>JBAJHW010000002.1:181032313-186032313 GCA_037013535.1 Intellagama lesueurii
ACCGTTTGGGCAGAGGTAATGGGTGCCAAGCTGGAGGTCAACATAGAGGTGCTACTGTTCACCAGAAGGGGGGAGTTATGGGAAGCTGCCAAGGAAAGAAACAAGAAGAGGATGTTGAGATGCTTGGTCTCATGGAAACAAACAAAAGCCTGTTTGCTGTCTCCCTAGAAGGAGCCCATATTAAAACTTTACAGACACCCCCGTCCTTATTTAACTTATTTAAGAGAAACGTGTGTGTCTCTGTGTTTCATTCTGTACAATATACAATTCTGGGAGGGGGAAGGGAGGACATGTGGCCTTCTCGAGGTTGTTGGACTGTCACTCCCATCAGCCCATGATGAGGGATCACTGATGTTGCAGTCAAACAACATCTGTTGAGCTACACATTTCCCATTTTTGGCTGAGTGAATGTTAAGCCTTTGCAATAAAATAAATGCAAATGATTACTATGATGATGATAAGGAGGAATGGCTTCAGTACACTAAGACCTGACACAGAGTGCATGGCTTTTTCATCTTAGGGCCAAGGAGTGACTGGGCACCCCAAAGGATTTTTAGACCCCAGTTTTCCTGTGTCAAGAGCGCTAAGTAGGAGTGGAAAGACAACAGCCAGCCCTTGGCTACAGGAAAGAAAAACTGTTATGTGTTGAAGGGCCCAAACTTCTCCTTTGACTAGCTCAGCCTATTATCACCTTACACCAATAGGGCTTTAGATGCAGGATGCTTTGTGCAGTTTTCTCCCACTGAGCTGGTGAAACAACATTCATGAAATAATGTGTACATGTATCCAATCCAATCTAACATTGTCATAAATGGATTGGCTGACCAGACAAGTCATTTTCTCTCATGTTCACAGACCCCTCTGCAAAACAGAGCTAACAATGTTGCTTACATTAACAAGTTACTTTAAGCTGGGACACTGAGAGAATACTTGAGAAATGCTTAAAAGTGCTACCGATACCAAGGCTGGGGAGAGGAGGGGTAGGAAGAGGTGGCAGCAGGCCAGCACAACTTTGGAAGAGAAGAAGATGAGGGGATTTACCCAGAATTTTCACTGCGTCAGTACTGAGAATCTGGCTTGCTCGTTTTGAACGAAAATAGTTACTGGCAATATTCTCACTGTCGCTCTTGCTCAGCATCATCTTGTAGCGGTCTTCCTCCTGCTGAAAACATACAACAAGTAGGCGCCACTTTTAACAGAATTTGCCCTCTCATTTTTAAAGTGAGGAAACTGAGGCAAGGATGATTGACTAGTCTAAGACTAATTTTACCCTCATCTTCTCTGGGCGTGCTTTACTATTTTAAGCACTGGGCCACACTACTTCTCTATCTAGTTTCTGCATCACTGTGGAGCAGTGAGAAGATTACAAATTGGGGGAAAGAACAATCCAAACCAAAGACCAAAGGAAACATTTTAAGCTGCTGTGAACTCAGTGGGAGGACTTTTCTCATTGAAATCAGTGGGATGTACAAGAATTTAACTTCCATTTTAATCTCTGGGAAGCAATAGCATTGTGAAATACAAACGTCGCTTTAGATGCAGACTGAATGAACATGAATAGTGAAAAGGCGTTTTGCTATAGTGTGAAACAGTATCCTGTATAATTAGTTACCACTGGACAGGCCATAACTTCTCAAAGGCCCTGAACATACAACTGTGCAGCATCACATCAGAATGTAAGTAGCAGCTCATTGGAAGGTTCTTCCATTAAAAAAAATATCTCTCAGCACAGAAAACTAACATGTGAAAAAGAAAATTGATTTAGAATATTTCTCACTGATATCTAAGTTTTCTGTCTGCAGGACTGCACTTATGTTTTTGGGATAGAGGACCACCCAATTCTTAGAACTCCTGTTACAATTGGCATCAGCCATAGGTTTACCACCCACATCACCAAACATCATCTACCTATCATGAAGAGCAGTAAAAACACAACTGGAGTTTACAAGAGACAGAACAAGCCACAGAAGACAGTGCTACAAGTGATAGCTAACAAAAGAACTATTGTCCAGGACAGCCGCCTTGTTCAGGCTTTCAGGCATTATAAAGGCCAGGGCTTGAACATGTTCAGAGAGGACCATGTAGCCCCGTCTTCATGGTTTCAGTGCTGAGTTTGAAGACAAGGTGGTTCCCTTTTAGAGGGAAGACATTTACACATCCCTTATGCATTTGCTCTTGCTAATCTGGCATGGTCGAAACAGTGGAACATGTCCTGTTGTACTGCGCATTTTACAAGGACTCCCAAAATTTATTCATTTTCTCAATTTTAATATTAACCAGGTAGACCTGAAAATTTTTATATTTATCTCCTCATCCTTGATTCCTCAAGGAAAACCACAGCCAGTCCTAACACTGAAACTGAAGAATACAACAATGGAGGGGAGTGAGACTACTTGCTCTTCTTGAAGCATGTTCACACTGCTGATCTTTATCATGCTTGAATAGGGAAGGTGGCTGTCATTGTCATTCATGTTTCACACTCTTAATGGACAGATTGCTTTGGAAAGTGAAAGTCTATTTTTTGTTGGAGGTTTTTAAGCAGAGAATGAATTGTCATCTATCAAGGTTAGTTCAGATGGCAATCTCCTGCATCAGCAGAGGATTGGTTCTCCAACTGGGGTCCCCAGATGTTCTTGGACTGCAATTCCCAGAAGCCTTCACCACCTGCTGTGCTGGCCAGGATTTCTGGGAGTTGCAGTCCAAGAACACCTGGGGACCCCAGTTGGAGAACCACTGGACTAGATGACCTCTTGTGCCCCCTTCCAGCTACAAACTACTATGATTCTACAATGAGAGGAGGAGGGAGATTAGACCAATTAGACTTACTGTTGCCGTTGTGCTTTGTCTTGGCTGCTGGACAGAAACAGCAGCTACATTCTGCCAGCAGTCATTACCAAAAGAGAATGCTGGTCACACTTTTAACAAGTGTAAATGCAGGCTCCTAGTTCTTATTAGGAATAATAGTACAATATGAAGCAAAGAAGAAGAAAAAGTACCACTTTTATGCCAATACAGCAAACTGAATTATTGGTGATACGCATGCTGCACAGTTTTGTAACTTATTCTATCTATGAGCAGAAGCACCCCTCAGCTTACCACTGTTGTTGTGTCCCCATTCTCCGATGATGAATTCTTCCTGCCTGTTTTGGTCTGTGACGATGATACTGCTATTAAAAGAAAGAGTAACAGTGGTTCTTAATCCCTTTAGGTTTGCACTGTTTTCTCTTAGCTAATACAAAGTCTCACAACTGTGTAGGGAAGTAAAAGCAGATGTGGGGCAATCATACATAGCTTAAGTATGTGCCTCGTTCTTCGTTATGACAGATGTAGTCATCCATGTCAGACACAAAGCAGAGTTGTAATAAAGGGAATGTAGCAGTGAAAACTTGGATTGTGAACTACTGGTGTCTGCCCCATTATAATAGCTTTATACCTGCACGGAGTGCATGGAGACCAAAGCTTCCCATGAAGGAAATCTGAGATTGCATGTAACACACGTATTAACTGCTCCTTCACCCATTAGCTTATCCTGGTCTTCTTGCATTACTTTATCGCTGGTAAAATGTTTCTCTGACACCTCCATGAACTGGGCCTTTTGCTTAGGTGTTCTGATAAGGATGATCCTAGGCTTTTTCTAGCATCCCTTAGCATATAGTCTCCTGCTTCCTGAACCAATAAAACTGATCAATAAACTTTTTAATATCACTCCGGTGGTTTGGCTTCTTCCCTAGCAGTCTTCAGCATTTGGTTTTTGAGTTCTGTTTGGAGTACCTGCAGAACTAAGACAAGCACACACAGGAGAACTGAGTACAACCTCCCCTACCTCTCTACTGAATGTAAGCAATGATTTCCCCAGTCTGGCTCCAATACCAGATGTGAGTGTTGCAGGGGGAAACTGCTTTTAACAGCAGAGTGAAATGAGATGAAGGGGAAGATTAATTATTCTTCCCTTCCTCTGCATACTACTTTTGTGTAAGAGGTAGACCTCAGTCTGCTACACATTTGGTATGGGTCCTGAATCCATGGGAAAACTGCCTACTCCTGTATTTCACTGTGTGCAGAACTGAGATAAGCAAAGGATCACCCAAACAGTCTCAGGGTGGGCGGCACCTCAAAGGATAAAGGACAGACAAGAAGCCAGTAAGTACCGTACAGCAGTGAGCAGAACAGTTGGGGAAGGAAGTCCAGTTTTGCTCAGTTCTACATGAAAACGCAGTCAGCCCTACCGTTAGGCAGTGTGAGGCAGCTGCCTTTGGTGGCCGATGCTGGTAGGCAGGGAGCTGGAGCAAGGTCCAGGGAAGATAAAGGTCTGTGTGCCAGGCAACCTGCCTCTGCTTCTTAAGCTAGCCTGTTGCCTTCAAGTGTGGCAGAAGATATTGTTCTGTTGCCAGCCTGTCTGATCAGATTTTATACTCGGGCAGCAAAATCCTGCATCAAAGCCAACCGTCTGCTACCTTGCAGGTTTGTATACTGGTACAGTGTGTCCATGTAGTCTAGCAATATGGCATTTCTAGCCACTTCTGGGGCATTTGGTGCAATACTGTCCAGGGGAAACATGGTGAATCTGCAGAGGTCTCCTTACCTGCAGGGAGGCTCATCTTTTGAATGACAGGCTCTGGGATTTTCCAGCAGCCTGATTCCTCATCCCAGGTGGATTCCCTCTTGATTTTATCAAAGCTGCTATAATTGCAGTCCCGCCGTATGAGTGGTTGAACTTGGTCCAGGAGCTGCTGATAGAGGAGGAGTTCCCGATCTTGGCGGCGGATGGTGGCTAGATAATCAATCTTCTCCAGTTCAAATTCTGACTGGAGGTCTCTGATTTCAGTTTCAGCAACCCGCAGCTAGGAAGGACGGATCCAGGATGAGAACATGGTCTAGGTAAAGTGAATTGCTAAATTGCTAGTTGTCTTTATAGTATTTTGTAATTATTGTGCATCCCTAAACTATGTTAGCCACGATTTTTTCACACATGGCTTCTCCATTTTGGCTTCCTTTTTGTAAAATAAATCATGACACAGTGTAATATGTCACGTGTTGTTGTTCATCTCAGGTTGTATTCACCTAATTTTCAGACCTGCTGAGGGCCAGATGATTTTTATTATGTCCTGATAGGTAAAACCATAGAATTCAAAGAGGGTGTACTTTCTTTTTCACATGACTGTACTTAGCATCTCCCAGCAGCTAAGGAACATCTAGCCTGTGCTAAGTGGCCCTGAGCGCTCCCAAGCTTAAAAGCACCAGAAGTGGCTGGCAGGATCAAACCAAGGTCCCCCTCCTCCAGCATTCTCTCCAGGAATCACGGCAACCAGGAAGTATTATGTGGTCCACTGGAAAATGGCCACTGGGATAAGGACTACCTTCTCCTCACCCTGGCCTAAGATAATCAGATAAGAAGGCAGGCTGAATTGTGCTGGTCCAGAAGAGGAATGAACAGCTACTGTTGTTGCAGTTATCTCTTCTATACAACTATTAAAGATAAAGTAATTCTGTCCCGTTTCTTGTATGAACTTCCTGTTTCCCTCCTCATTTCCCACTCCCTCCTTCTCTGACATAAATACACACACAGAGAGAGAAAAGGAAACAGTGGCAATAGCCACTGGCACTACTTGGCAGAATTACTTTTTTGGCCTACAGTTCCTTGAATCCCTCACTTAGAATGACCGCCAGCAAGGCTGAGCGAGATATTCTGGACGTTGTAATCCCCAAAAAAGTCATTCCCTCCCCTAACTCTTGTGTTTTACCTCAAGTGCAACCCATTTCCAGACCTTCTTGACTCACACATTGAAAACCAGTGCCCGAAAGGTCATGGAAAGAGAGCCTTGCTCTCTCTCGCCTTGCTTCACTTCACTTGCTTCACAGCGCTCTAAATGATTTTATACATGCCCTCTGAGCACCACAATTAATACTCCCAACGTTAGAGTTAGCATTTGGGTATCTATAGGTGGAGAGAGAGCTCCCCATTTCCCACTCCTGTACAAGACCTGTTAACCTCAGAGGAGAAAGGAATCACCTTTTCCTTCATCTTCTCCAGCAATTTGCTTTTGGCATGCAGTTCTTCCTGGATGGAGTCATAGACGTTGAGCAGGACCCAGTCACTGCTATCCTCATCCGATTTCTGTAGGGCTGCCAACAGCTGCTTCTTTCGCTCATCTGCCATTTTCTTTCGCCATTTATGCTTTTCCTTCAGGTCCCTGTTCTTGGCCTGTTCTCCTCCTACCATCTGTTGTTCCAACATCTGCAACCTGAGAAAGTCAGAGAGACAGCTCAGCTCAAGGCTGGCCAACTGTGGGGAACACAAGACTCTTCTGACATTGCTAGTGTCTAACTCCTGACATCCCTTACCTTTGATCATGAGGGTCATGTGGGCTGAAGTTCAATTATGGGGGGGGGGGGGGGCACACCGGTTCCATACCTCTATTCTAGATACTGGTTTTCAGACTTTTTACCCTCAGGAGCCACCATCATCATGAACTTATTTCCTGATAAGTATGTTTTGGGATTGGGTTAGGACTTTTTGGTACTGCATTGTGTTGTGTTGTGTTGCATTGTATTGCACTGCATTTCTCACTGACCTGGCAAGCACTTGTTGATGGTTTACAGGCATAGGTTGTTCCTCGGCTGCATCGGTCCCTGGTGTTCCTGGTCTGATTGTTTTCTCCACTTGTTGGGTCACAGCAGGGGCAGGATGTTCAGCTGTGTCAGACTCCTGAGCAGAAGAGGATATTGGAGGAAGCCATTTTGAAAGCACGTGATATTTGAACTGATAGATACAAGGCTGATTCACAGTGGAACACACACACACCCCCGGAAGTGTAAAACCCAACATTTTGCCTGTCTCCTAGGAGGGACTGGGAAGAAAGGGCCAAAATGGACTCATCCACCTTTCAGTCTCAGATATGGCCCGCTGATGCACTCTTCATACTATGCCTTGCCACTACTACTGCTGGCTTTGCTGCTGCCATACCTCAGTCCCAGCCAACCAGCTGCTGTGCTAAAGGTCTGGAAGAAGAAGACCATTCTTTTTCCAGGCACAAATCTGATGTTGCTAAGCAACCATGAACTGCTTCTGCCCCCAGACCAACAAAACAATTAAGCTGTTGGCCTCATGGTGCTCACTTGAAGTCTTCAGCCAGTTTAAGGTAAGACCTTTTCAGAGAGGTGAGTGCATTGCCATTTTACAAAGAAGTTTAGTTAACAGCTAGCATTCAGAACTTGAAAAAGTTACTTCTTTAGACTACAGCTTCTAGAAATGGTCAGTGGACATGCTGGCTAGGGGATTCTGAGAGTTATAATAAAAAAAGTAACTTTCCCAAGCTCTGTGAATATTATATTTGATTACGCCATTTCAGAATGCTTTGTTAGAAGTAGTCAGATGCATAGAATGAAACCATCTTGGATATTAATGCCAAAAGTACCATAGTCCTATGCATATATACTGAGAAATAAATCTAATTGGCCAAAATCAATGGGGATTTCGTGAGTTGGCCCCTCTGTAAGTTCCATTGATTCAAATGGGGCTACTCTATAACTTTTTATGCTTAAGTAAGTCACAGTCAGAGTAGGCCCATTGAATCAATGGAACATATGGATGAGTTGACTTACCAAATCCTCACTGATTCAATGGACCTACTCTAGCATGATTTACTATGCCAAGCAACAGAATTTTGGTCACTGCCTTCAACAGATTGTCAAATTGCTTCTGACCATTCAAAAAACTACTCCATCATTTCCTCCTTAAGGGTTTGGGTTTAGTTTTGTTTTTTGGTGAAAGGGGGGGGGGGGAGAGACAAGTGGCCAAACTCTTATTGGTTATATATGCCTGTGTAAGTGGAACAGTGTTAAACTCCTGCAGCAAATTTCCACCAAATAAGGAGTCATTTGTCAGATCAAAAAGGTCAGAATATAAGTGCCAACTTGTTAACTACTAGTGGCAATTCACCACTGCGCTTCCTGCCACTGCACTTACATGGGTGTAAATAACTAATAGAATTCTATCCAGGGGAGCAAAAACACAGCAATGTTATAAACGGAAGGTATCTTCTGGACCCAGTAAGATTCTGTGAACAAGGCACAGTGACTACATAATAAAACCCTAATCTGGAAGCACTTCAGGATACTATAGGTGAGGTGTTTAGAGGACTCTAAAAACAACAGTAACCATTAACTGTTAACCTCATTCTCATTCTCTGAAACAAGGTTCTGTGACAAGCCTTCCCCCTGAAAGGTGCTATGGTGTGTATGATGTAGTGTCCCTGGCCGCTCATATAAAGCACCATCCCACCCCCTGCTGTACTATTTCAGAACTATTTTGAAAGGAGTATTATGTGTTGCCATTGCTATGTTTATTTCACGACTTGAAGAAAATTTATCCTCCAAGATACCTTGGCCGGCACCTCAGTTTTTGCAGCAGGGCCTGCAGGCGAAGGAGTTTGGTCAGCAATGGCTTCCAGAGGCTGGGTGGTTTCTAAAGAAAACAAAAGAAGAAATACAGAATAAGCAAGAAGCACCTCTAGGCTTGAGACAGTTGCTTTTAACAACGGTGCAAGGGGTTTGAGCAAAATTCTGCTGGGTCTGAATTTACGCTCAGAATTCTCTTGGACTATGTATTTATTTCTTTACTTTAAAAACTTCTACCCAACCTTTTTGTAAAATCTACAGAGTGGTTTACCGTGAAAGAGTGAAAAAAATGATAAAATAATAAATAGTATAGTAGCAATTGCATTAAAACCTATAATGAAAGACTAAATGGCAACAGAAACAGCAAGCTGCCGCCTATTAGGAAGGATTTTCAAAGAGCTGAACTAGGTAAAATAAGAAGTACATGACTGACTGTATATCTGCCTTTCAGAACCTTAAAAAAAATCAATTCTTAAAAAAACCTCTGGTTTATGAGTGTGGGATATTGTGCTTCTGTACCCATGATTCAGAAAGCCATGAAGTGGCCCAATATTGCTGCACAATATCGTGCCCATGTTGCCAGCAGGAAGAAGGATGCCAAGCTTTTCATAGCAAAGGGCAGCCTGAATGTTGACCACACCCATGGTGGCAGTCCAGAGGGTCTAGAGAGGATCCCCTCTTCTGCTCCCTACCATTCACCGAGTGACCCCACACAAGGGGAAATCCCAGAAGCCGATTCCTTTTTTCGTCAGTTAACCACTTCTCACCTAAACACAAAGCGATGGTCAGGGCTGTGTTTCAACAAGTTTATTCTTCTCCACTATGTTTTCCACAGATACAGAGAAAAAAAGATGGCCCTAATAATCCTCTGATTTCTTGAAGGAGACTCATGGTCCAGTAGTTAAAGTGCAGTACTGGAGTTAATTTGACCAAACTACGGGATTTGACCCAACTCCGGGAGGCAGTGGAAGACAGGAGGGCCTGGCGTGCTCTGGTCCATGGGGTCACGAAGAGTCGGGCACGACTTAACGACTAAACAACAACAACAACTGGAGTTAAGATTGTGCTCACAACCGGAGTTCATTACTGATGGGCTCAGGTAGCTGGCTCAACATTTACTCAGCCTTCCATCCTTCTGAGGTCGGTAAATTGAATACCCAGTTCACTTCGGGGGGGGGGGGGGGACAATGTGTAGCCTACATTGTAAACCACCCAGAGAGTGCTTTAAGCACTATGGGGCTGTGTAGATGCAGCAGCACACTTTGCTTTGCTTTTGAAATTTTATTCACTAGTTTTTGCAGTTTCTAAGATGTTTTCCAATACAAGAATCCCCAGAGGTTAAATTCTGTAGTCAGGGCTAGTGGCTGTACCAACATTCTGCGTATGTATGGAATCTGGCGCAAACAAGTGTGCTGCTTGGACACAACCGTGCTTTCCACATCTGTTCCACCTCTACCTCCTCCTTTCCTGAGCTTCTCCTCCAAAGTGTGGAACTTCTGGTTATATGCATTCCTCAAGGCACTGATGTCCTCCTCAAGCCGGACCCGAGACTCTTGTTCAGCTTCATAATCAGCCTTCAGCTGAGCCAGCCTCTCCTCATACTCCTGAAAATGCAACAGTTAAAAAGAAATAAGAAAGGGACGTCCTGTGACAGGTGGCAACAATTAAAAGGGAATGGAAAACCTCTCCTCCCTTCCCCTCGAAAGGCAAGCAGAAAGGAGGATTTCTGTTTCTCAAGATCATTAAGCGGTTTAGGTAAAGCACAAAGGAGGAAGCCCCTTAATGAGCCTGAGAAATAGAAATCTTCCTTGCTGCTTGCCTTTGGAGGGATGTGGGGGGAATTTTCTATTTCCTTTTAATTGTTACTGACTGACACAGAGCATCAGAGATGCTTTGCAAGGGCTTTTTTAAAAAGCCTTTTCAAAGCATTGCTTATGCATTAGGGACAATTAAATGCAAAATTTCATCTACCTTCCCCTCTAAAGGTGGGTGGCCAGGTAGCTTCCCATTTCTCAAAATCATTAAGCAGCTGCAGCAAATGGACAGCCAGCTAGCTGCTTTTGTTCAATCCCAGCAATCACATACACTGGAAGTAAAGCAAACTGGAGTGATCATATCCACACACAAAAAGCAATAGGCTCTGACAGGGACCCCAAAAGGTATGGGTAGGCATAGATCAGGGGTGGGGCTGGTTCACAATGGCACCTACATAATGTGGCCACAGGAAAAGGAGCAAACCAGCCCATCCCCAACCTGGACCAAAGAGACTGCACCCATAGACTAATGATCAGATATGGCTGACAATGAACAAAATGAACCGCCCAGAGTAGACACGTTCTAGATGGGCGGTATATAAATCTAATAAATAAATTAAATAAATAAATAAAATCCTTTTCCGTAGCTAAACAAATGATGTAATTTTTGGAAGCAAACTGCCTCAAATTAAGAAATCATTATCAGTTGCACACGTTATACAACTCAGTATGCCACTGATAATGTCTGTGGTGATTTCTTAACTTAGGGCAATTTGCCTTCAAACGTTATGCCATTTGTGTTATGCTAAGAGGATTTGGGCCAGTGTTTTAAGTAAGTCACAGAGACAGAAAAATTTCAATGCCGATGTCCTATCTAGTAGAGTTTGAAAGAATTCCTTTTTTCGCTATAACGTCCAGGACACCTCAGCCACTGGCCCAGCTGAATGGAAAAGTCTCGGAAAGTCTGGGAACTTTAGTCCAAAAAGAACAGACTTGTTTGCCTGTAACTGTAAACTCGGAATATGGATCTTGGGCGTACACCGAGACATCTCCAGAACATTCAGAACTTAGTAGCATTTGGTGGGAACTCCACCTCACTTGAAAAAAAACTCTGTTTTGAGTCCACTACCAAACAGTGACATCAGAAAACAGAGGGCAGGAGGGGAGGCTGTGTGAGTTCACAGCTGACCAGAGGAAGAACCAGAGTTACAGGCAAGCCACCTGCTCTTTGTTATGGTCCCTGTGACTCATACATATGGGAGCTTGACAAGCTCGTTTACTGGAGGCAGACAGATGAATGGAACTTCACACCAGTATTTCAGAAAGTACTGCTTTCTCAAAGGCAGTATCATTCCATGAATGTACATTCAATTCCACGAGCATACGTAGTTACCTCAACAGTATTTCATCTCAGAGGAAGAGTAACTACGGGAAGGAAAACAAGTACATCAGAGGGAATACACACTCCCTTTAACTTCTAGTTTGGCCTTGAATGATATAAGGTTTTGGTTGTTTGTTTGATTGTTTGGTTGGTCGGTTAGTGTTAAAAAAAGAAATCAGAGAAAACATGAGGGGGAGCCTCATGGATTACAGTTCAGCTAGATAACTGGATTACACTAGATGAATGCAATTCTACCACGTGTCATATGCAGAGCCATGCTAAAAAGACTAGTGAACATCTCCTGCCCCATGGCAGAGGATATGGCTAACTTACTTCTCGAATGAGCCATTTTTCTTTCTCAGTAGCTGCTTGGGATTCAGGAGAAGGTTCTGGCTTCACTTCAGGCTGAGTAGGCTCAGAAAGTAATAGTGGAGACAAGTCTATAAAAGCAGGAGAGAAAAGGGGAAGCACTTCTCACTTGGCTTAGTAGATGGGCCCAGCAGCATTGTTACCCTGCTCATCCTTTTCATGTGACCCCAATATTCAAATATTTATTTCTAGGTGATGTTTTAAATTTTCTTAAATGTTCTTTAAACTTTATTTATTTAACCATGGAAAGTGTGTGCAAATGTGCAGGTGACTGGGATTTCATAGTTTCAGCCTGTATATCCGTTGTAAAGAAATCAAGATTTCCCAGCAGTTGGAATACAATATTGAGTTTCTAGGGAAATCCTATTTCATGTCAAAGATAGCAAATGTCATCCCAGTTACAAGTGTATAGTGTAAGCACACGACTGTAGTTATATCAGGGGCATCTATTGGCTAATGTTTATGTCACTGATGTTGCTAGAGAACAGCAATGCAAATCGTTGCCCCCTGTCGTGTTATAAATGTTATCCTTTTTTTATTTTTGCAAAATAATCAGAAACAGGGGCTGGAAATTTTGTTCATATAACTTATACCACATAAGGCTGATCAGCAGTGGTGATTTTCTGGAAATTAAACATTTTTAATTTCTCTCCCGAAGGCCCTGTGGCTTCTGTGGAATTGCTTCTGCAGTTGAGAAGCTGTAGGGGTTGTGTAGTGGGAAGGAAAAGTCTGAAATTACCAAAAGTTGCTGCATCTGGTAGCTGTGATTTTTGATAATTAAAGACTTCCCTCCCCCCGCAGGCCCCATAGATTTCCAGCTATGAAAGGGATTCCATGGGACCTTGGGATCTTCATGAGAGAAGTTGGAAATTTTTAGTTTCTGAAAAATCACCGCTGATGATGTCATCAGCACCCCTGCTGACATCATCAGCGGTGATTTTTCAGAAACTAAAAATTTCCAACTTCTCTCATGAAGATCCCAAGGTCCCATGGAATCCCTTTCATGTCATCAGAATTATGCAGTGTAAGGTATCATTACAGAATTTCAGCCAATATTTAGAAGCTTAAGTGGAGGAGGAGTGAATCCAAGTCCCAGCTGAAGCACCAAATGGAAAGGCTTCAGCCACTGCCTCAGCTAGTATCCAGCGACAGAAAGAACTGTGAATGGTGTCCCCAACATGATCAGGCTCAGCCATAGTTGCAGGAGTTAAGATCCAGTTCCTCGCCATGTTTTAGTCCCTTACCTTTGCTATAGAAGCAGATCACAGTCCCAAAAAGGACAAAGGATCTCTATACAGGAAATAAATCATGATCAGCATCAGATACCTATCAAGGGTGTGCTGGCCAGGGATGATGGGTGTCCCAGACCAGCACTACTGGAGAGGGCTGCCTTGGAGAGGGCTGCTCTACCTTTGTTGTACAAATCCTGGTTAAGTGCAATTATGGTGAGCATGAGGAGGAAAGTCCTCCTTCCTGGAGATGTCAAAGAATCTCATGACTGATACCAATATAATTACGTACTGCCCAAAAAGTGTGGCGGAAGGCACAGGTAACCAGACCTTAGTCAGAAGTCCAGTGGCTGTTTGTAAAGATATTACCTTGCTAGTGACTACCTTGCAGGTTATCCCATCATATAGGATAATTACCAGCCAGCCTCTAATTACCAGCTCCATTCCTGTGCACGTTCTTAGAGTGGGTGGTGGCTTCTTAGCTCCAGGGATTCCTGGATGAGATGGATTATCTAGATCCATTTCAATCTGGCTTCAGGCCTGGCTATGGGACGGAGACAGCAATGGTCCCCTTGGAGGATGATCTACACGGGGCGCTGGACAGGGGGATTGTGTGCTGTTGGTCCTGCTGGACTTCTTGGGGCTTTCAGTATCAACTGTGGTATCCTTCTGGGCCATCTCTCTGTGATGGACTTGGAGGCACTATTTTACAGTGGTTCTAGTCCTTCCTATAGGGAAGAACTCAGGAGGTGGTGCTGGGGATTCCTATTCAACCCCTGGCCTTTGGCCTGTGGTATCCCACAGGGTTCTGCTTTGTCCCCCATGCTATTTAATATGTACATGAAACAGCTGGGAGAACTTGTCTTGAGTTTGAGCATTCGGTGTCACCAGTATGTGGACTGCACCCAACTCTATGTGAGGCTGCCTTTGGAAAATGTTACGAAACTTCAGTAGGTCCAAAATGCTGTGGCCAGATAATGTACTGGGGCTGTTACAGCAGCTCCACTGACTACTGGCCTGATTCCAGTCACAAAGTACTAAGTGCTGCTTTTGACTTATAAAGCCCTAAGTGGCTTGGGTCTGAGCTACATCAGATCCTGCATCTCCCTATATGAGCCTGTCTGGGTTTTAAGATTATCATGGGAGGCCTATCTCTCTGTCCCACTACTCCCACAGGTTTGTCTGGTGGGGACACAGGAGAGGGACTTCTCTGTCGCTGCTCCTGGACTCTGGAACTCCCTCCCATGGGAAGCTAGACTGGCCCCATCTTTGCTGTCCTTCCACAGGCAGGCAAAGACCTTTCTCTTCAGGCAGCCTTTCTCTTAGTGACTGGCTGCGTAAGACAGGGGTCTTAAAATGGGTCTCTCTCTCTCTCTCTCTGTGCGCGCGTGTGTTTAATGTGATTTTAGAACTGTTTTTATCTACCAGTTTTATTACTATATCTGTGTAATTCTTTTTTTAATACTGTAATAATTTATTGTGTTTTAGCTCTTAATATTGTTTGTTTTTAATACTGTAAGCTGCCTTGAGTCCTTTTCAGGAGAAAGGCAAAGTATGAATGAATGAATGAATGAATGAATGAATGAATGAATGAATGAATAAATAAATAAATAAATAAATAAATACTCATGCTCATCTGCTGTGCCAGTATAGCTTTGAGCTTTTTGATTTCCTCCTGGTATTCCCTCAGCAGAGCATCCTTGGGGTCTTCATTGATGCGGGGCTTGTTCTGGATGTTCTTGGCTCGGTGGGCATAGCGTAGGGTGCTGAGACTCTCATCATAATTATTGTCTGCAGGAGACAGGCAGGCCACCATGAGTGTCTTAGTGTTGCCACCAAGTGAGTCCTGCAGCACCCGGGTGAGTTTGGAGTCTCGGTAGGGGACATGTCTACATCTTCCATCTGCCAAGGCTGAGATGACGTTGCCCAGAGCAGACAGAGACAGGTTGATTTTGGTGGCCTCTTTGAGGCGCTCCCCAACAGCTCCAGTTTTGGATTGCCGCTCACTCCCAGCCAGGTCCACCAAGTTGAGTTTTGCAGCTCTCAAGTGATCTTGGCCTCTTTCATCTGCAAAGGAAGAAAAAGCCCAGGATAAGCTGAATACTTTGAAAGACAACTGTCAAACTGTTAGGTTCTCTTAATCTATAGGCAAGATGAGTTATATTCTAACACATCTGAAGGATGCCAAATTGAGGAAGACTGGTCCAGGGTAAAGCAGTAGCTAGAATTATATATTAGCAGTGAAAAGTTGCAAATGTGAAGCATTCTCCTCCATTGGTTGTTGTAGGTTTTTTGGGCTGTTTGGCCGTGTTCTTGAGGCTTTTCTTCCTAACGTTTCACCAGCCTCTGTGGCCGGCATCTTTAGAGGACAGGAGTTAGAACTCTGTCTGTGTTCTAACTCCTGTCCTCTGAAGATGCCGGCCACAGAGACTGGCGAAACATTAGGAAGAAAAACCTCAAGAACACGGCCAAACAGCCTAAAAAACCTACAACAACCATCGAATCCCAGCCGTGAAAGCCTTCGAGAATACATTCTCCTCCATTCTTTCCCAAAGGAATTTGTGGGACACTAACCCTCCAGACCCAACTTCGGGAGGCAGTGGAAGACAGGAGGGCCTGGCATGCTCTGGTCCATGGGGTCACGAAGAGTCGGACACGACTAAACGACTAAACAACAACAACCCTCCAGAAGCCAGAGAGCATCCTAGACGGGAGTCACAAGCCACCAAATCATCTGGCTTTGGAAGTTTTTCATCCCCTATAGATTTAATGCCATTGAAACATCTAAAGTCAAAATGTTTAAATGATCACAAGAAGATAGTATGCCTTCTTGTCCAGAAATTCTCTTTCAAGAGAGAAGAGATATCCTCAGATTAACATTTGTCTTGATGCCTTCTCTTGTTGTGACCAGATGCAAAACATCAGGAACACACAGAATTGTGGTGTAACCTTTAGAGACCTGAAGAAGACCTAGTCCTCTGTCTAATCATGGTATCTGAATGTAAGTCTGAGGTCTGGTCTATGGAAATGCAAGAGAGTGGGAATCAATCTGTACAGAGATGGAGTTCAATGTATAGGCGTGGGAAGGTTACATGTTGCAATGTTCCCCTCATTTAAAAAATAAACCTGCATATATGAAAAAAAGCAGCACCCCACAAAGATTGGTTTTAGGCCACCCCCTAGTCTTCTGTATAGGTTTCTCTTTTGATTTATGCTTTTTAATATGGGGAGGATTTAGAAAAATCATTTCTAAATCTTCCCTCTCTAAGGTCCACCTGACTACTCAGCACTCCACCACCTCATTTTTCTACAGGTGCAAAACAGGCCTCCATTCCACCACTTGTTCTTTGCACATAGCTTTTCTGGGAAAGAAGCAAACAGGCACCGCTCACCAGTTGTATCCTAGCATCTTCTATGACACTCAAAAAGATTCTGGGGCACATTTTCATTTGAAGATTTATGACCTGTCATGTAGCTCCATAAAGCCTCCAGGTCTAGCATCATGCTATATAATTGGCTGCTTGTTGAGTGGTTGGCCCAATAAATTTTCCTGCTTGACAAAGGGAAACAAATGGTGCCCCTCACTGAAGGTGCATCAAGTTATTTTGGAACGTGAGGCAGAAAACCCCATGATTATGCCTCCTGATCACTGTGCGTAGTATTATAAAAATGCAATAACAATTAACGAACATTTTGCTACTATTTCATGAGAATCAAAATCTGCTACCTGAGGTATCTGCCTCATTGTACCTAAAGGGAGGTCCTGACCTGGCTTGTGACAAAATATCTAAAGACAGGATAGCAAACAGTAATAGCTATATCCCAGTGCTTTAACTTCTGTAGTCTTTATATGTGAGAAGGAGGGAACGAGTTTATTTTGATGGGAGTTAGGCTAGGATACCTTTGCAAGTTTGGTTCCTGTTTCACCCAGTGGGAAACAGACACAGTTATGACTCTACCTTTGCCACCAGCTGTGCCAATATTTTATTCTCCAGAAAAAACACAGGGAAGCT
This sequence comes from Intellagama lesueurii, assembly GCA_037013535.1. NCBI lineage: Eukaryota > Metazoa > Chordata > Lepidosauria > Squamata > Agamidae > Intellagama > Intellagama lesueurii. The sequence goes on from JBAJHW010000002.1 coordinate 181,049,457, forward strand.
CAAGACCCCAGTGTCAGTCAACAGTTACTTTGAGAACCCTGAGTACCTGGAATGATAACAAGGTGCAGAATTATAGCCTTTCAGAACCTGCTCCTATTCACAGGTGTTTGTCCAAATCATACCAACTGCTGATCTATCCGACCATAACTCAGCTTTTACCTGTGACACAGATCTCCATGTGGATGGTGAAGACAGAGTGAGATCGGGAGGAATCCTTGTTCATCAGTGTGTAGCCCACAGCTCGGTTTCTCCAGCCTGTTTCCATGACGCGTTCACACTCGGCAATGCTGTGCACTGTATGCAGAGAGAGGCCCTTCACATAAACCCCTTTCTCCGGGTGTTCCTTCAGCTGCACGGGAAACCAGTACAGCAACAGTTACAGGGGGGAAAAGAAGAGAAACATCTGAACTAGGAAATTACCAGAGAGTCAATGCAAGAAGAAGTCTTACATGCAAATAGAACCTTGCCACAAACCTTGCGTTCTGTAACTGAGCAGCCCCACACCCTGAAGAGGTACTAGAAACATGCTGGGGTCCTAAATCTCTCCTTATCTGCTGTAATTAAAGTGGCAACAATGGTATTATCTGAAGAATCTATCAACTTGTTCTTGACACTATCACCACTGACATGGTGTTCCACATTTCTCAGTATGGTAACACAACTGGGGAGGGTCGCCAAGCTATGTTTGGGCTATAATTCAGTTAGTTGAATGAACACATTGGTCAAAATCCTGTTAGTATAGTAAATCACACTGCAGTAGGCCAACTGAATCAATGAGGATTTAGTGAGTTAACTCCTCTGTAAGTTCCATTGATTCAAATGGGCCTACTCTAACTACAACTTACTATGCTAAAGTAAGTCAGAGTCTGAGTAAGCCTATTTGAATCAACAGATTTTGGCTATAGTGCACATGGAGAAAACCAGATCCAGTCACTAGGATCTGTAGGGGAAAAAATCTGAGGAGGAAATCCGGGAGTCTCATGTGAGACTGGAAAGCTCCAGGGCAATCTTGGGTTACAGTCCCTAAAGTTTGACTCAGTGTAGGGCAGGGTCATCTGTTAATATGTTTGTTCTTATGTGTGATAGAAGAGTCTCCATTCTTGGGATGACAGAACTGTGAAGACTGGGAGAAGGAGAGTGGTCCATTAGGTGCAACAATCAATAAACCAGTTGTTCTTAACCTTTCCTTTACCACGGACCCCCTTTAAATATCTTTTGTTGCCGCAGAGCACCAAGACTTAACTCAAGATTTAAAACCCTAAAGTGCATCAAATATTTATTTCACATTTCTCATGAAGAGTCTTCAAATCTGGAGAGAAGGGAAAATAAGTTAATCTGTTAATGCACACACTCCTATTATGATATTTTTATCGGAATGATTCCATCATACAAATAAAATAATATGTTATGACTCTGCTTTTGTCCAATTACAGTGCAAAGTAGGGGATATGCGAATTCTTTCTAATAATTGTTCCTTGATATTGGCTGACAAACCATTGATTCGCTTCTTAACTGTGTCCTTTGAAAAAGTATTAAGGAAAGGCCCTTGGCAACTATCTTGTTGATCAATGCAGAAACCATGATTTTTGTAGCAGGTAATATAAGTTCTTCAGCTATTGTGTGTGGTTTTTGCTGTTAGTTAAGAAACTTCAAATGAGGCCCTCACTGCATTTTCATTGTTATAACCAGCTGCAGTCTTTTTTACCGTTTTCTTACTTTCCCAAAGCTCATGCTCCTTACTTGTGAAAAAATCAATGCTCTTTGTGATATGTCCTTTACGTTTAGTATTGCAATGTCTTCACAATTTCGATGGTTTCATGGCATCATTGGACAATATCTCATAATACACACACACTGTGGTAGTTGCTTGTCTTCGGGACCTGTACACATGAAGCCAATCGACAGATATTCCTTACTATAACAGTGACACTTTTTAAGATGATTGGAAGAAGCTTCCTTTTGTTTTGAACAGGATGCACCCTCATCAACAGCATCAGTTCTTTTATGTTTCAGATTCAGCTAGCAATCCATTCTGAGGCTCAGTCAAAATGTATTGTTATGAAATTCACTGCGATAATGTTGAAAAGTCACTTTACCCGACAATGACCAAATGGTTTTATTAGTAGAAATAGAAGAAGACACATGATCACGAAGTCCATCTGAACAATCACTCACACTAACACTAACTGACTCCAACTCTCTTCCTGTGGCTTCTGATTGTCTGCGCAGTAGTAAGAAATTTCACGTGCTGTCTCTCAGCCATTCAGCATCATTCACTTGCATGTTCTCAGCATAAGCAGAAATATCAGTTATTTCCTATCATACAATACCCAATTTTTACTTTTGTTTGTTTTTAATGGAGGCAATAGGTTAGAAAAGCCAAGATTTACACAAGGGAAATTAAGATTTTGTTCTACGTTTCCTTCCTTCCTTCCTTCCTTCCTTCCTTCCTTCCTTCCTTCCTTCCTTCCTTCCTTCCTTCCTTCCTTCCTTCCTTCCTCCCTCCCTCCCTCCCTCCCTCCCTTCCTACCTATTGTAAACTGCAAAAGATCACAACATTTCTTCAAGACTTTGCGGACCACCACCACCCCATGAGGACAGTGCGGCCCCTCAGGGTTCCACAGACAGCAGGTTAAAAACCTGTGCAATAAATCATACTTCAAAGCAAAAAGGAAACAAAAAAATGGCTGGAGAGATTGTTAGGTCCCTAGCAGCTACTTTACTACCTACTAACGCTTCCAAGAGACAGGATGATATTTGGTTTGAAATTCCAAGCCCCATAAACATTTCTTCTGCATTCCTACCATGCTTTTTGACATTAAGACTTTTTTTAATGACTTCTAGTATGGTAGCGGTTTATAAAATTGCCAAGTCTTAGGGTTTGGACTAGAGATGGTTTTCCCGTCTCCCTGGCCAATAACCCACTCACCCGTCAGAGTACGCTCCTCTCCTCCTCCTTTTCGGCTGTTTGACCAGTCCCCAGCAGGAACCCAGGTTTGCCCGTCTTGCCTCCTTGTCTGAGGGCCGATCAGACAAGGTAGGGCAGGGAAACCCCTGCTCCTGTCAGAGACTGGCAGAGTGGGGGATCCAGCTGGAGAGGCAGGGGGTGGAAACACACAGCACTTGTGGTGCTGCGTGTAAGAACCAGGGATTTGTCCTCCTTTCCTCTCAGGATCCCCAGAGAAAGACTAAAATCTCAGAAAAAGGATCAGTTTGAGGTGACAGTGGATATTTTCTGCATGATTTGATAAGGTTTGCCCCCAACCCCGAAATCATGTCTATCAAGTTCCACTCTGATTCACAAGTGCTATCTCCTGGTTCCCTCAGGCTCCTTAGCTCCCATTCTCTAACCTCCAGCCCACTGAGTCTTGGATCCAAGCCTTCAGGAATCTCAAAACCCTACGTACCTGCAAGTGTTAATACCTCTTATTCTGACAACTGAACAAAGGTTATATATAAAAGGAGGAGGACAATGAGACAAACAGGAAGAAAGACCAACACTTTGGACCACCTATACCCAGGAAGAAGAAGGACTGTGTGCTGATGGTGACATGGACCTATAGAGAATACAGCTTCTCAAACCGAGTGGACCTGCTTGATTTATTTTTTTTATTCAGGTCTCTAATTGCATCTTCTTTATATAATGTGCATACCTAGGATAATTCATTGTGTTCACAGTGCTCTATCAAGAGTTCCAGTTTCTGGAATGGGGGCACTGTTTTGTTGTGGTGGTGCTTTTTTTTTACTTTCAAACTAATGAGCTGCCTTAGTTGACTGCTCTGCTGTTCTCACCTCTAGTTTTTGTTTGGTGTTTGGACCAAGGAGGTCTCTGATGTCTTCGTTATAGATCTCCAAGTAAGAAGCCCTCACCAGGAACTTGGAGTTTTCTGCACACTGTAAAAACAAATGCAAAATAAATAATAGACTTCTTAATTTTTTAGGATTACATAGCTTCACCAGGATAGTCTGAAGAGACTCTTATTTACACACTCATTCTCATCTTTCTGATAATTTGCTCTGCTCTGCTATACTACTTTAATTGTGAATAGGACTGTATGTGATTGAATGCCTTTCCACACAAAATAACAACCACAAGAATACATTAACTTAGAAAGTTAATATGTCAAGGGAAAATTTTCATGAAGATTCACACTGCACCTCCACCCCCATGTACATTTTTTGGATGGCTTACATAATTATGCCAGTCTCTGGTCCAACCTTCTCCCTGAGATTGTAATTTATTGTTTTTACAGATCCTTCCCATCTGTTTGTAGAATTTCATTCAAACTTTAAGACTTTGCTTGTATTGTGTGAATCTGCAAATCAGACAATCTTGGGCTGAAATGCCACCTGTCATGTCCAAGAATGGAGGCAAAGTGAGAGGTAGAACCTGAGTTCTAAGTGATGGGGAAAAACTAAACTAAACTAAACCAAACCAACTGACTTTCGTTTTTTCAATTCTACCTTTAATGGAGTGAATTCATGTGCAAGATCAGCCCAAGATACTCCAGTGATAGAGACAGCAAGTTCAATCTGAGCCAGAGAGCCAGAGCAGGGTGGTAGTACAGTGATGTAGTATGAAATCTCTAATCATTTATGAATGCTGAACTAGTCTTTAATGTTTAGCCTGGTTTATCTGTGTCACAGCACTGATGTGAAAATCAAGAAAACCTCCCTCCAGCTGAGATTCTTCAATAAAGAGTGGGATACATACCATATGTAATAGTAATGTAAAGAGATCCCCTCCTATGAACTAACATGGGTCAAAACAGAACTGGAGCTTAGAATTGGTAGGAGTTCCATAAAAACATGCTACTGGAGAACTTCTTGAGGAACTGTGCCCTCCATTAGTAAATCAGTTCTCCTCTGCTGTAGGGTCACGAAATGAGCAGGCTGATAGTCTATGTAGTCACAAGTAATTAGGATAGCAAATAGTCTTAGAGAAGCTAAAGAAGTCAGCCACACACACAGAAGGATGTCTGCCAGCAGTACTCCTGATGGGCGACTAGTAGAAGAGGACCTCGAATAAGACGACTGCCCTGCCCCCAGGAGGACTGTGTTTATTAACCTTACAAGCTCACAGATAGTCGACAGTATACAGATAGTTTGCAGAGTTCAGATAGGACAATGGTTACATAATGCCATTATGTTTGGCCCAAGGAAAGGCAATTAAGCAAGCTCTCTATCACCTATGAGAAAGAAGAAGAATGGGTAGCAGCTCCTTAGCAACTTTGGAGAGGGGCACACTCTGCCACTTTTACTGGCACCCAAGATACCTTGTTTCACCTTATCTCATTATCAGCTCAGTGTGCTACACATCATCTTGACACAATTAAATCAAATATTTTGCTCCTTTCCCTCACTGTTGTCACAGATTATAGCAAAGGTAAGATCTGGCTTGTTAACAATGCCCCATGAAAAGCTCTTGGGCATGCTATATATGCTGTGAACAATTCCATGTTATTGCAGCTACTGCCCTACAGAAATCCACTGGTTTTTACTTCTGTATGTTAGTGAAAATGTATCTACACTCTTCTCAATTGATTTGGAAGAGTAGTACTATATTCTGCATCTTTAACATTGATAAAGTGATAAATTATATGTTGTCCATCCACAATGATGAAGAACAGTTTTGAAAATTATCTTAATCAGTAAAGACGTTATGCACAGCTAAGATGCAGAGAGATAGCAACCTTATGTGTATAAAGAATTCAAAGACCATGTACCTTTTTGGTTGATTTTCTTATGTTACTCAGTTTCCCTATAAAAAGAGAGAGAGCTCCACCTACAAGAAATAAGCTGTCACCCTAAAACTGTCTATTATACCCCATTTCCAGGAGGAAAACCCCCAATTTCACTGAAGATTTCAAACTGTCTTTCAGCTCACTTGAATGTTTATTTCATTTGAATGCTTGATGTCATTGCTTGGACCACACAGCCAATTTTCCATCAGTTGTGTACCTGCACACTCTCAAATAAGTGTTCAAAGGCTCTGGGAATAATGCCCTTCTGGGAAGATGGATCCACAACTCCTTGCATGGTAAAGGATTTCCCACTGCCTGTCTGCCCATAGGCAAAGATGGTACCATTGTAGCCTTCAGTAATACCCTATAAAATAAACAAAATGATCAGTACAATGATAACAATTGTTATATGTATGTTTTCAACTCAGCAGCTATCAGGTGGAGTCTCCTTATCCTAAAGGATTCTATTTGTCAACAATCTAACCGCAAGCAACCTGACTGAAAGGTCCAGCAATTTCAATTAAGATCTACTTGTACATTTCATTAAAACAAATGTTCTGCATGCAGTTCCCCAAATGATGTGAAGCTTCAGGGGTGCAGTGCTTACCTGGGATTTATTTCTCATGGAAGAGGATAAGAGGAAGCCATGGGTTTTAATACTATTTGTGTTTATTTACATACATACAGGCTGAGCATCAAAGGAGCCAGAGGGAAAGCAAGGGATGGGCAATCTTTGGCCCTACAGAAGTGCTGAGCTGCAATTCCCATAAGCTCTTCTATTGCCAATATTGGCTGGGACACTTGGGAATTTAAGGGTGTGACTAGATAGTCCAGATGGATCAGGCTGGATTGGACTAAACCGGGTCACCCTGAGACACAGCATGCTATTTGGGGGCGATCCTTGCATTCACAGGAAACCACACCATACCTCTAAGTGACCCTCTTCAGCCCCACCACCACCACATCCTCTCCTGTTGCCCCATCAGCAGGGAGGAGGGCAAAGCTGCAATTTTTAAGAATGTATAGGTCAATGGCATGCTGGTGAACTTGCTTGCCACCAAGTGATACAGTGCTACAATAAAAGGGTTGGGGGAGGAAATAAAGATTTCCTTCCATATCCCTGTGAAAGAGCTTAGGAAAGCTGGGGGGGGGGGGGGAATTAGTAAGTGATATGCCAGTGAATCAGCTTGCCATTAAGTACTACCATGTGATATACCACTTGTCTTTTAACAACAACCAAACAACAACAAAAAGATCCCCCTCCCTGTCCTCTTCTGTCTCCCTCTCTGTGGGTAACTGGATTTTCTTTTTAACTTTACTTTTTTTACTTTATTGATAGGTAGCACTGGGGATCTATTTTGGTTTGATCCTGGCGATCACACATGCTGGAACCAAATCAAGATGGAGCAATTCCACCTGCACTAAAAAAAAAATCGGTAGCCTCTGTCAGGGACCCAAAAAGCTGTAGGTAGGCATGGGTAAGGGTTGGGCTGGTTCATAATTACCATCATGTCACCAATAAATGGAGTGAACCAGCCCATTCCCAAAATGGTCCAAACCATGGGATAAAGTGCTATCTGATTGCACCCTAAATCCAAACATCTGCAGGGTCAAAGATTATCCAACTCTGTCTTAAACACTTCAACATTCCCTAGTACTATTATAGACATTAGACCAGAGCCCTTGTTGATTTTGAATTCAGTGGGTAAATAATCTCCTTGTAGTTAGCCACTTGTGGAAGTGCCTTAAATAGGTACTCCTCCAATTGCTGTGGCATTTATAATACCTGAAGTCAGTTCCACTCACCTCTATCAGTGGGTAGGCAATTTCATTGTAGATCTCTTCTGTGTTCTGGTTCATGTAATAGGCCCCATCAAAGGTGAACTGCTTGGGTGGGTCATCTGTGGCAGCAGGATTCTGAATTGAGCACTGGCTACGGGCACTGTCCACGCTGACCACCACCTTGCAGCCAAGCTGTTTTTCACGCTCATTGAGAGGGCGGCAGCGTACAATCACCTTCACTGCTTCTGAGGCCATGTTCAAAATGTGGAGAATTGGGCAGCAGGGAGAGGACGGGAAAAACAAGACTAAGGGAAGATTTCCAGCAGAAGATAGGGCCTCTGCTTGCTTCAGCTGGGTGTCAGGAACAAGGTGGCAGAAAAATGGGGGCGGCAGCAGCTACTGTGAGGACAACTGATACGCAGAGCAGCTTGGTTTTTTTTTGGCAGTATGAGGACACCAAAAGGGATCGCTCCTATTCACTATTAGCAGTACAGAATACCTGTGTACATAACAAGACAACAGGCTAATTCTCAGCCTATGATCTTGAGAGGACAAGTGATGAGCTTTCCATGGAGAAATGGAATCCCAAATAATTCCACCAGAGAAGTCTCAAGGACATGAGGCGCTTGAGGCAGTGTTGTGCAAGGGAGAACAGGGCCAAGTGGGGCACAAGAGCAAGTGAATTTCCTTTGGCCTTGCTTTGGAAGGGCCGTGATGGCGAGAGGCAGGGAATAGGAGAGGTCACCAGTTTTTCCTTGCACTGCAAGGTGACTGGATCTGACAAAGAGTGTGCCGGTTGAAGGGACAGTATTCTAAGAATCCAGGGCACTTGTGGAATCCAGCTGTGACCTCATAAAAGTGACACCAAAAACCTACATGGCAGTGACCTAAGATAATGAAAAATGAATGAGCATAAGGATCTCTACTTAGTTCATCAAAGAGTTCAATGCAGTGACAGTGAAAGGGAACTGTGGGGTTTTTTTAACACACCTAAGCCAATGTAGGGCCCCACCACTGCCTTCATCGGAAGCAATCCAGAAAAGGATTCTCAAGCACAGGTATGTCACAAACAATGCCTACAGAGAGGCCTAAAAATACAGAGGGAGCCTGAATAGAGCCTAGGTAAGGAATCAACAGGGAAGGTTGGGTGGTGGTGAGAAACAATGGGGGTTTCTGGAAAACTTGGCAGAAGAACTTGAGTCACCTGTTCCAGAACTAGGATTGTTAAGGGAAGATAGGAGGGTGCATTCAGTGGAGCTACGAAACTCAGGTGAAGCCCAGGACAACAGGCCCAGATTCGTCCCTGCTACCTTTCAGCAGCTTCTAACGACCGACAGATCCTCATGGCAGTGGAAGGAAGGGAAGGGCCCTTTTAGATGCCAAGCGAAGCGGGATCAGCTTCCATGGACGGAATATATATGAGTGGGTCGGCTGAGATCCTTACACCACCAGCCTTACGGGGAGAAGTCCCAGAAATATTCAGAGGCAGCAGCCTGGCTCAGCCAGCCTGGTCAAGGGGGGGGGGGGGAGGTCCCCAGGAGTCCGAAGGGAGGGAGGATAGGTACCCAATCTCTAACACAGGAAAGAGGCTACCAGGTGCATTGGGGCGGGGGGGGGCGGGGGAGGCCTTAGCTGCAGGTGATGACGTAGGGCGGGGCCACTGTCCCCGGACCGGTCACGTGTCCACCGCTCACCGTCCCCTAGAGGCGGGTCCAGGCCGGAATGCCTGCGTGGCTTGCTTCCTGCAACGGACTTGTGGCTTCTGCGGCCCGTCGTCGTTGCCCAGGGCAACCAGGGCGCGCCAGTTAGGTGGAAGACAGAGCAGCGAGCAGGGAGCCTCGCACAATTCCTGCGCTCCCTCTCAAGAGAAAACCACAAGCCAGCCGACCCCAACACAAATACCTGTACTCCCATAAAAAAAAATTGAAAAATATTTATTTTGTTGAAATAATAACAAAGAGCAATAAAAATGACAAATAGGTGGGCACAGAAACAGATACAAACACAATTATACGAATATATGTTTAGTGATGTGTGGGTTTTAATGCAGCACGCTGCACAGCACTCTCCTTTTCTCTCACACACACCGTTGTTGTTAACGTGCCGTCAAACTGCTTCCGACTTATGGCAACCCCATGAATGAGCGCTTTTAAATTCATTTTAGCTATTTTGATGTTGTCTTTTTTGTGTTATCTCGATTGGTATGTCTAATTTTGGTTTTGTATAATTATTATGTTTAATGTTTTTTAAAATGTTGTTTTATTGTGTTGTGAACCTCCCAGAGTGGCCTTAGTAGCCAGAAGTACAGAAGTTAAATAAATAAATAAATACATTCTAAACGGTTGGGTCCTCAAACAGCACTGCTCTTCAACTTGTGTTTCGTCTTACTCTTTTCCTGCTGTCTTTTACCTGTGCAGGCAGTGATCCTTGATTTTTATGCTTCAGTTTCCAGGTACAGGCGATATCTGCTTGATTGTGTTCCAGCATAGATGCCACGTCAAAATCCTATAGATGTATGAGGATCTGTACCTAATGGCTGGCTTGTTTGGTTGGTTTTTGCAGTGTTTGTGCCCTGCTTATGAGGGATCCATTATTTTTATGGCTCATCCCCCGTGCACATAAACTGGAGCATAACAATCATAGATCCCTTGCTTCAAGACACTGTCATGGCACAAAACTTTGTTTCTGAGGTCCAGATTGTTATAGCTCCGTGCAATTTTAACACAGGATCCTCCTGAAACTACCATCAAACCACGTATTTCATTGCAGCACACAGACTCTACATGGAGCTACTGCTACAATTTCTATGATTTGGTCGGTGGGTAGAGTTCAGTCTGTGATTTGATCGTAGTTTGGGGAGGATTCCAAGTAAAAATGCAGATCCATGAAAAGCCACACCTCACATCCATGTAGTTATGTAATTGCAATGTAATGCAGTAAAGAATCTCTTATTTTTGTTCTTCTGTAGGTATGGATGGGATCTATGCTTTGGGAGAATCTCATGAAAAACTCATGGAGATCCATGCATGGGGATCTGCATCTCAAATCCAAGTTTTTGCACCATGATATCATCATGCAGTGAGGAATCCATGTTTTTTATGGTTCCGCCTATAAGCAGAAGTGGAATCTATCTCATGTAAAAATCACATTGAACCTTGAGGATCCACACCTTGGAGCCATGCTTCAGATTAAATTTTTTGCACCACTGAAATACAATGTGGCAAGGGATCTGCAATTTCTGTGGTTCAGTGTGTGGGCATGGATAGGACCTGTGATTTGACAGTGGTTTAGGGAGGTTACCAGTAAAACTCATGTGCTGCATGGGGGTTTGTGCCTTGTTTTTGTGTCACTGCAATGATTGTTGTCATTTAGTCTGTGGGTACAGATGAGATATATTATCTAACAGTGGTTTGGTTAAATCCCATATCAAAATCAAGTGGATTCATGAGAATTCGTGCCTTTGATCCATGTTTTTGCCCTATGGCAAGGTCAAGCAGCAAGGGTTCCATGATTTCTGTGGTGTAGTCTGTACGCACAGGGATCTATGATTTAACAGTGGGGTCTATGATTTAACTGTGGTTTGGGGGAATCCATGCAAAAATCACACAGACACATGAGGATGTGTGCTTTGGATCCATGTGTTGGTGCCGCTGCAAAGCCATGCAGTGAAGGCTCCTGTAATTTCTATGAATTAACATGTAGGCACAGATGGGATCCATGATGTGATAGTTTGGGGAGGATCCACAAACTATCAGATCATGCACAAATCATGTTGGCCCACAGGATTTGCACCATGGATCCATGTTTTTGAGCCACTGCAAAGCTATGCAGCAAAGGGCCTATGGTTTCTATAGTTTAGTCTGTGGACACGATTGGGATCTATGATTTCACAGTGGTTTGGAGAGGATCCTATATAAAAATCATATGAAATCTTTAGGATCTGTGCCCCAGAGTCATGTTTTTGCACCATCACAACACCATGCAGAGAAGAATCCATGATTTTTATAGTTTAGTTTGTGGGCACAGATAGGATTTGATAGTGGTTTTGGAAGAAATTAATGTAAAAATGATATGAACTAATGAGCATCTGCTTTCTATTTCATGGACCTGGCTTTTGTTGTTGTTTAGTCGTTAAGTCATGTCCGACTCTTCGTGACCCCATGGACCAGAGCACGCCAGGCCCTCCTGTCTTCCGCTGCCTCCCAGAGTTTGGTCAAAGGACCTGGCTTTTACCCAGTCCCCAAATTAAGCACTGCGCCACGGCACAGAGACGGCACTGGTCGCACTGCTGGATGACCTGTTGAGGGAGGCTGACAGGGGCAACATGTCCTTGTTGGTCCTCCTCGATATCTCAGCCGCCTTTGATACCGTCGACCACGGTATCCTCCTGGGGAGGCTCTCCGAGCTGGGAATCGGTGGCCTGGCGCTTGCCTGGCTCCGATCCTTCTTGGAGGACCGTCCCCAGAGAGTACAGCTTGGGGAGAGTGTTTCGGCCCCGTGGAGTCTCAATTGTGGGGTTCCGCAGGGGTCGATCATCTCCCCAATGCTGTTTAATATCTATATGAGGCCGCTGGGTGGGATCATCAGGGGGTGTGGGGCTTCGTGCCATCAGTACGCTGATGACACACAGCTCTACATCTCCTTTTCACCTACTTCAGTGGATGCCGTTCTGTCCCTTCGGCGCTGTCTGGAGGCCGTGCTGCAATGGATGCAGCTGAATGGGTTGAGGCTGAACCCGGACAAGACGGAGGTCTTGAGGGTGGGTGGCCCCTCCATGGGCAGTTTGGGAAACTCCCTCTCTTTTTTGGGGGGGGTGACTCTCGCCGCACAGAGTGGGGTCCACAGCTTGGGGATACATCTGGACCTGGCGCTTACCATGGAAAACCAGGTGGCGTCCGTGGCCCGCTCTGCCTATTTCCGTCTGTGGCGGATCGCCCAGCTGTGACCCTACCTTGATGGAGGGGCCCCCACCACTCTCGTCCATGCGCTCGTAATCTCGAGATTAGACCACTGCAATGCGCTCTACGTGGGGCTACCTTTGAGATTGATGCAGAAGCTCCAAATGGTGCAGAATGCGGCGGCCAGACTTCTTAGTGGGGTGAGAAAATACCAGCATATCTCTCCCACCCTGGCCGCATTGCATTGGCTGCCCATTCGCTTCCGCATTGACTTCAAAGTGTTGATGATGACTTACAAAGCCCTAAACGGTTTGGGACCTCGATATTTGGCAGATCGCCTTCTCCCACCTAGATCTACCCGAATCACTCGCCATAGCCAGGAGGGACGGCTGAGGGGCCTAATGCCGAGAGGGGTCCGGAAAGAAAGAACAAGAAACCAGGCCTTCTCGGCGGTGGCCCCTCGACTATGGAACAGCCTTCCAACAGAGATCCGCCTGGCATCCTCGCTGGGTGTTTTTAAGAGCCATTTAAAGACTTGACTATTTAGGCAGGCCCTCCCTTCTGTCAATTCTTGAATTCTAGTTTTTGTTTTCTATCATTCCCCATCTTGAATACAATTGTTTAATGTTTATGTTTTATGATATTTATGATATTTTATGACATTTGTAAGCCGCCCCGAGTAGACACTGTCTAGGGGGGCAGGGTAGAAATCTAATAAATAAATAAATAAATAAATAAATAATGTGCTGTCCAATTGCCTCCAACTTATGGCAACCCTATGAATAAATGATTTTAAAATGTCCTGTCCTCAACAGCCCTGCTTAGCTCTTGTAGACTCACGCCTGTGGCTTCCTTTAGGGAGTCAGTCCATCTCATATTTAGTCTTCCTCTTTTCCTGCTGCCTTCACGCTTTCCCAGCATTATTGTCTTTTCCAGAAAATCCTGCCTTCTCATAGTGTGCCAAAAAAATAGGGCAGCCTCAGCTTCAGCGTTTTTGCCTCCAGAGATTTGCTCTAGGACCCACTTGTTTGTTTTTCTCACGCTCTAGTATCTGCAAAGCTCTTCCCCAGCAGCACATTTCAAATGAATCAAATAAGCGCTACACACCTCCAAACTGGTTGAAACCAGCTCTGAGCTCATCTACAAAATAAGCTTGGTAGACATCTGTCATGACGATTTTGGGGACATTCATTTAAAATTCTTCTGCACTATGCCTGAAGAAGCGATTTTATTCACAAAAGCTTGTGCTGAATTATTATTTTTTAGTAGCAGTCTAAATAAAGGTATCATCTCTTCTACATTTGTGTTGGGTAAAAAGGCCCACACCGTCGGTTCTCTCTGTCGTTTTTTGAATTCGGAAGGTTTCCTATTCCTAAGTGGAAGTAAACCTCCTTCAATACAATGGGATTTATTATTTCCGAACGAACATCCATAACCGACTGGGCTTCGGCCTCTGCAACATCTATATATGCAGGTTTGGTAACATTTACTTTGTCCCTTGAAATAACAACGGATACCCACAAAACAGAAAAACACATTCAGTTTAAGTTGTGTTGAATTATTTCGCCACGCCTATTATTTCAAGCTGAGGTCAGGGTTAATTAAAAACAACAACAACTCTGTATTTCTGTAAAAAATGATCCATGGTCTCACACCCGTGGGCGCTCCACGAGTCCGCTCCTCCTTTCTGAACCGTGCTCCTCCTTCTCCGCCAGAGGGGAACCGTCTTTTCCCCGGAACGTTGATGCCAGGATGCTGTTTTGCGGCCGGACTCCTTAAAGCAACCAACCAGGGCATCTCAAGATGGCGGCGTGCGCGTTGTGGTCCCTTTCACGGAGGCCGGTGTACCGATTAGTTTCTTCACAGACAACTGGGAACTTTCCGCGCCGAACCTTCGCTTTTGTTCCGTCTGGTTCTGAATTCCGGAGCGCATATAGCTTGGACAAACTTTACCCGTCGCAACAACATGAAACCGACAAATCAAAGGTTGGAATCCGAGGATGAGGCCGGGGAGGGTTTATGGGGAGAGCGCGCAAAAGTATTCCAGGTGGAATCAGGTATCTCCTACATGTACGGTTGGAATAGGGTTTTTCCCCTCACTTCTCGGGGTGGCATTGAGAACTGCCGGCAGAAAGCAATGGAAAAAAAATCTAAAATGTTGTCTGTGGTATGGGTAACCCTTCCCCACCAAGCGAAAAACAGCAACCAGTCGCTGCTCTCAATGAGTATATTTTTGTATGGAAAGTATATTCATGTGTATTTCTGAAGATTTAGCAATACACTAGCTCCACATAGAAATCATTGGAACATAAGGCTGGGAACGACGTGAAGGCACATCGCAAGAAGACTGACCTTTGGTGGAGACAAGTACTGTATATTTTTAACACGTGACACAAAGAGACCCCCACCACTGACCTTACTATTTGAAGACACCTAGGCTATGGTTATTTATTAATTTTCTGATTTTATTACAGAATTTTTGCAGTAGCACTTGTTTACAGCACTCAATTCTTGTGCTTCTCTGTGTTACAGGAGCAGGCAAACCAGACTGTTCCTGATATCCCAGTGGGTGAGTCCAGAACATAAGACAATGCCTTTCCCATGTCCAGAGTGATTTCCTTGGACTTGTCCTTACGATTTTTTCCTGAAAATGTGCAGTCCTGTGCAAAGCAAAAGCAAAGCAAAGCGTGCTGCTTATATACCACCCCATAGTGCTTCAAGCACTCTCTGGGTGGTTTACAAGTTAATTATGCAGACTCTGGGCACAGATCTAAATGACCAAGATGATTGAGAACTGATTGACACTACGCCACCTTAGGCTGTTCTTGGATTGCAACTTCCAGAAACCCTTGCCAGCACAGCAAGTGGTGAAGGCTCCTGGGAGTTGCACTCCAAGAATGTCTGGGGACCCAAGGTTGGAAACCACTGATCTAGAATGAACATGTTCCAGATCTCCCAAGTTTGGACAGTCTAGTCTGGATATAACATAAATCATTACTGGGCAGTCCTATTTGTTTTTGGTATCCTTATGTAAGTCAGTATGATTTTCCATATTATGCAAATCAAACATATTAATGTTTGCAGTTTTTATAACAGTATGTTTCAGTCTTTTCATAATTTATATGCTAACAGCTGCTCTGAGTTAGGCAGTGCAGTGTGCTCTTAGAGCTGGATTTAGAAAACAGACATGAGTTCAAATTCCAGCATAGTCAGAAAGCTTAATTGATGTCCTTGACCCAACTCACCAAACTTATATTACAGTGTTTTTTCTGGTGTAAAGTTGAGAAGGTAAGCCCTATAAAGCAGCTGTGTATGCTACTAGTGCATATGTTTTTAAAAGAATATTACTGTATTTTGGTATATGCATGGGCTTCTGGTGATATTTTTATGAGAGGGCTGGAACCCCACACTATAATCAGAGTGTTCCTAGTGAGAGTTGCCTTCTTACTTCAGGATGGTAGTTATCTGAGATACGGTCTTCTAAGCACTACATAAAATTTGTACTTGCTCTTTTAAATGTTCTCTCTACATATGCAAAAACATGAACAAATATGTTTTCAATAATTCTGTTAGTTTTTATATTAATGCTGCTTTTTCTCTTTTGGATTTCCAGATCGTTTGTCTATATCCTATTGCCGAAGCAGTGGTCCAGGTGGCCAGAATGTTAATAAAGGTATGAATGTTACCAAAGCTGTAAATAAATCCCATGCTTTCTTGGTAGCAAGATTCCCTGAACTCAGTGGAGTTAACTTCTGTTTAAATGAAATAAGGCCAACTGCACATTGTACTGTTCAGTGGGCAAAATCCTGTTGCATGCCTGCCTATTGCCCTCCGTTTAGTTTCCGCAGCTCCCTAGAGCTCCCTTTTGCCCTGGGAAAGTGATTGAGACCCTTGGGATGCAGTGATTGGGAGTCTTTAATAGTAAAAAATTCTGGCTACATCATTAGTGTCAGGATCTGGACTGCTGGTGGCGATCCAGCAGTAATTTTTTTACTGTTAAAGCCCCCTACAACTCCGAAATACTTTCCCAAGACAAAGGGTTGCTCAAGGTCGCCTCATAACCTAATACAGGCTAGGAAGCTTTTAATTACTTTAAAGTAAATGCTTCCAGCACATGCTCTGAGTTACGCTGCAGAAAGTTATGTCAACAGGAGTTTGCCCAATATATGTGGTTAATACTTGGTCTCCTAAAATTGAGACCCAGATATTCTATATTCAACCTAACAATGTATTGTAAGTTTAGCAACTGTGGAAAGAAGGGCAAAGCTGTTTTTCCCCTCATCTAGTTAGTCTCCTATTAATGTTTGTTATATTTAATGTCAAATTTTGTTATATTTAATGTCAAATTAGCTTGGTAAATAAAATGTTAATACCAACATATTTTATTAGTTACGTTTGTATTCCACCTTTTCTTGAGTGAGCTTGAAGTGGCATACTTGGCAGTCTTCCCCACTTTCTCTTCACAGCAGCCTTGTGAGGTAGATTGAACTGAGGGAGAGCAACCGGCCCAAATGCGTTTTATGGTTCAGCAGAAAATACAACCGCAGTCCAAAGTTCTAACCACTAGACCACACTGGTTCCCATAAACTAAGCTTTGCTATGGTACTAAACCTCTTAAAATAAAGTAAAATAATTTAATGCCGCCCCCCCCCCCCCAGCCTGTGATTATAGAGATATGGCTAACCTTGGATTTTAACCTCCTTGGATATTTATCAGATTGAGCTGGTGAAGAGAGGAATCTGTTACACTATTTGGCATGCTTAGAGATGTTAGTGAAAAAGAAATAGCCTGCAAAGTTAGAGGATAACAAGGCCAGTTAGTGGCTTGTGGTACTGAAGTTAGACAACTGGACTTCCAAAGCTGCAGCTTTGATGAGACTTGAAACTCTTTGAAGTATAGTAAAGTATTTCACTGTTTCACACACAGTGAATAGTAAGGCAGAAGTTAGATTCCATTTGACATCAGCAGATTGGATTGCAGAAGATACACGGCAGAAAATGGCAGTGATGGTAAGTTTGCTTTTTGCTACACTTCAAAAGGTAGTATAATTTAAATATATATATTTTGGATTGTACAGGAAAGTAGTTTGCTCTAAGGTTCAGTGTAGGCTGTGGTAGAACATCATGCAAAAATACACATAACTGTAGTTGGTCCTGGATATCAAACGCAACTCTGTATTGTTAGATCTCTGACAGAGAGACTATAAAAGAGTGGTTCCGAAACCTTTGGCCATCAAATCCCATTTGATTTTTGAAAAAATCTCATGCCTTCACAACTCTTCATCATCCAGACCTTTCTAACAAAAAATGCTAATTTTATTAGCTCAAAAAGTGAATAAATATTGAGATTTAAAATAATCTACATTTTTCTTGAGAAAGCCTAAATTTTAGAAATGATATATCTCAGAGAAAATTATTCAAGTTAATTTGTTTTTAAATTAATTAAAATCTCAGTCCCCCTCCCCACAATTTTTTTCAGGCCTCCTGAATCTTTTTAGTTTGGGAACCATTTCAGTAGAATATTCTGTATTTTCTATGTGTTTTTTCACTCCCAGGCTCAGCATGCATTGGATAAGGTAATGTGTCCTTTTTGCCACCAGAGTAGTAAAATTTTTTTCCTAGGCCTGGCATCATGTGAGAGTACAAGATTGTCTCTTTTTGTCGTCTTTATCCACTTCCTCGTAAACTGCAAATCAAAGTTCTCTAATGAAGAAAGCCAGTGCAAACTGCTAAGCTTGTGACTCAAATATTTCACATTATTTCTGTAATATTTTAATAGGCAAAGCAGTCAGCAGTAATCTTACTTCATTTTTTACTGTGCAACGTGATTGCCCAGTATCAAAGGTAGAGAGTCCTGATGGTCTTATAAGAGATAGAACTCCCATTTTCCTCTGTGACCATAGTAAGTGGCCAGACTAATAGAAGTTGTAACCCAGGAACATCTGGAGGGCAACATGTTCTCCAGACTTGCTTTGCACAAACAAATGGAACCCTCAGGGGTCTATTATTATTAACTCTTCATAGTAAAAAAAATTAAATGCAATGACTTGTTCTGTTATGACATTTGGATCTTGTTTCCCCACAAGCACTGTGTTCCTTCATAGAATCTCTGGTGTGGTGGAGGTGTGGGAGACCAGAGGTGTAGAACAGCTGGTGTCCCGGTTATAGAACACTTGATTCTATATCCCAGCAAGGGGCATCTATCAGATCCTAGTGCTGATAAAATACATGGCAAGATTTATTGAGTGATTGTGTTATGTAAACATCAAGCTTTTCATTTAAAATTGCAATCCTATGTGCACTTTTCTGGGAATAAGCCCCACTGAAATTCCAAGTAATGTGCTATAAGACATTTACTTTCAGAGGAGATGGTCAGATCTGTGGTTGTTGTGGCAATTGCGTCTTTTCTTCTTGACTGTCATTTAAAAACAAAGCATACATTACCATGGTAGGAAGCACTGTATCTAAAATTCCATAGTAAAAATGTTTTCTTTCCCAGCATAGGAATAAAATCAGTAAAGATGGGGAGCTCATAGTCACATCTCAAGTAAGTCGCTACCAGATGAGGAATTTGGCAGACTGCCTGCAAAAAATCAGAGACCTGATTGCAGAAGCCACAGAGAAGCCTCGAGTTGTCTCCCCAGAGAACATGGAGATTATCAGAGAAAGGTATACAGATTCACCATTCAGTTAAAATTTCATCCAGTCATCATCTTATGTGCACCTGTGGCCAAAAGCCCATGCCAAAACCTGTCATCCTGTGATGCTCACTTAGAGCCAAGGGGGAAGTACCTATGAAGATCATTAGCAAGCACAGGAGCTGCTTGCCTCCAGCTGTATCACTAAATCATTGTAATAGCTAGTTTAGGAAAGGCTGGGTATGTTGGCAAGTCTTTGGGTCCAACTCTGAAGCCTGAGTCCCAAGTCTTTGGTACTGCATCCTGAGTTCCAAGCCCCAAGTCTGCGCCCCTATTAAAAACAAGCTCTTTTCTCCAGAAAAAAGGGAGAGGTGGGTGGGTTCCAAGTCAAGTCCAAGTCATTTTTTTAAAAAAAGAGTCAAGTCACCAGTGCGACTTAAGTCCAAGTTGACAGTGAATCCCATGACTCAAGTCCCCATCCTTGGGCAAGGCTCTCAGTTAACTTGAATTTAATTTATTTTGACACTATTGTTTAGAAGAGTCTCTTTTCTTGTTAATTTATCTAACTCCAGCTGGAGATCCACAGGTAGTGTTTGTTGGTTTGAAGCATCATACTTTGGATCCCCTAGGAAGTTCCCAACACTTCAGATACTGATGAACCTAGGGAGAGTCTGTAGACTAAAACCAGGGCTTCCTCCAAATGCCTACAGCCACAGGCAGCAGGATCCACGTCATGTATAGGTTGCAGCTTTTTAAAAAACTCAAACCTAGTCTTGACCACATTTGTCCCAGAATGATCTCTGAGTTTTGTCTGCAGTTGAAGTATAATCCAAAAAGCAGAAATGGATTATACCTTTATTTGTCCTTCCCCGTGTGCCAGATACATGGTTGCCAATCGCCTAACATGTTCTCCATTGACTTGTGTGAAGACAAATAGCTCCTCTTCGGCTGAGAGTAGACACATAACAGTATAGTTCCTGTATCAAGTATTGCTCAAAATATCTTTTCAAAAAGTGATGTGCCCTTAAATGAGCTTTTATGTTTAAAATGTAGAGTTCTTTAAAAAATGAAAAGAGCATAATCTGGGGAAAGGGCAATCATAAGTGCACCAAGGGGATTAACATCTTTCTCACTTCCTGTGAACTTGAGAAAATATCTCCTCAGAGGACAGTAACTGTCCTGGGAGAATCGCCTCCCTTCCAAGACACTAATGGAAGATTTCCCTCCAAGGCAAATACCATAATAAATTCCACTTCCACACATGCTGTGATTTACTACATGCTGCGCATACATATTCCGTTGATGCTATTTCCTTTTATTAAATCCCTGCCTGTTAAATATAGTTGTCTCTCCTGCTGTGCCATCTTCATTTTAATAGGAGCAAAGTATATCAGCACATGGCTTTATGTGCACGGATCAACTCAGAGCAGTCCTTACTGCAAGTGGCCTCTGGGAGTAAAGCGTATATATGTGTGAATGTTGGACTAGGCCAACTGGTAGGAATGTTGTATTTTTATCATTTTGAAAGATTATAACTTTTCCAGACCATAAAATACAGTAGATAGAAATCTGCTGGATAGCTCAGTGGTTTAGGTATCAGGCTGTGGAACCAGAGGTTGGGAGTTTGATTTTCCACTGTGCCTCCTTGATAGGGGCTAGATTCGATTATCCATAGGTCACTTCTAGCTCTAAGATGATGATGATGATGATGATTTCTCCTTAAACTTTTTGGAATAGGCATGCTTGGACAGGCCAGCATCTTGTTTCTTTGAAATGTTAATTTCATGTCAGTTGGTGTGATTTTTCCCCCTAACAACCCAGAATCATTTTAAAGACATTGAAGTGTGTCATTTTTTATTTCTGTTTGGTTCTAGTGTGGAGAAAATGAACCGTGAGCGTCTCAGGCAAAAAAAAATTCGCTCGGCTATAAAACAAAGCAGATCTGTGGACTTTGACTGAATGCACTGGAGCAAGAATGGGTTGGAACAATTCCTGGGACCTTTTCTTTTCCTTGGTTTGGAAAGAAAATAGCTCTATATAAGTTGTTTATGTAAAAATAAAGATTGTACCATAACATCTGTTGTTGTGTCTTGCATTTAATGAAGCGGAAGTAATTATTTTTACTAGAACATTTAATGTTACAGCAAAAGTACTAAGATGCTGTTATACGCCACAAGTTGGATCTATTCACCCAGTTCATTTTTCCTAGCTTTTTGTGACCAATCTTTGTTCTATCCTCACTTGTTCTATACCAATACAGATTTATAACAGTCAGTCAGATGTAAAGGATATAAAGTGTTGCTTCACATTGTTTTTTTAATTGCAATTTTAAAAACTATTAGATTAGTTCTTATATCACTAAAGAAACATTTCAGAATTATGTATGTCTGTTGAAAGCACAAACACAAAGGTTTACCTGTCCGACTGGGTTATACACGGCTGTTTGTGCCCGTCTCCTACCAGTTTGGCCTGTTGCCTTTGTGAGACCTTATTTTATTGTCTGACCAAGAAAAAAATAAATTTCTCTTTAAGACTTTGCACAACTGGATTTTTTTGAGCTGTTTTCATGTAATTTTACTCCTTTTGATCTTGTTGAGCTATAATCTAGTGATCATCTCATACTGTTTCTCCCATATATCCTCAGTGACAAAATGCTCCTGATCTGTATATGAGCAGTGTGGAAGATGGTGATCACAAATACGTTTGTTTTCCAGTGTATCTTTTTCACAAAGAAAATACAAATTCTGCAACCAATGTGTATGCTATGACAATTAAACAAGCAAGGCTAGAAGTCTACTTCCAGCTTTAAAAGATTAAAGAGTGCTGTGGACTATATCCTCTTTAAAATCAGTGAGTCAGTGGAAATTCATTTTGGTTGGGTTTGGGGTTTTTTTGCTGAAGAACCCCACATTTTGGGTTTATATACTTAAACATTATTATTATGGACAAAGACCAGAGCTAAATAAATAATGCAATACATAACACAACAGAAATGTGCAATAAATAGGATACAAAACAGTGCAGCTATATAATGAATAACACTTGTGTTGCAAGAATTCAAGAAAAAAAAAGGGGGGGTCAGTTTGTTAGCTGAGAGCTGTGACCATTCACCACTCTTCTGCCCTAAGCAGATATGTTGCCCTCCAGTGTGCTGGAAGACATCATCCAAGAGCTGGCTCGTCGGTTTGGGAAACATGGGCATTGCTCTACCACAGGCACAGGCTGTCCCCCAGCTATTCCATTCTCATCTGCTGCCTCACCAATGTCCTCTGTATGCACAATTGCTTACCGGCTTGCATGCTTGCTTTTCTATACATGTGAACATGCACATTGGCTCCTTCCTTTTCCCACCATTGGCTGCTGTGCTTTCTGCCCCACCAACTGCAACAGGCACTAGCCATCACTGCCCCATGTCCCGTTGCTAATGTTGGAGTAAAGGTGAGCAAAGACTTCAATCTGCTTCTGTACATGGAATGGAGGTAATACAAATGTTGCAACTGGTTGGATGCCTCAAAATCCAGGCAAGCCCTTTAACTCAGTATTCTTTTTCCAACACAGGAGTGTAGTGACTCTCATTCTGCATACTGTCTAAATTGCTGAGGTTAGCTGCCATCCTGACTTATCTCCCTCTCCCGCTATGCGGATTTGTTATTTATTAAGTGTCTCACGTTACTCATGCAAGAAATCTAACTTTTACCTTTTCCCCATTTACCTTCAATCTTCCCTTCAATTATGTATTGCAGTATATTATAGTTGTCATGACAAAATATGTGTCCAAGATAGGAGAGCTTAGTGACTGGCTGTCTGAGTGGGGTTTTAAATGGATTGTTACACCTACCACATGTGTGCTGGACCCTTGCCCTTCCTGGCTCATAAAAGCAGCCAGAGGAGGAATGGCCGATTGGGTACGGGGAGTGGTAAATGCCCCCTTGCAGCAGGGTAGGATCCCTGCTTCCTTAAAGGAGGCAGTAATAAGACCACTACTGAAGAAGCCCTCCCTGGATCCCGGTGTATTGGATAACTACCAGCCAGTCTCACACATCCCATTCCTGGGCAAGGTACTGGTGTGTGTGGTGGTTTCTCAGCTTCAGGGATTCCTGGAGGAAGCGGATTATCTAGACCCATTTCAATCTGGTTTCAGGCCTGGCTATGGGACAGAGACAGCTTTGGTCACCTTGGTGGATGACCTACGCTGGGAACCGGACAGGGGGAGTGTGTCCCTGTTGGTTCTGCTGGACCTCTCAGCGGCTTTTGATACCATTGACTACGGTATCCTTCTGGGCCGTCTCTCTGGGATGGGACTGGGTGGCACTCTTTTACAGTGGCTCCGGTCCTTCCCGGAGGGGAGAACCTAGAGGGTGATGCTTGGGGACTCCCGTTCGATGCCCGGGCCGCTGACCAGTGGAGTCCCTCAGGGTTCTCTTTTGTCCCTTATGCGATTTAACCTCTACATGAAACCGCTGGGAGAGATTGTCTGGAGTTTTGGAGTTCAGTGTCACCAGTAAGCGAATGACATCCAAGTTTATCTCTCCTTTCCATTTAAATCTAAGGAAGCTGTTTCGGCTCTAAATCAGTGTCTGGTATCAGTAATGGACTGGATGACGGTGAATAAGCTGAAACTTAATCCAGAGAAGACAAGAGGTGCTTCTGGTCAGTCCAAAGGCACATCAAGGAATAGGGATGCAGCCTGTGCGTGATGGGGCTGCTCTCCCTCTGAAAACACAAGGGGGTCGCTTGGGGGTGCTCCTGGATTGTACTCTGAGCCTGGATGGCCAGGTTTCAGTAGTGGTCAGGAGTGCCTTTGCACAGTTAAAATTAGTGCGCCAGCTGCACCTGTTTCTTGAGAGATCTGGTCTGGCGACAGTGCCCTAGTTACATCTCAGATGGATTACTGTAACACACTCTACATGGGGCTGCCTTTGGAAAGTGTTCAGAAACCCCAGCGGGTCCAAAATGCCACAGTCAGATTGTTAACATATTATTCCCTGTTACAGCAGCTCCACTGGTTGCCAATCTGTTTTCGGCCACAATTCCAAGTGCTGGTTTTAACCTATAAAGCCCTAAATGGCCTGGGTCCAAGCTATCTAAAAGACTGCATCTCTCTCTATGAGCTTTCCCGGATATTAAGATCATCAGGAGAGGCCTTTCTCTCGGTCCCATCACCTTCACAGGTGCGCTTGGTGGGGACACAGGAGAGAGGGCCTTCTCTGTCGCTGTTCCCAGACTCTGGAACTCCCTCCCACGGGAGGCCAGGCTGGCCCCATCTTTGCTGTCTTTCCACAAGCAGGCAAAGGCCTTTCTCTTCAGGCAAGCTTTCCCTCGGTGACTGGCTGCCTTGCCTGAGTGGGATTTTTTAATGGATTGTTGTACCTTACTGTGTTGAATGTGATTTTGATATTGCTTTTGTGTACTGTTTTCAAGTATATTTGTCAATTTTTTTAAAAAAAAGTATTTGTATACTTACTGTTGTTAGTTTAAAACTGTATTTTAATGAAGTAAACCACCTTGGTCCTTTTAAAGAGGAAAGGTAGGGGAAGTAATGCTGTAAAAATATTTGTAAATAGGAAAGCAGATGTTAAAAGAGTAAAAATGTGGACTAAGAATAAAAGAATAAAAGAATAGAACAGGATGAGCAGAGCACATATTTCAAAAGGTCAAGTAAATTTAAAGCATAGAATAGTATGTACTCTTGATATACAAGAACAACATAAACTCACTTGTTTTCATTATTTTTCTTTTTATATCTTAATAATAATTTTTTTAAAATGACAAAAAAAAAAAAGAAAGGTGGGATAAACATATTTTAAATAAATAAATGAATAAATAAATAAAATCATCAATCTCAAATCAAGGACAGTAGTGAGGACAGGCTAAAATGGTGAAATGCAGTTTGTCAATAGTTCATAAAACCAGCAGTAACCATATACATATTTAGAAGAAACGACATGATGGTGAAATAGAAAATGAAATAAGATTTTTAGGAAGTACCAAATCAAATCCAAGAAGATAGGTCAGGTACGTATTCAAAAAATTTGACTTTCACCCCAGATGGGACTCGAACCCACAATCCCTGGCTTAGGAGGCCAGTGCCTTATCCATTAGGCCACTGGGGCTTTACACGAAAAGAATAGCATACGTCCTTACTTAACTCTGTAAGAGCCGAATTAATTTCAGTTTCCCTGCCGCGCAGATGCTGAGCGCTGATCTGATTCGTCCGCACAAGAAGGCGCCGGTGCTCAACTTATCCAGGCGATTTTGCACCGCGATCCGTTTCCTCCACGGATACCTAATAAAGGATGTTATTAGGCAATCCGGTTTTAACCTCTTACAGGATTTCAGCACTGAGAGAGAAACTACGGGGAGCCTCCAGCTTCCCAAAGGCCCTGGCCCCGCAGATCCAGGCGCGCTGTGCTGGGAATAGGAAGCGCGTTCTGCACGTGCTCAGGGGCACGCTCGATCAGCGAGAAACCAATCTCAATCTCGGAATATTGAATGTAGGGGGCTCTGTGCAGGTAAGTGGTAGAGGCCCCCTTCATATGTGTACGACAGATGAGGAAAAACAATCCCTTAAAGACCTTGTCCGTAAATATAGCTGTTCCTTTCCAAAAAGAGAACAGATGGGCCTGGAAACTGCGCCTTTAGACCGAAAAGACCACAACCGGAGTCTCACTATTGATCCTTCACAAAATCAAAAAGCCTAGCAGTTCTCTGGGCGTGGCTGGAATGGATTCTCTTTCTCCTTCATTCGTATGATTGTGAATTCTGGCTCGGACTGTATGAGTCCAAGTCACATCTTTAAGCAGGCACACAACCGATGTTCCGCAAATTAAACATTTCCAGCGAAATCATGAACAGCTTGGTCCCGATCCACGCTGACTCTAGCCTCGCTGAGCACAATAGGGTTGCCTTTCCGGTAAATGCATAGATTTGCAGACTAAAAGCAACAGCGAAAAGCTTCCGTAATCTGCCTTTTCCTCGGAAGGTGAGTCTTGTTCTTTTTTTTTTTCCTTTCCAAGCAGGAGAGTGCAAAAGTTAAAGAAATGTATTGTTTTTTTTTTAAAAAAACCAATTTTTTATTTAGAAAAAAAAAAGTCATCGTCGAAATCTTCTGCTCTTTACTTTCTGTTTACCAAGGAGGCTCTTTTCTACAAGTGACCGCGTGGCCTAATGGATAAGGCGTCTGACTTCGGATCAGAAGATTGAGGGTTCGAGTCCCTTCGTGGTCGATACGTTTTAGCGTTTCAGCTAACTTAACACCCCCGCTATAAAACAGTAAAAGCAGATAAAATCTCAAGGTGGGTATCTCGCAAAATGAGCTTTAATCCCTCCGAAAGGTACGTGTGCCTTCTAGAAACGCTGGTAGAGAGGCGTGCGTCGCTCCGACGGCTCCTGTTGATCGTTGCACCCAGTCACTTTTGTGCCAGAAAATAGGAAAGGCTAGAAAGGCAGTTGTAGAGAGAGGGACATGGTGCAAGCCATCTTTTTCAGGTGACAAGACCGAAGGAATAACTCCCTTCCACGAGGGAGAAATTTTTTCATCTTCTAGACGAACTCAAAGGGAACAGAACTAAGCAGCAAGTCCTGAAAGGAATGAATGAAAAAAAAGTTTTGTAATTTGTGGCTCCAGTGGCCTAATGGATAAAAGCACTGATTTTTTTAGCCAGGGGTTGCTGGTTCAAGTTCTAGGCCAAGTAATAATAGTTCCCCCCCCCCCCCCCAGTAATGAAACAAATCTCAGAGTGATCTTACTCCATGCTGCCTCTCAAAAGAAGAAAAAGTTAAATTCTTTACTCCTTTTATTAGAAAAAAAAGGATCCTGTGAATTACACCATACAAAGCCAACAGTGCAAGTAGTTCTGACAAAAGTTACCCATTGGGTCAGCAAATGTTTAATTTTAGATGAGTAAATAGGTTTTATGCCTTATTATATCTGACACATGCTTAAATGGGCCGGTTGGAGATCTCTGAATTGGACAATCAGTTGGTCTGGAGTCTGACTTCCCAGTCCATCTCCAAGGATAAAAAACCACCCTCTGTAGCCTTGGCCAAGCTCCACAGTCCCAAGATGTCCCCAGGAGAAGGGAATGGTAAAACCTAGAAAACCCTGGAAGTCTTCATAAATAGGAATCAACTTGATGGCACATCACTATATTACTATTATGTTATAGGGGTCCTTTACAAAGCAGCTACGTCAAGATTCTAACAATGATGGCAACCTTGAACTTCTTTCACAGTGTCATGGTGCAGCTGTGGTTAGATTTGGTGGCTGATCTCCAGGGCTCCATAGCGCAAGAACAGAGTTATAACTAAAGTGGAGCGAGGACCCCAACATTTAGAGGGCACCAAAATCTAGAGTGAATTTCTGGAGAAGTGTTAGGAAAATGGCCTGCACAGGGTTTAAGTGTTTGAAAGTCTGAATGTTGTGTTTTGAATTGCTTGATTTTAAATTGTTTTAATTATCTTATGTTTTAAAATTGTTTTATATAGCTCTGCAACTCGCCCTGAGATCCTGTGATATAGGACAGGTTATAAATGTTTTCAATAAAATAAAGGTCATAGCTGCAGGCTTATGCACTTTCATTTTTTTGAGGCATAAATACTCTCTTTCTTTTGGAAGCATACCACATGCTCTTCCTCCTTTCCCATGAGGGATTTACATCATGCTTCAGGGCAGAGTGGGTGGAAGGCTGTGTCACTTGCCCAAGGTGCTAAAATGGCTAGTTACAGCTCTGCCCAGGAATATCCCTAAATGACCAACTGAAGCAGGTGCAGATGATGGGGGAAGCACCTTGGCCAGTATACTCACTTCTGCTCTGCTCTCCCCCCCCCCCCCCACTTTTATGCCTTCAGAGACCCCTCTCCTCCCTTCTAGATTCTGCTGACCTCCGTTCCCCACCTTGAGCCTTGCTGATTTCAGATAATACCTAATTCTTTGGCCACTCAGGGTAGACTTCCCCAAGTCTCCTGTCTTCCACCTCCATAACTCATTCTGGGGAGACACTGTCTGTGTGGCCATCTTCCAAGGACAAGGTGGTCCTGGAGAGATCACCTTGGGGTTGATTGTGTGGAAAGTCTGGGGGTTCGCCTGACACTAGGACCCTCTGGCACCCTCATAAAATTCCATTCAGTAGACTTAAGAACTTTCATTGCATTGGACAGAATATAGGGTTGGATGTTTATTTTTATAGTAAACAGTGTGGCGTAATGGATAGAGCAAGGGACTTTTTTTAGTAGGCATCCTTGTCTTGAGAGACTATGGTAACGTGCTCTGAATAGAGGTCTTGGAACAGCGTCTAGTGTGGCTGAGAAGACCAATTTGAGAGTGACAATCCCTTCCACACTGAAGACAAATACAATCTGTCCCCTATCCAGCTCGCCGATTTTGCTGGTTTCAGGACTGCCTCTTTGCCTCGGCCTGCTGGACAAGTGTCTCTTCAAATTGGGAGAGGCCGTGATGCAACGCCTGCCTCCAGGCTGAACGCTCGGATGTCAAGGTTTCCCATCTGTTGAGGTCCATTCCTAAGGCCTTCAGATCCCGCTTGCAGATATCCTTGTATCGCAGCTGTGGTCTCCCTCTGGGGCACTTTCCCTGCACTAATTCTCCATACAGGAGATATTTTGGAATCCGACCATCAGCCATTCTCACAAAGCAAGGGACTAGGACTCTAGAAACCAGGGTTCAAATTCCCGCTTGGTAATGGAAACTCCCTGGGAGAGTGGAACCGGTAAAGCCACTCCTTAAATGTGTCACTTACCTTGAAAGCCCTATTAGGGTCACTATAAGTTGGTTCTGACTTGGTGGCATATAACTGTTTATTTGTATGTGTAAATTCAATTAGATTTGCTATCTTCCGTGTATTCCACACTGCTTGCCTTTCATGAATTCTGCTCAGTTTCCATTAACATAGAAAAGTATTGTGGTGCCTAAATGCAGAGGACTCCCCACTTTGGGCCCAATCTTGCATTGGTTGTGAAATCAGCTGTACAACTGGTTGCAGAATGGAAAGCCAGCTAGAACAGGGGAAGGTTCATTCAATGGTCCTTCTACTCCATATTGATGTAACAGGAGAAGAGCCCTGGTCGCCTAGGAGTTATCGTATTGTTCCGAGTATAGGCCACTCGTGGTTATAAGCCGCACCCTTAAAGTTTGGTGCTATTTTAAAAAATATTTTTATTTTTATTCTTTTGCAACATCCCGATTGTAGGCCGCACCCCTAGTTTAAAGACTTACATTGGGGGGAAAGTGCGGCCTATACTTGGGACAATACGGTATTTATGCTGCAGAAAAAACAATTCCAATTTCCCCCCCTTAAAGGATGTGCCTACAATACTCATGATTTTTAAAAGAACATATGTGGGAGGGCATCTTGAGGACTGAAGTTATATCTACACAGTTGTTTATGTGTGACTTACGGGCATGTGTGCGTCAAGACATCACGCTGAAAATGATCAGAAAACTAAAAAGAGAAGCAGACTCCAAACTACTTCTTGAATATTGTATTATATTATTACCTCTCTGCATGCATTCCTCATTTTCCTGAAGTTATGCAAACTGGAGCCAAGGCTGCAGTTAGTGTACAGCAAGTGAACAATAGTCCAGGTTTCTTACTTTGTGAAATTAAATTGCATAGCCAAAATTGATATCACTCTAAGCATCTACAGTTGCATCTTTCAATTAGGCAACTACTACATATTGCTTCAATTATAATGTTATTTTCCTGGGCTTCTCAAATGCAATTCGGTACAAGGTTCCTAAGTCTTTCTACAGACAAAGAATTTTGACTTCTCTGACCATAGCAACTGCAAGCCAGGAGACTATGTAGCTGCTGAAATGTTAGCTTTTAACAGAACAAGGAAAGACACAAAAGCCCTATCAAAAATGTAAATCTTTCATACCACCTCTCCAAAGCTTGAAGGAGTCTTCTAGAAAGAATCATACGGTAATTAAAACCACAGTTTCAAAAAGGCACTGAAAAATTGTTACAGAAAGTTTAGCTCTCAAACTTGGATCGTAAGATGGCAGATACACCTTGTGATTTTCATGCAACCATTTGCTGTTGTAAAAGTTAAAGCAAATGTACTTTTCTAAGACACTCTCTTCGATTTAATGCAGGAGTGGGAAACATGCATCTGAAGTGTTACCTGCAGCCCCCATGGCTGTTTTTGTCTAGAGTCTCCATTGCCAAATTTGTCAGCACACTGTTAAATCAAACTGTATGTTTCCACTGAAACAAGGCACATGTTCCTCACATACCTTATTACAGCAATACATGTGTATGGTTTGGGGAAATCAGGAGTAAGATCTTCCCCATTTCCTGCACATCCTTCTGAATTTTGTTCTACGTTGCAAAGGCCAACAATTTACAGTATTCTGGCCTTATACTTTACTGTTTCCATTTGATGATAATATAAATTAAAAAGACAAGTGACAAAATCAAGCGGGCATAATACAGCCCTTTCTCCACACGAAGGAAATGTCTGTCTTCACTGGAAGATTTGGGGGCATCATTCTGGCATTCTTCTAGAGCCAAATGTTTCTTGATCTGTTGCAATTCCGTATTCAGATGTTTCAGAAATACCAGGCTGTCTGAACAGTCATTTTCCGACAAGGGAAGCTGAGCAGTTTGATTGTCGTCCTTGGGCATCCTAGTTCCTGTGTGGAAGAAAATGAGGAGATGTGAAAGTGTGAGAGGAAATCACAGAAGTAAACAATGTTTGAGGATGCAGAAGCGCAGATTAAACAACAGCTAACTGAATGATTTGGGTCTCAGCTCTGATCATTAGGTCAAACAAGAGTGTACCTTAGCACTGTTTGTAGAGTTCCTCCTTTAAGTGGTGAAAAACGTCATAGCATGTGATTTTCCTCATCAATTCATCATGTGTTTAGTGTGCTTTGTTTTGTGATTGAGCACTGGAAGGTAAACATGGGGGCTTAATTTGCAAGTCTGATTGTTGAGGCACCTATCTCTGAGGAATTCCAGTTGTGGGAGGGAAATGGGTTAATCAGAAGAAAAATGCATCTCTCCCATGCCTAGCCTGACGCTCTGATTCAGTTGCAGCCGTACCATACAAGGGCATCTGCAGAAATAATCCAGGGAGGGAGGCAAAGTTTATTAATTATACCTATGGATTGTTGACCAGACTGTACATTTCAAACCTGTGTGAATTTAAAGAAGTACAATGTTCAGGATTGGGGGAGGGAGCAAGCACCCTCCCTTGTCCCCCCACCCTGGAGCACTCATGGTGCCACATGCAGGCATTTATACTACAATACGGAGGAGTGGTTCACATTTTCACTTGGAAGCAGCATGGCTCCGCCTTGACTAATAGCCAATGTCAATTATTTAATTCCAGTCAGGAGGTCCATACATTTGTAAAACAGCTTACAAACTTTATGTTCTCCTTTCATAAATCAAAATCTTGGTGAAGAATTCCACAATCCTTGATAGACAGGGTGAGTTAAGAAGAATCTGAAAATATTTGTGTAAATAGGAGGGGGTTGAATTTTGCTGATTCCTGATGTAAAGAAACTCCAAATGCAGTATTTGTTAATTCCCACTATGTGAACAAAATCATCATATTAAGCAAAACTTATATTTGATTTACTTCCACGATCTATACTGCATTATCAGTCAGAAATGACACATTTGAGACTTAAAAGAAACAAGCTTATTTGGAAAATGTTGTGAGACAAAAAATAACCACCACCCCCAAACATTACTGGTTTTTTTTTTCCTCAGAACAAATATGAATTCTTTCAACTGATACAAATAATGCAGGCAGTGCTAGTGCAAAATGGAACATTAGCTTACCTCCATGAAGGTCTGTTCCGGTCTGTGGAGAAGGAGCCATTCAAGAATGGGTTAATAATCCCTTCCTGGCCATAGTCCAGGCGTGAAGAGTGGACTTGAAAAGGTTTAACGGTCATGCTGTCCTAGCTCCTCCCAGCTTACCTTCCTCAGCCTAACCAGACAAAGGAGGAGCTTGATAGGAATGCCAAGATAGTAAAAGGGGCTGCTAGTGGATTAAGGCATGGATGATGTCAACCTCCAGTTGGGTGGATCTGGATGGCTCCTCTGCAGACTAGAATGGACCTTCACAGAAGTAAGCCAACATCCCATTCTCACTCTATGGGAAGGAGCCATCCAGAAAGGGGACCTACCCAAGCAAGCCCTAGGTCTCTAGGGAGGGAGGTGGCTGACGCTTCAATCAGAAACTACCTGTTGAACTGCTGAAGCATATTTGTCAATCTTGTAGCATCTTATGAACGTGGAAGGATGAACCGATTTGCTCTGCAAATCTCTTCCAGGACCTACACTGACCGAGGTGGCCGAGGGCGACCCTAACCGCACAAAACCTCAAAAGGCAATACTGCAGGGACAGCGTGGTGATCCAGAGAGCCAGGAACCTGCTGCTTATGCCCAATAGAGTTTGGGTGGAAAGCCACAGGAATGTGCTTTATGGATAAGGATTTTTGAAGGGACTTTGGCAGATTTAACTATTAAGGCAAAAGGAAGAAAAAACAACAGCAAGAAAGGCTCAAAGCAATATAGGGGGAAAATATGGGAGGAGTGAAAACACACACACACCCCATTTTAAAGAGAAAACAAGAAATGGGAAAGAAAGGAATGTTATAAAAGGCCAGAAAGAAGAAGTGAGATATCAAAGAGCAGAAAGAGGAGAGTGCAAGAAGCCAGGCCTGTTCTGGGCAAAGGCAGGAGGAGGAAACTGAGAGGAGATTGTGGAGCAAGACTGTTAAGCCTTTTCAAAGTCATTCCTCCTGCCTGGACTGAGTGGAGGAACAGATTAATCCATTCCTGGATGGCTCCTTCCCACAGACCAAGAATCATAGTGTTTCAGTGTCTCTCCTGTTATCTTTTCTCTCTCTCTTTTCCTCCAGCACTGATGTGTTATATTTGTATGTGGACTAGTGCAATGCTTCCCCCTAATTCTTAATAATAATTTCATACTGGTTTCATTCTTGCCTTTTTGGCCCTCTGGTATTGGTTATCTCCTTGTCCTTTTCTTTTAAAGTGGTGTCTGCTTTTTGGCTACTAGCACTTTGTTTTTGTTTTTTCTTGTTCACTCATGATCTTGGTCTCCCTAATCAGTTCCTCTTCCATGGGAGATTGGCTTTAATGACTGCTTTATTCATTAGCAAGAGGAATGGCTCATTTGCTATTTGTTTAATATCATAATATGGAATATCAGTTGTTCTGGCTGCAAACAAAAAAGCAGAATGAAAACCACCAGTCACCAGGAGCTAAATCGGGTTCATTAAGTAGCCAGCTCAGGAATATCATGGTGGTGAATGAATAGGAACCAACTCATCAAAGAAGCAATTTTTGAGAAACAGAAGTGATTTCAGAATAAAGAGACATAGAGAGAGAGAGAGAGAGAGAGAGAGAGAGAAACAGTAATTAAAGAGCTAAAAACAATAAGAAACAAGATTTTTGCTGAATGGGGCTGACCTATGAATTAGCCTGTCAGAATAGGCTCTGTATGACTGCAATAAGGAATACAAGACTGGATTATGTATTATGTAGAATTTCCATTTAACTCCACTTCCACCTGCCTGTAGCACAGCAGTATCTCAATAGCACCAAAGGGCTGTAGTGTAGAAGCAACCTAAGAAGTCCTGAAGGTTGTTCAGTAGTTTAGTTGTTGACAGTGTTTGCCACCCATCTCCCTTTCCCAGCGTACATCACTCTCCTTTGCTTCTAATGCTTACCAAAACATGTCGTGGGATCCTCGGACTTCTTCTCCTCTGTTCTCAGGAATCTATTCAGGAATTTCTTTCCTTTGAAGCTCTGCAACTTTGGTTTCCTCTCCCTGAGGTACAGTATGAAGGCATTCTCCAAGATGCCAAGCACCATAAACATGAACATGCCGGTGAAAAATTTTGCTACATCAAAGAAGAAAGAGTTTTGGTGGAAGATGGGCCCTCCAAGGCTTTTATTTAAGACATGACTCACCTACCGTGCACTTCATATATCATGAAGAATAGTGGGGAAGACTGTTTGGGGCCAGACAATGGAAGAGATGAGGACCCTTAGTTTCCCTTCAGTGTACCTGGAAGCAATACGTTAGCCTAGAGGGCACAGGTCCGGCAACATGTAACTGCTGCGTCTTGCTTATGGCAGTTGCCACTTAGGGTCCCACCTCACTCTGCCTAGTGGTAGAGCCCATCCTGTTTGGGCCACAGAAGTAGTGCAAGAACTGATGGATTGGCACTCCTGCATGTGTAGATTCCTGGTCTGCAAGCAGATGCGAATGCAGTAAAAATTACAATTGGTGTTCTGTGTGTTTCAGATCACTTTAAAAAAAGTAGAGGTTACTCAGAATGAATACGTACTAGAGGACATGTGAATAACAGTTTCTAGATGGAACGGTGAAAGCGATGAAGGTTCTGTGTGAACCATATCAGTTTTATGAGCACCAAGCCATTGATGCAACCTCAGTGGCAAACTGGCAGTTGCCTGAAGACAGCCCTGGATTAACTGTTGGCCAAAATAAGTACGTGCTTAGGATATCAACAAGGGAAGAGGGCACAATAGAGTTTTTTTCAGTGCTAGATTTACCATGTACCATGGTACAAATGGTGCCCCCTCCTCAACAAAGCACATACATACATATATCCCTCACCCTCGGCTCTCTCCTTCCCTCCTTCAAGAGCCCCAAGAAAATCTCCTTTCTACCTAAAGCAATTCAGTATGTACCAGTAAAACTAAAAAGTATAAAGACTTGCTAAGCGAGAAAACTCTTTACTCTGATCTGTATGAAATAAAAGCAATCCACACATCAATAGTTATTAAAGGGATATATCACAATTAATGACTAAACAAAATTGCCTTAATGGAAGAGGCCTCACACATTGACTGAAAAAAGATTTGATCATCACCAGTTTCCCCTCATGCACCACTAGACTAGACTACATCCCACACTGTTCTGGAGGTGAGGTTTCCCCGCCCCTCAAAAACAGCTTTTGGGAGACAGAAGGGTGTGTAGTTGGCAGAAGGCACTGGAAAATATCTGGTGCTAGGCCTTGTGGAAGTACTAGTGCTTTCCACATGTGTAGTTGTTCCAACCTTGTACCCCAGACACTAGTGGAGTACAACTCCCAGAAGCATTGACTATGCTATACTTGCTAGGGCGTCTGGGAATTGTAGTCCAAGCATATCTTGGGAACTTCAGCACTACTACAAACACAACAAATTGCAATCTAATTTGTACAGCAGTCTCTCTTTTTTGTGTGGGGAGCAGATACAGACTCTAACTTCTGTGGGTGGGTGGGTGTCTCAGTCATTTTTACTATCCACTCTAGCAATGCAGACTTAAGTCTACTATAGTCGCTAATGGACTTTACTATGCTTAAGCATAGGGCTTGCCCACAACATTTTTCTTCCTGAGGTAGAGTAGCAAATGGCATTCCCTTCCTCACACAAATGTACATAATACCCAAAGCCAACCAATTTATTCAAGCACAGAAGGCAGACAATCTTTCAGGTATCTTTCTCTATTTCCAGCAGTGAAACAACAACAATAACCAATTAAACATTAACAATTTGCTGCTGTTCCATGACAGTTAAATCTGTTGCATGAGGCACCTGTGTCACTCTGCCTAGCAGCATCATTTACAATACTATTTGTGTGCAATGTCTAGCACATATTAGATATCTTTGTAAATAATAGATCATGATGATCCACAGAGCATGTCCTCAGTAAAAAAAAAAAAAAAATGGGGGGAAGGGTGCTAACCATAAATCTGCTCACTGAAACCTAGTGTGAATTTGTTTTGTGAAATGAACCCAAAAAGATTTGAAAGCTTTCTACTGGAAATGTTCCTATTTCAGGTGACTACTCCCAGGAGTCCTTGGTCAAGAGGGCCCCTCTGGAACTTTTTGAACTTCTGCTCACTGCTAAGTAATCCCCTCAATAAAAGCAGTTACCTATGACTGGTGGGTTATTTGATGTTGTTGGCAACTTGTCATTAAGAATCATAGACAAAAATGAGACTTCCAGGATCAGAGTCACCTTGAAGACAATCTTTTCTTCAGGAGAGGCAGGTGCATAAGAAATAGCCATATCCAACAAGAAAAGAGAAAAAGTTGGCAAGATCAGAACTAACACATGTAAAATGGATCGCCTTGTCATAGTAATCTGGAGGGGGGAGAGAGAGAGAGAGATCACAATAAAGTTTACAACAAAGAACATTGTTTTATGACAATAATAAAAATTAATAGCATAAATTCCTCCATAGTTATTACTAATTCTTAGCAGCTGAAGGATGGATGAGATTGTGATCTCTGCTTTTTCGAAATAATACAATATTCTCAGCACAATGACTCATATTCTGGAAAACTGGGGAGTGGATCCAAACAGCCCTGGAATAGGTCTCCAGTGTGGTGCTAATTCTCTGCCAGAGTGGATTTGTGATTGAAAGGAGAGTCAGTTAATTTGCCTTTACCAGCTTGGCTGACAATAATTCAGCAAGCAGAACCTTCTTTACTCCTACATCTTAAATATATGCCTTTTCAAGACTGTTATGATAATACAGTTATACAGAATCATAGAATTGAATTCGAAGGGGCCTATAAGGCCATCCTGTCCAACCCCCTGCTCAATGCAGGAATCCAAATCAAAGCAGATCTGGCAGATGGTTGTCCCAATTTTCTCTTGAATGCCTCCAGCCTTGGAGGGCTCACCACCTCCTGAAGTAATTGATTCCATTGCCGTACTGCTCTAACAATTAAGACATTTTCCCTGATATTCAGTCTAAATCTTGCTTCTTGTAGCTTGAGCCCATTGTTGCATGTCCTGCACTCGGGGATGATCAAGAATAGGTCCTGCCCTCCTCTTTATGACTACCTTTCAAGTATTTGAAAAGTGTCATCATATCTCCCCTCAGTCTTTTTTTCTCGAGGTTAACCAGCTGTGTTAGAAAACAAAACAAAACTTGGTTCCAACAGGGGGAAGGATATTTTCGGAGTATGGGCAGTTGAGCTGGCCTTAAACATTTTGCTTCCTAAGTCAAATGTATATGTATGTGTGTGTGCGTGTCTATCTGTTTTCCGATATTGTTTTCCTTCCATTCTACCCACAAAAGCCAGCAAGATTGGCAGATGAGTCTCGCTTCAGCCTTCATAATGAGACGCCCTCCCCCACACAACTAAAGGCAATCGCCTAACTGAGATCGGGAGCCTACAAAAGGCATCATGGATCTCTCTCCTAAAATACGTTCCTGCCACTGAAAGGCAAGCTGGGCAAAACTGAAAGGCTTTACTCTGTATCTTTTACTTGAAGGAAAACACTAACCATGTTTAGGATTATATCTTGGTACAATGGTTAGAATAAAGCTACTAACAGCTGCAGAACTTGAAATGTTCCTTTTGGGAGCCAAGCACCCCACCCATTACCATGGACAGTGTCTCTTACTCCTGTAAGACTGCAGTTTCACCCTCAGAGTTCTTTAGTGTTTGCATTGCTACTGTTTGAATGGCTGTTTAGCATCAAGAGCAAAGCAGTTTTAAAATAAGCAACACCACTCTACTCCTTTTAGTTCACTTCTTCTTAGATTAACACCCTTAAAGCAGCATCTCTTTAAAAATGTCCCTTTATGAAGGCAGACAGCCAATAAGCATTAATCCACACAAACTAGGCACAGAGGAATATATATATTTCCTTCTTATTCCCATATTTCCCACCTAAGAAATGCATTAGGAACTGTATACCTCATAAGTAACTACGCTGGAGCTGAACGTATCATATTGTACTGTATCCTCTATGATCCTCAGCTTCTCAAATTTCCATTCTCCATTAGTTAAATAATTTTTGTGACTATCTTGGTTTGCCATCTTGGATGTTTTAACGCTCTTCATTAATATATCTTCATCTAGAGTCAGTGAAAGGAAAATGAGACAGATAGTTACCTCTTTAGAACAGTTCAGAAAATCTCAGTCACATTGTGCTTCCAGAGAGAGCACCCATCAATCACAGTTCAAAGGCATTTTATAGCTTTGCTGTATGTTTTCTTTGAGAGATATTATCTAGTAAAAAAAGGAAGACACAATGGGAAAACATGGAGTGGCCAAGAACTGAAGATGCTGTTGCCTGGACTTCCCATAAAGTTCCATGAGTCCATGAGGTTGCACAATAAAACCCACATCTGGAAGCATCCACAGTCACAAATATACACTGAAAAACCAAGGAATATACACTGCTCTGCTGTCTTAGGATGTTTGCCTTCCTGCTTATACGAGCAGTACCTTCCTTGGATTTTTGTAGATGTTCTGTTTGACCAGTTTCTGCATGAAATCACAATGTAGTTGTGTTTTATTCAAAATGTATTGAAATTTGTATCAAAGTATAAAAAGTATTCTGACTAGCAATGGCCAGCACAGGTAACAAATCTCCTATGGAAGCAACACTGAATTAATTCAGAATGAAACTAAGGGAACCCTGGTCAGAGGCAGAGCAAATGTGCTGGAAATAAGGGTCATGTGGAAAATGAAGAAAGGAGTGCAGGACAGAACTTAGAAGATGACAACTCCCAGAATTCCAGTTGGGGAATTGTGGGAGTTACAGTCCAAATATGCAACTTGTGCAAGCTGCTTTGTGGCGAATGAACAAAAGAGGGAAATACAGATGACTAGGAAAGATATACCTTAGGTGTATTGTGGGAACATACATGGAAAAGGGACGAAAGGTAGAGTTTTGGAGATCCATGTGAATGAGTATGTGGAGTACAGATTGGGGCTGTAGATTCAAAAGAACAGGCATGATGAAAGAAAGCTAAAGACTCCAAGAGCTCACTAAAGCACAGATGTGGTCACTAGGGTTACCTGAATATGCTGAAGACATTATTGTTAAATTGCATTTTTGTTCGTCAAAAGGAAATGCATGGACATCCAGGTTGCAGGATGAGGTGAGTCGATGTGCTTGAAATGCAATAATGGAACCATTGAATGATATGTTGACAAAAGGGCTGGCTGTGAACTTGTCTTCATCTGCCCTAAAGACATAGGACTGTAATTAGGAAAGATTTATATTTTGGACATATTGTCTGAAATCCAGGAGCAAGTCACAACTGGAGTAGACCCATTCAATCAATGGAACTTACATAGATGTTGATTCACCTAATCCCCACTGATTCAATGGGTCTACTCCAGTTGTGACTTACTACCGGATTTCAGCCATTCAGACAATGAGTGAGATGTGGTTTCTAGGTGGAAAATCTTTTCAGTGCAACAACCAGTGAAGGGGTGGATCTGTGTAAAGACTGGCTTCAAGAATTCCCACTTGGTAATACCTTAGTTTATTTACTCACATACACATGTTTCAGATAACCTGCAGTAAGCTTTTTACTGTGGGTTATCTGAAAACAGATGTGAAACTGCCTGCTTCACACATCCTCAAATCAAATCAAATAAATTTATTGTCATTGTAAGTATATACATAGTATACCCATACAACGAAATTCACACAGGCACCCAGAGACCAGACCCACATGCACACACATAAAAAATCCTCAAACACTCCCCACCCACTAAAAATCCCCCACTAAGAATCTACACCGCAGGCCAAGTAACACTGTCCAACTATTCACTACTGGTGGTCTTTAAGCTCATTATTAAGTGCAATTATAGCTCTGGGATAAAAACTATTCAGAAAACGTGTGGTCCAAGTCTTAATTGTTCTATATCTTCTGCCAGACGGCAACAGTTCAAAAAAGTTGTAAGCAGGATGGGAAGAGTCTCTCAGGATGTTGTGTGACTTCCTCAGGATGTGGAAGATGTCATCAGCGGGATGTGAAGATGTCATCCAGGGTTGATAGCTGGAGCCTGATGATATTCTGGGCAATTTTAATGGTTCTCTGTAGAGCTTTTTTGTCTGCTACAGAGCTACTCCCAAACCATACCAGAATCAACCTGCTTTAACGTGAATCCTCACACGAAAGCAAGATCTGGAACAGTCCTCAGCCCCCAGGCTGGCCAGTACTGGGAGTCTTCCCATTGCTAATGACAGCGTTAGGGCAACCTCACCTGCTTGCCATGTAGGGAAGAAGGAGTCCACTGGAACTCTCCCCATTCCCACCAAAAATGACATCACCAGTCAGCCAGTGCTGAGGTGGGAAACCTCCCCAGCACTGGCCAGACAGCGATGCTGTTCTTGCCTGAGGGGGAACTCCAGTTTGCTGCATGTTGAGCCCCAACCACAGCACTGTCAGTAGTTGGGAAGCCTCTCAGCATGGGCCAGCTGGGATAGAAGCCCTGGTATGTGATGAATGTTTGCTGTGAAGTGTAGTTCCTGAAAATGTTGTGGAAGCCATTTAGGTTGAAGAGAGATAGACGTACAGCTTAGACACTCCAGCCATCAGTGAAAGTCCACATCTTCCCACATCAGATCTCAAGAGAGAGGAAGCCCCCAATCCCAAAATGTCCCCAGTCTACAAGATCTTATCAAGGTCCCAGCAATTCCGCCTTTATTTCTGCTTGCCTCACAAACCAGTGCTGGTAAACCTTTCACTATCCTCACAACATCCTCAGTACCTGGCCATGGGAATAGTGACTTCGACTCAGTATACTGTATAAGGCTGCAGCCAGCAGGCTAAGCACCAATTTTAACCAGTCTCCCAAAGGCAGTTTGGAAACATATTCAAAATTACTGGCGTGGGGGGGCTGCAATATGTAGCCTGTGTAATTAAATTGTAAACTGCCCAGAGAGTGCTTTAAATGCTATAGGATGGTATATAAGCAGCATACTTTGCTTCAAAATGTAATAAAAGCAGCCTTACCGTTCATCTATGTAGATATCAGGGACCCAAAAAAGGTTCAAAGGAAGGGAAACACTGGAAATATTACAGAAATCTAAAGGATTCCAGGAGATAAATTCATTTGTCCACATCTAGTAAAGAGAAAAAGTAGTGGGGAGGGGAATAATAATAATAATTATTATTATTTTGGCCTGAGTTCCTCCTGCAGTTGTTGATCTGTTTACCATGCACAAGAGAGAAGAAAGAATACCTTACCACATATAGCCAGAAATAGAATGTGACCACCTGCAATTTTTCCTCCTGTAAAAAAAGGAAAAGAAAAATATGAGTACAAACCCTCCCTTCTGTTTTGGAGAAGTAAGATGGGGCCAGATGCAATGGTAGATTTCCCTGGCAGAACAGCAAAATGCCACAAAACTAGCACTGAAGAGCTGGGAAACCATCCAAAGTTAGCTTTTGGGGCAGCATGACAGACTGTGGGTGGTGGGGAGAGGAAGAAAGTTTCAAAAGTTCATATTTGAGGAACATGGAATTTAGCTCTGGAACAGCCCCATGCTCCACACAGTCCTATTCAAAGTGATATCCATTTTCTGCAGTGGAAATTACTTTCACGTTATTGTGTATAGGCCAGAGTGAAAGAGGCACATAAGTGGTGCTACGCTGAGGAGGGGCAGGCAGGGTGAATGAGCTTCTATGAAAACCTCTCCCTCTTTCCCCCACCCCCATGCAACTGCATGGGTGGATCTGCAGTTCTCTCCATGACAGCAGATACAAGAGAGCACTTGCCCTGCTTTCCTCAGGCTAATCTCTTTCCCCAAGTATTTGTACAAGAATTGTCACTGGACAATTCTTTCTTACCACTGAAAGGATGGACACCAAAGTGAAGTCTAGACCAACATCTAAGGCACCTTCCCAGTTCATCTTGGGGATGGTGTACAAGAAGAGCTCTCGATTAGAGGAGATGTTCAGGTGTGCAGCCACATCATGGTACTTACAAATCTGTTTAGGAGTGATTTCTGATAGAGACAATTAAAAGATAACTGCATTGGTATTGCAAGATTCAGTGCAACAGAGTCATGCAACACATTTTCCTCCTTTTCCTGCACTTTGTTGTCCAGAACCCTTTTGATAGCCAATGGGTGGATCAGCTTTTATGAAAGCCAATGTCTCTCCTTTATTCCAACATTAACCCATGCATGTGCATGTTCCGTGCTAGAACAGTCAGCAGCTGAGGCCCCAGAGTGTATAAAAAGGGAGGTAATCACCTTACCTGGAATCCAGCAAAGGAGAAGAGTGATCACAATGGCCCTCCTCATTGTTCTTCTCTGTCTGAGACTTACAAAGCATTTAGAGAAGAACCACAAAGTTACCAGGCTACTAGATGTACTGAGATGAGAAAAACATCTTCACCTCGCATGGCAAGCTGTCTTAGTTGTGGGTGTGAGATAATGCATTGCATGTCTATAATTATGAAGTACCTTTCCAAGCATTTTTTCCAACTTTATTAGCTTTGTAGCAGCTTCCCTCTATTTCTATTGGTTAGCCCAAGGAGCAGATCACTAAAATATTCATTTTCTCTTCCTCTTAATTTTGTAGCTGTTGGAAAAGCAATTTCACATTAGTTTCCATTACTTCCTTTCATTGTGGGCTGAATGCTCCCCAGACAATCATTAGTAGTCCATTTCAGACTTGATCTGAAAATGTTGTTAAACTGATATTGTTGTCTACAGAGCAGGGAAAATTCCAGAGGGAATAAAGGAATATGGTGATGAAAGGGGGATTCCAGAACAAGTGGCACTCTCCCCTAAGAACAAACAAACAAAAAATTATTATTAGAGAACTGAAACTCAGGGCTCGAACCCACTGTTGATAAAACCCACGGTGGTACCAGATTCTCCTTTTCAAAAAAAAAAATTACTTAAATTGTAGTGTACACCTGAGACACAGAGCACTGTGCCAGGGGAGTGGGTTGTTCTGCTCGCCTGCCAGAGGTCCATTTGTTTTGGGGTGGATGTGGAATGGATTCATTGGAATTGATTCCGCATATGTGATTGCTCCATCTGCTTTTTTGAAAGAAAAATCCTGCCATCTAATACAATACTATACCAGAAAGCAGGAATTTTTGAAAACAGCTGGCACTGCCCACTCATACACACACCG
The DNA here is from genome assembly GCA_037013535.1 of Intellagama lesueurii. Taxonomy (NCBI): domain Eukaryota; kingdom Metazoa; phylum Chordata; class Lepidosauria; order Squamata; family Agamidae; genus Intellagama; species Intellagama lesueurii. The sequence continues at coordinate 181,092,450 of JBAJHW010000002.1, forward strand.
CTTGCTCGCCCCCCAATAGCTCTTCCAACCCCCCACTTGCTCTCCCCCTCACACACACCATGATTGCCCCTTTGTTTGCCCGCTCTACTGCCTCCTGAACGCTCGCCCCCAATCCACCTGGCCACCCTCCCTTGCTTGCCCCCTCACAGACCCAATGGCCCCTTTGCCCGCCTGGTGACCTTTTTGCTTCCCACCTTGCTCACCCACCCACCTACCCCACCCCTCAGGCACCTGTCCTCTCCCACTCTCACCCCTTCCCCCTTATTTCAGTTTTCACCCCTATCCCTCTCATCCTCCTCCCCCTCCCTTCCCGTTCTCCCACACACACCCCACCCACGCACAGGACCCACCTGATCAGTGAGGGAGATGGCAGTAGGGGCAGCAGCAGGGAGACTGAGGAGGCGGTGGCAACGGCGGAGAGGATGCACACCCGCCACAAACATTTTGGATTCGGGCTAAAGTCCACATGACTTTAGCCTGAATCCAAAAAAAATGTGATCCTTCTGCTGGTTTATTCCAGCAGTGGGAGCAGGCTCTTCGAAACTGAATAGTTGTTGTAAAGACCCTTGACCCTCTCACTCACTCCTTTGAGGGAGTGCATAAGTACAACCGGACCAGGATCTGCTTCTGTTCAGGGCCTTTTTCAGCTGCAGGACATAATAATGTGGGGAGAGTGTTTCTTGAAATTAAGGACCGACCCTCTTGCATTTTGTGGCAAACTTGAACACATTTTTGAACTTTGTAACCCACATAACCAGACATTGAGCAACTTGTGTCTGGTATCCTTCTGCCAGAGCAGAAGGATGCTCTTTTGGCAGCCTTTGGTGAGCCATGGGCAATAGAAATTACAGTACGCTGCAAATTATGATGATTTGCTAGTTCACTGTAAGCAAATATTAGATACTTTCAAGAAATTATTGTTGTGGAGCCTGATTGGTCACAAATATATCCTTCCAAGCAATACATTGGTGAACATCCAGAGGACTTTTGTTTGTGTGTGTCCTGAACGCTTGTAGATAATATGGAAGCTTGGAAACTCCAGCCACCATCACAGATACCCATTTTGATGGACTGATTATCACGTCGTTTGTTGATGGTTTGGAGAAAAGAATTGGTGATTTAATTAAACAAAATTTGAATTAAAGAATTATTATTATTATTATTTATTTCATTTATACCCCGCCTATCTGGTCTTGCGACCACTCTAGGCGGCTTCCAAACAACATAAAACAACAGATAAAATCACAAAATTATTACAAAAACAATTTCCATAACAATTATAAAACAAAAAATAAAGATAAATAGAAAAGGTAAAAAGATCAGGTATTGACTGGAGGGAAGGCCTGTATAAACATCCATGTTTTAATTGATTTTTAAAGATACCCAGCGTAGGGGCGGCACGAATCTCCGGAGGAAGATTATTCCAGAGGCGAGGAGCCACCGCCGAGAAGGCCCGATTTCTTGTTCTTTCCCTACGGGCCTCCCTCGGCGTCAAGCTCCTCAGCCTCACCTCCTGACTCGCACGGGTGATCCGGGTAGACCTTGGTGGGAGTAGGCGTTCCGCCAAATATCGAGGTCCTAAACCGTTTAGGGCCTTATAAGTAAGCATTAAAACTTTAAAGTCAATGCGGAACCGAATGGGCAGCCAATGCAATGCGGCCAGAATAGGAGAGATATGCTGGTATTTTCTCACTCCCCTAAGGAGTCTGGCCGCCGCATTCTGCACCACCTGAAGTTTCCGCATCAACCTCAAAGGCAGCCCCACGTAGAGCGCGTTACAGTGGTCTAATCTTGAGATTACGAGCGCATGCACCAAGGTAGTGAGCGCCCCCATATCAAGGTAGGGCCGCAGCCGGGCAATCCGCCAAAGATGGAAAAAGGCGGAGCGGACTACCGACGCCACCTGCATTTCCATGGTGAGCGCCGGGTCCAGATGGATCCCCAAGCTGCGAACCCCACTCTTAGCGGCCAAGGCCACCCCCCCAAGCGAGAGAGAGTCATCCAAGCCGCCAACCACAGGGGCACCCACCCTCAGAACCTCGGTCTTGTCCGGGTTCAGCCTCAGCCCATTTTCCTGCATCCATTGCAATACAGTCCCCAGGCAGCGCTGAAGGGACAGGACGGCATCACCTGCAGTTGGTAAAAAGGAGATGTAGATCTGGGTGTCATCAGCATATTGATGACACGATGCTCCACACCCCCTGATGACCCGACCCAGCGGCCTCATATAGATATTAAACAGCATTGGGGAGATAATCGACCCCTGTGGAACCCCACAATTGATACTCCACGGGGCCGAGACACTCTCCCCAAGCTGTACTCTCTGGGGACGGTTCTCCAAGAAGGAACGGAGCCAGGCAAACGCCAAGCCACCAATTCCCAACTCAGAGAGCCTCCCCAGGAGGATACCGTGGTCGACGGTATCAAAGGCCGCCGAGATGTCGAGGAGGACCAACAGAGATGTTTTACCCCTGTCAGCCTCCCTCAACAGGTCATCATACAGGGCGACCAATGCCGTCTCTGTGCCGTGGCGCGGCCTGAAGCCCGACTGAAATGGATCCAGGGCATCTGTTTCATCCAAAAGAGCCTGAAGCTGGTCAGCCACCACCCTCTCGACCACTTTGCTAATGAAAGAAACATTGGCGACGGGCCTATAATTGCCAATTTCGTCCGCCACCATATTAGGTTTCTTTCTTATGGGCCTAATGAGTGTCTCCTTGAGGGCAGGTGGGAACCAACCCAGTCAATGATACTGTTACCTCTGCAGTTCATAATTTTATTAATCTGAAAGCAAAAGAACAGGCTGCCTCTGTGAAGTTCTTAGCCTTCCAGTTTAAAGAGATTCAAAGGCAGCACAATCAAAAAAGCTACTCTGCTTCTGATAGCCTATATCCTCAGGGACTCATCAGCATAATTACAGCCATCAGCAGAATCTTTAACGGCCCATTCCAGCCACCCCTTAACCTGGAGAACAATGGCCATAATCCACAGACTTTCACTGCTTCGCTAGGTTGTCTGCAGCAGCCAGACTTCAGCCAGCCCTCAAATTTTAGCTTCCAGGGAAAGTTTCCTCCACAGTAGACTGCCACAAAGATCTCTTTTAGTTGCAGGTTTCCTGGACTTTTCAAGAAACTTTTTCAAGAAATGTCCCCATGTCCTCCAATGAGGCGCCTGGAGACTCAAGTTCTGGAAAGTGCAAATCCCTTGTATCCAAAACAATGACTAGTACCCAATATTTATATGGCTCCCTTAATTCCTCTCTCCTCTGCACACTTTCTAAATGCTTCTATACTGGAAACACCTATAGAATGTGTGGTAGGCAAGGGTGTGACATATTCTTTACTGAATTATTCCCTTCTTCCTTCCCTACCTAAATCTGAGAAATCTGTCACTCATGTGGCTGTTGAAAACTCTCCTATGCATCTTTTCTATTCTTCACCTTTTGAAATCAGCATAGGCCTCTTTTCTATGAACAATCCTTTCTTCTTAACCCTAATGGCAGGAATCTGAATCTTTTGGGACAGGACTTACTCTGTAAACCCAACACACTGTAAATGCACTGCACTGCACTGCTGATGATGTATATTTGGAAATCCCTGCTACCACAACACCATATGATTCAATGGCTGCCCTTATAGAGCAGGCTGGTACTCCCGCAGGTGGGGAATCACCACTGCCCCATGATCTCCCAGCAGCCCCTCATTGTCTCTGGGCTACAGAATCAACAATTGTCGGGAGGCTGAAATATGCCCAGCCAGTCCAAATTGCAGTCCGTCTGGACATGGATCCTCCTTCTACAACCCTTTCGAAAGAAGCAGTAGATGGGCTTTGCCCCCTTATACATGCCTACCTTGCTCAGGAGATTCTGAGACCAATGATCTCACCCTGTAACTCTCTAGTTTTTCCAATCCAGAAACCAGGACATTTTAATCCTGATTTAATCCTAATCCCAGTGTACTGTTTCATTCATGATCGATGAGAAATTAATACATATGTTGCATTCCTCAACCCTGTCATTCCCAGTCCAGCAATAGTGCTTTCTGTTGTTCCTTCTGATTCAAAATTCTCTATAAACAGTAAGGAACCAGCAGCAAAGTGAGGGTATAAGGCAAGCAGGATCAATACCTCATGGCTTAGAGTCCCAAACAAAGCCTTTTTAGAAAATAACTGGACTGCTGGAACAACAACCCTCTTTGACATTTTCCAGCGGATGTATAGTCACGTGAAATCCAATAATTGCAAAAATAAATTGTCTAGATTCGAATATAAATTCAGTTTAGTTTTGATACTGAAAACCCCTAACTTTAGTTAAGGATAGGCATCTCTAAATAATTCTGTGCAGATAAATAAGCCCTAAGTGTTCATTAATAGTAAATCTACCTTAATCTACTATTGCTCCCGAGTACGAATATTCTCTCCATGGGTGTGGACAAATCCACACTATCCCTTCCCTCGGCCCATAAAAGATTGGAAAGGGAATTGTTAAGTAAATGTGACTTTATTATGACAGAATCAATATAGGATGCAGGGTACAGTATTAGCTTCACCTAAGGAATATTCACTAGCAATACTCTCTGATTATGGTTTGATTGCTGTGTTTGTCCTTTTGCTCATCATAAGAACACAGAAAGCTATGATATACCAAGTGAATCACTGGCCCATTTAGTTCCAAGTCTCGGTTTGAAGTCTGGTCTACTCAGGGCCTCATCATCCAGATTCAAGGGTGACTTTTTAAAAAGTGCCCCTTTGTATCTGAGGACAATTGTTATTGAATAAATGGAAAAGGGGAGAGAAGCCCAATAGGTTTCCTGTCGTCTGTCTTGTCTCTGAAATGGAATCAGCAGGGTAAGAATTTCAGTGTCTCTAAGTAGCTGTGCTCTGTCTTATATTGTTGACTATTCCACATACGGAATAATGGCCAGAACTCTCTTGGGTATTAACACTTGTGTTGAAGGCAATGGCATGAACTGCAGCAACAAACTGTTGTGTGTCAAGTCGCACAACTGTTGTTTGACAGTGAATGCAAGCAGTTAATTGTTAATTTGTGCAATTTGCTACTGCAATTCAAGCTATTATATTTACACCAGTGTAAATAAACAATAGGATTCTGGCTAATATAGTTCTTTCATATCCATGGCAGTCTTTGACATGACCCAGTGAACAGTTAATGCCTTTACCTTCTCATGACAATATCTTGTGTGTGTGACCACTCCACTCCACACTGACTGGCATAATATTTCCATCAATGATGAGAATGGGGCGATAATGCAAAGGAACTAGTTAGATTTGTCAAAACATAAGGGAATGGCTTTGAGATTATTCACTTTCCATAACCTTCTGCCTCAATGTAACATCTTCTGGAATTAAACCATTGGTTTAAGTATCTTCTTCATCATTATCTATCATCTGGAAGCTCTGGATACTGACAACAGGATCCATCTTCAAGAACTGCAGAGAATGTGCAGTGTTTTTTCATTAACTGCACCATCCAGACAAAAACTGAGAGCAACTTCCAATTTTCCATTAAAGATATGGGTGCGTGCCAGAACTGTCCACCTCTTGTTCCTGTCTTCTTCCCTGAATCATATTCCCCCATGGTTTATATATATTGCAAATAAGCAATCAGAGAGATGGAGTGTTGAACACACTCACTTTTCAGATTGCTTTTATTTCTATGCAATAAATAATTAGATGAGGAGCAAAGACTAAGGATAGAAAAAGCCCAAGTTGACCTAAAGTGCTCCTTTGTACCATATAATGCGATAAAGGTGCTAGGAACTCTGTTCCCCTTTGCATTTAAAATCAGCCCTTAATATCAAGCAACTTGAAAGCCCAATGGCTTTCACACTGTGGAAGAGGCTGATCCTACCTGGAGTGATGGTTAGAGATAGAGAGATATTGTCTTTTTGTTCTTATCAGGGGATGCCCAACGGAACTGTACATATAACAATGTGGTTGAGTACCTGAACATTTCCAATGACAACAAGCTCTTTTTATATACAAGACCCAAGAGGAACTGGAGAGAACCTTTGGAAGTCCACCTGGATTTTACTCTCGTCTCTATTCTGGCAGTGGTAAGAGTCTAACATTTCTGGCTAGCTGCACACCAAACAAGCATGGGAAGGGGACTCAATTACTGTATTTGGGCACAATGCAGGTAAAACTGCATTTTGATATTCCATTGATTTCAGTGAAAGAGCTAAGCACATGAAATCAGCATGTATATAAATAAGACCCATTTGAAGTATCCCCTTCTCTTTTGCTTTGGGTTTTTACTGGTAGAAAAGTTGCAGGTGATAACAACATATTTTTGGCTGTTTCTGGTAAGGATCGTTTTTATTATATTTAAGTTGAACATAGTCTTGATTGACTATGTTCAACTTAAATGTTTTACGCTGAAGCTTTTCTCCCTATCCTTTCTCACACCAACTCTACAACACAGAAATGGAGAAACGACTTTGTGTCTTGGGATCCCTCTGCTTTCTGCAACATTACCAAACTCACTCTGCCAGCAGATAAATTCTGGATACATGAAATATCTGTTGAAGAACAGTAAGGGTGATGTCTTTTATTGATAAAACTTTTTTGAAGTTTTATTGCCACTGTCCTGTATGTTTGTTTTTCTTCTTATGATTGAAAAAAAAAATGCACATTTAGTTGTTGTTTGTTTTTCATATCGTAGCAAGCATCTACCTTGCAAACTGAGCAGGGTAAAGTCACTGTTTTTGGGATTACAATTTCCCACATCCTTCAGCTAGCAAGGCCAGTGGCTATGGTGGCTGAGGGATTCTGGGAGTTATAGTTAAAGAGGGCTTTTCCAGGTTCCAGTCTAAACACTGAAGAGGTGTTGCTTGTGTGGAGGAAATAATTATGTAAATAAAATGTGGGAGACCTTCCCAAAAACAATTGGGTGAGAGTGATTCAAATATCAAGTGGTCACTTGAAAGATGAAATAAATTGTCAGGTTGTTGTTTTCACTGTGCTTTCAACTGGTGGTCATACCTACCCCCTCCCCAACTGACTATTAGGGGAATTTGTGTGCTTCAGACAATTTTGGTCCCTAAGCAGTATGATTTTGTTCAAGGAAAGCACTGAAATTCCACTGATTTCAATGGGACAGAAGAGTAGGCATGATCTGAATTGTCTGAAATAAATCATCATTAGAATGTAAAGACCTTGATTCTGCTCTGATCCTTGTTGACAGCAGAGGAAGCAACAGCAAACGCCAACCAAGCTAACTTTGTGTATTGACACTCTAAAAATCAGATTGGTTAAACAGGGAACACGTTCCCCTTGGCAAAGAAATCACACCCACACTTCTTATTCTAAGAACAATAAGAAAAGTTGTGCTTACCAGAAAGGAAAGATACTAGGAAGCCTCACTCTAGGAACCTCAGGGCTTGGCTAGATAGCCAAATTGGAGCAGGCAGGATTGGGCTATGTAGGGTCACTTACGGTCACTTAAGGTTGGACAAAGGTGTGTGGTGTAATTCTTGCATCCACATGCAAGAATCAGGTGGTTTCAGATCAGGAAACCACACCATACCTCAAACAACCCTGTTTAGTATGATCAGGATCTTCTTTCACTCTAAAAGCAAATTGTTTCCCTTTGAAGGAAAAAATTTATTGAGATCATTAAAGCTGCCCCTTTGGAGAAGCCACTTAACTGGAAACGTCTGCTCAGCTCTCCTTTGGAAGGCAGGGCAAGGGAGATGTCTTGCATTTATTTTTAACTGTTGCTTATATATCAGCAGTGATGCTTTGAAAGTTTTTTTCCCATTATTTTATTTAAGCCATTTCAACTCCTTCCAAAAGATTTAAGTAAATCCCCAGTAAGCATCATTTCACAAAGACCCACTCTGCTCACCCTGAGAGTGATTTAAAATGTGGTTTTGCAACAAATATCTATACCTTTCCTTTAACCTTCTCTCAAAATCTGGGTGTGTTGTGTTCCACTCTTGAGCATAAAAGAACATCAGACCTGAAGGAGCATAGCTGAGACTTCTGGGTGTGCACCGGGTAGCAAGGGGCAGAAGCACTCCAAACCCATGTAAATTCTTTGGAGACTAACAATCCCATACCTTCCAGCTGCACAGACATGTACTTAAGTGCACTCAGTTAATCTGGAAGACAAATTTCTTCTAGGCATTTTGACTCATTTGTGGCTTCAAGCAACAGATACCTAGAGAGCTTGTTGAAAAACAGCCCTGACAATTATTGTTGCTGTTTCAACTTATATCTGTCTGGATGAGAAGTGGTTAAGCGATGAAAAAAGGAGTCAGGTTCTGGGATCTTCCCTTGCTTGGTGTCTCTTTGTGAGTGGCAGTGAGTACGAGAGGGTATCTTGTAGACCATCTTGACTGCTGACTTTGGTGTTGTTACATTCAGGCTACCCCCTTGTTATGTAAAGTTTGGCATTCTGTTTCCTGCAGGCAACATGATGATATATTGGGCCATTTCCTGGTGTTTTTAATGGTGGATAGAGAAGCACACTATCCCACATTCATGAACTGGAGGTTATTTGAAGAATTTAATTAGGTTCTGTTCAAATTCCCAGAATTGAGTTAATTGGGCTTGGAATTATTGTCCCTCCACAGCCTTTAATGTTAAAGAGAGCTCTCTGCAGTGAAGGATGGTCTAATCCTTCTTTTGCATGAACTAACTGTAATGCCTCCCACATTTCTTTAGCTGTACTACATATTTGAATATACACACTCTGGATCACTCACCAAATGAAATTATGGTATCTTTGGTGTTTTGGTCTTTTTCTTCAAAAAGAGAAATGAAAACTAGTGTTTAGTAAAGAAATACACTGAAATAGAAAGAATAATAGGACTCCAGGATCTAGATAGCTAAGACAGAGATGCAGGAAGCCATGACTACCCTTCATTTCTCAATAAGAATATTAAGGCTTCTCCTCCATCCTCTCTCAGGAAGGGTCAAGAAGGAAATATGGGAAGGAAAAAAGTGATGTCAGTAACCATATGAATATTAGTCTTGACTGAGGGACATTCTGCATAAATCAAAACAGGTAAAGGACAGTCTAGGACATATTGAGGAGGTCCCTTTCTCTCACTCTTCCTCCCTTACAAAGATAGACTTATTCTGTGTAAGCTGAGTGGCACCCAGCCACCTCTGACAATCATGTTCTCTCCCTAAAATTGTCTCTAGGCTTTAACAGGACTTAGGTTCCTTTAAAAGTAGCATCTAACTTTTCTGATTTCTACAGATTAATCTGCTGGACTTACTTAGATCACATCTATTATCTCTGTAACATTAATTTGCGAGGGAAATTAACTTTATGATGCTCTGTGTCTTGAGCAACCTCTTCACTTCTGTCTTGCTGTCTGTTTTTTCAACTTCCAGAAGGGTAGCCAGATTAGTCTCTTGCAGCAAAAACAACAGTGGTCTGCAATTGTTTCTTTTCTTTTTTTAATTATTTTTTTTTAAACTATGGATAAGGTAAGGAATACAAAAGGTAGAGGGGGATGCAGGGGGGGGGGAAGAAAGAGGAGGGAGGAGAACATAAAATGTACTGTCATCCAATCTGTTTGTTCACGTTGCGATATCAAGTCCACTTTCTACAATTTGATTGCCCTCCAGGTTTCAACTTACAGTTACATCTTAGTTTAGTTCTATGTTATTCAAGCTCTATCTGGTGACTCAAGTCATTTATATAATAAATCCCATCGTTCAGTTGCCTTTTGTATTGGACAGTCTTTCAACACTTCTGATAGTATATCCATTTCTGCCGCTTCCCATATCTTCTCAATGAGTTCCTCTTATTTCGGTATCTCCGATTTCTTCCAGTTCTTAGCATACAGAATTCTGGCTGCAATTGTTTCTTGATACTATGGCTAAGAATTTAAATGACCTTCAGAACCCACGGTGTTCTCAATCCCAATCCACTGCCCTCCACCCCACCATCTCTAGCAACTTTTTTTCTTCTTTTGTGAAGAAGCGTAATATTTAATATAAAATGTAACTTAGCCCTTTAGGTGTACCTGTGTGTACCTGTGTGAGCATGCCCAGTGAGACCATCAACGGCAATCTGGTGGTGATTTTTTACTATTAAAGACCCCAACCCCCTAACCTCCCAAGGCAAAAGGGAGCCCTAGAACCTGGAACTGAGAAATAGGAAGCTTTTAATTTAAGAACTTTGTGGTGCAGTGGTTAAACTGCATTGCTGCAGTCCAGACTCTGTTCACGACCTGAGTTTGATCCCGACAGGCTCAGGTAGCCTGCTTGAGGTTGACTCAGCCTTCCATCTTTCCCAGGTCAGCAAAATGAGTACCCAGCTCACTGAGGGCAAAGTGTTTTTTACATAATTATGTTGTAAACTGCCCAGAGAGTGCTTTAAGCACTATGGGGTGCTATATAGGCAGCACCCTTTTTTTTTTGCTTTTAAAATTAATTTAAATTTAGTTTGACTGGCACCCGCCGATGACATCATCTGGACAAATCAAACTTCAGCGGTTGTGGTGGGTTACTGAAGTGATGCAAGTGATTACAAGTCTTCATCTTAAACGTGGTTTTAATTTGGTGTCTAACTTACTGACTGTATTTTAGGGCCAATGAAGAAAAGTCCAGAAGCAGTCCATTCCTCCACATTTCCTCTGATGGAACTATGATGCAGTTCCAGGCTTTTCACCTGACTTTATCATGCAGTTTGCACATCTATACGTTTCCCTTTGATAAGCAGACTTGCAACATAACATTGTTGTCACCCATACATTCAGGTAACTGGGGCAGCACAATTTATCTTGAATGTTTTTTTTTAAATGTATCTTGCATGCACCCTAGGCTTTAGCTCTTTCTTCCTCTACTCACCCCTCAGCCCCAGGGCCCATTCCTATGCTTTCTTCAGTATATGCATCCCACTTCAATATACACACTACCTTTGGTGGCATGAAAATTTAAAAAGAAAAAAAGGAAAAGGCAGGAAAAACTATCAGGGTTGCTTGTAAAACTGTGTAGCTGACATTAACCTATTAATGTCAATTACACATTAAGTTACCTCTCCCCTGCAACAACTCCAGAAGCTGGAGATGCAGACAAGCTAAGGAAAGCAAATGGGTTCAGATCTGGGCAGAGCGCTGCTGGGGTGGGGGTGGGGGACTGGAGGAACCATTTAGCTGAGGCTAACTTTTCAAGAGGACTTTATGCCAACCACCACTGCTCATCCCCTTTTCTCCTACATACATTTAAAATGTCCAATGTACCATTGGTCATCTGCTGCTAACCCACTTGGGAAATCAACTCCCTTAAGAATAAATTATTTTTAAAATCTTGAGGAAACCCATTCAAAATTGTATTCTCTGCCGAATGCTTTTATTTTTGAATTCTCGAAGGCTTTCACGGCCGGGATCTGATGGTTGTTGTGGGCTTTTATTTTTGTTTAAGCAGATTAGTGCTAAAGTTAGAAGTCCCTTTCAGAGGAACTTGTTCTGCTTGAACTCTAACTGAAGTACAAAGTGAAATATATGCACATACATACTGTACACATACCAGTGAAATGTCTGCTGGATAGCTCAGTGGTTTAAGTATGTGGCTGGGGAGCCAGAGGGTGGGGTTCCTCGCTGTGCCTTCTTGATAGGGGCTGGACTCCATGATCCATAGAGTCCCTTCCTGCTCTGCAGTTTTAAGATGATTGTTGTTGCTGCTGCTGCCGCTGCTGTTATCATTATCATCTATGGGAGTTGCTTGTAAAAGCATGGAAAGCCAGGACTTTTGCCCCTTTTTATCATGATTGGTATCAGAGGACCAAGCCACACACACATTTTTTTACATCTAGAAATCTCAACGTAGGCCCAAGAGATTCATGAATGGTGTGCCTAAGAACATTTACTTTTATTTTCAAAAATTACCTGAAGTGGTGTGAGGATTAAATGTGGATTGGCACTAAAATGGGATGAGGAGCAAGTTTACCCCTCCTCTGTTATCACTACCAAGGATTATTCTATTATGCAGCATGTACACAAGTACAGTTTGGTGCTAAATTCTAAGAAAAAATAGATGCTCATTTTTCAAGCATCTACAATATTTCAAAAGGAAAGTATTAGTAATTGAACAGCATACCTACCTGGTAAAAAGACACTGTGAAGAGTCAATAATAATAATTAGTATTCAACTGTTAAAAATGGGCATGTGGGGAATTTTAGTTGCCTGTTTTCGTTTTGTATGTGTTTAGGTTATAAATAAAGGAGAATCTGTCTAAATCTGCTCCAGCTGAAGAAGTGAGAATGTTCAATGACGAAGTTAACATAAACCTGGATGCCAAAAGCTGCAACTTGTATTTAACCAACGGAGAATGGAAGTTCAACAACATCACATTTTCTCATGAAGCAATGAACTACAGCGCAGTGACTTATCAGGTACGAGGCTAATTAATTACTCATTAGGGCTTTTCAGCTCATTTTCTAAAAGGGAAACTTTTCCAAATTGTGGACTAAATATAATTGTGAGTCTCAACTAGAACAGATCTGTTGAATCAATGGGACTTTTGTTTGTTTTTATTTATTTATTTAAAATATTTTTTATCCTGCCTTTCTCCTTAAAAAAGACCCAAGGCAGCTTACGTCATTAAAATACCATATTTAAAGCTAAAAACAGTAAGTATACAAATCCTAAAAAGGATCAAACAAATGCCACACTAAAATATAGTAAAAAAACCCCAACAACACAAAAATCAAATTCAAAGCAGTAAGGCACAACCATCCATTTAAAACCCCATTCAGGCACTAAGAGAAACCTTGTCTGAAGAGAAAGGTCCATCTGTTTAGTACACCGATAGAAGCCCCATCGACTCAGTGGATTCTGCCTAGTTGGCTGGGATTAACCATCCTCATACTACAAACCACTAGTTATCAGAATGTGCTACATATGAAGCCAGCCACAGAAGGCTGATTGTATTTTGATTCCACTGCCTTTTACTGGCAACTTTCTTATAGATCCTAACCACAACTTCAGAAGGTTTGTATACTAAAATATACTTAAGATCAAATTTAAAGCCAAGGTTTCTGTGGTACCAATACTAACAAAAACCTTGATATTTCATAATTTTGAAAAAACCTGAACATCTGTGGTGTGTGTGGAATGTGTTGTTTAGCTTTGTACTGGGGCAGCGATGGCAAACCTATGGCACACGTGCCACCGCTGGCACACGGAGCCTTTTCTGCCGGCACGCGAGCCATAAGTTGCCGGATCGCTACTCTCACCCCACCCCGTGCAGCCAAACCTGAGAAGGCGGCTGCAGCCGCGGTGCTGGCGTTTCGGCAGGCAGATCCGGAGCAGCTGGCGCTGGGCGGATCCGGAGTGGGGTCTCGAAGCACCTCCGTGCCGGGATTCCCCCTTCCGCCACCACTTCTGGTTCCGGTTCCGCTGCGGCCCGCTGCCCGCTGGTTTGTTTTTTGTTTTGTTTTTTCAGTTTGGGCACATGAGCCCAAAAAGGTTTGCCGCCACTGTACTGGGGTAAAAAAATCAGGTGACAGGAATTTTCAGTTTTAGCACTAAATCTATATCAAGGAAACAAACAAAAATTTCAACAGAAAAGATTGCTTTTAAAGGATTTCTTGAAGCTTTTTGAAATATTTATAACCATTAGTTAAAAAGAAAAGAAGTGGGGTTTTAAAAATAAGCTGGGACAGAAATCTTCGTAAGTGCCACATGCTTTCAAGCACCAAATGCTCCATGTAGAGGAGCTGTTGCAATGCATTTCCATGCGTCTATTTCAAAATTAAGTATATTTGAATTGAATGGATTTACTAACATATGCTGCTTGCAAAGTTACTTTTAAAAAGTAATTTGTTTCCATTACTCATTACAATGTCCAGAAAATAACCTGTTCTCTTTACTTATTATGGTGCTGTAAAATAACTCATTACACTATTTGTTAAGCTGCTCATTAGGTTTTTTCCCCCCACTCCTATTATTTAAAAAAACACAGAATGGCATAACATTTGAAACTTTTCTGTCAAAATACCCATAAAAATCTCTTAAAATGTCACTTTTGGAAGTAATTGGAAGTAGTTTAAAACATTACTAATTATACCAGTAAAGTAATTTTGTTCCCTCTTGTTGTATTGCTTTTGAAACATAAGTTCATTACACCCTCTATATCCAAATAAATAACTAGTTAACAACAACTAATGTCTTGTTTCTAAGCTCTACTCTCAAATCAGCAAATGTATGATACTACAATTGCACTGCCAGAATCCTTGACAGAAAAGTCAATGAGGAAAGACATTTCTGAAGGTAAAATATATGAGAGCCATTGAGCACATGTGTTTCAGCTGAAGTTAAAATACAGTATAGTTATCAAGATGTATAGTACTGGGGGAAGATCCCTCCTTGCTATGTTGTTATTGTTATATCGTATGCCATCAAGTTGCCTCAGCCTTACGATGAATGAACAATCTTCAAAATGTCCTGTGCTCAACAGCTCTGCTTAGTTCCTGCAGACTCAAGCCTGTGGGTTCCTTTAGGGAGTCAGTCCATCTTGTATTTGGTCTTCCTCTTTTTCTGTTGCCTTCTACATTTCCCAGCATTGTTATCGTTTCCAGATAATTCTGCCTTCTCATAATGTGTCCAAAATAGAACAGCTTCAGCTTCAACATTTTTGCCTCCAAAGATAGTTCAGACTTGATTTGATCTAGGACTCACTTGTTTGTCTTTCTGGCAGTCCAGGGTACCTGCAAAGGTCTCCTCCAGCACCACATTTCAAATTAATCAAATTTTTGTCCTCTCAGTTTTTTTCACTGTCTGGTTTTCACACCCATACATGGCGATCGGGAATACTAGAGTGTGGATGATCTTGGTCTTGATCTTCAGTGACACATTCTTACACGTGATTATCTTTTCTAGTTCCTTCATTGCTGCCCTTCTGAGTCTCAGACTTCTTCTGATTTCTTGGCTGCAGTCTTCATTTGGACTGATGATTGAACTAAGGCATACAAAATCTCTAATTTCAATATCTTCAATGTCAACGCTGAAGTTGTGCAGTTTTTCTGTAGTCATGATTTTTGTCTTCTTCATGTTCAACTGCAGTACTGCTTTGGCACTTTCTTCTTTCACTCTCCCTGACAGTTGTTTCAAGTCATTCCTGCTTTCTGCCAGCAAGACAGTGTCATCTGCATATCTTAAATGACTGATGTTTCTTCTACCAGTTTTCACTTCTTCATCTGAATTTAGTCCAGCTTTCTGAATATATTCTGCATACGTACAGATTGAACAGATGAGGAGATAAAATGCACCCTTGTCTTACAGTTTTGCCTATAGGAAACCATTCTGCCTCGCCATATTCTGTCCTACCCGTAGCTTCTTCCTCACAATACAAGTTAAACAGCAGGACAATCAAGTGCTGAGGCACACTCATTTCTTTCAGAGCAACCTATAATTTCTCATGATCCGCACAGTCAAAGGCTGTGTTGTACTCTATAAAGCATAGAATGATCTTCTTCTGGAACCTTTTGGGGCACTGCAGTAGCCATCAGATATTTACAATGTGATCTCAAGTGCCTTTTTCTTTCCAGCACAAACATCAGGTATTTGTCACTCCATACATGGTAAAAGTCTTTGTTGCAACACCTTCAGCATCACTTTGCTTGCATGGGAAATTAAAGCAATGGTCCTGTAGTTACTGCACTCCTTGGTATCTCCTTTCTTAGGGACTGGAATGAATAGAAAGGTTACTTACCTGTAACCATGGTTCTTCAAGTGGACCTCTGTGAATTCACACAATTGGGTTTAGACAGCGCCTGCGCTGGTCTTCTCGGAATCTTCTAGAGCTTTTGTAAAAAGTAACAAGTTTAGAGTTGCCCCTATCGCGCATGCTCCACCCCCTCAGCCTTCAGTTCCATTTATCCGCCACAAAGCCCGAACTTATCGGAGACATAATCAGTCAGTGACGGATAGTGGGGAGGCTGGGTGGGATGTGTGAATTCACAGAGGTCCACTTGAAGAACCATGGTTACAGGTAAGTAACCTTTCTTTCTTCTTCGTGGCCTCTGTGAATGCACACAATTGGGTGACTAGCAAGCTCACTTACCGGAAGGAGGGCCGTCACTGCAGAACAGACGTCAAAACTGCCCTGCCAAAACTTGTCTCCTTTCTGGCTCGAAGGTCCAACCTGTAGTGTGTCACAAAGGTGGACGCAGTAGACCAGGTGGCAGCTCTACATATTTCTGGGACGTCGACACCACGCAGCAACGCTGTAGACGTCGCAACCGCTCGGGTGGAATGTCCTTTCAAACCTTCTGGGGCAGTCTTGCCTAGAAGTTCATAAGCCAGAGCAATAGTGGAGACAAGCCATCTAGATAGAGTGGAAGATGAGGCAGGTAAGCCCTTGTGTGATCCCTGAAAGCAGAGAAAAAGCCTTGGTGCAGCACGGAAGTCTTTAGTCCTTGAGGTGTAATAGACCAAGGCTCTCTTAACGTCCAGAGAATGGAGCATGCGCTCGATATCCGACGCAGGTTGAGGAAACAAAGTTGGTAACGATAACGGCTGGTTAAGGTGAAAGTCCGAAAAAACTTTTGGTAAAAAGGACACATCTGGATATAACATAACTTTGTCCTTAAAGAATTGCAAATAAGGGTCATCTGACCTGAGAGCTGCCAACTCACTAGCTCTTCTAGCAGACGTAACAGCAACTAGAAACAGAGTTTTGAACGATAGTAAACGTATATCACAAGAGGCCAGGGGCTCAAAGGGGTGGCGCATGAGCGCACGTAAAACAAGTGTGAGAGACCACTGGGGTACTGGAGGTTTAACAGGAGGTCGAATGTTGGACAGTCCTTTTAAAAATGATTTAAGCGTTGGATGAGAAAAAAGGCGTGCTGATTCAGAGTTTTGAGGTTGGAAGGAAACTATTGCTGAGATGTAAACTTTAAGAGTGGACAAAGTCAAACCTAAATCAAACAAGTGACGTAAGTAGGTGAGCAGAGTTTGGAGGGAGACGGGGGAGGATTGTAACTGCTTTGATTGAGTAAACTTAACAAAATTATTCCATTTGTATTTATAAAGAAGGGTCGTAGACGGTTTTCTAGCCTTGTCTAGAACCTCTAGGATTGATGGCATATCCTCCACGCCGTCAAACTCAGTGACTGCAGGTCCGGATGAAGGATCTTGCCCGAGTCCTGGGTAAGAAGGTGTGGAATCTGCGGCAGTCGGAACACGTCCACAGCCATCTCCTTGAGGGCGGAAAACCAAGGTTGTCGAGGCCACCATGGTGCAATAAGGATGGCGTCCACCATTAGCTGTCGGGCTCTGACCAAGGTCCTTTGTATGAGTGGGATTGGTGGGAAGAGATATAGGAGATGCGTCTCCCAAGGGATCATGAATGCGTCGCCTAGCGAATTCACACCTCTGCCTGCACGAGATGCATATTTCGCGCATTTCTTGTTGATGCTTGATGCAAACATGTCTATTGACGGGTGACCCCACCGGTAGCAGAGCATTAGGAAGGTGTTCTCGTCCAGTTCCCATTCGTGGGACTGACTCGTCAGCCGGCTCAGGTTGTCTGCAAGTTGGTTGTCGCTCGTCGATATATGAAGAGCAACCGGGAACACATGGTGGAGGTAGCACCATTCCCATAGATGTATGGAAAGATACAGGAGAGACATTGATCTCGTTCCTCCCTGCTTGTTGATGTAGAACATGGTCGTGGTGTTGTCGGTGATTACTTGAACACCCCGACCCTGTATCAACGGGAGGAATGCTCTGAAGGCTTTTATGACAGCAAGCATTTCCAGATGATTGATATGAAGGCACCTGTCTTGATGAGACCATAGGGCATGGATTTTGTGCGGTCCACAGTGTGCCCCCCATCCCGTGGTGCTGGCATCTGTTGTCACTTGAACAGACAGTTGCAGTGGTCGAAAGGGACGGCCGATCAACAGATGTGGAATGAAAGTCCACCATCGTAATTGTTTCGCCAGTTCCGGGGTGACCCGCAGACGTTTTCGTGGACTGTCCTGAAGGGGGTCGAAGAGAGCCAGAAACCATGACTGAAGTGATCTCATCTTCAGGCGTGCATGTGGCAGCGCTGATGTTGTGGAGGCCATGAGGCCGAGTAGATGCTGCGCATGATGAGCTGAGACATCTGAACGGGGATGAAATTTCCGGACAGCCTTCAGCAGCTTCAGGATCCGGTCTGGTGGGAGAAATATGCGAGCTTTGACCGAGTCTAACCGTGCTCCTATATAGTCGATGACTCGAGATGGCACCAGGGTTGACTTTTTGATATTCACCATCAAGCCTAGGTTTTGTAGAGTGTCTAGAACAAATTTTGTGTCTTGCACAGCCTTCTGTCTGGATGGAGAAACAACCAGCCAGTCGTCTATGTAGGGAAAGACTTGTACCCCGTGGAGACGGAGAAAAGCTGCTACTGGGGCCATGCATTTCATGAACGTGCGTGGAGCTGTGGATAGCCCGAAGGGAAGGGCGCAGAATTGGTAGATCATGTTCTGAAAAATGAACCTGAGATATTTTTTGTGATTTTGATGGATTGATATGTGAAAGTATGCGTCCTTTAGGTCTATAACTATAAACCAGTCGTTGTGTTTCAGCAGGTGGACAATGGCCTCCAGAGTGACCATCCGAAATCTTCGTGGATGCAGGTAAGTATTCAAGTTTCTTAAGTCCAGAATGGGCCTGATTCCGCCGTCCTTTTTTGGTACGGCGAAATAACGTGAATAAAAACCGTTGGCCACGTCCCGATGTGGTACACGTTGAATAGCTTGTTTTTGGAGAAGAGTGAGAATCTCTTCTTCTAGGGCAGCATCGAAGGAAGTGAAGTGAACTTGTCCTAGAGGAGGAGGTTCTAAGAATTCTAAACGGTAACCGAATTGGATAATACTTAGAACCCAAGAATCTTTTGTTATAAGGGACCAATTTTGATAGAATGGGGCCAGACGAATTTCTTGTGGAGGCATGGAAGATGGGACGTGAAAGTCAAAGGTACTGCTTTGTTTTCTTGGCAGGTGGACGATAAGGCTGTCGTTTTTGGAAGGATGCTTGAGGCCTATAGGATGGCGCAGAAGAGGAAGTTTGAGAATATCTACCCTGGGTCTGTTTGAAGGGTCGATAAGACTGTGAAGATTGTTGCTGGTATTGCTGTTGTGGATATCGCTTACGCCATTGATTTCTTTGGAAGGTAGGTTGCTGGTGAATAGTGTAAGATTTAGCCGTCTTTTTTATTTTATGCAGGTTTTCTAGAGAGTCATCAGTTTTTTCATTGAAAAGACCCTTGGCATCAAAGGGTAAGTCCTCGATTCGTGTTTTGACATCCTCTATGATGCCTGAGGATCGGAGCCAAGCATGGCGCCTTAAGGCAATGGCCGATGTTAAAGTTTTGGAGGCGACGTCTGCTGAATGTCGTGAGGCTAGTCGTTGGTGTTTAGCCACCGTGAGGGCCTCCGCGTAGGTGTTCAGGAGGCCTTGACGGGTATCATCCGGGGCTGCTTCCAATGCTGGAAGGACTCTGGACCACAGTTGTCTCTGGTAAGCCCCCATGGCGGTTTGGTAGTTAGCCACTCGGAGCAAAAATGTGGTGAAGGAGTAAATTTTTCTCCCTAGGACATCTAGTTTTCTCCCTTCTCTGTTTGTAGGCGTGACATGTGCCTTCCCGGAAGATCTAGATGAATTAGATTGCACAATGATGGAATTAGGGACTGGATGTTTGAGAAGGAAGCTGGTATCATCGCCATGTGTGCGATATAGATTTTCTGTTCTGCGTGCAACCGGTTGAGAAGTAGAGGGCTGGTTCCACGACTCCTTGATAAGAGACAAAAGGGCTGGGATGAAGGCTAGGCTCAAGGGCGGTGTCCTTTCCTGATCAATGTCACGGAAAATTAGATCATCTGTGGGCGGAGAAGGTTGCTCTGTTTGCAGTTTAAGAGTCTTAGCCATCCTAGAAATCATTTGAACGTATGACGAAAAGTCTTCCGAAGGCGAAGACGGGTGAGGGTCTCCTGCATCCGAATCAAATGACTCTCCTTCCACAGGTGTTTCTCCAGGAGCAGGAGAGAAAGCTTCGTCCTCCTGGCAAGACGAAACAGAAGAGAGGATTTCCTCCTGTTCGGAAGGTGATGGTAAGTTGGATTTCTTAGGCTTAACGTGTCCAGATGGTTTAACTTGCTTATGTCCAGACTTCAAGGGATTGATTCGCTTGGAGGTAATCTTAGTGCCCTCTTTTGGTCGAACATGTACCTCGACGTCGTGTCGATGTCGACGTCAAGGAGGGGATAGTGACGACGATGACGATGTCGAAGCGTAGACGTAACGAATTCTCTTACGTCTATGGTATTCCTCCGACGTCGACGACGAGTCAGTATCGGAGTCGTCGTGTCGACGTCGACGGGAAGCTCTCTTACGATCGAGCTGGACATAGATCGGGTCGTCGCGTTTGCCCTTCTTATGGCGTCGAGACGACCTGGGTATGACTACCACCTCTCTCCGTGGGGATCGGCGTCGATCCGGTGAGATATGCTTTCTCTTGTCCGTCCTTTTCCGAGGTGGAGAATTTTGCCTCGAGGAATTCGACGGCGAGAGAGGTACAATCGATGCCCGCCCGGTGGAAACAGGGCTATAATGGGCAGATGTCTGGCTAGATAGGGTGGCGCCTTCTAGCCGACCAGGACTCGGCGAGCGGTCGAGTCCCCCAGGTGAAGCCTCTATGCGACGTGGAGGCAGGGAAGTCGCAGCTTCCGAAAGGGACTCACGATCCCGAGAAGAGTCCTCGAAGATCGGAGACGGTAACGACGCCGAGACATGAGGAATGCGATGTTCCTTAGCCTTTTTCTTTTTGTCTGTCGGCGCCGTCTTTTTCTTCTCTTTCGACGGACCAGTCGATGAAGTCTTTGACGCCGAGGGAAGCGTCTTCTTGGTGGTCGATGTAGACGACTTTTTTCACGATTTTTCGACCGTTCGTGAGGTCGACAAAGACGGGGAAGTGACATTCGTCTCAGAACGAGCCGTAGCGGAGGGGTTAGACGCCGTCTCCATTTCTGAAGGTTTTGATGCCGACAGAGTCTTGTCCCAAAGATAAATTTTTAAACGTTGCTGACGAGCCTTAAGGGCTGCCTTCGTAAACTTTTTGCAATGCCTGCAAGATTGAGGCTGGTGACTATCCCCTAAACAAAAAAGGCAGCGGTCGTGACCAACTGAAAAGGGCAATTTACGGGAACACGACGCGCACCTACTAAATGGTCCTGAGGGGGACATAAAGTAGGAAGAAGAGGGGGAAGAAAAACTCACGATGAAGATCAGTCTCAGATAAGCAGAACGGAGAACGATCCGGAATGGCCTTGCCGCAGCGGTAGGCAAGCGAAGCGGTTTGAAAAGCGCGGGAAATCAAACCGGCAATCCGATAACAACAAAACAGTCCGTAATCCAAGAAGAGTCAAACAGTCCGAAGTCGAGGGCAACAGAGAGATTATATTAATAGTAGCTCTAACCGAGAAGTTCCAATCGTCAAGGCGGTAAAATGGAACTGAAGGCTGAGGGGGTGGAGCATGCGCGATAGGGGCAACTCTAAACTTGTTACTTTTTACAAAAGCTCTAGAAGATTCCGAGAAGACCAGCGCAGGCGCTGTCTAAACCCAATTGTGTGCATTCACAGAGGCCACGAAGAAGAAATTGAGTGTTTCCAGTCTGTGGGCCATTGCTTTGTTTTCTATATTGTTGACATATTCTTGTTAGGATTTTGACAGATAAATTCTCTGTGGCTTAAAAGAGTTCTATTGGTATTCCATCTAGTCTTGGTGATTTCTTTCTTTCTAATGCTTTCAGAGCAGCTTTCACTTCACTTTCTATAACTGCAGAGTTTTTGCTTTCTTCCCTTATAATATATCTGGTTTTGCTCCATAGTTCTTCTGGTTCATGGTCAGTTGAATTTAGTAGTGCAAATCTGTTCTTTATGTTAACTTTAAATTAATCAGGAATGTTGTTTAGATTATATTTTGGCAGTATGACTCTTTTAGTGTTTGTTTTCAGCTTTACCCTAATGTTAGATATCAACAGATCAGTTAACTTGCTCGAGCGCAAGTACCTTCTGCAACAAAGTGCTGCAGTGCAACAAACTGCAGGGTAAGAAGACACAGGGAGTTCAGCAGCAGGGCGAGGAAGCCAGAGCCCCAGATACTGCCTGTCACTTTCCTTGAGAAAAGGTTTGGCAAGCTCTAAACAAATATCAGCATGCAGTCAGTCAGACAGCAGTGGGTTGGGGGCTATCCCGTGTTTTGCACCGAGTGTCATATGTATGACTATCTGCCTCTTGGGCAAAAGTCATTGGTGTGTCCTCGTTGCAAGGAGCTCCAAGAACTCAGGGAATGGGTTTGCTCCCTTGAGGTCTTGGTTGCCGACTGGGAGAAGCAGAGACAGGGAGAGAGGGGGGCCACGGTGAGACTTCCAGGGACCTTCAGGCATCGTCTCACCCACAGACAAGCAGCTCCTCATCTGCTGGGATTGGAAGTCTCCGGGCTGGAGGATGCCAATCTGGACAAGAGGGAAACCATCCCCTTGGGGGGACCCCTTCTTCAGGTATTGGGCCCGTATCCAATTGCACTGAGGATACTTCTTGTGGGGGAGGGGGGGCTTCTGGTAGTGGGCGAGTCGATTGTCAGGAACATAGAGCAAGGGGTCTGTGACAGTTGTGAGGACCACACAGTGACTTGCCTGCCTGGTGCAAAGGTTGCAGACATCACGTCTCGTCTGGATAGGCTGGTAGAGAGTGCTGGGGACAAGGTAGCAGTGGTGGTGCATGTCGGCACCAACGATGTGGGGAAATGTAGCTGTGACGTCCTGGAGGCCAAATTTAGGTTGTTAGGGAGGAAGCTCAAAGCCAGGACCTCAAAGGTAGCGTTCTCGGAAGTGGTACCTGTTCCACACGCAGGGCCAGCTAGGCAGGCGGAGTTCAGGGGTTCTCAACGTGTGGACGAGACGGTGGTGTCAGGGGGAGGGGTTTAGGTTTATTAGGCACTGGGGAATGTTTTGGGACAAGCAGGGCCTGTACAAGAGGAACGAACATGGAACCAGACTGCTGGTGCATAACATTATAAAGGTGGCAGAGCAGCTTTTAAACTGAATCCTGGGAGAAAGCCGACAGGAGCCAAGCTGCATCTGGTTCGGGACTCCTTATTCCTGTGGAATGAGGATGAAGATGGTAGAGAACCACAAAGTGTTTACAGTGTAGGAATTAGGACTGGGAGTGTGATGGGACGTGACGGTCCACTGGAATGAGAAGCTGTGGGGGGAAAAAGAAACAAACAAGCAGCCCTTCTTGGGGGACCCCATACGCAGGTGCTTTTATGCAAATGCCCAAAGCGTCCGAGCAGAGCTGGAAGAGCTGGAACATTTGGTGGCTAGGGATAACATTGATATAGTGGCCATAATGGAAACCTGGTGGAATTCGGACAACCAGTGGGATACCGCAATCCCAGGCTATAAACTCTATAGGAGGGATAGGGAGGGGCATGTTGGAGGTGGGGTGGCCATCTGTGTCAAAGAAGGGGTAGAATCCAGCAGAATGGAGATGGATGGCGTGTGTGACTCCATCACAGAATCACTGTGGGTTAAACTACCGGGCCCAAGGAGTGATGTGATACTGGTGTGTGTGTGTGCTATCGTCATTCAGATCAAAAACTTGAAGGGGATCTTGAAATGAGGAGACAAATCAGGGAGGTGTCCAAGAGGGACAGGATTGTAATCGTAAGTGACTTCAATTATCCTCACATCAATTGGGTCAATGCGTGCTCAAGTCAAGAAAGAGAGACCGAGTTTCTTGACATGCTAAATTACTACGCCTTGGAGCAACTTGTCATGGAGCCCACCAGAGGACAGGTGACTCTGGATTTAATATTGTGTGGTACTCAGGACCTGGTTAGGGATGTGAATGTCACTGAG
Source organism: Intellagama lesueurii (assembly GCA_037013535.1). Taxonomy (NCBI): domain Eukaryota; kingdom Metazoa; phylum Chordata; class Lepidosauria; order Squamata; family Agamidae; genus Intellagama; species Intellagama lesueurii. Next base: position 181,116,348 of record JBAJHW010000002.1, read on the forward strand.
CCGCTAGGGAATACAGACCATGCTGCTATCTCTTTCGCCATGCATGTTGAGGGGAGAGTGTCAAGCAAATCTGACACAAAAACCCTTGATTTCCGAAGGACAGACTTCCCTCAGATGAAGAAACTAGTTAGAAAGAAGTTGAAAGGGAAGGTAAAAAGAATCCCATCTCTCCAGAGTGCATGGAGCCTGTTTAAAACAATGGTAGTAGAGGCCCGGCGGAAGTGTATACCGCAAAGAAAGAAGGGCTCAGCTAAGTCGAAGAGGCTGCTGGCATGGTTAACGAGTGGAGTTAGAGAGGCTTCGAAGGGCAAGGAGGGGTCCTTCCATAAATGGAAATCCTTGCCAAATGAGGAAAATAAAAAGGAACACAAACGCTGGCAAAATAAATGTAAGATGATATGGAAGGCAAAGAAATACTTTGAGGAACATATGGCCAGCAATAGAAAGGGGAATAATAAAAGCTTCTTTAAATATGTTAGAAGCAGGAAACCTGCCAGAGAAGCGGCTGGCCCTCTGGATGGTGAGGGAGGTAAAGGAGGACTTGGAGATTGCAGAGAGATTAAATGAGTTCTTCGCATCTGTCTTCACGACAGAAGACTGGGCAGATTCCGCTGCCCGAAGGGACCCTCCTGACTAATGACTTAAATCACATACAGGTTAAAAGAGGATGTTTTAGACCTAATTGATAAATTGAAGATCAACAAGTCACTGGCCCCAGATGGCACCCACCCAAGGGTTATTAAGGAACTGAGGAATGAAGTTGCTGATCTCTAAACTAAAATATACAACTTGTCCCTTAAAATGGTCACAGTGCCAAGGACTGGAGGATAGCACATGTCACACCAATTTTTAAAAAGGGAAGGAGGGGGGACCCGGGAAACTACAGGCCGGTTAGCCTAACGTCTGTTCCAGGGAAGATGGTGGAAAGCCTCATCCAAGGTAAAATCTTAAAACACATAGAAGAACAAGCCTTGCTGAGATAAAATCAGCATGGCTTCTGTAGGGGTAAGTCTTGCCTCACAAACCTTTTAGAATGATTTGAAAAGGTCAACAGGCATGTGGATGCGGGCAAACCAGTGGATATTGTCTATCTGGATTTTCAGAAGGCTTTTGAAACGGTCCCTCACCGAAGGCTGCTGAGAAAACTCCACAGTCAGGGGATAAGAGGGCAGGTCCTCTTATGGATTGAGAATTGGTTGAGAACCAGGAAACAGAGAGTAGGTGTCAATGGGCAATTTTCACAATGGAGAGAGGTGAAGAGCGGTATGCCCCAGGGATCTGTCCTGGGACTGGTGCTTTTCAACCTTTTCAACCTGTTCATAAATGACCTGGAGACAGGGATAAGCAGTGAGGTGCCCAAGTTTGCAGATTACATAAAACCTTTCTAGGTAGTGAAGACCAGAAGGGATCGTGAAGAGCTCCAGAAGGATCTCTTCAAACTGAGAGAATGGGCGGCAAAATAGCAAATGCATTTCAATATAGGAAAATGTAAAGTAATGCACATTGAGGCAAAAAATCAAAACTTTATTTATCAGTTGATGGGTTCTGTGCTGTCCATGATGGATCAAGAAAGAGATATTGGTGTGCTGGTGGACAGCCCGATCAAAGTGTCAACCCAGTGTGTGGCGGCAGTGAAGAAGGCCAATTCCATGTTAGGTATCATTAAAAAGGGGATTGAAAATAAAACAGCCAACATCATAATGCCATTGTACAAAACGCTGGTAAGGCTGCACCTGGACTATTTCATACAGTTCTGGTCACTGCACCTCAAAAAAGACATCGTGAAACTGGAAAAGGTGCAGAAGAGAGCTACTAAAATGATGACTGGGCTGGGGCACCTCCCTTATGAGGAAAGGCTACAGCGTTTGGGGCTCTTTAGTCTAGAGAAAAGGCGCCTGAGGGGGGACATGACTGAGACGGATAAAATTATGCAGGGGATGGATAAAGTGGATGGGCGGGGAGCGCTCGTGGGTGGGCGGGGAGCACTCGTGTGCACATACAGGTGGGCAGGGCATCTGTGTGTGCAGGTGGGCGGGCTGTGCAGGTGGGCGGGCATGAGTGGGGGTGTGTGCGGGGGGTGGGAGATCTGTCTCAGCGGCCCGGTCCTGCCAAGGCCACAGACCGGCACCGGGACGCGGACTGGGGGTTGGGGACCCCTGCTCTAGGCCAAACTTTCCAACAACATTTGATTCTCCTTTGTTCCCTACTTTTGCGTTCCAGTCACCTATGATTATAAGCATGTCTTGTTTCGGTGTGTAATTGTCTTCCTCTTGGGCATTCACATAAAAGCTTTCAATTTCGTCTTCTTCAGGATTAATAGTTGGAGCATAGACTTGAATAATCGTTATGTTGATAGGTTTTCCACAGGGTCTGATCCTGTGGAATAAGGATCCTTGCTATAACCTAATCCAATAAATCAAATCCAGTTGGGGGTTTGCTGTTTCTTTCAATAGTTTGATTTGTTTCTATTTTTAAATTTTCCAACAGGTTTTCATGCAGAGGCGTCCAGTTTTATATGTGATAAATCTGATCATCTCAACGTCTGCTCTTTTCTCTTTGGATCTGGCCATTTCCTTTACTTCTGCCAGTACTTCTGGAAAAATCATCTTAAAGATTACACTGATCCTAGAAATTGCTGTTTTATCTTTGATTCTGAATGAGATTCTGCCAGCTTCTTCAGATGACCCACCTATAATAGGTAGGAATCATAATTTAAAGCAATACACTTGTTATGAAAAGGATCTCCTAACTTGTTGTTATGTGCCACCAAGTTGGAACCAACTTTACAGCAACCCTAAAAGGGATTTCAAGGTGAGATATTTAAGGAATGGGTTTACCAGTTCTACTTCCCCAAAGAGTTTCCTTGGCTGAGTGAGGATTCGAACCCAGGCCTTCTGAGTCCTAGTCCATCACTTTATCCACGATGCCACTCCAGGCATCCCTAAATGAGAAATCAAAACACTACTGAAGACCCTTCAGGCATCCTACCAGAAAAACCCACCCAAGAAAATCATAAAAACAGTATATATTTTTAAAAAGCTGTTCCAGACAAGGCCAAAGGTCAATCTAGTCCATCATTCTGTTCTCACAGTAGCCAACCAGATACCTATGAAAAGCCCATGAGAAGCTCACAGCAGAGGCATTTATCTATCCTGCATATGTTCCCCATCAACTGATATACAGATGTATCGTTCCTCTTCTAGCGGAGATAACAGTATATAGTTATACTTGACTATACTTCCATAGGAGCGTCTACTTCTTTGGTCTGAGTAAATATCGCTCTGGTTTGGTCTGTTTCCAGCATGTGTGATTACTGCGAATGGACCAAAAGCAAGCTGTCTGGCTGTCAAGGCTCCTTCCTTTTTGAATTTCCAATATCCCTTACGAGTGTACCTGTGAGGATCGTGGGACCCTGGAGATCATAACGACTGTGCAGGCTCCTATGGGGGAGTATGGCTTTTCAGATAGCCTGAAGGCAAGGTTTCATAGGCCATACCCAAAACCTTGAATTGTGCCTGAAAAAGGAACAGCAGTTTAAAAATTATTTTTAAAAAGGAATGAGTTACAGATATAGTTCAGTGCCCAAGGAAGTGGGTTGTTAACATTACAATTGCAGTGTCTCCCCCCCCCCACACACTACAATTACTGCTCCTTTTAAATCACAGACTTCAAAAGGCAGTGTTATTTATCTAAGGTAGTGTAGATGTTCATCTCCCTTCCTGTCCTCTTTTAGATTAACCTTTTAAAATTATGGAGAGTGTGGGTTTTTTATTAAAGGGTTTCTCAGTCTTTCTTTATGATTAGGTTTTTACCTTTCATCTGGCTGGATACCTTTTGGTGCGCTGCTTTATTGAATTTTGTCTTGTGCTTTAATATTTAATGCCTTTAATGTCTCCATATGCTAAGAACTCTGGCACTTTAATTATTTAGGAGAAGGTCCCATTTTACTTGCAATGTCCTTGTTCAAATTAATCCTGGTCAAATGGGCCGGGGTGAAGGTTTCGTCTCTTCTCCCCCAGCTGCCCATGAGCTAGTAGATGAAGTGTTTTGGAGTAGGATTTTTTTATACTATGTACTAAACATGCTGCATTCCGTTGTTTCCATTGTCTCTCCCCTCCCATCACCCTACAAATAAAGTCAAAATTTTATTAGAAAAAGGAAGTAGAAGAAAAAATTGCTTGCTTGCTTGTTTATTTATTTATAGCCCATCTTTCTCTCAAGAAGGGGACCGAGTACTAAAAAGAATAGAGTTAAAACATAATTATATATTAAATACAATTAAACTATAAAACTGAATAAAATACAACTGAATAATTTAAAACAGGTAAAACGTTGAAAGCTATCTTAACTTAAAAATGGCATTCAGGGACTTAGTCATGTTGTCAAAAGCTTGCCTGAAAATGTGGGCTTTCAGCTGTCGTTGGAAAGATAAAAGGGAAGGGGCAAACCTGATCTCCCATAGGAGAGCATTCCACAACCTGGGAGCAGCCACAGAGAAGGCCCTCTTCTGTGTTGCCATCAACCGTGCCGGCAATGGGACTGGGAGGAAGGCCTCCACTGATTATCTTAAGGGTCGAGAAGGCTCATATGGGGCGATATGGTCCTTCAGGTAACCTGGACCCAGGCTTTCAATGTCTGCCAGCTCCTTTGGCAAAAAATGTTATTACATCTGGTATTACTGTGTTATTGTAGGCCATGTTGTCCTTGGCATGTCCCTAGGTGAAAATGTAAGCCCTTGTCCATCTTCTTTGCACTGCATACATACAGTATGATGAATTATATAATAATAATTACATGCCGTCAAGTTGATTCTGTCTCCTATATGTATCCCACTATAATTCCCCCAAGTTATCTGACATCCCTCTTTTGCTCTCTCTTGTTACACACAATGGGCTTCCCACTAGTAAGTGCTTTCTACGCACTTCTCCTGAGACCCTGTTATCAAGTATGTTGCTCTCTAATGCTTTCCTGTTGCTGCCCACTCTTTGAGCATACACGGTGGCAACATTTGCCTTCTGCATGCGCTGTGTGCTCCTCCCAGATATGAGTAATAAAAGAAGACGCCATGTTTCGGTGAGCCATCTGGAGCACTGGTGCCATTACTAGTGCCCAAGATTTTCTTCCGCTATACTGCACAAACATTTACTGCTTGTGCTTTTGCTCTTCTAGGAGAGACCGTCAGAAAGCAGGAGGAGCCTTGTGGTCATACGCTAATGGAGGGCAAGGAAAGGGAACCCAAAGAGGCCTGTATCTTTCTCAGGAATGTGTATTCTGAGGTGAAACTGATGAGGGAACAACTGTTTGCTCAGAGAGACCAATTTCCTGTGAATTTTGCTACATTCGATTTTTTTCCAGTGTTGTTTATGAGTTACGTTATTGTGAAATGGAAAAGTGAAATATGATTCCATGGTCTCTGCATGTCAATTGAGGCTAGTTGTTGCAGAAAGTAATTTTTGCATGCATACCTTCCTTTTTTCCTCTAGGAAAGTAACACACATGGATCTCTTCCCCGTTTCACAAAAACCTTGTGAGGTTAGTGAGCTTGAAAGACCCAAGATCACCCAGTGGGCTCCATGGTTTCAAACCTAACCTTCTCATTCCTGATAAATGGCAACCATTATACCTCACTCACATTCACTTTCCTTTGTGCATATATTATCAGCTTATTTTGTGTAGGCATCCTTCAGTCTCGAGAGACTATGGTAACGTGCTTTGTATGGGGGACGTGGAACAGCGTCACGTGTGGCTGAGAAGGCCAATTCGAGAGGGACAATCCCTTCCACACTGAAGACAAATACAATCTGTCCCCTGTCCAGCTCCCTGGTTTTGCTTTGACGCTGTACGCGAAGCTGGAGTGTCCTCTCCAGAGCACGAAGCCTGGGTAAAATAATATGGAGGATAGGCTGTTACCCAAGCAGCAAATCCCCCCTCTCCACATCGCTGAAATAGTCCAATGGAAAGGCAAGAGCCAATACAACTGGTTCCAGCGATGTCGCAGGAGTTGCCAGAACGACACGAACTGCCTCCGGGACTCCGGCTCCGGATTTTGCCTCGAGGTTAACTCCTGAAGCCTTTTCCATCAGTGGGTATAGCCACAAGGCAGTGGAGGTTTGAAATCAGAGTTTTCCTTCTCCTAGATGGGCTGCCTTCCAAGGCTGACGAGCCCCACCTACCCGGCCTGCTCCCTAATAGTGCGGAAGTATGATCCTACCACTAAAACTTTCCTGCCCCCCAGGTGTATGCAATGCTATTTGGCTTTCCTATTTACCAGATTAGAGTAAAAGATAGAACCAGAGAATTTCGCGCGCCGTTAGGTGCGCGCTTCTGCTCAAACTCATTTAAAGCTAAAACCCTGCCCCCTCAGACCATGCGGTCAGGGAGAACAAAGGTCAGCCTAGAAGAAAATACCTCACCAAAAAATAAAATGTCCCCCCAAGCACAGCTCACCTCCTGCCTCAGCTTCCTCCTCAGGAAAAGGTCCTCCTCAGCTTATATTTTTATGGAAATATAAGCATGACAATATGAATCTTTTTTAGCAATGCATTAATAAGGAATATCCAAATAATGCAACTATTAAAATGTCTATCTTAGTTCTCATCCGCTCTAGTCTGCTGTGTAGCCCATGTCCATCTCTGTACAAAATCCCCTTCCAGTTTGTCCTGTACTCATTGTTAGCATTCTGGCTCTGATACAAAAGTTCCTAGTATCTGAAAGTGGCATCAACTCTGTAAGAAGGCCGTGCAGTTCCTTTTCCTTGGCTTCACTCTTCTGTGTCAACAAATTCCTCCTCATTCACTTTGCAAGGGGAAACTGTAAATTTTACTCTTCCTTCTGTATGAATTACCCTCTTTCTCGCTATATTATGATTTAACAATCCATTTCGGAGTTTGAGATTCTATATTTTTAAAATAAGCAATTAATGCAGGCATTGTGTGGCATCAGTGCAGAAGGTAACACATTGCAAGCTTTTCTACTTTGAGAGAACAGCACCTACTCTCAAGGGGCTAACAGTCCCTGACATGGAATGGCTGTGTACAATATTGTGAATAAGGAGACTCAAACATCCTTTCATCTCTGGGTAGATCTCTGTGGTGTCTGCCCAGGTCATGAATATTAATGTGCTATCTGCATGGACCAATGAGAGTGATAAAGAGGCGGAGTCACAAGATATAAGAGTCTCTGCAGGAGGAAGAGGATTGATAGTTTAGAGAGAGATTAGAGGATTTGTGGTTTTAGAGTTTGGAGTAGAGAGAGAGGGTTGACGGTTGAGAGTGGATGAAGTAGAATGTTCTGTTAAGAGTTAATGACATTGATTGTACTTTCATCATCTGTAATAATAACTTCTATTTGGTTCTTTTGAAAATGACACATTGCCTGGACCTCTCTGATTAATAATAATGTTAATGTAATCAACTGGTGGCAGCGACACGACACATAGCTTGTGCCCTGTGATTGGTGAAACCACCAAGGGACAGGCGGGAACGTGACAATCTCAATTAGGAAAATCTATAAAGCACCTAAGAATATAATATTTCTTCCCTTCTACATGATATATCTACCGTATGTTAGCAGTATTTTATTTTATTTGCAGAACAGGGTGACAAGAGAGGAAATACGTTCATTTTTGCTAGTGCTTCTAGAAATTTTCCATAGCATATCTAAAAAAAGTGAATTTCTGAAAATCATGCTGATGAATCTGAATGCTACTGGTAGTCCCCCCTAAGAGTAAAGCCAGTGTATCAATGGGATTTAGAGGCAGCCATGTTAATCTGCGCAAGCAGATCAGGCAAAAACAAAACAAACATTAAAAAGAGACAAAAGCATATAGCACCTTAAAGACTATTATCTTTTAATGTAAGCTTTTGCAGACCTTCTTAGCCCACTTCATCAGACACATGAGTTGGAAAACAGGGATTAACACCATAAAACATTCATGCTGGACTCTCATGGTTTCTGGTTGGATTTCATATGGATTTCATGATCTGTTTAGTATTTAGTTCTGTAAACATTCCAGTAACAAAACCAGGCAAAAGCAGAATGAGAGAGAGAGAAATGAGAGAAAGGAACTTGAAAGACCAACTGTAGGCATGAAAGGAAACAAGACAACGTGTATTAATATACAGAATGACAGAGTATGCCTTTGAGTCTTGTTATGAAATATGGACCTGGTAGTTGTGAAGAAAAATAACAGTAGACAAGAGCATAATTATTAGATTTGGTAATGACTACCATGTTTTCCCGAAAACAAGACAGGGTATTAATTTTTGCTCCAAAAAACGCATTAGGGCTTATTTTCAGGGGATGTTTTATTTTTTTTTTATGTACAACAATCTACATTTATTCAAATACAGTCATGTCATCTTCTTCTGGTTGCTGCACAACGGTGGGGCAGGGTTTTACTTAACTAGGGCTTATTTTTGGGGTACGTCTTATATTATGAGCATCCTGAAAAATCACACTAGGGCTTATTTTTAGGTTAGGTCTTATTTTCGGGGAAACAGGGTAGATAAACCTTGACTGATACTCAATCAATTTATATGTGTGTCCATCATGTGAATAAATTTTATCTCAGCTGTTTCATTCTGTATTCATTTTGTATTGTTTCTTTTCCAGTATAGCAACTTTCATATCTTGTGAAGAGTGTCCTGGTAGACTGAAGTAATTTGAGACAGGTTTCTGTGTATTGCTATTTCTGATGTCTGATTTATATCCATTAATTCTTTTGCTTAGAGATTGTCCTGTTTGTACTATGTAGAGTGCAGAGGGGCACTGTTGGCAAAAGATGACATAGATCACATTTGCTAACAAACAAGTAAAGGTGCCCTTAATGTTGTGTGTGACCCTGTTGGTTCCTGTAATTGTGTTGCCAGAATAGATGTGGGGGCAGAGATTTTTTTTATTTTTCTAATGGGATTTATATAAGTGCTGACAACGCTTCATTCAGCAAGTGACTTAATGGGTTGATTCTAGTTGAGAATAGTAACTAGATTTAGGCCTTTACCAGGAAAAAAACCACAGCCATAAGAAATGAGTTATAATACATATTAGAACTTTGAAGTATTAACTGGTTAAAAATAACCAGTTGCTTTTTCTTTTTAATGAAGCCTGAACTACATTCTATTAAAACTGCCTGATTATTGTAAACGTATCTGTACAGATTAGATATAGTACTGAAACATGTGACCCATCAACCTGAATCCCAGCCCCCAGCTATGTACTGTGGCCTTCCCAATTCCCATCCACTCCCCTCCTCTTTCTCTTAGTCTCTCTCTCTAATACAATTGGGTAGCAAAAGCAGGAGTTGCCCTATGGGTGAATTGGCCCGATGGTAAACCTACAGAACAAGTGGGTTGCATTTCATTAGGCATCTCATCAGTTGTGGAGGCCAAGTCTAATACATTTAAGTTGCACTAAGAAAAACGAAACAACTGCTTTATGGAATTGCCAGACTCTAAAGGAGGGAACTGAGCTAATGCTGCAATTAAAATATTGATTGCAAAAAGTATTGCCATTGATTAGCTATAGTGCTGAAATCCAGAATGTACCACAAATAACAGGCCAGATTTAAACATAAGCAAAATGTTTGCAAAAGCTGCACCCTATTTTCCCCCGTTCCTTCCTTTTACTGAAGCAGCTTCACCAGGCCTTCCTGGGCCCCTACCCCCAACTTCAGAGAGAAGCTTTTGGGATGACAGCTATAGAAAGACAATGGACAGGGAGGGAGGGAGCCCCAATGTATGGGCAGCAAATACAACCCTATATATTCGAAGCAGTGGAAAATATTAAGGAAGTGTTCACCATAAATTTTAAGTGTTCACTTTAAATTGTGCCCCAAAACTGATTGGCTTCCAGCGGAGCTACTGTAAGGGGGGGGGGGGGAGTACGCAATCCCTGTAATTAGCCCCAGTCTGGCTGCTGTATTTTGGATCCGTTGAAGTTTCCTGATGTTCTCCATTGGCAGCCCCACATAGAACGCATTACAGTAATCCAGCCTGGAAGTAACTAGGGCATGTATTACAGTGGCCAGATCAGAACTCTCAGGAAACGGACGTAGCTGGCGCACTAGTTTTTATTGTGCAAATGCACTCCTGGCCATTGCAGAGACCTGGGCATCCAGGTTCAGGGATGAATCCAGGAGCACATAAAATATACTGTGCAGTTGAAAAGCCCTATTTTAGAAGAAAGCACACAAAGTCCGGAACCAACCTCTCCAGTCTCTATTTTTATATTTTAAATGATTTTTCCATTTTAAATTATTTTAAAGTTTTAAAAAGATTAGAAAGGTTGAAATACCTGGGGAAGGGGTAAAAGCTGGGAGGGGGGACCTCTATGAACATAGATGGAGACCAGTCCCCTTCCATTCACCTGCCACCACAATGTAGTGGTGTGACTTTTTTTAATACTGGAGTTCGCTCAAAGGAGGGGAAGATGGATCTCTATCTCCACAACATAGTCCCGAGCAAGAGCACATAGTTACCTGTTTTTGAAAAAATAGTATATTTAACTATCTGCAATGTTTTAATGTAGAATGTAGTTTGGCCCTGAAACCATTCACAAGCAATTGCAACAGCTGTCTAGCTACAGAAAACAGTTTTTCCAAGACATCAACCAGGAAGAAAACAAGATAAAACAAAACATTGTGAGCTAGGCTGTATTCATAATGCAGTCTGCACATTTTTATCTGGTTTGATCACATCTTACTATTGTTACTCATGTTACCAGAAGAATGAAAAGCTGGTCCCAAGAGTAAGCAGAGTGATTAAAGCACTTACCATGGAATTTTTCATTAAAGCAATTTAGATCTCAAGTTGCATAAGCTTCCACCCTTACACTTTTTTACCTCAAATATTTAACTGCACTCCAGAACAGATGTCCTATAAATTACAACTGTGCTTCTTACAAAAACGGTATTAGAAATGTCATTTCTTGGTGTCTATTTTGTTTCCAACAATTTGAGTCCGAATTTAGGAGTTCAATTTGAGGTTTACCAGCAATTTTTCATTAAAGAGAACAATACACAGCCAGAGGGGAACATTGCTTGTGTTCTTAAATACAGTAGGACTGGGTATCTGTGGGTGATTGGTTCCAAGCCTCCCCGCCCATGGATGCCAGAAACAACAGATAAGCAAAGCACTTACTTCCAGTTTCTTTGGTGTTCTTCCATGGTGGAGGGAGCCCTGGCCCAGTCCTGCCAAAGGACTGGGTTTCCCACCCTCCTCTTCGCAAGGCAGGCTTCCTTGAAACCAGCAACTGATGCCTCCCCACTGCTCCTCCATTTCACCAGGAGAGGTTAAGCCATGAGTGCATTTCCATTAAGCCACCTGTATATAGCAGTCTCTGGTTCCATCTAGTGGCCAGTCCTAGCAATATTAACTTGGGAATGGGTATTTCTGAGCGTTTTTATTTTTTTCAGGCAACGGATAAGTGAAACTGTGGATACTGATCCCACTAATACAGTGATCCTACTGTACACACATTTTAGAACTGGTAATGGCAAAGAGGCCCACATGTGAACAATATATATTGTTCCAATATATATTGGAATATGTTCAGTATATCCTGGAATATGTTCCAGAATCCTTTGCCATGTATTACCTAACTTGCATGTTATGATGTGGAAAAGGTTCTCCGAGTATACAAAGCCTGAAGATCTGGGCTAATAAACTGAATTTCAGTAAAGTTATGACAAAGTGGGATCCAATTTGGGGTGGGTGAAGTGCAGCCCAGGGTCTTGCAGACATCAGGCAGCATCTTCACCCATTTCGGGGGGGGGGGGGGGGAAGAGTCCTCAAAATGGCAAATCACACACCCCAGAACCCTCCAGGGGGTAGTATTTGTCCTCTAGATGCAATTTTGCCTTCCCTTGCTTTTTTAGACTAAGAAAGGTCTTTAAAACTGCTCAGAGCAATTCAAAATCATTTCATTGCCATTTTCATTACCAAAACATGAATGAAGGCGAATGCTTTTCCTAAAATAAACTATTCCAAAGGTTTAGACCTTCCTGTTAGAATTATACCACATTGATTTAATGGGAGTTATGGATGAGTACCTGGCTATGGAGTTAGAATTTGGGAGTTCAATTTCCTGACTATACCTCCCAGAAGGAGAACCAGGCTCTGCAGCCCTGCGCAAGCTGCACCATCCCAGAGTGTCCCCAGAAGGGAATGGAAAACCCTTTCTAAGTACTCCATTCCTAGAAAACCCTAGAAAGGGTCACCACAGGACAGAGTCAACTTGACGGTGCGTAATTATTCTTATTGATTCCTGATAAGTGTTCACAAGACTATAGCCTTAAAATGGAAAATGTTCACAAGACTATAGCTTTAATATGGAAAATCTCTCCAAGATTACTAAAATACAGGTATTATCTTCCTCCTTGTGCCTAAATAACACATCAACTATTGATATAAGATAGTACATTTCACCTTCCCATCCTTCGTAAGTCACATCTCACTCACCCACAGTACAGCTCTGCAAGATCAATCAAGTGACCCAAGGATATTCAAGGCCAGATTAGAATGTGAGGAGAAGACCAATGCTTTTAGGTGAGCTCCTCTGGATTTCAAAGCTGCAAAACAAAGGGTTAAGGCAACTCTCTATGAGCCTACATTGAATTCAGTCAGCTTTATACCTCAGCAAGCACTGAAACATTTCAGACGCAAGATTAGTAATACAGAATATAGACCAGTTTCTAAGTATCCAGAACAATCACTTTATTGGACAGGTTCCTGAAGAACGATGGGCCCTGCAGAGTGCTTTTAGACTGCCAGTATCTACCAGTCAGCAGTAGACCTATGTGGCCAATATGGATATTTCTCTTTATCCGGCTTTGTTTCAGGAAATACATCAAAGTATTCATCCAAGGTCATGTTCTCCAAAGGAACCATGTTTTTATATCTCTGAAGCTTGAAGAAGAAGAGACAATAACACAATAATTAATACTTTATAAAATGGATTACTTAAAATAATGAGAATACATTATTTATTTATGTACTGTATTATTTGTAGGCTGCCTTTCTCCTGACAAGGGAATTCAAGGCAACTCACAATGTTAACACAAGTAAAATTAAAAATACAAGGAAGAAAACTTGCTTAGCTAAAAACCACCATCCAGAGACTCAGTTATGGTTATTAAAAGCCCGCCTGAAGAGTTGGTTCTTCAGGTTATGGCAGAAGGATAAAGGGAAGGGGCCAACCTAACCTCTCAATGGAGAGCATTTAACAACCTGGGAGCAGCCACAAATAAGGCCTTCTCCCATGTCCCCATCAAATGTGCCTGCAATGGCAATGGGACCAAGAGGAGGGCCTCCTCTGATGGTCTTAAAGATTGGGAAGATATGGTCCTTCAGACAGTCTGGTCCCAAACTGCACAAGGTTTTACAGGTAATAATGTGCACTTTGAATTAGGCACAGAAATGGATTGGTAGTCAGTGCAGTTGCAGCAAGGACATTATATCTCCCTATAACCGGCCCCAACAGCAGTCTGTCAGCTGCCTTTTGACACAGCTGAAGTTTCTAAACTGTCTTCAAAAACAGACCCACACAGAATGTGTTACAGTAATCCACCTGAGCAGCAACTATGGCATGTGTGACTGTAACCAAATCAGACATCTCGAGAAGCGGGAACCACTGGTGTACCAGCTTTAATTGTCCAAAAGCACTCCTAGCCACTGCTGAAGCCTGGGCATACAGGCTCAGGGCTGAATCCAGGAGTACACCCAAGCTGCAGACCTGTGTTTTCAGGGGGAGTGTAACCCCATCGAGCATAGGTTGCAGCCTTATTCTCTCATCTGCCTTCCTATTGACCAGGACCCCCTCTATCTTGTCTGGATTAGGTTTCAATATCTTTGCCCTCATCAAGACCATTACTGACACCAAGCACTGGTTTATAACTGAGACAGCTTCCTTGGAATTCAGTGGAAAGCAGAGATAGAGTTGGGTGTCATCAGTATACTGGTGACACTGAATCTCAAAACTACAAACAATTTCTCCCTGTAGTTTCATGTAGATGTTGAATAGCATGGGAAACAAAATGGAACCCTGAGGAATGGCAAAGGCCAATGGCTAGGGCATGAACGGGTGTCCCCCAGCACCATTTTCTGAGTTCTCCCTTCTAGAACAGACCAGTCACTGTAAAACAGTGCCTTCAAATCCCATCCCTGAGTGACAGCCAAGGAGGTTACCACAATTGATGGTACTGAAAGCTGCTGAGAGGTCCAGCAGAACCAAAAGGGACACACTCCCCCTGCCTAGTTCCCAGCATAGGTCATATTGGTATAGCTGCCTCTTTGCAGCTACCTTACCTTCTTCTCATATTTCACAACACGCTCTTTAGATGCTTGTATAAAAGCAGCAGCATCCTTTGCCTGCAAGAGAACAAATTACTTAAGTTTATACAATGCGACTTTCCATGACAGTCATTCCTAAGGCCAAGGTGATCCTAGACTCTCAAAAGCTATACCAGTGGAACAAAAAGTCTGGGAGATTCTAAAGCTTCAAGCACGCTCCTACAATCTGATGATGCATAGCATGTCTGCCATCTGAGAATAAGGCTAGCTATGTACCTGTTTTCAAGAGTGTACCTCTTGGAAATATACTCACAACATTAAAGCAAAATATAGAGCCAAGGCACCTAATGTTTCTAAAAATCTTGCTGGGTAGGTTTGCTCTTTCATGCCAAGTATAGTTAAAGCTAGAAGTTCTAGTTCTACATAAGATTACATATTTTGCCCACCTTATGTGCATTTCACATAGCCAAAAACACTGCATGTAGCAAAGTATAAACCCTTAAGCAGGCATGTATATAAAATATGCATAGAATACGCTCAATTGCTATAATTCCTATCCTCGCCTTTCTTGTGTAGAAGCTTCCCAAGCACCAGTTATACCATGCATACATCTTACGAACATGGTGACTTCACACATGCAATAGCAAATACACAAGCCCTTTCCAAGCTTGTGAACCAGCCTCAAATTAAATGTTATCCCTCACAGCAGTTGTACATATGGCATAATTAGAATCCACAGTGTCTTTTTTTTAAAAGGAAATTGTCATGCTTTCCCCAATTTTGAAGAACACATTACAGCTTCAGGATGGCTTAAATTTAAATAACAAAAATTGGATTTTTTTGACAATTTAAATTAAAAATATTTATTTTTTTAATTTATTCAATTTATTTTTAAAAATCATTGATTTTTATCCACTTTATACAGCTTTTTTATTTTGTTCCTCAATTTTAAACTGCAGGATTGCAGGTTGTTGGGACTGGGCAGGAGAAAGGAGAAAGCTTTCAACATCTTCATCAAAAACAGTTTGAGCTTTGCAACCCTTCAAATTATAACTGACTTCACCCGTTGCCAGAATTCTAACTCAGGAAACTTAGGACTACAGCCAGATGGAGAAAGATATGAGGTAAATAGAAAATGATGCCCAGCCCCATCTGCCATACTGATACTTGTGGAAAGCTGTGATCAGAGACTATGTTTCAATACACTCTACCAAGATCCACCCCCACCCCCGTGGACTCCTTTTTTGCACACACCACCTATATGCTCTCCTGTAATTCCATATAACTGGAAAAAAAGAAACAGATTACTTACCGTCTCTCGTTCTTGCACATCTATTTTAGCTGTCTGGGTATCCACAGGCTCAGGAATCTTGAGTGCCTTAAACTGCAAAATGTGAACAGGGAAAATGTAAATATGCTGCCTTCTACCTTGTTTCCCCTAAAATAAGACCTAACCTGAAAATAAACCCTAGTATGATTTTTCAGGGTACTCGTAATATAAGACCTACCCCCAAAATAAGCCCCAGTTAAGTGAAACCCTGCCCTCCACCATTGTGCAGAAGATGATGACATGACTATATTTGAATAAGTGTAGATTGTTGTACATGAAAAAAATAAAACATCCCCTGAAAATAAGTCCTAATGCATTTTTGGAGCAAAAATTAATATAAGACCCTGTCTTATTTTGGGGGAAACATGGTATTTTGTTAACACCCCATTTGAAACCAGTTAACCTCTCTTATGAAGCCCTACCTGGATCCTCTTTCCTCAGAGAGAGTCTGAAGCTCAGTGGCACAGCGCATTACATGCAGTTTACTGAAATAGGACCTAGCAGTGGTCCAGACAGATTCAAGTCTAAAGTAGTGAGCTACCTAGACTGACACAAGGCATATGAATGACCAAGTTAGCTTGGTCACTCCCAAGGACAGACATTTGTAAGCAGCTGTTAAGAACATACAATATTTGTAGATTCAAAGAGTTAGACAACCCTATTGCACTCAGTGGAATGCTGGCATTTAATGGACCTGATGTCATCTGGATTGCACTCTCACATATTTATTTCTCTGCCCTTTAGGCAGAAATCCAACCATGAGACCTGGACCCAGAATTTCTGAGTGCCCATTCCTGCCCTGTTACAATTCAAGTCTAACATTCTTCAATCTCACCCAAATTATATAGACTTACTTACAAATATTGGAGGAGAGAAAAGGATCACCAAATTTATTTCCAGTGATTCTTTTTAAAATAAAACCTTGTATCATTTCTATCTGATGCTAGGATTATATTATTTTATGTAGTTCAATGGAAAAAGTCAGAAACATCTTAACATGTCAGGCCCACAAAAACCTTATTTCCTTGCTGCCTTTTTCTCCCCAACTTCAAAACATCTTTCAAATTATTTCAACAGACCTCCAAAACAAAATTTGCCAAATAGTCTGGATATATGACTTGGATCCCAGAATTTAGACTGTTATCTGAAGTACAGACTTTATTTTAGTATTGGTTCAACATAAGAGAACATTCTAGCACAGAACAGGAGCACAAAAAGCCACAAAGATTCAAGTTTCAAAATCCGCCAGTATTCTGCAGAACAGAACAAGGCAACAATTTAAAAAAACCCACCCCCAAATAACTCCCAATCAGGAAACCAGAAATCTGGAACATGACTGCAAAGCACAAAGATGAACAAGGATTATAATGAGAGTATACATGAAAAAATTTCTCTTCTTTTCTTTATATTGAGACACATGTGTGTTAAATTTATAACCAACAAAAAAAAAAAATACAAATCAGAATAAGTATTGTGACGTTCTACCCAGTGTTCCCTGTTTGTTTCCCCCAAACCAAGGTTCACTCTGGCGACGTTTTCTCTTTCATTCGCTGCCACCAGTGGATATCCCTTATCCACACTTGCACAATACTTGAATCAGACACTTGCTGCCAACATAACTTGTTTATTTAGATTGAATTTGAATCACAGATGTTCTTATTAATCATTGTATAGAATCACTCATTAAAACTTCTTATATTTGGTTACATGTTCAATTCTTCATTTGTTTTATTGATTTATTCACTTTAACCAACTTATTAATAACAGTTCTCTCTAGTTCTCTGACTATCTCTCTGGCTTGACTATTCAATTTCTCTCCTCCACATCTATCACTCTCATTCTCCCTCTTTTCCTCTCTCTCTCTAACTCCCCTAACTGCCTCCCTAACTCCGCCCCTCCTGTCCTCTCATAGGCTCCTGCACTTGAGCTTCAGCTATGAGTGACAGGAGTGACGTGGGCATTCCGTCACAAGTATTATTTCACATTTACATTTTATAGGGTAAAAAAGAGCAGTAAGAGATTATTACTAATGGCTGGTGGCACAGAAAGTGAGAGAAATATACTAACAATTCAGCAAAAGAAAGATATGACTAAAGCTTAATTACCCAGCTGCAACACTCGTACTAATATGACCCAGAAAGTTGCCGGCAAACAGCTTTATAACCAATGTGACTTCTACATTCCGTGACATCCAGAGACCCTTCATTTAGATTGAAAAACACAAGAAGAGTCACAACATAGCCTCACCTTCTTCTCAAATTCATCTACCAGACCAGGTTTGGCAACTGCAGTCCGGTAAAATGCCCAGTCAATGGCTGGGGGAGTCTCTGGCAAAGAAGCAAGCCTATTTAAATGAAAGAAAAAATACATTAAAACTACTGGACACAACAGACTACTTTTATTTCTATACCCCTCTCTCTCTCGTTCTTCTCATCATCCACTCAAGTGTAGTTAATTAAAGCTACTAACTTTCTCACCTATTCTGATACAATGGTATTTGAGTCCTGTAAGATTGCTGGCATGTACTTGAGCAACAGAGACTGAGAGGGATCCAATAATTCTCATCTTTATTTCAAATGCTACATTTACTTGCTGACAAAGTCCTTTTAAAGCAACAAAGGCTTTGGTATTCTTTATTTCACTTATCAAATAAACAAAGTAATCCTGACAGCTAAGATCTCTTTCTCATTCTAAGCAAAATATTATTACATTTCAACCATTTTACTGGATCATATCATCCTTCAAACCTGTCTAATACAGAGATCACTTAAGCTCGCCCATCAAGTGCAGAAACACATGAATAGAAAAAGGCTGGACGTCATACTATTCTTTCACTCAAAGTGCCCTTTCGTCACTCAGAAATACTCACTTGGCTGAGAGAGCATCACTGCGTGATTTCAGGGCAATGAACATGACTTTCTGATCAGGAGGCACTCGCTCAGCAAATGCTACCCAATCAATTGCTTTTATAGCAGCTCTACGACCAGCCATTGTCGCAATCTAGGAAAGCAGAAAACAAGCTAAGCAACAAGGTAAAGAAAACTGAAATGACACTTTTTAGAGAACATTTTTAAAGTCTATGAAGAATCATGCAAGAAAAACAGAAAAGAATTACTGGAAGAATAGGCCAGTTCTTAGTTTTATTTAAACAAAAAGTCAGTTTAAGACTACAATCTCCTGCCCTCTTACCCAGGAGCGAGCCCTATTTTTTTTTTTAAACAAACAGGTCAAAATTGTAAAGCTCAATCTCATGACCTTATTCAACAACAACAAAACACGACATAGCACTTTCCTCACTTGAGGAAACAACGTTATGCTATCACTTCGTACTGCTATATCATGATGTCGAATGTTGTTGTTTCTACGTGCAAGCCATGACAGAATACACACATGAGAACGCTCACACCCGCTAACCTATAGTTACGTGTTCAAAGAGAATCGGAAAGCAAGTCCGCTTGCAAACCCTCTTCTCAGGAAAGATCATTAAACCTACCGCTGTTAGAAGGGACAACACAGAAAGGCGAGGGGGGGGACAAAGACCACACAAAGAAAACCCAACCCTCCCGCCGCCGGCTTTACTCAGCTGCCCACCCGCGAAAGCTGGACATCCCTCCTCGCTCACCTTCAGCAACCCTCTGTGCCCCTGCAGCCCAGCCCCCGCCGGAAACCTGCCCCCGGAAGTAGCGCTTGGCCGGAAGCGCCCGGTCCCGCGCTGCCGGAAATAGAGTGCCGTCCTGGCGGCAACGAGAGAGCGAGGAAGTAAGAGTCTCTCCGACTCGCGGAGGGGGAAGGAAGGGGTGTGTGCAGTGTGCACGTGCGAAATGGAGGCGGTGCTACACGGGCGCGCCCTCCTTGAATAGGGGCTTTGGGGGGGGGGGATGTTCAGGGACGAGGAAGACGGGCAACTCAACCGAGCTTTGCCGTTGGGAATGTATGTGGTGGACCGTCCTTTCCGCGGCACCAGCGTCTTAATATGAAGCGTTTAGATGACTGAACAGTAAACAATGGAGGCATAATATAGTAAACTCAACTCCTCCCCGAGCTACCCACAACGTGTGTGTGTGTGTGTGAGAGAGAAGGAGGGTCTTGTTTCCCAGTGTAGGACTTTCTTATTTGCATTAGAATGCCCCAAAAGGGAGTACGTTACAGTTGCTTAGGATGATGGATATGGTGGGGAAAGATGCATTACTTGCAAATCCCACTAACGAGGATAGGCAGGTCTTCCCTCCCCCTGCTAGCAGAACATATATGGCGTCAGAATCATTAGGAAGGCTGAAGTGGAAGAAAAGGTGCAGGGCTGTCTAGGCTGCCCTATTGAGCCTGGTCCTTATAGACTGGAAAGACGTTCTTGTCGTTCCTTCCGGTTTGTATCCGGAGTCTCTCCGAATTTTATGTCCCCGTCAGCCGAAAGTCTGCCCTCGTCCTAATTCCAGTGTTTCTAGTTTGATAATGAGGTCTTCGCTTTCCTCCCGCGTTATAGGGCATAGCGTGGTACAGAAGTTCTTTGACGTAGTAAAAGCAAGGGTCGTGCCCGGAGAGCGGTTGGTGACCCGGAAGTGCCTCTTCATCCCGGAAGTCCCGCTTTCCCTGTCAGCAGGGACGAGGGTGATGGCCGTGGAGGCGCGGCGCGCCCAGCTCCAGGGTCTCCGTCCCGGCCGTTGAGCTGGAGCGGCCGCTGACGGCGAGACTGCCCGCCGGACGCCCAAGGAAAAAGCCGTAGCCCACAATGGCTGAGTTGGCGGCCGGGGAGGGGCCGCCGCGGGGTCGCACTCCTAGTCCGCTCCCGGGGCCTCCCAGCCCGCGTCCAGCCGCGGCTCCGGCTTGCCCGGCGCGCGGCTCGGAGACTTCCGTGGCAGACAGAGCCGCGACGGGGGGCGGCGGCGGCGGCGGCGGCGGCGGCTCCAAATGGGTCCGGCTGAACGTGGGCGGCACCTACTTCGTGAGTACTCGCCAGACGCTATGCCGGGAGCCCAAGTCCTTCCTTTGTCGCCTCTGTTGCCAGGAGGGGCCCGAATTGGGTTCGGACAAGGTGAGCAAGCCCTTTCCTAGAGTGTTTTTCCTCCCTCCACCTCCCGCAAGCATCCGGAAACCCCAGTTTCCATCACCACAACGTCGTGGTCTTCTTCAGCTGATCGCCCAGAGCAATAAGCCCCCTTTGCGCTGTTTTTAGTGGAATAGGCTGCCTTGTGTATATTTAAGAATAGTTGTAACTAACACGACTTTAGGTTTCTTACAATCTCAGTAGCCGTTTACACTTCTGGGGCGGGGGAGGCGTCCTAGCTAAGAACCTTATTTATATAAAACCCATGACAAAAAGCCTAGAGTAGAGGTGGACAGCATGTTAGCCTTGGTTCACATTATTTTTTGATAGAAGCCTGAAATTCCCCCCAGCTGGACCCAGATGCAGAAACCTTGTTCAAGAAGGCAAACCTAGGGTTTCCAAACTTGCTCATGTGCAGTCTAGACCTAGAGTGAGAGGAAGGTAACTTTGGGATCTGCTGCTAAATCTCCAGGTGATTTGCAGTAGAGAGTAGAGTACCAACTTTTTTTTAACTCTCCAGTTGACAAGAATCACACCTTGAACCTGCTGAAACATAGAAATTTGGGAAGAAAGAGGAGCAAACTTCTCATATGCACTGGACACATATTTTTGATTTGAATATGGGCCCCTCCCTAGATGAACCTTCAGGAGTTTTATATATTCCTTATATGTGATACCTTTTCTCCCCATTCTTGGGCATATACCCCCAACTCCCAAATTTCTTTGATTCTAACAGTTGAGGGCAATTTTTTTCAGGTCATTTTTGTTCAAGCGTCCAGAACGTAAACATGTTAATCTTTTGCAAGTCACCTGGGAAGCTAGGTGATTCTAAAATACTGCACTTGCCCTTCGTCTGGACTACATATGAGCATGGAATGTGTGCCATTTTGTTTGAAGAATTGTAGTTGCTACCTGTGCTATGAAGCATGGCATTGTTTTATTCTGAATTGCACAGCTTCCTTGCACTTGGGCTAAAGGGTAGACTGTCACTGGCCACAATACTACTAGTGTTTGTGTAAGGTTTGTGTAACTGCTGCTAATCAAGGAGATGCAAGGGTTCATCTTGGTTACATGCCTGGTCCTATGCCTTGTCCAACTGAGATGTGTCTAGGCATCTTGTCAGTTAGCTGCAGCAAGTTATGCAGACCTTAAGCAATTGTAAATAGGATTCTGGCTACTGAGTGATAACACCTTACATTGTGTCTGTTCTCTCTCTTTCTCTCTCTCTCTCTCTCTCTCTCTCTCTGTGTGTGTATGTATGTAAATAACCTTGTTAGTTGGTAAGAAGAATTCTATCGTAGCTCCAATGTGGTTGTATTATCCAAATTTTCCCTGTTTTGTATAAGAATTAAGTTTATCTTTCCCCTAAAATTAACTTACCCATTCTACTCTGTCCCATTTTGCTTGATGAGACCAAGCACAATTTCCAGTTTGTTACTACGCTTATAACTTTTGCCAATGCACAACTTTACTTCCAGTGAAAATACAGACTAAATATATGTAATTATCTGCTCCTGTGGTTTATCACAAGCACAGCTTTATTTTTCTTTTGTAATGCTAATGAGTGGGGTTGGGGAGAATTGGGAAGCCTGCCATATGTATCCTGTTCTCTTATACACAACTGTTAGAGTATTCTCTCAACAGAAGGAAGGGCTTTTTAAAAAGAATCAATACTTACACTGTAGAGCAGCTTGCTCAGCTCTTATTTTCAGTATTTAAAACGAATGCCAAGATAAAATATGTTTAAATAGAGCTCTTAAAGCTCTTAAATAGAGCTTTTAGTCCATACTTCATGGTAGTGCTGAAATACTACCATATTTTTCCGTGTATAAGACAATACTTTTTCCTAAAATAGTTAGAGTAAAAATTGAGGGTCGTCTTATACATGGAAGTAAAGGGGGAAGGTATCAAAGCGCTGCAGGATCGCAGCCCTTTGATCCTGCAGCCCTTTCATAGCTATTCTCCGCGGGGCTTAGGAAGTGGGTAAAGCAGCCATGAAAGGGCTGCATAATCAAATGGCTGCGATCCTGCAGTCCTTTCATCGCTGCTTTACTTCAGGTAAAGCAGCCGTGAAAGGGCTGCACGATCAAAGGGCTGCGATCCTGCAGCCCTTTCATTGCTGCTTTCCCCCTCCACTTCTGCAGCCCTTTGATCCTGCTTTCCAGCTTAGGAAGTGGAGGGGGAAAGCAGCAATCAAATTTTCTTATTTGGGTTTGGAAAAGTGGGGGTAGTCTTATACATTGGGTCGTCGTATACATCGGGTCGTCTTATACACGGAAAAATACAGTATATTTAAAAATAATCCTTCAGAATTAAATCATGCTACAACTGAGTTGTGGAGAGATGTCTGTGATGTTTTACTACTTTACAATTTTTGCATACTAGTGTGTTAAAGTGTCTACTTAGAATTAAGCCATTTAAGTTCAGTGGGGCTTACTCCTATGATAAATATATAGTGAAATATATAGGCATCTAACCCAGTAGTCAACGGAATTGCTCAACCTGCACTGTTTACAAGCATCAGATTAGATTAGGCATCCTTCAGTCTCAAGAGACTATGGTAACGTGCTCTGTATGGAGGACTTGGAACAGCGTCTAGTGTGGCTGAGAAGGCCAATTCGAGAGTGACAATCCCTTCCACACTGAAGACAAATACAATCTGTCCCCTGTCCAGCTCCCTGATTTTGCTGGTTTCGGGACAGCCTCTTTGCCTCGGCCTGCTGGACAAGTGTCTCTTCAAATTGGGAGAGGCCATGCTGCACCGCCTGCCTCCAGGCTGAACGCTCAGATGTCAAGGTTTCCCATCTGTTGAGGTCCATTCCTAAGGCCTTCAGATCCCGCTTGCAGATATCCTTGTATCGCAGCTGTGGTCTCCCTCTAGGGAGTTTTCCCTGCACTAATTCTCCATACAGGAGATCTTTTGGAATCCGACCATCAGCCATTCTCACGACATGCCCAAGCCAACGTAGACGTCACTGTTTCAGTAATGTATACGTGCTAAAAATTCCAGCTCGTTCTAGGACTACTCTATTTGGAACTTTGTCCTGCCAGGTGATACCAAAAATGCATCGGAGACAATGCATATGGAACATGTTCAGCTTACTCTCCTGCCGTGCACAAAGGGTCCAGGACTCACTGCAGTACAGGAGTGTGCTCAGGACACAGGTTCTATTGACCTGGATCTTGGTATATGCCATCAGTTTCTTATTAAGCCATACTCTCTTTGTGAGTCTAGAGAACGTGGTTTGCCAATGCGTTTATCCAGCTCGACATCTAGGGAGAGAGTGTCAGAGATCGTTGAGCCAAGGTACACAAAGTCATGAACAACCTCCAATTCTTGTGTGGAGATGGTAATAGAGGGAGGCGAGTCCACGCCCTGGCCCATGACTTGTGTTTTCTTCAGGCTGATTGTTAATCCAAAGTCGTGGCAGGCCTTGCTAAAGCGATTCATGAGTTGTTGGAGGTCTTCAGCAGAGTGGGCAACAACAGCTGCATCGTCAGCGAAGAGGAAGTCCCGCATGCATTTCAGCTAGACTTTGGTCTTCGCTCTCAATCTAGAGAGATTAAAGAGCTTTCCATCTGATCTAGTCCGGAGATAGACCCCTTCTGCTGCAGTTCCAAAGGCATGCTTCAGCATGACAGCAAAAAAGATCCCAAACAGGGTCGGCGCGAGGACACAGCCCTGTTTCACTCCGCTTCGGATGTCAAAGGGATCTGATGTTGAGCCATCAAAAACTACAGTGCCCTTCATTTCCTCATGAAAGGACCTGATGATGTTAAGGAGTCGAGGTGGACATCCAATCTTGGGAAGTATTTAAAAAAGGCCATCCCTGCTAACCAAATCAAAGGCCTTTGTGAGATCTATGAAGGCCACAAAGAGTGGCTGTTGTTGTTTCCTACATTTCTCCTGCAACTGTCTGAGGGAAAATACCATGTCAGTGGTGGATCTATTAGCTCGAAATCCACACTGTGATTCTGGATAGACTCTGTCTGCAAGCACCTGGAGTCTCTTCAGCGCAACACGGGCAAGCAGCTTCCCTACAATGCTGAGAAGAGAGATGCCATGGTAGTTATTGCAGTAGCCCGTCTCCTTTGTTCTCACACAATGTGGTGATGTTTGCATCCTTCATGTCCTGTGGTACTCCACCTTCCCTCCCCAAAGACAAAATATTTCATACAGCTCGGTGGTGATGATCTCTTTACAGCACTTCAGCAGGGATGTTATACTTCCCAGGTGCCTTGCCGGAGGCGAGGGAATCCAAGGCCGCTTTTATTTCTGCTAAAGTTGGTTCGCTGTCCAACTCTTCCAAGTCAGGCAGGCACTCAATGTTATTTAATGCCTCTTTGGTTACCACATTCTCTCTGGAATATAGCTCAGAGTAGTGCTGCACCCAGCGTTCCATCTGCTGTGCTCGGTCCTGGATGATCACGCCTGTAGCAGACTACAAGGGAGCAGATTTCTTCTGTATTGAACCTAAAGCCTGCTTGATACCATCGTACATTCCCTTGATGTTACCTGTGTCCGCTGCTATCTGTATCTGAGAGCAGAGCTGAAGCCAATAATCGTTGGAACATCTCCTGGCAGCCTGTTGGACTTTGCTACGAGCAAGTCGAAGAGCCTGCAAGTTGTACTCACTAGGACAGGCTTTGTACTGCTAGAGCTCTCCTCTTATCCTCGATGGCTGGCATCAACTCCTCCGAATGGGCTTCGAACCAGTCTGCTGTCTTTTTGGTCTTCTTGCCAAATGTGGACAAGGCGGTGTTATACACAGCGTTCTTGAAATGTTCCCATTGTTCAGGTGCATTTGCATCAGCCGGGCCTGGAAGGGTTTCCTCAAGCGCTTGGGCAAATTCCTCCACTTTTCTCTGATCCAGAGTCTTGCTGATGTCAATACGTGGTCTTCCTTCCTTTTTCGTATGATACAATCTCTTTGCTCGCAGTTTTACTCTACTACACACCAGGGAGTGATCAGTATTGCAATCAGCACTCTGGTAACTGCGTGTGATCGCAATACTAGGAAGGCTAGAACGTCTAGTGAGAATCAAATCGAGCTGATGCCAATGCTTCGATCTTGGATGTCTCCAGAAAACTCTGTGTTGAAGCTTCGTATTAAAGAACGTATTGCTGACACAAAGACCATAATAACAGCAAAACTCCATCAAGCGTTGGCCATTTTCGTTCATCTTCCCAATGCCAAAACGGCCTAGACAAGTGGGCCAAGAATTGTGATCAGCACCAACTCTAGCGTTAAAGTCTCCGAGAATGAACAGCGGCTCTCTCTCTGGGATTTTTTTGATAGTAGCTGCCAGATTGTCATAGAATTCGTCTTTGACGTCTGTTGTCGACGACAGTGTTGGTGCATATGCACTAATGAGGGTGACCGGTCCCGCTGATGAGTGGAGCTGCAGAGACAGGATTCTTTCACTCCCTACAGTAGGTGGAACAATGGATCTCAGCAGAGTATTTCTGACCGCAAAGCCAACACCATGTTCCCTGGTCTCATTCAATGGTTTTCCCTGCCAGAAGAATGAGAAGTTTTTTTCTTTGACAGATCCCATGTCTGGCAATCTCGTCTCTTGCAGGGCAACAATGTCCATCTGCAGTCTACTCAGTTCCATGTCGATGACAGCTGTCTTGCGCATGTCGTCTATTTCCTGCAGGTCGTCAGAAAAGCCAGGGGTCATTGTCCGAACATTCCAGGTGCCCAACTTTAGGGCAGAAATTTTCTTATGATTGTTGCATGGTGCAGGGTTATCGATCTGCATCAGATCGATAAGCATCAGATTATTTATTATTATTTTAATTGGTACAGGAATGGACCAGTGTGGTCTGTCTGATTCATATTTCCTTGATAAATAAGATATCATTTGGAAGCCTGACTTTGCTAGAGTAACACATGGCTTGCTTACCTCCCATTTGGATGACTGTAACACGGTCTACATAGGGAATGTCTCTGAAGGTGGTTCGGAAACTTCATGCTGCAACTAGGCTGTTGACTGGGGCTGGTTACCATGATCATTAGTAGCCCCCCTGTTACAATAGCTTCATTGGATGCCAGTTCATTTCTGAGCTTCATTCAAAGTACTGATTGTGACCTTTAAATTCCCTTATGACTTAGGTACAGGCTATTTGAAAGGCTGTCTCCCTGTACAAGGCCGCATGTGTATTAAGATCCTCAGAGGAGTTCCATCTCTTAGTCCCAGCAGTCTCGCAAGCACATTTGGTGAGGACCTGAGAGAGGGCTTGTTCTGTGGCTGCTTCCACATTATGGTTGTCCCCTTTCCTTCTGGTGCCAGGTGAAAACATAACTCTTTAGAGATGCTTTTAGGGAACTAGGAGGTAATTGAGATGGGGAGATCTTTCAAATTTCATAGTTTAAAAATAATATTTTAAATATGTATATATTATTGTTTTTAATTATAACTATTTGTTTTAACTTTAATGTAAGCTACTTTTACTCCCCACTAGAGGAGAAAGGCAGGATGAAAATCAAATAAATAAATAAATCTATAATTTGGATCAACAAAAGTATTTTCTAAGGATCTAGTAGCAAAAGTACAGGGTGGGTGTTTTTGGCCTTTTCACATATTTTGATGTTGTTGCTGTTTAAAACTGTTGGCAAAATTTGGTGAAAATTTAGGATCAAAACATAGGTTTTATAAGAATGCCACTGATAATATAGACATAAGAATAGTTCATTTCAAGGGAATAATTATATCCTTACTAAACTGGTGGAATGATATTAAATAGGTGGTGGTTCACCTTTTAAACGGCATCATTGTGTTATCTAATATTCAAGGCTAAGCAGCAGAGGCTTCTAGACACCTAGGGACACAAGAGCTTAGAAGCCTTCAATGACTTTTTCTCAGTCACCCTCAATATTTCATCCATGCCTTGTACTATATCTAGCTACTGTCTTTTATAAATGATTAAATGATTCGGTATAGGATCAACTGTTTTACTGAGGAGAATTTGATTCTTTGCCAAGAACCAAATTCCCACTCTCATCACATTATCATAGCAAAAGTCTTAACTGCATTGAGCGATCATCTTCTCTGTGAATCTCTGACACCAGTTTGTTTCTAACAGGATGAAACAGGAGCATATCTCATTGATAGGGATCCCACATACTTTGGCCCAATCCTGAACTACCTCCGTCATGGAAAACTCATAATAAACAAGGAATTGGCAGAAGAAGGTAAGAGAAGAGGGATCCAGTGCTTTCTCTTAGTTTGTTAAAGATATAAATCAATCTGTATCCTTGAAAGCCAAAGTTGTCTTTAATTGATATTCGTCTTCCTCTAGTCCTGATTTCATAGTCTGCATGTACAGTATGTTTGTACTAAACTTGAAATGAACAATACAAAAGCAAAAAAAATTTAATGGAGGCACATATCTCTGACCACATTATCCTGTGGTAACTACTTCATACAGTACAGGGTGTTGAGGAACTTTCTTTTAGTTTCCATTTAGTGTAGAAGGGTGAGGATTCTGGAAGGAGATTATTCTTCTTGAACCCTCATATTATGGCTCCAGTTTTCTGCCACTGAAAGAAGCATGTACACATACCTCTTCAATTATTAAATAGATGTGTTTTCTGATATACAGCCATCACCTAGCCTATCTTTCTTTTTTTTTTTTCCATCTTGGATTCTGTTGTTAATTTGCATCTTATTCTTATTACATATATATTTTCATAGTTTATTTTTTATATTTTGTGTAAACCGCCCAGAGTAGACATGTTCTAGATGGGCGGTATATACGTTTAATAAAATAAATAAATAAATAAAAATATGTATGTAATATTTAAATCTGTTTAATTTTTGTAGCATGACATAACCTGTTAATTTGTGGATAATTTTTTATTGATGTATACAAATCTAAATTCTGACATATTCTTAAAACATTGCAATAGCAGAGCTTTTGAAGGTAATATGGAGCTTGTTTCTAGCATTCTTCCCTTTTAAGGCTAGAAACAACACTTAATTTTGGTTTTTTTTGTTTGTTTTTTATCTTTCCTAGGTGTGCTGGAAGAAGCTGAGTTCTACAACATTGCATCCCTAGTACGGCTGGTGAAAGAGCGAATACGGGACAATGAAAGCAGAACTTCTCAAGTAATGAATATTAGGCAAAAACAAAGGGAAATCTGATCAGAATCAGGGGTCCAAATATACTGGCCTGACCAATTGTTATTTTTTCTTTCCACTAACCTTCTAATTTCCTCTGTGTTTTTTACCATTTGTACAGAAATTGGACGGAAAGAAGAGTGTTTTATTTATTTTTCCAATGAGCAGAGAACTATTTACTCTGCTTATACACTGTCATATTTCTTTACAAGTAGTAAATATACAGTATCTGATCCTCCTGCTAAAGTAGATTTTGGATTGGTGAGGATAAAATAAATACAGGCAAAAACAGCAGCAATAACAAACATATAAACAGCAAATTTTTAAACAACAGAATTCCAAAATCCAATGTACATTTGGCAAGTCAAAATCTGACCGTGATTACTGAGACTCAAACACTTGGTTAAATAGTTAAGTCTTACCTTGGCACAAAAATACAGTCAGCATCAGCACCTCACTGAGTGTCTAAGGGAAAGGCCTACTAGTGTAAGAAATGTGCTGCACCCCTTCTTTCATTATTACATGAGGAACCACTCCAAACTGGGATGCAGAGGAGAGCCCCAAGATCTTAATATTCAGTCAGGAATATATCAGAAGAAGCACTCCTGTGCTTACCACAAATGATAGGGGCATTTCACAACTGACAGGGAAGTTGATTTTTCATCATTCATACTGCCACTGGTGCCAAAAGTCTCTAGTTTTGCTACAGAGTCAGAAAATCAGAGTCAGTTTTCCTGTAACAGTGAAGTGGAAAGCAGGGATTTCTTCTTTATTTCACAAGGAAGGAAAGTTGAGGATTTTTAAAACATTGTAAATTATATGTGTGTAGCCAGGGAAAATTTTAATTTGTATGAAATCTAGAGGACTGAAAAGCTCAGCTGTGTTATTTCAACAGAACACAAATGCCTTTCATTTTTCCCAGGCAGAATCTATGTTCATTAGAGAAAAAAAAGATATGTGCAGAGGACAGGACTTTCCACTGCAGGAGGTCCTATCCAGGTTTGAAAAATGGGAGAAAGAAGTGAATTCCCTTTGCATTTTTTCCTGGTGTACCATCTTACTTGAATCTCTTTTAGCAGTCAGTTTTGATGATGTCTTTAATATGTCCCAACATATGTGAGTGTGATTCAGTATGCCTGTACTGTCTTTGTGAGGTATCATCCATGTCTTTTCTAATTCTCCAGGCTGTTTCTGATTTCTCAGGGTTTGGAAACAAAACCTGCTAGATGTCTTTTCAGGCTTTTCACAATCATGGTGGCTGACTGTGTCCACTGAAGCTTTTAAAAGATGCATATTCTCAAAAGTGTGTGGATTCTGTGAAATTCTATATTTGTTTCCTAAATGTTTCCAAGTTGTTATATTTTGCAAAGCATCAGTGATGATTTTTAATTTATTGGCTGGTTTTCCATTGTGTTCCAGGGACCTGTCAAGCATGTATACAGAGTCCTGCAGTGCCAAGAGGAAGAGCTCACGCAGATGGTGTCCACTATGTCTGATGGATGGAAATTTGAACAGGTATTGGTGCTGAGTATTCGTTCCTGGGCTTGTGTCATGGCTTCTAGGCATGGGATTTTCAGAATTTGTGGACTACAGTCCCCAGAAGTCTGCCAGAATTTCCCCAGCTAGACTTCTGGAGGCTTTAATCGAGAAATCAAAGTCCTAACAGCTGTTTCCGAGTTCTTAAGTCAATGAATTCAGATTCTGGTAGCGATTTTCGTCCTTGGAGAAGACAGGAGAAATTGGTCAGTGGGGCTAAACTTTGGGAGGTGCAAGGGATTATGATTCATGGGTTTTTTTAAGAGACATCCTATGGAGACTCTGAGGGCAGAGACTACCACATCCATAATCCCTTGTATCTCCCACAGAACTTGGACCTACCAACACATTTCTCTTGTATTCTCAGGACGACATGGCTTCTTTGCCCCTTTTATTATTTGCTGTTGACAGGAATGGGATTATCAGCAGTTTAGTGAATCATGAGTGTGTATTTGTATTTTCCTTGCAAACCTTTCAGTGTCTAGAGAATCTGTGGCTTCTGATGGAACATAAAGTATGCCTAGTCTACTGAAAACTGAGAAGAAGTTCTCTTTCTGAGCCTTTAAGAGATGCTGATGGTCGTCATCTGAGGAAGCCCAATTCCAAGGTCTTCCTACCAAATTTTTTTTTCTCTTTCCCCATTTCAGTTGATCCATGCTGTCAGCTTTGATGCCTTTCTACACCCATAAATAGCACTTGACTGCAAATAAGAGAGGTATCTTGTGGAAAGACAGCTGACTCTTCTTGTCCCCTTTGCCCCACCCTGGGCACTGCATGCTCAGTTCAGCCAATCATACAGTGTTGAATGTCTAGCATTGGTGTCTATTTTCTGTCCCTTGTCAAGTGGCAAAACAAGACGAGCCAGCATCATGGATGGCAGAAATCAGAACCCCCAAGACAACTCATTCAATTCACTCTCCATAACCACTCTTTACATTCATATGGTACTCTGTGATTTCTGTGCAAAATCTTTATCTTATAATACTAATTCATGCCCCATTGCCACTCTGTATTGCATATAGTGATGAACTTATTGGAGTCCTGTTACTTTGTACTGTTGGCTTCTATAAAACTGCTGTTCTTTTTTCACTTGTAGCCTCCCTCTGCTTGCATGTTACTACTTCAGGGTTTTTTCTTAAAATATCTGGATTTACATGCTTCCAGCACACTTTATTATTATTATTCTAAGGTACTGCTAGTAATTTGCACTGCTGTTGTCTTAAATCAGAATAGAAAGAAAAGTCAATAATGAGGAAGCTAAGATTGATATACGTGAACAATTATTAGCATCCAATCAGATTACATGAAGATATACATAGTCTTAAGGAGGCGGAGCTTGGTCGCAGTGAAGCCAGCAGCTGCCGGGAACAGCTCCCAGGAAAAGCTGGAACCGCCCGGTCTGGGATCCCCTCCAGAAGGGGGGGATCGTAGGAGAGATCAGGAGAGGTCTCCCTGCAGCAGATGGTGAGCCCAGATGGTAGAAGATTGGGCAGCAACCCGATTTTTCTTCCCTCTGAAAATTCACCTGAGCACAGATCGGAGACGGGAAGCCATTTTATGGCAGAATAGCTGTGAGTAACTCCACCCCCAATTCCCCGAGGAGAGGAGAACAAAAATACGGCTGAAATTACACAATAACAAAGTAAACCTTTGATTTATGAATAACCTCATTAAGATGTAAAAGAAACTGGAGTGAAAATATTGGACCGAAAGAAGAGAGAAGGAGCGGCGAGTCGTGCTGGTCAGTCCTGCTTTTTTTTAAAGCGAAACTGACTTTTAAACAGCAAGCCTTTACAGCAGGCTGGCTCAAGGTCACAGACAGGCAGTGAGACGGAAAAATTTTCGTGTTTCTGGAAAAAAATCCCAGAGGAAATACTATGGAACAGGCTTCAAGGGACTGAAATCTTGTGAATGCTATTTAGTCTGGATTTTTCTCTCTAGTTTGTGTGGGACTTTGAGAATAAAACCTGGACTTTAGAGCAGGAGGAATAAGCTTGTGGGGAAAAAAAAAACAGACTGTGAATCATATTGTGACAACATAATCGGCTAGATTGAAGAGCTGGGGAAGCCAGGACTGGAGTCGAATGGGACTTTGACAATAGAAGCTTATTTGATCTTAGAAGAAGGAAAAAACCTTTGGGAGCAACGGATAGTGCTGGACTTTTGACGGATTACAACGATATCTTTTGGAGAGACTGGCCCCTTGTGTTCGCTGTTTAGTCTGGACTTTCTCTTGACTGGGCTGTATGGATTTTGATAATATTGCCACGGTTGAAATTCAAATTGTTGGGCTAAAAGCTGAGCTATATATTATAATATCTGGGCAAGGAAGGGAGGACATACCCAGGGGAGGTATATAATATTATTTATACAAATTATACGTATTGGAAAGATGGAAATGGCCTCCGAAAATTTTAAATATCAACTGTTGGGAATTTTGCCAGATAAAGAATGGCAGGTTACCATGCAAATGACAATAATAACAGGATTTCAGCAGATAAATGAGTGTCTCAACCGGGCGGAAGATTTGATGAAAGGGGAATCATCAGTGGAAATTGTATCAACTCCAGAACAGTCTTTATTGAGAGCGATGCTAGGTAACATAGAGGAGATTAAGAGTTACCCTGTGAGTTATCTAGCTACAATAGTCAGAAAAGGTGATGTTAAAAATCAGATTAATGTCCTGGATTCAATTTTATTTCCCCAAAGCTGGAAGAAAATAGAGACACGGAAACAAGAGAAGGGTACTGAGAAAATATAGGAACTGTTAGAAATGGATACTTTTTCAGGCATGCTGAACGTATGTCCAAGACAGAAGGAAACTGAAAGAGGGGATGTATTTTATGATTGGTCTCGATTTCCTGATAGAGTTGGAATAACTTAGATTTAAATTAAAATATGAATATAAGCTGATATTTAGAGGATAATCAAACAGTAAAAAAAAAAAGAGTATAAAGTTGTTGGTTTTTGCATTGAAAAATGAATAGATTAGATGCTTGTATACTTAATATGAATAGATTGGATGATTGTATATTTTGTGTTCTCCCATCCTTAAAACCTTTCCATCCCTTCCACCTCCTTTTACCTTTTTTATTCCCTATCCTATTCCTAGTAGTCTAAAAAATAAAAAATATTAATAGCAAAGATATACATAGTCTTATAACAGTACAGGAAAATGTCATAATATCATGGCATGGAAAAGTCATATAAATTATGTGTTAGTTTCAATGCCTTATGACATTTTCAAGGTTCAGACTAAAACAAGGATATGACCTTAAGCTATTCAAAGCTAAGAAGGAATATGAAAACAGTTCTTTGTCATGGCCTTTTATTCTGTTACTTCCTCCATTGTCTGCAATTGACAATTCTTAAAGATCGGATAAAGGGCATTTTAGTCTAAATTAATAACTCGCATACTGCTACATTTAATCTCTGCATCCTCTCTGTTTTTATTTTCCTCAGCTAATCAGTATTGGGTCTTCCTATAACTATGGAAATGAAGACCAAGCGGAATTTCTCTGTGTTGTGTCCAGAGAGCTTAATAACTCTACCAATGGCATCGTCATAGAGCCTAGTGAGAAAGCAAAGGTGAGGAATCTGTTTTGAGGATCACATTCTTCTTTCTGTGTGCAGAATGTAGTAAATATAAGATAGCTTGCTTTTATTGTTATGTAAGCAGTTTTGACAAATAAAATTTTATTGTCAGAAGTTTGTCTAAAATTATTGTATTAATATTGATTGCTCTGTCCTGCAGTCACAGTTCATGGAAATAGCACAGAAAGCTGCTGAAATGAGAGGTGGAAATCCAGAATTGTTGTGGTGGTCTTTAGTGAATCAGTCATTTCCTTTCAGAATGTCAAGGAGGTAGCTGTGCTAGTCTGTTTTAGCTTGCCAAAGCAAGGAGTGTGTGTGGAGAGAAGACTCTTGTGCCACCTAAATAAAGTAAATCTATTTGTCTTCAGGTTGCTACAAGATTCTTTCCTTTTTTGTTGCTTTCTTTTTCCCCAAACCATCTGGAAAAGATGCTGCCCTACCTTCTCAATATGTTCCCTTAACTAGAATCTCCAGAAGGGGATTGTCTCCCCATTTCCTTCAAAGCTTCTGAATGGTTGTTAAATGGATTTTAAATGTATGTACCAAAATTCCATACATGTTTATTGGGAAATTAATCCCACTGCATTGAGTCAGACTTACTTTCAGAAAAATGTGTTTATAGATTTTGACCATGCATTCAAGGAAATTGATTGATGGATTGATTTTGGTGCTATCGACTGTGTGAATTTTGTCAACGGACGTTTCTATTTTCTGTAGCGTGGACGTTTTCTTGCCTAATGCTGGTGGTATTGACCTTCATACTATCAGTGACTGTCATTGCATTTTATACTGGGGAAACAGGATCTGAAATAAATGGTAAAGGTTGTAAAATATGGCTGCATAAGGGCACAAATGTACATAAACTGTCTACTGCCCTGGTGTATGGACAACTTTAGAGACTGCATAATCGATTGTTTTGTATAAATCATTCTTAGTGGGTTAATCCATTAAATAGAAGCTTGCAATTTATTATAAAGCAGTGAAGGCCAAGCTGTTCACATGGGCAGGTGATAACTTTACAGCCCAGTTGCCAAAGTACAGCAGGAATATGCCTTACATTTATAAGAAGTCAAATATTTTAGCATGGCCCATTTCCCCTCTGCCTAAATCACTGATTCAATTTAGCAAAAATTAAATAACCTAAATAAGGACTTATTTTGTACATTTAATCAGTTTCCTATGGTTATTAATTTTCTCCTGTAATGCTGCAGACAAGGCACAAATCGCTAAGCACCATGGAATAAAATGTTCAGATTTCTGTCCTGCACTTTTCTCTGCTGCAAGAGGTGCTGCTAAATCTTAACTAACTCTTGTATCACTGCTCCTCTTTTCCAGATTCTTCAGGAGCGAGGATCACGGATGTAACCTAAGTATCTAATAGAGCTCCCAGATATCAAAAGGGCAATCTAGCTGGGCAGAGCATTTCTCCCGCAGTCTGACCTTGCTTTTGTACAGTAATCAAACTAACACAAAGCAAAGCTGAGCCTGTTCTGCCAATGGAGAATCAATCCTGGTAAAAACCAAAGGCTCATCCCACCCAGGTTCCAGTAAGCAAAAGAGGAAAGAAGAGAATCTTCCAGCCGGATAGCCCATTGGCCCCACTAATCATTCCTTTCCCCCTCCCCCTCCCTGTCTTGGTACTTGTTGGATTTCTACCTTTTTCTTTTCTTTTTCTTGACTTTATTGGGATGGGGAGGCTCTCATTAGAACCATTTTTCTGGGAGCTGCTTAGGTTCCTGGGCTCTTTAACTGATCCCAGGATCACTGGTCTGAACTGTTGACCAAGATTTGTTAAGCAGTGCGATGTCTAAAACTCATTAGGAAATCTGTCCCGGTTCTCATATCTGATGAAAATGGATTTGGAAGTGAATTTCTAAACCAAGGACATTCCCTTCTATTTCCTAAACCCTTTCTGTTGTTGTTTTGGATTTTGTTTTGCTGGCTAAGATACCTGTTAGATGGGGAACAGTGTTTTGGGGGTGGGGGAATTATGCACACTTGGGGCCTTGGCTGAAGGGTTTTTCTTCTGATAACACTAAAACTATAAGCTCTAGATATCTCTTAACATTGTGGTCTGGTCATTCTTCATGCATCTTTTAACATGTATGATTATCCCTAAGTTTCAGATTCAGTTGTACTGTCTCTTATTCTCAAAGGAGGGTGGCAATGGGCCTCAACTCCCATTTCTTCTACCAGAATCTCCCCTTGGCTTACTTCAGAGTAGCTCTTTGATCTGGAAGATTTGTTCCTGCCAAGTTCAGCTTTGCCTTGTCTTCAGCAGCATGAAAAGAATTCTCTTATTCTCTTGCTGTCCTGCATTAAGACAGGTTTTCTTTTGTATTCCAGTTAATTTGGTAGGCTTTAACAACTTATCCAATACATTCAGGGACAGAGGGTCTCTTATCTACACATGGTAATTCTGTGCTTGCAATCCTCCACCCTCCTTTATTGTTTCACCTTACCCAAAATAATTAAGGGTCATAGCACAGGTGGGGGAGGGGGGTGGGGAAGGGAAGGGTGGTGATGAAAGTTGCCAAACTGTTGTG
Source organism: Intellagama lesueurii (assembly GCA_037013535.1). Lineage (NCBI taxonomy): Eukaryota > Metazoa > Chordata > Lepidosauria > Squamata > Agamidae > Intellagama > Intellagama lesueurii. The sequence continues at coordinate 181,152,810 of JBAJHW010000002.1, forward strand.
ATGTTTCTTGTCCAAAAGTAGTGTGTGAAGTTATGTGATTTTTTTTTCCTTTGGAATGCCTTGAATGGACGTGAAATGTTGTGCCTCTCTTGAATTCTAATCTTAGCCAAATGGGACTCGCTGATCTTGTCAGTGAATTTGTGCCATCCCTAATTGATGAAATGTCCCCTCCTAGTTGTTGGTAAATGGAATCCTTTAAGCATTTGGTGCATGATACCTCCCTTACACATTCTGGGTTTGTTTCTTGTTAGTCATCTATGGCTTGGGGGCCTCTGCGTTTAAGCCCCAAACATACTGCACCAAAGTTTCAGAGAAACTGAAATGCTTTGGTTTCCCCCAAGCAATAATCGTAGCTCCCATATTAGCCTGTGGTCAGAGGAGGATCCCTTATATCCATACTGGTATGCTTGGGATTTCCCATTAAGGAATCGTACTCTGTCTTTTTCATGTTCAATGGTGTGGGGTGATGAGGCTTCCCATTCTATTTCTTCTTTGTCATCAATAGGGGTGAGGGCATGGACAGGCAATGACAATAAGTGAAGTGTTACTAAGGGCCTGAAAGACCTTGTCATGGATAAAGCAAAGGAGTTTAACTGAAGTTTGACACCAGATTCCCCTCTGCCCCACATCCTCCATTACTCATCACTGTTTCTGTGCATATATTACTGAGCTTCCCTGCCAGTTCTGCCAACATACCTCCAGTGAAGTTTTCATGGGTTAGGGCTTGAATAATGTTGTACTAGCTCAGTCTTTGTTAACAACAGACTGTACCAAAGGTCTCGAGGTCAGTTACTGGCTGCTGAAACTCAACTGGCTCCATACTGTGTTGAATTCAACCCCCTTTCTTGTCCTCCTCCACCCTTTCTGTTTTTATTGTGTTGGTATGGGCATGGTTAGACTGTATGTCTTGGCTGGAGTTAACTAACACTGTGATGTGTACATAAATCTCTGAGTATCTTGTACTTTCAGCCATTGTCAGTGTATGTCCACAACTGAGACATAACCAGGTGTGTATGTGTACTGTGAGGAAGTATAAGAACTGCAGAAGTATAGCATTCATGGGCACCCTCATTTCTCCTTGGGGAGGAAGAGAGGGTGAGTTGTGGTGTTGTGAACTAGCTGGAAGAGAAAACAGGCTGATAATGCCAAGAATAGCTGCCATTTCCAACATGGCCTAACCCAACTCATTCCCAACCTTTCTGGGCACGTAGCAGTGTTAGGTTTGCTTGGAAGGAGACCTTACTGTGTAGCTTTAGTTAACCAAAACAAATACCTCATTGCTTTATTTTATGGTCACCAAAAACACCACGCATGGGGAAGCCCCATTAGAGGAGTGCCTGATGTCAGGATAAGGGACTGGATAAAAACGATTTATTCTCTTGCCTGTATTGTGCCATTGGGAATAGCTCCAGTTAAATCTTGGAGAATCAGGGTGTGAAATGAACTGTAACTGGCAGGATTGGGGGCTGTTCTATTATAGCAAAGCTGGAACTAACCTCTGAGAAAAATCAGTGTTTCTGCCTGATAAAAGTGGGGCAGTCTTCATATCTACTCCACTTGTTGCTGACAACTAGAGAGAGGTTTTCAGTGGATTTAGTCCTTCACTGGAACACAATTGCCTTCACCTTCCCTTCTCTTATTCTCAACTGAAGTGTTAAGCTTGTTGAGATCCTCTTTGGATTGGTGAGCTGTGTAGCTGGAGATAGAAACAGTATTAGGGTTTGGAAAAGCTGTGTGCTTTCCTAGTATAAGGGCTTGAAATCTAGCTATAGTCAGACACCATTCCAGCTCATCTCCCTATAATATTCTTTCCCCACCATGACTGATCACCTTCAAGCTCTGTTAATATCAAGAACTGGCTTCCATGTTCTGCACCAGTTGTATCTCTGCCTTTTATAGCAACAGGGCTTGTCCTTCCATTTGCCTTGACTTAGTCAAAATTTTCTCTCCTATATTAAAGCAGGGGGAAAAATCTGTTTCCTCTGCAGAAGACAGTTTATAGAAAGAGAAGCGAATGGCAAGATGGGTATTCATCTGAATGATTTGCATCTCTTGAGGTTTTCTTTAACTTCTTAGCTAGCCCCTGGGGACCACTTGCTGGTCCAATGTCCCAGTGGCCAATTGTTCCGTTACAGCAAGGTTGTAATCTTCTCTTAAAAGTGTCTTTGTTTCTGCACATTTTAAATCAATTTTTCTCAGGGGTGACTGAGTGGTCCGAGGGGAGGGGGTTACCCACAAAGGGGTGGGGCAGCTCCTCGGACCTCCGCAGCTGGGCCGTGGGCGCCTCACCCTCAGGTTTTGCCTGCAAACCTAGAGGTTTTGTACAGTTTGTCATATGTCAGTGCCCTTTGCTACTGTTTCTCTTTGTTTATTAAATGTGTTTGAATAATAATGGAGATGCTGTGATTTTTTTTTCCAATAAAGATTCTGACATGACTTGACCATCTGAACTGTTTTCTTCTGCTCTCCTGCTTTGCTTGTTCTAGAGGGGGGTTGGTGCGTCTTTTTTATATCCATTTTCTCCACAGCAATGGTTCACTAGAAGTTGTTCTCATAGTATTTAGTATCCTTCCTTAAAGTTCACTGATGTCTGGGATAAAGAAGGCAATAAGAGTTAATTGAAAATTTATTTGTGAAACCTCCCAGTCTTTCACATTGTGCCAAAATCTTGAAGCAGGGATAAAACCAAGATTCTGTAATAGAATAATAATAATCTGAGAACTGCAGAGCTGGAAGGGACCCCATGGATCATCGGCTCCAGACCCTGTCAAAGAGGCACAGTGGGGGAATCAAATTCCCATCCTCTGGCTCCACAGCCAGATAACTGAGGGCAGGAGTTGCTATATTGTCACGGGTAAAACTACTTCATTTTAGACTCAATAAATAGGCATCATTGCTTCCAGTACTTTAGTACAATAATAGCTTAAGTAAACAAAAGGTAGTGTACTGACTAAAAGGAATTTGCATTTCAGGCTTTCAAGAAGTAAAGGCTTCTCAGAGAAAGCTACTAAAATACTTCAGAGAATAGCAAGGTTGGTGAAATGTTTTTCTTCTCTAATAATTCCAGAAATATGACTTCTGTTGTCAAATTCCAGCAAGCAAGCACACTGTCTCCCATCTTCCCAACCCCCAATCCTAAATCTCAAAAGAATGGCACTAAGGAAACATGTTTATACAGAGGGTAAAGCAATCATATAAAGCAGTAATGGCCTATTGTTTCTCAAGTGCTGTTTTTCAGTATCATTAGTAATAGTCTCTTTTACATTCAATTGATGTATATTCTGTGGGGTGCTTAACATCTGTTAAGCATCAGTGTTACCATGAGCAGCTTCCACATATTCACAGGTAGGCATGTGTGATGATAATACTATTATATTGCTTCCTTACTCATATAACAAAATGTGAGTAAGGAAGCAGTATAACCAAGCTGCTCGTGAAGCAGTCCAAGAAGTTCAAACTATGATGGAGTCTTTCAAAGGTGGAATAATTAACTCAGCAAGGTTCCAAACCCTACTTGTGTGTATGGGAATTCAGCATGTTTTGTAAAATAAAGAATTGCTAATTTATATGCATATGGGTTTTGAAACAATATGCCAAGAATGTAACTACCAAATGAGGTTTGGGAAAAGCCTTGCTTCCAGATTACTCCAACTAAATAAATTTGTCTATGACGTTTCCATTCATTTTCGTCTTCCAGATCGTTTTTTATGATCTACTCCAACCACTCTCAACCTTTTTTTGGCCACTGCCATAAACACAACATGAAAGAAATATGGGCTGAATCAAGATTATACAAGTCGCATAATGAACCTTATATGTGAACATTTGTTTCCAGTTTGTGGACCCCTTCAAATATGCCAGGGCCCCATTGAATGTCTGATCTACTCCATTGTGATTTGAGGCACCTTTAGTTTGCCACATCTTTGCCAGGACACTGTAGAGTGAATCTTTAATGTTTTGCTTCAGTGTGTTTGGCAATGACATCATAACCAGAGTGTTTAATTCCTCCAGCCTTTGTACTTTGAACTATGATGTCATGTAGCAAACCTAGGCTCTATGAGATACTGTTAAGTGGCAGATGCTCAATAGGAGCTGCTGCCTTGGGTCAAGAGGAACTTGGAAAAACTCTTTGAAGCTGTGGGACAAATTTGTGTGAAGAACTGTTTCTAGTTGTACCCATTAACTATCAGTTTTTGCCAGAAGATTGTCAGAGTTACAGAGTGTCACAGTCGATCTGGTAGCTTAAACAGGTGAGTGTTTGCACTGAAAAGTTGCAGGTTCAGATTACAGATGTGAAAAGAATACAAGTAATTAATTGGTTTCCTTGTATTAAGTTAGAACGTTTTCTGTCCAAATAGGCATAACCAGTTATTCCATCTGTTTTAGTTTCTTTTCCTATATCATATAAAAGTAATTCCAAAACTAGCAATGTTCTGTGATAAATAAATGCATGGTATAATGCCTAGACAAAGAGGAAGCTGCTTCCAGTATTTCTGCCAGCCTTGTCTCCTTCAATCATCTTCTCTTGAGGGCAGGTATCTCTGAACTTGCTGGCTATAGAGCTCGGTGAGCTGGATACCTGACCGCAGAGTTCAATTCCCTACTTTGCTTCCCAGGAGAAGAGCCAGCTTGTGTACCCTTGGGCAACCTGCACAGAACCAGAGCATCCCAAGAAGAATGGAAATCCCTGGAAAAGGTTATCATAGATTGGAATCAACTTGTCAGCACATAATTATTATATCTCTGTGGTGGGCATGATTGAACTAGTTAGTCACATCCACTACTAAAGTGCAACAGACTTAGTCTTATGCAAAAGAGGATGGATGGCCATTGCATCCCCTACACACATATCTGCTCTTGCGTTATTCTCCTCCTCATAATGAGATATGCTTAGGTCAGAAACTACAAGATGGGATTTTTAAATTGGAAAAAGAGTAGAAATTACCTCATGTACAGAAATAAGGTTCTGTGCGGCCACATTGTTGAACCTTTCATTTGGGAACATTACACATAAAGAAAAATAATAGTGTTGAGAAAAACCTACAATATTGCTGTAAGTGAGAATAAGGTCTTGTGGATATTAAGGGAAGCTAGTGTGGTATAGTGCAGCTATTCTCAACCCTTTTTTTGGCCACAGCCATTAACAATATGAAAGAAATATAGGTCGTATCTGGATTGTGTAAGTTGCATAACAAACCTTGTAAGGTGATGTGTGAAGAATTGTTTCCTGTCTGTGGCCACCTTCAAATGTCTCTGCCCCCCCCCCCCCCCGGGGGCCATATGGCCTCCACTGAGAATGTATGGCTGTAGTGGACAGAGTGATGGATTAGGACTCAGGAGACCTGGGTTCAAATCTCCATTCTGCCATGAAAATTAGGGTGCAGCTAGACTGGCATATTATCCCAGGCTGGATCATCCTTGACAGGGTCATTTTGAAGTGCAGTATGTAATTTGGGGTGGTTTGGGGTCTGGAAACCACACTGCCATGCAAGTAACTGTAGTTGGCCCTTCCTCACTTTACAGGGTGAAAAAAAAAGATTGTTCTCATTGTCCCCTCCTGTCTCCTTTTCTACGAGGAGCAGGAGAAAGCTTTCAGTTTTAAAAATTTATTTCTAAGTGGCATTGTGCTTTACTGGCTTTCCAAGCAATCAATTCAGTGCTGCCATAACAAACAAACAGAAGCACATTTGCATTTTTTCTCTCCCTCTGAGGAGGAGCAAGAAGAAGCTTTAAATTTCCCAGTGTCATGAAGCAGCTTACACAAAGTGACAGCTTAAGCTATCTGCTGTGGTTCAATCACATATGCAGAATTGAACCAAAACGGAGCAATCGTACTCACACAAAAGGAATCCCTGATAGGGACCCAAAAAAGATGTGAGTAGGGATGGACTAATTCACGATCACCCATATGTCAAATGGTGGCCAAGAAAAGGAGCAAACCAGCCCATCCCCAAATTGGACCAAACTGCAGGACAAGTCCCTGTCTGAGCACACCCAATCTCTATAAGTCAGATGTGACTTCACGGCACATAGTCAACGAGGATATTAAGGATGTTTGTACATAAACACAACAAAGAGTACCTAAATTTGGCTACAGTGACACATACCTTAGTTGCATCTCGTTTGGATTACTGTAACGCGCTCTATGTGGGGCTGCCTTGGAAGACGGTTCGGAAACTTCTGCTGGTGCAAAACTCTGCAGCCAGACTACTGACTGGGGCCAGCTACAGGGAGCCTATAACGCACCTGTTACAAGAACTGCACTGGCTACCAGTCCATTTCCGGGCCCAATTCAAAGTGCTGGTCATTACCTATAAAGCCCTATACACAGGGCTTTGAAAATTTTAGAATGTCTCACCAGTCAGTCAAAAATTTCACCAGTCAGCATGACCGGACTATAGCCTTGCAATTTATGTTTAAATTTAAATTTAAACTAGGCACTTTCTACATAACAATGCGTACAAACCCAAAATAAATATACCCTCAGACTTGGGTTGCTTTATTACCTGCGTGCCTGTGGGTCATGGAGCTTGTATTTTCAATGCCTTTCTTTTGAATGTCTCCAGCAAAAATAAAACTGAAAGCAAAAGCACCTGGCCTCTTAAGGAGCCAGGTCGTTGGGTTGAAATTGGGAGCAGGGAATCTCCATATTCTCCAGCATGGGACTACTCTACATTCTCCTGCAGAGCTATATATCTATGTGCTGCTTGAACTCTCTTCTCCTGAGAAGAGGGCTGTTTTTCCTTTTGCAATGGGAAGGGGGAGGGGAGGACTGCAGGATCAGAGAGAGAGAGAGACGGACTGAGGGTAAGGAGGGAGGGAGCTGTGGCTCGTCAAGCAGCATTTTTTCACTCGTCACAGACCAGTGGACGAGTGGATTTTTCAAGCCCTGCCTATACAGCTTTCGTCCAGGCTACCTGAAAGACCGTATCTCCCTATATGCGCCTTCTCGGCGATTAAGATCAGCAGAGGAGACCCTCCTCTCGGTCCCATTGCCAGCACAAGCACAGCTGATGGGGACACGGGAGAGGGCCTTCTCTGTGGCAGCTCCCAGGCTATGGAACGCTCTCCCTTGGGAGATCAGGATGGCCCCTTCCCTTTTATCCTTTCAAAAAAAGCTAAAAACCCATCTCTTCAGGAAGGCTTTTAACAATGATAACTGAATCCCTGAACCCCATTTTAGCAGAAATTTTAATATTTTTTATGTTTTCATGTTTTAATTTTTAAATTGTATTTTAAATCATATATTGTTTAATTTGTCTTTTAATATTTAACTTATTGTTTTTTTAAATTGTGTGAACTTTAATGTTGTGAGACGCTTTGGGTCCCTTGTTGGGAGAAATGCGGCATATAAATAAAACTAATAATAATAATAAACTGTACCTAAATGATGGTGATAATTTCTTGCAACATAAGCATTTGGAAACATATTTTTCTTCTTCGTGGCCTCTGTGAATGCACACAATTGGGTTTAGACAGCACCTGCGCTGGTCTTCTCGGAATCTTCTAGAGCTTTTGTATAAAAGTAACAAAGTTAGAATTGCCCATATCGCGCATGCTCCACCCTCCTCAGCCTTCAGTTCCATTTTACCGTCTCTGGTGCTTGGAACTTCTCGGTATAAGAGCTTGTATTTCGATCAATCCTAAAGATATTTCGGCCTTTGACTCGGACTTTCTTCGGATATTGGATATTTCTATTGCCCCTCGACCACGGACTGCCTGACGATTCTTTGATTTGCGGTGTATTTTCAAATCGCCGTTTTTCCCGCCCTTTTATAGCCTACCGCTATAACCCCTTTTTTTCACTCTTCTTCTTTGACGATTCGGGAAATTGAATATTTCCGGACTTTCTATCAATCAATCGTGAGTCTACACTTATCTATTCAACTTTATGTCCCCGTCCGGACCTTTCAGTAGGTGCGTGTCGTGCTCCCGCAAGCTACCCTTTTCTGATGGTCACGACCGCTGCCTATTTTGTTTGGGTGAGTCCCACCAGCCCCATTCCTGTAGGCATTGTAAAACCTTCACCAAGGCTGCCCTTAAAGCCCGACAACAACGTTTGACACTCTATTTGTGGGAAAAAACACTTTCCTCGTCGAAGCCGTCCGAGATGGAAACGACTCCGACGCCGTCGGCTACCCCCCGATCTGAGGTACGGATTGCCTCCCCTCCACCCTCGTCGACATCAAAATCGGTCGACAAATTATCAAAGAAGTCGTCCACGTCGACAAAGAAACCTACCTCGGCGTCTAAGACTTCTTCGGCCTCGTCGTCGAAAGACCACCTGAAACAAAAGAAGGTGTCAGAGAAGACCAAAAAAGATAAGAAAAAGGACAGTCGCAAACAGATTCCCCCGGTCTCAGCCTCGTTGCCGTCACCGATCTTGGAGGATTCATCCCGGGACCGGGAATCCTTCTCTGAAACTGCCGCTTCTCTACCTCCGCGGCAGCTCGAGACTTCTCCTGTTGGCCCCGACGGCTCGCCGAGCCCTAGCCAGCTAGTGGACATAGTCTCTAGCCCGGCTTCTGCCCATTATAGCCCTGTTTCTACCGGGCGGGCATCACCGGCACCTTCTTCGCCGTCGACTGTCTCGAGACCCGTCTCTCCGCCCCGTAAACGGTTGGCGAAGACAAAGTATCTGTCTCCGGATCGCCACCGATCTCCACGACGTGAGGTAGTGGTCCTGCCTAGACCTTCTCGACGCCGACATAGAAGGACGTACGACGACCCCATTTGCGTTGAGGTTGATCGTCACAAGTCCCGTCGTCGACGTCGATATGACGACTCGGACACCGAATCCTTGTCGACTGACGACGAATATCATAGGAAGAAGAGGATTAGATACGTATATGCCTCTCCGTCTTCCTCTTCATCCTCGCCTCCACCTCGACGTCGACGCCGGCAACATCTCGACGTCGACATCCAACGGGCGCCCAGGCGCAAGGAGAAGGCTACGGAGGTATCGACACAGACTAAGTCCACATCGACGTCGAAGACTGCTCCACCTGAAACCTCTTCGACTCGTACACATTCTTTACCTGACCCAGGTAACAAAAAGCGAAGATCAAAGAAATCTGCACAGTTACCTCCCGCCTCCGATCAAGGTGACATACTTACATCTCCTGATTCAGATCAAGACGAGGACGTCTTCTCAGAGGTCTCAGATGAAACATCTATAGAGGGAGACAACGTAGAGTCAGATGCTGGTGATCCCCACCCATCCTCACCCTCAGAGGATTTTTCATCATTTGTTCAAATGATTTCTAGGATGGCTAAGACGCTGAAGTTACAAACTGAACAGCCTGCCCCTCCTACTGAAGACCTCATATTCGGAGACATTAATCAAGAAAGAACTCCTCCACTGAGCCTGGCGTTCATTCCAACTTTAATGGACCTTATCAAAGAGTCGTGGGATAAACCATCTACTTCTGCGCCCGTGACTCGTAGAACTGAAAATTTGTACCGCACCCACGGGGATGACACTAATTTTCTCATCAAACACCCTGCCCCAAATTCCATAATTGTCCAATCTAGTTCGTCTAAATCGTCTGGAAAATCACAAGTTACCCCTACAAATAGGGAAGGTAGGAAACTAGATGTGCTGGGTAGGAAGATATATTCCTTCACCACGTTTCTGCTCAGAGTGGCAAACTACCAAGCTGCCATGGGGGCTTACCAAAGACAACTCTGGTCTAGGGTCCTGCCGACCCTTCAAGCAGCCCCAGAGGACACCAGACAAGCCCTCTTGAACACCTATGCTGAGGCTCTTACTGTCTCTAAACATCAGCGACTGGCTGCTCGCCATTCAGCAGACACAGCTTCAAAAACACTGACATCAGCCATCACCTTACGACGGCATGCGTGGCTCAGATCCTCAGGGATTATAGATGACGTCAAGACTCGTATAGAGGACTTGCCGTTTGATGCTAAAGGTCTCTTCAATGAGAAAACCGATGACTCACTAGAGAACCTTCATAAAATCAAAAAGACTGCTAAATCTTATACAGTCCAACAGCAGCCCAGTTTCAACAGATATCAGTGGCGCAAACCACAACAACGTTATCAACAATCAGCCTCTCAGTCTTACCATCCCTTCAAGAATCAGAACCAGACTAGACCCTTTCAAGCCTCTTCTTCTGCTTCCACCTTCCGGCCGCAAAATTCTTCACAACGCCGTCAACCATACAGACCACCTGCCAAGAAATCAAAGCAGTACCTTTGACTTAACAGTAATGTCATTCGAACCATGCATTCCCACTCGACTAGCCCCTTATTTTCACAACTGGGTCAACATCACAAAAGACTCTTGGGTCTTAAGTATTATTCAATTCGGATACCGATTAGAATTTGCAGAACTTCCTCCTCTAGGACAAATCAAGTTTACATCCTTCGACCTTGTACTAGAAAAAGAAATTCTCACTCTTCTCCAAAAACAAGCTATTCAACAAGTGCCATCGCGGGACATTCCACACGGCTTCTACTCCCGTTACTTCGCTGTACCAAAGAAAGACGGCGGGATCAGGCCCATTCTAGACCTAAGAGATCTAAACACTTACCTGCATCCACGGCGTTTCCCGATGATCACATTGGAATCCATTATTCACCTACTAAAAAGAAAATATTGGTTCGTGGTAATAGATCTAAAGGACGCCTATTTTCATATTTCAATTCATCCACATCACAGAAAATATCTCCGCTTCATTTTTCAAAACACCGCCTACCAATTCTGTGCCCTCCCCTTCGGACTGTCCACAGCTCCTCGCACTTTCACAAAGTGCATGGCCCCAGTGGCAGCCTTTCTTCGTCTACATGGCATACAAGTATTCCCATATATAGACGATTGGCTGGTGGTTTCATCATCCAGACGAAAGTCAATTCGAGACACAAAGTTTGTCCTACACACTCTGAAAGGCCTCGGTCTCGCAGTAAACGAGAAGAAGTCCCATCTGATACCATCCCGGGTGGTCGACTATATAGGTGCAAGACTGGATTCAGTCAAGGCGCGGATATTCCTTCCACCAGACCGCATACAAAAGATAAGCAGAGCTGTTCACAAATTTCGACCTCATTCAAAAGTCTCAGCTCATCATGCGCAACATTTGCTCGGCCTCATGGCCTCTACGACATCTGCGGTGACACATGCGCGCCTAAAGATGCGCTCTCTGCAGGCATGGTTCCTGGCTCTCTTCGATCCCCTTCAGGACAGCCCAAAGAAACGTCTGCCTGTCACATCAGAACTGTCAAAACAACTACAGTGGTGGACGTATCTGCCACATCTTCTGATCGGCCGCCCATTTCGTCCTCTACAACTATCAATACAAGTGACAACAGATGCCAGCCCCACAGGATGGGGTGCACATTGCGGACCCCACAGGATACATGCCCTGTGGTCCAATCAAGACAGACATCTCCACATCAATCATCTCGAGATGCTGGCAGTAATAAAGGCCTTCCGGTCCTTCCTCCCTCTAATACAGGGTTGTGGTGTACAGTGGTGCCTCGCTAGACGATGTTAATCCGTTCCACGAGGATCGCTGTCTAGCGAAAACATCGTCTAGCGAAGCACGTTTTCCCATTGGAATGCATTGAAATCGCTTCAATGCGTTCCAAGGGAAAACGCAGTCGTCTTGCGAAATTTCCCATAGGGAAACCTCGTCTAGCGAGTGAGGGTCCCCATAGGAATGCACTGACAGCTTTTGACCACTAGTCGGCGCACTCCTATGGGGAAACCTCATCGTCTAGCGAAATTCCCCATAGGGAAACATCGTTTTGCGAAGCGCAGTAGCGCTCGCAAAAAGGCATCGTCTAGCGATTTTCTCGTCCTGTGAGGCAATCGTCTAGCGAGGCACCACTGTACAGATAATCACCGACAACACCACGACCATGTATTACATCAACAAACAGGGAGGGACACGATCCATGTCACTCCTGTACTTGTCCATACACCTGTGGGAATGGTGCTACCAGCATCATGTCTTCCCGGTAGCTCTACACATATCCACGACCGACAACGAACTGGCGGACAGATTGAGTCGTCTCATGGGACAGTCCCACGAATGGGAGCTGAGCGAGGACATCTTCCACATGCTCTGTGCCCGGTGGGGTCATCCCACAGTGGACATGTTTGCGACTCAGAGCAACAGGAAATGCAAAGCGTATGCTTCCCGTGCTGGCAGAGGCGAGGATGCGCTTGGGGATGCTTTCATGATCCCATGGGAAGCGGAACTTCTGTATCTCTTCCCACCAATCCCGCTCATACAGAGAACCTTGGTCAGAGCTCAACAACAGAGGGCAGACGCAATTATCATTGCACCATGGTGGCCTCGTCAACCCTGGTTTTCCACCCTGAAGGAGATGGCGGTGGACGTGGTCAGATTGCCAATGGTTCCTCATCTCCTCACCCAGGACTCAGGGAACATCCTCCATCCCGATCTACAATCATTACATCTGACAGCTTGGAGGTTCACCCATCCATACAGGAGGTGCTAGACAAAGCGAGAAAGCCCTCTACTAACCTACTGTACAAGTACAAATGGACTAATTTTCTCAACTTTGCCCAAGAAAAGCAGTTACAGACTTCTCCTGTTTCTCTCCAAACCCTGCTCACTTATTTACGTTACTTGTTTGATGCAGGCTTGGCGTTATCTACCCTTAAGGTTTATATTTCAGCAATTGTTTCTTTTCAGCCTCGGGACTCTGAATCGTCACGACTTTTCTCTCACCCTACCCTCAAGGCCTTTTTGAAGGGTCTGTCTAACATCCGACCTCCTGTTAAGCCTCCTGTGCCTCAATGGTCTTTACAACTCGTTTTATGCGCTCTTACGCGCCACCCTTTTGAGCCCATGGCATCCTGTGACATGCGTCTGCTGTCATTTAAGACTTTGTTTCTGGTTGCCATTACTTCGGCAAGAAGAGCGAGTGAGTTGGGAGCTCTTCGATCAGACACTCCTTATCTACAATTCTTTCAAGACAAGGTCGTTCTATATCCTGATGTCTCATTTTTGCCTAAGGTTGTGTCTGATTTCCACCTTAATCAATCACTAACGCTGCCAACCTTGTTTCCTCACCCATCATCGGACATCGAGCGCATGCTCCACTCTCTAGACGTTCGAAGAGCCTTGGCATATTATGTTTCACGGACTAAGGACGTTCGTACTGCCCCAAGGCTATTCCTCTGCTTCCAAGGATCACATAAAGGACCCCCTGTCTCCTCTTCAACGGTTTCTCGTTGGCTTGTCTCCACTATTGCTCTAGCTTATGAACTGCAAGGCAAGACCCCACCAGAGGGTCTGAAAGCACATTCCACCAGAGCTGTTGCAACATCTACAGCGTTGCTGCGTGGTGTGGATATTCCAGATATTTGCAGAGCAGCCACATGGTCTAATGTGTCCACCTTCGTGACGCATTATAGACTGGACCTTCGGGCCAAGAAGGAGACAAGTTTTGGGAGAGCAGTTTTGACATCTGTACTGCAGTGACGGCCCTCCTTCCGGTAAGTGAGCTTGCTAGTCACCCAATTGTGTGCATTCACAGAGGCCACGAAGAAGAAAGAAAGGTTACCTACCTGTAACCATGGTTCTTCAAGTGGACCTCTGTGAATTCACACATCCCGCCCGGCCTCCCCACTATCCGTCACTAACTATGTCTATACTAAGCTCAGGCTATTGTGGCGGATAAATGGAACTGAAGGCTGAGGCGGGTGGAGCATGCGCGATAGGGGCAATTCTAACTTTGTTACTTTTATACAAAAGCTCTAGAAGATTCCGAGAAGACCAGCGCAGGCGCTGTCTAAATCCCAATTGTGTGAATTCACAGAGGTCCACTTGAAGAACCATGGTTACAGGTAGGTAACCTTTCTATTTATGTATTTATTTATATAGACAAAAGGCTCGCAATATATGTATTAGTCTTTAAAGTGTCACAGAACTCTGTCTGTTTGCTGCAGGCAAAGTGATACAGCTGTGAATTTGGACAATGCTACGTTGATAAATATTCTTGACTGGTGCAGGACGTCAGAGTAGGTGATCAGCAGCATGTGTATGGCTGCAAGTTAATCTTGCAGTCTGGCATAATGCATACGTTGCTTCAGGGAAACTTGGTTTTATGAACGTAGATTTCCAGTCCTAATTTTTTGAAAGGAAATGTTTAAAAATCATGGGTGGGGGGGATTAAAGGCTTTGACAAAGTTTTGGTTAAAGGATTCAGCTGAACGGATCTCTGATCTGGAGGTCACTCCCTGTTCCAATCTACTAGGACAGTTGCCCTCTCGTATCACTGTTGTTCTTGTCGAAATTTTCTCTGATTAAAATTCTGTGAACATTTATCTTGGAGTAAACTCCACTGGCCACAACAAAACTTAACTCTGAGCAAATGACTATGAATTTTGGGAGGAAAGAGATGTATGATTAAATTAGCAATGAAACCTTTGCATCATTTAACTATTTTTAAAACTCATCCAATCTGAATTACTGTTGGTGGTGGTGGTGTTTGTTTGTTTGTTTTATCTATAGGCTGCTCCCCCCCCCCCCCGATTATGTTAAGCAGTGTAATATAGCTTTAAAATCCACATATATCTTGAAAGAATGTTTCAGGTATGTTAATTCTATTTTATACAGAGTTTCGTTAAATGTTAAGTAAATCTATGACTATTGAAACTACGTTTTCTCACTGCGGGCTAACACGGTCAGTTGGTTGTATAAACTGAGTAAAAAATGTTGTATAAACTGAGTAAATATATATTTATAGTACAGTATTATAAATACTTGTACCAATTACAGAGGGCAGGCACCAATGCGGAAGACCCATTATGATGAAGAAGACCGGCTTTGTTTTCCTCGAGGACAGCATTGTGTGTCCAATATGCCTTGAGGTGTTCAGAGAGCCTGTCACCACAGCCTGTGGACACAACTTCTGCATGGATTGTTTGCAGGATTACTGGGACCATCAAGTCCTGATTGGGGAATGCCCTTACTGCCCCCAGTGTCGTGAGCCTTTCAGTTCAAGGCCTCAGCTCCGGAAAAACATAAGTTTGGGAGAAATTGCCATGACATTTGCACGTGAGGAGTCCCAGAGGCCAAGGAAGCTTGCAGGTTCAAGAGATGTCCCATGTGACTTTTGCTCCCCTAGGAAGTTCAAAGCAATCAAGTCTTGTCTGCAGTGTATGGCTGCCTTGTGTGACAACCACATCCAGTCCCACTTTGAAGACAATACCTTCAAGAATCATCAGCTGGTAGAGCCTCTTGTTGACCTGAAGGCCAGCATGTGCTTGAAACATCGCAAGCTGCTGGAACTGTTCTGCAAAATGGAAGGCAAATCCATTTGCCAAATGTGTGTCCGGGAGGAGCACAAGAACCATGACGTAGTCTCTCTAAAAGAGGGCCGAGCAAAGAAAGAAGTGAGTATGGTGCTGTCTCTTTTTATCTTGCTGGAACATATAATTGTGCAACCCAGCATGTATAATATGCGTATATAAGGATGACTGGGATATGTTATTTACATAATTTCCAGTGTAAACTGACCCAGTCATCTCCAACTGTTGGGACTCACAACTGGATTTCAGCCATGCCTTCCAATGGCAGAGCTCTCTTTTCTGCTCTTAAGAACACAAGAGCCCGGCTAGATCTGTCTGGAAGCCTACCTGGGCTCGTGGTCTGCTTCTGCAGGGGATGACCAGATGCCTATCAGAAATACACAAGCAAGACAGGAGCAAAATCACACAACATTTGTTTTCCTGCAAAACAGTTATACAAAGACATATGGCCTCTAATACTATAACCGTCATGACCAAATAGCTATATCTAGCTGTATCGTCTCTTAATTTGTCTGCAGTCAGCATTTCATGTTAACGGACATCACAACATCTTCTAGCAGAGGAAACACTTCATTCTCTTTCTTTCCTGTTCTTCCCACTGACAAACTCCACCCTCATTGCTCTTTTGGTCGACCAGTGCACTCACAGGCAGGAATTCACTCTGCAGTCCATGAACCGTACTTCCGTGTTCCTCAGGGTATCACAGTTGAAATCAGCCGCCTTCAAATGCGTTGCATATCCGAACAGACGCCATACATTTCCCAGCCTGTCCTTTTTCTCTCTTTTTAACCTTATAAATCATAAAATATTTTTTTCACATAGATCTTTCAGACAAAAAAACAGGGGGGTGATGATAGGTGGGAGAAATGCTAGGAATAAAGATGTCCCCCTTTTTGTCTTCTCCCCAAAACCTCCCAATATCATGAAGCATTGCAGTGTACACCACCCAGAGTAACTATTGGCTAAATGGGCAGTATATACCGTATTTTTCTGTGTATAATATGCCCCCACGTATAAGACACACACACACCACTTTTCTAACCCAGAATTTCTTTCTTCGCAAGAAAGTGGAGGGGGGAGGCAGGGATCAAAGCGCTTTGATTCCTGCTTACCCCCTCCACTTTCTTGCGAAGAAAGTGGAGGGGGAAAGCACTTTCCTCGCAATAAAGTGCTTTCTTGTGAGGAAACTGGAGGGGGAAAGCAGGAATCATCAAAGCGCTTTGATTCCTGCTTTCCCCTCTGCTTTCTAGTGAGGAAAGTGCTTTCTCCCTCCACTTTCTTCATAAGAAAGTGTAGGGGGAAAGCAGGAATCGCTTTGATGAATCACTTTGATGATTCCTGCTTTCCCCCTCCACTTTATTCGGAAGAAAGTGGAGGAGGAGAGCAGGGATCAAAGCGCTTTGATCCCTCCCCCCTCCTTACTTCCGTGTATAAGACGACCCTAAATTTTTAATCTAAATATTTTAGAGAAAAGTATTGTCTTATACATGGGAAAATACGGTAAAATGAGTACATAAGTAAATAATATTTCTGAGAAAGAGCTTGTCTGCCATGTTGCACATCGATGCCTTTACACACAAATGCACATGTCTACACTTTTTACAGGAGATCAGAAATGGTGGTGTCAACATTGGGTCAGGGCCAGGAATTTATAACCTCACACACATTATACCTGTGCATTGGACATTCAGTGGACGACAGCTGGATATCAGTTGCATGTGCCATGTTTAGTTCCAGAGGTTTTGCAAATTATCCCCTTGAGCATCCAGGCCAGTAAAATGATTCAGAGAGGCAGGAAAATGCAGAATAGTGATTTATGCAGAGGATGATTTTATCACAACAACTTCACTAACAAAACAAGTATGTAAACTGTCCAAGGCCTACTGGCACTTTTCGCTGCTCTCTAAGTAGACAGCAGGATTGTCCTAAATAAAAGAAGGACTAATCAAGAGTCTAGTATTCTAAAACAACTAAGAAAACATGGGTTTGGATTTCCGTGTTCATATCTTGCTTGTGGAGCCTACTTCAGCTTCTCTCTCATTTGTGGATTGACAAATTTCAAAACTTTTCTTTTGTGACAGGCATTTGTCCTATAGGGTTCATTCATATGTCTTCTCCATGTTCATTTTTAAGTTGTTAATATACAGTTTATTTGATTTATTGGCTGGCTTTTTTTTCTCCAGTATTTGCTATGATTTGTTGTTTTTCCTGTGCTTCAGTGTTCTTTTATAGTGTCAATTTTTTTGAGCATTTTAAACTGAAGAAAGAGAGCAAAATAAGTGAAATCAAAATCATCAGTCTCTTTCCATTATTATATCATTCTAACATGGCTGTTGTTGATCCCCAGCATTTTTTGTTCCATTTTTTTTCTCTAGGCCCAAGACTCTTACAACCATGGCTTCAGGCCTTGACCAAATGATAGGGCTTTCCAGAGACTGCTATTATTTATGGCTGTTATTATACTACATTATATTAATTTATTTACATGTAGTTCTTCACCAGAGGAGCATCAGGTACTCCCCTCAGATGGACTTTTCTGAAAACAAGGTATTTTCGCAGTTGAAACAATAGAGCAGCAATAATTCCAATACTTCCTTTGACCTGAGGGTGACATTCCATTTTAACTTGGGATTAAAGATTTATATCTAAGTGATGTTCCTTACCACACTTTTGGGGGCAGTGGAAGGAGGTTAGTGAATGATAAGTCCGGCAGTGGGCTGGATCTGTCCTTTGTGATTTCAAGATGCTTTCCCACTGAGACCAGTTGAACAGGATCCATTTTGTTACACTAGGCTGGGGGGAACCTCTCCTTTCCTGCATCTTGGTAGGCTGCCCTCATTTGTCGTCATTGACCATGCTGGGTAAGGTTGAACATTTTTTGTTTGTTTGTTTGTTTGTTTTTTAGTTCAACAACATTTGAAGGGTGGCAGGTTTCCCATTGTTGCTGTGGCATCCACCAAACTGGGTACAGTTCCAAGACACATTTGATCTCTAAGTAATCACAAGAGTATGTAGAGGGCATCTTTAAAATAGGTGCGTAAAATAATAGTTTCTGAGTTGATGCTTCCATGTCCTAATTGATTCTTTTCCAGATGGAGGTCAGACAAACACACGCTAATGTGGGAAACCAGATCTTCATGTTGGTAGCAGACAGTAGGAAGCACAGAGGAAGAGTGAACTACCTTGTGGTGAGAAAAGTTTCTAAGATACACTCAGTGAAGTGGCACACAGCTAAACAAAGTGACACAAAGTCTGTGAGGACCACCATCCCCACTTTATATGTGAGTGGGGCCAACACATGCCTAAGGAACATGTGCTTTCCCCTCACATCTAGTTCTGCCACTTTCTAGAACAGAGGCTAATAGGAAGCAGAAAGAAACTTTTCCTTGTGAGGTGTTGCAGAAGAGCTTTCCAAATAACTCTCAACAGTATTGGCTATGCAGGATTAATTGCAGGCATTTCTTAAGCTACAGTGCACCAGTTCAACTTATGGAAAAACAAATTGACAGAGGAAACATGTTACCCAGGAACAACATAGAACGAGACAGAAGCAAACGATGGTGGTGATGGGGAAATGACAGAATTCCATTGTTTGTCATGTATCCTAGTTGAGAGTACTTATATGTATCAACAAGCAATAGCCCATACTGGACAAAAATATTTCCCTCTCCCAGGCTTTAGGTGGCAGGCTGTGCTTGCTTACAGATGGCCTGCCAACTTAAAACAACTGCTGACACAAGATAGACACATAGCATGCATGTAGAGACAGGAACAAGATCTTGCTGCAAATCCAGACGCTAACTATGTCTTCACTTGTAATCTGGCAACACCATCCCTGATCCCAGCCATGCCATCCAGAACATCTCCTTCATCTTCTAATAGGATGCATCCAATGGTCTCCCAGCCTTGCCCTTTGGCATTCCATAGGACAGACAGGGCAATCTCTCCACAAAACAATAATGCACACAAATCTGATGCCAGAAATAGCAGCACAAAAGCTAGGGTGAGAACATTGCACCTTCTCAGGATATTCTGTCACTGAACTCAATGCGGCTATTATAAAGAGGGGGCAGGGAAAGAAGGAGAGGGAGATTTGGAAGGGAGACAGCTAAAGTAGGTCATATACATAAATGACGACGGACATCTAGAGGCATAAATAGATGCCAAGGCCTTTGGCACAATCTTTCTGTCTGTCTATCTAAGAAGCTGGTTTTCTCTACAGTCTTGAATGCAGCAAAATGTTGTTTTCTATGGGGAAACAATGTATCCTTAACAGATTCTGGGGAAATTATTATTATTATTTTGGGATTGCAGTTCCCAGAATCCTCCAGCTAGCAGCACCATCAACCATCCTGACTGTGGGATTTTATTGTCCAAAAAAGTATTGTTTCCAAGAGCTGGAATTACTACCGTACATGTAACTGCTTTTATTACTAGCCAAGTCTGGTCCTTCTGAAGAAGGCTGAAAAATCCATGCATTTGATCAAAGTGAGATTGAGCATTAATTCCCTGGCAAACTGACTGCTTCAAAGCTGCATGTGTCTACAGAGGTACAAAATGAAGACAGACAATAGATGAAAATATGATGTGTTTGGTGTTCCCCTTCCCTTTCAGAAAGTGGTGAAGACTGCCAGAGACGAAGTGAACCGGGCCTTTGGAGATGTTTTAAAAGAGATCAAGCGACTACAGACCAAAGTGATGGACTTTATAGACCAAGAAGAAAGATCAGCCTTGGTCAGAATGGGAAATTCCATTCAGCACAGGCAAGAGAAACTGGTGGATCTCAGGAAGCAGAATCTCTGGCTGGCAACACTTATTGATGACCCCAGTGACCACCAGTTCTTGCAGGTATATTATATTCTCTCCCACTCTGTGGTACAAGGACAGTCTGAGGACCACTACTGCATCTAGTGGTGCAGTCTAGCAGCCCAAGCACATTGTTGTAGAAATGGACCATATGAGGCATGATACAAGAGTCTCAAGTTAGAAGGAGATAAAACATTATCCTTCCAGAGACAGAGTTCTCCGAAGCTGCCATGCCTCTGTAATCACACTTGCAAAGACATGCCCATGTTTACCTCCCAATGACCAATCAGAAAGAAAGAAAGAAAGAAACCAAACTAAGTTGTGATGTACAGAGAGGAAACCTTCTGTTTGGATAAATCAATGTATTTTACCCCTTAAGAGATCTACACTTCTAATTATGTGCTAACTGTATTATTTAATTTGACACCATGCTTTGTGGTATGTAGACAAAAAAAACATACAGAAATCTTTGTCCCACTTCCCCCATGTCCTTCATTGAATGCATATCTTGACAGAAACTGTTAATCTGCAGACAAATTGGGTAGTGCTCAGCACATCTCTGATTTGGTCCCTGGAAATCATGTCCGGTCAAAATGGGTGGGCAGTACTCGCCCAACCTATTGTATTTTATTTTATTTTATTATTATTATTATTATTATTATTTTATTTGTTATTTTTATTTTATTTGCACTGCAGCTTCCACAATCTGTCACTGTTGACTGCTGACCAGGCTCCATGAGGGACTATAGGGCAAAATCATCAGTAAGATTACAATTGACTATCCCTGCACTCAAAGGATCAGGTAGCAAGGAGCTGAGACAAAAGCTCTTGCCTTCTGGAGATGTGCTTATTGCAAGAGGAAATTAAGCTTGGATAGATAGATCAATATCTTGGTGAGTTAGGCAGAGAGATAGAGGTTGTGAGTCTCATTCGCCACTGTGCCTCCCAGGAGAAGAGCCATGCTGTTTTAGCCTTGGGCAAGCTGCAAAGTCAGAGGGTGCCTCCAGAAAAAGGGAATGATAAACCATTTCTGAGTTCTCTCTGCCTAGAAATCTGTGGGAAGGGTTGCCATAATTTAGAATCAAGTTGACAGTGTGTAATTATAATGTTATATAAATAAATGTTTGGTGCTCCTAAAAGGCAACTTATCTGCTTTCTGGGTTCACTGTGGCAGCCTCATTCCATTTATATAAAATGACTATAAATCATGAAACTTAGTACAACAAATAGGATTGCCAGTCTCAGGGCCCTGGTTGGAGTCTCTGGAGATTGCTGTGCTTCTCTGGTTCTCCAGGTGAGGGCAAACAGAATTGGAGAATGAAAAGGTCTGGTTTTTATATGTGAAGTGGCTGAAAGCCCAGGTGCCCCTCTCTGCTCATTCCCAGCTGGCACCAGGACTCACACTGACTCAGCATAAAATGGGTGTGGGTGTGCGCGTGCACATCTGTTGTATTTGTTCAATATTGGTGCAGCAAAATCCAAGGGTGAGAAGAAGGGTCTGTAGAAAGACCACACAAGTAGTGCATTAACTTAGGCTTGTTGTGCCATTTGGAACAAGGCAACAAATGGAGCACCAGCATTACAACTCCCAAGCCTTCCTGTGACCCAGATTCCCTGTTTTTTTGGTGTTTTTTTTTTTTTAACCCACTTTGGTGAATTCCAATCTCTTTTATAAAACCTGTTTGCTCCTCCAGGACTTCCCAAAGACAAAATTAATGTCTGGCTGCACAGAAGCTTTGATGGGTCTGAAATGTGAGGAACCCACCAGTTTTGTAGGGCTTAAACAGACCCTGACGGACTTGAAATCCCAAGTGTCCATGATTGGGCTCTGCTTTATCAACAAAGTCCTTCAGAAAGGTGAGTGAGGAGAGCGATCAGATATAATACTACCAATATTAGGATGCCTTGATACTAGTTCATGATGACACCTTGTTTGAAATATTCATCATTATCATTCTTTATTACGGTCGCAGACCAGCAAGATTATAAAAAGACAGAACATACAGAAAACTCCTGTATGGAGTATATGAATCCTTCTTTCAAGGTGATTGCAACATTTTCTCTCTAGTTCTCATAGCAGTCAATAAAAATTTAGACACCCTGTCAGTAATATAAGTGGACACACCCTCTAAACAGGACAGTAACAAACCTGTAGGGCTACCGTGCAGGGAGACACCTATTTGTGGAGAGATTAACTTCTTTCTGGAATCATCATACATTCTGCTGTGAAAAATAACATGTTCAACTGATTCGATTTCTCCATTTCCAGAAGGGCAAGTTTGGTTTGAAATATTGTGTACACTGTACAGGAGATTGTGCCACTGGAGAAGCTGCAAAAAAGAGAGACAACCCAACTGATTAGGGGGCTGGAGCAACTCCCCGATGGAGAGAGGTTACAGTGTTTAGGATTTTGAGCTTGGAAGGGCGGTGAGCAAGGGAAACATGACCAGTGGCATGTAAAAACCAATGGACAAAATCCTATTCCGTAACTTTGCGTGGGTAGTCTCATCCCATGGCTCCCGAAGTCTTTGCCAGGGCAAAAAGGATCCTTAGGGAGACTTCAGAACCTGAAACGGGGGCCTAGGAAGCTTTACATCAATTTAAATTCATTACTTCCGGCACCCCACCCCGGTTTACAGCTGCACAAAGTTACACAATGGGCAACGGGCAAGGTCCCGTCTGTGATGCCCTCCGCAGAGGGGAGTAAGGTTCCAGCAGCCCCAGATAAGAAAATCGGGGTCCTGCTTTTGATCCTGGCAGATCTTGCAGCATTGCCAGTTTCGTCATAAATCCCTGTGCCGGGAGCTCCCAGGAGAAGATGCTGCCTTCCCATCTGCGCCAAGTTGTTCTCGTGTCCTTGTTCCCGACCAGTGACCCTTGACTTTATGTTGTTTCCCCCACTGAAAGGGAATGTGGGAAAGTCCCTTGCTGGAGCCAGCCAAGAAAGCTTCAAAGGGAAAGGAGAGCAAGGGACTGGGCAAAGTCCGTCACCTGTCTGTCACCTGAGGTGGAATCAGGACCAGGGGTTCTTATCATGTTGCAGGTGTTAGCTTGCTTGCTTAAGGCCAGGAGGTTTATGTTATCAGCAACAAGGTTTTGTGCCTGGCCAGGCCTAAGACCGTCACTGTCCCCTCCTTTCTGTGTCGAATTGCTATCTGGTCTTAGTGCTTCTCCTCCCAAGCCCAGCCGCCAGTGATAGTCCTTATAAAAGGGGATAGTTGTGACGGTGCCCAAGGACTCTGTTGTTTTCGCTGGCTCTTGTCGCTCTTAAACACAAGCAAATTCATACAAACAGCCACAGATCAGGGGAAGGGTCTTGCCACATTCCTACACAAGTCCTTAATACGCAAAAGACCCTTGTGTTGCTTTCTACAACACTTGATAATGGCTACTCTTTGGCGAACATAGCGGGGGACTCGGCAGAGTAGCAGAGAGGAGTCCAGAAGTGGCTGCACTCACTCCGTAGTAAAAAGTGAGAAAAGTTCAAGTAAATCAGGATTCAAAATCAGGATCGTTCGTTGCACTGACGGAGGGCAAGATTTTGGTCTGCCCTCTTTACCTAGCACCGAGCTCTGACCCTTTTCAGGGCACAGAACAAACACCTGAAGCCTCTTCCATTTTCCAGGAATCACAATGGTGCCTTATGAAGTGATACCACCTCCCATGGACCGGAAGGCTCTCCTAAAGTGTAGGTGCCGTTATATTTCTTTCTTCCTTGCCATCCTCGAGAGTGTCTTAAACCTGAACGCAGGCCGTGTTGGTGTCTTGTTAGAGTGATGCTTGTACGCACCAGGGCAAGAGGCCGTCCGAAGTGATCAAAATGACGGTCCCAGTTATGGAACCCTCTTCCTAGCAAGGCCTGACTAGCCCCAGTATTCCTTTATTTTCAGTTCCATAAAGTCAACATTGTCCTCTACCCGAAAGACATTTGCCAGAATAGGATTGGCTTTTTGCTCTTTTTTTAATTTGACATTAGGTCAAATTAAAAACCCATCCTCCCTCCACTACAGAGACAGTCTAAAGGTCATTCAAGATAGACATTTCAGAAAACAACAAAAACTAAGATAGACTACCCTAATACTCACACCTTTTATTTAATGCATGAAATTAACTGTCCTGATGTTGATGCCTTTAAGTAATGATGGGTTTCATCATACTATTATGAGTTCCACATTGTAAGAGTTGTTACAATAATAACAATAATAATACCAGAACCTCAAAGTGGCATAGTACACTAAGTAAAATTCACTTGAATCTCTGCTGCTGGTAGTGCAAGAGAAGCATTCCAGGACCAAGGAATTATGCTGGTGCAAACTAAACCATCAGTTTGTCTTATTAAAGGAAGGGGCAGACGTGTTTGGTCTGTTCTCTGAATCCTAGCCATCAGCTACTACCTGAGTCTGATAGAATTCAGATATAAAACGTATCAGGAATGATCTCATGCTTAGAGACCTCAAATCCCATTATGTCTCACCATTGGCTGTGTTGAATGTGGCTGAAGGGGAGTTGGAGTCCAGTGATACCTGATGGGCCCCATGTTCCCCCTTCCTGAACTTTGGAAAACTCAGGCACACGTTCCTTCATAGCCCTGGAGGTCTTTGGCTGAGTTTATTGCCATTTCTTATTGCAGTTCACCTCACAAGATGGCTGTTAGTTAGTGTCCAGGGGGGAAAAAACAAAACAGGCAATTTTCCACTTAGGCTGCCCTAAGCTTTGGGAAGAGGGACAAATGCCACCAATATGCAATAAATAATATACAATTAGTATCCAATAGATGAAAATAAATTACAAAGTTATTACTTAGAAAGATAAATGTGTAATCTGGATTGAATTATTAGTGGAGTTTCCTGCCTTTTGCTGATCAAGAGTAGTGGTTAGAGAGCCCAGCTAGATCATGGATGCCCATTTACATTCCAGCGCAGCCAGGTAGCTAAGCTTACTCGGATGATAGTTCAGATCTCTCAGCCTAACCTACCTTTTATATGGTGGTTGTGAGAATATAATAATGGGTGGGAAAGACCTGTATGCCACTTTGGCCTCTTTGAAGGAAAGATGAGATATAAAATTGTCCTTCTAGATTCATTGAATCTATGGTTTTGGAGCAGCTTCATTTTGAGTCTGCTTTATTTTCTTGGAAAGGTCTCTTATAACACCCCTCCCCTTTTCCACTTCTCTTAAACAGATTATTGCATCCTGAATTTTGATGCTAGCACTGCCAATGAAGAGCTCTTCCTGTTTAAAGAGACCCATTCCGTGCTAAACATGGGGATCTTGTTGGAGAACTGTTTGAAACCCAGCCATGGGTTCAACCACTGGCCGCAGCTTCTGTGCACCCGCAGCCTATGTGAGGGCTGCCATTACTGGGAGGCTGAGATCTCCAATGCTTGGCTGTCCTTAGGAGTCACTTACAACTACAGGCATCAGACTGAGAAGGCGTGTATGTTGTATCTGATTGGTAGGAATAGCAATTCCTGGTGCTTGGAGTGGGACTCGGTGAAGTTCTCTGTCTGGCATAACAATATCCAGACCATAGTGCAAGGCAACTATTACAGGACCATCGGTGTCTTGCTGGACTACGCTGCTGGTTCCTTGACGTTCTATGGCATTGCCAATACCGTGAACCTCATCTATCGTTTCCTAACAACGTTCACTGAGCCACTATACCCAGCTGCCATGGTAAGCAGTGGAGCTTCCATTACTTTGAAACAACATCCAGAGTAGGAGATCAATCCCATCCCAACCTCTCCTCAGAGGTCAAGGAGCATTTTGCTGTTGCTGATAAAATTAACTTTTCTTTTGTGGCCAAAAAGGCATGGCTCTTTCTTCATTATTTTTTTAAAAGTCACATGGATGCAGACTTATATACCTCACTGATTAGCCATCTGTTTGGCTATGGGAAATATTGACTTTCCGTACAGTCTGCTACCTTATGGGCTCCTCCTTCTTTCCCTTTCCTTCCTGGGCTTTTACAGCAGCCTCCTCTGAGTATCAGGTGTCCTTTTCCTGTCTTAAAGACATATTTACACTACAAATGCCCATTACTTTACTTAGCCTACCTTCCCCCCAAATAATCCTGGGGATTCTAGTCTGAGGAATGGCATAGAGACCCCCACCCCCAAATCCATCACAATGCTCTTGGAATCACAGTTTCCAAACATCTTCAGGAAGAAGACATTCTTAAGGTGGGTCAATTGAGTTATATTGAGTAGAAATTGCTACTGAGACACAGTAGTCCTATTATATATTTTGCCCAAGGGGCACTGAAGGACTCCATGCACCCTGCCTTTCCTTTTTTCTTCTTCTTTTTTTTAAGAAGAACATAAAATCTCCCAGCTGACTGGTTTTAAATTAGATGTGAGGCTAGGAACCATGAGGTAGAGGTGTCTGGTTTATGTTATTCTTTATTTATTCTCTAGTGTGGCTAAAAATGCAACCTCTAATGCAAATCTACCATGGGCTCTCCAGCTCAGTAACTTTCTTCTTTCCCCAGAACTATGGAGAACTACAGAGAGGAGGGTCACATGTCTCTCTCTGCGTGATCTGTCAGTCATTCTTATTGTACAACTGCAGGACTTGCCACAGGGTACCAGGCAGAGACAAAATGAGCCTCCTCCTAAATGCATTAAGTGGTATTATCAACCCAAAGGATGCCATCCATAGCCCTGGAGGTGGGGAACCTTAAACCAGGAATGGGAAGCATTCAGCCCTCCAGATGCTGATGAACTGCTACTCTCGTTGGACTTCTCCAGTGGCCAAACTGGCTAAGGCTTATAGGAAATAAGAGTTCCACATCTAGAGGGGCCATAGGTCTCTTTGCCTTGCCCTAAACATATTATTCACAGCCCAGTGGTGCCTGGTGTTATACGGCTGGATATAACTCACTCTGGGCAAAGTATCATTTGACCAAGTCCCAAGTTCAGATCCATGCCTGTATCTGCAGTATACCATACAATTTTACACAGGTCCTGATCCTGCCTCAGCAACCTACTCAGGCTCCTCTTACAAGCTCTTGTACTCAGTTTCTTAGCACAATGTGAATTTCATGGGGAAAATATCTAGTTTCTTTTCTCTGAAATTCTCAACCCATTAGCAAGGTCGGCATTTGCCACGTGCATTTGTGAATACACTCAAGGGCTTCTTTTGAAACAAGACAGCTGCCATCTGTCAGGCTTATTTTGTAAATACTGCTGTCTCCTTAACTCAGGGTTGTGAAGTGTCTGGACCTCTCAGGTAGTGCTGGACTGTAACTCCCATCATCCCTACCTAACACATTTAATGGTGAGAGGTGATGGGGAGTTGCAGTCCAGCAGCTTGGAGAGCTCCACATGTTTCCTCATCTCTACTTTAATTAATATTAATTATGTAGTGAGTTTATGCTGGCCCATGGTTTTTGTTTTTATATGTTCATTTTTAAAAACTGCTGTATATTTTTGTTGTTTCCTGGAAGTT
This sequence comes from Intellagama lesueurii, assembly GCA_037013535.1. Taxonomy (NCBI): domain Eukaryota; kingdom Metazoa; phylum Chordata; class Lepidosauria; order Squamata; family Agamidae; genus Intellagama; species Intellagama lesueurii. The sequence goes on from JBAJHW010000002.1 coordinate 181,180,375, forward strand.
GCCCAGAGTAGTGGCTTGTCCACTAAACGGGAGGGGTATACGTTTAAACAAATAAATAAAATAAAATAAAATAATTAAATAACCCATTAAGAAAAAGCATGCTTTCAAGGGCAATTATGCAGTTCTCCCTCTGCCCCACCAACCAGCTGCCCTTCATGTGACTGGTTGTGTGTTCAGTTCCACAACCTATATGATTGGTTGTGCAATGGCAGGATGAACACTTGCATGATTTCCCTTTCACAGTCATGCAAACAAATAGGATTATGGTCACATCTCTAAACACTGATTGAGAGTATGTGCCTTGAAGCATTCTGAGCTGTTTACACACCCAGGATGTTTACAGAAGGAAATACCAGTTATTCCACACAAAACATTCCTTGCCGTGGTCTATGTCTGAGAAGGTAAGGTTGTATTATTGTTCCTTCTTTCCCACGTTTGCCTGACACTGGACAGCTGATCCCCACAGTCACTTCTCTATAGTACAACCTGCCAATGTCCCTAGTAGGCTTTTCCAGTGGATTGTGATGTATTGGAACACCAGGCTTCTGACTGATCCAAAGAAACCTAACACACCCTGAAGTTTTTTCTGCCCCTACATCTGACCTTTTTTTTCTTTCTTTTTTTAAGCATGGAACTGGGTTACAAGCCCAGAAGTTATATATTATTCTGAAAGAGGCACAGAGTTTTCAAACGAACCACAAACTCTTATCTAGATAGTCCCTTGATTTGAGTAGCTGGAATAGCTCTCCAAGTCATTACAACCTCCAGAGTCCTGACAGGCTCATTGACATTAACTTTTAAGGCCCTTTTGTCAGATCCTGATATGGATAACTGAGTCCTGCAAAGATTTGTAGACCTCCCAGGCAAAGAGCATATTCTATGATTCATCATAACTGACATTATCTCTGTAAGGGGTTAATCCCAGAATGAAACCAGGCAATCACAAGCTTTTGTAGACTCATCTGGGTATCTCATTATGAGACTTTCTTTTGATGTAATAATTCCAGGCAATTCCAGAACTCGTTAATTCTATACAAGTTCTATTTATTTACATCATGTCTTGGTTCCATAATTTAAAATAGCAAATCCAAAAAATATCAAAGGCATCTTACAGTTGAAGGGAAAAATGTAGGCTCATATGCTTAAATCCAAAAGTTATACAAAGACTATAGGCTTAGAAAACTTTAAAAAATCCATAAAAACTAAACATAAGCTTCGGACAAATACTTAAGTCATAAAATACTGTACATCTCAGTTGTAAGCTTATAGCTATACAAAGTCGAGACAAGAACTTTAGTCATATTTGAATCAAAAGAAAAAAACATGAAAACACAGGAGCTTATACCGTCAAAAAATATTAAGAGCATAAGTACATTAAAATATCAAAAATAATGTTTTAAGTTACATTCTGAAATGCAGGAGTATTTTTGTCAAGAGTATAAACTCTTTCAAGAGTAAAAATGAACAAGGGCTTATAGCCTAATAAGGCAGAGAATACATCGCCATAATATTTCAAAGTTCATAAGAAAAAAAATTATTAAAAGCAAAAAGTCTTAAAACTTTCAGTGAGAGACATAAAATGTATTTACTTCATAAGTAAAAATAAGCAAGGTAAAAACACGACGTTAATACACAGAAAAATATTTTCTCACCAAGCCTTTAGCCAGGTAGAATAAATGGCTATACTATATCCATTGTTATGTCCTGTCTGCTCCCAGATCGTTTGCGAGACAAAGCTTGTGTCCTTGCCCTTCCCTTTGGATAAAATGTTTCTCTCTTATATAGCAGTGCATGAGTGCTCACCATATATCGCCTAGTGCCACCTCAGAAATCAAAACAAACTTTGTCAGACTGGCTCCCCAACCAATGAGAAGCTCAGAGGATGAAGGCCGCAGGATCTGACCATCTCAGACCCAGCAAAGTCCAACATCTTGCATCTCCAAGGCCTGGCCTTCAAGGTCAGAGCAAAATCACCCCTCCCTTGAGTTAGTGCTTGTTAGAATGAAGTCATTTACTGACAGTACCATACAATTGCATGTTATTTTCATTGATACTACAGAATTTATACAATTTTATACTCTTTTCAGAACTCAATTACTATTAATCATGAGGCTAAAGTCTTATAAAACAAAGGAAACCCTTGTTTTCCATCTCTGCGTGCTTATTCTTTAAACAAACAGCTTAAAATGACTTTCATGATTTTCTCCTTTTACAATATTCTGTAAAAGCTTCTATTGTACAATACATTGTTATTCTCACTTGTTTAACACAAGTTTCCATATTTATTTTGCGATATTTATTTGTTAATTTACATTATAGGTAAAACATGACACAAGCAGCAGTTTAAAATGCTTATCTATTTTTTCCCCTGTTGTATTATGGTCTTTGTTTCACATAATGTAAGCGCTCGGTTGTTTTCTCTTTTCACCGCAAAAACTGGCACAAAACTGAATGAGCTACCACTGCCCTGTTATCTTACCAGATCTGTGTTCCAAAACAACAGGCTACGTTTTGGTTTTGTAATTTAAGCTATTTTCACAGAGCACTTTCCAAATGTACATTCACTTTTAAAGCCTCTCTCTGAGGCATCTTTTAAAAGAGCTTTTCATTTTTGGGACAATGCCTCTGCACCTCATAAACTCAATTTTTTTGAGCTCTAACACTTTGATTGTTCATTATCACTGGTTAGCAGCAGCAATGGTGGGCAATTGGCCGTGGATGGCAGCAGTGGCTGCTTTTGCTATAAGAGACGTACACCCATGGAAAAATAAATCAAACTTACCTATGGGTAAAATTATGCTTATCTGTCGTCTTATTCCATAATATAATGTCATGGGAGACAGAAGGATGATGTGGTTAAGAATCCTGGATTGGGGAAACTTGGGTTCAAATCTCCACACAGTCACTAGGTGATCTTGGGCTAGTCACATTCTCACATTCTAGCTTATCTTGTGTGCATAAAATGGGGCAACCTTAGTATGGTGTCATGCGCTCTATGGTGGAATCACATTTAGATGATTAATACATGTCAATGTACCTTCTTAAACATTTTGAGATATAAATTGGGAACTCCATACAGTATTATAGTGGCCTTAGGTTATTAACTACCTGGCAATGCATCAGCAGGAGAGCCAGCGTAGCTTAGCGGATAGAGTGTCAGACTTTGGTTCAAATCCCTACTCAGCCATGGAAACTCACTGAGGGGTGGCAATGGTAAACCACATCTTGGAATCTCTAAGACACCCTGCCAACCCTATGAGGGGAGCCCTGAGCTGGAAGTGACTTGTTGGCAGGTTACAACAGATTCACCAACAGGTTTCTAGTGTGGACTTGTTTGGGAATCATTGCCAAAGAACAGAGCACGTCCCTGTTCTGTACTGGAAACCATTATGAGGCCTGTTAACTTTCAGACTTTTTCTTTCTTACTTGGAGATTGTGGTTTAAAACCTGATTGCTTCCTTATTTCAACATGTTTAGTGAAAAGGTTTGACCATGTTGCTATACGGCCCTCTATTATAATCATTGGCACCATTCCAGGAGGGTGGGGGCCACACACACGTGTGTATCTAGCTATATGCGCGCGCGTACACACACACACATGTATTAGGTATTACAATTATTCTATTTAAGATTATACTTTAAGAACACCTACAATTCTGGCCAGCTCATTGGTTGTTCCACACAGAGGAACCACAGTTACAAACAAGGGAAAGGACTTATGTAGATATGCAAGATGTAAAGGACCATCTACGCAGGACATTGAGGTCCTTGCCCAGAACACAATACCGTCCATCGATATCGGGACTCCCAAAGTCCTAACCCATATAAAGACTGAGTGAAGGACACTTCTGGACAACATCAGGAATTTATGCTCCCTTCAAAATGAAACCAAAAACAAACTGAGACTTACCTTCAACAGGTCACTATTTGCCTAAATTTACCTCAGCCCAGTCTACTTCTTGACCCCATGTCTGGTCTCCAGTACCTGAGAGAGGATCAAACAGCCAGCCAGCAAGTCATATGGATTCATCCTCTACTGGTGATGAGGATATGTCTCCACCAGGTTCACCGTCACTTCTGGTGACACCTCCTGACTCTGATGTCAGGGATGGGAATCTGCTTTCACCATCTGAAGGTATTTGATCTTTTTCTGATCTCATGCAGTGTATGGCAAATCCCTACAAACTGAAGTAAAAAAGAGCTACCACCCTCATAAGCCTTTCCTGTTTTTGACTGAGTACAGTGTAACACAGCACTTCCAGTTCAAATCTTGTTTGTTTAAAATATTTTTACACCACCTTTCTCCTTAAAAAGGACCAAGTTTACCTCAGCCCAGTCTCTGTCACCATCTACTTCTTGACCCAGTGTCTGGTCTCCAGTTCCTGAGAAAGGATCAAACAGCCAGCCAGCAAGTCATAGGGATTCACCCTCTACTGGTGATGAGGATATGTCTCCACCAGGTTCACCTCACCTCTGGTGACACCACCTGACTCTGATGTCAAGGATGGGAATCTTTGTTAAGAAATTTATTTTCTTTCATGCTTATGCATAGTATAAGTCGTATAATTTTGTATTGGCTTGCCATATTAGGAACTTATAGGTATCAAGCCCTGACCTTTTTACTAACATAAGGAAAGGAATGTGTAGGATGTGTTCTTAAAAGAAATAAGGAAAACAAGAATGGGTTGACACCGGAGGAGTCTAGATGAGACAGCGAAGGGAGAGAAGCCTAAACATAATGAAGAAGGCAGAAGTCAACTAGGGTAAAAGTCAGCTAGGGTAAAAGTTACAATAAGTTAACTATACTAGATAAGGTCAGTGATATGAGTAGACATTGTCTAGAAGGGCGGGATATAAATCTAATAAATAAAATAAATAAATATGTGACTAATAGGGTATATAAACGCTAGCGCACATCTGTAAACTCTGAGACGTGTTGTTCCGGTATTAACCCATGCGTACTTCTTTATGCTGCAGAACAAATAATTAAATAAGTCCTGTTGTAGTGGGTGTTCCCTTTTTCTCCGACAATATGGTAACTGGAATTAGCCTACAAGGTGTTCGAATTGTTAATTTTTGCAACATCTACCTTCACCATCTGAAGGTATTCGATCTTTTTCTGTCCTAAACTGAGGAAGTGGATTTCATCCAGGTATAAACTGCTGGATAGCTCAGTGGTTTAGAACTCCGGAAGCTAGAGGCTGGGAGTTCGATTCCCCAGCGTGCCTCCTTGATAAAGGCTGACCTCGATGCTCCATAGGGTCCCTTCCAGCTCTGCAGCCCTAAGATCCTTATTACTGTATTATGAAATAAAAACGCCCCGGGACATCCCAATCACCTCTGCTCCTGATTGGCTAATGATCAGGTTTCGGGAAGGCTGGAAGCACGCCTCCCTCCCCACGAACGACCCAAAAGGAGGCACCTCTTGACTCGGCGCTCGACCTCCGCCCGCTCCTCCCCGCCGGGCTTCTTTCGCAGGAAAGAGGGAAGGAGGGAGGGAGAGGCCGCCCGCAGTCTCCTCCTCCTCCTCCTCCTCCGTCCGGCAGCCACGGCGGACGGAGCGAAAAGCTTCGAGGGGGCCCTTCTGCCAAGAGGCAAGAGAGACGGAGAAGGAACGTGCTGCGGGACGAGGACGCCTGAGGTGGGGCGGAGGAGAGCGAGAGCGAGAGCCCGCCTTCCCCTGTCAACCACAGGTAAGTAAGGCTGATCGTTTGGGGAACTGGATCGGGATCATCGAGAGAAGCTCCGGAAGGGGGTGAGGGTGGGATCTTACACCAAGACTCGGGAGTCCTCCACTTTCTATGTGACTAAGGATGATGGAAGCTGCTGTCCAACATGTTGAGGAACAGCAAGTCTTCTTCTGTGCGGCTGAGGGCACAACGGCATGGCAGAAACGACGTTCTTCTGAACCACTAGTGCCGGTCGGTCTCTCTCAACCCACCGCCTGCAACCCCGTCATCTGTCGAAAGGGCTATTTCAGTGTGCTTGTGTTACCCCGACTGACTCTCCCTCGAGACATCGCTGCTTGTTTCGAGTTAGGAAGGACCAAGAGGCCCAGAATGATAGGTTTCGAGGGATCTTACATAGTAGTAAATTGATCTGTAAACATCAGTGCTGAACTGAATAAATGGATACGGAAAATAGTAGTTTAAAATAATTCCAACAAGACAAAGAAATAATAAAGCTCAGGGAGAATGAGGAAAAGAGGTTACAGCTGAAAAAATGTGGCTATTACAGGATGAAGTGTGGGTAGGGTTTATTTGTTTTCTTTTTATATGTTTTATACGTTTTATATGGTTTTTAATAATATTTTGTAAGCTGCCCAGAGTAGTGGCATGTTCACTAAATGGACGGGGTATAAATATATATATTTATATTTATACCCCGTCCATTTAGTGAACATGCCACTACTCTGGGCGGCTTACAAAATAAATAAAATAAAATAAAATAAAATAAGAGTTTTCCTAGAAAAAAAAGGTTGGAATCCAGTGTATAATTCCTGCAGTTCCCTCTGTTCTTCCCATTCATTGCATGCCAGGTACAGTGTTGATCCTCCGTGTAAAAAGCATGCTGCTGCAACTTGATATTTGCTCTTTAAAATATTTTTGATACCCCATCTCAACCAAAGGAATGCATGGAACTCATATTATAGATAATAGATAAAATCCATTTACTACATTGGCCCAAATTATGTTGGAATTACATCACTGGTGCTGCACAACTTTGTCATGCTGCGTGTGAGTTATGTGTCCTCTGAAATCAAAGCAACAACTCTTTAATTAGCAGTCATTCCTGTTATGCCAGCGTAGCTCCATAGTAGGATACTGATGATCAGAGTTTTACCCAATATTATCAGTAGAATTCACCTGCTGTTAGAGGATGCAGTATCTCCCAGTTACAGTCACAGGACGTCCTGTACACCTAAGGACTCCGTCAGCCCTTGGTCCGGCCCTGTTGGGCACCTAGCTACTACGGTAGTTCCTTTATATATATCTTGGGGAAAAGAAGGAAACTTCCTGAGTGGAAGGAGTCATAAAGGGAGAGGGAAATGATACTGCTGAGAAACAGGAGCTGCATGTCAATCATTCTGGCTGCAGACACACCAACTTAATCCAGTAAACAGCAGCGAAAATCCTGGAAGGAGCTGACCTTTCAGTGCCTTCCTTTTCGGCAACGCATGTCCTCCTTTTTGGTGACATATCAATAGCCCCCCTACCCCTGCCTCTCACCATTAGTGTTCCTGGCTAGGCAGGGCTTTGAACCCAAGCCTCCTGACTCTCTAGGCACCGTACAGCGTTTGAGTGGGGCAGAGCTCTTCATCAGGCTGGGCTTTGCAGAAGCGGGGGGGTGGGGTGGGGGTGGGGGTTGCAGAGAGAGAAAGAAAAAACTCCCCCAATTCATCTTGGTCAAAAGTTGAGGTGAGGCTATGATGGAGTATTGAATTTGGGGAATTAAATCTTTGTGTATAATAAAGGCTTTAGTGGTAAACATATCTAATTAGCGCTTTCTAATTTTTCATAGTAGGCCATTCGTGACCAAATGAGGACGCTGCTTATTTTCCCCATAGTAACCGTGCTACAGGGTTAATAGGGCATAAGATGTTTCTCCTCTCCAGCATAGCAGGCTGCAGGATTCCCAGGGGAAAACTGGGTAATCCCATTTGCAGTTTTGAACCCCTGCATTTTCAGGGACAAGACACATTTCCCGTGCCTTGGTGTAGGTTTGTGGAACCCAGTTCAAGAAACAGCCTTACCGGAGGCGTTTTCTCACATGACACAACAAGCATGTTATGGGGAGGGGGCAAGGGGGCCTTCTGCTCTGTGTGAGTACATCTGAATGCGCTTTAGGGAGGGGAGAAACAAAGAGAAAAGCTGACCTTCTAGCCAAAATAAATTTTACCTTAGAGTGATAGGAATTCCATTTTTTGAACGTAAATGTCAAGGGGAATCCATGTGTATTTGTAATGTGGATCCATGTTTTTAAGTTATAATGGCACCATGAAGCAAGTGATGTGTGATTTTTACAGTTCCATCTGTGTGCACAGGTGAAACATATGATTCTATGGTGATTTCAGGAGGAGCCTGAGTTGAAATCCTATGGATCCATGAAGATCCATACCATGGATACGTGTCGTTGTATCATGCTGTTCTCCAAAAACAAGGAATCTATGCATTTGGTGAGCATATATGAAAACTGTGATTTGGCAGTTATTCAGTAAGGGTGACATAAAAGAATCACATGGATCCATTAGGAAACATGCCTCGTAATTTGCACTAAGGCTTGAATATCTGCAAGCCTTAGTCACTGAATTCCAGGTGACAGAGAGCTCTGGTAAGTACCGTTTATTGGTCACTTGTTGCCTTTGCACTGCATTAAATGGACAGGCCTCTACTCACTCCTTTCTTCGTTTCAAGAGCTGTTTTGTTATATTGCAGACGCCAAGGAGCAGGTGCTGGCCAATCTAGCTAACTTTGCTTATGACCCCAAGAACTACGAGTATTTCCGGCAGCTCAAAATTTTGGACCTCTTTCTAGACATGCTCACCGAGGACAATGAGACCCTTGTGGAATTTGCACTGGGTAAAGATTGCATTTAAAGTTATTTGTAACATGAATGAAGAATGAATTTCAAACATGGTTGGGACACGGGGAACTGTAGATCCTTACATAAGTAATCACAAGATTGTAGTCTGAGAACTATCTTGCATCAGCTGTGGACTCACAAAATGGCCTCCTTTAAGCCTCCTCTTTGCCTTTGATCCCCCATTTAATACAGCATGTGAATATAGTGTTAGGCATGTGTAAGGACTACTGAGATAATTTGCGTGAAACATATTCAGCACAAAAGCACCATATGTAATGTTATAATTAAAATCTACCTACAGTACTTGACCAAAGCAAAATAATGTCTTTATAACTGGGGGAAAACTACTTATCTATTAAGCTAAAATAATATTCTAGGAGTGGAACAGGTATTAGTCTTCTTGAAAAAATGAGACCCTGAAATAAGCACATTGATCTGCACATTGTGGAAAAAACTGTTTGCTTTATCATTGTTGTATTATTTGGTGACACTGGCCCAAACCCTATTGTGAAATACCACATAGGTAAGATGACTCGACAAATAGCTTTTCCAATTTTTGCCTGTTTGTCATGTGACTGAGTGTGTGACAAATCTGCAACGATCATGCACATCACTTACGCAATTTCTCGTTTATAGTATGTGATTGTAACAGGATTCTGGCCACTATGAGTAATCCAGCATCTGAAATAGTTTAGCAAATGACTAATTTTATTTCTGAAAGCTTCAGTCAACATGATTGGCCTCTGTGCCCTTCCAAGGTGCTATAATATGCCGAACATCCCACATCTTGGAAAGAGCTGCTTGAGAGGCTGAAGGAACAGATAGGAAACTGCAGAGCCAATGAAAGCAAAGATGACATATTTTTCAAGTGAAGATCAGAAGGTATCAGAAATATATGGGGAGATGGCACGACCCCAGAATACACCCGGGGGCAGTGATATAAAGTGGAGTGTTGAGGCTGCTGCTTGATTGCTTTTGATGGGGGGGGGGGGAAAGGATTTCTCCAAATAAAAACAAGGGTGATTGTTGTAAAGCTAGCTTCTTGTATAAACAAAAGTCTAGCCACTGAATGTTGCATTTTGAAACTGTATTCAAGGGGGCAGCTCCACAGTAATATAATAAAAATCTAAACAGAAGTGAGACAATGAGAAATGCTGGTAGTATCTTTACTGTCTCATTCTTCCATTCTTATTTTAGGTGGCCTTTGTAATCTCTGTCTGGGTAAAATCAACAAAGACTACATCTTGGAGGCAGACGGGGTCACTACTGTAGTCAACTGCCTCTCCAGTTCCAATGAGGAGACTGTGTTGTCTGCAGTTACTACCCTGATGTACTTGTCACCCCCGAGTCTCGGCAGCAGATCACAGCTCTTCCTGTGGTCGAGTGCATGCAGAGATTCTCCCTGTCAGCCAACAGGAGGCTATGGATTATTGCACCCCTCTGCGGGTGGAGGAGGCCAGGAACCGGACTGGGCACACTGCCGTAGGGATCCCATTGCCTAAGGAGTAGTGCCTCAAAGCAGGCAGGCAGACAGACTTTCCTGACAAATGCAGTCCCAGTCCTTCCTGTTGACAAAGCCAGTTATAAAGTGAGGTTGTGCCAGAAATTGTGTTTTGAAGAGCAACTGCGGGGGAATTTGGAACTGACAAATTCACTATCATGTCATTTTAAGCAGTCTGATGTCCTCTTGAAATCCATTCATTCTAATGTCATGTAGAAGTATAAACATTTGCAAGCTAATTAACAGCTATTATATTGGAGCAGAAGGGAAGTCGGGGGGAATTAAATGTTGAGCTTTAACTGAAGCTGAGTTTTCATTAACTAGCAGAGTGAAAAAGAGGTGGTAAATCTTTGTACTCCAAAGAAACATAAATTGAAGAAACGAGATGTCTTTTCTGGGTTGGTTGACTGAGTCTGTTCTTGATCCTTTCCCGCAGGTGCTTATCATCGGCTGGTGTCCCATGTCACTTTTACTGTGAGTTGAAGCACACGCCTTTTTCTTTAGGCCTCACTTTGGAGCGTTTGCTGTCCAGTATTGCCCGCCAGTCATCAGCCCAAGACTCCAGTCTTCTTTGCGAAGGCTGCAGCTCTAGATGCCTGTTATGGCAGCAAGAGAACAAGATGTGCTCCCACCTCGGGTTAGGTTCTACCCCTACGAAGAAGCAGAGTGGAAAGCCGCAAGATCAAACATTTTGTCACCCGAATATGGATAGGAAAACCACACCTCATGTTGTCATACCTTTAACAGCATCCTTGTCATCAAAGAGCAGATCAGCCAATACAACGGTCTTGTCCCTGGTCAGAATTAGTCGCTCCACAAATTTGGGACCCAAGTGCTTTTCAACCCAGAGGTACTGTTGGGTGAAAAGAAAGGAGTATTAGAAGGAAAGAGTCGTCTTCAAGAAACTCATCTCCACTAGTGAATATCTGATGGAATATAGGAATTAGAAGGGAGGGTCAGCGCAACTCCACAGCTGATGGAACTCTGAAATATATTCCAAAGACGTTCACAAGGCATTTACTCACATTGCAAACCATTTAGGCTGAAACTCTTTATACAGTGACTTGGGAGGAAGCCCTCGTGAACATACTGAATAAGAATGCAGGGAACTGCAGTGCTGATCTATCTCTTAGAGCAGGTCTGGGTGGCAGATCCTTTCAGAATCTGGAGAGCTTTAGCTCATGCACAGAGGAACACGCATTCCTTCACCTTCATTTCTAACCTTCATAGGATTGTGACACACCTGCTGCTCCCTCCTTTGTTGCCTTGGCTTCTGGGCTCTTTTTCCCCTCTACGCTTTCTTCTAATATCTCCTAGCAGCTATTTGCTATTCTATTACTTTTCTGTTAAGTTTCTTTGACAGGTGGGATGAAGATCTTCATAAGAGTTGTGAACGTAAAAGAAAAAGTACTTACTTGGCTATTTGTGTCAGCTAGCTACTAACTTAGGAGACCACTTCCTTCACACATCTGACACAATGGACTATGGTTCACAGAAGCTTATGCTATACATGCTTTGCCGCAGACATTACAAGGCCGAGACATGTGGAATTAGGCTTATATCTCTTTGATGTACTGGAAAGAGTGGCTTAATATTTTTCAAGGATAGTGCTTCTTAATGTTTAAAATGAGACAGTAGTGTCTTTTAGCTGAGGAAGCCTGTGCCATGTTGAACGAACTATTTATTTGTACATTTAAGTGTGTGTCAGAGTACGTCATACTTTATAAGACGCAAATATACTTGATCCCTTTCCAACAAAACGCTCATAGACTATTTAGCTGATTTACACCAAGTGTTATTCAAAGGCTCACTGAGTGCTGCTATCAGTCAGAGGGATTGGTTTTAGGTAGCACACTAAACAGACCTTGGGATTCAGATGTTTCTCTGCATTAACAACCTAAGAGCTCAGCTTCTTGGGTCGTAGGTCAGCTGAGCTGCAGCATCAGAACAGCCAAGCCAGTAGCATGGCAGCAGAGTCAGCACAATCCCACTATGGTATCACACCAGCCCAGCCCTTGGCAGCAGGTGAGACGAGGAGAAGAAGCAAAAGTGAGCATGTTTGTTTTAGTATTGTTTACATTCCAGTGTATCAGTGGGTGCTTTGCAGCTGGAGAAAGGAAGGTGAAAAAGAAAATGGGTGGAAACAAACAGTGGCTTACCTTCTCTTGTACGCAGTATTCGTATTTCAGTAGAGGACTTGTGCAAATAAATACCTCAGTGCTGAAAAGACATGGCATTGTTAGTCACTATGGAATTGGGGGGGGAGGGGAGGCAACATGTGGACCAATACCAAAATGTTTTGTATTTCAAATGGTCATTACTTTGGTATTTGGATCATCTCTTGCATGGCTTCAATAGCTCCTGGAACAGGATCCAAGCCCAGAAAAAAGCCGGGTGACTCGTACACGCTGGCAACCTTCACCTAAAAATTACATAGAATTATATTTCTTTATGCAATACCCTGGACAGAGTTTGCACATACCTTAAGATTCAGCTAACTTTGGAGAAATAAGAGGAGGGTTCCTACCCACCAGGACTGAACAACCATTTTGATTTTCAAAACCAAACCCCATACATACAACCAAGTATAACTAATGGCAAATCTACCTTTTACATTAGGAAATTCCCACCATTTTATTTATACATACAGGATTTAGTGCTTCCTCATGATTTGCTAATGTAGTTATGACTGCTTATGCTTGTTTGCTTTTTCCATTTAAAATTTAATTTTCTATTTTGTTTGACCACGCTTCTTAGTTTGAAAATCCCCACTGAAAAGTGTATCGGATTATCCTGATCAAATGATTTAGGAATGGAACCAGCAGAATTCTTTTTTGTGCTGCTCATGTGACAACTAGCAAGTTAGCTATTTTTTAGCATATATGTAGATGAGTTTTATGTTACACAAGTGAATTCTGTGTTGTAATTCAGACTGTAGAGTTAATATATGGCATTCTTTCTCTTGCTACTACTGGCTTATGCATTCCTCAATCATATTTTTTTTCTTTTGCTTCTGCAGAACATAGACGAGCTGTGACAGTAATGGCTATTCCAAGTTTCAAACACTTTTTCGAAACGGAAAATAAATTTATTTTATCTGTAGTTTTGAGGGATTTTCTTTCAGGATTTTTTCAGGTTTTTAAAAGTCCAACAGGTCATGATTTTCCTCTTGCTGCCTGACGTACTTGTGGATTTATGTATTTATTTTTGCCCTCTGCTGGCCCAAGACAGGAGGGCTCAGCGCCCTCTGTTCCGCCGCTTCCCATTCTCGCTAACAAACCTCCACGGGAAAAAAGCGGCGATGGGGACAACCTGCCCGGGTTTTGGGCTCGGCGCGAACACGAGGGGCAAAGAAAGCGAAGTCCACATCGCCGCTTCCTGAAACCGGGCCGCCAGTCCCGTTGCGGGGGAGGGGGCGGGAACGACTCAGTATAAAAAGTAACTTTTCGAAGCTGCCTGGGAAACTCCCGCGCCCTGGCAACCGAGCTCTCCCAGGAGTCCGCGGGCGCCTTCTGCCGCTTGCCCCGGGTCTGCTCTCGGCTGCGCCTCCGCGAGGTTCCCCGGGCCGGGCTTCTCAAGGCACGGAGCCCGGGGCCCCTTCCCGACGAGCGGCCCTCCGCCCTCCGGGGCTCACCGCCAGGTCCTGCCTCAGGCAGCGGTACTGCTCGCGCGCGGAGAAGCCCCGCCGCTGGGCCAGCTCGACGTGGGACTCCGCCGGGTAGGACGTGCGGAAGCCCCGCCACAGCCCGCCTTCGAAGTCCGCCAGCACCCCGTCCATATCCACCAGGACCCGAAGCGGAAGGGCGCCTGAGTCCGCCGCCATCCGCACGCTTGCCCTACACGCCGCACTGCGCCTCAAGGGAGGGGAGGTGGAGTGGAGGCGCCGGGGTAGGCGGTGGGCGGGCCGCTGAAGGCCGGGCCGGGGGATCCGGGGAAGTCGGGGCAAAGGGCAGAGGAGGGCAAGGGCTCGCCAGGGCAAGCGCCTGGTCGGGGAGGGACGACGAGGAGGGAGGGAGGGAGGGCGGGCGACAGGGCCCTTCCTGGAAGGGAAGCGGAAGGGCGAAGAAAACCCAACCCAACAAGCCTTTCTTTCCCGCACGTGCTCAGCCAAGGACTCCTACTCGACATTAAGGTGTCCCGTGGAGCTAAGAAAGTAGCTCAGTCTCAGGGCCCTGGTTGGAGTCTCTCGGGATTGCTGTGCTTCTCTGGTTCTCCAGGTGAGGGCAAACAGAACTGGAGAAGGAAAAGATCCGGTTTTTATATGTGAAGTGGCATTTGAAAGCCCAGGTGCCTCTCTCTGCTCATTCCCAGCTGGCACCAGGACTCACATTGACTCAGCATAAAATGGGGTCTGTGCGCGCGCGTATGTGTTGTATTTGTTCAATATTGGTGTAGCAAAAACCAAGGGTGAGAAGAAGGGTCTGTAGAAGGACCCCACAAGTAGTGCATTAATTTAGGCTTGTTGTTCCATTTGGAACAAGGCAACGAATGGAGCACCAGCATTACAACTCCCAAGCCTTCCGGTGGCACAAAGGCCTGGTGGCTGCACAGCCAAGCCAGGGGAAAGGGGAACATCTCAGTGGGCTACAAGCCACATTACCCCATTTACACACACAATCCCCTTGTACCTGTTTCTATAATACATTGTCACAGAGCAGTTCTGCTCTGCCTCCAAACCCTTGCCTGCCGCTTCCTAGTCTCAGGCTTAGCCTGTGAAAGTACAACAAGAAAACAGACTCAAAAACTGGACAGCTCTTTGAAGATGAACTTAGTAGCAATTTGCTTATTAATGCTACTTCGTTATTTAGGATGGAAAAGGCCAGCAGTGTTGCAGGGGAAACCGATCCTTCTTAGGAGTTATCCTAAGCCTCTGGTCAGATCCTGATTTGGACTACCAACTCCCCTCGGAGTCCTATAAGATTTACAGACCTCCCAGGTAAAGAGAACAGATTCCATGATTCATCATAGCTGGCATTATCCCAGTAAAGTGTTAATGCCAGAATGAAACCAAATCATCATTCAAAAGCTATT
The DNA here is from genome assembly GCA_037013535.1 of Intellagama lesueurii. Lineage (NCBI taxonomy): Eukaryota > Metazoa > Chordata > Lepidosauria > Squamata > Agamidae > Intellagama > Intellagama lesueurii. The sequence continues at coordinate 181,195,490 of JBAJHW010000002.1, forward strand.
TGTAAAGTCATCTGGCTATCTCATTATAAGTGTCTTCATTGTTGCAATAATTCCAGGCCACTCCAGAACTTGTTAATTCTACACAAGTTCCATTTATTTACATTATTTCTAGGTTCCATTGCTTAAAAGTAGTAAAGACAAAAACTATCCAATGCAGTCTTACAGTTATGAAGAAAAAACTGTAGGCACACATTGTTGTTGTTTAGTCGTTAAGTCGTGTCCGACTCTTCGTGACCCCATGGACCAGAGCACGCCAGGCCCTCCTGTCTTCCACTGCCTCCCGGAGTTTGGTCAAATTCATATTGGTAGCTTCGGTGACACTGTCCAACCATCTCGTCCTCTGTTGTCCCCTTCTCCTCTTGCCTTCACACTTTCCCAACATCAGGGTCTTTTCCAGGGAGTCTTCTCTTCTCATGAGATGGCCAAAGTATTGGAGTCTCAGCTTCAGGATCTGTCCTTCCAGTGAGCACTCAGGGTTGATTTCCTTCAGAATGGATAGGTTTGTTCTCCTTGCAGTCCAGGGGACTCTCAAGAGTCTCCTCCAGCACTAAAATTAAAAAGCATCAATTCTTCGGCGGTCAGCCTTCTTTATGGTCCAGCTCTCACTTCCATACATCGCTACTGGAAAAACCATAGCTTTGACTATGCGGACCTTTGTTGGCAAGGTGATGTCTCTGCTTTTTAAGATACTGTCTAGGTTTGTCATCGCTTTCCTCCCAAGCAGCAGGCGTCTTTTAATTTCGTGTCTGCTGTCACCATCTGCAGTGATCATGGAGCCCAAAAAGGTAAAAGCTGTCACTGCCTCCATATCTTCCCCTTCGATTTGCCAGGAGGTGATGGGACCAGTGGCCATGATCTTCGTTTTTTTGATGTTGAGCTTCAGATCATTTTTTGCGCTCTCCTCTTTCACCCTCATTAAGAGGTTCTTTAATTCCTCCTCACTTTCTGCCATCAGAGTGGTATCATCTGCATATCTGAGGTTGTTGATATTTCTTCCGGCAATCTTAATTCCGTTTTGGGATTCCTCCAGTCCTGCCTTTCGCATGATGTATTCTGCATATAAGTTAAATAAGCAGGGAGATAATATACAGCCTTGTCATACTCCTTTCCCAATTTTGAACCAATCAGTTGTTCCATATCCAGTTCTAACTCTTGCTTCCTGTCCCACGTATAGATTTCTCAGGAGGTAGATAAGGTGGTCAGGCACCCCCATTTCTTTAAGAACCTGCCATAGTTTGCTGTGGTCCGCACAGTCAAAGGCTTTTGCGTAGTCAATGAGTAGGCACACATACTTAATTCCAAATATACCATCCCCGAGAATCCCCCTCGCTAGCCTAATCCATGGCTGAGGGATTCAGAGACATATAGTGGGGGAAAGGGGGAATGTTTCCAAGCCTTGGCTGTATTACATGAGCCCAATGGAACTACAGATGATTAAAGAGGACTGAAAGAAGTTTCAACTAAATACTACTCTATGTGAGCAAATGGCCTCTGCCCCATTTAGGTCATACCAAAAAGGCACCTGCTTAACTTAGCAGCAATAAGCCCAGACCTCCCTGCACAGACATGGTGTTTACTGAACATATACAGCTGGATTTATCTTGTAGTAAAACAGTAATAAAGCGCTCGATGGCATTCCAGTGTCTTTATACATTTCCTAGTGGAACACAGGTAGTCATATGATTGTTTGATTTGAAGGTAAGATCTTGGTGAGTCCCTGCAAGGGCACTTTCTGTCTCCACACATGACCTTTTATTATGCCTTTGCTACACTTGCATCCCATCCTTTCTCTGGAGAGAAAAAATAAGTGATTTGTTAGGAAGACTGTGCCAAAGAGACCCAGATTCCCTTTTAAAAAAACAACCCACTTTGGTGAATTCCAATCTCTTTTATAAAACCTGTTTGCTCCTCCAGGACTTCCCAAAGACAAAATTAATGTCTGGCTGCACAGAAGCTTTGATGGGTCTGAAATGTGAGGAACCCACCAGTTTTGTAGGGCTTAAACAGACCCTGACGGACTTGAAATCCCAAGTGTCCATGATTGGGCTCTGCTTTATCAACAAAGTCCTTCAGAAAGGTGAGTGAGGAGAGCGATCAGATATAATACTACCAATATTAGGATACCTTGATACTAGTTCATGATGACACCTTGTTTGAAATATTCATCATCATCATTCTTTATTACGGTCGCAGACCAGCAGGGTTATAAAAAGACAGAACATACAGAAAACTCCTGTATGGAGTATATGAATCCTTCTTTCAAGGTGATTGCAACATTTTCTCTCTAGTTCTCATAGCAGTCAATAAAAATTTAGACACCCTGTCAGTAATATAAGTGGACGCACCCTCTAAACAGGACAGTAACAAACCTGTAGGGCTACCGTGCAGGGAGACACCTATTTGTGGAGAGATTAACTTCTTTCTGGAATCATCATACATTCTGCTGTGAAAAATAACATGTTCAACTGATTCGATTTCTCCATTTCCAGAAGGGCAAGTTTGGTTTGAAATATTGTGTACACTGTACAGGAGATTGTGTCACTAGAGAAGCTGCAAAAAAAGAGAGACAACCCAACTGATTAGCATTGAGAAGCAAAGGGCCTACCTCGCAAGTGGAGAGCGGCCACCACACCCTGGCAAACACAAACATTCCTGGTAGCTGGGTTGAGGCCAGACCCGGTTTTAGTACCACAAACCTTCGTAGCCAAAAATCCAAACAGCTGCTTGAAAGAATTTACTTATTCATATATATATAAAAAGGGTTTCCCTAAATACTGAGGCAAAATACAGAGTCATAAAGTCATTCAGGAGAAAAATACCAGAAAACAGGGATGTTGGCAAGTCTTTGGGTCCAAGTCTTTGGTACCAAGTCCTGAGTCCCAAGTCCCTATTAATTTTTCCCCCTCACCTTCCCTCACCCCTCCACCCCCAACACTCTCAAAAACCCTCCCTCCCTATCCTTCCTCCACTGCCGCCACCGCCGTTTGCTTGCCTCTCCTGCGTCTTCTGGTGAGTGTCACAAAGCTATTTATTTATTTATTTATGAGATTTTTTAGCCGCACCATTACCAATGGCGTTCTTCTTTAAAAGAATGGGGACCAGAAAGCATGACTGGGCAAAATTGTCTCCAAGTCATGAGATGAGTCTAAGTCTTTGGGGAAAAACCCGAAGTCGAGTCCGAGTCAAGTCGCTGGTGCGACTTAAGTCAGACTCACTGCGAGCGGCAAGTCATGAGGTCCCTTTTAGAAAACAACAAAAACTGAGATAGACTCCCCTAATACTCACACCTGTGCAGGATGGTAGCATAGCTTTTGGGACTTGTACAGTGTGCATTACTCCTGGCATGATTTAATAGGGCAGCAAATGAACAGCAGCTGAGCTAAAGTACTTTCCCCTTAGAGATATGCTAGGCTGTCTAACCAGTTTTCCTAATCCCCGTTATAATACATTAAAAAAGCTATTCGACATCTATCATAATCAACATCTTAATCCCGTTTCATGTTCCTCTAAAACAAAAGCACCTTCCTTTCCTCTTCCTTTCCCACAGCTCTAACTTGCATGACTCCAGGGTGGGAGTCATACTGGCCCAGACTTTTCCAGTCAACTTTCTCAGTCACTCACAGAAAAACCTCAAATGTTCTAAAAATGGATTCTGTTCCATGCTCCCCAGTTTCCCAGTTTCCTTCCTCTTCCTCTTCCCCCTCCCCTCCCCTTTCTCCTCCCCTCCCCCTCCCCTTTCCCATTCCTTTCCCTTTCTCCCTTCCCTTCCCCTCTCCTTCCCCTTCCCCCTTCCTTTCCCCTTCCTTTTCCCTTTCCCCTCCCCTCCCCCTCCCGCTCCCCTTTCCTCTTTCCCCCCCTTCTCTTTTGCCTTCCCTTCCCCTTTCCCCTTCCATTCCCTCTTTCTCCTTCCCCTTCCTTTCCCCTTTCTCCTTCCCCTTTCCCCATCCCTTCCCCTTTCCCCTTCCCTTTGCCTCCCCTTCCCTTTTCTCCTTCCCCTTCCTTTTCCCCTTTCTCCTTCCCCTTTCCCCTTTCCCTGTCCCTTCCCCTTTCTCCTTCCCTTCCCTTCATTCCCTTCTCTTTTGCCTTCCCTTCCCCTTTCTCCTTCCCCTTTCCCCTTTCCCCATCCCTTCCCCTTTCTCCTTCCCCTCCCCTTCCCTTTTCTCCTTCCCCTTCCTTTTCCCCTTCCCATTCCCTTCCCCTTCCTTTTCTCCTTCCCCTTCCCCTTCCCTTCCCCTTTCTCCTTCCCCTTTCCCCTTTCCCCGTCCCTTCCCCTTTCTCCTTCTCCTTCCCTTCCCCTTTCATTCCCTTCTCTTTTGCCTTCCCTTCCCCTTTCTCCTTCCCCTTCCCATCCCCTTCCCTTTCTCCTTCCCCTTTCCTTTCCCCTTCCCCTTCCCTTCCCCTTTCTCCTTCCCCTTCCCTTCCCCTTTCTCCTTCCCCTTCCTTTTCCCCTTCCCTTTCCCTTTCCCCTTCCAAGTTAAGTGCATGTGGGAGCTTTAAGCAACTTGCTCTACCTTCCCTACCAACTGCAAACTAGCTGTTTGACTCAGTCTTCTTAGCTACGGCTTGTCCTGCCATTTGGGCATAATCCCATTAGGCAAGTGGCGTGAGAACCAGCGTCATCCTGAGCTTCTGACAACAACGTGTGCTTTAATTCTGTGCCAGCGCTTATATTAAGGCCCCAATAGAGAAAGCCTTTCAAGGCAAACCCTGATTTGTTAGGATGGGTTGAAATGTTGTTTTATGAAATCTTGAGTGAGAGCCAGAAAGCAGGGAGCTCAGCTGATTTTACAGATTTGCCACACCTCTCCCGAAAATGGATTGGCAAGAAGGGCAGAGAACTTTAGTAATAATCAGAACACAATGGACTGAAGATGACTATGTGTAATAGTGTTGAAATTGCATTACTCTGACACTATTCTCCGCATCTCTATATAGACAGATAAGGACTGGGTTTTTGGTATACACTGGCTGAAATCCTGTTGCTTAGCATAGTAAGTTGCAACAAGAGCAGGCCCATTTGAATCAGTGGAACTTATGAAGGAGTTAGCTCACCAAATCCTCATGGATTCAGTAGGCCTACTGTAGTTGCAATTTACTAGACTAAGCAACAGGATTTCAGCCAGTGAGGCAGAGAAACTTGGCATCAGTGGAACAAAGGAATAGTCAGACAGGAGCAATGTTTTGTGGTCTGAGAGAGACTTTTGACTTGTATCATCTTTTTCAAGCTCTGATTACGATGTCTTTCAAAAATCTTCAAAAACCTGACTAAATATCTGCTGTCAGCCTGGGCCATTAGCCCATTAAAGGAGGATAATCAGCTGGCAGTTCACCAATGTAAGTTCTCCTAGCCTCACGGTTTACTCTCTAAATTACTTTCCCCAACAAGTCTATCTAGCCATTCCAGTCCAAGCACTGTCTCCCAGTCTCCCCCATATTACCCAATGAATCCTCTATATCAGATCTTCAATGTCAGCAGGCTTATTTGGGATGCAGGGGGGGGGGGGGGGGGGATACAATTTCCAAAGTTAAACTCCTGCCCCTGGGGATCATTATGTTATTAACACTTATCTATAGATAAATACTTTTAAAAAACCCAACACTCAGAGGCTGAAATCTGTTGTGCAGTTCCCCCTGTGTAATGTTAATGATGCCATTGGTAGTGGCAGATGACTGCTAATTAAAGCCTTCCTTTCGTGTTTTTTGGGGCATATATTGCTCATACACAACGTGACAAAAAGGCACATGCACCCTGAAATCACAAAAGAAAACCTTTAATTAGCAGCATTCTGCTGCTGTTGCAGTCATTCTCATTGTGCAAGTGGATCTTGCCCAACAGGATTTCTGCCAAGGTGTCATATAAGATTCATTGATTGATAGACTGATTGACTGGTTTCAATGTATAAACCACACTCTGTAGACGGTTTACAATAAAACAATACATACAAACAAATGAAGAATAAATGCAAACACAAATCAATAAACAATACATTAACCTTTTCCCAACAATTCTATCTAGCAATTCCAAAAGGTGTAAATAAAAATAAAACCAATATATATGTGATAGGAGCCAGGTGAGCTTTGCTGGGAGACCATTCTATACAAGGGAGGGACGGCACAATTCAAAAAACCTTTTTTTCTGTCACCATCCACCACGTTTTTCTTGGGGTTTTTCTTGGGGGAAGGTACTTGCAGGAAAGCCTCAGATTCTGATCTCAGAGTACAGCTGGGATGATGACCAGAGAGGCATTTTGTCATCTGTTAGTATCTGAAAATACATAAGGCATTACCGTTTAGAGCCAGTTGCTCACTTTGTTGTTTAGTTGTTCAGTCGTGTCCGACTCTTCGTGACCCCATGGACCAGAGCACGCCAGGCCCTCCTGTCTTCCACTGCCTCCCGGAGTTTGGTCAAATTCATGTTGGTAGCTTCGATGACACTGTCCAACCATCTCATCCTCTGTTGTCCCCTTCTCCTCTTGCCTTCACACTTTCCCAACATCAGGGTCTTTTCCAGGGAGTCTTCTCATGAGATGGTGTGAGGGTATGGGTATGGCCTCCTCTGGTTTTAACAAAGACTCTGGAGTCGTCTGTTGTAGAAAATCAAAACTAGGTTTTATTCTCAAAAGGGTTATATTCTAAATTGTCCCAAGGACCTTTCAAAAATGGGTTACTGTTCTCCAGGTCTACGGGCTCCGTCTCTGGGTCTAGTAACGGGGTGGTCTCCTCATCTCCCCCTTCTGTCCCCCGGAGATTCTCCTGTCCCCGGAAAGGGGTCCACGGTCCATTAGGAATCCCCTCCTCTGGGCTTCTTCCAGACGCCATAATCGGCACTCTCTTTCTTCCCTTTCTACAGTCTCTTTCTCTTCCCGTAGTCGCCTACGCCACTCTCGGGCTTCAGATTCACCCCAATAGGAAGGCCTCTGAGGTAAACCTCTTCTCCTCCGATAATCCGCTTCCTCTCTTGGGACTCGAACCTTTTCTCACTGACCAGTCCATGGGTCTTCCACCCATATCATTTCCCAACCTCCCGGTATGGTATCATCCGCCCTTTTTATATCTCCCATTCCCGCCTCCACCAGGGACCTTCCCCTTTCCTCCTTTCCCGCCAATTCAACCCCGGTCTGAGTGGCTACTGACACCTTGGCCAATTTCCTTTCTAACTCCCGGGTATCCACTCCCTTTTGTACAGTCTCGACGGGTGGCGTAGGTGGATTGGTCTGCACCTCCTGTTCTTTCTTGAGGGAGGACGACACTCTGGCGAGAGCTTCCACCCTCTCGCCTCGACTCTCACAGATGGTCAAAGTATTGGAGCCTCAGCTTCAGGATCTGTCCTTCCAGTGAGCACTCAGGGTTGATTTCCTTCAAAATGGATAGGTTTGTTCTCCTTGCAGTCCAGGGGACTCTCAAGAGTCTCCTCCAGCACCACAATTAAAAAGCATCAATTCTTCGGCAGTCAGCCTTCTTTATGGTCCAGCTCTCACTTCCATACATCGCTACTGGAAAAACCATAGCTTTGACTATGCGGACCTTTGTCGGCAAGGTGATGTCTCTGCTTTTTAAGATGCTGTCTAGGTTGGTCATCGCTTTCCTCCCCAGAAGCAGGGGTCTTTTAATTTCGTGGCTGCTGTCACCATCTGCAGTGATCATGGAGCCCAAGAAGGTAAACTCTGTCACTGCCTCCATATCTTCCCCTTCTATTTGCCAGGAGGTGATGGGGCCAGTGGCCATGATCTTCGTTTTTTTGATGTTGAGCTTCAGACTTTCCTTCCACTTCCAGGCGCATCCGCAGCTGAGCGTCCTTTCGGCTTTGGCCCAACCACGTCATTAGCTCTGGAGCTACTTGTACTTGTCCTCCACTCTTCCTCAGTAGCATGTTGGACGCCTTCCGACCTGAGGGGCTCATCTTCCAGCATCATATCTTTTAGCCTTTTGTTTCTGTTCATGGAGTTTTCTTGGCAAAGATACTGGAGTGGCTTGCCAGTTCCTGCTCCCGGTGGATCGCGTTTAGTCAGAACTCTCCACTATGACCTGTCCGTCTTGGGTGTCCCTGCACGGCATAGCCCATAGCTTCTCTGAATTACTCAAGCCCCTTCGCCACGACAAGGTAGCAATCCGTGAAGGGTTTGCTGACACTGAGTCACAAAACATCATTTCAGGGAGGGACTGTACTGCACCTGACAAACCATGCAGGCTTAAACAAGGGAGGACAAAGCCAGTTCTACCATGAGGTAAAGTGAGGTGGCTGTAAGCTGTCAGAAGACAGAGCTGTGTGTCTGTGTTTGCCCCAGGGCCTCTAAGGCAACCCGCTACCCTCAGATGCGGTGGAGGACCCTGCCCCTTCAGTACTGTGTCCCACAGATAAGAGTCAGCTGCTGTTCTAGTTGTTATTCTTTTGAACATGGAATGAGAGAGTGGGGACTGCCTGCCACAGGCAGCAAAATATATTTGCCTTGCCCTGAACAACAGGAGAATCTCTGATCAAAATTCTCTTACATCATTCGTATTTTTCCTGGGAGTTTCAACATTGAGTGTGGTTAATGCAATGAAATCAGCTGCTTGGGGAAAGTGACCTGTTGCTGTCCAAGACATTCAGTCTGTCCTTTCTTACCTTCAGGCTGTCAGGTACCATCACAAGTATGTTCAAAGGAGGACACTTGAAGCTTAGATTGGATTTTGCATTTCCCAATATTTGTAAGGCAAATAGGAAAGCTCCAGAAGGAATATAAGATTTAAGATTAACTTTTTTTGTCCACATCAGCCAACCAAATACCTGTGGGAAATCCATAAGTGGGACAGGGGGAGGGAACAACAGTCTCTTATCATTGTTCCTGAGTGACAGGTATTTAGAGAAATATTGCCTCTGTAACTGGGATGTGATACTGCCCTATTGGCTAGCAGCCTCACTTTTCATGAAATTCTCCTAATCCCTTTTAAAACAATCCTACATTGCTGGCCACCATCACACCTTGTGGGAGAGAATTCCATAGTTTAATAACATACTCTCTGAAAGATGTACTTACCTTTGCATGTCCTGAATCTTCCATCATTCAGTTTGATGTTGTGGCTGTGGGTTCAAAGTGGTGGTGGTGGTGAACACTCTATCCATAGTTACTATCCATTTTATAAACTTTTTTTTTTGCATATTTTCTCCATATATGATGTAACTGCTTCAGAACCACTTGCCAGAGAAGGGCCAGAGTCCTTCTGTATTGTGTAGTGTAATCTGAAAATTGCACTAACTGTTGTGCATGATGGTCTCCACTGCTTGTCTCCTACTCGGACACATCCGGGCTGCATGCGTGGTTGTGGGCCTGGGTGTGTGTGACAGATAGCCAGTAAACTGAGAAAGCTACTTGCATGCTTTCTCTTATGCATGAAGTATTTCACAATAGAATTTCGGCCCCTGATTACTTCCTGCACACTGAGCCACAGTAGTTCAAGTAAGGTTCGCAAAATGTCATGAGATTAGGGATATTCAAACCCTTTTGCCCCCTTATCCCGGAATAACCACGCGAGACCAGGCAAATGGGTTAAACATGGGCCACACTTTATTAAAATCCATTTCATTCTCATGAACATTGCCAATCATTTGGCAAAGGGGGGGTCCTGCCGTAGTGCGGATTCAGATTTCCCTCTTGGGTTCTCGCTTGACCCTTGACCAGCCAATAGGCTGATCTCAGGCCTCAGTTATTCCCCTCTTTATTACCACGGGATAACTATTGGCCTCCAATTTTCCCCGGACCCCCTTTCCCTCTCTCTGTGCCGTCCGTTCTCATGAACAGCCTCGTAATGTCGCGTGGGCATCCGGGAAAGGCCGCAAAGACCCGCCTCGATGGGGGATCTCTCTGGTCCCACCCATCGGCGTGCACATTTGCTGTAGGTGGTACAGTAAGTAGGATACAGGTACTCAGGATTTGTGGAACACTTTTCTCAAGTCTCTTTGGCATTTCCCATGTAGCTTCTCAATTGACTGAGCCAGTTTGTTATGGCCAAGTTTCAGATGGGAGGCAGAAACCAAGAAACCATTAAATGAGTTAATGATTAAGATCATGAGAGGGCCAACCTTTCCTTCAGCATTCAGTCATGCACTCACTTGTGTCTGAGCCCTACATCTACACCCCCAAATCTGTCCTGCAAGAGTGCTCGGTCCTACTTTTATTTCCCAAAAAGTTGTTAAATTGAATGAACACCAAAGTGCTGGCTAGGTTTTCATGGAGAAAACACTAGGTGCAAAATCTTGTGGCACCCTTAGTCTGGAAATCCCCAGTTCCAGCAGAGGAAAGGTCAGTGCTCACTTTAATTTGAATAGTAATTTTCATTAAACCAAATACCGTGTTTCCCCAAAAATAAGACAGGGTCTTATATTAATTTTTGCTCCAAAAAAAGCATTAGGGCTTATTTTCAGGGGATGTTTTATTTTTTTTCATGTACAACAATCTACGCTTATTCAAATACAGTCATGTCATCTTCTGGTTGCTGCACAAGGGTGGAGGGCGGGGTTACTATTAACTAGGGCTTATTTTTGGGGTAGGGCTTATATTACGAGCATCCTGAAAAATCATACTAGGGCTTATTTTCAGGTTAGATCTTATTTTCGGGGAAACAGGGTACCAATTCTGCACTCATGAGCTTTCATTGGCTCTTGGAGAGTTATAGTCTTCTGTGGTCATAAAATGTTTTAGTTGCCCTGTTTTTCAAGGGCAGTCATTGTTTTTGCATGAGAGCAGCAGCAACAACGCCAACAACATTGTGTGACAGCTGTGTATATGCAGAAGCATTTTGTTTTTTCCTGACACTCCCTTTGCAGGAGGTGCTTTCGGCCTTCCAACACTCTGCGTGCATGGCAAGTGGGGTTGCCATTTTCAGCCCTGAGAGCAGCACATCATGCTGGCTCTGGAGTCAAAGGATACATTGGCACTTAAGTTTGTATCCTTCCTTTCTTCCATAAAGTTTAAGATGAGCTAACAGCTGGATAGCTCAGTGGTTTAGGTACATGAGTCAGAGGTTGGGAGTTTGATTCCCCACTGTACCTCCCTGATAGGGGCTGGATTCTATGATCCATAAGGTCCCTTCCAGCTCTGCAGTTCTAAGATGATGATTATGATTTCATCACTCTTTTCTTCCCCTTTATCCTCACAACCCTGTGAGGTAGATCAGAGTCAGAAAGCATGACTGACCCATGGTCAATCAGATAATAGATTATTGGGGACTAGGATCTGGATCTCCCATGCCACAGTCCACACTACAAATCACTACACTGTGCTGCCTCTCTTTCCTCGCTGGAAATGACTGGAGACCCTTCTCTCTACCTTTTGCACCAGGGTAGACAGAGGGTTAGTAAGAGAATCCTTGGGGGAAAGATGAAAAGAAGGCTCTTCGTTCTCTCCAGTGGAGATCTTCAAACAGATCCTTTCTCCTTGTTGGAAAAGGTAACCGGTTTGAGGATCTTAAGGTAAGGGTGGGCCAACTGGACCAGACAGGAACAAAGAGATCCACCCCTTCCCCATTGTACAGATGGCCATTTCTGCATTGTAGGCAAGTGGTAAAAGCAATTTGTATTAAATTGTCTGGAAGGAATGGGAAGGTCAGTGCAGCCCTGAGGGCTATGCTTAAGGTCTGAGGGCTGGCATAACTGGTTTTGCTATCTGAGGGTGTGTTTATATGTAAAAAGAACTGGATTTGAATCAGATTTAGCATTTTAAATGAATTCAAAATTTTCTGTGTACACAATGTACTGGGAAGCACATATTTATTTTGATGGGAAGTGTGGTTTTTGGTCGTAAACCAAGGTTTTTAAATTAGTCAACGAGGGGTCATTTCTTTTAACAAACTGTGAAATCAATTAATTTTGAATCATTTTGGCATATGTGAATGCCTCCATCGAAGTAAATTGGGGTTTCTCTCACCCTGCTAATAAGGGCAAAGGTTTTGATCCTTTTTCCCCTCCCCTCTTTAGGCACCCTTAGCTGCACCAGGGCCCTTATCCAGAGGTCTTCCTCATATATTTAGTCCCCATCATCTAAAGAGGTTCAGGTTCTTCTAGATCCTCCTCAGCCCGGCAGGAATCCTCCAGTTCCTGTGAAGAGTCTCCCCAAGCACTCTCATTCCCCCCCCCCCAATCGGTTTCAAGTTCAAAGGGCCCAGTTTGGATCCCTTGCTCCGATATCTCTGGCTTCTTCCCCAGCTCCAGCAGCTCTTCTCTTGCCTTTTCCAGCACTTCCCGTATCTCTCCCAGCCCCCAGGGATTGGGTGTTTTCTCTTCCATCCCTAAGGGTCACACACACACTCTCTCTCTCCTTCCATGGGCAGGGTCTCTGTTTCGGTTTCACTGCCCCAGGCATGGGGCTCCCTTGGGACACGTTCTTCATTCAAAGTCGTAGGACTCATTTCCTCTGGACCTACACTGAGACAGATACCCTGCACTCCTTGGGCCCTGGGCCAGGATTAGACAGCCCACCACTTTAGGAGCCTACATTGCTGACCTGTTTACAACCTCAGAATAAAAGAAGAGGCACTTTCCTGATTCCTCTGTCTGTGAAGCACAGAAACGCTGTATCTGAGACTTGCAGTCTGCCCATTTTTCATACCTTCCCATAATTCAACTGAGGATTCCTACCACCACAACCAACTCTAACAACAGTGAGTTGGTCTCTAAATAATTTGAAATGCAAACAAAAAGTGCCAATAATGAAGGCTCTGGATGTTGAAGGATACTTTGGGGGCTTTGTTTTTCCTTACAGCTTCTTGACTGGCTTGCATGCTTTAACCATGCTTTAAGCATACTATAACTTTGATAACTTCTTCCTCCACTCAGACACACACCTTTGCCATGGATTGTTGTATTTGCTGATCCTATCTGGCTGTGGCACATGTAAACACCATAAAGAGTCAGTGGGATGGAGCAGATAGGGCATGAGTGGCGAATCCATAGCCAGGCTAGTTTTAAAAGCCTGTTTATACTCTTTTCAGAAGCATGAATAATAGTCCACAAAATATTATTCTGAAAGAGGCACATCCCTTGTGAAACGAACCACAAACTCTTGTCTAGATAGTCCCTTGACGTGAGTAGCTGGATTAGCTTTCCATTACAACCTCCTGGTTGTAATGGAAAGACAGGAGAGCCTGGCGTGCTCTGGTCCATGGGGTCACGAAGAGTCGGTCACGACTTAACGACTAAACAACAACAAAAACAACCTCCTGAGTCCTGACAGGCTCATTCACATTAACTTTTAAGGCCCTTTGACTGTTAATTATCACTTGTTGGCAGCAGATTGTAGGCAATTGGCTTTGGATGACAGCACTGGCTGCATCCCAGCGTCTCCATGGCTGCGTCCAAAGGCACTCCCAAGATGTTCTGCAGTGCTGGAAAAAAGCCTTATCGGGTTCACAGCCTCATTAGCCAGGGTGCAGCCATCTGGTAATTGAAAAACATTTGTTCCTCTCTATCTGTGTCTACCTTGTACATTGTTATCTGTCACTAGCTGTTTTTAAATAGTCAAGCAGAGTTAATATTTTGGGGTCTGCATTTGTAATCCTGCATGCCTCGCTGTATGGTTAAGTCTGTAACCAGTTTACAAATTACTGTTGAGATCAGGACACAGCATCCAACATGTGCAAAGAGGAGGCCCTGTGCTCACCACCAGGCAGATATGGCTCATATAGCCATGTTGAGATTGTGACATTCCAGGCTTTCTTTAAAATCAGGGATCGGGGGATATGAAGCTCTCTAGAAAGGTTGCCAACTAAGCTACCAACTGCCATCGTTGAAGAATTATCCCTAACCTAACTAGGGCTGATGTGTCCAAAATCTAGAGGTCCACATGTTCCCTGGCCTTGTTGTGCTAAATAAATTTAGACTGTTGCATAAGTCTAGAAGACAAACAAAACCTGAAGTTTATAAGAAGTAGAAGTAAACAAGTGACAATCTGATGTCATGATGTTTACGACTTGGCAAGGTATTTTTGGGTGCACATAGATGGCCAAATTGGATTGGGCTGGACTGGGCTAAACAGGGTTGCTTAAGGTTGCACAGATGTGTGGCCATTTAGTGTGGTCCCTGCATCCAGGTGGTTTGGGGGCCGGAAACCACATTGTACCTCAAGTGACCCTATTAACTCTATGCCTCCTTTTAAAGGGAAAGAAAAAAAGTATCCTCCCCCTTATCCCCTCCTCTCTCCCTATCCATGGGGGAGCAGGAGGAAGCTTTCAATTTATTGATAACTGCAGCAGCTTAAGAAAAGTAGGTAAACAGTCTGCTTTGGTTCATTCCCAGCAATCACACGTGTCAGAACTGAACCAAAATGGACTGATCCTACCTACATTTTAAAAAAAAAGGGCAGCCCTAACAGGGACCCCAAAAGGTGTGAACAGGCATAGATAAGGGATGGAATGGTTCTCAATTGCCTGTATGACATGTGGTCCCTGGAAAAAAGGAGTAAGCCATCCCATCCCATACTGGACCAAACCATGGGACAAAACCTTGTCTGGTCACACCCTGTGTTTTCTAATACAAATCAACAGCAGTTTTCTGCCAAAAGCCTTACTGACATCCTCTTGATCCATCTAACTCTGCCCGAAAGTCATAAGTCCCCCTCAGGAACTTAGGACTTAACCACAGGCAGCTTTCATAATGGATAAAGTTGTCCAGAATTGGAGAACCCTCCAATTTAACATTGTATATCCTGATATAATTTACATACTGTATCACCTCCTCCCATTACTTCTAAACATAATACATACCTTCTCTAACCAGAAGTACATTTTACTGAAATTATGAATTAGGACATTTTGACATCCATAAGAATTTACCCCCAAGTGTTTCAGTGGCTTTTGCAGTGAGGCAGTCAGAGCCATAAGAAAGAAGAGTCTTGTGATACCTTAAAAACTAACTAGTACTATTTGGCAAAAGCTTTCATGGACTTCAGTTTGTTTCTTTAGAGACATACATTGCAGTCCATGAAAGCTTATACCAAATAAATCTTGTTTTTAAGGTATCACAAATATGTCTTTTTTGCTTTTGTTGTAACAGACTTACACCTATGGAAAAATAAATCAAAACTACATATGGGTTAAAAAATATCTGTTGTCTTATTCCATAAGATAACAGAATGAGAGACATAATGATGTTGTGGTTGAAAGTGCTGAATTTGGACTGGGGAAACTTGGTTTCAAATCTCCACACAGTCACTAGGTGATCTTGGGCTAGTCACATTCCCACATTCTAGCTTATCTTGTGTGCATAAAATGGGGCAACTTTAGTATGGTGTCATACGCTCTATGGTGGAATCAAACCTAGATGATTAATACATGTCAATGTACCTTCTTAAAAGTTTTGAGAAATCAATTGGGAACTCCATGCAGTATGATAGTGGCCTTAGGTTATTAACTACCTGGTAATGCATCAGCAGGAGAGCCAGCGTAGCTTAGCGGATAGAGTGTCAGACTTTGGTTCAAATCCCTACTCAGCCATGGAAACTCACTGAGGGGTGGCAATGGTAAACCACATTTTGGAATCTCTAAGACACCCTGCCAACCCTATGAGGGGAGCCCTGAGCTGGAAGTGACTTGTTGGCAGGTTACAACAGATTCACCAACAGGTTTCTAGTGTGGACTTGTTTGGGAATCATTGCCAAAGAACAGAGCACGTCCCTGTTCTGTACTGGAAACCATTATGAGGCCTGTTGACTTTCACGCTTTTTCTTTCCTACTTGGAAATTGTGGTTTAAAACCTGATTGCTTCCTTATTTCAACATGTTTAGTGAAAAGGTTTGACCATGTTGCTATACGACCCTCTATTATAATCATTGGCACCATTCTAGAACACGTGTGTATCTAGCTATATGCGCGCATGTACACACACACACATGTATTAAGTATTATAATTATTCTATTTAAGATTATATTTTAAGAACACCTACAATTCTGGCCAGCTCATTGGTTGTTCCACACAGAGGAACCACTGGTACATACAAGGGAAAAGGCTTATGTAGATATGCAAGATGTAAAGGACCAGATTTCTATGCAGGACATTGAGATTTTGCCTAGGACACAGTACCCTTCATCGATATCAGGACTCCCAAAGTCCTAACCCATATAAAGACCGGGTGAAGGGCACTTCTGGACACCATCAGGAATTGATTCTCCCTTCAAAAGTTAAACCAAAAACAAACTGGGACTTACCTTCCACAGGTCACTATTTGTCTAAATTTACCTCAACCCCGTCTCTGTTGCCATCTACTTCCTGACCCCGTATCTGGTCTCCAGTATCTGAGAGAGGATCAAACAGACAGACAGCACGTCATATGGATTCACCCTCTACTGGTGATGAGGATATGTCTCCACCAGGTTCACCGTCACTTCTGGTGACACCTCCTGACTCTGATGTCAGGGATGGGAATCTGCTTTCACCATCTGAAGGTATTCGATCTTTTTCTGATCTCATCCTGTGTATGGCAAATCCCTACACATTGAAGTTGAAAAAAAGCTGATCCTGTTTTTGACCAAGTGCAGTTTAACACAGAACTTCCAGTTCAAATCTTGTTTGTTTGTTTGTTCATACCCTGACTTTCTCCTTAAAAAGGAATCAAGGCGGCTTACATCATTGAAAGACAATATTTAAAGCTGAAAATAATGAATATACAACGGTGGTTTACATCATTAAATGACAATATTTAAAGCTAAAGCCATAAGTATGCAAATACTAAAAAGAAACAAACAAATACCACTCTGAGAGATGGTAAACACAAGTAGTACTTGTGACTCTGTCAGAGCAGTAATGCATAATAATTCATCCAAAAGTCACTCATGTAGCCATTCACTGAGAGAAAGCTTGTCTGAAGAGAAAGGTCTTTGTCTGCTTGTGGAAGGACTGCAAAAATGAGGCCAGTCTGATCTCCTGTAGGAGGGAATTCCAAAGTCTGGGGGGCAGCAACAGAGAAGGCCCTGTCCTGTGTCCCCACCAAGAGCACCTGTGAGGGTGGCTGGAGTGAGAGAAAGGCCTCCCCTGATGACCTTAACACTTGAACGGATGGGACATACAGTCTTTGAGTCACTTGGACCCAGGCCATTTAGGGCTTTATAGGTTAAAACCAACACTTTGAATTGTGCCCAGAAACTGATCTGCAGCCAGTGGAGCTGCTGTAACAGGGGGGTTATGTGATCCCTGTAACCAGCCCCAGTCAGCAGTCTTTACTGGAACTTATAAAAGAGCCTTGGCAGAAGCCATATTCTTTGCCCCCTCCTTCCAGAAGGGTGGAAAATCTATACAACAGTCAGGAGGACTGTGCTGCTTTCACGTTCAGGCATCCACAAACAAATTCTATGATAGTGGACGCTTCCCAAACATGATTGAAGGGATAGCAGTGTACCTCCCCTTCTGAGGAAAGGACACGAGATGGACCTTATTGGCCAGATCAGCTTTCTGTGAACATTAGGACTTTGTGATTCTATGACCCTTCGTTTTAAACTAACATCAAAAAAAAGAATAGGACCCAAGGCATTAATCCTAAGAACACTGTTTCATTTTTCAGACACATTAGGGGAAGAAAACTCTGAGATCTCCAACTCACTTAAATACTCTATGAATAGAACAAACATCACAGCAAAACAAAAAGCAAGCAGCAGTCTCCACTCCACCCTGGCCCAAATGTTTATAATTCCACTCAGCTTTAAATGGGGGAAAAAAAATACTTGCAGACAGAATTAAATTAAGGCTAGGCCATATGGTACCAGGGTTTCAAATGACATAATGGCTATCTGGTCCCACATGATAGTGGGGAAGGCCCCCTTTGATATAAAAACTAGGTCTAAACGATATATGACCCTAGCTAAGTGGTATAAGTGGCAGAATAAAGGTTATGGCATGGGGTACAGACCGAGCTAGATTAAGACTTTTAGAGGTGCTAAGCACTGAACAGATTATGGTGCCCCCTACAAATATAAAGTGTGCCGGGTCCCACAGCTTTTTAAAAAAAACATTATATGCATGAAAATACAGTAATTTAATTGTATAACATGTGGCAAGAAGAACCACGTGTCATATACAAAATCATATGTACAATCAAATTACCGGCTTCCAGCCAAATTTCACTCTTTGATTTAGACAGATTTTGTCAGAATCTGTAAACTGCAAAGCTCAAACAAGAGCTTCTGGGGTGTTTTTAACAGTGGCTGTTATTTCTTTGGCTTGCACATGTAGTGCAGAGTCCATGGGTCTAAAAGACCAGAAGCTCTTTTTATCTTTATACCCATCCAACCTCCCAAACTACAGAAATAATAAACAAACTAACAAACAACAACTCACCAAGCAATGCTGATGCTGATTGATCCTTTCACTGAAACTATGAGTTTTTTTGCTAGGCGAGTCTTTATATGTGTTAGTTTTTACAGGTACATACTCAATTACTTGGTGCTCGTGAGGGAGGGAGGGAGAGAGAGAGATGAGAGTGTGGGATGGATGGATGTGGTTTGTTAAGGAGGGTGCACCATTTGCACCATGATTCATGGAAAATCCAGCACTGAAAAAAACTCTGTGGTGCCCCCTTCCCTTGTGCTTATTTTGCTTAATGGTTAATCCAGGCCTGGGTTCAGATGCCCAGTAAGGATGGATCTCTAAGGTTGCACACTCAGGAACATTAGAGGCAGATTAGCCTTTCCTTGTACAAGAGGATTAATTCCCCTTACACTGTTCTGTGCTTTGACATGTGGTTTTGCAATAAGATATCCAGGGGATTGCCCGTATTAGCCTGTGATAGCAAAGCAACATCAACAACAAATCTAGTGGTAACTTAAAGACATAAACTTTTGTGGACTGCCACCCACATTACCCGATGCATGATCTGTTACCTGATAAGTTAACAATCTTGCCTGTGGACCTAGACAGTGTCCCTTGTTTATTGTGTTACCCATGACATAGTCATGCATTAGTCTAACCCTTTTTGAGGATCCCACATGCCTGCAAGAAATTCACAAATCTTTAGTACATCCAAATGTTAATTTTTATTTATTTGTTTTGTTTTAATTAGATATTTTTTATTTTAAAAAGCATGGTATTTTATACGTATGTTTGTGGGAGAATTTTATAAAGTGTCTTTCTTGCAGCTAATACAGTCCTGGAATCAGTATCTTTATCATTTATCAGCTTCCAAAACAACACAGCCTACTTGGTCAGGGGCTATGTTGTCTGGGGGATTCTGGGAGATATATTTGAGAAACGTGGCCTTTCAAAGTGCTTGTTGTATTTAGAATGATATTTAATGTGTGTTGCTCTGTAGCCAACATTGTTGCCCTCTTGAGCCTTCAATAGAAATTGTGAAAGGGTAATAAGAAAATAAGGGCTTGATCAGATGCATTTGCCCTGCTATTTGGTGCACTGTGGGGGTGGGTTGGTTTGCTCTTTTTTCTGGGAATCAGATGACCTGATTCCTGAAGTGAACCAATCAATCCTCAGAGTGCCCCTCTCTGCACCTTTCTGAGCCCCTTGTCAGGGGCTTTGACTTTTGTGGTGTGGGTGGGTGCACTCTGGTTTGTATTGGTTCCACGGCACATAATTGCTGGGAATGGACCAAGAAGGGAGCCTTACAGCTGGTAAAGCTACCAAAGCTCCTTTTGCTGCCAAATTCTGATATTATGAAGTGGCTTAATAAATGAGCCACTTCAGATATCGGCAAATTGAGCACTTCCCCTGCTCCTCTGTGGAGGGCCAGGGGAAGTGAAATTATTTTTTCCCTCTGCTAAACCATCACTGATGCTCTGAATCACTCAGATAATTAAAACAAATTATTTACCTTTATATGAAGTGCTGATTGAAACTGTGGCTGCCGGCAGTTTCTCAATAAGCACTACATACAAGGTAAAGAAAAAAATAATTTAATCTAAGTGATTCAGATTATCTACAATGTTTTAGCAATGGGGGGGGGGGGAATTCAGTTTCTCTGCCCCTCTGCAGAGGAGCTGGGAAGTGTTCAATTTGCCAATAAACCTGAAGTAGGTCATTTATTAAGCCACTTCACAATACCAGACATTGACAGCAGAGAGACCAAGACTAAAAAGGGTCACTTGAGGTATGTATGCCATTTGGATGCAAGGATCACACCAAATGGCATACTGCTCCTCCATCTGACCTCAGGTGAGCATATTTAGACCACACCAGCTTGCCCCCAAAGGGCCAATGTAGTTGCAGCCTAAGAATAGTCCTCTTTGAACAGATCCTAGACACATCCTTGCTGCTCCTTTTGAGAGGACCTACCATATACATTGTTGTAAAAGATTACACATCTCTCAGAAGAGGCCTTGCTCGAAAAGCCCCGACTGAGAAGGTGTGCATTTTCTGATACTGATACACACCTCTACCTTCTCCTGACTGAAAGGTGTCCACATATACATCCAAATAGCCAGAGGACCCACTGGAGACAAATTCAAAACCAGCTGCCTCTTTTTCCTCCCCCAATCAACAGGTTCCTATTCCTTGCTGTTGACCTGCCATATCTGCCAGCGATATCGGCTGAAGGTTTGTCACAGGCCCAAGGTCACCTGACGGACATTAGCTGACCCCCTGTTGCTACACACTTCACTGTACAGCTAAGGTGGATGGTACAAAGTTTGAACCCTTTCAGTGCCTGCTTCCGGGTAAGGAAGGAAAACTATAATCCATACTAGTGACTGTGTGCATAGAGCCAGAGAGCAACAACTCAGAATATTTAGGTGGTTTCAATTGACATACAATTTGGTGTTTTTAACTGGTGCTTTAAAATTTACCATGTTTTAACTGGAAAAGCTGTTTTGTGTTTTAATTCTTCTCTTTTGTGTAATATTACTGTGAGCCGTTTTGGGATCCTATTTTGGAAAGAAAGGTGGCTATAAATCCAATAAACAATTAAAATCTTGTTCTTGCTATGTTGATAAGCAGATATAAGTGAAGTAAAGGTCTTCCAGAGCCTTTTCTCTTTCTTTCAATAGTTCCTTAGGGCTATTTCAAATGTGACTGTGTGAGAAAAGCTATGACACAGGAACTGATGATTGAAGTCCACAGTGTGTGGTATTACAGTTATGCACATGCAGTTCTTAGGGAAGGAGATATGACTGCTGGACAAGGCTTCCGAGATAATTTTCAGAAATCAAAACGTGCGTATGAGATCATCAGATGTAAGGACTGACATACAGATTGCAAAGTATTTCCTACAGTAGGAATAGACAACTGAAGGTCACAAGGCCAACTCTGCCTTCCCCCAGTACTCATTTTTACTCAAACTATGAGCAAAGGGGAATGTGTACAGAAAACGGCAGCTCCAGTGAGGCTTGCTGGCAGTCTTTCCTCCAAGCCAATTGGGTACTGCCATGATACCGTCCATCCTCTCCTGTGTGGTCCTCCATAAAACATAGTTCTGACCAAGGTCCTCCTGCACAGGTGTGTTCACTTGCCTTATGCACTAGCTGGAAGGTATTAAGCAACAAACCAAATCACCCAGAAGTTGAATAGGACTGTGGTATGAGATAACAATTTCTGCTGACTGAGAAAGAACCATGTAGTAGAGGACAGAGGCAGGGAAAGTGTGCCCATCTAGAAGTTTCTGGACTGCAGGTCCCATCACCCTCAGCCAATACAGCCAATGATGAGGAATTCACAATGTCTGGAGGATCATAATTGTCATTATCATTTTAGAACTGCGGAGCTGGAAGGGACCCTATGATCATTGAGTCTAGCCCCTGTCAGGGAGACATAATGGGGAATCGAACTCCCAACCCCTAGCTCTACAGCCAGATACCTAAACCACTCAGCTATTCAATACATTGTGGCCACCTTGCCCTACACTGTATATCCTGTTTCCCCAAAAATAAGACCTAACCTGAAAATAAGCCCTAGTATGATTTTTCGGGATGCTCGTAATATAAGCCCTACCCCCAAAATAAGCCCCAGTTAAGTGAAACCCTGCCTGCCACCCTTGTGCAGCAACCAGAAGAAGATCACATGACTGTATTTGAATAAATGTAGATTGTGGTACATGAAAAAAATAAAACATCCCCTGAAAATAAGCCCTAATGTGTTTTTGGAGCAAAAATTAATATAAGACCCTGTCTTATTTTCGGGGAAACACTTCCCCAGAAGATCCACAGGTAGGAATGTAACATAATCTAGAAAAAACAAGGAATAGGCTATATGGTCCCCAAGATTACACAAATGGAAGAAAAATAAATGAAAGAGGTATGCTTAGCCTGGGGAAGTGGATTTCATCCATGAAAGCTTGCTACTTATTTTATAGTAGCCCAATAAAAGGCATCACCCACTCTTGCATAGGTAGGAATTTTGTCTCACTTCACAGCCTTATTTGATTTTTAATTGATAGGCTTTGGTTTCTCTTCTACCACCTTATACTTAAGGGCAGATTATAAGGGGAGCGTGTGCCGGTGTGCATGTTGCAACCATCCAAAGACATTTGGTGCCTACTTCTTTGGAGTAATGGGTAGTCCACCTCTGGGCTGCACCACTGGGGGGACTGGTAGGATTGAATACTTCCCTGCACAAGGGACAACCTAATATCAGGGAGAAGGGTCGCTTCAAATAGTTCTTGAGGTACTAGTCTTCTGCGGACAGGGGTGTGTTTGTATGGAGGAGCCCCTGTGGGAGATGTGGATTCAAATCCATGCTCAGCCATATAGCTCAGGGATTCCTCTTGGGATCCTCCTTGTATCTCAGCCTAACTCACCTCATAGGGTTGTTGTGAAGAAAGGAGGGGGAGATAACGGCGTACGTCTCTTCTGAACTCATGGGAAAAAATACTGGATAAAATAATTCGAGCAATATACGTGAAAGTCTTATCGACCACCTGAAGCGATCTGTCAATGCAAAATCGACACTCTGGGCTTACCACCTCAGGGCAAACGAGGACAGAGGAAACAACGCTCGCAAGCCAACCTATAAAACAGAACTGCTGGATTTTGGAGTCAGAGGCTGGGAGTTCGATTCCCCAGCGTGCCTCCTTGATAAAGGCTGGCCTCGATGCTCCATAGGGTCCCTTTCAGCTCTGCAGTGCTAAGATCCTTATTACTGTATTATGAAATTAAAACGCCCCGGGACATCCCAATCACCTCTGCTCCTGATTGGCTAATGATCAGGTTTCGGGAAGGCTGGAAGCACGCCTCCCTCCCCACGAACGACCCAAAAGGAGGCACCTCTTGACTCGGCGCTCGACCTCCGCCCGCTCCTCCCCGCCGGGCTTCTTTCGCAGGAAAGAGGGAAGGAGGGAGGGCGGGAGGGAGAGGCCGCCCGCAGTCTCCTCCTCCTCCTCCTCCGTCCGGCAGCCACGGCGGACGGAGCGAAAAGCTTCGAGGGGGCCCTTCTGCCAAGAGGCAAGAGAGACGGAGAAGGAACGTGCTGCGGGACGAGGACGCCTGAGGTGGGGCGGAGGAGAGCGAGAGCGAGAGCCCGCCTTCCCCTGTCAACCACAGGTAGGTGAGGCTGATCGTTTGGGGAACTGGATCGGAATCATCGAGAGAAGCTCCGGAAGGGGGTGAGGGTGGGATCTTACACCAAGACTCGGGAGTCCTCCACTTTCTAGGTGAGAGGATCCTTCAGTAGCTCCGAGCACTAGGGAAACCTCTCTGTGTGTGTGTGAACGTGAGTGCTCGGTGTAGGTAGCAGTGGGACATGCCAGCATCCGCGTAGAGCAGATCCCTGCTAGAAACCGGAGTGTGGTGGTTCAGACTGATTTCCTGTTGCCCGAAGAGGAAGAAACTACACCCCCCCCCCCCCGCCCCAAGTATCTTTGTGGCAAGGAGAGATACCCGGCCTGAAACTTTGGAAATTCTTCCCCTGGCCAGGGCTGTGGATTTAACAATGCTCTCTGGGAGTGCTGACCTTGTGAAGTTCTCCCAGATCGGTTCTGAAAAACATGATGAGCTATTTGGGCTCTTCCAGATGTGGAAATGGAGCTCTTATCATCCCTCATGGTTGACTACCATTGACAACGGCTGATAGGAGCTGCTGTCCAAGAACATGTTGAGGGACAGCGGTTTCCTCTTCCTGCTTTATATGTCAACTGGTGTGTGTGTGTGTGGAATGAATCACAAGGTTCCTCATGCCACACTGGCCTTAAAACAACGCAACATAAAGTAAAGCTGATGTTTCAGGCAACAGAATCTACATGATGTGCAGAATTAAAAGTCCATAGGCAAGCAATACCTGTTTGTTTGTTTTTAGAATGAATAAATATATGTTCGTTTTCTGATGAATGGAATGGCAAACATAACTGAGGGATGTACATGTCATTAACATTACCTCTAGACTGGAGATGGGGTCATTTTAACTTTCTACATCTGGTGTATGACATACTCAAGATCAGCAGAGACCTTACTGGTGACAATTGCTAGATTTTGTGCTGCTGTGGTGAGATATGGAGGTCAGAAGTCATAGTAGGCCATTCGTGACCAAATGAGGACGCTGCTTATTTTCCCCATACTGTACTAACCGTGCTACAGGGTTAATAGGGCATAAGATGTTTCTCCTCTCCAGCATAGCAGGCTGCAGGATTCCCAGGGGAACACTGGGTAATCCCATTTGCAGTTTTGAACCCCTGCATTTTCAGGGACAAGACACATTCCCCGTGCCTTGGTGTAGGTTTGTGGAACCCAGTTCAAGAAACAGCCTTACCGGAGGCGTTTTCTCACATGACACAACAAGCATGTTATGGGGAGGGGGCAAGGGGGCCTTCTGCTCTGTGTGAGTACATCTGGATGCGCTTTAGGGAGGGGGGGGGAGAAACAAAGAGAAAAGTTGACCTGCTAGCCAAAATAAATATTACCTTAGAGTGATAGGAATTCCATTTTTTTGAACGTAAATGTCAAGGGGAATATGCCCTTTGAATGCACAGTGTCATGAAACAGTCCTTAATGGACAAGATTTTGAATCTTACAGTGAGAGCTATCCAGCACCTTCAGTTGTGCTAGGAGCAAACAGTGAATGGGACAGGTCTCAAACAGGAGCACTCAGAACAACTGCAGGATAGTCAGCAGAACAAGGTATACTTTTTTAAGTGTCATGGCCATTTGTACACCTTGCCTTCTCCTGACACAAGCAGCCAGAAATTCCATAGATAAGAAACAGGTGAAAGGGGACAACGAGGAAGAGGAAGGTGCTGACTAATGCTAGCTGTGTCCTCACTGGAGGTGTGTCTAAGGTCATACCTCCAGGTGTTCATAATCCTGGCAAACAAAAGGGGAAGTCCGCCCTTTGTGAAGCAGGCCCTGAGTGTGTGTGAAGATGGTTAAGAAGGTCTCTTGAGAAACACAGAGAATTCTCCTTTGGACATGGATGTTATTTCCTGACAGCTTTTCCGCCCTTGTTTTTTTTTTTTTTTTTTTTGTCTTCTTCTAATTAGCTCACTAAGAGGGAAAATGTCGCAGCTGGGAGAGGCATCCCCTCGGGTCTCCAGAGTCCAGGATGGAGGATGGGCATGGGTGGTCTTAGCAGCTACAGTGCTGGTTCAAGGCCTCACCCTCGGCTTTCCTTCCTGTATCGGGGTCTTCTTCAAGGACCTGCAACATGATTTCCAAGCTAGCAACAGTGAGACATCGTGGTTCCCTTCCATCATGACAGCAGTGCTACACGCAGGTGGTGAGTGTTTCCACTGAGAAACCTTTTTCCTAAAAAGTGCTACGATGATGTATGAATCATAGCAACCTATCAGACAATGAAAACGCATGTAGATTTCTTTAGCGTGCTTCTGAGAAGGGCAAGGAAAAGTAAATGAGCAGCCAACTGTTAGCAAATAATATTCACCTAAAGAAGGCTACTGTTTTGTCTGGTTCAAGCCTGAAGCTCAACGTTCTTCTTCTGTGCGGCTGAGGGCACAACGGCATGGCAGAAACGACGTTCTTCTGAACCACTAGTGCCGGTCGGTCTCTCTCAACCCACCGCCTGCAACCCCGTCATCTGTCGAAAGGGCTATTTCAGTGTGCTTGTGTTACCCCGACTGACCTTCCCTCGAGACATCGCTGCTTGTTTTCGAGTTAGGAAGGGCCAAGAGGCCCAGAATGATAGGTTTCGAGGGATCTTACATAGTAGTAAATTGATCTGTAAACATCAGTGCTGAACTGAATAAATGGATACGGAAAATAGTAGTTTAAAATAATTCCAACAAGACAAAGAAATAATAAAGTTCAGTGAGAATGAGGAAAAGAGGTTACAGCTGAAAAAATGTGGCTATTACAGGATGAAGTGTGGGTAGGGTTTATTTGTTTTCTTTTTATATGTTTTATACGTTTTATATGGTTTTTAATAATATTTTCACTAAATGGACGGGGTATGAATATAAATAAATAAATAAATAAATAAATAAATAAATAAAATAAAATAAGAGTTTTCCTAGGAAAAAAGGTTGGAATCCAGTGTATAATTCCTACAGTTCCCTCTGTTCTTCCCATTCATGGCACGCCAAGTACAGTGTTGATCCTCCGTGAAAAAAGCATGCTGCTGTAACTTGATATTTGCTCTTTAAAATATTTTTGATACCCCATCTCAACCAAAGGAATGCATGGAACCTATATTATAGATAATAGATAAGATCCATTTAGTACATTGGCCCAAATCATGTTGTGTTGCTATACCAGCACAAGTAGGAATTACATCACTGGTGCTGCACAACTTTGTCATGCTGCGTGTGAGTTATGTGTCCTCTGAAATCAAAGCAGCAACTCTTTAATTAGCAGTCATTCCTGTTATGCCAGTGTAGCTCCATAGTAGGATACTGATGATCAGTATCTCCCAGTTATAGTCACAGGACGTCCTGTACACCTAAGGACTCCATCAGCCCTTGGTCCGGCCCTGTTGGGCACACCTAGCTACTACGGTAGTTCCTTTATATATATCTTGGGAAAAAGAAGGAAACTTCCTGTGTGGAAGGAGTCATAAAGGGAGAGGGAAATGATACTGCTGAGAAACAGGAGCTGCATGTCAATCATTCTGGCTGCAGACACACCAACTTAATCCAGTAAACAACAGCGAAAATCCTGGAAGGAGCTGACCTTTCAGGCTATTAAGATCATGGTGAACCTGTGTTGTTGACCTGTAGTAGCTACGCTCAGAGTAAACTTGCCTTGTCCTATATAAGTAGTGTCACAGCCCACGTGAGTAGGAGGCTTACATGAACTAGTGATAAGGATGAAGAGAGATTTAAACAACCGCAATGACTAATTGCATAAATAGGTAATGCTGAACTGAACAGCAGGCAATGTGGACCTTGGATTTCTCCAAACAGTGATCTGGTTAGGACTGACAAGGTTTCTTGGCCTTGAACACCTGGCAGTGGAAAGCACAGTGCCCTGCCAGAGGAAAAGTTGTGAGCCATGTGCTCCAGTCAGTTTTCAGAGAGAAGGGGTTATCTAAAGGACAAACTGAACTGTCACACTGTAGAAGAAGACGTATGTCCTCGCCCTGCATTAACAGGGGGTCACACCTGTTTTGAAAAAGAGGCTGGCTTGCTCCTGTTTCTTTAACAGGCAGAGCAGAGAGATTGGGTGCTTAGAAATCAGCAAACCTCCATGCCGTAAAAAGCTTCACCTAGTAATTTCTGCACATTAAATTGCTATTAAAAGGCATCAGAAAATTAAATTGCTATTTAAAGGCCATTTTTAGTTTGATGAGTGGGCAATCCTATGCTAATCTATTGTCCATGATTAACAGTGAGTGCATCCGTACCTGGTGCCAAGTATTTTGTGATCATCTTCTCATTTTTATTTGGTCCAAAAGTCAGAAGCAGCTCACTTTCCCCATCTGCAAAAAGTAAACTATGTTTGGGAGGTACATTGAAAATGCTGCAGGGGGTTATTATAATGCTCTGGAGACTTCGACCAGGCCTTTCATTCTGCACGAAAATCATATTGGCTGCCTTAAAACTTAAGGCTCATCTGTTAAATCAGCAGTTTTCAGTCTTGGGTTCCCAGGGTGCTGTTGGACCACTTCCTGGAAACCCAAGACAGCACAGCCAATGGTTGGAGATCCTGACAGTTGTCATCCCACAACACCTAAGAACCCAAGGTTAAGAACTGTTGTACTAGGCTCTACCATCTCTCCTTAAGAGAGTCAGTATGGTGTGGTGGGTGGAGTATCACGGTAGGGCTCAGGAGACCTGGATTCAAATCCCTGCTTAGCCATGGAAAACTGGCTGTGTGTTGGCAGTGGTAAACCATTCCTTGAACATGCTGCATACCTTGAAAGTCTAACTATCTACCTAAACTACCTAAGACAGAAGCTACTTGATCACACCCAATAACAGTACCTCTCATTATACTTGGATATAGCTTTATGTTTCTGTAGGGCTGCCAACTTTTGTTTGTTTGTTTAGCTGCTGTGCATTTAACAACAGTGTCAAAGCAGAATGATGAAACATGCATTCATTGACATTTAAAAGCTACTAAGTTAAATTAATGTGATTAATTCTTTCATGCCTTGATACATAAACCCTGTCAGGGGAACAAACCCACATATTTTTTGCCTGTTCTTTGTGCCTCCATATATGGAAACTAGATCTAATGACATGAGATATCTTTCAGCTCCTGGGTCCTGGGTTCAAATACTCACTCAGACACTGGGCGACCTTGAACCAGTGTTTATCTCTCAGTTTCACAGGGTTGTTGTAAATATAGCATTGGGTTGGGGAATTGTTGGTGCCACTCAAAGCTCAACAAATGGCATTAAAGTGTGATACATGTGCACAGTTTTAACTATTTTATCATTTATCTTAGTTGAAATGTTGGGTTCTAGCTACCTATGAGCAAAGGTGAGGGGAAAATGCCCCACCCTTCCCTAAAATATCCTCCATGACTAATTTTTATTACATGTTGTATTGGGTGTTTCTGCCATGTTCGCTCAGCAAACAGCCTGAGATTAGGGAAACGGAGCAGGGTGCCGCCTTGAGCCGAGCCTTCTGTTTCATACGCACCAGCGCTGAGTAAACATGAGGCAGAAGGAAATGAACTGTCATATTTAAAGCTGCACAGGAGGCTTGTCTTTGCATTTTGCCGGCTGAGGCTGCCCAGCTGAGCTGACAGCCTCATGGGGCTCCTGAAGAAGTAACTGTACGCTGGTGTAACAGTATCGTCTGTATAGGACGGGTGGGGTGGGGAAGAAAGGCTGCTTCTGTGCCTTTATTTCAGAAGTTTACTATACAGCTATGTTTATTCCTTTGATCACTTCTAGCAATTTCTCCTTATCAAATCTCTACTAAAGGCACAGGACTAGGCAAATAAATAACGCTAGATTTTTAGGCCTGCTGCCAGCTTTCTGCTCTTTCTTCACACAAGTCATATTAGGTAAGAATTCATTGTAAAGGTTTCTGTCAAAGAGTTGGGTTAAGGATCTTTCCAAATCTGTGTTATAAACAATCAGCAATACATATGAGATCCTTTTCACCTTCTGTCTGGTGGAACCTGTTTTTTAAAAAGCTGTATTACAAGCTTCTGTTAAAGGCATAAGGCTCCTGTCAATGAGTTGGGTATCAGATATGTCTTGACAACTGTAAGATCTTTTAGTCATAGGCTGTGCTTCCACCTACTCCTCTCACTGTTCAAATGCAGGAGGAAGACAACGGAATTTTAAATAATTTTATATTTATTATATTTATTATTAATACCTCAGGTCCTTTGAAGATTTTGACAGAGTGATCAATCCATTACTCTTCTAGTCTCTCATTTGGGTGTCAGGGATCAATGGAGTATCAGAGCCCAGCCCCAGAATCGTGCAGCTTACTTATAAAAGATCTCTTCCCAAGCTTGCTCAATTTACAGCTGCCAGTTGTGTGAGTGTGGGTCAGTCCTAGCTGGAAGGCCCCACAACATCCTCATGCACTCCTTTTTTTATGAGATTGATCCAGTTACAAACCAAAGGAGTCTGTATGAGTCATAACTAGCACTTTTGTCACCCAGGGCATTGCTACCCTATTGGTTAAGCTTGGGTCATGTGAAATTGACAGTCGCCGAGAGAGAATGGAAGAAATGGGAAGAATGCCAGGGCCTGAGCGTGTGATGCTTGGCCTGCCTGTTTTGTCTTTCTTTCTGCCCAGGGAGGAGATCTAAATGCTCAGGGTGCACAGATTCATGCCCTCATAGCAACAATTCTCTTGTATACTCTAAATTTTGACACCTTGGGTCAAAACCCTGGTTGCCCTGCCTACACTGCAGCTTTGCGCCTAAACTCGGAGACATAGGCCGGCACACACACAAATACCAGTTTTGATGGTCATTGGCAGTTGAACCGAACTGGATCTTGCTGTTGGCAAAGCGATGAAAGTTAGATGAGATTTCCAAAGGAGTGTGTTTTGACAGAAGTTGATTGGGGGTTAAATTTATTTCCTCACAAAAAGGCACCATCTTTACAGAAACCAACAGAGCAGAACAAGACCATACATGAACAGTTAGAATGTCAGAAAAGCAACAAAGATACACTCTGTATCCACACCTCATGCTTACCTGTTGAAACTTGCTGGAAAAGTTATGTCCTGAGGGGGAAACTGAATGGAGAAGCAACTGCTTCTCTCTGAGGAAATGTTCATGACTAGAGGGGCTGCAATATCTTAATATGTGCCGTAAATACAATAGGCTCAGGAGATTCATGGTTTGGTCACCGTGATTACCAATCGTTTCTCTAGTCTAAGACAAGTCACAGACTGCAGCCTAATCATTTTCTGCCTCAGAAACTTGTTACCTTAGTTTTATGCTTCTGACAAGCTTATTTGAATCTATTCAGATGACTTTCCAGCTATAGCCCAAGAGCTCAGACAGTTCTCAAACATATCAGTTCATTTTTTTCTTACGCCTCCCATGCGTTCACTATACTGTATATCCTAGCTCTATGTTAAGGGGGGCCATGAGGACAGTTCTCATTTGGAAGGTCTGTTCCATTTGAAGGACTCTCTAGTCCCAGTTTAATTTAAACCCAAAGAGTTGTAGAGGGAAAGCAGTGGCCTTGAAATGGCCCATCACTACTGTCAACCTGGACAGCAGACTCAGCAGGCAAACAGGTTACCTGATCACAGACCTCCCTACTCAGGCAAGGTGCACTCTGTCATTCTGCTTCAAGGATAAAAAAAACCATTTCAAATTAGGTATCTGTACACATATGCAACTTTATCCAAATCAGGGTCCTCTTTTGCCCTCCTTTTTTCATGACATGTAAATAGCGCCCCCCCATTAGTGTTCCTGGCTAGGCAGGGCTTTGAACCCAATCCTCCTGACTCTCTAGGCACTGTACAGCGTTTGAGTGGGGCAGAGCTCTTCATCAGGCTGGGCTTCGCAGAAGCGGGGGGTGCAGGTTTGCAGAGGGAGAAAAATAAAAACTCCCCCAAGTCATCTTGGTCAAAAGTTGAGGTGAGGCTATGATGGAGTATTGAATTTGGGGAATTAAATCTTTGTGTATAGTAAAAGCTTTGAGTGGTAAACATATCTAATTAGCCCTGTCTAGTTTTTTAAAATAAAATGATATTGAGGAGGTCATAAAAGGAGAGGCAAACCACATACACTGATATAATTGTTGATACATGGCATGGCAAGCCCCGAAAATTATCTCCTTGTCCTTTAAAATTTTCTTTGATCATGAAAACTGTTTGTTGTTACTCCCTATGCACCTAGAGCTCATGGTTTGATACTGGTGTTTACTTTTCAGGACCCCTTTGTAGCATCTTGGTGGAGCGATTTGGCTGTAGGGTCACTGTCATGCTGGGAGGCCTTCTCAGTGGAGTGGGCATGGTGGCCAGTGTTTTCTCCAAATCTATTAGCCAGCTTTATCTAACAGCTGGATTTATCACTGGTAAGTATATCAAAATTGATCGGTATATATGAGTTTCATTTGCTTCTGTATCACACAGTTTCTCTTCCCTTAATAATGGACATCCAAGCAGCATGTGGTGTAAGAAGCATAATTGCTGACAGTGCAACCTATGCCTGTTTCCCTAAAAGTGCGCCTTATTGAATTTGATGGGGCCTATTTCCAGGAAAATGTTTACAGGACCAGAGCCTCAGTGTATAGGTTGTAAGCCCATGGAATCAGTGGGGATTTGGTGAGTCAGCTCCTCTGTAAGTTCCATTGATCCAGTGGGCCTATTCTACTTGTGGCTTACTGCTAGCTTTCATTATCTCAACTCCAAGAAAGCATTAGGCAAACTAGCATTATCTTATGCCAGCTATCTGCTGCATGGGGATGGTTCTCATGCATTACCCTGGATACTATTTGAGATTTCGGTAGGAGATCAAATAGGCTTCTAGGAGCAGGTGGGATAAGAATCCCAATAAGGACTAAAGAATTTAGCTGTTAGATGTATTCATAACTGAATTAGCATTAAGCAAGAAAAGTTAAAGATTATTTGCTGAGGTTCCTTCTTAAGTATCTCATAATTATGGGAATATTATTAAACATTGCATTCTCTCATTCATTTTTTCTGTCTTTTTCTCTCACATAAGCTTTAAAAAAAAAGCCAAATAGATGGCATAGTTAGAACAGAGGCCATTTAGTTTTTGATTATAATAGTTTTTTTGTTTGTAGAACCAGTAAGCTGCTGGTGTAAACTACAAATGCTCCTGAATAATAGTTTCATATGGTCCAAAACTCAGGCTGGGAAAAGGAAGAAGACTGTATCTCACTGCTGCCTACTCTAGTGGTGTCCTTGGCCTTACCACAAGGGCTTCAATATACTTTAAAAACCTTGAAGATCCCCAATTTGATGCAGGAGCCCTACGAGAATGCAGGCTGCAACTCTTCCCCATCATCCTAGTTGCGAGGGCCATTTCCCTGCTTGGCAGCCATCCTCCTGGTGATGAGCCTCTCTATACTTTGCACGGGTATCCCTTGGATAGCAGACAGGCCATCTTTCCCTGGGGTGATAACCAGAGCCTTACCAGATTATCAGAACCTGACAAATCTTGCAGTTTGTTGCCACAGCCATCAAGAGCTCAAGGTCATCCTCCACACCTTGATAAAGTAGCAGAGCAGGATTTTGTGGAGAAAGATAATTAAATATTTGAAATATGGTTGGCAAATAGTATCAAACATCTCCCTGTCTATGACTCCAGCATTGCAAGTTCATGTTCTTTCCCTTTCTTCTTCCCTAAAAGGCTTGGGATCATGTTTTAGCTTCCAGGCTGGAATCACTGTGCTGGGGTACTATTTCATACGCCGGCGAGCATTGGCCAATGCTGTGGCTTCCACAGGCGTCTCCATTGGCCTCACACTGTGGCCCCTGATCTCTCAATACTTACTTGATGAGATGGGTTGGAGAAACACTTTCCTCATCTTTGGGGGACTGCTATTGAACTGCTGCGTCTGTGGGGCTGTGATGAGGCCAATCCCACTCCCACTGCCTGCTTCATCCTCACAGTCCTCCTCCAGCCCATCAGCTGAAGGGGCACCTCTGTCCAATGGCAACCCCTTGCATCATAAGGAGCAACCACATCTGTCCAGGTCGGCTGCTTGCTTCCTAACGCTGCAGAAATATCTGGCATTTGACATCTTCTGCAAGAACAAAGGCTACCAGATCTACACCATTGGAGTGTCCTGGATGGTGATTGGCTTTGTGCTACCCCTCATATACCTGGTGCCCTATGCTATCTTAAATGGAGTGGAGGAACGGAAGGCAGCACTCCTCATCTCTATCATTGGGTTCATCAACATATTTATGCGGCCCATGGCAGGCCTCCTCTCAGGCCTCAATGTCTTCACTGGCCGGCGGATCTACCTCTTTAGTGCAGCTGTCATGCTCAATGGTTTGAGCAACCTCATCTGTGCCATCTCTGCTGAGTACAGTATTCTTGTCCTCTACTGCCTAATCTACAGTGTCTCCATGAGCGTTATTGGTGCACTGATCTTCCAGGTATTAATGGATGTGGTAGAAATGAACAGGTTCTCCAGTGCCTTGGGTCTCTTCACCATCCTGGAAAGCATCACCATTCTCATTGGACCCCCTCTTGCAGGTAAGAGGCAAACAGGATTTTAGCAGCTGTCATAGAATTCCCTGCAGGCAAAGGATTCCAGCATTTAAGATGGCTGGCAGTAGGTCCCTAGCATTTCCAGGAGTGAGCATGGATGACAAGGGAAGGAGCTTGATGGTCAGTCTATCGTTCAACCTTCCTTTTTCCAACTCACAACATTTTTATTGCACCGTCTGCTTTCCCATCTAAGATTCACTCTCATATACACGTAATCCAGACTTCCCCAGGTGTCAGCAAACAACACCAAAGTTAACTCAGCCCTTGTTGACAAGATATGGGAAAGGGGTACCTTGGGCTTCTTTGGAAATAGAGGACAGTGGGTTGCATCAGTTTTTCCATGAGCAGAAGGGCCTTCAATCCAGAAGGAAGCCTTTGCTAATAAGAGTGCTGGGGGAAAGCAGTTTTTGCAAATTCCTACTTCCCCCAGAAATCCCCTGCAAGATTTCCCATACTCTTCCAAAAGACATTTGAACCTTTTTGTGTAGATTTTGAAGCACTGCTAGGTGTAGTCATTGAAAATTGCCTTTCTCCTTCCCATTAGTGGGCACTGGACTCTACTGGTGGGTGTTTTTGCAGCATGTTTACATTTTGTGTTTCAGAACCTTTGAGCAAGTGCAGAACAAGCACAATATCTTGTCAAACCACCTTGAGAAACACAAGTAACCATTTAGGCCTCCTGTGGATAGTTCCGTCTTGTTCTTGCTGTTGGCTAGTATAGCTCTCATTGCGTCTGCAAGGATTGCACATAGTCTCTTGAAGTGGGGAACGAAGTGCCCCCCCCCCCGCAATATTGTGCTGGGGCCACTGCCACACATGCCCTCACTGGGCACAGAACTGGTGATGGGAGTGGCAGTAGTACTGACATCTCGGCCTCCCCCATATGCCACCAAAAGGATCCCTCATTTTTTCTCCCCTGTTCTGCTTCAATCAAGGCTTCCTCAATAATGTTCTGCTGTAAGGGCTTATTGTGGCTAAGGCACTTTGGGAAAGGTGACTTTAAAAATATACTTCCAAGTATGTACTTTGGGGAAGTCATTTCTCCCACTGTGTGTTGGCTGCAAAGACCCCTTTCAGCCAGGTATTGCAGAGCAGATCACCAAGCAAGAGCCCTCTTGGAGCTGCTGCTCATCTTCCTCATCTTCTACTGAAGACAGATTAAGCTATTTTTTGGCAGCATCACCACCTCCACTTCTTTAGCACCGGAGACAACTGCCTCTATTTGGCTCATAACACGACAACCCCTCTTCCACACCCTTTACAGATATTCATCCACTCTTCATACCTCAGTGGTAATTCCAGAAACTATTCAGATGACATACAACCAATACATCTGCCACATAAAGTGTGAATCAACCATCAGATGCTTGGCCTAGTCTTAGCAGATGTCTTTAAATTTAGGTAGACAATTGACTGAGTCCAGTATCCAGAAAGGAGCTGGCGTTTTTAGAACCTATGAAACAAGCAAACGTAACAAGTTCCACATACTTTATAATGTTTCACCACGAGGAGGCACTGACATTTCTGCAAATTTTCACATGGCTGGGGTCACACACTTCTCAGGTGGTCTACAAGTACCTGTCAGGCACTTTCTAATGCTTTTTAATGCCTAAAAACCTTGCCACCACTCCTTAGTGCCACTAGCATAGGCATTAAGTCGAAAGAACTACCACCCCACAAATCCACATCCAAGTATTTTGGGATTGTTCCTTCTATAGTGTCCCAATCAGAGCTTCCTTTGCCCTAAGCAGGTATCTTGGATAATTCAGGTGATTAGTTTTTCATTCCAATTAATAGAATTTTTGACTATTAGTGCTCTGGCTTATTTATTCTTAGTTACATTATTTACACATAATTAATGAAGAGATTTTGATTTAAACAAATAGGATTTTTATTGAAGGATCACAGGTAAGAGAGGTGACAGTAAAGGTAGGTTCTAAGGTATGAATGATAAAATAACAGTACAATATAAATATTTCTTCTGTATTTAAAGACCAAAACAACTTCTTAACAGACTGTCAATTTTTTTGACACATTCTAAGCTCTAAATACAGACTTCTTTTAATAAACTTTAACACATATTACTTTTCCTTGACAAACTCTAAAACAGACTTTCTGATCTCTCTCTCAAAATTGTTACCTCTTAAACTGACGCAGTGGCCCCACTCCCACAACATACCAATTACGGTAATCAATCAGCATTCAGTCCTTCAGCTGCCATTCACACTAGCACTCCACCCATACATACTCACTATACAGGAATACAATACTATTCTCATACAACCTTTATATAATTGCTTATAGATATATATGTATATAAAGGCTCAAACTGGGTGGAATCGCCCCACACTTCCTTTTTCTTTTTTTAAAACATGGAATTGATTCATTGCTGAGCAAAGTATGACTCAGCAGATAAAAGCTGGGTTTTATAAATAATAGACCAGAGGCTGGAGAAAGGAAGTATGGTATCAAATTATTTGCATGAAATGAAGACAGATGCTCAAATGTGCATCGGTCTAGCACCAGGAGTGGGTTCTGCACTTGGAACTGTAGAGGCAGATTGTTGGGCCTTATCACTTCCTTCATACTCTGTGGCAAATGTAAGAAGGCTCAGCCTCAAGCACGTGAGGCCTTACAGATTTTGTTGCAATTTCCGTCAGCTTTAGCAAATGTGACCAAGGCTGATGGGAGTTGCAATCCAACGGATTTGGAGGCTCCATTAAAAGTGACAGAATGAGAATGATATTGGAGTTAAACTGTGTATGTATATCAAAATACACAGACAGGAAATGCATGGTCATCAAGATGTTGGGTTGCAACTCCTATCAGCCCTAGCCACCAATGATGAGAGGCAGATGGGAGTTGCAGTCCAGAAACACATGGGAGGCCACAAGTTGTCCGTCTCTGTCATCAAGACCGGGAAAGGGGGGACATTAGAGGCAGCTGTGCCCTCTGCGTGATGAGACCCTTTGTTCATGGTAACTCACATTTAAACAGGAAGAGGTCCTTTTTAAACATTGAACACTGTATTTTAGTATTTATTGCCCTGAGTTTTGTACCTTTTGTTTTTTAGGTCTTCTGGTGGACTTGACAGGCCACTTTAGTTACGTCTTCTATGCTTCCAGCTTCTTCATGGTATCAGCTGCTCTCTTCATGGGCCTTAGCTTCTGCACCATGGAGGCAAAGAACAAACTGAAAGGAACTCATAAGTCCATCCCTGAGAACCCAGCCAGAGATAAATATGCAGAAGTGCCAACTGAACCGGAATCTGACAAAAATGGCTCTCCTGCAGCCGTCTATGTAACAAGCATCTGACTCTCAAGGACCTGCAGGAACACTGTATTCCTAGCAAATGCAAAGCCAAAGAGAAACACAAGTGCCTCCTTTCCCTGGTGTACACCACCTCACCATGGCAACCATGGGCACCAGTTTCTAGAGGAAGGATCTCAATCTGAAGACATTATCATTCCAGAAACCCAAAGAGCACTTTAAACAAAATGGATGTGAAGCAAGCCACAGAGGGAAAGAGGAATACTGGCCTGTGACAGTATCTGCATTACTTGAAGCTAAGGCATTTTAATTACTATCAGATTATCCATGCATATTCCATTATACAAAAATCGAAGGACATGTTCACCTGTGGGGTTGTGAATTACAGCAGTCTTCTGATAAGGAGCCGGGTAGAGCAAGCAAGGGACAGCTCTTCAGGATTCTGCAATGTTTCTGGCCAAACCAATTTGCTGTGGCTCAACTCACAGTGAAGTCAACTGGCTGAATTCTCAAGCACAAAGGGAGGGTTCTTCTTTAGGGAGCGTTATTGCCAGGTTCCTTGAATGTTACACAGACATTTTTGCTGTATCATCAAAGGCCAGTTAATATATGCTGATATCACTTGTTCTTTGCAGCCACATCAGTGATGGGTGAGGTTGTATGCATTACTAAACAAAGCAAGTCATTTCTACATTTCAGAGAGCCAAGTCTAGTTTTTTGGGACTCTTGTGAGGAGCAACCCGAATAACAGAAAGTACTCAAATCCAAAGCAAACTGTTGATGGTAAAATGCGGTTAGCTCCGAAGGACCGACCCATTTGTCTAGCCAATAGTGTCTTAAACTCCTGTTCCCATTTAAAATGGGTGCTGCAGTAAAGGGTCAAAAAGCCAGCAATAGACCATAGCAACTGTGCAAACGTGTGCATAGAAGGATGTTTGATTAACATTGTAAGCATCTGGACAAAGCCTATGTAGGATAAATGTGCATGCTAAGTAAGTGTAATAGATTACATGTTGGTAAAGGGACACCTATATGGATATATAATTGGGTGAAGCAGAAATAAGAAACATTCAGCCCTTCAGAGGTTGAAGCAACACATCAAAATCAGAATTATCTCTGTTCCGGATGGGAGGTCTCATTTTTAAATGGCATGCAGAAATACACATTTAGCAAAAAGGTACTGTTCTAAATGGATTGTTTTGTGGCAATACTAGCCCTGGAAATTAACCAGGATGCCTACTGAGTTTTCTGAGAAATTGCACCGTTGCCAAATCCTCTGAATTTGATCCACTGGGCCTGGGTTTGTCAACACAACAATGTCTGAACTGGAACGTACTTGTGCTTTAATTGAGATTGACTTGCTTTTTAAAAAATAGTTCCAAATCCTCATCTTACATTCTGTTTTTCCAGGTCTAGTATCTCACTAAACATTGATCTTAAACCTTATAGAATAATCCAAGTCCGGAACAATTTTGAGTGTTGATACATTGGCTGTGCCTTGGCCAACATTTCCTCTTTCAGCAAGAGAAAGCTTTGGCAATGTCATTTGATATCTCAAGGAACAACCAAATGGTACCCTCCCCATAACTAAATTAACAAGCAGCATAATCTACTTTTCCTACATAAACTTCAGTGACAGCTGCGTAAGAACTCAGTAATCCTGTTCATTTCAATGTGGCTTTGACAGAGGATTTTCCCATTGGATCATGGCTTGTGCAGCACTGTCATTCTTTCGCCTTTCATGGTGCCCAGAAACTGTCTCCTGAGGCAGCCACTTCACCTTAGCTCAGTATTAGGCGTAGTAACAGTCAGAGAGCTGCAGAAGCAGGTCAGTTGCTCATACTTTTCTCCTTAAGCAGCAGCTTCACAACAGACAGGATAGTTTAAAATCTGTTTCAGTACATGACCACCTACAGTGAACGGTCATGCACAGAAGCTGCTAGAATTGGCTGAACTGCCACCACTATCACCACCACCTTGAAGGGAAAGGAGCAATGTGGGAATGAATGTGAGTTGCAAGCAATGGACTTCGAAGTGTGTTTTTGCACAAATAAGCAATGGACCCCTAGTGTTCCCACTGATTCCTAGGAGCTACACATATCAGCCACAATCATCAGGATGTGTTTTGTGCTTCCGTTCTTTTTATTTTCTTTTTTTCTCTTTAGGTGCATGCGTGGAATTTGCCATATCTAAAGAATGGCTGAAATGTACATTCAAGACCAGTGCACACAAAATAGTTTGGAAAAGCCCTGTCTTGGAAAGCCAAGCCTAGAAGCTTTACACGACTCTTTAGGGTTTTGGGGAAACACTCAGGACACCTCTGAGCCTCTCTCCTGTTGGTATATGTAAATATCTGTGAATGTTGTTAACGTAGGATAGGAAGTAGAACAGAGGCATTTAAAAAAATAAAATATAGTCATCATGCTTAAGTATGAAACGGGATGTACAAAAACATTTGTAGCCCAGTTGTATGTGCATCTAAGCTGCTAGGTTAGGTGGATTTTTAAAGACTTTTGGACAGATTCATGAAGGATTCTTTTCTAACATTTTTAAAAAATCCACAATTAAGTGGCACTTCTCTGTTGAGAGTTCAGCAGGATTTCCTAGCAACATGCATTCCCTGCATATTGCAATCTTAGGCAATATTATCAAAAGTGGCTCAAATGAGTTATTTCTAAGCTAAACCAATTGATGCCCTCTTTATCTTGTTGTCATCTCTGTTGCAAGCTAGCACTATGGGTATCGAAACCCCGGTTGCAAGAAAATCTCTCCCCATGGGTTAGTAGCCTTCACAAAGCATCTCTAGAGATGCTTCTTTCACAGTCAAAACAGGTTGTTTTTCTTAAATGGATAATTGGGCACCATATGTCCAGTGAGTAAACACCACAAACGAAACATATACACAGACCTTTTTTACTCAATTCCCACCCCCCTTCTTTGCTCAATTGAAAACAGACTCTAAAAATATCTTACGGGCGACCAGGTGTGCAAGGTATCC
This sequence comes from Intellagama lesueurii, assembly GCA_037013535.1. NCBI lineage: Eukaryota > Metazoa > Chordata > Lepidosauria > Squamata > Agamidae > Intellagama > Intellagama lesueurii. The sequence continues at coordinate 181,235,718 of JBAJHW010000002.1, forward strand.
ATCAAAGGAAATAACGAAGATAAAGTAACACCATGAAAATCTGCAAACTAATGGTTGTTGAGTATCATTAACTACCTCCTACAGCAGTGGTATTTGATACTGAATTAGACTCTTCCCATTAAGGTGGAAATCACACTGTAGTTAACAGCAGATTGGGAAATCTGTGCTAATGTAGAAAAGGTAAAGGTAAAGGTTCCCCTTGACAATTTTGTCCAGTCGTGTTCGACTCTAGGGGGCGGTGCTCATCCCCGTTTCCAAGCCATAGAGCCAGCGTTTGTCCGAAGACAATCTTCCGTGGTCACATGGCCAGTGCAACTTAGACACGGAACGCCGTTACCTTCCCACCGAGGTGGTCCCTATTTATCTACTTGCATTTGCATGCTTTCGAACCGCTAGGTTGGCGGGAAATGTAGAACATAATCCTAAATCTATTTGAAATGTCATTTTTTTTTCAGGACTGTGGCCAGTGATTGCTGCATTATTTGCTGGAAAAGTTATGTGTAGTCTTTTCTTTCTTTCTTTTTTAAATACGTGTAATATATTGAGAGAAATGCACTTAGTAACTTTTGTAAAGCTGAAAGCACTTAAGCAAAATTGGCAGACGCAAGCATTTGGAATTGTAACGCACACAAAGCTTTATGCTTGTTTCAGGTTTAGGGAGTGTATTATGAGCTTTCCTTTTTCAGAATGTATGACAAGAAAGGACCAACTCTGTTTTGTTCTACCTTTTTCTTAATAAAGAAGTCAGATAGCAAGATGTGTTTTGTTTGAGGCATTATTTTTCTGTACCACAGGAGATCTGTATTTTAGATTTCTCACCATTTCTCCATCCACTCCTTTCCCTGCTCCCATCAGAAATGTTTTTTGGGGACTCCCTTTTGCTTGTCTTGCTGACAGAGTTCTGATGGGGGAGAAGCAAGGCATGGGGAGGCTTCCACAGAGACTGGAAGGGGTATCCAATGTCTGAGTTCCCTCTCCAATGGCGGATCTTCAGCCCTTTTTGCCAACACAAAACAATCAATTGTGCTGTGTATGAAACAAACCCAAGATTTCCTTGATGCTATTCCATAGGCAGGCCATTCCACCAGTTAACAATCTAGTCCATAGGCCATATACTGTATCTGTAGGCCAGTTCAATCCACAGGCCTTTTGCCCAGTGTACCCTTATACCTAAAAGTAGGACCTAATTAACAACCAATACTAGAGATTTTAACTTGAATGTCTTGCTGCCAGGAACTAAGCTTCTGGAGAAGCATTTTTATCTTACGAAATGGGAGAAACCCCTAATTAAAAGATTGGGTTGCCAGTGATGAAACAGCTTCTTAAATATCTCACGTATCTTGAAAACCCGTTAGAGTTACTATAGCTGAACTGAACTTGACAATACAGAACAATCCAAGAGGGAGGCGGCTCTATCCCATGTTTTCTCCCTGATGAATGATTCTTTTAAGAAGCTACAGAGCACAGAAACCTAGTGCCTCTTCCCATTCTAGACTTCCTTATTCTGTTTACAGTCCCATTCCCAGCCACACTGTATCTGAAAGTCTGGGTTGTGCTTCTTGTATCTACTGAAGTGACCTGCTTCCAAATAACAAAGCTTTTCCTGGCCCAGGCAAGACACTCAGGACGTCTTCTCGCTCCCATGTCTCCTAATTAACACACAAACATTAGTAGCGTCAACAGATTTATTGGAAACAAGATTAATAAAGGCCACGGATTGGCCATAGCAGTGTAATATTGGCACAACATAAGGAGTAGATCCTTCCATCCAATCACCATCACCCCAGTGCACAACTGGATAACCAGGTATCCAACTGTGGGGAACTACAGCCGCCTTTGTGAGCCAGGTGCATTTCTTATCAGTTCCACACCAAGGATAGGGCAAAATGCCTGTCTCTCTCAATGTGGATCTGCTCCAGTTCGTAAAATCACCCACTGCCCGGCCAGCCTTCTGCCAACTATTGCTGCTGCTGCAGCAAGAAGCCTTCTAGGTGGAACCCTCGGGACAGACTGAGCATGAGTAGGGGCCCATGCAGCTCTCATAGTCATGATCCAACTTGCAACGGTCCCTGTTGCATTTCCCCTGGTTGTAGTCCCAGCACACCCTGTGGGCCCTTTCAGACCAGCCCCTTGGCCAGTCTGCTTGGTTTCGTCTTTGGCTGCATTTGGGGGGCCCACGAAGACTAGCCACATCTCTGTTGAGAAGGCCCCAATGCATAACAGCATTCTTGGAAGCAGCCCTACAAAATGCCTTGTCCTATGCAATTGCTGCCAACTCTCTGGCAAGGAACTTGGCACAGAGTAAATTAGCAAGGTGGCTGGTCATGTGCCAGCCTCACTCGGGGTAGGCTATCGTGACCAGACCCATATAGACAGCATACCCTACCAACCAATTTTGAAATGAACACTCCAGTTTGTTCTCACAGGATTTTTTCCTTTCTGTCTCATAGTCCCTATATTTCCTCCAAGCCTCCATTTCTGGGAGCAACAATGAAAAGACATCTATGTAGTGTCCATCTAAGATATGTTCCCTTACCATCCTATGCAAGTGTAACTGGGGGGGGGGGGGGGGGTCTTTATCATCCCAAACATTAAGAGAGTGTGGACCAGTCTTCTCCCTCACCTCTTTGTCTAACTGGATGCCTGCCCATCTTCTTGCTCCTTCGCAAAGCCCAATGGGGCAGACCAGGGACTCCAGCACCTCTGAGCCAGCAGTCCTTTCCTGCAGCATCATCAGATGAGGACTTGCCTGAGGATATACTGCTGTTGGTATCATCACTCCTCCAACCTCTTCTTCCTGTGTTCCCCTGCCTTTGGCCAACGTTCCAATGAGGTATCAGGGTTGGAATCTGAGGAAGAGCCAGATCCCGTCTTCCAGGTTGCTGGATTGGCTCCTGGTGCTTTTAGGGTTGCCCCACCTCCTCTGCAGTCTTTGAACTAGGTTGTGAGGAATCACCATCACCCCCAGGCTGTTGAACCAGTTGGGAACTCAGATGCTCGGCTCTCTGGACTAAGACAGCTAAGGTGTCAGAGAGCCCCCTCATGAACCTCTCATCATACAGAGGCAGGCGGGGGGGGGGGGGGGAGGACCCTTGCTGAGTGGCAGCAGCACTCCCCGTCACCTGCAGGCACCTTTCCCTCCAACGCCTGACCCGCCAGTGGCCCGTTGCCATGGGGCAAGGGCTTCCCAAGTTTTTCTACCCCTAATCACATAGCTCCTGGTCACTGGATGCGAAGGCCCACCAGCAGCCTGCTTGCCTCTACGAGGGGCCATGTCAGCCAAACTTAACAGATGGGTGGGGAGACACATATACAGTACAGTATGTGGGTTTGTGGTTATGGCGCGGGGGGGGGGCAGGAATCCACAGTTCGGCTCTCTGTGTGTGTGTGTGTGAGAGAGAGAGTGAAATCTACCGTCCAACCCCTTCACTCTATCTACAAAGTTATTCTCCGTACTGTTGTCGTTTTCCTTCTCTTTTCTCCCTGCTTTTTCCGAACTGTCGATTTGTTGTTCTACCGCCTTTAGCTGCCCGGGAGGTCACCGCCGGGTCCTACACTCGATCCACGCAGTCTTCGCCCACGGCCTCGCCTTCTTCCCGGCCGTTGTCACTGAGTTACTACCGAGTTACTAGCGCCTGCCGGAGCCGCCGGCACCGCGGCTGGAGCCGAGACCAACGCTACCGCCGGAGCCGCCGCGGCCCCCAAATCCTCCAGAGAAGCCTCCGCCGCCGATCGACCACCTGATTAGTTGGACTTCGCAGCCCTAAAGCCCGGAGCCGTGAAGCACCCGCCGTCTTGAGTAGAAATCCACGTGGCGGCCGCTGGAGAAGAGCGCAGAGAAAGCTTCTCAAGCCTTGAGCCTGATTGGACGGCCAGCACCGCTTCCCCCGGAACTCCTCCGGCGCAAAGGCCGCTGGGAGGAGGAGGACTTTCGGGCCCGGATGTCGCTCGGCTCTCCGTCTCGCCGGGAAGCAAAGCCCTCTTTTCCCCTCCTAGAGGTAACACTTGCACACAAAGGTCGTCTCCAGAATACATTAAAAAAAATGCTTCCAAATAACAAAGTCAGTTTCTGCCTTCTCGTCTCCCGTGGAGGGACGGACTCGGCTCTGGAGGACCAATGCCAACGGAGACGCCTCCCTTCCGCTCTAGGACTTCGGTTCACGCGTATCACTATGCGGCGGCATGTGCCAGTCCTGGAGCTCTTCCGCCCTTTTTATAAGAGCTTCCGGTTTCTTGTATCCAGGGTTGGTGTGTCGGTTCTTCGTATTCCTATAGTTTGCTGTAATCATCATCATCATCATCGCACTGCAGAGCTGGAAGGGCCCATAAGGATCATCGAGCCGAGTCCCTCTCAAGAAGGCACGGTGGGGGAACTGAACCTCCAATCCAGGTACCTCAACCACTGCGAGCCATCGAGCGGCGCGGTCGAGTCAAACGTCGAAGAAAAGGCAGAGCATCCCAGCGGAGAAGGTAATGGCTGCCGAAACGAAGGCCGATGCCTCTTTTATCCCCACAGTACATTTCCGCGTCGGCCGAATGGAAGAGACTACAGTACTTCCCGGCTATTAGGGTCACTATCCTTTGTTCAGGTGGCAAAGGCTTTTCGCGGAAAAGGTTCTCCAAAAAGCCTGGGCTTCCCGGTGAAACCGGCTGGCAGGTGCTTCAGATAATAAGAATAATAAGGAGGAGGAGGAAATATTTTTCCCCGCCCCACATAGTGCGCAATTACTTTTTAAAAATTTCCTCTAGATTAGAACATGCGACTGCAGCTATCGGTTTAAGCGGCGCTGTTGAGAATGAGATTTTTACAACTAGAACTACTAACTTGGGCGGCAGATTGTTGAAAAGTATCCTACTTCGGTATTCTAGATACCCGAAACAAACCACAAGGGGACACTTGTCATTCACACACCTGGGCTGCCATATTCCAAGACTGCAGGGCCCCTAGAGAGGCACCTCACTGGACTGTGGTGTTGCAGGTAAAACAGACTGCAACAAAGATTCGGCCCTAAAAGTTTGGCGGTAACAGTTTTTATCAGATGTAGCAGAGGTTTAATTCAAGTGGTAAATAATATTTATATGCTATCAAGCCAATTCCGATTTACAGCAACTCTTTTGACTGTTTTCTAAGTAGAACATACTGTACTCCAAAGCACTTTCCCATTTTCTGGGAGGGGGGGGGCAAGTTGCCCAAGACTGAGGCAAGCCGGCTCTTGTCCTTGGAGGCCCAGTGAGGAACATCTCTAGCTTCACAGCCAGACCCTTGACCTGGATAGCTTCTGATATGTATGGCCACTGTGATAGTTCATGGTTGCCACTCCCCGATGAGTTTCTATTGCCTAGTGGCAATTTGAACCCTGGTCTCTTGACTCCTCCTCCAACAGTTGATCTGTTACATCACAGCGGCTCTCATGAATCCAATCTAGGTCCTGTAGGTCTCCTGTATAAAAGCAGAATGTAATGAAGGGTCTTGCCTGTTCCAAAACCATTGGGGATCCCCACTACCCCGACAACCTACTGTCTTGCTGGATTGTCAGTGTTACGGTTGTTCGAAGAAGGGATATTTATTAATTATATTTCTATTCCACATTTCTACCACTGAGCTCCAAATGGCATACACAGCTCTCCTCTCCCCAAATTCATTCTCACAACCATGCTGGGAGTTTGGTCATATTGGAAGACTGACTAGCCTGTTTGCCAATGTACGCAGTCACAGCTCAGACCAAGTTGTTTTGCATCTCAGTTTGAAAGGGTAGAATCACATATATTTAAATTAAGACGCTAATAGTCAAGAAAAAGAAATAGAAAATGTGTGTTAATTATTGTGTCATAATTATAATTGTCTTGTTTTAGTTTATGTCTTAAATCATATGTCTGTTTTTGGTTACTGGTTTTTATTGATTATGACTCTGGTATCCATAATAATAAGAAATATTTTAATTTTTTAATAGAATATATTTAAAATCAAATTGCTAATAAATACATTTTAATATCTATTAGTAAATTTTTGCAAACATGTTGCAGTGTGTACAGAATAATATTTCACTTGAAATAGTATGTGAAGAATATTATTTCACATGAAACACTACCTTTTTATCCAGCACAATGTCTCAAAATCAGAAGGACCTGGTTGGTCTGGGTCGGCTTGAATATCTGCAAGCCTTAGTCACTGAATTCCAGGTGACAGAGAGCTCTGGTAAGTACCGTTTATTGGTCACTTGTTGCCTTTGCACTGCATTAAATGGACAGGCCTCTACTCACTCCTTTCTTCGTTTCAAGAGCTGTTTTGTTATATTGCAGACGCCAAGGAGCAGGTGCTGGCCAATCTAGCTAACTTTGCTTATGACCCCAAGAACTACGAGTATTTCCGGCAGCTCAAAATTTTGGACCTCTTTCTAGACATGCTCACCGAGGACAATGAGACCCTTGTGGAATTTGCACTGGGTAAAGATTGCATTTAAAGTTATTTGTAACATGAATGAAGAATGAATTTCAAACATGGTTGGGACACGGGGAACTGTAGATCCTTACATAAGTAATCACAAGATTGTAGTCTGAGAACTATCTTGCATCAGCTGTGGACTCACAAAATGGCCTCCTTTAAGCCTCCCCTTTGCCTTTGATCCCCCATTTAATACAGCATGTGAATATAGTGTTAGGCATGTGTAAGGACTACTGAGATAATTTGTGTGAAACATATTCAGCACAAAAGCACCATATGTAATGTTATAATTGAAATCTACCTACTTGACCAAAGCAAAATGTCTTTATAACTGGGGGAAAACTACTTATCTATTAAGCTAAAATAATATTCTAGGAGTGGAACAGGTATTAGTCTTCTTGAAAAAATGAGACCCTGAAATAAGCGCATTGATCTGCACATTGTGGAAAAAACTGTTAGCTTTATCATTGTTGTATTATTTGGTGACACTGGCCCAAACCCTATTGTGAAATACCACATACGTAAGATGACTCAACAAATGGCTTTTCCAATTTTTGCCTGTTTGTCATGTGACTAAGAATACAACCAGGGGCAGCGATATAAAGTGGAGTGTCCTCACGTGTTGAGGCTGCTGCTTGAATGCTTTCAGTGAAAAAAAAAAAGGACTTCTGTGGATGAAAACAAGGGTGATTATTGTAAAGCTAGCTTCTTGTATAAACAAAAGTCTAGCCACTGAATGTTGCATTTTGAAACAGTATTCAAGGGGGCAGCTCCACAGTAATATAATAACAATCTAAACAGAAGTGAATTAAGGCACTTTGTTACTGTTTTCCGTTTAAACCATGTGCTTATTCCAGCACGCCAGTGTCGGGACTCTTTAGCATGAGAGCTTTTCTTGTATGAGGGATTGTTTTCATAGCCAGCATTAATATTAACTGTTTGATCCTCTGGATGTTTACTGTGAATCCAGTGGGAATGAATTCCTATTAAGTGGTTTTAGGACTGGAGATTAAGAGGAAGCAACAGTGTTTTTAAGTAGATACAAAACTCCGATGAATTTAGCAGCCACTTCTTTGCACTTGCGTGCTGAAGATCTGAGCACATAGAGGAAAGAATTAAAGAATCAAGATGTCGTAAAATTACTTGAGATGTAAAGATGACACTGTTAATGAGACAATGAGAAACGCTGGTAGTATTTTTACTGTCTCATTCTCCCGTTCTTATATTAGGTGGCCTTTGTAATCTCTGTCTGGATAAAATCAACAAAGACTACATCTTGGAGGCAGACGGGGTCACTGCTGTAGTCAACTGCCTCTCCAGTTCCAATGAGGAGACTGTGTTGTCTGCAGTTACTACCCTGATGTACTTGATCACCCCCCAGTCTCGGCAGCAGATCACAGCTCTTCCTGTGGTCGAGTGCATGCAGAGATTCTCCCTGTCAGCCAACAGGAGGCTACGGAATCTGGCAACTGTCTTCCTTGAAGATTATTGCACCCCTCTGCGGGTGGAGGAGGCCAGGAACCGGACCGGGCACACAGCCGTAGGGATCCCGTTGCCTAAGGAGTAATGCCTCAAAGCAGGCAGGCAGACAGACTTTCCTGACAAATGCAATCCCAGTCCTTCCTGTTGATAGAGCCAGTTATAAGGTGAGGTTGTGCCAGAAATGGTGCTTTGAAGAGCGACTGTGCGGGTATTTGGAACTGACCATTAAGAGTCAGAACTGCAACTCTTTATACAGTGACTTGGGAGGAAGCCCTCGTGAACATACTGAATAAGAACGCAGGGAACTGCAGTGCTGATCTATCTCTTAGAGCAGGTCTGGGTGGCAGATCCTTTCAGAATCTGGAGAGCTTTAGCTCATGCACAGAGGAACACGCATTCCTTCACCTTCATTTCTAACCTTCATAGGATTGTGACACACCTGCTGCTCCCTCCTTTGTTGCCTTGGCTTCTGGGCTCTTTTTCCCCTCTACGCTTTTTTCTAATAGCTCCTGGCAACTATTTGCTATTATTAGCATATTAACTACAACACAGCTTTATCCCAATACACTGAATTGGAAGAATCCATATGCATTAGAATACAAAAACAAGTTGCAGCTTCATGAAGCTATGTTTAGTAGTATCATATTAATATAGAATGTTTTATGCAACTCATTTTATTTTGTTTTGCCTTGTATCCCCTTCATTTAGTGGATAAGCCTCCACTATCAGAAGCTTCCAAAAAAATAACATGAATATACAAACAAAAGTTTAGAATGAACATATAAAAACCAAAACCCCTCATAAAAACCTCCAGTCTAGCAAGTATTCCAAGACTCAGAATGGTGAAATGTGGGCCCACGTAAGATAACTACAAAATTTAATATTGCAGTTACAAAGGGGTAAGGCTTGTAAAGGCCAGGTTTTAACTTGCTTTTTAATTTGTGTCTTTGTTAAAACATTAAAAAACATTTACAGCTTAGAAATATATGTAAAATATAACATAACTCATAGTGCTTAGACATTTGGTATTTGTCATTCATGTTCTTGACTTATTGACAGACACATTTTTCTCTAGCAAACAATTAACTGTCTCATCCTTGCGCTATTACATTCGTAAGCCTACCTGGCTCTATCAAAATTCTCTCAATTAGGTCTTTAACTCTGTCAGCCTTACCTGACCACTGTTGCATATTTTAGTCCCTGTCTGACAGACTTCTAACTGCCTCCTGCCTCCGGAGCTCACGGTCGACTAGCCACTCCTGGCAGGAGGAGGGAAGATGAGCCTGCCTGCCAGGCCGATGAGTGGCTTGTCGACTGTGAGCTCCGGAGCGATCGGAAGGGAGCGCGGAGCCAGTGGCAGCAGCAGATGCATGAGTGGACAGTCTGGCCCCTCGTTATGTCCACCTGTGTGGAGGTATTTGTATATACCTATACACAAATACAACATTCTTTCCTAGCAAACATATTTAAAAATACACGCGCATACATATATAAATACTGTGTTGTATAATTTATATACACCAACACTGAATGAATCCCTCTTCCTTTTGACGGGGTGGGTCGAGGGGGCAGGATGGGACGGGACTTTGGGTGCCTGCCGTTTCCTCTGCTTTCTGAGCACCTGCTGAGCACCTGCTCTTACCAGCTGGTGTATTGACCCTCAGAGGGACTCTTGAGTTGTAGATGTAGCAGACCTGGCCTCTTGCTGCCCCAAGGCTGTGGCAGCCTTCCATTACAAGAAAGCTAGCCAATGCCAGGGCCATAGAGAGGGCCACAATATTTTTGTCTACTCTGGTGCTGATCAAAAGTGCCAGAAAAAGCACCAGAGACAGTGCCATCTGGAGCAGCATTGCAGTGGAAGAGAAGCAGCAGCAAGGAATGACCCTGCCCACAGCTTCTGAGCCATTCCGGTGGCTGCCACCAGCACCTGCCACTGGTGGTGGTCCCACTCCAGCTCCACACGCCACCCCAGGATGACATTGTGGTGGAGGATGACCAGGAGTGATGATGCCTCCAGTGCCACCAAAATGCCATGAGCAGCGGCCCTGTTGCCTGAGAGACCAGCAGCCCTCATCGCTACCTGTACAGCATGGTGAAATGGAACTGGGGCCTAAGCAATGCCTGCCCGCGTGGCCTCCCAATGCCCCCAAATATTTTGCTGCCCATGGCGGTAAGGCCAAAGCCAAGTCACGCTGTACCCAGGTTCCTCTGTTGCAGCCTCCCTCCCTCTCTCCCCAAAATGAAGAAATTCTGCTCCCATGAGGCCAGCTGTGGATGGTGGATGTTGTAGTCTCCTGAAAAGGAACACTGCTTCCAAAAGCAATGTTCTTGGAAAGATGGCTTGTCAGAGGAAGATGCATGTGGGGCTCCAGGCACCCCAAACCCTCATTGGCGGGCGCTCCTTCCCAAGCTCCCCCCACCCTATTGCAGCTCAGGGCAAGGGAAGGGGGCCCCATCCTCACCAGCTGTGTTTCTCCTACTCCCTTATTTCCCACCACCAGCTCAGCTCCGGCCCCCGCTTCAACAGATGAAAGAGGTCCTCTTTTTAAATAAACCAGGGCATTGCAGACAACTGTCAAATTTTAATATTTGTAGGCAGTTTATTTTGAATTATTTGTAGTTATATTCTGCCTTTCCTTCAGTGAGCTCATGGGGGCCTATAGATCTCTCCTCCTCCAACCTCACAACAACTCTATGAATGAGGTAGATCAGGCTGAAACAATTTGATTGGCCCTTTGAAACCAACTCTTAGTCTAATACTACGCCACACTGACATGTGTTTTATGCAGTACCCAAATTTGGTAGATGCAAAGGGATGAGAAAACTCCATAGATTTATTGGAAGGTAAGGAGAGAAGAACTTGTTAATCAGCACAGCTACAAAAATTTCCCCCCTCTAGAACTCACCACTCTTTCATATTTACAATCCTGTGCATTTGCTTTGCAGATACCCTGGACTGCCAGAAAAACAAACAAGTAGCTCCTAGATCAAATCAAGCCTGAACTTTCTCTGGAGGCAAACATAATGAAAAGGGGCTATCAAAACTTGAGCACATCACAAGAAAGCAAGATTCACCGGAAAAGACAATAACGCTGGGAAGAGCTGAAAGCAGCAGGAAAAGTGGAAGACAAAAGAAATATGAGATGGATTGAGTTTGCCTTGAGTTTACAAGAGCTGGGCAGGGCTGTTAAGGACAGGACATTTTGGAGATCACTTGTTCATAGGGTCACCATAAGTTGGAGGCAACTTGAAAGTGCATAGCAACAACATTTACTATAAAGTTTTAGCCCAGGCTGAAACAGCAATTTCTCAACAAATAAATCCCTGGCTAGAGCTGGACTTAGCTAACATTTGATTTACTTTTAATCTTCCCTGTAAAGGAAAGCTGGGTTAAGATTGCTGAGAAGATAAAGTAATTTGTATAAAAAGAGGTTGCTGACTAGACATTCTCAAATGATCACAGCAAGCTATGCTGTATGACTGAATGGGGTGTTTCTGTCATGGCTATAGTGTGTGTTCTGAATTATGTGCTGTCACATTGGTTCCAACTTATTATAACCATAGTAAGATTTCCGTGATATGTGAGATATTTAAGGAATGATTTTACCAACGCTGACGCTGGAACGCACACACATACTCCCACTCCCCTGTGAATTTCCATGGCCAAGCAGGGGTTTGAACCTACGTCTCTTGGTCCTAGTTTGACACTATCCACTATTAACCAGGCATGTTCTAAGATGTCATGCTGTAGCACGCTTTTGGAACCGCAACAGAAGGCGTCTACCTCCGGACTAGATCAGATGGAAAGTTCTTTAATCTCTCTAAATTGAGAGCAAAGACCAAAGTCCAGCTGAAATGCATGCGGGACTTCCTCTTCACCAATGATGCAGCTGTTGCCATTCTGCTGAAGACCTCCAACAACTTATGAATCATTTTAGTAAGGCCTGCCACAACTTTGGATTAACAATCAGCCTGAAGAAAACACAAGTCATGGGCCAGGGTGTGGACTCACCTCCCTCTATTACCATCTCTACACAAGAATTGGAGGTTGTTCATGACTTTGTGTACCTTGGCTCAACGATCTCTGACACCCTCTCTCTAGATGTCGAGCTGGATAAACGCATTGGCAAAGCAGCTACCATGTTCTCTAGACCAGAGGTCCCCGGTCCGCGGCCCGGTGCCGGTCCGTGGCCTGAGCTGGACCGGGCCGCCGAGACAGACCTCCCGCCCCCCCTGCACGCACTCACCCCCGCACAGCCCGTTTGCACCTGCGCGCACGCTCCAGCACACCCATGCGAGCGCCGCACCGTCGTTTGAGCATGCGCACGAGCACAAGCGCACCCAGACAAGCGCCGCACTGCCATTTGTGCATGCACACGGGCGCACCCATGCCCGTGCAAGAGAGAGCGCTTGTTCGCGCATGCGCACAAGCGCGGGGGGTGCCCCGCCTTCCCCAGCCGGTCCGCAGACCGAAAAATGTTGGGGACCGCTGCTCTAGACTCACAAAGAGAGTATGGCTTAATAAGCTGACAGCATATACCAAGATCCAGGTCTATAGAGCCTGTGTCCTGAGCACACTCCTGTATTGCAGTGAGTCCTGGACCCTTTGTGCACGGCAGGAGAGGAAGCTGAACACGTTCCATATGCGTTGTTCAGCTTCCAGGTGGTATCACCTGGCAGGACAAAGTTCCAAATAGAGTAGTCCTAGAACGAGCTGGAATTTTTAGCATGTATACATTACTGAAACAGTGATGTCTACATTGGGTCAGGCATGTCGTGAGAATGGCTGAAGGTCGGATTCCAAAAGATCTGTATGGAGAATTATTGCAGGGAAAGCGCCCCATAGGGAGACCACAGCTGTGATACAAGGCTGTCTGCAAGCGGGATCTGAAGGCCTTAGGAATGGACCTCAACAGATGGGAAACCTTGACATCTGAGCATTCAGCCTGGAGGCAGGCGGTGCAGCATGGCCTCTCCCAATTTGAAGAGACACTTGTTCAGCAGGCCGAGGCAAAGAGGCAGTCCCGAAAGCAGCAAAATCAGGGAGCTGGACAGGGGACAGATTGTATTTGTCTTCAGTGTGGAAGGGATTGTCACTCTCGAATTGGCCTTCTCAGCCACACTTGACCCTGTTCCAAGAGCACGTTACCATAGTCTCTTGAGACTGAAGGATGCCTACCTGTGTTCTAAGATGTCTATTTAAAAGGAAGTCCAGATGCTCTTTGTTACGTTCCTACCACCTTTGACAGTGCCAAAAAATACAGAAGGTATAATAAACATTGGGCAGTATGTTGTGGAGTTCAAACTGACTAGAGTGGTCACAATTGACCAGATAGGCGGGGTATAAATGAAATAAATAAATAAATAAACTGTTCCACTGCAAAAAGTCTTAAGCTGTTTCAAGATAATGCCATTCCACTGAATTACCGTAAAAAGTTTTTCTGTCAGCATCGGGTGGTAGCAGTTCTCAGGGTCGTAAAGATGACCCAACTAATTGTGATTTAATATGAAGGTAAAGACTGGTCCATTAGAGCAATAGAGGTGTTGCTTCACCTCAGGCTTCTCCTCACTCCCCCAAGATAGAGAGACAGAGATGCTCATGTTGTCCTCCAGCTCAACTGCCCACCAAAGGTTGCTCTGTGCCCTTTTACACCAATCACAAGAGACACTACCTGACAATGACTGGGCACCCCAAGTGGGGTGCCTGTTGATAGCTCCCTTCAGGATGAATTTGATTTAAAAAATTAAATTATTTTTAAAAATTTAAATTAATTTTTTTATTTTAATTGTGAGTTGTTTTTTAAAAAATCATTAATTTTTAATCCACCTTGCCTCCCCATAGCATTCCCTACCTGTTCCCCCGACTGCATATTAAAAAAAGCAAGATAAAAATATTAAACAGTGAGGCTGAGATAATGCAAAGCAAAATATCACCTTACATTTCTTTGTCCCTCATACTTGGATTGTGTTGAAGTGGGCATTTTGTCAGACTGTGTGTGATATAGGTGACAGAGAGAGGGCGGAAGGACACCCTATCCTGCTTGATTGCTGTCTACCCTGGAAGGGGGGGTAAGAAACACAGACACAAGAGAGCAGAGAGGTGAAGGAGAATCTGGAGGAGCCACCTATTGGGAAACAGGAACAAAAGTCAGGAATTAGGAAAGAAAGGAGAGGGGGAGGAAGAGACTATTAGACAGGAAGGAGAAGATAAGAGAAGAGTGGGAAAAGAAGAGAAGGCACAGTTGGGAAAAACAGACGAGGAGAGTATATAAAGAGGAAACAAGCAGAGCAGGGAGGCAGAAGCCAGAGTAGTTGAGGCAAGGAGAAAGATATTACCAGAAGGCTGGGAATGTGTATGGATGGAAAATCCATGGACCCACAAGTGAGAACAGTTAATGATTCCAAGAGAGAAAGATGCTGAAATTCCTGTCCACCTAGAAAACCCTCTTATTGGGGAGAGAGAGAACGTAGAGAGCGGTGCCAAAAGATAAGAGAGAGCTAAGACAGAGAGAAATGAGAGGCAGGGGCATGGAGGACACAGTCAACTCATGAGAGATGTCTTCCATGAAGTGGTGAGGATAAGCATCTGCAGAGACCAACCCAAGAAGGAGAGATGGGGAGAAGAGGAGCTACCCCTGTTGCCCATGCCAGTACAGGGAGACCTCTTTGAACTCATGACCCTCTTTGAGGATGGGGCTCCCAAGAACTTGGGGACTATAGAGAACCTCTGTTCTGAAGCTCGGAGCCCAGGCCTGCTTTGTACCTAACCTTCTTAGGCAGATTACTTTTCTTTTTGCCTTTGTTTGCCTTTTGGACAAACTCTGTGTCTTATGATTAGTCACATGCACTAAGGCAACCATTTTCTGAATGGGCAATTAGCCACTATCCCATGGCAACCATTTTCTGAACCTGCCCCCCTACCCCCAATCTCAAGTATGTCTACAAACCAGAAGTGTGTGGAGACCTGTTATTTAGCAGCTGTAGAACTGATGAGGCACATGGAAAGAAACACCGTCTAGGGCAGGGGTGGGCAATTAATTTCTATAGGGGGCCACATGAAAAATCTGAACTGTGTTCGGGGGCCAAACCAACTTTACTTAAAAATAAAATGAAACAGTGATGTTATGATTGTTTTTATTTTAAACTTGTTAATCTTCACAAATACTAAAGAGGTTTTTTGTGGTATGTTAAAGATAAGCAACTGATCAACTTTAGACAAAAAGCTATAAATGGTTTTGATGTCCGGCAGGCCGGACAGGAGCGGCTCGCGGGCCGTATGTGGCCCTCGGGCCGCACTTTGCCCAGGTCTGGTCTAGGGCAACACACTACCTTTGCCTTTGTTCCAAGGCTCAAGGCTTTCACTGGCAGACATCCCCAAACTGGTTGCCCTCTGGATGTGATGCACTGCAACTCTTGAAATTCCCAACAAGCATACTAATAGGGCACAAGGATGGGAAGAACAGGCCTATTTAATGTCATAAGATACCATGTTGTCCCGTATGCTGCTGCTTAACGTCTACTTTAAATCTGTGAAGATTCTCAGTCATCCAGGTGAGGTTATCTGGAAGTTGAGTTATGGCAACTGGACTTCTTATTAGGTTTAAACATTTCACTACCCATCCAAGTACCTTGTTCAGTCTAAGGAGAGTTGGTAAGCGACCCCCGATACCGTGTTTCTCCGAAAATAAGACAGGGTCTTATATTTTTGCTCCAAAAAACACATTAGGGCTCATTTTAAGGGAATGATTTATTTTAGTCATGTCATTTTCTGGTTGCTGCACAATGCGGCACAATGGTGGAGGGCGGGGTTTCACTTAACTGGGGCTTATTTTGGGGGTAGGGCTTATATTACGAGCATCCTGAAAAATCATACTAGGGCTTATTTTCAGGTTAGATCTTATTTTCGGGGAAACGGTATATCCTCCATTTACTTTATCTACTCCATCTACTTTAAATCACTACAAAGGCTCCCAATCACATTCTGAGGAACACACCAATTTACTCGTTCACTATGTTGAACTCCATAATGGACGGAATCAGGATGAAGTTATAAGTTTTAATTTTAGGAGGACAAAAGTACTCCCCCTCATTTAGAGGTGCCAGTTTGGAAACAGTTCAGTTGGGGTGCTCTAGGTTTGGTCTTGAATGTGGTTAGAACTATTCCTCAGCTTGGGTATGTACAGGCACTCCTCACTTAACAAGTGAGTTCCGTTCTTACCACTCGTCGTTAAGCAAATTGGTTGATAAGCGAGGAGCTTAAAGACAAAAGCGGGAAGGAGCTGGAGTCAGAGCCATCTGGAAGAGCAGCAGCAGCAGCCACAGTGTTGCCACCAGCTTGGTGAAGAAAAAACCAAAAGCTTCTGCGTTGCTCCTGGCTGGTTTGAGAGCCACAAGGGGTGAGCGGCCCACTTTGGGAAGCTTGGGCATTGCTCCTGGCTGGTTTGGCAGCAGAATGAGACAAAAACTGAGAAAGGGGATTCCCTGCACTGGAGGACTGGTTGCAAGTTCGAGTGGTTGTTAAAACAAGTCGGTACTTAAGCGAGGCGTGGCTGTATGCCAGCTGCACCAACCAGTTCCTCCAAGACGACCAATATGGCCATGGTGACCCATGCTTGAGTTACGTCATGTCTCTGGACTACGATGCACTCTACATGGGGCTGCTTTGGAAATCATCCCAAAAAAGTCAGCTGTGTCGATATAACTTTTAAAGCCCTAAATGGCTTGCAACTAGGATACCTCTACTGAACAGAAGATTATTCTTCTCCAGTATACATCCATAAGATTGTCTGAACCAGCTGTTTTGCATTTGTAACATGCGAGTGATGTTTGGCTGGGATGCATGAGGGGGCCTTTTCTGCTGCCATTCCTAGAACATGGAGCTCCCTCTCATGGAAAGCCACCTCCTTTCCCTTTTTGATGGACTTTCTTTCACTGCATGGAAAACCATACCTAAACATTCACACTGCATGCAACAGATTTCAGATTTGATCCAACATTGTCAACAGGTGGATCTTGTGCTTGGCATCCCTTAATGTACATAAAAATCAAACACTAATATGTTTAATTATAAAATTCTCAATAATTATCTTCCCTTCCCCAACTCTTGAGCCGTTTAAAGTTCTTTAGTACATCATGATTTTGATTATGCTTCTGGAAGGCCCTAGTCAGCTGCACACCAAAATGATATCATTAGAGCATGTATATGGAAAATGATTTAAGAAATCAACCCAATTTTTATTTTTGTGTTTTATGGCTTTCATTCAGTTGATTCAAGCTGATTAAGTGGATAGAATATGAATATAACCATGAAAATAAAACTCTGACACTGCTTCAAAATTTCTATATCCTTTATTTTTAAGCAACAATCCAGCTTTATCAAGATACAACACACAATTAGAAGGATGAGATTCTCACCTCATGGTCAAGCACCAGCATGATCATGCATAGCACTGGAGTCATTTGGACTAGAATGTCCCTTCTGAGATGTCTCCACCCAAAGCTAACTTCCATGTGGTCCATTCCACCATCACTTAAAGTGGGGACCAATACTCAAGGAACAGAACAGCAGGCTCATGTCACCAGTCATAACTGGCACTGGCCCCATCTTCTCATGGCTGAATCAAGAGTCTTCTTGAGAAAGACAGCATGGTTGATTACTAGCACCACAACTCTACTGTTCTGTAATGCACAACAGGGCTTCAGACATTTGCCAGTTATTGAACAATACCTTGGATAACCAACCAGCATGTGTTGCAGAAATGGGTAGGGAAGAGAGAAAGAGGAAAAAGAACATTTGTTACCCATCTTCTGATATGTACACCCCCAACTTTCAGTCCTCCTAAGCCAACTGAGGGGTTTCTATGTGTTTCAAGACAAAAATGCCACCTAGCACACTTAGAACCAACCAGCCTAGTTGATAAAACACACTACTATAAGAGACCTTAGAAACCATTCGGTCAGCCACAGGCTGCATAATAAGTACCACTGCTCTACATCTACCACTAGGGGGGGAAATCACACATGCTACTTCCATTAGACCCAAGGGAGACAAGACAGAAGTTGGGGGGGGGGGGGGGGGAAACACCTTCCTTTAAAATAATAATAAAAAATATGAAGTACATAAAGTGCTTCTTTAATGATAGCTTGAGAAGTACAGTCAGGCTCAAGTTGTGCAGTTCACAAGCATGGAAGAAAAAACAAAGATGACAGACATGAGTTCCAAGTAATAAGAAGGAGCAAAGGAGGATAATTTTTAACCGAGGACTAGGCTGGATTTTCCGCCAGGTGGATTTCTCCTAGATGGTGCTGGTGCTGAGGCTACTGGGCTAGGCACTGGTGCAGCCGGCAGGGGCTTTTCTTCACTCAGGCCTGAAGCAGCTTCTATTTCAACTTCTGTGTTTTCTGGAAAGTGAGGACAGGAGTGGTGATTACGAAGAAGCACAATCATTTCCTCTTAGCTGAGCACCTGCCAAGGTGGGCAAGAAGCTTCGAAGGTTTCGGCTTCCAGAATGTCTGCTGTAGCCAAGATGGGGGGAATCGTATCACCTCAGCTGTTCTGTCCCTGACATGACACCAGGGTGTGTTATCCCCCTTTTTCGACTACAAAGCATATCTGGAGAGCTGCTCTGAACCAACACTGGTTCCACAGCAAATCTCACAAGGAAGGAGAAGACTTCTGCTCCAAAGCTGTCTTGCAAATACACTGTTCTGATCAACATACCCTCTAATTTTCAGCCCCACTGGGTGGTGCTCCACCTCTCTTGCGTGCGACTCGGCCCCTGCGTGCATGTGCAACTCTGCCCCCCCCGCACAGGGTTCAGTTGCAACCGGAACCTAATGCAATTGCTGCGCAGAGGAGGAAGAGAGCTGCACGCAAGGAGGCAGAGATGCATGTGTGCGCACCCAGCTTAGAAGGAACCTTGGTTCGGTTGTATCTTTTGGAGTACAAGTGCAGAACACAAATTTATGAAAGGTGACCTACACAGTTTGCTTTTTCTTTGCCTTCTTGTTCCATAGAGTTACACTTTGTTTCCTACAGAAAAGCCAGCCTAAAGAAGCTCAGTTTTTGCTGCCTTGTACCTCCAGATTTACCAACAGACCCACACACAGAGAAGGCTGGGTTTGACCCATCAGAATGCTACCTAAGCCAACCAACTCAAATCAACAAGGGGAAACCCTCACAGGTAATCCACATTATTTATATGTACTCTGCTTTAAATAGGCTGATGAACCCTCATGACACAAGACTCAAATCAACTTGCTGGATTCAACTGTTTCTGTGGAAAAGCATATCCCTCAATCTGTAGACTATACCATGCGGCCAAGCTAGGATTACCACTGGGTTGTGAAATTAAAACAAGGCAGCATGGCTAACAGCAGAGGCAGAACAAGCCATTGGGGGAGGGAGAAGCTGAAGCAGATGAACTCCTAAATCTGAAGCCCTGCTGGGCTCATGATGAGTTGTGGTGGGGAAGGTATTCTGTTTGCTTCTCTTTCTTTAAAAGATCTCATTTCCAACGGAAGCATTCCAGGCTTAGGGTACTCCATTCTTCCCACCTCTGTATGTGGGTGTAAGTGATGGGGAAACAGAAGGGATTTGGATCGAATGGATCCAACACACCCTGGTGTCATGCCTCCTCAAATCTCCCCTGATTTTTCTATATCTCTGCTGAGCCACTGAAGGGAAGGGGTGTGAGGGTGACAGACCCTTTGCATGGCATCTGACAAGAAGCTTTTGCAAGCAGACCTCCCTCTGAGGTGAACCAGAAAATCCCTGGGTCTTGGGAAATCCTTCCAATGATTATGGGCCTGTGCTCTGAGTGGCTATTTTGGGCAGAACACTGGGCGAACCCAAACATCCTAGACTGAATGCACAGGAACTCTTCAGAATGGAGCTCCCTCAGAGATAGTCCCCGAAAGCAGCCTGCCAAACCCGGTCATTACAAGCTAGCCAATAATGCAATAATTATTAGTTGCATGGACAAAATTCTTCAATATATATATATTTAGACTATTCTAATTCAATCTTAAAACACAACTAGAATGAAAATAATGCTTTAAAATGGAACTGCCCCCCACGCATGGAAGTCATTTGTTTTCCAAGTACCACAATTTTCAGTTCATACATACTATATGAACCTGTTCTACATTTTTAGTTAACGTAGAACAGATTCACATAGGATAGTTTCATGCATTATCAAGTTCTTTCCTTAACACTCCTGAGAGGGCCTTCACAATGGCGCTGCTTTGGAAAGAGCGGCCCTTGTGGAGCCAGGTTGCGCCCCCCCCCCCCTTTCCTTCCATCACCAAACAAAGATCTTCCTTTTCAGACAGGCTTTTAAGCAATCAGTGGGGGTCTGAAGGATGCCATGTTTTTAATTTAGATATTTTAAAATGCTTTAATAATTTTTAAATTGTGGCCTTAATACTGATAAATATTTAATTGTTTTTAGCATAGTTTTTTATGGTGTTTAAAAATCTGTGATTATTGTATAGTTTTAATCATTGTGAGACATTTTGGGTCCCCTATGGGGAGAAAGGCAGCGAATGAATGAATGAATGAATTCCTGCCAGTGATATTCTTAATTACTATTAGTGTTTATAAGGGGGTGAGGGGAAAGATTCATATGAGCATTTTGAAGAAGTAAAACGGCAAGGTCAATTCATCTGAGGAGGATATTTAAGTCTTAAATCCAGAGTATACAAGCAGGAGACCCAGATACGCATATGGTTGTGAATGCCTTTCAACAGCATTTAGTGCTCTTTCTCATGGCAGCATTTCTTTCAAGGCACTGTTCCGTCAGCAGATATCTACATCCCTCCACTTCTGACCAGTTAAACTGCTGTTTCAAGCACAAAATTAAATCTCCTCCCACCCATATCCTCAATGGCACATTTAAGAGATCAGAGCTAAAGCCTAGTACTCTTTTTCTTGTATAATGGTGGGATCTGACACAGTCATCCTTCCTGATGGAGCAGCTTCCATCAGTAGAACAGAGAAGGATACCTAATTCCACCAAAACTCTCTGTGTATTTCTCAAAGCCTGCTTCAGATGGCTGAAAAACCATCCAGAGCTGATTTTGGAGTCGAGTGGAGGGCTGCAGAAAGGACAGGAAGAAAATTAAGTTCTGCAGCACTAGCAGATGTCTGCCAGTGTGACCCTGGATTTCATCCACCGACTGCATGTTGCTACAACTCCTGCTGAAAGTTCCTTTGTACGCTTGTGTTATGATTACATTAAGCACACTGTTCCCAGTTCTGGCAGCATTAATGCCACATTTCAGACAGACCATACAGTCAAAACTTCCCAGACTTTGCGATCTGTGTGTCCTTCTCTCCTCATGCTAAAGAACAGGCGCCCCGGAGAACTGGAGTTAGCAAATCCCATTTTACAGTCATTCTAGAGTTTTATGGGGTTGAGACATAAGGGTGGGTTAAGTACATAGGGGAGTGTCCAGCTGGAAATGCCTCTTATCTCATGATGACTCTACAATAAAGGCAACATTATTTGCTGTCAAAGAGTGCCTCTTTTACAAGGGAGAACAACTTAGCCTGTCAGTTAAGAGACAACACTACTGAGCAGCTCACTGCAGCAGAGGCTGTGGCAGGTGTAAGCAGTTCACAATTGGACATAATGAAACCAGGCCAACTTTCTTCAGAGCTCTCATTCAGCTCATGTCAATTGACGGTTCTGCACAGAACACCCTCAGTTCCTGGTTTGTCAAGAATGTTCTTAAGTTATCCCAAAGCCCAATGTGTGCCTTTAAGAACGTTTTATCAGCAATCCTGTTATACAGCTTTCAAATGTATCTCTTTAAATGGTTTAACGACTAGCCTGATCATGGGATCCACTGTGAAATGAGTCCTACATGTTCTCATTTCTAGGTGGCTGTTTGTCCTGCTTTCAGTTTTAGAAAGACAAATGGTAAGTCACATGAAGGCAGCTTCCATGTTCATGCCTTGAGGAAGTCTATGAGCTATCACTCCCTCTGCTACACTAATTTTTAACTTTTGTTCAAGAAGCTAGTCATAAGTAGCCCATTGCTAACATCAAAGTGAACTGTGAATACACTTACCCTGTCTAAATAATCATCTGTTCCAACATGTGACTGTGAAT
Organism: Intellagama lesueurii; assembly: GCA_037013535.1. NCBI lineage: Eukaryota > Metazoa > Chordata > Lepidosauria > Squamata > Agamidae > Intellagama > Intellagama lesueurii. Next base: position 181,257,759 of record JBAJHW010000002.1, read on the forward strand.
CAGGTGTTCACAAATCCATTGGCTTGCTCACCAGGAGGGGGAAAAAAACCCTGCAAGGTGGTTTTCAACATGCCACGCTCTTGGAGAACCAGTCCTGGGCATTTCTCCTGATTTTTTTTTTCTCCTGATCCAAGCCTCAGAGACAAGGAACGCTAGAAGCCAAATCTCTCTTTCCAGCCCTTTTTGCTTGTGAAACATTCAGGGAATTGAGAGAGAGTACAGATGGGAGAGTACTCAGTAAGCCTTTGCATTTGTGAATGCTTGTTCAAATTTGATCTGAATACAGTGGATGCACTACTCAAAAAACTAGGTGCAAATCAAGGGATAGTTTTCCATTCTGTTCACAGAAGCAGCTATATGAAATGTGGATGAGACACGGCTAGGATATGGGAACACCCTATTTTGAGTATGTCACAGATCATGAAATTTCTTTTGACAAAAACAAATTCAAATTGCTTTATTGGTCATCCACACCATTGTTAAATTTCTCTCCTTCTTCTCTTATGGCAATTTCAAATGCCCCTGTGGTGGTATAAGCAGCCTAGGCAGTCAAATTGTACTGTCAAAGGTCAGAATCTCTGATTTTATCAAACAGTGCCTAGAGGAACTTTCTCAGATATGGCAAGTATTTCAAACTCCCCAGTTGTGATGACAGAATAAGTGCTGGCAGTACGCCTTCCCTTTTTAACCTAAAGGAGAAAGAACAATATTTTCTGGGACCTTTGGCATAATAGCAATTGGGGGGGGGGGGGGAAGAAGCATGTCCCACTAATAAGTGATAATATAGTCAGACTACTTGGTTATATATCTCCCAGGCTTCTCTCTATGGACACTCTGATTGCAGTGAAGTACACTCCTATCAGCTATGGAGGCCAAGCTCATATTGAAATGCAACTATCTAACTGCCAGTGAGATGGGTCTGCCATTCCTAGATTGTAACCATATAATGCAGCTATGGATTTTATGTTGGAATACTAATCTGGGATTTATCATATGCAGGAAATTGTGACCTCATGACTGCTCCAGCCTATCTTTGTTTCTGACCTTGATTTCAAGATCAAGCTTAACCAGCAGATTTCTGGATGGTTAACCACATGACTAAAAAGTCCTGTATCCAGCTCAATAAGCCAAGGGAGATTGACGCCAACTGTTTGCTATGCACTAGACAGAGGAACCAGCTATGGCAATCTTATCAGATTTCAAAAGATCAGTCACGTTAGAAAGCTAACTACAGACATCTTTCTTAGTTAGCTGCCCATGCATGTAAAAAGCCAAGTAAGGGAAAGCTCCTGCAGAGATTAAGTGAGTAATGTCAACCTCCTGCCCCCAAAGTGTGCTACTTCACAGCTGATAAAATTGGCTGTGTGCATAAGGCACAGCACCTGAGGAGCCACTCTGCTTCACAGAGAACTGGACAGAGAATTCCATTCTGTCTATTCCAATTTCCCTACACCTGAGTATACCAATTTTGGATTGCTAGCTCAGACATCTCTTTCCGCTGTGGAACACTCTGCCTTCAGACAACTACAGTAAATAGTATAATAGTCACTTATTCATAGGTTATATAATGTACCCTCTAGGCTTTTTGCAGGAAGGATTCCCACACATGACAAGACCACTACCACAAAGAGGATGGCGGTTCATTATTCAGGCCCTCTTAAACCTGAAACTTAAAACTGAAGTTTAGGGAGTGAGCAGCTGCTCAACCTCTTTAGTCACGTGACACAAAGGCATGTAGCCTTCTCAGGCTGTGCACATCTGATGAGGCCAGATATTCTCCACATAACTTTTTCAGGTCTCAAGAGCTACGACATTACAAAGCTCTGGAAAGCTTTGTTTCATAAAACCCAGAACATGCTTCATTTACCAAAGATCTTGATAATGAAAATGAGCCCTCTGCTGTAATGGATGTACTAACAGAAGCTTTTTCCTCTTTTGCTTTCAGTAATTTCTCACACCAAAACCTCTTCACGTTTCCAATCCACCTTCCCTTGGGGACCTCAGAACACATTCCCCTTAAACATATCTATACCTTGCCTTTCTCTTCAAGAGCACCTGAGGTGGCTTACAATGTTAAAAATAATATAAAAATTGGAAGAGAAGAGGAGAAACAAACAAACAATAAAACCAAACCAGTCGCCCGACTCTTAGGCAGCCAGTCCCCAAGGAAAAAGCCTGCCTGAAAAGAAAAATCTTTGCCTGTCTGCAGGACAGCAAAGAGGGGGCCAGCCTCACCTCCCGAGGGAGGGAGTTCCATCTATCTGGCACGATCCATCAATTAGGAGTTCCCCCAACTACTTTTCTTGGTTTTTTTTTACACACACTCTCTCTCTCTCCATGCTATGCGTGACAAAGAGCGCACCGTATGGCCACAGCCAAAATGACAAGCTTGTCTCCAACATGGAAACAATCCTACCCTGGCCATACCAAATCCCACACATTATCTTTTAGGCTTCAAATAACACTGTTGTGTTCAGCCAGGGCCTCTCCCTGAGCACTGGAAAGGATTACCTTAAGGCTACCTGAAAGTTAAAAGTGGGAAAGGTACTTACCAGGAGCCTCGCCTTCCCCGCCCTGCAATAAAAAAAGTTTGTGTCATTTCCAGTTCTTTGTAACAAGCATGACTGACGGTCATTTCTTGCATTTAAGCCAAGAGTAAGGGCTCGTTTAGATGTGCATTTGTCCCGCTGTTTGGTGTGCTGCGGGGGGCGGGTTGGTTTGCTCTTTTTTTCTGGTGACCCGAACCCTCATTGCTAGAATGGACCAATTTGCCTCCAGAGCATTCCAGCCTGTACCTCTGGAGCCCCGTCAGGGGCTTCTGTTTTTCTGGTGCACTCTAGTTTAGTCCGTTCCCAGTGTGTGCAGTTGCTGGGAATGGACTCAAACTGAGCCTTGCATCTATTAAAGCTGCCAAGGCTCCTTCCCGTTTCAATTTCTGGTATCATGAAGTGGCCTAATAAGTGAGCCATTTCAGGATATAAGAAAAAAAGAACACTTCCCCTGCTCCTCTGAAGAGGGACGGGGGACGTGAAATCATTATTTTTTACTCTGCTAGACCATATCTGTTGTGCTGAATCACTTAGAATATATATTTTTAAAATTATTTGCCTTTATGTGAAGTGCAAATCAAAATCATGGCTGCAGGCGGCTTCTCAATCAGTACTATACACATGGCAAAGAAAAAAAAAATTAAATTTTTTTTAATCAGAGTGATTCAGTGCATCAGTGATGGTCTAGCAGAGTAAAATAAATTAATATTTTCACTTCCACTGCCCCCTGCAGTGTTCAACTGAGAGTTGAAGAGCCGGACAGTCACTTGAGGTGGATAGGACATTTGCACGCAAGGACTGCGCCCAATGCTCCTCCCCTCAATCTCAAGCAAACCTATTTAGACTGCACTAGCCCGCATCAAGAGGTATGACAATCACAGGATGAACACTAAACAAACAAACAAACAAAAGTTCAATGCTACCTTTGAAAATTAACAGATGTGTTTCAATGTGAGATTCCTCAGTTTCTGAGACAGTCTGAGGAAGTGGATCATAGTCAAAGGGTGCACTGAAATGTATCTGTTCGTCTTTTAAGACGCCAAAATACTTTTATTTTTGGTTTTGTTTTGTTATACATGCTGGAACATGTTTAACAAGGCTACTCCTCCGAAATATACAGAGCAGTGTTTTCTGAAGGCTGGCTATTCTTACTAAAAGCTGGAAATGACATATCTTACATCAGATTACAAGCCTTATATAAAATCTACCACTTTATCATTTATAATTTGTAAAGGAATTAGAAACAGCAGTCTTATCTATATATGTGTATACTGCTTTCCCATAGCACTGTATCCCAGCCAGTTCCAAACAGTAATATATATGAGAAAAGAAAAGCACAAGAACCATAGCAGCAACCTACCCACATAATAAAAACAATTAAACCACATAACTCTGAATTGTAAACACAACGTGGGGCTCTCTACAATTAATCTGAGCACATCATTAAATGGCCCAGCTATCTCACCTTGCTCCTTCCAAATTATTTCTTCCTGTGCCTAAGCCTCTCACTTGTGCCAGCCTCTCTTAGTTTTTTTCCAATAGTTTTTATTTATTAAAAAAACAAAAACAAATGGAGCAACTAAAACTGCAAAGTCATACAGAGCTAAGCAATAACTACATTAAGGAAAACCATTCCTTCCCACTAAGATGTAGCCGGTTCTATGCCTGGAGACCAAATCAAGTCTCTGGTATTTAAAATGTGTATCTCCATAAACAATCTCTGGTTAACTGAGGAGCCAACCTGTGTACTCTCTCTACTAACATATTAAATCAATGGGAACCAAATTTCTATGAATTCCTCTTCTTGATTTGCACTTCTCAATATCCTTCATTTATCTGTCAGTTTGCCTGTGATGGCTAACTCCCGTCCAGATCACTTAACCATTTCTATTTATAAACAATTTCTGTGAGCAAGAGGGCTATTCAATTTTTATGTAGTACTTCTTTTTCACCAGTTAATACAGGCAGTTGTAGTAAAGCCCAATATTTCTGTGGTATATAATGTTTAATACTACAATGTTATCTAATTCCAGAAACTAGTTACTCAGTTTTTAAAAGTTGGGTTTTTTAATCACTTCCCCTTTGCCAAGCAGGGGAAGTGATTAATTTGCCAACATCCTAAAGCGGATTGCTTATTGAGCTACTTCACTGTTATTGGCACATTGAAAGAGGGAGGCTTCCTTTAGTCTGTTCCCAGCGATCACACATGTTGGAGACGAACCACGGGAGAGTGATCCTACCTGCACCAAAAAAAGCAGAAGACCCTTGACAGTGGCCAGAAAGCTGCAGGTAGGAATGCTCTGTGGGTCGGCTAGTCTGCTGCAGCAAAGATGTCATCTGATCGCTATCTTTCAGAGCACACCAGCCGGTCCCTGCAATGCTCCAAACAGCTGGTTAAATAGCCAGTGTAGTCAGCCTCTAAGTCTCTTAGTCTAAAGACACATTTCTCCTCCCATTCTCGAAACTGCAAAGTTTTGCCTGGCAGCAGAAGTCTGGGTGAGCCAAAATCGGATAAAGAGGTGTATGTGCCAAAACTTTCATCCACTGTTGCCAGGATTCAGCATAGTGATACAGAAGGGGTTTGCTGCTGCATTTAGTTAATGTTCAGCGGCAGGAAGGAATGGAGTGGTCCAATTGCGATGTGTTTTTTTTGTTAGTGTCCTCCATGTTTATACAGCATACAGAGAGGATTTTCTCAGTCAAACCCAATTAACTGCTTGATTTGAAAAGAATCACAGAGGCTTATATTGGACACTCCTAAGCTTCCACAAGGTGCCAAATTATATACTGCACCTTTTGACAATCGGGCTTTTTCTCTTGTATTGTAAGGAGGCGTAACACTTTTTGCAAGTTGAAAACTCAGTCTGCTTTTCTACCCAGTTCTTTTAATATCTCTCTGCTGGTAAGCTAAAAAGTGCTACTTCAGTTTTAAGCCTGAATATACTCTGTTTTGATATTACTCAGTCACTCTCCACCAAGTAGCCATCCAACAACTATCTTCAAGGCAGCAGGCCGCCTCAGGTTCTTGTGCCATGGAAGCTAGGTAGAAATGGCTCTCTTCTTGGCATTAGTCTCTCCACCAAGTATTGCAAACAATCCAGCTACAAACAATAAGAACTGGCATCAAGGTGACCAGCCCACATTTCTCTTCTTTGCATTAAGCTCTATATACACAGAGCCAGGATCATCAATACACTGAGAAGTGAGCACCAAGAACCATTATTCTGCACTGTTACAAGGCCCACATCCATGTTCTATTCCAGCCTTTTTCATCCAATAAGCTAAACAGGAGCTTTTACAAACTCTGGAAGTTCAGACATTGCAAGAACCTTTTGACTGAAGCCACAACAAGCAGTTCTTACATTCAAATGACAAATAAAAACAGTCTTTTCTGACCAGCCATTTTCTTGAGAGCTACTCTTCTATTCAAAAGCTTATGGCAATCTTAAATGCAATTACTATAAGGGAAGATGGGAAGTGAGTAAGGTAGGAAAGCCATTTTCCCTCTGAAAACCCATTTGCCCTATGTTGACCAGTTCTCAGCCAATATTAAAATATTCAACATTAATAGGAAACTACCTCTTACCTTTGGATCTACACAGTCACCAGAATTTGCATCAGAAGAATTTATCCTGTCTGAGCCAAGTTCTTCAGGATTTTCACTGATATCACTGGACTTGGCTGCGAGAAACAGATTTTTCAGTGTAAACAATGCATCTACAGCAAATCAAGGCCAATCAAAGCAACATTCATATTTCCAAGCAATACTCTCTGGCATCTAACTGGATTCCCATTAATTTGAAGTCACAATTGATATCCTTCTCTAGCCTGGCCTAACACAATACCACACAGGCACTAGATTCAAACTTAGGATAAGTAAACCTTTTCACAACCCCCATAGACCAAAAACATTCCTGGCCATTCAGAAAAAAATACACTTGAGTTTCTTCTTTCTGATATAGACTCCAAGATCACTGATCAAGTAGCTAGATTTTGTATGGCGATACTCAGGTTTCGGAAATTCCACGCTAACTATATACCAGATTTTAAATTGTTTTTAATGCCAAATGTTTTCTATGAAGTACCTGGATTTTTTGAAATTTTAAAGTAACTAGATACTAGATTTTAAGTTGTCTTTTAATGCCAAATGTTTTTACAAAGTATTTAGAATTTTGGAAACTGTAAAGGTCTCTGTTTTTCTCCCTGTGTGATTGATCTAAGGACCATAACAATAAACTGCACCATACTTTTTCACAACTGGTCCAACAACAGTTACCACCTTGACCTATTCTGTCTCATAACTCAATGGCTAGAATCCCACTGGGTTCATGTACTGTAAATAGGCAATCACACTCTCCCTTGTGCTCCCCTGACACCCTCCAGTAGAGAAAATGTCTGTGTGCCTGGTCATGCAAGAAATAGCAAGTGATGGGAGAAACCAGCTCTCCTGAACTGTTTTCATTCACCAGGGTTTTGAGCTTACATAGCATTCTGCATTTATGAGAACAGAAACTACAGAGGTCAAGAGTAAAGAAGGGCATGAACCGTGGTTCGGTCCGGTTCAGTTTGGTGCCTGCACAGGGGTTCCCAGGCACTGCATGCTTCCCTTCCCCTGTGCAATCACCCATCCATCCCTCCTTTGCCTTCTCCACACAATTGTCCACTCAGACAAGAAGGCAGGGCAGGGCAGCGTGGAGAAGGCAGGGGAGGAAAGTGCACTGTAGCTGCTGAGTGGGTGATTGCACAGAGTCGGCAGGGGAGGGAAGCAAGCAGCGCCCATGGAACACATGTGCAGGTGCTGCGCCGAACCAGGCCAAACCAAAGTTTGTACCCATCTCTAGTCAAGAGACTCCATACCTGCTCTAGAAGTTTACATAGATATTCTTGAATAAATATAATCTATCATAAAAAGGCTTCCATTCCTGCCGTTTTTGGATTGAACTTGCAGAAGTTAACAGGTAGTCAAGCAAGAACTTGCTCATGCCAAGGGATGTGATATGAACAATTGTGAACAAAAACAGAACCAGACAATTACTCAACAGCTACATGTTGGAGCAGCATCTAGTAAATTTGGTGCTCTTTCTTTAAAAAGGTGAATAATCCATGCTCTCCACCCATATGCAACCATTCTGGAATGAAAGAGCCCTAAGGCCCATCTTATCTTGTTTCCAATTAGTGTTTAACATCTTGGTAAAAACTATTTTACAGCTGTAAAGCACAGTCAACAAATATATTCAAAGAAACCAAATTTCAGTACAGGGAGCCTTTTTAAAAAGGACCTCTTTCACCTGTTGATCTAGCCCAGGAGGGTGGATTCTCTTCTGGGGTCCCAAAGATACTGGATGCCATTTTGTTCCTTCTTCCTCCTTGCTGTTCTTTTGGCAAATCAAACCCAAGGTTGAAATTGGAACCACCACCTGGCGGACGAAGAACCCTGGAATAAGATGCAGGAATTATATTCAAGGCATATTAGCTGCCTCAAGATGATATTAAAGCAGCAGTATAAACACATATGAGCGCACGCACACACCTCACGTTATTCCGTTTCAGATTAGTCTGATTTCTGATGGTTGCTGTGGGTTTTCCGGGCTGTTTGGCCGTGTTCCTAAGGTTGTTCTTCCTAACGTTTCGCCAGTCTCTGTGGCCGGCATCTTCAGAGGACAGAAGTCTGAACTCTGTCTGTGCTCTGTTCTGACTCCTGTCCTCTGACGATGCCGGCCACAGAGACTGGCGAAACGTTAGGAAGAACAACCTTAAGAACACAGCCAAACAGCCTGGAAAACCCACAACAACCATCGGATCCTGGCCATGAAAGCCTTCGAGAATACATAGCCTGATTTCTGTTACATATGATGGAAAAACACAGTTAGGAGCTCATCATTTATTTGGAAATTGTAACTGTAACCAAAATGCTGATGGGCTCACACAGCTAACATGGAAGCAAGGGATAGAGTACAAAGGAAAAATAAGAGTGGCAGCTCCAGGGTTAATATACTCCCCCTTCCCCAGGAGATCAGGAAAACATTTTGGGGCTATCAGATCCAGTCGTCAGCATACTGCCTTTTAGTGGTACTGTCAGACAAAAAGAAAGGAAAGCAGAGGTTTGTATATCTCTTATAGGGAGACCTGTACATAGGGATCTCTCTTCTGACTGAAGAAGAAAATCCACTAAATACTTCCAAGAGACATGAGGACTTCTGCCTAAATTACACCTAGTATTTACTTCAGAAGACCTCTGGCTGCAATACTACATACTCAAACGGATATAATGCCATGAGTTATTAGTTGATCCAGAAGCAGAAACATAACTATCTCAGCTGGACAACATGAAGATTAAAGACCATTGATTTTTCTTGATTCCTGCCAAGTTCATTTTGTGGAACTGAAACATACTTTCCTTACTCATAAAGAACACTTGAGAAGATACTTGGAGCCCAGAGATAAGAGTACACTTTGATCTACACTGAAATGCCATACCTCCCAACCATTACTAAGTATTGTATGGACATGTTCTTGAATTAATTAGCAAGAATATAATGTGGCAAAGTCTAATCTTTGCCTCATATATAAGCCACATTACTATAAATCGTATCTGACTCAAGGCAACTGGAAGTCATCCACATTTTTCATTACAAGATATTCCTAATTAAAGTAAGGGATGAACTAAATGAAGGGCCATTTTCCTTAATTAAATTATTAAGAGGAAGATAGAAGCCCATGCTGAGTACAGAGAAGAAGCTGAACAGAAGAAGTACTGGAATCTTATAGACATCATCCTGAAAGGTGTCCTTCAGCGTTTTCCACATTTTGGAAATTCATTTCATGAAATTCATTTCATGTACAGACAGCAATCCAAGCATGCATTCAGGCAATGTATGAATTCCTACATGCATGTTATTTACACACAGTGCTTGTTGAGGTGGGGAAGGATTCAGTAGTGCAACATGATGAAGCTGAAGAGGAACAGAAGGGAGCTTCTGTGGATTGTCATCTCTATTCTCAGTTAATTCCTCTAGTAGTGTATTTACAGCTCCTTTCTGCCCCTCTTCCACCAGAGGGAAGAGTATGGAACAGGACAACGTACAGCATAAGACCAAAAGAGACTACTATAAAGACTGCCACCCATTGCTAATTATACTTTTTTGTGGATTTAATTGTTAAGCTGCTTTGGGAGACTGTCTTGGCTAAAAAGTAGGTTAACAACAATCAACCAGACACAGGAGAGGAAGGAATTTTACCAGTCTCCTATTTCCCAGCAGATTAAGTCCACAGAAGCTGCTACCCCGTTACGTATTTAAAGGAGTGCACCAACTCCTCTCTGCCCATACTATGCAAATCACTTAGGGTGTAAAGGTAAGTTGTATATGAGTAATGAAGTATTCTGGCTATATTGCCTGGAGGCTGTACTTATTCACCAGAGGTATCTGAACAAGTGCCTTTTTTTGCTACATTATTGCTTCAGTTGGTTCCAAAATCATCAGTGACTCTAAGATATCATCAGCATGGCAGCACAAGCCTGACCATCTTGAGAATTAAGACTTAAACAGAAACCAGGTCATCAAAGACATCAAATTTTATATGATTCACAAACCATGAACACTTGTAGTTACTTCAAAATCTTGCTGGGAAAAAGCACTTGCAGTTCACCAGATCTAGTTGGGAGTAGTTTAACCTATGCTCCACTTTTCCATTAGCATCACTCATACATGGATGTTGCTGCCCTGCCCTGTAATAACCCATCTCTTCACAAAAAAGCAGCATTACACTGATTGACACCATGCTTCAATAAAAATTGCTGTGTTGATTTACACTAGTGTAAAACAGGACACAACCTCCTGAAGATATCACAGGTAACTATAACCCTTCCAGATGATGTAGGACTGCAACTCCCAGTCTCTCTCATCTCTTGCAACAGCTAGTTTTCCACCTCTGGGTTAGAGGGTGCTGAAGAACCCGCTCTCTCTGACAGAAGCCTCTTATACTCAACTTAATGGCTACTAGAACAATTTTTTAAAGTTACAGCTAAAACAACCCATGGCAACAGCAGGGAAACCCATACAGATAAATGGTCACACAAGCTTGATAAGCTTGTAGTAGCAGAGCAGCAGTACGCAGTGGTGTTCATTCTTTTTTCAGACACACACACCCCCTTCAAACTTCTTCACAAGTATAGTTCCCTCTTTCAGTTTGGAGAAGCAGTTCAACAAATGTGTTGGTTGAGATTTTATGCCTCGCCAATCCTTATGCCTTCCTTCTTTTCACCCTCCCTGTTGACGTTCAGATGATGGCAAGCCATCAGCAATGTGCTGAGGCTAATGGGAGCTGTAGTCCAATACCTGGAAGGGCCACATGTCACCCAACTCTGCTAAATTTCAAGAACGATAGGTGTGCATTCTGAGAAGCCACTTCCAGCAGCTGCTTAAGAAAACTTGCTGAGACACCTTTTCAGATTCAAGCCATATTACAGTATGTGTTGTCATAATTTCTGTTCACACACAAGACCTTTGTTTCATTCTTCTGTAAGACAGCCCTTTACTACAATGCAACCAAAGTAACTGCACACCTTTCTTTGTTCTAAGACCAACCACTCCTTTAATACTGCTTTTCTGGAGGTCCTGCTTTTTGAGGAAAGTCAAACCACCCACACTGTGTTCCCCCTCCCCATAAGTGCTTGCACAAAACCAGCAGATTCCTGTTAGGGTTCTGTCCAGTATGGGAAGCACTGGAAGCAGCAGCACAAGAGCCGGAGCACGCTTTAAGGGCTAGTCCATTTAAAGGAACAGTACACAATAAGCTCAATGCACCTTTCACTCTTGCTTGAAGTTGCACCGGCAGGCAGAAGCTGGGCTAAGGCAGGGGGCTCCTTTCTGGAAGAGGCCAAGAGAAGTTGCTGACGCCACCAAAGCCTCTAAGCCTTGAGTTAACAGGTAGAGATGGCCATAGATGCGAGACAATAGAAGCGCGCTCAAGCCCCACCCAGTGAGAAAAACCACTTTCACTAGGAGGAACCCTGCCATTTCCCCCCCCCCCCCGCAAGAGACATCAGACAGACAAAAAGGAAACCAACCAACTATGCGGGGGGGGGGGGGAGCAGAAGGGGTTGGGAAACACCTCACCCCGCTGCCAAGGGTGATCAGGGAAGGGGTAGACGGGTCCTTTGTTAGGCTGGGAGGCAAAAACGCCCTGATGGGTCTGCGCCGAGGGAGTCTAACCCCGTCTAGCCTTGCCTGGTCGCACACCCTGGCAGCTGTTTCTTGGCGGGGGGGGGGAGGATTAAGGCGGGCCCAGGGCTCAGGAGCCCCATCACAGATTCCTCCTCAGCGGGTGCACCCCCTCCCTCTTGATCGCAAACGGGGGGGGGGGGGAGTAAAGCCTAATACCAGCCAAAACTACAGTGCCCGCGAGAGGAAGGATCCTCTTCTCTCACCACAAACACGCATCCCGAGCCCCGCACAAGGATGACCCTGCAAAAGACCCCCAACCCTAAAGCGAGAAGAGGTGGCCATTTAGCGACTGGCCCTCGGAGTCCCTGCCAAAACCAGGTGGAAGCAGGGACTCTGGCGTACAAAGGAAAGCCCGGAGAAGGCGGAGGCGGGGGGGGGGGGAGGGAGGAGACGGGAAAAGAAGAGTCTGTGCGCCACAGGTCCGGAAACCGCCGGGAGGCCTAAAAGGGCGAGGAGGGAAGCGTGGGCCGATCGCCCTCCAGCTACAGAGCATGCACGGCAGAGGCTTCGCCTGCCTCTCGGGCACCCGGACGGGCCCACGCAGGGAGGAGGCGTGGGTGTGGGCAGCCGGGCAGAATCCCACAACCTCGGGATGACAATAGGCCACAGCCATTGCCCACCTCAGGGAAAAGGCGGGGAGGGCTGCCTGCATCTCAGCGGTGTAACCCTTCCCCCGTTACTGGGGGGGGGGGGGGAGAAGGGGGAGGGGAGAGAGAGAGATCTGGAAAAAGACCACCGCCAGCAACGGAGAGCGGGACTGAGATTTTTTCTCCTCCTCCTCCTCCTCCTCCCCAGCGGGATCAGCACCGGGAGACCAGAGAAAGAAAAGGAAATCCCACCCTTTTTCCCTACCCAAGGTTTGTGGGGGCTCACGTGTTCCGTGGCAAGAAGCCAAAGTCAGCGGAAGCCTGGGAGGGAGCTTCTGCCCCTCCCCGCAGAAAACTCTCCTGCCTTTCCCTCGGAGAGCCAACACCGCAGAAACGGAAGCTGGGGCGACTACCCATTCACACACACACACACAACAGACACCCGGGCAGCCGGAGGAGGAAGAGCAAAGAGCGGCTCTGCCAAAGACCGTGGATTCTTTCTGTTCTCCTTCCTCCGTTTCCTTCCCACAAAAAGGTCTGAGGACTCCGACCCTCTCGCATTCTCTTTCGTTCACGTATCCACATGCTCACACATACACACACATGCAAACACGCGGGCCAACCTAGAGCTGCTACGTCCGCTGGGGTCCATCCCCTTATATGTGGTTGTGGTTGTCATGGCGGGGAAGAGCCGGAATGAAGAAACCGCCCGAGTGACGAGGCTAGCGGAAGATGATATTCCCGCACCTCTCCCTCAGTTGCTGCCGGCGAAAACTGCAGTAGCTGCCCGGCACCAGCATCCCCCTTTTATAGCCATGGCTCCTCGACTCATCTTATTGGGCAGTTCAAACTCTTTCTCCCCTTCTCATTAGTCAGTCTTACGCCACTCCAAAGACTATCCCGCCTCCAAACGCCAGACACAAGTAGTCTCTCCCGCTCCATAAAAAACACTGGTCAACAAATGTTTTTACTTAGCGCTTATTGGTTGTTCTTCGCCATTCATCCCCTTTGTTTGTGATTGAATACTCCGGCTGCCACTCAAATGAAGTGGTTGTGATTGGCCAAGTGACGCATGAGGCAATAACAACTCTTTAGCCTTTCTTCATAGAACGGCAATTTAAGGGGACTCCTTTATAGGGAGTGGCATAGCTTGCCAGGCAAGTACGTAGTGCGTTACTTTTGATCGGTCTTGAGAGCCGCCCAGGAATCATGTCCAAGCCAGCAGGCCACCCTATAGCAAACTAGGCTTAACGTTTTCTCTCGTTTTTGTGTTGTTCTTTGACATGAAATTTTAAGTTGTATCTCACGCAGCGCAGGACTGCGAAGTCACTAGTACTTCGGTCACTGCCAGCACCTCAGACCGCTATTGCTGCTCATGGTTGGTACCTCGTAGTATGAAAGTGATAGTAATATCACTTTATAAACTAAAAATATTTGTGTCTTGTACAATTGTCTCACATTTGACTGGTTCTGTAGTCTGTACCAGCAATTCATTATATTTACCAAAGGGGGATAAAAAACCAGAGTAGGTGTCTGATCTAATCAGCGTTGAGTAGCCCTAAAACAAAGACAGACCTTCTCCTGAGAAGAGGAAAAAGAAGGATTGGGAACTTTCTAGCCAGGAGAAGAGAGAGGACACATCACAGCATTTAATTACTGGCTTCCCCAATCTGGTATCTGATGTTTAGGACGACTGGTCCTATTATGCTTCACCATTCATTATTGCTGGTAAGCACTGCTGCTGTGGTTTGTCACCTAAAACATCTGGAAAGTCCCAGATTTGGGGATAGAGCTTCCAGACACTTTTTAAAGCACATAGTTTTATCCCAGAGGCAGATAAAACTAGCCTACAGTCATCCTTTTTGTCTTCAGAGATGGAGGAACCACAATTCCATCTCTACCTCAGTATGCTTTCTTAGGTAGTCTGATATCAGCACACATACTGCTGATTTTGCAACAAGTCTCCTCCTTCAAACTAAATGTAACCACAAACAACATGGTTAAAACTTCTGGCAAAATTTGTGGAGTTCCATGCTCCCCCCCCCCCCCCCGCAAACTCATTCTTATCTTCTGGACCTCTTTGCCTGCTGAAGAGTTCAGAGTAGCTTGAAAACTTTCACTTTTAACATCTGGCCATGGATTTTGTTATATTTTAGATATACAGATTTCAGCTGTAATCCTATACAAGGAAACACATCTGATTGATGTCAATAGACTTAATTCTGAGTAGGCATGTATAGGAAAACATTTTTACAGGCAAAATTCTAACACCAGCAATTTTATATAAAATCAAAACTAATGATAAGAAAACTGCTGAATGAGACTACATCTATATTATTAATCAAAGCAGTATTCAATTTTTAAATTTTATCTCATTTACTCTCCCTGAATTGCCTTTCTCACATCTAGTGTTTAGAAATTCATGTTAGCATGTTAAATAAAACTACATTTGAAAAACACATAAACTTGGCTGTCTACGAAACCACTGGGAAAGTGGGGAAAGAGTGGAGAATCCAGAAGGCTGTATGTGGAAAAAGACAAGACAAAATGGCTGTGTCTTGTGAATCTTTGCAGACTTTTCAAACTATAATTTTTAATTTGCATGTATGTTTCAGGCCATATAGCTATATTACATTGCCAAGTTAAAACAAACGAGTATTATAGTCTTCTTTCAAGGCGTAAGTATTCTGTGATCTGACCTATTAGTAGTAAGTGGAAGGACTGCATCAAATCTCTTTTCTACTAACCAACTTGTTTCATGCTGCCCTCTTTCTCTAGCATACTTTGTAACATAGTGCTAGGAAAAGGTTGTAAGGTAAATCAGATTTAATTTTTTTTTTCAGCAGAAACACTAGAATTGCCATAGTCAAGAGTCATCTTGCAAAAATCCTGTTTTATGTATCTTTCTATTTACTCCTTCAGAGAGGAATTGTATCTAGTAACATCTTAAGTTAAAAGCCTTCAGTAAAAAGAAAGTAATCATCAGGTTTGAAGTCATAATTGTCTCAGTAGAGTTAAATAAGGGGAAAGGAATTTAAACTGCCTGTCAAAATACAGTCTCCACTTCCTGAAAGCTGATTTCATGTACTTTGTTTTGAGACAATTACCCTCTTTGGCATCTTTTCCCCTTGAGCCCCATCATGTGATTCACACTTCTCAGATGGGGTGAAAAGAGAAATAGCCATAATCCCACCATACACATTGGTTGTGCTTAGCACCTAGTGACTATTTTGTGAAGACCTTCATATTAAACCTATTAAGTAGGAAGCTGCAATCCTTAGTTCTTTTTTCATCTTTCAGGTGTGTCTCATTCATGCTACTGAAGAATGTAAGATACTGTTCCAATTACTTGTAGGTTTGTGCTGCTGCTTTTTGTGTGTGTGTGCGCATGCGCTAACAGGTAAAATTCTGTTGATGTAAACCATACACAACAAGCGTTATAATTCCCACAACATATTTGACAGTGGCTGAATTTGAAAAATTTGAGGCTAAATGGAAGGGAGCTAAAACTCCAGTGTTTCACATGTTTCCTTCCTGTGACCAAGGAAACAAATCTAGAAACTGCGAGTTGTAGATAACAGAAAATGGAATAGACATCACAAAGTATTTCTCAGCGTCTCACTGCTATTGCCACAGATAAATAGTACTGTTTCTGAAACTTCAGGGACTACAGTAAGTCATTTACTTGTTTGAAAACAAAAATGGATTATTTTTTGAATGGAGCTCACATTGCCTCTTTCTGTTTAACCAATACAATAAGTGGTTTGGTTGGTAACTATGTAAATTCAATCAGCACCATTTCTGAAATACAGGTGAGGTTACTTTATTACATACCAAGGGGAGGACAAAATTGCAAACCATTATACAACCTAACAGCTGCCTGTTATCTGAAACACTTCAGTTAACTTGAGACTGCATCATTAAACAAATGATCTATTGCTATGTCCTACTAGTTAACTCTACCTTTGGGATGGAAATACTTTTCAGATTTAGAAAATGTCACTTTTTAAACATTCCATTCTTCAGGGAAGTTTTAAAAAATGGATTCAAACACATGAAAAATGCAGCCCTTATGATGAAGGAAATGTAGTTTGTTATGAAGACATACCTTGCAATAGTTCAGAGCTCCAAATTTGCTGATTTTGGGATCCTGAGAGAACCAAGCAATGTCACCTATCACTGGATAACTCTCCCCTCTGCATTCAATATTACATTACTGAAGCATCTCTTCTACTTCTACTTCAAATTCATCTCAGGCACCTCAATGCTACGGACTGGTTTTAACAGCAGAAGCAGAACATATGTATTTGAAAGAGTGACCCTTACATCTTGCTGAACTGTCAACAGGCATCTTATTTGCACCATGATTATGAGCTGGATTGACAGTTCTGTACCAGGAACCTGTGAAGGTCTCTATGAAATTACATAAGGGACAGGAGCAATTTAAATGCTTTGGTGCAGTGGTGTTGTGACAACAATAAAGAGGCAGCTGCCTATATTGCTGTTTCTGAAATGACAACTTTCTATATACAAATGACAGCACCTATTGGGTTTTCATACTAAAGATTTATACTTTCACATATGCTGTGTTTATA
Organism: Intellagama lesueurii; assembly: GCA_037013535.1. Lineage (NCBI taxonomy): Eukaryota > Metazoa > Chordata > Lepidosauria > Squamata > Agamidae > Intellagama > Intellagama lesueurii. The sequence goes on from JBAJHW010000002.1 coordinate 181,274,714, forward strand.
CTGGATCATAATGCTGAGTGGAACCAACCATTGTTTCTGCACTATTTACTTCTGAAATACCTCCCCAGTCCATGACTACTTGTGCTGTTTTAAAATGATACCATCCAAAACAGGATTCTCAACTATTTTTATCCTGTTAAATATAGTAATTTTGCTTCTCCTAGGTAATTTAACATTTCTATTACAAAGAATAGTACTTTTTGTAGAAATAGTACTTGATATTTTACACATCCCTTCCCTCCCATGCAATTTATTCAATATAAATCAGCTCCCCTGGAGCTACTATTAGCTCCCAAGTAAAAATAGATACCTTGTGTTTCCCTTCACTGAATTAACAGATTACAATATACATGTATTATAATTTAGAAAAGAGAAATGACAAAGAAAAAACGCTAACTATTCCATCCTAGGCACTGGTTTCTTACTCTTCAAACCAGTCACATGGGTCCATTAATCACTCTTTAAAAATCCATAGGAGAACTGGATTATGGCTCAGATGCATTACAACTAGTCTGGTTCTATTTTTCTAAAATAGTTGTCTTATCAATATAAATACATTTACATTAGGGATTAAAAAACGCAAACAGCTGCACAAGTAAATCAAATTAAACATTTAAATCTGTCCATTTACTTCAGAAATCTTGTCTGTTGCCAGTGCAAGAAGGGCTGTTCAAATAACCTCCCCAAAGAGAAACTAGTCAGTTCTCTAGACTTCTTGTACATTTTCCCTTTGTCTAGACAGTAGAGAGAAGCATAATAACTAGGTACGAAATCTGATGGAACAGCAAGCAGCTAGTAGATTCTCTGTCTGCCATGCTGCTAAATGGCCCTAAACTAAGTGTTACTACAGTACCGAAAAATAAGCTGTTTATTTTAAACAAGAAGTTTATTTAAACAACAAGACGGAAGGGAAAACTATCCAAGTTCAAATTTTTGTTTAGAGTAATTTATCCCTACTTCGACAGATTGCTCTACATGTAACAGCTACGTACAAAAAAGTTATAAAATCGTCCTTGGTTGTACAACGATAAAAGAAAAACATTGAAATTATCCAATCAAATAAGGTATGCAAGGTTTTTGTTTTTTTCAACATTGAGAGCAAAATAACTTACTGGAATATAAAGATAAAAGTTAGAGGAGCATGCCACTAATGGAAAAATGGGGTATTTTCACAGACCAGTTTGTTTTTACCACCCCATCTCCATATGATGTTGATCAAACATACCATTGGCCATTTAGTTAAAAAAAATATGCATGTCTGTGCACGTACACCAATTACGTTATGTACAATAGAAGGAATAGGAAAAGAAATCAAAGAAGAGAGAAAGCTATACTGTAGTAGTCAGATGTGGCTGAACCAAGTCTCGTTTTTCTAATTGTGAATGTGTTGTCTGTGGAAAGGAAGTTTGGTTCTCTCTTTTAGTACACTCCTCCTGTCTGCTGCTGGAACACATCAATTGTATCTTCATCCTCCATTTCCAACTGTATAAGAAAGATTAAACATTCAGCTCAAAGTATGAAAAATTATACAAAACAATCATTTTTAGATATCTCATTTGTTGTAAAAAGCACATTAGACCAATACAAAGAAAGCCTAAAGATCAGTTGTTGCTGCAACACAAATCTCCAGTAACGGGAACCTAATATACAGATTTCTGCTGTATAACTACCTACTTGGTGATAAGGATGGAGACACATCACCTTATTTGTTGTTGGACTGCTACATTCATCAGGTCTCACCACTGACAGGCTGGCTCAATCTGATGGGAGCTGCAGTCTATGACATTGGAACTCATGTTCCTTATCCCTTCATTAAACTCAACCACATTTATGTTAGAAAGCAAGGCTTCTATTCTGTTCACCTGTCAGAGTCAATGGGTTAGCTCTAGAGAAACAGGAACAGAATTGTGTCTACACAGGGAGTGTTTCCTGGCTTTTCCTGAATACCTCCAAAACCACATTTAAGGGTTGAAGGATCAGAATAGCAGGTAACAGGGTACAGGAGGCTGTAGCAGGACATAGGCATAGACAGGCTTATTCAGCATTAATTTTTGCAAACTGTATTTTTTTTTAGTCATGCATGCATCCCTATGTTCACTTATCAAGACTGAACACAGCAGCAGCAGGCATTCTGGGTGGGAATAACACTCAAAGTACTAACCTACAATGAGAGCTAAGGCATTTAGATTGCACAGGGAGTCAACAGGTTGTTGAAGTTGTATTTAAAAGTTATGTAAACTGCACTGAGAACTTAATTGTAGAAAGCAGGATACAAATCTTTTAAAAAGTTGTATTTGACAATTATGTATTTTACAAAAACAAATGCTATTCCCCCCAATTTGTTTTCTAACAGAACTCTTAACAGTTGCACACCTCTCCTAGAATTTTGCCAACGTAATGAGCTATAAACACCGGGAGTATGAGAACAGTTTATTAATAAAGCATTCCTTCCTTGATATTTTTGTCTTGTTTTCCATTTTTAATAAACAGGATTATTTATTCACTTTTTTTTACCTGTGCAGGTGTGTCTGTTTCATTGATTGGCTGCCCATCAAACCGGAATCTGATTTGCCTCATTGACAAACCCTACAAAGAAAAATAATAAACTAAAATGCTGCTTATTTGAATCAAACACTATTCATTCTCTTCATTCTCCTAACACACATATTTGCATTTCCAAAAAATATTCCAGAATGCAGCAATCAAGCGTGGATTAAACATTACACCAGTAAAGATGCTCAACAGCACCCCTAATGGGAGCACCAAACATGTACAAAATCATTGGATAAATAAATCTTCAGGAATCAAAAGCAGTGACTGAGATAAAGTTTAAGCAACTGTGAGTAGGAATGACAAAAAGTAGGTTAGTAAGTCTCAACATATTAATCACAAAAATATTTTCCTATATTAACAGAAGAAATTCTCCAGGATTATTGTACTGCATTTTAACTTTTTGACAAACAGAAAATAGCTACTGTTGCAATACTATTCACAAAATGTGGGTTCTGCAGATCCAGCAATAACATACAAGACATTTTCCTTATTTCTACTGACTTAAACACACTTGCTTTTTTGTCTTGCTTGTAAATAAATAAATGGATTTCATTTTAATCACTAATGCTCTACTACAGAGCTTTGATTTTTAAGAAAGTTTACATTTAGTTTCCAAACTACATGCCTTTAAAATTTCTATAGTAACTTATCCTGTTGGACTACTGCCTACTGATATACAGTTCTCAATAAGCCACATTTTTAATAATACATGACAAGCCATTTTGTAAAATGAAGATGAGATGGTACACTTAGGTGCAAGCAATTGCTACCTTGAAACAGTATGTGAATTGGATAGCTAAAATAAACTACTAGAACCAGCGGTATAATCTTAACTCAAAGATGAGCCTGCTGTTATGAGGTAAGAATAGACAGAAGCTTCTTGTGCTAGCTCATCTGAGATGTGCTGGCTAAAGGTTAATTATCAGAAGAGCCAAAAGTGGACAAAAAGAGGAAGGAGCTGTGTTATGCCAGATCTACACCTCCTCCAGCCCAGGGTGAAAGTCAGTGTACCAACAAAGTTGGGCAAGGTAAGAGTAGTCATAATTTCTAACATTTCTAATTTGTGAGGGCACAGGATTAAACACAACTTGAGATGGCCTTCAGATACACTGGCTATTAAGACTGCACCTCACATTAAATCAAATTTACTCTTACACACTTCTTACTAAAAGTGCTGCCTTATATTTGGAGATTATGCCGCTTATAGTATCCATTTTTATCTTCTGATTGGTTTTACTTTTAATCTTATTGTTTGTCATGTATTATGTTGTAAACTGCCCAGAATAATGCTTTCCAGTAATAGTGCGGTATATACATCTAATAAATAAATCCATCCCTAATTTTTAAAGCATTGTATTTTCGTCAATTTATGCTACTTCCAGCAACAGAGAATCTGCTGATGTGAGCTTAGGCAGAATGTCACATCGTCGTCATCTTAGAACTTCAGAGCTCGAAGGGACCCTATGGATCATCAAGTCCAGCCCTGTCAAGGAGGCACAGTGGGGAATCGAACTCCCAACCTCGGGCTCTGCAGCCAGATGCCTAAACCACTGAGCTATCCAGCAGTTCACTGGCTAACTCAGAATGGGCAACCTCCAAATGTTGTTCAACTGCAACTCCTTTCAACCCTAATACAATAAATAACGCAGGATTACTAGACTTGACATCTGGTCATCCTATTGTAGCTAATCACCATATCTGAAGGTGGAAAGAAATACAAAGGTAAGAGTGACAATCTTGGGATTTAAAAAAAAAACCAACGGCCAGGATCCACCATTCTGTCTTATCAGAATGAATTCTTATTAGGACAGTGTCCAACTTGCAAAAGGGTTGGAATTTATCTGCTCTGGAATTTATTCTTGTTACACAATGGTCCCAAACACCTGGAGCATTTCCAAAGCTCAGCAAAATCCAGACATGGTTCATCCCTCCTCCCAAGGTTGCAGCCTGAGAGGAACAGAGGCTAATCCTGCAGCCTTGTTGTACTTTTAAGTAGTTGGGTCTGATCAATGTTGCCACTGCAAGCACTTCTGGACTTACCATGTGACACACATTATTAGGCACTGCTTCCCCTAACAGACTGCCTTCCTAATTTTAATCCTTGCTCTATTTAAGCCCACTGTCCAGAAACCTGTTGGTGTTTGTGTAACATCTGTGTAACTTGACATGACTAACTGCTAAGATGCTGTGCTGTATCTTGGCTGCACAACTGGGCAAATAACTGGGCATGTGTCTGAAACACACTGTGTCATTACAGCAATTAGCTGCAGCAACCTACATAGAACTTAGGCAATACCAAAAAGGATTTTGACTACTGTTGCTTTCCTTAGTCTGTATTATATTTAAGACTACTTAAGTCTATAAATACAGAATATCTTGCTTGCATCAGTGCAACAACCATATCAGATGACTGGAATTTTTCTCTTTCTGGCCATTTCATGAAAGGCTGCTAGACAGTGGTTGTGTCAACAGTGAAGGAAGCTCCAGAATCACTTTTCCTTTTATTCTCTCTCTCTCTCTATATATATATATATACATACACGTCTGAAGAATATAGCCTTACTGCAAATAGAAAGGTGGAGAACCATCCTCTACAGCATAACCATACCACAATGCACAGGAAGTAAGGAAGCCAGAAAAAAAAAAACAGACTATACACTTTGTTGGGCATGAGCTCATCACTGACTATACTAGCACTGCTCATAAGGCCAACTTAGCAACAGCCGTTTTCACAACTTTGCAATGAAGGGTGCAAATAGGCCAATTTTAGCAATAGCCATTTTTAAAACACTGCACTGAAAGATGCAGCTTAACTAGTGAACAATACTAGATTATAAATTTTCTAAAGTTAAGTGATATGTCCTAAGCAAGCTAATATAAGTATCAGGCTAGAATTAACTTTGGACACCAGTTAAGTATCACTTCTGCCCTTACATGACTTCAGAGTATCCAACATGCTTTAGATCTTAATGCTAAGATTCCTATGTCACTCTTAAGTATATATTTATTCACATTTTGGGTTACTGGGAGTGAGTAGTCCTCAAGTTCTGAAAAAATGAAGTAAAAAAAGACATACCACAGTGTAATTTTATAATAACAAAACACCACAGGATAGCCTGAATAGGAAACTACATTGTTTGGGTTTCAAGTAATCCATCACATAAATGCTAAAGTAAAGATATCACTGTTCCAAAGTTTCTGAAAAAAACAGTTTGAATAGTAAAGTTTTCTCAAATTTAGGAACTGTTCACTTTACATTTTTCAAGTTATAGATGCAGGTTCTTTACATCCTTCAGAGCATACATGTGGATGTTGAACTATGAGCAGAAAGAAGGCCAATACATTCATTATGTCTTCAGTTAAGACTGACTATAAGGTAGGCATGGTGCTTCACTGTCCCAGAAATAACGTAATGGCTGTTCCAAAATCAGCTATCTGCTCATCATCTCAAATGCATATAGCAACATTATGCTAATTAGAATTTTGAAAAACCATGACCCAGAAAAGCTGAGGTTAATATTATCAGCATCAACTTAGGCATGCTTCTTGCTGGTAGCCTCTGCCTCATTCACCAGGCTAGTATCTTCAAAGAGCATAGTATAATCCGATGCACTTTCATTTATACACACTTATTGCAGAATAAGATACTTCTGTATCCTATCAATGGCATGGAGATGCCCAGAAACATCTATTATTACAGCTTTCTCACCTGTCGTTCACAATAAGCTTTCATTAGTTTGCTAAGTGGTGTATGCCTTTTAATCTTAAACTGCACCACAGATCCATCTTGTCCTGCAACCTTCAGATTAATGTGATCATTATTTTCAGTTTTCACTCCTTCCTGTAAGGGAGGAAAAACAGAATGATTTTAAAGCCAGTAAATTCTCAGGTTAACTGTTCAGACTGCATTCTTCAAATCTAAAGAACAAGTCACTACAGTTGTCAGTTTCAGAAATGTAATTGAATAGTTATTAGCTTGTAGGTATTTTTATTATGCTGCTATCAAGTAACAATGGACCATGGTAGCATGGACAGCTACAGCACTGTTAGCAACTTCAATGCTTATTTCTTTCTTAATGCATTTAATGTGCTGCCTTTCTCCCAGGATGAGACACAAGGAGGCTTAAATATAGTGTTAGAAACAGTATTGCTAGAACACAAGTTTGAAATACAATTATATTCATTACAATATGAAAACACAATTAAAATGAGAAAACATTAGAACACTTCAGTAAAAAAAAAAGACATGCCATAATTTACACTAAAAACAAAAGAAACTGAGCATACCCAGTTCCAGACATATTGTCATTAGGCTGTCAGCTATTAAAGGCCTGTCTGTATGAAAAGTTCTCAGCCTCCTGTTAGACATTTAGACAAGGAGGGGCCACTCTAGCCTCTTTTGGCAGGTAGTTCGGCATGGTCACAAAAAAAGGCTGCCTTTTCCATCCTCAACAAAGGATTCTCAGAAGGTGGTGGACCTAAAGAAAGGCCTCTCCTGCCAATCTCAAAGTCAGGGAATGTTTATATGGGAGAATTTGGTCTTTCATGCTTACATTTTGAACTAAAATTAGTTCTTTTGATTTCCATACCACACAACATTTTCAATACATGATAATACTTAAAACTACTGTAATAAACACATTTTATTAACCTTGCAGTCAGACAGGTCCTTTGAACCCACTGGGGATTATGTCTCAGAAGACATATATACTACTGTACTGTAAACCACCCAATGAAATTAACCAGTATGGCTAGTTTTCTGTACTAAAAAATAACCTGTATAGTCAATCAGCATTCAAACACAAAGTCTTGCTTACTCTTTATAAGAAATTATTTGATTAGACAACAGTATGCAGTTGTAAAGAACACAACAGTTAATTTTAACCTTCTAAGGAAATCTACATATATTTTGGAACTCTGGCTTCTAACATGCTAATTACCAATATATCTCTTTAAGTCAAGAATTAAGTCAAGCATTCTAACATAACTCTCTTAGCATTATCTATGTTATATTCCCCCCCCCCCATTTTTTAACATTTTGAAAGCACAGATCTATCTAGTCAAAAAATCTGTAACTGCAAGAAAGGCCCATTAACAGTACCTCTTCAACAAGCTTAACTCTTTTAACTCAATTCTAGAAGTCCATGTGAGACATGAAACGCGGAGATCTTGAATGGTTACCTTTAATGACTGAGTAGAAAGCAGAGAGAAACAATCCCCCAAAAACTGGACTGCCCTGCATTTTCCAAATGTACAATCTACAAGTTTGTGTCTGGAACTATTTCATCCAGCAAACTACTGAGACATGTTGAGAGAGAAGATGCTGCCATTCCAGCTCAAAGAGCATCACTTAACATAAGAATACCTCTTATTTTAGATAAGCTCACAGCCTCAGGGAACACCTTGCACATCCATTCCCATCTGGTTCACAGTTTGCAAAACTGCTCCATCAGGTAAAAATCCACACAATTCCCGTATTATTACCAAGGTTTTGCCAGGTCTCCTTTAAAAAACACACATTACTACCACCGCCAGACTCCACACATTTTTGCTGCCTTTTAAAAGGTTGCTCCCACTCAACCGCTTTAAGCGGCAAAGCCCCGTTCCTGGCACAAGATCCTGCAAGAGTCCTGGAAAAAGAGGACGGGTCTTTTGAAGCAGCCAAGATTTTGGCGCCTCCAAAATCACATTTAAAACAAGGCGTAGGAGAGGAAGAGCTGGACCACCGGCTGCCCGTTCACTCCCCCAGGGAGGAAACGGGGGGGGGGGGAGGAGGGAGAGGGAGAGGGAGAGAGGAGTTCCCTGCGGCTCGACCACTCTGGGAGCCCCAGCATATCAGGCGGGCAGCAGCGGAGCAACACAAAGAGGCCTTTTGGATCTCCCCAGTCAATAAGGCTACGGATGGCGCCCAGCACATGAGGGACTAGCGCCCCTTTCTTTTCTCCTTTTTTTCCCTTTTAAAGAGGAAAGGGGTACGGGTGTGGGGGAAGGAAACACCGTCCGTCCCGTGGAAAGCGAAGGAAGTCTCTCCACTTTCAGCCGGGGAAAGCAATCCCCTGCCCCTCGACACGGCACCCCGATTCCTACCCTCTTGCCCTCCGGAAAGAAGCGAGGGAGGGAGGGAGCGGGGGAGGGGAGGAAAATGGCGCGCAAGAACCGGCGCGGTAGCACCAGGGTGGCTCGCTCGCGCTCTCTCTCCCTCCCTCCCTCCCTCCCTCCCTCCCCCCCCCAACCCCGAACCCCACATGCCGGTTTGCCGCCTCTCCCTCGCTCACCTTGGGCTTCTCGTCAGCCATGGCGAGTCAGCGGGGTCTCTTCCGCGCCGAGCACCTCGTCGCAAGTCGGGGGGACGGAAAGATGAAAAAGCGACCGCGACGGCCGAGACAGAAAGACTGGGGGAGGGGGCGAGTGAGCGCGCACGTACGACCGCGGGGCCGCGCCTAAGCTTACGAGAGCGCGCACGCTCTGCCTTCCCCTCCCCCTCCCCTCGCCACCCCATTGGGCCGCTGCCGGCGAGAGCGCGCAGCGCCGTTACATAACGAAGAGGGGAACGGCGAAGGGAGGGGCGAAGTCTGCGTGCGTGCGCGTACCCCGGGGCGTCGTCCGCGCTCCTGACCAACGTGCGCGCACCCCGCGGGGAGCTGCGAGCTTTGCTCTTGCTCGTGCAGAGGGTATTGTCTTTTCAAAATGGCCGTCGGGCCTGTGAGACTGCAGAGGTGGCTACCTAGCCAACATGTCTTTTTAAACAAGTTTCAACTTGCACATAAAGTACATGGGTTCACTGTACAGTGTATCTTTTTCCTTCTTCGTTGTGCTTATTCATTTGGTTTAAAGACAAGGCACACTTTTCCTGGCTGTTTCCTGTATGTCCATTTTACCTGTTACACATATTCTTCATCTGACCTCGCCCTATTTAGCTGCCTTTTCCCCCAGACATTCGCTTTAGTCAGTTTTAACTATTCACATAAGTTAATGCGAGAAGAAAGCTTCAGGGTCAGTCTCTTTATAGTCCACTAAATAAACTAATGCATGCATACCAAGCAATACCATGGCCTCCTACAGAAATTTAACAGTGCAACAACACTAGCCCAGTTGCAGTATATCACTGATTGATCTGGTTTCTCTGTACATAGAAACTGAGTTGGTGAACTTTATTATTATTTTTTACACTTTCAAGAACTCCCAATTTGATGGGGGGGGGGGCTGGAAATGGAAATGTGTCCATTGCTTACAGTGCCTTCCAGATGTGCTGCAAATCTTAGGATCCCTAGCCAGCATGGCTACTACATACAACAAAACAATTTAAAATGTTTATACATGGTAAAATTTGAACCTCCCTATATAGTTGGTGAGAGCCAGCACAATGTACTGGATGGAGCATTGGAAAAAGACTCAGAAGACCTCAACCAAATCCCCTCTTAGGCATACAAACTCATTAAGAAGCATCAATAGTAAATCACTCCTTCACTATTTATTCCTTGAGAACTTTATAAGGGTTGCCCTAAGTTGGAAGTGACTTGATGGCACGTATCAAAAGTGCTTGTCTCTGAAACACAGCACCAAATTGAGTCCTATCATCTAATTACTTTCACTTTATTGTTCCATGCCTATTTTCACAACAGAGCTGACAAACACCTATTACATCTACACAGGGATATGGCAAAGTGAAGGTATAAACATACAAAACGTAAATCTATTGGTTGGGGGGGCCTAGACCTCCTGTGGTTATGGTAGAGCAGAAGGCCACTAAATATTAGTGCAACGTTGCTGCAACTTATTAAATACAGTCATCAAGCACAGGACAGGAGACAAAAAAACATACACCAGAGAAGCGGGAAAACTGAGTAAAAGCACTAGCCCAGTTCCAATATATTACTGACTCTCATTAATGCAAAGCCCATGTTGAATTAGCCATGGAAAACATTCTTTCCACAGCAACTGTTATTTATTTATTTATTTAACTTATATGCCGCCCACTCTACCCAAAGGTCTCTGGGCAGCTTACAACAATTAAAAAACAATAAAAAAGATAAAGCAATTAAAATGCAATTAAAATATATACTCTAAAAATTGCCATCAGGACCCACAGTTGATATTATTTCAATTAAAAGCCTTCTGGAATAGGAAGGTTTTGACCTGGCGCCAAAATGTCATCAGCGTCAGCGCCAGACAAATCTCAATTGGGATGGTGTTGCATAGTCTGGGGGCAGCTGCCGAAAAGGCCCTTTGTCTACAAGCCATCCCTCTTACCTCCTTGAGGGACGGCTCTTTCAAAAGGGCCCCCTGGCTAGATCTTAACTGCCGGGTAGGTTCATATGGAAGGAGGCGGTCCTTCAGGTATGCAGGGCCCAAGCCCTTTAAGGCTTTATAGGTCAAAAGAAGCACTTTGAATTGGGCCCGGGCAGCAACTGGTAGCCAATGTAATTTAAACAGAATCGGCTTGATATGTCCCCTAGCGGCCCCACCACTCACCAGCCACTCAGCTCGATTCTGGACCAGTTGCAGTCGCCGGACCATCTTCAAAGGCAGCCCCACGTAGAGCGCATTGCAGTAATCTATACGAGATGTTACCAGTGCGTGTGTAACTGTCATGAGACTCCGCTCGTCCAGGTAGGGCCGTAGCTGGTACAATTTCTGCAGCTGAAGGAAGGCGCCCCTGGCCACCGAGTCCACCTGGGCTTCCAGAGTTAGACTGGGGTCCAGGAGCACCCCCAGGCTGCGGACCCTGTCCCTTAGGGGGAGTGTAACCCCATTCAGGGCAGGGAAATGGCCCTCCAGCCTGTCCGGCGAAGCACCCACTTAACAGCACTTCCGTCTTCTCTGGATTGAGTTTCAATTTATTAACCCTCATCCAGTCCATTATCAGGTCCAGACACGAGTTCAGCACAGAAACCGCCTCACCTGGATTGGTGGAAAACGAGAGGTAGAGCTGAGTGTCGTCAGCATATTGCTGACTCCTCAGCCCAAACCTCCTGATGACCTCTCCCAGTGGTTCCATGTAGATGTTAAACAGCATGGGGGACAGTATCGAGCCCTGAGGAACTCCATGACTTAAATGCCATGGGACAGAGCAACTGTCCCCCAGCACCACCCTCTGGACACGGTCAGCTAGAAAGGAACGGAACCACCATAAAGCGGTGCCCCCAACTCCCAACCCAGCCAGCCTATCCAGAAGGACACCATGGTCGATGGTGTCGAAAGCTGCTGAGAGGTCCAGGAGTATCAACAGGGTCACACTCACCCTGTCTCTCTCTCGGCAAAAGTCATCATACAGGGCGACCAAGGCAGTCTCCGTACCAAAACCTTTAGGGAGCCAGCCCATCTTATATTTGGTCTATATTTTGGTACTACAGTTCTTTTAATGGGATGGTATATAATCAACAGGCCAGTGCCAAAGAATGCTCCAACTACCGTACAATTGCACTAATTTCACACGCTAGCAAGGTTATGCTCAAAATCCTACAAGGTAGGCTTCAGCAGTATGTGGACCGAGAACTCCCAGGAGTACAAGCTGGATTTCGAAGGGGCAGAGGAACTACAGACCAAATTGCTAACATGCGCTGGATTATGGAGAAAGCCAGAGAGTTCCAGAAAAACATCTACTTCTGCTTCATTGACTACGCAAAAGCCTTTGACTGTGTGGACCACAGCAAACTATGGCAAGTTCTTAAAGAAATGGGAGTGCCTGACCACCTTATCCACCTCCTGAGAAATCTCTATGTGGGACAGGAAGCAACAGTTAGAACTGGATATGGAACAACTGATTGGTTCAAAATTGGGAAAGGAGTACAACAAGGCTGTATATTGTCCCCCTGCTTATTTAACTTATATGCAGAATACATCATGCGAAAGGCTGGACTGGAGGAATCCCAAAACGGAATTAAGATTGCCGGAAGAAATATCAACAACCTGCGATATGCAGATGATACCACTCTGATTGCAGAAAGTGAGGAGGAATTAAAGAACCTCTTAATGAGGGTGAAAGAGGAATGCGCAAAAAATGGTCTGAAGCTCAACATCAAAAAAACTAAGATCACGGCCACTGGTCCCATCACCTCCTGGCAAATAGAAGGGGAAGATATGGAGGCAGTGACAGATTTTACCTTCTTGGGCTCCATGATCACTGCAGATGGTGACAGCAGCCACGAAATTAAAAGACGCCTGCTTCTTGGGAGGAAAGCGATGACAAACCTAGACAGCATCTTAAAAAGCAGAGATATCACCTTGCCGACAAAGGTCCGCATAGTCAAAGCTATGATTTTTCCAGTAGCGATGTATGGAAGTGAGAGCTGGACCATAAAGAAGGCTGACCGCCAAAGAATTGATGCTTTTGAACTGTGGTGCTGGAGGAGACTCTTGAGAGTCCCCTGGACTGCAAAGAGAACAAACCTATCCATTTTGAAGGAAATCAACCCTGAGTGCTCATTGGAAGGACAGATCCTGAAGCTGAGGCTCCAATACTTTGGCCATCTCATGAGAAGAGAAGACTCCCTGGAAAAGATCCTGATGTTGGGAAAGTGTGAAGGCAAGAGGAGAAGGGGACGACAGAGGACGAGATGGTTGGACAGTGTCATTGAAGCTACCAACATGAATTTGACCAAACTCTGGGAGGCTGTGGAATACAGGAGGGCCTGGCGTGCTCTGGTCCATGGGGTCATGAAGAGTCAGACATGACTTAATGACTAAACAACAACAACAAAAATATAATCAACACACTTTAGTTTTCTTTTTCTGCTTTACGCCAATTTTAAATATTAATAATTTATTATCAGTACCACAATCTGCTCCTGGTCTTATTTTGATAGAGAGAATACAGCTTCTCCATTTCCTGCTTCCAATTACATACAGGCGTACCTCGGTTTACGAATTTAATGCGTTCTCCGGGACGTTTCGTATTGCGACAAATTCACAAACTGAAATGTGGTTTACCATAGGAACGCATGCATGGGGCGGCGCTATAAACCTCCCAGGCGCAATACATCCTGGGGAAACTTGCTTTGTATTGCGGGGAAAAAAAGTAATCCGAGACATTATTTTCAATTGATTTTCTTTCGTAAACTGAAAATTATGTTAACCAAGGCGTTCGTAAACCAAGGTACACCTGTATGTCGTTCATTTGGTTTCTATATTAAACATCTGATGATGTTGATGTGTACAGCCATCTGTTCAGTTGCTTGAAGCATGTTATTTGCAATATACAGAGTGTTGGCTTTGCAGAACTTTATGAGTCATTCTCCCACTTCATTTCTGTCCCCTAGGCCAAATTTTCTGTCCCCTAGGCCAAATTTTCCAGCCACATTTGGTTCTGCTTTGTTTCCTACTTTTGCATTCCAGTCATCTATGTTTATAAGCAGTTCTTATTTTAGTGTGTGATCAATTTCCTCTTGGATGCTCCTGTAAAAGCTTTCAATTTCATCTTCTTCAGCAATGGATGCACTGGAAGAGGTTATTTTAAAACCTGGGAAACCATGCCATGGAGCTGGCTTCTACTTTGTAGCCCAGGGAGCTGTTGCACTAGGTCTTACTGTGAAGTAGATAACACAGGACTGAGATATGTTTTACAGCCCTGGAAGACTTTGTATAGGGTGGTCTCACTCCTCATGAGTAGAAATGCATAGAATTAGGCTCTGCTATTTATGTTACAGCTCCAGCCTCTCCCAGTGCTGGAATGCACCCTTACAACCCCTGTGAAATTAGAATGTGGCCCCCATACAAATGAATTGCCTTGCCCCTGCTCTATTGCATCAGCTACAATAAGACAGGTAATAAAAACCCAGAACCTGAGAGTCCCAACAAGATTCTATAGACTGGGATTGGAATCCCTACAGCCACTAATATGCAGAGACTGCTCATAAAAAAACATTAAATAGCAGAACGCAAATAAAAGGACAGGAATTTCAATTACACCTAAATACTTCCATTGGATGGCAGCCTGTCTATAAATGATAAGAGGCTTCCTGGGACAAGAGTTGGAAAACCAATGTGTGGGAAGAAGCTTTTGTCAGACACAGGAAGGAAGGAAGGCAAGCAGACAAGGGATGCCCCTGCCACTTACAAGAGCAGCTTCCATTCAGTCACTATAAAGAGCTGTTGTGAACCACCCAGAGTGGACTTAGTAGCCAGATGGGTGGTACTGTACGTATATACATTGAATAAATAAAATAAATAAATAAGGGCATCCTTTTGGATGCACTATGTGGCGGAATGCCCACGTCACTCCTGTCCATCATAGCCGAAGCTCAAGGGCAGGAGCCTATGAGAAGACAGGAGGGGCGGAGTCAAGGAGACAGTTAGACAGAGGGAGACAGTTAGAGAGACAGAGAGAGAGAGTTAGATAAGAGATTTGGAGAGTTAAGGAAGAGATTGGAAAGTTGGAGAGTCAGAGAGAATGAGAAGGAGATAATTGAAGTTAAATAGATAGTCAGAGAGTCTTAATGAATTGGTTAAAGTTAATAAGCAAATACAAATGAATAATCAAACGTGTAATCATATATAAGTTTAATGAGTGATCCTAAACAATAATAAAAACATCTGTGAATTATAAATAAACAAGTTATATTGGCAGCACGTGTCAGAAGCATCTATGGTGCAGTGTGGATGAAAGATCCACTGGTTTTAGCAGAAAAGAGAATAAAAGAACGTATCCAGAGAGTGAACCTGGGTTTGGGGGAAAAACAAACTGGGAACACTGGGTGGATCGTCACACACACCTTAACACAGTGAGGGAGATTCCATGTGTTAGGGAAGCTGAGAGTAGTGTTAGACACTGTTACTAAGTCTGGTGTATGAGCAGAATAAACGAAGGCAGAATGGCGGAATCAGAAATACCAGACTAAGATTCATCTGTCCTATCCAGGATCTAACAGTCACATCAGCAGAATTGATAACTCCCATGCTTACAGGGGTAGAGAAACTCCTACTGGGCAGTAGCAGCAGTACGAGAAGGTGATGCTGATGAAGGACTGGGAAATTATTATTTTTTGCTAGGAATGTGTTGTTGGAAGAGACCTTTTGAACAACCATGGACTGCTAGAAAGCACAGCCTTGAGTTTGCAAATCCTGAGCAGGGCTATTAATGACAGGACTTTCTGAAGATCACCAATTCATAGGGTCTCCATAAATTAGAAGTTACTTGACAGCACATAACAACAACTGAAGGTATAGGGTAAAGAAACAGGAGAGGGGAGTTCAAGCTCCACCATGAAAAAAAGGAAAGAAGATCTACCTCTTGCATGCCTAACTAGCAACATGCCGAAGGCAAAAATTACCTTTGAACATATGCACAGCTTAGTACTTTGTGATCACTCTACATGTATAACCCACTCCAGGTTTCCCCCCAATTGTTATTTTGGGGCAAGTTAATTTAGCGCAGCAAAAGCCTCCAGCAACACTTGACTAATCTACTGGAAATCACAAAGAGATTTACCTTCTTCCCAGTGCTACTCTACAAGTCCTGCACTCAACATGGGTCATCTGTCAGATCTACTTTGGCTTGGATTCCTGCATTGAGAAGGGGGTAGGACTCAATAGCCTTATAGGCCCCTTCCAACTCATTCTATTATTCTATGATTTACCACACCTCACCACAGCAGCCAGTCTGAGGCCTGAAATATATGTTTTGTAATCTCATTGATTGAAGTAGACTTAGCTTGGTAGAATAACCCAAGTTTTACACACAGAAGGTTCTAGAATCATATAGTGTGATCATCTACCAGGAGGGGGTGCTTGAGCCAGTCAAGGGAGCGTGCTGCATTCAGCCACTGTTGCCTACTTTTCCTCAACCTATGCTCTTTTGCACAAATCAGCTCACTTTATTATCAGCTAGCAGGCCTTGTTGTTAATCCCACTGCCTACTACCAATGAATGACTTAATATACCACAGCTCCATTTCCTATCCTACTTCAGCCCTTCAAGAAACTTGCTTCCCTTAGACTACAGAGGCTGCTGAGAGTAGTGAGGTCCTAGATCAGTGATGGCGAACCTATGGCACACATGCCACAGCTGGCACGCAGAGCCCTCTCTGTGGGCACACGAGCCATAAGTTGCTGGATCGCTATCCCCAGCAGCCAAACCTGAGGTGGCGGCTGCAGCCGCAGTGCTAGCACCCCAACAGGTGGCGGGCCAGGATCTGGAGCAGGTGGCATTGGCGGGCCAGCTGAGCGATAGGTAGTGGCGGGGTTGGGCACGACTGAAGGCGGATCCGGGGTGGGGTCTGGAGGCACCTCCATGCCTGGGATTCCCACTTCCGCTGCCACTTCCGCTGCCACCACTTCCACCACCACCGCCTCCACCTGCTGGGTTGTTGTTATTTGTTCAGTTTGGGCACTCGGGATCAAAAATGTTCGCCATCACTATCCTAGACCCTGAGTCCTTGTAGCAGTGAGGGCTCAATAAGGCCATCCCCCTAAGATTCCCCGTCTTTGAGTCTCTTATTAGTTGAGGTGAGAGGGAACAGAAGACAAGGGAAAGGTCTCTTCAGCTACTAACTCTTAGCAACAAAGATATACAAATGAACCACAGAGAACACCAGACTTCTTCAAACAATATCAGGGAAAAGGTCCGAATAACACCATTCCCAAAATAAAAGGAGAGCTGTACAGTGTACTGCCATCTAGTTGTTCTACAGGCAGATTACAGGCAGGATAAGCAAGAGCATCACATGACTCCATCCTTCAGTACTGCTTCATTTGTCATGCAGCTGTGAGGCTGAGGAGGCCCAGGAGTCCATATAGAAGAAATGGATTGACAACCAAGATAAGCACAGCTGGGAACCATTTAGTTACCATTAGTCATTATACAGTGGACCTCCCCTTGCATACATAAGTGGGCTTCTGAAAGGGCCTGTCCCCTTGCACCTGTGAAGAGGGAAAGCTAAGTGACAAAGAAGGTTACCAGCAGGAACACACAGTTCCTGAACCTTGATGAATAATTACAAACATTGGGCCATGGATACTACTACTAACTGTGTGTTATCAAGTCAACTGTGACTTATAGTGACCCCTTTCAGGGTTTTGAGGCAGAGAATACTCAGAAGTAGAGATAGGATATGTGTATTTGTCTCATGGGGAGACGAATATGAATATTGCCACCACAGGTGGCCAGGCCCTTTGGACCCTCTCCCCAGAACCATCCCGGTCCACTCACCGTGCTTCACGTGGCACACGCAGCCGTTGTCGGTAACATTGCAGCAGTTGTGAAAGTAGCCCGGCCAGCGCTTCCCCACCTCCCTGCAGTGCTGACCACTCAGCAGCTGAGTAGGGAAATTTCTCATCCTGCCTCCTCGCCAGAGTGGTCAGCAGCTCAGGGAGGTGGGAAGCACCAGGCAGGCTACTTCTGCGATTGGCTCAGCGCAACTGATGATGGCTGCACATACCACACAAAGTCCAGTGAGTGGACCGGGATGGTTCTGGGGGAGGGAATGGACTTCCATGGCACCTGTGGTGCCGTGCTTCATAGTCATATCCCCAGAGATACAAATACAAAGCTCCCATGTCTACTCCGAAGTGATTTACCATTCCCTTTTTCTGGGGGCATCCTGGTACTGTGCAGCTTGCCCAAGGCCACACAGGCTGGCTCTTCAGGATGCGCAGTGGGGAACTAAACCCGCAGCCTCTGGTTCCACAGCCTGATACCTAACTTCCTGAGCTAGCCAGCCTAAGAGATAGGCAAATTACATTTCAAAAGGACAAGCAATGGCTTCCTTTCCCCCTAGTCAGTCAGAAGAGAATTGGATTTAGATCTCTGAATCTGGAGTGGGGGAGACAGGTGCTATGAGGTGTCTAGTGTAGTAATCCAAATTATCCCCGGATAAGTCAGTAGAATGAATGTGTGTTTCTGAGAAAGGCATGCAGTAAAAGGTACCACCTGAATGCTCTGCTAGTGTGATTACCTCAGGCTTATCTCCACCTAGCTGGGAGAATGACTCCAGTGACTAAGAAAATTTATACCTTTTCCTCCCAGATTATTAAGACCATAAGGAGAACCCAGTTGTGTCAGACCAAATTATTTGTTAGTCCAACAGTCTGTTCTCCCCTGCCCATCTAGCTGTTTATAGAAAGTTCATAAGCAGACCATGCACGTAATAGTGCTCTGATACTTACATGACCCAGCATCCAATTTTGAGAGGCAGTGTCTCTGACATTTAAGGTACGTACTGGCAATATATGTCATCATAACGAATAGAAACCAATAGCCTTATCCTTCATGAGTTTGTCTCATCTATTTTTTAAACTAAGTTGAAAGCCATCACCCGTGTGTTGTGTGAAGGCATGCTTCTTTTTAATCTATCCCAGATCTTTTACCGTTCAGCTTCACTGGAGAACCCTAGGTTCCTGAACAGTGGGAGAATAACTTGTTTCCTCACACTTGGATGTTGCATATCTGTACCATATGGGGAACTTGGAGCTGAAGGGATGTGTACAACCCTAAGCCTAATTTCACTGAAGGTCATATGACTCTCCAGATATGGTGGTCCTACTTCTGCTATCTGAGTTGCTCTTCTAAGGGTTCCTTGTGCATGCATGCGCATAACAAATAGGCAAGGTGTGGAATGGCAAATAAAAATCCTGCCCACCAGTGGATCCATCCCCATCTGCTGTGAGCTCAGGCTCCAGGTGGAATTTAATTCATTCATTCATTCATTCATTCATTCATTCACTTACACACACACACCACCCATCTGGCTACCAAGGCCACTCTGGGTGGTTTACAAAAACATTAATAAAACAATAACAACCCCCACAAATAATAACTACTGAACAAAATATAAGAGCTACTAAAACAAATTACACTAAGAAATAACATAATAAAAGCGTAATAAAAGCATGGTGGAGGGTTGAGTGTTAGTTATTGTATCAGGATGTTTTAAAATCCGGGAAAGCCTGTCATTTTCCCATGAACCAGGTGCCCTTGATCAGATAGAAACCTTTGGTCTACCATGTTACTCATATTTTTGCAAACCCCAAGCATCATAACCATTCCTTGTAGGAGAACTGCCCCAACTTCCTGTTTGTGATAGTCTTTTCTGTACCTTTTCCAGGTATGCACCTTTTGAGGGGCAATGCACATTCTAAGAATGGCTGAACAATGATTTGTATCAAGGGATTATAATATTGGTAGGTTTCTAAAACTGTATTTGTATTCATCCTAAAGATATTTTGTGGTATTTAACTTATAAGTACACAGGTTAAGAATATGGTTAGGAACACCTTAAAAGATGCTCAATAGATAGCCAAATCCTAGTTCTCCCATAAGATATCCAGGAGGTAGTCAGCTCAGCTCCCTCACTTCAAATGTAATCTATGTCTTGGCAACATCCGCCAGAGCTAGGGGTTGTGTGGAAGAAGTAGCATTCCATCTTTAAAATATTTGGTGTCCTCTCAAAAGCCTCACTATTGGGAACAATCAGCCAACTACTTCATTTCTATGGCAACTTATTATTTGCAATTTACCCGACAAAGGCTGACCTTGGCTAACCAGTTTGACGGCTTTAGCAGTCCTATAGTTATGCAGACCCCCGACTTAGAATCATAGTTGGAATGGAGCTTGAAGGTCACCTTGTGCACTGTTGGGCAGATTTTAGCCTTTCTGAACTTTGTTTTTTTATAGAATATCCAGAGGCTGGTGCAAATGACACACTCAAAATCAAAGAATGCCAAGCAAAGGAGGCCTCAAAATTCTACATGAAAGAACTGTGAGTTGTGCTCAGTTCTGAACTTGGAAGCAACTACTTATCAGTAACTACATTACTTTTGGGAGGTCAAATAATGTCAAGAGTAGTTATAAATTACAGTAAAAGCAATGTCACAAATAGTTTAAGTTAATTTATTGGTCATTACAAAGAACTGGAGGCCCTTTCCTTGTATTTTCCTGGTCTGCTGGTAAAGGCAACACAACAGCAGGAACCCAGTAGAAAAATTACACCAGTATAAATTTAAGCAGCAGATTCTTGCAAGTTAAGAAGCCGGCATATACCAAGTCAATACCTACACCAACTTCTTGTGGCAATTTGCCATTGAGATTTACACAAAAGGACTCAAACTCTCAGGCAAACTCTCAGGTTTCTGGCCAATACATTAATATGTCACAAGGCAAGGAATTATTTGTGTGATCAAAGTAAGGATAAGAACAACGTGGCTGCCAATTATTTAGCCACATTTTACGGGGTGGGTGGGTAATTTTGTCATGTTGTGAGGCTCCTTCAGCATCTATGCCCCTACAATTTTTATTTCCCCCGCCCCTCTAAGGTCCAGTAGGTATACCCAGTGTGGTGTAGTGGATAGAATTATGGACTTGGACTCTGGAGATCCAGGTTCGAATCCCCACTTGGCCACAGAAACCCACTGGAGGAGTGGAACTGGTAAAACTACTCCTTAAATACTTACTTACCTTGAAAGCCCAATTAGGGCTTTCTAACTTGGTTCTAACTTGACAGCACGGAACAAGGTCCAGCAATAGGCACATATCATCCTCAGACACCTGGAGGTTGCCCATCATTACCATACAGAAAAGGTATCTGTAAGGGATTCCCTCCTCCTCACCCATTTCCAAGTATTGACTGTTCGTCTGGGACAGATAACTTCCTCTCTTCTCACACCTTTTCCTTTCATGAGTGCACAGAGGGTACAGAAATCATCCAGAAGTTCCTCATCCTCAGGCTACATGTGGTCTGTCTTCATAGCACTCACCTTTCACTGCTTCAGCTTCTACACACTCTTTGCCCAGCTCCCAGTTCTCAGTCTCTTGTTCTCTACACGTTGCCAAGCTCCTCCTTTTCAGCTACTGATTGCAGATCTCAGTGGTCCAAGCCACTTGATAGCACATTTGCTTCATGGATCTCCTGGGTTTCTCCTAACTGGGGACTCAGCTTCTGGACAAACTCAGCCTGTTGTTGTGGCTCTCAGACAAGCGTCTCACCTCCATCCTTTACAATTCCATTGCCTGCCTCTGCTGCCTATGGGAGGCCTCTGGACAGTTCTAAGATATTAATGAATCTGCAAATCTTTCTGCTGAAAGGCCCCCATTTGCTGCTGGAAATCAGTGTCATAAACTAGATGCATTACTCCATTTGTTTCAGCCAAGTTCCTAGTTCTTTTCGGAGGAAAGGTAGCTATGGTTCCTGAGATACAAGAGATATAAAACAAAGCAAGGGAAAGTGTGTGGCTTATATACTGCCCCATAGCACTTAAAACACCCTCTGGACAGGTTACAATTCTAATTCTAATAAGGCAGGCTTATTAGATATTAGACACTACAAGATATATCTACATATCCCTTTTGGAGGCATATGGCTAAATCCAATTGTTAGTCACAAACAACTAAAGTACACCTGTTGAATCAATGGGACTTTGGTACGTCAGCCCTTGTATAAGTCCTTTTTAATCCAATGGCTTTAAATTCAGTAATTTCAGTTCAGAAAGTCAAATTAACCTGGGATCAATTCCCAGTTTTGAAAGCTTGTTTTAATTGATTCTGAAATTAAAACATCTTGATAGCCTTGAACTGAACTTCTAGATGAAAAATAAGATGACAAATATTCTAAAATACATACAGCTATATCATTTATCAAATGTATGAGTTACACCCATTGCAAAAAAGCAGTCTTAAAGGACTAATAGTTTACAAAATATAGAGAAACCATAATTAATGTAAGAGAGAAAACAAAATCAGTATAACCCCTAATTAGTACAATAAACACACGTGCCATTAAACACTATTTTAAAACAATGAACTACCAAGCATGTGCATCCACAATACATAAACCCTCCTCTTCCAGCTTAAAACGTATACCAGAGAAGCAGCGCATAACAGTGAGTCAGTTTGTTTAACCAAAAAACTAGTGGGTCAGTAAGGAGACACTGAGCATTTTCTTCTGTAATGGCCTTTTTCTCATTTATTTGCTGTACTCCAGAATAAAAGGGTTGGCAAGAGACTGCATTTCCAAGATAACCATATGAAGAGAAAAAGACAGGCAAGAGCAGATGGAAGAGTACTGAGAATGGCAGTTCTCCTGTATTTCCTAGGAGTCAAAAACAAACTTGTAATCTTTAGCTAAATGGTAGATTTGTCTGAATGTGCGGTAGACTAAGATACAGTATATGTCAAATTATGATGGGACTGTGACTGATTTTTTTGTGAAAATGTCTGGCTAGGTCAGATTATGATCCTGTACCCAGAATTTGAGGAAGTAAGAGACACCTGATAAAAGAAAAGTCCCTAAGTATATTGGTCCCTGTGCTAGAGTTCTTTTATCAATCAATGTCAACTGGTTAAAAATAAGCATAACTGTAGTGCTACATAAGGCCACTGTCTCTATTCAACTTTCCATTTTCTCCAATTCGTCATTCAGGCACTAGTCATTGTTTTACCACACACATGAAGAGAGGAGTGCTTAGCCCCACTTTCACCACATCTTGACTTCATGTGGAAAGCAACGACTTTAGGGAGGCAGAAGTTATTTACACAGACTAGTTTATATGAGCAAGAACCCTGATTTTCCAGGTTCTATCTCTTGAGCTTTTGGCCAAGGATTTGATATTCATAATTCTATCTCCAAACGTGGTTCACTTGGTTGTCATGGCTGATGAATTTTGGTAGTCCTATCCTCCACAGATATGTCTAATCCTTTGAACAAGTTCTCTAAATTATTGGCCATAGCCACAGTTTTCATAGTGTGAAAACAAGCAATTTGTTTAGTTGGGCCTGGAAACTAAACCGACTGCCAAATAACTTGGGGAACGTCGTTTATGGGCGTTCCCAAAGTGGTCTGCCTTTTTTCTTTTCAAAGGACGCTCTGCCCTTCTCCTTCCAACGCTGTGCAAAAATAATAATAATAATAATAAATCCCTGCTCTCATCTCTATACGAGCTGGATTTCCTCTGTTGGGCACTGCGGAACAGCTTTCTTCTGCTCAGTCCAGGGAACTCGGACTTATTTTATATCCCACAATGGAAGTACAAGAGGTTTGAAAGGTTCTCAGTCTACATGATCCTACAAAGAAGAATCGGGAAAGGGAGGACTCAAATCGCTCCGCTACGTTTGAACCGCTGGTTTCGTTTCCCGCCCGGCAGTCTAAAAGCGGGTGGGGTCCGGGGGGGGGTCCTTCCATTTTGACGACTAATGCAGTGCCTGCCTCTCCAGCACCGCATCCCTCGGACGGAGGCCTTTCGGACATAGGCCCTGCCGGACCCCTTCTTTCGAGAGGCAGTATAGGGAGGAGGAGGAGGGGGGGCCCTCAGGAACTGGGCGTTAAAGAGTTTGAGGAGCCAACGTTGTTAAATCGTACAAGCACTGGGGGCGGGGGCGGGGGCGGGGGAAGGCCGAGAAGGAAACGAGCCTCGATGTCTGGGGTGGAAACACGGATTTAAACGGGGTGAGAGTCACACAGACAGCGCGACTCTCAGCCCTGTTCCTTTTGAGGCTCAGCCTCCTCGCCACCCACCCCGTTGATTTGTCTCTTCCCCACAGAAATAAAAGCCCTGTGGAAAAATAAAGGTGGAGGAATCTAAATGCGCACGTAGCTGGAAACTCCTCCACTACCATAGACCCCAAACAAGAGCTGCTGCTTTCAATGTTCAAATTATGCGAAAATATGATCTTTTAAATTTTTCGTTTAAAACGTATAACATCACCATGTCTTTGCGTACAGTTCGAAGGAGTCTGAGGCTTCCGCATGCCCTTAAGCACTGGGTGGGTATCACTGGTGAGAGAGGTCAAGTAGATTCACCTTGGTTGCATCACGAAGGCCCTACGCTGCGACAATTTTTTGGTAGGAAATCTACCTTTAATAATCGATTGAATTGCAGCACCGTGGTTAGCGAGTATCTCCCAGGCGCTCCCCGCGCCTTGTGGAGGTAGCGGACTGCCTTCTTGGCATTGCCTATGGCATTTTTCAGACCCTACTTCGAGACGTTTGAAAATCTTAAAGCGTAGTCGCTATTTTCATGAAATAAGAACCGATCAGCTGAAAAGACCAAGGATGTCTGCTTTTGCGGTTCTCTTTTGCTGAGCAGAGGAGACACGCTACCGCACGATTCCAGTTGAGTAGAAATGCTGGACTTCTTCATTGCTTTTTGTTTTTGTTCTGATGTGCCGCCCAGTCCCCCTCGACTTATGGCGGCTCCGTGAATGAGCGATTTCCAAAATGTGGAGGAGAGAATGCGCTATAAAGACACCCGGTTTTGATTTTGTTTTTCCCCAATTTTGAAACGAGAGGACGGGAGGAGGGCCGCTCTACACGTTTTCTATCTCTAGGGCCTGTGAAGTGGGGAGACTGCGCGGGGTCCTTGCGGTCGCCTGCGCGCGGCGCTGCACGAGAGGCATAGCGATTGGCTGGCCCGTTGCGGCCCTCTCGGCGGACGGAAGGCGGCGAGAGAGGAGCGCGAGAGCTGGGAAGGCGCGGCCGGGCAGCATGGAGGAGCTGGACGTGGAGCCTTCCGTCACCGTGCGTGGTCGAGCCCTTCTTTCCTGGCGGCTTGCTTTCCGGGTCCAGGAATGACCCCCGGGAGAGGGCTGGGCGCCGGGTGGGAGCTCGGCTGGGAAGGACGGCAGCCGTCCGAGTCGAAGGCTTTGCCCAGGGCTTGTTTGCTTTAAAGAAGACCATTTACAATATTATAAACAACAATAAGAAACCAAAATATTTCTTGTGTAATCCCCCCAATCTGTATATATTCGCATATCATTGCTGTGATTTGACAAGTCATCATCCTTTATAGTAAAAAAAACCTTCAGTGTTGTAAAGTGGATGTTTGTGCGTTATAGCAGGCACTTGCTGATTCTTGCTTTATGGGGTCATTTTGTATACATGATAGATATAATTGCATCAATTCATGCAGAATTAAATAGCTAAGAGGAGTCTTCTATAGTTTTTTATAGTTGTAGAATGAATGGGGAGGAGGGGTAAGCTGGTACTAACTTTAGAGTACCTTTTTTAACCTGGATAATTAGAAGAAACTAGTATCTAGGCTATAATCACAAAAAAAAGACCATTAAAAATAAGTAGCAACTCTTAACCTGTGGATTGATCAGGTGCAGCTGGAAATTTGAACAAAACTGCAGCAGAAACAGGGTCTTATAATTGAATGATATGGAGATAAGGAGGCATGGAAATGATTTTATGTTGGAATGGAACAGCAGTTTTTGTTTGGTATAAAAGTGAATACATATACATTCCATTAATGCCTGAGGGGGACTAGGAGAAATAGACCTGGTATTAACTGTGCATGCCTGATGACTGTAGGTACTGCATACATGCCTGGTGTGAGGTTAACTTTGTATGTGCAGCAAAAGCTTTATCTCTGCAGATGTTTCCACTGGATATGTAGATGCCAAGGAATGAGTAAGTCGATGTAGTTGACTTAAGAGAGCCTTAGTCAATTATTGATTGAATGTATGAGACATTCTTAATGGTGCTTCTTTTTATTTCATATTTTGCAGTTGTTAATGTATGAAATTCCAATTGTGTTTAATGCTTCTAAAAAGTATTTTTGTACACTATTTAAATATCCTTTAATTTTGTCACGATTACCTGACCAATTTTTTCCCCTCATCTTTTACAAAACAGCTAATTCCAGAAGTGAACTCTGACAAGAGGCAGTTGTGTTTCGAATGGGGACCTGGGGAGATGCTGGTGTGTGAGACAGTGTACGGATCCTCAGGTTGGCACCATGTATTATTAACATGTGTTTTTAAAGAATTTACTATTAAAATAGATCAAATTACTGAGATTTGTTTTTCTGTTTACATGTTGAAATTTGATGGGTTTTTAGGAGGTATGTAGGAAGTTCCCTGTTTACCAGTTCAAAGACTTTGGTGTAGTTTGGTCTCAGAAGCCAAGAAAGTTGACCTTGATCAATTGCTCATCAGTAGAGATGGGATATTTGTATTTGTTAATGAATACAAATAGCCCTGGCCCAGATCCCCAGGCCCACCTCCCAGAACCGACCCGTCTACTTACAGGTTGCAGCACAGCTGAGCGGGGAGACTTGTCTTCCCACCTCCTGGCTGGAGTGGCCAGAACAGTAGGAAGGTGGAGATGTGGCTTCGTCACAGATTGGGCCAACAAGCAGGACGCCTGCGCCATGACCTGTAAGTGGACGGGTCGGTTATGGGAGGCGGGCCTGGGGACCCAGGCAACCTGGGCCAGGGATATTCGTATTTGTTAACGAATACAAATATCCCACCTCTACTTGTCATTCCCTTAGTGTTTATCACCTTGAGGTTTAGAGCTCTTTGAAGGATTGTTAAGGTATTCATTTAATCAAACAGCCAGTTGTTCAGGTGTTTGTGGTATTAGATTTTCAGCCTTTGTTCCTAGAAAACATGAGGCACAGCAGGGAGCTGATGTCAGCCATTGTCAGCCTTTTCTTCGCCGCAACCATAAACATGACATAAAAGAAATATAGGCTGAATCAAGATGTGCAAGTCCTTGGAATAGAGTTACTGTAAGTCAGAAGAATTTGATGGCACATAACAGCAACAAATGGCAATGCCTAGAGGTCCTGGCAATCCACAAAGTGGAGCCCAGAAAAAATCTTACAGTAGGTTTTAGGCTTTCCATAAGTAAGATTTCCTCAGCAGGTGAATCAATGGAGGAGGTATTGCTTTCGAAGCAGAAAATTAAGAAAAAACACAGCCTAGGGTGGCTGTTACAACTGTTCACACACTTTGCTTCACAAAACTGCAGTAAAATGAGATATTTCATCTATGTTCTTATGTAAATCATACATATTTATTGAGAGGTGGCTCTATTAATTGACTGCTAGGATTAACCTTAACAAAAATGTATGATGGCTTCTCTTTGTTTCTGTATTGCACTCTTATCTATGTTAGTTGCTGAAAGCTGAAGTTGAAATATATGTAAAAAAAGAATTTAAGAAATAAATGGAGACATTTCTCCTACAGACAGGGTAGTAGTATAAATTCAAAAACTAACAACAGGTCATAAAAACACTAAACTCATATTACTGGATCACAAATTAGAAAAAGATTATGAGGAAAGAAATGTTTTGAATAAGCCACCAACCAGAACTATATGAGGTCAGGTGATTCCCGAAGTAGGCTAGACGCAAGGTGTTGCTGGCTTCACATACTAAGGTAAAAGGTAAAGGTTCCCCTTGACAATTGTCCAGTCGTGTCTGACTCTAGGGGATGGTGCTCATCCCCGTTTCCAAACCGTAGAGCCAGCGTTTGTCCGAAGACAGTTTCCGTGGTCACGTGGCCAGCGCAAGTAGACACGGAACACCGTTACCTTCCCACCAAGGTGGTACCTATTTATCTACTCGCATTTACATGCTTCCGAACTGCTAGGTTGGAAGGAGCTGGGACAAGCGACGGGAGCTCACTCTGTTGCGTGGATTCGAACTGCTGGTCTTTCGACCTTGCAGCCCAGAGGCTTTGCAGTTTAACCTGCAGCGCCACCACGTCCCTAAGACTGACCCTTAAATCGGCCTCGTGCTTGTTGGCAGCCCACGCAGATCTTCCAGCCCAGATGTTATGTGCTGTTGATAGGCCACTCCAGCCAATGGATAGGCAGCTGCCTTCTAGACCAGTTGCACTTTCCAGGCCTTTCCCAAGGGTAGTCCCATGACAGGTGCATTAGAGCAATCTAGCCTTGTGGGTATCAGTTGGGAGTATGGTCTAAACATGGCCAGGTCAGCTAGGAATGGCTGTAGCATCCAACCACCTGATGCTGGTAAAAAGCACTCCTAGTGACTGAAGTAACTTAGACTTCAAAGGACAGGAGAGAATCCAAGAGCACCTGCAGAGAAGGCAGTTGACCTTCTCCTGGGCACTGGAATGACTTACCTGTTGGGTCTTCATTTTGCTAAGATTCAAAGACTGTTTATTTTTCCACCTTCAGTCCGACCGATTTCTGGACTTGCATGGTCTCCTCTGAATCAGGTGTTACAAAGAAATGTTAAGTATGTTACTGTATGTCAGTAACATACTTAACATCTCTCGTCTCATATTTCCAAATGGCTACTCGAGGTGGTTTCATAAAAGTGTGTATTATGAGTGCAAAATTCCTACTGTGCCATAAAGCTGATGTATTCCTTATTCCCAACTAATAATGGACTAATTGGTGTTTAGATGTATTTTTACATGAAAACTTCTCTTTGATTTGTTTCAGAGTATAAACAGAAGGGGCCAGGCTGTCCCTTTGTCTATGTTATTCGCAAAGATCAAGATGTATACTCTCAAACTTGGCGAAAGCTTTTTAATGAATCACATGGAATCTTTGTTGGACTCCAAAAGGATGAGAAAGAAAAGGCTGGAAAGTCAAGGATTGCACAGTACGTGATCTGAAATGTTAGTCCAGTGAGACTGAAGCAGAGATCTGTAGTAATTCATCATTTGATTTGCAGCTCACTCATGCATTTTGCTCAGATGTAAGTCTTGCTGTCTTCAGTGAAGGTTACTCCCAGTTGCGTGTGCCCAGAACTGCAGCCTTAATATATTAGTCAACTTACCTGGTTATTGGCAAAGATCCTCGTGTGTAGTTATGCCAGCATAACACGAAAGGTATAAATTTGAAGGCAAATTGCCTCAAATTAAGAAATCATGGTAGACATTATCTGTTTTTGTTTAATTTTTGGTGAATGTGTTTTCATTTGCTGACATTAAGGGGAACTGAGACACCCATTAAAAATTAACCAAGCTGGTCTGTAAGAACAAAGTTCACTGATCAGGCGATACCTTTGTTAGGACCCACCACCCAGTATCCATGTAATGTTTAAAATTACAGTTGTGGAAACCTAGAGCAAGATTGCTTCATGCTTCTGCTGAGATATGTTATGTGTGGCCAGTGGTTAGTTATACATGTTGTTTTAAACACATTCTAATCAAGATCTACTGCTTTTGGTAGATTGGTTCGAGTAAGCAAAAACTACCGTTCTGTCATACGAGCCTGTATGGAAGATTCACATCAGATGGCTAGTAAGTTATTTTGCTTTGTTTATTTGAGACTTCTTGACTCTAAAACAGAACATTTTAGAACAAATATATATGGCTTATGGAAGGGAACTGGGGTCTGCCAGTGTGTCTTACAGAAATTGTCAATTTGTAAATCAGTTCGATTAAAGTCTGCTTTCAGTATTACTTAACAGATCAGTCCAGTGAGATGCTGGAAATGATAGTGGCTTAAGCATAGAGGTAGGTACTATAGCATTCTGAATGCAGCTAATTCTAATGGTAAAGTAGGTACCCTAAATTGTGTATGTTGTTGTTTAGTCGTTAAGTTGTGTCAGACTCTTCATGACCCCATGGACCAGAGCACGCCAGGCCCTCCTGTCTTCCACTGCCTCCCAGAGTTTGGTCAAATTCATGTTGGTAGCTTCGATGACACTGACCAACCATCTCGTCCTCAGTCGTCCCCTTCTCCTCTTGCCTTCACACTTTCCCAACATCAGGGTCTTTTCCAGGGAGTCTTCTCTTCTCATGAGATGGCCAAAGTATTGGAGCCTCAGCTTCAGGATCTGTCCTTCCAGTGAGCACTCAGGGTTGATTTCCTTCAAAATGGATAGGTTTGTTCTCCTTGCAGTCCAGGGGACTCTCAAGAGTCTCCTCCAGCACCACAATTCCAAAGCATCAATTCTTCGGCGGTCAGCCTTCTTTACGGTCCAGCTCTCACTTCCATACATCGCTACTGGAAAAACCATAGCTTTGACTATGCGGACCTTTGTCGGCAAGGTGATGTCTCTGCTTTTTAAGATGCTGTCTAGGTTTGTCATCGCTTTCCTCCCAAGAAGCAGGCGTCTTTTAATTTTGTGACTGCTGTCACCATCTGCAGTGATCATGGAGCCCAAGAAAGTAAAATCTGTCACTGCCTCCATATCTTCCCCTTCTATTTGCCAGGAGGTGATGGGACCAGTGGCCATGATCTTAGTTTTTTTGATGTTGAATTGTGTATACCTGTCTCTAAAGTATGGCAGATCTAGCATAAAAATATTTCCTGATTCATTGAAGTTGGGAAAAAGAGGAGATTTTGATCTCTTTATTTTTTTCGTTTGTCAGCTTCTACACGGGACCCAGCAATGCACATGCACCACAGTACCCAGGTAACTGAAATACATTTGTTGTTACATTTGTGAATATGTTCCTTCTAGGATCTTCCATGAAGTTTTCTGCTAGTGATATATTCTGATTCAGTCACTTTTTGGGATTCTGCTTAACTGTTAACTAGAGATTATCACGAATATGAGCCAACAGTGTGATGTGGCCACAAAAAAGGCAAATGCTATTTTAGGCTGCATTAATAGGAGTATAGTTTCCAAATACTGCGAGGTGCTAGTCCCCCTCTATTCAGCACTGGTTAGGCCTCACCTTGAGTATTGTGTCCACTTCTGGACACCACACTTTAAGAAGGATGCTGACAAATTGGAACAAGTTCAGAGGAGGGTGACAAGGATGATCAGAGGGCTGGAAACCAAGCCTAATGAGGAAAGGCTGAAAGAATTGGGCATGTTTAGCTTTGAGAAAAGTAGACTGAGGGGTGATATGATAGCACTTTTAAAATATTTGAAAGGCTGTCATGCAGAGGAGGGGTGGGATCTCTTCTCGATCATCCCAGAGTGCAGAACACGCAACAAGGGGCTCAAATTACAGGAAGCCATATATCAGTTGTTGTACTGTTCTAACCTAACTGTTAGAGCAGCACAACAGTGGAACCAGTTACCTCGGGAGTTGGTGAGTGCTCCAACACTGGAGGCATTCAAGAGAAACTTAGACAACCACCTGGCAGATATCCTTTGATTTGTATTCCTGCATTGAGCAGGGGATTGGACTTGATGGACTTGTAGGCCCCTTCCAACTTCACTATTCTATGGTTCTTGTTGCAATTGGCACAGTTCTGTGGATACTGAGAATTAGTGCTTTTCGCAAAATCTGAGTGTTGTGTTATTCCTTAATTACATACCTGAGTGTTCATGACTTGAGAGAGGCTACTGTTATAACCCCCCGTCACGGATTGCTGCCTTGTCATGGCGAAGGGGCTTGAGTAATTCAGAGAAGCTATGGGCTATGCCGTGCAGGGACACCCAAGACGGACAGGTCATAGTGGAGAGTTCTGACTAAACATGATCCACCTGGAGCAGGAATTGGCAAGCCACTCCAGTATCTTTGCCAAGAAAACTCCATGGACAGAAACAAAAGGCTAAAAGATATGACGCTGGAAGATGAGCCCCTCAGGTCGGAAGGGGTCCAACATGCTACTGAGGAAGAGCGGAGGACAAGGACAAGTAGCTCCAGAGCTAATGAAGTGGTTGGGCCAAAACCGAAAGGACGCTCAGCTGCGGACGCGCCTGGAAGTGAAAGGAAAGTCCGATGCTGCAAAGAAAAATACTGCATAGGAACCTGGAATGTAAGATCTATGAACCTTGGTAAGCTGGATGTGATCAAACAGGAGATGGCAAGAATAAACATTGACATCCTAGGCGTCAGTGAACTAAAATGGACGGGAAACGGCGAATTCAATTCAGACGATTACCATATCTACTATTGTGGGCAAGAATCCCGTAGAAGAAATGGAGTAGCCCTCATAGTCAACAAAAGAGTGGGAAAAGCTGTACTGGGATACAATCTCAAAAATGATAAAATGATTTCAATACGAATCCAAGGCAGACCTTTCAACATCACAGTAATCCACGTTTATGCACCAACCACCAATGCTGAAGAGGCTGAAATTGACCAATTCTATGAAGACTTACAACACCTTCTAGAACTGACACCAAAGAAAGATGTTCTTCTCATTATAGGGGACTGGAATGCTAAAGTAGGGAGTCAAGAGATAAAAGGAACAACAGGTAAGTTTGGCCTTGGAGTTCAAAACGAAGCAGGGCAAAGGCTAATAGAGTTTTGTCAAGAGAACAAGCTGGTCATCACAAATACTGTTTTCCAACAACACAAGAGGCGACTCTACACATGGACATCACCAGATGGGCAATACCGAAATCAGATTGATTGTTCTCTGCAGCCAAAGATGGAGAAGCTCTATACAGTCAGCGAAAACAAGACCTGGAGCCGATTGTGGCTCTGATCATCAGCTTCTTATAGCAAAATTCAAGCTTAAACTGAAGAAAGTAGGAAAAACCACTGGGCTAGTCAGGTATAATCTAAACCAAATCCCTCATGAATACACAGTGGAAGTGAAGAACAGATTTAAGGAACTAGATTTGGTGGACAGAGTGCCTGAAGAACTATGGATGGAGGCCCGTAACATTGTACAGGAGGCAGCAACAAAAACCATCCCAAAGAAAAGGAAATGCAAGAAAGCAAAGTGGCTGTCCAACGAGACCTTACAAATAGCAGAGAAGAGAAGGGAAATAAAATGCAAGGCAGATAGGGAAAGTTACAGAAAATTGAATGCAGACTTCCAAAGAATAGCAAGGAGAGACAAGAGGGCCTTCTTAAATGAACAGTGCAAAGATATAGAGGAAAATAATAGAAAGGGAAAATCCAGAGATCTGTTCAAGAAAATTGGAGATTAAAGGAACCTTTTGTGCAAAGATGGACATGATAAAGGACAAAAATAGTAGGGACCTCAGAGAAGCAGAAGACATCAAGAAGAGGTGGCAAGAATACACAGAGGAATTATACCAGAAAGAACTCGATGTCCCGGACAACCCAGATAGTGTGGTTACTGACCTTGAGCTAGACATCCTGGAGAGTGTAGTCAAGTGGGCCTTATAAAGCATGGCTAACAAGAAGGCCAGTGGAGGTGATGGCATTCCAGTGGAACTATTTAAAATCTTAAAAGATGACGCTGTTAAGGTGCTACA
Organism: Intellagama lesueurii; assembly: GCA_037013535.1. NCBI lineage: Eukaryota > Metazoa > Chordata > Lepidosauria > Squamata > Agamidae > Intellagama > Intellagama lesueurii. The sequence goes on from JBAJHW010000002.1 coordinate 181,308,040, forward strand.
CTCAATATGCCAGTAAGTTTGGAAAACCCAGCAGTGGCCAGAGGATTGGAAAAGATCAGTCTACATCCCAATCCCAAAGAAGGGCAGTGCCAAAGAATGCTCCAACTACCGTACAATTGCACTCATTTCACACGCTAGCAAGGTTATGCTCAAAATCCTACAAGGTAGGCTTCAGCAGTATGTGGACCGAGAACTCCCGGAAGTACAAGCTGGATTTCGAAGGGGCAGAGGAACTACAGACCAAATTGCTAACATGCGCTGGATTATGGAGAAAGCCAGAGAGTTCCAGAAAAACATCTACTTCTGCTTCATTGACTACGCAAAAGCCTTTGACTGTGCGGACCACAGCAAACTATGGCAAGTTCTTAAAGAAATGGGAGTGCCTGAGCACCTTGTCTGTCTCCTGAGAAATCTGTAAGTGGGACAAGAAGCAACAGTTAGAACTGGATATGGAACAAGTGATTGGTTCAAAATTGGGAAAGGAGTACGACAAGGCTGTATATTGTCTCCCTGCTTATTTAACTTATATGCAGAATACATCATGCGAAAGGCTGGACTGGAGGAATCCCAAGCCGGAATTAAGATTGCCGGAAGAAATATCAACAACCTCAGATATGCAGATGATACCACTCTGATGGCAGAAAGTGAGGAGGAATTAAAGAACCTCTTAATGAGGGTGAAAGAGGAGAGCGCCAAAAATGGTCTGAAGCTCAACATCAAAAAAACTAAGATCATGGCCACTGGTCCCATCACCTCCTGGCAAATAGAAGGGGAAGATATGGAGGCAGTGACAGATTTTACTTTCTTGGGCTCACTGCAGATGGTGACAGTAGCCACGAAATTAAAAGACGCCTGCTTCTTGGGAGGAAAGCGATGACAAACCTAGACAGCATCTTAAAAAGCAGAGACATCACCTTGCCGACAAAGGTCCGCATAGTCAAAGCTATGGTTTTTCCAGTAGCGATGTATGGAAGTGAGAGCTTGACCATAAAGAAGGCTGACCGCCGAAGAATTGATGCTTTTGAATTGTGGTGCTGGAGGAGACTCTTGAGAGTCCCCTGGACTGCAAGGAGAACAAACCTATCCATTTTGAAGGAAATCAACCCTGAGTGCTCACTGGAAGGACAGATCCTGAAGCTGAGGCTCCAATACCTTGACCATCTTATGAGAAGAGAAGACTCCCTGGAAAAGACCCTGATGTTGGGAAAGTGTGAAGGCAAGAGGAGAAGGGGACGACAGAGGATGAGATGGTTGGACAGTGTCACCGAAGCTACCAACATGAATTTGACCAAACTCCGAGAGGCAGTGGAAGACAGGAGGGCCTGGCGTGCTCTGGTCCATAGGGTCACGAAGAGTCAGACACGACTTAACGACTAAAGAACAACAACTGTTATAACCAGTAACTACAAAATGCTTCATTCTGTCCATGCTGCTGTGGACTTAAAATTTAAAGTAGTGGCCGTCTCCTTCAAAGTAGTCTGATGCAGCTTGCCTTTAATTCTGTAAACTGAGCTTACAAGGCCTAGTGATGAATGTTAGACATGTACTGCTAAGAATGCTAAGAAAAAGCTGTGTTGGGTGAAGGATTTAGAGTGAAGAAATAATGGGAGATAGTTTGCTTAATCTTTCTCTGGTTGTCCCTTTGTCATTCAAAATCTTTTCCAGCTGTGGGTTCCAAATATATGTACATGTCCCTATATATTTATTTATTTAAAATATTTTTACCCTTCCTTTCTCCTAAAAAAGGGCCCGAGGCAGCTTACATTATTGAAAAAGACAATATTTAAAAGTTAAGAACAGTAAGTTATACAAATATTTTAAAAGAATTAAATAAACATTAGATATCCTTAGGCATGTTAAGATGGGGAAGGACCTGGGGTGCAAGAAATGTGGAAGAAAGATGTGATGAATAGTGAAAAGATTATGCGCCCTTCTCTTCCCTGTAATTTGAAATCCCACTCCTAATGCTGACATTTCCCAAGCTATATATATATTCTTCCTTGTACCCTTGGGTAACAGCAATAATAGACCTTTACAGGCAGAACTGAGGGAGCCGTCTCTTATTAGTGACAGTATAATCAGTTGTCTTCAGTAAGTCATAATTTCAAATCTATGAATTCTTTTGCGTCAAGAACTATGATGCATTTTGTCTTACAGAGCCCAGTAGGATATGCACAGGATGCACTTCCCATCCGAGGTGGAATTGTAGCACACAAACCCAGATTAGCACATCTATAAGTTTTGTCCCTCTAGAAGGGATGGGGTGTGGGTGGGTGTTTCCTGCACCATTGACCCCCCAGATCTTTCCTTCTTGTTGTTGATTTGTTTAAAAAGGAAGGGAAAGAGGTAGCTGTGTGGTCCTCATGGAAGCACATTTGGGAAGCAGAGGAAAATTTGCTGTGGTGACCAGAATCTTACTGAAGAAAATCATGCACATTAAGTGTATTAAACAAGCAGGTTTATCCTCTTGCTGTCTCTCAAATTAGTGCCTGTCTTTCCCAGGTCTCTATTCTGTCTGCAATGGAGTTGATCTGGAATCTCTGTGAAATCATGTTTATCGAAGCAGCACCAGGTAAACATGGGATGATGGTGAATCAAAATAGCATAGTGCTTTCCCCCTCACTTTCTTTGCAAAAAACTGCTTTCCCCCTCCACTCTTTGCGAGGGGGAAAGCAGTTTTTTGCAAAGAAAGTGGAGGGGGAAAGCAGCTTTTTGCAAAGAAATTGGAGAGGGAAAGCACTTTCCTCTCAAGAAAGTGGAGGGGGAAAGAACGAATCGCTTTCCCCCTCCATTTTCTTGCGAGGAAAGTGCTTTCCCCCTCCGCTTTCTTTGCAAAAAGTGGAGGGGAAAAGCAGGGATCAAAGCGCTTTGATCCCTCCCCCCCTCCTTACTTCCGTGTATAAAACGACCCTCAATTTTTCTTCTAATTATTTTAGGAAAAGTGTCATTTTATACACTGAAAAATACGGTGTATCTTGAATTGGCACATGTAATTATTATGATTTTATTTGTCTCCTATTATTCAAGACCTATTGAAAACATACTAAAAAAAGTTCTGAGCTCATATTTCATGCAAATTGTGTATAAAAGTGTTAAATTTACAGCAGTGATATAGGGATAGAATTCAGTAATCTTTACTGCTCTGCACCTTACTTGTAGCTTTAAAAAAAGACCAGTTTGAACAAGCCCTTTTTTTAAAACTGTAAATTGCTGTATGTGCTTCTCACAGTCCCTACTTCAGGCTTGAGGGGCTGATCAGGGGATGACGAGCTGGCAAAGTTCAGGGCTGCTGTACCACTGGTTCAGGAACCAAGTCAGATTCCTGATATTGGACCTAAGGCTAGTATTTAAAAGTTTGTGAAACATGAGCCAGGATTTTCCAAGTGTCTTTTTCATGAGCCATGAAAAATCAGATGCCTTCCACTACAATGCAGGGAGTGTACTAAATGGGGGGTGGGGTGGGGTGTCCAGAGAAAAGTGGTAAAGCAGTCACCTTCAGACGAGGGAGTCAAATCCTCAAGCAGTCACACTCTTTAGAGGAGCTTAGAAGAGCCTTGACTCCATGAAGGAACTCATGAAGCCTCAGTGTAACCCTAGCCTTGGTCAGAACAAGTTGGTCACCTGAAGCTTTCCATCGCACTGCCTTGCCTTGTGGGGACCTGCTGCAGAGAGGTGAGTACAAAGAGTGCTCTCTTTCGCAGTGAATAAATGAGCTCTTCTTTACCAAGCTGTATCTTCTGTGTAGGAAATGCACCTGGTTTGAAGTTGCCAGATGTTAATGGGCACAGAGCCCTGTGAAAAAGAGTGATATCCTCCAAGAATAATAGCTAGGACACAGCAGACAGTTTATAAGAAATGTCCCTTTTTCTTCTCAGCCGGTTCTCTTCTGTGCCACCTCCTTGACTGGGTTCGTCTCCATGTATGTGATGTGGATAACATGGTTTGTGATGTTTTGAGAAGTGAAAGTCCGGCAAAACATGAAAACTACTGGAATGTGGTAAGTGAGGAATTTTGTGGCCCAGCAGGTGTGTTTGTGGTCTGTCCTTCTGTATGTGCTTGGAAATGTCTTGTTGGACCCAAAACAATGGATTGATATGAACATTTTCTCCTGAAGGTGTGAGATCCCTTCATTTTAAATCAGTCTGAATGAACTGGGTGTGGGCCACCTGTAAGTATCAAATGAGAAACTGGGCATGCCAAATGGAAATGTTTGAGGCAAATTGTCCACAAAATAAGTGCGGAGGGCCAAACTTAGGATTTGATTGTAGCTCTGTAAGTGGAATACATATAAAATCAATGTGCACTGTGTAACTGTGTTGTAACTGGGAGCAAATATCATAGCAATGGTTAGGGATGGTAATTTAGAGGTGGGGGGGGAGTACTTGTTCCCACAATTTGTCAGGAACCCCCCAGGACAAATTATGGAACTGGGAGCCATTAAAACAGCAGGAGAAGCCCTCTTTACCACCACAGCATTCCCGTGCTGCTGCTTTATGCCCTCTGAAAAGTACTCCAGACACCTTTGTAAGTCATGAGGAATCCATACCTAGGGGTTCCTGCTGATTTGGGACTGGGTTTTCTTTTTTCCCTGGAAGTCCCATCCTTTCAGCCATCAAGGTTATTTATATTAGTGTATCTTTACGTGTTTGCTGACATTAATTAGTCTTGTTTGTCTTGTTGGAAATGTTCCTGTAGCTATCTTTTTATAAATTTCACTGGCAAAAATCCTGTTGCTCGGTTGCACAAAAGACATAATTTTTATTGGCAAGTTGCCTTAAATTAAGACGTCTCTGTAGGCATTATCTATTGCATACTGAGTCACAATTTGCTGCTAAAAGTTACACCTTTTGTATAATGGTGCAGTAGGATGTTGGCCTATACAAATGTATGCTATGCATATGTATAGATAGCAGTTTGGGTGTTAGTGTCAATGTTATAGTTTATTTCTCACCTTTAATTTCATATTGTGCTGGAACACATCTTGTTTTGCAGATCACGATTTTTGTGCTTCAGGGTCGGATGGATGAGGCTCGACAGCTGCTCTCTAAAGAAGCCAATACCAATCCCACTTCAGTGAGCATGTGCAAAATTTTAGATGAACTCATGAAGAAGATGCCTGTTCCCAGCGTATGTAGGCTGAAGGCTTCTCTTAGTGTCTTGTCTGACTAGTGTCATCTTATCATTGGATTAAACAAACATTTAAAATTGCCCCATTTTGATGGAAATTTCTCTGAAAACGGAGTTTGCATGAGTTTAGAGAGCTTTCTTCATCAAGAGAGAAAACTGCATGTTTTTGCCTGTTCTTTTCCAGCATGGCAGTGCCCAGACTTTGACAGAGTTGGAGTTGAAATGGCAGCATTGGCATGAGGAATGTCAGCGGTTCTTGAATGATGGCACATTTGCTTCTAACCCTCACATGGAAACCCTCTGCAAGGTGTGTTGGAGCTAAGAATGGAGGACTGTGGGTGAGCCAGTGAGAGATCCAAAGCAGTTTAAAGTGTAAGATGTTTAATGAGTGTTTCATGAAGCATTAAAAGAACATGGGTGGAGATGAATTATTTAAATTTGTTTTATTTCAGTCGTACGATGTTATCTTGCAAGAGTTTGCTGATGCCAATCCATTGGTATATTTTGTTCTCCTCTGTTTGTAAGAGAGTATAAGCCCAGTGAATAGTGTCAGGCTAGGTCTGTTTCAGGTGGGATATGTCTGGTTTAATGAGTCCATGTTCTGAAGTTGCCAGTATGAAAAGCCCCAAGACAGAGGCAGTAAAATTGTACAAATTTTGCTAGTGCATGTAGGTTCTAACATGGGACAGCTTACAGCTGCTTATCAAGTGATCATATTTGCTAAAAATTGTGTTGCTAGTACAGACATGAATTTGATAATTACAAGCATGGGATCTTGCACAGGAGCAGCCCCAAGCAGTGTTTGTGTTGTACATGCATTAGTTGTGTTTCAGAGCAGTGGTTCTCAAGCTTTGGCGCTCCATATATTTTGGACATCATATTTCAGAAGCTCTCTAGACATTGTGGCCAAATGTTATGGATTCTGGGAGTGGAAGCCAGAGGTTGAGAGCCAGTGGCTGAAATCCACTAGTAAGTTGCAGCTAGAACAGGGCTATTGAATCAGTGGAGATTTGGTGAGTCAACTCTGTAAGTTTCATTGATTTAATGGGTCTACTCTATTAGCAACTTACTACTGTTGGAGTACAGTGGTGCCTCGACTTACGACCATAATCCGTTCCAGAAGATGGACGTAACTCGAAATGGTTGTATGTCGAAGCACCATTTCCCATTGAAATGCATTGGAATGCGATTAATCCGTTCCAGCATTTTAAAAAAATACCCAAAAATAAATAAATAAAAATAAGGCACACAGAAAGCCTCATCGGAAGGCGCTGGGGCTTTAAAAAAACAACAACCAAAAATAAACAGAGCAAGCCCCACGCTGGGACTGCAAAAAAAAAATCACCAAAAAACAACACAACACAGAAACATACCCCCCCCCCAGCCCAAACCCACCCTGCAAAAGCCACCCAGAACAGTTTTTATAAACCAAAAAGCAGCACCTTGCCTTACCAGGCAGTCCCAAGCCTCTGATCCGGCTGCAGCCGAGGCGGCGGGGGCGGTCATGGTGGAGGGCGAGGCCAGGGCGAACAGCCGGGGCGCCCCGGCCAGGCTCAGCCTCCCGGCACCGGGACGCCACTGCAACACGGAGCAACAAGGGGACCGGACCCGATTCCTCCAAGCGGGGAGGCGAAGGCTCTGGGCGGGGCCGGCTCTCCCAAGTGCGCCGCGGAAGGCGGGCGAAGCTCGGGACGGAGCCGTCCAGTGAAGCAGCCGAGAGGGAAGGCCGGCCCGGGGAAACGCGGGGGCGCCCGAGCGCTCCCCGGGGCACGGGTGGCGGGGGCTTCCGAGAGCTCGCCGCTGCCACCCGATGGGCTCTTCCGGAATACCTGCAGCCGTTCTCCTCCACCCCCGTCAGCCCCATCGAGGTCAGTACGGCGAGCCCTCGGAAGCCTCCGCCGCCCGCGCCCCAGGGAGCGCTCAGGCGCCCCAGCATTTCCCGGGGCCAGCCTTCCCTCTCGGCTGCTTTGCCGGACGGCTCCGTCCCGAGCTTCGCCCGCCTTCCGCGGCGCACTCGGGAGAGCCGGCCCCACCCAGAGCCTTCGCCTCCCTGCTTGGAGGAATCGGGTCCGGTCCCCTTGTTGCTCCGTGTTGCGGCGGCGGCCCGGCGCCGGGAGGCTGAGCCTGGCCAGGGCGCTCCGGCCGCTGGCCCCGGCCTTGCCCTCCGGGCAACTGTCCCAGACGTCCCCAGCCTGCAGGGGTCTGGACTGGCTAGGGGACTCCTGCTCTAACCGTTGGGGCGAAAGAGCTACTGTACAAAGAAGCAGCCTCTTCGCCACCAACGGTTAGCAATTTGAATTTCCCGCCCTTTTCCCCTGCCTTTTTTTGTTCGTAAGTGGAAGCTCTGGCTGTAAATCGAAGCAAAATTTTGCGGCCGGAGCTGGTTGTACGTCGAAATGGTCGTAAGTAGGGACGTACGTAAGTCGAGGCACCACTGTAGTTAGAGGCCAACCAAGGAGTTTCTTCTGGCAGTACATTTGTTGGGAGGACATTTTTCTTATTATAGCCAGATTATTTTGTTGTAGAAAAATCAACGTTGTTTTGTCCAGTTCATGCAACTATTGTAATCTATGATCGTGTAAAGTGTGGCTGTATGTTTATCATGGGTACTTCTTGGCTGACACCTGTGATACCGTGGTGACGTGTGATACCTCCTGAGCAAAGGCTTTGCTATTCTGTAGGCTGTTAGAAGGAGTTTTAAATCTTCAGAGGCTTTGGAGCATTCTTATCTCTTTTCAAGCCATAGGAGGGGAAGAATGCACCAACAGCAGTTGATCTTGGAAAGCTGGTGTTATTAAAGTATTAAAAGCTCTCAGGTCAGGTTGCTTTTGCTGCATTCTTCTGCCCCATGCATGTAGCTTTGACCCTGGCAGATGAGAAGGAACCACCAATCAGGTTCATCAGAAGTTCTGCCCATTTCAAAAGTTCATCTTGTGTTGTGTTCTTTTTCTTTCTGCAGAGCTGGAACACATTATTTTTAAAGGTTCACAAAAATGAAGTATTACATGTGTTAGTATTACATTTGTTAGTCTTCACCACTATTTTCCCCATCCTGTGTTTTCATAAAAGATTCGAGAGGCTCCATGACCTCTGAAGACAAAAGCAGTCATTTAAAGAGTAATTTCTTAGAGCTAAAAAAAAATCAAATACTCTGTAAGGACTCTGAGGGGGACATTTAATGAGTTTTTCTTCTTTGTCCAATAGATCTTACTTGGAGACGAGAAAACCATTTTAGAGAAGAAGGACCTCCTGACTACATGGTACCATTTTCTGGTAACCCGGCTCTTGTACTGTCATCCTACCGTGAAGCATGTGGAACTCCATCTCTATGCACAGGTGAAATACAAAATAAATTCGGTATTTTGCCAGTTGCACTCTGTTAGCCATGCAAGCAGAAAGATAGCTGACAGTGATACCCCAAGCTTTTTCTCATCAGGCTTCTCATTACAGAGGGAGGAGCAATGGTGGAAGCAAGTGTACAAGACAGTCCCATTCATTCCTTCTTCTCACAAGAAGTTCAAGTAGCAGCAAATTTAGGAAAGCTTCCACATTGTTATCATATTGCAGCAGATAGCATTGGACAAAAACAGAGCTGTCAACACATTTAATGACTTTGCTAACCCTGATTCGGGAAACCCTGCTGCTGCTGTGCCTTTAGTACGTATAGTGCACTAACAGTATGGTCGAAAAAGCTGTTGAATGTACATTTTAAGTAATCTGTTTGTCATTTTATTCTCTTACGTATTCCCCCACCCTGTGTGTTATTGAAAAGCATAGCCAAGGTTGATGCAGGTACATACATCCTCCAGACTGAGCATGTTGTATCTTTTTGTGTATTCTACAGTCCAGCTTAGATATGTTCCTGGAAGGAGAAAGCAGCCCTGAGCCTTTAGACATCATCTTGCTGGCAGCCTTTGAATTTGATATCCATCAAGTCATTAAAGAATGCAGGTGACTGTCATCTTTGTTTTGGGGGCATCTGTTATGTGTCAGTATCACAGTCTGGGATTTGTTTACGGGGCAAAGGTCTTGTGAATATAGGAGCAGGGTGCATAAAGAAAAGAAATTCCTTTTAAAACAAAAACGTAGTGGACAAAAGCATGCACAACAGCAAATGTGATTCTGCCAGACACGAAGAGGTCTGTCAACTGGAGTGAAAGGAAGACTGTTGTTTATCCGAGAGTGAAAAATTTAACAGCATGTTTTAAATGATAATCTTTTGTTTGTTTCTTTCTTTGCATTCCTTGTTTGTGCAGCATTGCCTTGAGCAACTGGTGGTTTGTGGCTCATCTGACAGATCTGCTGGACCACTGCAATCTTCTCCAGTCTCACAACCTTTAGTGAGTCCTCCTTACTTTGTTCTTAGTTCCTCCGTGGCTGATGCTGCCTAAGAAGTTCTTTAGTGGTCTAGCAATTCAAAGAGAAAATATTTAATATCAAGAAGTAGCCACGAGGATAACTCTTAACATTCAATTTGTAATACTGATTTTTGAATGCATTTGTTTGCTTTGAAAAGATTCTTAGTTTTAAGCTCTCTTTAAAAATATATGTTCTTAATATTTGTGAAACACTTGGGAGAGGTCAAAGTGCTTCATATGGGATTATCTTGGTAATCATACAAGTGTTCCATAAAATAGGCACATATTAGCACTGTTTTTAGATGTCGAGCCAAGCTTAAGAGAACAGTAGCTTGCCTAACAACCATCTAATGTTTTCATGACTGGGGAGAGACTCGAACTGGCCACTTCTAGCTCACATTCCTGGTACCTCCTGTTAGTTCTTAGAAACAACATAGTAGTACTAACAGTCTTTCTGGTTTTTTTGTTCATATTAATCATGCAATGCAATGCAATGCGATGCTGCCTTTTTTAATATTCCAAATAGTATGGTTATATTTTAAACTCCCACTATAGTTATGTGCTTTCTGCCCAGAATAATTTTTTGACATTGCTGCATCCCATCCAAGAACTGTGTTTTTTTCTGTGAAAAAGGTAGCTTTTTATTTTAATTATTTTGGAAAAACACAGTTCACATTACTCATAAGGAAAGATAAAATCCTGTTGTGGGATGTATTTCTGCATATCTGGGAAAGCTGTGAAAAGCAGAAAGGGCGAATTTCAGATTTAATAATATCTCAGTCTCACTTTCCCTTGTTATAAGAGCAGTAAGGGAGAGAGGGATGACAAACAGGAAAAAGAAAAACAGCAAAAGATGTCTAGCTTAAGATTGACCCTCTCCTCAGATCTTAAGGTGTTGCTACTTTTCCTTCATTGGAAAAAGTCATCACAGGTTAGTGCTAAAGTGTGTTCTTCTTTTATCTGCAGAAGGACCCAGTTGTGCTCCTCCATGAAAAGGACCTTTGCTAGCAAGAATTGCATGAAAATCTCTGGCTGACAGCTTGGAGAGTCCTGTTAGTGGCAATAGACAGTGCAGTGCAGATGAAATTAGTAGCCAAAATCCTGTTGCTTAGTGTAGTAAATTGCACTAAATTAGGCCCACTTAATCCATGGAAATTTAGTGAGTCAACAACTCTGTAAGTTTTATTGATTCAAATGGACCTACTGTAACTATGACTTCCTTTAGCATAGTTGCAGTTAGAGTAGGCCCATTTGAATCAATGGAACTCATGGAGGAGTTGACTCTCCAAATCCCAATAGATGGGCGTACTAAATGGGCCTACTTTAGTGCCACTTACTATACTGGGCAACACATTTTCGTCCATGTGTTTGAGCCGTAGGGTAATTTTAATGTGCAGGTAAGCAGGGGAAAGAGAAATTTCCTTTTTAAAACGTCCTTCATGGAACAGAATGGAATTTTTTTTTAGCTTAGATAAATTTCACTTGTTAAGAACAATTTTATTTATGAAATATTTGTGAATCCTTAGTAATAATTCAGAAGTGATGTTGACACAGAAGGAAACAGGCTTGAGATCTTGAATAATAAAAAATATTGTAACTGTAGTAGCCTTACATTTGATGGAAATTATCGCCTGGTAGTAGGAAATCTAATACAACATGTTCCTCTTTCAGCTTTGGTTCCAATATGCGTGAATACCTCCTGCTGGAATATGCTTCTGGACTCTTCTCCCATCACAGGTAGCATCTCTTTTCTTTTAAGTATTGCCGTGGGATGACAAGGCAGGAGCAGGACATCTGTTTAGAATAGCAGTGATCACCCTATGGCTTCTCGGTAGAGTCTAGCCAAAGGTCTAACCCTAACCTGAAGGGTCTCCGGCTGCTTTCATGACGGTGTTGGCTTGAACACGCAAAGGTTTTACTTGAAAATGGCACCTCTGCTTCCCTTGCTGTTGGGTGGAGAAATGGTGCATTTCAGACGGGTGAGCCCTCCTGATGTTTCTTGCATTAGAGGATTTGTAAGTAGGGAAGAGGAAAATATGACTTCATTCTGAACTGTCCAAGCAAACAAGGGGGTAGAGGGGGGAGTTGAGGGTAAGTGGGCTATTACTTTCTGTGCTCGGGCAGTTTCTTATAGTGGATCTTTTGATGATTAGGCACAGTGAATGAATATGGGGCCTGGTTCAAGTTGCTGGTCAAATGTAGTGACTGACAAGGCTTAACAGGCCAGAGATTCTTGATCATAATGGCTCTGATTTATTTCAAACCAGTTGTGAGTAACTGTAATGGAAATAAATACCAAAAATAGTTATGACTAAACTAAGTTCCATTTGTTTAACAAGGCTTAGTCATTCCCAACTGTATCTAAAGCAGGGCTGCTAATTGAACTTTTCAAGATTTAACCACACACAAAAATAGCTCTTTGTGTTTCCTAACTGGGTTCTAATTTATTTAAATATGTTAGGAAATGTGATGCTATCATGTTTACAGCTTTTGGAACCTGTAAAAGGAAAATAAATTAATTAAATAAATCAAATCAAATCACATTCTCATAATTTACCATGTGGGCAAGAACAAGGTTTAGTGGAGCAGGCATATAGCCTATACTTCTATATTGCACAGATGTTCTTTTTCAGAAGCTGCTCCTACAGAACCCAAGATACTTTAAACAAGAATTCCCTTGAAATAAACATGAGGGGTAATGTTTCATAAAAGATATTCAGATATTATTTCAAATTAATCTCTCATTTTGCAAAGTTGTCTCACTGAAGTGCTTTAGGAGCAGTTTCTGTAAAGGAAGCTGTAAAAAGAATGCAGGTGTTTACACTTTTCTCCTGTGTTTGTGTTGTGCTGCTGTCGCTTTGTGTATTTTAGTAAGGAAGTCTGTGGCAGCTGTCTCCTGAAAAAAAAGCTGTTGAGTCATTCTTGTTCCTCCTTTGCAGTTTATGGCAACTTGCAGTAGACTATTTCGACCACTGTCCAGCATATGGCAGAGCCTACTTGGAGCATCATATTGAACAGGTCCCTCTGGACACAGAACATAAAGCCCTGAAAGTATTGAGGATCTGTGAGCAGAGAATGATGAGTGAACAAGGTAGAACTTGGTGTTAATGTTCAGAATGTAGCCATGTGTTAGTGTAAATGGCAACTGCTGAGTATCCCTTCTTCTCTCTCCCTCCCACACCAGTTCGTAGCATCTGTAAAATCATGGCTATGAAAGCTGTCCGGAACAATCGCCTTGGCTCAGCCCTGTCTTGGAGCATCCGAGCAAAGGATGCTGCTTTTGCTACCCTGATATCAGACAGGTGAGGCTTCCGAGAGGAAGTTCTTTTGTCAAGCAGCAGTAACAGCAAAGGTGTAAAGAGATCAGAGAAGGTTTGGGGGAAGTCTGGGTGTTTGAGTACAAAACCTGAGCTCAAATTGGCCTCTGCAGGCATGGTAATTGGTGACAGCTTAATGGTTAGAGGTAGATTATGCTTGGTCACATTTGGGGCTTTCTGTATACAAGTATGATAAGATGCGATATCCGTAGGAAACACCTTCCATAAAGGAATAATACATCCCTGTTAGGCACCTGTTATAGTTGGGAGGAAAGTGCCGTCTTCCATTTCCAGCATATTTGTTCTTAACATACTGTTGTTGTTATATGCTCCAGAGTTCTGTCTGACAAGGTGACTGTATGAATTAATAACTTCCAAAAGGTCCTGTCATTGACAGCCCTGCTCAGATTTTGCAAAGTAGAGCCTGTGACTTCCTTTATTTGAATCAAGTCATCGCCTGTTTGGATTTTCTCTTTTTTCTACTGCCTTCAGCTTTCTTTAGCATTATTACCTTTTTCATTGAGTCTTGTCCTTTTGTGAATATGGCCAAAGCACAGTGGCCTCTGTTTATTTTAGTCTTTTTACTTTCTAGAGAGGGCGTTCAGACTTGATTTGATCTAGAATCCACTTGCTGGTCTTTCTGGCAGTCTGTGATAGCTAAATCAGTCTCCTTCAGTGCTATGTTCTGCCCCCCACTGCACACATCAGGTTTCTTAACAGTCCAGTTTTTCACACCCATGCATAGCAACCAGGAATATGGGTTAATTTTAGTCTGTGGTGATACATCCTTCCATTTGAGGATCTTTTCTAGTCCCTTCGTAGATGTCCTTCCAAATCTGAGTCGTCATCTTTCTTCTTGGCTGCAGTCTTCATTTGGATCGATGACTGGGCCATATTATGGAAAATCTTTAGCAATCTCACTTTCTTTATTGAAAGCACAAAAGCTATGTCATTCTCCTGTAGTTGGCAGTCTTTAGCTATAATCCTGCTGTTGCACTTCTTTAAGTTTTACCTCTAGTTCTTTCAAGTCACTGCTATTTCTGCCAGTAATAATGTCATCTGCTTATCTAAAAAGTTTTAAGTTTCTTCCACTAGTTTTTACTGTTCCTTCATCTCAGTCTAATCTAGCTTTCTATATGATGGGTTCTGCATATAGATTGAACAAATAGGGAGATGAAATACAGCCTTGTCTGTTATCTTTTCCTATGGGAAAGCATTCTGTTTCTCCATCTTTTGCCTAAAAGTAGCCTCTTGTGCAGAGTATAGTTTGCACACCAGTGAAATCAGTGTTGTAGCATGCCCATTTCCCGATCCATAGTTTTGCAGATATCCTGGACTGTCAGAAACACGAACAAGTAGGTCCTAGAACAAATCAAGCCTGAACTAACTCTGGAGGTAAAAATGATGAAACCGAGGCTGTCGTGCTTTGGGCACATCATGAGAAAGCAGGATTCTCTGGAAAAGACAATAATGCTGGGACAGGTTGAAGGTAGTGGAAAAAGAAGAAGACCAAATACAAGATGGGCTAACTCCCTCAAGGAAGCCACAGGCTTGAGTTTACAAGAGCTGAGCAGAGCTGTTGAGGACAGGACATCTTGGACGTCACTCCTTCATAGGGTCACCATAAGCCGGAGGTGACTTGACTGCATGGAACAACACAACAGTAACATAGTTTCCACCATCTATACAGTCAAGGCTTTCCTGTAATCTTAAAAAATACAAACTGATTTTCTTCTGAAATTGCTCAGGACACCCCATTAGCCAACATACACGTGCAACGTGATCTCTGGTGTGTCTTCCTTTTCTGAGTCCAACTTGAACATCTGGCATTTCCCACTTAGTGTCTCATAAAAGTTACACATGGGACAAAGACCCCCGACCTACTCTGCCAGCAAGTGGAGGCCTCAGTACCACTAGCCGTCTCTCTCATAGTAATCAGATGTGTCAGCGTTCTTTTATAGCTGGGGGGAAAAGAGTAAGCCTGTGGTGAACGAGGTGTAGAAAGTTGCTTGAGGCAGGAATGTCTCTGAAACTAGGTGGAGAAACAAAGCACTGTGCTGTCAAGCTGCCTGTCTTTTGTTAAGAAAACAAACGCTTAAAAAGCTATCGTTTGCTGTTCCCTTTTCTTTCTGGGGGGGGGGGGGCAGGTCAGAGAATGAGAGCTCTAGTCTTAGTTGTTTATACCTTGCTTCGGGGGCAATATACCTTGTATTCTGGATTGTATTCACTCAGTCACTTCTTTTTAAAAAAACACTCAAACTCTTCTGGATACACGGCGGGGGGGGGGGGGGTCCTTCACAGGGCACTTTCTAGATTACTGGCCACAATCCTCTTCCTCACACTCGCCGATTAAGTAAAGTGGGAAAAATTGCTGCAGCAAATTGCTACTCAGAAGTTGAGGCTTGTGTTTGGCATACAATAAGAAATACAATTGCTGACTAGTTAAGTAGTGGAAGACAGGAGGGCCTGGCATGCCCTGGTCCATGGGGTCACGAAGAGTCGGACACGACTTAACGACTAAACAACAACATAAGTAGTAGTAGCACTACTACTAGTAGTAACTGCGCAGTTTGACTTATGGCAGCAGGTGTAGCTAATAGGATTCTGGCCATCAATTACCAAACTCTATTACCATTGTTAGGGTACCGCTGTATGGGTCACCTTTGTGGCTTTGCATGGGACGGGCAAATCTGCAGCATGTGTGATAAAGCAGTGGCTCACACCCAGACCAGGACATGAATGAGCGAAAATTTGTTTGGGTTGGTTTTACCAAAATTCACAGAATTGTGATGCAAGAGAAACTGGCAGAGATGCTGAAACACCAGGGTTGGTGGGTGGGGAGAGGGAGCTCCTTTGTGGGTTGGTTGTTCTGTAGATCTCCAAACTCTTAGAAAATTAAAACAGAAAAGTTTTGGGGTATAGGGAAGCATCTCTCCAATTTTAATTCAGGGAAGAATATGGAACTTGACTCTTGGAAGACTAGAAACACTTAAGTGCCAAAAGGGCAACACCCCTCATCCTTGTAAGCTTTTAGTTTTTCCAACACTTGCTTGGAAGGTGAGGATTTGTTAGAATGAAATAGCAGTGCATACATATTGATGGTTATGGTGCCACTTTGGTTTCCCTCTTGCCCCTCCCCAAGGTTTCTGAAGGAATACTGTGAAAGAGGCAGTTTTTCAGACTTGGACCTCATTGACAACTTGGGACCATCCATGCTTCTTAGCGATCGCCTGACATTTTTAGGTGAGTGCTATTATATACAGCTTTCCAAAATTGAACAATACGGTGTAAGATGATGCCACTACTTGCAAAAATATTGACTACAATATATTTTGATGTGCTTAAGGCAGTGAAAATTTCAACGTTTCAGAAAACCTGGGAGTGCAACATGTGACAGTTGTCATGCCTTTTTTAAAAAAAAAATTGGGGGGGGGGCAAAGGTAATAATAACATTTATTTAAGTAAATTTCTTCACAAAGGCAATCTTTGTTTTAAAGACACCATCACAGGAAACGTTTCCAAATGCACTGGGCCTATATGTCTGACTGGTGGCAGCTCAGACTGCTGTACTGAAATTGATTATACTGCTTTTGGCCTTATCACTAATTCATCCAGTGGAAGTTTCAGTCACTCATGGGCATCGATATTAAAGTAAGACAATGCAGTTGTGCTTATGATTGTATAAGTCTTAGTACTTCTTCACCGTTATCAGTAAGAGAATGGCATAGCCAGTGCTCTTCTCTGCTCAAGATAAAGGCACTGTGAGAGCAAAATAAGAGAAATTGATCTCAGTGGAAGTGGTGTTTGCACACTACAGAAATGTAAAAGTCAAGCAAATGTTACACTGAGGTCACCATGAGGATGTAACAGACTAGAAACAGCCTTTAATTTAAAACCATTAATCTATGTCTTCATTACTGTATTTTTTTTCCCTTCCCTTCAACTGCAATATCTTGATATATATTTTGTTTCCTAATTGAAAGCTGGGATTTTTGGGACTTTGAAAACTGTTCCAGTTTACAGAAACAAATAGACCACCTTAAATGGTAGTGGCTATACTTCCTCTGCATGATAGACAAGGTCCAGTAGCAATTAAGCCTGACTTGTCCTATTGGCATAAATGTGATTCAATCAACTGAAGCAGCTACTGTGCTTATTATGGTGGGTCAATGACAAAGGAATGGCTTTGTGAGCCGGTAGCGGTAGTCTTCTGCGAATCTGACACGCTTGTCTTGCCATTTGGGTACAGGAAAATACCGGGAATTTCATCGGATGTATGGTGAGAAGCAGTTCTTTGCAGCAGCCAAGCTGCTGTTAATGTTGATGACCGCTCGCATCGCACCATGCTCCTTCTGGATGACCCTGTTGACAGATGCCCTTCCTTTGCTCGAGCAGAAAGAGGCAAGTGTACTGTTTCTGAACAGCAGATTATTATCTGATGGGTGTTGTTTAAGGAATGCACCCTTTACTCTAAAAAGAGTTTGTACTACACAGAAAAGCTGTAGGCCTCAAGAGCTTTCTAGGGTGGGGGAAAAGACCCCAGAGAGCTCCTGGTCTATATTCTGGTCAAGGTTCCCACAATGGGGGCAGATTATGGAGTGCACTCCATGTAGTTGCTGAAACTCCTGTCTGTGGTGTTCACACAGGAGATGAATAGCCAAATGATCTTCCCCTTTGATTCTGTGCGGCTTTGGCTGGGCAGACTTACTTCTCCAAGAGCTTAGCTTTCCCACAGATGGATTCCGTTCACTTTGCACTTGCTATAAAACATAAAGTGCACATTGTCCTTATGGTTCAGCTCACCTGTGCTAATTTCTCAAGGGGCTGTTCTTGCAGCAGGATTGGTTAACTCTGCATCTTTTTCAGGGTTTCGTGAGTAATGTGAATGATGGTTTGTTGAAACCAATTCTGTCTGGCCCTTAAAGCTCACAGCTGCCAAGACGTGAGACTGTTCTAACACCATACCTTCTCGGATGCATATTACATTGATTGACCTGAAAACTGCAGCTAAGCAAACCGATCTAAATGGGAACACACCCTATAGATGCCTTTTTCAGTGTTTTCTCTCCAGCAGCCACTGAAGTGACCTCATTCATGCTTACAGGTCTGATAGGCTGTGGAGTCAAGGCTTCACAGCCCACCAAGAAATAAATGTTGGGAGAAATTTTGCTTGTATGAAAGCAACTGCCATTTTCTTACAGGTGATATTCTCTGCTGATCAGACATATGAATTGATGAAATGTTTAGAAGATGTCACAGCCGCAGATTCAAAAAAGGAGACGCTCCAGGTAATCCTTTCAAGGCCAAGTGCTGTGCTGAAGAACAAGGATTGCTTAGAATGGTGGTTCCCAACCTTGAGACCCCAGATGTTTTTGGGACTACAACTCCCAGAAATCCCAGGGCTAGCACAGCTACTGCAAAGGGAGCCGTAGGGGAAGCCTCCTCAAAGACCAGCTTTTAAAGTTAGCCTTTAGTCGTTCAGGACAGCTGCTAACAGCTACGTCCAGAGAGCATCTGGATCCACGTAGTTGGGGTGAGAAACAAAAAGAGCTTGATAGTTGGAGTCTACTACCACGTACCCAGTCGAGAGGATGCAGATGAAACTTTTGAAAAACAAATGGCAAGGATTTTAAAGAGACACAAGGTAGTAGTCGTAGTCATGCGCACATGCGCAAACGGCAGTGTGTGAGAGAGAGCGTGCTTGTTCGCACATGCGCATGAGTGCGGGGGGTGCCCAGCTGGTCCGCGGACCGAAAAAGGTTGGGGATCGCTGCCCTAGAAGACAAACAAAATTCAAAATTATCTAGATAAGCTTGAGCACTGGGCTGAAAACAATAAAGCTTGAGCACTGGGCTGAAAACAATAGAATATAATTCAACAGGGATAAGTATTGCACCTAGGAAAAAGAAACCAAACACAAAGCTACAAGATGGGGCATACCTCGGTCCGCAATACTACGAGCCGGAAAGATCTTGGAATCATCATAGATCACAAGCTGAATATGAACCAACAGTGTGTTGTGGCTACAAAAAAAGGCAAATGCTATTTTAGGCATTAACAGAAGTATAGTTTCCAAATCCCGCAAGGTGCTAGTCCCCCTCTATTCGGCACCAGTTTGGCCTCATCTTGAGTACTGTGTCCAGTTCTGGACACCACACTTCAAGAAGAATGCTAACAAATTGGAACAATTTCAGAGGAGGGCGACAAGGATGATCAGGGGGCTGGAAACCAAGCCTTATGAGGAAAGGCTGAAAGAATTGGGCATGTTTATCCTTGAGAAAAGAAGACTGAGGGGTGATATCATAGCACTTTTCAAATATTTGAAAGGCTGTCATACAGAGGAGGGGCAAGATCTGTTCTCGATCATCCCAGAGTGCAGGACATGCAACAATGGGCTCAAGTTACAGGAAGCTGAATTTGGGTTGAATATCAGGAAAACACTTCTTAACTGTTAGAGCAATATGACAGTGGAACCAATTACCTCGAGAGGTGGTGAGTGCTCCAACACTGGAGGCATTCAAGAGAAATTTAGACAACCACCTGACAGTTATCTTTGTATTCCTGCATGGAGCAGGGTGTTGGACTCGATGGCTTTATAGGTCCCTTCCAGCTTCATTGTTCTATGATTCTATGTCTCCTCGCTTGTCCAAGCCTTTTAATGTTTTTAGAGGGCTACAGGGACAAGAAATGGTGTGTGCACATTGGGGTGTTTGCTTTGTTGTTGTTTTGCATTATACCATCAGTAAAGCAGTAAACTGAATCACAAGAAAAGTTTGTTTTTTAAGCCCTCCATAACTGTTGGAGAGAAATACCTGTTTGTTAAGCCCTGGGAAACATTTCAGCTGTTTTCCACCTTGTCCAGCCTCTGCAAGCAGAGCAAGCCAAGCACAACCCCGGATTTTGAGTAGTCAAAAGACGGAAGGGCCCCCTCTAGTAGGCTCCCTTGTTGTTAGAGGGCTGACCTGATTAGCAGCCATAAAGTTCTGAGCACAATGTTGCAATTTTAATTTCCTGCAGATGATGATTTTCAAATGATGAGAAACTGATACTAGACCTAGAGATGGGCACGAACCACGCTTCAGCAGTTTGGCCTGGTGCCCACACAGGGTGTTCCACGGGTGCCACGCACTTCCCTCCCCGACTCCTCCAGGCAATCTCACCCACTCACCAACAGCAGCACCCTTCCCTCCTCTGGGCGATTGTCCACTCAGACAAGGAGAGAATCCTTTTTGACACTGAGTGAGCAATGGAGTTGAAGGATATTCAAAATTAAGAATACAGGTTCCATTGGAAAAGATAATCACCAAAATCTGTTTGGAAAAAAGATTAATAAAATGGGCAGAGTTGATGTGAGACATGGAGAGGCCTGAAGCTCATTAACAGACTGTTGATGTTTGCTGGGGCTTATGGGAGATACATTCCAGTGCCTTGTTAAAACACGGGTTGTTTAGGTTGGAAGAAGCCAATTCGGAGTACTATGAAGACATCTATGTGTTATGAATATGTATATGTTATACATGAATTTGTCATGTTCAACAGTGTTGTCATTTCCATACCACTGTTGTGTATCTGTAACAGGCGTGGCTGAAGTAGAAGTAGTGTGACAGTGTGTGTGCTGTAGATGGGAGGGATGGGACTCTTGCCAAAACCTTCTCTGTCTAGAAAGTTCTCAGAGGTGGCTTTGCACAGACACATCTCCATCAATATGAATGCATACAGTCCAGGAAGAAGGAATTACTGGGAAGCCAGAGAAAGAAAGTAACATCTAGGACATGTAATTTAATTTGGTGAATTTCTCATATTTTTGTTTCTAGGTTGACGAGGCAGAGACTGTGAAAGTAGAAATGCTGAGACTTGCTCTGGCACGAAACCTTGCACGAGCCATTGTAAAAGAAGGCACATTGGGAGAATCCTGAAAGCAGCTTAGCATAATTATTTACAAGCTTTGCTTTATTGACTTGATGTACATACCACAGATGGATTTTTTTTTACAAATAAATGTCATCTTTTGCATTTCTCTTGTAATCTCTTTTCCAGCCAATTTAACACGTGTCTCCACTGTCCCTTTCTTAGCAATTTAAGATGCCTTACGATAAGCAGCCTTGTAAAACAACCTAGTCATGAGGACCTGCATCTAGTCCGTCAGTCATTTGTAAAAGATCTAAGTCTGTTCTTGTCCAAGATCAGAGGATGTACTGTATATATTTATTCATTACTCTGAACAATTCTCTAGTTTTTTTAAAACTTTACCAGAAGGGGCAGATGTAATTCTAGTTTTCAAGCAATGTGTCGTCAGTTACTAAGCTTTACAAGAAATTAATAAACTTTAATTCAGCTTCACCTCTTAACTAGGTATGTCTACTGCTTTAGTGTAAATGCTGAGCACTTAGTCACAAGTGCTATTGTTGGGAAGCAAGTATGAGCTGTTGCGCCTTATGGTTTAGAAATGAAAAAATACTCCAATATGAAGTGGCTACAAGACACCTGAAGGAGAGTAGAGAAAGCAATTTTATTGTACATGCAGAAAAGCAAATGCTTCTGAGAACATATTTACAACCTTGAGTGTTTGGTAGGAAGCTACAACTTCAGCCTATGAACAAGTAACATTCATAAATAATTTCTGAAGCTTGTAACAGTACATTTCCACACAGCAAGACTATGGGGAACTTGCTAGATTATACAGTAGGGTATGGCAGCACTGCTGATGTTGAGAAAGCCATTCAGTAGAAAGCACTTGTGCTTTTTTCCCCCCTGGTCTCCACAGTCAGGAAGAGTGACTTGCCTATAGGCAAGCTCTAGCAGTGAAACCTCCTCTCTCTGAATAGGCTATGGCAGTGGGGCAGAGTTCAGTAGCCTAAGCACAAACCTGACAGCAACAAGGCTGAAAAAGTAGTAGGGACCCTATCAAGAGCTTTTCCCCCATCAGCTGAACACAACAAATGCAGTCCTCCATACCAGCCTTCTTACTCATCAGGGTCTCTTCACATAGTTTGCAGCTATATACACCAATCTGACCTGGCCAAAGGCCACTGACACTCTTTACGTTGTAACTGTACCTTGTACTGACTATAAAAAGATGAACCCACTGAGGAAACAAGCTACTGGAGAAGATGCCTGATGGCTCCACGGTGATTTTAAATCTACTGTGTTATCAGGTAGCCAAAAATACATGAGAGCTGCTGATTGTAGGACTGAGTTCTGAAACACATCATTACCTTTGCTTCAGCAAAACTTTCTCTGCACTTCTAAGCAATTCTCCTCCTATTTAGATTTCATTCCACAGATCTTTCTCTGCCTATGATTAACATAAGATTAACTCAGGACAAGAATATTTATATTTTTTCATAAAAGCAATCTGCTCACAGTTTTTTGTTGAAAGACTATTTAGACCAAAAAACTAATGGTAGATAGGAGGAAGCAATCACCCAACCAGTGATCCTCACCTTATGGCTCAGGTGCTCGATCATGAATACCACCGATGAAAGACAGAAATCTCTCTCTCAACAAAGGGGTCTCTCCTCCTGGAGACAATTGCACTTAGCCACTTAATATTTGGGATAAATAATATACAGGATAATAAATCCAGCACATGCATTGCCATGGCTTCTGTTTTCCCTTATCTGCAGGTCCGACATTTTCCCACAGTTGTATGTACATTTTATAATCTTAACTAATAATACTGCCATCAGCAGGAGAATGAAGGTCTTAGCTGCACCAGTTCTTAGCTTTGACCCTGATTAATAGTTATAACAAAAGTGGATGGATGCCCCTTCTCAGTACTGATGTATCATTATGCCTCCATCTGAGCAATGGATAAACTGTCCCTTCGTAACTAACTGTTTAACACCATTTTAGCTCAAAGGCAAATGCAACTATTGAATGCAGATAAAAAGCTGCCACAGGGCTGTGCGCATACAATCTTGTCAGACTCTTGGAAAGCACACATTGCTGAGTCTGTTGGAAGTATAAAACCAAAGGCAACAGCTTGAGCATTAATGTGGCAAATGTAAAATACCCAGCTATTCACGCTTTTGGGCTGTGTTGGCTTTTAGGAGAGATGTTGCCTAAAAGATAAAAGAAAAACATGGAGTGACATGAACTTCCTCTTGTGGAGCCTGTGTTATTGCTCAGAAGCCTACAGGTTGTCCTAGTTCTGGCACCAAAGAGGTAAAAAAAAACAGCATAGGGACATCCATTAGGGCTCTGCCCCAAAGGAATTAATGAAGGCATCATAGCCCTTGGTAGACATCTGACAAGCACTAAAAATTATCAGTGTGCTCCCCTTCTGCTTACAGAGCTCTCCAGAATGATCATAGTTCAAGTTTAACAAAGTAGAAGGTAGAACCAGGGTAGCCAAGATAAAGCAGCCAGCCAGCCAGGCCTCTGTTCCTGACGGCCCACACAAGTTCATACTTGGCATTTATGCCCCGGACTACTTCACCCCAGAGTGCAGGAAACATTCTGGACTAACGCTATAAGCGGAGTGGACAGGACATGTAAACAAAGCTAAATATCACTAACGGATACCGCATACAGCCTTTCCAGTTCACATTCATTCCAGTCTCTGAGATGTCTGGGTCATAGGTTCCCCCACTGTTCAACTGGGGGAAACTGATCTACTTCCCCCGCTTCTGTGCTGGGACGGTCTCCCAGTGTGAAAGTCATTCGGTACCTCAGCCTCACTTTCTCCTGCAGTGAAGAAAAAAAAAACACAGTGTAAGGGCCAACTAGAAAACACATTAGATAAACTAATGAAAAAAGGAAGCGTCTAAGTGACACCTGGCACAGCAGTCTGAAGTGACAAATGGGAGATAAAGATTAAGACTTGGGAGTAAAATCAAGTTTTAGCAACAATTTATTTGCAAACCAAAGCTTCACATTCTTGGATAAACTTTTTAATCTAAAGTTTTCATCCCATTTGTCAGCCAAAAAAGACCGCAGGAGCAGCTTAGAAAGATCAGAAATAGTAGTAATGTCAGTAATCACCAACAATGTTATCTGCTTTAGGCTGTCTTTTTTGGGGGGTGGGGAAGCAGATACAAGTAAACTGAATTAAAGTAATAGAAGCATAACATCAACCCAGAGATGATGAATGTCAAAATGTACATTCACTCACTCAATTTTGCAAGATCACCTCTCGATTAACATTTGCAAAGGCTGCTGGCAGCCAAATACAATGATGCTGCAGCCTGGATGTGCTTCACATGCATGCATGCCACAGTTCCAGCATCCTTCTAGTTTTGGATTTGCATAGTGAAATTAAAGTCACATGGCTTCAAGGCCAATTTCCCAAGACAGGGTAGCAACTGGCTGGTAAAGAGGCCAGTGGGCTCTTTCCCCGGTTGAGTTTGTTCAAAGAACAATGCAGAAGGCTTGCATCCAGTTGAGTACTTATTAAACATTCAAAGTTTTAAAGCTGAACAAGATGCAGAAGAAAAACAAATGTTGAATTTATGTTCCTCAAGCAAGAGAGCAGTCATATGTCTCCTGACATATGGTACATTACTTAGCAGTGGTGGGCAATCTTGTAACAGCATTAGTTTTAGATTACATAATGCACTGTGTTGTGGACAGTGCTGCATGGAAGTAACCTGGTGGAAGGCAGAACAGTGCATATGTGCCGGTCTTTCTACTTTTCTGCAAATGACTAGTGAGTTAAAATCCATTACCATCCACAGTCATCAGATGCTTCTGGAAGATCACAAAACAAGGAAGCCCATTGCCATGCCCTGTTGCTGGTACATGGCAGCTGATATTCAAAGATATACTGCCTTGGAACATATAGCAGGGCAAGGCGTCTATGTGTTCCATCTCTGCACGAGACGACACAGAGCAGAGGCAGAACATTTCAGCTTAGCGGCCCACCGTACTGCCACAGGACCCACCCCTCCACCTCTAAGAAGAAAGGCTGCCGTGGGGAATGCAAGGCCTCTCACCTTCCTAGGATTTGCCAGCAACATGACCTGTGTAATTGCCGCTGGTGGCTGGATAGGATTGAATGGGGCAAGCTCCGTGCCTGAAGGTGGCTGCAACTTCACTTTCATGGACTGCGGGCCAAAAAGATTAGAGAGAAGGTAAGGGGTTGTTTGTGCAGGAAAAACAGTTACATGACTAAGTATCATTGGAGAGATGGAAGAGAGTACTGAGCAATTTCCCAGAGAAGTGGACTGGACCTCAGAGATGCACCAACTGGCATCCTGACTTTAATTTCATTTCATGGGAATAAGAGCCTGCTGATTTTAATTCTATCCAAATACGCCCAGAGGATATATTTGCAACAACAATCCTTGCAAAGTGCTAGCAGGAAAAATGTCCTGCTTCTCACTGGAAGTGGCTGGACCACCACCCCCTTCATCCCAATCTTCCCCCTGAGCCGCTCAGATTCCACAGATGGGGCTCTGATCTCTTTTTCCTCCAACAGAAAGACAATTCTGGCATTTCTCTAGACTGATGCTTGCCAAAAACCATCTAGGTCTCCTTACCTTTGGCACTGCCGCTTGAAGCACCATGTTCTTGATCGGCAGGGGTGCCGTATTCAACATGGATACAACCACGACCAACACATCAGGCCGCCCAGGTGGACACTCCTTTGCAAAATGTAGTAGGATGCGCAAGCCGTTCTTGTCGTAGGCCGTCACAGGAAGAGCACTGCCTACAAGGAATCAGAACGTGTTTACGTAGCCCAGCAATATATTTGGAATGATGGCGCTGTATTAGGCTTACCATCCAGGATGGTGGGAGTTTCATTACAGAAGTTCTATAGCACCAATTTTAAACCAGATCTGCCTAAGTGCAAATTCTGATGAGACCGGCACTAAATGTAAATGGGGGAAGGCATCAACCTTCAGTTTGTATATCTATGTATCTAGACCAGATTTGGTACAGAAGGAGGTGGGGAGAACAAGCTCTGCTGACTGACTGACTGACTGACTGGACTGTTCTCACCCATCTAGGGGCAAGCCACTACTCTGGGCAGCTAACAATTCAAAACACATACCCACCAAATACAAAACACACAATTGATAAAAACAAACCAAATCTGCAAGAGTGTCATGGGGGGGAGGATGTTCTTAAAGGCCTCCTTGAAAAGCTGAGATTTCACTCATTTCCTGAAGTTCAAGAAGGAGGGAGCTTGGTGTATACCTATAGGCAACACATTCCATAACACTGCAGCCACCACTGAGAAAGCCTGGTTCCTGGTGGTAGTTTTCCTGGCCTCTCTAGGGGTGGACCATCCACAGCTGGGAAGCCTGGATAGAATGGGAGGCCCGAGTAGACCATTTTAAGCAGAGACACTCCAAAAGGTAGCAAGGTCCCAAAATATTAAGGGCCTTATATGTTAGCGCTAGAACTCTGAATCTGTCATGGAAGCAAAAAGGGAGCCAATGCCTGTACTCCATCCTTGGGAGGTTCACGATGTATCCATGAGCCTTGCTGAGTACTAGATCTCGTCAGCCAACCTCGATATCAAACTGGAGTTATAAACCCCATTATGTCATGACCACCAGAATATAAGATATGAACAAGGCAAAGATGTACATTTTCTTAATTTCCAGAATCCAGTCCAATGCTGAAATGTTGTGGGTAGTGGGGGAAAGAGACAGAGCGCTAAGAGAAAAACAGAATTTACTGTATGGAAAAGCAAATGCTAGAACTCCATGACTTGTATGTCAGGTGACAGAAAACCACAAGATTAACAAGTATTATTTTGTTCCATTCTTGAGCAAACTGGCGAACTACACTCAAACATCTTTCTTGAAATACAGATTTTTTTTTCTCTCAGTAAGAGAGACTCTTGCTTCAGTGTAGGAGAAACAGCGTAGCCATGCAGATTTCCTGCACATCGTTCACAAAACCCACACACTTCCTTGGGACAACAGCAGGTATCAAGTGAAAGAATACCCCCCCTTCCAAACTATTAAAAAGGGGAAGCTTCAGTGAACTGAAATATCTAAGAATAAAAGATCTTTGATGCCTACTGGGTTTAATGGACTCCAGAGGAACGTGGACATTGGCCAAGGAGATCTCAGGTCCTCTCACAGGACTTCCTTGCTGCTGGAATGAGGCTGGCTGGAAGAGGGGGCTTCCTGACCCAGACGGGCAGCTGCTTGGGTATGGAATCATAGGCACTCCTGAAGTAGTGACTGGCAATCCTGTGCCAGTTGTCAGAGGTGCAGAAGTAGCAACAGGCAGGGCAGCTCCTGCATGGAACACAGAAGCTGCTCTATTTGCTTGAGCTGATGTTCTGCAATGGTGGACAGAGAGAGGGAGAGGAAGAGAGAGGGAAACCAGTTAAGCCACAGCACAAGAAAGTCTCAACTGAAACTCTTCTCTAGTACTATCTTGGCTGTACTTTTATTTTCCCCTTATGCTATATAATCTGACCGTTTGGACTCTGCATGGGCTACCGCTGACCCTTTAAAAATCCCATGTTGCACACTAGCACCTCATTATTTCCCACTGTGTCACTGATGCTGAGTGAATAAAGGCAGGCAGGCAGCAGCCAAAGGACCCCTCTGCCAGCATTCTGTCACACAGGATCCCCAGCAGCACGGTGATGGGATATAGTAACATGAAATGAGGTGAACGTTGATTGTGCTGGATATCTGTTGCTTCACAAAGTATTCAAGAGCCTTTTTTTTCCGAGAGCAGGTGATTGTCATTTTATTATTTACTATTTACATACCAAGGTTTCCTGTGACATGTTGTTAGATCGTGCTTGTGGTTTACCCCACACGTGAGTGTAAAGTAATAAGAACAAAGCATCTGCCAAGTTCTTGTGTCTCTCTTGTCATGCAGTGGCCTAAGAATACTTCCACTGTCCTGTGCCTCTCTCATCTAAAGCACACGATACAGAAATGAACAAGGCACAACTTTTTCCTTATGTTGTTGGTATGTGCCATCAAGTCAGAAACAGCTTGTAGCTACCCTAAATAGGGCTCTCAAGGTAAGTGATATTGAAGGAGTGATTTTACCAGTTCCAAGCCGGCTGGATAGCTCAGTGGTTCCAGTATCTGGCTGCAGAGCCAGAGGTTGGGAGTTCGATTCCCCCCACTGTGCCTCCTGGGAGCAGAGCCAGCCTGTGTGGCCTTGGGGGCCAGCTGCACAGTCCCAGGATGCCCGCAGAAGAAGGGAATGGTAAACCACTTCCATGTATTCTCTACCTGGAAAACCCTGAAAAGGGTTGCCATTAGTCAGAATTGACTTGACGGCAAAGGATGATGATGATGATGTACCAGTTTCACATCCCCAGTAAGTTTCCATGGCTGAGTGGGGATTTGAACCCAGGTCTCCTAGTCTGTCACTCTATCCACTACACCACACTGGGTATCCTTTTTTCTTATGGCTGTAGGAATTTGCAGAAGTAATTACATGTGTCTGCATTTTGTATTTTTATGAGGGAAGGTACTACCCAATATCCTCCTATCTATGCTTTGCTGTGCATTATAATTTCATACAAAGACATAATTTCATGAAGAATTCGTACATAAGACAACCCAGTTATGGGGACAGGAGAAATGCAAAAATCTTTGCCTCCACTCATTAAACCTCATTCCCTCTTGTACATGTCGACCCACTTAATACATACAAAGTATTTACAAAAATGAGGACTTTCCCTGTGGTAGTGCCTACCCAATGAGAGAATGCCCTCCCAACAAGATATATTTGGGACGGATTTTATTTTCATTTCAGGGCCAGGTCAGAATTGGAATTATTGCACTTGCATATTAATTTTACATTTTAAATTAATTATTTCTCATTTGAATAGTTTTCCCCCCCTCTTACTTATAATACCTATTTAGGTCACATTTTACAGTTCTGCTCAACTAGTGGTGTGAGGTTTTGGGGCCATGGGTGGGATGCAAGGTTTTCATAATTGTGAATAACAGTATTCTTAACATTTTAAACTATGAACTAAATTACTTGTTGTTTGTTGGTGCTCACTCACGACTATATTACTGAAGGTTTTATGACCTTAACTTTAATTTATTTTAGATGGCAAATAGAACCGAATGTCTGCAAACATAATACTGGCCTTCTCCGAAAAAGTGATTGTTTTGTTTTGCTTCCAGCCTGCTGAGACCCAAGTTCCTTGGCAGAGTGAGATACAAAACGCTGAAGTCACAGATACAACCATACACACACACACACACGCGCGCGCGCGCACACACACACACACACACACACACACACAGAGTGATCTTTTGTAGACGTGGGGTCATGTAAATTTTTTTTAAAATGTGAGGTGTCACGGCGAGAAGTACTTCCTTGTTTCAAGAAACAGTTTAGCATCAGTGAATTAAGAGAAAGAATATTCCAATAATTCAGAAGGGTGAAGGCAGCATGATCTAAAGAGGAACGCCTCCATTCCTGAGAAAGAAACGGCACCTATGGTAGCAATGATTATCAAACCGAGACAGTGGGAAGGCAATAAAGGCTTTACCCTTTGCTCTCGTCCAGAAGATGTCCCAACGGATCCACCTTGTGCAGACCATTGCTTCCCATAGCAGGGCCAAGGTAGCCAGGGCCAACTGGCACTGTATTAGGAGGGCCCAAAGGTGGCCCAGCAGGGAAAAAAAAAGGGCCCGAGGAAGGGCCAGGGATAGTGGGAACAGGCTGAGGGGTTGTGAATGTGGAGTGAAGAGGTGTTACTGTTCCACACGTGGACTGTGATACAGTAGGAAGAAGAGGGTTCACTGCAGAGTTGCAAGGAACAGAAGCTGGACTGGGATTCAAGAAGTCCAGATCTACTGGTTCATTCTGCAACAGAGGAAGCAGGAAAACATTGGTTATCTCACAGTGAGAAATATTTTACTTCCACCTATCATGATTCTTCATAATTACACTCCATGTGGCAAGATATATTCTAAAATGGAGTGAGATCCAGGTGTGAAGGCCACAACATAGCACAAAAGGCTTCCATCCCAGGCTGTCTTTGACTCCCTCTCCTTTTGAGAACTTACAATTATTGCAAAGGATGGAAACAATCTCTATTCAGTTAGAAGGGCAGGATGGTGTTTATCCCAGCATTCTTCAGACAGCATGTGTGAGAAAATGACAGCCAAATTAATCCCTGTTGCATTCATGTAGATTACCAACCCCTGACTCAGAGACATTCATAAATATACCGTCTTGAGTGTAAATGCCATCTCACCAACATAAAGCAGAATACCTGGAACATGTTCCACTGGCTGCTCTCCGTCGTGTCTTTTGCTGCAGGGGGAGCTGGGTCGTTCAGACCTGAGTACATCAGACAATATATAAGAATGGAATGAATGGAAGTGCAAAACATTTTAGTAGAGGGAGTCATACATCGGTGTGAAATGCTTTAGTCTGAGATGATGGAGAGTTGAGGCTAAAGCCATGCTCCACCATTTATTTACAGTATCTATAAGCCGCCTTTCTCCCCATAGGGGACCCAAGGTGGCTCACAACAGATAAAACAACAGATTTAAAAACACTATATTAATATCAAATTTTAAAAAAAATTAAACATCTATTAAGATCTTAAAAAACCAAGTTTAAAAACAATTCAAAAACATTTAAAAATCTGCAGGTTAAAAACCAGCATTCCCGAGACAACTTAGTGCTTAAAAGCCTGCCTAAAGAAGGAGGTCTCTGCCTGACGACAGAAGGACGAGAGGGAGGGGCCCAACCTGGCTTCTCGGGGCAGCGCATTCGAAAGCCTGGAAACAACCACTGGGAAGGCCCTCTCTCGTGTCCCCACCAAATGAGCTTGGGAAGGTGGTGGGACCAAGAACGGGGCCTCCCCAGAAGGTCTTAAAGGCTAAGAAGGCTCACATGGGGTGATACAATTCTTGTCTTTGGCAAGTCACACTGCCTGAACCTGTTACCAAGAGGGCTGCTACTATGAACATGGAGGACCAGCTACACGTGTGAATGAAATGAAACTACTTATCTCAGAGAAGGTACGGCTAATTTAAACTCAGCAAGTCTTTGGAAAATCTGATAAAAGACACACATTAAGCCATAGGTTGGAAAAGTATAGCCTGAAGCTGCATGCAGCTCCTAAGGCTGTTTTTGTGGATCTCAGCCTTTCCCTGAACCCCCCCCCCCCCAACATTTCCTAGTCCCTCACTGGAAAAAAAAAGGGGGGAACTGCAGTTTCTGGTAGCTTCAGGAATGGCAACACACCTTTTAAGCAGTGCAGCATCTGCACTATTTCACCACTTTCTGTTTCACCCCCCGACCCCCCCACCTGTTTTAATTTTTGTTTCTTTTCATATGGGGATTGTCTGTGCAGTTCCTAGAGGAAAAAGATTAGCCCTCAGACTGACAACAGTTGCCCACTGCTGCATTTAGCCAATCTGGACATTCACTTACTAATTTCTCACTGCTCTCTGGTTGTAGGCACAATGCACGTATGCAGACTACATTTATTACGCAAAAACAAGGAGTAATCCAGTTGCTTCATATCAGACATGCTCTTCCTAGACTAATAGATACGCTTGAAGAAGACCCGATCCATGCAAGCAAGCAAATACTGTGCCATACAGGGAAACAGTTTCCTTAATTATTCCAGGTCACCAGTTTACCTGATATAGTGGTGGTGGTGGTGGGGAGTTCCCTCACAATCAGTTGTTGAGGTGATAGCCTCTTGGCTATCTCAACCTCCTTATATTATATCCAGGACAAGCAATGTCTGCACAAGCCACCTTCCGTAAACGTGGTAATATAACCCAGGAAACTTTTTTTATAAGGTCTCAGCAGTGGAGACACTCAAGTAAGAGAAGCTGAAAGCTGGTTTAGCGCTGCAGGAGCAGCAGCCCCAGCCCCGCCCATGATCTGCACATCCAAGCCATACCTAGCTTACCTAAGCACAGAAGCTCCTCATCAAGCAAGGAGAGGGAATTGGCCGTGCTGGTCAAAGGAGCAGCCGTGGCTTCGGCTTGGCTGGATGAACGGCTCCGGGAGTGACAGGCTGTCTGAGGAGGAGGAGGTGGGAGGATGGGGATTTCTGAGGAAGCGGGCGCCGGAGTTAGCGTTGGGCCTGGTGTCAACGTCGTAGGAGGCATTGGTGGCAGCAGCGTACTAGACACGTCCAATCCCACCAGATCAATGAGTGTACTGTTACTGGCAGAATCACTTCCTGGAAAGAACAGGGGAAACGGAAAGAGATGCAACAAGCCAGAGCAGGAGTGTGCACATTAGGACAGGGCCAGTTATGCAATGAGGGCTGTAATCAAGGAGGGCAGTGACAGTTCCAGTACCTGGAACAGGGTCAAGCAGAAACCTTTCTGAACCCCACTGGCCAATGCCATTATCACCTAGTGGTCTCCTATCCCAGTACGAACGGAGCTTGATGCAATTCCCCTCTCTCCTAAGAAGAAAAGGGTGGTGTGTCAAGTCATCTTCTGGTTGCTGATTTGTTGCTTTTTTGGAAAGGAATGGGACCAGACAAGGAGAGAAACGGAACTCTCTTTTTCCTGCTGTTCTACATGTGGATGCTTTGGTGAGAGCTCTTCATCAGAGACATCGACTGGCCAAGGTTGCAAATCTATTCCACAGAGAATTTTAATTTCAATTTGAAGGGGAAGAAAGCTTATTTTTCTTTTTTTTATCTTTTCTTCATATTTCTATACACATTTCTCTTCTTATAATATACTAATATTTAATATACTCATTTACTCTATAAATACCATGTTTCCCTGAAAATAAGACAGGGTCTTATATAAATTTTTGCTCAAAAAAACACATTAGGGCTTATTTTCAGGAGATGTTTAATTTCTTTTCATGTACAACAATCTACATTTATTCAAATACAGTCATGTCATCTTCTGGTTGCTGCACAATGGTGGAGGGCGGGGTTTCACTTAACTGGGGTTTATTTTCGGCGCAGGGCTTATATTACGAGCATCCTGAAAAATCATGTTGTTGTTGTTTAGTCGTTAAGTCGTGTCCGACTCTTCGTGACCCCATGGACCAGAGCACGCCAGGCCCTCCTGTCTTCCACTGCCTCCCGGAGTTGGGTCAAATTCATGTTGGTAGCTTCGATGACACTGTCCAACCATCTCGTCCTCTGTCGTCCCCTTCTCCTCTTACCTTCACACTTTCCCAACATCAGGGTCTTTTCCAGGGAGTCTTCTCTTCTCATGAGATGGCCAAAGTATTGGAGCCTCAGCTTCAGGATCTGTCCTTCCAGTGAACACTCAGGGTTGATTTCGTTCAAAATGGATAGGTTTGTTCTCCTTGCAGTCCAGGGGACTCTCAAGAGTCTCCTCCAGCACCACAATTCAAAAGCATCAATTCTTCGGCGGTCAGCCTTCTTTATGGTCCAGCTCTCACTTCCATACATCGCTACTGGAAAAACCATAGCTTTGACTATGCGGACCTTTGTCGGCAAGGTGATGTCTCTGCTTTTTAAGATGCTGTCTAGGTTTGTCATCACTTTCCTCCCAAGAAGCAGGTGTCTTTTAATTTCGTGGCTGCTGTCACCATCTGCAGTAATCATGGAGACCAAGAAAGTAAAGTTTGTCACTGCCTCCATATCTTCCCCTTCTATTTGCCAGGAGGTGATGGGTCCGGTGGCCATGATCTTAGTTTTTTTGATGTTGAGCTTCAGACCATTTTTTGCGCTCTCCTCTTTCACCCTCATTAAGAGGTTCTTTAATTCCTCCTCACTTTCTGCAATCTGAGTGGTATCATCTGCATATCTAAGGTTGTTGATATTTCTTCCAGCAATCTTAATTCCGGCTTGGGATTCCTCCAGTCCAGCCTTTCGCATGATGTATTCTGCATATAAGTTAAATAAGCAAGGAGACAATATACAGCCTTGTCGTACTCCGTTCCCAATTTTGAACCAATCAGTTGTTCTATATCCAGTTCTAACAGTTGCTTCCTGTCCCACATATAGAATTCTCAGGAGATAGATAAGGTGGTCAGGCACTCCCATTTCTTTAAGAACTTGCCATAGTTTGCTGTGGTCCACAAAGTCTAAGGCTTTTGCGTAGTCAATGAAGCAGAAGTAGATGTTTTTCTGGAACTCTCTGGCTTTCTCCATAATCCAGCGCATGTTAGTAATTTGGTCTGTAGTTCCTCTGCCACTTCGAAATCCAGCTTGTACTTCCGGGAGTTCTCGGTCCACATACTGCTGAAGCCTACCTTGTAGGATTTTGAGCATAACCTTGCTAGCGTGTGAAATGAGGGCAACTGTACGGTAGTTGGAGCATTCTTTGGCACTGCCCTTCTTTGGGATTGGGATGTAGACTGATCTTTTCCAATCCTCTGGCCACTGCTGAGTTTTCCAAACTTGCTGGCATATTTAGTGTAGCACCTTAACAGCGTCATCTTTTAAGATTTTAAATAGTTCCACTGGAATGCCATCACCTCCACTGGCCTTCTTGTTAGCCATGCTTTATAAGGCCCACTTGACTTTGCTCTCCAGGATGTCTGGCTCAAGGTCAGCAACCACACTATCTGGGTTGTCCGGGACATCCAGATTTTTCTGGTATAATTCCTCTGTGTATTCTTGCCACCTCTTCTTGATGTCTTCTGCTTCTGTGAGGTCCCTACCATTTTTGTCCTTTATCATGTCCATCTTTGCACAAAAGGTTCCTTTAATATCTCCAATTTTGTTGAACAGATCTCTGGTTTTTCCCTTTTTATTCTTTTCCTCTATTTCTTTGCACTGTTCGTTTAAAAAGGCCCTCTTGTCTCTCCTTGCTATTCTTTGGAAGTCTGCATTCAATTTTCTGTAACTTTCCCTATCTCCCTTGCATTTTGTTTCCCTTCTCTTCTCTGCTATTTGTAAGGCCTCGTTGGACAGCCACTTTGCTTTCTTGCATTTTTTTTTCTTTGGGATGGTTTTTGTTGCTGCCTCCTGTACAATGTTACGGGCCTCCATCCATAGTTCTTCAGGCACTCTGTCCACCAAATCTAGTTCCTTAAATCTGTTCTTCACTTCTACTGTGTATTCATAAGGGATTTGGTTTAGATTATACCTGACTAGCCCAGTGGTTTTTCCTACTTTCTTCAGTTTAAGCTTGAGTTTTGCTATAAGAAGCTGATGATCAGAGCCACAATCAGCTCCAGGTCTTGTTTTTGCTCACTGTATAAAGCTTCTCCATCTTTGGCTGCAGAGAACATAATCAATCTGATTTTGGTATTGCCCATCTGGTGATGTCCATGTGTAGAGTCGCCTCTTGTGTTGTTGGAAAAGAGTGTTTGTGATGACCAGCTTGTTCTCTTGACAAAACTCTATTAGCCTTTGCCCTGCTTTGTTTTGAACTCCAAGGCCAAACTTACCTGTTGTTCCTTTTATCTCTTGACTCCCTACTTTAGCATTCCAGTCCCCTATAATGAGAAGAACATCTTTCTTTGGTGTCAGTTCTAGAAGCTGTTGTAAGTCTTCATAGAATTGGTCAATTTCAGCCTCTTCAGCATTGGTGGTTGGTGCATAA
Source organism: Intellagama lesueurii (assembly GCA_037013535.1). Lineage (NCBI taxonomy): Eukaryota > Metazoa > Chordata > Lepidosauria > Squamata > Agamidae > Intellagama > Intellagama lesueurii. The sequence goes on from JBAJHW010000002.1 coordinate 181,343,263, forward strand.
ACGTGGATTACTGTGATGTTGAAAGGTCTGCCTTGGATTCGTATTGAAATCATTCTATCATTTTTGAGATTGTATCCCAGTACAGCTTTTCCCACTCTTTTGTTGACTATGAGGGCTACTCCATTTCTTCTACGGGATTCTTGCCCACAATAGTAGATATGGTAATCGTCTGAATTGAATTCGCCGTTTCCCGTCCATTTTAGTTCACTGACGCCTAGGATGTCAATGTTTATTCTTGCCATCTCCTGTTTGATCACATCCAGCTTACCAAGGTTCATAGATCTTACATTCCAGGTTCCTATGCAGTATTTTTCTTTGCAGCATCGGACTTTCCTCTCACTTCCAGGCCCGTCCACAGCTGAGCGTCCTTTCAGCTTTGGCCCAACCACTTCATTAGCTCTGGAGCTACTTGTCCTTGTTCTCCGCTCTTCCTCAGTAGCATGTTGGACGCCTTCCGACCTGAGGGGCTCATCTTCCAGCATCATATCTTTTAGCCTTTTGTTTCTGTCCATGGAGTTTTCTTGGCAAAGATACTGGAGTGGCTTGCCAGTTCCTGCTCCAGGTGGATTGCGTTTAGTCAGAACTCTCCACTATGACCTGTCTGTCTTGGGTGTCCCTGCACGGCATAGCCCATAGCTTCTCTGAATTATTCAAGCCCCTTCGCCATGACAAGGCAGCAATCCGTGAAGGGGGGGAGGACACTTAGCATATTCTTAATCATGGTTTTCTTGTTGATGTTGTTCTGCTTAGTTTTGCTTTTGTTTTTATTTCCGTACTACCAGATAGAAATGAAGAGTCAAAGTTTATGCCAAATTCAACTTGAATCCAAGATGCGTGATATTTTGTAAATTTCTGATTATACTTATGGATATTAGCATAACCAAAATAAGCACAGTAAACATATTAGAAAAGCTGATATTATATTCTGTGTTTTCAAGCTGAGTAATCAGAGCAATATAAGCTGTAATAATATAATTAAGAAGTTGAAAACGAAGAAAAAAAGGAAAAGCATTTTTGAACACTATAATTACAATACTGTACAGTTTTGACTTATTTGTTCCTCCATTTTTGCTTGTTGTAATTGTTGTATGCAATCGTATGACATCTGAAAAGTTTTTAGTATCAAAATTCCCCTTACCCCCATTTTCCTTTCTGTATTCCCTGTTCTTTTTGAAAATTAAAAAAAGGTAATTTAAAAAAAAAGCTGAAAAAATGATTTTACACAGAGGAAAGTGACTCACCATCTGTGGTAGGAAGTACAGAAGCATCCACTTCACCATTGCTGACTTGGTTTTCAATAACTTTTTTATAGAAATTTATTACCCACGATAGGTTGTCACTTGCTAGCAGGATATCTCCTGTAAGAAACACCACATTACAAAATGTATTACCTTCAAGTGCCAGAATTCCACCCTTTGCCCTGATATGCAATTCACATGTATACCCCTCTAGCTCTTTTCCATTCATTTCTACTGCCAAAGTTTAAGATCTGAACTCACAGTAATGTGATCTACCACAACATTGTGGTAATGAAAGGAACAATACTAACTGAACAACATGGATCAGCTGACCTGCTTTTGTCTGAGGGCATGTGATGCAGCCATCTCACTAAAGCTAAGCAAGTCTGGGTCTGGTTAGTGCCTGGATGAGAAGCTGCTGGGAAACCAGTGTACTCCACAGTCAGTTCCATGATGGAAGAATGGATGAAATCCTGTTGCTTAGCATAGTAAGTTGCACTACAGTAGACCCACTGAATCAGTGGAGATTTGGTGAATCAATGCCTTTGTAAGTTTCAATTACTCAAATGGACCTACTCTAGCTGCGACTTACTTTAGCACTGTAAATTGCAATCAAAAACAGGGATAGTAAATTGGGATAGGAATTTTTGGACTACCACATAGTGAAAACTCCGACTACATTATGCTTTACAACAGGCCAGTATGGCTAAGATTGGTGGAGACCGGAGTTCAACAACATCTGGAAGGCCACATTTCCCAGCTCTGCAGGTGGGAGGATGCAAGTGAAAGAGCAGTTTGTTTTTTTCAGAACACATTTGTTCACTAAGGTCAACATTAATTTTATCAAAATCTTGTGAACAATGAGTAGCTAGGAGAGGCACCTGCTCTTTGGGTTTTGTTCACTTAATCTTCAGTATAACACAACATATGTGCTCAGTTATCAAATGCACAAGGAAGGAGAGCAAGCCCCTTTACTGTGAGTTACTGGTGCTCTCCTCATATAAAGGAGGATATCTTCGCTATTAACTGAAGTTTTCCATACAATCTGGAATATTGTTTATAAAACTGAAGAGGTCCTTTGTAAAGTACTTGGAGTACCGGTTCCATTCCAAAAGGAGACAGAGGCAGAAAGGTGTGCACTGGCTGGTATTCCTCCCTGTATATACACTGGATTAAGGCCAAATATAGAACTGCAAGGGGACAGTGCAAATACAGACTTCACACTTCTTAATTTCAAGCTTTTGCCAAAAATTCTGCCACTTGTCATTTCACACCGCTAATGGCTCAGAGCATTTGCAATTAAGAATGGTTTTTCCAGTCCCCATGGTTCATAGTCAGTTAGAACCAGAACTGCCAGAGTAATTTATTCCCCTGCAAAGGGGGAAAAAGACTCCTGCTTACCCAGACTGTTGTCGTTATCCTCAGTCTCACTGGCTAGCTTGAATAATGTCCGTCTCTTGGTTTCACATCTATCATAGAGTTCCTGTAAGGGAAGGGGTGAGAGAAAGGAGCCAACGTAGACACGGGAAAATCATCTTCATCATGCCTTGCCTACTCATTCACAGCCATGCATTTATTCAAGTGGGGAGGGTATCATATCCTAAAGTGTCTGTGCTCTAAACAATGCTGATAGCTGTTTTTGCATAGAAAGCCAGAATTTAAAATTCCCTTGCTTTGTAAATTGGAAATCAAGATAAGGGGATGATTAAAAAAAAAAAGTACAGGAAAAAAATTGCACTCACCTTCATAAGCTCTTTATCAGCCTCTGAAGAGTCTTCTTTACTGTAGTGGAGCAACATCTCATTCAACAGTTTAACATTGTTGTTGACCTCCTCCAAGGTATGCATGCGCTTTGTCACCTTCTGTACTCGTGCCTCATCCTTCAGGTTTTAAAGAAAAAGAAGCAACATAAGTCTTCTCTTTTTTCCTTCCACAGCAATCTAGAGCAAGCAACCCTACAAGGCCTAGAAGCCTATGTGTGTCTACAGTCAAGGTTTCTAGAATTCAAAGCATAACGTTTGTACATTCTAGTACCAGAAAACTAGAACTTGGCTTTTGGACAACACTCTGCAAATGGGCAATTCTCAGTACATAATCATGACCCAATATAGTTAATGGAATTTACTCCCATGGAAGTTTGCACAACAATCTCACTTGATCTCTGTAGATCACCTCAAGGTAAAACTGAAACAACTTCATTTGAAATTTTTGAACAGGCACTGAAAAACTAGAGAGAGAAATTATACACACTCTGGTTGACAGTGTGTATCCAAGAAGCAAATGAAGAAGAGCTTAAAATGGTTGGAAGAAGCAGAAAGATATATGAAATGAAGCCAGGATGACAAGATGCAAAGGAGAACAGAGTTCTTGTAACTTCAGTGGTTGTCTAGAAAAGGACGATGTTAGAGGGAACAACTCATCATGTAGCGATGAAAACAAACTGTATTTACCAAAATTCCCTCTTCTGGACAACAATTAATCATACAGATGTTCTACGTTGTTTTGCATCTGGTCACCTTTAAGTAAAGAAGGTAGACCCTCTCCCACCAGATAGTGCCTCTGAGTCTTTAAAGTAACCCACACATTTCCAAAGTCACTTTCAAGCTTGTCCCGCTCCTTTCTCAAGATTTCAAGATTTCAAAGCAAATACATGGAAGATGAGGGAAAAGGGACTTCTGTCATAAAGCAGATTTAGGTTGGTCTTAGCCCACTGATTTCATTGGCCTGGCTCTTCATCATATATGGTTGTTAAGATGAGCAAAAGCAAGTGACTCAAAGACAGGAAACAGAAGCTCACAGAGTCAATAAATGAATAAATACAGAGCAGGGAAACTTGCTTGTCTTAACTCATTGCCAAAAAGCTACTAACAGCTGAAAATCTCAAAAAGCACATAATGCTGCTGTTGAAGGAAACTGGAATATTTCTTATACCCTGTTTCCCAGAAAATAAGACCTAACCTGAAAATAAGCCCTAGTATGAGTTTTCAGGATGCTCGTAATATAAGCCCTACCCCAAAAATAAGTCCCAGTTAAGTGAAACCCCGCCTTCCACCATTGTGCAGCAACCAGAAGAAGATGACATGACTGTATTTAAATAAACGTAGATTGTTGTACTGCCTCCGGGAGGCAGTGGAAGACAGGAGGGCCTGGCGTGCTCTGGTCCATGGGGTCATGAAGAGTCGGACACGACTTAATGACTAAACAACAACAACAAAAGATTGTTGTACATGAAAAAAATAAAACATCCCCTGAAAATAAGCCCTAATGCGTTTTTTGGAGCAAAAATTAATATAAGACCCTGTCTTATTTTCAGGGAAACACGGTAGATAGCAAAGATATTCAAGGTTTTCTAGGATCATGCAACCTAGATCAGAGAGACAGTAAAATATATAAATTTAGAAAACAATCATCACCTTTATCGATGTACATTAAGTGCTCAACCTCACCTCTTTTACCATAGATTTTATAAGCTTGTTTGCCTCTTGTAAATCCTCTGGATTTTTGCTTTTTAAAAGTTTAGCTAAAAGCTGGGGATAAAAAAAGGGGAAAAAACTTTTTAAAGGCTTAGAACTGGCTGAACATTTCCTAATTACATTTGAGGAATTAGTACTTTATGCTTGTATTAACAACCTTGGGTTTCTTCTTGAAGCATCTGGCTCTCAGTCACAGACCTCTTTTATAATGCTCTGATCTTAGCAGCTGTAACCACCACTTGTGGTGGGAGTTCAGGAGAAGAATTCAATTTTTGCTTTTCTTTTCAGAAGCACATTATACACAAGCAAGAACCTTGGATACCACTGGAATGTATCAATGTAAGTTTGCTTAGGACACTGGCTCAGTGCTATGAAGTGAACAAACAGTTCATTATCTCCAGATACCCCAGAATCAGTACTAGGACTAGTAAGACTAGTGCTGGATTGTCACTGTTCCCTTAGTGTGGTAAGTGCAGAGGTCTTAATCTGTGGCAACTACAGCCAAGATATAACAAGAAAAGTAGAGGACTTGGTGAAAAGGTGAACTTTGCATGACTAAACCCAGTTTTAGAGTCTCAATTTGATGGCAACTCTACCCCACCCTCTCTTTAAACAACAACAGCACTTGAGTACATGCACTGAAGTCAGCATGTTAAAGAGCATGATCTGCACCTTGGAAGTTCTTGCCTGAAAACTTGCTTCTGCCCTGGACTTCCTGTGTACCCTAATAAATTAGCTATCCACTCAGCTACTCATAATTATATACAGATAATAATACTAATTTATTAAAACATTGCTACAGTGATGATTGAGACAACAAAAGTAAAGCATATACAAGTTCTAGCTTTGGTATCCTACTACAAGCATTACAATATATGCTTATTTTTATAATTCTAGCCTCCATTTTACCTTGGATTTCTCTTCATCATCAAACACTGGGTTTTTGGGCCGAGGTGGAGGAGAGGGAATGAGGGTTCTATCCACAGGAATTACAGGGTCAGAAAGAACAATCCCTGGAAACAGAAAGTAAAAAATGCACCTGGTTCTTTACATACAAGATGTCTGGATTTTCAGCTTCACAGGAAGCTACCTGAATGGAGGGGTTGGGGTTCAGGAGAAATTCATTCAAATAAGGCATCTGACTTTAACTAGCTCTACAATGTACTTCTGTTGCTTTTACCATGCTGCTGCTGAGGAAGCCGGGAAAGAAACATACAATTTTATATACGACAAACAACCAAACATTGTTCTGAATTTTGTCCCTCAATATAACCACCCCATCTTCAAAAAAGCTATGATGGACTTTTTCATCTGCAGCTGTACCCCTACTATGGTATGTTTTTCTATTTAAGGCATGCTTCCTCCCATGACGTAGACTATTTTTATGTTGAGTTTGCAACTTTGCCCTTGATTCTGTTACTTGCCTTATACTTTGATACTTTATTGCATATTGTTTATTTGTATTACTCTATTAATGTGATTTGTATGACCGCCCAGAGTGTTCTGCACTATAGGGCGGTAAACAATCTGAAAATAAATGAGGAGGCGGGGCTTCGTTGCAAGATCGGCCAGGTTTCAGGAGGCTCCTGAAACTAACTGGGACCACTCAGTTTTGACCCCTTCAAATTTGGGGGGGGGGGAGGACTTTTACTAGGAGAAGTGAAAGTCTGAAGCAACAGAATCTCACTGAGAAGGGGGGTGACCCGAGAGATCCCTGGATTGGCCTCTCTTTGAAGTCGCAATCTGAAAAGCAGAAACTGAGAAGGCGCCATCCTGGCACAGAGCTGTGAATGCCCCAAGACAGAGAGCGGAAAAGTACAGAAGGATTTTGGAAAAATAATCTTGACCAATGTATTCTCAAAGTCTTTCATGGCCGGGGTCCGATGGTTGTTGTAGGTTTTTTGGGCTGTTTGGATGTGTTCTGGAGGTCTTTCTTCCTAACTTTTTGCCAGTCTCTGTGGCCGGCATCTTCAGAGGACAGGAGTTAGAACTCTGTCTGTGTTCTGGTGTAGTGTGTGGGATAGTTGAGTATTTGCAGCTGTGGGATCAGCTTTTTGTCCTTTTCAGGAGATTGGGTGATTATGGTGATCAGGTGTGGGGGGGGGGTGATTGACACCCATCAATCACAGTGACAGATCATCTTCCCCCCTTATCACAATACACCCATAACAAAAAACACCCTGATCACCATAATCATAAATAAATAAATATGTTGTGACTTGACTATAAAAAAAAAGGATTAGAATTTAGCAGCAAAGATAAATTAGCAGTCTAATTAGTGCAAATTAGTGTGGTGACTGCCCACGTCACTCATGCCATTCATATTCATGAGCTGATTTTCATGAACCTATGAGAGGGCTGGAGAGGTGGAGTCAGCAGCTACATGAGGCTTGGCGGGAGAAGGAGGAATCAGATAGGGCTGGTTAGTCAGAGAGATAGAGCTGATTAGGAAAGTAGGTAGAGAAGGTGGTAATGATATTGCAAGAGAAAATAAGTATGTACTGAGAGAACTCTTGATGAATTGCTTATGTATAATGTGTATCTGAAGAACTTATGTTATTATTTAATCTGCTTCACTCCAATAAATAAGTTCTATTTCTGTTCACAAGACAAGTGTTCTGACAAACGTCATTTATATTGTGGATTGAAGTAATCCACTGGTGGCAGCGAGAAGAAAACGCGACGTGAGCCTTTGTGAGGGAAAAACAAGCAGGGGCCACTAGGGCAAAGGCCACACAGACTATATGGTAAATCTAAGGTTCTGCAATCTACAGATCTACCATCTGTTAATCAACCTCCTGACTGAGCTAACTTCCTGCCTGGGGGAGCTGAAGTTCCTACTTTTGGTGCCACAATACTACAATGCCCTCTTTAACAACACAGAAGATGCCGAATGGCAGGAGAGGAAACGGTTCTTCACCTTGTCTTTTCAACATGTAGTAGGCATCTTTGATTTTGGATTCATCCGGCAAGGCCACCGTCCAGCTATACAGCAGCTCAATTATTTTGGTTTTGACCTTCTCGGACACTCTCTCCCCCAGGTACTGCAAAAAACAACCAAGAAGGGAGAATATTTTTATTTCTCTGTCCTCAGATAGAGCAATCTGCTTTGAAGTATTAGAAAAGTGAATTCCAAAGGAAAATATACTAAAAATAGTTTATTTTCTGGTCCAAGACACAGTCTCTTAACACGCTGAAGCAACTACAGATAAATTCTTCAAGAAATTAAAGATGTCAATCACCATTTCCCAAAAATGTATTCAGAAAATATGAGAGCTTTAAGATTTAAGATTTGCATTCACTTTGTCTTCTCTACACTCATTAAAAAACAAAGTTCAGAAATTATCTGTATTTTAACCATTGCTATCTGATAATATAATTCCTATGCATGTCTATTGTGAAGTTTCATGGAGTTCAGTAGGACTTACTTCCAGGTCAGAGTGCATTTTCCTTCTTATCCTCATTTCAGTGTGTCTCCTTCCTATAATTCCTAATTATACAGCACTCTTATCTGACCAGCAAGTCTGACATGAGCTCCTCTGCCAACTATTCTAATTGATACCCTAGACAGAATGAGACACTTATTTAAAGTGTGGGTTTTTTAACATTCCTTTATAACAGGTCTTAGCCCAGAGGAAGCAGCCTGAACAACAAAATATATTATCAAGAAAAACAAACTTCACACTAACCTTGGGAGATACAACTTTAATTAGTTCATTTAAAAAACGAAACTTCCCTACTTCATTATGAAACCTTCGGCCACAGTTTTTCATACAAGCTTCTAGTACCTGCAGTAAAACAAACAAAGAAAGAAATATAAGCCATATCTAAAGGGTTGTAGGATCTTTTTTACCTCAATGGATTACTGAAACCTGTATCAACAGGTTGCTCATGAAACCTCCACATGGGATCTGTGGTGCTGGGGCTCAATGGTGAGGCTCCCAGAAAACCAGCCGAATACCATGGAACTTCCCTCTGCTTTTCTAAACTCTGCCAGTGCGTTCATCTTTAATAAGAATTCTACTGCTTCTGTAGAAACACTGCCCATATGGATGAATCCATATCCAGGGGAGGGATATGGAGTCATTCTTGCACCATCTGGCTTCTGCCACAGAATATCATGCTTGCATAGAAGACTGTATACAGAAACTCCACCACACACGGACAAACATAGTGCCATATGAATTCTTCCAACTCTGTGCTGCACTGTTTACATTATTCGAGCCTATGCACACTAGAGCCTAAGAACACAAACTCTATGGAAATATGATGCTCAGTTTGTGAATGCTGTATTTAATAGCTGACACCAGCTGCATAACCACAATTTTTAGAATACTGTATTTTTAATTGTATTTTAATTTTATCTTTTTATCGCATTTAAATAGTTGTAAGCTGCCCTCTTGAGAGTCCCCTGGACTGCAAGGAGAACAAACCTATCCATTCTGAAGGAAATCAACCCTGAGTGCTCACTGGAAGGACAGATCCTGAAGCTGAGGCTCCAATACTTTGGCCATCTCATGAGAAGAGAAGACTCCCTGGAAAAGACCCTGATGTTGGGAAAGTGTGAAGGCAAGAGGAAAAGGGGACGACAGAGGACGAGATGGATGGGCAGTGTCATCGAAGCTACCAACATGAATTTGACCAAACTCCAGGAGACAGTGGAAGACAGGAGGGCCTGGCTTGCTCTGGTCCATGGGGTCACGAAGAGTCGGACACAACTTAACGACTAAACAACAACAAAGCCGCCCAGAGACCTTTGGGTAGTGTGGGCGGCATATAAGTTAAATAAATAAATAAATAAATAAATCCTCATATATACATGATGCTGTTTATACAATACCATTACATTAGTCACTAGCTGCAAACCTCATGAATAACGCCATGAAAGTTGGACATTGGACTTTTGTATTTCTTAGACTTCAGCCCCCAGAATTCACCAGAAATTCTCTCAACCAGCTTCATGGGAGCTGCAAGGAATTAGGGAACTAGCAGTCTGCCTATCTGTCTTTCTTTAATATGCCACCGTTCTCCCTATACGGGACCCAAGGTAGTTCACAACAATTAAAATCATACAATAACAAGTTAAAAATTAGGCTCTGTGCAGGGTATCTCTCAAAAAAATACTACTTCCACAGAACTCAGCCCCTCCCATTCATTTCCTCTTTCTTCCTCACTAGAACATAATGGCTGAGGAGCCTTCACTCCCCACCTGTGAGTAACTGAAAACTCCTGTAAGGGCTTTCATTTTTTTTAGCTAAAGCCCCCAGAATTTAGGCTGAGGGAATTCTTGGTGAATTCTGGGGACTGAAGTCCAAGAAATACAAAAGTACTGTGCCCAGGGAAAGGCTGGACAGAGGAGAAGATATATATCGGAAAATGAGATCAATTTCTCTGAGGGGAATTCCTACACATAAATAAGGCATAACAGAATATCACTGGCTTTTTGAACAATATAGCCCATGTTGACATTAACAGAACTTTTTAGCACACTGCATCCCAATCCACATGTATTTAACACCCAAAGAAACTGACTTCTTTTCTATTAACCGAAGGAAAAAAATTAAATTGCAAATTACATATACAATTTATTCAGATTTGGGTTTCAGTAGCATTAGGAACATTTCAGCATGGATGGGAATGACAGATCAGGAAAAAGGAAAGAAGTCACAGGCTGAGGTGGAGACAAAGTTGTGGAAGAGAGTGCAATAATGCATGGGCAATGGCCAGAAAAAGTTGCCCTTTCTTCTGACCACTGCAAACTGTGTGCACTAAAATGAATGCAGCTCAGTCCTATGCATGCTTATTTTGAAGTAAGTCCACTATGTTCCATGGAGCTTGCACCCACAATAGTGTGTTTTGGATCACAACACCAAAAAGAGAAATTCAAAGCTATGGAATTTAGAAAAGTACGGGTACATAAAACATTACTTTGAAATAATCATGCTAAACTCTTTTGTAGAAAAAGATGAATCACAAATACCACACTCAAATACCAAGCCTAGGAATGATGGGACCAGACAATCCCTTTGTAGAATATTCTATGCTCTTTTCTTCACTCACACAGCTGGAAGGAATCAAAAGGCCATCTTTTCTAAATCTTGTCTTTCTGGCCCCTAAGTTCCTAAAAAGTTGAAACTACCTTCTTTTATCTAAGAATTGTCCTATGGCTTACTGGCTGAAGGCATCAATCTGCATGTGTAAACACAGAATTTAAAAACAGAGATTAGGAACACCTACTGTTAAGGCCTGGACTGCCTCCCATTCCTGCGGTGACTGGATTTTATGGGCCAGCAATCTCACGGCTATCTGTGGACTATAATAAATAGACAATTGACCTAGATACGTAGAGGCATTTACACACATGACACTTCATAGATAATCAGAGGACAGGACTATCCCTGTCTCAAAAGATCTACAATCTCTAGAAATTGAAATAAGAGAATCCACAGAGAAAGAGGCAGGAATTCAGAGGGAGAATATCGGATTGCTGTGGGTAGACTGCAGTTGGGTTTCAGTACTAAAGGTTACTGCCCAAGGCTTCATTGCTACAGTTGTCATGACATCTGCAGCAGTCACATTTCCAAGTTTTTTTCTGCAAAGAGTTTAAGAACTTACTTCAAAAAACCAGTCAGAAAGCTGGAACTTCTAAGATGTCACTGTGAGGTCACTGTGTGACGCAAAATAATCTACTGGGATGTCAGCTACCCATCTCTGTATAAGACTTTATGAAATAAGAACAAGTCATAAAAAAGGATGCAATAAAGCGAAACAACAAATAGCTTGTCTATAGACTCAAATCCCTTTTATCAGCATTAACTGTTCTGTTTTCAACACTGTTCTAGAGTATTAATTTGAGAATTGGCACGCTCCTAGGGATACCCTCCTAATCTTACTGGGCAAGTGTTATGCTTTAGGAGGGTTTCTTATGAAAATGTAAAAATGGGCTGCAATTTAGAAGTAAGTTGCAGTTAGAGTAGGCCAATTGAATTAGTGGAGCTTACAGAGAAGTTGACATACAAATCTCCACTGATTCAATAAGCCTACTCTAGTTGCAGCTTATTACTGGATTTCAGTCACTGTTTTAGAAACATAAAATCCCTGCATGAATATTAGAAATTAAGATCATTGCAACAATGTCTATTTTCAGAATGGAAATCTGAAAAAGTAAGCTGACATTCTTCAAAACCCAAAAGCAGTCAGAATAAAATAAATAAATAAATAAAGTTGTTGTAGGTTTTTTGGACTGTTTGGACATGTTCTGGAGGTTTTTCTTCCTAACGTTTCACCAGTCTCTGTGGCCAGCATCTTCAGAAGACAGGAGTTAGAACTCTGTCTGTGTTAGAAGAAAAACCTCCAGAACACATCCAAACAGCCTGAAAAACCTACAACAACCATCGGATCCTGGCCGTGAAAGCCTTTGAGAATAAATTAATTTGAATAAATTAAGGTTTATTTAGATACTGCTCAATAAAATCCAGTCCTGGTCTTAGCCCTACATTTCTCTGTTAAAGTCAATCAAAATAGTCTAATATAAAATAGTATATTCAGAACTTGCAATATCATGATCTATCAAAATAAAAGTACTGTATATCAAATAATCATATTTTGAACAGTTACATGAAACACATTAAAATTAAGCATCAAAAATGTGTTCATTTTAATTTGAATGCTTCATTTTAATGTTTTAATACAACCTTGGGATGCAGCTTGAATAATTTTGAACACACACCCTTCAAGTTCTTTGTTGATCTGATCACAGAAGCCAATGATATACTCCCAGTCTTCTTGTCTATTCAGAGGGTTGGTGGCTTTATCTGATGAAAAGAAACAGCAAGTATATTAATCAACCATGAAAACAAAGGGCCTCTTGTCCCTTCCAGATAGAGTAGGGGTTGATCATTAGCATATTGCCATCTTTCCCCCTTCATGCCAAACTTTGGAAAACAAAATGCCTCTCCAGCTTGAACCTACCAGGGTCTAAATCACACTCCTTTACTTTAGCACAACTTAAATCAGTTTAAGGCTCAGTTGCCCAGCATGACACTGGCACAAAAACAGTTCAACATGGAGAACACATTATAAAAGTTACTCTGAAAAAGTTAAGCAGTCATTCAATCTCATATTTATTATGTTGCCCAAAGCTTAAGAATTTCTCAAATAATGAATGGTCAGACACAATTTTATACCACTGGAAAGCATAAACAGGTCCATACACTCCTCAGTGCATCTAACAAAGTTTGTTACATTCCAAGGACAAACATTACAGTTTGTAACTCTTACTAATCAAGGTGTAAACCAGCCAAAGTTAAGCACATTGGTTTCATTGATTTCAATGAAGTTCAAACAGTACTTTGTGTTACTGGTTCACATCCGAATTCTTCTATAGACATCCATATTTTCATGTACACAGTGAGAAATGCTGATGTTTAGGAAGGTTCCTGCCAGAATAAATCAATTCTTCCCTAAAGTCTTCTTGATGCTCCAGACTAGAGATGGGGGTATTCATGTACGAATACGAATATCCCCGCACAGGTGGCATTAACAAGGGTGCAGCCTCATGGGGCTGGATGGTCCACTCACCGATCCGTTGCGGATGCGGACGGCGCAATTCTACCAATGGCTCCGCAGCGCGTGATCTGCTCACCACTCCTGGCAGGAGGTGGGAGGACAAGCCTTGCTGCAAGGTCGAAGAGTGGCAAGCAGATTGCGCGCTGTGGAGCCATTGGTAGAATCGCACCATCCATGTCTGCGGCGGATCAGTGAGTGGACCATCTGGCACCATGAGGCTGGACCCTCGTTAACACTACCTGTGCAGGGATATTTGTATAAGAATACCCCCATCTCTACTCCAGACTAACAACGGCTCCTTTTGCAGATGAAGCAGCAGTAACTTTTGCATGTATTTTTATGGTCAGAAAGGTTTAAGACAAGCTATTTCCTTTTTGCCTTTTAAAGTATCCTTGAGTTTGGAGTCTCTATCTTGTGGGTCTGAGCAGATGCGATTATACCTAAGGGCTTGGCTGTAAATGATAGATTTTGTGGTGTGCTTAGGATGGAAGCTGGAGGCATGCAAGTATGTATATCAATCAATAGGTTTTCGGTACAGTGTGGTGCTAAGATGTCCATGTTGTAGCTTCACAGTAGCGTACAAAAATGCACCTTTTGTGTAGACTGGTCCAGGCTAAGGTTGATGTTAGGATGAAATCTATTGAAATCCTGGTGGATTCCTTTCTGTGGAATCCAGACTTTAAAAAAATGTCATCAAGTACCTCAAGCAGAAGAATGACTTTTGGGTACAATAGTTAAGAAAGCAATGTTCCAGGTCAGCCATGAATATATCTGCCTATTGTGGAGCCGTGGTAGTACCCATGGCAGTTCCATTGATCTGGATATAGGTTTTATTTTCAAAGGTGAAATAGTTGTGTGTGAGCAAAGTTGCAGAAAGTGGTGACTAAACTAAGTGGGCTTTGTCCTCATTTTGAATGTATTCTTGACAGCTTGTAGTCCATCTCCGTGTTGGATGTTAGTGCTGAGAGAGTCTATATCCATTGTGGCTAAGATGGTGTTATCAGGTAGGCTGTGAGTAGGTTGCAGTTTCCTTAGAAAGTCTGTCATATCTCTTATGTAGTAGCTAGGTGAGTTGGGGACATATGGTTTGAGAGTAGAAGCCCAAGTATCCGGACACCCCAACAGTGATGGTATTAATACTTGATATAATGGGCCTGCCAGGGTTACTCTGTTTGTGTATTTTTTATAGTGAGTAGAAACTGACTGGTTGAGGTCTGTGTGGTGTGTTAGTCAGGATCTTTTCACATATATTTTCAGGGAAAATTTTTCATAAGGCTTTGTAATTTCTTTTTATATTTGGCTAAAGTAGGGAGTCAAGAGATAAAAGGAACAACAGGTAAGTTTGGCCTTGGAGTTCAGAACGAAGCAGGGCAAAGGCTAATAGAGTTCTGTCAAGAGAACAAGCTGGTCATCACAAACACTCTTTTCCAACAACACAAGAGGCGACTCTACACATGGACATCACCAAATGGGCAATACCGAAATAAGATTGATTATATTGTCTGCAGCCAAAGATGGAGAAGCTCTATACAGTCAGCAAAAACAAGACCTGGAGCTGATTGTGGCTCTGACCATCAGCTTCTTATAGCAAAATTCAAGCTTAAACTGAAGAAAGTAGGAAAAACCACTGGGCTAGCCAGGTATAATCTAAACCAAATCCCTTATGAGTACACAGTGGAAGTGAAGAACAGATTTAAGGAACTAGATTGGGTGGACAGAGTGCCTGAAGAACTATGGATGGAGGCTCGTAACACTGTACAGGAGGCAGCAACAAAAACCATCCCAAAGAAAAAAAAATGCAAGAAAGCAAAGTGGCTGTCCAACGAGGCCTTACAAATAGCAGAGAAGAGAAGGGAAACAAAATGCAAGGGAGATAGGGAAAGTTACAGAAAATAGAATGCAGACTTCCAAAGAATAGCAAGGAGAGACAAGAGGGCCTTCTTAAATGAACAATGCAAAGATATAGAGGAAAACAATAGAAAGGGAAAAACCAGAGATCTGTTCAAGAACATTGGAGCCATTAAAGGAACATTTTGTGCAAAGATGGACATGATAAAGGACAAAAATGGGAGGGACCTTACAGAAGCAGAAGACATCAAGAAGAGGTGGCAAGAATACACAGAGGAATTATACCAGAAAGATCTGGATGTCCCAGACAACCCAGATAGTGTGGTTGCTGACCTTGAGCCAGACATCCTGGAGAGCGAAGTCAAGTGGGCCTTAGAAAGCATGGCTAACAAGAAGGCCAGTGGAGGTGATGGCATTCCAGTGGAACTATTTAAAATCTTAAAAGATGACGCTGTTAAGGTGTTACACTCAATATGCCAGCAAGTTTGGAAAACTCAGCAGTGGCCAGAGGATTGGAAAAGATCAGTCTACACCCCAATCCCAAAGAAGGGAAGTGCTAAAGAATGCTCCAACTACCGTACAATTGCACTCATTTCACACGCTAGCAAGGTTATGCTCAAAATCCTCCAAGGCAGGCTTCAGCAGTATGTGGACCGAGAACTCCCAGAAGTACAAGCTGGATTTCGAAGGGGCAGAGGAACTAGAGACCAAATTGCTAACATGCACTGGATTATGGAGAAAGCCAGAGAGTTCCAGAAAAACATCTACTTCTGCTTCATTGACTATGCAAAAGCCTTAGACTGTGTGGACCACAGCAAACTATGGCAAGTTCTTAAAGAAATGGGAGTGCCTGACCACCTTATCTACCTCCTGAGAAACCTATACGTGGGACAGGAAGGAACAGTTAGAACTGGATATGGAACAAGTGATTGGTTCAAAATTGGGAAAGGAGTACGACGAGGCTGTATATTGTCTCCCTGCTTATTTAACTTATATGCAGAATACATCATGCGGAAGGCTGGACTGGAGGAATCCCAAGCCGGAATTAAGATTGCTGGAAGAAATATCAACAACCTCAGATATGCAGATGATACCACTCAGATTGCAGAAAGTGAGGAGGAATTAAAGAACCTCTTAATGAGAGTGAAAGAGGAGAGCGCAAAAAATGGTCTGAAGCTCAACATCAAAAAAACTAAGATCATGGCCACGGGCCCCATCACCTCCTGGCAAATAGAAGGGGAAGATATGGAGGCAGTGACAGAGTTTACCTTCCTGGGCTCCATGACCACTGCAGATGGTGACAGCAGCCACGATATTAAAAGACTCCTGCTTCTTGGGAGGAAAGTGATGACAAACCTAGACAGCATCTTAAAAAGCAAAGACATCACCTTGCCGACAAAGGTCCGCATAGTCAAAGCGATGGTTTTTCCAGTAGTGATGTATGGAAGTGAGAGCTGGACCATAAAGAAGGCTGACCGCCGAAGAATTGATGCTTTTGAATTGTGGTGCTGGAGGAGACTCTTGAGAGTCCCCTGGACTGCAAGGAGAACAAACCTATCCATTTTGAAGGAAATCAACCCTGAGTGTTCACTGGAAGGACAGATCCTGAAGCTGAGGCTCCAATATTTTGGCCATCTCATGAGAAGAGAAGACTCACTGGAAAAGACCCTGATGTTGGGAAAGTGTGAAGGCAAGAGGAGAAGGGGACGACAGAGGATGAGATGGTTGGACAGTGTCATCGAAGCAACCAACATGAATTTGACCCAACTTCGGGAGGCAGTGGAAGACAGGAGGGCCTGGCGTGCTCTGGTCCATGGGGTCACGAAGAGTCGGACACGACTAAACGACTAAACAACAACTGTAGTTAGGAGCTGATAAAATTTAGAGATGGACAATTGTCTCTCAGCTTCCTGTGTATACTTGTCCATGACAACCACAGTTCCACCCTTACTGCTTCTTTGATTACAAAGTTGGGATTATTTTTGAGGTTGTATATATGGCATCACTCTCTGTCCAACTGAGACTATATGGTAAATCATGTGTCTTGCTGATTATCTCAGCCTGGGTATGATGGTGAAAGCGCTCAGTATAAGAGCCCAATATACAGAACATCATTATCATGTATTTATTTATTTAAATTATTTATATACCACCTTTCTCCCCATAGGGGACCCAAGATGACTCACAATAGATAAAACAACAGATTTTTTAAGAACACTATGTAGATCAACAAAGTCCACTGAGCCATGGGGCCATGTATAAATGATTGTCATATACTCTTACTCTAAGAAAGCGGAACTGATCTACAAAAGCTAATATTAAAATATAGCAGTGAGTCTTTAAGGTGCCACAATATTTTTGTCTCCTTTTTTAATTTTTTTGTTTGTTTGTTTCTTGTCTGATATGCTTGCAGAGACTAACATGGCTACCACTTCAAAAACTACACTAAGCAAAAAGATTTCAGCCAGCATGCAGCTAAAGTGTGGAACTTGCTACTATAAGATGTCATGATGTTTGCAAACATGGATAGCTATAAATTCAAAGAGGACGATTATCAGTGGCTACATGAAATGTATAAGTTACTTGGCCTCTAGAATAAAGGATCTTGTTTTTCAATCCCAGTCACTGATGCAATAGCAGTGACAGAAGATACAGCCCCCATGTCTCACTTACGGTCTCTGCAAAGGCCATGATGATGGACTAGAAAGCCCTTTAGTCTAACCAGGGACAGATCTCCTTATGAATATTGAACAAGACAGACATGGATCTTGGCCTGTATACAACTAATGTTAATAAAGCTGAATCATAGAGACACATACTGAAGGAAATATACAACCAATATGAGTAACCATAGATAGGCCTGCCCTCCATGACTTGATCTAATCTCTTTCCAAAACCATCCAAGTTAGCAGCTACCACTACATCTTGCAGCAGCATATTCTAAATATCAACTATGTGCTGTATGAAGAAGTGCTTCTTTTATGTATTCAGCTTTACTGGATAACTCTGGGTTCTAGTATCAAAAGGGACAATGGGATTGATGGGAGTTGTGCTGTCTTAATGTATACGGAGTCACATGTGGAGACAGAAAATCCTTCAAAGGACAAAAGTCTTCAGAGGTCAAAATCCAGACTCTGTACTGAGCCTGTGACTGAACTGGGAGGCTGCATAATTGTTGATGAAGAATCCAATTACTCTCATTGTTATCTTGAACTGCAGTTTCTGGAACATCATCAAAGGCAGTTCCACATAAAGCACATTGCCACTGTCCAGAAGTGTAAACCTTTCATTCTTTACAGGTTTTGGGCTGCAACTTTGGCAGTCCTTTACCACTGGACATGCGGAATGGGTTTCTGTGAATTGAAGTTCAGAATACCTGGAGCTCCAAAGATTTCCCACCATGATCTACAATGACTGACAGTGGTTCCCCAGGGTTTCAGAAAAGAGTCTTTGACATCTCTTCCTAGAGATACTGGGATATGAGATCCGCTGCAAAGCACACATGCTACACCAATGACCTACCATCTTTTTCACCTAGTCTGGGAATGCTCTGACTCTTAAAATGTCTTAATGTTCTAAATGCAGACATATAAACAGAGAGAAAGGGTGACTCACTGGTCCAGATTTTTGGAGAAACATGGTATTGAAACTTGCAAGAATTATAAAAGATTCATGATGTCACAGTAAACTTTTCATGAATATGTCACTAACCAGAGAATATGTCACTAATTAAAAAAACAACAAAAAAACACTCATATCAAAACATTTAGGAAAATCTAAACCTGAAATTCCCTATTCCTATATTCCTATAGCCAAGGAAAGGCTGGCATGGATACATGTGATCAAATGGCCTTTCCTTCAAACACAGAAAACATGACTAAGCAAGAACCAATGCCATTATTTTTATGCCTGCACAATTGCACACTTCCTCTGAATCACAGAAAGTCCACAGTGGGAAGGGGGCTACAATGACATTGTTTAAGAAAACTGACTGGCAACTATGTCATTTTGGGCCACAAAACAAATCCAAAAATCTGTACAAGCAATACTTTCATTACCCAAACAAAAAAACTACAAAAATGCATGCAAGCTTTTGGGGTAACCAGGTCACTTCATGGGGCGAAATGTTACAAAAAGAGCTAGAGGGGGAAAGGGAAAGGTTGTCTGCATATTGCTCTGAGATGTAAGAAGAGAGGAAGGTCCAAGATCATCTTCCTCTCCTTCCACTTGTAACATACTGGTCAATCCTATTGCACAACTACATGCACGCAACTCAAGGTTGCACCCATGGCAGTTGCACCAGTGCTAAGACAAAGAACTTTCTCTTCAGGCAAGCTTTCCCTTAATGACTGGCTGCCTGGATGGGGTATTTAAATGGATGCTTGTGCCTTACTGCTTTGAACGTGGTTTTGGTGTTGCTGTTGTTTATCATCTTTTAGTGTTTGATCCTTTTTATTATTTGTATACTTACTGCTTTTTGCTTTAAATATTGTGTTTCAATGATGTAATCGATCTTGGGTCCTTTTTAAAGAGAAAGGAGGGGCAAAAATATTTTAAATAGATAAAAATAAATTAAATAAGGCAGAAGTACTATTCCCAAAGCACATCCGCCTCCACATTGCACAATTGGTCATACCAGGATGTGTGACTGATTGTGTAATTGCAGAGTACAATTCACTGTTGCCAGATGTAACACTTGACACATTTACACCAGTGTAACTTTATGTTACACCAGCATGAACAGGATACTAGCCCTTGTCTGGTGAAGAGATTTTGTAATCTTGAAAACTTGTTCATGTTTTATATCTTTTGGGTTTGTCTAATACAGGCTGGTTAGATAGTTCAGTGAGTTAGGTGACTGGCTGCGGAGCCAGAGGTTTGATTTCCCACTGTGCTTCCAAGGAGAAAAGCCAGCTTGTGTGTTTATGGGTAAGCTGAACAGTCTCAGAATGCCCCCAGAAGAGGTGAATACTTCCGAGTACTCTGCTGAGAAAACCTTGGAAAGGTTCACCATAAATCAGAATTTACCATTATTTTAATACAGGTGCTGCTGCAGAATGGATTGAGTGATGGGAATATCTAATTTGCCAGGACCCTCAAAGGAGGCAGCTGTTAATGGTTTGGATATTCTGTCAGACACAAAGAAGCAGGTTAGGTGCTGCCCACGTCTGGAAAAGTTGACAAAAAACTATGGTAGTGAAACCATCATTAATGGATTTTTGTCAGGAACATATGGTTGTTAGGTATAGTATGTGTATTCAGCCTGCATATGGGCTGCATGTAGAATTAATCCTGGAGAGATTAATTGTTTACATTAATAAATTCAACGGTTATTCAAAAATGTTGTTTATGCTTTAGAAACATCTTTGGGCCTGGCCCCAACAATGTCAGCCACTACCTCAGAGGTCGATTTACCTATTCCTCCTCCTCTAATGTCATTGTCCTGCCAGAAGTGCCCCCACTGCATTCTACACAGGACAATCTCTATGTAAAATAATAAGTGGATACAAGTCTGACATCAGGAATGGAAACACAGGGAAACCAATTTCAGAACACATTAGCATTCCAGGAGGCACTGTGATGGACCTCAAAGTAGGTATTGTATTTAAAAACAGGAATCTCAGAGAAGACTCAAAAGGGACACAGGAGAAACAAATTGGCTTTCTTATGGGTATAAACAGTTACCTCCCTTGACAGGCTCTGACCTACACCCCAGAAACATATAGTATTCCTATGCCAGCCAAGTTCACTTGGCCTATAGCTATTGCTATTTAAGTACTTGGTAGTCTAATTCCTGCGTTCATGAACTATTGTCACTTTATCTATTACCTGTATCCTCATCTAGCCATCGTTGTTGTTGTTATGTACTATGAAGTTGCCTCCAACTTATGGCAATATTCAAAATGTCCTGTCCTCAACAGCCCAGCTCAGCTCTTGTCAATTAAAGTCTGTGGCTCCCTGGTCATGGAGATATATATAAATACACCAATCATGTATTTGCACTTCAGTGACTGAAATCCAGGACTAAGTCACAACTAGAGAGGCCTATTGAATCAGTGTAGATTTAGTGAGTCAACCCCCTCACCATAAGTGCAATTGATTCAATGGGCCTACTCTAGTTGCAACTTACTACTGGATTCAAGTCATTATCTAAGGCAAGGGTCTCCAAACTACGGCCCGCGGGCCACATCCGGCCCGCCTTGCTGTTTTATTCGGCCCGTTCCCTTAACTCCATGCGTGTGGGGAGTGCGCGAGAGGGGGGTGCGTGCGGTGCATGCATGCATGTGGGGGCAGGAGGGGTGTGCATGCATGTGTATGCAGGGGCGCATGTATGCATGCATCTGCGCATGCATGCATGCGGGCATGGGAGTGCATGTGTGCATACATGTGCACACAAGTTCCTGTTCCTTTGGCCCTCTAAGATCTTAAAAGTGTCCGGTGTGGCCCTTAGGGTAAAAAGTTTGGAGACCCTTATTAATCTTTAAAATGCTAGAATATTTTCTTTTGCCAACATTCTGAGATAACAATAGAATCAATTTTTATGTTAAATTAGACTCATTTTTAAATCAATCATATTTTATTTCTAGTTATGGCTTTAAGGGGATGCAGTGAATTCCAATAGTAGAAAGATACTATCAGAATGAATGGTTAAGAGCATTAAAAATAATATGTTCACCCTCATGTGGCCATTCTGGTTGATAGTTATGAGAACAGTGAACAGTGCAGACCTATATTTATTTATTTATTTTAAAAATACTTTTCCTCCTTTCCTTCTTTTCAATCATTCAATGTAGTTTACATATAGAAACTTAAGATGACAACCAAGGTAAACAATCAGATAACTGAAACAAAATACTTTACTCAAGAGCAATAAAATGTCTTGCAAAACATAGCACTTGATTACTTCAACATTCAGTGTGATAGCTGGATATATGTTAACAGAGTCTACTGAAAAGTTTTCTTCCAGAGATAGTAAGAAGTACATGTCTATTTTTTAAAAAATCTTTGATCATGCAATTACACATGCAACTTAAAAATGATAATTGTTACATGCTGAATCAGAGACAGTCCTGAACACACAGTTGCATATGGTGTATAGAAAAGTATGTTTTTAAAGCAAAAGGTAGAGAACTTCATGGTGGACCAGCAGTAAGCAGAGTGCTGTGGGTTTTTTAGATATTATTTTTAGACAAAGTTTCATTTTTCTTTAAAAAAAAAATCCCTTCCACTGAAACTAATGGGAGTAAAACTTCCCACACAAACTTAATGCTGTTGTAGGCAAGCAACTCATTCCAGCAAATTATATCCACCTTTTTTACATACCTTCTAGGCTCTCTCAAACACATCATTATTTTAAGGTAAACTTAGAAAAGTTCCCCTTAAGAGACTTTCTTAAAGCTGTCTATAAAAATGCTGGTGTAACATGGCAGGTAAGAGGCCTCTACGCTATTCACGAGAAGTCCATAAATGAAATCTCACCTCTTCTATATAAATGCTAAGAAACTCACACAAGCCACTCTCTCTCAGCAGCAATTTTCCACCTACAATACAGGGATAACACTGACCTACCTCATAAGATTTTTGTAAAGATCACAGATATAATGTACGGAACATACAAAAGCAGTGCATAGCTGAAAATTATGACGATCAGACAAAATACTTTACTAATGGCTTCTACTCATGTTGGCTACTACCTTCAGGATCAGAGGCAGTTGTTGAAGTACGTGAGCAGGAAAGTACTATTGCCTTAAAGTTATGTTTTTGGGCTTCCCTTACATAACTGGATGGCCACTGCAGGAAGCAGGACACTGAACTAGGTAAATGATCCAATTGAGGTATTTTATGTTCTTAAACATGCAATGCACTTGCTTCCCTCCTTTATAATGTAGTCTTTAATATTGAACACTAATTGTAGATTTGGTATAGGGTTATCAATATACCAGAACTATAGTTTAGTTAGAAAATCTGAGCATGCAAACCAGCAAGGGGACTTGGGTGAGAGCTGTTCTTTATAGCAAAGGAACCAATTACTTGGAAGGCAAAGAGGAGAATGTACGTGGAATTTCACCACTGTTTTTCAATTAGAAATGAATCACTGGTTAATGGGGCCAGACATCAGCAATCTGTACCCACTGCAATTGCAGCTCTAGATTTCTGTTTAGATGTCTCATCTAAACTGAGTACATTGCACACTCAAGCATACAACTGTACTAGATCCATATTGAATAAGAAACTCAGTTCTTTATGCTGGGCAAACTACAAGGTCTTCTTGCTCCCAAATCCATGCAACAACTATCTAGGGCAGGGGTCCCCAACCTTTTTCACCCCGCGGACCGGCTGGGGAAAGCAGGGCACCCTCGCGCTCGTGTGCATGCACGAACGAGAGAGAGCGCATGCGCAAACAGTGGTGCAGCGCTTGTGCGGTGCGCGTGCACTTGTGCACATGCGCAAACGGCAGCACGGCGCTTGTGCAGGCTCGCTCACACGCTCGTGCGCATGTGCAAACGCCACCGCGGCACTCGCACGGGCACGCTGGAGCGCATGTGCAAATCAGCTGTGTGGGGGTGAGTGCGTGGGGGGGGGAGGTCTGTCTCCGCGGCCCGGTCTGGCTCAGGCCATGGACCGGCAGCAGGCCGCAGACCAGAGGTTGGGGACCTCTGATCGAGGGAATAACCTTCCTGAAGCATTTATTTATTTATTTATTTATTAAATTTATACATGGTCAGGAGGTAAGCAAAACAGAAGAATAGGGCCAAGAAAGACTCAGCACTGGGAAGCAGCAGAAACTGAATGGACAGAGAGAGCAGGAAAAAATAGCTGACAGGTATATGTGGACCGAAAACTCCCAGAAGTACAAGCTGGATTTCGAAGGGGCAGAGGAACTAGAGACCAAATTGCTATCATGCGCTGGATTATGGAGAAAGCCAGAGAGTTCCAGAAAAACATCTACTTCTGCTTTATTGACTATGCAAAAGCCTTTGACTGTGTGGACCACAACAAACTATGGCAAGTTCTTAAAGAAATGGGAGTGCCTGACCACCTTATCTACCTCCTGAGAAATCTATATGTGGGACAGGAAGCAACAGTTAGAACTGGATATGGAACAACTGATTGGTTCAGAATTGGGAAAGGAGTACGACAAGGCATTGTCTCCCTGCTTATTTCACTTATATGCAGAATACATCATGCGAAAGGCTGGACTGGAGGAATCCCAAACCGGAATTAAGATTGCCGGAAGAAATATCAACAACCTCAGATATGCAGATGATACCACTCTGATGGCAGAAAGTGAGGAGGAATTAAAGAACCTCTTAATGAGGGTGAAAGAGGAGAGTGCCAAAAATGGTCTGAAGCTCAACATCAAAAAAATGAAGATCATGGCCACCGGTCCCATCACCTCCTGGCAAATAGAAGGGGAAGATATGGAGACAGTGACAGATTTTACTTTCTTGGGCTCCATGATTACTGCAGATGGAGACAGCAGCCACAAAATTAAAAGACACCTGCTTCTTGGGAGGAAAGCGATGACAAACCTAGACAGCATCTTAAAAAGCAGAGACATCACCTTGCCGACAAAGGTCCGCATAGTCAAAGCTATGGTTTTTCCAGTAGCGATGTATGGAAGTGAGAGCTGGACCATAAAGAAGGCTGACCGCCGAAGAATTGGTGCTTTTGAATTGTGGTGCTGGAGGAGACTCTTGAGAGTCCCCTGGACTGCAAAGAGAACAAACCTATCCATTCTGAAGGAAATCAACCCTGAGTGCTCACTGGAAGGACAGATCCTGAAGCTGAGGCTCCAATACTTTGACCATCTCATGAGAAGAGAAGACTCCCTGGAAAAGACCCTGATGTTGGGAAAGTGTGAAGGTAAGAGGAGAAGGGGACGACAGAGGACGAGATGGCTGGACAGTGTCACCGAAGCTACCAACATGAATTTGACCCAACTCCGGGAGGCAGTGGAAGACAGGAGGGCCTGGCGTGCTCTGGTCCATGGGGTCACGAAGAGTCGGACACGACTTAATGACTAAACAACAACAACAAAAATATGTCAGGTACTTCTTTCGGAAAGTTGACCATCTTTCCCCAAAAAAAGCTAAATATAAAGAAAAGGAAGACAAACATGATTAGAAGTATGGGAAATTAACAACTGTGAGATCTCTGTTAGGAACCAACAATGCCTTATCCAAGAATGAGGAATGTGCGGCCTTTCAGAGACAGTCAGGTTGTACTTTCCATCAGCCCTTGTCAAGATAGCTAATGATGAGGGATGATGACAACTGCAGTTCAGCAGTACATGAAGGGTAGTAAATCCCCCTGCTCTATTACTTGAAAAAATACTAAATAATCTGTAATCAGAGCACATTACACTACATTGGTGACATTAAAAAAAGAGAACATAATTTGCCAGCTGGCTGCACCTGCCACAGGAAGTGTCCCATTAACACCCAGGAAATGTGCATTACTTATTATGCCTGTATAACTAATTATTAATTGTGAAATATTTTAACAACAGCAGAGGAAGTGGATTGAAACGGTATGGCCATACTCTATAAACACAATAACAACAAGGGAAGGAGGATATTTTATTTCTTCAAGGAATGCAACAAACTTTACTGAGCCATTTTTACAGCAGCCCTTTAAGATGGGGGAATATTATCCCCCATATTACAGATGCAGTGCTAAGTCTGTGAGACAGCGGACTGCCTATGAACTAGCTGAGTTTATTCCTTCTTAGATGAAGTTTGTAACAGGCTCTCTTGCTTCATAGCTCACAATCTGCTATTCTGGCTCTGTGAATGATTGTCATGATATTCCCAGGTGGATTGCAATTTCTATAAAGGAGTAAGACTGAGAAGACCTGGGTTCAGATTCCTTACCAGGTGTCTTTGGGCCCAATACTGCCAGAGACTTCTGCCAGTCTCTCCTACCTCATATTGTTGTGAAGCTGGAAATAGGGAGAAAGACCATGTATACGGCTTTAAATGCCCCAGAGGAAATATGAGATATCAATTTAACAAATAGAAGAGATTTGGAAAGCTGGCATGGGGCAATTCAGGAACTGGAATGGGTTCTGTTGTCACCATCCCAAATTAAAACCATAGAGATATGTATTACTTAAACAATACTATAATTAATATATATTTTAATTTTTTTTATTCAAAAAACAAGACACCGGGCCTTTTCGGCAGTGGCTCCCAGGCTCTGGAACAAGCTCCCTCCCGAGATTCATCTGGCCCCCTCGCTGGGTACTTTCAAAAACCAACTCAAGACCTGGTTATATAGACAGGCCTTCCCTCCCGGCACTACGTAACTTTCTCTTTTTCTCTATCTTTATCTACTTTGTTCTGTGTAAATGTTGCAAATTGTTATTTGATATTAATTGTTTTTATTCTGCGTTTTGTGAGCTGCCCAGAGTAGACTATGTCTAAATGGGCGGCATATAAGCTCAATAAATAAATAAGTAAATAAATAAATATCCTACCTTTTCTTCAAGGAGCTCAAGGTAGCATGCACATCGGCATGTGTGTGCACACATGTGCATGTGTGCATATATACATACACACAGCTTTATCCTCACAACTATCTTGAGGAATATTGACTGGCCTGTGTCTCCCTGTAGCCCTTGTGTCAGGCATTCTAACCCCATTTCACACATGTCCGAAAGTATGTAAGGATGGATACCATCAAGAGACAGGCCTTAAGCAATGACAGGGGGAATAAGCCTCTGGTTTATGCATTTCTGTTCCCTAACACGAAGGAGAAAAGGCTCATTAAAGGCGTAAATTTGTGAAGGCGAGAGGCTGCTCTGTGGTCCAGACTGAAGGGAGGAGAAATCCTAAAGGGTCGTCGGCGCAGTAGGGGCCCATAGCAAGCGGCCGGAACCGGATCCCCCGGAAAGACTGGGTAAATAGCCAGCCTAGCGACGCGGGCGGACTGGCCAGAGAGAGAATGGGGCCAGCCACAGGTAGGGCAACCTCACGCAAGAGCGGACAAGAAGGCCTCCTTGCGCCTCTCACAGGGCTTCCCGGAAGGGAAGTCATGTCCGCCCGTCCCGCGTCGCCTCTGCTTGACAGCTGTCAGGGGCACCGAGGAAGCCGATCCTCCCTCTCTGCACGGGGTCCCTCCCGCTTCAGCCTGGCCCCCTTTTCTTTCTTGGTCTAGCTTACGGCCCACAGGAGCCACTCTCTTGCCCACCGAGCTTCTCCTCCACAGCCGCCTCCCGGTCCCTCCCTCCCTTCCCCCCTTCCCGGGGGGGTGGGTGGGTTGTCTTTGCTCCTGGCCAGGCAGTGCGCGCAAACCGGCCCCGTCCTCCTCCCAGTTGCCCTCCCAGCCAGCCAGCCACCCTCGTCCCTGTTTCCTCCTTCCCACAGACCCATCGTGCCTCTCCCACTTGTTCGGCGGAAGGGGGGAAGGCAGGGGCTACTCACTCAGCCAGGACTCCAAGCTTTCCCCTTCCGCCTCCGCCATGTTGCCGGCCGGTCCGGAGACTCCGCCCGCGGCTCAGGCGACGCCACCGCTAAGCGGGGCCGCGGCAGGCCCAGCCCGAGCCTGTCTGGGAGGGAAAGAGGGAGGGAAAGAAACCGGGTCAGCCTTTCTTCAGGGGCTGCAGCACCCCCTTTCGTTGGGCTGTGCGCGCGTTCTCATGGCGATCTAATGGGATGGTGGCGGGGATGATGATTAGGATTTTCCTTGTTATTGTTAGCGGGGGTCAGGTACCCCCTCCTCGAGGCGCAGTTCTGCTCAAGCAAATCACAACTGTCACAATTAAAACGAAACAAAACACCGTGACACGAGCGCGGGTAAAACAAACTCCCGCACGTTGTTCAAACCGGTCGTTCCTGAAGAAAAGGGAAACCAGCGCCCTTAAACAGGGTATGGGAAACCGCTTGGAAAAAGTTACCTTGGGCTTTTGCAGGCTCGAAACGGTTACCTTTTTTGGACTACTAATACGGTCCGCCAGCCAACATGACCTCTGGCCAACTTCGCTGGGGGATTCTGGTTCTAATCTAAAGGATAACGTCTCAAAGCCTTTGCCCCTTAAATCACGCAATACCCCCGGAGTTATTAACAGGTCCCCAATCCCAGCACACACATACCACGGAGTTCCTTCCTAAAGGATAAAAACGACGCCTGTGGCATCTTGACACCCATTGCAACACACAGTACTATTATACTAGGACAGAGTTTGCGCTGTGAAACTCTTAGCTGTTCGCTACATTTTTCTTCTGCAGGCAGACTTGCCTATCAAATAATTTAACTACAAAGAAGCTGCGACTGTCAAAAGCAAAACTTGCCCAGGATGGAATTATGTATCTTGATTTAATTCCATCAGGATATAGAAGAGCCCAGTGGATCCATCCACTTCAGCTTTTCCATGGTGACTAAGGGAATGCTTCCTAGAAGTCTGGAAGTAGGCTCTGAAGGCAAAAGGCCTCTTATTTATTGCTCCCCATTAACTTACCTTCAGTTAAAATAACCGAGACTTGTGGTCACCTTAAAGGTTTGCTTTATTTGCCTTAAGCTTTTGGAAACTGTAGCTCACTTCCATAACGCCCTTGGCAGGATCGCCATGCTGGCTGGGGAATTCGGGAAGTGGACTGCAATCCACAAAAGTGCATTCAAAACAAAACCTTCTCTTCTCTTAGGCATCACAAGACTTTTCCGTAACAGTCTAACTGTAGTTACCACCATCACCTGGATATTCAGTGGCACATTTATTAATTAATTTTAATTGCCTTTCTATTAAAAATGCTCAAGGCAATTTCCAAAATAACAGAAGACCATTGCAATATATAACAAAATCTATGATCTAGTGGTGATTTTTTTACTATTAAAGGTTTTCTCCCATGGTCCCGAGACTCCCAAAGACTTTCCTAGGGCAAAAAGAAGCCCCAGGGAGCCTTGTAATTGGGGGATAAAAATATTTCAATTAGTTTGACTTAACTATTTATGGAGCTGGATCTTAGCATAACATTACACAACAGCACTTTACCTATTGTGTGTGCTTCTCTTGTGTTCTGTTCTCACTCTCTTGCCAACCAGTTTTATGGGATGAATCTAAATTCATCCCATCTAAAATATATATATATATATTTTAAAGGTGACTGAAGAAATAGAACATGATAGAGGTCTGCATATATGAAAGATGAGGGGAATGCACATTATATTTTTAATCCTTTTCCCATAACACTAGAATTTAGATTCATCCCATAAAACTGGTTCTTCAGTCACCTTTAATATCTATCTATCTATCTATCTATCTATCTATCTATCTATCTATCTATCTATCTATCTATCTATCTATATCATATATATCTATCTATCTCTCTATATCTATCTATCTATCTATCTATCTATATATATATTTTAAAGGTGACTGAAGAACCAGTTTATATATATATATATATATATATATATATATATATATATATATATATATATATATATATATATATATATATATATATATATATATATATATATATATATATATATA
Organism: Intellagama lesueurii; assembly: GCA_037013535.1. Classification (NCBI taxonomy): domain Eukaryota; kingdom Metazoa; phylum Chordata; class Lepidosauria; order Squamata; family Agamidae; genus Intellagama; species Intellagama lesueurii. Next base: position 181,372,887 of record JBAJHW010000002.1, read on the forward strand.
TATATATATATATATATATATATATATATATATATATATATATATATATATATATATATATATATATATATATATATATATATATATATATATATATATATATATATAAAAATAGGATAGGGAAACTTTGGCCCTCCAACTTTTTTTTAGCCTATAATTCCTATCCACTCCATACATTTCAGCCAACAATAATAGATAATCAAAGTTGTAGTCCCAAAAATCTGGAGTGTCAAATGTTCTCCACCACTGTTCTAAATTTAAAAGTACCATCCACTGTAATCATTCATCATATAAGACTTGCATATGAGTCCTCCTAACCATTTTGATTGTGCCTTTCTAAACTCTCATGGTTCCATCATGCCCCACTGTGAGATGCAGAATGATCAGAACTGTACACAGTATTCCTACTGTAAACACTAAATTTATTTCTCTAACAGCATAATGTGCCAGTTTTATTTTCATTCCTTTTCTTTATAAATTCTACATGGAATTTGTCCCTGTTCAGAACTGCTGCACACTGAAGGACTATTGCTCTGTGGCAAAGCATTTGTGTGAAAAAAGGTTCCAGATTCCATCTCTAACTTTTCCAGGTATGACAGGAGAAGATAGTTACATATATTCCTAAACCCATAAAAGCTACTGCCTGTCTGCTATACATCTCCAGTGTCAACATCCATGCGCATGCAAATCTCTAGGTCAGGGGTCTCAAACTCAATTTACCTGGGGGCCGCCGGAGGCAGAGTCTGGCTGAGGCTGGGCCGCATCAGATTTTCTGCCAAGTGAAGCAAGAACCCGAGGAAGCCGCCCAGGAGTTTCCTTAGCCCGGCTGGGGCTCCGAGGAGGAGGAGGAGGGGGCGCGCGAGCCCTTGTCACTGGCCACGACCCCCTCCGGCTCCTTTTTCACTACCACCACCACCATCACCAGCAGCAGGACGAAGAAGTGGAGAAGGGAGGGAGCGCCGGCGACCGCCTAGCCGAGGGGGGAGGAGGGCACGATATAAAATTTAAAAAAAAAAACCCTCACAGAATTCGCCTTGCCAAAGGAGAAAAGCCCCCACCGGTACCCGTGAAATTAAACAGAATGGGACAGGGCCCCCACAGGTGCGTGCGCATGCGAGGCCCGCCTGCCCGCCCGCACACAAACACACACACGGAGGTCTGGCAACCTTCCTCTGAGGGCCCCCCCTAAAAAAAAAAGGCGCACTCAGCAGCAGCAGCAGCTACCCCCACCACGACAGAGGAGCAAACTTTGTGAGGTGAGCCCAGGCAGCCTCCAGAGCTGAGGCGGCTGAAGCAGGACGAAGAGGAGGAGGAGGAGGAAGCACCGCCGGGTGCTGAGGCGGCTGCTGGCCGGGCTGGTGCTGGGGGTGCCGAGAGAGAAAGAGAGCCGCTTCCCTGGAAGAGGCGGCGGCGGCGGCAGCTGCTGTTGGCGGCTTGGAGGCGCTCTTCGAGGATGGGCCAGGAGCGACTCTTGACAGCAGAGGACACGTGGGTGCTTCGGGGGGGAGGCAAGGCAGGGGCCACAAGCTATCGTCTGGCGGGCCGCAAATGGCCCCCGGGCCGCATGTTTGAGACCCCTGCTCTAGGTACTGAACCAAACTATAAATCCCAGGATTCCATAGGATAGCAACATGGCAGATAGAGTTAAATTGCCAGCTTTAGATACATCTAGATCGATTAATGGTCTGACTAATTTCCAACTTCTTACCCTCCACGACTGTAAAATATCTTTTAGACACTGCCAGTTCTGTCCCCCTAGTCTGTATTTGATATATTATTTATATTGTCATTTGCCTATTTCCCTCTCAATAAATAATAATAGAACCATGGAGTTGGAAGCGGTCTATAAGACCACTGATACCATCCCCCTGGCTCAACACAGGAACCCAAGTATATCTGACAGATGGTTGTCTAATGTTGTCTTGAATACCTCCAGCGTTGGAGCACTCACCACCTCCTGAGGTAATTGGTTCTATTGTTGTACTGCTCTAACAGTTAGGAAGTATTTTCTGATATTCAACCAAAACTTGGCTTCCTATAACTTTAACCCATTATTAAGTGTCCTGCAGTCTGGAATGATTGAGAACAGATCCTGCTCTTCCTCTGTATTGCTATCTTTAAAGTTTTTCAAAAGTGCTATCCTCAGTTTTATTTTCACAACATTAAATATGCCCAGTTCTTTCAGTCTTTCCTCATAGGGCTTGGTTTCCAGTCCCTTGATCACCCTTGTTGCCCTCCTCTCAATCTGTTCCAGTTTGTCCTAATCCTTCTTAAAGTGCAGTGTCTAGAACTGGACATAGCACTCAAGATTAGGCTTAACCAGTGTTGAATAGAGGGGAACTAGTACTTTACATACTCTCCCTATTTAATTTAACTTGATTTAATTTATTGTATTTTTTGTGGTTTTATTTATGTTCATTTTCTGTTATAAGCCACCCAGAATAGTGGCTTACCACTAGATGAGAGGGGCAGAAATCTAAAAATAAAATAAATATTGCATGGTCATGTAAAAAACCTGCTATGAAAAGTTAAAGGCAGTAGGAAAAGAGGTGACTGAACATGAGATGGACTGCCTCAGTAAAATAAACCACAGCCTCAAGTCTGCAAACCTTGAGCAGGGTTGTTAATTATAGTACCTTCTGGAGGTCATTAATTAATTGGGTTGCCTTAAGTCACAACTTGATAGCACAGAACTACACTAACCAACTCTGGGGCACTGTCATGATAAATAGAAAATACTTTTGAAATTTATTTATGTATTTAAAATATTTTTATCCACCCTTTCTTCTTAAAAAGAACCCAAGGTGGCTTACATAATTAAATAATTATAGAGTTCATGTTCAATATGCAAAATTTTTATAGATTTGGGAAACCCCATGTTTACAATTGCACAAATGGTTAGTAATTGACCCAGAATTAGTAGTTGAATAACTGGGAAGAAGGGGGAAGCACTACTTGCATTACCACACAATGGGCAAAATCCTGTTCTTGCAAATATAACCCCCATGTAAATGTGCTGGAAGTTACGCCTCATAGCAGGAAGTAATGTGATCTGATTGTGCAATTGGTTGCATGATTCCCATTGCCTTGCACAATACTTTTATTATTATAAATAATAAATATTATTATTTATTATATTTTTTCACTGTTTTTATTATTGATTATGTCTGTGTTATATATGTATGTTGGTAGCCGCCCAGAGTGGTAGAATATACCAGATGGGCGGGATATAAATCAAATAAATAAATAATAATAATAAATAAATACTGCAGTGGAAGTTTTTCAGGAATAGCATGTCTGCCGTGGCACTTTTATACCTACCATGGGTGTAACATTGAGTTACACTCACATAGCATCAGGATTTTGCCTGATGTTAAACATGCCTATGCTGAATTGTTCTGAAGAGCTGCAATGTTCTGTAATAATTTGCAGCCCTTTGTGGTAGAATAAATAATAGGGATAAACATTCAGAAAGTGCTGGAAATCTACAGTGGATCTACAGATGACTGTTAAGAAAAAATAGGGAAACACCTCCCAGTCTATCCATGTTCACTTTTAAAATTTGTTTGAAAAAGTAAAATGCTCTTTTGATGGCTGTTGTAGGTTTTCCAGGCTGTTTGGCCGTGTTCTTAAGGTTTTTCTTCCTAACGTTTCGCCAGTCTCTGTGGCCGGCATCTTCGAGAATACAAAATGCTCTTTCATTTGTGGGGACATCACACACTCTTCCTTCATTTTCCTGGGAGGCTGAGGTTCATGCCCATGCCTCAGGTACTAAAACTGCTACTTAAAATTCTGTCTATAGCTACTGGGGCATTTATCTCAGTTGATGATAGTAAATTATAGACATGTTTGCATGCAAAGAATGGAACGTTAGCCATCCTGGCTCCAATCATGGGGAGTTGTGTAGATCAAAACTAGCACCTTCAGTTGTGCCTGGAAACAAACTCTTAAGCAAGTGAAACTACTCCAAGAAAAAGGTCAGATAGTCTGCAAACTATACTTCCAATCAATCTAGCAACCACATTTTCATTCTCAGTACTTTCCAGATCCTTGCTAAGGGCAGCTCCATAAAATACAATAATCTTAACAGTATGACAACAGCATATTAGTGATTATTATCACATATTACTAATGATATGCGGCAGGTGAACCTAGTGGGCTCTGCATTTATTTTATACAATTGACTATAATGAAACAATATCATAGCACAATCAGTTGATGCCAGCAGCTTTCTCCCTTTCCCGGGGTCTTCGCTAGCTGCTGAGCACCAGCAAAGCAAAGCAGTCTTTGCATTGCCTGAAGAAAAGCGAGGAGCTCCAGGGAAGGCGTGCAAGATGAATCCAATTTATACCCATCCAAGTAGTAAAGACACAGAATTAAGGATGATTTCGATGCAAAATTGGCTTCTGCACTTTTAAACACGTATTTGTAAGAAGGAATATTGTCAGATTCAGCTTTTCTCACCCTTGCAGCACTGCTTGGTGATGTGCATGCATAACATTGCTTTGCCTCTCACGGGAGGAAAAAGATGGGAGAAACTGGATTTGCAGGGTGTAAATCTAGAGATGCGAATGAAGAAAAAATGTATTATTTTAAATTCGGTGCTGTTGTGTACTCTCTCGCACCCCGAGGAACGCACGTGTCCTCCTCCCTCCGGCAGTAGCTGAGGCAGCTCTCCGCGGGGGCCTGAAAGCAGGGGCAAAATGGCGGCTGCCGTGGCGGAGAGGTTCGGGGCATTGAGGCAGCAGCTTTGCGGTGGCTGGAAAATCTGGCTGCCCGGGTAAGGAACAGGGGCTCCGATACCTATGGATCAGTAATCTAGAATGCGGAAAGGGGTGTTTGTTTTCATTATATATGATGTAAATGAACCTTAGTTAACGTTATCGCGTCCAGGGTTTGGAAATCTGGCTTTTTGGTCCTTCGCTTTCCAGAATCCACCGACAGCCTGCAGGGCAGGTGTCCTAAAATGTAATTTTGCCAAGCTCTGATCATTTCACGCAGTGTCATGGTTGTGATTGCTCTCGGAACTCAGTTGCAGAGTGATCCTTATCTATGAAATATTTATCTGGCTGTTGCAAATAGATTTGAGGAGCTGCAGCCCAGAATGCTGCCTCTCTAGAGAAGTGAGCTCAAGACAATTTGAGTGGTCTTACTAATCGTTGACCATTAAAGGATGCTCTTACAGAGTGTATGTCTGGGTGAAGTACTTGTTTTTGTGATTCAAGATTCAACTGCAAAGCCTGCAGTTGTGCAACATTCAGGTGATTCTGTCTACTTTGAGTGACAATAAACGTCCCACAGTTGACTTCTGTCCTTTGGAAAACGGTTTAAATGTGTGTATTTCTGTTCTTCTTGTCAGGTTTGAATTATATGACCCCCCATAAAAAGAAGGAGTCAAATACAATTTCCTGATTTATCCAGCTCCCTATACTCATCTGATGTATGTTGGGCTATTAGGATTTATTGGGAGTTGGGATATCTGGGATATTTTATGCAAACTAGGAACCCGGACTTCCATGGATATTCACTCTCAGAGCAGTGTGTTAAGATCCCATCTGCTCATTTCACATTGATCTGGGATAATTACTTTTGTGCTTCATACAAAGAGTTATACATGGAATACATTGAACCCTGAGTATGTGAGGGAATCTGCTCAGTGAGATCACTGTAACTAATCTGATAATGAATATGAAGTTGGATATTCTTCTGTAGATGGGTTATTTCATTTAGTAGTTAGATTTTTGCATTCCCAACTCTGTTTAAGATAGGGCTAAAAGTATGGTAACATGATCATAATGGTTGAGGCATAAAATTGGATGTCTGATTGTTATTTGTATGCAGATTTATATACTTTCAGATCTTAGGAATGAAAATGTTTGTGATATGTTTCCTCCTCGTTAAACCTTTGTAGGTTGACTCAAGTCAGGTGGAGCCGATATAGTTCCTTATACCTTGAACCGGAAGTGAACAAAGAAGTGTATGGCAAACCTCGGGAACAAATGTCAGAAGAAGAAAAAGCTCAGTGGGATCTGAGGACAGTCCGACCTATAAAAGCTGCACCTTCTGATATTAGCAGTTCTGTGTTCTATGATCCAGTTATCAGGTTTGAATGCAGTCATCTGCAGTTTGCATTTATTTCTACCACCAGCCTTCTCCAGTCTGGTGCTTTGCAGATGTTTTGGACTACAACTCCCAGCAGTCCTCATCACTGCCCATACTAGCTAAGGCCGATGGGAGTTGAAGTACAAAACATAAGCAAGAAATGTGTTGATTTCATACCAGTCATGTCAGTAATTTGATATAATACGAACTCATATTGTATTAGTAATTTAGTTGATTGGAGTATATTGGATGGAAGTAATAGCCACTGTTATGTTGAAATAGCTGAGAAGTATAGCATTATTAGCAAACTGTTCTAAAATCTCAGGGCTTTAGTGGTAATAATTACTGTGATATGGATCAAACTAGTAAAGTTTCTGGATTTCTCTTGAATTTCCCTTAAGACACAGCTCAAACACCTGCAACACAATAGAGTGGTCTAAGATGGTTTTCTTCCAGGCTTTCCTATGGAACACAAAGCTGGGCTGTGAAATTCATTCATTCATTCATTCATTCCGTGTCTTTCTCCTTAAAAAGGATCCAAAGTGACTTACATCGTGCAAGAATAATCTGATGTGACAGTACTTCCCAGTATTCCCCCATGCTGATATCTCAGTTTTGTAAGCACCTGTCACTATTGGCAAAGACTGTAGTGCTGAACTGTGTTTGACTGAATTTATATTCTTTTCCACATGAAACTATAGCATGCTGGTGGCTGATGTAGTAGCTTACTTCCACTACCAATCACCACTATGAGGAGGGAAGGATATGAACTCTTGCCGGAAAGCACTGTATTATAGCAGAAATATGGAAGTATGTGGAGGTGCCATAGTCTGTGTCTGCACTACCCTACCCTCTTATGATGCTTGTTTCTTTCTCTGCTAAGTAACAGATGTCAGTGGCAGAAACTGATAGTCCTCCAGCACCCCGGCCCCAAACCAGAACTATTGTTCTAGGAATGTATCTAGTGACTTGCAGACACTAAGTAACTGGTACTCTTTCTCTGCATCTCCAAAAAATACTATCAGCATTGATGAGTGTAATGATAGGGTTTATTTATGGGGATTGTATCTCATGGTGAGTACATCTGGAATACCATCACAGTTGAATTTGAATTTTATAATTACAGGAAATTCACCAGTGTTATCATGAAGGGAGGAAATAAAGTTTTGGCCCAATCCCTGATAAATCAGGTAAGAACTTAATTTTTCAGATTACTGATGCTTGTTTTCATAATGGCTAGTGTGGCAAAGGAACATTATTCCTATTTTAAGTTGTATCATCAGGATAAAGTGTGTAACTTGGAGATAGAGGGGGTTGGCCTCCTCAGGGCTACACCAGTGCTGCCACTGCAGCAATTCCACCCATTCTGTGAAACAGCACACAGAGAAGACTCTTTCTTGTCTGCTCTGTTTCCAGACTGAATGATATTCCTGGCACCCTGCTAAACAACTTTTGGGAGCCTGATTCTGCTGGGAAGTAAAATATACCATGGGACCCAGCAATATGTATCATATTCCTACAGAATTTATGGGGTTGGGCTGCAGCAGCAGGAAATTGGAACTGGGACACTGCTTGGATAGCAGTGAAAAGTTGCATGTGGTCTGTGCACGTTTGCCATTTATAAATTGCCTGACTCTATCTTAGCCCCTTCACTCTAGCCCTTATTTTCTGTATCTCCCTGGCTGTTTATTCTGTCATCTTTTTCCTGCTAGCTACCTTGCAAACAAAATTCCGTTGTTGTTTTTTTGCAAGATTTAGAAGTAATACATACTTTGTAGAACTTACCCTTTTATACAGAAGTAGTGTTGTTATTTAGTCGTTAAGTCGTGTCCGACTCTTCGTGACCCCATGGACCAGAGCACGCCAGGCCCTCCTGTCCTCCACTGCCTCCCGGAGTTTGGTCAAATTCATGTTGGTAGCTTCGATGACACTGTCCAACCATCTCGTCCTCTGTCGTCCTCTTCTCCTCTTGCCTTCACACTTTCCCAACATCAGGGTCTTTTCCAGGGAGTCTTCTCTTCTCTGTACAGAAGTAGTAAAGGACTTCAAATATATATCAGACAGAATTTTCCATTATTAAAGGCAGTGTAGATTAGGAGCTTCCAGCTTCTTTAAAGTATCCTCATTGTGGCTAAGAACATCTAAAAGCTGAAGGTGAAATCTGTTATGGCTCTGAGATTGGAGGAGACAGAATGGTTAGGATCTACTCTAACAGTTTCTTAAATGTCATGGTCACTATAAGGTGCACTATCTGCACCAAAATCCCAAGAGACAGTTCCTGCATTGGATGGGTTTTGGATCAAATGACCGTTGAGACTCTCTTCCAGTTCTACAGTTCTGTGATTTGCATAAGTAATATTGGATGGGATGCATATCCATGGATAAGTTAGTTATGGAGTCGTGTAATTCTGTTACTGAGTACCGTATTTTTCCGTTTATAAGACGACCCAATGTATAAGATGACCCCCCCTTTTTAACCCCAAATTATAAAATTTGATCCCTGCTTTTCCCTTCCTTTTGCTAAGCTCCATGGCTTAGCAAAAGGAAGGGAAAAGCAGGGATCAAAGGGGCTCCCTTTGACCGCCACTTTTCCTTGCCTTTTGCGAAGCCACGGGGCTTAGCAAAAAGGAAGGGAAGGCTCCCTTCAGGTAAAGGCTGCACGATCGCAACCCTTTCACGGCTGCTTTACCTGAAGGCAGCCTTCCCTTCCTTTTTGCTAAGCCCCGTGGCTTCACAAAAGGCAGGGAAAAGCGGCTGCCTTCCGTGTATAAAATGACCCTCAAATTTTTGTCTAATTATTAAAAAGTGTTGTTTTATACACGGAAAAATACGGTAATTTGCAGAAGGTTTTGTGTGCTTTACCTTTGTTTTTGTTTGTAATGAAGACTTTAGAAGCCATTAAAAGGAAGCAATTCAAGAAGTACCATGAAGCCAAGGATGAGGACAAAGAAGGCATTGAGCTCAACCCTTACACAATCTTTCATCAGGCACTGAAAAATTGTGAACCTGTCATTGGTATTAAGCGTGTCATAAAAGCGGGTAAAATCTACCAGGTAAGCCACAAAAAAGATTTGAGAATGAGACTAGAGATGGGCATGAACGTGAGTTTGGTGGTTTGACACCATTCATTTACTGGCCCAACAGCTGATCTGCAGTTCGGCACGCTGCGCCCTCTAGCGGGTGCTCACCCAGAAGCAGCGCCCCGACTTCCCTGCCCTGCCTCCTCCAGGCGCTGCCTCCAAGTTTGCACCCGATGGAGGGAGTGGGACTCTGAACTGCAGATCAACTGTTAGGCTGGTAAACAAACAGCGCCCAAACTGTCACTCACGGTTCGTGCCCATTTCTAAATGAAACCAAGAATCTACTTCCCTCCTGCCCAACTCTGATTGGACTGTTGTCGCCCCTCCAAGAGGTAAACCTGTTACCATCATTGTAGGCTAGCAGAAAGTGGGTCCAGCAGTGCACAGTCTCATTGATTTGGGGACTGAGAGGCCAGCTTCCATCAGTTTCCATCTAGGTAGTTACAGGTATAGACTTTGGTCTGCTGCAGTTGAGGTTGTACAAGACACTGGCATTTCTTTCATTGTGGTTGATGACAATGCAACCACATTTTACCTGAGATTAATAACTAATTAATAGTGATTCACTTTTTAAAAAAGTTGCTTTGAACTTGTCTGCCGTGATCTTCAATGAGCTCGGATTCCTGCTTATGTATAGGAATGTAATGAATAGTCTGTAAGTGTGTAAACCTGAACCATCCAAAGAACTTCAGCTTTTACAGTGAAAAGTTTACTAAAATTAGTTGGACGTAGTTGCTTTAAAAAATGTTAGATGTCCTGACCAGTGTCTGTTTTAAGGCCTAGCAACCATTAGGTAAATAATGACAGATGTTGAGTACTTTCTATTTGCCCATTATAGGCGGCATTATTTTTATACCACAATCATTGCTTTTAAAAAGTCCCCAACAATTTTAAAACTCAGATGTTGGCTTCAGTGCGCTACATATCATAGTACAGGCATACAAGGGAACTGAATTTGAAACTGATCCTAGACAAGATGGTTTAGGATGTGGCTGCCAGTCTGGTTTCAAGTGTGGGCAAGTTTGACAACATTTCCCCAGTCTTGATTTGCTTGCACTGGATGCTTGTGGGGTTCCAGGCCAGGTTTAGGGTTTTGGTTCTTACTTATAAAGCTCTTCATAGTTTGGCCCCCCATTACTTGTTGGAGCACCTTTCCCCAAGAACGTCGACTCACACCACCAGATCTCCTCAGGCAGTGCTCCTACGGGTTGCCATGCTGAGGAAGACCAAAAAGATATCCACCAGAAATTGTGCGTTCTCAGCAGTGGTACCAGCCCTTTGGAACGGACTTCCAGTTGAGCTAGGCCTGGTCCCCTCCCTGTCTACCTTCGATAGGTTGCTTAAAACAGTGCTTTAAAGAAGCTTTTAATGGCATCCTTCAACAAACCTGCCAAATTTGTCCTGCCATTTCTGGCCATTGCTACGGCTCTTGGTGTGGTCTTTTTTTTTAACACTGTTTTACGGATTTGTTCTATTCTTCTTATTTTCTATTTTGATTATTGTTTACCTTTATTGTTATATGATTGTATTTGCTTTATCTGTTTGTTAATCACCCAGAGTAGTGCCTTGCACTAATCGGGCAGTGTAAAAGTAGAATGAAGGAATGAATTGCATTAGCACAGAATTAGAGCTGCTTCATAAGGAATTTATACTTAATCCTGTTTGTTTGTTTCATCTTTTGCAGGTCCCAGCCCCAATCTCAGAAAGACAAAAACACTTCTTAGTCATGAAATGGATGATGAAAGAATGCAGGGAAAATAGGAGTAGCAGAACTGTTTTCCCTGAAAAACTTTCTGATGAGCTACTACAAGCTTTCAATAATGAAGGTTCTGTAATAAAGAAAAAGTATGAGCTTCACAAAATGGCTGAGGCTAACCGGGCCTTTGCTCACTATCGTTGGTTGTAGAGAACGTACCATTCTGCCAGATACATCCTGGGAGGACTGAGACTTTGCTACAGGACAAAGTATGCTGCTGTTTTGTTTTTTAACCCCATAATTCTTTGCATGTCACTCGCCTGGGAAGGCTGTGGCAGGTTCCCAGTAAGCTCTCTTCCAAGGATAACAAAGAAAATCCCAACTGAAATAAAAGGTCTTCCTTTTCAGACTATTATAAGGTAAAATTCTGGTTATTCTGTGGTCAATCTTATTTCATCAGTGTAGTTTTATATATACATTTTCAGGTGTTCTACGTAACAGACCAGCCTCTTCCAAGTTAGAGATTTTGTACATTGTGCAGCTACTGGCAGTCCTCTGGGAGAATTTAAAAAGGGATTAGGATTTTGTATTGGTCAGTCATGCTTTCTGGCAACATCCTGCATTTAAGTTTCACTTGTTTTCCATGTATCCAGTGATGCCATTTCCCTCTCTACCATGCCTTTTGTGTCGCGAGTTAATCAAGAACCAACATGATTGAAAACTGATTTCTTTCCAAGGGTGGTTAACTTCAAATTATGGTATTAATAACCCTTCTTAGCCTGGTGCACACATCCCTTTTTATCACTTGCTTTTTAAACAGTCAAGCACAGTTGAATGCATAAACTGCTTAAGTGAAAAAGATTAAAGATGATATGAGAAGGTAAAGGTAGTCTGTAGCTTCCCCCCCCATGCCCAATTCATGTTGGTAGAACTCATCACTTGACATTGCCATCACAAAATAATAAGCATGTGTGAGTAAATGACCCTGAATCACAGATATGTCCCAAGTTTAAACAAAGCATATTAATTAGATTTCAGAGACTCAGAGCTGTTGGGATCTGATGACCAATGAAACATAGGGAGTATATTCCAAGTTAGATGTGAATATGCTAATCTTTTGATTCCTTCATCTGTCTAATGAGGCAGGGATTATTCGCTATGCAGCTGTGTTTTAGGAATGATGGAGACAAGGATTGCAGAGCTAAGTTTATAGCAAGAGCTAAATAAATTATTACAATTTATAAATAAGTTTGTTGCCTTATTGATATGCTCTAGCAATGATTCTCATGTCTGAACACTGTGTCACTAGCATCGTTCTAAAGAATTTAAAAAGAAATGTGATTTCTGTGTGTCATTAATTGGGTTTGCAAATAAATCTGTATCAGTTACTTAGGTGCCTGCCTTAGTAATATCTATTACAAGGATCTCAGTTCTGAGTGTTGGCCCTTATATATTGAGAATAGCACAATTCAAGCAGTAGTGAGATTGTAGTAACTTTGCCAAACTATTATTTTTAAAAGGGCTTAGGAAAATAACTTTGGGCATGTGGATTCTAAAAAACAGTGGTAAGGATTCAATATGCTTGTTTTCTTACCACAGAGCGTTAACAGACTGATGGGAAAAATAGCAAACTGCAAGAGAGAAAAACAGGGTGACAAAAAAGAGCCACTCCAGACTTGTTAATTTCAGGCAAAATAAAGTAGAAATAAGCTAAAAGAAATGAAGACTAGATTTTGGAAAATCCCTCCATCAGGTCATAGTCAAGTGACTATTTACAGCCCTGTCATAAAGCAATTTATTTTGTTTGTTTTTTATGACTTTAATGGATGGAGAAGATACAATGTAGGCAGAAGTGTAGAATGTTTATTTTTTTAAAAAAGGTGCCAAAAACACACCCCCAACCTTCTTAAGTGAAAGGAGTAATACTGTAGTTCAAAGTAGCTGCATTATAAAAGTTACAAAATCAGTTTGTAGTTGAGAGTTCTTGATAGAATAATCTTACGGCAGAGTGAGGTTCTGAAGCAATTAATTGGTTGGCTTCCTGGGTTGCACAGAGATAGCCCTCCAGAAGATTTGGCTTGCAGTTTCTATCAGCCTCATGTAACTTGGCCAATCGTAGGGAATTGTGGGGACTGTTGCCTACTCTGTTTGGAGAAGCCAGAGTTTCCCTAGGTTTGTCCTATGGGGAAAAAGACCCTGCTTAAGCTGTTAGTTACACCTGAGCGATCCAGAAGCAGGGGAGCAAAGAATAGAGCACATTGGGGACTGCAAGTTGAAAGCATCGGTGTAGCACCCACCAGCAGCAGAAGGATCAACATACTCATAACAGTATCTTATTTGAAAAATGAAGGTGCGGCTGAATCATCATGGGGAGCCCACAAACTCCAGCATGTTTTTGCAGAAGCCTCTTTCCATGGGGCCAGTAGGTGGGCAACAGTGTACACCTGGCTCATAATGATTAGACCACGTCATCATTGTGACGTGTACTCCTGATCTCGAGAGAGTACGTTGTAGCCCAAGGGTGGAGAACTCAGCAGCACTCCAGATAGTTTGGGCTTCAGTTCCCATCAACCTCAGGTAGTGTGGCCAAAGCTATGGGGTTGCATATTCCTCCAAAATGTGAAGGGCCTTTGCTGCATTAACCCAAACCTAAAAACATTCAGGGCCACTGTTTTATAACCACATAGCAGAGAAAGTGACTGCTTTCCTCCCAAATCTAAATGCACTTTCTTCGAAATAGGAGTCCTCTCTGTTGGCAACAGAACTTTCTTACAGTGAGTACTGGCCAACATCTCAGACCATCCACAGGAGATGGCTAGTCAGGAGTGGCACAGCTGAACTCTTTCTGTCTTGACTTGTGCCAGGCTAGTGTGGCAAAGTAAAGGGCTGTAGCTTTGCCTTTTCCCGTGACTTTTGTTTTCTTTATAAAGGGAAATGTTAATTATATCAGGAAGCATTCAGATCTGCAGTCTGCAGCAGTACAGTTGTGGGAGACTTATGGCAAACTTTTTACCTCTGCTGTAACCATAGTTAGAATTTCAGCTTTCAGCTAGCGTATCTTTCGCCAACAAAGGGAAAGGGTACCAAGTCCCTGTCATTCCAGTGATGGCACTTTTTGTGTGTGTGTGCATCTAATCAAACTCTGTCTTGCATACAAACAATCAGACAGGTTTTTTTAAATTGCTATTTTGTTAACCAGAAGTAGGAAGTATGGTAAAGCCATCTGCCATTAGTAGCTACATGAGCTTAATAGCACCTGTGGCACAAATTAGAGTCTAGAAAGCAAAGGAAGACCAACAACACAGCTAGAATTGTATTCCAGCAATGATCCACCAGATGGCTGTGGAAGGACCCCAACCATAACCACCCCACTTCACATTCCCCAGCAGCTGATATTTAGAACACTCAAAGGAAGCTGCAAGGATGCAAACTGAAATCCTATGGTTGTGCTTTGATCCCTTCACAAACTGAGGTCAGCTATGGAACAATATAAAATAACAAATGTGAGACATAATTCTCACGGTGTTGTTAGAGTAAAAAAAAAAAGTTATTAGGTTAGGTTTAAACCACTGCCTCTCTGCTTAAAATTAGCATAGACAAGTAAGGAGAGACAATGACCCTGTATAAAATACTAATTCATCTTGCAGCAGTGGTTAGATCAAGTCCCTATTTAGTGCAACACAATGGGAGTAGCAGTTGCAAGATACAAGCTTTGGCTCCAGCCAAATGGAACTGCTCTCCCAGCTCCTCAGTTTTGGCCAGCAGTTACCCTGTGCCAAAGAGCTATTGAGGGAGCCCATTATATGTTCTCTATACAGAAAGTGCTGGAAAAAGAGCATTGAAAATAATTGCAGCTTTTGTTTTGTTTTCAAAGTTGCTGGTGAAAGGGAGCCAGAGTGAGAATTCAAACTCTGCCTGAAGGTAGCATGAGCTGGTGCTATAGCAGTTGACCGTTCAGTCGGTAACCTCGCTGTAGTAGTACTTCTGGGCCGCCTCTGTCATTTTCCAGTCAGCAGCCCGGAACTCAATGATCTCCAGCAAGAGCAGTTGGGAGAGGGAGCTAAGGCCCTGTTGGAGCAAAAAGCCATCTCGCAGAAGGGAAAAGAGTTCATCCATCCTCTGGGAATTCATCTTCTCAAGTTGTTCCCCAATACGGTGTAGCTGCAACACCAGGCAGTCCACCTTAAAAGAAGGAAATTAAGCATACTTCTGTAAGAATGGGGTTTTCCCCAGAAACGGCATCTTAGCATCACATGACGAGAGAAGGAAGGGTGGGGGGAGTGGAAACGGCTTCTCTCATGCCAAGGCTGGGGAACCTGTAGCTCTCCAGATGCTGATGAACTACTACTTCCACCATCTCTCACCACTGGCCAGGTTGGCTGGAGTGGATGGGAACTGGGAGTCCTACAACTTCTGGAAAGCTACAGTTTTCCCAGCACTGTCCTAAGCAAAGATGGCAATCAGTTTGGGCAGGTTCTATTATTGTTGTTACTTTATAGACTACAGCTCCCAGAATATCCCTGCCAGCACAGGCCAGTGATCATGCAACTCGAGAATTTCTGGGAATTACAGTATGAGAAAGTTACCCATCTAGAAGACTATGGACAAGCAGAGGCTATGAGCTTCTGGAGGGTGAAATGTCAGGTGTACTAGATACCCTGTTCAGAATCCCACTACCTACAGCAAGAACTAGCCATTTACAAAACACCAAAGTTCCAGGTCTTTACAGCATGAAATATACAAAGTATGCTAGAAAAATAAGTACATTGATCTTTAATACTATGATACATTACATGACTCATACTGAGCTTATCTGTTCCATTAAAGAAAATTGTTGCTTTTAATTTTTAAACAACTATTTCTCATTCATTTTATTTAATTAAATATATTACTGAACCACTTTTCAAGGCCAGTCTTTCCAATGCAGCATACAATAAAAAACAGGAAAAACTCAGCATCCAATTACATTTTAACTGTAAATTTCTTTAAAACAAGGCAGTCCCAATATAACGGTTTCAAACAGAACATCAGCAAACACACACAAAAAATTCAGTTTAAAGCAACTGCAAATGGGAGCATCACACTCTGTAAGGGGGTGCTCTCCCTCAGCACAGACCCGTTCACTTCTGGCTTAACTTCCCTCTTTTCACCAGCATAATTGTTTTTTTAAATCTTATAAAGGAATTAATGGTGCCTTATATATTGGTTCCTATACATCTGGGTCTTATGATCCTTAGTACTTACAGAAAATTAACTTTAAAAAAGGACAAAAGAACATGGAGCTAATCCTTTCTGTTATGTGTATCTCTTGGAGTAGTTCTTTTAGTCTGTTGCAGTACATGCAACAGGGAGACTTCAGGCATCCAAAGAAGTGGGTTACAGTCCACAATAGCCAGTCAGTGGTGCCACAAGACTCCTTATCAAGTATTTAAAGCATGGTTTTAAAAAGATACATTGTTTAAATGAATCTCAACAACTGTATAACAATCCAACCTGGACAGTTCTAACATATCCTTTAGATCAGAGGTCCCCAACCCCCAGTCCGCGGCCCGGTGCTGGTCCGTGGCCTGAGCCGGACCGGGCTGCAGAGACAGACCTCCCCCCTGCACGCACTCCCCCCCCCGCACAGCCCGTTTGCGCCTGCACACGAACGCGCCTGCACGAGCGCTGTGCCGCCCTTTGCGCATGCGCACAAGTGCAGGGGGGTGCCCCGCCTTCCACAGCCGGTCTGCGGGGCTAAAAAGGTTGGGGACCGCTGCTTTAGATAAATATAATCCACTCTCTGCCTTTTAAACATATGTGCTTAGTGGAGACTTGTTGTAGCCCTTCCTTCAAATAATTTGGTTTTCTTTTCAAACAAGAGTCTTTAAAACGGTTACAGGACAACTAGCTTACACAAAAGATCTTTAAAATATCCATAATGCAGCCAAGGTGGACAAAGTATGGCTCTCTGGAGGCTGTTCCACTTCAGCTCCCATCAACTCTAGCCAGCATAGTCCATGGTGAAGAAGTGGGAGTAGTTCTCCATGTTGGTTACCTTCCTCTTTGTCCGTTTCACACAGGTCAACGCAACTTTCATCCTCCTTGTATCCATTAGAACTCACCTCTTCTTCTTTCCTTAGGCTCTCAGGCTGTGCCAGTAGAAACAGGCAGTCGTAAACAGGGTTCACCAGTGCCATCATGGGCATATTGTTGACCTGTCAATGGACAGTATACTTATAAACTCGTGTTTACGTTCTTTACAAAATGTTTAAAGACCTCTCCCTTCCCTCTCTCTTGGAACGGTGTGTCAAACAATCCATAAGAATAGCTGCTTTGGTCTCTTGAAACAACAACAGCATGGACTTGAATAGTACCTTCAAGGCTAACAATTGCTGGGGGTCACAAGTTCTCTTAGCTCAGAGCCCTGGTACCTAAAATGCATGATTTTTAAAAAAATGAAAACAAATGAGTGTTTGAAGCCTCTTTGAATTCAAGCCACAATACATTTGCAAACTTTGGTGATGTCAACAGCAGTCTTCCTCCAAGCAGGCCCCTCTAGGTTTGTTTTGCACAATAGCTCTTCTCAGTCCTGACCATTGGTCATGCTGGCTGGGCTGAGGAACAGCACCGTATTCTAATATAGACATAGGGTGCTGCATTTTGGGGAAGCAAATTAAGATCTTCAGGGCAGGGTGTACAAAGGTTGTCCCAGCCAGGCGAAGCCTGTGGCTATCAGAGGGCCTTTTCAGCGATGGCGCCCTAAACATGGAATGCTCCCTCCACCCAACAGGTACATGTGGTGCCTGCCTTACTGTCTTTCTGCTGCAAGGCATTCTTAAAAAGTTGTCAGTCTTTTTAATCTCGATGACACTCATGCTGCCTTTACTTACTCTCAGGTAGTCAAAGATGCTACAGATAAAGGTGACATAGCCAATCCAAGCTTGGAGGGAGCGGGCTCGCAAGTCATCGCGGTCCTTATATTCCTGCTGAAGACGGTTGAGAAGGCCTCGCCGGAAGACACTCTGGCCTGTCTGTTTGTTCTCTGCCTGCGACAAAGGCAAAGATGTGAAATCCAGAAGGACACAATCACCATGCAGAAAAAGATCTGTCATGATGAAGCAGCAGCTGACAAGTGCCCAAAATTTAGATATGAATTGTTAGGTTGTTCATCAAGTCTAGGCTGTAGTGGAAGGGGTAGATTCTCTTTCTGTTCTCAGCTGGGCTACCCACCCAGATCAGTCTGCAGGGAAGGAAGGAAGGATGCTGGTACTCAAGCCAAGATGAACACTGTGCACATACAGAATTATTTTCAGGCAAACTACAGGCTTTTCTCTCTCTCTCCCTCTCTCTCTGTGTGTACACTCTAGGTTCAATAATTGCCATCTGGGAAACAGCATATCTTTACCAGAATCACTGAAGAAGGTGAAAGCCAAAACCTTTTGCTTAAATATTTGTGTTTGTATGTACATGAAATAAATAATTTTATTTAATATTAAAGTATCTCACACTCACAAAAAAATCTAATATTACTTTAATTATTTGCATCTAATCATAAGTAATATCCTCCCTCAGCCATCACTCACTAAATATTTTCCTTCCATCAATGACACTAGTAGTATAAGAAGAAAATAAAATTTCAACAAAAGTCCTTTCAGAGTATTTAGGACCTCGGTTTACACTATAAAACAAGTTTATAACTGACATGGTATTGAGGACAATGTTAAAAATATGGCAGAGTCATATTGGAAAGATACGCAGAGGACAAAGAATAATAAACCTTAATTTGCTTTGCTTTCAAATCTCTTGATTTTGAACACCAGCTCATGTATAAATGGCCTTTTATCAGGGTTTCCACTTTTGAGATTACCAGTAGCAGGGCTCGGCACTGAAATGGCTAAGAAATATGTGGAGAGATGTGATCCTTTTGTATTGCTTTCAAGCCCAAATATATACTACAGAATCCGCAGAACAGCTGCATGTGGATTCACTGTGCCAAAGAAGCTGCCTTTTCTCAAAATGCGGGAGGCTCAGTTTTCCTACCTGGATGATGGTGTAACAAATACGTCCAGCTTCTTTACTGAACACGCAGTCTTTGAGGGACTGGTCCACAATTACATTGGCGACTTTCTCCAGATCCACTTTGCTGGGGTCTACATAAGAAGAGGCAGCAACATTATCAATACCGGCTTCTAACAAGCATGTTGTGGCATCATTCTGGATGTTTACAATTTTACAGTAAAACTTTATTACTGGATTTCTTAACTTGTACTGGATGTTGACTGTATGGATCAAAACAGTCTCCAGGGAACAGTGGCCCCCACACACTTCCTCTTCTCAGTTCTTCAGTAAGGGTAGTTATTTGATATTCCATGCGGAGCATGGGAGAAATCCAAGATCTGGAACACAGCAGTCAGGACCACCCAAGGCAGTTCATGACAGCTAAGTTTCAAACAAACAGCTGCCGTGGCCATGGCTCTTGACAAAGGGCATTGGGGACTAGTTTCAGAATTCTAACAAAATGCTTTTCTAGCCTTACCACAGTTCCCAGGATACATGGGGTAAGGGCACAGAGGAATCACAATAGTGGATTAATTTCATGCCCCTCACCTGTATTCCAGTTCTTATGATGCTTAAACAGCATAATTATAATTATTATAATCTTAGAACTGCAGAGTTGGAAGGGACTCTATGGATCATTGAATCCAGCCCCTGTCAAGGAGGTAAAGTGGGAAAATGAACTCCCAAACTCAGGCTCTGTATCCAGCATCTTCCAGTTTAGAACTAGCAAAAGCAGGAAAGTGTCCCTTGGCCTTTCAGTTACAACAAAAGAATTTCTCTTTTTCTTAACAGTTTAATGTCTGAATACTTTCTGCTGCTGCAGGCGAGATGCCCCTGGAGTCTGTGAGCTTTGTCTCAACTCTATGTATAAATCAGACCCCTTCCCTCAAGCATGGAATACATCTCCTCTCTGTCAGAGAGCTGGGACTGCCATGCAATAGCATCAGCATTTAGCAGTAGATGGTACAGAAACACCTTGCCTAGCCTGAGGTCAATTGTTTGGCAAATACTCTCTTGCCAAAAGTTTAAATCTCTTCCCGGCAGTTTTCAGATGAGATGCCCTGTAGCTGAAGACTAGACATTAGCAAAGCAGTGCAACTGCTTGATGTGGTGGCAATTCAGAAGCAGAATCCTTGATCATTGGTCATGCTGGCTTGGGGCTTCTGCGAACTATAACACCAAAACTTGAGAATCATCATACTAGACAGTCTATATTCAGCAAGTGGTGGCAACTAAAATATCCATTGGGTTACCTGACTGCTGGTTAACCTTCAGTAAGAAAGGTGGAGGGTTTGTATACCTGGCTTGGAGTATGACTATACAGTACGGGAAATGTAAATTCACTAGTGTTCAATTGCTGTGAAGTTGCACCAGGGAATTCAGGTTTCTCTGGGTGTGTTAGCATTAACTGGCCACACACAGAGAGAGGAATAAAGCCTTGTTTGCAGCTCTATTGTAGCCTTGCAGGAGGCACAGTTACAAGGGAACTATCTAATAATCTGTAAACAAGGTTTTCCTCCTCTCATTATCATTTTTTGGGGGTGTCTAGCTGCTGTTTTTAAAAAGAGAAATAGAAGTCTTGCCAACACAGATAGGGTTGCCTTGCCATTCCTAAGCTGTTTTCAAAGAAAAAGAAACGTCTTGCCAATGGAGAGAGGCTTTGCTCACCGTTCCTATGAGTGTGTGCTGGCATGGCAGCTTTTCTGCATTGGTTCAGGCAATCACACTGCCTGAACCAATGTGAATGTATCCTTATTTTTAAAAGCAAAAGCCCCAGCACTGGAGGCAAAAACTATGAATTGGTGGGGGGAGGTATCTCCAGGCTGATCTGCATTTCCCTTTGTATCATATGGTCAATGGAAAAAACTGAATCAGCTCACCTCAATCCTGGAGCATTCCCCCCTCCTTTTTTTTTTTGCCAATGAAGTCACACCCTTAGTTTGGCTTCCCTTATCCCAAAAGTGTCAGGGATCAGAGAAAGGTAAGGAGCTTTTGACTGCCCCAAAGACTTTCTCACAGACACGCTGCAAATTGCAGCTTAGATAGAGTTAAGATGGAATAGGAATTCTCTCTATATACTAAAAAAAAAAAGACACATAAAATAAATTAAGAACAATTACAGTTTTAAACACTCCTTAAACAGCAGAAAAATACGAAGGTCATAAAACAGATGAAGGAGACCAAGACATCCATAATTAAAGTTCAATACAAGGTGTCACATCCCACTGGGGGTGCTGCCGCCACAGAAAATACCTCCTGATCGATTGCTGCCCCTCTAACTTCTGAGTGGGGTCTCTGACAATCTGAGCACATTCACGAGGGCCCACTCCGTCCTTTTATAAGGTTAACAGGTGCCCTAAAGCTCCACATTCAGTAGTCTCGCCACTGAGTGTTGCTGGTTCATGGCAAAATGGGTGTAATGAGGGGGAGATGCTGACCTTTGAGAGCTGTTTTCAGCAACTGCTGAATTTCTGTGTCAAACGAATGTATCTTATATTCTTCTTTGTCTGTTTCCCCCATCTCTTTCCCTCCTCCAGTGGCTGTTGGGTCAGGGAAGCAGCTGTGTTGCTGGCAACTGTGGGGAGAAGAGAGATCAAATACTGCTTATTCAGGCCAGGGACAGAGCCAGGATTAGTCCTGTCTTTTATATACACTGGCTTTTTGCTGAACAGGAAAACAGCATCGCCAGTCACACTGGAACAGCCAAAAGGACAACAAAACCCTTCATAGACAAAGGAAAGAAATCTCCTCAGATCAAGGAAATGCATTCCTGCCTGGCTCCCGCCTGTTCCACAAGGATCTTGTGGCCTTGCCCTGTTTGTCCTCTTGATGAAGCACCTTTCGTTTGCATAAAAATCCAGCCTTCCTTCACTCAGTGCCAGATCAAATGATTGTCACACAGCTAGTGAACACTGAAGGGATAAGCAGCTGAACCCACTGTGGCTCCCTCATCGAGTTCCACAGCTCTGGCATATGCTTTCGTGGCTATCCCGCCTGATCGCCGTGAAAGCACGTGCCAGGTGGCAAAATAAGGCTTGATTCTGGAAAGACGAATCACCAGTCTGGGATCTACTCAAAGGAGGGAGGAGAAGTGCCGCAAAGTGAAGAGCAACTATGTTTATAGCCTGCCTCAGACCTCATCTTCAAGTCCTTTCCATGTCTGAAGTGCTGGATATATCTCATGTCTCCTCCTTGTTTTCCGTATTCAAACTCAGTTGCTTTGTATATCAGCTCCTTCTCTTGCCTTGGAACAATGCCATAAGTCAAGTCAACTTTCTGAAGTACGACTAACCACACAAAAAGTAGGACACTGCTTTACACTTTGGGGGACATGCAACTAAGATTAGTTGAAATTAGGAGGAAGATTAAGCATAGCACAAGGGTTTTGTTCTTGAATACCCATAAAATAATTATACATTACTGGAAGGACTGATAAATCACTTCTGAGAGGGTCACCATAAACTGGAAATGACTTAATGGTACATAATGAATTAATTACACCCTGTTTAAAAGTAGGTTAATCAGGGGTATATTAACATCTGCTGTCCCTGTTGCAGAACTGTGGATATGGTCACACCAGGTCCCCTAGTAGTTGAATGGCAAAGCACTTTCTCTGCGTTCAGAAGGTCCCAAGAAGGAATGACCCCAAGCATCTACAGCTAAAAAAAGATCTCAGCTGGCAAAGGAGAGGATAAGAGTCTCACCTGAGACTCTGGAAAGCTGCTGCTGCTGCTAGCAAAGTGGATCTCCCCCTGCAGCACTTTCAGTTGGATGTATTCAGAACCCTGTGGATGATTCTCCTCCACCACCACCTGCTTCCATAAGCATCCGCCACTTAAGACAGGGCTCCTTCACTTGACTAGCAGACAAAATTCCTGGATACCCAGAGGAGGAATTGCAACCTCGCACACCTCCGTCCTTCACAATCCCTTCCACATTCCTCTGTGCTGAGACTGGACATGTTGTCTCTATGGATGGCCGCACCCACAATTCGCAGCCAATTTCACAGTGGCCTCATGGGAGTCGTAGTCCTAAAAAGTACCTGCTGCAACATCTACATCTGTGTGTGCACAGGTGTCATCTTCCGTTTCTGAGATCGAGGCACTTGCCAAGGCGAGAAGTGCAAATATATACACTTCAGGTCACACGTTCCTCTGCACCCGAAGGGCAGGCGAGGGGGGGGGGGACCTCTCGCGGCTGGGTTCACGTGATGGTACGCCTGCCTCACACGCGAAGAGGACTAGTTTGGATCCAGCGTGCCAAAGGTTGGTCGTTTGGCTGCGCTGACACGTCTACGGAACTCCAGCGCGCCAGGCACCCAACGGGAAGCCTGCCCCGGCCGTGCTAACAAGGCAGACCGCTGGAGGCTTTGCGGTGCCGACCCAAAGAAACGCCCTCGCCCCCCCCCCAGGCAGCGTAGAGTTGGGGTGTGGAGGAGGAAGAGGAGGAGGCGAGGAAGGCACTGCCCCACCTCCGCGACGAGGCGCCCAAGTTTCTTTCCGGGCGTGACCCAGGCAGCCCCGGAGAAGAACGAGCGTCGACCCACCTGCTTCGGGTTTTCCGCCTCCACTTTCAGGACTGGACTGCCTGCATCTTTTAGGCGGGAGAGACCAGCCGCTCCCCCCCCCCCTCTCCACCCGCCCGTCGAACTGACACTTCCCCCCCCCCCCCACTCCTCCGCCCCACTTCCTAGTTCTGTTTGGTTTCTGGCTCCGGTCGCTGGAGGTAGAGGAGAAAAAAGCCCACCGCCGAGCACAGGAGCAGCAGGAGCAGGAAAGGCAGCCACTCGAGCATAGAGTGCAAATGCAGGATGGGCATCCTTCGCCTGGTCGGCCGGCCCCGGCTCTTACTTTTCGCCCGCTTTAGGGTGTCAGGAGGAGGGAGGGAGGGGAGAGGAGGCAGCCGCTCCTAAGAGGAGGGAGAATCTTTCCAGGACTTGTAAAACCCGCAGGGCTTCCTCTTAGGTCATTTCCTAGCAAGGCTCAGTCAAGCGGGGGCGGTGCCTTGGCAACAGCGCCACCTGTGGGAGGTTTGAGGACTAGTTTTTAAAGTCGGCAACTTATTTTACGTACGTTATTTATTTATTTGAAATATTTTTACCCCGCCTTTCTCCGACCTGAGGTGGCTTACATCATTAAAAACACGATATTAAAATCTTAACAGCAGTAAAGCATTCAAATATTTTAAAAGAATTAAAGAAACATTATATTAAAATGTTAGGGTAAAAACATTACAAAAACAGATTTAAAAGCAACAAATGGTACAGACCATCCTATTTTAAAACCCCCCCTTAGACAGCCAGTGACTAAGGAAAAGGTTGCCTGAAGAGAGAGATCTTCACCTGTGGAAGGACAGCAAAGATGGGGCCAGCCTGGCTTCCCATGGGAGGGAGTTCCTGCGTCTAGGAAGATTGTCAGAGAAAGCCTTCTTCTGGGTCCCCACCAAGTGCACTTGTGAAGGCGATGGGACCGAGAGAAAGGCCTCTCCTTATTGCCTTAACACCTGGGCAGGCTCATAGAGGGAGATGCCATCTCTGAGAGAGCTTCGTCCCAAACGATTCAGGGCATTAGAGGTTGAAACCAGCACTTCTGAGAATTGTGCTTGGAAACGGATCAGCAGCCAGTGAAGCTGCTGAAACAGGACGCAGAGAGTGGGGTAGGTGGTTGCAATGCCAAATGTACTGAGGAAGTGATATAGCGATAAACATTTTAAGAAAGATTTTTTTTAAAGATTTGAAAGGAAAAATGGCAGTGTCCCTGCCACCCAAAATCCAGACAGGGACAAATTAAAATGACAGCAATATTCACATCCACAAAACTGCACTGGTTTGAACTGATTTTAGAAGCAAGATATTTTTAAAAGCCCTTGCCAGCCACTTGGGGAAAAACACCTTGCTTTGCAGCCCATATAAACCAATTTCACCCTTCTGTTGTGGTAACGATAAAATCTAAATCAATTTAAATGATGCTTAAATGTGCTTCTTATTGCCAGTGTGACCGCAGCCTCAGTAGAAAAATAGAAAAAAGGAGAGTCTCCACATGTGGGAGAGACCCTCCATGTTTCCTGTATGCTTGGAGGTCAGGAAAGGAGAGAGAGTAGCAAACAAAGGAAGCAAAACAAACATCCAGGAAGAACTTTACCAATAGGTTAGTGGCAGAAGAAAATCAGCTTAGGTTGTGAGGAGCCCCTCCCACTGTTACCCTGGGTTAGGGTGTCCAAGATTGGGCAACACAGAAAGCTTCATGGATACTGTCTTGACAAGCATGGCAGGGGACAGTCCTCTAGAGATACCACCCCAGAGGAAGGGCATGGCAGAGGCAGAGTTGTACATGCAGGAGCCCTGAAAGCCAAAAGAGACTGATCTCTTGTCTTACTGGGCTGAGAAGGAGTCTGTGAAGTCTGGCCAGGGTGGCAATGGGACGGCTGTCTGTCTTGGTCACCAACTAGTGTGCCCAGTGAGATAATGTTCTCTCAGGCATGGGACGCTGTCAGTCCTCGCTGCTCAAGTCTAGAACCTGGTTCTGTAGAAAAACTTATTTTCCTTAAAGTCAACCTACCATTGCTGGAACTACTAACAAGAACTTGATGCACAGCCTTGAAGATGATTTATCCTCGAAAGCTTGGTCTTTCTTTCTTTCTTTCTTTCTTTCTTTCTTTCTTTCTTTCTTTCCTTCCTCTCTTTCCTTCCTCCCTCCCTCCCTCCCTCCCTCCCTCCCTCCCTCCCTCATTTGTATTCTTTCCAGGACTATCCGGCCTTTTCCTGATTTTTCCTGAACTGTAAGATATCATAGAGTGGCCTGATCAGGGCATCAACTGAAGACCAACATGAGTTGTCGAACAACATGGACTCTTGGCACCAAACAAGCAGTACTGCATGCTAAAGAAAACATCCACCAGGTAAAACTATTCATTTGGCTTTAATTTGCCTTAAATTGACTGTTCCTGGTGGTTTAACCAAATTCCTAATCTCAATTCTGTTAGAGGCAGGCCATGCCACTGGTCAGTCTTCCCTCCCCCAACTGAAAAGAAACTCTTTGAGTTTAAAAAGGCAGAAAGGGAGATGGGGGGAGCGGATTGCCTGTGGCTGCCCTCTGTTTTAAGAGATGGGCCAGAAATTCCAAACTTCTACCTGAGGAGGAACTTGAAACCAACTTGCATACTGCACTACCTAAGAAGCGAACCTGGCTTCAACATCATCAGCCATGTGAATTTGGGACATTAATAACAGCACATAAGTTTGGAACTACCCACACGAACTTGATGCACAGCCTTGAAGAAGATGATTTGCCATCAAAAGCTCAGTGCTTGTCTTTTGCTCTATATTCTTAATGGTCAATTAAAGGTATCTCCTGTGGCCTTTTCCTGATTCTACCATTGTTGGGTTTCCCTGGAGCCCCCTTTAAGTAAGAGAGAATGACACACTCTGCTCATGGACTATGAATGCCATACTTCAGTCTGCTCCTTCTGCCTCTTTCATTCTTCCAACTGCTGCTCCAGGATTATGCTCAGTCACTCACCTGTGCTGTGCCCCATGCTGTTGGCACAGTTCCCACCTGCCTCAAGCTCTTTGCTGCCCCAGTCTGCCTGCCAGTGCTGCCCAGGGTATTTGCCCATCCACCCCCAGTGTGACCTGTCCTCTGCTTCCCCAGTGCTGCTGGCATTCCTACTGTTCAGGATTCAGTCAGTATGCCCATCACAGTCATTTCCTAATATCTAGGCTGTTGGTGTGCACTCTTTTGGTTTGGCACAATCACCAGGAAGGTGTCAGAGGACACAGTGAAATCCTTTAAAATGTTTTGCCTGCTTGGGTTTTTTGACAGGTGGAAATAATGATTATTCATATTGACCGTAACAGAATTCCAAATATCCAGAAATTTGGAAATGTAAAAATTCCAAATTCTGAATTGGACAGGCTGTAATTCCAAATTCCAGACCCAAATTTTGGTACTAGTGCACAGAGTGGACCCAGGATTACAGACAACAGGGTCCAACTTAGCCTCCAACATCTCTAGTTAGATGCAGTCATTAACAGCCAAAGCAGTCAATGGCCAACCATATGGATCAACTCAAGACAGCCTCCTATCATCAAAATAGATAGCACAATTGATATCACATTTATGTTCATACTTACCTTTGTGAAATAGTGGTACTTTTCCGTTTTGCCCCCTTAAGCTCAGCAGCAGTTGCTCAGCTCCTTCAATGCACACATGCCCAAAGGTGTCAGACTCCTGCATGCACTAACCCACATCCATACTATGCATTCACCTCCCCTCCAACTGCCGAATGCAGCAGTTCTGGGTGATCCGAAATAGCGTCCAAATTATTCTGTCAATACTCTTTCAAAAAGCAGGCGCTTCCCATAAATACTGCACAACTCCAGTCTGCCTGGATAGTACTTTGATCTTGTTTTGGAAACACTTCACCCAGTACTCCTGTCTGCTTTGAGAGTACCAATTAGGTCAGCCATCTGTTGTTTTAATAGTCTTTTTATGCCTTCGGACTAACCCAGTTTAAGCCTTCTATTTAGGTACTGCTGGGA
The DNA here is from genome assembly GCA_037013535.1 of Intellagama lesueurii. Classification (NCBI taxonomy): domain Eukaryota; kingdom Metazoa; phylum Chordata; class Lepidosauria; order Squamata; family Agamidae; genus Intellagama; species Intellagama lesueurii. Next base: position 181,400,344 of record JBAJHW010000002.1, read on the forward strand.
GGGAGGTCCTCTCTTGTGTGTGGCAACAGCATCCCCTAGTGAACTAGACTATGAACTTAAGAGCAAATAAAATAACTCATCTGATTTGGAGGATATTTCCTCCCCACCCCCATCCCATTCCTTACTACTAACAACACAGAGTGCTAGTGCTACTGTTATCCTGCTCTGCAGGTGCCAACTTTTCAGCTACTCCCTGCATCTGTGCTTTTAACAGCACGACAACTAATGCTAACATTCACATCCATGCCCTGAAAAGCTTTACTTACTGATTTTTGCACATCAAGCTATTATTACAAGTCCAAGAAACAGATCAGACTTGTGTTTAGTTTTCTGGAACACCTTGAGTCTTAGTTACCAAAGGTAATTCAGAGACTACATTTTGCAGTTGCTAACAGATCCCAAATACAAAGCACATGCTAATAATGCGATATGTAGAAAGATATTTCTGTATATAAATTGGATTCTCCCTTCAGGAGAGTTGAGGCTCAGTTCTTATAAGGCCACTGCTGGTGCACAGTGGGAAGGAAAAAGCACCTACAACATTCCTCTTCATTGGGATTTTCCAGATAAAAGTAGATTGATGGTTGCAACAACAACAACAAAAAACCACCAGTAGTCAAAGGACACATTTTTATTAAATACATTTATTACCTCCTTTGTAAGAGAAGCACATATTCCACAGAGGCTGGTCCAAATCCTTACAAACCTTGCCTTTATCATATAACTATTAAAAAGAATACAAATGCTGTAATGGATTAAATGCTGACAAACCAATGGGAGTTGAAAAAAGAAAAACTGTCTAAACAATTGATCTTGGAACATTTGTCTTATGGGCACAAAGAGTTCCCAATGTACATCATGAAATGGCCAACTTTAGATGTACAGGCAGATCAGTTTTGTCTTCTGGAAATAAAAGATTGCCGTGTGCGCAACAGCAGTAGTGGAGTAACAGACATGGACTCTAGCTGTGATGGTCCACAGACACCTGGTCTTTAAGGCTATGCTTACAAAAGTGCATCTAGATATGGAGGTAGTACAAGGCACAAGATTAAAATTATTCTTCACTACTTAAGCAACCTGGGGGAATGAGTTGAACAATTATATTAGGAAAGAGCCCTAATCTTAGAGATACCAAATAGCTACAAAACAAAATAATTACTTCCTTCCGTGACTGTTATAATATCAGAATGGTGACACTAATTATGGGTATCACTGAAGTTACCAGTGGTCAATCCCCAATGTAAAAATAGCTGGCACATCCAACTCAAAAAGTTGCTTTTTTGGCCTACAACTCCCAGATTTTGCCAGGCAGCATTACCAACTCCCAATTCCAGGAGTTGTAGTCTGAAAACAGTAAGTTTTCAAACTCCAATCTGACCACAGGTATTGGGAATATGCATGCTATTTTAATATCTGGGAACTCAGGCATCTGAAAATAGTAGAGGAAGACCAAGTTCCCCTCAGAACAGAGATGGATTAGATATGCTATTTTACCTGTTTCTAAAGCTGCCAAGTTCCATGCCAGCTTAGATCATTACAATAAGAAACACTACACACCAAGGGTGAAAGTGAACTGGTTTTAGCTGGCCTCTTTTCTGCTCTGTAACACACCCTCCCCCAGTTTCACTGCAAGTGAGTATTAATGAAGGAGTTTTAAGATCCTTGTGAGTGCCAGCTTTTGAAAGCAAGCGGTGGAAGGACGTCTGCTCAATGTAAGCATTTCAGTAAGTACAAACAATCTTTGCATTTGGCCTAGGTAGCTCAAGGGCTGTCAATGTCCATTTCTCGTTGAGCAAAAGGCAGTGGCTGGGACAGACATAAAAGGAAGAACCCTGTTGTGCATGTTAAAAGTCAGCACTGAATGGAAGGCTCTTCCCTGATTGTAACTCCTCTACCCCCTAATAGCTCCCGCTCCACTGATACAGCATGATCCAATGATCTTAGAAATAAGTTCCATCCTGACAACTTTGTAGGTTGTGTAAAATCTCTTTTTATCTATTAAAGGAGGGAATCCTTTTAATTTTTTTTTCTCCACTCCCTCACTGCCCATGGGGTGGGTGTGTTTGCTTACGCATCTGTCTTGGGCTATGGCCACATTATCTGCAGATGAGGGAATCCAACACATCTTGAAGGCACCAGCTTGGGGAAGGGAACTACACTGCCTTGTTACAAACAGATACCTAAACATGGAGCAGGAAATTTCTTGCCATAAACTGACATGGAGATGGACAACTGCTTACAAATCCAGCAGGAAAAACTGTATGAGCACAGATGCTAATGCTGAAAGCATGCCTATATGCCTAAATGCTGTTCTCAATGTTGAGTGCACCAGCACCTACCAGCAGACCATGAAAACCACCTGTGGTTTGGAACAGAGATTCTTCTGAACCCCAGGATCCTACACACACTCCAAACCTGTAATCCTAAAGTCACTTTTGTGGAACACAATGGGACTTATTTCCAAGTACATCTGAATGCAATTGTATTAATATTATTTCCAGGCTGGTTTTTCTCCTCTGGAGCTTTCTTTCATATATAAGGTTAGTCAAGTTCAGCTGGATAAATAACTCTTTCTTTCTGATTAGTCTGCTGCTGCAAAAAAGGTATCTATCTCACTTGTGTTGGGAAGTTAACTTTGTACTATTTAACATAAATAAATACTGATTAAAAATACATGCAAATAGAATAAAATCTGCAAATACTCATGTAACAGTCTAATTCTTCCTTGTTGTGCAAAACTAAAAGACTAAGGATCTGTCCAGAAGGGCCACTTCCTACGGTTTCTATTCAGCAGTTGTACATTACAGTAGGAACATGATAGTCAGTGCTGTAAGAATGCAAGGACTTGGCAGAACTTGGAAAACTTTTGTTTTGGATTACAACTCCCAGAATCCCCCAGCCAGGGATTCTAGGAGTTGTAGTCCAAAACAAAAGCAGCTTCACATAGCTCTGGTTGTTTGTGGCCCACTACATCTACCGTTTGGACAAGAAATAAAATGAAGGTGTGTTAAAACACAAGTGCCATAGAAGCTTCTGGTACTGAAGAAGGCAGGTGGCCCTTGGGGGGACAAAGCCATTCTTCTTGAGAATTGCCAGTGGCATACAAGCCCAGGACAGCTCTGCAGGCCTTCCTTTCTTCGGTAACATGCTATTTGTGTATTTATTTTTACACAATTGTCTTGGCTTTCTCATGAGATATGGTGAGACTGCGATGCCCTCTAAGGCCGCCCACAAGAAAGAAAGAAAGAAAGAAAGAAAGAAAGAAAGAAAGAAAGAAAGAAAAGGGGGGTGGGGGGTGGCTGGAGAAATGACATGGCCAAAGTTGGGATGCAGTTCTTTCACTGCCTGGTCTGAACCCACTGACACAACCAAGTATCTAATAGGCAGGCTTTGCTACAATAGCATCAAGAGTGTGTGTGTACCAAGAAGTGTGCGGTTCCAGCTGACTAACATTGGCAGTGCTAGAAATGTTTGGCTACGACAAGTGCAGGAGGTTGGAAGGAGACATGGTCCTTGGCGAGTTAACAGAGATGTTGGCAGGTCAACTGGAGATCGGTACAAAGCAGCAGGAATGCCCCAATAACAAGGGAGTGGGAAGAAGAGGGAGGGAGAGACCTTGGCAAACAGGGAAGCTCTGTTAACTGAGCACTGAAACAGAGGGGCTCAGTTGTGATATTTGTAGAACTTCTCCTAGGATTCATGCTTGCCCTACAGAAAACAGGAGAGGAAGTGCTCGCCACACCAGGCTGTAGGCAGGAAGGGCAGCCCCACAAGTGCCCTGGACCAAAGCTTTAGAGGGTTAGCTCCTTTTGTTTGGACTGAATGAATTAGCAATATGCGTCCTGAACTTTGGCAAAGAGGTAAAACCATCTCTTCTAAAGGCGGGCAAACTCCTCTGCACTCCACTTCTTTCCCAATACGATGACAAGGCTGACAAGAGATTTCAGCCACCTTCCCTGCAGACAGCTGTTCTTGCTAACATCAGCCTTGTGGCTTCTTTGGGCCACCCGAGTCCTTCAGGGCACTCAGGAGACCACAGAAGAGCTCATACCAGAAGAAGGTGAACCCCGTTGAGAAAGCAGCCTTCAGCAAGCTTGGGGAAAGGCCCTTGAATAACCCTCGGGTCCCCTCCTCCTGAACAACCTGCCGGGCACAGTCCACAAAACCAGTGTAGGTCCGCACCTGGAGAAATGAGAGAGGTGTGAGCACCAGCAGAAATACAGCTCCTGTAGAAAACATTGTACATATTTGTCTGCCAAGGGAGAACTGAATCACCAAACCATGAAGATTTGCTGTTATGAAACTAAGAAAACTTCTAAAAACATTTTTATTTCGTCAGACCTTTCAAAATCTGCCAGTCTAAGATCCCTAAGAACATCAGCCTTTTACCCAACTGCCGTCTGTTTTTAAGCTTTATCTTAAGTGTTTATTATTTAGTTCAATTTGTTAACTTAATTTAATGCATTTGATTATGTCACATTTGTTTTTGTTATTGTCTGTGAACTGCCCAGAGTGACCATTGGTCAGATGGGCGGTATAAAAATTGAATGAATGAATGAATGAATGAATGGGGAACAATCACAATGAATTCAGCAGGTTTGATAAATTTGGCCAACATGTATGAGGAGGCTTTTTTTGGAGACAGAGAATGAGAATGAGCAGAAAAACTGGCTTAATTAACATGTAATATGAGCCCATGCTATTTTGTCACATGCACAAACCTAGGTTACCCTTTCACTTTAATTTGTGTGCAAAGGGAGATTTCAAAACTTCAATTCATGGTATTTGAACAAGCCACTGTTCTCTGTTTTGTCAAAATGTGGGAAACAGTGGTTGGTGCAAAGTATTCTTAAGGAACAAACCAGGATGTCAAACTAGCTTCTGATCACTCCCAAAAACTTTACAGTCTTGACTTCTTATGAACAAAGAAAGAGGAAGAGGGAATTCATGAGGTGACGGCTTGTGCCTATTTGTTTCTTGATCCTTAAATTGTGACTTGGAGGACAGTTTGAATGCGGCTATTTTGTATGAATGTTCATTCTGACTCATCAGCATGTGGGAAGGTGGAAGTGGGAAGTTCTAGTGATCTACACAAGCACATTGCCTATAATGGGATTGAAGAAATAGAAATAGATCTATTAAAAGTAATGGCTAACACAATTTTATTCTCAGTTTTGTTGGGAGGATAGCAATCTTGCAGGCACTATCAGTGGGAGGGCGCTTTTTACAGCCTAATATGATTGTCCTTTGTCACTAACTTGATTGGTAAATTTCTTTTCCCACCTCTGAGATTTGATGCAAGCCCTGCCCCCTCTTACTTATTTTTTCTTTTTTGCTTGCTTCCATTGTTGTTTTTTTTAATAGCTCCTTCTCTTTCTGACCTTCCTCCAAACAACAAGCATGGAGGATTTCCATGTGGTGGAGACTGTTTTTTTCCTCTTTGTTCCTTCTGACTATAACTACAAATGGTAACTGTAAGTAAAGATAATTTTTTCTACCTTTAAATGCTTCGAGAGTGATTTTTTGATACAAAGTGCTAGTTTGTGTGAAAGAAACCAAGGAGGAGAAATTGTTGAGACTGAGCTGATCTCTCCACACTCCTCTTGCTGTTTTTTCCCCCATCTCACACTCTGCTAACTAAAAGGTAATGGCCAAAATTCCTCAATAAATGTTACACTCTGTTTTCTTAATTTAAGTAACTTAATGGTCTGTATTAGTCAGACACAAAAGGAAAGCAGGGGAAGGAATTTGAAATGCTTCCTACCTGCCCGAATGCTGCCCGTGCTTGCTCAAAGCCGCCGACCTGCAATCGTTTCTTGAAGAGGTCAAAAGGGTACGTCAGGGTTTTGCTGAGGACTCCAGCACAGCTGCCACACACAAAGTTTTTAACATTACCTGAAAAGCAGAGAAGTCAAAAAGAATGATGCATTTCTGGCTTGTTTTACAAAAAGACTAACTCTGGATTAGAAAGGCCGTTGTAACACTCAGAAAGACAAAAAACTAGGTGGCAAGGAAAATCTTGAAGTACAGGGTGAGGCTACTCTTATTAAAGGTTTTCAGTGTAATTAATAATGAGTCATTACTGTTAGATATGTCACCATCTAGTGATTTAAAACCCATACGGAAAGCTTCTTTGTACTAATGCTTTTAAGGGCAGCTGGATACTGCTTTGTGACAGTATACTCCAGTAGCACCATTTCTCTCTCCGTCTTGGACTAACCTGTTTTCATTTCTTCAGCTGGAACAACCCAGTCATAGAGCTTCTTCAGCAGACTATAAAAAGAAAACTGAAAGCCTGCATAGGGGACGACAGCAATGACGGTAGGGCTGAGCCCTCTATAAAAGGCCTGCAGTCCTTCTGTCTGGTACATGCTTGCCACTGCATGACGGACATTCCTGTAAATCTAAAACAATTTAAGGATGAATACATTTTCTTGCACTCTCCGAACTCCAGCATGTATCCTGCTTGCACCAATGCTCACAAAGAACTCAAAAAATTAGGAAACAATTTTTTCCCACGGCCTATCTCTTTGGTTTATGCATGTCTTTCCCCTGTTGTTTCCTGATGCACTTACTCAAAAGGAATTACTTGGGAAGCCTGATTCTATCTGTTTTGTGTGTTACATGCCATCAAGTCATATTGAACTTACAGTGACCCTAGTAGAGTTTTCTTGGTACAGGAGATATTCAAAGAGTGGTTTGCCATTTGCCATCCCCCAATAAGTTTCCATGGCTTACTGGAAATTCAAATCCAGGTCTCCTGAGTCCTTGTACATCACTCTGTCCACTATACCGTATTGGCTGTCACAGCAATAAAAATGCTGTAGAAGAAAATGCCACTGATTTCAATGAGACTTGCTCTTCAGCAAGTGCAAGTGTAACATACTTCACTGATGTCACGTTCACAAAGCAAGAACAAATAGAGAACACAAACATATGAGCTCCGCCTCAGAACTATTTAGTGGATGCACTGGCAGGCCTCAAAATCCATGCAAAGCAGATACCCTTGACTCCATTTGCAGATAAAGAGAAACCAGTTTTCTTTGAATATACAGTGTGTGAGCATATACCATCCATTCACTCTCCTTTCATGGTTTTCATTGTGTAAGCAGCGAAAACCACTTCCCAGCAGTGCTACTGGAAGCCATTCTGTAGCAAATACTGTATGAACATAGCGGACAACTGTCTATATATACATTGGCATTTTTTAAAAAATAAAACTTTTAGAAAAATCAGCTATCACTGTTTATTTAGGGGTAGATACACTCACTGTCCAATCACACACCTAAATTAACATGCTAAGGTTTTGAAGGGATTTTCACAAGCAGGATTCCTCATCAGCCATCTGTTCCCCATCAGGAATCTTCTCTCGGATTTATATTCTCATATCTTTTAGTCAAGATTAACTACTGCTTATTCTTGCCGCCACTCCATTTCTTGTCTCTTTCACCCTGCTGCTTATACTTAGTAAAGCTCTCACATTTCAGGCCACTTCTCAAAACCCAGTTCTTTCAACAAACGGGTGCTTCCAATGATAAAAGGGGTCCTAGCAATACTACCAAAAAATGCTCATAGAATCACTGGATTGCAGAACTGTAGAGCTGGAATGGGATGCCAAGGGTCACTGAGACCAACCCTCTGCCGAAGCAGGAAGTTCACAGCTATCGCATCCTTGACAGGTGACCATCTAACCTCTGTTTAAAAACCTCCAATGAGGAAGAGCCCACCACCCTCCAAAGCAGTCCCTTTCCACTGCCAAACACCTCTTGCTGTCAGGAAGTTATTTTGAATGCTTGTGATCTCCTTTTTTGGAATTTAAATCCATGGCTTTGGCTTCCCCCTGGAATAGCAGAAAACAAAACTGCTCCAGCCTTCATGTGTCAGCCCTTCAAATATTTAAAAACAGCCGTCATATCGCCTGCTGGTTGCATAGCTCAATGATTTAGGTAAATGGCTGTGGAGGCAGAGGTTGGGAGTTTGATCCCCACCCCCACCTCTCACTGTCTCTTGGGAGATGAGCCAGCCTGTGTAGCCTGGGCAAGCTGCACAGACTCAGGGCACCCCCAGAGGGAGTTGAAGGCCAAACCACTTCTGAGTGCTCTACACCTGGAAAATCCTGGAAGGGGTTTCCATAAGTTTGCATTGACTTGATGGCCTACAATTATTATCATTGTATTACTTCTCAGTCTTCTTCCTTCCAGATTAAACATACCCAGCTCCCTCAACTGTTCCTCATAGGGCTTGCTTTTCAGATCTTTTAGCATCTTGGACACCCTCACGTGGAATCTGACAATAATCCATTTTAAGAACACAGAAGCCAAATGAGGTCTGACCAAAGTGGTACTATTATTTCATTTGATCTGGACACCATACCTCTGATTGCACTAGTTTGTTTGGTTTTCTCCCCTTTTTGATAATACATTACACTATTCGTGTGTAGCTTACGACCAGTAAGACCCCAAGATCACACATAAATATGCAGCTATTCCATCTCTCCTTTCCTAACGGTTGTTTTGGCTTTTGTGGGGGCTGTCAGGAGAAACAGACAGGCATAGTGGGAGAAAAACATTAGAGGGCTACAAATGGAAGACAACACTGTGCAGGCCACCTATTAGGTGAATGAGAAGGGCAGCTGAGTTGCCAAAAGGAAAAAGGAAAGAAAAAAGTCTGGAAGTAACCAAGCTCCCCTCATCCGGCCTTCCCTACTGCCATTTGGATCACCTTTTCTTTTCGTCAGCCCCTGACTGCTCTCCCAGCCTTGTCTAGCTATGGTTGGTCAGGACGTTCCAAGATGAACTGTGTCCTTCCTGCATCCCGTCTCTTACCTTTGGCTCTCCTTGAGCAGCCATGCGGGTGCGCAGTGTGTCTAGAGGCTGAACCGTCACCGTGGACGCGCAAGCAGAGAGCCCCCCACAGACAAAATGTACAATGAAATCACGGGCGTCATACGATGTGCCATGGTGTACCAGCTTTGTGAGGAGTTCAAAGCTTACAAACTGGCAAAAGAAAAACAAAACGAATATATATATATACATAATTGAGCTAGACAAGAAGTTCAGTGTGGCAGCTGTCAGCTATAGCCCTTGCTACTGGAAGGAGACCACTACTCAGAATAACAACAGATAGTAGGCTTTTCTTTAGAAAATACATTTTCCTTTGTTAGACAGGGAAGAAAGAATAGAAAAATCTTAGGAGGAATTTAAACACTAGAATCAAGAAACCACACTATCGTTACAATACATATTCTTATTATTCTACGGTCGGAAAACTTGAGTTAAGACATGTGAAGCCCAATCTTATACATGTTAGTTAAAAAGTCAGTCCCAATGCAGGCAATAATTTCCAGAAGGGCACCTGCATTAGCTGATTGCAGCAAAAATAACAATATGTCATTTGATACCTTAAAAACAAAGGTGTAAATCCAGAGTTTCAAAGCAAAAAGTTTAAAGGAACAGTTATTTGTAACTACTTACTTTTAAGGTAATGAGGGCATAACAAAGTTACATTTAAAAAATAACACAATGAGCAGGCATGAAATGACATTGTTGATGTTGCAACTACCATTTTGTAGTTTTAAAAGTTACTTTTAAAGGGCATTTTCACACATTTTAAAGGTGTAGTGATTAACAGATTTTTTTCAAATTTTATGCCATTCTCTTTTCAGCCCTAAGAGTTTTTGAAAAAAATCAATAAAGTAGTGGGAAAGTAGTAAGCAGTACTACAAATGATGTAGTGAGCCACTTTTCCAACATGGCATGAAGCAACAATAATGGGTTATTTTTCCAATCATGTGACAAACGATGGGAGCAAATTATTTTAAAAAGGCAACTTTCCAAGGCCTACCTAAATCCAATCAAGGTCTGTATGGATCAAAAAAATAACAGGTATGAGGATACCTTTCCAAAAGAGATGCATTCTGTAGATTAGAAACCCAGATAACAAACAGCTCAGTCTTTGTTAAACCTCATCGTCTGACGTAGTGACTATACCATATCTTGTCACTCTCCTCGCTATGGCAAACTGACTCTCAAAAAGTGAAACTGGTCTTTGGAGACACAGAAGAGAAAGGCAGCTGTAACAAAACAGTGTTGCTGCAGAAGCCACTGGAGGAACAACAACCTTCCATTTTAGCAGATAATTTTAATCTTTTCCATGTTTTAATCTTTTAATTTAATTTTAAATCATATATTGTTTAATTTGTCTTAATATTTAACTTAATGTGTTTAATTGTGTGAATTTTAATGTTGTGAGCCGCTTTGGGTCCCTTGTTGAGAGAAATGCGGCATATAAATAAAACTAATAATAATAATAACCTTCCCGGTGAAAGCTAAGGCCACACACTTCCTGATTCTTACCTGGACACCCCCATAGGTGATTGAGAGGAGCTGAGCAGGGACATGGCCTTTCCAGAAAGCTGTTGGCCCTTCCTCCTGAGAAATCTTCCAAATGGCTTGCCAAATACCATGATACTTCGCTTGCGGATATCTGGAAGAAAGTTTCTCTATCTGAAGCTGAAAAGATAACAGTAGCAGTTAACTTTTTAATTAAATGCCTGCATTGTGAAGTGCATCAAGACTTGAACTAAACTCATACCAGATCACAATCATTATATCTCTGACAAAACTCTCCACTTTGGTTTCCCATTGGGGCTGCAATCCTGCACACATTCAGGATTTATTCCACTTCTCAGTCATGCAACATCGATCCATCCATCTATCCATCTATCTTGTATCATTCGTAGGCTGCTTTTCTCCCAGTGAGTTCTCTAGCTAGGGTACAATGCATTTAAAAATGTAAACAGTAAAACAAACAGTGAAGACAACACAGAATAAAACCAAGCCAAAACCAGAAGCAAAATTTTAAAATGCAGCATATGAATTCAAAATAAAACCCACAGCAAGAAAAAAAGAATGCTAAAATCTAGGGATGTGAAAGAGACACATCTTGTCCTTGCAGGCAAAGACAAGGAACTACAACGTTATTCTTCTTGCTCTCCAAGATGACAGTGTATTTTATGGTACTTTCAACCAGAGAAGAGAACAAGTAGGATATTTGCATAAAGTCGGCAAAATTCAGCAAAATAACACTTCACTGCACACAATGCTTTAATGCAAGTAATTCAACTTGGACAAAATGATGGTTGGATTTTAGAGGGTAGAAAGCAGCAGCATTTTGCATGTCTTGTAAATGTCAGCTATTGTTCTGCCTGCTGTACATGGATGTCTCTCCCCAAAGAAAGGAGCTTAGTTTGTATAGAACAGACAGTCTGTGCAAGTTGTGGAAACCTAAATGAGAAAGAGAACACTATTTGGCTGAAATCCTGTTGCTTAGTGTAGCAATTTGCAACTAAAGTAGGCCCATTTGAATCAATGCAATGTATGAAGGAACTAACTGATCAAATCCCCACTGATTGAATGGGCCTACCCTCATGCCACTTGTGCTAAGCAACAGAATTTCAGCCATTGCTTGGCTCTCACTTGCAAAGTGAGGAATCTTACAGGGCTTGAAGATTCCTAGTCAAGTGTCTTACGAAATCAAGCCAGCCTACATGGGCGAGAATGAAGAATGTACCAAGTAGTCATCCCTATTAAAGCAAAAAAAAACACTTAAAATAGTTCCTAAAATATTTGGAAGAATAAGAAAAGCTTTATTCTAGTGCTGAAAAGACCATAGCGCAGGAGCCATGGGGGCCTCTCTGGGAGAGCCACCGCAGAGAAGGCCCTCTTCTCTAGCCTTCTACTTTGCTTCATTTGGTGGGGATGTTGGAGGCAAATATTAGATAAAGACCTTAGAGTAAATGCATAACCAGGGAATGTTAACCTTTTGGACTACAACTTCCAGAATTCCCCAGCCAGCATGAAGTAATTGGAGTCCAATAAATAATTCTTCCAAGCTCTGGGTAAATATGGGAAGAGGCTTCTCGGGGAAAGCCTTTCTTTCGTTTAAAAATTGCTTTCTATTTTCATGCTAGGGAATATTTCAGTTGCACTGCCTCCTGTCATCCAAATGTTATATCCATGGAAATGCAAAGTTAATTACAAAACCAAACCAATAGTATTCATTACTAAAATCTCAGCTCCCTTATTGTCTTGACTACTACATTTACTCATGTGAATCCTCCTACCTTTCCCCATATTGTTTCATGTTACTTTTATCTGAATGCAATAGTTTTGCAGATAAGAAGTTCTATTCTTATCGAGAACTATTGAGGTATTGAGGGTGCTTTTCCCACCTCCTAATTTAGAAATATCAAAAACCTGTATTAGCTTTTGTAAAATCATCTTGCCGAGAAACTTTTTTTTAAATGATGAAACAAAAAAGGCACAATAATTAACCACAGGTTCTGAAGTGTTTGCTTGTTAAAGGATATTGGTCCAGTAACATAAACATTTAACACAAGTGCAACGGAATGTTGCCATGACCAGTCTTGCTACTGAGGTTTCTAGCTAGCATTCTAAGGTCACTGGACTCTCTGGGGGTTTCATCTCCCCTCAGGGTTTTTTTAAACAGTTTGTTTTGTACTTTGGAAAGCTTTGAGGTTCCCCTAAGTATTCTCATCTCTGCTTTTCTGCATGTAGACTGTTATTTTGATGACCTAAGGATAAGATCTTGGAGAACGAGTTAGTTATTGTACACAATAATGCAGCTTTGGTACACTGTTAATACTATAAGGGAGAATTTTCTTCCTTCTCACTTTTCATGTGTTCACAGTCATAAAAGAAAACTGACACATTCATTGTAAAAAATAGTACCTGAAAGCGAATCTTTAGGACATCAAAAGGGCTGATCATTGCCCGGGTGACCAACCCAGATGCAGATCCTGCTGCTGCTATTTCTCCTGTTGAGAGGGAAGCACATTTGGAATCCGGGTCATAGCCAACCATCCCTCCAGGGGCCACAGACAGCTCTGATATCCATTCACTCCTGTTGACACTGATGCTGACAGCAAGGAAATAAATGTTACAAGTAAGAAGGATACTTAAGATCATAGCATCAAATAGGCTTACATCATGTCCAGTGTCTGGATGTCAAGAGGATCAGAATACAGCTGATGTCCCAGTGTTTAGATGTCAACACAGAGATGGGACTAGAATCCTGCTTCCTTGTCCAGTACAGACTCTACTTTGAACAGACTATTAGAACAATCCAACTTTAAGATGTTTTACCCTTACATATTCTTATCTGATAATGTCTCGCTGAACCAAACAGAAGTTGCAACTGAGTAAAAACAACAGAAACTCATGGCATCTTAAAGATTAGCACATTTTATTTTAGTAAACAAAAAAGGCTAGTAAGTTTTACTGGGCATATGTTTCTTGAAATGGCTGAGCTCGATTAGAAAAATTTAATCAAGCCCAATAGTTCACACAAAAATGGCTACTGCCAATATCATGAAGTGACTTAATGGGAGCCATTTCAGAATACTGGCAAATTAATCACTCCTCTGCTCCTTGGCAGAGGGGCAGGGGAAGTGATTTTTTTAAAACTCTATAATGGACTATCACTTAAGGGCTGCATCAGTTTAAAAAATAATAAAAACAATTTCTTTGCCTTGTCTTAAAGAGCCAGTCAAGAAACTGCCTGCAGCCAAAGCCATCACCATGGATTTGACTGCAGGCAGTTTCTTGACCGGCCCTTTAAGATTATATATTTTATATTTTTTAACAGATGGAGAGGATCAGCAACAGTCCATTATACAGGAAAACATTTTCACTTCTCCTGCCGTTCTGCCAAGGAGCAGAGGAGTAATTAATTTGCCAATATTCTGAAGTGGCTCACTAATTATTAAGCCATTTCACAAGATTGGCAAATTCAAACCAGAAGGCTTGCTTTGGATTTGTTCTAGCAATCACATGTGCTGGGACAGATCCAAACTAGAGAGATCCCAGATGCACCAAAAAAAGTAGAAATGTAGGGATAGGATCACTGAAGGAGTGTATATCCACTCCAACAAAGACATTGTCTGATTGCCATCTTTAGAAACAGTTCCTGCAGTGGACCAAACAATGGGCTGAAAAGCCCATGTACTCAGCCTCTAACAGTAGTTGAGAAGCGAGAAGGATATCCTAGCAGAGATGAGCAGATTTGCACATGTAGGATGACAAAAACCCTTAGTCCAATACGAGCAGAATCCAAGAGGAAGAGTTTCGTTTGGAGGTGAACCTTTGTGGATGGGGGACATTAATCTGAAAAGTCAGGAAGACTAGAAACCCAAACATTTCAGGAAGTAAAAATTGCCTAACCTATGGCCATATAACAATTAATAGCTGACTATTAAAAACAGATGTCCTTAAGGAGATGCCAATAATATTAGAGAACTCCTCTTCTAGTTTTTAAGGTGCCACGACACTCCCTGTTGCTTTTGCTGTAATACACACATAACACCATTACCTCTGATGTGTAATGTTAAATAGCATTATCATCAACCTTTCAACATGAAGCTGACCTCCACAAAACAAAAACAAGCCAACTGACACTTTAAAAAAAACACACATCCACTTTATAATGCACCATTCGGAAATCAAGATAAAAATTGTGGTTTAGGCATCTGGCCACGGAGCCAGAGGTTGGGAGTTCGATTCCCCCATTGTGCCTCCTTGAAACGGGCTGGACTCAGGGATCCATAGGGCCCTTTCCAGCCCTGTACAAGTCAAAGTAGATTTTACAGAGATCTGTGATTCGGGGGGAAGAGACCCACTCTCGGTGTGTGTGTGGGGGGGGGGCTACCATGTTGTTACCATGTCTGAACTAGAAATCCAAGGCTGAGCCAACAGTGCCTTCCTCCCCTCGCCGCTCCCACACCCCCGCCGCCGCAGTCTTTTTCCCGCGACCCGCAATGCCATCCCCGTGTAGCGCTGGGCTCACCCGGACTCCTATTCCCGGCATTCAAGGCAAGCAACCGCCAATAACAAGCCGTACAACGACAGCACACTCGCTCCACCGCCTCAGGGATACGCCGGCTTTCAAGGACGGTCTCCAGGACGGCCTCGCCGGGAATGGCCGCCGCTTGGCCTTCTGGGAAATGTAGTGCTTGGTGGACTACAAGCTTCGCATTGCATAGTAAACGCTTGGGCGGGGCGATGAGGAGGAAATAGGAAGAAAAAAAATGGGGAGGGGGCCTGTTAGATGGCCTTCCGCTGTACGTACTTAAAAGACTCCAGCATTTAAAGGGCCTAGATAGACTGTATTTTTAAATAAATAAAAACTTGTATG
Source organism: Intellagama lesueurii (assembly GCA_037013535.1). Lineage (NCBI taxonomy): Eukaryota > Metazoa > Chordata > Lepidosauria > Squamata > Agamidae > Intellagama > Intellagama lesueurii. The sequence goes on from JBAJHW010000002.1 coordinate 181,415,557, forward strand.
GCAAGAGGAAGTGCAAGCGGCACATTCAAGCATTCCGAAATTCCTCAGGAAAAACCACGAGAAAGTGTGTGTGTGTGTGCGCGTGGCACTGTTTTGAAACAGAAAGAGCGCCACATAGCAGCCAACGAAGGGGGGGGGGGGGTTGCTTGGGGCGTAGCACGGCTTCCCCTTCCCACAGAAGTGGTGTAGGTGGATATCGCCTGGGTTCCGTCTTTTAGGGCGGTTCCAAGAGTCTCACTGCTCGACTGTAGATTTTGGGCCCCGTTCAGTCCCGAGGGCTGAGCCTTTGGCCAACTCTTCCAGCCCCTTGCACGATTCGGTTGCAACAGAGGCGCCCTGCCTGATTTGCTGCCTCTAATCAAACGACAAGTGGTGTGCTGATCCGTGTTAATTGCATCATTTCTACGCCCGAACCCGGCAACTTTTTAGGAAAGTTGGAGACTTGCGGGCAGGCGATAAAAATGCGTCCTTGCTCGCTGATTATTTTGCATGCGTTTCTTTAATAGAGTTAAATAGTAAAAATAAGCAATCTTGTCATATTCCTTGTGTACTGTTGAAATTAGAGTTAGAACCATAGGTGCATCTGAACGACACCAGTGACAGGTATTCTGACTGAAGCAGTTATGCTATGACTCTGATTAAGGCAATTAGAAAACAAATATTACATAATGTTATTAGGAATAAACTGCATGTTTTCACCGTCTTCAGGGGTAGTAACCAGTGAGGACTTTCCAACTATCCTCCCACTACAGAAAATGGCAACAGTAGCGCCATTTTTACTACGAACTTTTTTGCTACTGTTGTTTTCTTTGCTCAAAATTTACCCCAATTTTAAACTGACAAAACTGCCTCTTAAGGGTTCTAAAAACAGCTGGAACTATAAGAACCACAGACAGAACATATTGGAGTGGGACTGTGACTGGAGGGAGGAAATTTTATTTTATTTTATTTATTTGTTTTCATTTTATTTGTTTGTCTTAAGTGTATTGTTGTGGATGGGAACTTAAAGTTTAATTTGGGTTTTATTTTTATGTTATGATATTTTGTTTTGCTGTATTTATTTTATTTTATTTTATTTTGTTCACTTATTACTTTAATAGATTAACTTGATTATTGTTAATTATTTAGTTTGATTTTTGTTAGATTTATTACACTGTGTTTGGTTTATGTATTTACTTTATTGTGTTTTTCTTCTTTTTTTTACTTGAGTTAATTTGCTTGCTTTAGGGTTTTCTGTTTTTTATTTTATCATTTATTTATTTTTATTTTTTTCCCCTTTTTTCTTTGATATGGAATGGAAGGCCTGCCCTCCCAGCGAGGGACCACTAAACATCTCTGTGATTACGGGTAGAGGGAAATATGGCGTTGGCACAGCCCCTACTTGTGTTAGAAGAACGATGAACAGATGTTTGAAGGCTGTTCACCGTTCTGGGACTGTGACCAACCGTCAGTACCGAGGTAGCCAGATCATCCGACCCTCCACTCTAAAACTGGTGTTGTTGAATGCCAGGTCTGTATCTAATAAACTCCAGGTTATTCATGATCTTATTCTGGAGGAGGATGCAGACCTGGCATGCATAACCGAAATGTGGATAGGCGGAGAGGGGGGTCCGCCCCTTGCACTCGTCTGTCCACCCGGTTATGCTGTCCAACACCAGGGTAGACTGGAGGGGCGGGGGGGGGAGTAGCCATTGTATATAAAAACATCTTGGAGGGTACTAGGCGCTCCACGGTGGTAAAGCCGGGTCTGGAGGCCATCCATGTGTCGATAGGGGCCAGGGATGGTATTGGGATCTTGCTGGGTTACCGCGCTCCCCGCGACCCAGCCATTTCCTTACCGGAGCTGGCGGACTTTGTCTCTGCGGCATTGTTGGGGTCCCCGAGGCTATTGGTCTTGGGTGACTTCAACATACACGCGGAGGCAGAGATTTCTGGGCCAGCTCTTGAGTTCTTGGAAACCATGGCTTCCTTGAACATGTCCCAACATGTCAACGGCCCCACCCACGTGGGTGGTCATATGCTAGACCTGGTTTTTTCCACCAATTGTAGCGAGCGTGGTCTGATGGTGACTGACCTTGTGTCGGTCCCCTTGTCATGGTCAGATCACCACCTAATAAAATGTAACCTCTCAGTGGCTCTCCCCCCTTGCAGGGAGCATGGACCTATTTCTATGGTCCGCCCTCGAAGGCTACTGGATCCCATAGGATTCCAGGATTCCATGAGAGGGATTACGGCTGATCTGGCTGGTGTTCCTGTCGAGGCTCTGGTGGATGGCTGGTATACCGCCGCCACCAGGGCTATAGACACAATTGCTCCTAAACGCCCTCTCCAACGCAGAGCTCGGCCTGCGCCCTGGTTCAATCAGGACCTACGAGCAATGAAGCAATTTAGGAGAAGGCTAGAGCGCAAGTGGAGAAAGAACCCGACGGATTATAATTGGATAGCTGTCAGGGTCGCAACTAACCTTTATCATGCCAAGGTAAGGGCTGCTAGCCATATACATCTCGCTAACCGGATAAGCGAAGCTTCAAATCAGCAGGCGGAGCTTTTCTGTATAGTGCGCGACCTATCCGGAATTGGTCAAAGTGATGGGCCTCCCTCTAGTATCTCACCAGACCAATTTGCAGCATTTTTTAAATCTAAAGTGGAGGCCATCCGCCGGGAGCTCTCTCCTTTTTTGGATACAGTGGATCGAGCTGAGATGTCCAGCGCTCTGCCTTGCCCGGTGATTATTGATCTCTTTCAACCTGTGACACCAGATATTGTGGACAAAGTGCTTGATCGCTGTCGGGCCACCACCTCATCCCTTGACCCCTGCCCAGCCTGGCTAATCAAAGCAGCCAGGCCTATAACAACAGAATGGGCCACAGTAATAATTAATGGGTCTCTCCTTGAGGGCAGGGTACCCCTTGCCCTCAAGGAGACGCTCATTAGGCCCATAAGGAAGAAACCTAGTTTGGCGGCGGACGAAATTGGCAATTATAGGCCCGTCGCCAATGTTTCTTTCATTAGCAAGGTGGTGGAGAGGGTGGTGGCCGATCAGCTTCAGGCACATTTGGATGAAACAAATGCCCTGGATCCATTCCAGTCGGGCTTCAGGCCGCGCCATGGTACAGAAACAGCATTGGTCGCCCTGTATGATGACCTATTGAGGGAGGCCGACAGGGGTAAAATGTCTCTGTTGGTCCTCCTCGATATCTCAGCCGCCTTTGATACCGTTGACCACGGTATCCTCCTGAGGAGGCTCTCCGAGTTGGGAATTGGTGGCCTGGCGCTTGCCTGGCTCCGATCCTTCTTGGAGGACCGTCCTCAGAGAGTACAGCTTGGGGAGAGGGTTTCGGCCCCGTGGAGCCTCAATTGTGGGGTTCCGCAGGGCTCGATAATCTCCCCAATGCTGTTTAATATCTATATGAGGCCGCTGGGTGGGGTCATCAGGGGGTGTGGAGCATCGTGCCATCAGTACGCTGATGACACGCAGCTCTACATCTCCTTTTCACCGACTGCAGAGGATGCCGTTCTGTCCCTTCAGCGCTGCTTGGGGTCTGTATTACAATGGATGCAGGAAAATGGGTTGAGGTTGAACCCGGACAAGACGGAGGTCCTGAGGGTGGGTGGCCCCACCATCAGCGGTCTGGGAAACTCCCTCTCATTTGGGGGGGTGACTCTCACCGCGAAGAGTGAGGTTCGCAGCTTGGGGATACATCTGGACCCAGCGCTCACCATGGAAACACAGGTGGCGTCAGTGGTCCGTTCCGCCTATTTTCATCTTTGGCGGATTGCCCAGCTGCGTCCCTATCTTGATGTTGGGGCGCTTACTACTTTGGTACATACGCTTGTAATCTCGAGATTAGACCACTGTAATGCGCTCTACGTGGGGCTACCTTTGAGGTTGATGCGGAAGCTCCAAATGGTGCAGAATGCGGCGGCCAGACTTCTTAGTGGGGTGAGAAAATACCATAATATCTCTCCCACTCTGGCCGCTCTACATTGGCTGACCGTTCGGTTCCGCATTGACTTCAAAGTTTTAATGATTACATATAAAGCCCTAAACGGTTTAGGGCCTGGATATTTGGCGGAACGCCTATTCCCACCAAAATCTACCCGTATCACTCGAGCGAGCCAGGAGGTAAGGTTGAGGAGCCTAACACCGAGAGAGGCCCGGAAGGAAAAAACAAGAAACCGGGCCTTCTTGGCGGTGGCTCCTTGCCTTTGGAATAAGTTCCCTCCTGAGATTCGCATGGCCCCTTCGCTGGGCATTTTTAAAACCCAACTAAAAACGTGGATGTTTAAGCAGGCCTTCCCTCCAGTCACTATTTGATTTTTTCCCCCTTTTTCTTTTCTTTTCTTTTCCATCTTGAATAATTGATTTTGATGATATATATTGATTTTATATTTAAATTGTTTTGTTTTTAAATGTTGTTAGCCGCCCAGAGTGGTCAGTGGACCAATTGGGTGGGATATAAATACAATAAATAAATAAATAAATAAATAAATATGTTGTCAAGTCAGTTCCAAGTTATTGCAACCTTTCCCAGGTTTTCTAGGTGTATAGAGTACTGAGAAGAGGTTTATCATTCTCTTTTGTGGTGGCACTTTAAAACTCTGTAGATTTTCTAAAGCTATGCAAGCAGACTCGTCTTCCACAGCGGGGAATCGAGCCCCCAACCCCATGCTCCCATTCAGTGAGCTGTCCTTATGAGCTTAGCATTAATATATTAAAGGAACATAATAAGGACCCAGAGCCAATGTGGTGTAGTGGGCAGAGTGATGGATTAGGATTTCGGAGATGTGGGCCATGGAAATTCTCTGGACGGTGGCAATGACAAAGCCACTCCTTAAATATCTTCAGCAGGTCCAAAATGCAGCAGCCAGATTGCTAACTGGCACTGGCCACAGAGATCACATAACCCGCCTGTTACAGCAGCCGCACTGGCTGTTGATCCATTTTTTAGCAGAATTCAGAGAGATGGTTCTAACCTATAAAGTGCTAAACAGTTTGGGCCCAAGCTATTTCAAGGACTGCATCTCCCTTTAGGAGCCCGCTCAATTGTTAAGATCATCAAGGGAGGCCTTTCTCTCACTCTCACCACCCTCACAGGTGCATCTGATGGGGACCCAGGACTTCTCTGTTGCTGCTCCCAGACTTTGGAACTCCCTCCCACAGGGAAGCCAGTCTGGTGCCATCTTTGCTGTCCTTCAGCCAGGAGGCAAGGACCTTTCTCTTCAGGTAAGCTTCCCCCCAGTGACTGGCTGCCCAAGTAGGGTTTTAATTGGATTGTTGTGCATTTCTGCTTTGACTGTGACTTTGGTGTTGCTTTGTTTTTTCATGTTATTTGTTTGATCCTTTTGTATTTGTATACTCACCATTGTTAGCTTTAAATATTGTCTTTTAATTATGCTGCCGTGGGTCCTTTTAAGGAGAAAGGTGGGGTAAAATATTTTAATTAAGTATCTCGCATACCTTGAAAACCCTATATGGGTCACCATATGATGCCACTTGAGAGTGCATAATACACTTTAAGTGCATGCAAAAATGGCTGAAAGGTCTTCTTACACATACTTCCATCCAGCAGAAGTACCTTAAGAGAAAAAGCTATGGAGCCCTAGTAGGCATGTTAAAAACAACCTCTTAATCTTGTATCCCTTCCAAGCCTATGTGAAAATTTGGTGCCAGTTCTGTGTTGCATATGCAAACATAAACTCCATGTGGCAATGTGGTGCAGTGACAAACAGATTAAAGTGATTTGGGGGCATTTAAAACCTACCTTGTGAAGTAAGCAATTTGTGTATTTGGAGGGGAGGCCAAACACTTGGCATGTTGCTCAACCCCAGTGATGGATGCATGTGTTTGTCATTCATACTGACACATAAGCGGCATGAATCTTTGGCAAAGGTTTAGAAGGGATTTACAGTGATGGAAGTATGTGTTGTTCACTAGGAAGCCACATAATTTTTCCATACACACTAAATTGACCCAACTTTTCGATACAAGTCTTGAAGTGATATGAGATTACAGATGTTTGTTTGCCCTCTTTTGCTGAGAAGTGTTCAAATACAACAGCCATCTCAACCCTTTTGGTGCCTGTTTTTAGTTCACACCTGATTGATAATTCCATAGGGGCTCAATTACACAGCAATCTTCATTCATTTTGACCAATAATTTGAGGTCGGGGTGTTCAGTCCACCCTATTCGTATTATGGTGTAGGGCTCTTCTGCAAGCAACTCCTGCTGTAAGCACATGATTTAATGCATATCCATGTAGAGCATATATTAATGTAGTATCCAGTTTGTTTGTGCTTGTTACAACTATTATTGCTGCTTTTGTTACCGGATTTAAAATTTCAGAAGGCAGACAAAAAACATGAAAATGTATGCCAAACAAAGCTTGTTCAAGGTGCCACAAGACTTTGTTATTTCTGTAGAACTTTAAATCTTTCATACTGTTGTGGATTTGTAACTGGTCCTAATGAAAGTCATTTGTGCGTGTTGTACGGATCAACACAGCTACCTTCATGCTTATATTACCTTTAGTTCCATGGCTATTATGTACATCTAGAGATGGGCTCTAATTAGTGTTCAGTCATATTCACTGTGAATTTTTCTGTGTTAGGCTATTACTCTATAACATCTGATTTCTGTTCTTTTGTACAGAACTCAAGGGGAGTGTGCATAACATTTCCCCACTGAATTCTCATAGCCACCATGTAAGGTGCTGTGTAGACTATGATCCAGTTACCCAAGCAGAAAGCATTTACATTCATGGTTGAGCAAGTATTTGAATACCATATACAATGAACTTCATCTCAATGTCTGTTAACAAAATGTCTCACCTTGTTAATTTGATACATCTTGTAGGATGTAGACACAAAATCCGTGTCATTATCTCTGATGAAACAGCCTGTTACATTTAGAAACAAATAGCACAGCAGTTTTGATCTTTGTGTACACACTGAAAAGCAGGGAGGGTGTCTCTGTCTGAAATCTGTCTAAATGCCTTACATTCTGATGCTATTTCTGTCCTCATGGCTGAATGTAGAAGAACATAGTTATGCCACTCATGTGATCTCTCTTCTAAGATATATAATAAATGATGGGAAGAGAGGAATAAGAGGAGTAATAATGGCAGAAAAAATAGTATTGCAATAGAGAATAATCATTTTTGAACTGCAACATGAGATGTTCGTACTGAAACATATTCCTTCATTTTTAAAAAATGCTGATTTCTAAACAGGCATCAAATTGCATTTTTTAATGCACTGCTCATAGCAAAGGTTAATTCTGTGGCTAAATAAAGTTCTATATGTTACTTTAATATTGGAGAAGGGTAGGCAGCTAGAGTGTTGTTGCTGTGGTTACCAACTGCCTAAATTTAGAGTTTATGAAGCACAGGCAGCCAAGAATTAAAATTTGAGCCATATGCCTTTTGATGGCTGATGCCAGCACTCAGCACAGCAGGCAGGTATGTAGATTTCCTTCTTAAATAGAAGCTTAGATGGAATGTGACATTTAGAGAGACTATATTTGCCTCAAAAAGGATTTTGTATGCAAAGTTGAACACCACTGGAAAAGAACGGAGGCAGAGATAACAAAATCAGTGAACAGGAAGTGTGTTTGTGGTGACAACAAAAGCAGTGATAGCCGTGTTGGTGCAAAACCAATTTCAAACTGCATACTGAAGCCATGCTTTTATAAGCCGATCAGAAAAGTGGCAGAAGCACACAAAAATGTACAGACTTTTACCAATATTAGTGCTTCATCAGGTGTGATGTTAAAACCAAGTAGGAGAGGTGGCACCAACTAACAAGCCTGTGTGGCCAGACAGGATGGATGCAGCCCAGAGTTTCCCATGGGAGACTTCTATTTAAGATGAAGGATCTGAATTTTCTAACTTTCCAGTTCTGCTGGAGTCTATGGGGCTATCCCTGGTGAAATCTAACATTGTTCTATCACCCAGCAAGACCAACTTCTTTGTTTCCAGCATCCTCATTATCATCCTAAAACAACATGCAAAGATCAACCTTTTATCCCCTTTCTTCCCTCTCCACGTTACTTTCAACATCTTGCTTGAGGACAAAATAAAATTTTTGAAAGCTTGCACATTCCTGAGCCTCTGCACACTTTTTGGTTGGCTTGTAAAAATATAATTGTCCTACAGAGTTGGGAACTTGCTCATCAGAATTTTTTCCCCATAGAGATCCTTTCCTCGGTGGATTTAGGTAGCCAATAGCTCCACTGGCCTTAGGCCAAAAACAACTTGCAAATTTTCCAGCGGCAGAGGGGCGGGCGGAATACTTCTAAAATATACACCTCAAACCAATTTTTGCAGTGCTGGTTTATGAGTTTGAGGCTGCATCTTTTACAAATTCAAAGCCAAAGTTAGGCTTAAAGTAGAAGATATGTAGTGGCATGAATAATTAATGGGTCAAAGCATAATCCAAAGCAGGCAGGCAAGCGAGCAGACCCCCTAACACCATATGTACAAAAGATGAGAAAGAAACTGAAGAGAATTAATATTATGAATAAAATTGTTATAAAGTATGGAATTTGGGCCCATCTATTGGGCAAAATCTTGTTGTATAACTTTGTGCCTGGTGCAACTTAGACAGGGCACCAGAAACAATTAACTTACACTAATTACAAGTTTCCTGTCTTTGTTTTAGGTTCCAAGGCTCCCTCGGGTTCTTTTTGGCCTTGGGGAAATCTTTGGGAGCCTCAGGATGGGGGTGTGCTGCTGGATTGCTGCCAGCGCACTAGGACTGCTGCAGCCCCAATTTTTGGCCCTTAAAAGGCTTCCCTTTTCAAGGCTCCCAAAGGCTTTTCCAAGGCAAAAGGGAGCCCAAGAGAGCCTTGGAACCCTAAAATGTAGGGATAGGAAGCCTTTAATTAGCACAAGTTAAATGTTCTCAGTCCGTTCAAAGCTGCGCCAGATGCAAAGTCATGCAACAGGATTTTGCTCACTGTATACTAAATTTTGCCCCATCTTGTCGTTTCAGGTTTTGTTTTGCAATAAACACCCTTTGCTTATGCAAAAAGTGTGAAAGTCTTCTATCAGCAGAATACTAATAGTATGTTTTTAACTCTGTGTCATCCTGTCAACAGTTACAGGCATTTCTGCCCAAAACAAACCCAAGCTTACTAAATTTGCTAAGAAAAGGCAGTCTTCCAGACAACTGAAGGCAACACAATGGGCGTTAACCTAGTGTGGGAGTAGGTATTGCTAATCTCTACACACACACACACACACCGGTCCCCATGAGTTCTGACTGAAAAGGACATTGGGTGGGTTCCATGCACAAAACTGACATGATCATATCGATGACCTGTTACCTGTCTTGTGTTTCAACAATTAATCAGCATATTTACAGCATAACCAAACTGACCTGTCTGAGGGGCTTTGGTGGAATTTACAAAATGAGCACTATTAATCCGTGTATACTGTCCTGGAAGCTGGCTGGATATCTCAGTGACTTGCCTATCTGGCTGTGGAGTCAGCATTTGGGAGTTAAATTTTCAACAGTGTCTCTTGGAAGGAGAGCCAGTCTATAAAGATATACAGATCTTCCACCTTACTCATTCTTTAGACTTGCTAAAGATCATTAAATTAACAGAAAAACACACTGATATTCAAGTGAAGAATTCATTGTATATTTATTATTCACAGTTAATTACTATCTACCAAATGCTGCTGCTGAGTTAAAGGATTACGTACATAGGCCTGTTTTTTTATTTATTTAAACATTGATTTTAATATATATATACACACAACACATTATGTCTGCAAGGCTGCATGATATACACCAATTCCAAAATAAGAAAACAATCAAATGGTCCAAGTGTAGAATGCCATAGATTCCTTTTCCAATCATTTTAAAAAGAAGAAAGTAGGTGGAGGGGGGAGAGAAAGACAGCTAGTGAGGATCAGGTAAGAAATTAACACACTACAGGATAGCTTTTGTTTTGTTTCCATTTGCTGGGAGAAACAGAAATGTAAGGCAGAGTCCATTTTAGGAATACTGTAACACATTTGCAACACCTAGTATAAAAAGGCACCTGCCAACACACGGATTTCTCCATCTGGATGGAAGAGGAGATCTCTGCGGTAGCTTTGGGATCTGTTGTTGGAATGAACATTGTAACCATGTGGCTCAGCAAAAGAAAATAAGGTGAGTATTGGCACAAGAGCTCTGCAGGTTGTTCTTCTCTGTCTTGAGTCTAATCTATTCATAAGACCATGAATAGTGTGAAATTAATTTTTATCAGGGGACATCAGGTTGAAATACAATCACTCACACAGCCTGCTGTGAACTTGGGAGGAAGAAACGTGGCTCCTGCAACTATGATACTGCTGGCATGAAGAGAGAATGAAACCTGCTGGCGAATAAAAATACCAATTCCCTTTTTTTGGGAGAACTAGTCATGGACTGTGAGCCAGCCAACTATACAGGGGAACTGGACTGTTTATCACCAAGCATCATGTTAAAATATTTCTAAGACATTAACTATAATTAAGCACAATGTCTTGAAGCCTCCCTGTAATAGAGAAACTATGGATTTCACAGGACATCTCAGAATAGTCAATCTTCACCATATGGCAGCTTCAGACAATATGCCACATTTTTCATAGTGATGCAATCATCTTTCTTTCTCAAGGCCCCCTGGCCACAGGTCCTAGCCCTGCATCATACAGAGAAACCTACGCCTTTCCTCACCTAGTAAAGAATATCAAATGCTTATACACATTTTAAAGCTCCCCTTCGTTTATGGAGATCTTTGTATTTAATAAAGCTGCAACCCTCCCATTCAACTTCTTAAATATTTACATAAAAGCAGGAAAAATATGAAAGCTCTTTACTGTCCTTTTTATTGAAAAAACAAAAACAAAATGAGGGAAAGGCACTAATGGAAAAGTTGAAGAATGTGCTCAACCACACACTTAAATTAAAAAAAAACTATCATGGTTAATAAGAACATGATCTGGCTGAAGGATAGGGTTTCTCAGAACAGCCCTGCAACCTGTGGGGGGATTAAAGCCATCTTCCTTCTCCTCTGGAGCTGCTGGGATTTCAGATGGAAGGAAACAAGAAAATTAGGACCCTGTCTTACCCAGGCAGAATACTGAAGGCAAAAGCAGAATTGGCATGTGTGCGATATTTTTCAGTTGGCTAATAAATCTGGCTCCTTTTTCAGTCCCTTCATGAACACTGTTCGCATTAACACCACACACCAGCAGAGCTCCCCCTTTTTCATTGAATGGCATAGCACAGACTTCATATAGATTATAATGTCATGCACTGATAAACTGCTCTGTCAGAGTCAGGGGAGAAAGGACATGTGAGCAAAAGCCCCCCCCCCCAGAAAACCAAGGAAATCTGTTAATATCTATTTTAATTTAAAAGGTAAGGTTTGGCGCACAAATTGGACCCTTCTCCTGTCCCCTTCCCACAAAGTTCCATACTGAGTGAATAAAAGTATCTCCCCTCATGCAAAGAGGGTGACTCAGATTTTATGGCCTGATGACTGGAGATCACTGGCTGCTGTTAGATTCTGAATGTGTACTTTACTGTTTTCTCTTTTTTCCTTAAATAATCTTTAATAATTTGCTCTAGATGTTCCGGTTCACTGGGGTCACATAGTTGCGTGGAAACATGCCTGTCTGTCCGTGGCAGGCTCCCTTCCACCAGTTGGGGTCAGAATTGTCAATGACCTGGATATAGTCTCCACGGCGGAAGCCCAGCTCACCTTCCTCTTGAGGGTCAAAATCAAAAAGAGCCTGAACATATGTAGGTTGCTGCAAGGTAGGGGAAAAACAAACAAACCAAGGGTGAGATATTAGTGTTCAAAACATTTCCAGTGTTCTCATTTTCAGAAGACTGTGTTTTACAGAACTGACATTTCTAAAGGTAATACAGGACTCAATAAATGATCCTTTGTGAAACTGGTTTTGGGCCCAGCTTTGATAGGGAAACTGGTTTGTCCACTTGCCAGAAGCGCAGAAGCGTCTATCCATCAATATCTGAAATTTGAAATATAGCTTGTAGAATTAGACAAGTTGATGTTGCCTGAAATTATTGTAACAGTGAAAAGACTTTTACCTTGATATCCAGATGAAGTCTGATATGATTATTAATGCTTACTGGTTTCATTCTGGAATTAACAGTTAATTGGGATAAATACTGGCTGCGATGAGTTCTGTAGGACTCTTAAGGGAGGGTCAAGTATTAGTTTACCCAATCTGACAAATCTGCTTATTCTCCTTGACCTTCGTCCTATACAATCAAGGTATTATTCTGGATATGCTGCTAGGACTGGCACACTGTTATTCAGTGGCTCCACTCCTATTTTGATGCTTCAATACAGAACATGGTGCTGGGAGACAACTGCTTGACCACATGGCATTCGTAAAATGAGATTCCACAGGGTTCCATCTGGTCTTGAAGACTGTTTCATGTGTATATAAAACGGCTGACTGAGGTGATCTGGAGATTTAGAGTCAGGAGGCATGGGATTTTTGGATTTGTTTCTATTAAAGCTGCCAGAATTCAGCAGGAATTTCCCCAGCTGGAATTCTGGTAGCTTTATTTAAAAAAAATAAAAAAAAAATCCAGGCTCTCAGAGGAGTTTCAGGATATACACCTGTTCTCTGTCAAGGCTTTCTCTACAACATAGAGAAGGACATAGGTGGAGCTTTCTGAGCTCCATGGGAATGGCAAAGCATTACAGGAACGTTGTTCATTAGGCACTGTAGAGCTGCCTCAAAAAACTTCCAGCTTGGTCATCCGTATTCTGTATATTTTCTCCTTTGGACAGCTCTCTCAAAAGAACCTGAGTGAGGCAGCAGAAGTGCTCAACTGATGTGTGAGATCAATAATGGAATGCAGAAGGCTCAGTAAATTGACATGCAGTTCCTCTAAGATGGGGGCTCTTTGGGGAGATAATTCATCTATGATGCTCAATCTCTTCTGGATAGGGCTGCACTCTTCCTAAACAACCTGGTTTTCAGTACGATGGCTGCTGGCAAATTAACACTATCTGTCAGATTAAAATAGTCTGTACATACAATGCTTTCCATTAAGTGATCTATATGCCAGCTGTGATTCTCCCAGATAGAGAATGCCTGGCCATAGTTATTCATTCTTTAGTATCCCTGAGATTAGTTCACTGCAAGAGAGAAACCTTTGAAAGCTTTTCAGAAACTCCAGAATGTCACTACGAAATGCAGCTTTGTTTGCTATTTAGATTACTAAGCAGGGAACAATTACAGGGACCAATATCTAAACAGCGAATCAGTATCCAAATATCCAATACAGTGCCTTCAGTTCCACCACACAGGCTGACAGTCCATGTTGTGGACACAATGTGAAAAGCTGGCTGTTACCGCTGAGATTCTGAATGCCTTGGGAAGCATGGATCTGAATGACTGCCTTCTCCTGCATGAATCTGTCCAAGTCAGAAGGCCCAGCTCCATGTCTTCCACTTTCACCTTCACCATTTGAAAACAGGTGCCGTACTCAGTGATGAGTGCCTTTTTGATCACAGTATGTCATATGCAGAATGACCTTCCCTGTGGATGGTGCTAAGTTTGGCATTTTTGTGGTGCCTGCCAAAGATTTATTTAAAAGTATTAAAGATACTTTCATCTTTTATACTTTAATCCACCGAAGTATTCAGGTATACTGAGTGGTTTTCAGTATGAGCACAAGCAAATGGAAGCTTGTGCATGAAAATTTATCAATTTGAGTCCAACGCAACCTTCCAAAAATCCCTTCTGACTGTTGGCAACTATGTGGAATAGGATACGGGGTGAAGTTTTTATTTTACTTTTATGTGAGTGTACACATCTGGTTTTATCTGCTTACTGTTACTGACCAAATGTCTGCTGCTCTGTTACTTTAAATACTGAAAATCACTGTATATGTTTTATTGTGTTATCTGGAAGCTTCATAGTAAACCACAGGTTATACATTTCTTAAATTATCATCCTTTGCCAGGTTAACTCTTCCTAAGGGGGCAAGAACTATATGTATTACTTCAAAGAGTAAACCCAACTTTGCATGATTCTTTAATTTATCATAAAATATTACAAAGCATTTAAGATGTAGATTGCATGTTATTATCTCTCACCTGAGGCACCTGCTCAATGTCTCGAAGGAATATCTGTTGATTTCTAGAGACAGAAGTTGATCTGTGGTAGTCTACTAACTCATTCAAAGAATTAAACTTTACCACCCAGAGGAAGTACTTGCCAGCCCCATCTCGAAGCACCTTAAAGTGCTGGACATCATTTCCAAATCTAAGGAGAGAGAGAGAGCATATGTTAGATTTATTTATTCCTCAAACTATTATGCCAGATTCATGATAGGTAATGCATAAAATCCCATGGCATAGTGATTAAACTGCAGTACTGCAGTCACGTTTCCGCTCACAACCTCAGTTTGATCCTGACGGGTTCAAGTAGCTGGGTCAAGGTTGACTCAGCCTTCCATTCTTTTGAGGTTGGTAATATGAGTACCCAGCTCCTGAGGGAGTGGGAGTTATTATTTGCATAATTATGTTGTAAACCCCCCAGAGAGTGCTCTAACACTATAAGGCAGTATATAAGTCGAAACAACAACATTTTAATTGTACATACATATGGCTAACAGTACATATGCCAATTATCTGCAAATAAGAATTTAAGGGACTCTCAAACAGCAGGTGGCAGTACTCTGCTGGAAGAAAGTGAGTGTCCATGGTGATCTATGCTAATAAACACACATTAGTTTTGCAGTAAAGGTGCAAAATATCGACATAAAAATTCAGTTCATCTCTTGGTTGACTGTTTCCAACTCTTGCGGCTCTCATAATAGGTCTACCAAAGTCCTACCTATTATAATGAATGAGAAAACCTTTTTAAAGAGGAAAAACACTCAACAGCAGAAGTAAAAGACAACAAGCAAGCTGTTCAGTACATATTCCTGCATCACTGCTTGACAACCATTCAAACTATCTTTCTTTCTTATTAAATGTAAGCCACTGCTAACTGTGGGCCAGAAGATTCATGTTTCACAGCTGGGGTGTGTGGAAGGGCTAAGTTTTGTGATAGAAACCAATCATACAAATAAGGAGAACAACTGAAACATGTTTGATTCGTCTGAGATTTGAGTGAAAAACCTGTTTCTCAGCCAGTGGTAACATTAATGCTCACTTGACAGAGAGAGAGAAATCTCCAGGAGCACTCTCACTTTCCCTAATGAGGAAGGCACCATCGTGTCTCTGTTTGCCCAACATCTCCTCAGCCTTTGCTCTGGGGATCTTCCCAAAAAACCACCTGTGAAAACAGAGAATTGAAAATTAAGTTCTGTTTAAACCTATGGAAAAGACGCATTTGAATCAGTCCACAGCTAGAACAACCATCTGACTAGATACTATCAGTGGAACTGTACACTGAAGTTATGCTTTAAATTTTTTCCAGAATCCTCAAATTAAGAGAAGAAATGGGATTACCTAATGCAGAAAACTCCAGTATTATTGTATTGCAGCACAGGATGTAATAGACAGATACCACTTCATAAGAAAAAAACAATCTGATCTGTTCATTTCTCTCATACACCATGCCTGTCCAAGTGACTATACTGCAATTTCCAAAGCTTTCAGCCATTCCACCATAGGAAAAGATAGAGTTCCAATAGCATAATTTTAGCTGCTGCTATGAGATTCATAATTAACAAGTTACAGATCCTTGACGTTAGAGCAGGAATCCACTAAACTAGGAGCCATACTTAAACGGATAATGAACAATCCATTTGTTGGGGGATGGGAGGATCACATTAAGCCATCTTAAATACTTGGAGCTGATGCGGTGCAGTGCCTCAAGTCTGAGCTGTGCCTCTGAGAACACCTGGTTCAAATCTCACCTCCGCCATAAATTCACTGAGTGGCCTTAGACAAACTTCTCCCTTCAACCACAATCCCCATTCTAGATTGCAACAGGAGTTCAATAAAACTGACTTTCCTTACAAAGTTTGTTTAAGGACTGCAACTAGAGGATGCACATGAAGCACAGCGAACACCTGAAAACTCTGTATAAATGTTAAGGTGCCAATAGTAAATTTCCCTCTGCTCCTTCCACTGGAAAATGAACTCATTATACTTTTTAGGAGTGGGGGGTGGAATCTAACTCTTATTGGAGACAATGGGAAGCAAACAAGATTGGTGGACTGACTCCCAGCATTATGTCACCGAAAGACCTGCATCTGTTCATCCTCCAATTCCATTTTTGCCTGCCAGACAGCATAAGAAATGCTACAAAACCGACTTTGTTTCTACATTTGCTGCATAATATGGCTCATTCTTTTAAAGGCAGACCGAACTTCTATATTAGCGATTCAAACACAAGAAGAAGGATATGATACGTAGGTTCCAAAACTGATGTATGTGGATCTCTGCGTGCGTTTTGGAGGGTCCGATCTTGTTTTCCCAAGGAGAAGCAGCCAGCATAGTTCTATTCAGGCCTGAAGGTTAGGGTTAAACCTGAACATGTGAAGAGAGTCTTGCCTCATGTTGTTGTTTGCTTCACATACAGAGTGGAAGTCTTAACAGATCAGCGTCTTGTACACTTGCAGCCTCTCCAGACAATTCAGAACACTGAAAACCAGGCTTTCCAATTCCACAGAGAGGCTACTGGCACAGAAGACACTGCCCTTTTTAGACTAACACTCTCATGAGCAACAAGGAAGAGAGTAAGAATCATTTGCTTCTTTTCCACACATTCAGGTTAAATCCTAGCTTGAACGCTTGAGCAGGGCTCACATCCGACTCAGATCACAAATTATTCTTCACGTCTACTGAGACATAGATATTTTAAGCAATGAGTTTACTGTTGTAAGGGAAACGAACTGGAAACTATTCTTTAAGAAAGCCTGTATGAGCATGGAGATCTGGGGCTAACCACCAGCTGCTAGCAAAGTCCTAGTGCTCCCTTTCTGTATATAATTGCCCTAGGTTTTTGGTTCAGGAACACAGAAATGGCTCAGGATGGAAAATAGAAACCACAAATTCAGCCATTCACCACCAAGAAACCTGTGAATATGTTTGTAGCTGATCACTATAAAACTATATAATGAAGAGGTCAAGTTGTTTCACATTCAGGATGTGAAGCATATCAGCAGAATGTAATTTTAGGCATGCTTCCATACTGCTGAAGCCAGACAATTCAAAACCACATAGTGCTCCTTTATCAATGGGCAAAGCAAATTATTCAAATGTCAAAGGTTACACACTATGTCACATGCATGCTCTGAGTCTGATTTTAGTGCTGATTTTCTTTATAATTTTAATGTATTTGTTTGATTCTTTTAAATATTTGTATTAAAGATGGGGGTATTTGTATACGAATACCCCCGCGCAGCTGGACTTAACGAGGGGCTGCTCATCCTTCCAATCACTCCCGGAGCTACTCTCTCTTCCTGCTGGGCTAGTAGTAACTCAGCAGCCATGCAGGGAGACCCGTCCTCCCTCCCACTGCCTGGAGTGGCCAGGCAAGCAGGAAGAGAGCGGAGCTCCGGGAGCAACTGGAAGGATGAGCGAGGCTGCTGCCGACCGCCGCACGCGTGAGTGGACAGGCCAGCTGCAGGGGCCGGCCCCTCGTTAAGTCCAGCTGCGCAGGGATATTCGTATTTGTATACGGATATGAATACCCCCATCTCTAATCTGTAAACTTACTGTTTTTAGCTTTTAAGTACTATCTTTTAATCATCTAAGCCACCTTGGGTCCTTTTAAAAGAGAAAGGCAGGGTAAAAATATTTCAAACAAACAAACAAATAAATGAGAACTGCTGGATAGCTCAGTGGTTTAGGTATCTGGCTGTAGAGCTAGAGATTAAGAGTTTGATTTCCAACCGTGCCTTTCTGACAGGGGCTGGACTTTATGGTTCATAGGGTCTCTTCCAGCTCTGCAGTGCTAAGATTATAAAGGGATGGGCAAATGTTGTGTTATGTTCAGTTTTAAAACATGAGGGCTCTCTAAGCCAATTTGCAATGCCTTGGAAGGCATTTCCTCTTGATAACCAAATATGTACAATAAGACAAAGAGTACATCTATAGTAGCCTCAAGCTTAACCATAAGCCAATGTCTCCCATTTCTAATATGAAACAGTTCTCTGTCAACATCATTTTGCTTTCCTCAATGTACCTACAGCTTTACAAGATCATCCTATTCATATTAGTTTTTGGAATTAAGCAAGTTAATAGCAGGAGCAAATTATCTACTTGCTATGTTTTATTCTACTTTCAAGAGCAATTTCCAATAAATCTAAAACAACATGTACATAATTTATTTATTCTATTTATTTAAAATATTTTTACCCTGCCTTTCTCCTTAAAAGGACCCAAGATGGCTTACATAATTAAAAAGACAATATTTAAAAGCTAAAAACAGTTAAGTATACAAATATTTAAAAAGAATTAAACAAGTATTATATTAAAAATGGTAAATAAAATCAATACAGGTGGCCATAACCTGCACAATGGATACAAGAGGAGTCTATAAACAGCAGTTTCTTTCCACATTAGTCTCTCAAGCTTATATAATCCAATCCAGACCTATGGTATTGTAGGTTGTGGAAGCAATAATACCAGGGTCAGAATGAGTGTTAAAATGTGATACATCTCAATTCTTCGGGTGTAGCACTTTATTGTGCAACTACTGTGCTGCAATTATGATTAGGCATCCTTCAGTCTCGAGAGACTATGGTTAACGTGCTCTGAATAGAGGACTTGGAACAGCGTCTAGTGTGGCTGAGAAGGCCAATTTGAGAGTGACAATCCCTTCCACACTGAAGACAAATACAATCTCTGTCCCCTGTCCAGCTGCAATTAGTACATTAATTAATTCAGGTTTTAATGAATGAATCTGTGCATACTCATTTTAATTGTCAAGGGCAGATTTAAAATCTAGTGGAGAACTAGACACCTTAAATATATATTGTTTAACAGGACATCACAATGAAATAATAAACTTTTTTTAAAAATGGATTCTACTGAGTTAATGAGAAAGGAAAAAAATTATTAAAATATGACCAATAAATGACAGCTTATAGCCAGGATCCAACAGGGTACTTCTGCTGACAGAACTACTACCGTTAGCAGAAAGAACCAGAAGGGGACAATTCCCCTTCTGCCCTGCAGTCCTGGTGCATCCCCAGGACTTCCTCCAGACAGCTGAAAAGCCCTCCAGAACATGTGTTCAGGCAATAAAGATGGCTATGGGAGAAGGAGGAAAGAAATAATTCATACCATAACTGCTAGCATTGTGTCTACTAATGCCTTGTAATCTGTCATGAAGTTGAAACTGACTTATAGTGACCCCAATAAGGCTTTCAAGGTAAGTAAGATATTTCAGGAGTGGTTTTACCAGTTCTGTATCCCTAGTGAGTTTCCATGGCTGAGTGGACATTCGAACCCAGCCTTCCTGAGTCCTAGTTTGTCATTCTATCCACTACACCACACTGGGTATCCTACATTTACTAAATTTGCTACATTTCATTCAGTGGCTTGAGTCCTGTTGAGGTAAATTATGCCACAGATCTCCAGTGATGTTTCAGGAAATTAAAAGCTTCTCATCCCTTCTGCCAGGATCCAGGGATCCCTGGGGACCCCTTCCTTCAGAAGCTGCGGATTAGGGTAGGGAATTATTTAAAAATGGAAAATTATAGCTACTGATCTCAGTCCCGCTGCGTTTCTGACTTTAACTTGTTTCCTACTCCCTTCTGTGACTCATGAAGGTTTCCAGAGTGAAGGGGATCCATAGGGGTCCCTGAAGCCTGAGGGCAGGGAGAGGAACCTTTGCATTTCCTGAAATGGCCACAGCTGATGACAGCACCAGAGACTTTTGCAGTGTAACTTACACCAACTGGGTTCCAACCAGTGTCTCAAAAAACTTTTACTGAGATTTTAGAAAAATACAGATTGTTTTCTATGTACTTTTGGATGCAGTTATCATTTATTATGCAGCATTAGTAATTATTCTCCTCTTCTATTTCTGCCAGATTATGCTCTCTCCCCACTCTTCTCTTCCTGACCTTTCCCCCAGTTTGGAATGGCACTGAAAACAAAAATCCCACCTTGAAAGCTTCTTCTTCCCTTTGACTGCTGTTTTCTACAAAAATAAGGATACAGGGACTGACTGGAGAAGCACACATAGATCAATGAGGAGTGTGTCTGCATGCCTCCAGGCATTGAGTGTTTTTTCCCCTACAGAATGGATCTATGAAATCCTTCAAAGGAAAATGGTTCTGGTTTAACATCTTTCCGCCTCTCCTGCTCTGTAGAGCTGCACTGAAAATGATTTAGGGAGAAGAGAAAGTTTAACTAGAGTACCGGTAATCTCTACATAAGATATTAATGGGGCAGGAGAGAATCAATTAATTGACAAGGATCTGAGTAGTATAGAAAGAAATGGAATGGTCTTTCTTTATTCGTATCAGAGCATTGCACAATTAAAAATCATGGATGCACAGGAAATATAGGCAAAATCAAAAAGCAATTAAAATGTCAAGACAATCAGACTATTTTTGACCAGAAGTGGTCAGAGCTTGAGATGGGCGCAGAAACTTTCCCTCGACTTCAGCGGCCTTCCCAGGAGTTGGCATCCATTAAGTGGGCGGGTTCTGTTCTGTTACAGTGCAATGCTTCTGGAAGGGAAGCATCTGCTGGCTGCACACTGTTGCCCAGGGGACATAGAAGGAGCCTCCCCAAAGGGGAAGGGTGGCCAGAACAGAGAGAAAGAAAGCAGGACAGTCTGCTGTTAGGATGAAGTCCCTGACCTCTGAGGAAATGTGGCTTTTAAGAGAGAGAAAAAGGTTGTTAACCTTCAATTTAAAAGTTGCTATAGATTTTATTTTATCTTATCTTATCTAGGGACTGACCCTCAGACCACTTGTATGTTGAAGACTTCTATAGGGCCTTACTATCAGTTACTCAGTTATCTAGTTCATTTTCAGTGCTGCGTTTTTATCTTACGATACTTCATGAGTTTCAACTTCTTTTTATGCTATCAGCCTCCTGATAATTTATTTTTATAGAGCACTCTATAAATAACTCATTGCTGATTCAGCTCTGTGCTTTGCAGTGCCTGATTGTGGGTGCCAGAGGCTGGGGGTTTGAATCCCCACCATGTCTCCCAAGAGAAGGGCCAGCAAAGATCACTCAATTGTGGTTGACAGGGTTACATGTCCTGCCACCCGCGCAAAGTGGGGCAAGCTACACAGTGCCAGAGCTACACCAGAGGAAAGGGCTGGTATGCCATTTCTGAGTACTTTATACTTTATACACAGAAAACCTGAGGAGGATCACTTTAAGTCAGAATTGACTTGGCAGCACATAATTATTAATTATAAATAATGTAAGTAAAAATAACAATTTTACTATATTTTTATAAGAAAGACATACACATTTTATATATTCTAATGTGCCTTCAAGATCGAAAAAGAAAATCTCAGAAATTACATGGGCTTAAAAATTTCCTTTAACAGAGATATCCAAGCTGTTCTTTTATTGCTCCCTCTTTACAAAAAAGCACCAAATGTTGCAAGAAGCTCTAGGTGGAAAGATCAGTAAGGAAAGAGGAACAAAGGGCAGTTTGCAGGCTGGGAGAAAAAGAAGCATTTGTTGGGATGAACTAGAATGTGAAGAGTAGGAACAGAATGGTGGATTTTGAAATTAGATTTCCATTAGAACTATTCCTTCAATTAAAAAGACAAATTTATGTTACTAATGTGCCCTCAATATTAAGATAATATAATTCAAAAATTAGTTGAGGGCAAGAGGACTAGACACTTTTTAAGTTGGTGATTCTAGTTTGTAAAAGATGTTGACTGTTCACAAACACAGAACTAATCAGCAGCAGACTTGAAGATTTTCCACAGGCTTACAGTAATAAAATTTCCATTGATGGGGGTAGGAAAGAACTATAGGCAAGAAATTAAGCCATGGAGCATGCAGCATTCTCAAAAGTTTCTATCTGAATAGTTAACACCTGACCATTCCAAAACAGAATCAAATACTATGATTTCTTGTCAAACTAAAGAAAGAAACCTGGGATTTACTGACAATTCTGTAAGACTTATGTCTGTGCCACGCATAGCACAGTAATAGTAAATCATGTAAAATCAGATTGATAGCTCTCATGCGGATAAAGATACGTTGGCATACATAGGGTCAGAAGGAACATACTTAACCTCCTGCACTGACACTTGCAGGTCTTTCAAGTGAACTCTCCTAGATTGGGTGTCCAAGCTTCTATATCAATGCTGACTAGTGCCCATCACAAACATACAAATGGACTGAATATAAGCCTAGGTTTCTTAAGCCATTACTAAATTTAACAGTTCTGCTATTATATATTGCCAATGTTATTTTCTTCACAACTACCAAGCGCATCTCTCATCACAAGGCTCAAAGGTAAAAATGGTCAATATTCACTACATTAACACACGGGATTCCTCTGCCATCTTCTTTCACCTTTATAGTTAATATTCTCTCTCTCTCTTGAGGTTTAAGTGAATCCCCAGTCTTCAAAAAAACACCTATACCTCTCTTCTCTCTCTCCCCCCTCATCCTTGCCTAGACTTGGTTTCTGTTTTCTGTCTCCTAAGGAATTTTTACAACCAGGTCCTAAAACAACACAAGCCAAATTACTGCATGCAAATGTACCATACATCCAAGAGCCAATGAATATTTAGCATGAAACATTTCATTCAACATTTCATTTTGTTTCCATTTCTGATGAAGTGGACATGACCACAAAAGCTCACATTAAAATATAATAGTCTTTAAGGTGTCACATGTTTTTGTCTTTTTTTGTTTTGTTTTGCTTCTTTGGATTTTGCCTGATATGCTTGCACAGACTAACACAGCTACCTCTTCCAAAACTTCTGATACAGTAGTTTGTTTGAGAAAACAGAGGTTATTATAAAGTACATTTACTGGCTTTGTGTTACGACAGCTAATAGTCTATCTTCTTTTTTCAAAATAGTCACCTCTGTATCACTCCGTGCATTTTAAAACAGGAAGTACAATGTTGACCTCTTCTTTCAAATGCCTTACCCCTCCCCTCAAGCATTACGCCTGACAGATACACAAGGAAGTCATGGTATTTTACTTACGGATGTGGTTTCATTTCAATATAATTTTTGGGAATGAAGCCATCCTTGCCATTGAGTTCTGCCTTGTACCAGTTCTGATCACATTCCTCATTCAAAACCTGGGGGAAATAGACAGTATAGGAGAAATAAGAAAATGTTCTCCTTATGCTTTAGGTTCTCAACATGCTGTTGATCCACCTCATTTGCTAACAGCTAACTTCCAAGTTTTCTCTCATCCTACTCCAACAGTGGAAGTGAAGTCATAGAACTGAGCAAGAAAGTAACTTAGTATTCTAAATTAGGCAATTCAGTGGGATAATGAAATTCACAATGAGCCTGTCAGTTCCATTTTTAGTCTTCTAATTAAAGTCTGCCACCTATACTGTGGCTGAAGTAAATTAAACATTTGAAAGTCAAGCCATATTCTGAAATTCGCTATGAACAGCAACTATGTAAAAGAGAACAGACCTTCAGTATTCTAAAATAATAAGGAATAATACATCACCATTATAAAGTGCTAGGCAATATAAGATTTAGGGATTCATCACATGATCTATACAGGATTATTTTATAGTATATGATAGTCATATTTTAATTATGTTACTACATATTTATAATCTGTAAAGCTGTTAAGTGGCTTTTAAAATATGCCTCACATTCAGGCCTATACATTACTCTAGTACAACTGCCTCAGAACTCTTTCATATATTAAAGCAATTCACATTTTTGCTTTTCACTGCAAATTAATTTCACTCAAAAAGGGGATTTGCATATTTCCCTAGCTGAGAAAGAGGATTCCAGAAAATTGTGAAGCCCTGGCCTCATCCTTGTGAATAGTTTCCCTTCCAACTAAGACTACATATGACAAACAGAAATGCCAGTTACATGTGTGCGTTTTTTTTACCACATTATTTAACAGCTGGGAAAGAAAAGGCAACATGTGTAGTTTTACTAAGATTACACATCCTAGGAGAAAGATTTCTATGACATTTCACATTGTCTCTGCAACCTATATTTGAACCCATAAGCAAGTTAAAACATGTTTATGAATAGTCTGGCCTTTCTCACCAGATTACTCATTGTTGTTGTTTAGTCGTTAAGTCGTGTCCGACTCTTCGTGACCCCACGGACCAGAGCACGCCAGGCCCTCCTGTCTTCCACTGCCTCCCAGAGTTTGGTCAAATTCATGTTGGTAGCTTCGATGATACTGTCCAACCATCTTGTCCTCTGTCGTCCCCTTCTCCTCTTGCCTTCACACTTTCCCAACATCAGGGTCTTTTCCAGGGAGTCTTCTCTTCTCATGAGATGGCCAAGGTATTGGAGCCTCAGCTTCAGGATCTGTCCTTCCAGTGAGCACTCAGGATTGATTTCCTTCAGAATGGATAGATTTGTTCTCCTTGCAGTCCAGGGGACTCTCAAGAGCCTCCTCCAGCACCACAATTCAAAAGCATCAATTCTTCGGCGGTCAGCCTTCTTTATGGTCCAGCTCTCACTTCCATACATCACTACTGGAAAAACCATAGCTTTGACTATGCAGACCTTTGTCGGCAAGGTGATGTCTCTGCTTTTTAAGATGCTGTCATAAACAGCATCTTTAAGCTTTAAGCTTAAACAGCTTTAAGATTACTCATAAACATGTTCAAACCCACCCATAAACTCAAACATAGGTTGCAGAAAAAAACATTATGTCATAAAATCCTTTCCCTTCCCCAATTATCATTTACACAGGGATGGAAGCATGAAGCATAGCCATTAACCCCTCCTTTCTAGCTTCCCAATATGGTTCTCTGGGTTTCCGCCATGTCCTTTCCCCCATAAAAACATCACTTTGTAGTTTCTCAGCTTCTGGGATGGGGAGAAAGACCCATTCCAGAGGGATGCAGAGCTTCTCTTAAGGCTTAGTTACTGCCAGTAAGAGCTTTAAGCTAAATATGACCTTCATCCTGAACGAGGCTTCTCACTGCTGATCTATGTGGGAAGCTAGAATAGCTTATTGCTCACACTTTTCTGTACATGGCCCCTCTTCAAAACCAACTCAATGTACTGTATACTGTATATTTTAATTAAGAAGTGCTTACAAATTTCAAATTCTAAATGAGAAAAGGTGTCTCAATGCACCAAGATGTGCTTTGTTGAAAAACTGGTCAAACACTGTGAGGGTTTTTTCCTTGCAAAAATGTTGGCTCTTTTCCCTTTCAGCAGCAACATTAGGAGAAACAAAGAACACCTTGGGGCTTGTATTTTGCACAAGATCACACAAAATATGTTTTTGTGTCAAGTACAAGGTTTTTGCATTAAAACATTTCAATGAATTTTTTTTTACAAAAAAGTGTCAAATGCACAAAACTTCTCATAATCTCACCCAATGGGCAGACAACATTTGACATTTTTTTTGTTCAGCTTCAAAAATAAATGAAGATTTACATTCCTAGCTTTAATGACTAATTAAAATGCTTTATTTATTAGCTGATTGCTTGGTTTTACAGATTAACTATCTCTATAGATATGATGCTTCATTGTAAATTTAATGAGGACATTTTTCAAGACAAATAGTCACATCTGTTGGCAAAGGTGGTAACAAATACAGTGACATAAAAACATAAAACGACTGCTAAATATACAGTCACTGAACATAACTCTGATTGAAGTCCACTTAAAATACTCATTTTAAATCTGCCAAATATAGCTGACTGAAGTGATTCATTTATGTGCTCAGATTTCCTGTTAACATTTATGTAGTAAACTTTATGCTGGTCACCATTCACAGCCATACTCTATCACATTCCTGAAACACAAAATACAAGATGGCAAACTTTTAAAAAGTGTAATGCTACCGATTTTCAAATCATGCTTTATATGTAAGCTAATATATGGCTATTACTTTGCTTTTCTTATTGTACTGTACAGCTCTTACTAGCCAGAGCATGTTAAAAGAGAGTGTTAAAAACATCTGGTTAGAAAATTGAAGAGCCCTCAATTTTGATGATGTGACTGAAGATATCAGCAGAAATCTGGAAGCCAACCATTACGGTTCACCAACCTAGGGTGTGAATTCCTTCTCTTTGCATGCGTTAGATACGAAATGAAAATTCCTACAGAGATGAAAGCCAAGTTAATCTAACCAAACTAATGGAAAGTAAAGCAACTGTTTCTTTTATGTTAGAACATTTGTGGTTGAGAGGGAAGGTATTTTTAGTCGTAACACTTGAACCAAGACTGCTATGTGATGGATTCAGCCTGGATTCAGCCTCTCACTACAGTAATACAGAGACACCCACAGGATAGCAGCCTGTCAGTTTTCTATATTTATAAGAAATATCTTATCAGCACAAGTCAATCTGTCTCCACAGAAACAGGGAATGGGGTGGGTGGTGGTGGTTTGGCACTAGCTTAACAAATCTGAAGAGATTCTCAGGTCCAAACTAGACACTGGCTGCAGTTGCATGGTCTGCCACGCCCAGCCCAGAATCTCAGGGGAAAGCCTAATACTAGTACATGCTACCTGACTGCTCTTGCCTGCAGAGCTAATGAAGAAATAAATGGACAAATGCAGAAGCTTTACGCCATGGTTTGTTTAATGTATCCCCCAAACACTCCACTCCCATTATCAAAACAAAAAAGGAATATTTAAAAACCGTCCATGGACTCTCTCCCTCCTCTGCTTGTTCTCTTTCCTCCTCTAACACACCCTTGTGGAAATATCCCCAGCCTAAGCTGCTATTTAGCCCATGATGTAACTTGCCTCTAGCTGGTGGTTAGGCTTGTGACATGTGTCACCTGTATCAATCCTATATGGTACCACCCATTCCAATAACGCATCACCATTCCTTTGTGAAGAGATGAGAGTTGTGCACTCTCTTGTCTATTAGGCATAGTTTTGGTATGGGTTGCTCTTGAATTTTGTGATAAAAATTAGTAACTTTATTTCACAATTTACTCGTTGCCATGCAAACATTGCATTGTGACCACATTCTCTGAGCTACATGCTTCCACAGCAGGTTGGAGAACCCTTTTTTTTTTTTAAGCCCAGGACTCTATTGGGCTACATAGATCACTAAAAATGCCAAAACCTGCAAAATATGAAAAATGAAATGAGCAACTAGCGGTCTACTTCCATTTTTGAAAAGAGAATAGTATTTGGGCAATGGGGTCCCTGTAAACTATTTAAAAAGTGAATAGCTACTGCTGGAAGATTCCAGGAGCCGAGTCACTTTCTTGCCAGAAAAAGAGGGAGCC
This sequence comes from Intellagama lesueurii, assembly GCA_037013535.1. Classification (NCBI taxonomy): domain Eukaryota; kingdom Metazoa; phylum Chordata; class Lepidosauria; order Squamata; family Agamidae; genus Intellagama; species Intellagama lesueurii. The sequence continues at coordinate 181,442,914 of JBAJHW010000002.1, forward strand.
AAGGGAAGTACTGGATTGTGTCCCCCCCCCCCCCCATTAGTTTTCCTTCCTGCATTTGGAGTGTGTGCTCACCTGCTATTCAAAACTGAAATGGAGAATTGTATCCTGAATGTGCATACCAAAATTCTGTTCTGATGCCTTGGTGTTAAAATACTGGTATCACACTGGAAACTGACATACAGAATACCAAACAGGCAAGTTGAACAAAAGGCCTCATTTTGAACTGCTGGATAACTCAGAGGTTTAGGCATCTGGCTGTGGAGCCACAGGTTTGGAATTTGATTCCCCACTGTGCTGCTTTCACGGGGGCTGGACTTGATGATCTATAGGGCCCCTTCCAGCTCTGCAGTTATAAACTTATTATTATTGTTCAATCTCAGTAAAGCACTGTTGCACAGTCTTCACATTATTTTCCTGCAGATTTGCGAAACTGTTTTTGCAGCAATTCTTATGAATCTTTTCAAACTGTGTAAGAAACTCTTGCTAGTTTAAGTGCCCCCTTGTCAAATGCAAAGTTTATATATATGTTCTCTAATGTGCTATATACTTCAGCTGTGCTGCCGCCAGCTATAATGCAGCTTGCTAAGAACTCCTTCAGAAAAAGCTTAGTAGTTAAGGGAAGTTCTATCAATTAAAAAAAAAAGAGAGTTCTTATTTATAAACTAGGAACATTATAATTGTCATAACCAGAAATGCCAAAACACTCCTTTTGGAATGGAAAAAAAACCTAACTGAAGGTTGTACTTATTGCTCACAAGAGCTTATTGTTAATGCTATGCAAGAACAAGAAATGGATTGTCCTTCAAATCAATATTTTGGCCACAAAAGTAATCAGAAGTATTTTGTGGGAATCCCCAATTTCTTCACAAGACTAATGTTTAAATGCTTTATTATTCATATGACTCCAAGAACTCTTGATTATTCAAATCATGTTAGACAGAAATCTTTTGATTACACAGCGCCACCCATGTCCACAACTGTAGGGTTTTCTTTCTGCACTGATATATCCTCCCACACTGAAAGAGGAACAGGAGTCCATTTCACTGGGTCACTAATAATCAAAAAGGAAATATTATTAACATAGAAAATAAGGGAAATCTAGCTGCCACAGAAACATGTCATGCAAGTAATTCCCTTCTACACCAGTAATACGTACTTAGTAATCATCACCATATGCCATCAAGTCAATTCTGAATTATGGTGGGTTTCCCAGATAGAGAATATTCAGAAGTAGTTTACCATTCCCTACTTCTGGGGTTTTCCTGGGGCTGTGCAGCTTGCCCAAGGCAACACAGGCTGGTTCTGCTCACAGGAGGCACAGTGAGGAATCGAACTCCCAACCTCTGGCTCTGCAGTCAGATACCTGATGCACTAAGCTATCCAGCCAGCTAGTAATACTTAAGTGGACAGTGAAACAGTGTGCTCTACTTACAGTCACTAATTTCTCTAGTTAAGAGATCAGATAAGCAAACGACTAAACTGTGATCAAGATACAAAGCATCGTGTATACAGAATACAGAACCACCCTTCTAATTCTCACTGAAAAATCTGAGACAAAACTAGGGAAGGTTTACAGAAGAAAAGAAACATACAGTCATATACTTACCAAAGATAGCAATCAGAAGTCAGAATCATGTATATTATTTTTGACTGTTTTTCTTTATAGCAGTAGTTCCAACCTTGGGTAACCCAGGTGTTCTTGGACTGCAATTCCCAGAAGCCTTCACCACCAGCTGTGCTGGCCAGAGTTGGGAACCACTGCTTTATGGAGCTTTATGAACAGTCTGGGATACTACAAGCCGACTAACAAACCCATTTGCTGGTTCATTCTTTTCTGCTCTGTTCACTGACTCTGGTCAGTTTTTAATTTTTTAAATGAAGATTTAATTTCAAGCAGATCACTTCTCATCATAGCTGCATGTTATGTTCCAAGAACCCTTCCTATCAACTCTGCCATAAATAGTTTCTTTAAGAGAGGAAGAACACTGAATGAGACAAAGAGCCATAGTTTACTGTGAGTGCAATGAGAGTACTTTTGAGAACACCCGTGTTTTATAACTAGCTACAGCACTCAGGATGTTATGATGGACACAGAAGACAGAAACATCCTTATTTCAAGCTTAGGATCCATTTAATAGTGGAATGTGAGGAACAGTCTACACCTGTCCTGTTTAGTTATAGTCCCTTCCTGAGATATACATATGTAGTAATCCCCATTCCCAACACTGAACATCATCTGCTCAGGCCCAATTCTATAACTATACCACAACTGGAACACATACTTTATTTTTGTGATGTACACAAAAATATTTTCCCTTCGCCTAAAATAAGATTTGCATTCTGGCATATTCTTGCTTCAGCTCTGGTCAATATTTAGTATCAAGCTGCAGCTACTTATACTCAAAACACAGCACTTTCCTGATGTTATAGTAATCTAAAATATATACAGAGACTACTAGTTGTAAGAGGGTCAATAACTTAGCACAGAGCTGGTCTGAATTAAATAAAAGGTGTACATGAACTTGAAATTCCTTGCTGATGTTATGATCTATCAAAGTTTCAGTGCAAGAGCAGAAGTTCAATTAGTCACTTCTTACTTGCTTTGGAATCCCTCTGGCCTTGCTGTGAAGAGTGGCCATCCATAATTTAACTTTCAAAACATAAACTGCTGGGAAAAGAAAACAAGGAAAGAACATTCCAGGCCATTTTGATGCTAGAGCCTAACAAAAGTCTGCCTTAGGATGTATAAAGCTGGTGCTTTCACTTACAGAGCTACGGAATTAAAGACCACTTAAATTCATTGTAATAAATAATAGTACAGCCTTTTCATAAGCCAGTGTAATATGAATGGCACTTGATTTTTGTACACCATTAGGAATTAAACTGAGACTTTTCCTTCTTGGTGCAAAGTGGGAAATCACATCATTGGTTTTGATTTCAACAGTCCGATGAACACTTGGGAGAGTGAACCATGTCAGTCATGAACCTCCTTTTGAGTTGCTAAGCCATGACTCTAACCTCTTCAACGTAGAAAATGTTATCTCAGGCACTGTGGTTGATAGGAAAGAGTAGCAAGATAGTTTGCAGATATTTGGATTTAAAAGTTGGTCACAATTTTCTATTGCTTTCCTGGCCTCTCATCTTTAGATACTGTTCACCGTTTATGTTTCCACATTTGCAATTCTGCTTCAAAAATTGGATTTTTTTCCTCAACCAATCCATCATAAATTTCAAAACACTACTCCAAGGACTGAGATTTAACATGTTCACATTTTCTTGAAAAAAGAAGTTGCAATTTTCTGATGTACATACTGTGAACAGAAAATCAAGAGTTCAATTCTGTTACAAAGTGATCCAAGAATGGGCGATAAAGATTGACTTTACAGTACTCTTGGGAGCTCTCAGTAGACGCATCACCCCATCTATTTGACAACCGTTTGTTCTCAGCATCTTTATTTCCTCTCCAAAATCACCAACTAGTCTCTCTGCTAAAAAATAAATCTCATCAGTGTTTAGGATTCTCTCTTACTTCTTGTAATGTCTGCATTATACAGTGGTGCCTCGACTTACGATCATCCCTACTTACGACCATTTCGAGTTACGACCATCTCCAGTCGCAAAATTTTGCTTCTACTTGCGACCGGAGCTTCCACTTATGAACAGAAAAAGGCAGGGGGAAAAGGCGGGAAATTCAAATTTCTAACTGTAGGTGGTGACAAGGCTGCTTCTTTGTAGCTCTTTCGCCCCAACGGTTAGAGTGAGTGCGATCGGAGAAGGCTGCCTGGTAAGGTAAGGTGCTGTTTTCTGCTTTTTAAAAAACTGTTCTGGGTGTTTTTGCAGCGTGGTTTTGGGCTGGGGGGGTTATGTTTCTGTGCTGTGATGGGTCTTGGGGGGTTTGTTTGTTTTTTGGTTCCCCCCCCATTTCTGATGGGTCTTGGGGGGTTTGTTTGTTTTTTGGTTTTTTCCCCCCCATTTACGATGGGTCTTGGGGGGTTTGTTTGTTTGTTGGTGCTTTGCTTTTTCCCCATTTCTGATCTGTCTTGCATGCTTCGTTTGCTTTTTGCATTGCTCTTTCCCCATTTCTGATCTGTCTTGCATGCTTCGCTTGCTTTTTGCATTGCTCTTTTCCCATTTCCGATCTGTCTTGCATGCTTCGTTTGCTTTTTCCCCATTTCCATCAGTCTTGCATGCTCTGCTTGCTTTTCTCTCCCCCCCCCTCGGCCGGAAGGGATTAATCGCGTTTCCGATGGGTCTTGCAGTGATTTTTTTCTTCAGCCGGAACGGATTAATTGCATTTCAATGCATTTCAATGGGAAATGGTGCTTCGACTTACGACCATTTCGACTTACGCCCATCTTCCGGAACGGATTAAGTTCGTAAGTCGAGGCACTACTGTACTTTTAACATGAGCACAGCTCTGAATGAGATCAAAATTCACCTTCTGACATAATGTGGCACTGTAAGATAACAGTTTATTTAGTATGAGCAAAATTAGAAACTGTCTTGATGTTACACAATGTAAAAACTGAAAAGCTTGCTATGATGTTTTGCAGCTCTGTAAAATTTGTACCACTTGCAAATATATTTCAGTACATCAAGCTACTGACTGATTTTTTTGTCCATCTTGTCTCATACAATCAGAGAATACTGTGGTGGTGGACACCCTTTTTAAACGACATTTTAAAAGGCTGTATCCCTTTAAGAAGACTGCAAGAAAAAGTTGATAACTGATTTGACAGTTCCGAGATAATTTTGTATCAAAGATTTCACAGGAATAAACAATGGCTATATTTAAACTATGAGCCACATAATGCACATACTGTGCTTTAGAACAGTCATTCACAACATATGGTCCCCTGGGTGGGTGGGTCTCGGTACATTTGAAGAGGGCCACAGGCTGGAAATAATTCTTCACACACCACCTTACAAGGTTCATTGTGTAACTTATGCAATCCTGATTCAGCCTATATTTATTTCATATTATGCTTATGGCCGTGGCCAAAAACAGTTGAGAACAGTTGCTTTAGAAGATTGCTCAGAAACTATTGATTGGACTCCCTAGCATTTCCCACCCATATCCTTGGCCAATCATTTTTTTCTAAATCTATACCTAACATTGTCACACCCTACCCAGGGTAGGGAATGACCAGGTGAGTTTCCTTGACCACAGGCTCCATGGACTCTAGAATCTCGCTGTTGTGGAAACTTGCCTTTTTTTTTTTTTTAGAGAAGAGGAATTGTGTACACCATCAGGTTGGGTGCCTTGTACCTCTTGCCCCAAAGTTCGTGTGTGTGCGTGTGTGTGAGTTAGTTGCTTTTACCAGTCCCCACTGCTCACTGTCCTCAACTGGGTCCCAGTTCCTTTCACTGGTTCATGGGAGTCTGCAGTCTGGGGCTGGGCTTGAGTATGCAGCACTGATCCCAGCCAGTTAAGACCATTTAGAGAGAGCCGATAATGCTGAGCTTATAAAAGTCCTAAAGCCTCAGCCGCTCATCTTGCTCCTGAAGGATCTACCACAACCACTGGTTGTGCCTCTTTCTCCACCAACGCCTCTTCTAGGTGGCTGTGGGACTGCTGTGCCACAAGCTCAGCCTGGTGTTGGAACTGTGTTGTGGGGGCCAAGGCCTGATGACAGGTGTTCCACCTTTGCATCCTCTGTCAGGGGCAGAGTCGATCCATACTCTTGTCCATAGGTCCTGGAGCAGCAAGGTCTGGTTCTCACCGGGTTTGCAGAAGATAGGAGGGAGCTTTTTGCAGGCCTCGACCCAGTCCTTTGACTCTGTGTCAAATGACAATGATACACTACTTCATCCACCTCCAAAATCCCACCCAGGGGCCTTGCTCCTATCTTCTGTGTCCTTAGGCTGCCCTACTGCCAGAGTGGAGGGGGGCTTGCGTCTAAGGTGGATGGCCTACAGGGGACAGCCAAAGCATCACAGGTTTCTAATTTTCTCTCATTCTCTAAAACAAGTTGTCTCTCTGAAATCAGTTGACAGAGAACATCTGCTTTCCTTCCATGTTTTCAAAAAAATATTACAATCAGCATGATTCCTCCCTCTTCGTGTTTCTCAAAAATTGTTTAGCATGTTTCCAATAGTGCTTGTACTAATGGGGTGGAATATAAATTGAAACAAACAAACAAACAAATAAAAATAAATAAACAAACAACTGCATACCTCATTTTGGTCTAAATCAACTGAAACATTTTTATGGCTACCTTCAGGGTTTTCTACTCCAATATTCTCTTCCAGGTCTTTTTCTACCTCTTTCAATTTTTTAACTGCAAATGCATATATTGATTACTGTTTTGACCATTTCTGATTTTCAGAAGGAAACACAAAATTATGAAATCAAATGCTTAGAGTTGCCACTTTCTGAAAAGTCAGTGAAATAGAAATTGGTCAGGGAAGATCAGGGAAATTGGTCAGCAACTGGGGAAAGTTTGGGAAATTGTGATTTATTCAAGTAGCAGATTTTTGATGTGCTATTGCAATGAGATGATATTTTACGGGCAGTTGGGTGGGAAAAGTAATGCCCCTTCTTTGGCCTTTCCCTGTTCCACCTCTTTCTGTGTTCCACTTCTGCTGCCCCAGCAAACAGCCAAATATCTCTGTTGAGTTTTGGCCCTGCATGATTTGTGAGGTCAGCCTGTAGCTTTTGCAAAGCAAAGGTAATTTAAACACAAACTCGAAACATTTCACTGTTTTCATCTGCAACTGCTACAACTACATTCTGTTACATTCACAGTGGATTTGATGGCACAATTTAAAGCACACTTAAATTTAAAAAAACCTGATTTTTTTGGGATGATTTAAACAAAAATTTGATTTTGTTTTCATTTAAATCAACTTGATTTAAAACACACACACACACACTGATTTTTAGCCACCCTGGTTATATTCAAAGATAAACATGTATCAGGGTCATGGTTATGTATGGAATAAAGATTGTGTTTCACTGCTGTTGGATTTAATAGACAACTAGCACTTACTGTGTGCCATGCAAAGTGAAGTTTGCAAATGTGATTGTTTGTTCCTGCTGCAATTTATGGAGAACCAGCTCTCTCATCCCCTTCACTGACCTCTCCCATGCATCAAACTGCAGATGAGAGGCGTCTGCTTCTCCTACATTGCAGAAATGATCTGCAAGCAGTTAATCTCCACCTCCTTCCCTGCTGCTGATCTGCTCATTACACTTTCTGGAACCCAAAAAGTTAGTTCCAGCTCAGGAATATTCCTACTTGCCAGACAAACAAATTACTAACATCTTGGTGCCAGGCAGGTGCTTCTGTTCAAGGCTATATCTGAAACCGCATTTTGAAAATGGTATTTAAAAGGACTTCTTCCTCTTCCTCCTCCTCTGGGCAGTTTACAACATGTATAAAAAACAGGCTTAAATACAATTTAACAAAAGAGACAATAGAAATAATAAAATGCAAAAAACAATACCATCAAAATATAAAAATATGCAATGGCTAAATGTTAAATTTCATGCTGAGTTCGTTCCATAGCTATGAGCAGTTACTGGAGACAAATGGAAATATTGTAAAATGTACTACAAAATTTTTGAACTGAATAATACAGGAACTAGAACTATGTGCAAGGATCAGAAGAACCTGAAAATTAAATCAACTCAACAATTCACTGTGATATGTTTAGGTTCAAAGCCAAATACAAGTTCAGAGAGGACAGAGACAACAAGCAGGCAAAGACCTTTCTCTTCAGGCAGACTTTTCCTTAATGGCTGGTGGTCTGAGAGGGTTTAAAAAATGACTGTTGTGCTCTGTTAAAACTGTTGTTTTAAATGTGTTTTAGCATTGATTTTACTTACTATTTTCAATATACTTGTTTAATTACAGAGCAGTACGACAGTGGAACCAGTTACCTCGGGGGTTGGTGAGTGCTCCAACACTGGAGGCATTCAAGAAAAACTTAAATAATCACCTGGCAGATATGCTTTGATTGTGTTCCTGCATTGAGCAGGGGGTTGGACTTGATGGCCTTGTAGGCCCCTTCCAACTCCACTTTTCTATGATTCTATGATTTCTTAAAACTTTTAAATATTCATATGCTTACTGTTTTAGCTTTTAAATACTGTCTTTTTAATTACGTAAGCCACATTGAGTCCTTTTTAAGGAGAAAGGTGGGCTAGAAATATTTTAAATAAATAAATAATAAACAAACATGTTCAGAAGGATGAAAATGGCAAAGAACCCCCTGCCACAAAAACCAGTATGGTGTTATGACAGCAGAGTGCCTGTGGGCTCTGCACATAGTAATGAAGAAGATGCCATATAACTCTTGTAACAACATCAGCAAGTTATTCAAGCAAATGTTCTTGGAATTTAACTCAATCAACGGGGAGGTTTGAACCCCTTGGAAACCCCTCCCCCATAAAGCCATGCTTCTGTTCACTGTATCATTAACAAAGTCTATATGACAAAGGCAATTCCTGGACAATGTGGAATCCATCATCCTTTTAGACTGATTCCCTTGCAAGTTTCAGAGATTAACCTTTTCTGCATGTTTGACATATCTTATTTAACTTGTCACACCAACAAACGGAATTGGAACAAAATAAACTCCAACATGGCACAGATGAAGTTGGTGTATCCTTGGCACAGCTACAAGAATCACATTTTTTGTCTACTGTACATCTTCTGGGCTCTTTTTCATGGCCCTAGCTCATTTTACTTCTTTTTCCCTAACATGACATGGATAACTTTGGTGTTTTGGTTTTTACAATTTTCAGGAGCTCCAAAGGCTATAAAAATGCCAAACAAAGAGTCAAACCAACCAACCAAAACAAAAGCAAAATATAAATGACTAGAAGTCCACTATCAGTTTTGAAAAAGGAATATTTGGGGGTATTAAATGATACAAAGTAACCCTGTAGTCTATTTAAAATCTGATCTGCCACTCTAGGAGGCATCTAGGAACTATAATTCACTTTTTAACTGGCAGAAACACTTGGCAAGCTATCTTAAGGAGAAATCACTGAGCCACTAAAAGTACATTGCTTTATTATTATTTGCACATATTGCCAATTAAAAAACCTTCCACAAATCATCCTCAAGACAGAACTGAAACCCCATGGCTCAGGTGCATGAACTATGAATAACATCAGACTAGTTAGCTTTAGTTCTTTAATAAAACTGGATGAAGAAATCAATGCTAGAAACTTCTTCAAAACAAAACAAGCATGAGGTGAGAATAAAAGCTGTCATTTTATATTCTGTTAAGATCATTTCAGTCAAGAGCTTAGGCTTTATAAACAACTCAAGACAATCTAAGGATGCATATACTTAACCAAATAAGAGCAACAATAAGAGCATGTTTCAACTTGATTCCTTTTCTTCTAAACAATCTGCCTATACTCCACAGACAATGGAGTAAAAGCTGGGCAAATGATGATGACCCATTACAGAAACTTTTTTGTTTTGAGGATACTCTACCCAAGGAAACATTGTACAATGTTAAAAACCGCCTCCTGTGCCAATTCAAATATTTTAAAACTTCTGTACTTTTTTTAAAAATCTAAGATTTTGTAAAATGAGTTTTGGAAGTAACACATAAGCGAGTTCCAACTTAGTTTTGAGCAAATAATGTTAACTGACTATTCCAAAGGTCAGATGTTTAATATCATTCAAACGTGGGTCTATCTGTACCAACTATTAAGATCCTGAAATAAAATGTTCATGATTTTTAGCCAACAGAATACAAAAGGCTAGGTAAAGGTAAAGGTTCCCCTTGACAAATTGTCCAGTCGTGTCCGACTCTAGGGGGGGTGCTCATCCCCGTTTCCCAAGCCGTAGAGCCAGTGCTTGTCCGTATACAGTTTCCATGGTCACATGGCCAGTGCAACTAGACACAGCACGTTGTTACCTTCCCACCGTGGTGGTACCTATTTATCTACTCGCAATTTTTACATGCTTTCAAACTGCTAGGTTGGCAGGAGCTGGAACAAGCGACAGGAGCTCACTCCATTGCCTGGATTCGAACTGCTGATCTTTTGATCTTGCAGCCCAGAGGCTTTGCGGTTTGACCCGCAGCGCCACCATGTCCTAATACTAAATAAAAATTTAAAAAATGTAAAGAAAATTACCTGAATGTATCTTTAAAAAAAAAAAGCATGTCCGAACCCTGTGTTTCCTAGTTACAACTGCTTTTGGAGCCACCAAAGGAGTTAAACAAAGAGTTCCTTCCAAACCTAAAACACTTAACAGAATGAGATCTGAATAATAAGATTACCATAATCTGCCTCACACATATACAGCTGGGGTTTTGCCTAATCACTCCATTCCAAGACAAATGGAGAAGCACAGCAGAGATAACAGGCCAATTTCTTAGAATAAGCAGCTTTTCAAGGCTTACCCTCCAGTCGCGCCCCCCTTCCACAGCAAAACATGTCAACATGTTTTGCCATCTCCTTCCCTTTTTTGACCAATGTACAGTATTGCCTGACATAACCAATTAGGCATGCTAAAAGATATTTCATTAGCTATGCAACAGAAATCAACATTATGTGAGAAACTCTAGAGCATATCATACCATATATTTCAATGTCTGCATTCTGAAATTAAACAGGAAGAGCATCTATTCCAAAGTGACTGGGAGTTACACCAAACAAATAAAAATAAAAATGAAAGTATTGTGGCTCCTTTAAGATTAATACATGCCTTTTAATGTGAGCTTTTGAGAATTATATATTGGAAGAAGTGGATTGTAATCCAAAAAGCCTCACTCTGAAATAAAATTGTTAACCTTAAGTGTAAGAGGAACAAAGAAAAAGAAGACAAGATTTCTGTATTTTTTATTGCGGGGGAAGGAAATTTCAGCATCTGCAGAAACTTGCTCTTCTAAGTAATTATTAAAGGTACAGGAGCCATGTCCTCTTTTTCATCTGATTACCCTACTTAAAAGATACCACTGTACTTTTGTTCTTGCTGAAACAAGCTAACACTACTACTTCTTTGAAAGCCAAACATTACACTGGCATCTAAGTCCAGATTCAAATGGTAGAACCATTAAAGTTTACACAATGAACTCTGTCATTAAATGCTTAAGAAAGAGGGGCTAAACACTGCCTTACCTTTTTTCATGGGTTTGCTCTGCAGAAGCTAACAAGAGGAGGAAGTATATAAAGAAAGATATGAGCTAAAATATGAATGTAAAATACTGGTCAAACAATGCTTTCTGTGACAGCATACATTCCTGTGTACAGGAATCACGTTAACTGCACATTTGCTAAGCCAATAAGGCGTGATGGAAAGAAACTACATTCTACTCATTTTTCCAAAAGATCATACTAGAAGTTATCAGTACACCTTGATCCAGTGAGAAAGGCAAGACAGAACTCAAATCCAGATGTATGTTTGTCTCTTCTCATTTTCTTACTACATCATGGGCAGCTGCAACATGCTTTATACATATATCCATACAACGCAAAAATAAATTTGCCTTAGTTGTCTGGATAGTTCAATGAAGAGTAACTGGCTTCAGAGGCAGGGGCTGGGAGTTTTACTCCCTACTTTGCCTCCTGGGAGACTAACCTGACTGTGTAGCCTTGGGCAAGTTGCACAGTTCCAGAGCACCACCAGAAGAAGGGAATGATAAACCACCTCTGAATACTTTATATTTAGGATAAACCACCTCTGAATACTTTATATTTAGGATAAACCACCTCTGAATACTTTATAACACTGGAAAGGCTCACTGATTTGGAACTGACCCAATGGCACATCAATATTGAATTAAATCTCCCTCATTCTAACAACGCAAAAGTATACAAGTCTGTGTCTCACCAACTTTATTACTTGCCTCAAACTTTATATGTCAGCACAAAGAAGTTGGTCTAATTATATATTTTTTAATTATTTGGAGCAAATATGAACTAAGCCAAATCTATATGAACATTTTCAGTTAGCTAATAAAAATGATATGTATTAGAGATGGGGGTATTTGTATACGAATATTAATACCCCTGCACAACTGGACTTAACGAGGGAGGGGCCGGACTGTCCACTCGCACATCCGCCAGCAGCAGCAGCAGCCGCCGCCTCGGTCAGCCTTCCAATCGCTCCCGGAGCGCCACTCTCCTTCCGCTCATCTAACCAACTCCAGGCAGAGGGAGGGAGGACGAGTCTCCAACTCTACCAACTCTAAGCAGAGCTACCATATATTGGACAAACACCAAAGCATCTACCACATATGCCTCTGGAGAAGGCCACTAGTTACCCAAATACAGAATTCACATTACTATTTCTAACAGAAATAGACAGCTGTATTTCAATACAAAGGCTGCCCAAATCTTTCACTTATCTGAAGTCATTAGGTTACTCTCTCCACTTCTTCCGACTATGCCCAGGTAATCCTTCTCCTTCTCCCCACTACACACACCACAAGAATATTAACTGGGTATGTTAATATAGCAAATATGTATGTTGCTTAAGAGTTTAAAACAGCTAGGACCAATAGCAACCCCACAACATTAGAGCAAATGATTTCTTTCAAAACAGCCATTGACAGCTTCTGCTATTACAATGCATATGGAATGTAGGTCAGAGTATTGGCCCATTTTTAGCTAAGGACAGACTGACTGCAGGCTGTTTTGAGATCATTAGTTCATCATAAAATGCATAGTGTTTTACTGCTTTTGGATAAAATGGACATATGTTTTTAAAATGCTTCAAAGAAAGAGAAATAAGGATGACTGAGTAGGTCAGCAGGTGAAGCATTCATTCCAAATTTTTGTTTAAAACAAGGATGCAAGTTAAGAGATTTATAGTTAGCTGTTCTGTCAGAGCAAGAAATTTATATCACAAGACACATCCCTTCACAAAGATCACATTCATGCTACATGTACAAATGTTAGGGTGTATAAATTGATTACCAAGATGATCACAAGTAATAAGATTTAGTTTGCATGTCCACAGGAGCTTCTTTACCACAATTTTATTTCTGTATGCTTATACACAAGTATCAAACTTCCTAAAACCTTCCAAATCTAACTTTTATGACTCCTTGTCATGACCTAAATGGCCAATAAGGTCATTTTTAAAGTTCTTCCATGTAGCAGTTACACAATGCAACAAACTGTTTTCTATGTATTGGCTTGCCATACAGAAAGACTTGCAATGTGTATTTCCTATATACTGGAAGTCAGTATAAAGAGTAACGCTGACTTGGAAACAGTTTTATACAGCTTCTATGGGAGGCTGTCTCATGAAAACTAGCAGACATATTCAGGATTGAAAAATGCTTCCTGGGAAGGTTATGGAAAATTAGAATCAGCTGCTTTCATGAAAAGAATAGCAAAACAAACATAACTGCCCTTACTATACTCTCTGAAGAAAACACAAGTCTCAAGCCTACTTCTTAGGTTTCCTTTGGAGAGTTAACATTGGTACCCAGGATATGACATGTCAATTACACAAGTGTGGGAACAGGGAGGAGGAGGAAGAGATGAAAGAATGTGGTTCTTTTAAGTCTCAAACCTTACAAGTTTACTACAGATGGACTCTGCATGAACAAAATTTACAACATACTTCTTAGCGCTTACCGCTGTTTATGAATCTGCTTGCTACGATTCTCAATTGTTATACTCCTGATACCAAACAAACATTTTTTTTGGCATTTAGGTTTCAGTTCCCCCCACCACACTTCTTAAGAAATGCAGTACTTCTTTTTGAACATTAGTGATGAGGCCATCATTCTACCATAGCACATTTTTCCTTTCAACACTTCTGCTAATAATTTATTGTTACTGTTATGTGATGTCAAGTTGGAACTGACTTATAGCAACCATAATTGGGCTTTCAAAGTAAGTGGGGTGTTTAATGAGTGGCTTTACCAGTTCCATCTTCCGCTGTGAGTTTCCATGGCTGAGTGGGGAACTGAAACCAGGTCTCCTGAGTCCTAGTCTGTCACTCTATTCACTACACCACACAGAGTGCCATAAATGATACATTATTGGTTATCAGTGATAGAAGGAAAAGGTCTTGTGATACCTACAAAGATGTCAAAAAGCAGTCCACATTTTTGCTAACAGGATATTTTCTGCTGCACTGGAGGCTTTGTTTTATGATGATGCATACTACAATAAAAAGAACTGTTCAACTAATTTACTCATGTTATTCCAGATCTACATATTACAGACATTTCAAACCCAGTTAGGAATAATTTTAAAAACAATTTACATGTTTATACAATTGAGAATCAGACTGGTACAAGAAATGGGTGACTGTTCCCTATTTCTATCTGTTGTTGTTTAGTCGTTAAGTCGTGTCTGACTCTTCGTGACCCCATGGACCAGAGCACGCCAGGCCCTCCTGTCTTTCACTGCCTCCCGGTGTTGGGTCAAATTGATGTTGGTAGCTTCGGTGATACTGTCCAACCATCTCATCCTCCGTCGTCCCCTTCTCCTCTTGACTTCACACTTTCCCAACATCAAGGTCTTTTCCAGGAAGTCTTCTCTTCTCATGAGATGGCCAAAGTATTGGAGCCTCAGCTTCAGGATCTGTCCTTCCAGTGAGCACTCAGGATTGATTTCCTTCATAATGGATAGATTTGTCCTCCTTGCAGTCCAGGGGACTCCCAAGAGCCTCCTCCAGCACCACAATTCAAAAGCATCAATTCTTCGGCGTTCAGCCTTCTTTATGGTCCAGCTCTCACTTCCATACATCGCTACTGGAAAAACCATAGCTTTGACTATGCGGACCTTTGTCAGCAAGGTGATGTCTCTGCTTCTTAAGATGCTGTCTAGGTTGGTCATCGCTTTCCTCCCAAGAAGCAGGCGTCTTTTAATTTCGTGGCTGCTGTCACCATCTGCAGTGATCATGGAGCCCAAGAAAGTAAAATCTGTCACTGCCTCCATATCTTCCCCTTCTATTTGCCAGGAGGTGATGGGACCAGTGGCCATGATCTTCGTTTTTTTGATGTTGAGCTTCAGACCATTTTTGGCGCTCTCCTCTTTCACCCTCATTAAGAGGTTCTTTAATTCCTCCTCACTTTCTGCCATCAGAGTGGTATCATCTGCATATCACAGGTTGTTGATATTTCTTCCGGCAATCTTAATTCCGGCTTGGGATTCTTCCAGTCCAGCCTTTCGCATGATGTATTCTGCATATAAATTAAATAAGCAGGGAGACAATATACAGCCTTGTCGTACTCCCTTCCCAATTTTGAACCAATCAGTTGTTCCATATCCAGTTCTAACTGTTGCTTCCTGTCCCACGTATAGATTTCTCAGGAGATAGATAAGGTGGTCAGGCACTCCCATTTCTTTAAGGACTTGCCATAGTTTGCTGTGGTCCACACAGTCAAAGGCTTTTGCGTAGTCAATGAAGCAGAAGTCGATGTTTTTCTGGAACTCTCTCGCTTTCTCCATAATCCAGCGCATGTTAGCAATTTGGTCTCTAGTTCCTCTGCCCCTTCGAAATCCAGCTTGTACTTCTGGGAGTTCTCGGTACACATACTGCTGAAGCCTGCCTTGGAGGATTTTGAGCATAACCTTGCTAGCGTGTGAAATGAGTGCAATTGTACGGTAGTTGGAGCATTTTTTGGCACTGCCCTTCTTTGGGATTGGGATGTAGACTGATCTTTTCCAATCCTCTGGCCACTGCTGAGTTTTCCAAACTTGCTGGCATATTGAGTGTAGCACCTTAACAGCGTCATCTTTTAAGATTTTAAATAGTTCCACTGGAATGCCATCACCTCCACTGGCCTTGTTGTTAGCCATGCTTTCTAAGGCCCACTTGACTTCGCTCTCCAGGATGTCTGGCTCAAGGACAGCAACCACACTATCTGGGTTGTCCGGGATATCCAAATCTTTCTGGTATAATTCCTCTGTGTATTCTTGCCACCTCTTCTTGATGTCTTCTGCTTCTGTTAGATCCCTCCCATTTTTGTCCTTTATCATGTCCATCTTTGCACAAAATGTTCCTTTAATATCTCCAATTTTCTTGAACTGATCTCTGTTTTTTCCCCTTTCTATTCTTTTCCTCTATTTCTTTGCACTGTTCGTTTAATAAGGCCCTCTTGTCTCTCCTTGCTATTCTTTGGAAGTCTGCATTCAATTTTCTGTAACTTTCCCTATCTCCCTTGCATTTTGTTTTCCTTCTCTTCTCTGCTATTTGTAAGGCCTTGTTGGACAGCCACTTTGCTTTCTTGCATTTCCTTTTCTTTGGGATGGTTTTTGTTGCTGCCTCCTGTACAATGTTACCAGCCTCCATTCATAGTTCTTCAGGCACTCTGTCCACCAAATCTAGTTCCTTAAATCTGTCCACGGCTTAATCTAGAAATCTGTCCCCCAGCTTGTCCATGTCTGTTCAAGAGTTTTATAGCAATCTTACAGGAGTTTCATATTTGGGGTTGAACAGGTCACTGTTCCCTTTCTTTAGCTGGGCACATCTACATACACACCAGCCTTTTTGAAATGAATGCTTGCTCAAAAGTCTTACATAAAAGCATCTGCCTAATTTGCTCATGCATGGATGATCTACCTTGTTGAACACTTCACAATAAATGAAAATGCCTTCTGTGGACAGTAATATTATTGTAACTCACTGCTGAGTCTATCTTGTGTAAACTATTCCCTGTTACAACACCTTTTATTTCTGCTTAATCCCTAGATGACACTTGAAAATAGTATTTCATCTGGTAGTCAGTGGTGACCAACAATTCCTTTCAGATAAGGGATGGGGAGCTGCCTTCAGCCTGAAAGCTGAATGCAGGCCAAGATGTTGGGGATTGCATGCCAGCAGCGAGTAGGGCCATTGCTGCCATGCAACCTGACCCCATTTTCAAGCACATATGCTCCCTCCAAACAAATATGTACCTACACACCCTCCACAGGCTTACTTTGGGGGGTGGGAACTTTCCTTGTCCAATGCTCAAAGCAAGTCCTTTTTTCAATGCCAAGAAGAGACGAAGGCACATTTCCAAGAAAAAGAAGCAAATCTCTACTAGCAGCAATTCTGAGATAAGCCTTGTCCTCTTACCCAGGTCCTGGGAGAGGAGACCGCAACAGAGAAAGGGAATTACCTAAGAAAGAAAGTGGTAGGGAGGATGACGAACCCTTGGGGCTGTTTGTGGCCCTATGAGCCAGAGGTTCTCTATCTCTGTTCTAAGTAATCAGTCAGGGAAGCATTTGAAAACTGCTGGTCCTAAAGTGTTCTTTACTCTTCAGGTGGCCAACATGCCACAAACAACATGGGCTCTATGGTGGATCTGCCTCTTTTAACAGAATGTCCAAATATTTTAGTGTTCTCCCATGCACTTCTGTGAGCTGCAGAGTGCCTTGGGACTCCAGCAGTGGAGTGGAGTGTTGTTGTTTTTTTGGTGGTTCAAAGCAGCAGCGACATTAGAAAAGGAGGGAAGTAGCAAGGACTTGTCTTACTCGTTTTAGTTTGGGGGACTTCATTCCCATAATTAAGCCTCTCTCAGTCTCTCTCTCTCTCTCTCTGTGCATGCATGTGTGTGTTTGTGTGTGTGTGTATGTTCAGGAGGAATTCTCAAGCAATGTCATCTTTGCTAAGCAATAGGATTATTTGCTTATGGCATCATTAAGTGTCAAGTGGTTCATAAAAGGTCAGCTTCTACTCCAAGAACCTAAATCAAGAGGGTAGGGAGACAGAAATTTAGAAGTGAGACTTTCATGTTGTTAAAAAAAAAACAGGAAAATATAAAAGAGGCTCTAAAACAGCTTTTAAAAATTGAATTAATCTTATTAATGAAGGAGGGCACATGAAAGTACAATTTACTACACTAACCAACAGATTTTTGGTCAATGTATCATAACAGGTGCTGCTAACAGGATGAGGTGAGGGGCAGAAAAGCATTGTGAAAACCTTAAAAATAAGAGAAGTCTCTTCAATGCTCCCAACCAAGTAGGCACACTAAAATTCTGCTAACAGAGAAGAAGAAAACTAAGGAAAAGAACAGTGGCCCTGACCTGTAAGCTAATTTTTAATCTTGTTCTGAGGTCACACTTACCACACACTAGTGCAGCCAGCCATTCAACTAACTGATGTTAAGCAAGAATTACAGCATGAGAGGATAAATAGTTCTTGTTTTCTTTATAGTGGCCAGAATCCTATTGGTATTCATGTAAGTTTTGCGTAACCTGTTGTAATAGGTTGTGCCTAATTGATGAGATACTGGGGTATGTTTCGGTCATATGCTTAGTCATGTGCCCAACAGTGCAGTTGAGATCTGCCCTGAGACCTCATAAATTAGCCACAACAAATTAACTACTAACTTCACACGAACATCAACATAATTTTGTCTAATAAAATGTATAATTCATATTTTCCCTATAAAATCATTTTGAAGCAGCTAATATACCAAACAAAAATAATTTAAAAAGCATACTCTTCTCCATCTCACCTCTCACACACATTTCTCATGGACACTTCAACACTGTATGGAAGCGCTGCCAACTCACGTGCATTCTGGAACCTTTAAGCTCAGTGAGTAGCATCCAAGGCCCTCAAGTCAGAAAAATCAGGCTGGTAAACTAACATTGAGTGTAATAAAGACTACTGACTTAGTTCATATTCCTATTTCTATCTCTGAACAGGAGCCAGCCTCTAGATTTTGTTCTTTTAAAAATTAATCTTACAAGTTAATGAGTGTGAAGAAAAGCTGAGGATCTAAATTAAGCATAAATTAACAGAACATTTTATCAACAAACAACATAAGGAAGGCAGCCTCAAGTGAGTGCCAATTAATCTTACATTTCTAACTCAAGTGTTAAAGGGGAAAAATCCTGTTGATATTTTAGCATAATTAATGTCTTTATCACAGCCTGCTATTTGCCTAGCCAGTAGCCAAACTGTATCTTGTTTCATACCATCAACAGCTTTGAAGATGCTGCTACATATTTATACCAGTCTTTCAAGCATGAGAAAAGTGTGGAGCAAATTATTAATTTAAAATATGCATCAAGGCTATTACAGTGGTCTCTTAATATATTATTTATCAAGAGACTTCTAAAATTTAAATGAACCTGCTAAAGAAAAGTTTCTAGACCCCGGAAGCCAACACTGTAGCAAAAGTTTAGCCTGCTTGGATTTTCTACTGTTCTACTCAGAAACTTAGTTGGAATTGAGATTCTACTGCCATTTTTGGCATTACAATTATTGGAGCAAAGGAATATCTTCAGCAACTAGTCTCTAAATGTATCACATAGTTCTAGATACTTGTTCTAGAGAATTTTGCATGTGTAATGCCAAGGATGGTAGCTCCATATGAATGGAGAGACAGGAAATAAAGAGCACACAGCTTTCAACCTGTTCTCTTTTTGATAGGTTTGGCTCAGATTTGATATGTTATTCAGTTTTTATCTACAAAAGTTCCAAGCAGGTGCTCTCTCTTTCCTCTCTCTGTTTTCAACACAAGTGTCAATTTAATACATAACAGAAACAGTTGGAAAATACCCCAAACTATTCTTTCAGGGCAGTTACAACCAACAATTATACTATTACTATTATTATAATTAATAATATGCAAAACATAATGAGATGCTAAATGTGTGTGTGTATAAAAATAATAAATTTTATATATATATATATATATATATATATATATATATATATATATATATATATATATATATATATATATATATATATATATATATATATATATATATATATATATATATATATATATTATGCAATAACTTCCTGAATACCAGTGACTGACCACACCCTCACAATGAAGTAGAATGTTCTGATAAAGTGTTCCCTATGTATTAAATTTCCCTTTCATTTTAACAAGCTTCAGATTAAATGTGGATATACAGCATATGAAGATGTATGCACTGAAATGTAACATGACCACATGCTGACATTAAAAGCAAGCAAACTACGTAGTGACAAAATCAACCTGCACCATCACTGCTGGGTTTACAAGGCAAAGTAAAGCCATCCCAAAGAGTTACAATTTCAAGATAAAAATGTGTAACAGAAGCAGTTTGGGGGATATTTAGGAACTAGAAAACAGCACTACCTGTTGTTATAGGGAGTGTTGTTTTCAAGACTAGCTTGAAGACATGGCTATACAGGCAGGCCTTCCCTACAGCCATTACCTAGCCTATCTCCCCTTTTCTTTTCTCTCCTTCTTCCTCTTCTTCCCCCCCCCCTTTCTTTTTTCCTTTCCCATCTTGGATTAATCTGGATTTTACCTTAGTTTATTTTTATATCATATGTAAACCACCCAGAGTAGACACGTTCTAGATGGGCAGTATATAAATCTAATAAATAAAAAAATAAATAAAATAGGCTCAAAGAAAAATTATTACAAAGAAGCCACCTACAAGGTGTTAGCATTTAAAGTCACAGCAGAAGATTTCTCCTTACGAAGGTTTGGACCAGAAGTTCCAGCATAGTAAGGCACACAGGAAGACACCAGGAATAAGTGCAGAGAATATTTACTTACTGTACATATTTACATAGCACTCACAGTAACATAAACATAGGCATTCAGCAGTCAAACGGTCAGGTCAGAACGTAAGCATGACAGTCAAAATAGAACTGTGAAGGACACACTAACCAGTCTCTTAATTTATACTACCTCCAACCAATCAAATTAGTGGTTCACCTCATGGTAGTTAATTCCACACACCTGTGTCCTTCTTGTCACGTAGGCAGTGACTAAATAACTCCACCTGCACTAACCAATTGTTAATTACATTTCTTCTTCTTAAAGACCTAACACAAGGTACCTACATGCTGTCAGAAACAGCCGTACCATACAGCTTTCTGAAAACTATGTCACTACATCTTCAGTTAACACACCATACTAGAGTCAAGTCACAAATATCTAATTCTTAGTCATAGCCAAAAATATTGGCACCCTTGCAATTCTGTCAGAAAATGCAACCCTTCTCTCAGAAAATTGTTGCAGTTGCAAATGTTTCGGTACTCACATGTTCATTTCTTTGGTTTGCGTTGGAACAACATAAAAAAACAGAGAAGAAAAGTCAAATCTGATACAATCCCACACAGAAACACAATAATGCACTGGCCAAAATTATTGGCACCCTTAACTTAATATTTGGTAACATGCCCTTTGGAAAAAATAACTGAAATCAATCACTTCCTGTAACCATGAATGAGTTTCTTACACCTCTCTACTGGAATTTTGGACCACTCTTCTTTTGCAAACTGCTCCAGGGCCTTCAGATTTGAAGGATGCCTTCTCCCAAGTGCTGTTTTGAGATCTCTCCACAGGTGTTCTATGGGATTCAGATCTGGACTCATTGCTGGCCATTTCAGAACTCTCCAGCGCTTTGTTTGTAACCATTTCTGAGTGCTTTTTGAAGTGTGTTTCGGGTCCTGCTGGAAGACCCATGACCTCTGGTGGTGATGCAGCTTTCTGACACTGGCCCCCAAATTCTTTGGTAATCATCAGATTTCATGATACCGTTCACACAGTCAAGGCATCCAGTGCCAGAAGCAGCAAAGCAACCCCAAAACATCTTTGAACCTCCACCATGTTTGACTGTAGGAACTGTGTTCTTTTCTTTGAATGCCTCATTTCTTTTTCTGTAAACAGTGCCATGATGTCCTTGACCAAAAAGCTCTACTTTTGTCTCATCTGTCCACAGTATGTTCTCCCAGAAGGATTGTGGTTTTGTCACATAAGTTTTAGCATACTCCAGTCTTGCTTTTTTATGCCTTTGTGTCGGCAGTGGTGTCCTCCTGGGTCTCCTACCATAGCGTCCCTTTTCATTCAGATGGCGACGGATAGTGCGAACTGACACTGTTGTACCCTGTGTCTGCAGATCAGCTTGAATTTGTTTGGAAGTTAATCTGGGTTCTGTATCCACCATTCGAACAACCCTTCGTTGTAATTTTTCAGTAATTTTGCTCTTCTGTCCACATCCAGGGAGGTTAGCTACAGTGCCATGGGCTGTAAACCTCTTGATGATATTGCACACAGTGGACACAGGAACATTAAGATCTCTGGAGATGGACTTGTAGCCTTGAGATTGTCGATGTTTTTCCACAATTTTTTCTCTCAAATCCACAGACAACTCTTTACACTTCATTCTTTTCTCCATGCTCAGTGTCACACAACACAAAGGTTGAGTCAACTTTTATCCATCTTAACTGGTTGCAAGTGTGATTACTATACTGCCCACACCTCTTACTTGTGACAGGTGTGTCTAAATACAAATTAAAGGAGCATCACATGCTTGAAAAGCAATTATTTCTTACAATTTAGACAGAGTGCCAATAATTTTGGCCAGTGCATTTTTGGGTTTCTGTGTGAGATTTATCAGATTTGACTTTTCTTCTCTGTTTTTTTGTGTTGTTCCAACGCAAACCAAAGAAATGAACATGTGAGTACCAAAACATTTGCAACTGCAACAATTTTCTGAGAGAAGGGTTGCATTTTCTGACAGAATTGCAAGGGTGCCAATATTTTTGGCCATGACTGTAATTAACAATACTGTACCACCTCAACAGCGTAATTCATTCTCAGACTGGACAACTGAAATATTTAATTTAATCAAAGACCACCTATTTCGCCACGCATTTTCCTGCAAGGAACACAACAGCAACCCCACCCCCACCTCAGTTCTAGGCCGGCAGCAGATAACATATGGTCCGCAGATTAAAAGCTCATATAAATGGCCAACAGATGCTTCTTAGAAATCTTAAAACTTCTAAACAATCATACACAGACATACTTTTATTTCACCCATACCTCCTTTGGATATGTACTGGTAGTATATATGTATTAGTAAATTTTATAGCTCTCTGTACTTATTAAGAAACCATGAAGAAAATATGTAACTTTTGCATCATTTTTGGCTGAAATCCTGTTGGCAGAACTGTGCTACACAATGAGGATGATGGTATCAGTCACAGCCATGCCACAGCTGTTTTGGGACTATATAAATCTTCTTAGAGGGTCCTCACACCAGGTTTCAAGGATCCCTGGGGATTCACTTTGTCTTTGCCTTCAGGAGCTGAGAAACAGGAGGAAGAACAATTAAAATCAGAAAATTGCCATTGTGGGTCCTGGTCATGCCACTAGGACCAATGGCGGCAATTTTCCAATCTTTAAATAGTTCTCGCTCCCATTCTGCCACTCCAAAGACTGCCCAGGAGGAAGGGGATCCCTAGAGATCTCTGAAACCTGAGGGGAAGGGTGCCCTAAGAAGCTTTTTATTGCCCCAAGATGCCTCAGGCACAACTGCAGCAGCTGACATAGTTCTTAATGCACAACATAGAATTGCACAGTAAGATTTCAGCCATTAGGTGTATATTTGTGCATCATGCAGAGAGGTAAATAAATAAATTTATTTGTTTCCTGCTCATATTTCAGGTAACAATTAGATAACAGCTTTTGAAACATCCAGCTACCACAAACCACTCAGCCAATGATATATAAAACAAGTTTTACCTAATATGGTTTCTGCTGTATTATTACAAAATTAATCCTGCTGTAAATTGACAGCATCCCCAGCCCCACCTCTTCACAGTCTGGACAAGCATCAAACAGACGTATCTAGAAATCTTAACTTTTCACTGATATAGAGGGGACAGGTGGGTGAATCAAATCCTCTCAAAGACTTAAAAACAAGCACTAGGCTCGTATTACTGTAGCTCTTCGTCTCATCTTCTCTGACAGTGTTGGTATCTGTATTTGGCACTGCAACAAGATTCCAGTTGGCTCTGGCTTGTTAACTGCAACACTGGTAATATATAATCACAAAACCTCATTAGAAATACAGTTATTCAATTAAAGGGTGCTAAACAGCTGTCTGGAAGCTGGTTTCTCACTTCAAGACCCTACCTAATCATTACTCATTTCTCTATGGCAGATTTATGCAGAAATCAAATCCCTGAAGCATGGCATAACATCTAACACCAGCTTCTATATTTAAAACACGCCAGTAATGTTGGACTACTGGACTCTCTACTCCATCTCCAGTAGTATATGATTAAAAATGGCACATAATTCGATCAAGATGAACTAGCAATAAGAGGTTAAAGCAATAAAGTGCATAAAATAGTAATAAAACAAGCATCAACACTTAACAGACAACAGATCTAAAAGCAGTGAAAACAATTCTTAGAATATCTGAAGGAATAATGAAGTTTTTACTTTGGCTCCTCACACTACCACATGCTAGGCAAGACCCCTCCAGAGGACATACCACAGAAGAAATATCAGCACCGAGAGGTTCTTCTCATATAGCCAACGTCCTCAGGTATGGACATAATAGGATCATAACCATCTAGTACAACAGTTTTGGACTAACAGAAATTTCCAGAATATTGTCAAATGCAACCTGTGTACATGCTGCAATAATGAAAAGGAAAAGTTAGCTGTATTTGAATAATTGTTGCAAGATTATTGTTGTCCAAGTAAGGTTGTAGTTGGTATTTCAGCATATGCTGATAAAAATTGCCCAAAGCCACAGATACAAAAGTCACCCAGAAGTCCGATATTTTATGACAGAATGGGAAACTGCTGGCCTGCACCCCAGATGCAGGCTGAGGTGCACTTCCACTTTGTTCATGTCTTTCTCCCAATGGACTCCTATTCTGTACAGCCATTCTTCAATCTTTGTATAGGGAAGCCCTACTATTATCTTAGCTCAGTGACTAGAGATAAGAATTGGGATTTAACGGCATTTAACTTAAAACAATTTGAAACATTAAACTTTAAATGCATTCTTCCTGCATTTAAAAGTATCTTCAGATGTACAGAAGTGAGTATCACTGGTAGGAGAATGTCCACCTTGATAAAAACTAACACCTAATTGTTCTGGTCTCTCCTACCCTGTTCTTATTTCCAACCAACATGTCTTTGACACACACACCCCTTGCTGCTATTAATATGGCCCCTGAGACTCTTCAGGAATTCTGACCGAGGACGAAGATGGTTCCCCCTCCCAGCTTTAGGTGAACTGCAATTCCCTCTAAAACTTAGTGAGTACCATTTAGGCAAATAAATAACTTGCTTGCCAGTCCTGCCTGGACTAAGTCTCAGTTTAGCTGCCAGCCAAGCACTGGTTCCTCACTTGTATTAGATGAAAAAGAGAGGTTGTGAGGGTTCGATGTTCGGCTCCAAGCCAGCCCCAAATAAATCACCAGACTTCCTCGGCTTCGAAATAGGTGTAACATTTATTGCATGGTTCAACAAAAATCCCGTGTCAGCAAACGTATTCCAACCTTTCTCCCCATCAGACAACAGGTCTATAGGGGGTTTCCAATCGTCAAACTTAAAAGGGTTTCCATTTTGAACGTTCCAGGGTCCCGGCCATTCGGGAGGAGTACCCAGGTTTAATAATAGTCCTTCCTCCCCCTCCAGTAAGGGGATGGTGTCTTCATCTTGAAAGTCCACCCGGTCACACTCCCGGGAGGGTTCCCCCGTCTGCCAGGGTCCCCCCTTGTTCCCGTCCGCTGCATCTCCCACATCCTCCATTCCAATCTCTCCCTTCGTTCTCTTTCAATCTTTTCCTTTTCCTCTCTTAACTTCCTCCGCCACTCCTTGGTCTCTCTCTCACCCCAGTATGATGGTTTAAGGGTGAATTCTCTCCTCCTTCTGGCATCCGCCTCCTCCTTCGGGACTCTCAGTTTCTCTACCTTTCCCATCCAGGGGTCTTCCACCCATATCCACTCCCAGCCTCCTGGTAATTCTCCTTCCCCTCCTTTTATATCCACCAGCCCCGCCTCCACTACTTCCCACTCTTTTTCTCCCCGTCCTGCCAACACAGTCCTGGTCTCCTTGACCATTAATTCATTCAAATCCTTCTCTAGTCTCCCCGGGTCTGGTCCAGGTGGTCTTGTCTTCCTGGGTGGGGGAACTGGCGGGGTCTGACTTTCTTTCTCAGCGGTAGGTGGGAGGGACGGCACTCCCGTGAGAGGAATCTTGCTCTCACCCTCAGTCTTACAGAGGTATAGTGCAGTATCTTATTTCTTTATCCCTTTCTTCACTCATTCATTCATTCCCCACCTTTATCCTAAAAAAACCCCAAGGCAGATAATTATCTGATTAGGATGCCACCTTCAGCCCACATTTCCAGGAAACCTTTCTCACTGGGTTTCTGTAAGATGATGAAATGAATGGTGACAGTAAAGTTAAACCATAAAAAATCTCCTAATACAACTGCCATGGGGCAGAATACACTATATACATACTTGTCCCTTAAAACATACCTGTCCCTTAAAACATACACAATTGATTCAATTTTTTCCCCTACTACTTCATGCTACAATATCTTCATACTGTGTTGTGTCTGTGATCAAATTATATATATTTACCCTGTAAATTATATATATTTACCCTGTAAATGTTTCACATAACAATTCTTTTACTTGCTTACCACTGGCCACGGGGGGGGGGGGGGGGGGAGAAGACAAAGGGATCAGAGGTCCATTAACATCTAGAAGGCAAAAAAAATCCCCCATTCCTATCCTAAAGAACTGAGTCTGTTGCCTGAGGGTGCCTACTGACACTCATTAGAGACCAAGGGAAACTCTCTGCATCTTGAAAACGTTTTTTATTAATTTTAACATATGTCTGTTAAGATATTAACTGGGTAGACGTGGGAATAGATATATCTTAATCAATATTACCTATGCTCTGACAGTAACCTGCTCAGACTTTTACAATGCCCTGTATGTCAGTCTGCCTGTAAACATACTGTACTATGGAAACTGTAATTGACCAATAATGGGCCTGCTACATTACAGAGTAATTTAGCCATATATTACATTTGTACTTTGTCAGTTGTTCTGGCTCCCTGTTCCCTCCAGTTTAATGTGGTGGTTTTAACATTTA
This sequence comes from Intellagama lesueurii, assembly GCA_037013535.1. Taxonomy (NCBI): domain Eukaryota; kingdom Metazoa; phylum Chordata; class Lepidosauria; order Squamata; family Agamidae; genus Intellagama; species Intellagama lesueurii. Next base: position 181,469,725 of record JBAJHW010000002.1, read on the forward strand.
AGGCCTTAAAAAGTTTAGAACAAAGTTACCACAAAAACTGCCTTATCACAGATATGCCTAACTAAATTTAAGACTAAACTATAAGTGCTCCTACTGAATTATGTGAGGCCTATAACTGTCAGGGAGAGGGCCATTTTGGCAGTGGTAGCCTTTCACAGTGAAACACCTCTGCAAAGGAGGATTGCCTGATGCAATCCCCGTGATCTTTTTGGCACCAGGTAACCTTTCTGTTCACCTAAGCATTTTACATATGTCATGAAGTCTGGGCCTCCCACTTTAAAAACATGTTTCAGGTTATCTGGGCTGTTGCATTTTATGTTGCTTTTAAACTTGGGTTTTATGTTCTGCTTTGTGCAGAAATTGTTTGTATGTTACAAGCCACCCACATAACTTTATGTTATGGGATGGCACACAAATGCTGTAAATAAATATAATAAATGAAAAACAGCCTACCTTTAAGTGTTATAATATGGTAACGATTACACAGAATGAATACGAAGTACTTTGGAAAGATTTTGGTCCCAGCTGTTTTCACTACAGTAGATAAACAAACCTGTACTACATGTGGTTCAAACAGCACTTATATACAGTTACTAAAATACCAAGTATAGCGTTATTAACTTAATTCAGTTTTGGCAACTACTCAATCTCATGGACACAACCTGGCAGACAGAATGAAATTCTACAAATGTCGTATGAAATACAGGCCAGACCTATCAAAAAGAGAACAGCTCCCAATGACCTAATATTTTACTTAATTTATTCCTGATATGCTTGAAAACTAGAAATCAACTTAAAAGTCTAACCATACAATTCAGAGATTTTGAGCATGCTGTGTTAACTCCTCTGTCAAGTTATTACTTTGAGGAAAATGAAGAATTCTAGCAACGAACGTTCCCTCTAATTTTCTGCCAGTGCTAGATGAGGGCCCTGCCCCGCATGCACGGGTTTCCGGCCACAAGTGGGTGGCAACACTGGCTGTGGGTATGTGGCACCGATGCAGTGCTGCATGGCCACGCACCCACAGAGCTTAGAGGAAATGTTGCCAGAAACTTAAAAACAAACAAACAAGTAGTGTTGAATTCTACAAACATATTGGTTCTAAAAAGAGAACAAAAAATCATCTTAGCAAAGTAAACTGTCACTCTTATGTGTCGTCCTGTGCAAAGTAAGAGCTGTTGAGAATCAAGACATCTCAGATCATCTGCTATAATTATTGGAACATACTGGCTCAGACATATCTTAAGAGAAACTTTTTTCAAGATAAATGGTTTTGAGTAAACTTTCACACATTAACTCACACATGCTTAAGCCAGTAGGCTGCAGATGAGAGCAACAACCATCTGACAGTATTTTAGTTTAGTTTTTGTTGCCATAGCACCAATATGTAACATACTTTTCTCATCAAGGCAGTGTACATTTGAAGGGCCAGTGGAATCACTATTGTACTAACAAGCAACTGAAAGAGATGCAGTGGTCAGAATGCCTGGAAATTAATTCATGTTTGATCCTCTACAGATATTTGGCAACAACAAAATAAAAATAAAATAAAGAAGAAAAAATGTGTGACACCTTATGACTAACTGCCATATTTTAATGCAAGCTCTTGTGGAAAAGTCCATTTCCTCAGACATAAGAATGGGACTACATGGCAATTTTTAAAATATTTTTTTTTGCCTGATATGTTAGCACAGACTAACGTGATTACTTCTTCTAAAACTACAACAGACGTTTGTGAATCATCTTGTTTTATGATTTGTATGCTGTAGGGTCAGAAATATATTCAGAATACTTAGGAATCCATGCAGCCTCTGAGTTTTGCCTATGCATTTTTAAATGAAACATTTAAACAAAAGAAACACAGTTCTCTGCATCACACTTAAATGTGTTCTGAGCTGAGCTCTTCACGTTTCTGAGTATGTTGAAGGACTGCAAATGAACCTGACTTTACTTTCATGTTAAACCAGCTGCAGGCTTTGCTCAGACTTTTATGTCAGTACTAGCTACAAAACAACTTAAAATGAAAGAACAAAGACCACTAGAGAGAAAAGATAAGGATAAAAATATATTTACCACAGATACACTAAAATACCATTACTTTGAGCTCTGAAGAACAAATATGCAAAATACTCAACCTTTGGCAGTCCCTATTCTATTCTATGAAAGGGTTAGCACAGAAAACACACTGAAGTGAGACTCTATACTCATTAGGCTGACAGGAGGTGGACAGCTATAAACCTCTACTGTTAATTATGGGAAGAATTCACATTTGGTTGCCAAATTATTGTGTCTTCTTTGTGGACTCAATGTTGATTATTAGCATTTACAAATTAAAACTTATACTACTAGCTTATGGAAACAGCAACCCAAGAGCTGTAACACACAAGTGTCTTGCTGCCAGCCAGCAATGCAACACACAACTTTCTCTCAGATAAAACTGACTCTGTATAAGGTTTCCCAGGCTCTCCCCTGATTAGCCTTGTACAGAGCAGATTTTAATTTCAACATGTCTGATCCTGATCCTCAATATAAGAGAGATCTAGGGCCTGTCTAGACAATATTTCTCACTTCTACAAAGATATTGGGTTCCCATGCTCTCTCTCCATTCCATCTTCTTCACTTTGTAGTCAAGATATTCTATATATATCTATCTTTATATATCTACACACACACTCACTCTGCTTTCTTGCAGTTTCTGGAACAATTAAGCACAAACTGTTAAAACTGTACCTATGAAGGAACACTTCTAAATATAATGTCAAGTCCCATAAATAGAGGAGACCAGAGGTTTTCCTTGCCTAAAATTACCTGGCAACCACAGGAAATGGGAGGTTTTTTTTTTTCATAAAAGGGGGGTTCTAGGCTGCATTGCACAAACATGCAGGGTTGGATTCAGAATAGCACAGACTGGAACTCCACATGATTCCACTGCATAATCACGTGCATGAATTTTTTACTTATTTCCCATTCATTCTGCACCCCTAGGTCTTTTTAAATCTACCACTGGAAGATTCCACACAAAAAATAAAAGATTGTATCAAAAAGCAAATGGCACTGGGGGCTGCCATTTGGTGAAGATGGAATCAATAAGATACTCCCCCCTTAATCTGCAATTTTAAGCCCACATGAAAATAGCTATAAACTGTATTTGCATCCATATTAACACCTGCACATATTACTGTAAAAAATTTCTTCTACAGATTTTTGCAAGTACATTCCCCTAATACATGCCTTTCTGCACAAACTTCTGGATTCTCAAAAATGCTAAATTTTAGGCTTTTACTTAGGAAGGCTTTTGAATATTGCCTTTGTCTTTTGCAAATGTTCCTTGCAAAGGGGTTTGCTAGTTCACACACAGAACATTCTTTATCTCTGCTTATCTTGTATTCATTAAATATTTAAGAAGGTATCTTTTACTAATGCAGCAGTTCTAGTCCAAGGAAGATCCTTAAAATACTCTCTTTAACTGCCTCAAGGATATTGAGGGAAAAACAAATGTGCAAGTCTCTCTCTCTCTGTGTAGCCCAACGATCATCTTTCAATCATATGCATGCTGAACATTTTGTAGATTAAGATCATACTAAAACCTCTGCTATTTTGGCACTGAAGATAATTCTAGAAGTACCAATAGAAGCATTATCATTCACAAATGCTGACCATGTATTACAATAGTAATGGTCCCTAATCAGCCTTGCTCATCTGTTTGGTCACAGCATTTTGGATCACAGCATTTAAGCAACCCCACAGAGTATGTTTCCACATAGGAAGTAATTGAGGCATTCGCTGCTGCAGCCAGATCAGCAGGGCTTGAAAAATCCACTCGTCCACTCGTCTGTGATGAGTGAAAAAACGCTGCTTGACGAGCCACAGCTCCCTCCGTCCCTCCCTCCCTCCTTGACTCCTTACCCTCAGTCTGTCTTTCTCTCTCTCCTCTCTCTCTCTGATCCTGCAGTCCTCCCCTCCCCCTTCCCATTGCAAAAGGAAAAACAGCCCTCTTCTCACATCACATAGATATATAGCTCTGCAGGAGAATGTAGAGTAGTCCCATGCTGGAGAATATGGAGATTCCCTGCTCCCAATTTCAACTGAACGACCTGGCTCCTTAAGAGGCCGGGCGCTTTTGCTTTCAGTTTTATTTTTGCTGGAGACATTCAAAAGAAAGGCATTCAAAATACAAGCTTCATGACCCCACATGCACGCAGGTAATAAAGCAACCCAAGTCTGAGGGTACATTCATTTTGGGTTTCTACGCATTGTTATGTAGAAAGTGCCTAGTTTAAATTTAAATATAAATTGCAAGGCTATAGTCCGGTCATGCTGACTGGTGAAATTTTTGACTGACTGGTGAGACATTCTAAAAATTTTCAAGCCCTACAGATCAGACTTCTCAAGCACTGGCTGCAGTGGGTCTACCGGCTTGAACTGTGAAAATGTACTCCTTATCACCACAAAGCTCTAGGCATCCAAATTCAGGACTGATTATTTTGGAGTAGGCACCCTTCAGTCTCGAGAGACTATGGTAACGTGCTCTGAATAGAGGTCTTGGAACAGCGTCTAGTGTGGCTGAGAAGGCCAATTCGAAAGTGACAATCCTTTCCACACTGAAGACAAATACAATCTGTCCCCTGTCCAGCTCCCTGATTTTGCTGGTTTTGGGACTGCCTCTTTGCCTCGGCCTGCTGGACAAGTGTCTCTTCAAATTGGGAGATGTCATGCTGCACCACCTGCCTCCAGGCTGAACACTCAGATGTCAAAGTTTCCCATCAGTTGAGGTCCATTCCTAAGGCCTTCAGATCCCGCTTGCAGATATCCTTGTATTGCAGCTGTGGTCTCCCTCTGGGGCGCTTTCCCTGCACTAATTCTCCATACAGGAGATCTTTTGGAATCCGACTGTCAGCCATTCAGGATTGACTCTAATACCACACAAAACTGTAAACCAAATGTAACCACAGCCAACACAAGCTGACTACCTATTACCTTATCTGCCTTTTGACTGACAAGAAGCACATTTGCCTTGTCTGGATTAAGCTATAATTTGCTCATCTTCATCCAGTGCATCTTCAACAGTAAAAACAGAATCGTTTCCTGTAGGCAAAGGTGTCAGACAAGGGTGCATTCTATCCCCTTTTCTGTTCAATCTGGGAGCAGAATATATCAATCTATCATATGGAAAGCCAGACTAGGTATAGATGGAAGAGGAGTGAAAACTGGAGGAAGAAACATCAATAATTTAAACTATGCAGATGAGACCATTTTACTGGCAGAAAGCAGCAATGACCTGAACTGCTCTGAATAACATTTCCCAACAGTTTTATTTATATGCAAACAGTACAGGGACAAGATGGAACCCTATCCTATAGTTTTAAGCAGCACTTTCCCAACAGCCCCTTCTGAATGTACCTTCCAGCAATGACCTCAGCCAGATACCATGGCTGAAAGTACAGTACTGAAAGCCACCAAAATGGCCAAAAGTAGCACAGAGGCATCCCCCTGAGAAGCTGCTGGTGTAGATTCTCCAGTAAGGCAACCATCCACCAAGAAAACCTTCTAGATGAGTTATTTCACATCCTTTATACATTTACTAGTTAAGTTGTTCTAACCCAGCTGAAGAAAGATTTTATTGTGGAAAACAGTTGTTCAGACAGGACTGTTTATCATTCAGTTTCTTGCTGATGGTTCAGTGCTGAAGCTACTGAAAAATACTGATCTGATATAAAATGAATGAATTTGTAATGACTCAGTCATACACGTACTTCACCACTTAACAGTACAATAATTAAATATAAGTCAGCATATGTGAAAGAGTTCTCAGTTTATCAATACAAGTCACTAATGGAGGAGTTCTTCAAATGGCAGGAATATGCACATTCAAAGCACAATTAAGAGACTTTCCCACTTTTTCTAAATGAGGTAATCACTGGTGTAGTTCTTGGATCAAATGCAATGTTAGGAAGAAGATTAGATTAAAATGCCAGCATGCTAATTTTTATATGAAAATAGTTAATGTATTAGTGACCAGTATTATAGATCTTTTCAACAAGGGAAACTCAGTTTTTTCTTTAAATGTAGGAGATGGGCTGCCAATCTAAACATGAATCTTTCCCTTTTGTTCATCTCATCCCATTTAATGCCAACAAATAAGTTATACAACGATGCTTCAGAAACATTTTTGTTTTAATGCAGGAACTGAAAATGTAGTCTCAGCACCACTCCTTGTAAATGACTATTCTATTTGACAACTAATCTGAAGAAAAGGAGAACAAACTTACTGGAAAACAGTCACGTGAAAGACATTTGACTGAAGGTTAGACGATTAGCTGGCATCAGTGCTGAATTATCTTAAGGACTCAATTAAGCTAACCAAGGGCCTAAAACAGCACAAACTACAGCTGTTCCATTCCAGTTCAGCTCACAAGGAATGGTCTTAGATGCAACAATGAAGCTGTTGAATACTGAATGGAACTTCCCATTCCCAAAGTTTCAAAGGAATGGCACCTCACATGAAGATGTACGCAAGCTACCCAAACTAATAACACATCACTGTTCAGTCAACGTATAACACATGTTCTTAAATGCTTTTTGACAATAATTAATGATCTTTTACCAGTTGTCGGTATCAGAGTAATTACTGTATATTTTGTACTCCTCGGATTTGCAGTCTTCCAAGCGCTTTACAAAATGTTCCCTGTTGGTAATAATATTTTGAGTAACAGTGGAACCGGGTACATTTATTCCATAAAATACAGAGAACAGGATTCCTGCCTATTCACATTGTATGTTCTCTCACACATATTAAAGGTACAGCACACAGTATTTAAAAGCAGAGAGACAGAGGATGGATTTATGTCATTATCAGCCAACAAAATCAGTGGATCTGTTCTTTCTTCACCATACGGCAAATCAAAAGCTAGTGTAAGCACCCTTTATTCTTGGACAATTGCCAGTTGGCTGAGAGAGCAACAGGACAAAATATCTGCCAGAAGCACATTACTCTTTCTCAGGAACAATATCTAGTAGCCTTATTGCAAACACAGATACAGACAGAGTAGATGACCCCAATTACAGCAAACAAGAAGTAAAAGGGTAGGCAGAGAATTGTAAATGAATCATGAAAAATATCCATCATTCAAATCAGATAACAGCTAGTTCAGCACTGATAAAAGTGGAATCCCATGACACCTGAATAACTAACTAGGCCTTGTGAGAAGTGCAACACCACTTTCCTCCCCCAAATATACCGACATTAAGAATAAATATAGGATGCTTGGAAAGAGACAGCTTCACTTGTGACTAAAAAAAAACTTACTGGTCATTCAGAGCATGTCTGCAGCTTGAGTCTACTCTTATACTAGTACTATGTTAGCCTAGGGAAAAAAGTGCTGGCACCAAGAGTGATAGGCACATCCTCATCTTTCTTAGGAGCAGGGGAGCTATATACTCTCAAGCATGCAATTGTAACATTTCAACTCTACCCTCTCAAGTGTGCAGTTGTAACACACTCAGTGCTCCTTGAAGATGACTCAGCACAGATGCAGTTCAGCATTCAACTAATACGGATCTTTTTGGCCCGCTTCCTTATCAATGCAAGGAGCTAGGAACACTGTCAGTCACTCTTGTAGCAGCTGCATTGCTCACCAGCTTCCTGTCCCAATTCAAAGCCTGGTGTTTTAACCTATGAAATCCTATTTCATTCTCAAACCTATCAAAAGCAGGAAAAATAAAAAGAAGGCACCCATTGCAAGAGGGAAAGGGAGGAAACTTCCAGTAACACATAAAAGGTTTTACTTAAATCCAAAATATTGCAAAATGCATTATTTTTGCAGAGGAACTCTTGAACATGAGAATAAACCCACAGTTTCATCGAATCTGAGAACTGTCTTAAAGGAGCATATTTAAAGAGATGTGCTTTACACAGCATTGAGGCACAAATTCCTAAGCACCTGAGGGTATTTCTCAGCAACCTGCACACCTTTGTTGCCCCATGCATGCCTCTTGACCAATCTTTTTTTTTCTGGGACACTGCTTCTACTACATTTTTGCTACAAGTTCAGCCAAAAGCAAGGATTTGTAGAAAAAAGTATCAATGTAGAAAAAAGTATCATTCAAACTACAACATTCTAGTGGAGGCCCAGCAGTAGAGCACATCTTTGATGGCTTTGAGATAGCTTTGTCAGAATTACCTGTTCAGGAAAGCTGATGCATCTAGAAATGTGCATTAGAAATTGCTGCCAATTTGGCTGTTGTGTATTTAATTTGTTTCCAAAAGACCAATGCTTTCTGGTTTAAATTACTGTGAGCCACCTCAAGTGCAAGAGAATCAAGAAAAAAAAAGATTTTAATTATACGTAAGGGCATGCATAGCTTAATGCAAGTGACGGGAGCCTATGCAAGACAGGAAATGCCTCTCTGATATTTTTAAAGCAAATGTGAAAATTCTGACAACAAAGCCAGATGCTACCTGAGCAGTGATGTAGATTGTTCTGATAAAATTGTATAAATTCTGACTATTTTCAGAACAGAAAACAAAATATAAAATTTAGCATATTGTAGACTAACACATACATTTATGAGTCAGTATTTAACTGGTTTACAAAGTGCTGAGTCAAAGGTTAAATATCTTCATTCACTCTTGGAACACAGCCATACGGCTACTAACAAGCAAGCAGCTAATGGATGTAGTTCAAATGATACTCAATCAAGTGCAGAATATACAAGTATACTGCAGTAATGGTGCTATGACATCATAGTCAAGTTATCTGCTGGAAATCAGACTGGAGTCATTCAGCATTCACCTTTTCTTCTTCACAAGGAACATGGACGGGAACTACTAATCATTTAAGTGCTGGGTTTCTTTTTTTAATATACAAGGCTAGTATTTCTAAAAGGAATCATTCTATTGGATATCAATTACATTTTCACTGCATTCACAAGTACTTCAGCGTAGCTACATGAGGAATAACTGAAAAACCAGGCCACACTATGTTAGATTTGTTATCTTTTTTATAATACTTTGCTACATTTTGCAATTTCCATTATTTATACAGTATACATACTGGCTTAGATTATCCTTATTAAGCACCACAGCAACATTTTCAAAGGAGGAATACGTTAATATACAGATATAGTTGATATCAGTTATCTCCAAAATCTAGTTATGTTTTAGAGTTAGAAATATCCTGCAGAAAAGCAATAATTGTTGTGAAAATGCAAAATATTTCATTGTCACTAAACAAAATACCACTTGTCAGAACCCAGAGCTGACTATATTTACCACCAATTTATTAACAGACACCCTTTTAAATGTATCAAATGTAGTAATTTATCATCACCTCACTGGGACTTTCTGGATTACATCCCAATATATTTCAGGTATGTGTTATGGAGCTTTTTTTCCTTCCTTCACTCCATTTCTAGGAGCCACCTGAAAACTGACTATGGAGAGTTTCCCAGAGTTCTGGATCATGTTTTTGGGGTACGGGGGGGGGGGATTCAGATAGAAAGGGAGAATATTCCCTCTCTTGCATTGTATTCCACTAAACTGAACAATCAGGTACTCTGTGCTGGAAATGGTCCAGTGAATCTAAACCAATGAGAATCCATGAATAACAATTAATTCTATCTGGGTAGACCACAAAGTCTTAATCAGGGCTATTAATTCATACTTTTCATTTGAACTAACGCATATCAACAATGTTCTAATCAACAGTGATTTTTTTCTAGAGATAGTAGAGGAACAATACACAATTTTAACGGCACTGCACAAATTAACACTCATAAACCTCCTTGGATGGCTTGGACCAGGTCATTATGTTGAAGCCCCAACAATTAATAACTGAAATCCTGTTGGCATAACTTTACATCATGTAAGCAGAATGATGTCATCAGTACATGACAGTAATATTTAAATTAACTGAATTGAAAGCTTCCTATCCCCCCCTCCCTTTCAGGTACCAAGGCTCCTTAGGCTCTTTTGATCTGGTGAAGCTTTTGGGAGACTTGGGACTGGGGAGGAAGGAGCTTTTAATAGCTAAACATTGCTGATGGATAGGTAGCAGCATTCTTATCTCAATTGTAGCAATTTTTGGCTATTAAAGCCCCACCCCCACATCCCAAGGTTCACAAAGACTTCCCCAGATAGAAGTAGAGTCTTAGGGATCTTCGGAACCTGAAGAGGGAACATAGGAAGCTTTCAATTACATTAAATTAAATATTACCATGACATCCTGATAGTGTGATGTAAAGTTGTGGCAACAGAATTTTAGACATTGTAAAGTGAAGCTGCTGTTTATACCAGGATTTATACTAACATAATCTAAGTCTAAGGTTATCATATGATATCCAATGGCTATGTTCCTAAACGTTAGGCAGTTCCATCCATAATACTTAACTATAACATCTAAGCCTATGAGAGAGGACATTACATATTAAGAGTGTTAAGATCAAAATGTCCAGGTGATTTAAAGTAGAACACCAAGGATTTCCAATTCTTAATTATTTAACAATACCAACAAAAAGCCTATTTTCTAAACTGGGCTGTTTAAAGCAACAAAATGTGCCAGAAAACACGAGTAATATTGTGTAAAGGTCTACTTGTGTGCAAAGTCCATTCTGGTATTAAAAACAAATTCACCTCCCACTCCTACTCTCAATTCTGAGCTGCTATTCAGTTGAGATTCTAGGAAAAATAAAGTACATCTTGTCTTCCTCCAATTTTAAAGGTTTCCACACACTTTAAATCATTATCTTCAAATCCTTCTATGTTCATCCGTGTATTTTTTAAAAAAACTTATTCAATTAACTGTCTATCTATTCATTCTGTTAGGCAGAAAGGTAAGATACATTTTTAAATTAAATAATGTTGCCTTTCTTCAGCTCTAATATGATACACTTTTTTGTGTTATCTGTAAACCTTTACAACAACTTAGTGGAACACAAAACTCATAACATCAGGGACTTCACTGCTCATCACAATCACCAAGAGTTAAAAATGAAGATGAAGCCAGCACATCTAATGATATAATCTAACATTACAATAACATAATCATTACTTCTGTGCAAAGAAAACCTACAGCCAATGTATGCAAAGTTAGACTAGAATGTCTAAACTAGCACTCATCAGTGGCAATACTGTTTTTCCTATTTCTGGGCAAACGCTTTGGCTCTTGCAAAGAGGAGAAAACAAGGCATCTAACCGTAGCATGAACCATCATAAACCAATTCACAACAATTCTACATATGCCAGAACAATTGCGTCAGTTTAATTTTAGAAAGATAGTCTCTCGAACTATCAAAAAGTCCTTAGGCATAAAGAAATGTACAATTTGTAACGGAGAAGGGAAGTACAGGACTTGGGAAAGATGCGATGCTGCATCGAGGGAAAGGGGAAAACATATCAAAGAAATCCTCAAGAGGGCAATCTTCGCTTTTTCCTGGTTCACTTACCTTAAGGATATCCCCCCGTTTGAAACTGAGCTCATCATCTGCGGTGGCTTTGAAATCGTATTTGGCAACGGCTTCCATGCTCCGGCCGATCCTGGGCAGGAATGACGGGATAGGAAAGGATAGGAAAGGACCTCCGCCTGAACCCTTCCTTCTCCGGGAACTCCCGGCTGAGCCTCCTCCTCCAATCCTCCGCGCAGCCCGCTCTGCTGGAGTTCTAGCTCCGTCTTTTGCATAGGCAGCGGAGACAGCCAAGGCCAGTCCACCCTAGGAGCAAAGGAAGAGACGGCACATTGAGGGATGTCGCCCGGATCAATGACAGCAGCCGCGCCCTGATCCCCTCCCCTCCCCTCCCCTCGGCTCAACTCCGCTTTGCCGCTTCCTCTTTTCCTATACCCTCTCTCTCCCTTTCTGCTCCGGTCGCAAGCAGGCACCGCGGAATGGCAGCCACTGCGGCCAATAGCAGCGCCCCAAAAAAGGACACGGCGAAGGCTCCGTCGCTCCAGCTGACCAATAGCACAACGAGCCACACCGGCCGCCTCACGCCCCCAGGCAGACTTCCTCCTCTCGGCTGGCGCGCGGCGGCTGCTCAGCGCGCTCGCCCCCCTTCCCCTCCGAAGGCAGGCTCGCACACAAAAGCCAGGCAGGCTTCTATGCCACACATCCCGCAGGCAGAGCATCCCCCTCTCTCCCTGAACGAAGCGGACTCCCCTTGGACTTTAAAGACCGCGGCTTTCGCCTAACCACACATGTGCTTACTCGTCCCGGCCTCCAACCCATCCTGAGAGGAAACGCTGAAGTCATCCTTTAGTTCTCGTCCAAGAAAAAAATGTGCGTTTCTCCTTCTTCCAAAGACACTCCAAGTAGCTGATCAATCACCATGTGCGGCCCAGGTTCCTTTGCAAACGCGAGGCACTTCGGAGAGTCTTATTCTCCGCTGGGTTTCCTCTCCCACTCCACCCCAGTTTCTGTCATGGTAGGGCGGGCGTGGCATTCCTCTCCTCTATTCAGAGGCCAAGGCTCCAATATGAAGCATGCATATTTAAGATTTTGAGTTACATATGGAGGAGGGATCGATGCATTTTTCTTCCGAGTAAACGCACGGCCCGCTGTTACGCTAATTAGCTGGTACACTGTGAGCCAGCAATCTACTGTACTAGAAAAGCCTCAAATGAGGGAAACAGCCCTTCCCTGTCTTTTTAATTGGCCACATCATACCCCTGCAGAGAAAAGAATAGTTTTGATTCTGATCTCAGAAGAGGAAGTCGCAAGTCATCTTCAAATGCCACCCTCTCCAAAAACAGAACAGTTGTGCCAGAAACACTATTTAAACAGGTGCATATTCTAGAATCTATGGAATAGAATCCTTTGGAAACAGAATAAAGAGAAGGGTTGTGAGTGCAAACTGCTTTATATTTTAAGAACAAGGGATATTAGTTTGATGTATTAGCCCACTCAGATTTGAAATTTGAAGTAAAAGTAGCCAGCTGTAAGTGGAAAACTTAAATTGTTCACATCTTATATGTTAATGCATGTCATTTCTTGGAGGAGCAAGAAATGATGTCAGGAAAAAATGATGTTAATATTTCATACAAATCACATTAACAGGGAATCTCTTACTCTGATTATAAAGCAATGGTACCTTTCACCTGTACAATGCAGTTTTTTAAAGTATACATATTGCCTATAACTACACCAACAAAACACTCCTACAATTAGTAAACACACCACGGCAGTAACAGGGACAGAATATTTTTCAAGGAAAACAATGTTCTTGAACTGGTGGGATATCGTACATGCAAAAGTTTGCAAGACTGCCTCTGTGGTATTTCAGCAAAGTATTTACCCTTTACAGAACTAAAAATACTGTAAGCACTTTGAAAAGTACTCCCATTATGTGCATAAGATGAGTATAGAGAGTGAACAAGACACCACATAACTCATTAGCAGGAAATACTACCACCTGTCACAGAAGTTTGAGTTTATTAACCAAAAAAAAGGCTGTTTCTTCCAGGACTGTACAATAGACTTGAATTTTTGAAATAGAGCTTTTAAAAAAACTATTTGGTGGCAAGGGGAGATTTCTGTAGGCTCTCCAACAAGTTACAGCTATGTACCGATTCCTTTCCCTTCTCTTCAAAAATACTGATCTATTATATGTTCATACAAACCAGTCCCCACCTATATTTACTTTAAAGCCAGTATTATGTAAAATTTGGACTGAGATTTGGGAGACCTAAGTTCCAGTTCCAAGCCATGAAATTCACTAGGTGCCTATTATTCTGTTCCTCATCCTGACCTGCCTCACTGGATAAAGTACAAAGAAGAGCTATATACATCACATTGATCTCTCTGAAGGAAAAGTGAAATAAAAAGATAACTAATGATATATATATTTATTTACTCATTCTTTCATTTCATTTATTTTCAGCCATTATCCCAATTCAGGGACCCGAGGTGGCTTACCAGATCATGTGAGGATGAAACATGAATAAGTTAAATTATTTTGGTTGTTGTGGGTTTTCCGGGCTGTTTGGCCATGTTCTTAAAGTTTTTCTTCCTAACGTTTCGCCAATCTCTGTGGCCGGCATCTTCAGAGGACAGGAGTCTGAACTCTGTCTGTGCTCTGGGTTCTGACTCCTGTCCTCTGAAGATGCCAGCCACAGAGACTGGCGAAACGTTCGGAAGAAAAACCTTAAGAACACGGCCAGACAGCCCGGAAAACCCACAACAACCATCGGATCCCGGCCGTGAAAGCCTTCGAGAATACATTAAATTATTTTATTTAGTTAAAATATTTTTACCCTGCCTTTCTCCTTAAAAAGGACCCAAGGCAGCTTACATAATTAAAAACACAATATTAAAAATAAAAATAGTAAATTATTCAAATATTAAAGAAGAATTAAGAATATTATATTAATATTATATTGATAATATATTATATTAATAATATTAAAAATATTAGGTGAAAGCATTATTAAAAACAGATTTAGAAGCAACACAATATAAACATCCCATTTACTATCTCCTAGACAGTTAGTCACTAAGGAAACTCCTGCCTGAAGAGAAAGATCTTCACCTGCTTGCAGAAGGACAGCAACGTACTGCTAAACTTAAAAGAAGTTTAAAACAAAAAAGATATATATCAGAAAAAAATATTTTAAGGAAGAAGTTTACCATCTCCTTTCAAAAACATTTTCTGTGCAGTCTAATCAATGACCAAAAGTTTGTCTGAAGTGAAAGGTGTTTGCCTGACAACAGAGGGGCAGCACGGAGGGGTCAAACTAACTTCCTGTACAAGTGAGTTCCACAGCTTGGAACCAGCCACTGATAAAGGCCTATTCTTTAATCTGCACCAATGGTGCCTGTGAGGGTGAGGGACCAAGAGAAGAGCTCTGAAGAATATCTTAAAACCTAAGTAATCTTATATGGGAAAATGCAGTTCTTCAAACAATTTGGTCCTAAGATGTATAGGGCTTTGAATTGGGTTCTGAAATGGGTTGGTATCCAGAAGAAATGTTGTAGCATATTATATATTTCCCATTCAAAGTCTGGTTGCTGCTACTTGGACTAGCTAAAGTTTCAGAATATAGATTTCAAAAGGAGTCCTGTATACAACATGTTACAGCAATTCAAGAGGGATGTAACTGTGCCATTTGTCATCATGGCCTGATCAGGCATCTGCACGAATCAGTGCAGTAGGTATACTTACAAACACCTCCCTGGCCATCCCACCAGTGAAACCTGGGCACTGAGCTTTTCAGAGGGGTGCAACTCTATCTGGTGAAGGTTGAATCCCTGATTTTCCTTGTGAACAGAAGTTCCCCTGCACTACCTTGTGATATTCTTTACAGGAAGGACTAGAGCCAATCTAAAGCATGGGGTGCCATCTATCGCATCCCAGAGAGGGACTCAAAAGGAGCTGCAGGGAAGTTTAGCAGAACAGGGACACACTCCACAGTCCAGTTCCTGGAAGAGATCATCCAGTATGACCAGGCCTGAAGCCAGATTGAAATGGATCTAGATAATCCATCTCATTCAGAGATTCCAGGAGCCATGAAGCCAACACATGCTCTACTATTTCGTGCAGGAATACAATACAGTATTGGAAACAGGCTGATAATTACCCATTAGGCATGTTCAGTTCATGGTTTTGTTTTGTTTGTTTGTCTGACTTCAAATTGCAGAATTCCTGCTCTTTAATTACATTCCATTTTCCACCAGCACTGAGCAGAAACCCTGTCCTACGTGTGAAGGATTCTGGCTGTGACAGGAACCAAATGGGTGGCAACACTGGCTGCAAGTGCATGGCGTCGATGCCACACAGCTTAGAGGGAACACTGGCTCTAGCTCATATTTGGTTGGAACTGCTTAGAGTTTTTCACCATCACCACCCTATCTCTATTCCATTCATTTCATCACTACCAGCTCCCTATTAAACTACCCTGGGTTCACTCTGTGGAAGGTTCCTTTGGAGTGACTGTCTTACATCCCAGTCATTTCCCCATTCTAGAAGTCAATCAGTGTTTTGACAGAACTGCCTGCATAAAGTGACAGAAAACTCACCAAAGGCCATCAGGGAACAACTTGCATCTAATCAGCCTCTTGGGACAGACCATCTATATTGGTCCCCAACCCTGGCAAAGGGTGCATGTTCCACTGTCTGAAATCTGCCAGGTAATTATCTGACCATGACAAGACAACAGAACTGCACAGAGCTATTGTATATCCAGATCACGATCATCCTGGCCAGTACAGAAAACCGGACCCACTGTGTATACTCCAACACAAGTGGGCCTAAGTGTGCACACAATTGCAATGGCATGGATGTCAGGCATGTTTAGTCCAGAGTACAATGAAAACAACTACCTCCTAAATACTCCTGCCAAAGCTTGCTACTTTACAGAGACTAATTGAAATAACCATTTTAGCACTACAATTCCTTCAATAGTTAAAGCATTCATGCATGTTCAGTAGTTACACGATCATATTCAGCTATTTAATAGGATTTCTCAAAGGACTCTTGTTTAAATCAATATTAGACAATTAGTTAAACTACTTTTAAACAACGAATCTATTGATTAAATATGCATATATTTTAAAATAATAATTTAAGAAAGAAGTATATACTGTTGAATTCAGATTATATGCATGTGCCATACTAGGGATTCTGTACATTAAAAAGGGGGAGTGCCTTTTCAAGGCTGAAAACAGATAACACTGTTCAATTAGCTGCAGGTTTTTATCCAACTTAAAGGACGTTCTCTGAGATCACCACTCAAAGAGCCCTATTCTTATATTTCCTCCACCACACCACATGTAGACTCCCTCCCACTGAGTTTCCATGTGTGAGTGGGGATCTAAATCAAGCTCTCAGAAAGCCAGAATGGTATAGTGGATAGAATGTCAGACAAGGATTCAGAAGACCGCAGTGCAAATCCCCACTCAACCATGGATACTCTCCATGGATCAGAATGGGAAACCATTCTTGGAGTATCTCATACATCTTGGAAACTAGGCCCAAATACTGTCACTTTCCACAGTAAATTGCCTCAGAGTGTGCCCACTAATTCAATGCAGACTTGGTAAGATGACTCCTTCATAAATTACATTGATTCAAATTGGCCTACTCTAAGTGCAGCTTACTTTAGCACAGTAAGGCCTACTGTAGTATGATTTAATACACTATGCAACATGATTTTGCCCATATCAGGGTTGCTTTAAATTGGAAGCAACTTGATGACACCTACAAACAACAAGCATGTTTACAACTGTAGTCAAAGTTGTCACCTACTTCAGAAGATTCAAAGTACATGCATAGCTGCAGACACGAATTTCAAGATCCATATAAATTTGTTTCAAGATATGTGATTGTATATAGGTATTACAAATAAATTTGAACCATAAATATGATGCCTATGCCATCCCAGTCTGGCACTCTGAAACACTCCAGGCAAACATATATTCTTAATAGAACACCACTTGAAGTTTTTCCAGATGATGAATCATCTACAAGTTCACTTGGGTGAGTGCCCTCTGCCCTCTGGCATGCAATATATTGGGCACTGCATACATGTCTACCTTGGAGACTTGATTTCTACTCCAGTTTTTGAGTGTGCAAGGAACATTAGTAGTCATTTAGATATCTTCTCTAAGTAGAAAGAATACTCCAACATTACCCCACACAAATCAGAGACGACAACTCTCTACTCTTCTGTTCATGCTAAAGAATTGTGGGGACAAGATTATTAACATTGGTTCAAGCAACATCTGCAGACCCCTATAAATTAGAAACACCTTTAAAAATCACCTTAGAAGCCAACCATTAACACCCATTTTGTCTTACAGTTTTTGCCAGTCTTCAAAGTCTAATAAAAAGTGAAATATGAACCCCTCAATTTCTCCAAGTTATCTAAGCCTGATAAAGAACTTGGGGCAGGGAAAGTCTTATTTTTTCTGGCCAACAGGGTCAGACTGCTCCCACATTTCTATGCAGATGGAACTGGAGAAGGGGATGTGGTTTTTCATTTTCTCCTGGGCAACTTGCCAAAATCATTTGTGGCTGTTGCCCACCATTCTGCAACATCATTTAGGGACCCAGATGGGAGCATATGTGAATTATATGAGTAAAAGGGGCTACAGTTTGGAGAGTTTCTATGTGAGACATGATACAACCAAAGCACAAACTGATTTTTCCCTTACTGTCCTGGAAATAATTCAATAAACAGCAGTCTTCATAAGCAAAAACACTTCAAGTTCAATAGGATTTAGGAATACTTTGAAATAGGCTTCTGCAAGATAGTAATTCATCTGCTGAAATCCTGTTGTACAGTTCCATAAAATGGTGAGGCAAACTGCCATGAGTTAAGAAATTTCTGTAGACATTATTAATTGACTACCAAGTCATGCAATTCGGTGTGCAACAGAGATTTCTTAATTTATAGCAATTAATCTCTAAAAGCTGTGCCTTTTGTGTAACCAAGCAACAGTATTTCAGTCATCCAGTCATAACTGTGTAATAATATCCATAGACAACATTAAGAGAAGAAGAAAAAACAGCTGGAAGAACAGAGATTAAGGGTTGAGTGAATGGAAATAATGAGGTAGAAACTAGCAAAAAATAAAATTGTTTATTGAACAAAACCATTTGCAAAGACTCTACTTTTATTTAAGATGGACATTTAGCATTATCTCTTCAATCAACAAAATATGTTCTAAGCAGGATTAATAAAAATGTTTTTTTAATTTAAATTATCAAAAAAAACACCCAATTTTTTATTTACATTGTGATTTAAATCACTTTGAATTAAATCATATCCATCCTGGTTCTAAGAACTATTGCAGCTACCAAGGCACATGAGATACTAAGCAAAAGATAACAGATGAGGTAGTTGCAAACAGGGAAAGCCAAATTTATTAGAAATACAATGACATTTATTTAATATCCTACTTGTCACCCTGTAGCTCTGCTTAGGTTGGAACAATAGACAGCAAAGATGACATTCCAGCAAAAGAATATGAGTTCACCAAGTCATTGCAAAACCAATACATTCTAATACATTCTACAACAATGAAAACCGAGCCAGACATGAATAATATACAGCTTCCTCATAAGACTAATTTTGCTCGTGTACTTCTCAATTTTGCTCAAACTGCAGTTTTCAGAAAGTCAGTCAGACAAAAACTGGGGAAGGACGAAGGCATCATCATGATCAGCACCTCTCCTAAAGGCCTCAGTCATTATCCCCTTTTGATGCGAGTAACTTGCCAGATATACAGCTCAATCCAGAGTGAAGCTGCTGTGAAGAAGACAAATCCTATTTTAAGAATCAGTAGTAAAGGGATTTTTAAAAATGCCAGTATCATAATGCCTTTAAATGTATTTGTTGGCAAAAATCCTGTTGTGCAGTTATGTAAAAGGCATAACTTTTAGCAGAGAGTAAGGTAAAGGTAAAGGTTCCCCTTGACATTTAGTCCAGTCGTGTCCGACTCTAGGGGGCGGTGCTCATCTCCGTTTCCAAGCCATAGAGCCAGCGTTTGTCCGAAGACAGTTTCCATGGTCACGTGGCCAGCGCGACTAGACACGGAACGCCGTTACCTTCCCACCGTGGTGGTACCTATTTATCTACTCGCATTTGCATGCTTTCGAACTGCTAGGTTGGCAGGAAGCAGAGAGTAGCCAGAAGTTAATAAATCTCTATAGGCATTATCCGCTGCCTGTCAAGCCCCACAACTCAGTCAGTATGCAACAGATAATATATTCAGAGATTTCTTAACCTGTAGTAATTTTCTGATAAAAATTACATCTTTTGTGTAACAGTGCAACAGGGTTTTGGCCATTGTGTGACCACATTTGGAAAACCAGGTGCAATTCTTAATGCCACACCTGATAGAGCACAGTACAATTTGAAAAGGTAAAACATTACAAAATTACAAAAAAGCTGAAGCAATCCTCCAGTGAAAAAATTATAAGGTCTGAAGTGTTTTGTTTTTTTTACCTAGTAAAAAAAAAAAAAAGCAAGCTGGGAAACAACAAAACAGAGAAAAATTATTCAATTAGGGGCACTTGTTCTAGACATGCCATGCAGCCTGCTTGCTCTCAGCACTTAAAAGGAAAGAAGGAATACACTCTCCTCCTCTATATGCAGCAGAGAAACACTGTTGGCTGCCAGATAAGCTAAACATTCTATTTCTTTTCTAGCAGTCCACTCACTCACCTAAGTGATATTTCTAATTGCCTATGGAGAACTAACTGGCAATTTAGTTAAAAACAAGGCTGGTACATTATACTTATCCTACACTCAGCATATTCTTACCAACAACTCTGTTTAACCCACAGACAAGGTAAAAGAGAGTGGGAAAGGAATGCTTGATTTAGCACATGATTACTACTTTTGTTCCACAGATACCTCCGTGTTAAGATTACATATTACATTCTTGCATATATCATCCACCTTATAATAGCAATTGTTACAGGGAACATTCCCCTTCTCCTTGAAAGAACAGGAAGATCAATTTTCTTTTTCTAAGCAACCAAATCATTCTCATTACTATTTGGGGAAGTTATCTGAAATCTTCAGTGACAGGAACAATGGTTCATTTCCTCCTTGTGCCAGTAACAGAATATGTTCAGTCTACGCTTATAAACAACCATCTTTTGGGGACATCAATGTTCTACAAGTTATGTTAAGTATATGTGGACCAACAAATAAAGTTTGAAAAATGCTAAAAACATTTCTGGATTAATCTGCATGACAACCCTTGCTTTATGTAGCTAGCAATACAGGATCAGCATTTGATATGGTTAAAGTTATTATAACAGGAAAGGGGGGTTCTTAAGCAATTTTCTTCCTTACAAAGTGATCACACCTTTTATACAAAATACAAAAAGAAGCCACATCATTAGAATTGTTGCATAGGCTATAAAATACAACTGCAATATGTTGGACCATTATAAAAATATATATACATGGATTGGCCTTGATAAACTCTGAGACTTTTATTCTGAGGAGGTGATATAATCCTACATTAATTGGGTTCTATAGATTTACACTATGATTAATACTGCAGCAGTAACACTATAAAATTGGCTCAATTTGGTTGCAGAAAATAATCCATAAAACAAAATCATATGGAGCTAGCCATTTCTTCCCTAAAGCTGCAACAGAGAAAGAATATATGTCAGAATATCTTAAGGTGTCAGAGACCTCTAAACTAAGGCACTCTTTTGGCATGCAGGCAGATCCTTTGGCAACAACATCATCTCCAGCACAAACAAAGAACAGACATATTAATGGCAGTACAGATTCAAGACATGCCTGGCCCATCTATGTACATGGTTTATGCATGGGAAATCCCATAACAGTGCATAACCCTTTGCAATATGTTTCACAATACAGTAGAATCCTTCCAAAGGAGAATGCCTAGTCATGGTTTACTCTTAGGTAATCACAGTGAGCTCTGATTAAAAACAAATCAATGATATTTTATATCTCTCATTGGGACTTGGCTAAGAAATACCAAGAGTAAGGGCTGTACTACATAAAGTTTTTCTTTAGGCCCAGGTGTTCCGGGCACAGCTGCCTAAATATGCCTATCAATGCAATACAACTATTTCTACTTTTGCTCTCCAAGCATTGTGTGTGTCGGGTGCGCACCAAGTCGCATGCCTGAAGTTTTCTTAGCACACGAATCCATATTCAACAAAACACGCCACAGCTAAGCACATTTCTTGGGATATATCACCTGCTTATATTCTCTAGTTAACTTCACAGGATCGGGGCGGTACGAATGACGGTTCAGTTTAACTTTGAAAGTTTGCTCTGCCCCCCACATTTTATCGAAGAGTCAACCAAATCCAGTACAGCTTCCGCTTTAATATAAAATACACTTTCCGGCAGAATTTCATTTAGCGGGCCATTCCAAAACGGAAACGATGAATTCAGCAAAACATCTTTACCAGCACGCCGCTCACGAAACTGCCTTTATCTACCGAGGCAGACCCCATTGGGTGCCCCCAAAACCCCATCAGCGGGGGCAGGATTCCCTTCCTCAGTCCACCACGGGGGAGAAGGCAGACATTTCTCACCCCAACCCCCCCCCCCCCGGGTCTTTCCTCAAGACGGGAACAAACCGTCAAAGGAAAAAAAAGGGGGGGGGCAACGTGGACGCACGTGAACAGAGGCCGCCCCCCTCCCCTCCACGGCCACCGAAATTCGCCGCCCGCGCCCCCGCCAGGGCCCCCTTGACAGCCAGGGGCGGGACGGAGGCAAGGGACGCCCGCCCGCCTTGTCAGCGAGCCGCCTTAAGACTCCCGGGCGGCTCCGAAGCCTTGCGGGCGCTCCCACCCCTCTGCCTTTGCTGAGGACCAGCTCACCGTCAGGTCCTGGGGCTCCGCGCCGAGCGGCCCCCTCACACTTCCTCTTCTTCCCCACTCGGCAGCTTCTTCGCCCTCAGCCGGAGCGCCGCAGAACAGCTTCCGCTACGGCCCTCTCACCCGCTGGCTCTCGCGATACCACCCCACTGGGACGACGGGGTGGGTGGGAACGAGACCTTCCTGGCTGCAAAAAAACCACACACACACAAAACCAAAGGACGCACGCGTCAAAACCTACCCGCCGCCACCGGCTAACCAGGAGCTGTCGGGATGTCCCTAGAGCACATGCGCTAAGGGTTGCGCGCCCGGCGGTCCACGAGCCCCTCCACCGGAGCGCTAGGGCGCAGGCGCGGCTTCCACAACCTTAATTTGGCTCGTTTAAAAGAGTTGTGTTCCTTCTTGGCGTTTGTTTGCCGCTTGTTCCGGGACAGCTGGTGTCACGTTGTTAGAATAAGCTTCCTTATAGTCGTGGCATTGCTTCATCCAGTACAGTAGTGTCTCTGCGCCGCTTTAAAATAACTCTCCAGGGTAGACCAGGGCCATCTTCCCCCCCCTGCAGATGACAGGGTTAAATCCGGCAGAAGCTGCAGATGGGGGATTGTGGGTGCAAAGGACCCACCAGGTCGCCAGCTTTTTGTTTTATTTCCGAAATTAAGTTTTAGAAGCAGAAACACCCAGCCGGGAACTTGGTAGAGAAGCCCTGGAAGAGGCTGCAGTCACTGCCCGATATATTTTGAAGTGCTGAGTCCCATTAGTAAAGCAAAGAAGAACAGGGACCAGAAAAAGAGATCATTTCTGTTAATAAACCTGGCCTTTTATATTCAGATTCTATGGTGGCTGTGGAGTCCAAAACTCCCAACAAAGATGGGACACAAATTTTACCACCAGTAGGGGCCATGTCAAATTTATAGGTTAAATAGTATGGTTTGACATTTATGAACTGATATTGGTATATCTGGTGATATCAACTTAACTTTTTGGATATATTCAGCTTACACCAAGGATCCCCCCCCCAAAAAAATATCTGCATCCAGACGTATGTTTTGAGATGGGTGCACCCTCCCATAAAGTCAGCAACAAAGCAGTAAGTTATCAACTGATTCTAGTAAGAATGTGCTGATTTGGGAATGCTATGCAGAACACCATTTAGACATTTTAGGTTTCTTAATTAATTAAAGTCTTAATAAGTGGTGGCGGAGGAGGGACAGGATCATTTGGCCCAGGCCTCACCTCCCAAGGGGCCTCATCTCAGCAACATATGCATTACTGTCATGCATTCTATGAATTAAAAAAAAGTTACATGCCATTTTTCACATTAAACAATTTTGTTACCTCTCTTTCCAAACAATGGGAGCCTCACCAAGTGAAATGGCCCAAGGCCTCAGAGTGCCCAGGCTTTGCTTAGATTTATCTCAACGGGCAATAGTCTCCATACATTCAGTCAGAGACTCTGGTGTTGAGGAAGAATAAAAAATTATCTCTTTTACTCACAAATTCTTTATACATATCAGAATACAAACAAAACATATTTAGGAGGCAACTCGCAGATGGGGAATTATCTGGTGAGGACCAAGGTAAAAAAAGCAGGATATAAATGTGTGATTGGGTTCTTTTGAAAGATGTGGCAGTTCCTCCGTTTTGGCGGGAAGAAGGGACGAAGACTTTTTTAAACTATTCTCAATTTCAACTTTATTAATTTGTGGGGTTTCAACCGTAACACCAACAGGGTCAAAACATGACAGATCTGGCATCTGTCCATAACTTGACAACATTGATTGTTTCTGTACGCGGGGATGATTCACTACAGGGCGGGACCAAACCGCACTCAATCCGTAATCTTGCGTAGGGGAGCACTCCGCATAGCGCAAACCGTTCCACAGCATGGGTGACGTGCCCAATCGCCCTCCTTCAGTGGGGTATTGTAGGTTGAATCTGGGCGTATCATTTTCCTCCCACAACCTTGCCCCTGTGGAAAGACAATGACTGTCCATTCTTGCGTTTCGAAGGTGGTCTCTCCTTCTCTTTTTGTCTCTGGGTCAGGCAGCAAGCCTCCGACTCTTAGATTTGGAAAATCCTTCAAAAGATCCCACACTTTCTCATATTCTGTCGTTCTTTTCCTTCTCCACCTCAGCTTCATTCTCCTTTCCCTCTTTTTCCAGTCTACTCTCGAACCTCCTCTCTCCCCCTTCTTTTATATACTCCTCCCACATAGAGAGTTTCAGCTCCTCCCCTTTGCTTCCTTCTCCTTCCTCTACCAGGCAAACCTCTATACTCCTTTTCTCCTCTACTAAGGTTATTTCCATCTCTCCTATATCACCCTTACTGACTCCTCTTTCCTCTTTTGATGGTTCTATCGGTGAGGACGGCTCACTTGCCTCCTGCTTTCCTTCACAAAATGTTTAAGTAAATAAATAAAATAAACATTAATAAAATAAATACATGCTTTTAAAACCATATTTGAAGCAAAGATTATATGCTGATAGGTATTGAGCCACAGAAAAACAATAGCAAGAATAATTAAACTTCCTTCACTGTGAGCTAAAACCTGTTTGAGACTCTCACAGCTGCTTAAACACACACACACAAAGAATACAGCCATGTAGTAATTTCTAAGCCCTTTAGTTTAAAAATGCTTTAGTGCAACCTGTAGTTTGACCTTGGGGTACAAATAAATAATATGGGCATTGATATTAAACAGAATCTGAGTTTTTCACAACAAAGTAATACAAGCAGAGGCAGCCCAAAACATTTTGTTGCCTGACCTAGATGCCAAAATCCTGTTGTTTAGCACAAGAAATTGCACTAGAGTAGGGCCATTGAACCAATAAGGAATTGGTGAGTCAATTTCTCTATAAGTTCCAGTGATTCAAATAGGTCTACTCTAATTGTGACTTAACTTCAGCATAGCAAGTCAGTTAGAGTATGCCTGTTGATTAAATGGGCCTTTGTTGTTGTTGTTTAGTCGTTCAGTCGTGTCCGACTCTTCGTGACCCCATGGACCAGAGCACGCCAGGCCCTCCTGTCTTCCACTGCCTCCCGGAGTTTGGTCAAATTCATGTTGGTAGCTTCAATGACACTGTCCATCCATCTAGTCCTCTCATAGGTTAATGCAAATCAGCTCATGAATATGAATGGCATGAGTGACGAATGAGCGATCGCCACAGTCTGCATTCAATTTTCTGTAACTTTCTCTATCTCCCTTGCATTTTGTTTCTCTTCTCTGCTATTTGTAAGGCCTCGTTGGACAGCCACTTTGCTTTCTTGCATTTCCTTTTCTTTGGGATGGTTTTTGTTGCTGCCTCCTGTACAATGTTACGAGCCTCCGTCCATAGTTCTTCAGGCACTCTGTCCACCAAATCTAGTTCCTTAAATCTGTTCTTCACTTCCACTGTGTATTCATAAGGGATTTGGTTTAGATTATACCTGACTAGCCCAGTGGTTTTTCCTACTTTCTTCAGTTTAAGCTTGAGTTTTGCTATAAGAAGCTGATGATCAGAGCCACAATCAGCTCCAGGTCTTGTTTTTGCTGACTGTATAGAGCTTCTCCATCTTTGGCTGCAGAGAATATAATCAATCTGATTTCGGTATTGCCCATCTGGTGATGTCCATGTGTAGAGTCACCTCTTGTGTTGTTGGAAAAGAGTGTTTGTGATGACCAATCAGCAATCCATGAAGGGGTAAATGGGCCTACTGTATTGTAATTTACTATGTTAGCAACAGGATTTTGGCTATAAAATCCAGTCAGTATATCTTTGGCTGCATAGTAAATACAGGATGTTTCATTTGTATCCCTTTAATAGTATCCTAACATTTGGCCGATTAAGTTAGTACTGGTCTAAAAAAAAGAGCTACACTTTTGCAGGAACAGATTTGCATTCTGTCATGAGCACAGCTTAGTTATTCCTCATTTATACCTGAAGACATAGCACCTAGTGCTAGACAAAGCCATGCTTAGAGGAAAACTGGGGATTTCTAGGACGACTTCTACTTTTACCAATTTCTGTAGCTCTATTTCAGTCATATTCCT
This sequence comes from Intellagama lesueurii, assembly GCA_037013535.1. Lineage (NCBI taxonomy): Eukaryota > Metazoa > Chordata > Lepidosauria > Squamata > Agamidae > Intellagama > Intellagama lesueurii. Next base: position 181,496,067 of record JBAJHW010000002.1, read on the forward strand.
ATTGTGAGGGCAATGCTCTCTATTTCTTTCTAAATGGAATAAAATTACTTCTGCTATCCTTTAGGTGTCACTGAAGTCAATGAAAATATAAAATAATTCAAATAAATGGTAAATTAAGACTGTAATCATAGACATAATGTATCTGAGGAGATGCGATGTGTCTGGTTATGCTCCATGTTTCTGAGGAAGTGGATTTTTATCCACAGAAGCACATACTTAAATAAACCAGTTGTAGTTTGGGAAGAGGTAGCTGAGTTAGTCTGTGTAAGCATAACAGGCAAAAATAAAAATAAAAATAAAGCTTTGTTGTCTTTAATTTTTATTTTTTCTTACTATTAAATAAATCAGTTAGCCTTTAAAATGCTACAATACCCCATCTGTATTTTATAATTTTCTAAGAGGGTCCATTGAATACACTGGGATTTACTTCCAAGTAAACATGATGAAGCTTGCACAGTAAGACTATTTAAATGCTTCTGATCATGACAGTACTGTCAGCACTTATTCATAAGGAGTAACTGCATTCGTTCCCATCAGAATTACTTACAGATCACAAAACCATAAAGGTTAGCAATAGTAGAAGACTATGAAGGCCTCCTGCTTACCAAAACATAAGACAACTCATGCAGCAACCCGGTATTTTCTCTCCCACTGGTTTAAGGGGTGAAAACTTACATCGTGAAGTACTTAACCCAGATTCAGTTTTCTTTGGGAAGAGGCCAACAGTGGATTGTGTCATGTTGTTATTTGTAGCTTACTGCTTCAGCAGAGGCGGATACATAGTTAAACTATTCAGAAAGTTAGATACATGTGTTAGTCTTTATGGTGTCACTGAACTCTGGCATTTTTGCTGCTACAAATATCGATGGTTCCCCCTTTGGAAATTGTTAGTAGTTTTTAATTGCCTTTTTTCACAGTCAGACATCTTGAATACATCAGAGTGATACCAATGTTACGAATTAGGTATGCCATCTAAAATGTATTAGGCATCAGAAAGAGTGCTGCAGTCCAGGGAGGCTTATGCCAAATACTGCTCTAGCATCCCACGAGATTCTTTCTTGTTTTTCCTGCAGATAGAAAACATAGAATTGGGAGTGATCCCAGGATTATCTAGTTGAACCTCCTACCAATATGGGAATCCACAGCTGAAGTATGGTGGTCAGATGACTGCCCAATGTCAGTTTGTCTCCAAGTAAGGAGAGTTAACTGTTGAACAGCTATTACCCTTAGGAAGTTCCTTCTAACTGTTTAGTGGGAATCAGTCTTAATGGATTGGTGGTGGTGGGGAGTCTACACTTTTCTCATTGCAAAGGAGGAGCTGTCTCAGAATTAGCACCTTTGGCGGTTTTACCAAAGACGGTCAAGAAGATTCTCAGTAGTTGGCTCCACAAACCTTCTCTGTCCCAAATGCCTGTTACAGTAGTAGTATTTGTTAGAGGGAAGCACATTATTTTCTGCAGACATTCATTGCAGTATAAAGGGGTCATTTTGACTTTTTTACACCTATAAATTTAAAGTCCAATATTAATCCTCGGAAAATAAATGGTGGATGTCACCATCAAAAATAAGCTTGTTTCATGGGATTTCTCTGATGTGTACTCTACACTAGGAAAATGTTGCATTAATAGAAGTAAAGGGGTGAAGATTAATGACTTGCTGGGATGGATCTACTATAAAACTGATGAAGCCTAAGCTTCAGGGCCCCTAATCCTGGAGGGGCAGCAGAAGCGACTTAAGTCCACATTTTAAAAAGATTAGTGGTGATCTGTCATGAAACAAGCCCACTGAAGAAGGTAACAGTTGTTACCTAGATCTTGTTGCTGGTTGCAAAGGGCCTCCATAACAGTTAAAGCTTCAGCACCTAAAAAATATAGTTCCACCATTGGTGACTTGTGATATATAATATTAGCATTGGCCCTAAACAGCCTCTATGGATTCTTACATGCTAAGCTGCTTATCTCCTCATGGCTTCTCCTTTGATAAAACATAATTTAAAAATACTAATTCTCCCAGATAATATAGGTATGATTTCTGAGTGTCATGTGTTAACTTTTTTATGCTCCATACTTTCCCACATTAATGCAACATTCATTTCCAAATATCCATGCATACAATTTGTTGTATGACTCCACAGTTTGATGTAATTCTTAAATTACCTGTGCTATTCCAATTTTAGACAATTTAATCCAGTCTTTAAAAATAATATTCTGTAGACAGAATAAATAACTTTTAAAAACATATTAAAACTTATTCAAACAGCAGTTTTTTTGGTGACTGCATATGAGGTTTTTTTTTCTGCTTTGCTTTGTTTTGGAAGAGCAGAAGTCTAAATCATGAGATGACCTGCTATGCAAAGTTATTAACTCAAAGTGCTATGGTCTATATAAGAAATATTCAGTAGGAATTTTATGTACTTTGTATAACTTTCAAGCTGTATGTAGGCATCCTTCAGTCTCGAGAGACTATGGTAACGTGCTCTGAGTAGAGGTCTTGGAACAGCGTCTACTGTGGCTGAGAAGGCCAATTTGAGAGTGACAATCCCTTCCACACTGAAGACAAATACAATCTGTCCCCTGTCCAGCTTCCTGATTTTGCTGGTTTCGGGACTGCCTCTTTGCCTCGGCCTGCTGGACAAGTGTCTCTTCAAATTGGGAGAGGCCATGCTGCACCGCCTGCCTCCAGGCTGAACGCTCAGATGTCAAGGTTTCCCATCTGTTGAGGTCCATTCCTAAGGCCTTCAGATCCCGCTTGCAGATATCCTTGTATCGCAGCTGTGGTCTCCCTCTGGGGCACTTTCCCTGCACTAATTCTCCATACAGGAGATCTTTTGGAATCCGACCATCAGCCATTCTCACAACATGCCCGAGCCAACGTAGACGTCGCCGTTTCAGTAATGTATACATGCTAAAAATTCCAGCTCATTCTAGGACTACTCTATTTGGAACTTTGTCCTGCCAGGAGATACCAAAAATGCATCAGAGACAACGCATATGGAACGTGTTCAGCTTCCTCTCCTGCCGTGCACAAAGGGTCCAGGACTCACTTCAATAGAGGAGTGTACTCAGAACACAGGCTCTATAGACCTGGATCTTGGTATATGCCGTCAGCTTCTTATTAAGCCATACTCTCTTTGTGAGTCTAGAGAACATGGTAGCTGCTTTGCCAATGCGTTTATCCAGCTCGACATCTAGAGAGAGAGTGTGTCAGAGATCGTTGAGCCAAGGTACACGAAATCATGAACAACCTCCAATTCTTGTGTAGAGATGGTAATAGAGGGAGGTGAGTCCACACCCTGGCCCATGACTTGTGTTTTCTTCAGGCTGATTGTTAATCCAAAATCTTGGCAGGCCTTACTAAAATGGTTCATAAGTTGTTAGAGCTCTTCAGAAGAATGGGCAACAATAACTGTATAATTGGCGAAGAGGAATTCCCGCATGCATTTCAGTTGGACTTTGGTCTTCAATCTCAATCTAGAGAGATTAAAGAGCTTTCCGTCTGATCTAGTCTATAGATAGACACCTTCTGTTGCGGTTCCAAAAGCATGCTTCAGCATGACAGCAAAAAAGATCCCAAACAGAGTCAGCGCAAGGATACAGCCCTGTTTCACTCCACTTCGGATGTCAAAGGGATCTGATGTCAAGCCATTGAAAACTACAGTGGCCTTCATTTCCTCATGAAAGGACCTGATGATCTTAAGGAGTTGAGGTGGACATCCAGTCTTGGGAAGTATTTTAAAATACTGTGTTAAAGCTGTATAAAATCACAATAAATTGAAAAAAGATAATTAGAATAGGGCTAAATCAAAATAATGTTAAAAACACCATACATTTAAAGCAAATTTAAAATACTTTATTTAAAAAAAATACTGATAAAAATTTGCTGCATCTCCTTTTAAAAAATACAATCTTGCAAGTTTTGCAGGTTAAAAAAGAAGGTTTTAACCTGCCAGTGGAAGGACTGTAAGAAAGGGGCCAACCGACCTTTATAAGGCAGGGAATTCCAAGAATATGTCAATGGGTGGTCCTCAAAGTTCAGGGAAGAACTTTCTAAGGAGTTGTAGATAACCAAGATACATGTTTTTTCTACCACGCCTCATAGTAAAAAAAAAAAAAAATTGTTTAGGCCTGAAGTGCTACTCTCTTCCCTGCTTTCAACTAAGTAAACGTGTCTGTCACTGGTTTTTAAATTAACTATCTTTCACATAAGAAAAAGGGAAGATTTATGGACTGGTACATCATCTTATTCTCTTTAAAATATAAAGGCTGGAGATGGGGGAAATTAAAACTTTGAAGGGTCTAAATGGTTTATTTCCATGCTTTCTGTTTATATTCCTTTGTTGGAAATTAGAGAATTCAAACACATTGGGTTCTTTTTTTTCTTTTCTTTTTTTAATGATGGAGGAAATGTTTAAGATAAGAGAACCTTAACTTCCTGTGGATGAGCAGCATGTTAGTGCATGCTGGCCAACTATTCCCACCTTGGCTGAGAATTTGGTTTCAAATTTTTATTTGCATTTCTACCATTTATGTTAAGTCTTACTGTTTATTATATAATGGTTGTCTGTACTATGGTGTGCTCCATTCTAGGTGTCTTCACACAGAAGAATGGCATACAAATTAAAATAATAAATAATAAACAAACAATCTTCTGTTCTCTGCTTCATTTTTGTTATTTAATCTTTCAGATATAGGCACTTTCCCTTGTCTGGTTTGTTTTTTCTCTCAACAAACTAAAGAAGCAAACTTAAAACAGATTTTTTTTAAAGTCTAGTTTGTTTGGAAGAAAGTTAAAGGGCCTGCATTTGCATGATAGAACAATAATAAAAAGACACAGAGGAAGACCCTGGTTTTTTTTGTCTCTACCAGAGCATACTTGTCCATAGCGAAGTCAGCATTCTCACAGATCTGTGGCTTATCCTGTTGTTCAAAACCTCCCAAGTGTTCTTATATTGCTACTTGGGCTTTACTGTCCAACGTCATTTTTAAGCACCCCGAGGTGTGTTTTTTTGGTGTTTTTTTAATATGATGGGGAAAGATTGAGAGTTTTTTTCACCTCTATGAATGTTCCTGCTGTTTTAGTTTTAAAAAATGGTGTGGAGAAGATGCATACAAAGAACAATTTGCAGTTGATGTGTACACTTTGATGAGGCTTGGGTAGTTGATTTTTCCAATTAAGGACATGATGTGTGGGCATTACAAAGTAAAGCAGACATGTGACAGTACATGGCACAAACCTCCTTTTAAATTTGCCATGTACTATGTGCCTATGTCAGTCAGTTTACTGAAGACATCCATAATAAAATTTAATATTTGTGGGTGCCTTCAGACAAGGCTTTTATTGTGCAACTACCCTGCCTCAGTCACACAGTTTTACAAGGGATCTGGTTGCTATAATCTTCTATTTGTATACTTCCTACCATTTGCTGACAATTGGTGTGGCCAAACACAAGCAAAATAGAAATATGAAAGACATTGCATGGCATACAAAACCAACCTTGCTTGTACTTTCAAATGATGTTTCACAAACAGTTAATATAGTATGCTTGTGAAACATCATTTAGGCATGCTTCAAAGACAGCTGTTTTATTGCATTCAATATTATCTTTTATGTTGCAATGAAGCAGAGTGCGTTCTTCTTGTAGGTCACACTGAACACAGAACAACACCATACTCTTTAAGTGAAGAAGCATGTGTTTGTTCCCTTTTTTTTCCAAGGAAAAAACATCAGTTTTTAGAGGATGGGTTGCCATGTCACATCTTGTTACTTACTACAGAAAAGGGTTCTTGGCCTATGATTTATCCAGGGCTTGGGACATTACATTTTTAAAGGAACACATAGCTTTTGTCATTACTCCTTGGTAGCCAGGTTGCCACTGTCATTATCGTTGTTCTGATCCCACAAGAGAGGTGTGTGTTATTAACACTTTGTAGTGTTCTAGGTGAAAGACTGTAAAAATACAAGGAAATAATTTCTGGTTTCTGGCAGCCAATTCTGATACTGCATCTTAGACACACACACACACACACACACACACACATATACACAAAAGACAAAAAGAAAAATTATTATTCTGTCACCTAGGACTGAAAAAATAATGGCATAAATCCTGAAAAAATGCTTGCTGAAATCTCTATAAAATGCTTTTTAATGTCCTAATTACATCTAACATGTTGCTAGTTTCTATTAAAAGTAACTTTGTAAATGCTAGTTATGTTACTTATTGCCCAGAAGGAACATAGAGGTTACTTCTAACTATCTACTGTCACATTTCTGGATTTATCATTATTTAGCACTTCTGTTCCTATTATTTTCTTGGTATCCAGCATGCCTTCACGGATTGCTGCCTTGTCGTGGCGAAGGGGCTTGAGTAATTCAGAGAAGCTATGGGCTATGCCGTGCAGGGACACCCAAGACGGACAGGTCATAGTGGAGAGTTCTGACTAAACGTGATCCACCTGGAGCAGGAACTGGCAAGCCACTCCAGTATCTTTGCCAAGAAAACTCCATGAACAGAAACAAAAGGCTAAAAGATATGATGTTGGAAGATGAGCCCCTCAGGTCGGAAGGCGTCCAACATGCTACTGAGGAAGAGCGAAGGACAAGTACAAGTAGCTCCAGAGCTAATGAAGTGGTTGGGCCAAAACCGAAAGGACGCTCAGCTGCGGACGCGCCTGGAAGTGAAAGGAAAGTCCGATGCTGCAAAGAAAAATACTGCATAGGAACCTGGAATGTAAGATCTATGAACCTTGGTAAGCTGGATGTGGTCAAACAGGAGATGGCAAGAATAAACATTGACATCCTGGGCGTCAGTGAACTAAAATGGCCGGGAATGGGTGAATTCAATTCAGACGATTATCATATCTACTATTGTGGGCAAGAATCCCGTAGAAGAAATGGAGTAGCCCTCATAGTCAACAAAAGACTGGGAAAAGCTGTACTGGGATACAATATCAAAAGCAAAGAGAACAAACCTATCCATTTTGAAGGAAATCAACCCTGAGTGCTCACTGGAAGGACAGATCCTGAAGCTGAGACTCCAATACTTTGGCCATCTCATGAGAAGAGAAGACTCCCTGGAAAAGACCCTGATGTTGGGAAAGTGTGAAGGCAAGAGGAGAAGGGGACGACAGAGGACGAGATGGTTGGACAGTGTCATCGAAGCAACCAACATGAATTTGACCAAACTCCAGGAGGCAGTGGAAGACAGGAGGGCCTGGCGTGCTCTGGTCCATGGGGTCACGAAGAGTCGGACACGACTTAACAACTAAACAACAACAACATCCAGCATGCACCTCGTTCAGAGCAATATTTTTTCTTATTGGCCCGGTGCTTTGCTCTTTAGAACCCGTGCCCCATTCCTCTTCTTTCCTTCCTTCCTTTCTTGTCCCATTAGATGACTTTTTCTATTATTTTTATTTTGGTTTTCCTTATACTGGTGAATCTGCATCACTGAACTCATACATCATGTCCTCTTAGATACCTTTATTTGCTAATGCCTTTCTAATCAGAAAAATAAACCTGGCTACTTCTCTAAGGATCAACAGCAAACATGCCAGGGCTTGTGCAGGTTCATATGTGTTATCTGTGCAAATGCAGCACTTGCCAATGCAAGCAAGCACCAAATCCTGAACGAGGTAGTAAGTGCTGCTGGAAATATTGGGAGATTAATACTGAGACATTTTGCAATGAACATAAAATCAAAAGCATCTGGAGTGCTTCTTTGGAGGCAACCTTAAATGAAACATATTGAGAGATAAGATTAGTCACACATCCATGCCTACTGTCTACTCTAAACGTGCAGCAATCCCCCGAGGCGCTGGCATGAACTGTGCAGGTAGAGGGTACAGTTTCTTAAGGGGAAATTCTCACATAAGAAACCCCTTAAGAGAGAGAGAGAAAAAAGTAGAGAGCACAACAGAACACGGTGGTTCCACTTTTAGCCTTGTACAGAGAATTATTTACCCAGGACAGTATTCTAACATGTGACTTCACCCACTGCGTCAGTCAGAAGCAGCAAGGTCCATTTTGATCTCATTCCCATCTTTGCTGCACATGTAGATCAGGACTGATATATAAGACATTGTTGTACCTGTAACCTGGAAAACAAGAGGCTATAGGTCTGACCTATGCAATTCAACTGCATTAGTGTCTACAGCATGCCTGTAAAGTGAACACCGTAATTTCTCATGCCCACAGTCAAATGTTGACTACTGTAGAGGCATCAGGAACCATGATAATAGGAGGAGTGCCACATGTGATCTGCAGACCTACCACTGATTCACAGAACTGCAGCCTTTGTTTTACACCTGATACCAGATAACTCTTTATCTGCCCATAAAACAAAGAATCGTGTGTCACCAGAAGTGGGTGATGGTCTTTGCAAGTTTAAGTGAAATAAACTTGTTAGCTCTCATGAGATTCTATTGCTTTTGCTGAGACAGACTAACATGGCCATCTCCTGGCTGTTTTAAATAGTATTTTCCAAGTTGCTCTTATAAGCACAAAAAGTAGTTTAAGATTAGAGATGACAATTAGGGTTGCTAGTTCAGCAGCATCTCACTCCCCGAGATTCAGTGCCAACATCTGAGAGCAGGGGATGGACCCTTGTGATGTTATAGGAGCAGTCCAGTGTTGGGAGAAGTTCAGGATTTCTGTCATTACTGGTGAGGTTTATGTAATATGAAGGCTCATGAGTCACAAACACTGGTGCTTTAAGCTGCTTGCTTAGCTCCAAATGGCGCAAGAAGTCCAACATCAGTGTGCCAAAAAGCCAGCAGGGAGAAGAAGAGATGGGGGAGGGACCTTGTGCGTGCAGGCACTTTGGCCTGTTGTGCCATCTGTAGCAGTACAAACACCTTCATATTCAGCCAGTGAACCTTGGTGCCAGCCAGGGAATGGATAGAGAAGAGAGTGTCCATGATTCAAAGCCAACTCTAGGGTACAACAACACCACAGTTTATACCACAGTTTGCGCCCAAGTTGGCATGGTTAAAGTTAATCCATTTCCCATCATTACATCACTATGATGTATAGTGAAGTGCAAGTAAGCCCTGTCTTTTTTTCATGGACATTAGTTACTTTTTGTTCATCTGTCAAGGGTTAGGGTTTTTTTGTTTTTGTTTTTTTGTGATTCCATTTGCATTACTTTTTTTTTTTTTGCTTCTGGCATATAGGACTGCCAGAACATCAGTCCATGGGGCAGTGATGGATATGTCCTGACGTGTTGTCGACAGTCAAGTGACCTTTAAAATTTAGGGGTGGGGGTGGTAAGTGACATAGCTCTGAACTGATATAACAATTTATGAAACTGCAGTGCTTATCTCACATAGTGTTGTACTGGAAAAGCATGATAAAAAAAATTATCTGAAGGAGAGACAAGGGGCGCTCACTTGAAGGAACAGTTCTTATTGTACTGGCATACTGTGCCTAGCTGAAGGGTATGCAAGTATCACAGGGACTTCCCCCCGCAAATGAGCAACTTGTCTCTGCTCTGAATAATTTTTTTTATTAATGTTAATGACAAAGAAAGGCAGATGACCTGTGATCCAAGTGAGAATTGTAGTGATTTGAGATGCAGTGTGGACTGTTGACCCCCAAATTGTCTGGGGTTATTAAAATTCTGTGTGAGACAACAGGGATTTAACTACCATAGGATATTTGAACTGGCCCAAATCAACTTTGGACAGCTTCCTTGACCACTCTGACCATATACTGTACATAAAACTCAGATTACCTTCTGGTGTACTGTAGCTGGCCCTGAGATTTGTCTCCCTATTTGGGGACCAGGAGAAGCACAGCAATTAACTGGAACTTTAGCTGCAGCCTGAAACCTGGGAATCCTACTGGTAATACCAGGGCAAGGCATTACATACAGTACCTTGGTTAGCATAAGTGCTGGAAGGAAGGGTATGAAAGAAAAGAAAAAGAGAAAATATTTGTGCTTAAAAAAGATAAAAGCAAATTCTGTGACAAAATAATTATATTAATTTATGCTATTAAAATGTGCATAAATTAGACTGTTTGGTTTTATGATTTAAATATTTGAAGATATTTACAAATGTACAGTCTTACCTAGAATAAATGCCAACAGCTACAATAAGATTATTTCCCTCTGGTTGTGTGTATTTTGTGCTGTGAAATCGGGACTGACTTATAGCAACCCTAATAGGCCTTTCAAAGTAAGTAAGACATTTAAGGAGTGGTTTTACCAGATCCACTCCCTCAGTGAGATTCCATGGCCAAGTGGGGATTCGAACTCTAATCTCCTGAGTCCTAGCCCGTCAGTCTATCCATTACACTGCACTGGGAGTCCCCCCTGATACTAGTATATTAAACAGGTTCTAAAATATTGAAGAGCAGCCGTGATACTGTCCTTAAGGTACTACAATTCTAATTCTTAATGACAGAGTAAAATGATATTGTTGTTCCAGCTCTTTCTTATAAGAGGGTGGGTGGGGGACCCATCATCAATCAGTCCTCAACATTAGGGTTGCAACCTTCCCCCAGAGTTAGAATGTGTAGATTTAGAAATCTGGAGAAATGGAGAGAAACATAATAAAGGGAAATCCCTGAATTACCACACTGGTTCTTTTGGGCACAAAGAGAAGAGAGGATGGTTTCTATTAAAACAAACAAACAGGGGAAACAATGCAGTCATCATTATTATACTGGAAGAGCTAAACTGCAGGATGGCAGCTAGTTATTTCAGACCTGAAACAGAACTAAGGAATCCTACATGGAAATTATGAGTGAGTAAGCCACTCTTCTGCTGCTGGAACAGCTGCCAAATTCTGCACATACTCAGCCAAGGACAGGAGGGACAAAAACACACAACTCAGGAAAACACAAAACAGTGTCCATGGAAACACTCACCATGTCCACCAATAAGAGGACTGTTGCAGTGACAACACCCACATGCCACCCACCCATGGAGGCAATCAATGATCATATCCCACACCAAGACACTTAACGGCATTGCTCTACACATTATACTGCATCAGCCTAATTCAATGAACTTCTGCAGCATAGGTAGGAACTGATGCTCTAAATCTCCAGACATCCCAATAGGCAGGAGTCTGAATTTGCCACACACCGCTGGAGCAGACGTTCCACAATATGGCGCCCAGAATATAGTCCATTAGCAGGAATCCTCTAGGGAGCCCTCTTGGAGATAAGGGCTCAAGATCAGCATGGGGGTGTGTGTGTCTTTTTTTCCCAGCAGAGAAAGGGAGGAGCCCGGACAGACATACAACAAGGGAAGCTGTGAACACACACTGGAAAGAACAACTTGTACTAACTTACTGTTTATGCACCACGGATAGAGAACCTCCAGTGTTCATTATAATTCAACAAGCTTCTTCAGCTGTAATTGCCAAGCAGTGGTGACAGAAAATAGGGTATAAACTGAGCTGTGCCTTGCAGTCAGGGAGTTTTGCACTAGGGCTTACATCTTGACATTTGTAGATAACTGTCAATACTGGTAAGAGTTACACTCCTGCCCACTTTGCTGTGGCCCAGCCTACTCAGTCCTTGCCTTCACTCCACATCCTTGGCCCAACTCAGTGTTAGAATGTAATCCTCAAAACCCTTTCCAAATTGGTCTCCAGCCCACAGGCCAAAAAAAGTCCTGCACCCTTGATTTGAACAGAAGTAACTAGTTAGATGTAATTGCCTATAACTAGTTACTTCTGAGAAGCAACAATGTAACTAATAGTAAAAATTATTTGTTAGGTGTAGCAAGTACCACCTTTGTTACTTACGAGCAATGAGTAAAACTATTTACTTTCAAAACTAATTTTAAAGGACATTCAAAGGAATGTTGAGAGGCATATTGACACATATTTTCCAAGTTTTATTAAACTGAAATAGCTGTTGGTTTTAATCTCTTTTTATGTTTGTTTTCTATTTTACAAGTTATAACCCGCCCAGAGTAGTCCTGTGACACTAATGGGAGTGGGATACAAATGGAATAAATAAATAATATATAAATAAATGGCAAGGGAAGGATTCCTTTATTTTCTCTTCTGTATTTTTATATTTGAAAGATACAATAACAGAATTGGCCACTAGAGAGCATTTTCCCGTATTTTTCTGATTACTGGGAACAACAATACAACTGGTTAATAACACAGAAAATTTAACTTTGGGAAGGTTAACGAACTGGCAATCAAACTCTACACATGGACATCACCAGATGGGCAATACTGAAATCAGATTGATTATGTTCTCTGCAGCCAAAGATGGAGAAGCTCTATACAGTCAGCAAAAACAAGACCTGGAGCTGATTGTGGCTCTGATCATCAGCTTCTTATAGCAAAACTCAAGCTTAAACTGAAGAAAGTAGGAAAAACCACTGGGCTAGTCAGGTATAATCTAGACCAAATCCCTTATGAATACACAGTGGAAGTGAAGAACAGATTTAAGGAACTAGATTTGGTGGACAGAGTGCCTGAAGAACTATGGACGGAGGCTCGTAACATTGTACAGGAGGCAGCAACAAAAACCATCCCAAAGAAAATAAAATGCAAGAAAGCAAAGTGGCTGTCCAATGACGCCTTACAAATAGCAGAGAAGAGAAGGGAAACAAAATGCAAGGGAGATAGGGAAAGCTACAGAAAATTGAATGCAGATTTCCAAAGAATAGGAAGGAGAGACAAGAGGGCCTTCTTAAATGAACAATGCAAAGAAATAGAGGAAAATAATAGAAAGGGAAAAACCAGAGATCTGTTCAAGAAAATTGGAGATATTAAAGGAACATTTTGTGGAAAGATGGACATGATAAAGGACAAAAATGGTAGGGACCTAACAGAAGCAGAAGACATCAAGAAGAGGTGGCAAGAATACACAGAGGAATTATACCAGAAAGATTTGGATGTCCCGGACAACCCAGATAGTGTGGCTGCTGACCTTGAGCCAGACATCCTGGAGAGTGTAGTCAAATGGGCCTTAGAAAGCATGGCTAACAACAAGGCCAGTGGAGGTGATGGCATTCCAGTGGAACTATTTAAAATCTTAAAAGATGACGCTGTTAAGGTGCTACACTCAATATGCCAGCAAGTTTGGAAAACTCAGCAGTGGCCAGAGGATTGGAAAAGATCTGTCTACATCCCAATCCCAAAGAAGGGCAGTGTCAAAGAATGCTCCAACTACCGTACAATTGCACTCATTTCACATGCTAGCAAGGTTATGCTCAAAATCCTCCAAGGCAGGCTTCGGCAGTATGTGGACTGAGAACTCCCAGAAGTACAAGCTGGATTTCGAAGGGGCAGAGGAACTAGAGACCAAATTGCTAACCTGCGCTGGATTATGGAGAAAGCCAGAGAGTTCCAGAAAAACATCTACTTCTGCTTCATTGACTACGCAAAAGCCTTCGACTGTGTGGACCACAGCAAACTATGGCAAGTCCTTAAAGAAATGGGAGTGCCTGACCACCTTATCTATCTCCTGAGAAATCTATACGTGGGACAGGAAGCAACAGTTAGAACTGGCTATGGAACAACTGATTGTTTCAAAATTGGGAAAGGAGTACTACAAGGCTGTATATTGTCCCCCTGCTTATTTAACTTATATGCAGAATACATCATGCGAAAGGCTGGACTGGAGGAATCCCAAGCCGGAATTAAGACTGCCAGAAGAAATATCAACAACCTGTGATATGCAGATGATACCACTCTGATGGCAGAAAGTGAGGAGGAATTAAAGAACCTCTTAATGAGGGTGAAAGAGGAGAGCGCCAAAAATGGTCTGAAGCTCAACATCAAAAAAACTAAGATCATGGCCACTGGTCCCATCACCTCCTGGCAAATAGAAGGGGAAGATATGGAGGCAGTGACAGATTTTACTTTCTTGGGCTCCCTGATCACTGCAGATGGTGCCAGCAGCCACGAAATTAAAAGACACCTGCTTCTGGGGAGGAAAGCGATGACAAACCTAGACAGCATCTTAAAAAGCAGAGACATCACCTTGCCGACAAAGGTCCGCATAGTCAAAGCTATGGTTTTTCCAGTAGCGATGTATGGAAGTGAGAGCTGGACCATAAAGAAGGCTGACCGCCGAAGAACTGATGCTTTTGAATTGTGGTGCTGGAGGAGACTCTTGAGAGTCCCCTGGACTGCAAGGAGAACAAACCTATCCATTCTGAAGAAAATCAACCCTGAGTGCTCACTGGAAGGACAGATCCTGAAGCTGAGGCTCCAATACTTTGGCCATCTCATGAGAACAGAAGACTCCCTGGAAAAGACCCTGATGTTGGGAAAGTGTGAAGGCAAGAGGAGAAGGGGACGACAGAGGACGAGATGATTGGACAGTATCACCGAAGCCACCAACATGAATTTGACCAAACTCAGTGGAAGACAGGAGGACCTGGCATGCTCTGGTCCATGGGGTCACGAAGAGTCGGACATGACTTAATGACTAAACAACAACAACAACAAATACAAATAGAATGGTTCAAAATTATAAATCCATATTTATCATATTTAGCTTGTTAACACTTCTTCACATGTGATTACGGAGGACTAGTGATAAGATATCTGGTATATAACTTCCTGTATGTGAATATAAAAATAGAAATAGTAACAGAATGTTGGAGGGGTGGAAGGGAATCCGTGTGCTAAAAATACCTTCACTATTTCAGGCAAAGTTTTTGTAATGATCTCAGCACTGAAGAAGCAGCTGCCGCAGCTTACGACAAATCCATGCGAGATCTACCCCAAGGAAACCCCCAGCTTCAACAGTCAACAAACAGCTCCGCTTACACTGCCTAAATGAACCCTTGGAACCTAGAGCATTTACAAGTGACGAACTGGAAGGAAGGGCGGAAGTACAGCGTCACTCTCTGCCCTTCTCTAGCCTATCGCCACTAAACCTTTGAACTGAAATGAGAGAGCAGCCAATCCGAGCCAAGCTTATTTCACTGTGCCAGAAGTCTCATTGAGGGTAATCTGGAGCAAAGCGCTTTATTTGCCCATAGCAAGAATGGAGACCGTTGCGGCGCTTATGGCGATTCAGTGAAGGGTGGTCTCGGGGCGTCGACGGGTTGGCGGGGAAAGGCCCCACAATCTACTTGCGTCCCGAAGACAGAAAGCAGGAGACTGAAGTTTCAATCTGGTAAGTGCCCTGGTTTCTAAAGGGAGAATGGGAAACAGAGGGGTTCTTGCCCCAGTTTAGCTCTGTTATTCCAAAGGACTCCGTCCTGATTAGTCCTAGTTTTATACACCCCATCTCATCTCTCGCCCCGTGGGGACCGCAGGGGACCTCAGGGTAGGGATGCAACGAAGAGTTGAGGAACTAGTTGTTGCGAGGCGAGGCGGAGCAAGGGGAGGGTAACTTGCCGGCGTCTTTGCCGTGCAACTCTTGCCGACATGCTTCCTCCTGCCCGAGAGAGGGGACTGAAGAAGCTCGATCTGTGGGGCTGCGGGCTGCTGGACCTGTGGGGTGCCTGCCTGAGTCGGCGAGACCCTGCAGGAGGGGCCCGCCAGCCCTTGAGGGAAGGAGTTCCTGGTCTGCGCAGTCCCTTTGCCGCCGCAGACGCTTGCAACTCGCACCTCCCACCCCGCAAGTTTGGAAACAGCCCCAAGGGCCGTGGGGGGGGGGGGGGGAGAGAAATCATCCCTGGCGAGGCCGGGCTTGCGCCGCCTTATGTTCTGCTCTCGGTGTCGTGCAGCCGGACGGCCCTGGCCTTTTTCAGCCCAGCGGCACTTCCCCCCCCCCCCGGGAAAGGTCTTGCTAAGGCTCCCCCCGCGGCGGCTCCGGCCCATCCTTTGCGTCCTCGTACGATTAAGAGTGAGACAGAGGAGTTACATTAAGAGCCCCACCAGATAATCACCCGCATTGTCACGTGCCAGTAGTAGTACTGTTATGATGATGATGGTTGGCGGAGGCTGTGTTGGATCCTTTTGCAGATTTGGTGATGTGTCGTGATGCTGGGATTTCCCTGAGGCACTTTGCGTTATTTTATCCTAGCTATCCGCAGCTTTTAGAAGGTTTCTTTTTAAATCGAAGAACAAGCTTTGTTGATAGTCAATTAATAGTTTAAAATAAGTCTTAGAGGATCTCTTTGCAAATAAGCATGTTTGGTTCAGTTCTTTTTACTAAACAGTGCAGAGATCTGGCTTCTGAAAATGGTCTTTAACATAATTGGCTTTCTATGTCAATTTGCACAACAGGCATCAGAAATAAACATGCAGTCCCTCCCCACTCTTTGGCTTAGAAGTCGGAATTGATTAACTGGATTAATTAGTGCCTCCTTGTCTGCTTCTGTGTCTAATCTAAATTGGGGCTGCATACATAGCAGCAGGGTAGTAAAGGGAATTAATAGTACCAAGTTAATCAGTGTATAGTTTATTTGTTTATCGACTGTTTGATACCTTGTAGACCTGGGTGGGCAGATTTCATGCTTTCAGCTTTTAATTTTTTTTTATTAGAGCCACAGGACTCACCAAATATAGCCTTATGCACTTAGAATAAATTAACTTTTATTTTAGGAATTTATTGTGAGCACCAAAACTGTATAAAGTTCATTGTCCTCCCACACTGGAAAAACTGCTAGTTGTCACAGGTGATCAGGAGTAAACTTTTCTTAGTGCTTTTGTTAAACAATCCAAAGTCAGAAATACGTGCTTATCTGCTGCAAATTACTGAGCTCTATTTATTTATTTTAAATATTTTTACCCTACCTCTCTCCTTAAAAAGGACCCAGGTCTTTTGAGTGGCTTACATCAGTAAAATACAGTATTTAAAAGCTAAAAACAGTAAGTATACACATATTAAAAAAGAATCAGACAACAAGATGGTTTGCATTTTGATGCTTCTAAATCTCTTTTAGTAATGCTTTATCTAACATTCTTAAATATTATTAATTAATTTAATATTTGAATAATTAACTGATTTAGCTTTAAAATTGTGATTTAATAATATAAACCAACTTGAGTTCTTTCTTAGGAGAAAGGTGGGGTAAAAATATTTGAAATAAAATGAACGAATGATGAATGAAACAGTAAACAAAATCAACACCAAAAACACATTCAAAGCAACAAGGCACAACCATCCATTAAAAAACCCCACTCAGACAAACAGTCACTCAGAGAAAGCTTACCTGAAGAGAATGGTCTTCACCTGCTTGTGGAAGGACAGCAAAGATGGGGCCAGTCTGGCCTCCTGTGAGAGAGAGTTCTGAAGTCTGGGATCAGCAACAGCGAAGGCGCTGTCCCATAAAACATACTTGTGAAGGTGGTGGGATGGATAGAAAGACCTCCCTTGGTTATCTTAACACCCAAGGAGGTTTATGAAGGGAGATGTGGTCCCTGAGATACCTTGGACCCAAGCCGTTTAGGGCTTTATAGGTTAAAAACAGCACTTTGAATTGCCCAGAAATGGATCAGCAACCAGTTGAGCTGCTGTACCAGAGAGGTAATGTGACCCCTGTGACCAGACCCAGTTAACAATCTTGCTGCAGCATTTTGGATTGACTGTGGTTTCCCGACACTTTCCATAGGCAGCCTCACAATGAGCGAATTACAGTAATCCAGTCAGGATGTAAATAAGGCATGAGTCACTGTGGCCAGATCAGACTTCTGTAGGAACGGGCCCAACTCTATCAGTACATCCAGATCTATCTTCTACTCGCACTTGGTGAAGACAATTAGATGCCATGTTAGGGGGCTCAGCAGTAGAAGGGTATTCTAGTTTTAGTGGAGCTCTTCTCTAGCTAGCATTTTTCCTTTGCAGTAATCTATTGTGAGTTTACAGAGTTGATAGTATGATTTTGTGCTGGATTGAACCACTTAGATTGTTTTCTTTTATCTTCTCCAAGGAATGTTTCTTCTTCTCATATACTTATTATTTAGTTGAATATTCTTTCTTTTCCTTCGCTGGGGTGGGAGATAGAGCTGTGTTAAAAAAGACTTAAAATGTGACATGAAATCTACTTGTCAAGAAAGTATTTCAAATTAATGTTCCTTGAGATAATGTATAAAGCAACAAAGATGCTTAAGGTCAGGAAGTATTATGTCTTCAAACATTAATTGCAGTTTATTTGCTTCATTTTCTGAACATTTATACAATGTATAATCTGAACATTTATACAAGGAGTTCAGAGTAGTATCTTAAGTTTCAGGCCTACATGTGCTTCGTTAGGAGTTATGTCCTATTAAATCCAGTGGGAATTTGTTCAAAGTTAGACATGTAGGATATAATTCTGCACATGCTACAACAATACTGCTTTAGGTCAGGTTGAGAGAGTGAGCAATTTAATCGGTTAGGGTTGTAACTAACAGGATGATTTGAATCTGAGTTTCTGAAACCCTGAACCACATTGGCATGGTTTTGGTTTTTATTTTTTTGGTTGTACTGTATCCTTTCCATGTAGGAATTTCAGATGCAGTGATACCAGTGCGATGATAATCTTGAAACCAAATGAATTTATTTGTCTTTGAGTCTTTCAGATCTCCTTCAGTGCTTGTTGTGGAGGTGGCCTCTCCAAGTCTAACTGGAAAATCCAAAGCTATAAATCAGGCCTGAGGAACATGTAGCAGTTGAGATGTATTGGTGGTATTAAAACTCGCATCGTCCATTACAATTGTCTATTTGAGACATGGCTGGCTACAGGAGTTGGTTCAACAGATTTAGAGGGCTATATGTTCCCCAACCCTGGTTTAGATGACTAGAAGTTTTCCATATAGTTTGTGATGAGTCTGCCTATTAGTTTTACTGAGGATTTTCAAGGATTTGCTCACTAAAGTATGACTGTGAGTTGAATTCCCCAGAGAGTCAGTATATTATTTTCTCTTTAAAACAACACTGATACCAATACTGCAAGAATAGAATATTGATTCTCTTTGCAGCCTTTAGCAAAAATCTGGCTTCAATTACTTGCTGTTATTCTGTGTGAGTGGAAAAATGCTGTCCATGTACTAACTAACACCGTGCTTCCTTGGCACAACTGTATTCTGTTGTAGAGGTATTGATTGGTTTTTGGGATTAGAAAAAATTGCACACCATCCTGAAATAGACACTGGTGGGCAAATGTGCAATAATTTATTGCCTAATGGCTACTAAGCTCATTTGGATCAAAATGCTTATCAAATATAACTCAGCAGAATCCTGAACATTTCTCAGATTGCTGTATCTGCTTTTGTCTAAACAGAACATGAAATTAACTCTATAGGAAATGTTGTTTGAATATTGTTGAAATCCATAGATATCCCTAGGCTGTTCTGAGTGCTTTCCTAAGGAGATGCAGTGTTTCCTATGGCATACTTTAAGTCTCCAAATTAGCTAGTATAAGAACTGGAATACCAATCCATTTCCTTTAATCAGTACTGTTGTGTCTATTTGCTTTATAAGCTCTCTGCTAACAGGGCTTTGTCAAGGTTCATATTTGGATTATCTTTTCTTTTTTTAAAAGGCAAATGTAGCTCTGATGCCTGCTTTTTCCTTTGATCCCTAATCAGGAATGTATTTGAGTAAGATAAAGGATATTTTTAGGGCAGCATGCTGTATAGACAGCTGTAGTTGGACTGACAAGTTCACAAATCACAATTCAAGGCCCAGAACTGGGTGCAGGCTAACAAAACTTTATGAAGTCTAAGTCTTAAGTCCCAGCCAAATGAATGAATGTATAGAAAGATTCTGACTACATTTACTCAGAAGCATGTTGTTGTTTTGACACCTTATAATGCCACCCTATAATGCTAGAGCATAATTATATATTTATTTATTTATTTATTTAACTTATATGCTGCCCACACTACCCAAAGGTCTCTGGGCGGCTTATAATTATGTAAGGAGGGACGTGGTGACGCTGCGGGTTAAACCGCAGAAGCCTCTGTGCTGCAAGGTCAGAAGACCAGCAGTAGTAAGATCGAATCCACGCGATGGAGTGAGCTCCCGTCGCTTGTCCCAGCTCCTGCCAACCTAGCAGTTCGAAAACATGTAAATGCGAGTAGATAAATAGGTACCACCATGGTGGGAAGGTAACGGCGTTCCGTGTCTAGTTGCGCTGGCCACATGACCACGGAAACTGTCTACAGACAAACGCTGGCTCTATGGCTTGGAGACAGGGATGAGCACCGCCCCCTAGAGTCGGACACGGCTGGACTAAATGTCAAGGGGAACCTTTACCTTTAAGGAACACTTTGCCCTTCAGAGAGCTGGGTACTCATTTTATGGACTTCAGAAGAATGGACATCAGAGTCTAGCTTGAGCCAGATACCTGAATCCATCAGAATCGAACTCAGGTCATGAGCAGACGCTTGACTGCTGTACTGCAGTTTAACCACTATGCCATGGGTCCTGTTTGTTCCAAATAATTCTGTGATATTTAATCCTAGGCATGTTTACAGGCTGTGGTTGTAATCCTGGGCATATTTAGGAGGGAGCAGGTCCCACTGAATGTAACAGGGTTTGTTTCTGAGTAAACAGATTAGAATTGAGCTGTTAGGCTGCAGTTTTATAGTGAGTCTGACTGGGAGATAGAGATTTTTAGGATCAGACTCCTAATTATAAAAACAATCTAAATTTTTAGCTAGTGGAACTTCATTGTTATCAAATGCTTCATTGTGCCAGTAATGGGTGAAGATGGGTCTTTCTGTCTGTAGATCTGTTGTCTTTGAATCTTTTATTTTAACGGATAAATCACAACATTTTTTATTTTGATTTTTTTCTCTTTTTACTTTTGTCTGGATATAACTATTCCGTCTCTTCTCTTGGCAGCAGCTACCTGTGCTCATTTCCTTGTTGCTTCTTCACTCCTATAACTCTATTTTCCATCTCCTTTTACATTATTTCATTTCCTGTACAGTTGTTCAAGTTTGCCAAATTATGCAGTGCAAGAAGGGATTATTTCATAATTCTTAGAGAGTCAATCTGTTCTGGACTGAACATGTATACATATTTCATGAGGGTTTTTTTTTGGGGGGGGGGAAATGCAAACTTCTTGAGCATATTTTTCAAGTGCGTTTTGGGATGCATTTTCCTGTTGATGAAAGAGCTTTTGTGTGCTTTTTTCTATTTACATTTTCTGAAATGTGCACGCTTTGGTGAATCCTTCTTTTGACATTGTCAGTTTATAAATGGTATCACAACAAGCTAAGAAAGGTGTTAGTTTTCAAAGAGGTAGCCGTGCCTGTCTTGTTTCAGCATATATAGCAAGAATGAAACAAAAAACAAAGTCTTGTGGCTCCCTTAGGACTGACAAATTAGCATGAGCTTTTGTGGATTTTAGTCCACTTCTTCAGACATGCGGAGTTCAGTGTTCAGGCCACAAGGATATGTACAGTGTGCATGTTTGTGGGGTTGGACAAGGCTGAAATGAGGTACAGAAATGAGAGCTTCAATATCCATGTTCAGTTGCAGGCGGGACAAACTGTGTGATCTCACATTAAAATTCAAACCAAACATTCATAGCCTTGGTGAATGATCTGTTATTGTCTGGTGAAGATGAAGAGATGCCCCAGATGTCTCTTCAGTTTGTAGATGGGAAGAAGCAGGGGATTGAATCCAGGGTTACCCGTGCTTGGAAGCACCGCCTCAGCTACAGGAAGATACCAGCCATGAAGATGGCTGTTTGGTAGATGGCAGAGGCATATGATGATTCTTAGCCATCATGGCACCATAGTGAGCCTCAAGCTTTGGTTCCAGAGTTGAATGCCAGGGTTGATTGTCTTGAGTGTAGGAGAGGTGTGTTGAGTGCTGGTCTCCCTGCTCACCCAGTACCTAAATAAGTACATGCCTAGCCCTTTCTCTTCTGAGGGAAAGACACGCCAGGACTGGCCCTTGAGGTTATGGGTTGCTAAAGCACTCAAAGACAGAGCACCTCAGTGTTGTCCCTTCCCCTTTCAAACTCCTGCCCTGAGTACTTGAGGGAGTGGCTGTGCCTATTCCTACAGTGTTCTTTTGCAATGGACAGAATGCTCCTCCTTCCCAAACTGGGAAGCATAATTGAGGCATAATGGATTCTCTTCCGATGTTCTGTGGCTCAGATGATGTCAGAGGACTTGGCCACACTCCCTATATTGTTGGGGCCTAGACTAATGCTTTGGGTGGAACTTACCAAACTGGCACTTGAAGGCACCAACTGACCCCAGAGCTGGTGTCTTTTTTCTGCCTGCAAACAATGGCTGAGACTGTGGGCTTCATGTAGCTTGAGGAGAGAGTTTTTGGGGTGGATTCTGACTATCCACAGGCTAGAAACCCCCCCCCAACATATAATGAGAGTGATGCATGAATATATCTAATTCAGAGTGACCCTCAGGTCTAGACCTGGCCAAAGACAAGGGCACAAGTGTAAAACCGAGCCATGTCTGAACAAAGCGAGGCACCAGAGCGTGGGCATCCACTCCAAGATTTGCTATGTGGCCTCCTTTTCTTATTTTAACTGGTTGCTGCTGTGTAAAAGTAATCTTTTACCCAAGCTGAGCAGCCAAAAATCGCAGTGCTAGTGGGACTGCCCATTCTCTGCCTTATGTGCTGGTGGTGGTGTTTCAGGTGCTGTAGTTCAAATGTTGATGGTCAAAAGGCATGGCTTGCTTTCAAGATCACATTTCACTTTGCTTCCTGAGACAGAATGTCTCACTGCAGTATAGGCTGTGTTCCTGCTCTGCACAGCTGTCTCACTTCCTGACCTTATCTATCAGCACTGGGTCAGGTAGAAGAGATCTGAACCACTACTGCTAGTAGCAAAGGTTATGTTGAAGTTCCATCCTGTTCCCCCCCTTTTTTTTTTCTGCAGGGCATTGCATTGCAACTTAAAGTCTATTTGAAGTGACAGGTTTTCACTGTTGTCTCTTTCAGAGAGGAGCCTTGATGTTTTGTAATTTTCTTAACCTATAGGGCATCTCTTGTGCCCCCTTTTGCTAGTATAATTACTCTTGCACTAATGGTGAAGCCTGAAATTTTTCGGCAGGCCTACACTAGAGCATAAAAGCTTTATTTCAGGTGGCAGCCGCCTTCATCTCCTGTGTTCCAAGTGCACAATATTGATTTGCTCTCCTTGTTCCACTCTGTTTTCCAAACTCGACTGCCAGACCAAGCTACACTAGTGAGAATCCTTTTTGGCTGGTGCTGTCATCCATCCGCAAGGGTCAGAGGGTGGAAATTTAGGGCACAGTTCAAACCAAACACAAGTTCTGAATATGAACCAGATTGAAGACACTCAGCTGAAATGAATTGCTGAAGGATGCCTCAGGCTTCTGTCCTTATGATAAGATGTGCTGAGTGAGCACAGCCAGTGGCATGCGGTCTGTGCAATCCATGCAGTTTTAAAAATCACCGCACATTTGATGTGTGTGTGTGTGTGTGTTTTTCCTCACTTGCCTATTAACTTATTTTATGTAATGTATTCTTCCTGTGTGCCATTTATTCTACAGAAGATTATATACCTTGCTTCTACAAATCCTGGTTAGCATCTTCTCCCTCTTCCTACACATCCTGTGTTCAACAGTAAATCATTCTTAGAGTCCAGGCATAATGTATAACACTAACTTTGACTGTCCCTAGATTGCGGTTTTTGTTACCTAGTGACTGATGTTGATGATATTAGGTTTCCCACTTGAGGATGACATGCATATTACAATTTTTAATACTTATTAGTAAGGATTTGATATTTTAATATATTTTAATATATAAGATTTCAAAGAAGTCGTGCTTAATGTATTTATCTGTTTGTATTGTAGCAGTGCGTAAGGACTTTATGTGGAAGTGTCGGCCAGTATTATTACTTAAGCAAGTCCTGTCCTTCTCATTGTTGCCTGGCTAGATTGCAACTTTGACTTCAACTTTTGGCAGAAGATCTAATTTGGGTTCAGGAATCTTGCAAATCTGCACTTCAGGCACAGGCTATGATGGGAATTGACCTGCAGATCAAACAGTGCAAGCTGGGAGACGTAATTTACCAGCACATCTCGGATAATCCCAGCCATGTTGAAGTCTGATTTGCTGATGACCTGACATTTTTCTTTTGGTCCTCTGGCCAGGCCGGTGGCAACTAAGACTTGCACTTTGGCCTGTAGTACTGCCACGGTCCTTTCTCCTTGTCAAAGAGAACTTGATGTGTTTTTCAGAAAATGGAAGGTCGCTATTATAGTCTCTGTTACAAGATATCTGGGCAAGGGACCTTGTTAGAGATAAAAATAATGAGACAAGTGGACGTCAGTGACAGTCAGCTCCATCACACGCCTCCTGGCTGGCATTTGAGCCTGCCATCTTTGCAGCACCTGATGAAATCTGGCTTCTTGCTTACAGGACGGAGTTTGGCATTTCTCCTAGAAGTGTCAAGAAAATGTGTCAAGTGGCAAGGCATGAAGTACATTCCAACCTACTCCATTCTGCCCAGGACACTGGCTTTCTCATCAGTTAAACTGATGAGGCTTACTTGGTGGGACTAGACCTGTCGTGATTTAGGTTCCCCAAGGTTATTTTTTTTTAAAGGAAGAGGAGGAAAGAAAGTAACTCCTATCTCTTTTGTTTCCACAGATGGTTTCATTAAACTTCTATAGCTGAGTTTCATACATTGTTTGGAAGAGCCATACTTCTGGCCTCCTGGCATGCTCTGTGCATTGATTAAACATGGACGCCAAAGAGAAGTGTCAGGTAGACCTTCTGACTGTGACTTAGCCTTCAGGTTCCCGAAGAATGTGTTTAGAGCCAATGTGGGCAAACTCCAGACTTGCTTGATCTACTTTTTTGTTGTTGTTTTATACCTTGAGTTCCACCAATTGCAGAGTTGTGGTTTAGAAGAGGAGTGTACTGGGTGAAGGACCTACTGTTAGCATTAAGGAACAGAATAACTCTGAGTGCATGTTCAGCATTTGAATGTATTTTAGTATGAGAATAAAGCATGCGTATCTTCTGTACCCAAATCCGGTCCTTTGCTATAAAGCTTTCTTCATTTTATCAGCCTGATTTGAGAGGGAGAAAACGCTTTTCTGTTGCTGATGTGAAACACAAGGGAGGCAGAACCCCTTGCCAGTCTACTGCAGTCATGCAAACCCCTACTAGTAAATTCTTCCCTTCTTTGATCTAATAGATTTGCCTCTAGGTAAAGGTAAAGGTTCCCCTTGACATTTAGTCCAGTCGTGTCCGACTCTAGGGCGTGGTGCTCATCCCCGTTTCCAAGCCATAGAGCCAGCGTTTGTCCGAAGACAGTTTCTGTGGTCACGTGGTCAGCGCGACTAGACACGGAACACCGTTACCTTCCCACCGAGGTGGTACCTATTTATCCACTCGCATTTTTACATGCTTTCGAACTGCTAGGTTGGCAGGAGCTGGGACAAGCGACGGGAGCTCACTCCATCGTGTGGATTCGATCTTACGACTGCTGGTCTTCTGACCTTGCAGCACAGAGGCTTCTGCGGTTTAACCCGCAGCGCCACCACGTCCCCTAGATTTGCCTCTAGCTGGCTTCATTTGGCAGGAGGCAGGACATTAAAGGTGCGACCCAATGCATCTCTATTTGAAACTATGACCCAGTGGGACTGCCTGCTGGGTAAGTATGTATAGGATGGCAGCTTAGTGTTTTCTTCCCTGCCCCGAGCTTTCCCTGGTGAAAGTTTAGAAAGCTACAGAACTTTATCAGACTTTTCTTCAGGAAAAATTGGGACCATTCTGAGAGGGTTTGCTACCTTTGGTGAATTAGATGTATAGCTGTCGTCCATCTAGTATGCTGACTGGCATAATTATGCCAGGTTTAATGATAAAAGAGTTGACCAAGTTTTTCTTTCTGTATTTCACTTTTAAAGCAACTATCTTAATGTTACAAATAGTGGGTCAACTCAGAGGTAAAAAAATTGTGATATCTACAGTTCAATAGACGACACTTCGGGATGTCTTCACTCCGGGAGGCAGTGGAAGACAGGAGGGCCTGGCATGCTCTGGTCCATGGGGTCACGAAGAGTCGGACACGACTTAACGACTAAACAACAACAACAGTTCAATCCTTTTCTATCAAGTGTATGTAAGAGTCCTGCTTAAGGCATGAAGTTTATGTACAAAGAGTATAAAGAGAATGGGAGAGAACCCAAGTATATTACCACAACCTTGCCTTGAGAGAAAACCATCAGTGCCCTCCCATGCATATGAGTATACATGCATTCCAAATATCTTGCACAAGTCAAATCTTAGCATTCATTGATGAAGGATGTATTAGCACAGTGGTTGGGGAACAGGGGTAAATTACCCCAAATGGGATAAAAATGAAAATCCTGGGGGTAATGAGCAGAGTGCTACCCCACCCCCACCCCCCACTCCCACCCCCTGCAGCCGAACCTCAAACTGGAAGCCACCTCTCCCTGCTACCTTCTTTGGTTGCTGCACTTGTAAATCCGTTCTTTCAGAGATCGGAGATAAGGCTGCTTGATTGGTTACAGCTGTAGAACAGCCCCGGGCAGTCAATCCGGCTTGTGAATGACTGCTTCCGCCAGAGGTGACTGCAAGCACGACGAGGGAAAGCTGCAATTAAGGAGGGAAGGAAGGTGCGAAAGAGAGACGGGTGACTTCATCAGCTTGTTTAAATGTATGTAGAAAATGGAGGAAGGGAGGGTGGGTGGGTCGGTGTATGAGAGAGAGAGAGAGACTGACTCAAAACTATGAAAAAAGGAACAGGCAAACAGGACGGAAGGCTTGAATTAAGGGGGGAAAAGGGTGGCTTTATCAAGCTTGTTTAAATGTAATGAGAGGAAATGGACATACTGAACTGAAGCAACTAATTGTTGAAAATTGAGGGAGGAAGGGTTTGTGTGTGTGTGAGAGAGAGAGACACACACAGAGACTTGAATCTTTCATAAAACCATGAAAAAAGGAACCTTCTAAAATTTAATCTCCACTGCATTTAGCTCTGCAGTTTCTGCTGAGAACAGCAGAAGTCTGAAGTGTGTAGCAATCACGTTTCTCTATTTCTCATCCCCAAAGCAGACAAGAGTATCATACTTTATTCCCAAAATCTGAATCCCAGTCTTTCTGCTCCTGGTCCTACTTTGACTGCAGCACCAAACAAAAGACTGTGGGTTTCTTTCTTGAGTCAATCCATCTCATGTGCAGTCTTCCTCTTTTCCTACTGCATTGCACTTTTTCCTGCATTGCTGCCTTTTCCAGTGAGCTTGTCTTCTTATGATGCCACTGTAGTACAGTACCCTTTGTTCGGTTATTTTAGCTTGTAGTGAAAGTCCACACTTAATTTGCTTTACTTATCTCTCTGACAAGTCATAATAGGTTTGTCATCGCTTTCCTCCCAAGAAGCAGGTGTCTTTTAATTTCGTGGCTGCTGGCACCATCTGCAGTGATCAGGGAGCCCAAGAAAGTAAAATCTGTCACTGCCACCATATCTTCCCCTTCTATTTGCCAGGAGGTGATGGGACCAGTGGCCATGATCTTTGTTTTTTTGATGTCGAGCTTCAGACCATTTTTCGCGCTCTCCTCTTTCACCCTCATTAAGAGGTTCTTTAATTCCTCCTCACTTTCTGCCATCAGAGTGGTATCGTCTGCATATCTGAGGTTATTGATATTTCTTCCAGCAATCTTAATTCTGGCTTGGGATTCCTCCAGTCCAGCCTTTTGCATGATGTATTCTGCATATAAGTTAAATAAGCAGGAAGACAATATACAGCCTTGTCGTACTCCTTTCCCAATTTTGAACCAATCAGTTATTCCATATCCAGTTCTAACTGTTGCTTCCTGTCCCACATATAGATTTCTCAGGAGCTAGATAAGGTGGTCAGGCACTCCCATTTCTTTAAGAACTTGCCATAGTTTGCTGTGGTCCACACAGTCAAACGCTTTTGCGTAGTCAATGAAGCAGAAGTCGATGTTTTTCTGGAACTCTCTGGCTTTCTCCATAATCCAGCGCAGGTTAGCAATTTGGTCTCTAGTTCCTCTGCCCCTTCGAAATCCAGCTTGTACTTCTGGGAGTTCTCAGTCCACATACTGCTGAAGCCTACCTTGTAGGATTTTGAGCATAACCTTGCTAGCGTGTGAAATGAGTGCAATTGTACGGTAGTTGGAGCATTCTTTGGCACTGCCCTTCTTTGGGATTGGGATGTAGACTGATCTTTTCCAATCCTCTGGCCACTGCTGAGTTTTCCATTGATGATGATAAAAAAAAATAGCGCACTGGTCCTTTGATGTTGGGCTGTGGCACCAGGGTGGGTGACATGTCCTTTAGCCTGGTTTGTTCCTTTTTGCACACCACACACAGAATGATTAAAGTGGTAGGAAAAGTCCCTCCCAACTCTGCGTTGGCTGTCTCTAGCAAGCATGTCACTGCTAGCACCACTCTGGCAGCCATTGATGATGATTAAATCCTCTGCGAGCTAGCAAAAATTTAATGCAACTTGCTTGGCACGTTGGACACCTTACTACTCCCTATACCACCCCATGGCTGGAGTGCAATGTGTTCCAGCAAAAATAGTGCACATCTTTATTAAATTTGGTGCATCCTGCTAGTTCGGTACACAGCCTGTGTAGATTAAATAATATTTTGAATTCAAATAATGTATGATTTCCTTCCTTTCAAATCAAGGGGGTAATGTCAGCGTATATAATTTTTTTTTTGGGGGGGGTAAAAGGTAAAAAAGTTCCCTGACCCCTGTATTAGCATGTAATAAGAGCAGTTGTTGTTTTGAGTTATACACTGCCCCATAGTGCTAGAGCACACTCTGGGTGGTTTACAACATAACACTTTGCCTCTCAGTGAGTTAGGTACTTATTTTACCGACCTCAGAAGGCTTGAAGGCTGAGTCAATCTTGAGCTAGCTACCTGAGCCTGTTGGGATCGAACTCAGGTGACGAGCAGAGGCTTGATTGCAGTACTGCACTTTAACCACTGCACCATGGAGCTCTTATTATCTTTTCTGACTACTGTATTGGGTAAGCAATGGGGTTGATTTCGATTTCCCTCCCATATTTAATGTATATTATTTTTCTATCCCCCCCCCCCCAATTTACAGCTGTAGTGTTTACTTATCAGTAGTCATACCTGGTGTTGGTCCGTAAGAAAAGGTTGAGTTCTGATTGGTTCTCAGCACAGAAGCAGCCTTACATACTGCTATAATCAATCTACGGATCAGGAGCCAGATTAATGAATTTAAGCTCAGAGATGTAAATAATACTGCGGTACTGTTCTCCTCAAGAGGATGGATACCCAGAACTGCTGTTGCTGGAAATGCTAATCTTCTGAGATATAGGTTGCCTACTTGATTACAACTTGCTTTAAAGTGGCTGTTCTTGGGGCAGTAACCATCAGATAATTTATTCTGGTCTGTGCCCATTTTGGTTTTGATTACGTATTAAACAAGATCTTATGCTGTACTTATTAGGCTTTAGAAATGAAAAGATTTGTGATGAGCACACGTGTGTATAAGATAGTTCTGATGTGTGCATGGTCTCGCTCAGTTGTATGGTGGAGACATTTATCCTGTAGATGTAGTGGCTGGAAAAAAAAAGTAAGAAGGAGAGAGAAATGGAAGCACTACTTGTGAACAAATCCAAAATGAATTCTTTATTTCACAAGTTTTCTCTTGGATTTATTACTTCAGCAGACAGCCAGAGAATCCAGATTCAGAGACTGACTACTTTTTCTTGATAGACATAGCTTCTTAAAGTCAGGTGGAGGCCTGTTTGTGAGAGCACATTTAAGAATGAGTTAATCACACTGTCTCCATAACTTTTTGACCTGTATCTTTGAAAGGAGATTCATTTATTTGGAATGTTGGTGGAAAAGACAAAGCTCTGGAGCTCTCATGTCAGCTGTACATTCCCATCTGCTTGTGCTGAACTTGCCCAGCGCATACAGCTTTCAGAACAGTTTGTTGAAATGGTATAGATACAGTTCCTAGGCTTCCATTTTGCAGGTACCAAGCTGAATGATGTGACTATGAATAGCAGCATGAAGATATAACCACCTCTTTTTGGTTGGATATATTAGGTCTGTTTTGTCATTGATCCACTGGGAGATGTGTGTCGTCTGATCTGCACAGATGTAGCTGTTCCTCGAATTGCATATTGGCTCCCCGTTCTCAGTTGAAAGAGGGAGTAGCACTGCCAGGGTGCCGGAGTGTCCTGTGGCAG
The DNA here is from genome assembly GCA_037013535.1 of Intellagama lesueurii. Taxonomy (NCBI): domain Eukaryota; kingdom Metazoa; phylum Chordata; class Lepidosauria; order Squamata; family Agamidae; genus Intellagama; species Intellagama lesueurii. The sequence continues at coordinate 181,526,124 of JBAJHW010000002.1, forward strand.
GTTTTGCTTTTGTTTCAAAGCGAGCTGCTGTTTGTTGTGAGGTGGGGAATGTGTTGTTGTTGTCTTCCTGTTGTTGTTAGACTGCAGTTCCCATTAGCTTTTACCACTGTAACCACTGGTGAAAGAGAATGGGAACTGCAGTCTCTAGCCATCTGGGGAGCTGCCTGTTTGCCCTTGATGCTCTACAGGGAAAATATAATAAACTTGAAATTCTTTCTTCTCAAGGAGTGGAAACAGATGATGGTTTTTGACTTTGCTGTTCTGTGATTCATCTACATATTGCATCGTCTTCCGTGACCTGGTGTCTTCCTGATACGTTGGTCCCTGTCACTGATAGTGCTGGCTTGAGATGAGGCGTCTTGTGGTCAAACTTGGAAGGTGTTGCCTTTGGGGGAGGGTTGGTCTGACGTTTGGCTCTGTAATGCTCTGTCATGTGCAAGTGGACAACCCTACTACTTACAGGCATGGAATATTTACTGTGAGATCAAGAGGGACAGGGAAATGGCAGTTATAGTGTCTCTCTTTCTTGGGGCTGTTACCATAGTGTTTCTGTCCTACTAACCTGAGGTAATGGTGACCACATCCCAACCAGAGATCAAAATTAACGGATAATGGCTGAATGACCCACTTTGATATCGATAGGCATGCGACATGTAGCAATTGCTGCTTCTTGTAGAAATGTTTCTGTGACCTCAAACAGTGTAGCATGCATGCATTTGTTTTTGAACCACCAAAATGTAAAAACTCTTCTCTTGCACAATACGGGGCAGTGCTTTCTGGAGACCAAGAACATAAACGATGCCTCGGGTTATCAATAGCAATGTCAGTGAAATTATGTTTGTAACTTGAAAGGTTGCTTCCATTCAAGGTTGTGTTTCCTTTAGCAAACATGGTAGTTGAGAATGACAGATGTGTGTCCTTAAACATCTGCGTGGAGATAGGTGCCTGGGATCAGAGAAGCCGTTTGCTTTGTAGGGTATAAAATGGTCCCTGTTTTATATGATTAATTAATTTTAGTATGTCTTTGATCTAGGGTGTGGAGATTAGCATAGCTGGCTTGTTGATCCCCCTAATCTTTTTTTTCCAGAAAAGCAGTTTGTTGACATCGATGGCTAATCTTTCTCTCCTTAATGTTGTCTGTATGCTTTGGCCAAATTTGCAGCCTTGCAAATTGGATTTGTACTACCCCATGACAAAAAGTAGTTCTCAACATTTGGAGCCTAAGCTGCCTGTTCTTAACTATTAGGAAAGGAGCAGGAAGAGGATGCAGCATCGTGGGCTGCTTCTTCTTTTCTTTCCTCATCTGCCTTAGCCATAGTTAGTTATTATGTCTATGTTGCTGCTAATTGGGGTTAGCTGTTCTTGAATGCCTAAATCTCTGGCTGGCTGGCTCAGTGGTTCAGGTATCTGGCTGCAGAGCCAGAGTTGGGCAAGAAAAGACATAGCAGTCAGTATTTTGGGGATTCAAGAGACCCACTCTTTCAGTATTCTGAAAGGTACAGGAGTTGTCCCCTCATGTCTGCCGTACACACAATGCCATTGGCAACAGTGATGGAAAGCAAGCATTCCTCTGGGCTTCTCCTGGTGAAGAGCAAGTCACCGAAGAACAAAAAAGCAAATATCCTAAGTGGTCGTCTCTGAAATCCACTTTATAGGCTATTTATTTGCTGTTTGCTGTATTTTTTCCTCCCTGCCATATTTTGAAGTCAATCTAGGACTGGCCAAAAGAATCTCATGTACATGTGCAAGCCAAGTGCAAAATTGTTAGTGAATCCTATTTTGCTGTTCCTTCCCCTGTCTAGTTCCCCTTGAGGGCTGAGGGTTCCCCCCCCCCCCCCAGCAATGCAGTAGTATTTCAGTTCCTGTTTAGAATCTAGTCTACATGTTAACATTTGCATTTTCTCAGTATAGTTTCCAGCTGTGTCGGTTTCACAGGAGGGAAGCATACGGCCCTTGTTCACTTTTTCTAGGAGATCTAGAAGAAATTTCCATAGCTAATCTCACTCTTCTGTGTAATCATATTTTCTGTGTGATCAAAGCAGCAATAGATGGGGGACGGGGGGGGGGGCAAAAGAGGCATAGGAATCCTTCATTTGTCTTTCACAGATTTCCACATTTTGTTTCTATAATGTGGGTTGTTGCAAGTTCTCCATGTAAAGATTTCCTAAAATGTGGATAGTGAGTTATACATATACGTACAGTATTTGTACTATGTCTTGTTTCGTATACATGTGTGCAGTATAAAGTACCTAGATCTTTCATATTTGTGCTTCATGGTCCCTTCCTTCAACCCTGCTTAGCTTTCCTCTTGCCTCTCTAATCTCTTTTCTCACCACTACTTGACTTTTTTTTTTTGCGGGGGCAGGATGGGGGGGACATCAGCTTTAACATCAGCTTTTATGGCTTGATGTAATTTTTGCATATTCCCCTTGTTCTTTCTTCTTGCCTGGCTAGCTAAGGTCTGCTTTTGCTGTGGTTTTTACCCAAATCATTCCCACAAGTATCCTAATATATACTGTTATGTTAGAGATTGAGCGAGGGAACCACCGCCCTTCCTAGTGCTGGGGCAGTGGACAAAACCTCCTCAGACGTGATATCCGAAGGGTTCAGGCTTGTGGAATGATGCCAATTGGTCTTTATTTGGGCAATTCAGGTGACATCAACTGCAGCCTCCTTCCTCTCCGTTGGTCGTCTAGCAGGCTGAATTCTGGACACTAGCCCTCGGTCCAGTCCTATGCTTTAATGGCCCACAGTTAACTCCACTGTGGTAGACACAGTCCCTAGCTGAGGGGCAGACAGCAGTCTGGGCCAATGACCTTGCCAGCCTGCACCACGCAGGGAAGGCCTGTACAGGCAAGTCCCTGTTACAAAGCTGGGTTTGCCAAACCCTCCTGAAAGCGCTACTGATGCTCCTTCTGGTGCTTATTCCTCCCATTGCCTCCTCTGGGTAGAGATTGGCTGCCCCGCAGGCTGCTGTGGTCTCCAGTGATGCGCGGGCAAGGTTGACAGGGTACTGGTTTGAAGCCCCTGTTGTGGCCTCTTCCATGGGGCAGATGAATTTGGACCAGCACCCCAGTCCACACGGGTCTTCTGTGTAGGCACAATTGAAGTCTCCTTTAGTGTATAGAACTGGCTCAGGCTCATCTCTTGCATCTCCCTAAGTACTTTCATCATCCCTCTGTTGTGCTGGACTCGGCTTCTTCCCCCTCAGAAGCCTCAAGTGTTTCCACCTCCTCCTTGGGATGCCCCTGCTATCTCTTCTGCAGAGATCTGCCCTGCATCCTCACTCAGGTGGCTCTCATTACCAGGCTTCTTTACCCTCCCTGGGCTTGCCAACTGGCTTTGGTGCCCACCTGGCGCCCGGCAGATGTTGTCTTCAGGGGGATCTCCAGGGGGCACAGAGCAAGAGGACACAGCTCACCAGGGGTGCCATAGGTGACCTCACATATGCATAAACTGCTTGGGTCCAGATGGGTCAGAAAATGTCATTTTAGGATTCAAATCAGTGTGTGAATTTGCATGAAAAGGTACCTTTGTCCATTGATTGTTCTCAAAAGTGTAGAAGAACATATTTTGAGAGAGATTTCTGTGTTGGACCGATTTTTCAAGCACCCTTACTTCAGAAACCTATTGGCTATGCTATTTCTATTAATTTCCCCTAACTGTAGTCTTCTTGTTTCATAGTCCTTATGTTTCTGTTCTGGAGTGCACGTGTTGAATAATACAGTGTAGAAAAAGAGACAATCCATAAAGTGGCCCTGTCTGACCTTTTCTGTTGCATGGATGAGGATGTATCACCAGCCGAAACTAGTATGTGAAGAAATCAAGATTATCCTCATTGTTTCTGGATGTTTGAAAAAGTCTCCAGTAAATGCTTTTTGCCAGTTAGTACGCCCCGATACGGGTTTACCAGGTTGCCTGTGGTTTCCTTGGTTTTTAGCATTGTCTCATCTACTGCACTAGTTTCTCAACTGTGGCTTTGCCTCCTCTGTGCTGTCACTTCTGGGCCCTGTCATTCTGGTCCCTTCTGTTTGCTCCTGACTGAACCATGCAGGACCATGCATTGCTTCTTTCTGCCTCGCCCTGCTTAACTGGCTGGTTTTTGCCCAAGTGCAAGCTGGGTCAAGTATTTCTGAGGTAAACTGACAGGAACTTTTGAGGCAATGCAGACACTTGTCAGGGACATGAAGTCCTGAACAGATGGAAAATAGAATAGGAGCCTGCGCTCCTTTTTAGAATTCAGACCTTTGCTTCTGTACTGCTCACAGTGTGGACAGAAGTGGAGATGAAATGGCTTAAACTCCTCAGGCCTCTCTCTGTATCCGTTCGTCTTCTTCCAGCCAATGGATTCTGCAGCAATAGCTTCCACTGCAGAGATTCCACACTTTCTTTCATGTTTAGCATCTCTGCTATACGTACACACACTCACACCCACCCACCCACCCATCACCTACCTTACCCATTTCTGCTTTTCAGTATCTGGCCAACTGCAAGTGGAATGCTTTTGTACTGCAGAGTGACAATCCTTTGTAGTAATTGCTAGGAAGTAGTATTTTATTCCCCTTCACGGATTGCTGCCATGTCATGGCGAAGGGGCTTGAGTAATTTAGAGAAGCTCTGGGCTATGATATGGCAGATGATACCACTCTGATGGCAGAAAGTGAGGAGGAATTAAAGAACCTCTTAATGAGGGTAAAAGAGGAGAGCACAAAAACTGGTCTGAAGCTCAACATCAAAAAAAACTAAGATCATGGCCACTGGTCCCATCACCTCCTGGCAAATAGAAGGGGAAGATATGGAGGCAGTGACAGATTTTACTTTCTTGGGCTCCATGACCACTGCAGATGGTGCCAGCAGCCACGAAATTAAAAGACGCCTGCTTCTTGAGAGGAAAGCGATGACCAACCTAGACAGCATCTTAAAAAGCAGAGACATCACCTTGCCGACAAAGGTCCGCATAGTCAAAGCTATGGTTTTTCCAGTAGCGATGTATGGAAGTGAGAGCTGGACCATAAAGAAAGCTGACTGCCGAAGAATTGATGCTTTTGAATTGTGGTGCTGGAGGAGACTCTTGAGAGTCCCCTGGACTGCAAAGAAAACAAACCTATCCATTTTGATACTTTGGCCATCTCATGAGAAGAGAAGACTCCCTGGAAAAGACCCTGATGTTGGGAAAGTGTGAAGGCAAGAGGAGAAGGGGACGACAGAGGATGAGGTGGCTGGGCAGTGTCATCGAAGCTACCAAGATGAATTTGACCCAACTCCGGGAGGCAGTGGAAGACAGGAGGGCCTGACGTGCTCTGGTCCATGGGGTCACGAAGAGTCGGACACGACTTAATGACTAACAACAACAGCATTTTATTCTTAGTGCATCTGGGCGTTTTACTAAGGGGAAGAAGGGTCAGCAAATCTGGGAGGCTGTTCTGTTAAGTGACTGCCAAGGAGAGTTTAAAGGACTTTTGTGATGATTTCAAAAATAAAGCTGGCTGTGTTGTGCAGAGCAGTCCAAGAGATGTCCGTTTCTGAAACCGTTCTGAGGCTTCACAGTCTGGAGTGCCAGCAGACTACTTGTTCAAGGCAGCGAGAGTGATTTCTGATATATGCATCCAGTAGCAATGTTATCAAAAGCCCACCTGCTGAAGAGTGTGTGTGTTTGTAGTAAGACAATGACATTTCTCCTTTCCTGGCTCCTGGAGTGTTATTTCTCTTTTTCCTTGGTGGTGTCCCAGTTACAATAAGTGGCTGTGTTGTAGCTGCCTAATTACTGACAAGGAGTTGTGTGTTCAGGAAAAAGGTTGAGAAGGGGATAATGTGGTGAAGGGAGAGAGAGAATCTATGCCCTGGCAGACACTTTGTTCCTCTGTGCAGTAAAGGAGTGTGTTGTCTAGGAAACACAATGCCCTGGAGAAAGATGCTGCTCTCTTTCTCTCTCGTTTTTCCCCACCCCCTCCCCTTTCCTCCCTGCTGGGTTCTGTTCTGCAGCAGCACCACAGATACTCTCTGGTTCCCTTGAATTTTACTGTTAAGAGTTTTGTATACACAGGCATGGTTTTCTGAAATAGTGGTACAGACGCTTTCTTTGGCTATGCAGTAAAGATGGATAGGGATGGTGGGAGTTGTAGTCAAACAGCAGCAGGATCAAGGCTGTCTTTCAAGGAGCAGCCCCCTCCCCTTTGGAGTTCAGCTCTTTGCCCATCAGGTTGTTTATTGTCTGTCCCTGTCTGGTATCCCAGTCAGACGTGGGTGCCAGGCCTGTTACCCAAGATCTCTTAACCGTTAAAAGTCTTGATTGATTGATTGATTGATTGATTGATTAGATTTATACCCCGCACCATCTGGCAGCCAGGCGTCCCTTTCCAGCTGTAAGTCCCCAGAGGATTTTAGACTGGGAGTGTAGGAGGCTGGGTTGGACAAATCTGATCTGGCATTCCGTTCCCACAGTGGCCACTCAGTTGTCCTTCAGCAGGACATGAGTGTGATAGTACTCTTCATTATATATCTGTGAAGATTCTCAGTCATCCAGGTGAGGTTATCTGGAAGTTGAGTCATGGCAACTGGACTTCTTTCTTATTAGGTTGAAACATTTCGCTACTCCATCCAAGTAGCTTCTTCAGTATGAAGCTTCAGTATGAAGAAGCTACTTCGATGAGTAGCGAAACGTTTCAGCCTAATAAGAAAGAAGTCCAGTTGCCATGACTCAACTTCCAGATACTCTTCATTATCTGTGGCCATCGGCCATGCTGCTGAGGATTATGGGGTTGTAGTCAAATGTAGTCTGAAGACACAACTTTGGCTAACAGATTTCAGACAATGTACTTAGGATCTTTCCCACCCAAAGCATGCTTTTACTCCTATAACCTCTCCTTTTCAGCGAGGAAAGAACGTCTCACCAAACTTTGGATGCAGATGTTTGTATTGCTACATGGGGTCCACTGTTCTTTCTTGCTCTGTTTTTGAAATCTTTCCAATATATAGGGATGTTTAACCAATATAGCTTCCTCACCATATCTAACAATGGCCAAGAAAATTGCTCTTGTTGTTGGCTCCAGCTTTTACGTGATCACCTGTGTTTTGTGAACATTGACGTGTTAGAGTTGACTGGCTTGCTACTGTTTATCACACCCTTCAAGTAACTTAGGGCAATTTATGTAGCATGTATATCTCTCCCTTCCCCTTTAAATTCATGATGGGTCTATGAATTAGGTGGAGGGGGAGAAAGTGTCCGGACCAAATTCATATAGTGAACTTCATTGCTGAGTGTAATGAACTGGGGTCTTCCCATTCTTTGTCCAATGCTCTTGCTGTTAACAGTTCACTTTGTTTGTCATCGGCTTGAAAAACTGTAAGGAAATAAACTACTTTTGATCTTTTTATCTGCTTGAAGCTCATGATGATTTGAAGCACAGAATACTCTGTATTGCTGTGGGTGCTTCATGAGGTTGAACACTGTAATGACATATAGGTATGCTGTGCAAGAATGATTAGATCATAACTAATTGCTTTAGGCTAAAACGAATGTATTATGTGCTGTGACTCATTGATAGGAAAGAGTTTAATGTAATTTTCTGTAGCATGGTACTGCCAATCAAGTGTTGGAAAGCCCTTATTCTAGTTAAATTCCTACTGTGTTCAGTTAGTCAAAGGTATGGCTTGTACAGTGGGAAATAAATCAAACTCCAGGTGTAGGAGAGTTTGTCCATAAGAAAATTTGCTTATAATTTTTTTCACTGAACAGGTAATGTGAAGTAGCCTATGATATCTTCATTAATAATAATTACATGATGTCAAGTCAGTTCTGACTTATGGGATTTTCAGAGTTTTCTATGCACAGAGTAATCAAAAGTTGTTTGCCCTTCCTTTCTCCTGGGGCGCCCTAGAACTGTGCAAATTGCCCAGGCTGGCTTTTCTCATAGGAGGCATGGTAGGGAACTGAACTCCTAACCTCTGCCTCTACAGCCAGATACCTAACTCACTGAACTGTTTAGTAGGACTAACCAAAACATTATAAAGTTTCAAGAACTGTGCATTAGCTAAATAAACCAGAGCCTGAGATCAGCGGGAAGAGCGAGAGAAAGAAGGATATTGTGTTTTTATCCCCAGTTCTGCTGTTCTTTAGGAGTTGTCATTTACACATAGCCTCACAAGAATGCAAGAGAGATTGCAAGATGCATCCAGGTGTGTGACAGGTGGAGAAAATAATAGTGATTGTTCCTCCCTCCCTCCTTCTCCTCTTTGAAAAAACACAGTCTAGTAGCTTTGAGAAACAACTGTTGTTCATTGTCAACCCCCCCCCCCCATCTGTCTTACCTGGTCTTTAACACACTGGTCAGGGGAGTGGATGATGTGCGTATGTGCTCTAGAGTCTTTTGATCAGCTTTGATCTGGAGTGAACCTTTAGGCAGATTGAGAATAGCTGCATTGGTGCTTGATTTGGGGCACAGTGCTACAGAAGTAAGAGCTTGAAAGCACCAGGATGTACGTGGAGCAGTTGGTGGTGAGCAAGTTCTGTTCAGCATACAGAGGGCTTGGGTGCAGTTCACATTGATGCCCTAACCACTGAATACCCTTGCTGCCTACCAGTCATCTGCAGACTGGGGAGGACAGGTTGGTGCTGTGGAGGAGCTGTTTCTCTGATGCAAATAGCTTCTTCCCATCTTGCCAAGCAGCTGGATGCATTCTGACTCTGAGCCATGCTTAATTGGGATAGAGAAAACCATCCCTATAGGCCACCCTTCTTACTTAAATTATGTGCCTCCTCTCCTTTCTCCATTGAGTGACACCAAGACAAGTACCAGTCAGCTGGGCATGGGGAGCAGAAATGTGTGGTGGGATCAAAGTTTGTGGGGCAGAGATGGTTGTTTAGTTGTTGTTTGTGCATGCTGCTGAGATGTGGGGAGAGAGGGAATGTGTGTGTGTGTATATATAAATAATATATATATATATTATGTTGGAGTTTATGAGAGAGTGAGTGAGTGTGTGACACAGAGTGCAGGAGGAAGAAGAGAAGCTGCATATAGGGGAGAGCTGTGTGTGTATGTCTGATAGTTGAATAAAGGAGAACTCTATGTGTGTGTGAGAAAGTGAGCAGTGAGGGGATCAGCCTTGGCTGCACATTGAACCATGCCTTGCGTTTGGTGGCGTTCTGTTGCTGCTTATGTAATGGAGAAGTTAGAAGGATGTTCAAGTGAAGAAGGAAGGGCTTGGCAGTGGAGAAGAAGCGTCCTCTTGTTGAGAAAGCTGTACAGGCTGTTTCAAAGTCTGAGCCCGTGGGATGCAGCAGGATGACACTTTTTCTTTCTGTGTTCTTGTACCATCCTTTTGTTCACTCTAGACAAGAGGAAAAGCAGAGAAGTCTTGCTGCCCATTTCAGACCAGTACAAGTGTGAGAAGCAACCAGTCAGACTGCTGCATTGTTTTTCCTGGCAATAGGTAAACATAGAGCAGCCATTCCGAAGTGCCAGCTTGCATGATCCCTACCCATTGTCCATGTGGACTCCTCTGCTGATGGGAGGGAGAGTTCAAAACACCCACAGGAGAAGCAGGCAATCTTTTTCAATGCAGGGGCACCATAACTGGAACTATTCTTGGAGGTAGCTTGTTTGTGGCAAAGTGGTTTTTTAATGGCAAAGTATGCATAGTCTTTAAACCACAATGAGTTCCAAGACCTTTTTTCCTCTCCTTTTTCCAGGGCATTGTTGAACAGAACAGACCTCCTGTTTAATGGAGATCTTCATACTGGCAAAGATGTAATTTTGCTTCCCTGCCTTCGAAGTGGAGGTAGTGGTGAAAGTACTCCATAGAGAGGGATGTGTCTATGTTATCTGAACAAACCGAGAGAAGCTATGGAGTGACCTAGGCCATCAGGTTCCTGTCATTATAGCTCTTCAGTCGTATTTTGCCCTCTTTTGTCCTTTTTTTTTTGTCTCCTTCGGGGTCTTGTTATATGGTGTGACTGTCCAGTATCTACTGGCCTAGTGTCCTCAGCTTGTCTCACCACTCCCCTGAACTCGGTAAATGGCAAGGCTCAGACACAATAGGGGATTGCTATTAGTAATCTGTGCTGCACCTTCTCCTGGAGTCTCCTCCTGAGAGGCTATGAATATTTGATGCTTGGATGGGGATTTACTGGTGCTCTCCATCCTGATTACTGCTGGGAAGTCCTGCTGGGAGCAAGAGGTTGCTTGGCAGGCCCCCCCCCCCCCCCCCGCGAATATGGCTGAGGGGCAGCTCTTTTTGAATTTTATGTAAATAGTTCACTTTAGAAATAAAATCTGAATGTTATCTGTAGAAATAGATCATTTTAAATTGGCAGATCCCTGTTGATTCACAAGTGTTCTTGGCTCTGAATATAATTTTCTTCCTTCTTTTTTTTTTGCCTCTCCTGTCTCAACGACTGTGGTCATTGCTGGCCTTTTCTCGGTATGTTAGTGGGCTCTCCAGGATGTGGTCCCTTTATAAATTGATTAGCCTGTCCCCAGTACCATCCTCTCCTTGAGCATACATTTCTAATTTCCATGTGGGGATTTCATGGGATATCTTGCTTTCAGTACAACCTTCTACACCCATAGGGTGTGACCCTAAAGAACTTCCTCATCTTTTCTCCCTCATTCATCCCTCACTTCTCTCACCCTGGATCCAGCCTGCAGCAGTGTGACTGGCAACAGGCTGAATTAATCAGTGCTGTGGTGCCTCACACTGCCGTTCCATTCTCTCTCTCTCTCTCTCTCTTCCTCTGCAGCGTCGCGCTCTGCGCACTCTCTCATTCTCTATTGCTCTCTGCTTCTCTGTGGGTAGCAGCATTGGAAGTTGCTGTTCAGGGTACCAAGTGGCACTGCAATCTTAGCCCAGATGCTTATTAAGCAGACAGATTGGTGGCTGTCCCAGGAAACCAAAAGTGGCAAAGTAAGTTTTACCTTTTACACTCTATTCTCTTACCCCCCCTGACATTTGAATACAAGATGGCTTTTTCTGTCTTGACTGAATCTTTTTCCTGAGCTGTTAATATACAACAGGCTTCTAAGGTGGTGTGTGTGTGTATGTGTGTTAATGTCACTCAGTGACATTAAGTGACATGAAACATATGATTGGGACTCAGATCTGTTTCTTTTTCGTGGTGTTCAGTTACGTGGAAGGTATCATTTCTAGGTAGAGTGGATAGATTGGTCATGCTTTGTATGGTGGTAAATCCTTGGTTCTTGTTCAGTGGTTCAGATTTGTCTGTTTTTCCTGCATGCCCGAGCATTGCACCAGGAAATATACCTGTCTGTTGATATGTTGCAGGATGAGGGTTAAGGAATAAGTGAGCAAGAATTGTGTGTGCCAAATTTTCAAGATCCTGGAGGATTGCCAGCTGTTCAAGAGCAGCAAATGTGGCAATGTTCCATCTTTGCAGATTTAATAAATCTAGGATTATGTTTGGCTGTGGGTGGAATTGTATATGCATGTGTACGTGCATGTGTGCTTGTGAGAATGTGTGCACATGGTTGTGTGTGTAATTCCCAGGTGAATCTATGTTATTCTCTGGAGTTAGGGAAATAGTGTAATATATGTTTTGATACCACATTATGTAATATATCTTAAAAACAATACACAGTAATTCCCTGTGGCACACATGCTGATCACCTAGAGATCCTGCCCCAGGGTGATCTGCAAGTGCAGGCAGGACCACAGGGACTACAGAATAGCCTGTAAGAGCTTCTCTTTCCTCAGTACTCTGAAATGAAGATGTCAGCAAGCAGGCAGAGACTGTAGTTTACATTATAAGTCCCGAAGGGGTTTATCTGGATGATTGGGGTCTAGCTTTCTTCCTTTCTACAGCCCCCCAAATATTGTGATTCAGAAGAAAGCAGATTGGTCCATGCCGAGACTCATGACCAGTGATGGTCATCTGGTCAAGATTTGTAGATATGTTATTATTTCTTTTGTTTATATCCCATCGTTCTTCATGCAGCATACATGGCGTTCCTGCTTCCCCTCTTCTTATCTTCCCAACAACCCTGTGAGGCCAGTTAGGTGGTGTGGGTGGCCCAGGATCACCCAGCATGTTTTATTATGGCACTAAAGGAACGAACGTCCAGGTTCCAATCCAACATTTAAAATTATTTCAGAGTCTGTATTTTTCATTTAGAAGTGCCTTGCATGAAGGTTCTGTAATTTCAAGAGGCAGGGAAGGTTTGGTTGCCACAGAAAACGCGACTTCTGCAGTTACCTAGGTTCTGAGCCAGGAGAGATTCCTTGCCAAACTAAAACAGGGCATCACAGCTTCCCTCTGCAGCTTGCTCCTGTAAGAGGACAACAGTTGATCCTGTTAACCAGAGCAGTGTTGTTGATGTGGTCCACTCAGCTATTGAGGGATAAAGCTCACGGGTAGGCGGATATGGGTTTCCCTGTCCTAGTGGTACCCAACTCTTTTAAACAAATATACTATGTCAAACCCAAATGTTTGTGACATTGCCACTCTAGTGCTTATGATCTGTTAGATCAGAGATCGTCAACCTTTTTCGTACCACGGACCGGCTCAGCCTCTGAGGGAGGTGGGGCCACCCCCTCATGCTCGCGCTCTCGGGTGCATGCGTGAAGCGGTGGGGGAGCGTGCACCGGAGGCGCACGCGCGTTCCCCCCACCGCTTCGCGCATGCGCAGGAGCGCCTGCCCACCCGCGCGCCCACCCCACCCCTGCGTGCGGGCGTATGCATGAAGGGGTGAGGGAGTGCGTGCCAGCGCCGGGGGCGGTGGAAGCCTGGGAGTCTGAGCATGGCCGGGGGGCTCCCTCCGGCCGCTCGCCTCCCGACGGGCTCCAATGAGGCCGGGGTCGGCGCTCCTCGCCGCCCTCCGCAGCGGGAAATTCAAATGGCGGAGGGTGGCGAGGAGTGCCGAGGACCGACGTGGCTGCCCCGGCGAGCAGCCACTGGTGCCGGTTCTGGAGCTGGAGGCACCAGCGAGTAGTAGGCGGCATTGGCCTGCTGAGGGCGGCGAGGAGCGCCGACCCCGGCCTCGTTGGAGCCCTCCGGGAGGCGAGCAGAGCACCCAGCCATGCTCAGCCTCCCGGCTCTGGGCCACTTCCATCGCCGCCGCCGGGCCGCGAAGACAGACCTCCCCCCCGCACGCACTCCCCTTCCCACAGCTGCTTGGCACGCGCGGGTGCATGCGTGAAGCGGTGAGGGAGCGCTCACGCCGGCACTGGCATGCGCGTGTGTGCGCAAAGCAGCTGTGGGGAGGGGAGTGTGTGCGGGCGGTGGGAGGTCTGTCTTCACGGCCCGGTCCGGCTCAGGCCATGGACCGGCACCGGGCCGCGGACCGGGGGTTGACGACCTCTGTGTTAGATTACAGATCGTAAGATCTGAGACGTGTGCCCATATACAGGACCCATCCCACCTCTGAAATACATGGACCCTAATAGTCTGTACAGCAGACTTCTTTCTCTGTGTAGAAAGTATTCTTAGCAGAATGGCGTGTATGCATCCCACAAGTGTGCAAATTCTTGCCAACAGTGTTTTTCCTTCTTTCTCATGGTTTACCATGCTTTTGATTTCTGCCATATGGCAATCCTAGAAACTGGAATAGACCACAAAGTTGTTGGCTGATCTTGGCTCCAGCCCAGATACCTCTGCACCGCAGATAATATTTACTATGTTCTGTTAGGGAGAGGTGATTTTTTCTCTGTACTACTGTTCTACTGTTTCTGAGGTAGAGAGTGAGGTATTGATAACTACTTAATTTGGTGTAGACAGAAGGAGCTTCCCCAAAGAATGTGAGGACTCTAAACACCTTTGGGTGTCATCACCCTCTCAGCTTATCCTTCTGCTCTGGAAGCACCACTGGATTGCTTATGACATGGATGAAGATGAATATATATATAAAATGCTGAGGAAGTAGCAGTAACATATAAAGCCCTAAACGGCTTGGGCCCTGGATACCTGAAGGACCGCCTCCTTCCATATGAACCTACCCGGCAGTTAAGGTCTAGCCAGGGGGCCCTTTTGAAAGAGCCGTCCCTCAAGGAGGTAAGAGGGATGGCTTGTAGACAAAGGGCCTTTTTGGCAGCTGCCCCCAGACTATGGAATGCCCTCCCGACTGAGATTCGTCTGGCGCCGACGCTGATGACATTTCGGTGCCAGGTCAAAACCTTCCTGTTCCAGAAGGCTTTTAATTGAAATAATATCAACTGTGGGTCCTGATGGCAATTTTTAGAGTATATATTTTAATTGCATTTTAATTGTTTTGTCTTTTTATTGTATTTTAATTGTTGTAAGCCGGCCAGAGGCCTTTGGGTAGTGTGGGCGGCATATAAGTTAAATAAATAAATAAATAAATAACAAGGTAAGAAGGATAGGGCGGGGGGTGTCCAGTGAATGGTGGATGTAGCTGAGGGCATGACATTTTAGTCTCTCTGTTGGCTTTGGCTGCCTTTTACTTTTTATTTATCCCTTTCAAGTCTTCTTCTGAAAGATATACCAAGGGTGCAGAATGGATGGACTTCCTGTTGTTGTTGAACTACACTTCCCATCATCCCTCCCCATTGGCTGTGTTGTTAGGAGCTAATGGGAAGAGCCATGCATTCCCAGTGCCTGCACCACACTTCAGCCTTTCTCATCCTGGTGCCTTCTGGGTCCATTCTTCATGTTGATAGTTTGATTGAGCAAGTAACAAAAAAGGCCAAAAGACAAGAAAATGAAAATTGTAAACATGTACAGAGTGATCCTAAATTGGATCTCGATAATGCTCTGATTCCTCTGCTTTATGTTGTCTGAACAACATTATATTGCTAGCGAGAAGCTGCAGAATGTCCTAAAGAGGGGCTGTGGTTTCCTTGGTGTAGGGAGAATGAGTTGGGGGTGTAGGGAATTTGTGCCCAAGAGGCAAAGGATGACTCTCTGTCAGCTGGTGGTGGCACCTGTTCATCCATAAATGTGTCTAATCCTCTTTGAAACACCGTGTAAGCCAGCAGCCATCTCCACATCTTGTACTAGCCAAGTCCGCTAATGAAATATATATTGGTAAATATGTATATCATGAGTTTGCTGCCAGTGACTTTCACCGGATCATACCATACTTCTCTTTTAACTGATATGAACTTTTGAATGGTTCCCCCCCCCCCCCCCCAGTCAGAATACATGTCTGTGGATATTTCTTGCTAAATTGGTCCAACACCACCCACCTTCATTGCTGGACCTGTTTCATTGCATCTATGTGTCTAATCATATGTTAATTTTGGCTGCCATTCCAAACCCGTGCGTGCGGGTAGGCGGGCTGTGTATGTGGGTGGGCGTGCATGGGGGGAGTGCGTGGCGGGGCGGGAGAGCTGTCTCCGTGGCCTGGTCCGGCCACAGGTTGGGGACCCCTGCTCTATAGTATAAAGGCTATTTTCTTAGATAACTCTCATTCAGTCACTTAAAAACAAATTCTGTTACAATACAAATTGTTATTAAAACAATTCTATCAAAGCATAAGCAAGAACATTAGCAAATGAGTCACATTGCATTAGATATTTCTCACCCAGTATTTTCCCAGCAGAGATGTCTCCCCTGTGTGTAAAAACCAGCTGGCTGTGTTTTTGGGAGATGTGCTCCTAAACACGATGGGAATCTCTGTTTTTATACACTCCGTGTTTCTTGAATTGGACAAAATGTTATGATGCTGAACTTTGGCTTTTCTGTGGGTAAACGTTGCTGGCTTGTCCAGACAGCTGTGGGTCGAGTCACCTACCTTCCGAGATAGCTCCTAGCCAGGAAAATGCCCCCCTTGGTGTAACTTCCTTAATACCATATTTGGGCAGTATAATAGATTTTGAATTCCACCCTCCTGCATTTTACATGTTCTATATTTCCCAATGAAATTCCGTATGTAATTTTTCCTGCCATATAATTTTCCCAAAACCTATTATTGACACCATGAAGTCGTTTCCAACTTACAGCAACCCTTCCCAAGGTTTTCTAGTTCTGGAGTACTCAGAACTGATTTGTCATTCCCTTCTTCTGGAGATACCCTGGGACGGTGCAGCTTGCCCCCCAAGGCCACACAGGCTTGGCTGTACTTGCAGGAGGCACAGTGGGGGAATTGATCTCCCAATCTCTGGCTCTGCAGTGAGCTACCTAATGCACTGAGCTATCGAGCTAGCCTGTTAGAGAACAGGCCCCATTTAATGCAGTAGAATGAACGTAATAAATAGTGCTTCATTTTCAAAGAAGACCATTTATCTCAGATTCATTGTGGGGAAGAGGAGAAGAGAGCAGGAGAAAGATAAGCATTAGACCCCCCCTCCTTGCTTGCAAGACTCTTTCAGTCTCTGAACTTTGTAGTGTAGATGTACAGGTAAGAGGAACGGAGCCACATTTTTCTAGATAACCTTCCCTTGTCTGTCAGTCATTTGGCCATTCCTTTCTCCTTAGTGGTGCCACATAGCAAAATCTGGCAGCCTATGATAGTACTCTGGAGCTGTGAGCTGCCCTCAGAGGTGATTGCCATGCCACAGAGTTTAGAAGAGTTATGTTTTTAGTCTACAACTCCCAGAATCTCCCAGCCAGTTTGGCCACTGGGATTGTGGGAATTGCCATCCAAAATGGTAATTTGTCCACGTTCTGTCCTCGCAACAAGTCACTTTTGCTTGCTTTGTGTGGTTGCAAAATGATGATGTGCTACAGCAACCCTTGGAGATAAGGTGAAGCTAATGGGTTCATGTGCCACCATCCAAACACTTTGTCTATGGTGAAGTTTCTGTGTTTGTGCAAATATATATATAAAGGGCATCTTATAATGTGTTGCAATGGGATGGCTGTTGGTTCAAGGAATGCAGGCTGGATTTTCTTATTTTGCAGGATAGTTCATTCAAACTGCTTGGTGCTCCGTTGCAGCCATGCCTTTTTCTACTATTGCATTCCTAGAAATTGGGTTAATGTAATATTGAGGTATCTGTTGAGTGAAAGAGGCAAGACATTAGTGCTGTGGGCTGAGCAATTGCTTATCATGCTGGAAGATAAACATAGACAACACAGCAGGCACCAGTGGTGAGAACACAATAGCTTTGTCCTACTCAGCATTCTCCTTGCTAACTTATTGAATTCATGTTGGAACCAATCCTGAGCTGTCTCGACACTTTGCTTTTCCATTATAATCTCTGCTGCCTTGCAGTTTTGTGTGGCAGAAGGGTTGCTGTTATATCAAGACTCCGCGGAATTAGCTACCAAGCCAAACCATTAAAGGGTGGTGTAATAAACGATGTCTGCAAAAAAATAAACCGTGCAGTGGCATCTTAGGGGCTGACTGGTTTATTACAGCATGTACTTTGTGTGTAGAAAAATGCCAAATGGTCTGAAAGTATTGGCGCTGCTTACTGTGTTAGTTTTTTCGGCTTGCCTCTTATCAAAGAGCATGGAGAAAAAGGAAGGGGGAACCCCCCCTCCCACCAGATATGGAGTGCACATACATCTGCAGTATCCAAAGGGTCAGAAAGTAGCAGTGATGCAAGGATGTCATGGAAAACTGGTGACACTGAAACAAGACTCAAGTTCATTGGTCAGATGGTGTCTGGGTTTTCACTTTGAGTTTACTCCCTATCCTGCTGCAGTGATCGAGTTCACAGGCAGTGCCTGAAATCCTGCTGCATAGTGCAGTATTTTGCACTAGAGTAGGACCATTGAATCAATGGGGGTTTGGTGAGTCAACTTTGTGAGTTGATTCAAATGGGCTTACTCTAGTTCAGTGATGGTGAACCTTTTTGAGCCCGAGTGCCCAAACTGCAACACAAAATCAACTTATTTATTTCAAAGTGCCAACACTGCAATTAAAACCCGAATACTGAGTTTTTAGTTTAGAAAAAACAACTGCTCCTGCACTGCAAGGGTTAAAAATGCTTGCACTTTTTTTTTCTTCTATGGGCGGTATTAACAAAGAAATACTTACCGGTCCTCCAATCCCCCATTGGGCTAGACCGGTAATGGTCGCCATTGCACCCCTCCGCTGGACCACTGCACCAGCAGAGGGGAGTGACAAAATCTGGGATCAGAGGACGGGTAAGTATTTCTCGATGGTGACTTATGGCTCGGGTGCCCACAGAGAGGGCTCTGTGTGCCAGCTGTGGCACGCGTGCCATAGGTTCACCATCGCTGCTCTAGTTGATGACTTGCTTTAGGATTGTAACTCAACAACTAGAGTAAACCCATTTGAATCAGTGGAACTCACGGAGGAGTTGAATCATAGAATTGTAGAGCTCTCCCCCCTGAGCCTACCTAGTGCAACTTACTAGGCTAGGAAACAGGATTTTCTAAGGGCAGTCTGATTCACGTTTCCCTTTGCAATGTGTGATCAGTGCGGGAAAACGAATGCGAGACTGCCCCGAGCCCATAGTATTTCCTTTAAAAGGATGGAGGCTCTTGGAAGCTCCGGTGGCAGCGGGAACAGCCCTGGGTGGTTCTGGCATCTGCAAAGCCACCTGAGAACCTCTGGCACCCCACCTCCAGCCCAGTCAGTGGCCATCTCAGCAGGGGTGGGCAGGGAATAGAGCGGCAGCCTCCGAATGGGAATCTAAAGAGGTATCAGATGCTGCTTTGCCTGAGGTTCAAAAAGCTCATGCCCGTATTGGATCCTGGCCTTCAAAGCTCTAAAGGGCCACAGGCTTCTTTGGTCTTTTGGAAACTATGACGCAAATATTGCAAGGCGTGAGAGTGGAAAACTTTGGTGAAGTGGGGCAATTTGATGGCAGACTTGAGTTCTAGAAAACTAAGAGAAAATGTGCACTGCCTGCCATCCCACTGCCGCTGTTAACTCTCTTAATTGTCTGGAGATGTGACCTGGTGGTGATCAGTTAAAAATTCTGGTGCGTGATGGGATTTCTTAGTTAGGAGCCACCAGTGAATCCTTTTGCAGTATATTCTTTGCCAGATTTAGAATCAAAAACTTGGATGTGACCCATAGATAATGTAATTTCTGTCATGAATCCAGAAATCTCGTACCTATCATGCTGGTGACAGATAGCAGTTTAACCATTTTTAAAACATCTGAAGGAAAGGCACTCACTCTTATGGGCTCATTCTCTCTACTCTCTCACATACACCCCTGTTCTGTTAACAGCAAAGAAGCCTGCTCTAACAGAGCTTGGAAACCTTGTATTAGATGTGTTGCCAGCAATGCTGTGTGTGATGGTGGGGAGAAATGTACGTTTTGCCATGAGTTGAGGTCATCTGATCCATTTCCAATAGAAGCAAGGGAGCCCTGTTCTCCTAATCCTTAAAACCAGCCAAGCAGAAGGAGAATTACATCAGGGTTTATTCTTAGTTCTGCAAGGGCTGCAGACTTGCCTCTGCTTTGTGAGAATGTGCATATTTTAGTTATTTGTTTTGCTGCAGAGAGATTTTCATCTTTATAAGATCATGGCAGCCTCAGATCAATTTGCTGATCAAAATTAGTTTTCAGCAATGGAGGAATCCTCCTTTCCAGTTGTGCTTGACCCGTAATGGGGATGGCTTCCTTTAAATAGCCTGGAGATCTCTGTTCCCAGGGGCACCACTGAAACCTTCTTAGTTGTAAGTAACTGCAGCTACTAACAGCCCAGCGATTGCCCTGTTCTAGCATGGCCTTTCACTGTTTTAATGTATTCTTACTTCTAAGGATAGGACTTAATCCATAACTGCTGGTGATCCATGGCCAAGATGGTTTTGTTCCTGCACGAGAACATGCACATAATTCCACTGAGAATGTGCTTGCTTGTGAAATTCTGTACAGCCTGTCTGAAAATACATGGAAGCTGCCTAAGGTTGCTTATGTGCGGCTCCTGTTAAAACTGAAAACTTTCTAGTGGGTTGTGTCACCAAAAGGGTTACTGGTGAGTACTCGTACCAGTAGCCTTGAAGACAAAACCCGGCTTGCTGTGTTGCTAAAACAGGATCAGGGAACATGTAACAAATCTTTCTTTTCCTGTCATATGGGGGGACCCTTTGTTTGCACAGCATGGCACTAGAGAACGAGTAGTATGAGAGGCATCAAGGGAAATGGGGTAGTGTGGCATATAGGCTTACTTGGTTGGGACTGTGCTTTTCCTGTTGGGTGCAACAATATGTAAACATCCTTATAGCAAACGAGATGGCTGTAGGATGTATTGCTCCAGAATGGCATGACCGCATGTCCAGCCTATCTCCCCAAAATGGGACTCAAGACAGGTTACGGTAATCGTTCCTTGGTTGCCAAAAGCCATTCAGAATGATAAATGGTCTGTCTGCCAGCGAAAGGACAACAGGGAAGCTTAGCTGCTGTTGGAGGACATTCCAGGGTCAAGAAGCAGATAACCGGAAACCCCTCTGTGTGATGCCCATACTTGATCTAGGAGGGACTGCGTGGGAACGGTTTACATTTTGTATGCTGTTGCTGTTTGCGAGACTATTCTTCAGGTAATATCAGTTAAGACGCATGGGTTTTCATGATCCAAAGTGTAAAGAACTTTTGGCTGTGCAAAGTCTCCCTCCCTCAGTAATGGCTGAAAAGTGGAAGCTTGTTGGAAAGAGTAGATTGGGTTTGTTAGAGGTTAAATTTGCTGAACAAGGGCCTACCTTTGTTCTGCTGTTCTCAAATACCTTATTGAAGTCTTCAGCCGTCTGTGACTGGCTGTGTTGAGCTGCTTCCAAAATCGGCATGACATTTGATTTATACAAAGCACTTAGGTCAGCATAAAACAGTCCACAGCACTGCAACTCCCCCAGAGATGAGATCCCATATGCAGGGGGCAACTGGGGAGAAAATCTGTTTGGCATTGCCACTGAGATGAGATTGTATGTCAGTCATTGTCTTCTGCATATGGAACCTTCCCCAGTCAGAACAGAAAACTTGGAAATGTTAGACGATGTGAGAGCTTAACAAAATGGAGAGATGAGAAGAGCACCATGAGCTCCCCCCTCCCCTTGAATTGTTGTTGTTTAGTCGTTTAGTCGTGTCCGACTCTTCGTGACCCCATGGACCAGAGCACGCCAGGCCCTCCTGTCTTCCACTGCCTCCTGGAGTTGGGTCAAATTCATCTTGGTAGCTTCGATGACACTGTCCAACCATCTCATCCTCCGTCGTCCCCTTCTCCTCTTGCCTTCACACTTTCCCAACATCAGGGTCTTTTCCAGGGAGTCTTCTCTTCTCATGAGATGGCCAAAGTATTGGAGCCTCAGCTTCAAGATCTGTCCTTCCAGTGAGCACTCAGGGTTGATTTCCTTCAGAATGGATAGGTTTGTTCTCCTTGCAGTCCAGGGGACTCTCAAGAGCCTCCTCCAGCACCACAATTCAAAAGCATCAATTCTTCGGCGGTCAGCCTTCTTTATGGTCCAGCTCTCACTTCCATACGTCGCTACTGGAAAAACCATAGCTTTGACTATGCGGACCTTTGTCGGCAAGGTGATGTCTCTGCTTTTTAAGATGCTGACTAGGTTTGTCATCGCTTTCCTCCCAAGAAGCAGGTGTCTTTTAATTTCGTGGCTGCTGTCACCATCTGCAGTGATCATGGAGCCCAAGAAAGTAAAATCTGTCACCGCCTCCACCTCTTGAATAGTGAATAACAAAATCTCCAAAGGGAAAGGAAGCTTGCCATTATTAAATATATTGATGAGAAGTAACTCAAAGATTATGCATCAAGAGTTTATCAGTTTTTTTATATTAGCTACAAGGTACGAAATGGTGAAGAGATTGAAGGAGGGATCTAACATTTGCTTGGAGAGTTGGTGTAGGAAATTCTGGGACTTAGCTAGGTCTTTAGCAAAGCTGACCTGACAGCTACAACAAGCCAAAGGGCAAACATGTTCCTTTAAATGACTGGGTGATCAAGGGGATTTTTAAAGGAATTATTGTACTCTGTTGTTTTACTTTATTGCTTTTATTTATAATGTTTTAATATATATGTTTAATTCTTCTTTAGCATTGGAATGAATGAATGAATGAATGACATTCTTATGGTAAACTGGTATCACTTTATTATACCTTGTGATCAAAGTGTCCCTTGGGAACAGGCACCAGCTTCCCATGGTGATCTGTGGAAAAAAAACATTGCTGGTCATTTGTTGGACCTTTAGAAAAAAGAAAGTACATGGGAGAAATTGGTATATTACTTCTAGCTTTGTGAGTTTTTAAGACATTAGAAACCCTTCAGAATCAGTGCCACATTTTTCTTATTTATTGAATTATTTTGTGGGGTTAGCTGTTTTGTGAGAGATGAAATAGATTGTGCTAGACATGAGAGCCTTTCGAGCGTCAACCAGACCACTCCGACTGGATGTGCCAGATATATGTTGTGTTTGACCATGCTGTGGCTAATTCAAGCTCTGCTCAAATAAATTTCTTGAACTATGCTTGTGTTGCTATCATTAATTGTCTATAGTAACGTCTGGATGTTAATGTGGTATTCTGTGCATCCTAATCTGGCACAGCATGTGTACTCTTCATATCTGTCTCAATATTCTACATTCTCTCTCAAACCATGGGGACTTCATCTGTTCCAGCTGCTTTGAATTTGTATCTTTTTTTTTAAAAAAGGTCTCATATTTTTTTTTACCTTTTTGTGAATTGGGTGGGGTGATGATTTTTTAAAAAATGTTTTATGTTGAAAACCACTCAGAGTCGTGGCTTGCCACTAGATGGGTGATATATAAATTTAACAAATAAACATCTCTTTGGTTAATCAGTGTTAAATGCTTATTAATGTAAGTCTGTGTCATGTTGACCGTATGGGCTCAAGCTACAGAAAGCCAGATTTAGGCTGAATATCAGGAAAAACTTCTTAACTGTTAAGAGCAATATGACAGGGGAAGCAATTACCTTCGGAGGTGGTGAGTGCCCCAACACTGGAGGCATTCAAGAGAAACTTAGACAACCACCTGGCAGATATCCTTTGATTTGTATTCCTGCATTGAGCAGGGGGTTGGACATGATGGCCTTATAAGCCCCTTCCACCTTCACTATTCTATGATTCACCATAATGCACATATAACAGTTTGGTAAACAAATCAACATGACAGTCATTACATGATGAGAATGGTCACCCTATTGCCAATTGTCACCCTGAATGTGTGTTGGATCTGCTTTGATTTGTACAGTGGTGCCTCGCAAGACGAACGCCTCGCGGGACGAAAAACCCGCAAGACGAATGGTTTTTGCGATCGCTATGGTGCCTCGCAAGACGGCTTCTTCTATGGCCATGCTTCGCAAGACGATTTTTTCCCCTCAAGATCGATGCCTCGCAAGACGAATGAAATTTTTTCTTCTTGCGAGGTTCCCATAGGAATGCATTGCAATGCATTCCTATGGGAAACTGCTTTTCGCAAGACGATTTTTTCACAAGACAGTGCTACTCGCGGAACGAATTACATTTGTCTTGCGAGGCACCACTGTATTCCTGCATTGAGCAGGGGGTTGGACATGATGACCTTATAAGCCCCTTCCACCTTCACTATTCTGTGATTATATGATTTAAATAAACACATAATTTTTAAAAAATCTTAAAAGAAGAACTATAGATCAGAATTCAGCCTACAAAACCCTTGTTATTTTTGTGTCAAAATAAAGAACTGGGTTGAGAAGCACATTTCTTGGGTAACCAAAAAACTTACAAACCAGGGAAGCTTTTGAATTTATAGAGCTCATCTTTTAGGCTTTGGTAGAATAAAATTTGGGTAAGAGTTTTTTTTGTATTTTTTTTAAACCTAGCCAGATGGAGATAGAGATCCAGGAGGAGATTTCAGTTTCAGCGAACAGAAGTGTCAAGGTGTTGGTTTCCATTCTGTCTTCTCTCCAAAGACCAAAACCTAGCTGGGACTTCTATAGATCTGCCCATTGTCTTGGACAAGATACACAAGCACCGTGTGGTTGCTTAGAGGAAAAGAGGGAGCAACATAGCACTCTTTATGTCAGCAAAATTGGAGATAATATATAATTGTCGTGCTAGGTTTACAAGGTCAGTTTAAACCAATCTGGTTGGTGTAGCTACTGAGGGGGGGAGGCAGAGTCCTCCCTGCAGTGGAACCTTGTGGCAAACCTTCTCCTCTGGAAATAGACCCTGACCCAGGTGGCTGGGGTTCTCTTAGATACTGGACTAAGATGGCTTTTGCATTAGCCAAAGCAGTATTTAGTATACCTAGAGGTTGAGGAGGAAAGGAGGCCCAGAAACCACTACAAAAGGTCATGGAAAAATACTGCATTTGCTGTATGTTGTTGTTCAGGATGAGATGACTGCAAATTTGGGCCTGACCACAACCAAGGCCCTGACTATCCTGAGAGACCAGCTGTCGGCACTGCTGGAGGGGCATCAGAAGGAACGAAAGAAGGTGATCTCATGGAAAGTAAGTATAGCAATTATGGGAGCCCAGGCTAATGCGTTTTGCATGCTTCTGAGTTGTTTTTGAGAATGTGTTGCATATTTGTTTAGAGGAGCAGAATTGTGTTTTGAACCAGGGAAGATCACTAGGAAAAGCAAGACATTTCTCATTGCAAAAGGGATGAGGTGCCAGTCCCCCCTCCACTACATGAAGCCAGGGTTGAGTCAGGAGCAGCTCCTGTCTTCCTGAAGTTGACGAGGAGAGGAAAAGAAGGCTGAGCACTTCCAGGTTGCTGCGTGCCCTGGGCCCAGAGGCCCACCCTATCCTGCTTTGACTGTCAGTGACCTGGCTTTGTTGTCAGCCCATCTCTCTTTTGGTTGTGCAGAAGTGGAGAACGTTGCACTTATTATGGCAGCTCCTACATTTTTTTTAGTGTGGGAGAGGCCAGCATATAGAACTGGCAGTTGGGACTGTGAGTCCATTGCTCCTTGGTTGAAACTGTATGCATGGGTGGGAGAAGGAAGTCCATGTGCCTTATACATAAATGGTGGAGAATATAGGAAAATAATCTTGTGTGGGTGCTGTTTGTTCCACAAGGGAGATTGACTTCTGTCCTTGTCTCTTCCACTCTTTGTAGCCAGCTTGGGCCAAGTCACAGTTCCATTTTCTTGAAGTTCTCTTTCCCTTTGCTTTTCCGTTTTTTAGGAAGTGTGGAAGAGCAGTTTCCTGTACCATGGCAACCGTTGTTCCTGTTTCCATTGGCCAGGGGCATCCTTGATGTTGCTGACTGTGGTGCTCCTGCTGTGTTGTTATGGGAGCCAGCCACAAGGAAGGTCTGCTATTTGTTTGTTTATTTGTTTACTTTCTTGCTTGCTCATTAATTAATTAATTATTAAATTGTTTATCTTCTTTGAATTCTCATGTGTCCAGGTTGCTAAAGGGAGCCAATATTCAGCCATCAAAAACACACACAAAAAGAATGTTCAGAATCATTGTTATTTGAACTAAAACAACAGGCAGCACAAATTCAATTGGAGGAGCAACAGAACCAAACAGTGCCACTGTAAGATTAAAATCAGGGGCCAGCTTCTATCCAGGTCAAAAGTGCATTGAAATGGTATTATCTCAATGGGCTATCTAGAGAGCAGGTTGTCTAGAGAGCCACACATACTCTGGAGCAAAGAGTTCCACAACATAGTTTGCACCGTGACCAGGAAAACCTTGCTGTGTGCTCTTCCAATAATGGGATATGGAATAAAGCCGCCTCTGAAGATCCAATAACATGGGTGGATTTATAGGAGACGTGGTACGTCCCTTGATTTCAAACCAGCAGAATGGCAGGGTGTCTGAACAGCTACCTAGTCTCCTGTGGCCCTGCATTTAATTCTTCTTCACTCGCCTTCTCAATGCCTTGTTTATGAAAATCTCCCAAGTATTTTTGGAAGGACTGTCGGTGGAAAATTTGCTCATCTGCATTTTAAATCGAGGTGAACATCTAGTTCATCACAGAGTTCAGATAGCTGCCTAGCAGGAGGCATGCCTTTACCCCGGGTGCTAGAGCAAAATGACAGAGAATTTATGGAGTTTTTGCCTGCAAGATTTCACACTGTGGTTTAAAGCTATGAAGGGCATAGCAGCCACGTCAGGCATTGGTAGCGCTACAGCTCACATGAATTATGTCATGTGTGAAATGGTTGAACCTATTTGCATATTGAGATGCCTGTAAAAAGAGTATTTTGACATGCTCTTGTATAGTTGTACTGCATGTTGAAGCACAGCCATGAACAATTTGCACATCCTCTTTGCCTGTGATCCTTTCATTTTAAATGTGGTGTTTGTTCATCAAGGGCACCAAAGAACTCTTAAGAAGATTTTGCAGTCCAGAAATTTAAGAAATGCAATGCACTTAATGAGTTTTCACATGATTTCTTTGGCCCTCAACCCCTGAACTCTTAGCTTGTGTTTCTGTGTTTCTTCTTCAAAGAATTGGAAGACATTGTAGAGCAGCAAGAAAGTCATCTGTGGATTTTGTTGCTTTTCTGTATGCTACAAGATATACCACTAAATCTCTGATATGCCTTCCTTTTCCAGTACTCTGGTTCCATGTTTATGGTGAAATGGAGAGTATAAGTGAGGAGGAGAGTGAGAACATGGAAAAGTGGAGGATGACAGAGGCATGTTCATGAACCCAACTTATTTTGTCAGGCAGGGTTTTTCAGTGAAGCAGTTGGGAGCAATTTTCTTTGACTTGTTTGTGGTCATGATCCCTTTGTACCCAAACCTACAGAAGTATCATTGCGACTGACATAGCCTTGCCATCCTTCCAGGCCTCCTAATTGTCCACTGGCCTGAGAGACCTGAAGCCAAGCCTGTCGGTTGTAATATCCCTGCCTTCGTTGCAGCGCACACACATTATTTGAATTCACTTGATTGTGGAGGCTGACCAAAGAGATTTGAAAATGCCTTGGCTTTTGGACTAAAACCAGAAATTGCTCTCCTTGTGTCAGAACATGAAGCCACTGGTGTTAGAGAAAGCATTTAATTCTTTTCTTTCACCGCCTGTCACTGCCAGTTTTTTCCCCCTTTGAACAGTGAAGGTTCTGAGATTGTGAATGCCTTGGCGCTGTTCCTTCTGGTCCTACTTGATCTCTTTGTGATTGGGCGGCAAGAGAGGTTGAAGCGGCGTGAGGTTGAGAGGAGGCTCCGGGACATCATCAGCAGAATAAATGGTGAGGACCTCTCTTCCTCCTCAGCCCTCTTTGTTCTCCTGCACGTCTCTTACTTTCCACTTATTTTTAGCAGCAGATGATGCTCCAGAATTACGGCCCATAGCCATTTCCCTGAATTTCCTAGACCTGCACGTTTTTTCACATCAGTCTTATGGCCCTCACGGTCTCTCCCTCCAGCCCATGCTTTTGAACGCAGAGTTAAATCAGACCTCCTGTTGGCTCTGATTGCCCTCTCTTACTTGGCTCTCCATTTTTCCATTTCTGTCGCAGTGGATTTTCTTTAAGATCATGGCAGAAAAGGAGAAGTGATAAACTCCTCTTCTCTCCTTTCCCATCCCTGTGACCTTGTTGCTGGTCACCGTGTAGATATTATAAACTCCATGCTAATTGTATTCATGCAATTACTGCATGCCTTGTTAGGTCCTGAGATGAGTCCATGGTGGATGCCTGCCAAGGTGGAGCAGTGGCTTCTCATTCAGAGACCTTCTATTCCGGGCTTGGGGCCATCCTTCCTTCCCTGTTCTTTTGCATTTCAGATGTCTTGAAAGATGGCAAAGAGCAGACCTGGGCAAATGCCATGTACCCAGACCTTCACCTGCCCTTTGCCCCGTCTTGGTCCCTCCACTGGGTCTACAGGGATGGCCATCTTGTCAATCTCCCAGTCAGCTTGTTAGTCGAGGGTGATGTTGTTGCTCTGCGGCCAGGACAGGAGTCTTTCACTTCCCTCAGAGGGATTAAGGTAACTGATATTTCTGTTCATTTTGTATTGCACTAATTAGTATATGAGTGCTATGGTTTAGCATGTTAGTAACAAGCAAGAATTTGTGTCAACTCTAGAACACCAAAGTGTTGATTATTTCATACAGTTTTCCTGTATCATGTTGGGAAGCATTTAACAGGCATAATTGATACATTTTGCCATCAACTCTAGAAACATCCCATAAAAGTAGCATCTGTAAAGCTACAGTGTAAAACACTCCCACAATATCATGATGGAAACAATTAGCAGGCCATTCCCTGCCCTTGTTGGACTTAAACAAAAAACAGTTAAAAATAACAACAACACAGCATGCCTAATATAAATCAAAACCACAGATTGTCTGAAATCCTGTTGCTTAGAATAGTATAGTAAGTCAGAACCAGAGTAGGCCCTTTGAATCGGCTCCTCTGTAAATTCCACTGATTCAATGGCCTGCTCTAGTTGCAGCTTATTATGCTAAGCAATAGCATTTCAGCCAGTACATCCAATAAATTGTGCTGTGAAAGTAAGTTAGGATATTTGTATCATGTGAACAACATGTTATAACTGTAGCTCTAGTAAGTATGTGCTCTAAAGCAGTGGTCCCCAACCTTTTTGACACTGCGGACCAGTGAGGGGGGGACGGGGTCAGTGCTTGGGGGGGCGGGGCGCTTGCGCACACTCGCGCGCATGCACGAAGAGGCGGGGTGCTCGCGGGGGGCGCGCACACACTCACGCGCATGCTCAAAGGGGCGGGGTGCTTGCGGGGCATGCACACACACTCGTGCATGCACGAAGGGGCTGTGCGGGGGGAGTGCATGCAGGGGCGGAAGATCTGTCTCCGCGGCCTGGTCTGGCCAAGGCCACGGACCGGCACTGGGCCGCGGACCGGGGGTTGGGGACCCCTGCTCTGGACATCTGGAGGGCTCCTAGTTGAGGAGGGCTGCTCAGAACTTTCCAGCAGTCTGGTATTAAAGCACTTGGCTTCTGAACGCATTTAGTGTTCTTTCTCTTTCTTCCAAATTTCTTTATCCGATTCCGAGAAGATTGGTACTTCTGGGCACATGAGAATGAAGGTAGTGATTTAAGAGGATTTGGGTCCTTTTGGAATGGGGTTGAGTGAAGGTGGTCTTCCAGATGTTGCTGGACTGCACCTTCCAGAATTCCTCCTCCTGTTGGCTGTGAGGTTAGGGCTGATGGGAATTGCAGTCCCAACAGTATTTGCCATCCCTGGTTTAGAGAACAGCAAGTAACTGAAGACGAGTTTGTTGTCAAGTTGTGAAGCCTAAAGAGGGCAAAACATATGCAGTAGGGCTAGGAAACTATTTTGGTGCAACCAGATTCTTCCAAAACTGATGCAGTTGATGTGCTGACGTTAGTATGACAATGCTAGTAAACAAAACAAGTTTTGCCCAGTACTGTTGCTTTGAGAAGCAGGAGCTTCTAGAATTTTTCTTGAGCTGCTTATCTGTTTTTCAGCTTTCAAGGAACTTGCCTTTTTTTTTTAATAAATAGGATGATGAGCATATTGTCTTGGAGCCAGGAGATCTGTTCCCCCCCTTTTCTCCTCCACCCTCCCCCAGTGGGGAGATGAAGAAGGGACCTCAAAATCCCCAGCTATATCGACTGTTTCGTGTCACCAAAACACCAGCAATTGACAACGTCAGGTAAGTTCAGTACCAGGCAAAAAGTTAGAACAGACTGCATTGTTATGTATTGCAACAAGGACAACACAATATTTTGGTACGTTGGAGATTAACACAATTTATTTGGCATATGCTCTTACCTTCATCTTGTGAAGAATGCATCTGAAAATATAGTGGCATTAGGAGGGGAGGGGTCTACCATCCACGAAAACATGTGGCAAATAAAATGTGTTAGTATTTAAGGTGCCACAAAACTATTTTTCTGGCTGCAACAGACTAGATTTGAGGAGGTGACGAGTACTCACAGCATTTCTCATTCACAGTTATTTTCCGAGCAATGTCA
The DNA here is from genome assembly GCA_037013535.1 of Intellagama lesueurii. Taxonomy (NCBI): domain Eukaryota; kingdom Metazoa; phylum Chordata; class Lepidosauria; order Squamata; family Agamidae; genus Intellagama; species Intellagama lesueurii. The sequence goes on from JBAJHW010000002.1 coordinate 181,555,852, forward strand.
TGCTGAAACTTCCACCACCACTAGTGAGATTTTCTGGTTTCCTGAGGTGACAACACCCTGGTCTCATTTTCCTCTTGGTTTTGTTTTGCTTTTTCTCTTGTTCTGTGCAAAAAAACAACAACAACAGATCCTGGACAGCTCCGTGCCCTTTCTGGTGAATCCTTTCAGGAAACAAGACATTTTGCCCTGGAATTATGACAATCCCCCCCCAAAACACCCCAAAATTAAGTTCCCAAGAAGTCCCATGAGATTCCCAGGGGAAAAAAACCCTCACTACAAATGCAAAAAGGGATTCACCCCCCCCCCCATTTTTTCTGTGAGAGCAAGAAGCTGCAATATACACATTCCTACGTACAGCCTGACAGGTCTTCCACTCTGAGAATTTTCAGTACTATTCAGTACTCCTCAAGAGGAGAGGAGAAGGAGGAGTACAGCAGGATTGTCAGAAGAGTCACCCGTGGGATCCATTCTCCAATCCATTTGACCATAGGATATATTATAGTCATAATAATGCCTGCCAAGATGTTGCTTGGTAGCAGGTAAATACTGTCATCTGACTGAACCGTTCTTGGGGTGGAAGGTAGCAGTTTGATCACGTGCTGTTACAGTGGTTGACTGGGACTGTCCATTTTACGAACAGAACTGGGCATCATTTTAAAATGGTTGTGAAATAGGGACCCTGTATAAGATCTCCAAGGCGTCTTCTTTTCTTTCAGGTCTTGTTTGGACATGGCCTTGTCACGCCCTGTGACCGCTCTGGATAATGAAAGGTTCACAGTACAGTCAGTGATGCTCAAGTTTGCCGTCCCTATTGTGCTGGTAGGTCCTACTGGTGGGCTGCTGCTCGTGACTTCTCTTGATCTGGTCAGGTTCCTGGTGGCTGAGACCATCATGGCTGACGTAGCTTCCTATGCTGACAACAGTTCTAACTCGTGCAGTAGGATCTCAAGGTAGCTTGGGAGAGAACATTGGAAGTCTTCAGCGCTGTGTATTTCATGTGTAAGATGTGGACATTTTTGTCTGCAGAAAGCAAGAGTCATAGAGAGGGAACACCAGCTGCAACTAGTCAAGATGATAATGGCAAGACATGCATCCCAGGCTCAGGACTTTGACTTGAGATGATGTGATTCCAGTTGTAGGAACAACAAGCACCAAAATCAGTGAAGAAGAAAAATGCAGAAAGTCAGGTGTTGAATGAGGAAAAAAAAAAAAGATCTGTTACATAGAGCTTACTCATTTCTATAAACCTCTACTGTATCTTCAGGAGCTGGAAATGTAAGAAATTATATTTGAACCAAGCAGAAGATAAGATAGCAGATTTTTCTTGTTATCTGCTCATTTAGCTCTCTGAGCCAGTACCACGTTACTTGCACAGATAGCAAGAAAAATGCTACGTATTTGAACTTTGGTTGGTGCTGGATTCCTTTAATTTGCACTCATAATGCACTAAAACCTTTGTCAGCTGCATGTAAATAACTATTAAACCTGACCTCATTTGGGTCCAGTAGTACAGTGCAGTTTTGCTGTTCTATCTACATTTGAACACCATATAGGAGAAAGGCTTAGATTTTTAACCTACTGTGTTTTCTATAACATGGAACTCTGTCACTCCTGGGAAAGGCTGGGCCAAACCTTAGATTGGGCCAGGGAGGCTCTCATTGTGTTAAGGCAATCATAATCTGAAGTTATGTTCTTTGATGGGAGAATTGGAGGTCAGGGAAGTTCCTTTTTATTTTTTTTAACAATATCTCCCAGAATGACTGAGCTGTAGCATGCATAGAAGACAGCTGTGCCTGTCTGGTTGAGAGCCGAGACTGAAGCAGTGGCTTTCTAATTTGGCGTCTTTCCTTCAACAACGCAGGTTGGTTTCCTGATCACCAATGCTATGCGCTTTGTCTTCATGGCTCTTGGAGTAATCCCTTGGCAGTACATGTTTTTCCAGCTGCAGGTAAAGAAAACAGTGTTCTTGCTTCGTCCAAGCTATAACTAGTTGTCCTTTACCATATAAGTCATCATACTTCTTCAAGTATTTACTATTGAGTGTGCACGCATGCAGCTTTCCTGCAGTTCCCCTTGCTAATGTTCAGGAAAAAATTACTTTTCATGCAGGCATATATTGGTATGGAAGGCACTTTTCACGTGCACCGTTAACTCTTCCTTTCGTTAACCTTGCCTCTTTCTTTATATTTATGTTTTCTGTATATAGGTGTCCAGGCATCTTTTTGGAAACCGAGTAGGGCCCTTACGAACAGCCCATCAGTTTCAGCCATCGTTGTCTTCTCTCCTTGTCCCTTTGGGGCTGTCGTGCAACCTCTTTCCCCTGCAACTGATGGTTATACTAAACAGTGCATCATGATGCCTTTGCAGGTTAATGGCGTACTACCCATCCTCCCATTGCTGTTTCCTGTCCTCTGGATTCTTGCTACTGCCTTTGGGGAAGCCAGAGTCCTGGCCCAGATGAGCAAGACCTCACCCACTTCCCTGGTAGGTATTCAGCGGTAAGGGTAGTACTGGAAGGGAAGGGAAGGGAAAGAGTAGGGGAAGGAAACAGATATCTGACAGGGACTCAAGAGAGGGCCTTCTTAGTGGCAGCCCCCAGGTTGTGGAATGCTGTTCCCTATGAGGCTGGCCCCCTGTCTCCTCTCTCTTTTCAGTGGCACTTGAAAAACATTAGTATTTAATATTTAATATGTAATTTTAACATAGCTAGTTGCCCTACGCTTCCTGCCATCTTATCCTTTTAAATGTTTTCTTATGCTTTTTAGACTTTTGAATTTGCTTTTTATATGATGATTTTAATATTGCCATGTATACTAACTTTTTAACGCTTCTTGTATCTTGTTTTAATTCCTGTTTCTTTTCATAATCTGTGAGCTGCCATGAGTCTTGTTGCCAGGAGAAAAGCAGCATAAAAGTGCAGTAAAGAAAGAAAGGGGGTGGAAAAAAACCCCAAAACACTAGACAGTCGAGTCCGGAGGGCAATTCAGAAGTGTTTCCCAAGGGTAGGACAGATAAATCAGGTGGGCTTTTTTGAGTGGGGAGGTTGTCCCTGTTAATCTTTGAAATGGGATCAGCCTGGGGATCTGCCCAGTTGGGGTGACAGAGAAGCCTGGTCAACAAGCTGCTGCTGGCAACTCTTGCCTGTGAAAAGCTCTTGTTCCAGAGGCCCTGGGCAGCAGGGAGCTAGTACGTCTTAAGTGGTTGCCTGTACAGTGGGGTCTCAACCTACGGAATTAATCCGTATTGGAACGGGGTCCGTAGGTCGAAAAGTCCGCAGGTCGAAAATGCATTTCCCATAGGAATGCATTGAAAACCATTTAATCCGTAACCGGCCCAAGAAAATGCCCCCCCCCACACAAATTTTTTTTTAAAAAAGGGAACTTAACTTTCCGAAGCCTTCCAGGGGTCCCCCGCCGCCGCCATCGCCACTACCGGAGGACTCTTGAGGGCTTCGGCACCGCTGCCGGAGGCCTCTCGGAGGTCTCCCCCCCCCCCCCCGACGCAGGCTTTCCCAGGGTGGACCGGGCCTACCAGGGGAGGGCTTCCCCTGGTAGGCCCGGTCTACTGCCTGGGAAAGCCTGATAGACCAGGCCTACCAGGGGAGGGCTTCCCCCAGTAGGCCCGGTCTACTCCCCAGGCTTTCCCAGGGAGTAGACCGGGCCTACCGGGGGATGCCCTCCCCTGGTAGGCCTGGTCCACCCTGGGAAAGCCTGCGTCGGCGGGGGGGGGGGGGAACCCCCGGAGGCCTTCCCCGCCGCCATGGGAGGCCTCTCGGAGGTCCCCCCCGCTGCTGATCGTGCTTTGGAGGCACTATCGGCGGCGGGGGGGGGGACCTCCAAGAGGCCTCCCATGGCGGCGGAGAAGCCCTGGCAAGCATCCGGAGGCAGATCCGCGGCCTACAGACTGGAAGGGGGAGGCGGGGAAAGCGCCAAATTTGAATTTGGCACTTTCCCCGCCTCCCTCTTCTGGTCTGTAGGTCGATTCTCCGGCCGCAAGTCGAAGTGAAACTTTGCGGCCAGAGAAGTACGGACGTCGAAAAGTCCGTAAGTGGAGCCGTCTGTAAGTCGAGACTCCACTGTACCAGCTGGCAGTGGCAACTGGGCTCGAATTTAGACTGTTCTGCAAATATTTTACAATGGCTGAAATTTCGTTGCTTTGTTATACATGTCGAAAGCAAATGGTGGCATAAGTTTCAGTGCCTCCGACTGGCAATTAATGAGGTCCTGCTTCGGTTCCTGAGCATGCCACAAGCCAGCAGGTGCACTGCTGCTCCTTCCATGAATCCCAGTACTGATTTGCCAATTGCTAGGTAGAAGTGACTGAACGTTATACCGTTTGCCTTATATGTGCATAACAAAGTAACAGGATTTCACCCAGTAAGTGAATAAGTCTGTGAAAGATGCCATGTTTTGTGTATATTGGCAGAATGAAGGAGAGAAAATATGTTGCGGGTATATTTTTGCAGTCTCAGAGTTTGTTAGCGCCAAGAATAATAGGATGACTTTTACTTTGGGTATAAAGGTTAATCTGTCAGCTGATTCTTACTGAAGTTTAGAAGTAATGCAAGAGCTCTACCTTTCTGGGATATTGAGAGCATAATAATGCCATTTTAAAAAAAAATACAGAAAGATTAAAAACATTTGAAGATTAAGAAGTAATGTTTGCTCATAAATCCTAAAATGCTGTTTCTTGGGGTCGTTGGAGGGATTTATGACAATTTTTGTATCTTTAAATCTATTGTAAAAATTAATGAAAAACTAGTATGACTCTTAACGCATTACTAACATAAATGCTCTTCAAAAAAAGGTAGTGGGTCAAGGCAACAAAGTAATTAAGAAATTGTCTGGTGACCAATTGCATTTTAAAAATAACAATCCAAGCTCTGAATTTCTTACTTCTCCAGCTGTTCCTTCTGTCCTCCCTGTTTACCTGCCCTCTTTGCTCTCTCTGTCTCTCTCCCTCTCGTCTCACCTTCTCTTGGTTGTTTTAGGCTGATGGTCTTCATATTTTCCATTTCCTTTCCCCTCAGCTTGTTGCCAGAACCTCCATCCTCAGTGTCACATATATGCATCTGCCCAATTATTTTTGGCTTTGCCTTCTCTACCCATGAAATCCTGCTCATTCTTTCTCCACAGAGGTGGTTCGGGATTTTCCCTCTTTCTTACCCGCGTGTACATGTGTTTTGGGCCAGTTCCGTTTTGGCAGCATGGAGCTTCCTTTCTTGTGTCTCTTTTCTTCCAGGTCTCTTTGGAATGTAACAGGGTTGGGTCACCCTCTCCAGCTTCTTGGCTCATGAGTCTTCTTGTCCTTTTCTTGCTCCCCATTCCTCCCGCTTGTCTCTCTTCATCCCACTTCCCTGCTTTTCCTCTCAAAGCCAGTCTTTGTGCTCTCTCTGTACTTGATGCCCTTTCCCATTCCTCACCCTGTCTGTTTCTTCATGTCATCCTGATCATTTTGAAATGAGTAAGACATCCAGTTCTGCCCAAAAACTGTTGCCTTCTATCTCTTCACCAGTCCAGGATGAATCTCAGGTTCCCCTCATGGTCTCCGTCTTTATAAGAGACTCAGAGAAGGCTGTCTCTTTGACTTTTTAATTTTTGACCCATAAATGAACGATTGTGGCAGCATTCTTGAGTTTGTCCAGATACAGCAGGCCCTCCAGAGGGGAGCCCCTTTCGATGTTTCTGTCTCCCACTAGTGAATGATATGTTACAACGGCGTCCCTTGTGCATTGTTTTTTAAGCAGTTTGGAAGTAACCAACCTGTTCTCTTGCTGCAGCTGGCTAAGTTCTCAGAGGATACACTCAGCAGCTACACAGAGATGGTATCTTCCCAGGTACAATTTTATTAGCTGGCCTTGCGTCTTGTTCTTTGTGCTGTTTCATGCTATCCTTTCCGTCCTCTCTCTTTGTGATCTGCTTGCCCACCTCACGCTTATTTCCTCTTGCTGATGCCTCTTGCTTATTGGTATTTTTCATTGTGCTATTCTGTTGTACTCTGCATGCCGCCACATCTTCCCTATGTGCTCTGTCTGAAGAGGATGTTCACAATATCACAGTTCCTTTTTCCTCTTCTGAAGGTAAAAGGCCAGAGGCTTTAATCTGTGGCTGCCTAGAATTTTTTAGAATTTAATTTATGCAAGCTGTATTTCAAATCCTTTCTGGCTAAGAGAGATTGGTAAGTATTAGAGGGATTTGAACAGAAGAAGAAAGTATACATAATTTTTGTGTACGTAAGTAAAATATTATGTATAGTCATCTTGGGGTCTTGTGAGGAAAGATGGGATAGGAACACATGTGTGTGTATATCTGTGCAAGTGCATTTGGAGTCTTTATGTGAAAACCCATCTTAATATCTATGGGACCACTTGCAGGTGTTGATTGTATTGTTCAAAATCATTTTGGGTGGAGTCCAGCAGCGCAGCAGGAATGTTTTCATTGGCAGTGACAGATTACTGCTGATTAAAAGCTTCCTTTTGCGATTTTGGAATGCACATGATGTTCTATTTTGTATGAGCAAGGTGCACCCTGAAATTGCAAAAGGAAATGCCAGATGCAGGGGAGGGGTATCAGGAGACAGGTCCCTAGTTGTCTCGTGTGCTCCCAGAGGCCTCTGGTGGGGCCAGTGTGAGATACAGGAATCTGGACTAGATGGGCCCTTGGCCTGATCCACCCGGGCTCTTCTTATGTTCCTATGAAGCCTTTAATTAGTGGCAAGCTGCCGCTGTTGATGACGTTATTCCAACTGTGTAGGTAGAGCAGAGCTGTGCAACAGGATTTCAATCCTTGTATTTAATTTTTTTTTTAAATATCAAATTGAGAAAGAAAAAAAAGAATGGAACAGATGGAACACAATTGACTCATGGAATTTCTAAGTACACTTGGAGTCTGTGTGAGAAACCCTTCTTAATATTTAAGAAGTCACTTGCCTTTGTTTACCCTTCTCCACCATGGTTCTCACCTCTGCGCTCAGACTTCATCTGAAGGAGCCTGTCTGAATTAAGAGGACATTTGGTCCATGCTTCACTCTCACTTGCCTTAAAAATATAATTTAGGCAAAACTCATGTTTTTCTCTTTTTTGTTTTCTTTCTTTGGATTTTGCCTATGAAAGAACAGCTTGTTTGTGGCACTTGTTGATTCCCCCCTCCCACTCTTACTTAAGAAACCACATTTTTGGATTGTTAATGCAAAGCATTCGAGAATGGCCACTGGTTCTGTTGGAAAGAAAAGCGAAATCCCATATATTTCAGATTTATACTTTTAGTCCAAACAGACTTATTTTCTGTGTCTTCTATATATGCTGATAGGCATCTAAAGTCATGTTTTTGTTCTGTAGTCATGAGATCTAGGAATTTTGATTTAAAAAAAAACTCCTGAAATTCTTGAAAGGAATAGAGTTGGGTGGGAAGAAAGCATATTAGAGAGTCAGAAGCTTAACCTAATAGTTTCGTATCCCTCTTGTGCTAAAAAGAAGGATTCATGCACTTTGTAGGAAGGCAGTGGGAGACAAAGGTTACAGACTAATAGTAGCCTTCTACTGAGAGTCAGTATGAGGGTAGTGATTTAGTGCTGGACTGTGATTGTGGTTCCGATGCCCTTGACCATGAAGCTGCCTGGGGGACTTTGGCAGGTCAGTCTCAGCCTGACACACCTCATGTGACTGTTGTGAAGATCAAGCGGGGAGGAAGAGAGTTTTGTATGCTGTGTTGAGGTCACTGGAAGAAACTCAAGATGTAAATGCTAACAAAGAAGAACAACTGGCTAAAAGAACACGGGAAGGGCACTGCTGCATCAGACTTAAGACCAGTCTTAATTCAGTGTCCTGTTTGTTACCCACTTCTTTTCAGCAAAGTGAATGTAATAGGACTTAATCTTTTTCTAAGGTTTAGTCTACCTTTGTTTATCTAAAGATGGAACATCTGCCTCAGAATTGCTTCCCAAAGTTGAATCTAAAGCAGAAACCAGCTTTATCTGTTGATTTCATTCCCTGATGTTTTTGCAAGGTGGCCTCAGACTTTAAATTTGTATACTGCTGTATATCTCTGAGCAGTCCTCAGTATAACATTAAGCAACAGAACCACAATGCTTCTTAAACCAATCTAATCAAATGAGCCTTCTAAACCGAATCTTATGCCACATGTCTTTCTTTTCAGAATCTGATTACCATTCTGGCGGGCTTCTTCATGTGCTAGATCTCTTCACTTCACTTTTAGGAAGTAGTACTTCAATCCTGAGATTCTGAGCTGCACACTTACCTGTAGTCTTGGTTTTCTGGAACTGGGTTGTGTTTCTTAATTAAATCTTCCCTGAATTTTCCTTACCTCTTAGCCCTCGTTTAGTGTTTCCAGTCTATAGTTGTCCAATTCCTGTGGGTTTTTTCCTGGCAGGAAATGATACGATGTATCTGGAGCCACTTCCTGCACGTTCTGAAGGGCAAGTCTCCAACCCTCACCTTTACATCTAGCTTGCTTCACAGCTTGGGATCTGTCACAGTAAGTATGATTGCAAGAAGGGACCTGAACATGAGCACACACAGCTTCCTAGGGAGGATAGAGGGGGTTGCCTGTTATGGTCCTTTGGGTTAAGTATTTTGCTTCCTTGACTGTAGTAAAGATCCTTCTGACCCCCACAAGATCATCTGTATTGCCATACATGATTAGAGTAGTTTGATACTCCTTTAACAGTCCTGGCTCTATAATATGATGCATGGATTTGTAGTCTGGTGTGGGGTTAGAATTCTTCCCTCCTGGATTCCCCTGAATTACAGCAGACAAAAGCAAAATCCTTTACTTACCTGTACTTCTGGGGGGCTTTCTAGGCAGTTGGAGAATCTGATTTTGAAGGTCCCTGACTGTGTGGGCAAGCTTCCTTGCACGACAGAGGATCTGGCCTCTTCAGACTGCTGTTCTCTGCACATGGAGAGCAGTGGTTCAGCACGATGGGATGGCACACTCTTCCCCCTCATAACTTCAGCTGGACCATCTTTGAATGCCTGCATAGGGCTTTAGTTCACCCATTCGTTGACTAAATATCCTACTTGCTGTGGGTATCTTTCTTAGCGCTGAAATATTTTAATGATCATTTTTGCATGTTAATTTGTCAGCTGTATTGTGTAGTTTAGCTGATTGACTCTTTATTGAACAGCATTTAGGAAAGCCCCAGGACTGGAAGATGCTTGGAAGGGGTCTTCCTTCTGCCCTCCGATGCGTTTGAAAGCGAATATTGATGTGACTGATGTTTATCTGCCTTGGTGCTTCAGACACAGTCTTGCCAACAGTTTATTCTGTATCTCTGGGGTGTTGTGGGATGTCTTGGGCCTGTTTTTAGGTGCTTTGCTGTGTGGATAAGCAAGGAATTCTGTCCTGGCCTAATCCCAGTCCAGAGACGGTTTTGTTCTTTAGTGGCAAAGTGGAACCACCTCATAGCAGCCACGAGGACCTGACGGACGAACTCTCCACACGCTCCTTCTGCCATCCAGAAATGGATGAAGAGGTAATAAGAGAAGCCTCCTGGGACCATCAGAGGGTATTCAGTCAGGAACCTCAGAATTCTGGCCTCATTTCTTTCCCCTTTGCAGTTGCATGGGGGAGTTAATTCAGTATTGGAGGCGGGCCCTTTAAGAGCTGCAGCTAGAATGTATCGTAGAGATGCTTTTCCTTTTACCAACCCACAAGGCTTTATTCCTTCAGCTCAGCTAAATAGGACCTGCTCAGAATTCAATCCATCACTGGTGCAAGTTGGTGTCTGCTGTGAGTAGGGCCTCCTCAGTAATTGCCTCAACTGTAATTGACTTCAGGGTGGCTGTTCAAGCGTTCCACAGCCAGATGCTGTGAACACACAGAAGGGATCTCCTAGCCCCACTATTCTCTGTCACTGTCTTCTTCACAATTTCAGGACTAGGGCTGAAGAAGAGAAGGATTTGCTCATGTGTAGGATCTGTGTGTGAGCAAGACCGCAGATGTTTCAGGGTTCTTGCTTGCATGTAGAGCCTACTTATCTGTTCAGACGTGGTACTGAAACTGTGACAAATCTAAGAGGGCAGAGGGATACACGTTGACAGTGTCTGGAGGTAGAATGCCTAAACAGGGTTTCAAACACATTGCTGGATATTTTTTGACCAAACAAAAACTTTATTTTTCAGAGTTACAGCTTGATAAACTTTTGCCCAATTGAGTTCTCATTTTTATTGCTTTTTTCCCCCTGCTGTTTTTTATTGAATGCCATTGATCTAGTGGTTTGTTTTGGTCCTTTTTGGTACTGTAAACTGCTTTACAAATTTAAGATAATGGGTAGGGGGGAAAATCCCTAATTTCAACTGAGGCCTATACTGCGACCTTCCAAGCCAGTAAATTTCGGTTCTTTTGGTATGGTTGGAGCCTTATGGATCTGGCAGCACATGTAAAAATCTGAAATTCTGAAAACCTCCTTCTTGATAAAACCGCTTCTGGCATCGAATGGAGGAACGAAGAGCCAGCTCCTGTTCCCTTCAGATGACCAGAGTCTTTTGTTGCCATGAGGTTGGTAAGTGAGGTCGTTTTCCTTTGTGTTTCAGCTCACCCGTTTTCCTCTGCTTCCCTTTTCTTCTTGTGCTGTTTTACAGCCCCATGAAAGGGATGCTCTGCTTTCAGGGCCTTTGTCAGAGATGGTCCGCATCACCAGTGAGCAAGACAGGGCTGAGTGGTCCACCAGCAACACCCCCAAATCTTCTGACCCTCACATTCACAAGAAACCTACTGGCCGCAGCAAGCACCCCTCAGGGTCCAACGTCAGCTTCAGCAAGGACATTGAGGGAGGAGAGGATGAGCTGTTGAAGGTATGGCAGGGGGCTGTCAGCCTCGTTTCAGGGGGACGGGGTGGATAAAGGGAAGAGCCGAGAGAGAAAGAGAGGAAAAGGGATGGAGGGACAGAGAAAAAACATGTGCCTCTCTGCGTTGAGATATGCAGAAAACCGCAGATGTGAGGCGGATCTGTGGTGAGGTAGAGTCCCATCTCCCCTTGTAACTGATGAGGCTTTTCTTTCACCTCGAGCCAGGCAGAGGGAGACAGCGAGGGACTGGCCTGCGAGGCTGAAGACTTTGTGTGTGATTACCACTTGGAGATGCTCAGCCTCTCTCAAGACCAGCAGAATCCTTCCTGTATCCAGTTTGATGACTCCAACTGGCAGGTGCACTTAACCTCCCTGAAGCCCCTGGGCTTGAATGTCCTCCTCAATCTGTGCAACGCCAGTGTGACGGAACGCCTCTGCCGCTTCTCGGATCACCTCTGCAACATCGCCCTGCAGGAGACCCACAGCACTGTCTTGCCTGTGCATGTGCCCTGGGGGCTCTGTGAGCTTGCCAGGCTTATAGGTAAAATTGACCCAGATGGAAAGAGTCAGCTGGAGGGGGAGGAAGAAGGGTGGGTGGCACCCCACTGTGATTTTTACTATTAGGCTGGCATGCTGGTTTGTTGGTTGGTCTGTTGGATTTCTGTCTTTCTTTTCTACCAAAAAAAAAAAAGGACACTCCTGGCAATTAAAAATTATTAAATCGAGTAAACACAAGAATACAATTAAAACTCATCAGTGAGAGAAAGAGTCTTTTGTCTGTAGGGTTAAAAGCCCCTTCTGTAGCAACTCAACTTCGTGGCTAAAGACCGGCGTGAAAATAAAAGCTGGGTTTGCTCTGCCAGTGGAAGAGCCACAGAGGTGCCAGGTGAGGGCAGAAACAGGCCAGGACGCTCACAAAGTCTTGTGCGCTCCCTGGAGAATTCTGTGAGTTATCGTCCAGAACCACAAACCAGACCACCTTTACTAATTTCCTGAATTCTGGAAAAACGGGCATGGAACGAATGCTCCTTCCTTGGCCTTGACTGGATTCTTGGACCCTGTAGGAGCAAAGGGTGTAGCATAAATGTGGGGAGTCGGACTGGAGGTAGCAGAGGCATACAAATGACATTCATCTAGCCTTGCTGGTCTTAAACCTGGCACTCTGTTCGGCACCACGGAATTCCCAGACCCAGGCGGCTAATACTGATTTAGTAGAGTTAGGTGCGAAAAAGCAGGCAGCTGTGAGATGCACGAAACTCTTTCTCGAGCAGGTCAGTGTCTGTCTTGTCATCAGGAGACCTTTGCCCAGCTCTGGAGTCATCTGCTGGTGATCGGACAGGGAACACATGGCATATGCAGAGGTGATCTGTGCAGCCTGCGTGTGGTTCTGCACCTAATCTGATCATACTAAATCAATATTGGGCATGCTTGCATGCAGGCAGTCTGCCTGCTTCTCATGTGGGTTTTATTTATTTAGCTATTTTTAGGCCACCTGTCCAGAAATAGTATTTTCAGTGCTTCTTAAGGCATAAAATTCCATTACAGTTGGAGGTGTAAGGTAAACCACAGCAACAGGCTGAGTAGATTAACCATATCAACACTTTTTCTAAAACAGACCAAAACCAAGAGAAAAATCAGTAGCCAGCCTAAAACCAGTCTGAGCCCATTGTGTATAAACAGGCTCTTCCCCTTCTGACATGTGTGGAGCTGCTGTGATTTCTTCTAAGGAAGGGCTTGACAAGTTGCAGTAGGAGGCTATAGGTGCCTGTGATCATCAGCATCTCCCAGCTGCCAGCCAATTATGGCCTCTTGAACTCTTGCTTGTCAATTGATTGTCTCTCTTTCAGTAGAGAGAGAGAGAGAGGTAGGGTACTGAAGGAAGAGCATAACCCATAGGGTGGTCTTGGTGACCATGATCAGAGGAGAATGCTGGACAAACCAGGAGAGCAGCTGCCTGTTCCTTAGGGTTGCATCTAATCTCTTGTGATGTGTTCCTTTCTCATATTAACCTTCCCCCCCTCCCCAAACAGGCTTTACACCTGGAGCCAAAGAGCTTTTCAAGCAGGAGAACTACTTGGCCCTTTACCGCCTGCCTTCAGATGAGATGGTGAAGGAGGTGATGCTGGGAAAACTCTCGTTTATTACCAAGAGGAGACCGCCTTTAAGTCACATGATCTGCCTTTTTGTTAAAGACACTACTACCAGTAAGGCTACTGGCTTTGTGGGTTTCTGACGAGCACAGAATCCAGTGTGTGGCTGCTTCCTTTGAGCTCTGTAAACGCAGTCTGGCTAGCAGCCTCTCCCGTTCAGTCAAAGTCTTTGGAGGTCTTCTAGATCAGTGGTCCCCAATCTTGGGCCTCCAGATGTTCTTGGACTACAACTCCCAGAAGCCTTCACCACCACCTCTGCTGGCCAGGATTTCTGGGAGTTGAAGTCCAAGAACCTCTGGAGGCGCAAGGTTGGGGACCACTGTTCTAGATGGCCATACAGTCATGGTGGTGTTTTTAAAATGCAAGCAAAAAACAAGATGAAGTGGTAACACCTCCAGATAAAGGTTTCTAGGAGAAGATTGGGTACAAGTGTAGTGCAGGGGTCCCCAACCCGCAGTCTGCGGCCCGCTGCTGGTCCTTGGCCTTCACAGGACCGGGCCGTGGAGACAGATCTCCCACCCCCCCTGCACGCACTCCCCCCACGCACGCCCACATGCACGCACGGCCCACCCACCCGCATGTGCACGCCCCAGGGTGCTCATCCGTGAGCGCGCCCCACTCATCCGCGAGTGCGCCCCACCCACCCGCAAGCAGGGGGTGCCCCCTGCGCACGGACCCCGCCCCCCCAACTGGTCCGCAGTTTGGAAAAGGTTGGAAACCACTGGTGTAGTGGACAGAATGACAGATATAGGGTTCTGGAGACCAGGGTTCGAATCCACATTCAGCCATGGAAACTCACTGGGGGAGTGAAACTGGTAAAACCACTCCTTAAGTATCTCACTTATGTCAAAAGCCTTATTAGGTTTGCTGTAAGTTGGTTCCAACTTGATGGCATGTAACTAGCTAGGAGAAGATCAGAGCTGGGAAAGATTAATTACTTGGATAGCATCTTCCTGAAGTTCTTAGTCAACATGTCCAGTAGCAGTGCTACTGAATAAAATAACTTTTCTGAATTCTGACTGATTTCAATCTCAGCTGGAACCTTAAGGTAATAGTTGAAGGATAAAATAGCTCAGTGGTTTAGGTATCTGGCGGTGGGGCCAGAGATTGGGAGTTCAGTTCCCCCCACGGTGCCTCCTGTGAGGAGAGCCAGCCTGTGTGGCCTTGGGGGCAAGCTGCCTAGTCCCAGGGCACCCCCAGAAGATGGGAATGTAAAGCACATCTGAGTAGTCTCTACCTGGAAAATCCTGAAAAGGATCAGCAAAAGTCAGAATTGTCTTGTTGATGCATGATGATGATGATGATTACTGTCTACTGTCTAGAACCAGGATGTTAAATATGAAGTATAGTGCCAGTATTCACACTAAGAGAATTGCTACCCTTACTCATTAGAGTTCCTCGTGCTCTTAAGCTAACAGACCCGAGTCAGTATTCCATGATTCATTTTAAATGTTCCAAGGTTGAGTGAAGGGTTGACCTTACCGAATTTTGGGCTATAACACCTGAGTAGGGCTCATAAATGTTTAGGATAAATAGGTTTTTTAAAATTTGCAGTTTGTTTTATGAACATTCAAAACCCTGGGAGAAAAAAACCAAGAGTTTTTTTGTATCTTAGTCCCATTGGGGGTCTCCGTTGTGACCGATGGGGTTAGGAAAGCTCCTGCTAGGTTCTCTCCTTTAAAAACCGGAAGGGTTCTCTTTGAAGGGGGTCGAGGAAGAGGAACGAGGCGACCCAGGCTCTCCTTTTGAGAGTCCTTTCGTTTCTCACCTCGCCACCATCGGACACACTTGCCCTTCAAGCACAACTTGAAGGGAAAGTTGATTTTTGTTTTGTAGAAGAGAAGCCAGTGGAGACATCCCTGGCAGATGACAGACTGCTCTTCTTGGGGGGGGCATGGTTGAGGAGCGCGGGCACTTTGTACCTTGGTACTGAATGGGGGAGATGCCCCACAGAATATGGCACCCAGGTGAATGGCTCTTTCCATAGTATATCTGCCTCCTCCAGTGAAGGGCACTTGGTCACGGGCAGTGTCACCCTTGTAACTGGAATAATATGACCGTGGACTAATAATGGGAAAGGGCTGGTTTCCCCACCCCCACCTCCGCTCCCCGGTGCCTGCCTGTTGGCCTTTCTCGATGGCATGATGGATGAAGGGCTGTTTTTAGCACCTTCCTCAAATGCATCTATTACCTTTTGCCATATCACTAAAGTTACGAAAGGCACTTGTGGCTGATTGGAGCGTGAGCAATCTGTACGATAAATGAGCGTGTCAGCAGGCAATTTGCAGGCTCGAGATATGGATTGAATTTTTTCTCTTAGGCACCGAGCAGATGCTTTCCCACGGGACTGCGGACATCATCCTTGAGGCTTGCACAGACTTCTGGGATGGCTCAGATATCTATCCTCTGTCTGGCTCTGACAGGTAGGCAGAGTTCTCTTGTAGCACAAGGTGTGCTGGCTTCTGAGAAGAAAGCAGCCGGGAGCTTTGATATTATTCTTTGGTCAGCAGCTTGTGATCCTCCCCCCCCCCCCGCCCCCGCCCCACGTTCACTAGGTTGAATGTCTGTGCAGTTTGTATGGGGCTGGGCCTTTTAAATATTGCATTTATTTTACCTCTGTAGTTTTAAGTTTTGTAGTTTCCCAGTTCCTGGACCCAAATTGGATCTTACTGTTGTCACTGTGGGCCTGTTCAGAGATTAAAGCCAGCAGGGCTGTAACCATGGTGGGCCTGTGAGGTTGCTCCTAGGTCCTGTTTCCAGCACCCTTCCCATCTGGATGTCAGCCAGAGCTTTGTACATGAAGCACAAAGTTTTGAGAAGACCTTGGAATCACTTAAGCCTGTAAATGCCATTGCAGTGCTTCTTCTCAGACCTCCTTATCATGGCAGTGCAGAACATGTTTACAAGCCTCTCTTTAGAGCTTCACACTGAATGGATGAAGATCTGGTTGTCAGTGAAGGCTTAACATGCTCACCACTTATGGCCCTTACCGAATTTCGGGCTATAACACCTGAGTAGGGCTCATAGCTCAAAGGGAACAAGGCAACCATTGCTTTAAAAATAACTATGCTTGTAGTATTCACATTTTTCCCTATAATGGTCAGAACTCCCTTAATTCTCACTGCACCACACCTCACCCTCGTACTGTTTCACTTCCCTTCTGATCTTTCTCTTCTCTCCTTCCTTCTACTCTTTCTCTTTCTCATGGATCTTTTTCTCCCTCCATCTTGATTCAGCCTGTCCCTTTCTTCGCTCTCTCCACCACCCCTTACTAGACAGTGGAATGCCCTCTACACAGGTTTGCCTGTTTTAATTGTTTGGGAGTCCTGCAAAATAGAGAATTACATAGAGCTACCAGACAGATTAATCCCCCAGACCTGATTGCAGCTTCCTCTGTAGGCTTTTCTTAGAGAAGCCTGTCACCTTCATGGATGAAAGTGCTTCTACAAGTTACAGGCAAAATTGGCCAACATTAATTAATCAATTGTAAAAATCAAGGTAACTCCAAAGTAAACACCCTTCATATAGGTGCCAAGGTGCCTTGGTCATAATTCCAAGTATCAAGTGCCTGCTTTCCTCTGTCTTAGAGCTGCGGTAGAGACAGACAGACAGGCGTTCACTGACATTGATTCAGATCTATTTATGGGCTTCCTTTCTGAGTTATGCCTCTCTAGATAGCTCCATACTATAGCTCCATGCTATAATGATTTTAATACCAACATATTAGAAATGCAGATCATAACATCATAATTAGAACACACTAACACATCTTATAAGAGGGCCCATGAACTGAGCGGTCTTGCCAAACTGTGGTGCCTGATGCTTAGTTTCATAGGCAGATGTTTTCCCAGCCGTTGCATTTCTTCTTCATATTGCAGGGAGAGAACATGAGCGGGGGGTGGGGACAGAGACCCTTGACTTACCAAGCTGTAAAAGATGTTTGGAAACGGACAATTGGGGCAGGTGGCAGGGGAGTATCATGGAGGACTGTAGAGGCTGGCCAGCGATCCAGAGGCTGAGTGTGAACCATTGGTACAAAGGGAAAGCTGCTTGAAATATCTGACTGGGAAGGCAGGAATGTTTTCCTGCTCCTTTCCCCTCCACCAGGGTCTGCTCCTGAAAACAAGACTCTGCGGTTGGGGCAGGGGATCGGGTGGGGCAGGGGAGAGGACACGCTGAGCAATCTGGGGCCTTTTGGGTATTTTAGATCCTAACTCCCGTGAGTGCCAGGGATCAGACGTTGTGGGACTGGTGGGCCAAAACGCTGGGAGGGAGCCAGCTTGCCCATCGGGGGGTGAGTTTTGCTAAGGCAGACGTGTCTTGTGCCTGGACGGGTGAGGCTTGTTTGTGCTGAATATGCCTGTGATGGCCTTTCTCGTTGCCTCTCCCTTTTTTTTGGCCCCAGGAAGAAAGTGTTGGATTTCTACCAACGTGCCTGTCTCTCAGGCTATTGCTCTGCCTTCTCTTACAAGCCCATGCACTGTGCCTTGTCCTCCCAGCTCAATGGCAAGTGCATAGAGCTGGTGCAGGTCCCCGGACAGAGCGCCATCTTTACATCCTGTGATCTCCCTGGGACGACACCCATCAAGCAGAATAGCCAGAGGAACAGCTGGAGTTCTGATGGTATGTGCCTTGCCTTCTCTGCTGGACTCTACGACACATCCTTCCTCAGTCATATGCCTCTGCAGCAATGCTCGGCCACTTTCTGTTTGGTCTGGCAGCAAGCCTCTTCTTTATCCTGGCTTCCAGTAACATAGAGGTGAACACCTAGAAGGCCACATTTAAAAAAAAAAAACTATTGCAAAAAAGAAAATGCCACCTTAATAGATAGGAATTACAGGATTTAAAGATTCAGAAATGATTAAAATGAACCAACAGGACTGCAATATATTCTCTGAAGTCTCAGACTGCACATTAGTTATATTAACCCCAAACTATTTATGCTGGAAAAGAAGCGAGCTAATGCAGCATTTTCCGCTTGCAGATTAAGTTATTTTATGGAAAGTACTGTGATTCCATCAGGCTATTTTGTATAAGTTCCTTGTGTCTCTGAATTCATTGGCCAAAATCCTGTTGCTAGACATAGTAAACCAAACTAGAGCAGGCCCATTGAATCAAGGTCTTCTGTTATGTTAGTACTATTGATTCACCTGAGCCTACTCTAATTGCAATTTAGTATGCAAAAGTAAATTGCAGTTATGGTATGCGCATTTGAATCCATGGAACTTATGGAGGAGTTGGCTCAATGAATCCCCATTGATTCATTGGGGCCACTCTAGTGCAATTTACTGTGCCAAGCATTAGAATTTTGGCCGTTGTCCGCTGGTTCAAGGTCTTACCCTTCTTGGCATCTGATCTAGCAATTGTGGAAGAATCTTCTTTGGCTGAATCATTGACACATTATATTCAGGCAAGCTGCTGTATCATCAGGGGAAAAATTCATCAGATCCAGTTTCTTCACATCACCAATCTTGACACTAACTAACTTCAGCCAAGCAAGCAAGATCCCTTGGTGTCCTTGAGCAGATCATGAAGGTGTACTTTAAATATCCGAAATGTTGTTGAAGGGAGACCATTATCTTCTTTTTCTCTTTTAATGTTGCTGCTTGTCAAGCACAGGTGGGCATGACCCATAATGAAATAGGATAAAGGACATTACCGGGATGGGGGTTGACAGAGGGTGTTTTGTTGATGACTGTACATGTATGTGTTCCCTATTTCTTTTTTCTTATTATTGATTATCACCTTTTTTGTTCTCTCTCTCTCTGTGTATATTTCACTGTGCTGTGTTGCTTGGGGTGTTTGATGTCTGTTCCTCCTTCATTCCTTTGTGTGGGTGCCTGTGTGTGTTCCCACACATCGGCCGCCCTGTGCACCCCCACCTTTGATGTGTCTCTGACATGCCTGCTTCTGCGCACCTTGTGTTGTTCATGTGCCCAAAGAAGGGATTGGGGAAGTGATGGAGAAGGAGGATTGTATCCAGGCTCTGAGTGGCCAGATCTTCATGGGAATGGTCTCCTCTCAGTATCAAGCGCGATCAGACATTGTTCGCCTGATTGAGGGACTTGTCAATGCCTGCATTCGCTTTGTCTACTTCTCCCTGGAAGATGAGCTGAAGAGCAAGGTAGGTTGTTTCTGTGTTTGCTATCTTACCTCTCAGTGTACCTCATCAAAGGCACAGCCGTACTACTCTGTAAACCGCAGTTGCTGCATTAGGACATTTAGCAAAGTAAGTCCAAATATGCATTTGTTTGAAAAACTGGACTGTCTAAATTTACTCACGCAACATCTCCCTCCATTGGGAATCAAATTGCTAAGTATGACGTCCAAATGCATCCATCTGCAGAAGCATTTAAAAATTGTTATGGTTGTGTACTAGGGGATAAAAGAACTCAGTCTTCATGGTTAGGAAACAAAACTGGAAATGGGAAGGTAATAAAATAGCCGAGAGAGTGGCAACACTAGTGGGGCGGGACAGACAGACAGACAGACGGCATCATGAAGCACAGGGATGTATTTGTCTGCTTTTTATTACGTTGATGGGCTGGGTAAATAGCTCCCATTTATCTCCCATCACGTTTCGTGTACCCCTCCCTTCTCCTTTGCTTGCTCTACCATAATGTCTATTGTTGGAAATCCAGGTGTTGCGACCAGAATATATTAGGAAATTCAGGTATGTCCAAGTCTGTGCCATGCATAGTACTCAGGGCAGCTTTCACAGCTTCAGATCAAAATTACTGAAGTGCTAAACTCTTTATAATGTGAGTTCTTGAAAGCACACGCAGGGCTTTGAACTTGAATCTTCTGTCTCAATCTTTTTTGGTCATTTATTTAATTTAATTTAGACTCCACTTTTCTCTCAAGAAAGGGACTCAAGGCGGCATGTACGGTGTCATTCATGTGTGTGTGTGTTCTATGCTATATTGTTCAGGGTTATAGTTGGTTTACATTTCACGTTTCCCCTTCTATTTCTACAGGTCTTTGCTGAGAAGATGGGTCTTGAGACCGGCTGGAACTGCCACATATCCCTGACACCCAACGGAGATGTGCCTGGTTCTGAAATCCCTCCTTCCAGCCCCAGTCATGCCGGCTCCTTGCGCGATGACCTTAATCAGGGTGAGGGAGAGTGGCCCTGGGCGGGAAAGTTGGCTGACTGGAAGGTGGAAGTGATTGGTTGAAGCAAACTCACTTTAATGCTTCAAGGAGCAAGACAAGCACCCTTGCTGATACAGGGCCGAGCCTTAGGAGTATTGGGACCATTCTTTGTTTGCCCCGATTAATTTCCCACCCCACTGTGTAATAGCCAGGTGGAAATTCCACGTGAATTCTGAAGGGACACAAAAACCTAGTACTGTGTTTCCCCGAAAATAAGACAGGGCCTTATATTAATTTTTGCTCCAAAAAACGCATTAGGGCTTATTTTCAGGGGATGTCTTATTTTTTTCATGTACAACCATCTACATTTATTCAAATACAGTCATGTCATCTTCTTCTGGTTGCTGCACAAGGGTGGAGGCACGGGGTTTCACTTAACTGGGGCTTATTTTTGAGGTAGGGCTTATATTACGAGCATCCTGAAAAATCATACTAGGGCTTATTTTCAGGTTAGGTCTTATTTTCAGGGAAACGGGGTAATAACTAACCTTTGTGAGATTTTTTTTTCTTTAAGTGTTGATTTGAAGCCAGATTTGTGGATATTATGGGGTGAGATTGCCTAGTTGCCCGAAAGGTTTATTATTATTACTTTTCATCAGTTAGTGAAGTTTACCTTTTGAACTAGGAGCTGAGATCACAAGGTGGGTTTCAAATGAATCTTTCTTTTTGATAGGTCTGCTTTTCAGAGGCAGGTGGGTAGAAAATCCAGATTTTCTCTCTAATAAAACCCTGCAGTAGTGTAGAAAGACCTCTAAAGTAACCTTTATTCGCGCCCCCCCCCCCCTTTGATTCTTAAGCTGAAGTCAAATTGATTCAGCCTGGTGCTTTGGGACAGCAAAACCAAAGAGGCAGTATGAGTTTGTGCTGTAGAGCTACGGTGAAAACTGGCCCTTGAATGAACTTCCTGATGTCTGCAACCTGTATTTGTGCGCCTAGAATAGGGGGCTGTTTTGTGCTGTCACCTTTCTTTCTGGCAGAGGTCCTGCCTCTTAACAGCAGTGTGGTAGGCAGGCATTCAGTGGGCAAAAATCTTCCACCATGGGTGTGCAGATTGTTGGAGAAAGCTTGGCCTAGCTGAACGTCACACAGTTCTTCCGCAGCTCTGCCAGGAACCCAGAAGGCAGGCAGGGTGAGCATCTCATGGCCCTCCGGATGTTGTTTGTGTGCGACTCCCACCAGTTCTGCCCAGCAAAGCCAGTGATGGGGATGTTCTTTCCTGCCTTTGTGAGGTGGGAGAAAAGGGGGGGGGGGAGGAAGAGAAAGAGCTGTAGCTGTGAACTTGGTGGGGATGACTGGCTGTTTCTAATGCGGGTGGATGAGTCATTTAAAACACGTTTTTGTTTTCAGAGAAAATTGAGTGGGCGCTGCTGTCTGACAGAATGCCAAAAACCGGAGCCTGGGCTTCCGGGGCGCTGCGGTGCCACATGAGGGGGGCTGTGTGTGGGAAGGGGTGCCTTATGCTGCCATGGCTTGGCATGGTAATGTGTGAGGGTACTGTACGTTTTTCACACTGCTGTTCTCTCTGCCCTTGCCAGTCTCTCGAGATGATGCAGAGGGCCTTCTGCTGATGGAGGAAGAAGGACACTCGGACCTCATTAGCTTTCAGCCAACAGACAGCGACATCCCCAGCTTTCTGGAGGATTGCAATAGGGTGAGGCTGATACTTCTACCTGTGCTAGGAGTGAGAGTAGTTGTGTGGTGGGAGTGGAGAGAATGACGAAATTCACTGAGCAGCCTTGGGTCAGGCGTTCTTGTTCAGCTTGGGCGGTCTTGCAGGATTGTTGCAAAGATACAGTAGAGGGGAAGAGAGTCATATACCACCACCTGGAGCTTCCTGGACGAAAGACATCTAAAGATATCTATCTGACTGATTAACTAATATATGCATACCTGTCTCTTAGGAAGGAACCTTTGTGGCTTAAGCCATTTCCGTCATCTTTTTCCCTGATTGGTGTCCAGAGCTTATGGGTGGGAAGACAAGCCTATTCTAGCAGTAGGACTGTCTGCAGCAGGAGAGTTCTGCAGTTTTAAACTTGAACAGATTTTAGAGGATTTTTACAATGTAATCTTGTCAATTTCTGTTCAGAAGTAAGTGCCATGTTCTCCCCAGCAACATGCAGTACATGCAGCGTTATTGTAAAAATTTGCTCCCTGGGACTGAAGTTCAGATCAGCTTATTTGATGTGCTAGCTTGATGTGGTCTATTTTTCTTTACAAGATCACAATATAATAATGGGGCAGATGACACAACATGACAACCCTTCCCTTTCAACAGAAAACATCTTCCTCTCTAGAAGGAGTTGGTTCTGAATTCCTGCATGCATTGCTTACTTACAGTAAAACAAAAGAGAATGCAGCTCAACCTTTGTGGAGGAAACCTCCTACTCAGAATATAAAAATGGGGTGAGGCCATTCCTGATACTTGAGAAAAAGGCAATGGATGTAGTAGGAACCCAGTTATTACAGAACAGGAGGGGTGGCTTGGGGGTGTGTGGAATCTGGAGAGAGAGAGAGGGTATACACGTATTGTAGACTTTCAAATTGGACACCCAAGATAGTTGGTACTACAACTCCCATCAGCCCATCCAGGTTGAGCTGATGGGCATGGCAGTCTAGATAGCTGGGCAGTGCCTGGTTGGAGAAGACTGGTGCATTGCGTCTTGACTTCCATAAATGACGACTTTGAGGTATCTGATTTCTTGCTTCCAAGCTGAATTTCTTTATTCACTCTAGGAATGCCTATAAAAAGTGGCAAATGAATGTGTTTGAACCCTCTATTTAAAATTTAACTGGTGCTCTAACTAAATTAGATCTCTCTCTCTTGTGGCGGAGGTGGATCATCCTACACTGGAGGCTCCCTGTGAGCAGTTTCTGGAGAGTGACACTCGGCTATCTTTCAGCCTGAAGGCAATTCCATGGTTGCCTCAGTAGTGGCTCCCACAGCCTTTACTAAGTCTTGCTTCCTAGCAGAGTGCATTTAGGGGCTGCGGAGTTCAGTTGTTTGCCAGAAGTTAGTAATGTTTACTTGTGTGACCAGCTTTTGTACTTTGCCTAAGAGAAAACTTGCTCTGTTTCTTATTTCTTGGGGAGAAGTGCTAATGAAGCTCCTCCTTGGTGACACCTGGGAAAGGCAGGCTGGGCCTTGTTTGGACAGCAGCTGAGGGGAACGTTTGGACCAGGCGGTGGCTCATTGCAACAAAACCCTTAATGGCATGGCTTGCCTGACGTAACCTCTTCACGTAGCCCCATTCATCTGACTGTGGGCAGAGGTTACAGCAGGCTTCTTGCTCCTCCTGCAGGGGCTCTGATTCTATAACCGTGACCTGCCTGCCTGCCTGCCTGGGCTGTCCTTTTACTCTCTCTCTCTTGCTTGTTTTAATTGCTGCTGCCTTTTGCTCCAGGCCAAGCTTCCCCGGGGGATCCACCAGGTGCGTCCCCACCTGCAGAACATTGACAACGTGCCTTTGCTCGTTCCTCTGTTTACAGACTGCACCCCAGAAAGTAAGTGAAGGTCAGGCCACTGCATTCTTGACTGCAGAGGAGACCCTGTGGAAACCTGTAACCCCACAAGCTCTTTTCCCCCTGTTCTCTCATAGCCATGTGTGAGATGATCAAGATCATGCAGGAATATGGGGAGGTCACCTGCTGCCTGGGCAGCTCTGCCAACCTGCGCAACAATGGCCTTTTCCTCCAGAGCGACATCAGGTGAGGCCCAAGGGCGGGAGTGGGGGCGCTGCTGTCAGGGCAGGGCAGGCACTGCTTGGCTGGCTTGGAAGAAAGCATGACCTCGGTCTGTCTCCGTGCGCGCTCCTTTCCTGTTCCTGGACCTACGTCTCTGATGGCTTCTGCCTTCAGCTGAAGTAGCGTTGCATCCCAGCTCATAACTGAACTAGGGAGTTCCCTACCACAAGGTGCAGTGACGGCTGCCCACTTGGATGGCATTAAAAGTGATTGGACAATGCGTAGGAGATAGGCCTGGAAGAGGCCGCTGGGCTTGATGGATCTCCTCAGAAGACATTTGCCTCTGAAGGTTGGCCGCCGGGGAGTGTGAGTCAAGAGTGCTGTTTCACTCACGTCCCGCTGGTGGGCTTCCCAGAGGCTTCTGCTTGGCCACCATGGGACCAGAAGGCTGGATTACCAAGGCCTTAGTGTGGGCCATTGGGACTGTTCTTGTGTTTTTATGCTTTTGTGTCAAGCCCCACTGAGACTGAATCCCCTCTTGAGTTTCTTGCTTTGCTTTCCCTTGGTGGTGTACTGCATGCTCCAGTGTGGAACAACAACACCATCTCCAGGGTGGGGAAGATGTGGCTCTGCGTAAGTGGCTTGACTTTGCCTCCCATCAGCTTTAGCCGGCACAGCCAGTGGGGAGGGCTGATGAGAACGGAAGTCCAAATACAGCCCAAGGGTCATACGGTAGCCATTCCTTTGCTGGTACCTCCTTATGACTGGTGGGGTGGGCAACAGTAGTTGGGTTTGGAAAGGGGGACTCTATGTGTACTACTGGACTCTGCATGGGACTTGCTTTGTCTGGCACCTTGACCCAGCAGGAAGGAACCTTCCTGTATGCCAGTGGCCCCTCTTGTCTCCAGACGGGATTGACGACGCATGTGCTTTTCTAGCAAAGCAAGAATGATGCTGGGAAGACGTTGTGAAGAAGGCAGGGATGGATTTAGATAAAGACAGAGAAGCCTGTTGGGAGCCCTCGGGCAACTGTCACTTCATTCGTCCTTCAGATCCATTCTGTTAAAAATGTCTTATGGAAATCAAACAGCTTAAGATGAGTGATGCAGAGTTTGTTGGAAGAAACGTGGAAGCTCAATTATGTGGGAATTATTCAAGTGGTGGAGAGGGGCTGATCGGGTAGCACCGTTGTTGTTGTTTTTAACCCTAAAGAAGCCCCAAAGTTAGCCTGTGGCTCAGTGAGGCTCTTGCTGCTGTTCAGGGCCCCTCCGTTCTCCCCTTTCTTAACTCCTGCTGCACCCGTTCTGTTCTATTCTGTCTAGAGGACTGAGAAACGCCCTACTTTGTGACATGCAGTCATGCACGAGGCAAAGGCGTTTGCGTTGTGTACTGGGTTTGGTTGCCTCTTTCCCCTGAAAAACAGCGTTAGATACAATTTAGAGCAGTTTTCAGTTCAGTACCTTTTGCTCGCTGTCCCCAACACAGCAGGGCGTGTTGTCCTTGGTGGGGGAGCAGCCATCAAGACAGACTCTTAGAGAGGGGTTCTAGTTTTTCAATGCCTTTCAAAGTTTAGGTCGGTGGGAACCAGGCTCAGGCTGCAGTGTGTGCAGACTTAGCCAAGGGTAAGCGTTATTCACAGTAAAATAAATAGGATGAACAAATATTTGACAAAGGAACTTCGGGGTAAATCCTGATTCTTGTTGGTTTTATTTAAAATATTTATATGCCACCTTTCTCCTAAAGGATCCAAGGCGGCCTATAGTATTAAAAGAAACAAAGTTAAAAGCTAAAATAGTAAATTGCTGCATTATTTAAAAAGAATTAAACAAATATATTGAAACTTATGAGCAATATTAAAAACACAAGTAAAACTACAGAATGCAATAATCCCTTTAAAAATTTCCTTGGTTAACCAGTCTTGGAAAGCCTGCTTGAAGAGAAAGGTCTTTGCCTGTTTGTGGAAGGACAGCAAAGATGGGGTCAGCCTGACCTCCAGTGGGAGGGAGTTCCAGAGTCTGGGAGCAGCAACAGTCCAATTATAGTTTGTTCCTTGAACTAAGATGATGTGTATAAATTTAGCTTTCAGTGCAACTGGTCTAGTTGGCGCTAACAACTGAATTTAGATCCATGTATTTTAGTTTGGTATTTTATTTATTTATTTGCAAACGTATATAAACTGCTTACACCTAAAGATTTCAAAGCACTGTACACCAGCCAGGAAATGTACAGCACAAAAAAGTATGCAGAATCCGTGTGCAGAATCTGCATTGTTCATAAAAGCAATAAGAGGACTGAACTGTGTAGCCATACATCCTGTTTTGTTTGTTAATTCTTAGTATTGACCTAGCTTTCCTTAATGTAAGTTTGTTTCCTGCATACGTGTGTCTATTGGACTTCGTATTATTTGTTAACTACTTTAAAGTAAATACGGAAGGACAGGGTGTACATTTTTCCCCAGAAAGTGAATTACTGGGTCAACATCCAGTTGGAAAGGTACAGTATTACTTTTCTAGCCAAATTGTTTGTTTTATTTTTGTTATGACCTGTCATAAGGGCACCTTGACTTACAGTGGCCTGGCCTGGTTTGTTTTTGTTTTTTGTTTTAAAGTAGAGGAAGAAAAGCATTTGTGTTTTCCATCTCATTGCAATGACTTGAGCTGCTCCTTTGATGTGGGTGGCAAGGAAGTCATAAGAAAATTCTTGCTGGATCAGCCCAAAGCCTAGTCTCCTTTGGCATCCTCTTCCCTAGTATTATTCAGCAGGTGCCCCAAAGCAGGATGTGCTTCTTTCCCACCATTGATGCCTTAGCTACTGGCACTGAGAGGGCATACCACCTCTTACCCAGCAGGGAATAAGCTGCCTTATTCCGATCTATCACTGACCTATAATTTACCCGTCTTTAAAAACATCTCCCTATCTTTGATCATTGCTATGTTTGGGTGGGTATAACCAGACTTATTCTCTCTTATGTTTTCATCCAACAGCATAGCCCTGGACCCTCTTTATCCCTCCCGCTGCTCCTGGGAAACTTTTGGTTATGCCACCAGCACTAACATGACCCATATCTCCGAGGAGCTCACTCCTCTACAGCTCTCTGGCCAGCTGAACAGCCTGTCCTGCTCCTTGTCTATTTATCCCGAAGAAACTATTGGGATCATCAGACTTATAGAGCAGGTAAATGCCTTTGTTCTGTTCTTGCAAAGAAGCTAGTAGAATGTGGGATAGATAGTGCTACTGTTAGGTGGATTTGTAATTGGTTGACTGACCGAACCCAAAGGGTGATCACAGATGGCTCCCCTTTGTCCTGGAAAGAGGTGACTAGTGGGGTGCCCCAGGGTTCTGTTCTGGGTCCCATGTTATTCAACATCTTTATCAATGACTTGGATGAAGGAATAGAGAGTATGTTGATTAAATTTGCAGATAATACCAAATTGGCAGGGGTTGCTAATTCCCCAGAGGACAGGATTAAAGTTCAAAATGACCTTGACAAATTAGAGTCCTGGGCCAAAACTAACAAAATGAATTTCAACAGGGAGAAATGTAAGGTCCTACAGCTAGGCAGAAAAAAATGAACTGCACAGATATAGGATGGAAGACACCTGGCTAGACAACAGTACCTGTGAAAGGTATCTAGGAGTCTTGGTAGACCACAAGCTGAACATGAGTCAGCAGTGTGATGCGGCTGCCAAGAAAGCCAATGCGATTCTTGGTTGCATCAATAGGAGTATAGTGTCTAGATCAAGGGAAGTGATAGTACCACTCTATTCTGCTTTGGTCAGACCTCACCTGGAGTATTGTGTTCAGTTCTAAGCACCTCAATTCAAAAAGGATCTTGACAACCTGGAACGTGTCCAGAGGAGGGCGACCAAAATGGTTAAAGGTCTGGAAGCAATGTCCTACGAGGAGCGGCTTAGGGAGTTGGGAATCTTTAGCCTTACAAAAAGATTGAGAGGGGACATGATAGCCATGTTTAAATATTTGAAAGGATGTCATGTTGTTGAGGGGACAGGTTTGTTTTCCAGGGCTCCAGAGACTAGGACACGGAGCAATGGTTTCAAACTACAGGAAAAGAGATTCCATCTGAACATTAGGAAGAACTTCCTGACAGTCAGAGCTGTCCGGCAGTGAAATAGGCTGCCTTGAAGGGTGGTGGAGTCTCCTTCTTTGGAGGTTTTTAAGCAGAGGCTGGATGGCCATCTGTTGGGAGTACTTTGATGGATGTTCCCACATGGTGGGAGATTGGACTGGATGGCCTCAGTGGTCTCTTCCAACTCTATGACTCTAGAGGGGCGATACAAGCAGTTGCTGTCTCACCATTGATCTCCCTTCTGAATTAAGTATTGATGATTGTGACATTTTAGCATCTGTAGTAACTTGGCAATTTTTTAAAAACCCAGTCTATATCTTTCCAGTTCAGTCTGGGTTAATTTCCATTTCATTCTCTCTTGTGTCTAATGTATAGAGGTGTCTGAATATAACTGTATGTGTCCAAAAACATGTAGTTTTAAATGTGCTTTAGCATTGATTTTATTACCGTTTTTGATATAATACTTGTTTAATTCTTTTTAAATATTTGTATGCCTACTGTTTTTAACTTTTAAATATTGTCTTTTCAATGATGTTAGCTGCCTTAGGTTCTTTTTAAAAAGAAAGGTGGGATAAAAATATTTTAAAGAGAGAGGGAGTGAGAGAGTCTTTTATTTTGTTTTTGATGCTGCAAAGGTAACTGATACGCTGGAATGGCCCCCCTTTTAAAATCTTAATCAAAATTTAAATATTGATCAATTTTAAGAACTGGTTTATTTAGTCATCCCCTCAAAACATCCTTGATTATAAATAGTCTCTGTTTTGAGAAGTCTCCTGTGAGTTGGCATCCGTGTCCATGTTTATTTTCATGTAGCAGGCTTCTGTGTGCTGTAGATCAAGAATAAGCCACTTGTGGCCTTCCAGTTATGGTGGGACTGTAGGTCTCATCAGGCCTCTCCCGCGTGGCCAGAAAGGGCTACGTCTGCCAATTTGCTCCTAGTTTTCACAGCGCCTAATAACATGCTCTTTGTTTTAGGCCAGGCACGCAACCTACGGCATCCGCAAGTGCTTCCTCTTCCTGTTACAGTGTCAGCTGGCTCTGGTCATCATCCAGGTGAGTTATGCTGAAGGACAAAGCGGATGTCTGGGAGGAAGGAAAGGACAACTGCAATGAACAGGGACACAGAGGTTAGCGCTCATTTGTCAGCAGTCTTCGTTGTCTCTGTGCCCTGGGCTTGGCCTAGCTAAGACCCCCAAACATATTAATGGTGCACTTTTGGATTGAATTCTAAATCTGTTTCTCTCAGATACTGGAATCAACTGTGAATGGAAGGCTGTGTGTACTGCCTTCCCTAATTTTGTTCTGGTTTTCAAAATTAAGGTTTTCTAGTGTTTTAGGTTTTCCAGCCTGGGCTTGGAAAAGTAGAAGCCCAGGTAGAGGAAAAGTAGAGGAAATTTTTTTTAACAGATGGAAAAAAGTTTTATGAATGTGAATTTAGGAGCAAAGGAACCCAGTGGCAGAGTGGGGGAGGGTGAAATAAAGACAGGACCTGGTGCAGGAAGCAGTTGTTCTATCCTTAACCCTTAGAAGATCTGGCTAGAATCTTTGTGACTTTTTTCCTCTAAGCATTTCAGAGACTGGCCTTATGGTAGTCCCCTACCCTGCCCCATGCAGAATTCCCAAATATTTTTCCAAAAATAAACAAAATGATTTCCCCCCCCCCCCCTCTCTTTTAAAGAAAATAAATTAAAAGCCACTCTTAGAAAGATGCCTGGGCTATGGAATTCTGTGCTATATGCGTAGATTTAGTTCTGCCCTTTATAAAGAGGAGTTGCTCCTTGGTAGCTTCTCTCCCTACTAGAGATTTTGGTCACTTCCAGAACTCTCTTGGAGGGAAAGAGCCAATGGGCTGTAGCTTGATTATGCTCATCCAATCACAGGGAATGAAAGCATTGTTTTCTTAATAACAAAGCCTGAGCGAACTAGGACTGTTGGCTCCCCACGTTCTGTGTGTGGCAGCAGCTGCCAGCTTAACCTTCTTGACTTCTCCCTGCTTGATTGATGGCATTTATGTGCCACTTTCCTGCCATAACACCACAGTGTTTGATAATCTTCAAACATTGGAACAAACAAATAATAGTACATTTAGAACAGGGAAACTCTTGAACTCTTTGCCCCACCGATCGGTCTTTTCAGGAATAAATGGCATCAACTGCTTGGCCTAGGCTTCCTTTCTGCTTTCATCCTCAGTGTTTGGAAGCCCCTGGTTAGGGATACACAGATAATTCAAATTAGTTCCATTTTATAAGGACGTAAGTGTGTTACATTCCAATTTGATTTACTTTTTCTTGTGTAATCGCAACGTTTCACTGATTTTTGTACTTGCGGGGAGTATGTGAGGTGGAATTTGCTGTGGTCCAAGGCCATTTTGCGTTTTGCCTCATGATGCTGCCTCACCTTCTGTTGTGAGTGTTCAGGCAGCAGCGATGTGGATGGGAGGAGAGTGTGTTTGGTGCCTCAGGTGTTTGGAATTTTTGAGTAACCAAAGACAAATAGTTCAGTAATTTGTGAGAAATGAAAGTACTAGTTACCTTTTAAACCTTCCAGGTAGCATGATAATCCCCTCCTTTGTGGGGTGAGGCCTTGAAACTGTAGCAAACTTCTTCTGTGAACTAATTTTCCAAGCCTGGCCTCCTTTCCATGCACAGAGATCTTCGTGCAGTGTCAGGGAAGGTGGGGAGGGACTGTTACAACCTCTCTCAGGTGGACTGAGGTTCCCTTTGGAAGCCAGTGACACAAGGCTCCTTCCCTGGACTTTTTCCTGTGTCTGTGAAACACATGGGTGGCTTTGCCAGGGGACACACCCGGAGGGTTCCAGTCTCACTGCTGACCATACTTTTCGTTCTGTTTTGCTTAGTTCCTCTCTTGCCTGGTGCAGCTGCCCCCCATTCTCAGCACCACAGACATTTTGTGGCTTTCTTGCTTCTGCTACCCACTCCTAAGGTACGTTTTTTCCTGTGATCCATGAGCATGCTTCTCTCTGGGGCTGTTGACTGGGGATCGGTTCCTTTTCCAAAAACCCGACGGGGACACAAGGGAGACTGAGGCCTGATTTTTATGTTGGAGGCTGCTTGAGCTGTTGTCATAGCAATAGCTCTTTCTGAGGGCCATAATGCCCAGGAGCCTATACAAGTTGGTCTTAGAGGGCGCTGGGCGCAAACCCTTGTTGTGGGCAGAGTTTGCTGTACCACTGCTGCACCCGTCTCCTAGTGTCAATGCATAGATTTCTCTGCCCAAGGAAGCCAATAGATTAGGTAAACTGCTTTGGTTCATCATCATAAACCTGGTGTGGAACTGCTTCCCCAAGGAAACGTTTCCAGCAGTTCTCTGTCCGGATGTTGTACACAAGGACATCTTGATTCATTCTCCAAAGGGATGAAGAAATTGAATCTCTGACAGTTATTTAAATGGTTATGTTTTCTGTTTACATTCAGCTGATGACAGGTCTAACTGTGCCCCCAAGTTTTGTGGCTGAAAGAAGAGTTGCGAATAAAGCCAGTCTGTTTGGCCCTTTCTGTATCATATGGGGGCGGGGGGGGGGGGCGGGAAGTATGCACATGGATGTGGGGAGATAGCTCTTCCTTAGGAAGTGGACAGATTTAATCTTCTCCTAACAGAAGGAAGATCCAATCCCTTCAGAGCCAGTGCAGTAGAGTGGATACAGCACTGGATTAGGATTCAGCAGCCCTGAGTTCAAATCCCTGCTTGGCCATGGAAGCTCACTGGGGGTGGGGGTGGCAATGGTAAACCATTCTTTGAATTTCTTGTATACTATTAATGTCTCCATTAGTCGGATGTGATGTCACAGCCCATAACATAATAGCAGAGATGCTGTAAACTGGAAAGGAGACGGCAGGGCAATGGTCAGGAAGAGAATTGTCTACTTGAAGGGGTTTTATATGCTGGCCAGTTAAAACTCTCTAAGTGTAGGAAATTCAGAGGTAGAGCATCTCCCACTGATGGCTCAGCAACCTCTGCCCGGAAACCTCAAGGGACCAAGAGTCCAGCCCTGCCCCCTTTATAATCTGCTTCATCAGTTTCTCCTGATGTTCGATCAAAGGAAACACGGTTCTGACCAGTTGTCTTGCCACATTGTCCTGTGGTTCCGCAGCAACGGGATTCACCTCCCGTTGCTGTTCAGATGCCAGGAAAACCCTCTTATCACTGGAAAGCTTGTTGTCTTCTCTTCTGCTCAGTTAGGATGGGCATAAACGGGAAGTGCGGCAGGATTTTGATTCTGGGAAGATGTGTGTGGAGGCAGCAGAGTAACTGTCACCTGGATAGGGTGGGAAGAAAGATGGTGGAATCAGAAATTCAGCGGAATTCCCGTTGCCCCGCAGTTACTATGGAGACTATTCCAGGAATGAGTTCTTTTTTGCTGGCAAAGGAATGGACCCTTGTCTGAAGCTCCAGAGTGCTCTCTCGCTCACTGTGGCCCAGGGTGGGCAAAGTGCACGGTTTCAGATGTGGTTGGGCTGCTGTTCCCATCAGTGCTAGCCAGGCTAGGTGAGATGATGGGACTGGCAGCCCAACATCATCATCTAGTAAGCCACGTGTTGCCCACAGTACTGCTGTGAATAATATGATAGAAGATAACAGTTGCAGATGGGTGAGTGCTCTGGCCTTATGTAAGGCAGCATCCTCCAGCAGTTGCTTTCTGGTTTTTTTTTTTTTTTAAAGTTTCCTGCTATTCCTCACTAATTCTAGTCTTGTCTCTTCCAAGTGTGTCCCTCCTGGGCAAACCTCCTCATAGTTCCGTCATGTCTATGGCCACGGGGAAAAATCTGACCTCCATTCCTAAAAAGGTAAGGGAGAAAAAGTTCTGATTTGACAGGAGTTAGCTGGGGTGTGAAGAAGCACCAGAAAATATTAAGGTTGTTTTCTGATCAGCTGCTACCAGATGATATTAAGGGTTGAACCGAGACTTGTGTGTGAGTTCTAGTTTGCGCTTCCTAACCTTACCAGATCTTTAGCATGCGGAGTTGTGTGGCTTCCAGCTTTTGGACCAGTTACTGCTTTCTTCATCCCATGGCCAGCGAGGCAGCTCTGCTGCTGGCCAGTGATTACAACAAAATTGTCTCTTTCTCCCTTTCTGCAGTAAACTGGGATCCAAACTAAATGGTACATTAGAAACGTGTGTGCATTTAACATGCCTGATTTGTCTATTTCTAAAGCAACATGTGTGTCTGTATGTGCATGCGTAGGCTCAGGATTGCCTAGAAGGGATTTTTCTTTTTAAATGCAACCACCCCAATGCTATTAACTCCAGAAAGGAAGCTTCCCGGTTCAGTCCGGTTTCTGGCTCAGGTTGTAGACACAGATCCTTTTAATTGCCCTGCTAGAGAATTTGCACTAGAAGATGGGCAGTGGGCGTGTGACCTCATTGATTCTCCTGAACATCTGTGCAGGATCTGATACCCTAACCCTGTTAACCCCTTGGGCTGCCTAACAGGAATAAAGCCAGGGCATCAGCATCATATTTGGGCATTTCGAGATAAGTCCTCACTCTGGGAAACAAGTCCAAGAGTGAGGACTTATCTGGAAATGCCCAAATACGATACTGATCCCCCAGGAAACAAGTCCCAGAGTGGGGTTCCGAGCAGCTGCTACCCCGCTTGACAGCCGATAGCTTATGAGCTTCTGCAGGATTCATTCTTGTTCACCAGACTTCTCTCAATAGCTGCATGAATTCACTGGTGTCATCTGGAAGGTTTCGTTGAGATTTGGCCTATGTGCTATTACTCATTTTGAGCTGGTCCTAGGAACATTTTTTGAACCCTCTGACCTGATGACCAGGGGCAGTGAGTTTTCAGATGTGGGGAAACAAGCGTGCAACTCCAACCAGATCAAGCACATCGGCTGCATATTCAGCTGACCTGGATTTTAATTATTTATGCATGCTCCCTTCAGCTCAGGGTGCCCCTTCTTGGGCGCTCAGGTGGTGTGAATAACTGTGAGCAACTTTACCAGTTTCGGCCTAGACATCATTGCACCTGTTGCGGGAGAAGACAGACACAGTCATGGTCAGTGATGCTTCTGAAACCTCTGGCTAGGATGATGTGCAGCACCCTTAACCTTGCTTGTCTTGAGAATAACCAAGAAGGAGCTGAATTTGCCCAAGTTGCACTGAATCTGCAACACAAACTGCATTCACATTTATATTGGAGCAATAATCAATGTTATCCTGCACAAAATTCAACTGAACCAGACAACAACAACAAAAAAGATAAACAAAACCCTGTTGCCACGTTTATCCTTTTGGTAGATTTCCTTTAAACGAGAAGACACACACCTGAAAATTGTAGATGTTATTAGAAAGACTGGGGTCTAAATCGATCCTCTACCAGCAGGTGGCTACTGATGCCATGGGGCATTCCTTCCCATCCCTTCTGCAACCTTTTGTGACACCTGAAAAGCTGCTCCAGGGTTTCCTGGCCTTATTTCTTTACCCCCTGCTCAGTTCTTCGGGGGGGGGGGGGTAGTTGTTCCTCCCCCATTGGCAGAAGCCGTTTCATCCACAGAATGACTCTCCTGGAGTTCCTCTGTGGGTTGGAAACGCGGATCAGCAGCATCCATTGGTGCTTGCCAACGTTTAGTTTGGGCCTAGGGAGGCGGCACGGGAGGAGTCCCTCTTTGGTTTGGGATGGCTGGCAAACGGGCTTTGTTCCCTGAACCCACCACAGGTGAATCTGGGGGTTTAGGTAGGAGCAGTGGGACCAAGCCAGTCACAGCCTTCATATGACTTCTGTAAGTAACGGTGGTGTTCCTGGTGATGTTTGCAGACTCAGCACTACTTCCTGTTCTGCTTCCTGCTGAAATTCAGCCTCACCATCTGTTCCTGCTTGGCTTGCTTTGGCTACATGCTGCAAGATTACTGCACAAACTTCAACTCATCTGCCTTCAATGTGAATGTCACAGGCTGCTCCTCCATCATGCTGAGCAGGTAAGAGGCAAGTCTCTACTGAAGCTTCCAAGTGTATGTTTGTTTTACGTCTGTTTTGTAACTTCCTTTCTTTCTACAAATAAGCAGTGCGAGTGGGACCGATCTACATGGTTTAGCACGGCTTTTGAGAACACACTGTGATTTGGATATTTCCGGTATTTGAACTGTTCCAGTATTTTCCCCAAAGATTGGGCTAGAAAGGTGGGAAGTCATAGAGTGCAGGTTGGTGCTACTCAGTGTGTAGGGGAAACGTAGCTGGGATTGTGGAGACACAGGAAAGGAGCTGCCATTTGTATAGAAATTATTAATCCCTGTTAGCCTCTGCTGAGTCCACTCTGGATTCTAATCTTATGTAAAAATCTTTTTAGATATTTGCAGCTTTTGATAAGGACTAGAAATGGAGTTCATTAAAAAAAGTATTTGTTTTACAAATGTATAGCTTTCCATGAAGGTTAACAGAACATCAACTACAGGAGTTGGGTGTATTTGTGTGTGTGTGTGTGAGAGAGAGAGGGAGAGTGGGAGAGAGGGTAGGTATATAGGGTGAAAACAAGGCCAAAAACAAATAAACAGACCAAACAACAATGGGCGCAAAAAATAAGTAACTGGCAGTGCCCAGCCAATGAACTAAATAAACTGTACATGTCAATAAAAGATATTTAATAGTACGTACCAAGCTATAATTTAAGATCATTCCATATGGGTTTTTAAAAGAGTAGGTATTCACATAAAAGGCCCGATCCTAGTAGTCTCACCGATGGCAGGCTTCACGCGTTGAATGGAGCACACAAGGCAGGGGTTAATATACAGAGGCAGGTGGTCTTTCAGGTAGTCGGGTTCCAAGCTGTCTGGGGCTTTATGGGTAGGAGCCAACAGCTTGAATTGAACCTGGAATGAACCGGCAACCAGAAGAGATCCAGTGACACTGGAGTAAAGGAATTCGGGTCCAGATCATTGTTTGGTCTCGTCCAAATCAGCAGGCAGTCAGTATAATTTTTGACTAGCTGGTTTCCCAGATCCTATTCAGTCCCATGGATTATCTCAGTGGGGTTTGGCTTGTCAAGGAAGGGACGCAGCTTGTGCCCCACTAACCAAAGTTGGTAAATTGTAGCCTGTTGCTGTTCCCTGATCCTTTAAAAATGGCACTGGGACAATGAGTACCCCAGAACTGTGGACTGGATTCTTCAAGGAGCAAGTGCCGTTTTTTTATTCAAAATGTCCCTCAGCTAATAGTACTTCTGCCTTATCTAAATTAAGTTTCAGATCTTTGACCCCCATTCAGTCCTTGACAGCTGAAAGGCAATGTTTTGAAGTTTCTTCAGACTGCCTAGAATTTGTTGAAAATGTCAGTCAGGCAAGTTTAGGAGAGTTAACACTGAGCATCATCAACACAGGGATGATTCCTCAGCCCCCAGCTCTCCACCAGCCTTTTCCTGTGAAGATGAGAGCTATGCAACTGCGGCCCTCTGGCAGTCCAATGAATACCAAAAAGCTCATACTTCTCATCCCCACTGTAGAGGGAAATCTGCCACACCGCATAATCCAAGAGGCAAAACAGCCATTCTCCCAACACCTCATTCTGAGACACAAGCTCTGGAAACAAATGGAACCACTCCAGGATTCTATGCCAGTATCCACCAGATGGCCCAGAAACATGCCACCCTTGAGGGTAGTGTCTGGCACCAAGACGGCCAGGAGAATCCCTTGCTCCATTTCTTGGCATCAGTTGACTAATAAGGTGGACGGGGTTGTTCCTGTTGGAGGATGAGGCTCAAATGCTGAAGAGAAGGAAGACTGTGGTGGCAGTGATGGCGGAGTTAAAAATAAATGTAGATCACCTTTCTCCCCAAACGGCTATCCCCCAGAAGAACTTAGAGCTTTGAGTACCTTTCTCTAAAATAGAGCATCAGAGGTGGGTTGCAGTAATTACCAAAATCAGACAAACCCCCCCCCCCCCAATAATAAAGGCAAACTGCTGCTGCCTTTACACAAATGGATATGAGCTTCTCTTACGGAGGCATGCATAATCGTGACTCTACCTCTTACTTAGTTGAATGGAACAAGAAGTTGAGCATATATGGAGAGGAGAGGAGAAGGAGGGCCAGGCATATTGCCTCGAGTTCAGCACTTGAAAGGCCAGGTATTAATGTAATAAATAAGTAATAAGCCACCAGCACCCTAGCACTGTAGAGTTACATCATCATCAAAGGTCTCAATCTAAAATAGACTAGATTGTGCAGGTCTTGCTGGAGTTCACAGGAGGGAGCATTGAAATGACAATAGCAGTCGGTCTCAGACACAGCATGTGGGCTTGGTCACTCAGCCGTTTCCTCCCTTGCTGTAACTGTTGTGTGCTTTGGGCATAGGTTTAGCTGTACGAGCCGTTGATTAAGATGATGCCTGTAACATCACTGATGGCCGCTAGTTCACTGGATCTGTCTCCATAGGTCTGGCACTAGGGAGGGGTGTATATAGAGATTCCCCCTCAGTATCAGATAGTAGAGAATGCATACCTTGGTGTTACTGCTCTTAGTTAGGAGGAAAAACAGTCTCACGAGTAGCTGATTAGTGCCCCTTGTGTGCCATTTCTTCAGATAGAATTCATTTGTGGCCTTAAACTTGATCCATCCTGCATGATGTCCTTCCATTTGCTTTTTTAGTGATGCAGCAGCACCCCCTGACTGGTTTGGATCTTTCTCCAACATTCTTCTCCTGGCCCAGAAGTTTACAGCTGGAATGATTGTCTTACACATTGGTAAAGGGTTTCCGTGCCTTATTGCTTTGCAGCCTTTGCTTTGGGGAAGAGGGAGGTTCTGCTTGCATATGGTTGGTCAGGACACTTTTCGGTAGCCACTTCGTTCTGGTCAAATGCACTCTGTAGGAAGCCCACAGGGAGAAAATGCCATACAGTGAGTTTGCCTATAGAAACTTTTTCATAGAGATGGATTTCATAGTCATGGAACTGGAAGGCCCTCGGTATACTTCAGGCCTAGACCATCCCAAACAATTGCTAATCCACTCTTTTCTTTCAGAGAAGGAGAGGCTGCCACTTCAGGTGTTTAGGGTTTTCCTCCTGCTACTCACTAGGTCATGGTATTCCTAGGGGTGGGGTTCAGATGGGGGCTCCATGTGTCTGTGTGGGCACAGCTGTGTCCATTCCCTCAGAACCGTCCCCGATTAGAATGTTAAAAACTGTTCACATAATTCTAGTCTTCAGAAAGCAAACATAGCTTGCCCAGTCACACAGCCGAGATGCGGCTTACCGCCTCCCCTTTTAGCCGCAGTTAGTCAGCACAAGGTACACAAACCCTTCTCCCTTTAAATACTTGTCTAGCTTCCTCTGTACGTCTGTGGCAACATCTCAGGTGAAGAAGCATGCTGTTTTTCCTTCACAGTATTTATATCTGTCACCCATGTCCATCGCACCAAGCCACTGTGGAAGAAAAGCCCCTTTACAAACTTCTGGTGGACTCTGACCGTAGTTGTTGTGTGAGTATCTTGTCTTGATTCTTTCTGATTCAGTGCAGCTGGAATTATTGTCAACCTTCTGGAACTTGCTCATTCACTTCCTCGGCCTCAAATGTGTTTGTTCCATTTGAGCTTCTCCTTTATGCCATCCAGCTTTGATACTACCCTCCGTTTTCTTACTCTCCATTCCTCTTTCTATTGTTTGCTTCCCTTCCACAGCATCCTTCCTCTAATTTCAAATACCTCATTTCTGTCGTTTCAGCAGGGATCGCAAAAATCTCTGGCTTGGCCCTTAACCCAGACTGTGCAAATATTCCAGTCTTCAAACCCAGGGATGGGGGAAGTGTGGCCCTCTTGATATTATTGCACTGCAACTCCCAGCATTTCTTCCCATTGGCTGGGCTAACTAAGGTTAAGGGGAGTTACAGTCCAACAGCATCAGGAGGGACACATTGTCCTGTTTGGGTTCTCAGTCTTGCTGTTAGAAAATTGTACATCTGGCCCGCTTGTGTAATATGACCCAACACTATGGTATGTGTGGGAGTCGTTCACTGCCTTCGGGGATTCTTTCCTCTTTTGACGGATGCCATTTTAGTACCCTGTTTCCCCGAAAATAAGACCTAACCTGAAAATAAGCCCTAGTATGATTTTTCAGGATGCTCGTAATAGAAGCCCTACCCCAAAAATAAGCCCCAGTTAAGTGAAACCCCGCCCTCCACCATTGTGCAGCAACCAGATGACATGACTGTCTTTGAATAAATGTAGATGGTTGTACATGAAAAAAACAAAACATCCCCTGAAAATAAGCCCTAATGCGTTTTTTGGAGCAAAAATTAATATAAGACCCTGTCTTATTTTCGGGGAAACACGGTAGCTTCCAGAAAGGGAGGCAAAATGGAGAAGTAGAGTCCTGGGATGGGACTTCAAAAACCTTCTGTCTGTGGGCCGCATCAACCAAGTGTGGTTGTTCTTTTTTAAATGACAGGTTGCTTGGTCAGGTCATCCAGACCTTCTTGGATCTGACACTCTGGGTCAACCGTGAATCTCCTGTGACCTACCAAATGGATGACATTCCCATGGCTTCCTGGCTGCTGGGGTTGCTCTCCCTTATCCTTGTTGTGATCATCAATGAGGTGGTCAAACTCCATGAAATCAGGTAAGGGAACCTTGTCCCATTGCCTCGTTAGCATGTGTGATAAAAGGTTTGCACGACTCTCCTTGCATCTCCTGTATGCAAGCTAGATCATCCTCACGATGCCTGTGTGAGGTGCCTCAGCGTCGTCACTGTTCCCATGGTAGAGATGATGGAGGGTAAGGATACTGAGGCTGAAAGAGAATGGCTTATCCCAGGACCACCTGGCATGAGATATAAATCGGGACTACCTGATGG
The DNA here is from genome assembly GCA_037013535.1 of Intellagama lesueurii. NCBI lineage: Eukaryota > Metazoa > Chordata > Lepidosauria > Squamata > Agamidae > Intellagama > Intellagama lesueurii. The sequence goes on from JBAJHW010000002.1 coordinate 181,595,533, forward strand.
ATGATTGGTTCTTTCAAGCACAGTGCCACCCCAGCAGTTGAGTGGTTTTAGGTCAAATCTCGATGGAGTCAGGAGGAAGAGAAAGAGAAGGACTTTCCTTTGTTTTCACATTGGCATATTAAACTGATGTGCGAAGCAAGACTTATTCCCTGGAAGGAATGCTATGCAAGGAGAGGGGCCCATACCCGGAATGGTTTTCTTTGTCATCATAGTGATAGGGAAATAAGTGTCAGCCTTTCTGCATTCCTCATGACTTCCCAGGATGGTGTTTGAGCACCATTAGGTATCAGTCACTTTTGCCAGACTGAGTCAGACGATCACATTGGCTACCCCCCCTCTTGCTTGTTCTCAGTTTTGAAACTAGGAGATGGCCAAACATGGAGGTTCTCTTGTTCTCTTTAGGAAGATCTTAGGAGGATTAGAGTGTTTAAATTAGTAGAATATTTGGTTGAAGGGGGGAAGGAGGGCGAAATCATGATTTGTGCACCAAAATAAGCATGTGGGGGTGGGTCGGGTGGAGGCTGCAACTCTACAATGATAAGTATGTTGTAAGAACTCTCCTCTCCTTTTCTCAACTGCATAGGCTGTGATATGAATCACACATACTCGCTTGGCAATATTCCCCTACATTATTGCTGCATGAGAGTGCGGCAGTGTTCTTGTGCTGGCAGAGGTAATCAAAATTCTACAAGGCAATTCTAAAAATGGGGACAGCCCAAACAAAAAATTATAACTTTGAAACTGGACCTTGCATCAGCACCAGATCCGGCACAGATGTAGCAGACAGTCTGAACTTGGTCAGTGCCAGATTTGGGGAAGTTTGGACAATGGGTTTTCAAGTTACGATTTTTAAAAGTATACCTGTCCCCCCCCCCAGGAACAAGCGACCCTGAACATCCCCAGATTTAGAATAGCTTATACAAACTAATCTTGCTTACCTTGAAAGAGAATGGCTGATCCAACCTGTTTTTTTTTAATTTGGAAAGAATCTAGGCTGCAGGGGCTGAAATACTGATCCTCAAAAAAGGTGTTTCAAGGGGAAACTGTTGACTTTGCTATAAACAGACATACCAGCAAGAATGTTTCAAAATACATAGATACAATGTTACAGCTTCATGCCACGGGAAGGGAGATGTTTGGAGGGCAATGAATGGTCACAGAAACAATTTAGACAGTTGAAGAGTCAAAAGTATTGCGCTCACGGGGGGGCGTGTCACACTCGGGGGGCTTGTTGCGCTCGCGGTGGGGGGCAGGAGATCTGTGTCCGCGGCCCGGTCCTGCCTAGGCTGCGGACTGCTGCCGGGTCGCGGACTGGGGGTTGGGGACCCCTGGTGTAAGGGATAGATAGAGTGATAGATTAGGACTCGGGAGAACTAAATTCAAATCCCCACGTGGCCAGGGAAAGTACACTGGGGGGTGGGGGCAGTGTGTTTGGCAATGGAAAAACACTCCTTAAATATCTCGTGTATCTTCAACCCCTTGTTAGGATCTCTGTAAGTCAAGTGGAACTTGACAGCACACACCAAAATCACAGAATAGCTGGGTTTGTTGCAAAAGCTTCTGTAGTGCTTTTGAAATCAGATACTCCATTCATTTGGTTCAGGCAGACATATTAGGTCTCCTTGAAGTCTGTGTAGACTGTGCATGCATCCTATAATGAATGTACTCATTGCACCATGGGAGAATTGTGGCAGATGTTGACAAGAGCTTGGATAAGATTATTTTTGGGGCTAAAATGCCTGAGATTTCCCAGTCATTGTGGGAGCAACACCTCTGGCTGTTGATGATCTCAAAGAGAAGTCGTTTTTTCTGTCTTTACTATCTTGAGGAACTTCTGATAAATTTTCCAAGGGCCCCAAAACTCCCTCGACGACAGCTTGAGGAGAAGGGCCGGACCCACCCACTGTGTGAACTGAACTTGCTTTTACAACGTGGGTAGATCAGACACTGAGACGGTCTGCCCTTGCCTTTCCTCTCATTTGCTTCCATTTTATTCTTTTTTCCTCCCCTCTCCCCACACCCCCCGATGTAGAGTTCGAGTGCGTTACCAGAAGAGGCAGAAGCTGCAGTTTGAAACCAAGCTGGGCATGAATTCTCCATTTTAATCCCCACCAGCAGCACAGCTGCATGCTCCTTTCTCACGTTGCCTCATACCACAGGTGGGGAAGAAGAGCGGCCTCCCATGCCAACCCCTTCGGCAGGACAGGGTCAAGAAGGACCAGCCGCGTGGGGGAGAGGGCTTCCGCAGGACCTCTGGCGAAGCTTCCGTAACAGGGCGATGGCACTGATGGTGGGCACACAGACTGCGGCTCCTCCTTTTATTTATTTGAACACCTCTTCCCTTGGCGTTCCTTGGAATCCAGCAGATTGGCCTGGATCCAGGAGTGTGTTGTCTTGCAAGGAATTCTCGTTTTGATCTTGGTTCCCCAGCCTTTCCTAATCGGACTTTTCAACTGTTGCCCTCCTTGCCTTGTTGACTTCCCTGTCAACGATGGCCTCCATTCGTGTGTGGTAATGTTTCTTGTTTCTGGCGGCTTTGGGGGAGCCAACATCCCCACCCCACCCCACCCCCAGGAGGCTGTAATTCCCTGTAACCAAGGCTGCTTCTCTTAAATTGGCACTGATAGGAGTGCCCTCTTCTGGAAGGGGAGCGAGGTTGCAGTCGGTCTGGGAGAAGTGCTTGAAGAATTGCATGTTAGAGTGATGGGGGTGACTCTGCAACCAGGCTCCCCAGCTGAAGATTGCTGGCATGCCAAGTGTGTGATTGGTCAGGCCCCTTATAGGAAAGCAGCACTTCTGTGGCTGTATCAACACACCCCATTTGCCGCCAGGCGACTTCACTACTAAAAGGGCTGAATTTGTGTCTTGCTTTTTCTCTCTCACTCGCTTTCACATCTGCACAGCCGCTCCCCGTTTGATAAATACTGTGAATGGCCATGGAATAGGAGATGATGATGATACATGCACTGAAATGCACATGGAGGACAAACTGCCCGGTGAAGTAGGTTTGGGCCAGATCTCTCTCTGAAATGGCTTCTCTGTTTTCTTCCATGAAGGGTGCATCAGCAGACAGCCTGCTTCTTGGGTGTTGTTCTGAGTGGGAAATGGCAGATGGGATTGGCCACATCTTTTCCTGCCTGGCATCCACGAACTGGACCTGAAACTTGAATGGCCCAGTAGGTCGAGACCCTCCGTTGCCTCTGGGGCATGTTTGGGAGCTCTCCTCTGTTTGGTCAGGTTGAGAACACAGAAATACACCATCCAGAGGTTTGTTCCCTTAAATACTTAAAAGACAGTTCAGGGTGAGGTGAGAATTTGTCCAATGGGGTGGAGGAGTCTACTTAAAATCTTTCTGAATCCTTCCACTTCTTTATCTGCTGGTTTTAGGGATGTTCCTTGGGCAGAAAGGAAATCAGAACTACTACCTCTGCTGGTTGCCGGCCTCTCTTTTCCACCTTGTTGTGTTTTGGGGCCATATAAGGAGCAGCCTTTTCTTCAGCAGGATGTTGCTACTTTCTCTCCCCCCTCCCCAATAAAACACTTCGCTATTGGGAGATACACTAAACAGGGAAAAGTTGTTCAGAGCAAGTATTTTGGGATACTGTGAAGAAGTGGCTTTCATTATTCATGGCTCCTGGATAGGGTCATCATGCTCTGGGTTTCGTCTAGGCCAGCTTCCCTTGGGGCTTCCCAGATGTCTTGGGCTGCAGGCTTCATCCTCCCCGGGCAGCATAATGTCCAAGACACTTACTGTGCTGGTTGACTTGAGGGGGGGGGGGGGCTGGCTTAGGCAGTCCAATTCAACTTCTATGTATGAGTCAAAACATTGGCCCAGCACAGCAGCTTGTTACCAAATTTGTTGAATACTCTTTTTATTTCTGAAGCAACTGGAGAGCAAATTCATGGGCCCTGGCTGTGGCTCAAGTGAAGGCACCCTCCGTGGAAGTGAGGAGTCCTTTTGTCTGTCCACACAGGTAATGTGACCCCAGACTAACATCACCGGGTCTCATTCTGTCTGATACTTGAAGGAAGAGCCTTTAAGAGGTTCATAGTATGTTGCCAAGGAATGTTTCTTAAAGTCTTCTACCCACATCAGTGTTCTCAAAACATGTGGTGTGTAAGTCAACTCAAGTCAGTTTTGGCCAAGAAGGTTTTCAACAGCCTGTTCTCATACTTTAAAACAGGTTGTCTGCAGATCTTAAAATGTAACTTTTCTCTTTCCAACATTAGTGTTTCCAATACACAGCTACATGCTTGTGGTCTTCACGTTATGTTTTGTACAAACCCCTTGGGGCAGTTTGTGGTATCACACAAGTGACAGTTTTTTCCTATGGTCAGAATTGTTGTTGTCTTCAGTTGGCTAGGATTGGCCTAGCCCACAACCCAGTTTGTATCTCAGGCTAAGGTTGGGCTGCGTCAGAGGCATTTCTGCATTTGGAAGCTGGATGGATTTGCTTTGGAAAACAGGCATGATTTGCCTTAATTCCCAAGGCCGCCTTTAAGCAATTGTCTCCTCTCCCCCATTACTGAAATACCTGTTTTGCCACAGGAATGTTCTTAGATTTGTGATCCAGGAAAAAAAAAAACTTGAGTGAGGCAGTGGCCTTGCTCAAATGGGCACTGTTGTTTAGTTAATTGGCTTGGAATGGTTGATCACTCTAAAATGATTTTCCTCTCTGCACTTCGATAACACAGTTTTCCCTCTGGAACCGTACTCGGTCAAGACTCAAAACCTAAGCAGATGAGCCATTTTGAAGGGCAGCCTCGTGAAAGGCCTTTGCTGCCTGTCTACTTCCTTAGCCAGCCAGGGCTTTAAGGGAAAACAAAACAAAATGTGGAGCATGGCTTTAGGAATGAATTTAGTCCACCAACCTGTTTTTAAATGATGTATATTTTATATTTAAAACATTTTTGGGGAGGTATGTAAAAAAATAGATTTGTATTAAAACTTGTAAATTGTATAAAAAGAAACAAAGAGCACCTAATATGAATGGCAATAAATGATTGTCTTTGATACACTACACTGTTTTTGAGACGGTCTGTTTATGTCTAGGGAAAGAAATTGGATAGAGGCATAGAAGACCAGGAATGGAAAAGGCCACCGAGGTAATCCAGGGCAGCCCCAAGAATGGACCTGGATACTGGCTGCTCTACTTGGTGGCATGACTTTTAGAACTGCAAAATGTTCTCCAGTGTTTAACCCCTGTAAGGTTGGCCTATCTTCTTAAGCTCACACATTGCTGTCGGGGCAGGCAGCAGGCGGCTGAGAGCAGGTTTAGGGTTTGCCTAAACCTAATAAATGAATCACTGCCATGAGATTCGAACCCCCCTCTCTTGCTCACCCTTCCTATTCAGGCTGCCACTGAATCCCCTGGCCCTCAGTGGAGCTTCCTTTTGACTAGACTGGTACAGCATTGCACTGCTAGCCCCTGTACTGCCAACGCGGTCTTGGTATTTCATATCTTATTTGTGGCTCTCCTATGGACGTCTACCCATGTTACTCGGATTTGTATTTTTCTCTTCCTGCTGTCCTTAATCACATGCCGCACGTTGTTTAACTGAGGAAGGCTTTTGGGCTGAGTTCAGTGGCTCACTAGAAGGGCCAGTCAAATAAGAGGTTGGGTCTTGAAGTTTTAATTAATGGGGTATTCTAAAATAGTGGCTTGTGTGACTATTTTTTTTTGGTCATCTACAGACCATTATATGTAATTTTCTCTTTATGCTCTCATGCAGTATTGGTGAGATTACTATAAAGCAGGCCCTGATCCTTTCTTTGTAGCTACTTCTGAGCATTTTAAAGAGAAACAACCAACGCTTTATGCATTTAACTATGAGATGCTCATATCTTTATATTTTGATACCCCTTTCAGACTACAAATGTGAGCACTAGCAGTTAGTAGGATCCAAAATAACGGGATTCCTTTCACCATTCTTGTTAATTAAAAAAATTACACAGAAAAATAGGTGCATGTGGTGAACTCAACTGAAAGTAAAGCAGAGATTCTGTAGGCCAAGCACAGCCATCAAAAGGGGAAATCATTCCCCGTTTAATAACCATTAAGTTGCAGATGATGTTAGTGGAAAACAAGAATCCATGATTAACACAAACAGGCCAGATGGTTTAAAAACTGCCCGGCTGGTGTTTGCCTGGACTAATTGTTACATGTAGCCGACGTGGCCAAAGCTGGTTAGACACAATCACATCCATACATAATTTACACTGCATACAATATCTTTAAAATAAAGAACTAGCTCTTTAAAAATATGCATTCTCTGAAAGACCAAAAATAAAAAATTAAAATTAAAAAAAAAAGACGCTGGATTCCCTCATTAGTGACAACACAAAAGAACAGTATTTTACTGCCCCCTAGTGGCTCAGACAGTAATGTGGTTTGACCCCAGACGTTAAAATACAACAGAACTCTGGTTAGTAAATATATAACAAACCCACATTTTTTTAAAATATATACATTTCTTCTCTTTAAAAAATTTACAGTTTTATCAACAGTGAAAAATATTGGACTCTTCCCAAGTCAGCTAATGTGAAATTAAAAACCTCTTTTAAAAAAAAGGTTTAGAGAACCCTTTTTATAAAGTGCCACTGGCTGCAACTATTTTTCCCCCCTTAATTATTCCTTTAGCACTAGTCATCCATCACCAGAGGATGACTAATCCACTTGAGACTAAGGATAAAAACAGAATTTTTAAAAAAAGAGAGGAAAACAATATCTATGGCTATGAGGCTCCCTTGTGGCTGTGAAACTCTGCCAGCCCTTGTTGGTTCCCTGCTCCGCTCACTCCCCTTTCGTGGTCCACCAAGACACTAAAGGGTGGCCTTTCCCCCTGCAGAGGCCTTCCCCTGCCCACCTCTGGCATGCTCGCTCTGTCTCCCTTGCAGATAAAGCTGGCCACTGTCTGAAGCCCTGGGGCACATCGGTTGTCCTTTTCATCTCAGACATCACTTTCAAAATAAAACGTCTCAGTAGGTTACAGTTTCCAGCCTGTAAAGCAGTGGCAGTGCACATGGTGATTCCCCCCCCCCCTTCTTTGCTCAGTTACGTTTCATTAGCTGGCAAGCTGGCATCACCTTGGACATATTTCTAGAGGCTATGTATGGATACTCTTGGTCCTCCTCTCGGGGCTGCTCCCCAGGAAGATTCACGGCAGACATAAGTCTAAGACGGGCCCTTTGCTGCACTTGGTTCCAGTGAGGAGGAGGAGGAGAGCCGTAGGGAGAGGGGGATGAGAAGGGTGTCTTGGGGTGACCACCTTGTCAGCAGCCCCCAACTTAGCCAGGTTTAAGTTTTTTAATAAAAGGTGAATAGATTGTGTTTTCTCCCCTACAAGGGAAAGAGGTAAGGGAACGGTGTTTGAATCTGGGAAGAGTAACTTTTCCCCTTTATATCTGACCACCAGAGGGTGCTTTAGACTGTAACCTCCGAATCAGGGTCCATCCACATCCCCCCCCCCCCCCCCCGGCCATTTGAATCTCCTGAAAGAAAAAGGAAGACAATCCCCTTTCCCTCCTAAGCCTTCTGGCGGGCTTTGCCTTGTGCAATGAATGAATCAAAGGTACTTGGGAAAGAAAGAGGTCAAGTACTTTTCAGTTCCCCTGCTATTGAAATGTTGAGCCTGCTATTGAAATGTTGAACCCATTTTGTCGGTCTGGAAGTTCTGGGAACTACAGGTTGTGCCAGCTGGTTCCGGGAAGAAGAAGAAATGGGTAGGCGTGAGGGATTTAAATCCACCCAGATTACATGGTGCTTCCTCTCCTGACATGCTGAAAAAAGCAGCAAGGGCTTGTCTTGCTCTGCAGGGTGCCAGGCTACCCAGCCGCCCTTCACTTTGGCAACCAGGGTGGCGGACCTCCTTGAGGGCTCGGTCCCTTGGCTGCTGTCACCGCTGATGGCCGTCGACACATTGTTGGCATTGCTGAAATGGCAAGACCCAGGAATAGGGAACGGGCTGCTGCTCCCTGGGAGCAGCACAAACGTCTGTGGCATTTATGTAGGCAGAGGCTTCCCTCTGGCATCCGTCTTCCTCCACAGCTCCTCGGAGCAGCAGGGCTTTCATCAGCCCTCCTTTGTCACTTCACTGTTAGGGATGGGTGGTCAGGATTCACAGGCCTGGCAAGGTTCTGAGGCCTAGACAGAAACTGAACAGGCCGTGCCTTGGCATGTTTTGGCCCTCCTCTTGCTTCACAGACCTTTCAGGGACATGGTCCTAGCGTGTACACAAGCCGCCGTCGCTGTCTCCTGCTGGGCGTTTAACACCCAAGAGTCTGTCTTCATCAGGAGCTGTCAGGTGAGGAAAGGGGTAAAGTGCAGGAAGGGGAGGCCGGAAAGAGTGGTGGGATGTGAGTAAAGCCAAGGCCGTCTGCTTGTTGTCTCGAGTCGTGGGGTGAAAGGCTGAACCTCCAACACTTGCCTGGCAGAAGGAATTCCACCCCTTAGTCCAACATGGCATCCAGCTGTTCGGCTAAGTCATCAAACATGTTACTGATGTCTTCAAGGATGTTCTTAGCTGAGCGTGCTGTCCTGTAGTGGCTGAAGGGAGAGAAAAATAAAGACAGAAGAAACACTTAAGTTTGGCTGCTGTGGGATTTCCAGCTAGAAACTGACAGCCCGCCCTTCATCAGCTGTGAAAACCTCTCGCAAGGCCTCTGCTTCTCTCTCTCTCCCTCTCTCTCTTGTGTGTGTGTTTGTGTGTGCAAGAGATAAGGGCTGTTTCCCAAACCACACATGCAATGGCTTAGCCTCTTCTTTCCCTGTAAAATGAAGGGTTGGCTAATGAGAAAGCAGCTTCTGTGGTGTCTCAGAGCCAGAGCAGAAAGTTGGTCAGAGACAGTGTAGTATTCCTAGCAGGGTCGTCCTGCAAGAGAGATGGGGGTGTAGATGAGCCATGGGGTGTGCGTATTTGGGGTTAGGGGTTGCCTGTGGACATGATTTACCCTTCTGTGGGCAGATGGATGGACTGGATGTGGTTCTCCCCTTAGCATACAGAGGAAGAGGAAGGGGGGGGGGCTGCTTTTTATTTCATAGACCAATGTCTGGGCTGGATCCAGCAGCTTTTGAAGCTCTGCTCAGAATGCTCCAGCCAGGAGAAAAGACATGAGGTGGTGACTTGGCCAGTTACCTACAAACCTTTGAGACGATCTTAACCCAGAGACGGTTAACTGCTGCCAGGGCCGGAGCGACCACTAGGCTAACTAGGCGACCGCCTAGAGCACAGACCTGAGAGGGGCGCAGAACTGACCTGAGAGGCACAGTTTTATACAGACTAGTTTCTTGAAAAAAATGCAACTGAAAATTTATATTTTAAAATTTTAAGATAAATACCACAACAGTGGAATATAATTATTTATAAAGTCTTATAAAATGTTTCTATATACTGCAACCCAGGGGTCATTTCATAGAAAAAGGACTGCTGGTACTCTCATTAGCATAACTCATTTGCATATACCACCCCTGGCATCAATGGAAGTAAGCAAAAAACCACTGGGTAAGTAAAAATAAATAAATAAGCACTTTCAAAGTTTCCAGTACTGTGTACCCTTGAGTCGTCATCCCCCCGAGGTGACCCCTGCTGCAACCCCTATTTCTTACAAATGTCCCCTTGACACCAGCCACTGTGATCTACTTCCTGGGGTTATAAAAGCCATCAAACAGGGCTAATGGACAGGCAGCAGTGGGGGAGAAAATTTTGGTGAAGATCCTGCAGCTTCCCTCTCTCACTTAGCTTTTGGTCTCTTTTAAGCTACATTCTCCCAGTCATAACTGGAGACAGACTTCTAGTTTGGGAGGGGCTCCACCCATGTTCCCTCTAAGTCAAGTCAGCTTGTGAGCAGAAATTCTACCTTGTGACCTCTGACCTGGAAGATCTACTAATCTCTTGCTCATGCCAAAGCAGTTTGAGTTTGAAGCACAAGAGGAGGCACCACAAGACACAAAGTATAAATTCAAAATAAGTTTCTATTATGCTGTCTTAGACACGTCCATACAATCTGTTGAAGAGAGATTCCAACAGCTACAACAATATAATTCCTTGTTTGGCTTCCTGTATGACATATACAAGACCAACAAGGCCTGCAAGAATTTGGAAAAATCATTGATGCACAATGGAAACGAAGATATTGATGCTGAAGATCTGTGCTGTGAACTTATAGCAATAGCTCGAAGACTTCCAAAGTCTATGCCACCATAAAGAGTACTTCTCTTCATAGTGCAACAAAAACTCCTGGATAGTGTGCCTAATGTTTCTGTGGCTCTAAGGATCCTTCTCACACTTCCAGTGTCAGTGGCTAGTGGTGAAGGCAGTTTCTCAAAGCTCAAGCTTATAAAAACATATTTACGCTCAACAATACTTTCTGTACTTTCTGTTTTTCCTACAATTTGTCTGTTTTTGAAAATTGGTTGAGGGGGGCGGCGCAAGTAGTTAGTCTTGCCTAGGGTGCAAAAAATCCTGGCACTGGCCCTGACTGCTGCTTATGTTCTTCCTAATCTGTATGTATGTGCCCCATACCTGAAGGGAGGGGAGTCTGCGCTGTGCTGCAGAATGACTCCACAAATGGCTTTGGAGCGGCTTGGAATTTGTGGTTCCTTAACAAATCGGTATCCTCCGGAAGGCCCAGTGTTTCTCCTGTCTGGATCTATTATTTATTTTCCTCGCTGCTCTGTTCCACTTTGTTTGCTCGCTATTGGGGCTGCTCTTTGGGCAGAAGAGGTGCCAGGAGCCACCTTGAGAAGCACACCTCCGTGTGCCCAGTTCCTTGTCGGACTAGGGCAACCCAGGCTTGAATGTGCCTCGCTGGATTGGTTGCAAATCTATTTCAAAGACGCCCGGGAGCTGCTCTTAACAACGGCAGCACCAAGACATTCTACACTGTTCCAAAGTCGCTCGTGAAGAATGACCGTCAAGCTGCGAGGTTAAGGGCAGAGGCTCTGGCTTGCCCTTGCTCCATGCCCAAACTAGGCCTCACCTGTCTGCTTCCTCTGTGGAGATTTTCCTTTCAGCTGCTTCAAGTGTGGAGGCCAAAGAGGAGTTGGTTTGTTCCAGTCTTTGCTGAGCCTGGATCATGTCTGGAGATGCACTCGGAGGCCTCGTGGAAAGGGGCACCCCAAAACCCGTGGGCTTGCTGGTGAGCCCTAGCTTCATGGGGTAGGAGGGACCTGTCCCTTCTGAGACCATCTCCGTGGCTGCCCAGGGGGCGACTGTCTTGCAAGAGTTCTGTAGGGCTTGCTGGTAGATGGTTTTTGGTCCTGAAAACACCAGCTTGGTAGATGCAATGTGCTTTGCTGAAGTATCTGGAAGGAGAAAATGGGGCTTAGAGTCCGACATGTGGCTGGACAGCCTGCACTTTGCCTCAGAGAGTTACGCAAACACTTCCTGTTTGCTCAGCCTCCCACAGCATCCATGCTTACCGTTGGGGGCAGCCATGTCCACCTTCCCTGCTACCTTTCACTCTCTCACAGAAAGCAACAGCATGCTGCCTACCAGAATCTACACTCGCACACATGCCCCATATCTCCCAGTGAAGACCCTGTCCCCTGCCAGGCTGGGCTGCCGTCCTACGATTCACACTGGCTGAGGACCAAGAAGCTCCGTCTCCTGCAGGCTGGGGCTGGGGCTTGAGTACGTACAGCTGGTAGGTGTATTTTCTGTTTTTCTTTCCCTGCTGTGTTTAGGATACACATGGGGGGGTCTACAGCTTGAAAGTGTTACCTTTTTAGGTTATAACTTCTACTGGCCATGCTAACTGGGGGATTTTGGGAATTGTAGCCTCAGAAAGTAACAACTTCCAACTTCCAGGATATGCATGCATGTGTAAAGTTTGTAAATCCAAAGCACATGCTGCACACTGTATGTCTAACCCTTTTCCGTCAGCTTTAGAATTTACAGACCCTGGCCTTCCCAAGCAGAGATTGTGACTATTTCTGTGGTGAACTAATTCGACCGCTATGCTGAGAAAATCCTATGGTGCAGCCCATATAGGGCCCTTCTGAGATTCCCTCTCCTTTTTCTTTTTCAGTCCTATTGTGCCACCAATCTTTTCTCTCTCTTCCCCAGGGAGACTAGGTCAGCCTTGCAAAGGGTGGATTAAAAGCCCTCTTTCCTTCCAACCCAACCCAACCCCCACCATTGCCTGCCAACCCATTCACTCGCTGGAAGGACCCTTTTCCCAACCAGGAGAAAGAATGTGGTAGTAATTCTCTCTGCCCCGAATGCAGAGTGCTTCCAGATGGAGGGGTCCTCGTACTGCCAATCAAAAGGCATTGTGCAGGAATTCCAGCACTTCCTCCTTGATGAAAAGACACAAGACACAAGGGGAAACCATGGTGGGGACTGGAAAGGGGGGAAACACACAAAATGAAGATTATGGTAATTGGAGGCCCTGCAAAAGACCATGGATGAGGCAGGATGGCTGCAGAATTAATGGCCTGAACAAGTTTAGGGAGCAGCCAGAATCACTATGCATTATCTACCTATGTACACACACGCACACACCCCTTGAACCACTGCCTACCTGTCACCACGGATGGCGTCCTCAGCTGGACCAACCCTCCTTGCCTCTCCATCTGTGGTGCTGGCAACACCGGGCTGGTTGGCTTCAGAGAGACAGGCGGCTTCTTGATCCCCCTTTCCAGAGAGAGAATACTTTTCTCAATCTCAGCAATCTGGAAGTCCATGGTGTCATCATCCAGAGCATCTCCAGGTGACAGTGGTGGCTCAGTCACATGCAGTGATGGTCCGCTGATACTCACGGTCTGGGCCTGGGCATATTGTGGGCCTGGGGCTGTCGTGGCTGGGGTGGGGGCAGCCACGCCAAAGGCCTTGAGCACATTCTGGAGAGGCTCCCTCTCTTTGCACCTGGGTCGCCTCTTGACGGTGTCAGATTCGGTGAGGTTGAATTCCAAGATGGGGATCTCTTTTGCTGGGGTGCCTGGTGGCTCCTCCCCACCGGGCGGAGCTTGGGCAGCATCAGAATCTGCCGCGGAGACCTCTGCCTTGAGCTGCCCAATAGGCTTTGGTCGCTGTTTGATGGTCAGGTTGCCTTCCTCTGCAAATGGAATGCACTCGCTGGAGCTGTTCTGGGAAGAGCAGGGGGACTTGGAGCCGTCGTCTCTCCCGCCCTGCTTCTCATCCTCCTCGGTGTCTGATCGGACATCCTCCTGGCTGTGCCGCAAAGCTTCCATCATGGGGACCGCAGGTTCGCTCAGTGTTCGTCTCCTGGGAATGTTGCTTTCAAAGGCTTGTCTTCGGCTGTTCGTGGCCCCCGGGGCATCCCCTTGAATGGAGTTGTGGAGACCTGCTCTGTTGGCTACCCCTTGACCAGAACCAGTGGACTTTGGAGGCTGGAGAGGCTCAGCTGGGCTCCCATCCCTTTCAGGTTCTTCACCTGCAGCTGCCAGGCTCCTGACAGGACCATCTCTCTCACAGGCATTCTCTCCTTCATCCTGGGATGAGCAGGAGGAGGAAGACCCTTTCTGTCCTTCCAGGCCTTGTTCATACTCTGCGTCAACCGCCTGGGCACTGGAGACGGAGCTGAGGCGTTTGGGAGGTGGGGGCGGAGGACCTTTTCTCCGGGCACGGATCGCAAAGGACTGACTGCGCAAGACCTTGGCGTCTGCCGGCGGTTGCGTCCGAGGCACCTGGCTCCGCCCAGGCCGCCTGGTGAGGGTGGCATAAGAGCCCACCATGCTCCCTGCGGACTCCTCCTCCTCAGTCTCCCCATCGGACAAAGCATAGCGGTTCAAGCTGTGGGACCGTTTCTTGTGCCTCGAGCCCTCCCCGTTTTGTGCCTCAGCCCCCGGCTTTGGAGGTCCCTGAGGGGCTTCCGTAGGTCCACAGTGGGAATGCAGATAGGAGAAGGCTCTCTGGGCCGAGGACTGCAGCAGGGTCTTCTGGGAAGCGGGCTGGGCAGAGGCCTTGGCCTGCTCGGGCGCCGTCGGCAAAGGAGGTGGCGGGGACTTCAGGGAGACGTGTGGGTACATGAAGACATAAGGGGCTGTGGCTCTGCTGGCTGTGTGGGGTGAGGCACCGGGGGAGGTGGCTGGTGGCGCACTGGGGAGCTCCGAGGGAGGTGACTGTGGGAAAAGATCCCCTTTCAGGACGTTGGGTCTCTGGTATTGATCCATCCCCTCAGGCAGATTTCTCTCCCTCAAGGGACTTCCTGCACAGCCGCTGGAATAGCCGTTGACTCCCTCAGGACCACTGAGCTCAGGAAGACCTTTTCCATAGTTCTCTAGGCCGGGACGAGCCTGGGTGGAAGAGTGGCCACCGCTGCTGCTCCCGCTGCTGCTTTCCCCACTGCCCAAGCTCTCCTGGGAACGACTTGAGGCCATGCTTTGGGAGAGCATGTTCTCCTGGGAGTGCCCCGACCCCCGGGACCGCACGCCAATGCTCTCTTGGCTCCTCGACATGCCGTGAGTGCCCTTGATGGTCAGCGTCTCCTGGCAGCTGTTGGACATGGCCGTCTGCAACTCGTAGCTTAGCTCGCTGTCCTGGAAAGTGGTCATCTTGGGAGTGTTGGGAGAATGGCCCTCCCCGTTCTCGACAGACTCAATGGTGACGATGTCCAAGGCCCCAGGGATCTTGCGCCTCAGGGTGCTCGTGTCAGCTTGGCTCAGGTTCTTCCGAAGGTCCGTCAGCTTCTTGACAGCCAGCATGATCTTTTTTTGGTGGCCTGCAAGGGGGCACACAAGGGCAGCAAGCAAAACACTTAAGCTCAGGCACAGCAAAATTGGCCGCCTTTCCCCAGCCCACTCTAGGGGATTCTGGGAGCTGGAGTCCAACCCATCTGATGAAGGGTAGCAGGTTGGGAAAGGCTGCGCTTGGAGAACACCCTCCTGCCCCACCTTCTCAAGCGCTATCAAAGGGGAACAAGGAATCTTAGGTCAACTGTAGGGTGAAGGCTACTGAGGCAAAGAATATACAGCAAGATCCCTGAATCCTGCGGTTTCATTTCCCCCTGGTTGATCACAGCCCGTGGCCTTTGTCCCACCTCCTTGTATGATACTCTGCACTCTTATATCTGCAGTTTTAGGAATCCACGGTAGATTGTGGAACTGATCTGCCACAGATGGGGTGGGTGTGTCCTCCTGTATTAATTCCAGCAGTCACATCCCTTCTAGAGGAAAGGTGACTACTCCTGCTTCCGTTAACCGGCCAGAGTCAAAACAGAAAGCAGCCACAAGCCTTCTGAGATCCAGAGTACTTCTTTAGTGTGTAGACCAAGATTTAGGAGATCCAGATTACATTCCTACTTGGCCATGAATCCTATTTGTTGGCCATGAGCCACTCACTATTTCATAGTGTAACCTTCCTGTTAAGCTCAAAGGTGGGAAGAGAGAAGAAACATGGACACTGCCTTGACCTCTTCAGAGGAAAGGTGGGCTATAAACATAATGGGAAAATAATTTACAACGTACTGTGATTCAGAAACACATGTTATTGTGCCAGATATTATCTCCCACTCTACCTCGAGTTCCTTCATCACCGATCCCACCCACCCCCCACCTCCATCACTCGCTTCCTTGTAGTGTGTAAACTCTCTCAGAGGCAGGAGCCATAAGGACCCAAGTGCTTGCTGATTTCTGCATTATGCCTGCGCCCTGCTAACAAGATCCCTCTCCTGCGCCTCTCTGGGCTGCTTTTTCTTTGCCTTTAGGATGTGATGGTGCTCCTGTTTCTGACCACAGAATTGGAGTTGCTGCCAAAAGGAAAAGCAGGGAGAAGAACGGCCTTGGAACAGCAGGCAGAGAGTGAAGGAGAGACTGACTCTGGGACATGGGGAGAAAAACCACAGGATTGTCTTTCTTTCTTTCTTTTTTGGAGCGGGTCTCACCGGCCGTTGTGTGCCCCTGATAACTCCCAAGTGGGGTTGGTTGGGGACTGAGCCAGCTGGCACACTTGTGCCGTGACCATGCTAATGGGCAGGGACAGGGCTGTCTTCCCCCCGTGCCAAAACAGGCATCCAGTTACCCTGAGAATTTGGTTCAGAGCCAAATACCACACTAATGACTGCCTCCAAAGAAGAGGTGGGCATGGTTCCCCCCCTCCCTTCGCTCCACTTCTTTGTCAAGGCAGCCTTTGGCCGTGGGCCAGTCTAATGCTGTTGGGGAGGCCTGGCTGGCTAACGTGGAAACAAGTCCTTCCTCATCAGACCAGGGGGCCTGAAAGAAGGTGGGAAGGAGCCGTGCAAAAGAGGACCAAGATCTCTTTTCTCCTGTCGCCCCGGGGATTCTGCAGCCTGCTGGCCTTTGACACTGAGAGGGGGTACCTATGGGAAGTTCAACATGCCAGTCCTTCAGCAGTCCCAGAACGGTTCCCCTAGGAAGGGGGAGAAGGCAATCCGTCTCCTCGCCCCAAGCAAAAATCTAGCACTACCTTCCTAGCGAGGCGAAGAGGCTACAGCTTTAGAGAATGGATGTGTATGCCTTGGTGAAACAGTAGGATCATCAGAGTTGTGAAAGCTGGAAAGAAAATGAGAAGACTTCAGAAACAGGAGGAAGGAAGATAAAGGAAAACCATGTTTTCCCACTTCCCCTGTTTTTTCTCTCTCTGCCACCCATTCGCTTTCTAGTCCTTCACATGATCTGTGCTTAATGACTGTTAAAGAACAAGGATGACTTAAACCAGGCTTCTGCAAGCTAGCTCCTACCGGATGTATTGGGACCAGAATCCCCATCGCTCCTACCATGATGGCTGGCAAGTGTAAGAACTGTCGACCAGCCCATCTAGAGGTCACCCGCTTAGGAAAGGCTAAGCCCAAGAGCTTTTGTATGCTGCAATCTTTGCAATGATGCAATCAATCCCTGCAAACAAATCAACATTCAGACAGACTTCAAGCTGGACTATCTGCTTATGAACAGGTCTGAATGGTCATCATTTGGGGAATCTGGTTGAGTACTTCCACTCAATCAAATCTATCTATGCAAAGAGAGTTATCATATTTCTGCTCCTAGGTGGCGGACACCAGAAAGGGATGCACAGCTTGCCCATGGCTTTCATTGTTTGGCTCTCGTGGGCAAAAGCTTATGTGGTGGAATACATGTGGTTAGCCTTCAAGGTGCCATAAGGATCTATGCTGGTTCTGGAGTGAAAGGCACCTTCCTCCAAGCCACTGCCTGGGGGAAACTGTGTTTTTTGGCTATACTTGGGAACTCCTTTTACCAGCCTGGTGCCCTTTATATGTTTTGGACTTGAACTCCTACCAGGACCAGCCATCATGGTTAGTGTCGGTAACAATAGGAGGTTGGTAGTGTGTGTTTATAAAGCCCAGCCGTCAGGCAGCACAAACGAAGTATGCACCATACAACATGCTCAGCATTTCCCTGGGGCTATACATTCCAGGAGAGAAACAGTAACGAGATACCAACTCTCTTTTGGGGAGCTTGCAAGCCCATTCAATTCATGGACGCCCTCGTTAAGCATTTGTGAGCTCTATGGTTTCCCAGGGCACAACAGTTTATGTCTTGTGGTGGACAGAAATTTATGCCACACTATGGCCAGGATCCTAGTTGAAGCAGTAGGGTAATCATGTAAGTGTTTCCCACTCTGGCAGGCTCTCCGTCCAAAGACCGATCACACAACCAATCTTGCAACCAGTTATAAGGCCAGGCATGCAAACAGGAACCTGCCAGATGTTTATGCTGGACAGGCTTGAAACAAACAGACAGAAAGCAGAGGTTCTTGAAGCACTCGTGGCTCCAGGCAAGTCTTTCCTCACCCAGCTTATTGATGCCAATCTCCTGCAGGTCCTCCCAAGTCAGATCTGTCACAATGTTGATAGAATCATAGCCGTTGCTAGCCAGCTTCTTGTGGTACTGGGGTAGCCCGATGGCACTCAACCACTCCATCAGGTCATCCTAGAAGATAGAAAACTTTGCAACTTTCCCAGTCTATGCTAGCTTAGTACAGCTAGAAACGGGTCTGAGAGGGTCTTGTAGGCTGCACAGGCAAGAGCCTCCAAAGCAGAAGAATATGGTTTATAAGTGACACCCATTCTATATAAATAGCATTCCATATATATATATGTGTGTGTGTGCAGTTCAGATTGTGGACTTCAGATATCAGCCACAGATATCTAGTTGCTACAATTAGAGTGAGCCAAACTGTTTGACCTGGACTAATGAGACCCGCCAGCTCTTGACTCGTAGGGTTATTGTGAAAATACAAGGGGGAAACACTTTGCTTGATATTCTGAGCACCTAGGAGAAGGGGTGGCAGATAGCGATGATGTATGCCTAGGAAAGATGCGCCAGAGTCAATATTGTGGCACATGCTAGGGGCTCCTTCTCAAGAAACTCAGAATGAAGGGAGGGGAAAGCCTTAGTGATACCATTAGCTAGACTTGGAGCATGAGGAGGAGGAAGGTTATGAGTAGTGATGCCCCATAGCATTTTTCAAAGTGAAATGTGCTCTGCAGTAGTCCTTTGTAGACAGATGGTCAATTTTATGCTACAGATAAGTATTTGAGGCAGGGAAACAGACTTGTGCAAGGCAGGATAAATAAATCCATGACAGAGATAAGGCTTGAATCCAGCTCTTTCAAGGTCTAATCCTGTAATCAAAGGACCAGGCAAGCTCCATCTTGCTTAAGAGCCCCCAGAAATTTTTCTGTGACTTCCCACCTTTTCATGTGATAGGATCTGGGCATAAAATGACTAGGTTGCACCCTGCTCTTAACTTAACACCCTGCATTTAACTTCTCTGTGGGTTTCTGAGCCGCTTGCCCTCCAGGCACCATACTCACGGGGATATAGTTTGGGAGCCATTCAGCAATGGTGAGCTGCCCAATCTCAGTAGAAATTTTCTTCCTGTGGCCCGGCTTGGTCACCCCAATGGCAGTGAGATCCTAGAACAAACAATGGCACAGGTACCCTCATTGATCTACTAACAGTCACATCCACGATGTCTGGTTTAAAAGGAGGAGCTGGGCAACTTTACGAAGTACTTGTTCTGCAAAGGCACTTCTGGGGAGAAAGTGGCAAGATTTCACCAAGCGAGGAGGAGGATGCAGAGGGGTGATGGCTGGGCAGCCAAGAGACCCAAGTTCTTCCCTTCCTTCTGCTTGACCCATCTACTTTTCCTGCCTTACCTCAGGCGTCATGCGACTGATCGTTGGCACATCGTAGCCTGCATTCAGGAAGTTGGCTGTGTAGCACTCCAGCTGGAATTCACACAGCCAGTTGTAAATGGCTTCAGCATCCTGAAAGGTGGGAAGAGAAAATGCCCCTGGTGAAGATGATGCTGTGAAGTAGATTACGAAGGATGCACATATCCTTACAACTGATTCACAGAGATGACGATGGCATGGCTTGAGCTCACCTTTTCCCCCACACCCAGGTGGCGAGAACGCAAAGCCCTCCAGAGTTCTTGGACTACAGGTTCCGTCATTTACCAATTGAAAAGGACGAGGCGAGTTCACAATCCAACAGCTCTGGAGGACCGCACTTCCCCACCCCAACCAAACAGGTTGTACCCCCCTACAGACCAACAGGATAAACACAAACATAGTCTCGTGAAAAGGGGGGGGGCAGAGTGTGTTTGTGGAGGGGTCTGGTTTGTAGCGATCCCAGAGAGGGTGGTTTTTGGAGCCTGGCGGGTCTGAGAAAGAAGTTGGAGAGAAGAGACTGAGGGAAGGGGAGAGGTAATACAATGTGTATGAAGGATTGTGCTGAATGAACGTAAAGCCTAGGAATAAACAATGTTCTTTTAAAACTGTTATTTTAATAAAGCCTTGTTTCCTCTATTCAAACTGAGTGGTGCTGAGTTCCATACCTGAGGGCTGGATATGCAGAGAGCATGATAAGGACCTGAGAGAAGGGGCAAAGATATACACCTGCAGTGAGGGGGCAAACTGAAAGTTGGTGGCAGCGAAAGAGGAAGAGAAGAAAGAAGTGAAGCTTATTAAAGAAGACATGTTTACTCTTGTGGTGATTTAAAGAGACCGTTACCTGCACGGTTAAGGGACAAGGCAAAGGGAGGCTGGCCATCGATATCAGAATGGAGAGGGTGTGACACATACCATTTAGCAGGTCTCTCGGTCTCTGCTAGTGGAGAATGAGGGCTGCAGGCAGAGAAAGGGACCTGCTGCTCGTTAGCTTCTCTGCTGCAGCAACGGGAGCCTTCCTGACCCTGGCCACACCATCATTTGTACCAGCAAAAAAGAAGGCTTGTTGGGGAGTATCTGGGCAGACAAGACTCTCTCATTCCCTTCAAATGCTGCCAAGGCCAGGTTTTATATTCCTTTCAGGCACTCCTCCTCACAAGAAGCTCTGGATTTGGTGGTTTCTCCACTTTGCATATATTCCCTCTCCCCACCTCCATGGCTTTCGGCCGTCCTCTCTATGTTTCTAAGACTTAGCCCGGGTGGTTTTACACTGGATGTCACCTACATAATCCTTTTTTAAAAAATACGGAAGAGACCAATGCAAAAACTCATGCATATTCATATTCCTCCATCAATTGATTCCTGACCTTCCCCTCCAGGAGCTGCTCTGGGCGTAGATACTGGTGGGAGAAGATCCGGTCGCTGGTGTTGCAGTTGGAGAGGTTCTGGTGTCCCAGGGGCCCTGGCAAGGAGGCAGAGAGGAGCATCAGAAAGTGTCAGGGCCTGAAATGGAACCAAGGTGGGGCACAAGGGCCCAGGGAGCTGTGGGGGCTACCTATCCTTTGCTTGTTTTCATGACGCTTGTGTGGGAGTAGGAAGGAAGGCTGAAACAGACACGAACACAGGCTTGATTTTTAATTTTCATTCCACCCCTCCTCAAAGGGTAGGGCTGGCAGACAACAGCCGGCTAGGGAGGGAATTGCAATAAAATAAAGTACCTGATTCATATGTACATTATTCAGAAATTACTAATCGACACCACGGTACTCACCACCGGCTTCACTTGCTCTTGAGTACCAGGTCAAACAAGACCATTTTATACTTCTCACCATAAGCGGTCAGGCTTAGGACGTAATGACTGTCCAGGGAAAGGGCATTCCCCCAAGATTGCCTCCCCACCTGGCCCTGCCCTTTGCAACTGGAAGCATCCTGTCCCCGCTGTGCAAACAGCCACCCACCCCACCCCACCCCACCCCACCCACCTAGCCTTCATCAGGATGAAAGGAGATCCCTTTTCCAAACGGATCTGGCTTCCTCTCACTGCAGTTACCAGGCACACGTCTGCCTGGTCCTCCCAGGCCTTTTGAACCCGACAGCCTCTCCTCTTACCTATCATGGGATTTGTCTGACCATTGAGAGAACTGGAGCCCAAGAGGTGCTGCTGCAGATCCTCACCACCAGGCGAAAGTGGCTGCATTAAACAGGAAGGGAGGAAGGGAGGTCAGAAGAAGGAATCAACCAAGGGACCCTGGAAATCGCTCCCTCGCTGGCTTCCCCACAGGCTCCACATTTGGCACACAGCAGCCGCAGCTGCAGCGAATGCAGCCAGGACTTAATTCTGACCACCCGGAGTGCCATTTCTGTTTCTACATGGCTTCTTAGGTGCTTTATACATCAACGAAAGACAATATTTAAAGCTCAAAAATAATCAGTATAAAAAGGCAGCTTTTGTCATTAAAAGACAAAACTAAAGCTAAAAACAATAACAATACAAATATTAAGGAACAAATACCACTCTGAGAATTGGTAAACACAAGCAATATCAAAAACACAGTAAAAGCAGTAATGCATAACAATCCATCTAAAAATCCCACTCAGGCAGCCAGTCACTGAGGGAAAGCTTGCCTGAAGAGAAAGGCCTTTGCCTGCTTGTGGAAAGCAAAGATGGGGCCAGACTGGCCTCCTGTGGGAGGGAGTTCCAGAGTCTGGGAGCAGCAACAGAGAAGGCCCTCTCTCCTGTGTCCCCACCAAGCATGCCTGTGTGAGAGTAGTAAGGACTGAGAGAAAGGCCTCCCCTGATGATCTTAACACCCAGGTCGGCTCATAATGGGAAACACGGTCTTTGAGATAGCTTGGACCCGGCCACTGGCTGCCAATCCATTTCTGGGCAGAATTCAAAGTGCTGGTTTTAACCTATAAAGGCTATTTTGGGCTTTATCGGTTAAATGCAGCACTTTGAATTCTGCCTAGAAATGGATTGGCAGCCAGTGAAGCTGCTGTAACAGGGGAGTTATGGGATCTCTGTCACCAGCCCCATTCAGCAATCTGGCTGCTGTGTTTTAGACCCACTGAAGTTTCCAAACACTTTCCATCGGCAGCATCACACAGAGTGTGTTACAGTAATTCAGCTGAGATGTAACTAAGGCATGTGTCACAGTGGTCAGATCAGACCTCTCAAGATACAGTCACAGCTGGCACCCTAGTTTTAATTGTGCAAATGCACTCCTGGCCACCTCCAAGACCTGGGCATCCCAAGCCGTGCACCTGTTTTTTTTTCAGTGGGAGTGCAATCCCATCCAGGACCGGCTGCATCCCTATTCCTTGATCTGCCTTTCGACTGATCAGAAGCACCTCTTGTCTTCTCTGGATTAAGTTTCAATTTATTCACCCTCGTCCAGTCCACCACTGACATCAGACATTGGTTTGGAACTGAAACAGCTTCCTCGAATTTAGGTGGTAAGGAAGGTAGAGCTGGGTGACACCGAACCCCAAATCTCCAGACAACCCCTCCCAGTGGTTTCGTGTAGATGTGAAATAGCACAGGAGACAAAACAGAGCCCTGAGGGACTCCACTGGTCAGCGGCCTGGGTGTCAAAGAGGAATCCCCCAGCACCACTTTCTGAGTTCAGGTCAGGAGGATACGATCATCGCAGGTAGGGGTTTGGGACAGGGGAGAGGAGGGCACACAGGGAGGTTTTTATATTTTGGTGCAGAAGAGGTAAGGTCTGCTCACCTTCACGTTCTCAATGAGGAGTCCAGTGATTTGCCCGCTGGTGCCCTCAGTGCTCTGACCGCTGCCAGCACTCCGAATGCTACCAATACTGCCCTCGCTGCCTACACTGTTTCTGTCACCTGCTGTGGGGAGAAGGGAGATTTCAGCATGGGGGGGAGCTGAAGGAAGGGGTGGGGGAAGAGGGGGGGGTCTCCTGTTCCTCTTGAACGCTAACCAAAGAGGGCCAGTTAGGAGGCGGAGGGTCACAGGAGGCCTTGGGCTTCCCTGCAGCCTTCACGACACAGCCCTCGAATGGGGGGCCCTGGCTCCCAAGGAGGAAGGCAACAAGGGTCCCATGCAGGAACTCAGCAATGGGATAGCTTCTCTCCAGCAACATCAAGTTAGTAGGATCCTGGCCCCCTATCCCAGAGGATGAGGCAGAAAATCATTCTACTTCCACCAAAAGCCCCCCAGCTGCAGACCATCTCACGCAAGACTGACAGAGGGAAAGAGGGAAGGGAGGTGTGGTGTGGAAGGCACAGTAACAACTAGCAGGGCAGGTGGGAAGGCAGGCAGGTTGGCATCCGGGTGGTGGGTCCCATCTGTGTGGTAAGGAGTAGGTCTCTATGGCAACCGTGTACCTGGGCACGGAAGGAGGTCGTGCCAGTGGGAGGGAAGAGCACACTATGTTGATGGGCCAGGCAGCTTGGCCAAGGAAGCGTATTTGGGGTAGGTGTGCCCTGATGTACAAACGTGTGCAGTGAAGGTATCTGTGAATGGAAGGGACTGCCTGAACGAGCGGGTGTGCTTTGAGTAGAGCTTATTAGTGGCAGGTGAGTATAGGTGAGGCCAGAATTAGCCACAGATGCCTACTGCCAGTAAGCAATGAGGAAAAAGTGCGCCTATCTCAAGAGAGCTGTGATGGTGAAGACCCACAGACATCTGCCTCAACTGGGTGCACTCCAAGGGCAATTATACATGCATACAAAGGGGAGTAACGGCCAATGTTATCACCACTTGGGCAGGCCTCTCTCTCACAAGCATTTGCCTCTGAGAAAGAAGATGGCCTCAAAGATACACAATTAGATGTGGATGTGTCAGGAGGAAGAGCGGGTACACCTCGGTCCCTCTGGAAGCCTCTCCCTGCTCCACTGCTGCTTCTCTCCTCTCCTACTCCCCACCCCCTTGGTTGCCCCCAAGAGGAAGAACCTCCCTTGGCCCTCACTCCTTCCCAGCAGCGCAAGCCAAGGGAAGGCTTGCCCAGCCCAGCAGTGCCCCTAACCTGGGCTCTCAGGCGCCTGGGCTGTCCTGGTCAGGGTGAGATGGCCACAGGCTGCGGTGACGCCGAGGGGTGCCTGCGGCGAAACAGGCAGAGAGGTGTCTGTATGTGGCTGCAGCCCACCCGAAGGGGTGGCAGTGTCAACCTGCTGGCCCTTGGCAAGGCTCTGGCACGGGCGTAAGGGCACCACACGGGGAAGAGTCAGGCCTGCATGTAGAGACAAAACACGCGGGTCAGAACAGGGTGTGTGTCAAGTCGAGGAGGTCAGCCTGGGGGGCCTCCAGGACTGACCTCTCCCAGCATAGGACCCCAAAGAGATTGTGAAGATGGGCTGGGATGGTGGCAGACGGCTGCCGGGGCTCGGGAACAGCTCAGCTACTCTCGGAGCAGGTATGTCCGTGGAGGGGTGTGGACACTGCTCAAGAGTTTACAACATGAAGAGGATTAGAACAAGGAATATCCCCAGACTTTTTCCAGGGCATTTCCTACAAGGAGTCTCTCAATAGCCTACAGTGTAGATTGGCAACAGTGCCAGAGGAGGCCACACAGTGGCATTTATTCTTCCTTTCTTCAACCTTTTCTCTATTGTTGTTCTTATGTGCCACCAAGTCCCTTCTGACTTAGGCTGACTGTATGAATTAATGCTCCTGTTTTTCACAGATCTGTTCAGGTCTTCTGAACTGAAAGCCATGGCTTCCTTTATTGAATCAATCCATCTCATATTTGCTCTTCCTCTTTTCCTATTGCCTTCTACTTTTCCCAGCCCTATTGTCTTTTTCAGTGAGTCTCTCACAATTCTTTCCTCTAGGCCTACGTAAAAGGACTCCTGCTTATGAAAGGGTACCTTTTATTGGGTTCTTGAAGAACTGTACCCAATTATACCATTTCATCTACAGCTGGAGAAAGTTCAGCATCTATGATGGTTATATTCATCCCACTTTTGTCTCTGGAAAACAAGTTTTGCTCTATTGTTTTTAAAACCTGCAAGACCTGTTTGATCAGAGGCAACAGGAAGACAAAGGGAATAGAAGTATATGTGTGCACATGTGCATGCATGCATAGTATGGAAAAAGTGCATGCGACTACACAATTAAAGATAAGAATGCATTTCTATCTAGTCAGGAATAACACTAATGGTGACACAGACTGCTGCTTCCCTGCCTGGCCCTATTTCCTCCCAAAGTTCAGTTACTACTGGGTAAATGGTGGCCAATAACTATCCTTGAAAAAGGTGGAATCCAAACACATGACTTGCTCAGTGGAGTTTCCAGACGGATGACCTCTGCCACTGTGACCGAAGAGGCTCCACAGCTAACACTACCCCCCTTCAACATACAGTACATTTAATCTTTTCCTACCTAATGGAGTTTATGTGTCAGAGTTAAAATGGCGGATGAAGATGTAGGAAAAATATGGGACAATTACAAAGGAAAGCTCAGTGTGTACAGAGTGAAACTCCCTCTTGGAAAGAAAGTATGCATGAATGAGGCGGTGGGATTGTACAAGGAAAGCCTCATCTGGAACCTCCTCTGGATGAAAGGCAGAGAGGTTGAGAGTATGCTGACCCATCTCCCTACAGCTAGGGAACTGCAAGCTTCCTATGATCAGGAGTAGAGATGGGGATATTCGTATTTGTGTACGAATACGAATACCCCCCCACAGGTGGACAAAACAAGGGTCCGCCCCCCTGGGGCCGGAGTGCCCACTCGCTGTCCGCTGCTGCTGTGGGCTCCACGCTACCTCCAATTGCTCCGGAGCACCCAGTCTGCAAGCCACTCCTCAACCTGGCAGAGAGGCTCGTCGTCCCGCCTTCTGCTAGGAGTGGCTAGCTGACCGCGAGCTCCAGAGCGATAGGAAGGGAGTGTGGAGCCCGCAGCAGCAGCAGACGGTGAGTGGACAGTCATTATGTCCGTTGTTATGTCCACCTGTGCAGGGTATTTGTATACGAATACCCCCATGTCTAATCAGGAGCTCATTCCTCTTGGCCAGGCTTCTCCAGGTCACCTTCATACTGAGAATGAAAATGATTATATGGAGGATTAGAGGAAATTCATTTTATGGCATCCTTCAAATCTTCTCTTATTGAGCAGGGACTATGGATTTCCTCCCTTCCACAGTCCCTGTTCCTGAAACCCTACATCCTATCCCTGAATTCTTTGTTCAAGTCAAGGTTGTCAGAAATCCTGCCTCTAACTCTTTCCAGGAAGCAGAGAAGATGGGAACCCCTCCATAGTCTTCTGTGAACCAACTGGACACAATCCTGCTTACGACAAAAATCAGGGAGCTGATTTCTACACAAAGTCTGTATGTGAAAATTACTGGAAGAAGCCATCCTGACTTGAACGGCGACTGAAGCCCAGTTTGGTCCTTGTTCGTGTAAAGATAAGAAACTAAGGCTGGAGTGTCCATTGTTAACAAGCATGAGGGTAAGCAGAGGAAGTTAGTAGAACAGGAATGCTTTTGGAAGGAAGAAAGGAAGACACCGGACAAATGGGCTCAGACGAAGGAATGGAGTCACAGACACCCCTGGCCACCTTTCCCACCCTCTGATCTCTGATCTCCCCCAATGCTCCCTAGGACAACCTGTCCGCTTGCTGATGACTTCCACAATGGAGGGCGGGAAGTAGCCAACCCGGTCAGTGCCCTTCTGAGAGTCGTGGATATGGCCCTTCCAGCGGCCGTCAGCATGCTGCTCCAGGACCTGACAAAAGAGAACCAGATCCCTTTACAAGTGGGACAAGACGGATGCAGGACAACAGAATCAGAAAGTGGAAAGGAATCATTCAATCGTGAAGGTAGTCATGAAGCTTGTCCCCAGTGCCAAAGCAGAACTTTCGGTTAGTGATGTGCAGCACTGTGACTAAATCAAGGTGGTACACACAAGGAAGTCTTCTGTTCAAGTTAGGGAGCCTTTGGCAGCTCAGTCTTTTAACACCTCAATCCCTCATTAGCATCATAAATATAACAATAGTGACATTTGTTTTACAGGGCTGTCGTAAGAATTGTAAGAAGATAAATGCTCAGCTTTGCTTGCATTAAAAAAAAGAGCAAAAAAATAAATAAAAAAGAAACAAGAGCCGAGCTTCTGAATTTTATGCTTGCACTCTATACTTTTCCTGTAGTTCTGGAGAACTAGGGCACACAAACATGGCTCTGCTTATAAGGCACATCTCCCAAAATCACTGTCACTTCTACTACTCAGTGATTCTCTTTTGTTGGGAAGGCAACCTTCTTAAACCATTTTCCCACAAAGTCTAGCAAGGTCTCACTTATAATATGACCCCATCACTACTACCCCCCACCACCAACTGTACTGTGGATAGGATGCTTCTGTTTAATACCAGGATAAAGGGGCCATTTGCGTTTTTCCACACACCCCTTGATGACTGCACAAGGTCTGTCGCAAAGTAAGGATCACCCAGGAATGCTACAAGGGAAACATTTCAGTCACCTAGACGTTTATATGGCTCTGTTTGGCTCTCACCGTGATCACATCTCCAGCACGGATATTGAGAGCAGTTGGGTCGTGGAGGTTCCAAAAATCTTTCAAAGCTCGGACCTTCAGGATTCCTGATGCCTCTGAAGACAAAGGGTAGAGGAAAGAGAGAAGGAGCGGGAGAAGGAGCAAAGCACACGCAGGAAGATTAACAAGAAGAAAGAGAAGGAATAGAGGACAGTATCACTCACTGGACACTTAGAAGATCGACAATACTGTTCTCTTTGCACGTAATCCCTCCTGCTCCCCATAAACTGATACAACTTTGTTTGTTGAAGTCAGCCTGTGCTTTCCCACCAATCTGCCCCCTCTTTGGTTTTCCATGGTGTGTTTGTTTGGCTCAGGAATCAGTGAGTGGTGAAGTGGAAACTAAGATCTTGGAGTGTAGTCCCTGATTAAGACATCGTCATGGTTTCCATAAAGATGGTACCAGGCAAGTACATTAACTCATAGAATGAATGGCCTAGGCTTCGGCCTGCTCACCTCGTAAGAGCTGTTTGATGTCCTTGCTGGCATGAGAGGTGGTGAACTGGTTCACGATATCCAGGGCCGTCTGGTTGTAGGTGTTGCGGATGTTGACATCAATGCCACCCTATCCACAGAGAGAAGGTTAACGATGGTAGGCCTGGAAAGGGATATCTCCCTGCGGCAGGTATTCCTGTTCTGAGAGTCGCTTCACAGTATAGGCACCTAACCTCATTTTGGGCTAAGACTAGGTTAGACACCTTTAAACCACACTTCCTAAACCACAACCAAGGGCAGATAAAACAGCCCTGTCTATAAGCAGGAGCAACTTGCCCCCAGTTTGCTGGTGTGATGCAGAAGGCTCAGATTTGTGAGGCCCTGGGTTTGCCACATCCCCTCATCCTTAGCAACCCAAAGGAATATCACTGCCTCCTTCACAGAAGTGTTAAGCAGCATAAAAAAGGGAAGAAGCGCAAAGCACTCTGCATATTAAAGTTCTTCCCCCCCCAAAGGTAGCCCCATATCTATTTTATAACACTGTTTGTAGCTATTCCTTGAACAAAGGTAGTTCATACATGTGAGGACGTTGCAGAGTCACCCCAGCATGCTCTAAGGAGAAGCATGAGGCCATACTTCTTGCTAGCTGTGCATTTGACAGGTATGTGAAAGGGCGATACAGGTGAGCACACAGAGGGTTCCTCCATTTGAGGAGGAATTCACACAGCTTGGGAGGTGTTGGAATCATTACTGTGTGGGAGAGACTAGTAATACCCTTATAGGGGGCTTACATCAGCGACATGGCCGCCAGCGGAATGCCTCTCTGCTCTCTGTTTCCCACTTCCACTCCGCTCTTGGGCCCCTGGTCTCTCCAAAGCGGAGACCACCTAGTTACCAAGCAACCATTCCAGTCTTTGCTCACAGCTTTACTGTTAGTCTCACCTGAAGCAGCAGGCGCACCACCTCGGTCTTCCCATACAGGGCTGCCTCATGCAAAGCAGTGCCTGTCTTTGTCTGTTTGTTGATCTCGATTCCGGCTTTCAGAAGTTGCCTGGGCAGACAGGAACATACAACAGAGGCGATGAACAGATGTGACAGAGGACTACAGCCCAAATCCCAAACCTGTGTTGCAGGCTGTGTGGCAACGGGGAATTTACCAAGGAAAAAGAGAAGGGCGAGCAGGTGTAAGACATTAGGCAGGGGACTGATTTCTGCTCCAAGAAGAATTAAAAAGGAGATCTGGAAGGAGATCTGGGTATACAGTATTTGCCCCACAACTGGTGCTAATTTATGACCTCACACTACTGCTGTAGGGATTTCACTTCATTAACAGTAATTGCATGAATAGCAATTTTTGCTAGAGAAAGATCCAGAAGACATTGAGTTGCTGCTCTTTCTGGAACACTGGGAAGAGACTGGAGGCGGTTCAGGAACAGAGAGCCTGCTGTGGCCACCTCTTTCTCTTCTTAGGAGAAGCAGCCTTTGTAAAGACAGCATTCTCTGTACACTTTTAGTGCACAGAACTACGGAGGACTTGCCTCTCTACCTGTTCACCTAAAGCTGCAAGTTATCACAGGGGTGTGTGATCCCTTCCACACAGCTAGTCTGAAACACACTGAGGGAAAGCCTTTCGATGGTGAAGCAGATGCGAGAGTCGCTGACTGCTGTTTGGAAAGATGGGTATAAACTTCAGGGATGGAAGGAGCTTTCCAGTGTCAATGCCCTGTTTCCAGGCTGTGAAAACAGTGGACCATTTGGGTAATGGGGTGGGTGGGTTGATATTTGGGTCAGTCAAAGGGAGGCACTCACAGGTGTGCCTTCTCAGTCTTTGGCCACCATTTTGTTTGCCTTTTTGGAACAATATGACTTCAAGGTGTAGCATTTTTCTAAGGGGTGTTTTTCTGAGAGCTGCAGAGGTAAGAAAGGGTAACCTGGCAGCTGCTTAAAACAAAATTTATTTCCCCCATGACAGCAGTTCATCCCTGCTTCTGAAAACATCAAAGTAGGAAGACAGTCCTTTGCTCCTGTCCTTCCCAAACATCCATCAAATGGTCAGCTCTGCATTAAATGCCCTGAAGCTAGCACGCATGGGCTGCTGAGGGAGGCCGTGTGTCCTTCCTTTTCCGCACTGGAAGCACTCGGATGAGTTTACCTGGTGATCTCCTTGTGCCCGTTCTTGGCTGCCAAGTGCAGAGGAGTGGTGTAGTTGGGGTCGCTTGTGTCCTTGGATTGCCCCTCAAGCAGAGCCACACACATGTGGCTGTTCAGGAGCAGCTGGGCCACCTAATGTAGACAAAGCAGGGGAGGGGCTTAGTTGCAGTGGAAAGACGAGAGAGGGACAGAGGGGCACTTAAAGAAAGCATACACTGCAGGCGGCTGTTCTGCCTCCATCCGACAGAACACATAGGTTCCGGGGAGAGTGATCTATGGTCTCATGTTTAAGTAGCAGCATTTGCACGTCAAAGGTCTCAGGTCCCATCTCTAAGAACATCATGCAGCAAGGAATGGAACTGGGGTCTCCCTGCCTCAAAACCCCCTCTCAGTCAGAGGAGATCTTACTGGGCTAGATGGGCAAAGAGTGGGACCTGATCCATTGCTGGTTCTCACATGCCAATGCTGTGCGCCACTTCAGAAGCCATCCTGGTCATGCCCATCCCGTTTCTTCTCCTCCTCCTCTCTTAGGATGAGTTTACACCAGAGATGGGAAAAGTGCTGCCAGACATTTCTGGACTGCAGCTTCACCCACCGCTGGTTATGTTGACTAGGACTTAGGGGAGCTGATTTTAGATTATTCCAGCTCCAATCCCATGCTTCATTCCCCTCAGAGGGAACTCCTACAGGACAGAATTTTGTTCGATGAACACTGGCTAGAAGGGCACTGTGCAAGCATCCGCCCCACTCGGGGCAGGCTCTGCCCTGTGTATCCAGTGGCACAACCTCTCTCTCAACCTGTGCAAGACAAGGCATCTGACAGAGAACCTGTCAGAGCAGGGGGAAGGGAGTGCTTACACAATTGCCCTTCTGTTCAGCCTGCACTGTGTAAGTTACTGGCCACTGTGTTTCATGGAATAGGGCCAGATCCAGGAGGGATGCAAGAGCGGGTCAAAGTGACCTCTAGAAGGCTCTCCTATGTCACCGAGACCTTTGGTTGCATTCATGGCAGCAGGAGGAACTGCAGTTCTCAGCAACACTATTAGCAACACTGAGTCAAGGAGGGGCAGGGCCACACCTGCAAATTTCAGCCACTTCCAGGGGCGATCTAGAAGTCTAGCTGCATATTCATCTCCCACCCGTGTTCCTGAGTAATGCGGTGTCAACAGCATTGTGAGAAGTAAATGTGGGCAGATGTCAGCAGCAAGCCCTCACAGCACACTGCAGATTAGGCACCTGCCTCACAACGCCAGTTCCTGATACTGGCCCTGCAATGGCATTTTATTCCTAGGTAGGCACCTGCAGGATTGCAGCCTAAAATTGACAAGATAGTATCATAGCAAGATTTTTTTTTTAAAAAAAATCTCTAATCCTTTTGCAGTTAGCCTATCAACACACGTGCTCCCACTTTGGTAGGACAAGTGCCATAACCCTGCCTTTATCCATGGTTTTTCACAGGGAACCCCCAACATCTTGGTCTTCAATTCGTAACCCTTCTGTATCTCCTCACAGCTAGGTCTATCCTTTCCTTCCTACCACAGAACATCCATGAAGAAAGAAAAGACGAGGTAGCGATACAACATTTTTGACTGGAATCCATAGAAGTTCTCCTCTCTGGAGCCCTGGGTCTCAGCGAGGCCACACAGAGATGCAGGTCTGGAACATCTCTCACTAAACCCAGCACTGATTTTTCCTTTGGTTGTTTCTCTATTTCACTGTACACACCTGTAGAACTTTTTGTTTTCCACTATGCACACTTATTTATTTTTGATTTGACACTTCCCCCTCCCCCCCCCTTCAGTGCCACTGACCACATATTCTGGGGGCAAAATGGGCTCCTCTGGCTTCAACCACTGCATACTAGATACACGTAGGAAGGTGGTGAGCCTGGGGCTTCTCCTGTTCCATTTCTGTCATACATCTGTTAAAAACATAAGAAGCCCTGTTGGGGGGGGGGGGAGGAGGAGGAAAGGAGGCTACTTGGTGTTTTGTTATCCACATCATCACTGAACTTCTGGATAGCTCAGTGGGTTAGGTCTCTGGCTGCAGAGCCAGAGGCTGGGAGTTTGATTCCCCCAATGTGCCTCATTGACAGGGCCTGGACTCAATAATCCTTAGGTTTCCTTCTAGCCCTGCAATCCTAAAATTCTAAGATTAAATGAATCCAGAATTTTAAAATTATATGAGGCCTCTTGTATTTATTTACAGAATAACCAGGAGGACCAAAAATTGACCAGCCCATCTGTGCCAAACAGGCACATTTTAAAATAATGTTTATTAAGAGTGGCCACATTCCAAAAGAGGGGAATGACTCTGTTCCTTTAAGACTTTTAAGGAAGACAAATACTCTGAAGGAACCCCATCCTAGCACTGCAGAAAACATGACACCTGCTGCACATTTGCCTTGCAAAGTTCTTAAAGGGGTGGAATTCCTGGATGCCTTTTGGAATAGAGTCATCCAAGTTGTCACCATCTCTTCTCCAGTCCCTCTCTTTCCAAGCGGCACCTGCCTGGTTCCATCAACCTCTCCACCACAGAGCTTGACGTTTTGTTTTTGTTTTTGCTTTGCAGCTCCTCTTCCCACAAAAGGGCCACAGACAAGGTACAAAGGCAGGGATTATGGAGATTAAAAGAAAAGGCAGTAAGTAAGGGTTTCTCTTTCAAGGGACTTTGGCCTCTCCCTCAGAGGCTCTGGGTCTGAGGGCCACATCCACAGAGAATACCTGCACCAAGGCACAGCGCCCCGAGAAGCTCCGGGGTATGTATTTTTGTGTGCAATTGTCCTATTTATAGCTTCTTTGCTATACAAATGAACATTCAACCCACCCCCTGCCTTGTGATGGGGACAGAGCCTTGCCAGTCCATCACCTCCCTTGGTTTCAGGCCCTCGGGCTAGTATCTCCGCGTTCACATAGATCTGCTGCCCTTTCCTTTAGCTTAGGAGGGAAGCTTCCCACCCCTCAGGAATCCTGAGTAGCCTCTTGCACCTGTCCTGAATAGCAGAGACAGGAATTCATGGCCAGCTCCCTGCTTCGCCAGGTTGGAATCTCAGGCCTCCTGTCCCAGCTGGCCATAGCTCTGCCTTTGTGGCCTGGAGAGATTAGCAGGGCTCAGGCACTGTCTGGTTTCTGAGGGGACCTGATTCCAGCCTCGCTGGGTTTCCAAAGTCAATCCAAAGTCAATCCTAATGCTTAAGAGTCATGTTACGTGTCAACATCATGACACGGCCTGGTCCAGGATGACATTTTTTTTGGCCCATTCACATACCCTTGCAGTGGCGACAAAGTCTTGTGGGATGGAAAGGGCTTCTACAGATGGGCAAAAGCATTTAGAGTATCCTTCCACCCTGACCCATGGGACCATGCCAGCATTCCTCAGGTTGGAATGAGACTGTCTTTGAAAGGGCCCACGGAACAGGAGAGGGGGTGAGCAGGATGGCTGACTCTTCACCTGCTCCTGATAGGAGGATGGGCCTTCTGCCAGGTCGAATCACTTAGAGCAATCACCATTTCAGCATAGGTGAGCAAACACGAACTTATCAGCGGCTGGCCTCTTTGTTGCAAGCAGTGGCTACAGAGGCTTCTGCTTACCTTCAGCCTCCCAAACTCGCAGGCTAGATCCAGGGGTGTTTTCTTAGCTTTGTTGACAAGGCATGGGTTGGACTGGTGCTGAAGCAGCATCTCTGACTGCAGAAGGATGGGTAAGAACATGGAAAGAACAATGTAAAACTGCAAACATTGGCAGCAAATCAAAGCCCTCCTTGTAAGCGAGCCCTTTGTCAGTTCTAGTGGCCACGGTGTCTGGATTGGCTTCTTTTAGAGCTGGCCAGTCTAATCCAAGTCTGTTAAATCTAGAAATTCACCCACCTTTCCTAGAAAGCTTTCACAGTATTCCCAAGATTATGTTAGAAGTAACTTAACATTCTGCTATCATCTACCTCCCCAGGAATTTCTCAGCCTCCACCCCCCCACTTCTTGAAAATAAGGGTATCTGTTTCACACAAAATTCTGGATAGGGTGGACATGTTTCAGATTCGTTCAGACAATAAATTTGATATTGAATGCAGTGTCTCATATTCAGAGAATCCCAGCTTACATTTTTTTAAAAGCAAAATTCTAGTCCTCACTGTAGGACTGTAGAAACTTGGAAATATATAGGAAATGTCAGACAAAAACCCAGAGCCACTCTCACAGAATGTCTTAAGAGGCTTTGATATTATTCTTATCTCTTTTCCAGTTTCCATGTCAGTTATTCCCAGTTCCTGAGCCTTAAATGAAACTGAATACATTTGTACAGTTGAAATTCCTGGAATTTAAGTATTACCCATGGAGGGCTTTTTTTTTTTCCAGAGCAAAAGGAAACATGGATCAAGTTGGAAGTTTAATACAGGAATAAAAGAGTGGCTGTTTGGGTTCATGCTGTTTCTCAGACCACAAGAAATTCTGCCCTTTCCCCCCAACCCCAATTCATCTCCCTCCAGAATCTGTAGACAGAGGTTATGCTGGGGGTTAAGCAAGGTTCCCTCTAAGGTGTGCATGTGCGTATGACTCTGCCCCCCTTCTGCGTGGTGTTCCTCCTCCTTTGCACATCCACAGTAATCCTTTTCAGCCCCTTTGGTTCTGGTCACGATGGAACCCTGCATGGGGGGGGGAAACGGGGGGGGCGGTGGAGTCGCACGCGCAAGGGGCAGAGCCCCGCCTAGTGGGGCTGAAAATTAGAAGGGACGTCAGTGTTAAGTATGATTCATCCCCTCTTCTCATAGCAATTTCACAGCAGCAGACACACATTATCCTGTGGAAGTTCTATTAATCCCATAGTACTGGAGTGAAGTTTTGACATAGTTTGCAGGGAGTGGAGGGAACATGGAGAAAACAATGAGGGTTGTGTAATAGGAGTGGCCCACTGGTGATTGGTGGGCATGTTCTGGACTGACCGGCCAAGGAAGCA
This sequence comes from Intellagama lesueurii, assembly GCA_037013535.1. Classification (NCBI taxonomy): domain Eukaryota; kingdom Metazoa; phylum Chordata; class Lepidosauria; order Squamata; family Agamidae; genus Intellagama; species Intellagama lesueurii. The sequence continues at coordinate 181,630,694 of JBAJHW010000002.1, forward strand.
GTTCCTCCAGAGCTCCAATTTGGCCCACTGATAATTAGGTTTTAATAGCATTGGATTGTACGCATCTCCTGGACTCTTCTGTTAGGCATGCCATTTAAACTGTAATGGTGAGATACCTTTCCTCTGGCTATGAACTGTTTGTTGTTCACAAGGCTGCTGTCAACCTCCTGTCTTTGATCTTATCACACAGCAATGTGTGTTATAATCAGTGTTTCCAAAAACTGGCTTGGGTAATGATATGCTATGATGCAAGCAAAACATACAAACCATATGGGCTGAAAACACTGTTCTGTTAACGGTCATCACTGGATGGACATAATTGTGAAATCAGTGCCCCCAAGTGTCCCAGAAGAGAGCTCCATTTCTGCAAGAATGGAAGTGAGTATTGAGGTATGTTCTCTCTGAGGTGGTGGGGGCCAAAAAAATATGTGAGAAAAAGTTGGACAGCACAGGAGAAGGAAGAGTGTGAAATGAATGGGTTCTAATTGGGTGTGATCACAAGTTAAAAGCACTGGCCAATCTGGACATGCAAGGGGTCTGTACGACAGTCCCAGATTCCAAAAATGCAGGCAGATGCCTACTTTCCCTGTCTCCCTACCAGTGGCCCCAGCACCACCACTCACCACTTCGTAGTGGCCGTATTGTGCAGAAAGATGCAATGGGATCTGTCCATCCAACGATGCCGTGTTGACTGAAGCTGCCGCTCTCAGCAGCAGGCGCACTGGCTCCACTTTCCCTTGCCAGGCAGCATAGTGTAGTGGTCGCATTCCTGTGGGGAGAAAGTGATTAGAAAGAAGAAACACAGGAAAGGATTCAGATTTAATCATGCCTAAAGTAAATCTGCTGCGATTAAAATGACCAGTTTAAGCCCTATTCATTTCAATGGGTCCACTCTGGTAAAAGAGGTGGAAGAAACAGGCTGCATGGTATATGAACCGCAGGGGTAGATAATGAGGAACAGGGCTAATAAAGCAAAGATGTTATGCCTCACCAGTTCCTTTCTCAAATCTTTGGCCAGACATGGTAGTAAGGGGGGAACTTATAAGTTGCGTTATTCCAGTCAAAGCAGAAGTCTCTTTTCTTTATGAAGGAAACTGTATTTCTTCTGGGGGAACTGTTTGCTATCAATACACTTTTGACTCCATTAAGTAAGGAGCAGGTATTGTGCCATTCCCTCACACTGCTGGCTAGGACAACAGCATGGAGGATTTCCCTCCGTCTTGAAGAGAGCAAGAAGAATGCTTACCATTGATATCCTTAATATCCACGGTGGCCTGTGCTTCCAGCAGCAGGGAGATTAGTTCTAGGCTCCCAACCAGGGCCGCATGGTGTAGTGCTGAAAACCTGAGAACAGAGGAGAGAAGAGAACAATTTGCAGGTGCATACACCAGGGGCCTCCTAATTTTACACCCCAGTCCTCCCATTTGGGAGTCATTGTTAGCCACGTCTAGGCTCAGACTCAGATAACTCAGAGCCACACAACAGTGGCATCGAAGGTCTCAGCAGATTGCCTGTAACTACGTGGATGTTGTTGTCTCAAACCTCCAAACATGGGGTTAACTGCACTATGGCACACCCTTCCGCATCAATCATCATGGGCTGTCATGGAAGGGAAACTGTGGAGAACCTTGGCTGAACTGTGACTCCAACAGCCATTACAGGAACCATGAGGCAAGCTTTGAACACCCTTGTCCAGTTGAGGGGCAAGTGTGTTGGATGAGGCCCTGGAGAAAGACTTACAATCTCAGCAGGCACTTCATCAAACACCTTCCTTTTAGACTGCACCAAGCTGGAAATCTGGTCTCCCAATTTCTCTTCCCAAATCTGTGTGTTCCTAAGAAATTACCCCCTTCCCCTGCCACCCCATCCTCCCATCTGATCCTTTAGGTCTGGTGTCAGTATCTGTTCCTATGCTTGGCAAAAGGAGTGACGTTTGCACATCTTCCCAGATCTGACAGACAAAAATGAAAGAGACTATAGTATCGTCTTTATAATATTCTGGGAAATAGGGATGTTCTGAAGTAACAGACATCTGCTCGGCTCTCCGAACCTCTCAGTTTCCAAAATAAGGGACAGCTTTTCAAAGTAGGGAGCATTCCTTAAAATAAGGGGCATCTGGCCATTCCAGTTCTTTGTGAACTATGGCTTTTGACAACTTTCCAGCATGGGTTGGACAAGCCCAAAATACTTAATGACACATCTCCCTTTCCTGCCTTTCTTAGTAAACCAGCTGTTTCTGAAACCGATCTTTTCTTCAGAGATTTCACTGTGTAGCCTTACAGGTGGGAAGGCTGTGTTGTTTCTGGGCGACAGGCAACCATTCCTATCGGCTCTGCTCCCGGACCATATGACCGTGGGCCTTGGCTATGTTTTGCCTTGGTGTCTCTGCTTTCTGGATGGGTATATATTCTTTGTGTAGGAAGACATGAAATTACCCAGAACAGCATGCCTAATGGTAGTGGGCAAAGCAATAGAGTCCTCCTGTTCCATTTTAAAGAAACTGCATGCAAGGAGAAGACCTGAAAGTGCAACTTTTCTAATTGCCACCCCACTCTAAAAGGATATCAAACTTGTGCCATGCCACTTTTAAAGGCACAGGCGATCCTTCTACAGCTGCTACTCAATCTTGGCAAGGGGGAGGTGACTGGTATTTTGATTTCTTTTTAAGGGGGTGGGGAAATGGAGATAAAAACCCACAGACAAAAAATAAGCCTTGTGAGTCCGTAGTTGGGTTGTCTGGGCATAATTGAAAAACTAACACTGTGGGCCTGCTGGCAGATAACAAGCTACTCCTAATCAAGGAGTCCATCTCTTCCCCAGCCCCATCTCCCCAACTTGCCCTGAGGATGGCAGTCTCTCTCCCAGCAGGCTGCGGTCCGAGTATGCCAGGCCACAGAGAATGAATAGAGCCTGTGTTTCTGGTCTGTGAAAGAGGCTTGTTTACCCAGAGTCCCGTCCCCCCCACCCCTTCCACTTTCCGCCTTTCCCTTGCTCCACACCGATGCCATTCATTCAAAGGGTAGGAAACCAGCCCTGAAGATCGCAAGAGAGACCCTGGAGCCTTCAAAGCAGGGACATGGTCCCCAGCAAAGCTTGGAAAATGCAGAGAAGCCCCAGCCCAGCCCCTGGAATTACTGGGTTCTGATGGCCAGTCAGAGCAGATTGTCCCATACGCCTGTTACAGACACCAAGGAAGTCTCTCTCTCTCTCTCTCTCTCTGTGTGTCCCTCCCTCCCTCTCCCTCTCACCCCCCCTTCTCTCTCACACACACACACACATACATTTTTAAAGATTCCATGAAGGTTGGGGGATTGGGAGGCAGAGAAGGGATGGGAAAATGTAAAGATCACACTGTGATCCTGGGCTTCTGCAGTCTTGCATAGTAATATCAACACAAGACCAAAAAACATAAGCAACGCCAAAACACATTAAATGTGTAAGGTATTCGGCAGTTATTCACTCAGAGAAAGCTTGCCTGAGGAGAAAGGTCTTTGCCTGCTTGTGGAGGGACAGTCAAGATGGGGCCAGTCTACTCTCCTGTGGGAAGGAAGTTCCAGAGTCTGGGAGCAGCAGCAGAGAAGGCCCTCTCTCCCGTGTCCCCACCAAATGCACCTGTAAGGGTGGTGGGACCAAGAGAAATCATCAAGATCACTTGATGATCTTAACAGCCGAGCAGGTTCATAAAGGGAGATGGGATCCTTGAGATAACTTGGGCCCAAGCCATTTAGAGCTTTATAGGTTAGAGAACCATCTCTCTGAATTCTGCCCAGAAATGGATCGGCAGCCAGTGGAGTTGTGTGATCCCTGTTTCCAGCTCCAGTTAGCAATCTGCCTGCTATGTTTTGGACCTGCTGAAGTTTCCTGATACTTTCCATAGGCAGCCCCACATAGAGTGTATTGCAGTAATCCAGCTGGGATGTAACTAAAGCACTGTCATATCAGACCTCTCCAGGAATGGGCGAATTAGCTGGCTCGCTAATTTTAACTGTGCAAAAGCACTCCTAGCAATAGCCAAAACCTGGGCATCTAGATTCAGACACGAATCCAAGAGTACTTCCAGGCGGTGCACCTGGGTTTTCAGGGGGAGTGTCACTCCATCCAGCACAGGATGTGACCAGCAGCACCTCTGCCTTGTCTAGATTATGTTTCGGCTTAGTCACCTTCACCCAGTTCATTACTGACACCAGACCCTGATCTAGAGACAAAAAAACTTCCTCAGATTTAGATGGCAAGGGGAGATACGGATGGGTGAATACTGGTGACAGAGAACCCCCAAACTCTGGATTTATTTAATATGTAGATGTTAAATAAAATGCGAGATAAAACAGGACCCCGAGGGACCCCCGCAAGCCAGCTGCCAGGGTGTTGAACAGGAGTCCCCCAGCACCGCCTTCTGATTTATCTTCTCTAGGAAGGACCTGAGCCATTGTAAAACAGTGCCTCCAAGTCCCAGTCCAGAGAAAAAGTTACTTTTTTAGACTTACAACTCCCAGAATTTTTCAGCAGTGGCATCATGGCTGGGGAATTTTTGGAAACTTCAGTTTAAAACTGTATATTATGTAGGGTTTAACACTGAGTGAGGGATGAATAACAGCCAGCTGAGGGCAGAAAAAGGAAGGGAAAAGCCCTGGTGTGTAATGACAACAGTACCAGCAGGGGAGGCCTTTTTCTTGGCCCCAGGCAGTCGGCTAGCAGTCACCTCAAGCTATGGCTCTGCTGCAGGGCCTGGATGCTCCAATTATCCCCAGGGCAACCTCTGTGTAAGACGAAGGGGATCCCTGCAGCCAGGAGACTGCCCTGAAGCTCTCAGAGGGCACGGGGCCCAGGCAACAGGCAGGCCCAAAGAGCGCTGAGGCTGAGAGAGCTGGAGAGTGTGGCCTTTGCCATTGCCTAGCAGGGGTAGGAGGCAACCTCCATGGGTCCCAAAGCACTTCAGAGGCCGCATGCCCGTCCTAGTGAACATTCTCCAGTGCAAGAAAAGCAAGCAATAAGAGGAAGCTTTCTACTCTGTGGGGCTAAAAGGAAGACTCTTGGGTCCTGCCACCCTACTATTTTTGTGTCGCCACCTTGTTCTTTCTGCCACAATTCCTGCTATCTGTAACACAAGAATAACAGCCAGAAATTCAACACGAGCAGTGCTAACTAGGAAAAACCCACTCTGCTATCATGCTCGTGTTAGAGGGAAGGGAAATTATGCCAAAGACCAAACCCACAAATAGTGCACCTTCCGTATCTGAAATCTGGGGTATAAATGCAGCAGCAGCAGCAACAACAGTGTTGCAAATTCACTTTACAGGCTCATAACTGGCATACCTGAGAACTGCAAAGCTAGTGACTTCGTGTGTGTGTGTGTGTGTGTTTATAATATTGATATACTAATTGTGTCTATTATTATACACTAATTGGTATACAGGTGTATGTGTGCCAACACTTGTATACTAATAAGCACATAAACCAAAATCGTTACTTAAGGGATGATAATATCTTTATTAGGAAAAAAAATACCAGATATTCTTCTCCCAATTTTTATTATCTATTTGGCTGATGTTAGTAGAATGTGTGACCTATTCATTGCTTCTAAAATATGTATGCAGAATATAAATTATATCCCAGTAATCCATCAGGGTCATGAAATCAGAATTCAGAAGGAGGAGGAGGCGGCGGCAAAGAAATTGCACTTAGGAGCATTTGTTGTGCTGACTTTTAAAACATCAGGCTAATAATTTGTATTATAGATGCTCCTGAGGAATAATCATACGTGGTTTGGGAATCATGGAGAAGCTGCTTCTTCCTCTTCCACAACCCCCTGCCTGAACCCCTTAAAGAAGTGCCCTGGAAGTGTCTCTTCATATTTTTTTTCAGGTCTGAAAGGTAAGTCACAGGGTCATTTGGGGAAATGTAGATATATGGAATTATGGTAATAGTAGTACTCAGCAAAACTAACAAAGAGTCTTTGGGCAGCTTGTAAACTGATCGTTTTTTTACTTATCATAAGCTTTTGGGGACTGCAGTCTGTTTCATTAGATGCGTGATTCGTTAAGTGGGCTGCACTCCACAAAATCTTGTGCTAGATAGAATTTGTTAGTCTACCAAGGTGCCACAAGACTTTTTGTTGGTGTTGCTGCAGTGGAACTACTTCATCTCCCTCCACCCTTCAAACACTGTTTGCAGGGCGCTTCCAAGAGTCCAGAGTGCTTCTCATGCATAATCTAGCTGTAGCCTGATGGAAGTCACTGTTCCTATCTCCCCATACATATTGCAGATTGGGGGGGGGGGGGGGACAGTGTTTGCCTAAGGCAGCTTAGTGAGTTCATAGCAGAGGTGAAAATCAAACCAGGGACTTCCTGATTGGGAGCTGAGTCTCTTGGCCCCACTTCACCAGTGTAATAAGGCAACAGCTGGAAGTCTCATGACAAACATCTTCCACAGAGTGCACAGTATGGAGTATGTCTGTTCAAAATTACTGTGTGCATGTATGTGTGTTTTGTGCTGTCAAGTCAGAACTGAATTACCACAACCCTAACAGAGCATTCGAGGTAAGTGAGATATTTAAGGAGTGGTTTTTACCAGTTCCACTCCCTCAGTGAGCTTCCATGGCTAAGTGGGAATTTGAACCCTGTTCTCCAGAGTCCAAGTCCATCACTTTATCCACTACACCACACTGGGAATCACTCAAAATTCCTGGCTCCTCCTAATTCTTTGGAAACAGGACTGCAGTCCCAGTGAATTACAGTTTGACTATTGAAGTCACCTGAAGAGCCACTCATGAGACGTGCTGTCATCATGATTGGCTCTTCACTCCCTCCATCAACATGAGATCTCCAGGTTTAGTAAGCAAGCACCTAGTTGTTATTGTTAGCCATTACCACTTGAGTGTATCTTGACTGCCTGTTTTTTTTCTGCATTTTGGCTGTTCCAAAACTCCAGAATTCAGTATGAGATTAAACTTTAGGGTATAAAATTCTGGCAAAATCCCTAAACTACATTTCTTGGATTGTTCCTTTGCACAGACTATATTTGGCTCAGAATCTGGGCCATTCTTTGTCCTTTCAAATAGCACTGGAGTCTGACAGAGCCACTTTCATGTAAGGGTGACTGGTGTGAGCAAATCTGAGCATATCACGCCAGTTCTGGCTTGCCAGCACTAGTTACCCGTTGTATCAAGCTCAAGGTTTTAACTCCTAGGTATAAAGCGCTCCACAGTTTGGGACCACATTACTTGTTGGAGCGTCTGACCCCAATGCCATCTGCCTGACCTACCAGATCTTCCCAGACCAGGCTCCTCCTTGTGATCATCCCAAGGAGAGCCTGAAAGTCCTCTACTAGAGGCAGGGCCTTCTCTGCGTTGGCCCCATTTTTAAGGAATCAGCTTCCAGAGGAGCTACGCCTGGCTCCCTCCCTTCTGACATTCAGAAGAAAACGTAAGACCTTTCTTTTTAGGGAAGCCTTTCATACTGAGACAGGTTGCTATATTTTTTCTTTTCTTTTCTTTTTCAATCGCCTGTCCTGCTACGTTGTAAACTGTTTTTACGCCCTTGGGTTTCTTATACTGTGAGTGTTTTCAGTGTGCTTGGATTTTATTTCTTAAACTGCCCAGAATAGTGCTCTCACACTAATAGGGCAGTATATAAATATAATAAAATAAATAAATAACCCTCTGAAAATCTGTGGGAGAACAAGGCAATTGTCTCTGGTAAAATAATTGGGGAGGAAGACAACAACTGGGGAGCAAACGTTTTGCTATATGTTTATATAAGAATATGGTAAAGTAACATCAAAAACGGAAGCATAGGAACTTATACTGTTAGTTAAGCAGCATTAGCTAAATTTTAATGCATGCTATGACCTTAATCCACAGTGATTTCTTGTCAGGGTTTGCGGAGCTACTGTACTTTTCTAAAAATGGGGTTAGCAGATAATATTTTTCTCAGCCGGTAATAAGTCACCGCCCTGCTGAGAAAAACTGCCGACCTCAAACCACCTTGTTGATGCAAATTTTACTTTAGCCTTCCCCAACCTGGGTCCCTTTAGATTTCTTGGCCTATCCAGGCTTCCTCACCCTGGCATCCTCCAGAGGTGTTGCCCTGTAAGCACATCGCCCACAACCCACAAGCCCAATGCCTGTGCTAGCCGAGGGTGATGGGAATGGTAGTCTAAGTCATCAGGAAGGTGCTGCATTGGGAAGATTGCTCTGTTCCATTAGCTCAGTAATGTATACATCTTGCGGTTTAAGGATCTGGCCCTGTGTCTTTAAGGGTTTGGTCTCCTGTGCTATTCTTGGATTTTGGATTCCTGTCTTGAAAGGACTGGTTCAAGGTCACACAACAAGTCAGCAGTGGAGCAGGAAACAGAAGTCAGGGAGGGAGGACACCCTCGATCCCTGCAATGAACAACAGGTGTACCATTCCTCCAACTCATCAATGTTTTTATCACTGTTTAGTACATACCCATCCACATCCTGGTAGTTCACATTCATCCGTTTTGTTGACCCCAGGAGTTCTAGAGAAAAATAAGGAGACGAGTGGGGAAAAAAGAAATGGGTCAGTTCAGGATTCTGTGGAACATCTTGACTAAATCTGCATGACTAAATACAGAGTTCAAATAAACACCGGGCAATTTTCATATGCAGGATATGTCCCTTACTGTTCTATAGAAATAAAATGGGTTGGGCAGTACCTTGATTAGATCACTGAAAAGTTACACATAAGGTAAGCTTTAGAGCAGTGGTCCCCAACCTTGGGCCTCCAGATGTTCTTGGACTGCAACTCCCAGAAATCCTGGCCAGCAGAGGTGGTGCTGAAGGCTTCTGGGAGTTGTAGTCCAAGAACATCTGGAGGCCCAAGGTTGGGGACCACTGCTTTAGAGCAAAGACAGGATACAACTTGAGCTTATGGCAAGTAGTTAAAAAATGGGGTCAGATGTGATGCCCTGGGCTCATGACGTTAGACTGCTGGGAAAGCAAAATGAAGGATGAGATTCTACACGAGATGGAAGTGACATAGGTATCAATTTTCAAGTTTGGAAGATCTTGTCTATGAAGAGAGGAAAGCCTGTAAACTGATATCTTTTTTTACCTTTATCTCATGTGGAATTTCAAACTCTATGTTGCTTTCTCAGCAGTCTGGCTTCATGAGCCATGAGCATGACATCTGGCCCAATTTGTGAAATATTTTCCTTAAATCCAAGTTTTATACCATCCTCGATTAAGAATTCTGTGGAACTTGGAAGATCACTTCCTTTGTAACTTTTAAGTCATCCAGTCAGAGTATTGCCCAACCAAGAGCTTTGTTTATGAATGCATCACACAACCACTTTATGTATTCTCTATTCCATGAATCTGCAACTCCATGTACAAGAAAAAATATTTTGACCACAAAAATTGAGTGGTTCCAAGTCAGAAATTTGTGATATGAGCTGAAATGAAAGCATTAACAATTTTTGCAAATCATCATCATCATCATCATCATCATCATCATGTGGCCCTTTTCAGGGTTTTCTGGGTAGAAAATACTCAGAAATGGTAAATATAGAGACTGGAATTAAGTGATTTCCATCACAAAAGCTGAATTCACTGGAAAATGAACACATTATTTTTTTGTCTACTTTTACATTCAGAGTTTCTTTACTTTCTCACACAGTCTTCGGAGCAAATTTATAGTCGCCCTGGAAATTGTGTTAAATGCAGTCCGGCCTGAATCTTTTCCATGAAAAAAGGGTGACATTCCTTTTTCGACCCACTCTGCCTGTCATCAGTGGTTGGAATGTGTCAACAAAGAAAGACAAAAGAAGGCATGGATTTGTGCAGAAATTCCATGGGCTAATTTAGAAATAGAGGTGCAAGTCTAGATATACTTACAGCAACGTAAGCCGATGTCTTACCATAGCGGTGAGGAAGACTGATCTGCTGACCAGTCAGCCTGCTCTGTCCCCTGTCCAAGTGCTACCAAAGAACAATTTCAAGGACCTTGCTCACCCTTATTGTGGTTCTCCATCTCTACATTGGATAGCCTTCCATCAGAGGGTTCTCCTCTGCAAAGCAGGACGCACTGCCCACCCATACTTCAGACCCACCTTGCAACGCACAGGACAGTGCCTGACCCATTCCTTCAGCTTCTTCTCCTTTTTCTCTCCAGCTCCATTAACACTGCCTTCTACACATCCTTCTCCATTGGCACCAGCCCGGTGCGTGCTTCCTTCTCCACTTCCCCATTCCCCAGCATGGCTGCTGCCATCACCAAACCCTTCCCATCTCCAGAACCTATTCAACTGGTTGCATGACTTCCACAGAACCAGGAGAATTCTGCCTCTTTCTCCATTGCTGCTGGGCTGTGGGGGGCAGTGCCCCTTTTTCCTTCTCCTGTCTGGACATCCGTCCTTTTATAGACTGGTGCCCAAAGAAGTGCAGAGCTGGGACATTTGGTTTCCACCTCTCTGCAATCTACCCACTGCCAGGAAAAAGCCCACAGACGAAATGGCTGGCATTTTTGCTCCACAGGCACAAGACGGAAGGGTCCTGAGGCAGTGAATGTAGCCATTGTATCTGCCTGACATTCCCTCCATTTTGCCCAGCCCCCAGAACCACGATTTTCTAAACAGCCCAGGGCCTGAGGAGGTCTCCACAATGAAGAGGACCTTTCTACATTTCTAAATGTATGCAAGCTTCTCCAGCTTATCTTCTCTTTCCTTTAAGCTGAAGCCAATTTAATTATTTTCTTCCACATAATAATGAGGCCTTTTATTCAGCAATCTGGTTGCAAAATAACAGGAGTCAACAGACAGGATGGAGAGTTATAGGTGGAAAGCACAAGGATTACCAAACTAATATACTGTACGGGGGGGGGGGGTTTAACTCTTTATAAACCCTTGTATATATATATATCGGAGCAAAGAAACAGCACTCCTCAACCTTTTCTGAGCCAGTTGGCAGAACTGCAATTTTGGGTATCGCAGGCAACTCTCACAAAATGGCCACCATGCCATTTTTGTGGCCAGTCACAAAAAAGTCATTTTCCAAGGCAAACTGGTGAGGCCAAAACAAAGTACAGTGGACCCTCGACTTACAGACGGCTCGACCTGCAGACTTTTCGAGTTACAGACTTCTCTGGCCGCAAAATTTAGGTTCAACTTGTGGCCGGAGAATCGACCTACAGACCGGAAAATCAAACAAAATGGACCAAAAACGGCCGGTTACGGATTAATCGGTTTTCAATGCATTGTAGGTCAATGGAGCCTCGACCTACAGACTTTTCGACCTGCAACCACCGTTCCAATACGGATTAATTCCGTAAGTCGAGGGGACCGACTTTGAGTCTGTAACTCGAAAAGTCTGCAGGTCGAGCCGTCTGTAAGTCGAGGGTCCACTGTAATTTTGAACCTGAATAGAGGTGGGAGGGAGAGGCTGAGCTCTGCAACACAAAACAATTATTTCTCTCGCCACCCTTTTCATATACAGCAAATTAACACTAGGTGCAGTGAAAATTGACATAGAGTACAGGCAGCAACGGGGATTAAGCCCCAAATTCCAAATCACAAATTCTGGCACAATGATGTGGGCGTTTCACACAAGGCAGACATTCTTCAGGGAGACACAGAGGAACCTATACGGTACAGTCATACAATCCCCAGCAAAGTACATGCCCAACACTTCCCACCAAGTCAAGCAGACTGACATACACACTACACCAACTGCTATAAAAAAAAAACAGCCAACCTGTACAGCATGATTTTGTCCACTAGTCTTCTGTGTAACTTTTGTTTCTGAACTGCTGGGCATAATTCAAAAAGAAGCATAGGGCTTTGACTGTCTGCTGTTTTCATTTTCTTGCAGGGTCCAAATTATTAGGAATAAAAAGGGTGCGGAAGAATGCCATGCTGCTTTGGAGCATGTCAACCTCTGAATATAATTTTAAAAAACATAACATTATTATTATTTTAAATAAAGTGTGAGAGAGGGAGCCTGGAAGGTGTCAAGGGAGGTACACAGGAGGTATAGTAATCTGGGATGTAAGGAGAATTTAAAAGATCAAGGCAGTAAGGAGAAAAGAAAGAAGGGGAAGACAGATGGCAAACAAATGCAATTAGAATGAAAAATTCTATGATCAATTAATACTTGTATTTATCACCAGTCCCTTATAATATGGGAATAAATATTATCTTCTTGCAAATATTTTTGAAAATTCATCTTTGTGTCCCAAAAGATCTCTAAAATGCCAAGAATTTTTTTTTTTACGCAGATACTACTGATTTTCCAGTTTAAATTATTGGGCTGGTTATATCATGAAATCAGTTCCCTCAGAGCTCCAAGTGGGTCCATTAATAAGTAGTTTTTAGTAGCTATTAGTAGCCAGCTACCATGTTCTCTAGACTCACAAAGAGAGTATGGCTTAATAAGAAGCTGACGGCATATACCAAGATCCAGGTCTATAGAGCCTGTGTCCTGAGTACACTCCTGTACTGCAGTGAGTCCTGGACCCTTTTTGCACGGCAGGAGAGGAAGCTGAACACGTTCCATATGTGTTGTCTCCAACACGTTTTTGGTATCACCTGGCAGGACAAAGTTCCAAACGGAGTAATCCTAGAACGAGCTAGAATTTTTAGCATGTATACATTACTGAAACAGCGACGTCTACGTTGGCTTGGGCATGTCGTGAGAATGGCTGACGGTCGGATTCCAAAAGATCTCCTGTATGGAGAATTATTGCAGGGCAGGGAAAGTGCCCCAGAGGGAGACCACAGCTGTGATACAAGGATATCTGCAAGCGGGATCTGAAGGCCTTAGGAATGGACCTCAACAGATGGGAAACCTTGACATCTGAGCGTTCAGCCTGGAGGCAGGTGGTGCAGCATGGCCTCTCCCAATTTGAAGAGACACTTGTTCAGCAGGCCGAGGCAAAGAGGCAGTCCTGAAACCAGCAAAATCAGGGAGCTGGACAGGGGACAGATTGTATTTGTCTTCAATGTGGAAGGGATTGTCGCTCTCAAATTGGCCTTCTCAGCCACACTAGACGTTGTTCCAAGACCTCTATTCAGAGCATGTTACCATAGTCTCTCGAGACTGAAGGATGCCTACTTGAGTAACATACAAAGATCTGAGCTGGATTTGATCTGTTATTCTCCAACTTGCTTACTAACACTGTAGAGCTGCTCTTTTGTCTTCCAAGGCAATTAGACACCCTCCATGAGGATATATCTGGCCTCATTTTAAAAAAGCCATTCATGCAAATAGTCACTGCAGTATCCTTCAAAGTGCCCCATCTTCCTCTGCTTTACTTGGGGGGAGGAGCATTTTACGGGGGTTAGAGCCGCAATGGATAGATGTGAGGAGGTTAAAATGGAGCTGAGGCTAAAGATTAAAGGCTTTGTGATCAGAGTTGGAGGTGATGAACTCACAGAAAGAGAAAGGCAGTATGGTTCTGACTGCTAGAATTTGAGGACAAACCACATGGATTGACCTCCAGGGGCATCTGAATGGCTACACAGCCTGCTAGATTAGAGTGTTCCCTGGCCCATTTCATTCAACAAGGCAATTCTAATAACCACAGACACTACAGCATAGCCAGGCATATGTGGCCCTCCAAAGGTGTTGGGCCTAGAGTTTCCATTAGCTGTAAACAGCATTGCCATTAGTGAGGATTTATAAGAATTGCATCCTTCTGTCTCTGGTTGCCAGGAGGATGCTGGCTAACAAGATGCATTGCATAGAGGGGAATAGATTTGGGAGTCCAACTGGAGGGGTCGAGCAAGGAAGGCTGAACAAGAGGCAGGCTCAATGACACAGACACAGATAAGGCTGAAAAGAAAACCAGCATCATTGTGATTTTCCTAGGGCTAATCAAAATGTTTTGCAAAACTATTTATGTTTTAATACAAAACTATTTATGAGGAGTTGATGGCATAATGTGTGTGATAGACAAACTCCTTGGAGCTTCTCCATCTCCCTGACACAGCAGAAACTGGGGAGGTCTAAATGAATCAGTATAATTAGGTCTTTTAAGGATATTTTCATCTTCCAAAGTGCCAGAGAAGAGACTGGATAAAACTGTCTTTCCTTCATGAATATGCTCCCAAGGGTTCCTTTGGAGTAAGGCATGCATACACGCATCCTCTGCCACCACTGTTCAGCTGAGAGTAATAGAACCTAGGTGCTAAAAGCAAAGGAAGTTTTATTTAGAGAAGATTCATTTTTCACATAAGGTGATTCCAATGAGTCACTGTGCTAGCGAATAAGTGTGACAGATTGGCCATAAGGGTAATCCAAATGCAGGAGGAAAGCTTCACCAAATGGATTTCTGCTTACCACCCAGCTGTGAAAGGCACAGAAGTCTGGGAAGGAAGGAAGGAAGGAAGGAAGGAAGGAAGGAAGGAAGGAAGGAAGGAAGGAAGGAAGGAAGGAAGGAAGGAAGGAAGGAAGGTAGGTAGGTAGGTAGGTAGGTAGGTAGGTAGGTAGGTAGGTAGGTAGGTTCCAGAGGAATTATTTGGATTGTTTGAGACTAATATCTTATATGATTTTTCCAAGGAAGGTCCCAGTAGAATAAAAGGTAGTGGTCTTCTGGAGAGATCTCTTATTTCTGAGTTTGAGTGACAGGTAATTGGTGCTGTGTTATCTCCTATTTTTTAGTTACTGCCTTGGCTCAAGCTGCTCTTTAGAGTTACCACCAGGCTTACTAGGTCTGATGGGAGTTGTAGGCTAATACATCTGGAGGGTCCTAGGTTCTGGAACAGTTTTGATGGGTCTTCTCTACTCAATTAATAGTAACCCAACCTGCTGTGGATATCTGACAAGAAAAAAACAGGAGAGAATGCCTAGGAAACCATTCTAGGTCCACCTCACTATAGAGCAGTGGCTCCCAACCTTGGGTTCCTAGATGTTCTTGGACTAAAACTCCTAGAAGCCTTCACCACTAGCTGTGCTGGCCTGGATTTCTGGGAATTGTAGTCCAAGAACATCTGAGGACCCAAGGTTGGGAATAACTTGTATAGAGGTTGATACCATTCTCAGCAAGTGGCACTTGGACATTTAAATGCTCCTTATCGGCATTAACAAAATGTATACTTTCTGTAAAAAACCCTGCTACGTATTTGTATATGGGCCTGGAGTTTTGTTTGTTTTTTTCCTTGGGACCTTGTTCCATCAAAGCTTTTGAAAATCCTTGATAAAACATGAATTAATAAGTGAAAATTTAAATCCCTCTCGGGAAAGTAAGTCAGAGAATTTGCCCTCATTTTACTGGTGGGTAAACTGGGACAGACGGAAAAAAGAAGATGAAATAGTTTGTTTCCAATCTCAGGAATAATAATAAAAAAGCAGAGTGATCTGAGGCGAGAACCCAGATGCCATGACTCCAAGGACCTTATATAAGGAGAGGGGAGGGAGGAGGAAAGGATATTTTTTAATGAAAAATCATGCAGTTATATAATCAATAATTTAAATTCCTGTGAAAATGGCAATAAATATTATTGGTCAGTTTGTTCTTTTTAATCCCATTATGGGGCAGCTCTTCGTAGCAAGAAGCTGTAACAAAAATATAAAGAATCCTCTGTTTCCTCCACTCACGCAATGCAACATTGTGCAAAAGCTTGGGCAATTTCTGAACTCGTGCAAGAAGATAAATTAGTACCTTTTTGTTTAAGTCCTGCTCATTCTAACAGGAGAGTATCTGACTTCGGCAACAGCAAGCCAGACATTGGACAGAATTTTGCTGATGGAGCTTTATGTTGTACTGGATTTCAAGAGAATTCTGACCAATCTGTTACTGTCACTCACTGTTGTTGTAATCTTTCTCTCTCTATGTACGTGTGCACGTGTATGTGCACGTACACACACACACACACACACTTTATTATGTTAGTTCTGCAGTTTATTATTTACCCTTGCTCTACTCTGGAGAGATCGGTGAAGGCGGAAATCAACAACTGGGCCAAGGCTACCACATGAAAACAAAACACCTATATCAGATATTTGAGCATACAGATTAATTCAGAACATGTTCCTACAAATAAGTTGTTGACAAAAAGAAAAGATATAGGTCAGGATCCAACAGTGTCATTCTGCTGCTGACAGAACTAGTTGTGTCAGCAGAATGAAAAAGAGAGAAACCTGCCCTCCCCAGTCATCCCTGCCCCCTTGAGTCTGCTGGGAAAGGGGCTAGCGAAACCACATGGAACAGATTTTCAGATAGCACAGAAGGCTGTGGGAAGAAGGACAGAAGGAGGAATTGTTGTGCAGAACTACAATATTGGAGTTAACCCAATTTTTGGAGTTTCCTAGAGGTAAATAGTAGCTAACGGCTACCGTTAGCTGGGAATAAGTCTCACTGAGCTCAGAGGGACCTACTTTCCCATAGACAGGTATAACGTTGCACTGACAATGATTATTCTGTATATGCTCTGTTGATCCACGTGAATCTAAACAACCTTGTGTGTGAGTTTTTGTGAAGTTTATCTTAAATGTGGACAATGATAATTAAATCTCGTGGCACTGGAAAGACCAAAATGTTTAGCTTGAAGTATGCTTCCATAGCTTATAGCCCACTTCATGGTACATTTAACAAAGTGGGCTATCCGCTAAAATAAAATGTTAAATAAATATTGTTTACTGCAACAAACCACTGGAGTGGTGGTGGTGATGATATGGCATCAAGTCACCTCTAACTTAAGGTGACCTGGTGTACATGGCTACCCTTAGGAAAATGAGTAATGATGTGGTAGCATCCTTGCTGGTGTTCAAAAATGGGCCACTCGATGGGGCTTCTTTTGAGGACATTTTGAAAACTTCAGCTGGCTCAACATGGTCAACTTCAGGAATAAGGTGAAGGGAAGCAAGTTTCTTCTCTGTGAAAACAATGGCATAAGCTTCAGATTTGTTTCTAAGCACAATTTAGAATGCAAGGTCTGACTTCTAAAACCCCAAAAAACTGAAGGGAACGACTCTTTCATTATCAGCACCCAACCCTGTCAATCAGCCTTTTCCCCCAAAGCTATGTCTTGCCATATGTTTTCCATTGCCAGTATCCCTGACTGCTGGCCTTGCCAGTTGAGCCAAGATGACCCACAATAGTCTCTACTATCTAGAAAAATTCAGTTTGAGGAAGGTTGGAGGCTTAGACCTTCTAGAGGGATCTTCTTCTGAGTATCACTTTTGCATGAAATCAAATTTTTAGGAACAAAGAGCAGGATTGGGTTATTTTGTGTTCGTTTGTTTAGCAGTCTGTTCCCTTCCAAGTCCCTACTCATGAGAAACCTACCAAGTGAACTGCATCCTCACTTTCCACAAATGAGACAAGATGTTTCGAACTCCAAAGATTTTTGGAAATAGTGGTGAATTGCTGTCTTATCTCATCTGTACACTCAGATTTTACTGCATATTCAAATTTTAAACTTGATGGGGATTCTGAGCAGTATTCAGTCTACTGTTTCATAGATTAGAGTTTTTGCAACCTGTTAGCGTTTTTGCAACCTTGCATGCTGCCTTTAGCAGGTTTGGTTGGAAGGGACCTTTCTGGGCTGGGCTGTCAATCTATCCAGCAATAACCAACAGTTTCCTCCTGCCTCTGAATTCAAAGAAAGCCCTGCCTCTCTGCTCAGTTCTTTTCCCCTCTTTTGTCTGTTGGCAATCAGGAATCTGTTGAAGTCTGTTGCTGCTTCATTTGATTCATGTTTGTCAGTTTGCTGCTTGATTTGTTCATTTGTACGCAAATAAACTTTTTATTCTTTCTCCTACTAATGTTTCAGAGTGAATTACTGAGATTGTACATGCCATTTAATGAGGAAGGGTGAACTTGAAGCTATTCTGCTCTTCGAATCCCTTCACTTCTGTTGTGCAGCTAGAGTAATTTAACAAAACATCTGAAACTCTGCACAATGTTTGCATTTTATTTGTTCTGTTAACCGTTTAACAAACTACAAGCAAAGAACTATGTGGTGCGGTAAGGATTTTTTGTATTAAGAACATTCGCAAATAGCAGCTGTGTGTGTGTGTGTGTGTATGCGTGTGTGTGTAATATCAACCCATTTCTTTGCTAATGCTACCCATATCTCCAGATGCAGCTGTAGGATACTGGTAGCCTATTTCCTTTACTCATAAAACACAAGAACAGAATCAGGTTTACTGCACATACATTAACTATTCTTTTGCAAGCTACTGTGAAAATCTTTGGGGTTATACCCTAGTACATAAATGCCTTCAAAAGAAATAGCACGATGCAGGTGAGATACTAGGTTTTCTGCAAGTGGCAGTGACAGAAGCTAAGCCAAACTGCTGTATGGTTTTGTTCTGGTCATTTTCATCCACGTTGGCAGATTAAACAAAACATTACATAGACACCTCAAATGTTTGCCACAGCTGCCCATGTGCCCTCGCAGCTTTTGCTAAGGCGGATGTGTGAATGCCAATCAAATCAGATAGGCTGTTGTGTGTACTTAAAACAGTAAATTGCTACTGACAATGGGCTTTTTAATACTCTTGCAACAGTGTGCAGAAAGTCCACTGTGAGCACCGGTCTGTGCATATGATCTGCATTCACACAACGTCTTCACAGTCTAGTGCTGGTGCGGGGCAACATTATTCTACCCATTATTCTACCCAAATTTACTGATGGTCAAAGAACAGGGAAAATGTTAGTTCTTGTCTGTTTTTTTGTTTTTTGTTTTGTTTAGTAGAGATGTCCTCTACATTCCTCACTGAAAATTATGCATTTCTCTCCATTAGATGGAAACTCAGAAAAGTTACATTTTGGGCTACAATGGTTATCATGTCTTGGGGGCTCTGGGAGTCGTTGCCCAAAATGTAACTTTTCTAAGCTCTACATTAGTTGAACAAGGATTAGGAAAAAGCCATGAAATTAACCATGGGTGCTTTGGACTTGAGAGCCAAGGAAATGAAAGAGGGGAACATTCAGTTGCCTGACAAACTCTCCTATGGACATGGAAGTTAGAGAAACTAAAGGAGAGGGACCCCCTGCCTCTGTTTTGCACAATAGACCCAGCAGAGATAGACAACTACAACTGTGGTTTAAAAATAACAGTGCCTGCTGCTTCTACCTTTTATGATACCCCACCAGGCCAGCTCAAAAGAAGGTTCTGGCTGCAGTCTTATAACACATGTGGGAGCAGACTCTGTTGAGCACAGATGTCACTGCAGGGAGGCTTGCCTGCAACCACTGTGTCCTTGTGGAATTTGCAAGGTTGGTTTCTGGGCCCAAATAACGAACCACCACATATTTTAGGGACAATGCCTCCCAGTTCAAGGAATATTAGACATTGCTCTCACAGACTGCAAGGGCTCCCTCTCGTGGCAAAAGCTCAATCGTGTGCGGTGCCCTTTTTACCTCAGAACTGTCATGCTTAACTAATAACTACAACCTGAGAACAGATCAAATGCCAGCCGAATGCTTGTTGATGTTGGTGGGGTGAGGATATATAATGACGTGCCATGTGTCCCTTTGCCTTAGGCAAGTACAGGCAATTTCGGTAGGTTCCACTTCTCTGAGCGTGGGAGAAGCGACGCTTGTTAAACATGTTCCCTTCTGCACAATTATTGAAGACCCTGCTCCCCGCAGAAGGTGGCCTCTCAAAGAAGCTATGGCACAAGCTGACCCTAATGCAAAGTCTGTCTCTGTGTGCACACATTTCCAAAGTATTCATCCACTATGGATATATTTCTGGAAGGCATGGGAGGACAAAGGAAGAAGCCATTGTACATGAATAGCATAGTTGGATCCATGGCAGATCTGATGAAGCACCACCCCTTTCATATGTGTAGCAACCACAGGTAGAATGGAAAATGTTCTTTTCCCCATCTCTGGGAGTAACAGTTGAAGCAGGAAAACCTTCTGTCACTATCCTGTAACAACAACAATAAAAACAAGGGCAAGATCAAGATAATCACCAAACTAATTTCAGCAACTGGGATAATTGCATGTCATCAAACCACTTATGGCAACCCTTTGCCAGGGGTTTCTCAATATAATGTACTCAGAAATGGTTTACTCTTTCCTTTTTCTGGGTGTCCCCTGGGACCATGCAGCTTGGCCCACACAGGCTGGCTGAAATCATAGAAGGCATGGTGGGGAATCCATCTCCCAACCTATGGCTCTACAGCCAGATACCATACTCACTGAGCTGTAGAACCCAGAAAGACTGGCCCAAGAGAGAGGAGTCCAGAGATGGTCAGCTATGAGCCTTGTGTTGTGTGGCCTACTGAATGTATATTCAAGGGAACAATCTAGTCCTGTAACAAAGCAGTCCAGTTCACCTTCTGATATTTCTCTGGTGTGGATCTTGGTATGGCTGTGGTTTTGTTCCATCTTGCTATCTATATGCGGCACACAATTAAGTCTGTATAAATTGCTTTGCTGTGCTGCCAGAATGTTGTGTGTCTACACGTGTCTCTTGAATAGAAAAAAAGAGAAGCTACCTGCCACCCTGCCTGTATCTGTAGAGTGGTGAACCACTGGGGCACAACGCTTGAATAAGCAGCCTGCTTAGATAAGGGCCAATGAGAGAGTTAAAGGACTAAAAATTAGAGGTGAAGAATTTAAGATACAAGCGTATGCAGATGATTTGGTAATAATACTTGAAAATCCTCATGGAAATCTGGAGGAGCTTTTGAGACTAATAGAAGATTATGGACAAGTGGCAGGCCTTAAAATAAACTATCAAAAAACAAAATTTATGACTAAAAACATAAAGAAAGAAGATGTGGAAAAATTAGTGACAGAAACCAATTTTGAAGCAGTACAGAAAATTAAATATCTAGGAGTTATTATTACTAAAAAACCAAGCAACCTAATGAAAGAGAATTATTTGAGAATGCAGAAGGAAATCCAGAAAGATTTGGAAGAATGGAGTAAGCTGCAATTATCTCTGATGGGAAGAATCTCAACGATAAAAATGATGATATTACCAAAACTTCTATTCCTTTTTCAAAATCTGCCAATATTACTAAACTTCAAATATTTCAAGGATGTAGATCGTCTGATTGTGAAATTTGTTTGGAAGACTAAGAAACCAAGAATAAAACTCAGGTTGTTACAGGATTTGAAAGAAAGGGGGGGGTTTAGGCATACCGAATTGGCTATTATACTATAAGGCTTGTGCTATGACGTGGATAAAGGAATGGATAACTCTTGTAAATCAAAGATTACTGAAATTGGAGGGGCATGATTTAAGAATGGGTTGGCATGCATATGTGTGGTATGGAAAATATAAGGAGCAATCACACTTTATGGAACACATTGTGAGGAAGGCTTTATACCTAGTGTGGCAAAAATTTCAAATAGAAACCTACAAGAAAATTCCAATATGGGTAGCGCCTATAGAAGCATTTACTCTGAAAGTATTGAACCAGAAAGGGGCATTGCTAACATATAAAGAATTGCTTAGCAAAGAACAAAACATAAAAAATAAGCAAGAACTAGAGGTACTGGGGGGTGGCAACAGATTGGTGGTCAATGAACAAATTGGAATCAAGATATAAAAAAGACAAAATTGTGGGTTTCTTTGAGGGTGAAGTTCAAGTGGATAAACTGTGGATCTATACTGATGAGAAAATAATTAAAAAATGTATACATACCTATTGGAATATGAGATGGAGGATGAGAGGGTAAAGGAGACGATGATAAAATGGGCAAGCAATTTTGGTTACAATATTGATATTAATGATTGGACATTGATGTGGAAAGAATCCCATAAAATGATTAAGCCGGTAAATTTAAGAGAAAATATCCTCAAAATGTTCTATAGATGACACTATACCCCTGTAAGGTTGGCAAAAATGTCAGAGGGTAATAGCAATGTTTGTTGGAAGTGTAAAAAAAAAGCAGGAACCTATTATCATATGTGGTGGACATGTGAAAAAGTCAAGAGATATTGGATGCAGGTGTGGGAAATAATAAAAGAAATCATTCAACAGAAATTAAATTTTAAGCCTGAAATAGCACTGTTAAATATTGTGTCGGAAATCACTGATAAGAAAATCAAATATTGTGTAATGTATATACTTGTAGCTGCTAGGTTACTCTGGGCCCAAAAATGGAAAAGTGAAGAAACACCCACGATGGAGGAGCTCCTAAAGAAACTGTTGGATATTGCAGAATTAGATGCACTTTCAGAAGCACTACGTGAACAACCAAGAGACTATGTGAAACAAAGTTGGAATTTAATATATGTTTGGGCTCAGGAAAAGACAAAAATTTAGGGGAAAATGTTTTATGTTCATTATCTTTTTCAAGGCTCACTGGAAACCTGGGGAATCTGGGACTCAAAGGAGGTTGGAATTTCTTGTACTCTGAAGGGGGGAGGGGAGGGCTTATTTTGGGCTATTTTTTTATTCCTTTTCGTTTTTTGATATTTTATATTTTGTATTCTGTAGTTCTGCTTAATAAAATAAATATCTATTAAAAAAGAAAAAAGAAAAGAATAAGCAGCCTGCTTGTGGAATCTGCAAGCAGAGAGGATGCACAGTAGGCCCAGCCTCACATGGCAGACTTCGCAAACTTCTGTGATAACTTTACTAGGTGAACTTGCTTTGGACTAGGTAGAAAAACTTGGTTGGCATCTTACGTCCAGTGAATAATGACATATAGAAAGGTCTGCTGGATAAGGCCACACACTGTCTAGAAACCCAACATTTCTCTCATAGTCCAGCCTCCTACTTCCAGGAGCAGCCAGATGCACAACTTCTGAAACTCACAAGCAGAACAAAAAGGTACTAGCTATCCTCTGTTATTTCCTGCCCCCAGCGTCACCCTCAATCTTTCTTCGGAGAGAAAATGTCTCTGTCTTAGTGAGAGAAGGTAAATAAGGTGAAAGTGAAGTCTATCTATCCTTCATGAACTTGCAGTCTGGAATAGAAAACATAAAGGCTGACTGTGTAGGCCAGCAGAAAACCTGAAGGTGTGCTGATACTACAAAACCCCCATCATCCCCATCCAGCCAGGGGGAAACAGCCCCACACCTGCAAGGTGGCCGGATGTCAGGAGGCCAGCCCCGATGGTAACTGATGCTTTCCCAGTCAGAAGGGCCAGCTTCAAAGTAAATATAAAGGCACCTCTGGGTCTCTACGTCTCCCTCTCTCCCCACCCCTCCTCCCTCGCTCTCACTCCTCTAGTCTTTCATTGCTTCACAACAGACAGAGGGACACAAGGAACTCCACGGACGGTGATGTCATGGTCTGCAACAAGAGCAAGGCTATGGAGCACAGCCCATGGCAGAGAGGCCAGCTTCCACTCCTCCTCCCTGTGCTCTGTCCATATACATGGGGAGAGAAGGGGAGGGGGAAAGGGGGAGACACTTGGCTTCTTCCTTTCAAAACTGCTAGGCAAGGAGGTTTTGTTCTCAGCCACATTTCTTTCAGCCAAAGGATTTAACAGAGATTGACAAGGGAAGAAGATGAAGGGAAGTCTGTTTCGACTCTGGGCTTTAAAACTTCCCCATTCATTGGCAGCGTTGGGTTATCTGCAATACTAGGATGACTCCTTGTCTGAGATTCAGCAGTCAAAGGGGGCTGAATTTTCTCATGGGACAGCAGCACCAGAATCCCTGCTGAACTCAATGGGTGGTCCCCCTGCCTCAGTCTGTCCAATCTGTAAAATGGAAAAGTTGCAGTACATCCATGGCCTCCATGCTGCTGAACTAGGAAACAGAGTGCAGATGCATATGAAAGCACAGGTGCATATCAAAGAGTGAATACACACCCACACCCACACCCCACAGGGGTATGTATATTAATAAGAGAGCTCTGCTGAAAATTTCTGGCAATAATAATAGAAGCACAAATAATACGTGTGTGGAACATAGTCCAGCTCAAGAATTTGAGATAAGAAGTCTGAATAAATGGGGGTAGCAGGAAACCTTTGTACCGTTGACCTCTCCAGAAGCATAATTCACTTTTAAACCAAGAGGGGAATTGGGAGGTAGATTTTCAACCCCAGTGCTGCTGAAATTCAGTGGCTTGCAACAAAGCAAAGCAGAGCAGAGCAGAGCAAAACCCAAAACCTGGGGGAAGGGGCACAGGTACACTTGCCGTCCCCCACCTTCCCCCCTCTTGACATTTTCACCCCCATTTCTGAGCATGTCAGCCCCTTTCATCCTGTAGGATTCCACTGCTGTAGTTCATTCCTTCGGTGCTCATTATACCTTCTCTGCCCTTTGCCCTGTTCTAGTGAGAAGGCCCAAGAAGCTACACTCCCTTTTGCCATTCTAGTGACCTCCTCTGTCCCAGATCCTGCTGGGCCCAGCAGATTCCCACGGAGATATTGTGGAGTGTGGGGCAATACAGGCCTTTGTTGATGCCACTGTTCCCTCCAGCATTGCTATTTGAGAGGTGTGGCACTGCTTTCCAAGACCACAAGGCTTGGTCTGGGAAGCGGCTACAGAGCTTGTGGCTTGTATGTGTGCTGGCGAGTGACCCAGGGTGTTTTGTGATGTGGTTGCCTGACCTTTCCAAAGGACGTCACAGGCCTCAGCTGGTTGCCTGTAGCTTCCCAATGCCAGTTATACAGATTAGGCTGAACCTTATCCAGATCAGATTCCTTCTTGGGTAGAAAGCACCAGGCTTGAAGCTACAGGGGGGTGGGGGTGGAGGTGCAGTCATTCATATCTAAAGCCCTGAAGCAAAACAGAGATGCCAGTGTATTCCATGCATCCACATATGGAGGAGGATGCTTGCCCGCACTGCTTGATGTTCTAATGCACACCACTTTCACAAGGTAATAAACGGGCCTAGCACTGTAGCCGTCAAAGGGTGACATAGGACAAGGACGCAAGGGACAATGGAATGGAGAAGGGCAGCTGGAATAATTCTATTAGGTGCTTGTTTTGATGATTTTTTTGCTGATATCTACAAAGGACAATTTGTACCTGGAGGTCCTGGAACTCTGGAGGAAGGGCAGGGGAACCAAAAACCATGTGTAATGGATATTTAATAAATTGGTGATATCTTCATAATTATCTTAGGCTGTAGCTTTATGCTGGGAATAAGTGGGACATAATCCCAAGAGGACATGTTTAGGATTGCACTGTTAATTTACATATTTTACTATGACTGAACATACTTTATTTTTTATAATCTTTTGTCCAAGACTCAGGAGCAACTACATTGGCTATTTATCCCCTAATTTATGTCAGACTGGCCACAGGTGAATTCAAAGTAAAACCCAGTGACTACATGATGTAAGGCTCAATGTGCAGAAGCCTGCTGTGGAATTGACTCTTTCGAGCAGTGAATGGTGCTTTTTTTGTTCTACCAACAAGGGTGGTTTAAATTTGTTCTGATCAGGCTGATATAACTTTTGTCCACTTTCTGTAATCATGTGATTGCATGATCCGATGCAAAGGGACCCTTTTGGGGGTGTCCCTTCCCATCAACTGGGTGCCCTTAAGTCTCCACACAGTGTCTTTTGAAGAAGAAAAAAGGTTTCGACTCAGCACTGGAACAGACGATCACTAGGGCACTTAGAAGAACAATTAGAAAAGAGAGGTGGAAGAGAGTTGCCAATTAGCACCTTATCAAAACCTTAAGGCAGCTTTTGCTGTTGGTGCTCCATGGAAACAGAGCTCTCGGCCTCCATCCTGCTGTCTCCTGCAAACTGTCATCTGGATGGTTCCACAGATTCACCCCCGGGTAAACTTGATTTGATAAACTGCGAATACACTGCTGATCAAACTATATTTTTCCTGCTGTGTAGTCACACTCTGAGTTGATAGGTGGGTGCGGTTATGGGTTGAACTTCATTGCACAGGGAGGGAGGGAGGGAGCAGGTTAGGGGGCAGCCATCAAAGTTTCTTTGGCTACTCCTCCCTTCCCAGAAGCACCTGCCTGGGCACACTGAGCACAGAATGCTGGCCTTTGGGCTGATCCAGATGGGCTCCTCTTATACTCTCTGCAAGTTCTCTACACAACCAGGCCTCAAGTACACTCGGGTATCAGCTGTGTCCAGGTGTTATCATGTTGGCCGTTGGGGTGTGTACCCTTCTGCCCATAGATTGCTGAAGGGAATTCAGGGCCGCATGCCCTTTGCCCACGTTCCCAAGGTGAACTCTTATTTACATTCTCTCACGGTATTGCCTTGTTGCCAAAGGCAGGCATGTTTCTGCTTCACACCTGTGGCACAGGCAGGGCAAAGCAGAGTGATGGGTTGGTGCTGCGTGGGCACGCTCAGCTCCATGAGTCACACGCTGCTCCTGCCAACTGCCCCAAAGGCTAACTTGGTACTGCCCACATGTAGCACTTTTGAAGGTGGGAAGCATATGGATGGATGTGTGTGTGGTGGGGAATATAGCTTAGTTTGTTATGGGATCTTTGGGAGAAAATTCAAATCTAGCAAGTAGCAATTTCTTTTTTAAAAAAAAATCCAGTTATTTGTAAAACTCAGAAGCTAAACAGTTACAAACATGCCTACGTAGCTAAAACCTTTGATTACAAACTGCTGGAAAGAGAACATATTTCTCCTTAGACACATTTGTAAAAGCTCCAAATTCTCATCTTGCTGCCACACCCTGCTTTTAGTCAGTTGTTGGCACCAAACATAGTTTGCGAGATATACCTGGCCTGGCCACCCTTCACTTTCTCCCACTAATGAACAACAGATTCACTGGGAATGAGGGAGAAAAATCATTGTCCACAGCAACTTGGACACAAAACTCTGTAATTCTGACTTGTGTTTGCTGCCAGTGTTATGCCTCTCTCTCTCTCTCTCTCTGTATGTGTGTTACCTTTTGGACTATATGTCCACAATCTTCCAGCAGCATGATCATGTTGGTGTCAAATTTTGGGAGTTGTAGTAAAAAAACAAAACAAAACAAATGGGTAAACTTGTAAAGCTCTGCTTCTTTGCAGACATGAAGACAGATTTATCAGGGTGACTGGCAGGGTGAATCTGCCCTCCCTTGACTGTGGGAGGAGTTCCAACGGATTGATGGAGACGAGGAATTTCAGAGACAAACATGGCAAGGCTCCCGGGAACTAATGAGCATGCCAGGGGAAAAGTTGTTATGAAGTCCTGAAGAATGCCAGCGTGCATCATTACTAGCTAAGCAACAAGTTTCTCCCTGAACTCTCCAGTTCATTTTTTCTATGTCTGCTTTGATTGGGCTGGAGACCTAAGTGCTGACATTTTCCTAACCCCTGCAATCACTGAAAAATTCATTGTGCTTTACAAACCCTATCAAAATGTTACACCTAAGGGGCCAAGGGGCAAGCACCTATTTTCTCCTACTTTGTCCTTTACCCTAGAATTTCTTCTTCTGAGACTTTGAAGCAAGTCTCTGTTCTCTCAGTTTTCTTTTGATCTGCCTACTCCACAGCCTGAGGTGATCGTTAAGTGCAGCAAGTTTAAGTCAACTCTCTTTTTGTTTTGCTCTGCAAACAGTGGTTTGTAATAGAATGAACGGAGAACAGACAAGTGCAGTACTACTGCAACTGCTGTATCTGCACAGTGGGTTCATACTTCTAAACCAGAG
Organism: Intellagama lesueurii; assembly: GCA_037013535.1. Classification (NCBI taxonomy): domain Eukaryota; kingdom Metazoa; phylum Chordata; class Lepidosauria; order Squamata; family Agamidae; genus Intellagama; species Intellagama lesueurii. The sequence goes on from JBAJHW010000002.1 coordinate 181,658,153, forward strand.
CTTGAGAAGGAAGTTAGTTTTTCAAATCAGTGTCCAGAATCATCCAACTCATGTGGCCAGTAGCCATGATGGCTGAGGATTCTGGTAGCCCAGTGGTTCCCAACCTTGGGTCCCCAGATGTTCTTGAACTACAACTCCCTGAAATCCTGGCCAGCACAGCAAGCGGTGAAGGCTTTAGTGAGTTTTAGTCCAAGAACATCTGCGGACCCAAGGTTGGGAACCACTGTCAGGCAGCCAAAAAAAAAAAGATTTTCTGAGTTCTATGCTAAAAACACACAGAGAAGGTTGCAAGCAGCATTTCTCCAGTCTCCTTGGAATCTCGGATCCTAAAGCTATGTCTGAAACATCACAACTCCAAAGCTTCATTCGTCAGTGTGTGACATGTGCCAATACACAATCAAGCTGTGCAATGATGGTACAGTTCAACATTTGGTTTTCCAGATGTTTTAGACCCCAGTTCCCAGAGACCCAGCTAACATGACAAAGTAGGGGATTGTGACAATGGAGTCCAAAACATCTTTGGAGTCAAGGATTCTTCATGCTGCAGATCCTGGGAGATTTGCATCTGCATTGTTTAAGCCTACAGTGGGGATGCTGGCATTAGACTGGCCTCTATCCCTAGAAGAAATGGTATATCAACCACCAGTATCATGCCTTCTAAAACTAGTGGCCCCTGAAAAAACAGTCATTGTTTTGGTGGTATGCAGTGCCTTAATCTCCAGAGAAGTTTGCTGAAGACTACCTTTGTGATCTGTAACTACTAAGTCCCTAACTTAGCTGGCTAAGGAATTACCCACATCCACATTCTATATCCCAGTCTTTTCCATCAATTTCAACCAAGGACCAGCTGGTGCTTCAATGGAAGAAAACAGAATCCATATTTATCTTTCCTTCCTAAACGGCTATGGCAAATTAAGGTGACTGGAGACAAAGGAGGAAAAGTTCCCTTTGCATGTTTAAGAACTGCGTGGAAAACAGGCTTTCAGCTTGTCATGCAAAGATGGGAAAAGCTGCATCTATTGGGATTTCCCTTTCTATACACAGCAATTAGCTGCAGAGAAGTCCACATTTCTTTTGGCGCTGGCTGCCCTAAAAGCAGCAGAAGCATAACCTCTGATCTACAACAAAGACAATATTGTGCAAGGGTTGTGGAGATCAGATGAGGCTGGGAAAACCCATTCTCAAAATCCCCACTCAAGTAGGAGCTCACAGTGTGATCCTGGGTCCGTCTGAGCTAACTCTCAAGGTTATTGAGCAGTTAAAACTGGGTGGAGGAAAGCCATGTATAGGGCTCTGAACTCTGGCAATGAGCTCAGGAAAACTGTGACATAAGTATAACAAAGAATTAAACTATGAAGTAGTGAACCAGCAATATCCAGTACCCAGCTGTTGAGACCCATCCTTCAAAGCGGACTCTGCTTCCCTTCTCTAGGAAGGCATTCTGGTTTGGCAGGGCCAGGGCATCTGCCAACCAACAGCTGGAGCCAGAGTTATTGCTAGCATGTCTATCTGGGGAGCAGGGCAGCTTTGGCTGTCAGGAAACAGTTAATTGAAAAGGTGGCATGAGGAAGGGCACCTGGCTTTGCTGATGACCTTTATGAGCAACAAGGCACTTCAGTGCACAAGGGCTCTGGGCAAATAGACACTCTGTGTGTGTGTGTGTGTGTGTGTGTGTGTGTGTGTGTGTGTGTGTGTGTGTGTGTGTGTGTGTGTGTGTGTGTGTGTGTGTGTGTGTGTGAGAGAGAGAGAGAGAGAGAGAGAGAGAGAGAGAGAGAGAGAGAGAGAGAGAGAGAGAGAGAACATGTGGGTAAAGGGAGGTGGCTCTGGTAAACATACAAAACCAGATGCTAAAATTAGTTACATTTTGCCTTAGTCTTTTGTAGTAGAAACAGCAAAGAATATTGTGTCACTTTGAAGACTAACATGAGCTTTCATGGGCATTGCCCTCTTTCCCAGATGCACAGAGTACAGTAAAAAATAGTTACTTTACTTAATAAAATTAGTTCACAAGCTAACTAAAATCAGGCATTTTTTTAAACTAAAGTTCAATAAATTTAGTTTCAGCCTGGCACTGGATAGGCCTACAGCTATGCGCTACTTACCCACAGCTAAACAGAGGCCAAAGAGGAAGCTTTTCAAAATAGCAGTAGTCTTATTATTTTCCAGTATTTTTCCAGGACAAATGAAACCACTGTAGCCACCTCAGGGCTGCAAATAATTCACCCATTAATCTATGCACTTCATCAGTTCAATAAACACAGACTGAACCTGGATATTAGTGGAAGCTTTGGTTGGGGGTGTTTGGTGTTGATGGAAAAGTTGTAACACAGCCTGCTTTTTCTTGACTTGCACCCCCTTTTTCTCCCTCCAAACCAACTCCCACAACAAAGAGATCTGATTATGTTTCTCAAAAGCAACTGTTAATTAAGTATACAAGAAAATCACCCATGATGAAATACCGTAATATTTTAATTACATAATTAATCAATTGCTTAGAGGCAAAACAACATCGGATGGTGTCTCATAACAAACTTAAGAGGCTGCTGCAGGTGTGCTGAACAATACAGAGTGATGTGGTGGGAAGAAGAATAAGGAAAATGTAAGCGCAGAACACCTTTAATTACAGAAGCTGTTTACATAAAAGGCAAGAGTGCATCATGTAAAGGGGATGGACTTCACAAGCTTGACAACACTAAATCAAATATTTGGCCTCGAAGAATGTATCATGCATGCATTGTTTATTGTGTTAAGATAGTAATAAACTCACTTTGTGCCAGTGGAGAACATCGGGGGGTGGGGTGGGAACCGTGACACGTCACCTGCTTAGAAACAGACTAAAATTTCTTATATGTGCCACAGGTATACCATGTTTCCCCGAAAATAAGACAGGGTCTTATATTAATTTTTGCTCCAAAAAATGCAGTAGGGATTATTGTCAGGGGATGCTTTATTTTTTTCATGTACAACAATCTACATTTATTCAAATACAGTTATGTCATCTTCTGGTTGCTGCACAATGGTGGAGGGCGGGGTTTCACTTAACTAGGGCTTATTTTTGGGGGTAGGGCTTATATTACAAGCATCCTGAAAAATCATACTAGGTCTTATTTTCAGGTTAGGTCTTATTTTCGGGGAAACAGGGTAGTAGGGTGCTAGATAACTACCTAAGTGGGCACTCTGGGAGCACTCATTTTAAATACGTGAATGAAGCAGCATGAAGTCTCAGAAGTGAGCCCCCCAGATCCCTTGTGATGACGCAAAGCCTTCTGTAGCATTGCAGAGCATTTGGGATTTGCCTTTGGGACCATGCACTGCAACTTCTTGGGAGCAACAAATCATCCACAGGAATCCTTGCACAAAAGTCTCCTATCTAACCTGTGGCATCTGGGAAAAGTGATCAGAGAAACAGAAATAAAATAAAGGAAGGGATCCCAGATGCTGACCCAGGATTATAGATGCTAACTGCATGTGCAGACAGACAGACAGACATATACAGAACACCCACTCTCCTGCTCAGTGAAGCCAAATAAAGAAGGCCCTTTTTTATTAGCTGTTTTCTAGAGCAGTCAGAGAACTGAGAGAAAGGATCTTGACTCAATCCTGTCATCTCATGTTTTTTAGCCATAAAAATGCTTGATGAGGCCCAAAATCTTCTTGTTCAGCCAGGTGTACTGTAGAATGTTTGAAGTACAACCTGCATATGTTTGACAACTCTCCTCTACAAGGGTACTAATACGATGCAGGATCCAATGGCTCTCACTGGGCATTATAGTGACGGACTTGCTCTATCAATGAAAGGAAGGGTGAATTGACTCTACCTCCTGCACTCTCATGTCTACCTTCAAAAACTGCTCTGTTAGACTGAGAATCCCTCCACAGCAGGTTTTTGGTTGCCAGGAAGGAGTATGGTGAGGTAGGGAGGAAATGAAATTCCTGTGCCACTAGGGAATGGAGACTAGTATGATGTTGGATTTGTCCCTTGGCAGATGCTGGACAGAGAAGCAAAACAGCAGTGAGTCCTTTATACAAAATCTGGTTCCTTCACATGTTGCTGGTATCACACATTACATGAAGGCATGTGAGCGCATTGCCAGAATTATGAAAAAAAAATGCATGTGATAGTTATCAAATGCTGCTCCAACATTAGATGAAAACAGAGTATACTACAAGTGAGAAATCATAGCAGAAGTGAAAGATAATGCCCTGTTATCTCACTCACAGAGGCCTACAGCAACCTTCTTAGCAATAATAACAATTATCATGTGCTGTCCAGTCTGTTCTGACTAATGATGCCCCTTTCCAGGGTTTTTTGGGCACAGAATTTTCAGACGTGGTTTGCCATTCCCTTCTTCTGGCGAATGGAAATCCTAGTTGAGATGCAAATATTTGTGACTGCTAGAAGTGCTTGGCCAAATTCTCTCTGAAGGCCTATGTGGTTCTCTTCTAACCCCTTTATCCGTACAACAACCCTGTGAAGTAGGTCAGGCCAAGACACACTAAATGACCCAAGAGTCACACCAAGGCCAAATGGGGATTTGGATCATGGTCCCATGGCTCCTCATTTGAAGCTCTAGTATAGAGGTTCTTAAGCAGGGGACTATGGATCGGCTTCTGAGGTCTGTGAACGAGGCATAAAAAATGAATTGTTTTCTTTCATTTTCTTGTGTCACTTTGGAAATTCCATGCCAAATTTTGTGTGCATGAGTTTCTGCTAGCGATTTAAGGGAACCACGCTTAACCTTTGGAATTGTCCTTCTGAATCTTGAGAATCCAATGGAAGTTATGGATCCCTTCCAAACAAAATTGCAGATATACTTGGGCAGAACATAGAGTATCACACAAATCTGCATTTGCATCTGTATGAAAATACTTTCGTGGCTATACTCTAACTGGCACCACACCAAAAATGACTCACTGAAGGTCTTGCTTCTGTCAGCTTAGTTATAGCTTTGGCCCACTCACCACAATTCCCCATTCCTCCTGGGCCCAAAATATTTACAAAACTATAAACCTTTACTAGGTTTCTAAGGTGATATAGATGAGCGTGGGTGAATTTGCTTGTTAAAAACCTGGGGAAGGAAGAGCAGTGAGCGATTGGAAACTGCACACAGAGAACGCTGCTTGCTTGACAAGAGGGGGAAAACTCTGGAGAGAGTGGATATTAGCGGGTGATTCCTGTTTCCCCTTTAGCTTTTGTGGGGGCTGAGACCCGTCAGACTCAATCAAGTTCTGAAAGCCATTGCAGGAGAAAATAGACAGATGCCGGCAGGCTGTTCCCTGCTATTCAGTCTCTATCAACACCTTCTGCAAAACCTAATTGTGAAGGCTGAACAAGAGAGAAGCTCATCCCTTTCAACTCTGAGCCACTCTGGCAGGGAGAAATGGGCCGCTGTGGATCTCAATGCAGAACAAGAAGGAACATCCTGCAGGCCATTTCAAAGAAAAGTTCTCTCTCTCACACACACGGAAAACAATAGAAGGAAAGAGGAGCTGGAAAGTTAGTCTCTGGTTCAGCTGGGAACAGGGAAGGACACACCCTGCCCCCACTGAAGTGTGTGCGATTCATCAATGGTTCACTGCAGACCGAGGACACAAGGCACAACAGCTTCATGGCAGAAAAGAGACACTGAGGGCAAATACGGGGAGGGACTGAAAGTAAGGTCCTATAGCAGTCGCACTACAACCGTAGCTGGGGAAATACAGCACTGCAGAACACCCGTGGGTGGTGGTGGTGGTGGGGAGTCTAGCCTCCTCTGAACCATGACATTTCACTGGGGGACCTTGGCCTGGCTGCCCTCTCTTAGCCTGACCAACCTCACAGGGTTGTTGTGAGAATAAATAAACTAGGGCGGAGACAGGAATGAATACCGCCTTGAGGTACTGGGGGGAAGGCAGGATATAAGTGGAACTAACAATTATTTAATACCTGGGTGGTTTTGCTTCAACCAATTAAATCTAGCTTAAAATTCAATTCAATCCAAATTTAAAAAAGGAAACTCTTTACCAAAGAACCATAGTTAGAACTGCTTCAGGGATGTCTAATGGAAGAAATTGGCCCGATCACTGTAACACCCGAGTGCAGAGGAGGCATTACTATTAATCCCGGAAGCAAGGTTGTCGTCACCATATTCCCAAACTCTAGGAGGCCTTCACTTATTCCCATGGCAGTAACTATTTATACCTCAGTGCATGCTGGTCACTCTTTTGTTCAGTCATTCCATTGCAAAGGATGAAAAATAGGCTCCTTCTACTATTCCCAAAGAGTGTTTAGCGGGGGGAGTGGTGATACTAATCTGCAACTGTCAGAACATGCTGAATTAATAAATCGGAAGAGAGATTAATCTGTGATCATGAAAAGGTTCCCAAGAGCATTCACCGAGACAGGAGAAAGAAACCCTTTTTCAGAACATTAGTCATGCCACGCACTGGCTATGAAGGAGAGAATGCTGAAATGGGTTAAAGGGATAATTAATCTGGGTTCATTGAGACCACCCCTTAAACTGTGGGGTGGTGATTTAAAAATAAGCAGACTGTTAGGTGAGACCCAACTGATATTATTTATCAATGGGCACAGGGTAAATAAGCAGGATCTTGCGTGGGTCTCTAATTCTCCAGATCAGAGCTGAGAACCTATAAATCTGACTGTTCAGGTAATCCGGGATTTAATCATGTGTGTATATGAGAGAGAAAAGGGGAATGGAATAAGTATACAGAAGGGAGAGCTTTACAAGTAGGATCTGTAAAAATGCGTTTTCAGATATATGATATCAACCATGGAGATAGGAAGATACTAAAACAGACGTGCCAGTGTTTTATGAACCAGGTACTAGGATTAAAATTATAGTGTATGGATTACAGGCTCAACATTATTACACTCAAAGACGTCTCTGGCAGTACATTTGAACAGTGGGCTGGATCCAGACTTAACTCCCGTTGATTACAGCTGGTCTCCTCTCAGTATGGCTTAGTCTGGATTTTACTTTTTATTTAAAGGAGTCCTTTCTTATCCACTTACTACTGTTCAGATTATTCAGAGGCAGCACTGGCAGTACTCTATTCCCAGCCAAATAAAAACGGGAGGACATTTTAGCTAAGGGAGGGGGGGTGTATAAGTACAAATTTGCTTAAATACTGAGCGGTATATTCATTTCTAGGTCTTCAAAGGGGAAGCAGTTGATATCTGAAAGGAGGGCAGAGGGGGAAATTCCCAAGAAAAATAAAGCTTGTCCACCCACTCCGAGGCATTGTTGAAATGGAACTAAATTGCCCAGGTAGGTAGGTAGGTAGAGAGGGAGGGAGGGAAGGAAGGAAGGAGAATGGGATTTGTGCTCTCAGAGCAGCAATATCAGAAGCACCATGGCTGGCAGAAGGAGTCCGCTTCCTCAAGCAGCTGATTTAAAGTGTGATACAAGGGAAATGGGGCCAGCTAACCATCAGCCGGAGTGAGCCAGTCACCCAGAGTATTTGGGATAGCAGCAGACCCGCCACCATCCATCTATCACTATCTCATCCATTGCTGCTTATGCTCCCGCTGACACTTGGAGGTCAGGGGAAAGATGAGGATGATGAAGAGGAGGAGGAAATGGCAGTGCTGCAGGGATTGTGTTAGAGTCACTGCTGGCTCCTTGGGTGCTTTGGAAGTGCAGCTGTTGCACAAGTGGGTATTTGACATCTGGCTCTTCAGGGCCAAGGTTTCCTCCTGCAATGCCTTGGCCCTGGAGACCCAGGCCTAAAGCGAACAGCCGGTTGTGCAAAGGCTGTGCTCTGAAGGGGACCACGCAAGTAGAGGTGATTCAAAACAACCCACCATTACCATTGTTCTTCCTCCCCCTCTGTCCCCCTGGAAATGTTCCCATGCAGTGTTGGTGAAGGAATAGAGAGTAGGGAGTGGCAGAGAGCAGGAGCTGTGCCAGCACTGGAGGGCAGCAAGCAGTTTAATGATTTGATCTATTCTTCTACTTTTACTACAAAGGGAGTAGTTCTTGTGGAATTTCTCACCTCAAATGCCAAAATAGTTTGGCTGGTTTGAGTTAATTATGTACCTTGATATGGGGGATGTGATTGTGCTATTTGTTGTTCTGTCTCAGGCAGCAACATTTCTTGAGCAGGCCTTGAAAGGCAGCAAGGAACAGGCACTTGCAATACTCAGAGGGGACAAAGAGAGGAGATATTGGGAAAGGGATGGAGTCAACGGTCCCAACATGTTTAGGGCTTAGTTTTTAGCCACTCTTCATTGACATGATGTTTATGAACTTGTAAGCAGTGCCCTGCCCCTCAGGAAAGGTTCCTGGCTACAAGGCAGGCCTAACCAAAAGCAGAGGAAATTTGGATTTCTGTTGGAGCCAGAAATCTATCCTTTCCCCACCCCAACATGGAAACAGCTGGGGAAGTCATTGGGTGGGTAGGGGGAAATCAAGCCATTCCTTCAGAGATTGTGGAAAGAGCTTCTTTCCCAGCTGGCAAGGAAACATGTTACCGGCCTATGAAGTCACCATTTCTTCTGGGATCTGGCTGTTCCGCTCTTCAGGATGCGAGCTCAGCAGTGTTTTATTTATATGAGGAAGAGGTGGAGCCTTGTCCATTTCCTCCATCCTTCTGAAAGGACAGGACACCTCCCTGGAGGGACTGAGATGCATGCGATATGGTGGAGGGAATGTGGTTCAGCAGCCGGACTCAATCCCAGTGCTGGCAACAGTAGCTCCTTTTTTATTGCCGAAGATTTTGCTGGATGTATATTTTGAAAAGCTTCCTGCCTTAACACAGCCATTCCAAGGGAAGCCTCGACCAAAGTAACCTCATAGGGCCATATAAACCCATTAACATCTTGTAGATAATTGACTGAGCAGCACAGGATCTTGGGTCCTTCCATATTATACAAGTCCATGCATCTGCCTACCAAACAATGTGAAAATGTATATGTAAAGGAAAACAGCTATTACATCTACGATTACCCAGATATGGAAGTTGAAATGCCATACCTGTGCATGCCTGCACACTCGTGTCTCCTTCTTTTTCTAGACTGACAGCTACATTCCAAAGGGCCTCATCAGATCTGTGAGAGCAACAATCCTACAGGCCAGCCTTCCCTACTCTGGTACTGTCCTGACAGGATACGTTGAACTACATAACCATGCCAGGTAGGGATGATGAAAGTTGTCATTAAATACATTTGGAAGGCACCAGGTCAGGGAAGGCTGCTCTAAGCAGATACTCTACAGATTAATCTGGAGGCACACCCTTCATGTTCCTCTAATTGAAACCAATCCACATTGTACTTAAGTGGCTGAAACCAAACGAGATGCTTCCAAATTCTGATTACTGAGTAGCCATGTCCAGAGCAAGCTACTACTAATGTGTGTTTTCCAACGCAAAGCATTCTGGGGAATGTGTTGATAGTTCAAAAGTTACAGTAAAGCCTGCTGGAAAAACATGAGTGGTGGTGGGGTGAAAGGAGATGTGATGAGAGAATGATATGGGAAGGATCAGTCTTCTACAGCTACAAAGAAAATGAATATATGCAGAATACATGCAGAAAGTGGTGATGTCATACTTCATCCTGGTTACCATGACTGTAGATGGGAGATGAGGCCACTACCAATGACAATGAAGCCATCCTACACAATGGCTGTAATCACAACCACTTGGGTTAAGCTTATAAATATGCAATTCTGTTGAAAGCGAACTGGCCTTTAGTGAAGGATTTGAGATTCACACACTTTCTCACACAAAAAGCTCCAGTGTCCTTCCCAATCAGCTTGAAATATGAGGGCTGGGTGACGGCTAAATGACCCTCAAAGGGAAGTTTTGTGAAGCATCAGAGAAACCCTAAGGTAAGATGGGGAGGTAAAGTGAGGACCCGTGATTCCGCTTGGCAGAACAGCCTGTCTCTGAATAAAGGCAAGCATATTAATGAAATTCACTGAGGACACGGCTGACCACGCTGGGCTTTGGGGACACTAGTGGGGGCAGAGAACTAATACACAAGGACTTAGAGAGAGATTAGGAGACTGAGCAGAGAATAAACAAAAGCAGATTCAACTTGGGAAAATTGCACACTATGGCATCTGGGGAAAAGATAATCCGCTGGGCGGATATTGAATAGAGGGAGAACTTGGGTGCAGGATGGAGAGGAAGGGATGGCACGAAGCTAGGAGCCTGTGATGTGATAAAGGGGTTTGTGTTTGTGTGGGTGGGTGGGTGTCAAAAAAGCCAATGAAGTCATGAACTCGATAGGTCACCTGCCACCTTCCTTCCTGACCATGCTCCTGTGTGTTTATTAACAGCCTTACCTGAGGAAATCAAGGAGGTGAAATTAAATCCCACCATTACATTTCCTGGCAAGAAAAGATCCACCTGCTTTATCACTTTGCCTCAAGCCTGCTTCCAGCATGAGGCAAGCAAAGGAAATATGGAAATGGATCTGGGTGAAGGAGGACAGCGTGCCAACGCAAGGAGCCACCGAGAGGGAGAGAAGGAGGGAAGTAGATAAGCCAGAAGGGAGGAATTCAGGCTCAGTTATGATTATTTGAATTTGATTGAATTATTTATGCTATCCATTTTAATACGTTTATCCCTATGTGTCTATATATATATAGTTCTCAATTGTTGAGGACTCCAAGCTGTGTGAAGACACATATATTATCCCCAGTGTCATCGCACGGCACCACTCCTAGTGAACAGACACGGATCCTGTAACTATGTTTGAGAAGGCACATGATATGCCACACACTCTCCCTTCTTGTCTGCTGCTACCACATGAAGTCTACAGTGGGTGGTTATGTATGGGACAGACACTGAAATAATAAGTCTGCACAGAGGATGTTTAACACCTTGTGCAGGAAACTAGAAAAGTGCACCAAGACCAGGCTACGCCATATAGAGAGGCACTGTGCTGTCCTAAGACATGTTGCAGCCTGAGGCAGAAGAATTAGTAGTTACCCCCTCCCACCCAAGTCAAGATGTACCATATGCTAAGCCCGACTAATTACTATTGAAAATCTCCCCTCTTCCTGGGTGCATCTCACATCACCTTGCTCACTCCCAGAAATGGAGTATTCAGTAAAAAATACAAGAATAACAAATAACTAACAATTTGGTGCCTGAGGCAGCTCTGCCTCAGTCAGAAGAGGTCCTTTAAACAAATGTGTTTGTTCTTTCCCACTTTCCGTCTTGGGAAACTGGAAGTGGAATGAGGATCAGCTCTGCCACAAAGTACTGCGGGGTGGGCAGGGAATTGGTACTTAAAAACTGCAGAAAGATGTTTGGATTGTTGGCCCCAGCAGGATTAGGACACCATATAGGGTTTGTTACAGGCACCAAAACGTCTTAGGACGGCACTGAGGGAGATGGACACTCAGACATTCATGTGAGAAGAGGAATCTTCTTCCTAGAATGCTCCTAGCATATTCCTCGTCAGAATTTTGGAGAAATAACTTTTTTGGACTATAGCTCCCAGAATCCCCAGCCAGCATGGCAAGTGGCCATGGCCAGGGAGGTGGGCTTGCCCTTGCCTGCAAGCCACTTAATAAGAGCCCCTCAGTATCTTTCAGTCAGAGTGTTTTGCCACTATAAAAGGCTGATAATGGGGTGGTGGTGGGGAAGATGGGGACAGGCATATGGTTTCCATACAGTTTAGCTGCACCTCGTCTCTCTGGCGTTTACATTCTCAGCCCTCTTCCTTTGGAAGTAACCTCAACGCTCTGGCATGCCCTTCCCATGGCTGAACCCAGTAACTCACTCAGTGACATGGGAGGGCTCAGCCTTCTAGAACATTTTGAGACAAGGCAGAATTTCCCGATTAGAACCAGTGACCTGCTTCGAGGAACACCCTCCCCACAAAAAAGGAGGTCTCCTATGACTCCTCTTAGGCCTTGCGTACAGTGGATGCCTAGCATGTAAGTGATGCTCAGGCTACCAGGTTTCGAATTCAGCAGCAACTCTTGGAAACAGCCCTTGCATGCATTGCTAATTCCCACTCCAAGGTTAGCAGTCATTTAAGAACGTGGGCACCTGCGAATCCAGTTGTCAGTGCCTCGGTGATATGTAGTTATTGGCAGAGGAGAGGAATTTCGGAAATGGGCTACGAAACAGATCAAGCGGCTAATGGAACTACTCGCCATAGCTTGGTGAAGAAATGACATTTCTGTCGTTTAGCTAAAACTGTGATTCAGGATTATAAATCTAACAGTCTCCTGGCCGTGAGATTGTGACCTGGGCACCAGAACCAATATCATATGAAGAATGATTTGAGGGTGGCGACAAATCTGTCTGAGACAGAAGATGAATGCAACATTTGCATGCCTGTGGTTACCATCCCTGTTTGTGTGCAAACATATATTTCGCTCTCCAGGGGGAAGCTATGGTGGATCAGGGGAGAGAACTCTGCAAGTTTGTAGCCAAAAGCATTTATCTCATCCTTGCTGCAGTTTTGCGAATAATGTTGAGTTTTTTAAAATGTTAAACAACAAAAATATAAAGGATCATAGATCATCAATGTTGCTTTTTTGGATCACAACTTGCAGAATTCTTCAGCCAGCATGGCCAAAACCTTAGCCAAAGGAGGAGAATTCTGGGAATTATAGTCCCCAAACGGTAACGTTTCCAAGCTCTCTAAGCACTTGAAAATATATTGAATTCTTAAGCATGTCTGACAAGACTGGGCAAAGTATGGATTCCAGCTGTTGACAGACTACAACTCCCAGCATTCCCTCCCATTGGCTATACTGGCAAGGGTTGATTGAACTTGCATTCCGAAGACATTTGGAGGGCCACCCTTTCCAGACCTTTGATTTTCAACGCTGGGAGATGAATGTGTTTGTTCTGGTTTTAATAATGAATAAGAAATAATAAGCAGCCACTGGCTGTTCAGTGGGAAGGGCAAGACAGGCAACCAACTCAGCATTCAACTTCTTTCCCGGAATGTCTACTGATCACAAGGGCTAACACCATGGGAAAAGAACCTGCTAAGAGGAATTTTTGCATATTACTCCTGTATTTGCCTGCACATTCCAGGAAGAACTCTGCCTTGTGTTTTTGCAGAAGGTGAAGCAGCTCAGAGCTTGTTCTCAAAAGATTACACTGACACTGACATGGTGCAGCACACAATGAAATCTGGCTAACTAGAAGTTTGGTTCACACTAACAAAATCCAGGTGCCTTAAATGGCTCTTAGCACAAATAAGTATTCATGTGTATTGTGTTTTTTTTAAACACTTATCTTTAAATCTCCTGTGCAGGCCTTACATTATTTCACCCATTGGCCATATAATTCTGTATTCACAGCAGGTGAAGTGAAACTGTCTTACAGTTGTTTTGTTTTCCTAATTATCAGCCAAATAAGGGGAAGAGAAACATTTCCCTTCTGCTCATATGCTGAAAATCAACTTGGCCCTAAAGTGGAGCAATCAGATGTGTGCTCATTAAATCCAACACTTTCTTAGACACTTTACTGGCAGGATTTGTTTTAAACCCACAACAGACTTTCTGTCTGTTTGTACAAAACAGCCCTCACAGTTCCTGCACACATGAGATGGGCTGGACTACAACTGCCATTGCCCCCCCCCCAGCCACTGTGTCCACTGCCGTGAGGGCTGGGCATGATGGGAACTGTAGTTCAACTGAATTGGAAAGGGGTGATAGAAAATATGGACTGTGCAATCTAAGTGGAGCACATGGAATATTTAAAGAAAAGAAAATAGGCAAGTGTATGTATGTCAGGCATCCAGTTCAAAGGGCAATTGGCTTCATGAGACTTTGGCTCCTTAGAACAGCCCATGTTTTGAAAGCCCATCATATAGACAAAATAATAAAGGGAGGTGAAACAGCTTTCTCACAGCACCCCTGCCAATCACTATGGGGTACATAGTACATACATTATTCTTAAGCTTATTCTTAACCTCTTCTTTCCCAATGCTCAAGTCTCTGAAAATCAAGAGCAAATCTACCTCGATCCAGAGACAGGATAATGAACTGTCTGGAATTGTAAATGAAAACCTTGAGCCGCTGATCCTATCCAGCAGTGTTAGTTACTACTAGGGTTGTCAACTGGCAAATATTTGAAAAGACTACACAGATGTCTGACTTGAACTTTGATCTCTAGGAGGAGCTTCTTCTCCAAACAACTGGAATTGCTTAGAAATATATAACATAAAAAAGAAAACATCCTCTGGGTCTACACTTTGCCCATTTCCTGGAAAGATTCAGAGGGAATGTACTGTACTTTCCAACATTCATTTTTGCCAATGAGGAGATTACTCCAGGAAAGAGGTATAACAAAAAAGGTCGCCAAATGGACCCTGTGGAGACTTTCCTGAAGGTCCATGGGGCAACACTCTCTTATCATGTTCCTCACAACAACCCCAGCCCACGTAATGCTCAGAGCTCACAATTAGCACTGACACTACTGTCAGAGAATGCAAGGCCCTCCAGATGTTGTTGAACTGCAAGTCCCATGATCCCTTGCCACTGACTATTTTGGTTAAGGCTACTGGGAACTGTAGTCAGAAAACAAACCAAAAGGACAACAGTGATACAAATAAACTCCCAAAAATGGTTAAGGCACACAATGTTGTAAGAATCCAATGGTAGCCATCTATTTTGAAAATTATTACAGTCTTAATGACACACAGATTCTTAAGCACTGTTAATGATGTGGTTACATCTGTAACTGTTACAACTGTAACTGTGGTTACAGTTAGAACAACTAGCAAACAAAATCTTGATCACTACACACACACAATAAGTAAATTCTGACTTATGGTTGCCTACAAAAAAAATTTGCAAACAAATTTTATAACAAAAAACATGAGGCTAATTAAAATATCAAGACAAATTGAATAACCATGTATGGATATATATATCCTCCCCACCACCAAATTTTGTGAACCACATCTTTGTTTTAAAGACAGGAGAGGTATCAGGAAGTTGAACAGTGATGAATTTAACAATGCTTAACACATACAAAAAGAATTATCCAGAGAGTTTCACCTGAAGAAGGCATTAGCAGAAACATGGCATTATCAGCACACCCATTGTGATTGAGATGTTGTATGTGGCGATCACGATTTTGTATGCTGGTTATTTTCATTGTAATTGCCATCATTAACAGTGCTTAGGACTTTGTATGTCATTAAGATTATGTAATGATTTATAAAATAGATGCTTATTGTTGGATTATTACAACAATGTGTGCCTTGAGCATTTTGGGGGGTTTGGGAACAGTAGCTCAGCAATACATGGGCCTCGTGTCCCTCATCTTATTATGTAGTACCTCACACAAAGGTTACCTCCAGTTACCATGTTTGCCTCCTTAGAGTGACAGCCTTCAGCCATCACATTCCACCAATAGTCCCTCCTGGAAAGATCTAGAAGACTCTGCTACTTCTTGCCCTTCCCATATGTATAACTCATGCTGGCTTATATACCTGGACAGGGCTTTTAGAAATACATTTCTTCTTCCTCTTCTTCCAAATCACCAGACACCAGATCACTTTCTAAAATATCCAGATAACACTGGTCTCACCTCTACAGTTTTTGAAGAATTATGTACGAAGGAAGAAGTGCAAATACAGGATATACAAGAATTTGTGGCTAGTTAGAACCTCCTTGGTAGCAGACTCAACCCTTCATATGAAAAGAATATCAGAAGAGCTATGGATGGATTTTATTACTGAACCAAAAGAGGCACCATGAATGTCATGTCTAAGACTGATGAGTGCTGCTCTGTCATGAAATAACCCATTGTCTCAAAAGATTCAAACACTGCCAACGAGGGAGACACTGACAGATGGGAAGCAGGCAGATCTCAATGTATCTTGGCTCACTAGGGAGTTCTCTACTATGTGGGATACCATTTAAGTGCCTTCCAATCCTGGCTTCTGGTCTAGGCTTGGGACTCCAACTGGCTTCATTTCTTTGGTGGTTAACCTACGCGAAAATAGGACTGAGGTGGAGTGAAACCTTTCTGGTTCTCCTGTTCCTCTCAACAAATGTTAGTATTTTCAACCATGGTATCCTGGACTGTCTCACTAGATTGCAACTTGGAAGCATAGAATTATGTTAGTTATGATCCCATCTGAGCAAAGGGTTGAGAAGGTGGTGGTGCGCTACTTCTATTCTACCCCATAGATTCTGGTGTGCCTCATGAATTCACTATGACTCCTGCATGACTTTTAAAATAATAATCATGTGCTGTCAAGTCAATTCTGATGTATGGTGAACCTTCTCAGAATTCTTGGGAGTGTCCTGGGACTGTGCAGCTTGCCCCCAAGGCCACACAGGTTGGCTATACTCGCAGGAGGCACAGTGAGGAGTTGAGCTCCCAACTTCTGGCTCTGCAGCCAGATACCTAAACTACTGAGCTATGCAGCCAGCCCATGACTTTTAACATATATTTATTTATTTATTTATTTATTTGATTTATTTATATCCCGCCCATCTGGTATATTCTACCACTCTGGGCGGCTACCAACAAACATATATTCATTACAATAACACAGAGCCATTGACGTAATCAATAATAAAAACAGTGAAAAAATATAATAAATGATAAATAGCAAAAGAAAAAGAGTTAAGTGCTGACAGGAGGGAAGGCCTGGATGTACATGTTTTTAGTTGGATTTTAAATGTACCCAGCGTAGGGGCCTTGCGAATCTCCGGAGGAAGGTTATTCCAGAGGCGAGGAGCCACCGCCGAGAAGGCCCGGTTTCGTGTCTTTTCCCTCCGGGCCTCCCTCGGCGTTAGGCTCCTCAACCTCACCTCCTGACTCGCGCGGGTGATCCGGGTAGATCTCGGTGGGAGCAGGCGTTCCGCCAGGTATCGAGGTCCAAACCGTTTAGGGCCTTATAGGTAAGCATTAGAACTTTGAAATCAATGCGGAAACGAATGGGCAGCCAGTGCAGCATGGCCAGAATAGGAGAAATGAGCTGGTGTTTTCTCACTCCAGTAAGGAGTCTGGCCGCTGCATTCTGCACCATCTGAAGTTTCCGCATCAGCCTCAAAGGCAGCCCCACGTAGAGCGCGTTACAATGGTCTAATCTTGAGATTACGAGCGCATGCACCAAGGTAGTGAGCGCCCCCGTGTCAAGGTAGGGCCGCAGCCGGGCTATCCGCCAAAGGTGGAAAAAGGCAGTGCGGACTACCGACGCCACCTGCGTTTCCATGGTGAGCGTCGGGTCCAAGTATACGCCCAAGCTGCGGACCCCACTCTTCGCAGCCAGGGTCACCCCCCCGAACGAGAGAGAGTCACCCAGGCCACCAGCCACGGGGGCTCCCACCCTCAGGACTTCTGTCTTGTCCGGATTCAGCCTCAGCCCATTTTCCTGCATCCATTGCAGTACAGTCCCCAGGCAGCGCCGAAGGGACAGGACGGCATCACCTGCAGTTGGTGAAAAGGAGATGTAGAGCTGGGTGTCATCCGCGTACTGATGACACGATGCTCCGCACCCCCTGATGACCCCACCCAGCGGCCTCATGTAGATGTTAAACAGCATTGGGGAGATAATCGACCCCTGTGGAACCCCACAATTGGCATTCCACGGGGTCGAAACACTCTCCCCAAGCTGTACTCTCTGGGGACGGTCCTCCAAGAAGGAATGGAGCCAGGCAAGCGCCGAGCCACCAATTCCCAACTCGGAGAGCCTCCCCAGGAGGATACCGTGGTCGACGGTATCGAAGGCCGCCGAGATGTCGAGGAGGACCAACAGAGACACTTTGCCCCTGTCGGCCTCCCTCAACAGGTCATCATACAGGGCGACCAATGCCGTCTCTGTACCGTGGCGCGGCCTGAAGCCCGACTGGAATGGATCCAGGGCATCTGTTTCATCCAAGTGGGCCTGAAGCTGATCAGTGACCACCCTCTCGACCACTTTGCTCATGAAAGAAACATTGGCGACGGGCCTATAATTGCCAATCTTGTCCGCCGCCATATTAAGTTTCTTTCTAATGGGCCTAATGAGTGTCTCCTTGAGGGCAGGCGGAAACCTGCCCTCAAGGAAAGACCCATTTATTATTACTGTGGCCCATTCTGTTGTTTTCGGCCTGGCTGCTTTGATTAGCCAGGCCGGGCAAGGGTCAAGGGAGGAGGTGGTAGCTCGACATCGATCAAGCACCTTGTCCACAGTGTCAGGCGTCACAGGCTGAAAGGAGTCAAAAGTTACCGGGCAAGACGGAGCGCTGGACATCTCTGCTCGACTCACTGTATTCATTCACTGTAACATCTACATAAAACCACTGGGTACAGTCTGCTTCAGTTCTTACTGATTAGAAAATAAACAAATCTGTATTTATTGTCTTATTTATTATTTTTACATTTTAAAATATTTTGTGATCAGTTTAATGAGATCTGGAAATCAGTCTAGAAATGTATTAAATAGACGAATGATTAACAGACACAGGCTGGTTTTTAAAGAAGACATGTACTCAATTCTGAGCCAAACAACTCTAAACTTATGAACCAAGACTCCACATTTGAAGGTAACAGGAAGATTTCATGTCAGTTTAAAGTCCCCATGTAGGAAGAGCTTAAAGCAGGATTAAGAAAGTAAGCCACATATTCCTTTAAAAACAACAACAACACACCAAACCCTTAACACGGGGAAAACACACAGTGGGAGGAAAAGCAAGCATGGGCAAGTGAGGAAGGATCTTTCTGCTTTTTTCTTCCTCATGCACCTGGACAGGTGAAAGGAGTCAGAAGCCCCCCTCTGGCTGAATCATGCCCACAGGGTGAAGAGAAGAAGGAAAAGATTAAAGGACAAAGGACAAACTAATTCCAAATTCCCCTGCAACTAATCTTGCTCAGGAAGTACCCAGAAATGGCAACTGAACTCTACATCACCATACTACCCTCAGCGTTCACAATGTTCTCTGGGTTTGGAAGCTAAACTGGGATTAAACTTGGCTAGTGCTTGGATAGAAGACCTCAGGGGATGGCAAGGAGAAGACTTTTGTCTGAATCCCTGCAGAGGTGCCATCAGTCATTGGCTGAAAACCTGTCGCTTAGCATATCAGACAAAAACAAAGGAAAAAATTAAAAAATAAGACAAAAACTACATTGCTTAGCATAGTAAGTCACAACTAGAGTAGGCTCGCTGAATCAGTGGGAATTTGGTGAGTCACCTCTAATGTAAGTCCCATTGATTCAATATGCCTAAACTAGTTGGGAAATCAATACCAGACAATATTAGGCTAGAGACAGACTCAAGGCAAGGCTAGGTCTGGCTCAAATGAAGATACCTTCCTATGTTCCTCCTATTCTTCCATGTTCCTTTAATCCACACTTTTCTGCAGTTTTCTGAAGCAAGTAGGTCTCTAAAGGGTCATAGGTGTAATGCCATGTATGTACAGATTACTTCACCCTCTATTTCAAGTCTGGGGAATCTCTGGCCCTCCAGATATTTCGGAGGGCCAGAGATTCCCCAGAATTCCCAGAATTCTGGGGAATCTCCCAGAATTTCTCGTTATGCTGTCTGGAGCCTCTGGAAGGGCAAGTCTAAGACATCTGGAAAGTCAAGGTCCCCCGTCTCCGGCTGCTCTTTTGGTACCTCAGGGTGTAAAAAGGGAGAAGTACTGGCTGCAGGTGAAGTTCTTGCGGCCCTTCCTGCAACAGATACCTCCGAACAAATTATGTCTCTAGGGAAGAAAATGAAGTTGCCAAGAGCAGCCTTTTTTATTCCCCCGTAAGGCCAAGCCAAATGGAAGTCTGAAGATAATGGCATTTGTTATCACTGGAGTTTACAATGGCAGGAAGGTCCACCATGGTTTTCATGACTTTAAATAGCAGCCTTCAATGGGTATCAGAATACTTTCCAAGATCCCAACTGGAAAACACTGGGAGTTTCTGCTTCCTTCCTTACAATCTTCTTATAGCAGAGAGTGGGACTTTAGGTTGCTCTGAGAAGGACATGCTCCTCACCACATCCAGACTAATGTGGTGCTTGTCACAGTTTTAGGGATTCCTCTTTGGCCCAGCTTTTCACTCGCTTCTGCTAGATAGAACACCTGCTCTCCTGAAGCTAGGATTTATGGGCTTCTCTCTCTCTCTCTCTCTCTCTTGTCCAGTAGTCTTTGATTTGCTGTTCCATATGCCATGGTCGGAGTTGTCCACTTATAAAAAGCATGATAAAAGCTTGACAGATGCCTTGAGACCATCTGGGGACAACAATAGGGAAGGGAAGGGGCTGATTTACATATGGGTTAGAGGGGGATACGTATGACAAGACGCTGGAGAAAAAAGTGAGGAAGCAGGAACCCCTACCCCCCAAAGCCCTCATAAACTCTGCACCAGATTCCTGGTTGACAAGCAATGAATGAAGACCAAAGAGTTGCAGGATGCTAAGTATAGTATCTTGCAGAGATAAACCCTCTTGTGCAAATGAGTAATTGGGTTTTCCATTGACCATGCATGGCCTAGAACAGAGGATGAATTTTAATACAGACTCAAAATACCCAATTGAAAGTAATTTAAGGTATGTATTTCTTCTAGTATTTCTTCTTGTTCTCCTCGTTCTCCTTCTTATTCTTGCAGATTGCTCCCCCTCATTCCTTCCCTCCCTCCAGATCAGAGCATGGGGAGAGGGGGAGGTCAATGCTGTCATCATCTGCCCCAGCTGTCTCCACTCTCCCGTACACCTCACCCCATCTGTTTCAGATGCACTTGTGTGTCTGCAGAGGGCTCTTCTCACATTTTAGAGAGCGGATTTAGGGTGAAACTCCTTCCCTTTTTCCCCTTTTGTGTAAGCTGTGCTGGCCCACCATAAATCTCCACCAAAGAGCACTTTATGTCAGCACCAGAGGCGCCAGTCCTGCCTTCAAGGAGGGGGTTCCCGTCTCCTGCCTTCTTGTGTCAGCGAGGCACTCTGAGCCATGTTGATTGAATGGCAAACTGGGCTGCTGGGCTGGCAGATTTAGGAAGGATGACAACTCATCTGAATCCACCCATTTAATGGAGCCACCTAAAGTTTCTTGTCTACAACCTATCTGGGGAGAATGAAAATAGTAAGGAAAGGTTGTGACCTCACCACAACCCTTGCTGCCTTCCCTGACATATTATTATTGCTGCCTTCACCCTTAAGCCCCAAAGAGTGGGCTCCTCAAGCAGAGACTTGCCTGGCTTTCAGAGATTCCTGGCCATGGGAACCTGATCTGTTTACAGTTGGGGGTGGGGGAGTCACAGTGGCATGCTACAAATTAAAAAAAAATAGTCACCACATGCCTAGTCTAGAAGGAACTCACAAATGGCAAGTTTGGCATGGGATAGAAATAGAATCATAGAATAAAACACACCCAGTAAACACTGCCTTGGAGGGACATAAATAAAAGGGGGGGGGTGTAGGGATGTCATGCTGGAGCAGATCAGCTGCTTGCACTTAAAACTTTTATTGGCTCACTTTCAGCACAACGCAGCTTTTACACAACAGAGAAAAAGAAATGGTTAATGGGACAAAAGGCTTTCAATGTGCTAAAAAGCCAAGCTACAGACTCAGCAAAGGTTCTGTCAGAGTCCGACCTGAACTAGACCACTTAGCACTGCAGCTGAGTTATCATATTTTTGAGTCCTCCTCTGTCTTAAACAAACCAAGCAAATTTCCTGCTTGGAGAAGATTAACACATTAGAGAGAGGTTTTGTCCATCTCAGTCCTTAATGTACTCGTCCTGTGTGTGTGTGTGTGTGTGTGTTTTGTCAAGTTAATTCTGGCTTATGGTGACCCTTTCCAGGGTTTTCCAGGTAGAGAATACTGAGAAGGGGTTTACCATTCCCTTCTTTTGGGGACACCCTAGGTCTGTGCAGCTTGCCCAAGGCCACACAGGCTGGCTATACTCGCAGGAGGCACAGCAGGAATTGAACTCCCAGCCTTTGGCTCTGCAGCTAAACTGTCTAGTTACAGTGAAATCAAAGAGAACCGTGTGGTCCTTACACAATACAATGCAGCAGTAGACAATATCTTTATTAGACCACTAGAAAAAAACATACAATCTGCAATGAGTTTCCCTTCCCAGATAGGTGAAGCAAATCCTCCATCGTTATCCCACCCTCCTACCTATTCTCTCCTCCTTTGTTACCTTTCCCACAGTCAATTTTAGTTTGCAAGTTTCCAGTAGGTAGATAATTGCCTCCTCTACTTTTTTGTTTTTGCTTATGAAACTCTGTGAAGTGAGTATGTAGGTATAAACCACAAACGAGTAAATCACACTGGTGACAGGGCATACAATAACGAGTACGTGCAACTTTCACGACTAGGTACTTGCAAACCCACTTGGCTGCACTCAGTTAAAGAAAAAACTGAGGGGAAGGGAGAGAAAGAGCAGAATTGCTTCTCCTGGCTGCCAGAGAATTGACAAGCTTAGGACAAGCCCAGAGGAAACTACCTGCTTCAGCACCCGAGGAGGAACTAACCAAACTTTGCTGAGAAGAGATCTAATAGGAGCAAGCCATGCACAACCTCAGCCGGCCCTTCCCAGCACTCTGTCCAAGATGGTACACCTACAAAGGTGAGAGACCTAATGATCTGAACAAGTGAAAAGGGCTCTAAGCAAACCCACGTTTGTCCAAGACCTGGGCTGAAAAACAAACTAAAAGGAAAAGCAGCCCTAAGAATGCAGCTTCATGTGGAAGCCAGCAAGTGCTGCTAAATATAGATGAGGAAACAGATGCTCCAAGACACAGAGCGCTGAGGTTATGAGGGAGAAACGGAGCATTAGCAGCCGTGTGTGAGGAAATGATGTGCACCTTTCCTAGGGCTGAGGGAGCACTCCAAGGAACACATTGCTAGGCAGGGGCAACTCACGTGTGTGCACTGGTTGCTGGGGCTCTTTCAGGAACTTCCATGAAACCAGGGAGCTTGACTGTATAAGCCTTCTAATGTGTGGAATGTGCCCTGCTGCCAAATGGACAGCGATCAGAGGCAATCCTTCCAGGGTTTCCAGTCCAAAGCTGCGTCAGCCTCAGTGAGTCGGTCAGCTGGTTTTTTGTCCATAGAGAGCAGTCCAGGAAGGACCTGGGTCTTCAGGAAGTCTAAGACGTGGTCTTTAACATACACGGCCTCATTTACCTCATATGAGGTATTAGAGTAAACTTGTCTTCTGTATAGGGTTCATTCACTGGGAATGGATGTCTATTCTTCATCCAAAATGACCACTTTAATACAGTCTTTTCCCAATGGATAGCAAACAGCCAAGCACAGACTCATGTGACCCAGAGCATTCAACTGGATTTTTAAAAACATTTCTAATCTTTCTGGCTATGGAGCATATAGGAAAGCCTACTTAAAAACAAAGCACCCAGCCTCAGAAGGCCATGTTGACTTGGTAAAAGGCTCCTATTTTTCACCACTGCTGTGACAAATTCGGTGGTGGGAGCAGGAGGAATCTGGCAGAAGTGGCAATAATGCAATGGGGGGGGGGATGCACGCGGTTACAGACTAGGCAGTTTTCAAAGCCCCCTTTCCCATCTAGGAGACCTCAAGGTTCCTTGCAACAAAATCTACCCGTATCACCCGATCGAGCCAGGAGGTGAGGCTGAGGAGCCTGACGCCGAGGGAGGCCCGGAAGGAAAAAACAAGAAACCGGGCCTTCTCGGCGGTAGCTCCTCACCTCTGGAATAACCTTCCTCCGGAGATTCGTGCGGCCCCTTCGCTGGGCATTTTTAAAAACCAACTGAAAACTTGGATGTTTACGCAGGCCTTCCCTCCAGTTAATACTTGATTTCCTTTTTTCTTATATATTTTTTCTCTCTCTCTCTTTTCCTTTTTTCATCTTGAATAATTTGTCTATTGATGTTTAAATTTTTTTGTTATATTTTATATGTTGTTATATATGTTGGAAGCCGCCTAGGGTGGTCGTTCGACTAGATAGGCGGGGTATAAATGCAATAAATAAAATAAATAAATAAATAAAATAAATAAACTGTAAGATTGCTATTATTAACACCAACAAAAACAGTAGTAGTAGTAGTAATTTTGTATTTTAAAAATAATCATTACAATCCCAAACATATATCCGTGTTATTAGTTCTGTCATAGTGGAGGCCTCAAATTAGAGGAGACCAGAAAAGTCTAGCAAACTTCTCATCTAGTATTGCTGATGCCTGGTGGGCTTTTTTTTTTTTTCAAATAAAGGAATTTCAGAGTGGTAGTGCTATCATAAATGTACAGATCATTTGTAGTTATGGACCTTGTCTATAGTTATCTGTCCACCTGAACTAAGTCTCAGGTGATCTCAAAGCTCTTCGGAAGAATATTATATTCAGATGAGCAACAGGGTTAATAGTGGCCAGGAAAAGTAGTGGTGGTGTGGAGAGAAACTATACATGAACAGGATTCACTAAACTGTGGTGGTGAACCTTTGGCATTCCAGATGTTTTGGACCAGCCATTCTCAATCTTTTTTTGACCATGGCCATAAACACAATATGAAAGAAATATAAGTGAATATAAGTTGCATAATGAACCTTATAAGGTGGTGTGTGTGAAGAATTGTTTCCAGTTTGTGGCCCCCTCCCCCTCAGGAAGCCACATGGCCCCCGTTGAGAATGGCTCTTTTTGGACTACAATGTTGACAGACCTTTATAATTGGCCATACAGGCTGAGAATTCTGGAAATTGTAGTCCAAAAATCTGGAGTGCCAAATATTTGCTGCCCCCAGCACTAGACTATAGGACATCCGTTTCAACCATACCACAACAGAGAAACTTGAGAACATCCAGAAGAAGTGCTATAGAGACTTCTGAAGAAATATTTCCCAGGAAAATTAACCCTGTTTGTCAAGTCTGTAGTTTCATGTAAACAAGCTAAAGTGACTTCAGCTACCTATTATCTTTGAAAAACTATGCTTAGATTATTTGCCTTAGCTTTATAAGGAGATCATAAAATAAGGACACAGGAGCACGAATGTGAAGAAAAACTACATCTGTTGTTTGCTCATTTATTATAGGAAAGTACTAGTGATATATTAAACTCACAGGTGGGTCTTCCAAAAACAACTGTCACTGATCTACCAGCTACTTGTGGATTTCACTGCTGTATGTTATTAAGAATACGGATACTGTCATTAAATTCAGAACTGTAACTAAGGGAAAGCAAGTTCATTACAGTAATATGTCACAGAAGTTGGCAGACTTAGGAAAAATGCACATTTTCAAAGTGGTTTTCATGGCTCCTGGAAGAAGAAGAAGAAGAAGAAGAAGAAGAAGAACAACAACAACAACAACAGCAACAGTATTTATTTTGGAGAAAAACTAGTGACTAGATTACTTTCTGATGGATTATGGCAATTTTTGGAGCTGATGTTGTCCAGTTTAATTACTCAAGGGTCAAAGAACATAATAAGATTTGGCAAATCCCATTCACTGCAACAGTTTACCAAGGTATCCAGCAATTTTAACTTTTACAAATAACTGGGAATTTTGTTAGTATCCACAATAATATCACAGGCAATGAATGAAGTTTTAGCTCTCAAAATCCAATTTCGTCTACAGGTAGGCATATTATATCATGCCCTTCATTTATTTTTGTCAGTGTGATATTAGCAAGATGTTCCCAACCTCATAATCTGGGTGTATCTCCCTTGTTATTTTGAACAGTGGATGAATCAGGTTGGAAGCTAAATAAATAGGTAGGTCTGGGAACAGGCAAGAAGACTGCAGGTATAGAAGCCAAAGCATGGAGCCAGTGGCCGTTGTAATGAAAGCCAGAATTTCATAGAAAAATAATATGATGTGACCAGCTTCAGTACCGAATGGTACAAGAAGTGCTCCAGAGTGCAGACACATAATGGCACAATGCCATTCTTGTTGCTTTTCTAAGGTCCACGTTGCAAAATCCACAGGTAAACAGGATCAACTGTATGTTCACAAAATCGTATATATATATATATATCGTATACAGGTTTTTTTCCCCCTTTTGGAATTGCTGTGGTTTAAAGACTTTTAGCTGGTTTGTCCTCAACCATTTTAACTAAGTATATTGTGCCTATTTTCCATGGTCAATTCCAACTATACTTGTTGCCCCACAATTAACCTACTTATATATCATTTAAGTCTGACTACTGTACATGCAGACTTCAAATCAGCTTCTTCTTTTCTGCCCTTCCTCCACCACTTGATTTTTGCCTGATGACAATATATGGAATGTCTAGTCACCATTCCTTTTGTTTAGAATATATTCTAACAAAGATATTTCCTGATCATAGGTACCGGGTCACCTGCTTAATTTCCTGAAGTTGTTTAATCAAGGGATTCTCAAGCTGTTGAAAGGCAATTCCCCAAATCATTTTGTTCAGTCCTATCAACATTTTAAAGTTGAAGAGGAGGTGCTTTAGTGTGTCCTTTAATTCTAGATCAAAATAAAACAAAGTCATGCAAACTGAATTTTTACTAGTTGTTCTGTCCCAGATTTTAATCTGCTCTGAATAACAGAGAATCCTTATATTTCAACTATTTCTCTTTATCTTCAGAAAACATTGTCTTGCTAACTGCTTACGGCAGAGAACACACAGGAGTGCAAAAACACTCAATTTCTTCAATTTAAAAAAAATCAAATCATGCTCTCTCAAAATCCAAATTGTGAGCATGGAAAGGGCTAACCTGTAATAATTAAGCAGCTAAAAATCCCCATTCTTCTGCACTTCCTGTTCAGCTGCAGGATCTTCCTGACCACATGCGGGAACTAAAGGAGGGTAGCTAGGGAAATACCGTTTCTGCCCATATTTCTTTTGTATGAGGAACACTGCTTGGAAAAGTTCCTCTTTTGGACTGCTACTCCCAAGACTCCCCTAGTCAGCATGGGTAGCTAGCTAGCCATGCTGGCTAGAGGAATCTTGGAGAAGCTCGCCAAGTTCTAGTTCGGGGTCCTGCTTCCTGAACCCACCAATTGGTGGAAGTACATAAATCAAGTTGGACTATGCTTACTCTACCCCTTACCAACTGTATGCCAATTACATGGTTCCCTGCCCAGTCCACAGGTCCTGCCTCCACTGTTTCTGCCATATTCTATGGAAAGAATCTGAAAATTACACATGAGATTTTTCTGGCCTATGCATAGAGACCATATCCTAAAGTACCACCATGCCTACATAAATATGTGTGAATAGTGGTAGCAGAACAGTGTGCCATGTCAGTGGGGAAGGCACATGTAAAACTCTCCTGCCTTCCATCTGATGAACTAGATCAGGATGGGACTGATCCAGCCCCTTTTATTTTATTTTTTGGAATAATGATGAGGTTTCCCCCTTTGGAAGCTCTTTAGAGCTTCCTTGCCATGTATCCCACTGACTGATTGTGAGACAGGAGGCGAGAGGGGTATCCCACTCGCTGGAGAGCCGTCCCTCCTCCAAACAGAAGAGAAGGAAGTACAGACCCAGCCTGTCTCAACTCTCAAAAAGACAGAGCAGCGAGGGACAGAGACAGAGGAGATAGAAGGAGAAATACAAAAACCGACAGTTGAAAGGGCTCAGGGGAAAACGGCGGGAATGGAGCGGAAGAAGAGGGTGGAGATAGAGGCGGGGACAGCAGATATAAGAAGGAGGGAAGAACCGCTACCGCCAGGTTGGGAGTGGGTTTGGATGGAGGACCCATGGACCGGTGTTTGGGAAAGACTAAGAGTGCCCAAGGAGGAGGCGGATTATAGGAGGAGAAGGGAGATTCCACCCAGACTGTCCTACTGGGGAAAGGCAGAGGCCAAAGAGTGGAGAAGGAGGCTCAGAGAAGAGAAGGAAAGAGTAGAGAGAGAGAGAGGAGAGAGAGGATGGAATGGAGAGTAAACGAGATGAGGAGGAAGGGGTTCAGGGATGACCCTGGAAGACTCCCACATCAGAAGGATGTCTCGTGTGGGGTGACGGCCAGGATGACGAGACCATGCCCTTGTTGGAAGGTGAAGCGGGACAGACTGTAAACCCTAACATCTTTGTGGATTGGCCAGGTCCCTGGAACTCCGGTGACAGAAACCCATTCCTGGACGAAGATTGGAAGCCCCTTCAAGAACCGTTGTCGGAAGGAGAAAGACGTTGAAATCATGTTCTGGACACTGGTTATTTGTTAAACACACCAATAAATATCTCACCTGTTTCTAAACAACAAAAATCTCCTGATTTCTTTGAAGCGAGAAAGGAGCTTAGAGTCGAACCCTCACACTGATGGATGTGCCTTGTTCAATATTCCACAAAATAGACATTTCTGATTTATGCTGATGCTGCTTTTGAAACAGTTACCTGTACCTGTTACACAAGTCTGTCATATGTTTGGCCCAGAAAGTGATATGGGCAGGGGTGTCACCTTTTACTGGAGCCATATAAACATTCAACTTATTATGCAGGGGCTGGATAAAGTGGATAGAGGGAAGCTCTTTTCCCTCTCACGCAATACCAGAACCAGGGGACATCCACTCAAATTGAGTGTTGGGAGAGTGAGAACAGACAAAAGAAAATATTTCTTGACCCAGCATGTTGTTAATCTGTGGAACTCCTTGCCACAGGAGGTGGTGATGGCATCTGGCCCAGAGTAGACCCTTGGTCTAGATGGGCGGGATAAAAATCTAATAAATTAAATAAATAAATAAATAAATAAATAAATAGATGCCTTTAAAAGGGGATTGGACAGATTCCTGGAGAAAAAGTCCATCGCAGGTTACAAGCCATGATGGGGATGTATCATCTCCAGGCTTAAAAGGAAGGTATCTCCAAATGCCAGATGCAGGGGAGGGGTATCAGGAGAGAGGTCTCTAGTTGTCTCATGTGTTCCCAGAGGCATCTGGTGGGGCCACTGTGAGATACAGGAAGCTGGACTAGATGGGCCCTTGGCTTGATCCAGCCGGGCTCTTCTTATGTTCTTATGTTATGTTCTTAACTTGACCTCCTTAAAAGACGACGTTTATCTCCAGACAGAATGAAAGGCGAATTCATTTCTCTGCCAAATGCTAAGCCAGGTTGCTCATTCTAATATTTTTCTGCTGCTCACATGAAAACAGCAGCATGCCTGAAAGTTTTTTATTTATTTATTTTAAAAATATTTTTACCCTGCCTTTCTCTTTAAAAAGAGCCAAGGCAGCTTCCATCATTAAAAGACAATATTAAAGCTAACAGCAACAAATATACAAATACTTAAAAGGATCAAACAAACTTGATGCAAAAAACAAAAGCAAAACCAAAACATATTTAAAGCGGTGAGGTACAACGATCCATTTGAAAATCCCACTCAGGCAGCCAGTCACTGAGGGAAAGCTTGCCTGAAGAGAAAGGCCTTTGCCTGCTTGTGGAAAGACAGCAAAGATGGGGCCAGCCTGGCCTCCCGTGGGAGGGAGTTCCAGAGTCTGGGAGCAGCGACAGAGAAGGCCCTCTCTCCTGTGTCCCCACCAAACGCACCTGTGAAGGTGATGGGACCGAGAGAAAGGCCTCTCCTGATGATCTTAACACTTAACAAAAAGTTCAGCTTTTTACTATGGCACTTCATTGGGAATAGCCAGGGCGGGGGGGGGGGGGGGAGAGAAAGTAGTTTGGAGGGAAAGAAAGAAAGGCAACATAACGGAGTTGGCCCTGGTTGTTGCTTATCTAAGTCCAGCTTTATTCTGGCATCTAAATAGAATAGAGGCCCAATGCAAGATTTCCTGCAACTCTTGAAACAATTCCAGCTCCTTCCCAGGGCCTGCTCACATTGAGGCCTTCTAGTCTTGCCTGCTCAAAATGAATATGCAACACTTCCTGCTACTTAGAGAGTGCACTCCATGAAATACTAATTGTTGTTGTGACCAAGTCAGAACTGGCTTATGTTTTCAAGGTAAGTGAGGTATTTAAGGAGTGGTTATACCAGTTCCACCTCCCCCAGTCCTGAGTCCTAGTCCACTATTCTACAGTATATCCACGACTACACCACACTGGATACCCTATGAAGTACTAAACCAAATGCAAATTCTCTGTTTACTCAGGGCTTGAAGGAAGACTAGGGATGCAGCTCAGTAACCGTTTCGAAGAGTTAAAGGCTGGGACGGCAGTGCATACCTGCTCCCTGGCAGTCTTACCCACGTCATCTGTGCCCTCCCTTCCTCCTGAAGGCATCATGCCCAGACGGCCAACTTGGCACCTCCCTCCATCCCTGGCCTCACCCAGAGGTTGGAAATGTTACTATTTTGGCCAACAACACCCAAAATCTCTGAACTGGACATGCCCACTGGGGCATTCTGGGAGGTGTTGTCAAAAAATTTAACTTTTCCATGTTCTGCATTTAGTGCAGGGATATTGTTGCAACAAACAGACCTGGGGTGGCACATGAAAAAAGTGACAGGCCTACTGTCCCTTTAATTGTGTGGAAAAAAACATTTCAAAACTTGATGAAACTCTTGTCTTCATACAGCTATTAAAGGTACAGGAACTCTGACCGCTGCCTTTCATACTCTTCCTTTTCATGCATGTGTGTACCTAACCCTCTAGCACTGCATGTGCATGGGCCACAGCTGCATGTGGTGACCCTCAACAACCAGCAAGTTCACTGCAGTTTGAGGCTGGACATTTTACACTTGGCTGTGTACACAATCCAAACAGCTCCTCACAAGTTTACAGTGACATTTATTTAGCAGATGTCACTCCAGGAAATGTTATGTAACTACTTCTGTTAAGGAAGAATCAACCAGCAGCTATGCAAGAACAAAACAGGCCTCCTCTTCTTCTCTGTTGTGGCCTGCAGAGCCAGGGCAGTCAATCAATATTTGCTTTAGCTCTTGTTCCGCAACAGCTGCTCTTCTGAATGGACACTCAATTTGCAACCACCAAATTATCGAAGCAGCTGAAATTATAAGATGGATCCTTCCTCTCTGGACGGCACCATGTTCCACATCTATTTACACAAGATGAGAATGGCAGAAAGGAAGGGACCTCCAATGAGACTTCCAATACCTGCGTTGGCATTTTACAGGTTCCGTGACACCCTAACAGTGGCAGCATATAAAGGGGGAAACAAAAGTGTGTGTTGTTCTCTTTAATCTCTCAGTCTCACACGTCACCAGACATGTGGAAGTTTTATCCTTGTTGGTGGCTGCTAACAGCTCCCTGCGCGCGCATACAGCCCTGCCTGACACGTGAGTTGCACAGTCGCTTGGCTTTCTTTTAAGCCCTTGATTGGGGTGATATCATCTCCACCGCTGCCAGGAGATCGAATTGCTAAGCTCCAGCGGTCGCTGCCGGGAGTCAGTGGGCATTTCCAGACAGGCTTATAAAAACCGCTGGAAGGCTTAGAAACGCAGGTGGGACTTACACACCTAACAAAGTGATACCCCGGCCTCAAGAATTTTGGTTCCATCTTAAAACCTGAACTGGAGGGGGGATCCCTTTGCACATACACATTCTTCTGCTGAACGAGGAGGTTTGCCTCCATTTTCCTAGTCTGACTTTAGCAGTCAAGAAGGGGGTGGTGGTGGTAAATACTTTCATACTCTGGCACTGCATTTCACTACTCACAGGAACTCCGCTGCTGGCATGCTGCCAAGTGAAGCTGAGCGCTTTCAGCACGCGCACAAACACTCGGCAGGAATATGAACATATAAAGCCACTTGGCTTTGGCTGCCGCAGCAAACATTCCAGAGAGCCCCTTGTGCTGTTGAAGGGCGATGCAATTCAGTAATAAAACAGAACCCGGAGCATTAAAAGAATTTTCTTTTGCCCCATGCTCTCCAACAAGACTCTTTAAACTCTCCTGGTTTGCTTATGTTTTCCTGCCATCTTCAATAGGGAGCACCAAAGGTGGAACACCAAAAACTAGAGATGAATCTACCTGGAAGGAGTCAGGGCAATGAAGGACAATACTTCCAGGTCCTATTCACCACCACCCCACCCTTTTTGAAAAGCATACCTTTTCTCTTTCTTACAGACACCATATTCTCTTCCTCCCTTTTCATGGGGGGAGGGCTTATGTCCATGTCTCAGGGTAGACTGGAGGGAAGTCTGTGCCGCTTTCCCCATGTGGCAAAATTGCTAGTTCTATAGCCCTGATCCTCAACCTCTCCAAATGCTCATAGAAAGCCTTAGGGTCAAAGAGGAAGGTTGTCAACACCTGACCTAGAAGCTGCAATGGCAGCTTTAACCGATGTGGACCAGAGAGATCTGTGCTGAAATATAGCTCATTTACCCATCCTCTAGCAGCAGCTTACAGCTTGCCTGAGGAAGCTCAAATTTGAGGGAAGGTTTCCCCTCCTGCATTCTCAGCCCATGAACCACCTATACCATTATCCTCCATTGTGAGCAGTTTTAACTTTGCTAGGACAAATAAACAATGCTCACAGCTATGCCATTTTCAAATACTGCACAGTATTTGGCAGCTTGGAAAGCTTTTCCAGCCCGTGCTCCAGTTGCAAAGTAATAGACAGCTGCTGCTAGCATTCTCTTCTCTTACGTCTTTATGTCCGGCGTAACTCTGGAAACCTTCCCCCTCCCAGCCGTCCTAGTAACCCTGGGCACATTACCCTCATTATCAGAATGGATCAGTGACTCTTCTCCTGCATATTAAGCATGCATTTGGGCTAATCTGTACAATACTTGAGAGTCGTTATGAGGAGACTCTTCTCCCCAAACTGGTGGAAGTGGCTTTGTGAAGTAATTGCTGCAACATAACATCACAAGTTACTATTTGTAGACAGAATTAGTGCACTAAAGGTGAACCTCCATGTCTGAAGGCAGTAGAACTGAGCACACAAGTTACTGGGGATGAACAATTAATCAGGTCACCATCATCCACATGCCTCCAGAAGCATATAGCTGGCTGGCTGCTCTAGCGGACCCTTAGCCAAATTCTGGGCTTAGGTTTCTGCAATTTGTTTCTAAACCATTCGTGAGTTGAAGTCTGCCTAAAGGCACATCCTTGATCCACAAACCTTGTTCCATGAATGCCAAATGTGAGAGGGTAGCTTATTGTTAATGAATGGCATGGGAAGTGCACTTTGCTGAAGCTCAGGGCACTCTTGTCTCTATTAATACATCATACGTTCCACAGATAATAACCACTAAATGCCTTCTACTGATAAACATAGTTTAAAAACAAAATGTAAGACAAATATTTACCGAAAGAAAGCTGTCTTCAGAGCAAAAACTATTTACAACAAATAAATTTACAACAAATACTTTCACAAACTCTAACAAGGAACAACATACGTAGTGCGGGTTTATGATTTTGCAGGCACAGCTTACAGGCCAGTAACCAAGAAATGTTTATCTTGATGGACCAGCTAGTCCTTCTTGTTTAAAAAAAATACTGAAAGGGACATATAATATTACTTTTCATGAGGTAGCATTTAACTGTTCCCAGATTCTCATGTGTTTCATGCATGAAACAGATCATGTCAGTTTTTACTTTTTTTGGATTATAAATTCCATATTTGTAGCTCTCCCAGAATCTCCCTGTTCTTGGATTTGGGTAGCTGTCATTTAAAAAAGCAACTTTTCCAAACTTTGTACTGCAAAGTTTTCTCTACTTAGAAGTGACAGGGCATGAGGTCAGAGCTTTAATCTTTACTATCTATGCAAAAGACATTTCTTAGAGTTTGTCATGCTTTCACATGACAAGAAACCAATGCCAAGCTAAGGCTATAAAGATAGCATAAAGAGTGGGGCAAAGATTTTCCAAGGCCTCTATTTGACTTCTGTGGGTCTATGAGAGCAAAATCCCCTCTGTCCTCAGACACAGCAGGAACCAGCAGGACATCTGTGTTGCTAGAAACACTCTGGTCACACTGTATAGGGCAGATGGGACTAAACTGTTGTTCCCAAGTTCATCCACTTTTATTAAATTAATTACATGCTGTCAAGTCAATTCTGACTTATGCTGACCCTTTCCAGGGTTTCCTTAGTAGAGAGGACTCAGAAGTGGTTTACCATTCCCTTCTTCTGGGGGCACCCTGGGACTGTGCAACTTGCCCAAGGCCATACAGGCTGGCTCTTCTCCCAAGAGGCACAGTGGGGAATTGAACTCCCAACCTCTGCCAAACCCACTGAGCAATTTAGCCAGACCCTAATCGACTTTACTTTCACTCATATAAACACGAAGTGATCATGAAGCAACTGATGAAACAACTGGAACAGTTACATAATGGATAGGGTGATCTTTCTCTCTCTGTCTCTAACAGTAGGTATCCTTGTTTTCACTACTCCACCCACCCACGTGGATGCTGTTGGGGCCACAATGGAGCCTTCTGCCCTATCAGAGTACTCAAACCCCATTCAAAGTGCTGTTTTTGACCTATCAAACCTTAAATGACTTGGATCCAGGCTATCTATACGTCCCTATATGAGCCTCCCCAGAGTTTTAAGATCTTAGGGAAGCCTTCCTCTTTGTGCCACCACTAAGTGTGTGCACTTTCATGTTTCTGGATTGCAGTTCCCAGAGTTCTCGAAGAATTCCAAGAATTGCAGCCCACAAACCCAAATCTGCTAATCTGTAGGTTATGCCACTCCCTTCCTGAAGGGCTTTAAGGTTCTCTACCTGCACCATCAACATCTTGGGGCTTTGCTTTCTCTTCTTGATTTGTGAAATAAGGAAGCCACTCTGATGCTTCCTGGGGAAGCTCTGTAGTTCTTTGGGAGGCACTCTCCATAGACGGCAGTGAAACAACGACTCTCACGAAGCAGCACGGCAGCTTCCTCCACCTTTTTTTTAACAAATAAACAACACGAAGCAGAGCCTGTAGAAGCCAATGGTGTGGCAAAGCACCGAGAGGCTGACGGAGGAGTTGAAACCTACACATGTGCAGATGCTTGGAGAACTCCAGGAATTGCAGCAGTCCAAAAAATATGAAAGAGCACACCCATAGTGGGGAGGCTCAAATGGGGAGATACGTTCCCTCAGATAGCCTGGAACCTAGTCATTCAGGGCTTTGTAATTCAAAAACAGCACTTTGAATTGGGGTTGGAAATGGCTCAAACAGGTCGTGTCAACCTGCAGTATGGCAGGTCACCCCCGTTCACACATTCTTGCTGTTCTCTAGATTGGAAAAGAAAGAGGCCCCACAAGAAAGGGGAGAACAAGGCAGCCAACCACGCTGCCCTACTTTCTTTAAGCTAGCTCTACCTCTGAACACACTTTGCCCCCGCGCCCCACCCTCCATCCCCCACACCCTTTCACTCAAGCAGGCCACTTTACTCTCTGTGATACTGTGTTTGCTGCAGGCGCTTATCTCATTTTGCTGAGATATGTCCCTGTTGATTTAGGCCCATCAAAGGAAGTCCGGCCTGTGACATGGCAGCACAGTTAAACAGAAGGGGTCTGGGCAGGAACAAATGGCTCTTACCCAACTGCAACAAACTTCAAAGTGCAACCTTCTGAGGAAAAATAAACCACAAATCTTTCAGTTAACTTGAGTTCTTCTCAGAATATTCCTTGTCTGTTACACACACACACACAGAGAGAGAGAGAGAGGGGGGGGGGGAGAGAGATGTGGCATGTGGGTCTGAAAACTGACCATTATCAACTACAGTACTTGAATTCCCAGCACAGGGGGACAGAGAGCAGAGTAACTCAACATAAAACCCATCCACCCTGCTGCTGGCAGGACCTTCCCACCACAGGAGGCAGCTTGGATTCTGGAAATCCCAAAGTAAGAGAGGATGCCAAGTAAATGCCTCTATTGGCACATGACTCAGTAACTCCTGGATGAGAATCCCTTGGTGGGGTGCAGGCAGAGCAGGGAGGCGGAAGGACTCTGATAAGATACAGTCCAGTTGCTACCAATTCCAGACATGATTATGACTCATTCTTGAAATTCTGCTCCCTTTCCCTCCTTATCATCCAGATTTAAAGGGGGGATTTGTTGCCTGGTGGTGGGAACAGTTGAATCTAATCACATATAAGGAGTGTGTGAAATACCCAACACTAAAGATTAGCTCTCCTCTTCAAGGAGCATTAATGGATGGAGATTTAACTTGCTTTACACAGGAGGTTTAGCCCTTATCACTAATGTAAATAGAGGGGCTCACAGTCACTGCTGCAACTTAATATACCGCTCAAGAGTTCTGTTAGCTGGGAAGCATTTTTAAGGTTGGCAGCCCCAACAAAATCAAACATACCTATATGTAATGTATAACTGCCCTGCCCAACAGCTTCAAGGGCAAAGTGGCCTATTTAACTCTGGCTTCACCTACTGTTTTATTGACATCAAGGGGCGTATGGAGCTGTCGATGTCTGTAGAAACTCAGCGCATATTACGAATTTCAAAATACTAAGCCCGCAACTCCCAAGCAACGAAGTGCCTATTATGCATGGAACATGCACAACAAAGAGAATCAGGCAATAAGGAACCAAAATGTAATGGTAACACGATATGACAGGGTTTCTGATTTGGACACATGTGCACATGGGCAACAAGGGCGTTGCCCATCTGTTTGCCATGGTGAGCCCCACCATCCATTCTGAGATCAAACTACTCTGTTGTCAGGAAGAAGAGTGCGGCAGTCTAGATGAGCCCAAATGCTCTGGGAACTTGCTACACCTACTCAGCACATCTAAGACCTCACTGAAAGAAGTGGGGCGCCCAGTCTGTATTTCAATTCCCAGCCAGTTCCCCTGAATTCCTTTTTCCTATTTGGAAATGACACAAAGAGTGTATAAGCATTCTCACTCTAGCTCTCCTTCCAGCAGCCAGGTTGGCCCCCTCTCCCTTCTGACTTTTCACCATCAGGCAAAGACCTCCTTTCCTGGCAGACCTTTAAGCAATATATTTTTTTAAAGGAATGCTGTATTTATTGAATTTAGATACTTTAAAATTGTTTTTAATTCTGATTGTAATACTGTTAGCAGTTTCATTGTTTTTTGTATCATTTCATACGGTGACTTTTGTATAGTTTTAGTTGATTGTGAGTCACCTTGAGTCCCCGAATTGTGTGCTTTGACAAACTTCTTAGCAGGATCACCATGGTGTTACCAGTATGATTGCCGGCAAAAGATAAGAGGAAAAAGTGGGGGGAGGGATGGGAAGAACATATAGCACTTTAAAGCTAAACAATTTTATTTCAGTGTGAGCTGTTGTGAATCAAAGTCCACTTCTTCAGACACTGGAGTGTAAACATAACCTAATCAGGTTTTCTTCAACTCTCTTAACAGTTTTTGCATCCTGGCAGGGTTCATTCTTCTTTATTTCTTGGGGGGGGGGTAAAAGAACTCCTCCACAATGTTAATAATCACTGAGATGTCAATATATGCCTGTGTTACAATCACAGATACAAATAAAGACCAACTTCTTTCTACATCAGGAGGAAACAGGAACTCTTTTAGTACATCCCTATGTACTGACCACGCACTGGGCTGGAAACATTTCTGGAAATGCAACAATAATTTCCCTTCTTATTAAAATCTATTAGAGTCCACAAGATTCTTAAAGTAGCAACGTCATCCTGAATGGTGCAGAGCAGAGAGTGGGATGCTCCTGAGGCTCTACTGTTCTTTTCCAGCTGCTTCCCTCTATTAGAACGTGCTAAATATAAGTTTCCCCCTTAGTTTCACTACTCAAAACATAAATGGTTTTACATCATCAAACGGAAATGCTACAAAGGTTTTATGAGGAGTAGGTATTGTGAAAAAACACATGGGACTCACTCAGATGTTTCCCTGCCTGCCAGGAAAGTATTTCTTGAACAATCTGAGAACTTTGGAATTTAGGGCTGTATCCTCTTAAAACGCATCCTCCTGACTGGAGGGGCCCTCCCATGATAGTTAGCAAATTTTTGCAACAGCACAGCAAAAGTCATAAATCCTTTTAAGTTAGCTTTTCCCAAGCTGGCAGACTCTAGATGTGCTGACTACAGTCCCCATCCTCCCCAGAGAGCATGGCTATTGATGCGCCTTTGGAGGATGATGGGTTGGATAAGCTGCTGTGTTGATATACAGATGGCTGATGAAGCAGGTAAGGGATTTAACAAAGAAAACCTATAATACAGGGTGCAGGAAGGAATAATTGAAAACTTTTGTTTAGCTGCAGGAGTAAGTAAAAAAACATGGGTAGCCTATGCCCTGAACAGAAAGGTGCCTCACTCCAAAAGTCTGGGGTATAGCTGTAGGTATGCCCTGGTTCAGACCAAAAAGTCATGTTAAGTACAAATAAAAAAGTTTATTCAATACATCAAGATGTCTTCTAAGATAAATGACAGATCTGGCCTTCAAATCAGAAAGTAAGATCCCACAAAGATTAAGCTAAGGTGCCAACAAAACAAATTAAAAACAAGAGAGAAAGAGAGAGAGGGACAGGGAGAGAAATTGGTGGGTGATTTTGAACCTGCTGATTCACCCGGGATAGATAGATGCAGTCCATAGGGGCTGCAGCTCTCAGGTTGCTGACAACTGCTACTTCAAAACAGGACATTTTACGATATACAGCTGACATTTCAAGTATGCACCTGAAAAGACTGCATATGAATCAGAGCTTGGCGGTAACAGTAATGACTGCTATTCTGTCTTTTTCAAGGAGAAAAGGTGGGATAAAAATATTAGAAAGAAAGGGAAAGAAAGAAAGAAAGAAAGAAAGAAAGAAAGAAAGAAAGAAAGAAAGAAAGAAAGAAAGAAAGAAAGAAAGAAAGAAAGAAAGAAAAAGAGTGAGTGAATGAGTGAGTGAATGAGTGAATGTTTGGAACAAATTACTTATTCAAGTAACATTTCATTTTTGCAAAACACATTATCTGTCAAGGGGTGATGGTGGAGGAACTGCATGGCCTGACATTATAGGCAAGGTGGCCACTGGGAGGTCCCTCCTCCTCCCCCATTTTTTTTAACCTGTAAGCAAGTTTACTCATCATCACTGGCAGTGGTTATTTAAAGCAGGGGTCATCAACCCCCGGTCCGCGGCCCGGTGCCGGTCCGTGGGCTTGCCGGAACTCAGCTGCGGATACAGATCTCCGGGGCCCCCACGCATGCGCGGTGGGCGTGTCGCGCGAGCGCGGTAGGCACGTCGCGCCCGTGGTGGGCATGTCACGCTCACGGAGTGTGTGTTGCGCTTGTGCGCATGCGCGCTCGTGCGACCCCCCCCCCCGCACATGGAGCTCGCTCCCCCCAGCCGGTCCGCGGCCCCAAAAAGGTTGGGGACCGCTGATTTAAAGGATAGTAGGAATAACTGTTTACCCTCAAGTCAATTCTGACTTATGGCAACCCTTTCCAGGGTTTTCTAGGTACAGGTTTACCATTCCTTTCTCCTTGGGCCACTCTGGGACTGTGCCGCTTGCCCAAGGACACACAGGCTGGCTCTTCTCCCAACAGGCACCGTGGGGAATAGAAATGCCAACCTCTAACTCCACAGCAAGATACCTAAACTACTGAGGTATCCACACCAGTCTATTTAACTGACAGCAAACTAAAAACTTGCTGTTCTTTCCTGACACCCAAACTCAGCTGGCTTAGGCAGCTCCCCCAACGTGTCTAACAAGAGGGGCATCTTTGGCCTTGAGCTGTGCTTTAGAGGAGTTCCATTTTACTATTTCTTCCTTTAAAGGTTATTGCCCTTGGTGTGTGCCAGGCTTGCCAGCCACTTGGGGGAACAAGGCAAGGGTGCTAGTGTTCTCCCAGTACAAGTGAAATCTTTGACAAGTTTCAGAAAGACCTCTGCTCTTATGTGCCGGCTGTACTGAGCTCTCCCCTTCCCCCTCGGAAAAGGCTGGCTAGACATTGTCCTTTTTAAGGGACAATAGCCACCAACCGCTGCCTCCTCTTCTTCCCCACCCCCAGGAATCTAAGGCTGAGCCCTATTTTCTTTCCTTCTCCTCTGGGGCTACTGTGCTCGGCCCCAGCCCAGCCAACTGGCCCATTGTTAATAAGTGCGTCCAGCCGAGAAAGTGATTGATCATCAGGAAGAAAAGGCCAAAGCTATGACGGGTCGTTTAACAATTTCAATTAAAGTTCAGGCATTCAAACAACTGACAGAGGGGGAAGAAAGAAGAATTTCTTTTTTCTTTTCTTTTTGTTTTTTGTTTTAAGGGAGAATCCTCCTCTGCTTCTGCTGCTGTGGGTGACAGCTTCTATGGCAACTCAACAGGGTCGGAAGGGCTTTCCCTACAGAAGGTATGAGGTTTGAGAAAGAACCCCTTTTTCCTCCAGCTAAATTCGCTAAACTAGGAAAAAAAACACACCTCCCGATCCCCTTATCCCAAAGAACAGCTGCAGGATTAAATTAACTCTCCGCTCTTGCCCGTCCCCGTCCCCCACTAAAACACGGCCCAGAGTTCCCATAGGGCCACCCAATAATAGGTGTTGTGACCCATTTGTGGAGCTACATTTTTCAAAGCCAGGCACTGCCAGAAAATATGCCCGTTGAATATTAAAACTACGTGTCCCCGAAGTTCCCATTGTGGGGACTGGCGCTTGATTCTTGGTTACGTGCAGCGACTTTTTTTAGACACACGCGATCCCCGAGGGCTAATCAGAGAGACGCAGCTCTGAATCCACTGAGACAGCAGAAGGACTCTTAGAGGGATTTTAAAAAACTCAGCGTCTCAGCCTGTCATATGGAAAGAGGCGCTTTAATGAGCGGCAAAATGCAGCTCCCGTTCTGCTCCTTGCGTGGCATTTTCGAAACAAGTGAGAATCGTTAAGAGAGCAAGAAGAGAAGGTTTCTGAGGGAATGAGGCGAAACCCCCTTCCCCAGCAAAGGGACGGTGGTAGGGTCCTCTCATATCTCTTAGCAAGAAAGAGATCGCACCAGGTAGGCCAGTTTCCTGCAGTCGAGCGCCTTCCAGATGTGGTGTTGCAGCTGGCATCTAGATAGAAATATCTATAGGGCATCAGTCTGGGAAATGCTGAGGTAGACCTAGGCCTCTGTTCACCTATGACTCCTCTATAAAGAGCCCTGGAGTGATGAGATGAGGGCTACTGGAAGTAGAAGCCAAACTTATTTGTGCCTTTCCCGAATAAGATAAAAGTGACCCTGTACAAGAGGTCTCAGCTAAGCAGATCTCTTATTTCGGAGGCTGTGGTTTCATTTCTCTCTAAATCTTCTTATTTTTATGTAGAGCTGATATCCTCAACTGTTACTTTTGTCCCCAAAGAGCTGCCATAGTTGCCAGTTGCCCCTTTAAACGCAGCATCTTGCCTCTATCGAAGGCCAATGCTCAGGACAGCAAAAGATTTATGTGGTGTGTAAAACTGGAAACACTGGAAAAGTTTATCTGTTTCTTTTACTTCCAATTTAGGACTGGCCCAAGACATTTTGCTGACCAAGGTAGAAAAGCAAATGGTCCCCCCACCCACCGAAATTAAAATATGTAATATCCCAAGTCAGCCATGTTATTCCCCATAAGCAGCTCTCCACCTCCTAGCAGTTAAAATACAAGAATGGCTAATTGAATAGCTATTTTTGTCCTTTCATTGCAACTAAAATCTGCTACCTCAATGCAATCACATTAGGCTGCCTAATGGTAGGACTGGCTCTGTCCCACACTGTGCCAAACAGGTGTAGAGATACTAGGCTTTCACTCTGCTCCTCCCCTCCCTGTTGGGCAACCTTTTTCCTGGTAGATTATTTTAAAATCTCATCCAAATCCCTGGTGTCTGCCAAAATGCCATTAAGGGCTGCCTCAGCCTTCTGTCCCCTCTGAGTCCAGAGTCCCCACTGGCATCCTCAGACACAATCTTGTCGCAGGGGGCCCCAGAGACCTCCCCAGTGGTCACTTTTTGGGCAACCAAAGCATCTGTTCCTTAATCCCAGTCAGTGTGAGGGCAATTCCTTACATCCTTTTCCTAATCAGGGAAGGCTTTGCAGCTTTTTAACCTAGGCCCTTTATCTCTTTTCTTCGTTTTCTTAATCTTCAGCATAGCTGTAGTTTAATGAATACATGACCCCTCCCCAGCTGCTTTTACCCTGACCAAAGCATTTCTTTAGATTAAAAACAACAACATTTTGTTTGTTTGTTTTTTAAAAAAGATGCACCAGATACAAAAGTCTGGCATTCCTCCAGTTCTGCCACAAGTATAACAACATGGTCCAAAGGAAAACAAGCCTCTGAGCGCTCCCTATTCACTAGAGCAACACAGAGGGAGAAGAGTGGCAATAATATGACCTAGTTTTAGACGGGGCTACCTGCCAAGGTTCATGGAGAAGAGTGGCCCGGCAGCAAGGCAGAGCTCCAACCAGCAGCTCTGGGCATAGGCGCCAGAGAAGGAAGGACAAAGCTCCCAACTAGGGTGGCCGCTAAAGAGAAAATACATCAGAAGAAGAAAAATGAGGTATAAATTTTATATATATCGGTTTATAATCCAAAACAGACACAAGGACTGTTGTTTACACAGAAACACAATACATCTCTCCTTTAATAGGAAATGATGATGGCCAGCTTCCCTGTGCACCTCTTCAGCCGGCTGTCCAGGGGCTTAAAGATATTGACCGGCCACATCAAGTCCATTGAACCCCCTTCTTATTGTGAGTTGTTATCTCTCAACCAGATTTGGATTGGACAGCCTTTCAAACAGAGGATCTTTTCAAAAAGAGAACTGTCTTCTATTGAAAGGAACACAGGGCCATCGTATTTCCAGCACTCTACTTTTCCTGACTCAAAAGCAGAGATGTTTCTTTTTCACTCTTCCAGGGTGGCAGGCAGAAAGAGGGAGTGAAGTGCAGTGACCACCAATATGAAATGGCACCAGCAGAAACATTTTGTTTCCATCTTTTTCTGACAGGCACAGTCTCTGGTCCTCACTCCATAGGACCACCTATCCAAGACCTATCCAAGTCTAACTTGGAGAAACCAAATGTATTGTCTACCTCTATCTGTCAGGTAGCTTCCAACACACTGTGACTCTTGTTGGGTTTTCAAGCCATGTGAGATATTCAAGGAGTGGGTTTTCCATCCCCTACCAGCACCCCACTGAATTTCCATGGCTAAGTGGTGATTTGAACCCATGTCTCCTTGTGTTAAATGGTTTACACTAAGGTTGTATTTTATGTTTCCTGTTCCTACAGAGTCAAGCAAAATAGCGCAAAAGTTTCCCACTCCTACAGGGGGCACCTTTTGTATTCCTCAAGTTGTGTTAAGATGCATTGTTCATGGAACCAAACCAAAAAATACTCTTTTTTATTCTAGACTGCCCTGTGGGTTCCAATCTTTAGTACCACATATCCCCTGCCCAACCCCATCCCTTTTGCTCCATTAGCCCCAAAGAGTTTCCCAGCCCCCACAAAGCATCTTGTCATCCCACTAACAGGTGCTGGCCAATCACAGAAAATGATTGCATTGAAGTACTCACTACTTTTGGGTGCCTTGACTTTAGCCACCAGCTTCTGAACACCAGGTACGTCCCCATTTTTCACGGCTTGGATTAGCTCTTGCTCTCGCCCCATCATGAATGAGGGCAGTTGTTCCACTGATTTATGAAGCCATCGGGGTTCTCCTTATGTGTGTGTTTGAAGACACGAGTCCAAGTAAACTCCAGAGAAACGTGGGGAGAACAAAGTCCAACAAACAAAAATATAGTCAGAAATCCCACCCTACATTAACAGTCTGTAAAGGATGATAAATTCTACTGGGGTTTTTGTTCCTTTAAAACAGAAAAGGACAAAGCCTTATTTTAAAAAAATATGCAGTCAGTTAAATGGATGATAATTCCGTTCTGAGGGACTGAAGCCCAGCTGCTCTGAGAAGTCAGGAAAAAGTAATTAATACTTCATTAAAAGGTCCAGGCAATGGAAGGGGTCATATTTAGATTTCCTCGCTAAGTCACGGTGCACAAACAAAGCTCCAGTTCTTCCTAGAAACACACCAGGCCCACTGCAACTGGGAGGAACCCTCTGCGTCTTCAGGTCTGTAGATCTGGGTTCTTTGAAGCCAAAACGTGAACAGTTGCTCAGAAACCTGTGAACATAAAAGGCGGAATCAGATTTCACAAAGGTTGCTGACTCATCAGAACAGTGTGGTTAAAAACAAACCTTGGATTCCAGCAAAAAATTATGCATATTGTCTTCTTTTCACTTCATTTAGGTGCTGTGATCTTATTCAAAATCACAATTAGAAAGATCAGAGACCAGAGATGTAAGGCTGAGAGGCAACTGACAAAAGGGCCCTGAATACAGTACACGGGAGGGAGGGAGAGGAACTCCAAGGGGAAAGCATTAGCTGCTGTTCAGAGACATCGAAACCTCTGACCCTGGCAAGCATTACTGAGTCTCACAACGTTTGCAAAAAACTTTACCTAAACAACTTCAAACATTTTTTTGTTTGTTTTTTTTGGTGTAGCTGGTTGCACCTGTCAAAACCTCATGGTCTACAGTAGAAACCTGCCTTGTTAACATAATTTAAAACCGAGAGCCTCCAAATATTACAAACACTATCCATCACATTATGCCATTCATGATGCAATTGCAGCCATGCACACTCTTTGGATCAGTTGCTTGCCAGTATCCTCACCATTAGGAAGCAT
Organism: Intellagama lesueurii; assembly: GCA_037013535.1. Taxonomy (NCBI): domain Eukaryota; kingdom Metazoa; phylum Chordata; class Lepidosauria; order Squamata; family Agamidae; genus Intellagama; species Intellagama lesueurii. The sequence goes on from JBAJHW010000002.1 coordinate 181,702,498, forward strand.
GATGGGGGGTTTCCCTAAGGTTTAGTACGACAACACCAGGGAAATAAAAAAAAAAAAAGGGGGGGGAGGAAAAGACAGGTGCATAGGAAAGCCACATAACCTACATAGCCACAGGTGCCTCATATAGTTTTGTTTTGTTTTTTAAGGAACAGGAGATTAAAAACCATACTTTTATAGTTTGGAAAAGTTACTTTTTGACACTATGACTCCCTGAATCCTTCAGCCAGGCAGGTGGGGGTTTTCTTGGAGTTGTAATCTTAAAAAAAGGTATCTCCAGGCTTTGACCGTTTAACTGGATGCAATACTGAGCTGAATGACGTTTGTCTGCTATACAATGGCTGCTATTGTGCAGTAAAGCTTTTAATATCAAAACAAACACCAGCACCCAAAGTCAGGTTAAAACTGCTTTGCGGCATAGCAGACTTCGCTGAAGGACACAGCAAAGGGAAAACAGGTGAGCAGCCTCCTCCACCCCATTGCCTACGGAATTTTGCTGGCCACTAGTGCTGCTGCAACGCCTGCCCCGATTAACGTTTAGTGGGGGTCCTCTTCCCACCAAGACAGACTGGCTAGAGTGGCAGTCCAAAAAGTGATTTCCAGCTTCTGCATCCCTGTGGCTGATAGAGATGGAAATTCTGAAGGTGTGTTGTTCTTACACCCAATGACAAGGCACCATCAAATTATTCTTTCCTCTTCAAACAGGGCTGAGATCATTTGCAGAGCTCTTGAGAACAGAAGAGAATGAGACCAAGAACTGTCTTCCATTCACATTCAAGCAAAACTGCACAAATATAAACAATGCAATTGCCTAAAACTATGGCGGCTGCTAATTTGTTGACTTATAAGGGCAAGATGCCTCGCAGGAATCGTTTAAATCTTTTTCAACAATCACCCATCCTTTCATGCTAGCTGTGCTTCTACTTTGCCTCTCAAAGGGAAGGGTCAAGATTTTTGCACAGAGACAGCTTGTGCAAATTGTGGAGACCTTGATGGAAAAAAAATTAGTCCTCCTTGTTTCACTCTCACCTAGAGACAGGAATCCTGCAGGCTTCACGAAGGTGCCTCATTGAATTAAAATAGTCTGAACGAATGAAAATGAAGAACTGAGTAGGTATTCATTACACCCTTACTGACTGCAGCAGAACCTTTGTGGAATCTGGGAAAATAAAATTCTTCCCTGGAATCTGGGAGGTAAACTGAGCTCTGGGGAGAAAAGATAGGTTCATAAGTCATTTGTTTCTGCTGAAAAGCAAGTAGCGCCACTCCTTAGAACAGCCTTCCACAATATGGATCCCTCTAGATGTTTTGGGTATCAACCTCCATCACCCCTGCTCACAGGCCATGCTTGCTGGTGATAATGGGAATGGGCCAGCCCCTGATGTTTTACTCTTTGAGAATGACAAGATGGCCCTTCCTATTCCACCTACTGGACCAGCAGTGGGATTTTATTTCCACACTGGTGATGAGGCAGTGTTGTTCTCTAAACCTGAGAGAAATAGGCTAGTTCAGTTGTGCAAGAGAGGCTGGGTGCCATCACGAGTCACCCTCCAGCAGAAGATGATGACTGGGGTGGGGTTGGGGGGGGGAAGCAAAGGGCAGGTTTGGGTGGGAGGTATCATCTAATTACATCTGAAGGCTCTAGGCTGGGACAGGCTATCCTAGAAGGGGAAACACAAAAAGAGCACAAATGCTTTCCATCCAAAAGTGACTAGAATAAATGCAAATGGCTTAAATAATAGGCAACTTCACACTGGATACACTTCTGTCTTACTGAGTACAGTATAGTGATGAAGCACTGAGCAAGCTGCGGCCAAGTGGAGAGCATCTTAATGCTGGAGGGTAATTTTCTATTGAGTGAGAGATTTTGGGTGGTAGGCAATCCGTCCATCATTGTGCCCACTAATCTCCTTCAGCATATAAATTACTGCTTGTTATAATATTGCTCAATATTTGTGGCAAATAGGATCGGGGGGGGGGGGGGAGAGAATTACACAACCACAGCTTACGGCTTATTTTATTTCTATTAAGCAGTTTTTATTTTACATGCACACTCCTTCCCTTAAAGCTAGGGAGGGCTTGTTGGGTTGAGTCTTGCACAATGGTCGGAGATCTTCAGATAAAACATGTTACTTCAAGGAAAAAGCAGTGCAGATGTGCTCATATGGGTAGAGATGGAGGTCAGCTGCTATACTCACCTTAGGTGCTTCCATAATTACCATCAGAATATTTTCCACATACCCATTATGTCATCTTCCCATAGCCCAATTGCAAAGGCTGCTCTGTAGAAAGCAGCCAATAAGAGAGGTCACAGCTAACCCTTTCAACCAGCCAGCCCACCACCCTTCCACAAGAGCAGAATGATGGAACTGGACATGAACTAAGAGCATAACAAGAACCTCCTTTGGGATCAGATCAAAGGACGATCAAGTCCACCGTTATGTTTATGGGAGAGCTAATCAGTTGCTTACAGCAGAAGCTGTGAAACAGCAGCACCCTCTCTGCTCATGGTCCTAAGAAATTGGCATGAAGAGGCCTACTCCCTCTGGTACTGAAGACATTCTATATCCATTATGGTTATTAGCCATTGATGGCCTCATCCTCCATGGAAGGAGGCAATAATGCATAACATCCCTGAGCATTGCTGATTCAGCTGGATTGAATCCTTACATCTGCATCCATCCACATCTACCGCCCACCTCTTGTGCTAACAGAAAAAGGCCCAGATCTTCTAGCTGAAGGACAAATGGGTGTGGAAGCAAAGCACCATTTGCTGGTTCAAAGGTGTTTGCCCAGGGAAAGTTCTATTCTAAGGGCCCAATTTCAGATCTTGAAGAAAAGCACATTTCAGTGGCAGTCTTAATATCCCTGCAGGAGTAAAAGGCATCCACCTACCCCTCTCCTTTTTGAAAAATCAAAGAAATGTATGCCTTTGTATAGCTGCCAGACAGATCAGGCCTGTGGAAATATATTGAACTGCCACTCCCATAATCCCTTACCGTAGGCCATGCTGGCTGGGGCTTCTGAGAACTCACGTCCAAAACATGGGTTGGAAGGGAAGAGTACTGTATCAACATTTCTTCAGCCCCAGCAAAGATCCATGTCATTGTTTATAGCAGTAGCTATTTAGAGCCGCTTCAGATAAAATGGAGATTCAGAAGGGAGGTGCAAGCACCTTCTGCTTCCTGTCTCCACGCTTCTTACCATCATGTTGAAAATAGAATCACCGCATCTCCCTCTCTCTGAATCACCAGCTTTTCCTAAAGCTGTCCAGCAGCCCAAGTTCACATCAAGAGCAGCTGTGGGACTCCACTTCAACAGCACCATTTCAGACTACAGCAGGGGACAGGTGGGATGCTTGCAAATGTTTTTAAAAAACTGCCTGCATGTTAAAAACGGCAGCAGCTGCTAATTGCCAGAGAAGAGAGCTCTAACGTTCTCCTTTGCTGAAGTTACTAAGGAACTGAATTCCCAGATAATTTGGGGGGGGGGGCGCGCGGAATCATGGGGAGGCATCTGAAAGAGTATAGTCCAAGAAAAGTTCGACTACCTCCCCCACATTTGGAGGAAGTAGAAACAGGGAGGCACTCTGGTGGCATCATTGCACATGAGCTGGGTGGGATGTGTATGCCTGTCTTCCTGAAATAGCTCCCCTGCTGCGTTCTTGCCGACCCCCTGCTCTATCCAGATGGCTTACGCATTTATCGAATAAGGTTTCCAGGCATGGCAAGTCTTATTCATGTTACAAAACTCAGGAACTGCACACTCCGCCAAAAAACATACAGCTACGAAGAGAGGAATTACATAACAAATGGATAGCCTGGTCTGAACCTCTCTGCTATCCCCACTGAAGGAGGACAAATTTTTCTAATGCTTCACCTGATCAGCACAATCTTAAGATATTGCAGTTGGCAACCTTTATTCCTGGGGTGTGTGTGTGTGTTTACAGATTGTAATTAACACGCAAGCAAGGTATTGGGAATTTACCTTAAGACTTCCTGGTTCTCCTGAAATCTCATAAGCAGATAGCAGAAATATGTTCTGCACATCACATAGCCACAGTGGAAGAATGTGTTGGAGTTTTATTTACAATCTCCCATGCTGTCGGTAGTTTGAGTGACTGGGAGGGACTTTTCTGGGATGGGGTGACTGTCAGGGATGGGGACTCAAGTCACAGGACTCACCTGCTGTAAAGTCAGACTTCAGTCGCACCGGTGACTTGACTTGGACTCTATTTGGGTCGTTCCCCCCCCCCCCCCAATAGCTCGGACTTGGCTTGTGACTCAGAAGACACCCACCCCTCCCTTTTTTCTGGGGGGAAAAAGCTTATTTTTAATAACGACTCAGACTTGGGGCTTGATACCAAAGATTCTGACTTGGTACCAAAGACTCTGACTCAGGACTCGGACCCAAGGACTTGCCAACATCCCTGGTGACTATCTATCTACAATCATGTGAAAAAGAAAGTACACTCTATTTGAATTATTTGGTTGTACATATCAGAAGATAATTAAAATCATCTGGCCCTTAGCAGGTTTGAAAATTAGGTAAATACAACCTGAGATGAACAACACACACATGACATATGGACACTGTGTCGTGATTTATTTTACAAAAATAAAGCCAAAATGGAGAAGCCATGTGTGAAAAACTGAGTACACCTTATGATTCAATAGCTTGTAGAACCACCTTTAGCAGCAGTAATTTGAAGTCATTGTTTTCTATGTGACTTTATCAGTCTCTCACATCATTGTGGAGGAATTTTGGCCCACTGTTCTTTACAGCATTGCTTCAGTCCGCTGACATTTGAGGGTATTTGTCTATGCTATTTGTCTATCCCTTAAGATCCCGCCACAGCATTCCAACTGGGTTGAGGTTTGGACTTTGACTGGGCCATTGCAACACCTTGGTTCTTTTCTTTTTCAGCCATTCTGTTGTAGATTTGTGGGTGTGCTTGGGATCATTGTCCTATTGCATGACCCAATTTTGGCCAAGCTTTAGCTGTCAGACAGATGGCCTCACATTGGACTCTAGAATACTTTGGTGTACAGAGGAGTTCATGGTCAACTGCAAAGTGCCCAGGTCCTGTGGCTGCAAAACAAGCCCAAATCATCACCCCTCTGCCACCGTGCTTGACAGCTGGTATAAGGTGTTTGTGCTGATATGTTCTGTTTGGTTTCCGCCAAATGTGGCGCTGTACATTATGGTCAAACATCTCCAATTTGGTCTCATCTGTCCAAAGGACATTGTTCCAGAAGTCTTGTGATTTGTCCAGATGCAACTTGGCAAACCTAACCATACTGCCACGTTCTTTTTTGAGATAAGAGGTTTTCTCCTGGTAGCCCTTCCAAACAAACCATACTTATTAAGTCTTTTTCTAATTGTACTGTCATGAATTTTAACATTTAACATGCTAACTGAGGCCTGTAGAGTCTGACATACAACTCTTGGGCATTTTGCAATTTCTCTGAGCATTGCATGGTCTGACCTTGGGGTGAGTTTGCTTGGACGTCCACTCCTGGGAAGATTAGCAACTGTCTCACTGTAGAATGATGGACTTTAAATGTTTTGGAAATTGCCTTATAACTCTTCCCAGATGAATGGGCAGCAACAATTGCTTCTCTACAATCATTACTGATGTGTTTCCTCTTTGGCATTGTGTTAACACAGACCTGAATGCTCCAGACCACAAACTGCTAAAACTTCAACTTTTATAGAGGTGGTCACACTTGCTGATCATCAATTACTCAAGGGCATTTGGTTAGTAGCACCTGGCTGCTACTTAGCCTCTTAATTCCTATGGAAGCAATAAGGGTGTACTTAGTTTTTAACACATGACTTCTCCATTTTGGCTGTTTGCTTGTTTGTTTGTTAAATAAATCATGACATGGTGTAATATGTCATGTGTTGTTTTTCATCTGAGGTTGTATTTACCTAATTTTCACACCTGCTAAGGACCTGATGATTTTTATCATGTCCTGATACGTAAAACCACAGAATTCAAATAGGGTGTACTTTATTTTTTACATGACTATATCCAACACTAACCAATCATTCCTTCTTGCTTCTGAAATTCAAAGAAAGCCTTGCCTATCTGCTGAGTGTTCTGTTCCTCTCCTTTGTCAGTTGGTGACAGTCGTTTTGTTATTAACCTGTTCAGTTGGTTGCTAGTATGTGTGCAGTAAAGACGTATACACAAGTCTGTAATTGTCAGCAAAAACAAAAAACAAACAAAAAAACCTTTTAAAATTCTTTCTCCTACAAATGTCTCAAGAGTTATTGAGACTTTAAGTGCCAGTTAATGAGAACGGGATGGTCTCCGGAAAACTGGTAGCTATTCTCCTCTGTGGATCTCTGTACTTCTATTACATCGCCAAAAAGGGAAATTTTATCAGAAATTCAAAACTCTGCAACAGTTTCAGTGTGAGTTTTCTTGGATGCAATCTGCAGCTCTGTGGCTTCTCCCATCTCCTGGACGAGAGAGCTTCCACACTTAATGGCAGGGCTGGCCCTGAACAAGAATAACATGGAGCCAGGTAGCCATTCTTAACACTCTTTAGCCTTATTTATGCATACATATCCATTACTTAAGAATTCTAACATCAGCAAAAGAAAGCCTGGTCTGTAGTGTGGAACAGCCATTGTAGAAACACCAGAACACCTTTCACACTTCACAATTTATGAAAAATTACTGAGGGGCCAAGCTGGACATCACATGATGTGTGTTGTTGTGTATGCATGTGTACTAGTTTCCCATTTCTACACATGTATCCATTTCAAACAAAAACAATGGTTCTGGTTTTGATTTGGAATGAAAGGATAATATGAAGGAACTAGCCGCTTAACACCTATCTTCCAATCCATTTCCGTGTTCAAATTCCCCTTTCCCTGCAAGAGGAAGATAGGGGAAATTTTGAGTCATTCAGTGATAAGGCAGTAAACTGAAAGGGGGTGCAGACTATTTCATGGAAGAAAGATATATTAACTAAGGCCAGGGTACAATTGAGCTTGCTATTGGATAAGAACTTCGGAAAATTCTCAAATTCAAATGTAATGGAACAAACCTTTTAAAAAATGGAACTCAGGAGAAAACAAAACGCACTGGTTTGCCCAACCAGGAAGAGAACATTGAGTGCTTCGCTCTTCAGAGTCTGACCTTCCATCACTGCATATTCATGCATGTTTGTGGTGCTAAATTGGGGTTGTTACTCTTTTTTTTCTGAGAGGCTCCTTGCCTTCAACAGCTACATGGCCAGTGGGTGCAAGATGAACCTTTCCATACTTAGGATAATGGTACTGATGCCCTACGTGTAGCTTTCCTGGTAGCACCTGGTGAGTCTTGGCTAGAAACAGGGTGTTGAGCTAAATGGATCTCCGGCCATTTGTATACAAATATCCCGGACCCAATTGGCCAGGTCCCCAGTTCCGCCTCTCCGAACCAACTCCTCTACTTACGGGTTGCCGCTCAGCACACACAATCGGCATCCTGCTTGTTGCACCAATGCTGAACGAAGCCCGGCTGGTGCTGCTCCACCTTCCTGCTCTTCTGGCTACTCAGCAGCTGAGCAGGGAGACTTGTCATCCCGCCCCCTGGCTGGAGTGGCCAGAAAAGCAGGAAGGCGGAGCAGAGCCAGCCAGGCTTTGTCCAACATTGGTGCAATGAGCAGGACACTGGCTGTGTGTGATGTGCGACAACCCATAAGTGGATGGGTTGGTTTGGGGATCCCGGCCACCTGGGACCAGGATATTTGTATTCATATACAAATTTGTATTCATATACAAATACCCCATCTCTATCCATAAGCAAAGCTTGGAGAAGTTAATTTGGGCAACATGTCACATACAGTAATTCCCACTAAAAATAGTCATGATAACTGGGGCCTATGGAATTTGTAATTCAGAAAGGGACTTTTCCAAGTACTGCCCAGGAGTGATGATATTAATGGAGGAACCAACTTTACAGTTATTGTCTGGATTATTCAGGATTTTTTTTCCAAGTATGACTAAAGACTGTGGAAACAAGAGTGAGGGTGGGGGATCCCTTCATTTACCTGATACAATAAAACTGCAGAATTTTAACAGGCTATAGCAAACATTCTGTACAACCCCCCCCCCCCCCGACAGACAAAGATATCAGTTTTCACAATTAATTGGACTGAGCAGTGAGATTTCAGACAGATTAAGGGAGGTAACTAACATATGGTCAGTTCTGGGCTGTTTGAGGTAATGAGGGAATTCCAAAGCAGCAGACCAGCAGCAGTAGCAGCAACACTGAGGAACTGGGGAGGTGAAAATCCCACACGTTTTGCTAATCCCTGGTGAGGGCGCAAGGCTTGCTTTATTAAAAGCACGGAAGTGGAATGGAAGTCTGTCTGGAAATCACATCCCCTTGCTTCCAGGTGGATGGGGGCTAACCGCAATTACGCACTTGCAAGGCGAAGGCAGTCCACATATGTTCAACTTCATTGTTGTTTCATATATTGCAGGGCTGAACTCATGCCTTGAAAATAGACTCAGTAGCTATCACTGGTAGGCAAGGAAATTACACAAGTCTTTTGTACAGAAACAAGCACTGAATGTTAATAATTGTCTTTTGTTTTTAATTCTTAGTTCTGTTTTATTCATTTTATTTTTACTTTACTGTGATTTTATTAAAATTATGGCCAAAACAAATAAATTACATAATTATGCAAACATTCTCTCCATTCTTTTTCTGACCCTGTCCAACTGTACATCCAGTCCCTATACTCAATATTTTTCTCTTGTGGTGTGAAGATAACAACTTGACCCTTAACATCAAGAAGACCAAGGAGCTTATAGTAGACTATAGAAGAAATAAATCAGATATTCAGCCCTTTGTTATAAGTGGAGAGCAAGTGGAACGGGTAACCAGTTTTAAGTTTCTGGGTGTTATCATCAAGGAGGACTTGTCCTGGGGCGCTCATATTACAGCAGTGGTTAAGAGGGCCCAGCAGAGATTATATTACCTGAAACTTCTCAGGAGACAACAACTGAATGGAAAACTGCTGGTGACCTTCTACCGCTGTATCATAGAGAGTATTTTAACCTATTGCTCTGGTATACGGTTTACCAACTGTACAATGGCAGATAGGAAAATGCTCCAGAGCAGAGGTCATCAACCCCCGGTCCGCGGCCCGGTGCCGGTCCGTGGCCTGAGCCGGACCGGGCCGTGAAGACAGACCTCCCTCCCGCACGCACTCACCCCCGCAAAGGCCCTACCCCCTCCCTCCCTGCCTCCACCGCCGAGAGCAGGAGCAGAAGCAGGGAGGCTGCGATGCGGGTGGCCGTTGACTTCGAGGAGTGCCTCAAGGACTCGCCCCGCTTCAGTTGCCCGGGGGGGGGCGGAGGCGGGCAGAGGCTTCTCCAGGAAGGGCCGCCGGGAGACCCAGGGTGGGCGGGGGCGGCCCCCTCCCGTCCCTCGCCCTTTCTGTCACCGGACTTGCGGAGGAGGGAGGGAGAAAGGTAAAAGGTTGCCGCCGCTCCCCCGCTCTCTGCTGCCTGAGCCCACTCGGGGCCACGGCCTGGGCCTCTACCCGGGCTTGGGAGGGGAAAAGGGAGCCCCAGGGAAGCATCTCCCGGGGGGTGAGGAGGGAGGGAGGGAGAGGGACGGCCGGTCGGTCGGAGCCGCGCGGGCGGGCCTTGCAACTTCGGAGAGGCTACTTTTACAGCTGGTGGTCCGGGGAAGGGGAGGGGGTGGCAGCTCTGGTTCGGGCCGGGCAGCCGGTAGTCATCGGCCCGCCCGTCTGGGCCCGGAGCTCTTGCTGCGGCGGGGCTCCTCGCGGGAGGCATTTGGTGGTGCCGGCACCTGTTTCTGTGGCCAAAGGGGGCGGGATTGGCACCCAGGTCCCCTGAGCTCTTCTGCAGGGCCGGGCCGGGCCAGGCCGGAGGCTTCCCTGGAGGCAGCCACGAAGAAGAGGTGGGCGCAGGCGGCTGGTCCCCCAACCCCCCAGGGGCTGCTTTTCGCTCTGCTGGCGTTGGGCGAAAGGCTTCTTGGGGCTGGGCTGGGAAGCTTGGTTGGTGGGTCCTCTCTGGTGCGGCCTCGCCCGCCCAGTTGCCGCGCCTCCTTATGGCGCATGGACTCCCCCGGGGTCCCTTGGGCAGAGACAGGGCCGCTGCCGGGGCCTTGTGTGACCCCAACCTGGGAAAGCTGAAGGGAAGAGGAAGCGGTGGCAGCGGCAGCGGCGGCTTGGGGCCCCGCAGCGCCCAGCCGGCGGCCCCCGGCTCCCTTCCCGGGCAGGGCGGAGAGGGTTGCCCCACAGCTAGGCAGCAAGCGGGTGGAGGTGCCGGCCCTTCGCCTGCAGGCCCTTCCCTTCAAAAACCTAGGAGGGAGCTACGGATCCAAGGAACCAAAACGCTACGCAATGCTTCCCTGGACTTCTTTTGGTTGACGAGGCAACTAAGGGTGAAATACACCGAGTGGGGATTCCTAGAAGGGAAGGGGAGCTTGGGAGAAGGAGACCTTTCCGTCCCCATTGGGAATGTTACCTCTCTAAAAACAAGTCCCTTCCTGTCCCTCCTTTTTCTTCCTCGGGAGGAAAGCGAGGCTTGGGCGGCTGGAAAGGCTGCCAGGGATCTGCTTCTCCCTTTCTGGGATCCGCCTCTTCCCCCCCAACACCCCACCATTGCAACCGGGAGGGATGGTGAGTGTGTCCCAGCAGGGCTGCCTGGGAGGGTGAGTGGGGGGGACTGAGGGAGGCCGGAGGGAGGAGAGGGGAGGGAGGGAAGGAGGGAGGACCCCCCAGCCCCCCAACTCCAAGCCCAGCCGAGGGAAGGGAAGCCCCCAAGACCGGGCAGGAGAGGCAGCCAGAGGGGAGCTTTGGTCATCTTCTGCTTTAATATGAGAACTGATTTAATTATATTTTCATATGTATAATGTATTGCCTTAAATTCTACTTGATAAGCACTGGTTAAAGCAGAAACACCTTGCACCTCTGTGATAAAGCAGTGAAAAGTATACATAAAATATTACGAGGAAAAGTTGGGAATGCTCTGCGCTCTCTCTCTCTCTCACACACACACACGCACACACACACACACACACACACACACACACACACACACACACACACACACACACTATCAATCCAGTGTTATGAAGTCTCAGTGAAAGCAAAAGCAAGACAGTTCTGGAACTTTTTCCACCTTTAATGAGACCTATAAACTGTACAACTCAGTTGAACAACAAACTGAAATCTTTTAGGTGGAGGGAAATAAAAAATAAAAAACTGAAATAATATGGTTGCATCTGTGTGCACACCCTTAAATTAAACTACTTTGTCAAAGCACCTTTTGATTTTATTACAGCACTAAGCCTTTTTGGGTTTGAGTCTATCAGTATGGCACATCTTGACTTAGAAATATTTGCCCACTCTTCTTTGCAAAAACGCTCCAACTCTGTCAGATTGCAAGGGCGTCTTTTGTGCACAGCCCTCTTCAGATATTCAATCGGATTCAGGTCTGGGCTCTGGCTGGGCCATTCCAAAACGTTAATCTTCTTCTGGTGAAGCCATTCCTTTGTTGATTTGGATGTATGCTTTGGGTCGTTGTCATGCTGAAAGATGAAGTTCCTCCTCATGTTCAGCTTTCTAGCAGAAGCCTGAAGGTTTAGTGCCAATATTTACTGGTATTTGGAACTGTTCATAATTCCCTCTAGCTTGACTAAGGTCCCTGTCCCAGCTGAAGAAAAACAGACCAAAAGCATGATGCTGCCACCACCATGCTTCACTGTGGGTATGGTGTTCTTTTGGTGATGCGCAGTGTTGTTTTTGCACCAAACAGATCTTTTGGAATTATGGTCGAAAAGTTCAACCTTGGTTTCATCAGACCATAACACTTTTTCCCACATGCTTTTGGGAGACTTCAGATGTGTTATTGCAAAATTTAGCCAGGCTTGGATGTTTTTCTTCATAAGAAAAGGTTTCCGTCTTGCCACTCTACCCAATAGCCCAGACCTATGAAGAATACAGGAGATTGTTGTCACATGTACCACACAGCCAGGACTTGCCAGATATTCCTGCAGCTCCTTTAATGTTGCTGAAGGCCTCTTGGCAGCCTCCCTGACCAATTTTCTTCTAGTCTTTTCATTAATTTTGCAGGGACGTCCAGTTCTTGGTAATGTCACTGTTGTGCAATATTTTCTCCACTTGATGATGCCTGTTTTCACTGTGTTCCATGGTATATCTAATGCCTTGGAAATTCCTCCAACAACCTACTGCATAACAAGTACCTCCACGCACGGACGCCCCCCCCACACCCCCATTCATGGACGGCGGCCGCCACGCCCCCCCCCCCCCCCCCCCCGGTCCTTGGAAGAATGGTCTTCAACAAAACCGGTCCCTGGCATTAAAAAGGTTGGGGACCACTGCTCCAGAGGATCAGATGGCTGCCCTCTTACCTCTTTGGAAGATCTCTATAATTCCCAATGTCTTAAGAAAGCCCAAAATATTCTCAAAGATCCATCACACTCGGGCCATTCCCTCTTTCAATTGTTACCATCTGGTAGGCGGTATAGGATAATTAAAACAAAGACAAATAGGTTGAAAAACAGTTTCCATCCCAGAGCTGCAGCTATATTGAATTCCACTGTATAGTGCAATATTAACGTGTTGTGCGATGGGAAATTGAATGTGAAGGATGTGGATGTGAATGAGAGGGATGTGTTTTATGTGTAATGTGCTATGTTGTCATGTTATGGATGCTATGTTCTTGTGTGTTTTATTATGTGTACTTGAGATGGCATTTAATTTCGTTGTACGGAAGTACAATGACAATAAAGTAAATTCAATTCAATTCAGATAAAGCCAATTAATGGAAAACACCTAAAAATGTGGTGGAGGAGGAAGAAGAGGGAGAGGAACATATATTCTGTGCTTAACTCCTAAGACAAAAGGAAGGGATACAAAAGCAAGAGAGAGAGAAAGCTGGAAAGAAATAGCAGGGCCGTCCCAACCATTAGTGAGAGTGAGGCAGCTGCTTCCGGAAGCAGCTACTGCAAGATGGCAGGAAGATGTTAAGACAGAATAGCTATATGCCCAGGAAAGCCTGCTGTTTTCAGATACAGTGAAGGATGCTGTCTTATCCCCATTACTGAAGCAAGATTCAGCTACAAGCCCTGAGCACATTCATGAGTGAAATGGGAGAGGGAACCATCTTGTTCTTTGCCTCAGGCAAGAAAACATAACGGACCAGCCCAGGTAGATACACAGATCTCTTCCCATAAGAGCTCATTCTGCAAATGAGATCCAGTCAGTTTGCTTTGCTACTTATTCTTTCTGCAGCCAAAATCCTATTGCTTAGCATAAACCAAATCAGAACTTTTGGTCCATTCTCTTCCATTAAACAAGCAGTTCCTGCTGCAGCTCAGGGAAGGGCGCACACTGGCTTGGTATGTGTGCATCTGGCCCCTGATAACTGCAGTTGGGACACTTTGATTACCATGGAGGAATTGACCAAAAATTACAAGCTGGCTTGCACTAAGCAACAGATTTTCAGCCAGCGTGGCTGCCGTCAAGTCAGAGCTAACCTAATGGGGCTTTCAAGGTAAGTGAGGCATTTAAGGAATAGTTTTACCAGTTCCACACTCCCAGTGAGCTTCCATGGCTGAGCGGGGAATTTGAATTCATGCTTCCTGAGTCCCAGTCCACCACTTTATCCACTGCACCACACTGGCTATCAACTTTGTATCACACAGCAATAATCTTTGGAACCAAGAGGCATCTTTCATGGGTGCTTGTCCATCTGATCTGGCCATGGGGACAAATGGATTACCCATCTGGATTGCTCTACGTGGACCCTTCTTTGGAAGGTGTTCAGAAAGGTCAACGGGTCCAGGATATGCAGTTAGCCTCTTGACTGCAGCTGGTTACTGGAAAAACAAAATTTCCTTGTTACAACAGATACACCAGCTACCAGTCCATCTCTGGACCCAATTCAAAGTGCTAGTTTTCACCTATTCGCCCTGAAAGAAAGAATGAATGAATGAGTGAATATACTACCCCATTAGTGCAATGCACTGTTCTGAATGGTTTGGGCCTAGCTTATCTGAGAGACCATATCTCCCCACATCAGCCTTCCCAGGCTTTGAGATATTCAGGGGAGGCCATTCTCTCAGTTCCAATGCCCTCACAGGCAGACTTTGCATGGACAAAGGAGAAGGTTATTTCAGTGGCTGCTCCCAAGCTGTGTAACTCCCTCCCACGGGAGGCCAGGATGGCCCCCTTCCTGCTGTCCTTCTGCTTGCGGGCAAAGACCTTTCTCTTCAGGCAGGCTTTTAATATGTGCACAGTTGCCCAGGAAAGGATATATATTTTTAAGAAGGGATTTTAAGGGAAAGTTGTCTTTTTTTATCCTTCTGAATGCATAGTTAATAGTTTTAATCAATCAATCAATTAATAAATTAATTAATTTTATGAAGGGATTTTAAACATCACCTTTTAATAATCAATATATGTCATTGCTTTTAATAGTGGAATTTAATAGTGGAATTTACTATATTTGTAATTGTTTTAATATTTGTGTTTTTAAAATCATTGTTAAGCTTTCTTAGGTCCCGTTTCCACACGGAGAAAGATGGGGTAGAAATCAAACAAACATACATACCCTGGCTACAATTTGCTTGCATTTGCTTGGGACGCTTCCTCAAAAAAGACAGCACCATAGCTGTCTTTGGAACAAAGAAGACCCAGCACCTGATGGTAATCCACAGATGTTACTGGGTTCTGGTCAAGAACTCAAGCTCAGAACAGCCCAGAGCATGGTAAAGTTACTTTTTCATACTACAACTTCCAGAATCCAACCAGTTAGCATCACCTTGGGCCAAGGTGACTGAGAGATTCTTTATGTTGTTGTCCAAAAATTAAAACTTCCAAGCTCCAGAACATAAACTGACAAATGCTTCCTGCATGCCTAAAACTGTCCTCTTTAATCTTTCAAGAGGCTATCTTCTCTTTGCTTGGAAACCTGAACAGAAGTGTGTTATTGCAGAGGCACTATTACCACAACCCCTTTGACAGG
Source organism: Intellagama lesueurii (assembly GCA_037013535.1). Taxonomy (NCBI): domain Eukaryota; kingdom Metazoa; phylum Chordata; class Lepidosauria; order Squamata; family Agamidae; genus Intellagama; species Intellagama lesueurii. The sequence continues at coordinate 181,717,528 of JBAJHW010000002.1, forward strand.
TTTCCCATGACCCTTTGGGTGGCCCACTATGGGAAACCACGCAGGACTAGATAGGCCTTGGGTCTGACAGATCCATTGCTCTTCTTAGGCTTGCTCAGCTGATGTGGACAAATAAATTGCTAGAAGTCAACAATGACTAATCCCTACAAGTACTGGTAACTTGACACCTTCCATTCTCTATTATCACATAAATCCCCACTTCCTTCATACTGGGACAGACCTGAGAATCCTCCTCTATTTACAACATTTGCTTGGAGGTAACTTTTCTTAGAAGGCACACAAGCTAAAAAGGCAGAAACATTGCTTCAGCTGCCAAATGCAGAAGTAAACCAAACACAATCACCCGTCCAAACCCACACATTCCTCACAGCATCTACAAAATGCCTGATGTCTTCCCCTTTTCAAATGTTAATCACGGGGCAACACAAAGATTTGAATCTTCAAACTGACCTCCTGCCCAAAGAGAATTTGGAAGGATTTTTGCAAGAAGGAAGCAAAGAGACACAAAAGGGTTATTTAAGAGTAATGCACACAGCCACATAAAAGCACAAGTATCTGGATTTTTGAAGCAAATCCACACTCCAAAAGGTGGGACGATGGCCTACAACAACAGTGATTTGTCCCATCAATGATGCATGGAAAGTTTTAAGAGGATATCAGGAATCCGTGAAGCTACTCTGTCCCACTGGAGCAAAACTTGCCTGTCCTGGAGGACTGGAGCTCATACAAAGTCTCACCAGCATTTGTGTGTGTGTGTGTGTAGAATCACAATTTTATTTTTATTGCTGCAAGACCATTTTGAAAGACGCATGCCTGAATGAATGAGGAGATAAATTCATAGAACCAGTTGACAAAGCATGCACATTTTAAATGCACATCTGAAAACCAGGATGGAAAAAAACAAAACTAAGGGAAAATTAAGCCAGACCTTGGTAAGAAGATACAGTAGCTTGTCAGGAGAAGCAAATCCGAGCAAGCAGTAACAAAGGGGACATCTGCCCAGTAATGAGGACACTCTCCACACAACGGGGTGGAATAAAATGCTGCAGTTACTGACAGGACAAGGAAAAGGGTGGAAAATCACCACAAGTTGCTGGCTGGATCCTAATTAGTGGTCAGCCCCAGATTAAAGTGATTCAGGAGACAGGGTGCGATTTAGACAGAGTAGGGAGGAATGCCCCCCCTTTAAGCTTCAGACCACACACAATCATACTTCATGAACACCTGTCTTTGGTCTATCAGGCGTGCTGAGTGCTACCTCACTGAAATCTGAGAACCTCTTTTATGTGACAATAATTTTCAGCAGGCTGGACTTTGGGAAGGGATGAGGGAATACGGAGAGGAAGGTGGGCAAAATTGTGGTGGCAAAGAAAGATGGAAGTTTGCTACCTATACACTCCATCTTTCATCCCAGGTGGCATACATACTGTAGGTCTCCGCCTCTCCACTCTCTCCTTAAAAGTCTGTGAGGTAGGCAAGTCTGAAAGAGTAGAACTGATCCCAAGCCCCTCAGTGTCACTCCATGGTAGAGGAGGGGTTTGAAAAGTCAAAGAATAAAAGGTGTCCCAACACACAGCTTGATGCTAGAAGCAGCGTGGGCAAAGTGAGACCCTCCAGGAATTGCTAGACTACAACTCCCAACACTTCTCACCACCGGTTATGAGAGCTGGGGCTGATGGGAGTTACAGTCCAACAACCTTAGGAGCAGGACTGTATTTGCTCACCCCTGCTGTAAATAATTCTGGCAGAACATATGGAAGAAAGCTTTACTAGCAGCTGATTTCAAAACATGGAGCAACATCAACAGAAGTTCTTCCAAGCCAAACAAGTTAACTTCATTATTTCTAATCCAATACACTGCAAATCAGTTGCAGTTGGACATTCAGAAGATACTGTGTGACACTTGTGAACAGAAGCAGGAGAGGAAATCAACTAATGCTCATGAGCTGGAGCTTTCCTCCTTGTATAGTGTTAGCATGGTGCATCTCCAGGACAACCACTCTGCTGTGGTCAAAAAGAAGAATGAATTGCTCATCCAGGTGGAACAAGAACAGACTGTGCGCAGACAGCTGATTTGTCTCCTGAAATACTGTATTACAAAGCAGGTACAAATGTAGAAAGCAGTGGGCTTAGAGTGGGTACAATAATCACCTGATCCAAGGCCAGGAGATGCTGTAAATTTCAAAGGCTGCACCTGAAACATAGCCTATAAGGTATCTGGGACAATCTATGATTGGGATCCCCAGAACCCAGTAAATGAGGAACTGTGACTCAGAGGTACAGCTCAAGTATGGTATGCAGAAAGTATTAAGATTCAATTCCCCCCTCTTTTTTAAAAATCAAACTGCAGATAATGTGAAGAACATCTGCTGGAGGATCTAAAGAGCTGCTACCAGTCAGAGAGGAGAATACTGAATAGGTAATACAAGGCAGTTCCCTATACTTCCCTTGAAGCAGAATACACACCATCACTATCATTGGTAGTATGAGCAGGTAAACAGGAAACAGTGGAGACTGGACATTATTTTTTGGACTACAAGTCTCAAAACCTGACAGCCAGTGGGGCCATTGGCCAGGATGGCTGGACAGGTTCAGGAGTTATAATTCAAAAAAGTAATTTTTCCAAGCTCCAGCATAGCATATAGCTTGGCTGACAGCTGTAAATATGAGGAAGGTCACAACCTTGTAAAGAGACGAAATGAAGTGTGATGAGGATTTCCATATGCTGCAGGCTTTTTAGATGACTTTAATCTGATCTCAGGTTCAAAATGGCTGTTTAGGACTGAAAAAGTTGGACTGCTCTGCTGCTTGGAGTCAGGAACAGACAGTCCCAAAGGTCAAAGTCAGTTTGGTTGGTGTGATAAAAGGGGGCAGCCACTGGGCTTTCAGAAAGGAATAAATCACATGATTACATCTGTCTGCAGCAGCTTCTGCTACAGACTGTTGTTGATACGTGGGAACTTAAGAGGCTCAGTACTGGAACAAAAATGAAAAACAGAGCAGTTTCTTTGCAGGATTGTTTTGGTGCTGTGCAAATTATTATTATTTCACACTATTCACGGAGACATAACATCTTCCTCATTTTATAAAGGGACCTAAATACAGTGCCTCCGGGAGGCAGTGGAAGACAGGAGGGCCTGGCGTGCTCTGGTCCATGGGGTCACGAAGAGTCGGACACGACTTAACGACTAAACAACAACAAATACAGTGCAAAAAACCATACAATGCAATCCAAAGGCAATGAGAGATGATACCTTTATGAGACCACTAAAAAAATCACAAACATAAGATAGCTTTCTACCCCATCCACGTCTTCATCCGGCTGGGCACTGGCAGGGCCATGGACAGTGCAGAAAAACACGACGGTTCAAAATTCATGGCCAGATCTACGTGCCAGACTTCTTTGTTGTGACTTACTTTTCACACAGCCTGCGTTAGATATCTAAGTTTAAGGAACCGTGCTTCCGGTTTAGGAAGGTGCAAATCATGGTTCGGTAAACTTGAGATCTGACTTTCTTGCACCGTCTCTCTTTTTTTAAAAAAGGAAGTCAACCACTGGGATCTAGTGAGATCACCTAGTGACTTCCCCAAAGGGATTTCTCATCCAGTACTGTCTGTCTCACTTTCTCCATGGAGCTAAACCTTTCCCACTAAACTGATGATTCACTCTTTGTCCTGTAGGTTTTTGGGTGCAGTACTCCTTGATTCCCACCCGGTTCATATCCATGGCCTGTTCTAATCCAACTGCATGATGGCATCTTGAAGCTGTTGGTTGATGCACAAAGGGTCCTACCTCAACCTATAATAAGGCTATAAAGTGACATTTGTAATGCTAACATTGTGGAGGAAGGTCAGCAGACAGATCAACACAGAGGCTGACCACAAGAGCAGGTTAAACTGGCCCACCTCTCCTCCTTTATTAGAACCCGAACAAGTCAGATGTAGCCCTGAGATCTGATCCCCCCTCCACCCCACTGGAATGTAGTCTTCAGTATAAATTGATGGCAAACCTCCTTCCCTGCCAGGAGAAATCTAATCTTCCCATTCAGAGCTCTACCTGCGGAACTCAAATATTTGAAGCATTCCTTCCTCCGGCAACCTTGGGAGGGAAGGATAAGTAAAGAGGGGGAAGGGGGCGGGGTGGGGACGACGATGTGGAATTATATAAGAGAGAGGCTAAAAATGCTGAACACCAGTTATTAAAAATACCAGCCCTGCAGGGAAAGACATGAGAAACACTCCCTCAGCAGGAAAACAAAGCTCAGAGCGAAGGTTACTTACCAGGGGGGACGGGGGGGGGGGCAACCTTGGAATCACAACAACACACATTTCAGCGCTATCATTTTTCATCCCCTGTGCATAAGATCAGAGAGAGAAGGGGGGGGGGGCACAGGGTGGTAAAATCTCGGGAGATTGGCAACGTTTCCCCTTTGCCTCAGGGAAAAATTGGAGAGAGTCTTTAGTATTATTATTATTGTTGTTGTTGTTGTTTAATTTTTAAATTGCACTCAAAGGCTGCCAAGAGAGGGAATGCAGAGGGGAACCTGTGCGGGCTGGGGGAAACGTCAACTCATCTCTACGAGCCGCGCAGCAAGGGGAAAAAAGGAATCCTCACCAAAAAAAAACCCCAGTAAAGTTTTAAAAGGAGACGCTGTGGACCAAACCAGACGATCAACTTGAACTGAAAGTTCTTTTTTAAAATCCGACAGCAAGCAGCCGCCGCCCGGAACGCCTCCAGTCTCCAGCTCCAAAGCTCCGAAGAGAGACCGGGTAGAGCGGACTTTGGGAAACAGGGCTAGCGCCGAAGAGTTTCAAATCCTACAACCCGAGAGACGGAGAAGTGACCAAATAAGGAGAATAAAGGAGCGGCGGCGAGATTGTTGGTGGGATTGGGGTGGGTGGGGGGAGAACAAACAAGAAAACCACTCTTTTTCTGGCCGCAAAGAACAAGTCCAAAGGATTCCTCCTCCAGCCCCCTCCAGCTCGGGCAAATCCCTCCGGTTGCAGCACTCACTCACCTCATCAGGAAGATCCGGGGGGGGGGCACTGAGCAAAGTGGCGACCCCAACGCCGAGGGGGGGGGGGCGGTGGCCGGCGCGCGCGCCCTCCCCTCCGTGCTCGTGCTTCCCCCACCGGTCAAGGTTGGGGCGCGAAGTCGTCGCAGGAACTCAAGGGAGGATCGCCGCCTCCGCCTCGCACCAAGAGGGCTCGGGCTCTCTGCCCGGGCTCCGGCACCGAGGGCTCTGTGGCGCGCGAGGGAAGTGAGCGAGTGCGCGTGGGTATGTGTGCGGCGTGTGGGCGCGCACCAAGTCTACGGAGCCTACGAACTCCGGCGGAGGGAAGCTGCCCGCCGCCACCACCGCCGCCGCGTCCCCTGCTCCGCGCTTCCCAGCCCTCGCCTTCCTCGGTCTCCCGGGGCCCCGCCGTCGACCCCCGCCCGCGCAACGGACCGGGCTCGCCCGTCTCACAAGGCGCCTGGGAACTCTTTCGGGAAAGTTACCCCGCCGCCGCCGCCGCCGCCGTCTCCCCGCCTCCCTCAACACACACGCCTCCCACCTCCCCCCCCCCCCCCGGCTCGGCGACCAGGATCGCTTTTTTCTCTGTGCAGGAAATCCCTCCCCGACTCCTGTTCTTCCTTCCTGATTGGAAAAAAGCTCAGAAAAAGAGCGGCGAGGGGGCGGCGGCGGCGGGAGGAGCTGGGCCGGGCCAGGGAGTTGCGGACTGTCAGTCAGGCGGGGTGCTTGCGTGTGTGTCTGTCTGAGCGAGCGAGTGAATGAATGAATGAATGGGGGATGCAGGGGTTAATCAGAGAGGGCCGGGGCGTGCGTGTGTGTGTGTGTTGGGGAGCGTGTTACCTGAGACGTTGGCGCGGTTGGGAGCGTGTGCGGACAGGTAAGGAAGGCTTTGTGTCTGGAGGGCGGGAAGGGGGAGCGCGCCCCGCCGAGCCGAGCCGCCCGTTTTAAGTGCGAGCCCGCAGGCTTCCTTGTAAACTCGAATAGGTTTAATGAGAGCTCCTTGGCAAGGGGAAGCGTGCAAGCGGGTGCCAAAAACGGCGCTGAAAACGGAGGGCAGGGAAATCTTACAGGTAGCCAGCCTCGATCCTCCCCGGCCCGCTCCCGTCGGGGCTACCCCCAAGCCGAGGTGTCGACAGGCGCCCCTCCCGACCCGCGACATGTTGGGCCCTCTTTCAGCCTTGTGCCTTTTTTAAAAAAAAAGAGAGATTAATTTGGTATTGCTTTTAAATTACTGTTAATTAGTGTTAATATTTTAAATTGGTTTTTTTAAAAGGGGGGATTGATTGCTGTTCTGGTTGATATATTTAATACTCCCCTAACATGTGCACAGAATGCAAGGAAGTGTAGGCTGCTCATGGCCAGGACACCTCTTTTTCATATAGTAGTGACATGATTTAAAAGCCTTAAATCTGTTCAGCCCCACAGCTTTTTCCTGAACCTGTGGGTGGCAGAGGTGAGAAAAGCTACTACTTCCAGGAATCCCCTAGCTAGCCAGTCCAGATCCCTGCAGGCTGGGGGCATCTGGGAATTATAATCTAAAAGGTAACTTTTCCAGATCCCAATGGGCAGACTGAGGCACTTCATTGCTTTGGGTGCACTCGTCCTCTGCTATGTGCAGAGGAGTGAACCCATTGCCCTTTTTTGCAGCCCAGGGCTTCAAGGACAGTTGCCAGGTATATTTGCTTCCTATTTCTGTTTGGGGGATGTCATCCCATTCTGCCATCTGCATATTTCCAACAAGCCTGAATGGAATGTGAAAGACAGGCAGCTAAACTATGCCCCATCTGTCCTGCCCTCACTTGTTCTCTCTCTGTCTCTCTCTCTCAGTAGATAAACCCTTTGGATAAAAATGCACACTGTTAGAACTTGGCTTTTTCAGCCTGCTGGGTCTATCCATGCAACAGAATCAAGTGCAAGAATAGACTGTACCAGTTTAAACTGAAGATGAATGGTGCAAGTTTTTTAATGCCACAGATGCACATCTACGTGTCTCAAGTTGTAAAGTACTGTAGTGTATGCAAAAATGGGCTTTTTTCCACTTGCATATAGGTTTAAAAACAAACCATAGGAGCTCTTTCAAAAAGTGGTTCCTTTCCCAGCCTGTATTGTAAAGCGGAACTACTCTTCCTGTTACCCAAGTGTCTCCTGCGTATTTATTTATTTACATACAAAAGCCTTCTAGAAAGACACTTCAAGATGCCAGTTAAGGTGTGTACTGCAGAAATATGAATGTAAATTTTACACTGTAAACAATAAAGACTAATAAAAATAATTGCACCTTTAGAGGGGAAAAGTATAAAAGTTTACATTTAAAAAGGCATGTTATCACCTTTTCTGAAAACAGTGACATTTGAAGGCAGATCTTAATTCTGAAAGGGTTGCAGTTCCACAGTCTGGAAGCAACCCAGGAGAAAGGAGGCTCATTCTTTAGATGCAGAAGGTCCCCGGTTCAATCCTTTTCATTGCCAGGTAGCCCTGGAGAGTCACAGCCAGTCAGTGCTGACAATATTGGGTTTGATGGACCAATGGACTGAGCTCTCTATGTTCCTGTGTTCTCTCCTGTGTGCCCATTAAGCAATCCTATGCAAGGAATGCTGCCCTCAGAAGGTTTTCTCCTTAATGTCTAGGTGGGCTTATAAGAAGACAGGCGGCATCTTAGGTCACCAGGCCTTAAGCCTTTGAAGGCTTTAACATTTAGAATCAACACCTTGAACGCAACCTGCAAAATAATTAGCAACCAGCGCAGGTCGACAGCAGTATGATCCCAGTGCTGTCTACATGTTAGCAGCATAGCTGCTTCCTTTTTCACCATTTGAAGCAGGATGTTCTACAAGGGTAGCCCTATGCAGTAGTCAAGTCAGGATAAGGCGTAGGTCCTTGTTGCCAAATCAGATTGAAGGAGAGAAGGTCATAGGTGGGCTGGTGGGCTTAGTGTGACTGTGCGAAGGGTATTCCTTACCATGTGGAAAAGACAGCAAGGGTCAAGAATGGCTCCCAGATTATGACTGTGATCTGTCAAGGGGGTGCACATCCGTTTCCTGAATGGGACAAATTCTGATTCCCAAGCCAGACTTTCTGCTGATAAATATTTCATTCCTCTTGCATTGTGCTGCTACACCTATAGCTCCAGCCTTAGAATTTATTGGTGTTCACAATCTAACTCTTCAATATTCTGTACCCCATACATAGACTTTCGTGGAAGAAAGGGCTGGCAAGCAGTTTAAATTGTATCCAAATAATTTAAGTATGCTCATGATCTATCATATGCCACTATCATATGCTCTCTCTCTCTGTGCTGTATTTACATTTACAAACAAGCAAGAAAGTGAGTCATATCCCATTTTGAATAGATTCTTTCTTTTTAAGTATATTTCAGACACAATATGAAAAGTGCCCTGTAACTACTTTGCATTGATTGCTATGTTAATGCGTAGGTAATATACAAAAATTATGTGACTGTGATGTGGCAATTAGTGTTTTGACTAAGATTAAAATGAGGGGGAGAGATACTGTAGGTTCATACACTCAGTGAGTCTTGATGCAGTAGATGAAGTGATTCATTGAAAGGCACTTCTCACATAGATTTCATTTAAAGCATAGATGAGAAATATGTGGCCTGCCAGATGTTGATAAACTGCTACATCCATCATCCCATACCAGTAGCCTGGCTGGATACAGTGGATGGGAACTGGAATCCACAAACAACTGAAGGGAAACAGATTCTCCAGTGGTGACTTCAAGAAGTATCTTCATGAAGTTGCAAGATACAGGAGAGGTCTTGAAAAGTAAGGTGGCATGAGGACAGTAGTTCTTTGATCTTTTAAATATAATGTTTCTGAGGTAAATTTTGGATATTTATGGCATGGATCATAAGTTTGCCCTTGTATCTCACAATACGCAGTATCCTTGACTTAAAAGACCAAGTCAAGGGTGATCAAAATGGAGACCTCTGAAAGTTGCTGGACTATAACACCCATCAGTCCTCGCCATTGGCTACACTGGCTAGGGCTGACAGAAGCTGGGCGCCCGACAACAACTGAAGAGCAGCCCTTTGCCTAGCCCAACTCTTCTGTATCCTCCATACCTTCCTTCTGACATGTTTCTCCTCTTGTCTGAACAACTTATCTCTGAAATGTAGTCGATGAGAGGATCTCATGAAAGGTAAATGTTTACCGCATGCTGTCTAGGTAAAGCACACCTTTCACTATTTCTCTTAAACAGGAAAAGTGTTTTGCATCTAAGGAATGTCTCTTCTAAGTTGTTTTGATGTTCCTATAAAATAAATGATATCATCCTGAAACCATGCAGGAAATCTCTTTTTATGAGTTCCAACAATGTTCTTCAGCGAAGGAGTTACTGACTTTTGGGTGGGGAAATACAGCCACCTTAATGGCTTGGGTGGCTACATCATGTGTATTTCTATAGGTAGTAGCTCCCCATGTAGAAGAAATATTCTTCCATATATGGTAGTGGTTCCCAAACGTGAGTAACCCAGATGTTCTTGGACTGCGACTCCCATAATCTCTGGCCAGCACAGCTAGTGGTGAAGGCTTCTGGGGGGTTGCAGTCCAAGAACTGGGTTACCCAAGATTGGGAACCACTGATGTAATGGTCCATCCTTGGTCTGGTTCAGGCAAATCACAGACAGGGAACATCCGGCCCTCCTGATGTTGTTGGGCTACAACTCCTCTGTTCTCTAGCCAGCTTAGCTGATGGCATGGCACAACGGGAGTTGTAGCCCAGATGTATATAAGGGGCACATCTTCCCTCCCTTCACATAATGATCACCAAGGGATTCTATACCTGTGGGAGTCGGGAAGCAGTTGTTCCCCGATGGCTACACTGGTAACCATGTGCAGCAGCCCTCACATATCTGTGAATGAGAATTGTTTGGGCTTTTTTGGAAATAGACAAAATATCATTCCAAATCCTAGAGACAGGATTTTCCCCAAGGTCCTCTTGGCAGACTTCAGCACTGTCAAAGAGATCCAGCGGCAGCTGCTGCTTAAGTGAAAGAATAAGAGAAGCCATCTGGTTTTGACCAAACACCCAGTTCTATGGAATTCTATTCATCTTTGCTTGCCAGGAAGCCATATTGAAGTTGTACCATTTTCTTTATTGGGGTGTGTGCGTGTGCGTTGAGGGGTCCTATTGGCTTAATTTTGTGCAATTGCACTGTTATATAGGATCAGGGTGTCCATGCCAGATTCATTGGTGTGGAAGTCTTAGGCTACAAATGTGTAAGTTGGGGAGAACCCAGCTTGATGCAGTGATTGGATTGTGGAGGGGATTCAAATCCCCGCTCCACTGTCTGAAGTCTGGACCAATCACCACTCTCTGTCAGCCTAAACTGCATCTCAAGGTTCTTGTGAAGATGAAGATAGGGAAGAAGACCATGCACACACCTTGAGCTGACGGAGGAAACTTACCAATTTAGAAAAGAAAGACTTAAAAGTGAGGAGGCAGACTGAATAGGATGTGCAGTACCAAGCTAGCACATGAAAAGCATTAGGTATAAATATTGTGTTATGTGCTATCAAGTTGCATCCAGCTCCTAGAAACCCTAACAGGGTTTTCAAGGTAAGAAAAACATTTAAGGAGTGGTTTCATCATCACCAATCCCTAGTAAGTTTCCATGGCTGAGAGGGGATTTGAACCCAAGTCTTCTGAAGCCTAGTCTATCATTCTGTCCACTACACTACAGTGGCTCTCAGGTCTAGATATTGTTCCCTGCCTCATTTATTTGCATAGCTTGGGGCAAAATGCTTTGACAGCTGCCAAATCAACCAACAATTTCTGCAACTGCAAATGTGTCCAATCCATATGCCTATTGTGCTATATAAGCAGCAGTGATTAATTGCCTTTTTATTCATTAACACAGTGAGACAGGGCTGGCTACAAACAAGCCAAGGCAGACAGTTGAGCCCATGTTGTGGAAAGACAAATGTATCGTGCACTTGCATTGCACTTGGGCCAAGTCACTGGGTTAAATCTTGTTGAGGCCAGTGGGATAGACTTAAGCAGGCTTGCAAGTAAGTAATAAGGCCCATTGAATCCAATGGGATTTACTTTCAAGTAAACATGCTGAAGGATGAATGCAGGCTTATCTAATAGACTTTTAAACCTGAATCTAATTCGCAGTCCCATCTAGAGTAGACCAATTGAATCACTGAGATTTACATTTGTGTTGACTCACCATTTGACAGGTCTACAGTAGTTGGGAGAAGCAATTGGATTTAGGCCATGGATTTCTACATTAGCTACTATCTCATATGTTCAGTCCTAAGACCCTTGGAGTTAGTGAGGGCTTTTAGTTGTCCTGCAGCTCCAGTTGTACTGACCTCCTAACAACTGGGGATGATATTCCCATCATCCTTCCTCACCAGCACCCACTGGTACCACCTGTTCCCGAGGATTCCACAATCCCACACTTTTGAGGATGGCCTCTAGCACCCTGTGCAATTGGGTCTACACTATCTGAAAGAGTAGACCTTTGGTCTAGATGGGCGGGATAGAAATCCAATAAATAAATAAATAAATAAATGTTTTCCCCTATGAGCCTACTTGAGCTTTGAGATCTTTAGGGAAAATCCCAGTTTTGTGCCTTCCATTCTCAGAGACCTGTTTAGGTGAGAAGTCAGAGAAGACCTTTTTGGTGGTTGCTCCCAAGCTGTAGAACACCCATCCAAGGGAAGATCGGGTGGCCCTTTCTCTCTTGTCCTCCTACGAACAGGCAATGACCTTTCACAACTCAGTTGGATCTTTCTGGAAAGAGATCTTAGCTGTGTGAGCACTGGTTTTTCATTTACTGATGCATTAATTGGGGTTTTAACCTTTCAAACACTACTCAGAGGTGGGAGACATTTGGTTTTATGGTCTACAGGTCCCAGAATGCCTGAGCTAGCATGATCATTTGCCATTTGAGTTGTAGGATTGTGGTGACTGTGGTCCAGAAACCCAAACATTCCCCATCTCTGGTTTTAATTGTATTTGTGTTATCTTTATTTTTGTGAGCATCCTTAAAACCCATTCATTGGGAGGAAAGTGACTGGCAGGCAAGCAAGGAAACAAACACTCTCTAGGTCTTTTTTTCAAAGGGGCATGGGGGAGTGCAGGGAAAACATTGAATCAATGAAGCTTACTCCCTTTCTTCTACCGCCAGCAGAATCTTCCCACTGGATCAAAAACCTGCCTGCCGACTCAAGGGCCACTTCTGTCTGTGAGATGTTCAGCAGGATAGAGTCCAAAGAGATACAGATCTACCCAGTGCAGCATTTTAGCAGAAGAAGAGAAGGAGCCAGCAGCCCTGCAAACTCCACATCTATCGTCCATCTAGTTCAGTATTGTTAGGATGATAACCACCTTTCAGGGAGGGGCTCAGGCAAAGTCCGTCCAAGGATCCCCTTTAGATAGAGAGGGCAGGGCCTCGGAAGGGGTTCAGGGAACAACAAAGGAAACTCAGATCTTTTGTGGGCTCTGCTGCTTGGTTATTAACAGCTAATTAAAGGATTCCTTTGGCAAGATTTTATTTGATAAAAGTCCAATCCTGAGAAATGTTCATTACCTGCCATTTCTACCAACTTCCCTTGGTCTGGCTAGTGATCGACTCCACTGACTTTGAGTGGTATTTTGAACTAGGGTGTTAGCAAAGCATCCTAGCCCAAGCTTTGTAGAGCAACTCTGAACTTTACCATAAGGAAAGACAGAAGGGCGAGGGAAGAGAGGAATCCCTGCCTCCAAGGCATGCCCTATCTGTTCACTTTCTCTTCATAAAGAGACTATTATGTATCTCTGATTATAAATGTCAGCCTTTTATGGGTGCTATTTCAAAGAGCTCTGGCTACAAGTAGACATGCTTGGGAACATCAGAGTTAAAGGTCTTGTTATTCATTATCGGAGTTCGCCAGAGCTTGTAAAGTGCACTGACATTTATAATGATTCTGTGAATTTATGTGGCACCCTTTGTCCTTTTAAGGATCTTAATTAAGCTTTGCAACTCCCCAAGGAGGAGGTAAGCCCATTTTAAAGCGGCCCAGAAATGTAATGCACCCAAATCAAGGCCAGCTATGGGCTGAAATTAGGCCATCTCGAAGATGACACCTTGATTGCTGGCCTGGTTTGTGACTCACAACTTTCCAGGGGTAATTCCAACATTGAGTCAAAGCCTGTAAATCTGTACCACCTGGGCAGCTACCAAAGACCTAGAGGGGCTGAGTTTTGACACTGCTCCTGGATCTTCAACTGTCTCCCTCCCTCCAGTCCCTTTGTCAACACCAATGTCTGGGTCTGAAAGCAATCATCCTAGGCCCAGAGGTGAAGGGCTTCTGCTCCCACCTGATAAGCCAATGCTTGAGGGGGGAAATGCTGTTTTTTGATGACATTTCCCAGAACCCCCCACCCAGACGTAACTGCCAAGCTCTGCGCTTGACAAAGCTAAATGATATAGAAGGGCAGGTTACATGTGAGCCTGCTCCTGATTGAGATTATAATCCTAGAAATCCTTACATGCAGAATATCAAATCTCTTTGATACAGGCATCAAATATTAAATCGATTGCATTGTGAAGTATTCTAGGTTACAATAGGGCAAACAGTCTCAGGGCCCTGTCCGTATTGCCCAAGCCCATGGTTTTGGAACTGAAAAGTAGCACAGCCAGGAAGAAAGCAGATTGGGGGAGGCTGAGTGTGTGTTAAACTTGCATCCCTCCCATTAGCGTTATGTGTCAATGTGATTTGCTGTGTATTGTGTACTCCTGCCGCCTTTAGTGCCTGATATTCAGGACACGTAGCACCACGAGACTGACTCTTTGAGATGGCAAAACATGTCACAATATAGCCGTCCTTGCCGGGAAATGTCAGGGTAATTCCCTCCTCTTTCCTTCCTTTGCTTTAAAGATTACAGTTTCAACAATACATGCTGAGGATTACATAGAAAAAGTTAGTCACCTTCCTCCGTGGAGCAGAGATTGACAAACAGTAGCTCAAATCCCAGAAGGATTCTGGGAAACACGTTGGTGGGTCATGGGCTTGGCCACAGGGAATGGCAAGAAGGCAAGGCCATTTAAAACAAAGGTGGGATTCATCGGGAGATCCTCATGGTGCGGCTAGAGTGTGTGGTGATAGGTTGAAGTGTAAAGACTGTGACTAACAGGCTTATCTTGGGACAGCCATTCTCTCTCTCAGCCTAGCATGTCTTACGTGCTGGATAGCTCAGTGGTGCAGGTAGGGTTGGGAGTTCGATTCCCCACTGTGCCTGCTTGACAGGGGCTAATCCATAAGGTCCCCTCCAACTCTGCAGTTCAAAGATTATTGTTATCATTATTACCCCACAGAGTTGTTATGAGGATACAATAGGGAAGATGGCAGACGTAAACTGTCTTCAGTTTATGGAGGGAAAGTTGGAATAGAAATGTGAATAATAATCTACTCCAAGGAGGAGCAGTAATAGGGAAATGCCATTGACAACTGCAGAATTATTTTGGAAAAAAGTGTGGGTTGTAGCAGAGGTTGGAAGTAATTAGTTACAAGCAATATAGTTGCCTGCAAACAGTTACTTTTAATTGTTAACAAGCAATGTAATTAGTCATTACAGGCCAAAATCCAGTTGGAGAATTATGCTGGTATGAATCTATTGACATAAATTTCAGTAGTGAGTTGCCGTTAGTGAGGAAGCTGGTATTTGCATTTGCTCTTGCACACCAAGTCAAGCAATTGATGTGTCACACGATGGCCAAACCTGTTGCTTAGTGCAATAAATTGCACTAGAGTAGGCACATTGAATCCATGGGGATTTGGTAAGTTAAATCCTCCATTGATTCAAATGGGCCTACTCTAACTGCAAGTTACTATGCTAAAGTATAGGCTCAGGATTTTGGACACTAAATGTAACCACTAATTTCTTAACTAGTGGCAATTTGCACTGTTGACTTACACTGGTAGGAATAAGCAATAAGACTGTGGCTGCAATGCCATTTTTCACGGTTAACAGGTTATGCTATGTTACTTAGATGTAACAAGTAACCCCTAGCTACTTTCAAAAGGCATTTTGATGGGCATTTTTGATGTTCTGTGCCAGTCTATCAGCGCTAAGAGAAGTATTCTTTGCTTCTGATTTCTGCAATTATTGTAAATATTTCCAAAATGCAGTATCAGAATTGACCACTAGATGGAAACAAAGCATTTTCTTGCATGTTTTTTGTCCTGTGGGTAACAAAATGCAATTATGGCAGTGACCTACCTGATAAGAAGCAATGAGTAATGCAAGAAATTCCTTTTAAAATTCACTTGGGATGTCAGTTGGAATTTATTTAAATTTATTTAAAATATTTTCTCCCCACCTTTCTCCTTAAAATGATGCAAGGTGGCTTCCAACTCAAGCTGGAAGCTTTCCTACAGTTTCTTTACAGTGATGCAGCTAGATACATTTTGACACTAGACAACTATGGGTATTTTGAAGCACACAACAAACATTTCCCTGTATTTCCCTTACAAATAGATCTCCATTCTGGATATATTTCAGCAGAAAAACAGATGTGTGTGTGCATAACAAAATAAGCAACTGTAATCATGGCCATGACAAACTGGTCACCCCATTACTATGACATACTTAAAAAGAAAAAGTGAGACTGAGCACCATCAGCTCTAGTGGACCCCCTTATGCCCAGATGCTCATCTTGAACCTATTTGCCACTTAGCTCTCATCTGCTGTTGTCTGGATAGCAACATCCAACCCAGCTCCTAGCCCAAGCACCACCATTGTGTCTTTATATATTTCCAGAAACAGGCTCTCAAAATATGGGGTATGTCCTTCTCCAATATAGAATGATGCTCCATGTGTTACATATGTTATGCATATGCCCATATGCACATGATTGCCACATGTATTATACAGGTATGCCATTCTATGCCAGCTATTGCTAATTTTCAGCAGCCTTTAAGCTATGCTGCCCTTCACACATTATGCAGCAGCAGACATATATCTCACAACATGTACACACAGTGTACATGAGATCAAAACAAATCATGCCTCCTAGGAATTTCCTGTGTAATGTTAACTAACCATCAATAGAAATAGGAAAATAGGGCCAGTCTGACAGATTGTGAAACCTCTGATCTCACCCTCAGGATGTTGTTCCACCAGAAGGACAGAAGCTACCTGTGCATTGATAAGATGCTGGTCAGCAACTTTGAGGATGGTTTCAGTCTGACGGTGGGACAGGTTTGTGGCTTGTACGTAAGCCCACAGCTCATGCAAGCTTGAAGTTCTTCCCATTTTTCATCAATCACTGTGTGGCCTTTCTTTCCACTTTGGTGACAACAAGGATTGTCTGTGCACTGACTAGAGGGGAGTATTTTGAAAGCAAGCTGGAGAAGGCTATCTCCAGCTGTGCCCAGATCAAGTGCAGCGCCTGGCAACACAAAATCCATGGATACGAGATACATATACACAGAGGAAAAAGAAGACATTCATACACATGCAGAAGAAGAATGTGGAAAGGTTGGAAAAGGTGGAAGCATGTCAGCAAAGATCAAGCTGTTATGCTACATTAGGGTTTTCTGCTCAGAGTTTGAAATAGTGGTGTCTGTTGTCCTGGACTGCTATTCTCTAAAATATAAGAGATCCATTATATACTGACACTGCTATGTTTTTGAATGGGGGTTCCTGCCCCCCCCCCGCATGCCAAACTCTGATGGAATAGCTAGCATTCATTTTGTCTGAATGAAAGAGGAAATTAACCAGATTCTGTCTAACAAGAACCCAGGGAGTCAAACAACGAGCCGCTGGTAGGCTCTGCTAAGGATCTGAGTATCAGATATCCATCTGACAGTGGATCCTGAAGTTTGACTTCCTTTAGCCTGCGTGGCAGGAAGGAATGCTCAGAACAACAATATAGAAACAAAAAGAACCGCTGGGGCTAGAATTAGGGCAGGACAAAACACCAGGATCATGTGACCGCCTTCACTGCACCCACCGCAGAAGCTGCCAGTTCCTTTCTGAGCGCAATTCAAGTTATTGCTGGGCACTACCTATGCAGCTCCTGGCTCCTTGCAGTACTCCTGGTTCCTAAGTAAACCAGCCCATCCTTTAAGGTCAGCTACCACACATCTCCTACTGCCCTGCCTTTTCCTTTCGGTTGGTAGCAAAAAACAACAACTAAGGAATTATCTTTTTCTGGTCACAGCAGCTCTTATGTGGCCATGCTGGCTAGGGAATTCTGAAAGTGGCAGTCCAAAAAGTAACTTTTCCCAGACTTAACCCAGCTCCCTCTCCTGCATGGTGAGGAGGTCATCATCTCCTTGTTCATCTGTTTTCCACCAGCAAATGAAACCTTTTAAAAAGCATTTGAGACAGACAGACAGACAGACAGACAGACAGACAGAGAGACAGATATGCAACAGTAAAATAATGTAACTGTGATCATTTGCTATCAATACATAGTATTCCAAAAACTGCTACCTGGGGCAAACCCTCCCCTCCTGCCCAGGGACAGGGCTGGCCTTAGAAATGAGGACTCTTGAGAAGTAGACATTCTGCATGGCAGACAAGAATGCTGTGCACTGAAATCAGTTCATGTGATCAGGGATCACATAGGAGAAATGATGGTGGTGTTCTGCTTAAAATGTATTGTGAAATCACTCCCATTGTCCACTACTCTTAGTTTTTCGTGGGACTTCCTTTGCACCTGCAGCTATTGTTGATACTGGATCTCAACCACTTTGCAATTGTTCCGCATAGAGGATATACACTAGTGAACTTCACACACCTCCTGCCCAGTTCTTGTCTAGTTAATGTATACTGTATAGCCTGATGAAGTGGAAAAGTGAGATTCTATCTTGATGGGCCACTGTTGCCATCTGGAGGTGAATATCAACACTACATTTTGATTTCAAGATATAGCCGGGGAGCGTAAAGCTCTCAATGCCTCTTCCCTGAGTTTTACTCCCCAGATGATCTACCCTAACATGTGCTGTGCTTGAGAGATTGGGGCGCTGAGGGACTCTCAGCCAGCAGGCATCCCACTGACACTTACATAACAGCCGGCAGAATAATGACTTTGCAGAGGATTAACTGGAAGTGGAAGGATCGGATGTGGCGAGGGAAGGGGAGGGGAGGGAAGGGAAGCAGTAAGGAATCGGACAGCGTGATTACCCTGAGCTGCCAGGGCCAGCCTGACGGTGGTTGCCGGGCAAAGTGAGGCAACCGCCTCAGGCAGTAGAGCTGGGGTGTCACGAAAGGGTGGCCAGTGATTCATCATTCACTTTCTGGTTCCTGTCTTTTGACGGCTGGACAGGAGAGGGGCTTAGAGGTTTTTCCCTGCCTCAGGCTGCAAAATGTCTTGGGCCATCCCTCTGAGCGGCTACTGATTTCTTTTTCCCCTCAGCTAGTCTGAAACAGGTGTAATAATAATAATAATAATAATAATAATAATAATGCCACCAGCTTGCCTCAGTAACTGAACAGTGGCTTCACACAGTGACTGCGCCCTCCACCCATAACTTTCCTTGTTTGTCCCTCTCTTTTTCCACCTTTGTTTTCAAGGGGGGGGGGAGATAATCCCTTAAAGAAGAGACAGAGGGAGAATTACTTTCCAATGCTTTCTAAGAAGTACGGTGTGGTGCTCTCTCTCCTACACGTTTTGAAATGCCCTGGAAAATGATGTCACAAAAAGTTTCCTGCTTTTTCCATCCTGTATTACCTAAATTCATACATCAGCAACAAAATGGTTCTTTATTTCTCATCAGCCCAATTGTGTGCAGAAATATGTGTATTTTCAATCCACCAAGAGCACAATCTGTTCATGTCTGTTCAGAAGGAAGCCTCACTGAGCTCAGTGGTACTTACTCCTAGGTAAAATGCATATAAGATTGCAATCTTATAATATAGTCTTATTCAGGATTACTCAGAAATAAACCCTACTGTCTTCTGAGTTTAGCTCCCCAGCAGTGGTCTAGGGACCATGGCCTTGGCAGGACTGGGCTGCAGAGACAGATTCCCCCCCCACGCATGCCCCCCCCCCACATGCATGCACAGATTCCCCCCTGCACAGTGCCAAAAAGGTTGGGGACCTCTGGTCTATAGGACTACAGCCCAAGGCAATGCCTATACAGTATATGTTTACCTGGGAGTTAACTCTTCTGAAAACAATTAAACTTGCTTCTCAGTAAATATGCAAAGAAGTGCATGTTAAAGATGCATCTGAGAATACACCCTGTTGAACTCCATGGCACTTACGTCTGGTGAAGAACAATTGTATTGTAAATATCTAATTCCTTGAATCTGGCTTGCCAGCTAGACAGGCAGCCAGTAGGAGATCCTTTCAGCTCAGATATCCTATGTGTGTTGGTGGAGGCCCCAATAAGTAACCAAACCATCACATTTTGTACTATTGCCAGCTTCCAAGCCGAGCTCAAGGGCAGCCCCACACAAAACACATTGCAACAGTCCAGTCTTGAGTTTACCAACGCAGGGGATGACTACAGCTAGGAACAGTTGTAGCTGCTGTAATAGCCAAAGCTGATTGGAGGCTCTCTTTGCTTAGGACTGGAAATTATTTCTGCTTTACAAATAGAGAGCAGTGTTCTTAGATGTACTGGGGTGTTGCATTGAGCATAGTTACCTTCCAACTGACTTGCCCCTTGGTAGCGTTGCCATCTTTATTATTCTTATTTACTAACTCTACTCCTATATCTTTTGCAGCATATGGCACAAAGGAATAGAGAGTTTGGTGCTGCTTTCCCATCACGGAAACAGAGGTGCATCAAAATCTACCAGCATTTCTTTTATGGATGCTTGATGTAGTGTTCTAAAAGTTACCACCACTTATTGTGTGGCCATTGGTACTAACAACATGTAGTTGAAATTACTGCCTGAAATAACATGAGATATCTTCCTCTTTCCAAACATTTCTACACAAGAAGTGCAAGAGAAGAACCAGTAGGAATAAGAGAAGGCAGCACAACACTGGCAACCGTACAAGGTAATATGTACTGTGAAAATTCAGATATGGTTTTACTCTGGTTTCTCTTGTTTGGCGCTTTAGCCCCTACCGTCAATGCTCACCTGAGACCTTTTTCTGCCTGAAGACATGATGGTGGCTCTCCTTCTTTCCATGTACCAAACCTGAAAGGACTGGCACCTGAACTTTCCTTTGGCACTGGCAATAAGATGGTACAGTATCTCTTCCCACTACCAAACAGTGGCTGGGGGGGGGGGCACATTAATGTAAGGGCAGCAGATGAGGGCAGGCCAGGCCAGACTAGACTGCAGCCACAGATAGGCTGTCCTCTAAGAGTCAAGAACAGATGGAGGGGGGAGGGCAGGGGCATACGAAGAGTAATTGGGGGCTCCCATTGCAGCCCCCAGCCCCTGCATCCTGAGCAATTGCTTCTGTGGATCCAACAGGAGGGCCAGCCCTGCCTTCACTGTAATGGCCCAAAGTTGCTGCCGCTTTGAAAAGGACAAGCAAGTGTTTTTCCACTGAACTAAAAGCAGCTTTCTCGTGACTAGAACCAGATACAGCACTCAGCAATTTGAAAGATTAAGGACGCTGGGCTAGGAAAAATGCCGATCCTTTCCCTGGCCCTGCTCTGAAAACTTCTCAGTTGATGATAACAGAAAGGGAGGCTGCTTAAATCATGGAAATGAATAAAAGCAAGGAGCCGGGCTGCAGAGATAAGTTTGTCAAAAACCTCACCCAGCTAGCTCCATAGCAAATCAACTGCGGTTGCATTGCATCTGGGCTCTGTGTATGTGCAGGTTGCTACCAACCTCAGAACCCAGAAAGTTATGTTCTTCTAAACACAATAAGCAGATGTTTAGATCCGGATGCAATCCTTACTTTTCAGCAGTTACCATTATCCTACACCCATATATCACCCATCTGTCTTTAAAGGCCATTTTGAAAGAGCTTGAAAGAGTTGCTCGGTTGGACTACAATTCCCAGAATGCTGCCAGCCAGTGTGGTCATTAGTTGTGTTGGCTGGGGATTCTGGGAATTGTAGTCCATAGCAATACGTTTTCCAAACTCTGCCTATTGGTAGCACCATTTCCAGACATATTTTGCAATGCTCATTGCTGGAGTGCTGGCCTGGTGTGCGGTAGTTGCTGGTTTAGTCTCAAAGAATGGAAAGCCACTTCTGAATATGCTAGACTGGAGCACCAAAAATCCATCACGCACCAAACTGCCTGAATCAGATGCATGAACAGTTCTTGATCTGATGCATATGATTTCCCTTTCAGTTCATTAGTGATTGCCATCTCATGAAATCTCAGAATCTGGGGAAGCAGGTGATTGGATGGTCACCTGTCCCACCTGATAGGGAACAGCCCTCTGTTATAAGACCTGTCAGTCCTCTGTTCAGAAGTTGCCATCAATGGTTACCATCTGGAGGAGAGAAATGTGAGCAAACAGGTTTCTTGGTCACCATCCTCTCCAATAGATTGAGATGTATTATCATTCTATTCAGATTATTAATGATTTCCAAGGCGTAGCTATACATATGCATTAGCATTTGCATATTTTATGTAAATCTGGGTCCTCTTTTGATCTCTCTCTTTCCCTCCCTTTCTCTCGCTTTTTTTTTGGTGGCAAAGTGTAAGCTGCATAGAAACGGTTACCTTATCGTCAGAGCAGGACTGATATGTAGCAATTAGCAGATAATAATGTTTTAGCTTTATACCATCAAAGGCTGCTCTATACCAAAAGCCTGTTCCAGGTTTAAAACCTCTGCATATCACCTTTCCTGGCAGTGCTCCCAAAATGTTAAAGGGAGGCAGACTAGCTCTTTTATAGTCTGTTGGCAATGTGAGGAGGAAAATGACAGGGAAAGAGGGAAAGCTTCCCTTTCCACGCCTTGCTCTTCCCAGACGGAGAATCTATATGGCTTGGAACGTAGCACGCATTACTTTACGGCAGTCCTTACAAAAGGCTGCCCATCACTCAGAAAAGTCGTTGAGGCTGAAGAGAGGAACTTACCTAAGGCAGCTTCCTTAGATCCAGGGCAGCAAAAATGAAATTCGAACCTGGAACGTCTTGAGCTAGATTTCAGTCTCTTAGCCCTTATGCTGCACCCTCTTTGTATTCAGTAAAATAAGAACACATACGCTTCCCCAGGCGTAATCTAGCACAGGTCATATAGACTGTATAAGCACCAGCAAGGAATCCTTTGGTAGGCAGGGTTTACTAAATCGGGTGTCCCGGCCGCTTAAAATTAACTCTGCAGGGAGCCCTAAATGCATTATTTGTAACTTTCAAAAGGGATAGCGACACTTGAGCATCGCAACCTGACACAGTAAGTTCTCTTGGGCAAATTTCCTTAGAGCAGACCTAGCAAAATGAATGAGAACTCAGTAGGCCATCAATCTGTCTAACCCATTGAAATGGCTGTGTCATCGTGGAAACAGAGAAGGTATAGCCTCCGAAATTCTTATATCCGATTCAGAGGAGGGCTGTGAGCTTCCTCATGGGGGGTGGGGTGGGGGGGGTGGGGAGAAGAAAGGCGCCATCCAACTGTTTCTCCTTCCACAGGCAAACAGTTCCATTCAGCCTGGCTTCCATGTGACATCTGCATACTTCTTTGTAAGATTAAGTGCACAATCCCTGGAAAGCAGCCCTCATGGATACAAAATGCTGAGATCTTACTGGAAGTAACTAGCAACAAATGCATCAAGTTATTTTTAACCAGTTCCTGTGTTTCCAATTATGAAGCTATAATTCTATCACAGATAAAACATTACAAGGGATAACATCATTGCTTTTGCAGTGTTACTATCTGGGATTAGTAAACTTGGTTATATATCCCCAGTCTTGGCACACCTTCATTAGCTCCCTATCAGTTTCTGTGTTCAATTCAAGGTGCTGGTTATGATCTATAAAACCGTTAACAATTTAGGACCTCGATATTCGTCAAAACATCTGTCTCAGAAAACGGTTAACCTGTTACATTGGCTTCTCTCAATCCATGGTGCTAAAAATGGCCACGCTGAGGGGGGGCTAGAAAAGTGAAGGCAAGGGATCAGGCTTTCTCGGTGGTGGCCCCCAGTCTCTGGAATAGGTAACCAGTAAAGATATGACTGGCTCCATCCTTATGTTCAGCAAATGGTTAAAAACAGAACTATTCAAAGCTTCCTTCAACAACTGAGTCACCTGGATGCTGTTAAGGTTACTATTTCATCTTTCCTTTCTTGTTCCTGTTCTTCGTTATGATTGGTGTATGTCTTGTTATGTGGGGGTCTGTGGGATTTTTAAGTTTAAAAACTTGTAAACTGCCCAGAGTCGTGTGTACACTAGTGGGGTAGTATACAAATCAAATTAATTAATTAATTTTAGTTATAGGTCCATGATCTCACCGAAGGGTGGAGGAGGATTATCACCTGGTTTGAGTGCTGGCTCATGCTACTCCTTGTACAATTGCTTTGTACTGGACATGCAAAAGTGGCAACAAGGTAGACAGAAGGAGCATGTGTTTTTGCCTCACAGACTAGCAGTTTGTACCATTCAGCTGTTTATTAGAAAGATAACTAAAAGTATCTGTTCAGTTTCTTTTGAGAAACTTCAGAAAAAGAACAACTATAATAGTGATTACTGCTTTTGGAACTACACTGGTAACTAATTACTATTAAAAAGTTCCTTTCGAAGTTTGGTTCTTACTTTACATTGAGGCTAGTGGTATAAAAGAAGTCAAATCTGAACTACAAGTAGCATTTTATCAGACAGAACTAGAAGCTTACCTCTGACCTCACAAAATAAACTACGTACTTTTTTCTTTTTGTAGAAGTCTCAGGTTATATGTGTGTGTGTGTGTGTGTGTGTGTGTGTGTGTGTGTGTGTGTGTGTGTATGAAAACAACATTGTGATATTTTATATTGCTGGTTTATAGGTACAATTTTAGCAGGTTATAATGCTGCATTGCACGTAGTAGTATCTCATTAATTGTGTAGATGTTAATGAGACACTAGATTGTAGCGATCTCAACACAGAAGCATTCATTCAATCCTTAAAGAAGAATGTACAGCAGTTCCCCCCCCCCCCCCCTAACCTTGGCTTTACAGTATCTGAATTCAGGTCTCCAGGTGTGAGTGCCTCTGCAGAAGGCAGTAAACAGCTGCTTCCTTTCACACTTACTCAGATTAAGCCGGTGGACCTGTGGCAATAACCTTTTGACAAGCGATGTGTGTATAAACCATAATTTCTGAAAAACCAGCTTCAGAAATTCAGCTTGACTCTGCTTCCTTGCCCTGTCCTATGAGATTTGGCTTTCAAGATCTCTGGATTTCCTGAGAGCTGGCAAATCCTGAAGAGCTTGCAGAAAGCAGAGTCGTGAATCTGCCTCGCTGTCTGTCATAATATTGAACGCACAAACTGGATGGATTTTTCATAAGTGCTTCAAGTAGGACTTGGGAGAGGAAGGAAGCGGAGAACAAAGGTCATGGAGAGAGAGAGAGAGAGAGGCACAGCAACCTCATGAATACGTGGGCAGAAGTAAAGAGCTGGAGGCCCCTGGCTGAAACCTCTGGAAGACCTGTGGATATTTCTAGGCCGATACTGTCTTCTGGCTCTTATATTGTCCAAAAGCTGAACATGAGGAATATATATATATATATATTAGAAAGATAACTAAATATATATATATATATATATATATATATATATATTATATATTATATTATATATATATTATATATATAACTGGAAGGCTTATTCTTCCAGTTCAGAGGTGGTTACCAGACAAGCCATCCTGCTGAATGGGTGAAAAGCCAACCATACCAAAGGTGTACATGCCAGAGGCCCTTAATTCTCTGTGCATCCTCCAGAGTCCAGAATGCTGCTGCTTTTTGATGAAACATTTTTAGATGCTGTTTATTTCTGGGAACTTCAAAGAGAGAGCACTGAATAGGACAGACACTGTGTCTCCCCTGGAGGCTTCTGTTTTCTTACGGTTGGACCTGGCAACCTCAAGAATGTCATTCTCTACTAATTCATATACCAACTGTTCCTAATTAGTCTCGCCGCTCGGCTATCACAAAAGCTGATGAGGAGGGCTGTAGGAAAAGGCAAAAACTTGCTAGAGCCCTGGAGGTGTTTTGAAAACTTCTTCAGGGATCTATCATTTTAAAGGATGAACTCGTGTTCTTACTTGTTTCATTCGCTTCCCATCACTAGTCTCCCACCGAGTGTTGGAGTTTCACAACAACTCTGTGAGGTCGCGTAGACATCCCATATGTCTATATGTGAGATGAGGATCTAAAGCTTCACTGCCAAAGTATCTCCTTTGATTGTTTCTTCCAGTTTTCCTTCTCCTTCTCAACAGTGGTGGCTGGTAGTGACTCCAATTTTGGGGGATTCTGTAAATCCACTCAACATAGGTCAGGAAGGATCAATTTGACGGCATGTAATTATTATTATTATTTTCATGTTGTAGAAACAGATGACGTCAAGACAAAATAACAATCTGACAATCATGTGCTTACAGGTCAATTCCTAAGTTCCTCCCTGCCACCAAATTTGCCATGGTGCTGCCTCATTCCTGTGTGTCTTCTTTGAAGACACCTTCAAAGGATTGTCTCCTTTGAAGGCAGGTCAAACTGGAACTCAAGGAAGGTTAAAAAAAACAAAAACCCCAATTTCAATTGGTAAACAAGGCACCTTGATTTAAAGATGCGAAATTGTGTTCATTTCTCTCAAAATATAATGGGGGAGCACCTACAGACCAAATCCTGTTGCTTAGGATTTGCACTAGAATAGGTCCATTGAATCAATGGGAATTTGGTGAGTCAACGCCTCTGTAAGTTCCATTGGTTCAAATGGAACTTACTACAACTACAACTTCCTATGCTAAAGTAAGTCACAGTGTAGGCTCTTTTGAATCAAAAGAATTTATGGAGGAGCCAAGTTACCAAATCCCTATTGATTTAATGGACCTGCTCTAGTGCAATTTACTACATTAAGCAACAGGATTTTGGCCACAATGTCAGCAATTTCAGAGGAATTCTGCATGGTCAAACAAGGTAGGCCTGACCTCTTCTTATGCCCAAAACCCAATCTGATGATCACACAGTAGTTAGACTCTTGAGCTGCAGCATGCTTAGCCAAATGGTTGTTGTTGTGTGTGACATGCAATCAAGTCAAAGCCAGCTTGCCTTAATAGGGTTTTCAGGATGTGAGATATTTAAGGAGTGATTTTACCAGTACCACTATCCACTTCCTCTCATGAGTTTCCATGGCTCAGCAAGTATTTGAACCCAGAACTCTTGAGTCCTAGTCCATCACTCGATACACTCTACACTGGGTGCATGACTGTCTCTGGGTCAGCTGGGTAGGCCTTAGCCAGGCAGATGGCCCAAAGCCCCTCCTATAGGGGTGGTTGTAACAGCCCTGAGACAGCAGCACTTGACATATCCCAGGCCCTCCTCCCATGGGCCCCTTGTCGGCCAAGTTTAACTTGTACTCAAGGAGCCCAGTTCATTGTTTAAAATATATATAAAGACAATGTCCAACAGTTATAACACTAATGGCATAGCACCAATGTGAACTCCTACCAACGTGATACATATGCAGAAGCAGTATAGCACAACATGTAATTGGCCGTAGATCTGCTAGGCATCGATGACAGATATAGTAGCCCAGCACATCTGTCTAGCCAGCAACTTGGGGAAGGCTGCTGTAGAGAAGAGAACAAGTTTTTCTGGGACAACTACTTCCTTTCCTTCCATGCCAAAACATGAAGCTGACTATGGACAGCATTTTCCTTCAGGGCCATTTCCTCCCTTGAGAGAGGGGGTGCCCCCCGTTTTTTGTTTTTGTTTTTTGCAAAACTCCATCATCACATTTCTTCCAAGTAGCAAAGGGCTCCCTGCCGTACTTTACACAGGAGTGGGATCCTTCCTGCCCTTTCCTTACTTCAAACCTGGGCCACAAGGAAAGTCCTAAATGGGAAATAATATTCTGAGCCCATGACCACTATCTGTTTTTGCTCTGTTAGCAGCTTTATTTTGAAGGGAGCAACTCTCAATATAGAAATCAGGCAGGCAACCCACCAAACCGCCTAACTGGTGCTGGATCAATAGCGCCAGCAACCAGAATTCACGCCACTTGGTTCTAAGTACCACCAGATGACTCACCTTTCCATTAGCTATGGCCATCTCTTTCTCTTTCTTGACTTGGCTCTTCTGTCCGTTCTGTTTTCTTCTACAAACACTCATGTGTCAGCTTGGCTGTGTGGACTTCCTTGCTCTTCCTCCAAGACTCTTTTCGCTCTTCTTTTCCACTCTGTCTCCTTTGCTCACTCTCTCAGGAAATTAAAGATCATCTCCTCCTCTTTTTGCTGCTAGATTCCCTGTTTAACATTCTCTGCATGCGCTGGGGCTGATTCAAAACAGGATTAGACATTCTGTTGCTTTGATGTCAGCTGGGCTTTGCACTTGAGGCAAAATGGGGAGGGGAGGGGAGGGGAGGAGGAGAGAAACCAGTCTGTTAATGAACCCTGCAGGTTCCACAAATCCACTTCTAGCAGTTGACAAGGCAAAGGTCAGAGGTATGTCTCAGATATCCCACAGAACAACATGGGGCCAGTTTTCCTGTACGTCGAGCTTTGTAGAAGAGGCCAGTGGGTGGGAGAGATGCACAGAGAGGAGACACCCAGCTTAATCTCTTACCTTGTCTCTCCAAAAAGGGTTTCTCTACTATGAGCTGCAGGCAAGCAACTGGATTACCTCTCCACCCTGCCACATGCAACCTCATAAAGCACTTTGAAGGCATATTGGGGTCGGCTGCTGTTCAGAGAAAAAGAGCTATTAATCATAAGAGAAAAAGAGCTATTAATCATAGGAGAAAAACATGAGTTGTTAGACTTCTCTGCAGATATTATAACATACAAGACACCAGGCAGTTTGGAGCAGACAAATTGCCAGTGTCAGTTTTAACAGGCAGAGAACCATGGGTTGGGATCCCTGCGGCGAACAAAGGCCTCCGAGTTATCTCAGCTGAGTTGTCTGCTCTGAGCAATGTGGAGATATCATGTACCATCATCCCCAGGGGTGAAGTTCACAGGAGGCGACAAAGAGGAATTAATGCACTCAACTAGTTATCCTTATAAATCCCTTCCCACTCCAAATGCTGTGTCATAAACATCTTCATTGGAAACCAACATGTTTGGCCATGACAGGGTATCTCTCACACACACAGACAGACAGACTCACACACTCAACTTGCACAGACATTGCTCCCTCCTTGAAGCTCCTGAGAAATATGTAGCAGAGCAGAAAGTTTCTGGGCTGTTCCATTTGTAGGTACTGAAGCACTTGCCCATTCTCATTGTTTATTCTCCTTCCAAACTACGGCTGCTTGTAGGTCCACTTCAGAAGATGCTTTGCCTGACAACAACATGGTGACCAGCATCACGGCTATCCAGTTCAAAAAGATTTTACACCTACTTTAGATTTTACACCTACTTTAGATTTAAACTGACTACTGAACTTAAGACGAAAAGAGGGGAAATAAGTTTAAATATTTTCTATGCTATTTGGGGTAGATTTATTGAATTTGTACTAGCGAAAGGAAAGGGGAAAGCCTCTAAGCAACAACTAATACAATTTTGGAAAGGAGGATCGTAATAAAAGAATTGCTCCGAAGGGCCCCGTGGGTATGGGGGTGCACTGTGTTTTAGATTGTTAGTAAGTATTTTGTATTGTTGTATTTGTTTTGGAAAAATTAAATAAAATTTAAAAAAAAAAAGGCCCCAGAGTCAAGCATCTCCCCAGAGATCTTGGAGAGTATGGCAGGGCCCGGTCTTCCACTGAGAACCCATACCTTCCCCATGAAGAAGGAGAACAAAGGCATTCCAGAATTCAAGACAGCTGGGCACAGGTAAAACAGAGCACATGACTCCCACAAAGGGTGTTTCAGGTGTCCAGTTTGAGTAGCTGCAGCTGTGGGAGGGAGTAGTCCACACTGCAGTTTGATAAATAGGCTGCTCAAAGCTTAATTCATTGCTTACTGTCATCGCCTGCCTTGCCACCAGTTTTTCTTGCATCTCTGTTTGATCCTTCTGACCTGATCCAGGCTACTCATGAACTTCACTTCTGGTTGCCTCTTTTGGACTGTTGACCCAGTGCAGCTTTGATTGATGCCACGACTTTCGCTTGAACTTTGACTACTCTTTCACCTGCTGCCTGAACTCCTGGTAGTGCCTCCCTTGTGGCCTGGCCTGGAGTGGCTCTGGATTCCCCTTCCTTCACTCCTATATGGTATGCTTACTGGCCATATCTCCCAACCGGCTGTTCACCTGCGTTCTAAAACTAGGGCACTTAGTTTGAAAATGCCTTTTGTATCTGATGCAATTGGCATCTATTTTTGCACTTAGAGATGCATACTCATATTGCAATACAACAGGAATTGCATTGCTGGATCAGGCCCAAGCCCATCAGGCCAAGTGATTTATCTAATGGCCTCCAAGGAAGTATAAAAATCTTGGTCCTCCATTCTTAGTGAGCAGTACCAAAACATCAGCTGCAGACTGTCACCATCTGATCTCATCTCAATGTGGAACATTCAACTGACCTTGCATGGCTACGTAGCAGCTACTGGTAGACTGATTCTTTGTGAACTTGATTCTAGGTGAACTTGACACAGAGAAACCGATCATGGTTTGGACTATTTGTGGAGCAGTCCAGTGCAATCTATTTCCTGCCAATCACATGATGTATGAGAAACTGTGCTCCAGCCTGATCTCAAACCATGCCCAAGCTGGACCTTTTTGGTCCAGCTGCAGGGCTACTCCTTTTTGGGATCACGCTGCAGTGATTACCTGGTAGATAGAAGCAGATTGCTGTAAGGGAGATTGCTCAAGACTTTCTGGTGCAACCAGGCATGTGCCTTTGCATACAGCTGATTGCACCCTCAGACAAAGTAATCTAAATAATAGTCCATTCCTGCAGTATGTTGTAGTGGATTTCCCGAAGAAGTGCTTTCTTTGTCAACCTAAATCTTTCTGTCAATCAACTTCAATGAAAGATTCAAATTCAAAGAAAGAAAGAAAGAAAGAAAGAAAGAAAGAAAGAAAGAAAGAAAGAAAGAAAGAAAGAAAGAAAGAAAGAAAGAAAGAAAAAGAAAGAAAGAAAGAGTCCTGAGTTGTACTGTTGCCATGACCAGAAGGCAACCCCCAATAAACCTAGCAGCTTTTAAGGGTAACCTGTCAGACTGTAGGCCCAGACAAGGATCAACTCAGTTCTAAAAAGCACCCTTGAGAGGTACACTTAAAACAATGGCCTTCAATCATTGGGTGTCTAATTCTGATTGATGGAGCCAGCTCTTTTCTGTAACGGGAACTGTCACAGACACTTTGTGATGGTGTCAAACAAGTCAGTGGCAGGCAACATCAAGGAAAGAGAAACATGATTTTTCCAGGCAGCTTGTTGGGCAGTGTGTGTGTCGGTCTCTCCAAGGGCTGTATTATTAGCTTACCCCATGCAGACGCAAACTATGTTTGAAATTATATTCATGTAGTTGTTTTTTATTCAAGGGGCTAGCTTTGGGCTGTTGGTGTGACTGCTTCCTGTTCCTCTGTATTAGAGACAGATCTGTCACTGACTCAGGATGGATAATAAACAGTTCTGATGCTGCCTAGTAACATGGTCTTCCCAAACTAGTGGCTTCCAGTTATGCTCAACTACAGTTCTCAAAATCCTCCAGCTAGTTAGGTCCAACAAATCTGCATGGCACCACCTTGGTGAAGACATATACCTTGAATATCTATGTCTGTGCATATCAGATAACGAGAACTAAACTGAATCCCACTCAAGATTTTTCTGGATCCATTTGAGAGATGTGGCTACAGTAATCGCTGAACTATTTATACACTTATGACTTTCTGACTAACAAATAGAAGTATTCAATTCTTCAAAAAACCTCCAGTTTATGTATGTGGGATATTGTGTTTCTATATCCAGTATTCTGAATGCCAGGAAATGACCCGATATTGCTGCACAATATCATGCCTGGATTGCCAGCAGGGAAGAGGATGCCAAGGTTTACATAGCAAAGGCCAGCCTGAATGTTGATGACACCCATGTCAGCAGTCAAGATGGTCTACAGGATACCCTCCTGTGGTCACTGTCATTTCTTCTATGCATTTTGATTACTTTGTAGCTCTAAGGAGCAGATAACTAGAGAAATTGTTAAAAAAACAGCCCTGATAATTTCTATGTGTTTGAATAAGAACTCAATTCTTTGAAACTCAGTTTCAAAGTTGTAATTTTTTGTTTGAGCTGCCCCCATTTTTAGAATTGCCTTATAGAATGCTGATTTGGTCTGCCAGCACAAGATCATTGCTGCAGTTTGGTGCTGCAATAAGTTAAGCAAAATATTTCAGCTTCTGCCTTCTTCAGTTGTATGTATTTTAAAATGTGTCTGTACCATCCATGGTGGCCAACATATCCAGGTGACATATGCAGACTGGATCACCTGGCCTCTTCTTCCAGTGGCCTTCCAATTAACATATGCCTATTAGTGTTGTCTCAGTTGGCAGGCTGCTCAGTCCACTGACAATTTAGTACAGTTTCTCATTATACCGAGTATCTGCCAGTTTTCTTGAAAATAATTGTGTTCTGTCAAGTCAATCTTACTCACCGATTTTCATGTGCAGCGTTCAACCTCTTGTTTTGATCTCCATTCTGGTGTTTACCTCATTATTTCTCTCTTCTCTTGTTATTTTTTTATATTCCCCACCACTGCTCCTTATTCCTAGTAATCTGCATTTCTCTGATTATCTTTATGATTTGGCATCATCTTGGATTAATGGTCATATAACTTTGGCATGCAAGTCCAACATACAGAGGTGTGTGGACCTTGGTTTTGCATGTTCCTCTCCATTGCATGCAAAATCTTCCATGTGAACTATACATGACTTGTGTTTATAGTACACCCAATCTCATCTCCTGCAAAGAAAGAAGTAGATGGATAATATTTGGACTGTATCTCCCTTTATGAGCCTGCATGAGTGTTAAGATCATCAGGGGAGGCCTTTTTCTGAGTCCCACCACCACCTTCACAGTACGTTTGGTGGTGACATGGGAGAGAGCCTTCTCTGTCACTGTTTCCAGACTCTGGTACTCCCTCCCACAGGAGGCCAAGCTGGCCCCGTCTTTGCTGTCCTTCTGCAAGCAGGCAAAGACCTTTCTCTTCAGGCAAGCTTTCCCTCAGTAACCAGCTGCCTGAGTGGGCTTTTTAAATGGATGATTGTGCCTTACTGCCTTGAATGTGGTTTTGGTGTTGTTTTGTTTACTGTTTTTAGTGCGGTATTGTTTGATCCTTTTTAGTATTTGTATATTTATGGTTTTTAGCTTTAAATGTTGTCATATATTTTTTTCATAATTTTTTTATTATTATTATAACTCAAACAGACATACAAAACAAACACAGACATATACGCGGGGAGATAATTTCCATATATCCATCTGGTATATAATTCTGACTACATAAACCATATTACCCTACTAACATATTTAGGCCTTATCCATCTGGTATATAATTCTGACTACATAAACCATATTACCCTACTAAACATATTTAAACCATTATTAAGATCAAAAAATGACTTCCTAGCTTTATAATAATTAACATACATACATTATCTAATATATAAACTTAGATCTATATTGATCTTATATTCAAACCATTCTTAACTGCATAGACAGACTATGATTCATATATTACTTGGTGTCTTTATGTTTCTAACTTATCATCAATAACTTCTAAACAATTATAATCAAAATATGTATTCTAATTTAAGCGTTATATGTACTTATCAACCATTTGAGACATTCAGCAAGTAACTTTCCAATTTTTGTTATATTTCTCAGCTCCATGTATAGACCAGGGATTTCTGATTACTTATAGCCTTGAAAATCTAGAATTCATTTCCTGCATTCTTTTTACCAGCTTTGAAGTGCCATCTATGAAATCTCTATAAATTCTTTCACCTGCATACCCCTCTATCCAATACTCATCATAAGCATTCCTAATTTCATCTTAAAGATTGCTTGTCCACCAAAAAAACTCCAAGCCAGGTCAAACATTTCTCAGAGATCTCCACTTTTGCAGATAAAAAGATATTGTATACCTAATCTTGTCTATATAATCACCATAATAATTCACACATATTTAATCTCTATATATGTACCATGGACACAAAAACATCTAATATTATTATTCTTCATCGACCTTTCTAAAATTCATAATTACATATGCTTGTCTACCATTGAGATTCCCACCTGGCCAAAATTGCTCATAATATAATTACTCATATTGCTTTATGTGTGACTATATATCTCTCAAACCAAAATTTTTTTATCATTTAATCAACAGGTTACTTTCTCCCTTTTTTTTTTTAATCATTTAATCAGCAGGTTACTTTCTCCCTTTTTATTTTTGCTTCTCAGCTCCAGTATCATATTTCCAAGATTCGTCTCTTGCTCCCTTTTTGCCAGTTTTAAAATGCCATCTATGAAATCTCTTTAAGGCATTTTCTATCCGATTTACTAATTTCCTCCCAATATAATCGATGTCTTGATTTTGAAGCAACGCAGATCTATCCGATCTCTGATCATAAATTTCTGCCCCTAAATTCACCCATGCCTTCCCTTTTACATTATTTTCAATCGAAATAATGTCAACATGCTTTCCCCCCTTATCTCCACCCCTCCTTTTCCCATCTTTAAAGATGTCATCAAGGAAAACAGTCTTTCTCTCCCTCTCTGGCGATAGCGGACGTTCAGTGAATTCAATGTAATCAGTCGGTTTGTCTCCCATCTCCTGCTTCCCAAGAATAATAGTCTGTCCATCTGTCTCCGATGACGGCAGTTCAGTAAGTTCAGTGAAATTGGTCGGTTTGTCTCCTATCTCTGTCTTAATATCCAAGCCAAGAAATGTTGTCTGAATTTCTGCTTTCATTTCTAAAATCTGAGTTCTGAGATGATTGATGAGATCGGATTGAAATTCCTGAAGACAGGCCTCCATTGTAAATTCCAATAATGAGTCTCACCCTCAATCTCCCATCCGTAACCATAAAAGTCAAACAGACTAATTGCTCAAATTCCCCTCATGGATCCTTGGTCAGCCCGAAATTCAAAGTCTTGCGGAGGACACTCTGGTCATAAAAATGACTATTTGATTTATAATCCACCTTTATGGCTCAGAGCAAAGTTCCATAGATTAAATTATTCAGAGATATTCAAGGTTCTCAAGCTTCTAATTTATAAAAAGCCAAATTCTTAGGGAGGGAGGGTTAAGGTGGAAAAGTTAGTTTCACTTTCTCAAGTCTCTCAGTTGTGACGCAGTAAAAAAAGACTCCAACATTGCCAAAGATTCTCTGCTGCTTAGAGATCTATCTTCACAATTAGCTTCCAAGAAAAAACAACAACATCTGATCTGTTACTTGCCATAAAAAATAGCCGTTCAACTTCTGTTCATGTAGTCGGATCATAAATCTTTATATCTCCCCCTTCTCCGGGCAGCTACTCACCAATTCATCATGGCGACTTCATGAGTCAGTTGCGATGAGGAAAAGAAACTCCCGAAAAAAGCAGATTGCAAGTCTGAATTCTCCGGCGTCTCCAGCTTCCCTGCTGCAAGCCCACTTCTCCTGTGGAAAACTTGCCCTCCCTTTCTCGGGGGGTCCGCTGACTCAGAATAAAACCCAGGGGTTCTCAGAGCCCTGAGAATTCCCCTGTTCTCGCTGCCCGTTGCTCCGCCCTTCTAAATGTTGTCATATTAATGATGTGAGCCACCTTGGGTTCTTTTTAAGGAGAAAGGTAGGGTAAAAATATTTTAAATAAATAGATAGTGTGCTTGCTTTTGTCTGTATATCTCTTGAATTACAGGTCAAGTTGTTATCTTACAGAAGAAACAAATAAATTAACATTGGGACATTAGCATCCTCTCTTTCCTCCCTCTCCAGTTAATAAGTGTGATTTGCCCATATGAATAAACCAAACAACCTGACAGAGTTCACAGCACAACCGATCAGTGATTCATTAAGCTTGGGTTATGATTAAAACCAAATGGCAAGTGATCAGTCACCCAGTCAAAGCTAAACATATATTGCTCAGTTATCAAAATGATAGCTGTGCACGGATGGCTTCTTGACATCATTTGAGGGCAGAAGAAGTGGAAGCAACATTTTTCCTAATTTCTCCAGCAGGAGGAGAAGAGAGACTTCTATCACTTCTCAAAGGTGATGCTCACTCACTATTGGCAGTGGTTGTAGCACCGCTTTCTGTCCCCCCCCCCATGGTTTCAAGATGGGTCTCTGTCTTGTGAAGGGGCAACAACAGCAACTAGGGTGGCAACCTGTCCACCTTCCTGTGACCTTTGCAGTGGCGTTGAGGTTGGAAGGAGGCAACCCCCCCCCCCCCCGGCAAAGAAAGGAAGAGAAAACCTAGTTACAATTCTGCAGAATGGCTTTCTGTTTCTCCAGGTTAAGAAAATCTAAGTTATTCCTTGGAAAATGTCTTCTTAGAAAGTTTTGCTCAGAATGTAGGACCTTCGTCAGAACCTCCCAAACGTTACATTTTGAGAGGTAGTTGGAGATACATGTGGTCTGTAATGAAGATGCTTATAATACAAGTCCTGACCTGTATCAGTGGGGTAAGGCTCCAGAGAAAGCTCATGTCTTTCCAGAATTTACCTTTCAATTCCCACAAAGATTTATTTCTGCACCAAGGAGGCTCCCACTTTCCTGCCTCAATCTCAAGGCCCTTTAGAATTAGTTTTAGTGATGTTTCTGGGCTTCCCATAGCAATGTAAGGTGCCTAGAGGTACTCTACTTTTTAACTGCATGTATCACTGTTACTCCCTGGAAGACTCCCTGGAAAAGACTCTGATGTTGGGAAAGTGTGAAGGGAAGAGGAGAAGGGACGACAGAGGACGAGATGGTTGGACAGTGTCACCGAAGCTACCAACATGAATTTGACCCAACTCAAATTTTGAGCATAACCTTGGTAGCGTGTGAAATGAGTGCAATTGTACAGTAGTTGGAGCATTCTTTGGCACTTCCCTTCTTTGGGATTGGGATGTAGACTGATCTTTTCCAATCCTCTGGCCACTGCTGAGTTTTCCATTGATGATGATAAAAAAAAAATAGCGCACTGGTCCTTTGATGTTGGGCTGTGGCACCAGGGTGGGTGACATGACCTTTAGCCTGGTTTGTTCCTTTTTGCACACCACACACAGAATGATTAAAGTGGTAGGAAAAGCCCCCCCCCCAACTCTACGTTGGCTGTCTCTAGCAAGCATGTCATTGCTAGCACCACTCTGGCAGCCATTGATGATGATTAAATCCTCTGCGAGCTAGCAAAAATTTAATGCAACTTGCTAGGCACGTTGGACACCTTACTACTTCCTATACCACCCCATGGCTGGAGTGCAATGTGTTCCAGCAAAAATAGTGCACATCTTTATTAAATTTGGTGCATTCTGCTAGTTCGGTACATAGCCTGGCAGCCATTGATACTGATGATATATCCTGCTAGTTCGGTACACATCCTGTGTAGATTCAATAATATTTTGAATTCAAATAATATATTATTTCCTTCCTTTCAAATCAAGGGGGTAATGTCGGCGTATATAATTTTTTTGGGGGGTAAAAGGTAAAAAAGTTCCCTGACCCCTGCTTTAAAAAGTAAAAATGCTTTTGATGAAATGCAGCTATGTTTATTTTGATAATGCTCCATAAGCAAAGTGTCTGAGCACTGATCAGCAGTATACCTGAGTGTTATACTTTATGATTGCCATCTATAAATTAATGGGCATGGCTTATAAACCAAAAAGTTATTTTTTAAAAACTCACACACAAAAGAAAAAAAAGTTCAATGAACAGGGAATAATAAAATACAGAAATAAGGTTTCAGTGTTAGTTTCTTCATCATATAATCATAAACTTTTGCTTTCTTGTTTTCCATGAAATAAGTAACTTCACTTGCTTTATGTTTAACTTAGTAATTTAAACACTTTTCTTCCATATAACACTAACACACACACACACACATTTGCTTTAACACAAGTACTAACAAGACCACATTTTTATTCAGTCTCACAATATTCAGGATCCTCATAAACCCAAACCATGCACATGTCATTAACAGATTAGTCTCAACCATTCTTTCTCTAACACATTCCTTCACATGCTCCCTTCCATTCAAACAAAATCTCTTTAGCCAGAAACTAGACTGTCCAATCAATTTGCAACTGCATTCAAAAACATTATTTTACACTTCTCAACTACCATAACAGTCACTCCAGGCACATATCACATATATAGCTGCAAAGCAACCCAGAATATTATCCTGCAAGCATATACAAACCTGCAAACAAAATAGATATAAAGTGCAAAATTGATCCATATAGACCCATAACAATTTTTCTGAAATGTTCTCTTTCTTTGAAGCTGGAGAAAGACAGTACAGCTGAAACAAAGTACTTCTGAAGATAATATGGCTGCAATGAAGAACATTTTTTTAAACAAGTGAAATAACTTACCAAAGTGATAAACAATTTTAATATTACCAAAAAAAATTTTTTTTCATTCTCTCTCTCTCTCTCTCTCTCTCTCTCTCTCTTGCGCACACACAAGTCCTGCCTACATTTACTAGAAAACACTTCCCATTGATCTTGTTAGGACACCCAATAGACATGCTCAATAGACACGTTGTGAAAATAGATTCAGAGTGGGGTGTAAAACAAGGGTTGGGTGAGATGCAGTCTGAAGCTATGGAAGGAAAGCATTGGGATTTCTGGGCTGATATAAACTCTACCCCTACAGAAACTGTTGAATAATTCACGTACCTTCTTCTGGTAACTGTGCTGCAGGGGCTAATCCATTTCCTCCACACAGTACACGTAGACTCAATTAGGTCCTGAAATGAGCGCCGTCCATCATCCTAGCAGAAAGCAGATTGCCTCCAACATCTCAGACAGATGTGACTCCCATTTTGAGAACTTCTAATTAACAGAGCAGTCTCCTTTATCTAGCAGTCTGTGCTAAAGTCATGGGCCACTGTTAATTGAGCAAGGGTTCGCTTGTTTTTCTTGGTACTTTGAGAAACATACCCTGTTTCCCCGAAAATAAGACCTAACCTGAAAATAAGCCCTAGTATGATTTTTCAGGATGCTCACAATATAAGCCCTACCCCAAAAATAAGCCCTAGTTAAGTGAAACCCCGCCTTCCACCATTTTGCAGCATTGTGCAGCAACCAGAAGATGACATGACAATAAAATAAAACATCCCCTGAAAATAAGCCCTAATGCGTTTTTTGGAGCAAAAATTAATATAAGACCCTGTCTTATTTTCAGGGAAACATGGTAGCAACGGGTAAAAAGCAGGAAGAGGCCAATCCTTTTCTGACAAATATGCACCACTGCTAGTCTTGCCTATCTTGACTGGATAGTGTATTGGAGCCTTTTCCATACTGTGTTTATTATGGGCCCAAGAAATGCACGTCTGTTTCTCATCAACTCAATACAATGTATATATCTCACCTCAAAGTCATGCTATAGCAGTGAAGCAACGGCCTCTTCCCAGCCCTTGATTGGACTGCATGCCCTGGGGAAGGCAATGTTTCCACCAATTAGCTTATTTATTGCTATTCTGAATAGGCTGTTGAACGTGGTAATTCAAGTGGGACAGGCAGAATTTAGAATTTACAGCTCACAGAATCTCTGGGCAGTCTGGGAATTATAGTTCAAATGGCATGGGCATATATTTTTCATGAAGTGATGAATGATAACGTCCAATTCCCCATGCGTGACACCATTCATTACCTCCACCTCATTCTGATTCATTCCTGGGGGCTTGGGGGGCACTCGTCTGACTTGTACTCATACAGCTTCAGCATGGGAGCATTCATCGAGTCCAGGAGTGGGATTCTTTGGCCCTCTGGGGGTTTTACATGTTAACTTCCAGAAGCCCCAGTCAGCATAGCCAATGGAAAGGGACTATGGGATCTGTAGTCTAAAACACTGGAGTGCCAAACATCCTTCACCATTTTTAGAAGTGGAACTAAATACAGTGAAACTACCCTGTTCTCTACCTCTTTGGCAGTGCCTCACTGTTTTGCAATAGCTAAATTTTATTTTTCGTTTTTTACAAAATAAAAGCAATTCTATGGAGATGGTGTACTTTCCTTTCCTGTGCTGACTGATACAACCAGTTAGAGAAACAAAATGTTCCAGCCTTTGTGTAGTGGAACCTGGATTAGCAAAGGATCAATCTAAATACTACCTTACAGTTCCCCATCTATTAATTGGCCTCAGACAGGAGGGAAGGGAGAGCAACTTTATTTTCCCCCCACTAAAACTGTGGCCTGTTCCTCCTAGCTATTTTTATCCATGCTAGTAGTCTAGATATGTGTTTACCTCACAAACAGACCCGTAGTCTGACATTTTGAGTTGAAGTAGTCTGAGTATAATGAGAGTGGCCAGCCTAGTTTCATGAAAAGTAACTGGAGTGTAAGGCCTATAAATACGTACATTATTTAAACAAGCCCCAGATCCTGCATCACAAAATAAATATGCTGGCAGGCAGGGCAAGCAGAATCTGGTGAGATCAATGGCTAGTCTGTCCCTACCCTAGGAGAGAAGGTCTGTTTGGGAGGGCCAGGCATCTCTGGTCCCCTCCAGGGGGACAGGGTTACACTGAGATCTGAATTCATTCCCTCTCTCTCAATTTAAGAAGAAAATAAACAGCCCCGCTGCCAATGCATCTTTCTCTGCAGATCCCCACCACCATTAGCTTTTGCACCAGAGAAAGAGCTATATCAGTTTAATATTCCTCAGGGATATGGCAGAATATTTTCTTTCTTTAATGATCCCCATTCCATGTTATCTGCCAGAAGTCCTATGCATCTCAACAGTTCTGAGAAATATTCTGGTAGTGTGCATATATTGTTTGTATTTCCTAAATATTAAAGATGACTAAGCTACCAGCCTGACCCAATCTCAGTCCAGGGCTGGAGAAGGATGAGGAAAAAGCCCCCTGCTTTGGGGCTAGCCAAGGCATTTAGGAGGCACAAAAGCAGCAGTCATTGCATGGCTTGCAACAGGAAGGTGGAATGTGGAAGAGGCGTGGAAAGGCTGGAACTGGCAATAACTGTTGGCATCTCATGCCAAGATCACAACCCCTTCTTGAGCTGCACCAATATTGTTCTCTATTAATTGTGACCATGGAGGTTTTTCACCAGTAACTGGGAAGCTTCCTTTATCTTTGTATTTTGGCACTCTTTTAGAACGAGTTTTGACAATACAATGTCACTGAACTGAATAGTTTTGCCTCAGGCACTAGTTATGCACAGAGTAGATCCTTCTGCCTAATTAGGCCACCTGGTATCACTCCAGGCTTCTGTTCCTACCTTGTCCAGAGAGAAAGGCATCTATCAAACCAAGTTGCAGTCCCTTACTTAGGACTAAATCCTAGGGAATGCAATGCAGCTTACTTCTAAGGAGCCCTGAAGAGGAGTGCACAGTAAATCCCGTCTTTTCAGCTGTCATGAATTTGGATTTTGCAGCAACAGATTTGTTGGGTTTCCCTCCCCCACCCCCACTGTCTTCTTGTTTCTTTGAATGATCAAAATTCTCACACAACAAAATGATAGGAAAGCATTCTAGGAAATGAGGAGGAGCAGGGACGGCAGAAATAATTAAGCCCAGGAGTGTTTTTCAGAGCAGACTCTCAAGGTTCTTTTCCAGGAGCTGGATTTAATTATCTATGTCTTCTGTTTAACTACAAAGTTCATAGTTTATAGTGATGCATGAAGATTTTCTGTAGCACTGCCAGACTGTGTGACCCGGCAACTCCTTGAGTGTGATATGCAAGCCAAATCACTGTAGAGTTCCCTTTCCTAATGGAAGCTGTTTTCCCTCTTGCCCCACGGCAGCTATAGAAAGAAAGAAAGAAAGAAAGAAAGAAAGAAAGAAAGAAAGAAAGAAAGAAAGAAAACCTCAGACAAAGTAATTTAAATAATAGGCCATCCCTACAGTTTGTTGTAGTGGATTTCCTGAAGAAGTACTTTCTTTGTCAACCTAAATCTTTCTGTCAATCAACTTCATTGAAGGATTCAAATTTTAGGAAAGAAAGAAAGATGGATGGATGGATGGATGGATGGATGGATGGATGGATGGATGGATGGATGGATGGATGGATGGATGGATGGATGGATGGTCGGTCCCAGTGGGGGTGCACCCTGTATAGGTAATTTTATTTCTTATAAATGTTTACTATGTGTTTTATTTTTGTCAGTATTTGCTTTGTAATTTTAAAAATAAATACATTTTTAAAAAAGGAATATATTAAATAAAAATAAAACAGAGATGTTATATTCATTGCTCCACAAATGGCCCTGGACATTTTTGCTGCCTCCTACTTCATGTACAAAAATTGACAAGACCTTGTCTTCAACTGGCTCTGAAAGCAGCAAGAGGCCTTGGGGAGAGTAGAGAAGACTCCATGACAACACAAGATGGTTTTCTCACACCAGCATATTCTGCTTATCTGACTCCCCAGATTATTGAGGATTTGGATTTCTTATTGGCCAGTCAAAACAGCATCCACTCTTTTAGGAGCCTGTGGATCTGGTCAAAACTGACTGGCTCAATACAAGTTAAGGGGATCATTTAATGGGATTGTGGTGAATTCTCTGAGCACTTGTGGGGTGGGGTTTGATGGGATTTCTGCCCAGATCAATTTATCAAGCAGTGGAAGCTGGTGACTCCAGTGTTGCAGGATGGATGAATTTGCTCCAGGTGAGTTTGAAAGTTAAAGGAGCTCTCCAAAGTGCTGACTCAGTTAGTGGGCTAGGAGTTGCCACCTTGGATAGGTAGCTCCTGCAAAGGTTGGATTAAATTCTGGTGCAGCTTCATTGCTCCTGTGAAACTGGAGTCAGCAACTTCCACTGCTATCAAAACAATGGTGGCACAAGAGGTATCACCACCTGAGTCAGGAGGAAAAGCATTGCCACCCTTTGCCACTCAAATCCCATGGCCTATCACCCACCTGAATTGAGTGTGATTACTGTCTGGAGAGTGACACTGGCTGCCAATGCACCTCCCTAGAGAACTGAGGTGTGTGTTTGTTTTGTTACACGTTAGGAAGCATTGAAGATTCGGTTTTCAGGTTTTATTTGGTGCAAATCTTTAACCACAATGAATAAAGTTTATTCAACTACATGGGAGAATCAGGTTGATTCAACAAGCTAAGGCAGAGGTTGTCAACCCCTGGTCCGCGGCCCAGTGCCGGTCTATGGCCTGAGCCAGACCGGGCCGCGGAGACAGACCTCCCGCCCCCCGCATGCACTCCCCTCCCCACAGCTGCTTTGCTCACACGCGTGCGTGCCAACGCCGGCGTGAGCACTCCCCCATCCCTTCAGGCATGCGCCAGAGCGCCCGCACAAAGGGGTGGACGGACGCACGGGCGGGCAGGCAGGCGCTCCTGTGCATGCACAAAGGGGTGGGGGAGCGCTCACGCCGGCGCTGGCGGGCGGGCGCTCCCCCACCACTTTGCGCATGCACCCGAGAGTGTGCGTGGCCTGCGTGAGCATGGGGGGTGCCCCGCCTTCCTCAGAGGCTCAGCCGGTCCATGGTCCCAAAAAGGTTGGGGACTGCTGAGCTAAGGGTTAAATGATACATGACATATCATAAAACCAATCAAGAGTTCTCTGGTCTCTTGAAGACTACAACATTCTATGTTATCTAAGCTTTTGTGGGCTGCTTATTTAGATGGACATGAAGAAGTGGGTTGCAGTTCATGAAAGCTTGTGCCAGACAGGACTTATTAGCCCTATAGTATCAGGAGATGGTTTTTTGTTTTGGGTACAATGAATGATTAACACAGCCAAGCCCTCCATACTTCTGACATCCAGTGTGCAAGGGGGTAGGAAAATTTCAGGATTAGGACACATGGGCAAGTTTTGAAAGACTTTCCTCATGGGAAGGCCAGTGTAGCATGAGGGGGAAGCGTCCACACAGCAACTTTGGGACGGATTTGGGATGGTGCTGGTTTACTGTGCTCCCTGCGATCCAGCACTCTCTTTTCCAGAGCTGGCGGGCTTCATCTCGGCGGTGGCATTGAGGTCCCCCAGGCTTCTTGTCCATGCCAAGATTGGGGTCACAGGTCCAGCTCTTGAATTCTTGGAAACCTTGGCTTTCTTTGACATGCCCCAATTTGTTAATGGCCCCACTCATGTGGTGGGTCACATGTTAGACCTGGTGTCCTCAACTGGACAGGGAGAGAATGATCCAAGGGTGACCGACTTGGTATCGGTCCCCTTGTCATGGTCGGACCACCACCTGATAAAATGCAACCTCTCAGTGGCACTCCCCCTCCGCGGGGAGCAGGGACCCATTAAGATGGTCCATCCCCACAGGCTATTGGATCCTGTTGGTTTCCAAGATGCAACGTGGGGGATACCGGCTGATCTAGTTGGTGCTCCTATCGAAGCTATGGTGGATGAATGGTATGCTGCCGCCACCAGAGCAGCTGACATGATCGCTCCTAAATACCCCCTCCATTGCCAAGCCCATCCAGCTGCTTGGTATAACCAGCAGCTGAGGGCGTTGAAGCAAAATAGGAGGAGGCTAGAAAGCATTTGGAGATGGGCCCTGACAGAATCCAATTTAAATGCCACAAAAATCACATCAAATATTAATTTAGCCAAAGTGAAGGCTTCAAGAAGATCCTACTTCGCCTCCTGGATAATCAAAGCTTGAGACCATCAGGCCGATTATTTTGCATTGTATGTGATTTATCCGGAACTGATCGCAGGGACAGGCCTCCCACTAGTATCTCCTGTGACCAATTTGCGGCCTTCTTTAAACACAAAGTGGAGGCCATCTGCTGGGACTTGGATCTTTCCTCTTTACCAGTAGATCAAGCCAAGACGTCCACTACATCATCTTGCTTCAAGGTGATGGTGTTAACCTATAAGACCCTAAACGGTTTAGGACCTCAATATCTGGCAAAACGCCTCCTTCCGGCTAGATCTGCCTGTCCTGTTAAATCTTCTCAGGCAGGGCGGTTGAGAGTCCTGACCCCGAGAGAGGCCCAGAAAATGACTACCAGAAATTGGGCCTTCTCGGCAGTTGCTCCGCAACTTTGAAATAGTCTCCTGCCCAAAATTCACCTGGTATCTTCATCTTCTTTAAATTGGGAACTTTCAAAAGATTATTAAAAGCATGGTTATTTAGACAGGTCTTCCCGGACTCTAGAACATTCTGATATAGTGGCAGATGGGTGGTATAAAAACCAACCAACCAACCAACCAACCAACCATGTCCTGACCTTGATCAGGTCTCCCAGCAGCAGGCTCTTCAAGGCATTTTGAGTTATTTATCAGATACCATGCATACTTTGGCCAGTATCTCAGCTCTTCATGGCACTAGTTGTGTCGAATAAAATCTGCAAAGTTACCATAATACCTATTATTGTTATGTGCTCTCACGTTGCCTCTGACTTACAGTGATTCTGTGAATGAGTGACCTTCAGATATGGTGGACTGTAATTCTCAGAAACCCCCAGGTACATAGTCAGTTTTGGTAGGTTCCACATTGGGAAGGGCAAAACCAGTTGTTTAAACTTTGGAAAGTGACCAGACTTGGAAAGAATGCTGACCTATTTAGCAGAGAGAGGGAGAGGGAGAGGGAGAGATGGGTTGGAATGGGGATGGGATACTGGTTGGATTTTTGGGACACTGGCAAAAG
Organism: Intellagama lesueurii; assembly: GCA_037013535.1. Classification (NCBI taxonomy): domain Eukaryota; kingdom Metazoa; phylum Chordata; class Lepidosauria; order Squamata; family Agamidae; genus Intellagama; species Intellagama lesueurii. The sequence goes on from JBAJHW010000002.1 coordinate 181,762,283, forward strand.
ATGATTGGTACTAAAACAGAGGATATGAGCATATCCCTGGATGTGTGTTTTTAAAAAAATATTTTTAAATTGGTACTCTATTACTTGTTTGTTTTTCTTCTTGTGCTTTATTTGCTTCAATTATGACTGAATTATGACATGTTTCATGCAGGTTTTGTTATATTTGTATGCAATGTATGTAAAGTGTGTGTATCTTTTTCAATTAAAAGAATAAACAATGAAGGTGAATTATTATTCTAAAAGCCACCCACCTCTTTCATAACCTTGTAAGTAAGACAGCTATCTCTCTGCTTTCCTCATGGTTCTGTTTGCCTTCTGTTCATGGGGGTGGGATGCAGTGGTGAGACATGGGGCGCAATTCTCTTAGCCTTACTCTAAGGCAGTGGTTCCCAGCCTTGGGTCTCCAGATGTTCTTGGGCTAAAACTCTCAGAAACCTTCACTACTAGTTGTGCTGGCCAAGATTTCTGGGAGTTGTAGTCCAAGAACATCTGGGGGGGCAGGTTGGAAACTACTGCTGTAATGAATATTGGGGATTCAAATGTTAAAAAGAAATCCCTCAAATGATCAACTGGAAAAAAGCTAGCAAAGAGGTGGTAAGTCAAGTTTCATCATTCTCCACTCCATGCTTATGCTATGGGAAGAATGACTGCCAAGAGAGGAGAGGTGATTATCTGGGTCCAGTTTGAATGTACCATTAAAGTTAATTAACCAGACATTTGGTTCTAATAATGAGAAGCTGGAGGGAATAATTTGCTAGATTGCCTCTAGATAAACCAAATGTATAGCTTACACAGGCAACCCTGTAAATCTTACTCATGAGCTAGGAAAAGTAAGGTTGATGAATCCTTAGGAGCTCATTAACTGAAAATTCACAAAAACTGAGTGAAGAGCAAGCGTCGGTTCTTATATAACATTGCCTTTCGAAACTACTAGCTCCCAGGTATCATCACTGCAAAAAAAGTAGCTTTTTAAATCTGTTTTGGACCAGAGAATGTTAAGATGATCAATATTTTTAAGCTGCAATTCTCAAAGTACTTAGTCCCACAAAAATTTGTATGATTTCCTACTGAGTAAAGTATGTTTAAGCTACTAATTGGATTGTGTGCTTTGATTTTTAACTTCACTCTTCCAGATAGGTTCTGAAATGATTAAACTTTCACACTGTCCCCAAATGAAGTTGATTTAGCTTAAGTTCTTTCACTTCTCTCTTACCTTTTTCACTCCCTGAGAAGTGCTCTGTGTTACAGTGTTTGTCCTTTTGGTGAAAACACTCAGGTCATTCTTCTTCATAACCACAATAGTTTTCCCAGAGGGGTTGTAACTGTGTATGTTTCATCTTGTCATCTAAGCCCAGCTCTCCAAAACCAACGAAGTGCTCCACCATACTATTATGAATACACTGTGGGTCCAGAGCGATCAAGGTATGGGAGATGTTTGTCCCTTATAATGCTGATTCCATAGGATGGCTCAGATGGGAGGTACACCTTGACCTCTCATCTGAGCCATTCCAGATGTGAGGTCAAGATGTATCATTGGAGACTTGTGGTTGATAGAATGCCTACATGGGAAGCTGCAGACAAATATGCCAAAGCTTGGAACACCGAAAGCTAAGATAGACCAACTTTTTCTAACCTTGTGAGCTCCAGGTATTGTGGACAGCAGCTCCCATTCTGCCCAGTTGTGGATAGCAGTTACCATTCTGCCCAATGCTTATAGAAACTGTAGTCCATAACATCTAGTTGGCAAGTGCTAGAGTAGATCTATATCACTGATAGTGATAAACACACTCATTTCTCTCTCTCTCTCCTGTTTTTGATTTAAGAAATTGGGATTATAAATCCAGAAGAAGAATGCAAAATACATGCAGCATGTTCAAGAGATGTAACTTGGTTTCCTTGTATGCAAATGATATGCAAATTACAAGTAACTGACTGGTGCAAATAAACAAAGTTCTAACAATTAATGATAGGATCTCAGCACTGATGTAGGTCTGCAAGTTTGTCATTTGAAGAATGAATATGTTCACTCCATCTGTGTTGGCATACAAACTACAACACCCTCCACTGAAATACCCCTGTTTCCCTGAAAATAAGACCTAACCTGAAAATAAGCCCTAGTATGACTTTTCAGGATGCTCGTAATATAAGCCCTACCCCAAAAATAAGCCCCAGTTAAGTGAAACCCCGCCCTCCACCCTTGTGCAGCAACCAGAAGAAGATGACAGGACTGTATTTGAATAAATGTAGATGGTTGTACATGAAAAAAATAAGACATCCCTGAAAATAAGCCCTAATGCATTTTTTGGAACAAAAATTAATATAAGACTCTGTCTTATTTTCAGGGAAGCATGGTAGCTGATGGGTTGGGATGAGGGATTTATAGACAACCATATCTGGAGGGCATCAGGTGGGGAAAACTGAGTTACTTTATCAACCAGGACTTCCAGTCTGGTTCTATGTAGAATGCAGATAGAATCTTCTCACTGAGCATCACTCAACAGGTTATTAATTACGTGCCTCCCCCCCCCCCCCATTCCACAATGATGTCTACGGTTGCATCTACACTATAGGCTTTTAAACGTTCTGACATTTTGCTCCCAGCCAAAGTACTCACTTTTGTTGCCGGCGGTTTAGACATTAATGGCTGTGTGTTGCGTTATTTTGAGGGGACAGCACATTTACACTGTTATACAAGCTGTATACTCACTGCTTTACATTGTAGCCAAGTGTCATTTCTTCAGTGTTGTCACATGAAAAGATATACTAAAATATTTATGAAATGTGAGGGGGTGTACTCACTTTTGTGATATACTGTATTTAACTGCTACAAGTTATTGTTCTCCTAAGACACATTTTTGTTTCCTCATATAGTTGAACAAGCTGTTTTGCCCAGTTTTTCCTGATATTCAGTTGGGTCACCTCGCTCAGTTGCCTCCTGTCCCACTTCTGTTGATACCTTTTTGATAGTATTCCAAGCTGGTCTAATGATTTTCACTCATCTTTCCACCCACCCACTTCCCAGTTCTTTTCAGAGGAGGCTGTGGTTACATTTTGCCGCCATCTCTTACAGACTAGGGCTCTTTATCAAGGGGCTTATGTGCCACATGTTTACACAGTGCTCATTCATAAGTGACCAGTCTGGCAGTCTCAGAGTCCGGCTCATGCCAGGTTACACTGCATCTTCATTTTCAACAATGCTTGAGAATCTGCAGAATGTCAGACTGGTTCTTTCTTTCTTTTCTTTCTGGAAAAACTGTTGTCTTTTTCTAGAAAAGCATCCTTTTCCTCATCCAGGATAAAGTGAGTAATATTTGAAATATTATCGGAAAAACATCCCTCACACAAAAAAGAATCCCTTTTCTTTCCTGCTTCTGAACGGCAGATCTATGATGACTGGAGTGCCAACCTGATGTACATTGTGTGTTGATCCCTACCTGGAGTTTTTGCTTCCATCAATACCATTACAGTGTTGTTGCTTTTTTCCTGGTGGAAAATTTAATATAGTTAGATATCACCAATAGATCTTGACAGTGAACGGGAGCTGCTAAGAGAAACTGAATCACTTTCACTTTAGCCCTTGATGGACAAGAAGAAAACAAGCAGCTCATTTCATTTAGTCACTAGAGGGCACAGGACGTGTATCAGAGGAATCAGGAGTTTCCTGTATCTATTTAAATTCTTCTTGGAAAGATATGATAAAATTCATGTCTAGCTTTCTGGCTAGCATGTCCTATCTCAGCTATCCTCCCCCAACCTGGCACACTCTTCATATGATGGACTACAATACTTGCCAGTCCCCACACGACTGCTTAGAAACATATGCACATCCTGCAGATGATGGAAAAGTGACCATGTTAGCTGGTCAGTATAGAATAGAGCTGGTCAGTACAGAATAGAGAATATTCTGTTCTCTTCAATAGAATAATGGGAGTTGTCATCCAAAATGTCTGGAGGATCCCAGAGCTGGAGGAGGAGCCTTATGGCACAGTGGTTAAACTGCAGTACCACAGTGAAGACTCTGCTCACAACCTGGGTTCAATCCTCGGCTCAGGTAGCTGGCTGGAGGCTGAGTCCACTTTCTATCCTTCCAAGGTTAGTAAGCTGATTACATAGCGGGGGGGGGGGGGGGAATGTGTAGCCTGCATAATAAGTAAATTGTAAACTACCCAGCGAGTGCTTTAAGCACTATGGAGCAGTATATAAGCAGCATGCTTTGTTTCGCTTCATGATTTCACCACCTCCTTCTGACGAATGCATCACCCAGGGCTTAATGCCAACTGCCAGTGTCCTGTCACCTAAATGCCAAGTGGAGGGGAAATTGCATAAATGTCCCCATTGCTCTGCCAGGGTCCCCAGCACATGACCAGCTATGTAGCTGCTTGTGCAATCAGAAAGAGAACACACAGAAGGCAGGGAGGTTGGTGAAATGGGGGAGATTTTTTACATGGTTTTCTTTCCATTCTGCATTTAGGCAACTGGTTACTGGCCAAAGTTCCTTTTGGGACATTGGTTGGTTCCTGTGGGTAATTTCCTGTATCTGGTTAATACAGAAATAATACGAGGAGGATATAAAACCATAAACAGCAAAAGCAGCAGCAGCAGCAGCAACAAACGAGACACCTTAGAAGTCATCCAATGTACTGTGTGCCTGAGTATATGTGCTAGAGCTTAGCTATCGTTTTTCTTTTTTAATCATAGCTCCCAGAATCCTCAGCTAACATGGTCACTTTTCCATCATCTGCAGGATGTGCCTATGTTTCTAAGCAGTTCTGGAAGATGGTATTTTAAAGAAACGCATGCGTATTTCAAGACACACTAAGACAAGCACTTGACATCCACACCATTCAGTCCCCAGGCCTCAAGGAGCCCCCCAGCCTGGAGTCCTCTTTGCAGAGCATTGCACATGAAATTAGTCATCATGTTTGTGCTGAATTAACAAAGCTAAGGGAAGCATCCAGGTTGGGTAAAATTCTGTATAGATGCGCTCTGGCTCAGCAGCCACCAACCCTCTTTCCCCAAGCGGCAGGTGGCGCACAGATTCAGGCTGCTCGGCTGAAATAATTCTTCCTCTGACTTTCTGTAGGGGCACAGACGGGTATGGCATAGATTTGTTCAGGCAGTAAGGAGTTGCATCAGAGGGAACGTCAGCGGGAGCATCAGGCTGACCACAAGGATCGTCTTGGGATTGGGCCGCTGCTGACCGTGAGTCAGAAGGCTGAAGGTGAACGTGCAGAGAAAGCCAGCAGGGGAACCGTTTCCAATGCATCGTTTGCCTCGCTGTCCTGCCCCTGCGGGCATGGCCGTTGTACTCTGATGGAGGCACTTCTGCCAAGCCAGCTTGGTAAAGGGGCGCGGGGAGGGGGGGGGCAAGAAAGAGAAGCCATATCTGCGGCCATTCAGGGATGGAAATGACTGATTTGACCACCTGCTTTCTGTAGGCAGTGTGAAAACGGATTGTGGAGATAATAAAGTTATAGGGAACTCGGTCTTGTCTTGCAAGGGGCTCCTTGGGTTTCGGAGGAAAAGGAACACCTCGCCAGCAGCTGCCGTGAAATGAAACGACTGGTCAGTCACCCAAACCCTCTGGAGCGCTGGACGAGGGAGGGCACAGGGCGCTCGCTCTTGAGCTACGGCTCTGGCAAGAGACCCTCGGGCAGCCCTCTGAGCGGCGGCGCCTCCCCTTTTTTTACCATTGGAAAGCTCCTGGAGATTTACTGTCATCCCCACATGGACGGGATCCCAGGAAAGCCCCCGCGCCCTGCTCTTCCCCGCGGCCGTGTGACTGACCCAAGGGCCGCTTGAGGCGCCAGCACAATCCCTTCACACACACCCCCTTCGCCTCGACCCTTTGCAGCCACCCCCCTCCGCCCCCCTGGTCGCACAGGAAGGCACACGCTCTCTCGCTCGCTCTCCCTCTCCTCCCCTCGCCTCCCACTCACACCTGCCCACCCCCGGGCGGCGGCGGCGGCGGCGGCGGGGGAGAGGCGGGCTAGCCTTCGACGACGAGCAGGCCGAGCCTCTCAGCCGCCCTGGTGGTCCTATAGGCGTCAGGATCGGGGACGGGGAGGGCGGCGTGCTCCCCCTTTCCCCTCCCTACTGGCTACAGCCGCCCTCCCTTCATTCAGCCTCCGTGGGCAGAGCTAGCCCCCCCCCCCTCCGTTCAAATACTAGTGTTTGGGTTTTTTCCGCGGGCGTTTACGCAGACACCTCTCAGATCGGGAGAAGAGAAGAGGGCTGAAACGGCCGGAGTCTCCTCGGGATCTGGAGGCAAGTTGACCTGTGTCCACCGCCAGTGGCGAGCCAGCCTCTGCCGGTGCCAGGGACGCCAGCGCTGCCGCAGCCTCCGCCGGCAACTTCTCCCAAGTTGTGAAATTCTGGGTCCCGCCCGGCGGAGGCCACCCACCTGGGAGCGATGCGGGAGACCGAAGGGAGCCCCCGAGGCGAATAAGGAATCGGCAGCTTGCGTTGCTTCTCTCGAGAGGGAGCCGGATCAGCGCGAAGGGAAGCAATGGCTGTGGCGAACTCTTCCGAAGCTTCTTTCCGAAGGAATTCCTCCGACGTTTCCACCAGGAATGGATCAAGTAAGTCAGGATCGGTTGCCTTAAACTGGAAAACTTTTCGGGGAAGGGAAGAACCAGCTTACCTCCTGGCGGGTCTCCTCTCCCCTTACACCTGTTGCCCTGCACGGCGGCGAAGAGACTTGGCAATAGCCAAGTGGCCGGCGGACATAGCAGTAGTCAAATCTGATTGTTTTTGCCATTTCAGTTAAGTACCTCCTTTCCCAGCCTTTCTGGTTCCGCAGGTAACTCAATTCTATAACGCCTAAATCAGCCTCACTGCATTCAATAGGATTTACTCCCAAGTGAGTGGGCATGGAAGCGCAGGTTTAGTCAGTTTTGATTAGAAGACGGGGATGAACAAATTTAATAACGATTGAAATATAAGAGGTTAATAGAACAGAGCAGCGGTTTCCATCACTATCTCCTCTTAGAGTCTGCTTTTTTAGGAATAATGTATATGCTGTCCTTTCCAGCCACATACAACCTTGGTTAACATCCGCGCGCTCTGCTCCGTATGCACAACAGGTTGTGTCAGAACGGGTTCGTTTCAGCACCAACAAAGACGGACAGCGCCCGCGGTGAGCCGCCTGGCTTCTCCGCAGAACCGAGGTGAGGGCGCGGAGAAGCGTAGGAGAGCCACCCCCGCCACCCCCGGGATTTTTGACAATTTTCAGAAGGGTAGTGCTGAGATTTAACACCCGGGGAGCAGTAACAAGAAGCCTTTGTCGACTAACTGGGAAGAATAATAAGCACAGGTATTCATGTCCCCGATGACTCCCTTATATTCACAGAGGCCGTTTCTGAACTTTCACATCATCCTTTTTTTAATTTTGAAAATTAGCTGGTCTTTCAAACTATTGATGTCTTTGTTTGGCTACTCAGAAGTAACTCCTATTAGATTCAATGGAACTTAGTTTCAGGTAAGCATGCAAAGAACTGCAACCCAAGCATTGAACTCTTTCAATATGTGCTCATGTTTGCACCATTATTAAAGTGAAAGGAATTCATTCCATCTATTTCATGTACTCTTAGGAAGAATAACCTCTGGTCTGATCCAATAATCACCAGCAATCTGCAACAAAAGCAACATTCTATAAGCTTTTAGTGGTGCAGAGAAGGACACATTAAAACCCAGTTTTCATATATATATATAAATGGGTGATTAAGAAAAGTTGACTCACGCTGATGTTTTTAAAAAGCCTCCTAAATGCACATTCAAGAATCATACCCTGAGAGAAGCGACAACTGTGATTAAAAGGCACTCTGGATGTTAGTGGCATATTTCATCTGTAGTTAGAAAGGAAGGGATTGTTGTATACAAGCATGGATAGTAAAACTGGGGGTGTAAGACTACAATGCAACACACATTTTTGTAGGAAGTAAAGGTGCAATGGGGTAAACACAGTTTATTAGGCCTGTGTGGCCTTGGGCAAGCTGCACAGTCCCAGAGTGCCTCTGGAAGAAGGGGATGGTAAACCAGTTCTGAGTACTCTCTACCAAGAAGCCCCTAGAAAGGATTGTCATAAGTCAGAATTTACTTCACAATACATCATCATCATAATTAAGACTTACTTGTTTTAAAATTGTCCTGTTAGTGGTGGGCCATAAGTCCTATCTTAATTCTTAAGGTTAAGTTGCACATGTAAATGAAGTACAAATAATGAGAAAATGAGAAAAGTGACAATCGAGAGGGGTTTTTTAAGGGGGAGAGGAACAGTTTCATTTTTGAAGAATGGACAGAATTTTTTTTTTGCTTAAACTAGAGACACCTCTATGCTCTGCTTAGCCAGTTCATGGATGAGTTCATAATCCCTCAACCTAGTCTATCTCAAGAATTGTGGTTAAGAGACTGTAGATGCTGCCTTGAGTTTCTTGGAGGAAAGGTAGGATGAAAACAATGGTTGTCTCTAGAATAAAGAAATTTTAGCAGCAGAGATCCATTACTTATATGAGTTTGGGCCCATTAATCAATAAGTGATTACAATCCTAAAATAAACTTACCAGAGAGTCCACACCATTGAATACACTTATTACTTCTGGGAAGGCATATTTCTAAGTTGCACTGCAGTTGTCCATAAATTACCCTGTGAGTAAAATCATTGTCCTGAAGAAAAAAAGCATGCATTATTTTTCTTTAGAGGATGCATGCATTTGTCTTCGCAGGGCCAATATTAGAAGAGGCATTCCCATTTTTGAGAGGGAAAGGGCAGAATGCTTCTTTTGAAATGAGATTTGCCACCTGCGGTTGCTATAGCTACTTATATTTAAAACAATACATTCTGGAAAAGAAAAGAAAAGAAAAATCTATTGCTTGAGTAACTCAGGCCATCAAAATGTCTTAATTGATCAATGTAATCCTTTAATCAATTAAAGGTTGCACCCACAATACAACTGTAGTAATTAAGGGGAGGAGAAGGTGGAGAAGAAAGTGAAAGCAGATTGTGCCTTGGTGTCATTTTCCCCTCAGTGTACAGATGGCATAATTGCGTATTATTCCTATACTCTTAAAAAGACTGATTGTTGTCCAGAGGCTATTTCCCAATAAGCTCTATTGTACGTTTCTGTGTATGGAACTAGAGTAGACAGAGAAGAAGCTCCATACATTCATCGTGGGTTCTGGTTGAGGGCTTCCATTCCAGATGACAAAGATTAATCCATAAATCAACTCCTGATGTCTAATATTGCAAAAGCTTCCAAAAGAACAACCCTTCCAAGTAAATTTACCCCCCCTGCCCAACTTGCCCTGAATAACTTCAAAAAGAAGGATCAAGTAAAAATAATTTATTTTGTCTAAAAGGAGAAGAGCTTCCCCCATAGACACTATAAGTAATCATACCCATAGTGAAATCCAATTCCAGTCATACCCCTATTCACAAAACTTGCCCTATGATGGGCTGTCCTATGTTTACAAGATCTCCACCCACCTGAATATTTCCCAAGGAAGAAGGATCCTAGAATTTCTTAAGGATTTCTGAAGGATTAGAATTTCTTACCTCATGCATAAATGAGAGGTGTTTACAATTAAAGCCTAATCATTAAGAAGGGAGCACCTGTATAAAAACAGATTTCTATCGACATTAATTAAATTGTACCATTCATTCAAATAAACAGTAACCCTAACCCTAACCCCATTTCTCCCCATTCAATGCTGCTCATCATTTCCAGAAACACTGGCTCTTGACTCTTTGCCCATCCCTATTGGCAGTTTGGCTCAGCACTCCCTTGGCACCCCAGATGGCGCTGGTGGTGGGTGGGGAAGTGCTGTGATGACTTTGTGTCTTGGCCTGTGTCATCTGACAGGCATCACAGATGCAGAAACCAAGGCACCTTGCCCTTCCCATCAAGCTGTCACAAATGAGCTCTGCATATGTTTGCCATCTTCATCTCTGGTGTGGCTCCTCTGCCTTCATGAGCTACCTCACATACAAAGCTTAAACCACTGAGCCTTTTCTGAGTGTGAAGAGGTAGCTTTGATTTCCCAGGCTTAACAGGATTTAAATCCAGTTTTTCTTGATCAGAAAAACATTAATTTGTGCAGAAAATGTGGTCTAAGCAGGTATAGGTTATCCTATAAAAAGTTGTGTATACTTATGAGAAATACCTAGTGTGGTGTAGTGGACAGAGTGATGGACTAAGATTCTGGAGACCAGGGTTCAAATCTCTGCTCAGCTATAAGAGTTAATTGGAGACGTGGGACTGATAAACCCACTCCATAAAACATCTCACTTAAAAAAGAACACAAGGTGGATTACATCATTAAAATGACACAATTTAAAGCTAAAAACAGTAAGTATCCAAATACTAAAAAGGATCAAACAAATACCACACTAAAAGCAGTAAACAAAAGCAACACCAAAACCACATTCAAAGCAGTAAGGCACAGGTAAAGGTAAAGGTTCCCCTTGACATTTAGTCCAGTCGTATCCGACTCTAGGGGGCGGTGCTCATCGCTGTCTCCAAGCCCTAAAGCCAGCATTTGTCTGTAGACAGTTTCCGTGGTCACGTGGCCAGCGCGACTAGACACGGAACGCCGTTACCTTCCCACCGTGGTGGTACCTATTTATCTACTCGCATTTTTACATGCTTTCAAACTGCTAGGTTGGCAGGAGCTGGGACAAGCGACTGGAGCTCACTCCGTTGCGTGGATTCGAACTGCTGGTCTTTCGACCTTGCAGCACAGAGGCTTCTGCGGTTTAACCTGCAGCACCACCACGTCCCTAGTAAGGCACAACCATCCATTAAAAAAGCCCATTCAGACAGCCACTCACTTAGGGAAAGTTTGCCTGAAGAGAAAGGTTTTTGCCTGCTTTCAGAAGGACAGCAAAGATGGGGCCAGCCTGGCCTCCTGTGGGAAGGAATTTCAAAGTCTGGGAGCAGCAACAGATCACCAGTTCAGTCTCAGCATCTCTAGCTGAGGCTTGGAAAAGGGTCCATTTGAAACCCTGGAAAGTTGCTGATGGCCCAAGCAGTCCAACATTCCCCAACGCTTCAGGTGTGGAATAGTACAATGTGCAAGAGACATAAACTTCACATGAAGAATGGGTCTATATGTTTCACCCATGTCCTTTCAGTTATATACTTCACCCTTAATCTTTGACAATACTGGCCATGGATGGCCATGAACGGTGGGAGTTGTAGTCTAGACTTCCCCTGTGCGGGGAAGAAGGTCATGTTGGTTCGGTTTCTGAGCTGAGGTGTTCTTCATTTTAATTGTTACATTGACAGGCAGAAATTCAGCAGATAACAATGTAACTTTCATGCAGACAGTAATGCCTCTGCTCAGAGATACAGCCTTCTCTGAGATTCAGGTGCAGATAGAGTCTTCAAAACAAGAGTGGGGGACCTCTCCTATTGGCTGAAGATGATGAAAACAGTGAACATGGGGTTTGGAAGGCTGTTCTAATTGAACAACTGTTACCCCAAGCTACCTCTGATTCTTTAAGCTATGTTATTTGGGCAGTGTTCAGATATTATCATGCAGAGCTATGATCTTGGTGTTGTTCAGGTTTCCAGCTGGCAAAATGTTCCAAATAATCTTTGGCATTCATAGAAACCAGGAGAATGAGAAACAAAAGAACTGCGCTAGCACCCAGTAGGTAATTGTGTTTATGTGTGGAGATCAAGGTGGTCCACAGCTAATCTCCCTGACCTCTAGCACTGAGAAAAAGGCAGATGGAACAACAGCTGTGTGGGCATGATGGTGCTGCCAATCAAACAACAGGTTTCTTTCCATTTTGCCTGGTACGACAAGAAGGTAATCAAACCTCTGTAATGAGCCCTGAGGCGCATCCTTTGGATTTATAACAAGATGTGCAAGAGTGATTCCAATGTATACACAACTGAAATGTGGGCCCATTAAACCTGAGTGGAGTTAATCCTCCTTGAAATGATACATCACCATCTGGTTTGGTGGAAATTGACAAGGGAGAGGACACGCCTGTGGGAAAACTGGTGGTTGTGTTACATTTTGGGTGGATGACACATTGGGTAGACATCTGGACAGACTGAGGCATTCTTTCAAGAACCATCACCTATCTGTCCATCTGCTAAGACAGTGCTTCTCCAGTCCTCTTCATTTTATAGAAAATAGGCGATAAGACGGAGCTTTCTCTGCAGGATACATTCCTTTTGCCAACCATCTAGCCTCTCTTGGCAGAAGAAAATGACGTTGACGTCCCATTCCCAGTGAAAAGGTTTATGTAATTGCATGAATGGGAGAAATGTTACTGTAAACAGGTGTTTTTCTCTCTCCTATTGCTATATCTCCAGGCTAGGGAAAAGTTCATCTCATGGGTTTCTGTTTGCCATCAAACTACTAAAGGAGACCTGCCATCCACCTTCTTCTAATGGTCACATTCACAACGTCCCTTGGGCATTTTGTATTGTGTGGTATCAATGGAAGGAACAACTCACATGATGAGGTTCAATGTCCCTGGGAAGAGGGGCACAGGGTGGCTGGAGGACGGGGCTCCTACATCTTTAGTCTTCAGTTGGCATTACTGGCCATGCTAACCACTCCTCCTGAAATGGCATCTTTTATAGAACAACTAAAGCCACAGGAGCCCTGACTATATCTGCCTTTGGCCACTCTCCAGGGGACACTACTTGTATACAATAACCATTGTAGGCTAGAATCTGGTCCTGTGACACAAGTTATTTATTTGGGGAAGAATGGCTGCTTGCCTATATTGTTGGACGGTCCTCTAATACCCAGTGGTGGCTGCTGCTCATCTTGGGTAGATCCCATGGCGGGCAGAATCAGGGTGACAGGCTGAGCCATGGAGAAAAGTGGGTGCTCATGAGCATACACACAGCACACAGGCATCCAGACACAGAGAGACATCTTCTCTTTCTGTCTTTCTCTCTTACATACACAGATAAGGGAACACAAAGAAGCATGTATTTAAATATTCACACACTGAAGGAAAGGAGGTGGGCAAAAGTGGGCTGGCTGAAGAAGTAGCTTGAGCCTATGGTGGGCCAGTACCCCATTTGCCCTCCATGTGGGTTTCCCCAAGTTGGCCACTGTGAGACACAGGACACTGGATGAGACAGATCTTTGGTCCATTCTAGCAGGTCCCCTTTTACATCTTTATGTGAGAAGGTGGTCCTTACATGTAGAACATTTTTAACCAGCTGATCCTTGTTGTTTGGAAACAGGAAGAGAAGAAAGTGGTGGTGGGAGGGGGAGAGAGAAACCATTGATTTAAAGCTAAACGTTATGGTTGATGCTACACCAAAGCAGGCAAAGAAGTTCAGACCACAGATCAATTCCTTTCACTCAAAGCATTTCCATTGATGCACAGTTTTTGTACCTTAACATCCACTCCATGTAAGCATTATAGCATAATCCCACTTGCCACCCGACACGCTTTGCCAGCGTCAATGTCTGCAAACAACGGATTTGCAGCACAGGTCCATCTGCAGTTATGTAAACTTTTCTAGTCCAGTCTTATTGATCTGTACTTGGGGAAGGATGTCACACTGTATTGTCTAGGGCTTTTTCCTAGGCAAGCGGAGGAACTTTCATGTAAACACATGATATGAAAGTCATATCTTGAGTTTACATGAAGTGGGACTTAAGGTACAAAATAGGTACAAAAGTGTACATGCTTTGATAGGGATTGATCTGTGGCCTGAATTTCTTTGGCTCAACAACAATGTTTAGCTTTAAACCAAGGTTTTTCCATTCGGGAATTTCCCTGGTTTTTGAACTATAGAAATACATAGAAATCAATATTGCAAAGAGAAAGTCTGTCTTCACTGAATACTTAAAAATTAAAAGCCACTGTATGAACAGCAGATCAGTGAACAGCAACACACCAGTCTCACTTGTGTCTGGATGTGTAGAGAAACAGCATCCACTCAGAAGCAAGACATTTTGTTATTTAAGCCTGTCTCTTAAAGAGACAAGATCTGCATACTGTGGTTGATATGCTGTTCACCCGCAAAACACATGCCAGGACCAGATGTGTTCCACTAGGAGCTAGTCCTACTCAAGGGTGAAGTTAAAAAATAACAAATTTCATCCCATAATTGCCACTGTACATGTTACCATTTGGCTACAAGCCAAAGAAAGGACCATCACCTTTCACAAGGTGACAGGGCTGAAAGATGGAATCGCAGCATCAGTGAATAATGTTCACAATACAGAAGTTGCAAAAAAAGAAAAAGAAGGGGGAGGAGTGAGCCCCAGTCTTCCTCGTTTGTTTTTATGAAAACACATAAACCTGTAATCAGCCATAACTTATGCAGTGACTGGAATCACCCTATAAGGCTGGCAGGTGACATAAACTTAGGCAGTATACAAGTTGAAACAACAGCAACCTTTTACTATTATTTTTGTCTCTCTTTCTCCCCTTTCCCCCACCCCCGGTTGTTTACAGCAGTGGTAGAAAGGCCAGCTCCTTACACCAATGTGATCATGCCCAGTTTGTTTGGCATCATTTGTTTCCTTGGCATTGTCGGGAACCTTATTGTTCTCTACACCATTATCAAGAAGAAGAAGCTGAGGTGCAAACAGACCGTGCCTGATATCTTCATCTTCAATCTCTCCATTGTGGACTTGCTCTTCCTGCTAGGCATGCCCTTCCTCATCCATCAGCTCCTGGGCAATGGCGCCTGGTACTTCGGAGCACCATTATGCACTATCATCACCGCCCTGGACACCAACAGCCAGATCACCAGCACCAATATCCTAACAGTCATGACCCTGGATCGTTACCTGGCAACCGTTTACCCCCTGAAGTCTACTTACGTCCGGACGCCATATGTAGCAGCCTTGGTCATTGGCTTGGTGTGGCTCCTTTCTTTTCTGACCATCATCCCTGTCTGGATGTACGCTGGGGTGATGCCATTGGAGGATGGGAGTGTCCGATGTGCTCTTCTGCTACCCAACCCTGAGACGGATATCTACTGGTTCACCATTTACCAGTTCATGCTAGCCTTTGCTATTCCCCTGTTCATCATCTGTGTGGTCTACTTCAAGATCCTCCAGCATATGGCCACCACCGTTGTGCCTCTACCCCAGAGGAGTCTCCGGGTCCGTACAAAGAAGGTCACCCGAATGGCTGTTGCCATCTGCTCTGCCTTCTTCATTTGTTGGGCCCCCTTCTACATCCTGCAGCTGGTGCATCTTGGGATAGACACTCCTTCCGTTGCTTTCTTCTACGCCTACAACTTTGCCATTAGTTTGGGCTACGCCAATAGTTGCCTCAATCCTTTCCTCTACATTGCCTTGAGTGAGACCTTCAAGCGTCAGTTCATGGTGGCTATTTGTCCAGCCAAACAGCAGTTTCGTGTCAATAACAACCACAGCACAACAGAGGCCAGTGTGTGCCTGAAGCTTGCACAGGAATCTACCCAACAGACTCAGTTTTTGGAGGACTTTTCTCCCAACTCACTGCCTGTGGCAGTTGCTCTTCACTAGCTCTCCTTCCCCAAGGGCTTGATAAACCTGGCCATACAGGACCATGAGATGTTTACTTGTACAGAACCCTCACGTAATGCTGGCTATGTGAAATGATCAGCCAGCCAACAGCACTTTTAGGCAATGCAAGGTGTTACAGGAGTTCTTAAAAGTTGCTCCTTCTGATAGATGGTGAGATGTGAGAAATACAGCCTAATATGAAATACTGCAAAGGGAAGAAGTGTGCAACCCAGTTTCCAAGAAACCTAAGGCTGAGATAGCAAAAATCATCATGATGAAACTAACTTACAAATGACAGATGAAGGGCTGAAACATCAGACAGACAAGAGGGTGTAGGGCATGAAATCCTGAGATATCAAACCAGCCTAGCTTCCAATGAGTTAAGTCATTTCTGTCTAATGCTGGGCAACATGGGTGATGGGGAAAAGCATTGGGCTCAACCAATCAAGCACAGAGGAAAAACAAATGAAAATGTATGAATAGTTTCTTCTCCTTGTGGTGCCATAACCACAAAGAAGCAATGTAGTACTTCCAGCAGTGGAACGCCACCTATGGTGTTCATTATCTGGAGAGGCACCAAACCAAGGATTTGAGTTAACATAATAAAGAGAATGGATGAAACAGGAGGAGGCATTGGAGACTCTGGAAGCAGCATCTGTAGTTTTTTAGAGTCACACTCTGAAATATATGGATGATAAACATCCAAATGCAGGTCTCTCTAGGACTCATTCTAGAGAGTCACTTATTACGCATAGTGCAGGATGCATCACATTCTAGACAACTTTTCCCAGCAAGTGATGTAGGAAATTGGCACTTCCTGGCCTCTGCCTCTGATGTCGCTGCTGCAGGCCTCTGTCCAGGAAGAGGTGGATGCCTCCCCTGCCATCAGGTGTATTTACTGGCAAAGAAGGCTTGGCACTCATATAATAGGCTGACTTGAAAATATTAGGGCTCCTGTACTTTTGATAGGAGTCGTCAAGAAGGAAAACATCAACAGTTTGCTTTGTCACAGTGCCGTAGGACTTTGAAAGAAAATGTGTCCTGTGTTATGTGCTGTCAGCCAGCTCCCAGCTTCCTGTGAGCCTAATATGGTTTCCAAAGTTTGTGATATATTTGTATAGTGCTCTTATGAATGTTAGACCCCAATGAGTTTGCATGGTTGAATGGGGATTTGAACCCAGGTCTTCTGAATCCTAGTCCAAAACTCTATCCCCTACAGCACACTGACTTTTTATTTAAAGGCACATGTCAAAATTTTGTCATTTATACAAAGATTGGGTATCCTTATTCTACGTCATGCCAACAAGACGTTAAAAGTTAAAACAACAACTAATATGAAACAACCAGGGAGGAACAAGAGGAGCATTATACACAAATTAGCAGATATGGCTCTGTGCGGGGAAGAAAGGCCATGTCACTCAATCAGTCTTTCTTTTACCACAGTCTGGCTTCACTAAACTCTTTCTGGTTTTGTGAAGTCTAATTACGGTGAATGAAGGGGGATCAAACCCTTCAGCTTTTGGAGGCCATCATGGTGCTTTGAGAAAGAGGAACTTTTAAGTAAGGGGATTGTCGGACCAATTTGCCACACTGGCTGAGGGTTGCCAGTTTTCAGTAACAGCTATGGCTGTGCCTTTAATAACACAGAGAGCCCACGTGGCATTGTGGGTAAGAGTGTTACACTGGAACATGGGATATCCAGTTTGTCATCTCCCTCTGAGCAAGAAATGTGCTGGGTATACCCATGAGGCAATCACTTTCTCTCTGCCTGACCGACCTCAGAAGGTTTTTATGAGAACAAAGTGAGGAGTAAGGAGACCCATAGATGCTGCATTGAGGTCATGGGGAGGGTAAGGGAGGAATGCAAATATTGCTTTAAAAAATTGCTTAAAGTTCAGAAATTCTCAGCTAAAGCTTTCTGCACCACAGAGATTAAAGGTTACTAACAGTTGCAAATTTACCACCAGTTAAAAGCACAGGAGGTGATGGTAATGAAAAATTGACAACCTTGTGCCCAATATCTGTGCAATGCTATAGTCTGGTGACAACTTGTCCAACAGGCAGAATCAGCACAGATGCCACAGTCTGAATGAATGCTGCCCCAGAGGTAGGTATGCAACAGATGTATGTACCTCTTTCTCCTGGTATTTCTGTTCCTCTATTTCTCCCTCCCTCTCTCCCTCTCTTTCTCTCTCAAATTGCACAACCAGCAACGAAGAAATCTGCCAGCTGGAAACTGGGCTGCATTAGGGAAGCATTTCCTTACTTTCTCTTGAATATGTGAGCAGATGTTCAATATGAGACAGATATATCCAGCACAACCAGAACAGCTCCCTGCGGTGGAAGCTGGTACCTCCGAAAAGGTTAGTGTGATGGCAATTCTACTCTATTTTTAGTTTGAACTTTCCAAGAGCTAACAAAGGTGTGGAGCCCCGTCCCTTAAATAGGTACAACAACTTAGTTTCTGTAAAGTTTGGACAAAATCCCAGAGCATATTCACTGACATCGGAGCTACCACAGAGCTGAGCTCCACTTGAGTTGAACTCCACTGAGCTATAGAAAATTGAGTCGAACACTTTCCCAGTGAAGGTGTGATCCAATATTCGTTGCCATCTCCCCAGAATACAGTGGGCATTAATTTTCAAGAAGGTGATGTTGAGGAGGGGAGTTGCGCTATTTGTGATCTCTTTCTGACTGGTCAGAATTCAGGGAAGAAGTGCATTGAATGAGTACAATGTACTGTGTGCAGTTTATGTAAATATGTTGTGTTAAGTGTTGTTTGCTGATGTAAACACAGTGTACAAATGGGAGTTTTCTTGAGCAATGTTAAGTTTTGAATATATTAACAATAAAAGGCATTCAGACATTTTGTTTCATTCCAAAATTGTTTGTGTGTTCCTTTTAGGACTCCCAGATATTTTCTACTAAGTAACTTTTTGGTAGCTATGTTAGCTAGAGTATTCTGGAAATCATAATACAAGAAAATAACTTTTCCAAGCTCTGGAATGTGACATGACTGAGTTGCAACCCAACCCCAAGAGACCATTTCACTTAAATTCCAAAGCAAAGCAAATCCAGCCGCCTGTTGGCATGTGAAAATGGCCAGCCGGCAGAGGGCCTGAAAAATAACGACTGATTGGAAAAAATCACTTCATGTGAGCAAAGAACAAAACATGAAGACTCTGGCTTTTAAAAACACCTCACTTTGCCTTCCTCTCCTGCTGCTTTTGTCTGCTGTTCCTAAAGCACCATGGACGGCAGCAGCCAAGGCTGCTTTACAGAAAATAAAAGGAGGCAGCTGAGTGAAAAGAGAAAGGGGGCAGGCAGGCAGGCATGGGTACCAGGTGCTCCAAAGAAGGCCGGAAGGTGGTGAGAGAGGGAGGCCAGGCTGTGGTAGAGGCCTTGTAGGAGAGAGAAGGAACACAACAGACTGTACCTGCTGCTCCTAGAGGTGAGAACAAAATAAAAATAAAAAGTTTTAAAAAGCCAAAAACGGGGTGGCACCTTAAAGGCTAATTTTTACATTTTTGTGGACAAGTCCACTTCATCAGACATAAGAGAAGGAAAAATAACATGGCAAATATTTATCCATGGCATCAAGGTATAGATATCAATACCGACTGCTCGGTGATTTGAGGAGGCCACCCCGGCCTGACAAATGGACTGACTCCCTCCCTCCCACTCTCTCTCTCTCTCTCATACACACACACACACACACACACACACACACACACACACACACACACACACACACACACACACACACACAAAATGGCTAAGGTGGGTGGGACTGGTAAACAGTGATATCGGACAGAAACCAAATGTGAGAAGAATCAAGACCTAAGAATGGATAAGAAGACTTCCCATGACAGTCTGTTGTGACAGTAGCTAAGCTAACACAGGTACCCTGGAATAAACTTTCTCTCTGTACATATGGGGAGAAGCTTATGCCGTTGTACATTTGTCAGCCTTTAAGGTGCCGCAGACCCTTCGCTGTTTTTGCTGCTTCAGCCCAACACAGCTTGCCCTCTGGAAATCGCTTGTCAAAGTGTACTGGAACAAGGCTGAACTTCAGTTGCGACACGTTTCCCCTCTTGCGTGACACACAGTGGCCATGAATCTGTTTCCCAGATCATTGCCACCAGCTCTGTATCTCTCGTGCCCATCACTTTGAATTTCTGTCAGTAAGTTATAAAAGCGGAATATTCAGTCAGTCCATGAAATTGATTTAGCAGTAGGTTGGGGAATAACAGAAAGGAAAACGTGACTTCATGCAACTGGTAACTGTTTAATACATGGAGTTAGTTACCACGGGTGTGTGTGTGTGTGACAATGACAATGGCCTGTAGATTAAATGTCTTTTAATCCAACCACGGGTTGGCAACCTGTTGTCCTGCATATGATGTTGGGGGGTGGGAAGGCGAATCTAACTATTTCCTCACCATTAGCTCTGCTGGACAGGGGTGATCAGATTTGTATCCCAATGACATCTGCAAGACTGCCAGTGGCTCCCTCCTGGATTCGACCCTGAAGAATATGTCTACTAGTCGTACAAGAGCATACTTTTGAGGATAAGACATTGAGAGCAAGCTTAAGGCAGCCGTCATATGACTATCTTGCTCTGCTAATGATCTTTCCTGGGGAAAGCTCTTTAGTCAGTTCTGGAGAGGGGTGGATTAGAACAGGGACGGGCATTTTATTCCTTGTTAAACTTTGCTGGACTGCAGCTCCCATCAGTCCTAGACATCATCGTTGGCGGGGTAGGATGTTAGTCCAAGGAATGCCTGGAGGACTGAGTGTTCTGGATCCTCTGGATTTGTTGGATATTTAGCTTGATCTATGTGACAAAACCCAGCATTGTTAAAAGCCATATGCAGGTGGATTTGATAAAGAGAAAGGTTACTTTGAGGGAAAGCTACTGCCTTTAAAAAATCACATCACCTATTCATTAAATGCATATCCCATAGAGCGGTAGCAGTCTTAACTCAGTGTCCGTGAGGTAGTTTCATTTAATGACGAGACCACAGAAGAGACAACATATTCAGCAGATTACGCTCCTGGACTGCCATGCATGAATCGCAAGGGAGAGACTCAGAAAGCCTAAAGCAGCTTGTTAAACAAGCATATATTCCTTTAGGAACAGATTCTGTCATACAATTTAACATCCTGCCCTCCCAGTTCGTCTGCCATCTGTAAAAAAAACTGAGTATCAAAGTTTGGCTTTCAGTTCCTTTTTTGTTTTTGAACTTTTACCATTAAAGTTCTTCCATCTTCAGATGCATGGATTAATTTAGGATGTAAATTTTATTTAACATACACCACCACTCCCTTCTTTTTCTTCTCTGGATCAGAAGATAAGAATAGCTTTCCCAGACCTTTATTTTCAATCAATTTTGAATCTTGTCTTTTTATATGAGTTTCTTGGAGGCAGATTATGTCCATATTCAATTTTCTTAAATATTGAAATGCTTTGGCACACTTTTGAGGAGAATTCAGACCATTGATAATTAAAGAGCAAATCTTCCATTTTCCCTTAGACATCTTTTGGATTTTTATTAATTTTATCATCTTTCTGTTTCTTGGTTTTGTCACTTGCTGCCCTCCTGGTCAGTGGTGGTGCTGCTGCTCCCATCAGATCCTCTTCTGTGTGCCTATTCATGATGTAAAACACGGAAATCATAGAAAATACGGAAGACATTTAGTACACTGTGCGCTGTCTGAGCACTTCCCAACAATACATTAGCTACATGATCCATAGCCCAGGTTTTAATAATGTATTGACTAGGAATTTTTTGCTTCACAGGAAAACACAGTGAGATTTGAAATGTAATAATCAGCCACAACAACACAAAGTCTAAAGCAGCATAACTGTCAAGTGATTATTCTGGGGACCGAACCCTAACAAAGCCCATTCGAAAGGAAAGAGTTTGGCAGGCTTTTTGTGTGGGAAAAGTCACCAAATGGACCTTTAGCTGCACTATTTTTAAAAACCTGCTTTCATGCCATTTGTTTGGCACTTGGAGCACTATTTTTTAGTGGAAGGCACTAATGTAATAAATAATGTAACAATTACTACTGAATAATTATTAATGTAATAAATAAATAGATAATTTCAGAGTGCAAGTGCTTCCTCTGAGTTTCCTCCCAGTGCTGGTGGGACACAAAGCAATCACCGGGCTGATTAGTGTCTCCAATTTCAGGCACACTGTGAAGAGGCACAGGACTCTGGGATGTTTTGAACTGCTGCAGCCAAGAAATCCAAGTCCACAGAGGAGATTTTCATCACTTCCAAGTGAGTCTTGGTGAGACTTTGTAGAGATGACCATTTGGCGCTGAAGAAGAAGGAAATGACTGGTAGGGACTAAGCTCCAAGAGTAGTGCAAGGGATCATTGGGCTGGTCGCCTCTGCCCATTTGACTCTGTAAAGCGTGTCTCTCTCCTTCCCACAATGCCTTATGGCAGCCCAGAACTTAGCCACGCCTAGCCATTTCTTCTTTTTTTTTCCCCAGAGGCAAATGATTGTCACTGGAAAGTCGTACCGAGCCCCACACATGAATGATGAAAAATTCCTCTGTGGACTTAGATTTATTGCTTGCCGCTCCCAGGATTCCTGGGGCGTTGCAGTGCAGGGAATCTGAAAGTCCTGTGAATCCACCCTAGTTCACGCTGTCCTTTACAGGAGTTATCCGAAGTGCTGAACTTGTTCTGGGGATAGGCTTCAGTGCCTTGAATCACTCCTGCGAAATGCAGACTAAACCTGGGGTAGTTTCATGTCACCCTGATTGTACCATTTTGGGAAAAGCTTCGGTGTGGCCCTAGTGGTCCTCTATTTGAGGACCAGTCTTGTTGAGCACAGAAAGGCTCCTCTCCACAAGCCTGGCTACCGAGGGATAAATTGCCCGTGCAACAAAAAAACCATATCAATGGTGTGGAATCGTTATGATCACATCCTTCAAAGGAACTAGCTTTGAAGATCCTACATCATGGAATCTTAAGGCATGAAGGTCAGTAGTCAACTGTACCTCTAAAGCTTTTTTGGATCATTGTTCAACTAAACATTTGATCGTGATATCCCCGTATGTTGGCTTTTGTCGTCATGGTCCAGCTATCATGATGACCCCACTGCCCTTTCACCTTTGAAGAACATGACCAATGAAGAATAGGAACTGTGTCATTACAATTGTATCCTGTTTGCTGGGATAGATATTCTGTCTTTCTCTGGGGTGCGAAGATATTGTTCCTAGTAGAGTACATTACTCATCCTTCAGATGGTCTGGTTAATGAGTGACATCTATATATTACCACCTGCCTCTATCTCCTGCTGCTTTCAGATGGTAGGTAGAAATCATGCTGCTATCTTCAGTAAATGCTGCATCTTAATGACTCAATCAGACCATCAAGCTGGGGCCCCCTATGCTCTCATAATCATTACCTGATGAATCCAATGATACATCATTATGTCATTACAGCATAGCTAATATGGTGTCTTTGTTCTGAGAAAAGGGCAAAGAGAGTCCAGTACCAGAAATGCTTTTAGTAAATAACTCTGCAGATAGGCTCAGCATGGATGCTAATAATATACCTTGCACTATTCAGCCTGGCTTGATGAAGCAACTGGATGTATAAAAAGAAGATTCTCTGGTGTGATTCTCGCACACACTGATTTCTGTTTTATTACATGTGTTGCATAAACACCAGGCTTGCCAAGATGAAATGAACTTTTATAGCAGTGCCTTTAACCGTCGAAGGAGCAAGAGTCAGTAGATGATGATGTTCAGTTGAAAAAGGTAATCTGTTTGTGGGTTCAAGTATAGGTTGCAGAGAAAGTATGAAATGTCATAGAAATCCTCCCCCTCATCCTAAGGCTTGGACAAGGTGCAGAAGAAGCTAAAAGGGCAGCAGGGGGACTTTCCCAATGAAGAAAAAGAGGAAAAAGGAAAAGACAAATGAAAGCAGATTCAAGGGCATCGCTCTCTGATCCCTGGGAGGACCATCAGGAGCCAGAGGTTATTACTCACATCCTTCTTCATGGATAGAGAAGGAGGTTCATGGAGGGAGTAGGATGTCTATTGTATCATGGCAACAAAAACGGTTGCCAGCATGCCTCCTCTGCTGTGGGTGGCCTGACAGTCAGGGGTGAGCGGAGGAGCAGGTCTGAGAATGAATTGACAGAAGCTTGGAACCCACACGTGCCAACAGCTTCCGGTTCTCTTGGCACCTCTCCCTCCAACACACACCAAGATGGGGAGACGAAATACATCATCCCTGGATATTTCCCTTTTAAACAACTCCTTCACCTTCTACCCTGGCTGGCGTGAAAAGCAACAATTCCTCCATTGCAGCTTCTCCTTGCCTCATCCCCCCCCCCCGCCCACCCATGATTGCTTTGAAATTGGAGACGAGCGAGAGGGTAAAAGTCTCTATACCTATGCACAATGTGGGAAAAGCAGGAAAAGTTTCTCCCCCCCTTTCTTGCAAGATTGAAGTGTTGCTTCTTATAGTCTAATATTCAGACCCAAAAGTAATTTTTGCTCAGTCATTCCTTATCACATTTTTCAGAGTACATTGCATATTTTCCCAGAACCCACTGAGGAGATCTCAGTGTTCACTCCCTGGGATGCACAGGTATTCCCCGCCCACCCTTTGTGTATCATATCTAATAAACTGTCTCTGCAAAGCTTAATTAATGTCTCGGGCCCTCCATTGATGTGGCAGGGGAAATTAAATCCCTCCAGGCTGTCATACCCTGGAACTCATCCAGCACGGCCAAAGCTCCTCTTGGTCCCCTGCCTAGGTGGGCACAGCCATGCATAACTAGCCTGGTAATGTGGAAGTGGGCTTGCTGCTGTTAATTTGTATAAGGAAAACACAAATACGTGCCTTCCAACCTCCTGCCTGAGGAACAGTCCAACCGACACCGTGGTGCTGTGCATAAATTAATCTGCTAAGTAATTTGCTAATGCTACATATCAGCAAATCTCAGAGAAGTTCTTTCTGTCTTTCACTTGGGAGACCAAAGATTCTTCCACAAAGGGTTGTAGGTGCGTGGGGGTGGGTGGGGTGCATGTGTGCCTGCATGCGTGCGAGCAGTTGTCCTAGCTATCTTATTTACAAACTTCTGCAGAAATCCCAAATTTCAGAGGCTTCTGTTTTTACTCTACCCATTTTCCTCCACTGCTTCATTCATTTTTTGGTCTTGGCATTGGAGCCCCCCCCCCCCCCCGGCCCTCCATGGACAGAAGGCTGTTGAAAGGAGTGACATAGGAGCCAAGCCACTGATCTGACTTCGTCTCTAGTTCCTTTAGTACAGGGCCTTGGTCTCCCCTGGCTCTTTCCCCTACCCTAAACCTCTTCAAGTCCTAATGAGCAGGCCCCGGACTGGTTCCACACTCTCCCTGGGCCACGCCTGGTCCTGCCTTAGTCAGCTCTCCCTGTGCAGATCCCCCAGGTGCCCAGAGGACAGATGTCCTCAACCTTTTTGGTGGTGGAGCTGCCAGCCCTGGTGTTTTCAACACCACCACCTCTTCTGGTTCAGGATGGGTCAGTTCTTTGCTCACTCCACCTCTGCAAGGTTGTCAAAGGGCAGTGTGTGTGTGGGGGGGGGGGTCGCCACTTACCAAAAGGAAGACAGTTCTTCAAATGGAGAACTATTCTCCCTAAAGGAGAACGTACCGCCATCTCATTCTTGAGTGTTGCATGGTTTTGGCCCAGAGGGAAACTGCAAGTTAATAGACATTCATAATGGCAGCAAAAGGAGAATGGGGGAGACTCAGGAAGGGTTCCCCAATTTTTTTAGAGATAATGTTGCTTAGTGGAGTTCTTTTATTGAAACACCCCAAGGCTGAGCGGTACAGGACTTAAGCCCTGGTGGCTGAACCCCGGCTAAAATTAGACTACATATTCATACCTGAACACTCCCATTAAGATTGGTAGGACCAATTCAGGCTCATTCTAGTGAAACCTGCAGCCAAAAGATACCGCCTATCTTATTCCGTATCCCATTATGAACTAGACTACAATGACAGTAAATTAAAATTGTCCAGCACTGCTTCAGTCTATGAGACACTGAATAATAAACTCATATTGTGATCGGGTTTCTTACAGCAAGGGTTTGTTGCAGATGAAAAGCAGTATGCTCACTGGAGTGTATAATTGTCACCCCATTTCATATTCATAGCATCCTTCCTGCAGAAAGCTATACAAATGAATAACGATGCACAGCCATCTATTAAACACACTCCTCTCTAGGGCAGAATTGTTACGGTGTGCAGCCTAATGACTACACTGAATAGTTGTAAAAGAGCTAGCATTTGAAATTGATTGGATTAAATGAACCACAACTAGTACAAGGCGCAGTAGCTTCCAGGGGGGATCTACAGATACCGTGGAAGACAATAAATACTTCAGGAATGCTCGTAACCCTAGAAGCTACATATATTGACCTTTCATCTTCAAATTTTTCTGGGGAAGAAGGGCAACTTCTGTACATTTGCCAGGTTCACATAGAACAGGTCACAGATTTAGCAAGTGGACAGAGTGGAGGGATTCCTCTCTCCCACCATAAACACTTGTACATAAACAGCACATCAAATGCAGCCAATGGCACTGCTCAGATATCCCACCAAATCATGGCATCTTGTTCGTTCCTGAGGCTCAGACATGGAACAAGGTACCCTGATTTGTTAGGATATCTGAGCAGTGCCATTGGCTGCATTTATTGGCTCACCACAAGGACTTTGGCAGTGGAGTTCGAATGATCAGCTGCAAACCTTGACATCCCTCAATGGACCAGTGCTTCTGAAGTGCACTAGCAAAGTGCAACTACTGTAGGAAAACTAAACCTAATGATTCATCCTATAATCATATGACAGAACACAGAGTGGCCCAGCTGCATAGAGGGGAAGCATCAGCAAAAAGCAAGATCAGATGGGCACATCCAGACAGGGAACTTGAAGTGGTCTATTTCACACTTAAAAAGTTCTTATCTTTAATGTGATTTATTTTATCTCTCACTTGAGTGATCCTTTCCTTCACACTGATCAACCTTTCTTCGCCCATGAGAAAAGTCCATACAGGTCTGTGGATCATTTTATTTTGTCCCCCTTTCCATGAATGACACTCTCCTTCCCGCCCCCTTCCCCATGGGTGTCATTCAGTGGGCCATGGTGACTTTCCCTCTTTTTTTGGAGCATGTAAGGGTGGATTTTTGTGAGGAAGGACAGGTAGTTCTGTTCCACTGTAGCACTCAAAACAAAATCTTGGGCCAACAAGCTACATCTTTTGCACTAGGCTTTGGCTGAAAAAAATAAAAATAAAAATCTCGGGCTTCTGATAAAAACAATAACCATGAAGTATATCCCAGAAAATAGATCTGCTCATTCGGAGGTGGGGGTGGGAGAGTGTACAGTGAATGCTGGATTTTGACTGGGAAGAGCCAGGTTTGCATCCTTGCTCATGGTGTTCCCAGCTGTCTGCCTAACCCACCTCATGAGACTGTTGTGAAAGTAAGAGAGAGAAGGAAAGGTGCACTATCCTGAGCTTCTTGGACAAGATAAAAATTGAATAACACCCATGTTTTCTCAAAGGGAAGGGACAGAAATGCAGAAAAAGAATGCTCTGAGTATTTTTCTAGACTTTTCTTAGGTCTGTTTTTCTCTTGCTTGGTCACTGGTCTGTCAAAATGTCAGCTGACCAGACATTCCCATGTGTAGACAGGAATGCCTACACATACCTTTTTGTGGCTGTTGCAGTTGCGTGTATCAAATAGATGTTAATATTCCTTTACAGGAAATCGACCTCCACATCAATAGATTTTTGCTTAACAAACTGCTGGATCTGTCCCCTGGGATTCTCACACAGCAGCCTATAATTCAGTGCCACAACCGCATTTATTTTGTGGTTCCTGTTGTTTCTTTGGGAGAGAAGCAGAAAACGAGGGATGTGGTTCAAAATAAGAGAAGGCGGGCAGTCTTGGACTACAGCGGACAACATAGGCAGTTATATTTCTAGGAAACAAAAGGCAGGAATATTTACTGCAAGAGACGTTTCATGGAAAACAATAGGGGCTAATGTGCCAAGCCTAGTCACTGAAATGAACTTCTAGGTGCTTGATCAGATTGTCCCAAAGGTGTAAGGGGCTCCTAATATGCTAACCTGATTGCATTTGAATGTGGCTTCTCTAGGTATCCAAGTTTAGGACATTCTTATCTCCATTCCATTGGAGATGAGATTTAACCCCATGAGGAAAACGTGCTCTTTTATAGATAGACCTTCATAGATGGTTTTAGAGGGTTACAAGTGTCCATCTTCTGGATAACGACTTACGCCAGGAGGCATATTGAGGGGCAACTGGATTCGGAGCACTTTTATTTCGGTGGTTCTTCAGAGCATAGGAGGCAAAGAGGCTACCCTTTCCATACTCCATATTTACCTCAAAGTTTAACAGCATGAAAGTCGGTAAGTTTTACTTCAGAGAAAATGTTTTTAAGCTGCCAGTATTATTGTGAAATAACAGCATCATCTAGAAGTGGTCTCCCCACAACCACACGTCTCTGAAATATGTTTCATCTCTCTAGTCATTGCCTCCTGCACAATGTAATTTTGGAGCAACCATCTTGAGGCAGTGAGAAAATGGATAGGGCTGAGGCAGGAAGTATTTCAGATATATTCAAATAGATGGGAGAGGGCAAGGGGGAGGGCACTCATTAACAGATGTGTTTATTGTTTGCTCAATAATGTAAATAATATTTATAAAGGCATATTGACTGAATTACCAGAATGAGATTTTGCTTTACAGAATGCCATATCTATATTATTCAAATAACTAGTATTGAATATAACAAAACAGTCTGAAAACTGTTTCTCCACAATTCTAACCAGCGTGAAACCATTTGCATCTTTCAAAGAGATATATATTTTATATCATTTCCTTTATATGAATATAACTCATTCATTTAGTCATAATTACCAAGACTCAGAGTCTGGATGTGTTACAAATTGGTTCCAGTTCCAGCCAATGAAATTTCAGTGATTATGCAGCAGTGGAGCCAAGAGGCCTTAATTTATGAAAGGACATATGTCTGAAAGTTTGTCCATTCCAGATCTGGTTTAAAGATAAAGAATTTTTTTAAGAGAGAGCGAGCAGTAGCCTTGAAGTTGTCTATCCAGAGGCAATACCTGAAAAGCAGAGTGATCACATCTGGTCAGTCTTCCCCATCAAGGTGAAATATACTGGACTGAGTTCCACTTAATTTATAATTGGATTTAAATACCTCAGAATTTGCTTAGACACACAGTCACACCAATGGGCATATTTTATGCATATCTCTCATTTTACCTGTCTTTTTTTCTGAGTGACCCATTTCCTCTTTCTTTGGAAGTACATACATGGCCAGCCTTCTGTCTCACGTCCTACATGAACTGGCAGGCTTAGCTTTAGTTCCTAGTGGAAATGTTTGCATATCAGTGCAGGAGCAGTACCAAAACTTAGTGTGTTTGACAACACCAGGACTTGCATAAAGCCAGCGAAAGGAGTAAGCATTTCTTTAATGTTATATTTTGCAGTTGGTCCTTCTTCTTCACAAGAGTTCAAACAACTGCTTTAAGTCATTCCTCCCTATGGATGAGAAATATCAAAGCTAACTGAAATCCTTTCAAGTCACCTTTGAAAATGAAATTATGCGCTAATTAAAACTTCAGATAATTTTAAGGAAAATTCTGTTCAGTCATTATTTGCCAATTAGTCTGACGGTGGTATTATTGAGGGGTTTGAGGGTGGGTGAGAAACCTCAATGTGTGTGGAGAAGGGGTGATGAGGCCAGCTCTAGGGTTTTCCCCTTCTTGGTACTGTTTCTCTTTGTGAATAGCAAGGAGCACAAGAGGGGATTCTGTAGACCATCTTGACTGCTGACATGGGTGTCATCAACATTCAGGCTAGCCTTTGCTATGTAAACCTTGGCATCCTCTTCCCTGCTGGCAACCCAGGCATGATATTGTGAAGCAAAATCGGGCCACTTCCTGGTGTTTTGAATCATGGCTAGAGAAGCACAATATCCCACATTTATGAATTGGATTTTTAAAAAAGAAATAAGGAAAACAGGTAGATCAAATGTGGTTTTGTCACACCTGGTAGAGATGCTGGAATAATTTTCTCATTAGAAAGGCAAATATTTCCCCACTCCAGCTTCAATGAACCCAGCACACTTCCTTATCTAATTGGAAGTGCAATTGTACTTATGTCCTGCTGGTAGTCTTGTCACAGGCAACTGTCTGGGCAGTGTGTTCATCTCATGTTTTTATGAGTTATGAAACATTAAAGAGCAATTAACTGTACATGTGCCCATTAAACACTTGGCTTTGAGCATCTGTCCTACAGAATGCTTATCACACATGCTTGTAACTTAGTTTAATATTCAAGACTAGAGAAGAATTACTCAGGGGAAAAAGACTCAATTCACAGAACAGCTGAACATTAAAATCTGGGCAAAAGGTATAGCTAATCAAATGAGTATGAATTGGTAACACGTTTAGCTGAAGCATGACAAGACTGATGAATTTTCCACAGGAGTCCTTTGTTTAAGAAAGAAAGAAAGAAAGAAAGAAAGAAAGAAAGAAAGAAAGAAAGAAAGAAAGAAAGAAAGAAAGAAAGAAAGAAAGAAAGAAAGAAAGAAAGAAAGAATTCCATGTGTGCATTTTTGACTTGCTAATAATAAATATGAGAGAAGCTCCACAAATAACATCGCTTCTTATTTTGTGAATGTGAGCCAGGAAGCAAGACAGAGGCACCTCTCACCGGACTGCCATCCATTCCCACAAAGGAAAGAGAGAGAGAAGGGAATTATAGACTGTCAGCTCCCTCAAATAATACTTGGGAGGATTCCCTCAAGGGGGCCAAGAGAGAAGAATCATCCCAGGGCCTAGAGGGGATGGGAGAGCTAAGAGAGCAGTTAGAAAAGGCAGGAAAGAAGGAGGAGGAGAAAAGAGAGAGGAAGGGAATAAGAAGGGTGGAGGAAGGAGAAACAGTAGTAGTGGAAGCAGGAGAAAGAGAGGAGATAAAAGAGGAAAAGACACTACCACCAGGGTGGGAATGGATCTAGTTAGAAGATCCTTGGACTCATAGGTGGGAGAGATTGAAAGTACCTCAGGAAGAAGCAGACCATAGGAGGAGAGTGGTGATTCCCCCGACACCTTCATACTGGGGAGAAACCGAGGCGAGGGAGCGGAGAAGGAGGTTAAGAGGAGAGAGAGAGAAAGTAGAACAGAAAAGACGAGAGAGGATCGAATGGTGAGTGTTGGAGAGGAGGAGGAGGCCAGGGCTGGGAGAACCTGGGAAATCATGGAACCCGGAGAGAGAACAAAGTGGGAGGAATTTTTGGGAGAAGTATCCATTCCCCTGTTACCTGTATCGACTGGGACGACAATAAAGGACTGGATACCGGCTGAGCAACCGGGTCTCTGGAATTCAAGTTTTGGAAACCCTTTCATTCAGGAAGAGTGAAAACCCTTTCCAGCCCAGTTGGAAGGAAAGGAGAAAGATTATGTTCCAGTTGAAGTAAATTGTTTATTTGATAGTTCTAAAATAAATGTTCAACTGTTGCAACCACAATCGGTGTCCGTGTTTGGAGAGAATACGAGAGAAGACAACTTGAGATTCAACCCAAACCCTCACAGTGAAGAGATACAATAGACCACAGCATAAATTGCTTCCTTTTAAATAAAAAAGAAGTTTAAAATGGCAGCTACCATTAAACAGCTACAGCTACCTTAAACACAGAGCAAGAATCAGACTTCTCTCTGTAGAGGGAAACTCAGCAATTGAGGCTTGCAGCAGCAACAGCGTGACGATGTTGCTATTGATTTTCACTGGCAATTGCTGTGAATTTGTGACACACTGAACAAATTACTTAGGCTGTGGAAAGACTGCAGCTTCAGATCAAAACACTCCAGCAGGGAATGCTGTGAAGTCGAATGATATAGTAGCAAAACCCCTAGTGAGAGAACCTATTCAAGTCAGGATGAAGGCAAAGTGGAATAGTTTGGTATTAAAGTAGAATATTTGTCTAGCTAGCCCAGCCTTTCCTGACTCTAATCATGCCAAGCATTGGCAATGCTGATAGTAGCTCATGGGATTTGTTCTACGAACCATGGGGAGGGGCACAGGTTGGGGAAGGATGACCTCTAGCCCAACAATGACCTGATGCTACTCAACTTTTCTTATTTAATACATTCTGCACCCATTTTCTCATGAGATATACCATACCTTGCTGCAGCACCAAGACAGCCTTTCCTCTGAGGTGTTCCCTCTTTTGGCTGTCCTGGGCAACTGGGTCCCCTCCTGGATCACCAACAATTGGTGGAAAAGGGCCTAAGCGCCCATCTCTTCTCATTTGATTCTGTGCTGCCTAACGTGATGGTAGTGGTGGCGCAGAACCACTTGGCTGGGGGTAATTATCCAGGTCTTTATCACAGAGTGAAGAGAGTGGGCAATGACTGGTCAGTGAAGACTCCTAGTCTTTGACCCTGCCATTCAATTCCTGGCTTCCCCACCATAACTACAATGGCATGGGAAGAAGCAACCAGGAAAAACAACTCCTGCACTTCTGCAGCAAAGTATGAATGAGTCACCTTATAGCAACCAGCCCATCAGCCTACAGAAGAAGGAAAGATGGGGAGCAGGGTTGTTCCCTCAGCTCTGATTAGACATCAGCTCCATCATCCCTTCATTTTCTCATTATAAGAACAAGTGTTTGGGATTTCAGTTCCTAGAAGCTTCATCCAGCATGGCCAGTGGTCAGGGTTGTGGTAGTCATAGTCCAAAACATTGGAAGGGTCAAAGGTTCCTCAATTATAGCCTAAATTTGCCTTGTAAGCTTCCTGGCAAATTAAATACTTCATCTGCTCCATGGAGGGATAGAGGGATTTTTTCTTTTCTTTGTTACATCAGATTGTATTAGGGCAGCACTGATGTGCTGCATCAATCATAAACAAATTAGAAAACTTCCTCCTGGAGGAGTTCTACCAAACTCCAAATGACCCATATTTAACCCAAAACAACCCGCTTCAAAAGAGCCTCTGTAGACGAGCCCTATATCCACAATCAGGAATTCTGAGATTTTAAATATAATTGGATCCCAAAGTTTAGGGAATCTTAGGTGTGTTAAAGCCAAATGGTACATTGGGA
Source organism: Intellagama lesueurii (assembly GCA_037013535.1). Taxonomy (NCBI): domain Eukaryota; kingdom Metazoa; phylum Chordata; class Lepidosauria; order Squamata; family Agamidae; genus Intellagama; species Intellagama lesueurii. The sequence goes on from JBAJHW010000002.1 coordinate 181,794,951, forward strand.
ATACAGTAGCCCATATATGTTGTGGGGGACAGTAAAATGTTCCAAACATGAGCACAAAATGTCTGATCAAGTTTAGACACACAAGCTTTTCAGCTAATTGAAAATAAAAAAATACAATTATTGGGGAAATGAATCATGGATCTTCCACTTGATAAATTATTTGACCCTAAGTCACAGCTTCTAACATACATTTCCTTTGAACCGTCTCACCTCTCTTGTTTGCTCTGAATTATACATTTCTCTTATCTCCACCAACTGCCAATGTCTTTTCTTTATTAGATTATGTGAAAATGAAATAGAGGTACAGAAACTGCCTCCGGGGATTCTTTTTAAAAATGAACCTCTTCCTTGAATTAATTCTTTGCTCACATAAACCCACTGTTGAAATACATTTATGACTGTCGAGTGTTTACATATCTGGACTTTTAGTGCTGAAATATTTCAAAGCACAATTACTATCTTATGCATGTCTCCTCATAAGTATGTGCCATTGTGTTCAGTAAGGCTTATTCCCATAGACGTTTGCAGCTGAATACAATTGCAGTCTCATTTACAGACCATTTGTTGCTGTCGTTGTCATCATCATCATCAGTTGCATTTTTATCTTGCATTTTCAAGGCTCTTGACCTTCCTTTACCCACAAAAAAAACCCCCTGTGAGGCCGGTCAGGCTGAGAGGGGGTAACCAGTTTAGGAATACCCAGTGATTGTGAGGCTCAGTGAGAACTAGAACCCGGCTCTCCCAAGTCTCACCCCAGCATTCTAACCTGTACACCACAATGGCATGCTTTAGAGGTTTAAGGATACCCAAATCAATTCATGTGCATTGTTTTATTGTAATTTCTGTAATGCTAGCTGCATAACCCATTGAGCTGGGTTTCTGACTGCAGGGCTAGAGGTTGGGGGTTCGATTTCCCACTGTGTCTCCATGGGGAAGATTTCTCCTGAGTGGCTGTGGGGAGGCTGCACAGTCCCAAAGCCCTTGCAGAGGAAGGGAGACAAATCACTTCTGAGCACTCTGTGCAACAGTCTTGTAAGGTAGGTTATTGCTGAGGTGAAGATGCTGAGGCTGAGATTGAGCACACAGGCAATATTTGAACTGGGGGTTCCCTGATTCAAAGCTGAGAGGGCCACCCCATGCCTACTTAAATGGAGAGCAAGTTTTGTTCAATTCAATAGGGCTTATTTCTGAGACAAAATCCATAGAGCATTGAAGAATTAAGCTACACTAGTTTTGAGAAGGAATTATCGGGTAGAGTACCTGCCATACAGTCCATAGCAACCTACATTGGGGTGTGCAACTTTGACAAATATGGGGGGACATTTGTCTGTCCCAGGAATCCTCTGGGGGCTTCATTGACCACCCAAAACACAAAAATGTGGAAGAGAGAGAGAAAGAGAGAGACCACATATCCCAGGATTCCACATGGAATTCCACATGGCAGTTAATATAGTTTCAAACTGCTGTAACTGTGTAGTGTAAGTACACCAAGTCATGGATCATTGTGACTAGGCTAACTCAGTCCAGGAAAAGGCACAGCTGGCAGTCCAGTCATAACTAAAAGGATGCACTCTGAGACACCTAAAACACCATTTGCAAGATTAGATCCAGGAACACTCTCAATCTATGTACCTGCTCTTTCAGAAAAATGTAGTTCCAACTAGAATGGGCCATCTTGCCATTGTCTAGCCGGAGAAGCTGCCTATTAATAACATATCAAACCTCCTGGAATTATTTCTACAGGGAGAAGTGGAGTCACTGTGTCACTGTGCTTTCACATCTTAGGGCTGCTCCAGGATAGTTCCATGATCAATAGCATCAAAAGCTGCTGCGAAATCTAGAAGAATAAACCATTTTGCATTCCCATGCCCACCCTTGTCTCTTTTATGGTACAGGTCACCCACTAGGGTTGGTTTAGTAGCAAAATCAGGCCTGAAGCCAGATCGAAAGGGTCTGCAAAATCTATTTTATGCAGGCACATTTGAAGATAAGCCACCAAATCACCATCATCTTGCCCCCAAAGAGAGTGTTAGTCCTAGAGTGGTACTTGTCCTACAGGCTCCAAAGAGGGTTTTTCTGAGGAACAAGTGCACCAACATTTCTTTCAGGTCCATCCATACCAACTTTCCTCCAAAGAAACATTTATTGCCTATGGATCAACTGAGCTAAGATACCACTAAAGCCAGCTTTGATGAGCCATTATGGACAAGGATCCAGGGCAAAGGTGGCGAGATGAAGTACTTGAAGTGTCTTGCCCGCATTCTCAGTATCAAAATAATTGAAACAGACTCTATACGTGGTTGTTGTAGGTTTTCCGGGCTGTTTGGCCATGTTCTTAAGGTTTTTCTTCCTAACGTTTTGCCAGTCTCTGTGGCTGGCATCTTCAGAGGACAGGAGTTAGAACTCTGTCTGTGTTCTGGTGTAGTGTGTGGGATAGTTGAGTATTTGTAGCTGTGGGATCAGCTTTTTGTCCTTTTCAGGAGATTGGGTGATTATGGTGATCAGGGTGTTATTTGTTATGGGTGTATTTTTGTGATAAGGGGGGGGGGAGATGATCTGTTACTATGATTGATGGGTGTTGTTAGCTAGTCTTTTGTGTGCAGTGATCACTGGTCCTTGTGGCTGGGTAGAGTTCGTTGACCTTCACAATTTGGAACCACGGTGAAGAAAAACTGGAAGAATTTTTAAACCATCTCAATAGCATCCACCCAAATATACAATTCACCATGGAAAAAGAAATAGAGGGCCAACTCCCTTTCTTATATGTCATGGTCATATGCAAACCTGACCTCCTATTGGGACACAAGGTCTACAGAAAACCCACCCACACAGACTGGTACCTACACAAAAACTCCAACCACCACTCACGACAAAAAAGAGGCATAATCAAAACATTGGTAGACTGTGCAAATCGGAACTGTGAAGCTCAGTTTCTCAGCACCGAACTCAACTATCTGAATTGGGCCCTAGAGGCAAATGGCTATTCCAAGAATGAAATCACAAGAGCCATCAAACTGAGAAAACAAACTGAAGAAGAAAAACAGTCATCCACAAATAAAGTATTTCTGCCATACATCAAAGGGGTCATGGACCGCACGGGGAAACTTTTGAAAAAACACAACCTACAAACAGTATTCAGGCCCACCACAAAAATACAATAAATGTTACGGTCAGCAAAAGACAAAAGGGACGCCCTCACCACTGCAGGAGTATACCGGATACCTTGCAGTTGTGGCCAGGTATACATTGGGACCACAAAGCGCAGCGTCTACACCAGAATCAAAGAACATGAGAGACACTGCAGACTAAAACAACCGGAAAAATCGGCAGTAGCTGAACATGCCCTGAAGCAAGCTGGACCTGAAATTCTATTTCAAAAGACAGAAGTACTGGACAACACCAGCAATCATTATGTTAGACTGCACAGGGAAGCCATTGAAATCCACAAACGCCAGCAGAGCTTCAAGAAAAAAGAAGAAAGTCTAAACCTCAACAAAGCCTGGCTCCCAGCACTGAAAAATACAGCCTGCAAAAGGTCAACAAACTCTACCCAGCCACAAGGACCGGTGATCACCGCACACAAAAGATAATAAAATGAAGAAAATGTAAAAAGACAGAAAACAAAAATGTTGCATCTTGTTCAGTGATAAATACACACACACACACACACACACACACACACACACACACACACACACACACACACACACACACACACACACACACACACACTTGTTCCATTATAAAAAAACACCTGATAATAAAATGTCCCTTCATTGATCTGGAAACAGTTTTCGACAAGGATGGATCCCTAAAAATGGTTCCCTGAAAATGGAAAGAAACACCAAGGACTGATTGATTGATTCTGCCTCTGGAGAATAACAGCTGCTGCCAGGAAGGCGGTATCGACAATACTGGGCTAATGGACCGAGGCGGATAAAGTAGGCTCACCCTAAGTAGTTTTCTAGCATCCTGTGTTCTTTACATTCCGTCTCGTCATTCTCAGCAGTCCTGGTATTGGCTGCAGAGCTGCCTTTCCATTGCGTGGAAGTGCTTTGAAGCATTTGCCTGTGAGCTGACATGTATTGTTTCTTGTGCACAACTTACGAACTTATAAATAACACAAGTTCTCAGCATCTTCTACCCCACTGGTACTGATTGATTCATGAACATCTCTGTGGTCCTTGGGGAGTTCCAAGATCTTAGAACCAAGATACTTGCTGTAAGCAGTCTTATAGTATTTGTTCTAAGCTAATATGACTACCTAATTGTTTGTACCTCCCAAAGTCAGGAAATATACAAAAAAAATAAAAATAAAGGTGGATAATGGAAACAAAATGCAGGAGTGATGTAGACAGACTCGTGCTATGTCTGCTGTAGGTCCTGTTCCTTGAAACCCACTTGCCCTTTGTGCCATGTATTCTAAAAATACACAAATATTCCCACTCAAGGACCACGCCATCACTTGTCTGCAAATCTACAAGATGTGGGCAAAAGAATGGGAGTAAGAATCATCCTGATCCAGAATGTGTACTTCTGTACTTTAGGGCAAGGGTCGGCAGCATGTAGCCCAAGGGCTGCATTTGCCCCGAGGGTCATTTTTGTGGTCTCCAGCACCCCTAGATCCCTCTCTGTTCCAAACAACTTTACTTAGAAAGTGTCCACTTTACTTTTAGGGGATATTGCAGCAATTTTGCCATGTTTTGAGGGGTGCTCCGAACTTCTGGGGATCCCCAAGCCCTTGCTTCCCATTTTTGAAAGCAAGGACACTAGAGGCTGTAAGTGGCTTTTTCCAGTTTAATTCCCCCTTTTAAAAACACTTTTAAAATTAACAAAAACCAGCTTTACAGTACTTAAGTAATGTGAGTACACTGTACATTACAAACAGTGCATTAAACTTTTTTTAAAATTGGCCAGATTCCTCCCCTTTAATCCCACACCCTTTGAGGTGCAGACCGCATGCTGCTGGCAAATTTGAAAAACAGATTTGCCTACACCTATGTTGGGAAAGTTGGGAAAGTGTGAGGGCAAGAGGAGAAGAGGACGACAGAGGACGAGATGGTTGGACAGTGTCATCGAAGCGACCAACATGAATTTGACCCAACTCTGGGAGGCAGTGGAAGACAGGAGGGCCTGGCATGCTCTGGTCCGTGGGGTCACAAAGAGTCGGACACGACTGAACGACTAAACAACAACAACATGTTGTTTGGGGGGTTGGGGGGAAGGGGAGCAGGAAGACTAGGACCTACTTAGAAGCTTCACTTTGCATCTGGTATCATTTCCAACAGGAATCATCTTACATATAGAGACGCACAAATGTTCATCAGCTGCCCATTGAAGTGAACATCTACATCATTTTTAAATAGTCTGGCTAGAACCCTATTGCCAATTTATAGTAGTGTAAGGGAAACATTTTGGGATTGGAAAAATTGCTGCTTATTAAAGAGGTGCAAGGTTACAGGTGAGGCTGTTCTCTTGGTCCCACCACCCTCACTGGTGCGCTTGGTGGGGACACAGGAGAGAGGGCCTCCTCTGTCGCTGTTCCCAGACTCTGGAACTCCCTCCCACCGGAGGCCAGGCTGGCCCCATCTTTGCTGTCCTTCCGCAAGCAGGCAAAGACCTTTCTCTTCAGGCAAGCTTTCCCTCGGTGACTGCCTACGTGAGTGACTGGCCACATGGCTGGCTACATGAGTAACCTTTAGATGGATTGTTATGCATTACTGCTCTGACTGGGTCTTTAGTACTATTGTGTTCATCATCTCTCAGAGTGGTATTTGTTCCTTTTTAGTATTTGCATACTTATTGTTTTAACGTTAAAATTGTCTTTTAATAATGTAAGCTGCCTCTTTATACTCATTGTTCTTAGCTTTAAATATTGTCTTTTAATAATGTAAACCACTGTTGTATACTCATGGTTTTCAACTTTAAATATTGTCAAGGATGTAAGCCACCTTGGGCTTTCTCCTTTTTAAGGAGAAAGGCAGGGTAAAAATATTTTAAATAAATAAATAATAAATTCTGGTTTTGTGATAAAGTGCAGACCCAAGAACTCAACCAGCACCTCATTAATGAGCAACAGTTTGTTGCCAAGACTTAATGACTTCCCTTACACCAGCCTAAACTGGTAGCAGTACTCCAGTCTGTGAGTACTGTTGCAGTAGATGCTAAATGATGATGCAGCTCCACTGCCTATTCTGCTGTGTGTTCGTCATATTCCTGAATAATAAAGGCCTAGAAGCCTTTGTTACATTGCATTTGCATGGCACCCTTTTTCAAGGGAGCTTGGGGCAACATGGAGGTTTCCACAAATGGCTCCACCTACCGTTTCCCTTTATAATAACCCTTCAGTGTAAGCATCAAATATCATGGCACGAGAATTCCATGACTGAGCAGGTCTTTCCTCCCACTACCACTTTTTGTTGGGGGACACTTGCCACCTACTGATTCAAGGCGGTACTGCAGCCAACAGTACTCTTCTGTCCATTAACGGAAATCTCCAACTCCTCAGAAGTAAGAAGCCCTTTGGATCCTAATAACTCATCCCATGGCTTTTTCCTTTCCATCTACCTAGTTGCGTGTTGTTGTTTTTTCTTCCTCTATGCACGGCTCACTAACCCTCTCCCATCTATCTGCCTTAGTGACTCTTTGTCTCCTGTGATGCTCCTAAGACATTCTTTCTCTTCTATTCCTCTCCCAGCTGGGCTTTCTTTTCCCCCTCAACCACTGTTTTTTCCCCCTCATTCCCTTTGCTCTTTTTCAGTTCAGTTAAAGCATTACTGTAGGTTCTTTAGACATACCATAAAAGTACAACAAATTAGCATTCCTCCTCATGGAGGGACGTGGTGGCGCTGTGGGTTAAACCGCAGAAGCCTCTGTGCTGCAGGGTCAGAAGACCAGCAGTCGTAAGATCGAATCCACGCGACGGAGTGAGCTCCCGTTGCTTGTCCCAGCTCCTGCCAACCTAGCAGTTCGAAAGCATGCAAATGCGAGTAGATAAATAGGTACCACCTCAGCGGGAAGGTAACGGCGTTCCGTGTCTAGTCGCACTGGCCACGTGACCACGGAAACTGTCTACGGACAAAACGCTGGCTCTATGGCTTGGAAACGGGGATGAGCACGGCGCCCTAGAGTTGGACACGACTGGACTAAATGTCAAGGGGAACCTTTACCTTTACCTCATGGAATATTTCCAAGCTTTGGTCCTCATCTCCTACCCAGTGAGCTTTCTATTTGAGATTTCCTTCAGATGTCCGGTTCAGCTACAGTGAGACATGCCTTGGCTACATCCTGCTTGTATTACTGTAACACACTCCATGTGCCTTTCAAGGCGGTTTGGAAACCTCAGCTGGTTCAAAATGCAACAGTCAGACTATGAACTGGGGTCAGTTATAGGGAGCATAGAACGCCCGTGCCACAGCAACCGCATTGGCTACCAGTCTGTTTCTGGGCCCAGTTCAAAGTGCTGGTCATCACCTATAAGGTGCTATAAGGCTTGGGTTCAGGCTACCTGAAAGACCGTATCTCCCCATAGGAGTGTTTTGAGCACTTAAGATCATTGGAGGAGGCCTTCCTCTCGGTCCCATCGATGGGGACACAAGAGAGGGCCTTCTGTGGGATGGCTTCCAACTTATGGAATGCTCTCCCTCTGGAGGTCAGGTTGGTCCCCTCCCTTTTAACCTTCTGCCGACAGATAAACACCCACATTTTCAAGTGTGACAGATTCCCTGAAGCCATTTCTTAGTTAAGATAGTTCTTAATGTTTTACATGTTTTTAATTATTCAATGTATTATTATTATTATTATTATTATTATTATTATTATTATTATTATTATTATTATTATTATTATTATTATTATTATTATTATTATTATTATTAATTTATTTATTTCATTTATACCCCGCCTATCTGGTCTTGCGACCACTCTAGGCGGCTTCCAAACAACAGTAATCAGTTTTATAATTTAATTGTTTTTCATATATATCTTACTGTGTTTTTAAATTTATTTATTTTTTTAATATTATGAGCCGCCTTGATTCCCCTTATTGGGAGAAAGGCAGCCTATGTATAAATAAGACATTTAAATAAAACATTTGTCTCTGCTCTGTTCTTTTCCTCTCCCCACTTCTTTTTCAGCTCACATATTCTTCACTTTGGTGTTCATTCAGCCTTTCTATCTACTTTGTTTCCTCTCTGCCATTACCAAGCAGAAGGGCTTCCTGGTGTCAAGATTCTGATGTTTGGAGATGTTTACCATCTAGTGACTGAAGATGGAACTGCAGGATTCAGGCAACAATTATGGAACCTTTAGTTCACTGTTCCTCTGCAGTTCAGCTGTTGTGCAGTCTGGCATCCACTCTGTTCCATCCTCTGCTGTATTCAAAGCATGGAAAGTCACAACACAAGCCAACACATTGTACTATATGATAATCCTGCTCTTCTTTAGTAAGCCCCCCAATAATATTAATAATTTCCAAAGTCAGTGTTACACTGGAGATGCGGTGATGTTATCCAGCATTAAACTTCAATCATACTGTCACATGGTTATGCCTTTACTCTTGGAAAAAGGAATTAACAACTTTACTTTAAAGCTCTGATTGACATCTATATTTTCTCTGAGAGCATAGCTTTTTCTCTAAAATAGAAAATTTCAGTAAAAAGCTGAAACTGGCTGGGAGAGCTCTCTCTTCTATGGAAGGAGAATCTAACAGAAATACCCTGGTAGAATTAAATGTAAATTATGTGAGATGTTTTTGTTCCCTGCCAGTTACGCAACTGAGCACTACACAGATCTTGACAATGTTTCACTGATTTCTGAAGCAGATTCTTTTTTTTCCTGAATTTAATCTGAGTACATAGTTCACTCTTATTCTCAAAAACAGTTCAATGTTTAGTGCATATCTAAGGAAGTCCCTTCTCCTCAATACACCCACCTGAACATGGAGATCCTCTTAAGAGACCAAGAACTGGCCTTGGACATTCCTTTTCAATCTGAGATGGAACTGTCAATGCCATCAGCCAAGGTTAACATACATAGTATTCAAGGCTGAGCAAGCTATTTTGTCATGCAGGACCATGAAAGGATGGACGGTTGAACCAACCTCGAGCTGGCTACCTGAGCCTGGGATTGAACTCAATTCATGAGCAGAGTTTTCACTGCAGTACAGCAGTTTAATCATTGTGCCACATAGTTTGGTCTAGGATGAAAAATAAAGAGCCATTAACTTTACAAAAGATCGTTTGTTGATGTGGACTGATCCAGATGCTTTGGACACTTCTTATTGGAGAAAGTGGAGATTATCATGATGAGCAGATGTGCAAACAAACATGGTTTTGTTTTGTTTTTTGTATACAATAGAATCCTGTTCTCCATGGGAGATTGGCTCCAAGTTCCCCTGTGGGTTCTGAAAAATGCCGATTATAGCAAATACTATTTTAATAGCAAACACTATACCTAGCATGGTCTCTGGCTCCATCTAGTGGCCAGTTCTGGTAACGTTGTCTTTAGAAATGTGTATTTCTAGGACCTCTCTTTTAATATTTTTAATATTTTAATCAGCAGATACTGATCCTGAGGATCAGGGGTTCCTACTGTAATTATGTTGTAAACCACCCAGAGAGTCCTTTAGCACTATGGGGTGGCATATAAGTCAAAACAACAACAGAAACAAATTTGCCACTGCAACATTCCCCAATTAACTATGTAAATCATGCCTCATTGCCCCCTTGAATTAAATATATTCCTTTGCCACATACTAACCAAATGTGCTGGAAGTAATCTGATGTGGCACGTCCTACCCACCACCAGCATTAAAAAAAACCAGTCACATATCATATGTCATAAGACTCATCCCATGCTGTTTGTGCAAGTATAATAACTGTTGGAAATGTATGGTATTTGGTGATGGGTTTGAACAAGAGCAAATTGGTCCTGACAGCCATGCAGTAATGAGAGGCATTAAGTCATAGAACAGGGCCTGTGCATTGATTTCTAGCATCTTATCTCCAGATCTCTTACGCTTCCATTGTGTTAGGGAGAGAAGACTCATTGCTTTCTTTGTTGAAGAGACAGAGCAGCGAAAGAGGTCCTGTGCTATTATTGCCAAGTGTCTGTATTTCTCAAAAATTGCCCACAGTGTAATAATAACAAGATGTGATGTTTTAGGGGTGGGGTGGGTATAATCCTCTGAAGACGCCTCCCATTAGAGTCTTTTTTATTACAATATGAAACCACAATGGTGACTTAGAACATTTGCTGCCCGGGGCAAAGGACAAAAGAGCTTATCTGCTCCTGGAAAGCTGGAGTCCTACGGATGACATCGGTCCCACGGCCAGGTATGGTGGGAACTGGAACCCCTTCTCAAGAAGGCATAGTGGGGGAATCAAATTCCCAACCTCTGAGCAGATTGGAGATAGCAGCCATATTTAAAAGCCAACTTCCTGAACACAATATTGTACACTGCACTTTTTTTCCCCCAGGCTCAGTGTTTCTGACATTGACCATAAAACCAAAAAGACATATAGCGGCTGAGACAGCAGTAGTGGTCTTCACTGACTATAAGGACAGATCACAGGTATCCATTCCCTTTTTTTTTTTAATGCCCGGCCTGGAAACGTGGTAGCCAAACGTAGCAAGGAATGATTTCAGTGGCTCTGGTTACATTCCTGCAGGGAAGGTTTATTTACATTTTTTTTTAAAAATGATTTTTTGGACCATTTAAATAAAAAATTTGATTTTTTAAAATTTATATCACAATTTAAATCAATTTGATTTTAAAAAATTATTGATTTTTATCCACCCATTGCTGATGGTTTAATAGTTTAGTGCCTGTGGGCAAAGCCAGATGTCTCTTGTTTTCCTCCTTTACTTTTATATATGTGACTCTTATCTCAGAAATAGCAACACCAAAATCCACTATGATTTGATAAAATATATTGCCATTCAAGCATTCACATCAGGTAATCATCATCATCATCATCAATAACTTAGTGTCACAGAGCTGGAAGGGACCGTATGGATCATCAAGTCAATCCCCTGTCAAAGAAGCTTAGGGTATTTGTTTATGATGATAGACCACTCTGTGCTAGCAGTCTATGAATGGAAATGACAAAAGCTTATTACAATGTGTTGCATCCCCATTTAGTTATTCTTAGAGTAGGCCTGTTGAAACTAATGGAACTAGAGATGGGCATGAACTGCCACTTCGGCAGTTCATGCTGGTTTGGTGGATGGCGAAACAGGTGTTCCATTGTTCAGGGGCTACCCACTCCGGTGGGTGGCCACTCAGAAGCAGAGTCCTGGCTTCCCTGCCCCGCCTCCTCTGGGTGCTGCCTCTATGTGGCCACCTGTCAGAGAGAGCATGGCACTGAACTGCGGAACACCTGTTTGGTCATCCGCCGAACTGGCTCGAACTGCAGAACCAGCGCTTCGTGCCCATCTCTAAATGGGACTTAAGAACAAGGAAAAGGCTGTGTGGTCCCCAAGATTACACAGAGGTAAGGGTGGGCGATACCTTTTATTGGACCTCTAAAAAAATCAAACAAAGTGGAAGCCTTCACAGAGAAAATAACACTTCTTCAGGCTTAGCACAATTCCTTTATGGATAGCGCAGAAAATTGTAGACAAGAGTCCAAAAATTGATGGCACATATTTGTGAGAGTTTTTTTTTTTTTAATTATTTTTTTAACATAAGGGATGACAGAAAGGGAATTGGAATTGATGAGGAAGAGAAGAGACAATAACATACTAATATCCATTCTATACATATTGCCATATCAAGATTTTAGGTTATTCTGTTTACTCTTTTCTGCCTTCTAGATTAAGTTCTCATTTCAGTATGCACTATTCATACACTGCCTGTTAATTCAGTCCACTTGTTGAATAGATCCCATCTTTCTGTTGCCTTTTGCAAGGGATAGTCCTTCATGACTTCTGATAGGATATCTATTCCAGCTATTTCCCGTATCTTTTCAATAAGATCTTCTTGTTTCGGTACCGTTGGGCTTTTCCAATTTTTAGCATATAGAATTCTGGCTGCCGTAACAATATATATAACTATATATTCCTTTGACTTATCTATATTATCAGGTATCATACTCAATAAAAACAGTTCTGGGGTTAATGGCACCTTACAGAGCAGTATTTGTTGTAACATAGCATGTACTCTTTTCCAATATTGTTTCGCTTCTCCACATGACCACCACATATGATAATAACTTCCCACTTGTATTTCACATTTCCAACACTTATTTGATACATCTGTATACATCTTTGACAATTTTTCTGGGGTCATGTGCCACCTGTAAAACATCTTATATATATTCTCTTTAAAGTTCACCGATCTTGTGAGCTTTATATTATTTTGCCATATTTTCAGCCATTGATCAATATCAATATTATGCCCTATATTTTGCGCCCACTTAATCATACATTCCTTAACCATTTCATCTTGCATTTTAATTTCCAGTATATAATTATACATTTTCTTAACAATTTGTTCTTTTGAGCCTAAGCTCTAGATAGAAACCTTCTATTTATATCTTTTATATATCTAGATTCTAACTGTACTCTAGGCCACCAATCCATATAAACATTCTGTGACTCTAGCTCTTCTTTAGACTTTAATTTACCATCCTTATTTAATAAATCTTGATATCTTAAAAGATTTACTTTTGTCATGAGGTTAGGTTGAGTGAAGGCCTCTATCGGTGACACCCATACAGGTATTTTGTAATAAATTTGTTGTATAATCTTTCTCCACATTCCCAGTAAAGCTCTTCTTATCATATGTGAATTGAAATTTTTTTGTTCTTTATCTTTTTTGTACCATATATAGGCATGCCACCCTAATTGCAAATCGTGTCCTTCCAGGTTGAGTATTCTATCGTTTTCTAGAGTTATCCATTCTTTTATCCAATCTAAAATACAAGCTCTATAATACAGAACCCAATCTGGAAGACCAAAACCACCCCTCTGCTTAGCATCCTGCATTGCCTTAATTTTAATTCTTGTTTTTTTGCCTTGCCATATAAATCTCATAATTATCTTATTGAATTCTTTGAAAAAGGACTAGTAAAATTAATCACTATAGATTTAGGATGCTATATATTGAATTAAACATCTGAAATGTTGATATGAAATATATGTATGCATAGACACATATTATGGTGAACACAATATTAATTGTAAGGCACTCACATAGAGATACTGTATCAAGTATATATGAATTATAACATGATTATGTAGTTAAGGATAGATAGATATATCTTTTTGTTTTTTGAAATGTTGATTACTCATGATTGTAAAGCATTGATATTCTGAGATATAATTGGATAGATAAGAATGCAAGAGAAAGAATCTATAAAAAATCAATCACCAGAATTATCATAACTTTAGGATGCTTTATATTGAACTAAATATTTGAGAGCAATAAGGTTGATGCAGTCAGATTCATATAATGGATAATATTGTAAGGAAAATGCCTCCCCACCTATGTGTTTTTGTTTGTTTTGTATGTTTTGTTGATCTTGTAGGTCTATATGTGTTAGAAAAATAAAAATTATTTAAAAAAAAATATGATAGGAATTGACTGAAATAAAAATAAAATTTTCGGCAAAATATTCATTTTGATCGTCGCAATTCTTCCCAGCAACGATAGTTGTAATTTGTCCCATTTCTCCAAATTGTTCTGTATCTCCTTCATTAGTTTCATGTAGTTATCTTTAAATAGTGTACTTGTCTTCTTTGTGATTTGTATCCCTAGATATCTGATTTTCTTTTCCTCTTGGAAATTCGTCTTCTCTATTAGCTCCTGTCGTTTTGGTTCTCTCATGTTTTTAGTAAGTATTTTAGTCTTCTTTTGATTTATTCTCATTCCTGCCATGTCACCAAAGTTTTTTAACGTTACCATCAAGTCTTCTATTGAATTTAGTGGATCTTCCAGTATAATAACTAAATCATCCGCAAAGGCCTGTAATTTATAGACTTGGTCTTTTACTTTTAATCCTTTCAATTCCTTTTTTCCTCTAATTTGTTCATTTAATATTTCTAAAGTCAAGATAAATAAAAGTGGGGACAGTGGACATCCCTGTCTAGTGCCTTTCTGTATTTGGATTTCTTTTGATAGCTCGCCATTAATTCTCACTTTTGCCTTTTGTTCAGTATATATTGCTTTAATTAGTTTCATAAATCTTTCTCCAACCTGCAGTGTTTCCAACGTATATATCAAAAAATTCCAGTCAAGATTATCGAAGGCTTTCTCCGCATCTAAGAATATCATGGCCATCTGTTTCTCCGGGTGTGCTTCATAATATTCCAAGGAGTTTAGGACTATCCTTATATTATTCTTCATCTGCCTTTTTGGAAGAAACCCAGACTGATCTTGATGTATCAAATAGATTAAAATTCTTTTCATTCTAGTTGCCAGGATGATCGCATATATTTTGTAATCCACATTCAACAATGAGATCGGCCTATAATTTTGTATTTCTTTGCCTTCCGTGTTTTCCTTATGTATTAGAGAAATTATCGCTTCAGTCCATGTTGCTGGTATTTTTCCTTCTTTTTCGACACATTCTAGTAACTTCTTAAATGGTTGGAATATCACCTCTTCCAGTTCTTTGTAATATTCCGCTGATAGCCCATCCGGGCCTGGTGCTTTCCCATTTTTTTGTTTTTTAAAGGCTTCTATAATTTCTGCATGTGTTATAGGCTCATTTAAGGACTGAATTTGTTCTTTAGTCAATTTCATTTTGTTATGCTTTAATATATATTCTAACTGAGAGTTGATGTCAGTCCTCGAGGCTACAGTCTCTGGCTTCCTTGCAGCATGATTTGGAATTTGTCCATGAAAGCTCACATTAAAATATAGCAGTTAGTCTTTAAGGTACCACAACATTTTCATCTTCTTCTCTTTTTTTTCTTTTCCTTTTTCTTCTTCTTTTCTTGCCTGATAAGTTTACACATCAACTCATTGTTCATGCAGCAGCTGATGAGCATATTATGAGCATATGAGTTTGTTAACTCAAGAGGAACAAACATGGCCAACATGGCATGCTATTATTCCTTGCAGTACCGTTGGCCCTTGAATTCTTGAAGCTTTTAGCGTGCTACCAGTGGAAGGTTTACAATCATTTCTTCTTCGGTAGTAGTGAATTGAACTGGTGAGTGCTGACAGGAGTGTAGCCTGAGAACTGCCACACTGAAAACAGAAGGAGGGGCTCAGCATGCCCAGAGTAACTCAAAGATGGGAGTAGCACAACAAATGTAGGGAAATTTAGGGGGCAAAAACAAAACACCAGCCCAAGGAGGGCTGAATATGTTCAGTGGACAAAGAATGTGTCCCTGACAGAGGGTTATAGAAGGACGCAGAAAATGGGGTCGGGTGGACTTGGGTGAGGACAAAATGGAGGACAAGAACAGGGTTGGGACTTTTAAAACAGAGCATGCCCCACAGCAACCCTTTGTCTGTGTGAGGTGTTCCAAGCATCCCTTATCCTGGTTCTTGACAATGCTCCATCCCGTACGATGATGACCGTGTCCTATTCCATCCCCACCCCTGCCCTCCAGCTTAGAGCATGGCAACAGGGGCACGTGGAGGGAAGGAGGTTATTCCTTTGGAAGGTGACGGACAGCAACTCAGTTGACCCTTAAGAAGATGCATGTCTTTGCACGGGGAGGCATGGATAGACAGCGACTTCCTCAAGTTTCCCAGACTGTCCATATTTGCTCTCCCTTATGTTGACCTTCCTCCCATTTAGACTGTTGTTCTTAAGGCTGCTGACGCTGCTTCCTTCCTTTTCATACTCACCTTCTTGTCTCTCCGAGGAAGAAAAATCTTCCTTTTTGTTCTCTAGAGCTGAAGGGAGCAGACGTGGCTCTGAACATCTCCAACTTAGAAGATGTTCCTGCCAGGACTTCTATCATCTTTTCTATCTCAAGTGTGTTTTTTCTGATCAAGACAAGCTTTCTTATTTCCTTAGAAGTGTAGATGTGATTCCTTTACAAAGGTAGGAGTGCACTCAGGCAAGCATTCTGAGTTACACAGGGTGGAATTTACAAGTTCACTCGCATTTGTCCTGCTGTTTTGCTTACTCTGCAGCAATTCTCTCCTTTTAAACAAATCAAATTGGCAGCTGCCACAGCAGTGCTTCCCAACTTTGGGTGACTATCAATCTCTCCAGCAGTAAGCAATCATTCTCTGCTGCTTCTGCATTCAAAGAAAACTCCGCCTATCTGCTTTTGAGCTTCTCTTTCCCTTTCTTTTGTCTGCTGAAAGCAGTGGGTATGTAGAAGCCTGTTGTTGAAGGCAGCCATGTTTATCAGTTTTGCTGTTTCATTTGTTCAATTGTAAGTAATCAAACCTTTTATTCTTTCTACTAGTAATATCTCAAAATGAGTTATTGAGACAGTAAGTGCCAGTTAATGAGGGGAAAGAATGGAACTACTCTGGGAAATGTGAAGCTGTATGATTCTGCTGCACAGATAGAGGAATTTAATCAAAATTGAAAACTATTACAGAGAGCAGCTTTGCAGTGCTTGGACTAATGGATCAGAATGATTAATAAAAGTGAGGAGTGAAGATTCCATCTTGGCCAGGTTGTTGTTCCATTGTTAACTGATTGAACAAGGCCTGCTCCAGCCATCATTAATGTATGAAAAATGGCTGATATCCTCTAAGCAGCCTTATGGGAAGCTGAAGTGTTATGATGGGCTCTCTTTCTCCTAAACCTCAACAGATGTTTTTCTTTGCTGTTCAGCCAGACATGGAAACTGAATTTTCTCATCGATTTCTTTACTATGACCTTTCCACAATAAAAAGGGTTTGATCGACCATACAGATAAAAAACAAAAATTAAATGGCACTAAGTGAGTCAGTCAGAACAGAAAGG
Source organism: Intellagama lesueurii (assembly GCA_037013535.1). Lineage (NCBI taxonomy): Eukaryota > Metazoa > Chordata > Lepidosauria > Squamata > Agamidae > Intellagama > Intellagama lesueurii. The sequence continues at coordinate 181,811,840 of JBAJHW010000002.1, forward strand.
ATCATCAGAGTGACGTTCTTTTATACTCTTATAGCACACACATTTCCTCTGCGTCTTCACCCATTTTGTAACTGGCCTATACTCTGCAATAGGGTAGAGGGAAGAAACCAGGTCCCTGGAGAATGGGTGGGGCCTGGCAAGGACACCTGCTTGCTCAGGTGAGGAACCCTTTTGTCTGTATCGGATCCAACAGCTGGAGCCTCCTCATGCCTGACCTATGAATGTCTCTCAGCAGGACTCTCTCAGCTACACTCCTCTCCCAAGTCCTAATGAATTCAGTGGACTCACTTCTAACGGATAAGGCCGAGAGCATAAAATACAGAATCTCCAGATATCGGCAGCCTTAATTTATTCAAGTGCCACAGAGTATGTGGTCATTTACTCTTAGGTCAGTGTGTTTACAACATCCATCACGATGGGTACTTTCAGGGTGGGGGATGCTGGGAGGTGTGGTCCACCGAGGAGGCTCTTCCTGCTCAGAATTCACAGGCCTTGTGCAGCTGTTTCATCTTTTCCCCTTACCCAGAGAGACAGGGAGACAGAGAAAGAGACGGACATGGGTGGCTCTATCCACTTTCAGCTCTGGTCCCACCCAATGCTGGTTTACAACCACCCTGCAGCCCCTGACAGATAATATTTCCCTCAAGAGAATGTGGCCCTTACAGAAGACAGGTTTCCCGTGCTCATTAAGGAGCAAAGGGAAAAGCTACCTTCTGGATTATGACTCCCATGCTGGCTGGGGTAGCCAAGAAGTTATAGACTGAAACCCATGCTTGTGTGTGTGTGTGTGTGTGTGTGTGTGTGTGTGGGCTTACCCCCTTTTGAAGCAGAGAACGTGCAGACAGAAACATGGCCACCAAAAGGATACGATACCTATGTCGAATGATTCCACTCACAGTCTCAAGTTACCTAATTGTGCTGCTGGTATAGGAAGAGACACACACAATGAGTATGCTCATTGGATCATACTGTTGAATTTGCACACTAATTGCTTATGCCTCTAATTGGCATGCTATTATGATAATTTTATAAGATGAGTGGGGAATAAATGAGCTTGGTGCAATCCTGCTAGGAAGTGGCCTTATGTGCAGACAGGTCTTAGAGAGGTGCCCAGCCCTTTCATTAAGGAAGAGAGCAGCCCAGTGTACAGTATCTCCTGGGCTGTGGTATATTTCACAGCCCCAGGAGTTACATCATGGGGCATTGTCCAGGCATGGAGCATCACAAGAGCTTGAAAAGCCTCAAGATGAAAGTGAAGGAAAGATCAAAGCCTCCACTTCCATTCACAAACTGGCTTAGAAGCTTTGATCGTCACTAAATGGGAGGACAGTGCCTTTTCTTTTTAATTGTATTTGTAATGACACTCCCCCTGCCCATTAATTCAAGATGGATTAGAAGCAAACGGCAGGTGATCCAGCTTTGAAACAGCAGCCGCCATGCATTGGACTGAAAAGAAAAATTAGCCATTTTGATCAACTCCGCACTATGATGGTGTGGCGTAGACCTCAGAGGGGACAGCTTCTGTCAAAAAGGCACCATCACCAAACTGGTTGACAGGCTAAAAGCAGAGTATGCTGCTGATGGACTCAGTGATCCATAGGGTCCCTTCCAGTTCTGCAGTTCTAAGATGATGATGATCATCATGATGATATACCACCCCGTAGTGCTTAGAGCATTCTCTCTAGGTGGCTTACAATTTAATTATTCAGGCTACACATTGCGCCCCACCCCCACATGAACTTGGAACTCAATTTATTGACCTTGGAAGGGTGGAAGGCTTAATCAACCTCGAGCCGGCTACCTGAGTCGGTCACGATCAAAGTCAGGTCGCCAACAGAGTCTTGATTGTAATACTACAGTTTTTAACCACTGTGCCACAAGGCTAGATGTTCCAAAAAATCTAAGGGGAAAGAAGAAAAAGTTCACTTGCACCATCCATCCAATTTTTCATACCATCTAGCCTGATGAAGAGATCTGGGAAATGCAAAAGCTCATGTTTTTGTTTGTTTGCTTGTTTGTTTGAGTTTTAATTGATCCCGATAGAAGAATTGTCCTACCTGTGGATTTTGCACCTTCATATTTACATCATGGATAAAAATTCCTCATATTCCCATAGGTTGTGCAATGATTCCCCCTTAGCGCACTCTATGCTCCCCTTAGGGTAGCAGTTGCCCTCCTGTGGGCCTCCAGAGTTTCTGATTCCACCCATGACCCTTGATGCTGCTGACTGGGGTGTCTGGGAGATGAAATCCTAAGCCTCTGCCCAGCCACAGGTTGAGAACCACTGCTCTGGGGCATCACAGGGAGAGATGGAGGCAGAAGCTGTGCTGACCCCTCACCCCCACCCGTGAACCATGTCACACATGCACCCAGAAGGCTTCTTTCCACCTGTGGCCTGCGCATAGCCTGCAAGCCCATACATGAGGGAAGGGGGAGTTCTGGTATAAGGCATGCACAGATGTCCTTGGGGAGGTGGATCAAAAGTTCCGAGTGCCATGCCTAATAAGTCCGATCAAATAATTCTCACTTGACCTTGCAACAGCATTGGCTCAATGACACAAATGAATAATCTGTGCCAGCGTACATACATTGGGTGTATTCAGTTCCTATATACCCTGTTTCCCCTAAAATAAGATCTAACCTGAAAATAAGCCCTAGTAGGATTTTTCAGGATGCTCGTAATATAAGCCCTAACCCAAAAATAAGCCCCAGTTCATTGAAAGCCCTCCCTCCACCATTGTGCAGCATTGTGCAGCAACCAGAAGAAGATGACATGACAGTATTTGAATAAATGTAGATTGTTGTGCACGAAAAAATAAAACATCCCCTGAAAATAAGCCCTAATGCTTTTTTTGGAGCAAAAATTAATATAAGACCCTGTCTTATTTTCGGGGAAACAGGGTATTCATTTCACAAACTCACCAAGACTACACACCCCTCTCTGCTAGCTCACATTTTATTTCATTTGAAAGAACATGTCACTGGAGACATTCTTATTAAACAGTCCGTTCTGATATAATCAAAAAGCATTTTTTACAATTTTATTTAAATAGCAAATTTTTAGGAAGTAACAGTGACACAGTTAATTTTAGACGCTGGCTTAAAAGGTCTGTTGTTGGACTGTCCTATTGGATCAAAGGCCTAGCTAAAACATTCTGTTCACATCTTAGCCTTGTCCTCAGCAACTGATACACAAAGAGTCATACTGCCTCTGATACTGGATGTGACATGTATGAGGATATGGGTTTTGCCCAGTCACGTACCTTCTAGGTCTCACCCAGCCTAGGGTTCAAAGGGCAGTGGAATTTGGGAACTAGAGTTGGCACCTTCCCTAGTGGAATAGCACCTTTAAGGAGGCTCATTCCTTACAACATGCACCCATCTTGACTAGTAGCTACTGATGGACATCTCCTCCATCAATTTATCCATTCTCTTTTAAAAGCCATTCAAGTTGGTAGCCTTACGGCAGTGAATTCCATAGTTTATGCACAGCAAAGCAGTATTTCCTTTCATCTGTCCTGCATCTCCTATTACTCAGGACTTCATCAGACAGATATTTGTCCTCCTGTTTGGTGCACTATGGGGGTGGACTGGTTCATTCTTTTTTTCTGACAGTCACTCAATGTAATCATTAGAGTGGATGAATTTGCCCGCAAAAGCACCCCAACCGGCACCTGTCAGGGGCTTCTACTTTTCTTGGTGCAGATTGGTGAGCTTCAGTCTGTTTCCAGTGTGTACAATTGCTGGGAATGGACCAAAGGATCCTTCCACTGTCAATTTTGAGTATCCTGAAGTGGCTTAGTAAGCCAGTTACTTCAGGACATCAGCAAATTGAACACTCCCCCTGCTCCTCTGTGTGGGGAGGGACAGAGGAAGTGACATTATTTTTTTGCCTCTGCTAGACTATTGCTGGTGTGCTGGATCACTTAGATTAAAAAATTTAAAAAATATTTTGTTTGTCTTTCTGTGAAGTTCTAATCAAAACCACAGGTGCAGGCAGATTTTCAACTCGCACTACACACAAGGCAAAGATTTTTTTTTTAAATTAATCTAATTGATGAACGCATCAGCAATGGTCTAGCAGAGGCAAAACAAATTATTTCATTTTCCCTGCCCCTCCACAGAGGACGAAGGGGAGTATTCAGTTTGCTGATATCCTGAAATGGCTCGTTTATTAAGCCATTTCACAACACCGGAAACTGACAGTGGAAGAAGCAAAGCTGAACAGGGTCTCTTGGGGTTGGTATACCATTTGGACATGAGGATCACACCAAATGACATATTGCTCCTCTCCCCCTCACCTGGGCCCAACCTCAGGCAACCCTATTTAGACTGCACCAGCCCCTCCCCCAAAAGGGCCAAGGTAGTCAGAACCTCGGTTTCAGGGGATGACTCTGATTCTGGTATTACAAAAGGGGGAGAAAAGCTGGACTGAACAATCTGGTGTAGGGTCTTCTTTAGATGAGAAAAGTTCAGTTTTCTTAATTCAATATCATTGAGCCAGACCTCCTCCATTGCTTCCCCTAAAGCCCAGCAGTTCTGCCCACAAATCCTGCCCTGGATTCGTTTATCTACAATGAGACAATATTGATGGTGCTTTTTCTAACGGCAGTTTATTTATCAATATGTAACTGCTAGGCATGGTGGAACAGGCAAGCCCAGGCAGGTCGAGTCTGTGGGACAGCATCATTTCTTCCCAAAGAGCACACATCATCAATCACCCCTTGGCTTAAGCACTGCTTCCTTCAAGCCTTCCATCTCCTTCGCTTATTATATTCCCGCTGTCTCCATTTCTTTTCTATCTAGAGACCCCCTTTCTCAGCTTGGGTCCCCTTCTCCCCACCAATATTGTCACTGGCAGGACAGCTGCTGGGTCATCGACCACCTTTGCCCCTAGGAGATAGCTTTCCATTGGGTAGAATTAATCACAGTCTAATCGTAAGTTACAGGAGGTAAGGGCTGGCTGAATGAGATCTCTCTAATTTATTGAATCTGACTAGCACAGACCAAGGAACACACAGCTGGGCTACAATTCTCTGTGGCAAATACACACTGCGGAGCAGAGCAGAGGATTAATTTGCCACAAGTTAGTGCTAAAACAAACCAGATGGCTAGCCCTCTTTTGTTGCTGCTGTGGGAGTTAAGATCAGCCAAAACGTGTTCAGCTAGAAGGGAGAGACAGTATCACCCTGCAAAACCCAAAGAAACCAACTTAATAGTCAATATTGCCATCAACAGCCTGCTATCTAGTGCATGGATTTTCTACCAGAGATTGGAATGGTTTCTTTTTTTGGACTACAACTCCCAGAATCCCCCACCAACATGGCCATTGGCCATGGGGTTTGTACTCCCCCAAAAGTCATATCTCTAAAACCTGATCGTTTCAAGAACACTGCAGTCTGACATTTGAGTCAATGAGAAGTCTTCAGCTGCTTTCCCTCTTTGGTTTGGTACTTCTTGATAGCTTTGCAAAAAAGCTGAATTATCTATCCAAAACCTACACTGTGAAGTTAAGGAGGAGGAGGAGGAGGTAGCGGGAGGGAGAAATGGAGCTGAAGGTCACAGTAGTTGAATTGTGATTTATTTTATCAAAACTGCCAGAAAAATGGCATCCTCACCATTCACAGAGTAAAGTGACAGTCTGTGTTTTATACCGGATGTCTTCTGGCTTGGTTCTCCAGGCCTTGGCTTTGTTCCTGCAGCATCTTATCTTCTGCCCTGCGTTTGTGTTGCTCAACATTGTGATATCTGAAATGCATTGAAGAGAAACATTGGCACACTTTACACAAAGGATCAGCAGAAGATAGATCTGGACCTCGGGGGATTTTACAGGAGGTTAGGAGGGATTTCTGTGGCCCAGTTATTTGAGTACAGCAGGGATAAAATGAACTATACTGCTGAAATGCTCAGATTAAACAGGCAGTGATTTTTAGGCAGAGGGTTTTGTAAGCACCTTTCGTTTTGGGCTCTTTCTAGGTGAATGTCTTTCACACCAGGCTACAGCTGATGGTGTACAAACACCACTGCATGACTGTATGACATTGATAAGTGCCTGCAAGTGGCCAACAACAACAAAAGGGATCTTATTGAGGCCAAAATTGACCATAATACCTATATCAGAGGGGCTTGTCAACAGAAGAGCTACTCTATCAGCTAAGCATAGGACTTTTTGATTATTTTTTTCACTACAACTGTCAATTCACCAGGAATTCCCCCAGCTAGAATTCTTGTAGCTTTATCCAAAAACTCCAGGTTCCCAGAGAGGTTTCAGAACATATAGCTGTGCCTTGGCAAGTTTCTCTCTGCAGCAACTTCCATTTAGTATGAAGAAGAAGAAGGATATGGATAGGAAGGCTTAAATTCCATGGGAACTGCAAGGCATTAGGGGGTGGTAGTTTTTAAAGAGGCGGCCTCTACAGAACCTAATAAGCAGAGAGACTACTGCCCCCCTAATATTCCAGTTCCCATGAGGCTTAGTCCCTCACATCTGTTTCCTTCTACTTCATGCTTAACTGCCAGAGCTGCAGAGAGGAACTTGCCAGAGGACTGAAACTCCTCTGAAGATTTAGCTCTTTTGGGGGGGCTTAGGGACGTGGTGGCGCTGTGGGTTAAACCGCAGAAGCCTCTGTGCTGCAGGGTCAGAAGACCAGCAGTCGTAAGATCGAATCCACGCAACGGAGTGAGCTCCCATCGCTTGTCCCAGCTCCTGCCCACCTAGCAGTTCGAAAGCATGCAAATGCGAGTAGATAAATAGGTACCACCTCGGTGGGAAGGTAACGGCGTTCCATGTCTAGTCGCGCTGGCCACGTGACCACGGAAACTGTCTACGGACAAACACTGGCTCTACGGCTTGGAAACGGGGATGAGCACCGCCCCCTAGAGTCAGACACGACTGGACTAAATGTCAAGGGGAACCTTTACCTTTACCTAAGTTACCAGAATTTATTAGCTGGGATAATTCCTGATGAATTCTGGTAATTGTATTGAAAAAAAATCTGGAAGTCCATGCCTCATATCAACCCTGACAGACACTTGTTGGTGATATACTTTGCATTCAGGAAATACATAGAGACAGTCACCAGCAGCATGAGACTTGCAGCAGAGAGGCCCCATAGACACCACAAAAGCACCATATTAGTCAAGCCTGACCTCCAAGTATCATCTGCTGCTGTCACATAACAAGATGATACAGAGATAATAATAGTAGAGCTAAGTAATTGCACAGTATCTTGCATTTAAAAATCGCCTATTGGAGCTTGCACATGATTCATCTGAAGAAGTATGCTTGGACACATGAAAGCTTACGAATAATAAAAACTAGCCTTATAGGTGCTACATGACTATTTTCTGGTTTCTCTTTTGTTTATCATCATTTACTACTGCATTAAACTGTGTAATCTAACCAAAGGATTCTAATAGAAACCCTCTTGCCAAATTGTTGATTTTTCATCGACTTTCAAGGACAATGCAACTGATGGAGGATTCACAAGAATGGTCTGCCCCAGGACTCCTATTTTGGCGCATATTATGATTAGCAATCCACTTAAAACTCAACTCGACTAAAATTCAGATATCTGAGAGGCAAGCAGGCATCTCACAAACTTCAGTTTACCTTGAAGGATGTCCAATAGATTATTGTTTTGCCCCCAAATATTGGGGTATTACTTTGGATTGTGTGGTGACCTATAAGAAACGCTGCCACAATACAAGGCAAAAGGTCTCCCCAAGGCACAATATCCTTTGAATATCAGGAACCTGTGCGGGAACACAAGCACAAACACTAAAAACTATAGCCTTGGCCTTATGCTACTCTGCAGGAGACTACACCAGGTCAGTGTGGTATAGCTCAGCCCATGCAAAACAGGTAGATGCTTTGTTTGTTTGCTCATTCATTGCACTTGTATGCTACCTTTCTCTCAGGTGGCGGGATTCAAGGCAGCTCACAGATCATTAGAACAATCACAGAATTAAAACATGATGTATAGATCATTAAAAAGTTAGTGAACATGAAAAAGTTTTAAATCATCATCTAAAAACAGATGAAAAAAGATTAAAAGCATTAAAACACACATAACAAGGATAAATAGCACTAGGCCTAGGGCATCTAGCTACATTAAAATTAAATATTAGAAGTCTGCCTGAACAAATATTTTTCTAATTGTCTCCAAAAGAAGAAGGGAGAGGGAACAAGCCTAGCCTTCCACAGCACTCAATGAAAGCTGTAATTGCTGGATGCCTGCGGCCAACCTCTGTTGATAAAATCAATTACCTAGCAGGCATTGTACCCAGTAACACACAGAGAGAGATAACAGCTAATAGTGGAAGATTCAAAGCATCTACATCAAATGAGCATCCATCCTTTGGCTACCATCTCCCCTCAAGGATTTCCCCCCCCCCCGAACATCTGTGAAACTTGAAGGAACAGCAGAGAATGCCCAGGCAATAATGTGGAAAGAAAGAACTACCCGCCTCTTAAAAATAAATGGAACTCCGGGAAAGTCTAGGCCCCAATCCCACAGAGAACTGAGTTCCTTGGAAGTCACTGAATAGGCTCGGGATGGGAGTTGCCAGAACCAAAGGGAAGCTAAGAAAATGGGGTTTGTGCACTGACACAGTCCTTTGCAGTTGTGGAGAGGAACATCCTTCACGTCCCTTCATGTACACCAAGGAAGACTGGCTGCCCCAAACGCTCTTGGTGTTGCCTGTTATTGGGCAAAACTAATCTGAAATATGTCTTCATTGCACTGTGGTGATTCTGACATGAACAAAAGAAAGACTTGAGGTTTACTCTCAGAGAAGAGAGCTCAGGATTATAGTCTTCAAGCTAGTTTTCCCCCTCAAAAAAGGTCTGTTTAATTCATTTTAAGTTAGGGTAGAACTCTTGGATATTAAAATGTGTGCCGCCATGAGGAAAAACTAATCTTTTCTGGTGAGCAGGTTAATTAAAAAAATTGTTCAGTAAGGTGAACTGCAAGAAGGAAGCAAGAACAATCAACAGAGTGCCCTCCTTTCAGACTTCACACTCTGCAGACAATTGAGTCCTTCCCCCCCCCCGCCCCATGCACCACTTGCAGATGTACCAATGACAGTTCCAAGCCCCCCCTGCAGACGTTGGAAAACACGAATTAAAGCAAACACTAAGGGGTCTCTGAAGGGACGTGGTGGCGCTGCGGGTTAAACCGCAGAAGCCTCTGTGCTGCAGGGTCAGAAGACCAGCAGTCGTAAGATCGAATCCACGCGACGGAGTGAGCTCCCATCGCCTGTCCCAGCTCCTGCCAACCTAGCAGTTCGAAAGCATGTAAAATGCGAGTAGATAAATAGGTACCACCACGGTGGGAAGGTAAACGGCGTTCCGTGTCTAGTCGCGCTGGCCACGTGACCACGGAAACTGTCTTTGGACAAACGCTGGCTCTACGGCTTGGAAACGGGGATGAGCACTGCGCCCTAGAGTCGGACACGACTGGACTAAATGTCAAGGGGAACCTTTACCTTTACCTTAAGGGGTCTCTAGCTCCCTCTAATGGCCAGTTCTGGTAACTTCACCTTTAGAAATATATATTTCTAACATTTTTCTTTTAATCTTTTTAATATTTTCAGACCACGGATAAGTGAATCAACGGATACTGAATCCTGCGGATACAGGGTCCTACTGTATTGCAATTTCAACCATGTGATCCAAAGCACTGATATGAAAAGTACAGCAGTAACCACCATTTGCTTGCTCCTCTATGAAGACAATCACCTTCACTGCTGTGTCTACAGTGAAAGCCATCCAAGAGTGAAATAATGAATTGCATTATATTATTTCAATTCCCCAAAACATCCGAGTGGCATTGCGTCTGCGGTCCCTAGTAGCTGGGCACTTTCCAGGCGTGGTGGCTTACAATATGCATCAATCCCAGGCAGCTTGGCCATTGGGAGCTGCAATCTGCTATATCCCTCCTAGATGGGGATGATGGGGATTATAGTCCAACACATCAGCAGGGCAGCAGGTCGGACAAGGCTATCTTGTGCCAAAGAGAAACCTGTTCTCATTATACTGAAAATAACAGGCTCCCTATGAAAGGAAACCCAACAAAATGTATCTTTATCCACCTGGGAGTAAAACAGTCAGCAAGTAAGTTAAAGCTTTAGCTTTGGCTTGCCAATGTTTAGATCCAGACACTCTTGAAGAGCTAATTCAGGGATGGAGAAGATTTGGCTCTCTAGATTTTTTGGACAACAATGCATGCAAATACTTTTTATGGGCCATGCTGGTTGGATCTTCTAGGACTTGAAATCCATAACTTAGGGCTTCAAAGTTTTCCCTCCCACTAATCTAAATAGACCTGGTCTTTGTTAGACTGGCTCATTAGACAGGATCACTATTTGTCAACTATCATGATGGGACGTACTTGTATTTTCATTTTTCCTCTTACAAACAAGCTAGCGGCCTCAGACCTTTGGCAGTATCGATTCTGTTTAAACTACATTTGCATTTAGAAGTGTTTTTCAAAATTCTGATAGGTAGTTATGGCAGTGAAAATAATAAAGACAACGAAATTTGGCAGGACAAGCTTCTGTAGGTAGCACAAAAATGCCACAAGTTGTTTTTAATTTTCTTAGGAATGTGTATGTGTAATTGCAACGGTCGTTCACAGTGTTAAACAGTCAGTGAAATAAAAACATACAGCATTCCATCAAGATGGGTATTAGGCAGATTTCAAGGTTCTTGGCAAGTGCCAGCAAGCATGGCGGGGTGGTTAGAGACCTAGACTTAGGGGTCTGAGACGTAGGGCACTAGGTGACCATGAGCCAGTTGTCGTTTCCCAGTCTAACTTATCTCACAGAGTTATTGTGAGGGGAAAATGGAGAGGAAGAGCTACATATGCTGCCTACAGCTCCTGGGAGGAAAGACAGGTTGTACATGTCAATTAAAAAAATAGTAGTAATGTGATGAAGACCACTGTTACCCCCTGCCAATGGGAAGCCCATATACAACATGGATCTAACTGGTGGCAAGACATGTGCTCTTTCCACAGAGCACATCAAGACATGCACTGAGTTTCCTCTGACCACTTCCACCATGCAACAGCCAGCCCTCCCATTAGACAGAGTGTGTCAGTTGCTTCAGGTGACAGAGTTTGATTGCTGAGAAGGGGTGTGAAACCGTTACTTTTATGGACTCATGTCAAGGCTTGTCCTTGATCCTATCAGGCATTTTATTATTCAATAACAATAGTAAAGCGAGAGTTTCAAATTGGCAAGTCTCTTGTGCGAACATTTTTCTTATTAGTGCGCAGCACGTGGGTTTCCACCTTCCTCTTCCTCTGTAAAGACACTTCATAGAAAGACAGCGTGTGCTTTGCAAAAGGTGGGGATGCACCTGTATTCACCTGTTCTGTCATTCATGCATTCTCATTTCCTGAAGATGAAATTGCTTGACCTCTTCAGGAAGAAAAGGGGGCAGCTCCTACAGTTTCTTTCTGCTAGGGACTAGACATTGAAAAAAATTGGTTAAAGAAATAAGACAATTCATTCCAAAAGCAAGGAGGTTTGAGGTAATTGCCTCAGTGAAGCTGGATCCTTCCCCTCTCAGGTATGCTTGGAATTCAGAATCAAACCTCATTGGCTAAAAAACATTTGGGTGAGAAATGTATAGACATTGTATACATCACTGTACCTGGGAGTTTAGCTCACAAATCCACCTCCTCTTGGCTGCAATAAATAGATCATGTGTCCTAATAAAGGAGAGGATAGATCTCCATGAATGTTTGTCTCCACAGTCATATGAAGACAATGAAACATACGTAGATGCTTGGAACTTGGCATCAATTTTAAACCATTCTTTTTATTTAAATTTTCTGTGATGTAAGAATATTTACATCAAGTATACATCAGCACAATAAACCAGTTACAATTGAGAACCCCAGTCATTGTCAGAGTTAGTAATCCTAAATCTCTCTTTCCCCCAGGTTATTTTAGCACTTTGTGAGGCCCCAAAAAGGGCATCTGTGAAGACTGAGCACAGTTGAGGGGCTAGGCCTTTTGAGGACTCTGCTGCTGTCACAGGTAAGGCTTCCAACAGAAGAACTGACAGGGAAACTGAGCCTGTACCTCTTGGATTGGTATGAAATGTGTAACTTGAGCCAGCTGAAACAATGTGGGATTTATTTCCCTCAACTGCTCTCTTAGGGCAGTGGTCCCCAAACTTCTCCAAACCGCGGATAGGTTGGGGGGTGCAGGGTCCGTGTGCGGGGGAGCGGGGCGCGCTCGTGGGTTTTTTCTTTTAATATTTTAAATATTTTCAGACTATGGATAAGTGAAACTGTGCATGCTGATCCCTCAGATACGGGGTCCTACTGTATTTTCAAATGTCCACCAAGCCATAGCACACACTTTTCTGCATCAGTTCAAGTGATCACACTGCCTCATTGATCTGAATGGTTCTGCTGTGGAAAAAAAAGTAGAAGCACCAGCGGAAGAGGTAAAAACTATGGATGGATGGGTGTGTGGAACTCCAGGCTGATTCATGTTTGCTTTTGTTATTTGGTCCATGAAAAAATATATGAATCAAACCATCGCAATCTCCTTTTCTTGTCAATGTGGTCACAGCTTTAGTTGCGTATCAGACTTCAGGATATTTCAATAAAAATATCTCTGAGTCCACAGAGACATTTGTCTTCTCATTTCCTAAATATATATATATTTATCCTTGTCAAAAAACAAGAGATGAACAAGGAACGGTACAAGCGGTGAAGGCCAAGTTTATAAAACAAATATATCCAGACCATGGATGGGTTCTTTAAGAAGGGATTGAACATTTCAACAACCAGTTTAGACGATTCCAGTGAGAGAGGTGTGCCCTTCATTAATTCTGGATTTAATATGTGCTGTTTCTAATGGGAGTCGTGAATCTACTTCATGGTCTGTCATTATTCTCAGCAACTGCCTCCGATGAAAAGTAGAGTGATAGATCTTCAGTGGAGGTATTCCCAAACCCCCTGTTTTTAACAAGCAATATGCTATAGAATTGGGAAGCCCAGAATGTTTTCTGCATTTGTAAATTCATTTATGATTTCTTGCCAGTGATTGAATAACGTATCTTTAAATTGTAGCGACAGTACTTGGGGACGAAAGGTAATTTATGGTAAAGCTGCTAATTAAATTGTCACTATGCGACTCAACCATGAAAGTTAATGTTTTTTCCAGCCATTCAGCTGTTCTCTTAATTTACTGAAAAGTGGTCTGAAGCATAATATGGTCTTGGAAAATTTTCCAGGAATTATTTGCAGTTCACTGGGATGCCTGTGAGGGAGCTTAAAGCTTCTTTCTCTTTGATTAATTAAAAGCTAAGATTTTGGGTTGTGATAAATTGATGGTTAACCCAGACACTGCCCCAAACACCTTTAGCATATGTATAAAGCAGGGGAGGTCCCCAATCAAGTTGGCAGTTGTAAAAGCCGAGTCATCTGCAAAAATGTTAATTGACCATTTATGTCCGTTTATGACAACCTCTTTCAGAGCAGTCTCAAACTTGTCTCAGTTTGCTAGGACCTCCACTGCAGATGTGAACAGGATTGGGGACGGTGGAACTTGGCCTGCATTCTAAGGTGCCCTGACAGGTGCATACCTGTGGATTCTTTTAAAATCAGATTAATTGATTTTAGTTAATTAGAAATGTTATACACCTTGCAATAGCATCTCCACTTACTAATCTGCAGAAAGAAACTTAACATACTCATTTCTTCAGAGGGCCTGCAGGCATCTCCATGTGCATCAGAGGCATTGGGGTGGGGATTGCCAGCCACCTCTCAGCCCCCCCATCTTGAGAATTCTTCAGAAAGTTGGGGGAGGGCAGAAAGAGCGTGATCAGACGGCTGCTTGGAATAGCAGAGGAATCCAGCCGAGGGGAAGGCTGACAGAGCATTGGGGTGGATGGGTCAGGGCAAAGGCAAAGGGGCAGGGGACAGGCAAGAGAAAGAGCAGAGGGCAGGAGAGTAAGGGAGAGAAATACTGCTTAGCCTCTTGGGAGAGAAACAGCACCAGAAAGAAAGAAGGGCTAAGTGGGTAGGAGGAGAAAAGCTCCTGCATAGGTGGGGGAATTAAGGGTTTCTTACCACGTCTGGCACTTCTGATAGTGAATAATAAAATATTCCTAGAAAAGCCCCATGAATTCAGTTAGTCTCAGCTGTTGTAAAATGCCAAAACAATGTCTCGAGGAAAATGTATGAGCGTAAGAAAGCTGCAGGATCAGGCAAAGGTGCATTAGTCCAACCTGACCTATTTTGCCACCAGGGAAGAACTGTGGGATTACAAATCCAGGGTCCCTCTGAACAGAATGAACAGGAAGGACCTGAAAAACAGGCTTCGAGCAAGGGAAGTTAATACCTGTTAACACTGATGTGGGAGGCATCCTGTAGAACCATTAACTCCAGAACCTATAGTTACCAAACGGCACCACATTCTAGTAGAATATGCTCTTGCTGGTCATAACCGCTAGCAGGATAGCACTGTGAGTCTGGGATCCAGTTGCAGAACCAGAAGTTCTTCCAGTCAGAAGAGCCAGCCTGTGTAGCCTTGGGCAAGCTGCACATTGCCAGGGCATGCCCAGAAGAAGAGAGTGGTAAACCAATTCAGGGTACGCTACACCTAGAAAACCCTGGAAAGGGTTACCATAAGCCAGAATCAACTTGATGGCATGTAACTATTGCACGGTAGGACCCCCCCCCCCCATGTGCAGAATCAGTATCCACTGATTCCTTTATCCGCTGCCTGAAAATACTAAAACACGAACAAACCAGAAATACATATGTATTTCCAGGGTGTATTTACCAGAACTGGCCACTGAAGGGAGCCAGAGACCATGCAATGTATGTAAGTGGTGCCTCGACTTACGAACGTCCCTACATACAAACAATTCAACTTACTAACAGCTCCGTTCACATAATTTTGCTTCGACTTGTGAACGGCGCTTCGACTTACGAACAAAAAAAATGCGAAAAAAGCGGGAAATGCACTTTGGACTGCCCGGTACTGCCTGGTACTGCCTGGTACTGTAATTTTAAAATGCAAAAATTGGTTTAAAAGGTGCTTGGTTTGGTTTAAAGCTGCTTGGTTTTAAAGGTGTTCTGTTTAAAAGCTGTTCGTTCCCTCCCTCCCTCCTTTCCTGCCCTTTTTTTAACCTTAGGTCATCTTAGGTTTTTAAAAAAATTCTCCCCCTAGTGGTAGAGGACGGATTAAACGCTTTTGCATTAGTTCCTATGGGAACGAATGCTTCGACTTACAAACGGCGCCTCGACATAAGAACAAAAAACAGCCGGAACGGATTAATCGGTTTTCAATGCATTCCTATGGGAAATGCTGATTCGACTTACGAACGTTTCGACTTAAGAACATCATTCCAATACGGATTAAGTTCGTAAGTCGAGGCACCACTTTTTCACGTTTTTTCGTGTCTGCTAGGGGGCTCTGAACCGATCCCCCACAGATACCGGGGTTCTTTTGTAATTATCATTAGTCATAACTGGCACTCTATGGCATTTGAATGTGTATCAGCCAAATCACTCACACTCTCTATCCATGATGGAAATCATGATATTATACAGAAAGGATGAAAAAGCCATCCTGTCCAATTACCCATTTTAAAAGCAGCACCGTCAATCTCCTGTACTTCCCAGACCTTTTTTGTCAGGGGAGTTTGAGACAACCCAGAAAAATACTCTGCCCTTGCCTGCTGTTTGGCTTTCACACCACTCGTATTCTTCCACCACTCACATTTCAGACTCTCTCTTTTGAGACAGATGTACTAAGACACAACACAAACGGGAGCACAAAAAGGCAAACCCTCTGCTCGTTATGTGTCGCAGACACTCTCCTCAGCAGACGAAAGAAGCATGAGGCTCCAAGCAGATTAGAGACCAGGCGGCCTGGGGTGGCTGCCGAACCAGCTGGATCCCTGCCTTGAATTCCAGCCAGAAGCCATCTTACCCCTCAGTACCGCAAGGTTCCAGAAAGGAAGGAAATAAACACATACTGCAGGTGAGATGACGGCAACCAGACCGAAAAAATAACATGCGGTGCAAGAGAGGATTAAAGAAATAGCAGCCTCTCTTTCTTAGCCACTGCTGTCTTATACAGCACTAACAAAACTAACAGCTCCCCGCCCCCAATATGTTTAATACTGTACTCCCTTAAGGAAGTTTTGTATTATCTGTAATACCAAACTGAATGATCTAACATTAAAAATCCAAATATTTCCTTTCCTCTATATAGCACGCAGGGCTATGCAAACTGGGGTGTTTTTTTTTTTTTTAAAAGAATGTAACATTTTATCATCCGGAGGCCGTATTTGTTTTACAAGGTTCCCCTGTTCCAGTAGCACAGGGAGGTGTGATCAGCGTACCTATTCAAACTGCTGTCCAGGTGTTGATGAGGGGCAGCTTCAAGGCCCCTGCTCTCCCTCCAGATGGTTTACCTGTAAAGTGGACATGAACAGGACAGTCCTAGAAACGGAGGATGCATTCAGACAGGACAACTCAGGGAGGTGGTGCAAAATCTAGAAACTCAAAGGAGAGGAGGCTTCTGGAGGCAGCTGCCATGGCTTCTCCTTCTCTTCTGCCATTGAGGTAAAGAGACGCCTGGCTTTTCCCCTGGTTTGCTTGTCAGGGGGTGTGCCATCAACCACCAGCATTCTAGTTTCCTGCCCTCCTTTCAGGACTCACCTGAGCAGCAGGAGGGGCACAGCTTGGGGTGGGTGGGTGCACAGAGTCACAGTGGATTTGCCACCAACCGCACCACGCTGCCTGAGGCAATGGTCTCGCTTTTGCACCTTCTGTATTTAGTATCCTGAATCAAAGCCCCAGTGGCCCATCCCCAGTCTTTTTATCCCTTCCTCCGAGAGAACTAGTTCCCCAGGTCATGAAAGAAGGTTGAACAGTGCGAGATTCAGAAGAGATGAAAGGGACATTCATCTCCACAGTTCCAATTTCCTGAGTTCACCCCCTGTCAAGCTCAGCTAACTGGAGGGACAATAGAACTATTTTTTCTTGCTTGATGCCATCAGATTATTTTATATAACTAATGTGTCTAGACGTTGTGCATCTAAAAGCATAGAGGCTCTCACCACTCCAGAGCTCAGAAGGAATGAGTTGCAAGGATGCTGTTAGTTGTAAAGGCATTGTGAGGTTTTTCATTTAAACACACAATGTAACAAGTAAGAATGCCATAATATGTTTGATTTTTTGTTTTGTTTTTGGAGAAACATGGAACTTTTTCTAGTTACTTTTTAAAGATTACTTTAGACATTTTAAAAGACATTTTGAGCAGAATTTTTAAACGTTTTATACCATTCTCTTATCCAAGATTATCTTATGAAAAAACAGCAAAGTAACAAGGATAGCTCAGTGGTTTAGATATCTGGTTGGGAGTTCGATTCCCCACTGTGCCGCCTTGACAGGGGCTGGACTCGATGATCCATAGGGTCCCTTCCAGCTCTCCTAAGATGATGGTGATGACTGCATAAATAAATGTAGCAAATCACTGAACAGTTTTTGTAGTGCTGGGTACAAGGTGAAACAAACTCAAATAAGGGAACTTTATTATGCAGATAGCCTCCTTCAGCCTTGCTTTTCCTACTAACGAAGGCTGGCAGGGAAGCACATGTTTGCTGTTGCAGCCTTTTAAACAACCACAATACCAATGTTCATCTTTGCCACTGTCTCAGGTTGTATGAACCTCCCTTTTTGCACCTGCAAAGAAGGAAACAAACTGTTTTCCTTGTCCATTATAAAGTCTGAGACACTTTATCCCTGTATGCTAGTGCTCTAATTGAGATGAGATCTTATGGTTGCTGTCAATTGATGGGCTCTCTTAGCTTTTCCTCCATATCCTACTTCATTTCTCAGAATAACTGGGACCCTGAAACAGCGCTAATAGCTTTTCAAGGTTGTTTTTTTAAAAAAATAACCCCAAAAGCCTAGGGAAAAACAAATTTATCACTGTTCCAGCTAACTAGTTAGAGGCATATGCTTTCAAAATCAGTCAAAGGCACCGGAGACTGGAGTGGAAACATTCTTGTCGTGCTGTGCTCCGTTCGGTGCCGTCCCATCCAGGGTTGTTAGAATCCTTTCCCAGCCAATAATGAGCTGAGAATTTTCACCTGTCTCTCACCTGGTATTAAGAATCCCATTATGTTTCTCGAAATGTTGAGCAGACAAAACAGACAAGCGATTCATGTGGGAGAGGACTGGTTTAATGATGGTGAACCTGGCTGCCAGTTCCTGTTCTTTGTGAGAGCTGAACCTCCTTTTTTCCTTCTTATTTCTCTTCTACAGGATACCGGATGTCACCATGGCCAGGATGACTTTAGATGTGGCAACTCTGAACAAGGAGTCTGCATTGCAGTGTGTGTGTGTGGGGGGAATCTACCAGGTTCTGCAGCCAGCAAGTTCTTCTCTTTCATGCACTCCTTTTTAAATTCATTTTACCTTGAGCGATCTGCTGAAATGATCTGTGTTTTTCATTTCTCATTACGAGCCCTCTGCATTTGATTACTTCTTGGTCTTTATTCATTTGTCTTGTACTTCACTGTTGGCCACCCTCTCGGTCTAAGAAATTCACATTCCGTCAGTGATCAGTCAGTACACTCAATAAGCACCTAAATGTTATGTGCCCAGGTACGCTGTCCTAGATACCCAGTGTGGTGTAGTGGATGGAGTAATGAATTAGGACCCAGGAGACCTGGGTTCAAATCTTGCTCAGCCATGGAAATTCACTTGGGGAATAGAACTGTTAAAACCATTCCTTACATACCTCACTTACCTTGAAAACCCTATTAGGGTTGCTAGAAGTCAGTTCAGACTTGATGGCCAAACTCCCTGGCCAGGGAGTGGAGGACCAGGGATGTTGACTCATTTCTCTGTGCATTTTCCAGAATCCCACCACCATTCTTGTCCTATTCCAGCTCTGTATGAGGTCAGGAGACTAGCAAACAGAAATTTATGTGCATTTCCCCACCATCACCAAATATGAATTTTATGGAAGCCGGAAAAGAAAACTTTTGAAAAGATGGATTGACTCCATAAAGGCAGCCAGAGCCTTGAGTTTGCCGGAGATAAGCGGGGCTGTTAATGAGAGGACATTTTGGAAGTCACTCATGCATAGAGTTGCCACCAGTTGGAGGAGTTTTAACAGAACATAACAAACAACAGACAATGATGATGACAATGCATTATCATGAAAATTTTTGTGTTCATTTCCTCCCCCAAAATGCACTTTAGTTGCATCTATTTTTCAAATGTACACATGGTTTTGTGCCCATTCTTCTTTGCAACATGAGACATGTTAGGATTTTAAGGTCACCGTGTACTTTGTTTTGGGAAGTGTGGAATACATATTTCCACAGGGAAATGTGAAACGGAAACATTTCTTTTCCAGCTGTACTTCAGACCACCCATGGCATCTGTCCATGGGCTTAGGTACCTGAGTCTTTTTTTTTTCTTTAAAATTAATCAAGTAATTAAAAGCTATTTGTAGCCAGCTTATCTACCAAAGGCCAAGAAATGTGAGCACAGGGAAAAGCTGAGTGAACATAGAGATGGGGGATAAAAAGAACAGTGAGAGAGAAAATGATGGTGGGAGGAGTGGAGGGAAAGAGCAGAGGGAAAGCTAAAGAACCTTGAAGTGTGAGGTGGAAGCTGGAACCAGAAATTTGAATGAATGCATTAAGAATAACATGTTAATGCTTACTCCCTAAGTTCAGTGACTAAAGAGGGCTAAACAACCTTCATTACAGTTTAAATGAAGTGAGCTTTCATCAGTAGGTTTAATACCTCATTTTGGCTCATTACTGTTGATAGGGCATGGTCTCACCAAATTGTAGAGGAAGATGGCGAACATCACGTGGTTTCTTGCTGCTTCTGTTGTGCTTTGTGCTGCATCGCCTCATGCCCATTCATTAGGGCGAATGAGGCTCTGCCTCACCTCAGGAACCCTCTACCCTCCATCACTTTGGAGATCTCTCATTCATAGGGTTGCCATAAGTTGTAGGTGACTTGCTGGCACATAACAACAACAACAACAATAAAATATTGGGAAGATTTTTTTTAACCTGAAAAATGTATCTTTGGTATTATGAACCAAACACTAATAAAACTCGTTTGAGCCTTCTTTCACTGAGCTAAACTAACCAGCCAAAACTGAGCCCCCACAACAATTTCTGACGGTCTGTACATGCTCAGTGCCCATTTCCAGACAATTGTCTCTTTAGGGAAGGTCTTTGCTACTCTCACGTTCTCATCTTCCACCGCAAAATTCAGATTATAACCTACAGGAGACAGGGCTTGCTAGACAGCTCAGGGAGAGAAGCTGGTAGTTTGATTCCCCCCACGGTGCCTCCTGTGAGTAGGGTCAGCCTTTTGTGGCCTTGGGGGCAAGCTGCACAGTCCCAGGGCACCCCCAGAGGAAAGGAATGGTCAGCTACTCCTGAGTACTTTCTACCTAGAAAACCATGAAAAAAGTCACCGTACAGTACATAATGATTATTATTAGCAACAAATAGGATCCAAATGCAATTATTTCTCTGCCACTGTGTTCCTGGTGGCTAGTAGGGAAAGCCATAACTAGCAATTTTACCATCCAGGACTTCACTATTAATTAAGCAGAACTCATGTGATATTAGTTTGCATAAGGAAAGAGGATGGAGGAATTGGGAGGAACACCTGGGGCTGAGCACACAACAGCCATATTAGCTGGATGAGGTGAGCAGCTTTGCATCAGTCCAGCAGCAAATGCCATCAGGCAAATTACACCTGTCCAGCAGCAGATGTTTGTGCCTCCTAAATGTCTCCACCATGGATCAAAGCTCCAGTTGCCCTGCCCTCATTACAGCTCTGCTGGCCACAAAGAGCATAGCAGGGTTGCAATGGCAGGCTTGGTCCTATGTTTCAGTTCCAGACGATTCAAGTGCGACCCTTAACTTTTGGTGCTGTTAACAGGAATTCTTAAACACACACAAAGAGCTCTAATTTGAAAAGGTGGCAATTCTAGTGCTTTTCTTTTAATGGACTGACTGGATACATGGGTTAGGCTGTGCTGATTAGTCCACCTCTTTGGTTGCATAGCTCATACGGACCTGATGTTCACCTATGTTTGAGATGGATAGTTATAGATCTGATGTGTACAGTTGTATGGGTGGAGCTTTCCATACAGTCACGGTCCTTGTATGATTTGGACTCCAGTCATGTGGATGTGTTTCAAAGCGGAGAGCAGTGTGGTGTGGTGGTTAGAATGGCTACTGGGATTCATGACATCAAGGTTCTAGTCCCCACTGAGCCATGAAACTCCCTGGCTGACTGTGCTCTGGGGGACGGGGGAACAGAAAGAAACCTTGGAGCTGTATTCATCTGAGGGGGAAGCTTTTTTCAAAAGCAGGAGTCACCCATGAGCAACCCCCTTCAAAAATGGGGCAGTCGTTCCCAGCAGCCACCAGAGGACATGAGGACACCGTTTCTCCTTTGAAATAAAAATATTAAGGGGGACACGCCAGATCAGGCATGGTCTTCCAAGGCCCTCTGGAAGCTGCTCCTCTTTCTGCTGTAAGTCTATTAGCCTTTCAGCCTGACTGACTTAACAGGTTTGTTACAAGGAAAATGTGATGAGAAGAGCCATATATGCTGCCCTAATGTTTTTTGAAGTAAAGTCAGGATACAAATATAATATATAAATAACTAATAACAGGGGGAGGATTTCTATGACATTTCACATTTTCTCTGCAACCTACATTTGAACCCATAAGCCTTTATCACCAGATTACTCATAAACATGTTCAAATCCACCCATAAGCTCAAACATAGGTTGCAGAAAAAACATAACATGTCCCCCTACAATAACTAATACACAGGACTTGGAAGCTGGCAGACATTTGTGTCACCACAGATATTTGAGGAAGGGGCAGTAGCCATAGGTACAATATTTGTGCTGAGCTTATGTTCAGTTAATTTGATGGCTGAAGATGGCTGTGTACAACTAACATAAAATATCTTCCATATTAACATTGTTGCATCATCAAATCTTTCTATGGGTGTTGGCATTTTATGTGACACACGTTAAAAATATCTCCGATTTGCTTTTGTTTTGCTACTGTGCTGCCAATTGTCTGGTGAATTATTGACAGTGCAGCTGTAATTAGCAAATAGGAGCTACAGCTCGACATTAATACATTAATCAGGTGATTCATTTTCCCTACCCCTGTACTGTAGATAAACTGCGAGGAAAATAAATCCTCATTCATTATATTTTGCTTTGTCAGTTGCTATTGAAGGCACAGAAGGGGCACCGTGAAGAAAAGGTGCCAAACCTTTATAAAGATTGCCAAATTAAATACATGTGCAAAAGCCCAGAAGTTTGATTACTACCTCAACTGGCAGGGATATTTTTAGCATTAATGTGAAGGGTACCAGGACTAATTCCTGGTTTTTGCCTGTCTCTAACGCATTAATCAATCAGCCAGAATCAGAGAGATTCAATAGATACTTGTTTATTTTCAGCTGAAAGCAAGGAAAATAGGTGCAAACTTCATACACAAAAAACATGCGGAGAAGAAGCGCGCCTCAAATACGAAAGTATACATTTTTATAAGTTCAACCTGAAAAGAGGGAGGCAAATGAGTGTGGAGAAGGAGGGGGGAAAGGAGGGGCTGCAGGTGCCTAGGCGACGGACTGTAATTCATCTTTCCCGGTTCCGTGTTAGGCACCCAGGTCTCTTATCAGTAACCAAGGACAAATTCCTAATTAGACTAGTTACTTGCAAGCAATGGAATGCAGGCGGCCTCCCTCCTTTGTCTATTCTTGTCTATTAAGCAGAAACCTAATTTTCATGCAGCAAAGCAAGTTAGGCTAAGAGATATATATAATAATATGTATTAACTGGACCCCTTCATCTGGAAAAGTGTTTTTTTTTTTAATTTACATGTTGGGTGACTGACCTTCTGCTTCCCTAAATGTATTAAATTATTGAAAGGTTGGGAGAAAGATCAAGTGCTTATACTGTAATAATAATAATTTGGCCTTCTACAGTAGTTTCAGATCTTTCATTTTTAAAATCACAGAGAACCTCGCCTCGGTGTTGATGTTTGTTCTTGTCTCACATTCCCAGTCTTATCATTTGGCCTGACCAGCGTTAACAGCAGTGGCTTGGCTGCAGCTGTCTTGAAATCACTTGCTCCAGCATCACTCCACCACCTTTTGAAACTGATCCAGAGATAGGGCAACTTTCCAAAAGCAGTTACCTGTTTTGATGCTGTGTTTGGCATCCGATGCCTGTCTAAAAGGTGTGTTTCTGGCAATAACACACAAATAAATTACACATGAGTTCTACTTTAGCGTTCTGCTTTCAAACAGGCCATTATTTTTCAGCACAGTATTAGGAGCTGCTGCTTGTGGGACCACTCAGACATGCGCCTGGTGCTGGGATAGGGGGCAACAACTGCAAAAAGAAAAGAATTGTCCCAGACGTTGCCCATAATTCTTTGAAATCACCCTGTTTGAGGATTTGCAGCCTGTGGATTGCTGGAAGTAAATTCAGCAATGTTTTGTAACACAAGCAGACCTCTGGGGGATGATGGGACATTTGCCATAAACTTTTATGGCAGCATGATGAAGCATATATCGTTTGCCAGAAAAATGGTCCAGCTTTCCAAAATCTTTCTTATTCTAAAGTCCTGGTTGTGGATGGCCTTAAACAACCTTAAACACACAAATAAAACATGTAGGTGCACAATACCCAGGAGAAGAGGAAAGGATGGGGAATACAGATGGTGCATTTATACATCTGTTTCATACTTCCTCAGTATAGAGGTTTGTGTAATGGTACAAATAACTTAACAGACATATTACTCTATGTAACATTGTACATTTATTAGAGCAGCTACCCTCAACTGGCTGCTTTCCAGAGGTGTTTACTCTAACCCCTATCATCCCCAGACAGCATAGCCATGTCGGCTGACAGTGGGTGGGAGAGGTAACCAAAAATACCTGGAGGCACCAGGCAGTGGCAGGCAGTTGGAATGAGGGGAGTGTTATTGATGTTCTTGGATTGCAATAATCATCCTTTACCACTGGCCATGCTGGCTGGGAATGATGGGAGTTGCAGTACAACAGTATCTCGAAGCTACAGATTTTGTATCTTTTTGCCCAAGAATATACCTGGTTGTGTGCCCCCTTGTATTGCTTTGTTGAAAGTATGCCATCCAAGATGAGGAAGGAGGAACAATAGCATAACATTTCCCTGGAATTTTAAAATGTATATTCAAGTATTAGTATTATATTTAGTGCTCCTTCAAAGAGCAGACATGTGTCATGAAGAATGTCAACACTTTGCTGCAAAAATCCTTCTGACTGACCACATGGTATCAAAATGCAATCCTTCAAAGAGAAAAAAATATACGAAAGCATCCATCTGTTAATAGTAAACAGATGTGTCTGGCTTTAAGAAATGCCCTTTACCTTAGTACATCACAGAGCAGCACAGAAGTCCATTAGATCCAGACAGCTTGCTAATGTTTAGGTCTTGCCCTACCACCAGGCAGGATGAGATGGTCGTCACTGGCAGGACTGTTATGAAAGGGCGGCAAATGCTTGTTTGATGTACTTATACTCCCACTTTCCTCCAATAAGCTCAAAACAGCACAGCTCTCTTACAACCCATTTTATCTTCCCAACAACCTTGTGAGGCTGGCCAGATGAAAGTAGAATGGCGGACTTATTGGGTTTCATAGCTCAGATGGAAGTTGTTTGATTTGCTACTGTTAGAATTTTATTGTTGGAGACAGGGGAAGTGTTCGGCCTCATGTACTAAAATAAGTTGCCTTGGCATTGGGCATTATACACTTTACCTTGGGTAACTGGGGGTGCCATTCCTTCCTTTATTTCAGGTAGAAAAATGTCTTTGGGCAGCCCTGCCTGACATTGTACTGGCACTCTTAAGAGAGACCACACCCAGAAATAGTGTGTGAAGCCTTTTCTACCAGAGCATCTTAAAGGTGGGGATTCAACTTCTAAGGGCCATGAAATTGTAAAGACATAAATCCCCAGCCAGGGAAAAACGTGGCAAGTGCAGTTCCTTATTTTAAATTAAATTTCCCAACATGCAGTATATTTTTGGCATCAGATAAAATGGGATATAAGATAATGACAAAAGGCATAACCTAGAAAGTCTGAACTTGCAGATCTCAATCTATGGAACAATTTTAGGCAAATCTGAGCTTGCTAGGACTGTAGGCAACACTAACATACCTTATACGGCTGTTGTAAAGATGATTTTATTTATTATTCAAATATTTCAAAACCATTTTTCATCTTTAACATATCTAGAGGGGGGGCACGATCCAGCCAAATCAGGGCCCCTGTAATGGTTTCTTGGTGAACATCAGCTGGGCAATCCGTGGCTGACTGCTACAGAGCTAACAAAGCTGTTCCACGCCATTGAACAGGAATCGGATGGCACTAGGACCCGGGGAGAGTAGGGAAGCCGCTTTGAAGGACCACGTGGGCGCGACAACCGGAGCTCCCGATGGAATCGGAACAGCAGCCAGTGGCGGGCCGACGTTTGCTCAGGTAATGGACGTGGCGGGGGAGGGGGGGGGCAGAGGGAATGGTGAATGGGTTTAAAGGGGCCACGCCGTGTTCGCTTGGGGTTCGTATCTCCCCCTCCCCCCCCCCCCAGGGTGGGCGAGCACATTCACGCGCCGCCCCGGGTAGATTGAGTTGATGCCGGAAGTGCTTATTGGAAAAGTTGCTGCTGCGCCGGGGAACCTGGGCAGGAGCAGGAAGGTGGGTTTTGTTGTACTTCCCGTGTAGGCGGCATTGCACGATGGCCCCTGAGTGCACTGTAATGGCGTGTTGGTGGCGTTGGCCCTCAGAGTAGGCATCTCTGGGTGCCTTTTCCCTTACATCAATCCTGACTGTTGGCCCTGTTGGTTGGGGTGACTTATGGGACTTGTAGTAGCGCGCATCTGGAAAGCATCCTGTCCCGATTGACACCCTAGTCAGTGTGTATCCTCTAATGCTGAGAACCTGAGCTTGCTGTTTCAGGAAGTCCATTTAAACTTACATGGCAGAGGAAGGCCTCAGACCTCCGAGGCTCTAATTAGCGGTGGAAGGGTATGAGGAGCCTTCATGAAATCCATAAATTCTGCCTCTTGGAATAAGAAAACTAGAAGTAGCCCTGTGCTTCATGCTTGAAAACAAACTTTGAAATTAGGTTGGGTCGCTGAAGCCTGAGGAAGAGGCAGTGTAGTGTTGACGGCAGAGTGTGGTGAGTGTTCTCAAGAGACCTAGATTCAAATCCTGATCACACTGCGGGAACTCAGTGGAAAGATGGTAGCGATAAAACACTCCTCGAACATCACATATGTCTCACAGACCCTGTTAGGCTTACCATATATTGGAAATAACATCATGGCATGTAACAAAAAGTTACACACAAGGCAAGCTTTTGAGTGCTCTAGAACTCATCAGCCAAAGATGACATAAAACATGGGTGTATAATAAATAGAAGAGTTGTTCAGAGAATTGTAATAGAAAGTCAATTTGACACTGTCTCCAGTCATTCTAGGATGGTGCCCAGGCACTATAACCCCTGCCACCCTGACTATCAATATCATAATTATAAAAAAAGATTATTTTAATTTCTGGAGTTGAAATTGTCTATGATTGCTAGTCCTTTTAGCCATATGTTATCTCCAGTTATCAGAGGCACTTTAATCTCAGATATTGGTTGCTGGATACAGCAGCAGGAGAGGGCTATTGCCCCATGGCCTATTTGTGGATTTTCCAGAGTTCATCACCACTATACTGATCCAACACAACCCTTCCCGAGTCCTTATGTTGACAAGCTAGGCTCTGAGTTAGTTTTTGTATGTGTGTGTGTGTGTGTGTGCTTGCTTGTTTCCCTTGCAGCCCAGCAGAATTACTGGCGGCCCGTACGCGGGATCACAGAGTTCCTCAGCGCTCCCATGGACAGAAGGATTTCATCCCTGATGGGTCAGAAGAACAAGAGGAGAGGCTGCGCCAGTGTCGGGAAGAGCACTGGCAGCTTCTGGAAGAGGAGCGTGTGGAGCGGCTGTATGTATCCGTAGAAGCAATGCAAATGTTTGCCTTGTGTAGTCCTTGGCCTGCCCGATTTAGAAGAAGTCATCTAGTAGTGGTGCTGGAGGAGAACCACAGCCATCCTTTTCATTAGAGTGAGTGACCCAGTTGCCTCCAATGGGAGGGTGCTGGGAGTGGAAAATATGCAGCTACCTACCCCACCCAAGCAGCTGCCTTTGCTCCACATGGCTTTCCAGAATAGGTAATTTCAGTGCCAGGGATGCCGGCTACCACCTCTTCCACCTCCTCAGTCCCAAAGAAGAGGAAGAAGGTGGCCATCACTGTATCCCCAGCCTCCTCAGATGACTGGCTCTACAGTACAGAGCCAGCTCTTGATACATTCATTTCAACGTCCGGCTCCTTGGAACCAGCTGGTGGGGTGGCTGGAAAAACCAACTGTATTGACCATGTACAGATGGTTTATTCAATGAATACCTCCCATTGTGCCTGACTCTAAGGACTCCGTTAGAGCCCAGCAGTATTCTGAATGTAGAAAGAGCACCATGGGCTAGAACTGAAGGTGGTGGTGGTGGTGCAGCTGCTGCAGTGGGGTCTGCTGTCTCCTCCTCTTCATCTTCTTCCCAATGGGGTGTGTGTGGTATGTGGGTGGTCTGGAAAGCTTTCTTGTAGTCTCTCTGATTCACTGCCATTTTTTTGAAGCCCACAAATTGAGAGCTTTAAATCTTCAAACTGCAGAGCTGGAAGGGACCCTATGGATCATCAAGTCCAGCCCCTGCCAAGGTGGCACAGTGGGGGAGTCAAACTCCCAACCTCTGGGTCCGCAGCCAGAGACCTAAGCCACTGAGCTATCCAGCAGGGATGCTTGAGCTACATTTACAGTGATGTACCTAAACCTGAGCTCTATGATGGGGCTACGAAGAGAAGCATGAGTTTCTGTAATGGTGTGTCCCGGCACAGATGCAACCTCTGTTCTTAGATCTACTGTTATGTCTGTCTTAAGGTTGTGCCATATTCATACAAAAATGGCTCCTGGAAAAAAAAATGTACCTTTTACATTCTCTACTTGGTGTGGCAGTTTAGGCTGGATGCAGAAGTGGTAGGACGCCTGTTTTAGGATTTCACATGGCAAGCATTGCTCCTTGATGTGTTTTCAGAGGGTTTGAGAACCTTGGGCTTCCAGCTAAGACTAAAATGGTTTCCAAGTCTTTTTTAATTTAAGGGAACAAGGTCGGTTGGAGGATGATTGAGTGATGTAAACTTAGTCTTTTAAAACTTCTTTTGTAGGGGAAGTCTGGTGAAAGCTGAATGGAAGCCTAAGGATGGCATTGTGGAGCTGAAATCTCCTGCTGTGAGCATCACTGTCTCCCCAACCCAACCCCAAGTCCGTTTTTGGTATAGCCTTGTAATCACTGCATAGAATTTGTTGGTTGGAGCTGCAACCAAAGACTTGCTCCAGATTGGGGAAAAACAGACCCTGCTGAATTTCTGGGGCTTGTCTAGCATGACTTAGGGTGAGATCAGACTGCGAGAAAGGATTGTGTCTGACTGCACCAGAAAGAGTTGCTTTGCCAGGAGCAGTCTCCCTTAAAAGCGGCCCTTCTGTCTGTCTGGGAATCACTCCAACCTGCCCTCCACAAAAGTAGCCCTGCTGTTGGACCAGAAAGGTTCATCTTGAGCATGCATCAGGGACAGGCTGGAGTACTGTTGCCCATATGTCACAAGACTGCCAGGAAATAGCTCACACCAGATTGTGCCACAAGTGGTCCAGAATGTGAGTTTATAACTCTTAAGAGTGCTGCTTCTCCAGATGGGGCAGCCCAGGGGAGTGCTCAAATAATTGGGGGGGGGGGAGAGTGAGGGAAGGTTTAAATGAAACCCACAAGCCCCATCCCTGAGTCCTTCTAACATAAGCTGAGTCATGTCCCTTCCTCAACATTAAAAAAAATCTTAGTCAGTGCCTAGCTGGGAAACCGGATTGTCCCCCTTAATTTGTCACAAAGTCCTATAGGGGGAGGGTGTAGAGAACTAGATGGGGAAGCTGGAGATTGAGAGAATCCTGCCTCTTATAGTTTTCTGAAATGCTATCTAATGGGGCCCTTCACAAAAATTGGTCCTCACCAGCTCCCTAAAGCCCTGCTAGGACGGTCCTGGACCAAAAGACTAGGTTCCCCTTTCAAGGGTCGCTCTAAGTCTGATGAAGAGGCCGTGATCTCCTTCAAGGTGGGAGGCAACCTGGGAAAGGATCCAGGCTTTCTGAGCTTGTTCTACTTATTTTTTCAAGGGCTAGAATGTGTGTCTTCCTCAGAGTAATCCTAGTAACCTCTTTTTGTTGATGGCATTGGCAGGGAAAATTCTGGCACACCATGGGCTTTGCAAAACATGGAAAGCAATGCCTGCTTCTGGAAGAAGCCCTGTATCTCCTGGAATGTGTAAGTAGATCATGCTTGGAGGAATGTGATACTGTGTGTATGCGTTTCAGTGTTGATCAGGATCTTCTTAGCAACAGATTCTCCTCCTCCTTTGTCCTGGAGCAACCCACAGAAAAGCTAAAAATTCTATGAAACCACCAGCCACAAAATAAATTAGGTAAATTTAGTAAATATCCAGAATCATCTGGAGCACAGGATTAGGATAATGAGGAGTGTGACAGCCCAGTGCGTGCATATGCATAATTGTGCTGAGCTAAGAGGAGTCAGCTTCATTTGCCAGTCCATGTATTATATAAGAGCCAAAAGAGAAAGATGTTGGCTTGGCACATTCAGAAAGTATTAATTGTGTTTTTTAATGGTATCTAAAGACAGGGATGGGAATGGGTAGTCTCTGACATGTTGTTCTGTAGCAATTCCCATCATTTTTTAATTCTTGGCTGTGCTAGCTGGTGGGAGCCACATTAGCAGCACTGCATTTGCCAACCTCACCTTAAAAAGAGAACAATCTGTATAATGCAACTCAGCCTTTCCCAATCTGGCATCCTCCAGGCCTGTTTGACTACAAGTCCCAGAAGTTACCAGACAGAATAGCCAAACAGCTGGAAGGTTCCAGGAGATATAATTAAAAACATCTAAACCAGTGGTTCCCAACCTTGGGTTCCCAAATATTCTTGGACTACAGCTCCCAGAAATCCTGACTGGCACAGCTAGAGTTGAAGGTTTCTGAGAGTTTTAGTCCAAGAACATCTGGGCACCCAAGGATCTTGTTTATTCTACTTAGGGCAGCTCCACGTTTTATGTAGCAAATGTGTTTGTTTCATAATCCACAAACTTTCTGCAGGAAAAAAAACACATGAAGTGTTGGTGACTCGCATGTGCGTATGTATCTTTAAACACCTTTGTACATGTGTTCAGATTGGGCTAGGTCACCAAACATCCTTTTGATAGAATTTCTACAGTATTTGGTACAAGTGAATCCCAACCTGTATAAACATCCTGATGCTCCACAGCAGTACCAAGTGATGTGTGTTAATACCATAAACATCCAAGATGGCAGGTGAAAATAAACATCTGCATAGAAGCTATGAGTTGAAGTGAACATGAGGTGACACTGGTTGGCTCCTGACACAATAGGAAAGGATGGGATGTGGTCCCTGTAGAATTGACGCTGGACAAGTTTTAAGCCCTAAATGTTGAACTTTGGTCTCATAGGGATCTATTCAGCTGTTTTACAAAGGCCTTCCTTTATCAGTCCAGGATGCATATGAGAATCTGCTGCCCTTGAAGTTGGTGAGCTTGCTGAAGTATCAGGTATGTTTTTGGATATGGGTGGAGCTGCAGTTAATGTGGATGATGGGAATTTAGAGGTAGTCTGCCACTCCTCAGTACCCATGACAACAAATACTGGAGTCCTGAAGCAAAATTCTGGGCCCGAGCAGGCTGGGTAAGAGAAACATTGTAATCCTCTGGTACCTGGTCTCTTGCTCCCCTGTAATTGTGCTAATTCCAAAGAAAATTAGGACAGTATAATTAGCAAATGCAATTAAGGCATGAAAGGATGTGTGCAGATTTACTACAAGAGTTTGAGGCTTGACTGCTTATTAAATAATGGTGGTAGCATCCTAGATTTTAGGTGAACCTAAACAACTTTTCTGTTGCCAGCCCAGGCATACGTTTACAAAGAATGCAGTGGTCTCACTTGAAGTATGTCTTGATGGTATTTGAGCACACTGAACAGGATTGGATGGGAGTCAATATACTCATGAGAAACCTACTTTTGTCACTTACTACTCAGTTTCTTCTCACCTTCGGGGCATCACAGTGGGCACTTGCCTTGTGTGTGCTTCGGACTGCAAGACCTTGTGGTACCATTTTCTGACCAAATATGGCCTACTAGCCAATGTGTAGAAATTGGACCAAGGAATTCATAGTTGTCCCAGTTTGTCCATATACTTGTTGGTTGACCTAAGACAATCTTTAGCCTTCCAGATGTTATGAAGTACCGCTTCTATGATCCCTCATCAGTGGTCAGGTTGGATAGGGCTGTTGGGAATTATGGTATAATCCAACAACACCTGGAAAACCACCGGTTCTTCAGTCCTGATCTCAATCAGATGGGAATAATAGGACTTTGTCAAAGTCCCATTGTTAAGTGATGTAAGAATTTGTCTTTATGCTTCATAAAAATATGATAAATTGTAAGGCTGCTCTGGAATCCACTTGTTCCTTCTTAAAGAGAAGGATTTTATATTTTTTCTAAAGGATGCTCAAAACAGGCTTTCTGTGGTACTGCTCAACTTAATTGATTACAAGCAACTAGCTATTTTCAACTAGTTATATACAGGCTTCTTCTTATCTCACTTTTTGTTCTCCATAAGGGGAGATTAACGTCTGTGTAACTAGAGGAATGTGGTGGTATAAGGGCTCTTTAGTTAAATGTGTACATTCTTTAGTTGGGTGAACAATGACTGTGCTGACTGAGGAGAAGGAGCATCTCAGGCTCTTGAAAGTGCATTGTGTGTCACACTAAAGCTTTGAAACCCCAAATGCTTATAGCACAATCCTGTATGTGCCTAGTCATAACTAAGTACCACTGAGTTCAGTGTGCCTTACTCCAGGGCAAGTGAGTGTAGGGTTGCATCCTTACCATGATGTGCCCTGTGAAGGAGGCAAAGCAAAATCAGGCAGAATCACTTCATAGCTATTAGGAAAACGTCTTTTAAAATGTGTTTTGCCTGGGAAACATGTATCTCGGGATGTGGGTCTGTTACAGATGCCCATGGCAGAGAACTGGGATCAGCAGCACCATCTTCCTGTGGGCTCACAGGGTAGAGAACATACATATGCCTTCGGGGAATGCAGAGCAGTTCAGTGGTTGGCCCTTTTGGTGTTGTTGGACTCCACATTCTGGCCAGCCTAGGAGGTGGTGAAGCATGATGGGAGTTGTATCCCTACAACGTCTGAAGGGCCACAGGTTCCCAAAGCTTTGATGCAACTTGTGATATAAATTTCAGTCAGAGATAATGTTGAACCTAGTTTGGTTGTGTGATCCTGAGACTGCTGTTCTTTCTGATATGGTCACTTTCTCCCCTATTTGAAGGTTTTCAGCCACTTGAAGAGACTGGGGTACATTGTTTTAAGATTCCATCCCAGGTAATTGTCTGACATTAGGCTCCCCCTTCTAACCCCCTCCTCCAGGTTTTCTCCTAGGCATCCCCATAACTTTGCATGTTTGCAGATTTCCCCCCCCTCTTACCACAACTGCCTCTTAAGATTAATGCACTCTTTCCCATCCTTTGGGTTTAGACCTGTGGATGCCCTTTGCCTCCCATCTCTTCCTTTGATTTCAAGCGGGCCTGTGGATTAATGAGCCAAAGAGATAATATCTAGATGGAAGAAGAGTTTTTACTTTTCAGGGTCAAATTAGACAAAATGCTGAAGTATGTAGTTAAAAGCAGTGGTCCCTCAAGTGGTAAAAGCTGCCCATTTGTTACAGTGCATGCCTTTTCTCACCTCCGTGTCCTGCATTTAGCCATGCATTGTTTTGTGATTGGTCACTAGAAGGTAAACAAGCTTATGTTGCAAGACGAGTGTAAGGAGGAAAACATGTTAATTGTAGGGAATAAACATTTCCGTGAAAGCCTTCGAGAATACAACAAACATTTCCTTTAATGTCTAATTTGATATGCATTTCAGCTTGTGGCTGTTTCATGCCTTTTGCCCCTAGTTTGTAATAGGATACTCTCATGATACTGCCTCTCCACTCACTTTATCTGGCTTCTCTGCAGCATTGTTCCGACACCTTACGAGAGACAACTGAATCTGAATAGCCACTACCAAAACACACAGAGAGGCCGTCACAAGAGGAAAAGGAGCTCCAGCCCGTGGTAAGAAATTATGGGCACTAGGAGAGGAATACCCTTGACAGGTGTGTCATTGAGTGCTGAGAAACAGATTGGTTTTATACTTGACTTTGTCACAATGACTGGAAATTTAGTTCAAAAGGTGCAAAAAATAAACCTCCTGGAGCTCAAGAGGATACATCTAAAAAGTCATTAATTTAAGTCCTGACTCTGTCACCCACAGCAGTTAGCTATCCTTATTGGTTACATTCTTTAAAATGCAACTTTACTTTCCAGTCTTTCAAAAGCATCTAAAAGAGCCCCCTTATTACTTTTTTAAAAATAAAAAGTGAATTAGACAAAATGCTGAAGTATGTAGTTAAAAGCAGTGGTCCCTCAAGTGGTAAAAGCTGCCCATTTGTTACAGTGCATGCCTTTTCTCACCTCCGTGTCCTGCATTTAGCCATGCATTGTTTTGTGATTGGTCACTAGAAGGTAAACAAGCTTATGTTGAAAGACGAGTGTAAGGAGGAAAACATGTTACAGTCAACCCTCGACTTACGAACGGCTCCAGATACGAACATTTCAACTTACGAACCACTCTAATAGGAAAAACAGACTTGACTTGAGAACTTTTTCCGAGTTACGAACAGGAAAAGAAACCCACGGGGAAGGCAGGGAACCTCCCCCCCCCCTCCCCCGCAGCAAGCGCCACTTTCAGAAGCCTCCCGGGGGCAGGGGAGAAGCACCATTTTTTTATTTCCCTGCCTTCCCGGCAGCCATTTTGTGCTCTTCTCCGCTCCCGCCCCCCCTCTCCCCGCCTCTCAGCTGATCGGCACTGGGTCTCAGAGGCTTGCCCAGCAGGTAAAAAAGGCAGCGGCGGCCGATGGGGGTGGGGGCGCCAGTCCGGTGCGCTCCCTGCCCATCCCTGGCGCGGGTCTACTCGTGAGTAAGCGCCGCAGACAGCGCGGGTCTACTCGCGAGTAAGCGCCACCGAAGCTGCGCAAGAGGAGGAAGGAGAAGCGCGGGTGCTGGTGCGAGGCTTCGGACGGTAAGGTGCTGCTGTTTTTTCTTTTTAAAAAGTTGTTCTGGGTGGGTTTTGGGGGGTAGGTTTGGGCTGGGGGGGTATGTTTCTGTGTTGTTGTTTTTTTATTTTTATTTTTTGCAGTCCCACCGTGGGACTTGCTCAAATGTTTATTTTTGGATGTTTTTGTTTTGTGTGTGTGTGTGTTTTGCAGTCCCAGCGTGGGACTGCAAGTGTTTTATTTTTCATTTCTTTTTGGGGGGGGGGGTATTTTTTTCTTCGGCCGGAACGGATTAATGGGTTTTCAATGCATTCCTATGGGAATGCATAGTTCGACATACGAACTTTTCGACGTACGAACGTTAATCCGGAACGGATTAAATTCGTAAGTCGAGGGTTGACTGTAATTGTAGGGAATAAACATAAAAAATAAAAACTGAATGCTACAAGCTGCTCTCCTGTGATACAAGACACACATTCCTCCCATCCACCTTGTTGCCTCAGATTCCACAAGAGAGGAATCTACCACGTGAGGTAATGACACAGGCCAGTGCTTGGACCACGTGATGTTCCTCCTTCATCCAGGGTTATGCCTCTGTAACTACAACTGTTACTAAAAAGTTACGCTTACATGGTAAGAAAAGTGACATTATCCCTCCTAAAGTTACAGCTTCAGTGTAATTTAGCTGTACTTTTGTTAAGAAGAAAATGAGTTAATTAGAAGTAATTATTTGTAGTTAGTTACTTCCAAACTCTGAAATAAATGGTTTCCTGCCTCAGATAGCTTGACTTATCCATCAAACATGACTGGATCCCTTTAAACATTATGTTCTTCTTATTGTGTGACAGTAAAAGATAATTCAGTAAAGGATACCCATATTTATATCCTCTTCTGCTGGGTTAGGTTGGAAGACGAGAAGTCGAAAGCATCTGAGAAATCTCAGGAATGTAAAGAGTCACCAAAAAAGGCCAGGAGGCATCATGAGAGGGACAGTCGGCCAGCCCCAGAGGGTTCATGCAAGGAGGAAAAAAAGAAGGCTTCAGATCTTAAAGCTGTGGTTCTGGGGCAAGCCCCCTCGCCCAGTGTCACAAAAGGGTGCCTTGTCTCTCCGAGTTCTATCCACGATTTCAAAGAGAGGTCAAGGAAGACCTCTTCGGAAAGTTATGATGATGCCCGTCCTTCCCGCTGGGATTTTGCCACAATCATTTTCCCTAATGTAGGTGCTGATTGTCCGCACACCCTTCTGCCCGAGCCTGATAAGAAGCTCCTCCCTGAGAATGTAACGGCACGGGAAGTTGATGCGGCCCGTTGGCGCAGGCGACTTAACCAGAAGCATGATCAGTTGACCCGCAAGGAGTGGGAAAAGCTGAAGTGGGAGACCAAGTACAAGGGCAGCGTGAACGAGGATCAGGAAGTCCGACGCTGCTCCAGCTGGCAAGAATACAAGGCCCTTCTGGAGGAGAGGAGACAGCGGAAGGAGAGGAGCTGTCCTGCACACCTCTGGGAGCAGGCAGTTACCCCTCTGGTGAAGCCAGGCCGGGATCTTTCAACAGGTATTATAACCTCTAGCTGAGGAAGGAGAGCTCCTTTACCCCTTTTGTCCTCTTCTAAATAGACAGGGGATAAAAAATGTCTGGTGCTTTGACCAGAAAGCTCTATATTGAAAATACATTCCAGTATTATCAGCTGGTGCTCTAAACAGGTTGATTGTAGAATCCCACATGCTGGCTATGGGAGTCTGACTGTTAAAAAAGTAACTTTTTTGACCACTGCTAGAATCACTCTTGATACTATCTGCGTTCAGGAAGGCTAGATGAAATATAGTGGGAGAGCACCCATTCTAGAGAGATGTTCTCAGGTGTTCTCTTTTGGGGGGAAAAACCAAACTAATCCTGTTTGGAACCTGAGAGAGATTCACTCAAGATACCCTATCTGGTATCCTGTTAGTGATTTATGTATGCATAAGTTAAATTGACTCACTCACTGCAGCAAATTGCCACTAAAAGGATGCTGGTCCTGTTACAAGTTGCACACCCAGTTGTCCAACTGGTGTGTGCCTAGGAATAGGACCGTGCTTTGTCAGGTAGCGATTGTTTGCTGTGGTGAGTTACACAATTTAAATTAATGCACACATAAATCGCTAAAGGATCCTGGCCTCTTTAGCAAAAATAGACCTTTTGTTTGTTTTAAAATATATGTATCTGTCACTCTTTAGTCAGTTACATTTTGGGATGATTTACACTCAAAACATAACAATTCAACTAAAGCAGCATAAAAATAGCAGTTTTAGCACCAGGCTGAGGCTTGCATATGCCTCCCATGTATTCTGTTTTCTGCTGCTCCTGCTCTTCATTGAGGTATTGAGTTCAGTAACCCAGGTGAGGAATCTGCTGTTTCTCTGTTATGAAATATTCAGTTTTCAGTAGTGGAAAAATGACTGTATCTTACAGTTGAAGTAGAGGCTTGAGGGAAGTTATATTGACACTAAGCACAAATGGGGAATGAGTGGCAGAGATAAGGGTGATTGCAGTAAGGAAAGACCTTTGATATGGGGCATAAATTACAAGTTTTATATGGATGGCTCTTGTGTTTGCCTTGCAACCAATAATAACAATCGTTAAAAGAGAGGGCAAGGTAAGCATACGGGGCAGTATTCTCTTCATGCCAGCATAATGTAAAGTTATGGTAATGTAAATTTGCCGGGCAGGATGCCTGGTAACAAAGAATTGCACAGGTATGTATGTATGTATAATAATAATAATAATATAATAATATTTATTTATATTGCGCTCTATACAAGAGCGCATTCCAATAGTCAAAAACAGTTAAAATACAACCATAACATAATTACAATAATAAAAACATACAGTAAGCAATTATCATTCAATAAGACAACAATCAAAATAACTATAAAAACAATAGAATGATTAAAATACAGTAATTCTATCCCAATAATTGCCTATTTCCATGAAATGTAATGTTTTAAATCAGGGATCCCCGGTCCACGACCCGGCAGTGGTCTGCGGCCTAAGCAGGACACAGATCTCTTGCCCCCTCGCGGGCACACCCCCTGTGAGTGTGCCCCGCCCCCTGAGAGTGTGACACACGCATGTGCGCAAGCGTGACACGCCCCCACGAGCAGGACATGCCCCATGCACGCATGCGCGTGAGTGCGACATGCCCCCCGCGAGTGTGCCACGCTCCCCCCCCCCCAACTGGTCCACGGCTGGGAAAAGGTTGGGGACCACTGCTTTAAATGTCAGAACAAGAACCTTATA
The DNA here is from genome assembly GCA_037013535.1 of Intellagama lesueurii. Lineage (NCBI taxonomy): Eukaryota > Metazoa > Chordata > Lepidosauria > Squamata > Agamidae > Intellagama > Intellagama lesueurii. The sequence continues at coordinate 181,849,500 of JBAJHW010000002.1, forward strand.
ATGTGTTCTTGATCTGACGGGTAACCAATGCAATAAACTACTCGTACCGCGCTATTCTGCACCAAGGTGAGAGGACGAAGTGCAGAAGAAGAGAGACCAGCTAACAAGTTATTACAGTAATCCAGACGTGAAACCACCAGGGCATGAACAAGGAGTTTTGTAGTCTCGAGAGTCAGGAAGCGACAAATAAGGTGAATATTAGCCAAATGGAAATTACATATCTTGGCATTCACAAATGAACGAAGCGACAGCTGATCATCCGCTAAAACACCAAGATCCCTAGTCTCTGAGACAGGGGTCACCGAGCAGCCCTGGAGAGAAATAGAGGAAGCAGTCGAAAGACGAGCGGGACAATCTGGGTGAAAGATCAGAACTTGAGTCTTGTCCATGTTCAATTTCAAATGGTGAGAGGACATCCACAACGAAATATTTGACAAACAACCTGTCAAAGAAGTCCAGACCTTATCATTAAGCTCTGAATAAGACTGGTATACTTGGGTATCATCCACATAGATATGATAGTGAAAGCCCTGTTCAGAGATTACGGTGCCCAGGGAAAGCGTGTATAAAGAAAAAAGAATTGGGCCAATACTGAACCTTGTGGAACACCAACAGTGAGAGGAAAAGGTTGAGAGGTTTTAGTATCCAACGATACTGAAAACGAATGATTTGACAAGAAGAGAACCAAGAGCTAGCACTTCCAGAGATTCCCAAAGAAGCCAATCTTGTCAAAAGCATTTGATAGTCAAGTGTGTCAAATGCTGCTGACAAATCAAGCATCACTAACACCGATGAATGATGTTGAGCCTTGGCCGACAAGATATCATTCAAGACTCGAGAGAATACAGTCTCAGTTGAATGTCCAGCCCAAAATCCGAATTGAAATGGATCAATGGCATTATGACAGGCTAAATAAGGAGTCCATTGAGAAAGAACAACCCTCTCTATAAGTTTAGATAGAAAAGGAAGAAGAGAACCAGGTCGATAGTTAGCATAAACAGAAGGATCGAGGGAATGTTTTTTCAACAAGGGACGAACAAAGGCATGCTTGAAAGAACTTGGAAACTTGCCAGTAGAAAATGAACAATTCGCTAAACTAGTCAGAAGTGGCAGAAGGGAAGGACCTATAACGGAATAAAGAAAAGAGGGGAAGGGATCACTAGGTGCAGTGGTTAATGGAGAAGCAGCCAGAGTTACAGAAATTTCCTCCTCTGATACCCAGGAGAACTCGAACTGGTTTCCTGCGGATCGAGAGGGAGGGAATCTGTTGGAAAGGTTGAACAGATATTTTGAGTTTTATGAAAGAAGCAATCAGCTAGCACATCAACTGACGGAGACAGAGAGCTGTCTACAATTGTGTCAGGCAGCCTTGGGGCCAATAGATTCCTAAAGGTATTAAATAACTTTTGGATTATGTGCCTGAGCTGTAATAGTAGACTGATAGAAGGTCTGCTTAGATTTATCTAAATTTAAAAAATACCTTCCCAGTGCTAATTTTAAAAGATAGTGAGAACGCTCTGATGATGCATGCTTCCATTGTCGTTCTAACTGACGAAGGGAGGATCGTTCACTTTTAAGCTCCTGAGTTAGCCAAGGCCGAGCAGGGCGAACAGCTCTCTTTCGGTAAACAGAGGGGGCTACCTGCTCCAACGCCTCACTCGTGACTAATTGAAAAGCGTTAGCTAGTTCATCTACTGAGCTAGACTGTAAGTTATCATCTAAATACATACGCTGTGGTCTTGACCAATCTGAAAATGGCTGTAAGATCCCCTGGTTCAGAACCGCTGTAAAGTTACTAGAGGAAACCTTCGACAAGTTCCTCGTCGTAACCATCTGAGCAGGCAAGGTAGTGGGGAGAGGAAATATACAAGAATTATGCAGAAAAAAGTGGTCAGATAAGCCATTATCTAAAATAGTAGCTGAAGAGAATTCTAACTCCTTATAGATAAACAAATCTAAGGTTCTACCTCCAACATGAGTAGGAGGAGATGACAATACAGTCAAGTTGTGCATATTCAATACAGAAGAAAAATCCTCCCACAATTTAGATTCTTGATGGATATTAAAATCTCCAGCAATTATGCAAGGCAGCTCTGTAACCAAAAAACCAGACAACTAGGTGGAGAATTCCTCTAAGAAGTCTGTTTCCAAGGTTGAGTTTGGGGGGCAATTCTATGAGCAGACAGGTATTTTCACCTCCTGTTTATGTATTCCAGAATCCATGCATAATCCAGGTATTTTAAATGGAACACAACCATGAGCCTTAAAATGGTGGATGCATACCTGTGCACTTTCTTTTGAATATGCCATTCTCATTTTATTGACACATAATTTCAGTTCTGCATGCAAATAAATTTTAAATGCTTTTCTTTGCAGGTTTTCTAGTCAGAAGTAGAGGAAGATTCATATAGACTATTTGAAGGTTGTATGTGTCAGGGGGGGGGGGGGGGCGGGGAGGGAGAGAGAGAATGATCAGAATGCCTGAATAGCGGGTTAGTCAGAGCAGATAAGTTCCACGAAGGCCATACACTCCAATCTAAATCTCTCCTATTTTTGCTCATCAGCCAATGTCCTTCAACAGATCAGTGTGTTCCAGCCCTCCCACATCCTAGATGAGGCATTTTGGTAAGTATCAAGTCTGAAAGCTGGTTGAATGCTTCTAATCTCCCTCCATGGTCCCAAGCTTTAATAACTGTCAGTATATACCTTGTGTATTTGCTCCACTTTTTGTTTCAAATATTCGTAAACTAGAGCAGTATTTACAGAGAGAAGAAAAAGAGCAAAAAGATACATCAGAGAGATACTTAACTGAAAGCCTCATGCTGGCTTGAGTATTCTGGGAATTATAGTCAGTCCCCAAAAATTGTTTTTCTTATCTCACCATGGGAATGGCCCAGATGATCAGCAAAATAGTTTAAATTCCCAACCAGTTCCCAAGGCACCTCGATCTGTAACTAATTTGTCTTCATGGGCAAAATGTAATGTCCCTTAATGCAGGGGTCCCCAACGCCCAGTCCAGTACCAGGCCATGGCCTTGGCAGATCTCCCCCCCCCCCCCCCCGCATGCATGCACGGCCTGCCCACATGCACGGACGGGTGCCCCACCCACCCGCGCATATGCGTGAGCACGGCCCGCCCACCCGTGAGCGCGCAAGCGTGCCCCCGCCCATCTGCAAGCGTGTCCCGCCCAGCCACGCATGCGCGCGAGCGTGCCTCGCCCACCCGTGAGCGCACCCTGCCCACCTGTGGGTACACGTGTGAGTGTGCGCCCTGCCCACCCGTGAGCATGGGGGTCGTCCCCCCCACGCACAGACCCCACCACCCCCAACCGGTCTGCGATTTGGAAAAGGTTGGGGACCACTGCCTTAATGAATCTCTCATCCTGCCTTTCCTGTTTTCCCATGATTTTTGGGGTCGATCTCAGTTGTAAAGTGGCATTTTATCTGGTGCCCTTTAATTTTTCCAGTGCACAAATCCTCCCTGGGATAGTCTTCCATCTAAGTGTCAGGTGGTAGAGAGCCCAAGGCTCTTTAAAAGTTAAGTCCTTGAACTTGTGGTTCTACTTCTAATGAGGAAGCTCATCATTTTGGTGTGAGTAAATGTACAGCTTAAGGTAGAGATTTGCTTGGCCTTTATTGTGATTCTAGAGAAGGAGTTTCATCAGTATGATAATTAGAGAGGTAGAATTAGGAGTTCAGAGTCCCAAAGAATCCTAGCTGCCTCTTTAAAAGCATCCTATATAGTTGTGAAAACAATCAAGAAACATCTTTTTAGAATGTTTGAAGTATCAAAATTTGCAAGGGATCCGAATTTGAATTCCAATAACCAGAGATCTGGGCATTCTGCTAAGTTCCTTGTCTTTATCATTATGCCACTTTTCAGTGTCCCCTTGGTGTGCCCAAATGGGCATTGATCTAATTTCACTCTACATCCTGTCAAAATCTGTTGTATTTCAAGATACACTTTCCTTCCTATGGCATACATCTGGGGATGCGGGGAAACCTTCATGCCTTTGTATTGATCTTCAATTTTTTCAACAGTCTGCAAAACAATTCCAGAGACCCGCAGATAGATTTTGATGTTTATCAAGCAGACATGGCTTCCAGCTTTAAGAAGAATGACCCCGGGAAGCCTTATGTCCGGATATGTGTTCGGAGGTACTACGCACTTGTGAAATTAATTATTAGTGGAGCCATTGTCTGGCAACAGTGGAGGCTTACATTGAAAAAAAGAGTTGTGTCTCACTTTTGGTGGTTGTGTTCTCTGTAGGTTTTTAGAATACTTAAAAACCAGCTGCTTTAAGTCCTTAAGATTACGTTAGGAGAGAGCTGGTAAGAGCTCTACCATAACCCATTAGCAAACAGTGCCTTTATTCAGTCAGAAGATCCCCCTGGCCTTGGGATATGTTTATGTGTGCATTGATACACACATACACACACATTTGACTCTGTTGCAGACTGATATGGGAGTTGGTGGAATAGAGGAAAGAAGCACACAAGTACTGTATTGTCAGTTGCACTCCTTGATAAAAGGCAAGAGACATGGCTAGCTATGGGGACTGTGCAAAAACCGGCAGGTCCTATGAGAATCCTTTCTGGTGTCTGAGTACCCCAGCACTCAACTTTCTGACTTTGTCACAATATTGGCCACAGTACTCGAGCTGGCAGTGCCTACATCAGCCTTGCCCAAACCGGTGCCCTCCACATCTTTTGGATTACATTTCCCACTCACCATCATTGACCATGGGCAATTTTGGCTAGGACTGATGGGGTGCAGTTCAAAAAATCTAGAGGGTATTGGGTTGAGGAGATTTGCCTGCAAAATTGTCCCAGTAATCTCTTTAACTGAGATGACATGCACTCCTTCCTTTTTCCTCCTCCAAAAGAATTATTGATTTAACTTATAAATCAATCAATTTATAGTGCAATATCCACTCTCTGGGCAATTAACGAAAATGTCCAGAATCTTGCATATGTGTTTTCTTTATGTCTCACTGTTCTTTCAAAACTTGGACTCAGGTGAGTTCACAGTATTCCATAAGACAAGCTAGATTTTGTGGGGAGTACAGATGTCCTGAGTCCTGCTCACCAGAGATATTAGCCCAAGATGTGTGGGTTGTGGGGTTGTTGTTTTTTTTTTTTACAAACTCTAGGCATCTGATTGTGGAGCCAGAGGTCAGGAGTTCGATTCCCCACTGTGCCTCCTGCAAGTAGAGCCAGCCTGTGTTGGTCTTGGGCAAAGCTGCACAGGAGTCCAGGAGGCCCCCAGAAGAAACTACTTCCAAGTACTGTCTGCCTGGAAAACCCTGAAAAGGGTTCGCCATAAGGCAGAATTGACTTGAAGGTACATGATGATGCATGCATATAATGTTCCTCTCCATTTCGTTCCTCTCTTTGTAGGTTTGATGAGCAGATCCCATCCCTAAGGGCTTTGAAACAACTTGCATACCAAAGTGGAGACGTCCCAGTGGTCTTTGCACTAGTAGACAACGGAGACATTGTATTTTACTCTTTTAAGGATTTCAAGCTGCCGGTTGATATTTATCTCTGATATTGTTTTCTGGGGAAGCTTGTGTGTGTATACAGTGGTACTCAGGACTTCCAGTTTGTTCATCAGGATACTGTATTTAATTTCTGACCACCAGCACTGTGTCCCCAAAGGATGCAAATTCTGTGGAGCAAGAACCTGTCATTCCCAAAAACAAATAGCAGTTTGAAGAAAATCTTGTCTTGACAGTCAACTTTTGTTTTTTGTTTTTTAATCCATCACCACCCAATTACCTCTTCCAATGCATCTCCAGGACAGGGGTGAGATTCATGCAAGCCAGATACGATCCCCGCCCCCAGCACCTATTTGCAGCCCTGGCCTCTTCCATGCACACACCCCTGCCAATTTTTCCCTTGGTCAACAATGGAAACTCTCTGTCCCAAAAGCCTCCAGGAGCTGCAGTTTTCCTTGAAAAGCAAATCACATGGCCTTGCTTTAGTATGTGCACGTTTCTGTTAATTTTTTCAACACTGGTCATCTTTGGCTTCGTAAAAATTAAGAAAACGTGCATTTTTTTGAAGGTGTAGCCCACAGCTGGTTCCCAAAGGGGTAAAATCAGCTTGCTGTCCTCCCCACAGCTTGCCAAGCACTGCTTGATTTTGCTTAGTGCTTTTGCTGATTGGAGCTTGGGGAGTTTTTTGGGGTTGATGGCATCATATTCTACCCCACACTCCCAAATTTCCTAGCTAGCATGGGCACTGACTACGGGGTTCTGAGAATTATGGTCCAAAAAGAACACACACACCCCTGCCAAGTTGTACTTAAAACTTACCTGGTGCTTGGGTAGAGATTCCATCATGAATTCAGACACCAACTCCATGGTTTGGCATATGTCAACACTAGAAGCTAACTTTAGTTATTAGTGGCTCCCAAGTGGTAGCAGCAGAGAAGAAATGATCCATGATTGAATGCTGATCTTTTCTAGTCTCAGAGTGCAGCAAGAGGGTAACTGAAGAGTTCCCTGTAGCTGAGTGCATGGTTCCCACATCAGGTGCTTTTTCTTCAGTAGAAGTAATCTGGAGAAAATAAAATTGTCAAATGCTGGGATCTTATAAAAATCCATGGAACTGCACAGTGACTTCCTTTTGGGTTTTTTTACTTTGTTTATTTTTAGTTGTCCATCAAATAAGTGAACTCTGAATTATTTAGGGCTTAAGTTGTCATTACTGGACTCTCTTGATCCAATTGTTTGCAGTATCACCCTTGGATTTAATTTAACAGCTGAAATCCAGTAGTAAATTGTAACTAAAGCAGGCCTATTCAATCCATGGAATTTGAGGAGTTGACTCACTAAATCCCCACTGATTCAATGGGCGTACTCTAGTTTTGACCTAGTAGATTCTAGCCAATATGTCCAGCTGGGAATCATGGTCAGAATCACCAAGGTAACCTACAACCATTGTTGCTACAGACTATGGCGTTTCTCAGATATTAGTGTTCTCTCCTGTGAAATTGGTACAATAGTTAGAGTAAGCAGTGTGAACAGGCTCAAAAGAGACTGGCTTTTAAATTTCTGTTCCCAAGCAGCTTATAGGATAATTTTTATAAACAAATTTTAGAGGCAGTTTTGTTTTGTGAAGTTATTTTTGTTTTTTGTTTTTGGAGGGGGAGGAATACTTGAATGTGGATTCTAAAGCAATAAAATACCCTTTGTATGTTAACACAATGTTATGTTGCCTTCACATTTGTTACGTTTTTGTTAGGCAGAATGAGTGTTAGCAGTTATATATCACTGTCAATATATGCCTTGGGGCTTTCTTACTTGATAGTTGTTCACTGAAGTTTGCTGAAGAGTGAGTTGTCAGTTATTTCCCAATGCACTGCAAATTTGATTGAGCCAAACGGGAACAGGTAAAGCTATTACACATTTAGCAGCTCTGCCCATTTGTGCTCCTCCATGGTGGTTATCTGAAAGACAAGAAATTAGGGGTATGTTCAAAGCTATCCTGGTGCTTCAATATGCATTCTTCTGGGGGGAAATCCAAACATTCTCCAGGTTATGTTGTAAGAAAAATAAAATATATTTGGAAAAAAAATTGAAACACTGATCATCCTAACACAAGATCATCATCCTATTTCTGTGGTAACCCTCAACATTGGGCATTATCCCTTTCCCTGTACTTTACACAGCTCCTCCATGTCATCCGTCTCTGCGTTTTGCCTGCTGAAACTGATTCCTTGTTTCTATGGCTCTTCTTAGCTGGATAGCTCAGTGGTTTAGGGACCTGGCTGCAGAGCCAGAGATTGGGAGATCAGTTTCCCACTGTGCTTCTTGCAAGGCAATGTAAACTAATGAGCAATACCATGAATAGAGATGCACTAGTAATTATATGGTGCTATTATTGTGGCTAAAACACATTCAGATAGTATCCATTTTTGAAATTACAATCATTTGATTGTATACATTTGAATAGATATGTATACACATCATAAATTAGATGGTGCAGCACAGTCCTTTCTTTAGCTTATCTTTTCTGTCCAGTTCCTGCAAGGCAATGCCCACAAGTACAGCCAGCCTGTGTGGCCTTGGGCAGCCTGCACAGTCCTAGGGCACCCCCAGAACAAGGGAGTGGTAAACCATTTCCGAATATTCTCTACCTTAAAACCCTGAAAAAAGGGTCACTGTGGCTCAGAATTGACTTGATGGCACATTATTTTATTATGGCTCTTCTGACCTGGCTACACCTCTGTTACTTCCTTCTGTTTAAGAGTCTCACATGGAGTAATCTGGTACGGGTGGAGCTCCCTGTTTTACTGCACAAGATTTTGCTAGATGACCTTCAGACTTTCAGTAATCTAAATGGGATGCATGTGAGGGTTCGACTTTTACCTCCCCGGTGTCCAACTGAGACTCTGGAGACGCGTCTGTTGTAAAATCATAACTAGTTTTTATTGGAACATTTAACAATAAATCTTGCTGTGCTATCTTAGTTTCCATCTTTTCTCTCGTCGCCAACGGGTCCGGCGAGGGCATCCAAACATCTTTAACAAAGGGGTTATTAATCAACTCGTCCCAGGGTCCCCTCATAAATGGGTTACTGTCCTCAAAGTCATGGACCATAGTCTCAGGATTTAATAGCGGGGTGGTCTCGTCATCTCGGTTCTCTGCCCCATAGGCATCCTCCTCGCCTCATAGAGGGGTCCAGGGTCCGGTAAGTACCCCTTCTTCCGGGCTTCCTCTACACCCCATGCCCAACGTTCTCTCTCCTCTCGGGATACTGCTTCCTTTTCTTCCCTGAGGCGTCTGCGCCACTCCCGAGCCTCAGACTCTCCCCAATACGAAGGACGTTGCGGCAGGCCCCTCCGCCTCCGGTAGTCTGCCTCCTCCTGAGGAACCTTCACTGTTTCCCATTTACCGGTCCATGGGTCGTCCACCCATATCATCTCCCAACCCCCTGGTATCGGGTCAACATGTCCTTTTATATCCCCCATTCCCGCCTCCATGGCGGACCTCCCCTTTTCCTCTCTTCCCACCAATTCACTTTCCGTTTGTGTAGCCACTAACATTTTCAAAAGTTCCCGCTCCAACTCCCGGGTGTCAACTCCCCGCGGTTTAGTTTCGATGGGCGGTGTAGGCGGGTTTGTCTGTGCCTCCTGCTCTATTTTGAGGGAGGACGACACTCTAGTGAGAGCGTTTACACTCTCGCCTCGAGTCTCACAATGCAACTAAAGCAGGTGTCCTTGTAAGCAAGTCAAGACATTTCCTGGAGTACACACAGAGCTAGTGCACCAGCTTTAACTGCAGATGCACTCCTAGCCACCACTGAAACCTGGGCATCCAGGAATCCAGGAGTGCACCCAAGCTGCAAATCTGGGTTTTCAGGGGTAGTGTAACCCCATATAATACAGGTTGAATACCTATTCTCTAGTCTACCTTTTGAACTGACCAGGAATCACCTCTTTCTTGCCTGAATTAAACTTCAGTTCGTTTATCCTCATCCAGTCCATTACACAGATATCAGGCACTAGTTTACAGGCAGGACACTTTCCTTAGAATTAGATGGAAAAGAGAGAGAGAGCTGAGTGTCATCGGCTTACTGGTGGCATCAAACTTAAACACTCCAGACAACCTCATCCAGCAGTTTCATTTAAATATTAAATAGCACGGGGGACAAAACAGAATCCTGAGGGACACCACAGGCCAAAATCAAAGGCATTGAACTAGAATCTCCAAGCACCAACTTCTGAGTTTACGCCTCTAGGAAGGACCAGCGCCCCTATAAGACCATGCCTTCAAGTCACATCCCAGAGAGATGGCTCAGAAGATCACCATGGTTGATACTATCAAAATTATCGGGCCTTTGGCTGTAGAATAAATTTGTATTGTATTGTATTGTATACTATCAAAAGCCACCAAAAGGTCTAATGGAAACAGCAGGAACATACTACTCCTGGTCTAGTTCCCAGTGTAGGGTATCTGCGAAGATGACCAGAACTGTTTTGCCCCATGACCAGACTTGAAGCCAGATTGAAATGGATCTAAATACTCCATTTTATCCAGGAATCCTTGCAGTTCAGAAGCCACCACCCATTCTAATAGCTTGCCCAAATATTAGAGACTGGCCGATAGTGATCAAATACAGCAGAGTAGGCGGAGGGCTTTTTCCACAATGGTTCCACAGATGCCTCCTTTAAGCACACCTGCAGCCTACCTTACTGCAAGGAGGTGTTTAGTGCTCCACTTAGATGCTCCTGTGGATGATAGGTCCCTGACAGCATGAAACAGCTCTGCTGGCTTCTTTGTGCGCACACAATGGTAGCAAAAATCAACATTTCTTTGCTGGAGACATTGTCATGGAGGAGACCTTCAAATGCACTCCAGCCTGTGCTCAGATTCACTCCTGCGTTTTCCACCATCATCACTCTAGTCTCCATCTCACTTTGTTTCATCCTGCCAGGTCCCTTGGAAGCCAGGGGGCTAGTTCAGCTCTACTCCATGGTAAGGGAGGCTTAGGAGTGATAATGTCTACGGGCCTAGCCATTTCCGGAGATTAACCAGGGCTTTAACGGGAAAGATCCCAAGAGCCTTCAGAAATCATTCAGATCCATCAGGCTCCCAGGGTGGACGATCTTAATTGGTTCCCCACCCTTGCAAGGGCTCTGAGTTCCAGTAAGTCTAAACCACACCAGTTGGTGATCTGTCTGTGACTATGGAAAGCTCCTCCATGGCCAGATTATTAGCATGTAGATACACACCCAGGTCAGAAAACCAGTCCAGAGTGTGCCCTGCAACATGACTGAGATTGGGACAGTCCCACCATTGTCATGGAGGACATGAAATCTTGAGCTTGTCCAGAGAAGCCAACCTCAGCAGGGATCTCTAAGTCCCCCCAGCAGAAGAAGTCAGGGGGGGCTCCAGCATCACCCCTGAGACTAACTCAGCCAGCTCAGGCAGGGAGACTGTGGAGCAGCAGGATGGATGGTACCCCCACAGAAGCTCTAATTTGTCTCAAGCACTCACTTTCAGGTATAGATACTCAAAGATCAGTAGAATGATCTCCTGTCTTCTTGCAGTCTATATTCCACTTTAGTTGTATACAACAGGCTGTTGTATAGATTCAGCAACAGCAGACAGCCCTTCCCTCCTCCTCCTCTTCCTCCAGCTCTGCAAGGCTCACCTGTTGGTCTGCTCCCTTATCACTGAGTTCAAGCAGCCTTCTGCTCCATCCAAGCATGCCGATGGTGACCCTTGCCCTGTGCCAACCACCACCACCACCCTCATTAGAAACAAAAGAAATAGAAAACTCTCCAGAAGTTACGCTGGCCAACAGCAGCAATCCTGTCAGAAGAGGCCATGGCTTGATTTATCAGTTTGCTTAGGAGGGTGTGTTTTCCCCCAGCTTTCTATCTATAGTCACCTTTCCCGGTGCTTAGAAAAACTACTTGTTTGGAATGCAACTCCAACAATACATGCTAGCTGGCGAATTCTGCAAGCCATGGTAAACAAAAGTAAGATTTCCAAGATGTGCTCTCTATCTCACAATTTCCAGTTCCCCAGAAGAGATTTTTCAGGGTGCTCTAGAATAAAGACTAGGTCCTTGGGTGGGCATTTGTGAGACCCTTGGACTATCGTCAACCTTTGATCAAAACCAGTTAGGTCGGTCTCTCCTCCTTCCTTAAACTTCCAGCATTTTCAATTTAATGACTTCAACATCAAGTCTTCCTTCCTGCTTTCCTCCCTCTAAGTTTCTTTTGCTCCGTTCTAATTTAGGAAGTGCCTGGCTGTGAGTTTTGATCCCTCCCCCATCCCTTACAGACCAACCTCCCTGAGGGTGCAACTACATTGACATAAAATGTGGAGAATGCTACCAGATTGGGATGGTCTGATTTCACATTTTTCCCCATTGACCAAATGACATAAAAGCAAATGCAAATCAACCTGGAGGCATTCCATTTCCCCCACCAAAGTTTTTTTCTCTGCTGATGGGGCTTCTATTTTTTCTCACAATGGATCATTTACATCAGTTCAGACAGAGCAATTGCTTGAACCACAGGAGTGCTGCTGCTTCCTGCCACCACAGGCACCTATGGGTCTTGGTGGACATGGGCAGTGTGCTGGCAGAATTAGAAGGCAGCTTTTTGAAGACGTCCTGAGCCAAGCACTCTGATAAGCCCTGCATTTCTCTGAAGGATTGCCAGGGCTTCAGGGTTTCCAAGCAATACAGGCAGCTGGAAACTGAGCTGAGCATGAGTCAAAGGGACCTAGATACCAAAATGAAAGGAAGGGAGGGAGGAGAGGAGTAAATTGGCTAAACAGCCTTGTTTACAGCTTATTAAGGTAATTCTCCTGCAGTTGTACCTCCTGCAAATCAGAAGGGTTACAGAAAAGTTACATTAATAAACTGCAAACAAGGCTGTTCAGTCAATTCTCTCTTCTCTCCCTGCGTGGCCACTTAAAGTGACCTCAGGCAAATTTACCTGGGAAACCTGACTTCCCAGATGTGACTTCACAGTGAGTAAATTACCATTTTTCCTCACTGTGTAGTCACACCCTTACTTTTTTTTAATTTTTAGAACAAGTACCTGAATACAACTATCAGGATTTTTATATAAGAAGTGCGAGTGTTGTCATTACAGTTGTGGCAAAGGGCCACACTGAACTTCTGGAACTTTAAAAAAAAAAGTGAAATAGCCATTACAAAATAGCACTGGACAGGCAGATAAAGGAAATATCCCTGGCATTTTTTCATGTAAGGCATGTAGATAATAGAAATTTCTTCCACAAATTCAGTCACTTCAAAATGCCAGCTGTACTCCATTTTTAAAATGTAATTTTTGGTGGCCCATTACAGTAGGTTAATCAGATATCACTTTCCTGAAAAGCTTAATAAGAAAAGGGAAATATTTGTTCCTTGAAATATGCCATATGCACAGCCACTTGGAACTGGCCCAGGATGAACCACTAAAATCTTACTGTCTCACAAGCCAAATATCAATAACTGAATTATATAAGCATTATAAGTGAAAACAAAATAAAAAGGAAAAGTAAAGAAAGACAACAATGTGGTGGCACCTTAAAGACTTAACTTTTTTATTTTTTTAAAGTGAGCTTTTGTGGACAAGTCCACTTCATTAGACATAAGAAAAGGAGATTCCTTATGTCTGATGAAGTGGACTAATCCATGAAAGCTCACATTAAAAATAAAAAAGTTAGTCTTTAAGGTACCATAATGTTTTTGTCTTTTGTTACCTTTTATCTTTATTTTGTTTTCAACTATAGCGCTTGCACAAACCAACACGGCTACCCTTTCTACAACTGAATTACATTACAGCCTTGAGGTTGTTTGTATTCAAGAATATGGACAAAATCTTGATGAAGCCAAGAAAAAAAGCTATTTATGCAGCTATTCTGCAGTTTCCCATTCTAGGCTGCTTAATAATGTGTTTTTTTGCCACAAAACTGTGTCACAAAAAGGTAACAAGGCAAAGCTTTCAGGCTTATTTTCAGGCTAACTTGAGGCAATCAACAGAGGCCGTCTCACTTCCAGAGCTGTGGTGGGGGTGAGAAAAAAAGAAAGAAAAAACAAAACAAGAATGAATGAATGAATGAATTCCCGTGGGATTAAAATCACAGCCTTTGTAATTCAGCTGAAATGAAATCTGTTGGCTCATTTATCCTTCTGGTACTTTGCCCCGGTCTCCTTGGTGCACCCTGGTTGCTACTCTCATGATGACTGTGACTCATGACATCATGACTGAACCACAAGCCAATTGGTTTGGTTTTGTGCGATTTAGAACAAAAAACAGAAGTAGCTTCTTTGCTGAAGTACAGCCTAGAGAGGGTTTCCATCAGATCTGGATTAGGACTGTGTGTTCCATATAAGAGTGGGAGAATTGCAGGTGCCTCAGAGAGTAAGTTTTCAAAGTGACACTGCTAAAAGCACGCCTTTCTCAGAAATTACTCCTTCTCCCACCCCTCATAATGTTAAACAAGATTAGCAAATTGGGGAGGTGGATTATTGGCATGGGTGCTAAGGGCAAAGGCATGTGAAAATCAAAATCACAACCCCTACATTGTCATTAGGTTCAAACAAATTATTCAGAATGTGTCTTTTAGGGTGATCCTTACTATGTTTATTCAGGAATAAGTCCTATTGAGTTTAGTGAAAGGTTTAACTTCCTGATATGTATATTAGAACTACAAACACATTTTAAGACAGAGTGTCCTATGTTCAGTTGTAGCCATAAAGTTTGTCACTTCATAGCTTGGTTAGGTACTACTTCCGGTATTCTCATTTCCACAAAGCAGACTCAATTATGATTACAAAAAAGAAATGTCTTTTGTGGCACCTTACAGGCTAGAAGATTTATTGTGGTGTGAACTGCTGTCTTTAATAGAGAACCTAGAAAAATTACTTTTTCTAGGACCACCTGTCCCAGAATCCCACAACACAGACACCGACTATAGTGTCTGGGGGATTTTGAATAATGCTGTCCAAATACTTCTCTTAGTTTTGCATAATACAACAACCCTGGAAGTTATCCCTATTGTTGAGGGTGAGGAAATGTGGAGGATCTTGGGCTTAGACCATGATCATTTTTTTCATAAACAGTAGTGAAAGCAAACCCTCAAACATAAAACTACTGTCCTTGCTGATTAAGAGCGAGATTTGGGACTAACAATAGAGGGCAGTGGCTACTAGATCAAATCAAGCCTGAACTCTCTCTAGATGCAAAAAGAGGAAATGAAGCCTATCATACTTTCGGCACATCAAGAGAAAACAAGACTCGCTGGGAAGGACAGTAGTGCTGGGAAAAGTTGAAGGTAGCAGGAAAAAAGGAAGATGCAATGGATTGATTCCCTAAAGGAACCCACAAGCTTGAGTTTACACCACTGTTGAGAACAGGACATTTTGGAGATCTCTCATTCATGGGGTCGCCATAAGCTTGATGACAACCAATCATGGAAGGTAGCAGCCAAATTGAGAGCTGGGCTTTCACATGCAAGTTTCTGGGTCCTATGCCAAGGGTAGCTTCATTTTCCGGTGATGATGAGGGGCGCCACAGACCGGTCATTCCTTCATTTATTCCTTTAACTTCCTGCTGGAATCTCTCGGCCGGTGCTTGCGGCTCAAAACAAAACCCGCTATTGCTCAGACCTATCAGAGCAATTCTCCTGCCAACCTAGCAGTTGAAAGCATGCAAATGCAAGTAGATAAATAGGTACCACCAGGGTGGGAAGGTAACGGCGTTCCGTGTCTAGTCACGCATGGAAACGGTCTTCGGACAAACGCTGGCTCTACGGCTTGGAGACGGGGATGAGCACCGCACCCTAGAGTCGGACACGACTGGACTAAATGTCAAGGGGAACCTTTACCTATCAGTGCAATTTGATTAACTGCAAGGGTTGCTGTTTGTTCTCAGCAGCCGTCTCTATGCGCCGGGGCTCGAGGGAGAAGGACGCCCAGGAATAACGACCTCCTGGCAGGTACTCTTTCCTTGAGCGGCCTCGGTGACGACCAGGAACACCTAGCCTGCAATCAAGGGCCCTTTGTACGTACTCTGTTTGCACACCATCCCCAACACCGGAAAACGTGAGGTCCACCCAGAGCTCAGCGGGCGGAGGGCGTGACCGCGACTCCTCGACGCTCCCCAGTCGCAGCGGAATTAACATACTTCTGATCCGGACTCCCACCTCCCCGTGCCCTGCCGTGTCGCGATTGGCCGGACCCGAAAGGAGAAGGCGGGGGGGGGGAGAGGGAGGGGAAAGAAGAGGCCCAGGGATTCCGAATTCGCTAGGAAGGTAGCGGTGAGATCATGAATTATTCACAAGCGGCCGTGGACTTGAAAGAAAGGCGCCAGGCGAAGCACGCCCCCTTCATTTGCATATCCGGCGAGCACGCCCCCCCCTTCCTCCCGGAGGTGCCCAGGAAGGAGAGGCTCGAGCTGCCGTGCGAGGAGGAGTTGGGGTGCGTCCCGGTTGCATTGCACGGGTAAGGTAGCCCGCCCGCTTCCCTCCCCTCCCCTCCGCTGGTGGGGAGCAAGGGGCCCGGGAGGGGGGAAATGGGGCGGCGGGGGCGGCGAGAGGGGCGGGCAGGTAAGGAGGCGGCTTGGCCCGGGAGGGAGCGAGGGCGGGCGGGAAGAGGGAAAGCGAGGAGGCTGCCTGGACGGATATGGGGGTGGAGTTCAGGGGTGGACTCCATGCTGGAAGGTGAGTTTGCAGCCGGACTCTGCTGAGGTGGGAAGAAAGCAAGGGGCCAGGAGGAGGGAGGGGGACGTTTGTTCTCTTCTGACTTACTTACGGGTTCCGGAAATAAGGGGCGCTGGGGTGGGGGAGGAGGAAGAGGAAGAAGGTTGAAGGCTGGGGGGGGGGGGTCCCCTCAGGGAGGTGTTGAGCCTGATGGGGTTGCGGTGCATGCAGGCGGGTGACGTGGGGCCGGGCTGGAAGAGGGGGCATGGTCAGTTATGGGAGGTTTTCAAGAAGGTGTAATGGGGGTGGTAAGAGTGGCGTGGTAAGAGCTACTGCCTAATAGAAAAGGGGCTTGAGAGCTATGGCGTGAGAAGTTGGGGGCAGTGATCTGGCCTGCCAAAAGTATGGGGTTTTCCTGGGATGGTATACTTGCGGGAGCCTTCAATAGGGCTGAGAGTTTCAAGGTTGCTGGTAGCTACCACTGGAGTTTGCATTGTAGGCTTTAATGTTTCCCCTGTTATGTGTTGTCAGGTTGTGTCCAACAAATGGTGACCTGAGTAGGGCTTTCAAATTAAGTAGGACATTTAAGCTGTAGCTTTATTAGTTACACACAGCCCACAGTGAATGCCCATGGCCAACCAGGAATTTGAACCCAAATCTATGACACTCAATCCACTACCCCACACTGACTTCTCTTAATTATGTTGGGAAGAAAAAACCAAGGGCTAGGAATGTTGTGTGTGTGTGTGTGTGTGTTCCTTTGGATGCTGAAGTTAGCATTGCCTTGTAATGTTGCCTGTTAAGACTTTCTATTCTTTCAGTAGTGATTTTTTTAACTAGGCTGCGTTGTTTGTTCAGGTGTGCTGTGCAGTGAGCGGCTGAAAAACAAATAATAAACCCCTTGTTTTGAGGCTTGATTTGCGCACTTTCTTACTATTGTTGATTGCAGGTAGCTTTCTGTTTGTTCAGTAGCAGGTTGTGATCGGAGAAAATGATTTGCACTTTCCTTTGTAAGTCAATATAGTGCTGTTAGTGTAAGAGTAGCTTATAGGGGTTGATTCAGTACATTAAGATGCAGAAAGCAGGGAATTATATTGATGTGGGACAAAGATGAGTCCTGGTGGATATTTTTTAGAAATCCAAGAGGACATATTCTCTGGTAGAGAGCAGTTGAAATGTGCTTATCATTTATTTCTTACATTTTTTTAAAAAAATTGCGTTTTCTCTAGTGATGACCAGTTGGCATACAATGCTCTCTTCTTTCCCTGCTTTATCTTCACAACATTCTTGTGAGGTAGACCAGCCTGAAAGATTTTATCTTATCCCAAGGTCGTCCTGTGAGTTGTTTGGCTCATTGGAGCCTGAAACCTGGATTTATCAAGTCCCCAGACCGTCACCTATGATGAGGTCATCTGAAAATGATAGAAAGCTGGTCCGCATGAAGTTGTGGACCAGCTTTTTATTATCATGTTTGTGGGGCTGAATATCTCTTAGAAAATGGATCAGACGGAAGCCTATTGTTGAAACTGTTGAAACTTGGCATTATTTGGTTTGATGTAATGAATGCTGCTGGCAATAAGCCCTGAAGCAAACTGAAACTTCCTTGCAACCTTTAGCAATATGACTTGACAGAACTCCTTTGATAATAAAGGAGCTTGTCTTGTTGAGTATCAGCCCTACAGAATGGCCTTGTGCATGTCCTGAGGCAAAGCAAATGGGTCAGTTAAAAGGCTTAAAAAAAAAGGCATCTGTAGTTGAGAAACAGCTTCCTTGTCCTTAGTTTTATTTAGAGCCCAAGCTACCCCAGCTATAGATCTTAAGGTGAGGTGGATTCTTTGACAATAAAGAATGTGTGGTTGTTGCACCTGAAGAAGTAACTGTTCCTTTAGAAGCAGGAGAAAAGTTACCAAGTCTTATTAAACTAGCCTTTTTCTGTGAAAAATGAGAAGCTTTGTAAATTCTCTATTGTTGAATAAATGTCTTTGAGGTTGCCTTATTAATGGCCTTTCAGCAGGTTTTCATTTCCAGGCTCAGACAATGGAATATTATTTTCAGCTAAATGGCTTGCTTTGCCCTTGCCCTGCCCTCCAGCTTCACTCCCTCCCATCCTGTGGGGGAAAATGTTGTCATCTTTGTCTCTGAAGCAGGTGAGTGTGTGGTGCAACCTACTCCTGTCTGGTGCCTTCGAAGTGGATTGCACTACATCTCCCATCCTGATTGGTCAGGACGGAACTTACACAGTGCCATGTATTTGGAGAGCAATTGGTAGGGGGAAGTTGATGTAAAGACTGTGCCTTGTTCTGTTATTGAAACTGCTATCTGGAAGTAGTTCCTTGACACTGGCTAGAATCCTATAGGGACTTTACTCCAGAGTAAGTAATGGCAGCAAATTGCAGGTAATTAATAAGGTACTTGGACGCATGATCAAGCAATCAGCACCTTGTTAGTTAGTTGCAGTTTAGCATCATGACTTACGCAAGTTTAATCTACTCTGGTGGGCAATCTCAGTAACATTCTGACCAGTACCTGTTTGCCATTTGTACTGTATTAGTATTAAGATGGTTGCCTACTGAACACAGAGCAAGTGTGCTTCAGATATTGCCATTTTCTAGATAATCAAACTCAGTGTAGGGAAAAGTTCACCCTGTTCAGTTGATGGCACTCTGTGGATATCAGCCAGCATCCCATGGGTGCGCTACAAGTGCAGAAGAACAAGCAGCAGATGTTATTATGCTTCACATGTAGGTTTTACCTCAGGTAATAATGAACATACAGTCTTTCCAATGCAGAACTGAAGAGTCTGTGTCAGATACCATAAAGTTTTCCTTGCCTCTTTGGCTGCAGTCCAGACTGCATACAATCTCTAAACATTGTAGGCTGCCTTTTTATGTGGCACTCCCACTGAACTTCCGTGTAGTTTATTGTTGAGGCCTACCTCTGTTCTGCTTTTCAAGTGCTGGGGCATCAAGTGCTGCTGGACCAGTCACTGGATTCCCCCAGAGGACACAATTAAAATAATGAGATGACTTAGAGATAAAGAGGTCCAGGATCTGGGTGTTAGGGTGCACTTCCACAAGGGGTAAACCAGCAGTTATACTTCCCCTTGACTAACACTCAGAGCATTGATCCTACCACCAGCACAATACCAAATGTAAACAACGGTGTTGTTTACAACCTTTCCCCTTACAAACATTAATTGAAGAGTAGCATACATAACACCAGTAGAAACTAAGCACTGTTTCTTTCTGATTAGCATGTGAGCAACTGTTGATGCCTTGCTATTTAAAAACTCCCAGTGGGAATTAATACTGAAGCAGCTTCACTGGTGTGTAACATCACCTTTTTAAATTGTTATTTCTGAGTCCTCCATGGTTAACATTTATCTGTTCAAATAATTTTCATAGAAGCCGGTTGATTAAAAGGAAAAAGAGATCCTTATCTTCCTTTGAAGGACTGCAAGGAATGTTCTTATGTGACTATACAAATTTAAAAACTGTCTTGGAGTGTTTTCCCAAGAAGTGATATATACCAGGAATTCTCAGCCTTCGATCCTCCAGGTCAGCCATTCTCAACCTTTTTTGGCCACGGCCATAAACACAATATGAAAGAAATATGGGCCCAGTCAGGATTGTATAAGTCATATAATGAGCCTTCTAAAGTGGTGTGTGAAGAATTGTGTCCAGTCTGTGGCCCCCTTCAAATGTGCCAGCCTCCGCCCCCCCCCCCAGGACCATATGGTCCCCTGTTGAGAAGGGCTGCTCCAGGTGTTAGGGTGTCAACTCCCAGAATCTCTAACCAACTTCAGTTGAAGTTGAAAAAAATCTGAAGGAAAAATATTGATTGTGATTCAAAATGGGAAACTGTTGATCTGTTTATTATGTTTAAGGGTTATTTAAGTAATCTTGTGAAATATCACTCGGGCTGTTTTCCTGCCCTTATAAATTCATGTATTCACTTTGCAGTGTGATATAACCTCTGTAGTTCAAAACACTATGGAGGAGAATTATTCACAATACAATTTTTACTGATGTCTTTTATATCTAAACTGTGATTATGAGAGTTAGTTTCTAGCAGTGAAATGCCCAGTAACATTTTATGGGGGAGAATGTAATGAGTGTCATGGTTTCCTGAGGGATGTATAGTAGTAGATTTAATAATCTCCATGAAGTTTATTATTTCCTTTTTTTAAGAAAGCTTATAAACAATTCATTGTCATCGGTAGTAGGAACAGCGTTTTGGTATTTAGTCTAATCTTGTGTCTGTATAGGCTACAAGTGGTAAATGCCTGTGTTGTCTGGTGATATGTGCTATCTTGCTGGATAAGATGACTTAGAGAGAAAAGTACCCTTCAACTTGAACCTAAGTCTGTTCTCAGGTCCTTGATCAGCCATGGTTCACTAGATAGCCCTGGGCAGACCACAGTCTCTTCTTTTTCAAATGTAAAAGGTGTGTGCTTTATAATTTTCCAGGAGCTTATGAGGATAGAAGGCTTGTGAAGCATTTTGCAATACTGGTATGCAATTGATGTGATTTTCTTTTCCTCCTACCAACCTTTCAAAACACTATGGAGTGTTTTCAGATCAAAAGTGAATTTATAATGATTTGCTGGCTGGTTAGGTAGCTCACTGAGCTGGAGCATTGGCTCCAGAATCAAGGATTTGAAGTTTGAATCCCCGCCATGCCTTGTAGGAGAAGAGCCAGTTTGTTTTGTCTTAGACAAGCCACACAGTCCAAGAGCACCCCCTCCCCTGAAGAAGAGTGCTCTTCTGAATAACTCTCTACCTAGAAAAGTCTGGAAAGGGTCACCATAAGTCAGAATTGACTTGATGGCATGTAATTATTATTATTTTTCTTCCCATACTGGCCAACAAAGTCCCTATAGAAAGTAACCCCACCAAGAGGATATGAGCATTTGTTTGCATGTAATTATTATTTGAGTGTCAGTTTGGTAGTGGACTAGGAGATGGGGGTTCAAATCCCCTCTTAACCATGGAAACATAATGAGGGATGATAATTAAAAAAACCCTTTCAAGATATCTCCCATATCTTGAAAACTCTGTTTGTTGTTGTTGTTGTTGTTTAGTTGTTAAGTCGTGTCTGACTCTTCGTGACCCCACGGACCAGAGCACGCCAGGCCCTCCTGTCTTCCACTGCCTCCCGGAGTTGGGTCAAATTCATGTTGGTAGCTTTGATGACACTGTCCAACCATCTCGTCCTCTGTCGTCCCCTTCTCCTCTTGCCTTCACATTTTCCCAACATCAGGGTCTTTTTCAGGGAGTCTTCTCTTCTCATGAGATGGCCAAAGTATTGGAGCCTCAGCTTCAGGATCTGTCCTTCCAGTGAGCACTCAGGGTTGATTTCCTTCAGAACGGATAGGTTTGTTCTCCTTGCAGTCCAGGGGACTCTCAAGAGTCTCCTCCAGCACCACAATTCAAAAGCATCAATTCTTCAGCGGTCAGCCTTCTTTATGGTTCAGCTCTCACTTCCATACATCGCTACTAGAAAAACCATAGCTTTGACTATGCGGACCTTTGTCGGCAAGGTGATGTCTCTGCTTTTTAAGATGCTGTCTAGGTTTGTCATCGCTTTCCTCCCCAGAAGCAGGCGTCTTTTAATTTCATGGCTGCTGTCATCATCTACAGTGATCATGGAGCCCAAGAAAGTAAAATCTGTCACTGCCTCCATATCTTCCCCTTCTATTTGCCAGGAGGTGATGGGACCAGTGGCCATGATCTTCGTTTTTTTGATGTTGAGCTTCAGACCATTTTTTTGCGCTCTCCTCTTTCACCCTCATTAAGAGGTTCTTTAATTCCTCCTCACTTTCTGCCACCTGAGTGGTATCATCTGCATATCTGAGGTTGTTGATATTTCTTCCGGCAATCTTAATTCCGGTTTGGGATTCATCCAGTCTGGCCTTTCGCATGATGTATTCTGCATATAAGTTAAATAAGCAGGGAGACAATATACAGCCTTGTCGTACTCCTTTCCCAATTTTGAACCAATCAGTTGTTCCATATCCAGTTCTAACTGTTCCTTCCTGTCCCACGTATAGATTTCTCAGGAGATAGATAAGGTGGTCAGGCACTCCCATTTCTTTAAGAACTTGCCATAGTTTGTTGTGGTCCACACAGTCAAAGGCTTTTGCATAGTCAATGAAGCAGAAGTACGTAGATGTTTTTCTGGAACTCTCTGGCTTTCTCCATAATCCAGCGCATGTTAGCAATTTGGTCTCTAGTTCCTCTGCCTCTTTGAAATCCAGCTTGTACTTCTGGGAGTTCTCGGTCCACATACTGCTGAAGCCTGCCTTGGAGGATTTTGAGCATAACCTTGCTAGCGTGTGAAATGAGTGCAATTGTACGGTAGTTGGAGCATTCTTTCGCACTGCCTTTCTTTGGGATTGGGATGTAGACTGATCTTTTCCAATCCTCTGGCCACTGCTGAGTTTTCCAAACTTGCTGGCATATTGAGTGTAGCACCTTAACAGCATCATCTTTCAAGATTTTAAATAGTTCAACTGGAATGCCATCACCTCCACTGGCCTTGTTGTTAGCCATGCTTTCTAAGGCCCACTTGACTTCACTCTCCAGGATGTCTGGCTCAAGGTCAGCAACCACACTATCTGGGTTGTCCGGGACATCCAGATCTTTCTGGTATAATTCCTCTGTGTATTCTTGCCACCTCTTCTTTATGTCTTCTGCTTCTGTGAGGTCCCTACCATTTTTGTCCTTTATCATGTCCATCTTTGCACAAAATGTTCCTTTAATATCTCCAGTTTTCTTGAACAGATCTCTGGTTTTTCCCTTTCTATTCTTTTCCTCTATATTTTTGCACTGTTCATTTAAGAAGGCCCTCTTGTCTCTCCTTGCTATTCTTTGGAAGTCTGCATTCATTTTTCTGTAACTTTCCCTATCTCCCTTGCATTTTGTTTCCCTTCTCTTCTCTGCTATTTGTAAGGCCTCATGGGACAGCCACTTTGCTTTCTTGCATTTCCTTTTCTTTGGGATGGTTTTTGTTGCTGCCTCCTGTACAATGTTACGAGCCTCCATCCATAGTTCTTCAGGCACTCTGTCCACCAAATCTAGTTCCTTAAATCTGTTCTTCACTTCCACTGTGTATTCATAAGGGATTTGGTTTAGATTATACCTGACTAGCCCAGTGGTTTTTCCTACTTTCTTCAGTTTAAGCTTGAGTTTTGCTATAAGAAGCTGATGATCAGAGCCACAATCAGCTCCAGGTCTTGTTTTTGCTAACTGTATAGAGCTTCACCATCTTTGGCTGCAGAGAACATAATCAATCTTATTTCGGTATTGCCCATCTGGTGATGTCCATGTGTAGAGTCGCCTCTTGTGTTGTTGGAAAAGAGTGTTTGTGATGACCAGCTTGTTCTCTTGACAAAGCTCTATTAGCCTTTGCCCTGCTTTGTTTTGAACTCCAAGGCCAAACTTACCTGTTGTTCCTTTTATCTCTTGACTCCCTACTTTAGCATTCCAATCCCCTATAATGACAAGAACATCTTTCTTTGGTGTCAGTTCTAGAAGGTGTTGTAAGTCTTCATAGAATTGGTCAATTTCAGCCTCTTCAGCATGGGAGGTTGGTGCATAAACCTGGATTACTGTGATGTTGAAAGGTCTGCCTTGGATTCATATTGAAATCATTCTGTCATTTTTGAGATTGTATCCCAGTACATCTTTTCCCACTCTTTTGTTGACTATGAGGGCTACTCCATTTCTTCTACAGGATTCTTGCCCACAATAGTAGATATGATAATAGTCTGAATTGAATTCGCCCATTCCCGTCCATTTTAGTTGACTGACGCCCAGGATGTCAATGTTTATTCTTGCTATCTCCTGTTTGACCACATCCAGCTTAGCAAGGTTCATAGATCTTACATTCCAGGTTCCTATGCAGTATTTTTCTTTGCAGCATCGGACTTTCCTTTCACTTCCAGGCGCGTCCACAGCTGAGCGTCCTTTCGGCTTTGGCCCAACCACTTCATTAGCTCTGGAGCTACTTGTACTTGTCCTCAGTCGCATGTTGGACGCCTTCCGACCTGAGGGGCTCATCTTCCAGTGTCATATCTTTTAGCCTTTTGTTTCTGTCCATGGATTTTTCTTGGCAAAGATACTGGAGTGGCTTGCCAGTTCCTGCTCCAGGTGGATCGCGTTTAGTCAGAACTCTCCACTACGACCTGTCCATCTTGGGTGTCCCTGCACGGCATAGCCCATAGCTTCTCTGAATTACTCAAGCCCCTTCGCCATGACAAGGCAGCAATCCGTGAAGGGGAAAACTCTGTTAGGGTGGCCATAAGTCAGACACAACTATAAAGTATGATTTAACTGTCCTATCTGTGTTGTCCTTTGAGTTCTGGATATCTTTGCAGAGATGGAAATGTTGTGGCTGATAGAGGCCTTCTCAAAACATTGATGTCTTGGGTTAATCCAAGATGCAATTCACTCTAGGTTTTGAATGTATTATGAGCACAAATAATAAAACAGTGGGTAGCATATCAGTGAGACCGTTCAAAGAACTGACTACCCTTGATTGTAAAATCAGTTGGCATAAGGCCCTGCATTTTTCATATGTGTCTTTCTTTATTCATATCAGATTGTTGAACAATTGAAAACTATGGACCTATATAGTATATAGGTAAAATCAGAAACAAATTAAAATGGAAAGCTAATGAGATTCTTTATGACCAGAAGCAGGCTCCTTCAATAGTGTTACAGTGGCCATTTACTAGATCTTCTTTTGTATATGCGGTGGGACATAAATTGCATGCATGTAAGTGCTGCCTTGGTTGAATTTCTCCACCAGTTGGTTGAATTTCTCAGTTCACCAATCACACACCAATCATGTGGTGTGGGAAAATCATTGCAACAACCTCAACAATGACAACAAAAACTTTGAAGAGACCATGCTCCATATTTTTCATTTTCATTTGTTTTGTAATACTGTATTGTTTTCTGAATATGTGTTTGTGTATGTGTCCATGTGCATGCACGCTTTTGCATCAGGTCCATGTTTCAAAGATGTCCTATGTATGAAATGATTATTGTTTTGATGATGCCATATTTAATCCTCCTCTGCCTTAGTATATTCTTAGCTGTATTACTTTGGTTAACTAATTTGAGATTGCTGATCAAATTCCTTTCCTACTCTCTTTTCTCTTGAACAACTTGCCCAGCAGCTTTATGCTGTGTCATTTCCCTTTAGTGTGGGTTAATGAGAGAATTTTCAAGGTGTAACCTTTGATTTGGCAAGCTAAGTGGACAATCTAAGGAATCACTTTATTGGGTATATTACAGCTGGGTAGCTATTAATTTACCACAAAGTTTATTTTGAAGCACTGCTTCTGATCTCATCAAACTTTAATCTAGTTTTGAAGCTCAAGCATCAAATATAAAACTGATATTTCAGTATGGTATAAATATTAGGATTACCATGCATTTTAGTATTTTTCTGTAAGCTCTCTTTTCTGGTATTTCAGGAGTTTCAACTCAACTAGTAACCTTTGAAACTAGAATGACCAAGTATGATCCAGTCAAACTGGTTTGTGCTTATTACAGACATTTCTTGTCTCCTAGGGGTAGGGAAAGAGTCTGTGTAATGCTGCATATTTAACCAAATAGTAGAGTTGTTGTTGTTGTTGGTGGTGGTGTTATGTGCTGTCAATTCACCTATGCCATGGTGATCCTATGAATGAGAAATCTCCAGAAGATTCTGTCCTCAATAGCCCTGCTTAGCTCTTGCAAACTCAAGCCTGTGGCTTCCCTTAGTGAGTCAATCCATCTCATATTTGGTCTTCTCCTCCTGCTACCTTCAACCTTTACCAGCATTATTGTCTTTTCCAGTGAATTCTGCCTTCTCATGATATGCTCAAAGTAGGACAGTCTCAGTTCCATGCTTGTTGCCTTCAGACATAGTTCAGTCTTTATTTGATCTAAGACCTGCTCATTTGTCTTTCTGGCACTCCAGGGTATCTACAAAGCTTTCTTTACTGTCTAGCTTTCACATCTGTACATCGTGACAAGAGTGTGGATGGTCTTGGTCTCCAGTGACACTTGATGATCTTTTCTAGTTCCTTCATTGCTGCCCTTCCGAGTCTCTATATTCGTCTGATTCCTTGGCTGCTCTATTTGGATTGATGGTTGAACCAAGATATACAAAATCTTTCACTTTTTCACTTTTTTCATTGTCAACATTACAGTCAGGTAGTTCTTCTGTAGTCATGATTTTTGTCTTCTTAATGTTCAGCTTCAGTCCTGCTTTGGCACTTTCTTTACTCACTTTCATGAGAAATTGTTTCAAGTCATGGCTACTTTGTGCCAGTAAGATGGTGTCATCTGCATCTCTTAAATTATTGATTTTTCCCACCTATTTCCACTCCTCCTCCATCAGAATATAGTCCAGCTTTCCATATGGTATGTTCTAAATACAGATTGAACAGATCAGGGGTTAAAATGCATCCATGTCCGGCACTTTTGTCTATAGGAAACCATACTGTCCCTTCATATTCTGCCCTAATGGTAGCTTTTTGTCCACAATACAAGTTATGCATCAGGCCAATCAAGTGCTGAGGCACACCCATTTCTTTCAGAACAATCCATAGTTTCTCATGATCCACACAGTCAAAGGCTTTGCTGTAGTCTATAGAGCATAGACTAATCTTCTGAAATTCTTTGGTGTACTCCAGTAGTCGGAGGATATTTGCAATCTGATCTTGAATGCCTCTTCCTTTTCGGAATCAAGCTTGTACACCAGCCATTTCTCACTTCATATAAGGTAAAGCCTTCATTGCAACACGTTGAGCATCACTTGGCTTGCATGGGAGATTAAAATAGTGATCCTGTAGTTACTGCACTACTTGGCATCTCTTTTCTTGAAGATTGGAATGCCTGTTGAAAGTTTCCAGGCTGTGGGCTGTAGTTTTGTTTTCCATAATAGTTGCTATATTCTTGTTAGGATTTTGACAGATTCCGTTTCAGTGACTTGAAACAGTTGTGTCAGTATTCCATCAACCTCTGGTGATTCATTTGTTCTTGGTGCTTTCAGAGCAGCTTCACTTTTTAGAACTGCAGCTTCTTCCTCATAGGATTCCTCTACAAAGGAGTTTGTCATCCTTTAATCTCTTCCATATAGATCAATATACTGTTTCCACTTTCTCCTATTTTCTCCTGTCAGATAGTGTGCATCCCTGTTAGTCATTCAGCATTCCTAGTCTAGTCTTAAATATCCCTGTGATTTCTTGGATAATCTGAAAGAGATCTCTTATTTTTCTCCATTTGTCGTATTCCTCTATTTTTTGCACTAGTTGTTACAGTAGTTCTCTTTGTCTCTATGTGACAGTCATTGAAAAACATCCCATGTTCCAGTTGTACATGTTGTGCATCATAGGACTTTCCTTTCACTTCTGTGTATGTCAGCCACTAGACATCCTTTCGGCCCTCATCTAGTTACATCGTTAGCAATAGACTTATTTGTACTTGTCCTTTGCTCTTTCCCAATAACCAATTGGGTGCTTTCCATCTTGTGAGTCTCATCTTCCTGCACTATCTCTTGTTTGATTTTGGATTGTCTCATCATAGAGTTTTCATGATAAGGAAGGTTTGGCAGGAGTTTACCATTGCCACCTGCAGAGAAGTAAGTTAGCTTGAGTGTCACCACCATTGCCTCAACCCTTGTCACCTTCAGCTTTCACCTCTGTCCAGTAGCTGCCTTGAAGAGGGTGGGTGTATCTTAGTCTAGTGTTTCAGTTGTAACCATTCCACCTTGGGTGGCCCTGCTAGGAGTCCAGGTTCATAATAGAGTGTTGTCTCCTGACAACATTGCTCTCAGCTTCACTGACAGACCGAAACCCCTCCATCGGGTTAAGGTGTGCATCCAAGGAGGGGTATAGAACCATATTCAGGAGTACATTCCACTCAGTACAGTGAGATTTTTTTTCATGGCTATGAAAAGTAGGCCTCTTCACACTCTACTGCAGCCTTCCCTTAACTGTCCCTTAACAGGTGTGTGTGACTATAACTCCCATCATTCCGTCCAACATGATCATTGGGCATGCTAGCTGTGGGTGATAGGAGTTGTAATCTAACACACTTGGAAAGGACGTGGATGAAGAAGGCTCTTCATAATCACCTGCCAGATATTCTCAAAGAAAATATTTTTAGCTTTCATACTTGTTAATAAAGAATCATGCTGTATATTGATTATTTTAACATTTTTTAAAAAAACTAAAGCTAAAACAGATTTTGGAGAGTACTCACATCTGTATAGGAAAATTTGTGTTTCAAAATCTACCTTTTGATTTCCTTAAAACTCAATCACACTCTGAAATATATGCAACATGCTGTTTATAGTCCAATTTTCGTAATTGATTTTATGCTGTCATCACCTGGTCAGCATGGACTAATTTTCTTCAGGTTTCATTAGTTGTACTATATTAATGTTCTTGTCAAATGTCCTTGTCTTTGATTAAGAGGCAGAAAACTCTTGGACCACATTCTAGAATAACAATTTTGACACACATGAGGCTAGAACACAACATGGAAGTTTCTTATTAAACGTGTGAACTGTGAGACTTGTAAGCTGTACAGCAGAGCATAACTGTTGGGAGGGTCATACACAGCAAAATCTTCTTGATCCGTTCAGTGGCCACTATTTCTGTTACCAGCAATGGGACGACCTGCATAGATTCCACATTCCTCTCTTTCAGCACACATTCTTACCTGATCCACTGAATTGATTATCTCGGTCCTTGTTCATGTATGGATTATATATGGATATAGGGCCTTTGTTTAGTTCCTTTTTGACAGTCAAACTGAAACTCTGAAATCTCCCCTTGTATTTTTCATTATATCGCCTGCCTGGCTTTGCCTTGCAATAGCTATATTTGATCAGCTTATTGTTCCTGGGTACCTTAGGGGAAATGTTGCTATTTGTATGTCAAGTACAAGTGTGTTCAGCAGCATGGCTAAAACTGTGTTTTAGGTTGCAAGCACAAATTCTAGGCATTTCTTGGCCAAATTGTGCATGCTGCTTAATCCTTTCCTTTTCTTCATAATCCTCTGTGTGTGGGAACAGAACTGCAGGCTGGCGTTCAAAAAGGGTAGACCAATGGAAGGAAAAGTGAGTGTTAAGCCACCCTTTCCTGTGCTGCTCTTCTGTTCCTAATGGTAAACCCAGACGTTGCTTTTTAGAGAAAAAGGGAACCCAAAACTCTATATAATATACAGTAGTTAGACCCTGAATGACATGTCACCTCAGCTTCCTTTCCTTTCTCAGTGATGGAGTAAAAGGTATCTGTGGAGCAGGTATCCTTTCAAATAGACAGGGATCTTATAAGTTTGGATCAAAACAAAATCAATGCCAGCATCATCATAGAACTGAGTCCAGCCCCTGTCAAGGAGGCACAATGGGGATTTGAACTCCCAACCAGATACCTAAACCACTGAGCTATCCATATAGTGCCTATCAAATTCCAGAATAGTAGCTGTGTTAATCTGTTTTAGCATTTCGCAAAAAGAGCAAGATGTTTTTTTTTAAAGAAAAAATAAATATTATGACATTTTAAAGACTGAAAGGTTTATTTCTATTTGATCTTTTGTGGATCAAAATCCACTTCCTCAGACATTAACACAGGACACAGACTCTGTAAGGAAGTGAATTTTGATCCACAAAAGTTCATACAGAAACAAATACTTCAGTCTTTAGACTGCTATAATATTTCATACCCTACCTCCTTTTGGCCAATTTGCTACCAAATGGATTTTTCTGGGAATGCCACCTTACTTCACTTCCCTTTTAATGATGTATTTGAAAATAAGCATGAATGAAAAAAAATAGTGAGAAGTCATCTTCTAGCACACACTCTGAAATATTGCTGTGGATTCTCTCTGTGTCATTTGTCACATGGTTTGCAGTTGCCAGTAAATCCACCACAGTGTTATTTTTCCAGATTAAGCCTTTTAAAAGCACTCTACCTGACTGAGTACCTGAACCTGACTCAGGTTGATGACCATCCTTGATATTATAAATCCCTTTAATCAAAAATAATCTTGAAACACTGTTTATTATGCTAAGAGGTCTCTGAGAAAACACTTGACCATACTCGTTCTGCAATGATGTAGTGCTTGTCTATCCATCTGAATCATCAGTTTGAAATTATGAGTTCCTTGTAAATTAATGGCCATTTCATTTTTCCCCCCTTTGGTGTGGAGTGAACATTCAGCGTTTGCATAGTACTTTGTGTGCTTCAAATACGGAGTATGAATTCCCACAAGATATTGTTTTAGCAATAACTTGCTTTGCAGGGGAAGATTCATGGAAATTGCCCCAAATGGTAACAGAGTATATGAACCACTGGTTGCCATAACTGGTTAAGCTGTCAAGCTAGTGTTAATTTCAGAGGGTTACCTGTGTTGACATGTTCTAGTAAGGAAGAAACTGTTGCTCCCTCCTTGTGGACTGACCGAAGCATGTGCCATAATAATTGTGTAGCCTTCAAGGTGCCACAAGGTTCTTTTGATGTTTCAACCTGCTACCCCCAACCCTCTTTGATCTGTCCAGGTATTCTTTCTTAGAGCTCCTCTTTTCTGTCATCCCACTGTATTCAGAGGTGAAGCTGGATAATTCAGAAGGTTTTTCATAAATACTCAACTATCCAAACAAACTGTACCAGAGCACAGACAGAGTTCTGACTCCTGTCCTCTGAAGATGCCAGCCACAGAGACTGGCGAAACGTTAGGAAGAAAAACCTTAAGAACATGGCCAAACAGCCTGGAAAACCCACAACAACCATCAGAAGATTTTCTCAGTAACAGGACACAGGTTGTAGGACAAAATGGGAGAACCTTTGGCCTTCTGGATGTTTCAGATTACAGCCTGCATAGTTCCTTACTTTTAACCAAACTGGATGGAGCAGATAGGAAGTGTGGGCCAACACTTCTGGAGGACCAGAGTTTCCCCACCAGTGGCCAAGGATGTGATCCTTTGGAAACCTTCTCATGGTCCAAGTCTTCCCAGCATTAGGTGAAGACCTTTATTTACTGAGTTGTTTAGATCTTGGGTTTCACTTGTATACTACTTCAGTCCTCTTTTGTCCTTATCATTTAACTCTTCTAGCTTTTTCTTAATGACTTTATTGTTTTTTTGTTCTCTTTTGAAAAACTTGTAAGTCATTCAAAAAATTCAAGCTTAGATGTGGGATAATAAGTTTAGGAAACAAATAGAACATTTTGCTTGCCTCTGCAGCAATGTTTAGGGGCAAAATGAAACTCTAGTCATAATAAGCAACAGGCTGCTGGTTTTCTAGGACTTGATGACATCACTCAGGGAGCTCCAAATTTGGGAATAGTCTTGCAGCCTTGTAAAGTGAGATTCTTTTGTTTCTGACAATACCCTTGGGATATGGAGGTATAAAACAATTTCAGCAGTGTTATTGTTATGTGCTGTCAAGTTGCCTCCAACTTATGGCAACCCTATGAATGAGCTATATCCAGAATGTCCTGTCCTCAACAGCCTTGTTCAGATCTTGCAAATTCAAGCCTGTGGATTCCAACAGTGTAAGCAAATACTTACCTTCATTCTGAACTACCCCATGAATCTAGGAGGTGGTTCAGGTATGCAATGCTCTTAAATATCCTGAAATGGTTAGAACATGCACGGTAGCTGCTCTAACATGCACAATAATCTTAGAACTGCAAATATAGAAGGGACCCTATAGATCATCAAGTCCAGTCTCTGTCAAGGAGGTACAGTGGGGAATCGAACCCCCAACCTTTACCGAAAAAACTGAGCTATCTAGCTGTTCTAGTTCTTGTGTAAACAAATATTCCATTATAAATTGTGAACAGGACATTGCTATACACATCTATTCAAATATAAGCTGTGTTGATATCGATAGGGTTTACTCTTGAGTAACTGGGTTATAAGATTGTAGTGTGTTTGAAGAACTACCCTGTTTCCCTGAAAATAAAACCTAACCTGAAAATAAGCCCTAGTATGATTTTTCAGGATGCTCGTAATATAAGCCCTACCCCAAAAATAAGCCCCAGTTGAGTGAAACCCCGCCCTCCACCATTGTGCAGCATTGTGCAGCAACCAGAAGATGACATAACTGTAAAATAAAACATCCCCTGAAAATAAGCCCTAATGCATTTTTTGGAGCAATAATTAATATAAGACCCTGTCTTATTTTCGGGGAAACACGGTAGTTCATGTTTCCCCTTTCTCAGCACTGTCCCAAATCTGGTGATGGTTCTGGACTAGCATGCGCTTGTTCATGTTGTGGGTGCTGTATTGCAGAGAAAGGAGTGTTGTATTTACAGTGAAGATCCATGTTTATAAAACAGGAAGAGTAAACTATGTGCTCATTGCAGCAGGATTCAGTTTTGTGGTGGTCCTGTATTTTGAAGGTAATGTAGTTTCACAGCTTTGAACTAGATTTAGCAGCTTTTTTAACATGCTACATCATTCTTTTGTGTGTTTGTGATAACGTGGGCTAAGGATGATTTGATCAAATGTAAGTGACTCTCACTGCATTTGCTTTTTGATGTTCTTCATCCCTTCCCGCAACCTGTTTGCTTGAACGCTTGTCTTCACAACCATTTTTTCTAATTGTTACTAAGGTCTCTGTCACTCTCTGAATTAAATGCACCCCATCAAGCTAATGCAACAAGTAGCTTTGTGTTCCCTTTCACCAGTACATCCGTACTTGAAGAGATAAAGAGGCTGCAAACTGAACTGTGGTATCTAAGGGAAATAATTTGTTCAAAGGCTAATGGGTGCAAATCCATTTTACTGAAGTGGGAAGCACTTACTGCTCCAAGCTCTGTGGGTGTAGCAGGTGAAAAATACTCATGGGAGTGAGGCTATAGTTTTTCTTCTAGGATACTTGTGGAAGGTTGCTTTTCCAGCAACGGGGAGATTTCTGGTGGTTGGACACCCTGCCTGAAATCCTGTTGTGTAATGTAAGCAAAGTCATAAGTTTCAGTCTGTTCCTCACCGGTAAGTAAAGAGCCTTTGCTGTGATTCTCAGGGGTGCACATGTGCACTGGCTTGGTGCGTGCTTATGTGTGAACCCCTGAGAATTGCAATGGGAGCTCTTTATTTACCTGTGAGGAACAGACTGAAACTTATGACTTTGCTTACATTAATCTTGATGCTGGGCATGTCCAGACTGCACTGATATCTATTTGATTACTGCTGAACAGATAAAATTGAGTCAGTACGGACAGTGACAAAAGAAATGTCATTATGTATAGTCCTACCTTTGCTGATAGGCTGGTTGTTCATATAAGTTTCATTTGAAACAACTTTGAAAGTTACTGTCTTGGTTGCTTAACTTGCATATGTGACATCTCAGCACATGGATTTTTGGAGTTGTTGTATAACATACATATCCCACAATGTACATGGTTCTTTCCTCATTTTGTTGACCTACTGATCTTGCCAGTCCAGTTCCTTTTAATTTGGTTGTCCTGTTGCCAGTGCTAATGATTCTTCAAGGCAGATTTAATAAAGCTTAGGCAGGGGTAGTTTGATTTATGACCTGACATATGGGTGATGACCTCATTACTACTTGGAATGTAGAGAGAATGAGCCCACTTGTTTATAAAAGTATAAAAGTTAATAGAAACATCACAGACAGCAAGATAGTTGCTGCAGTCCAAGAATTTCATATTGTGGCATATGTGTAATGCATAACCTCCTGAGTGCAATGACCTCCATGTGCCCCTCAATCAAGAACAAGAGTATGTTGTTTACTATTTTTAAATAATACTATAAGTATCAGTTATATCACACATGTTTGCAAATTTGTGGGGCAGATACAGATTTAAAACATTTATTTCACATTTGGCATAATGGAGATCTCAGAATGTTTGCATTTCAAATTTGCTCTATGTGGCTGGCTAGCTTGTACTAAGTAACCTGGTACTTAAAACAGCCTGTAGACATTATTTATTTTTCAGATTTGTTTTTCAGCAATATAACCTATCTTTTTAACATAAGAAATTCAAAATGCCATTTGCAATCCAGAGTAAAGCTCTGATACATCTACAAGGTGAAGCAGAAGTTCTTAAGACCTTTTTTAAAATAGCACAGACAGATTACCTTGATTGTTTGTTCCTCGGCTGACCACTCTGGTTTCTTGAGTTATTGCTCTGGCAGAGGAGGCTTTGTTTGAAAGGATTCAGCATGGAGAGGTGCATAACTCCCGCCTGAGCACATATTTTGCACGCAGAAGGACCTAGGTTCAATCCCTGGCATCTTGTTAATAGCTCTCCACAGTCTTTGGAATCTTTTATGAGTCATGCTAGACAAATACTGGGCTAGAAAAACTGATAAGGCAGCTTCCTGTTTGGCATTTAAAACCCTGCTCCTGTGCCTGGATGCAGCTGTACTGTGTACTCCAGCCAAAAGAACAAACATGTGACTTGAAAGAAGCAAGAAGGACTGATGGGTTTCCATTGTACATAATCCATTATCCCTGTGACATTTGTGTAGACTAAAGACTGCAGTTCAGGGGCCATTCCCAATGAAATCACTTAGACTTTGTCTTTAGCCTGTGTATTGGGTAAGCTGTGTTAGAGTGTAGAAGAAGTGTTTTGTTTTCCTCACTGCATGTTGTGTTAGGGCCTTCAGTATTTTTCACCTCTGAATTTATTGTAATGCTGAACTACAACTGGTTCATGAACAGTGCAAGGTTCACCGGCACCCGTGTTGTTAGAAATTTGTTGTTGTGTGCCATAAAGTCATTTCAGACTTATGCCAACCCAACAAATGAGTGATCTCCAAAATGACCTGTCCTCAACTGTTAGAAATAGGAGTGGACATATACGTCCTATGGAACCCTTTCTCAACATGCAGCTGTTTGTTTTGTTAGTGGGAGGGCTGTTTCCCAAGTGTGCACAGATCTGTATGGTGTAAAGATTTTCTTCTGTTCTTCTGGCTCTTCAGAAGCTGATTTCCCCATTTGTGAGTGATTCGTTGCTTGACTCTCCTGTCTTATGATGTGTGACTATACTGTATGGTATTTTGATACGTTTTGATTTTAAAGATACATTATGTTTTATATAAGAAAATGTGTCTTGTGATGTCATGGTTCTAAACAGTCCTTGTCAATTTTTTAGGTCAATGAAATAAAACAACATAAAGGAACAGTAACATGTTGGATAGTTTCTTGAAAGCATCCTTTTAACTAGATGTTTGGGGACAAAACTGTCCATTTTTTGCTTATGTTCACTGATAATATGGGCCAGAATGGTGTAGCTTCAGGATAATTAACTGGAAGTGTAAGAATGCAGACATCATTGTCCTATGTTTCCTTTGACAAAAGATAAGCCTAGCTTTATTTGTGTTATACTCACAAGGCAGTATACTGTTAGGCAGTAGAGGCCTGAAGATGAGAGACCAGATGCCTCCTTGGCCATTACCCCTCAGCACCCTGCCTATTTCCGTCTGTTGGAGGACAGAGCTGTATGCGTGTCTCTCCCATAGCCTGTCCCATTATACTTTCTGAACTAGCCACCTTTGGGTGTGGTGAAGGCCACCAGCCCTTCATCTGTGTAGGAGTCAAATTCAGTTGCCAGATCTAGCCCTGTTTGGTTCTGTACAAAGAAGAGGAGGGTGGGCAGGATGCTGTACATGGCCTCAAGTTGTAAAATACTTTGGGCCAGCTGTTAACTTTTCTTCTTTTCTCGCTTGCCCCTTTTCATTAAACATGAGGCCCATGTGAGAGCCAATGATAGCATTGCCAGCTGCTCTGGGAAGTTGGAGAATCTTTAAAGCTGCATTCGTTTTATACCTTTATCTGCTGTGCTATCTTTTCTCCACTGCAGGTCAGAAAGGGCAAGATGTTAACTGTTTCGGTTTTTGCATCTTGGAATGTTCTTAGTAGTTTGTACATCTGTGGTATTCAAAACCTCCTTATGAAAATGCTTGTTTTCCCTCCTTAGATTTTGGTGCCGAGTGCTGAAAGAGGAAAATGAGAAGGTTTTTGAGATCTGGACATGACCCAATAAGAGAGAGGCTCAAGCGTGACCTTTTCCAATTCAACAAGGTATGTTGCAGGCCTTGAATGTGCCTAAGAGGAAACAA
Organism: Intellagama lesueurii; assembly: GCA_037013535.1. Classification (NCBI taxonomy): domain Eukaryota; kingdom Metazoa; phylum Chordata; class Lepidosauria; order Squamata; family Agamidae; genus Intellagama; species Intellagama lesueurii. The sequence continues at coordinate 181,885,774 of JBAJHW010000002.1, forward strand.
ATATGAAACTCGTGCAGAGCAGCCTCTTCAGACAGGCTGAAAGATGAACTGAGTGAGATGGCAGAAAAATTATACTCAGCACGGGCAATCTTGCTCAGCTGTTGGGTTTATCAGAGACTACAAATCTAATAAAATATTTGGTAAACACACACTGGGCTTACCCAACTCCTGACACAATGTGCTTTTTATGCATGCGTGCATCTTAAACTAGCAGATTGTTTCCTGTGTACCAGATGGGCATTCAGATCTCATAAACTTTGTTTATTTTATTTTTAAGACAGAGAGTCTTTAGCTCTTATCTGGCAGTATTTTTTGTTTAAGAAAGCACATGTGGCCTACTTTAGTTTGGTTACAGTGCTGCTATTAAATGAACATGTCAGTTTACAACACACAGGCTTCCATGCCCTTTCCTATATTTGGATGTATGTGGTCTGTGTTGAATTTTAGAATATGCTTCTTTTCAAAGAAGAAAACAATCTGTGTGCTGCTAATTACTGCAGAAAGAACCGAAAAGGTGTTGTGCTGTCTCTTTCCTTTGGCAATGCTGTGAAATGATACAGAAACCATAATGACTGCAAATTGACTTCTGTTACTTAAAGGTTTGCTGCTGAACATACTAAGGACCGATTGGAAGCAGTAAGACATAGATGGGAAATATATGGTGCACATGTGCTGCACATAGTTAATCTTTTTTGAAAAATAAGTGTACCAATTGTACTTGCTGCATCTTGGCAATCATAGATAGGAGGAAATATGTGGGTTAATGAGTGATAGTGAAAAGAATTAAGGCAGGGCAAACAGGGATTGATTGCTATGTTCAGTAACGGCCAGACTTAGCTGGAACTTTAATCCTACTCTCGGCTATAATTGATTTAGAGCAAAGTGAGTGTGTGTATCTTGAAGATTCTTCACATGGCCTGATCAATTTGTCTGGTTCGTTTTCTTCCAGACATTCTATTTGGCCACAAGCTGTTGTATTGAAAAGTTGTGGTGTTTTTACAAAAGCTTTTGAAACCCGCAGTTGAAGCTTTCTTTTCATACTCAAAATTTTCCCGCTTTGGAAATAACAACTTGAAAAAAAATCTGCATTAGAATCCTTTTGTCAGGGTTTGGTTATGCACATTCACAAAGGCTCAAAGAACTGCAAGCAAAATAGCACTCCCAGAGAACCCAACAAACTTTCTCTTTTAGGAAATCCCATGCTGTTCATGAAGGCCAGAATCAGAACGCCTGAAGGTGCAGTGTTGGTATCTGAAGCTCAAGTTGCTTTAACCCGACATAGCTTTTCACACTTTAGTTTCATTTGCTGCAGCAAGAACCAGGAGTGTGAAAAGCAGTTTGGTTTGGAGTGTGTGCATGTGTGACTCCTCCTCCTCCTTTGTGTGTTTGTGTGTGTATTGTACAACTCCTTAACCAAAAATCTGTTAAAATTTTTTCACGTGTCCTGTTTCTGGCCCTCTTTTCCACTTCCATCCAGAGTGCAACAACTTTAGCCATGCTGTGCACATTCTTTAAAGAAACAACATATGGTGGGCAGAACAGTTTCCCTTTCTTTCAAAGGGCAGAGCTAGGTGTTTGCTGCCTGTGCACAACTACACACACATCCCAGTACAGTGAGAAAGTTCTCACTGTAAATGTGTGTACAAAAGGAAAAGAGGGATCTGTTTGTAATGTCATTAACCTGAAACAGACATTCTGGAGGGCCTTTTTCCAAGGTAAAGTTAAGTGCATTGCCTTGCTAGAATGCTTGGTGGGGTTAACCATTTACTCAGCCCCCTACCATGTACAGAACTGGTACCAGCCCACCTCTTCTGAATTAACTGTTTTCCACAAAGGAAGACACTGTCCTTCCATGTTGTTGCCCAACTGGAATGTGTGCATTTCCCTGCTGCGGCATCCTTTTAGGTGGCATAAAGCAAAGTCCCACTCACTAGACTAATTGTCCAATGGAAAATTTCATAGTCTGATATTTAAAGGCATATGAAATCTTGTATTCAAATTTCCTGTGTCTTGGTATTCAGGCTGTGGAAAAGCCCAATGACTACTCAGAGTTAGGTGTTGAGTCCTATAGTTGTTTACTTCAAGCAAACATAATGTATTGGAATGTTACTTTCTTAGGGACTTAAACTTCTTAAACCATAAGAAAGCAACTCCTTAGATTTCCAACAGCTACTGAGTTTTTTGTGTTTGTGACTGCATATGGCTTGGAAACAAAGGTAGTTTGTGGTCTGAGCACTGGGGAGGGGGAGAATGCATTCACCCCAAATTTCAGGGCAACAACCCTCCCATGTTCCCCACACCATAGTGTGTCTATACTTGGAAACCTTTATACTTGTACCCTTCCCCCTTTCTTAAATCTATAAGGATTATAGCAGCACTCTAGATGTTGGGCTGCAACTTCCACCAGCTTAGCCAACACAACCAGTGGTGGGGGGTGATGAGAACTGTAGTTGAAATATGTGTTCAGATCCACATGTGTCCCCATCCCCATTATACGGAGAGTATTTCAGAACTGTGGAATTTGATTCTGAAGAAGATAAACCGGATGGAAAAAGGTTCTGAGAATGCAAAATGTCGTTGGATGTTGGCAAAAATGATATCAAGGGAAGCCAGGAAATTTTGGGAAGCTCTCTCTAACGGGCTCATGCAACAGAGTTAAGGTTGGAGGGCTCTTGTAAAAGCTGGTTTTTGGTTTTTGTTTTGCTTTGGTTGTCATGGTATTGCCAACAGCCAAGAATGTACTTGAATAAAATGACTGCAACGTATGTACTATGTTACAGTCTATAATGCACAGGGGCAGCCCTCCACTGAAGCAAGGATTAAAAAACCTTTGCTGACAGTGAGTGAGCAGCTACTGTGAAAAGAATGATAGTGTAATCGAGTTTCAGCATTGTGTTGAAGTGCTTCGCCATAACAAGTGACTCCCAGTCATTACAATGAAAAAGACTGAATTGAGGCCACAGCTCTGACAAAGTATAGGGATGCAAGCTGTTTTTATGTACGCTTCTTGAAAGTGAGTAGAAGAACTTAGAACATAAGTTATCAGGCTAAGACTGTGCTCTGTACTTGAGAAGCATCATCTACCATTATGTTTGTGATGAAAATTCCTTGAAGTGAATGGGTTAACTTGTTTTTGATTACATAAAACAATGCTGTCTGAATTTCCCGAAGATCAATGAAGATTTTATGCTCTCAACTGATTAGGAGAAAGGTGTATTGAGAATGAGGAACGTCTCGCAATTTCTGCTTTTTCCCAAAAGATCATGCAGATACTTTGGCACTATTCTTATGCCCAGATTGGACAGATGGGAGGTTGAGATATAATGGGTTGACTGATTTTGGGAGGAATGAATAATTGGCATATGTGGTGTCTTTGCATACAGGGTGATGCCATTTGTAACTTGAGCAGCAACTTTCTCTAAGCCTTGTGTCCTTTCCCAGTGGCCCTTCCACACCAGTTGAGAAACTTGCCATCCCAAACTGGTAGCACTGCCTGCACCTCCTTTATTAAGTGATTTATTTGTTTATTTATGATATTTGTTCCTCACCTTTCTGCTGCAAAGAAGAAAAGGTGAGTTACAAACTTCATAAAAGAATAGAAACATCTTATTAGGCATCCTTCAGTCTCGAGAGACTATGGTAACGTGCTCTGAATAGAGAGGTCTTGGAACAACGTCTAGTGTGGCTGAGAAGGCCAATTTGAGAGTGACAATCCCTTCCACACTGAAGACAAACACAGTCTGTCCCCTGTCCAGCTCCCTGATTATGCTGGTTTCGGGACTGCCAAGATTTTGGATTAATGATCAGCCTGAAGAAAACACAAGTCATGGGCCAGGGCGTGGACTCACCTCCCTCTATTACCATCTCCACACAAGAATTGGAAGTTGTTCATGACTTTGGGTACCTTGGCTCAACGCTGACACTCTCCCTAGATGTCGAGCTGAACAAACGCATTGGCAAAGCAGCTACCATGTTCTCTAGACTCACAAAGAGAGTATGGCTTAATAAGAAGCTGACGGCTTATACCAAGATCCAGGTCTATAGAGCCTGTGTCCTGAGTATACTCCTGTACTGCAGTGAGTCCTGGACCCTTCGTGCACGGCAGGAGAGGAAGCTGAACACGTTCCATATGCGTTGTCTCCGACGCATTTTTGGGATCACCTGGCAGGACAAAGTTCCAAATAGAGTAGTCCTAGAACGAGCTGGAATTTTTAGCATGTATACATTACTGAAACAGCGACATCTGCGTTGGCTTGGGCATGTCATGATGGTCGGATTCCTAAAGATCTCCTGGATGGAGAATTAGTGCGGGGAAAGTGCCCCAGAGGGAGACCACAGCTGCGATACAAGGATATCTGCAAGTGGGATCTGAAGGCCTTAGGAATGGACCTCAACAGATGGGAAACCTTGACATCTGAGCGTTCAGCCTGGAGGCAGGCGGTGCAGCATGGCCTCTCCCAATTTGAAGAGACACTTGTTCAGCAGGCCGAGGCAAAGAGGCAGTCCGGAATAGAAACAATTAAAACCAAATTTAACCATAAACTTGTAGGATCATATAAAAAGCCATTAGAATCAATTAAGTGAAAACCATTAAACACTTACCTGGAAGATGAGTCGTGGCAACTGGACTTCTTTCTCATTAGGTTGAAACATTTCATCCAAGTAGCTTCATCAGTCTGAGGAGAGTTGGTAGGAGACCCCTGATATATCCTCCACATTGGTTTCACTTCTTGCTGGTCTGAATAGGCTTCTTAGATGGACAAAGGACTGGGGGTGAGTGAAAATCCCACCTCTGCAGCCCTCCTCCCATTGTCATGGGTCGTTAACAGTAGTTAACAGTGGTCCTTCTGGTGTGTGTGGTCCTGATCTTTCTGGGAATGGATGAAAGGGCAGCATGATAAATAGGAGACAGATAACCTCACCTGGATCACTGAGAATCTTCACAAGTACATTAAACATTTACTTAATCTGCCTTTGTCCAATCAGTCAACATAGTTATAGCTAATGTATAGCATTCATGAGCAAAATCAAGACCAGAGTGAGTGATTCATTGTGCTGAAAGTGTTCCTGACAATTTAGTGGCAAGGATCACCTTCCAGATACTTTGAGCTGCAACCCCCATCATCTCTGCTCATTGGCCACACTGACTGGGGTTGATGTGAATTGGGAGTCCAAAATATCTGGAGAGCACCAGATTGGACAAGGCTGGTGTAGATGTTTGTGTGGTATTCCTGGCCCTGTTCCAGGTCTGTAATTCAGCAATAGAGGCCATATTTAATCTCTATTAGCTGAGTAACTGGGAACTTGCCACTGCTTTTCTGCACCTTCTCATGCAAGCTCTTCTTAATCTTCTCAAATCTTCTCTGTATTTCTGTAGGCAGCAGGGCAAACGTTCTGTGTGTTGTGGCAGATGGGGATTCCATGGCAGAATGAGTGAGATGGCAACCTACTGGGTCCTTTTTTGGCTTCTAGTGAATGATGTTATCACCTGCTGCTTATCTATAGGACTGAATGGAAAACCACTTCTGGATTGTTAGAGAATTTGTCTTCTGGTTGTACTGATTTTATTTCACTTACTTGATAGATTTATGTCTCACCTTTGAACTGCAGTTCTCAAAGCATCACAAAACATTTGTAAACATAGGATAGATATTTTAAAAATCATATAGATAAAACAAAAGCAGCCTGCAGGAGCTGCATTGGATGGTTTTCCTCTGACAGGTGCAATTTGTTTACATTGCTCTGTGGCAGGGAAAGAAGCTGTCCAGCTGGAAAAAGAAAAAGCATCTGGTGGTATCATCACTTAATCTTCCTTTTTTTTTTTTTTTTTGGTTTTGTTTGTTCCTTAAGGTAGGGGAGTTGGTAATAGATGACCTGTGAGACCTTGGTAACCCTGAACTTCCAAGTGAAGAGACAAAAACCTTTTGGAATATCCTCTTGTGCAGCACTTATTTGTTGAGCTATTTCATAATAAAACAAATCCACTATTGTAGGAATGTGTTAGATTGGCTGAGTAAATAGATGTGCTCCAAGCATTATCCCTCAGTAGTCTTAATGATTCTTGCTTCTTGAACATTGTAGACTAGTGGCTTCTTCTCTTGTTCCTGCATCCAGCGACTTTGTTTGCATTCTCTGGTACATCTCAGTGCACTTGCTTGATTGTGAGTTTGGTATGAGGGGAGGAATCCTATAGAATCTCCTAACAGTAAGTGTACGTAGTTCTCTGACCCAGTCAATGATATTGGCCGTCCAAGAAGGTGTTAGCTTTTTAATTCAGATGCCAGAGGAGCAGAACTAAAAGTTAACCGTGGACAACATAAAACTACATAAGGTGTTCAATTAATTGAACACCAGCAGCAGTGGATATAATTTCAAGTGCTATCCATGCTGGTTTAGGCTTTAAGCAACAAGTAGGGTACCACAAGACTCAATCCTGTGCACAGTACTCTTCAACATTTTTACTTAAATGACTTGGATGAGGGAATGCAGGGAATGCTTATCAGATTTGCAAACGACACAAAATTGGGTGGAATAATGAATGCCCGGGAAGACAGAAACATAATTCAAAAAGATCTTGATAGGCTTGAGCACTGGGCTAAAAACAACAGAATGAAATTTAACAGAGATAAATGCAGAGTTCTAGACGGGGGGGGGGAGCAAACACACAGTTACAAGATGAGGGATACTTGACTCAGTAATACTATGAGTGAGAAGGATCTTGGAAATGTTGTAGATCAAAAGCTGAATATGAGCCAACAGTGTAATGTGTGAGCAAAAAAGGCCAATGCTATTTTAGGCTGCATTAACAGAAGTATAGTCTTCATATCTCACAATGTACTAATTCCCTTCTGTTCAGCACTGGTTATGCCTCATCTTGACTACTGTGTCCAGCTCTGGACACCACACTTTAAGAAGGATGCCAAGAAACTGGAACAAGTTCAGAGGAGGGCACCAAGGATGATCAGGGGGCTAGAAACCAAGCCATCTGATGAAAGATTGAAAGAATTGAGCACATTTAACCTTGAGAAAAGAAGACTGAGGGGAGATATGATAGCACTTTTCAAATACTTGAAAGATTGTTATACAGAGGAGGGACAGGATCTGTTCCTGATGATCCCAGAATGCATGGTATGTAATAATGGGCTCAAGCTACAGAAAGCCAGATTTTGGTTGAAATCAGGGAAAAACTTGTAATTGTTAGAGCAGTAAGACATTGGAACCAACTAACGCAGGAGGTAGTGAGCACTCCCAACACCAGAGACATTCAGTAGAAAATTAGACAACCATCTGTCAGATGTGCTTTTATTTGGATTCCTTCTTTGAGCAGGGGGTTAAATGTGGTGGCCTTACAGGCCCCTTCCAGCTTCATTATTCTATGATTCTGTAACTGAGCAAGGGAAACCAGCTCTTCCAGTCTTTCTCCTTGATCTTGTCTATCCTTTAAAAAGAAAAAAGAACAGGAACTACTTTGCTAAATACTACAGGGAATACCCCATTTTGGATTCCTGCTTGCCTTGAAGGCTCTGTATATACCCCCTTGCTCTGATTACACACTACTTCAGTAAGTTGCTTTGTGTCATTTGTGCACCGGCAGGCCATGTGACCTCCACCCTGCCCTAAATCATGGGAGAAGTTTTCAGTTATGGGCCCCATGCTGTAGTATCAAGTGGCAGGCTGAGGCACTTAGTCATGTATTGATTGACTGCTGCTGCTTCATTCGCATCAGAAGCAGCACGATGCAACTGATAGAAGGGAATGTAAAATCTCAAAGCTTAGATACTGTAAGTATGTCAGATATTTTTCACCCAGTAATGGACAAGATCAGTGGCATTTGGGGCAGCTAGCATTGGATCTTCCTTAGTTCATGTTGATCTGCAGGAAGGTAGTGTGGCAGCCCTTCCTTTGCTCATTTCTCTTGAGGCCTTTTATCAAAGCTTCTTCTGTCTTGAAAGAACGTTCAGTAGATGTGACCCTTATAGAAAGAAACAATATATGATGACACATGAATATAGATTTAATTTTATAGACCTTGAGCATTGGCTGCAGGAAGTCTTGGTAGTGTGTGGTAATTAGGGTGCTGGACTGAGGGTTGAGAGGTTCAGGTTCAAGTGCCCGCTCAGTCATGAAATTTACTAGCTTGCCTTCAGCTACGAGTCACTCTCTTTCAGACTGACTGACCTTTACAGGGTTGTCATGAGGGTAAAGATATGTGTGTGGTGCAGAGAAGCAAGGTCTGCTGCTTTGGCCTCAGTGGAGGAGAGGCCAGATAAGAAATAAGAGCTATCTGTTATTTTTAAATGTCTGTCTTGTGGGGCAGGGGAATCTTTACCTTTAGGCCTTACACTCACAGGTTTTCTGAACATACTGTGAACTTGGCTCTGTTTCCCAAGTGCTTTTAATTCGTGGGGTGCTGGCTCTCTTTGTGGCGTGTTGGATGGGATTGGGAGGACACCCTTACTTGTCTGCTGTCCGATGTTGTGGCAAGTGGGTGTCTTGGTAATAAAGTGTGTGTTCCTTTGCACCAGAACCAGCTGTGGATGCCTAACTGAGCAATTCTCTTGGGGTGTTTGAACAACACCTGCCGCTACCTGTTGGAGAAATCTTATTTTAGATCAATGAGCAGCACAGAGTGAAACTCACTTTCCAAAAGAGAAACTGTACCTCCCTGTCCTCACTTTGGCTCACACTGAACTTTGTAGAGCAGGCATGTCTCAACTGGCAGTGTTAAGTTAGCTAACTGGTGAAGTTCAGCTGTCAGACAGGCTGGTTTACCTGTGTTTTACCTACCTAGAAGCATTCCATTTAATTCATACCTAAGAGGGATCCCTTGCCTTTCATGGCTCTTCCAGTCTGTCCTGTTAGTTCATATAAGCTTAGGCTGCCTCGTTGACTAAGCAGGTGTGTGAATCTGATTCACTGTTGCCTTGACTCCTGTTCCTTTTCTTAACTGAGGATTTGGGAAAGCAGCTGTTCTCTCACAGTTGTTAAATTATAGTTAATGCCAATGTTGGATAGAAGTGGGAGAAGCAGCTGCCCATCTAATCCTACCAGTACTGCTCTGTTTATAAATGCTCTCATTGCAGTGTGAAACCTAGTCTCCCCACCCAAAACAAATTTCTCTCTCCAAAGAATAACCTGCATTTCCTGTCTGGTCCAAAAGGAAAACAAAAGAGCTCCTAACGAAATGAAGATTCTGCTGTTGCCCCTGCCTTGTTAGTTTTTCAGTCTAAAACACAGACACAGGGCTTCATTGTTTTCACCGTCTCCCATCTCCACTCAAAACATACCTGTTTCTCTGGTTTATTGATACACAGCAACATGAAATGGAGCCACTCATGCAGCATTTCATTTATCTAAGATTATTTTGTACTTAAAGCAGGGTGGGTTTGATTGAAATCAAATTGATTTAAGTCATGATTTAAATTTTAAAAAAGGATTTTTTGATGATTTAAGTAAAAAAAAATAAGTTTAAATCATGATTTAAATCAATTTGAATTTTTTTTAAAAACACTGATTTTTATCCACCCTGACTTAAAGTGCATTAAATCTGCAAATAAAAGACATTAGAATGCAGAGGCATCAGAAATTTCATTCCCTACGTGTGCCTTGCAGGAGAAGAGCCAGCTTGGGGAAGATGCATGGTCCCAGGGTGCTCCCAGAAGAAGGGAAGGGCAAATTGCTTCTGAGTACTCTATCTTTAAAAAATTGGAAAAGATTGCCATAAATTGGAGTCAGTTTGATGGCGCATAGTTATTATAAGATGCAACTAATTTGTATATGTCTGGATGCAAAGAACTGTGGATGTAGTTCTCGTCCTCCCAGAAATTTTCAGCTTTTCATATCCTGCCCTGAAGCCACTCTTACACCATTGCTTGTAATGTCCTTAACATTTTAAAAGTGTTATATAGAGGGGGGGGGGGGGGAGTAAGATCATACGTAATCACAGGGTTGCAGTCTAATAGGAGGAAGGAATGACAAAAGGCTAGGGAATAGAGAAGAAGGCAAGCAAATGCAGGGACCCATTTCTGAAATGGCAGGTTTGTTGTCTGATCTAAACAGGTGTGTGTGCCCTTGATTTAGATATACACCCCAGGGCTAATACGAGGCATTCGCCCTTTGCCCCAAGCAGAAAAGACTGGTTCCCTCTCCCTTCCATGTACAGAGGTGGATTTGACTGGCAGATGACTTCACTACTGACACTAGGATGGGGTTTCCCACAACACCGGAGGATGACAGAGCAGGGTTAGGGCTGGCATACACAGGTCTGTCCTGCAAGAGGATGGGGCTTGCAAAGAATAATCGAGGGCTGACACTGCTGCTTGAGATTGTTTCCTAATTATTCCTCATGGTGAAATACACATTGTAGCAGGAGTGGTTGGTGGATTTGTTCTAATATTGTACTTGGAAGCATTTCCTGTCTTGGCTCAGTATTATGTCATGGTGGCACTAGCAAGTGTCAACCTGGTGGTGGTGGTGGTGGTGATGATTCAAAATGGGCCCATGAGCCCAAAATGATTGGGCACCCCTTTGGGAGAATTCATAAAAATATTTTTAGAAAATGACAAGTGTCTTGAGATAAAACAAAAACATTTAGAAACATATTTAGAAACATATTAGAAATAATAGTTTATTCTAAAACTATTTCTTGTGTGATCGCAGTGTTGTTGCAAGCTTTCTTCTGGCTCAAAGAACTGAGCTCTAATCACAGGCTTTTTAGGCTCCAGGAGATACAGTTGTCTATTTCACCAAGATCATCTGCATACCTACCCTGGAGGGACGGGGTTTATATAGACTCTTCCTGACTCTTGCAGCTTGAGAAGGGGGGAGGGCTGCAGTAGCACTGCTTCTCTATCTTGTTTTAAATGTCATGCTCTGCTTAGCCTCCCCCAACCTCACTTTAGTTCAAAACAAAGGTGTTGGACTAAAGCTCCCGTCAGTCAGCCTTTCCCGTAGGCAGTAATGGCTGGCATGACCAAGGTTGGAATCTCCCAATATATCTGAAGGGCAGCTGGCTGGGGAAGCCAGATTTGGAGCACCCAAATGGCATTTGAGAATTGATGTGGGATCAGTAGAGCAGATCATCCTATGTAGGATCTGTTGAATGTCTATACTATGGATTCCTGTGGTACTCTAGGATAAAAATTGCTGGGGTTAGTTTCTCTTCACATCCATAATGTGATTGCCATGTGCCAGGTAGATGCTTTATCTGCGGATGTGCTACTTTTATATTGGTGCTCAGAACATTTCCACACTTCAGGTTAGTTTGACTTGTAGCTACTAGATTCCTTTCGAGAGGATAAAAGAGCCCCTCTGATCTCTCCTCCTGTTCCCTCCCCCCCCCCCAAAAAAGAGAGCAAGTAGAGATCATAGCTGAATTAACTGGGTTTTTCAGATGCTTTGCAAGCTCATTGTGTGGGGTTAACAGCAGGGCTGTTTGGAGCTTTTGAAGCAACAGAGAGGGATCAAAAAGCTGCACAAAGTGTACAACAATAATCAGCTGCATCTGTTTATATTTAAGCCTACTTCCCAAGAGGGAGGCTCTCAAAACACTTCTGAAATAGAACATAATGTCTTTCCTTTTGCAGCTGGGTCTTGGTGTTTTGATTCTGGACACCATTGCCTGCAATTCTGGAATGCTCTTACAGCATACTCTACTCAAGAGTAGAGCATTCCAGAGACCTAACTGGTCTCTCATAGGCTGAGTGTGAGTAAGGCACTACAGGTGATCTTCACACTAGAGGTGTCAGAGTTCTTGAGGGAAGCGGTTGTTTTCACAGAGTAGGGACAATGCTAAGTAAGGCGCTGTGACTTTTCTTGCATGATATGCCTGATTACTACTTGAAAGTCACATAAACACAGTGAAAATGTGAACAGTGGCTGAATGGGGTACAGTTGTAGTGTGCAGTATCTTTCTGAAAGGCATTAAAAACCTGTTTGCTAAATAGTAGTGGAGTCAAAACTGAAAGAAATCTCTTCTGGTAGTGTTGAATTTTATCCAAGTGAATAGTTTATCTTGATTTATGTGGCTCTAACCCAAGATTTGGATATTCGAAGATGGGACCATTTGCTCCTAGGTAAGTAAGGTGACATTTGCTTAGACACAAGGTGTAAAGCTTGCTTCTAAGTGTATAATGTATTTGTATTTGTATTTCCACCAGACTGTTGAGCATGGCTTTCCTCATCAACCCAGTGCACTGGGCTACAGCTCGTTCCTGCATCTTATGGCTATTGGGACCCGGTCAGGAGCCATCAAACTGTATCCTTTTGTTTGATCTGTGAGCTGAGTAATGACTTTCAATGGTGGTAGGTATACAAAATGTACAGTGATACTTCACATTTATGCAGAACATGGGTGTGTGGCCCCACACACCCTCTGTCTTAGGTTTGTTTGCCTTCTTAGATGCGGAGAGTGCCAGAGCTAAAAATGGAGAACTCCACTGATTGCTGAGACCCCTGATTTTCCATGTGTAGGAGGGCAGTGGAAATGATGACAAGGGGGAGCAGGGCTACACCGACACATCTCTGCATATGGGTTTACCCTAATATTTAACACCTCAGTAGTAGGGTTATACAGGTTTGTGGTAGACTGCCTAGCTGGTTTGTAATGGAGATGAAATTTGAACTAATATAAATCTGATGAATTGTTGTGGTTTATGGGAGTTCTAGTATATAGAATTCAATGGGAAAGGTGCTGAACTTTTAAGGAAATGACTCAGGCTAATCTAGTCGAGTGGAAAGTGGTGTTTGTAGATAAATAGGTTTATCTCCTACATTCCAAGTCTGTTTTAAATATCCTGGCACAGAGGAAGGGTTCATTTTTAGCATAGTACAATATATGTGGTCTGAATTTTTGAGTCATAAATAAATCTTTGGCTTTCCTGTGTTGATATTCCTAAAATACTGGATGGAGAGCACTTTGAAGGTACTTCTCTTTCATCCAGCCCCAATGTAACATAGACATCCATGCGGCTCTGATTCCCATGGCATTGAGCCAGCTAAGCATGGAACAAGGAGGGGGAGTGGAGATTGAATTCTTAACTCTGACCTGGAAAGACAGCCTAAATCCTCTCCCAACGGCTTTGCTGTTTCCAGCAAGATTCTCTTCAGGAAGGGTCTTGCAAGGAAAGGTTGGGCCATCTGTCTCCTAGTTATGGATTAAACAGGGATTGCAGCATCCCTGAGAAGAGACGAGACAGACTCCAGACTTGCCTGTTCAAAAGTGCTGCATAAGCACATGGGCTTCCTCTCCCAGTGTTTAAATGAGAACCAAATAGGTGTGTGGGCAGTAAAGTAACTTGTTATCAAAAAGGAATTCCCAAATAACTACTGCTTTCCTATCTGTAACTAGCAAATGCTTCAGTCTGTGCTTAAATATGCCTGCCACCTAGAACGAGTGACTGTGTGTGTATCTCAGAGGGTGAGCTGCTGTGTTTATGGACTCTACATGCCTCTTCCAAGCAGTGGTAAAGGTTTTGCACAACTATGAGCACATGAACAATGGTTGTGGTGATTGCAGTATAATCCTTGTTGCAATATGGGAAGAAAGATCAGTTATTCTAAGACAGAAGTTATTTGCCACAAAGTGAATGCAGCAAAAAAAACAAAACCTACATACATTTACATACTATTGGCCTCAATCCATCCTTCAGCTATGGCGCTCCAGGGGTGGAGTTCATGGGCTTGCATGAAGAGACCAACACTGTTATGCAAATACATTTCATTCCTGGCCAGGTGAGTAGAATTAAGGTAACTGATATTCTGTATTTTTTTTACAGGTATCTTTTTCAAAGTTCTAGAATCTATATGGATTTTAGTGTCCGAAACAGACTTCACCTCTTACCCAGCATGATATAAAACACAGTGGTCAGAATCCGCTTGAGTATTTCCATGCAGGCAGGGGCAATTGTGCGAGCAGGCTGTTCTTGCTGTGGTTGGTCATGTGTTCTGTTTCTTAACTAATTACAGGTCACATGAAAGGCAGGCCTTCCATTTCACATTTTTCTCAGGAAGATGCTACATAATGAAGATTATGGTAGTGGTATAATTCTGGCTTATAGAGACAATGCAGGATTCAAAGGTTATGAATAAACTGCTTTTTCAGAAGTCCACTTTTGAGAATCTTGACAAATTGTGGCAAAGTAGGCTGAAGAATACCTCCTTAAGGAATAAAAGGGAACTGTGTGGTCATTACAAAATACAAGAGTAGGTGATGTCTTTATAGACCACTAAAAAAATCATCATACAATTTGCAAGCTTTCATGGATCAGGACATTTCGCTTCGTCAGGTGTGTACCAGTGTGAAGCACTTAAAGTCCAAAAAGTTCATGGCAAGATGGATTTTGCCAGGTACATCTTCCTTAGATGTAAGTCAGGAAAGATGCAGGCTGCATTAGAGCTGTTTCAAAGTTACAGCTGAGGCAGCTGTAGATTGGATATCCCAAAGATGGTGAAATCCGTTGTGCCATGAACTTTTGGACTTTAAATTCTTCATACTGGCACACGCCTGAGAAAAGAAGACTGAGGGGTGATATGATTGCACTTTTCAAATATTTGAAAGGCTGTCATACAGAGGAGGGGCAAGATCTGTTCTCGATCATCCCAGAGTGCAGGACATGCAACAGTGGGCTCAAGTGAAAGGAAGCCAGATTTCGGTTGAATATCAGGAAAAACTTCCTAACTGTTAGAGCAGTATGACAGTGGAACCAGTTACTTCGGGAGTTGGTGAGTGCCCCAGCAGTGGAGGCATTCAAGAAAAACTTAGATAATCACCTGGCAGATACGCTTTGATTGTATTCCTGCATTGAGCATGGGGTTGGACTTGATGGCCTTGTAGGCCCCTTCCAGCTTCACTTTTCTATGATTCTATGATTCTAAGTGGAATGTCCTGATTCATGAAAGCTTGCAGATTGAATGATGATTTTTTTTAATGGTCTATAAAAGTATTGTCTACTCCTAAAGGAAATTCTCTGGCTCTATAGAAACAATTAGGGTACACAGTATGGTGTAGTGGATAGAGTAATGGATTAGGACCTGGGCTCTGTTCCCCAGCTCTGCCATGGAAACTCACTGGGGGGCGGAAATGGAAAACCACTCCTTAAATACCTCATTTACCTGGAAAAACCCTATTAGGATTGCTATAAATCAGCTGACTTGGTGGCACAAAACATGGAAACAGTTAGAAAGAAAGATGCACTCAATCTGTCTGCACATCTCCTATGTAATTTCTTAGTATTCAAGGGCAAAAGTTATGTCTCCTGTTCTTACCACTAATAAAGGTGACAGTGCAGTATTTTTCTGCCTTCTATAGCGGAGTATTCATAGTAGTTCCTACCTAGACCCTTCCCATATCTTAAACTGTAGGAGAATTCCTAACTCTACAGTGAACACCTTTGCTGTGGTTGACTAGCTGAGTGAGACAAGAGAAGGACCCCCAATTTCATGGGCTTGCTCGGATGTTAAGGTAAGCCAGATTCTGGAGCAGATCCAGCACTGTGTTATACAGACACTGGTTTTGGGTGTCTGCTAACTGCCCACTCCATTTTTGTTTTAAACCACTGAGAATAATTTCTTGCTGCCACCTCCATCCAGCAGCAACCCTAGTATAAAAGGGAGAACAGAAGGGGAGGGACATAATCACTGGAGCCAGGAAGCTGCCATTCACAATTCAGACAGTGGCTTGTAATGCCTTTCAAATCAGTGCATTCTTTATACCATAAGCTGCTACAGATCAAAGTTTAAGTTAATGGAACAATTAAACATGATTTTGTTAAAGTGCTATAGGGCTCACTTGTTTTCGTTGTAGTAGACCTAACCTGGTTGCTTCAGAAATTTGGCACAGCTTGTAGACTGAAGATCGTTTCTGTCTACAAGTATTTTTTTAAAGCAGGACACATTTATTAGGTGGAGGAGCAAATGAGGAGGAGTATGCCAACTAGCCCTGAAGCTAGCAGTCATAAACAACTCTTGATTCCAGTCTCGTGGGATATTCTACTTATCTTTCAAGAATGCTGCTGTGTCACCTCTTACTCATAAAAATAGATAAACGTTCTGAACTTACCATCCTGGTCTCCTTCCATATTGTCAATGGGCAGACAGCCTTTTATCATGCTGGAGGGAAGTGGAAGTATGGATAATGCTTGGCATCTGTCTTGCACATATATTCTCAGTGTAAGATAAAAACTGGTTTTTATCAGGTTGCATGATAAATGGAGCACCTTGTCCTTAATGCACAGAACAGGCAGATACTGTGTGCAGCAGCTCCTTGATTTGTGTACTAGCAGAAACATAAATAAAAGTGATTTTTTCTCTCTAGAGGTGGCTGCTCATGTGGGAAAAATGTCGTGCATAAAGAGACCCTTCTCTAGTTTTAACTTCAGGTATCAGTTCAACCAGCTGTTAACCCAGCACTAAGCTTGTTCTCTCTCCTGGAAATTGATTCTTGTGTAACCCACCTTTTGAGGTATAAGCTCTCGGTTTAATTACACCGCAGCACTACAATTTAAAAACAAAGCAAATCACCATTGAGCTCTTTAGTAAAAAAAAAAAGCTTTGTCTCTAAGATTAATGAGGAAGAATTTTTGGAATCTTTAACACTCTCCTCCATTGTTGGCAAACTTAGGGCTGAGCCTCATGCTTTATTGTGATCACAGAAGGATTAAAAACGTTAGAAATGTGGAGCGACTGGAAAGTTGATGACAAAGTGCTGAAAATACCCAAGGGAAAAATTTGCCTATTCTGCTAGGTGTGGTTTCAACAGGTCGAATGCTCAATTGAAAAATGCCTTTAACATTGGCTAGGGCTGGGCTTATAGCAAATGTTGTGGGGCACCACTCCTTTTAAGAATGAAGTCAGACATAAAGAATGCAAGGTGAGAAGAGAGTTTCAGAATATACCGCTCTGTTCCCCATGGGGTGGAGATAGGTTTCTCTCAGACGACAAGAAATTAAAATTAGGAGTCTGACTAAGCTCCTGTATGTAAACCAGCAGTTCAGAAAGAGACAGGCATTTTTTTCAGGCTGTGAATAAACACCCAGTTAGCTGATACTTCTTTCTTTTTTTTTAGTGCCAGTACGGAGCTAGGCATTGTAAAGGCTCTAGAAATGAGTGGGATTGTGCCTGGTGCACTTACCTTTGTGAGGTGGGAAAGATAGAAAAAGAAGACCGAATTGAATTGCTAGCAATGCAAATTAAGGGAGAGAACAGTGGCTTTAGGCACTGAGAGGATTTCTAAGCCTAGAAAGCAACAGAGCAGAAGACATGAAGGTTGTGGGTGGCGGTGGCACGGGCTCACTGCTAAAGAACTTGTGCACTATGAAGAAGCACATTCTTCAGAAGAACAAGTAATTGAATATGTTCAGGTTCACTTGATTTGCATAATTAAGCCTTCTTGCATTTATTTGGAGATTAAATGACTTCATTCTTTCCCCTGGCCAGTTCTTCTGTAATTCTGATATCAAATATTCTCCAAATGTTCACAGGGCACGCACAACATCATCAGCACCTGAATCTCAGTTTGGAGTTGCATCCACCATTTGATAGTACCTAATCAATGACTTTGTGCACATTGTATTTTTATTAATTGATTTGTCCGAATTAGAAACAACCTTTGAACAGATATGGTGCTGTGCTTGGATTCTGAAATGAGTCAGCTGAACATTGGCCTTTGTTTTTGACAAGAGTGGAAATGCTGGAATTTGGAAACCTTTCAAATGTTTTGACCCTTTCATTCAGCTTTTATCTCCAAACGCTATGTTTACAGGTCACTGTTCTGTTGCTCTGTTTCCTCAATAAGGACTTTATCCTTCTTCCTTTCATAGATGCTTAATTTTTCTGGTTCCTGGAGGAATGCCTTTTTCAGTACTAAGAGTCTACATTGTGCATGATTAAGACAAGGAAATGCTCTTTCCTAACAGCTGCCTTTTGGGGAAGATTTTTAATTCCACAGGTAGCATTCTTATAATCTAAAAGTGCAATGATAGTTTTCCTTTTGAAATCTAATCATAGTTAGAACTTCCTTTGGGATTGGCCATGCATTGTGGCTTAGGAAGAGCAGTTGCTGTATAGGATAACATTCAAAGTGCTGCAGTACGAGATAGTACTCTAAAGATATTTGATTCCAATTTTTGTTTTTGTTTTTTAGAGTCGCTTAGTGACACTGCTGGATGACAACAGCTTGCATTTATGGACCCTGAAACAGTCCAACAGCAACATATCTGAGCTGCAAGAGGAAAGACACTTCACACTCCGAGGGCCCCCTGGGTGAGTGAGCTACTTCCTCTCCCCCTCCCCCCAAAAGCAGCATAAGAAATGACGTACAACTGAATCAGCATCATTCAACGTGGTTTTCCTTCCAAGCTGGTTCAAGATCTTGGTGAGAGTTCTGAGCACTTTGTTTCTACCGCTTCTCGGGAGCTGCAGGGAAAGTGCCTGATCTTCTCCCCTGCACAGTAATGTTTGAACTGAGCTTCTTCCTGCCTTTGTAGTAGTAGTGTTCTTGGAAGCAATTTGAACAGAGTGGGGTTCATGCATCCAAATCTTGGTGAAACATTGCAACTGTTAGTTGCTAAAACCAACTTGCTGACCAGCTTTACTTGATTGTGGACCTGTACAAAGTTTATTATGCTATGGGGAGCTGTTTGCTCTCTACATGTTTTGGAACACAGCTCCCATGATTCCTTGCTAGCGAAAATGCTTACCACCTAATGTCTTGGTTGCCTTTGTTTTCTAGTCAGGGCTGGGGAATCTATGACAATTCAGATATCTCTCAACTTCCGACATCTCACCACTGGCCAGACTGGTTGGGCTTGATGGGAATTGGAGTCCACATCTGGAGGACACAGATTTCCAAGCTCTGCTTTAAACAATATTTAATATATTCTATTTATTGCAACAGAAGTATTCCTTTTGGGCAAGCTATTTGCTTTCGTATGGAGTTCTGGGTTAACAGTGTATTTCTTTTAGCAACATACAATATATATATTGTAATATATATATTGTAAAAAAAAAAGCATGACACAAAAAAGAGGCATATATATATAAAAAGCATGACACACACACACACACACACACACATATATACACACACACACACACACACACACATACAATATATATATATATTTTGTGTCATGCTTTTTATATATATATGCCTCTTTTTTGTGTCATGCTTTTTTTTCTCTCCCCTTCCCTTGGGAATTTCAAAATGAGAATGCAGATTTCAGTTTCTGATACTTTATGATGCTTTGTGAAGCAAGCAGTTTTCTAGAAAGAAGGTGTTCTTTATACAGTGGAATACAAATGTCGGTGAGCGAACTGGTCTCGTACCACTGTGATTTATCAGGATTTTCCTTCTCTCCTCCTCCAGTTCCCCTCCAAGTGCCACCCAGATCACAGCCATCCTCGCCCATTCCTCGCAGGAACTTCTGTACCTGGGCACTGAGAGTGGCAGCATCTTTGTCATGGAGCTCCCATCCTTCCGAGTGCTAGAAGACCGGACCATCAGTCCAGAGGTTGTGCTGCAAAGGTAAGCAGCAGACGGCAGAGTCAAAGACACTGGAGTTACATGAATTAGCAAGGATTGTGGGGTGTTGTGCCATGCGCATAAAGTAGAACAGGGTTGTGTAGAAGACAGAATGGGACCTAAGGTTTGGGTAGTGTGGGCGGCATATAAGTTAAATAAAATAAAATAAAATAAATAAATAAATAAATAACTCTTCCAGCCTGTGGAGCCTGCACGTTGGCCACAGATGGCCGATGTAGAAGCCTGGCACATGACCATCCAGATGTTCTTGGACTGCAAGCCCCATTGGCCGTGCTAGCTGGCCATTGGCCATGCTGGCTGGGGCTGCTAGGAATCACATCATGTCCTACTTTTCTCTACCCTTGTTATATAGACTCCTGTGGAATACTCACTTTGTGTATGTGTGAGGGGGGAGCACCTTCCTTGATGGCCACCAAGGCTGTCTTACCCTTTGTGGAGTAGCAGAGGTAGAGAAGGCAGCATGGTTGGGCCACCAACTGGGATCTATGACACTTAGAGATCCAGAGACTGGAAACATCACTCTTTTTTGATTAAAGCTCCTAAAATCACCCGCAGCTTGTATGGTCGGTGGCAGTGCCGGCTTGGAGGAATTCTGGGAGTTGAGTCCAAAAAAGGTAACTTTTCCAAGCTCTGAGAGCCCAGAACTATATTTGTATCTGACTACAGAAGGTACTTCCTTCGCAAAATGTTTCCTTCCGTAATTTAATTGACCTTTGGTCCCTCATAATGATGTCATATCGCTCTGAGGTGCTTCTTTGCGTTTCCTTGCAGGGTGCCTGAGGATTATCGAAACAGGCGATCACTCGAATTGGTGGAAGCCTTGCGGGAGCATCCCCGGAATCCCAAACAAATCTTAATTGGATACAGCAGGGGCCTCATTGTTCTCTGGGACTTGATAAATAACAAAGCAACACACCATTTCCTTGGCAATCAGGTACTCGTATCTTCTGGATTAGAGCTAGGATGTCCCTTCCTCATGGGATATTAAGCAGGTAGAGAGAGAATTCTCTAGAGAAAAGATCAGGGAAGTCTAGAAGGGTTCCCTTACCTGTGTGTTATGCATCCTTACAGAAGTCCCGACACCATTTTTTTTAAGCTTGAAAGAAGAAGGATACTTGAAGTTGAGGTTTATAGTCGTAGAAGGGGAACTCTGTAGTTTGTTGTTAAGGAGGGAAAATCTGTAGGCCTGTTAAGGAAAGAGAGAATTCAGCCCAGGGATGCAAAGTAGAGTTGAGCTCTTCGGATTCCTGGGGATACAAATATGTATATCGGCACCACAGATGCTATGGAGATCCAGCCCTTGCCCCCCCCCCAAAAAAAACCTGGCTGGTCCACTTGGCACACAGTGCATGCGGCTCTCCATGTTTTTGCACCAATCGTGGAAGCAGCCCAGCTGGCACTTCCCCGCCTCCCCACACTACCAACCACTCAACAGCTGAGTGGGGAGTCTCTTCGTCCTGCCTCCTCGCTTGACTGGTCGGCTGTGCAGGGAGGTGGGGAAGAGCTGGCCAGTCTGCTTCCACGATTGGCACAACGATGCAGGCAATGACTGCACACGGCAGCCAACAGTGAGTAGACCGACTGGTTTGTGGGGAGGGGTTGGATCTCCGCAGTTCCTGTGGTGCTGATATTCATATTCGTATCCCCGAGGATATGAATATGAGTAGCCCAACTCTAATGTAAAGGCAACCGCTTGAGCTTCTGATACTTCCAACAGAAGCTTTTTGGTTTTGTACTTGTTCCCACACCACCAAGGTAGGGGGGAAAACCCAAGCAGACAAATAACACTCAGTCTGATACATTTGTATTCTGTTCTTATTGCTCTATCAGAATATTCTATCAGAATCCCAGTTCTTGACTGGGATTCTGAACAGTTCAGTCTTGTGTTTCCTTAATACATGTATTATGGGTGGAGCTTGGAAAAGTTCCTTTTCTGGACTTCAGTTCCCAAGCACACATATACTCCAGACAGCATGGCCAGCAATCTTGCTGGCTGACAGATCCTGAGAGCTGTAATTCAGAACAGAAGCATCAATATTTACTTCCAAAGAAGTGGCCATGTTTGTTTCTGTAAACATCTCAGACAAGAGACAAAACAAAACAGTAGCAATAAATTTTAAAAAATAAAAATAAAGAAAGAAGACAAAAACATTGTGGCACCTTAAAGACTAACTTTTATGCAAGATACTTTGTTAAGGTTCCAGGTAAAATAAATCAGATAAATAAAAGGTTGCTTTAAAAAAAAATGAAACATTTTGTTCATAGTGTTCTTTATGAGATTTTTCTTCTGAGTGAACCCAGTTTCTTCTTTGAGTAACTTGAGCTTTGTTTCTATTTCTCCCTAGCAGCTGGAAAACCTTTTCTGGCAGAGGAATGGCCGTCAAATCATCAGCTGCCATAATGATGGAAGTTACTCCCAGTGGACTGTTTCGAGTGACGATAGACAGCCTGAGCCCCTGGAAAGCAAAGTGCCTTACGGTCAGTATGGTGGGCTGCTGGGAATGTAAGTCTTTGGTCTTTAACTTGACATGTATTCAGAGCACATCAACACAATCCTTGGAACCATCAAGCTGTTATGGAGGCCCAACAGCAGTTCAGAGATCGTGAGTACTTGCCTAAGATGCAAAATAAAGGGAAATTGCTGAGTATCTGGATGGCCATCCTATGTGACTATATGTTATGTGTGGTTCTTGGAGTCTTAATACATTCAGTTGGAATAGTTCCTTGAAAAGGATACATTTACTTGCTGCTTAAAGTCTAGCCAAAAAGAAGTAATGGTTTTCCAGACTTTATAGTTGCAGTAGTTGGCTTTCTACTGGAAATCTGCTAGAGGTGTTAATTAGTCTGTGAATGGTCTTGATGTTTATTGCAGCACTCTGGCTCATGAAGTGTTGTTGGACTACGATATCCATTAACCCAAACTATGGGCACAGGTCCCTAGTGGCACCTTAAGATAGCAGTTCATTTACATATAATAATCATGTGCCATCAAGACAATTCCAACTTACGGCAACCCTTTTCCAGGTAGAGAATACTCGGAAGTAGTTTGCCATTCCCTTCTTCTGGGGGTGCCTTGGGACTGTGCAGTTTGCCCATGGCCACACAAGGCTGGCTCTACTTGCAGGGGGCCCAGTGTGGAATTGAACACCTAACTTCTGACTCCACAGCC
Source organism: Intellagama lesueurii (assembly GCA_037013535.1). NCBI lineage: Eukaryota > Metazoa > Chordata > Lepidosauria > Squamata > Agamidae > Intellagama > Intellagama lesueurii. The sequence goes on from JBAJHW010000002.1 coordinate 181,908,483, forward strand.
AGATAGCTTGGTAGTATTCCTTGCAGTGTCTGTATAATTAGTGTGCTGGGATCATTGGATATGCCAGTTATGTTACTGCTTCTCATAGATGGAAGGATTAGAGCGGTGGGTTTTTTTTTTGTTTTTTGTTTTTTTGCTATCTTGGGTTTGTTTATTAAAACTGGAATACCTTGTGTGCATTTGCCACTAAAACAAGTGTTTAATACATATGTACATTTTTTTTTTGCAAATCTGCTTTTCTAGGTCCTTTCCCTTGCAAAGCTATCTCCAAAATCTACTGGCAGACAACAAAGAATGGGTAGGTACTTCAGCAGATAAGGCAGTGCTGCTCATCCATAGACCTTTTAGAAACGAGGGCTGCTGCTTGTTAGGAGTCTGCAGCCAGCTGAGGTGAAATCTCACCTGAGACTCCTCCTTGGTTTATAATTTGAGCTCATTCATGAGGTTGCTTAATAAATGCTGCTGACACTAGGAATTGCTAGGATTCTTGGACCATCATCCAGTGTTGTATCTGCTGTAATTCCCAGCTGTATTTCCTTACTAACTACCCAGTGCCACCTCACAAAACCCATCAGAGATTATGGTTCTCATTACCTTATTGTTCCCCTTTGTTATCTATAGCCTGGGATTAATTAAGCCACCAGTCATTGTCATTGTTTACTGAACAGTGCTTCCTAGGAGGGGAACTGAATATCAACAGGGGTCTTAATGGTTGTTGCCATGGTGTGAAATGTCACATCATCAACTACTTGTGCCCAGGAAAAAAATCAGCCTCTGTTTTGGGGCCATGTATAGCTAGATAAATATTAGCCATGCAGTCCCACTCTCATGTCTGAAGAAGTGGAGTTGTTTCAGGAAAGTTGACATTAAAATATAGCAGTTAGTCTTTAAGGTGCCACAACTCTTTCTTCTTCTTTATTTTTGTTTTGTTTTTGCCTGACACACTTGGAATTGCATTACCTCTTTGGATCTGTTCAGAAATACTGCTGTCAGCGTTGCTGTTTGTAGAATGTACAATCCTGCTTTTTGCCAGAACATTCCTCCCAAGTGGTTTACAAAGAATTCATGTAAAATTTCACATCAGAACTAAACACCAGTAAGAAGCAGCAAATGCAGTTTAGAGCCTTTTAAAAGCGTTAGAGAATTGGATGGAATTCTGCAGGCACCTAAAAGAAAATGCAGATGGGGCTCTATGGTTAAGCCAGGAGAAGGAGTTTCCATGCCATCCCAAACAAGGCCCTACCCCTCTCTCTTTCTCCGGTGACCCATCTGTTTTAAGTTTTGAAAGTAGGAAGTGGCACTTAAGAGAAAGTTCTTGGATGGTGCTAACTGATGGGCAGGGCGAAAAGGTTGCAGAGGTCCTGATCTGCAGTCAGATAGTGCTTTAATATGCCGTGCTGTACATTTATGCTTGTGTTTGGGCTAGAGAAATCCACAGATTTAATTTCAACAATTCAGAGGTGGCGCTTGGCCATTAAATTGTTCATTATCAAAAGAGAATTTTTTTTGTCTATATATGTTTGCTTGTTCTTTCAAGGCTTCCTTACATTATATTTCAAGGAGGGATGCCACGGGCAAGTTACGGTGATCGACATAGCATTTCGGTCATTTATGGTAATCAGCAGACTGCCTTTGACTTCACATCACGGGTAATCGACTTCTTTGTCATTGTCAATGAAGATCCATTTGCCGGTATGTATACGTAGAATAATGTGATATCTCCAGTCAGCTGTGTTAACTGTGGGGTACAGATTTCAGATGTTGCCACTTAGTTAAATTGCCAAAATGTGTAGATTATTAATGCCCAATGGAATACCTATTTCCATATTAGTGAATTTTTGCAAACAGGTCCATCAAGCAGAATTTTGTATACAAGGTAATCAGCAATTGGGGGTTAAAGGTACAAAATGTTGTCATAGATATATTGAGAAGCTGAGCAGCAATTGTTAAGCTGTGAAAATTAGAATGTAAAGCCTTCCACAGAGACAGGGCTCTGCTTTTTAGCACTAGGATCTCCATACAAACTTGTATCAATAGTGTTGCCCTTAGTTCCTCTCTGGAACATTTTAATGTTATAGGCCACTGGCTGCTAATTTAAGAGAAATCAGTCTTGCTGCCTTATAGTGCAAGTGTTAGCTCTTGTTAAAACAGACTTAGAGGTGAAAGGGCAAGAATATCCATCCTGTAGACGCAAAGTCACAAGCAGGCTCAAATATTTGCAAACTGGCAAGCTCTTAATTTTTATTTTTAAAAGGCAGCTCCCTGAACTTTTCCTTCTCTCTCTCTTTCTCCTTTTTTCTCTTATGTCTTCGTCTGTTGCCAGCAAGAAGAGCAGTAAACTGTGTGCTTCACTCTGGTACACGGGAGGGTGGGGGGGGGAGGGATGAGTATTTGTCAGCAAAGAACAACTGTCCCACATGATTTTCCTCAGAGCCCACTGACAACAGGATGGCAAACTCCCCGAAAGTCTGAAGTCCTAGTGATTTGTCTTCGTTGATCCACTGTTGGCACTGGCCGTGCTTATAACACTGCAGACAGGAAATGTAGAAGGAAGCTGTAGCTGTTGCATACTTAGTCCAGGAAGTTGTTCAGTAGTCATCTGAGGTTTCTGTGGCAAGTTAGCTCCCTTGTAATTGTGACTGCTTAAGCTGAGCGGGCATCTGTCTCAGCTCACCTCACATGCTCCTATGTTCAGTCAGTAGAATGGGAGAGTGGGTCACTCATTGTGTATTAAATCCACTTATGCTAATGAGTAGTGCTTATGTAATTGCACCTCTGGTGCTAGGAATCATCCATTTATTTGAATGTGTCTGCTCTGATCATTAGGGGTGGCTACTTTAAAATACATTGTGTAATAGGGGCAAATGTCCAAATAATATGTCTTTTATGAATATGATGAATTTTCCCCCTCTTCTCTAAACAATACATTCACAGTGCTTCCATTTTTCCAATTTTGTATTCAGATAAGTTTCAAGGCAAAAGTAGTACATTTTTTCATGTGCACACCAGTCCTAACTGGACTGTTTTTCTACCCTGTTACCAGTCCCTATACAAAATGTACTATTAGAAGTGACCCATACAGACTGCCCTGTTTGGTACATTCTGAATAACATTTGTAATCCGCTTTGCTCAGCAATGACTAATTGCAAGTTTCAACTTACAAAGCACGCTGTGTTTGAAATTTTGTAACTCGTGTATGTATGTGTCCCAGCACAGGTGGACTATAACTTAAAGGGAGAAACTGATTTTTCCCACCCTACCCATGTAGTGTTTCATAGGAAACAAAGGCCAACATATATAAACAAGATCCACATGGGCGACCCTTGATTATTCTGTGTTGTGCCCCTATAATTTGTACCTGTTATTAGGCACAACAGTGGTTTGAAAGAAATTCCAGTTCTAGAGGAATTGCATTGGCACTGGGTTCCTTAGAATCTTTGTTCTGAAAGAACATGGCTTAATTGTTTTTGCAAAGGTGAAATGTCACTTAATTAATAGAAGATTACAGCCCAGTCCTATGCCTGTTAATTCAAAAGTACATTCATTTTCAATGCAACTTACTTCTAGACTAGGATATACAGGTCCACACAATCTCTTTTTCATATGATTTATTTAAGTAATTAAATAATTTGGTTAAATGTGTATGTGAATATAAAACTCATGTTCAAGCCAAAAAAATTGAAAGTGTTGCTTTTCTGCCCACTGTGGTCTTTGTGTGCATAATTCTTAAAATGGAGGCATTTCATCCTGAGCATGAGATGAAGGGAAATCTCTCTCTTTTATAAATACTGGTATTAAAAATTATATGTGATCTCCCATTAATTGCTCCAAATTTTCAGTAAGTAAACAAACAACAACCTACAGGATGAACAACTTCGGGCATCCTGAGGGGAGCAGATTTTTAACCCCCACCACATGCCTCAGGCTGCAGAAATGTTAAAAAAATGGTGAGATTGTGTTTCAAAAATAAAACTAGAAGTGCCTGAGGAGCTGGTTTTGTTTTTGATCATTGGGTTTCTTAGGAATTAGACCAGTCACCACTAAGCAAAAAAAATCACTGCCTCCCCCCCCCCCCCCCCCCGCTTCCAGGACTTTAAAAAAGCAGTTTTTTGTCTTTAAAAAAAAAACTTTTTTTAAAGTGTTTAATTTGATGAATTGATTGCATGCTTGATTGCACTGGGGGCATGAAGGGCTGCAGAACTGCAGGCTGGCTGGCTATACAGTATGTGGCCTCTAGGCTTACGCTCTGCCCGCTCCACTGTAAACCCTGTAGCCACTGTTCTGTCTTACTTTTCATAACTTGTGCTGTTTTAAAATTAAAATATTGTGAAATGGTTGCACGCAAAGTTTAGAGGAGGCTTTAAAAGAAGAGCTTTTTGGAGATCTCAGAGACCACAAAACAGTCCACAAAAATTGGATGCAGGCCTTTATCTTAGCTTAAAAGCTTTTAGGAACCTTAATTAATTTATTTCCCCAAAGCAGCCATGCATGTCTTTACTACATTCAGTTTATAATAGTATACACTGTCCAGTTAACAGGTGATTCAGTAACATTTCTGAAAGCAAAGGAGAGCACAGTGGTGGAGCTGCAGAAGCAGCTTTCAAGCTTTAATGAAATTCTTCTGCTTGTCAGCCAGACCAACTGTTCTCAGAACCTGCAACATAGCTGCATTTTAAGCAGCTTAGTTTGCTGGATTGACCTAAGTTCCTAGAAATGGTCTAACATTGAACTATCTGGGTCACTGCTGAGTAGGCACAGTGCATTCTGCCCTAGACATGCTAAAGAACGGTCTATGAAAGACCCACCCACCACCCCATCCACCACTTTTTCTATTTATACCAAACAATAACGTTCCTGAATCTCTTGAGGTCATTTAATGCAAATGTAATGTAATAACCTTTTTTTCTACAGATGAACCTGATAAGCATTTATTAATTGCAGAGCTGGTTTTACACCACCAGTCCTTGAGTCAAACAGCAACCAAAACTTTATTATACTTCATATACTTTTTTTAAAGAAAGGGATTTATGAACAAGTTATTTGGATGGCTCTCAATAAGTTAAAATTATAAGCAGACAACAACAAAAAGTAGAATATTGTAGTGTAAAAGCAGCAGCGGTAAAAATGAATCCAAACCACCATAAAAGCAATCCACAGACATTTAAAATGCCTGAGAAAATTAAATAAAAGGGTCTTTGCCTGTGCCAGACATCAAACAAGGCCCCAGGCAAGCCTCCCTGAAGAGGGAGCATTGCACAGTTGGGGTGCCGCTACCAAGCAGACCTTTTCCCCTTTAGCTTCCACTGCGCCTCAGATGATGTGGCTAGTAAAAAAAGAAGAAGGAAAGATAGTTGTTTTGAAGAACTTCGTGTTTCTTCAAGCACATGTAGAGACAAGTGGTCCTTCAGGAATCCTATTCCTGAACCTTGGTGAGCTTTAAACATGAAAACAAATGCTTTATAGCGAGCCCAGAAACAAATGGCATCCAGTACTTTTAATGCCCTGTCTTGGTCAAATACCATGCAGGTTATATCTTGGCTTGAGCATGGACTAATTGCAGCTTCTGAATGGCTTTGAAATGGCAGCACCAAGTAATGGATATGGTCATGTCACCTGTTATAATTTTATTAAAATAATCCAAATTGGTCTGGACAAACTGTGGGTGAAGAGTTGGCAAATAAATAAGATGCAATGGATTTGAAATAACTGTATAGAAATTTAGACTTTTTTTTTTTTTAGCAGGGGTATAATTTTTGCTGCTTTTGTTGCTTCAGTCTTTGCAACACTTCACCCATCAAGGGTAAACTTCCACTGCTGTTATGTTTTGTGGTACAGTGCCTTACCTTCATTTCGGCACATAGTTTGTCCAAATCAGTGTTTAACTTTCAGACCTGTGATAATTTCCTCAGAAGTAGTGCACACCACATAGAGGAGTAATTTCCAGGGTCATTTTGGTGAGTGGTATCCACCCACATCTTCTTTATCACCATTTGTTCAGCTCATTAGGCTGAGGGGTCAACTCTTACAGAACAGAAAAGACATTGCTGGCCTATTAGATTAATTTCAACATCTTGCACATCATCTTCCCCTCTCTGTTGCAACCTCTTGTGCTCATACTCTACCTAGCCTGTTCTAGAGAGTCCACCAACTCCTCTAGAACAAATTAGGTGTGTGTAGATATAAGGAAAGTCTGTTCCACTGGTGGATTCCATTCCCCTGAAAGATGGGCAGGGTGAATGCGACCCGTTATTTGGTTCCCAAATTGTGGGTTGCAGATGTTGTTGGTGTAGACCTCCCTGAATCCTCACCATGTTGGCTAGGACTTCTGGGAGATGAATATCAATGTTTGGGGATGCAGAGTTGGGAACCGCTGCAATAAAGAATTACAGTAGTCTAATTGGGCATTTGCCATAGTGTGTAACCTTGAAGCCAAGTTCATTTTGTCCTTGTGCGGTTGCTGCTGATACATCTATCTAAATTGCTAGAATTGACAGTTTTGTAATTATAGTGAATCCATGATTTCTTTATTAGAATGTTTATATCTTATCTTCCTAAATGTAAACCCAAAGCAACATTGATATACAACTGAATTATCTAAGTGGAAAACGTCACATATGAATATTGGCCAGTAATGGGAGTTGCAGTCCAGCATCTGAAGGGCACCAGTTTGGAGAAGATCGTGAATAAATGATAGTGCCCACGTTTTTCATTGAAAATATTCTAGATTCCATCCCTGGAATTCCCAGGTAGCACAAAGAAAGAATGCTTCTTGAACCGCCTAAGAATCACTGCTGATCAATTATGATCCTGAGCTGGATGGACCAATAGTCTGGCACTGGATGAGTCTGCTTCCCAGGGCAGCCTAAGCAAAGAATTGGTCAACTCTGTCACCTGGTACTGACTGACTCAGCCAGGTGTGATGCTTATTCCACATGAACAACATGCCATGGTATTCCCTCACCTGCTGGTGTATCATGACTAGAGATGGGGGTATTCATATTCGTATACGAATATTCCCCCACAGGTGCAGATAACGAGGGTCTGGACCCCTGGGGCCAGACCGACCACTCGCGATTTTGCCGCTGCCGCGAGCTCCACAAAGCCTTCCTATCTCTCCGTTGCTCGCGATGGATTAGCCACTCTGCGACCTGGCAGAGAGGCTCGTCATCCCACCTTCTGCCAGGAGTGGCTAATCCATTGCAAGCAACGGAGAGACAGGAAGGGACCATGGAGCTCGCAGCAGCGGTGGAATAGTGAGTGGTTGGTCTGGCCCCAGGGGGCCGGACCCTTGTTATCTGCACCTGTGGGGGAATATTTGTATACGAATACCCCCATCTCTAATCATGACCTCCAGCTAAATCCATACCTAGATATTGATGAAAGTACTTCATTCTTCTTCCTCAGCCTCACCTTCTGCTCTTCCCACAATGAAATAAATATTTGCTTTTCTTCCTGTAGAGTTTGATGATCCATCTGCAATGGTGGTGTTAGCAGAGGAAGAGCTGGTAGTAATTGACTTGGTGTCTCCAGGCTGGCCTTCCATACAGCCTCCTTATCTTGCATCTCTCCACTGCTCAGCCATCACGTGTTCCCATCATGTCTCCAACATCCCTCTGAAACTGTGGGAAAGAATAATCAGTGCCGGTAGCAAACAGAACTCTCAGTTCTCTAAAATGGTATGATTTTCATATGTTGGTAAACCTGGTGTGACTTTGAAGTGAATCTATAATGTTACTCCCCCTCCTCTCCAAATTAATACTGGATTTTGAACTTTTCTCTCGGACTAAATTATAGAAGGTATTCCTGGCTTCTAAAGAAAGAGGGAGCAAAGAATAACAGTTGTTGGGTTTTTTAGCACCAAAACCTTGAGCTCCGTCCTAAGGCCTTGGAAGTAGATAGGCCTCTGTTATAGAATCTGCTTGACTGTGACAGTGTAGGAAATGAAAATAAAACAATCCTTTTATAAGGTGGAGTAAGAAGGCTGCTATGAGACCTGTGCAAATAACGCTCATGCATTGTGAAAGATAATTCTTTTGCTAGTGTTGAGGTAGCATGGAATGGGAAAACCTGTCCTCTTTTTTTCTGAAGTCTTGAATACAAAGTAATCAAGGAGGAGTTTACTGTATAGAAGCAGAGGTTGAGTGGAATTGTCTTGAGACATTTCCATGCCTATGCCCACGCCTTCTCCTCTGCCCCTTTCCCGCCAGTTCGTTTGCATTCACATTTCTGTTCTGTTCCAAGTAGTGTGTGAATCTGAATCCTATATCATGTCACTGCAACAAAACCTGCCTGGCTATATTGTAATGCTATTTGTATCATGGGTTACAGAATTTAGGCATTTCATTTGAGCAGGTATAGGCAACAGCTATAGCTCAGTGGTCAAATGACTTGCATTTGAAAGGCCCTGATCCCTGACATCTCCAGGAGGAAGAGGGAAGAACCTCTGTCTGAAACCCTGGAGGAGGGTCACATAACCTGCCCCTTTTGAAAGCTAGGAAGACTGCATGGGCCAGCTCGGTCTCCCTCCTCCCCTGTGGCACAAATGCTTCCTTTCCAGGCACACTTTTGCATGGTAAAGGATAATAATTGTGTGCCATCAAGTTAATTCTGACTTATGGTGACCCTTTGAGGGTTTTCCAGGTAGAGAGTACTCAGAAATGGTTTACTATTCCTTTCTTCTGGGGGGTGCTCTGGGGCTGTTCAGCTTGCCCAAGGTTGCACAGTCTGGTTCCCCTGGCAGGAGGCACAGTGCGGGGAATTGAACTCCCAAACTCTGGCTCTGCAGCCAAGTGCCTAAACCAATGAGCTTTTTTACATGGTACAGGGAAGCAGTCTATTCACATATTGAGGAACATGTGGGGGAGGGGGACTTGCAACAGGCCACAATCCCTCCTCAGGTGGAAGAGCTCTATATACATGCATCAGTACATGTGTAGAGTGTGCTGTAGGGTAGGATTCCAGCTCTCCCCAGTGGCAGCATGGGGTGTGGGTGCACGCATGCTATTTCAGGGGAAGCTACCCTCCCTGGCCCCACAACTGCTCTCCCACTGCCTTTCAAAGTAAGGAGGAATGTTTTGTGTCAGCTCTGCTTGTCACTGTAAACCATATGGAGCTGGAGAGGCTGATTGTCTAAGTTTGTTTAAGGCATTTTACCCAGGTTCCTTATAGAGCTTGAAAAGCCAGCCTGGCTGTTGCTATAGTTAAAAATAATAACAATAACTTTTCCAAGCCTGGGATTCCAGACTCCTGGTTTACAACAGATTCTGGCTCTGCAGGCATGTCTAACTTCAGATTACCAAATGGGGCTTGATTTTCTCCATGATTTTCTACTGGGAAGTGAGTCTTAAGGGTATCTGAAGCTGGGAGTATTTTCTAACCTGACCAGTTCACAGTAAATAGGGGCATAGCTGCAAAATGCTGAGACAGAGTTAGGGCTTGTAAATATTCTGCGCTTTTTGCAGCAGCTGCCGCTTACAGAGAAAATGTAGGTTAATGGATTCCCTGCAACCTTATATTAAACCTTAGCAAAAAGAAGTTGGCTAGTAAACCCTTAAGAACTGATGTCTAATCTTAATCCAAACAAAGACTAATCTGGGTTGATTTGGTCTTTAATACTTTCCTGCTTCCTGCTGCCTATCCCTTTTTGTTGCTTATGTACTTAAACTGAAACTGTATATAAAGTTGTACGTTTCTGTCAAAATGTTTGTTTTTCCTAGCCATGGCCGATCAATGGAGGCATCAACAGTGCTCCAGATCCTCCTCAGCGGGACTTGCTACTTACAGGGTAGGTGTAATGAGATACAGATCCGCCCTTCACTTACTGTCATGGAGGTCCTGACTCTGCAGACACTTAACAGGATGCCTCATATGTCATTTGTTGAGATGTGTGAGAAGGAAGGTGCTGTTAAGGTCATTTCCTGCTTGCGCACTTCCCATTAGCTTCCGATTGGCCACAGACTGGCTGCTGTGGAAAAAAAATGCTGTAGTAGGTAACCCTTTATTTAGTCTAATTGAGCTGGACTCTTGTGTTCTTATGTAGCGCATCTGCTCAGTCAGTCTAGGATGGCTGGTCAGTATAGAAGGAGAGCCCACATTTGTGCAACGAATGCGATGATCGTTTCTACCATGGGCCAGTTGTTGTTTGAAGCTTTACTGATAGCCAGTTCTTGTGAAAATGCCAAATTTTAAAATGAAATTGGTATTGCTGTGTTTCATTTAAAAAAAAAACATATTTTTAAGTATTCTCTCAAATGAATAGGATGTGATGCTCCCTTGGTCCCGTTTGTACGCTGATTAGACATTTGTTGGTGCTTTTTCACCTGGACTTCAAACGAAAATAATCTCAACTGGGCTTGCAAGACTTGAAGAGGGATCCCTGCCACCTCAGGGTCCAAGGATTTTGCCAGCTGTGCTAAAGAGTTCACAGAACTCCCAGAATCCCATGGACGGTGTATCTGGGGGATTCTGGGAACTGTGGTTGAAAATCAAGCTCTTTGAGAGCAGGATATGTGTCACTGATATGCTCCGTCTGCGTTACCATCCCAGCACTTCAAAGTGGTTGGAGGTTTTAAAAGAATGCCATTTTTATACAAATCGTACCAGTTCAGAGTATCCTCAGTCCAAATTCATTCCAACTGCTCATATCCATGTATATCCTCGTATACTCTTCACCATGTTGGTCAATATAAGGAAAGTCCTTTATAGATTTTGTTAAAATTAACAAAAACCTCTCTAAGCAGATCATGATTTCAGATTAAGATGGCGTGAGTTCAGTGTCCTTTACCTGGAAGGCAGGCACTGATAATAAATTGATCTGCCTGCCTCTTTCATTCTTTTCCCCACCAGACATGAGGATGGTACGGTGCGATTCTGGAATGCTTCTGGCATTTGTCTGAACCTCCTGTACAAACTGAGCACGGTGAAGGTGTTCCTTACAGATGCAGATCCCAATGACAATATGAACCAGATGGGGGAGGATGAATGGCCACCGCTGCGCAAGGTAAAGTAGTCAGAGATAGGTTTAGGCCTTCCGAACTCACGGCTTGCTCCTCCATACCGAATAGTTTTCGGGAAGCTGCTTTTTCGCAGCTGTCCCCATTCTTCTATATTCATGTGCTCTCTCTTTCTTATCACCCCTCCTTCCAGGTTGGTTCTTTTGACCCTTACAGCGATGACCCCAGGCTTGGGATTCAGAAGATCTTCCTGTGCAAATACAGTGGCTACTTGGCTGTAGCAGGAACAGCAGGACAGGTAATTGAAATACATCAAAATGACCTGTTGTGTATGCACCCTCTACTCAGAGGGAGACCAGACTGCATCAATGCAACTGCACCCCAGAGATCATCAGTCCTGTATATCATCCTCCACTAGGAGATACAAGAGCTAATACTATGTATGCTTTGGTCTGGAATATCTTTTATGTAATCCTTGCAATCCAAGGGATGTAGGCCATGGAATCATTCTGTAAATGCTCAGAGACTATTGTGTGCTTTTTGTGTTGATCCCTGACTTGAAACAGGTTCTGAGACAATGTTCTTGTGAGGCCATACTCCGGTTCCAATCCATTTACCCTGATGACAGCTGCTACTCTGTAGCTTGTGCTCTTGAATATCTCTGCTGTCTGAATCATTGCACTGTTTTTAGCTAGCTTGATCCTCTTGTTAATAGCAGATCTGCACAGAGCACTGGGATGCAATGTCTGTATCGTGGAACAAGTTGAGAAAAATTTTAGGCTGAGTCAGTTGCTGCTAGGTGAGCTCTACTACAAAGTCTGTAGGTTTTTCCTGCTGCTTTTATTTTTCACAATGATTTTATCCATGTCCCTATCAAAGAGCATGAGGAAGAATCCTTGATTTTGAATTACCAACTTGGGATGTTGTTGTGTTGTGTGCCCTCAAGTCAGAATGGACTAGCAGCAACCCTAATAGGGCTTTTAAGGTAAAATAAGATACGGAAGGCATGGGTTTACCAGTGTCACCCCATCCCCAGTGAGTTCCACTGCCAAAGCAGGAATGACCAAGCAGGGATTTGTAGTCCATCAATCTTTTCATTATGCCACGTTGGGTATAATAAGTTGGGATGGAGTAGCCCTTTTCATGAAAATCTCTTCCCCCCACCCCCACCCCCACGTGTCTAGGGAATCCAGAAAGTTTTGGCCAAATTTATACTGATCTACTGAAAACCTCTGTTAATTAATCAGAGGAGACCAATAAATGGTCACATCAATTAACATAACTTGGTTTACAGATGCTATTCAATATATAATGAGGTCAGGGAGCCCAACAATGACAACAGGAATATATCATATGTGCTTTTTTTTGTCCCAGTGAAGAAGATACTTAGTTTAGGACAGTTTATAAGTACAATTGGGCCCTTGGCTTTTGCAAGAGGCCTCCCATTCCTCTTCTTTTTAACTTCCATGCTAATGCTGAGTTCTGTGAGATCACCTTTGCAGATAAACTGAAAATTAGCATTTATTTGCAAAATTGCCTCTTTTTTGCATAAAACTGTGCACTTTGGGAGCTCTAGAAACTGGGCAAGTTGCCCAAAATTAGGACAATAGCAGCTTTAAGAATCTGAAGTACTAAATGCATTTTTTGTATTTATTTTTTTTTGTAAGTTCTTTTTTGTTTGCTGAGGGTGCGGTTGCATGTTGACATCTGGGTTTGCGTTGGATTTAGCACACTTGAAATCAATTTTAAAATGTCTGTTTACACAGTGCACATATTTTTTAGCTGGGGAGTGGGATGTTGTTGTTTTTAATTAGTTTTTTTAAACAGTCCCGCTAAGAGCTTGTTTATTTTAACTTGATTATGAGCACAATTTATTTTGAATTCTTTTTCCGTGTGTCAGAGTAAATTGTGTCTGTAGGTTTTGTCAAGTATTAGATTGGATCACAGGTTTCCGGGCTGCAGGGTAACCTTGTCAAGTATTAGATTGGATCACAGGTTTCCGGGCTGCAGGGTAACCTTGCACTCCTGATCTGTTATATATGTTTCTATCTGTAACCCTGTTCTAGCACTATCCCAGTTTGCAAATAAATAAATAGAACAAATATTAAAACATGACAAGGGACCCAGAAAATTCACTTTAACGCCTTCTGGCCTGCCTGCTCTTTCTCTTTTCCTCCAGGGAAGTGGAGTGATTAGGGCAGATGGCTTCTGGCAGAGGAAGGGGGAGAATAAGGGGGGGTCAGAAGGGTAATATTGCAGTCTGATCTGTTACATCTGTAACACTGATCTAGTGCTATCCTCTTTAAAAATATATATTAAAAATCACACCACAGTAGAAGAATGTGGCTTTTATCCCTGCCACCCATGTCACATCAACGTGAGGAGTCAGGTAGCAGTGGCAAGTGGCTATGAGAGGCAGCCACCATAAGAATGGGTGGGCACAGGACAAAAACCTCAAAAGCAGTCCAGGACGATGCACCAAAGTGTCTCCCTGTAGATATGGCAGCTCGGGGTTTTATTTTAGGTTTTTAGGTTTGGACATTTCACTCAGTGAATGCATAGATTCAGGAGGGTAAAACACAGGAAGTGGAAGCCCCCATGGTGCCAATTTTAAAATGATTTTTAAAAACTCATGTAGCCCCCTCAACTGATACTGCACATCTTACACCTGGGTTAAAAGTTGCCCCAAGAGAACACACACACTGACCCAAAAAACATATACTGTATTTTTCCATGTATAAGACACCCCATGTTATAAGACACTCCCCCCACCACTTTTCTAACCAAAAATTTTTTTTCTTCGCAAGAAAGTGGAGGGGGAAGGCAGGGGTCAAAGCACTTTGATTCCTGCTTTCCCCCTCCACTTTCTTGCGAAGAAAGTGCTTTCCCCCTCCATTTTCTTTGCAAAAAGTGGAGGGGGAAAGCAGGAATCAAAGCGCTTTGATGATTCCTGCTTTCCCCCTCCACTTTCTTCGGAAGAAAGTAGAGGGGGAAAGCACTTTCTTTGCAAGAAAGTGGAGGGGGAAAGCAGGAATCAAAGCGCTTTGATCCCGCCCCCTTACTTCCATGTATAAGACGACCCTCAATTTTTAATCTAAATATTTTAGACAAAAGTATCGTCTTATACATGGAAAAATACGGTAAGTACCACATGACTTTAAACTGATTTTAAAAACCTAGCTCCAGCTCCTGATTTATTTCAATAGTATAACTGCACCCAGAGCATATTTTATATCTCAAAAGGAAGGGACACGAGATATATTTTACACAAATTATAGACCTGCACTCTTGACTACATGCAAGGAACCTCATAGGAATTTATTGAATATGCTTTCTCTCGTTAGTTATGTGCTGTCAAGTCAGAACTGATTTATAGTGATTGTAATAGGGCTTTCAAGATTAAGTGAGATATTTAAGGAGTGGTTTTACCAGTTCCACTCACCCAATGAGTTTCCGTGGCCAAGTGGGGATTCAGACCCTGTTCTCCAGAGTCCTAGTCCATAACGCTATCCATTGGACCATACTGTGTGTGTGTCCAGTGTCCTTCTAAACCTAAATCATTTTGGTGGCAAGAATATGCACTCGGCATGGAAATTCACTGGGGGACAGCAATAATAAAGCACTGTTTGGACATCTCACACACCTCAGAAAAGCTGTTTGGGTTGCTGTAAGTCAGAAGCAACTTTATGGCTCGTATCACCAAAGTGAAACTCATAGGACATGAGAGGAAAGAGATAAAATGCAAAACTGTTCCTTAAAGCTTTTGTAGTTAAGGCTGAGAAGTGGAAGTGTGTGGACATGATGCTAGTTTTGTAATTCTGAGATTTCAGTGCATTCCTGAATGAACTTTTGACCCACTCCACATTGTCCTTCCAGGTACTTGTCATGGAACTAAATGATGAAGAAGCTGATCAGGTGATTGACCATACAGAAGCAGATCTTCTCCAGGACCAGGAAGGCTATAAGTGGAAGGGCCATGAAAGGCTGAAAACTAGAGATGGGCCCGTTAGGTTTGAGCCTGGCTTCCAGCCGTTTATCTTGGTCCAGTGTCAGCCTCCAGCGGTCGTCACATCCCTGGCCCTTCACTCAGAGTGGAAACTGGTGGCCTTTGGTACAAGCCATGGCTTTGGTCTCTTTGACCACCAGCAGAAGAGATTGGTCTTGGTCAAGTAAGTGATTTATGTGGGAGTGGTTTGTTGGGGGGGGGGGAACAACATGAAAATTATTCCCAACTCTCAAAGCACTGGGTTTAACATGAAAACCATGCATATAACTTTAAGGTATTTCATTAATGGGCTCTAAGTAGAATGTACAAAAATATTTAACCAGAAATACTTAGATAAAAATCTCAGCTCAGAAAAGAAATGGCTTAGACAAGCCATTGTCTTGCTTTGGTTGTATAATTTTATAAATGGGAAAGTGGGCCCCCTTAGGATGTGGATGAACTGGACACCCATATGATTGGACCATTTGGATCAGGTTGGCTCCAAACAGAGTTAGGTACTCAGGAAAATTCTATATGAAGAGGCTTTCCCCCTGAATGTGGTGGATTTGGCTGTAATGATTCATCCATTTTACCTCCATTAGACACTATACCATACTGTACAAGAAGCTGCCTTAGAAAAGTGTTCGGAGCTACAGCTAGTGCAAAATGCAGTGGCCAGACTGTCTGGTGTGTGGTTTTAAGGACAGTGTAACACCAGTCTTGAACCAATTCTGTGGGCTTCCAGTCCATTTCCAAACTGAGTTCAAATCAACATTTGTATTTCTTGTCACACGCCAAGTCTACAGGACTGATGGGTGACAAGAAATGCAAGCACTGGTTTCTTAAACTTCAGATTTACGCCATTTGCTTTGGCTGGCAGTCAGAAGTAATAAGATTCTGGCTTTAATCTGGTGCAAATCACTTCGAAAGCCATGCTGGGCAAAAAGGTGATAAACAAATGCTATAAATAAGTAAGTCAATAAATAACCAACCTCTCAAGCCCAAAGGTAGCCATGACATCAAGGGGAGCATACAATTGCAAGCTTTCATATGCAGGTAGGATGCAAATTGAGTTTCCTGGCACAGTCCAGCCAGCCAACATGGTCAGCCTCAGTCAGGCAGTGTCTAGGAGACCAAAATGCTTTTCCTCATTCCCTACTCATAGTCATTAATGGGATGATAGTAACAATGAAACCTAGAGAGAGAGAGAGAGAGAAGGAAAACCAAGAGAATGCATGTGGAGTAATTGCATAACCATTTTTCACTGTAAGAGCAGAGCAACATGAAATCTGATGTATGATGCTTTTTTTATGAAAACTGAACAAATCATTCGTTTTCTAGTCTTGGTGGCTGCAGAGAAATGCTAGAAACCATTATTGTTCTGCAGCCCTTCAGGGTGCTAATGAACCCAAAGCTTCAGTTGCTAATATTTCACAGAAAGAAAGAGCGGACACAATAGGCAGTATAATATTTTTGAACAATTCTGGCTTTCAGAATTTTAGTTCCTTTGGAATGATGGGTTTTTTAATGTTGGCACTGACAGCATCCTGTGTTGTCTTTCATGATATTTCAGATCTCTGTGCTGAAAAATGTAGCAGCTCCCTTATTAGGTTTCTTGTGTTTGACTGTTGCTTAACTAAGTAACCGCTAGTCAAAAAGAGGGAGTCAACTCGTCCTATTGGTTTCATCCTAGGTGTACTCTACATCCCAGTGACCAGCTGGCCTTGGAAGGCCCTCTTTCCAGGGTGAAATCTTTAAAGAAGTCCCTGCGTCAGTCCTTCCGGCGGATACGAAGAAGCAGGGTATCCAACAGAAAGCGGCGAACTGCTGAGGTGAGGTGGTCCCCAGTTAGGCTGTCCTGGCGATGTGAAGCTGTCCTTTAGCGCCATGTGAGCCACCTATTGAGAACCAGTGTGATATAATGGACCGAGTGTTGGATTAGGACTCAGGAGTCCTGGGTTCAAATCCCTTCTCAGCTGTGGAAATTCACTGGAGTGTGGCCATGATAACCCTCTCCTCGAACCTCTCACACACCTTGAAAACCATATTAGAGTCACCATAAGTTCCAAGCAACTTGGTGACACAAAAGAGTCACAGAAGCCATTGTTTATAGCAAGGGTGCAGAAATGCAGATGATATTGGACTCCAGCTCCCATCAGCCCTAGCCATAATAGCCAGTGGTGAGGAATGTGGGAACTGTAGGCCAACAACATCTAAACAATCATTGGCTCTGCTCTATTGTCTTATAGTACTGTATCACTATCTTGCCATTTCTGACATTGGTACCTTACCTGAGGACAAAGAGGAGGTTATGGTTTAGGCAGCTAAAGACTGAACCTTTGGAACAAAATTGTGCAGACTTCCTCAGTTTAGTGGTGAAGCAAAACGCTTCTTTCTCTTCTGCCATCCTAAAGAGATGGGAGGAATTCATTATGCAAAAAGCCTTAGAAAGCCTTCTCTTTCTAAGCTTTCTCTTTATCAATGATAAATAGCAGTGGTTCCAGGTGTTCAACACTGTATGAAATGGCTGAGATGTTTTGACTATTTATTTAGTCTGTTTATGTATAACCAATCTTTCTTCCATTACGGAAGTGAAGATACCATACATGGGGCACCCAGCCAAGCACTGATGAGATTCTGGCCTGCTTAGCGTCAAAAAAAGTGATTGTAGTGACCAGAAGTAAGATTGTAGAGACAGTTGTCAGGAATTGCTAGATAGCTCAGTGGTTTAGGTATCGTTGGGAGTTCGATTCCCCACTGTGCCTCCTTGACAGGAGCTGGACTTGATAGGGACCCTTCCAGCTCTGCAGTTCTAAGATGATGATGATGATGAAGACACATCCTTACTTGCCAGTTAATATTTGATCTCCAAAATGAAGTTGATCATTGGAGTGCCATTATCTGCCTATTTGAAAGAGGAAAAGGTTTGCTCAGTTGCTTCCCATGTTGTTTTGTTTGTAGGTACAAGAAAGACATTCCAGAAATGATCACGATGCATTACAGGAGATAGAACTGGCTCCTGTCCAGCGGAAGATTGAAGCGCGGTCAGCTGAAGACTCCTTCACCGGTTTTGTGCGCATCTTGTACTTTGCTGACACCTTCTTAAGAGACAGTGAGTGAAATGAGCTTTTCTGGACCAGCTGCCTTTTCTTGAGCTGAGAATGGAAAGAAATTGACCAACAGAGTGTATCTTCACCTCCTGGGCAGCACCTAGGCTAAAATATAACTCACCGACATATACAAAGCTTGTTGCTATCCCCTCTTTCTTTTCTTTCTTTTTCTTTTGTTTTGTGTTAAATTTTGCAGGGAATAGCTGTCTGACAAATAGTATTTCAGTTCATGTTGAATTAACAATTCGGTTTCTGCATTAGCTCTTAGGGTAAGCTGCAATAGGTGTGCATACATTGATTCGTGTAACTTACTTGGGGAAACAACATTTCTGATCTTGCTGGATTTTTAGAATCTGTTAGATATCTAGTAGGATTTGACCCGGGTGCATGGGAATAATGCCTTGGGGGGGGGGGGGAATAAATTGACATCTCTCTGTCGTGTTTTGGCCTTTTAACTTTGGAAAAAAGGTGATTGAGGTACATGACTGAGATACAACATAGACATGGATGTAAGAAGAGGACAGAGGCCAAATCAAACTGATGGTCCAACCTATAGTAATTGATTGCTGAATCAATTACCAGTATAAAAATCCAGTATATACAAAAACCCAGTATATACAAAAATTTTATTAATTTGATGCAATGACTCTAACTGGGACTAGCAACTGGGTTCCATCCGGAAGGTTTTTCTCCCTCTCTTATAATTGAAACCCAGGACCATCTAGTGGATTTAAACAGTGGGAGGGTTAGCATAACAAAAATAATTATTTCTTCAATCAGCTAGTTAATAAATAAACAGAAATTTGCTATCACAGAATGTAGTGATGGCATTAAACAGGGATTCGACAAACACATGAAACACAAGATGGTTAGTAGCTGTCTCTCAGGTCTGGGACAGTGTGGTGAGGAGGGACAGTGCAGGAGGGCAATTGCCATCAAGTCCCGCTTTTGGGCTTCCCCTTGGATAAATACCTGAGCTATAACTCTCATGGATATACATAGATTTCCAGAACTATGTATGTTATAACATGGATGACCAAATTTGATGCCTCATACACTTTAGAGAGTATATGTGTTCCGTCCAAGTGTATTGTGGAGGCTTAAGCAAGTGAAACAGTGTTAAGTTCCATTTTCCGTCACTTGCTGTACATGATGATTCTCTTTACAGCAGTGGTCCCCAACCTTTTTAACCCTGCAGACTGGTTGGGGAAGGCGGGGCACACACCCCCGCGCTCATGCGCATGCGCGAACGGCGGGGCGGTGCTTGTGCGGGCAGGCACACGTGCTCATGTGCGAAGGGTGGGGCGGCGCTTGGGGGCACTTGTGCGCATGCACGAAGGGGTGGGGGAGTGCGGGCGCAGGCGCAAAGGGGCTCTGTGGAGGGGGGAGGTCTGTCTCTGCGGCCCAGTCCGACTCAGACCACGGACCGGCACCGGGCCGCGGACCGGGAGTTGGGGACCTCTGCTTTACAGTGTCTTACTCCTCTCCCAGGTTCCCGACACAGTCCTTCCTTGTGGGCAGGCACAAATGGGGGCACAGTGTATGCCTTTTGCCTGCGTGTTCCTCCAGCTGAGAGAAGAATGGATGAGCCTGTCAGAGCAGAACAAGGTGAGTAGACGCTACAGGTACATGTAGATGTAGGTAAATGGCACTCCCTAAATTTAGTATTGAAGGGACCTATATGAAATGCCCTAGTGAGGATAAAAACATGCAATCTTTTGCAGAGGTTCCATGTTGTCTTATGGGCTGAATGCAGCAGAAGGGGATCAGAGGTAGTGCACACAGTCTGTAAAAGCAAAGCCAAAAACCATAGGATGGAGCCCTGCCTTGACTCCCATGTATTTGTTTAACAGTCCCTGGCTTTGTTGAGACTGATGCTTTGATGAGAAGCACTTTTGGATTTTGTGGTGTTCTGAATCGCCTAGCTCCTATAGGCCTACTTCAGAGTAATATTAATCTGAGGTTGCCAAATGTTCTGAATGTATTTCATCCTTACTC
Source organism: Intellagama lesueurii (assembly GCA_037013535.1). Lineage (NCBI taxonomy): Eukaryota > Metazoa > Chordata > Lepidosauria > Squamata > Agamidae > Intellagama > Intellagama lesueurii. The sequence continues at coordinate 181,928,528 of JBAJHW010000002.1, forward strand.
CCTTCATTATAAGCAGCACTTTTTAACCAAAACAGCCCTTCAGCTGTGAAAGGAGCCCAGAGCCTGTCTGAAAACACATCTCTCTTGTGGGGAAGAGGTAGAAAAGTGTCGTCAGACACAGGAGGTGTGACAAGTAGGGAGGATGATCTAGCCAAGCATGAGGGATGGTATCTGGCTAGATCAGAGGCAGGTACGATGGACAGTGGTTGGTAATGTAGGTTTTTGGGCAGCAGGTTCTGTCCGCCTTGGCCGCTGGCAGAGCCAACGATGAGGGCTCGTGGGAGCTGCAGTCCAAGAGCCATTTGGTGGACCTCATGGTACCCACCCACCGACACAGCCAAACATCTGAGATGGAGTATATCTTCTTAATTATCTGACTTGAGATAGTTATGTGGATTCTCTGTATGCTTTCAGGGAACATGATTCAGCCACTTTCCCTCCGATACTGTGTGGCCTTAGTCAGAGAAAGAAGTTTCCGAATGCGTATGCTTGCTGTCACTTATGATATGAAATCAACTGCCTTTTGTCTTCAGCTGCAGGAAATAATTCCTCCGTTCTCTGGGGCATCACTGCTTAGATGTTTATTGAGCTCTTGGCTTGCCCCATCTAAACTCTTTGACTTTTCAGTGTTTCTCTGTTAATTACATTTGTATCCAGTCTTTGTTTTCTGCAGCTTCGGGCAATATTATGTGGCTTTCCCCCTTCCTTGTGTATACTTGCAACAATCTTGTTAGATGACTTAATCTGAAAGAGAAAGACTGGCCCTGAGGTGAACTACATGGCTGAGTAAAGCTGTGAACCCATTTATCTCATTTCCTACTCTCAAACACCATCCATATAGTCTCCTTCAGTATTTCTTCTGCTTTGGTAGGAACAAATCATGACACTGTTCAGCCTCCCACACATCCCCAAGCAAAACACTGTGGACATCTAAACACAGCCCTGGTCTGTTTCATCTAGAAACTCACCAGGTCTCACTGAAGAAGGAAAGGTGTGCCTTGCAGAGAAGTTTGGGTGTTGGTATCCTTCTTAACCAGCCTCTTGTGTTATTTGTACAGACTTTATGCAATGCTTTTCCTTTCCCTCTCACAGCCAAAGAGATCCAGCTGATGCATAGAGCTCCTGTCGTTGGGATTGTAGTTCTGGATGGCCAGAGCGTTCCTCTTCCAGAGCCACTGGAAGTAGCCCATGACCTTTCCAAGAGCCCCAACATGCAAGGAAGCCATCAGCTACTGGTGGTCTCTGAAGAACAATTCAAGGTAACAGCTCTCTCTCTCTCTCTCTCTCTCTGAGTTGAGCTCCTTATCTGTTGGGACAGCAACCACAGAACATCCAGAGATTTACTTCCTTTTGAAGTCTCTTTCTTGAGCTTATCCAACAGACTTGCAGCACCTTGAGGATTAGCAAGTTTTATGTGGTATAAACTCTTTATTTGTCAACTACATCTCATTTCATCAGAAGAATCTGATGAAGTGGACTGTAGTCCACAAAAACCTACAGCAAATAACACTTGCTAGCCTTTAAAGTTCCACCAGATTCTCTGTTGTTTTTGCTACAACAGGCTACCCGTTAGAAGTTCCTTGAACCTTCCTGTTGCTCAACTTGCTTTCCTAGAATGGGAGAGTTGGGTTAACAAGGAAGAAACGTCTTTGAGGAGCCTGACTACTAACCAGCTCTCCACTAAGTTTGCATACAGGAGACCCTTGCAGGCCTATACTATACAGTGGAACCTCTACTTACGAACTTAATCCGTATTGGAATGGTGTTCTTAAGTTGAAACGTTCTTAAGTTGAAGCAAAATTTCCCATAGGAATGCATTGAAAACCGATTAATCCGTTCCGGCTGTTTTTTGTTCTTATGTAGAGGCGCGTTCGTACATTGAAGCATTAGTTCCCATAGGAACTAATGCAAAGCCGGTTAATCCGTACTCTACCACTAGGGGGAGAATTTTTTTTTTTAACCTAAGATGACCTAAGGTTAAAAAAAGGGCAGGAAAGTTTTTTTTTCCGTTCTTATCTTGGAGCTCCGTTCTCAAGTAGAAGCAAAATTTAGTGAACGGAGCTGTTCTTAAGTTGGATCGTTCTTAAGTAGGGGCGTTCTTAAGTAGAGGTTCCACTGTATCTTGGTTTTATGCATGTAATATGTTTTGCTTAAATGCACAAATCTCATGGCCTGCAAATCTCTTGGCAATGAAAGGCAGCAAAATCTAAGTATTGCTGCTCAAGGAGAGAAAGGTTGCAGGTTCCTGTTGGCAGCTTGTTTTCATGTGTTGTCTTGACAGAAAAGAACAGGAAACCCATGGCAACTGACAAAATACAGAGTATGAAAAAAGGGGTCTCACATACGATTGTTCAATTGACAGGTTTTCACCTTGCCCAAGGTCAGCTCCAAGCTGAAGCTCAAACTGACAGCTCTGGAAGGCTGTCGGGTGCGGAAGGTGTCAGTTGCCAGCTTTGCCAGCTGTAAAACTGACTACACGGAGAACAACCTGACTGTTCTGACAAACCTGGGAGACATTCAGATCATCTCCCTGCCTTCACTCAAAGGCCAAGTGCGCTATCCCTGTATCCGCAAGGAGGACGTCAGCGGCATTGCTTCCTGTGTGTTCACAAGATATGGGCAAGGTAACAACATGGTCATTCAGTAGGTTAGCAAGCTCTGCTATGTGAGGTCTTTGAAATGTCTTTGTCTCTTGCCTGAAATGTAGGGCTTGAGATATATGGGGCAGAGAAAGAGAGGAGACCCGTTCTGTGCATAGTGATGCAAATGTTATACTCCAGGACTACTACTGCTTTAATATTTGCATGTCTTAATTTAAAGGGAGTGAAATTATCCCTAAAAGGAGATTTCCTGGATTGCTGGGGGTTGGATTAGTTGCTCCTTGGGATCTCTTCCTACATTTCTAGGTCTTCTGGGGGATCACAAGAATGCCTGCATGAGGATAGGTCACATGGGGACTGGATAGGCATGCTTACATGGCTTCCTACATCCACACAAGTATGTTGGTTCAGGAACTGGGTAGGGTTCTTTTTTAAAATGCAGTTGCAACACCACACACCGTATTGGAAGCCACTCTGTGCTAATGTCCAGTGTATATTTAGTCTGAATTTAGTTCAACTTTTTTCACCTGCACTTATTTCCTAATTACTGTGCAGTTTCCCAGCCTTTTAAGCTGAGCTTGCTAGATGGCAGATCGGTGTACAAATGCATTTTAGGAAATCCATTTCTTCATTAGAGAATTTCTTCTATAATTTCAGTGTAGCTGTATGTGCACAACTCAACGATTTCTCTGTCTTTCCTTGCAGGGTTCTACCTCATCTCCCCGTCAGAGTTTGAGAGATTTTCCCTTTCCCCAAAGTGGATAGTTGAGCCACGATGTCTAGTCCGGGTACCTGAAAACACAGCCAACAGCCACGTTCACAACACGTCAGGCATGGAGAAAGCCCAGAGGAAATCCAAGTATGATCTATTAGAGTTGAAATTTGACCTAGACCACGCTCTGACCAAAGGGTATTTTGATAGCAGATCCAGATCATACAGTACATCCCTGTGTCATTGAAAAGAATAAGTAACCTCAGGAATGCTCAGTTGCGTATTCCTGAGATGTCTACAGCTGTGTAGTGCAACAGCACAGAACCACAGCCCTGTGAGGTAGGTTTGGAGTGGACAGAGGCAGCAGCCAAAGCAGGGGGGCACTAAGGTTTGTCATAGCTGCCCGTCTAAATAGTCCCTGAGGAAGTGCATCTTGTCTAGCTGTTACCATTTTAGACTGCATAAAGAGACCTATATGCAAATGTGTGATATTCTTGCTCTAGAATATCACACATAAAATCCCTGGAAGGGGTTTTTATCACAAATAAAATTTATTTTATCACAAATAAAAACCCCTGGAAGGGGTTTTTAGCTTGGGCCTCCTACTGACATGCTGACATTTTGTGTAGAGGTGTAATTTTATCACGAGAAGCATGCACTCATGTGAACCTAAAATGTGATGAGGTGAAATCTAGAGCAAGGTTCTTCCTTGCTAAGTAAAGAGTTAGACTGATGTTAAATTGTTCCATCTGTGCATGCTTGTATCTTCAGCCCTTTTTTTTTTCCCCAGACACAGCTGGTGCCCTTCAGTGTAGTGCAGTGTGAACCAAGGCCCCAGAACCATCTGTGTTGTGTTTTGGTTTGGTTTTTTAAAAGATGACACAGATTAGGTGTGACATAAGTCAAATTCCGCTTGGTGTGAATCAAGGAGTACAGCAGCAGTAGCATTTGGTTTGTCAAGTTCAGGGCTGAGGTTCTTTTTAAGGATGGTTTGTCCCATTAGCCATTTTTTCTTTTGCAGCAGCAGGGAATCCGGTTGGAGTTCTGGTGATCCGGGTGGAGATGGTAAGCAAAACACAACTGCACAGAATTATACTGCTGATATTAGAGCCTTATCCAGGTTAGATTATTCCAACATGAGGACCATTGGGAATTGTGAAATGGGATCAGGATACAACTGCAAGGCTGTTGACACCTAATTAATACTAAGAACCTTAGGAGCTACCAGATTGTTTCTGGGCACAATTCCCTGTATTAACTTGATGCATAAAGTCCTTAACAGCCTGCAACTGCAAATGCTCCGTTCAACTTCCAAACTGGGCTTTTCTGCCAAACCAGATCATGGTCATAATTCAGAGGAGCAAGGAATTGTCTGATGGGGCAAGCAAGAAGTGTTGTTGGCTTTTAACACCTTCTAGAAATGGATGTGCTAAGTGTTATACACTTCAATTTTTTCCTCTGTTCATTTGGATAAGGTGCTATTAAATTTCAAGAACGTATGTGAGTATTAATGGGATTATTTGCCTCAAAATTTTTAATGCTTTGTTTTTCAGGAAGGACGCCTGGCCGGCTGATGGAGCACGCCCTCCTCAATGATGAGAGTGAGATGGACATGCCTTGCTTTGAATGATGGGGTGGTGAGATGAGCAGTCTTGGGGGAATTGGCCTGAACCTCTTGGTTGACCTGGTTCCGAGCCATTTGCTTGAGTACCAAGAGCCACATAACGAAATGCTGTTCTGTTTAGAGATAGAATTCCATCGATTTTCCTTAGTTAGCAGAAAAGCAATTGATAATGCATTTGAAAGAGCCAAAGGTGACACATTAGTAGGCATCCTTCAGTCTCGAGAGACTATGGTAACGTGCTCTGTATGGAGGACTTGGAACAGCGTCTAGTGTGGCTGAGAAGGCCAATTCGAGAGTGACAATCCCTTCCACACTGAAGACAAATACAATCTGCTCCCTGTCCAGCTCCCTGATTTGGCTGGTGACACATTATTGTTTGCATATCTGGGCATTACAGTTCAGGGTTCAGATACAGTATATCACAAATTTCCTGAAGACCTTGAGAGATCAGTGGCTATTTCCCTTGGAAATCTGATCAGTCTTAGTTGTGCTGTAGCCACACAATGTGGCCTTCATAACATTGCTGTGTCAGCATCTCTTCTCCACCAGCAGAGTGGGAATAATGATGACCTACCTCACAGGACTGCTTGTAAATCTAAAGTGTATCATTATTAGTCAGTAGACTAGCTATCCCTACCTCTCTTTCTGGTCAGGACTGTGTTGGTTGTTCAGGGTTGTTGCTTTGTCACTTAGCTGAACCACTTGTGTTGAGTTCATGGGGCAGAGAGGTGGCCCCAAAGGGAGGCACTTCTTTATTAGTTTGATTTATTTATCTAGCTTTCCTCCAAGTAGCCCAAAGCTGTCTATAGGTCTCTTTTCCTCCTCCGTTTATCCTCACAGCAACCATGTGACGCTGGTCAGACTAAAAGAGGTGGTGATTGGCTGAAGGTCACCCAGTGGGTTTCACAGCTCTGGGGGGGGGGGAGAAGGACTGAAACCTGGGTCTCCCAAATCCCAGTGCTCTAACCACTACACCGTGTGTGGTAACTTTTCCTGTTACTATTTGGATATGTTTTTTACTTCTGCCAACATACACAGGAGTCTCTTCCTGACACTGACATTAAAAATGCTATTCAGGAATTTGCTGTGGAGTGGGCCAAACTGAGTCCTGGGTGTATCCCAGAAGGTGAACATTCTTGGCCTATCACAGCACACAATGGCTCTTCTTGTAGATAATGATGTGAGTAGAGTGCAATTCTGAAAGGCAATTGAGTCATGTTCAGGTGCTTTGTACATTCAAAAGGGATATGAGTGTGTGCTAAGCTCAAAATGTAACCAGACAAAAGTATTTTAAAAATTGGGTGGGTAGGGGCAAACCCCTTTTCTTTAAACCCCAAGTGAGACAGAATGTGCAGTTCTCTTCTCTTCCCCCTCTGTCCGCAGTTGTAGTTGTCTGAAGCTTGCAAGCTTTTATAGCATCTTAAATGCCTTGGCAAGGCTCCTTTTTGATCGAGGCAAGCTTAGAATAATTTCTCTCTGATGCCACTCTCGGTATATTGGTTGAGAAACCTGTGCAGTTCTTTAGCAAAATGAAGTTTGTCTGAATTTACTTGGCCTGGTGATCCAGAAGGTTGCTACTCGACCTTTAACCATTTGAAGGAAAACATAAAATTCAGTTAACTGAACAGCGAATATAATGTGATGCCATTCACTATGCACAGAATCTGTTAACTCCTGACAACTAATATTCTGCTGTCAGTGTTTGGAGAGCGGAGCGTAAAAGAGACCATTCTGAAGAGAGAGACAGTGAAAGCAGAATAGGTTTTTGAATTATTAACGCTGTGAGCTGTGGAATAGCTGCACCTTTTTTCATGAATGTCTCCTCTATTCCCCCCTTGTAGATGTTCTGAAAGAAATCCAAAGCACCCTGGAGAGTGGAAGAGGGTGAGTGCCCTGGTTGAAGCTTGTTATTTCTGTTGGAGCTGGTGATGTTGCCTTCTGGTGACAGGAAGAAGGGGGCACAGGGGGAACATCTGGAAACACCTCTTAGCAAACTGGAAATGCTGTACGGTGTTCCTTCTTCAGGGTCCTTCTTCATATTCTCTGTTTCTTATTGATCGCATATTCCCAGATGCCGTTGCTCTGAAGGGAATGATGGTGGGAAGATACTTTACTGAATTTCTGCTTAAAGTCATTTCAACCAACTTAAGTTAAAAAGGTTGACCATCTCAAGTCTTTTGAAAATTCAGGATGTATGAAGATGGGGAGAAATTGTTTGGGTTTCTTTAGGGTTTACTTATTAGGATGGTCTTTAATGAATAAATGGATAGGAAATATGCATATAAACCACAGTTAAAGAGTAAACTGGTATCTAAAGAGTATTACACAGATTGGGTGCCTTGGGGTTCCCGTGGATTCACTTTGTGGCACTGGAACATCAGGGTTTCCTTTGCAGAAATTCAGCTTCTTCAGACATAATTACTGATGTTCCATGGAATATTTTTGTAGCAGATCATTTCCTTCTAGGTTTTGATGGTTGTGTTGAAGGGACAAAAGTGTCACACTATACAATGCTTAGTTCTAAAGCAGGGGTCTCCAAACTTTTGAGCATGAGGGCTACATTGTATATTTTCAACATTTTGGAGGGCCAAAGTAACATGCGTGCACCTGTGTGCGGCCACACAAACGCCTGCATGAACACCTGCATGCACACAAGCACACCCGCCTCCCGCATGCACGCCCCCATACAGGCCGAAGGGAACGGGCCGGATAAAATGGTAAGGTGGGCTGGATGTGTCCCGTGGGCCGTAGTTTGGAGACCCCTGGTCTAAAGTAAAACTGCCACAGGAAGGGGTAATTTCGTTTCTGTGTCACCAAAATATAAAGGAATAATTGGAGTTTTGGGGGAGGTTTTTTGTTTGGATGTTGTTCTTTTGATTTTTGGCTGCTGCATTGCTGACTTCTGGTGACATGGAACACTGGGACTCCTGAGAGTCACAAAAATGGCAAAGGGGCTGAATAAAGGCTGCATGTGGCTCATCCTTTCTGAAAGACATATGGAGTAGTTTATGGCACCTAAACACAGTAAAGCACATGCTGTTGTTTCACATAATGGATGTGTATCTGCTGACTGCTTCCTTGCCTTTGCAGGAGTTATGCTGACAGAAATTCACGAAAAATCACAGTAGGACACAGGTTAAGTAATGGAGGAGGTAGGTGGCAGATGTTGACTCAAGTTACTATAAGAAATCAGTGTCTCATTTCAGACATAGTAACAAAGAATATGCCTTGTCAAGCCTTGGGCCCATGTGCTGCTTCTTCTCAGGCAGAGGAGACTGATAGCTGCTTAGTAAAACTTGTAATGTATCACAGTTTCCCACATTGCCCATATGTCAGGGAGCCTATTTTGTGACCAACCCAGAATTATGTCTTTGTTTAACTAACTTTAATGAAGTATTAACTCGTTTTCAGCCTAGGGGTAGGGTGGGGGAAGGTTATCCCCAAAGCTCAAATGCTGAGTCAACTTTGCAGTCAATATTGCCTTTTTGTTATGCTGCCCAACATGGTACTTGCCAATAAGGCCTTTAAGGGTCTTTCCTCTGCCTCTACCATTGGCACTGAAGATTGCAAAAAGAGGGCCTGGCAAACAAAGGTTGAATACCTTCTTCCTTCCCACTCTGTAGTTTCATCCCCTTAAAGCAGGTTGCAGCTGGGAACCTGGCCAAAATTCACTGCGTAAACTGACATGACTGATATAGTCGTCTGATTAACCTAATTCCTTCTCCTCTTGCCACCTCCCTGACATGAGAGGGTTGAGGCTTAGCTGGGAAGAGACTTCATTCCAGCTCTCTGAGAATGTGTACCGACATACACTAGTTTTTGTGAGCAAAAAAGGGCTGTCCAGTTTAGCTTCATAGTTATCTAGAAACAGTGGAACAGGTGCGGTCTAAGCTTGCGGCTGAATAACGGCAGTTCTTGCTGCCGAAGTCAAGAGGCTGTTCTGGAGGGTAGAGTTTGGTGAGCCAGGATGGTCTCTGAGGGCCACCAACATCCAGAGGGCAATTGTCCACCCTAGCTGTACGGTGTTCTCTTCCAGCTGCTCTTGGTGATGTAGGGTAGTCATAGGGACAGTCTGTGGGAACTGAATACAGCATTGACATTTGCAGAAGAGCCAAGATCAGTATTCTGTTTGGTTCCTGCATGGTCTAGATGCATTCATAGTTGTCCACAAAACAAATGTCCCTTTCTGGTTGTTTAAGAATGAATTGTGTGGTCTTCTCTTTTCAGCAGAATGATTGTGCTCCGGCCACATCACTGTGATCTCTGGCATTTGGAACGAGTGCCCTAACACTACTGACTCTAGGTCCTCCATCCATGGGGAGAAGCACCTGTTGACCTCGGATTCAATTGCAGGGGCCAGGTTCTTGCTTGGCTATTCAGCTCCTGGCCCTCTTCTTCACTGTGCCTCACCCAAAGCCTTCGCCTCCTCTTCTTGAATGGTCAGCCTTGTCCAGAAGCTGAAACCGTTCCTTTGGCCTGTTTCCCTTCGTGCCTTTGGATGGGGTGGCGGGCAAGGGGGGGGGGCACAATTCTTTATACATTTGCACAAATTCTTTCCTTGTTTTAAACAAAGGTTTCTACTGGAGTGGATTTAAATTATAAATATTACTGCCTTGGGAGCAGATTTTTTTTTAAAATAAGTACTGTTACTGCTGATTAACATTATTTTTTTGTACATTTTAAAAAATCATTATGGGTGCTTAGAGGCATATTTTAGAAGCATTTTTATATAAAAAAATCTTGGATGATATAATATATGTACCTTTAGATCCCTGTGGCTGCTGAATCTTTTTTTGTTTATGAGGAAAATTTCATTTTCTGGGGGAGGGTTGTCTTTTTACAGTACTGTTATAAGTGGTTCGACAGACTTGGATAGAATCTTTTGTAGCTGTTCAAATCAGGGGAAATTAATCAAATTGAACTTGGTGTGTGGACACTACATTGATATGTCTTGAAATAAATCAGTACCTTTATGGGGTTTTTTTTTAAATATTATGACCAAGAAGCTTTATGTTGCACTGCTGTGTTTTTACATTCTCCTCAAATGTTTAGCAGACCTGCAATTACAAGAGACTTGACCTTCTTTCCTTAGGTATCTGTGGAGCTTTGGAGTTTGGCTGCTTTTCCATCTTACTCTGAAGGTTGTCTAAGTCATCTGCAAATGGCCATGCCAAAACGTTTCCTGTGTGCCTTGAGCTCTCTACATGATGAAACATGGGTGCAAAGACATACACACACATACCTCTCTCCTGCGGATTATGTGCTGTTGACTAAATTTTGGAAGTTACTTTCAGCCTAAGAGCTAAATGTAATTACTCAGTAGGAAAAACTCTGGGAGGCTGCACATCAGTGGGGAGCAGGACCCAAAGGGAAGGTGGTGGAACCCAAATTGCCATGGTAGTGCCATTTGGAATTGGACCAGTTCAAATTCATTTGATATGCATACATACCAGGAAAATCTGGGGCAGATCATTGCCTGCTCAGCCCTGGAAACTCAACTGGGGAAGTGGAACTGGTAAAACAACTCCTTAAATATCTTACTTACCTTGAAAGCCCTATTAGGGTCGCTATAAGTCGGTTCTGACTTGATGGCACATAACATATGATTCTGAAGAGATGTAACGCTAGCTAATGCACAAAATGTGGTCACAGCAAGTCTTGACATCAGCATCTGGGTGGTGGTTAAACAGGAACAAATATAAGAAATAGTGTTTTTTGAGTGCTAGAATGGTTAAATGGTTTAAGAAAGGCAAAGCCGAGATTTAAATCAGCACCTAGACATAAAGCTTGCATACTCTGTTCCACCCTCGCCCCCACTTTCAGGCCTCTCCGGCTACCTCTGAGGATAAAATGAGGTAGAAGAACAGGGCACACGTGCTATCTTCTTGTTGAAACTGTGTGGGGGGTGTGTGTGTGTGTGTGTGCAGAAGCCATAAGCACAATAAAACAATTACTACTGATTGGTAGTAATTGTGATCAGTGTGTGAGCACTATCTTGGGCATGGGACATCCCTCCAGTACTGAAATCATTGCACAGAAATATATTATTGCACTGATTTAAATGCACAGAAATACATCATTGCAGAGATTACACCGTCTCCAGTATCTTTCTCATATAAGGTGCCAACCTGTAGGACAGTGGTTCTCAATGTTTTGTATGCTCAACGTTTTGTATCCCACCAACCACTCTGTCAAAAAATTAGAATCCTACTATTATAGAAACACTAACTCTCCTTTTCACAAGCGGGAAAGTCATATGCTAATAGGCATTCTGTTAGTATAATTATCATTTACCATAAGTTGTGGTGGTGGTGGGAGAATGGGTGATGAGGAGAAACACTGAGTATCCATAGATATTAGTGACATGCCAAAAGTCACAGATAGACAATCCATGGGAGGTAGGGTCTCTAGGACTTGCCACATTACACATTACAGTAGGAAAAAAGGGACTGAGGAAGAACAACTTCTTAGTAAACCCTGTATCCTTCCAATATGCTATTTCAGAGGCACTGACGTGGGGTGTTCTTGTTTTTCTGAAGGATATTTGGTAGTGGTGTGCAGTCGGACCACAAGATGGAGAAGATTCACCTTGCAGACTCACCCCAATGTTCCCCAAATGCACTTCTCTCTGACTCGAAGAGGGGAAAAAAGCACCTTCCCCATCACCCATTCTCTCAGCTAAAAGTCCATTTCCAGCCCTAATCCACCTTGACTACTGCAGCCTTTCTCTCTGGCCATTATCTCCCCTCACCTCCATTCCGTTACCTCAGTTCAAAATACCTCTGCCCAAACCATTCATTTATCCCATCACACAAAGGATGAGAAACCCTTCCTCAGAAGCATCACTGCCTTCCACTCCCCCTTTGGTATCCAGCACAAGTCTTTTTATCCTTGCCTTTTAAAGCTGTTGGTGGTGGTCCCCCACTTTTCTTTTGGGGACCTTGTTTGCCATCTGGTGCTCTCAACCTGATGATCCGTTTGTCCTTGCTGCCTCTCTCAGAACGTGGTGATGACATTTTGGACCACAGCTCCAATCACAATCCCTTGTTTACCGGTTTTATCTGTATTGCCAACTACAAAGACATTTTAACCCTTTCAAAGGGTTACATGTCACTCTTTCTCTCCATTCTAATCTCTGGTTTCCCTGCCTCTATTGGTTTCCATATCCTCTGCTTAAGTTTGCAAACCTGGCCTCCAGGAGGACTGCTGCCCATTTGCCTCAGTAACGTACGCTGGTGGCATTGTGTGGAGAGTGACGGCTGTGGATTGGGGCTCATGCCAGACACAATCTGTTTGCAGCAACTCTAGGTGAGGAGTACCAGGTGCTGACCCACTTTCTCCCTAACTGGGAGAAAGGTGGGATACAAACGAAACAAATAAATATAAATAATAATAACCACTTTTACCCACTTCTTTTGCAGAATTTTAAAACACATGGCAAAATAGGAAACATAACATTAATCAACTCTTTTAACTATTCCAAAGAAGTAGCCACCTTAGTTTGTTGCACCAAAAACAAAGCTGTGTTTCAAACACGAACATGTTGCCTTGGACTAGAGCTGACTTCATCATGTACACATTGTGTTCTCCCTGGTTAGGAGGTTTGAATGGGGAGAACTGTCAGTCCTGCTAGAAACACAGATAATGTACTGCATTTCCTTCTAATGTCTCTGTTTACAATTTGTCCATTCTGCCACCAATAAGCCCCTGCCAACTTGAAGGTGATGCTTAAGTTGACATGTATAAAATAATTCCTTACATCTATCTGATAATGGAGATGAAGATCATCCATACTATCATATTTCCAATCACCATGTATGGTTGTCAAAGCTGATGGGGGAAAATTTACTCTTGAAATGTGCTGGAGGAGAGCTTTTTGGATACCTGTGATCGGGTTGTTTGTCAGAATCTGACAGTTCCTTATTTTTGGCGGGAAACGACAAGAGTGGAGTTTCTTTGAATAAACTTTTATTAACAAAATCAACAGGTTTTTCGATTACAACTTATAAAGGATCTGCAGGTTCATTATCAACTGGCAAGTCCGCCCACAACAAGGGCAACGTGTTTTCATAAGTGTCTCTCTTTACTGGAAGGACTGACCAAAACGTTCCTGATCCATCGGTTTTCTCATACATCCACTCCTTACTGCACAGATCGTCCCGCAGCAAGGGTGACGTGACCACTCTCCCTCGGGGGGTTTCTACGTGAGGTCGGACTGGCCCTGGACGAATCACCCTCTTCCAGGGATCTCGTCCTCGCAGGTACACCAAGACTGTCCATTCCTCCAGCCCCAGTCCTTCAATTATTGGTTTTCTTTCTGTCACCTTCCTCTCGGTCTCTTTCGCGTCGCGGTTCTCTGCCCCTATCCCTTTCTGTGGGGTTTTGAACACTCGCGGCTCACTTTCCCCTTCTATCCATTCATCTTCTAATACCACCACCTTTCTTGTTTCCCCTGAGTCCTCTCCCCCTTCTGAGGTCAGGAACACGTCCACCTCCCTTTTTCCTCCTTTCCCCCGGCTCCTCCTCCTTTCCCGCCTTTAACCCTTTCATCTTCGTTATGATTTCTTCTACCACCCTTTCTCCAATTTATCTTTCTCCTCCTCTAAAGACGTTTGAGGGGACAGCTCACTCTTACTTGTCTCCTCTTTTACATCTTCCTTCTCACAATACCCTGGACTGCCAAAAAGATGAACAAGTGGGCCCTAGAGCAAATCAAGCCTGAATTAACTCTGGAGGCAAAAAATGCTGAAACTGAGGCTGTCCTCCTTTGGGCACATCATGAGAAGGCAAGATTCTCCGGAAAAGACAATAATCCTGGGATAGGTTGAAGGCAGCAGGAAAAGAGGAAGACCAAATGTGAGATGCATTGACTCTCTAAAGGAACCCACAGGCTTGAGTCTTCAAGAGCTCAGCAAGGATGTTGAGAACAGGACATTTTGGAGATTGTTCATTAATAGGGTCACCATAAATCGAGGGATACTTGATGGCAGGTAACAATCACCAACAACAACAACAACTGCTGAAACGGAGTCTGGTTCACTCAAACTTACACTGTAATGAGCTTGTTAGTTGCAAGGGTGACATGAGACCGTCTGCGGCAGCAAAAGCACAGATGCTGCTGTTGCCCCTCAGCAGGACACGCCATCAGCCAGTCAGTTCCATTTCCTACCACAGGAGGGAACACGTGAGTTCCCTGTAAGGCTTCTGCAAAGCCACTGGTTGCTGAACGATGGGCATCTCCCCACCCTGCTTGCATTTGCCAAATAAGTGGATCCTGGAACGACATAAACCTGTGTGTGTGTGTTCTTTATCTGCTCTCAACACTCCTTGCATTACAGCTGAATATCATTAATCATAACAAATGTCATAGCACCCTAAACTAACAGACGTATTGCAACATAAGCTTTTTTAGACTAAAGTCCACTTTGCCGATACGCAAGAGTGTTATTCTGAGTTGACAGGCATATCTATATATGGGTGCAGGGCATAAAAAAAGGTGGGGTCTGAGTTTCATGGCAATAAAAAGCAAGAAGTACAAATTGTGAGGATTTAATTGGAGCTTAAGTATTAGCTAATATATTCTCGAAGGCTTTCACGGCCGGGATCTGATGGTTGTTGTGGGTTTTTCGGGCTCTTTTGCCGTGTTCTGAAGGTGGTTCTTCCTAAAGTTTCGCCAGTCTCTGTGGCCAGCATCTTCAGAGGACAGGAGTCAGAACTCTCTCTGTGCTCTGGTGCAGTTTGTTTGGATAGTTGAGTATTTATAGCTGTGGGATCAGCTTTTGTCCTTTTCAGGAGATGGGTGATCACTGCACACAAACGACCAGCTAACAACACCCATCAATCACAGTGACAGATAATCTCTCCCTCTTATCACAACAATACACCCACAACAAAAAACACGCTGATCACCACAATCACCCATCTCCTGAAAAGGACAAAAGCTGATCCCACAGCTATAAATACTCAACTATCCAAACAAAACTGCACCAGAGCACAGAGTTCTGACTCCTGTCCTCTGAAGATGCCGGCCACAGAGACTGGCGAAACGTTAGGAAGAACAACCTTCAGAACACGGCAAAAGAGCCCGAAAAACCCACAACAACCATTAGCTAATATACTCATACTTTCACATATACAAAGTTTTAACAGATTGCTTAGGGGGAAAAAGGAAAGGCATATGAAGAAAAAGTCAAATTTCTGTGAGAAACAATGTTATCACTATTTGTTCTGTCAGCATTGGATGATAAGCAGCACCTCTTTAATAAAGATCAACAGATGACTCAAAACAAGCCATCATCTTCATCACCACCGTTACCTTTTACCCACTTATTACAGGAAGATCCAACAGCTGGCCAGACCTAAAGGAGGCATTCAGGGGCTAGATTAAATATATTTGATGCTCTGCTTTCTAATAAGAAGGCAATCGAGATTACTCTTCCCCCCCCCCACTCTTCCAATGGGGCTCCTCTGAGAAAAGTAGCAGTGATGGCACCACTTTATTTAGAGGGTTTTCTTTTGGCTCACACTTAACCTATAAAGTCGCTCTCTTGATTTTGTTTCTGTGCAGGCAGATGTCTAGCAGGTCAAAGACTGATAAATTATAGCCCATAGCATAGCATATAGTGGTTCCCCCCCCCCATCCAAGGGAAGCATCTGCACTTCTTCCTTCAACAACGCTGGGGTTAGGAACAGTCTGTGTATTTCTACTGCTGCTCTAATATTTGGGATCTGTATCTCAGTTCAGCAACTTCGGCTAGTACAGAAGACAGCTAAGGAGGATACTTGTGGAGGTGGTGGTAAGGGAATATTTAGATCATACCAGCAGCAATAACTCTGTGAACTGCCTTGATTGTCTGTTTCCAGGTGTGGGAGGAGATCTTGTGGTGATCTTTAAAGCATTAACTGATTCGGGATCCAGTTAAACCTACCTGAGCCATAAAGCTGACTTTTGAGATCCTGCTTGCAAGTCCACTGGCAAGGTCCGTCTTCACAATTCTCCCATCGTATATATATTTATTTCAAACTGTTTTCTATTAAAACTGTTATGAGTTGAGATTTAAGTTACTATAGTTTTTAGATTTAAAAAAAATGAATAAAAAAGGTGAAGAGAAATGGCTGTTAACCACTAACAATTAGTTACACTTGCCTGCAAATCCCATTTTCTCACCTAGAAGCTTACTCTCCAAGAACATATAGGCAGTGATGTATAATAATTACTCCACAGTGATGGAAAGGCATTCTGCACGTACCTCAGAGGAATGTCTGTTCCATCCAACACACGACAATACAATTTCCCCCCTATAGTGAGTTGTTGCAATTTAAATCTTACTGGACACTTTGCCTTCTTCAGTCCTTTGACCGATTTCAGATGATGAGGTGAGGATAAGGCCTTGAGTGACTCATTGGTGAAAAGGGTTTCTGCACATAATCAGAAGCTTACATTGACAAACATAGGCATCTTTCTTAACAACATGGCTTGCAATGTACTTGAAAAAGGAACTGGTTGACTAAAATCAGCTCAGTCCTGAAGTACATTCCCTGCAAAAGCAGGATAAATATACTGGCTGAAATCCTATTGCACAATTTTATGCCTTGTAAAGCTGATTATGTCATTAGCTGCAGTGGCTTTTTAAAAATCAAATGTTTCCAATCCTGCTCCCCCCAAAGTTTAGAGGCTCCCATAAACTCCCCTTCATTGTGGAGAAGCCACTGGGTATCACAAGATGGCAAGGGGGGGGGGGAGATGGAGTCTTTAATTTCCAGAAATCATCACTGCTGGTCTTTAATTTCCAAATATCCCTCCCCCTCCCACATTCTGTGGTTCTCCAACAGCTTCCCCACAATGTCAGTAGCCTTACACAGCATAAAGTTGTGCAATAGGATTTCTGCCATAGATTTTCTATCTACTCTAACTTGTCGCTGATCATATTAAAGGGAAAAGTAAGAAATGAGCTAAGGGAGACAATTATAGAACCAAGGCTATGATGAGCTTGGTCCAATAGGGCTCAGTTGGTTTATTCCATTTATATCCCATAATGGGAGCCAAGTTGACTTTGAACATGATTTTACAACATGGTTTTAGATAAGCAGCAGGAGCAGCTCTTTGGCTGACTTACCACCTCCCAACCTCTCTACGTTGCAGGCCATTTGCACTGAATCCTGCTTGCACCTTTCAGACCCAGTTCTCCCATCTATAAAAGGACTGTATGCTGGAAGGTCAACGAGGGAGCTGCTCTGTGCCCACCCCATCTCACAGGTGGCCTGGAGGAATAAAGGCTTTGCTTTGTACTGTGGATGGGAGAACATACTTTCCTGAAAGAAGAGGAGGGAAAACTGGAAGCCATGTTGAAAATCCCCAGTTCTGGAAAGGATTAGGGTCATTGTTTAAAACACATGAAACAGAAGAATGGCAGTAGACAGGAAAGCAACAATGAAACATGTGGCACCTTAAAGACTAACAAGTTTCATTTGCCATGAGCTTTCACGGACTGTAACCCACTTCACCAGTTGTCTCTGGACGTTTGTGCCAAATAAAACTTATGGAAACTGGCCATTTAACTTGCAGTCTACAGAAGATGCAGGTGGTGGCAGAGGACAACCTTTCCAAGTAACAATGTACTGTTGTTAGCTGTCTCTGCTGCAAGTATTTGGAGCTGCTTGGTCTTGAATGGGCCATTGAGATACATTAGCTTTACAAATTGACTTGTGCCTGGTGGTGATTAAAACTGGCAGAATGTTATTGATGTGGCTCACCATCACAGCCTGCATTCTGGGGTTCTCCTTAGAGCTATGGAGACTGCCATGATGAGCATCTTCATTTCAACATCTGCAATTCAATTAGGATGCTCTTTTTGGATAGTTGTGAGATATTTGTTTGCAGGATTTTTTTTTTAAATTAGGAAGCCAAAACTAGGTTCACAATCAATACACAGACACCACGTAAGTCATACTAAGAATGGGTGCTGAACAACAGCACCATTGGCCTCCAGTTCAGAAGAGATTCTGCAATTTCCTCTGAGTTGACTTTATCTCAAAGCATCTGCTGTTGAAGGCAAACAGACAGAATGAACAAACAATACTGTGCCTTTGACGTTGCTAAAAACTCTTTAATGAAAAAGATTTAGAACATGGTTTATTTTAAAAATACAGAAATAGCATTTTATTAAACTTCTCTGTCGGTCTGAGGCTAATAATACAAATATTATCAGGATTTTTTAAAAAAACACGCTTTGGTGCTGGCCACTCTTCATCAATTGCCAATGTTACAGCAAGTATCCTAGAGGCACCAGGTCTTGGTGTATCGCTTCTTTGGTGGGAGGCAGCTAATCTGAGAAGAGCCCATGCATTCTTGGGTTGCTATCACAGGGTGAGGGAGGGGAGGGCTTCTTTCCTGATTCAAGTGCTGAGGTTGCTTTTGACTTATCTCGGCAGGTTGTGGGCAAGTGGAAGCTTCCGTGTCCCCAGAAGGCGATGGGCATTCTGCCAGCGGGTGAATGGGACTGTGTTGCTTTATCTCGGGACTGAATCTGTGATGCATGGATTCTGCCTCAGGAAGGTTGGCTGGAGGGCTCATCTTCATGGCGTTTCCCAGGGGGACAGCGCTTCTTGCACTCTCCTCAGGTAGATGGGGGGCTTGTTTTTTCTGCACTTCCACGTGCATCTTCCTATTAGGTGGCAGCAGCCTTGGCCTCTTCCTCACTGGGGACTCAAGCAATAAATCTGAAACACAGATTTTGAGGAATTCTTCTTCATCACTTTTTTCTGGAGGACTACACGAGGCAGCTGCAGGCAACTGGTGGGAGTCAAGCTCCGTTGCCCCAGAGCTTGCATCAAGTTGACCGTGGGGAGGAGCTGACACGGCCAGGAAGTAAACAGCATTTTCACTGGCTTCCAGTGAAGTCCTTGTAAGTAAATGTGGCTGCTGCTTTTCATCCTGTATCTCCTTTGTCTGGATTGGGAGGCCAGTAGCTGTCTGACACTCTGGAACTTGAGAAGACAAAATGGGACATTTCTGGAACTTCAGTTTCTCATTCCAAGCCTGAAGAAACTTCTCCCTGCTGGATTTTGGCCTTTCTGTGTCATTCAGATGCACAGCTGTCTTCTCTCTCATGGCTCCTATTTCTGTGTAAGCATCTGAGATTCAAACAAGAGGGAAGAAACATTAACGTGAAGAAATTTATAGTATATACAGAAGTTTATGAAGCAGTGGTACATTTCTAGTACCTTTTCTCCTATGGGTCTCTAATTGGCCTACAGGAATAGCAGTGGTGTTGCTAGGCAACTACACATTCTAGACCCCACAAGTCTCAAGCAAACTTCTTAGGCCAAGCTATGACAGCTACATAGTTCAGCCAGAGAGAGCATGCTTTCCAAAGTGACAGGCTTGAACAGATGCTGCTACATTGATGTACAAATCACATAAATACATGCACTGTGTGTATATGGTATTAATCTGAATGGACAATTTATATTTGTCGCCAGTAGTGGTTTTTAAACTGCCATAGGATAATGGTCCGAATATCGCAGCTACCGACATGTCTTGGAGCTGTCTCTAAAAATTGTCAACTTATCTTCTACTCAGACCACTGGGTGGAGTTCAGCCCCAGAATCTGTGTGCCCCAGATGGAAAACTCTTGGAGAAAACAGACATAAACTGTTAACAATACAGAGTCTACTAAGTTCCCA
This sequence comes from Intellagama lesueurii, assembly GCA_037013535.1. Lineage (NCBI taxonomy): Eukaryota > Metazoa > Chordata > Lepidosauria > Squamata > Agamidae > Intellagama > Intellagama lesueurii. The sequence goes on from JBAJHW010000002.1 coordinate 181,948,149, forward strand.
TGCCTGAGGTGCTTCAATATGTAATGAAACAAAGGAGGATTGCTGACGTGTGCCTACAGAATGATAGAATTCTGAAGGAGCAACTGAGTAAAACCTGGGTGTCTGGCTCTTATGCTTAAAATCCGTAGCTCTAAGGTGGGTGTGTTCTTAAAGCACCTTCTGGAATAAAAGTATTGCCTTAAAATTCTTGGTTAATTTTAACAAAAGCGGTTTTGAATGGAAGGTCTGTCTGTTGTCATGGGAGGCTGCAGAGTTTAATGTTTAGAAAAGGGGCGGGCAACTTGTGGTGCTGGGTTACAGCTCCCATCAGAACTAGTCAGCACAAGCAGTGATAAAGGGATGGTGGGAGTTGCAGTCCAACTTTTGTAGGAGCATGAGTTGCCCACCCATGAATTATAGTAAGTGCTTTGCTTGCTTTTTTTTTTTATCATGTCACCTTAGGTCCCCAGTTTTGAAAGGGACCTATTCCTTTGCATTTTGCAAGTCTATAGGTATTTATTTGGGAATAGATCATGCTGAATTCAGTTGCCCTTATTGTTCTAGAAGCACTTACACACTTAAATCAATTGTTATGTATTTTATGTATTTATTAGATTTATACCCCTTTTACCCCAAAGTGGGAGTCAATATGTAATACTGGTTAAGAGGTACAGCTAAAACACAAAACAAAGTCAAATATTAAAACAGAATTACAGGCCTAACTTAAAACAGCTTGAAACTATGAAAAACATAATTTAGAAACATATCACTAGGGGAGAATTTAAGTCATTCCCATGTTATTGATCTTTCTTACTAAACTTCTCTTCTCTTCTCAGGCCTCTTTACAGTATTTACATATCACTAGGGAAAATGAATAAATAAAAAATCCATGTTTTTTCCCTCTGCCACTGAGGCTCCTACTTTTTTTTTTTTAATGATCAATTTGTATTGGTTCAGGCAGTGTGATTGCTTGAATCTATGTAGGCAGGTGTGTGCTGGTGGTTGATGCAACAGCGTGGTGGCTGGCATAGGGCAAAACAGCTCGGTGCCAGGGCTGTTGCAACTAGGGTACCTAGACCTCTCTCAAAAAGGACAGGAGGAACTGAGATGAGATAATTGCCATGCAGCCCTTGTTTACAACTTATTAGGTAGTTCCTTGTAACCATGTCTCCTGCAGGGCTACAAAAGAGCTACGTTAACAAGCTACAAAGAAAGCTGTCAATCAATTTCCTCCTCTGTCGTCCTGTGGCCAGTTAATGCAAGCCACTCAGAAAACCCGACTTGCCCAGTGTGAATTCACAGTGAGTGAATTCACATTTCCCTGGTTGTGTAGTCACATACTCAGATGGCAAGGAGGGGAATGTGAAATGCAGAAGAAACCCAATGGTCCCCCTTCACACTAGTAGTATTAATGTTTTTATAGTTGAACAGAAAGTAGAAGAGAATTTCCAAACCAGCCATGCTAATCATGCTTCTCCTGATGATATCAAGGAGGAAACAAAAAAGGAGTTACACATAGCCTGACTATTACTAGCAAAGCTTTGTTGCTTAACTCTGTAATGTGAGCTTCTTAATTCCAATGTTCTGCCCACATAACACCTTAACTGAACCCTTGACCTTGTGTACAGCAATGTGTGTGTGTGTGGGGGGGGGGAGATGAGGGAGAAAGAGACAAGGCTTCCATGACAAGAGGGATCACTCTTCCAGCTTCAAAGTTGCTGACAATTAGGCAACAAAGAGCCAGTGAAATATTAAAAGGGAGCAGTTTTTCCGACCTGTGTTGCTTAATTGCTTCGGGTTTCTCTTTCTAGATATGAATATTTCACCAAGCTGCCTCAGGTTTCCTTTGGGGAAGAGGAGACTGGATACTTTTTTTTGGTAAGAGTAAGATTCTTACCATGAGCTGAGAAGCATACTGGGGAGGGAATTAAAACTTTTGCTATTACTTTAGAAGATGGTTTGGTCAACGGTTGGTGAAAGAAAACAATTATTAATCACAGTTGTGTGTTTAACCTTTTGGCATTGAATATACAAGCTAAGTGGATGGGAGAGGATGCTGGGGTCAACGTGCTAACAAAATGAAGGCTCCTCTGGGTTAGACAACCATCTACCAAGCTCTTAACATTTATTAGTGGGTTGAAATAAACTGAGGCAAAAACCATAAATCTATTTAACAGCTGTTCTCAGTTAAATAACACCTACTTCCATGTGTTCCCTGAAAAATGTAGGTATTCCTCTTATGCGGATTCATGAACCAGAGGATGGGTAAGGAAGAAACTTCAGTAAAGCCATTGGTTATCTGCAAATCTAAATAATCCAATTAATGAAGTTGAAAGTGTGCCCTCCAGAGATTGTTGGACTGTAACTCTTCTTGATCATTGCTCACTCACTACACTAAGGTGCTGATGGGAACATTGGGCCAGCACCACTGAGAGTAACGTGAAATGCCCACCCCTACAGAAATCAATTCATGGGTACTATATGTTCCTAAATTAAGCAAGAGTTCTGCTGATTTTTCATGTCTACCTAGGTCTTTTCCTCCCCCACCCATCTCTACCATCTCTCAACCAAACAAAATCACAAGCACAATTCAGTCTGCGATACATTCCCCCATTTTTATGATGCACAGCTGTCTTACCACTTTTTCTTCCTTCTGCCTGTTCACTTCTGTATCTTCTTCTAAACCACACAACAGGATCTACCAGATGTGTCTAACATATGCCATTTAAGAATGTTTCAAAAACTGAACAGATAAAGCTACTGTGTGATAGAAACTTGATATGATTTATCTCTACCAGTGTGAAAACAGGGGGAAACAGCTTGGGGGGGGGGAGGGCTTGCAAAAACTATCTGGGGGGGGGGGGGGTAGGAGCACTTTGTCCATCCTTGCTTTACCAGGGCCAACCATCATGGCACAGTTTTTGCTTTTATTATATAAGGCAGGAGGAGAGAGCAGCAGCACTGTGCAGGTGAAAAAGAGGACAAAACACCAAAAAAAGCCCAGTATCTCCATTTCCACCGCTGCTGCAAAGGTGAACTGCCTCTCCCAGTCCCCTGAAACCGGCTTAAAAGGAAAGAGCGGAGATGGTGGCTCCCAGTCATCTAGAAAGACGGAGGAGTAAGCAGGGCCTCCAACAACTGTGGCCCTGGCCCCTTTGCGGGGGTGGCAGTGGTGGTAGGGAGAGCAGAAGCCGGTTGCCTTTTGCAATGCACTCCTGTGAAATCGATTTCACGTGCAAACCTCAGCCTGTGTTTGGGAGAGCGCGCACACACTTCCCTCTATTAAAAAAAATAATCGGTGCAAACACAAAACTACCCAAGAAGAACAGACGACAACCCTCCTTCAAGTAGGGGTGGGTGGATGAGCTGCAAGAGAAGCAATCTACCTCAAAGGCGCAGGAAAGAAGCCCGGGAGAGCTCCGACTTCTTGCTATGATGTTGGCCGGTTCAGTTTGTTTGTTTCCCCCCCCCCCAGGGGATCCTTAGAAAAGAGGAAGAACTGCCCGATGTCCAGAGCACGTCTTCGTTTGAAGACGTAAAAGGCCAGCGACTGTCGCACTGCTGTGTGTGTGTATTTATGTTCGAAGTAGCCCGTGTGATCCATCCGTAGAAATAAAAGTTGCGCATCGGGCAACCCCTTTTATTATGACAAAAGTTACAAACAATGGCAGCAACCGGCGCGACGTCTGGACCGTTTCGCGTCTAGGAAAATGAGATGAACGGACTGCCTCTCTCTACACACGGTCAACCTGTTGCTCCACGAGCCGCTAGGGCAGAGGGAGGAGATCCTACAAAATAATCTATCTTCCTGACCCAACCGGGTCATTCCTCTACCACTTCCCGCCTATTCTGGTATAACATGCACCGCGAAACCTCTTTTTAGGTGGGACCAATGCCAACTGTCCTAGGTGTTTGGGGTCTCTCTCTCCCCTCCCGCACCCCAAATCGGATTCAGTGCCTGTGAAATTGCAATACTGTACATACAATGTGTTTCAGACCGACGTGCCGCGGGCCCCATCTTTTCAGAGAGACGATGGCCCTAAAAGGCAGGGGGCAGGAGCCAGCAGATCGAAGTGAGCACCACCGACACCAGCAAGGTCGTCGTAGAGGGAAAGGTGACAAACAGAGAGACACTCAAACCCCCACCACACCACACAACACAAAACCGATCTCTTGATACGGCTCGCTGTTGTGCATTCGTCCCCTCGCCACCGATTTAGAAGCGAAACGTCTGAATTACTGTATTTTTTCTTTAAAGGGGCGTTGAGGCCCACCGAAGCCCACCTTTGGGAACGGAAGTCACGGGAGGAGATGGGTGCCCGTTTCAAAGCCCGTGAGCCGCTGTTGTCTTTGGACAGAGCACCAAGAAGGAAACAACGCGGCAATAAAGAAGGGCACCCACCCCACGTGCGCAACAATAAGACCACCGTGGAGAAGCGAACTAGCCTGTTTCTTCTCTGCCGCTGCCCCTTAGTCCACAGCTGGTTGGAAAAGGAGAGGGGACAGGAAAAGGGCATTTTTTTTCCTTCCCAAGCGACCCCTCCGCCGCCTTTGCCCCCGGGCGGAAGCCGGCCAAGGCACCTCGGCTGGGCCCGCCCGGGGGGGCGAGGGGGGGAGAAAAGGCTTGTGTCGGGAAAACCTGGCCATGTTGGGCCTTATCTTAACGACCTCGGTGGAGGAGCCCTGGGGGGGGGCAGCCCCCGCCTCGCAGGAGCCCTTCTCGACCTCCTTCGCGTGACCCCAACAAAGGAGCAGGAATTGGTGCCGGCGGACTAGCGCTCAAAAGGCCCAGGAGTTGTGGGGTGAGGGAAAGTGGCCGTGTAGTGGTTGGGGAACGGAGGGTGTGTGTGTGTGGAGAGACAGAGACTGACCGACCTGAGGCCCTTACGGACACACACACACACAAGCCGTCCACGGCCATGAAGCGGCATGGAGGACCTCAGGCCGGCCTGCCTGCCTTCCTCAGCCCGACCTGCGTCACAAGGTTTCACACACACACACTCCCGAGGAAAGAGCGGGGGAAAAGAGAGGCGTCTGTTGCTTTGAGCTTGTTGTGGGAAAGGTGGAAGGCCAGGCTCCTTGGCCACCATGTCGCCTACGCGGCAGAGGGTGCGCCTAGTAGGGTGAGCTCCAAAAAGCCGCCCTTTTCGTCGGCTCCATCTCGTGCCAGCGAACCAAACCCTGCCCTACACGAGGGCTGAGGAAATCTGCCCCCCTCCCCGCCCCACAAGAACGGATTGTTGACCAGGTCCCGGGCCTCTCCACCGCCAACTTTCGGGGGGCGCCTTCGTTGCCCCCGCTCTACGGCCCAGCTACAAAGTTATCGGGCCAAGGAGAAAAGCCACAAACCGGCCTTTCTGCAAAAGGCGGGAAGGAGAGGCACACATTTGCTCTTCAGCGGTCGGAACTTTCCTTTCCCGCTCCAGGTTTCCTGGCTACTTCGATTCACAAACCAAAATTAATAAGGCGCCACTCTGGATTGGCTGCGAGGGCTTGATCTCTTCCAGAAACAAGCTCTGGAGGCAACGCTCTCCCCGCTCCAGTTCCTCCTCGGGTCTCCATGAAAGACGAGGGATTCGAAGTTTGTCTTCCCGCCCTCTATCTATCGAGCAACCCGCCCATCTTCGGGACGTTTCGCTCCTGTGTTATTTAGTTACTTAACCCGCGAACAAGGCAAGTCATATCTGTTGCTGTGCAAATATATCCTCAACCCCCTCCCAATGAATACCACCTACCCATTGTCCTAGGGAAAGTAGGATATTGCACTCTTGCCGGGTAGTCCTTGGGGTCCACCGTCGTTTTCGCCTTCCTACCAGTAAATCTGTAGTAATCTCTCTCGCTCACCCTCTCTCCTTTTAAATATCTAGAAAGGGCCGTTCCAGCCCATCGTAGGTCAAAACACAAGATTCCTGTTTAAATTGTAAGATTAACCTTTATTGGTTATTTATTTGCCTCACGTGCTAGTTGCGTGCTTTGGCAGAAATCGACCTTGAAGTTACTTAGCTGGGATTCATATGCAGATTTTTCAAAGAGGTAACCCTGGCAGTCGTTATGCAGATTTGACATTATCAGATTTGGGCGGAATAGGGAAGCTGGAAGTAGCTGCAGAAAGTCATCACAAATTTAGGCTTGTAATCCTAGTAAATTTAGGTCACTTTTCCCTTCTTTTTTGTCGCAAAAACTACTACACTGTAAATTTCTGTCATCCACAACTTCCTTAAAGTTCTTTCCATGATGTATTAACAGCAAAGCCTTTGACTATGTGAATCATGAGAAACTAGGAGTTGTTCTGAAAGAAATGGGTGTCCTTGATGTCTAATTTGTATTGTGGACAAGAAGCTACCATTAGGACAAAATGGTTTCCTTTAGGCAAATATGTCAAACAAGGGTGCATTTTATTCCTCTTTTTGTTCAGTCTGTATGAAGAACCTATCATATGGAAAACTGCATTAGATTCAGATGAAGGAGTGAAAATTGGTGGAACAAACATCAATAATTTGATCAATAAGACATGAAGATGATGACTGAAAGCAGCAACGACTTGGAATGAATGACTTTTAGTGAAAGGAAAACATACCAAAGCAGGATTTTAGTTGAACATGAAGAACTACACAACTTTAATGTCAACAATGAAAACATTGAAATAGTGAATGATTTTGTATAGCTTAGTTCAATCATCAATCCAAATGGAGACTCAAGCCAAGAAATCGGAAGAAGATTGAGACTTGGAAAGCCAGCAGTGAAGGAAATACAAAAGATCATCAAGTGTAAGGATGTGTCACTGGAGACCATGACCAAGATCATCCACACTTTTGTATTCCTGATCACCATGTATGGGTATGAAAGCTGGACAGTAAAAAAGCGGACAGGGAAAAAAATTGATTTGTTTGAAATATGGTGCTGGAGGAGAGCTTTGCAGATACCCTGGAATACCAGAAAGATGAACAAGTGGATCCTAGATCAAATGAAGCCTGAACTATTCCTGGAGGCAAAGCTGTTGAAACTGAGGCTGTCCTACTTTGGGCACACCATGAAAAGGCAAGGTTCTCTTGCAGAAAAAGAGGAAGACCAAATATGAGATGGATTGACTCCCTAAATCAACCCACATGCTTGAGTTTGCAAGATCTGAGCAGGGCTGCTGAGGACAAGTCATTTTGGTGACCTTTTATTCATAGTGTCACCATAAGTTGGAGGCAACTTGATGTCATGTAACAATAACAACAAAACCAAGCTAGAAGTAGGTCACATCAGGTCTACTTGAGTATTTTGCCCTTTTTGATGGGGGCATCATTTGGATTTTTACTCTTTATCTCTTGCTTATTGGGACTTTCTTTGCCTTACTTCCTGTAACTATTACTACCTCCTTTCTCATGTCGGCATCTACCTGTTATATATGCATCTGAGAATACTAACTGAACATAAGGTTTCATGCAGTTGGCAGAATAGGGAACAGTTCACTGAAGCTTGTCCCACAATAAGTTAATTAATTTTAAAGGTGCTGCAAGATTTTTTCTTCTTTTTTTAAACGATAGATGACCAATTTGAAATCCAAATACAGTTATGTATTCACTCAAAGTTACTAATCCACACTTCAATCTCAGTAACCACTGTGGATTTTTTCAGAGCCACATCTTTTGCTGTTCTGCCTGAATCTGGCACATCCTCTATATTCAAGCATTGGTTCCCCCCAATGCCACTGCTCACCATCTGGTGCCATTGTAAGTTGAAAAGTTCAACTGTGCCATTGGGAATCTTGAATTATTGATACCAGCTTTCCTCCCTGTTCCATCCTGCATCACAAGCATCTTTGTTCAATCCATGTTTGTGACTTAAAGTTCTTGGAGTTACCAGAATGGTCCTCTTCTGTAGACATTGGGAACACAAGGAACATCCTTCACAAGATTTTCGTCGGTAGGACTGTGACTTCTACTGTGACATCCCGTAGTCAGGGAAAAAAAAGAGGCTGGTAAGTTGGGATAAGAACATCTAGCATATTCATGATGAAGCTGGGCTGATTTTGGCACAGAAAAAGGGGAATGCAATCTTAAAGTGAAGGCTCTCTTTGAAAGATGAAAAGCAGACATTATATTTTACAGTTGTGTGCACTTGACAGATTAATTAACATTCTGAACATATCTATTGGTGGGTTGGCCCCAAGCTGTAAGAGATCTAAGAAAACATAATATATTTTATTTGACGAACTTTCATTAATGTAGGATTAGGAAAGTGGTTTTAGGTGAAAGACAAAACTGAAGCAGGGTTTGGTTGTTAAAATTTCCATAATCTTCTGTGTTGCAGAAATACCTTTTATGTGCAGGTGAAAATCTTCAAAGGTCGTCAAAAGCCCCCACATTACAGGCTTCCTAAGATATGTCAAACTTCTTCTGTAACTTTTAATCGCTTACTTTATAATTATTTTACAAATAGTGTTTGAGGCCGATGCATTCCATATATGAACAAAAGCAAAAGTGTCTTTTGTTCGTATATGTTCATAAATTCCCACTAAAATAAAGTATTGTAATAATAATAAAATCCATACTAAATCTATCCATCTGCCAAATGTTCTAGTCTAAATTCTCCCCCCAGGTATATTCCCTGCTATAAACTCTCCCCCGTCGTCACCTTTCCCATACTTGCTAATAGCTGTCATGCTGGGTTAGAACTGGATACATTCTCTCTGTATCTCCTCTGTTCTGCTGAGTGCAACAATCCCACTTCTCCATGCATTGATACTTCCCCGTTTCCATCTTCTCCTTGTGGGTGATTTCCATTAGTTTTCCTGATGGGAGAACATGGGAGGACACTTATACAATCTTACTTAGTGATCATCTTCCATAGTTCATTGTATTGAGATTAGGATGCTGGTGCAACTCTCAGTTCACACTATCTTATTTAACACACATTGAAACTGACATTTTGGATTTGTGTGTGCGCAAAATTGTTTTCTATTATCTCTGTTATTTGCTTCATTTATTTCCGCTCCTTCCAGCATACAGCTCAGGGCAGGGCAGCCATTTAACTCAAAAATAGTGGTTGGGTTTTGTGGGGTTTTTCTTTCTTTCTTTCTTTCTTGGAAAAGAAAGAAAATTGAGATGAGGGGGGGAGTGTCACACTTCAGTCTAACCCTTCTCTGTATGGGGTTTACTTATAATGCCATGACAATGCTTGAGCAGTCTCCTAACTATAATGTTCTTACTGCTGTGGAACACCTGGTGTGCCGTACAGCTGGAAAAGGGAATCTTTGGCCCTCCAGATGCTTTGTCCTACAACTCCTGTTAGCCCCAACCACTATTGCCAGTGGTAAGAGATTGTGGAGTTTCTGATACCATGGATCATAGACCTTTGCCAGTGCCCCCATTCCTTTTTTCCTCTTGTTCATAGAATCATAGAATAATGGAGTTGAAAGGGGCCTATAAGGCCATCATGTCCAGCCTCCTGCACATTGCAGGAATCCTAATTAAAGTAGACCTAACAGATGGTTGTCCAGTTTTCTCTTTAATACTCCGGCGCTGGAGCACTCAGCATCTTCCAAGGTAATTGGTTCCATTGCCGTACTGTTCTAACAGTTAGGAAGTTTTTTTTCCTGATATTCAACTGGCTTTTTGTATCAATACACTGTGCCATGCACTGTGGGGTGACTGGGAACAGATCTTGTCCCTCCTTTGTATGACAGTCTTTCAAGTATTTGAAAAGTACTATCATATCTCCCCTCAGTCTTCTTTTCTCAAGGTTAAACAGGCCCAGTTCTTTCGGTCTTTCCTCGTAGGGCTTGGTTTCTAGTCCCTTGATTATCTTTGTTGCCCTCCTCTGAACCTGTTCCAGTTTCTCAGCATGTTTCTTAAAGTGTGGTGTCCAGAACTGGACACAGAACTCAAGATGAGGCCTAACAAGTGCCAAATAGGGGGGAAACTAGTACTTCATGGGATTTGGAGACTATACTTCTGTTAATGCATTTGCCTTTTCTGCAGCCACATCCCACTGTTAACACATATTCAGATTTTAATCAACAATACCAAGATCCTTCTCGCTCATAGTATTACTGAACCAAGCGTTCCCCATCTTGTAACTGTTGTGTTTGGGCTTTTCCTCCTTGGTGTAGAACTTTTCATTTGTCCCTGTTAAATTTCATTCTGTTGTTTTCATCCCAGTGCTTGAACCTATCAAGATCTTTTTGAATTTTGTTCCTGTCTTCCAAGGTATTAGCTATTCCACCCAATTTTGTGTAATCCACAGTCTGATAAACATTCCATGCACTCCCTCATTCAAGTCATTAATAAAAATGTTGAATAGCTCTGGGCCCAGGACTGAACTTTGCGGTACCCACTTGTTACCTCCTCCCAGTTTGAGAAGGAACCATCGATAAGCAGTCCCTGAGTACGATTCTGTAACCAGCTGTTTATCCATCTGTAGTTTTTCTATCCAGCCCACACCAAAGTTAGCTTGCTAATCAGAATATCATGGAGCACTCTGTCAAAGGCTTTGCTGAAGTCATGATATATTACATCTACAGCATTCCTACCATCTATCAGAGAGTTTACCCAATCAAAAAATGTGATAAGATTAGTCTGGCAGGATTTGTTCTTTACAAATCCATTTTGGCTTCAAGTTATTACTGCATTGTTTTCAAGGTGCTTGCAGAATGATCACTTTATAATCTGCTCCAGAATTTTCCCTGGGGTTGATGTCATGCTGACTGGTTCTTGCATCCTCTTGCTGGGTGTGGGTTGGAAAACCAAAACCCCTTCCCAGTCTATAGAGGTTGGATTTGAAAGGGGAGAAGTCTGTCTATAGCAGTTAGAACGTTTGTGTAAGAAAGATTGAGAATCTGTAATATAATTATTTTGAACTTTCAATTTTAAATTTATTTTATTTATTTATTTATTTATTTATTAGATTTCTACCCCGCCCCCCTAGACAGCGTCTACTCGGGGCGGCTTACAAATATCATAAAATATCATAAAAACATCATAAACATTAAACAATTGAATCAATAATATGGTGTATTCAAGATGGGGAATGATAGAAAACAAGAAGATAGAATTCAAGAATTGACAGAAATAGATTTTATTTCTTCAGAAATAGATTTTACTGTTTTAACCCTTCTCGATTGCATCCAAGAATTTACCTTTCCCTTCATACCTGTTACCTATAAAATAATAATCATAAGTCAGTTCTGACAATGGTGATCCTTTTCATGGTTTTCTACGTGGAGAGTACTCAGAAGTGGTTTACCGTTCCCTTCTTCTGGGGGCATCCTGGTGTTGTGCAGCTTGCACAAGGCCACACAGGCTGGCTCTTCTGGGATGCACAGTGAGGAACAGAACTCTCAACCTTTGGCTCTGCAACCAGATACCTGTTACCTAAAATGCCACATAGGGATTGTGGCTTTTCTGTCCACCTGGTCCTCACAACGATCTTGTGAGGTAGGTCAGGTAGAGACAGTTTGAGGTTACCCATGATCACCCTTTATGTTTCGTGGCCAAGCAGGGATTTGAACCTAGTGTATCTTGAGCCCATCACTCTAATCCAGGGGTCTCAAAACTTTTGATCATGAGGGCCACATCGTATATTTTCCACATTTTTGAGGGCCAAAGGAATGCATGCTCACGTGCGTACATATACACAGCCGCCCACATGCACACACCCCGGCCCACCTACACAGATGCCCACCCACCCGTATGCACGGACACTCACCTGCCTGCATACACACCCCACACACACCACCCACACATGCCTGCACGCACACCCACATGCCCACCTGCACATGGGCTGAAGGGAATGGGCCAGATAAAAAGGCAAGGTGGGCCGGATGTTGCCTGCGGGCTATAGTTTGGAGACCCCTGCTCTAATCTTTATACTATACCATACTGTTCCTCAGTGATATGTGGATAAGGATTTTAACTCACACACTGATTACTCAAAGAAAATGACTTTTTTCCCCCCATTCATAGATGATATAGGAGCAGTGTCTCCTTCTCGATTTAAGGGAGAATTGAAGTCATCCACAGAAAATAAAGAGAAGCATGAGAGCAAGGGAGTAATGATGCCTATTTCTCAGAGAAAGAAAAGGCACTCTGAAGAATCCACGAGCCAGGACAGAAGACAGAGTAGAAGAGAGGGCGGTGAGCAGGCTCCTTCTGAAGATACCAACTCAGATGAGGATGATCTTCCTGTTGTGTCAAAGAGCAAGAGAAAGGTGAGAAGACCAAAGGAAGGGAAGGAAAGAGGCTTTGGAGAAGGAATAGAGGAGAGAGATTCCAGGATCAGAGAAAGTCATTCCCATAGAAGACACAGGGAACAGTTTGTGTACAAAGAAGAGAAGAGCAAAAGAAGGGGCACGAGGCAAGAGGATCGGAACTCAAGACAACACCACAATATTGATGTCAAAAGGTGTAAACTAAAGGGCATTGAAGACAATGAGAAGCATGCTCTCAAAAGGAAATATCAGAGGCAACCAAGCAAAAGTGTCCCCAATATAGATTCTCTTAGAGTAGAACGTGAGGAAGGCTCTTTTGGGGAGCCAGAGTCAGGCCAGGTGGAAAGTCATGATGAAAGCAGGGAACAGTATCAAAGGAAGCCTCATTGTGAGGGTAATGGCAAAGCTACCAACAGGAAAAAGGGAGGACGCAAAAAGACTCCTGCTAAGAAATCGGGTAGAGTATTTTTGAAAGCAAGTCCTGTGAATTCAGAAGATTCCTCTTGTTCAGACTCCCACTGGAAACAAAGAAGAAGGGATAAGGAGAGTGGAAAGAAGAAGAAAACCAGCAAGGAGAGAAGGAGCTCTTTAGAAGACAGTGAAGAAGAGCTCTGTGCTAAGATATCGTTGCCAACTATTATGGGAACTCAGTGCACAGATGAGAGGAGAGGCTTCCAGGAGCTTCAGGAGACAACCAGTGGAAGTGAAGAAAAGCCAGAGGTTGAAGTTGAAAAACAAGAATCTCAGGATGAGGAGCATGACTCTGATGAAGAAAGAAGAGGGAAGAGTAAAAGAGTTTTGCCAATAAAAGTTATGCCAATGGATAGGGATGGTGATAGTGAAAGCTGTTCTGAGAACCACAGTAGAGATGCAACACAAGAGAGAGGAGGAAAGGAAGAAGAGAATGATGATGGAGAAAATGAAAATCCATCAGAAAAAGAAAGCAGCAGAGAAGACTTAAATGGAGAGCAGAGTAGATCTGGGAGTGAAATGGAGGAGAATAAGATAAGTAGATTTAGAAAAAGAAGTAGCGAGAGAGCAAGACCACTCCCCAGTACTATAAGCCAGGTGAAGGAAACCAAGAGTGTTGATGAAATGGCCTGCATTGAAGCCACATCCTCACCACAGCTGATGAAGCATAGAAGTCAACCCTCTGATCTGGCTGATCTATCCAAAGAAAGTGCAGGTTGGGAAACGCAAACAAGCCAAGATGCAAGAGCAAAGTTGAACACTGTGGTTTTGCTTGCAAAGAGACCCAGTCATCTGACTTCGCAATCCCAAATCCTACTGAATCTGAAAAGCAAGCACAAAGATGCTAAATCCAGACTGTTGGTCAGAGAGGAGCACTGTGCTTCTCACCAAACAGCAGAAATTGTCCCTCTTTTGGAGAAAACTCAAAGTGTCTGTGCAAAAAAGGTTACCACAACAAACAACAAAGTGGTTGCTAAGACTAAGGAATGTAAACAATCAAGATTATCAACCACTTTGAGCTCACATTCTAAACCTAAAAAACTTTCTGTTCAGAAGAAAAAGAAAGTCGAAAAAGTAACAGGAAAGATCAAAATGTCATCAGATAGTGCTGCAGAGTCAACAGAAGAGGAGGAAGTTGTCGAGGAGGACCAAACTGGAAAAAATGTCACTGAAAAAAACTTAACATCCAAGCAAGCAAGAACCAAGTCTCTACAAACCCTTTCAGCATTTAGGAGGGTAACCCATTGGCTTAGCCATAAGCCTCTCAAGAAAGCCAGTTTGAAAGATCGTTTCTTAAGTATAGTACGTGCAGTTGGTATCTCAGGATGGCTCCTAAGAAGGTTTGGTAAGAGGAAAAGCAGCAATAAACCATTTGGATTCAGAAGAAGTGTGGCCGTTCGAATTTTTAGCACAGTTGGGTTGGCCAGGAGATCTAGGAGGGCTTCCTACGACCCAACAGGAGAACAAATGAAAAAGGATATGTGTCACAAAAGATCTTCTTCTTCCTTGTTAGAACGTGATCAAACTGGTAAAGAAGATACAGTCATGGGGGAAGAACTTGAAGAAGGAACACAGTCTTCAAATATTTTTTCCTGTAATGAAGTCAACTTACAACCTCTGTCAATAAATCCCAATGGAAAGTCAGAGGAAGAGAAAAACAGTTTTACTGATGCAAAGTATGCCATTGTATTTCCAAGAGTCCATCAACTAGTGAAGTCAAAGACCTCTTCTGTTGGCAGCTCTGGTGATAGCCAATCACAGTTGCGGTCAGGTGGTCCATCAAGAAGGAAACCAGTGATGTCCATGCAATATAATGTATCAAAAGCTAATGAGAAAAGGAACAGTCGAGGGCTTCCTTGCAGTCTTCAGACTGAGGCACCCAGACCAGGTAAGTCCAACCTCTCTAATCTTAAGAGAGAGGAAAATTGTTCATGCCAACTAAAAGATGTAGCTGATTTGGTTGTGCTCTGTCTCTTCCCAACCTAAGCCTCAGCTCACTCTCCTCTCTGCTTCCTTGCAATTCAAGTTTCCAGAACAGCCATGTGCACTCTTTACAACTGGGGTGATCAATATACCACCCATGGGCTGTATTCAGCATTATGGAAATTTTCACTATCCTACAGCTCTTCTGCCAGCACTGCCACTGAATTTCAGCAGCACAGCAGCAGAACTCAACCCCCCCCCGCCCCATTTTTGCTGTTTTATATTCAGAATCCTTCTAGGAAGTGCAGTTTCCTCTCTAAAACATGATGCCTGGCCCTGAAAATTCTGTTTGGCCTTTAAAAAAAGATCAGGCTTTATAGACTTTTTCTAGAATGCAATTTTGATTTGCCTGTCTCCTCCTTTGTTCATGGTGATGATCTTTCATCTGTTCCAGAAGTGAAACTTGCACTGGTGTAAGTAAGATCACACACATTCAGTGAGCTTGTCTAATACGAAAACAGATGGATTATCTTGGCTACCCTCTCCCAAGCCAAAGCAGAACAGAATATACAAACATGGAGAACACAGTGCAGCAACAGACGTGCTAATAAAATGCAAGCATGGATAAATAAAGTATCAAAGTGATGTGGTTAGTCTTTTCCAATGAAACCTAACATTCGAGGCAAAAACCATTTCTTCTCTTGGCTACTTCATGTTCTGATTCTGAGTTATTTTCCTGCTATTCTTTTAATCCAAGTTGAAATTGGAGCTCTTACCACCAGATCAGAGGACAAACACTTCTGTTAATTGCGCTAGTTTCCCACTGCCTCATGGTGCAGTAATTAAACTGCAGGACTGCAGCTGAGACTCTGCCCCATGATGTGAGTTCAATCTCAAAGGGCTCAGGTAGCCAGCTTGTGGTAGACGCAGCCTTCCATCCTTCTGAGGTCAGTATATCGAGTACCCAGCTCACGGGGAGGGGGGGGCAATGTGTAGCCAGCATAATTAAATTGTAAACTACCCAGAGAGTTGTTTAAGCTCTATGGGGCAGTTATATAAGCAGCATACTTTGCTTTTTTGCTATGCTTTGCTATTTTAAAAATATTGCCAACAGGCTTTTCTTGTTGGTATGGGGCAATGAAATTCCAGTAGGCCAACGGTGAGCCAAAATAGCATTCCTGTTCTTTTCATTTGGCATATTATGATGCTTCTTTAAGATGCTATTTTGATCACAAAAAAAGCTACATTCTAGCTCCTTGGAAGTTTGGTTACAAACTCAAATCTCAGATGCACTTAAAAACATCTAGGATTGATTGATGTGAGTATTTGTTTTTTATTTATCAGAAGGGAAGGTGCCGTGGGTCCCTCCACCTTCCTGCTTGGAGGAGGAAGATGTGGCAGACTTCATTCAGACAGCCGCACCAGAAACAATGAATCGTGTGCACTGGACCCAGCACCTGCCTCTTACTTGTGACCCTGCAGCATGGCTGAATTCTGAAACGCTCCTCCCACGGCTCACCATTGAGAACTTGAGCAAGTGGGCTTTCTACAAAGACCAGGATCTTGCTAAGTCTCCTAGGTCAAAAAAAGCATTGCAAGGAAGATGGGAGGCAGAAGATGCTAGTGAATACATCCTTGAGAAGGACATGGCACACAAACAGGTGAGTCACGTTGGAAGTTCTCTTAAGTCAGATGCTTGGTCCCTTAGCTCAGTCTTCTCTGCAACATGGGTGGGGAACCTTTGGCTCTCCAGAGCTTTTTTTTCATGATGACTCCCATAATTCCTGCTTGCTAAGGTTTCTGGGACTTGGAAGTCAGAACATCTGGAGAACCAAAGCCTTCCCGTCCTGGTTCATAGTCCAACAAGCATTGTTTCTTCAGGATTTCAGAGACTGGATTTTCCCAGACCTATGAGGAGATGCCAGGAATTGAACCTAATACATGCAAAGTTTATGCTTGAACACTGAATCACAAAACTTCCCCTGCACAAGGCTGTCACATACACTGACAGTAATATAAGTAAAAGACCATTATAGGGGAAATGTGGTTGAACTGATGTTATGCTGCACTTTGTAATGTGTTTGTCTTGTGCTGTCCAGGTATATAAAGATGAGGATTGCTATATGGAACTTGAGAAGGTAGAAGACCTTTCGAGACTGGAGTAAGTACAAAGACATTCCAGAGGGATTATCCCCATTGTGGGGCCTTTTGGCAGCCTTTTATTGAAGGTTTCCACTGGTTCACAGTATTCCCACCAGACACATACCCCCAGCGCTAAGGAGTCTCTTCTAATTGGAGCCTCAGGGCCCATTACAGCACCAGGAATGTAGGATGCATTGATTTATCTCGCCTTTTCTCCAAATGGATCCCCTAACTCTGGTTTGTCAGGGAGTAATAAAAATAGTTATGTGAAATTTTTTTTTAAAAAAAGCAATTAAAACTGATTTCTTCTTCTATTTTCAGGGAAGTCTGCGAAAGCTCTGTGTTGCTCTGCTTAAAGAAGAGATTCCATCACAATTTTATTTATGTATGGATATTATATTCTTAATCTCTTTGTTTGCGTGGTATAATCTCGGCATGTGGCCAGCAGTGGGTGTGTGGGTGGGGCTACTTCTTTCTTACGTGGTGAGGAATCACAAGTGGCCCATGGTCAAGGAAGGGTGGCTCTTTGTCCTATAAGGAATTCCCCCCATTCAGACCACAAGCCACCTTGAGGGGAATCCACAGTGAAATACCATGACATGTTGTTTCAGTCCAGGAGTCTTAGAATGTACCGTGTTTCCCCGAAAATAAGACAGGGTCTTATATTAATTTTTGCTCCAAAAAACGCATTAGGGCTTATTTTCAGGGGATGTTTTATTTTTTCATGTACAACCATCTACATTTATTCAAAGAGTCATGTCATCATCTTCTGGTTGCTGCACAATGGTGGAAGGCGGGGTTTCACTTAACTGGGGCTTATTTTTTGGGGTAGGGCTGATATGAGCATCCTGAAAAATCATACTAGGGCTTATTTTCAGGTTAGGTCTTATTTTAGGGGAAACAGGGTATATAGCAATAATTTCCAATCTTTTGGTCCTCGGACATTGCTGGATTGCAGTTCCCAGAATTCCTAGGCATTGGCCATGCTGGTTGGGGCATTTGGAAACTGAAACCAGCAACATCTGAAGACCCATGTTTGAAAACCACCTATTCTTTCTTATAAGGCAAACATTGAGGGAAGAGACAGAATTTGAAACTTTTTTTCTGGTGTAAGTGAAGCCAAGTCATGCCTTTTTTCCCCCCTTCTAGACCTACATTGGGCACATCTTGATCTCTGTCAATCCTTTCCAACCTCTCAGTATTTATTCAAGGGATGTGATGATCCAGTATCAGAAAGGGATGTTCTCCAGAAATGCACCGTATGTTCGTGTGTTTTTTAATCTTCTCTTACTCTGTTAAACTTATTTATATTTATCAAGCAATATACTGGACTTCCTACAGAATCTTGGGATCATTTCCACTGCTATGTCTGCCCTTGAAGTTTAGGAAAAAAGTTTACACAGCTGTGTCAGTAATGAAATATCTTTGGAGGGCAATTTGGCAAGAACACATCCTATGCAGTTCCTTATTCACCTCGGTGAGAATACTACAATTAAATTCACACACAAACCTCAAAATGATAGTGACAGTGTGTCTCTCATTGTGCGTTTATTGTATTTTTGTTTATTCTATTTTTTGTGCTAGATTTTTGTGTTTCTTGGGCTTCACTTAGGACTCACGCTAGAACTCATACAAACAATTGAATCCCTCAAATCAAATGTTGCAATTTATGTCCAGCTCCCAACAGAAGTTGCCAGGGTTGGGCATTATTAGCTTGTTTCAACCACCCTGAAACAGAAACTGCTCGGTGGTCTTTGGGTCTTACAAAGAACATTATTTTCCCTCTGTGCTATATGGCATTAAAAGTCTTGGGTTTAGGACTAGTTGCTGTTGTTGTACTTGAGTTCATTGTTGTTCTGTACTTTGTGGGAGGTGGATTAGGTTGTGGGAAAGACTTGTAACCTGGCGTGTTCCATGATGTTTTAAAACTTTTATGAGCTCAATCAAGTCAAGAACTTCCCCTCTTCTCCAATTTTGTACTCCTAACTGACCCTTTCCAAGGTTCAAGTCACCTGCAAAGGAAGTGTCTAAAAAAAACTAAAGTGGGTTTTTTGTTTTGTTTTCCTGTTTGTTTGCCTGTACTTGTTCAGACACATCTTTGCCATCACAGAAATGGCATATGCCTTCTCACAGAGCTCAGAGAAAGATCAGTGCATTGTCATCAGGTAAGAGACAAAGACACACTGCCAAGAGAGTCTTGAGATTTTCTTCTCTTTCTACTTGTTGCTTCTTCCTTCCTTCCAGACCTAAATAACAAGGATACTGTAATCATAATGGTGATTGTTGTAAGAGCAACATTATAACAGCAGCAGCAACAACAATAGGTAGTTATATCCAATGATTTGTCCCAACTATAGAAAACCCATTGAATCAGTGGGACATACGTAGATTTTGATGTAAGACAAAAAATAAGAAAAAAAATGTTGTGGTACCTTAAAGACTAACTGCTATATTTTAATGTGAGCTTTCATGAATAAGTCGACTTCCTCAGTGGTTTAGGTATCTGGCTGCAGAGCCAGAGGTTCGGAGTTCAGGTCCCCATTGTACATCCCAAAAGAACCAGCCTGTGTGGCCTTGGGCAAGTTGCACAGTCCCAGGGCACCCACAGAAGAAGGGAATGGTAAACCACTTCTCGATATTCTCTACCTGGAAAACTCTGGAAAAGGGTCACCATACGTCAGAATTGACCTGATGGCACATAACTACATTGTTATATTCATTGAATGGCTCTGCTGCAGTTAGGACCAACAGTGGGATTTAGGCTTGTGCAATTATGGCTACTCTTTGATCCATTTGTATTATCTGCTACAGGTTAGGCAAGGAGAACCCATTTTAATCTCTCATTTTGACTTCTTTTGTTCTTCATACATACCTGCATACTATTTGCTTATGCTGAATAGCTTAATTTTATGCACATTGGGATAGATGTGGGGCTTTGGAAAATATATTTGGAACCAGGGTTTTATGAGATAGGAAACTATGCAGAGGTGGGGGTGGAAACATACTTCAGCCTAAATCCCATTGTTAATCCCAACTAGAATTAACCCATTAAATCAATGGGATTTGCCCAGTTATTGGTTTAATAAAAAGGTAAAGGTTCCCCTTGACATTTAGTCCAGTCGTGTCCGACTCTAGGGGGCGGTGCTCATCCCCGTTTCCAAGCCGTAGAGCCAGCATTTGTCCGAAGACAGTTTCCGTGGTCACGTGGCCAGCGCGACTAGACACGGAACGCCATTACCTTCCCACCGAGGTGGTCCCTATTTATCTACTCACATTTGCATGCTTCGAACTGCTAGGTGGGCAGGAGCTGGGACAAGCGACGGGAGCTCACTCTGTCGCGTGGATTCGATTTTACGACTGCTGGTCTTCCGACCCTGCAGCACAGAGGCTTCTGCGGTTTAACCCACAGCGCCACCATGTCCCTTTCTTAAACTTATTGGTTTAATAAGTCCTATTTATTCAGTGTGTCTTCTCTGGTTGGGACAAGCAGTTAGATTTCAAGTCATAATTGGCTTTTCATGACATTATTTTAAGGAGGGATGAATTGTCCCTAAACCAGGATGTCCTCCAGTGTTATTGCTTTGGAATTATGGGCCAAGCCTGTATTGCCTACAATGCCATTGCAGTTCCAAATTTTTGTTTTTAATTTGTTTTCTTTATGAGAAGAATTAAAGAAAGTTCTGGATATGATCAGAGTTATTCCCTTAGTACCACTCATATTTCTCTTGAATTACCAAACATGCATTTGAGGATCACTTTGAGATTGCCCCAGAAGTGTGTGAAATAGTTTTTTTTGGTGGAGTTAATACACTTCGTTGTACTTCAAGGTGGTAAAAAAAGGAACTAACAGCATCCCTATGCTTAGTAACTTAATTGGGACTCTAGAGATAAACCTCACTGAACTAGACAGGACTTACTTCTGGATAAAATGTATAGTATTGAACTGTTTGAAGATATACAGAGAGTTGAAATAGCTTTGTAATGTGCTGAAGCTCTGAGTGTAATAATGATGAGTGCTGTATTTGTAAGACTAATTACTTTGAATCATAATAATAGTATGTGGACTAGTGTGTTGTTACAGATGAGTTTATGTACTTCTTGGCTGATTCAGACATTTACTGGAAGTGTGAGTGGGGGTGCATTCATGAAATATCTACTGGGTAGTGAGATTTTGTTGGCAATATTACTTTTGATGAAAGTCAATAAAACGGGTGGGTGGAGGAGGAAAGAATTAGCAGCTGTACTGTGGTGCTAATTGTACTGGTGGAGGATGTGATCTAGCCATCTAAACAACAATGCCAGTTATCCAGTCATCTTTTCCTTTTTAATGTGTTGTAATGCAGTGGACACAGTGGCTCAGGGAAGACAGAAGCTGCCAAAGCTATTATCCTGTACTTGTCCAGGCTATACCAAAGGCAAGAAAGTCCTGGGAAAAAACAAGTATGTTTTGGATTGTTCTCATTAAGTTTTGTGCAGAAGCAATCTGGTCACTGCCAGAATTAGCTTTGACCCCAGTACCAAACACATGATCTGAAGTTGAATCCTGAGGAAAGCAGTGGAACTTGCTTCATCTAAAAAAGGCACACACCCTGTAGAGCTGAGGTGGGCTGCTTATGGGCCTGTGGAGTGTTCCTCTTTGTACACAGAGAGTGAGATGCATGGCACAGGCGGGGTGGAGGCCTTTGCAAGGCAGCCGTGGAAGCAAACTCTGCTGTCATGGCTGGTTTGTCCATGGTATCTGTAGGGAATGGGGCAAGATATGGGAACCCCCTACACACACCCCAGTTCTCCTGCCCTGTCCCTTCCCTACCCCCTAGGAGTTTGAGTGGGAAGGAACCTTTTTTTTTTGTATGTGTGTGAAAAGCTTGGTTTCCCTCTCCCACCTTCTTGCCTTAGGGGCTGTAAAAGTTGGCAGGACTTTGAATGTAGTGGGACACCTGATTGCAAATTCTCTCAAATCACAACCTAAGTAAATAAAGTTGCTCTGTTAACTGATTAACAGTCACATAATTTCTTTGACTTGGAAGGAGACATAATCAGCAATACCAACAGCAACATTTCCCTTTCCCATATAGCCCTATGATGTGCTACCCATCCTAGAAAGTTTTGGAAATGCCAAGACTATCCTAAATGACAATTCCAGCCGCTTTGGGAAATTCTTGCATGTCCACCTGAGACAGTGAGTAAATAAAGAAACTGAGTAAATATGACAGCTTTAAACAAAAATGGTTTAGCCAGCCTTGTTGGCTTACATGGGGGAAAGCATGCGAAGTCTACAGTACAGCAACGCCTGTATTAAGAACATGTTGAATAACTGATCCAAAAACTTATTAGGTGTGTCTAAAAACTTATTAGGGCAATTGATAAAACAGCCAGCCCTGATAGCTAAGTAGAGCAGGGGTCGGGAAATTTTTGGTCTTCCAGATGTTCTGGGTTTCAGCTTAGCTGAAGCCTTAGCTAGCAAAAGAGATCATGGGATTCATAGTCTAAAATATCTAAAAAGGGCAGAGTTTCACCAGCCCTGATGATCAGTCTCCATGATCAGTGGTAACTCTACAAGATGCCAGCCATGCAGACATACTATTTAGGAAGTAACGGCTTGCACAAAGCTGATAAACCTTATGCTGAATCACTATCAACTGCGATCTACGAATGGATGTGTTTACACTGAGAGATGATCTGTGTTGAATTCTGCATTCCTTATGTAAGGACCAAAATAGTTGTGACTCAGTTTTACAGTTAGGAGGGGATAAAACATTATCCTTTAGAGATGGCCTTCACAACCTCCCTATTTGTATAATCAAAGTGCGAACAGAACACTCATTGTTGTCTCTCAGTAACTGATCACCATACAAAAGCAAGCTAATCTGCAACTTGAGAAGCTGTGAAACATCCCTGGTGGGTAATTATACCCCCTTTACTGCTTAAGTCCACTTGCTCTTCCCTAAGAGAGGTTGTTCATATTTAATTTGTATCTCACACAATCTGTTCTTTGATTTAAATATCCTATATTCCTTGACCTGCTTTCCAGCCTCATTGTATGTTAAACAGTTATGGGAATTTAGGACCCAGCTGGCTTTGCTCAATAGAAGAAGAAAATGCTGAACTCCAACTAAGTGCTGTGAAATTCTAAATTTGGATTCTGTTGCTAGCAGCCTTCAAAAGGCCAAAGCTGGAAAATTAAGGAGTAATCGACTTTTGATAGGATTTCATTATTCCATTAACTGCTACAGGTCTGAGGAGCAGCAGCCTTCAGATGTTTCTAAACCCCTAAGATTAAAGGCCTTCATTTGTTGATGGTGGGATCATCTAATGAGTTTCAAAATATTGCCTTGTGTTGCTTGTTGGTTGATCACATCTGCAGTGAAAGTGTGAAAATGTCTCCTCTTACTGTGGTTTCTCTCTTAATAGTGGACTCATGGTGGGCACCTCTATCTCTCACTATCTTTTGGAAGAGTGTAGAGTTATTTTTCAGGTAAGAGCACATCATCCTTACATGGCAGGTGGTTGATGATTGCCTATGTGTGCGGTACAAAAACTTGTAGCAGGAAGTCCTGCTTCTGTAGCCTGGAAACCCATATCGCCAAGAGTTTGTTAAAGAAAGAGGAATGGGCTGCAGGGCAAATCAGTGAATATTGTAGAAAGATGAGTTTGTGTTAGACCCAGATCACAGCAGCGGCAGCTCACATGGGCAGTGGTGGGAGTTTTAGTCTAAAACATCTGGAGGGGATGAGGTTGAGGAAGATTGGGCAGTGGATATCACTTCCCCTCCGGGCAGATTATACAGAGCTGCCATATTTTGAGCAAAACCTCTACCTCCAAATAGGAGAGCATCATATCTACTGAAGCACCATACAAACTCTGAGGTCACTTGACCAAGGGCAGACATGATTATAGGTCCATAAGCATGGTTTGTTATTTTTGTTTCAATCAGTGGAGTTCAGGATCCTTCAGTGCTCTACCATTACTGCTTCCATCATTCCTGGAATTCATTTTAAATAACAGAACACGAATAACGACGTTTAGTAGGATACTTATTTGCTTGCTTCCTTGTTCCCATTATAAGCAATATCACATTACTTGTAATGTGACTTAACTGCAAGAGTTGCCTCCTTTTTTCTCTTTCTAGAGTCCTGGTGAAAGGAGCTTCCATGTATTTTATGAGTTTCTGGCTGGGCTGCCCACAGAGCAGAAAGAAAAACTTTATCTGCAGGAGTCAGAAACTTACTTTTATCTCAATCAGGTAAGTAAATGGATGACTTCAGAGATGTAGTTCAATCCGAAGGAGCCATTCTGGGTGTTGGAACATAAAAAGTGAACAGTTCCAAGCTCTGGTTCAATCATAGCAGTACTTGTCATCAGTTACGTAAATGGCATGTTGGAGATTATATAATGGGATAGATAAGAGTCATGGTGACATTCTGGTTAGCTTAATCTGTGATTAGCAAATATCTCAGAGCCACTAATTTGTTGCTAAGTGCCATCAAGTCCCTTCTAACTTATGGTCCCTAACTTATGAATGAATGAATGTCCTCCAAAAGGTGCTATTAGATCATGCAAGAAAGGTCATGAGTTCTTTTATTGAGTCGGTCCACCTCACTAAGATATTTATGTCTCCCTCATTTTCTGATGCCTTCTACTTTTCTAGCATTATTGTCTCTCCCAGTGAGACTTTTAATAGTATGGCCATAATACTCATATTAGACCTTCTAATTTTTAGTGAGAAATCAGCCTGATTTATTCTACAACCTACTTATTTGTCTTTCTGGCAGTTCATGATTTCTGTAGAGTTCTCTTCTAGTACCACATGCTGAATAAATTGATTTTTTTCCCCTGTCAGCTTTCTTAATTTTCTAGCTTTCACATCCACACACAGTAATTGGGAATACCATAATATCACGTGATCCCCAGCAACACACATTTACACTTGAGTTTCTAGTTCCTTCATGGCTGCCCTTCCTAGTCTCAGTTTCTTGTCTACAGTCTCCTTTTGGACTGATGGTTGAACCAAGGTATACAAAGCCTTTAACAATTTCAGCGTCTTCATTGTCCACATTAAAGTTCTGTAGTTCTTCTTTAGTCAGGATTTTTGTCTTCTTAATGCTCAACTGCGGTCTTGCCTTTGTACTTCCTTCTTTTATTTCATCAGGAGGCTTTTCAGCTCACTGCTCCTTTCTGCCAGTAATGTTGTGCCAGCTGCGTATCTGACATGATTGACATTTCTTCCACAAATTTCATCTGAATCTAATTCAGATTCCCAACCTTGGGTAATCCAGGTGTTCCTGGACTGCAATTCCCAGAAGCCTTCACCACTAGTTGTGCTGACTGAGATTTCTGGGAGTTGCAGTCCAAGAACACCTGGATTACCCAAGGTTGGGAACTACTGTTCTAGATCAAGGGTAGATAGCTTGTGACCCTCCAGATGTTGTGGGACTGTTGTTTCCATCCAATCTACCCAACATAGTCAATGGTGGGGGATGGAGTTAACAGTATCTAAAGGGTCACTTCTAAACTAGATGTTGAAGAAAAGGGTTCCAGAATGCCAAGAATGAATGGTATGCTTGATTGAGAGTCATTCCTAATCATGAGTTGTGTTGATTCCTCTAGGGCAGAGTATGTGAGCTTCCAGGAAAGCAAGATGATCAAGACTTTCTCGTCTTGATGAAGGCTCTCCAGACGATAGACCTCTCTGATGACCAGCTGACCTCTGTCTGGACAGTGCTTGCTGGCATTCTGCAGCTGGGAAACATTTGCTTTACTTCTTGCGAGGTATAGTGCATTGCATCCTTGTTAGGTGTGGGCTAGATAGATCAAGTGTCAGGTGGATATACAATTGGCTACAGAATCGTACTCTGATGATTAATGGGTCCTTCTCTAACTGGGAGGAGGTAACAAGTGGGGTACCCCACTGGGCCTGGTGCTCTTCAATATTTTTATTAATGACTTGGATGAGGGAGTGCAGGGAATGTTTGTCAAATTTGCAGCTAATACCCTAGAAGACAGAAAAAAATTCAAAATTACCTTGATAGGATGGAGCAGTATGACTGTTAGAGCAGTATGACAGTGGAACCAGTGACCACGGGAGTTGGTGAGTGCTCCAGCACTGGAAGCATTCAAGAAAAACTTAGATAATCACCTGGCAGATATGCTTTGATTGTATTCCTGCATTGAGCAGGGGGTTGGGCTTGATGGCCTTGTAGGCCCCTTCCAACTCCACTTTTCTATGATTCTATGAATTTCACAGTGACACTAGCAATGCCAGCCAAGTCAGTGGAAATAGCCTCAGGGCTATGTGCTTTATAGCAGTGTGCAAATTGTGAGATTCCCTGAGAATCTCCTCTCTCTCTCTCTCTCTCTCTCACACCCCCGTACTAAGGGATGCTGTAGCCAACTCTGGGCTATTTTCTAAGTTGATCAAACTCTGAGGCTGACTATATGGACATTTAGTCTGCTGTTTGATCTGCTGCAGGTGCAGGCTGGTTCATTCCTAAGAACAGCAATCAAGTGACATCTTTGCTGAAGCGAGCCAGCCCACCCCCAGAATGTTCCTACCTGTACCTTTCTGAGCCTCTGTCAGGGGCTTCTTTTTTCTTTTTTTTTTTTTTGTGCAGGTAGGATTGCTCTGACACAGTGTGTATGTGCTGTCCTAATACACTCTTTAAATTAAAAAAAATATATAAGTGTATTAGGGCAGTGCATATGTACTTCACCACTTTAAAAAAAGAATCCTAAAGGCCAAATGGAAAACTTGCTCCAGGAAGCAAAAGGAGACTGGAGATGACAACGAGGGAGAATTTTGTTTGCTGTTCTCTTCTAGTCAAGAGCCAAGCAAACAAAATTCCCCTTGGTCGCTACCTCCTGTCACCTCCCACTTTCAGGAGGAATTTTCCCATTTGGCTTTTATTTTTTTAAAGTGATGCAGTGCATGTGCACTGCCCTAATACATTTTTTAAAATTGTTTCACTTCCTTGGCCCTCCACTTTGAACATGACCCTTGAAATATTCCTTTCCTGTTGACAACAGTGTGTGGTGCATAGCACCCTCGGTTATCTAGAAGATAATGTTGCCTGTAAAAATCATTCCCACATTTATCTTCATCTTTCTTTCTTTTTGACACACTAGAAAGAGTCCTTTGAGTTTGCTGTCATCCCTAGTGAAACGGAAATCCAGATTATTGCCAATTTGCTGCACATTTCAGCAGATCTCCTTCAAAGAGCCATCACCCACCGTGTCACTGTAAGTGTCTTTTCCTTTGTAGGCAAGTCTTACTTTCTCCCATTAGTTTTTTCACAAAGGATTTGTGGTTAAATGATGCTGACTCTTTTATGCTATGATATGAAGAGTGGGAATGGATTGAAGTACCATTTCCTCTACTTTTCCCTGCAGTTTTTCTGTGGTCATATCCGAAAAGTGCACATATTGACAGTTTCATGATTGCGTATTCGTAGAACTGTCCTTGCTCATCAGAGCTACTTTTTATTTGTGAACGCTAGTTTATATTTGCTGCAATAGCAACAGTACCTGTAGTGGTAAAATCCCCTTTATTTTCTAATTGAAAGAGGATGCATTGATTAATAAATTATAATTTTACCACTTCTCTGTTCCAGTCTGCAATTATAGGAGTTCCAAAAGGGATCCATTAATAATCCGAGTACAAATGTAGAATCTGGTGTTTGTGTCTCAAAGTAAAACATGGGATCTTCCATTGTTGTAACTGATGAGCTGTGATTATTGAAACAAGTACAGAGTCTGTAGCTTTTCCCCCAGTATAGTGCATAATAGAGTCTTTTTCGTCGTCTGCCGTCCCTCAGGCACTGGGTGAGAGACAGTGTGGCTGTGCTGCTGCCGGTGGCCAGCCTTCCTGGGGGAGTTTGGCCTGGACTCCCTTGGCCTTGCAGGACTGGGCCCTTCCTGCCTCTGGCTGCCCCACCCCATCCTCAACATCAGCCACCTGGCTCGGAGGGGAGAAGGGGCTTTAGAAGGGTTTTTTAAAATTATTATTACTGTGATTATTAATTGCCATCAGGTTATATAGGGACCCACAGTAGATCTGAGGGAACAGGAAGGGGGGATGGCATTGGAGGGGGCAGCCATTGAGGTGGTGCTGGGTAGGGGAAGGAATGGCAGTGGGGGTAGAACATGCCCATGTAGGAGAAGAGAGGTTAGATATCTTACATCTATCCCCTCTTCTAGTCCTACCCCCAACCAGATGGTATCAGGTGACCATATCAGCAAACCCTCAAGCCACACGGTGCTGTTGATGAACGCCAGGTCAGTACAAAATAAGACTGCCCTCATCCATGATGTAATTCTGGATGATGGTGCTGACCTGGCGTGCATTACTGAGACCTGGGTGGGAGAGGAGGGTGGTGTTCCCCTCTCCCAGCTGTGTCCGCCTGCGTACTCCGTCCAGCACCAATGTCGCTCGGAGGGTCGGGGAAGGGGAGTTGCTATGGTCTATAGGAGTTCTATCTCCTTGACCAGGCTTCCTATCCCTTTGAGAGGAGGTCTTGAGGGCCTGTATTGTGTGTTGGGCTTACGAGACAGATTAGGGATTCTGTTGGTGTACCGCCCACCCTGCTGCGTACCAACAGTCTCCCTGCCTGAGCTGACGGAGGTAGTCTCGGACCTGGTGTTGAGGACTCCCAGGCTTTTGGTGCTGGGGGACCTCAACATTCATGCCGAGGCTGCCTTGACTGGGGTGGCTCAGGACTTCATGGCCGCCATGACAACCATGGGGCTGTCTCAATATGTCATTGGCCCGACACATGAGAATGGCCATACCTTGGACCTGGTTTTCTCAGTGGGACTGGAAGATGGTGGTTTGGATGTGGAGGGGCTGGTTGTGACCCCATTGTCATGGTCAGACCACTTCCTGGTCAAGTTTAGTCTATTAGCTTCTTCTCCCCTCTGCAAGGGTGGGGGGATCTATTAAGATGATCCGCCCTCGGAGACTAATGGATCCGGATGGTTTCCTGAATGCTCTGGGGGATTATCTGTCTGATATGGTCAGCGCTCCTGTCGAAGCTCAGGTCACCCTATGGAATAGGGAGATGACCCGGGCGGTTGACACGATTGCGCCTAAGCGCCCTCTCCCTGCACGCAGAGCTCAGACAGCTCCTTGGTATACTTCTGAACTGCGGGCGATGAAGCGAGAGGGGAGACGGCTGGAGCGCAGGTGGAGGAAATCCCGCTGGGAGTCCGATCGAACACGACTTAGAGCCCATTATCGGGCCTATTTCGTGGCAATACGGCTGGCGAAACGGCAATATTTCTCCAGCCGTATTGCTTCCTCAGAATGTCGCCCAGCAGAGCTGTTTCGGTTTCTTCAACCGGGGAAATCCGGTGGAGGTCCTGGACTGCTCATCAGCTCGCTGTGATGAGTTTGCCATTCATTTTGAGGGAAAAATCGCTCAGATTCGCAGTGGGTTGGACTCCACTGTTACTGCAGAATCGGAGGATGTGTCCAGTGTGCCGTGCTTAGGTCAAATATTAATGGATGAGTTTCAATTGTTGAGACCTGAGGATGTGGACAGGGTGCTTGGATCTGTCTGTTCTACCACCACTCCACTCAACCCTTGCCCATCTTGGCTAATTGGAAGATCTGCCAGGGGGGTTCGCACCTGGGTCCAGGAGGCCGTGAACGCCTCTTTGAGAGAGGGAGTGGTCCCTACCACCTTGAAAGAGGCGGTAATTCGGCCACTCCTTAAAAAGCCTAACCTGGACCCAAGGCTGGTGGTTAACTACCGACCAGTGGCGAACCTCCCTTATTTGGGCAAAGCGTTGGAGCGGGTTGTGG
The DNA here is from genome assembly GCA_037013535.1 of Intellagama lesueurii. Taxonomy (NCBI): domain Eukaryota; kingdom Metazoa; phylum Chordata; class Lepidosauria; order Squamata; family Agamidae; genus Intellagama; species Intellagama lesueurii. Next base: position 181,977,659 of record JBAJHW010000002.1, read on the forward strand.
CCGGGCAACTCCAAGCGCTGCTGGATGAAACGGATTTTCTGGATCCATTTCAATTGGGTTTCAGGCCGGGTTTTGGTACGGAGACTGCCTTGGTTGCCCTGTATGATGACCTTTGCCGGGAGAGAGACAGGGGGAGTGTGACCCTGTTGATACTCCTGGACCTCTCAGCGGCTTTCGACACCATCGACCATGGTGTCCTTGTGGATAGGCTGGCTGGGTTGGGAGTTGGGGGCACCGCTTTACGGTGGTTCCGCTCCTTCCTAGCTGACCGTGTCCAGAGGGTGGTGCTGGGGGACAGTTGCTCTGTCCCATGGCGTTTATGTCATGGAGTTCCTCAGGGCTCGATACTGTCCCCCATGCTGTTTAACATCTACATGGAACCGCTGGGAGAGGTCATCAGGAGGTTTGGGCTGAGGAGTCAGCAATATGCTGACGATACTCAGCTCTACCTCTCGTTTTCCACCAATCCAGGTGAGGCGGTTTCTGTGCTGAACTCGTGTCTGGACCTGATAATGGACTGGATGAGGGTTAATAAATTGAAACTCAATCCAGACAAGACGGAAGTGCTGTTAGTGGGTGCTTCGCCGGACAGGCTGGAGGGCCATTTCCCTGCCCTGAATGGGGTTACACTCCCCCTAAGGGATAGGGTCCGCAACCTGGGGGTGCTCCTGGACCCCAGTCTAACTCTGGAAGCCCAGGTGGACTCGGTGGCCAGGGGCGCCTTCCTTCAGCTGCGGAAATTATACCAGCTACGGCCCTGCCTGGACGAGCGGAGTCTCATGACAGTTACACACGCACTGGTAACATCTCGTATAGATTACTGCAATGCGCTCTACGTGGAGCTGCCTTTGAAGACGGTCCGGTGACTGCAACTGGTCCAGAATCGAGCTGCACGGCTGGTGAGTGGTGGGGCCGCTAGGGGACATATCAAGCCGATTCTGTTTAAATTACATTGGCTACCAGTTGCTGCCTGGGCCCAATTCAAAGTGCTTGTTTTGACATATAAAGCCCTAAACGGCTTGGGCCCTGGATACCTGAAGGACCGCCTCCTTCCATATGAACCTACCCGGCAGTTAAGGTCTAGCCAGGGGGCCCTTTTGAAAGAGCCGTCCCTCAAGGAGGTAAGAGGGATGGCTTGTAGACAAAGGGCCTTTTCGGCAGCTGCCCCCAGACTATGGAACACCATCCCAATTGAGATTCGTCTGGCGCCAACGCTGATGACATTTCGGCGCCAGGTCAAAACCTTCCTGTTCCAGAAGGCTTTTAATTGAAATAATATCAACTGTGGGTCCTGATGGCAATTTTTAGAGTACATATTTTAATTGTATTTTAATTGTTTTATCTTTTTATTGTATTTTAATTGTTGTAAGCCTCCCAGAGACCTTTGGGTAGAGTGGGTGGCATATAAGTTAAATAAATAAATAAATAAAATAAAGAGACAGAGGGTTATTTGCATCAAGTCCATTGAGTTCAATGGGAACTGATTTCATCTAACTTTTCCTGGATCCAACCTGGTGTATGGGTTGTCTATATGTATGCATGTATTTATCTATATTTTGATTTTCTGTCAGCAACTTATGTTATTGTGTGGCAGTGCAAATATTGTCAAGTAAATTAATACAATATTCAATTGTAGTGGGAAAGTTCAAATCCACTGTAAACATTTCTGATATTTAGTTCTTTCATTTTACATAATGTGATTCCTGAGTAACCTCCAAAACCAGGTGAACAAAGGGAAACAAGTCTTTCATGCCAGTACAGTTTGTATCAGTTCGTGGGGACAAACCTGAACATGTGCTTTTGAATGAGCAGAGATGAAGTGAAATATATTAGTGCTAGAACTTTTGTCAGCCATGGTCAGCCAACTAGAATTTTTGTCAGTCATGGCCTTCTAATCTGTAATCTTTGTTATATGATGCAATTACAGTGGCTCAGAAGCTTCTCTCTGCATATATATAAATTCTTGCTGGTTTCACTATCTGACCCTTCTTTTCCCCCAGGAAACTTGTTATGACCGGATATTCACCCCATTGTCAGTAGAAAGTGCGATAGATGCCAGGTAACCTCCACTGCTTTTACCTTGATATTATTTCAGGCTTTTCATCCACATAATAATCTCTCTTTCTCTTTCTCTTCCTCCCACTCCCCATACTCAGGGATGCTATAGCCAAGATTCTGTATTCCTTGCTCTTTGATTGGCTGCTTATGAAAGTCAACGAGTGGATGGCTCCATTGGAGATGGACAGTACTGTTGGCATTTTAGACATACATGGCTTTGAGGTCACTTCCTTTGTTCACTTTATGGTGTGCTTTGGAGTAGCTTGTGTGTTTGATCTGTGTTCATGTTAGTGTGGATTCTGATACTTGGAATTGCTAGCAAAAATATGTAAGCAGATCATCTTTTTTTCTGCTCTGTAAAGGTTTCCTGGATACAACCAGTCAGTCTGGTGTTGTTGTCAAAATTAAAAAGGGAATAGAAAATTAAGAGAGAGAAGAGGAAAACGAAATACTAGGACGCTTTAAATACTAACACATTTGTTTCAGTGTGAGCTTTTGTAGATCAAAATCTACTTCTTCAGACACAAGGACTGGAAATACATGTCCTCTGTATTTATACATATCCCTCAAGACTCTGGATGGAACTTTTGTATTTAATGGACTTCCATCCCCCAAATGTGGCTGGAGCTCCCCAGGCTGAATTATGGGAGTAAAAGCCTCATAGTGGCACAGGGTAGAACAGCCTACACTCGCTTCCCTCACCCGTTCCTCCAGTCAGCAGGGAAAACAGTGGGCTGTGTGCAAATCGTGAGTTTCCCTGAGACTTTCAAAGCTCTATGGGAGGGCAAATTCCAACAGAGGCTGCCTATATGTATTCCCATGACTACTAATGGGACTTTCATATTTAATGGACTTCTACCACAAGCCTCTATCAGAACTCACCCTGCCATGGGGACTTGCAAGCCTCAGGGAGTCTGGTGATTCTCACACCACAGCAGGGTGCTTTCCTCCCAGCTGACTGCAGGACCGGTGGGTGAGGGAATTAAATGCAGGTGAAGGGTCAGTTCTATCTGATGCTGCTGTGAGGTTTTCACTCCCATCATTTGGCCTCAGGAGTTCCCACTGAATTATGGGGGTGGAAGTTCATTAAATACAAAAGTCCCATCCCTACACATGACCAGGTGAAGATGCAGTTAATACACAAAGGGATATTGGTTTGTTAACATAAGATGGAAGTGGCTTTCATTTTTTGGTCATTTAGCTATATTGAATGTCAGCTCCCAGGATCCCTTACCATTGAACATGCTGCCTGAGCCTTCTGGGAAGTGAAGTCCAAAACAGCTGATGGACCATAAGATTGAAAATCACTAAGCAATAAGGAATAGTGGTTGGATTCAGGCAGTCTTAGCAGATTCCGCTTTAAGTTCCCACTGAGCCATGAAACTCACTGTGTGATCTTGACATTCCTGGTAGTGTTGTTGTGGGAGAAAAGAGAGAAGGAAAGTCTTGAGCTTACTGAAGGAAAGGAAAGGTACAAATTTAACAAAGAGATAAACAGTAATGCATTTGATGAATAATTAGCAAGCATTTTGATATTACAATAATCTGTGTTTTGCAGTGGGCCATTAAACATAGAAAGCGCTGATTGAGCATCCAATTAAAATAGATTAAATACTGATTCCTTGTGCCATGGCTTTCATATACTGTATTTGGTTTTTTTAAATTTACAACTTACTAAACCTGATCCATTAATTTTTCTTATGAAAACTTTTATTGATAAAAATTTCCTTAACCTTTCTCAACAGCCCAAAATACAGAATACTTGTGACAGTATCCTTTGGGAAAGCCCCAGGCTTTTATAGCTTCTCCTAATTTCCAGTAAAGGAAGCCAAAGCACTTCAGTAGCATTTCCTCCACCCTTGTGGGATGAGTAGAACACTCCTTTATTCCAATGAGGGCAAGCTGCAGCTAAAGCACCATAAATGTAACACTGTGTCTGGTTCCACTCAACATAAATGACTTCCTCATGGTTTGGATGAAATAAGCTGCCACCCTCACCTCGGCCACCTTCTCTCTTACTCCTCCCTTTGATAGAGAGCTAGGCAAGGTACAAGGGAAAGGAATGAAGAGTGTTCCCTTGGTTTTGGTCTCCCACTTCATCCCAGTAACTAAAATATAGGCTACAGCCAGAAGGGTCTCTTGGCTTTCTTCACGCACAGCATCTGCCCCTTTCCTTGTGAATCCGAAGTGAAAGAACTTTGCACCCTTCTATGTAATCTACAGGATCTTGGGGTAAACAGTCTGGAACAGCTGTGCATTAACTTTGCCAATGAGCATCTCCAACACTTCTTCAGTCGGAGAGTCATCGCTCAAGAGGAGGTAAAAGAGAATGCCAGGCACCTGTGGGGTTGCTCGGGCCGCCAGCTCTGCCATTAGGCAGAAGGAGGCAGCCGATTCAAGCCGCCCATGAGAAGGACAGTATCAGCAGTTGCTGAGCTATTCTTCTTCAGCTCCTGAGCCATTTCCTCTGTTGTAGGACTGAACTGGATGTGCCACACACCGTCCTCCCTGAAATGGCCTGCTGCCCTCAGGTGTGGTAGAGGGTGCTACGTATCCCAGCACCAGTTCTAAAGGAAGGTTCACCTGGCAGTCTCACTGTTTTTCAAATGAAATGGGAGAGAGGGCACTTTTTCTCCTTTTGTCTCAGGCAGTAAAATGTCTTGTCAGCCCTAGCGAGTACACAATTGTCCGGGAATGCAAAATGAGGAGGCCGACAACAGATGTTGTTGCATGGCAGCTCCCAGCATTACTGCCATTGACTCTGCTGTCTAGGGAGGTCAGGAGCTGCCGTCCGATTACATCTGGAGTCTAGCAGCATTTGCCCATAACTTCACATTGAATGGAGAAAGCTCGGTATTGTTGCTCCTTGGATACCAACATATAGATGGGTGAGGACAAGCCCTGGGTATGTTGGCCAGTCTGAGATGAGAATTCTGTCTTCATGATTGGATGCTGCTGGCTGGGGTAAACCACATGCATGTATTCCGTATGTGTCTCTTCATCCTCCCCCTTCACACTGAATGCAGATGTTTATCCAGAAGCAGTGCTTTTGTCTGTGCAGTGGTGAGGGAGCACCAAACCACCGATTAAAAATAAAAATAAAATAGTTCACCGGCTCATTCTAGGGTTATTGGTATTTTATATCATGGCTGTTGGATTTCATTCGGATTATCTTTGGCTGCTAGGAGGAGTATGTGCAAGAAGGCCTAAGGTGGAGCCCTATGTTGAAGATGGCTGTGGACCATTCCTGCCTGGACCTGATAGCTGCAAAGCCCTATGGGATCCTGCATGTCCTGGAGGATCAGACGTCACTGATGCAGGTCAAGGGTTGGTTAGGGCTGCTTTTGTACTTGCATAGGGTGGTACAAAGTATTTTTGCCAGAGCTTGAGAAGGCTATCCTTTTAATTATAACCCTCAGAATATAGATAAACACTGATTTGACAGGTCTGTGAATGATTTGTGATAGCTTCCCTGAATGTTTATCACCCTCCAGAAAGAAATGGTGCAGCCACAGAGAGTGTGTGGGGCAGGCTTGATGGCATGATTTACAACTTGCAAACAAGTTACTCATACACCTTATAGTTTTGTGTGCAAATCTGAGTGCTTGCCCAGGAGAAAGCTAAGCCCAAGACTCAATGTATCTGTAACAGATGGTTTTGAACATGTATCTAGGGGCCAGAACCACTCAAAGGTGAGGCCATATATGTTTGCCTTCCTAATGAAATGCCAGTTAATATGCTTAAATGTAATCTAAAGCATAGGTGAAACCTATACTTAGACTACCTTTACTGTACCTACTTAGATTACTTTTACTATATCGAATACTACCTAGGCTGCCTTTACTATACCTATTTAGCAAATCTAGGGGCAATGCTTTGTTTGAAATGACTCTTTTGCGTATTTGATTACTCATGCTCATCATTATCAGCTTCTAACAATCGTGTCTGTAGCATTTATTGTGATGCTTAGAATTGCTATGAAGAAGGCAACTTCAGCCACTCTTTGTAAGCCTTTATGTTGACTTTAAAGGCTTCAGATAACTTAGGGTCTTTCTGGACTGCCTTTCATTAGAATTAGAATAGTAAATGCTCAGCTCTTATTCATATTTTGCAAAGGATTCAGTTTCAGTGTCTGTCCTTCAGAAAATGCTTCTTTTATGTAGAAGCAATTATCCTCCCCTAGAATGCAAATAGTAGTCTCCCTTTGCTGAAAAATGCAGCTCCCCATTCCCTCCCAAATACTGAGACTGTGAGTGCAATTAAATGGTTCGGTAATCCTAGATCAGTTTAAATTAAGCTAAACGGGTTCACTTGGAGGTGCAGTTTGTCATTTGGGCCCATGCCTGCATCCATATACAAGGATCAATCATGCTGCACCTCAAGCGACCCTGTTAAGCACACACTGGATGGATCTTCTTTCCCCTTAAAGAAAAAGAAAACAATCAAACAAAAACAAAATTGGGGTAAACAGAGCACAGACAGAGTTCTGACTCCTGTCCTCTGAAGATGCCGGCCACAGAGACTGACGAAATGTTAGGAAGAGCAACCTTCAGAACACGGCCAAAGAGCCCAAAAAACCCACAACAACCATCAAAAACAAAATTCCCCTTCCCATCTGCTCTTCTGTGCTTTGCCTAAGGCGCTTAACAGTCTTGAGGATTGGGACATTTCCTTGCTGCTTGCCTGCCCAAGGAAGGAAGAGGAAGTTTTTCCATTTCTTTTTAATGGTTGCTAACTGACACAGCATATCAGTGCTGCTTTTAAAAAGCCCTTTCAAAGCTTTGCTGAGGTATTAGCAACATTAAAAAGAAATGGAAACTTCCCCTCCCTTCTCCTTCACAAGCGAGGCAAGGAAGCTTCCCATTTTCCAAGATCATTGAACAGCTTCAGCAAAGGGACAACCAGCCATCTGCTTTGGTTGGATCCCAGGGATGACACACGCTGGAGCCAAACCAAAACAGAGGGAACCTACCTGTACCCAAAAAAAAAAAAAAAAAAAAGGGGGGGGGAACCCTGACAGGGACCCAAAAGGGTGCCAGGTAGGCATCTGTCAGCGGGCTGGTTTGCAGACTGACTGACTGACTGACTGACTGAGTTGGCCTGACAGTTGTCAGTATAGTGGTAGCATGTTTATGTGACACAGTCAGAAAAATAAAATAATGAACACCAACAAAACTGCCACTTCTTTTGCATCCATGCCTTAACCCTCTCTCTCTCTCTCACACACACACACACACAGAAACTTACTCTCTCACGGAAGTTTTTCTGTGCGTGCGTATATGTGTGTTACCTTTCTAAGAGCTACATAATCTTTTTTCCAGCATAAGAGTACATACCTCCCTTTTCTTTAAAAAAGAAAGAGAAAGCAGAAAAGAGGATTAATCATCCTCCCTTGAACAACCTACAGTAGGTTGGGATCTACCAGTACAAATCTGTTGTGTAGTTTCATGTTTCTGTCACATTGAAAGATCGTGACAAGCGCATTGGGATCATTTGTGAATTTGTGGAACATGTAGAAAAAGGGACCCTTTTTCTACCTGTCCCTAATGGTGCTGGGTTTTCAACATTATTTTGGTGTCCATAAAGTTTTTATCCTCTCCGAAGCAGGCCACAGACCACACTTTCCTGCAGAAGTGCCATTACCATCACGGAAACAGTCCTTGCTATCTCAAGCCCAAGCTGCCTCTGCCTGTTTTCACTGTGCTACATCATGCAGGACCAGTGACTTACCAGGTAGATGGGTAGAGAGGTGCTCCCTCAAACATAACCTGCTTTGGAGGTTTGTCCTGTGCTCGGGTGTGTGGAGAAACGCATGGGAGCACAGTTTGAACTGTTGGATAGACAAAGATGAGTGTCCTTCATGAAAAGCAAGGCGTGGGGTGTGTAAATTTACCTCATTTGATCTCGAGACATATTCTTAAAAATCAATCTGAGTGATGTAGAATTTGGTTTTATAGGTCCACAAGTTTCTGAATAAAAACCAAGACCAGTTACGCCCAGAAGTCCTGGAAATTTTCTCCCACAGCCATCTCAAGGTATGTTAAGTGGTTTATGTTCATTATTATATTTCAAATACATGCTAGAGAAACAAGGTAATCCAGAAGCATATGTATTGTCATACTGAAACATCCTAAAATGACAGAAGCAAGGAATTTAGTGAGTGAGTAGCCTTTGCATTCCTAAGTAAAAGAAGTACTTTCAGTGTGCCATCTACCGCATAGATTTCCTGATCAAATTTTGATAAAAATGGACCCTGTGAGAGCACATTCATTCTGTTCTAGGATGCCATATATGGAGTGGAACCATATGTGGAATCAGGATATTGGAGGAGTATAGAAAAATGCCTGTTGCTTTCCACTGTATTCTAGCTACTGGTGCCTCTGCTTGCTAACCAGTGAAAGTTGGTGGCTATGATATCAATGAGGCAATGAATCTGCTTTAACTTTACTCTGAACTTTATATGCGTTGTTCAAGGTGCCTCAGAATAGTTCAGCATCTTGGATAGCTCCTTTAAAGTTTGGTCTGAAACCCAGAGCAGTTAGCCCACTGAAATGAGAGTCATATGCTTCTACCGCTGCTAGCATTTCAAATAAATACTCCAAGATGACAGTGAAGCTTTGTGGACTTCTTGTGGATTTCTTTTGTCCATCTTCTCTTCTGAAGCTGGTGTCCAGCCTTTTCCAGAGATTCAAGGAACAGCAGACTGAACAGAGAGGGCCAGGTACCAGACGGCAAGGATTGAAACATCAAAATTCTACCTTAGTATCTAGATTCCAGGAATCCTTGCAAGATCTCACTGGTCAGCTAGACAGGTGAGAGAATTCAGCCATGCCTCTACCATTTTTGATAGCTCTCTTATAATACAGCCACCATATCTGCCTTTGGAATGTGCGAGGGTCAGGGGAGAGAACATTGAAGAGTGGAATGAGGATCTGGAAGATCATCAGTGCATCAGCTTCCTATTTCCAGAGAGGTCAGGTCAAACTGGGCGAGATGTCTACTTTGTATTTAGAAACTGATAGCAAACATTCCTTTCAAAGCTGTGTGCCAGAGCAATCAGACTTGCAGATAACACCTATACCTCACAGAACAAAAGCAAGTTAATTAGCAAGAGGCAAAGGGGAGGAAAGCCCACAGGAGAATAAGCAGCCATCTCTTATCTCTTAAGGGAGCTTAGTTTCTAAGGATGCGCCAACTGTACTGTCTAGATTAACTCATAGATGCAGTTTAGTGCCATTAGCATATTGTCTGGCCAACATCTCACATTGAAAAGAGATTAATTCAACTTCAGGAGGTTTACCTAGAATCTGCCATAGTTCTTTAGCTTGACCCCAAGCATCATAACCTTGATGGAACTACAGTATGTTTGGTATGAAAACTTCAGATGGCCACCTCAAGAACTGAATTTAAGAGGTGACTAATTGCCACAGCTTTTCCATTGGAAAGCTAAAGTAAATGGCCAGAAGGCACCAGTACCTACTGAACAAGCAACAGTATTAGGGCGGGTCTCCCATTAGCCTTCATTATTAGCAGGGCTGCCTGGAACTGACAGGATCCAAAAGCATCCAGTGGGCAACATGGGCCCCCCGGCATTGTGTTGGAAATATGACTGGGATGCCAGTTGTCTCACTACCCTGCCCGTTCCTCTTCCTGTCCATTTCCTAGAGGATTAGCACAGCCTATGTCCTGTGCAGTGGCTTTACTAAGGAGCCTCTGCGGGGTGAGATTGAAAATCCATCCCCACTGTGATATTCCACATGACAAGGATCAGACCCATTAGTCAGAACACGAGGTTACAGTCAGCAACATAAATACAAAGAACGTGATTTATATTGTCTAAAGACTTGTCCTATCTGGTTTCACCTTAATTTCATGCATTTGGGTGGTGGGAGGAGTCCAGAAGGAAAGAAGGAGGATGCTGGTAAGGAAACAGGAAGGGGGAAAAAGTCTAGATGATTCGAGTGGTAGTTCCCAAACTTTTTCGACTCACAGCCCCCTTGACTTACTGGCCATGACACCACAATAAAATACTTTGGGTGAGGGAAGAGACGGGAGGGGGAAGCCTGGCTTGAGTCATGCTGCCATTTTTTCTCTTCCGCCCAAAGTATCATATTGGGAAGGCACAACCAGTGGCCAGTAAGTCAAGGGAGCCGTGAGGGGAAAATGTTTTGGAACCACTGCCTTACTCTGATCTCCCAGCATCACTTACAAATTGTTGCTTCTGCAGGGCTGTGGCAGGTGGGTGTTCAGAGGCAGAAAAAAGGAGTCCAGGGCTGAGCCTTGGCATAAAACTGAGAGGTGCTGGAAGAGAAAGCGGGCCTTGAATGCCAGGCAAAGCAATTTTCAGCTCAAATCTTTCAATGTGGAACACATGTATGGGATTTAGGGAGGATGGAGGCAGATGCTCATAAAAGTCTTCTTTGCCACATTTTAATGGTGAGGAGCAGCCGCCCTCTTGGACAAGGCAGTCTGGCTTGTGAGGTGCTCACCATTCCTCTTCCTCCCCTGCTTTGGCCATCTCATCATTCTAGTCCTTTAGAATCCAGGTAAATCCCACAATCCCACTTCTCCTATGACCTCACTTCTCCATCCCCCTCCCCAGGATGCACCCTTGGACAGGAGCAGAGTGGAGTGAGGGGACCCTCAGGCAGAAGGAAGGTGATGACAGGATCCTTGAAAACTCACCGAGAGGTTGTCCATTCAGTTTACCCTGGTGGACATTACGCCACCCTCCTGTCTTTCTTTGCAGCCAGAGGCAGCTGGAGGTTTATTCCCCCTCCTCTCTCTAGTGACTGGGGGGGGGGGGGGAAGTGGCTCCTTCCCTTTCATGAGAGGGTTCTGTGGCGCCCCTGGCTGGGTTTGGCAGTGCCCTAGGACGCTGCAGCACACAGTTTGGGAACCACTGGAGTAGAGGGATGAAATGTCAGGAGAACCCTCTATAAACTATAAATTCTGACCTCTAGGAAGAATTATCTGCCTCTTCCCACAGCATCTTGTTGGGCACAGAGAAAGAGGAAGAGAGCAGAACAGGAGTGGGAGGGAAGGGTATGAAAGAGAGGGAGAAGGAAGTGGCAGAAAGAGGAGAGAGATGGGGGGGGGGGCTCCCATCCGTTTTTGACTCCAGCCTTACACTGCCCTGAACAGTTGGCACTCCAGAGAAGGACATGTTAGAGACAATTGTTTCTTCAGGAATAGAAAATAAATGCTAGATATCACAAAGAGTTAGGGATGTGACAGCTTAAGCTGTAGGCAGCATATGTGATGGTCAGAATCCAATTGCCAATTTATGCTTGTATAAGGAAATGGTGTGAGTTGTGGGGGCCTATTTGTGCAGTGACAGATTTTACTTTCCTGGGCTCCATGATCACTGCAGATGGTGACAGCAGCCACGAAATTAAAAGACGCCTGCTTCTTGGGAGGAAAGCGATGACAAACCTAGACAGCATCTTAAAAAGCAGAGACATCACCTTGCCGACAAAGGTCCGCATAGTCAAAGTTATGGTTTTTCCAGTAGTGATGTATGGAAGCGAGAGCTGGACCATAAAGAAAGCTGACTGCCGAAGAATTGATGCTTTTGAATTGTGGTGCTGGAGGAGGCACTTGAGAGTCCCCTGGACTGCAAGGAGAACAAACCTATCCATTCTAAAGGAAATCAACCCTGAGTGCTCACTGGAAGGACAGATCCTGAAGCTGAGGCTCCAATACTTTGGCCATCTGATGAGAAGAGAAGACTCCCTGGAAAAGACCCTGATGTTGGGAAAGTGTGAGGGCAAGAGGAAAAGGGGACGACAGAGGATGAGATGGTTGGACAGTGTCACTGAAGCTACCAGAATGAATTTGACCCAACTCCGGGAGGCAGTGGAAGACAGGAGGGCCTGGCGTGCTCTGGTCCATGGGGTCACGAAGAGTCGGACGCGACTAAACGACTAAACAACAACAACAAAATTTGTGCTCATTAACAACAGGTCCTGGTCGCATTCCTGGGTGGACACATGCTGCTGCATGCCTCGCGCTTTGAGATGCCTTGCACTGTTTTTTTTAGGGGACAGGGATTTTTAATGGCAGATGGGGCTGAGCCACAGAGTTCTGCTATCTCCATATCATATCAGAGGTAGGGTTCTAGTGTGGGTACTCTGGGACATCGCTGAAAAAGTAAGGTTTTTCCTACATTTTCACAGCTGTGTATTTCCTCACTTCTATTGCAGCCTTTTTTTTTTTAGTCTGTGTCAGGGCTCAAGAGAGTTTGGTGATTTTTAAATTATTAATTTCTTTTTCTGTAATTTATAGGAGCCACATTTTCTTTGTCCGGTGCATCAAGCCTAATTCCAAGAAGGTAAGAAAGGTTCTGAAACTGGGTGGGTGTGGGGCTGGGATGTTGGGAAGGCAAAATAAGGCAAAAGTGCCTCCCTTGCCCCCTTGAGGAAACCGGTAGACTTTCTGAGTAATAAAAATACACATCTATAACATACATACATACATAAGTTTTGGGGGCAAGATGGGTGTTCTGAGGAACCTCGTTTGGGCCCTGGCTGAACTGGCCCACCCTTCTTCTACATGGTCTCAGGCTGGCCTGACGAAAGCTACTTGTGGTGATACATGAAACATGGAGTGGAGGGAGCTAGCCCTTTAGTGTTCTTTGGCCCCTGGTGGTGGTGATTTTGTCAGAGTTCCATATTTATTTTCCGTGCTTGAAAATGCATCCTCCTTCCATGCTTCACTGAACAGCTCATTCCTTTGAACTTCAGGTGCCAAACGTCTTTGATACGGAGTATGTGTCTTCTCAGCTAAGACATTCTGCGATTTTGGAGGCTATATGCCTCAGGAAAGAAGGCTACCCCATCCGCATCCCATTCCGCCATTTTCTAATCAGGTGAGGCTGTTGCTTACCTCACATGTTTCAGTGCAATATCATAAAACAACATGCACACCCATAAAACAACATTTAAGAGGCAATAACTATAGTTAAGTTAAACATGCTAAACTAAACAGTCAAGGCAATAAAACAGTGACTGCATCACTTTAGATTTTTAAAAGATTTTAAAATACACAGGTGGTTTTCGAGGAGTAATTCATTTCAAACTATACTGATGATCCAAAAAGGTATAGCAATTGATTATACTTCTTGCACAGGAGAGTTTGCAGGGGAGTTTCTCTGATTTCGGAGAGCAGTGGGTCTCTTATGAGGAGGACGTTGCAGAAAAGACGTTCACATTGTCTGCTCTTGTAACTGGGCACCCTTTGGCTAATCCCTACATGCAGCTCTTCAGGTGTCCTCGGACTGCAGCTGCAGGCTGTTTTTCAGCATCTTGGGTAGGTTGACAGAGGGTTAGGTTTAGGGAGCTGTGGTGGAACAGCACCCATGCCTGCTGCAGAGATTTTCAGCTAGAAGAAAAGTTTCCAGAGGTGGCCCCTAGATAATAAAATACACATTTTGCCCCTAACCCTTGAAGCACTGAGGTTTATTTCATTCCCTGTGGTGCTGCAGTAGTGCTGGAAGAGGGCTGCTCATCTCCTTTCTGCTCATTAGGTATGGAGTCCTGGCTGGCCGAGGACAGAGTGGCTTGCCTGAGAGAGAGGGCTGCGCTGCAGTGCTTTCACGTGTGGTGGGAGACCTGTCGGATCTCTATCAGATTGGAGCCAGCAAGGTGGTGTGTCTGGTCTAAGTTTTGCCTGCCCTGCATCTTGTCTAAGGCCATACATTGATAGTGTCCAGCTCACAGGGCTTGTATTGGACTGTTGCTCTTTTCCCCATTGCCAAGTTAGATGGGAGCCCCATATATGTTTAGAGCCAAACTAGCAATGATAAAAAGACAAGTGAACAGACCTTCCTTGGCAAAGTTCTTCTTTTTTTTTTTTAAACACTACTGTTCCCACAAACCTCCAGAATCCAGTATTTCCAAGCCAGGGGTAATCAAAGTGCAGCCTTCCAGATGGTAGGTATTGAACAACTGGTCCCAGCTTTCCCCTTCATTGGCTGTGCTGTTCTGAAAGGCCATGCTTTGTCCACCCCACTAAACCTTTGCAAACAGCACACCAGGAGAGGAAAGGATCTGTCTCTCTTCTGCTGACTCGCATCTTTAAAGGCACCAGAGAGCTGTTCTCAGCTCTGTCATTATGTTCTTTTTCGCCATTAGATAGCAGATAAAGATTCTTTTTTTCTGAAAGGCCTTTTCTTGCTAAGGTGTCTGTTGCCTGTTTGGCTGACTGCCTATTTAAAGATCTGTCATTGCTAACAAGATTTATTACATCACATTATTTTACTGTTGTTAGCAACCAAGATGACATATTGGCTGAGATCCTGTTGCTTAATGTAGTAAGTTGCACTGGAGTAAGGCTACTGAATCAGTGGGGATTTGGTGAGTCAAGTCCTCCATAAGTTCCACTGATTCAAATGGCGCTACTCTATTTTTGACTTACTACGCTAAAGTAAGTTGCAACAAGAGTAGGCCCATATTAATCAATGGAACATATGGAGGAGTTGACTCACCAAATTCCCACTGATTCATCGGTCCTACTCTAGTTCAACTTACAACGCTAAGCAAGAGGATTTTATCCATTTAGGTTAATCAGTTGGATACAAATTCTGAAATGAATAAAATAAATACATTTGCACCCTTAGTCTTAGAGTTCTAAGAACTTGAGAAAAATGTGATGTTAATAATCGCTTTAAGCATTTCTTTGGACATTTTTTTGTGGTGAACGTTTGGGGGAGGTAATGTTAGGATTTCCAGTGTGGTGTAGTGGATAGAGTGATGGACATGGACTCTGGAGAACAGGGTTCGAATCCCTGTTTGGCCATGGAAACTCACTGGGAGTATGGAATTGGACAAACCACTTCTTAAATATCTTACCTTGAAAGCCCTATTCAGGTTACTATAAGTTGGTTATGACTTGATGGCGCAGAACACACACACAATGTTAGGATAAACATGTGTAAATTTCTGTGTTTGCTGTTTTTTAATGTGTTTCTTTTGCATGCTGTTTTTCTTCAGGTGTTCTTGAAAGAGAAAGCCAGGCGGATGTTAGAGAGGCGATGGAACCAAAAACTGAGCTGGGCCATTGTTACCCTTCAGCGCAATCTGCGAGGCCTCATCAACCGCAGGCGGTTCCAGGTCTTCCAGAAGAAAGTCACAGTCATTCAGGCTTATTTCCGGGGCTACCTAGCAAGGTCAGAAAGCAAAGGTGAAGCAGATAGTGCTGTTGTGAGGCTTAGATGGGCCAAATTACTCTCAACACTGAAAGATCAAGTTTCATTCAGTTCTTGTACAAAGCGGGTAGACTTGGCTGGTGAGTGTGGCATTGTACAGCTTAAACCCACAAGGCCCAGATCTTCAACCTCTTCAAACCCCAGGCATTTCATCTATTTCCCAGAGCCCAGAGTGTTCACTGTTGTCAAAGGAACATTTTCCCATCAGCTGAATTACATTGCAGGGAGTGACTTCCAAAGCAGATTGCGGTGCAAAGGGAAGAGTGAACCCCTCCTGTCCCTGCACACTGCAGGCCCCCAGATCCCCTTGTTACTTTCCCTGTACTTAATTGCATGGAAAGGGAAAATACTGAGAATTTGGAATAGGAACCACTGAGAGAAGGACAGGCAGGGATGAATAAGCATGAAAGAAAAGATTATGTTTGTTTCCCCCCCCCAAAAGACTAGAAGTCTTTCTCCATATATCTGAACTGTGTCTTAGAGACTAGTCTGGGGATTAGGGACGTGGTATGACTCCTCTAGATCCTTGTGAGTCTCCCTGCATTGTAATATTACAGTTCTACCTCTGAGTATCTATGTTGGGTTTGTGGAGGAAACCACAACCTCCACCACACTGAAAGACAGCCCCAGAAACTACAATACAGGAAAAGGGGAAGAGCTCTCCTTCAGCATAGACACCGCCCTGCTGCCTCTTTCCCTTCCTCTGTCCAGGTTCCCTTCTTCTGATTCCCTTACCTTCAAAACCTGCCTTGTCCTGCCTTCCCTTCTATCCCCATTCCTAATTTTCTTCCTTGTCCCTTTCCTCTACCTCGGCTGTTGGCACCTCCTGCTTCCTACCCAGCTTTTTGCACCCCACCCTCTAGAACTGTATAGCACTTCTTTTTATTTGGAAGGTAATGTGTGGAGATTATGGTAACTGATGAATGGAGCAATGAACTGAAGATGATTTGCTTACATTTGGGAGCAGGATCTGGGTAGAAACTGGAACATTAATCTGGGAAAACCCTGTGATTTGCCCTTGGCTTGCTTTTGAATTAAAACTCTGTGTGAATGTTGGCTGGGGACAGGATCGTGAATGAATATATCAACCTCTCTCTTTTTTGCATTTCCCACCAAATTTAATTTTTTTAAAAAAAAAATAAACTACTGATTTGGGATTATCTGGGATAAAATATCAATTAATTGAAGACATTAGCCAATCTGGACAAGAATTTAACTTTCCAGAAAGGTTTTGCCTTCTGGAAAGTTTAAATGAGTCCTAATGATTATTATTAACTTGTGTACATGGAGTATAAAGAAGCAGATGTAATTTTTATGTGGTTCTGTAGCCCTAGGACCTGAATATTTCATGTGCCAAAAACATATTTGCCAATGTGACTATATTGGTATCACCAGAGCAGAGATTTTCATGTTCCCACAGCTCTCTCTTTATTTTCTGACTTCCTTTTTTCTTCCTTTGCAACCTTCAGAAAACGCTACCAAAGACTGAAGAAGACCTTGGTGCAATTTAGGGTGGCCATGCTCATCTCTAGGCCACTGATTCATAGAAGGAGGCATTACTACCAGGTAAATGGTGCTGCTGATAATTTGATGACTCCATGAGAAGGATGCTTTCTGCTCTAAGGTTGGGTTGAGGACTTCTTGGCACAAACTTTCTAGCCATAGTATTGGGTGCCAATAACAACCAGCAGGGCAAGTAGTAATTAACTCTTGCAGTAACGAAGGATGGGATGAGATTTTTAGACCAGCCCCATCAAGTGCATACAGATAGTTGGTGGCTATAGGAAATAAGAATATTTCATCACCATTGGCTTGCCATATGTTGGGTCAGAGACTTCCAGACACTTATGATAAGAGCAGAACTGATGGAAGGAAAGCAACTCAACTTATTGCCCATCATCAGCTAGAACCATTCAATGCATTGTTGAATGAGTTGGGTAGATTTGAGGTGGTAGGACTGCGGATATAGGTTTTTATATGTAAACACTAGAACGTTGAATTGACCTGAAGAGCAAATAAGGACCCGGTGTAACTCCTTTAGAGTGCCTGTAATGTGGTTCTGCCTGTACCAGATAGAATATTAGCTACTGTATATTGTGCAAGCTAAGAGCTTCTGGGTTGGTTGTTGTGGGTTTTTCAGGCTGTTTGGCCGTGTTCTGGAGGTTTTTCTTCCTAACGTTTCACCAGTCTCTGTGGCCGGCATCTTCAGAGGACAGGAGTCAGAACTCTGTCTGTGCTCTGGTGGCTTCTGGGTTGTCTTCAAGGGCAGCACCACAAACAAGGGCAGCACCACAAACAATACATTATGGTAACCTGTCCTGGAGGTTATCAGATAATTCTCATTCAAGAACAGTCACAGTTGGTGAAGCAGCAAAGTCTTTTCTTGGAATTGCTGAATATTTGCCACTCTGAAGACCACTCTCACGTGTGTCAAACACACTCACTGATAAGATGATGAAATGGTCCCGCTTGCTGTGTGAGGTTGGTCAGAATAACATGAATATTCTAGATACCAAAATAGTGTGTGTCTAGATAATTGTGTGCACCATTGGTCACATATAGCATTTGAGAGATCTATTTTCCACCTCTGATTTTGTCGTGTGCTCAAATGACTTCATTTATTTATGGTTCTGAAGCAAATATCATGATCACTGTTAGCTAGGACATTACTTAATGTGACTGACTGTCCTGAAGATTTTCAGGTTGCTCACCAGCATTCGTGAGAAAATGAAAAGAAACCAATCAGTTCTGTCAAATGTCTCCTGATTAAACAAAATCACGTTCCTTTATGTTGAGAACACTACTGTGAATAGGTTGCCTAGCTGTCATCACATGTGTTAAATGAGGCCTGCACGTTGCATGTTACATGAGCACCAGCTGTCTGTTATCTTACTTCACCCTTCTGCAACTATGGGGAATCCAACCTGGCCTATTCACTTGTGTCGCAATCAGCACATCAGAAGGTGCAAAGTCAGTCAAAGGACCTCTGTGCCAAAGCCTTCCAACCTTTTCCCTGCAGTGCTTCTTGCAGTCTAGTAATGCAGGAACAAGGAGCTTGTTAATGTGGCCGCCAGGTTTTTTTTGCTTTTAATTTTTTCTCTAGAAAAATCTGCATGCATTTCCTGGCTGCTCCATTATTTTTTCTGAAGCCTTTCCCACTTCCGATAGCTCTTCTCTCCCAGCAGTCACCACAAAGTTGTGCTTTTGCTTTGCCATCTCTGCCCTCTGTATTTACTTAATGAACATTCAGAAGAAATTACAATAATAAAAGGTCTCAAAGTTCACTGTTAGAATTGCAGAGCCTCCCTTTCTTTCTCTTGCCATCCTGCCTTGGGTGGACTTTAGCACCTTTTCTGTCTTGGACCAGCCCAGCCCCCTGTAGCTCTTTCTAGCTTCGCTCACGGGTAACAACACAGGTGAGCTCAGGGAGGAAGAGAGAGGAAGCCCTCACAGCTCACAGAAGAACAAACAAGTAAGTCACGCCTTGTGGGTATTATGTGCCCTCAAGCTTCTTCTTGCTTATAGGATCCCTAATAGGGCTTTTAAAATATGTGAGATGTTCAAGGAGTGGTTTAGTATTGCTGCTCCCAGTTTTCATATGTGTTATATGGTTGAGCAGGGATTTGAATTCAGGTCTCCTGAATCCTAGTGAAGTATTCTAGCCAGTACTCTCTGTGCTTGCTATGTTTGACTCCTTGGGAAATGGCTTTGTCTACAAACGGGAAAGACAAAGCTGGATAGCAGGCAAGTGCTTCCACATCTGTATGTTTGCCCTCTGAGGGTGGGTGGGGGGAAACATCCAGCTGAAGGGGTTAGGCATCAAGGGCCAGTTTACATCTTTTCAGCCATCCTCTCCAAAATCTTGAACAAGAAAGAGGACAGTTGAACCCATTGTCTGAGCACAGTGGACTCTCCAGAGTCTATTTAGAGGCTGTTCCCAGGCTGTGGAACCCCCCTCCCAAGCAAGGCTAAGGTGGCCTCTCCCTGTGATGCGGGCTTTAGAAACAGAATGCCCAGTTTGGGCCAGTATTTATCCAGTTGGGTATTTTTTCATCTCCTGGAATAGGCTGTTTTAAATTGTTTTAAATTGTTTTTGTTCAGTAGTTGCACTATTTATGTTTAATTATTGTTTAATATTGTAATTCATTGTATTTCGGCAGTTTTAACACTTTGATTTTTTAGTGATTTGTAAGTCACCTTAAGTATCTTTGTATGGAGATTGGTAGGATATTAAATAAATAAATAATAACAATAAAATGATTGTTAATGCAGAGGGGCTGGGCAGGGTGATGTGTTTTTATAAATTGCGTCTAATTTAAGTGTTTTAATATTATAACTTATTTTGTACCTGGTTTTTTTAAAAATGTGTACCTGTTTTTTACATTTTGTTAATGAGCCACCCTGAGTTTCAATTGGGGGGTGAAAGGCAGGATATAAATTAAATAAATCAAAAATAAAATACAGGTAATTCACCATATTATATGTTAACACAGTTTTACATTGTGCTCAGGATCTAATCCTGTCTCCTCCTCCTGCTATTAAAACCTCTTGAAGCATCTGATTCCTGCTATTGTTGGGGACAAGACACTAGAAATGACAGTCCTAAATGCATTAGTTAGTGAATAGAGTGTCAGACACCCACCCACCCTTGGCCATGGAAACCCATTGGGAGGTGATAAGGGTAAAGCCACTCTGTATGTGTCTCATATACTTTGGAAACCCTGTTAAGGTCACTGTAAGCCAGATGCCACTTGATGGCACATAAACACCACAAACATCTTTATTAGGAAGTAAGCCCCATTTAATAAGGTGAGTAGTGCAGACTTCTAAGTAGATCTGCTTAGAGTTGTGCTGTGAATTGTCTAAAGGGGACACGATTTCTAGTGACTTAGCAAGGAGATCTTTTTAATCTTAGAAGAAATGTTGTTTTAAGAAATACTGTTGGTGAGATACTGTTTTGTTTGGTTTTTTTAAAAAAAATTGTCCCTAGAAATGAAAATACTCAAGGCTGGTTGCCAAAAGTTATCTTCAGATGACATAAACTACAAGGAGGATGTGTGGATGAGGTAGCAGGATATTGTGGCAGACTCTGTCACCAACCTATGTTCATTTTGTTTATCACCTGAGTGAGCATGTTGTATGAACGGTGCAAAGTGTGCACAGTACAGAACCCTGCAAAAAGTAGGAACCTTGGAAACATAAACGAACCTGCAGGTCTATTTCCACTGGGAAACAGAACTTTGGATGTCACTTTATATCCACAGTAAACATTTTGTATAACCAAGTTGCCCTGTGATGAGAGCTTGGAAAACATGATTTTGGGGGGAGGAATAGAGAATCCATACTGTCTGGGGAGTTCTGCGCGTTGTACTCCCACAATGCCATTTTTCCAAACTCTGTGTGCGATAGCTAAACTTCTTCCCTGGTAAATGGAGTGGACGGAACTGTTGACTGGACTGTTTACTACAACGCCCATCAGTTACATGTACTCAAGACCAAATGGAGCCCTGCAGCCTTCAACTGGCACACTACCAGTGGAGGGAATCGCAAGGCTGAGTTCTTCCTTCAGAAACAAATCTCTGCTCAACACTGGTATTTCAGGGAGAGATAAGCTAGAACCCATCCAGTTTGGTTTCTTCAACAGAGAGTCTTGTGCCCTAGAGCTTTTCATGGACTATAATATTAATGGGACAGAATGGCTTGCATACTGTCTGTCACAGGACCTTGTTAAGTGAAAACGGAAGCCTTGGAGTAAGGAAAACATATGATTCACGTATCAGAGCTGTAGGTCTTGGGTATACAGCCTGGGGCCTGTGCAGCTTCTGAAGCCAGCAGGTTTCCATCTGCTTTCTCCAGCAGCTCAGCTGTGGGTGGGGGTGAAATCCCACTGTTCCTTGGTGTCTGAGATAGTTGTTTTCTTGCCACTAACATGGTGGGATTTTGAAAATAAGCATCACAGTGGCAATTTCTACAGATGGAACCCCCACAATTCAACTTCTGAGGCCCAAAGGAGATGATACCGGTCAACAGGGGATTAGATGCAGTGCTGTCTGAGACAAGCTTGCCTCAGTACACCCTAAGTATATTAACCTGACTTTGTTTTGGCACTGATTCTGGTGAAGAACTTGAAAGAGTGACAAGAAAGGTCAGGAAAACAAATCAGAGAGATGGGAAAATTACATCTGCAAATTATGTGGAGATAAGAACTAGCGTACTTTACAGGATGCACATTTTGCATAATTTTTCATGAACAGAGAATTAAGATCTTGTTTTGCTGAAGTTTTTTCTTTCTTTTTCTTTCTTTTTTGCACAGAGGGCCACTAGTTTCAAACGTACTCTGTCCACTAACATACTTTGCATTCCTGCATGATTTTTCTCCCTTTCCTGATTGCAGAGGATTGAGAACAGCTGGCAGAGAAATGAGTCACTGATCAGAGGTGCTGAGGAGCACAGGAGATACTTGGAAATGGTATGTCATGCTAATAAAACACAGGGTATCATCTGACAAAGCCTGATAATGTTTATAAAGTCAAAGAACCTTTGGAGTTTCATGTGTGACGGAAGTTAGAATGCAGGGAGCAACTTTTAGTGCCATGAACGAGGCTGTGCAGATTTGTCCTGGACTGCTTTTTAGGAAGTCCTGGGGGGTGCGAGTTCTTTTATTGTTTTAATTAGGCTGAGCTTATTCTCCTCTGCCAGAAGATCTTGGCTGCCTTCCTGCTTCTCACTCCATTGCTCCTAGGTAGCTTTGAGAAGCAGCCATACTGCTAAACCTGGCTTATGATATCAGAGCTTTTCTGTAAACTATATCTATTATAATAACCACATTCAAGGGCCACAGCCTGTAGCCTATTTTATCTTGTTTAAAAATAAGAATTTTAGAAACAACAGGAGAGGCCTGTGGCACTTCTAAGATTAATCACATATTTTATTTGGCATATGCTTCCATGAACTGCCGCTGCAATCCATGAAGGCTTACAGTAAACAAAACTTGCTAGTTTTGAAGGTGGCAGGGGGCTCTTTGCCATCATAAACAGGCACAGCTCTCGGCTGCCCTTGTTCTATCAGTCCTGGTACCCTGGTCTGACCTCTGAATATAGTTTTGTAATATTTTTAGAAGACTGGGAAACTTGAAGAGTTGCTTTGGGGCTGATAACGCCTGACTCAGGGCTGGTGGTGTAGGCTAGGAGTGATAGCGATGACACAGAATAGCAGATCCAGTCCCTCCCATTGCAATAATAATAATTTTGTCAGTGTAACCAGCAGTGATACTGGCAACTCGCCTAACTGTCCGTGCTCTATTGATTCTGAGAGGATGGCTTCAACTGAATGGCCACCTGCTTTGTGGTTCTTCTGAGAGACATAGGCTATTTCATCATCTTTCACAACAGTTCATTTCTTCTTGGGAAGGCCTGCTTGATCCTTAATTAAAACAACACAATTAAAATACCTGCTTCTTGTTGTAAAAAGTGTGCAGAACATTGCCACAGTATGTGCTACAGTGGCCATCTATTGATCTTGTTTAAAGAAGGGGAGGGAGAGGCAAAGGAGGAGCAGAATATCCACGGTTGGCTCTTGGCCAAGTGCAATCCCCAACCCAAACAAAATACTGTATAATTCTGTTTACTAGCATCTATCCCGTGTTATCTTTGCCCATTCTGTTCCGTACATAAATTTTTGTATGTGCTGACAACACCATAGAACTAAATTAGAGTTATGAAGATGATGCTATAAACAGTAGGTTACAGTTTATATTTATTGAGGTAGATATGGTTTGTTGCAGCATGTCTTGTTTTTAATTCATATAAGTGCGACATTCTGAAAAGAGAAAGCAATTCTTACTGATTTGTGGAAGTAGAAGCTCTTTAATTCCAAAAGATCTCATCATTACAGGAAGCGACTGCCTAATTGCAGATTCTTTTCTTTATATAGGATGTTCGAAGGTTGGAAATCCCTGCTGAGCTTGCAGCCCTCCTCCGCTTGGCTGAGGGTAAGTCAAGGGCTTTGACCTTCTGCCTACATTTCACTTAAGCCCGTGACCCTCGCCTGAGTGGCCATCTCTTTAAGGGGCTGAAATGCATTTATTTCTAACGAAACCCCCTTTGAAAAAAACTTTTAAAACATTGTTACATTGAAATATATATTTTTTAATGTAATCTCTGATTGATTGCTTATTCTCGATATTCTCTGACTGTGGATATCCAGATAGACTTGTTGTGTTGTTGGTATGATTCCACACCTGTAGGCTGTAAGTGTTTTTGGAGTTTGTTGTGTGTTGTGCTGTTTTTCTTTTTGGCTAATTATTTACTCATTATCAACATTGTGTTAGACATTTTAAAAAATTCTGAGGCAGTTTAAAGTGATTGAAAAACTGTTTGATATCCTTGGTCAGAGAAGAGTTCTTATGCTTCTTCCAGAATTGTTCTGAACATGATAAAAAGTTAGGGGAAACTCATGACTATTTCATGCAGGCAGCTGCTATATGGTAAACACAAAATAAGTGATGTGTGTGTGTTTGTTTATTACTTAGCAAGACACCACCCAGTGCTGGTGCAAAACATTTTGCCACCACAAGAGAGGTCCAAATCTCTCTTCCTCACCATTCACACACCCCAAACAGGGCCTAAATATCTTCCTGTGCTGTTTAGACATACGTTTCTGCTGTTATTTATTCTGCCTTTTCAAATGTGGTGTTACCTGATACAGGTTGCTTTGGCAACTAAGAAATCTGCAGAGAAACTGCTAAAACAAATAAGTCCCTGCTCTTCCCAGGCACATGCCTAATGCTAGGTAATGGGAGCATCACTGTGGGAATACTCACTGCATTTGGAAAGCATTCAAAAGCTGATCTGTCAAAAAAAAATAGCTGGGGATACAATTATCATCTCCTGGAATGCAGATTTCAGGTTATGACAGATACAATATTTCATACTTTTCAGGTAGGTATTATTCATTATGAGATTTTTACCACAGGGAGTCTCCCAGCCAAGCTTCTCCTAAAGAGGTCATGGAAAGGAATCCTGGCTGTTATCTCCTATCAATGGGAGCAGCCCAAGTGCTGACTGCAGAAGGTGTGGCTGGCATTTTGACTGTGGATCTGATGATGTCAGGGGTGCAGCAGCCCTGATGTCATCTAGTTTACAAAGGATTCAAGGGACTAGGTGTAAACACTATAATTAAATACATTGAATAAAAGAAAGAAAAAGCTTGAAACCATAAACAATAAAGTATCAGATAACTAAACTTCTCATGGTTGCTGAAGATCAGGAGATTGATGTGAATCAACCAAAATCCTTCTATTATGCAATGTAATCCACTGGTAGTATTATAATCCACCAAAGGAAGGATTTTTGCTTCAAAGCAAACAGATTCTAATTCTTCTCTTTCCACTCTTCCTTCTCCATTTCTAATAGTCTCTGTTGCAACCTCAGCAGTGGGAGCGACAGAGTCCCACTGTACAGGGTCGACAGCGGAAGGCCGGGGCCCTTCAGCTGGACAAAAAAAAAGACCCCTGGAATTATTAGTTATCAGCATTTATTGAGTAATAGCATAGCATTTCACAGCATGAAACAGGAACATATACAGAACAGGAATGGCCAGCTGGAACAAAGTAAGAAACTGTGACCCAACCAGAGGAGACGTCAGTAAACTCAACAGAATTGTTTGTTTGTTGGGCTTCATCAGAAAGGTCAAATACCCAATTTTATTCTGTAATGTGGGTCCACCTGCGTAATTATGTCCGCATGCTTAGACTAGGCTAAATGTTGTTCTGTTCAATTGTCCAGGTGATGGGTATTGACCACAATGTGCTACATCCAGACAGACAAGCATTGTCCATTGAAATTTACTTCATGGGAGAAGCTGACTGTTCTCTCCCACGCGCTTTGTGCTACAGCATCCAAATTAAGATATTATCTGTTGAAGTCCATGCTGTCTCCAGGACAGCAGTGTAAATGGTGGTTAAGGCAGGCTACCTTTCATACACTACTTCATTGGTTAACTCTGACAGATTTACCATAAGAGGCAGCAAGCTAATTCCTCTGTACCATCTCTTTTGCAGGTCACCAACGTTCCCGGATGCATCAGGTTACAGAGGTTTCCCTTCCAGAGGTCAAAGCCAAGACTGATCGCTCTCTGCCCTCTGACATCAACAATTTCCCATTCTCTATGTTTATGAGGTCTCACTTCCAGGTAAGAAGTTGCTAACAGGAAGATGGAGATAATCAGACAAGCCTACAGTTCTCTCGCACCATAAAAAAAAATCTGGACAATATCCAACATTTGTTCCCCACTCACACGAGACAAGTCTGGTCCTGTATCTGTTCCTCCACTCACCTGGGGAGGTAGTTGCCCAGTCTCTGATTCAGAGGGGATGGATGCGTGGGGAAAATAAAGGCCTTTTGCACCTTGCTTGCCAACGAGCACAGTTAGCTCTGAGAGGACCACAGGCGGCAGTGCATAACCATTGCCCAAACACGAGTAGCCCTGCTTGCAAATGTATCATTTCTGTCCTTCATCCCTTGTAGGAAATGATCATGCCAGCCCTTGGGCAACCTCTACATCAGCCTCTGACTCGACTGAATGCTGAGCAGAAGCAAATTGCTCTGCAGCTGAACAAATTGGTAAGTGGGACAAGGAGGGGGGAAGGAATGACCAAAATCAGTGTGCATGAATTGGGACAGATTATGTTTTCTTCCTAAAGAATTAAAGGTCCTTCAAAGGGGGAGTCACTGCTCGGGGGGTGCCTACAGGCATTCCAATCCTGCCTCTGATAGTTGAGTTTTGAAAGGGTTTTAAAAATGGATTTTGTATCAAACAGCAGTTTAGCCGGCCCTGTGAATGCACAGCAGGCTAATGCCCAGAAAATTGGGAATTGGGAATGGAAGTGAAGAAGGGGATGCCATTGTGGAAAGTTTTTGTATCCCCAGACTGGATGCCACCAGTTGTCCTTTCTTGTTCCTCCATTCAGTGGACAATCAAATGTCAAAGGGCTTGGCAATCAAACAATGTCTCTTCAGCCACATATCCCCTTGTACATACACAGAGAAAGTCCCACAAAAAGCTGTCAACCGGCTGCTGGCCATCAGTCCTCTCTTTTTCCCATGTATACAGAGTCATTGGGGAAATGAGTCATGAAGCAGTAGACATGGAGGGTAGACTATGCACTGCAGTTCAGCACATAATTAGAAGCAGAGGTGAAAAAAATCCTGTTTATCATAGCAGACGATTTCCTTCTCAGTTTGCCCAAGTTTTCACAATATTCATGTCTTCTGCCTTTAATTCTCTTGTCAAGAGCCCACAGACTTTGCCTCTGTTTAATGGAGAATTGTCACTCTTGATTTCCACTGTTTGTAAAGCTTTGCCCAAGCACCCTGCAAGTGAGAAGTGATTGGGGAATTACACACCCACTCACTGATCTGTCAGTTTGGGGCATAAACACCCTGGTAGTGTATTTCTGTCCAGCCATTTTCACTCTTATTGAAGGATTCAAAGAAGAGGAGAATTGTTTCATAGGTGTGATGTCATAAATGTGATATGCAGTAATTAGAGAGGAAAGAAACTGAAGGAAAAGCTCAAGGCTATAGCAATAAGAATAAGTTTATGATTCATATTGTAGGTTTGTAGCAAACCCTTCCTATCGGTCATTGCTTGAACAAGGACTTTCTTTTTTATTATTACTTGTCTAATTGGAGAATTAATCTCCTAAAGACATTAATTATTTATTGGGAATTTTTTTTTTTCAAAAGGAGGAAGATCACTTTTTACTTCGGTTTGTACTTTGGCTTGTCATAGATTCTTTTGTTGTGCTTCTGTCAAACAAGAAAAGTGACACACTCCAGCAGCGTGCTGCAAAAACTTACCTTTCCATGGCCAGTGCTGGCTGCTTGATTCTAAAATGTGAATTCTTTTAAAAAGTAATTTTTCCAGGTGGCGGTCTACTAATGAGCCTGGGCAATGTGTTATACTTCTCATCTTGTGCACTCTAATTGATCACAGCAAGTCTTACTGTTAGCTTCTCTGTATAGGCAGTACAAATGGTTCTGAGGGCCAAAGTGTACATTATAGACAACATGTTCTTAGAGCTGAAATCATCTCAGAGTTCCAGGCACATGATTCAGGCACACTTTCATGTGTGCAAAATCAGACTTCTATACAGATGTGTAACATTTATGGCATCACACCTTAGCTCTTGAAGACCAATCACAGAATAAGGCAGTATATGTAAAGTATACAGCTCCTGCTGCGACAGTGAAGGCGTTTCAGGAGTTAAGGAATTTTGTTGTGTAACCTCTGTTCCAGCCCCTGGAATGTCAAAGCTAAATGGTGAAGCTTTGCATACACATCGATTCAGCTGGATGGCTTTGTTTAGAAAAATAAATTTGGGAATTCTGAACATGGATCTCCAGTACAGTCCATGGTTTCCCCCTTGGAAGCAAAGGGCACATCCCGACACAACATTCATTCATTCCCCAGTTGGGCTGGTTGGTGTGGCATAGTGCCCAATGAGTGAAGATCTTACTGGGATTTCTGCTCACACAAGTTCTTAAAAACCCACTTCTCTTCTCTTTAAGAAATCAGTCCTTCCCCAAGAAATGCTCCAAAAATACTTCAAAAACCTTGAAGAAATTCCTTTACAGTGATATTTTCCATTGTTGTTGATGATGATGATGATGATGATCAGCACTAAACTGAATGTTTCCAATGGGAACCTTTGACAATGAACATCTGCTGTTAACCTTTTTGGAAGTCTGCTATCATTAAAAACATGTTTCAAAATCCTGATAAAACCATTTAGAAATGGTCTTCTCGGAGAGATTCTTGTTTTTATGTTTTTTAAAAATAGTTTAGTAGTAAATTGAAAGCTTCTGACCCAAGCAGCTATTTCTACGAAACTCTACCTGTTGTACAAAGTAAAACAAACAAATGAAAGCTTATTTACAGAGGGTCTTTTTTATTTGTATCAGAGTGTTGCGCAGTTTAAAATTATGGACGTATATGAAATATACGTAGGTAAAATTAAAAACAAATTAAAATGTTATCATAATTAGACTATTTGTAACCAGAAGTGGGCTACAAAAGATGGTTGAGCAATTTAGAAAGCTGGAGGTTTTGTCACTCTTTGTAAGTGGTAGCCTTGTATCATCTGGCAGGAAAAATACTATAATTGGTGACAGTTGGGTACATACAGGAGAATAAAATACTCTGGATGAATATAAAGTGGCAGGCAGTCTGCTTAGGATACAAATGTCAATTTCTGTCTGGCATTCAAAAGAAACAGGCTCCAATCTAGGCACCAGAGGGTGACTGGGATGGGAGAAGCATGTCAACCTGGTGTTTCACCCTACAGCTAATGCAAGCTAAACCACTTGTGGGTTTTTTTGTACATTTACAAATGTTTTCCTTATAGATCCTGCGGTTCATCAATGACAAGGAACTGGAAAGCTGGCAAGAAGAGGTTCTGGGGAACTATATAGCGAGTCGAGGACTGGGTAGCCCCTCCCTTCGCAATGAAGTGCTGTGTCAGGTGGCCACACAGGTGTGGAAGAACCCTGACCTGGAGCACGGCCAGCGAGGTTGGGTGCTGATGGCGGCGCTCCTGGGATCCTTCACACCGTCTCCTGCTCTGGAGAAGCCCCTTCTAAAGTAAGATGAGAGATTCTCCTCTTGTGCTTTTTGACACTCTTGACACAAGGCAGATGTCTACTGAAATATGATGCCTTGTTGGTTTCCAGGTTTGTGTCAGATTTTGGGCTGGAGGGATACAATGGCATGTGCCAGCATAAACTCCTGATGTCCATGAAGGAGATGGAAAGTGATCCAGAAGTGTCCCGGAGCTTTCCTCCTACCCGGCTGGAGTGGACCACCAATCGGAGGAGAGGCAGGATGATGCTGGATGTCTACACCTATAAAGGTAGAATGACGTATCACACAGCCTTCCTCTTCAGTAGCATAGGAACATGAGGATTGGCGGAGCAACATTTTAAAAAACTTGGGGAGTGGATGCTGGACCTGATTGTGGAGTGCAGTGGAGCTGAGGTTGGGTAAAACTAAGAGGAATGCCACTGTTTGAAAAAGTTACATTCTATTAATTCGGCTCTTTCCTACAACCCCCCCCCCCCCCCAATGTTTTGATCTACTCAGCAATACTGGTATGTTTGTGTCATCATCCCTTGTTTTGGAAACACTTTCAGCTGTAATTAAAGGAATGTAAACAGTGTGGAATAAGCACTCATAAACAGACCTGCGTGGTCACTGTAAACTGTTTCCAGTAAGAACCACTGAAAACTTCACTGTTTCCCTTAGCATGTTTGTGATTCTGAGAATTGCCAGCTAGCTCTAGCTATTTAAATTACATATTTTATTGTTTCAGTTAGATTTTTACTTATTGGTTAAATGGAATTTTATTATGATTGGATCTTGTGAACTACTTGGAGCTCACCGTTCTCTTTTTTGCCAGCAGTTTTGTCCAAAACACCTGCTCACTGGAATAGTCTAGTCTAAAGTCCTTTAGTCAATCTCTGCATGATGCCCGTTTCTTTTGGCAGGGGGGGTTGGACTGATTGATTTACTCAGTGCAATTTACTGTGCTAAGTAACAGGATTTTGCCTATAGTCTGAATGCCAATTCTTATGTAAGGTAAACTGCACCACATACAGTTATAAGGGGGCAATATCTGCAAACCTGGATAAGCTCAAAGGTTTATGCAAGTTCCTCTCCACCAAAAATAAAATAAAATATAACTCCTAAAAGGGAGAGACATCTGTACTGAGTATGTATTGGTGGTATGGGCATGGAGTGACAACTACCAGGAGGAAAAAAATGAAGTGGAGAGTATGAATGGAATGGAGTATCAGGGTAGGAAGCACAATGGACTGGCACAGGAGCACTCCATGTAGTGACATATTTTCCAGGTTGCACTTCTAAAGGTTCTGTTTATCCTTTTCTTGTTCTCTCTCCCTGTGTTAGAAGAGAAGCTTTCTGCTGAAGTGGAGTCATGGACAACAGGAGAACAATATGCTGGCTGGATTCTGAGTTCAAGGTACAACTAAAGGGGGGGAAAGGGCTATTTTTTAACCTGACAGTCTGAGTCAGATCTATTGCTCTTTGAAGTTAGAAAGGTTCTAGCTTCAAAAAAGGGACACGGGTGGCGCTGCGGGTTAAATCACTGAGCTGCTGGGCTGTTGATCAAAAGGTCAGCAGTTCGAATCTGCATGATGGAGTGAGCTCCCGTTACTTGTCCCAGCTCTTGCCAGCCTAGCAGTTCAAAAGCATGCAAATGCAAGTAGATAAATAGGTACCACCTCGGTAGGAAGGTAACAGCGTTCCATGTCTAGTCATGCTGGCCACATGACCACGGAAAGTGTCTACAGACAAACGTTGTCTCTTCAGCTTACCAATGGGGATAAGCGCTGGCCCCTAGAGTCAGACATGATTGGACTTAATTGTCAAGGGGAACCTTTACCTAGCTGCAAAAGGCATGAGGATGTATCTTTCTGTACCAGCAGGAGGAGGACAAAAATCCTGTCCCATCCAGAGTAAATGTGTATAGTCCAGCATGAAATTGTAGTCAGCAGCTGTTTGAAAAGTAGAGGCAAGCTTTGTGGGTAAATGACAGTGAAGGCCCCAACACCAAGACATGATACAACATTCTCAGCCTGGGCTTTGGTTGGATAAGGCATGTTCAGCTGGAAACTCCCACCTGTGGGCGATGTATTTAAAGCCAAGGAGAGCTTCCCAACAAGGGGTTGTTCTTCTTCATGGCCTTTGTGAATCACACCCTGGGCGATTTGCGCCTGCGCGGAGCCTCATTGGAAGATTCTAGAGCTTCTGCGGTAGCAATAAACACATTAGAATAAGCCCCTCCCCACCTGTATAAGTACCTTGGCGCCAAGCGTCCCCTTTCAGTTTCTTTCAACCGCCACGTTGAGAACCTCTTTCTCCGTTTCTGCTTCTGTGGGTAAAGTGAAAAAGAGCTTAATCTTGATTCCTTTTATTTCATTTTCTTTTAATACAATTGTACAGCTAAACAAGAATAATATTTTTACTTTAGACTATCGGCCTTTTGGCCGCTCCCCCCCGATCCAATTCATTTTTCTTTATCGTTTCTTACTAATTCATGGCCCCTTTGGGCCCGTTTAAGCACTGTGTTGTCTGTGATAATAAGATCCCACTTTCCGATGGACACGCTAAATGCCTTTTCTGTTTGGGAGAAGAACAACAAACTTCCTCCTGTACCCATTGCAAAAATTTTAAGCACAGAGTTCTTCGATCTCGCCTCTCTAGGCTAAAACTCCGACTTTGGGAACAATTCTTACAACCAGTTCAAATGGCCCAACCTCCCTGTAGGGCCACTTCCCAAACCAAAGCAATGGAAAAAGCCGTTGCTGAATCATCGAAACAACGTCCATTGGCTACACCAGCTCACTCCGATTCTCCATCTGCATCGTCTAAGACCTCGAAGACACACAAATCAAAGTCCTCGATACCGAAGTCCTCGATGTTGAAAACAACTTCTAAACGTCAGAGACCTAGTGAAGCTGCTCCAGCTCTAGAGCCTGCTCCTCCGAAATGAGCTAAACAGTCTAAGCCTGCAGCCATCCCACCACAACCACAACAACTCTCTGAATCAATTTCGGTTGGATCTCCCTCAGATGATGACGGACTTCCGTCCCATCAACTCTGTTCTCAGTCTCCAGAATGGGATGATCGACCTCACCTCCCAGTCCACAACCTTCTATTCCTTCCAGCAATCCTTCGGTTATTCCATCGCCCGAGGATCCCCATCCCGAACAGCTCGACACCATTCCATATTCGATGCCCTCGGATCGCCCATCGATCCCTAACCAGAACCGTCGACATCAACAATCTCAACAGCTCACTTCATCGCGTGTGGTTCAAACCCACGCTCAGCACGCGCATCGGGTTCCCATTTGCCCCAACCAGTGCTCTGTTCGACAAACTGCACTGACTAGTCGACCAGGTGTTTTACCTGGTCCGATAATACCATCTAGCAGTCGGCCTACCTCTCGACAACCATCGGTGTCAAAGCGGCCACATCACCGAGATGTTGCTATACCTCAACCTGCTCCCCACTTGGTACCGAAAAAACCTAGAACGGTTGAGCAAATTTCTTCCACACGTGAGGCTTTTGCAGCCCCAGCCTCCCGATACTTTCCTACTACAATAGATGACAGAAACCACTCTTCACGCTCGGCATTGCCAGCGTCCATTTATTCTACTGCTATGCCATCGCATCAGCAACCTCTGTTTCGACATCACAGAGACACAGGCTCTGATATTGACGATCCTCAATATCCATCCTGGTCCATGGACACACGTTCCATTCCGTTACCTCAACACAGTTCCCGTCCTCCAGTAAATCCAAGTCATCGACCCCGGCACTGCTACGACACTGGGCTCGACTCCGAGGTCCATCCCTACCAATCGAGGTCCATCGACACTCAACCACCACCTTTCGATGTCGATGATCCTCGACATCGACAGATGTCCATGGACATGCCGCCTCCATCTATTTCAACTCATAACTGGCAATACTACGAAGCTCAGCCTCTCGACACCGAAGTCGATCGACAGTCCGTCGACTCTAGACGCGACCTCGATGGCTCTGACCATGGATCTCAACCGCATACTCCATCAGTATTACTTACCTCCCCAGAGTCGGACATTGTCGATACTGACCCGCTGTCACCGGCAGAGGATTTCCAGACTTATGCCCAACTTATGATTCGCATGGCTAAATCCCTCGATCTTCAAATCCACCGACCATTGATAGAACCAGCCAATCATCTATATGATCCGATCTCTAAAAATACAACCACTCCGGTACACATATCGATGTTGCCATCTCTCCTTAGTACTGCGCAGAGATCCTGGACAAAACCAGCTTCCTCCCATACCATGTCTAAACGGATTGATAACCTCTATAGAATCCATGACCCAGGAGCCATTTTCCTTCAGAAACAACCAGCTCCAAATTCTATATTTGTCGAAGCCTCTCAATTGAGATCTCGACACCGACAATCTCTCATACCACCAAATAAGGACAGTCGACAAATAGACTCCATGGGTAGATGGCTTTACTCTTCCGCAGCCTTTACCACGCGAGTCGCTAATTATCAAGGAGCCATGGGAGCTTACCAACGCTTCCTCTGGGACAATATGTCCACCTTTATTGAATCCCTACCAGAGGATAAAAAGATACTAGCTCAAAACTTCCAACAAGAAGGACTCTCCGTTGCCAAACAACAGATGCTTTCCGCCCGCCACACTGTAGATGCTACAGCCAAGTCCATGGCCACTTCAGTAGCCCTACGCCGTTTTTCCTGGCTCAGAACAGCCGGCTTAGCTGAAGATGCTTGGGCACGTATCGAAGACCTCCCCTTTGATGGAGCAGGTCTCTTTCATGCTGAAGCTGACGATATACTAGAAAATGTACAAAAGAAACGTTCAGCAGCCAGATGTTGGGGAGTCTACCCCTCCTACCAGCAACATCCTCAACAAAATCAATGGAAACGACCTTATAACTTATACCATAGGTTCCAACGAGATCCTCCAAGACAAACCTCTTACAATCCATACTTC
The DNA here is from genome assembly GCA_037013535.1 of Intellagama lesueurii. Taxonomy (NCBI): domain Eukaryota; kingdom Metazoa; phylum Chordata; class Lepidosauria; order Squamata; family Agamidae; genus Intellagama; species Intellagama lesueurii. The sequence continues at coordinate 182,011,527 of JBAJHW010000002.1, forward strand.
AAAAACCAAAGAGCCAAACCCCGGCAACAACCTGCCACTAGGCAAAATGACCGAAAAGCCAAACACCATGTTTGACACTCCTCTGACCGAGATCGCCACCCACCCCACCAACCCTGCCCTTTGGAAACACTTACCTGCATGGGAATCCATCACCACAGATTCCTGGTTACTCTCCATCATCAAAAACGGCTACAGCATCCATTTCTTTGAACTTCCTCCGGCAACACATGTCGTCACTCCTCCGTCACAACCTCTGCAAGAAGAAATAACAAATTTACTCATCAAAGATGCCATACAACCCGTCTATCAAAACAACAGCGGGTTTCTCTCTTGCTATTTCACCGTCCCCAAAAAGGACGGGGGACTTCACCCTATTCTAGATTTAAGATCATTAAACAACTACATCATTACCACAAAATTCCGTATGGTTACTCTAGAATCAGTTCTTCCCTTACTTCAAAAAAACGACTGGTTCACGGTCATAGACCTAAGAGATGCTTACTTTCATATTTCAATACATCCCGCACACAGAAAATTCCTTCGTTTCCAACCTGGATCACAAGCATACCAATTCAAAAGGCTCCCATTCGGCCTTGCAACAGCTCCGAGAGTATTCACCAAGTGCATGGCACCGGTAGCCACTTACCTCAGACTTCAAAACATTCTCGTCTTTCCATATATCGACGACTGGCTCCTTGTAGCACACTCCCATCACAAAGCTTGACGAGACACCCGTTTCACTCTCGCCCTTCTTTGTGATCTTGGTCTAACTGTCAACGAACAGAAATCAAAATTAAAACCTACAAAGACTGTACATAGGCGCGCTCATAGACCACATGAGCTTGCGCTTTCCTCCCTACAGAAAAGAGACAGAACCTCTTCACCTTACTTCACGGTTTCACTCCGCATGCTTTGATACCTGCCATAACGGTGCAACGAGTTCTAGGCACCATGGCTTCTATGATGTCAGTTGTACAGCATGTGCATCTCAAAATGAGATCTCTCCAATCCTGGTTTCTGGCCCTATTCGATCCACTAACACTCTCCTCACACTCTCCTAAGAGTCACTCCAGAACTGGCCTCTCAACTTCAATGGTGGTATTCCCATACCAACCTTTCTATCGAGCGACCATTCCAACAACCTCGCCCGCGAATACAAGTTACTACCAACGCCAGTCACACCGGCTGGGGGGCTCATTGCAAATCCCTCACAGTTCACCCCAAATGGTCTCCCAAAGAGAAACTGCTCCACATAAACTAGTTGGAGCTACTAGCCGTCATAAAAGCCTGCAAAGCTTTCAGAAACCTTCTTGTAGGAAAAATGGTACAGATTGCCACCGACAACACCACGGCGATGTACTACATCCTCAAACAAGGCGGCACCCACTCCCCAGGTCTCCTCTACCTAGCAGTCGACCTCTGGGAGTGGTGTCTGCAACATCACATCTGCCTCACAGCCTTACACATCGCGGGTCAAGACAACGATCTAGCAGACTTGCTGAGCCGCACAGATGCCCAAGCTCACAAGTGGGAACTAGATCAATCAGTATTCCGCCAACTGTGCCGGAATGGGGCACACCGACTCTCAATCTCTTTGCCTCCCGAACGAATGAGAAATGCCAACTGTATTACTCCTGAGCGGGAATAGGCAAACATTCCCAGGGAGACGCATTTGTCGGCCCTTTGGCCCAAGACGCTTACCTACCTTTTTCGGCCGTTCCTTCTCCTCTACAAAGTTGTCGTCCGTCTACAACAAGACAAAACCAATGCCATCGTTATAGCCCCTTGGTGGCCGAGACAAACTTGGTTCCCAGTTCTCCGCAGTCTCTCATCAGACATCCACCATCTCCGCCGCCTGCCACACCTTCTCACACAGAACAACTCCCAAGTCCTACACCCGGACTTACCTGTTCTGCACCTGGCAGTGTGGAGGATTCCCCCTTGCTAATGAACGTTCTTCATCAAGCCAAAAAACCATCCACAAGAAAAGCCTACCTGTACAAATGGAAGAAATTTCAATCCTTTACCAAATCTTCCTCGTTATCCTCCATCAATCCATCACTTTCCACCGTTCTCCGCTTCCTCCTACATCTCAAATCCAGGGGCCTCTCCATCTCATCCTTGAGAGTCTACCTTTCAGCAATAATATCATACCAACCTCCAAATTCTCAAGCAGCAAACTTCTTCAAACATCCAACAACGAAACGTTTTCTTAAAAGTCTCTCTCATATCTACCCCGATACGCGACCTCCCTCTCCACAATGGTCGCTAACTCTTGTTTTGAAACAGCTTACCAAAGCTCCTTTCGAGCCTTTAGCCACAACTGACTTAAGGCTCCTCACCTTTAAAACAGCTTTTCTTGTAGCCATCACTTCAGCTCCATGAGCTAGTGATTTGGCAGCTTTACGTTATGACTACCCTTATCTACAGTTTTTTCCCGATAAGGTGAAGTTATTCATGGACATTTCCTTCCTTCCCAAAGTTGTCTCTCAATTTCATCTCCCCCAGCCGATTGTCCTTCCTTCCTTTTTCCCGTCACCTTCTTCAAACCAAGAAAAAATACTCCATACGTTGGATGTCAGAAGAGCTCTTGCTTTTTATCTCCAACATACTCAATCTTTTAGACAGTCACCTCGTCTTTTCATAAGCCATCAACTACCTATAAAAGGCCGTCAGGTGACTTCCCAATCTATCTCCAGATGGGTCGCCTCTACCATTCATTTGGCTTATCAACTTGCTCGACAACCGGCCCCTAGAGTGGTTTGCCCTCACTCCACCAGGGCAGTGGCAGCCTCTACAGCCTTTCTCCGTGGCGTACCTTTTCCGGACGTCTGCGCCTCTACCACTTGGGCACAGCCATCCACGTTTATCCGCCATTATAGACTTGATCTCCGACAGAAGTCTGATGCGGCATTTGGACATGCTGTTCTAGCCTCTACCTTGGCGTGACACCCTGCCTCCGGGTAAGACAGCTTTTTAGTCACCCAGGGTGTGATTCACAGTGGCCACGAACTTGGGTGATTCGCGCCTGCGCGGAGCCTCATCGGAAGATTCTAGAGCTTCTGCGGTAGCAATAAACACATTAGAATAAGCCCCTCCCCACCTGTATAAGTACCTTGGTGCCAAGCGTCCCCTTTCAGTTGTGCCAACCGCTGCTTAATAGTAAGCAGCAATGGCGTGACAGAGGGGAGGACGGGCGGGATGTGTGAATCACAGAGGTCCACTCGAAGAACTACAATTACAGGTGGGTAACCTGTCGGTTCTACAGTCCTGCACTGAATTAAACACAGATTTCTGCGTGGTGTCCCAGTTATATTGTCTTCCATTCGCAACCTTCCTGTTGATGGCATTCCAGATGCACACCCAATTGCACCACAGGCACATGCCTAATAATGTGACCATGGTGAATTGTGCAATTTAACTTACATTTGTGTAAATCACCAACAGGAATCTGGCCACTGTGTTGGAGATATAATATTTCCTTTTCCTCTTCTCCTCTGCTTCACATCCTCCTTCTGGTATTGCCTCCTTTTTTGTGGGCTCTTCCCCTTACTCTCCCTGATCCTATGCCTCTTGAAAATACTGATTTCAGGGGCCTGGAAACAGTTCCCCGTGGCTGGTCTGTATCCATGTTCACAGACCAGGTGTGGCATGACCTACCAGGCTGTGACTTTGTGCTGGATCTCATTGGACAAATAGAAGAAAGCAACTGGCCCTCTGATTCCACCCCAGAATATCCCATAACCCCAGAATGGGATAAAAGCTCCTTCGAACACAAGGCTTCAGATAGGTGAGTAACTCCCTTTCCTCCTTCCATCTTAAATTCACGGAAATCTTACTTCTCTTGTGACCTCGCTGGCTTTCTTTTTTGGGCAGGACATTCTTGAACATACCTCCAGCACCAAACATTAAGGCTCCTTCCTTCCCTCCTCCATCCCTGCCTCCAGATTTTGACAGCAGTGCCCACTCAGGTGAGCTCCTGTCTTAGGACATGGTTTCAAGTGCCTCTTAGCAGCAGAGGGGTGTATGCAAAAATGGTCATCTCTGGTTTCTGGAGCTTGAAGCTATGAAGACTCTGTGTGAGTGTTCAACCAGGAAGTCCCACTTGTGACTGAGGTATTTATAGCAAAAGAGTGCTTCCCAGCAAAGAGTTGATCCTGAAATCCTACATTGCTGGAAACTCAGAATTTTACATGGTGTCCTAGGTATTTGCAACCCTTCTGTGTTTTTCTCACTGATAAAGACGAACCAGATCCATACATGCCTAATATGTTTCTTTATTAACAGATCTAGGAGCCTTCATGTGGAACTATCGAAGTGTTGAGAATGTAAAATTAGCTAGGAGAAATGGGTGCTGTAGATTGTGTGTGTGTGTGTGTGTGGGGGGGGGTTATCGGATTTTTAGGATCTTTTCTCCCATACTCTCCATTCCCCTCTCAGGGTCAACCACCAGTTCAAGATCCATGAGAGAGCTTGATTACTACGTGGATGACCTCTTTAAGCCACTGTCCAGGGCTCATCTGTCGGTAAGTTCAAGGTTGCCTCATCTCTTGCTCCTTTTCTCTTACAATAAGAATGATTAACTCAGGGATCCATGCCTTTACCATCAGACTTGTATGGAAATGAGGAACAGCATGGGCTGTGGATTGTGCCCATTGGGGTTAATGTAGCAGAAGGCATACTAGCCAATGATGGACAGACAAACCTAAGGACAAAACTGAGCGTGTGAGTTGGATAAGTTGTCTACTGAGTGCTGGTCTTTTCCCCTCTTTACAGGATACGGAGAATGAGGGAAGTTTGACAGAACGCATGAAAGGAGGTGGCAAAATCGGGCCAACTCACCAGGCAGGCTTTCCAGGTGCGACTTAGGGCAGTGGGAGGGGAGAACCAGGTTTGGCGCCAGGTGGAAAAGCGCTGTGCCTCATCACAGGTTGTTTCTTTCAATGGATATTCACAGTGGCTCTTCTTAGGGCAGGGTTCCAAATGCAGCTAAATAGGATATAAAAGTCCCGTTTTCTGGAGCTTGAAGCCACGAGAGCTAAATGTCATTGTTCACTTAGATTTGGACTTGCAGATGGAATCTCTATAGTGAAAATTACCTTTGAAATATGTTTTTTATTCTACAGTTGTTCTGTTTCAAACACAGAATTTGGCATGGGACCCTGATGATGTCTGTCTTCTATTTGCAACCTTCTATATTTTCCTGCTGCCTATGCTTTTTTTATTACAATGAAGGCTGGTGGCTCTTACATTAGTGGGTCCATAAATTAACTCCAGGGTTTACTCTATGCTTCACAGGACCTGTTAAAGTTACCAAACTCTGTCCCTGAGATAGGTTCAGCTCGTTTGGAGTAAACACCAGAGTGATTCATCAGCCTCCTCCATTGACATCAGAGCCACAAGCCAGCAGTGGTTTTTTAGATAGACAATCCTAAGCTCCTCTGTGGAATTAGGCCACCACAAACATCATGCTATTGATGCTGTTGGCAGTGACTGCTAATACTTTAGATTTTCTGGTATTTGGTAGGTGTAGCTATATGAAAAATGTTTTGGCCTCTCAAGGGTTAAGGATAGGGTCAAAGGCTGAATATGATACTGGTTTACTTGTTGGGTTTTGGGAAGTCACACACACATGTATCAATGCTTGCACATACATGGACCAGTGATCCTCTTCCATTGCATGAAGGAATAGGAGGGCTTTCTCCCACCTCCTCCCTCAATAGTCCTTTGTTTGCTCACTGGCAGCAACCAGCAGCAGCAACAACAATGGGAGGAGAGCCATCTTTATTAAATCAATGGGAAATGGATGGTGGTGGGGAATTTGGGGCCAGAGCACCTCTGTAGGGAGGTCTTAGGGCCTGGGGATTGCATGTGGCCCCTGGCCACAGGGAGTGCACCCTTACTTTCATATGCAGTTCAAGATGGGGATGTCTGTCAGGCCTGGAGGATTGCAACTCTTCCAGACTGAGACTCCCAACATCAACAATATCCTTCCAAGACTTGGGCTTGCTGTGCCAAAGTCTCTCACTCCAGCTCCAGTGAGGTAGAAAACTTGGATCTTTTTCTGTTAACAATAAGCATTTCTAAGAGTCCTCTGTCTTCTCTTTTCCATTGCAATGTCATTGCACTTTATTTCTCTGCACAGTGAAATGGCTTTCCTTTCTCAGAGTCTCAACCAGCAGGAAGCTTTTTTCTCCTTCCCTCAGGATCTCAGCATGTTACTGGTTGTCGACTGTCTTCCTTATCTGACTTGTAAGAAGATGCCATAGCTTGGATAGGGGCTTATAGGACTGAGCATTTTAAACCCTTCTTTGCTGCTGTTTTCTTGCTTTCCCAATCTTCTCTAGTCATTCAATTAATTAGTCTGTCTCTGAATCACAGCCAAGGGTTTACTTTCATTGTGTGATATTTCTGCTGTCCTTTTTGAGGAAGATATGCAGTGAGGTACCAGAAAAAGCCTTTGCTGTTGTGTGTCTATGTGTAACATTTTTTAGTTTCCTTGTGATGAGCAAATAAGATTGCTAAGCAAATTATCTATTTTAATATGATGGATATGGTCAATAGTTTAAGTATAAGGCATACTGTTAAAATATTTGAATGCATTAAAAAGTTCTGTTTATTTATGCCTCCTCTGTTTACCTGCACCCCACACTGCCATTAACAGAAACAAAATTTGTCCAATGTGTGTGGGTAGAGCCATCAGTGAATTTTGTTGATAGGCTTGGAGGTCAGTTTTGCATGAAGACAGCCTTTCCTTCTGTCCCTCAGGCTACTCAGGGATGATGACTGTGCCAGCTTACCCATCTATGCCTGTTATGGGGGGAATGATGCCTACAACGATGCCAGTCATGCCTGGGCTAGGTGGAATGGGAGCCATGCCAGGTAATTAAAAAAAATCAATCAGAAAATAGATTAAGGCAAGAATGGCAATCATGTGAAGATTTCTGGAGAAGAAAAGGCCTTTGTTTGCTAAATCCTATGCTGTTGTTATGTGCCTTCAAGTTGTTTCTGAATTATGGCAACCCTATGAAGAGCTTTTTCTTTTTTAATTATTTTTAAAATGATGACAAATTCTCCAACCCCATGCCATGCCAGGAAGAAGTCTGTTTGGTTGTTCTGTTAACAGGAAGGGGCTGCATATTTGAAACATGCTATGTCTGTGACTTTGTCATTATCTCACTCTTTCTGTCTCAGCTATGGTTGTGCCACAGCCTCAGCCTGTGGTGCCGTCGGTGGATCCCAACCAAATGGCAGCCCAGCAACAAGCCTTCATCAACCAGCAGGCCTTGCTTCTGGTGAGAGGAAAAAAAAAGATTTAACATGGGGATGGGGATAGTGTGGAACTCCAGATGTTGGACGGCCACTCCCATAGCCTTTATCCTTGGCTATGCTGCTGGCTAAGGCTAGTGGAAGTGGCAGTCCAGCAATATCTAGAGGGTGTATAATGAACATTATGAACTTAGAATTGCTGCTTTCTTTTCCATGATCCTCCTTTGTTAGTTTTGTATGCACACAGCCACCAGAAGAAATTATTTGTTATAGAACAAAAGCCTAAAGAGAGTATCCTCTGATCTAGTGCCAGATTTTGGAGCTGCTGGTCTCAGGACCTTCTTATTGTCTCCTTTCTCCATATAGAGAACATTTTTAAACTATTTCTGTAAGAGAAGGCTGGGAAACTTGTGGCCCACCAAATGTTCCTGTCAGCCTCTGCAGCATGGCCAGTGGTAAAAGGTGATGGGAGTAGTCGTTCATCCGCATCTTGAGGGCCCACTCCTGCTAATAAGATTTATTTCACCTTTCTGTTTCATCTTGATATAAACCTCCCTGTCCTATATTGCATATGAAATCAAATAGCCTGAACTGGCCAGTATGAGGTGTGTGGAAACTAGATGCACTTGTTTCTCATGAAGTCTAGTCTATGTGTACTTAGGACTCAAGTGAATGTGCCTTGACCATCACTTCTGCCAGTACGATCACTTCCTTTTGTTTTTGTTTGACGTTTTCCTTATAGGAGGAGAGAGAATAGCAGGAAAAGCAACAAAGAGAGGGAAAGATGGGCATGTACAGTGGGGTGGGGTGGGGGAATCAGAAGTGAACACCATGTTTTAGGTGAAGGCTAAATGTAATTTGAGGTTTGTGAATGTGAAGACTGTTAGTAAAATACAACAATCCAACTGGATGCTCTCAGATGTTTTGGACTACAGTCCCGTCTCTGCAGTTAGCATTGCCATTGGTGTCGGAGCTGCAGTTCGAAACATCTGAAGGGCATCAGGCTAGAGGAAGGTGGACCCTGTACCATGAGTATGAGTGCACAGGGCACATGAGAATAATGAAGATTTGTATTCGGTGTTGCAGGCTCAGCAGATGACTCTTCAAGCCGTGACAATTTCTCAACAGCAGCAAGGGCGACAACATCCGCAAAGGGAGAGGTCCCTGGAGCCCTCAAGACCAAGGCGATCGTCATCATGGAAGAGGTCCCCTGAATTTCCAAGGCCAAGGAGAGCTTCGCCACCAAGTTCACCTGAATTTCCAAGGCCAAGGCGAGCCTCACCAAAGAGGAGGTCACCAGACTCTACAAGGCCAAGATATGCATCTCTCCAGCGGAGATCTCCTGAACTGTCAAGAGAAAGGCAAGGGGCACCAAGACAGAGGTCACCAGAAGAATCATCAAGGACAAGGCGAACAGCATCACAGGAGCATTTTCCTGAATCTTCAGGGCAAAGACCAAATTCCAACTTCACTAACAAAGATGTCTCGGTGCCTGACTTACCCACGTCTCCACTCAAGCCACCAGCACCGGTACTGAGTTCAGTGTGTCCCAGAAATTACCATCCCCTTTGGATAACCATGACTGTACAGTTCCTTTTCTGAGCAGCATAAGAGGAGTGGGCAAAAGGTAGCAGGATGGTGACTAGTTTTAAAGTTTAGGGATTTCATCCTGACCATCCTTATAGGCTAAAGAGAATCCCAACATGTAGGCAGCTATGTTGATCCATATCAATAAGCTGTTTCTTATCCAGGAACAATATTTCTGGACAGCCTGTGAGTTGCAATGGTCCATTCAAAACCAAGCCACCGCCAAATACTTTGCATAACATCCAACACAGTTCGCACCAAGATAATTTGCTGAGGGAAGTCGTCCTTCCCCGCCCCCATCACCACCACCACCTCTGCAGCTCAGCTTTGAGAGAACAGGGGGAGGCCTGAAGCGGGTGGCAGATAATGTTAATTCTCCCCTCTAATCAGAAGGTCCTGACATTTAGACCCTTCATCAAGCCTTGGCTTCCGTACACTGCTGACCAGACAAAAAACAAAAATGCTTCCTTAGTTCAGCACGTGAGGCTTAACAAATGACATTCCCCAAGTATAGTTTAGACTTGTGTTTTATTTGAGTCCTGCCTTTCCTCTGAGGAGCTTGCTGTGGCATATGTAGGGCTAACCCATTCTCCTTGTGGCTTCTCACCAGTACGCTCGAATAGCAGAACAGAGCATCTGCTGTCATTGGTCTAAGCCCTCTGTTGGTACATAAAAATAGTAAATACATTTTAAAGTTTTTGTAACAATTTATATTATTCCTGGAACTGACCGTACAGCCACAAATTACATTATTTATTGGGAAAGAAAACAAACAGAAGGATGTATCCTTGGAAATGAGTTGGATACATCAGTATTTCAGTTCAGTATTCTTTTCCAGTTCAGTACCTGATAACCTTATGACCTAAAGGGGGACAGGTGTGTCAAAAGAGGTATATTTGCATACTTTATTTTTTAGTATTTTTGTTTTTATTTTTTTAATGCAGTGGTTATGAACCCTAAATATTGCCATAATGATTTCTCTGTCCCTGTGAGAAACACAGGTCCAAGCTGTGCAATTTCAGGTGGGGGCTCATAGGAGTACCTATTTATTTTGCCCCCTCCCCATGGTACTTAGGGTGGCCACGGAATATTGTTGCAGTCCATTAAACAAAAAGTTGCCTATACCTCGGAAACCTAATGCACCAGGGAGAATTAGAATCCTTTCCCTGATACTTAGTTTTATATGTCAAGGGATTTATTCACTTTTAACAGAGGAACATTCAGTCATGTATGTGCTCTTCTGTACTTTCAATTTCTACTGTCTAGAGGCAGGTTTACCATTCTGTAAAAAATGGGCTTAAATTTTTGACACGTGACCAAAATGCAAACTAGGAGATGGCCATAAAAATACAAGCAGTGGAGAAAGAGCTGCTGATTGTTGATATTTGATATTACATTATCTAGATCAGCGATGGCGAACCTATGGCATGCGTGCCACAGCTGGCACGTGGAGCCCTTTCTGCTGGCACGCGAGCCATAAGTCGCCGGATCGCTACTCCCCCCCCCCCCCCCCGCGCAGCCAAACCTGAGAAGGCGGCTGTAGCCGCGGTGCTGGCGCTTCAGCAGGCGGATCCGGAGCAGCTGGTGCTGGCAGCGGATCTGGAGTGGGGTCTCGAGGCACCTCCGTGCCGGGATTCCCCCTTCTGCTGCCACTTCCGGTTCCGCCCCACCACTTCCGGTTCCGCTGCCGCGGCACGCCACCCACTGTTTGTTTGTTGTTGTTTTTTCCAGTTTGGGCACGCGAGCCCAAAAAGGTTCATTACCACTGATCTAGAGGGATGGTTCACTGACAGAAGAATTAAGAGTGAAACAGGTGGGGGTGGCATGGGGATCATTACAAATCAGAAGAGCTGCTTGGTTTTTTGGTTAATGTGTTGTGATAAGATGGTTCCCAGATCATGCCCTACTCCAGACCTGTATTTTGAGAAGGCAGGTCTGGAAGTGAATCTGAAACCTGCAACTGAGCTCTTTCCCTAAACCAGAGGCACCAAATAATCTGCCTCTGCATAAAATAGTAGAGGTGAGGTCAGGGTCTAGAATCATTCAGTGAGGCCTCACTTAGGGCTTCTTCTTCTGTATTCTAGATCCAGATTTTTAAAGAAGAACTATACCCAGACGTGAAGGCAGACTCCCTTTCTAAAGGGAGTTTCCAGAAGAAGGTTGAGTTTTTCCAGAAAATCGGTGAGTCGCCTTCTTCTGTTCCTTGCTTTATTTTTATCATGTTAGTATTTCCTAACTTTCCTCACCAATAGAAAGTGTTTTTCTTGTTACTGTTGTTTTGTTTCCTGCTCTGTTCTGTGGTACATCTTTTTAAGTATTTTGCTTTGTATGTGTCTGAGTGTATTCCTGGTTTATTTATTTATTTAAAATATTTTTACCACACTTTTCTCCTTAAAAGGATATAAACAGTATGCCTAATTCTCAACAGAGAAATAAATAACCCTAAATAAAAATGGGTGGTTGCATGATTACCTCAGCTGACATATCAACCTTGAGCTTCCTTCTAACTGTTTGGGGTCAGGAAAATAATTTCCTCAGTCCTTAGGAATATTGATTCATTCTCTGTAGCATGTGACATGGTTTACAACCCCATGGATGTATTTTATTTAACTCTTTCCTACTTTCTTTGTGGAACATTATAACCATAAAAATAAAATAAAAATGATGTTGCAATCTATCTATCTTTTCAAGCCATCTCTTAGAATGTGTTTGATTTCTTAAGTCTCTTCTAGTCTCTGTGGACTGTTGTATTTGGTGCCTCTAACTGGACTGATGCCATCAAGTTCAGAGATACTATGATTTAAATCCTACTGCTTTGTTAACCTATGGAAGGCAAATACCATCATGTTCAGCAGCTTCTAGTTAGCAATTGACAGGGCACACCACCAAGAATGATAGCAGGGACTCATGAATTGCCAGCTAAAAGCAAGTGAATGTTACACATTTTGCACACATAGCAAAGCAACAGGATTTCTGCCTATATTTAAGGAGCCTCCAGTGCCTGACCTTCCTTCTCTCCATAGGGCAGCATGTGGAGACTCCTGTGAAGAAAGAAACTCCCCCTTCCAATAAGTGGAGTCGTCCAAAACCACTGCAACCAGAGGAACAAGAGAGACCTCAAACAGCAAGTTCAGAACCACGTTCAGGTACAGCCTGGCCAAATGTAGCCAAAACATATATGAGAAGACCATGCACAAAGTAAGGTGGCCCTTTCTATAGCCAGTTCCTGAAAACTGCTGGAAGAAAGCGAAGAGTAACATAACACCTCGGGGGGGGGGGGGAATTGTAGTATAAATATTTGCAAATAATGGTCAGTTTAATTATATGGACAAAGTGTTCCAAGAAGGTAGTGATGGCACACAGGCATATTAATGTGTTGAGGACTACTAAAGCTGACCATCCTCTGCACTGAGCAACCAGGACTTCTCTGTGGCTTGAATTTTCTGTTCTTCCCCACCTGCTTTTACCTGCTGAGGAACATGGGTGGGGAACATCTGGCTGGATGTTGTTGGACTACAACTCTCATCATTCCTGACAATTTACCATCTTTGTCAGGACTGGTTAGAGTCCAACAACTTCTGGAGGGCCACAGATGCGCTAGACTTACAGGGGATCATTGAGAGCACACTGTGGCAGCATCTCGCAACTAAGGAAAATGACAAAAGTTTTGCACTAGTACAATCAATCAAGGCCCCCTCTTCATGTTCATCTATCTCTACAGGCCAGGGATAGAAAAGTAGCTGCTGGTTGTCCTGTGTGGAAGGGTCACACTTTCTTTCCCAACCTGTAACTGCAGTTTCCTCACATAGCTTTCTTGTCCTGAATGGCAGCTGTTACTTGGCTGCTTATTCTGGATTCATAGATAAAACAACTGAAAGCAAAAGCTATTTAGAAATGTTGTGTGTTTTTGTAGGAGATTGAGGAATTGCTGGGGAGAACAAGGATATGTGTGAGATGGAAACAGAGAGATATTTTCTGGGCCATTCTCTCCCTCTCTCTGCTTTTTAAACTAGCTTCTTACTTCTCCTCAGGATTGACACCTCCTACACAGAAGAAACCTGAACCAACCCACGAGATACGGAGCATTGTTCAAACACGTCCACTCCCACCACCAAAACCTGACAAGCCTCTTAGGTGAGGAATGGGCCTGGCTTGGTAAAAGCATTATACACTTCTGTAAGATGTCTGTAGAGGCAGATACCCCCACAGTTGCTGGCCAGAGAACCTCAAAACTTTTCATGGGTTTCTGTGGCAGATGAGCTGGCCCTGCCCGGACAGTGAACCTCCAAAAGGAGCTAACCAACAAGTCACTGCAGTCCACACAAGCAGAGGTCTTAAGACATTCTCCTTCCAGCACAGGAGCAGTAATAGTACTGCTGAAAGTACATATGAAGAGGACATCTATAAAGAGGGTCTCTGAGGGTAGGCACACTGTTGTGTATGATTCATTGTTGCTTCATTCAGTGGACTCACAAAAGCAGTTTTTTTTTAATTTGGCTTGCAGAAATATCTCAAAGCCCTTTGTGAAAAAGAAGGACCCAAAGGAGGAGGCTCTGACAAAGCTGGGGATGGTGGGATTGAGTCCTTCACCGGTGAGTATTCTTTGCTACTTCCATCCCAGTACTGACAAATCTGCGGTTGTTAAGTGTCTTGCAGTGGCCAAAGCTCTGTCAGAACTGACAAACCCAGTGTCACTCTGGGTGGGCTTGGGCAACTCATGATCTATCAGAATAGTGTGCCTGACAGAACTGGGAGGGTAAAAATAGTATAAACCCACATATCCCCCTCTGAGCAATGTGGAAGGAAAGTTGGATAAAAGTGTAACAGGTAAATAACAAAAAATAATAATTTATTGATGATGTCAGATCTCTTGGCTTTTCTTGACACAGGCTATGTGAGATCACCGTTGCTACTATGTTTACACCTTTGCTTTTGGAGCACTTCTAAGAGAAGCTTAACGGGGTGGGTTGGAAAGAGGTTTGTGAGCCTGACTTGAGAATTGGACGATTCACCACCGACTCTAAAGAATGTGGCTTTGGAAAGTAAAAACAATCTATAATTGCCTTTACAATGTCTCGCAGTGTAAAGGATGAGTTGTTATTGATTTGGTTATTTTGTTTAAAGCTCCAGTCAGGACTATTTGCAGAGTTATCCAGTGAGGTGGGTAAACTGATGCCTCTTGACTTTTGTGACTGTGCGGAAGCTAATAGCTGAGTTGCATGAAGTAGTGTACTCTTCTGTATTCCATGTGTTTGCCATACACTGCTAGCTATAGGATATTTGAGAGAAATGGTATTCTTGCTGGTGTTACCTGTGGCTATTTGTGCTGCTTTCTTTTTCTTTCTTTCCGCCCCCCCCCCCCCCAGCTACCCTCTGCATCACCTGAGAGGAACTCTCCTCCTCCACAAGCACCACCTGCCAAGCTGTCCAGCTCCATCAAAGAAAAACAGCTGCCCCTCATGAATCTCTTTGCTCGACCCCCACCCACCTATCCCCCAGCTTCAGCTTCTGAGCTTCCTCCCCCCACTGCGCCACTGCTGCCCCCACCTCCACCATCCTTTCCTTCAGACAAGACCACAGTGGAAAAAACTAGCTTGAAAGGTAAGATCCTGCAACCTTCTCTTTGTGCAAGTTTCTATTGGCAAAGATGGGTGACTTGGTCCTGTTTGTAATAGGCATTATGAGTGCTTTCTCAATGGGAGACAACCAATGGCAAGTATTCAGTTTATTACTTACTGGACATGGTTATTTTTCAGGCCTGATCCCCTCTGATTCAGAAATCAAATTATTTTTTAATAATTGGGGCTAATATATTCTAGTCTTACATGTCTCTAATGGCAAAAAAATTAAAATAAAGTTATAAGCATGAAACAGTAGTTTTTTTCAGTATGCATGTTATCTATTTTTCAGACCAGCTTTTTTATATTTGGCTTTACTATTTCAAATTATAAATTAACCTGGAGGTCTAGTACTGAAAGGCGGTGTACAATTGCACCAAAATAGGAAACAGTATCCTTTTAGTCAGTAACTTGTTTTTGTGTGAATTTCCTCTGAGACTCTGTGAAGAGTCTGGGTTATAAAGTGAAACAGGTTTTTTTTTTTTTTTACAAAACTAGACAAGATCCGCTTTATTTATCTGGGAGAGAATATGATATGAGACAGCAAAAAACTCAGACGTGGCACAAAGTCTTGGTTGTAGGCTGCTTTGAACGTTCCTTTTGGTGAAAAAGGGACACATAAGGAAGGGACACATAAGGGCTGGAACAAATGCAAAGCTCCTTACCTCATGTCTGTCACGTTTAGGCTCAGGTAGGACAATGGTGGACGATGCCCATGTGAAAACTCAGCTCATCAATCTCTCTCCTAGTGTCAGCTTCTCCTATGTTAACCCCAGTTGGAAACTCTTCCTCCGCAAAGAGGTAGGTCAGAACCTGTCGCGTCCCAGGGCTTTCAAGAAGTGGCTAGTTGTTAGAATGGACATATCCATCTTTGCCATTGATCACCTCAGGCAAGAGCACCTCATGTGGGTGGGGAAGCCTGGTGGCTAGATGTCTTGCTATGGACTACTCTCTCTCTCTCTGTACTAAATTCTACAAGGCTGGAATGAGAAGAGTCCTAGAGAAATGGGCCCAAAGAGGTTAAAAGTGAGAATAACTTCTGAGTGGTTTGTGAAGCACTAGTGCAGAAAGGAGATGTTAATCCACTCACTATGACAGAGGTTGATTTAGACTGTTTGAAAACACTATGCACACCTACCTGTTCTAGCCTGAGAAGGACAGCAGATGAAGAGTGGAATGAGTTTGCTTCTCCTTCCCGGTTAAGAGAAGGAACTGTGTAAACAAGGTGTTTCCCGGGATCTTCACCTCCATTGTGTCCTTCAAAACAGAGCTTGTGTTAACGCACTTGGCTGCTGGTTGGTTTGAGTAAAGATTGATTACTACATATTTTGAAGACATTTTTATTTGATCTGTTTCCTCAACAGGTTTTTTATCCCAAGGAAAACTTCAGTCATCCTTATTGCTTGAATCTGTTATGCGACCAAGTGAGTATCCAGGTGTGAATGTGTGTATGAGAGAGCGAGTGAGTGACAGATTGAGACTCAGAGGGAGAGTCACTTGATCCATGATCCTCCCCTTCAAAGACCTTTTCTTTCCTCCCTTCTCCTAGTCCTTTCCTTTTGTTTCCATTCCCTACCCATTTCAAGCCATGAAGTGCTTTCGTCTTTTTTTGCTACCTGCTTCAAAACTTCCAGCTCAACATTTTCAATAGGAAGGGGTGCAAGTCTCATGAAAGTCAATGTTCTTTGTTCCTTCCCAGATCATCAGAGACACATACTCAGAGTCATGCGTGCGGATCTCCAGAGAGGAGAGGCGTAAGATGAAAGACCTGCTAAGTAAGCCACCTCTTAATCTGCTCTACCTTGTCCATTTTCCCAGACATCCTCGGAATGGGGGGAAGAAGTACAGTTTCTATCTGAAATGGAAGAAGATTTTTGGATACAACAGTTACACATTCGTATATGGGAAGCATTGTGTATAAACAGGACATTTGTCTATTTCCTAGCACTGTACAATAACCCTAATACAACTCTTAAGAGTTCTTGGGATCTACAGGTGGGATTCATATGATGTTAGTGTTGAGCTCTGAGGCACATGAACCACACACACACATGCTCTTTCTACTTCTTCATTCAGTGGTCCTAATCCAGGTTTCTGGAAAGAAAGAGAGAGAATGTAACCTTCCTTTTCTTCTCCCAGCAATCTTGAACAGGATTGCTGGACTGGGGAGGAAGCTAAAGCCCCCATCCCATCCATCTTGGTCTGAACCTCAGTATTCTATGGAAGAGGGAGTGCAAGAAGAACCATCCTCATGTCCCTATGTTGCCAACATGATCAGGCTTTTAACAGCCCATCAAAGAACTGGTGGGCAGGCTGTTGGGAATACTGGAATGAGGCACAGAATCATCCTGTGGCCCTTGTCTCTAACACAGTTTTGGCAGGGGCATGGGGAAGGGGAAAATTCAATTCAGGGAGTTTTGAGCCCCTGCAGCAGATAACACAGTGTCTGAGGATCACAGTTTGCCAGTTTTTGCTTGAGGAGAAGACCCAGAAGTCACCTTTCCATCGAGTTCGTGTTGAACCTTGGTGGTCCCTGGGGCTTGAGGCTGACAAATAGTGAATAGCAATACCAGCAACGTATGCAATGAATTCTTCTCCCGTCTCTGAAGTCCAAACCTTCCCTCAGCAGCTCCACTTTAGGTCCAGACGAGTGGGGTAGTAGCAGAATATCATTCCTACTAGTCTTGTAAACCACCTTGATTAGAAAGAAGAGAGGAGTATACAAATCAGATACATGATACAGAGAGTATTGTGGGTTTTTTTCATCCTGTTAAGACATATACTTCTCACCACTCAATTTTCTATTAAAATACAACTCTCCTTATTGGACCAAATGCTATTTTAAGGTGGCTCAATTATGCATGTTAAGCAATTGTTATATGCTCCCTAGTTCCCCAAGCAATGAGAAGTACCAGTGGCAATGCTACCTGGTTTAGTTCACTTGGCTGGGAGAATAATGGAAATGTATTATATTTGCTTTATTTATTAAATATATGAGCAGCGCATACATGCAGACAAACAAGCTATAATAAAACTAGAATCATAGAATAGTGGAAGGGGCCTATTTGGCCATCGTGTTCAAACCCCTGCTTAATGTAGGAATCCAAATCAAAGCCGATCTGACAGATGGTTGTCCAATTTTTTCTTGAATGCCTCCAGTGCTGGAGCGCTCACCACTCCT
The DNA here is from genome assembly GCA_037013535.1 of Intellagama lesueurii. Classification (NCBI taxonomy): domain Eukaryota; kingdom Metazoa; phylum Chordata; class Lepidosauria; order Squamata; family Agamidae; genus Intellagama; species Intellagama lesueurii. The sequence goes on from JBAJHW010000002.1 coordinate 182,029,182, forward strand.
GGGGTAATGGTTTCCCTTGTCGTACTGCTCAAACAGTTCAGAGGTTTTTCCTGATATTCATCCGAAATCTGGCTTCCTGTAACTTGAGCCCATTATTACATGTCCTGCAATCTGTAATTATTGAGAACAGATCCTTCCCCTCCTCTGTATGACTATCTTTCCTCTCTAGAAACTCCTCTCTCTCACACTCTCCATTCTGGCTGCAAAGCTATTGTGTTGTCACCTTCTCCAGATTCTGATGCCTGTTTCAACAGAGTCCTCTGGCACTTAAGAACTAAGAAGTTTTATTTATTTTGCAAAAGTTTTAATAGACCATAACCTGCTTTTTCACATCTGAAGAGCTGCATCTTGCATCTGAGGTCCATCTATGTTTATGACAAACAAAACTTGTTAGGCTTTAAAGTGCCGCAAACTCGGCTAGACCTTGGGTTATTTCATTTAAAATCACGAAGTGGCTGAAATCTAGTCGTAAGTTGCAACTGGAGTAGACCTGTTGAATCAATGGAACTTGCAGAGGAGTTTACTCACCAAATCCCTGCCAATTCAGTGGGTCTACTTCAGTTGTAGCTTACTATTGGATTTCAGTCAGAGAGTCCTAAGTAGCAGAAACCACCTTGTTCAGTAACATCCACTGAAAAAATATCACTAGATTGATCTGGACTATTGAAGCAGTCTTCCTTACAGAAAAGGATTAGGAGCCATTAGACTTAACCCAAGAATCTGTGATCCTATTAATACATTTTGGCTTCAGAACGTAAAGTCTCTGCTTGTGGAATTTTGGTCTCCTTCCTGGAACATTTGAACGGATTGACACTCCTTATCTTTGGTTATTGACTTTGAGCTCATCTGTAGTGTAGTGACAGTAGTTTAATGCTACCAGTGAGTAATCTCTGTTAACAGTAAAGTTGAGAAATACCCTGTCTCTGCCTCTGATTTTTCTCCCCTTGAATCTCTGGCAGTGGACTTCAAGGTAGGCTTGGACGCCAGCTCCATTCCAGAAGATGGAATAAAGAAGAGGATTGTGGTGGCTGCTCGGGATAACTGGGCCAATTACTTCGCTCGCTTTTTCCCAGTTAAGGTAAGTCAGACTTATTTATGGTTGGTTGTCAGACTGAGGCCTTAGTCCTTTAGAGGAGAGAGAATTTTTTGCTGTTTGGGTGGGTGGTCATCTTAGTTGATTAAGCTGTTGTTGGCTCTGTGGCCTGACAGCGATATCCGTGCTCTGCTTGGAAAACTGGCATACTGTAGTAGTTAAAAATGAAAGTTGTAAAATTTGGAAGTCAAATGGGAGATTTCAGTTATCCAGTCAGACTGATATCAGTCCCAGGGAAAATTATAGAGCAGATTATAAAGTGATTACTCTGCAACCACCTTGAAAGCAATACAGTAATAACTAGAAGCCAACATGGATTTGTCAAGAACAAATCCTGCCAGACCTCCATCCTCATGCCTGGCAACATGAAAATTTGTGTATGTATTTATTTATTTATTTGCCAGCCATTTTTATTTTGGATGGATTCTTTCTCATAGGGAGAAAATGGGAGTGATGTTCAGATTCTGAGTGTTTCTCACCGAGGCTTGCAGCTGTTGAAGAAAAGGAAAGCAGCCAACTTCAGTCCAGAGCATCTGAAAATCCTTTGCAGCTACAGGTGAGAGGCAACAGAAGCTCTAGGTTGTAGTGGTGGATCTGTATGGGGCAGATGGATGGATGACCCTACTTCGGAAGAGGTGAACAAGATGTTTTTTTGGCCGTTTTGTGAGTCTGTCCATCGTCACTACCCACAATATAGGCAATTTCTTGGTGCCTTTTATGCTTCCCATCACAGGAAACACCAGTATCAGGTTTCCTTTGAGAGCTCATGATTGATACTAAGGTGAGGGGCATCTCAGTGTGGCCTTAGCAAAATGGCTGTCAGTGAATTAAGCCACGTCTAAAAAACAAGTGTGTGACCCACGTTCTCGGTATTTTGCAGTTACGCAGATGTGCTGTCCTTAGAATTGATGGGCAGGAACACTCTTCAGTTCTCTCTGAAGAGCGAGCAGCTCATTCTTAATTCTCCAAAGGCTTGTCAGATTAAGGTCATGGTGGAGCTCTTCCTGCATGAACTGAAACAGGTGAGAAAAGGCTCTATATGCTGTGCATCCCTGCTCCCCAAGATGCTACCGTTTCTGATTGAAGTAAACCAACAGTGCCACCAACACATCTACAGTCTCTTTCCTCTTTTCTCCCCATCCCTAAAAGGACTCCAACTATGTGGTTGCTCTGCGCAGCTACATAACTGATGACAAGAGCCTCCTAAGCTTCAAGAAAGGTGACTTCATCCGGCTGATGCCTATGGAGAGACTGGAGCAAGGTAATGGGGACTGGCCAGGAAAGATTCCCTCCACGTTACTGAGCAAAATGCTCACTGAGTTAGAGCATTTGAAGTGGGGGGCTCATCAGTAGGCACACAAGCTGTGTATACAATGTATGTGTGAACATACCTTAAGGAGATCAGAGACTGGGTGTAACGTAAGTAGAAGTTATGTCCAGAAGGTGAAGCTTTGGCTGAAATCCAGTGGTAAGCTGCAACTAGAGTAGGTCCGTTGAATGAGTGGGGAATTTGCTGAGTCTACACCTAGGTAAGTTCCACTGATTCAGTGGGCCTTTTCTAGTCACAACTTACTGCTGCATTTCAGCCTTTATCCCCCCCCCCCCCCTTCACCTCCTGTTCTTACGTGCGCTTGTGCCCTTTTCCCCACAGGTTGGCAGTTTGGTTCCATCGGTGGTCGCTCTGGCCTTTTTCCTTCTGGCTTGGTGCAGGTTGTGGCTGCTCCTGATTATCTCAACCTCTGTGTGAATCGACAGGAAGAGGTCAGGAAGAGCCTAAGGAAGAACAGAAAGGAGAGTATCAGTAGCAAAGAGGTAAAGCATCTTTTACCTTTAAGAGCATGCAGATAGAGATTCCTCAACAGCTCTCGTAAACAGGAGGTCCCTTGCATGTAGGAGATCTCTGTGGAAATAACAGGTCCCAAGGGTTCAAAAGATACAGAAAGGGGCCCACTAAAGTAAATTTTAGAAAAAGGGAGATTAGGTGTAATTTTGTAATTGTTTGAAACACTCAGATCAACAGCATACGAGAGACTGGTAAATGGCCATACTTAACTATTTGTTTAGCATAGTTTTTGTAGAGGTGCTACCTGAAGTGGCGAAAGATGTCTGCTTGGTTTTCCTCACCTAGGTATCTTTCAATTACTGTGTTTTGTTTTCTGATTAATCATTGGAAGGTAAACATAGACAGTCCAATTATTGAAGAAATCCAATTGCAGGAGAGGAAATGGGTTAATCATAGAGAATATCCATCCCCTTAACATTTAGTCTGACCCAAAGACAGGGGAATGCGAATACTTGTAGATGGAACCTTGCATTCCTTTGATAGAAGTAAGATCTCTCTAAGGTTTGTTTTCCTACCTTTTAGAACTCTACACCCAGCATGGTGTCAGAAATCACAGATACTAGCACAACAACCAACACCCCTGACACTTGCCACTACACTATGGCAGAGTTTGCCACAGCGCACTTCCGGGATGCTCAGCTCATGTGAGTAATATAGAACAGAAATTCTTGAGCCCTGTAGTTTTAGTGAGCTGCTATTTGAGTTGGCTTGTTATCTGTGGGCCACTCCATTTTCTTGTGCTGTTACCACCATAGTCATCACTTCTCTGATTGCTATAATATTAATCACCTGTGTTGAGTGCGGTTCTTCATACAATTTATTAGCTGATATCCTCTGTGTAAAGGGAACTGACCCGTGTGATAACATATCGCACCCCTGTCATAGAACAGCTCTCCTGAGGAGATTTATTGACTTCTCTTGACAGTGGGCTCTTACACATTCTGTCAGATGCATTACATTGTCAGCACCTTCCCGTCTTGTTAAAATGGAGATACGAGCTTAAATGCTTAAAATGAATCATAAATTAATAATTCCTTGGCCTCTGCCTCAGGTTTCTTAAATGGCCTCTCGTTTTAAAGGGTCCTGCCTGACTCCCAGGGGGAAACGGCACAGCAGGGCCTTCGTATGGGTGAATGTTCTTTGGGCAGAGCCACCCTGATACAGTCCCAGGGGCTGCCTAGAACCTTCTCTGTATCAGAGTCAGGAAATAAAGACTCAGGGATTAACACGTTAGGCTAATTCTTAGGTGTAGGTTTGTTTTTGTTTCAAGGGCGAAATAACCTTCCATTATGCTTTCAATGCAAGAAGGTTAAACTCATCTAAAATTTTAGTGCAATGGTAATGTGTTCTGGCTCATTGGTTGTTGTGGGTCGCAATCAATAGTGGAGGAAAAAAGTGGGAACTCATCCCATGCTAGAACTTAGTGCTGCTTCCTGCTCTGGAAGTCGGTGGTGTGCCCCTGTGGAGGACCACATGAAAGACAAAGCTAGAGAACTGATCCAGGCCTGAGCAGTGAGAGGCCAAAGAGAATCATAGTGACAAGAGAAGGAGAGAATCAACATCTTCATTCAGTGAAGATGAGGAGAAAGGAAGGAAGAAAAGAAGAGGGAGATTGGAGGTGTGTGAGCAGCTTGTCTGCCTCCCTCCCTCCCATCAGCTTTCCTCCCTGGAGAGAAGGAGAAGACCCTACAGCCAAAATATGTTCTGAGACTCGCAGGTGTCCCTGTGTAGGTTCAACAGAAAATGAAATGCAAGTAGTGGTTGACAATGATGATCCTATTACAGAAATATTTTTAGGAATTCAGTAGTATTTCAAAAAGTAAACAGCCTGTGTAAAGCTTTTCTCTGGACATATTGATAAAATGCATACTATTTTCTCTTATTAATCTTATGGCTTGTTTAAACACAAAAAACTATGTTCAGTGCCATGATAAATGTAACAAACAAAAGCACAGCAAAGTTAATGGCATTAGGTTTGTCTTCACTAATGATTAATGAAATGCAGCTTTGTGGTACTGATCTTTAAGCCTTGCTCTGCACCTGAGCTTTTAGGCGATTGTTTCAGAATGTTTCGGCTTAAAGAATGATACGCATTTTCAGAATTACTTTAGTTTTTTAAAACAAGACATCTGTTTGGATGGATCACTTGCGTGCACAGGTAGGGAAGCACGAAAGAGAACAACCAACTGTTAAAGAAAAGAGTAGGCCTTGGGAAGTTATTTTAAAAGTTGCGCATGTCAGACCCTCCAAATACTTAGTGTCTAACTAGACAAGCCTGCTGTTTGGTCCAACATGGGGACAGGCTGGTTTGCTCCTTTTGCCAGGAACCAGACAATGTAAGTGCCAGTGTGTACCAGCCCCAGAGCATTCCTACCTGCACCTTTCTAGTTCCCTGTCAGGACCTCCTTTTTTTTAAGGTGTGTGCAGGATTGCTCTGTTTTGGTTTGATTCCGGCATGTGTGATAGCTGGGATTAAACAAAGGCAGCTGGCTGGCTGTCGCTTTGGAGAAGCCTCTTTATGATCTTGAGAAACCGAAAACTTTTAGCTGTTGTTTGGAGGGCCAGGGAGAGGAAGGTTTGCTTTTTGTAATGACAGCAGTGCTTTGAAAGGATTTTTCTTAAACCCCAATGAAGACATTGTTGATGCGCTGTGCCAGATAGCAGCCATTAAAAAGTAAAGCGAAATTTCCCTTCCTCTGCCCTCCAAAATGGAAATTGAAGTTTTCAGTTTCTCAAGATCACTAAGAGGCAAGATCATCATTAAGAGACTTCTCCAATGGACAGCCAGCCAGCCACTTAACAATCTTGAGAAATCTTTTCCTATAAAGGGAAACAGTCTTTCCTTTTAAAGGGAAAGATTATTTTGATTCTGCTAAACAGGGTCGCTTGAGATACAGTGTGGTTTCCTGACCTGAAACCACCTCACCCTTGCATGAGGATGCAAGGATTGTATCACACACCTCTATGTGATTTGATCTGACCTTAAACAACCCTATTTAGCTCGATCCAAGCCACTCCAGCTTGGTCATCTAGCCAAGTCCTTAGTTATCATTAGAGGTACAATTTTCAAAACTTATTTCCTTGATTCACAAAAGTAAGTTAACAGTTACTTTCCATCCTTTTTAAAAAAAAGGAACCACCTAAGTACTATAAGCCACTTGGCTGTAGTATAAAACAGCTTCCTCTAGTCCACTTATTAATTACCTCAACACTTTCCCACAACAGAAGGTGAAGCACAGTGCTCAATCCAGCATTTGAATTGTGTGCTATTCCTCCTCCATTATAGGGTGAGGCCACAGCCCAGTAACTGTAGAAGTAGCACAAAAGTTACTGCTATACCATAAAAGGAGTGACGTTTTTCTTCTTTAAGTTGCAACCTGTTTAGTTGTAGCTTTGTTAGTGGAAAACAAACTGAATTACAAATAACTAGGTATTTGTAGATAGTTTCTTCCAAACTGTGCAAAATATAGAGGTAAGAATACTTCTAGAACCTTCTTTCCCATGCAGATGACCTGAAAGGAACTGAGCCTGTTCCACTGCATACAGATAAGGCACTTTTAGCTCCCCGTTGAACTAGCAGCTAAGTCTTCATTCATATCTTTTGAAACCTTCATGGACACGGTCTCTCCATCAGCAATGGATAATAATATATATGCATCATATAAAACACTCTAAACACCTCTCCTGGAAGTGGTCCGCTCTTGCATCTGTGCCTGGAAGACTTGGATGAGAGTTCAGAAGATGAGGAGTCAACTCGAACATAAAGGAACAAATAGGGCAGGCAAAATTCTCAACTCCTGGCCTGTAACTTCTACAAGGCTCCATCTGATACATCCAAAGGACTGCTGGAAAAATGCTTCTTGGCTGCGCTGGGAAGAATGTAATCATCCTCTTCTACCTTTGCTGATGGGAAAGTATTCAATACAAGGACTTCCAAATATCTGTCTCAAATACTAGTACACCAGGCCACACATGACCTTCAAAAGCTATGCTGATCCATTGTTTTGAACACAAGGACTCAGGCTGTTTGCATTGCAACATCATGGATAGTGAGGATCTGGAAAACTTTTCATCAGTTTTCCAAGGAATGCTGTCTTGATAAGATGCAGGAAGGTCCTGGCTATGTGGAAAATTATTCACCCATTACAGCTAGCCCAAGTAAGCATACTCAGAAGAAGAACGTGGGGAACTTCTCTCTTTCTCTCCATTTCATTGCATCCCTGTGTGTGCTTACTGGCCTGGAAGTTCATTCCTTCAAAAAGGCACACATATATTTAATCTTACATATTCTGCCTAATTTATTACTCCACACCCTTGTTGAATTCTTATTCATCCAAATTCCTTACTACCCAGATTCTCCTTCCCTCTATTTTGCTTGGTGAAATTAGCATTGGCATGTGATTGACAAGTCAACCATACCTTTTGGTGAACTCATTGAATTTGATGCATTTGGTTTAACATTTTTTCTTTGTTTTACTATGGTCTGTTTATATAGACAGACTTTCCTGTGCTTTGTGTATATTTCAAAACAAATGTCACTAATAATAATAAAAATAAAAATCATAGCACTGTTTGGGTGTTAATGTGCTGTTCTGATAGTAAGACAGAAGAGAGTTAAGGTAAGAAAGACACTCTTACATTATAAATGGTCTAGCAGCACAGGTGAGGGCAGTGCTTTGGGGGTTCTTTCAGCCTCTATGTCACCAGCAGTCCTACCTGGAGCCTTCAAACCCATGGTCTGGTTACCTCTAGGTTAGACTACTGCAATTTTCATTATCTGGGCTGCCCCTGAAGAAAGCCTGGAAGCTATAACTGGTACAGATTTTGGCTGCCATAGATGCTAAAGGAAACATAATTTTCCAGTTTTGTGTGACAGTTGTGTTGGCTACCAGTATTTTTGCATTCATAGCTCAAAATAGTGATGCTCATCTTTAGAACCTTGATACAATCCTGCACATATGCTAAGACCTACTTTGGGGGTCCTTCTTAACTGCCTGCTATTATGATAGGTAAAGGTGGTGCCCACAGACAGGGCCTTCTTGATGGTAGCCCCAAGACTTCAGCACTCTTTCCTACCAGACCTTTTATTATAGCATTTAGGCAGGCCTGCAGATATTTATCTGCAAGGTTGGACATATGTTAGAAAATAATCCTGGACATGACTTCTGATGTGATCACCTTGACTGTCACTTGCTTTGTACATACTTGAAATAAAGAAAAACAATATTTTTTATGACACGTGGAGAGTTTATTTGGCTAAAACAAGCTTACACTTTTTCATAAGAAAGAAACCTTTTTTTAAAGAGATTCTAATTAGGAAAGTTTCTTAGATTTTGCTGTTAATGCCTAGTCATCTTCTGACAAGAGCCATCCTAATTTTAAAACTGATCGATGCTTTCAGGATTCCTACAACTCGATAAGCAAAGGCAGTACTTCCTTTAAACCTTGAATTCACTTAACGTATTTGATACAAGAGTCTCAAGATTTTTCATTTTTGGCTGTAATCTTAGGCAGTTTAGGCTACATTACATGCTAAGGAAAATGTACAGGATGTAGTTGAGCCTCTCTTCTTTATAATTTATTTACAAGTAAGCCCGTGGGGGAGGGCTATGCTGTGTGTGTGTGTGTGTATGGGGTGGGGCTATGCTCAACCTGTGTGGGTAGAAGAGGTTTAAACTGTTCCTCATTAATGGTGTTGCACCCAAATTCATGTCTCCACTTAAAGGAGGAAAAGATTACGGTACTTTCCTGGAGTATAGTTCTCATGGCCAGAGGCGATGCTGTTTGTGAGAGTCTAGGAATTGTATTCCAAAAAGCAACACTTCCAGTTTGTCTCCATTACCACCCTCATACTAACTGTATGACATACTACAGTTAGTCAAAAATTATGTTGTTTTTAGTGCCACATACGAGGAAACAGAATTCATTGGGTGAAAGTAACGGGGGGGGGGGGGGAGATATTTAAACCTTCATGACCCAAGTGTAGTGGCTCCAATTCATAATAGGGACCCAAGCATGCACTTGTAAGGAAAAGAAAAGAAAGGGAGACCTAGGTATATGAGCAGTATTTAATTTTGCATGCTGCATAGCGCTTGGAGAAAGACCCAGGACACTGAGTAGAGAGAAGCTCTGTTCTTCCAAGTTGGACTCATTTAGGGGCAAATCATGGGTTGTGAAGGGAGAGCCCTCACCCCAAAGTGTTGCGCCTGGCCCTGGTCATGAGCTGCCCTCAGGTTCATCAATCACCTAGGAACAACTGAGTTCAAGCTGCAATGTTGGAGAATGCCAGGAGAGGCAGATGTATTGTAGTTAAAAATCAGAGTCAGAAATAATGGCTGTCAACGTAATCCCTTTTTAGCTAGGTAATCCCAGTTCTCCCTTCTTAGTTAGGTAACATTACTTGAGGTACTTGTCAAGGATAAATTAAATCTAGGCATTTCTTCCTTTAGATTAGAGAGCCATGTGCACAGCTGGAGGTTTCTATGATACTTTCAGAGTATGCAAGTCATTTTTCAGATCAAAATTTCCAGCGGTTTTTCTCTTGAGCATTGTGAGTGGTTGCATAAGAAACATTCAAGAAATCTGTGACGATCAGTAATTCTTTCAGTTTGATTTTATCATTGTCTTGCTGATGACTGGTACTTCATGGGCCGCTATTTAAATATCACTGTTGGGAAAACAAACAACAATGTAGCCCAGACCTTAGAAAATTTACTTTTTAAGACTATTAACTCTCAGAATCTCCCAGCCACTGGCCATGCTATCTGGAAGATTTAGATGTTATGGAAGTAACTTTTCTAAGCTCTCATCTCTAAACTCTGATCTAGTCCAATATTGTCTACAACAAGGGTGGGAAATGTATGGCTCTCCCAATATGACTGGACTACAACGCCCATCAGCCCATGGCTAGTGTGGGCCAACCCCATTCAGAAGGCTACGAGTCTGCCATTCTCAGTCTACAACGACTGGCAGCAGCAAGCTGGGATCTCAGAGGCAGGGATCTTTTTCACTTGACATGCAAGCTGATCCTTTAACCCCAACTAACCTAGAATGGCAGGTGAGATCCCCTGAGACTGCTGCCTTGCAAACCATGGGGAGTATCCATTGCAGATGACTGCTCGCTGGGAAGTCAGGCGTCCCTTGCCCTAGCATTCTTTGATTGCTTTCCTAGGCGACATCCTAACTTTCTCTTTCTGTTAGGCTAGGTTTGAAGGGAATGAATAATGCTGAGCAGAAGAACCCTGCTGTCTTGGTTCAGCATACAAAGGTAAATAAGAGGGAATGCCAAGTCATTCTGTGTCCTGCTCTCTTCTTCTCCATTGTTTGGGGAATGGAAAGTTGGGTGATGAACAAGGACTTCATTGTTAACCTGTTGGGTGATGATGAACAAGGGATTTAACTTCCCCAAGGAGCTTGTGGGTATCTTTGGTTTCCTAGATGTTTTGGACTACAGCTCACCTGCTCCCTTGCCATCACCTACGCTGGGCAGGGCTGTTGGGAATTCAAATTCAAAACACTGGAAACGCCACTGGTTCCCCATCCATGTTTCAGAGGTTAGTGTGCAAACCTTTGATGCTCTTTCTGTCTATTCATCGCTGCATCTATCCGTGTCTGTTTCTGCCAGACCTGCATTCATGTATGCTGATCATAGAGGGCTCTGTCTCTATCACCCCACCCTCCTTGGCTCCTCTCCTTCTTGATGACTCCTTGTATTTTGACCTCACAGGTACCAATCCAGGGATCACTCCTGTTCTACACTGATGACGAGATGAATGACCTGGCGACAAAAACATTTCTGAGTATGTGGCGATCCCTTGCACCAGTCTGGAGGGGGGGGGCATAAAGGGGACTATATTGCCAGAGCCCAGGGAAGAAGAGTCTGACCTAGATAGTTTAGGCAGCCACAGAGTATTCTTGCTTCAACTAGCTGTGGGCTTCTTCCCCAGTGGAACCACTTGCCTCCAGGCATTTGCCTCTTATAGTGCCGTTGGTACTTGCTATTAGCTGCACCAGCAAAAATTGAAGTCCTGTATTTCTTCACTTCCCTGCTTCCAGCCCATTAGGTGTCAACCCAGTGCAATGCCACAGCAACATATCTTATATTTTGAGTTAGCAATAGAAGCCAGAATTAATGCTAGCTCCTGTGTTGCAGCTGTGATGAGGTTCATGGGAGACCAGCCAGACATCAAGAAACAACATGAGGTTGACTATATCTACGAGATTCTCCAGGTTTGTGGCACTTTTCACTGGTGGTCATTTCGGGGTGAAGAAAGTTAGAATGGGGCTTAGAAAGCCAGCCTCTGGGGAAGAAGGATCCCAATTAAGTTGTAATGGATCCCGAAAGAACAGTGGGTTGCTTAGTTGGTTGTAAACATTTTTATCCTGCAGTTCCACTACGAATAAGGGACTGAGAGATAGATGTGCTGACATTAATTTAAAATTTAATTTAGTTTAAAAATTAATTTCAATCAATCAATCTTTATTTGCGGTCTCTGACCCATACTCTGGTTTCTCTTCAGATCGCATAAAAATTAATTTAAAATACACACAAACACATTGGAGGGAAAACAAAAGTTTAGTAAAAGCAAACAGCAGTAAGCTAACAACAGGCCCCTTCAGAGAAGGAAAACAAGAAGATGCCAAATGCAGGAAAAGTGAGGGAGAGAGGTCTGCAGTCACAAAATTGTGCTTTTCTCAGCCCAATAAATTTCAAATATGAGTTCTTGCTGATGGAACAGTTAGGCGAATTTAGGCTCAAGACTTAATCGTCTTATGCCACCGACTTGGTAGATGGCACTGTATATTGTTTCACTTTCTTCAAAATGTGCTAAGCCATCCTGGCTCCACTAGGGGCCTTCTTGCCGTTACTGCTGACTGGGACCCAGGACTTCCACTCCGAAGTCCTGTCTTGAATACATTGCTGATTCTTGTATAGCGGAACTCTTAACTGGTTTAAATCACTGGTCTAACCAGTTCTGTCTGCTCAAATGAGGGGCTAAATCCTATTGCTAGTCCCAACTAGAACAGACCAAGTGAATAAATTAGGCATATTAAGTTAACACTTATGTAACTCCAACTGACTCAATAGTTCTACATTATTTGGGAATACCTGATGGATTTAATGTAATTTTCCATCCATCTCTGGAAATCTCAGGAGATGTGATGACAACTAGGGGTCAGTTGAAGAAAGACTGCCCTCTTCTGACCTATGCAAGAATATCCCCTACTTATGTACGGGAATACTGGTGTAAGGCAAGTTGCTCGGAAACTGAGCCCTTCTCTTTGTCACACACTCTCCACACCTTGAACAGCTCTGCAAGGAGAAGAAGAGTCTGCATGATGAAGTTTACTGCCAAGTCATCAAACAGATTACCAAGAACCCCCAGCAGTAAGTACACCACATGTGTGTAGTCTGAAACAGAATAAATGGGGGACCTGGATTAGGATGTAGATTGGAATGTTGCATAAAGGAAATGCTGCCAGAAAGAGGATATTGATATTGTTCTTGTGAAAAAGGCATGGAACTGTGGTTAACAAGTCACACTTAAAAATGCATTACATAGATGCATGGCGTAGGGGGTTGTAGTGATGGAGTTTTACATAGATTTTGGGGCGTGACAAATAGTTGACTAATATGATTGGCCCTCATACTAAGGCTCTTGGCTTGGAAAGTTTGAAAGGAATTGATTTTATTGAGTGGAATTTACGTACTATGTTTTCAAATCCCACTTGTCCTTTAAGGACCTCAGGGTGTGAGATCTTCCCTTTTATTCGCACAGTACTCTGGAGGCTGTGAAGTATGGACTAGCATAGGGCTGTATCCAGCTCTGTGGTGCTTACACGTGGGTTATCTTCCAAGATAAAATAAAGTCTTCTGCACGAAACATATGGGACTAAAAGTCCTGTCCAGATTTTCTCCAGTTTCTATAATGCAGTACTAGAAACATCCATTCCTTTTTTAAAAATAGAATGTTGTTTTTCTCTGCACCCATGCCTAATGGAAATGCTAGCTGGGGATGATGGGACATACAAATGCATGTGTAAGATGTGAGAGCTAGATGGAAGCTGTGAATCATGGAAGCTGTAGTCCAGCACCTGAGGTAAGGTGCCATGGAAGTGTGTGCATCCCACACTTTGTTTCTGCCCTAAGAGCAGACTTCAGTATAAAGCTTAAGATTCTACTTCCCCTTTATGATAGGCTGGTCAACAGTGGACTGATTCCATGGCAGATGGATGGCAGAATGAGAAAGCAATCCTGCCTCAAATGTCAGGTTTCTACCACTGCACACAGCCTTCTCTCCTCACTCCACTTGCTCGGACAGCTTCCTTACTGTGAACTGACAGCACCTTCCCTCATCTCCTTCACTCGAAGGCGACACATTACAAGGAGATATTAAATGTTTGTGAAGGATAAAGTGTGATTTATACACATGGCACCTGCATTTCCTTGTGGCAAGACGCTGGCCAGAGTTTAGCATTTTCTTTGCTTTCACTCAGTGCTACCAGGCTCTTGTCTCCTATTGTGAGCTCTGGACTGTGTTTGAAGGTATGTCTGCTGTGTGTTAATGAACACATGCAGACTGGGGAACGCAATTCAAGGTATTGTGTAATATCTTGAGTGGGAAAACAATACAGTCTGTTGTAAGGAATGACAGCAGATGTGGTCTCGCTCTCTTTTGGGCTGTTTTCTATTCCTTGGGAAAGATGCATTTATTGTGAATCAAGCAGGTACACATAATTCCTTTGGTATCAATAGTATTTTCCTTCACGTATCATCTTCTCAGAGTCACTATTTCTCCAATCTTTTCCCTTTAATTCCTGTCTTCTGATGTCCCCCTTTCTTTTCCATCATGTCCCACCATAAAGTAAAAGTATTTTGTGTAACCTACACACTGCTCTCTGTGCTACATTCATTATACCTTGCGGCTCCCTTTATCATGCAGAGACAGTTGCCATCGTGGCTGGCAGCTCCTGAGCCTCCTGACTGGTTACTTCCTCCCGTCCAGCACTTTGATGCCTTATGCCACCAAGTATCTGCAGCAGGCCGGTGCAGATAGTTCCAGCCTCTGGCAAGGTAGAGTCTGCCTCCCATTCTTTGGGCCCCTGCATGGTTATAATTCAGTCCATTGGTCCTGGGGGGTGGGGGTGGGGTTTGATCCTTTAGTGCCGAACAGGGACGTCCACAGTCCCATGCACAGCAGAGAACCAACAGCTCTGCTTCACCCGTGTGCTCCTTGACTTCCTTCCATTGCACAAGGCAACAGACAACCTGTAGACTTGACAGTTGTACCTCTGTGCATCTTGACACCAACTGAGCAGAAGGGTTTAGCTGTAGCAATCATAACACAACTTTATGGACCAATGCTTAGTCCTCTGTCCTTTCTATTCCTCAGAATTAGCCTGGACTTGCCAGAGGAACCTGAGAAAAATAATCCAGAATGGAGGTCGCCGACACTTGCCATCCCCTATAGAGATGGCAGCATTTCTGGTAACTAATGGGATATTTCAATGAAGTTTCATATGTGGTAGAAGATATTTTGAGCCTTTTTTTAAAAAATGGCAACCTTCCTGAGCTTGGTAGGCTCCAGATATAGTGGGCTACAATTCAACTACTGGCCCAATAGATCTAGAGAGTGTTACCAGCCAATTTTGGGTTCCGGTTTTCCGGCGAGGAAATCAGGCAGAGACACGGCAGCTGAACCAAAGGTCCAATTTTATTCAAATAGCAAAGAAAGGACAGCTGGAACTTCTCTTAAAAGCAGAGAAGACCCCCAGAATACAGTGTACACATGTTTTATATGATACAGACAAAGAGTCATAAAAGTACTACAATTCTATTGGTCATTTGTACTCCAACTTTGGATCCAGTCTGTCATTGGATAATTAATGGTAACTACGCTAATCTATTGGTTAAATGTAAGAAAATATATTATGCCCCATCTTTCCTTGACCTATGCCCATGATGCACCAGGGATGTGCCTAAAAGTCTGGGGCATAGAGTATCTATTTCCCTTTATCTATTGCTATGTCTATGTATTGTCTTCCTGGGCCTAGTTTCTCTGAGGCCTGTGTTTTTCTCTGCTAAGGATTATCTGTGAATGTTTATCTAGTTACCTGAACCATATGTGTGAATGTTTCAGGGTCGAATTCTCCCAAGGCCTGGTTTTCCTCCGAATGTACTGTCAGTTACTAATTCATTGATCAATCTTAAAATATAGTTTCAGCTTTCCTCGGTATCAAGGCTGGGGAAGGCCGGTTCTCTTGTTGAGATGTGGAGAAAGTGTAGCATAGTGTTTGGTTTGGGAAGTTTCCTGAGAAGTTGGTGTGTACTGACATAGGAGAAATGCATTTATTTACTCAGCCTAAAACAAATGAATGGGCTGAGTAATAGGGGCTGGTCATAAGAAAAAGCATTAAGAGCAGACAGTGTTTCTTTGGGTTGATGCATGAGGTTGAATTCACATTTGATGGAGATCTGTACCTGTTACCAGTATGAAATGCAAAAGAAATAACATTAGGATCCTCCACATCCATCCCTTGCAGGGTTTTGAATTTATGGTAAATTTTATTTTTGTTACACAGTAGAATTACAGAGACTCAAAGAGGAAAATAGCTTCAAGTTCCCCAGATAGTCCACTCCTATCTCATTAACTGGCATTTAAGGTCTCAATAACTCACTTCATTTGTAGGAGAAAGAATAAAAATGTTTCATTACTTACAATTGTGAACAGATCAACAACAAACTAACAAGAAAAAAAAAACCAACACACTGCTTTCAACAGATTAAAGAGAGGAAAAAGAACATAGCAGAGGGGCAGGGCTCTCTTTGAATTCAGAGGCAGGATCGTCAGCCCAGAAAGGTCCCTCTCAGCCACACAAACCACAGGGTTGTAAAAATTCCAACACCATCTGTGATTCTGCTGACCCAGAAATCACCACTCTGGACTTCAGCTTATGCTGAAGGCACAGTTCGTAAACTTAGCTCAGAGCTTGTCCAGATGGAGCCTTTTTTCTCCATATTGCGCCTGATTTAGCTGTGATCTCATCAGTATTTCTCCTGCCATCCATATGATTCAGGGCTTGTCCTGGTTCTAATAGTGACAGAATCCACAACTTTCTGTGGTATTTTTTTTGTCCCTCCTAAGGCATATTTTTTCCTCCATCTTGGTTAATGGGGGGGGGGGGGGCACGTGCATGGAGTACAGTGCTACAGAGCTTCCCAAGTGACAGCCTCCCATTCGAAGCTTTCTATTAAACTTTGAATTAACTAAAAGGGAAAAAGTGTTCCAGAAGAGAAATTCCAGCAGTAAAGTGGTTGTTTCATATTTTTAAAAAAGCATTTCAAGTGTTTCCTCAGCAGAAGTGATTTTCCAATAAGTAACTTTTTATAAACAGAGATGTGGATGTGAATCTGGGTAAGTGATCCTTCATGGTGAAGAAGGACAATGTGGGAATATATGAAAGAGCCCCACATAGATATCTTATTTGCATTAATTCAGATACTAGGTTATCGAGACCCATTTCCGTCTGGCTTCAGGCCTGGCTATGGGATGGAGACTGCTTTAGTTGCCTTGGTGGATGATGTATGCTGGGAACTAGACAGGAGAGGGGGGTGTCCCTTTTAGTTCTGCTGGACTTCTCAGCACCTTTCGATGCCATTGACCATGGTATCCTTCTGGGCTGTCTCTCTGGGATGGGACTTGGAGGCACTGTTTTACAATGGCTCTGGTCCTTCCAGGAGGAGAGATCTCAGAAGGTGGTGCTGGGAGACTCCTGTTCGACACCCTGGCCATTGCCTGTGGCATCCCCAAGGTTCTGTTTTGTCCCCCATGCTTGTTTATACATGAAACGTCTGGGAGAGGTTGTTTGGAGTTTTGGGGTTTGTGGGTCACCTAACTGTATCTCTGCTTTCCATCTAATTCTAAGGAAGCTGTCTTGGTTCTAAACCAGTGCTTGGCATCAGTAAAGGGCTAGATGAGGACCAACAAACTGAAACTTAATCCAGACAAGACAGAGATGCTCCTAGTCAATTGGAAGGCTGATGAGGGTATAGGGATACAACCTGTGTTGAAAATTCAGGTCTGCAGCTTTGGTGTTCTCCCGGATTCATACCTGAGCCTGGATGCCCAGGTTTCAGCCGTGGCCGGGAGTGCCTTTGCATAGTTAGAATGGATGCTCCACCCGGGCCCATTCCTTGAGATGTCTGATTTGGCTACAGGGACACCTGCCTTAGTTACATCCTGCTTGGATTGCTGCAACTCCAGGGGCTTCCTTTGAAGAAGGTTCAGAAACTTCAGCAGGTTCAGGATGCATCTTATGCTCCTGCTAAGACAACTGCACTGGCTACCTATTATTTCCAGGCCGGGTCCAATTCGAAGTGCTGGTCATTACCTATAAAGCCCTATATGGCTTGGGCCCAGGCTACCTGAAGTACCCTATCTCCCCATATGAGCCTTCTCAGCTCTTAAGGTTTTCGGAGGAGGGCCACTCTCGGTTCCATTGCCATTGCAGGTACACTTGATGAAGACACGAGAGAGGGCCTTCTCTGTGGCAGCTCCCAGACTGTGGAACGCTCTCCTTCCAGAGAACGCCCCTCCCTTTTATCCTTCTGCTGATAGCTGAAGATCCACCTTTTCAGACAGGCTTTTAATAATTAAGTACAGTACGTTGGTTTTTAGCTTAGAAAGTTTGCTTTTAAATTTGAAATGTTTCCCGTCATTTAATACATTTTTGATTATGCTTATGGTTTAATTACTTTTTAATGCATAATTTCTTGTGTTTTTAATTTTAATTGTTTTAATGTTGTGAGCTGCCTCAAGTCCCCTTATCGGAAGAAAGGTGGCCTACAAACAATACTAAAGGTAAAGGAAAAGGTTCCAACTAACTAAATACTAAAAACGACAACAGCATAATCCAGCAAGGGTCAAACGCTTCCTTTCAAGTCCCACTTGTTCCAGTGAGAGTTAAGCAAATCCTTAAATCCATTTCATTGAATATGACGGATGTCCAATTGCTGAACTTTGTATCACTCCTGCTCTTGGGGAGGGGCAAAGATGCCTGCACTGATTTCCCATTTCCCTTTGGCAGAAGGGACATATCTCTCGCCGGATATCAGTCAACCTACCTGGAGATCAAGGATATTCCACGAAGATTAAAACATTCACAGTGAGTTTGTGTTATAGTGGGCGGGGGGGGGGGGCATGCTGAGTACATTCACACTGCTGGATATCTTCCTTTTTTTGTTCTGCTTAAATCACTGTAAAAAGGCAGGGCACAGAAATCAAGAGCTTCATTTCCTGCAGGGCTTGCCAGAGAGGCAGCCTTTTTTTGACTGGAGGTCCCTGTGGCCAGCCTCCTCACTTGTGTGAATCATGGCGGGCAAATTCATCTTTTTTCTTTTACTTTTTCCTTTGGCGGGGGGCAAGCTCTTCTGGGGGAGCCGCTTTCCATGCAGAAGGTCCAAGGACCAGCTGCTGGCCTTTGCAGTGCAACTAAAGGATCAGGTAGCTTGCTGATGATGGGGAGGCAGCCTGCCTGGAGAACTGCTGATGGTCAAAGCCGACAGTGCTGGGCTAGAGGGTGAAAATTTGGGACTAAATCTCTGTGCATTTCACTCATTTGATTTGACTCATTGGATTTGTGGCCAATCCTATCCGAGGGGTTCAAGGGCTGGTGCCAAGGAATCAAAATAAATTCTAACTCTCATGAGCTGACCTTTTCCTCACCATTTAATTTTTAAACCAAGAGAGACAAGGCTTGTGGGGGGGGCGGCGCTCATCTGTGGAAGTCATCCCTTCCCTTTCGCATAAGTGGGAATTGACTGCTTTTGGCCAGCCAAGGTACTAAAGGTCTTCCCTTTTCTTTTGGGTTATAGCTTGCAGAAGATCTGTTGAAGGAAATCACTGAGCTGATGGGAGTCACAGAGCCAGAGGAGATTCAGGAGTTTGCTCTCCTTGTCAGCAGAGATGATGGTAAGTGGACCCTCAGCAGCAACTGACAGCAAACCATAGAATCTTTTCATCTGGTGAAATCAGCAAAAGGTGAGGCTGGGTTGTGATTTTCTATGCAACTTGGGAGACTCACAGAGCTGTCTTCTCCTGCTCCTCAGCCCACACCTATTGCCAAAACTACCACTCTCTTAGGACTTAAATCCTTAAGTCTTAGGGGAACTTATGGCCATTAATGGTCTGGGTTTATCTTACTTGGTTTTCCCACCTGACCTTTGACCTTCAGCAGGATTTAAGCCTGTTCTCCCTCCTATTGTGCTTATTTCTGATCACTGCTAGCTAGAGATAAGAGTTAGGATTTCCTGGCTGAAGGAGAATAGCTTTTCTTCCATCTTGTCCAGGGAAACCACACTCAGAAGAGACTATTTAAAACCATATTCACTTTAAATAGTATGCTCTTTAAATACCTTCTGCATTGTTACTGCCTACACATTTGGGGAAGTGGAACACCCTGGAGCATCTCATTTTGTGCCCTTTGTTTTGATATGAATGAGGGTGATCCTCAAGTATTCAAGATAATCTCTCTGTGCTCTACACAGGTAAAATGGCACGGCCCTTGTGCCAAAGGGACTACATCCATGACTATATAATAGAGGACAATTCGGTAGTGCTGAATTTCTGCAGGATGACCTGGAAGATACCTCTACACTTTGAGAATGAGAATTACATCAACATTCACTATAACCAGGTGCGCTAAGGAGAGGACCTATCATGTTTGACTTCTTAGAGTTTTGTAAGTGGCTGACATGTTCCTCTGGACAGTGTTTGATACATTGCCTGTGAGCATTTGGTAGCTTCCTGTTCCCATCTGGCTCCATTGGCTGGAAGCCCAGGACCCAAATCTCAGTTGTTTTATTAAAAGGGCAGTTTTAGTTGCATACGCTATCAGAATGTGCACACTTTCTGCAGCTAAAAAACTGCATGGGAAGAGTGCACCACAATGGAAACTCTCTTGTGGGTTATTCTCAGGTGCTGCAGAATTATATGACAGGGAAGCTACTCTTGCATGACACTGGTCGGCTGGAGGAGCTGGTGGGTACCTTAGCTGTGTTCCAGCACTGGGCCAAAGGAGCTGCATCAACCCCTTCCATGTAAGTCATTCTCCCTGTCTGGGGATGCCTTTAAAGGAACCCTTTCATAAACTCCAATTACTTGTGTAGACCAGCATGTGGGATTTGGCAGGGACTTTGTCAAGATCTTGCAAGGGAGAGAAAAGACTATGTCCTTAAATCCTAACCTGATCCTCCCAACTTTCCACCTCTTCCTTCTCCCTCTTCTGGGTCCTTGAGCATCATCCTGCAACCATTCAGTGATTATATTTTGGGTGGTTTATATTTTGGTCTTACTTCTTAAAAGCAACTTTCCAAGCTTTGCTCCCTGTTGAGAGTTCTCCAGTCTGCTGGGGCTCCTTTCTATGGATATTTTCCTTCCAATGCAAGCAGCAGGCACAGGCCTCCCAATCTGGATTGGAAGCGAGGATATACAGGGGCGGTGGGGTGGGGGATCCACTTGGCTTCCAAGTTTTTCAAGCTGGGAGTAGTTCTGCCATCTCTCTGTGATTCCTGAATGGTGTTTGAAGGGTTTCCCTTCACAGAGTCCAGCTACAATGCATAGCCATGCCTTTGTTTCATGTGTGTCTTAAGTAGGCAAGAGCTGATCAACTACATTCCTGCTCCTGTGGCCCACCTCATCAACCTGGAGATCATTCAAACCTCTGTTTCTTATCAGCTGCAACATGGGAAACACCTTCAGCAACAGGAGGCAAAAATAAATTTCATTGGTGAGTTCTACTGCATACCGGGGGCCGATGCAGCTGATGTAGAGGTCTATCTGTGTTCGAGATTTCTGTACTTCACAACTGGCGTTCTGTTGGACAAATACAACCTTGCATGCTTCTTTAACACTGTCTGTGGAACATGCCCTGTCCCTGTTACTAATTTAAGTATAGAGGCGGTTCTTCTATAAAACCCACAATTTCAGTTTTAGCATACACATGGGGTAGGCGCTCGTGTGGAGCACTGTGCCAAGGGAGCATGTTTTTCTTCTCCTCTGCCAAAGGCCCATTTACTTGGCAGATGTGGAATCAATTCATTGGAATTGATTCTGCATATGTGAACACCTCATTCCCTTTTAATTTTTTAAAAATTCCTGCTACCAGAGAGCAGGGATTTGAAAATAAATAAATAAAAGCACCAGGCTGGCTGAAAAACCCAGTGCTTGCCCAATCACACACAGACCACATTGCTCACTTCCTGCCCACTCAGTTGCCCTCCCTCTGTCTGTTCCTCACTGCCCCCCAGCTGGGCGCCCAATCGCCCCCTCGTTCATCTTCTCAGCCACTTCCCCACCCCCTTGGTCACCCACCTTCGCATCCCTCAGGCACCTGTCCCTGCACCCCCCCCACCCTCACCCCTTTCCCTCTCGTCCTCCACCCCTCCCATTCCTTTCTCCCCACTGCCCCCCTCGGACCCACCTGATAGGAGGAGGCAACAGCAGCAGGGTGAGTATGTGTGTGTGAGACTAGGCAGCTCTTGCCATGCTTTTATCTGCACTAAAAAAGGAATTTCCAAATTTCAAACCCCTGCAACACAGATCATGTCTGTTTTCTTTCTTTGGGGTAGGTAACGATGATAAGCTGCAACAAAGTTGTACAAAATAAGGAGAATCAATAAGCTCTCCCTTTCCTTATTTTATAATGGAGTTTGAAAACCTTATTTCATGATGTTAGATAAAAAGTGCAAGCAGAAACACAGTCCGTGCCATGACCACTTTACAACTGGCAGCTTTTTCTGCATCAGCTTTGCTATAACTGTGAGATAGTAAAAATGTGTGTAATTGCAAAATTGGAGATCAAAAATTGGACCAACCAGTGTGGTTCTAGTTGCTGAGAATGTTGAAGATGTGTGTCCTAGAGCCACAGTCACATCAGCAACACTTAGCCAGCCTTTTTTTTAACAGCTGTGACAACCTTGATGTAGCAGTTTGTACTGGAAGTAGTTCATGCAGGATTATTGATTTGTATATTGGTTTTACCTCTGTGGCTTACTGTTATGATGCCCACTTCTCACTTCTTTTCCCCTAGAGCACATGGTCCAGCTGCCACTTTTTGACTACAATATGTACCCAGTGGAGAGAATGAGCATACCTGGGTTGCCCATGCCGTGCTTTGTAGGAGTGAACCAGGAGCAAATCATTGTAGTGGATGGGAAATTCCAGGTATGCCTCTGGTAAAACCCCAAGCTGAGTAGTTCTTCCTTTAATCTCATGAAACCCTGAACAAAAGAAAACCATGGAAAAGAGCCTGAGTGGCAGGTGATGCAATTTGGATCATCCTCCCTTGATTTTTTTTAAAAAGGACTCCATCCCTGTTTGTATGGGGGCTTTAGTCCTAGCCATAAATCTGCTGCTGCTTTTGTGATGCAACCATTGCTGGATTACATCAAATGTTAGACCTTCTACACAGAAGGAAGCCAAAAAAAAATTACATCAAATTCCAGGACAGCTGCCCTCAGAAAGTAAGCTGAAATTGTTTAGATTTTGGTTCAGAGCTGAGGAATGCATTTTTTTAATTACTTGTGCACATAGCCCAGTATTACCTGCTGAAGGCATGCACTTTACAGCTGAGTACTGTGGGCATTTTTAACTGTTGGCAACAATTCCAAAGAATAAACTGAGAAATGCATTGTGGCACAGGCGTTTGTGAACTATGACAGATGTAGTGAGCCACTGATTGTTTCAGGAAAAAAAGAGTAGGACTAGCTATATATAATGTGTGAACATGGATTTAAAGCCCTACTACATCCAACACCATTCATACAATTGCATAAATGTTTTAACAGAGTAAGAGCAACTCCAGGGATCAGGGTCAGGATGGGAAGGGGGACAATGTGAGTAAATGGGGAGGGGGGCTTTGCCCTTTGGTCCCATTGCTATCCCTGTGTAGATTAGACGACTCATGCCTGCCATCCTGAGGAAAGCCCCTATAGCAAAGATGGAAATCATCCTGGATTCAGATCTCAATGGAAGGCAAAGAGTTAGACTCTCTTCCTCTGTATCATGATCCAACCTGTTCACTGCCATTCTTGGTGTAGCTGGTATGTATTTCTTAAAAAAATAATAATAATATGGGAAGGAAGTCACCTCTACTCTGACTTGTAGGCAATGGAAATTCAGTGGCTCCGTGAACTAAAGAGAACATCTCATCTGATCTCAAGATAACATCTGCATCTGATGAAGTGGGCTTTGGTCCATGAAAGCTTATGTCACAACAACGTAACCCATTTTAAGGTGCTACGAGTGCACTTCAGACACATTAATGATTCGGTTGAATGGGTTAATCAACTTGAAAATCAGCATTAGTATTTTGTGGCTACTAATACACCGTGCACTCTGTCCTGAAGTACGTTTTGGCAGACTCACTATGGAAGCAATGACATTTGAAATAGCACATTTTAAATACTGCTGGAATAATACTTCATTATTCCTAAAATAATGTTTTTAGAGAATTCAGATTACAGTGATTTCACAGAAACCATGAGCTTCCTTTTAACTATCAGTGCAACTACATCATGTGATATTACATGGCAGATATTTGCTTTACATTTTGAGAAAATAACATCTCTTAAAATGCATTTTTAAAGGAAAGGGGCATAGAAGGATGAAGTGTATGTTTCTCTTGTAGAAGAATAAATTGCTTTGAGTTGCTCAGACAGGTGCCACATGAGATGTGATGCTATTTGCATAATTAGCAACTGTGTATGGAGCTTTTAAAAAAGCCAAAGGCAGACATGGAATCTGATTTAGGATCTGAGGGAGTTTGGAACTCTTTTCTGTTCCCCCAGGAGGTCCTGACTGGACCTCCCACACCTATTTGCATAAGCAATGATGGTAAAGTGCTCTTTCACTCCAATGCAGGCAGCAGTCACAGAGGGTGTACATTAAGGGGGCATAACATTAAAAACTTCCCATTCCCCCACAGGAAGACCCCCCCCACTCCAAATCAGGTCCCATAGACCTGACGTTGGTGTTTAAAAGGCCATTCACACAATTGTTGATTACTTGGATGATGTATCATATCATGTGGCTTCATTTAGAACTTTGTCAGTCAATTGTCCTTTAAAAGTACAGAAGCCAGTTTATAGTGTGTGAGTGTGTGGGGGGGTGTTAAGTAGTGATGACAGGTCACAGGTGAAGTGATTGTTTTGTTCCTCCGCTGCAATCCCCTCGTCCTAATGGCAGATTGCTTCCACCTGCGCAGAAGCTGCACTGCCAAATTCCACTGAGGGAGATCTGGTACATGCGAACCTTGCGCTTGCTGGATGAATTTGGCTCTCCCGGCCTGGAGGTGAACTATGGCTCAGCTGAAGATCCCAAAACAATTTGGTTCGAACTGAAACAGGTAAAGGCAGTGGTAGCCATCTCTTCTTTTCTGCAGGAATTGGTCCTGGGCTTGCCAGAGTTGCCCACCAACAACTCTGGCCAAAAACGCAGACGGCGTTTATAGTTCTAAACTACAGAATGATGTGTTGCTTGTGAAAGAGTAAGGCCACTAATGTGGGAATGTATGTGGGAAATACAGTACAGATGGCATGTGAGTGGATCTGTTTTATTTGTGTTTGTATTTTGACAGGCGAAAGAGTTGTACCATACAATTGCCGTCATTGCCAAAGAAGCAAGAGAGTCAGTGGTTTAGAAGCAGCCCATGGAAGATCCCAGGAATGTATTTTCTTCTCCTACCTCTGAAGTAATTCTCAAGTTCCTCTGTATATGTACCACATATATCCCATCTCACCAAGCAGCCTTAAACTTTGGGCCCCTACAATAGGTGTAGGTGCTTCCTTTTACATTACACATCATGTATCCAGTGAAGCTGCACACCCCTGTCAGCTTTTTGGAGTGACATGTATTTGCTGTAAGAAGAACCAGATTCACAAAAACAGTGTGGGTTCTCACTCCATGCTTGTACTGAAAAGACTTAGGCTAATACTCCATCTACAGGTTGTCATGGTATTAAATATTTTTCCTGGGTTTTTTTTTGTACTAAGGTACAAGACCTGCCATGACACAAGTGAATCTCTCTTTGATGTCAGCTTATTTAATTAGTGTTTATATTTAAACATGCTTGAAAAGCACTATTACTATTTAATTGTAATTAAGTAGTAATATAAAAGTATGGTTTGAATCTTAAATCAAATACAAGCATGTTTCTTCCCAATGGGAATAGCAGTAAAAAATGCTCATTAAGATGGGCAACCTTTGTGGGGATTCAGGTATGACTAAAATATTTTAATATTTTAGCCAAGTCAGAGGCATTTTTAAAAACAAAAAATTAAATACGGCTCATAGAATTTGTATGTACTTTGAGCAGATTTTATCAGATAACACGCAGCCACTGAAAAGTGTTATTCAAAAATAAATTTCTGCATATTTGAGGCTAACAAGGGACTCATTTTACTTTTTCATGAAATGAATGCTCAGTAAGCCAATGCCAGTTGATTATAACTGTATGTTGCTCCTCATAGCTCCATAGGTGCTGAAGATAACATGAAGGGACTGTGGTAGCTTCATCAGCACAAACATTTCTTGCCAAACCCCAAATATACTGGTTAAAATACCAACATAGGGGAATCTTAGGGTTAAATCCAGTGATGAGTACTAAGCAAAATAGATCCACTGAATCAATGGGACTTTGGTAAGTCAACACATAAGTCCAACTGATTCAATGGGTCTTGTTTTATTTGGGAATGAAAGCTGCTTGAAGTCCACTGGCCTTCAGACAATGCCAGGAGATTTCTAAGCAGCCATCTGGCCTGGCAAGTCCAACCTAGAAATGGTCAGGCTGGAGGCTTAGCGTTTCCTCAGTCACAGCACAGAAACTGGGTGGGTAGGTGGAGCAGCAACCACTGCGATTAGTAGGCAGTATTACATCTATAGACTGGCTTGGTATAAATTAGAGATGGGGGTATTTGTATACAAATACGAATACCCCCGCACAGCTGGACTTAACGAGGGTTCGGCCCCATCCACTCACGCGTCTGGCCCCGCTCTCCCTTCCAGTCGCTCAGGAGCTCCTGGTCAGCTAGCCACTCATCAGCCTTGCAGGGAGACTCATCTTCCGTCCTCCTACCAGGGGTGGCTAGCCAACCGGGCGCTCTAGAGCGATTGGAAGGAAGAGCTGGGCTGGCAGCAGTAGCGTGAGTGGACGGTCTGGACCCTCGTTAACTCCAGCAGTGCAGGGGTATTCGTATTGTATATGAATACAAATACCCCCATCTCTAG
Source organism: Intellagama lesueurii (assembly GCA_037013535.1). Taxonomy (NCBI): domain Eukaryota; kingdom Metazoa; phylum Chordata; class Lepidosauria; order Squamata; family Agamidae; genus Intellagama; species Intellagama lesueurii. The sequence goes on from JBAJHW010000002.1 coordinate 182,055,403, forward strand.
TATAAATATTAAGAACCTGGCCATTCTCTCTTGGCTAGACAACAGAGTAGTACCTTCTGTTTCTCTCTTTAAGATTCCAGCTGCCAGTGACAGATCTCAAAGAGGCGGGACTACACAGCACACCACCAAGATTATATTTAACTACAAGCTGACATTCCCACACGCCTGTCTATTCCTACCACTCAAACCACTAACATCTTGTTTAATTTCTTGGCACTTAAAACACTTCTCACACTAGCATGATTCTTAGGGGTTTTTAAAATTCATGTGAAGTCATATAAGCTTCTCAGTTTGAAATAACTGTGCATCTGTACAATTAGGTGTATAGCTGGGCTGGATAGTTCAGCGGTTTAGGTATATGGCTGGGAAGCAAGAAGTTGGGAACACAATTCTGCCCTGTGCATCCTTGACCAGCTAAGCTTTGTTGCCTTGGGCAAGCTGGAGTCTCAAGAAAAGGGAATGGTTCTCTGTGTTCTCTACCTAGAAAACCCTGGAAAGGGTCGCTGTAAATCAGAATCAACTTGATGGCACACATATTATTATTATAGTTAGGTGTGCAGGTGGTTTTATACCGCATCTTAGAAGTTTAAACTTGCAAGTGAATTCAATGTTTTTTTCAACTTTGGATGGATGTTCTGGAAGGCTTTCATGGCCGGGATCTGATGGTTTTTGTGGGTTTTTCGGGCTGTTTGGCCGTGTTCTCTAGAATACATACTTAGGTAAAAATACATATTTACTTAGGGTTGTTTGGCCGTGTGTGTGTGTGTATATATATACATATATACGTATACATATATAACAGCCCCAAAAACCCACAAAAATATCTGAGAATTCTATTCAGAATTAAACATATTTACATCAATTGAACAGGCAGAAGTCTGCCTACCATGGCATAAAATTAGTTTAATAACCTAAAAGAAAGTCAGTTCAGACTTTCTAAAACCACACTAGGAGTCACAGACTTCACTTACCTTGCCATTCCATACAACTTTGTCAAAAATAATGCAAGCAGCCAATGGAGCACATTTTACATTGATTTTATTTGCAGCTTGCACATACCTTTTTAGTTAACTAAGCCTAGTTCCCAAGTACAAACTATTTAGAAGACTCCTCTCTCCTGTTTGTCTGTGAGCTTCCAATCAGAAAGTTCAACAGCTCCTCAAGAGAGAACTAAGGCACAGGTCAACAAAACGCAAGCATAAAAAATGCTGTTCCAAGCAGGAAATCTTAACAACCTGTTTTCAGTTCTAACAATATATAAATAAAGCAGCATCTTCCTCACAAGCTCTGAGCAGTTTTGCCCACTGCAGAGTCATCGATTAGCATCATATTGGAGGTACAAGTGCAGCAATATGGCTTTTAGAATTCACTTTTTTAAAAGACTGCAATGTTTTGGCTGTTACCTTTTCCAAATGCACATCCATTTTCAATAGCTGGTAATTCAAAGGACAACATTCCATGTTGATTTTAAAGTGCATTTATGAAATGTTTTGTGTGTGCATGTACGTCTATAAATGCAGCACACATTTTACACAGGTACAAATGCCAAGGGTCCAGGACAGGACCTAGTTCCTTGTCAGATATCAATAAATCTGTAGAAGTATAAATAAGAATAAATCTTCAGGCATTCATTGGAATTGCATGTCAGTAAAGCTTATCTCTATGAGCTCATTATTAAGGGGTTACTCTGTACCTCAAATAAAAATGCAAGATAAAGTAATAATACAGTGTTACTGTACAAGGATGCATACTACTGCAATTGCATTTCTCCTTAAAGATATATTATGCTTTTCCTTTTACTGTTGTAGATATTCATGCAAATGCCCCTGCCTCCGTAAAGCTCTAACCATAATGATACGTGCCTCTTCCCTGTACAAAAACAAGACCATACTAATAACCAACATCTGGAGATGGGGCGGGGTCTTAGCCCACAGCCTCTGTTTATTCCTGAGGTTTCACAGAAGGAGAAAATCCTACCTTGAAAGCTGTACATGCTGATGAGTTATAATAGCCTTTATAAATGAAAAGCTCTGCACATTCCTGTTCCTATTAATAAAAGCTTGGAATCAAATCTTGGAGAGCATAAGAATAAAGGACTTTCTACAACTTTCTTCTTAAAAAACAGAGTCTTCAACCCTAACGACATATTACATAGAATCTTGATGACCACCGTGGACTGAAGGCTAGTAGACATGGATTTGAAACTTTGCATGAAGGCAGGGCATTTGACGTGGCCATTTGGTGCGACAAAGCAGAAGGCAGAGATCCACCACCACTACCAAACTGGGCTGAATGGCTCTCTTCAAAGCAGCACCCTCTTTTAAAAAACAAATACAAGTCCTTGGGTTTTGTCACATGTAGTTTTCATACAACCTTGAGTCCAGCCTTTAATTTACTTATTTTAGCAACCCACACAGAGAGGATTCTGTCAGAGGGCCCTGCCTGTCAGCACTTGTCAGGTTGCGAGTGAGAAGGTGTGTTAAATTTTGTATTCCAATACAAGAAGACACTTCTGAGAATAAAATAAATATTTCAACATGTTAAGAGAATATCAAACAGGAACTGTCCAAAACAACTTTTCCAGAACCTCATTCCAATGTCAAACTAGACAGGAGAGCTCGTCAAACTAATGTGCTCTGGAACAAGTTGCTCCTACAGCACAGAAACCCTGACAGATGTAGGTGTATGTCTTCTATTTAAGGCTGCTCCTGGTAAAAAAATAATCCACCTCAACAAACATTGGGGCCAGAGAATCTTGGGTGGCAGCATGATTCCTAGCCATATGCACAAATTCAGATCCCTCACAGGACACCTAAAAAGGGGTGTGACATATATCTGAGAAACTTTTGTTGTGCACCAAAACACTTCTTCCTAGGGATGCTCTCTGCTAAAATGCCCCCCTCCCAGTTCAAAGCACACCCCCAGCAAAAACTCTCAGAGGACCAGGGGTCCAGCAGCTACAGGAAGTAGAAAAGAGATGCTGCATTTCATGGGTCATGTTTCCAAGCTGGTCAAATTCTGCCAATCCATCTCATTTTCACACTTGCTCCGGTTTTTGAAAAATGCTTTGATCAACTTCTGTGCCTCTTCTTTCACTGCAAAACAAAAGAGTAATATCCAAGATGAGCATCCAAGCATGCTTGTCACTGTTTGCTGTTTACTCCCCTCTAACATAGTCCTCAACCCACCAACTGGCCTCCAAGGGGAAAAATCTGCACTAGCCTCTGTCTCCACACACACTACTTATTTTGCTACCAAATGCTGATCATGCATGTATGCATATAAACGGAACATCTTCCACTGACCAATTTTGTCAGGAGATCATTCAATTCTGGAGAAGGAAATACAGCACTTCTCGTAACTGAGCTGACACTGGTAAAGGCGTGTAAGAAACAAGAATGACCATAGCTCAGAGGCATGTTACTAGCACACAGAGAAGCCCCCAGAATTCAAGCATTTCCAGGTAAGCCTTGATTGAAACCCTGGAGAACTGGTGCCAGGTAGCACAGTACAGAACTAGATAGAACTATGAGCTGACTCATGATAAAGCAGCTTTCTATGCAATTGTGCCTCGCTTCAGAATGGCCAATTATTAAGACGTTTGGCATCTTGAGAACCAGCCTATGTTTGCAGATAATTCCACTTTATTTAATTCAATTAAAATATTTTTACCACATCTTTCTCCTTAAAAAGAACCCAGGGCAGTTTACATAATTAAAAGACAATATTTAAAGCTAAAAACAGTAAGTATACACATACTAAAAAGATCAAACAAACACCACACTCAAAAATGGTAAACAAAAGCAACACTAAAACCACATTCAAAGCAGTAAGGCAAAACAATCCATTAAAAACCCCCACTCAAGCAGCCAGTTATTAAGGGAAAGCTTGCCTAAAGAGAAAGGTCCTTCTCTGCTTGTGAAAGGACAGCAAACATAAGGACAGCCTGGCTTCCTGTAGCGGGGAGTTCCAAAGTCTGGGAACAGAGAAGGCCCTCTCCCATATTCTGGCAAATGCACCTGTGAAGGTGGTGGAACTGAGAGAAAGGCCTCAAATTATGAAATTAAGTTGGACAGGTTCATAAAGGTAGACACAACCCTTGAGATAACTTGGGCACAAGCTTTTAGGGCTTTTTGAATGGTGCCCAGGAACAGATCGGCAGCCAGTGGAGCTGCTGTAACGGGAGTTACGTGATCCCTGTGACCAGTCCCAGTTAGCATTCTGGCTGCCATGTTTTGGACCTGCTGAAGTTGCTGAACACTTTCCAGAGAGAGCCTCGTGTGGACAGTTTAACAGTAATCTAGCTGGAATGTAACTAAAGCATGTGTCGCTGTGGCCAGATCAGACCTCTCCAGAAACTGAACACCTCCAGTTCCTAAATCTTATTGTTATTCACACACAATAAGCACAATAATGTAAATCACACTGACAAAATGCCACCATTACCAAGTGGCTGCTGCTTGTATTCCATATTTTTGTGCCAATAATGTGACTTGGTGTGCAATTATGAATACAAGTGGTGATTCATTAGTTAGTGGCAATTCACGGCTGCAATTTATGCCATTGTACTTCTGCCAGCAGACATAACCAACAGGATTAAGACCACAATTTATATATTTACAAACATTTTCTTCAATCACATTAGCAGCAAGCTTTAACATTCTCCCTGCTCAGCTGACAGATTTTGGTATTGGTCAGACAGACAGTCCTGGTACAATGATGGTAGACAGATTTAAACCACACAACACAAGGCAAAGGAGACTCCTTTCCTCCATCATCTGAGAACTCACCTGTCTTACGAAGAGGACTCTTGTCCGCAGCCAGCAAGTGAGAGAGGTGTCGGGCAAACCCTTTAAACAGATCCTGTCAGAAGCAAAAAAAGCAGCACTAACAAAGTGAAGTTCTTTCACTAGCATTTGATTGTTGTGTTTTTGTACAACATGTACCAAATATACTAAGGCATCTTGTTATGCCATAATATTATTGCCTCATGCAAAGATTTGTACAGAATGTCAAGCTAGGTGTTGCACAAATGAAAGGTGCATCAAAATTTTATATTTTCTAAGTATAGAGTGCTAAAATAATTAAGGACAGTGTAAAAAAATCAAACTGAAAATGCACATTGTGGATTAAAAAATGAGGTTTGAACACCTGTATGTTAAAGACAAGAAAATAAGCTAGTTCTCCATCCAAAGTCATAGGGAAAGCAATTTCAATGAAAAATTACATTGCCTCACAAAGTAAGTAACTTGATACCTCACAGTATCTTTCCTAGCAAGCTAACTCTTGAGCATGGATGTACACACTAAGAAAACCAAAACATTGGGGAGAAAAGTCCTAGACTATTTTAATCCTACAGTATTGTGATACACGTATAGTTAATTGGTGCCTCCCAGATTATTTCATCGGCACTCTGCTTACTAAGGAAAGTCATACCCAAGGAGATTTCTATGGAACCAGTTTGCTGTGTTAGCAGACGTTCAAGGGAACAAGTCAAAACCTAAACAAACAGTTGCTTCCTTCTGAGTTTGCAAGGTTAGCAAGAGTAATGTAGTACTTGGAGGTCATTGTTGGAGTATCATACTTGACAGGTGCATCTGACCTACTGAGCTACCTCTTGAAAAGAGTGATAAGCAAAACTCTTAAGATACTTGAGCTGTATTAATGCCTCACAAGATGCAACAAATTGTCCTGTTACTGAGAACCGTACACTCAAAGAAGCTGCAGAAGGCGGCTTTCACAGCTATTGCTCCTCAGTTATGGAACATTCTCCCCTTGGAGGCTTGATCAGTGCTAACACAACCTTTGGGGTTTAAGATCTTCGCTTGTATAGTTTCTGCTTTGTAATATGTATCTTTTTAAATGGCTCACATTGTCTAACGTTTTAAGGGCTGTTTTTAAAATGTTAAAATATCCCAAGGTAGGACACAAGACATGATAAAGGACAACATGATAAAGGACAAAAATGGTAGGGACCTAACAGAAGCAGAGGACATCAAGAAGAGGTGGCAAGAACACACAGAGGAATTATACCAGAAAGATCTGGATGTCCCGGACAACCCAGATAGTGTGGTTGCTGACCTTGAGCCAGACATCCTGGAGAGTGAAGTCAAGTGGGCCTTAGAAAGCATGGCTAACAACAAGGCCAGTGGAGGTGATGGCATTCCAGTGGAACTATTTAAAGTCTTAAAAGATGACGCTGTTAAGGTGCTCCACTCAATATGCCAGCAAGTTTGGAAAACTCAGCAGTGGCCAGAGGATTGGAAAAGATCAGTCTTCATCCCAATCCCAAAGAAGGGCAGTGCCAAAGAATGCTCCAACTACCGTACAATTGCACTCATTTCACACGCTAGCAAGGTTATGCTCAAAATCCTCCAAGGCAGGCTTCAGCAGTATGTGTACCGAGAACTCCCAGAAGTACAAGCTGGATTTCGAAGGAGCAGAGGAACTAGAGACCAAATTGCTAACATGCGTGTGATTATGGAGAAAGCCAGAGAGTTCCAGAAAAACATCTACTTCTGCTTCATTGACTATGCAAAAGCCTTTGACTGTGTGGACCACAGCAAACTATGGCAAGTTCTTAAAGAAATGGGAGTGCCTGACCACCTTATCTATCTCCTGAGAAATCTATTTGTGGGACAGGAAGCAACAGTTAGAACTGGATATGGAACAACTGATTGGTTCAAAATTGGGAAAGGAGTACGACAAGGCTGTATATTGTCTCCCTGCTTATTTAACTTATATGCAGAATACATCATGCGAAAGGCAGGACTGGATGAATCCCAAGCCAGAATTAAGATTGCCGGAAGAAATATCAACAACCTCAGATATGCAGATAATACCATTCTGATGGCAGAAAGTGAGGATAAGGAACCTCTTAATGAGGGTGAAAGAGGAGAGCGCCAAAAATGGTCTGAAGCTCAACATCCAAAAAACTAAGATCATGGCCACTGGTCCCATCACCTCCTGGCAAATAGAAGGGAAAGATATGGAGGCAGTGACAGATTTTGCTTTCTTGGGCTCCATGATCACTACAGATGGGGACAGCAGCCATGAAATTAAAAGACGCCTGCTTCTTGGGAGGAAAGCGATGACAAACCTAGACAGCATCTTAAAAAGCAGAGACATCACCTTGCCGACAAAGGTTCGCATAGTCCAAGCTATGGTTTTTCCAGTAGCGATGTATGGAAGTGAGAGCTGGACCATAAAGAAGGCTGACCGCCGAAGAATTGATGCTTTTGAATTGTGGTGCTGGAGGAGACTCTTGAAAGTCCCCTGGACTGCAAAGAGAACAAACCTATCCATTTTGAAAGAAATCAACCCTGAGTGCTCACTGGAAGGACAGGTCCTGAAGCTGAGGCTCCAATACTTTGGCCATCTCATGAGAAGAGAAGACTCCCTGGAAAAGACCCTGATGTTGGGAAAGTGTGAAGGCAAGAGGAGAAGGGGACAACAGAGGACGAGATGGTTGGACAGTGTCATCGAAGCTACCAGCATGAATTTGACCCAACTCCGGGAGGCAGTGGAAGACAGGAGGGCCTGGCGTGCTCTGGTCCATGGGGTCACGAAGAGTCGGACATGACTAAATGACTAAACAATAACAGGACACAAGAGGAACAGTATAAAGCCGTTGAAATGATTAAATATTTAATGTTAAATGTTTAAAAATATTTAATCATTTCAACGGCTTTATACTGTTCCTCTTGTGTCCTACCTTGGGATATTGTGATATTGGGCAGGATATAAATATCAGACGTATTGTGGAAAGGGCCTATCAAATTTAAAGGGCAGCATGGAAAGAAAACAGCAGTTCTAGTCTCTTCCAACTATGGCTCATAACTCACCTTTGAAGCAAATTTGCCACCTTTGTAGAATGGGGTCAAATATTTTACAACAATTTCTGCTGTTTCCTTAAGTGACAATGCCTTTGTCAGTGGCTGGATGATTTTGTTGGTTCCTTCCTTATCAATTTGTGACAAGTTTGGATCAAAAGTGACTTTCTTTTTCACCGGTCCACCATCTTTTGCCTCTGGTGGCAACACTGTGGAAGACGTGCTCATCATCCTTAGCCTCTTTTCAGCAGGACTCTTGAGGTCCTTAAGAGAAGAACAGGGGCCCATGAAAGAAACATCAACTTATTCATTCAAGGACAGGGACTTTCTGCAGTACAAAAAAAGAAGATGGAAGCAGCACTGGGAACACACAAGAGGATTACAGGAGGATTATAATGTGTAATCTAGTGATTCCAAAACATGTCTTCATCTGAAAGTAGCCATAGTGAGACCTATTTCATAGGAACAATGATCACAGATCATAGATATCTACACATCCAGTCTTTTCATCTACTTGTAAGTTAAAACTTCTGGAACATTCACCAGAACTTTCTCAATGTATAAAATTTCAGAACTGGGAGTTGTTTTTTAATAAACTGTTCTGATTCATTTTTCTTGGGAATACAGTGGTGCCTCGACTTACGTACGTCCCTACTTACGACCATTTTGACTTACGACCAGCTCCGGCCGCAAAATTTTGCTTCGACTTGCGGCCGGAGCTTCCACTTACGAACACAAAAAAGGCAGGGGAAAAAGGCGGGAAATTCAAATTGCTAACCGTTGGTGGCGAAGAGGCTGCTTCTTTGTACAGTAGTTCTTTCGCCCCAACTGTTAGAGCAGGAGTCAGGGAACTTTTTTAGGGTTGACATTACAGTACGTACGCCCTTGATTTGAAAGGAAGGGAGCGGCCGCCGCAGCCCCGGGCCAGGCTCAGCCTCCTGGCGCCAGTCCGCCGCCGCCCCATGCCCCGTCCCCAGAGGAGCCCGTCGGGTGGCAGCGGCGCTCGCCCAGCCCCGCGGCTTCCTTTGGCACCACCTCCCGCTCCGGCACCGGCTCCTGCGGGACAGCTGCCATACGGAGGGCGAGAGGCTCTGCCAGGCCCGGCCGGTCAAGCCTTGGCTCTGGAGAGGGTGCTGAGCTCCCCGGAGCCCCAGCCAGAAAAAGGAAAAAAACAAGCCCACCAGCGGAGGCCTGGCACCCGGGGCTGCAGGACCAAAGGCGACGGGCAGGGCCTGCCGTCCCTTCCACCCCGGGGCTCCCGCAGGTCTCTGGCACCCAGGGATGTCCATGCACGGGGGAGAAACTGAAGAGGCACCAGCCAGAGAGGCCAGGAACCGGGCAGCAGGAGAGAAAGGGAGCCTCAAAGGCTGGCCGAAGCGAACGGGGCCACGACCGGAGACCTGGCCGGGGCGGATCCGGGCGGGTGGGTGCCTACTCCGGAGCTGCCCTCCCTCCGGGGCAGCGGACTCCCGGTTCCCGCTCGGCCCCCTCCGGGCGAGGGGTTCCCGGCCAAGGGCAATGGCCCGGGCGCCTCTTCCAGACGGACTCCCCCCGTCCACCCGCCGCCTCCTTCTCCGCCACGGCTTCCCTCTGGGCTTTTTGCTTTTTAAAAACTGTTCTGGGTGGGTTTTGCAGGGTGGGTTTGGGCTGGGGGGGTTATGTTTCTCTGCTGTGTTGTTTTGTTTTTTTGGTGTTTTTGTTTATTTATTTATTTATTTATTTATTTATTTATTTATTTATTGCAGCCCCAGCACCTTCGGGGCTTGCTCTGTTTATTTTTGGGTTGTTGTTTTTTTGCAGCCCAGCACGTTCCTATGGGGGTTGCAGTGTTTTATTTTTATTTTATTTTTGGGGGCTATTTTTTGTGTGCCTGGAACAGATTAATCGCGTTCCCATGCATTCCTATGGGAAATGGTGCTTCGACTTATGACCATTACGAGTTACGTCCATCTTCTGGAACGGATTATGGTCGTAAGTCGAGGCACTGCTTTACCTTGTCTCCCTATCAACTACCATAAAGAAAAGATAATAGGAAAGGTTTTGAAATAACCAGGCCTTCCTCCAGGATAGTTTTATAACTTACAAGAAGAATGAAAGGAACAAAAATTACAGCAAACCAAAGGCAAATCAGTGGCTTTGGAGCCAAAGTACACAACGAGAGACACCAAAAATGGTTCACAGGCAGACTGGTAGAGCTTCCTGTCTGTTTCGGATACCTCAGTGACCTAATTATAATCAGGACAAGAGGCAGGAGCTCCCTGAGAAATGCCACTAGAACATCAATGATTATTAGCATCTAATTGACCTCCAACAATTGCTTTAAAATCTCAGATTACTACAGAAATTATTACAGATTGTTAATTATTGATATCACTTTTTTGCCATGTCACCTATGGAAAACTATGTGATTAAGCCATTTTTAGACATTATTTCTATCTTCTTTTCTATATTAAAAGTCATTAATATATTGGATTGAAGCCATCTGTTTGTTTGATTACTGCTGAAGTTCACTTATGCTATGCAGCAGTTTTACTGTCTGACCACCACATTCATCTATGGGTGGATCATGCCAACTCCACCTTCTACCTGCAACCAAATGTCTGCTAAACATATCAGCATGTTCTCTTTACTATCCAAAGGACACTGTCTCTCTACAGCTGCATTCGATGTAAATGCATTTACCCAGTTCTCTGGAAAGAGAAAAACACCATCAGGCATTTTTGAAATTGCACTCACCTGGGAAAGTAAAGAAAGAAATCCACACGGACAGAGGGTTCCATGGGAGACACACTAAGCTCCAACAAAGACAGGGATCTTTGCCACTTCTTGACATCACCCTCAGTCATGTTTCTACACCCATATTCCAGCCAGTACACCCTGGCCCCTTTCTACTGGCCGTTGAGTGCACTCTCTTCTCATAAGCTCCTGCCAAAGATCTTTTGCCAATATCCTAGGTTTAGATCAGAGATAATGGAACCAATAAAGGGAGATTTTTAATAACAAGAGTAGCTCACCTCAGTTGATCCTGGTCTCTTTCCATTAAGGTTTGTGAGACTCTTGGCCATCTCATCTTCCACCAAAAATTGAACATTGCTTGAGAGAGGAATAATTAAACAGCCCTAAATTATTAATGGCTTTTCTTTTTTAGAGAAATGCAAACAGAAAGAAACACCAACCCAATTTTAAACACTTTTGTTGAGTGGCTTTCAACAAGGTAACCCATGGCAATAGTGGTGGTGGTGATGAATCCCATGTTTTCAAATACTGGACAAGTCCTGCAACAGTTTCTGCAACTACTGGTACACTGAATCAGATCATCAACACAAAGCACATGTCTAACCTAGGCTTGCTTCTGCAACTCTTGTTTCACATCTAAGAGCACTTGCATTATTATAGTCCAAACATAAGCCAAGCTACGCATGGCTTTTCCACTATCATCTCTACTCAACAGCTTCTGAAATGGCCTGAATCTACCAAGACACAGCAGTTCCCTCTGAGTTCCAACCTGAGTTCCTGGAGGATCAGAAAAGTCCGTGGAACGTACAAACCATCCCTTCTTCTTCTTAGACAGCCGTACTCTCCCTGTTATACTCCTACCGAAGGGATACCAACTGGGAAGCACAAAAAACATCTCACCTTGGTTTTTCAACAGCTGAATTTAAACATGGAGATACTGCTCCTGAGGTAGGACTTTGCAAAGTCATACCTCCTTCTTCTTTCCCAGAGTTTTGTTCCTGTATCTGTGAAGAGCTAGCTTTTTCTTCTTTGGAGACAGTTTCTGTTTCCTGAGATGGTGTTTTTTCCTCACACAGTCTTTGGGAAGGAAACTGAGGTGGTTCACTGAGATGACTGTTCCTCCCTTCTCTCAAATCACGCTCCAAAGCTAAGGCCTTAGGTCCTGCTTTGGGAATGGAGAAAAATTTTGCAATGTTCTGAGATTCCTTCCGAGCTGCTTCTGCCAGCATTTGCTGCTTCTTAGTGGGTTTGCCCTTCTTAGTGGGACTAACTCCCAAGGAGGCTGTAAAATCCGAGATGCTGGATTGTCCTTTCTTCTCGGGGACTTCATCTGCATTTTTGCTGACTTCTTTGGTTGCTTTTGCCTTTTTCTCAAGTCTGTCACTGATGCCCACAGACTCAGGGTCAGATGTAGTCCAGTTTGGACTCATCTCCTCCTCCACAAGATGAGCTTCGTTGGTGTCTTTGGTAGCCAGAACATCTGAAGCAGACTGGAACTCACTAGATGTCTTTCGAAATCCAATCCCCACTCTCTTGGGTTTAAACTACATTGGAAAGAGATGAAAGACCACCAGATGACTGGACTTTTCTCTGGGCATGTGAAATCAGAACCTAGACTATCCAAACACAGATGGCCTTAGGCTGACACTGTTCCACATTATGTTTTTCCTATATGGAAAGTATTAATGCATAGCAGCAATATGGAAAAGCCTAAGAAAGAAGAAATTATGGAAGTGAAATCTCATAGCCCCTAGGGGAAAGGCTGTGATTGGAAGAGCTTCATTAGTATTATGTAATTAAAAAACACTATTTAAGGTTTAAAAGTTCTCATTTCTACTTACTGTGTTCACCTTGGATGCCTGGAAGTACTCATCATCAGCCGTTGCAGTTGGTTCAGTTTTCACCTCAAGACAGCCATTGACACCTGAAGCAAGGGTGGAATATAGTTCCCCCTCTTTGGAAGCTTTGTTAATTTCCGATACCTTCATAAAAGAGAAGAATTATCCTCAGGGATCCCTATCACTCACATAGCATTTTTTCTGAACACCAAAAACAGCACAAACAGCAGCTTACATGTAAGGAAATGTTCACAAGTTATACTCATCTTGTCCAAATGAATTACTGTAGAATTACCACTGGGATCAATTTCAAGTAGAGTTATTGCTTCTATTTATTTCAGTCATTCACCTCTTGTCTGCATATTTAGCTCCTCTTACAACACAGAAGATAGGCTGATCCCCCCTCTTCTGCTGAAGCAAACTAATGGAAAATATTCCCATAATGCTTTTGTCCTTTCAAAAAAAATATAAATCTATATTCCACTTATAAATGCAGATTCCAGATGAAATACAGAAAACAGCTAACCAGTATAGAATCCGTAATATTGCAAATAAAATCAATTAAATTCATTGGACAGATTAAAATGTTGTAGCCTAAAACAAGTTAGACAAACACACCCAAGGACAGCATTCCCACCATTGGGAACAGCTATGAAAAAGCCCTCTTTCTGGTCACTATTCCCCTCTTAACTTCTGATCATGAGACACCACAAGAAGAGTCTCCAACCATAAAAATCCAGATCCTGGTACAAGGATCAAGTATTCTTTCAAGTATTCAACTAACAGTGTAGTAAGCAGTTGGAGACTTGCAAGCAGTTATTGTCTTAGATCCTATTGCTTTTTTAAAAAGAAGACCGATGTCTCCAGTGCAATTAGGCCTGGTCTAAAAACCTTATCCTTCCTTGACTCCTATCATCCAGAAACAAAGGCCCCATACAGGTAAATGCTAATTCTAATAACTATGACAATGGAACAGAAAGTCTAAGTTGTGTTTCTCCTTTAGACACACACGGAGAATATATGCAACTACTTTCTTTTGTGGAGGCACACATTTTAAGAAGTCAAGGAATCGAGGAGAAGAACCCAAGCCTATTTTGTCCCTTGGAATCATCATAGGTTTCTTACCTTCTTTAGAACATTTGCTTTGTACAGGTTTGCTGTCTTACTGGTCTGGAATGCCTTATATTCCATTTCCACAGCCCACGCAACAGGATCCGAGCTGAAACGAAGGACAGAGAATGATGATGATGGTTATTATTTGTCTACATTAAACCAAAACCCAAACTAGAATGAAGCTACCTTGCCACTTCTCTGAATTTTCCAGTGTAGAAAATATGCAGACAAAGATGCATATAAGGATGATAATAATTTTTAAAAATGCATTATGTTAAGGAAAATGGCATATTTTAGATAATAGTGCATTAAATATCTGCACCATAGGAGAAATTTACACAAAAATGCTTAAGAATTTCATGAGGGCATGTACACAAGAACTTTAAACTGATACAGAAAGATGCTGATACAAACATAAGATTGAAAAAATGCAAAACTGAAAGAGTAATCAAAACTGACAGATTTGTCTATCCCTAGCAGAATCAGCCTCACATTCCCATCAACCATGGCAGGGTGCATTTCTCCAATAGCAGAGAACATGCTGAACATTTTACAATAAGGGTCAGAGCTGGCAGAACAGCGATGCCAGCATGCAGGGTAAACATGACTAACTTACATCTATGACTGGGAGAAAGAATTGAAGACAAAGTAGGAGAATGTATTCCTCCCCTGAAATATTTCTGGTCTATTGTGTGTTTTATTGCACTTTCACATGGATATCTTATTTTCTGGTATCAATACGCCACACACCTTGTTACTCTCTGGTGGGAACAGAACAAAACTGCAACTACGAATCACAGGAAAGTTAACTAGCGTGGCCATGTGCTTTTAAATAATAAACTAAGATACACATTCTTGTCCCACCCTCTGCCTCCACATCCCCAAATTTACAAAGTAATGCAAACATGACTGCACAAATGTCTATTTCGGCTTAAGTACAAGCAGTGGAAATCCCAATCTTGTCACTTCTGACAGTAACACGTGTTCGGTTTTAACAAAAAATTACATTTGGCATGACTTGCCAATTTTAACCTACAAGCTTAGAGCAGTTTTCCATAGTTCAGAATATGGCAACAGTATGCACATTTCATTTTTTGACGTTATTTATAGCCAGCTGTTCTAAGAAACTTTCCCAGGGCAACCTGAGAACAGAAATAGAGATACAATAATAGAACAGAAATAACAAAGTGATAAAAAAATTAAGAAAAACTAAGCACCTAAACATTGGTGACTGATTTCATTGCTCTTATAACTATATAATGAAATATGGGTTAAAGTGATGGAATTTGCTGCTGGCATCCAATTCATAGAGTACTTGCTAAGGAACCATTTTAGATAACAGTAATACATTCTAATAATCTTGGTGACCTTACTGCTTTGAATGTCTTTTTGGTGTTGCTTTGTTTATAGTCTTAGTGCTTTTGTTTGATCCTTTTTAGTATTTGTATACTTATTGCTTTTAGCTTTAAATACTGTATTTAATGATGTAAGCCACTTTGTATACTCATTGTTTCTAGCTTTAAATATTGCCTAATGATCTAAGCCGCCTTAGGTCCTTTTAAAAGAGAAAGGCGGCGTAAAAATATTTTAGATAGATAGGTAGGTGGAAACATCTTGACTCAGTATGGATGGAATGCCTACACATGCATGAATTTTATGCTCCCTATTTCCCTGTGACCGCAGAGGGATGAAGACAGGCAGCAAAAGGAGATACTGTGGGGAATGGGAGGCTTGCAAATGGATCTTGCATGGCATATGAAGTGAGGGCTTGATGATCAACATAGGCAGACACAATGAGCCTGCCATGCTCAGCAATGGTTCCCCACATTTTTTGCATAATAAGTAGCATGTCTGTGTGCATGCATTGGTGGGGCAGAAGGACTCAAGAGAGACCTGTGTGGTTATAACTCCATACCCATCTCTTGTTGGTGCTGCTTGCTGGTTGCTGCTGAGTGCTTCTTCCAGCATCTTCAGGCAGTGTTCTCTAGCCTAAAATTGAGAGGAGACAACACGGTAGCCTTAGAAGGGAAGCATTAGCTTCAAATCTGCAGTCCCAGGGCTGGTATCTACCTTTTGTCTACCCAAGCTTTGTTTTTCCTAAAAGGTGGCCCATCCCTAGAGTCCAATGCACTAAGTGTATCTTTTACTGGAGCATTGGCCTGATCCACCTGTAGCCATGCCTAACAGATGACCCCACATGGTGGTGTGCATTTCCATCAAAATACTGTATATAGTTTTCATGATGATGCCCCTTACTTCATATAAACAAGTAGCCTATAGAAAAAAATCATACGCCAATCAGCCCTTGGAAAGCTGTAAAACAATATGATTTGGGACAGAAGAAATGAGGCTAATAAGAACGATTTCTTAGGAAGGAGTGTGGAAACTAGAGTGCACTGGGGTGAAATGCAAGATTCTCTTGCCTTTTCTGGCTTGCCCCTTTTGTGGGAGAGGGCATGTCTAGTGGCAGAACCAATAAAAAATCTCTGCTCATCTCAATGCAAACGGTCAGATGAATATCAAATCTGTATCAGCAACATGCAGGAAAAGTGGTGTACATGTGCAAAGCTTCCTACAGTACTAGGATACATGTTTTACTATTACATGAAGTAGGAGTGGGGAAAAACATTCTTAAAATCCTTCTATTATGAAAGTCAGCTGATATAACCTCTCTTTCTTCTCTCAGGACTAAATATAAATGAGTTTCTTTTCCCTGTTTTCAGTTCTGAACTGTCTTCTAATATTACTTGTTCTTTCTGCAATCTCTGCAACATACTGGTGGCGTTCCTGAAACACCGAAATTGAAACTGGAAACATCCTTAAGTTACTCCTATTCTATTATTCCATACAGCTTTAAGATTATGCAATATACTTGGCAGAACTCTTCTTCCAGTGGTGGAATAAACAAACTTCATGCAGCCTGCAGCACTGGCCTGCACTAACAGCTGCAGTCTTTCAGTCCCAAACCAATCCTTGTGAGATGCAGAAGCTGCCCAGAGTGCATAAATATCTGGATTCTCAAATGGCGGCCCCTTCCCCATTCCAGCAGGGGTGCTTTTTTCAAAATGTGGAGAGGGACACTTTCCTGGCAGTGGCAGCAGCGGAGTGGAGAAGAGAGATGGAGAAAAAAGTTGGTGGTAGAAAAATATGGGGGGTGGAGGGGGTGCCAACCTACTTGTTGGCTCTGGCTCTACTTGCCATCTGAAGTAACCTTCTACTGACCTCCCCTAATAAGTTTATTGGCCTTTCAGAATAATGATGATTTAAAAAAAAATTCCTTACCCATTTTACTTCTTCAGCACACTTTCTGTTGTGCCAAGCTTTTGCATACTGTTCCCCACTTTCAGCATCATGACTTGAATAGCTGGCAATAAGAAAGTGACCTGCACCAAATTCCCCTCACTTCTTACCTTCACTGTGATCCGTGCAATTTTCCTGCTGGCTGCATCCTTCAAAGGACAATCAGCATCTACCATGAGACACAGATACACAAACAACACTGTCACTCTCCATGTTTTCTGATATGGGGCCGAATCTCTTGCATATGACAGAAAGATGACCTTTGATTATATAAAATATCAAGTTTGCCATTTCCCATTATTCCTCAGTTTTCCAAATGTCTTTTGTGCTATTCATGGTGGTATCCACATAGCTTGTATAATTAAGATGCAAGTGCCATAATAAACATATTTGGAAATTAAGTCCAACCACTGGGGTTCAGTTAGGTTTTCAACATGACAGTTATTATCACTGAAAAAGCCACCCACGATATTTATGTAAAATAAGGAATAGGCAGAGAGTTACCTAGCCAACAGCTTTTGCCAGAGTTGAGAGAAGATACAGTGATAGGCCCACCCTACCGGATCACATTCATGTTGGACTTTAGTCGAACATAACATCCTGAGCTCTTTAGCTACCTATACAGGTAGTGCTTCATACTCTGAATGGTGATCCATCATCCATTAAACATACTGCAACAAAAATGGCTCAATTGTATTTTTGTTGTTGTTGTTGTCGTTTAGTCGTGTCCGACTCTTCGTGACCCCATGGACCAGAGCACGCCAGGCCCTCCTGTCTTCCACTGCCTTCCGGAGTTGGGTCAAATTCATCTTGGTAGCTTCGATGACACTGTCCAACCATCTCGTCCTCTGTCGTCCCATTCTCCTCTTGCCCTCAAACTTTCCCAACATCAGGGTCTTTTCCAGGGAGTCTTCTCTTCTCATGAGATGACCAAAGTATTGGAGCCTCAGCTTCAGGATCTGTCCTTCCAGTGAGCACTAAGGGTTGATTTCCTTCAGAATGGATAGGTTTGTTCTCCTTGCAGTCCAGGGGACTCTCAAGTGCCTCCTCCAGCACCACAATTCAAAAGCATCAATTCTTCGGCAGTCAGCTTTCTTTATGGTCCAGCTCTTGCTTCCATACATCACTACTGGAAAAACCATAGCTTTGACTATGCGGACTTTTGTCGGCAAGGTGATGTCTCTGCTTTTTAAGATGCTGTCGAGGTTTGTCATCGCTTTCCTCCCAAGAAGCAGGCGTCTTTTAATTTCATGGCTGCTGTCACCATCTGCAGTGATCATGGAGCCCGAGAAGGTAAACTCTGTCACTGCGCATAACCTTGCTAACGTGTGAAATGAGTGCAATTGTACGGTAGTTGGAGCATTCTTTGGCACTGCCCTTCTTTGGGATTGGGATGTAGACTGATCTTTTCCAATCCTCTGGCCACTGCTGAGTTTTCCAAACTTGCTGGCACATTGAGTGGAGCACCTTAACAGCGTCATCTTTTAAGATTTTAAATAGTTCAACTGGAATGCCATCACCTCCACTGGCCTTGTTGTTTGCCATGCTTTCTAAGGCCCACTTGACTTCACTCTCCAGGATGTCTGGCTCAAGGTCAGCAACCACACTATCTGTGTTGTCCGGGATATCCAAATCTTTCTGGTATAATTCCTCTGTGTAAGCAGCCTATATTATATGGGTTGTAACATGTACCACTGCAGATTCCTCAGTCTAATGGAACAACAGAAACCTGAATGACCATGATCTATGAAATAACACAGAAATTTACCTGGAGGGACAAAATTGTCCTGTTCTACTTCGTTACTCTGAAACAGATCAAAAGAAGGGGAAATCAGGAATATAAATAAGAAACTATATAAAAGGATCAGGGGAAAGCAGGTTTGATTTAGCATCTGAAATCCGTGCCATAAGCACTGAGCGTATCTCCCATGTTTACCTTACCGCTCTAAGCCAAAGGTGGCTATCTCTTCACTAAACAGGGTCTGAAGTACAACTTGAGAACAGTATCGTATTCGATTTACAGCACACGGAATGACGATTATGCAGGTGGTTTTTACCCTTTTACGGGTGTATTGCACAGAGTTGATTCCATGACTGGGTGCACAACAGACACCCTGAAAAAAGGGCAAAAAACACTTGTGCAGTTGCTGTTCTGCATATGGGAAATCCAAGCGTACACTATCTTAAGTCTTTAATGGATTCTTCAAAGTATCTGACAACTGAAACAAATCACGTATCTCTCTCTTTTGCTTTTTCTGTGTGACAAATCAAGAGCCCAGTGAAACCCATGCACTTGAACCCCATACACCCCAATCCACACAGACTGGTGCTGACTTCAGAAAACAACTGAGCAGACAGCATTCTATTCACGCAGAAAGGATGGTGAATTCAATAAAAATGCTTAAGGATAAGAAGAAAAACAGTAGCACTAACAAAAATGAAACCTTAACACACACACCTTTGAGTATTCTGAGGTAGAGTGTTGTAAAAACAGAGAATAAATGGTATCACCCTTTCACACAGAACAAGAACCATGCCCAATTGTAGACAATATGGACTATGAGCTCTGCAGAAACTGAACAGGTTTCCACGTTTAGCATTACATGACTTAGATCTGATAGCTTGCATCAACTTAACTTGTATCTCCTTACTCTACTTACACTTCCTTGCTTACATTTATTTCCTTTACAACAGAGCTGGGCAAACTGCAGCTCTCTAAATATTTTGGACTATAACTTTCAGCATTACTGACCGTTGGTAATGGTAGCTGTGAAGAATGGGAGGTATCTCCTGCAAAAAGGCTATCACCTTACCTTGCGCAACATCATCTGTTTCTTGTAAAAGTTATTCCATTCCTTTTTCTGATTGTCGTCATTAGGGTCACGCACACTCCCACCATCTTCATCATATCTGAACAATAATCCAAAATAAATTGGAAACTAAACAGGAAAATCATATTAAGTGACTTCAAGTTTTCAATTAGCATCAAGGAGTGCTCGTTTAGCAATTGTTTAGCAATTTCTTAGAAGTTCATATCAAGACTTCCTTGCAAGCTGGGATTTGGATGAAAGATGGAACCCGAATTAATACAGCTACTGATTTTCTCATAGGCAACAGTGACTTCTGTATTCCCTGACCAAGCCCAGGCTGCATATTGTTGGTCTGCCCACACAAGGTTCCAAACATGAATGAATTCAACAGATACTGGAGCCACAATGACAAACTAAAATGGATAGCAGGTATGGAAACATCCCATTCTGACAAGTTGTGTTTTACTGGGAGAGGGAAACATAGCCTCAATGTATTCAAACACTTGGACTTAATCTGTCCACCTCATGCCAAGAGAAGAAGAATCAGTCAAGAAAAAGACTAAATATGATCTGGACAAAGTTAATTAAGCCCTTTTAGATCACATGGTTCTGCCAGGTCTTTGCAGAATTATACTTTGTGGATTAGCTCTTGCTCTGGCTGATTTATGAAGGGACAGTGGCTCATGAGATCATTCCTCTAGCCTGTGCATTTGTTGTAACTGGGAAGGGAGGAGAGGGCAGGATTCTAGACTTTTGTCTTCAAGTGTGAGAAATACACAATAGTCAGAAGCAACAATTGGACTATGCAAAGTGGAGGAAATATGAAGGATCTTCACTGTTGTCAAACAAACAAACTTGCTACAGCTTCTGTACAGCCAGGTCAACTTCCCAGCCTCTTCTTACCTGCAGCAGCCTCTTTTTCCTCCTTCATACAGGTCTGGGTCACGGGTGTTCCAAGCGGAAGTGGAGGGCCCAATGCAGGTTCGGCTCCAGCTATTGGTGCTGTGCTCCAAAGCTTCAACCTGCCTCTTCACAGCTGCCGGATTCTTACAGAAATCACAGCACTTGTTGCATTGTGGGATGGCGTCGCCAAAGAAGCTGGCTATGGCAGCATGGCGGCAACTAAGGGGCAAGCAGAGAGTTGCACTGTTTGAGACAAAAGGGGTGGCAAAGAGGCAGCTGCTTGGCCCTGTGTGGTTAGGCAAATCTAGAGAGATGCTGGTACTGAACGTACAAATAAGTAGAGGCTAAAAAGAACTGTCAACAGTGAGGATAATCTGCTTGTCCAAGTTTCCAAGTCATTGTCCTTTACTGGCACTTAACTTTGGAATCATCTGAGTATGCAGCTGGGTAAACACAACATGTTGACAACTGCTCCTACCAACCCTTTAGCCAGATGTTAGGATAGCAGTTGTTGCAGATGTTAATGTAGCAGTTGACATTCCACATAAACGATAGGCATTTGAATAGTTACACAGAGACCTTTTTTAGGGTTTGTCCGCAATGTCCTTCTCCCCATTCCACTTGCAAATGTCATCATGTCCAAGTGGAAAAACATTCTGGAATGCACTATTATCTCTAAGTGAGAGCATGCATCTTTTGACTAAAGATAGATTAGAACTGCCTGCATAGACAAAACAGCCTTCACACTGTTTGGGCAAAAGAGTTCCTTCAGAAAAGGAATGAGGCCTGTTTGCTTATTTTACATGTAAAACAGTACTCTGAAATATTATGGAGAAATGTGTGCTAAAAGACAAGTGTAAATGTAAACATGATAACAGTTGATCCTTTGAATAAGAAGCTATATGCTGCCAGCCAATATGCCTTACCTGGAAAAACACTTTTGGACTGTAGCTCATTGATGAGGTGGGTACACTCCATGAAGGTAAGGTAAAGGTTCCCCTTGACATTTTAGTCCAGTCGTGTCCGACTCTAGGGGGTGGTGCTCATCCCCGTTTCCAAGCCGTAAAGCCAGCGTTTGTCCGTAGACAGTTTCCGTGGTCACGTGGCCAGCGTGACTAGACATGGAACGCCGTTACCTTCCCACCATGGTGGTACCTATTTATCTACTCGCATTTGCATGCTTTCGAACGGCTAGGTTGGCAGGAGCTGGGACAAGCGACGGGAGCTCACTCCATCGTGTGGATTCGATCTTACAACGGCGGGTCTTCTGACCTTGCAGCACAGAGGCTTCTGCGGTTTAACCCGCAGCGCCACCACGTCCCATGCCAAATAAAGCAAGTTAGTTTTTTGTTCCAGTGTCAAATAACTCTTTGTTCCTTTAACAAAATATTTAGGTTCCAACTTACCAGTACATTATTTGACAAAGCAGAGTGCAAACCAACCAGAAAACAAGATCCCTGTGTAGCTGTTGTTATCACAGGTCGTATTTATATCAGTAATGTTATAACCTAGTAAAGTCACTCATCAAGAAAAGCAATAGTATCGGGTCTTTTCTCCTTAAAACTGGTATTGAAATTGGCTTTTAAAAACACTTAAAATCTGCTTTTCAAGAGAGTTTGAATATTTTAAATCTATTATAATTTTAATCTGTCTACTGTCTGCCACTTTGAAAACACTAGTAGGCTGAAAAGCATTAAACAAATACTTCAAATAAACAAACAAATGCAACCAAGCTAGTTTGCCAAAGCTGCTGGTATTTATAACCACAATATGGATGGGAAAAACCTCAGCTGCATTCACCAAGCACATCTGTATCTTTTTTCCACCTAAACAAATGATACCAAAGGTATATTATGTCCCATGTATACAATCTTCTAAACACACGTCGGGTAAATGTAAGTCTAAGTATTCCCAAGAGTTTTAAAACTAATAAAATTGTCTTTATTTGAACAGGAGCTAGTGAAAGACCAACACTGGACCTCTGGTAGAAGAACCTCAGCAAAGCATCTCTAATGCATTTTAATATTACATGTGAACCATTTCCTAATGCTCAGGTTATATTGTTATCCCAGGCAATTGGGGGGGGGGGGGGGGAGAGAGAAGTGTCAAACACAAACTCTGAGAGCGCAGCTTTGAGAGCACACCAGGTAAAACAAGCAGTTATCTGTGCTAAAATAGGAAGGGAGGGTACCCCTCAGGTAGACAGAGCTGAGTCAGTTCCAATGCAGAAGGAAAGGGTGTGAAGTGAAAGATGTCACAAAGCTTGCTTTATGATCCCCACAAAACGGCACTGACTCATACCACTCTCTGGCTTAAAGAAAGCACTCTTTTCACAACCACTGAACAGACGATCTCATGTTGAATTTTCTCTCCCCGCCCCTCTAGAAATTGTTACCACTACTCTTCTGGAAATGCCAAGGGTCTTCAGCAAAGTCAGTCCTTTGTCTTTCAGAAAAGGAGATTTTCTCAGACAAAAACCTAATTCTATAATGCTAAAAGCATTCTTTTCCCTATTAAGCAGGGACCCATAAAATGGACATTCATTCCTCTCTCCCTTCCTTCCCCCAAAGTATGGCTTCCATAAGAGTACTGGAATAACTCCACCACCATAGTTAAATCCATACCTTAAAAAACAAAGGGGGGGGGCAAACAAGCTAGTAAAAGCATAAGCAATATTTTTAATAGTGAGCTAGATTTCTAAGGCCACAAGCTGAGCTCTCATACTGAGAGATACTGAAAAGTCCTTGGCCTGTCCGGGTCACTGGGTGCTTATCTGGCTAAAAAAGGGCCATTGTTCTGACTCAGAAAAACCTACTATAGAATAAATTACCACCATCGCCGCACCCAGAAGAGTGGGAGACTCAGGTAGCATGAAAGTAGTTGCTGCCGTGGCAGCAACAATTTTTCAATCTTGCCGCCATCTTGGGTGTCAGCATCCCCAGCGTGCACCATGTGCTCGCCTCATTCAGGCCACATGGAGCCAGGCTAACACTCTGGTCCAAAGGACTGATGTCAGTCCTCCAAAGGTGGATGCGGAGGAGCAGGGAGAAACGAGCAAGAGCAGCGGGGTAGGAGAGGGGGTAGGAGTGATTCGCATGCATAAAAGGAAAATCCTCCCAAAGCGGTACATGAATAACTAAGAACACTAGGTTGCCTGCAATTCCGGTTCAGATTAGAATTATCTATCTTTGAGCCAAGAGGATTAAAATCAAACAGCACTGTATATACCATATTTAATATAACAAATATAAAAATAATTGCAGCTAAAAATAACTGCAGTGACCTCCCCCCGGAAAACACTTCATGACCCCTTGGGGGGGGGGGGGGGTCATGACCAGGTTGGAAACCAATGTGCTAACCCTGGGGCAACAGGTAGAGCAAATCTGAGGTAAATGTGAGCATCTAATCAAATCTCAAGTACCATCAGGACTGCTGTACCAGCTCCTCCAGAGTCTTATAGTCCTTGCTCTCTCTTCAGAGGCAAGGAAAGGCTATTTTTGTTACCGTACTTCCCCAAAAATAAGCCCTACCCCCAAAATAAGCCCTAGTTAAGTGAAACCCTGTCCTCCACTAGGGACTCACCGGGATCCTCCAAGCCCTTGAGAGAGACTTAAAACTTCTTCCCCTCCTCTCCCACTTCCCTCGCTCATGGAGGGGCTGGGCGGCCAGGGAGGAAGGAGCTGCGTGCCACCAGGAACTTGCTCCTTGGCTCCTAAGTTCCCAACGACTCTTAGGGCTCCCGCCTCTGCAGTGTGCGAGCTTCCCCCCCCCCCCAGCATGCGCCCAGGTGAGGCTAACAAAGCACAAGCTCCGGCCCCGGCCAGCCAGCCAGGCCCCCGCCCTGCCTTTATTTCCCCTCTCCCCTCTTTTTCCTACCGTAACTCTTTTAACCCTCCTCTTGTTCGGCTCCCTCTTTGGTGCCGCTGGCAGGGCCACTGCCGTGTTGAAGCCGCCGCCGCCGCCCTCTCCTCAACCGGGCTTGCCAGCTTCGGGACCCCGACATCTTCCACACCAACGCCGCCCCCTCCACTGCTGCCGTTGTTTCCCGCAAAACAAACCCAGCGCCCACCAGCCCCAACGGGAGCCTCTGCCCAGGCACCTCCTGGCAGCAGCGGCGGTGGAGGCACCCCTGGAGGAAAAGGCACCAGGTACATTTAAAGAAGGGGACGAAGAACAGGCATAAATTAATAATAATAAATAAAATAAATGATGGTATTCGAATAAATGTAGATTGTTGTACTTGAAAAAAATAAAACATCCCCCGAAAATAAGCCCTAATGCTTTTTTTTTTGGAGCAAAAATTAATATAAGACCCTGTCTTATTTTCGGGGAAACACGGTAGTTGTCTTTGGAACAACACCTCCATGCCCAGTTCTCTTTCTCCCATGGACATTCTGCAAATTTTATTTTTATTCTGATGTATCACTCCTAGGATGGTAGAATTGTACCTAACTATTTTAACATTCTCACCAGGGTGTTTTTGTGCAGTCTCCCTACTATGATGAGTGATGAAAACTCTCTTGGCAGTCCCATGGTGATCTTCCTTGCAAACACCTGAAAGACGGCCTTCACAGAGGTTAACACCTACATTTTAAAGAAGCTTCCTTTCAAACATAGAATATGCACCAATCATACTATGTTTCACTACCTTATGAAAACTAGCTGGTTTCAACCAGCATTTCTTCACTATTGATAGTGCCAGCCATAGCATCACCAAGTTGGAGAATGCATTCATCACCGGTGGTGGTGCCTGGGTGGAGGCTCCCATTGGGGCTGGTGGGCGCTGGGTTTGTTCAAGCTTTTACTAATTTTGATTTTTTTTTTGTATTATTTTATCTTTGTACTTAATTTTGGATAATTATCCATGTGGAAGAGTACAAACATGTTGCCATCTCAATAAATAAAATGTTCATTCAATAAATGATCAAATGAATAAATAAATGCATTTAAATTTCTAACCCACTCTACTTCCAAGGATACAGGATAAGAACCAGCCTTCACTCGACAAAATACTGCATAATATTCAGTGTAATCTGATTACATATGAGTCTCCACATATCTGATTATGGATAACCAACCCTGCTTAAATCCTTCCTTTTAAGGCACACAGAGTATCTAGATTTTTAAAATATTGTAACAGCAGAGATCTGTCCACAATCTCCATGTTAAACAATATGGAACAGAATAATCACTGGGAAAAAAAACTGTCACATCTGAGGAGCATTCTTGGAAAGAGATCTAAGTTTCAGATGTTTTCACATATTTTAAGTCTATGGCCTGATTTAAACACCCCTTTTGCTCCTTCCTCAATCCTGTTGTTTCACACTTCTGCATTAAAACAGCTGCCCTTTCAGGTTTTGCCCCACCCCCCAGCAATATTGTTTTTCCTGTATATCAACCTGCAAAAATGTAGAGCAAAGCGATAGACGTGAGCTGTACTGGAGTCTCTTAATCCACTTTGATGTGCATTTTTCTAAGACGTAGATCTGGCCCGAGAGGCATCTTTTAAGTTTTCTCTTCCTTTACTGTTGGCATCTACAAAGGAGCATCTACTCCGTCTTTAAAACTGAAGAATTTATTAGCAGGCAGAAAAACTGCTCCCTTTCATACACAAATATATTGAAGGGAACTGCCTCTACTGTGGGCTAAGCTATAACAGATATGTCTTACCACCAGCATCAACACCAACAAAAAGAGCTTCACATAAATCAAGAATTACACAATGAGATTGCAACAAGTGTTGTTTCCCGGACGCTCTGTGTTCAGGAGCCTATACTAGCAGCTCAGCTCAACATGTGCTCCCTCCCCTTCTTGATGCACATGTAATATGAGACTTCACATCTCCAGGACTACTAACAACAGAGAGGGAGAGAGGACCGCAAGAGCGAGCAAGCGCAGGCAGGGAGAGCAACTGGCTGTCAGCAGCAGAGAAGTTGAGCAAGAAAGAGCCGGAGAGGGTCAAAACTGGGGGGAAGCAGCAACATGAAATGACAACAGAAAGAAACCACAAAGGACGACAAAACAACCAGTCCTGCGACACTTTTGGGGTAAGCCTCATTTTTGCCTCCAGTTATCCTACCACAGCATCTGAACAAGGGAGATTGGACTGTTTAGCTTAAGCCTGTGTTAGTATGTCATAGTACGTATTGAAACACAAGATGGCAAAAGAAAGTGTGTGAGAAGGAAACATAAAGCAGGGGAATTGCAGGGTAAGAGAGGCAAAGCTTAAGTGAAAAAAAAAAAAGGTGTGCTGCAGTTAAGAGGCAGGGCTTTAGAAAACCGCTTCTGTGTGCTCCCTTGTATTCCCTGACACACGCGTGCCTTATGAACTAGAACCCCGAAAGGCTCCCAAATGAGCAACAGGAAAAGTAATACTCTGCTCAAAGGAACAACTTAAGTAGTCACACTAAAGGATGCAGGATAAACAAAATGTAAACAGGCCAGCTGTAAACAATTCTCCAATTTACATGGACTAGTTTGCAGAACAGAGTTCAGAAGTTTTAAGGTATCTTCCCAGAACTTGGTCAAACATCACAGGGCCTTCTCTTTTCCAACTATCAACTAGATTTTGAAGGAATGCTGCAGAAGTTGCCAAATTATGTGATTAAATTTTGTAGCACATTTTGGGCCAAGAGCAACATCTCCACCATGAGCCAAACAGCCCTACCGCTATTGCGCACAAAATCAGGGTCTGTTTCATTCTGGATTTTTTGCCAATTAGAAGACATTCAACATTTGTATACACACACTTGGCTCTCCCACAGAGTTAGAACAGAACAGCTGCAGAAATATGGAACAAATTTTAATGAAGCCTGTTACAAAGGAATGCTATATGGATTTTAAAAAAGAATATCTACTCTGCAGCAGATAGTACCTGCAGCGTAGAGTCCTATTTTACTGGGACCTGATACTTAACTGAACTCAGCATGCTCTAACTGCTAAGAAACACTTGTCTGTGTAGAGTACTTAATTCTTATGCACATGCAAAGCACATTACACATAATATAGGGAATTAAAAGCTTTTATTTGGAGCTGTTTGCTACACACTACAACAGAAGCAAAGGACCATCTAATTGAGATACATATCTGGAACAAAGCCTTATAACAGAACACATGAAGAGTTTGATTCCCACCAGATTTGTTCTTCTGCACATTTTCTAAAGCAATATATACCACTGACTGCAAGTAATCATCTTCTGCACCTAACACAGATCAAATAGAGGTGTCTATATGCCATATGAAAAAAATGTTACAAGGAATACAATGAAACAGTGCCCCAAATCTGCTTACCTAGTTATGCTGGCATAATACAAACAGAATCACCTTAGACATTATCAGTTGTGTATTGAGTTATGTGACTCAACTGATAATTGTCCATGTTGATTGCTTTAGTTGGGGAAATTTACCCACAAAGTTATGCCATTTGTGTAGCACAACTACACAAGCACTTTGAAAGTGCTGTGGAGCATTTCAGTCACTTTGGAAATTCCGCAATATACAGTATTTTCATCGAAATGCATCAAAAGAAGTTTCAAGACTCAAACATTAATCTCTAAGATTAAAAGTTGCTAAGAAATTCCACAATGAAATCTGGTGTGCAGAAATCCTAAGAATGATAAACTTACAAGAAAACGGATGCTCCTTCCTTGGGTGCTTATTTACATGTTTATCTTATTATGTCTGTTCACCAGCAGCAGCTTGCACTCTGGAACAAGTGATAACGGCACAAACTGGCTTGAACTCATTTGTAGCTGAAAGATAAAAAATGTTCCTTCTTTCCATACTTAGATTAGCACACACAGAAGTATGTGCACATATACGTGGCTTTGGGCCATAAAAGCTGTAGGCCACAATGCATTTATTAATCTTCAAAGCACCATCAGATTCTTTACTGTAATAGACTAATATCTTTAAACTATAACAAAAGTTATTTGAAAAGATTCTGTCACACAGTGAGAACATTAGAAGGACCCGTGCTCTTGAGTGGAGGGCCTTAACTTTTTTTAATAATAGAATCCATGAAAGTAGTTTGATTCCCACTGCCACCTTTCTATGCAAGCTGGCCTCCACCAATCTTTTATGGTATGTCATTTCCTGCACCTTCTTACTCTTCAGATAAAGATCCTCCCAGATTGCGATGGCCCTTATTTAACAATCAATGCCATAAAAAGTATTCAACAGTTATCACAGGATATTTTATGAAATTTAGAAAAAACCCTTTTGACATCCTCAAAGGTATTTTTTAGCCATAAAAATATAAAAACTATTCTACAGAAAGATACAAATCTTATTTGTTTCCCCAACAACTAAAACAATAATAAATCTTAAATCCAATTACTTATTTCCAAAATGTGAACTAGAGCAAGAAGGCTATCTTAACATGCTAGCAATGCTTAGCTTGCATGGACCATGGGAGGGTTCCCCAACCACCACCACCAGACCGGTCTCTGTCTGTGACTGGACAAACCTCACTTCCCAGACAAAACACAATTTGAAAATTATAATAAGCATGAAGCAATTTCTATCGTTTAAAAAGTGCCCAAGCTAGATATAAGAGCATAGATGAACAACTGTCAAACTTTAATACGGCCCAGAAATTTTACTCATCTCATAGGAGTCTGTTGCTATCTCCAATACACTTTTTCAAGGGCAGCCCATTAAGAGGCAACAGATTTGGCACCAACAAGCCCCTCTGGGGAAGTATTGTAAAGCCAGGCTACTTCAAAAGGACAGACCCTATCCCACGCTGCTATGCTCCTCATATCTGAAAGTAATGAGATCTGGAGATAGCTTCCAAGGATGACCTTACTATTCGGAAAGGTTGTTGCAGGATCTTATGTACCAAGTTTCAGGGGGAGTCAGATCTCATCTGCAGCAGTACTCCCATCCCTTCTCCACCTCACCATTGTTTTCTTTCTTTTTTGGATTTACTTACTGGTCCTCATCCACCCATCACCAGGCAACATTTCATATTTTCTTGTTATGAATAAATGGGGGTAAAAGTTTGATTTCATTAGCATACCAACGACACCGTTCCCCTAAATTTTGTTCTATACTTTGTAGCAGGCTGGCTGCTTACAAAAGTTAAACACAATAGGTAATACAATGTTTATAGTTCTGCAGTGCTTTTTAACCATGTTTAAATTAGCTGCTTTCTCTAGCATACTGTAAGTCCCTTCTCTTAAGAACATAAGAGCCCTGCTGGATCAGGCCAAGGGCCCATCTAGTCCAGCTTCCTGTATCTCACAGTGGCCCCACCAGATGCCTCTGGGAGCACACGAGACAACTAGAGACCTGTCTACTGATACCCCTCTCCCCTGCATCTGGCATTTGGAGGTCCCTTCCTTTTAAGCCTTGAGATGATACATCCCCATCATGGGTTGTAACCTGCGATGGACGTTTCCTCCAGGAATCTGTCCAATCCCCTTTTAAAGGCATCTAGGCCAGATGCCATCACCACATCCTGTGGCAAGGAGTTCCACAGACGAACAACATGCTGGGTAAAGAAATATTTTCTTTTGTCTGTTCTCACTCTCCCAACACTCAATTTGAGTGGATGTCCCCTGGTTCTGGTACTGCATGAGGGGGGAAAGAGCTTCCCTCTATCCCTCTATTCTTAATATGCTGTGGATCTCTTTAAATGTCCCCTTCCAGCTCTCAGTGTGTGGTGCATGAGAAAGTGAAAGAGGTTCTGATATTGACTCAAAATTGAGAATTTGGGCAGACTCAGAACAGCTCTTTGTAGTCATGCTGCTTTCTCTTCATGGAGAGAGATTTGTTCAAATGTAACAGAAAGGACCAATGCGAATTTTGCTGCTACCTGTCAAGGTTTTCTTCTACAAGGACATTTTATTTGTAATTTCTTGCCGAAGCTAGTCAAATCTAATCACTGCTATGATAGTTCTGACACTGCTGGCATCCAGGTACATGTTTTCAAAGACATTTATTGTTTTGAGTTGCCTGAGGGGAAAAAACTCCAAAAGCATCTCAAACGAAATTCTCTCCAACAGATTTCTTTCCACCATTCCACTTATTGCATGTGACACACTTATGGAAACTTTCAGGTTCTCTTTGGATTCAGCTGACTTTCAAGGGATACAGACAGTACATGTTCTGAAAAACCTCTAATGCAGAAAAAACTAGACTATTAATTCAGAAATACATAAATGAATTATGGTTCCTTTTGACAGAAGCTTAAATTCCAAGGCTCCTGTTAAGAAAACAACTCATATCCTTTCTTTCTTTTCTTTTTTTAAATAAAGTGGCTCCCTTGCTTCTGTTAGTTGACAACAGAGGAAGAAAAGTTTGAATAAAAGTGCAAGACTCTAGAAGAGACATATGAGGGGAAAACAGTATTTTCTGGAAAAAATATGCAGAAGAGTTTGGCAAGAGCTTTCTGTACAGCTAAGGAAAAACATACAATTTGAAACACATGTCTGGGAATAGGAAAGCAGAGCCTTGGCTTGTATTACCAGCTGTCATACAGTACAGAGGACTCTTAGTCTCCATAAAGCACAACTGCTAAAGAGCATTTGTCAGAGGCTATACAGTACAGCAAGTTAGCATATTATCCACTTGCATCAGGAACACACAGATGGTGTGATAACTGGAAGAAACTAGAACTCAAGAATGAGATCCTCGGCTTTTCAGAAGCATTTGGACTCTACTCCCTTTCCCTGAATTCCACATTTGAGTGTGTCGATCTGTTATACTCATTATACAGGAGGAGGAAGCTGCTTGGCTGGAAATAAAAGGCAAACTACTTCTGAGTAATCTATACCTAGAAAACTCTATAAAAGTCATAAGTCAGAATCAACTTGATGGGACATGATATTATTTATTCATTTATTTACTTATAATAGATTATATCTATATCAATATGCAATGCTAACAGGTTTAAAACACTATACAAAACAACCCGGCTTCTCGTAGCAGCACATTCCAAAGCCTGGGAGCAACCACTGAGAAGGCCTTCTTTTGTGTCCTCACCAAATAAGCTTGGGAAGGTGGTGGAGTCGAGAGAAGGGCCTCCCCAGAAGATCTTAATAGCTGAGAAGGTTCCTATGGAGTAATAAGATTCTTCAAATACCCTGGACCCAAGCCATATAGGGCTTTATAGGTAATAATCAGAACTTTGAATTAGTCCTGGTAAAAGACTGGCAGCCGGTGAAGCTACTGTAATAAGGGAGTTACATGCTCCCTGTAACTAGCACCAGTCAGCAGTTTGGCTGAAGTATTTTGAATCATGTGAAGTTTCTGAACACTCTTCAAAAGCACATAAGAGCACACTGCAGTAATCCAACCAAGATGTACCTTAGGCATGTGTCACAGCGGCCAGATTAAACATCTCAAGAAACAGGTGCAACCAGCATACCAGCTTTAACTGTACAAAGGCATTCCTGCCCATATTCATTAGATCACTTTTGGATAGACTAGTTTTACTGCAAAACTAGAATAAAGGGTAAGTTTCTTAATCCAGATAGGCATTCTGAAATACGTGTGTGTTTAAACATAGGCCTGAGTCCAAATCTTGATGAAATCAATTGCCTTTATTTCTCCAAGCAGTTCCAGAAAATGTTTATACCACTATCGAAACACTCCATAAATCAACTGCCTGTGAAAGGCAGGTTTTGTTCAAATTAAAATCTAAAGAATGTCCTTGTTACCAACAAGCCAGTCTATTCTGTGCTCAGAAGCAGCAGCATCTGGGTGCCTAGCCACATGTATAAGTAGGAAACTGCACACACCTTCTCAGGTACTGGCAGTTTAAGATGGAGAGTTTAAATGAGAAACCTGTCTTCAGAAGCAAATGCCACCTCATAACATTACTTTCCCAGGGTCACTTTCTCTTACAAATTACAGCACGATCTGGTAAACTTGAAATAACACTCAGAAAAAAGTCACCCACTTAAAAGTTTTTCAAAGGGCATTAGCTTCACAACTTACTGCACAAGAAGAAAGAGACAAAAGGAGACACAATTTTCCCACTGGCCTATGTGGCTCAACTTCACCCAGCGACGACACAAGTGATATAATGAAATATCCCTCCATACATGCATTGGCTTGTTTTGACCTACTTTCATGCTTACTTTCACAATTTCACCACATGTAC
Source organism: Intellagama lesueurii (assembly GCA_037013535.1). NCBI lineage: Eukaryota > Metazoa > Chordata > Lepidosauria > Squamata > Agamidae > Intellagama > Intellagama lesueurii. The sequence goes on from JBAJHW010000002.1 coordinate 182,088,047, forward strand.
AGAGCTCTAAACAGAAAAAGTTAACAAAGAACCTAGGGTTGGAATGTTAGGATTCTCTACAAAACACAACAGTGCTGGGAAAGGTTGAAGACAGAAGGAAAAGAAGAAAACTGCTTTCTTTTCCTGTCTTAATACTCACAACAGGATCCCTTTTCACAGGTGGCACACAAGACAATGCCAAACCACAAAGGAAAAAAAAGATCTTCAAAGAGACATGCATGGTGCCAAACTAGTTTTACTGACTTACTGTGGGCAATGCTTGCATCACTATTGGGTCAAGCTAATTTCAGTTACAGCAAAAAGTCTACTCTTGGATCCATCAGGAAAACCATACCAAGTCATGTTTTCTTGAGGGCCTTTGTTAAGTGGGTGAGATTTGGACATCAGCTACCCTGACAAGGCACTGTGACTTGCTGCAATGTAACAGTCATTTTATTACAATGTGCAGCTATGCCATGTGTAAAAAAATGCTTTGGCAACATAATACTCTGATTAGCATGCTTTGAAGGAAATCTGGTGGGCCACATGGTTCTTTCCTTGCTAAGGAGTCCAGTTTTGTCAATACATGATCCCCAAACCAACAATTCCTTGCAGTATTTGAATATTTCTGCCACTGCTAGGTCTGTTGAATGCATACACATGCTTACTGGTACATTACCCAGCTCTGGGAGGTGAGGTCATCTCTCTGGTCAAGTCACAGGAACCTCAAGCTTTTTGCCTTTGAAGTACGACAAACCTGAAATCACTTTTCATTTATTACAGAAAACCTAACAGAAATGAGTCTATGCTCTGCTCACTATTTCCAGGCCCAATGAATTGTATTCAACGTATCAAATCCATAATTTACAAGTCAATAATTGGAACTAGGACCAATTCATTTCAGACCAGTGTGGAATAGAGGCAGAGTACAATGGTGAGTTTCTGATGGGTCATGAACCGGAAGCAAGGGCAAGCTTACACACACACAAACACAGACTTTCTCCCTCAAGATCACAAAGTCATTAAACTGCTGCCAAGCATAGTGGGCCTCCTGATAGGAGAATATATTCCTTGGGGAAAAGGCTAGGAGATTCTTTCTTTGGAGCGCTTTCTTTGAGAAGATAAAACAGGACAAATAGAAAATGCAATGTTAAAAGAATGGCATGCTTTAGGCCAGTGATGGCGAACTTTTTTGAGCCCAAGTGCCCAAACTGAAAAATAAAACACAACCCAGTGAGCAGCGGCAGCAGCGGAAGGGGGAACTCCGAGCACAGAGGTGCCGCCAGACCCCACTACAGATCCGCCTCCAGTCGTGCCCAACCCCGCCACTGCCTATAGATCGGCTGGCCCACCACCGCCAGCTGCTCTGGATCCTGGCCCGCCGCCTGTCGAGGTGCTAGCACTGCGGCTGCAGCCACCTCCTCAGGTTTGGCTGCGGGGGGTAGCGATCCAGCGACTTAGGGCGTGTGCCATAGGTTCGCCATCGCTGCTTTAGGCACTCAGCCATCCTCAGTCCCCATATAAAAAAAGCACTATGAATTATCATTAGGGTGGTAAATGGCAATTTCTATATTTCCTAATAGACATTTAATAACAGATGTACATTAAAAACGAACACACAAAAAATGAACATTTTCTGGCTACCACTGAAAACTTAAGCTGGGGCAAAATAGCTGAGCTCAGCCTCACCTAGTGGCATACTGGACGAAAAAAAGGTAAAACCAAGCAACTGAATAGCATAGGCTGACCTGCTGTGATGTTACACTGCCTTTTCAAGAAGCTCTTCAATAGTCCTCCTGCCTCAGGGCTTCATCTTTTCTTCATTTTCTTCATTTAGAGGGAGAAAATAATTTCAGAATACCACAGTTCCCATCCACAGCTGGAAAGACAAGCCCTTATTGGAAGCAGCTAACTATTCCTCTCTACTAAATAAATTGCCTCAGTAAGTAAAAGAGTGTAAGAACCTTTAGCACAGAAGTTGGGTCAGAATTCTTAATGCCACCAAATGACATTTCTAGATGCCGGAGCACTCAGAATACTGTATAAAACAGACAGAATCTAAGACGCTCTAGAACAAAAGCAAATGCCTCTCAACAGAATGGAATGTAGAATATGGAATGCCATTTAGGACAAGACCACAACATCGCGTGTTTCATGAGGAACGCAGAACTTTCCGCAAAATGGTTTATTTCCTTCTAAGATTGAAAAGGGCATTTCTGGACCCTAGACACAGAACATACTTCCCTGACGGAAGATCAAGAGAACTCTGTCAGCTAGTTATGAACCAGTTTTTACTGTGGGTGCTGCTGTTGCAAAAGAGCACATATAGTTCAGGTCTAATGACAAATGAAACAAACAAACAAATGTGGAATTCTGGAAGAAGTACATATTTTAAGTGAGTAATATCTGACCATATTGTATGGTTTTTTAATTTTTATTTTGGCATAGGAAAACATTACTTAGGAGGAGAGTCTACATTATTACTGTTGTTGCTGTTGTTTAGTTGCTAAGTCGTGTCCGACTCTTCGTGACCCCATGGACCAGAGCACGCCAGGCCCTCCTGTCTTCCACTGCCTCCCGGAGTTGGGTCAAATTCATCTTGGTAGCTTCGATGACACTGTCCTACCATCTCGTCCTCTGTCGTCCCCTTCTCCTCTTGCCTTCACACTTTCCCAACATCAGGGTCTTTTCCAGGGAGTCTTCTCTTCTCATGAGATAGCCAAAGTATTGGAGCCTTAGTTTCAGGATTTGTACTTCCAGTGAGCACTCAGGGTTGATTTCCTTCAAAATGGATAGGTTTGTTCTCTTTGCAGTCCAGGGGACTCTCAAGAGTCTCCTCCAGCACCACAATTCAAAAGCATCAATTCTTCGGCGGTCAGCCCTCTTTATGGTCCAGCTCTCACTTCCATACATCTATCCTGGAAAAACCATAGCTTTTACTGTACCTCTGAAATAATGGGAGTAAGACTTGGGAAATCAGCTGTTCCTGAGTCTGAATGCATATTACATTTGGATGTGTCTAATAAGCTCCTTCAGAGCAGCTGCATATGAATGGAATTCATGGGCAGAGCCCTGAAAAACTTGTTTTGCTGGTGAGCTTGATTTAGCACCAAAGAAAAGGTAACTCCTTTTCAAGAGGCACTGTGAAAAACAGCTAACAGCAAAACTCTTCTGCATTCTCTCTTCCCTCCCTGCTTTTGTGTTCCAGTGTTACAAAAGGTGGGCTAATCAAAACAAGAATGTCTTACAAAGACTTTCAGAATGAACTCTATACAATTGGTAACAAGCTATGGCTGAAGCTTCAGAGACTACCCAAGGCTGAACCTTTGGAGATTGTGTCATTTCTTGTCGTTATCCTGTTCATTGGTGAGTACAAAGCTTTCCATGTGCTTGCAACTCACTAAGCCTATCAGGTGTGGTTACTTCATTTTTGTTTTTGTGGAACCTCTCTCATCTCTGGTTTACTCAAAAATGATAATGTAAAGAGCACAATTAAACTGTGTGAGAGACAAAACTGGGAGCAAAGAAGTCTTTAGTGTAGGTTTACATTGCGAAATTCTACCATGTGTCAACTGAATGCCATGAGAGCTATCCAAATTATGAAAACAGGTATCTAGAAGTCTGAGTTAAATGGAAATATTGCCTTGATTTACATTAAAGTATACACTGATCAGCCACAACATTAAAACCACTGACAGGTAAAGTGAACGGCATTGATTATATCATTACAGTGGCACCTGTCAAAGGGTGGGATATATTAGGCAGGAAGAGAACAGTCAAGTCTTTAATTTCACATGTTGGAAGCAGGAAATATGGGCAAGCAAAAAGATCTGAGTGACTTTGAAAAGGGTCAAATAGTGATGGCTAGATGAATGGGTCACAGCATCTCCAAAATGGCAAGTCTTGTGTGGTGTTCCCGGTATGGACTGGTTAGTACCTACCAAAAGTGGTGCAAGGAAGGGTAACCGGTGGATACGGGCGCCCAAGGCTCACTGATGCACATTGGAAGCAAAGGCTAGCCCGTCTGGCTTTGTCACAAAGAAAAGTTATTGTAGCTCTTTATCCTCTGGGCAATGCTCTGCAGGGAAACCTTGGGTCTTGGCATTCATGTAGATGTTACTTTGGCATGTACCATCTACCTAGAGATTGTTGCAGACCATGTACACCCCTTTATGGCAATCGTGTTCCCCGATGGCAGTGGCCTCTTTCAGCAGCATAATGCACCCTGCCACAATGCCAAAATTGTTCAAGAATGGTTTGAGGAGCATGAAAAAGAATTCAGGGTGTTGCCTTGGCCTCCAAATTCCCCAGATCTGAATCCAATTGAGCATCTATGGGATGTGCTAGAACACCAAATCAGATCCATGGAGCTTCCACCTCGCAACTTGTAGGACTTCAAGGATTAATGTCTTGGTGCCAGATACCACAGGACACATTCCGAGGTCTTGTGAAGTCCATGCCCCAATGCATGGGAGCAGTTTTGGCAGCATGAGGGGGACCTACACAATACTAGGCAGGTGTTTTTAATGTTGGGGCTGATCAGTGTAGCTATAGTGAAGCAGTACTGAAACCTACAGGTTCAATTGTCACAGCCATGAGCTTCCTCCTTATGTAATTATGGATTATTCTCCATAGTCAAAATCTCCATGGAGGATATTTTAGGAAAGGGAAGGATTGTCTGTTTCTACCCAGTTTCTTCAGGTACAGAATAGGATCTGAAGCATGCTTCAGAATCAACATTAAAGTTTCATGTCATTAACAGGGAAGGAGGATCAATTTACACAATCATCTAATTCAGGAGGATCTCAAATCCTCTGGGTATCACTTTCAGGGAGCTGAAAAGGATGTAACAGAAGCAGGGATGAGGAGTTGTGCATTTTAAAAACATAATCCCTACTGCACAAGCCTAAATCTGAATCAAGCCAGTTGTTAGTACCAGTTACTGTAAAGCAGAGCTGGCCAAAATTTCAAAGTTTAAAAGTCATTCAAAACAGCCTCTGGGGATTTGAGTGGCGCAGTCTGTGTTAGGTCTCTAGTGTGTCTTCCCTTCACTACACACTGTATTCACTACCACTAGTTGCCTAGCCCATGACTATGATGTATCTTCTCCCCAACTCTTGCTCTTCCTATTTGATCTCAAATTCTATTCATTTTATTATGTAACCTGCTCCACTGGCTCCAATGAGGCACCTCCTGCTTCCCTTTACTATCTCAGCCTATCTGCATTTTGCGAACACACTACTTTGAGACAAATATTGAGAGACAATTATCAATCATGCCTACTACTATCTCCCTCTCTCAATCCAACCTCCTTGTCAGGCACAACTGGGAGAATGAAGGGGACATTTTATTGTTAAAATCAAACAATCAAGAACATTCAGCTCCAACTCACAGCTTGGATCTACTGAGGTACAGCTCTTGTCACTGGCAATTATTGTGCTGTTTCCTTAAGTAATTCCAGAGGACAGGAAACATATCTGAAAGCCATGTGTCCATTTCCAGCTACTCCACTACATAATAAATTGGGTTTGTTCTAATTTTTGGCTAGCACTTCCAGAAGCTAACATTCCTCTTTTTCACTTCATTTCCCAGCTACAGTCCTTTTAATGATGATCATAGCTTGCAGCTGTTGCTGTGCCCACTGCTGCAATGGAAGGCCCCAGCCCAAGGGGAGGAGGATTCAAGTTCAGCCAACTGGCCGTGCGTAAGAATGCATTAAGAGGAATATGTGGACATTCAGAGGAAAGGATACAAAAAGACTGCTGTAAGCTGGCACAGGAATCGCCTTTACAGCAGTCCACAGAATAGAATGATATATGGGAACATCAAGGAAAGGAAAAGAGAGAAGACAAGAGAGGTTCAAACCTTCACTGGACTAGGTTTGTACATCAAGGCCATGTGAGACAGTGAGGAAACCACAGAATTCACAGTATTTGTCTCTCTGCCCTATTAAGACACTAAAAAGAATCATGTTACCATCAAGATACTGTGACAATAGTGTCTCCGCTGGCAAGGGGATAAAACTAAACACATACACAACTGCCAAACACGCCATAAGCAAACCTGGATGGATGAAGGGAATTTCTACTTCTTTTTACGGGAGGAGTTCCAGAGAAACTCTAAGTACCAGAACTTCCCCTGAATTCCAAACTACGTGCAAATGCTTAGCAGAGTGAATTACAAGGGGAACATTGTTTCCTCCTGCTGTCCAACTGTTTCTGCAGCCAAGAATACCACAGCATATGAGGTCTGAACCAAGTCATTCATTCAGGAGAAAGGATGACACAGCCTTGCAGTTGACACATGGACCCAGAGACTGCAAAGAAAAGCAGCAACAAATCCTCCACATGTCCTTAACAAAGGAAGGCCAACTGCCAAAGAGAGCAAGTATATTACTTGCAATAATCACTGCCTGTGCAATGATGAGAGTGAAAAGATATATAATCTCTAAAACACTAAATTTTGGCCTGTCTGCCTTAAAGGGTGGTGCCTTACTCATTTTTTAAAAACAGAAAAAGAAAAAAAAAGTTGTTTTTGGTGTTTACTCTCCGAATACAAATTTTAGTTTTTGTGTAATTTACTTGATTCATTACAAACCAAACTTTAGAACAAGAAAGGAGAATAACTAAACCATACTTTCCACTGGTGTGTAGAATTTATAGCTAAATATGTTCCTGAAAAAGAACATTCCTGTGAATTGCTTAGTCACACACCACATCCTGGGAGGCCTCCAAAAAAGGGGATGAAGACAAACTCTCATTTCAGAGTCCCTTTTAGGTTACTCAAATGAAGGGTGTCAAAATGTCCCATTCATTGGGGCCTGTAGTTTATAGCGCATTTATTCACAGAATTACACAAGCTGCAGCGAGGGTTGTGTTAATTCAGGATATGTGTGCAGCAGCTGGGTGTTGGCATTATGACAAACAGTAGAGTAAAAGTACAGCCAAGAATGAACTGCCCAGCTACAGTTTACAACTGAAAGTAGAATCACTTCTCCTAAAAGACAGCCTTGTATATTAGGTTTCTACTCCACTGAACTTCAAAGGGGGTTACATGTGTACAGGACAGAAACAACGGAGCCTGGCAAGTGCAAGCAGAAAAAGTGATCTGGGGGTGGTGGGGGTGATAATTATTTGTTAAAATCTGCTGAAGCATCTGTACTGCTCCTGTAGCATCAAAGCAATGTATGGGCAACCTCTTACATTTATTGACCTTTCTATCTAGATTAGCCCAAACTGTCAAGCCGGTAGCATGTCACAAGGACACAAGTTATTTGTGTAGTAGTAGTGAAGTATTTTCACTACTACAGACCTGTTCCTGCCACATAAGAATCGGAGTGATTATTAAATGAGGAGCAATGGTGCTCAGAGTGATAAAATAAGCATGCATTTCCTATTGAGGTAGATTTACAGGACAACAGTATTGAACAGTTATAATTTAACAAATATTTAACTACATAGTCTTACAGCCATTAAGGTTTAATCAGGGTATGGGATGCATTCTTCTCCCCTGACGTGTGCCAAAAGTTACAAGCAATAGCTAAAAGCTTCTCTTGATAGTTTTGTGATAATTCTGTGTTTAAGTAGTCAGTCTCAGTGTTTTCATTTTTCCTGATCAATAAAGACTGTACTTGGCAAAGAAGCCTCTAACAAGCGCTAACTTACAGCATTCCCTAAAAGATTTTTGTAGTGTTCCTCCACTATTCTATGATTCTGTGTTGGTCTAGACATTTCAATCTAGCAAGACCGAAATGTCTAGACCAACACAGAATCATAGAATAATGGAGATGGAAGGGGTCTATAAGGCCATCAAGTCTAACTCCCTGCTCAACGCAGGAATCCAAATCAAAGTATATCTGACAGAGGGTTGTTGCACAGATGTTTCTGCAAGTACAGCAGGAAAACCACAAATCTGAGAAAAGGGATCCTGGAAACCACAGACAGTGCTAACCATCAGTGCTAAACATCAGAAAGTCAGGACACTTGATATCAGTTATACTGCTAAGAGTAGATGTTGAATCTCATTCCCTGTCTCTTTGAGCAGTGATGCTCACACTACAGCTAGGAAAGCAATAGGAGAAAGAAAACGTGTTCATAACATCAATGATCTTTGTAGGAATACCTGAAGTGGAATGTTTTAGGAGTGACTATATTACATTAGTAAACAGAATTCAGATAAAATAATAGATTCATAGAGTAGTGAAACACAACTGAGTGTGACTGGTCATGAGATACAACCATGTGGGCCTATCTGCATGTTACAAATTCTGGTAACGTGCAAAGCAATCACATGGTCTGGATAAAACACATAATTACCTCCCAACTCAGTACAAATGTCTAGTGATAAACTATGGTACAACTTTCTCAACTGCAATAGGCTGATGGTATATCAGATATTCTGGTCCAGCAGTTTCAACATGTGCACATATATATTGCATATATGAATCACTACTGCACAACTTTTTGAACCATGAAGCTGAATGTAGTTCACCATCTGCATACCATGCCTAGATTATTCTTCCCCTCCAGCTTCCAAAAATTCCAGGAAAGTTGCAAAAACCAAACCTATCAAGCCCTAGGTTGGCTACTGAGCAGGGTTGCTACTCTTATGCTTATTCTGCTAAGCCATTCCATATGCAGGCCTGCATTAAGCCAACTCTAAGCTTGTTCCTGGAGCCTTAAAGCTTGTCCTAGATATATAATTCACCTCCTCTTCATTTGTTTAAAAAGGACTACAGAGAGTGATCAAAAGGGAGCAACCTATTTATATTGGGTGTGCCTTGTTTCAGGAGTCACTCCCTCACAGAGAAGGGCTGGGACAGAAAAGCAAAACCAGCAATCATACAAGTAGGAACCAAGATTAACTCGACTTCAAAACACAGCTGCTTCTCTAAACATGCACAGCAGGCACAAGTCTAGAGAGCAAAAGACCAACACAACACAATGATATAACAATGCTTTCTCCTCTCAAACATTTCTGGTTCTACTATGGATGGAGTCTGCACAAATGCAATCAATACATGAGGGGGAAACTAGACATGACATGGTATCATTGTACATAGGATCTCACATGGTCTTTTATAAATACTATGGCACCCAGGTAGTTGCTTTGAAGACTGGGGAAGACATGTTTGTCTGGAAAAGAGTGCTGAATTCTTTCTTCCCATTCCCAACAATTACACTCATCATCTACCAATTCTTTGAGGACTAACAGTCTTTCTCCTGTCTTCAAATCAGACACCTGGAGCTCCCAATTAGTGGCAAGGGAAGGTTTAAAGACTAGCTTAGGCATTTTTCACTGATTATTATATATTATTGCCTTTGTTAAGTAATTCTAAAATACACATCTGCATAAAATTTATTGCTATAACACACATTTACAAAATCTATATAACACCAAACTACTAGACCAATGCCCTGTACTTGAAATAACTGGTTTAAATGCCCTCTAAAATGTCCATTACCTATGAAATCCTATTTAGATGAGAAGTCAATAAAGATAAAATGACAGTTTATACATTATTCTAGAGTACACGTCCATGGACATGAATAACTCTTCTCATATTCTTCCCCACCATATCAATGCAAGCAACTAGCAATCACTATTAAATATGTCTTAATTTCCAATCAACAGAGACATCTACTATTACTCTGGCTTTGAATATCTCAGCTAAGCACTCTGGGTTACAGTAATGGGGAAACCATGGTTATTTTCAGAAGGCTTGTTTCAACGCTATGCTATATTATTCAGGAGGCTAACATTCTAACCAGACTGTAAAGGGACTTCAGATTTTTCTGAAGGATTTTTCAAAAACGTTTAATATTACAGTGGTGCCTCGACTTACGAACGCCCCTACTTACGACCATTTCGAGTTACGACCAGCTCAGGTCGCAAAATTTTGCTTCTACTTGCGACTGGAGCTTCCACTTACGAACAGAAAAAGGCAGGAAATTCAAATTTCTAACTGTAGGTGGCGACGTAGCTCTTTCGCCCCAGCAGTTAGAGAGTGTGCGTCGTCGGAGGCTTGGGACTGCCTCCTTCTGCTTCTGAGAGTGTGTGTGTGTTTGCAGGGAGGCTTCGGGCTGCCTTGTAAGGTAAGGTGCTGTTTTCTGCTTTTTAAAAACTGTTCTGGGTGTTTTTGCAGCGTGGTTTTGAGCTGGGGGGGTTATGTTTCTGTGCTGTGATGGGTCTTGGGGGGTTTGTTTGTTTTTTGGTTCCCCCCCATTTCCTATGGGTCTTGGGGGGTTTGGTTGCTTTTTGGATTTCCCCCCCCCCATTTCCGATGGGTCTTGGGGGGTTTGGTTGCTTTTTGGATTTTTCCCCCATTTCCAATGGGTCTTGGGGGGTTTCCTTGCTTTTTGGATTTTTCCCCCATTTCCGATGGGTCTTGGGGGTTCTTCTTGCTTTTTGGATTTTTTCCCCCCATTTCCGATGGGTCTTGCGGAGTTTGTTTGCTTTTTAGTCCCCCCCCCCCATTTCCGATCTTGCACGATCTGCTTGATTGCTTTTTGCTTTGTCTTGTTTGCATTTGCAATGGGTCTTGCATGGTTGATTGGTTTTTGATTTGTTTTCTTTGCATTAGGTCTTGCACACTTGATTGCTTTTTGCTTTGTCTTGTTTGCATTTGCAATGGGTCTTGCACGGTTGACTGCTTTTCTTCCCCCCCCCCCCCCCTTTGGCTGGAAGGGATTAATCGCATTTCCAACCAGTCTTGCAGTGTTTTTTGTGGGTTTTTTGGTGATTTTTTTCTTCAGCCGGAACGGATTAATTGTATTTCAGTGCATTCCAATGGGAAATGGTGCTTTGACTTATGACCATTTCGAGTTACGACCATCTTCCTGAAGCAATTAAGTTCGTAAGTCGAGGCACCACTGTACCTCTATACTGACACACTTAAAATTGGCTGTTAATTGTTCCTGATTACAGTGTAAGGTTCACTGAAAAATACAAACTTAGTGTACTTAAACAGTAACAAATTAAGTGACAGTGTGCCATGACTTATTAAGACAGTGACTGAAGGTAAAAATACAGCTCCACATGTGCAACTAGGATGATGTCAGTACCATCAGCAATTTGCCACTGATTAAAGGCTTCTTTTGGCAATTTCACATGGCCTCCCTGCACTGTGTATTATTCACAAACTGCCCTGAAACTGCCCTGAATTAGTGGCAATTTGCCACTGCTGTGTAACAGGATTTCAGCCTATATATGGTTTTGTCACATCGTAAGAGAGATACTGGAGACTGAAAAAGTGCAAAAGAGAACTAACAAACATGGTGGAAGAACTGGTGTGAGACTGGAGAACATGGATTCTTCAATGCCACATTGTGGTGAGGGGGGTTACTGCTTGGGCAGAGAGGGATACCTCCTTTTCCCAAGGCTATGACCCCAAACTTAATTTTCCCCACAGCAATGAAGAATTTTTAAAAGTATCAGTTGGGGCTGATGGACGCTTTTGAAAAAGTCCTCATTGGAATGAGAAGTTGTGTAATAAATAAAACATGAATGGTGTCTGAGAAATCACACCTGGGTGGGCTGTTCATGTCAGACGTAGAGCTCTGCCTCCAGCATGGTGCCATTCAGTGTTGTCATGTGGTCCTCATAGCAAAACCAAATGAAGTTCCTCACTCCTGGACTGAAGCATTCCTTGGGAGAGGGTGGGGAAACTTGTGAGGGCTACAGCTCCACAGCCCTGCCCTAGGAGGAAAGGCTGAAGTGACGTGAGATTTTTCGCTTAGAGAAAAAAAAAGGCTATGCAATCCTATACCCAATAAGTTAAAAGAGTAAGCCCCAATGAGCTCAATGGACTCTACTTTTGAGTAGTTACACAAAAGACAGCATTATAATGGAGAACAGATGCAGATAATGTCCGATTTGGCTAAAGTGACACATGTCTTAGTTACATCCCGTTTGGATTACTGTAACATGCTCTATGTGGGGCTGCCTTGGAAGACAGTTTGGAAACTTCTGCTGGTGCAAAACTCTGCAGCCAGACTACTGACTGGGGCCAGCTACAGGGAGCCTATAATGCACCTGTTACAAGAACTGCACTGGCTACCGGTCCATTTCCGGGCCCAATTCAAAGTGCTGGTCATTACCTATAAAGCCCTGTACAGCTTGGGTCCAGGCTACCTGAAGGACCGTATCTCCCTATATGCACCTTCTAGGTCAGTGGAGGCAAACCTTTTTGGGCTCGCGTGCCCAAAGTGAGGGGAGGGGGAAGAAACCAGTGGCTGCTGTGCCGCCCGGAAGTCCGGAACTGGAAGTGGCGGTTCCAGGGGGAATCATAGGGACGGACCCAGAGGACCAGGAACAGGAAGTTTAAGGGGGAATCATAGCGACGGACCCAGAGGACCAGGAAGTTGCTGCGGAAGAGGGAATCCCGGCTGCCGGCTCATAAGGTTTGCCTCCACAAGGGAGGGAGGGTGGGCCAACACTGGCGTGCCATAAGAAAGGGCTTCGCGTGCCACCTGGGGCACGCGTGCCATAGGTTTGCCTACACTGTTCTAGGTGATTAAGATCAGCAGAGGAGGCCCTCCTTCAGGTTCCATTGCCAGCACAAGCACAGCTGATGGGGACACGGGAGAGGGCCTTCTCTGTGGCAGCTCCCAGGCTATGGAACGGTCTCTCTCGGGAGATCAGGATGGCACCTTCCCTATTATCCTTTCGAAAAAAGCTAAAGACCCATCTCTTCAGGCAGGCTTTTAACAGTTATAACTGAATCCCTGAACCTCATTTTATCAGATAATTTTCATGTTTTCATGTTTAATTTTTTTAATTTTATTTTAATCCATATATTGTTTAATTTGTCTTTTAATATTTAACTTATTGTGTTTTTAATTGTGTGAATTTTAATGTTGTGAGCCGTTTTGGGTCCCTTGTTGGGAGAAATGCATCATCATCATCATCATCATCATCATAATTTACAAATATTTTGTAGAGAATTTCTGTAGAATGGTACAATTACAAATGATAAGGGAGAGTAAGCAGAAAAACAGCTGAAATCCTGTTGCTTAGAGTAGTAAATCACATTAGAGACAGCCCATTGATTCAATGGGGATTTGGTGGGTCAACTACTCCATATCTTCCACTGATTCAAATGGGCCTACTCTGGTTGCAATCTACATTAGCATAGTAAGTCACAACTAGTAGCTCCAGTCACCCAATAAAATTCACATCCAGACAACTGCTCCACACAATGCATTTAAAAAATGATATAACACTGCCATAGAATGAAGTAAAGTGCCCTAATTTAGGTGGCCTAAGAAAGGACGTTAGGAGAAAAGCTCAGAAAAAGACTGTCAGTGGCTATTAGATATGATGGCTTGAAAGAACCCCGTATAATTATTAGCTTCTGTGGGGCAAACAGGGGCTGCGATGTCCTGTAAGCTGTAAGCTTACCAAGCAAATGTACCTGGTCATAATTGAAAACTGGGTATCCATCATGACAGCTTTGACTTTGATATAATACAGTTTGAGACATAAATACCAGATTCATTCCATCTAAAGTCTAAAGGATCAAAGCAAACTGAAAGAAAATATTTAACTGCATATTCTCTAATGTGTCTTCTAAGACAAATATTACAGACATTTAACCATAGATGAAATGAAACCTTAGACATTCGATTCAAGAGCTCAGATAAGCCTCAGCCTTTTAGAAGCCTGTACAAAGGAGGTGAAGAATATCTACTGGTCATGTTAATAATTAGCTAAAGTACAAGGAAATATTAGATACTGCATATTCACTGTTCACACACTAAAGAAACTCCTCCTAGCAAGAACTGTGTCTTTGGTAGAGTTTCAAGCAAGGAACCTGCACAGAGTGTCAGGTAAGAAGAGAGTCTTCCTTCATTTTTCAAATTCCAACATTTAGTAGAAGGCTCAACAGGTACTTATCACATTTCAACACACTGTCTATCTTATTAAGACGTGAGTATTATTTTCACATTATTTCTGTGATACAGCCAACATTTTGTGGGAAATAGCTTGCAGAGTACCATACGGGGCCTGCAGATAAACTTTCTATGAGTGTATCTTCTGTTTCTTTTTCAACTAGTCTGCTGAACAGAGCAATGCATAAATAATCTTGCTGAAACAAATGGTTTTATTACAACAAGGAAGCATTATCTAAATATTTGTGCTGCTGGTGCAGACAAGTGATAACTGGAGCGTGTCTCAGGGACTCAAATTAAGCATGGCTTTGTGTGGGAGAAAGGAATTACATTCTCCATAATCCCTTCCTGTTCTATGCAGCATTTAGGACAAGATTCAGAAAGCAGAGCTAGATACAAGCACACTGAAATTTAGCTGATGTTTCATTCCGCCTGCTCCCCAGTTACTTCAATCTTTCTGCACAACAGCAAATGCAAAGTGAGGGAATAATCCACACATCCTTTCACTGAGAATAGAACATAGTAGGGGAATTAAAAGTACAGGCTGCTTCCAAAGAGATGTCAAGCTTTATTTAGATGGCATAACAATAGGCTTGTACATAATCCAATTTGAAAAGCAACTGGAGAACTCAGTCCTCCCCAGTCTTGTGTGACGTTAAGCAAAAACGTTTTAATTTCAGCCACAGTTGCTTTGGAAGTTTCTGTTAGGGTTTTTTAGAATTGAAAGAAACTACAAAATGAAGCCATAAATACGTTGTAGAGCATTTTTTGAGCTAAGATATGCCATCCAACTGAGATAATTGGATTGAAGCACAGATGGCAGACAGATGTTGTAACAATACAAATACAGGAACAGGTGATACCTTTAATCAAGCATTAAGAATAAAAAACAAACAAAAAAACAGAAAAAACAAACAAAAAACAAACAGTGAGCATTCTATGATAAAACATCTTCTTCAAGGCTGTGCATCAAATTATTGTGGGTAGTTCCAACTTATTTGCCGTTATTAATGTCCCAAATTCACATGGCTGATGATGTTGAAGCCAGGTTAGCTTCTTAGATGGAGACAGTGCAGTATGCAAGTTGTTTTCAAGTTCCTCCTCAGCTAGAGTTTGGAATTTATGGCCCATCTCTTAAAACAGAGGGCAGCCACAGGCAATCTGCCCCCTCCCTTTTCTGCCTTTTTGAAATTCAAAGAATTTCTTTTTGGCTAGTGGAGGGAAGAGTGCCCAGGAGCACGGCCTGCTTCTAACAGAGTTGGGATTAGGAATTTAGTTAAACCACCAGGAATAGTCAATTTAAGCCAAACTAAAGCCAAATAAATAGTTGTAACAGTCACTGCTTTCTCTCTGTAATGCTGCTTCAAGGGAACCTCCCAGCTCCCTTGAGTAATCCTAGCCAGTCAGAGTACACCTACCTTATTATTATTATTATTATTTATTACATTTATAGCCCGCCCATCTAGTCATATAGACTACCTTGTGGAATGATAATACTAAGTAGCCAATCAGACTTGGCTATCTACTAATAGTGCCAAGGGCAAATTAATCTAAATGAGAAACTCCATACCAAGACTTCAGAAGACAGACAGTATATTGGAATATTATGGATAACCTATGAGTAATTCTGCAGAGCTTCTTTACTGTTAACTGGAGAAGTAGAAGAGGAACACCCACCTTGCCTATATTCAACAGAAGCACTTCTTGATGATATAACTATTTTCAATAATAGAAAAGCAGGCACTCATCACAATATTCTCATAGCTGCCTCTCCAAGGACGCCCCAAATTGCAGGCAACTGAGTTGACTCATACCAATGAACCAGTTCTAGTTGTTGTCATCCATACCAGGAACAAGTTGTAGGCAGTAGAAAAATTTTAAAAAATTAATATAAGACGTATGGACTTGAGTCTGCAGGATGTGAACAAGGGTATTTATGAGAGGATCTCTTGGAGGTCATTGGCTGAAATCCTGTTGCTTAATTATGCATGCAGAAGGCTAATGGCATAACCTGTCACTTGTAGCTAGCAATTAGTAAGTTGCTGTGGGGATTCTCAATGTATGGAGACTTTCAGTGTATGCATGTCTACTGGCTTGGCATGTGCTTACGAATTCCAGTAAGGAATGTAACTGAATGTTACTATGTTTGCCACCTACACACATAATTAAGCAAAATAATTTCAGCCATTAATACCATGCCTTGCCATACACATAAACAACAGGAGCAAGTCACTGCAGCTGAACCAAAAGGAAGCAAGAAAGCCTAAGTATGGCAGATTATTTACTACATTTCTGCCCTGCCTTTCGACTACAGAGTAGCACTCAAAGCAGCATACAAACTTTATAAAACAGGAAAACAGCAAACAGATTCAATGACAACCACCACCACAAAAACAATAACAACAAAACACACACACATATTAAAACCAGGCCAATGACACTATAATCTCTGCTAACCAAAACAACTTGGCACTTTAACCCTACAAATCGAGGCTCTACTATAACAATGCCTGCACTTCATTTTTGGCAGTGTACATGGGACCCCCTAACTCCCTAAAGGAAGACACAGGCTTGAGTTTACAAGAACTGAGCAAAACAGCTGAGGACAGGACATTTTGGAGATCACTCTTTCATAGGGTTGCCATGAGTTGGGGGTGATTTGACAGAACATAGCAGCAACAACAACATAGGATAAGTCCTTATGAGGTAATAATCTTCAATTCTCCATCTATTTCCTCAGGTCACTTTAAACTTCTTGTGCCTACTGCTACATTACTCAGACGTACAGCAACTTCTGCAGATTAGACATGTTGTTATACAGGGAAAAAAGCCTGAACACACATCTATAAGGACCTTCACTTTTGGCAACTGATGACTGAAACCTGAAAGTGTTACTTGAACAAATACCTCAATTTCACAGGGAACATGATCTTATTAGAGAAGACTCACTTGACAATTCAGAATGATATACATTAGTATTCTTTTCTGTTTCAAGTTCTTTTTTATATTTTAAAAATTCAATGAAAGATTATAGTTATCTAGTGAAAACCCTCAGTTCTATAACAATTTTACAATCAGAACAATGAAAAACAACTTAAAATACTTTATACAAAACTCGTCAAAAGTTAAAATGTAATATACCAGTATTTCCTGCCTCTTTGAAACTTCAGAAGAGTTATACTTTTATAAGGATAAGACACAGAAGGGTGCATACACTTGCATCTCTAAGAAGCCCAATATCAAATAGGCAACAAGTGAAAATGTGCACCCCTTTGGCACAAAAAACAGATCTTTGTATTTTCTAGAAGTTTTAAACTTCATTATAATAGCCAGATAAGGGAGGGAGAAGGGAACTCTTAACAAAATACAAAGCTCTAAAGATTGACTCTCAAGAAATTTAGCCAAATCCTGGCACTACATAGCCTTTTGAGAACAACAGTGAAGGGGCTATCAAAAAAGCAAACAAGTCATCTCTGGCCCACCTATAACCCTGACATTGTGGCATTTATGCTGCAACCATCTCTGCTGTTTTTATGCCTATAGTTTATGCTTTTTCTGTACGTTTATGCTTTTATTATATTACTATTCTTGGTTGCCCTGAAAATACTTCAGTAGGCAAGGAAAAGGTAAAAATCAAGCCAATTAGCTGCAATATATGTAGATATCATTTCTTCCATTTTGTTAATTTTCCAGAGAATGGGAACCATGTCAGCAACAATGCAAACTACTTCTCAAGTTCTGGAAGATTTGAAAACTCAGATTCTGACAAATGATTGGGCTCTTGGGGGACTGGTGGTGATTGCTTCATTCTTCGCAGTCATCATTACCCTCGCCTTATTTGCTGTGATCTTCGGCTGTTGCTCGACTCCAAGGAATAAATCAGGGTCCATATAAATAGCAAGAGCAACCCGACCTGTGGAATTTCAAGAGTGCTACAGAATGAAGCAAGGAGGAGTATTATTGCTTCTTTTCACCCTCATTGCACATGTACAAGAGAATAATGACTGTGGAAATTGGTGCTGCTATGGAAATTAACAAAGACACACAACCCTTGACATAACCTGAAATCTGCATTAAAGAATCACGCCATTGCCAAGTTGTTAATTCAAGGCTAGCTTCTAAAAAAAAAAAAGCAATTGAAACCTGGCCAATAAATTGCTATTTTTAAATAATTGTTAACTTTAAAGAATCAAAAAGCAACAGATCAGCAAATCACATTTCAAGCATTACAAATGATATATGGCAACATCATTCACATTATCTCTCATTTTCCAAATGTCTCTAAAGTTATATCCACCTTGCAAGCTGTTTGTATTTAATGCAAAAAGACTGACATATCTCGATGCATGGTAAGAACCGATCACATTTTTGGTTGCTTTCAAATCAAAATCACTTCCAGTTGATGGGAACACTCATGGGTTTAAAACAGAAACAGCACCACCTCAAAAATGGCCTGAAAAAATTAATCATTCCCCTTAAAAACATAATTAGCCATTTTTAAGCCAAAAATTGGGGGTGAGCTGGAAATCACACTTGCACATGTCCCCCTTAAAAATGCCAGGCAGCAGTATACTCCCCCAAACCCTGAGAGCTGTCCACCCTTTCACTAGACCAGAAGAATGAACGGCACAGGCAGTTGTTATGAAAACCATCTACCAGTCTCACTGAAAACTACAACTGTGCCACGTACTATAGGACTGTGGCTTTCATTGTTACAAATTAGAAGCGGCTTTAAAAACAGAAGTGACCCTTTCTTCCAACCACTCCTCAGTTATTCAATACTTAGCCCAGCCCTCAGTAAAACAGGTAAAGTTATTTCAGAAAAGCCTATCCAATTTGTATAACAATTCATATGCAATATTACCTAATGTTGAAGAGCACTATCTCAACACATTGTCTTCTACTTAAGACACTGAGAATGTGTGAAAGCTATCATGCATTTTCATCTTTGCCATGCCATATGGCCATCTGGTGTTAGATTATGGGCATATTCACATTCATCCAGAGACAGCAATATGCATCACTCTGTCCACTATAAAAATGAGGCCTCAAGGACTTCAACATAGCAATTTGTTTTAAATGCAGTATGTTCAGTTTAGTACAGGTTATAATTTGTACTCTAGGTACCTCTAATTACAGGCCCACTGTTCAATTTCTGCACATTACATCTGTTTCTCCAAAGGGCTCAGTATTTCTAGCTTCTATGTGAAAGCATCAATCAATGGACTTCAGTAGGAAGGAGGTTTTTGGTGAAGAAATATTCAACTTATTTTTTTTATCAAGCAGTTCTGCTTCATATTATCCTTCTTTCTTTAAAGGACGAAGCTGAAATCAGTGAGTTTTCAAAAAATATATATAGCAATATACCAAGCAGATGCCACATCAGGCCTCCTGCAAAAAAGCAGCAAAAGCAATACAACCAATGTACGCTGCCATTACACATTTGTTCCCAATATCAAATAATCACCTTACCTGAAAGATTGTCCATATCAGAGAAGACAAAGCTCCCAAAATATCAACTCTGAAGAAATAAAGATCTATTTAAGCAATCCCTCTTGAACAAAAATACCTACCCCAGCTCTCCAGAGAAGGCCACCATTGCATCAAAGTCTCTTAGCATAGCTTTATCAGATTCTTTCAAGGTGCCTCGTTTCTCCTGAGGAAAGGCAACAATGAATAAGTAAACTATCCATAACTACTGATTCAGAAGCAACTATTTTCTTTATAAGTATGTAACCTAATCGCTAGCTACATAATGGCACTCCAACCAGATAAACATTTAAATTCCTCTCCAGCTCCCTGAAACTAAGTACTGTAGTATGTAAAGCCACAATGCTGCAAATGCATCTCTACTCCATGTAGTACCACACTGACAAAATTTTCTGACTTCATGCTTCCCATTGCCCTCAAAACATTTCCAGCAATCTTCATAACAGGCAGCCTCACAATCAGCTCCTCCTAGATGACAGTGGCACAATCTGAAGGCTGTATATTTTCCACTTAATGGCTGAAATCCAGCAGTAGGTCATAACTAGAGGAGGCCCATGGAATCAATGGAACTTACAGAGGAATTGATTCACCAAATCCCTGCAAATTACTACTTGATTTCAATCTAAGATATGATAACTTGGCAAAAAGAAAGAAAAATGTAAAGAAAAGAAAAGAACTGCACTGAACAATGCTACACAAAGGACTTACCTGGAGCTTAGCTATTTCTTTCTTGATAAGGAAGGTGAGTTGATCCCTGTCACTCCGAGAATAATACAGGCGACAGTTGGATGGCTTCCCATCTCTTCCAGCCCTTCCAGATTCTTGATAATATCCGGCCATAGATTTGGGAATATTCCAGTGTGCAACAAATCTATGTGTTATAAAACAGGACATTTTTTTCTAACACATAAAAAACAAAAACGCATACCAACCTAAGGCCAACCTAAGCATAACATCACACTGTAACAAGCTCCCCAAACTTTTCCTGGAGTTCATTCAAGCTGCAGATTTGGAGCCACCATAAAACAGTGCCTTCAAGTCCCGTTCAAGAGACACGACCCAGAATGATACTGTGGTCGACTGTATCAAATGCTGCTAGAGATCCAGCAGAACCAATAGGGACACACGTCCCCTGTTCAGTTCCCGGCATAGGTCATCCACCAAGGTGACCAAAGCAGTGTCCATCTCATAACCAGGCCTGGAGCCAGACAGAAATGGATCTAGAATGATCCATCTCATCCAGGAACTCCTAGAGCTGAGAAGTCACAACCTGTTCCAGTACCTTGCTCAAGAATGGAACATTAGAGACTGACCAGTGATGATCCAATATTGTGGGATCCAAGGAGGGCTTTTTCAGAAATGGTCTTACTACTGCCTCCCTTTAAGCATGCTGGGATCCTACTCTGCTGAAAGGAGGCATTCGCCATTCCATTTACCCACTCAGCCATCCGCCTCTGACTGCTTTTTAAGCCAGGAAGGGTCTAGCACACATGTGGTGGCTTTCACTTCCCCAAGAATCCTGTCCACATCCCCAGGCTGCACCAATTGAAATGTACCTATTACAACAAGACAAGCAGGGGCCAAAGTTACATCCACAGGACTTGTATCAACTACAGCCTCTATGTCAGAGTGAATCTGCGTAACTTTGCCTGCATATTGTCCTGCAAATTCCACACAGTGGGTTGCTAGAGGAAACAAAAAATAGAATACTTATAAGGAGCCTCGTGGCGCAGTGTTCAAACTGCTTTACTGCAGCCAAAACTGTGCTCATGACCTGGGGTTCAAGTCCAGCTAGCCAGCTCAAGGTTGACTCAGCCTTCTATCCTTCTGAGGTTAGTAAAATGAGTACCCAGCTTGCAAGGGGGCGGGCGGGCAATGTGTAGCCTGCATAATTAACTTGTAAACTGCCCAGAGAGTGCTTGAAGTACTATGGGGTGGTATATAAAGTAGCACGCTTTGCTTTTGCTTTGCTTTAAATACACTATATTTACATATAATGTATGTTTGGCATGACACTGCACACACACCTGACGTTAGCTTTGTCAACACCCATTCCAAAACTAATAGTAGCAACAATAATTGGAACTTTTTCTTCCATCCATTCATTCTGAACTACTGTCCTTTCTCCTACTTTCAGACCTGAAGAAAAACAAAAGACAACAGTGTAACATCAGAAGGAAGTGCTTCTGCTTATACCTCCACATATATGTCTGACTCACTCACTTGATGTTATAGCCTCTGGGTTTGTACATACACTAGTGTGTGCCTAGTCTATCTATATCACTGTTATTCACAAAACCAAAAGAAGACTCCCAGACTATAGGGCGTCCTTCAATGTAGGCTCTACACAAAAGCAAGTACCCTAAAATAATCAGGTTCTTGCTCATGTGTAGAACCACCACACACCATTCTCTTCAGACCCACCAGTGTTCACATGAGCAATGTGACAATGGAGCAGGTGTCCTCATAGCATATGTTCATACTTAAAGAGGGAGTTAACCAGCTGGTTTCAAATTCACTGCCCACCAACTTCTCCTATACTGCTTTGCCAGTGTGCAAGAAACAGGAAATTTGAGGACTGAAAGGGATCAAAGAATAGAATAATCTCTCATATACTTACTTCTAGGACCATATCTGTTTAAAACCCCTTTACAGAAGGGAATAGAAATGAGCAGTATCAGTCACCACATCTGCCACACAACAAAGTCTCTGAACTGGCTAGAACAGATGTCAAAACTAGTCAACAGAGCTGGTCTGTTGTATAAGGGACTTGAACCCCCTGCATGTGATGCTCTAGGACTTGGGTCTGGAGCAGGAGTTGAAGAACAAACTTCATATTTGGTTTCCCAGTATGGTGGCCATGACATCAATCTGGCTTTGGCACTGAGTCTCTTTGAAAAGTGGAGAGAAGCAATTAAGAAACCAAGTATGAGAAACTTCAGAAACTGCTCAGAGACAAAAGGGATGTTCCTTAAGCAGACGGCCAGTTCTGCTTCTCTGCCTTTTTTGGTGTCACCTGAAGAGCTGATATACTCTCAGCCTACCAGCTGTATATTGTGCAACTGACAATTTCAGGTAGCATTTCAGGACATGGGCAAATTAGAGCAAGTGCTAATCAGAGACGACAGTGCTACTCTACATGGATTAATGACAGTATAAACAACCTCATCTATTCAGACATACTCATCCAGACACATAGCCATCATCCCATGGACATCTGTAGTTCTAGAAGGGCTCTAGTCAGCAAATTTAGTGGGCTGCAGAATTTGTGTTCTGATGTAATGCATCAGAGCACTTCCCAGACCAGTAAAATCAGTGAAAACTAAGCAACTCTTCTGTATAGTGAATAAAGGTTTAATATTCCAATTCAAAACAATACAGCTTTCATTACCAGCATGGTATGCTTTGGCTTTCAATCCTCTGTGGTTCAGCTCAATAGCCACCTGCTCACAGACCTCTCTCATCCTGCAGTAGACAATTCCACAACCTGTGCAACCCTGCAGAGGAGGTGAAGAGTGTAAATTAAAGTGCAATTAGAAAAGCCAAAGGCATTAAGTGGTTCTATAAATCTATTCTACGAAAAAGAAAAAAAAAGAGTAATGCTAATACTGTAGAGCTAAAGCCTTATGACTTTCATCACATCTCCTGCTCCACAACTTATACACTATATTGCTTCCTGAAATAAGTTTCAGGATAGATGGAGAAACTGCATGAGTGGGAGTCCCCCATTCCCACTAGTGGAAGTACACTGTTTCATATGCATGCCATATAGTCAGCACTGTATATACATGTCCATGAACCTGATAGTAAGAAACAAGTAACCTAGTGTAGCTATCTGAGCAAGCTTTCCCTCCTGCAACAGAGAAGAGCTCTCCATCCCAGCAGTGAGAGATCCTCCTCTCAGCCTTCCAAACAGCTATTTCATGGGCTGGAAAGAACATGCTCTACATGATGCTCCCCACATACCTTCTGGCCCATTACTAGTGGACAAGAAATTCGGGCACCCATACCAGTTCATGGAAGACCTGTAAGGGCTTCATGTGAGTCACAGATTGTCCCTTTGTAACCTCCAGAATTGTCACCAACTCTTGTCTCAACTTTGCTGAGAAGAAATTTCTGGAGATAAAGAACTAGATTCAGTACCACTAGTCTGCAGTTGCTTGATAGACAAAACATTTTTAGTTTTCCTCAGAAGTGCTGTGAAATCCTCTGCAGTAAAGAGACAGGCTAAATTATTTTTTTCTGAGGCATTGCTCTATCATCTGGGGAAAACTCTCCTTCCTCCCTATCAGAAGAAAGCGGGAGGGGGGGGGAGACATATATGCCAGCCTCTAGACCAGCATCATGAGAAAAAGGACTTCCCATTTCTCACACACTGAACGAATGTCCCTCAAGTGACCTCTGTTGCTTCATTCGCTGCTGCTCCCTATGCAATCTTGCATCAGGGAAGAGGAAGTCTCTGATGAATGCTCTCTAGTGGCAGAGTGCTCATGTATGGGCTTCAGAATGCCTGGGAGGGGAAGAGATAGTGTCAGTATGGCAGGCTTTGCAGGCTTTTTCCATCTCGCAAAATGGCTACCACAATCTATCAACACTGTCCTGTTGTCATGGGAATGCCAGAAAGTCCACCAGCCTCTTTTCCATCACCCATGAGAGCCCCAGGCTTTTTGACAACAATTCGCCTGATAAACTGATAAAAATCTGGATGAGCTAAACCACTGATCATGGGGGGACGGAGGAATAAAGGCCAAGGCAGAAGCCCCCACACAACGTCTTCCAGTAAACACTGGGTTCTACCCTTCAATTCTGCGGGGACTCAGGAATGGCTGGCAGGCAAGTATTCCCCTTGGATAACAGTTGCAGCACCAAAACAGGTGGGAATGACACCAGTGGCTTTAACAGCCTGAGGGAAACCCCCTCTTTGCCTGCCACCACAACAGGAGAGGTCTCAGTTCAGGACTATCTCTAAGATTTGTCTTCCTCAGGGGAAGACCAGAAAAGAACAAAAATGCTGACCAGAAAACACTAGAATAAAGAAGAGCAGAGATCCTCGATAACACTTGCGCTCGGCTAGACAAGACCAGCTGGGAGTGGGAGCTCTCTTTCAGGGAATTTGATTGACATGTCACTCCTGCCTCTGGAGCAAACAGGAGGAATTTACCCACTATGGACTGCCCTCCTCCACTGCAAGAAAACAATCAGGATTCTCTTTTGAATGCACAGTGCATCACGGAAGGTGAAAAGCAATTTCCTGGGAACAAAGGCTAGTAAAAACTTGGGAATCTCTTTCTTCTGATCAGTCTTGATGTTTGCTCATGTTCTACTATACCTTTAGTGCAACTATTTACATAACAATAACTGAGGAGCCACTCAATCATTTTTTTGTTGTAGATGTTTAACTGTCAAGCCAATTCTAACTTATAGTGATCCCTTTTAGGATTTTCCAGGTAAAGAATACACAGAAATGGTTTACCAGTCCCTTCTTCTGGGGGCGCCCTGGGACTGAGGAGCTTGCCCAAAGCCACATAGGCTGGCTCTACTCACAGGAGGCACAGTGGGGAATTGATCTGGCTGCAGAACCTCTGGATCCACAGCCAGATACCCAAACCACTGAGCTATCTAGCCAGCTTGAGGAGCTACTACAGAGCTTTAAAAATGCCTGTTTGCTTTTGGCTCCTTTGAGAAAGAAAAGATTTTTGAGGGGGGAAAATTTCACCAGTCCTGCTGTTTTATTTCATGCTTTCCCTGTTAGAAGAACTGACAAGATTATCTTTTCCCACTCTTCCAAGGAGTTCAAGTCAACATATTTATTTGCCTGCTTACATATCATCTCCCTCCCATTTTATCCTGGGTGTAGCTTGCTCAATGATTTTTTTTTTTTTTTTTTTGGCAGAGTGGTGATTTGAACATGGTCTCCCTACTCTAATATTTTGTTCATTGCATGGCACTGGCTTACCACAACACTGCACACCTTCATTCCACAAAGTGGTTCTTTTGACAGTTTAGAGAGCTTGCTTATTTCACAAGCCATGTTCAGCTAATATACTCACTTTCACATACTTTCACAACATAGCAAAAAAGGATGTGAAGCATGATCCATTCCAGTGGGAAAGACAGAATATAGAAATATAGTGTCAAGAGTTGCTGACAGAATATAAACCTTGGCCACTGGAAGCTCTTCTGTGCCTCTTTTTTTTTTTAACTGTAGATGTTCACATTTTAAAAAATCATTTCTTAAACACCAAGCTTTGGGGAGAAAGTAAGATTAAATCAATTCACTCCCTGCCTTTCTCCATACAAGCAGGAAGAGGTTTTGAAAGCCAGGATCATTAGCATGAGGCTTCCATTAAAGGCATCTCAGTCTGTAGGATATCTATTCCGACTTGCTGAGAATGGGGAGACAGGGAGGGGTAAGCATGTGTCTGGTTATCCCCGGGTACAGAGAAATGGGGCGCATGTGTGCAGATGCTAAGTCCCTTGATCCACTGTTCATCAATGGCTCTTGGGAGCAAAGAGACTGCCCATTACTGCTGGACCTGGAAAGATGAGGGACCGACTACAGTAAACAGAACAGTTACCGTGGTGAAAAAGGCAAGTGGAAAAGTGAACTTTTGATCAGAAGCCTGACTGACAATTTGGAAGAACTCTGCCTTTATTGACTGACTATTATTATATTTGACTTTCATTCTGACATTCAAGGTGACATAGGTCACAGTCACATATATCAAGAAGCAGAATTCCACTTTGCAAGCTTTATCATCCTGCATGTAGTCCATTCATTCCTAATTAGTTGCTTCTACCAGTGCCTAAACTAATTAGGAATTCAAAGCTTATTATGCAAGCTGGGGCTTCTCACTTGCTCTGCCTACTACAACTCAGAGTCACAAATCTGGCTCTGTTTTTGATTTGTGATTTTTGGCTTCTTTGACAATAACAAACCTAGAGCCCAAATTCTGCTGATATGGTAAGTTTTGAATTCCTTACTAGTCTACCTGTTCCTCCTGGCAGAAACAGCCAAGCAGGAGCAGCATGTGGAGTGCAGGTAAGGATTCCCCCCAATTCTGGCTTAAAGTTGTGAGCAAACGTAAGCTATATGCATTTTTTTCCAGCTTTTGTTACATGCATAATTTGGCTACCAGTACTACCTGCAAACTGAAAGGTCCTCAGTTAGCACTTGTTGAATCCGATTAGCATGACCTCAACTCCCTTACGATCACCGTTCTGACTGTAAATCATATTACTATAACAAGGTGTATTTCTGAACAAGCATGTATACAATTTTGCTAATTACAATTTGCTACTGATTTGAGTATTAAGTTTCTCAGAAATCAGCAGGATTTCCTTCTGAGTAAACACAGGTACAGACTGCTAAGAGTTCATGTTTTTTGTCAATGTATTTGTCAGAGGCAATTCCCTTCCTGATGACAGTAATACCTGAGTAATGATGCACATGAGTATAAAGGTACACTACTGTACCTTTTAATAGATTAAAAACAATGCACTTAACATTTGTTTTTCTATTTACACTGAGAGAGTATCATTCGAGATAGGTTCTAATCCGCTGTTCATCTTAGAATGTAAACTGCTATGAATTTCTTAAAAACAAAAAAGACAGAAAATGGTGTGTTTCTCAAGATAGTTAACTCACCCCTGAGGCATTCTCCTTCCCAAAGGACTTTAGACAGAAATCCTTCAGGTTTCCATAAGGATCTGTTAAGAGCTCTTTATATTGCACATCGTAGAAGAGGTTGGGCCTGAAACAAGGCGTCCTGAAGGTGGCAACAGGTGGCTTTAGCTTAAGTGATGCTACAATATCATCTTGGACTTGTTTAGTGGCAGTGGCCGTCAGGGCTATGCATGGCGTGCTGGGTATGCGATAGCGCAAGGAGCCGAGCCGCAGGTAATCTGGTCGAAAGTCATGCCCCCACTGAGAGACACAGTGAGCCTCGTCAACTATTAGATAGGAGAGAAGGTTTCGAGACACTAGAACGTCCAAGGTGGGTTGAAAGGAAGAGGAAGCTGCCATCTCTGGTGTGATATACAAGAGTTTTGTTTGGGGTTGGTCACTCATTAAGTCAGTTAGGATGGCTTTTCTTTCTTGGGCAGAAATCTTGGAGTTAAGGGAGCTTACTTTGACTTTGAGAGAAAGTAGATGATCCACCTGGTCCTGTGGAGAAGAGCAGCCTATTTTAGAAAAAACATCCTTCTATCAAAATAGTTGCAATCCTCAGATGATCAATCATGCCTGACTGTATTTTACCTTTTCCAAAACTCCCATGCTTCATTATGTATTTACTGGTTTTCAATCTTATTCTGTTCATGAAAACTGACCAAAATTAACAAGCACTAACCTGCTAAAATGTCAAGATCCTCTACCTTCTATAAAACTGGCTATGTTTGACACAGATGCTCTGATTAGCAATTTTACCATTTCCTTTAAATTATGTGAAAACTCAAATAGCTGGAGAACATCCAAAACATTAAGAGTACTATGGTTTTCAAAACAAAGCCATACCAAGATAAGAGTATAATAAAGCAACACTACATTATACAATGAAATATAACTATTAATTTGGATTCAGCTACAGTATATGTTCCATTTTAGTCACCTCTAACTTCATTGTTTGTTCCTTCTGTGAGGCAATATCACACTTAAACTATGGAACTACAGGAATCCTGGCTGACTGAAGATAAGCACACATTCATGCACTGTGTCCTATTGCTTCCCCTTGCAGCAGGAAGAGCTGAACAATGGATGTTTAGCCCAAGTTTTTGCTTACTGTAATCTCCAAACCTAGCCACCATTTGTGTTTTAGTTTCTCTCCTTACCCCAAATGAGACAGAAAAATCGCGGAACAAGCCCTAGAACCTCGCTCTTAACATGCTGAGAGCGAAACAATCCAAAGTGCTATACTAGTTGCCAGTAAATTTAGCCACAGACCAAATGTCTGTGTTTTCCTAAGCTGCTTCTGCTGCAACCAGAAGCAACAAAGGGCAGGCACCAGCAAACCGCTCATCCTCGATAAGCCAGAGAACTTCCAGTTTCATGGCTTAGTGTGGCACATGAGTATTGGTGTCTTCCAGAGACCCGCCATCTTCTACCCTTTCTCAGTTTCCCCCTTACAACATAACATGAGCCATTACCTGAATCAGTGCTATTAAAGGTGAAATGACAATGGTGATGCCTGATGCCAGGACTGCAGGAAGCTGATAGCATAAGGATTTCCCTGCCCCAGTTGGCATACATATAAAAACATCCTTCTCCCCTGAAAGGCAAGAATTCAGTGTTCAACGCTTGACAAAAATCAACCGTTCCTCAGGATTTTGTTCTAAAGCCTTGGAACACGGATGCAATGAGAATCCATGTGTGAGGAGTTTGGATGTAATGAGAACCTATGTGTTTGAAACAAGCCTGCCTCTCCAACCTGTTTGAAGCCACCATTTACTTGTTTTGACCATTTATACTGCACTACTCAATCAATGATTCTCAAGATAGCTTACAATCAGAAGATAGTAAAAGAAAAAGGAAACCCTTACCAACAAAACTCACTCACATACACACCATCAATCCACAGTTCTCCAGCTGATGGAAAACTGTGTATTTTGGTCTTTCTCTTGGCATGCTCTTAATGCTGGGAGGCTCTGGCTGCAAAATTCCAAAAGACCCTTAGTCTCCTAGCTACTGGCAGAGATTAGCTGGTTTAAAAGCTGAATTGTTTCAAAGCCAGTAACATGCAGGACTGGCTCCAGACCATGTCATACTTCCAGTAGACCCAATGGAACTGTTGGGCAAGTGACTAATGACTAATTTAAGTCCCGTAAGTCCCACTGACTTCAGGATGTCCACACCAAGCATGATTAAATCAGTTTTTAAAAATCACACCTGCTGAATAATCAAATAATTATTAAACAAGAAAGTCTAAAAATCTTATTTACTTCACAGTAAATTCTACTGAACTCAGTAAAATTTCCAAGCAAGCATACCTCAGATAATGATGTAAACCTAACAACTGAAAGATAGGATTTAATGCCAGTGTGACTTAGTGAAAGCTGGACTGCAGTGATTTAAGACAGGAGCTGGGAACCTCCAGGTGTTATTAGGCTTCCAACTTTTATCAACTTTAGTTAGAAAAGCTCATGGATAGACATGATGGGAGACAAGAATACAACACACACACCCTTCTACATGGAATTAAATGTCACATTTTAATGAGGCCTATGCCCAGATGTCTACCTTGGGATTGCTAATCTGGTCAAGTACTAATGTGTTCACTTTAAGGACTAATGGAAAACGTGCAAAGGAATATAGAACCGAAAGCCTTAGAAATTTTAATCAAAGAACATCTGGTTTTGTAAAACTAATTCTTTATAGACTATTTACTGTTATCCAATTAACCAAGTTTTCACTAAAGTACATTATATAATGATCAAAATCCAGTTGGGTAGCTATGGAAATGGCATAAATTTTAGAGGCAAATTTCTCCAAGTTAAGAAATCCCCACTGATATTATCAGTTGTACACTGAGTCACACAACTCAGTATGCAACTGATAACGACTACAGTGATTTCTTAAACTGGGGCAATTAACTCTCAAAAGTTACACTGTTTGTGTTATGCCAATGTAACGGGACTTGAGCAAAAATGTACAATTGCACCAGTAATGTTATGACTCAAGATATCATTTATATTTATGTTCTTACATTAAGCAGAGTTGAAAAAAGCCACAAAAAAGGGAGATAAAATTCTTCACTGCTACATTTTGCAAAGATATGAATCTGCAATGTACCTTTCACCACAGTCATGATTGCACTTTTCTGCAACGAGGTCTTGAAAGAGTCAAATCCAAAGACTTTTTTCAGAGTTTGCTGAACTCTGTCTTCCACCCTTGATGAAAAGCAGCTACTCATCTTATAAGGAGATACCGGGGTCAACTAAAAGTAAAGTTAGGAGAGGATTTTACTTGAATTATTTTCTTTTCTACTACTAATCATGTCTACTCAAAAGGGATGTATCTCATCTTCTGAATGTGATTCTTTCATAATAATAGTAAAAGACAGGTTAAACAATCTAATTGATATGTACTTTGGCTTATTTATGCCCATATTTTTGCCTCACAGAAATACCACTAGGTCAGATACCCTCCCCAAACTAATAATGAGGTCTAGAAATCTGTTAAAAACTAATAAAACCAGAATGACAGTTCTCTTCTTCCTTTCCAGGCAAGTATAGATAAAATATTTCAGATCAGAGCAGCTCGCTTCGTTTTTCCCTCTTCAATTCGTTGGAAACTAGCCTTTTCATTTCCAAGGATCTACTACGGCATCTTTATGGCTATTAAAGTTACCGTATGTTATTGCTTTCAAAGTTTTCTCCAAACTCACTCAAACTACTACACTCTAGCTTGCCTCATAGCATCACCTTCTCCGAGGAAAAAGAACAACAAGTTCTCTTAAGCACAGACGCGGACCAGACCCCACAGACACCCCCGACACTGAAGCGCCAAAGGCTGATGGCCTTTCGGTTTCCCATTCCCTTCTCCACTTCCTTTTTCCCAACTTAGCTCCTCCCGAGTACAGCACCAACCCTGAGAAAGGGAAGAGGGGCTACTCTTGAAAGGTCAAGACCCCTCGCGACTAGGAAGTAAAACTAGCCCCGTTAGAAACGATGCCTACACGTCTCCAATATCGTGACGGACCACCTACTGCCAACGGCCGCCCTGCACAGGGAATGAATGCTTTACGTGAAGGACATTCATAAGCTATTGCTACATGTTCCGCCTCCACGTCCCCCTCAGCTCTTCACTCCCACTTCCTCCAACCCCATATCCTTCCGCTCCAGTCGCCGTGGCTGACGTTGCCTCCGAACAAGCGCGTAACTGAAACCTCCGCTTTGCTGGAACGCCGTTTGATGACGTCGGCCGGCGGCCTTTAAAGAGCCGCATCACCTAAAATCGATCTTGAACTCGAGCCATCGAAGGGAGACTCACCCCACATACCGTCTTTCCTCTTCCTTTCTAAAACTGCGCCCTCAAAAGGGGGAACTTATGTTGAAATCAGCTCGGTTACCCTCTGAAAAACAAAGCGCGGTTGCCATGGCGATTGCTCACTGCCTTCTTCCGTATTACGTCATTTGAGCGCGCCGGAAATCCAATTCATTGGCGAGATTTCAAGCGGGAACATGGCGGCAGGGAATAAGGGTGTTCTCTCTTCTTTGGCGGTTTACGCGGAAGATTCTGAGCCCGAATCCGGTAGTGAGGCCGGTGGAGGAGGCAGCGAGCGAGCCGCAGGGACGGGTGAGGTCTTGGCAGGGCTGCGTCGGTTCGGCGGAGGGAGGCCCGCAAGGAAGGAGCGTCTTCTGGCGGGAACCTTTTTGGGCAGCATTTTGTGTTTCACGTTGTCTTTGTCATTGTACATGATCGGTACAGTTATATGTTGCTTTTCATTAAGTTACCCTGGTACTCCCTTCCGACTGGTGTTTCTACAGCGAACAACCCTGTGAAGTAGAGTAATCGTCCTAAGGTTTCATGGCTCACTAGGGGTGAGGGGGGGGTTAAGCCTGGATCTTCAAAGTTACAAGCCAGTAACACTTTAGCATCTATATTACACTTGCTTGTGCGGTTCCTGTGAGGAACGGGTGTCGTTTTGAACATATGAAGCTAGCTGGAGTCCTTTTTGGAAGAAAGATGGAGTATAAGTATTTAAAATAAATAGGTAAAGTAAAATTTAGTTTGTCAGACCATCTACTTCAGTGGTTCCCAACCTTGGGTAACCCAGGGGTGTTCTTGGACTGCAATTCCCAAAAGCCTTCACAGCTAACTGTGCTGCCCGGGGTTTCTGGGAGTTGTAGTCTAAGAACAACTGGGTCACCCAAGGTTGGGAACCACTGGTCTAACTGATAGTAGCAGTTCTAGTTATTGCTCCCCAGTGCCTCAGGTTCTTTCTCATCTGTTGTACTTCAGAGGCTGTTATGTGATAGCAAAGCCTGTACTCAGCCACTCAACTTGTTGTCCTTCCCAAGAATTTCTAGCAATTTTCTGTTATTTATCTGTGATATGATTAATTAGTTAAGAATATTTATTTGACATCTGTGTTCCTTCTCGCTAATGCATAAAATTCAAAATTGCTTTCTGAACATGGTTTTAATTTGGGAAGATTTGTGTGTAATGAATCTTGTGTCAGTGTTTTAAACAATGTATAGTTATACTGTTTGATTTTTGGAGAGGTTGCAAATCTCTTTAGACTTGGAATTTACTTGGAACACATAATTTCTGTGTCATCTACCAGCACAGTGACTTCTGTGCTGTAATTTATATATTTATCTATACCGGCTCAAATCCTGTTCCTCTGCTAAAAGGCATAACATCTGGAAGCAAATTGCTTCAGCTTAAGAAATCTCCACAAATGTTATCTGTTGTGTGCTGGGTCACTGGACTCAACACTGAACCGATATCTATTGAGATTTCTTAACTTGAGGCAGTTCACTTCCAAATGCTATGTCTTTGGTGTAGGAGCACATCATTTTAGCCACCGTAAATCAAGGCACTGCCCATCTTTTGCATATATTTTATTGGCATGCCAAACTTCTACTCACTCAGTTATTTTTCTTTCTTATTTTGAATGGGTTAGAAGAAAAAGGGGGACTTGTGTCTGAAGGCTATGGAGAGGACGACTTCAGTAAAATGGAAGGAGAGGAAGATGGTTATGATGAAGATGATGAAAACAGCAGGCAGTCGGTAGGTACCTTATTTTTTATTGCTTGGCTTAATGTTTGGTGTGTGCATACTTATATAATGTCTTTGGCTATAGAATGGAAAGTATTCCAGCTCATGTTTTCTTTCTTTTGTTTCTTGTTTATACAAATTATTATGCATTTCACTATTGCAGAGAGAGGTTAAAATGCCAAAATATAAACCATAATGTATCTGGCAATCCAGTTTGTACCAGACTCTTTGACATCCATTTGCACTAGGTAGCATTGCTAATGGCTACTACTTCAGATTGTGTCTTTATAGACAACATAAACACATGCCAAGGTGTGCAGTATAAATGGCCTGTGGTCTACGTGAGCTTTTGAGGGGATCACTGTCCTCCAGGAGGATGAAAAAGAACAGGATGGATAAATTATGGTGTCACTTAAATCTTGCTTGGAATGGGGCTGTCCCACCATCCCCTTCTGACTGCATCACTCTCTGCCACCTTACCCTAGTTTGTCCCTGAAGAAGCTTTAGAATCTTTGCCGGGGGGGGGGGGGGAGTGCCTTGTGGTAAATATTGTTTAGAAGGATAAACAGTTTTTTAAAAGTGTTATATGGCTTAACAACACAAAAGTAACATAGATGGTGCACAGCACATTTTTATTCCACATCCCCAAATTGCTCATTTTTATTGTTGTTGTTTTAAGAATTTTTTAAAATATCATTTCCATGCCTTTTTAAAATGTATTTGTACTTTTTGTGTCAACTTCTGACCACACCAGCCGTGTGTAGTAATTCACAAAAGTGGGGGAAGTGATAATTTTTTGCTTTTTGAGCATGATGCCTAAATGTATCCCTAAAGGTGTATTGTAAAATTGCCACTAAAAGGATATTGTGACATTTTTTGAAAACTTTCTTGTTGTGTAACATACACATTATCCATTGTCTTTCCAGAGACAATTTCAATTGAGTTATGTGCATTCCCATATATTTTTGTCAGTTTTTAAATAGCAAAGCATTGCTGCAGCATGTGAACTTCTGTCAATGTCTATGTTCTTTTTGTCTACTTGTATGTACACATCTGAAATCCTGTTGCTTAGCTTAGTAAGTTGCACTAGAGATGGCCCACTGAATCAGTGAGGACTTGGTGAGTCAACTCCTCCATAAGTTGAATTGACTCTTAACTATGACATACTATGCTTAAGGAATAGGATTTCAACCAGTGGTTGCATTTGTTTAGACACTGAGGCCAATACTCCGTTGAGCTTTTTCCAAGTAAAATTTCCTGCCACTGTGGTAAAATAAGATTGTGTTGCTTGTGCAAGTAGAGGGCAGATTCTCGTAATGAAAATCACTGCTTGTACAGCAGCAACACTTGTGCAAGCAGAAGAGCCCTCTGTTATTATTCTTAATGAACTTTATACTCGGAGGAAGGTCAATAGGATCCACTGGCCTTTGGCCACAGCATAATTAGAAGCCAATTATACTCATAAATGAATGATTGGCAAACATTACAAGCTGCTTAGGTATCTGGCTGCAGAGCCAGAGGTTGGGAGTTTGATTCCCCAGTATGCTTCCTTGATGGGGCTGAACTCAATCCATAGGGTCCCTTTCAGATTTGCAGTTCTAAGATTTGAGAATTGAAATTACAGGGAGTACCAAGGGTAACCTCTTAAGGAGATGGAATGTATTATGTGGTAGACTGTTTTGTGATGCAGGTAGTGGGAATAGTAATCTTAATCTGGTATGCTGGATCAGCATGTTACCAGCCGTTTTCTAAGATTCTACTGCAACTTTACTCCCTGTCACACTCCTGTGTATCTATTGGGATCAGGAGTAGATCTTGGACTTCCGTGTTTCTTCCACAGTGCTCTCATAGAAGGGAAAGCTAATTAAGTTATGTGAGTATAGGAAAAATATTGCTTGTACACTAAAACCATTAAAGACTTCAAATAATTTTTCATCTCTGAGCATCCATGCCCCCCAACATTTACTGATTTGTTTTGGAGAAGCAAGTAACTAAAAACACTCCCAGTCACATCATGTATAGTGGAACCATCGCTTTTAAATAGTGCTTAAGCAAAGAATAACTTCCAGGTTTGTAATTCTACTCCAGAGTAAATTGCTTGTGAGATCAACAAGTTGGCTAGGTAATTTTTTACTTAATTTCTTTCTCTTTTTTAATATCACCATAATATGTGAACATAGCTATCAATGCAATCTGAAAACATGTACAGATAGAGCCAGTACTGCTGCAGTGACATAAATTAAGCAGCATGAAATAATTGGGAAAAGGCAGTAATTATTATATGTTAAATGCCTGTCTGGATAAAATAAGCACTCACATTCTGCTTAAAATGAAAGTAGAGAAGGAACTTAGGTCCATCTTCTGAAGGAGGATGTTGTATAGCTGTGATTTAACAATCAAAAATGCCCGATTTTTAATTCTTCCCAGGAGATGGGTGAGAGTACAGAGCCTCAGATCACTGTTGAAGGTTGAGGTAGGCTTGTATGAGCAAAGGCAGACCCTGAGATAACTGGGTGCACTAATTTTAAGGGCTTTATTATCAATACCAGCATATTAAACTGAGCCTGGAGAATAGTAAGTATTATTATTATTATTATTATTATTATTATTATTATTATTATTATTATTATTATTATTATGTTAAATGTTAAAAGTCAAATTAAACAATATATGATTTAAAATACAATTAAAAGATTAAAACATGAAAACATAAAAAATATTAAAATTTCTGCTAAAATGGGGTTCAGGGATTCAGTTATAATTGTTAAAAGCCTGCCTGAAGAGATGGGTCTTTAGCTTTTTTTGAAAGGATAAAAGGGAAGGGGCCATCCTGATCTCCCGAGGGAGAGCGTTCCATAGCCTGGGAGCTGCCACAGAGAAGGCCCTCTCCCGTGTCCCCATCAGCTGTGCTTGTGCTGGCAATGGGAACGAGAGGAGGGTCTCCTCTGCTGATCATAATCGCCAAGAAGGCGCATATAGGGAGATACGGTCCTTCAGGTAGCCTGGACCCAAGCTGTACAGGGCTTTATAGGTAATGACCAGCACTTTGAATTGGGCCCGGAAACGGACTGGTAGCCAGTGCAGTTCTTGTAACAGGTGCGTTATAGGCTCCCTGTAGCTGGCCCCAGTCAGTAGTCTGGCTGCAGAGTTTTGCACCAGCAGAAGTTTCCGAACCGTCTTCCAAGGCAGCCCCACATAGTGTCAGGATTTTTGTTCTTTTGGTGAACGGGGAGTTAAATTTAATATTGTAATGAAACTGCAGAGTCACGAATGTAAAGTAAAAGCCAATGTAATGACCAACAGCATACAGGTGTAACAAGATGATGTAATGCATGTTTGTTAAGCAAGACCAGCTGTAATGGTGAAATGTGATAGGTTGTTCTGGGTATAAATGTAACAGAAACAGAACAGACCTTTGCCACTTAGCTGTGAGCCTAGTGGTCATTTTACTTCTATGTCATTATTGCTCTGAATGTTGTTATGCCAAATGCATATTGCTTTGTATGTATGGATATATGTATAGCCATATCTAATATACTATATTGTAAATACTAAGAACTCTCTCATGTCATTTTCTCCCATCTAAGTCGCAGTTTGATAAGAGGCTCTGCATAACTAGTGTCCTTAAATCTCAAGGCTTGTCTTTCATAACAGAGTGCTTTTGCCAAGCTTCCCATTCAACCTGACTCTAAGAGTTTTCTTGAGGCCAGGCCTCATTTAGACTCTGGAGTTTTGGCCCCACACCAACACATAGAGCGCGTTACAGTAATCCAAACGGGATGCAACTAAGGCATGTGTCACTGTAGCCAGATCCAACATCTCAAGTAACAGGCACAGCTGGCGCACCAGCTTTAGCTGTGCAAATGCACTCCTGGCTGCCTCTGAGACCTGGGCATCCAAGCTTAGGGATGAATCCAGAAGTACACCCAAGGT
Source organism: Intellagama lesueurii (assembly GCA_037013535.1). NCBI lineage: Eukaryota > Metazoa > Chordata > Lepidosauria > Squamata > Agamidae > Intellagama > Intellagama lesueurii. The sequence continues at coordinate 182,125,061 of JBAJHW010000002.1, forward strand.
GCGGACCTGAGTTTTCAGGGGGAGTGTAACCCCATCCAGCACAGGTAGTATCCCTATTCCCTCATCTGCTTTCTGACTAACCAGGAGCACCTCTGTCTTGTCCGGATCAAGTTTCAGTTTGTTTGCCCTCATCCAGCCCATTACTGATGCCAAGCACTGGTTTAGAGTCAATACAGCTTCCCTGGAATTTGGTGGAAAGGAGAGATAGAGTTGGGTGTCATCCGCATACTGGTGACACTGAACCCAAAACTCCGGACAACCTCTCCCAGCGGTTTCATGTAGGTGTTAAAAAGCATGGGTGACAAAGCAGAACCCTGAGGAACGCCACAGTCCAATGGCCAGGGCATTGAGCGGGAGTCACCCAGCACCACCTTCTGAGTTCTCCCTTCCAGGAAGGACTGGAGCCACTGTAAAACAGATATCTAGAAGGATACCATGGTCAATGGTATCGAAAGCCGCTGAGAGGTCCAGCAGAACCAACAGGGACAAACTCCCCCTGTCCAGTTCCCGGCATAGGTCATCCACCAAGGCGACCAAAGCTGCCTCTGTCCCATAGCCAGGCCTGAAACCAGATTGAAATGGGTCTAGATGATCCGCTTCCTCCAGGAATCCTTGGAGCTGAGAAACCACCACACACTCCAGTACCTTGCCCAGGAATGGGATGTGTGAGACTGGCTGGTAGTTATCCAATACGTTGGGATCCAGGGAGGGCTTCTTCAGTAGCGGTCTTATTACTGCCTCCCTTAAGCAAGCAGGGATCCTACCCTGCTGCAAGGGGGCATTTACCACTCCCCGTACCCAATCGGCCATTCCTCCTCTGGCTTTTTATAAGCCAGGAAGGGCAAGGGTCCAGCACACATGTGGTGGCATTCACCTCTCCAAGAATCCTATCCACATCATCAAGCTGCACCAACTGAAAAGTATCCATTAAAACAGAACGAGCTGGGGCCAAAGTTACAAGCTGCATACATCTGAATAAAGTTTGTTCACATAAGTGTCATTGCCTTTCCTGGATCTGAAGGTAGAAATGAAAGGTTGGGCTGTGCATCACCAGTACACTGATGAAACCACAGCCTTGGTTTGTATATAAGAGGAAGGTGGCTTGGTGCCCTCCACATTTTTCAAACTACAGCGCTGATAGCTGAAATGACCACTGGTTACAGATTGAGAGTTATAGTTCAAAATGTCTGAATGGCACCAGCTTGGCTCATCTTTTTCTGCATAACTTCTCCAGTGGGTTTTTTGTTTTGTTTTATGGAGTAGTATAATCAGAAGTTAGTTTTTTGGCCTGCAGCCTAATTACATATCTGTGTAAGCCGCCTTTGTTGTGACATTGGCTCTGAGTTTAAGCAATAGTATCCATAACTGGTGTCTTTGACTTTAAAGACTAAAGAAGGTTTGTACCAGGCTTGATTCTTTAATTCAATAATAGTTATCGTTGTATAACTGCTATTGTTTGTTTGAGTTACTCTTTAATACTAAATATTTAGTAGAGGGGTGAAGCAGAGGTCCTCATATGAATACCTTGGTTGCAGAGAAACAAAAAGAAAAGAGTATAATAATTACTGTAAAATCTGGTGTTCATTGCTGAATGAAGCTTTGTGGACTTAGCAATGATCTGAGTCAAATATCTGGTTATTCTACTTCAGAGCAATACTTGTATGTTAATCTTCTGAATTGCTATTTCTCTCATTCACTCAAGACAGTTCTATTGTATCCAGCAGTCTAAATTGTTCCTTCAGAAAAATGTATTATGTTGAATTGAAATGATGCTGTATAGGTCAAAAAAGCAGAGGGATTAATAATTTTTTATCTGATTAGATGCCGAATAGATTTCTGTGTTTGTACTATAGTTGTATTATAGCCTTATTTGATATAAAACCGTATTAATCAATCTACCTGCACAATGAACGTGTTTGTTTTTCCAATTTGTGTTCTCTTCCTATTTCTTTTTTGCTTTGAGAAATCAAATGTTATATGTAGGGTGGAAATGTTGATTTTTTTTTGGCAGTTAAAATTTTTTTAAAAAAGATTTTTTTAATTTAAATCGTGACTTAAATCAATTTGATTTTTAAAAAATTATCTACCCTTAATATGGACATTGGGAATCTGTAGGTTCATGTTTTTCTGGAGTAGTAATGTCCTGTTCATGCTACCTTTTATCTGAATAGATATTTTGTTGGGGTGGGGGAAGGAAGTTCCTAGAACAGCTCAACAGAATTAAAAGGTAAAACTGGGCTGTTTAATGCAAGCCCCTTGCCACACATGCAAGAACTTGCTGAGCCCACTCTTTAAAGCTTAATCTGTAAATTCTTTGTCTTGTAGGAAGATGACGATTCAGAGACTGAAAAACCTGAGGCTGATGACCTAAAGGTATTTGGAAGAGTGTTATGATGGGATGGGAACACACTGTTTAGCTTAATAGTATGATTTAGTTCATCACTTGTGTCTCCTGCTATTGTTAAGCTGGTGCTGGATCTTTTTCGGAGGCATTTGGGAAGGAACTCTGGAAATAAATGGCTCCAGTCCTGAAATACTGGAAGAGACTACTAAGCTACTAAGCTTCAGAGTATGAAGGCACATGGTTTTTTTAAGAGTTCTGAAGCTGTTTGACACTTTGAGACAACAATATTGCAGTTGTCTGAAGAGACAGAGTGTAGTTCAGGGATCATGTCTTGAATTTTCTCTTCCCTGGTTGCCCTGTGTGAATGCAGTAAAGTACAGTAGTTTCAAGAATATCCTTATTCATCCCGACAAAAAGTAATTAAAATGGATTAGGGAAGGGATGGTTGCATTAAAAAAGAAAATCTGTGTGATGGAGCTTTCTGATGCTTTATCTGCTTCCATGAAGCTTAGTAACAGTGTTTTTCTCTCATCCAGTACAAGTGAAAAGGAAATAGGAACGTGCTCTAATATTTGCTGTATCATCACTCTCCATTCTGAAAATATGTCCGTTATCCTCATAGCGTGCCTTAAAAACGTGACTTTAAAACTTAAGCTGTAGCTGTATACCCGCCTTGTCCACAGAGTGGCAGTGTTTACTTGCTTATTTGTTCTAGTCTATTGATCTAATAAGACCAGCCTGTTTGAACACTGCAATCTGGCATACCCTGTCATATCATTTAATATACCTTATTGGGGGGGGGGGGGGGAATCTTCACCTCCTTAGATGCACACCTTAATATACTGAGGACGTCAAGAAAGCTTACAGCAGTGTTGCCAGGAATCTAGACTCTGATGTGAGTCTATTGTAATACTTTGTGTGAGTGAGCTAAAGTGTACTGTAATTATCAAGAGTTTTGCTTGGGAAATGGCAAACCTAGGAGGAACAGTGTGGGCCTATTAGCAAGGTGACAGAGCATGGGGCTTATAATGGGATCTAATAAAATCAAAATAACTTTGTGGAAAGCTTATCAACTCTCATCATTCAAGTCTGTTTGGACTAGAGATGTTGAAAAGAAAAATGAAAGCTTTAAGGCTTTCATAAAGCTTTTAAGCTTTAAGACCAGGAGGAGATTGATCATCATTGTGCTTTTCTGTCTGATATCCACCTAGTTTTTAGATTGGTTAATCGGGTGATTTGCTATACTATTAGACTAAACTCTTTTAGTTGGCTCAATTGTCTTTGTACTAAATACCAAATAATCAATTCAGTACCATATAGAGAAAAATGTCACTGCTTTTCTAAACAGAATTGGCAGCTAGCAGGGCTTCAGTGCAACTTCCTTGTTCTTACAGGCAAGTAGGAAGCTGCCTTATACTGAATTAGATTATTGGTCCGTCTAGCCCAATATTTTCAACTCTGACTCTACAGGAGGGTTTCCTAACCCTGCTTGAAGAACCCTAGTATTACCTGATGGTCTCTTGCTTGACTGCTACCCATGTCTGGCCCAGTTTAACTTCCAGTATAAGATTGAGTGTTGTAGGATGGACCCCTTCCAGTTACACATACCCAGGCAACCTCTACAAGTTTTGTACAGAAAGGAGTCACAAATATTACATGTGTGATTTATCCAGTTCCCATGTGATTTCATCATTAAACTAATATTTGTTTAAAAAACACTTGTTACTGGTTATAAAAATGTGCTTCATTTTCTTGAAGTCCATTTAGCAACATAAGCTACACTTGGTGATCTTACAGCAGATAATACAGTTCAGCACCTCTGACTTTTCAGTCACATTGCATAGCAGAACAGCATGTACTTGTAAGCATTTCAAGTTCAGACATTGATGCTGTCAAACAGTGGCCTCCTCCTTAGCTTCAGGGCAAGGCTAGTTTTATAGCTGGGCAGTTTTTAGAGGAAAAGGCATTTCCTCACTACTGTTGGAACAAACCTGACAATTCTTCTGATACTAACTTTCTGTGATAAAAGTGAAACTATTAATACAACAGTTTTAATAAACTACATTCCTTGTACTGCAACTGTTGTGTCAGTCTATCCTTGAAACATTATTGCCCTCTGATAATTATAAATTCTGTAGAATGGAGAATATATATCTTGCTTTATTTTCCAATCACTTGCTACCTTTAATCTTGTTAATAAATTTGAAATTAATTCTTTCATTTCCCAACTCCATTGCTCCTTATCCAAAATTGATAAAAGAGCTATTTTAGAGAAAATCTCTATATTTATCTTAGTTACTTTGCTTATTTCCTTTAAAAACAATCACCAACATTTCAATATATTTTCATATTTCCACCGCTTATGAAAATAAGTACCTATTTTCTGACATCCTCTCCAACATAACTTAGAATGGTTGTTGTAGGTTTTTCGGGCTGTTTGGCCGTGTTCTTGAGGTTTTTCTTCCTAACGTTTCGCCAGTTTCTGTGGCCGGCATCTTCAGAGGACAGGAGTTAGAACTCTGTCTGTGTTCAAACTCCTGTCCTCTGAAGATGCCGGCCACAGAGACTGGCGAAATGTTAGGAAGAAAAACCTCAAGAACATGGCCAGACAGCCTGAGAAACCTACAACAACCATCTGATCCTGGCCGTGAAAGCCTTCGAGAATACATAGCTGAGAATGATTTGCATTTATTTGATTTAAATTCACCAGAGTTGAATGCAATCTCCAAATTATTTTTTAAACATTTTCCTTTATCCTTACAGACATAGACTTTAATATTCTTTTATCCCATATATTGTTTCAGACCTTGATACCTATTTCTTCTCCCAAATCATGTTCCCACAATGTTTTAAGAAAATCCTGTTGGTTCTCTGCTTCTATTAAAATCCTATAAATTCTAATTATTATCTCTTTCATTATCTTATTTTCATCTACTTTCCTTTTGTAACACTACCTCTTCAAATCTCATAAGATCCCTACATTTAACATTTCTTTTTATCCAGGTCTTAGTCCATTGCTGTAAATGAATAAGATTAAACCAAGATATTCTTTCTACTTGTAAAACATCTGTTATTTGTTCTTTATTCCTCATCTTTTTCAACCAATCTTTTATCCTAATTGTTTCTCTCTTGGTAGATTCTCCAAATTTTGTTTCACATTTCTTGGAAATTCTCCAATTCTACCACTGGCTGCAATGGAGAAGTTGATGGAATAAATATCTTTCTATATTTTTTCCATATTGCCAACAGATTTTCAAAAAAAGTATTTTCTTTTTTTTTTACAGTACAGTTTGTTTGTTTAACTTGTATACCGCTCCCATTAGTGTCGAGATACTACTCTGTGTAGTTTACAATAGATACAACACCAAAGAAAAAGAAAAAGATAAGCACTAAAACAAGTTAGCAAATCACTATAAAAATAGATGGCGCAAATCAATAATGCACAGACAAAAGCAGACAAAAAATGGGTAGTCAACTAGGGCTGGTGTGGAAAACCTCTCTGAAGTGCCACATCTTCAGCCATCTCCTGAATAAAGAAAACATTGTGATTCCCACCAGTTTTCTGTGATTCCAAATTTAAGCATATTAAATTGTGATATAATTTCAAGTATCTGTCTCATTTAATTAGCTGTATAATTTAATATTTTATTATTACTGTATCTGCGTAACAGATGCAATAATGAATTATATTTAAATGTCAGTTGAGACATTGAGCCAAAATCTAATAAAAAGCCTAAAAATTTTAAAAACTAAAGCATTGCTAGTGTTTCTAAAGATTGAAAACACGGACTGAGGTCTCTAACGCTGGTGACCACCTCTTATTTTCTCAAACACCACCCCCCATTTGTTCCTCTCTGTTCAAATCGCCGTAGGGCTGCTGCTGAGATGAAGGAATGCTACCAGAGGAGACCATTTGTGTGTGTAACTCCTAGAGGAGTCTACAGTTAACAAACCAAAGAGAGCTAACTTAACAGTGGAACCCTTTATTTGCACAGGTGGAGGAAGTTTAATGAACTATAGGAAGTTAGGTGTCTGTAGAACTTCAAGTGACTGCTTTAAACTTTCTGTGACCTCTTTCACTACTCCATTCACTCTCCCACTACACTCAGACATGCTTCACTCACTACAACAGCAGTCACACTCAGACACACTTCTCTGACTCAAAACACATTCAGACTTTCTCAAAACATCCTTCTCTGACTCAACTACATTCAAACTAATTCTTGCTCTGACTCTCCACTCTTCAGTCCCTCCTTCACATCATTTTGTACGCTATGATTGACTGATCAAAAGAGCCAAAGAGAAAGCAGACAAAGCTGCTGTCCGTCACAGAGTGTCTTGTAGAGATGTGTTTGGGGAAAACTTTCAGGTTTGATTCATTATGGTTTTTTTCTGGGGGAGGGATGCCTTAGGGTTAGATATCTGCCTGCAGAGCCAGAGTTTAGGAGTTCAATTCCCCACTGTACCTCGTTCACAGGGGCTGGACTTGATGGCTTCCTTCCAGTTCTGCAGTTCTAAGATTATTGTTATTGTTATTATCTGTTTTTGTGTCTTCTGTTTACTGATCCTTTTGTTTTAACATGGAAGAGGCTGGATTTCGAGTTCTTTTGGTTCATTTTTTCACTTTGTGTTCTTTTTGGGTTAAAAAAAAATACAGATGGCTCTGCTCCTGCCACCATTTCTCTTGGCTCCCAAAAGTTTTCACCAGGCAAATCTCTAATGGCTGTACCAGTTCCCCAAACCAGGAGTCAAAGAAAGTTTCTTGGCCTATAAATTCTCCCCACTGTCCTGTTCTCCCATCATCTGTAAAATACCACAGTTCTGTATCCTGATCTTTAGCTGCATCAAGATGTCAGGAAGTGGTCTTACTAGTGCATAAAGCCCACATGTAGTCCTGTCAAAGCACTCTGCCTCCAGCCACCATCAGCATTGGCCCTCCCACAAGGGGCACCCCCCCCCCCCCCGGCCTGGCTGTCTTTCTGCAAATTTCATTCCCATCTCCCTCTTTGCCTTTCAAGGTAGCATATCTGTGTGCTGCAAAAGCCAAGAAAGACAATAAAAGAAGCCAGAAGTGCCCGAAGGCGCTCTCTTTATTCATCATGAAGCCATTGCTGCGTGGACTGCCCAGTCTCATATTGAGAAGAGAGCCAGTGAGCCTACTGGAGCTTTTGCTAGAACGAGTGACCACTGTTTTGGCCATAAGAGCAAATATCGAAAGGGGCTGAGCCTGACCCAGCAGCTGCCTGCCCTGCCACTACATCTTCCTTCCTTGCTCTGTGACAAGTAACTAGCCAATAATATCAGGATTTTCTCCCCTCCCCCATAACAATCAAAGCTACCAGAGAGTTTTGCAGCACCTTGAAACATGCTTTTTAGGTGGTCAGAGAGCTGTAGTGTGGAGTGGAGTTTGCATTGAATTCCAGTCCTACACTGGGTTCTCCTCTTGCATAAGTGAAGTCTGGTATTGGATGCAGCCTCCTTGCTTATGTGTCTTAACTGTAGGATAGGTAATATCTCCTCATAAGCATTTTATGCTCTGTAACATTCTTGAGGAAACTACTAACAGTCCCAGGAAACAAAATACTGTAGTGTGTTCCCTAACCCTGTTTTTCTCTCCTTCACTAATAGCAATGTGTAACTGCAGCCTTGTCTGTCGATATAGATGAGGATTGAGTCAAAGGCATGATAGCATTAAAAGATAACTCCAGGTATTTTTTTTAAAAAAAACCTGTGGCAGGTTTCCTTGCCTTTAGGAACCTTTGAGTACAGCTTCCTAAGGCACATTCCATTGGCTTGAATCTATGGCATGTGTTTTACATGTAAATAGTGAATTGTTATCTTTTTCAAATTCTTTGCAATAATTGCATAAATGAAATGGCATATTTTGCATAATTATCTTAATCAAGTTGAAGGGAAAAGGGTTACAAAGTCATACTTTGCCTCTGGCATTCAAGATTTTCCACATGATTTCAAACTTATTTTCAAAATCATAAATTGACCTGGAAGTTTGTTTTTATTTTTAATGAATGCTGAGTTTTTCATGAGTTGGAATTTATTGCTTAGTAAATACAACCATTGCTGCTTTAAAAGAGTTCACTGTTGAAACAGTTTCTGTGTTTTAGAAACGATCCCAGTTACATTTGTGAAGAAAATGGAGTCACTGAATGTACTGGAGGATAAAGTGTGAAAACTAAATGTAGAATACACAGACCAAAGCATGTACCCTGGACAGTGCTATCCTGAGGAATTATTAGTGAACATAGGTATGCTACAGTAGGTAACTGAAAGGAGACCAGCCTGTCTGCTTCAAAGTATTCAGGTAGTGTTTGCAGGGCAATAATTAACTTTCCCCATGATTACTAGTCTGATTACATTGATACAAGCGAATCATTAAACAGTGCCCTGCCCTGTGCAAATGACTCTTTGGTACTTACTTGTGAGCTTTAAAACATTTAGTCCATGCTAGAGTACTACCTGTAGAAATGACACTTCCTTCTCTTTCAGCCTTTGTTTGAAATGCTATTTAAGCTGGAATCTTAGATTTAAAGAGTATGATTTGTATTTGCAACCCAAATCCCTCTTTCTGACCACAACTTCTTACAAGGCATGTTTATTTCTTACAGTAACTTTGCACCAATTCATTCCTTGACTGTTAACAATTCTGATTTGCCTCAGCACGAGATGTTGAGGTTAACCTTTTCTCCTTTGGTCCCATTCTCCTTTGGTCCCATTCCTGGTGGGATCATTTCCTGTTGTAGATTAGATTGAGGACCTCCAACTGGAAGGCAAATGGTTTGAGCTGTCTGATATATCCTTGAACTCCCTTCTGATTCTTAATCCAGTTTCTTGAAGTTGTATTATACAAATGTGGGATGTTGTCTACCATAGTTCAGGGATAGATTTATCCTTTGATATTATGGCTGAAATCCTGTTACACAGTTAAACAAATGACGTAACTTTTGGAAGTGAATTGTCATAAATTAATACGTCTCTAAGACATAATCTGTTGCATACTGAGTCGCATGATGTGGTGTGCAACAGATAGTGCCTGTGGAAATTTCATAGTGCAAGTTGCATCTAAAAGTTAAGCAATTTGCATAACTGCACAACAGGATTTTGTCCTGTTTCTTTGCTCTTTCCATGTGCATTTCTCATGGGTTCTTGGCAATGAATTTGTTGATTTAGGGTCAGATCATACATTAGTCTGCTGCTTTATGAAAACTGTATTGTCAAAAATAATTTTAGTCCTGGTTCTCTATAATTGCTGTTTTCCTGCCAAAATAATGCTTACAAAAAGCATTGTTTCCGATAGAAACATTACTTGGAGCAATTTGTAGTCTGACAGAAAAGATGCTGCTGCAAAAGAAGCTGCAGTTTACAGTGGGATGTTTGCGACCTGAGGAAGTGGAGCAGCTCTTAGCGACATTTGCCTTTGCTACATGTTAATGTTTACTTTATGGGTGGTGAAGTCCACATGCCTAACTAGTGGCTGCCAAATACAGTATGTTGAAACATTTGTTTGGTTGAATGGTGGAATCTGGATTGTGGTGGGGAAGAGGGAGAGTAATCATTCTTGTTGCGTTCCATGTTCTTTTTCAGCACAGTTGGTAGACAGGAACCAACTGCCTCTCCTAGTGATTCCCCCACCAAGATAGTTGTCCCTACACTGTGGTAACCATTCCAGAACAACTCCTTTCTTAGCTGATGGCTGATCAACTGGGCTCTGGCGAAAGATGGATGTGTCTCCTGGGTCTTTGTGAACTACAAGAAGAGCAGCTAGAGGCCATGTATGGTCCATATGTGATGTGAAGCAGCAACAGTATTTATACATAGATATGGGCTTAATGTTTTTCAAAATGAGGCAGCAACAATGCTTTACTTGCAAAGTGGGCTCTCTTTTTTTTCAAAATTATACAATTCTGACCTTTTGTGAGAGGCAGATTAATTTGTATTGACTGTAAAAATTAACTGGAACTCAGAAGGAAGAACTTGCACTTAGGCATGCTGTAAAAGTTCCAGCCTTTGAATATTGGTCACACACACGCCCAGCAATAGTACAGCATTAGGAGCACAAGCTTTGTTTTTAAAAAGATTCTGCAGAATCCATTACTCTGAATTTCAAATCCTGTCCCAAGTATGAAATTCCATACACATGGGATTATGGGAAACTGCCAGGTTGTTTTTAACAGAAAGAGTTCTCTCCATGTTTTGTCTTTACAGACATTTGGCTTCAAATGCAAGGTGAGTGAGGGAAGCATTAGGATACAGGCACTGTCAGCTACAACGCAGGCTTAGAAACTCTCATTTCAGTTGTAAGCACCTGGGCGGTACATCCAGCTCTGTGTTGCCAGCCCAGATGCAAGAGGGGTAAGGGTGAACTGAATGGCAATTATGGCAACAGAACTTCTTAGCAGCCTGTTTCATTAAAAGGGGGAGGGATTTGCAATTACTACGATCACTTCTGAAAGTAGCCTTCTGGCAGAAGTAGCTACTAAGTAGTCTCTGATAGATTCTCCCTCCCCCCAACCCATGTCTAAGCTTGGTTCAATGGATTTAATAGTTAATCCTACCATAAACAGCAACCAAAAAATTAAAAAAAAATCCTTAAGATAGGAAACAAAGCCTCTCTCACATCAGAGGCTGCAACTGGATTGTGTGCCCCATTCTGAATGCCACATTTTAAGGAAGGGTATTGAAAACTGGAATATTTCCAGAGGAGGGCAGCCAGAATGGTGAGGGATCTGGAAACAAAATCCTGTGAGGAACACTTTAAAAAGCTGTGTATGTTTACCCTGGGCAAGATATGAGAAAAGGGAGACATCGCAGTCTTCAGAGCTGTCACACTGAAATTAAAGCAGATATTTTCTTTGTTGCGTTAGCTGGCAGGACTGGAACCAATAAGTGTGATATTCCAGAAAAGCAGAGTTTGTTTAAACAGTGGGAAAAACTTGCTAACAGTGGGAACTGTTCAAAAATGGAATAGACTGGCCTGGGAGGTAATAGGCTTTCCATTTCCAGGGATATTTAAACTGCTGGATGGCCATTTGTCAAGCATGCTGTTGTTGTTGTTTTCTTTTCTTGGATTGAGTAGGGTAGGTGAGGTTTGACTAGATTGTCTCTAATACTTTTTCCATATCATTCTCCTTTATGCCTAATTCTGTTATAGAGGAGGTAAGAGACTCATCATACTTCTTTGGACCTTTATGGGTACATTTCCTAACACAGCTTTTATAAGCTGTTTGGAAGATGAGACATGTCCATTACGTGTCTACTTGTTCTTTGTTTACCAGGAGTGCAAGCTGCAACAAACCCCTGACTCCCTCAAATGTTGAGGAATACCACAGATTGCTGACATGGGTGTGGCTTTCAGATGGGAGAAAAGGGTATTTTAGTTTCAGCTGCCAGAAAAAGTGAACATCTTCAGATGCCCCTTGCTGTGAAATCTGCTGGCTTAACATAAATGGACTGACTATCCTTTTACTGCTGTTTCTTGACTGTTGACTTTCTTGTGTTTTCAAAACTGTCTTGTATATTGTACATGTCTGGACTTGTCAGGGGACCTTAGCTAACAGTGAATACTTCAACAAGTCACTTTCCGCATCTCTTGTCATGTAGAAAACGTATATCTCTGCAAGAAAAAGCTGTTCTGTTTCCAGGGCTAATTAAGACTTGCTAGACTGAGCTTGTTCACTTACTATGTCAGAGAATAAATGTTATAAAAGCATGGTTCATCATATGTCTAAAAGTAAATTTACTTATTTGGTGAGTCACCAATACTTTATTAATAGAGATATCTGAAAAGTATATGAGCCTTTGAGGTAATTTACTTATGAGGACGTGGTGGCGCTGCGGGTTAAACCGCTGAAGCCTCTGTGCTGCAAGGTCAGAAGACCTGCAGTCGTAAGATCGAATCCACGTGATGGAGTGAGCCCCCGTCGCTTGTCCCAGCTCCCGCCAACCTAGTGGTTCGAAAGCATGCAAAATGCAAAAATGCGAGTAGATGAATAGGTACCACCTCGGTGGGAAGGTAAACGGCGTTCCGTGTCTAGTCACGCTGGCCACGTGACCACGGAGGATTGTCTGCAGACAAACGCTAGCTCTGTGGGTTGGAAACGGAGATGAGCACCGCCGCCTAGAGTCGGACACGACTGGACAAATTGTCAAGGGGAACCTTTACCTTTTACCTTTACTTATGAGGAAGATTCCCTGGACTTACTCTCAAGAGACTATACTACTTGTTAAACGTGGTGCTTTTTCATATCTGCCAAGGAAGGATTCTCCTTTTAAGCCAGCTGCTAGTAACTATCCAAGTACTGAGTAAAATTGATACATTAGTGACTATCATTACTGAGTAAGATTGAAGAAACATTGATTTCCGGAAGAAAGAGCATGAGGCTTTTACAGCAACGAGCTGGAAACTAGCAGGCACTATGAATGTCTAAAGACTTGTTGGCTGTCTGTCTGAGCAAAGGATAGCAATCTACCGTTCTTAATTATGTTCCCAATCATTCTTGACCAAATACAAATTAGTCATTAGCAGTATCATACTTTCCTAAGGTTAGGTAAATCACAAACTTTTGGGTTATCCATTGTAAAACTCCTTCTGAGTCCAGATGTTGAATAAGCGCCTTCCCCAACATTGGATGGAGTATGGAAGAGGAAAAGCTGTTGCAGGTAAGGGCATGGTAGAACACCTATTTACACTACTTAATGCTCTTAACGTTGTAACCAAGGAAGCTCTTTGCTAATAAGTTTAGTTTACACTCAGTGCAAAAAAACTGCACTGGAGTAAACTAGCACAACGAATCATTACATAGGTATTAGGCATATATACGATACACAGTAATATGTGTATATTTTATTGACCCACATTCAACTTAAGGTACTTGTAGCTAGTGGGTGAAAAGTAAATTGTAATCTGCTCAGCTCCAATAATTCCTGCCATACTAGGGAGCATCTGTTTCATTAATAATAATTATGACAGATGACTAGACTTGGCATCTCATACTAGTGTATTTGAAGATTCTCCTGTGTTTAAAACACTTTCATGATTTAGCTGCCTTGTTTTCTGTTAACTCATGTTTGTTCAGGTGCCCATGATTCTAGCCTTGTGTATTTGTGCTGTAGCTTAAAAATAAATGACTGCATTAACAGTATCTGTTTTTAGCTATCTGAGAATCTGCCTCTTCCTCTGTTATTCCTTCTTGTTTGCAACTGAAATAGTGTATTTTTGTTCTCTTGTCTGAAAAATAAATGCTTGTCATGCAGGAAGGTGAAAGATGAGATTTATTTTACAGAGGTGTATGTGAACTCCTCCTCCGCCAATAGTAGGATCCACAACGTAACAGGCTGTTTCCTGGCATTCCTCCCCCTCCCTCAAGAAGTACCATTTCTGCACTGTAGTTTGGCATTTGGCCTGCAGCCTTATTGTAAAGTTGGCAAACAGGATACATTCATGGGAAATATTTTGGGCTTTCACCCAATGTTTTCCTCCCACTCTAAGGAGTTGAAAAAGAAAACAGAATTTTCAGCTTTATTTTGCTCCCGTAGCTGAGTATAAACCGAAATCTATATAATGTATGTAAGATCATATAGGCAAGATTAGATGCACTCGATGAAAAGTTTCTGTCATTCAGGTCAAGTCCTAGATGTTTCCTGCATGATGATGGTTGTTTTGGGTTGGTTCCCCCCCCCCCCCCAGCTTGGGGATTGTGGGTGTAGTATCACTAATTAAAGTAGCGTGTTCTGGCCCATGTTCACATACACTAAAGCTGTTATGCCTGTCAAGTTGAGTGAATTCTCTACTTATATGCTTCTTGAATATGTTAGTTGTTTTATGTAGATGTTACTCGGTAATAACTCACTGGGTGAAATCCTGATGCCATAATTTATGCCACATAAGGCTGATGATGCCGTCAGCTGCAGTAATTTTTTTGAAATTAAGCATTTCCATCTTCTCTTCAGAGACTCCTGTGTATCTCTTTCATTGTTGGGGGCCCATGGAAACTGTAGGACGGGAGGGAGGAAGTCTTTAATTTAAAAAAACTGCTGCTGCCGTTAAAGTCATCTTAGTGGTGGTGATTTTGAGTAATTAAAGACATCCCCCTCCTGTCCTGTCTCTTCCACAGAATCCTGACGATGAAAGGGATTATATGGGAGCCTCAGGAGAGAAGAGTGAATTGTTTAATTTCTGAAAAATCACCACTGCTGACGATTTAAGCAGTCTTACACAACACACGTTGGAGCTACAGAATTTCAGCAATAAATCAATGACTAAAAAACAACAACATGCATTTATTACATTTTGTATGAATGAACAGAGCTTTTAAAATTTAAAAATCCTATGCCATTGTATATTCCGTTTTAACAATAAAATTGTTAGAATGTCTAAGAGCAGCTGCAGCAACAATGGAGATATTTCCATTAATAACAGCATCATATCTGGAGCTCCTTTATGTTTCTCCTGTTTATGGAGAAAAGCCACAGAACAATATATATATTTGCTGTGTTAAACTGAAAAAGCTGCTTTGTGAGTTGCTTCCCTTCAGTCAGAAATGAGTAAGGATGAATTATGCCACACCTGTACTGCGTGAGCCATTTGTCCTTCATTACTTCCTACATAGTAGAAATCCACTGGCTTGGGCTTTCAGTAGCAGTTCCACCCCAGTATAGTACTGAGCCATCCACTATAATATTGAATTGTTCTAGTCTGGTTACTTACATTTTGTGGAGTGAGCTCTTCTTTCCAGAGAAAAGCAGACAGATTTGTCATGAACATCTTCTAGTCTTTGGCTCAGTGAAAGGCAACCATGAAGCAAGGCTCACAGACAAATCTTAGAAGAGCTCCCTATTATAATTAGCCAGTTACTAGACTAGATCCTGATTTAGATGTGTGCAATAGATCTGATGAACGTAAATGTCCATGTGACCACCCCGTATTATATCCTCCTCCAGTCTTCTTTCCAGTGCTATGTGGAACATTATGGAGCCTTGATCAGTGGGGTAGAGTGGCATACAGGGGATTGAAGAAAGTCTTTAAACATAAGACAGAGGTACCTTCCATTCAATTGCTGAAAGTGCCTCCAGATTATCCAGTTTTCTCATAACATGCATGCATGTATGATGATATATAATGTAAATATGCTCGTTATCATATGTATAAGTACTGTGAGAAATCTATTTGGCTGGAGGCACGTTTAGGAAGTACATAATAATGATAGGGACCAGTGGACCAGTTTTGTGGAAGAGGGCATCTTGCATTAGGAGACTGTGGCCCAAGGTCTGAAAAGAAGGTTCTTATGAATCCCATAATCAAGAAGCAAATCCAGCATCCCCTTGCAAGATAAGAAATTTTAATACCTTTACTTTCTCAACTCTGAATAGCTATCTTCCCAACAATGAGAAGCTGAATTCTGCTTTCAATAGCATCTGAATGGGGCATTTAGAAACTAAATATTCTGTCACCTATCAGATAGAAGTAACAAGAATCATTGTGATAATGTCCTCACAAGTGCATGAAAGAGCACTATACAATGATAAACGTAAAAGGATAACCTGTCCTAGAATCTGGAGAAGGCTTGAAGTATAGTTCCAGTTCAAACAAAACATAACAAACAATAGTTCTTTGAGAGAAAGGTGTAGATTTCCCTGTTGTGTGGCTTGCTTAATGACAAAACCATGTGCATCCATGCTCAGTTTTTTTTTAACAAGCTCAGATCTGTCTAGAAGTGATTAAATTTCAGCTAGGGTGACCTCGGGTCTTCCTTTTCTTCTTTTCATCTTACATGATTTGCCTCATCTCTCCCCTATGCAAATTGTGCTTTAAAATTACGCTCACAGGAACCTTCACTTCTACGTCTGGGAACACAGTGTGTACCTTATCACTTTTGCTACTAACAGCAAGAACTGGTTCGATTTGCAGTGTGTAATTGGAAGGAGGTTTATGAACAGCAGTGAAAATTTCAATCAAAATATCCTTCTAATGAATCAAACTGATATTGCTGTCCTTCCCTATGTATACCGTCTCTGAGGTGAATCCACATCTCACTACAAACTAGAAACTCCTTCATTGATTTAAAAAAATGAAAAATATATAATGAATTGGTACTATTTAGCTGTTCATATTGTGATAATTTAAACTAGTAGTTTAGCCACAGGTCTGGTTCTGCAAGCATAATTTTCTTTATCTTAAAGTCATTATTGTAGACCACCTTGTGTCTATTTTAGAATCTGAAACAAAATATTTAAGCTAATTGATTTTTAGATCTGTCTACTATAGAGCCTGTTGCTATGGTATTTATCTGATTTGAAACTGTAAGCCTGTATTGATGACAAAATGAAAGGACAGGCAAGAGAGGGGGGGGAAAGCAAAGGACAAAATCTTGTGGTATTTTAAAAATTAACACTCTAGTTTAAGTTTATTGATATGTTTAATTTGATTTTTGTACCGTTATGTTGTGACTTTATTTAAAGTGTTGTTTATTGTTTCTATCATGTTGTGAACCTCCCAGAGTGGCCTTGTAGCCAGATGGGTGGTATAGAAATTGAATGAATGAATGAATGAATTTTTATGGATCAAAATCTGCTTCTTCAGACAGATTTTGATCCATGAAAGCTCACATGGAGATAAATAGTTTAGTTTTTAAAGTGCCACAATACTTTGTCCTTTGCTTTTTTTTCTTCTTTTTTAAATGTTTTCTTTTTAATTTTATCCACACTCCTGAGATAGAGTAACAGGGCTAACCTCTTTGGAAACCTATGTCTAGAGTACATGCTTCAGCAGATGTAACTCTAGTGTGATAATCTATTAGTCAAGGCTGATTCTTTGAAGGAGGAAATGGTTAATTGCACAAGGTTTGGAAAGTGTTTTTTTTTTTCCCTCTGGCAGCAGTTACATGTAATGGGAAGAATATAGAACTTAAAATTTTGAACCTGTGGTCTGTGATTTCAGTGATTCACCAATACTAATATGAGAGCAGTGTTATATTTAAAGTACACAATTGATACCAGTCTCTGTGTGATATTTGTCACTTAAAAGTGGCAACAGAAGTTTTATTGAATATTTCAACCTTGCTCTTTCATGCATCAAATAATTATCAGGTAGAACAGAAGGGTTTTTGTTGGACCTGGTTGACAAAAGTGCAAAAGGTCAATTCTTCCTGCTTGTTTGAGTTTTATATTATCTTCATGATGCAAGGTAGCTAGCAGCTAAATAATACAGCCTTTATCTGCAGATGGAGTAGATTAGACTGGTCAACAGGTTTGGCTGCTTAGGAGATGCACATGTCGCCTTGACTTGTTTCCCCCACCCACCTTCAGCATATCAGAGGCTCACTACATTCCAAAGGTAAAGATTGTGATTACAAAATATTGCCTTGTTCTGTAGTGCTTAGAATGAGTGAGATCCACAAATAACTGATGGGATTCTCACATTTAGCTGACCCATGATTATTCCAGCAGTGTCTGTGGGAATCATTACACAGCCATCCTGTGTGACTTTAAGTGAATGGTTATTCCAGTTTCTTACATAAATTTTTAACAAGTTAAAACACCTGTCTCGAAATTTGAGTAATAATTAAAACCCTTCAGTGAACCAGAACCGGAGCCTAATTTATCATAGTCATGGCAGTCTTGGTCCACTTGTGTCTTAATGCCCTTCTGCAGTTTTTCCTTTTGAATAAAGCACGTCTTTCTTTGATTTTGATCAGTTTGCATAGAGAAAGGTGTTGAAAAGCTTTGGGGAACATGTCCAGAGGAAGTGATTTTACAAATTTCACAATCATATTTGTAGCCTTTGATTTTTCCCTCCCTAAATCAGAAATTCCAGTCTCGTTTCCTTACTACTGCCACACACTGACTAAATACACTGTTGTTTATTATTTTTCTCCACATTGTATAATGGTATTGATGGAGTACTATTTTCTTGATTTTGGATACTTGCTAAAAAGCATATACAGCTAAGACTGGAACAATTTTTAAGCTTTTCTCGATTTGTTCTACTTACTCATTACCTTTGCAACAAAATTTTGAAAAACATGTGCAAGAGATGTACATATTTACATTTTTGTTTTGCTTTGATAAGGACAGTATTTGATTCTTTTGTAGATTTCTGAGGGTTGAATTCTATGTGCAACAAACTGGAATCCATCTCTCCACTCAGAAATGTGCGGAAGGTTTAGTATTGTTCCTCTAAGCAGTTGAAGTGTTCAGCTAGGTACTATGACATACTGCCATCTGTTATCTCATTTCCCCATGGGGAGCCTTATAGAATGAAAGGATGTTCCCAAAAACAAATAGCCCATATTCTTCTCACTTGTTTTTCATCTCAGTTTTCTATCTATTCACACAGAAATGAAGCCTAATGCACACAGTAGGCTTAAAAATCAGTCAGCATAGCTCTGTTTGTGATGTTTGACTTTTTTATATAAATAATTATACTTGAAGTTTTCATTTCCTGTTGTCATTAGAAGTCTTTTTCATGCATTCAGCTAGTGCAGTCATAAGCCACTGGAAACATCTGCTCTGCGGGAAGCAAAATTCATATGCTGTAGGCCAGATAAGTGTTCAGTAGCTGATTTATTGAATAGGGCTGGTATATGTCAGCCATACCACAGGGTTCTGAAGGCAACGACTGGGTAGTTTTTCTTAATAGTTTTGTGGACCGTCTGGAACACAAAAAGGATGGAGAGAGGAATTTCATCAAAATTATATGTGGGCCTTTTAATTGCCTACTGGTTACATTTACCCACATGGATCTAATACATTTTTCATAATTATATTGAAAAGAGATGCAAAACATTGATCAGAAATCTAAGTACTTTTTTGCTGAGGAAAGTATTGTAGTGTTTGGGGCGATGGTATTTGTTTTGCTTCCTGAAAATATCATGTTCATATTTGTATATAATGCTGACATATATTTGCCAGCAGAACAGGCCTACGTGCCTCCTACCATGGATTTTGGTGTTGACGATATCTTTTCTAGACCAGAAGTTTTGAAGAGCCTCGTGGCTCAGTGGTTAAACTGCAGTGCTGCAGCAAAAACTCTGCTCACAACCTGGGTTCCATCCCAGGTAGCTGGCTCTAGGTTCACTCAACTTTCCATCCTTCTGAGGTTGGTAAATTGAGTACCCAGCTTGCTGTGGGGCAGTGGCAATGTGTAGACTGCATAATTAAATTGTCAACCACCCAGAGAGCCCTTTACGAGCTATAGGGCAGTACATAAGCAGCACACTTTGCTCTCATTCTGACCTATGAGATTCCTAGAAGCATCTGACTTTAGGATCCAGAAATAATACTCCCATGTTTTATATTAGCCTTCAGATTCAGAGAAATGTGCCCCTCAGTATTAGCTCTGGTGAGAAACAATGGATTATGATGTCAGTCATTTCTTTATCATTCTGTCCACATAAATGTTGAAGGTACTTGATTTCACAGTGTGGATAGGACTATCACAGATTGCATTCATACACATAAAGGAAGCATACTTCTGTCAATAATCATTTAGTGATGAAATCTTATTGCTTGCATAGTAAGTTGCACTTAGCGTAGGCCCACTGCAACAGTGGAACTCACAGTGTTACCAAAACGTACCAAATCTCTGCCGATTCACTGGCCTTCTCCAGTTGCAACAGTAGGATTTCAGCCACTGTAAATGCAAACTTAATTGATAATTTATCTGTTGATTAACTATACTGTGATCTGCAAGGATCTTCAAACATGCTTAGAGTGCAGCCCTGTTTAAGAGGTAGCTGGGTGATGGATCCCTGGTCTCTTGCATCATGCCCTGGGATCTTGGGGCACCTACTTTGTTTTCAGTTGACTGCCTAACTTACTTACACATCAAGTTTAGCCATTTTGTTTGTGGTGCTATATCATGTCTTTTGTTTTATATGTTTAGTCCATACTTTATCATATGAGTGGCTTTATATGTGAGGTCCCTGTAAATTTTAAAGAAAAGGCTAAAAGTATGAGAATCTAGCCTGGTGTCTTTCCCAGGATTTTACATTTTACACCCATCTCTCTTGGAATTTGACTGCATAGATAATTTTGTTTAGGCCCTTTTTTAAAAATGTACAAGGCTTATGTTATGACAAGGCTTATCGTAAGGGACGTGGTGGCGCTGCGGGTTAAACCGCAGAAGCCTCTGTGCTGCAAGGTCAGAAGACCAGCAGTCGTAAGATCGAATCCACGCGACGGAGTGAGCTCCCGTCGCTTGTCCCAGCTCCTGCCAACCTAGCAGTTTGAAAGCATGTAAAAATGCGAGTAGATAAGCACTTCCACCTTGGTGGGAAGGTAACGGCGTTCCGTGTCTAGTCACGCTGGCCACGTGACCACGGAAACTGTCTACGGACAAACGCTGGCTCTACGGCTTGGAAATGGGGATGAGCACTATGCCCTAGAGTTGGACACGACTAGACTAAAATGTCAAGGGGAACCTTTACCTTATGATATTACTCATGGATTTGCACATTAGGAAGATATAGCCCAATTCCCTGCATCTTGTCATAAAGAGTTAAGATTGTCTCTGAGTCAACTGGCCAGCTGAAATGTGGTTGTCCCTTTCTAGTAGGGTAATTTTCTTTTTATAAAAGACACACAAACTTGTCTTTTCATGACCTAAGCATTCTTACAGGCACACAGTATTCTTTTATTGAAAGGTGGTAAAAGCTGCTTAGCTGTTAACAATGACAGAAAAACTATCAGCCCTTTATCCCTCAGAATCATTAGAAGTTTATATATCACCATGCTGGATTTGACAAAACAGATTTCCATCCTAGATTACCAAACCTTGGCCTTCTCAAAGGCCCCTGCTTTGCCCACCTCAAATAGAAGTGGAAGCATAGTAGCATGTTTAAGTTGCTGCGCAACAAGTAGGCAACATGTACCAATTTTGAATGAATAGCATCACTGAAGAACTGTGGCTTTTGGGTAGAGTCCTGGCAAATTACAAAAGCATTATTGGAGGAAGAGAGGAGGAAGCCAGGATGCCATTGCTCCCAATGTCTGGTTCCTTTTGTTTGGGATTAAATTAATTAGAATGTGTGCTTCTTGATGCTTGCCCTTTCCCTTTGTTTGCCTTGCTTCCCTTAGTGCTCTTGGCTTCTCATACTGTGTATTGGCATAATCTCTCAGGAGTGCTCAAAGTAAATCCTTTCCTTTCAAGGCCGCCTGAGTTTGCTGCTGTCTGTAAGTGTGTTGCCACCCCAAACTGGTCTGTACCCAAACAAGGGCTTGCAGTTTGATGCCCAACCCATCCTGTTCCCTTTTTAGAGACACCTGACCTGGTCTTGTTTGGATCACGGATGGTGTTTCTTTCTAGGACTCTAGGGGGGAAACCCATTCCTGCAAGTGGGAAAATGCAAATAGCTACAAATAGGGAAGAGGGTTTATACAGCAGCTCCAGTATTATTTTTGACAGAATTATTTGCCCAGCACAGAAAACACAAAAGAAAAGAGGAACAGGAAACTGCTGTGTTGAACTTTGCCAGTGACATCATCTTGCCAGCTAAAAGGGAGAAACCAAAGGGTTTGAAAGACAGACTCTAGCATCCTAAGCTGAACCATTTAAAATCCATACAGCAAAACAAGCAGCTGTGCGTGTGCTCACATTCACACACATTCAGTCCTGCTAGTGTAAAAGGAGGGAAGGATGTGAGAAGGCAAAGTCTGGGCAATATGCTATACCAACAGAAATCTCTCATCTTGCACTACAGCTAAAAGAGATCTGCAGCTCACTCAGTGGCCTTCAGTGACTGGCATATGGAGGAGAGACTTTAAGGTTTCGCGGGGGGGGGGGTTGAAGCTGTCAATCCCCTCCTTGATGCTGACTCAATGTCTTCCTTATAAACTTTTTTTTAAAAAAATTAACATTTAAAATCTCAAATGCTGGATTTAACACAAGGGATCTGTGGGGATGGGCACAAGGACACACTGGCCCATTAATGCCCCTGAGCTCTTTGCTCTGCCTCATGGTTGCCTAGCAAATGTACAAGTATCAGTCTGCATTTACACATTTGTCAAAAGATAAATTGACTTTTGTCTGTTGCTCTTAATCTGTGTTAGAGGAATCGAGTCCCTTCCAGCAGTACAGTTCTAGTTGTTGCTGCTGCTGCTGTTGTTGTCAACCCATTTGATCCTCCGTCATTTCTGTTTCAACTTCACATGTCTCTAATAGTTCTCTTTTTCACCACTGACAAGTCTGTGTGTGTGTGTGTGTGTTTGGTTGGAAGGACAATACATAACTCTTTACCCAGTAATGATTGTGATGCTGCAATTTTTAAAAATATACATGATTTCTCCTCCTCAAATAACTGCAATTTTCTCATTTTAAAACACTCCAGCACCATTTACCTGTAGATGCAACTTAGGTTTAACTTCCAAATGACCAGTGCTTTCAAGGGTGACAGCAGAGTCGTTTGGGAGTAGATATGCTTCTCTGGAGCACATGGTTCGATGCTGTGAATCACTACTTCAGTTGCCTTCAGCTGCATCTGCGACAAGTGCATACTATCAAAGTCCCTGTATAAATAATGCTGTTTATGTTTATAGCAGCCTTTCGCAATTTGTTGTTGTTTAGTCGTTCAGTCGTGTCCGACTCTTCGTGACCCCATGGACCAGAGCACGCCAGGCCCTCCTGTCCTCCACTGCCCCCCGAAGCTGGGTCAAACCCATGTTGGTAGCTTCGATGACACTGTCCAACCATCTCGTCCTCTGTCGTCCCCTTCTCCTCTTGCCTTCACACTTTCCCAACATCAGGGTCTTTTCCAGGGAGTCTTCTCTTCTCATCAGATGGCCAAAGTATTGGAGCCTCAGCTTCAGGATCTGTCCTTCCAGTGAACACTCAGGGTTGATTTCCTTCAGAATGGATAGGGTTGTTCTCCTTGCAGTCCAGGGGACTGCCCTACAATTGTGTTTTGGAATGCAATTCCCATCATCCTCCAGTTGGTATGCCAACTGGTGTATCAGAGTTGTCATTTGACACAGCTGAACAGCACAAGGATTGGGAATGCTGACTATAGCAGTGGGCAGCACATGCTTTTTGAAAGGCTTATACGTATTGAGATTTTTTGTTTGTTTCTTTTTACTTAGGATTTTCCAGAATTGGAGAAGAGGGATCCTCAGGAATTAGTTGGTGAGTATGAACAAAACTGGTATGTTCCTGATTACAGTGGTGCCTCGCAAGACGAACGCCTCGCGGGACGAAAAACCCGCAAGACGAATGGTTTTTGCGATCGCTATGGTGCCTCGCAAGACGGCTTCTTCTATGGCCATGCTTCGCAAGACGATTTCCCCCCCCCCCCCCCAAGATCGATGCCTCGCAAGACGAATGAATTTTTTTCTTCTTGCGAGGTTCCCATAGGAATGCATTGCAATGCATTCCTATGGGAAACTGCTTTTCGCAAGACGATTTTTTCGCAAGACAGCGCTACTCGCGGAACGAATTACATTTGTCTTGCAAGGCACCACTGTATTTAAAAACATATGTAAATTTTATGCTCTTTTTGGAAGGTCAGTAGTATAGTATGAGTACTATGCTGAATGTTCAAATTTGATTTTCCTGGCAAAAGATGCAATTTAACAGAACTCAGACATATACAAAAATCACTGCTCAGCATGCTTCTCTTTTGCTTTTTATGCCTGTATTAGACATTGTTCCCCATCATTCTGACTCCACTGCCTACATTTGGGAAAGACTAAGGTCCTTCCTGTTTGGGGATATATATCCCATTAAAGTAATGCTATGGAGAACGGTGATATTTATTATTTCAATGCATATGTTGTTCATCTCCTTCACATTACTTCCAGTGGAAGGCAAATTTGCTCTCTTTGCCTCTGCAGTAAGAAGATTTTAAAAAAAATTTCCTGACACTCCATCCCATTCCAAAACATTTCACACTTTCTGAAAATTTGTTCTGGAGATGGGAGATGCTCAACACCCTTGAGCAAATGAGCCACAAGGCAGTTGTACAAAGGCAGAGAGGATACCAGAAGCTGCAAAATGCATAGCCAGATCAGCTGATTCTGGAGCCACCATGGAACTGTTGACAGAATTCATAAGCCAAAATGAGGCCATTTCCTCTGTAATATAGACACATCCTGATTGTCGTATTTTTTTGTGTCTGAAACATTCCAACGAAGTTTCATCTGTCTCAACATTTTTCTGAGATATATATACTTTTGAGGATTTATCTATTGAGTTTCCAAAATCATATAAACATTAGGTGTTGAAGTTGGCTCTTCATACCATTATTAAATAGGTTCATCTTACATTTTTTTATGTAATGCTGAGAGGGATAATGCCAGGAAAGGTCAGTCCTAAATATCCAGAGTTGAATTTTGTTCCTAGTCTTACTTACAAACTCTGCCATTAATTGCAGAATATATTACTTAGTGAAAATCAAATATGATAGTCTACATAATATCTAGGAATGTTATGTCATAAAATTGTATTGGTATAATTGGGACTGGCAGCAACATTTGTCGAGTGCTGCTTTTCAAGATACTCCATTCCAGTCCTCCCAGCCTTGGTTTCCTGGTTTGTGATTTTTCTCCTAACAAGCTTGGGCATGTTCCATCTCACAGTTAGAAACAGATAGGCTTCTTTATTGAAAGTGTCTACACTCGTTTGAGCTTCCCATAATTTCACCACTTAGGTAAATTCTTTGGCAGCTACTCCTGTTTTCTAATGCCAGCTTTTCACTTCTCACACTTGGTAGAAATTAATTGGTTCGTCCTCTGTTAAATAGACATTCTACTGGAGCTGAAAACTGGGTTGAAAACACATATGAAGAACATGGATATGAGCTTTGTGATGCCCCAGGATGCCCTACCCATTTTTTCTTGATGTCCAGGTGACCAGTCATTAAATCACCTATATCTAAATTATCCCAAATAAATAGGTTACACATAAGTCCATCTTATCCAAACTCATTACCCAGATCAAATTACTATAAAACTAGTCCTTAGTCCATTTGTTTTCCATGCTCAGTCAAATCAACTGCCAGTCTTTTCTCTCTGTTAGCTAAACTATATACAATTAGATGGCATCATTTTGAAGTCTTCTCATTATCTGTTTCCTAAAAACACCATTAATCCAAACATGCCTGCCCCTCTCCAGTCCTCTTTTCTTTTGGAATATCTTTCAAATGCCCATGTGCATGTCCCAGCCTCCCTCCCAAGTTATTCTGCTGGCCTTCCCCTGCCCAAATAAGTGTACCAAGCATCAGTAGTCCTCTCTTCATTCATTTTAATGTATTTGAGTGGTCGGGCACAACGCCAACTGACATCCTCTCTTAAAACCACTCATCATCGTAATTTCCTAACAGTTCCTCTGTATCAGGGTTGCAGGAAAGACAAAGGAGTCTAAAAGCTGCTATCAGTAAGGAAACAATTATGTGAACACATACATACCCAACACACTCTTACTTTGCCCTGATTTCAGCAGGCAAAGAAGATGTTTATACCATCCTATCCCCTGCATGCTGGCTCAATATCTCAGTGAATTAAGTTTCTGGCTGCAGAGCCAGAGGCTGCAAGTTCAGTTCCACACTGTACATCCCAGAAGAGCCGGCCTATGTGTCCTTGGGCCGGCTGCACTGATGCCCAAGGCTTCCCTAGAAGAAGGGAATGGTAAACCATTTCTGGATACTCTCTATCAAGCAGTGATATATTGGTCACTTTAAATCTGATCGTTCTGAGCTGGTCCAGAAGAGAGGTCTTTGTGATAGCCTATGTTGCTGAGCCCCTGGCTTTTACTTGCAAGGATGGCGTGCGGCAGTATGTTGGCCATCACATATGAATGGCTTCATTGGTAGTCTCCAAACTGTTATCTCCATGACATTTTTCAGTGGTTGCAGTGGGAAAGGAAGAGCTTCAGGAAGTGAGGGTAGAATACAGAAGTGTTACAGGTTTTAATTAAAACCTGGTTTGAGGAAAGATTTTAGAGGTACAGTATATTCCTGGAAAAGGCTCAGGTTTTGTGAGGCAGTAAGCTGTAAAGTCTATTTGGGTTGATGGGAAAATGTTTAGTGAGTAGTGTACATAAGACAATGAAATGTTCAAACTTGAAGTTAAGGCAGAAAAGCTAAAAAGTAATACAGTGTCATAGAGTGCTTTGTAGAAGCATACATGGATGCACAAAATAGATTGCTGGTAAGTTGAGATTAATGTCTTTATTTGCATCAATGATCTTAAAAGGGCATCTGTACAATTGGATAGATTGGATAGAGTAATTTCTTATATCACTGGTGGTGGCGTATTTTAGTGATGCACCCCCAGTTTGATTTTGACATTAGCTTACTGATGTATGTTCCCTATGCCTTCAGTTGCCATAGTGAAACTCTTAGTCAAAACCATAGCTGCAAGGTATAGATAATTATTTACTTCACAAGGCAGTGTTTGGGTGTGCCCATAATGGTGAATCATTCCTACAGTGAGCCAACTTCCTGCATTCCCGGTGTGGTGCTCTTTTTAGGCTGGAAGCCAGCAAGCATACACCCAATCAAAAGTTGCAGCCATTGTCCTTGCACTGGCTTTTTACTGGTGCGAACGTGAATTCTGATCTTCGCAGAAACAACAGGGTGCAGAGCACATACATAATTATTGTGCATGGCTTTTTAGGAGGAAAAATGTAAAGCAGAAGGACAGTAGATGTAATAAACACAGATAGAGTCCTATCTTTAAACTGTACTGACATGACAGAGCAGGCACAGTTCAGCTGTATTAGTTTAATTGCATGTATAAATGAAGCTTTTAGGCAGTTCTTACCATTCTGCTGTGATGTAGGACAGGTTCCTACAGCCTTAGTTTCTCTGTAAAGGTTTGCTTGTCACGAAGAAAAACAGTAACCCTTGAAATTAGTGGGGAGTAAAGGATACAGTGGTGGGACGTGGTGGCGCTGAGGGTTAAACCGCAGAAGCCTCTGTGCTGCAAGGTCAGAAGACCAGCAGTCGTAAGATCGAATCCACGCGACGGAGTGAGCTCCCGTTGCTTGTCCCAGCTCCTGCCAACCTAGCAGTTCGAAAGCATGTAAAAATGCGAGTAGATAAATAGGTACCACCACGGTGGGAAGGTAACGGCGTTCCGTGTCTAGTCGCGCTGGCCACGTGACCACGGAAACTGTCTACAGACAAACGCTGGCTCTATGGCTTGGAGACGGGGATTTGCACCGCGCCCTAGAGTCGGACACGACTGGACTAAAATGTCAAGGGGAACCTTTACCTTTACCTAAAGGATACAGTGTTATTTTATACAATTGTTTCTTTGGTGCTTTTAAAACTATTTCATTACTTTTCTTGCCTTTATCTTAAGAAGCACATTTCTGTCAACCATATCCTCCCTGGTGCAAATCTGCACATAGACAAGTTGATAGGTGTTCTGGTCACTGAGAGAGAATGACAATGGGGTGAAAAGCACATAGGTCTCAATACTAAAATCTTCAGACATGTACCAGACAGCAAGGTTTCAGGGCAGTTGTTCCCAGCTGTGGTTCCCCAGATTTTCTTGGACTGCAATTCCCAGAAATCCTGGCCAGTACAGCTACTGATAAAGGCTTCTGGGAAATTTAGTCCAAGAACATCTGGGGACCCAAGGTTGGGAACCCCAGCTTCAGGGGAATCTGTCCTCTATAAGACACTTTATCTTGCACACTGAGCTCCATCATGCTCAATAGAAGGAGCCTGGAAGACTTTAAGAGGCAAAATGTCAACCTCTTTGTGATCAAAGGAGCTGATTATTTGAAATACTGCATTTAAAAAGCACACATAAGTGTACACTGTAGGACCAAATAATTAAAAAAAATTGTTTTTTGTTTTTTAGTCGTAAAGGTCATCCTTTCAGCAGCTACTTCTTTGCCATTTCCCTAAACTTGCACTGCCTGTCACTTTCCTGCTTAGAATGGCATTAAATCCTAGAGCTGCCTAATGAGGAGCCTTGGGTCTGATGTGTAGATGGGTTGAATAAGCTTCAACCCTGTGTTCCTTATAAATCTGAAACAAAGGTGGGTAGCCTGTTGAATGTTTTGCCCTCATGAATTCCAAAAAAAAAAAGAAAAGTGTTGCCTTTCACCTATTCGCCAAAAATCATGTTTTTGTTTTGTTTTGTTCCTGTTCCCTTCCTACATCCTGGTAGTTGTAAAGTTCTTAATTAGAAACCATGCCCCCCTCACACCACTGGCTTGGTAACCCGTTACAAGTCTGTAGCTTGTTGTCAAGGGGTACTGGAGCCAGACTTTGTTTCTCGGGGGATGTTGGCAAGATTTCTGTTCTTTATAGAAGCACATTCTTTGGAAATGCCAAAGGACATTTCTTTGTTACTTGTGACTGCTAGAGAATTTAACCCTAAAGAGCATCCTGATGAAGCAGCATTGTTCATGCAGGGAGGGGAAGGGAATGGCTCAAATGATAGAATAGCCAACAAATTCTCAAGCCTGGCCAGACAAGCTAATTTTGAAATTCAACTGAGGTAATAACCTTTATTCAGCCTATGAAGAAGGCACGAAAAAGGAGGCTGTAACCTTTGAGAGCAATGGGAATGGCAGTGAGTTGAACTGGGATTTTTTTTTCAATGTTTCCTTGCATTCACAGCCATCCTTGGGGTGATTCTAAGTGAAACCTAATACCATCACATCATTTGAATCTGCAGGTGTTTTGCTTCTCTGTTATTTTACAACACAGAGACAGGAATACTTTTGTGATCACTCCCCATCCTGCTTCCCTCCCTGCCTGCCTTTTTGGTATATTTTTGCTTGATGAAGGGATTCAACTCATATTTTTCCTTATAACCAAGTTCTAGGGTAATTTTCAAGCTGAATTTATATAGCTCCATCTTGAACATTGTATTTATTCATGTTTGCAGATTGCCTTACCTATCAGAAGGCTTGGAACAAATAAAAATGAGATTGTAAGAGAGATAGCAAAATGCAGGACTTTTGTTGACCAGTTCATCTGGTGACAAACTCAAGAGCTAGGCCTGCATGGGTCAAAGCCTCCCTTAGCATTAACTGGAAGCAGATGGAGGAATTTAACTACTTTGGGGCTATAATGCATGCCTTCAGTTACTGGAAAATATTTCTGCCAGAAGAAGCATCCTGCGATTGATGTAAACAGCATTGCCCTGAAACAAGGAAGGTTCAGATCATATTGCTATTAAGAATAGCAAAATGCAATGAAAAAGGATGTTCTTTCTTTCCACAGTGATTGCCCTCATCCATGCCTGGATTTTTTAATAGAAGCAGCATGTTTTGAACCTCCAAGCAAAGCCTTCTATTCACAAACAGGGCACTGTCTGAGTGTTTCAGAGAAGACTGAAGGCAGTCTGGTGCCAAGGGAAAGGGACAAATATGCAGCACACAGTCTTGGAATAATATTCCTCGAGGTGTAGCCGTATTGTATACTTGTAAGATGCCCCGAGTCTCTAATTATCTCCATCAAAAGCCAAGATGCTTTTAAGAACAACATGCGGACACTGTTGAATATTAGCTTCTGCCCTCATTTTGGCATTGGTGGTGCATTTTTTAAAAATGGAACATGGCAGCATATAACTGTGTAAGCATGGTTGAGGTCTCATTGGAGAGTTTTTGACTAGTGTTGAGGTCGTTGATAAAGTTAGTCTCTCACTTTTAAAAACTATATTGGCCCCATAATTGTAGTAGAAATCCTGGAAGATGTGCCAGCCTTCGTGCCCATTCTGAAGGCCACACGAAGATTATAAGCAGCAGATTTGGGATATACGGATAACAATGTTAAGGTTTTGGGTTACCACTGTTGATTGCAATATTGCCTGACATGGGGGCATTGACCACATTTCTCAGTGCCCAAGACTCTAGCTTATGGCAGTCCTTTCCAGAATTTTCTAGTATATAGTACTTAGAAGTAGTTTTACCATTCGCTTTTCTGGGATCACTCTGGGACTGTGTAGCTTGCCCAAGGCCACACAGGCTGGCTCTTCTCCTGGGAGGTGCAGTGGGGAATCAAATTCCCAACCCCTGGCTCTGCCCCAATGTGCTTCAACCTACTGAGCTGCCCAAACAGGAATAGGGGTAGAAAATTTGGCAGATGCTTTATTTTCTCCTCCTTAAAGATTTCATATTTATCTTTGAAGCTGTGAATCTGGTACAGAGTAGTAGGCAGGCTTTTCACCAGCTGCATCCAGTTTCCTGCACATCCATCTCTCAACATGTACACTGTTCTCACTTCAGAAGCATTGACAGCAGTGGAATTTCTGACATACAATCAGAGTGTAGCTAATGTGAATTCAAGAACTATGGCTGGCTGAAATCTCTTAATGCTATATGTTAATCTAACGTCCTTTTCTCTTTTTTCAGCTTCCTTCTCTGAACGAGTAAGAAACATGTCACCTGATGAGATTAAAATCCCCCCAGAACCTGCAGGCAGGTGTTCCAACCACTTACAGGTTAGTCTCTTGATCTGTCAGTTCCTCATAGAATCATGAAGTTGGAAGGGGTCCAGAAGGCCATCAAGTCCAACCCCCTGCTCAATGCAGGAATATAAATCAAATAATATCTACCAGGTGGTTGTCTAAATTTCTCTTGAATGCCTTCATTGTTGGACCACTCACCACTTTCTATTGAGTTTACTATAAAAAAATTATGTCACTGGGCTGACCTTAGCTTAAGATTCCATAAAGATTGGTTGTGTTTTTAAATGCTTTATTTTAGCTTGTCTTGCAAATAGATTTTTAAATTGATCAGTAAAATTCATTAACAGCAGCTCGACCAATCATAGTTGGGTTCGGTGAACTTCAGATGGAACTATTCCAAGACAGTGTGTGGTCTGCGCTGGCTTCCCCAGATAAGTGCTAAACGTGGTCTTAAAAGTAAAGGATGAGTTGTATGGTGCAAGTTGGCCCTTCTTTAATGGTGCCTATAACACACTTGATTGGAGTGTGGCATAGGTAGCACAGCATGACTTCCAAATGTGAAGGAGCTGTTCATGTACACTGCTCCCAAACTTACTGCTTTATTAATTTTGTCACTGGCTTAAATCCAACATGGCACACCAGCTTGACAATACTTATTTCCCTTCCTCACTCCCCTGCAGCCCTTCGAGAACAAACTCCAGAGTGTTTCCTGGGCCTCCAGGGCACGTTTTTGAGGTGCATAAAGCTGCAGTGGGAAGGGAGATTCTTCCCTTCCACTGGATTTTGCTGTTCGGCCAACAGAAGTCCAGCATTGTTCCTACCCCTGTGACACTTAACTCAAGAAAACAGTGCTTCCTTTGTGTCAGTGGTACCTATTTATTTTTATTTCTGGACTGGCCTTGCCCTTTTCATTGTCAGAAAAAATGTCCATTGGGTAACACCTAGTTCTCTGCTCCAAAAATGCAATCATCATCATCATCTTAGAACTGCAGAGCTGGAAGGGACTCTGTATCATCGAGTCCAGCCCTGTCAAAGAAGCACAGTGGGGAATCGAACTCCCAGCTTCTGGCTCCACAGCCAGATGCCTAAACCACTGAGCTGTCATGAAGAGCTACAATGTATTCCTGTCATGAATGCCTTTATAGGGTTATATGGGCTGAAATCCAGCAGCACAACTTACAGTGCATAAGGGTGTTGATGTCATCACCATGGCACTGATTTTCGAAAAAGCCACAGCCCCCAACGGCTTCCCCATGATGAAAAGGAACCCAAGGAAGCCTCAGGACTGTCAGGATGAGGAGAGAGGAAATCAGAAACTGCTGTGGCATAAATTACACTGCTGGATTTCAGCCACTATCTTACCTAGCAAAGGACTGGATTGAAGAGTTGTACCTGCAGAAAGTTGTTTACATTATTTCTGTCTTGTGGTGAAATGGGCCCCCAGATAGCATTGACTTAAGTACTCCTCCATCCACATACTGTGGGTGTCTGAATAATGACACAGTGGAATGGATTCAGATTTCATAAATCATTAACTATGGGGATACTTTGATCTTCCTATGCAGAATAGTAGACATATTTATCAAATCATTATACTGTGTACAGGTGTACACAAGAGGGGGAAGGCAGGAAAAGAAAACGCTGCATGGACTTGCTACTGTAGAGCTGTTTGTATTCTCCCCCATTGTCAGCTAGTCATTGAGGTAATGGAACTGTAGTGAGTATCACTGAACTGCCTCAGTCTCCGAATCTGACGATATATCACAGCACAGTGTAAGCCCTAATCAGTTACTAAGGATAGAGTTGACTTGAGTGCATGAAAACTGGGTAGAGAGAGAAGAGTTAACTGCATTGAGGAAATGCAGATAGCTAAGTGATGAATAATGATTGCCCGGAAGACAGAAAACAATGCATTCTGTCTGTAAAATCTTGGTAAGCCAGGTAAAACCACTGTAAGTGAAATAATTTCTTCCTCTTTGTTAGGTGCTCCCTGACACATGAATATATCATCTTGATTGTTTGTACTGCAAGGAGATGTGGTGGCGAGAAATTATTTAAAAATGCATTGGTTTGAAAATTACAGTATTGTGATGGCAGAATCTGAAGAAAGTTTTTAACTTTTGTGTTTAAGGGGAGGAGAACTTCAGTTCTTTCCTCTTCACATACAGCTGTTGGGCACTGCTTAGTTAAAATATGAATCTGCCCTTCTGCAGATATTCAGGGAGACTTGGGGTGTTTTTTTTTACAGACCTCCTAGATGTATATTTCGTTATATCCCCCCACACACACACACACACACTTACTTGTTAGTCTTAATGTCCCTGACACTTGTTTGTAGAGTACTGAGTCAGTCCACTAGATTGTTCCCACACAAAAGTGCTTGGAAAGTACCACTTTATACATCATAATGCATACTTTGGATCTATTAAACCCCTCGTCCTTTCTCCTGCAGGGCAAGAAGTGCCCTGGGTTTATCTTTCTTCCATGAACAAGTCCAGTGATCAAGTAGAAACTAAGCTTTTGAGTATATGCCATATGTCTTAATCAAAATTTGTATAACAAAATGGGCTTGCTTGTCATATTCTCATTAATTTTTATTAATACACCTACATTTATTATCTTCACTGAGTTTGCTGAGGAATATACAGTGAATCTGATATTCAGGTTGAAGTGCTTCATAAGGCAGTGCAACTGTTTCTGTAATCCTGCAGAGATCACTGTTACATCCCACTGGATATCAGGCCAAGAAGAGAAAAATAAAGAAGACAAAAAGCATTGTGGCACCTTAAAGACTAAGTGCTATATTTTAATGTGAACTTTTATGGACAAGTCCACCTCTTCAGACATAAGAGTGGGACGACATGGCAAGTATTTTATACATTTATACATGGCCCCAAAGCAATGAGACTGTTCATTTCCCTAGCACAAGCTGCTGATTGTGAAGCAGGGCAGACACCTGTTGATATTCAGTTTCCCCTCCCATGAAGCATTGTTCTGTAAACAAAGACAATGATCGGTGGCTAAATTAATCCCAGGCTATAAGTAACAAGCAGGAACAACATGATATTAAGTATCTTTAATCACTGATGGGGTTTGTAAGGTGCTACTGGTTAGTTAAGATGGAAATACAGCTGAGAATTACAGCAGATACAACACAGTTAATTTTTTTACATTTGATAATGGCCTAATAAATTTTGGCAAATATTAAACCCATCTCAGTGGATTCAATCTTAACAAAATATAGCACTTAGTCTTTAAGGTGCTGCAGTGTTTCTGTCTTTATTTTTCATTTGATTTTGGCCTGATGTGCTCACACAGACTATAAGATGGCTACCTCTTCTAATACTGGGCTTTGCCTGTGAAACCATGTTTCTAGCTGAGATTTCATGGCTTACAAAGTAATTTAAAAGCTATAGCTGTGCTGTACCTAATGAATACTATATACAAAGTCAAAAATTATGTGTGTTTTTCTAATAATCATCACAGTTTACTGCCCGGAACTTCCTGTCTTCCAGGAAATGTTTATGTTGTATTTATTCTCTAATTTGATTCCTTAGCATGATGCCCCTAGAAACCCACATTGCCCTGATTGTGTTGCACAGCACAACAGAACACTTTGACTTCCAATGAAAAGGTTACTAGATCTCACAAAATGTGGGAACAGGAGCACTCATGTTTTAAAACCTTCACGTTCTAGCTCTTTTCATTCTAGAGGAAGAAATACACACAGTTTCTGCTAAGCACTAGAAACTTGGAGTGAGTGAGGGACAGATGTGGCTCCCCGTAATTAGGAAACAACAGTATAAGACCACTTGCAGTCAAGCCCGTATGGTATCCCACATCCTGCCAGCATTGATATATCTGTTGCTCTGTATAATTTTGATCTTTCTTCCCTACTTCTTCCTCCTAAAATTCAATTTCTAGAGACTCTTGGCTTATAATTTCTCATAACAACATGCTATATTGTTGTATAGCAAATGTATTAAAATGTATGTTAAAAAGTGTATATGTATGTATAAATGTGTTCGTTAGAGAGTTTGCTTAGCAGCTCTGTTAGTTTTGGATGATGTAAATTATACTTCAGTGATAACAATGAAAGAACCATGAAAATATGTAGAATGGGTTTTCTGAATTTCTCTACTCTTTACAAGCGGTGTGCGTTTAGCATTGTTCATGTTCTCTGTTCACTTCCAACTTCTGTTTATCATGCTAATTGAGATAAAATGAGAGCTGCTGGGTGGTTTTCTTTCTTTTTCTTACTCTTTTTCTCACCTCCCCTTTATTTTGGTGGGTTTTTTTAATGGTTCTTTCATGACTCACAGGAATCTCAGTTGTATTTGCAGGTTTGTAGGATGATGTGTGCATTGTGGGTTTGGGTTGTCAGACATAATTGTTTCTCAGTCTAGATGTAGGATCAGCTTCAGTATTCTTGTTTGTCTGTGGCACTGAACTGTAGAAAAGAAACCCTTTTGACACGTATTTTCAGATAATATTGTTCAATTGTCTTGATTCTTTGACTTTTTAAGGACAAGATACAAAAATTATATGAGAGGAAGATGAAAGAAGGCATGGACATGAATTATATCATTCAAAGGAAGAAAGAGTTCCGCAATCCTAGGTAAGAATCACTCTGGGGAAAAACTGTGTACCACTTGCATTGTCCACAACTAAGGTAAAGACCAAATGTCATACAAGCCTCATAGGTCTCACATGCTTGCTTGAACCCTAAAATAAAATATGACAAAAAAATACCACAAAATGGGAACTTGAAACATAGGAATTTCCATGAGAGAAAACAAAAAACAGATAATAAATGTCAAACGCGTAATTTTCAGAGCACTGAAAGTCAGTGCAGAACTTCATCCAAAATCTAATTTGACCCTGAAACAGAGTTCACCAAAGGCTTCATCCTAGCTATGAGGATAGGTTTGTGATAAATGGTACCATAGCAGACTTTGGGATGGGGCAAGGAGGGTCCACACATGATTTTGAATCCTTCCTTCATATTATAAAATCCCCTGCATGTGGAAAAAGCAGGAGAGTTAGTTTTCCTAACATGTTGGTTTTCACTGCTAACTAGGCTTGTCAAAGTTAAATTTGAATAAGACTATGTAACGCTGAAATCTTTTCTTTCAGCATCTATGAAAAGCTGATACAGTTTTGTGCAATTGACGAACTTGGCACAAATTACCCAAAGGTGAGTAAATCAAAGAATGTTGAGGATTAGATGGAACTAATCACAACTGCTCAACTCTTTTCCTTGTTTTTATGTTGGCTATGATGGTTCTTGCTGCTAAGCTACTGGACAAAATAGCTTTCTGAATAGGAGCAGCTTCCTACTTTGTGCCATAAGGAAGTTAGTGTTGTTGCCTGAGGAACAATTGCAGTGGAAGCACAGAAAGATGTCCTGTACCATAAGAAGCAGTGCAATCTGACCATTTTCCTATTACTGTAATTTGCTTTCCCTCTTAGCAGGAGGAGGCATGGAACTTGACAGTGTTCTTTAAATTTTAAAAGCGTTGGATCTGATTAAGATTTTTAGGAGTGCAACTTCATGACTGTTCTCAGAACCATGTCTTATTTTGATAATGATAGGAGGTTTTTTAGTTTTATATAAATTTACTTCTAAAAAACTGGATGCAGAATTGGTGTCCTCCCTCCCCTTTTTAAACTTCATGAATTGTGGCTTAACTCCAAAGTTCCAGCAGCTTTCTCTCTTCTGAGCATGTCATGCCATCCAAAAATCTGCTCTGGGGATTCCCAGATCTCTGAGTTAAATTTTGAAGGTTTGCAGGAAGAAGAGAATTCCCTTCACCCTCAGCTGCACTGACAGAATTACTTCCTTCAACCAAACTACAGTATGCTTTGTATCCTGGCTTGTATATTTTTAAATGTTTACTTTGGTTAACAGGACATTGTTTTCTCTTCTTTTTAGGACATGTTTGACCCCCATGGTTGGTCTGAAGACTCATATTATGAGGCACTAGGTATTTAAGATTTATTTTGTATACCCTCATTGGTGTTTGTGAAGGATGTTGGAGGTCTAGCAGTTGTTTAGTTAATACAATTTTAATGAAACATTCAGCTAAATAATATAACTGAAGCAAAATTAGTTGCATGTTGTATGCTGCCTTTCCTTCAAGGAGCTCAAAGCATAGCAAAGCAAAGTGTGCTGCTTATGTACTGCCCCATAGTGCTTTAAGCAGTTTACAATTTAATTATGCAGGCTCAAAGCAATGTGTGTGGAGTTTATACCCTTTCCCCTTTATTTGGATAAGATGGACGGCTGGCTGTAATTTGGGGAACATGTGTTTTTAATGGCAGTAGCTGTGCACTGAAATTATTATTTTTGGAAAGCTTGGGGCACTTAAACTCCAATGGAGCTTCTTAAATACTGTATTCCTTCTGATCCTTCTGAAATAGGAAGCTGAAATTAGTATTACAATATGGATTCATGTTGTTTAATTTGTTGGGTGTTCTTACTGTCCTGTGCATCTCTCTTCAGCTAAAGCACAGAAAATTGAAATGGACAAGCTGGAAAAGGCAAAGAAGGAGCGAACTAAGGTACCGTTGGCATTATGG
Organism: Intellagama lesueurii; assembly: GCA_037013535.1. Classification (NCBI taxonomy): domain Eukaryota; kingdom Metazoa; phylum Chordata; class Lepidosauria; order Squamata; family Agamidae; genus Intellagama; species Intellagama lesueurii. Next base: position 182,162,364 of record JBAJHW010000002.1, read on the forward strand.
AATGTAGAGAATTAATTTGTATCTCCAGTGCTTCTACTAAATGTTATGCATCTCCTTCATTGTTCTTTCATACATGTTTTATTAGCTACAGTGAGCAAATTAAAAGTTTGTCCTTTCTTAAAGACTTCCTTTGATAGTCCAGCACAAATAGAACCATGGACACACTGAAAAAGATCTTGATGCATGACTGTGCTCTTAACCTCCCTGTAACAAGTTACATTTCCTCCTCATATGATTTATCTTGCCTTGAAGATACTTCAAAACATTATTGTTCATTATGAAACCATCCCTTTCCTATCCATCTAGATCAGGGGTCTCCATACTTTTCAGAGTGAGGGCCACAAGATATATGTTTCAGATTTTCGAGGGCTGAACGTATGCCCACCCGCACACACTCCCGCCTGCCCACCAGGCAAATAAAATAGCAAGGCGGGCCAGATGTGGCCCATGGGCCATAGTTTGAAGACCCCTGATCTAGATCATAGTGGATTTAATTGGTAAGACGTGAATTAATCTACATTATTATCCAAATAGTTAAGATGTGCATACTGTTATGTTGCTCATTGAATTTTCCTAGAAGCAAACATTTCTGTGGCTAGCCTTTTTAACCTCAGTCACTCAGGTTGCCCTTGTTATTCTGCCTTTTGTAAAGTAAATAAAATAAAAGCAAAAACCAGCAAAAATCTTCCACCTAGGTAATAAAACCATCAGTTTATAATCACTGTTGTGATATCTCTAGTTGCTAGGTTGCCATTTGTAATGCCAACAATTTAAGTCATGCATGTAGAGACATGCATTCTTAGAAGCCTTAATCTTCTTATATTTTAATTATTACAGAACAATTTCTTTTGTTGTTTAAAGCATCTTAAGGATGTGTCTGTCAGATTGCTACTATGTGAGATTAGGAATACATGTACAGTTCTTTTAAATAGCTTCGGCTGTCTGAACACTGATCAGAGATGATACCAGAAAAATGTTGCAGGCCAGATGAGATCCCCCATGGGCCAGAGCTTCATCATCCCTATCCCACCAGTTTGTCATAGCTGTGTTTTTCATTTATTGAATCTTTGGTGTTTCTAGCACAGCCAGCACAAATTTCTCATTCATCATGGATGACTTTTCATGTATTCCTAATTTTATTAATTAACCATTAGAACTACAGTGTATAATTGCTTCATCTTCTTTTCCAGATTGAGTTTGTAACAGGTACTAAGAAGGGGACGACAAATGCTCCCTCTACAACCACCACAACAGCTAGCACAGCAGGCGGAGGTAAGTTAAGCATCCTGATTCTGAGTTCCAGTTCAATTTCTTCATAACATGTGGAAGCCGTTTGCCCTGTCTCCCTTTTGAAATTTAAAGAGAGATAAAAAATAGGCTGCCACAGGCGACTGACAGATGAAAACTGCATAAAACATTTCTAAGCAAGGGAAGGCACCCTTAGTTCAACAGAAAGCTCTGGTTCTGAAACCAACAAAATTGCACATTCTGAGCAAAATTATGAAACTAAAATAATTATCTTGTGTAACCCTGGCTTTGGATTTGAGCATTCTTACAAAACTCAACATAGTGTAACAAATGCTGGAAACAAAATTATAGGGGGAAACCACACCACACAGTCAGGCCCCTGGTCATCAGAGAGTGGTATTAGCTATACTGATTAGCTTCTCTGCCTATGGAGCCACTGGAGTAGCTGAGTGAAAAGTGAGTAGGACGTGGAGGTGAATAACAAATTACCCAACTTTATGAGATGTGTAGTAGAGTATCTGAATCGTATGGAGCAAGTTCAATCCTTGTCATCTTCAGGGAAAAGTGGGAAGCATGGAGGGCTGCTGCCAGTAAACAGGCAACTTGGTGCCCTCCAGATATTTTTGAAGCCCCACTCTCTCAAGCTGACATAAGTTGAGTGGCTTTTGTAGTCCAAACCATCTAAGGGGTGCAGGTAGCCTACCCTGCTGCAGACAATACTCAGCTGTGTGAATCTGCTGTTTAAGGTGTCTTATGCAAGGTAGCTTCCTGTGTTCCTCCCTATTAAGGCATCTGGTTTGTCTTTCAAATGGCTGTTTCTGTAAATAGTACTGCACACAGATACATGTGGGAATTCAACAACTGTAACAAATAAGCAGAGAACATACTGACAGGTCAGGGGGTAAAGTTTCTGTCAGGCTCATTTTCAAATAGTTCCCTCAGTGAGCAAACTAAATATTTTTCTAGGCTACCTTTACACTTTTGGTGAAAGGTAGTGTAAAACACCATAAACAAACAAATCTTCAGAATGCCATCTTCCATTATCTGTATGTTTACATAAAGACCCCTTGAGACTGTCTCACTTCTTGAAGTGAGTGGGAAAAGCACATGGACAGATTGTTCTTGCATGTAAAATACTGCCTGCAGGGGAAGGCAGCGTGAGAGAGAGAAGGCTATAGGCTAGTGGAATACTTCTATCATCACACTAGTCTTTCAGTGATAGTGAGTTTCTGATTTGGAGGAATCATTCAAACATGGGCATTCCCTGCCAGCATTTGGAAGTGGAACATAACTGCTGAAAATGTCTTTGTTTAGAGGTCATTTTTGGTTGTGATTTTAAAAAGGATCTTATCTGACCAGGCTGTTAAAATGAATGCTTGCTTTTTAAATACACAGATGCACAGAAGAGGAAGAGCAAGTGGGATTCCGCCATTCCTGTGACGACAATAGCGCAGCCCACCATTCTCACTACCACTGCAACACTGCCCGCGGTTGTAACAGTTACCACCAGCGCAAGTGGCTCCAAAACCACAGTGATCTCTGCAGTTGGCACCATAGTAAAAAAGGCAAAGCAATGACAGGTGCCCTGAAGAGACCGACAAACACTCTTGTTCAGACTCTCCTGCCAAAAGCATACCACCTTTGGTAGCAAAGGAGGGAAAAGCCCCCCCTTCTGGTGCAAAATCCCCCCTGAAAACCCCTCTCTTTGAAAATGGAGGCAAAAGGAGCACGTGTTGACTGTACATGTTCATAGCAGAGTTCCATATAAGAAGAAGCTCTTGATCTTCATTCATGGACTTGCAATACAGTGTCTGTATGTAAAATGTCACTTAATTGTTACAAGAGTTATTAAGTTGGGATCTTCATCTCTGTGACATGAGAGCTTTAAAGTGACAATGTACTGAAGTCAATCCTGGACAATTTGATATTGACTAATTTTTTACTTACTTTGCCTACTCCATTCTAGAGAATTACAGGCAAGACTGACATTCATTTTCTCCATGGAAAAGCTCATACTGTAGTCCTGTATGAGTTGTCTCTGTAACCTGTCTAGTTTCTGTTTCAGGGACTGAAGGTGTGAAAGCTTTGAAAGTTGAAACAAAGCAATGGAATCAACATGGAGGATTTTGTCTAGCCTTTGTAAACTTTGTACAGAATCTGAATTTTGCTGATGAGAGGGTGTTTGCAGAACATGAGCAGTGAATGGGTTTCCACTGGATGATGCTCAGTGCCAGTGCTCTGTATGCTGATTTTAAATCTCAGTATCTATGTATGTGTGTGAGAGAGAGAGAGAGAGAGAAAGGGGGGGGGGCGGCACGTAGGTACTAAAGTACAACAGTGCTGCCATTTCCACCAAAGTAATGACAAATATGCTGTCAATTTAAATTTGTATCAGTTTTCTTACCTGTATAACATCTTGAAATATAAATAGAAAGTTTTGAGTGCTTGTCATCATACTTCACCATCAACACATCTGCCTTGCATTCCAGTCAACTTGATAGGATTCAAAAAACATTGGATTTCATTAAAGGGAATGCAGACTGTTACGAGAGCAAGCATAAAGGGTGAACGTTTCTGCTATCCCAATTCAAAAGGAATTATTCTCATGATTGAGTTTTTAGTTCTTTTTTATTTATTTAAGGCACAGCATCAAATACACGTTCATTCTACAAGCTTTTGATAGCTAGAAATGCTGAAAATCGGCAAATCTGTAGCTCATGTATATAAGTTACCCATGTATATGAGAATACTGAAATACCTTGAAAGTGTTGTGTCTCCTTTAAGCCAGAGTTTCCCATTACATCTGAAATGGAAAGCTCTAAGTTAATGTCAGTAGTTGACTGGCTGGCAAATGAGAGCTTGATCATGGTTAAGATATTTTAAACCGGAGTTCCTCCTTCTGGATGTAATGTAACTTTAAAGAGATCAGGATCAAACTGCTGAAGCCAGCATATGAAAGGGGAATTCTCTGCTTGTTCCCAGCTTCTTAAAATAGACTTGGTCTAAAGCAGCCCATGGAATTTCATTAGATTAATTTGCTATTTAGAGTGCTTAGGATTGCAGTTTATGTATTATTAAACAAAGCCAGGCTGGTACAACTACAAAGTTTCTCCAGAATGTATAATTTAAGATTTTATAAATTTAACCTTGTTGATACTTGGAACAAAAGGAGTCCCCAGTCTGTCTTGGTTATATCAGGGTCTGTCTCTTAACAACTACAGCTCCCTATTTTTTACCCCAAGGATAATCAGTTCCTTCACCAATTTAGGCTGCATGATGAAACTAGAGTGAAGCAAAATGAAGCTGCTTTACCTCCACAGTCTGTCTCTGTCAAGTTTTGACTTCTTGCTGCACTCAGTAAAATGTTCTTCAGGCTAAGACTAAAGAAAACATACTTCCAGAGGTCATATAAAGAGTGCAGCTTACAGACCCCCTCATTGCATAACTGTTCTGGGCTGATCTCATGTTGACTAAAAACATTTTCTTTTATGGAAGAGTGCTCTTCATGTTTTTTTCAGATACTGTTGCATGAAAAAAAAATATTGACATGAATTCAACAAGCTGATGGAAGATTATATATTTGTGCTTTAATATCAGTTCTCAACTCTACCACTGCCATCTTTGTGTGTCATAAATCGAGATTCATTTTCTACTGCTCAACCTAAATCATTCACTGCTACTTCTTTCCCCCAAAATGGTGAATCTGAATCAGATGGAGATGGTCTTCACAGAAAACAAAGGACAACCTATTATTATATCCTACAACAGAAAAGCCACCTGCAATAGTAGCCTCTTAAGCATTTTTTCTGAACTAGGATGTACAGTTAACCCCTATTTGATTATAGAATAGAGGAGTGAGGTATTTGAAAGAGAACAGTGCAAAAGGTGGAACCTAAAAATGTAAGAAGTAGTGACATGCTGAGACTTAACTATTGCAATGTTCTGTGAATAATGGTACTGACAAATATAGCTAAGAAAGCTCAAGAGTTCAGGCAGCGTTTAGGAGTGAGTTGGTACTATTAAGTGTCAGCCTGTACTGTTGTGTAACTGCCATGTGTAGTTACAAGTTGGTAGTTATTACTTCCAAAAGTTCAGATCCTCTACAATGTGGCAAAACTCTCCTCCATGTCCATTAACATCAATATAAAACCCCATAAAGGAGATTCATACTACTAAATGTTGAGACAGGCCTTTTACCTCATGACCTGTTAGGGAACAAGCAAGCTGGCCACATCTACCACTGCAGATTTTTCAGAATCTTGTAAATTATTTGCATTCTGGTTGATTGACTGATGTGTGCCTTAATCTTTTCCTGCTGTTATTGTTCTCAATTAACATAAAATCTGTGTCACTTGGGGTGAAGCTGTACTTTAAAAATGTATTTCTTTTTCATAATGTAGATTTATAATTAGTTTAATATTGGAAGCTGCTTTGAACTAAGGGGGAAAGCTCGACATAAATTGTTCCTTATAATTCCCCTCCAGCACCAATATGTAACAACTTTTATCCCTGCTGCCATATTTCTTGGAAGGACATATTCTGGGTTGCTTTCCTTTCCACACCCCTCTTCGGAATAATGTTTGTTCAGGATTGTTCTACAGAAGTTTATCATACATCCTCTTGACAGCTCACTCCCTTCAAATGACTCAGAACTGCACCTTCTTGGATCTCCTGGAGAGGTTCAATGATCAGACAAAGCTGCTGAAAGTTAAGCTTGAAGCTATGTAACCCTCTCCAGACAGGCCCATGGAGCTGGCTTCATAATCTTGTTGTTTAGTCGTTAAGTCGTGTCTGACTCTTCGTGACCCCCACGGACCAGAGCACGCCAGGCCCTCCTGTCTTCCACTGCCTCCCGGAGTTGGGTCAAATTCATGTTGGTCGCTTTGATGACACTGTCCAACCATCTCGTCCTCTGTCGTCCCCTTCTCCTCTTGCTTTCACACTTTCCCGACATCAGGGTCTTTTCCAGGGAGTCTTCTCTTCTCATGAGATGACAAAAAGTATTGGAGCCTCAGCTTCAGGATCTGTCCTTCCAGTGAGCACTCAGGGTTGATTTCCTTCAAAATGGATAGCTTTGTTCTCTTTGCAGTCCAGGGGACTCTCAAGAGTCTCCTCCAGCACCACAATTCAAAAGCATCAATTCTTCAGTGGTCAGCCTTCTTTATGGTCCAGCTCTCACTTTCATACATTGCTACTGGAAAAACCATCGCTTTGACTATGCGGACCTTTGTCGGCAAAGTGATGTCTCTGCTTTTTAAGATGCTGTCTAGGTTTGTCATCGCTTTCCTCCCAAGAAGCAGGCGTCTTTTAATTTCGTGGCTGCTGTCACCATCTGCAGTGATCATGGAGCCCAAGAAAGTAAAATCTGTCACTGAAAGAACCCTAATAGGAATAATAGATCCTAGGAGTGGCTTTAGTGTGTGAACAGTGTAACAGCTCCTGTTCCCCAGTCTGGTGGCCGCCAAATGCTCTGGGATAGGATCTAGCATTAGCCACAGCTAGCAAGGGTTACCCTTGCCAGATAAAGTCCAGAGCATTTTGAGAGCTCCAGTATGAGAAGGGAGAGGCTGGGACTCTTGAAAGATGTTGTGGCTACTACAATTCTGTATCCACATTATACTCTGCTTATAGAAATTGCTGTTGTCTCCTGTCATGTGGCTGTCCCCAGCAAACTTGGCATTATCCCCTAGTTTCCATACCCTACAGCAACTGACAGGAACTAAACAGGAAAATAGCATATTTCTCCCTGTTTATCCTGGCCTGCATGTCACTTCCCTTTCTCTGTTGTCTCCCTTGTGTGGCTTCTCAGGTTGTAAGCCCCTTCAGACTGGCATCTATTCACACGGACAGTAAAGCATCTTTATTATTTCAGCAGTAGCAACAAATATCTGGCCATATGACATATCAAGAGGGGATGAGCTCTAATTCATACGTAATGAGTTTACTCTAGTTCATGCAATACGTTCTCACAAATTGAAGAATATTTGTAGTATATGAATTGACTATCATTCACTCTTAACTAAGTGAACTCTTGGCCCCTCTATTGGCAGCTGTTTTTTTGCAGGTGGTTGGCTATTCTTGTTTATAATGTTTTAAAATTGATCTGCTCTTGAGTCTTGTTCACAGTTATCATTTATGGCACTGTTTATTTTACCAATTTTTAAAAAATATATTACTAATTTGTTTGCACTTTGCTTGTTCTCCTTTATTTAACTGTTTTTCTCTTTTTAAAGTTCAGATTAAAATTATGTGTATGAAACAAATGGCAAGTCCAAGTGTTCTTTCTTGCTTCAAAATGATACCGTAGAGTGTTTTTTTCCTCTTCCTTTCTGCCCTCACATGTTAAGACATATGTTCTTCTGTCTGTGCCCTTGCTAATCAACTTATTCAGTATTGTCAATTATGAATGTATGTGGGGGCACTCCAGACCTTACTGAATACTATTGCATTCCCAATACCAGCAAGCATATTATGACCCTAATTCATAGCAAAGTAATGTAAACAAATACCTGAACAAGTCTTCCCTGGTGCCGGTTATCTTTAACAGGCTATTATTTGTTTGCTGCTTGTAATGATTTTGAAGTTGTTATATTTTCCACAAAGTAGCATAGAAAATGTAACAAAATCATTTTTTAAGAAACAGCTATCAAACTTAATATTTAAAAAATAATAAATGAGCAATTCAAATCAGTTTAAAACTAGGCATGCTATTCAATGCTGTCATAAAATCTAAAAACACTAAAAAAATGTATAACAACAAAATCAGAAACCCATCCTATGAAATTGAAAACCATCTTGAAATAACAAACTAATAAAAAGAGAGGCATGTCTGAAAGATGATGAGGTGGTAATATCTCTAGGTAATGAGAATTCCATAAATAGGGGGCACAGTGGAAAAGCCTCTTCTTTCTGCCTGAGTAGCTACACCTCCTTATGAGCACACAAGCAGGGACCTCTTCAGCTTTAACTCTCTCATAAACTACTGTTTGGACCTCCTTTCTCTCCCCTTTTCAAAAGATCATCCTTCCTGTCAGCATGTTGTAACAGCTCCCCTGCGCCAGCACAACTCTCAGAGCTATATAGTGGAACTAGCAAAAACAAGACACACCCACAGCCTTCAGGTTTACCATTTGTGGTTTAGAAGGTTGCCTAATCTACCTCTTAGAGGTTGTGTAGAGAAATCAGTTCAAAACCTGCCCTGCTGTGTTCAAACTTTTTTACCCAGTTCCTATGTACTTGTTCTCCTCCACCCATCTGATCACTGACTTAACTGTTGAATTCAGTGCATGCAGGTGCTGCATGTAGCCTTCAAATATAGCCTTTTCCTGGGAGCTGGAACTTCATAATCTCCAGCCAAAGTGTAGAGAAGCACCTTCTTCTGTTCAACTCAGTAGCAACTCATTCTCTAGGCTCAAGTCTAAACACTTTCTGCAACAGAGACAACTGCTAAAATGCTCTTTTATGCTTCCGTGTCTGGGCCCTAGTCCATTCCAGGCTTTCAGTTCACCTTGGTGAGGCTCACGGAATCAGCTTTTGTTCATCCTCCATGCCATGTGCACTGTCCAGTCAAATAGCTGTGGCAAGTGCACTGGGGCTATTTGCACCAAGTGATAGAGCACACAGACCTACCCAGTAATTTTGTCAGCTGGGTCCAAATCCTATGCAAATACCCCATAATGCAAACGCTGCCCAATGGTTTAATATCTCCTTTCTTTTACTTTTACTTTTACCTTGTAGCCTAGCCCTAGCCTACAAGGCTAGGCTATCCCACCCCTCCCACCCTACTCTTATTTTCTGTTGCTCTGGAGCCCCTGGTATGTGCCATTCAGCAAGATCCAAAGATCACCAGAATCCCTTTAAGGAGCAAGAATTCAAATTCATCCTCTAGGCCAATGCTTCCCAACCTTGAGTCCCCAGATGTTCTTGGACTACAACTCCCAGAAATCCTGGCCAGCACAGCTAGTGGTGAAGGCTTCTGGGAGTTTTAATCCAAGAACACTGGGAGATCCAAGGTTGAGAACCACTGCTCTAGGCAGATAATTTGCAGCAGCTGCTGCTGTTATTAAGCAAACCCCACAACTGGCATCCCATGACTAATTGACTTAATTAGCAAATTTGGAACTCTTTCAGAGTACAAGATAATTTGGAGAAGATAGGGGATTCACCCCATGTCAATGGGATGAATCCCTAGAGAAGGCAAAGACTGGGGCTAGCCATTCAAATAGGCACCAGCACATCTGGAATACTTGGGAATTTTGATATCCAAGAAAAAGTAGACCTAAACTTCTCCACATGCCTTAAAAACATGGAAGATGTAGAATGGTGGAACCTATTATCACATAGCTTAATAAGGCAAATAAATGTTGTCAGAAGGAATGCAGTTCCCAAAATCTTTGCATTACAGAAAACAAGCTACAACTACTGATTTTAGAAGTGTAGGTTCGGTTTCCTGAATATTAAAATTTATCAGGTATGATGCTGAATTGGAGAAAAGCTGGGACTAGCTTGGGCTGGGTGAGCAGGGCTTGAATTATAAAATACTAACACAATTGGAGGAGGAGTGGTGGGTGGCCTTTAACTGTAACTCTGTAAGCCCTACATCTAAATGCCCCTATTGTTACAGCCATGGGGAGACCTGGGATTTGACATACAGAAATCTCAGACTATAAGGCAACCCCAACCTGGGAGACAGATTGATAATGTGACACAAATGGGGTAGAATGGGGCTCCCTCATTTTTGCACACAGACTCTTATATTCCTGCACCACAGGTGAACTAGAACTCATGCTGGAAAAAGCTATAGACTGAGTTGGCTGCTGTACTGGAGGTGGAGTAGTGAAATTCTTCAGTGTTTCCCAATGGAACGGCACTCTTGCAAACATCAAAACTCCTGTGCCCACATTGGATATCAGAGAGATTAACGTGCAGTAATATAACAATTGCAGGAGATGCTCTGACCAAGTAGAGATTTTAATCTACATGGTGTGCTCGTGATCAGCCAACGCCCCCCTTTGGCAATTAATACATTAATTTTCTTATTTTAAATGACTCCAGATTTATCAGCACATAATTTACTGCTAGGATATCTACCGGTGGAACAGAACAGGGGAAATGGTATACACTGTGGCTGAAATCCTGTTGCTTAGCATACTAAGTGACATCCAGAATAGGCCCATTGAATCAGTGAGGATCTGGTGAGTCACCTCCAATGTAGGTTCCATTGATTAAATGGGCCTACTCTACTTGGGACTTATTACGCTAAACAATAGGATTTCAGCTGTGCATCTTTTCCTCCATATTATAAATTCCAGCCACCTTCAGTTTTTAGAAAATGAACCTGCAATACTAAATTGGAACAAGCAAGATATCACGGATAATACAGTTGATTTCAATAAGTTGAACATTATAGTTCCGGATAAGCAACAAAGAGAAATACCGTATTTTTCCGTGTATAGAACGACACTTTTTCCTAAAATAATTAGAGGAAAAATTGAGGATCGTTTTATACACGGAAGGAGGCAGTAGCACGCGCGCTCAGGCGCCTCTTGCTGCTGCCGCTGCCCAATTGCCTCTTCCAGAGCTCAAGGCTTGTCCCTTCTGGTGGCTGAGGCAGCAGCAGGAGGAGGAGGCAGAGACCGAGGTGAAGGAGCATTCATACACGCTCGGGCGCCTCTTGCTGCTGCCTCCCCCGCCTACCCGATCACCTCCTCCAGTGGGACTGACGGGGGCTCAGAAGGAGGCAGAGGCAAACGAGCACTCTCTCGCTCTTGGGCGCCTCTTCCTGCTGCCTCCCTCGCTGGATCACCTCCTCCAGCGATTGTCTCCTTAGGGCAGGGGACAGCAAGCTGGAGGCAGCAGGAGACGGAGGTGGAGGAGCAGTTGCCCATTAACTGCTCCTCCACCTCCATCAAGGGTCAAAATTAGGGGGTCGTTTTATACATTGGGGGGTCGTATACATGAAAAAATACGGTAGTATCTTACAGAAGGTGGAGTTCCATTGACAAGCAACTCAAAAGTACAGAAGTGCAAAAATTGCAAAGTACCAGATAGGCCAGAGATGAAACAGATATGGAAGCAAGATCAAGTCATCCTCCTCCCCATAATAATTTCAGCAACCGGAGGCATTCCAAAACCTTTGGTTGCCAATGTAAAACAACTGCCAATAGCTGCTCATTTGCTTCCTAAAGTTCAAAATCAGTGATTTTGCAAGCATGTCATTTCACTTGCAGATTCTCAAGACTTGATTCCTATTTTGCAGACTTGACCTTTGAGTCCGCCCCCATGCACCAGCAATGCTGAGAAATAAAAAGTGCATAGTCATCATCGTAATAGGAGAAAAATGGCAAAAGAGGGGAGGAGATGTGAGGATGTGCTGCTTCTCTTCTTTCTCTAAGAAGAGAAGCAGCAGTAGTATGGAACGCCCTCCCGAGGGAGATTCCTCCGACGCCGACGTTGATGACGTTTCGGCGCCAGGTCAAAACCTTCCTGTTCTAGAAGGTTTTTAATTGAAATAATATCAACTGTGGGTCCTGATGGCAATTTTTAGAGCATTGTAGTTTTAATTGTATTTTAATTGTTTTATCTTTTTATTGTATCAAAATTGTTGTAAGCCGCCCAGAGACCTTTAGGTAGTGTGGGCGGCATATAAGTTAAATAAATAAATAAATAAATAGTAGTAGCAGGAGGAAGCCAGAGAAACTGATTTTTAAAATAAACCACTTCTAGAAGGCTGTGCCATTTTTTTTTTAAAGAGTTCTGCCAAGAATCACCAGGCAAAACCAAGGCCAGAAAGTTACAGAAAGCTAGGCAGGTTAACTGTGGGAAGCAGCTTCAATGCTGGAAAACCCATTGAGAGATGACTCCCAACATTTTGTGGTAAATTCCAAGAACTTCCAATGTAACAGGAAGCAACAAATAGAGGTACAAACTGGTATATCTAGGAGAACCCTATGCTACCTTCGCTGGGATGATAGATTTTACCAATACATTTGTTGTGACATTTTCATCCCAGCTGTTCCTTGTTTGTAGAAAACACTGTATACAGCACATGACTGAAACCTGGTGACATTGTTTACAACTGTTTGGGTGATTATGACGCAGAAAGATCCACAGCATTACTTTGGAGGACGAAAATGTCCATTTTGATTTACAAACATTAAAATGCCATGGTCCTTTACCATAAAGTTTGAACCACTGCAGGAATGGGCTGGTGCACTCTTAAAGATAGCAACAAGACAACGTATTTGCTGGAGCAAACTAGCCCATTTCCCCCCAACCCCAGCTTTCCTACCCACACCTTTCTGGCTCCTGTCAATGGCCTTCTCCTTTTTTAGTGCAAGTAAGATTGCTCTCCTTTGGTTCATCTCCAGCGCATGTGATTGGTGGGAATGGACCAAAGGAAGCCTTCCTCTTTCAATGTGCCAATATCGTGAAGTAGCTTAATAAGAGAGCCGCTTTATGATACAGGGAAATTAAGCACTTCCTCGGCTCTGTGCCCCTCTGTCTGTCTGCCTGCCTGTGTTTATGGCCTGACTTGGCTTTTTAAAAGGGGTAAGCAGAGCAGCAGGGTGGCAGGAGAAGACAGGAGGGGGGTTTCTAAAGACAGCATGGGGAGGCTGCCTTTGGAAAGCTGAGCTCTTCTCTGTGTGCACATATCTGCCCACCCACCTGCCCGGGTGTGTGTGTGTGGCTTGGTTTTTTAAAAGGGGCAAGCTGAGCAGCAGAAGTAGCAGGATGAGACTTTGTTTCTCAAAGAAAAAAGCAAACCAAAATCCCCCCCCCCTTGTTGCCCTCGCCTGTCTGTTCCACTTCTGACAATGGGCTGGTGGAGACCAAATAGGGTTGCTTCTAGTCCTTATGCCACTTGGATGAGAAGATCCCATCAAGTGGCATACCAGACTCCCTAGTGACCCTATTTAGCCTCCTCCAGTCCACTCCAAGCCGGCATGTAGATAAGCCCTTAGACCCAACAAGTGATTAAGGGACAAAGGGATTTTGCTCAGCAGTGCCTTGGCTGAAGAAATCAGAGCCCTGTATAACTACTGAAAGTTATGTTAAGAGTTGGACTTGACCCTAAGACTCACTAAACTTTTTTTTTTACACCCAGAGACACCCTGAGGGAAGGGGAGGAGTACAGTATATTTTCATTCCCCCATAAGGTCAAAAGCAGCCAACCAGTGATAGGAAGGCAGGAGATCTATAGATGAGAAAGAGTTAAGATTGCATCTCTTCTGCTCCTCACTTCCACCTGAACATTGCAACCTAGGTGGCTGCTTTGGGTAAAGAAAAAGAAAACATCAGACTAAAAAAATTGACAAGTGATGAACATTACCTGCAGTTTGAGCCTCTGACGAATGTCCCCTAAGGGCAGGGATCTTTTCATAGATGCCTATGGAATTATGAGCACCATTGGTCGGGTGAGGCTTATGTAAGCAAATAGTTTGAGAGAGACTTGTTTCCTTTAATGTAATTTCTGGAATATGCACATGAGCTGAAAAGTGATCCCTTAATACACTGTGAAGAGTTACCAAATAATGCTGAGCTTAATGCACTCTTGGCTTATGCATAGTTGTTTTTCAAGACTGGGATATCTTTTTAAAAAATCAACCAAGTGGAGAATCCAGCAGTGTATGGTTGTATTATCTCTCCAGGCTAGAACTGTTTGTCTTACCCTTTGGTGTCTCTGGGACCCCTTGTGGGATCTAATGCACTTACTTCTTGTTGTTGTTTAGTCGTTAAGTCGTGTCCGACTCTTCGTGACCCCATGGACCAGAGCACGCCAGGCCCTCCTGTCTTCCACTGCCTCCCGGAGTTCGGTCAAATGCACTTACTTACAATACCCTAAACCTGAAAACGTTATTGTTTCTGGACTACAAGCCTAGATTCTGGGAGTTACAGTCCAAGACATAACATTGCCAAGAGATGCTGCTAACGGAGCCTTAGATAGACCAAGGTACACTTATCTCACATTGTGAGCCTTCCAGGCCCTCAAGATCTTCCAAGCAGACCCTCCTGTCACTCCCGTTTCCATTGCAGGCACATTTGATGGGGACACAAGAAAGGGCCCTTCTCTGTGGCAGCTCCCAGGTTGTGGCAGGCTCTCTCTTAAGAAGATAGGTTGCCCCCCCTCCCTTTTATCCTTCTGCTTACAGTTAAAGACTCACCTCTTCTGACAGACTTTTAGTAAGTTTTAATAATCATGACTGAGTGTTTTTTTTGTGTGTGTGTTTTTATTTTCTAAATTTATTTTACAGTCCTGATTGTTTTTTAAATTACTTAATGGGTTTTTAATTAGAAGTATAGTTAAATTGCCATTTAATTTACTGTATTTTCAGTTTTACCTATTTTAATTTTGTGAGTCACTTTGGATTCCTTCACTGGGAGAAAAGTGGCCCACAAACAAACAAACAAAACTATATTGTGTGGCAGATGCTTGGGGATAAAACCAGCAATACCCATGGCATTCTTCTCTGTTAGAGATGCACACACCGTAGGTAACATCCTGTATCCACCACCTTGGCCTGCTACCTTCAGATGCACCGAGACAATGGCACTTCAGCAGCATTGAGACACAATTCAATTGTCAGTACAGTTTGCTTCAGGAGATGTAATAGGCAAGAGCATCTTGTTCTTCTCTTCTCAGGCAGGTTTTTTGGGCTGGCCCTATCCACTGCCCATTAACAATACTGAATTCCTTCACCACTATGTAAGCCAAATTCACGGCCACATTGAGTCCAAACTCAGTCTTTTCATCCCAGTACAACCACTCTATCTAATGCAGAATGCTTTATCTATTATCTTTCATCTCACGTTTCCCCATATCTTAGAATCCTGTTGCATTTCCCCAGAGTCATCATTCATCAAAAGGTAAGCTGAATATTTGAACCAACAATGCAAAATTTTATTGTATTTTTTTACAAATCAGCCTATATTGTCCAGTAATAAAAGTAAGAATATAAAAGAGGGATGGCATTAACCCACTTATTGACAACTAAGAGAAAATTTTAAAAATTTCATGATCATAAGCAACGTTACCTGCTTTCTGATTTAAACCAGTCTTTTCATTCAGCAATGGGGATTCAGTTTGATGGAAAAGATCCTTTCTTGTACATCCGAAGTGCTTGGTTATTAAGACAATCAGTCACAATGGACTTCAAAGAACAACCATTTTGAACACGGAGGTTTGGTGTTTCATATGACATACAAGGCATTTCACTCCTAATTGTATGGAAAGCATGCAGATACTTTGTGAAGAATGACATTCTGCAACTGAATTCTGGTTGCAAAAGGGCCACAATTATAGACTATTAAATATATACTTGGAAGAAATATGTTTGTCTGAGCAGAACAATATGTGAACAACCATCCCACATGAGATTGTTCTTCCCTTCCCTTGTTCTTCACAGGCTCCCCATCCTTGGTTTAGAGGAGGGATGGGCAGCACGTGGCTCTCCAAGTGGTGTGTGTCCTGCTGTGACTTCCATCAGCCTTACTCAGCATAGCCACTAATGATGAGGAATGCTTGGAACTGTGCCCCAGCAACACCTGGAGGGCCACAATTTCCCCATCTTTGGTTTGTAGAGCACAGGGGAGAATTCACCAGAGACCTATTCTTCTTGCAAGCTGTTCTCTGAGTTCCACAGACTGGCCATCTACCTCCAAATGCCTGGTGATTTTTTAATGTTATTTGTTGTGATTTTATTACTGATTTTAACATTGTTTGTAAACTATCGTGGAAGAACCTGTATCCTGGAGGCAGGATATAAGTAACAGTAATGGAAATACACCCATGCCTGCTGTGTTACAGTACCAGTGTATCTCCAGAGCAGGGCTGCACAACCTGTGGCCCATCAGACATCATTTGATTGCAGTTTCCATCAGCCCTTGCCAACCTAGTTAGATATGATGGAAATTGCACCTACAATTTCAGCCCAGGGCAGGGGTATTCCTGGGGGCCCCAGAGATGTCACAGCCCAAATTTTATTTTGCCGATTTGTGGTACAAACAGAGGGTGCCACCCAGAATGCTTCTGTCTGGTGACTAGGGAAGAAAGAAAACTGAATCTTATTAAGGCTATAAAGGAACTCCTTTCCTGGGAGGGTTTGCCAACACTCAAAATGCCAGAATACATTACTTGGGTTCCTCCAACATAGGAAGTTGGCTGGAAGTTGGCTGTAAAGATTTTAAAAAGCTGGGTTAGAAGAAAAGGACCTAAATATATATATATAATCCCCCCATGTCTGCTTTCAAGAGCGGAATAGTGCATACGGATGAAACGCTACAGAGCTGGAATAAGGCAACTGGTGGCAGCTGAAAGATCTCCTTTCCCCTGCTATCAAACAAAATCCCCTTTGCAAATCTTCGCCGCCCAAGTAGAGCTTGGGTTGGGCTCTGCCCTCAGCGTCTCGCGTCAACCCTTTTCCTGTGGGTGGGGAGCCTTTTCTTTTCAAACATGTTTTTTGGATACAAGGGAGCACAGGCTGGGCTGCCCGGGCTGTTCCTGCCCATACAGGTGTGCATAACTCACAAGGAATGCCAGACAACCTTGAGTCACGGATAGCCGCCCCCCTGCCTCGGTGCACGTCCTCGTAACGCGCGCGCCCAGGCACACACACACACACACACAGGCGCACACACCTGAGGTAAAATAAAGACGGTCTCTTCCCGCTTCGGCTTGCCCGAGACCGATTCGCGCCGCCGCCGCCGCCGGGCCAGGCAAGCCCCTCCACGCGTGTGCCCCTGGTGGAGGGAAGGCAGGCAGCCGGAGGGACCGCCTCAGCAGAGAAGCCGCCGCCAAAGAGGAGGGAAAGGTGGCAGCCCACACGGGAACCGAGCAAACCAGGGGTCCTGCAGAGGTATGCCCCCCCCCCCCCCCAATGCGCCAGCACTTCCTTCCTTCCTTCCTGAGGATCTCAGCTTGGTATCTGAATTAATAACAGCAGTCTGGCTGGCGGGGGAGAAGAAGTGGAAGGGAGTGGAAGGGATTTTCAGGGGGAGACAGATAGATAGATAGATAGATAGATAGATAGATAGATAGATAGATAGATCCAACGGTAATTTTGAAATAGCAATGAGGCGGTGAAATCAACTCTTGCTTCTAAAAGAATTTCCTGGCTTGGTGCGAGGGTGTCTCTTCTTTGGATTGTTGCACAGGAGTCGGACTTTGAATCAGATCCCACGTTAATGAGGTTTGTGCAATTAATTTATTTATTTCTCTCCTGGGCCACTGAGCTGGCTGTTCTTCCCGTTCTTTGCCTATCCATTCCCCAGAGAGAGAGAGAGAGAGAGAGATGATGAACTGAGGTGTAGGGCTTCCCATGTTGCAAGCAAGGGTGGTAGGGAGAACTCAGGAGTGTTTCAGGGCTCCTTCGTACTCCCGTTGTAATCTGCTGTCTCCTGTCTTTGCACGGCTTGAACCTGGCACAAGTTGTTGATCAGCCAGTTTGAGGATGCAGAGCTGGACAAGTCGTCCCCCCCTTCTTCCCGGAGGTATATTTTTCAAATTTAACTGTATCATCTCTAAGCATGCACACACACAGCTTGCATTTGTATGCAACTTGCATTAGGAAATCCTTAAGAATACTTCTGTAAGTTTTACTTTTTACTGTCTATGGGAGAAAGTTCAGATGTTCCCAGAAGAGCAGGTTGAAAAATATTTTGTTTTTTCTGGCAAAGATCCTCGGTTTTTAACTATTGCACAGCAGGCAGATGTTCCATAGGTAAATCTTACTTCGGCATTCTGACTAGAAAAGGTTTTGCTTATTTAATTTCTACCTAGGACATGGGTATTATATTTGATACTGTTCATGAGCTTTTCCAGAATTCTCCTGCAAGAAGCAGAAGCAGCATTTTTGCAAAATTCACTGTTTATTTTTGGGGGGTAGGGGTGGAGGGGACTGACATATATTCACACTTATCTACAGAGAGTTAATTTATTAAGGTAAATTTATTTAAACTCGGTCATTATATGATTGTTCCTTGAGGGAAAACAAAATACTTGTCATGGTTTCAGATTTGTATGTCATGTCTTCAGGAATGAGGGATGGAGGAAGGCAGGCAGGCAGGCAAGGGGCACATGGTGTTCAGAGGGACTCACTGTGAGGTACGAGGCACAGGAAAAATAGGTGTGGTGAAGTGAGATTATATGTGAGGGATTATATGTGACGACAGGGGTAGATGTCAAAAAACAGATTAAATGTACAGAATTGTAATTCAAATTGTCTGAGCACAATTTGCTGAAACTCATCTCAGCCCCATATGCTCTGCCTGGTGTTATGGCACCACCACCTTGACACTTGTGAAATATGAGTAAAAAAAGAGAATGCCTGAACATGCGCAGGGTATCTTTCCACTTACAAACCAGGTGTGAGTGGATTACACAGAATGTAACAGTTTTTCAATACAGATGTCTTTTATCAACAATTCAGCAACAGAAGACATACATTTTTCTGAAGCAAGTACATCTCCTCTTGGCATTAACATTATTTAGTGTCTAGAGATCCACAACCCATAGTTTTCACAACCAACCAGTGTGTAGAATCTCTCAGAATCTAGCCAGAGTTAGAGAAACTGAAGAATGAAAGGCAAGGAAGGAGAAATCTGTCTCACCCAGCTATCTTTCCAGGTTAGACCCTCCCTCTGTGAAGTAACCATTAGGTCAGATTCAGTTGCAGAAGTGGCCTATCCTTTGGCATGGGAGTCTGCGTCCACCAGACAATCAATAGGTACTCTTCAACTTCATCTATGCCAGAGAAAGTGGTGCATAGTTACATTTGCAAGGAAGGAAAGAGAAAACTCTCGGAAGGGGGGGGGGGGGACATACAAAGGGAACTTCCATGGCCTAGTGCTGCAAGGCAGGGCAACAGCCCAAGAAACAACTGGTCTTTCTGGAAAAGAAAAGAACACAACAGAATTATTAGGTTGATCTGAAACCTCTGAGTTTTAATGCTCAGACTTTCTTCTGTTTTGACAGAAGTGTCCCATCTTGTGCAAGGTACCCACCAAAGTGCTCCACTTCTTTCAGGTCATTCCACATTCATTTTCTTTTTTTAATAAATCAAGATTCCTTGCTAGCCAAGGTTGGTGGGATAAGATATTCTTGCTCATTCATGCCTTGAGCTGGCTGGTCTTTGCCAAAAGTACTCTGTGTAACTAATGGGGTGTGAAGCTGAAACAGGATTATCCCTCAGGAGGAGAACAAATTCCTGGAAAGTCAACAGGAATTGGGTAGAAGGACAGCAAGAGCTTGAAGTAGCAGACAGGGTGTCTAGTAGGATCCTTTGTGGGTGCTAACTATGCAAACAGAAGACAGAGAAATGCCTTGGGTTACCATATTTTCAGTGGCAGAAAGCTGTTGTCATTTGCTTAAAAGGTGACTGACTGGTTTAAAGATTGACCTATGCTGTCTCCCGAGTGCTTCGAATGTATACAATGTAGGGTTACCTTGCAGTGGGGCATTGCTGTCATTGCTGTTGTAGTTCAAGATGGCCTGCTGCTATGGTAGTTCCATTTGAGATTTGGTGATAAAGATTTTTACAGTGTGCCTTGCACAAGCTTCTTCCACTGCAAGAAATCTCCTGGGATGCATTTAGACTTCCCTGCTGTGCACCTTCCCTGAGAAGGAGAGTGAGTGCCAAAGGGTGGTACACCATATCCAGGGACTGCACCTGTTCTGTCACTCTGTGTACTCAGTATTGTTGTGAGTACCTTACACAGTTGTAATAGTTTGATTCCACTTTAACTCTTGTGGCTCCATCCTGTGATGGAATCCTGGGACCTGTAGTATGGCAAGGAACCAAGAATTCTCTGTTGTAATTCAGGCAGGTGTACTAGAAATCTAGGATGAATATTCTATGCCCCTTACCAGACTATATATCCCAGGATTCCATAGGATGGAGCCATGACAGTTCGAGTGGAATCAAACTGCTTTAACTGTGTGGTGTAAATATTGCCCCATCTCCCTAACATTTGAGTAGTTCCCTTGCATGTACCCTCTCGATGGATAAGGTGTTTTGTTACCAGAGGCAGAGCAGCAAATGGCACCATCCTACCAAAAACAATGCATACAGAAAGCCATGACACATGAACCAAAAAGATGCACAAGCACCTCTCATCCCTCAAAATGCAGCAAAAGTACAGCAAGGTCAAATTAAATGATTAAGAATTTATTGCTCTTTCACGTTACCCCAAATCTGCTACTTCTCTCTGCCTCATGGTAGGGCCAGCCCTGAATATTAAGGCTTCTTTATTGCCAACACATGCTGAGGTTTGAACTTCTGCAAAAGAATACACATTGGGAGTCTGAAGATATTCTGGCCTTTAAATGTCAGAGGTCTATAGCTCTCTCGATCTTCTGTTCTCCCTTCTACACTACAAAGCTAGTTTGGGAGGGTTTGCAGCTTGTTCAACAGACAAGCTCTTCTCTGTGAAAGGGCAAATTTCTCTTCTTGTGTTTAGGAGAAGCCACTTGGAATTACTGTGTTGCAAACCCTGTGAAAAGTCTGCTTCAGAACATGTGCAAATGACGGCTGGCAAATCATGTAAAGGGTGTTAACAGCTCCAAAACAGCTTTCTCTCTATTTCTATTCAGGAGAGTCCCATATGAGGGGGAGTGGCATTTCCAGTGTGTTAATATTTAGGAAAGGAAGTCTACTGAAACAATGCCTATGGACATGCAATTGAAACTGACTGTATGTGTTTCCTGGCTGTTCTTGCGTCCATCTTGATTATCTCCCTCTGTTACCTCCTCTGTGTCAAATTTTATACTGCAAGCTCTTCAGAGCAAGAACCTGTCTTTTTAGTCTTATTCTGTAAAGAAGCAAAGCAATGCTGCTGCCAATCAATTTGAAACACAAACACACTCCTGTCTTTTGAGACATTAAACCTGGAAGTTTATATACCACAATGATACTCAAACAGCATCTGCCGTGTTATCTGAATGTTCCTGTCACTTTCACTTCCTGAATGCATTCTCCACCAATTCTAGCTTTTTCTATTTAGGCTTTTGTTTTAAAGGAAAAGGCTGTTTGTGTGAGGAGAAACTTGGTATTACGAACAAGAAACTTGTTTTGGCTTTTGTCAGGGGACCACAGTCAGTCACACCCCAGATGAATATTAATCTGTTAGTCTAAATGGTGCATTATAGCCTTTGTGCCATCTACCCTAACAGATCTGCTTGTATTCCAGATTATTTCAAATATTATTTTTAAACAGAAAAAAATTATTGTTCTTGTGTATGCTATCGGCTCCTTCCCCTCCCGCACTCCTGCCTTCATACTCCCTGTAATGTCATCTATAGCCATGGAACAATCTTCCATTCTTTATCTCTCAATTTACTTTACTCCTTCAAATTCCTCCTTTAAGCTGATTTATTCTTCAAAGTCTTTCCTGGGTCACTATAACCTCGTCTCTCTCTTGTACTTCTTTCTACTGGTTAAGCCTTCCACAGCCTTCTGGTTCAAAACTCTGTTTCCTTGCTTTTGCCATAGGGCTTTGAATGTTAAGCCCTCTGCAGAAGCACTGGTGAGCTCATGGAAAAAAATGAACCAAATGATTGCGTGAATGCCTCACTGTTGTGACTCTGGTGCCATGTTGAAACAGTTTTTTTTTTGTCTGCTTGTTTCTTTTTGTGGGGAAAACACAAAAGCATGTGGCCTGAATGAAACAGGTAGTCCCAAACAGAGTAGACCTGTTGACTAAAATAGGCTGCACAAGTGTTGACTTACACTTTATCATATCTACTTTAGTTGGCACTAGTGATTAGATTTAGATCAGTGTCTTGTGCAGTGTGTGTAGAGCTTGGGTGTGTTATATGTCAGGCTGAAGGAAGCAGCTGGAAACTGTGTTTGCAGTTTCTGTTAAAGGCTTATTTACGAGCTGCCGAACAATTACACTGAACAACTACACTCTGCAGTTTCCCTTTCTTTTAGTAGATTCATTCTTATTCTTCTACCCATAAAAATATTTCATGGTATTCTCCTATCCACCACCAATATTCTATCAATATGTTGAACCTGCCCTCCAAGTTCCTTATGGGAAAAAAACCACCTACAGGACAAAAATTCAAAATTGTTGCAATTTTTTTTTAAAAAAAGCATTTGGACCAAAGCAGAGCATGCATATTAACAAAATGTTGTTTGGTGGTAGCTTGCCCCTTGGAGGTGGTTGACTCCTAAAGGTGAGTACCTCAGGCAGACAGTAAATGGGGAAGAGGCATCACTTCATAACACTGGACCTCTGTTACATTTCTTCCCTTTCCCTCTTACAGCTCATTGCAGTCATGGGGAAGGGAAGGCTAAGCCAAAGAAGTGGTGGTGGAGGAAACATATTAAACTCCTTTCTACTGCAGCCTAGGTTTAGTACAAATCAAGTCCCCATATTCTGTGGGAACTTTTAACCAAAGGTTGTGGGGTGGGATGGGGAATGCCAGATACAATCACAACCAGTTTGGTCTTTAAATGCTGTCAACATTTCTGCAACGACTGGCCACAGCGCCAGAAATATTTTAGTCTGAAGCGATGCCACAGGGTAGGATATGTTTTCAAAGAAAAGCAACGGTCTGTCCGACTGTATGGTTCCAAAGAAACTGGAACAACCAAACTAGCAAGTGGATACCTTTTACTTGGTTGATCTGTTTGCCTAAACAAACCTCCATCAGTTTATGTGCTCTGCTTGATAAAAGTCTTTATGTAACCCTGAAAATCTCATGTATTTTTCTACCAACTGTCAAAGGGGGGAAATCCTGTGTATTTTAGACCTCCAATTTTTAGTTATTTATTTAAAAGTACAGCATTGCCTTCTTCACATTTGCAGGGTCAAGAATTGTCTGGAACTGATAACGAGAGACAAAGAGAGCTAGGAAGAGGACATTAGCTTTACATCAAACCCACAAAAGAGAAATCAGTTATCAGACTGCTGTCCTTCCTACAGCAACCTAGGTCAAAAAGTTGAGAGGGCCTGAATTCTTTTGGCAACACCTGATCTTTCAGGGATGAAGAGAAAAGCCCCTGGACCTTGAGAACACAGGATTTAGGAGGGGCAAAGGCAGAGAAACCCTGTTGTCCAGCAGCTTAACAGAGGCACTGCAGAGACAGAAACTACCCAAAGACAGACAGAGAAGGGAGGGGCACAAACACACTGAATCCTTTCATATCGTCTGGGATTTGAAGTATAACAAAAGAACTGTTGTATCTTTTGCTTGTTGTAGCACTGGCTGGATCTTGCAGGGTGCACATAGAAGACCTCAACTTGTAGTGACACACAAGTTTTTAACGGCTGTCGAGAGGGCAAAGAAGCTTAAGCAAGAGACAAACGCTCATGTCCCATGGTTTCCTTTCTCTTTTTAGCCCTCTTACTCTGCAATCTGGTGTTGTTCAGAGTTGTCAAACACTGTGTTGTGCCACAAGTGGCAAAGGAATGATAATTTCAGTTTTATAGAGAATTTATCTGATAACATTAAACACACCTAGACGTCTGAACACCCAACAGTTTCTCACCTAAGGATAACATTATGTAGGATAAGGTGCTGTTTCATAGTGAGGAGGATCACTGTTCCATTTAAAAACCAAGGTATGCTGCTTACATACCACCCCATAGCGCTTAAAGCACTCTCTGGGCAGTTTACAATGTAATTATGCAGGCTACCCATTCCCCCAGCAAGCTGGGTACTCAATTTACCAACCTGAGAAGGATGAAAGGCTGAGTCAACCTTGAGCCATCTACCTGAGCCCGTACTGCTGATACTCATTGGCAGCAATGGTGCTCTTGGAGATACCAGGGATTGAACAGGGGATTTTTTTTGCTCTATCATCGCCTGTAGGGACTGCCTGCAGGATGGAGGTTTTGTTTCTTCACCTACTGAAGAAGTGCCGACAGGAAGCCACCTGCACTTTGAACTCTGTTTTACACCTGGCCTCACCCTGATCTCATGGAAGAATGAAAGTCATTGCAAAGATTGAATGATGGCAGATGTTAATCTATGGTCTACCGTCTTTCCTTTGTGTCATGGTCCAATTGGCAGTAGCTTTTAAACCTTTTTGGTGCCCATTTAAACAGGCCAAATGAAATGTTTCAGCTTTCCAGTTTCAAGCAAAATCAATGTTGCTTTAATTTTATTTCAAATTTAAAAGAGAGGGAGGAAGGGCAATTGTCAAAATGCTGCCAACATCCTCCTCTATGTTATACAACAGGAAAACCATTCTGCATTTACCACCCATTTAGTTTGCTTTTCACGTTACAGTTCTATAAGCACCTTAACACATGGATGCACCAAGTTAGTTTCTTTTTTTCTTACGGATGGAACCATCTGACCACATCTGTTCCTAGATATATGTGCTGGGCCAAAATCTTTCACTTCAAAAAGGAATCTACTTCTTCTAGGGCTGAAAACAGTCTTATAGTTAATTATGAAGTTGACTTGTGAAGACAATAATGCTGGAAAAAGAGGCAGCAGGAAAAGAGGAAGACACAATATGTGATGGATTGACTCAATAAAAGCAAACTGGAGTCTGGAGTTTGCAGGAGCTAAGCAGGGCTATTAATATTGGGACTATTTGGAGGACACTAATTAATAGGGTCACCTTACGTTGGAAGTGACTTGATGGCACATAACGACAACAATTATGAAGTACCAATCAGTATTAAATGACATAGGTCCATGAGATATACCACTCTGCACTTGGAAGCTGCAGTCTATCCAAGAGGGGGACTCTGGACCTTGCTAAATTTTTCCCTCTATCTAGTGGAAGCTGTTGTCACAGGCACACTTAATGTGCCATCACCTAAAATGGCATCTCCACTCCAAATTAAGATCAAATGCATGAATATTCTTTTCCAGACAGCTGATTGCCATCCATTCTCTTCCCGTGGCAATTAGGCTTAAGGATAATGTTGTACTTACCAGTTATATCCATGAATTTCTTTGGTAACAGCATACAGATAAGGCAAAGCCTGCCTGTTACACATAATTGATTCAATAATTTCAGCATGGGATAATCATCCTGTGGACATACAGCGTCCAGTTACATGCAGCATGTTGGCTAATAGACTAGTATCGTTTGGTGTAGACACATAACACATGCTCTCTATCTGACATGAAGTTCATGATAATGAAGAAACCCAAGTGATCAGAATTGATGCCAGAACTTGATACTGTTTTGGAAGTATGTGAAAGTTTGAACCAGTCAATTGAGAACTCAGAAAAGCATGTGTGTGTTTTTTAAAAAAATATTTACGGAAAGTAACATTGTAATTCTGCTTGCACTACAGTTTCCTACAAGCTTAGAGAACGCCATACAAATATTTTTTGGACAAAATATGTTGGACTCCTTTATAAGAATAATATCCACCTTTTACATCCTTCAGACTTAATTTCTTCTTTGCAATTAATTCTGCTAGATGGTTGTAGGTTTTTCGGGCTGTTTGGCCGTGTTCTGAAGGTTTTTCTTCCTAATGTTTCACCAGTCTCTGTGGCTGGCATTTTCAGAGGACAGGAGTTAGAACTCTGTCTGTGTTCTGGTGTAGTGTGGTTGAGTATTTGTAGCTCTGGGATCAGCTTTTTGTCCTTTTCAGGAGATTGGGTGATTATGGACATGAAATTCTATTTCAAAACACAGAAGTACTGGACAACACCAGCAATCATTATGTCAGACTACACAGGGAAGCCATTGAAATCCACAAACACCAGCAGAGCTTCAACAAAAAAGAAGAAAGTCTAAAACTCAACAAAGCCTGGCTCCCAGCACTGAAAAATACAGCCTGCAAAAGGTCAACGAACTCTACCCAGCCACAGGGACTGGTGATCACTGCACACAAAAGACTAGCTAACAACACCCATCAATCATAGTGACAGATCATCTCTCCCCCCTCTTATCACAACAATACATCCATAACAAAAAACACCCTGATCACCATAATCACCCAATCTCATGAAAAGAACAAAAAGCTGATCCCACAGCTACAAATACTCAACCACACTACACCAGAACGTAGACAGACTTCTAACTCCTGTCCTCTGAAGATGCCAGCCACAGAGACTGGCGAAACATTAGGAATAAAAACCTTCAGAACAGCCTGAAAAACCTACAACAACCATCAGATCCCAGCCATGAAAGCCTTCAAGAATACAATTCTGCTAGATATTTTACAGTTTCTTTTGACTGAAACTCCCTCCAAACCATTAAATTCACTAGGTGATCAGGTGGCAGGATGTCTCAGCTTGACCTACCTCACAGGTTGTGAGAGTGAACTGGGGAAGAGGAAAGCTATGTACACTGCCTTGAACTCAGAGGTAGAAAGGCAAGATTTAAATGTAATTAATAAAACAAATGACACACCAGAATTATTTTGCATGTGGTTCTTGAGCATCCATTGCATTTTGTTCAGCAAGGTAGCTAGCAGGGCCTAGAATTTTTTTGTAGCAATTTTGCTCAGTTTTTCCAGTTTCTGGCATGTATCGTCTCCTATATTAGTCCAAAGGGTAGTGATGTGCCCCAAGGTGACACTGAAGATGAGGCATCTTTTAAAATAAGTTTTTGGCAAGTGTCATAATGCTGAATTGATATAACAACTTGAAGGGGATGTTCCTGCAGTATTGGCATACCATGTCCTGCTGAAGGATTATGCCACCACGATGAGAACATCCCCCTCAAGTAAACAAACACCTCTTGTCTCTCCTCCAAACAATACTTTTTATTGTGCTTTTCTAGTATAGCACTATGTCTGATAAAGGACTGTAGTTTCACAAGTTGTTACAATAATTCAGCACTATATCATTTGCCAACTTAAAAAAACCAGTCAGGGGAGAGGGTGATGTTAATGACAGAAGAAGTGGATGGCCTGTGATCCTGGTGAGAATTGTAGCAATTTGACATGTGGTGTGGACTCTTGCCTGGAAAATTCTCTGGGATAATTAAACATTCAGTGTGAATGACACCAATGATTTAACCACCGTAGGAAGCTTCAGATTGACCCAAATCAATGCCTCCTATCTAGTCACAGCCTGAAAGGGTTTACTCTTCGTCATGTATTCATTCTGCCTTGAATAGGAAAGGTTAAGATTATAAAGCTGCAAATCACAAGGGAAACGTTGCTAGTCAAAACTAATGCTGGTTAGTTTTATAATAAGAAAAATGTTATTACCCATTTGATCTTTCAGGGGGTGTGCTTGTACTTGTTGCAAGCAATTTCCAATAAAACATTTGAGAGCTTTCTTCTTAAGCAGCATTTGGAACAATCCCACAGCCTGAGAGAAAACATGGGAAAAGCAGAATTGAAAACATTCCTGAGATACAGTTGCTGTCCTTAGTAAACTGATGTCACTTGCCTTTTTTCCCCCCGTTGGTGGGTGTGGAAGTGTCTGGGGGCTTACAGAAGATTTGAATTTTTCACGTCTCTTGTCTGATTTGTAACTGGAGAGTTGAGATAACTCTTGAAATACTTACAGGTTCTCTCTCTTTTTTGTGTTGAATGTTGTTCTCATCACAACAATGTGGTGGTTTACAAGGATATGACTTTTTAAGAGCAAAAGTTTATATGTGTCTAAGATGTTAGACCTGTGCAAAAATCCTTGGTAGCATATTTGGGATGTACCACTCATGCCTGAGTGTACTCATCTCATTGGACTAGAAGGGATCAGAATGAAATCAGCATGATTTCTATACATTTGAATGTGTTGCATATGCCAAATCCACATGCCTAAAATCTGACAAATTCTCCATTCGGTAGCTCCTTTCTCTTAGCAGCAGAATTAGCAAGTGTAATAAAGCTTGAGTTGTGTTTGCATTATGTGCCCCATAATACAAATGTGTCTTCTGGGCCAGATGGACATTCAGTGTACAACCAGTCCCCAAGCCAGCATGCATCAGTGAATTCAACCTTCACTGGTTCTCTACACACCCATCTCTATGCTCCCTTTAACAGTTCTGGTTTTGTTTTAATGTGTAAAAAACATTAGTGTAGGAAACAATTGTGCACACACAGCCAGTCAGTGTATCATGTGCTACATAAACCTGCAACATCTGTGTCCAGAGACTACAGCAAGACATCAAAATATTTATTTATTTATTTATTCATTCATTCATTCATTCATTTGGTTTGTATCCCACTCCCATTAGTGTCGCAGCACTACTCTGGGTGGGTTGCACAACTCATACAATAGAAAACACAAATGAAAATAGAAATATTAAAACTGATAACAATAACCCTAAAAAAGAGAAAGAAAACCAGATGGCACCGACTAATCAAAGAGCGGATGGTGGAAAAGAGGGGAGGGAAGAGGGGGGAAAGGTGGGGGAGGAAGGTGGTCAGCTGGGGCTGGTGTGGAAAGCCTCCCTGAAAAGCAATGTCTTTAACTGCTTCTTAAAAGTCCACAGGGAGGAGGCTAGGCGGAGCTCCTCCGGAAGCTGGTTCCATAAGGTTGGGAGCCACCGCAAAGAAGGCCTTACCTCTTGTAGAGAATTTATGAGCCTCCCTCGGGGTGGCCACCCAGAGGAGTCTCGACTGGGATGACCTTGTGGGTCAGGCAGATGACATTAAGGAGAGACACCTTATGATTTTTTGACTTATTTTAGATTTTTCATTGGTCATCTTCCTGATCCAAGACATTCTTAGCATCCTGTGAAAAATCCGTATTTCAAATGCTTGTATCTCTTTATGTTAAAGTCCATGACTGCATGCCACACAGCAGAACCAAAAATACATAGTACTATACAGTGCGTATTCTCATTTTTAATTTTTCCCCATATTATATTCTCCACCTCATGGAAGCTGTGCCAGGCCACCTCTCTCTCTCTCTCTCTCTCTCTCTCTCCACACACACACACACACACACACACACACACACACACACCGTTTTGGCATGGCTATGATCCCACTCTTAATTCAGCCACATTCCAGGGTACTTATTCTTAACTGTTTTTTTTTACTTCCTGCTTTTTACTGATTACCATGAACTCAGCTTTTAAAAAATGTTTAGAAATTGTTTATTACTTATTTACTTGACTTTATTGAGAAACATTTGTAGACAGCTAGTAATACTGTATCATTCCCACATCAGATATTGATATTCCACCATTGACAATAATACCACGATGTGAATCTGCAAGTGCTTCTCTAAAGAATACGAAAGAAGTACAGAGAGCAAAATGAAAAGTACTGAAAAACATCATTATCATATTTTTTTTGTATCTCTATATCCTGACATCTGATCTTCAACTTGCACTGGTTTTTTCTTGCCAATATAGTTTGCTAGTTATATTAATATTTCTTGAATCAAGACACTTGCTTACTAACAACTGCATCAGCTTGCCATGTTTCATTTTGTCAAAAGCTTTCAATAAAGGAAGCATACAGATGCATATTCATGTTATGGAATCTCTCCCCACATATACAAAGGCAGAATACTGTTCCCCTGGCTCCAAATCCTCCTCTGAATCCAACTTGTCTTTTGCCTGTCCATTCTTTGTACTGCTTGTAAATTGTGCCACATAATGGCTGAAATCCTGTTGCTCAGCTCCAGGTGCGTAATGGGGATGGTATCATTCATCAATTGCAAACTGCTGTAAATTAAAGGCAAACTGTTGCTGATTAAATACGATTTTATGGTGCATGTGGCTTGTACACAAGACAACAATGTTGTATGCTCCCAGGAATCATCAAAGGGAGTCTTTAATCAATGGTGATTTGCTGCAGTGATGATTTCATGAAGCTGCACAACAGAATTTCAGTCACTGTCTTCAAGAAAACAGCAAGCAAATTCTTAATTAAACTTCATTCTGTATGCAGTATAAGTCTGGCATTCTCCTTTTGGAACAAGGTCACAAAAGCTGGCACCCACATTTCAGAAAGATTCTCCAAACTGGAGAACATATCTCTTGATTGCATAGCCCAGTTCTGCAGCTATCCTTGTTCATTAAGGGGCAATGTTTTAATATGTTATGCTATGCTGTTCATGACTTTTCAAAGTAAATTAGTAGACTAGAGAGACATTCAAAGCACCACTGGGATTAATAGTTGACAAAAGAACATGAAAGGAATGCCATAGAAAGGATGTAAATATTGTCTCTCAAGGTAACCTTACAGAGAGCTATTGTCCTGAAGAATGTATAGTTAATACTGAAATATTATTATGCCACACAATCAAGCTTGCAACAGTTCTGCAGTCTGGCAGCACAGACATTTATTCAGTGATGCCGATCATTTCCCCTGTAACTTCTTAAGTATACAGACAGTGTGCAATTTGGCATATGCTCAAGTAATCAAACAACCAAAGAAGACTCATTCTCTCCTCTAGCTGTTGCTTCCTTGCTTTCCCTTGAACAACCTTGGAGACCTTCATTTCTTTGCTGTTTCTAACTATGTAGTTAGGGACACTTGGGGATGGCTGAGGTGGGGGGAGAGAGAAAGAGACAGTGGTGATTATGGTGATGTTGCTAAAGACAATACTAAGATGCTTCCCCATACTTAGTTAACATTTTTCATGCTCCATCTTGCTCATCCGTAACCTTTTACCCAGATGCCAACCCACCAGGAGTAGAGGAATGCCTTCAAAATGACACTGGGTGAGCACACTGTAAGATTTCTGTACCAATTTCCCAGAGCTGATTAAGCTTAAACAGGGTGGATAAAAATCAATGATTTTTTAAATAAATCAAATGGATTAAATCACAATTTAAATTTGTCTAAAAAATCTGTTGTTGTTTTTTAAAATTAAATCATGATTTAAATTGTGATTTAAATCGATTTGATTTAAATCAAATCCACCCTGGGCTTAAATGAATTGCTTTAGGAAATCTAAAGTCTAGCACCATACTGAAAAGGCATCCTTCCCAGCACTGTCAGCTTTTTAAAAACAATAACAGCTTATTTTTAAAGAAACCAGGCTATATCTGTCAAAACTGTAATGTATCCCAAATCATTTTTCCTGAAGGATGTGTATGTCAACAGCTGCTGCTACAAACTGCTATTTCATGCGACATATCACAGAATTGCAAATTGGCAGATTTTCAGTGAAATACCTTTAGGCTCTGGACAGACTCCATCTACCCAGGCCGACCACTGGGAGCCTGTAGACACAAATGAGTATGAAACAGCTTCCTGTTGCAGTTGTGCCTTGCCTTGAGTCCTATTTGGCTGTTAATCACATTTAGTCAAAATGGAAGGAGGGGAGCATACTAGCCCCTCACCCTCTTTCTCTTTCTGTGTCTGAATGTGTGAATGTGTCTGAAAAGCCTCCTGCACGTGTAGAGGCTTTCCATACTAAGAGGAGCCCTGAATTTCCAAGTAACAATGGAAGGGTAGGGCTAGGGCACTCCCCTCCTCAATTGTAGACTGAAAAGAGTGAGTAATGATTTAAGAAGACTGTGGTTTTCCGGAGCACTGCTGTGTTTTTATACCCTTGCTTGTTCTTTATGTTAGCTTCTCCCATGATCCTGTTTCCTCTCTATTTGTCCTTTAGTCCTGACTTTCTCTTCAGATTTCAGACCACTGGTTTCTTGATCACAATTCTTATCTCACTGTGGATTGCGGGCCACAGCCCAATCCTGACAGAGGGCTATCTGTGATCTTCTCTCACAGAAAGATGTTTTGTGTTGTCCTTGAGGAACAGACATGAACCAATTGCCTATAAACCCTTAGACTGCTGAATCCCCTAATGGCACAACATCCCTAGTATAGCTGAACAATCGGATAGATCCTAAGTGCTCTTCAGCATATTTCCCCCCCTCATTTTTCGCAATAGCCTAAATGGGAATGTCACAGAGGTTGGAGAGTTGATGGACAAGACTCTTGAGGGTAGGGAAATAATCAATATACGGTACATTCACTTTCAAATAAAGGAAATGCCAAGAAGTGCAGTAACTATAAGGCCATTGCATTAATTTCCCCATGCAAGGAAAATAATGCTCCGGATGCTGCAACAAACACTTCTACTCTATATGAGCAAGAGATGCCCCAAGTTCAAGCTAGAAAGGCACTTGAGTTCATATTGCAAAGATATATTGGCTACTAGAGGATACCAAATACTTTTAGAAGAAGGTGAGTCTATGCTTTATAACCTACACCAAAGCCTTTGATTGTGTGGATCATGAGAAGCTATGGACTGTTCTTAAAGAAAGGGGTGTGCCTCAGCACTTGATTGCCCCAATGTGTAACCTATACTCTGAACAAGACGTTAGTATTAGGGCAGAATAAGGAGAAGCTGCATGGTTTCCTATAGGTAAAGGATAATTTCTTCCCCATTTGTTCAGTCTTGGTGATAGTGAGGGATGAGCAGAAAATCAAATACAAGCTCATCTGTCCTTCTTTGCCTTTCTCCTCATGGTTTTGGGAGAGCTTTGTGGATACTCTGCACTGTCAGAAAAACAAAGAAGCAGGTCCTAGATCAAATCAAGCCTGATTTCTCTCTGGAGGCAAAAATGATGAAACCAAGGCTGCCAAACTTTGGGCACACCATGAGAAGACAAGACTTATCAGAAAAGACAGTAATGCTAGGAAATGTTGAAGGCAGCAGCAAAGATGGGATATGGAAGATGAAATATGAAGTAGATTGTCTCCATAAAGGAAACCACAGGTCTGAGTTTCCAAGAGCTTAGTAGGGCTGTTAACGATAGGACATTTTGGAGGCAACACAACAACACATAACAACAACAACAACATGTTTTTCATGTGTGTGAGATATTTAAGGGAGATTATTAAAAGGATGGTTTTACCATTGCTGCTGGCTGAATAGTTCAGTTATTTAGATATCTGGCTTCAGGGCCAGAGGTTGGCAGTTCAATTCCCCAGTGTGCATCCCAGGGAAAGAGCTTTGGGCAAGCAGCACAGTCTCAGGGCACCTCCAGAAGAAGGGAACAGTAAACCACTTCTGAGTACAATATAGCTAGGAAACTCTAAAAAGTGTGAATTGACTTGACAACACTTAATTATTATTATTTACCATTTTCACCCCTAGTGAGCTTCTATAGCTACACAGGGATTTGAACCCAGGTCACCTGATTCCTAATCTGTCACTCTGTCCATTACACCAAGCTGGACCTCAAATTTATGATTAGTTGCTGAGGATATAAATTCTGGAAAACACATATCAAGCTACTAAAAGTGTGCTGCTTATATACCACCTTATAGCACTTAAAGCACTCTCTGGACAGTTTACAATTTAATTATGGAAGCTACCTATCCCTCCCCCTCCCCCAGCAAGCTGGGTATGGAATTTACCAACCTTGGAAGGATGGAAGGCTGAGTCAGCTCTGAGCTGGCTACCTGACTCCTTCGGGATCAAACTCAAGTTGTGAGTAGAGATGGGCATGAACTGAACTATGAATCAGAAAAACCGATGAGTCGCGCTGTTTCGTGTTTTGATTTACAACCCAGTTCAGGGATCCTATTTTGACAAAGCAAAATGAAGTGCCAAACTCTTTTTTTGCAGTGGTGGCAGCAGTGGCATGGCTTCCTTTCCAGAAGCCTGATGGCGGTGGTGGTAGTGTGGCAGCAGCAGTGCAACAATGGCAGCAGTGCAAGAGGAAGGAGGTAGTTCTCCCCCTCCCCAGGCACAAACTAAACACTGAACCATGAACCAGTTCAGTTTTTCAGTTGGTTTGTGGTTCATGGCTAACCACAAACTAACACGAACCACCATTTTTCAGGTTCTTGCCCATCTATAGTGGTGAGCAGAGTTTTGACTGTAGTACTGTAGTTTAACCACTGTGCCAGGAGGCTACCTACTATTAAAGAGGAAGAATCCACTAGAAAAGTGTGCATAAATCCAATTGCTTTGTAGATGTATCTTTTTGACTAATTTATATACTGAGAGTAGGTCCCTATGGCATTAGAGTTTTGGGAACAGAGTGATGGTAAAGAAGACAGACATAATATGATAGTGGGTTTCTTAACTGCCCAGCATCCTCAAGGCTTCACTGCTCAAATGGCAGGCATGTGCACCAGAAAGTCAAATGGAATCTCATTTACCCATCTTTGCTCTCCTCCCCAAGATTTTGGTATACCACTTTATAATACATATATATTTTCTTACAAGTGCACTTGAGCATTCCTGTATTTGCTCACTCTTTTCTTTATTCCCTGAACATTTTAAGTAGGGGGTTGTTGAGGGGATTTTTTTTTTTTTTTTTGTGATATCAGGGGACAGGCAGCCAATCAGTGCCTTCCACAGCTGACCTCTGAAGATTCAGAGTCACTGATGTGCTTGCATATTCCTTGCTTCTACCCCCTATATTGAAAAGAAAATGAAAGGCAAGAGGAGGGGGGAGGGAGGGAAGGAGGGAGGGAGAGAGACTTTCAGATCGGGAGAAGTGGAACATTTAATGTTGGACAGTTATCTGTACCAAGAAGATACTTGTTCCTACTGACAGGAACTGGACTGTGGGTGAAATTGTGCATGACACATGTTGGCAAGAATGTTAATGAGGAAGAGAAGGTATAAATCAAAGGATGCTAGGAATTCAGGCTGTCCTCCCAATCTCTGATTTCTCTCTACAAATGAAAAATAGTCATTTCGCAGTATGATGTAATATCTTTTTTGTTGTTTAGTCGTTAAGTCGTGTCCGACTCTTTGTGACCCCATGGACCAGAGCACGCCAGGCCCTCCTGTCTTCCACTGCCTCCCGGAGTTGGGTCAAATTCATGTTGGTAGCTTCGATGACACTGTCCAGCCATCTCGTCCTCTGTCGTCCCCTTCTCCTCTTGCCTTCACACTTTCCCAACATCAGGGTCTTTTCCAGGGAGTCTTCTCTTCTCATGAGATGGCCAAAGTATTGAAGCCTCAGCTTCAGGATCTGTCCTTCCAGTGAGCACTCAGGGTTGATTTCCTTCAGAACGGATAGGTTTGTTCTCCTTGCAGTCCAGGGGACTCTCAAGAGTCTCCTCCAGCACCACAATTCAAAAGCATCAATTCTTTGGCAGTCAGCCTTCTTTATGGTCCAGCTCTCATTTCCATACATCGCTACTGGAAAAACCATAGCTTGGACTATGCGGACCTTTGTCGGCAAGGTGATGTCTCTGCTTTTTAAGATGCTGTCTAGGTTTGTCATCGCTTTCCTCCCAAGAAGCAGGCGTCTTTTAATTTCGTGGCTGCTGTCACCATCTGCAGTGATCATGAAGCCCAAGAAAGTAAAATCTGTCACTGCCTCCATATCTTCCCCTTCTATTTGCCAGGAGGTGATGGGACCAGTGGCCATGATCTTAGTTTTTTTGATGTTGAGCTTCAGACCGTTTTTTGCACTCTCCTCTTTCACCCTCATTACGAGGTTCTTTAATTCCTCCTCACTTTTTGCCATCAGAGTGGTATCATCTGCATATCGGAGGTTGTTGATATTTCTTCCGGCAATCTTAATTCCGGCTTGGGATTCCTCCAGTCCGGCCTTTCGCATGATGTATTCTGCATATAAATTAAATAAGCCGGGGGACAATATACAGCCTTGTCGTACTCCTTTCCCAATTTTGAACCAATCAGTTGTTCCATATCCAGTTCTAACTGTTGCTTCCTGTCCCACGTATAGGTTTCTCAGGAGATGGATAAGGTGGTCAGGCACTCCCATTTCTTTAAGGACTTGCCATAGTTTGCTGTGGTCCACACAGTCAAAGGCTTTTGCGTAGTCAATGAAGCAGAAGTAGATGTTTTTCTGGAACTCTCTGGCTTTCTCCATAATCACACGCATGTTAGCAATTTGGTCTCTAGTTCCTCTGCCCCTTCGAAATCCAGCTTGTACTTCTGGGAGTTCTCGGTCCACATACTGCTGAAGCCTACCTTGCAGGATTTTGAGCATAACCTTGCTAGCGTGTGAAATGAGTGCAATTGTACGGTAGTTGGAGCATTCTTTGGCACTGCCCTTCTTTGGGATTGGGATGTAGACTGATCTTTTCCAATCCTCTGGCCACTGCTGAGTTTTCCAAACTTGCTGGCATATTGAGTGTAGCACCTTAACAGCGTCATCTTTTAAGATTTTAAATAGTTCCACTGGAATGCCATCACCTCCACTGGCCTTGTTGTTAGCCATGTTAGAAAGCTAAGCTGGCCTTGTTGTTAGCCATGTTAGAAAGCTGTTAGAAAGCTAAGGCCCACTTGACTTCACTCTCCAGGATGTCTGGCTCAAGGTCAGCAACCACACTATCTGGGTTGTCTGGGACATCCAAATCTTTCTGGTATAATTCCTCTGTGTATTCTTGCCACCTCTTCTTGATGTCTTCTGCTTCTGTGAGGTCCCTCCCATTTTTGTCCTTTATCATGTCCATCTTTGCACAAAATGTTCCTTTAATATCTCCAATTTTCTTGAACAGATCTCTGGTTTTTCCCTTTCTATTATTTTCCTCTACTTCTTTGCATTGTTCATTTAAGAAGGCCCTCTTGTCTCTCCTTGCTATTCTTTGGAAGTCTGCATTCAATTTTCTGTAACTTTCCCTATCTCCCTTGCATTTTGTTTCCCTTCTCTTCTCTGCTATTTGTAAGGCCTCGTTGGACAGCCACTTTGCTTTCTTGCATTTCCTTTTCTTTGGGATGGTTTTTGTTGCTGCCTCCTGTACAATGTTATGAGCCTCCATCCATAGTTCTTCAGGCACTCTGTCCACCAAATCTAGTTCCTTAAATCTGTTCTTCACTTCCACTGTGTATTCATAAGGGATTTGGTTTAGATTATACCTGACTAGCCCAGTGGTTTTTCCTACTTCAGTTTAATCTTAGGGATGAGCAATTATAAAGGTAATATGGAGCAGGTGTGAAGAAAGGAACTAGCTGAAAATGTTTCATTTCTAGACTGCTCCCACAGACAACTGCAGTCAGGGTAAATAAATGCCAGACCCCTCCAAATTAAAAAGAAAAAGAAAAACCCATATGATTGTGGGAACATGGGAGCAAAGGGAAGATTTCTTTAGGTTCTGGCTGTGTATATTTTGATTATCAGTAATGTGTCACTGCTGGAAGCATTGTCTTCTGTTTTCAGTGGACTGCAAACTTAAGCAGCGTGATGCCTATCTTAGATAGCCTTCCTTCATATGTTGATGCTTCTCAAGATTTACCATCCTAATTACAGAACAGTCTTGCTGAGCTACCAAAATTGTAATTACAGTTCTTCCTCTCTCACTTTCACACTTCCCCCATCTCTCCTGGAGAAGGAGAATTATCAATAAAAGTGAAGCTCTTTTCACTCCCATTCTTTTCAGTGGCAGATACATGTTTAATACTTCAACTGAAATAAATGTGCTTTGTATCTACTACTTTATATAGGATGGGAAGACACAGGAATAAAATATAAAAGCCTAGCCCATTACATCCAGCTTGCCCCTTAGGCAGTAGGTCTCAACATATTATCTATAAGTGGGCACAACAGAAAGCAACTGTTCTCCAGGCTCATAAATGTATTTGAGATAAACATTTGAGCATCATAACCTGGCAACCATTTTTCTCATTCTCAGTAGTTGTCCTCCTAAAACCACTTATGGTAAGAATAAATGCAAGATTTTAAAAGCAGCACACTTTTTTTCCTTTTTTTTTTACATATATGAAGATTTTTTCTTCATTTTTTACATATTAGAAGATTAACACAGGTTCCCAGTGTCGTGTAGTCTGTAGTGGACTAGTGGAGAATGGACTAGGGCTAAGGAGACCAGGGTTTGAATCACTGCTCAGCCATAGAAACTCACTGGTCAAGCTGAAACTGGTAGAACCACTCCTTAAATATCTCACTTATCCTGAAAGCCCTTTTAGGGTTGCTTTAAGTTGCTTGCATCTTGACAGCATATAATGACAGCACATAACGAACTAACTAATGAATTAACTTACTAATGAATTAAGTATGTAAAAGTCAATTTAGATCTTGAATTTATCCGCACAAGTCGATTCAGGAGCATGATTATTGAGACTGAATAAGTTTAATTGATTGCCATTTGAGTATCAGTCTTAAACATATTTATCAACAAGAAACACAAAACAAAAAGAAAGAAAATAAAGAAGGCAAAGACATTATGGCACTTTAAAGACTAACTGCTGTATTTTGATGTGAGCTTTCATGAAACAACACTTCTTCAGACATAGGAGTGGATACAGAGACTACATGGCACAAAACATTCACACAGAGCACTAAGATAAAGGGATAGTGGTGGTTGGTAGACCGAAGTTACATTTCACATTTAGCAATGTAGCAACTCATTACCACATGTTGTTTCTGCTGTTATTTCCTTTAACCACTAATCATTGTTGCTGTTTATAGAACAAAGTTTCAAAAGAAAATAACTGAATACCAAACATTAAATCATTACTAGGTGTGAGATGTAACTTGAGTCTACCAACCACTATTATCCCTTTATCTTAGAGCAGTGTTTCCCAACCTTTTTCAAGCATGATCCCTTTTTATAATTGCCAAGTAAGCTGCGACCTCCACCACATTTTTAATGGGATAAAGAAAACACATTAAAATAGATTTTTCAGAATATAATTTTACTGTAATATATTAATATTAATATAATAATACAAAATTACGGGGGAAGCTGTCAATTTGCCTCTACCAGATAAAATTCAGAAAAGAAAAGAAAAGTCAATACACTGAGATTAATTTTGGGGTGTGTGTGTGTGGAAATGACCGTCCCTTCATGTATCCCCCCCAAAAAAGCCCCCTCAGTGAAGAGCCCCTCCCCCTCAAGCCCAAATAAACACCTCCCCCATGGGCCCCACTGCATGCCCCACCCCTCCCTGGTTCTCCTCCCTCACCTTTTTGCCCTTCTTGCCTTCCTCCTCCATGACTCAGGTGGAACCCAGAGCCATCTACCTACCCAGGACCCCTGTTCTTTCACTGCACCGCCATCGCTGCACCCAGAAGAGCGGGAGACTCAGGGGGAGCAAAAGGCGTAATTGCCAAGACAGCAACAACTTTTCAATCTTGCCGCCATCTTGGGTGTCAGTGTTCCCAGTGTGCACCGCATGCTTGCCTCATTCAGGCCTTTGAGCCGGGCTAATGCTCCAGTCCAAAGGGCTGGCATCAGTCCTCCAAAGGTAGCTGCAGAGGAGCAGAGAGAAACAAACAAGAGCAGCTCTTTCAGAGGGGGTAAGAGTGGTGCTCACACATAAAAGGAAAAACTTCCTGAAGGGGTACAGAAATAACTAAGAACTCTAGGTTGCCTGCAATTCCGGTTCAAATTAGAATGATCTATCTGTGGTCCAAGAGGATTAAAATACAACAACATTGTGTATACCATTTTTAATATAATATATATATAAATAATTGCAACTAAAAATAACTGTTGTGACTCCCTGCAGAACACTTCATGATCCCCAGACTGGGACCCTGGTTTAGAGCTCAGTATCATGTATTCTCTGTATTCTCACCTTTATGACTGATTAAGTAGACATGTTCCATGAAAGCTCACATTAAAATATTGCAGTTACTATTTACAGTGCCACATTTTTGTCTTTTTTCTTTTCTTGTTTCCTTTTCTTTCTCTTTGTTTTTGTTTAGTGTTTCTTGTTGATATGCTTGCACAGACTAATACAGCTACCACTTTGAAAACATCTTTATGTGGATGAAGAACAGTTTCTTTCAGTTGTGCCCACTTACAAGACAAATATGCTGAGTCCTGCTGCCGGAAGGCCAAGATAGATGCAGCAAGGTTATCCTGCATATATTATTCCCATGTCTTCCCTCCTTATATAAAGTAGTATATATAAAACACAATCCAGTAAGAGTTAACTAGTTTTGTCCCATTGATTTCAGCTCAATAATTTGAGACAGTATGGTTAGTGGATAGAGTGAAAGACTAGGATCCAGGGGTTCAAATCCCACTTGGCCATGGAAACTCCCAGAGGTATGTATGTGGAATGGAACTGGTAAAACCACTCCTTAAATATCTCACTTGCCTTGAAAACTATATTAGTATCGCCATTAATCAGTTGTGATTGATGGCACATAAAAGGCACATACAGTACGACTATTAAAACAGAGGTGCACCAATTGTACAAAAAAACCCGGTGATTCCTTGTGTTTATACAGATGGCACTTTGCTAATCTCGAGCTTTCAGCAGCATGCTGAGATATCAAATAATCAAATTTTGCCAAGGCATGCGTGGCAGGAGGAAACAGCAACAGCCTTCAGTCCCAGCATTTAACAGCCTGCTATGCCCCCCACCACCAGGTTTCAGCAGAGATGTGAAGACGGATGTTTCCTTGATAGAGAGGCCTGTGCGAACACAAGCCTATTATTTAAGAGCCCGTTGCAGGCCCCGAACCAGGGCTTCCGGTGGAAGCTGGGCAGTTTCCATGGCCCCACCCGACATTCTTTGTTGGTTGTTGCCACTCTGGAAATTATTAGTACAATAGGAAATGTCTGAGAGGAGAGCTTTGTTTTGAGTCTTACCTTGTTTTTCTTCTCCTCACTTTCGTATTTGTCCAGTAGGCCGTAAACTCAGGAAAAGGAGGTGCTTATTTTGGCTACAAGTCATGTATGCAGAGAGAAACCTGCTTTGAACTAGCAGGGATCAGCCTCATTGCAAATCCACACAGGGGGCTGCTATGTAGGCAATACAAGTCCCACAACATTATGTTGTGATGTTTCCCTTTTTTTACCCCTTCTGGGTAGGATGCTGGAGATATTAAAATCACTCAATGCATGGAGTGCATTCAGAGCAGCCTTCCCACCTACACTTTAGAATTGCGCTGATTTTGAACTTGGTCTCCTTCTTATTTCTATTTAATTTTCTTGAGTTAATACTTCCTTTTCTTAACTGAGGTCTCCTGTTACAAGTATTATAAGATTTCTGAAAGTAAGGATGACATGGGGAAAATTTTCCATGATTCTAGTGATTATGTAAAGTTACCTGTCTTGTGTGCCGGAGAGAGCGTGGGAAAGTGCTAATAACCAGGGATGCTGACAGGAAGATAAAGGATCCTTATTTTTAATTTATTTTGAAGCAAGAGATTTTTGATTCAGCTAAAGCCCTGCCAGCTCACTACAAGCAATCTACCACTCAGCCTCATATGTTTAGGGAGGCAGAAGTAAGAAAGAGCAGATGGAATGCTCCCAAACAACATGGAGTGACAGCAAAATTTTTCATCAACATTCATTACTGA
Organism: Intellagama lesueurii; assembly: GCA_037013535.1. Lineage (NCBI taxonomy): Eukaryota > Metazoa > Chordata > Lepidosauria > Squamata > Agamidae > Intellagama > Intellagama lesueurii. The sequence goes on from JBAJHW010000002.1 coordinate 182,203,670, forward strand.
GGTTAGAGTTTGAGTATAATAACAGCTTTGGAGTGCCAGACAATAACATGTGATCCACATTCATTATTGGATGGCAAGTGAACTCTTAGTATTGGCTCTGATACCTCAGTTGCTTCATAATCAAATGCCACCACTTGTTTGTAAAACAAAGGATGTTGATGTCACTGATGTTATTTTCTGAAACTCATTTTAAGCAGTTTGCAGAAAGGAGAGGCTGTTAAAACAGCAGCAATTCAATTAAAAACAAAAGGATTAAAACAGCACAAATTAAACAAGAGCAGCAGTCATAAAAACTTATTAAAACAGGATAATGGTTTAAAAAACTAAAAGATCATGAAATATGTCAGAACTTAGAAAGACATCAAATCATAAAGGAGTTATCTTTCATGTGTGGGACGGCACACGTGTTATATATGCCTTCACGCTTCTTGTGCTAATTCTGGCTCCCTGTTAAAGTACTATCACCACGACAGAGCTCTTGGTCATCCCCACATGCAGCACCTATCTGTGGATGCCCATCAGTTACTTCCTTTTCAAGCCTGAGGTGATTGTTGTTGTTGTTTAGTCGTTTAGTCATGTCCGACTCTTCATGACCCCATGGACCAGAGCACGCCAGGCCCTCCTGTCCTCCACTGCCTCCCGGAGTTTGGTCAGATTCATGTTGGTAGCTTCGATGACACTGTCCAACCATCTCGTCCTCTGTCGTCCCCTTCTCCTCTTGCCTTCACACTTTCCTAACATCAGGGTCTTTTCCAGGGAGTCTTCTCTTCTCATGAGATGGCCAAAGTATTGGAGCCTCAGCTTCAGGATCTGTCCTTCCAGTGAGCACTCAGGGTTGATTTCCTTCAGAATGGATAGGTTTGTTCTCCTTGCAGTCCAGGGGACTCTCAAGAGCCTCCTCCAGCACCACAATTCAAAAGCATCAATTCTTTGGCAGTCAGCTTTCTTTATGGTCCAGCTCTCACTTCCATACATCACTACAGGAAAAACCATAGCTTTGACTATGCGGACTTTTGTTGGCAAGGTGATGTCTCTGCTTTTTAAGATGCTGTCGAGGTTTGTCATTGCTTTCCTCCCAAGAAGCAGGCGTCTTTTAATTTCGTGGCTGCTGTCACCATCTGCAGTGATCATGGAGCCCAAGAAAGTAAAATCTGTCACTGCCTCCATATCTTCCCCTTCTATTTGCCAGGAGGTGATGGGACCAGTGGCCATGATCTTAGTTTTTTTGATGTTGAGCTTCAGACCGTTTTTTGCACTCTCCTCTTTCACCCTCATTACGAGGTTCTTTAATTCCTCCTCACTTTTTGCCATCAGAGTAGTATCATCTGCATATCGGAGGTTGTTGATATTTCTTCCGGCAATCTTAATTCCGGTTTGGGATTCCTCTAGTCCGGCCTTTCGCATGATGTATTCTGCATATAAATTAAATAAGCCGGGGGACAATATACAGCCTTGTCGTACTCCTTTCCCAATTTTGAACCAATCAGTTGTTCCATATCCAGTTCTAACTGTTGCTTCCTGTCCCACGTATAGGTTTCTCAGGAGATGGATAAGGTGGTCAGGCACTCCCATTTCTTTAAGGACTTGCCATAGTTTGCTGTGGTCCACACAGTCAAAGGCTTTTGCATAGTCAATGAAGCAGAAGTAGATGTTTTTCTGGAACTCTCTGGCTTTCTCCATAATCACGCGCATGTTAGCAATTTGGTCTCTAGTTCCTCTGCCCCTTCGAAATCCAGCTTGTACTTCTGGGAGTTCTCGGTCCACATACTGCTGAAGCCTACCTTGCAGGATTTTGAGCATAACCTTGCTAGCGTGTGAAATGAGTGCAATTGTACGGTAGTTGGAGCATTCTTTGGCACTGCCCTTCTTTGGGATTGGGATGTAGACTGATCTTTTCCAATCCTCTGGCCACTGCTGAGTTTTCCAAACTTGCTGGCATATTGAATGTAGCACCTTAACAGCGTCATCTTTTAAGATTTTAAATAGTTCCACTGGAATGCCATCACCTCCACTGGCCTTGTTGTTAGCCAAGCTTTCTAAGGCCCACTTTACTTCACTCTCCAGGATGTCTGGCTCAAGGTCAGCAACCACATTATCTGGGTTGTCCGGGATATCAAAATCTTTCTGGTATAATTCCTCTGTGTATTCTTGCCACCTCTCTTGATGTCTTCTGCTTCTGTTAGGTCCCTCCCATTTTTGTCCTTTATCATGTCCATCTTTGCACAAAAGGTTCCTTTAATATCTCCAATTTTCCTGAACAGATCTCTGTTTTTTCCTTTTCTATTATTTTCCTCTATTTCTTTGCATTGTTCATTTAAGAAGGCCCTCTTGTCTCTCCTTGCTATTCTTTGGAAGTCTGCATTCAATTTTCTGTAACTTTCCCTATCTCCCTTGCATTTTGTTTCCCTTCTCTTCTCTGCTATTTGTAAGGCCTCGTTGGACAGCCACTTTGCCTTCTTGCATTTCCTTTTCTTTGGGATGGTTTTTGTTGCTGCCTCCTGTGCAATGTTACGAGCCTCTATCCAAAGTTCTTCAGGCACTCTGTCCACCAAATCTAGTTCCTTAAATCTGTTCTTCACTTCCACTGTGTATTCATAAGGGATTTGGTTTAGATTATACCTGACTAGCCCAGTGGTTTTTCCTACTCTCTTCAGTTTAAGCTTGAATTTTGCTATGAGAAGCTGATGATCAGAGCCACAATCAGCTCCCGGTCTTGTTTTTGCTGACTGTATAGAGTTTCTCCATTTTTGGCTGCAGAGAATATAATCAATCTGATTTTGGTATTGCCCATCTGGTGATGTCCATGTGTAGAGTCGCCTCTTGTGTTGTTGGAAAAGAGTGTTTGTGATGACCAGCTTGTTCTCTTGACAAAACTCTATTAGCCTTTGCCCTGCTTTGTTTTGAACTCCAGGCCAAACTTCCCTGTTGTTCCTTTTATCTCTTGATTATATACCTCTATTCATGTGGCAAGATTCTTTGACTGGATTGCGCCACACTTTTTGTATGGGGCATGGAATCCACATCTTTTTTTCTAACTTGAGAAAGAAAGTATGCAATGCCCGGGTAGATCTCAGGATCCTCCCCACAAGAGGAAGGGTGTAAACAGTATTTCCAGTTATCAAGATACAAGACTTCCTTGTTGTGTATTGCTTTGTCAAAGAGCTCAGAAGTAACTAGTTACTCATAGCCAGTTACTTGCAGTTAATTCCTTTTCCCCAATAACAAAGATGAAATTGCATTCCATTATGATTGTAACTTGACAGGGGATAATGATCCTCCTTTAGCAATGTAACATTTCAGTTACTTCTGTGGCCCAATAAACAGCGGACAAGGAAAGTAATATGGTTCAACTGCTGCATTGTGCTGTGCTTTGTGTAGCTGCATTGTGCTCTGCTGTGGGTGTTGAGATGACAACAAGGTGGGCAGGAGGAGAATGTGTTTTGTACCACAGCAATTTGTAGCACCCAGAATATGAAAGCATTAAAGAACTATTTAATTACTTTGGAGAAACAGAATTTAAGAGTGCAGTTACACTGCTGATCTGTATCAGTTTCAGCTCTGATGTATTTTAAAACAATTTTCCCTGCCCATATGCATAGTGTTTGTATCCCCATGCACATTCACTTTGAAAATTATTATTCCAATATAAAGTAGGGGTTAAAATTGCTTCAGGATACTACACATGATATTTTAAATTGTTTCATTAACCCACATGTTTGTAGTTTCCATTGAGGCTGATCCCTGGTGCATCGCCAGTTATTGCAATCTCCTCTTTCCTGTTTGTTTTCAATAGTGTGCAGCATTTCTTTGGTTTTTAGGCATCCTTTGGAATGTATGCATTTCTTCTCTCTCTCTCTCAAATCAATTTTAAAAGACATAGTGACATAGCGACATTACTTCAGAAACCCACAACCACCCATGAAGGCACGATTTAATATGACAGGGATGTTCACATCGCCAGAAGTGATTAATAAAGAATTATTTTCACGGGCTTCACTATGCATCATGTAGTCAGGATATTTAAAATTGATTTTAATTATTCAAAACACGATTGAAAAGTAGTTCTTATTGTCGGTGCAACCACACCCTAAGTTATTTTTAAAAATTGTACTAAATGGCAACTGTGATAGGGGGTGGTTAGGAATTACAACTTTAAATAATTTGTTTAAAAAGTAACTTCCCAATCTCTGGCTTTTCACCTCTTCTTATGATTCATAAGAGACAAAATCTGGCAAAGTAAACACATGTATGATCCATACATGTAAGATAATTCAGCTTTTTGGAGAAGGGCACAGAATTTTCTTTTATTTATTTTTCCATTGGAAATGACAGACAGCCTTGCAGATACCTGTGGTTGTTAGCTCCAGCTTGCTAAGGGATTCCTTGATGCGTTTCTCAGGTCATTACCAAAGCCGTTGTGTTTACAATAGGGAATGTATGTATTCCATACCTTTCCACACACCACTAGTAATAGCTCTGCTGTTCTATTATTATTATTATTATTATTATTTTTCTATCACACGAATTGCTGGATAGTTCAGTGACTTAGGTCTCTGGCTACGGAGCCACAGGTTGGGAGTTCAATTTCACACTGTACCTCCTTGACAGAGGCTGGACTCGATGATCCATAGGGTCCCTTCCAGTTCTACAATTCAAAGGTTATAATTATTATCAATTCTGAGAAAAAGGTGAGACAGATACAGAATTTGCCAGAGGTTATGTTAATCTCTTTGAACTAATTTCAGCCTTGTTTTGATCTTGAATACCTGCAGTGATCATAAAGGTGGATTTTAGTAAGAATGAAAAAAGGAGCCTTATAGATCACATGAAAATGCTCATTCTGTTAGCCTTCAGAAGAAACCAGCTGAATGCTCCTTGGAAGCATATGGGCAGGGTAAAATGCATGTCTGTTCCCCAGCACCAGAGGTTTATTGTCAATTAATACAATAGTTTTTTTCCCCATAGTTTAAAAAATGTATTTATTTATTTTTTTGTCCTACTCCTCTCAGAATCTGGCATGGACAATATTTCTGTTTTAGATACTTTGACTAATACCTGTTGATAGACCTCCCTTTCGCCATGAATTTGCCCAATCCTTTTTTCTCTAAATGAGTGGCTATTGATTCTTGTTTGGCAAGTGGATTTTATATTACAGTGTATGAAGGAGTATGGTGCTTATAAATCAGTGTTTGCCAACATGGAGGTCATGACCCCCAAGGGGATCACAATATGTTTTCTGGGAAATCACAAGTTGCTTTATATGTGTTGTAGCATTTTTTAAATAATTTCTTCCTTGGTTTTTTGGGACCGTATAGTAAAGTTAGCGTGTATGTGTATGTATGAGAAACAGGCCCTTTGGGATAGAAAGAAGCCTCTACTTTCTGAGAAGGAATGATATTACCCCATTTAAAAATGCCTTTTTATGCAGACATGGTGGTGGTGGTGTCACAGGCTATTTGGCTATCATAAAAGGGGATCACAACTTGAAAATGTTTGGGAACCACTGTTCTAGATGATGCTTTTATTATTCAGTGGCTGAAATCCAGTAGTGTAAGTGATGTCATGTCAGACTGATGATGTCCTGGAAGTTTATGGGAAATTAAAAATGTCTAATCCCTCCTGTGTTCCCTTGGGATCCCTTTCATCATGGGGAAGCCATGGTGGGGCTATGGGAACCAATAAAATCATCCCACTGGCAGCAATTTTTGAAAAGTAAAGACCCCCCATCCCGCAGCCCCCAAGGGCCTCCCCACAATGAAAAGGATCCAAAGGGATTCTCAGGACCTTCAGGGTAGGAAGAGGATCAGACATGCTTAAAATCCAAAAAACACACACAACTGATGACATCGTTAACCTTACATGGCGTAAGTTAAAGCAACAGGATTTCAGCCACTGAATCTTACAAGATATCCAGGTAATTTTTTACCTTCCACTTTTTACCTTCCCATTTTGTTTAATCACTTCTACTGTCATATTTCTTTCTGAAAAAAAGAAAATCTGTTAATAAGGAGAAGACAGAATCCTTGTATAATGTGTTTTCAACTGTTAGTGTTGAGGGCTGTTCATGCGGAAGCATGTGTAGTTTCATTTGGCAGATGTGGCCCACATCTTCATGGATTATTTGTTTGTCAATAATTAAAGTAGCCTTTTTGAGGGATGCAGGGATTGTTGCCTGGAATAGAACTTCTCTAAATGTTGTAATGGTGACTCTGTTGTCTATTGGACTTTAGGAAGAAAAGAATGGGCAAGATACTCCACAGATCATTATGTGGGCTGCTTCTATTGTCACTTCTTTATAGCTTCAGTCAAGGAAGCACAGGTAAGTTCAGCATATGTTCTCTGTTTCTCCTTTCTTTATTCTTACATACTGCTAAGATAGGCCATTGTTTTCATGTAATTGGTAGGTACACCATGGGGGAGGGGGCAACACTCTGCAAGAAAAGTGGCAACATAATAATTTCATACTGCAAGGTGGGACAATCTCTTCCCTCCTTCTTTTGCAGAGAGTCTTTGTGGGCAGGAGCCATACCTATTTCTCTTTGCTAGCTGGAAAGTTTTATATAAAACAACAATACAACACAGATTGAATAGCTGTTGCAGACAGGACTTGTGTTTTAACATTCAGATGTGTTCAGCGTTGATTTTATCCCCTAGGACAGTGGCTGGAACTCTAGTAGTACAAGTCTGGTTGTACAGAGCAGCCTTCCCCAACCTGATCTCTTCCAGGTGTTTTGGGCTACAGCGTCCATTATCCCCAACAAGCCTGGTGCTAGCAGGATGGTAGGAACTGTAGTTCCATGCATCTAGAGGTCAGTGTGGTCAGGTCAGCAAAGGCTGCTTGATACTGAGCTTGGATATACTTGTTTTGGAGATCAGTGGCTGCAAAACTAAGTGATACTTGCAGGTCACATGTTTTACTCTTAAATGTACTTTACCTGCACTGAACTTTAGAGGAAGGACTTTCACATTGATTGTACCTACTTACTTCCCTTCTGATTCATTCTCTCTGAGTTATCTAATTCTGGCTAGAATTACACATTGTAAATAACTTGTAAACTTTTGACTGTGAGTTACTTGCACACCGGAGCAAATCTGCTCCTATCACATGTCCTCTTTTCATGAGACAAAAACAGAGCCACTCCCTGCCCTCTGCCCCAGCAAGAACATTGCTAGCCAGCCAGTGCTGAGGTAGCTGGGATGATTCCCAGCACTGGCCACCCGGTGATGTTGTTCATGCCCAGGGGATTAGCTTCAATGGCTTTGTTTCCACTACACATAGAGTAGATGAGGACTTTGCTTCCCTTCCTTCTCTGCGGAGCTTGCTTGTTTGGCAGGTGGTTGGATGATGGCAGCTGGGGAGCTCCTTGGCAGCGGAGGCGGCAGCAGCAGTGGGAGTCTCCTCCACCATCAAAGACACAAACACACACACAGTTTAGCCACCACACTCCCAGCTGCTGCCATCCAACCACCCACCAGAGAGGCCAGCCCTGCAAAGAAGGAGAGGCTCTTTCACTTGGCTGAAGCCCTACTGAGCTTTAAAATGGCACCCAATACACATTATTTTAAAAAGCAGTAGAGCTTACAAAAGTCACTTCAGATTACTTTCTCCCACCTGTGTAGTTCTGGCCCTGATGTAAACTCAGAGCAAAAAGAAATGCCATGTAGGCAAAAAGATTAATTGCACTTCTTCCTGATGCAGAGTGTCTTCTTGGGCTATAGTGTGTACACAACTTTTTCTGTCCCTGATATGTATGTAGTCAATAACCTACATTACACTGTGGATTATAGATTTCTGCACCACAGACAGGTGTGAAAGCACATTGTGCATCAAATGCAATGAGAATAAGAACTGATTTTATCTCAAATGTAGGGAACAGTTTGTCCTCCAGATGTTCCTGGGCTGACAGTCTTATAATCTGTCGTCAGTGACTATGAGGGCTAGAACTGATAGGAGCTGCTGTTGAGCAACATCTGGACACATTCCTCATCCCTGGCTTATATCTTATTTGTCTTTTTTCTGTCTCCATTCTTAGAGGAACCTGGTTGTCTGCATTTCTAAAAATGTTATCTTGTTTCCTAGATAATCGCTGCACCGCTTCCATGGCGAAAAGCTGTACTGAATGTATAAGAGTTAGCAAGGACTGCTCTTATTGTACTGATGAGGTAGGAGCTTCACACAAGTGTTGAATCATATGCATCTCAAAGCACCAAACTTTTAAAGAGAAAGGCGGGGTAAAAATATTTTAAACAAACAAACTTCAGCAAAGATTTGGTTATAGTCCTTGAGCTACATTCCCTTTCAATATTATTTTTTACTATATGGTCAATCCCACTGTGTTCTTGGCTACATTGGACTTCTGCCCTTAAGGTCTTTCCCACTCTGCTAAGCTTGCGTTCCTTTGGACAGAGATCCCGTTCATCCTTCGCTTTATCTCCCTTGCTTCTGAATGTCCAGCATACTGGCCTCTATGTGAATAGAAAGACTCAACAGCAGCCATTTTGTGGTAGTGCCCAGTATATTTTCTCAAAACTCTTAACTGTTCTCATAGATACACAGTGTTTGGGGACCCTAAGTTATGGCTACAAGAAACTAAAAGCTAGAATTTCTCCAGGGATCATTGCATCATGCCTCAAGCTGATGCTGAGTCTAATTAACTCAAGATACATGTGTTTTAGACTGTATTTGCTAAGGATGGGTTGTTCTTGTCCATATTGTTTTGTCCCAGGAGTTCAAAAAGGTTCGCTGTGATTTCAAAGACAACCTAGAGAGACATGGCTGCAGTGAGAAGAGCATAGTATTTATGAAAGGAGAAATGTTAACAATTGAGGTAAGTGGAGGGATAGTGAAGAATGGTCGGCTATGAATGTATTAAAATAAAATAAGATCAAATAACCATCCAGGTCTGCCAAATGCAGAGTTTGACTGTTTGGGAAATATTTATTTGAGTTGGCTCTTCCAAGAGGAGAGCTTTATTTATTTTTTATTTTTTATTATTTATTTATTAGACTTTTTATCCCGCCCCCCTAGACACAGTCTACTCGGGGCGGGTTCCATAAAATTAAATACAAATCATTTAAACAATTTAAAAATAAGACAATTCAAAATAATAATATTAATATTAATAGTACTCAAGATGGATAGAAAAAACTTATAGTAAAATAAAATCAAATATTGACAGGAGGGAAGGCTTGTCTGAAGAGCCAAGTTTTTAATTGGCTCTTAAAAACACCCAGCGAGGGACCCAGGCGGATCTCTGATGGAAGATTATTCCAAAGCCGAGGGGCCACTGCCGAGAAGGCCCAGTTTCTTGTCCTTTCTTTCCGGGCCTCTCTCGGCGTTAGGCCCCTCAGCCGTCCCTCCTGGCTATGACGAGTGATTCAGGTAGATCTTGGTGGAAGAAGGCGATCTGCCAGGTATCGAGGTCCTAAACCGTTTAGGGCTTTATACGTCATCATCAACACTTTGAAATCAATGCGGAAGCGGATGGGCGGCCAATGCAAGGCAGCCAGAGTGGGAGAGATATGTTGGTATTTTCTCACCCCACTAAGGAGTCTGTCCGCCGCATTCTGCACCATTTGAAGCTTCCGCAACAATCTCAAAGGTAGCCCCACGTAGAGAGCATTACAGTGATCTAATCTTGAGATTACAAGCGCATGGACAAGAGTGGTGAGGGCCTCACCATCGAGATAGGGTCGCAGCTGGGCAATCCGCCACAGGTGGAAATAGGCGGAGCGGGCCACGGACGCCACCTGGGTTTCCATGGTAAGCGCCGGGTCCAGATGTATCCCCAAGCTGCGCACCTCACTCTTTGCGGTGAGAGTCACCCCCCCAAAAGAGAGGGAGTTTCCCAAACCACCGACGGAGGGGCCGCCCACCCTCAAGACCTCCGTCTTGTCCGGGTTCAACCTCAACCCATTCAGCTGCATCCATTGCAGCACGGCCTCCAGACAGCGTTCAAGGGACGAAACGGCATCCACTGAGGTAGATGAAAAGGAGATGTAGAGCTGGGTGTCATCAGCATACTGATGGCACGAAGCCCCACACCCCCTGATGACCCCTCCTAGCGGCCTCATATAGATGTTAAACAGCATTAGGGATAGGATCGACCCCTGCGGAACCCCACAATTGAGACTCCACGGGGCCGAAACACTCTCCCCAAGCTGTACTCTCTGGGGATGGTCCCCCAAGAAGGATCGGAGCCAGGCGAGCGCCAGGCCCCCAATTCCTAACTCGGAGAGCCTCCCCAGGAGGATACCATGGTCGACGGTATCAAAAGTGGCTGAGATATCGAGGAGGACCAACAAGGACATTTTGCCCCGGTCAGCCTCCCTCAACAGGTCATCCAACAGTGCGACCAGTGCCGTTTCTGTGCCATGACGCGGCCTGAAGCCCGACTGGAATGGATCCAGGGCACTGGTTTCGTCCAAAAGAGCTTGAAGCTGATCAGCCACCACCCTCTCCACCACTTTGCTCAGGTGGATAAAGGTGCCTTTATCATAGATAAAGGTGCCTTTATCATAGGCAGTCTATGCACTTCCTGTGAACGTGTGTTGATATAGGTGTGGGAATGCTGCATATTCAGTGTGTCTGTCTCCCTGTTAAAACAAGCATGAAATACTGCTCAATCTCCTCAAGCTCTCTCTAATTGCATGTTAATGGTTTCTTCTCTGGCAGGAGTTTTACATTGATACATCCCTGAAGAAAACTCAGGTATCTCCACAGAAAATGAAAATGAGGCTGAGAGCTGGTGAGGAGTCGAGCTTTAACATGGCTGTGTTTGAGCCCCTTGAATCTCCTGTGGACCTCTACATTCTCATGGACTTTTCCTACTCAATGTCTGATGACTTGAACAACCTTAAAAAAATGGGCCAGCAACTGGGTGAGGACTGATAATCTGTAAGGTTATGTTCTGTTAATTCTGTAAACTCTGAGAGCATTTAGCAAAGGGCTGCTAATTAGGCACCATTAGAAAAGGAAGTCCAAGGTATGTTTTTTTCTCTGACTACCAACAGCTTCCTTCTTGCTTGCTTTGTCCAGTTGCAACCTCAGCATACAAAATGAGAAATCTCTACTATCTTACCTGTATTTCTTTTCATCCGTGATACTTTTCCTGCCATCGCTTCTCAGAAATGGTGACTGTGCTGCACCTATATGCATCAGTAGCAGACAGGGAATATTTTTAAAAGCAAGTTTCTGTGTATGTGACACCAGAATGCCTCTATAGTTTTATCATCATAAGACTGACGTTTCAGCGTCTGTGGTTGGGATCCTGTTCACCAGCAGTGGAGCACAGTGCTTGATCAGTCTGCTAACAGGGGATTTCATGCTTGCACACCCATTGCCTTTACACAAGTGAATATCTGAGAAGTGGCCCAATCTCTCCTGCTGGCTGAGGCAAGAGGAAAAGTGCCACTCCCCACAGTGCACAAGGAAGGGCTGCTGCCTTCCGCATACAAAATCAGCAAACCCATTCTTCCACAACACACTAAATAATACAGGTAGATACAGGCTAAGAACAACGAGAAACGTTCCGTGCCAACCTGCAAACCCTTTATCCTCACAGAAGGCGATGGGGTGCCTCCATGCCCTCCCTTTGACATAGGATGAGATGGTGGAGAGAGAAAGACGGTGGTGATGGAGCCAGTGGTGGCAGCACTCCAGCCCAGCCCCAGAGAGAAGAGAATGAGAACAGGCAGCTGCCTGGCCACTTCCAAAGAGAGCAGCAACCTGAATGCTGGCTCTTTCAAGAGTGCCTGCCTCTGAGCAGTCCCCACAATCAAGGCACTGAGGGACATGCCCTAGAAAATCACTTGGGCTGCAGTTTTATTAGCCTCTGTGGAAGCTAACAAAAAGAGAAAAGGAGGTGGCCCAGACAGTTTTCTTGCAGATCTCTCTCCTCCCCCCCCCCCCGTGCATGTGGGGTATGAGAAACAGGTAGTAACTGAGCAGTTGCCCTTTCTAAAAGCAGCCAGGTGGCTTCCTCCTGCCTCTTCGTTTATCTCCTCTGGTGTGCTATGCAGAGCCACTGCCACAGCCCTCATCCACCTGATTTTCTTTGTGTTTCTTCCCTTTAATACTGTGGAGCAAAAGCAGGGTGTGGATGACCCAGAACTGTAGGGGAAGGTAGCTTGAGGGTGGTGCTCTATTACTTCTTTTTTTCTCTCTCTTCTCTCTCTACTAGCAAGCTCTCCAGAGCAGCATGGCTCTCCCAGGGCAGCAGTGAGAGCAGTACCTTTGCTTCCCCCAGCTCTTTGCTGCTTATGGTGATTATCTCATCAGGCCTAATGACAGAGCCATCCCTGGGAAACCCCATTTAGAAATACCTGACCAAGGCTTGTGCAAGGAAGTCTTGGATGATACCTTGTGCATGTGTTGTAGACAAAGTCAAACTCCTCACCCTACAGTCGTTGACTGAAGAGTTTCCTGGCCTTCAGGTTTATGTGGTATCATCATTGCACTCTGCACTTTGCAGAATAATCTAAGGGGAAATAAATATTAGGGTCTTTCACTGATGTCCCAAGTCTGACACCAGGAAAAGGCCACCTCCTGCTACTCTGTCCTTGTGTCAGATGATGGGCCATTGAAGGTTCCTGCTTCACACTTAAATCCTCAATTTTGGTAGAGCAGGGGATTAAAGACTAGAGAAAGAGAAGGATGGAGAGATAAAGATGTCAAGGATTAAAACCAGGAGTTTTAATTTGCCTGTGTAGCATGAAGTTTGAAGAAGCTGTTCTGCTAAAAGGTTTGGTTTACTGTGATACTTGGGTAGCCACGTCCTGTCACTGGAGGCTTGATGTTCTGACAGGCCTCATGATGAGAAACTATGTTTGGAACAGTGCTCTTAGCCCAAGTCGGAGCAGAGCATCCTCCTCACTCCTTTCCTCCTCTCTTGCCAGCAAACTTCTTGACGGATCTGACTAATGACTATACAATTGGATTTGGCAAGTTTGTGGATAAAGTGACAAGTCCACAGACAGACATGCGGCCTCAGCGGTAAGTGAGGGTGACAGAACTATTGGATACACTTGGGAATGACCAAGTCTTTTAAAAAAATATTTTTCTTAGGTATATTTAAAAGGTGTGAAAAAAGACTCTAGTTCTGTAGATCGAGGGAATATGCTACAGCTATATAGCAGAGAATTTTAAGTACGTCATCAAAGTACAAATCCCAGGATTCTATAGGATGGACTTAAAATGGACCATAAGGCCCAAACCTCTTCTAATAATCAGGGCACTTCCCTCAAGAAACATGGGGAATATTCACATATATCTTTATATGGCAAGCTCCTTCTGTAAAAATATGATGCTAGACAGTGTAGGTTTTGAAGAAAAATTGTATCAATCTACTATAATTGTGTAGTGCACCTGTACTCTGACAGTTTTTTTCTAACTTGCTGTTGGAATATCTGGCTACACCCCAAATAGTGCTATCTATTAATATTCGTTACATTAATGTATGACTGAACTCTGTGTCTGTCACTTTATTTAATACTCTATGATATATCTATTTTTAGTATGTACTAATGCACTATTAATCTTAGTGTGCAGAACAATTAAACACTCCAACTGGAGCCATTTGCATTTATATCCTGTATCAACTCTGCACTTGGTACTTCTGATGAAATGTTCTCTCTCTTTTTTCACCATTTTTGTTTCTGTTGTTGTCACAGCTCATTTGCTATTCTTTAAATTGTCACAAATGTACTCTCTTTTCTTCTGTGAAAAATTGCAACAGTTGACTAACTTTCTGTAGCTGGTGGTATAAACTTTATGGCAGACGACCATAATCTTCCCAGTTTAGAGACACACAATATAGCCTATATGATCCTTCCATTTTCAGACTGCGTGAACCCTGGACAGACGCTGACCCTCCATTCTCCTTTAAGAATGTCATCCGCTTAACTCACGATATCGATAAATTCAGTAATGAATTAATTAAGGAGCGTATTTCGGGCAATCTGGATGCCCCAGAAGGTGGATTTGATGCAATATTACAAACTGCTGTTTGCAGGGTGAGTAAAGAGCATGCTGAAAAGGGCAGTTCAGTGAGAATTTGATGAATATGAGCCTTTGAAACCACTCATCAAGCTGTGAGTTCAGTAGAAAAAGCTAGGTCAACCCTTTGCCTTAACGAGCAACAGATAGAATTGCTGGTGTTTTGCTAAAAGGGTGGATGATGAGCTTTGGTATCAAGTTATCATTACTGGTTCACAGGCAGACATGGGATATTATTTTTAATAGCAGCTGAAGTGCATACAAAGGCTAAATAGAAACCCAGTGCCTTAGAATGGTAAGAAATTCAGGGAGCTGAATCTCTTAGCTGTTGACAAGGTAAGGACTTTGTCAACAGCTAAGAGATAAGAGCTGAAGAGACAAGATAAGGAAGGAGTGCCCAGACATTGTAAACATCAGCACAAAAGCAATTGATGTTTGAGCCTCAACTTAGGGCTCGATCAGATGGACATTTGTCCCGCTGTTTGGTGTGTTGTGGGGGTAATTGGTTTGCTCTTTTTTCTGATGATCAGATGACTAAATTGCTAGAGCAAACCAATCTGTCTCCAGAGTGCCTCTATCTGCACCTTACTGAGACCCTTTCAGGGACTTCTACTTTTTTTTGGTGCAGATAGGTGCGCTGTAGTTTGGTCCATTTCTACCACATGCAGTCTCTGGGAATGGACGAATATCAAGCTTTGCAGCTATGAAAGCTGCCAGGGCTTCTGCTGGAATTTCCGGTATTATGAAGTGGCTTTGTTTATTTATTTATATGCCACCTTTCTCTCTGTAGAGGATTCAAGGCAGCTCACAACAGATAAAATAATAGATATAAAAATGTTATATAAGCATCACATTTAAAAACAAGTAAATATAGATTAGATTTAAAAACCAAGTTTAAAAACAATTTAAAAACATTGAAAAATCTGTAAGTTAAAAACCGGCATTCTTGAGACAACATACTGCTTAAACGTATGCCTGAAGAGGAAGGTATTTATCTGACAACAGAAGGACAAGAGGGAGGGAGGCAACCTGGCTTCTCGGGGCAGTGTATTCCAAAGCCTGTGAGTCACATCAGGATATTGGCAAATTGAGCTCTTCACCTACTCCTCTGCTAGATCATTTTTGATGTGGTGAATTGCTTAGATTATATTTTTAAAAACTATTTTCTTTGCCTTTGTGTGAAGTACCGATATAAACTGTGGCTGCAAGCAGTTTCTTGATTAGCACTATTAGTAGGCATCCTTCAGTCTCGAGAGACTATGGTAACGTGCTCTGTATGGAGGTCTTGGAACAGAGTGTCCTCTCCAGAGCACGAAGCCTGGGTAAAATAATATGGAGGATAGGCTGTTACCCAAGCAGCAAATCCCCCCTCTCCACATCGCTGAAATAGTCCAATGGAAAGGCAAGAGCCAATACAACTGGTTCCAGCGACGTCGCAGGAGTTGCCAGAATGACACGAACTGCCTCCGGGACTCCGGCTCCGGATTTTGCCTCAAGGTTAACTCCTGAAGCCTTTTCCATCAGTGGATATAGCCACAAGGCAGTGGAGGTTTGAAATCGGAGTTTTCCTTCTCCTAGATGGGCTGCCTTCCAAGGCTGACGAGCCCCACCTACCCGGCTGATTGGCACTACACACAAGACAAATACAAAAATATATTTAAATTTAATCTAAGTGATTCAGTGCATCAGAGAAGGTCTAACAGAAGCAAAAATTAAAAAATAAATTAAAAAATCACTTGCCCTGACTCTCTGCAGAGGAGCAGGGAATGTGTCAAATTTGCCAATATCCTGAAGTGGCTCATTTCTTAAGCCACTTCCCAATACAGAAAATTGTCAGAGAATGCATCTGGACTCAATAGGGTTGCTTGAGGTCAGCATGTCATTTGGATATGAAGATCACACCAAATCACTCCTCTCCATAACCTTAAGCGATTCTATTTAGACTCCAAAAGGGCCAGTTTATTCACCACCTAACTCTGGGCTGGGCTGCACCCGGAAGTGATATCCAATGGCTGTGTGTTTTGAAGGACACTTCTGAAGGAATGGTTACCACAGGAACCACAGCTGCAATAGCCATAGTACCTTGCTTAGAAGTCATATAACAACAACAACAACAACAACTTGCCAGCCTCCAAAAACCCATGGGAACATCGGGTAGAGAAGGTGTCAGAAAATGAGGAAGTCAAAATCTTGTGGGATTTCCGGATCCAAACAGACAGACACTTTGAACATAACACACCAGACACAGTAGTCATAGAACGAAGAAATGTCTGGATCATTGACATTGCAATTCCAGGGGATGCCAGAGTTGAAAATAAAGGACTGGAAAAACTAACAAAGTATAGAGACCTGGCAATTGAAACATCTCGCCTCTGGAAGAAACACACTTCAGTGGTCCCCGTAGTCATTGGGGCTTTGGGAACAATATCGAGAAATTTCACACAGTACTATAAGCAGTTGCAGATCTCAGATATCACACCACCATCAGAGCTACAAAAAACGGCAATATTAGGAACAGCATACATACTGCGTTGATATTTAACAGATACTTAGGTTTTTGGTTAAAACCTGTATCTGTTATATAATACCAGTCAATGTTTTTATAATTTTGACCATTCCTGGAGTTTTTACTACTACTACTACTACTACTACTACTACTACTACTACTACTACTACTAATAATAATAATAATAATAATAATAATAATAATAATAATAATAATAATAATAATAATAATAATAATAATGAACAACTTCTTCTAGCCAGTCTGCTTCATTCTTCCAGGTAAATTAATTTGCTCCACACCTTTGTCTTTCCTTATATCCATAGGAAAATATTGGATGGCGGAATGACAGTACTCATCTTCTGGTGTTTTCCACTGAGTCTGCCTTCCATTATGAAGCTGATGGTGCCAATGTCCTCGCGGGAATTCTGAGGAGGAATGATGAAATGTGCCACCTGAACCGAGCAGGCACTTACACCTTTGACACCAAGCAGGATTATCCCTCTGTGCCTACCCTTGTGCAACTGCTGGGAAGAAGCAACATCATCCCCATATTTGCTGTCACCAACCATTCTTACAGTTACTATGAGGTAAAAAGGACTGGTGAATAGGAAGAGAATGGAGCACTTTGAGGGTTATGGGGAGCAATTTGTTGTAGGGTTTTCAACCATTGATAATTAGTTGTCTGGCAAGGGCCCCAAATCAGCTGTTTGATTCTGGGTGAGACGCTTATTCTGTTCATCCAGGGAGAAATGGGCTAGATTTTCTCTGAAAGAGGAGAGTTTGTTGTGTGGTGCTAAGAAATGTTTGAGTGTGTTTGAGCATCATCTCATGTTTTCAGCATCTCTACCATTTTTTGTTTAAGTAGTAGTGACACCGGAGCGTTTCACCTTCTCCTGTAACATTTTGCTTGCCTCAGTGTCTTGGAGTGTTTTACTCAGCATACAGTGTCATTCCCTGCTTCATTCTGGGTCTTTGCTTTGTGTTAACACTATAATATGGGTATGGACTAATCATTTAGGAATATGTTGATTTAGTGAGTGTGTAAAGGTAGGAAGCAGATTACCTCAGACCTACAGTACATCCTCACCCAATGTGTGTAGGCATCCTTCAGTCTCGAGAGACTATGGTAACATGCTTTGTATGGAGGACGTGGAACAGCGTCTAGTGTGGCTGAGAAGGCCAATTCGAGAGTGACAATCCCTTCCACACTGAAGACAAATACAATCTGTCCCCTGTCCAGCTCCCTGATTTTGCTTCGACGCTGTATGTGAAGCTGGAGTGTCCTCTCCAGAGCACGAAGCCTGGGTAAAATAATATGGAGGATAGGCTGTTACCCAAGCAGCAAATCCCCCCTCTCCACATCACTGAAATAGTCCAATGGAAAGGCAAGAGCCAATACAACTGGTTCCAGCGATGTCACAGGAGTTGCCAGAATGACACGAACTGCCTCCGGGACTCCGGCTCCGGATTTTGCCTCGAGGTTAACTCCTGAAGCCTTTTCCATCAGTGGATATAGCCACAAGGCAGTGGAGGTTTGAAATCGGAGTTTTCCTTTTCCTAGATAGGCTGCCTTCCAAGGCTGATGAGCCCCACCTCACCCAATAACTCAGTAATAAAAGGTCTTTGTTTCTGTTCTCACCAAGCCATTGTCCAGTTTTCTTTCGTAATGCAGTGGGGACACCCAGTGGCTGGCTAAGAAAGCCCATTCAGGGATAACTGATAATTCCTTCACATAAGGAATTTTCACCTGCAAATGGGCCAAAAGACATGTTACACCAGGAGATCCATGACTGACATCCAGACTGTTATTTCCCAAGAACCTAGGAAGAGGTCCACAATATCACCCTAAGATCCATCCAGTCTAGCACCCGGTTTTCCACAGTGGCCATCCAGATGTTCCTAAGAAGCTGACATGAAATAAAACAGAGTCCAGAATTCTACTTGTTAGTTATGCTGGTACACTTAACATAAATCGCAGGAGCAAATCACTGCCGGTTAACCAGTTACTACAGAAATTTACATGACTGGCACACAGTGAGAATGGAACAAGCAGCAACTGGTGAATTAGTGGAAAATACCACAGTCGTTCATGCCAGCATAATTAATCAGTAGGATTCTGGCCAATATGAAGAACTACTTTCGATGGTCTGTTTCAAATCTGTTTCCATTTGGGCTTTTATTGTGTTCTGGCAGAGTGAGGACCAAAGCTACATTGTGGTGTTAACTGTATGAATGCGGTATCTTTTTGTCATGTAAATATCAGCGTTGGGGAAGTTTGAGCAGTGTTTGGACTGTAGTGGGTGAGGATTGGGAATTTAACTCTTTCTGTCCCTGCCACAGTTTTGACACAAATTGCCTCTTCACAGATTCAGTTCTAGTTGGGATTCTGTCAGAGAAACAAAGAGTTAAACTCCCCCTTGCCACCACTCATGGCCTTTCAACCTCCACCAAACCTTTCAGTCATTTTCAGTTTTCAAAAAAAGCATGGGCAGCAGTAGGCCAAAGATGGTGGGAAATGAGGTGGGTACGTCTGTAAACTTACCACAGTTTCCAGCCCCTGTTATACTCCAAGAATAATGTACTTGTTTAAAGCATTACAGAAGTATGGTGAGGGAAGGGTTTGTTCATCTCTTCATTCTGGGCTAAGTCTCAGTGTGTTCAGTAGGACCAGCTCTCAGCCAAGTAAGGCTGTATAGGATTGCAAGCTTATGTTGTAATGCAACTTAATATACTATGTTATGTGCTACTTTTTTAAAAAACAGAAACTGCACACATATTTCCCGATCTCTGAAATTGGAAGACTGCAAGAAGATTCCTCTAATATTGTGGAGTTGATCCGTACAGCTTTTGAGGTAAGCAGTGGCCTCTGAGGTTAAAAGTAATGACCATTCTGGATCACCCAGCATGCTTGTCACTCTATAAAGTCATAATATGAGATGACATTTTATGAAACTACTAGTAGCCAGTCACTCTGGAAACACCGCCATTTCACTCCATTCTTTACACTAGCATGCACTTAGGAATTTAGATATTCATGAACAGACTGGAGTTTGGAGTTGTAAAATCCACTAATATCTTGTTTTATACAAAAAAAGGCTTTTTTATCCACTTAGTGACCCAGCTCTGATTTATTTAAGAAGCCTAAGTTCTGACCCATACAATAGTTTTATGTGGATCCGTCCACATGTGTATCCAGTAATTTCATGAAAGGATGTGCTGTGAATTGATTTTTCAAGCAGCCCAAGTCTGCCTCTTCTTGAAAGAAACCTAAATGTCTCAAGAGACAGCAGGTGTTTAGTACCTGGCAATTAATCTGAAAAATCAAAAGGCATAGTTTGGCAAATAATGATATACAGACCTTAAAATGAGCCATTCATGACGCACTTGAGTGGGACAACAAATATCTGGAGAGCATAATTGAACCTGATGCCCCCAGAACTCCCTTGGGAGGGGCTGGACCACTGCCGCCGCTGCCACATTTGCCACTGCCATAGCGTTGTCATAATTTGGCAGCTGCAGCAGCAACAACTCTCTCTCTTGCAGGAGGGTGACATAATGCACTTCTGCTCCATAGAGTGCCACTGGTGTGTGGGGCAGTGTGTTCTGAAAGGGAAGAGGGTAGGAGTGGTAGGTGTTTTCTGTGTCAGCATTACCAACAGCTTTCATGATTTCTTGGAGACAGTGCAGAATGCAAAAATAGTCTGAATGGGGGCACTTGCAGCCTATAGACCACTACATGTTGCCCACTTCTGCTCTCAAGAGTTCTGGGAGTTTTTTGAATTAACAGTTGATCAGAATTAGAATTAGCATTGAATGAGATCCATTCCAATTCCATATATGTATTCCCTCCCCCATCTTCCAGCGTATTCGTTCCAAGATGGATGTTAGAGCTTATGATATCCCCAAAGCCATGAGAATGGAAATAACATCCACAAAGTATGAAAAAACAGAGTCTGGTTCATTCAACATTGTTCGTGGTGAAGTGGTAAGTCTTGCTGTTTGCAGTCCTGCCATGTCTTATGGGGAAGAGCCAGAAAGGTCTTGCATGAATAACGTGCCACTGACTACTTTTGTTTTTGAAAAGACATACAGGCTTTTAGAGAATGGAGGGGTGCTTCCTTTTTGTGTGGGAAAGAGCAAAGAATAAGGCTCATAACTTAAAGGAGTCCGCCCAAGTTTTTGTTGACATCCTTATCTTCATATCAGAAGGAGGTGTGGCTTTAGCATGAAAGGACAAAAGGGGATCTGCTGTTGATTCTGGAAATGAGTTTATGTCTTCTGATAGAGAACAGATATTAAGATTAATGTATATTCCCTCTGACTGACCCGTTCTCCCTTCGACAATGGAATATTCACAGAAATGCATGTAGGATAAACGCAAGATACATAGTTGAGGAAAAGCACTTGCTATAACAAATATATGTCTTTCACCACTTGGTGGAGCACCTCTTCTAAAATGTGCTAAATGTATAGTATTGTGTAGCTTTACTTTTCTAACCAATCACATTGTGCAGTAATTGTAGGAACCACTACAGCTCCAGGGCCAAGCTAGTTGGTGTAAGCATAGCTGAACAGGATAACTCCTTATGTGACCACAGTGCTATGTGGGATTTATGGATATGCCTCTGTCCTGCTTATAATGGGGAACAGGAAAATCATCATAATCTTAGAACTGCAAAGCTGGATGGGACCTTATAGATCATCGAGTCCAGCTCCTGTAAAGGAGGCACAGTGGGGAATTGAATTGCTAACCTCTACCTAACCACTGAACTATCCAGCTAGCCTGGGAGAATGTACTTTTAAATAAGCCCTGTTCTGTTGTGCGTTAAAGTTTGTGAAGCAACTGTCTTATCCAAATGCCAGAATAGGGCAGGCTACTGTATCTGAATAGCCTCCCTATATGATCCCCCGATACACACACACACCAGCACCATGGGTGTTTTGGCTTACATGGAGAGGCTACTCAGCTACAACAGCTTCCCTTTTTTCAGACAGTCACGTTTCCATGATTATAGTGATGGCAGAGAGGGCAAGACTAGCACACTTCTCTCAACACATATGGGCTCCATACTTCAAAGTATGACTGTTGTCTTCTTTCGCATCCTTTCTAAGACAATTAAACTGAGGTTCAGACTAGATATTAAAGGAAATGTGTTTCTCTTCTTTAGCTAGTTTTCTTTCTCTCCTGCAATAAGTTTTCTGCCACAATACAAGGCAATAATTGAACTTGCAAGTTAAATCCATATTTATCTTCCAGGGACCTATCACAAAACAAAGTATGCTAAACATAGGGTGGGTAGTTGAGGAAAATCAGAATGTTAGACAAACTGATGTCATGAGGGAGCATCTCTTCTAAAACACAGTTTGCATACTATGTCATTTAACCTATGGTGGAAGCCAGCAAGCAAGATCTATTTCCTTATCTCCTGTTCCACCTTGTACTACCCTTCTACCTCCCAGGTTGATGATGAATGTGGCATGTCTCTGACTAAATTCAGTAAATGAGCAAAGATCTTTCTTCCATCCAGGGGACATTCAATGTGCGTGTGAAAGCACATGAGAAAGTAGCGGAAGAGCATGTGTGCAACCTCCCAGAGAAAGACCGGAAACGTGTTATCCACATTAAGCCCTCATCTTTCAGTGATGAAATGGAGATTGATGCTTCCATCATTTGTGATGCCTGCCCTTGTGAACAGGTACTTCCTTTCTCTCTTTTAGTGGGTCATCCGAAGAATGATTATTTGCAATGACTCTGATCTAAGCACTTTAAAATTTGCGTGTAAAAACAACCCCGTCTAAAAGACACTAGATTAAATTTGAAGTCCCTGAAATGAAGTTTGCTAACATCTCATATCTCACTTTTACAGCAACAGGAAGTTAATTCCCCTAGGTGCAATTTCCATGGGAACTTTGTCTGTGGAGAGTGTGTTTGCAATCCAGGCTGGTAAGTACCATATTCCTCCTTAGGTGGGATGTCCAGCAGGAAGTGTAGTCCTTCTTTGTCCTTAAGAGAAAAAGGTGCTAAGCTTGATTCTTGCTTTTGGATGGAATGGATTCTCCAAGCAACAGCAAATCTCCTCCATAGCAGAACAGGGTAGCTCAGTGGTTTAGGTACCTGGCTGTGGAGCCAGAGGTTGGGAGTTTGATTTGCCTCCTGCAAGTGTGGCCTTGGGTAAACTGCACATTTACAGGGCACACCCACCCACCCCAGAAGAAGGAAATGGTAAACCACTTCGGAGTATTCTCTACCGGAAAATCCTGAAAAAGTGTTGCCGTAAGTCAGAACTGTCTTGACAGCATATGCTGTTGATTATTATAGCAGAACAATGATGCATGGGGGAAACTCTTCAGAAGAACAGGTCCCTTCTCGCCCAGTGAAGAGACAATCTGGCAGGGCAAAACTCTCTATGAGAGTGAAAATCATCTTTACGGTGTACAAGGTTGGGGTAGGGAAGTTTTTTTGGCCCTGGGGGCTGTATTCCAATTCAGAAGCAGCTCATTCTAACAGTGGGTGAAGCTGAAGGAAAGTGAGCAGAGGAAGATGTAACACCAAGTTGAACAACAAATGTAGAAAGCAGAAATTTTCAACTCTAGGACTGATCTTTTAAAAATTGGTTTTGAAAAATGTTTTTAAATGTTTTAAATGCACTTTTGAATGTTTTGACTCTGTTGTAAATCATCGTGGGACCCCTAGTGGGCAGAGAACCAATGAGCAAATGCTTTGAACAGACAGACAGACAAGAAGGTAAAAAGGAATAAGCCCAAGCATGGCAGCTTTCCTGGATGCAAAGCACGGTTCTGTTTAATGCAACAGCATCCCTTGACTAGTCACCATAAATGGCTCATGATCAGAGAGGGGAGGCTCCACTCTAAAAACTGGGAATGAGACACCATCAGCTTAGACCATAGGAGCACCCCCCACCCCCCCGTAACTAGATAATATGAATTTGCTCTATGGTTGTCACCTTTCTCTTGAAGGCTGATGTCCCACTGAGAACTGCAGAACTGCAGGTGGGGGGGAATGTAGCAGGTGAGATCCATGGAGATGTAGTTGTGCAGAAAAACTTCACTTACTGAGCCTTTGTCTTTCGACCGTGAAATGCACTAGAGCTGTCTCCCATTCACCTCGAAAGATGAGTTTGGATGTCAAATATTTAACATCATACTGTACTTAGAAGGCTTGGGCAGAAGACACTTCTCTTAGTCTAATTATTCAGCTCTGAAACATGATACAGAGTTGCAGTGAGGGTAAAGAAGTCAACAGTGTAAAGCACTTTTATACTACTTAAAGTACTATAAAAATAATAAGGATAGAAATCCAGCCTGTTCTAGTGCAAATGGCAGTGTATGCACAGCAGATATGTCCCTTTATCATTTTTAGCGACTGATTTTGCAGTAGGAAATCGCAGTAATTACTGGCTTGGGGATATTCTGTCTAAGAAACCTCTCAAAAAATCATGGTTGATGCAACGTTTCACATTTTTTTCTCTAGGCCTATTACTTTTTGCTTTGGAGTAATATTATTATTGTTATTCAAAAATACCAGACACAGCCAATCAAAATTATAAAAACATTGATTGGTATATAACAGACACAAGTTTTAACCAAAAACCTAAGTATCTGTTAAATATCGGCATAGTATGTATGTTGTTCCTAATATTGCTGGTTTTTGTAGCTCTAATGGTGTTATTTCTGAGATCTGTAACTGCATATAATATTATGTGAAATTTCTTTATATTGTTCCCAAAGCCCCAATGACTACGGACGGGACCACTGAAGTGTCTTTCATCCACAGGCTAGATGTTTCAATCACCAGATCTCTTTTTCCATTTTTTATTTTCAACTCTGGCATCCCTTGGAATTGCAATGTCAGTGATCCAGACATTTCTTCATTCTATTACTATTATGTCTGGTGTTTTATGTGAAAGGTGTCTATCAGTTTGGATCTGGAAATCCCATGTGATCTTGACTTTGTCATTTCCTGACACCTTCTCTGTCTGATGCTCCCAGGGGTTTTGGAGTCTGGCAAGTTATATTTTTTGCATAACGGCCAGTGCACTAATTTTGCCACTTGATCATGTCTAATTTTGTAATTTGTCTGTGCAGTCTTTGGACATTTGCAGACAAGGTGTGACACAGTTTCATCTTTTTCTTCGCAGAGTCGACATTTGCTGTTAGCACTAATTCCTTGAATCTTTCCAAATATTCTCCATTTTCATCTCCTTAAGTAATTTTTCTCTACTTGTACTTATATAATCATTTAGGCTTCTTTTTCCCTCCTCTACTATCTGCTGTATTCGCAGTTATCCATCGCTTCCAATTTTTTCCTGGTAAATATAATCTGTCCACATCACTTTTTGGACATATTGAATGATGCATGTTCATTAGTTTTTGTGTTTTTCGATCCAATTCTTTTAATTCATTTTGGGTCCAATCTATTATTCCAGCTGGGTATCTAATGACTGGAACTGCTCATGTGTTTATGGCTTTGATTGTATTTCCACCATTTAATTTTGATGTTAATATTTTCTGCAGTCTTTTGGTATATTCCCTTTCTGTCAGTTCTTTAAAACTTGTGTGTGCAGGATGTTATCTGCTTCTAAGGTATTTATAATTTTCATCACTTGATAGTGATTTTATAACATTGCCATTTTAAAACTCTATTCCATCTAGTTTTTGGATGTTGCCACTTTGTATACATAGAGTTGCACATTTGTCAATTTCAAATCTCATTTCAATATCTTCTTCTTCTTCTTCTTCTTCTTCACTTTATCTTAGGTAGATTTAGTCCCTCACATAAAAACACCCTTCAAGTCTAAACTGGGGAAAGGTCAAGTTAGGAGGGAGTCTCCAGTGATGTCAGATACTCACCAACTCACCTCTTTACAGGAAAATATTGCAGGGCTGAAGAAAAATGCCCTTCTCCCTTTGCTATTGGAAGTATTCCTAGTAGCAGAGGAGAGAGTAATTTTGACATTTGAGGAAAAGAGTGCAGGTCATTCAGCCAGTACAAGGAGGAGCCTTCTCTTCCCTTTCCCTTTGAAATAAGTACATAAAAGAAGTTAAAGTGTGCTTTAAAAACCATGTGTTCAGTTTTCCTGATCCTTCCTTTTCAAAGCAAACATAAAAGAAGGAGAGGGAAATTCAGACTCAGTACCTTGCTTGTCCCAGTTATCTCTATCCCCATGAGGTGCTGGGAAGTGTCTTTGTCACATGCCTCGTCACAAGCCCAGTTGTGCAGCTAGTATGTGCCCTGCCATTGCATCAATTCACTGCAATTAGCCACAGCAAATTAGACAACCCTTATACAAAGACCAATAGCACTCTAGAATTTAATTCTGTTTAAGTATACAAATTTGGTGTTTATACATCCGAAGAGCCTTGTGGCGCAGTGGTTAAACTGCTGTACTGCAGCCAAAACTGTGCTCACGACCCGGGGTTCAATCCCAGGTAGCCGGCTCAAGGTTGACTCAGCCTTCTATCCTTCCGAGGTCGGTAAAATGAGTACCCAGCTCACTGGGGGGGGGGGCAATGTGTAGCCTGCATAATTAACTTGTAAACCGCCCAAAGAGTGCTTGAAGCGCTATGGGGTGGTATATTAGCAGCACGCTTTGCTTTGCTTTTTGCTTTGTAACTGTATTTTAAATTAATCTTACTGTGAACTCATTTATCCCATTTGGGGGAGAAAGGCAAGGTATAAATGTGATAAACCAATGAGAAAACCTGGCTCTGCATTTTGTGTCCCTTCTCATTCTTGTCGTCTTGTCTCCCTGACAGGCGAGGAAGGGTGTGTAACTGCTCTACATCTTCCTCTACTGACAACGCTGCTTGCATCAGGCCAAATGATACCGAACCCTGCTCAGGGCGAGGGGAATGTGTCTGTGGCGTGTGTCAGTGCTATCCAGAACATCTGACCCAGCGCTTTGAGGGACGATTCTGTGAATTTGACAACTTGCAATGTCCCCGTACTTCTGGATTCCTCTGCAATGGTGAGTGATACCTTGAGAGGCAGAGACTGGCGTTTGTATCTGCAGCCAGGGTTTCTAGCTCTCTTGGGTGCTAAATTCCCACTTTCTCGGATGCTTGTGAAGTTCAGGCTAGTGAAGTGTGTCTCACCACTAACTTTGCCAGCTAGGACTGATAGGACGTGTACTCTTAACAGCATAGGAAGGGCTGTACATTTTTAACTACTCCCTGCACTGGAGGAGGTGCTGTGGTGTTTATGAAGGAGCAGATTAGCATATCTATCTGTTTTCCCACGTCAAATATTATTAAAAAATTGCACCTCCTTCCAGCACAGGTTTCCTTGGAGTTAGCCTTGCCCAAATTAATCAATGAAGCATTGAATTCCCTAATGTTGTATGTTAGCTGCTGCTTTTGGACCTTAGTCATGGATTGTATTGCCGGTCAGGGCTAAAGCATGTGCCATGTTAAACATGTAGGATGTAGTTTGTGGAGATGTTTTCCTCCTTGGCAACTTCTTTGCAAAGAGATGAAAGCCCCACTTACGCAGCAGTAAATTGCCACCATCCCCCTCTCCCCCTCTACACAACAGGTAGGAGGGGCACTCTTGTTTTGGTTTTCCTCTCTGTGACCTGGAAACAAAATAAACCAGGCCCTAAAGGCTTCCTTCTCTCTTACTAGGCAGCGAGTTCTGTGGTATGCATATAGGACAGACAAATATGGGGTAGGCTGTATTTTTATCTAAGGAGGACTTGTGAAAAAGGAATATAATACATCCCTTTAAAATATGCAAAGTTGAAATAATAACACAGACTTCTTCCTTGGGCACAACTCAGTTAAACAAACATGTGCAAGCCCTTGCGGATCTATCTAGCTGGCCCCAAGACTATATATGACCATCAGGCTTTTTTGTTCGTTGTTAGCTATATCCCTTGTGAAAACAATACTTTCACAGGGTCTGCTGGACTTTTGCCAGAGCAAAAAAATAAAAAAAATTAAGAAAGTGTTCCACTAGTAGTTTAAAGATCCCCAAATGAGGATGATTGGCTAATACCTGCAAGTTACCAGCAACATCATTTGTTAGCTCACTGACTTGCTATTTTACGATATGAGCTGGCATGGTGCCAATGTTTAACATGAAAACTAAGTACTTTTTGTTTCTGGTGACACATAGTGAGTGTGTTGCACAGCTGACCGCCCTCATCTATTGCCTTTGCTTTTTAATTGGTAATTTATTGTGTTTTTAGTTTTACCATGTTTTGTTTTTGTTTTTTTACTTATAAGCAGTGCTGACATGAAACCATGATCTGCAAGGTTGGAGTTATGGCTCTTTCTCTTTAGCAGGAATAAAGGCATTGTCTGCTAATCCCTTCACGTTTCTCTGTTCTCTCTGAGTTTAACACTGGTCTTAAAAAAATTGTGCAGTTTCATTGGTGTGTCAACAAAACACCCTTGCTGGCTACATACTAATCTGGGACCTTTTTTTCCTGTTTCCATGAATTGGTAATGGCTGTGCGTTGTCTGAACACCCCCCCCTCCCGGGTCAAAACTCACAAGGAGTTACTCAGAAACATTTTGCTGTTGTGACCGCAGCCTTATTAGTTACATCCCACTTGGATTACTGTAATAGGTTCTACATGGGGCTGCCTTTGAAGATGGCTTGGAAACTTCAGCTGGTTCAAAATGTAGTTGCCAGCTTGCTGACTAGAGCCAGTTATAGGAAGCATGTAATGTTACAACAACTGGACTGACCACCAGTTCAAAGTGCTGGTTATTACCTATAAAGCCTTATATGGTTTAGATCCAGAGTATCTGAATGACTGTTTCCAGGCCCTAAAGATCTTCCAAGGAGGCCCTTCTCTGTGTCTCATTACCATCACAGGCATATTTCATGGGGACACAAGAGAGGGCCCTTCTCTGTGGCAGCTCCCAAGTTGTGGAATGCCCTCCTTTAATACATTAGGTTGGTCCCCTCCCTTTTATCCTTCCGCCAACAGTTGAAGACTGACCTTTTCAGGCAGGCTTTTAGTAACTTTTAATAGCTTTCAATAACTATAGTCCGAGCACTAGATGCTACTCGATTGCTTTTTTGGATTTTTAATTAGTAGTATGGTTTAATTGCTTTTTAATCAGTAGTTTATTGTGTTTTTAATTCTACCGGTTTAATTGTTGTGAGCTGACTTGGGTCTGGAAGAAAGAAAGGAAGGAAGGAATTAACTAACTAACTAACTAACTAACTAACTAACTAACTAACTAACTAACTAACTAACTAACTAACTAACTAACTAACTAACTAACTAACTAACTAACTAACTAACTAATTTTGGGGTGATGCAATCTTGCAGTCTTCAATACTTCATTTGGTCAATTTTAACAAATAAGAGCTATTTACTTTGCCAAAGACCAGTTCCATCTGAAGCAGAAACTACTAGAACAGGAAAGTTGCTAATAAAAAGACAACTGCTTCCATTTGGGGGCTCTCCTTAGGGGTTTGTGGCTGTGGGGGCTGTCATGCAGAGAGTTCACCCTGCAAAATGTACTATGACAATAGTACTTACAGATGAGAATTTTGGGTGCTGGCCTGGCCTGGGACCACTGTGCTGTAAATAAGGGCATAGTTAGTGTTGCTCCTAAATTCAGTCTTTTTCATGCATTGCAAGTTTTCAGAAAATTACCCACTCTTACCAGTGGAGTAAAGGTGTAGTATGAAAGAAACAAATAAATTTATATGCGTTCTAATTCTTGTACGAGTTGATTTTACATTTATTGTAACACCTTTTATGTCATTGTTTTCATGTTATTATTCCTTTTTTAATAAAGATGTAGAAGACACAAAAGAGAACTCACAAAAATGTCTACAGATGCGTAGATGGGTTAAGGATATTGTGGTACTTTGTTGAAGAAACCATTTTTATTTATATTAGTCATTCAAACCTAGGCTATAGAGCTATGAAACCCTGTGGTGCTTTCCTTCCTCTGTAGACCGGGGTCGCTGTTACATGGGTCAGTGTGCATGTGAAAGTGGTTGGAGAGGCCCTGGGTGTGAGTGTCCCACAAACAACGAAACGTGCATCAGCAACAATGGGGTAAGTAATTTTTCTCTCCTTAGTGGGTAGAGTTACAATAAGGGTTGGGAGCTTCAAGCCCAGGAAACAAGTCTGGCCCTCTTGGGACTCTGATCCAATGCAAATGGCCATACTGTTTCCCTATAATACCATAACTTGGTCTCTTCCTAGCTGTTATAAGGGTCCTTCCCCTATTCTGAAGAATTGAAATTCTTCTCCTATGTCTTAACTATTGGCAGTAACAGCATTCAAGCCAAAAAATGCTGATATTTTTGGTCTTACCCTCTTACTTGGGCTGCACCCACCATTACAACATAACCTCCAAGGTCATCTCTGTGATTAAATTTGCCCCTTGGCCAAGAGAGCATCTCCTCAGTTGAGTTGGTTATGGGAGGGGGCGGAATATGAAAATTTCCTTCATATTCTAAGGAATGAATAGAGGAAGAGCTGATTTAAATCAGAGTTCTGAGTGGCTTCTAATTTAGCATAGTAGGACCATCCAATGCCTGCCAGTTTCAGTGAGAAGATCTCTTATAAGGTGTGGGAAAGTCTTGGGAGATTATGGCTGATCAGAGTAGAGGTTCACTTTCTTTGACTCGGCTTCTTCAGTAAGTTTCCAGGTCAAGCAGGGGAAAATTGTGTACATTCAATTGCCACTTCTTCCATTTTCTGCCTTGCTGTGTAAAGCCTTGATAATGGTCAGAATCCTGTTGTAAAATGCCATGTGCATAAGGGAAATAGTGTACATGGGTGCCCTCAGTTCCCTGTCCATCTGCCAGGACCCAGACACTCAAATGAATTTGTGACCTGGGTATGTTCGAGTACACAACAGCCAGCCAGATGATCACACACACCAGTTATGCAATTTTTGTTCAACACTACACCAACCTAATAGGATTCTGGCCAAAAAGAGAGAAATAGGGCAAAGCATTTATGTGTGCACCCACTTCAAATAACCATTAAAATTCAGGTTTGTGTATTAGTGGAGTGTGAATTAAGTAAGTTCATATAAACTATTATGGATTGTCTTTTTAATGCCTCCTATTCAGTTGCATTTCCTAATGCCTAGGGGAAAAAAGGTTAGGAAAGGACTCTCAATTAGCCAGGAGCTCTTTTCATTACTTTCAACTGTCTACGTGGCTAGGTAAGGAAATCTACAAGTGAATTCACAAAGGGGTGTTATCCCAGGCTATGTGAAAATTAGATAACAAGAAGGACATTCAGAAGTTGCCTCTCAATTCTTCCAGGTGATTTGTAATGGACGTGGGAGATGTGAATGTGGCAGGTGCATCTGTGACAACCCCACCGTCTTCACTGGTCCCACCTGCGAAGTCACTGACCTGGTAAGTTGTGAGACCCAGCCAGTGTCTGTTTATCACCTAGTATTTAGTGATCACCTCTCCTAATTGGTTATCTCTTATTGCAACATGTTGAGAGGATTGATGAACTACATTCTGTGATTATTTTACTCTCATGTATAAACTCTATAGCCTACATCAGTTGTTAATTCTATCTAGAGTAGTCTCACTGAATCAGTGGAACTTGGGGCTCAATCATGCATGAGAAAATAACCCCAGTTATGCCGATGCTTTTCATACCTCTGCTGTACCAATAAATTTTGGGGGGAGTCCTGTGGTGTATGTACTGTCGAGAGTGTTCACATTGTTTTTAACTGTATTGATTCATTTCTTTCTATTTCAACTGTTATAGCAGGCTACACTGCTCTTAATTTTGTATTGATTCATTTTTTTCTACTGTTTCTTGGGGCAATCAGCACCCCTGTCCTTTAAAAAAATAAAAGTGATACATCGATGGTGCAATAGAGAGATCGTAGCCTTCTCTCCTCCTCCCCATTTCCTTTCCCTCCTTTACCCGACCATTTTGCAAAGGAAATAAATTGACAGCATGATCCTTTGCAAGTCTTTTGCACAGCATTGGGAGGAGGAAGCAGGTTTTGAAAGACTTGCAAAGTATCATGAAAAGCAGGGGGTTTATTTAAAAAAAGAAATGAGATGCAACATTCCTTTCTTTACAATTCAAAGCAGGAAATGTCTCTGCTCAAGCCCTCTTCCATCCACAAGGGAGAGGGACAAGGCTGTATCCTTCGAGTTGTCTCCTTCTGAGCAATGTATTCATGTTGTTTTTGCTAGCACCAGAGGCTGTTAGTGCTGATTTGTCACTACACTTTAATTTATTTATTTTTAAGGGTACAAGCGCAGTGGCCGTGAAGAGGCCACAGTACACAGAAATGTGACCCCTTTGCAAAGGAAATAAATCAACAGCAACATTCACACAGGCTGAATGTTATTTATTTATTTATTTATTTATTTATTTATTTATTTATTTATATTTTTATCCCACCCAACTAGAGGCAGAGCCATTACTCTGGGTGGCAACCAAATCATAATAACACCATGCAAGCAACCCAAATAACACCCACATAATCAGTAAACAGAAACATAATAATAGAACATAAAATAACTGGTAAAAAAAAAGACTATAAAGTATTTTTATTGTGTTATGACAAGACAGCACGAGGACAAGCTTTCCCCACCACTTGTCTATAATATGCTTTTGAGGGTGTTGGTATCCATTTTAATTCTACCTGATGACCTGCACCTCTCTCCATTCCATCTATTCTCTCATGCAGTAACAACTGTATGTAATTTTCTCATACGCTTGTTGAGAAGTCAGGTGTTCTAGAGTGATGTCTTCTTTCTGATGAACAGGGCTTTCAGCGTGTGTGTAGAGACGATGTCCGAAGTTGTGTGCAATGCCAGGCTTGGGGGACTGGAGAGAAGAAGGGAAAGAAATGTGCAGATTGCCCTTTCAAGATCCGACTGGTAGATGAACTCAAACAAGGTACCATGGTTTCCCAATCATCTTTTTTTTAATGTACATGTATATGCCAAAGATAACTCTTTATGGGTACTGGCAAAATCATATTTTGCTCAGCATAAGAGGTGGATAATGTAAGCAGTGTACAATCTGACTATCTCTGCTTGCCAGAGATGGGCCCTCTGTGAGTGTGAGTGTGTGTGTGTGTGTGTGTGTGTGTTTGGTGTGTGTGTTTATATGGCCAGTCTTGGGCAAGCATGATCCCTGTAATTTCTATGTTTGAGATGCTGGAAGTGGAGAAACATGCAGTCGTGGTTGCACAATTGACTGGCTGCCTCTTGTAAGGGGCAGTAGAGGTAGAGATGGGTAGTTAGGATTACCGGGTGTGCTTCCTCCTCTTGTTGGCTCTGTTTCTTCCTTGTCTATAGAATGATACTCTCTGGCTTGACTTCATTTCTTCCCACACATCTCCTCTTCTTTTTGTCTCAGTCATGTATTCAGTTGTAACAGACCCATTCTCTTCTCCGTCCTAAACATGTAACACAGTGTAATAAACACTCTTCTCACTGCAATGTCTTTTGTTGATGATTCCCATCACCAGCTTTCATAGAGGCTAACAGGGAAATCCTGTTTTAAGGTGTATGGTGGGAGGCTAGTACTTCAGGCGGCAGCCATTACTTTATGAAAGCTTGTGATAGGGCAAATAGGCCATATATGTCACAAGACCACAGTATTAATGTGGCATGGCTTGTTAGCAGAGACAAGTTCACAGATCACAAAATAACAGAGTGGCTTTCAGTGATATGCAAATGAGGGCAGAATAATACTGTACTAAGTTGGTGAACAAGATACTGTCTTCTGGGCACTGGAGACTCTTGCTTCTTGCTGCCTCACTGTGACCCTACAGCAAATCTAGTAACCACCAAGGTTGGGTTTGAGAAAACTCATATATCCCTGTGGTCACCTGGAATGGTCTTCAAGTAGTGCTTCCAAGTGGTCTTCAGTGTGGGAGCTTTGTTAATCTGTTTCAGCATGTAGAACAAGAAGGAAAAAGTATTGTGGCACCTTAATAGCTAACAGATTTATTCCAGTGTGGGTTTATGTGGATTATAGTCCATGT
This sequence comes from Intellagama lesueurii, assembly GCA_037013535.1. Taxonomy (NCBI): domain Eukaryota; kingdom Metazoa; phylum Chordata; class Lepidosauria; order Squamata; family Agamidae; genus Intellagama; species Intellagama lesueurii. The sequence goes on from JBAJHW010000002.1 coordinate 182,237,158, forward strand.
CCTTAAACTCTATGTATCTGAAGTAGTGAATTGTGACCCATGAAAGATTGTGCTGCAGGAAGTGTTCACCTTCGAAGTGCAGCAATATTTTTGTTTTTGTTTTTCTTTTTGTCATACCTTCTGAGCAGCATTTCTCCTTTTCTGTGTCACTGGAGTGAGGGCTTCAATCCCCCAAATGTCCAGGGTGCATTAGTAACATTGTCTCAACTTCCATTGTCTCTGCAGAGGAAGAGATCAATATGATTTGTTCCTTCCAAGATGAAGAGGATGACTGCATGTACTACTATACCAAGGCAGATGATATTGACCTACATGACAATGGCACTGTGTATGTGCAAAGAAAGAAAGGTACACACTTATTTTCTAGCAAGGGGAAAGGCTGAATCTCTGGATCAAGAGAGTTCTCAGCAGACATTACTGCTCTTGTTCCATACGAGCAGCTCTTCTCCTGTTGTCCCTTATGATTGTCACGGAGATTCTGAGACTAACATTAATCCTGGAAGCTTGGCTAACTCCATTATGCAGGCATGTAGACACTATCACGTCTGTGAGATGGAGTTCTGATCATCACCAAGAACTCTGTTATGCTGGAGTAGGGGTTTTTTATCCCCTTTTCAGCTCTGGAGATCAGAGCTGGCTGTGTAAGTGCCATGCCAACATAAAGAGGAGAGAGATTCTAGATCATTGGAAGGAGACTGTTTCCCCTCATCCCAGCTCAGTAATCCTGCTCATGGGTCACTGGTAGAAATGACCCTTCATTGGCAGGACGTTATGTGTGTTATGAATAGAGATGGGCACGAACCACAAAAATGGTGGTTCATGGCTACTCACGAACCACAAAGTATTTGAACTTTTTTTAAAGTTCAGGTGGCGTCGGTGGTCCATACCGCCTTTTTTCATCTTCGGCGGATAGCCCAGCTGCGTCCCTATCTTGATGTTGGGGCGCTCACCACCTTGGTACATGCGCTTGTAATCTCGAGATTAGACCACTGTAATGCGCTCTACGTGGGGCTACCTTTGAGGTTGATGCAGAAACTCCAAGTGGTGCAGAACGCGGCGGCCAGACTCCTTAGTGGAGTGAGAAAATATCATCATATCTCTCCCACTCTGGCCGCTTTGCATTGGCTGCCCATTCGGTTCCGCATTGACTTCAAAGTTTTAATGCTCACGTATAAAGCCCTAAACGGTTTAGGGCCTCGATACTTGGCGGAACGCCTACTCCCACCAAAATCTACCCATATCACCCGATCGAGTCAGGAGGTGAGGCTGGGGAGCTTGACGCCGAGGGAGGCCCGGAAGGAAAAAACAAGAAACCGGGCCTTCTCGGCGGTAGCTCCTCGCCTCTGGAATAACCTTCCTCCGGAGATTCACGCGGCCCCTTCGCTGGGTATCTTTAAAAACCAATTGAAAACATGGATGTTCACGCAGGCCTTCCCTCCAGTTAATACCTGATTATTATTATTTTTTTCCTTTCTCTTTTTCCATCTTGGATAATTTGACTATTGATGTTTAAACTTTTTGTTGTATTTTATAAGTTGTATATGTTGTAAGCCACCTAGAGTGGTCGTTCGACTAGATAGGCGGGGTATAAGTGCAATAAATAAATAAATAAATAAATAAATAAATAAATAAATAAATAAATAAATAAACTCCTGTGAACCACTTTGGGTTTTTTAATAAAAGTTTGTGCCTGGAGGGAGGGGAAACTAAATTCCCCACCCTCAAGCCTGCCCCCCCCCACTCCCTTCTCACTGCTTCTGTTGCCTTCCTACCTGGTCCTCCCACCTCCTCCATCACTGCAAATGGGCAATCTGGCACTGCGGGCCCTCAATATCACCCATTTGCAGCCCCACAGCCTGCACCCGCCCCCTTTCCACTGCCCCCGTCGCCGCCCTGCCTCCTTCTCATTTTCCATTGCTGCAAATGAGTGATCTGGTGCCTCATGGTGCCAGATCACCTGTTTGCAGCCCACAGCCTGCCCACTGCTCCTGTCTCCTCCCCACCTGGTTGTGTCACCTCCTCCTCTCCCTCCTCCTCCTCCAGCACTGCCATCTTGAGAGACAGTGGCCGAGCTTCTCTTCTATAAGCCAGGCCTGCTGTCTCTGTCTATTAGCTGGTAGGCGGGGGCATGCACAGAAACAGCAGGTCCAGCTCCCAGAAGGGAAGCCAGGCCTGCTGTCTCTCAAGATGGCAGCAGAGGTGGAGGATGAAGAGGAGGAGACAACAGGACCAGCTAGGGAGGCCACTGGGACAGTGGGAAGGGGGTGGGAGCAGACTGTGGTGTGAGGGGGAACAAACCAAGAAATTAATTAAATTATAAAAAAAAGTTTTTTAGTTTGTGCCCATCTCTAGTTGTGAGGGCTACACAGATGATGATTGGAGGGCATGGCACACATGCCTTGTGGTCTGCAACTTGTGCACCCGTGTTGTTGTGTGAGTTTTGTAGTTCTGCCTTCTCGGGAGCTAATCTGTACTTGCCTCATTTATGCTCTGATCACTGTTGCCTCTCATCTGTCTTTGATTCCTGCCCAAATTCTGTCTGGTCCCTCCCCCCCCCCCCCCCCCCCCGTGTACCTGTTACAGTTTTACATTTGCTATCACTACAGAGTGCCCAGCAGGAAGCTTCCTTTGGCTTATACCCTTAGTCATCTTACTGATGCTTCTCCTGGGATTGCTGCTGCTACTCTGCTGGAAGTTCTGTGCCTGCTGCAAGGTAAGATCCATGTTGTCCCCTTGCAGTACCAGAGAAACATAAGGGGGAGGCAGGTGGCATGTGTTGGATCTAAGGGAGGCCAAAGAATCGGAGGGGAAAGGGCATAGCCCTTATTTCGACCACTTGAAGTTGATAAAGATGACATAGAGGGAACATTACACAGGTTGAATTATGCTTAATTTCCAGGCAGTACAACAGGGGACGGGGGCTCAATGATTAAACGAATACTAGGGAAAAAAATATTAAAAATGGGCCTAATAGAATAATGTCAGGTTTCGGGGATGGACAGTAGAGAGTTGGCCCATGGGGAAGGATAGGAGAGGTCAATATGCCACTAAAGCATCTACTTGTCACTTTTGGGAGGCAACAGATGTATGGGGAGAGAATACATGGGCCTGTACCAGTTGTCATGATACACAGTGCCTAAGAATTAAGGTAGGTGTGGGAAGGCTTTGCCCCATCCTGATTTTGTAGTTTACAATTTCCACAGTCCTCTACTCTTGGCTATACTAGCTGGGACTGAGGGCTGTTGAGTTTCAAAATGTCAAATGTTCCTCACCTCTGATGCAAAGGACCTGGAGTTTGGGACCTCTACCAGATTGCTGATTACAGGGAGCACATAACTCCCCTGTTATATTAGCTTCCTTGCCTGCCGGTCCATTTCCCAGTCTAATTCAAAGTGCTGGTTATGACTATAAAGCCCTAGATGGCTTCGGTCCAGACTGTCTGGAGAATAGTCTCTCCTTATACAATCTCCTTGAGTCTTAAGATCATCATAAGAGGCCCTCATCTTTACAGGTACATTTGGTGGGGATCCAAGGGAGGGCCTTTTCAGTGTCTGCCCTCAGGCTCTGGAATGCCTTCCCCCATGAGGCTAGGCTGGCCTCCTCCCTCTTTTCAGGGACAATTGAAAACCCTTCTTTTCAGGTGACTTTTAGTATCGTTTTTATGTAGTTTGAGGCTCTATGCTTGATGTTTAATATAGTTTTTAATGGCTTTTTAATGTTTTTACATTTTAAAAATCGTTTTTACATGTGTGTTGCAATCTTTAGTAGCTTTTCAATTGTTGCAGTATTTTGTTTTAATTCAATTTTATTTAGTAATGTTGTGAGCTGCCTGAAGCCCCTCCCCCAGAAGAAAGACGACATAAAAATGCAATGAGTAAACAAATAAAATAGTCACGGCACTTCACAGCTGATGACATGATTGATCCAGGATAACACAGGCCACTGTAGGCCTACCTGTGGTCATAACCCCCATACATCATAATGAAGCCTACCCTCCCTTCTTGTCAGCCAGTCTGGGCATCATCCATTGCTTCTCCTTGGACTATATGTTGCATTATCCATATGAGCTGCTACAGGGGAAGATGCCTGTCTTCCTTGCTGTTAGTTTGGTTTTTTGCATCTTCATGTTAACTCTAACTTTTGCTATAATTTTCTTCTTTTTGTTGTTTAGGCTTGCCTGGCTCTGCTGCCCTGTTGTGCACGAGGTACTGTATCTTGAATGTAGATGTGGTCCTTGAGATGAGTGACAGCAGAGTCTGAATGGTGTGCTCAGTGTCAGGACTGGGGTCCCAATGGGTTAAGCACTACCACAGGACCAAGATATTGAAACATTGGCAGCTGAGGTTATCTTGAATATATGGGGCAACCTTATACTGAATCAGGCGAGTGGTCCATCTCCCTCAGTACTTTCAACCTGAACCCTGCTAGACAATGGCTGTCCATGTTCTTGAGACATACAAGGATTTTCCTAGTCTGGTTTCCTGAGGCCATTGTTTCGAGATACCAAGAATTCTGGATCCTTGTATGATTAAAGCACTTGTATTGCACTGTATTATCTTCTCTCTGAAAAGCAGAGGCTTAGGTTTGAGGGAGAATTCTTGAGGCTGTTTTCATAAAGCAGAAGGCAGAGCTTGGTGCTCCTTAGTGATAGTATCCTTGAAACGTGATAAGAAATGGATTCTGCATGGAAAGGTTGGCCTTGTAACCAGATGGGCAGTATAGAAATTGGATGGACGGATAGACGGATAGACAGATAAATAAGGTTGGGTGAGCATTCTCCAGGCTTAGAAGCCTATAAGTCATAGGAGATCAGAGGAAGATTAGAAAAAGCATGCAACAGTAGTCCCTGTTGTTATAAATCTTGAGCTCCAGTCATTCAACTAGCAATAGCTCCCACCTGAGAAAAATACTGGGATAGCTTGCAAGGTGGAAAACAAGGTGTTTCCCTTTTGGCAGTGGGCTTGTCTTAGGGCTTGCCTACAGAGAACCATTTGGAGCTAACTGGTGCAGGCTTGTGATTGGGGAGAGGTCACTTGTGATCGGGGAGAGGTCTGGTATGTCATTTGATGTGATCCTCACATCCAAATGACATGTACACATCAGGCAATCCTATCTGGTCCAGCTCCTTCCTCTTTCAATTTTCAGTGTCATGAAGTGGCTTAAAAAGACAGACACTTCATGATTTTGGAAAATTAAACACTTCCTCTGTTCCATGGAGAGGGAAAGGAGGTAAAAGGTTTTTTTTTTTACATTGTATTAGGGCAGCACTGGTGTGTTGCATCACTTATTAAAAAAATTTAAAATTGAAAACTTCCTCCTGGAAGTGGGAGGAGACAGGAACAGCAAGGAAGGGGATGTTTTCCCTTTTCTTTGTGACTTTTTTTTAAAAGATTGGGTCTAGAACCTACCTGCAGCCAAAACCCACTGTTAAGTACCAGGCAGTGATGGATTCAGCTGTTGGCAGGTTCTTCTGCTTGTCCCCTCTTGTCGTCTCCTGCTTCTGGAAGGAAATTTTCATTAAAAATATATATATTAGTGATGTGGTGCATCAGTACTGCCCTTGTGCAGTATAAAAGAAAGTTAACTTCCTCTGCCCCTCTGTGGAGCAGAGGAGGTGTTTAGTTTCTCAATATCATGACGTGGTTGTCTTCTTAAACCACTTCACAGTGTGGGAAATTGAAAGAGGAAGGCAAATTGTCAGCCGCAAGCTCCACTTTGGTTTGTTTCCAGTGATCACACAAGGTGGAAGCAAACCAAAATAGTGAAACTCTACCTGCACCAAAAAAAATAGAGGCCGTGACAGAGACTGAGAAGTGTGTGGGTAGGAAAGCTCTGGGGATGGGCTGATTTGCTCCAGCAATTAAATTATGCGGAAAAAGAAGCAAATCAGCTTGTCCCCACAGCAGACCAAACAGCAGGCTATATGCATGATTGGCCCCTTAGTCTTGACTCAGATGCAAGAAAAATTCAGAGTTACAACCAGGCCTTTGGGGCATATGTTCTAATTCCACTTCCTTCTCTGAAGGTCGCACCGTTGGTTTCAAAGAGGACCACTATCTGCTCAGGCAGAGTCTTATGACCTCAGACCACCTGGACACTCCCATGGTACGCAGTGGCAACCTAAAAGGCAGAGATACGGTCCACTGGAAGATCAAGAACAACGTACACAAACAAGACTTCTCTTCCTTAGCTCTCAACCCGAAGGACTTGAGTAAGTGTCCGCTATACAACAAGAAGAAAGGGTGCCATGGTGAACGTGGCCTGTTTCTAAAGTCAAAGGTGGGGTGGAGAAAATGGTGGCGTGTTGCCCTTTCAGAATCTGAGTCAAGTGGTGCTCACATGATTTGTTCCTCAAAATACCTGAGGGGAATTGCTAGTTAGAAGGCTTCCTCACATTATAGATAATATAGAGATACAGTATCATTTATAGGCGAGGGAGACTGTTAGGATTGAAGACTTCTGTCTGAAGGCTAAGCTTTCCACTTGGAAGGAGATTGTTATTGAACAAACGTGTAAGCTGGGTTCTTCCATACAGGTAAAACTAACTGAAAGCTGGATTTTAGCCCTAGGATTTGAAGTGTGTGTGTTGCATATGTAAACCAACCTCAGTGGTTGTGCCACCACATTGTTTCTGACTGACGATAAATTGAGCAATCTGACTGATTTCTTTCCTCATTTCCAGTTCCTTATGGTATATCTCTCAGATTGGCACGGCTCTTCACCCAAAACCTTGCTAAACCAGAGAGCCGCGAACGTGAGCAACTGCAGAAGCAAGTGGAGGAAAATGTAAGCAAAGATTACTACTGTCTGTTAGCTTTCCTAATGAGGAGTAGAGTGAAGCAAACTGGTATCGGAGCTTTCATTTTCTTAGATCTGAATAAAGTACAACTTAAGAGCATGTTTACTTAATATAATGGGGGTAGGGGACTGAAGGACTTAATACAAGCACTGGTTTGAACATTGGGAGTGCAGTTCTTACACACCAGCTTGATATATTTTGTGTAGTTCTTGTAGAAAATCTGAATGACACGCTCTTGCTCTTCACAGCTGAATGAGGTTTACAGAACTATCTCAGGAGCCCACAAAGTCCAGCAGACAAAATTCAGGTGAGAAACTTCCAGAAAAAAAAAGAATTGGCAGACACACAGAGAAAGTGGGTGGTTTTTAAATAGGAACATGAGTGGATTTAACTGGGTGTATTGGGGAGTCGTGTGATTAAATCTGGAGAGTATCTTCATGCCGAAAAGGTTGCCTCCTCTTACAGAGGAGTTATGGCCAAGAAAAATGTGTAAGAAATGGAAAGTAGTAAGACTGTAACTTTGCCATTTTTCCATGGTAAAGAATTTTCAGAAAGAACTATGTCAGGGTTGGGAAGGTATGTAGCCTTCCAGATGTGGCTGGACTGCTCTCTTACCTTTACTTACACTGAATGTGCTGCCAGTTATATGTCCTTTGGAGGGCCACATGTTCTCCAGCCCTGAACCATACATAGTTTATTTGACAGATCAAACCAACAAGGCTCTCTGTTGCTCCTTAAATTTTAACTAAAATATGTATTTCATCTGTTTTCTTCCTAGGTTACAACAAAATGCTGGGAAAAGGTAAGGAAAAGTGTTGAGGGGCTTGGAGTGATTTTCACTGAGATGTGATGCTATTCATCTACCACTCAGAAAATTTGGTATCTTCTTAATAATGCTATCTGTTTTCTCTGCACTGTAATATTAATTCCAGAGAGAATCTCCTTTTTGGCTAATTCTAAACATAGCATGTGTGGGGAAGTATGGTGATGGTCATCCTTTCCAAGCAGTAATGAGAGCTGCGTACAGACTATTCCTGCTATGTAACCCAGAAAACGGTTGCTTGAAAGATATGTCCCATGCCTTTGCAGTTTCTTGGTCATGTTGCCCTTTGGTGAACGCTGTAGTGTTTGAAGTGGAAAATGTGTGACTGTAAGCCTGCAGTAAACACACACTAGGCAACTGCAGTGGGCCAAACTTTATGCCACACCTCTTATGGGTGAGGGTTACAGGGTTGTTTCAGTCCATGGCTGTGCTGCAAACACTGCCTTTAATGGTGTAAAGGGGCTGGAGCCCTCTCTGCGGGAGGCAGGAAGCAATCTGTGGAATGGCACAGTTCAGTGGTTAAAAGTAACTTGCAGGTATGCCTGTGTGATCAGATAGATAAACCCATGCAAGCAGTGGGCATGTATTTTCAACAGCCTGGTCTAGTGGTACAGAGCTCTTTGCAGTTGGATGATCCCATCACCTCACAGGGGGCACATTCTCGCAGTGGCCAGAATCAAAACAAAAAGTGGCATGGAGCCTTAAGAGGAGAAAGCCTGATCTTTTTTTCCCACTCCTTCTCCAGACAGGACCACACAATCGTAGACACTGTACTCCCTGCTCCCCGCTCAGCAAAGAATGAGATAGTGAAAGTAACAGAGAAGCATGTCTCACAAGAGGCTTTCAATGATCTGAAAGTGGTACCTGGTTACTACACTGTAATCGCCAACCAGGGTAAGTGGTGCTAGGCTTTGTTTTGTTCTCACTGCAGGTTCAAAGCTGTGTCTGGGCTATACCACTTCAAGCAGAGGCTGAGGTGTGTGTGTGTGTGTGTTCTATATGATAGGACTCTTCTCCATGCAAAATATTTCCTCTGCTGTCATCCTGGCATGTCAGGTACAGAAAGGTTCTAGTAGGAGCCTTGTGGTGCAGTGGTTAAACTGCACTACTGCAGCCAAGACTCTGCTCACTACCTGTTTGATCCCAATGGGCTCAGGTAGCTGGCTCAAGGTTGACTCAGCCTTTCATCCTTCTGAGGTCGGGAAATTGAGTACCCAGCTTGCTGGGGTGGGGGGCAATGTGTAGCCTGCATAATTAAATTGTAAACTGCTCAGAGAGTGCTTTAAGCTATGGGGCGGTATATAAGCAGCATACCTTTTTGCTTTGCTTTTTTATTCTCGCCTTCTCATGGAGAATTTTATATATGTGTACGGATTTTTCATTTAAATTTTTTTTAAAAATTGTTTTTAACTGAGGAACATTCAACTCATGTGAGATTCTACCTGTGTTCTGCAGTGATAAAGCCTAGACCAGAGGTGGGCACCCAACTAGAGGCTGGCACATGCCTGCCCCTGGGCCTTGGAGGGCTGCGCCTTCCCCTACAGCCTACCAGTAGCAAAAATGTTTTTCTTTCCAAAAGGCTTTTGTGTACTGCCCTCTAGTAGACAAAAATGTTTTTAAAGTACAACAATGGAGGGCAGGAGTGTTGTGGTCTGCACACACCAAAACATGGTAAAACTCCTTCCCAAACCCTTTTCTGAGTGGTGAGGTGGTTGAAGAACCCATAGGTGCTGGAGGGCACATTGAGGCCTTTTGGGGCTGCATGTAGAGCTCATGGGCCACACTTTCCCCACCTAGACAAACACAAATTTTCTACATTGCTAAGGTCTGTTGTGTCTCCCTCAAATAGAAACCTAAAGAGATTCCAGGAACAAGCTCTGTGCAACACCAAATGATTAACTTCTTGCTTTCTTTGCCTGTGGTCATTCCAACCTCAGATGCTCATGGACTGGTAGAGTTTCAGGAAGGAGTGGAACTGGTAGATGTCCGGGTTCCCCTCTTCATTAGGGAAGAGGATGATGATGAGAAACAGCTGCAAGTGGAAGCCATGGATGTTCCTGTGGGAACCGCAGAGATTGGCCGACGGTTGGTCAACATCACCATAATAAAAGAACAAGGTAAATATGTGAATGACATGGAGGTTCACAGAGGGGTTTGTGGTTGACAAGCTGTCCTTCCTCCTCCCTGTTTCTAGCCTGTTGTATCCAGTAAGAACACATTCAGCTGAGACACCTTCCATGAGGAAGATATCTGCTTTAATGACCACTCTGAAATCTCCTTGGAACCCAAAAAGGTTTCTGTAAAATAATCCAGAGAGAGATGCCACCATTTTCTGCTTGCTGCAGTTGATCATGGTGCCTTTGCTTTGTTCAGAATTTGGGGCTTGTCTCATTCAAGAGAGTCTTAGGGCCTAACTGGATGATAACATTTAGAAGAGGTACTCCCAACTGGATTGAGTTTCTTGGCACAATAATTCCATACAAATTACCAGATGTGGTACTTAGTACGAGCTGGGTTGCACCAGTGTGATAGTATTCGAGAAGATGAGAACGTATTTGTATTTAGAAGCACATACAATGATATTTGAAAGAAAAATAAGTCACCATGTGTAGTCCCATGCACATCTGTACCTTAGAATGGGGATAGTGAATGTCTGGCTCTTGAGATATTTTTGGGCAACTGCCATGATGTGTCACAACTGGCCATGCTGGCTGGAGTCAGTGGGAGTTGCAGTCTAAGAACATCTTGCATATTCACCATCCATGCCTTCTGAATATCTGCTGAAGTGAAATTTCCCTATCATTGATGCATGGGCCATTGCGTGATATGCTTTGCAATAGAATGTTAAAGAACCTACTGCAGGTTCATTCTTTTATACTACCTTATGTAAATTCAGACTTCACCGAGCTGTAAGCCTTTTATTTAATATGTTGTTATTGTTGCTGCAGCAGCTGTTTTATATTTGTGTTTCCTTTTAGCCAACAGCATAATTAGCTTCTTGCAGCCAGAATATTCATACAGCCGCTTTGACCAGGTGGCTAAGATACCTGTGACTCGTGACATATTGGACAATGGGAAATCCCAGATAACCTACAGAACACGAGATCTCACCGCCCAGGAAGGCAGAGTAAGGACGATGAACCTGTGAACCAGAAATACATATTAGTATGTGTGTTGTGAAATGACTTAGAAAGAATGATCATATGTAGAAAGGTGTCGGGTTTTTATACATCCTTCCCGGTGTAGATGTGTGGAGTCCTCTGCTGACAGGTTACTATATACCTTTTGTAGCTCATCTTTTGTGAGTTGTGGGATTCAATATGTAGTAAACACATGTTAGTTTTTCTACTTAAGCAGATTGTGCTGCTTCCGGAGAGATGTGCTTTTATCGCATATCCAGAAAGCCTGGATTATCTAGCTCAAAGGACTCAAACTGTGTATTTCACATGGATGTTGTATAAAAAGAGCAGATATCCAGATTTATGCCTGATCCAGCACAGAAAACTAGGGAACATACTGTTTCCCCCTTTTGCCCCTTTAGCAGAAAACATAGAAATAAGCCAGGTCCTTCAAGAAATATTCCTGTCAACTATTCTTAATGCTAAATATTCCAGATATTGCAAAAAGAGGATATAAATCTTGTATCTAGATTATATGGAGATTAAATAAATTATACAAATCTTCTAAATTGGCATAGTTCTAGGCCATGTTCTTGTACTTCTGTTATTATCTTTGATGACAGGTAGTATAGAAAAGGGATGGGGATGTAGAACTAGGGGGTTGTGGAGCAACAAAACCACAGGAGACACTAATGGGAAGGATACTGGAGCCAGTACTGGTGGTGCCCAGGGCCACGTAATGTATGCTAGTGATCCTTAATGTTTGTTATGTTGTTTGTGCCATCCCACTTACTAGTGAAATACTCATTTTAAGAATCACTAATTCAGATACATAGCTGTTCATTGCTGCACTGAGCAGCTGATGAACTATCTTGCCTGTACAGTATTAGAGAAAACTGGTAGAACGTCTTTTTAAATCTTTGCAGATATTTTTCAGAATGTATTGTCATTTTTAAATATTGTAAACTTCTCTGAGGGTGATGTATAAGTATTTCAACACAGCTGTTAGGGAAGATGTTGAGTTTGCATGACAGCACTGTTCAGCATACTTTTCTCCTCGTTCCCAAGGATTATGTATTTGCAGAAGGTGATTTGGTCTTCCTGCCTGGGGAGAAGAGGAAGGAGGTGCAGGTAAAATTGCTGGAGCTGACAGAAATAGATGCCCTGCTTCACAATAAGCAGTTGAAGCAGTTTGCAGTGGATCTCGTCAACCCCAGGTTCGGTGCAAAAGTTGGCAAATATCCTCAAACCATGGTGACAATTGTCGATCCAGGTGAGCTTCCTCAATTTTTTTATGGCAAGCCTCATTTTGATCTCTGCATATCTGTCCATTGTACTATGTTGTGTGGATGTTCAGACTTCTCTATAGACACCAGGCTCTGTGGGACAAACATGGTTAATATGTTTTCAAAACTTGGAGCAAGAAAACTCTAATTAGCCCTTTTCAGGCCTTCTGTTTCAAGTAAATACATAGGGAGAGGGAGTACATGCGTCCCTGTGCCTTCCCCAGTGAAGCAGAATAGTAAGTAGGTATATCAAGGCAATGGAGGCCACTAAATAGGATGTGTGAAAGAAGGTAACTGTGCATGTACCTGATAAAGCAATGTCTCTAGTCCATAAACACTGATAGCATAATGAAGTTGTTATTCTTTAAATCACCTCAAGATTCAGGACTTATCCAGACAAAGCATTTGTTCTCCTTTTGTATCTGGTGTATTGCTGGTGATTTCAGTATTTTGATTGCTGTCCACACAACCCAAGGAGTCTCTTGGTACCAACAGTGGCAAAGAGTAATACAAGTTCTGGCTTTCTGTGCCTTTAAAACCATCTTATATAGGTGTTCATTTATTTCACTTTGTACTGGGAATGGAGTAGAGGGGGAAAGAGCTTCCCAAGGTTGGACGTTCACAGATTTCCTGGGGTTGGAAGCATTATATAATCCATACACACAAAAACCAAAAGCACTCAACAGAGAAGATAATCATAGGATTTCTTCCAGATCATTTAAAGAGGAGTTGTTACAGACACAGCTGATTGTCAAAGTGGGTTATCAAGGGCTCAGAGTAGCTCAGCAGCTTTCAATCTTAGCACAAATCTACTAAGGGAAGGGGGCTGGACACACAGATCCAGCAAAGAAAATCATCTTTAAACAATTTGAAACTTTTTAAAGGCATTTTTAGAAGACAGCTGTTTTCTGAAGTGGATTAGCAGGCTGGGCCCATAGCCAAGCACTCCCACAGAAAGGTTTCCTTTTAGCAATAATCTACTAAAGCGAGGGGTAGGGACTAAAGATACAGCAGAAAGATCATTTTAAAGGGTTAGTTCAACTTTTTTGAAATATTTTTGAATTTTTTTCAAAGGTGCCGATATCTTAAAAGTGGGATTTTCAGAATAGGTATGGACAGAAATCTGGTTAAGAGCTGTGCTCAAATAGTACCAGGTGGCAAAAACCAGTACAAAGCAGGGAGAATAAATGATCTGTTTAGACAAGCCCTGGAAGTTGTTTTTTTAAATATATATTTATTATAATTAATCATATTATTATTTAATTATAAATAACAACATTTCAGATCAGATTTGGATATTTCAATTGCACAATCATTTGGATGATTATTTAACTTGAGAGTTGAGAGAGACATACTGAAGGTGCAAAATTACCACAGCTTGAAGGAAGTAACGGAATGCTTTTGCCACTCAAGCCAGGTGCCTCTTTCTTCCAGAATGGTTATTGATGTAGAGATGCCATTGATTCCCTTCTTTCCCTTAACAGAAGCAGTTGATGGTATACCATCCATGGTGGGCTTAGGTCAGCTTCCTCAGTCTCCCAGAGGCCTCCTGGCTGCCCCTCTTAATCCAAATGCACAAGCGCTAAGCTCAAGGAAGATCCGTTTCAACTGGTTACCACCTCCTGGGAAACCTGCGGGATACAAGGTATGGATGGAGATTAGATGCCATAGCTACTGGTGATCTGATTATCTACAGACAGAGTAACAGTCATGTTCTACCTCAGGCTGCTTGCCCCCACCCTTCTGACACTCACCAACAGGGCAGACATTTGCTCCCATCTGACAGTGTGTCACTTGCTAACCAAATAGAGCATGCCTGTGTTTTCCAAGGAAAGTGCGGTTGTCACTTTTGAATAGGACAAGAGCTGAGTAACAACAGCTTGGTTTCATTTCAGGGGCATCACTACCCTCTGGGGAGGGGTGTCAGGGGAGGGCTCGTGAGGTAAGTGGCTGACTGTTGTGCTGGGCAATCGTCTCCTGCAATGCCAGTGCTCCGTGCACTGCAGGAGTAGGTGGGGAGTAAGTGAGTCTTCCTAAGCCCCTCATCCATGCCAGCCCCAGATGTCAGACCTGGACAACCCTTTTACCTCATTTCAAATAGTCAGCAACCACGTGTCTCCCCTGCTGCCCAACAGCAGGTAACTCTAGAAGAAATAGAAGGAATCCTGCCTCTTCGGTCCTTGAGGTGAAGCAGTTTACTGATTGATTTAAGGTGTATGTTGGGTAGGCAAATTACAGCCCCATAGACTGTTTTTGCAACCCCTAGTTTTCCCCTGGCTCTTTCTTTTTCTAGCAAAAAAGCTGAATTGCACTCCTGGATGCCTCCAGGGATGGCTATTCAACTCTAAAATAGGGTGTACATATTTTTTAAATCTTACACATCTGGTATTACACTAGCTATGAGCTAAGATAAGCCAGTAGGTTGGAGCACCTGGCTGAAGAGCCAGGGCTGGAGTTTGAACCCTCACTGTGCCTCCTGAGAGAGGGACCAACCAAGATTATTTGGAGCACATGTAGTGATGGGCTTATGTGCCCTGTCAGCTGTACAACCTTGGGCAAGCTACATGGTCCCAGAAGGCCACGGTAGATCAATCCTGAGTGCACTATATCTAGCAAACCCTGGGAGGATAACCATAAGTCAAAATAAGCTTGATGGCACATAGTTTATTATTAAGATTCCTGATAAAAAATACAAAAGCTGTCTTCAAATAGAAGACTAGATTCAAAAAGTTTCAATACATCAAGCAAAAGAAACTCTGAAATTAATTCTCTGAAGCTGTGGCATATCTTCAGAGGTTAATTAATGTGTGTGTGTGTGTGTGTTCTGAAACGGAGCACATTTACTGGGAAACATCATATTTTAGAGTGAAAATATTTTATTTAATTAAAAGATATTTCTGATTATACAGTGCCTATTGCTTCTGGTGGCTTAAATAAGACTTTGAAAACAAAGGGTATTCTCATTGGGCTGTAGGTAAAATACTGGATCCAAGGAGACCCTGAATCAGAGGCTCACTTGCTCGATTCGAAAGTACCATCAGCAGAGTTGACTAACCTGTACCCCTACTGTGACTATGAGATGCAGTCCTGTGCCTACAATGCCTTGGGGGAAGGGCTTTATTCAGAAGTGGTTCACTGTCGTACACTTGAGGAAGGTAAGTCAGCACTTTCCAGTGGTACATGTAGAGCATCACTAAGCTGGGCATGATGTTTTGGACAGAAGAAACACCGACCCTCATTATCTTCCTCCCTAGTCACCCCAAAGTTTTTAATTAAAAAAAAAACCTATTGATTTTAACACTAAATCACCTTATCACTACACTGACTAGTTTAGTGCTAGATCACCTCTGCATGGACAAAAAATGAGATAAAAATCAATATGAAATAGAAACAACTCGGACAAACTGTGATATGTGTGCATGTGTTTATATGTTTTGGAGACCTTTGGAAAACTGTCCCTTTTCCCTAATGCTATGCAACACTTTATTTGTTTGTTTGTTTAAAATATTTTTAATATCCTTGAAAGGACGCACTGACTTTACAGTGAACCAGATAGAGTTCATTAAATATCCCATTGACTTTACAATGAACCATAAAAGGAGAGCTGGGAATTGGCAGAGGGCGGGATCAAAGGAAGAGGGGATGTGGGTAGTGATGTGGATTAAACCGCATCAGATTAAGGAGCCGGTGTGAACCCTGGCACCAAAACAGTGCACAGTTTCCATGTGATCACCTAATCTGAACAGAAGCGTAAAATAGGCTGTGAATCAAACTGCAATAAAGTCAAAACGCTCTGATTCAGCTTGTCAGTGTAATCACAGCCTTAATTTTCTTTCTGCCTTTCTGGCAAAATTACTTTCAAAATATAATTGTAGTCTCTTATATTCTAAGCCGCATGATATAGTTACAATTGTAGTTGCAGTTATTAAAAAGCAACTTCCCTGTTTCTTAGGAGTACACAGAATACATGCTTCTAGGTATGGTCAGCCACTGGTCTGTGATTTTGGTACAAAAAGACACCCCCCTACAATCCACTTGGTTGTCTTGCCAACATTCACAACAGGGTACAAGACAGGACTTGAACCAAGTGATATTCTTCCGTCTTATAGTTAGGCCATGTGAGCTTGAATATAATTGGAAAGTTGCAGTTACAATACAAAAAGAACAAAGTTATTCCTTGTTAAGTTACACCTTGTAATATGACCTAGAAGCAGCAACTGGATATTTGTTATTAGTTACTTTCCTAGCTCTGGTTGGGAACACTATTGTTTGCTGAAGGCACCGTTGCCAACACCACCACCACAAACCACTGGCCAATAGACCAAACTAATCTAACATCTTTATACGGATTGGCACTTTATACTAGGAATATTAGAATTTTTAGCACCTGATTTATGGGATCTGATTTAAAAGTACTATAGTCTTAATTATTTTACAGCATGTGGCAGTGTGAGGTCTATATAAAATAACCCTAGCAAGTTTTATTTTGAGATTGTGTATACAACCCACCTCCCCTGGGGTTGCTGCTCATAGTCCGTTCACTGCTTTAGGTGTATCCCAATAGTCTTTTTCTGCCAACCTAGCAGTTCGAAAGCATGCAAATGCAAGTAGATAAATAGGTACCACCTCGGTGGGAAGGTAACGGCGTTCCGTGTCTAGTCGCGCTGGCCATGTGACCACGGAAGATTGTCTTTGGACAAACGCTGGCTCTATGGCTTGGAAACGGGGATGAGCACCGCGCCCTAGAGTCGGACACAACTGGACAAATTGTCAAGGGGAACCTTTACCTTTAATAGTCTTTTTCTGTTTGCCACTAAATCATTGTTTTGTTTTCTATATTTGCAGTCCCTAGTGAACCTGGACGTTTGGCTTTCAATGTAATCTCCTCCACTGTGACACAACTGAGCTGGGCTGAGCCGGCCGAGACTAATGGAGTGATCACAGCCTATGAAGTTGGCTATGGACCCGTCAATGAGGAAAACAGTAAGTCTGGGTTCTGTTCACTCCCTTTATTGTGCCACTACTTTGAAAGTTATGGCGTAAATCCAGTGGTTTGTCCCAACTTGAGTAGACCAATGGAATCAGTAGAACTTAAATAAGTGTTGACTTACAAGATCCCACTGATTCAGTGGATCTCCTCTAGCTGGGATTAAAAACTGTACCAAGCTGTACTGATCAGCACTTTTTTTTATAGCTATTCAGTTGTGTTATGTTGAGAGAACATTGATGGAAGCTGTCATTTTTTTCACTCTTATGGAAGCAGAAGTTGGTCCAGGCTATGAACATCAGGTGATCGCGAAGTGGAATTCCCTTTTTAACTGAGTGCATTAGGATTCTGTGCTCATTTTGGTGCTCAGAAGGCAGGAAAGTAGGTGTTCTAGGGCTTTTTCTACCCCCCCAAGAGGAAGAAAGGTTCCACTCACACCATAATCGTGATACAGATATATGAATCGGTGACTGCAGGGCTGGGAAACTGAGAAGTATTTTAAGTAATTATACAATTGCAATGGGATGATGAGGGAAATGGTCAAAGCAGAGCTTGAATATTGGAACAATTCAAGCCAACAGCATGCTACCCATTACTATCTTCCTTTATTTTGAATACTCCCTCAGACTCTGTATTAATGGATACTTTGGGACTATACTTCTATGCAGACGTTAGCTTAAATCAAAGACAGATGGTTAGTAGCCAAGCGGCAAAAACTGTCCGAAAAGGAAAAGACACTGCATACTCTTTTTTTTCCTTTAGGACCCATTGGGCCAGTAAAGAAAGTCATGGTAGAAGAGTCTAAGAAGCGGATGGTTCTCATAGAAAACCTAAGAGAATCTCAGCCCTATCGCTACACAGTCAAGGCCAAGAATGGAGCTGGATGGGGGCCTGAAAGAGAAGCAACCATTAACTTGGCCACACAACCCAAGCGCCCCATCTCCAGTGAGTGACAGCCACGTTTCTTCTGTGCTGAATGTTTTTGACTTGAAACGATGCTCCTTGAGCAGCATACTCAAGGGGTCTCCCCGAAAAGTCTGCACTTCTTTTGTGAGGTTATTGCCTAACAGTACTATTGTTGTAGGAATAATAATAATAATAATAATAATAATAATAATAATAATAATAATAATAATAATTATTATTATTATTATTATTATTATTATTATTATTATTCAAGTCAATTCTGACTTATTTTCAGAGCTTTCCAGCTAGAGAGTACTCAGAAGTTGTTTACTATTCCCTTCCGGGGGTGCCCTGGGATTGTGCAGCTTGCCCAAGGCCACACACTGGCTCTCCTTGCAGGAGGTACAGTGGGGGAATCGAACTCTCAACCTCTAGCTCCACAGCCAGGTGCCTAACTCACTGAGCTATCCAGCCAGCTGTTGTAAGAGTACAGCACCAAATTTACTTGAGGAGAACATCCTGGGGAATATAGTTATACAGATGTCACAAGCACTTGCAAGTTATTCTTAATGCTAGCAATAAGTATCAAAATGTTTATGAGCATGCTTTTTAAAAAATTTTAAAAAAGTTTTCCTTAGCAACTGTGCCCTTCTCCAATGTGCAGCCCTTGTGCTCGTGTATTTAGTCTATCTTTAAAAAAAAAAATATTATAGAGCTCCATGGCTGGCTAGCCATCCCAATCTTTCAACTTTGCCACTCTGAGGCTCTCTCCCATCCTTCAGGAAGATTCTAGCTTGACAAAGGAGCTTCTAATGTGATACACCATAAACTTTGATCTAGTGCCTGTAGCATGATATTCAGTGAGCTATAATATAATACTATGGATACTGGATAAAACCTTATGGTGCAGTGCATTAAAGATGAAATATGAGTGGGACTCACTGAATTTGAGAACATGGGAAAGGCCTTACTAATGCTAAATTCTGCCTTCTTGCAGTTCCCATTATCCCTGATGTGCCAATAATTGATGCGGAAGAAAGAGAGGAGTATGACAGCTACCTAATGTACAGTACGGATGTGATGCGTTCACCAGCTGGTAGCAAACACCCCAGCGTCTCGGATGATTCTGGTACAGTGTGCATTGCTGCAGTTTGCAAAAAAAAAATTTTTTTTAATTAAATTCATAGTGGTTTAAGAGAAGTGAGTATTAGAACACAAGAAACAACATATCCAAGCTAGCAGAAAACTGTTTGAACTTACAGGGCCATTCACTAGTCACAAAGGGAAAAAATGCCTAATTCCAGGACAAATGTATTTCAAGGCAGACTCAGTGTTGTGCTTTGTGGAGAAGGCTGTGTTTAGTGTATACAACAGTCTCCAATCTGCCCTCCAGATAAATAAAAAATGGACAGCTTGTAAGCAATTTTATATTGGTCTGTGCCATAGCAGGCAGTCTTAGGATATTACTACCTGCATAATCAGTGGCACTGGGATACAGTTAGCAGAAGTGGTTTTTACCCCTCCGGTTGTGCTTGTGAGGGTCCGTTAAGTATCTGGTTGACCCCTGCAGAAGGCAGGATGCTGGAGAAGGTGCCTTTTGGGTCTGATCCATCATGGCTCTTGTCTTATTCTTATGAATTAAAAATATATTCTGTGGACACATCATGAACCAGAGAACTTTGAGAAACCTGTGATCTTTGAAATAGTTTTATATAAGCTTTCTTGAACTAGATGGCTGTCAGAGCATATCTGGTGACTACTTTGCATTAAAGACTTCATACTTTGTCTATTTAAAGGGTAGAATGTCAGCAGCAGAGACTTTTGTTCAGTTGTTTGCAATACTCTAGTAGTTGACCAATTAACCATTTCTGTAGCTCAGGCTCATTTGCTTTACATAGTGCATTAAAAATGTCATACATGACCTAATGACATATTGGCTGAAATCCTGTTGCATGTTCCATATGCACAGTTGGGCTAGTGTCATCACCAGCAGCAAATCCCTGCTGATTAAAGGCAAATCACTGATTAAAGACAATTTTGCATACGCCTTGTACCCAATGAGATGAAGTGAGATGCACCCCCAAATCACCAAGAGAAGCCTTTAATCAGCAGCAATTTGCCACCACTGATGACATCATCACCATTACACACACAGAGCTGGGCAACAGGATTTTGGCCAGTATAAAATAAAACGAGTGAAGATTTCGTGACTTAACATTTAAGTCATTTTATATTGTTGTGTTTTATGTTTATCAATAAAAACAATATTTAAAAAATAGTATATAGGAGACAATAATCCCAGCCCAATCATCTGGATCAAGGCAAGAAGCTCTGTTGCAATTGTAGGAGTTATTGCTGCCATCAGCCGAACCTCACTGGCATAGCTTTCCTATTCATTTCACTGCAGTGAATAAAACAGATGCAGGTGCTCTTGGTGTGAATTAGAACATGCAGGGGGTCTCTGGCTTCCTCTCCTGTCTACAATGAAGAGTGAAGCTCTCCATGGATTCCAACTTCCTGTAAACCTTTCCTCATTGATTTTGTTACATTTTTTCATTTACCTTTATGAGCTTTACTTTCCTCACCTGAGAATCTTGTCATATTATTTATGTGGCCGCAGTAGAGAAGCACACTCATGTTTCCTATTCTGTGGTTAAACTATTTCCTTTTTTAAAAAAAAAATGATGGAACCAATTTTTAAAAAACAGCCGCCATCTTGGAATTCTTCAAAGCCTGTCCACCTCTAGATGAAGGTTCATTTCTACAGAGTGGTTCTGACGTTCACTTGCTGCCCTGCCTTCTGGTCTGGGAATCCTAGATATGTTGTGGGAAGAGGTTCTAGTTATTAAATGCTTTACATGCTCAGAAGCTTTACATGCTCAGTTCACTCTTGCCATGTTTCAGGGGTGAAACCTACCACTGAAAGCAGATTGGGTGGGAGAGAGTTATGGCTCAAATGAAAGCTCAGGTAGATCCCAGGTCACAAGTGATAGTTATGTTGAGCTAATCCTCAAATCATTTATTCCTTTGAAATTAGTTGTTGTAGGTTTTTCGGGCTGTTTGGCCGTGTTCTGGAGGTTTTTCTTCCTAATGTTTCGCCAGTCTCTGTGGCTGGCATCTTCAGAGGACAGGAGTTAGAACTCTGTCTGTGTTCTGGTGTAGTGTGTGGGAACACAGACAGAGTTCTGACTCCTGTCCTCTGAAGATGCCAGCCACAGAGACTGATGAAACGTTAGGAAGAAAAACCTCCAGAACACGGCCAAACAGCCCGAAAAACCTACAACAACCATCAGATCCCGGCCGTGAAAGCCTTCAAGAATCCTTTGAAATTGTTAACCTCTTGGCAAACCTTTGGCCCACCTTACCAGATTAATGAAATGAACACTCAGAAATAAAGATGTGAAATAAATGGTGGTGTGTTAATAAATTTGCGCAGATGCTCGTCATGACAGTCTCCATAGTTACCACTCACCCACATATACAAACGAGAGTCCAAAAATACAGGCAGCTGGATTGGTCTTTATAAACAAATGGGGAGAAGGTCTTTGGTATGCTTAATTACTTTTAGTCGCCCATTCAAGACCAAAATGCAACGAAATAGTTTGTATTCCAACAGGAATATCTTGCAACAATTTACTGTTCCAGGATGAACCAATTTCTCTCCCACCTGCTGGGAGGATTATAGTGAGGCAAAGAGGAGGGGAGCCCGGAGTGAGTAGGTGGCAGATGATGTCTTAGCCCTATTACTCAAAAATCCCTTGGATCTAACCTTGTGAGCCCTGGACCCACTATACTACTGGAAGGAAAATGAGAGAGAGGAATTAAATTTTGTCCCTGCCCAAGTTTCATAGTTTTCCCCTTCAACAGTAACTCCCCTTTCTAGTTCCAGTTCATTTTCACTGCCAAGAAGACTGAAATTTTAAAAGAACTTTTGAGCATTGTATCAGTTGCCCAGCAGCCAACGGAGAATGCAAAGGAAGCTGCATTCCAGGGTTCATTTCATTTTTGGCAAGGTGGGCCAAGGCAAAACATGATGCCAGTGAGGTCTTCTCTCTCATTCTGTTGTTTGTGAAGGAATGAATTTTGTCTTGCAAGACATGCCTATCTATTCCTAGCATTAAAAAGTTGTTAGACTATAATGGAAGCCCATAAAAGGTACTAGCTATGTGCTTCTGCCCAGAACTCCCTAGTCCACACCAGCTCCTGTGAGCTGAGCTATGAGGAGGGGAAAGCCACAGCAGGAACAGGCTTGGGTTAATATTCCATTATGTCAATCATTTTCATTTCCACTGGAGGGGAGAGGAGAAAAAGCTAGTACAGAGCCAATTAAAGTATCTCAAAGGTTAAAATAATAATAAACTTCATTTTAAAATGTTTGTTTTTCAGCATCAGTATGGTTTAAGGTTATGTTTTGAAGAAAGTGTGCTTTGAAGTGGCTCCATTTGCCAAGGCAAGGATGCTGCTTAATAAAGCCCTGTTCCTTGTAATTGTTTCCTTCCTGTCATTGTATTCTTCAAAGAAGACTGTCAGTTTCCTTCCGCTCTCCTTCATGTAGTCCCCATGGGGTGTCCCTCCTGCAGATGGCCCGTGTACTGTTCCGTGCAGATTCTCCTGACCATTTCCTTTGTTTCTTCCCTCTTTAAACTTCCCCAGTTTAGCTTTTCCTCTTTTGTGGGTGTGGGTTCATTTTTAGAAACAGTTTAGATGGCCTGTATCAGCTGATTCATGGCTTATACGTGACTGGGCCAGCCACTCCAACAGATAAGGCAATGGCTGGAATTCTCTTGCACAACCTAACACTCTTGTGCAATGGTGATGACATTATCAGTCACAACCATTTGGAGGCACATTAAAGGCTTACTGTTCCCTCCTCCCCCCAGTTCTGGGGATCACTAGTTAACCTTTCATCGGAACCACAGAATGGGGGAGGGAACTCTAATGCCAAAAAATTACCACCGGCGATCCATAAAGGAGCTTCATGGCACAGGGGTTAAACTACAGTCAAGACTCTGCCCATGACCTGAGTTTAATCCTGGGCTCAGGTAGCCGTCTCCAGGTTAACTCAGCCGTCCATCCTTTTGGGGTCAGTAAACTGAGTACCCAGCCTGCTTGGGGGAGGGGCAATGTGTAGCCTGCATAATTAAATTGCAGACCACCCAGAAAGTGTTTTAAGCACTATGGGGTAGTATATAACCAACACACTTTGTGTAATTGCTGGGAATGGACCAAAATGGATCCTTGGAGCTGTTAGAGCTGTCAATGCTCCTTCTACTGTCAATTTATGATTTTGTGAAGTGGCTTAATAAGGATATTTTGCTTTGCTTTATCATAGAACAAAAGGGTCCCTAGGAGGTCCCCAGAGTATGCAGGAGGAATAGGAGGTTTTTTATTTCTTCCAAATGGCTGCAGCTGATGACATCATCACAGTTGTGAAGTGTAAAGTTACACAATAGGATGCTGGCCAATGAGTAGTCTGCCTGTGCTATCTTTGTCTGGATGGGATTGCCATCCCCATCTGAACACTTTTCACTTCTCATTTCCTTATATCACTCTGTTTACCTCAGGAAAAGAATTTCTATCTCTGTTTGAGCTGCTAATCTAATGCAGTTGTTAAGGACTAGAGCATAGCAAGACTGGAAGATTCTCCCACTGGCTGTTCTCCTGCTGAAATCCAATGCACACTTACTTGGGAATCAGCATTTCTGAATTCAAATGAAACACATTTCTAAGTGATCATGTGCTGGATAGTGGAACCCTGTTCCTCTGAAGTGAATACATAAATCAAGATGTGAAGTCCGGTGTGGTTAAAATTTGTACTTAGGACAGTTTAAGAAATCTGTTCTTGTTCTGAGTCCTCAGCCATGCTTAGAGATGCTGGAGTTAACCCAAGTTGAAGCACTTCCCATTGCCTGGCGCTGTCCCTGAAATGGGGTGTTTGCTTTTCTTTGCTTCACTTTCTTCAGTCCACTTTCTTGCTCCCACTGAATTCCCTTTAGGCCAAGCCTAAATGGAATCTTTTTCCAATGACACCCTCAGCTACCATTTGTAGAATGCAGAGGAGGTAGTAACTTGACTAAAATTGGTAGAAGTCAGAGGGCGGGCCTTGTGTATTTCGAGAACACACCCATCTTTTTGCTTATGAATTGGATGCTGGTTCAATTAGTATGGTTGTATTGGCATCCAGCCACATTCATGGTTGCGGTGAATGCTCTTGGCAAGTCTGCTGTGCACTTTAATAAGGCTGTGCTCGACAGTGGCTTAAAGGAAGGCTGCAGGCTGCTTGTAGGTGGTGGGCTGCCTCCTTTTCTACCCTTAGTTGTGCCCTCCCCTCCCTTCCGACCGTGCCAATGCCAGTACTTCACTTGTTCCAAAAGGCTCTCGGTGGAAATATGTGCAGCTGCTGGGGGACGAGCTGGACCTTCGCCGCGTCGCCTGGAGGCTCCCAGCAGAACTGATCCCTCGTTACTCGGACAGCAGCTGCTTTTCCTCGGATACAGAGGGTCTCCTCCATGAGGATAGCACCCACTATGAGCTGGTCGACAGTGAGGCAGCCAACAGCAGTCTACCAAGGAGTGGGACTCCCCAGCCCCAACCAGGTGAAGGACGACTGCCTTCCTCTGTCCCAGTAGTGGTCATGTCTCGTCTTCCTCCCAGAGCCTGGAGCCCAGTTTTGCTCTCTCCACCCTTACAGTAGACACATGCTTTTGTTGGTGTTGATATCAGTGTTGTCACAATAGAGTTGACCAGCTGTAATAGAATTTGCTTGCAGTGTGTTGTTGTGCTTCGTCTGTGTATACAGTGCCAAGCTTGTTGCCAAGCGTAGACTGCAATGGGAAACTGCTAAGAGGTGGCATTTGTCAGAAGCATGTTCCCCTCCCCCAAGATTAGCAGAAAAATAATCAGAGTAGCGTTTATTACAGGCACCCTCTGAAGGGCATGGTAAGAGGTACACACTTGGCCAGCCCTGTTTGTTGAACGACTTGAACAGGAAGGGATTTCCACAGAGCATCCTAAGGGAGGAGGAAAGAGGGCTGACTGCTGTTGTATTAAAAAATAATTTATAATGCTAAATAACCTTCTGTTAAATGTGCATACCTTTCTCATAGTAAAACCAGATTCTGAAATGGAGCTAATGAGGACTGGCTTCTCTAACTGGGCAGAGTAACGGTGTGCCCAGAAACCTGCTAGGCAGTCAATATATTAGTCAAGGTAGTGCTCTGAAACCTTTTATGTTGAAAAGGTATTTCAGAGGGATTCTAATCCCAGACAGGTTAAGGACTGCCTTCTGGGACAGTCCAAGGTTCCTCTAGGGAATAGTTCTCTGTTTCATCAGCCGGTCACTCTGGGTTTAAGGCATTCCAACCACTTTTTGGAAATTCAGTGTGTTTCTATGACCATTTAGAAGAAACTAGTGCTTTTCAGGGGCCATTGTCATTTGTTTTTAACATGTTCCCCTACCTAGTCCTGCATTGTTTACAGCAGTGGATAATGTGATGTTACTGACATCTTAAAAACAATGCTATTCCCAGTTGTTTGTTCCTAGAGGGTATAATGCTACTGTCATGGCTAAGAGCTTTTATTATACCTGTCTTAACATGAATTTGTCTAAAGAACTTTACAATGTTTCTAACCAATTGATTAAGGTCGTATTTCATCCTTCTGTATGGTTGAAATCAGGCTTCAACTTACGAATGCTTATTTCAAAGTGGGTTTAAACTGTGCCAAAAGGTTTCTTTTCTGGGGTTCTCCCATACAGTCAGTGCAGCAGTTAAATATGTGGCATCACACCTGAGCATTCTTTGCTCCATTTTTAATTGTGCTCTGGATCTGTCTGTTCTGTTCTAAGCAACATCTGGATGCAGTTAAAGGACTGGTGCTACTTTAGGCATTGTGGGTTGAAGTGGGGATGTGTGAGTGTCTCTGTGTTTCTTATGAGGCTGACTACAGGCCAAGAAGTACATTTCAAGACTTGCAGCTAGAGAACAGAATAAAACCTATCGGAAACATTTCAAGGCAGCTTTATTGCAGGTTCAGGTTAATGAGTTTGTTGCATCTATATGCATAGATGCTGATGTTGTTAACATAAATGGCCTTAATCTTTTCCAGAACACATGATGAATGGGCGAATGGATTTCACTTACCCTGGCAGCATTGGAAGCCTGACCCGGAGTGTGACGTCCAACTCCACCCATCTAAGTCCACACATACACCATGAGAGGAGAGTCATAGGAAATTCCTCTCTGACGAGGGAGTATACAACAATGATGTCTGGATATGGTGAGTGTTCAGTTGAACTTTATCCCTCAGCCAGAGAGCAAATGTGTCCACGGGAGATGGTGAAGTTCTCTCCAGTCCTCTGACACAAGCAACAATTTTCTTCAGTTTAATAGCCTTCAGTCTGGACAAGTTTCAAGTTTCTCATGTCAACATAGAAGAATCTTTCTCTCTGTCTCTCCCTCTTCCTGCCCATCTCCTGCCTGAACTTGGTGCTTCCCCAAATATCATCTCCAAGCTTCAACCCCACTGCAAGGACAGAATATTCATCCCTTTTCTCACAGGGTTTCTTATACTAAAGAAGAGCTTTCAAAATCTTAACAAAATTCCAAGTCTTTCCTTTATTCTTCAGCTGGTGGGGTGTTGGTACCTGCGACTTTTTCTGTAGCTCCATGGTTACCTTCTGCCTTTAAGTGTCTAGGTGCCAGTGCATCCTTTTGGGTAAAGGAAGCAATCTTCCCACCCCCTGCTCAGACTCTTCCCTGTGACACTGTTGTGCCTGGCATGGGTGCATTCATCTCCTCTGCTGTGATGTTTTCAATGGTGCTTCTCTCTGTCTCCTTTTCTCTCTTTCCTTCTGTTTTGCTTGTTCCTGTAGACCCTTCCAGGAGGATGTTCCCTCCCATACATGAAGATGCTGGGAGGACGGTCTTGATGCCAAAGGATGTGGGCTTCAGGAGGGCAAAGGTGAAGGGTTACTATGGCAACAGTGATGCTCGGGATTCTATAATAATGACTGATGGGCCCTCCTGGATTTCCAGCTACCTAGGTACAGCAAATGGTGCAGCACGGCTCATTGGCTCCTGGATGTTATCCCCAGCTACAGTGGCTCCGCCCATAACCAACTAACGTATCATCCATATGTGGATATACATGTGCATATACTTCCTAGCCCTTACTGCTTCTTCACTATGTCAACTTTCATTTGCAAGCTGCATCAGTTCCCTTATTACACGACTGATTAATGCTTTGAGTTCATGTGATGTCTTCAGCTACCTATGTGCTTCATCCTTAACCACTCAGTTGTTCCATGCCTGTATGTCCATCTCCCACAGGCTTACCACTGAGAAGTGGCAGGGAGAACAGTACAAAATGTCCCCTTTGGATCTCATTTGCATAGAATAGGCAGATGATTGAAGTTCAAATATTGCTATTAATGTTGTTGGTTACTTCAGTAGCCATCTTCAGCTTTGGATATCGTAATTTCCTTCTAGTTTCAAAGCTGCCCCCTCCATGAAGGGTAGTGCCTTTCCATGGTTGGAACATCTAACTTGAGAAGGGGCAGGTGCTTCTTGTTGCCCCCTATCAGCTTCATAGAATCACAGAATAGCAGAGTTGGAAGAGACCTTGAGAGTCGCCTCATCCACCTGTCCCCTCACCAATGCAGGAAATTCCAGCTGAAGCATCCCTGACAAATGGTCACTCAATATTGGTTTGGAATCCTCCATCACCTTCTCAAGAAGTCTATTCTACTGTTGAACAGAAGTTTATTCCTGCCTTGTTTGTTCCATTTGATATAAGTTTATAGTCTATTTTTCAGAGTAAATTCCTTTGCAAAGTGGATTACAACTTTAAAAGAGAACACAAGAGCTTTTAATAGTTCCCTCAATTTCCTTTAATGCATCTCACCCAAGGCTGGACTAAATAAGGCAGCAGCTTCTCAGTTAGAAGTAAGATACTGATGGTTGCTTGTCTAACTAAGAACATTCCCACCTGTAAATCTTTGAGTAGTATCAAGAAGATAGAGGAGTTCTTTGTGAATTGGTGGTGAACAAACAGGGCTTCTCTCATGCCCAAGACTTTGTGTTGACAGCACTGATGCCAGTGCCATTTTGTTTCTCTGTGCAGGCATGTCAGGGCAAGGCACACAACCCCATGTCCATTATGCCGTTCCCCAGAAGGCCAGGGGCCGCACTCACTCCGAAGATGTCCGTGAAGCACTGGGCAGCCTGGACACAGTGCTTCTGGGTGAGTGAGCTTGACCCTGGCCTCTGCATGGGACCTTCCTGTGCCCCTGAGTTCCAGGATCTAGGGCGAGAAGAAAGAAGATGAGTCGTGGTGAAACGAGTCAAGCCTTTTGATTGGGGAAAGGGGCATTTGCTAGGTGGAATCTCTTTTTATAATTACTGATATAATTATTATTATTTTGGAGCCAGCAAATTCCTTTTCTAAGACAGAGAGTCCTTAAGCTAATGCACAAAAAGTGTAACCAAGGTGCCATTTTGAGGAACTCCTTTAATGCATCCTGTTGCTTAGCCCAGCTCTTCACTTCAGCACCTATAATATTCCTAGCTAGATTCTTAGCTGGGGTGACCAGCCCTTTGGTTTATGAGGTGACATTGTGTTTGTTCTCCTTGGACACAAAAGCTGCCATGTCATGCTCATGTACAAGTCCCGCTACTCTCTCTTCCTTGCCTTTGCATCAAAACCCCCCTCATCACTTTATGTTTCTACTCCAGATTCCAAGATGCAACAGGGTGTTCCTGACACCCCTACCCGCCTGGTGTTCTCTGCTTTGGGGCCTACCTCTCTGAAGGTCAGCTGGCAGGAGCCACAGTGTGACAAAGAAGTGCAGGGATACAGCGTACAGTACCAGCTCCTCAATGGAGGTCAGTGAAGCTTTTCCTGTTGTTGATCAGCCTTGCGTCATTATAATCTTCAAGGGGAAAAAATCCTGTTTTGTCAGAAGATGTAATCATAGAGAGATCAGTGTAACCTTGGAGTAAAAAGCGGAAAGACTTTAAGATGTGCTTTGAGAAATCGTTTGTTATCTTCTTACTCCTTATTTTGTGGCTACTAGTAAGGCTCACCACTCACAGAGCAGCTTCAGATGTGGAAAAGGGATTCAGCCACCTTCTGAAGATCCAACACTAAGTTCATGTAACTCCTCTCCATCTAGATTTATGTTCACTTGAGATTCAGGGGGAAAATGACCATCTCTCACAGTCAGGAGAGACCAGACCTTGGAATGTTTACTTTTTTTGGCCTAACATTCCTAATGTCTCCCAGCAAGGGGCCATGCTAGCCTGGGAGATTTGGCGAGGGGCAGTCTAAAAATGGTAACCATTCCAGGCCCTGAGGGAGCATCACTTCAGCAATGGGCATTTGAAGCCAACAGTGGAAGAGACAGTGTAAGCTGCTTGAATTTATTTGAGCCCTCAGTTAAGGGAAGGAAGTGAGCAGAAAAATTCAGATCATGAAGTTTAGGAGTCACCTAGATTCCCATTTCCCCCCACATATTGGGGAGTGACTGTTGTGTAGAAAATAGCATGAATCCCATGATTCGAGGCACAGTGAAAATACTCACATCTGTTTCGTCATAGGTGGGCGTGGTGGAAAGTGATGCAACCTCTAATAGCATAACCACAAAATAAAGGGGCAGCATCAGTGGGATAAAACTGCAAGACCCCTAAATGGTTTCTTGGGCAATTACTGATTATTATTAATAGCTGAATCTACACATTTCCCTTATAGCCACCAATTAAGTTTCTTCTAAGTTCTAACTGAAAACCCCGGGCTCATAGAAGGGACTTTCTCAGCTGGAATAGGAAGGGGAACCATGCACTCGGCCATGATAAAGAGCAATTAAGGAAGAATGTGTATTGTACTTGATTCCCTACCAGACGATTGCAGCAGCTTTGCCTTTTCTATGAAGCCCTGCAGCTTTTTTCTCTCCACATGACAAGAGCACACAGGCTATGCCAATCCTACACAAAGAACTTTACCCAAGACTCATAGAGTTTTCTACACAGCAGTTAACTCGATGTTGGAAGTTCACTCTGTGTGTAGCTGTCCTTGCTGAATGTCCTCCGGGAGTTGCACCACCCAGGGCACTATCGGTATGCTATGAGAAGCTGCAGTTTTAACCCCAGTGGCTGCTGGAAGTGACTGCTGTGTCTTTTCTCATTTCCTAGGAGAAATACGGAGGCTGACCATTCCCAGCCCCACCCAGAACTCTGTGGTGGTTGATGACCTGCTGCCAAACCACTCCTATATCTTCAAGGTGAAGGCCCAAAGTGATGAAGGATGGGGTCCAGAGAGAGAAGGTGTGATCACCATTGAATCCCAAGTGGATCCACGTAGCCCTCTGAGTCCTGTTCCAGGTAAGGGGGCCTCCACTGCTTACTAGGGGTCCCCTAGCACAAGCTTCCTATTCGTATGCTCCTGCCTCCCCAGAGCTTTAGGTTGTCTTTGGCCACAATTTCCAGGTACTGCATCTTTTTGGAAGGGATCAAAGTAGGAGCACACTCACTCTTCATGAGTGTTGTGGCACTGCTGTTTAGTTTCCTGAGAGCTTCAGCTATTGTTTTTAAAGAGCATGTTGCTAGCTTTCAAAGAACTGAAAAGTATATGGGTAACAATTGCTGGAAGCTTAGGAACAGAACAGAAACTTGGGCCAGGCCTTGAGGAGGTCACTATCTTCTATCCACAGTTCCCTGTCCTGTTGTTCATTCTAGTCAGAGCTTGGAAAAGTTCCTTTTCTTGGACTATAACTCCCAAAAATCCTCCAGCCAGCATGAATGTGCTTTCCAAATTCATTGTAAAAGACAGAAAATAAACACTGGCAATTTTTCAAGTTTTAGGTTTTAGATTTTTAATGTGACATTTCAAAATGGGCAAATTTCAACTTCCAGCATTTACATGATGGCACAGTAAGACAGGATAAGCCTGCATATGCAAGAATTTATTTTGGGCAAGCAGAGAAGAGGACATGGTTCTGTGTGAACAATGCTGGTGGGACTTGAACTAGACTCAAAATCCCACATGTCACTGCTTGCTGCTACTTGATTCTGACTTCTTTGTTTTTATGCTCTTAGGTTCTCCGTTTACGCTGAGCACACCCAGCGCCCCTGGGCCCCTGGTATTCACAGCCCTGAGTCCAGACTCTCTTCAGCTGAGCTGGGAGAGACCCCGCCAGCCCAATGGCTTAATTCTCGGCTACATGGTCACCTGCGAGACACTGCATGGTGGGGGTGAGTGAACGTTCTCAAACAAGTAACCATTCAGTCACAGAGTCTCCAGAACACATGCACAGCACTTCCTCACAGAAACAGGGGAGCCTAGGAAGATGGCTGGGCTCTTGCGTCCCTCAGCCAGGTTCACAGGAACCACTGAATGAAGTGCCTGACAGAGTGGAATGGGTAAAGTGCCTTCCCTCCAGGCACTACTTGATTTATTTTTTCATCCCATCTTGAACTATTGTTATCATTGTATATTGCTGATAAATTATTATTATATATTAATTGTTTTTATTTTGTCTGTTGTGAGCCGCCCAGAGTAGACAATGTCTAGATGGGCGGCATATAAGTGCAATCAATCAATCAATCAATCAATCAATCAATCAATCAATCAACCAATCAATCAATCAATCAATCAAGTGGATGGCTGTATCTCTGATAGGAGTCTGTTGTTTATTCTCCAGCTTTCTCCATCTGTTCCTTATCTTTATGTTTACTTAGGTGAACCCAGGAATATCTATGTAGAGGGAGACAATCCTGAGACCACCCTGACAGTGCCCTACCTGAGTGAAAATGTTCCATACAAGTTCAAAGTTCAAGCAAAAACTACTCAAGGCTTTGGACCTGAAAGAGAGGGCATCATCACCATTGAATCTCAAGATGCAGGTATGTGTTTTCCACTGATGTGGTTACACAGTTTTTGAGGGGGATCTCAGAGGAATTTCTGTTACCTTCATGGGGATAGACCAAAGGCAGTATTCCCGCATATATTAGGAGCCAGCTGGGCAGCATCCCCAACCCATCATCCACCTCCCCCAGAGACAATTCCTGCCACTGTACTTCGGCTGTGCTTTTTCTTACACACACCTGTATAGAAATCCCACCAATATTCTGCTCTTCTCAGGCTTAACAGCTTATCTTTACAAAGAAACAAATGTTGAAATAGTCTTGGGAAAATACAAGAAGGTTAGAAGATTGTGTTTTGTGGCGCTCCTATTAAACGAATGAACAAGGCCAGTTTTGTCTTCTGTAGGAGACCCTAAAAGCTCCTGAAGCTGAGGCACCTGCAAGGGAATCACTGGGCCCTGTTCTTTCCTGTGGAACAGGAGATCCACACAATGCACATTGAATTTGTGGCCTTTTCCCCATTCGGAAGCTGTCTTCAGCCCCATTTAACTTAATGAGAAAGTTTGACTCTAAATGGAAAAATAAATAATAAACCTAGAATTCAAAAACATGGGGCCACAGAAAGCACTACCTCCTCCTTTGCAAAGTGAAACTGACCAGAGAAATTTACAATATCAGGAATTTCCTCACTTTGGGAAAGAGGAGGGAGTGCTTTCCCCTGGCTCCCTAAATTTCCACTGTCATGTCAGACTATTGATATCCTCCTTGGAAAAAAATAAAATAAAATAAGCAGCCAGTGCTTGGCTGTGGGAGGCAGTCAGCATGAGGCAACAGATACAATTTATACTGACAGAGGTATTTGCATATACCAAACCAATGAAAAATAAATAGATTTTGCATCTGTGTTAAAATAAACGGCCCAGTAAAATACCTTGCTTCTGATTTTTTTTTAAGTGCTTCCTGGGCAAAAAAAAATAAATCACACTTCCATTTGCATTGTGTAGCCAGAGTTTTTTAAATTGATTTTATTTACAAAAAAAACAATTCAGCAGTGGTACTTATATTGCCAGTATGACCAAGCCCTAAGATTTGAAAGGTATCTACACAATACAAGTGAATTTGTTGTAATATAAACCAATTGCTAGACTATTCAAAAAGCTGCGTTGGAAGATAACTTTCTCCTTAACTAGTAGCTTTTTCTCTTTTCTCACTAACATTTTTTTCTGAGCCCATTTTTAATGACTTCTGATAGAACAGGGATCAAACAAAAGCTGAATGTAAAAGAATAATTCCCTGTCCTTTCTGGTTCAGGTGCCTTCTCTCAGTTTGGAACACAGCAGTTCACCAGAGAAGAGGTTTTCAGTCTCCCTACAGAGTATAGCACGCTTACCAGAATCACTCCGTCTTCACTGGATCCTTCATATGCAGGTAAACGGGTGACCGCATTACCGAAAACTGGAGAAAATAGTACAGGTTTGGGACAGACTGATTTGCATTACCCACCCACCCCGATTGATCACATAACTCAGTGGGAAATGTTATTCAGCCCAGAGTCTGTTCCCTCCACTATCCATAGCTTTTCCTCTCCACCAGAGAATCTCCTACTTTTTAAAATTTAGAATCTTTTTGGATTGATTCAAGTATGTGGTTACTTGAATCAGTGCAGAAAGGGAAGATGAGGTTGGGCATGCACAGATTCAAAACACCTACTCACCTTCATCCTGGCCTCTTGCCTTTTACTTCACTCAGGTATGCAGCATCAGCACACACTCTGCCCAGCAAAGCTTCTCTCCCAGTATTTCCTGGGCAACACTCATGTTATTTTCTTCATTTTCTTCTCTAAACTGCTTAATAAAGCAAAGCGCCATATCAAAAGCTACAAGTGGAGACAGGGAAAAGCCTATCTTATTGCCTATTCATGCAGTTCTTTGAAAAGTGCCACCAACAGGGCGATAAGAAGAACTGCAAGCAGTTCAAATCAAATGTGGCTACTTAAATCAACTCACATCCGAATTATTGTGGCCTAAGAGGGCCTAGACAGCATCTTAAAAAGCAGAGACATCACCTTGCCGACAAAGGTCCGCATAGTCAAAGCTATGGTTTTTCCAGTAGCGATGTATGGAAGTGAGAGCTGGACCATAAAGAAGGCTGACCGCCGAAGAATTGATGCTTTTGAATTGTGGTGCTGGAGGAGGCTCTTGAGAGTCCCCTGGACTGCAAGGAGAACAAACCTATCCATTCTGAAGGAAATCAACCCTGAGTGCTCACTGGAAGGACAGATCCTGAAGCTGAGGCTCCAATACTTTGGCCATCTCATGAGAAGAGAAGACTCCCTGGAAAAGACCCTGATGTTGGGAAAGAGTGAAGGCAAGAGGAGAAGGGGACAACAGAGGACGAGATGGCTGGACAGTGTCATCGAAGCTACCAACATGAATTTGACCCAACTCCGGGAGGCAGTGGAAGACAGGAGGGCCTGGCGTGCTCTGGTCCATGGGGTCACGAAGAGTCGGACACGACTTAACGACTAAACAACAACAAGAGGGTTTTAAAGGGATGCGAGATAGAGGAGAGGAAGGGAAACAGAAAGAGGAAAAAGAATGGGAAATGGGAAAAGGAAAGGACTTGAACAACCCCAAAATCATGGAGAAAGAATCTTTCTGCATGATGTCTTGAGAGATTGAGGAAAGGTCTCTAGAGGAGAAGCTGGGTCAGTTCGTCTCAGCATGTTGGCAAATAGAAAGAGAAGAAAGCTAAATATTGTAGCACTTTGTGGCATTAGGCAAGCTGCATCATTCCAGGATACTCCCAGAAAAATGAAATGGTCAATCACTTCTGGGTATTCTGTACCTAGAAAACCCTGGAAAGGGGCACAGTAAGTCAGAATTGACTTGACAGCACACAATTATTATTTTTAAAAACTATCAGTTTTATTTCAGTGTGAGCTTTTGTGGATTAAAATCCACTTCCTCATGAGAAAAGGTCTGAAACTCAGAAGATAGATGGACTGAAAGGGGCATCCCCAGGGGAGGACAATGATGTGACAGTATTACAGTTGTTTCCCCAAAGTCTTGGTGGAAGTGGGAAAAGCAACAAGTTTCATCTTCCTTTTAAAACAACAACACCGTGATGTAAACTGTCCCTCCAAAACTCTGTCTTTATTAGTGAAAATCACATTTACTTCTGTGCAGTCTTTACGCACAGAAGTGGAGCACTTTGGGTACATCATGAGAAGGCAGGATTCTCTAGAAAAGACAATAATGCTGGGAAAGGCTGAAGGCAGCAGGAACATAAGAGGGCAAAATAAGAGATGGATTGACTCCCTGAAGAACGCCACAGGCTTGAGGGACAGGACATTTTGGAGATAGCTCATTCATAGGGGCGCCGTAAGTCTGAGGTGACTTGTGTTAGCTTTAAAAGTCAGCAGAAGCTTTCTCCTTATGAAGGCTTGGACCAGAATCTCCAGTGTAGTAAGTCACACTAAAGACGGCAGGAATGAGTGCAGAAAATATATTTACGTGCTGTACAAATTTATATAGTGCTCATAGGAACATAAACATTCAGCAGTCAAACGGACGGAACTTAACCATAACAGTCAAATAAGAACTGTAAAGAACACATTAGCAAGTCCCTTAATTTATACTTCTTTCAACCAATCAAATTAGTGGTTTACTTCAGGGTAGCTTATTTCACACAACTGTGTTCTACTAGTCACTTAGGCAGTGACTAATTAACTCCACCTGTACTAACCAATTACTAATTATAACATTTCTTCTTAAAGACCTAACAACTTGATGTCACATAACAACAACAAAGGTCACATACAGGTCTGGTATGCCATTTGGTGTGATCTTTCCATCCATATGGCATATGCAAGTGACCCTATTTGGACCTCCTCCCTTAAAAAAAAATAAACAGAAACAAAAAACAAAATTCCTCCTCTTTGCCCCCTCTTGTCTTTTCCTCCTTCCAGGAGGAAGCTTTCAATTTTTAATTCCCGCCCCCCCCCCCCAAACATTCAGCACATCAGCATTGCCTTAATTGACTTTAAAAAAACCTTTGCAGAAGTTTTTAATTTTCCAATATCATTAAGTGGCTAAACTGTCTAAGTTACTTAAAGATATTGGGAAATTGAAATTGATAGGAAATTTAAAGCACCAAGTTCCACTTTGATTTGATCCCAGTGATTGCACATGCTGGAAATGAATGAAAGTGGAGTGATTCTACCCACACCTTAAAAAGAGCAGCTCCTGAGAGGTAGCCAGAAAGGTGCAGGTACAAACATTCTGGGGATGGGCTGATTCACTCTAGCACTTACATTGTCAGATCACTGGCAAAAGTAATGAAACAGCCCATTCCCATAGCAAATCAAACAGTGGGACAAATGCCAGTGTAGTCACCCCCTCTGTCCCTCTAGTAACTACACCATACTGGCTTTCTTTACGCAAAATGGGCCATCTGATTTTGGCACATAGAGGAAATCACACAAGTGCTTGCCCCTTCATTAGGGGGGAAAAATCAAACAACGTAAAAATTTATTTCCTTTCATGAGACCCTAAATCTGTTGCATGAAGCAACTGGCTCACTTCACCTAATGGTAGAGCTGGCTCTGGTCCTGCCACTTGGAGTTCTTCAGACAAAAGCAGCCTGTAATGCCAGCTCAAGTTTAGAACAGCTCAAACAAGTGGTAGTCTGAAATGGATCATGGTTATGTTATTTGTACCTGCTAGTGATAACTATTGGTAAGAGAAGTGTTAATGTTAATTTAGATCCATCAGGTTCTGACTAGAGATGTGCACTTCGTATTCATATCCAGAACCAGCCTGATCCACTTAACGGGCTCCTTGGCACGCACGCGTCCAGTGGCGACATCAATTGCGGACGTAGTCCCACCAGTGCTTCCCCACCTCTCTCTGCAGCTGACTGCTCCGCAGACTTGTCTCCCTGCCTCCTGGCTGGAGTGGTCAGCTGCGGAGAGAGATGGGGGAGCGCCAGTAGGACTATGCCTATGATTGGCATGTTGTTGCTGCTGACGGTAAATGGACCAGGCTGTTTCTGGGGGGCAGGACTGGACAACGGTGGCAGCTGTGCTGCCGCGCTTCGTATTCATATCCCCTGGATACGAATACAAAGCGCATATCTCTAGTTCTGATCCTAAACCCTAAGAAGCATCACAGTTATCAGCTAATGCAGCTCTGAATCTTGCTCCTGGTCATGCAAAATGGACATGGTCTCTGCAGCCCTACACACCTGTATAAAAATGTGGGAGCCGATAATATAAGTGTTGTTTTTGTCCTTTCTTGTTCCAGATGGCATGGTGAT
This sequence comes from Intellagama lesueurii, assembly GCA_037013535.1. Taxonomy (NCBI): domain Eukaryota; kingdom Metazoa; phylum Chordata; class Lepidosauria; order Squamata; family Agamidae; genus Intellagama; species Intellagama lesueurii. Next base: position 182,274,256 of record JBAJHW010000002.1, read on the forward strand.
GACCACTCAGCGAGTGGAGAGTGGCAGCACGCTCACCAAACAGGTCACCAAAGAATTTGTCTCCAGAACCATGATGTCGAACAGCAGTGGGACCTTCTCCAGGCAGGCAGAGAGGCAGTTCTATGACGCCTGAGTCAGGAAGAAAGCTGCCAGGGGGACGCTTGGGTTTTGAAAGGGGGTGATTGTCGAGTAGGCCTGTGCTTTGGTCACTTTCCAGGCTGGAGCACCTGGTGCCCACTGCCAGGCACGAGCACTAAAAGCACTGGATGGGGCTTTTGCAATACCAGTGGTTGGAAGCTACGTGCAGCCACAATGGTAACCCAGGATATTACAAGCAGGGATTTTAGCCACATGTTTGGATATCAAGGGCTGTTGGTTACTTTTCTTTGGAGCCAGGCTCCTCCTATTTCTTACTTGGCTTGGCTGCTCTCCTGTTTAACTGCACAGGACTGGATTTATTTTTTCAATTCCCATCCTTTGTCATAACTTTTCTGGTTGTGTCATTTATTTTGATCTCTTCCCAGTTCTTCAGGCACATCTCCTCCCTAGCCACATTGTTAGTGCCACCCAGAAATCACTGTCACACTCCATGGCAGGGAAGGGGAGGTGTGTTTTCTATGTTTGACATCTTCCTGTAGAGTATCTTTTGCAAAGCAGGGGAGAAAATTGTTTTCAGAATCTTTCCCAATATCTGTGTATAAGCTCCCCTGCTGCTAAGGGTAGTACAGAGTGGTAACCAATGAGTACATTAATGTTCATAACCCTCTATCATGCTTCATAGTGCAAGGCTGCTTAAAATACTGTATAGTTTGCCTCATACAAATATTCTGTTTGGGGTTGTTGGCTTTCTCTCCCTATCCTTTTTTGGGGCAGTTCCTTTACAACAGCAAAAATTTGACACAGCATTAATAACAAGTGAATGCCATTGCTGGAATAAGCCCTTAAAATGGAGTTTTAGTTCATTTTAAGCAAATATTTTGGGTGCTTCCAAACAAGTCTTGAAACTGCCTCACTCATACAGTTTTATGATAGATGTTATTATCTTCCATTTGTAATCCTCATAGGTCTTCCACTACCACTTCTTCCATATTTTTTCTTGCCTTAGAAAATCCACTAAAGAGAGACAGAAATAGCTGCGTAATGGCTTCTGATTGCCAGTGCTAGGAGAATATTAAGCCAAAATTAACATTGTAGTGTAGCATTTATATTTACTTTATTGGACTATTAATCTTCCTCACTGACCAACCATAGCAAGGTCTGCTCATATTTGTCTGCTCGTCCTGCTTACTCACCAATGGCAGCACTTTAATTGCAAGCATATTAATTGCGCCTCTTAAGCGTTCACAAATACTCAATCTGAATGTGAGTGCAAACGGAGGGTTCTAGCCTGCTTCCTCACCATCACTCTCTTTACAAGGAGAGCCAAAGCCTCTCCTACACAAGGCACCTCTCTACAAGGGAGTTGATTCTGGAGAGTCAGAGTTACTGATCCCATGGAGAGTCCACATGGAGCAAAAAGTTCCCTCTTCAGGTGGTCTTACTCTGTGCGAAGAGAGCATTAGGCAGGGGGCTGGGCTTGAACTCTGCCTTCTCGTGCATTCAGATCATCTTTTCCTGAATACCTGAATAGGACTCCTGTCGTTCAGGGCTTATATAATACAAATACGACATGCTTTTGCACATACATTGTACCAAGGGTAGGAAACCAGATGCAGGTGTTTATGATCACAATTCCCATAACCTCCGACTGGGGCTTCCAGGGGCTTTTATCCAAAACAGCAGGAGCCCATTCTACAGAATTGCTTCTGGTTACCTGCTCTTGATACATGAATCAGGCATAACATGGTATTCTCCCAAGGCAGCACAACTGAGAGTATTTAAACACAACCCACACTCCCACTACCTTTTATTGCCTAGGCAGACCCAGTCTGGAGGGCAGAAACAATCCTTGTCCAAAACTAATGGAAGAGACATCAACAGGACTGGGGAGTGCCTATTTAAAGCATCAAAACGGGGGTAACTGTGTGAAACTGGAAGCAGGGGCAAAGCAAGAGTTATGGGGAATCCCAGCTAGAAACCAAAGACGCGCCAGACCGCACCTGCCCTTATTGCAACCATTTGATTCTCTGTTGCTAATCATCATGTTCTTCCTAGAAAAGTGTTTTGCTTCTGCACATGTCTTTATGTGTATGCAAATTTAACAAAGGTCAGTTGGCATAATCTCCCAGTCTTTTGTACCAGTATTTTCCCTCCTTGATAAAAAAAAAGAAAAGTAATCCTAAGAGAACTCCCACACACTGAATTGTCTTAAGGCACTGATAACCACACTCTGTGTTTTACAGTTTTTGAACAATTTGAATTTCCCACTTCGCATGACTGTGCCCATAAAACAGTGGGTTTCCAATCAGCCTGAAGGTTCCTCATAATGCAAGTGAGGTCTTTTCAGAGACAGCTTGCCCATTAGTGCCAGTCTTCACACACAACAAGGCCCAACTGGCATTGCCAGTGCCAGGAGTGAACTAAACATGCACCCTAAAAGATATACCAGACTCACTTCCTTACTGAGCAGAGGAGGCTAGGTGGAAAGTTAAAAAAGCCACATTTACTACAAATACTAACACAACAGGGACAAGTTTGTCTATGTAACCCTTCACTTTCTCTTCTCTTTTGGCCAAGGTGCTTGCACTTACCCAGGGCATCTCTAGAGAGGGTAAAAGCAAGCATCACCACCAGTATGGGGATTCTGAATTAAAATGGAAGAAACTCAGAGCTTGCTTTTATAATTCCAGATTGTGGGTGCTTTTTCCTTCTGTCTGAGATACCAAGCTGAGTCCCTTGGAATTGCATGTTGGGTGTTACTACATATTCATTTGCAATGACAGAATGGGTGCATAAAATTCCCTGGACCATTTTTCCAAAGGGAAAGGTTGGAGGAGGGGTGCTATTGTGTGTGTGTGTGTGTGTGTGTGAGAGAGAGAGAGAGAGGGGGAGGGAGGGAGGGGGGGGGAAACCAAGTTTTTTCATGGCTTCTTTGTATCCAACCCTGGATACAGCATTTTACTGGAAAAGGTGACATGAGGCATCGGAACTTACATTACATCCTTGTGTGAAGTCATTTTGCCCTAGTTCCAACCTGAATGCTATAGTGCCTTTTACTCAAGGAGCACCACAGGCCTTACTTAATATTAACCAAAGAGCCCATTTAAGGTGATGGATGGGCCAGTTTTCAGCAGCACCTGATACTAATGCAGGTTCTAATACAAGTTTTTAAAGGATTGTGTTTTCAGTCATGTAATGGGAGAAACAGGATAAAGTATAGATTACATTTTTGTGGCCTATTATGGTTTGCAAAGGTTGATGGGATCTAATATATATGCAGTGTGAATAATGGAACTGTCTGACAGCTGGTGTTCTGAATCAGATGGCTTTCTCTTGCACTTAATAAACATTGCTGTTTATGATCTCAGCTGGTTTTTTAATTCCAAGTGTCTAATGTAAAAGAGGTTGTTTGACAAGACTAGGGCACACCACCTAGCAATCTCAGAAAGCTAAACCATGGCTAGCTCTATAGAAGACTGCCCCGTCACGGAGTCCTCTGCTGGTAGGAGCCCAATGCCAGACCAAGTGCTGCCCTGAAACCCAATAGTTACATGCTCAAAGATACAAGAAGCAATGGAAGACTGGAGTTAGCGGGCAAAAGTTTTAGAGCTACTTTCATCACAAGCTACAAATACAGCAATCCATTGGAAGGGCCAAATTTCTGCGTGCAGGGGGCAGGGGAGTCTTTCTAGCTGGAATGTATATTAGAAGCTAACAAGCATAATCCTGATAGCCCAGGCTACATGCACTTTCTGTGCTGAAAATACAACTTTAGCAGCACAGATAGTGTTATCTTTTTTAAATTAAAAAAACATATATGTGGCAGAAGAACTGACCAGGTAACATGGTGGTGTGCCTGTATGCCTTTAAATTCTTCAGAAGAAGAATCATTGCTCTCAAGAGTATACTTCTACTTGTGATGAAGAACCAAAAAAATAAAGTTCTGGTTTTGGTTCATGAAATAGAAAAGCGGGCAGGAGCAGCAGGTAGGCCGTGGGCCACCGATTCACCTTCTTCAGGGACTGAGAGACCACTTTTTCCCACTGTAACATAAATAACAGAATATGATGGAGACTTGAAAAGGTGCATTGTAAAGAGACGAGGAATATAGAAGGTTCCCTCTATATTTCCCCCTACACACCTTTTAAATTGAGTTGTAAAGAAAAAGGAAAGAATTTGAAGTTTTAATGCCAGGGTGGGGGATCTCTAACCCTCCAGATATTTTGGCCTACAACTTCCGTCATCTCCACCCAGCATGGTCAACGATAAAGGATTGCGAGAGTGGCAGGCAAGAACATCAAGGTCCAGGTTTCTGTGCACATGTTACAAAGCAGAATTTTACTTTAATTGGAAAAGAAGTTGCTGAGCCAAGAGGTACAGAAGAATCGCAGAGAGCCATCTCCATTCTGGCCAAAGGAAGGGTTAAAATGGAGGTGGAGCCAAAGGTTACCAATACTTACTGGACTAAGAACAAGGGTCATGGGATCCCAGCCTACCAGGTGGTGACTCATGGTTTTGGTTTTCTCCTTCCTATCAAACTCTTTACAATCACTTTTAGCTGAGAAATTTGGTTAGTCTTAGTATTTCCTTTATGTCAGGAACCAGAAACGTTAACGGGATGACTACAAACCACTATTGTCATGTAGTGAGATCATCAACTTCTCCAGGAATGTTTGCCTCTTTTCTGAAAAATACCACAGTAAAATAGGCCTTCTCTGGCATAAAGTGGAAAGCAGATCCTGTCAGACTGCTATATAAAAACAGAACGAAATTAATTTTTCATCAGTTGTGCTGATTTTTCTTTCAAAAATGACACTGATTAAAGATTTAAAGATAATTTCCTTTTGTATAAAAAAAGTTGAAGTCTTTGTTCCAAGAGCTGAAAAATCAAATAAGCTGGCTCAGATCTTTGCGCCTTCCCTACTCCCTCATAAACAGAGCAGAGGCAAATCTTTGTAGAGAGTGGAAGTCCTTCTCAAGGCAGGAGATGAACTTTAGCTCCATCAGATGGCTTTGTAAAATAAAAAGTTGCTGTCCCACTGTATTTTTCCTAGTGGGGAAAAGAATCATTAGGATTTGAAGGCATCTGGATAAATAAACAATGTTGACTATATACAAGCAACTAATTTTCAAGCTCAGAAACCCATATGATCTGGATTAGACATGGGGATGAATAAAAAAACAAATTGCAAAATTCGTGAAATATCACTGATTTGTCAGATATTCGTCCCTTTATATTCTTCAGGTCCAGAGACCCCAACGAATACGAAGGGACAAATATTTACCTGTCGTCATTTGTCCCTTTGTGCAGGCTGGCTGTGGGAACAGAAACAGGTTTTCCATAGCTAGCCTGCTGGTCAATGTCCTGCCAATCAGCTGATGGTCGGGTCACTGACAAGGAGGGTGGCTGGGGGAAGGCAAATCCTGGGTTCAGTTCCTGCAGCCGGCCTGCTTCTCAATGACCCACCAATCAGCTTATGGTTGGATCACTGACAAGCAGGCTGGCTGCAAGAATGGAACTGGTGTTCGCCTTCCCACAGCAAGCCTGATTGTCAATGTCCCGCCGAACAGCTGTTCGGTGGGACATTGTGTTTTAACCATGAATTGAGGAATATTTGTCGATTCGTAGCTAAAATCTGGTGTTTCGTCCATTCATCAACTTTGACACATGATGAATCGCAACAAATCACCATTTTTCCCTGATTTGTTCCCATCTCTAATCTGGACTAAACTGCTATAGAGCAGAGATGGGGAACTTGTTTTGGCCCAAATCAATTCTGGACAAGGACATCAAAGGCTGCATACTAGCAGTGGGCAGGGCCATAACTCAAACAGGTTGCGGTCACCCAATGACGACATGTAGCCCAAAACTGATAGCACAGAGACCCAATTCCCTCACACTGCACTTTCTCCATTGCAATTAGGAATTTGAAAAGCTGTCACGGATACCAAATAAGTTTTTTTTTTAAAATCTCATGACAGAGGAGGCGAAGCCACCAATGCAACTGTTTTTAAAAGCAGAGACTCAGGATGGCACAGAGGTAGGGACAAAACCTGATCACCAGCCACTGACTGACCACTGAGGAAGGTCAGGCCAGGAGGAAGAAGATGGACCAGATGGGGACTTCATGAAGACCGTATGAGCCCCGCAGGCTAAAGGCTCCACATAACCTACTGCAATACAGTCATCAGATGGCAATCACTGAAGCTCAAAAAGAAGGTGCCATCAGCAGTATTGTTTTAAGTCCAGAGCTGTTCCCATGACCAAGGTGCTGAGGGAACAGAGGGCCAGCTTTAACAACAAAAGGGATATGGGCATGAGGAGCATTCACCTTCCCTTGTTCAATGAGCGCTTCTCACCACACCAAAGCCAGGATCAGAACTCAGGTGAAAAGTAAAACATATGACTGGAGAAGCTGTGGGAAAACAAGCGGCTGGAGGATGATAGAGGGGCTTTTGCACTTTTGATGAGCATATTTTCTACCACTGAAAAATATGTTGACTGGCATGTCTCTTTTTTTTTTCTATTAAAATAAAAAACATGCCATTGTTGTGGTCGTTACTATTTGAGAGGGACAGTTTCGGCCTTACATGTATAAAATGGCTGCCATTGCAATCACAGCAGAACAGAGACAGGGAAGAAGCTCTTTTGTCTGCTTCCATCGTAAAGCCAAGGGTTGTGCCAGACACTGGAGTCCAAAACATCCAGCCTCCCAAATTTCCCTCACCCAAGTCTAAACACTGGAGCTACCCCCACCCCCCAGGTCAGAACAAATATGGGGAAAGAATCCAGGCAAAGCTTAACCTAGTAAAAGCTATATAAGGCATAACACACTAAGGTAGATTGGGATCTCTGGGTAGATCTCGGGGTCACTTGCAGTAGACCTACCAGAGTTTTCTAACTCAACAACAGTAGCACTACCACCTGACAGTTAAGACTGCTGAAATGAAGAAAGTTTTGAGAAAAGCCCAGAGTGAATACTATCGTGAACTTGCCTCTGTTACTGAAAGATGCCTTTCTGGACTTATCATGTGGTCAGAGGCACTCTCTTCCTTCCTTCTCGGCTTATCTCTATCCCCTGAGCCCCTTTTCTGTAACGGGTCCCAAATGGCAGATCTCAGGGTTCCAGTTTAAAAAAAAAAGGGGGGGGGAAGTAGATCTACCAAGCAGCAAGTCTGTGTTTCCCTGCCAAGCAGTTCGACCGTTATCAGCACATTCCCCCACCTACCTTAATGTGTTTTAGAACTTCCGCAGCTGCTCTAGATTCCAGGAGAGTAACGGTGCAACCTCCAAACCCGCCACCAGTCATTCTGCTGCCATAAACGCCAGGGATCTCCACAGCAGCAGAAACCAGCTCATCTAATTCCGGACAGCTTACTTCGTAGTCATCCCTGGGGAGTGGAGAGGAATAGGGATTCACCCCTGGGTATGAAGGCCATAACTGGCAAACAAAAGTGAGTGATGATTTGTTTCAGCCAAAGCTAGACCAGCTTTAGGAACTTCAATAGCTCAGGATCAAAATACGCCAGCAATGAAACACTGTTAAACCAGCGGCAACATTCCCGGGATGTATTAACAGATGTTGCATACAAGAGATGGAATGGCAGCAGTATTAACTCTTTGCCAGCAATAGGTCCAATTTAGTTGCTATTATTATGCTTCTGTGGTCGTTGACTTTTTAATTAACCATACAAAGCATGTAAGATTGTTATGCCCAAGTCCTGTCCTCCCTCCAAGCAAGGAAAAATGTGCCTTTAAAACCTGGGTAAAGGACCTTTGGCCCTCCAGATGTTCTGGACCATAAGTAAGTTTCATCATCTCTTACTGGTCGTGCTGGCTGGAGCTTCTGAGAACTGAAATCTAAACCACTCAGGGAGCCAGATGTCCCTCACTCCCAATCTACTAGAATTCCCTATGGGCACTGAGCATACACGCCACTGAGAAACCGAAGCCACTATGGCTTGCAAGCATGTATACACAGAGCAAACTGTATGCAAGTAGGGCTGTTACACAAAACAACTTACATACTGAAATCCAGAGTGATGTATGGAAAAAATCATCCGATTCTGTAGCCTTATTTTTAAAACATAGAATACAAAGGGAAAAAAGACCCTCCGGGGTATCAGCTCACCGTAAGGAATTGTGACTCTCCACCATCAGCTGCCCAAACCTCCGATAGTCCCTAGACTGCAGTGCCTCGGCTGCCCTGAGAGTGCGTTCTATCTCCCCAATGACATGCCTGGCTCGCCTGTAGACCACCTCACTCAAGCGGCCCTTAGCATCTAGGGAGAAAAAGCAACGTTCAGTGGGGCAAGCAAGCCCGAGTGTCCAACCACAGCCTGAGAACAGGGCAAGTTCAGCTCCTGGATGTTCTTGGACTACAAATCACATCACCGCTCACAATTGTCTACGCTGGCTACAGCAGATGGGAGCTGCCATCCAACAACTTCGGAAGGGTCTCTGTTGGCCAGTCCTACTTTGGAAAAGGCTGTGGTGGAACCTTAAATCCGGAACCTTCTGTATGATGACGATCCCAAGACGAGAGTAGTCCTATCCCAGTCCTATCCCACTTGCCCAGACAGCAAAAGGCTATATTTTAAGGAGTGCAGAAAGCAAGAGGCAGAAACTTGTCTGTCATATTTTCTGAACGGTATTTACCCTCCAAGTCTGTCATACTGGCTTCTCTGAGGCTCACTTTGCCAAGGCCTTTCGCTGCCTCTTCACACTGGCGCCGACGTGTGGGGTACTCACTGCCAGTCAAGATGTGCCGTACATTGGAGTTGGTGACCAAAACCACAACATTGGAGTCAGTCCAGGGTACCAGGCGCATCTCCAGTGACCTAGAATCACAAGTGGACAGGAAACAAAGATACAAGGCTTTCGCACCTTAAAGCTTCATCTGAGATGTTGAAGTCTGTCAGGACACTTCATGCTTACATAGTTTCAGATACTCTATGAAGATACTTTTGCTCTTTAGTTCTCTACAAAGGAAAAGAGTTCAGACAACCCTCCCACTTGGATACAGTTCTAAATTTGCCCGTAACTCCAGATGTCATCATCAAAATCAGAGCCTCTTTTAAGGACAACATACTATGTCTGAAGCCAGGTTCGCATCAATTAAGCCAAATAGTTAACATTCAGGTTTTTCTTACTGTACAATCCAGATGCACCATCTGAAACACACAAGTATTTAAAGCAAGATGGATAATAAAAGGGAAGGATCGGCCATAACTTCTAAGACAGCATTTCTGCCATGTGCACTGCCAGTCAGAGGATCCCAAGGCCTCCAGCGCAGAAGATTCCTGCACGGATGGAAGACACCACAAGGCCGCAGTAACATCCTGACCTGCAGTCTATCAACAAGGCATGGCCTTCCTTCCCCATCACAGAGATGAACTGGTCCATAATTCCACAAGGCATCATTGCAAAGGTGTGCTCAGCTTTCTGGCATACTAGCGCCTTAGAAACCAGATCCCGATCATCTGCACCAAAGAAGAGAGACATGCACAGGCAAAGAAGCACTTCCAAGCAATGGGCAAAGGTTCTGCCTTCTCCTCTCCCTGCTATTTCAGCCCCCAGGGCCTGAAGCAAGGATACCAGCTGAAGATCCCTTGAGATTCCCCAATCTCCTTTCAACAGCAACCAGTTAAGAGACTTGAAAGAAAGAACGCAGAGGCTGACCCCCCAGAGGGTCAGGTGGTTTGTCTCTCTGGTCCAGTACGGTCTACTCTGGCTGGCAGCAGCTCTCTAAGATAAGAGCAGGTAGCTCACGGCCCTCCAGAACTCACGTCTCCCCTAGTTGGCATGTTGGCCACATGTTTCCCATCCTCTGTTCTAATATCTGAGGCAAAGAAAGGCCTTTCCCTGCACTTGTTGCCTGGTTCTTTAGAAATGTAGAGCTCAAACCTAGCACCATCTGCAGGCAAAGTAGGTGTGCTCCAACACTGAGTGACAGCCCCTCCTGGTTCCACTCACCAAACACGGCTAGTAGGCAACAGTGGTCCCAGCCTGCAGCCAGAGCGGTGATTCTTACCTGGACACAGCTGCTGTAGGAAGGTGTATGTAGCCACTTCCAAGGAAGCCGAACTTGAGAGACCCCCGCCTAGAGGAACATTACTAGCTATGACTGCATTCAATCCTGGGAGTGGGCCAGCTACAGAGGGACAGGAAAACAACAAGAAGGAAACAACACACAGGTTTCAGAAGAAGACTACAAACAAATCAAAAATTTGTTTTAAGGAATTAAAAGTTTCTAAGAGTACCATGTACTACTGATGATCTGTCACCTGCTGAAAGAGAAGAGGGTGCCACTTAAATAAATGGTAGAGATAACCCAATTTTAAGAGCTGACCAGGAGTGTAAGAGTGAGTAGGGAACTCTTTCTAAAAGCCTGCAAAAAACTGCCCACATGAAATTTAGGATCACATTTTTGTCTGCTTCGCATATTGCAGCCTTTCAGATGCTGGATCGAGGGCTCCCAAGATCCTTTCTTGTTGACAACGCGGCTTAGAGCATCTCCTTCTTTTCAAAATTGAAAGACTGTCCACCCACCGCCAAAGCACGTTCCAAAAACATTGTCCAAATGTTCCTGAAACTTTAAAAACAGTATATCAGATGTCACAGCGATACTCCTACACCAGCACAGAATCTTCAGACAGGCTACTCTGAATCTGACACCTATAACCCCTATTCCACCTCACATCACCATTCAGAGGCGGAGGTGAGGTTTCGAACTGTTCAGTCATGTAGTATCATGGCGACCACACTTCATCCCATACCCGCCAAGAAATGGAGCAACCCCAGTGTCTGGCTGACCTCAGAGCCTACCTGGGTAATGATGGATAACCCCCTTCACATAGTTAGCCCAGCGTGGTTCTCCTGGCTCCAAAACACTTCCTGCCCCTGGAACTGAAAAGGTCACCCTTTTAGGTTCTTCCGCTTCCTCTGCAGTTGTAACAATGGATATTATGCCATCTTCCCTTGGGCTTCCAACTAGCACCGTTCTCATTTCCAATGCCTGGTGAAAGAGACAGTAATTGAATTCCACAGAAGAGAAAAGGGATTATGCAAGAGACATGTTTCAAATGGCATTTTCCACCATGGTTTAACATTTCTGTTCAAGCATGCCATTTGCTTCCTAAGCTTAATGTCTTTATATTGTATTACCTATTTCTTCTTATTACTTCTGTATTGTACCTCTGTACTGTATTTATCACCTTTCATTGTGTTAACCTCCCCAGCTGGTGTGTAAATACTAGCAGGGCAGACTATGCTATTGTGTACATAAAATAAAATATACACAGATAAGCACAGAGAGTGATTAGGGGTGGGGTATGTTTGAAGTTAGAAGAGCAGAAACATGTATCAACCCTATTTATTATTTGCTATATTTATCTATAACAAGAGGAGGCTGGTCTGGATGCAGCACCACACCACTGTTTATACAGCTGCCACAGCCAAAGCAGAAATAGCCATGACAATGTCCAACACGTGGGAGGAACGACAACGAAAGGAAAATATTTATATCCTGCTTTCCTCCCAATGAGCTCAAAGTGGCATACGTGGCTTTCCTACCTGTAAGGTAAACTAGGCGGACAAAGCATAGTTCCCCAAAGGCCACCTAGTGAGCTTCCCAGCTCAATAAGAACCTGGATCTCATTGGTTTCAGTCCAACACTCTAACTGTTACATCTCACTGGCTCTTGGTCCTGTGGGACCATTTGCCTTAAAAATAGTATCGGTTTAAGGAAGTCGGTACCTCTTTTCACAGCAAGATGCTGCCAAATCAGGGTTTCTCAAGTGCTGTCACTGGAGACTTCTTCCATAGCTATCCTCTGGTTCGCTGTACTGGCACAAATGGGAAATGTCTCACTTGTGGCCATGAAGTACCTGCTAAGAACAGGCCTGCTCTGTGGCATCACCTGGAACTACAGCTAAGGGCCAGTACTTGGGCATCTTATGTGGAGATGTAAATCCGTCTGATCTTGAAATATGGATTCAAAAGGACATTACCATGAGGACTTGTAATCTGTGACCAATGTCATTTGAAAGGCAAGCCAAGGACCTGTCTCCTTGCATTTGATTTTCTTCCCTGTATCATTCCATTTCACTGGAGTGGACATTTCAAACACACTTGAGGGAAAATGAACATTTCTTGATTCTGTGTTGCAACAGGGCTTCCTGACATTACTCACATGTTTCTACACTACGGCTGCATTCCGGAACTGTTACTTCAGAGAAAATCGTAATGAACGTATTGCACAGGAAATAGTCTGACTGCTTTGTATATGCAATAAAATAATAAAGACTCATAACAAGAGATCACAGAGAAATTATTTGCAACGGAGTCATAATATGCACATTGAAATTCTCAAAGTAAACTGGAACTAAAAAATTAGCTACTGCACTGTTTTCTGTAGCCAAAAAATGGAACAAATGAATATTATTACTGAGTTGTATCCTACTGAGTCTGTTCAAGAGTGGAATGTATCGGGGGAACAGCTCCACCAGACACATCTGGGATCCTCCAAAGCAAATCTGGAAAGTCATGAAGGATGCAGGGAAGAGGGAAAGGAAAGGAAAATTCTGGCAGATGACAGGAAGCTCCCTCACACAGTGTAGGATGCAGCCCATCATTATCAATTGTATTTTACTTTCAAAATACATGATTACAGCCCACTGACCCTAAGCAGCTTACAAGCTAAAGTTCAACACAGGAGAAAAAACAGAGGCAGGAGAGAATGTGTGACCACAGATGGTTAAAAAGAGGGGGGGGGGGAAGTGTTTTTTCTGTTGGATACGTTTAACATTTAAAAGCTTGGGTTCACTATGACAGAGATGGTGAACTTGAGGCTCTCCAGATGTTACTAAGCTGCAAGGCAGTGAGCAGAGTCAATGGAGATGGATAATGGAAGTTGCAGCCAAAAATCTGCAGGGTAAAAAGGACTGAACAGACACCATTGCACTTTGGGCATATCATGAAAAGACGAGATACTCTGGAAAAGACCATAGTGCTAGGAAAGGAAGAAGGTGGCAGGAGAAAAGGAAGACATAACACAAGATGGATTAAGCTAACAAAGGCATCTGTAGGACCTGAGTAAAGTTCTTAAGGACAATACAAGTTGTCCTACTCATGCAGTAGGGTATAAGATATGTGAGATATGATGAAGTAGTCACAGAAAAGGTAAATTTTGAACAAGGATTTGAAGGAGTCAGAGGAGGGATACTTGGGTATTTGAAAATGTTTTCCAGTCCATCAAGCAGAATACTACAATCACAGGCCAAAGCTCCATTGCTTCACATAAGTCAAATCATAACTTTCGGTTTATTCCTCCCTGGTTAACAAACTGTCCCTGCTGCACTTCTTGAGGGAACATGCTCATGCTAGCTTGGTTGCATGCATACACCCCAAAAATTGTGATGGGGACACTTTGTTTACCAGCAAGGAAGACATCAAAAGTTCAATTTGACTTATGCTAAGCAGCAGGATTTTGACCTTAGCATTAATGAGCTGGAAGGACTCATGAATTCAATGACCCATTGAGTCCAACCCCGGCCAAAGCAGGAAATTCACAGCATCCCTGACAGATGGCCATCTAATCTCTCCTTGAAAGCCTATAATGAAGGAGAGCAAACACTCTCCAGGGCAGTTCGTTCCATTGCCAAACAGCCCTTACTGTCAATAAATTCTTCCTAAAGTTTAAGCAAAATCTCCTTCTCTGTAATTTGAATCTATGACATTGTGTCCTTCCCTCTGGAGCGACAGAAGAGCAGCTTGCCACATCTTCCATGTGGCAGTCCTTAAAATATTTGAAGATGGCTACCACTGGGCCTCTGAGTCTTCTCTTCCCCAGGCTAAGCGTGCCCAGCTCTCTCAAATGTTCCTCACAGGCATTGGTTTCCAGACATTTAAGCATCCCGGTGGCCCACATAAAACCTCTTAGTCGTGAAGATCCCACAGGCATCTCTTGTTTTACTCCACCAGACTACAGACAAACAGATTATTCCTATCAATAATCTAGACCAGTGGTTCTTAACCTTTGTTACTCAGGTGTTTTTGGACTGCAACTCCCAGAAGCCTTCACCACCAGCTGTGCTGGCTGGGGTTTCTGGGAGTTGCAGTTCAAAAACACCTGAGTAACAAAGGTTAAGAACCACTGATCTAGACGACTGTTCTGGCTCAGAGGGAATTTGGCCCCTTTCCAGTGATTAACCCTTTCAAGAGACTTCCCCACACACTGATAAAAGATTTTGCAACAAACAATTTAATTCCAAAGTACAGCTTTTCTGTTGTCACTCTGTCAGGGAACAACTCCCCTGCTGGACACTGTGTCCAACAGGGGAGGACAAGGTAAGGGGGACAAGGGGGCTGCCATGATCACCCAAAAACAGCTTCAGGAAAGCAGGCGGGATTAGCATGGGGGGGGGGGTAGCCAACTCCTGTACCTTTTGGCTGTGTGGGTGGGGATGACTGGAATAATCCTTCATGCCATCCAACCGTGTTTCACTCAATCAGGCAACAAACCCCAAGGGCATCTTCTAGGAAATGCATTTGGGAATCCCGCTCTTTGCATGTGTCAACAGCACCCCCTGCAACCAACACAAGTGAAGGGTTTGCTCACAGCAACTGAGCCCATAGGAGGCAAGGGATGTAATCTTCGAGAATATTGGATGAAGTCCAGTGATAAATCACAACTAGAGAAGGACCACTGGATCAGAGAAGACTGGCTGAGTCAGTTCCTTCAGAGGTTACATTGATTCAATGGGCCTAACTCTAGTTCAGGCAACTTCTGGAGAGCTTCCATCCATAACACTGGATGGCGCAGCGCCGGGCAGCTTTATTCCCTTGCATGCGCCTCCACAGACTCTACGAGGGAAGCAGGGAATTTGGGAGAAGGGTGGCCGCCAGAGGGGCTGGAAGAACAGGTCTATCTGGAGCGAACTCCTTCCTGCCTTTTGGCCCTCCGCCGCCGCCGCCTCTCACCATAGGCAGGACGAAGCCCTGGTTGTAATCGGTGTGCTCCCCGATCAGGTTCACCCTCCCCGGCGCCGACACCGCGATCGTCGGGTCCACGCCTCCAAAAGCCCTTCGGTAGCCCTCCCGGGCGGTGGCCAGCAGCGACGCCAGGTCGGCCACTCTCGACCCGTCCATGCTTCGGATCGGCAGGAAGCGGCGGCGGCGGCGGCAGCTGGGGGCCCGGCGCTGAGTGCCAACGACTGGGAGAGGGCCGGCCTGTCCCCTCCCGTAGCAGCGCAATAAGGGTGGATGTTACTACACCATCCGCGTTCTGACGAGCTCCTCCTCCCCACGTGTCTCTCCCCAGCTGGCCTCTCGCTTCCTGCCCTGGGAAAACCGACCTGCCGTTCTGCCCGCGCAGTTCCTGAAAATGTCCCCTAAGGGGCGCCATCCTCCCTTCCCGCGCCGCCTCGGCCCCTCCGCCCTGCTTCGCGGTTTCTGTCTCCCAGCTGCTCCTTAAATACGACACCGCAACTACTAGCGCTGTAACTACCCCTGGCTCCGTTGCCCCATGTTCTGATATGTCAGGGGAAAAAAACATCAACATGGACAGAAGTCAAAAGCGTTGTGGCAGTTTAAAGACTAACTGTTACATTTTAATGTGAGCTTTGGTGGACAGGTCCATTCCCTCAGACAACTTGTCCAGGGAAGCTCACATTAAAATATAGCAATTAGTCTTTAAGGTGCCACAACGCTTTTGATGACTACTTCTTTTTTTCATTTTTGTTTTGTTTTCCCCTGACATGCTAGCACAGACTAACAGGGTGACCTCTTCTGACAGTTGACATTAACCGAGGAGTACTAAATAGTTTTCTAGGTATAGAAGACTTTAGAAGGGGTTTGCTTATGTTTTCTTTCCCCCCCGGGGGGGGGGGGTGCCCTGGGACTGTGCAGCTGGCCCAAGGCCACACAGGCTGGCTCTTCTGCTGAGAGACACAGTCTGGAACAGAACTCCCACCTCCCTATCCAACAAGCTCACAAATATTAAGGACTGATCAATCAAAATGTTATCATCCACATTTTCAGACCACACACACGCTTTTGTTTTGTAAATGTATTCAATCCTTTAAAAAAAAAAGAATAAATCTCATATCCTAGGAACTT
This sequence comes from Intellagama lesueurii, assembly GCA_037013535.1. Classification (NCBI taxonomy): domain Eukaryota; kingdom Metazoa; phylum Chordata; class Lepidosauria; order Squamata; family Agamidae; genus Intellagama; species Intellagama lesueurii. The sequence continues at coordinate 182,290,475 of JBAJHW010000002.1, forward strand.
TTCCTTAATCAGACAGCAACAAATCTTCCCCCATGCTGTGGCTCTCCAGATTATGTTGGACTACAACATGTCCCATAATCCTTGATCATTGGCTATGCTGACCAGGGCTGCTGGGAGCCGGAGCCTTACAATAACAGGAGGGCCACAAGTTCTTCACCACTCCTTGCCTCAAAATTATCTTTTACATAGGCATCCTTCAGTCTCGAGAGACTATGGTAACGTGCTCTGTATGGAGGACTTGAAACAGCGTCTAGTGTGGCTGAGAAGGCCAATTCGAGAGTGACAATCCCTTCCACACTGAAGACAAATACAATCTGTCCCCTGTCCAGCTCCCTGATTTTGCTGGTTTCGGGACTGCCTCTTTGCCTCGGCCTGCTGGACAAGTGTCTCTTCAAAATGGGAGAGGCCATATATTTTGATTATAATTGTTTAGAAGTTATTGATGATAAGTTAGAAACATAAAGACACCAAGTAATATATGAATCATAGTCTGTCTATGCAGTTAAGAATGGTTTGAATATAAGATCAATATAGATCTAAGTTTATATATTAGATAATGTATGTATGTTAATTATTATAAAGCTAGGAAGTCATTTTTTGATCTTAATAATGGTTTAAATATGTTTAGTAGGGTAATATGGTTTATGTAGTCAGAATTATATACCAGATGGATAAGGCCTAAATATGTTAGTAGGGTAATATGGTTTATGTAGTCAGAATTATATACCAGATGGATATATGGAAATTATCTCCCCGCGTATATGTCTGTGTTTGTTTTGTATGTCTGTTTGAGTTATAATAAAAAAAAAAAAAAAGAACAATAAAAAAAAAATGGGAGAGGCCATGATGCACCGCCTGCCTCCAGGCTGAACGCTCAGATGTCAAGGTTTCCCATCTGTTGAGGTCCATTCCTAAGGCCTTCAGATCCCGCTTGCAGATATCCTTGTATCGCAGCTGTGGTCTCCCTCTGGGGCGATTTCCCTGCACTAATTCTCCATACAGGAGATCTTTTGGAATCCGACCATCATGACATGCCCAAGCCAACGTAGACATCGCTGTTTCAGTAATGTATACATGCTAAAAATTCCAGCTCGTTCTAGGACTACTCTATTTGGAACTTTGTCCTGCCAGGTGATACCAAAAATGCGTCGGAGACAACGCATATGGAACGTGTTCAGTTTCCTCTCCTGTCGTGCACGAAGGGTCCAGGATTCACTGCAGTACAGGAGTGTGCTCAGGACACAGGCTCTATAGACCTGGATCTTGGTATATGCCGTCAGCTTCTTATTAAGCCATACTCTCTTTGTGAGTCTAGAGAAAATGGTAGCTGCTTTGCCAATGCGTTTATCCAGCTCGACATCTAGGGAGAGAGTGTCAGAGATCGTTGAGCCAAGGTACACAAAGTCATGAACAACCTCCAATTCTTGTGTAGAGATGGTAATAGAGGGAGGTGAGTTCACGCCCCAGCCCATGTGTTTTCTTCAGGCTGATTGTTAATCCAAAATCTTGGCAGGCCTTGCTAAAATGATTCATGAGTTGTTGGAGGTCTTCAGCAGAGTGGGCAACAACAGCTGCATCATTGGCGAAGAGGAAGTCCCGCATGCATTTCAGCTGGACTTTGGTCTTCACTCTCAATCTAGAGAGATTAAAGAGCTTTCCATCTGATCTAGTCCGGAGATAGACACCTTCTGTTGCAGTTCCAAAGGCGTGCTTCAGCATGACAGCAAAAAAGATCCCAAACAGGGTCAGCGCAAGGACACAGCCCTGTTTCAGTCCGCTTCGGATGTCAAAGGGATCTGATGTTGAGCCATCAAAAACTACAGTGCCCTTCATTTCCTCATGAAAGAATCTGATGATGTTAAGGAGTCGAGGTGGACATCCAATCTTGGGAAGGATTTTAAAAAGGCCGTCCCTGCTAACCAAATCAAAGGCCTTTGTGAGATCTATGAAGGCCACAAAGAGTGGCTGTTGGTGTTCCCTGCATTTCTCCTGCAACTGTCTGAGGGAGAATACCATGTCAGTGGTGGATCTATTAGCTCAAAATCCACACTGTGATTCTGGATAGACTCTGTCTGCAAGCACCTGGAGTCTCTTCAGCACAACACAGGCAAGCAGCTTCCCTACAATGCTGAGAAGAGAGATGCCATGGTAGTTATTGCAGCCACCCCTGTCTCCTTTGTTCTTATACAATGTGACGATGTTTGCATCCTTCATGTCCTGTGGTACTCCACCTTCTCTCCAGCAAAGACAAAAGATTTCATACAGCTCAGTGGTGATGATCTCTTTACAGCACTTCAGCAGGGATGTTATCCTTCCCAGGTGCCTTGCCGGAGGCGAGGGAATCCAAGGCCGCTTTTATTTCTGCTAAAGTTGGTTCGCTGTCCAACTCTTCCAAGACAGGCAGGCACTCGATGTTATTTAATGCTTCTTCGGTTACTACATTCTCTCTGGAATACGTATAGCTCAGAGTAGTGCTGCACCCAGGGTTCCATCTGCTGTGCCTGGTCCTGGATGATCACGCCTGTAGCAGACTTCAAGGGAGCAGATTTCTTCTGTATTGGACCTAAAGCCTGCTTGATACCGTCATACATTCCCTTGATGTTACCTGTGTCCGCTGCTATCTGTATCTGAGAGCAGAGCTGAAGCCAATAATCATTGGAACATCTCCTGGCAGCCTGTTGGACTTTGCTACGAGCAAGTTGAAGAGCCTGTAAGTTGTACTCACTAGGACAGGCTTTGTATGCTTTGTATGGGCTTTGAACCAGTCTGCCGTCTTTTTGGTCTTCTTGCCAAATGTGGACAAGGCGGTGTTATAAACAGCGTTCTTGAAATGTTCCCATCGTTCAGGTGCATTTGCATCAGCCAGGCCTGGAAGGGTTTCCTCAAGCGCTTGGGCAAATTCCTCCACTTTTCTTTGATCATGAGTCTTGCAAAATGATCTAAGGGCTGCAAAATTGTGTAGGTCTGGGTTTAAGTGCCTCTGCTGGCTGTATAGCTCAATGGGTTAGGAATCTGGCTGTGGAGACAGAGGTTGGGAGTTCAATTCCCCCCACTGTGCCTCCTGCGAGGAGAGCCAGCCTGTGTGGCCTTGGGCCAGCTGCACAGTCCCAGGAAAACCCCAGAAGAAGGGAATGGTAAATCACTTCTGAGTATTCTCTACCTGGAAAACCCTGGAAAGGGTGGCCATAAAGTCACAATTGACTCGATGGCACATGATGATGATGATGATGATGATATTAGTATAGTGTACCATAAGCCAACTTGAGAAGCACTCAATCAAATGGCAGAATGTTAAGCTTCTAAATAAATAAATAAATGCCATCCCTCCCCCCCCCCCCCCAATCTTCCATCTCTCTGGGAACCTTTTCTAATGGCACCATTCTGGCTTTGTGACTAGCTTCTGTATACATTTAAATATCTCTTGAAACGACTAGTGATCATGCATTTTAGAAAATCATCTGAAGGAGCTCAGCTCAGGCTTTAACTCGACACACGATGCTCGGAATGTCTGTACAATTTAACGTCGACGGTGCCAAAGACAGGTGGAGAGTTCCTGCTGGTGTTTTCAGTGGGTGGAGTACCGATATTTTTTCCTATGGAGGGGTTTCAGTACCATTTATTCAAATGATAAGTTTCAGAGTCCAATTCCCGGGGCCTGCCGGGGCCTCTTCCCTCTTCGTCTTTCTTTCTCTCCACCCCCACCCGCACCCCCGCTTGCCGGGTAAAATGGTACCTCCCAGAATGCTGCCTTCTGTTTGCGGAAGGGAAGGGACCGGGCTTCTCCCGGCCGGTTTCCACAGAGGGGAGCCCAGAGCCCGGGCAGGCGCGTCGGTTCCTTAGGCAGGGGAAGGCAGCTCAGCATGAGCGGGAAGGAGCCGCTGCTGGGAACCCTGAAAGGTGAGCGAGCGAGCGAGAGAGAGAGACGGAGCGTGGGCGTGGGGGCGGAGGATGGAATGGGTGAGGCGGGGAGCAATGTAACGTGTGAAAGGCACTGCGAGAGGGACGGAGGGAGAGTGCCTTTCAGTCCAAGCAGGTGCCTCCTTGTTACAGGATTTGGGAATCCGGTAGAGGCTGCTCGGGTAATGTTGTGCTCGGTGCCTCGTTGCTAGGGAGATTAAATGGGCGAGGGAAGTGTCAAGTGGAAAGGGTGAGGATCCCTTCTCTGCCCACCTGAACTTCATTCAGTGGAGTTCCCGGGGACCCCCCCCCCCCAATCTGTCTGTTTGAGACCGTTTGTTTGGTTTGTTGTGTCCCATCTTTTGTGCAGGGTCAGGACGACTAATCATTAGCCCTCAGTTCAAGAGTTTAGCCATCCTGGCCACACGTTTACATTACTGCTGGCACTTCTTTTTATTTGTGGTAACAATGCTCCCACGCTATTCAGTGGCAGGTGCCACTTGTTGCTAGAAGCTGTATGGTGTAGCTCCTTCATATCTGTGCAGGATTTTCCTAGCCAGTAGCGCTTGACTGGGCAACCAAGATACCATCCTCCCCCTCTTTGGGTCTTTCCTCCTCATTTATTTATTTATTTGGCGAAGTCTGAGGTGAAGATCTTTCTCTTCAGGCAGGTTTTGCCATCTAGGAGAGGCTTCAACACAAGATGGTTTGCATTTTGTTGCTTCTAAATCTGTTCTAGTAGCACTTTACCAAACATTCATAACATGATGTTATTAATTCGTTTAATAGCTGAATAATACACTGGTGTTTTTTTTAAATTTAATGTTGTGTTTTAATTATGGTAGCCACCTTGGGTCTTTTCTTAGGAGAAAAGAGGGGTAAAAACATTTTAATTTTTGTGTAAGGCGGCTTCAGTCAGCATACCATCCGAAGATGTGGCCATCTTTAATGTCAGGGAAAAGGCAAGAAAAACAGGTGTGCACACAAAACCAAGGGAAACATTCCTTCCTTATTGCCACATTTGCTCTAGAAGTGACATCATTTATTGGGACAATGTACAGGAGAAGTGTGCAAATAATGCAGTTTATGCACAGCACTTGTTCTACAAATGGAGAATATTAAAAAGGAACTGTAACTGCTTAAGCTTATTATCTAGCTTTATGCAGAACTAGCTAGATAATTTTAAAAATTAACACTGTCCTTAACTGTCCTTTGAATCCTGTAGAATTTTTCATATCATACCACTGTACACAGTGGGAAACAAACTGTTGTGAAGTTGGAGGAAAGCGCACTGACTGTTCAACAACAGAACATTAGTACTTATGATTGGAGGCCATTGCAAAGTATAGTATTATGAATAACAAAAGCACCTCCTAGCAGTAAAGTACATAAGCAGTGTCTAAAACATTTCACAGGTAAAAAAATGCTTTTAAAAAGTAATTTTGCTATATAAAATTGTACACATTATAAAATATTTATAAAGACTTATTTATGGTTCTGAACCACTGTTCTAAACTATGTACTAACACCCTAAAGTTTTAGTACATTTTGACAATATATCAAAAGAAAAGAAAAGAATATTCAGTTTCCTTGTAAGGATTTGCAACTCATATTTGAAATCAGCTTATGACCTTGCTTTCCGCCATTGATTTACATAGAATGTGCACTGTCATGAAAAGCCACATGCAATGTGGCATTAAAACGGCATTAACATGTCTGAAATCTGCAGCTGTGAGACTTAAGAGACTGGTACTTATTCAAAGGATGCCTAAGAAAATAATAATCTATATACTTTTTCTCAAAATGTTCGTACATTGTATGAATGGAAGCTCCAGTAGGGAGTTCTGTAGCACCCTAAAAAATAAAGAATTAATGTGGATTAGAGATTTCTTTATTGGACAGTGCAATTGTCTCACTTATTTTAACAACACTGCAATGGCATCACTATATCTTCTTGCTGCTGGATGCAACCGTATGTGTACTTACCTGGGAGCAAGCTCAACTGAATGCAGTGGGAGTTACTTCTCAGGAGACATGTATAGGTTTGCACTATTAAATAACAATACTAGTAATGTATTCAACTTATCTTCTGCTTTCTGGGGACTCGTCCTTTCCCCCACCCAACAGTTATTCAGCATGGTCTCCAAAACAGACTCAAGAGGGATATTGCTGAGAGCCAACAGAGTGTAGTGGATAGAGTGTCTGACCAGACCCGGATCTGCCACTCGGGTTCTTTATTTAACCCATTAATGTGGTTTTGTTTCAAACAAGAAAGCGAGAACTAGGAAGCGCCCACTTCAGCTTCAGAATCGTCATAGTGGGCAACCTCGACCTGTTCACTCTCTCCCAGTCTAACCTTCCTCAAAGGGCTGTTGTGAAGAGAAAGTGGAAAAAGAATAAGCACGTGTTCCATCTTGACCTCTGTGGAGAAAGGGTAGCATATGAATAGAACAATAAATAGGGGGGAAACGGTTAGGTGTATGGACAAGCAGACAGTTCTTTAGAGCTGAGGGGAGTTGTGGAACTCCTTGCATTGTGTTATGCAATCGGTAAAAGGCAAGCTCTGTTTCAGCAGAACGTTTTTCTCACTGGGGTGTGAGATAACTGGGTGGAGTGTGTACTCTGGAGAACAGTCAACATTTGCAGGACCTGGCCCCCGGGCTGATGGCTTTTTAACCATTTGTTTACACAAAGTGTTTTTGCTGCTCTTGTGCTCTAGGAGTGCCAGTGGTAGTTTGCAGGCATGGAATAAAACACAACAGACATGATCCTGCTGTACAAGGGCTGTGGAGATGGATGGAGGCTGCTTTACATTTCCAAACAGGTTGCTCAGGAAGACCTTCCCCGATAGAGTGTGCCCTGTACTAATAGAACGAAAACAACCAGGAGTCTAGCAGCATTAACCTATACCTGTCAATAGAAAATAATCCAGTCCTTTGGGGTTCATTGAGATTTATGACTAGGTAATCGTTCATAACGTGAGTGGGCATCTGTGACTCTTTAGAGGTTTTTAACATTCCAGTTCCCATAATCCCTTACCATTGGCTAAGCTGACTAGGACTGACGGAAGATGTAGGGGGAAAAAACACCTAGTGGGCTACCATTGCCTACTGCTGAGCTGTAGGGTTACAGTTCAAAGCTGCACTCCTAAGTGCACTTACTGGGGACAAAGTGCCTTAGGGTCACAATTGGGGTTATTTCTAAGGGCCTTATCGCTGGCCCATCTCTAGAAGATGGAAACCTGTTAGTGTTCCAGAGATGTGATTCAGGCAGACTTTTGTGAATTAGCCATCCTTCTTGCCAATGAAGCCTTCATTTCCATCTGAAGACCAATCATAAAACAAAGCAAGCTAATATGCACACTGTGGGAGGTGTGAAAAGTTCCAGTGGCAATCAGATATTTTTAGTACTTAAGGAATTCCCTCTTCTAATTATGAGTTATCATAACAAATATAATTAGGCCCTAAGTACACAGGAGTATGTTTTTAACGGATGATGATCAGGCAGTGGCTTCTGTAACATTAGAACTTTCTACTATGGGAGATGGTCAAACTGGCCCACCTGATTATGGTCTTCTGGAAGTGGCTTTCCTAGGCTCCATAGTATGCCCCCATTACATTGTTCTCTATTTTCTCTTTGTTTCTAGTTTCTGATACCAGTCTAATGTTTTCTATTACTGTGACTGCTTAAAAATTGCTTTTTCAAAACATATCTATAGCCCAGTGGTTCCCAACCTTGGGTAACCCATGTATTCTTGGACTGCAACCTCCAGAAATCCCAGCCAGCACAGCTGATGGTGAAGGCTTCTGGGATTTGCAGTCTAAGAACACTTGGGTTACCCACAATTGGGACTCACTGGGCCAGCCAAAAATCAGCCTTTGAGGTCACATGTCTTTTCAACGGCAGTGCTTTTGCAAAATCATTTCAGCTCAATAGAACTTCATACCTCTTTGGCTGAGTGGGTGTCAATCTTCTAATGTAAGTTATTAAAACATTTATTCTACAAAATGAGAGAATAGGTGTTTCAGGCAAAGGTAGTATACCTCCTGATTTTATTCTTTTTAAAGCAAGGGATTCCATTTTGGACTGTGGTATCCTGCAGCAAAAGAGGGGGAAATACAGCAAAAAAAGAGGAGAGAGGGTGTTTCAAACTCTTTTGCTTTCTGCCCTGTGTTTGCAATATAACATATTCTGTTTGCTTGCAGGGTGTATTCTCAACCTTCAGGGATGCAGCAGCCCATACACAGATGCCTGCCCATACATACAACCCTTCTGTGAGGTTCTTGAGATGATCCTTCGGAAAGGAATAAAACGTAAGCGGCTTATCCTGTTCTTCAGGTGGCAGTGAAGGCTAGTCTGTTAGGATAGATGATGCACTGCTACGCCTCAGGCTCTGGGTAGCCGCAGCTAGTTCACTCCTGCCTCTTTTTTGACCCGAGGCAGAGGGGGCAACCCTCCCATGTTCCCTCTCTCATCCCACTCGGAGTGCTTGGGCAAATGTGTGTGTGAGAGAGTGACAGAAGGGAGCGGAGGGTAAAGATGAAAGCAGCAGCGAGAGGAACATTTATAATTTTGAGGCAAGGTATGTTTTTCTGTTCTGAGGTAGGCAAGAATGAATGGGGTGAAGCAGTATCTGGATAAATCTCTCTCTCTGGGTATGTGAATGCTTGCTTGCCTGCTTGATTATATGTGTGCATGTGTGAACGCTGTACTTACTTTTGCCTCTGGCTCTACCTATCATTTCTTGCTTCACCCACCCTTTAGCTCCTGCCCCTTTTACTCCACCAGTCACAAAGGGGTAGGTATTGAGGGTAAGTATACGTGGACATCCATCTTTGAGGGAGTACCTCGCAGAAGATGACGGAGCAGCCTTGTGCTGCACAAGGAAAGCTGGGCTCTACATATCTGATATATCTGTCTCGCTTTGGGAGATGTCCATACTGCCTCAGACATCACTTCCCAAACACTGAATTTAACGTGGGAGGATTAGATCAGAAAGACTAGAAGTCCTGTGGAGATGGTTGGTTTATTTGTTTTTGTCATTTGCTCATTCATTCATTATTGTGTTCATTCTCGGCTCTTATGAGCACAGAACACTCAAGAGTGCCTCATCCCAATGAAATATGTATGGCATTGCGTTACAGCAATGAGATGAAATGGCATTGATCAAGGACTAGGGAAAAATTAATAGGGAGGAGAGGTAGATGGAATGGGAAGTAAGGATGGATGAAACATTCCTTTTGCTGTAACATAAAATGTTGTGAATCTCTGCTCCCTCACTGTGCAAATTTAAAAAACCATACTTTGTCTACAAGTACAAAATACAAAGAACAATCCATATACCAGCTAATAATTTTATATATTGCAAGCATGTGAGGAGAAGGATATTTCTATAGATTACAGCTAAGATAGCCAACCTGGTGTAGTGGGTAGAGCATGGGTGGGAATGGTGCATGGTATACAAGGAAGGCTGGTGGTTGTGTTTTCAGAGGGCAACAGTTTAACCGGGTCTGGGACAACCTGTGGCCCTCCAGATGTTACTAAACACCAATTCCTATCAGCCTTAGCCTGCCTGGCCAGCGAGAAGGCATGAAGGGAACAGTAGTTCATCAGTATCAAGAAGACTGAGAAACCCTGGTCTGCACATGTATCCTTGGACCTGCATTAAATGCAGGTTCAAAGGGGTGTGTACGTATGTGCATGTTTGCAGTAGAACTGTTTACACCTTGCACAGTGGCTATCTCTTTTGTGAAACATAGATTGTTGATGTACATACAGGGAGACCCATACCCTCCCCAGTTGCATCTGTCGTGCCTGATGTTTACCTGTGCTACGGAACACTCTCTGTGACTGATCTCACTCAAGGAAGTATTTTTGTTTTCTTCCAGAGCCAGTTCTGGGATTGAACAGAAAAGATTACTGGCACTGGCTAGAACAGCTTCCACAACAGGAGACCCCTCAGAGGTGGGTGGTCTGTAATAGTTTTGTATGATGCTAAAAAGAACATCTCTCTCCCCCTCCGCTCGTGCCAAATCTCATTATTATTTCTTTAACCCAGAACCCATAAGAGTTGTGTCTGTGATTAAAAGTCTCTTCTTAAAAACCTTGTGAGCCACAGCAGATGATGGTCATTTGCCAAGGCTGGGGGATATTTTTCTTTTGAAGAGAAATGCACAGTTTCCAGGATTCTTAGCCCCTTTTACTTGGGGTATGTCAAGAGAAAGACTGTAGAAGGTGTGCCATGTTTCATCTTTGTTTGAATGACCTGAAGAACCTTTCTCTTGAGCTAAAGCAAGGTTTCATGTTAACAGGGGTCTTTTCTCCTTACAGCACGGCCCTTCTGTCAATGATGATTGAGAAGACTAATTCTTATGGGAAAGTGTTGACAGCCCAAGGAAAAGGGCGGTACTTCCTACGTCTCGCTTTGAACAGGAAGCTGTTAGCTGCTGCTTTTCAGCAGCTAGTCAAAACTCCCAGGCTGCTTGAGGTGCGAACATTAAATAACCCAGAGGAATTAAGAAGGCAGTGTTGATTTGGATGTTAAAAAGTACCTGGACTCATGCTGTTGTAATTCTCTTTTCTTGGAACCTCTGTCAGGACGCTTGAGCACATATATGTATTTTGCTAAGTGCCTGAATTGTGTGATAGTCCTGTGTTCCTATCTCAATAATGGCATACTGCATGCTTGCAGTCTTGAAGTCAGAGTCCTGTTTCGTACTTTATCCAAATGTTCTGTAAATGCTTCTGATTGCCAGTCAAATGTTATAATGTTGTCCTTTATATATAACTTGGCACAGTAATATCTCTTGTCCAGTTTGAGAAGGATCACTAGAAGTACCCCAGTGGCCTAAATCTAAAATCCTAAACCTGAACTAACACTTCCCTTTAGCCTGTCTCCTTATTTAACATAGGTTCTTGCTTCTAGGGCATAGATATTCTTTTGGCAATTAAATTAAATTATTCTAATTATATATATATATATTTTTAAAAACTGTTTCAGTGGTACGATCCATTGACCTCCATCCTGGGCCAGGAAGATCTTTCTGGTGAGTTTCCACACTATTACTACATTGTTTTTTGCTACATTCTGAAGACTGCATGGTGTTAATCAGATGACATCTGAAGAGGTGGGACTGAAATCCATGAAATCTTATTGCACAATAATTGTCCTCCAAGATATCCTTGTTTCACTGCAGAAGTAGGCTAATGAGCCTGCCTATTAAGAAGTTATGATGTATTGAGTCAGTAATAGTAAAAGGTAGGGCCAGCCTTAAGAGTGGGTGGGCTGAGCAGTTGCCTCGAGTGCTGAGCAGAGCAGAGCTGAACAGGGTGCTAAGCTGAGTTCAGTGCCTGTGTTTTTGGCTGTTCTGTTTGCAGTGAATTGCCCACAGATAAGAAGATGCTGCAAATTAAAAAATGTTGAAAGGAAAACTTGTGATAACTCTGCTATGTTGCCCACTGCAATGTCACTGTTCCAAAAGTGGCTTTTGTGAGCTTTAAGTTGTGTAAACTCCCCCACAATGACTGTGAAATCAAACTTTTGAGCAATGTCAAAGGATAGTCATCCTTTGAGAGCCACCTGTACTGTGGGACAGAGACTTCATTGGGATCCTAGAACTAGAGCAGGAGCACATTGAAAGCACAGCTGCAAATAGGAAGTACGTACCTCTCTCTGACCTTTTTTCATAGACATTGCTGTGGAGGAAGCATGGAAAGCGCAGGGCCTCTTACACTGCTGTCGTCCGCACTCCTGCAGAAGCCATGCAACTTCGTAACCCTGCAAGGGCCTAGACTAAGCCTGGGCCCCACACACCCCTGTTCCTCTGTGACTGGACATTGACCCCCTCTCCCTCCCAGCACACACATATGATTAGCCCTTGCTCTAACCCTGCCACAATGCTCACCAGAGTTCTTGGTCCTTCGTTTATTAAAAAGAAGAATGGTATTTTAGAGAATAAAGTTACACTGAATCTCAGTGTGACATAATGGGACCTCTCCCCAGCCATGAGGAAGTAAATATCTCACTTGGGTATTAAACAAAATCAGTGCTAATTTGAGGCTTAATTGGTTATTTAAAGTATTAGTGTGCATTTTCATATTTAAAATGTATCATAAGCTGATTTGTATTGATCCTGCTCTTGAATATTAGGGGTTTATGCTATAAAACCTAATGTTGAAATGCTATCAGATGACAGTGGCAGCATTTTCTGTTCAAAGGTATTCTGTACTGATGTTATAGTAAAGGACAAACTAGGTGTCATGGTGACATGTAGTGGGTGTCAAAATGTGTGGTCTGCTGAACTGCCATACTTTGGGAGGGAGACAGGAATGCAGTGGTGAGCTCTTCCCCACTTATGCTTTATGCCAAAACAATTTCTTTGAGTATGTTTTGTCCATTGCAAAATGGAGTCTTAGGGTGCGATCAGATTACTGCAAATGCAAGCGTCTGATCACACTAGAAAGGGTCACATTGACGGGAGCTATTTCCCTTAAAGCAACCTTTCCATTTCCTGGGAAATTGTTCCAGTCTGGCCCCAAAAGTAGAAGCTCTACAGCTGGCTTTTAAAAGTCCAGCTTGGGCACTCACTGGTCAAGGTTGGGCTGGAGCACATTTCTCCATATCTCATGGGATCGCCAGGTCCAAATTGCAATCTGTTTCCCTGGGTGATCACACCCTTACTGTGAGAAAAAGCAGAGAGATGGAGTTTGGGAGAGAGGGGAGAAAGGGTTCAGGAAAGGTTCAGCAGCACTCTCTTGCCCGGCTACAGAACCCTTTGGACTGAATCCATTTATTCTTGGCTTTATTAGAATCAGCAGGTAGCCCTGAAGTCTGCAGCCAAGGTGTCTAGCGTTTCCTGGTAATGTGTTTTGTATTGGCTATGTAATAATGGATTATTATTATTAAAAGCATTTTTTAACATTTAAAAACATTAGCATCTCCAAGCTTGCCAGTAAGAACTTGTGTTATGGTATATAACTATATATTCTTTCAGTTTCATTGTAGTGCTGAGATGACTGGGGAGACCCTTGTGGCTTTAGAGACAGTTTTTCTTGTAAAGATGAACAGAGAGGCAGAGAGTGTTGTAGGCTTTCATTCCTATTGTGGTAAAGACATTGTGTTAAAAATAAACAGCACTTAGTTAACTCCTGTGTAGGTTTTTGGCTCATTTTCCATTTTCTTTGGTGTGGAATTATTATTTTTAGAAGACAAAGATAGCTTTTTTTGTCCAAGATACAAACTTGAAAGATTTATTGGTTTTCCCATAACCTTATATTGACTGTAGAGTTGTTAATGGATTTTAAGATCTCAGATTTTTCAGACACAATGGCCCATTATCACTAGCCTTATGGTTTTATCTTATCGGATATCTTTGCTCCTCTGTCTGCTGGACAGAAAGGGCAACAACCTCTTTGGAGGAGGAATACCTTCATGTGTAGACTGTCTGTCTGAGCAGGAGGAAGGGTGGGTGTGCTTATCTCACAATTTAGGGGTGAGTCTTAGACCATGAGTGGCCAACACAGAAGTCTAACGTCTGACTTCATATGGCGATGCAAAGCTGTTTCAATGCAAGAACCCTCAATATTTTGTGTGTCCTCAAAATCTGCACCTGCAGGGTGCTCTGAGACCCTGTCAAAGTAGAAAGGCCTTTTTGCTATATATCTATGTGCCTTGGTCACTGACTTGCTGTTTGTCCTTCTGGCTATGCCTTTCTCATTCTGACACCCTCCTTTTCCAACTCACATGTTGTTCATCTTATAATAAATTTTGTAGCAAGATAGATACGCTGCTGATACAGTGCAGATCATTGCTGTCTATCCAATTTACAGTCATGGTTGTATTGTTTTCTTGGGCCATTATGACAGTCCTTGACCTTCAGCTAGTGAGGATACTCTATTTGTGTTTGAAATGGCAGATATTTTTCATTGCACTCTTGATCCAAAAGTTTGCATGATCTCACAGATCATCCGGCTCCTCAGACTTTGGCTATGATGAACTTTTGGAATGCAAGCAAGTTGAATCTCCCCAGGGCTCTGTAAACAAACAAACAAACAAACAAACAAACAAACAAACAAACAAACGACAGTGAGTCAGAGTGAGTCAGCATTGCACTGAAATGTGATCAAATATATAGTTTCACTTATGTTCACTCTGTATTTCTTTTTTCCTTTAAGTATTCAGCCTATTAAACACAAAGCAACTGTTCCAATAACAGTTCCTGAAATTATCCTTGGTTTCGAGATCATCACTGATTTCAGAATGCTGCCAATAAATCAGCACTTTCATCCTTTACTTTCCCTAGCATTGTCCATGTGTTGGTGTAAGAGAGGCTTCTTCCTATAACTGTCAGAGTGCTGTTAGGGGAGCAGAAGCAAGTAGCAAGGTGCAGTCACAGTCCAACCTACCTCCCATGGGACTTGGTTCCTTCCTGACACCATTATCTAAGTGGCTTTGCCTTCTTGGGATTTGGAATGAGTTGCACGCAGCAGTTTGTTTCCAAAACAGAGCAAATTTAGACAGAGACTCTCTTGCATTCTTGCAATAAAGATGCATTAGACACTGGGATACAATTCTCGATGGCACAGAACACACTGAGGTATTTAATTGAGTTTAATGAGGTATTTAATAAGGGTTTATCCCTCATTCTGCCTCGGTGGCTGCCAGTGCCTCTAAAGGGCTGCTGGCCACCTTCCTAATCTGATGAGCTTGTGCTTTGGGTGTCACAAAGAGGAACAGTTATTTCAGGAACTGTTGTTGGAACAGTTGCTTTGTACTTAATAGGCCCGGATATTTTTGCATTTGAAGTTTAAGATGAACAATGACAAATGTTTTTAGTAGTTTCCAGAAGATATTCATGTTGGTGTGTAGTCATGTTGCAGGAAAAGCATCTGAAGAGTGTTGTAGGCCTTAAAAGGCTAGCACATGCTTCTGGCATTAATTAGCCTTTGTAGAGCTTGAAAGCTCGTGCTTTAATAAATGTGTAATGAACATTAGTCTTTAAAGTGCCACAAGACTCTTTGTTACATTTTAAAGTGTGTGGGCGTGTGAGTGAGTGAGTGAATGAGTGTGTGTGTGTGTGTGTGTGTGTGTGTGTGTGTGTGTGAGAGAGAGAGAGAGAGAGAGAGAGAGAGGTCAGAATATTGGAGATTTATGCCAGTATAATTGTCATTGAGTAGATTTATGACAGCCATTTGCTACTCACATATGACCAGGACACAGATGTCTGGGACCTGCACAGGAGCCATACGTAAGGTAGTACTGCTGTCTTGGAAGGCTGCCATGTGGAGTTCTTATCCTTGTGGATCAATCCAGAAGCATCAGTCCTCTGCATCCTTGGATTTCCAAGCAGACTTGGAGGAGTGATTAATGCAGAGGTTAACTATTTGACTTGAGGCTGTAAATCCCGACACTGTTATAGTTGCCACACAGACAGTGTAAGGAGTGCTGCTTAGCCATTATATACATGTTGATTAGATCTTTAGACAATCTGCTTTTGATTTCCTGTCAGCGCAACATGGGTGGTCATGTCACACATGTCTTCTTGCCTACTGAGGTTTCAAAGGAGAGATGCGAGATCCATGGAGACAACCTTGGCTAATTCTTCATGGGGGGTTTCTAGTTTTTGGCATGTTTGTCCTTTCAACCTGTCTACCTGGTGCTTTGAGAAGAAAATGAGTGGCGAGACCAGCTTAGAAACCTGCCTTTGTCAGCTTTCAATTTAGATAGTCGGGAATATTTGGTTTATTTCAGCCTCTTCATAGTTTCTCTTGATGCACTGAAGAATGAGTCTCAAAAGCTATTCAGAGATCAGACGGTGACTTTCATTCTTGGTTCTCCCCTTCCAGAGCCTTTCCTCTCTCTGATGCTGGTGGTGACAGAAATGAATTTCTCTCTAGATTTGCAGGTATCGTAATTTGTGACTTTGGAACAAAAGTTTCACTCAGTGTCCTCTTCAGAAACCTCTCTCTTTTCAAGATTTTCCTCTTAACTTCTGACTTGGCCTTTCAGAGATGTATTTTCTGTTTGTAGAATTCCAGTTTCTTGGATGAAAGCTGGCAACTTCCGGTAAGAGGTTTTAGATGTCCTTTTTAAATAAATGCTTCCAGTTGCACAAATCATGGGATCTTCTGGTCTTCTCATGTTGTAGATGCTGGTGGCAGTAAACATTTTGCCACCTGAATCCAAAGGCCAGTGTGGCACCTCTGCTCTGGGCTAAGGTCTATATTCATTTATCCATGTCTATACCAGTATGTGTTTATACATCTACACCTGTGTTAATGTCTTACAGATAGAGACCTTAGAGATGGTAAAAGGCATGCCTTTGCCGGTCTGGTGCCTTGAATACACTTTCTGTGAAGTGCTTTCTAGTCTTGCACTCATGTTCACACTTGCAAAAGCCTGTCTGCAAAATTTGAGCTTGTGTTTCCCTGATTCAAGTCCTGAAGTCTATCTTCATAGACCCACCCTGTCTTTCTGTCTCTGAGCAGCACATTTAGTTTTTTAAAAAATCATAATTATCTGCATTTATATTTTATAGATATAAGCTATATTTTAAGGTCAGAGGGGTCCGATGTCAGCTGGCTCACATGCTATAGGCTCTTCCACTTCAAAGTCAAGCTAATGGATTTTAAATGATGTATATATCTGGCTGTAAGCATGTTTGTGGTCTTTTCTGGGAGGTGTACAAGTATGTATGAGGGAAGGCTATTGTGGCAAGTACTTTCAGAAATCAACCAAGGTGAATGTGGCTAGTGGCCTTTTTTTTTTAAGCTATGTGTATATAGCAAATACATTGCAGGACTCATCCTAGCAAAACCCTTCTAGACTCCTTAAGAGCTGGTTCTGCAGATCAGGGATTATTTTCATCCAAGCTACATCTAGGAGTAAATTACATTATAAAGGGACTGGAGGATATTTGGCCCTTTGCATGCATTGGACTACAACTTCCACAGTCCTTTAGCATCAGCTGTGCTGGCTGGGACTTCTTTAAGTTGTTCAAAACATCTGGAGAGCCAAATGTTCCACATCCCTCCTTAAAAGCCAGAAGCCCCTCAATGCAGTGTTTTATTGCCCATACTGTATTTCTTTTGTGGACAAATGGAGAGCTCTGTAGACTTTAGAGCTTTGCACAGCTGCCCTCTAAAATGGGTGGAATGAAATGCCCTAATGGATGCAAAATGCCCCATCTTTGCCAAGGCTCTGCATGGTGAAAGAGGAATTTTGCGAGCTTGCTGGAGACCGCACTGATGAATACTGCTTTCCAGGTGTGCCTGACCTACCAAACTGTCCCCTGCAGGGAACTGGGAATGGTGCTCAGGTAAGAGAGCTGCCACTCTCCACCATTGCTTTGCATTCCCTCTATACCAAGTCTGTTCTTTTAGAAAGATGATGTGTACGCTATCTGTGTGGCAAAGTTCAAGAGTACTCAATAAAGATGGTTGTTAAAACCATATATGTCAGTTTGATTCAGTTGTCATAGAATCATATAACAATGGAGTTGGAAGAGGTCAATAAAGCCATTTCGTCCAACCCTCTGCTCAAGTTAAAGTATCTGACAGATGGCTGACTAGCATTCTCTCGAATTCCTCCAGTGATGCACTAGATGTTCTGCTGCTGACAATGATAGGAAGTAGCCAAGAGCAGTACTCCCCACGTTAGACATTCTGTGCTCCTGCTTGATTCCCAAGATTTTAAAAAAATATTGCCTATGATGCTTTGGAGTTTATTTTTGCTCCAGCAGAGAGAGATCAAGGGAGCCAGTGTGGAACAGTGATTGGATTTAGACGGCAGAGGCCCAGGTGAAAGTGCCTTCTCCGATGAAAAATTTACTAGCGGGAGCTTGGGCTGGTCCCTATCTCTGCCTGAATACATTGTGGTGCTAACCATAGACGTAGGAGTGCCAGCTGTGAAATGAACTCACTGCCACCACCATCTCTATATGAGCCAGTTGTGTGGACATGAGTAACTTTCCTAGCTTGGACGGATGTCATTGCCTCCCCAGAATTTCCCCAGAGGCAGCACCCTGCTGGGGTCATCAAAAACTGGTCGAATGCATGCAAAGGGCTAACATAACCACCACGACAAAAATCCCAATGATTTCTACTGGAAAGGAAGGTTTGTGTGTTCCTTTATATGGATCTTAGCAGACTTGCTGGACTTTCATTGCAGCAGACTTGGATAGTGGGCAGAAAAGGCCAGTGCTAAATTCAGGGAGTAACAAGAGGGTAACATTGTACAAAACAGTACAGTGACTGCTAGTGCCATTACATTTTTAATGTAATGAGTAGCAGTTACTTGTTATTTCTAAAGCATTCATCCTCTGAAGATGCCGGCCACAGAGACTGGCGAAACGTTAGGAAGAACAACCTTCAGAACACGGCCAAAGAGCCCAAAAAACCCACAACAACCATCAGAATAGGTTTTATTTTTGCCTGGATCACCTGGGTTGATGGTCCCTGTGAGGAGTTAATTTGCTGTCTTCTTGCGGGTGCATGAATTGTGAGAGGCTAAAAAAAAAAATGCTCCACAAAGCCTTCGGTGCTTTGAGCAGAAATATATGGATGACTTGATTTAAAGCCATTTATTATTTCTCTCCCTTGCTTCTTTTGCTCATGTAGGTGGTACCTTAGTTCTTCAGAGAGTACTCTTGTGTTGTTTTCTCCATCGCAGATATTTGGATGGGCGGATTTTCATCATAGACGTGCTTCCACAGAGCCAGGCAGAGGTGGATGAGGTGGTGCTAGTTGGAGATATCATTGATGAGATAAATGGGTTTTCACTGAGGAATGCATGCAATGGACAGGTGTGTGGAAGGGGAGCGCTTTGATCTTGGAGGGTGCATGGGGGGCCTGACACTCATGGATTGTTGTGTGCTACTTTGGGATGATGAGAAGGAGCAGACGGCAGAGCTGTGCAGTGTTGCTATGGAAACCATGAGGAACAAAAGTCAGGCGTTTGACCTGGAGATCATGATGAGGAATCAAGGGTGTAGGAGGACTATAAAAAGACTGGGGAGAAAAATGTGATGCATTCTTCTCCACGACTTTTTAATTTAATTTGTTTTCTGAAACATGCTGTGCGGTATTCCTGTTATTTAGAAACTGACCACAGGTATGGTTTATGTGCTTTGAAGCATCCCCTTACAAATGCATGTAGTTTGATAAACGTGGGGCACAAAACTGAGGCAGAGCAACAGTGGGAGTCATTTATGGATCCACTTGCAACTTTGGTCAAAGCAGGTTCTGGGCCTCATTCTGTGCTGAAGCCAGTGGGGACATCAAAGCCCAATCAGAACTATACCCCGCAAGCATACCTGAGTCCTGATCCTGGGGCAGTTGTGGCAGAGTGGAAAATACCACTTGAATAGTTGATTTGGGGCATATTTTAGGATCAAGGGCTTTTTAAAAAAAAAAAACCCTATATGACAGGAATAGGGAACTGCCAAGAGCTGATGCCCGCTGTAACCCAGCAGTATCTGGAGCAGCCAAAAGGGGGTTGGAAGGTTACCTTTTAAAAGTCAAGTGTTAACTTATTGCTTTTAAAATAATTAAGCTGTCAGCTTGTTGCATTTGTCTAATAATTAAAAACTACTGTTTTTAGCTACTATTAATTGTTTAAAAACCCATTAAAAATATAAAAATGACCAAAAATCTCCTTAATTGTCCCCAAAAGGCAGTGTTGTAGGAATACCAAATAACTATTACTTATTATGCCAATATTTTTAATAATATTACCACTCATTACACTAGTTTAAGAAAAACAAATGGGAGTCAATAATATTGGTATCAAAAAAGGTAGCATTACAGGAAACATTGTTACCTGGAATGTGTTACATCCAGGCTCTTATCTGGAGGATGACATGTTCTCCATCCCTGTTTAAGTGGCATGTGTATTTGTACAATTAAGTGGAATAAATCAAGTGGGGTTTCTTGGATCCAATTTGGAGAGTAGGAAAGGGAAAGTATATATTGCCCTAGGAGTTTTGTAATTATGTCTATCTAGAGCTTCCCACATCAATATGAGAGATGGCAAGTGTAATACTCTGGTCTCTAAAAGCGTTATTCAACCTGACACTGTTAACATGCTTAGCGAGATCGCTTTTGTCCTGTCCTTTTCCATCATTGCGCTCTCTGTGGTTACAGGGCCACATCTGAAGAGCAGAATAATCTTGCTGATTTGTAAGCCTTATGCACATGAAAGAACACAGATTTTCCAGGGTTCTTGCGCATGTGTAGAGCCAACACACTCGCAGACCCAGCCCTGTATCGATGAAGAATGCAATGACAGAGGAGGCTGGGCAAGACACTCTCATTCTAATCATATTCAAAGTGACAGGTTGAACAATGCCTGGATAGGGTTTGAGTGAATGGCAATTTCCAGGTATGGTTTCTGAACTGATAATGGAGAGAGGTGAACAGAATTGGAGGAGGGATCTGGTCTAATCATGACTTACTGTGTTACTCTGTGCCCCTATTCATTCATTATGTGTGTGGCGCCCACATGTATTGAGGGGAGAACTCTAGCCCTACCTCCCTTCGTTGTTGCTTCCAAAATATGAAAACTACAGGCTGAAAAGGGGGGCAACTTCTCTTCTAGTGTTGGATACAGGCCTCTTTGAGTTTTTGCAAGCTCCACTGAACTCAGTGGGGCTTACTTTTGTACCTTCACAGAAGCTGAAATCCTGTTGCATAAGTTACGTCACATAAGGCTGATGACAGCAGCAGGGGGAGGAATTTTTCCCCATTTCTGACTTCTCTCCTAAAGGTTCTGTGGCACCCATGTCATCACTTTCATTGTTGGGAACCTATTTGTGGGACAGGAGGGGCAAGCCAGGAAAGTCATCCCAGTGGCAGCAATTTCCATCTTCTCCCTCCTGTTGCCTGGCCCCAGCAGCTTCCTGACAGTGAAAATGATTACACAAGAGCCTTGGGACCTTCAGGAGAGAGGATATGTTTAATTTCCAAAAATCCCCACTGCTAATGATGTTATCAGCCTTACATAGTGCAACATATAGCAACAGGATTTCAGCCAGCCTTTTTAAAAGGAAAAAAATAGGCAGGGACAAGATAAATGCTGTATCCTTTTACTCCAAATCATATGCATCACAATAGAGGGATTGTCACTGTATTTCACAGAAGGGACTAAGGGGCAGCAATTTGTTCTGTAGGAAACAGATGGAAGTGTTTATGACAGCTATACAATGTAATGTGAATAAAACTAAACATTAGGAGTATTCAGAAAACAAGAAACAACTATTTCTAAATGTGGCAAAGAAGTTATAAGAAAAAGAAAAGCCAACAGGAGGAGGAGGAGAAGTGTCCTAAATACATAGCATGCATGCAGGTCTTATGCAATGGGCCATGATACAGTCCAAATAAAATCACTGCTAATCAGAAAGTAAACCCAACTCCTCAGCCTTTATTTGACCACACTAGCTTTTCAATTTTAATCACTAATTCTCTTCCACCCCACCTTTTCAACTGGACAACAAAGGAATTAGTGTGCCAAGTGAAATCTAAACAATGTAGGGGAAACTATCTAGGCTGTAGCATCTTACACATAGAGCACAGTGATGGTTAACAAAGTTCAATGGAGAAAACCTCACCAACTTTATATGAGGTCAAAACCTTACATTGCTGCCATTACAGTCCCATCAAGGGCAAAGAGGAACACATATTATTTCCGAGCTCTGCTGAGAAAGCCTTTTCTCTTTCATTCATAATTCTGTGAATTAAAAGTATCCCCTGCAGACGTGGGCCTTAGGATCTTACCCTCTTGTGCCCTACACACCAGGAGTGCTCAACCCGTGACCCACAAGTGATCCCTTTGATCTCTGTTGTTGAAACTACTACCTAATAGCTGCCACTGCTGCTGACAACGTTGTGTGCTTTTAGAGGGCCTGCCTCCCAGTGTGCATGAAAGGAAGACAGAGCCATCAGAAGACCTGCTTCTTGGTTTCTAAGGAGTTTGTGTATGTTTGTGTGTGTGTGTAGTGATACGAAAGAGAATACATGTATGCTCATCTTGCTACTCTCAGCCCAAATGACATTTCATGTGGCCCTCAGAGCGAAAAGGTGTCTCTACATCCCTTTAATTCAAAACCAAATGAACCTTGTTGCACACATCATGGCCCATTTACGTATCAAGCGTTGGATGTTTGGGTTTCACAGTCCTAAATCTCTGGTTCTGACAGACAGGCACACACATTTTCTTATCACAGATAACAATGATGACCACTAATGCTGATGTGTGACGTCTGTGATTGTACCCTGTAGTTCTTAAGCATTAGGCATTGAACCAAATAGTAGGAAGTGAACAAGCCTCCACTGTGTCACAGTTCTTGACAGCACACCGATGCTGTTGGGTGGGCAGGGAACAGAAAGAATAAGGGACTGTTGTTGTGTGGCATTTAAATCTTGTTGCTAATTGGCAATCTGCCTTTTTTTTCTTCAGGCTGGGACAGTGTTACAGAAACTGAAGGGCAAGCCACTGAGTTTTCACCTAATCCGGTGGAAATGGCACGATGGAGGGATGTACAAGCCTCTGTTGCCCTATCTGAAAATTCTCCATGAGAAAATTCCCAGCTTCCAGCTCCAGCATGAGCATAAGTGCAAAGAAAAGAACGAAGCCCGGAGCTTACAAGGAGGCAGGTAGGGGACTGCCCAGAGTGGTGGGCGAAGGCAAAGTGCTTGCAGACTTCAGTGTGAACAAACTGTAACAATTCAGACCACAGCCTGTGTAGTTTGGTTCTTGAGCTGTTGTACCTGCCCATTCACCTGGTACAGACTGATCACAGGTGTTATGATGAGACACAATGAAACAGTGCTATGTGGCATTTCTGTGGGTTGGAGCAGAAAGTGATATTCAAGGAAAACCACACACCTTCCATAGCTCTCCCAGTTGGATCATGGAGGGAGAAGCATGAATGCATAAGTGGGAATTGTGAGGTGAGGAAGAGTTGTCCCAAGGTCAGGCCAGCTAAGGAAGTCTCCTTGGTTGTTGTGTCAATAAGAAAAACCTGCTCTTCTCGCATCAAATGCCTGCTCAGTGCCAACGAATATTAGGAATACTTTTGGTAAACATGGGGCCAATTAAAATTTAAGGCTAATATCCTGTTGCCTAAAAGCAGAGCTGGAGGGAGATTAAATGCAACATACGCTGGAATGAGAGGAAGGGAACATTTAATGTGATTTCTTTTCTGTGTGATCTGTTATCATTACATACATCAACTGTGAATGGCTCATACGTGTTTGAATGAACTCTTGAATAATACCTTGAAACCCTATCTTGTTCCAATCACATCTGTATCAAGAGTGGGCAACTTGTGGTTCTCCAGATACTATTACACTGCAACTCCTATCAGCTGTAGCTAGCCCAGTTCATGGGAAAGGATGATGTCAAGCTGGATAGTCCCAAGGTGCCTCCAGAAGAAGGGAACGATAAACCACTTCTGAGTATTCTCTACCTAGAAAACCCTGAGAAGGGTCGCCATAAGTCAGAATTGATTTGATGCCACATGATTGTTGTTGTTGTTGTTGTAATTGTTGTTTGGGAGGCCAACATGTTGCTCACCCCGATCTGTATTATAAGGAGAGAGAGCCATCTGAACGTGCCTGCACCAGTCCTAGTTGTTACACTGTGTATGCGATATTCAGATACTGTACCTGTGCTAGTAAGTGTCAGACAGCTAGTGTAAACGTTTCTTGTGATAGTATAGCCGTTCAAAATCATCCAGCAAAGATTTTATGTGAAGCCAAAAGGCTTCAGTGTGCAGCTTAAACCGTCTCAAAAACTGTATCTGAGTACATGAATTGAAGTGCTGCTCATAGATTTCTTAAACTAATCGTCTTGCCTGTTTTCTCCTCAGACTGCTGTACAATTTGCGGTACTTAGGCCAGGTCAATGTAGGAAAGGTGAGACCAAGGGTCTGGATGTTGTTGTTGTTGTTCTTACCTATTTTTATTATAACTTCCTGGTTCTTTCTTTTTTCAGTATGGAGGAAAAGAAGTATTAGACCGTGGCATACCAATGGTTTTAGAGAAACATTTACCACCACAGGTATGTTCCTGGGTAAGAGTGTCCAAAATGTGCAGACTAGAGTAGGAAGAGATGTACAGTTAAAACACATGGCAGTGCTTTGCCCTTGCAATCTGGTTGCTTCTTCTTCATTCTTGTTTTCTTGGGAGGAGACAAAATGGAGTTTGACTGGAACATTTCATAAAAAATTAGCACTTGCTAGAGTGGATCCAAGTCTGGCTGACACAGGAAGTGGCCAGAAGTGCTGAAGAACAGGGAGACCAAGTCTTCCTAGGACATTTACAGTACCAGAGAATATATTGTTACCAAACTACTGGTAATTCTGGATGATCATCTGGTAACCCTACATTCTCAGATCAACGTTTGGAGCAGATATAGGAAACTGTTGACCTTTTCCAGTCCAGAACCCAAGATGGGAACCAAACATGAAGTACACATGCTGTTCGGGAGACAGTGGAATTAAAAGAGCCTTCCTGAAGCTGGAGAAGTAGTTTTTCTTCCTTCTATCTTGAGCAAATGCTCTGAGATAACAAAACAACAACAAACTTTCCAAAAGGGGGAGAGAACAGAATAGGAGCAAGATGGTGTTACTTTGACAAAATACCAGTTGTTGAAATGCGTGAACATGAGAAAACACACGTTGAATGTGTGCAATTGAATGATGAGTATTTTTTTTTGGAGGGGGGACATGTAAGTTAATTTTGTACAAGGCACTATGTAGAAGGTAACATTTCATAACTGACTTGCCATTTCATAACAAAATATTTAATGGTCAGTAAATCTAGTACTCAGAGTAATGATGGGTCAATATACAATCTGATTTTGCTGGGGAGGCAGCATTCTGTTTTCTCTCAGGATATCATATTTCAAGATGCATTACTCTTTCTCCTAGAGAAACAAGCCTAGCAAACTCTCAGTGCCCTTCCTCGTTAGCATGGAGAGAAGAAAGGAAGCAATTGGTACTGAGTGTTGCACTTTCATGAAATTATGCGTGAGAAGGACAAAATCAAATAATGAAGAATTAGATTAGAATAAAGAAGTGTTTTTCTGGGACACATAAATTCTTATAACTGGCCATACTAGCTGAGGATGGTGGAAGTTGTAGTCCAACAGATCTAGAAGGCACTAGCCATTACATTCTCTTCCTCATCAGCAGGTCTCTTAGCCTGGTCCTGGCCTTTCGAATGTAAGTCCTAGTGGCTCTGTCTGCTTCCGCCTCCATTTTCTTACTCTTGACGTTTTGGTTTACATTCAGCACACATGCTGATATCCTGGAAAAACAGAACTTAATCTCACAGAATCATCTATTAAATCCCTTATGACAATGGCAGGAAATCACCACATAACCTCTTTGTGAGAGGGATTTTGAAATGGACTGTTGTGCTCTGTTGTTTTAAATGTGTTTTAGTATTGATTTTATTTACCATTTTTTAATATAACTGTTAAATAGTGGGTTCGTGACTCCAAGTTGTAAATCAGCATGCCTTTATTCAGCATTTCTCAGCAACAAGATAAGGCGAAAGATGCCAAGTAAAACGCACATGCGCATTTATACAACGCTCACCCAAGGAGCCGCCCCACTCCCAGTAATTACCTGCAGCTGGCCAACAACCCAACAGCACATGTCACAACTGCTCCCACAGCTACACTTACCACATAACAATAATACTTGTTTAATTCTTTTTAAACAGTTGTACCTTACTGTTTTTAGCTTTTGTATATTGTCCTTTTAATGATGTAAGCCGCCTTGGGTCCTTTTTAAGGAGAAAGGCGGGACAAGAATATTTTAAATAGCCAATAATAAACACACACATCTGAGGTCATAATAAGTTTCAAAAACTCTGTAGGGTCGTCTAAGGGCACAACTAGCCAGTCAAATTATTGTGGGCAAGATCAGACTAAATAGGGTCGCTTCAAAGTGCAATTTGCCATTTAGCACAATCTTTGCATCCACACGCAAGCACTAGGAGGTTTGGGGACAAGAAATCACACCACACCTCAAAGCTGACCCTATTTAGTCTATTCCTCTCTCTCAACCTCCATTCCCCCACATCCTCCACAGGGAGCAGGTGGATTGGTAGGTAGGTAGGTACCACTGCATTGGCTTGCCATGAAAATAAGACAGCATTGTGATAGTGAAGAGGGGCACCTCTTCACTGGGACACCATGAATTGGATCTAGACTGGTCACCCTTAGAACAGATCTATAGAAATCCATTGGATTTGGGTTCAGTGGGTTCTGTTGTAAACATGATTTTGGATCCAATCCTATACAGGCACCAGCAAGGCAAAAATAAAAGTCTTTAACTTTTGTGTGCAGAATATTATCTGCTTCTAGTATTTCGAGGTATTTATAAATTTCATCACTGGATAGTGATTTTATAATATTGCATTTTTAAAACTCTATTCCATCTAGTTTTTGGATCTTACCACTGTGTAAAGACAGAGTTGCACGTTTGTCAATTCCAAATTTCATTTCAATATTTTCACTAAATATTCGCACTGTGTTCGGCAGTGATTTTTTTTATCTTCGTAGAACTTTTTGCATATAGTTAACATGTATAACAGATGATTGACTTTTCCTGTTTGTTCTGAAATATGGCAGTCCAATCCAGTTTGATTTAAAATTATTGACATGGGGATTAGTGAGATGTTCAAACAGCAGTGGTGACAAAGAATCCCCTTGAAATATTCCTCTTTTGATGCCAACTTCCTCAATTTCTTCACCATAGGCCATTAAGACAATTTCCCATTTTTCCATGTTTTTCTATCATCATCATCAAAAATAAAATAAGAATGGTAAAGGGACCTACTATAGTTCTTCCACTCTTACCGGGCCATCAGTCTCTCTGGTATTTTTAACTCCAGGTACTTCACTTTGGATGTATGGAATCATCACAGAAAATTACCATGGTACCAAATGATAATTTATAACAATTGAACACAATGCTTATGCTGAGATGCTCTAGAAATGCTGGTGGATAAGTCAAAACTGTATGAGGCAGATGAGCTTCTCTTTCCTACATTTGTAGGATGAAGTTGGTTGTGTTTTTTTTAAAGGCAGGATTGAATCAAAAACAATCAGAGCATTTGTTTGCAATTACTATTAAACTACAAGACAGGGATGCTTGTAGTTTATCATATCAGTGATGATATGAAATGTGTACATTTCTTGGTATTTAAATAGAGGTAGAATTTTGCATTTTCAGTCTTAATGAACATATACATAGCTTGAGCATCTTACACATCTACAACTTGATTCTAGTTTCATCTAGTCTGTCTGTATGGTCAAAAGCAACCCAGCTCCTGTGAATTCCTAACGTTCAGGTTTACTGGGCTTTTCTGAATGCCTGATCCTTCCAGCAATGAAGTGGCTTAGGTGGTTCAAAACCACCATAGATGCACTGGGACACCATGAATTGGATCTAGACTGGTCACCCTTAGAACAGATCTATAGAAATCCATTGGATTTGGGTTCAGTGGGTTCTGTTGTAAACATGATTTTGGATCCAATCCTATACAGGCACCAGCAAGGCAAAAATATGCTGCTGCTGCTGTATTGGTTAAAACCACCATCTCTGGATGTACTGTTGCAATTTCACATAAAACTGTTACAAAATACAACATAGCCAGAATAAGGATTATGGAGCTCTTCTGCCACTGAAGATCTGTGTCTTTCTAATGCAACTGTGAACTGTTCGTGTGATGGCTGGCAACATGTAAGCAGGGCAAACACTCCACTTGCCTCAACCAAGATACTTTTGTAGCTGCAACTCACTCCAGTTGTCATAATTAAGTATATTCTGATACTTTGGGTACAACAAATACAAAATGGTTATTTTTGCTTAGCCTTTTAAAGAAATACCACCTTGTAAATAATTATGTGGGGCAGGCAGCCAATTCATTCTCTGCTTTCTCAGCTCCTTTGTCTAGTGCCAAACTACCTGCCACTAAACAATTGAAAATGAACAGGTGTACAATAGCCAGCTGTTTCAATGTGCTAAAGAAACCCTGCCATGTCCATCCTAGGTACTCTACATTGCTGTTTCCCTGGGTAGCTCACAAATAACCATATGTATCTCGGATGATACTGATGCTGAGGTGACCTCATCACCTTTAAGCATGTTTTTATTCAGCTCAGGTGAGAGCTGAATTACAAGGTTTGGATGGTATATCCAAGGAAATCTGATATTAAAGAACCAGTACGTACAGGATTTATCATCCTGAATAAATTTTGTTGTATCTTAATGGGCCAGATGCTGTTTTAAGGTTGTAAAACAGAAGTGCTGAAAAAGTCTGGGAGTGGAAGTTTATGCAACTATTTTCAAGGGAAATGTCTGCCAAAATGGTTACACTGTTAATTCTTTGAAACGTATGCTTCTTAAGTGACTCCATTGAGGTTATCACTATGGCTATTTATGCATCTAATTGTACGTAACAGGAAGGCAGGAAATTGCCATGGAGAAAGTCTGAGAACACGGCAGCACTCAAACCTTAACTTGTCCTTTACCAATATCTAGTAATAGTCTGAATATATTTTCCACAGGTGGTTTTATTTGATGTCAAAGAAACAGAGGTCCTTGTTCTACAAAAACCAACTTCAAAGGTTAGGATACTTTTATTGTACTTGTGGCTATATTTAAATCTTTTGTCCCTTCTAAAAATATTTATATAATACAATTCATGTCTTTTTGTTTTTATACAGAACAGAAATGTGTATTAAAATGTGAACTTTGTTTCAAAATACTGTTTGTATGTATCTAAACAATATTTTATTGTAGATCTATACTTTCAAGTAATGATATGGTACCCACATAAGCACTTAGCAAATGAGCGTAATAATAAGTTCCAAGCCAACAACTGTTATTATGTTGCCAGGTTCTCTTCTCGTTTCCTTATACAGACATTTCCTGTGTGGGAAGGCGTCTGGACAACAGTAAAGTCTTTGCTTTCTGCACTGTGTAAGTTTCAACACACACCAGTATCAGCATTTTTTTCTGGCTGCTACATTATTACTACTGGCAGTTTGCTGTTTAATGAACTGAACTGACCAATTTTACAGGTTTTGCATATAATTCAGTACTCGTTCTATAATCAATATAAAAATTTAACCTAATTTCTCTACCAGTTTCTAGGAACGGCCTTTTTAAAAACACATCTTTACCAACTCTTTCCTTCTAATATGGAATAAAATCCTCACCCAAGGGAACTTTAGATTTTCTGTGAGAAACGGTGACCTGCACTGATAATCTGTAACTCAAGTCACCTTCACTTGTCAGTCGAGTTCATGTTGCTCAAAAGATGAGCAATGGGGCAGAAAGAACCAAAATTTGAAGTCTGTCATAAGCATATTGGCTTAAAATTGGCTATGAACTAGTGTCATCAATACTTTCTTTATGCAGGGCTTCACCAGAGTCTCAAGAAAATAGTACTTTTGAGTGCTTTGTGTTTGAATCCAACTCTGAAGAAGAAAGTGAGGAAATAATCAAAAGGATTGGTAAGAGCATTACGTTCTTTGGATTAGTTTTCAGCAATAAGCAATGTCCGATTAGCTTATATCCAATGGTGCCAGTCACTAGAATGGCTACTTTTAATACAATTAAGGCCCTTAGTGAAACAAACCTGGTCTGGAAGGGTGATGGATTCCACACAGCAGATTGGGGAGGGGGCACAGAAGTTGTATTGCATGGGAGGAACTGTGCTCATATGTTGGACATCACCCAAGTATACTTTGTCGTGGATGTATAGCTAATAATTTTACAAGGTTGCAGCTACCATTGTGACAGGTTTCCCAATAATTAATGGTATATATTTCAATATATTAAATATAGGCCAACTTTATTTTGGGGGACAAAAATGTAAGAAAACTTAGGTGTGCTAAAACAGCAACTTCACAGTCCTATTGTATATGAGACCACAAGGGTTTCAAAGGTTATTCGTTCAACATTTATCCCATATATAGGATTTAAAATAATGTCCACAAGTGATCATAATCTAAAAAGTATGTTGAGAATGTGTTAGTAGTTTTTCCTGTTCACACTACTAGAGCAGCATGTACTTCCAAGCTGAAATTTCAGAGAAAGTATTTTAAGAGTTGTGACTTGTTTCCTTAGGTGCTGGATTTAAACATACAGAATGGTTTGTCTAGTAAGACATGTGCAGTTCTACTGCTGGGCATCTGCCAATGACCTACTTTTGGGAGTGCCAGTGGCCTGCAAGGCCTAGTTTCAGTCAGTGATGCCCTGGCAGACCTCAGCTCTTGGATTAAGAAGTTATCTGGAATGGATCGGAATTGTGCACTGGAAATAATGTTTTGGATGCTTCTACCGAAGAGTCACATTTTTACTACTTTTTTCATGTTTGCAGTGACACTTTGAACATTTGGAATAAAACCCAAGCTAAGGCTGTGGATTTGTACAGTTTGTATTAACCAAAATTTCTACATTGCAAATGAGATGTTTGATATAAGTCAAGCAATGAAATAGTACTTACTCACTGCACAGAACAGTTCAATTTCTCAAAGCAAGCACAACTGGACTTTTAATTCCCGTTTTAAGTAAAGCTTGCAAGAAAACACACACTTAAATACAAGCACTTTCATCTCCTCCCAGGACCCACTGCCAGCAACCTGAACAAGCGCCTCCACCAAGGGATTGTCTTATTTCAATTAAGTTATAAACTGCCTCAAATTTTAGATAATATATAGTATACGTGTTGTATTTCAAAGATCAAAAGCACAGAAGTTAGCACAAGATAAGCTTTAAAAGGACTTAGAATGCAACGAAGTTGTAAAGTTGCAGTTTTTCTACAAAATGAAAAATCATCAATTGCCCTACAGTTACAGCCAGTGTTTATGCCACCCAATTAGGACAAAAACATTACTGTTGTAAGCTAGTAGTATTGCTAAATTCTCACTTTCTCTAAATTACTCTGATGGTAATAAGAAACTTAAACATACCTTAGTTCACATAATTACTGTAATATTCTTGTTACTGGGATTTTATTCAAAGCAGTAAACAGGCTTAAACTGAATTATATAGCATAAAGCATACTGTTTTCCCCACAACAATAACGAGACTTCTTATGTGAATGTAAAACATTTAATTTAAAAATGTTGACACTACAATATATAAAATAGCTATTATAAATGCACATAGTGTATTCTATAGCTGCCAGGTTTACGTTTTAAGGAAACTGTAAGTTACACTGTGGTTAAGACTTGTAGTTTACCCTTCTGAAAGTCCATTCTATCACAGTGGTGTATGGTCAGACTTAACAGCCCCAATTGTTAAACACTTGGATCAAGTTATTACCAGTTTTATTGCAAAAGGACCCTGTACACATTTATATCAATTCTAGTACCTTACAATTTTAGCTACCCAACAAGTCATTAACATACAGAAACATGCATGAAAAGCAAGAAAGATCACCCATCCCTTCTGCATATTAGCAACTTGTCACTGTTGAGCAACAAGGCTCACATCACTGAGTTTTATGTGAACAGTCACTTTTAGCATTCATCCTGAGTGAAAGATGGAATGACTTAAGTACAAATGTAACATATTATAAACAATTTCATACAAAAAAAGTCACAAATTGAAACCAAAGTATTTTACAGAATTTACTACAAAACACAATAAAAACTGCCTCCACTCAAGCCCTCTCCCCCCGTATCCTACGAGCCAACTGGATGTCTTTGGGCATGATGGTAACTCTCTTGGCATGGATGGCACACAGATTTGTATCTTCAAAGAGCCCCACCAAATATGCTTCACTAGCCTCCTATTTTAAAACAAAAACAGACACTGTTAGAAGCCACACATCAACCAAGCAATTCCCTCTTTCCCCAGCACTCAACTGAAGTATCTACATTAAGTCTTCGAACACAACCATACCTGCAGTGCACCGATGGCTGCACTCTGGAACCTCAAATCTGTTTTAAAGTCTTGGGCAATTTCCCTTACCAACCTCTGGAATGGAAGTTTGCGAATCAGAAGTTCTGTTGACTTTTGATAACGACGAATCTCACGCAGTGCCACAGTACCAGGCCTAAAAATTAACAGGAATATAAATGCATTAAAAAGCAACAATAGTGTAACACATTATCTAACAACCAATCTAATACTTTCTCAACACAGATTCTTTATCAGAGAAGCATTAATGAGAACAGGATCTGATGCAGCCTATCACTCCAGCTGATCTATCACAGGGCATTTCCAGGACACCAATCTATTGCTTATAGCAAAACTATGCCCAACGTAAGCCAATTGTGGCGCAACAGCGCCCCCATCTTTGTAAGATGCCTATTTTCCACAGATGCACTTCTAGGCCTCAAATAATCCAAACTCCTGCAAACACATTTTCCCCACAAATTACCTGTAGCGGTGAGGTTTCTTGACTCCACCGGTAGAGGGAGCACTTTTCCTAGCAGCTTTGGTAGCCAACTGTTTACGTGGAGCTTTGCCACCGGTGGATTTACGGGCAGTCTGCTTGGTACGGGCCATTTCCCCTTACGTTCCTAGAACCAGAAATAAATGATGCAACACGGAATTACCACCATTAGTCATCCCAACCACGTTGCAGACAAAATTACTTGTCCTGCCACATCTGCTTATACTGGCTCCCCGGGGATAAGCCTCGAAGGCCCATCAGCCGCCTCAGATGTTCACAGGCTGACGTGGGCAATGAGCCAAGGCAGGCCGTTTCTTCCCCCTCCCCCCCCCAACGGAAAAGCCTCGCGCTATTGCCCGCCCACCTTCAACAGTACACAGAAATATACCCTTTCCCCCTCCCCCACCTCCTATATCGTATCTCTCCCCAATAATTAAGCGACCACTAACACGGCCGTTATTTTCCTCTCCAAACCAAAGGAACGACAACAAAGCGCAATCAATACTTCTCCCATCCATTAAGAAGCGCTCCCCAATAAACCAAGCGCCTTCTTTACCCCATTCCGTAAAATTATCATTCCACCCAGAGCCAAAACTCACTTTTCAGGACAGATACCTTAAATACACTTCCGCACTAGACAGCCTCTCTCTGCAACCTCCACCTTCTCCAAGGTGCCTGTAACTGTCCCCTCCCCGACGCGGGGACACGGAATATATAGCAGGAGGGGGCCAAGAACGTTATGACCTCACAATATAGAGACGCAGCGCGCAGAGCTATTGGCGTCCGCGCCCGCCGGCGCCGTGACGCCAATTGACACAAAGGCCGTTTCCCCGGATTTCGCACTTGATTGGATGAAAGCTCGACAGCCGATTGGCGGTTAAAGCAGCACCCTGATTGGCTATCACGAGCTGGACCAAACCAATTGGAATTGTAGCAAAGCTCCGGGCTCTCATTGGATGACAGAAAACATAGTTTGGATCCTTGTTTTTGTTGCAAAGCTCCACAATAGAAAGTCAATGGGAAAGAAAAGCAGTCCGTTTTGAGTGTCCCAGCCTGGATGGGGAGGGCAAATGTGGGAAAATAGCGCGGTACAAATGGAGAGATGGAGGATGCAGCAGTGATAACACAATTTAGGAAAAGTCATAGTCGCATGTGATAAAATAAATGGTCAGCTGCTTCTGCAGCTACCCAAGTATTCTATCTAATGTGTATTTAATGTCCCTCTTCATTTACAAGCTAACCATTATTTCTTAAATAATATTTCACCAACCATCACTTACAATGTCATTTTACAATATCTTAACATCTGGAATTAGAATACTGCAGGCTTATTAAACTCTTCATCACAATAACATTACAGAAAATATTTATAAACATTTAGTGGGAAAAATTAATTTTTTTTTTCCAAAAACCTAATCCACTATCTAACACTATTCTGTGCTCTAGGTGAACTGCATCTTCAGACAATTACACATAGCAGCAAGAAAGAGCTTGGTATACATTTGCAAAGAATATTTAAAAAATAAGAAAAGCACCTATTCTGCAGATATGTTAATTGATTTCAACTTGAATGTAGAGATTCACTGCAGCTTCTATGAATAAGGGACTTATGCTACAGCTTAGTGTAAAAAACATACAAAACTATAGCATATTATAGACAACACTATTAATGTGCTTCATATACTTTGTAATACACGAAGTGCATTCCAAGTTAAAGGAAGAAAATATATCCCATTCCAATAAAAGTCTTACTTTATTTAGTAAGTTTGATATGTTAATTCTCATGTTGCTGCTGGTGGTTTGCTACACAAGCAAAGAAAACAGGCTATGAAGGCAGACATTAGACTGCTTAGATCTCATAAAACCAATCAGAGTTTTTATTTGCTTGGCTATCTCTTTTAAATTGAGGACAGATTTCTGTCAAACAAACAAGAATCACTTTCCACACATCTCATCTTATATGTTTGAATTATAGTCTTTCTACAATCAAGCTGAAATTTACACTAAAAATGATAGACTGTACATCTACTGAGCCCTATTACCATTGGATCACAGGACTTGAATTACACTGTCCTTATTAACGTCCTATGTATGGTATAGAATAATGTCATATTAATTTACATTTGTAAAAAACTTTAAAAGGATATGATGAAATGTCATTAACAGTAAGCAACATATTTTATTGTAAAATACCATCATGCAGAAGACAAATATATTCTATTAAAGTTGCAATCCTATGCCCTTTTAAGTTCCCATTAGAAAAACACAGTACACTGACCCTAATTCTACTTATGAATTAAATATTACAACCCTAAGATTCTTGTTTTACAGGGCAGGTTTGTTTGTTTTTTGTTTTGTTTTTTGGTAAAGTTGTTCACAGAATTAGTTTCCATTGAGACAAAATGAAGGCCTATAAGCTTTGGTGTCTGCGTTATGACTAATGTAAATGTTGTATCTTTGTTTTGTGTTATTTCTGTATTGTATGTTCGATTTTTATTACACATTGTTTTCAAGTCTTCTGATCCAAATGGTTTATAAATATTTCTAAGTCAAATAAATCTGAGCTCCTTGTAGTATCTATACATTGTGACTGAATGAAATATATATACTAAACAACAAATGATTAAACCAGTAGAGTGAAGACTTGCATTTTACAAGATTAATAGAAATCACCTTTCATTTTCTTTAGTAATAAAAATGGTAAGAAATTCATTATTTTGGTAAAGCAATAAGTCACTAAGCATATTTTGTTGCAGAGAGCTGAAGACTGGGGTCAATGATTCCAGCACAAAGACAAGGGGAACCTAGTCTTTGTCCCATGCATCCTTCATCACTGGTGCTTTAAAGTAGCTCTTGCAAAGAATAAGAGAATTACAGTGGGACGAGGAGATGCAATCAGTTCCTTTCATCCTACCAGCCAACAGACCCTCACTACTAACACCAGCAAAGCTTTGCCCTGTTTCATGCAGGACCATGTGGGCTGAAAGCTTCTAACTGTACCACAAATACAGTACAGCATAGCTGTACCTTGGGCTATAACCAGTTACAAAGAGGCAAAAATAGGGTATGTAATTCCTAATGTTCACTCCTAGCCTCCAGCAGTTAAAGGTCAGGCTAGGATAACAAAATTTATCAGCAACATTGTAACAGAAATACTACAGAGATACAGTACTAAGAGAAAGGTTTGGGGCAGACTTTCTTTAGGGCTTCTAAAGAAGCTTTAGTCAGCTCCATCCTAATAATGTTTACTGGGAAAAAGGTCAAATTGACAAGTCAGTTCATGTCTAAATAAACTTTGAAAGAAGGCAAATAGTAAAATATTACATCTTATAAACCCTTTAAACTTCACTGAATTAATACAGTATGACTTACAGTGTGCATACAAATGGACTATGTAAAAATTAGTCCAATATGGATTAACACTGGCTGGCTCAGTGCTTTAGGCATCTGGCTGTGGAGCCATACATTGGGAGTTTTGATTCCCCACTGTGCCTCCTAGGAGAAGAGTCAGCCTGTGTAGTCATGGCCAAATTGCACGGTCCCAAGGCACTCCCAGAAGAAGGGAATGGTAAACCATTTCTGAGTATTGTACACCTAAAAAACCCTAGGTTGCCATAAGAGGGAATCAACTTGACAGCATGCAATTATTATTTAATACGGATGAACAGGGAATTACACAAAATATCCATGCCATTGCTTAACCATATTTTAAGATACACATGCCACTGCATAGTTGTAGCAATTACGAACAATTAGTAAAGTATACTGAATAGAATGATGGAAATGGACTCTAGAAAACAGGATTTGAATCTTCACTTGGCCATGGAAACTCACAGGGAGGGGGTTGGAACTGGTAAAACCACTCCTTAAATATCTCACTTACCTTGAAAGGCCAACACACATTTGGTAGTGTTGTGAATATTAAAACCTCAGATAATTAGGTATTTCATGAACAATGACTGAAGTAACTGTTACTTTAAAATAATCTATGGTAGTATTGCAAAGATTTCTAGAGAGGTGGCTAAGTTAGATAGATGGAGCACAAGTGGTGAACAGTTTAATGGAAATTAAAGACTAAAATATTTGTCATCAAGTAAAGCTTTATGTTTTAGAGTCCTTCATCAGATGCAACAGACAATAGCTGATCACAGTACAAAATAAAACATCAAAATATTATACTGAAAGAATTCAGTCTAACGAACTGTTTTCAGCTCCCCAGCTTCATTTTCTATAGAAATTAGATAATATATATTTTCTGTTATATTTTCCATCTCGTTATATACATGTTTTCTACTTAATCTTCAAAAGGCGGTGACACGAATCCTTAAACCTGAAATCCTATATGCACTCGCTAGGAAGTAAGCTTCCTCTGATGACACTTACTGCCGAATAAACCCCATTACTGTCGAGTTGTAACAGTTTACGCGCGACTATGTTTGTTCAAATGGCTTGAAGCGTATATGGTACTCGATACACCCGCTCGATCGCAGTCCCTCGAGGAATTCCTCAGGACTACAACTCCTATGAAGCCTCACGCTCTTGCACCATTCCGTGCCGCGACAGCAGGTCACCTCCGGGAGTTGTAGTTTTAAGGGCCGGAAGCCCAGCAAAAGAAAAGGGGGACTTTCCGCCATCACCGGGACTACAACCCCCAGCATGCTTTGGGTAACCCGGGGCGGTAATGGCGGCGGCTGCGCCTGCGCATTGCGGTCTCCGTGCGGACCGCGCAGAGTGAATAATAAAGCTCTCCTCCTCGGTGGTAGCGGGCGGTGGAGGAGGGAGCGGAAGGCAGGAACATGTCGAAGGGCCCGGTAACGGCCGGGCCTCCTGCGACCGGGCCGGTGGCGCCCGCCAGCGCGCTCCAGGCGCAGCCCGAGAAGCCGCAGCACTACACGTACGTAGCGAGAACACCCGCAGCCGCCACTTACTACTACTACTACTGCTGCTGCTGTTGCCGCGCCGCCGCCGCCGCCGCCACCGCACCCCTCCGCCCGCGCGCTCCACACGCTTGACGTCAGCGGGCAGCGTGCAGCACGCGCGCACGGAAAGCTGCGGCCCACCCGGAACCGGCTGGAACCGGTCGCGGCCGGCCTGGGCCGGTGGAATGCCGCCCGAGTGGGAGGGGGCGGGGCAGGGCAGGCGCTGACATCCCCTTGCGCTTTTTCGTGCGGGCGCGCGCTCAGCCGCCCTGCGTGCAGTTACTCACCCCAGAGGCTGAGGCGCGCCCTGACCAGGATGCGCTGCGCCTTGCGCACCTCAGGGTTCCTCTGGTCCAGCGTTGGCCTTCGGGTAGGGTGGGGGGGGGGGCCTACGGACTCCCTTCCTCCCTCCCAGTTCTTCTCCTGGTTCGTCTCTCTCTCTCTCTCGCCGCCAGCCGTTATCCTTCCGCCTGTTATGCTAATGCATTGTCCCATATCCGCAAGCAAGATGGTTTGTGTGGTCCCTCGTTGAAAGAAGCAAGTGATCTATGTATACACTATATGCAGTTTTTAGAAACATTCTGCTCAGTTATTTGTGGACGGTTCTGGTTCTGGGCTTGTCATGAAAACACAAAAGAGTTTCCGTTATTTTTCGAAAAGTCTTTCCTGCAACAAGAGATTCTTTTAAAAAAAAAAAAAGTCCTGTGCAAAGAGATTGTGACTTCCCTTGCTGAGACCTATGGATAGATGGGTGTATTTCACCTTAGAGGAGTCGATTAAAATGTCAATAGTAAAGGGGATCTCTAGTGTCTTTTCCGTTGAGTGCTGTGAAGGGGTGATGTTATTGAAATAAAAGATGCTGAGTCTCTCAAGACTATCAGGTGGCATACATTCAAAATACTTGTATGGTGCCTTTAAAAGTTTAAAAATATTAATGTAGTCTACCAATTTACTATAATACTGAATGTTTGTTTTGATAAGAAATATGAAAACGAAGGGGTAGTTTCAGTTCTGAAATAACTAGCCAGTATTCTTGTGTTTCTGTGAAGAAAGTATTGTCATCTTTTGCTTGAGAAATCCTGCTAAATTTTCTTATGGCTTAATTCTAGGAGCATGTGGCCCAGCAAAAAATGTGTCAGTAAATACCTTAATAGTATACTATCGCCTGTACTATTGAAATGCTTATGCAAAGTAGTTCGTCATGTTACAACTGCCAAAGTACAATATTGTAGGGGAGCATCATACAACCACCTTTTGTATCCTGTGGCATCATGCAGTGCAGAGTATTGACCACAGCTGATTTAGGACTGGGAAGCAGTTTGCCTTTACATAACAGAGACCTGTTGGTTACTGGTCTTGTGAAGGTTCTCAAGCACAGGGGAGGCAGAATACATATTTTAAAATATGTGACATATCCTGTGGCTAGGACCGTTACCACAAGATGTTACACCTCTTACTTAATTTTGTGATAAGACTATGGCCAAGCAGACTTCTCTTGACTTCCAAAGCAGAAGGTGGAGGCTGCTGTAGTTGGTTCTGGTATACTACCTCTATGGCATTACAGTTTTGCATAGCTTAATTTGAGGCAAAGTGTATCTAAATTATTCTGGGTCACAATGAGATAAACGCTATTGGGTATCCATAACGTGTGTTGTTGTTGTTTTTGGACAGTGTGTTTTGGCTCGTAATTCCAACTAGTTCAATGACAATTTCATTTATTTATTTATTTATCTATCCATCCATCCATGCATGCATACCTCAAGGATAACTTGTGATTATTTTCAAGATACCTGTTCACAACTGTGAGATAAAGCAGTTCCTTTTTAAAAAATAGTTCAGATTTTACAAAGTTACTGGTGGACAGGAAAGAAATGATGTGTTGAGGTCTATATAGGATGAAATCTGATTTTTGTCAATCCAGTAATGTGATGACATCTGCTACCAGAGTGAATTCTCTCTTCCCCCTGTGTCCCCCAAAATATATTTTATAATATTGAGAGATCCTCAGAAGTTATTTTGAGTGTACATGGAGAGATGGAAGGAGATGGGAAATGTTTGTTGTTTGAATGAATTGCCTGGATTAGGATGTAACCCATTATTTATCTTATGGGTGTATATTGCTTTGGACCTTACTTCAAGTAAGTGTACGCAAGATTGTAGTTTAATTAAAGCTAATATATTTATGTACAGAGAATTGCAGTGACTGACATATATTAGCTTTATCTTTTTGCAAAGTGGGAGCATGTGTCTCCTGTTTTCCCTCATCTCTCTCAGGAATTGTTGGAGTGTTGAAATCATCAGTCCTTTATGCTTTGCTCTGTCAATGTTGCTGATATGTACTGTATATGTATAAGTCTTTCTCTGTGTGTAAAAATGTAAGTTATTTCTTGCCCGACTGTTTCTTGAATGTACATAATATTTTAAGTAATAATTGAGTACATATCACTGATGTGTTATTACATCATTTACTCTGGAAAAAAAATCAAAAATACATAGCATACCCTGTTTCCCTTAAAATAAGACCTAACCTGAAAATAAGCCCTAGTATGATTTTTCAGGATGCTCGTAATATAAGCCCTACCCCAAAAATAAGCTCTAGTTAAGTGAAAGCCCACCCTCCACCATTGTGCAACAACCAGAAGAAGATGACATGACTGTATTCGAATAAACGTAGATTGTACATGAAAAAAAATAAAGCATCCCCTGAAAATAAGCCCTAATGCGTTTTTTGGAGCAAAAATTAATATAAGACCCTGTCTTATTTTTGGGGAAACACGGTATATCCCAACCAACTGCTGTTTTTTGCTCTGTTTCCCTGTATTAGTAAAATTGAGAACCTTGTGAATTGAAGCTGTTAATGGGGTTCAGGTCCTTATTATTGGCATTTAAACATACTACTTGCCATTCTAAGGTCTTGTAATGTCTTAGTAATGAAACTTACAGCACAGTGTAACTATCTTGATCTAGACTGTTGTATACTTTTGTCTTCTTCAAGAGTGATGCCAATTTTGTTGATTCTTTCAGACCCAAAATATCAAAGGATTTTGTACTTGGGAATGAGATGTATCAAATCCTCCAGTTTCCTGTAACATACAACGAGCTAATGTTAGAAGCAACTCTCAGAGATAAGGTCCTTGTGTTCTTAGGCCAACCCATAACCTCAGCTGGTTCCAGCAATTAGCTTTGGAATAAAAAGCTTTTTTTCCTTTCTAAAAAGGCAAGAGGAGTATTGAGAATATAGTCATCAGAGCCTTGCTATCTTTGCAAGGAAAACAGTTTTCATGTTTTAAAAATGTAAGCAATTGTGACTACAGTCAACCCTCGACTTACGAACTTAATCCGTTCCGGAAGGACGTTCTTAAGTCGAAAAGTTCGTAAGTCGAATCAGCATTTCCCATAGGAATGCATTGAAAACCAATTAATCCGTTCCGGCTGTTTTTGGTTCTTAGGTCGAGGGGCGGTTTGTAAGTCGAAGCATTAGTTCCCATAGGAACTAATGCAAAGCCGGTTAATCCGTTCCTACCACTAGGGGCAGAATTTTTTTCTTTTTTTCCCTTTTAACCTAAGATGACAGGTTAAAAAAAAAGGAAAGAAAAGAGGGAGGGAAGGAGGGAACAGACACCTTTTCAACAGAACACCTTGAAAGTTCAAATTTCGCGCTTTCCCTGCCTCCCGCGCGGGTTTTTTCGGTTCGTAACTCAAAGCAAAGTTCGCAAGTCGAGGCTATATTTTTCTATCAGAGCGGTTCGTAAGTCGAAATGTTCGTAACTAGGGCCATTCGTAAGTCGAGGGTTGACTTATATAAGTAAAATCTTGAAGTTTGTTACTTTTAGATAGTGGGCTGGTTGGAATACAAGCAACTTAGCCATGGTTTTATGTAAACTGATGACCCTAAAGATCATGGACTCATCTTCCCCTCATTCTATTTTATAGCACAATTGTTCCCTTACTAGTTTAAGGCAGATTTTGTTCAAACTGACAAACTGTAGTTTAGTTATTTTAGTTTATATCCCACCTTCCTCCCTTGCAGGACCCAATGTGACTTGCCCTGTGTCATTTCTGTGAGTCAGAATTGAAAACCAGGATCAAACAATACTTTGAATCAGGAAGGGAGGAACATGTAAGGGAGAAGGACACATAAGCCCAACAGTTTTAAAAGGCTTATTGCGATAGTGCCAAACCATGATTTGGGAGCTCTGTCTAGATCAACCCAACCAATAACATTCCCCAATAAGTAACATTTTTGCTTGGCCTATAATCCTTGCTCTTTGTTTACATCAAATAGATGGATCTCTATTGAAAACACTGTTTTTTATATATATATAGTTTACAGTTTTGTCTGCATGTTTTCATTTGTGTATGGTAGCCAAAGCTGTCAGTACTTTTTCTTTGGCAGCTGGTTCTTTAAAAGCCCGAATTTTAGGCAAAGATAAACTGGATGATTTATTTTACATAATGTTGCTTTTTTTTTTAACTCTTATGAAATTTATTCTGTGAATTGCTGAGAGGAGTAAAGAACTATGCAATTCAATTCCAGCCTGCACATCTTTACAACAATAAGGTCTAGAAAATTGTTACCTTACTCCTTTTAAAAATTAAAGCTTAAAGACTGAATTATGTATTAATATCACATGGTCTAGTTCATACAGCATGTGTAGCTGGCGGGATAATTCAGTGGATTAAGTATTTGGCTGCAGAGCCAGAGTTAAGGAGTTTGGTTCCCCACTGAGTCTCCTACGAGTAGAGCCAGCCTGTGTGGCCTCAGACAAGCTACACAGTCCCAGGGCGCCCCCAGAAGAAGGGAATGTTAAACCACTCTACCTGGAAAATCCTAAAAAGGATCACCACAAGTCAGAATTGACTTGACAGCATATGAGTATTATTAATTGTGGTCATTAATTTACCTCTGTTTACTGGTTAACACTGACACCCTGATTTGTAGAGAGTACTCAAAACATACTCTCAATTTGGGCATTATAACAAACCATTGTTGTAAGAAACCAATGCCAGAGGAGATCATACAGATTTATGCTGCATCTTGATCCTATAATTAATGGGCAGATCTGTGAGTGCATTAAATTTCAGCACATGCATGGTGCAGGTTTAGTTTACTTTTTGTAACATTTATTTCAAGCACTGAAATAAAGTTTTGCTTGCACTGAACATATGAGTATGATATATAATGTTTACCCATCAGTTGTCCACTAGCTCTCCTACTTGTAATCTGCAGGTTAGTTCTTGATGCTTTGCATAAGAGAGAGTTTACGTAGGAGACAGTACAAGAGATTCTGCTATAGGAGAAGTATAGAGGGTAGGGGGGTGGAAAACAATGAGTCACTTCATAATGGGAACAAAACTCTAATTGTGTTGAAGCTGAAGATCAAATGTAGTTATTGGCATATTACATATGATTTATGAAATGACCTTGTACAATATTTATGTGAACATTCACACGTAAGGGATTGAGTGATCAGTTTCTTCAAGTAGACAGATGTACCAGTGTGAGTGTAAAAAATGTTGGTGTGGTTTCAGCTGAACCTTCAGTTATATTCTGACATGTTAACTAACTCTACAAAAATGGCAGACTCTGGTTTTGCTCTTCTGTGCATTTTTTGTGCAACCTTACACTCTTTTCTGAACCTTTAGGAACAAAGACCCCCTCTTCTGCCAGTGGAAGCACTCAAGAGGACTGTGCCCCTCAGCAATGTTCCACTTATGGAATCCTAAGTGGAACATTTCTGGGGAACACTCTGCTGAAGGAGCTTTATGAATATTATCTAAGCCAATGCTTTTTTGCATTTGTTCTTTTAATTCTATAGAATTGCAAGTCTGACCTTGACCTAATCAGATTTCCCTCCATCCATGGAACTGTGGATGCAGTGCTTATGGCTGTCCGCAGCAGACTGTTACATTAAAATTTGAAAGGCATGATGCATGCAGTTCACGCATCTTGTTCCACTGCTGGATATAATGTTGCTTTTCTTCCAGTATACCAGCCAATTACGTAGATCAGTGATTCCCAGTCTTTGGTACATGTACCCCCCAGGGATACAAACCAAGACGTTTAGGGTTATGTGAGAAAATTGAATAATGATGGAAAAAGGCACAGATATTAACAGTATAAGAAGATAAAAGTCAACAGTTGTGAAATTGATTGAAGATTATTATGAGTGGCAGAGTGGGTTTTCTTCATTATTTAACCTGGAGAAAAGCTCTGTTCTCTTGCTTTGTTATTTTGGCGAATAATGAGGAGTCCCCTCCTAAA
Organism: Intellagama lesueurii; assembly: GCA_037013535.1. NCBI lineage: Eukaryota > Metazoa > Chordata > Lepidosauria > Squamata > Agamidae > Intellagama > Intellagama lesueurii. Next base: position 182,333,981 of record JBAJHW010000002.1, read on the forward strand.
CACAACGCCTTGCAAACATGCCAGTACAACATGCATGCTTGGTGGTGTGCCCTTCACAGGCTCGGCTTTCACTTTTTTTCCACTTTGGGAACATTTGAGTGCTGTCATGTTGGTACTGGTGTATGTATAAGTAGGCACCACAGTCAGTTCTGTGAGTTCAGCAGCCATATTAAGTACAAAGTTTTTGCTAATATGAAGGGTGTGATTTATGGAAATGGGTTGCCAAGGGGTACACAAGTGAAAAAAAAGGTTGGGAACCACTGATGTAGATGATCAAACTGGTTAAAATAATTATGTGTATGAATTATGGGAAGTTATGTTTCATTTATCTCAACAAATTTTCTTTAAAAGAAACATATTTAGGAATGTTTTCAGATAAAGTTCTTTGATTTAACACTATGAATTTCTTACACTAAAGCTTCAGTATTAAAACAGATATATCTAGTTAAGTCAATGGGATAATTCTGGAGTAGCCTGGGGCTTCAAGTTTTATATTAAGACATAATTGCTTTAATTCTGTGTTTGGAGGATTGAAGTGGTATTTGGATTTTTCCATAATGTACCTATTGTTTTTGGAATATTTTGTCCTTTTGGAAAAGGTTGCAAGAGCATGTTTATTACAAAATGAAGTTGTACAATTGCACTGCTAGTTGAATTGCTCAGTGAGACAACACCTGGCTAAGGAGCCAGAGCTTAGAAGTTTGATTCCCCACTGTGGCTTCTGCAACATACTCTTTGGAGACTGCACAGTTCCAAGATGCCCCCAGAAGAACTGAATGGTAAACCACTTATAAATACTCTCTGCTTGGAAAACCCTGGAAAGGATCACCATAAATTGGAATTGATTTAATGCCACTTTTTTTTATATTAGTAACGATATTATGACAAGTGTACTAGGACTGGTAGGCCTTTGTAGTTAAACTATTGATTGTCAAGATAAATGAAACATGGTAGTGTGAATTCTACATTGTTGCTGTGTTTTTAAAAAGAATTATGAAGATGTATGACTTAGAATTATAACTAAGTCAAGAATTTCTGTGACCTAAAAATGTCAGAAATATGCAAGCATTTAAATATGACCAATTAAACCAAAATATGACTTTACAATTTTTCTGAAATTAGCAACCAGTTTTTAAAAATCTGTGCTTATACACTTACATAAAATTTAAAAGGTTTATTCTTTTTCACTTTCAGTTCAGAAGTGCTAGTATTGAAGGAATCAAATGAACATTTTGAGAGCAAAATGGTCATATTTGGATTAATTTTTGTGAACAGCAGAATTGCATTGATCACGTGCATCTTGAAAGTATCACTCAGAACTCCTGTTGTCCATCAGTATGTTCTTGTATCTGGAGAAACTCCATTTGACATCACAAGAGTTTGTAGGAACAAATTTGAAAAAATCCAACTCATCTGGAGAAAAATTTGGCTCAAAGACATCAAATTTTGCTTCAAGTCCATTTAGAATGTTCCTTATTTTACAAAGTGTTGAATAATCCATGTAGCACTCATTACAGTTTATAGCTAATTTTTTCAGCCGCTTCCCCCTTTGCTCACTTTAAGTCACCCTCAATTTGTTTCACAATTTTCAGTGTATCACTAAGTTCCATTCCTACAGTTTCCAGAGGGGTGATTATTCTTGATAATTCACTGAGGTTAGATTTTTTGTATATGCTAAGTTTCCAGCCAAGGTTTCTGAAAAGGAATCTTGCAAAATTTTGATGGAGGGAGATTCATAACAGTCAGATTCTTTAACTGTCTGCAGCAAGGAATCATTTTGTGGAATAATACACAGCCCCATCCCGCCAAGTCTCAACACATCACAACAAGTTGCAGGGGGTAGAACCAAAGTAGGAGCAGTTTCTTCGAACTTTTCTACTTGAAGTGGAGCTTTAATGCACAGTTTTTTCCCATTTGAAATTACATCGGAATAGTTGCTTCGAATCTCTTTGGCCACTCTGTGTAAACTATGTGCAAGGCATGTGATATGATCATTTTGGGATAATGATGTTTAAGTCCCTTGGCTGCCATAGTCATATATGGAGCGACGTCTGTTACAAAGAGGAGGATGTTTCCCCTTTTTACACCATCTGGCGAGAATAGTTTATAGAATTGTCAAAGATCATAGCAATAGTGGAGTTGTTTACTTTTTTGCAGAGTTTAACATGTGAGAAGAAATATTTCACCAGGCTTGTCACGCTTCAGAGTGCCAATAATAACATTAGTTACGTATCTTCCGTTTACATCACTTGTTTCATCTGTTGAAACTGCATACCTTTCCCTCAGCCACTGCAGCCAGTTAGGTGAGTCAGGCAGACTTGTCTCCCATGTCGTGTGCTGGCTCATCAAGAGGGTTACCAACAACCAAAATATGACCAAAATATAACAGTTTCTTACAAAATTAAGCATAAATATGACATAACACCTTACAAAGGACAAAATATAACTTTCCAGGCAAAATAAAAACAATGTAATCCTCACCAGATTACTCATAAACACATTTAAACTTATAAGTTTAAATATAGGTTGCAGAAAAAATATGGTATGTCATAGAAGTCCCTACCCTAATGATAACATTGACAGGTATGTATGACTGTAGATTAGGGCTTAAAATGTTTATTTTATTTGGCTTTTCTCACATTTAATAATAATCCTAGAACTTCAGAACTGGAAGGGACCATATGGATTGTGGATTGTCAAGTCCAGTCCCTGTTAAGGAGACACAGTGGAGAATCAGATTCCTAGCCTCTGATTCAACTCCCAGATACTGAAACCACCAAGTTATCCAGCAGTACTCTAGTCTAGATAAGACCAGATGAAACAAATGTTTCAACTTATTTACTTGTGAATGTTCACGTATTGTATGAGCCTGACAATTTAAAACAACCATAGATGTACACAATATATAAAATCAGGATGCAGTATGTACATTGCCCATACTCCTCCATACAGAGCACGTTACCATAGTCTCTCGAGACTGAAGGATGCCTATGTATGTATACTGTATATATAGTGGGTTGGATTGTACAAGGAAGGTTTGCAAAAATTGGTGCTCTGGGATACTTTGGTGCTCTGGGATACTTGAAAGTTTGTCCTCCTTAACATATTTTTGTGGTTTAATAAAGGTATTATGCAGTACTGATGCTGAATTTTGCGCAAAGGCCACATGGTTTCCTTTTTTCTGAACAGGAGCTTTCAAGGTAAATTAAATTTCAAGGTATTAAATGCATTTTTCTAAATATCTTCATTCTGAAGATCTTGATTCTACATTTCTTTGTCTTAATTCTTGTGAATGGGTTATTCGAGGAAATAATAAATATTCATGCTGATGCTTGGAAAAATAACAGCAAATGATTGCTGTTTGGAATGTTTCCTGAAGTGGAAATGTGACACTATCTAGTAGTTTTACATGTTGTTATAAATGCTACTTCCAGATTTTCTGGAGTATCTAGCACTAAAACTGTTTTATTGATTTTTATGACTAGGTGAAAAGAAATTCAGCATGTGAATACACTGTTTTTAAAGACTAGGAGTCTGTTTCTTGAAAAATGGTTAAAGCATATTTTTAGACTAAGTTGTTTCTGGAGCATGAGAAATTGAAATAATTGAAGGGATTATCCTTCATGAGAGTTTGTGGATGTTTTGCATCGCAGAACAAACCAGGATTCCACAGGAATCCTGGCTTGTCATAGATAAGTGGTGGGTTGGTGCACATTTCTCACTCATTTGCACTTGTTCCAGGCAGGAGTGGCTAAACAAACCCCCGAGCTTCATTTGTAATTGGTTTATGGCATTGTCTGGTAGCAAACAGCATTGTCTGGTGGGAAGCAGTTCTCAGGTTAGTTCACTTGCAGCAAATTAGAGAAGAAATCTAGGATTTGGTCTTGGCTTTTTTATCTCTCTCCCCATTCCCCTGGGGCAGTTTGGAGCAGGAGGGAATAAACCAGAAACAGAAAGTTTTTCTCTCTCTCTCTCTCTCTCTCTCTCTCTCTCTCTCTCTCTCTCTCTCTCTCTCTCTCTCTCTCTCTCTCTCTCTCTCTCCTCTCTCTCTCTCTCTCTCTCTCTCTCTCTCTCCTCTCTCTCTCTCTCTCTCTCTCTCTCTCTCCTCTCTCTCTCTCTCTCTCTCCTCTCTCTCTCTCTCTCTCTAATAAACCAGAAAAACTATTTAAATATGCATCAACAGAACTGGCCAGTAGAGGGTACCAGGAGACCATGTTATGTATTCTTCACTAACAAGTGTTCATAGCACGGTCCCTCGCTCCCTCTAGTGGCCGTTTCTGCTAATACACATGAAAATAGTTTTTCTGGATATTTTGTTTTAATGTTTTTAATACTGATCCAGGGCATACAGGGGTGCTAGTTACTTTTCTCTGATATAAGCTCACACCACCAGTAAATTGTTGGCCAGTGGCTGAAATCTTGATGCTTAATTTACTAATTGACATCTAGAGTAGGCTTATTGAATCCGTGCAACTTACAGAGGACCGAACTCAACAGATCTGCATTGATTCAGTAGACCTACTCTAGTTGTGACTTACTTCATGACACTAAGCAACAGGATTTCAGCCTTTAAGCTTTGCTTTGCTTCACAGCTATTGGGAATTGTCAAAAAGTAGGTGGATTCACATATTAAATGTAACTCCATTGAAAACAGTACAGTACAGATTGTCAGTGTTGTCAATCCTGTACACATTCTAATGTAAATTAACAGGATCACCCTCAGTTTTAGCGGCCCTGGCTTCACCTGCTGCTTTAGGTAAAAATTTTGCTTTGTAGCAGAAATATTTCAGAATGATTCCTAGAAAGGAATCTGTGCAAACCAGATGAAAACAGAAGGGGGGAATGTGAACTTTTCATTCCAGTGTAGCATTTTCTATGTATATTTTTTCAAAGATAGCATTCCAAATCTTCTACGTAGACCCCAGAAATATGCAATTGATGTTGCTCTTACATTACATTTTTCCTTGTTTTCTTCAGTAATGCAAATAAATGAACTTATTCAGAAGAGGCAGCTTTTGGAAGCCTTTGAACACATCAGGGATTTGGAAGGAGAACTCTTGGCTGAAAGAGAGGCCAAGAAATACGAAGACAACCTCAAAGATTACATGGTGAGGGCCAAAGATGTTGATTTGCTATATAAGTATCTCTCCAAGGAAATCCAGGATATTGTAGAACAGATGCTGTTCTCTAGCATGGATGCAAAGGTACTAATAGAAAAGATGGTGGCTTTAATTGAAGAAGAAGAAAAAGCACATGCTGGGGCTACGAATATCACTGTGCCTTCCGAGCCTGTGAACCAACTTGGGTTAGCCAGAAACTGGAGAGAACTTTGGGAGAAAACGGTTAGCGAAAGTGTGAAAAAAAGGATCCATAAGGTACATATACCATTGAAGGATGATCCATCTTGGCTTTTGACACACTTAGGGTTTCTCAAAGATGTCGTGAGGCAAGATCTATTCACCATCAAGGATTCTATACATAAGTTCTATCCAGACGATTACCGTGTGTACGATATTTACCTGAAGGCTTTCCACGAAGCCCTCTCTTTGCACTTACAAGGCATCCTGGAAGCACAAAATAGTTTTGAATCCCATGAATTCCATGCTGTTCTCCATTGGGTCACAAAAGTATACCACAGGTAAGTGTCCTACTCTCTGAACACCATACCGTTTCCCCAAAAATAAGACCTAACCTGAAAATAAGCCTTATATGCTCCTTCCAGCTCAATTATTTTATGATCTATGGGTCAAAGATGCACCCCAGCACTTTGTGAACCAATACAGAAAGCTACCATCTCATAACAGCAAATTAAGCAACCCTTATGCAGATACCAATAGGATTCTGGCCACTATGATTAACAAATACATACATGTTGTTGTTGTTTAGTCGTTAAGTCGTGTCCGACTCTTCGTGACCCCATGGACCAGAGCACGCCAGGCCCTCCTGTCTTCCACTGCCTCCCGGAGTTGGGTCAAAAGCATGCTAGCACCGCCCTTCTCTGTTGCCTCGCCTTGTACATGAAAGCTCCTCACTTTCTCAACTTCAGTTCTAAGGTGGCCATTGCTCCATAGTCATAAAGAACAAGGCACTCCAAAAAGGAGGATATTTTTCACAATAAAAAAAGGACATTTTGCATTAAATGTGTATATGCTAACTTAAACTAATCTATGCCAATATCATCACAATTCAATATTTGTTCCTATAAGTGGAAATGCACTACTGCTCACCATATTGCGCATGACTGTGACCAAGTAACAACCTAATATACATCAAAAAATAATTAAGGTATACTGTTGAACAACTCTCTGAAACACCCTGTGCATTCTGTTTTCTGGAACTTACTGAAAATTAATATATATATATAGAAAGAAAACAAACAGAGGTCAGTGACTTTTTTTGAAATAACTAGGCAACAATCAGTTATTTAGAGTGTATGGGCAAGCAACATGTGTTCAGCAATACTGATGCTGGGATTTGTGCCTGTCGGTGCATTGGATTTATACTTACAATTTTTGATCTAGCAACTGATGGTACCTCTGTGTAAATACACAAGTTTTCTTTTCTAAATATAGATTGTTTTATTAACTGGACCAGAAGATGAATTCTGTGAATCTCTGAGAATAAGGCACATTCCAAAACAAGAAAAACTCAGTCCATGTAACTTCATGCACTGACAGTTGTGCAGTAGAGTGACTGTAAATGTTTAAAAAATGTACACATAGATCAATGTTCCCTCTAAGGTACGCGGGCACACAGAGCTACATTGGCACCGCACAGTCTCAGCCAGGGTCAGTGCCTGTTTACTTTCGGGTTTCAGATGGAACCCTGCTCCCCTTGCGCAGACGGGCAATGCTCCTGCATAGCAGTGATAAAAATTAGAGGGAATGTTGACATAGATTTACCCTGAGACACCTACTTTTCTAGCTCTAGTGTGAGAGAAATAAATCACCTGTATGAGAATGTGAAAGTCAAGAAAATAGCTCTTGAGTATCAACAAGGTTACTGTGTCAGTTAGTTTCAGCAAAAAATGAAAACAAAATTATAGGGTACCTTAATGAGTAACAGATTTACCCTGTTTCCCCGAAAATGAGACCTAACCTGAAAATAAGCCCTAGTATGATTTTTCAGGATGCTCGTAATATAAGCCCTACCCCAAAAATAAGCCCCAGTTAAGTGAAACCCTGCCCTCCACCATTGTGCAGCAACCAGAAGATGACATGACTGTAAAATAAAACATTCCCTGAAAATAAGCCCTAATGCATTTTTTGGAGCAAAAATTAATATAAGACCCTGTCTTATTTTCGGGGAAACACGGTATTTCAGTGTGAGTTTTCTTGGATTATAACGTGATCAGTGAAAAGTGCTAATTATATTAACATCCTGGTTAACAGTTAAATGGCTACACTGAGGTGATGTTGTGTCAAGGAGGAGAACTGTTTACAGTGGACCCTCGACTTACGGAATTAATCCGTATTGGAACGGTGGTTGCAGGTCGAAAAGTCTGTAGGTCGAGGCTCTATTGACCTACAATGCATTGAAAACCGATTAATCCGTAACCGGCCGTTTTTGGTCCATTTTGTTTGATTTTCCGGTCTGTAGGTCGATTCTCCGGCCGCAAGTCGAACCTACATTTTGCGGCCAGAGAAGTCTGTAACTCGAAAAGCCAGCAGGTCGAGCCGTCTGTAAGTCGAGGGTCCACTGTAGTTGTAGCTCAACCACAGACAGTGGAAACATTCTGAGTGTTATTATATGAAGTGTGCCAAGAATCCTTGGTCTCTATTTAATCCTCCTTATGTGCACTGGAATCTGTGAATGTAGTCTGGCTCAGTTGTCTTTTGAATCTTCCGTTGTACTTCCTTTTCCCCCACAGTACTTACTCTGATTTCTGTAACAAGATGTCTTGAGAGATTGAATGTTCTGAAACTTCTTTGCTGCTTCTGGTGTCATATTACTATTTATTCTCTTGCATATAGATTGTCTTGCTTGTCCTGTGCAGAATGCAGAAGGGCACTGCTGGCAGAGGACAACATAGATCTTAGCAGATGAACAAGTAAATGAGCCCTAGATGTTCTCAGTGACATTGTTGAGGCCCATTATGGTGCCATTGGAATAGGAAGAGTAGATCTTGATTACTGCCTTCTGTTATATGTTTATTTCCTGGGCAGGGATGTGTACAGACACATTTGGTATTGCTTTTGTTTACTGTTTCTCAGAGTGATATTTGTTTGATCCTTTTTAGTATTTGTATACTTACTGTTTTTAGTATTAAATATTGTCTTTTAATGATGCAATCCTCCCTGCGTCCTTTTAAGAGAGAAAGCCAGGGTAAAAATATTTTAAATAAATAAATGAATTAGTTCAGTAGAATTTTGCTATATTTTCCCTACAGAAATGGGAAACCAAGATGTTTTTACATTACTCAAAGAAACTAATGACGGAATGATCTGTCCTATTGCTGGCAGCATCAAGGAGGCAGGATATATACAATCAATTCACCTGTCACACTATCTATCTACATAATTTCTTGGAACAATTCAGACTGGTTGCTCTACTTTTTAAAAGACTCTCATAAATAATAAACATATGTGTTTGCAAGAATATGATGTAACTCCTTTTATGCTCTACTTCAAAGATTTTAAATCTACATGAAGCATCCCACTCTTGTTTTCCATTAGTGAAAGAGGCCCAGAGAGTCTAATTGAGTAGCAGGGCTTTTTGTTGTTGACCACCAAGTTATGCATGGACTGCTTTCCTGATAGAGATCAGCTATAACATATAACTGGTGTTAAGTGGCTGCTAAGCAGCCAGTGTCCACTTGAGCTGATGTGTAGATTGCTTTTTACTGCTTCCTTCTAAAAGTTCTAATAGTTTTCTTATTATAGATTTCTGTTTTCCTGCCTGTTATGCTTCGTACAGGGCACCTTTCAGAAAACTTCCAAGTTTCTAATGCCTCGCAGCTCCCACAGAACTTAGCCCCACCCACCACTTTGCCCAGCTTCATGAAGATTCATCCTGTCCAATGGAGCCTTTATTTTTTAGCTATGAGTGAATCAGAACACCTGAGAGGACTTGGATTTTTTTGATTAAAGCCCCCAGAATTCTGGCTGAGAGATTCCTGTAGACTTCTGGGAACTGTAGTCCAAAAAATACAAAGGTCCTATACCTATTCTGCTTCCTTTTGAATCTTTCACTATTCAACTTCATTGGATGAAAAGAGAGAGAGATATTTCTATATATCACTTTATCTACACTGTGCATAATTTTGTAAACTTCTATCATAACCCCCCCACATTTGTCTTGTTTTCCCCTTAAGATTCAAAGGTCTTTAACACTGTAGGTTCTCATTATTGGGGAGATACATCTTTTTCTCCTTATATTCCAGTTCTATAATATCTTTTCCCAGATGTAGTTCCCAGAATCGGACCATAGTCAAACCAAAGATTTGTAATACAGCTGTTATGACATAAACCATCTCCTAATGATCCTCCCACTTGAAAATTTGCTTTTTCATAGCAATTGCAAACTGTTTTGAAATTTTCATCAAGCTATCATCCATTGGAAACCCAGAATGTCTTTTCTGCATTCATCACCAGCTGGAGATACCATCAACATGTATGTAAAACGACATTTGCCATTTTAATGCAGTTCTTCAATTTGGAGAGCTCTTTTGGGAGAGCCTCTCTACCAGACCGTATCATGCACATACTTGTTGACATTCTTGAAGGACTGAAAACTAGTGTAATGATTCTTATCTTTGTAGAAGCCATATTGTCCTGTCAGCAAGACTTTTCTTTCTATGCGTTGATAACTTTACCCTGTGTTCTTAAGTGGAACTCTCATTATATTTTCCAACACACTGTCTGTCACAGACATTGAGCTAATTAATGTACAGTTTTCAGAACCAGGCCGTAGTTAAAAAGAGATGGGGGCCTGGTTCTGAAAATTGTCCCCTTTTTGAGTAGGCCAATTCAGGCTTGGGTATTTACCTTAAATCCTGGTAGTGAAGACAAGTCAAAATAATTCTGTGAAAGCAGATAATGCGTTGTTATGGTGATCAGCTGTAAAACACAGCAAGGTTCCTACAACTTTAATAGTGGTGTAGAAGAAGGGATTTTTGAAATTTATCTATACAGTTCTTAAAGCTGCACCAGTTCCATTCTCTTTGGCATCTGACTGCCTTATACGTTTTAACTATGGAGAGAATTAATAGTATTTCAGAATTTGTCAAAATCCCACTTAAGATGGTCATGTGTCCTCTCAGAGGAGACAGTCCTTTGTTTGAAGAGCTGCCACAGGATAGTCCTCCTTTTAAAGGTGTCCTCCATTTGAAGGGGCCATATAGTAAAGTCTAAATGTTATTTAAAGATAAAGAAAATTGACATTACCAATCCACAGTTAGTATCTGGACAGCAGATTCAAGAGGCACACAAGTCACTTGGTTACTGTCTACCTCATTCATTTGAGATACGTTTTTGTTTAAATTATAACAATTATTCATACAGCTTTATTGAATGTATAAGTTAGAATGTGTAGTTTTTGCAAAGCAGCATCTTTCCCCCCCCTCTTTTCCAGCGATGCATGTCATTCTTTTTAGTGATGTGTAAATGGCCATCTTGGACTCTTCCAGCACCATCTTGCATACTGTATGTGTACTCAGAAGTGCGTGTCACTGAATTCAACGATGACTTATTGCCAAATAAAGATGTGTAGGATTTCAGATCAAATGAAATAGAATCCTCAATAAAGCTGATTTGAGGCAAAGCAGATTTGAGACAACAATCTATCTCTGTATTAAGGTATAGTGGCTATCAATGTGTATACATATGTAATTATGCAGATCTGGTTTGTGTTTGGGAAGTGAATTTCAGCATTGCTTTGAATTTATCTGAATTTTTAAAAAACATTTTATCAAGTTGCTGCTTTAAGAAAGCTGTATGTATAAGTGCTGGATCAACTTGAACCCCAAACCTTGGTAGGTTTGTAAGCAAATATAGATGGCATACATGTTAAGGTTGAAGTCTGAGGTGGTAAAACAGCTAGGGTGATTTGTAATAAATAAATAAAATATGTGCCTTGAGGATAGAATGGAAGGAAACATCCTTTGGAAGGCTGCCACTGCTGCTCTAATTCCAAGTTATGAGTGTGTGGTTTTACATGGGCTGCTTGGAATTCCATTTTGTCAGCTGAGACATTGGCTCTCTTGGTTCTGATTTGCAGCACAGAAAATGGTCTCCTTATTGTAAGAATCATAGTTGATCAGCTTCAACTAAAATTGATGATGTCATTAGCAAGATGAATTTGATTTAAATCAGATATATTTAAATCTCAATTTAAATCATGATTTAAAATTTTAAAATGGTTTAACGTAAATCATGATTTAAATCAATTTGATTTTTATTCACCCTGGTGTATTTCGTGAGTTGGGAAGGGTCCAAGAGGACAAGTGTCTGTTTTATGTCCATATTCAGGAGTGTAAAGCTGTAAGATAAGTGCCAGGATTTAAGGAGATGGCTTCTGAGAGAGCAGAATCAAGATTAAGCCTTTACTTAGAAGCAAAAATGACCATAATCAGGAATAATCAATAATCCCTTGATTATTGTTGTCTGACTGAGAATATCTGGTGAAGTCAAATATCTAAGCAGTAGTTTGTCTGGGGCTAACTGTGGAACCCTTCTAATTTTCCTGCACTATCAATTTTTCACTCACAAATTTTTTTACCTGTTCCTTAAGTGAGTATTTTTAGGCAGAAAAAAATTGTAAGAGTTAAAATAACAAAACAATGTATTAAAAAGCACCAGAAGTAGTAAAACACAAACATCACAGAAGTTGAATCATGTTCCATAAATGATGCCTATGTAATGGTGATGATATCACCTGGGGAGATTTTTGGTAAATAAAGAGTTCCTGGTTCTGTCTTGCAACCAACTTGAATTACAGTTAGTTTCATTGTGTGCAAGCCATGTGAGTCCTGGAACGGAAGCAGGAACTCTATTGAAGATCTCTGCCTGTTGGTAATGTCATCCACCTTAAACAGGCTTAATTTACAGAACAGTATTTTGTCCACAACAGAGAAAAATCTAATTAATGTACAGTATATCACAGAAGTGAGTACACCCCCTCACATTTCATAAATATTTTAGTATATCTTTTCATGTGACAACACTGAAGAAATGACACTTGGCTACAATGTAAAGCAGTGAGTATACAGCTTGTATAACAAGTGTAAATGTGCTGTCCCCTCAAAATAACACACAGCCATTCTTGTCTAAACCGCTGGCAACATAAGTGAGTACACCCCTAAGTGACAGTGTCCAAATTGGGCACAAAGTGTCAATATTTTGTGTGGCCACCATTATTTTCCAGCACTGCCTTAACCCTCTTGGGCATAGAGTTCACCAAAGCTTCACAGGTTGCCACTGGAGTCCTCTTCCACTCCTCCATGACGACATCACAGAGCTGGTGAATGTTAGAGACCTTGCACACCTCCACCTGGCACTCAACTTCTTTGGTCAACCATGGCGAGGCCTGTTCTGAGTGGAACCTGTCCTGTTAAACCGCTGTATGGTCTTGGCTACCGTGCTGCAGTTCAGTTTCAGGGTTTTGGCAATTACCTTATAGCCTAGGCCATCTTTATGTAGAGCAACAATTCGTTTTTTCAGATCCTCAGATAGTTCATTACCATGAGGTGCCATGTGGAGCTTCCAGTGACCAGTCTGAGAGTGTGAGAGTGATAACACCTGCTCCCCCTTCACACCTGAGAGTTGTGACGCTAACGGGTCTCATGACATCAGGGAGGGGAAACGGCTACTTGGGCCCAATTTGGACATTATCACTTAGGGGTATACTCACTTTTGTTGCCAGCGGTTTAGACATGCATGGCTGTGTGTTGCGTTATTTTGAGGGGACAGCACATTTACACTGTTATACAAGCTGTATACTCATTGCTTTACATTGTAGCCAAGTGTAATTTCTTCAGTGTTGTCACATGAAAAGATATACTAAAATATTTATGAAATGTGGGGGGGGGGGGTGTACTCACTTCTGTGATATACTGTACAAGTTAAATTCTGAACCAACTGATGTTTCTGAAAAGTATTTAAAGTATTTGTTGTTGTTTAGTCGTTAAGTCATGTCCGACTCTTCGTGACCCCATGGACCAGAGCACGCCAGGCCCTCCTGTCTTTCACTGCCTCCCGGAGTTTGGTCAGATTCATGTTGGTCGCTTCGATGACACTGTCCAACCATCTCGTCCTCTGTCGTCCCCTTCTCCTCTTGCCTTCACACTTTCCCAACATCAGGGTCTTTTCCAGGGAGTCTTCTCTTCTCATGAGATGGCCAAAGTATTGGAGCCTCAGCTTCAGGATCTGTCCTTCCAGTGAGCACTCAGGGTTGATTTCCTTCAGAACGGATAGGTTTGTTCTCCTTGCAGTCCAGGGGACTCTCAAGAGTCTCCTCCAGCACCACAATTCCAAAGCATCAATTCTTCGCCAGTCAGCCTTCTTTATGGTCCAGCTCTCACTTCCATACATGGCTACTGGAAAAACCATAGCTTTGACTATGCGGACCTTTGTCGGCAAGGTGATGTCTCTGCTTTTTAAGATGCTGTCTAGGTTTGTCATCGCTTTCCTCCCAGGAAGCAGGCGTCTTTTAATTTCGTGGCTGCTGTCACCATCTGCAGTGATCATGGAACCCAAGAAAGTAAAATCTGTCACCGCCTCCATATCTTCCCCTTCTATTTGCCAGGAGGTGATGGGACCAGTGGCCATGATATTACTGTAGTTTTTTTGATGTTGAGCTTCAGACCATTTTTGGCACTCTCCTCTTTCACCCTCATTAAGAGGTTCTTTAATTCCTCCTCACTTTCTGCCATCAGAGTGGGATCATCTGCATATCTGAGGTTGTTGATATTTCTTCCGGCAATCTTAATTCCGGTTTGGGATTCATCCAGTCCTGCCTTTCGCATGATGTATTCTGCATATAAGTTAAATAAGCAGGGGGACAATATACAGCCTTGTCGTACTCCTTTCCCAATTCTGAACCAATCAGTTGTTCCATATCCAGTTCTAACTGTTGCTTCCTGTCCCACATAGAGATTTCTCAGGAGATAGATAAGGTGGTCAGGCACTCCCATTTCTTTAGGAACTTGCCATAGTTTGCTGTGGTCCGCACAGTCAAAGGCTTTTGCGTAGTCAATGAAGCAGAAGTAGATGTTTTTCTGGAACTCTCTGGCTTTCTCCATAATCCAGCGCATGTTAGTATTTAGCCCCTAATAAAACACGCTGAGGTAATCTAATCTGGTTTGCAACATTATGGATAGTTTTATAGACTGTCTCTGTCCAAGAGGCATTTTGGCCAGCTAGTCAGTGGAAGGTGTCACATTCACAACTACAACTTTGCCTTCCAGTATGAGAAACTTAGACAGTCCACATTTCCTATTACAAACCTGATCCTTAAGGAAAATGCAATTCCATCCAAAATAGATTAGAACCATTACTCTGGTTAAAAAAACAACCTGCCACTGATAGTTTTTTTTTTTTCAGGATTAAGTGGTTCTCATCCAGTCCATTTCTGATCCCAGACATTGATATGATAGTTTCCGTTACCGTACCACAATCAAGAAAAGAGAACGGTATATCTGGATAGCAGATGTGTGTTGATGACAACGTATTCCAATTTTGTGATGACTTTATGGAATGATTTCATGTAAAAGTTAAGTAGCAATGGGGAAGAGACAGAACCCTGTGAGGTATTATAATACAAATGTCATAGGGTCAAGTTATTGCTTTTCAACACAGACATATGGGATTGGCCATCAGGTAGAACCGCTTTAGTGAAGCCTTAGCTTGGCATGGTTGATCTTACTGAAAGATGGATAGGAGACAGATTATAAGGTTGTGCTTTGCCAGTCCTCCTCTCAGGATAGATCCTGAGTATTATGAAGGTATTTAGTTCTTGATGGTTCTAATTCAGCTCCCCCCCCCCCCCCCAATTTGAATTCTGCTGCTGCCGCCATGCCACCTTTTCTCATACACAAGTCCTGGCTTTCAGGAAGGTATAATTTATTTAAAGGACAGAATGAAAAAAGCAGAATAGTTTAGATCATTGAATATTAATAATCATGTGCTGTCAAGTCAGTTCTGACTTATGGAGACCATTTTTCAGGTAGAGAGGACTTAGAAGTGGCTTATCATTCCCTTCTTCTGGGGGCACCCTGGGACTATGCAGCTTGCCCAAGATCACACAGGCTGACATTACTATACTTTATTAGTATGTGGAGTGCTGGTGGGATAAGATATTCCAGCATTTTTAATGGATTTGTTTAATTGTTTATGTCTTAGAATATTTTTTTATACAGTATAATAAGAGTGTGGCAAAAAATACTTAACTCCCTTTCTTCAAAATATGTCTTGTTTCTAAATGGCCTGAACTATTTAGATATTATTAATAAATACCATACATTTTCTTAAATTTATCATTTTTGTGCCTAATATTGATCATTAGAATTATTAGTTCTTCGTAGTGGCCTCTGTGAATGCACACAAATGGGTTTATCCTGCGCAGGACGTTCGGAAGATTCTAGAGCTTAGAAAAAAGAAACAATTTAGTTCCCCCCCCCCCCCGGGCGCAAGCTCCACCTCCTCAACCTTCCTTTCAGTTCCTTTTTTTCCGCCGTTGGGTTAGGACGTGAGGAACAGTAGAGCGTTAAGGAAAGTACTTTTTTCAGTTTGGTAGAGATTCTACCTCGTTTCTTTTTCCCTAATCGTTTATTTGTTAATTATTATTAGTTTTCGTAGCGATAATCTCCGTTTTTGTCCAATTTTCGCTACTCTCCCGCCTTCCCCTCCTGCCTTTTCCTGGATTTCCCCCTTCTTTTACTTATTTTTCTGCTCCTCCTTATTTTATGGCCCCTCTGGGCTTTAAGAAGTGCTCCGTTTGTCCACAAAAAATCCCACTAACGGACGGACACGATTTGTGCTTATTTTGCCTGGGGGAATTCCATCAAACCCAGTCGTGTGCCGCGTGCAGAAACTTCTCAAAGCAGGCGATTAAGCTGAGACTCCAGTGCTTACAATCCTTTCTTTACGAAAAGACTCTGAACCTTGGCATGGAGGTGCAAACCCTGCCCTCTCCTACCCCTCCTCGTTCGGAGGTTACTAAGTCTATCCCCAGTCCGGCTGCTCAATCCGTATCCACCTCGGCTTCGGTACTTACCAAGCCCAAGGACTCTCTTAAGCAGGCCAAATCGGTTTCCTCTAAGGCTCCACTGCGGCCAGTTGATCCTGCTAAAAAGAAAAGAGACAAGGAAAAAGTTAAGAAACAAAAGAAAATTGCCAAGCCAGCTATTGCATCCCTTCCTTCGGCTCCGTTGCCATTGGAGGAATCCTCGAGAGAAGATCTTGGGCTCTCAGATAGGGAGGAACGCGCCATTCCTCCAGCCCAAATGCCTCATGTTATTCCTAGCTTCTCTCTGAGTTCTGGCCATTGTGAGGTTGACGCACCTTCCAGCCCGGCCTTAGCCCATTCTAGCCCTCGATCCTCAGGGCGGGCAGATATTGACGTCGAATCTGAACAGGAGTCCGCTATATGCACTCCTAGAAAGAGAGATGAGAAGCGCAAACATACTTCTCCATACAAACCTTGCGGCCATGAGGAGCAATATTACCATCCAGAGGGTCCGCCGCCTTACGGCTATCCTTACTTTGATCGATACCACCCGTATCATGGCTATGGTTATCATGATGAATATAGGGGTCCTAGTTACCCTCCACCACCTTGGTACTCTTCTGTGGCGCCGCCGCCAGAAGCCCCTCAACACCGAGGGGAAGCCTCTGCTCCCCGAGTCGAAATACTTCGGAAGAGAAAGACGGTACCTGACGTCTCTATACTAGCCAAACGGCCTAAACACCACGGAGGCCGTTCCTCGGTAGAAGCGACTACACTTTACTCCGGCCCCTCCGGCCATGATACCGAGCCTTTTTCTGCATCTACGCAGTCAGATGCTGACCCCCCCTTCGAGGATCCACTCAAGGGATTTCCATCATTCGCCATCACGGGCTTCTGTCTCGTCTAATAAGGATGACTCATCGTTGTCGGGTGCATCCGAGGCTCAACACCCTTCCGCTGATACCACAGACAGTCATCCCCTGTCACCTGCAGATGACTACACATCTTACACACAACTAATACTGCATATGGCGAAAACCCTACAACTTGATGCCCAAATATCGTCACAGCAGGAGAAGGACTTAGTGTTCCACGATATGGACCAGGATAAGTCGCTCCCACCTAGTCTGAGCCTTATCCCTGCGCTTCTTAAACTGGTTAAAGATTCATGGGATAAGCCGCCCTCGACTCTTCAAATTCCTCGACGGGTTGAACACCATTATAAGACGCATGGGTCGGAATCGGACTTCTTAGCCAAACACCCGATCCCTAATTCAATAGTGGTTGAAACCACGCAATATAAGTCACGCACTAGGTCTCTCACGACACCTATGAACAAAGAGGGACGAAAGATTGACTCCTTGGGGAGAAGACTTTACTCGTTAGCGGCACTAATCATCAGGATCTCCAACTACCAGGCGGCGATGGGCGCCTACCAGAGACATTTATGGGACAAGATCCTCCCCACTCTGCAAGCAGCGCCAGAGCCATCGAGGACAGAAATTCTGAACATGTATACTGAGGCTACTACCCTCGCTAAACAGCAGAGGGTCGCTGCGAAACGTACTGCTGACACCACATCAAAGACCATGTTAACTTCGATAACAGTCAGAAGGCACGCCTGGCTCAGGGTGGCTAACATTGTCGACAATACCAAGGCTAAGATTGAGGGCCTCCCTTTCGATGCCGCCGGGTTGTTTAATGAAAAAACTGATGACATAATGGAGAACATCCATAAAATGAGAAAAACGGCTAAATCTTATGTTCCGTACCAACCATACAAATACCAGAGGCCTCCGTACAAGAAGCCCTTCTACCACCAGCAATTTCAATACCAGCCCTTTCGTTTCAACAAGCAGCAGGCTCAGGAAAGGGTCTACCAACCTCAACAGACCAACCCACTGCAATTCAAACAGCAACAATACCAAGGCACTAGACAGCCTTTTCGCAAAACACAACGAAGGGGTAAGCAATACGCCTAATCATCCTTATAGCCCCTCAAGACTCTCCCCGTTCCTCCCGGAATGGAGGAGAATTACAACTGATAAATGGGTTCTGGCTATTATTGAAAAGGGCTACCTCATAGAATTTGCGAGGATCCCTCCGCCCAATTTCATCAAAAGCACCTTCTCAGTACTTATACAAGAGGAAATATCATCACTCCTCGAAAAGGGTGCTATAGTCAGAGTTCCATCTTCTGACTCTAACAATGGGTTTTTCTCCCGGTACTTTGCAGTCCCTAAGAAGGATGGAGGTATTAGGCCAATCATGGACCTTAGAGACCTCAACAAATTCATACTATATAGAAAATTCCGTATGTTAACCCTTGATTCCATTCTCCCTCTCCTATCCCAGGGAAACTGGTTCGTAACCATCGACCTCAAAGATGCGTATTTTCATATATCAATACATCCTACTCACCAGAAGTTTCTCAGATTCTGGTTTGAGACCACAACATATCAATTCTCTGCTCTCCCCTTCGGGCTCTCTACAGCCCCAAGGACATTCACCAAATGTATGGCTCCTGTGGTAGCGTTTCTCCGTACCAGGGGAGTAGCGGTCTTCCCTTATATCGACGACTGGCTCCTGGTTGCCCAATCATACCACGACGCCGTCAGAGCCACGAAACTCACGTTGGAAACTTTAAACAAACTGGGCCTAAAGATAAACCGCGAGAAATCTCGTCTAGAACCATCTCAGCTTGTCACTTATATCGGAGCCGAGCTCAACGCCCTAGAAGCAAACGCATTCCTGCCACTCCAAAGAATCATGAAAATTCAAAAGGCAGTGTACCGATTTCGGCTTCACAAGACTGTAACTGCCCACGACGCACAACACCTACTCGGCCTGATGGCGTCCACAACGTCAGTTGTCCTCCACGCCAGACTAAAACTGAGGACGCTCCAATCCTGGTTCCTCTCTCATTTTGACCCAGTATCGGACAGCCCACTAAAGAAGCTGTTTGTATCACCAGCTCTGGCAGATCAACTCACTTGGTGGTCATCCATCCACAACTTATCAATGGCAGGCCCTTCAAACCGCCTCACCTCTCTATACAAGTGACCACGGACGCGAGCCCCTCGGGATGGGGGGCACAGTGCCAAGAACTCCGAGTCCACGGCTTGTGGGTGAAAAAGGAGAAAAAACTGCACATAAATCAGTTAGAAATGATGGCTATCATGAACACGTTCCAAGCCTTCTTACCGCGCATCAAAGGAAGGGTGGTGCAACTAGTAACGGACAACACTACGGCCATGCACTATATAAACAGACAGGGAGGGACACGTTCTCTGTCCCTCCTCCACCTCACCATAAAATTTTGGGAATGGTGCCGCACTCACCATATTTTCCCTCAAGCCATCCATATTTCATCAGAGGACAACTACCTTGCGGACTGCCTCAGCAGGCTTCCCGCCCGCATGTACGAATGGTCTTTAAGCAAGACGGTCTTCCGGGACATCTGCTCCAGATGGGGCCAACCAACGATAGACCTCTTTGCCTCCCGACACAATGCAAAGTGCCCCCGATATTGTTCGAGGGCAGGCGTAGACACCGAGTCCCTCGGGGACGCATTCATGATGAATTGGTCCGGAGAACTCGCCTACATTTTTCCTCCGATACCCATGTTACTCAAGACGGTCATCAGTATCATACAGTACCGAGCGGACACGATACTCATCGCCCCGTGGTGGCCCCGACAGCCATGGTTCGCTCACCTGAAGTTGATAACAAGGGAGTTGTTTCACCTACCTGCGATGCCAACCCTCCTGTCGCAGAACGACGGGTCCATTCTCCATCCAGACGTCGAATCCCTCCGCTTGACCGCATGGAGGATAACCCCGAGTTCTGTGCGATCTTAGACCGTGCTAGAAAGCCGTCCACTTCCCGACTCTATCAGGGCAAATGGCAGTCGTTCATTAAATTCACTCAATCTCAGGGGCTCGCCCCAGTCCCAACCTCCCTTAAAACGATACTTACCTTCATCCTACATTTATTTAATCTCGGACTCGCTCATTCCACTATCAAAGTATATATCGCAGCTATCATAGCTCACCAACCTCCAGGTTCTCGTTCTGCCAAACTCTTTTCCCATTCGACACTCAAGAAGTTTCTCAAAGGTCTACATAACATCAGGCCTCCATCACAAAGAATCGTACCACAATGGTCGCTTCAACTTGTCCTGGACATACTTACGAAACTGCCATTCGAACCCATGGCCACCTGCAACGAGAAATTCCTTTCTCTTAAGACTACCTTTTTAGTGGCAATCACTTCAGCGAAAAGAGCTAGTGAGCTAGCCGCTCTGAGATCAGACCCTCCTTACTTATAGATGCACCCTGATAAAGTGACTTTACACCCCGATGTTTCCTTCCTGCCTAAGGTGATATCAGATTTCCACCTTAACCAACCTATCATATTACCGACATTATTTCCGTCTCCATCTTCACCGCTTGAGCGCAAGCTCCATACGCTAGATGTAAAGAGAGCCCTGGCTTTCTACCTGGACAGGTCAAAGCTCTTTAGATGCTCACAAAGACTATTCATATGCTATCATGGTCCCAACAAAGGTGCTCCGGCGTCTTCTCAAACAATATCGAGATGTATAGTGCAAACCATCCAGTTAGCATATCAGCTTTCAGGCAAACTGGTACCAGACCATTTGAAGGCGCATTCCACCCGTGCAGTCTCCACATCAACCGCTCTGCACCGTGGCATTCAGGTACCAAATATCTGTAGAGTAGCTACCTGGTCCAACCCTCTGACGTTTGCGAAGCACTATCGCCTCGACGTCAGAGCCAAAAATGATGCTACCTTTGGAAGGGCGATACTGACATCCTTGTTACAGTGATGGCCCTCCATCCGGTGAGTAAGCTTGCTAATCACCCATTTGTGTGCATTCACAGGGGCCACTACGAAGAAAGTTAGGTTACCTACCTGTATCCATGGTTCTTCTAGTGGACCTCTGTGAATTCACACATCCCTCCCTTCCTCCCCTCTGTCCGTCACGTTGCCTTTCTATTCGATACCTATTTTTTTGGTAACGGCGGACTAGGGAACTGAAAGGAAGGTTGAGGAGGCGGAGCTTGCACCCTGGGGGGGGGGGGAACTAAATTGTTTCTTTTTTCTAAGCTCTAGAATCTTCCGAACATCCTGTGCAGGCGCAGGATAAACCCATTTGTGTGAATTCACAGAGGTCCACTAGAAGAACCATGGTTACAGGTAGGTAACCTAACTTTCTAATACACTGCTTCAAACCTTTTCCTTCTTACCCCAACTCATTAGATAGGATGGGTAAGAAAAGCCAAATAAAAGTAAAGATATTGGATAGGACTTTGCTGAATGATCTTCTGTGTACTAATGGACTGAAATTTATTTAGGTGCTACTAAATAGTTCCAGGGTTTTGCAAGGCTTTCATCTTGACAAATGTACATTTATTGAGTCACTTTTGCTTTAATTTCTTTGCTTCATTCTCTGCTTTTCTTGTTTCCACAAAATTAGTTGTTTTTGTCTTGAGAGTTTAAGTATTGGTTGATGTTAACAAGTTTTGCAAAACCCTTTTCTGGTGGAGAGAAAATAATAGTCTGGCAATCAGTGTTTCATTCTGAAAGAGGCAAATTAGCCTCATGTGAGAAGGTATGTGGAAGAATGATCATTCAGCCAGTTATTAGATGGCATCACCAGTTTGCTTTGAGTCACAGTTTTAATCAAAGGAGCATAGAAAGCTGCCTTATGTCATGTCAGACCATCGGTCCACCTATCTTAATATTTTCTCTGCTAGCAGCAGCCCCCCAGCATTTCATACAGGAGATTAAATTCATTTGTCAGCCTCAACTAGAGTAGATCCAATTAATCAGTGAGAGTCATGTATCCATTGACTTACCAAGTCTCATCATTCAGTGGTCTTCTCTGGGAATAGTTATCCTTCAGCAGTTGCTCGCTAGTGATGACAGAGGTTGAAGCTTGGGTCTTGTCCATGCAAAACATCTTCCCTCCGCTACTGTGCTATATATAGTCCATGTCTCAGTCACCCTCCAGGCTGGAGGACCACTGCCAGTAGTCCCTACTTGAATTAAATTAAGCAGTACTTACAGCCTTTCTCAGACTGGAAACAAATCTTCACACACCACCTTATAAGATTCGTTGTGCAACTTATACAATCCTGATTCAGCTGATATTTCTTTAATATTATGGCCATGGCCAAAAAAAAAAAAAAAAAAAGGCTGAGAATGACTGTCTGAATCAATACAAAGCAGATTGTTATTGCATTGGAATACCTTCCATGCTAAACTCAGCATGTTTGCATCAGTTAAGACATGCATTTTTTGCTTGATGTGAAGTTTTCTTATGAAAATGGGAGGAGAAGGAGAAAATGAGGTTGCTGAGCCTGTATGTAGAAATCTGTGCATTGTTTTGTATTCTCACCATAAACCTGATTGGTTTTGGTACCGTTAAGGGAAAATTACAGAAAGGTCTTAGGGAAATGTGAAAAATTTTAAAAATGGGCTTTTCTGAGATAGGAGGGTGAGACATTCCTGTTTACTACCCAGATCCTCTTAGCAGCTCTTCCTGCTGAAGCATTTTAGAGTTTCATTTTGCAGCATCTAGTATGTTTTGACAGGCAGTGTAGGCCCACCTGCTTCCACTGTCAGTCCACTAATACTCATTATAGATCTCACCATTCTGTTATAGTGAGTTTATTTGCTGTTCCGTGTGAATGACATGCCTTATTAGGAAAGGTCAGCTGGCCATTAATCTGTGACACTCAGGCAACTTGACTCTTCATTGTAATGGGATGGGAAATTTTGATCAAGCAAAATTTGGCCAAGAGACTGGTTCTGCACCATCTGCAACTGTAGCCAGCCTTCAAAAGGGCTGGTCAGTATTAGTGTTACCACTTAACTGAGACACTGACTAGATCATCAAACATGCCCAAACAGATGGTTAGTGCCCCACTAGTTACAGAACCTATATGAGCCAAATTCAGTTAGATATTTACTGTCATTTGTATATTGTACACTGAAATTCTCTTTTCCAATGGAAAAGCCTTCTAAAGGACGAGTCTTCCAACCTCCTGCATATTTCTGATAAGGTATCTATTTGGTTCAGAAGTACTTGGGATTTCAGCTCTCATTGGACTAGGTGGCATCCATATTTTATTGAAACAAATAAGGAATAGAGCATAATATTAATATTTTTCCAGTTATTACATATGATGAATGTTAAAATGGGCTCTGTTCAACTCTCTCTCTCTCTCTCTTTCTTTATGGGATTTGTATTCTGCCTCTCTGCCTGAAATGAGACTCAAAGTGTTTCACAGTAGCAGTAAATAAAAATACAGTTACAACACAAGTTCAAATATTAAAACGTAATAAAACTTGCAATTAAAACAAGCAATTCAAAACATGCAATTTATATATGCTAATAAAAATGCATTCTATCATATTCAACCTCATATGTTTCTAAAAGTGATAAGGCTAAGAGAAAAGCCTCTACCAAATATCTTAAAGCTCAGGAGGCTCATATGGGAGATTATAGCTTTTCAGGTAACCTAGATTTGAAGTCTTATCGTTCCTTATAGATCATAATCAGTGCTTCAGCTATGCCTGCAAACCATGGTAGGCAATGAAGATAGTGTTATAACAAAGTACAGTAATGGCATAGTTGATGCAGCAAATTCCAGTCAACAGTACAACTGCAGCATTTTGGACCAGCTGGAGTTTCTATATGTTCTTCATGGCCTCTGTGAAATCACACATATGGATTATTTCTGCACCTGCATGAACATCTTCAGAATCTTCTAGAGCTTAAAGAAGTCTTAGGGTATGCCTTCTCTACCAAATGTGCTCCTTACTCTGAGGGCAGTTCTCAGTTCCCACTGATGCAGAAAATAAAAAGAAACCTACCGATTCCAACTCTTAGTCAAAAAAGGGTTGAACCAAGAAATCCAAGGGCCAAACATCTCTGCCCAAAGCACCACTGTTGTTCCTCATTGCCCCTCACCCCATATTGAGGCACCCAACAAACCTGATGAGGAGCATGAAGACCTGGTTTGCCTCAGCTTGGCATTGGAGGGAGAGGTGGCTCAGAATAGGATATCATCCCCAGCCTTTAGTCGTTCACCCAAATGGAGCCAACTTGCCCAGCAGGCCCTGGCTAAGCTTTTACCACCCTTTCACAATGCAAGGGCTGCTCCAGCAGAGGAATCACTCACTTTTCAGGATCCTCCTTAGTATCCACCTTAGAATCGGGCTTGATCCTCAAGAATAAAGGGTCTGACCAAACATCACTATTGTTGTAAGGAGTTGAGATACCTTTTTCAATTTTTCGTGGTGCTGTATCTTCTTTCCTGGCCTGAAGTGACCTTTCCTGCCATCTTATTACCAATACCAAATGATGCCAGGTAACAAGACCACCAGTCTGTTTCTAGGCTCGCCCACTTTCTCACCAGTACAGGCCATGTACATGCATCAGTCTCAAGAGCCCTCGCACTTGGTTTCACCAGAACCAAAGCACTCACTCAAATCTGTGGACTCCAGATTGCCTGAACCCAGACACTCTCAAGCTGCCTCAAATCTGAAGACATCAGAACCGATGAAATCATACTAACTGTCCACATGCGCCTTCTAAATCTCTGAGAAAAAGGTGCCATGCTGATCGCTTGATAATAGTGTTGACATTGCGTGCAAGAAGGGAACATCATAATCATTTCTCCCACATTGACCATTCCAGTTTGGTATCAACAGAGGATCTAAGGAAGGCACCTCACCACACTGACCTTCCTTCATCCCTGTCAGTCTCCATGTCCCCAGTTCAGGTTTCCAAGCACTGTAGACCTACCTCTCAGACTCCATCAGGAAAGAAATTAGGGTGGATTTGATTTAGATTTTTAAAAATGGATTTTTTTGACATTTTAAACAAACAAAAAAAGATTTTTAAAATTTAAATCATGACTTAAATTGTGATTTAAACATTTTTTTTAAAAAATATTGATTTTTATCCACCCAGAAAAAAAATTTAGATGCACACTGGTTTTGACCCTACTGGTTTCAACAGCTCCAGACCAGCAACACATCTCTGGCGCGTCATTGGAATCAAGGTCCCTGACATCTCAGCCAGCTGCTCACAAGACATGGATAGACCCTACACAGGCTCCTCAATTATCTAAGCATTCTCAAAACCAAAGACTCCTAAACCAGGTGCAAGCAAAGATTCTGCCACCTTGTCAGAACCATCCAAGGCCATGAGGACTAAATATGGACAACATGTCCCCCAAAAAAGAAGAATTACTGCAAAATTAAAAAAAAAAAAGCATTTCA
Organism: Intellagama lesueurii; assembly: GCA_037013535.1. Lineage (NCBI taxonomy): Eukaryota > Metazoa > Chordata > Lepidosauria > Squamata > Agamidae > Intellagama > Intellagama lesueurii. Next base: position 182,359,463 of record JBAJHW010000002.1, read on the forward strand.
CACTCACCTTATAGTTTTTGTCCAGGTCCAGGCACCACTCACCTGTACAGGGAGACAAAGACTCCATTACTAATAACTCTTTTGATTCTGACCGCTCTGATGAGCTCTGTGATTACTGTCTCTCCATACTCATGACCACTCCTGTGTTGAATGTTGGGGATACTAATCCCCCATCCCCCTCTGACAACTTTAGGTCCTACTCCGTCCTGGTCTTGCGAATGGCTAAATCACCCCAACTCAAAATTAAACAACTGCCTCCATCCTGTTCAGAGCCTCTATATTACCAAATCAGCATGAATGCTATTCCCCTGATTCATATCAGCATCCTTCTTTGTCTCCTGGACCTTGTAAAGGAATCATGGCAAAAGCCTTCTATCCTGCCCCCAACATTGAGATAAGTAGAGAATCTTTACAAAATTCATGATAAAGAGGCCACACTGCTTCTTAAACATCTCTATTATAGTTGAAGCCTCCCAGACAAGGTCTAGGAGTCACCGCAATATAGCCTCCAGTAACAGAGAAGACCAGAAAATGGGTACAATTGGTGGAAGAATCTATTCCACCACTTCCCTGGAAGTCAAAGTTGCCAACTACCAAGCGAAAATGGGGGCCTTCCATAGATTTTTATGGGATAAAATGCAACCCTTCCTCAACAGTCTGTTGGAGTATAGGAAATTATTAGCCTTGATTTTCCAGCAAGAACTGTGGGCTTGGTGACTCAAGAGATGTATACTGCCTGTCATGCCACCATCGGCACTGAGAAGAACATGGCAATGGCAGTGGCACTAGATTATATGCATGGCTCCAGTCAGCGGGTATCTCAGATGACTCCACACCACACATCAAGGACTTGCCATTTGACAGTGAGGGCCTCTTCAACTCCAATACTGACAACGTCATGGATAACCTGTACAAGAAAAGAAATACAGTTTTGTCCTCACAAACTGACCAAACGCCCTAACACTCTTATTAGAGACATCCCTAGCTCATATCCTCCACTCTTCAGAAAGAACAAAGCCTCCTTCCACATCTTCTTCTTAATACTACAATTGATCTCAGGCTGCTCACTTATAAGACTGTTCTTGGTTGTTCTTACTTCTGCACGCAGGGCTAGCAAACTGGGTGTCCTCCAGTGCATTTCATCTTTCTTACAGTTTTATAATGATAAAGTGACCTTATTCTCTCCTAAAGTGGTCTCTGAGTTTCACCCTTGGTACTTCCTACATTATTCCAGTTGCCTGCCTCAGAGTTGGAAAAGTCACTCCATATCTTGGGTGTCCACTGGTGTTAACCCTTTATTCCTCTAGAACTAAAGACTTTCAAACGTCCAGTAGACTTTTTATTGGTCACCAAGTGTCAAATAAGGGTCATCATGTCACACCTCAGGGACTGTCCAAATAGTCAGCACAATTACCTTATGCTGCCAACTAGCTAAGAAGCCACTACCAACTTCCTTGGAAGGACATTCTGCCAGAGCAGTTGCTCACATTTCTCAGAGAATTTCAATTGAGAGACATCTGCAAGGCAGCAACCTGGTCGCAGCCTTTGACATCCATCAAACGCTATAGATTGGATGTCAAGGCTAAGGTTGACACTGCATTTGGCAGAGTGGTAATATCCTCTGTTTTGGTATGACATCCCACCAGCTGGTAAGTGAGATTGCCAGTCACTCATACAGTCATGGCGAAAAATATTGGCACCCTTGCAATTCTGTCAGAAAATGCAAGCCTTATCTCAGAAAATTGTTGCAGTTGCAGATGTTTTGGTACTCACGTGTTCATTTCTTTGGTTTGCGTTGGAACAACACAAAAAAACAGAGAAGAAAAGTCAAATCTGATACAATCCCACACAGAAACCCCAAAATGCACTGGCCAAAATTATTGGCACCCTTAACTTAATATTTGGTAGCACCCCTTTTGGAAAAAAGAACTGAAATCAATCCCTTCTTGTAACTATGAATGAGTTTTTTACACCTCTCTACTGGAATTTTGGACCACTCTTCTTTTGCAAACTGCTCCAGGGCCTTCAGATTTGAAGGATGCCTTCTCCCAAGTGCTGTTTTGAGATCTCTCCACAGGTGTCCTATGGGATTCAGATCTGGACTCATTGCTGGCCATTTCAGAACTCTCCAGCGCTTTGTTTGTAACCATTTCTGAGTGCTTTTTGAAGTGTGTTTCGGGTCTTCTGCTGGAAAACCCATGACCTCTGGTGGAGACGCAGCTTTCTGACACTGGCCACTACGTCGCGCCCCCAAATTCTTTGGTAATCATCAGATTTCATGATACCGTTCACACAGTCAAGGCATCCAGTGCCAGAAGAAGCAAAGCAACCCCAAAACATCTTTGAACCTCCACCATGTTTGACTGTAGGGACTGTGTTCTTTTCTTTGAATGCCTCATTTCTTTTTCTGTAAACAGTGCCATGATGTCCTTTACCAAAAAGCTCTACTTTTGTCTCATCTGTCCACAGTACGTTCTCCCAGAAGAATTGTGGTTTTGTCACATAAGTTTTGGCATACTCCAGTCTTGCTTTTCTATGCCTTTGTGTCAGCAGTGGTGTCCTCCTGGGTCTCCTACCATAGCGTCCCTTTTCATTCAGATGGCGACAGATAGTGTGAGCTGACACTGTTGTACCCTGTGTCTGCAGATCAGCTTGAATTTGTTTGGAAGTTAATCTGGGTTCTGTATCCACTATTCGAACAACCCTTCGTTGTAATTTTTCAGTAATTTTGCTCTTCCGTCCACGTCCAGGGAGGTTAGCTATAGTGCCATGGGTTGTAAACCTCTTGATGATATTGCGCACAGTGGACACAGGAACATTAAGATCTCTGGAGATGGACTTGTAGCCTTGAGATTGTTGATGTTTTTCCACAATTTTTTCTCTCAAATCCACAGACAACTCTTTACACTTTATTCTTTTCTCCATGCTCAGTGTCACACACAACACAAAGGTTGAGTCAACCTTTCTCCATCTTAACTGGTTGCAAGTATGATTACTATATTGCCCACACCTCTTACTTGCCACAGGTGTGTCTAAATACGAATTAAAGGAGCATCGAGGAAGTCACAAATTAAAGGAGCATCACATGCTTGAAAAGCAATGATTTCTTACAATTTAGACAGGGTGCCAATAATTTTGGCCAGTGCATTTTTGGGTTTCTGTGTAGGATTATATCAGATTTGACTTTTCTTCTCTGTTTTTATGTGTTGTTCCAACGCAAACCAAAGAAATGAACATGTGAGTACCAAAACATTTGCAACTGCAACAATTTTCTGAGAGAAGGCTTGCATTTTCTGACAGAATTGCATATTTTGCCAATATTTGCCAATATTTTTCGCCATGACTGTATATGTGATTTCACGGGGACCACAAAGAAGGAGGACAGGTTGCTTATCTGTAACTGTAGTTCTTTGAGTGGTCATCTGTCAATTCACACAACCCACCTGACTTCACCTCAGTCTGCTCCACAACTCCTACTGTTTCTATACAAGTGGCAGACTGGTGGAACTGGGGACTTTCCTCAGGGTACAGAGCATGTATGGTGGAGTGGGTGTGTCCTAACACTTCTTTAAGCTCTAGAAGATTCCAAGATTCACGCAGGCATAGAACTAACACATACATGTGAATTCACACAAATGTAACCCCACATAAGAGTGTGCTACAGTATTCCAAGCAGGGCATACCTGAGGCATGTTCAGGGCTTGAAAATTTTTAGAATGTCTCACCAGTCAGTCAAAAATTTCACCAGTCAGCATGACCGGACTATAGCCTTGCAATTTATTGGGATTGGGAATCACTGATTTATACCCTCAGACTTGGGTTGCTTTATTACCTGCGTGCCTGTGGGGTCATGAAGCTTGTATTTTGAATGCCTTTCTTTTGAATGTCTCCAGCAAAAATGAAACTGAAAGCCATCAGTTTTGCCATCTTTGGGAAAATTATGTTATGTTATGTGTATGTTATTTGTTTATTGTTTTTAGTGTGTGTTGTAAGCCGCCTAGAGTGGTCACAATTGACCAGATAGGCGGGGTGTAAATGAAATAAATAAATAAATAAATAAATAAATAAATAAATAAATAAAAGCACCCGGCCTCTTAAGGAGCCACGGTTCCCTCCCACCCCAGGATGTGTCCTTGTTCGGTTGAAATTGGGAGCAGGGAATCTCCATATTCTCCAGCATGGGACTACTCTACATTCTCCTGCAGAGCTATATCTCTATGTACCACTCAAATTCTCTTCTCACGAGAAGAGGGCAGTTTTCCTTTTGCAATGGGAGGGGGGAGGGGAGGACTGCAAGATTAGAGAGAGAGACAGTCGGAGGGGAAGGAGGCAGGGAGGGAGGGAGCTGTGACTCGTCCAGCAGCATTTTTCACTCGTCACAGACGAGTGGACGAGTGCATTTTTCTAGTCCTGGGCATGTTTTATTAGGGATACCTCAGACATCTAAGAGCATTTGACTCAGTAGCCTAAGCCAGGGGACCCCAACCCCCAGTCTGCGGCCCTGTACCGGGCTGTCACCTTGGTAGGACCAGGCCGCAGAGACATCTCCTGCTCCCCATACCCCCCCACTCACACATGTACGCATGTACGCCCCCCCACATACATGCACAGACGCACGCATGCCCCGCTCCTGCACACATGGACACACACATGGCCCGCCCAAGGATGCCCCCCTGCATGCTAAACCGGTCCGCGGTTCGAAAAAGGTTGGGGACCACTGGCCTAAGCTATGCAGATATGCTCCTGGCCAATGCTGAAACCAGAAGTACACCCAAACTATGGCCCTGCGTCTTTGGGGGGAATGTAGCCACATGCAGTGCAGATTGATTCCCTGTTTTCTGATCCTGTCTTTCAGCTGCCCAGGATCACCTGTCTGGCTGACATCAGGTAGTGATTTAAAACTAAATAGCTTTCTTGGATTTAGAGGGGAAAAAGAGTGAATGTGTGTTTGGAATCATCAGCACACTGATTCTGGTAATCCCTGCAATTCAGGAAATCTCTCCTAGAATTTTGGTGAAGATGTTACATAGCATGGGAACAAGATAGATACTAAGATTTCTCACAAACCAAAGGCCTCAATATTGAATAGGAGTCCTGCGGCACTGCATTCTGTGTTCGCCTCTCTACAAAAAAATTGGAGCCACCGTAAGTCAGAACCTCCAAGTCCCCTCTGAGAGAGGGGGCTTTAAAAGTATACCATGGTCAGTAGTATTGAAAGCCAGCAAAGGGCCCAGTGAAACAGGTAAGGGCATACTCTCCACATCACTTCAGGTTGGAGGTTGTTCATCGAGGTAAACAAAGCAGTCTCCATCCCATAGCCAAGCTTGAAGTATGAAAAGGATGCCACCCATTTAAATTTTCCCATCCTTTCCATGAAGTGGACCTACCAGTTCTTTGTTCTTCTTCTTGCTCTGAGCAGAGTTGAAAAGCCTCTTTTTGTTATATTTAACTTTAACTGAGCTTTCATCCTTCCAACAAACATTAGCTGTTTGTACTGTTACTCAATGGTACGTCCTCATTCCATTTTCCATACTTGCTTCTATTAAATCTCAGCTTATTTGAAAGATTCATATGCAGTTGCCACTGATTCTTTTAGATGCCTCCTACTTCAAAATCAGTTTTCTTAAAGTGTGCATCAGAATACTTTCATCTTTCTTGTTCCACAGCATAGAGAATCTGAAGAGCTGTGGACACTTCCACCCAAAGTTCCCACTATTGTGACTTCATCAGCCCTATTGGTAAGGACAGGCTCCATAACTGATCCCTTTATTTCATTTATTCCACTTTTTGGAAATTCAAGTTGTTAGCAAGGCAAGAGAATTTGCTGGATCTTTATCCTAGACAGAGGTGGAGTTCCAACAGATGCCAAGGTAGTTGAAGTTTTCCATTAGTACTACAACTTTCCTCTTCAAATTTTGGTGATCTGATCTGAGAGCAAGGTTCTCTCTAAGAACTGCGCCTCCCTCCATGCAGCTTTCCTCCTCCTCCTCCTCAGGTATCGTTTTCAGCCCCTTTGGTTCCAGTCACAGTGGAACCCTGTGTGCAGGGGGCGGAGTCACATGGCAGAGACGCCAAGCTGAAAATTAGAGGGTACATTGTCTGAGAGGGTGTCATCAAAGTCTTCAGTGTAAGCAGATCCTCATAGTGATATTGCTTTTATTTTCCTCTCCTTTAATTTTATCCAGTGCTCTTCGCTATTCTTTAAGTCATGGATCTTTCCATGTTTCAAGTTCTCTTCTCCTCATGGGTGTATACATCAATTTTATATAGTGTTCATCTTATCTTCCGGTTTATTCTTCTCCCTTTGAATGTTATACTCTTCTATTTAATACGTTTGAGGCAATAATGCTTATTAAATCATATTTAGTTTTCTATGCGAGGAGTTCAAGTTCAGTTTGTTTGTTTCTTTCCATTAGTCTAGAGATATTTGAAGCCAAATGTTATTCCAGTTGCATTTTTGTTATTTTCTCCCATCCACTAATGTGTTTCTGTACCACTGTGCCAATTTCTGATGCATCATTGACACTATTGTTCCTAATACTTGGTGTTTCTGTGTTCTCTGGAATACCATCTCCCTTCCTGGCAAGATTCAGTTCAAAGCCCTCTTTATCAGGTTTGCAAATTCCTATAAAACACATTCTTCCCAATCCCTAAGAAGTTTAATACGTTTCTTGTCAAGAGTCCTCCTTCGTGGAAGTGCAGACCATGATCCAGAAAGCCAAAAATTTTCCAACACTACAATGCCCAACTAGTTGTTCATTTCAAGTATTCCTGTCTCTTACTGAGCCATGACCTTCAACAGGAAGAAGTGAAGAAAGAACCATGAATTCCATAAGGCCCTTTCCTTCCTACTCAGAGCCTCGTAGTCACTTAGAATATGTAGAAGATCGTATTTGGTAATGTCATTTATTCCCATGTGGATCAGATGGAAGAGATAATAGTTGGTGGGCATGGTGAGTCTGGCAAGCTTCTCTGTTGCTCCTGGCGTTTTGAGTCATGGAGATAACGGAACTCCCAGACATCCTTTCAGGTCCACAAACTGATGTCTTTGCTTCCCTCAGTCATGTATCATTTGTTCTTCCAGGAAGTAGAAAGGAATCCTTCTATCCATAGGCCCATCCACAGCTACAGTTCTTCCTGAGGCTGCCAACTGTTGTTCCTGTTCTAGTAGCCCAGAATCATGTGATTCATGTCTGTTCTTTTAGCTGAGAATTCTGCAGCAGTGTCCCTGTTCCAGTAGCCCAGAATCATTGTGTGCAATTTGAAGGGTGAAGAATGCTTCCAGACAGTAGTGCTTCTTTGTGTCACATCGCTCCAAGGGCTTGCCTCTTGTGCTTGCTACTCTTTCTCCCTAGAGGCATTCCCCTTCTCTTGCCTTTGCAGGAAAGCATTCTCTGCTCTGTTCAGAAGCACTGTTTCACCCAATAAGCAAAGGCTAAGCAGGTCTCAAGTCAGTTGTATATTCTTTCCAGAAGCACAACCAGCTTGTACTTACTGTGCAGGTGAGCATCTGTTCTCACCATGTCTATTTATAAAACACATACGTGCAACAACTTATTTGAATAATTACTTTTGAGTGCAGATCTGGAGAAAGCAACTGGAGTGCAGGATGAATACCTCTGAATTTGCCTTGTTCCATTCTACTCAAGCCAATTTCTTTCTCTTCACAGATACCTGAAGGAATTTCGTACAGAGCAGTGTCCGCTTTTTGTGCAGCACAAGTGTACGCAGCACAGGCCCTACACATGCTTCCATTGGCACTTTGTCAACCAGCGTCGTCGCCGGTCTATTCGTCGTCGGGATGGCACCTTTAACTACAGTCCTGACATTTATTGTACCAAATATGATGAGACCACAGGGATCTGTCCAGAAGGAGATGAGTAAGTTTCTCAATGCCATATCTTACTTGACCAGATGGAGTTTCGAACATGTAGTTATAGAGAGGATAATTTTTTTAAAATCATATATAGAAATATGGGAAAACTACATTAGGAACTGGAACAAAATATTAATTTATGTTGTTCTCTACCTGTAATTATCCCCACCTTCTGTATTGAAACTATGATCAAAGTTTGGTGCTCTGGAATAATCCTAGAGAAACTAGTGAGTGTATTTCAAAACAAATAGCTTGAGGATTATATCCTTATTTTACTAACATCTTTATTGTCAGAAGAAAAAAGTGCTGGATTTGGTAATCCTGAGGATTATGTTCCTCTGAAAAAGAATTTCTTTTTGGGAGCATGCTTTAGCCCTTAGGTTTGTACGGACTCTCTTTTTATCCATCTCCTCTGCTTTTAGGTGTCCATTCCTGCATAGAACTACTGGTGACACAGAGCGAAGATATCACCTGCGATACTACAAAACTGGAATCTGTATCCATGAGACTGACTCAAAAGGAAATTGCACCAAGAATGGCCTCCATTGTGCTTTTGCTCATGGCCCCCATGACCTCCGCTCCCCTGTGTATGATATCAGGTTAGTGCACAATAAGGGTCTAGTCTGTAGAAGCATGTTTGCAAAGTCCAAATGAAGCAGACTAGTGTATACAGTGCTAATGAATAAAGATTTATTTAACATCAGAAGCAACATGTATGTTTTCTACTCTTCCTGTGCTCTTATTCTGTGAAGGAATCTGTTATACCCTGTTCCTGATTTGTTTTGCCCCACCACCACCCCAGTTGTAAGGTGACTTTGTAAGGCAGTTATCAAAGGACTAAGAACCATGTGGAAATGTAACTGTGAGTAATTTCACTATGTGCCTGTCTGTCTCATCACCAAATGTGGGCTAATTCTTCACTATTATACTCATCGGGCACATAGTGGCAAGTTAGGTGGGAATAAATTGAACCTATTTTCCAAACCAGCATTTTAATTTATCTCCGCCACAAATAACTGTCAAAGAGCACCTTACAATTAAAAGAACAAGATGAGATTTCACCCTGACTTTTTTGGAAACAGATTTATATAAATAACACAAATAACCTAAAATTATTGAGTGCGAACTAGACATTTGCAGCAGATGCTGATGTGAAAATCCTGATGACCACCAAGATCTGCTACACACACACACAGAGGACATGCTTTGCAGTGGAGATGCTCTGCATGGAGAAGAAATGCCTGACCCTTTTTCTACCTGCATGTTTCCCCTACAGCTCCCTCCTCCCTAGTTTATATTCTCCACAATGCAACAAGTAGGCTTCGTAAATCCATGATGGGGAGGGCACAAAGAAAAAGTGGCAGAAGTGGAACAAATTGGTAATCTTTTCCTTGCAAATTGTACCCCGCTCCTTCCGACGTGTAACTGTTTGGCATTGACTGGGTTTCCAGATCTGAGTGCCGCTCCAGTCCTTACTGAGTTTCAAGCACTTAGAGGTAAAAAAACCCTACCCTCGTTTCTGTTAAGTATGTAGGAGATCATGTTTAAAGAAAGGGTGACCATAGTCTTTTCCAAGAGCTCTCTGAGACTAAAAATATTGAAGTTGAAATTTGGGGACTGAACGTTGTATTTGTTGAGGGGATAATGAAGACTGAAAGTATTTCTGAAATAGGAGTACATGAGACAAGACAGTTTTAAGTAGATTTCTTTTGGGGGTAACTTGGTGGAGGCACAATAGTTGAGATCCCATCAGGATTTTACCATCTTCATTGAATCTTGTCCCTGCATGCAAATGTATATGTGTGTTGAATAGGAAATTAATGAACCAACAATGGGAGATGCCTGGCAGCATCTTGTTTAAGTGGGCAGTTTGATTTGTGAAGTTTGTCTCCAGAATAGTGGGAGGGTGAGCTGCTTATCTGAGCCCTTAATCTCTAAAAGTAGGCTTGGTAATAAAATATATTTTTAAAAAATGTATGGGAATTCCTGCATTGTGGCAATTCCTGTCTGGTAGACACATCTCTTTCTCTGAATCTTCTCTATCTGCCTATTGTTCATTTAACTCTGTTCCCTAAGGGAGCTTCAGGCCATGGAGGCTTTGCAGAATGGTCAGACCACATCAGAGGGTGGCATAGAGGGTCAGTCTGCAGTTGCCGCTAGCCATGCTATGATAGAGAAAATACTCAGTGAAGAGCCAAGGTGGCAAGGTGAGTTCCTTAGGATGTTACACAAGGGTGTCCATTGTTCTTGGACTGCCCACTTCTCCTCTCACAATGGTCTTCATGTAGGAACCAATTTGCCTATTATCTTGAATTAACCAGTCACGCCTGTCTTCACAGACACAACATATGTTTTGGGAAACTACAAAACAGAACAGTGTAAGAAGCCCCCGCGTCTTTGTCGCCAGGGTTATGCCTGCCCTTACTATCATAATAGCAAAGATAGAAGAAGGAGCCCTAGGAAACACAAATACAGGTACAGTGCTTCAGAAACTGGTATTGGACTTGTGATACAGAGAGCCAGTATGATCTAATGATTTCGATTGAACGACAGCTCAGGAGACTTTGGTTCAAATCTCCGGTGCTATCAGACTCGCTGGGTGTCCAGTCACACACTCTCAGTCTGTCCTACTTCACAGGATTGTTGTGGGTATAAAGTCAGAGGGAGAAGCAGAGCCATGCACCTCACCTTTCCCTCATTAGAGGGAAGATGAACTATAAGTGTAACAAATAATGTTGATAAGAATAGCTTTGACAAATAAAGGGCACTCCCCCCCCCCCGGTAGAACAATATTTGTAATTTTAAAATGATAAATGAGCTGCAGCAGAAGATTGTATTGCAAACCAGTTGGATCACATGATTCAGATCTGTGGAGGAACCTCCCCAGGTTGTGATTAAGATTAACATTCTTCAGATCTCTTAAAACTTCCTTTTCCTAAGACACACGTGTAATAAAAGTGGGCCCCTACTTTCACTTCTAGGTTGTAGTTTTCGGAATGTTAGTTCAACCGAGAGCAATGAACTCCCTTTGAAGTTAAACTTGGAGTCAGTTCAGACATTGTTGCTGTGATGAAACCATGCTGTCACAATTTTCGGAGTGGGAATTGCTTGTTTGCTTCCACGTGGAAACTATGTTGCATGACAAAACTTGGTGCTTCAGAAAAAAAAAGGCTCAGTGAGATAAGACTTCTCTGAGACATCATTTCTCCATAAAGCTCCTATACTCTTAGAGCTCAGTGTTTAATTATTTGACATCTTGGCTTCTATTTCTACTGCTGTGAGTGCTTCTCTTCTGGAAGAGTGAAGACAACGTACCGTGTTATGGAGAATGAGCCACTTTTTTGACTGAACATTTCCAGTGTTGAGGCTTAACTTTTTTGCGTACTTGAAACCTACCAACTTCTGCCTCTGTTTAACATGATCTGAAATCGTTTGTACTTAGCTTTGGATAAAACTTCACTTACATTTGCTTTTTGGAGAGTTGTGCATAGCAAAGAGTAAAGGCACTCAACATAGAAAATTCAGTGATAGGATCTTGGGAAACCTTTGACCAGGATCTCTTTTTTGGGACAGTAATATGTTTAATTGACATTAACACGTAAAATTTGGATCTGTGATTCTGTTCCATCACCTTTTTATTTATGCAGGTCCTCCCCATGTCCTAGTGTGAAACATGGAGATGAGTGGGGTGATCCCAGTAAGTGTGACAATGGAGATGCATGTCAGTACTGTCACACCCGCACAGAGCAACAGTTTCACCCAGAGGTATCGTGAGCACTTCTTGCTGAGCACCTACTTAAACACATGAAAACTATATAGTATTGATATGATATACTGTAATATTTCTAACAGAAATCGGATATTGTTTGAAGAATATTTCAAGGGAAATGAGAATTTTGAGGTGCTAAAATTGCTTGGGGTCTTGAATGCTTTATCCGTAAGAACCTTGCTGACTTATACAGGTTGGGAAATAAGATTTTCCTGGGACATGTCAGAAGCTAAAGGAAATTTGTTGGTGGAGTATGAAAATGTCGAACAGGCTAACACAGGCCAAAAGTTGCATGTGTCAGTTTGACAAAGATGCAGGCAGCGCCTTGATGACAGGCCAAAGGTTGCTACACTTCCTTACCTTTTCTTCTTCTTTTTTTTCCTGGATCTGTGTTACGTTAAGAGATGTCCAAAATGCAAAGAGAAAGGTTTTACTGTCTTGCCTTCATTCACAAGAAAGCTTAGAGTAATGGTGGGGAACTAAATGACATGAAGGCTTTTAAAACTGTAACAGTAGATATAATGAATAATAGAACTGTGCTATATCCATGTGCATATAAGGGTGCTGAGTTAGTGTTAGTGTACACAATGCTACTGAGGTCTTTAAGAAGACCATTTGTTTTCTAGCCGTTTGTGAGTATTGTTCATACATGGTTGTCCTTGTCTGTCAACAGAATCCTTTAAAATTCTTAGTAGAGAAGCAATTCAACTGTGATTCTCTTCTTTTTCTGGCCAATTTAATTCTACTCAAGATCTTGTTCTGCAGTGTGATTCAAATTTAAATGTTAGAGGATGTGTAGGTATTAGCTGGTTGAGAACTTTAGCATAATTCTTAGAATGCATACATCTGAAAATGTGTACTTAGAATGAGTAGTCCACTCTTTGCTTGTGAACTGAAACTGGATCCCTTGATAGAGTCAATGCATGCAGCCATCTTTGACTAAATAGTAAGAATAGTAAGGTGCAATCCTGTATGCAATTATCTGAGAAACATCCAGTTGAAATTACCTCTTAGTAGACATGCATAGGATGGTGCTGCAGTTGTAATCTGAAGTATTAATGTGTATATATCCATGGTAAATTTTCTAATAGTGACCTGTGTGTGTCAAATCCAGTGCTGTAAATGACCCATATAGTTAAAGCACAATCCAGGATATATAAAATTATTGTTTCTCTTGATGTTTATTTAAAAAAATATTTGACCAGTGTCCTATTATGTAGTTCCGTCTGAGCAACAGTAATTTATTTTGGGGTTCGGACAACTTGGTATCATTACACATGAATTATGTGCACCCTGAAATAAAAAGCCAAACTCTTTAATTAGTGGCAGTCTGCTATGGATAGTGCAGGCTACGGAACAGGATACTGGCCTATAATACGTAGCTGGTTCTGTGTTGTCTCAATATTTTGTTTTGTTTTCCAGATTTACAAATCAACAAAATGCAATGACATGCAGCAGTCTGGCAGCTGCCCCCGAGGACCCTTTTGTGCCTTTGCACATGTAGAACGTATGTGGCCTTTTCATCATCTAATGATGTGACGTTAGGGTTCATAGTAGGGTTCATAGTAGGGGTATTGGGCATGCATTTTTTAATGTGAGCCTATCTAATTCTTACTTCCCAAGGCAATGCTTGGCTGAAAACACAGCCACTTTTCCATGTTTAGAGTTCTCCAAATTTTGTAACATAGTTCAGCAGTGAAAAAAAAAGTGTACAAAACTGTGTGTGTTGGTTGACATGGACCCAAAAATGTGTGTTTTCATGGGGGGACGGGAAATGCAAAAGAGCATTATATTAGAAAAAATTGCTTGTGAAGACTTGTATTTGAGGATTAGTGTGCCCAAAAACATACATGTGTTTGTACAGACTTTTTCAGGGAAAAGTGCAAAGTGATGTAGAAACAGGATGAAATGAGCTTAACACTGGAAAATTATGAAACTAAGAGAAGCAAAACTGGAAAGATTCATTTATCCATCGTTGAGTGACTATGCCTGTTCTGTCAAGCAAAAACAAACAAACTCCAAAACAGATAAGCATCCCTTCACCTTGGAAAGAAACCATAAAGTTCTCGATCTAACCACTGGATGTCACTTCTGCTTTGAGGAAATAGAATTAGAGCTAACACCCCCTGGTGGCTAAAGGATCTTTTCCAAAGTTAAACAATACAATATACAAACCAAATTCATTGCAATATATTTTTGGTTCTGCCTTCAAGTAGCTGGAAATTGTAGTTTGGCTGCCTGATATTTTGAACACACCACTCATTTCTGTGAAGGAAAGGGAAGAATGTCTGTGTATGGTGTGTGCTCTGATCCTTCTTCAGCACTGAAGGGGATGGGGATGAAGAGACTGGGGCATGAGCCTTTTTGTTCCTTTCTGTGGATGGTGTTAGAGAGGGAAACGACACACTGTCTAGCTGGGAGGAGAATTCTTAACACAAGTGTTCTCAAAAATAGTACAACATAGCCATGGAGAAGGGGATACCTTTTAGAGGGTTGCCCGAGTACTTACATTGGTATGATGAGCACTGTTTGTTTCTCACTATAACAATATCTGAAATAATTCCAAAAGTGTAAGAGGCATTTTGAAAGTGGGTATAGATTTTTTTTTTGTTACAAGCACTACCTAATAACTCTTGAAACACATCCTGTTCATTCTGAAAGTCTCAGATTCAGTCCTTCTCCCCCCTCCCGAAATAACAAAAAGGCTTGTGGCACCTTGAAGGCTGACACATTTTATTTGGCATAAGCTTTCATGGACTTGCCCACATTTTCCCCCCAAAATAGGTGTTGGTTAGCAGTGTTGAGAAGAATTTGCTGAGGGAATTGCTACTCTGGACAGATTAGTCAGTACTGAGCTAGATGGCTCATTTGGCTGACTGACCAAGTTTTAGAAATCTTGTGTATGTATTTTAGCAGTGGATGCAATACTGTAGACTAGCTCAGGCTTATCCTGAAAACAGCCTCAAGTGCTTCCTGAACTTGTAAGTCTCTTTGAATAGATAATGTCAGTTGAAAAAAATAGAATTTAGCAACATGTCTTTTTTTTAAAAGAAATCTGTCTACCTTTAATTAATACCTACCTGCAGTCCACTTATTAACTTCACCTGTTAGACTTGGTGATATCTTTCTTGATAACTGGTGTATATTCATGTTGAGTTCCTCATATTCTGGTTTTAAATAACACTAAGTGATAGCCGTGAAGATACTTGACCCCTTAGTTCAAACATTTATACTGAACATTCAAGCACTGTGATTGCTGTTTCCATGTGGTGCAGCTACACACTCATCTCTCATCAGGTCATGTGCACCACTTATGATTTAGTCTCCACTCTGGTCGTTTTGATCAACTTTTATAAGGCAACTTTTTCTTCTGGATATCTAAAGAATGTTGTCTTTCTAGAATTTGTGCGCATACCAAGCCAAGCATGAACCTACATCCCAGTAGGGATTTTTTATTTGCCGGCTAGGAATGGACTGAGAGTTACTAATTTTCTTATGCTAAGCAACAGGATTTCAGCCATTATTTAGTAACCCTGAAGGAATTTGATTTTCATAGAATGAATAATATTTTATAAGATGAAAATAAATGTGTAGATTTAAAAAAAACCACTTTTATTTATCATGTATTGATAAGTATTTGTGCCATTATTTAGGGCTAGGAATTAATATCTATTGCAAAATTAATTTTACATAAGGAATATTTTTTGGAAATTAAACTTTGCTGATTTGTCCCTTGAAGGTCCTGGGGCTCCTGCATAATCACTTTCATCATCAGGAAGCTGTTGTGAGCTGTGGGGTGAGAGGAGGAAGTCTTTCAATTAGTGAAAGTTTCCACCAACAGGATGACTTTACATGGGAGCATCAGCACCTTCAGGGGAGAAATAGGAAATTTTTAATTTCTGAAAAGTTGCATCATTAGCCTTATATGGCGTAACTTATGGCAATGGGATTTTAGCCATTATGTAGTGACATGGATTTTTAAAAAATTACATGCAATTTTTACACGTAATTACATGTAATTTTAGCCGTATATATTGTTACATACAGTATTTCCATATAGTTGCATATCTCTAATAAATACAGACATACATATTTCCACATATTGACCTCTATTTCCATATTTTTGCTACTTTCACATATTTTAGATTCAGTAACATGATGAACTGCTGGTCAGAATCCTATTGCATTACATGATTGTAACAGCAACTGAGCAAGCATTAGGAGTCAGTTTTGCCAGCTGACTTGTGCAGTGGGACACACACACAGTCTGGACATGGCAACTGTTAGCTGTCAGATTGTGAACGCCATGCCGTTTTGTATGTCGCAGTTGACAATAGGATTTTGGCCACTGTAATCTATTTTAGAAATGTAAAAATAAATAAATAAACCAAAAACAGACATATGAGCCACATCCATATCCATTTTTGCCATGCATCCTTGGGCATACAGACGCTGGGGTGGTAGCCAATTTGAAAAAGGGCCCTAACCATACCAAAGTTCCTTCCTCTAACTTAGGTCAATTCCATTAAAAGTTCACACTAGGGTATGGAACGGACAGCCTTAGTTGCCTTACTTAATGAGTGTTAATGAAGAATGGATAGGAGAGGTGCAAACCTGTTGTTTTTTCTGGAGCTCCTGGTGACTCAGATATCATTGATCCTGATATTTTGTGGTGTTCCAATGGTTCTTGACTTCTTTCTTAGAGAAGCAATGTTACAGCACAGCACTGGGAGACTTCTCTCTCCATTAGTCTGTGAGGTGCTGCAGTGTTCTGTCTTTTCCCTCATGCTTTTTAGCATCTGGGGGCAGTCATCTAGAGCAGTGGTCCCCAACCTTGGGCCTCCAGATGTTCTTAGACTACAACTCCCAGAAGCCTTCACCACCACCTCTGCTGGCCAGGATTTCTGGGAGTTGAAGTCCAAGAACATCTGTAGGCCCAAGGTTGGGGACCACTGCTCTAGAGGTTTGGTACTCAGCTTTTCCTTTTATTTCCATCTGCATATCCTAGGGAGGTTGTTGAAATCTTGAGCTGGCGTCTGAAAGTGGTTTTAGAATAGACGAGAATGAACCTACTGAGACTTTAATGGACTGCTGTCTGGGGTCCATACCTATTTTCTTCCATCTTGTCCAGAGTATGTTTTTAGGTCCATTCTTGGTTTTCAGCTGCAACTGTGATTAGATTTTATTGTTGCCTGTAATGAATGTTTTTATTTTTGGTGTTTGTTAATTTTATTAATTCTACTGTTTTATAATTAAATATTTTAATTGTATGAGTGGTATGGCATCTTATGTAACAAATATATGAACAAAATTTGCCATATGAGTTACTGATCATGCTGCTCTCAGCAAGCTATTCATAGGCATTATTGAACATTAGCGATGGAAACCTTATTCAAACAGATCATATATATCAATAGTTATGTCTGACCTTCTATATAAATATCATTATAAGAGAAACCAATACATTTAGACTATGCTCTCATGATTTTATGATGGATTCTTGTTGTTTCTATGATGGACCATAGATTATTATAAATGGGAGCCTAAAGCCACTAGCTGCTGATCTATTTACCCTCTGCTCTTACGAGATCTGTGCAATCTATATTCCCTTGTCTGCAGGTATACCATTTCTTTTTGTCTTTTTAACATTTCTTACAGAACCTCCACTTAGTGAAGAGTTACAACCAACATCAACTGTTTCCAGCCCAACGCAAACAGGCCCTGTAATGTATATGCCCTCAGCAGCTGGTGATTCTGTTCCTGTCAGCCCCTCTAGTCCACAAGCCCCAGACCTTAGCAATGTATGTATGGCCATTACAAAAGTGTTAATCTCTGTACTTGGTAGGCATCCACCCACTCTAGGTCTCTGTAAATACTATTGACTCCTAGACCTAAAAGTATTACCCTCTGAATTGAATTTGGGAACCAGTCTCTGTATTTTTCTACTAAGGTGTTTTGTTTTGTTGTAGTGGAAATGTGGGAAACAGATTTCCATCTGTTTGCTCAGGTTTTGAAGGGACATAATGGCATGGGCTTAAATCACAGTTGCAACTTTCAAATTGGATTAGACAAGCTGAGCTGCCTTAAATTGACTGGAAGTCATTTCTGAACTGCCATATGGGGAAGCCTGGGGCTTTTCTCTGAAATTGTAAAATGGATGTAATATTTCCTGCTTAGAGTATGCCCCGTTAAGGCAATATTCATTGGTCTTCTGAAAAGAGCACTGCTTTTAGGATACCCCTTCAAATTCTTGAGGTGCCTATATTTTATTTTCCTTTTCCCCTTCTGACCTAAGGTGCTATATAAATAGGATAGGGGCAGTCTCTTAATGTGACTTTAGTACCCTCTTGTTGGTCTAATCTGCGGTGCTCATGATCATGAATAATAGAAACTGTTCCTAAATAAATGCTGGGATTGTAAGCAGCTTTAGAACCTGTGTGCCATTATGTGTTTGTAGCATTTGACCTGGTGTAGTTGCTCTCTGTTTTATTCTTTTTGCTAGCATTAAGTTCTGATTATTCCTCACTGTACTCTTCCGTATTGTTAGTGATATCAAATCACTGTTTAAAGGCAGACTTGCTGCTGCCCACTGGCAAGCTAAAGCTCACATCTTCTAGGTTTATGATAAGTACGTTGTAATACTGTGTGAGCCCTCAGATAACCCTTCCCTCCCCCTAAGAATTGCCATGCCGTTTCAGTGCTCTACTTCATGGTATTGTATGTGGTCGATTAAGGCTAAACACATCCTTGAAATAAATAACTCATCTCACAAAGCCTGTCTTTGTCTTTGTCCTGTAGGTATGGAATAAACCGGGAACTCTGCCAACTAGCCCCACCTCCACTACAGTAAGTATCTGCTCCAGCTGCAGTGGGGAGGGAGCAGTACATACCAAGTGCTGGTTGAATGAAAGACATTACAGTTGGGTTCTTCCAGGAATCATTCTCACTTAGTTTGAAGATCCCCTGTGTCATACTCTAACAAGTACCGATGCTGTGTGTCACGTAATTCTATACACATGCTGGAGGCTGAGTTCAGCTTCTTGGGATTTTATCCTCATTTTTTAAACAGGTTTTTATTTCTAATAAAATTTTCTAAAATTTTTAATACGTGCAGAACCATATACCAACTTAATAGTAAGCATATGTTCTTCTTCGTGGTCTCTGTGAATTCACGCTAATGGGTGTAGTGCCCCTGCGCAGAGAAACCTCAGAATATTCTAGAGCTTAAGCACATGGTGCCGGGACCTCCCACACGCTGCCCTTAACCCCGCCCTGGCACCGACTGCCTCAGTTCCTTTCTTGCTGCCGCTGCAGCAGCACCTCGGTTAGGAGCTTACCGTTTCTCTTTCAAAAAAACCCAAAAAACCTTACCCTTTTTTTGGACCTCCCGGATCTCTGACTTGGACCATTCGACGATTCTTCTTCCTGTGAGTTTGAAAAAAACCCAAAAACAACGGACTGTTATTTGTTTGTTTGAGGGAGCTGTGACTTTGTTTATGGCCGCACCAGGCGTCTTCAAGAGGTGTGGGACCTACTCCAACAAAACAGCCCTCTCGGACAGGCATTCCCACTGTTCGTTTTGCTTGGGGGAGGAATACCAGTCGGCTCTCTGTGCGGCTTGCAAGAACTTTATGAAGCCGGCTCTTAAGTTGAGATTTCAGCGTCTCCGTTCCTTCTTGTGGGAGAGGTCCCTGTCTCCATTTCAAGGAGCCCCCATGGTATCTGCCCAAGCTTCGGAGCATTCTCCAATCTCAGGCTCTTAACCTCCTCCTAAGGCCCAAAAGGGCCTAAGATGGCATCGAAGCCCCATGCGTCATCCTCGGGCTCGAGGTCGACGGCTACGGTAGCGACACCGAAGCCTCCCTCAGTATCGATGCTGAAGAAAAAGAAGAAGCCGGTAGCCACACAGAAGTCTGGGCGCATGGCAGAAAAGACCACACCGTTGCCGCCGGCCACTGATAGATCCCGGCGGGAATCGGTATGCCTTAGCATACCTTTGGGGGACGAGGATGTCCCGCCCCTGATGCCGGAGGCCGTCCCGTCCCCACAATTTAGTCAGTCACCTGACTGGGGACATACCTTGGCTGAGGTCATTCAGTTGGAGCAGGCTAGCCCTTTGTGTCATCCGGGCTCATGTTCTCGCCATGCCTCGATGTCGCCGCTGGAGTCGGTCCTGTTGGAAGCCCCTAGGAAGAGAACACAAAAGACTCGACATTTGGAGCCACCTGTCGAGCCCAAGACTTCCTGGCATCGGCCTATGCCTCCTGACGACGGCTATCGATATCATGAGGCTAAGAGGTTGCGGTACTATGAACGCCCTCGTTTCTTCGAGCCTGAGGAGTTTAAGTCCGATCCTCGCCTCTATTCTAGACCGCATAGGCTTGAGCCCTACTATAGATATATGGATATGGATTCTACGGGCCGTATTCTCATTTGCCTTCGCCCTCGCCACCACGGTATCGGTTCTACATTGACCGTTACCCTGAGGAGGATTTATACCCTGGGCCGCCATTGTGATCTTGCTGAAAGAGGCCCTTGCCGGCTGAGTACTTACTTGAGGGGAAAAGGCAGCACCGCCCGCTATCAGCGCCACAAGGAGCTTCTCGCTTGGACTTGGGCCCAGGACACCGGCCGTCTCCAGATCAACCAGCTCTTAGGTATGAGGGGGAAGGGAGGAGAGTCGGTCATGTTGAGGCTGGAGGCTATCGTCCGGCACCATTGTGCGGTGATCTCTTGCCCTCCCAGGACCACATCCCCCTCAACCTTGATACCGACTCAGAGGCCTCTGAGATCGATGGGCAGAAGGAGTCGCCTCAGAACGTTCCCACCCCGAATTCAGATGTGGCAGAGAATCACCCTCCCTCACCATCCGAGGACTATACTTCATATTCTCAGCTGATATTGAGAATTGCGAAGGTGATGGACTTGGCAGTCAATCAGTCTGCATCAGAGAACATAGACAAGGTACAGTATATGAGGACATTATGCAAGATCAAAGTCCTCCCCTCCGACTCACCTTAATTTCATCCCTGATGAAGCTAGTGAGAGAGTCATGGGCGAAACCATCTACGGCTTATCAGATCCCCAAAAGGGTGGAGAATCTGTATAAAACTCACGGAGAGAACACAGACTTTCTATTGAAGCATCCGTTGCCTAACTCCTTTGTCGTCGATGCCACACAGAACAGCCAGAAACTGCTCTGTGATGACCCCAAATAGCAAGGAGGGTAGAAAGCTCGATGTTATTGGCCGTCGAATTTACTCTTTGGCTTTCTTTGCGCTGAGGGTGGCCAATTATACTGCTGCCATGAGTGCATATCATCGGCACCTATGGAATAGGGCTCTGCCTGCCCTTGAGGCTGCTCCAGAGGAGGTCTGAGCCCTCGGCCTCTCATACCACCAGGAAGCGATTGGCCTGGCACAGCAGGAGCGCATAGCAGCACGACATATCATCAATGCTGCCTCCAAACAGGTTGCCACAGCAGTTACTTTGTGCCGCCATGCCTGGCTACGGTCTGCGGGTATTTCTGAGGATGCGAGGTTAAGGACTGAAGACCTTCCCTTTGATGGTGTGGGTCTGTTTGATGACAAGACAGATGAAATCCTAGACAACGTGCTGAGGAAGATGGCCAGGTCGTACTCCTCGCAGCAGTACCATCCTCGGAGTGCCTGGTGCTGTACCTATCCTTATAGGCTTTCTCAGGACCGACAGAGACCCCAGGCCTCAGGAATCCCTTCAGCACCCTTTCGCCAACAGGCGGGCAGACAGCACCCTCGTCAACAGGCGCATCGCCCGGACCACAAGACCAGACAGAACCTTGGACGTGCCCCATCCACCAGCAGCCGCCGACCCTTCTGTTCGCCTCGCCCCCTTCTTCAACATCTGGCAGAGCATCACTTCGGACTCCTGGGTCCTCACCATCATAGCCAGGGGCTATGCCATCGAGTTCGATGCTCTTCCCGTGACGGGATTACTCAAGACCACCAATCCCTCTCCTCCATTGGAGGATGAGATTTGCTCTTTACTTCAGAAAGATGCCATCATACAGGTTCACAACCTAGATGTAACACTCAGCTTCTATTCCCGGTCACGATCCCGAAGAAGAACGGGGGTCTACACCCCATCTTAGACCTCCGTCACCTCAATTTTTATATCACTCTTCGGTGATTCCGTATGATCTCCCTCGAGGGTACCATCCAGATCATCAGGCGGAACGATTGGTTCACGGTCATAGACCTAAAAGACGCCTACTTTCACATCAGCATCCGGCCGGATCATCGCCGCTTTCTCAGATTCTCTATCAAAGGAGTGACCTATGAATTCAAGGCCCTCCCCTTCAAGTTGTCAACCGCCCCTCGAGTGTTCACAAAGTGCTTAGCCCTGGTGGCAGCACATCTCCGTTTACAGGGCATCACGGTGTTCCCTTACCTGGACGATTGGCTGCTGCTGGCGCCGTCTTGCACCCAGGCCGAGCGAGACACGGCATTGACTCTCTCTCTTTTATCGGCCCTAGGTCTCCAAGTCAATCTGGAGAAGTCCACCCTACAACCTACTCAATGGGTGTCTTACATCGGAGCGGTGCTCGACTCCTCCCTAGGCCCGAGCCTACGTGCCAGAGGACAGGATGGCAAAGATCCAGTTCATGTTGAAATCTTTTCTCCTGGGAGCTATGGTATCAGCCCACCAGACTCGGCGTCTGTTGGGTCTCATATCATCTACCACAACTGTGGTCCAGCACGCCCGCCTGAAAATGAGATCCCTACAGGCATGGTACTTCTCCCTCTTCAATGCTGTGTTCGATTCCCCATCCAAGCTACTAGAGGTCACTGTCGAGCTGGTGTCCCAGTTGACCTGGTGGGGTCATTGGTTGAACCTCCTGGTGGGAAGGTCGTTCGGCCCTCTGGCTCCGATGGTGCAACTGACCATGGATGCCAGCCTGACTGGCTGGGGGGCGCACTCAGGAGACTTGACTGTACACAGCCTATGGTCTGCGAGCGAGGCTCGACTCCACATCAATCATGTGGAACTGCTTGCGGTTATCAAGGTTTTTCAAGCATTCGAACGGCTAATTGCAGGCCGGATGTTTCAGGTGGCTTCAGACAACACGATAGCCGTCTTCTATATCAACAAACAGGGAGGCACTCATTCCCTTCTCCTTCTCTGTCTGGCCATTCAGCTGTGGTAGTGGTGTTATACCCGCCACATTTACCCTGTAGCGGTTCATGTGGCATCAGAGGGGAATAGCGGACCATCTCAGCAGGTTCCAGTTTTGCAGCCACGAGTGGACTCTCGACGACAAGATCTTTTGTCTTCTCTGCCGCCGTTGGGGCAGACCGCGAGTGGATGTGTTTGCTTTGGCAGACAACAAGAAGTGCAGTCGTTACTGCTCTCGGACGGGGATCGGCCGTTGTTCCCAGGGAGACGCTTTCATGACCAGCTGGTCCATGGGCCTGCTGTAAATGTTTCCACCAATTCCGCTCATTCAGAAAACAGTCATCAGGGTCCGCCAGGACAATGCAGACACCATCCTCATCGCCCCTTGGTGGCCCCGCCAACTGTGGTTCTCTGCCCTGCACCAGAGGGCAGCAGAGCATCTCCGACTCCCGGCAATTCCTCACTTACTGACCTTGCATCACGGTAGGACATTCCATCCGGACCTGGACTCCCTTCATCTAACGGCGTAGAGGCTACCCCCACTATAGCCGACGTCTTAAGCCATGCATGGAAACGCTCTACAACACTGTCGTACTCCTACAAATGGAAAGTCTTTTGTCCGTTTGCATCCTCATGCCACTTACCTGTACAGCTGACCTCTCTCAATGCGGTTCTCCAGTTCCTCCTCCATCTTTTCCAGCGTGGCTTTCTCATTGCACACTGAAAGTTTATATGGCGGCAATAGTGGCTCATCAGAAGCACTCTTCAGAAGCAGCAGCTTTGTTCCACCATCCCACTCTCAAGCAGTTCTTATGTGGCTTGAAAAACTTGCATCCGGCTTATGAACCTCCTACCCCACAGTGGTCCCTTCAGCTCGTGCTTAATCGCCTCATGAGGCCTCCGTTTGAACCCCTGGCTACGGCATCTGAACGGCTGCTCACTCTGAAGACTGCCTTCCTCCTTGCCATTACCTCTGCACGTCGGGCAGGAGAGCTGGCTGCTCTTAGAGTGGACCCTCCTTTCCTTCAGTTTCACCTGGACAAGGTGACACTCTATCTGGACCTTTCGTTTGTGCCTAAGGTGGCCACCTATTTTCATTTAAACCAGCCTATTGTACTCCCTACTTTTTTCCCTGCACCAACTTCTCGTCTTGAACGTTCTTTGTACTCCTTGGATGTTAAGCGGGCACTCTCCTACTATGTCTCTCGCTCCTCATCCTTCCGCACTTCAAATAGGCTGTTTGTCAGCTATCAGGGTCATTCTAGGGGATCAGCAGTCACATCCCAGATGATCTCTAGGTGGATTGTTTCGACTATCTGACTGGCATATGAGCTGGCCCAGACGCCTCTGCCACACACCATGAAGGCCCATTCGACCAGGGCTGTGGCTTCCTCCATGGCGTTCCTCAGAGGGGTGGACCTCTCTGACATCTGCAAGGCAGCCATGTGGGCTACGGCATCTACCTTTGCGACCCATTATCAGCTGGACGTCCGGGCCAAGGCTGAAGCCGCTGTGGGTCGTGCCATTCTGGCCCCTGTGCTCTCGTGATGTCCCTTCTCCGGGTAAGTCAGCTTGCTAGTCACCCATTCGTGTGCATTCACAGAGACCACGAAGAAGAAAAAGAGGTTACTTACCTGTAACTCTGGTTCTTCGAGTGGTCATCTGTGAATTCACACTTCCCGCCCATCCTCCCCGCTGTCCATCATGTATGCCTTTTGCATGCTGGGCAGTGGCGGACGGTTCTACGGCACTGAGGCACTCGGTGTCAGGGCGGGGTTAAGGGCAGCGAGTGGGAAGTCCTGGCAGCATGTGCTTAAGCTCTAGAATATTCTGAGGTTTCTCTGTGCAGGCGCACTAAACCCATTAGTGTGAATTCACAGATGACCACTCGAAGAACCAGTGTTACAGGTAAGTAACCTCTTTTTCCCCAAGCAGTAAAGAGCTGCTACTAAGCATATTATCCTGGTGACCAGCATCTCCCGACTTGGTACTGTCCAGATGTTTGGACTCCCATGGTATTTCACTATTGTGTTAGCTGGGTCTGATGGACATTGCTCTGTAAAACATTTGGAGAGCACTAGGCGGAAGAAGGCTTCTCTAGATTGTCTTCCTTTTATTTTAACTTATTTGCAGTGCTGTATCAATAACAACCTTCAGTTGCTATGTGTATATAATAAAAATGGTGGCAGGGAGGTTGTCTGCCCTGGCTGTGCATAAATACTAGAGAAGTCTTATTTTTCTCATTACTATAATAGGTGTACTGTAACCATTGACTTAATTTTTTTTCTTCTGCTAACAGTGTGGGAGGGAATCTGTTGATTAAAACTATCAAACCCCAACAAAAAAATGTTATCTAACTTGTAATATTAATTTTTTTAAGTGTTATTCTATGAAACCTTGAATGTTTTCCCACATAGATGAACAATAAGTATATACTTGAAATAAATATTTCATTTTGTTTAGTTTAGGTCTATTATTATTATTATTATTATTATTATTATTATTATTATATTATTATTATTATTATTATTATTATTATTATTATTATTATTATTATTATTATTATTATTATTATTATTGACCCAAACTCTGGTGTTGAGTGCACCACCACCACCACTACCACCACCACTACTACTACTACTACTACTACTACTACTACTACTACTACTACTACTACTAATAATAATAATAATAATAATAATAATAATAATAATAATAATAATACACTTGATCTTAGCCAAAAGGCCAAGAAGTGATAATCCAAAATCATTGGGGGCTTTGGGAACAATATCAAGAAATTTCACACAGTACTATAAGCAGTTGCAGAAATCACACCATCAGAGCTACGAAAAATGGCAAAATTAGGAACAGCATACATATTGCCCTGATATTTAACAGATACTTGGGTTTTGGTTAAAACTTGTAACTGTTATATAATACAAGTCAATGTTTTTATCATTATGATTGACTGTGCCTTGTGCCTTTGAATAATAATAATTTATATTGTGCTCAACACCAGAGTGCATTCCAATAAAATTAATAATGTACAAGCATGTACAGTGGACCCTCGACTTACGGATGGCTCCACTTGCGTACTTTTCGAGTTACGGACTTCTCCGGCTGCAAAATTTCACTTCGACTTGCGGCCGGAGAATCGACCTACGCGCCGGAAAGGGGAGGCGGGGAAAGTGCCATAGGAATGCATTGAAATTTAATTAATGCGTTCCTATGGGGAAAAAAAGTCAGAAACAAAAAAAAGTCAGAAAAAAGTCACTTACCAGGTACAGTAGACCGAGTCCCGCTCCTCACAGTCCCTTGGTAGCCCCGGAACAGCCGGACTCTGTGTGAGCAGAGCGCCGAACAGCTGAGAGTCGGCAACCAGCAGAGAGTCGGCAGCCATTTTGAGAGGCGGCAGCCATTTTGAGAGGCGACCACATGGCTGCTGCCTCTCAAAATGGCTGCCGCCTCTCCAAAATGGCTGCCACCTCTCTGCTGGTTGCCACCTCTCAGCTGTTCGGCACTCTGCTCACACAGAGTCCGGCTGTTCCAGGGCTACCAAGGGACTGTGACGAGCGGGGCTCGGTCTACTGTACCTGGTAAGTGACTGTATTTTCTTTTTTTGGTGGGGGGGGGGTATTTTTTCTTCTGCCGGTTACGGATTAATGGGTTTTCAATGCATTCCTATGGGAAATGGACCCTCGACCTACAGACTTTTCAACCTGCGGCCACCGTTCCAATACGGATTAATTCTGTAAGTCGAGGGTCCACTGTAACACAATACTTAGAGAAAGAATGGTACTTATAGTACTTTAGGAGCTGTAGGTACGTAGGGCATGAAAGGTACACCATGTCACCATTATGGATATAAAGCTAAGAATTTTGGTTTGAGTGAAGGTATCATGTACTGTCATTATTGCAGATCCTTCCTGAACCACTGCTGTTCTCAGAAGCAAAAACTGGTTAGTCAAAGATTTTTCTCCAGGAAGGATGATTATAAACAATTAAAGAAATCAAAGCACAAATTCAGTATTCTGAAAAAACAACTACATTTTGCTTTAGAAATCCACATTCTACAGTGAGATTATGGTGGCCATGCCAGCCAGTTGCTTGTGTATGGGATCAAGATGTTGTTGTTGTTGTTGTTTAGTCGTTAAGTCGTGTCCGACTCTTCATGACCCCATGGACCAGAGCACGCTAGGCCCTCCTGTCTTCCACTGCCTCCCAGAGTTGGGTCAAATTCATGTTGGTCGCTTCGATGACACTGTCCAACCATCTCATCCTCTGTCGTCCCCTTCTCCTCTTGCCTTCACTCTTTCCCAACATCAGGGTCTTTTCCAGGGAGTCTTCTCTTCTCATGAGATGGCCAAAGTATTGGAGTCTCAGCTTCAGGATCTGTCCTTCCAGTGAGCACTCAAGGTTGATGGGATCAAGATACTAGGCTCTAAAACTTGCTCAGTGTTTCTGAAGACGGAACAGACATTAGAGATAGCCAGTCGTTAGAGCTGAAAGCATCTTAGTGTAGGAATAATATCACTGTGACAGTCTTTTTTATTAGAGAAATTAGACTTCAGAAGAATTCTGTGCTCAATTCCTAATGACCAGTCCCAAAACAAAGCAATCTAATTTGTAAACTAGAATGTGAAAGAGCCTCCTGTTGTGAACTTTACTCATAAGAATTTTCTTCAAATAGTGCCTTATCTATAACTTCTGTTTCTGTACTGAGACACTGAAACAAGACTGTTTTGTGTGGAACCTGAAGTGAATATGCATGTTTTCAGATCCTCTAATAATATCTAATTTAATTCTTTGAAATTCTTTTAACATTTAAAGCCATCAGAAACAGTACAGGGGGGTATTTTAATCTTAGTAATTAGTAACTGTATAGTGTGACATATATTGCTTTTCTTCATTTTGTCAGATTCTCTGTAGGAATAGCAGTCTTGGAAGCCCATCTAATATATGTGGGTCCCCTCCTGGTGCAATTGGAAAACCCCATAGTTTGGAAAGCATTGGCTTTCCCACAGATTCTGTAGCTACAACCAGCACCTACAAGAAGGCACCTGGGTTTGAACGAGAAGACGTGGTTGGAGCAGAGTACCTAAAGAGTTTCAAATGCCAGGTAGGCAGGGAATATCAGAAGGAAACAAGATGTTGTTGATTTTATATTGTTTGGAATGCTTCCTTTGGCTTTGGGTCTTCCAATACCCAATGATGGCCCCTGCTCTTTCTTAAAATAATTTTTAAAAAATCGAAGCTATTTTTATTTCTTTTTAATAGAAGACAGGCTCCAAAATTGAGAGCTATCCTCCAGTGGCACTTATATTTCCTCAGAATGTCTCTGGGCACCGCATGGACCTTGTAGATGGGGAGATGACACTTGAAGGAAGCTGAAGACCAGTACTTTGCTCTGAAGCTTAGCAAACTATCAAAAAGAAGGGGAGAGGGAGGTAATCTTGGGTGGCAGGGGGCATCCTGAGTGCCTGGCAAGTGACCATGGACGGGTGGGGATGAGATGTAGGAGGGAGATGTGTGCTCTTTTTAAAATGCCAGTGTGGGGCTTCCAGTATGTATCGGGACCCTAGTATGGGGATGAGGGAACTTCAACACTTTGTTCTTCTCTTCTGCTTACTGCAGCAGGCAAAACTAAAATCTCATTCCTTGGACCACAGAACTCAAGAACAGCCTTTATTACAGCCGAAGCAGGTATGTTGCTATGAAAGGGTTCCATCCTGTTTCTAGATGTTTTAATGCCACCTGGTTCATGCAGGAAAGCAAGAAGTAGCCTCGGTGGACAATGCATTCTACCACATGTTTAAGGAACATGGACTCTAAGAGATATATATGCAGGGATATGCAGACCATTGATGGGAGGGAATGAATAGATGAGCAGATTAGAATTCTGAATATGAATAACTAGGGAGATAACTAGGGGTAATGTTTAATGCTGCTTACTGAATCTCTCTCTCTCTCTCTCTCTCTCTCTCTCTCTCTCTCTCTCTCTCTTGGCAAATTGCTTTGTTTTTGAACTTCTTGAGAGGATTTTGCAATACAGTCATAAGTTCTGTGATGTGTTGATCATACGATGGAGCTGTTAACAATGTGTGAAATTATTCTAAAAGATTTCTAAATGCCCTAGTTTTATTGCATTGTGTGTAAAGTGCCTGTGAACTCTGGCTTGAGTATATTTTTATGTAGAATTGTAGGATACAAAATGAAATAAATATTATTATTAAGAGAAGCATACCAGGCAAAAACAAAATAAAAATAAAAATTAAAGAAGACAAAAACATTGTGGCACTCTAAAAACTAACTGCTGTATTTTAATTTAAGCTTTCATGGACAAGTCCATTTCCTCAGATGTAAGGAGTAAGTATTAAAATATAGCAGTTAGTCTTTAAGGTGCTAGAACAGTTTTGTATTTTTATTTTTATTTTTACCTGATATGCTAGCACAGATAACACAGCTACCTCTTCTAAAACTATTAAGAGAACTTTACTAACTCTGGTGAGAATATACCATTCTTTCGTTCACTTCATGGTTAGGTTGCATGGAGAAAGAGGTTTGTTTATGCAAATTCCAAACTCCATGCTGAAGTACTGCCTTTATAGAGCAACTCAAAAGGCACAAAAGTGTGTGCAGAGCCACACAAAAATGTACAAACCTTTGAGAACATTCTTTCATCACCAGGCAACTTTTTGCTCTCTGCTTATGCTCTTTTTTGTTGTTGCACCATAAAAATACCACCTCAATCTGGAGTTTGGAATTTGTTTTGTGCTGACATGGCTATCACTGCTTTTGTTTGTTTTTATGAATTTCTTTGTAACATGTTTAGACTGAATTATGAGAGGCATAACTATGTTTTTCTCTGTCAGGATATATTGGGAATTCTTCCTGCTGGCAGCCCACTGACATCTAGCATCTCCTCTAGTATCACTTCTAGTTTGGCAGCAACACCACCAAGCCCAGCAGGCACCAGCAGTGTCCCAGGCATGAACGCCAATGCCCTTCCATTCTACCCCACAAGTGATACAGTGGAATCTGTAATAGGTAATATACTGCCTATGCATGCTTGCCTACAGGGTGGGGAGAGGAGCAGAAAGAAGAAAGGAATAGCTAGACATGAGAAACAGGGGAAACATGTTTGGGACCTAAATTTCTGGGGGAGTTCTTGTGGAATCCTTTTTTTCTTTTTGAGATGGGTCTTTTAAAAAGAGGAGAGCTATATTGTACATTGTGATTGCAAATCTAGAGAAGCCAAGTATAAGAGTTCTCTTAGCTACGTAGTTTTATGACCTCTGAATTCTGGAAAAATGTGACAAGATGGTGAATGGTAGATCATTCTTATTGTGTGTGTGCGCGCGCGCACATGTGTGCATTTAGATTTGGCTTGCTGTCCTTCATCTTACTCTGTGCTTGCTAAGTTCACAGGTTACAAAAGTGGCCCAAAGTGCTACTGTGATGGGCCAGACTGGGACTAAAATGTCAGTCAAAACGACAGTTATAATCTGTGACTCAGCAGCTCTTTTCATAAACATTTAAAAGGTGAAACTCTGCCATTTGTGCAAGTCAAGAATGAGTCCATACCCAGTTTGTCTCTTTCATGAAGAATTTATTTATGCTTCTCTTGAAGGGGTGGTACGTTGAAGTGTTTAAATCTCCAGATACCCAGAAAGTAAGATTGCCATTTGTACAGGGTAGGAATTTCTTTTACTTTTCTGTCAGGCAGATTTTTATTTCCTTTTAAAAAATAGTTTTAGATCAAAAGATAGCTGTCCCTGTTTGATGCTGGCCTTCTACTCTCTAGGTATCTTGCTGTGATTACTCCTGATTGTTAATGTTCTATTACAGGCCATGAATGATATGAGCAAAAAAGGCAATCCCTGTCCTTGAAAGGAAAGGTCGGGGTGGGGAAATTAAAAAACAAAAAGTTACTTAGTCCAGAATAGGGTCTTTATTAGTCTTTTTGTGGAACTTCTCAGTAGAACGGCAAGCCTTTTTCAGAATTTGCCCAAAGTTAAAATGTCTTTTTCGGTGAGAGACACAAGAAGAAGAATGCAAATTATGAAGAAAGGAGAGAGGAGCATCCCTTTTTTAGTAGATAATCTTTTGTGATCTCTTTAGAATCCCACATTTTTATGGTATCGTGAGTACAGCAGAATTGTTTGTGAGACGACAATAATGGGGCTCATTTGTTAAACACAGCCAATGGACTAAGCATAGCTGTGGGAGAGATCCTTTGCAGGCTTCTTCCATCTCATTCCCAACTGGCAATATCCATGCAATTGTGCTGACTCATTTCTGGACCATGCTGGCGATAGATAGCCTGCTTGCCTAGGGTATTCTAATCCGTTCCCCACCCCTCACCCCACCCTTTGCCTGACCACCACACACAACTTCCTTCTTTCCACGATCATACCTGCACCTCATTCCTCCTCTTGCCCATCTACCCCATCACTGAATTGCAGTCCAAGTCACGACTCCTCTGTGGAATTCCTGAAAGCAGGACATTCTGTCATCATGCATTGTGAACATCTAGGTTGCCAAGTGACTGGGACGGGAGCATGTCCCCATTAAGACCCTCCTTGGATGCACCTCTGCTCAAAATCAAGCTGTGCAAGAGGTGTGCAGGATGATCTGTTTTGTGTTGCTATTATGTCTGATGTCAGGTTGTAGGAAGAACCAGATACCGAAAGGCTTATTCAAATTAGGCCAGGGAAAGCACTGTGAATAGCTGCCTTCTTTAGACTATTGTTGACTGATGGCAGCCTTGCACCATGGGGAGTAGGGCCCAGTAGCTTCTTCAATCCAGAGCAGTGTGGCATCTCTGCATGTAGGCTCTTTGGGCTCCCCTGTCCTTTGAAGTTGTTGGTCCTTTTTGTAATATATAATTGGTGCCTCTGTCTGGCAGAGTCTGCCTTGGATGACCTGGACCTGAACGAATTCGGAGTGGCTGCCCTGGAGAAGACATTTGACAGCAGCTCGGTGCCCCACACGAGTGGCATCATGATAGGTACATGAAAGCAACAGAGCTTTCTTTGATCTTCTGCCAAGCAGGGTTTGCCCTTTTAGCTGGCTGAAGCAGCCTAACAAGCTCTCAGAACCAGCCATGACGTTGGGTGTTGGTTGGCAGCCAATGGGAGACCTTGGAGCAAAAGGGCCCTCATTGGTTAGCAGACTGGAAATTGAATCCACTGCTTTCAGACATACAAATGATGTTTATGAAACAGGCATGGCTTATTTTGCTATATGTAGTACGTTAAAAGTGACACCATAAACATGTTCACAAAATTACATCAACATTTGATGGAAGGGGTGGGGGTGATTTTGAAAAATAATGGGAAACAAATTGAATTGATCTCACTGTTCTGCTGTCACAGGACCATGGCAAGGCATTATCGCCACTCATTGACAAATTACCACATGTTGTATCTCATCATTCTATGTGATCATTTCAAACACATAGTGTTCATTTGTGTATGCGTGTCGCTGGTTGTTCAAGTGCCCGTATTGAAAGAATCCCATTATTTACTTGATAGAGAGCTTTCTGTGTGAGCTGAAACCAAGTGCAAACTGGTGGATTCCCGGCTTCCTATTGCCATTGGTTGCTGTTTTTGAATTCTTGGTCTGTTAAGGATGTATCCATCGGCTTAAGCCTCATCCTCCTTGGTGCCACCCCTTACAGAAGCATGTTCAAGGGTCTTCTGTTTCCCCATACTCTGCCAGTAGCAGCAGTTGCAGGTTAGAGCATTTGCACAGGTTGGAATAGCCTACTGCGTACCCCTGTCCCTCAAGTGATGTCTCCTTTCTCTCAAATTGATTATCCTTTGAAGAGGTAGAATTTAGCATCGGAGAGCTCTCCACTGAGAAGCCTCTGGCCATGCTGATTCCAACTAAAAATCCCAAAATAGGTTGGAGGTGAAACCTTAGGTTCTACCCCCCCCCCCCAAAAAAAGGCAAATAAAATACCAATCTGAAAGTGGCCCAAATTGCGCTTCTCACAGAGTGTACGCATAGTCCCATGAAAGCAATTAACTTTTACAAAGAATAGTTACAGAAGCTGTCCTTCTCCAATAGTCAGAAAACTGACTGAGGTTTCCAGTTTTGTTGTCCTTGCTG
The DNA here is from genome assembly GCA_037013535.1 of Intellagama lesueurii. Classification (NCBI taxonomy): domain Eukaryota; kingdom Metazoa; phylum Chordata; class Lepidosauria; order Squamata; family Agamidae; genus Intellagama; species Intellagama lesueurii. The sequence goes on from JBAJHW010000002.1 coordinate 182,392,378, forward strand.
GCCAGCTGTCTATTATTATAACTCCGTAGGTTTGTGATAAGTACATTTCAGACGGTTGTGATTTTTCTAGGCTAGAAGAGTAGAGAGTAAAGTTGCATGCCCATGGCCCTGCTAAACTTGCTATAATTTCTCCAAGTTCCTCAGGGACTCTTGGGCATGTTTGAGGTTTTATAAATATGTGGGGTAGAAACGAGATGTTAATATAATCTGAGGATTTTGCAGTTCTGACAATGCTAGCAAATTTTACACTAGTGGGTTTAATTCACTCTTACGTTGCTCCATTTGTTGTTCAGGTGGGGAAGTGATTTTTCTGTTCTCTTTCCACTGAATGTGGCAGATGCAATTGTGTTGATGAAGTTCAGTGATCAGATTTGTTAGCACATCTTCATCCGTATGAGTCTAGATGGTTTCCATATGTATTTAAAATGATGTAATTATTAATTAGCCCCATTTAATTTGCTGTTTCTCCCTCAGCACTGTCTTTACGAATATTGAAATGCAGCCCCCTTTTCCTGCTTTTTAAGTGACCTTTAAGAAGATAACTTTTATCCCTAAATGTGGATGGGCATGTTGACTTTGAAGAATATCTTCGGCAGGCTGTATAGCATGATTGTGGGGAAAGCTATTTTAAATTCAGATGGTAGTCCCTTTGGAATTTTGTCACTTAATTCATAAGGTCTGACAGATTTGTTGTTATTGTTGTTTTTTCCTATACCTATGAAAAGTAAGATGCCCATTTATCACCATCACTAGATACTTTTTTTTAACTTTTATTTTGGCCGTGAAGAAGTACACTAACATATAGTGGGAATAATACTAAAGCAACTTTTTTAAAACCTGCCTTGGTGTACTGTGCTTGTGGAGATACAGGAAACAGCAAACAGATATATAAATATCTCTTCATATAATCCCTCTCAAGGGCCCAAGTATAATACAACACATTTGACTCTGCCCCTCATTCCCTGTATTTTGCACAGCTAGCATCAAAGACTGTTGCTATTTTACCTTTCCTTGGCCAGAGGATCACTTTCCATAATGCTCCTTCTGAAATAAAGAGTGATGTAAAATGAGAGAAGACCCCCCTGGTTCTCCCCCCCACCCCATCCTTTTACTGGTGCAGAGAGTAAAGCAAACACCCTGCTATTCAAATTCCTGTGCTATGCTTCCACTCATAACTCATGGCTTCTACATTCCCATCCTTTCTGTGTGTTCTTTGTCCAGGTGGGAGTTTGCTGCAAAGTTCTGCTCCTGTAAATATCCCTGGGTCCCTTGGAAGTTCTGCCTCCTTTCACTCTGCCTCTCCTTCTCCACCGGTCAGCTTATCATCGCATTTCCTCCATCAGCCCCAGGGACACTTAAGCCAATCAGAAAACACATTCCTGGGGACATCAGCTTCTCATGGATCATTAGGTAAATGCCCAGTGTGTATGTGAGAGCATGCATGTTAACATGTACATTAACATGTACATACCTGTCTGTATCGTGTAAGTATTTTCCTTTTATCTTAACTTCCATTTTACTGTCTGCATCCTGTGTTGCTGCCTAACGTATGTTGTGTCCGCTACCTGTAGGTTGAAGATTTGTGAGGTGTAGGGCCATCACAAAAGGGTTTACCTTGTGCAAATATATCACACAATCAGAGGATGAGACAGTGAGGTTCACTGTCTCTGAACGTCCATGCAACAAAGAACAAAGATTGTAAAATGAGTTTGGATAAGTTGACCAAATTGTCAAAACCCTCCTCATACACATTTGATTTAGTGGCTCATGGCCAGGAAATAAACAGGTAAGAAACCTCAGACTTGTGGAATGGCACTGAATTAAAGTGTAAATGTGCAAGGACTAGCCATCACTTAAGTACTGTGAAGGCCACGTTTTGGTAGCTAAGAGAGTGAACAGCCTGAAGAAAGGAAGGGCTGTGGCTTGGTGGTAAATATTATGTGCTTTGGAACTAGAAAGTCACAGGTTCAGTTGCCATCTCTGGAGAGAACAGGGGGAAAGAGAGTTGTGTCTTGAACCCTGGCGATTCACCGCCATTTGGTATGGGCAGTACTGAGCTCAATAGTCTAATAATCTGATTCAGCATTAAACAGCTTTCTAAATTCCTAATAATATCAGCTCAGGAGAACAATGACAATCTGTTAGCAACCATAGAAACAATTATAAATATATAATGCCATTAACCATTAACATCTGATCCAGTTAGAATATTTTAATTCTCAGATCTAGACCCTTAGTCATACTGAAAAGAATTCTGATACTCAAATTTTTACAAGGGCTCAGTGGTCCATGTGTAGCCAAACAGACCACAATGGGATCATACTCTTTCTGATAATTATGATAGAATGTTTTCCCTTATACCAGCACCTGTACCTAGTAGGAATACTGATAAAGAATCTCAGACTGCAGGATTTGCCATTTGCAACACAATTCTGCCCACAATGTTAGTTTTAAAGCAATGTCTGACTTCCTGATAATGTTGAGTTTTGCCTATTCAAAGAGGAGGGAAAGGTATTCTTCAGATGCTTAGGAACATTCCTTTTCTTATTATTAATTGATATATCATTAGAAGGAGCGCTGACATTGATACTAGCATAGCAAACTGTGCGAAATACTGGGAATAGCATTCCAGCACCATCTACAGAGCTGCGCTTTGTCTACTCTTGTACAGTGTGCAAGGAAATTAAGTGAATTGGAAATATAAAATAGCAGTAATACATTTCTGAAATAGTTCCATTTAGCTGCTACACTTACGTCTCTGAATTAAAATGTATTGGTCTTACCAGGGTTCTGTATTTGGATCCAAGGCTTGATGCCATTAGTGAATGTGCTGCGATTTTCACTCTTGAAAGTTTCCCAGAATTACAAACCAGCTGTGCTTGCCCACATTGAAAATAGCACTCTGAAAGGCATCTAGAGTATTGTTCTCATCAGAAACAAGGTGCATGGTCCTTGTTTATAAGGCTGACAGTGCTTCTGAGATATTTCCAGAGTGTTATTTGCTTCAGAAACAAGAGTTGTATGCCAGACATCCTTGTATTTTCTAAAAAGAAGTTAATCTTCCTTGCCTTCACAACTACAAGTACAGAATGGGTGGGTAGCATCAGTTCTTTGGAAGGCATATAATACCCACCCTTGCTATAGAAGGTAAAAGTGTGGCTGTCCCTACATAAAGATATTATTAACAAGGTGCTTCCGAACTCACAAGTCATAACATTATCCATCAAAAGACACTGTACAGTTATTCATGTCCTGTTTTTTAAAAAAGGAAAAAGACATAAATATCATGGGGAAATACAGGAAGATAGGCATCCAGGTACCTTATATAATCCCATGAATGAGACTGGGTAATTTCATAATAAAAGCCTTGTCTGGATAGTTTATAGAATTAGAAAGGTTAAAGACTAAAAAAAAACAGTTACTTTTTCTTGTGATTTCTCACATTTGTCAGTCTCACAACTATATAATCATCTGCTTTGAACAAAAGTCCACGGTCCACACACTGGAAGCTTTTAAAGACTCATTTAAAGTGCTCTGAGGGTACAGTTTACACGCATAATCAGGTAGCGTTGGTGTATGCATGGTGGTGGAGCAATTGCATCCATCCCACCAACCCTGTTGACTTATTAATAAAATAGAGAAGGGGTGAGGTATAAACTTTCTAAATAATACTGCAAGCCACACACAACACATACATTTTTAATTGGTTATTTTTTAGTGATTTATACTCCACCCATCAGCAAGTGCCTTGGGTGGTTTACAAAAAATTAAAGTTACACAAAGTGTTTTATGGCATGTGTGCTCCTAATTGGGACAGTCATTCCTCTTCCAAAACAAAGGATTAGATGTGCTCAGGCATGCATACACTCTGCTTATATCACCCATGACTTCCTGCATACAAAATCTCTAGGAAATGTGTGTTTGTATGTGAGCGCATCCCATTGAATGCAGACACATGCCTGGGATTAAGTTCTTACTGAATGAACTGGAGCATACTTCTGAGTAAACGTGTACAGGATTGCCTTACAAAGGCATCTGCATTTTTTGGCACTCATTAGGCAAACAATCCATGGAAAATATATTTTTGGTGAGCTATTTTGATACATAGATTCATTAGCAAATGAAAGTCTTGAAAATAAGGCTAAATATATGACATTTTAAAGACTCCGACTGTAATGTTATATGTAGTTCTTTGACAGTTTTTGGATCTTTTTCAGGTGTATGCTTTTGAACGGGTTCCTCTTTTGTCATCAAATTTGCTACAAAGTTTGTTTGTTCATTTGTTTATTTATTTAAAATATTTTTACTCTGCCTTTCTCCTTAAAAAGGACCAAAAGCATCTTACATCCTTAAAAGACAGCATTTAAAACTAACAGGAGTGAGTATACAAATACTAAAAAAGATCAAACAGATACCATATTAAAAAAACAGTAAACAAAAGCAACACCAAAAGCACATTTGAAGCAATAAGGTGCAACAATTGATTTAAAAATCTCATTCAGGCAGCCAGTCATTGAGGGAAAGCTTGCCTGAAGAGAAGAGGTCTTTGCCTGCTTGCGGAAGGACAGCAAAGATGGGGCCAGCCTGGCTTGCTGTGGGAGGGGAGTTCCAACATCTGGGAGCAGCAACAGAGAAGGCCCCTTTCCCATGTACCCATCAAACACATCTGTGAAGGCAGTGGGACCGAGAGGAAGGCCTCTCCTGATGAAACCTAACGCTGGGAGATGCAGTCCTTGAAAATCGTAGCTTGGTTATGACTGGAGCCAAGATGAACTTAATGCTAGCCGTGTCTCCTAAGTAGTGCAGGTTCAGTTGAATCCAAACCGTGATTAAATTCAATGTGAAGAAGCACATTTTCACAAAGATATCTAAAGCTGCGTTACAAACACTTTTCGGCTTTCCTTTCGAAGCACCTTACCTTACCTCAACATTTTTAAAAACAAGATATGTAGTATTCCGTTTGAAGGTGAAAGAAGTCCTTGGAAAAGGTGAAAGAAGTCCTATGGAAAACCTTGTTTGCACCTAGAACAGGGAAAGGTTTCATGATTTCCCTTGCAGTCCAAACAAAAAACCAGGCTGTTCCCCCCCCCCCCCCCCCCGCTAAGGAGATGTTTACAACATTTATACTTTACATGGCTAGATAGATACTTTCAAGTACGATGGATAACCTGTAGCCCTTCAGTTGTTTTATTTGGGCTGCAACTCCCATTATTTTTCGTTCTTGGCTTTTCTGGCTAGAACTAATAGGAAGTCTGATTTCACAAAATCAGGAAAGCTATATTTTTCTCATCCCTGCTTTAATATATAATGGCAGAAATCCTGTTCACACAGCTGGTGACATCAGCAGCATGGGCGTTCTTTTTTAAAATTATATATTTCCTACTTCTGTCTCACTGCTCCTAAATAATCACTTTAATCATTTGGAAGCCGTAGAATGGGAGGAGGAAGTATTTATTTGTCTAAAATCACTGGCACTAGTAATGTCATTGGGGAGCAGCAATTTTCAGTAATTAGAGATTTCCTCTTAACCTTCCTGCACCCCCCAGCAGGGTCCAGATGATGAACAGGGTTGTAAGGGAACTATGGAAGCTGCAGAAGTAGGAAGTGTTTAATTTCTGAAAAAGTTCCCTTGCTAATGATCATCAGTGTTACATGGATGTAATTGTGCAATACCTCTTATTTCTTTAATATTAGATTGGCTGCCTTATTCTAAGAACTGATTCATGTCCCGGTTGCTCTTATGTGAGGAGCTGGTTCCTCAAATTAATGTCTGACTAAAATCAACAGTGACTTTGCTGTGGATTGGTACAGAATAACTGAACATGGCTTAACATGGAACTCATTTTGATAGATAAACCAGTTTGATAGATAGTAGATTTGTGTATATTATTCAGTTAATCACTGACAGAGGTTCGATCTGTTGGACAGTTCTGACTTTGGTAAAAAGAATGGGATTGATACATAATCTTAGGAAAAGAGAATTTGAAATAATTCTTCAAATCTAAATTCATGAAGATAAATTGCAGTCATGCTGAAACCAAGATTAAAATTACATTTTAAAAATGGGAGTAAGAACTGTTCAATTAGTGTTTTGTTGTGGAGGGTTGGTACCTAGTTTGCTCTTTATTCAAGCCTATGCCTACGCTGACATTTTCCTGCATACCTGTTAAATGTGTTGTGGTTTTCTGTCTACCTTGTGAGGCTCTGCACTGTGTGCTGAACCTTTCCTGTACCTGTCCATACCACCGTTGTGGATTAGATGCATTGCTCAGTACTGTTTTGGGTCCCAGAATGCCACATTTCACATCTTGTTCAAATAGGAAACATGGATCATGCTGCCATTCGTCCTGCTTAAGCCAATGTGGCAGACAAACAGTGAAATACTGAGAGAATTTTCCCCCCTTCCTTAATAAATTGAATTAATTGAATAAACCAATAAGACGCATTTTATTCCTTTTCCAAAAAGAGTTTTGGGCAAGGAAAAGGGCTAAACCAGAAATATCTGTGTCATAACACTTTTTCCCTGTCTCTGCATGAAACAGGTTTAAATGGGATGAACAGCAGCATATGGGAGCACTTTGCTTCTGGAAGTTTTTCACCCAGTACCTCGCCTGCATTTCTGTCAGGTCCAGGTGCTGCTGAGTTGGCCAGGTTGCGGCAGGAATTAGATGAAGCTACCAACACGATAAAACAGTGGGAAGAATCATGGAAGCAAGCCAAACAGGTAATGGGCACCCCGCGGGTGGGTGGATTTGCCAGAATACCTGATGGCCAAAGGGATCCCTCTGAACAGTTAGATGTTTGGTGTTTGAGGCAGCAGGCTGAGACAGTGAGGGAAGACCGACAGTGGCCATTAGTTCAGTGCTTCCTGCTATATGCTAATTTATTTCCCTTGCAGTTCATAGAGCATCTTATCACATGCCCCTTCCACACCACTTATTCTTTCTCCTTCTTTCTTTAGTCTTACAACTTGCTTCACAGTTGCAATGTCAGCCTCTTCTTCTGTGTGGATGTGTGAAGGGATTCAGCAGGTGAAACCTCATCTGTGGCCCTTGGAGCTTCCCCACGCCATCTGTGTTGCATGCTGTGTGACACTGTCACTTCCTTTATGCTCATGCTGGCTGAAGGAGAAATGAGGGGATTGTAATACTTCATGATGATACCATCCGCCCTTTCCAGCATGTCATCGTAACATCAGGGGAGGCACACAGCGAATCAAACATATGAAGATAGAATCTGATATTGGGATCTTTAGCCTTCTGTTCAGGGTCTGTTGCGGTTTTCAGAACAGGTCATTATGCCAGCTCACACAGTCATTGCCAGGGAGAGAGAAGAAAAGTAGTCTTGTGCTAGAGATGGCCAAGCGTACTCATATTAAGCAGGAAATAGCAGGATTTAGCTGTAGCATGATGTAAGGCACAGATGGTATGGCGGGGGGGGGGGGGGGGGAAGGGAGAAAAGCAGGCAGACTGGGAGTACAATTTAGGACCTGGTGATGAAAAGGAGGTGCTCTCACACACATGGTGACGCTCGTTAGGGACACATGTGAAGCTTGTCTTCACAGCCCCAAACTGAATGCATCTATCAGAATACTGGAACAGAGTGCGATGGGAAACTAAACACCTCCAAACATGCCAAAGTAGTTCATCATGCCACTTCTTGTCAATTAGAAAGTGGCATGGAAAAACTGCAATTCACTGCAACATTAGGTGTGTCATGTTTTTTTCAAAAAAGAACAAAACAAAAAACCCAAAACACTTCACAAGGCAAACGCATAATAACTCCCTCCCCATCTGCTTTCCTTTAATGTTGAGATGTATGCTCCTGTAATGTAATTCCTTCCATCCTATTTTTAAAGCCCTGATGAAATACCTATTTACTGAGGGAGGAAGAAACAGGTTGATATCATAAATGTCCTCAGGAGTAGGTTGCAGGTTTTGATCAGATTTGAGAATGTTGTTCTCCAATGTTATTGTGTTCCTCTTTGCATTGGCTTTTTCCATTTGTGTTTGGATACATCCTTCAAATATTCCCATGCTATATGGGTTATGTTTGCCTTCCAGATGGATCTTCTGCTCACCATTTGCCCTTTCGTTATCCTGCAGTTTGGAGGATACTAAGTGTCCTAAGTCCCTCTCTTCTGCTTTCAACCTGTCCTTTAAATCAAGTACTTGTTTACTGGCTAGTGATTCTGGATGTGAATTTAGCCTGTCTTGCTTAATTGTTCTCTTATCTAGGGTTGAGCTTAAATGGCTATGCTTAGTTAATTGTTCCCTGGATTGTTCAGGTAGGATACCCTGCTGATTGGCGTTGTGCTTGCTCCTTCTCAAGGCAGAGTCTAATTGGAATAATCCATAGAGAATTTGTGGGAAACTATCAATGTCTGAACTAAATAATCCTAGTGTCTCAGTCTACACAGTCCAACATATTTTGTTAGTTTACGGAGTGTTGTTTAAAAAGTACAACAGCAACAAATGTTTATTTGTTGATTACTTGTCCATTTGATTCAGGAGATAAGAAAGCTAGTCAGCGTATTGGGCATTTTTTAAAAAAATGAGATTATGGAGGACAAGAGATAGTAGAATCCCTTCTAACCCCCCCTCCCAAATTATGAATTGCTGGGAATTTTGCCTCAAATAACTTGGTGGAGATAAGTAACGTCTTCATACTAGTGGTTTCCACTACCACCCTCTGTTACGCAGGCCTGTGATGCATGGAAAAAAGAAGCAGAGGAGGCGAATGATCGTGCCAGCACGGCAACCTTAGAATGTGAGCTAGCCCGAGAACAGAGAGAGGCCTTGGAACTGCAAGTGAAGAAACTCCAGGAAGAAATGGAGAGGATCCACACTGGCCAGGACCCCCAGTTCCTGCATTCCCTCTCAGATTTAGAGAATCTCTCCCTTTCTACACTCTATAGCCTGCAAAAACAGCTGCGTGCCAACCTGGAAAGAGTCGATAAGGTGAGTTTGAGTGAGAGGCCTTGTCCCACAGTTTACCTATTTATATCCGAATTAAAAGCTACCAGTGCAGAATCGAAATTCTGAACCCAAAACCAACTATAAAAGGCTGCCTTCTTTCTTTGTCAGGAAAAGCCTCCCTTCCTTTGATCCCACTCTCTGCTGATCCCCAGCTCTTCTTTTATGGTTCATTGGAAAGCCCGTGAGCTGTTTAAAGTGTTGCATGGCATTCAGGAAAAGGGGTGGATTTTCACAGTTCTCCATAACGTACCAACACATGCACTCATCCTGCAGAAACATAGCAGTGTGCTGTAATTTGCAAGGAGTTGTTTCTATTTCATATCAAATTTTATCCTTTTTTTTCATCTAGCTAAACTAAAATATCAATGGAGTGATAAGATGACTGGCACTAACCTCGGTAGTTTGTTTTTTAGAAATGTAAAAAATATGTTGGGGCAACTTGGGAGAAAGATCGGGTATGTGTTTGTGTTCCCACTGTCCAGAACCTCATGTTCAGCTTAGTATGTTACCAGAATACCACCCACGGTCACGCCTCCTATCCTTTTGGAGAACCAAACTGAGCACATGAGGAAAACACCATTCAAATTGCTCCAGCTTGAAAAAAGCAGGAGCCCCCATCAGCACGGGGGAAAAAACACCTCCATTTCAGAAGCAGAAAAAGCCAGTCTACTTTGAATGGGCAAGCAGAGCTGGGTGGCAGCGATGGAGGCCTTTCCAGAGCAGTCAAGGGATTATTTCCCTGCCTTCCCACCCGATGAGATGAGATTTTTATTTATTTATTTATTTTTGCATAGATGTGGGAGTCTGAACATCGTAGTCCCCCAAAGCATTGCTACCATTCCCAAAAGTATTCTTCCATGTTTGTTTTCCACTGACAGTCCTCTTTGGTTCCCCCACCCCCAATCCCTTTTCTTTCCAGGCAGTGTTTCAGATGCAGTCGGTGAAATGCCTCAAGTGCCAGGAAGAAAACCGGGTGGTACTACCGTGCCAACACACTGTGCTGTGTGAAACGTGTGCTGAGGAGGGCGAATGCCCCATCTGCCATCCAAACCGGCCACACGCTCTCCAGTCGTGACCCTACTAGGACATTTGACTTAGCATATCACATAGAACTTTTTAACTTTATATATATAAATATATAAAATTATAATATGAATATATATATATGAACATATATATATATATATATATATATATACATAAAAACAAAAATTAGTTGCAGAGCACTTTTTAATACTTTGCATCTCCCATTTAAAGGGTTCCTCCTCTCCCTCCCCCCTTCACCGAGTCTCCACTAATTCTAACTCCTTAGGGACTTTTAAACATGTTTTTAATATAGCTCAAAGGGCCATTTACAGAGTCTGTCCACTCCCCTTCCCTGCCCACTCAGGGCATAACCTTTTGTAGTAGAATTTGTTTTCCCTTTGGAGAAAGTTTTAGAGGGGAGGGTGAAGAGGGCTTTTCAAGTGCTTTCCAGGGTGAGGACTGGACTTGTGGGGAGAAGGAAGATAGAAATCAAATTTCTAATCATGTCTTCACACATACCCCTTCTCTTGCCTCTTGCACTGTCCTCATTTAGTATTATTAAAGCACCAGACATTCAGTTACTTGACCCAGTAATAGAAGCTGCTTTGCAGTTCCCGCCTGTTCAGAGCTTCTTTTGTTCAGCACTTCTGTTGGCCTTCAGTATCCACAAGAAATGTATCTAGTCTGTGCAGAAGACAAAAGTTCGCTCTTAAAAGTTCTTTACAACTCTGTAGACTTCTACAAAAACAGCAAAGGAATGGAACTGAAAACAAGCCATTGAAGCCAAGCCCGTGGTTGCAATACTTCTTTCACAAGCTTTGCTCTTTGGTGATACCTGGGGGGGGGGGGAGCTTTCCAGTCGCCCTTGCCAAGTAGAACTTTGTCAAGAGGAAAAGTCTGATTGGTGGCTTGTGCCCTCTTGACAAGGGGAGTGTGATACGCAGCACTGGTTGACTGCCAGTGGAAGGCATTATAAATGGTAGATAGAGGCGGGAGGGTGGAAATCTCCTCTCTTGAGGCAGGGTGAAAGTAAATAAGGACTCTTCAGTTTTAATTCAGTGAGGTTTATGGAGCCGAGGCAGGTTCTTCGTGGGCTTAGTACAGTCCTTCATCAGTGACCCACCAGGCTAAATGTCAAGTATGGTGACTCTTAGTGGCTAAATAAACATCTGGGTGTTTTTGTCTGCCTGGGACTGCACAATTCTTAGGCTTAAGCATCTCAGTGCAGAAGACAATATGCTATTTGTAGGCTGCATTTCATGTTTTGATGTCAAGCAGTCCAGTCGTGGACAACTACTTTTCCAATTGGAAGAAGAAGAAAAGCACACACAAAAATGCATCTCTTCCATTTCTCTTCCTTTCCCATGGACAACACTGCTGTCAAGGTCAGGGCAAGACATGACATCCCCTCATATTTGCAGAGCAGGGTGGCACCTGGTGTTGTGTGCTGGACAAACATGAAGATCCAGACTTTGACACAAGAGGATCATCTGTGCTATGTACCACTGTGATTATTGGGAATGAAGAACGTGATAACAAAGAGAGGAGACTTTTTGGGGATTAAAGCTGAATCTGTTGATATGGCTGCCAACAATTCTTATCTTTGTTGGGGATATGCTTCTGCCACTTTCACTTCCCACAATGCCAGGCGACCATTGGTAGAATATGCATAACTTAGTTGTGGATTTTGAGGTGTTGCCTTCTAATTTGAAGTTCTGCAGAGTAATGGTAGTGAGATGGGGAGGAAGAAATATCTTAAATGTACAAGCAAGCCAGGGGACGGCAGACAGAGTTTTGCAAACATCCATGATCCCTTGCATTCAGAAGTCTCTGTTCACAAAAGACAGAGGCTCAAAATGCATTACTCAGATCAGACAGCAGTTAGAAATGAAGGTAGATGAAGACAGAACAGCAGGACATGCTAATAATCTCAGATGCTGGGGTATCCTCTCTTGAAAGATCAGTTAGCTCATTAAGTGTTGGGAGAGTCAGGTTTCTAATCCCCTTTGCAGTCTTCTGAAAGATTCCTTGTAAATTCTGTGAGGTCATACTTGGCATTTCATAGGTATGCAAAAAGGGAAAGTGACTTCCTTTACCTAGTACATTCCTTTTCCTTGTAACTAAGGAAATTTTGTCCTTTCTTTGAACTTTTTCTGAACTTTCATTGGGCACCTGTACAGATCGTTCTTCAGGGATCAGCTTGTTCATTCCACACATCATGATCCTGTGCATCAGTTGCCTGCCTGATGACCACCAGAAAGGATCATTTATTGAGGATGTACGGGGTAGATGATGTTGGCACAGTTTGGAGAGTGATTCGGCAGGGAAGACGGCATTGGTCTCCTGCGTTTCTGCTGTGGAATTAAAGCCCCATGCTAAAAATGGGAGAAGCCCTCATTCTGCTCTTTCTCTTTGTGTTCCCTTGGACTGGCACCCAGTTGACTTTCCTGGATTACTTAGTATGGTGCTTTGATTGGGTATCTGCCAGCCAGAACTCTCACGGAAGTCATGAAGTACTCCCAAGACGACCTGAAAGCCTGAGTCTGTCAGTGCATTCCTCTTAACACTGGGCGTGTGCTTAACTAGAGAACTGCATACATGCCAGACAAAACTGGACAAATATTTCTCATAAACAGCAATGACTACCTTTCTCTATAACGCACCTCGTCCTTAGGCACAGTGGACCCTGACAGAGGAGTGTATCATTTTGGCCTTTTATTGAAACAAGATGGAGAATGAGCTCTTTGGATCCTAAGCAACAGAACTGAATTATCGGGAATAACATCAGGTTGTTTCTTGTGTTTCTGAAGGCTGTCATTGGTGAAGTTTCAAAGCTCTGAACAGAATTTAACAAGATTTAAAAAGAAACAAGCATGTCTACTCAGAAGTAAATGTTAGTGAACCTAGTGGGATTTGCTCTGTCATAAATATGCTTAGAATTGCAACCTCAGCTAATAAGATCATTTGAGGACAAATTTGCACTCGCTCCAGAGTGCCTTACAAAAAGAGTGTTAAGGCACCTATTATGTGTTTAAAAATTGATTTTCTGTGTTAAGCTTCTAAGAATTGATATCGGGTCCTAAATCCAACTGATTTTCAGTGAAATTTGTGGCTTAGAATACTTGTGTTTTAAGCTTGTATCAAGTAAATATGTTGTCCTGCAGTTCCTGAATAGAACTCCCACTGCAGTCAGTTTTGACTTTTTCAAACATCACAGACCCCCCCAACACCGAAAAGCAACAACCCAGTCCAGAAGGACTCTAATCTTGTCATTTTGCGCTGGGAGTTTGTTTAACATGTAGAAGTGTGATATTTTCAATCATAATCTCGCTCTGCTTTGTTTGCAGTAGTGGGCCCATCTTTTCCCAAGCCGAAAAAGCACTGGAAACTCTCTCAGTCCTTGTTTTTACATAAGAGTTATCCAGCTATCCACTGTCTTTTTTTTTTTCTCCGAAGTATTTTCATATTTAATGTTAAGTACATCATGAGATTTGCTTCCACAATTCCACCCTCCCATATTTGGGGGGTTAATATGCATTCCCAAATGATTTCAAAGTGCAGCTCTGTTTAGTTGTTGTTTTTTAATTAACTTTTATGTTTGGTAAAACTGCTTTTTCAATGTGTATATTGTACTAGTATCTGGTTTTTTTTAAGACACACCTAATTGGTTTTCTTTTTTAATGGAGAGACACTGTTGACTGATTCTTGTGGCTGTGTTCTTTTTGGTTGTAGCCTTTGAATGTCTGTGCCATGAGGCATAATGTGGTCTCCAAGGCCAGCAAATATGCCTCAGTCTTAAAGAAAGTTTGTTTAAAATATGTGAACATTTAAAACACTCTCTCTCTCTCTCTCTTTCTCTTTCTCTTTCACTTTCTCTCTCTTTCTCTTAAATTATGGGGGAGTAATACTCTGCTGGAAATGTACTAAACTATTTTGGTAACTAATTTAAAGATCATAGGAAATAAAATCTTTGAATCGGATCTACAGTGTTTATACAGAACTGCAGCCATTTTCAGGCTCTTTGGTGTTAGCTGGTTTGTAACACTTAGTTTTGTAAACATGGTGTTTTACTGCTTCCTCTGCCTTTCTATGTGATTTGTCCATAGTGAGACGATAACTTTGTGGGGCGATTGGTTTTGTCCCAATTTGCCACTGCTTTATGTAATTCCTACAGGAATCTCCAGGGGGATGTTAGACGTCTCCTAAAGAGTCACTTAGGTGTAGTTTGTCTGTCTTGCTTTGAAGACCTGGCAATTTTATAGAATCTTGCTGGTTGTCAGGTACCTCTTCCCCTTTCCCCCAACGTCCATGGACAAAATGGCTTTGCTGGTGGGATGCGAGAGAAATTGTATAGGAGGCAAAAGCCTGTTTATGTACAGGACCACGACTCTGTCTGTTTTATTGTGAAGGACCAAAGAATCAAAACTGGGATAAAAATTTTCTCCACTACAGTAGGACCCCTGTATGCATGGAGGATTGGTTCCAAGCCCCCCACAGATGCTGAAAACTGTGGATAATAGCAAACACTATACATAGCGTGTAAAAAAAACAAAACAGAAAAAGAATATTTTCATGTGCATCAGCAGAATTGGCCACTAGAGGGTGTCAGAGACAATGCTATGTATTCAACAAGGATTCATAGCACAGTCTCTGGCTCCCTCTAGTGGCTGGTTCTGATAATGCATGTGAAAATAATTATTTTCTGGATTTTTTCTTTTAATATTTTCAGACCATGGGTAAACAGATCCATGGATATTGATCCCATGGATATGGGTGTCCTACTGTAACACAAATTATTGACTGTTCCCTATCAAATTACAGGTTATTTGTTTTTTTTTCTTCCCTCTGCTTTATCTTCGTCAGTGTAATATGTATGCAAGAGGCAGTAGCAGCAGGCTGGTTTTACCACCCCTGGGAACTATAGAAGCATAAGCTTCTCTATCCCACTTTTTAGCTCCTTATGAAGCACTTTTTTAAAAAAAATCTTAGATTTCTATGAATTTTAATATTGAAATGAAATGCCTGAAATGTGAATCTTTATTAGGTATCAGATAGAAAAACAAAACTGATCTCTCTGTTTTTTAAAGAATTAATTTTGGATTAAATTTCAGTATAGACAGTTTTGTTTACTGGGATGGGATGAGATGAACCACAAATGAGAGTCAGTATGCTATCTTTTGGGGTGGGGTGGGGAAATTGTGCTTGCAGTTGCTGACTTGTGCAGTATCTGCTCAGCATTGCTTTTTTAGCCCAACAGAATTCTGCAGTCAACTTTTGCATAGGGCTGAAGTGCAAACTCTTTGGTGCTAGTCTAAATTGTCCTTAATGGACTGGTTCGGCAGATGTGTTTGGATTATGAAATTCCATACATGATTGAGCAAAATGCCTCTTGTTCCATCGCTTCCCTCTGTGCAAAGGCCTAATTTTTTTAAAAAAAGATACTTCCCCCAATTCCAAGGTCTTGTCAACATTGCAAAGAGGGGACTAATAATGTGATTTATTATACTAGACTGGCAAATATTTTTTTTATTTGAGCTCTGGAAACTTCTAGTTTGTGGAAGCAATGTCATATTTGCCAAAACCACAGTATTCAGAAAGGCCAGTAACCCTGTACTTTGATCGGAGATGGAGGATTGTGGGTTAACTGAAGAATGAGTAAGGAAGCCTGTGTGCAGAATTACATGTGCATGTCCTGCCTTTGCAAGGCACCTAGTTTTGTATGGCTGAGAAATATCATTGAATGGGGCAGACAGCTGAGTGAACGTATAACCTGAAGATGCCAGCCTTGCTCCTCTTCGGTGGGGCTTCAGCTGAGGGAGAGTGGCCCCAAACCATCTTTCCTGTGGCAAGGTGCCTGTTTACAGCATGCAGAGCCAGTGTTTGTATGTAACTTTAAACTGTGGGTTGGAATCAGGAAGGCAAACCTCAGTAAGCCTAGGGGAGAGTCATCCTTCCTCTTATCTCCTCTAGTGTCATTGTAGGGAGGGATTTGGAAGATTTTGCTTCTGTTCTAGATTAATTGATCACAGCTTGTCTTTAACCTGGACAAGTTGTATTTCATGGAAACTGTTCCACCGCAGACCACAAATTGTGAAAATTCCCAAAGAATTGTGACTTGTCCCAAATTGTGAAGTTGGCTGTTTTTGTTAACCATGTTCAAGGGTGATTGCAGTTTAAGGTTTGTTCAACAGGCTAAACTGTTCTTACTCTATAAAATGGAAGCAGGTGCGTCTGATTTCCTTGCAGCTGCACTAGAGGAGGAGAGGAAAGGGAGCATCAGAGGCCAAGGCTCACTCTGGTTCATCTTTTTAATATTAACCCATGGTTTAGCACTGCATGTGAACCAGGCTAGAATCCTGGCAAAAATCTTACCTAACACAAGAGGAATTATTTTTCTTTTTAACTTTCTGTAAATCTCTAAGCTTAATCTGAGCCACTAGAAGGGCTGGCACAGCTCAGACAAATGAAGAGAATTTTCTTTCTCCTAAAGAGCAACATGACTCAGCTGTTTATTGCTGTTCCTCCAGACGGGCAGGACTTTTCTCTATTGTTTCCTCTTCTGAAAAGGAACAAGTATTTATTACCAGTGTGGGATGGTTGTTGATGTTTTCTCTCTCTGTCTCTTTTCAATTCCCCTCTGGGATCACATCAGCCTTTGGAGCAATGCAACAACAAAAACTAGATGTTGCCTGGTGAAAAGTATTATAAGTGAAGTGTTCCTGCGAACTGGTGACTGTGGATCAAAGATCTCTCTGTGGGGCTTCCCCACTTTGTAGCTTCCAATGTTTTGTTTTTGGTTTTTTTTAATGATTACTTACAATATAAATTCTTACAGTTACACACTACAATATTTATGGTGGCAATTCTTGACCAGTCTCTCTCCTTGGGATTTTCCTAGGTTGGGGGTGGGTGGGATGGGAGTGCTGCTGGGACAGAAAGCCACTCAAGTCTTTGTAGAAGTCCGCCAAAAGGTTATAGGTGGTGTGTACAATGTGGTGTTTGATTCCATTATTATAGACTGTAATGCAGAACTGTGATTTCAGCTGTTGTTCTTTCTCGTATTCTGTATATATGTGTGTTTGGCTGTCCAGAAACATGGTTTTAGACACTTCTTCTTGGCAAAGTGGATTTGCATGTGGAGCTAAAAAAATTGCAATCTTGTGTCACAATTTCCAAAGGCAGGATGGATTTTCTAGAAGACAATAAATTTTTTTTATTTTTTTGCTAAGAAAAAAAAAGGCAGCAGTTTTGTGTGTACATATGCGTGTCTGTTTTGGAGTGCATCTGTGATGTCATGTGAATTTTCAATGTGCTTTGAATCCATCCTTGGAAGCTAGGGAGATAGTGAAGAAGAAAACTATTTACTAGTGGTAAATGCATTCCACCAGGATCATACCCTGTTCAAGCTTCATGGAAATGAATGGAAAATGTATACATGAGCTGCACATTGCTGAAGTGAACACCCCTTTGTTTCCATGGAACTTGTGCCAGAAAAGATTCCTTGTGGACTTCAGGCCATTAACAACATATCGTCTACTCTGTTTCACCTCCTGATAATACGGCAACGGTGCCATAATTTTAGTCTGTTTTATCTAATATAAATTCATCATATTATCTAATGCATACAGCATAATTCCAGGGTGGTTATTTTGGGGACTCGTAGGCGATTTCATGTTTTTTTAAAATGTTTATTCTATAAAAACCCTGTTCAGAAGAAATGTGTCGAAACAAAATCTAAACCTGGGAGAAACTTGTGGAAAGTGCTTTTTAATTTAAAGTTATCTTGCTCTTAATTGGCTTTTTTGTACCCAAATGGCAGTGAAGTAAAAATCTCCTTTTAAAAAAGAGCACAGATTTCCCTGCATCCAGTATAAAGCAAACACATAGGGAAAAATTCTGTTGTGTAAATTTATGCCAGCATATCCTGGATCTGGCGTCAGAAATATTCAAGTTAAACTAGTGGAAAGCTTCCTATCCCCGTTCCAGTGACCCATAGGGCTCCCTTTTGCCTTAGGGAAACCTCTGGGGGTCTTGGAATGGTAGAGGGCGGGGAGACTCTTTAATCACCATCAGTTCTGATCCAGTGATGATTTTTTACTGTTTAACGCTCCACACCCCACCCTGTCCCAAGGTTCTCGAAGGCTTCCTTAGGACAAAAAGATGTCTTAGGACCTTGGAACCTGGAAGAGGAGACAGGAAGCTTTCCATTTGTTCAAACTGAATATTGCCAGAGCCAGTTTCTGCTGATGTAAAATTACAACAACAGGATTTCGCCCTTATTCTTATAATAGAATTTGAGAACTTTGGATCTAGAACACAGAATGCTCTTGCTGATGGATATTTAACTAGTCTAATCCAGAGACTTATGAGACTTGAGACTTAATGAAACCAGCTATGGGAATTTATGTGGTCACAACTAACTGAAACTCAGACGTTCAACAGAGCCACTTGCCCCAGAGACCTCAGCAAAATTTAGGTACAGCTAACATCCTCTAAGGAGTGGCATGCAGCCCTGCCGTAATGATATTTGTTTCTGCTGCCTGTGCAACTTTGTCATGTACTTGTAATCCTGTCTTTGTGGTGATTCCATCACATTCCTTCATTATGTTCTCTTTTGAATGGATGAATGAAGCCCCAGAACACAGGTGGGTGATTGACTGGATATTGGGCTGTTCACTCCGTGGTCATCATCTTCTTTGTTTGTGCCAGAAGCAATCCCATGGAGTTTCTGGAGTGGAAGGATCAGCCGACGGGTGCTTTTGTTGCCCAGAATGTGCTCACATTCTTCAGGGAGGCTTCCTTCCATGTCCCCCAATTCTAGATAAGTGAGCATAAGATTTTTTTAAAAAAATCAGTTGAGTGAGATCCTGCAGCATTGGAGGGACATTGGGTGTACAGCATGCTTTGTATTTCTTTTAGCCACCTTCCTCAGGGATTGCAATGAAATATTAAAATATATTTTAATATCTAATTAAAATTATAATCCTCATTAAAATACAGCTAATCATTATCTAATGTGTCATGACCCCAGGGGTTTGTTGATTGTAAACACACTTCCAGATTAATACAGTTTGAAGGCCCTGCTAATGGAAAGAAATATGCTCACATTTTTCTACATGCAATACTAGTTGTACAGTTTGTAATATTTAGAGCCCCTGTAAAAATATTATACTGAAAAAATATCATGGGCCCTTAAGAATAGGGGAATGCTTGTATAATATGAGAAAAGAGAAAGTAGGTGCCCAGTGGTGCAGTATTTTCAAGAAAAGAGACATGGAACATCAGATGTAAACTGAAAGGGTGTATAATAAAAATAATGAAGTCATTTTGAAAAAAATGGAGTGGATTTTTAGATGTCAGTATTTAGCTCCGCAATTAGGCCATTGACTTCCTTTTCTGTAATGGACTGCTGAAATCCAGTAAGGATTTAATTTAGATAGATGCCCTAGATCAGATTCTTGAATTTATAGCAAATTTAGTATGGGATATTTACTTAGAGACATTCCATGAAGGTGTTAATTATGACTATTGCAATAACATCTGTTATTTTCACTATATAAGAATATAACCTTCAACTCTGTTTGATTCTCTACTATTGGATTTTAATGGGATTGTAAGTATTCTATATTTTGATTAATATGCATTTGTTTATGAAAAAGCTTTCAAATATTATTATAAAGTAAGTAAGTGTTAGGTACATTCAATTCCCCACTTTGCCTCCTTGACAGAGGCTGGACTCAACGATCCACAGGGTCCCTTCCAGCTGTGCAGTTCCAAAATGATGATGATTATGATGATACGTTCATTGTATGTTAATGAGGTTTATACTTCTAGTTATATGTTAAAATATATTTTACTATTTCACTGTAGTTTCTGAGAAAGGCCCTGAAAGTAATACAGGGTCAAAATATGTCAGGCTCAAGAGAACAATAAAAAGGAAGAACTACTGGCATTTGGAGACTAGACATAAGGGCCATTTCACATGTTATGGAACTACTACACAAAAAGGTTGCAGGTGGAGCTGTAGTGTTTTGTGTTATTTTTAGATGTGAGGTTGATTGTCATATCTTGTCCCCATAATGAGATGTGTAATATTCCTAGACCCCAGATTGCAACCAGACAGAGAAGACCATGGCTAAAATGGCTGTGCTTGCTTCTTAGTGAGAAAATGATATGGCTGCTTCAGAGGAGTTGCCTCAGCAAGGTGACAGTCTTAGACTCAAATTAATGGGAGTTGCAAGCTATAAAAATATCTGGAAATCATAGTACCATAGAATAGTGAAGTTGGAAGGGGGCCTATAAGGCCATCAAGTCCAACCCCCTGCTCAATGCAGGAATACAAATCAAAGAATATTTTCCAGGTGGTTGTCTAAATTTCTCTTGAATGCCTCCAGTGTTGGAACAACAAATGCAAAACTGTTCTGTACCATTCTCTGCTTTAGGCAGAAAAGTAATTTAGAGTGAGTTGGCAGATGATGGCCTTGCTTTGAATGCCTTTTTTTGCCACACTAGTGGCCAAACTGGGAGCTGCAGAATAACAGCAGAAAGGGCACAGATGCCTATATCTTGTGTAGAAGAGCCAAGACAGTTCACTCAGTCAAAGGGCCTGAAGATTATGCTGCAAGAGCCACATAATGCCAGCTTTCTCTGAAGAATTTGAATTAGAATTCTAGTGTCCTCTGTGTTGAATTCCTGCTCTGCCTCTCTAGAAGGTGCTGAAAGATTCCAAGGAAGGAAGGGAACTGGACAAGAAAGGTACTTTTTGTGTTCTCCATTCCCACAACGTCTGTCTTGCCTACCAACCAAGGCCCATTATGGGAATGACATTCACTGTGGTGTATCAGACAAAGACACGGGAGACCTGGGTTCAAAGCCCCACTCGGCCATGGGAACTACCTGGGGGGTGGCAGTGATAACTCATTCTTCTTGAACATCTTACATACCTCAAAAAGCCTTACTGCAAGGTCTCCATAAGTCCAAAGTAGACTTGACAATACACAACAACTACTAATGGGAAGGGGTGTTTAAAGAATGTGTTGGGGACTAAGAATCCTGTCAAGCCTTTTCTGCAAAAACTGCTGCTTCTGAATGATTCTAGAAGCAGAAAAAAACACACACACACACATACACCACATTTTTTTCTTTTCATTTTTATTTCATCTCTGCATGTCATATAGGCTGGAGTTCCCACAAAAACAACATTGGAGACTGTGTGCGGCCAACAGGGTGTACTTTACCCACTCAGATTTGGAGTGCTTGAGGGAGAATCTCTTACTTTGAGACACTTGGATGCTTTTTGATGTGGCACTGATACAAATGTATCTCTTTAATTCTACACAACTGAATGGGTAAAGATTGAAAAGCCTTTTGAAGAGGGATTTTAAAAATTAGTTTACAGTATTGTCCTACTCTAGTTCATTTATATGTGCGAACAGGCCTTACAACAAGAGAAGACCTACGTTGCTGACAAGAACAATGCATCTCACACGGCTTAATGGCCATCTTTTTTTTCTTGCTGAACTGCATCCAAGACACCACCATGTGTTAGAAACAGCATCTGTCCTACTCCTACACATTCTTTGTGCCCTTGCACGTTGCAGAAGATACTGGATAGATTCCTGTATCTGAATGGCTTTTTCCTGGGTAGAAGAATCAGACCAAACAGAGGTATTGAAAGATGTAGTTGGAGGGCAAATGGACTAATTAAACTCACCAGTTTTTGTTGGATACAAGGAAAAGTCTTGAGAGAAAAGTGTGAAATTGTTGATCTCACCCAAATACGCAGTTTGTTCCTAAAACAAATTCTGTGTTAGCAGATTGGAAGATAGCCACACTAATCCTTCAGAAGAGCTGGAAAATTAAGAGATCTGTTATGGTAACAATTATCCAAAGTGAAGTGATAGGGTAATTCAAGCCAAAAGTGTTTGATACAGAGAATAACCAATCTTGTTATGGCAGTTTTAGCATGGCTTCTGCAAAAAAAGCAGCCCTGCCTCGTCAGTATCTTAAACATCTTTGAGTGTAGCCGTCATCTATATGGACATCCATAAAGATTTTGTAAAAAAGAAAAATTCCCAGTAGTGCTAAACTCGGGAAGCAAAGGCAAAAAGTTTGGGTCCATTCATAGTGTGGTAACTGGTGAAAGCAAGGCACAGCAGATGGAATTAAACATGCCACTTCCATAGGGAGAAAAAAGTTGAGTTGTATGCTCTGCTAAGGAATACAAATGAGGCCTATGCTAAATGTTCTGCTGCCAGGCTGCAAGTTGTGACAGAGGCCATGTTAGAGCTGTGAAAATCTAAGCATTTTGTGAGAAATGGCACATTAATGCAAACTGATACATACACCAAGAAGCTCTTAACTAGTAATAACTGATTAGGAAATAGTTCTTATCATCATGATGATTGGTGGCACAATTAAGAGGGCAATGCTGTGTGCTGAAGTGAAATGATGCTACATAAGGGCATTATTAAGAGTCCAAATCAACTGGATGGGACAGTATTATGTGGAGACTAGATAGCTTTACAAGTTCTATTCAACATAGCTTCATAGAATCGTACAGCTGTAAAGGGACCCAAGGAATCTCAAGCCCGACACTGCAAAAGTAGGGAAACTACAGCGAAAGTCTCCCTAACAGCTGGCTGTCCAACCTCTGTTTAAAAAAAACCTCTAGTGAAGGAGAATCCACCACCTCCCAAAGCAATCTGTTCCCCTGTCAAACAGCTCTTAACTGTCAGGAAGTTCTTCCTCATATTTAATGAAATCTGAGCTCTTCTCCTGTACCTTTTATCTATTTCTGGTCTTGCCATTGAGCCTGGTCCAATGTCCTGAATCTGTTTCCACAAGACGGTTCCTTCTCTAGCAAAGTGCACTAGAGGAAAAAGCATGTTGTCTGCTATATAAATGTTTGAAAATCCTTTGGTGGCCTTCAGGGAGGAAAAGCTTTCCCTACATTTGGCAGGAAATGCTTCTGCTTGCATTAAGCCTTGATGCTCCATAACACTGGGGCCTGGGCTAGGTTTTTCTGATACTCTAATTTTCAGCTGCTACTATAACAGAAATAGCATGCCTTCGTCTTACATAATCTTCACAAAAACGTATCACAACTAACCACATGGGAAAATGCCCATTTGAATCATTCTGGCTTTAAAAAGTAGAAGCCCCCCAGCAGCAAAGGGAAAAAAAGCCACTTTAGGAGCAAAAAGACTGGCCTGATTTGAAATAGCCTTTGCATCATGTTGTCAGTAAAAAATACTTCAAATTCATCTATTTTAAAAGCAGAGCAAATCCCGCAGTATTTGACCATGTCGTCACAGCCTGAATTTTCATGCTCAGAACAACAATGCGCACTACCCCAGTGAACAGGCAACCTCCTTATCTCAGTCTGTGTAGAAGCCGGAAGCTTGGGCTATGAATGTGACTTATGCTGTACCTTTTTTTACCATAGGAAGCAGCACTACCAGGCTAAGCAAAAGAAACGACACCCACATTTTAAGACACTGAAGGAATGCTACCAGACCAGTTCTGTCTGTCCCCTTTCTAAAATGGACAATTATATTTCATCATGGGGAGGGTTAGACTCCTGAGTTGACCAGAGGTTCGGGTTCATAGAAGGAATACATATATAAGCACAGGTGACATTTCAGAAGTCATTTAAAGGCCGTGTAGCTTTTTACACCTAAGTACGACACACAGGTGTAAGAAGAACACGTGTTGCTAGAAGTAAGATTCTTCTCCACCTCTGTCACCAATGAAATTGTCCCCGACTTTTAAACCTCAAGATTTCTCACTCTCCAACAACATTTGTGACTTGTTTTCCGTTTAAAAAAAAATGACCCTTGGAGCTGGATGGGCATGAAGTTCCACCACAGTGTATTGCCAGCCGTTCTTCTATTTAATTCCCTTTTAAGTCAATTGTCCTGAATCGGATGGAATTGCCAGTCTCTGAAGCAAGAGATTGCTGGATATATCTGATTTCTTTCCTAGCGAAAGCTTATGTTTCCCCTTTGGCATCCTGGTGTACCAGGACTGCCTGCTTTCCATGCCATCTGGAGAGCAGAATAAAGAATTTCCTGAAGGAAAGCCACTAGGGGCTCATTACAAGCTTCGCTAGTCAAGCAGACTCTTGTGTGTATGCGCGTGCACACGTGCCTGCTTATCAGCATTTTCCAAAAATGGAGGGCAGAGGGACAACTCTTCTGAGCCTGTAGGAGCTCCCGATAGTACTATGATTTCATTTATTTCAAAATCCTGCTGCAAACAAACAAACAAACAAAATGCGCTGGGGAGGAAAGGGAGCCCAGCTCTTTCTCCTAGCCCCCTTGTGTGGAAACAGAGCCAACATTCATCCAAACACAACTGAGCCCTTCTGCTGACTGCTGCTCTTTGGCTGACACAGACAAAGAGCTGCTGGGCCTGCCCCAAATGCCCCATGTCGGTTGCATCAAAGCCACCAGTACAAATATCCACACAGCCTAAAATGGCTTCCTGCTCCCAAAGTGGGATTGGCTGTTGCCATAGTAGTGCTGCCCCTCAGCCAAACCCTTGCTTTAAATCCCTCTTGCTTGGCTGCCTTCATGCCATCTCCTTGGACTGTTTGGCCCGTTGCCTGCGGAGCTTCACAAAGGCCTGGGCTTCCTTGTCTCCTTTTCGGGTCTCCAGCAGCTTCAGGATGTCATTGCCTGGAACAGAAGGGAAGAACTGGGTTTTTTTTTTCCAGCAAGGGGCAGGGTTCAATCCCTAGTTTTCTTGTCGTGTTCAACATCCGTTCACTCTTCTACCCTTCCAAACATCATTGATGACTGCCCTGTTGCTCCTGGGGGAGTCTTGGGATACCTCCAGACAAAGCTGTGGTGGAGGCATCGCCTTGCCTCAGTCATAGTGGGGGGAGGAGAGGTGTCTCATTCTTATCTCCCGTGTTTAGTCCCCTCCCATCCCTTTTTTTTTCCTTTTAGGAAAAAATTAAGGAGGGGAAAAAGAATAGTTGTACAATGCCTTTTGATTTATAGCACTTAGGAGCCCTTTGTTTCTCAGAACATCGCTTTGACATCTGTTCTCCAGACATCCTAAAAAGAGGTCAAGAAGAAAAAAGATACAACTCTCTGTGGGTTTGATGATTGGGGGCAGTGGGGAGAGAAATGGCTTCAATTTACAAAGACGCCCAAAGGTATCTGATGGAAAACCCCAGGACTTCAAGATGAAACAAGCTACAGTGGTACCTCGGTTTACGAACGCCTCGGTTAACATAATTTTCGGTTTACGAAGGAAAATCCATTGAAAATAATGCCTCAGTTTACGTGGGTTTTTTTCGCAGTACGAAGCAAGTTTCCCCAGGATGCATTGTGCCTGGAGGTTTATAGCGCCGCCCCCGTTCCTATGGCAATCCGTGTTTCAGATTATGAATTTTTCACATTACATAACGTCCTGGAGAATGCATTAAATTCGTAGACCGAGGTACGCCTGTATGTGAAAAGTTCACAACTAAGGCCTGCAGTCTAAATGATGGATGGGCCCTGGTGAACAAGGCAGATAAAGAAACAGCTGTTCTCAAATCTTCTTCTAGCGCTAAGCACCTCTTGCCAACTCCCTTCGGTGACTCTAATGGTCTCCCTAGCTGAAGGGTTGCTATGGAAGCAGCTTTACAGGCAATCAAGAGGAGGAAATTTCATTACAAAGAACAGACAGGGTGTGATGTTATTGCCCATCTTGCAGTTTGAACTGTTTGGAATTGTTGAGCAGGACAAGGGGTTAGGATGGTCCTTTGAGGTTCAGGTAAATCCAGAAGCTCCCAGTGGGCACAGACCAGCCTCTGTGACCCTAGAGCTCAGAAAGTCAAAAGGCTTCACAACCTGCCGTTTGAAATAATTTCATCATCATTGTATCCCTTACTCAGCCTTCTTGCCACAAAAGCTGAACCAGGTTTCAGCCATTTCATGAAAAAGTCTATTCTCTCTCCTCTCTCT
Organism: Intellagama lesueurii; assembly: GCA_037013535.1. Classification (NCBI taxonomy): domain Eukaryota; kingdom Metazoa; phylum Chordata; class Lepidosauria; order Squamata; family Agamidae; genus Intellagama; species Intellagama lesueurii. The sequence continues at coordinate 182,418,344 of JBAJHW010000002.1, forward strand.
CTCTCTCAGAAATGGAGCATTGCAATAAAACCATAGCTAACTTTCTGGGCCCAGAAAGATGAGCAGACATGATCATCTACAATGTGAAGAAATGCCTCAATTAATATATGGAGAACAAGGTTCAAAAAACCTGAACAGGCAACATCAGTAGAGCATTGTGGGCATAACTGGAATTTAACCAAAAATAAACAATGAATTATGAAATCTGCTTCTGAATTATTATTAATTGCTTCTTCCAGACGAAAAGAAGTGGCCCAAGACTATTCCCTCTCCAACATTAGGAATTAAAATACATGCCGTTCTATTTTCTTTAAAGGCACTGTGAGAGTCAATACCTGCAGCATTTCCCCTTTGCCTAAGGGAGGTGGGATCTAGAACATTCACCAATTATAAGGACTAGAACCTTGAGAAATTATTTTAAAACAGTAACATCTAGCATAGGGTAGACTCAGTGTTTTCGGTCTACCATTCCCATCAGCATGGCTAGTAGTGAGGGACTGTGAGAGTAGTGGTCCAAAAATAGCAGAAGTGCTACAGCTCTCCTTATGCTCTGAAATATAACCATGTCCACACAGACTTTATTTCTTGCTCTGTTCCGATTAGGTCCATGGTTCTCAACCTTGGGTAACCCAGGTGTTCTTGGACTGCAACTCCCAGAACCCCTGGCTGGCACAGCTGGGGGTGAAGGCTTCTGGGAATTGCAGTCCCAAGAACACCTCTGGGTTACCATGCAGTTGACATGCTGAGTATTCTCACACACTAACAGTCTAGTATACTTCAGAGAGTAAACAGCAGATTTTCCCAATTTTGTCTTCTGAAAGATGGTCATCGGGGATGGTTCCTGGTCCATAACTCTCTCTGCCAAAGAACAGCAGGGATTTTGAGAATGAGCTTGATTGAGAAAGGACAAACAAGAGAGTTACCAGTAGTTCCAGGATGAGTCAAAGGTAAACGGGTCTGTGGCACTCCAAATGGGTTGATAGTTTCCTCATTCTCATGTAGTCCCGGCACATTGCAGAGGGGGAGGAAGGCTTCTCCTTCCAGATCATTGGCTCCTAAGGTGTCATAGTCAAATACTGTGAGCATCAGGCAGGCCCCATTTTGTCGGCATTTATCTGGCGGGACCAAACTGTAATGAGAAATATGGGAACTGAGTTATGCTACCACTGCACAGGCATCACATGAGAAGCTTTCCAAAGTGCATGAGAAAAGTTACAACATGGTGGAAGCTCCAGCCTACAGGGCAATTCCTACATGTTACATCAGCGACTCCCAAGCCACGTCAGTGATGGAAAAGTGTGGCCAGATCTAATGAGTAAGGCTCATACTGTTCATCAAACCATGCCAACCCTGGGGAGGGGCTGCAGAATAGAAAAGAAGACCAGCTGTTCACACATACAATTCGAAAACTTCATCGAACAGTGGGTGGAGATTGTTCTTGATGCACTGTGTTGTCCGTGCCACAACCTCAGGAAACTCATGCCGTGGTTCCAGAGTTAGCTGGATGAAGGGATCACTTGAGCCTGAGGAAGAGAGAATGTGGGAGGTTGGAAGAACCAAGGAAACAACTGGAATATACCAGCCTGCCTTTGAGCACTTCTTCCTCAGTCCTCTGGTATAAGCAACCTTTAGGAGGCTAGGTAACAGAATTCTGCAATGCCCAAGGCTGCTACAGCATCTAACGTTTCTATCGTGCCCATTTCCACGATCGTTAGCCTTCCTTGCTGCATATTGTGAGCTGAGCCCAAGAACAACCAACACATGCAAACCCTTCCGTAAGCAAATTCTTAAAAGATTACTGAGAGTTGGGGTCAACTGAATGATAAACTCAGCTCAGACCTATAAGAGATGCTCTTTCAAGTATGAAAGACATCTGCTTGTCCTACTGCATGCTTTACCTCACTTCTATAGCTTGCCTTCCAGCCTGCCTGTTTGTAGCCACTGGTAACTAGAGAGTAAACAGCACTTGATTTGCAAGCTGGATCGCAAATGAGGAAATCAGGCTGTGCAAAAGAAACAGAGAGACTTGTAAGAATGAAGTCATACTTCCCTTAATATCAAATTTGATACTTAAACATCAGCCTTCTAGTTACAATAGAGGATGTTTCCTTTTGTTGAGTCACCACATTATATTTTCTGGTCTAGTGGCGAGCAGTGGTCCCCTCACATGTGAAGGAAAGGGTCCTTTGCGGTCATGCTAACAGAAAGCATTTTAAACTGGAGATGCCACAGACTGAACTTCAGATCAAAGGCTTACATCCAGAGTCACCATTTCTTCAAAGACTCAAGAGCAATCCAGTGAGGCAACAGCAGCCTCTTCTGGACAACTATGTGAACTACAGGCTAGATTCTGCCTTCAGATTATTAGGGCTCTCAATCCATGCCTGTTAGATATAACTTTAGTTTTAACACAAACACATGCAGAATATTAAGCACTGGCTCTGTATGTGAGACAGATAATATAAAATGCAACAAAAATGTATTTTATTTTATATTATATATTGCACGGTCTGTGCTTGACGTTATAAGAATACCACACACCCAAAACTTCCCTTCAGACTACTCATACTTCAGAAAGCAAGATGCTGTGTGTACAACACACTTCCACATATACGGAAGAACTGGAACACAACCCAGCTCTTGATTGGAATCAGTGGTAGATTGTATAGATGACTGTTGGTCTGCGTGAAACCCTGATCTATGGAGTTGAAACATTTCTTGGTGCTTAGCATGGCCCAAAAGAGAATGGAGGGGTTATGCTGGCAAAAGCAGCCGTATCTCTCAGCAGCTGGAGTCACCACCAACAGAGAAGAGGTCTAGCCTTGACATCTTTGTCCCATGTCAGTGATTTACAGTCATTCGCTTCTGTTGGGAAGAATCGCACACTGCGTTTAGGCATCGTGAAGTAGGCGGGAGTAACCCAGCCTCACTCCTCATGGAGGAGATGAGGTGAGGCGGTAACCTTGCTCTGCATACAGAGCGACACAGGATGCCAGTAAGATCCTTGCAGCCGTATCCCAGCTTTCATTCCACACACTACATAACGGCAGGCAGTTTTGTCAATGATTTCCCAGTCCACTCGGAAGTGACAAAATGTCACTGTCTGGAAGGCTAGGCCACCCGTCCTTGCATGAGATGAATGGACCAAGCTGAGCAAAGATATTCCCTCTACATCTGACAACATAGACCCTCCAAATCAGCAGCTACCGTAAGTGAGAAAAACCAGGTCATCTTTGTTTTTCCTTTCTTTGCTAGTCTCCTAATTTCTTCTGAACTAATCCCAGTTCCACTGGAATGTCACCTTCCATATGTCGTCAATTGTCCTGGTCATCAGGATGTGGCTGCATACAAATAAATGAATAAAAGGCAGTGGGCTGGTCAGGTATGATCCAGAATTAGGGGTCTTAAGTGCCTGAACGCAGCAGGCTCTCTCACCATTGGAATCCATGGGAAGGAGGTTCATAGCACTGAGCACGTCAATGCGTAGCTTCTGTTCAGAAAGGCGATACAGGGCTTTAATGGTCACAGCCCCATATTTTTCAGGAGTTGCTTCCATCTAAGAGGTAGAAACAGAAAACAGAAAAACAGTCAGGGAAAAACTACCTGCCCTTTAAGTACCCCGGCCCTTAATGGTCCTGGCAGCCCTATACCAGAGGTGGGGAATATGTGGCTCTCCAACCATTGTGAGACTGCAGCTCCCAAAGGCATCACAAGGGCTGCAGCCTAACAATGCTCAAAGGGCTAAGATGAGCAAACTGCAGAATAAAGGGGTGGGGTTGCATTCCATAAACAGGCCCACCCAATTCATACCTGCTGCTGGATTTGAGCAGCGAAATACTTCTGGATAAGGCTTCTGCTGGTGGAAGAGCAAAGGTCTAGCTCTTTCTCCAGAACCTAGGAGAGAATTGATTTGAGCAAAAATATGACTCATTGGGTATTGAGCCTATCTATAGGTACCAGTATAGATCTATGGACATCAAAAGGCAGAGACAGAAGCACACAAATACCCAATGTAGTGTAGTGGACAGAGGAAGGAACTAGGACTAAGGAGGCTTGGATCTAAATCCCTGCTCAGCCATAGAAACTCACTGGGAGATGGTAATGGTAAAACCAGTCCTTAAATATCTCACTTTCCTTGAAAACTTTATTAAGGTTGCTATAAGTTGGCTCCAACTTAACACCTAGTAACAAAAACCATGATCCTATGTTTGCTGCCAATACATCCTGTTAAATGGGTTTTTAAATGCTTTTATGCTTATTATTTTGTTTTTATGTAATGATTTCACATTTAATAATTCTAATTGCTTTTCCTATGTCGTTTTAATGCTTGCCTCTTTTAATGGTTTGTGAGCCACCTTGAATCCCATTGCTGGGAGAAAAGCAGCCTGGAAGCGCAGTAAATAAATAAATGCAAAATAAATAAACAACAGCAACAGAGAAACAAAAACGGAAGCTTTCCAATTAGGGTGGCCCCAGACTGAAGGCTTTTTGGAATTGTAGTGGACGGTTTAAACTAGAAGGGCCCCCTTGTGGTGTGCTTTTGTACACTCATGCCCTGCTGTAGTGCATCCACTCTAAAGGCTCTGCCGTGGCTCTTGAAAAATTCACCTAAGGTATCTTTTTAGCACTCTGGTTATTTTTTACACTAATATAGGTGAATTTCGCTAAAAACTAGGACTGGGCTGGCAAACTCTTTCCTCCCTTCCAGGGGGATCATGTGGCTGTGGGTGAAAAACAGCTTCTGAAGATGGCAATATTCACGAGGAGTCTGTCAAATGCTGTTAATTTTTGGGTCAGCCAAGAGGAGAGAGGAAGGGGCAGTCTTCACAGCAAGGACAAGCGGGTCCCCATTGGTTTGGACAGGCCCATCGTTACCCACCTTCGATCCATGCCTAGCGGGTCCTGGCCGTTGCTGAGGGGCTTCCCCACCCAACAAGGCAGGGACAGGGAGGGGGAAGCACAGGGGTTCCAGCCCCTTACCGTAAATGCTGGAGTGTGAAGGGTGTCCTTTGGCAGCCCCCAGCCCTCTGCATGGAAACACAGCTCCAAGCTCTGTCAAAAGGAGGTGGGGAAGAAGATAGGAAGAGGCTGAAGCACCAGAAAACTCAGGCTCCTCCTCCCTCCCTCCCTTCCATTTCATACCCTGAAGTACCTGGAGGGCAAACTGCAGTTTCCTGAAGTACCTCAAGCTGCCAACTTGCTGTTTTGTAGCCCCTTTCAGCAGGTCCAGGGTATGATTCCACAGAAGCTCCAGCAAACTGTTAAGGGCGAGGCAGAGTGAGGAAAAAGAGAAACAGAGAGATAGAGGCTAAGCTGGCATGGAGGACGCTCTCCAGGCAGGTTCACTGGATGCCAGCAGGTTCTAGACAATCTTGCAATAGTAAAGAAACTGGAGGATTTAAACCATCAACTTCCCCTCCCCAAAAGTTTCATCCCTTGGTTTCCAAGAGGATTCCAGTGGGGATTAAAACTGTACAGCTGAAAAGGGGAGAGGGTCAGCTGCTCACTGTACTACAAAAAAAAGTCACTGGCCTATAACATATACTTTGCTAGACCTAGAAACAGAGTAGCAAGGTTTTCAACGTGATAGTGACACTAGTCATTAAAGAATAAGAGGTTTGGCCATTACATTTCAATCGCTGTCATATTGTATATAACTGTTTTTGAAAGCTGATCAGAACTACAGTAAAAACAGTTGCACAAAGAGTCTCTGAAATTCTGGTGACTGACTAACCCTCCCTCAAGTCTCACACATTTGCTACACCAGATTCATCCAGGATGTAAAAATGAAGAAGGGAGTTCTTCTGTTATCACAGAGCAACAGCAATAGCTAAATCCAAGGGCATGAAGCAGATGGGAGAAGCAGTGTTTGGTTCCTAAAGCAAAGGGGAACGAGTGAGAAAGTTATCTGTTGGATCTGGAAATCCTTTCAGATGGGCATTTGCCAGTGCTGTCCTAGTGCACTGGCACTGGAAGCACTGCCCTCTCTAGGGGTGCCCAGGCAGCCTGGCCAATGTTAAGGGATTATGGGAGTCACCGTTCAAAATGACCGGGGAGCCAAAAAGTCCCCATGTCTGCTATCATAGAACCATGGAATAGTTGAGTTGGAAAGTGCCTACAAGGCCATCAAGCCCAATCCTCTGCTCAAGGCCGGAATCCAAATCAAAGGATCTCTGCCACATGGTTGTCTAAAGTTCTCTTGAACGCCTCTAGCATTGGTGCGCTCACTATCTCCCGAGGTAATTGGTTCCATTGTTGTACTGCTCTAACAGTTATGACTCTTTTCCTGATATTCAGCTGAAATCTGGCTTCCTGTAGCTGGAGCCCAATATTATGTATCCTACACTCTGGGATGATCAAGAACAGGTTCTGCTCCTCCTCTGTATGATAGCCTTTAAAGTATTTGGCAAGTGCTATCAGATCTCCCCTCAGTCTTCTTTTCTCAAGGTTAAACATCTGCAGTTCTTTCAGTCTTTCCTCATAGGGTTTGGTTTCCAGTCCCTTGATCATCCTTGTTGCCATCTTCTGAGCTTGCTCCAGTTTGTTGTCATCCTTCTTAAATTGTGGTTTTCCAGAACTGGACACAGTACTCTAGATCAGTGGTCCCCAACCTTTTCCCAACCGCGTACCGGTTGGGGAGGGGACGTAGCATGCTTGGGGGCGTGGCATGCTTGTGGGGGTGTGGTGCGCCTGCAAGGGGCGTGGCATGCTCACGGGGTGTGTGGCACACCTGCAGGAGTGGAGCGCGCTCGTGCGCATGCATGCAATGCGCTTGCGGGGAGGGATGCTCGCAGGGGGCAGAAGATCTGTGTCTGCGGCCCGGTCCTGCCTAGGCCGCGGACCGCTGCCGGGGCATGGACCGGGGGTTGGGAATCCCTGCTCTAGATGAGGCCTAACCAGTGTCAAATAGAGGGGAACTAGTACCTCACGGGATTTGGAGACTATATTTCTGTTAATGCAGCCTAAAATAAAATTTGCCTTTTTTGCAGCTACATTGCACTGTTGGCTCATATCCAGCCCAGACCTAGTTAGCTTGCTAATCAGAATGTCATGGGGCACTTTGTCAAAGGCTTTGCTGAAATCAATAGACATTACACCTATAGTATTCCCCTCCATCTACCAGGGAAGTTACCCAATCAAAAATTGAGATAGGATTAGTCAAGAAGGGTTTATTCTTGACATATCCATGTTAGCTTCAAGTTATTACTGCATTGTTTTCAAGGTGCTTGCAGAGTGACTGCTTTATAAGGGAGTGATGTCAGGCTGACCGGTCTGTAGTTCCCTGGTTCCTCCTTTTTGATGACTGAGACATTAGCTTTCCTCTATTCATTTGGTCCTGCACCCCTCCTCCATGCTTTCAAGAAAATAAAAGACAGTGGCTCTGCAATCTCTTCAGCCAGTTCCTTCAATATCCTTGGATGCAGTTCATCCAGCCCTGGGGATTTGAACTCATTTAAGGTAGTAAGGCACTCCTTGACTGTTTGTTTATCAATCTCAATCTGCAATCCTATCCCCTCCCTTTGTACTTCACATTTGCCTGGAGGAGTATAGACTGTCTTTTAGGAGAAGACTATAACTGATATGAGAACAGGCCCCCATTTGCTGTGTGGAAAGGCATTTCTGCAAACCCTTTTCTCTTCTTGTTGCTTCCTTTCACACACTGTCCAATATAGAAAATGAGCTTTACCACAATGCCAAACATCTTAGCTCACCTCTTGAAGTTCTCCTGAACCAGGTTCCCATTTAGGTACTGCAGTTCACTTTCCAAGAATTTCATTAAAGGGGTAATGCACTAAAGGGAAAACGAGATCAAGATCAGGAAAAGTCAAGTGGAGTGAAACATTTCTGATCCACAGGCATTGTGGAGTTTAATTTGAACATGTCAATGACCTCCGTATTGAGTCTGCAAAATGCCTGCCAACAGCATTGCAAGACATGGCAGGCATGTTTTCACCCCATGTACTGACTCATATATGTGCAGAGTCCACATACCAGCCTGGCCACCATCTGAAATATACGATACTAGCATTCATATATGCCATGTGCATGCAGTGAAAGAAGCTTTTGAAGTACAGCGCATAAAACAAAAGCAAAAAAAAGTGAAGTGTGCTGCTTATATACCGCCCCATGGCACTTAAAGCACTCTCTGAGTGGTTTACAAGTTAATTATGCAGGCTACACATTGCGCCCCACCACACCCCTGGCCAATGAGCTGGGTAGTCAATTTACCAACCTTGGAAGTATAGAAGGCTGAGTCAACCTCAAACCCCCTACTAAGCCCATCAGGATCAAACTCAGGCCATGAGCAGAGTCTTGATTACAGTACTGCAATTTAACCACTGCACTACAAGGCTCCTAGTTTTAGCCTAAGCAGAGCTCAGTGGGCTTAAGTCCACCTTAAAATAACTCAAAATCTGAACTCTGCAGTACATGATTCTTAGGTTCCCTTCTTAGCTTCAGCTGATTCACAACAGAGAAAGTAAATGCAACCTTTCACCAAGGTACAAGTGCCCACCATATAAACTGCACAAAGGAACTGGTATGGCATATCTTTGTTTTGTGTAGAATTAATTATATGGTCCACTGACCTAGTTATAAGTGGACTTTTTAAAAAAAGAAGGTACTAACAAATCATCCAAGGTAACAATATTAGCAGCTTAACGTCATTTCATGTAGAAGAAATCAACTCCAGAAGGGAGTTTTCAATGCCAGTTGTCTTGCTATAATCATCAAAAAGCAGTAGGGATGGTTATAGGATAATGTGGATTATTAGTGTGATAATTTCCTTTTTTTTTTCTGATAAAGAAGTAGGTAACCACATTTATTCCAGTTCAGTTCAGAAGCCACTCAGGGTCTAACTGAACACTTACCCCGTTTTTACAGAGGTCCTATTCCAAGTGATAAAAAGTCATCTGGCTGTCATACCACATTATTTTGTCTTGCCTACATAATTTGCAGTTAGACTTATTTTGTTTTTAGTCACTGGAAGGTAAACACAGGCTTTCTTTGCAAGTCTAATTGTCATGGAGGGAGGGAAAGCAGGCTAATCAAATATGAAATCCTTTCAGCATCTAGTTTGGATTTTCAGTCACCACCTTGCTTTGTGGCTACTACATAACATTTCCCCCCCCCCCCCCAGCACTTCTCCCACAGACATCGAGTACACTGATCCAAACACTAAAAATAGGGTTGTTTTGCAGTATTCCAAGATTCACCTCCTCTGGGTCCTCGGAGTCACTGGAAGCTGACAATTCCTGGATATGTCTGGCAATTCCAGCATCTAGCTGCCAAAAAATAAAATAAAATAAAACACACACACACACATCTTAATACTACTAGGGAAAGATGCTTTATAAATAGGTACTACTCAAAACAATAGATTATCTCAGTAACCCTTGTATGCCAAATGGACAGGGCATTCCATAATTACACTCCTGTACTAAAAGATTTGGAGTAGGGTGAATGGAGCTGGTTCAATAAAATCTGTGGGGAGTTTCGAACTAGCGAAATCATGATTTCACGCTGTCAAAATCTTTACATTCCTCATTACTTTAAGATAAGAGGTATGGAAAAGAGGGGATTACATCTCTGAAGACTGATTCTGGTTGCATCGTAATCCTCATGTATGCCAATAGGGGAATCATGGTCCAAGCCCAGCCAAAAAATCCACACACACCAGGGAAAGATCAGCAGACTTGAGGGACTTAGTACCTGGTGTTAAGTAACCCAGTAAAAACCCACTGAAAACCTGGCATGCTCAAGTCTGAGAGATCACTGCACCTGTTCAGGAACAGGTAAGAAGGGGAATACAATGGAGTCTCCTTGAAGAAGCCTTTACTGACTGACAGAACAGTAGGTATCCCAGGAACAGCAACCAAGAGTGCAACAGCCAGTGAGGGAGAGCTTGGAAATTTTTCTTTTACGAAGTACAACTTCCAGGAGAACTACACTGTCTGGTGGATTCTGGAAGCTGTAATCAAAAGGAAAAAAAACTTTTCCAAGATGTGCACTAGAAGCTTTGGTGTTAACTCTGCCAAGGCAAATATATTTGGCCTCCTACACATTCTATTCTGCTTTGGACAAGGAGGGCCCCCTGACGTTTTCCCTTGCTGTTGCGCCCCCCCCCCACCCCCATGTTGTAATTTTGACAGCACTGGCCATACACATTCAAACAGTCAGAGTGGAAAGGGGGAAGTGCCTGGGCTGTGTAGTTACTTTGATTGCCAGGGTCTGGACCACACTTCGGATCTCATTGTTAAGAGAGGTGACGGTGGCCTGAAGCTGGTGGTGGAGGGTGTGCTGGATCTGTTCCGGGGCAATGACTTGTCCAATCTTCTGCTCTAGGCCTGCCCAGTCCAGCTGCGAGGGCAACTTGAGGATCATCATGTGAAGCTGCTCGATGTTGTTGACCACAACGCACAACTGACGGGAAGGAAGGAGGGAGGGAGGGAAGAAGGCTACGCATGAAACACCCCTGTAAAGCAAAGGGGAAAGGTCCCCACCCCCAGCAATTCATGTTGAAAGATCTTTTTCTTTCTTTCTGGCAAGGAAGGCAGTCCCATATCCAGAGCACCTATCCTGAGCTTGGAAAAGTTATTCCTTTGGACTCCCATAACCTCCCAGCCAGCCACTGGCAATGCTGCTGAGAAGATTCAGGAAGCGGTCGTTTCAAAAAGGGGACACTCCCAAGCCCTGCTGATGTGGATGACCCATCTCCACGATTCCTCCAACCCGTGAACTAGGACTGGTTCCACCACTCACCCTGTTCGCTGCTTCTCCTTCTTCGCGCTGGTTTGGTGACAACTCCTCTGCCCTATTCTTGATCAGCCGGCAGTACATGAGAGAGATTTTACAGATATCCTGAGAAGTCAGAAACCGGAAAGCTTGAGGATCCTCTTTGGTCTGTGGCCAACCCAATGTTACCTTGTGTGACTTGAACGAATCTCTTGAGCTCATCCTCCATGCAGGACATGATTGAGTGGGAAAGCCAGCTTCAGGGGTTGGAGTCTTTCTGCTGTAGGCCCTGTAGCCTCATGGACTGCTACTGGACCCTCTCTAGCACTTCATCCTAATGGAGTATCTCAGTATCTTAACTCCCAGAAGCTAGGGTGGCCAATGGTAAGGGATTATAGGAGTGGTGGTCAACCTGGAAGCCAGTGTGCTATAGTGGATAAAATACGAGACTAGGACTCAGGAGACTGAGGTTCAAACCTCTGCTCAGGAAATTCTATGGGAGGGGGTTGGCACCCACGAAATCATTCCTTAAATGTCTTGCATATCTTGAAAATCCTATCAGGACTGCCATAGATTGAAAGCAACTTGATGATCCATAACAGAAGCAGCAGTCCAAAACCTTGGGGCCAAAAGATGCCCTAGTGTTACAGAGGAGGGGGTCTCCCACCAAGGGGTTACTTACTAGCTAACCTTAACTGAGAAGAGGTTGCTTCCTGGGACCAAATTATTGTAAAAGATTCAAACCCTTAACCTGAACCCAAAACAAAATGGGTAAGTTTGCTCTATAGATAACTATTTCTTAGTTCTTGGCAATTGAGTTCTTCCTGTCTTCAACTCTGGCTGAGCTTGGCAGTTTGGAGAAATAGGAAATCCATCCTGCTTAGCCCTAAAGGGCAGGGCAAGTGAAACTCCTCATTCCAAATGTTTTTATGAGACCTGTAGAAACTGTTCACTCTGTTGTTTGCATAACCTGGAGAGAGTACGCAACAGTTCGTTTCGGGGAATGAACAGAAAGGAAAGTGACCCAAATGGGAAATTAACAGATTTGTCCATCCTCCTTGACGCACCTCAACAAATTTCACCATGATCATGAAGGCCTCTTCAGGATCTGGCCAGTCCAGCTGCTGCCAGGTCTTTACCATTTGAGCATAGCAAGTGGATAAGTCCACAGTGGACGTACTGTGCTTGTTCAGCTCTCCCACTGGTATCAGCTGAGCAGAAATGAAAAGAAGAGCATATACTGTATACATGCATAAACCATATAATATAATAGCCAAAATCCTATTGTATAGTTACACAAATGACCTAACTTTCAGCAGCAAGTTGGCCCAAGTTAAGAAATCTCTGTAGACACTAATGTTTGCCTGCTGAGTCACACAATTCAGTATGCAACTGATAATGTCTACAGTGATCTCTTAACTTGGGGTAATTCTCCTCCAAAAGTCATACTATTTGTGCTACACCAGCCTAACTAAGTAAAGAAATTTGGGCCAAGATAAGATAAGAAACAAGCAACCAAAGATTCACTTTGGAGCCTGAATCTCCAAGAAAGACAACTGAATTTTCACACCTCAGTTTCTGACCCTCCTAACAGTTGATCTGGAATATTCCACCTACTTCAGTATCCTTAGCCCAAGGTGAGCAGCTATCAGGGTTCCAGCGTGTGTACTTAGGAAAATACAACTTTTCATGCTGAAGGCTCTTGTTATTAAATAGCAAAATGCTAGAAAGCATTTGGAAATTGTCATGAAATCAAAGAGTCCTTGTGATAGTTTTTGACACGAGTGAACCCATCAGCCACTGTAACACATTTTAAGTAAACATGGTTATATTTTCTCATTCTTGCTCAGCATACTTCTTCTGCTGCAAAGATTTGTCCTCAGCAGCGCAATCCAAAGCTTCCTTGCAACATAACAAACAGAATAAAGAATAAGTGGAACAGGAGAGAAACATGACAGGGATCAAAGGTATGGATCAACTGCAGAAAAGTCTCAGAAGAGAAAAAGGGGAAGGCAAGCAGTATAGACCTTTTCTCCTCTCTTGCTGGGGATTCCTTACCTGGTCTACTTGGACAGCCCTCTGAGTCCTTTCTAGGGCTATCGTGTACGTCTTCTGGAGCCATTTGGGGATGACCTCCTGAAACCACTGGTGGAAGTTTGCTAATGCAAGTGGTCCTTCCCTGGAAGCACAAAAGGGAAGTCGCCTTTTCATAGCATGGCAAAAACTAAATCTATTTGCACTACCCAAGTCATCTGACCTATCGTTTGTTCTAGGGACTGGCCATATCAAATCATAGAATAATGGAGTCGGAAGAGGCCTATAAGGCCATCAAGTCCAACCACCTGCTCGAGGCAGGAATCCAAATAACAATATATCTGACAGAGGACTGTCTGATTTTCTCTAGAATGCCTCCGGCATTAGAGTGCTCACTACTAGAGATGGGGCTATTCATATTTGTATACGAATACAAATATCCCCCCCACAGGTGGAAATAATGAGTGTCCAGCCCCATGGGGCTGGACTGTCCACTCACCATTCTGCCGCAGATGCACGCTCAACAGAGCCTTCCTATCGCGCAGTTGTCCGCAGTGGATTAGCCACTCCTGGCAGGAGGCAGGATGACAAGCCTCTCTGCCAGGTCGCAGAGTGGCTAATTCATTGTGGACAATGTCGCGATAGGAAGGCGCCGTCAAACTCACGTCTGCGGTGGAATGGTGAGTGGACAGTCCGGCCCCATGGGGCCGGACCTTCGTTATTTCCACCTGTGGGGGGATATTCGTATACAAATATGAATACCCCCATCTCTACTGACCACCTCCCAAGGTAAGTGATTCCATTGTCAGATTGCTCTAACAGGAAGTTTTTCCTGATATTCGACTGAAATCTGGCTTCCTGTAACTTGAGCCCCTTAATACGTTGCCTGAACTTTGGGGTGACTGAGAACACATCCTGCCCCTCCTCTGTATGGCAATCTTTCAAGTATTTCAAGAGTGCTATCGTATCTCCCCTCGAAACTAAACATGCCCAATTCTTTCAGTCTTTCCTCCAAGGGCTTGATTTCTAGTCCCCTGACCATCTTTGCTGCCCTCCCCTGAGCTTGTTCCAGTTTATTGGCATCCTTCTTGAAGTGCAGCATCCAGAACTGGTCACGGTACTCAAGATGAGGCCTAACCAGTGCCAAACAGAGGGGAAATAGTACTTCAAGGGATTTGGAGACTATGCTTCTGTTAATACAGCCTCAAACAGCACTTGCCTTTTTCTGCAGCCACATTGCACTGTTGGCTCATATTCAGCAAGATGTCAATACAGCTTATCCATGGGGGTCACAATCTATAAAATAGCTCTAAAACTATTTGCCCAAAGACAAATCTTTGTCCCGTGGAGCGGTCAGTACCTGTGGCTCACAAAGTCCCTCAGGGAATAGAGTTCCTTCAGGCTGAGGTAGAGCTGGAAAAGGCTTTCTGCTGTGAGCTGAGACATGCCACTGTCCATTTTGTTCAGCTGTTCCTTGACGTAACAGGAAACCTACAAGAGCAGGATAGCAAGAACCACAGTGGACCACGGGCGGGCGGAGGGGAATCCACAAGCAGCGCTGACCCTAAGTCTTTCATTTCCTATTTGGTCAATGCCACATGGGCTGAAGCTATCCGTGTTAACCTTTTGTTAGAGTTCATGGTATCTTTCATGTTCTGCATTAGTGGTCTCAAATTCCACATTTTGCAGCTTTGGCTCCCATAGTTCAAAGGCGTCCAGATATTATTGAACATGACACGAACTATCAAAGCCTTTGTGCACATATGCAAAGGAAATGCACAGGTGTATTGCAACGGTGCATGCTATCCATGCAAGTTATACTCACATACCACAACCTAGTGTTGCCCCCCCCCCCCCCACTCCTTGGAAACCTTTCCTATGGACAATCATGCTGGACATCGTCCAAGGCCATTAATCCACAACAGACAAAGGGAGTGAATTGGCATTTTTTTCATACAGAAGAACTTAAACCCACTTCTCTGAACTAACTGGTGCCATCCACATGTACTTGGACTATAACTTCCATCATCCACAGCTGGATGGCTGGGGGATGAGAGTATTTGTGGTCCAAGCACATGTAGAGGGTGCCAGTTAAGAGAATGCTGATTTTAAGAATGTCGTGCATTTATGGTATGATCCTCCAAAGTAGCCACAACTGTTGCAAGACTTATTTCTCACTGTATTTACTTTCTTATCTTCTTTTAAAAATCAGTCCAGATCCAGTCGGTGGGAAATATCAGGTCATGTCCCCCTAAATAGCTTCCTACAAACCAGAAGGCTCAGCAGCAGCTCTGTACTAAAATCTGCCATTAACCCTGACAGGAGCTCTAGCTGATGGGCTTGATGTGAAGCATCCACATGTCTCAGGGATCATCTTCATCATTAATAGAAAACTCATACTGACCATACATTAAGATGGCCAGGTCAATCCCAGAGTTTCTGTGACAACCAGGATTGGGAATATGTGGCAGCTACTCACCTGCTCCTGCATTTCAAGATACGCAATTGAGAAGAGATCCACTCTCAGGGCACTGCACAGGAGGGAGAGGGAGAAAGGGAATCAGGAATTGGCCAGGCAAAACAGTTTATCTCACCCACTTGTTTACCAAAAGATCTCTTTCAGGCCCTTCAGCACGGAATATAGACCGTGCAGATCTGCAACCTAATAGCCAGGTTCTCATCTACCCACTCGCCCCTGTCAGTCTCCCAAGCTGGTTCCTCAGAATTGCCATGTGAAGAGCAAGAGGGCCTCATAAAGGAGGTGAGGGCTGTGGCATTGGGACTGGCCAGGAGTCCACTTTGGGGGAAGGATGGGGAGGGCCTTCCAACTTTCCTTCCTTCTAATGATCCAGGTAGCCCTTTCATTAAAAAAAAAAAAGCTGGTGACATGGATGTACAATGTCAGGAAATCTGAGGAATTCCAGAGGTCAGAGATATAAACAACAGCAAAACAATAACAAAGAGCCCTTTCTAGTAAAGTAAATATACCAGAGAGGTCATCCAGATGATCGCCCTGGACAGTTTTAACCTGGTCTTTCATTCAGGGATAGGGCATTTGTGGATTTCCAGATGTTTTGGATTTCATACACCACAGTCCGTTTCTATTGGCCTCCTAGGTAGGAGTTCATGGGAATGGTAGACCAAAACATCTTGAAGGCCCAAATAAGCCATAGCTTATTCTTCTGGAACAAACTAGCAACCATAGCAGGCATTGGCTTCTCCAACTGACAGAAGCCTTGTCCGCCCAAGAAGTGAACTTGTTTTCCACAACTTGCTTTGATAAGTTATTTTGCTCCTGGGGTAATGATCTGGCAGATTATTTTATGAGCAGCCAATGGAAACGGGGGGGTGGGAGAGGAGTCTTCTTCCAAAGACTTACCTGAGGAAATATGTGTTCCAGGTTTTGTGGCATTGCTGAAGATCTGCATTGACCTCCACAAGAAGAGTGACCAGGGCCTTTCCACACTCCTCCATAGTCTGCAAAGGTGGGGGAGGGAGAGGGAGAGGGAGAGGGAAGGGGCCTTCGTCATACTTGGTTCCAACACTCAAGCACCTTCCAGACTCATTAATTTCTCTATGGCAATTCAGCTTTTAGGGATTCTTAGCAACACTTCAGAAACAAGAAGATGGCATGTCTTAGTCTTGCATCTAACCACTGCTTTGGTCCCATTATGGATGCAGTGGGTTCTAGTGCTAAACTATGTGTGCAGGAGCAACTCAGCAGCATTTTCCATCAGACACCCCCCCCCCCAAAAAAAGAAGCTGGCACCCGCAGATATTTTGGACTGCAACTCCCATCAGTTCCAGTTAACCTAGCATGGCCTATGGTGAGGAACCATGGGAACTGAAGTCTAAAACATATGGAGAGCTACAGTATGGTTTGGGGAAGGCGGGATTACACAGTATGCTTTGACTCAAGCTCAAGAGGCTTCCCCAGGTACATTCTCTGGGGGAGGGGGAGAGTGAAATGGCTAAAATTCCACTTCCAGTTTTGAAAAAAAAAAAGTATTTTTGTCTTTGTCTTTTTTTGTCTTTTTCTTTTTTGGGAAAATGAGAGAGCAGGGAAGAGTTGGGACTGGAAAAAGGGGACAGGGTGAAATACGCCACACTTGGTCCAACTCAGGTATACCAAGCTGGGTCCTCAGAATTGCCATGTGAAGGGCAAGAGGGCCTCGTAAAGGAGGTGAGGGCTGTGGCATTGGGACTGGCCAGGAGTCCACTTTGGGGGAAGGATGGGGAGGGCCCTCCGGCCTTCCTTCCTTCTAAAGATCCAGGTAGCCCTTTCATTAAAAAAATAGCTGGTGACAATGGATGTACAATGTCAGGAAAATCTAAGGAATTCCAGAGGTCAGAGATATAAACAAGAGCAAAACAATAACAAAGAGCCCTTTCTAATCAAGTAAATACACAAGGGACATCATCCAGATGATTGCCCTGGACACTTTTAACCTGGTGTTTCATTCAGGGCAGAGCATTTCTGACCTTCCAGATGTTTTGAATGTCATACACTACAATCTGTTTCTATTGGTTATCCTAGGTAGAGTTTCATGAGAATGGTAGACCAAAACATCTGGAAGGCCCAAATAAGGTATAAAGGTGGACCAAAAGTGGCATATGTCCCCCTGGACTGCTTTTCAGTCCTCAATCTTCCCCTCCTTTTCAACAAAAAAGGTGAATTGCATTTTAATTTTGTCATCGGTCCCATTTATCAGAACACACCAATTTTTTCAAAACTAGAAGTGGATTTTTAGCCATATCTGGTTTCATGTTTTGCACTTTTTTGGCAGTCTAGGCAACCTCTGCAGAGTGTAGGGGACAAACACAAACACACGCACACACCCCTGCACCTGGTTCTGCCAAAATTGTCTGCTCCAATCTAGGCCAACTCAGGACTGTAAGGACTGTGGCACTATTTTTGATCTCTGCAGTTGCAGGGAAAACTAACTTAATAGTTATGGAAGATGCTGACAACTGTATTTACAATTGTCCAGATTCCGTCTGCATGTACAAGGGCTTCTTTGGGGAAAGCTTGTTCTTGTATTGACAAAATACACACCATATGATACCCCTCTCCTTTGATCCCACAGGGAGTCCCAACTAGAGTAGATTCACTGAACCAATGAGGTTTACATCAGTGTTGACTCATCATTTAATGGATTATTCTAATTGAGACTCCCAACTGGGTTTTAGGTACATATCTGTTTCTTGGCTGGAGTAGCAGAAGTCTAGCAAATGCCTAGGCTGAGGATGCAAAATTAATTTTAGAATCTGTGGGATGCAGAATCCAGCCACCTCCTATGTGATTCCCTCTGCCAGACTGGGAAAGGGCTTTGCTTACCTTCACCATTGGCTTCAGCTGTTGCTTCTTCATCTGAAACCACTCAGTTGTTCCAGCCTAAGACAACAGGGCACAAAATGCAGAGAACAACAGTAACTTTCCAATACCTGTTTCTGAATGCACATGATGGCGATGGAGGCAGGCATTTGTCACATTTGAGCAACACATCATACGGGACCCCAGTGGCTGATAACAGCAATAGATAAGGTAGAGTACATCATTTAGATAATGCAATTGGAAGCTATGTCATGCCAGTATGAGATGGGATAGAGAGAACTGCTTAGGATCAAAGATGGATTTCTTGAGACTTCTGGGAAATGATCTGTCAAAAAAAAACCCCTCTGTCTTCTTTTTCTTCCAGCATTAAAGACCAGTTTGAAAAACAAGCTGAATCAAACATTTTTCTGTGGAAAATGGCAGAAATGAGCAAACAAGAGCTGAACTACACATTACAGACGCCACTTCATTAGAAGAGGGAATTCCTTAAGTGTGCTGATTGTATGTGTTTGTCAGAGTAGGAGTGTTCTCACATCTCAGCGGCTTTTGATACCGTCGACCATGGTATCTTCCTGGACAGGCTCTCTGAGTTTGGGATTGGGGGCTTAGCATTGAGCTGGCTCTGATCCTTCCTCGAGGACCACATCCAGAGAGTACAGCTAGGGGAGGATGTGTCTGCACCTTGGACCCTTCGGTATGAGGTTCCTCAGGGATCAGCACTATCCCCAATGCTGTTTAAGATCTATGTTAAGCCATTGGAGGAGGTCATCAGGAGTTTTGGAGTAAGGTGTCGTCAGTATGCTGATGACACGCAACTCTATCTTTCCGTTACCACCTCTGCAGTGGATGCCATCCAGATACTGGAGCATTGCCTGGTTGCACTACTGGAATGGACCAGAGATAACAGGATCAAACTGAACCCGGACAAAACAGAGATTTTGCTCCTGGGGGGGACCTTGGATAGGTTATGGGGGATGGTCCCTAGGCTCGATAGTACTCCCCTCCAGTTTAAAGACCAAGTGTGTAATTTGGGCATTCTTCTGGAGCCGGCTCTCTCTTGGGAGTCCCAGATTGCAGCCGTATCCAGATCAGCCTTCAAACAGCTTAAGCTAATTGCCCAACTTTGCCCCTACCTAGACAAGGACTCCCTCAGGGACTTTGGTGCAGACCCTGGTCATCTCTCGGATCGACTACTGCAATGCCCTTTACGTGGGGCTTCCCTTGAACCTGATCCGGAGACTTCAATGGGTCCAGAATGTGGCAGCCAGACTGGTGGTTAGTGCAAGTAAATTTGACCACATCACTCCAGTTCTGGCTCGCCGCCACTGGTTGCCCGTGGCATCCCGGATCAGGTTCAAGGTTTTGACACTCACATACAAAGCCCTCCATGGTTTGGGTCCATGTTATTTGTCGGAATACAAATTGAATTGAATGGATGAATGGATAGATGAGTGAATGAATGAATGAATAAATGAATGAATGAATGAATGAATAAATAAATATCTCACCATTTGCAAATTAGCTTGCTTTGTTTTGTGATTGATCTTCTGGACATGAGTATGATTTTCATCTGCAAGTCTAGTTTCTCAAAGTCAGCTTGAATTACTCTCTCAAACAGTAACAGGATTGCAGCTCTAATGATAGTTAGTTTGTGATGTATTGTTTGGCATCCCGTGTTCAGCATTAAAGACCAGTTTGGAAAACAAGCTAGAGCAGAGCCACCTCTGAGCCTCATGGTGCAGTGGTTAAACTGCAGTACTGCAGTCGAAACTCTGTTCATGACCTGAATTTGGCCCCAGCAGATTCAGATAGCTGGTTGAAGGCTGACTTAGCCCTCCATCCTTCTGAAGTTGATAAAATGAGTACCCAGCTCGTGGCGGGGGTGGGGGGGGGGAGCAATGTGTAGCCTGCATAATTAACTTGTAACCTGCCCAGATAGTGCTTTAAGCACCATGGGGCGATATATAAGTAGCACACTTTGCTTTGTGTGTGTGTGGTTTTTTTTTTTTAAGATCCCATTCGATACTGGAGAAAGAACATGAACATCTTCAAGGCCTCACCCTAGACTCATCATGAGCTTGGGAAAGAAGCTCATAGAGATCTTGTCGAGGTCCTGTACCTTGAGTGCCTCTTTTACCATCTCCGAAAGGTTGGGGGTCTCCATGCACAATTCTCTGAAGGCTTTCATTTTACACATCTGGACCAAGACTCTACGAGGAAGAAAAACCATAACTGGAATTCAGTGCCTTTCAAGCATGATTATTTTTTCCCTCCAGTTTTTACACAAATAAACCTTTGGGATTTCTTCTCCCCGCCCCCATTTCCTATGGTACATTTGTCACCTCCCTTCTAACCAGATCTGCAGCCGTTTGGCCATAATATCCTTGTGGGCTGACTCTCCAGAATGGCCTCTAGTCCTTTCTGGAGGAGCAGAAACGATCGGAGCCCATTCTGGAGAGGCATTTCCAGAAAGGGTCCTGCACAACCTCTGCCCCATCATTCGGTAAGTGAACCAGACCAGTTCAGATGTTAAGACCTTGTCCTTGGACATCTTCATGAAAAGCAATAAAAAGGCTAAAGAAATCCAGAATGCACATATGGAGGCAATTCATGAGTCTTTAAGTTGCCATAAAGCAATTTGCTGTTGTTAAATAAAAGAGATCTATTTTAATCCAGACCCAAACATTATATGAAAATTATGTTTGTCCAAGATAATTCACTGCCATTTAATCAGGCAGACATGCTAATGAGTGTGACTACTCGAAGGTCACGGGATGTCCTTCTAAGCCTAGGCCCATGAGGACCGAGGGCGGCCCCTTCCAACAGCTCACCTGAGCAGCAATGTTAGTCTCTGCGTCGACGTGGAGGCGGAAAGTGGGAAGACCATCCGGTATCTCCGGAGGACGGAAATCCCATAGGACAGTAAAGACCGGAAAGAGTCCTCCAGATCTGTTTTCTAAAGGAAGCAGCAGAATATGCATTCAGTTTAATGAGAAAGGTATGGCAGTGCTCAGTTCCTCTTAAGAGCAATCTAATATGTTGCACAACATGTAAAAGGACAGCCTTTTACGAAAAGAGGAGCAGAAGCTATGCAGCAGAAGTTACGTCTCCTAGGACCTGACCCCACCCCCCAAGTCCTCTGCTGGTACAGAGAAGGACAGAGGAGGAGGTATCTGGCCAGGAAAGAGACTGCAATACATAGTGGTTGTACAACAAGAGCAGCCACTTCTTGGAGCCATCCAATGGGCACGTTTTAATGCATGCAACTCTGATGTGTGTTAATGCGAAATGCAGATGAAATCGGAATCTTCTTCAGATTAACATTCACTCGTTTCAAGGCCATCCCTAGTTAGACTGGAACACTCTACCAGCCCTGCTCCTTTCCTATCTCCTTCTCACCTGTTCAGGTCTTAATCGTCCTTGTAGCCACTGGTATTCTATGCTGATGATCTGGTGAAGCAGACAGGTGCTGTTGAACTCTAAGATTTGGTATAGCCTGCTGTAAACCAACCATTGTCTGCACCAAAGAGGAAAACGGAATCACATTAAACGTGCAAATAAAGAGGACAAACTACCCATGGAATTGATGGCAATGTGCACTTAGAAAAGGAGGAGTATCAAAATTAACCTAGCCCCCCCCCCAAAAAATAAATTCTCTGCACAAATTGCTTTGGTTTTCTTAATTTCTCTTACTTGCAAAATTTAGATTTTTGTAGAAGTTGAAACTGACTAATGACAACCCTTGACGGGAGGAAATAAAACCATTATACAGCTTTCTTCTGCAGTAGCAATAACCCTGGGAAAGATTCCACTGTGGGGATTGCCATTGGTGGGGTGGATAGGACTTGGGCACTCCATACCACAGAGATCCCACCTTAAGGGCAAAGGCCCAAAGCATCCCACTCATCACTGGGATTCTGGATCTGGTGGAGGAATCACAAGAGGGCTCTATGAGTTTTGTAAAAAAAAAAAAAAAAAAAGGTTCACTGATCCCACCACTGGGTCTGAAAGCTTTAATTAAACTCTGCAACATCTTTATGAAATTAGGGAAGATCCATTGCAGCTTTTAAAAAATACTTCAGGAACTGAGAGCAGCACAGCTGGAAAAATAAATGATCAGGTGCCTTCCCAGCATCACACATTTAAGCCAGTCTTTGTTCCCAAGGAAGGGACGTGGGTGGCGCGGCTGGTAAACCGCAGAAAGCCTCTGGGCTGCAAGGTCGAAAGATCAGCAGTTCGAATCCAGGCGACGGAGTGAGCTCCCGTCGCTTGTCCCAGCTCCTGCCAACCTAGCAGTTCGAAAGCATGTAAAAATGCAAGTAGATAAATAGGTACCACCTCGTTGGGAAGGTAACGGCGTTCCATGTCTAGTCGTGCTGGCCACGTGACCACGGAAACTGTCTATGGACAAACGCTGGCTCTATGGCTTGGAGACGAGGATGAGCACCACCCCCAGAGTCGGACACGACTGGACTAAATGTCAAGGGGAACCTTTACAGTTCCCAAGGCTGGCAGGATAGCTCAGTGGTCTAGGTGTGGAGCCAGAGGTTGGGAGTTCGATTCCCCAGTGTGCCTCTTGGGAAAAGAGCCAGTCCTGTATAGCTATGGGCAAGCTGCACAGTCCCAGGGCATCCCCACGAGAATGGTAAACCACTTATGAGTATAGTAGGACCTGTGTATCGAGGGGTGGGGGATCGGTTCCAAGCCACCCCCCGTGGATACTAAAAATCATGGATCATAGTGAACCCTATATATAACATGGTCTCTTACTCCCTCTAGTGGCCAGTTCTCATAACTACATCATGCAAATAAATGCTTCTGGGTTTTTTTTTAACATTTTAAATATTTTCAGACTATGGAGAAGTGTAACAATGGATACAAATCATGTGGATACAAGGTTCCTACTCACTAACTAGAAAAAAATGGAAAGGATCACCATAAGTCAGAATCAGCTTGATGGCACCGAATTATTATTATTATTATTATTATTATTATTATTATTATTATTATTATTATTATTATTATTATTATTATTATTATTATTATCCTATATTTCCTATATGCTCCTGCCATGGATGGAAGAGTGCAGGATATACTTACGCCAAGACCTGCTGGAAATCTGAAATATCTTTCTGTGTAGCATGTAGATACAGGATTGTGCTGGCCTGCTTGCTCAACTCTCCATCCCAGGAAGTACTGCCAGCCTGTTGAGAGGAAGAGTATCATGGCTTCTCATACACAGGTTGAAGAAAGAAGATGCAGCAATCCCAAGACATGGCCATGTTGAGAAGTTCCAGCAACCAGCTGTTTTTTGCCCAGTTGCAGTGCTTCAGCTGTTGGCTCCACCATTTAACTGGGACAGATTACTGCACCACATGGGAGGAACTGGAGAATAACTGTGTCAAAGCCTCTGTATAGATACAGGCTAGTTGTTTATTCCCAATAATGCAGCTTGTCGCCATCATGCTGTAGCATGCCATGAGGAGAAACAAGGGGTGGCCACGGTGCCCCCTGCTATGCCACACTTGTACTCTTCAGCTTGCAAGAGGTGGCCATAGGCAGCCTGCCCAAAATCTGCAAGTGGCCTATCAAGTTTATCTCCTTTCCACATATTAAGTGCTGTTTTGATTTCTCTGTGGCTCATCACAATTGCATGTTCCCATATGTAATGCACACACATACAAATATCCTAAAGGACCATATGGCCAGAATTAAAAGAATGGCAGCCACTCTGGGCAGCTGGTACACAGGAAGAAGATGTTCCTCTAGATAGCAGCTGGGCTTGTCTTCCTTGCAATTAAATCAACCACCTTATACTGAAATATAATGGAGTAAGTGGAATAAATATGGATTAATAAAATTTTCCCTACAGCATATGAAACAGCAGCGAGGACACCTGGCAGAAATCTACATCAGAGCGTGGTTACAATATTGAAATGTATCAGGTGATGGGTCAGAGTTTTTAAATTTGTTTTGCTTTTCCAGAGGGCAGCTGGACAGCGGTGGCAATAGTTGAGAAGCGTGTTGGTAGCAGCAAGGGTCTCTCTCGGCAGTGAAGAAGCCCCCACCTCTGCCACCACCACCATCCAGCCACCCACTGGACATGCCAGCCTTGTGGGGAACAAAGGGCTGACTGCCTAGGAAGCCCTATGTACTTTAAAATAGTGAGCACTGGGCAAGATTTTAAAGTGCAGTGGGGCTTACGTTATGCAAAGTGATGAAACCTACTTCACATTTCACCCAGTTCTTTCTAGGTGTGAGTTGTGGCCCTTACCTACATTTGTTTGTTACTCGCGTATCTTCAGTACAATGGTGCCTTGACTTACGAACGCCCCGACGTACGAACATTTCGACTTACGAACAGCTCCGTTTGCAAAATTTTGCTTTGACTTGCGAACGGAGCTTTGACTTACAAACAAAACAAATGCGGGGAAAGCGGGAAATGGACTTTGGACTGCCTGGGACTGCCTGGTACTGTAATTTTAAAATGTAAAAATTGGTTTAAAAGGTGCTTGGTTTGGTTTAAAGCTGCTTGGTTTTAAAGGTGTTCTGTTTAAAAGGTGTTCGTTCCCTCCCTCCCTCCCTTCCTGCCCTTTTTTTTAACCTAAGTCATCTTAGGTTAAAAAAAAAATTCTCCCCCTAGTGGTAGAGGACGGATTAACCGGTTTTGCATTAGTTCCTATGGGAACTAATGCTTTGACTTACAAACGGCGCCTCGACATAGGAACAAAAAACAGCCGGAACGGATTAATCGGTTTTCAATGCATTCCTATGGGAAATGCTGATTTGACTTACGAACATTTTGACTTACGAACATCTTCTGGGACGGATTAAGTTCGTAAGTCAAGGCACCACTGTATACGTATTACCCATGTTAGAAGCACCAGAAGTTTGTTATTATGCAGAAAATTGTACTACAAAAATTGTACTCGTACTTTGCAGAAAAGAGAGAAAAGTCCCTTTGTTATCTTTTATCACATAATAAAAATCTGTAGGAGGGAGAATAGAAATCTTGCTAGATGGGCTTCACTTTTCCATTATTTCTGATTTTTGAAAAAAGAACTGAACTCCATTTCTAGCTACTTTGTATTAGTTTTTGTCTACTTGCTTTCATACCACATAAACCACAAGCATGTCCAAAATTGGTGGGTGTCCTTTAATTAACAGCGCTGCTAGCCCCACAGCCAATTTGTTCAATCAGCTTACATCATAAAATTTGGCATAGCTGCCAGAGATTTGACTGGACTCTACCTACATTTGACTGGACAAGGAAAAGAAATAGAGAAACAAATACAGATGGATAACTGAAGCCCAGGCAGCTAGCAGGTGGACCCGGAAGACCTCTGAAACCATGTAGAGTAGCAATAGTACAACAAGAAGATGTGTCGTTGTCATAGCATGCAGACAATGTGCATTACAAGTAAGAAATCAGGAGGTTAATATATGTAGCTCACTGAGGTGGAGAAGGCTGGCAGTTATTTGCAGGGCAAGCCTCTGATTGCCACCCAGTCAGACCACCACTGGCTTCAATGCATCACCTGCCCTGCTTTACTCATCCAGTGCAAAGTTGAAGGTTTATCCGCCTGTCACCAAGTTCCATGAGCTGCTCCTCAGCTGCTTCCTTGAAGTGATTTGCAGGGTTTGCCTCTTTTTTACCTGATGCTGAAGGAGGTCGTATGAAACCATCTGTTGGAGAAGGTTCCGGTGGACTGTGTAGCTTGGCTGCATTTTACTGGCTGAGGTGGCCCTCTGAAAACGTAACAAACAGGTCAGGGAACCAGCTTTCAAAGATGATAGATGGTCAGGTCTGAGTGGGCAAGAAGCTTCCTTTCTCTAAAGACAAAGTCTTTCACAATACCAGAGAAGTTTGGGAATGCTCTCTATCTGACAGTTCGAGCCTAGTGAGGTATTCTCCAGGTGTAGAAACACAGTGGCAAACAAAGTGCAATTTCATCATTTTTTCTATTTCTAGTTTTCTTTTACATAAGAACATAAGAAGAGCCCTGCTGGATCAGGCCAAGGGCCCATCTAGTCCAGCTTCCTGTATCTCACAGTGGCCCCACCAGATGCCTCTGGGAGCACACGAGACAACTGGATACCTGTCTCCTGATCCCCCTCCCCTGCATCTGGCATTTTGAAGTACCTTCCTTTTAAACCTGGAGATGATACATCCCCATCATGGCTTGTAACCTGCGATGGACTTTTCCTCCAGAAATCTGTCCAATCCGTCTTTAAAGGCATCTAGGCCAGACGCCATCACCACATCCTGTGGCAAGGAGTGTAATTTCTCAAAAGCTGGGATACAAATCTGTAAGGCGAAGCTTGTAACACTAAAATGCTAATTCCTAGAAGAACTACCAGAAATACAGTGGCACCATATAATTTTAGAACATCGGAGTGCCTTCTATAAGAGGAAAGTCTTCACCATTTCTGGAATGTACCCAAAGATAGTCTCAAACTAAGGGTGTGATCAGATGATGAAAAAGATGTGTTGGATCACACAGGAAAGAGTCACTTTGCCAGGAGTGATCTCCCCTAAAAAGAGACCCTTCCATCTTTCAGGGAATTGTTCCAGAGAGGCCCAAAAAAGGTCTAGACCTGCCAAAAAGGTCCAGCTTGGAAATGGATTGGGTTGGGATGGAGTGCTCCTGCCCGTTCGTCGTGTGATTGCAATCCAGAATGCAAACTAAATGCCTGTGATCATACCCTCATTTCCTAAGGGAGGGAATTCCTCCAGTGTGACACTGGAGAAATCTCAGCCTTTTTTGGCTATGCCTGTATAATCTTGAAAGACTACACTACATTGCCCATGAACAACTGGAACCTCCCTACATTCCTTCATCCTTCCTTTTCTTTAATCTCCCACAAACACACCTTCCCCTCCCCATATACTGTATATTGTATCTTCTATCCCTTTTATTGTTGTTTCCTTTCAGGGGAGCTTTGTTGGGTCTATTAGTAGGGCTAAGGTTCTTTTACTTTCCCAATTGGCCTGGGTGTTTTCTGTAATGTTTGATGAAACAGAATAAATTAATTGGTAGTATTTTGAAAAACAAAGATTGTAGCAGAAAGATGACAAAGGCTACAGATCCCTCCCCTACCTTCTTATGAATGAAAAGGAACTGCAGGTGGCAATGTCCTCGGTTAGGATAGGTTTCTGTGCGAGGTTCCAGCTTGTACCACTTATCATCCTTGCAGTGGAGGTCCTACATATACACATAGAGAGAAATACTGTAGTGTGAAGGAACTTCAGCTTCGTGGCACAGCACAAGCTTCACGTGCAGGAATCCTCAGCATCTCCAGATACAGCTAGGAAAGATTCTTGCCATGATCCCTGGGGATCCACGGCTACTACTAATCAATGTTAGCAATGCTGGGATGAGATGGGCCAATGGTCTGACTCAGTATGACTGTTGTCCCAACACTTCCAGGGAAATTAAAAGAGTTCTTAACAAGTGAACGAGAAGCCGGGACACTGAATGATGTTAGATTCATAAGAAAATTTAAGTAAACATGTTTTGAAATAATTCTGATTACTGAACAAGCTCTGCCCATTAATAAATTAATTTTAAATGACAAATTTAAAATGTAATCTTAATAGTTGTTGTAGGTTTTTTGGGCTGTTTGGCCAAAAAACCTACAACAGCCTGAAAAACCTACAACAACCATCGGATCCCGGCCGTGAAAGCCTTCGAGAATACGTAATCTTCATAATCGGCAACACTGAATTGAGTGAATTAAGAGGCTTTTCACAGGGTTATGTGCCAGGTACCTCACACACACATGGGTCTCTCCTTCTTGTACCTCGTTGGGTGAGAAAGCCACAAAGATGACTTTTTAAATCTAAAACCTATATAAATCTATAGTATAACATGGGAAATTATATCCCTGTTTAAAGGAATTTGGCCTTTTCCTCCAAGACCCTCACAAAGACTCTCTGGTAGAAGTTTCACAATATGTAATTTTTATAGATCGTTCATTCTAAAAACAATTAATCTAAAAGACTGTAAGTAACCAGAAACATTTAGTTTGATGGATGCAGAATTTCTCAGAGCAGAAAAAGCCACTACGTTTCCTTGAAACTGGTCCACCTTCACCTAGTATAATTTTAGACCATCTGAGTGCCTTCTCTAAGAGGAAAGTCTTTGCCATTTTTGGAAAGCACTAGAAGATTGTCTTAAACTCACCTGCCAAGGGAAGGGTTTCCACAGCAGTGACACCAGAGAAGAAAAAGCAGACTATTTGTTTCTTAAGGTATAAAGCAAGAGTCTGTATCGCTAGAGAGGATGCAGTTTTTAATTGGTAAATCCTACCATCTGCATGAATACTGTAGATTTCAAGATACTTCATAGACAACTATTATTCACTATATATAGTGTAGTATCACCCATACATATGTGTTTCAGATACTGTTAAGGAATTAACATTACCTAAGAATACTGCTGCATCTAATCTGACAGAAACTTGACTTTCACAAGAACATTGATATGGAGAGGCCACCGCAATTGCTATTGCTGAATGACCTTGTGGAAGTTTTATTAACAAATTTCTCAGGTCAGCTACAGAGAAAGATACTGGATTTCAGCTTTGAGCTGTTATTGAGTTGGCAAGAAGCTGATGCAGCTGGTGATACCAGCTACATAAAATTCTCATGAATACAAGCCTGCCACATCAAATCTGATTCCTACAATTTATGCTGAGAACTGAGAACATTTACTTGGATGTTTTCTATTTTTCCCAATCAGACCAGTTCACACTCACATAATACTTCCTGGCTGAAGAAAAAGGCTTTAGGTTAAAGAAACTGGGTGATATTTCATAGGGTCAGTCCAAGATATTTTCCATGTCTGAAGGACATTTCATGTACAAGAGATGATTGGGGATTGGCAGTTGAATCTTTCTTTAGTTGTGACAATGGGGCAGCATCCTCTATCATACCCAAAGCCAATAGATTAGCTTAAGAGGGTAAGGGGCAAACTGCAGAGTACCCAGCTCTCTACTTCAGCACCTTGCTGCCATTTTCTATGACCTGCTGCTTGAGGTGGGCAAGCAGCAGATCAAAGAGGGCCAGCCTCACAAGAGGGCCAGCCTTGTTCATTACTGGCCTGCCTCATTGCCACAAGAAAGCCACTAACTCTTAAGTTTTGGCTTACCGTTTTATTTAAGTATCATTAGGGTGCCAGCCCAAATCTGCAACGTTTAAGATTAGAATAGCTAAAGAGAGACCAAGATGTCCAGAGTAAAGACAACATGAAATATCACTCTGATAACTCACTTGCCCCCTTCCTTACCTGCAGCCGAAGAGCCACATTCCCCAGGAAGTCATCTTGTCCTTTGTCCTTCCGAGCCTCCTTAAAAATTCTAAGTGGTTAAAAAAAAATAATGAAGCAAACAGGGGAGGTTAAATTAGAACAAAACCCATCAGGTTCAAAGAAACACAAAACACACTGCATTTTCTACTTTATATATGTGTTTGGCAGACTGTTGCCTCTAGAGTGAAGAATAACTTTATAAAATGAAAAAAAAAACATTGCTAGTCTATTGCTAAGCAGCCTCCCCCTGCTTTCTAAACCACACCCAAAGATATACAACATACAATTATTTGGAAGATAAAAGGCCACAACTTTATTGGTTACAGCAGTAGTCCCTGGCCAGCACTGGGAAATTGGATGCAATGCACTGATAGACTCAAGTGCCCCCCCCCCAATCCAATGCCCAAAACCATCCACTTCAGCTCCTGCTGAAGGTTCCGCCAGAAGTAGTCATCTTCTGGAAATCACATGGCTGTGATTTCCATGGCTCTCAGCCACCTGAGGGCTGGGCCAGCAGGGCCCCCAAGCTGGGCCAAGCCAGGCCCCTGCCCCATGCTCACCGTATAGGGAGATTCCTTTACCTTCCTGACCAAGCTGGCTCCTGTTTTCATCCTCATACCATTCAGATCCAACCCCAATGCCCCAAACCGCCAATCAAGTTGTGACAGCAAGAAGTGACAACACAAATTCGTTAAATTGAAAACATCCCAATCCATCACCCTTACCAGCTATGAAACAACCTGAATCAACACACCAACCCATCACCATAAAAGAGGGAAGGGGAAGAGGGAAAACGCTGATGAGTGGCAAGTGGGTGGTGACGGCCTCCTGCTTTTATGCTGGGCAGGAAACCTTCCTTCTCCAGCCAGCCTGTCTGCAGTCTATTGTTTGAATTCCCTCACTGGCCAATGTGAATCTGGCAAGGGAACCCTAGCCCATGCTGGCTAATCAGAAGCCAGAGGGGTGCATGGAAATCCCCAGCAGTTGCCTTCCTTTTGCTTCGCTTGGTCACTGCCATACAGGTTCACTGGGCCCCTCAGAGCCCACCTTGGCAATAACAAGGGATCCCCTGGTGAGTCTGGACTCCCGTTTATTACAACAAACCTTTTTAGGCCATGAAGGTCTGTGAGGTCTCCCAGTTTGTGGGTCACAGTTTCAACATCATCAGAGTCCCTGCAGGAAAGGGGTATTAAAACGTACATATATGCCTCTTTTCAAGTTCTCCAATGAAACAAAACAAGGAACCAAAGCTAGAAGAGTAGTACCTGCACCCAAATCAAAATTTGCCAGCCTGTCAGAAGAATATTCACAGATAAAGTTTGCTGTGGGAGGATATAACCCTAAGCCTTGCTCAGAGGTCTCTGAAGAGACTGTGAATAGAGGTTTCCCTGTGATAGTGTGTGTGTGTGTGTGTGTGTGTGTGTGTGTGTGTGTGTGTGTGTGTGTGTGTGTGTACGTACACACAAGCATGGGCAAATACACACACACACTCTTTAAAAGGCCTCTCATTCCAACCCACTGGAGTCATTTTCCAACCCTAACTGGGATTTGGGAAATGAGAATTTCCCTTTGTTCAAGCCGCACTTATTTAGGTTTTTTTTTTTTAAAAAAACACTATCAACTTTAAAAGACTTTTTAAAAAACCAAACTTAGCAGGCTGTGTAGGATAGGGCAGTTCTACGTTGAGGAGGAGAGGGACTACCTTGGAGATTTCCCATTGGCTGCATCCGGATCACAGGCTGCCCATCCCTCATCCATGACTTATTCTGTGCTGGCATTTGGAATTAGCCTTTATTTGAACTTGAATGGATCGTCCCAAATTTTCACAGGTTGCAATTTCTACAGGGAAATAACCCTAAATCTACTCACCACATCTCCAGATGGAATCTGGCATTCTCTATATTCTCAAATTCCCTGGAAAACACCATTTGAGAAAATATGATTATTACAACTTATCTGCAATGATAATGGTGAGAAAGGAGTAGACGAGACACACTCACCCTTGCACGCTCAAGAATTCAAGGAAGAGAGCAGGACCACATTTACTGGCACCCTAACATTCAGCCCTGTTCCCTGAGCAAGTTTGAAAGACCTGCATAGAAACATGTCAGGCAGAACAATTCACGTTGGTCAATACCAAATGTGCAGCCCAAGGATGGAGATTTGTGTGTCCATTGTTATGAGGGGGCAAAGCTAGTGTGCATGATCCTGCTCTTCCTCCACATGTACACAGATAACACATGAAAGGAGTCACATCTTCCTAATATTTGGCATAGGAGAGAGCACATGAAAGAAAGAGAGAAGTCCTCTCACATACACATACATCTGGGAAATGATTTTAAATAGAACTAGAAAAGGTAAATTCTCATTCCCCTTTTGCCTTGTAAAGAGAGATTTGAATGGCTTTTTGGCGTTCCTTACTGGTTCTCTGAGAAGTGAATGCTGCAGCTGAACTGGGATAACTAGCACTTGTAAGTCGTAGCTTTCCTGACATCCACTCCACAACCCAAATGACACAACTCTCAAGCTTTCCTCATTATTAAGGAGAGCCATCTAGTTTTATTTACACTTCACTTTTAGGCTTGCCCTGGCTTTGCAGACCACGATAGGTTTGTCAATCCGAAAAACATAAGGCCCTCCCAGCAAAGGCCACACAGCCCTCTCCCCACCGTCTGCCACCTTCCTGCCCACTGATCCAGCCCACACACATCACTTGCTCAAAACCACATGGCAAAAAAATGCAGAAGAAGCTGTTTCTTCAAGAAGTCACAACCTGGCAAGGAAGAAGCACAATAAATGAACTAAAGAGACAAAGGCGTACAGGATAAAAGTCTCATCCCACACAGGATTCAGCGTCTGACTGATGATTTGGGTGCGATGGGTCTGGTCTTCAGGGATCAATTTCCTCACCACAGCCTTTGGCCGTTTCTTGTTCTCTTGAAGACCACTGCCGTTGGAAGAAGACCCCTGACTTTTTGCTTCTATCCCTAGCAGGCAGTAGGGGTCACTGAATCCTGAAAGCACAGAAGCATTCTTAATGTGGAAATGTGCAGCATGCTTTTTTTTCAAACAGTTCCTCCTTTTGGGTCACAACTCCCAGAATCTCGCATCTGGTAGAAGGATTCTGGGTGTTATAATACAAAAAAAGAAAGAAAAGAAAAGCTTTCTAAACTCTGATTGACCTCATACATTAAGGTTCCATTACAGGACTAGAGTTTATGTCAGATGCTAGATGCAAAATATTCTAAAGCAACCCTTCAGGGACCACAGCCTTCCGTTCCAGCCTCCCTTGTCCCAGAACAGGACATATGTGCTGCGTGAGAAGGAAGGGCCCTTTTTCCAGGTACCCAAACAAGGTCAGCATTCAACCTCTCTCTTTTCCTGTTCCCTCGCATTAAAGATGGGGTTGATAATACTGTATTTTCAACACATTTGGAGAGCAACCGTCTGGAGGACAGTGCATTAATAAGTCTTTAACAGCAACAGATTACATGATCTGATCAGCAAAAATCAGAGTGCAGTCTCAAGTAGAGTGACCAACTCATGCAATTAGACTTCTATCCTTAAATTCCGAAGTTTCTTTATTTGAACCGCAAACGCCTTTCAACTCACCGCTGACATCTTTACCCAGAATCCCTCTCGCTTGTTTCACAGTTGCTTTCAGACAAAAAATGGGTTTCTGGAAGGGGAAAAAAAAGTTTAAGCTAGCAACAAGCCAGTGTGGACAGAATGGGTTGCCAGGAATGACAAGAGTTCCCTGGAGAAACAAAACAAATGCCCAGACCCAACTCACTCCTCCCTCAGTACGGCTGCAGCGGATCTCCCATACATGTCAACTTGAACATTTTGCTTTCCTGCAGAAGGACTCCCAGAATTTCCTAGCTGTCAGCATTGGTGGCTGAGGGATTCTGTGAGTTGTAGCTTTTGAGAACTAGCTTCTCCCCTCCTGCCATCTTGCATCAAGGGACAGACCCTCAATAGATGGGACAATGATTCCATATCTAGAAGCGGTTCACCTTTAAAATGAAAATATTGCTTATTCTAACATGAGTTTGCATCAGTTCAGATTTGGCCAATTAGCCTTCTTTTCTTTTCCAGTGGGTCAGCTGGGAGAGAGCAGGCTTCTTTGGTATGTCTGATTTAAGCCATGTAGCACTGAAAGATTTGCATGCCCGTAGGAATAATATTGTAAGAGGAGAAAACAAACAAACAAACAAATGGTGTTTGCCTTGGTTTGTGACCTGACCTGCAGCTACTATAGGTGAAGTGCATAACTGAAGGGAAGAAAACACGGCCCTCCTCTAGTAGGCAGAAGAACAGGGATTCTGGACATTTTTTGTGCTACTATAATGTCTCCTAAACCACTTGAGAGGTCATCGGATCAAAAGGGAGGGCCTCGGTCTTTAAAATAAAATAAGAACTAAATCAAGCTTCTCTGCATTATACTTTACCATCAGCTCTTTGACCCTCTGTAGTATAATACGATGCTCTTCTGGGTCCATATTGAAGGCCTGGTATAGACGTGAGAAGAGAAATCATTAGGACAGAACTTGGTTGTCACATGGCACATCCCCCTGGCAGGACGGGTAAAGCTTGGTGAAAAGTGGGCAGCAAGCGATAAATGCACTTTTTAAGACTAGCCCTTTATCAGAGCTTGGGAAGGCTATTTTTTGAGTGCTGAATAGGGGGTTCTGGGAACTGTAGTCAAAAAAAGGAATGCTCACAAATCCTCCCTTTACAGTTTAAGGGTTTAAAAGGAGCTTAACCTGATCACTCAAAAGTGTTTTTTCCAACTAACAAGGGTGGACAACCTAGAGCCACATCATTGGCATAATTTCGAAAGCCCTCATCATGTCATCTATTGCAGCCTGAGGCGAAACAACTGGCAGTTTGATGGTTATGAGGTGATAACAGGAAAGAGGAAGGCCCTGGCCCTTCACGCCACTGGCAGGCACAGCTGTCAAACAGATTGTCCCGCGAATACAAACAGAAAAAAAAAATGTGAGGGGAGGAGATTCCTCATCCTCCAGTCTATAAACTCCTTGATAGTTTGGGCGTCTGCAGACAAATGGAGAAGTCTACAGAAATATGTCTCAGTTATAGTACTTACATTTACCTCCTAGTGTTTCAGCATAGCTGCTTTCACGTTCCCTGTATATATTATTACCTGCTCTTTCAATTAAAGGACATTTCAATCAAATTTAGAGACAAAAGTTCAAGTAGCATTAACTCTGTGCCCAGACTACTATCCGGATCATTCCCGCTGATGTGATTAACCTTGCTAAGGTGTCATTTACTATAAAGAAGGCTGAAATCTAAAACACATCTGTGAGACTGCAAAACAGAGAGATGTTACAGAAATGTGGATTTAGAAAATGGGTGGATTTGCACATCAAATAACATACAGCAGGGAAGAATGGAAGAGCAGAAGCAATCATAAAAACAAAATGAATGATGGAGAA
Organism: Intellagama lesueurii; assembly: GCA_037013535.1. NCBI lineage: Eukaryota > Metazoa > Chordata > Lepidosauria > Squamata > Agamidae > Intellagama > Intellagama lesueurii. The sequence goes on from JBAJHW010000002.1 coordinate 182,453,221, forward strand.
AGCATATCACCTTTTTACATGGGACAGTGTGTGGTTTTCCCCCAAAAAATAGTCACCGGAACTGGATCCATCACAGAATAGAACAGAAATGGAATATGTTACTCTTAGTTATTTTCTGAGGCACATTGTTCAGAAATCAACTACAGAGTATCTGGATCCTACCCATAGCTTTCCAGAGGACTCTCAGTTTCAGTCCTTTGGAGGGCCTTTCTGCAAATGAGGGGGGGCACCAAGTGTTGCATTGCTCTTCTGAAACTGCAGATATTCTTAGAGAATGAAACTATACAATAACTAAAGCTTTGCCGTGTGTAGTGGGCTCCTACCTCTGTCACTGCTCGCTGACACTTCTTTTTTTCACCAGAGAACATGGAGAGAGAAGGAAGCTCATAATATCAGCACTATCTCCATAACTTGTAGAGAATAACCACACTTGTACTTACAAGCCCCTTACAAGAGAACAGGGAAACGGAAACCATCATTTCACCCAGAAGCAGTGGGAGACATTGTTCAAGAAAAGAATGTAAATTGTGTAACAAAGAAGGAAGGCAGACTCTGAGCTGGATAATGAAACAGATGGATTTAAACCCTTTAATCTGACCTTTTGCACGTAGGCATACAACTCATCCGGGTCAGCCACATGGTTAGGTTCTGGTTTGCCCAAGCAATGGAGAATGGTATACAGGACTTCTTCGTACAGCAGAGTGAGCTGCAACAATGCATTAGGAGCAGGTCAGAAACAAACCAAATCTGGGGAACCCATGGCCTTGCATAGTATGCTATGCATCTATTAATCAAAGGGGATATATCTGTGTGCTGTATATTCATATTCAGTCATCAACATGCAGCCTTTTCCAAAAGCTTGCTGGGCTGGATTTCATGATTTAGAACCAGGAAGCTAAAACAACCCAAAGCCCAATTGCTCTGAATCAACACCTTGCAGGAGAACTCCCTCTAACAGATCATGTTCCACTTAGTGCCTTTCTTTCACACCCTAAAGGACAACTCCATCGCCAGTTCTAGGATCTATGGGAATCAAGTGGGAGAAAATTAGCAAACCTCCCAAGATCACCACCCAGAAAAGGACCCAACCTGTGGAAGACTCTGATGCACCCTGACTTGTCCTGCCCGCTCACTGTAGACTTCCAAAATCACTCCCAAGATACAAGGAGAAAAAATAGGAGATGGTCAGGGCAGAGGTCCAGATCATTGGAATGGATAGAGAGAGACCCCTGCTCTAGCTCCATGGGACTCTGTCGCTGGACAGCTCCCTTGCTGTTTTGGAAAACTTGCTGGTGGAGAAATCGATTTTCTGAGGGACAGCATATTGTTGCAAGCTATCCTTATTTTAATATACAGTGCCTGCTGTTAGTTTTGTCTTCAGGGGGCACTTAAGAGTCATTAACTTTATAAAATACCTATTCCTTATTTACTGAAATGAATCCATCTAGTTGCCTTCTTGTGGTGGTGGAGAGGCAGTGTACACACACTGTTATGATGAACACTGCTCAGAACAAATGCAGTTGGGAGAGTACAGACCATGGCCAGGTGACTGTCCGGGTCACTTCTGCAGGGTGCAGTATGAGCCAGATGAGGTACATCTGTTTTTTCATCTGTTCCTGGACCATCAGTTGGGCTCACGATCAAATGAGACAATTGCCTCCATTATGTCAAGTGCTGGGGAGCAGCAGCCACTGCTGCATCTGTTTGATGTGTTATTCTATAGTGGTAAGAATTTTGTACAGAATGTCCAAAAATCAATCAGATCAGTTTTGTAAATCAGCTCTTAATACTTGAGCTCATCTGGTAAAACTGGCTGGCAGAGTGTACTCCAGACATAAGAATCAAAACACAATTTCATACAACACACGGTTATCTTATGGAATTTGTTACCATAAAGATGGTGGCCACAATGGCCTCAGATTCAGGGGGCTTTAATTGAGGATTAGAGAAATCCATGGAGGAAATGCTACAAGCCACAAGTTCTAAATTAAATCCCTTGTTCAGGTGCAGAGTTACGTTCCTGCTCTCATTTGTGGGCTTCCTAAATGTGATCACTAATCACTATGGAAAACAGGATGTTAAACTGGATGGACTTTTTGCCTGGTCCAGAACAGCTCTTGCATTCTTCAGGGACAGAAGTTAGAGTCTTACCTCTTTCCTGGAGAATTTATGGGACAGGTCCATCTACAAAGAGAGAAGAAAAATGTATTATAACTCGGCTGCCGCGATCCACTTGATACCATTTCCATAAGAGATCTTTAGTGTAAACTCAAGCTTCTTCTGGTGCTATCTTGTTTACCGTTTTAGATCTTCTGCTCCTTCGATAATTTCCCAGCTCCATAATCATTAGGTTTGAGAATAAACATTTATGACAGACAAAGATGGGCAAATCCCATCTTACAACCATTTTGTCCATGTTAGGGATAAATGACCAACAGCAACAAAAGTCATCACAACAGAGGATGTGCATGATGTTCCTTTCAATGAGTATCTACCTACAGCAGGGACAGGCAAAAGATGATCGCAGATTCCCCATAGCTGTTCCAGTCCCTCACTAGAAAAATGCCAGTTTAAAAAATGGCAAATAAGGCCTCTAGAAACCTGCAGAGTAAAATGTGCAGTTAAAGATCATTTGATGGGCCCTTCGTTTCAAGACTGGAACTAGCTTTTAAGAAAGACATTAACTAACCTGAAGTAACTGCTACAGCTGGTTGCCTGGCCTTGAGCTCGTTAGCTAGCTTGTTTATTTCACTTACATCTTGACTTTCCTCTAAAAGGCTTAAGAAGATACACTTGCCCTACTTTGTCATCACAACAGCTCTGAGAGGTTCCGTGAAAGTGACCAGTGAAAGATCACCCAGTAAATGTCAAGCTTTGTGGGGATGTCTCAGGCATTTCATGTCCAAGGTACCACAGGAGTCCAGAGTAATTACAAGTGCCACCTTCTTCTTCTTCTTCCCCTCTCTGCCTGTTGGGGGGGAAAGTACTGCATAACTGGTCCCTGTAGTCACTGTTTCTGATCCACTAGCAAAACACAATGGGTTGTTGGTATCAACATTTACTGAAGGCAATTGTATGGCTTCAGGCACACCGCAAGGAAATTTAGGGCAACCATTAGGAGTGTGATATCTAGAGACTGAGAATAGCAGGTTGAAGAAAGGAAGGGTTCTCTTTGGTACAATGGCTGTGCTATACATTGCACAAGAGATGGAATGTTTAAGAACACAACATTTCAGTTTAGGCGAAGGTTCTCTCACTGTTTTCAGAGGAAACTTGCTGAGGAGAGGTCTGCTGGAAAATCAGACTCAGACGGCTGAACTTAGTGTGAGGAATTGCCAGCTACACAAAACCAATATTAAATGTTAGTGTGCACATGGGGTGCATAAGTGCCAAGTGACTAATAAAGAGATGCACTGAGTCTGTGGATCTGGTTTTGAAAGTTACAAAATACACCCTGGAAAAAATGTTCCAGGAAGTGAACAGTGTGGTTGCCTTGACAAGTCTTCACAGTTAACACACTCTTCTCAGCATGCAGATAACATGCTGTGTTTATGTGTGAAAGTCTAGCTGAGACCACTCTTGAAAAAGCCTGCAGAAAAGCAACAAACAAGCCAAGGAGAAGGTAACCAATGTGCCTGTTGCTCCCACAACAGTCTAGAGTAGAAATAGGCAAACTAGCCTTTTAGATTGGTAGGCTTGTCCTGGTTATCTGCCACAAGGGCATATGCCTATTGTACTGTGAAATGGTTTGTAGGAAAAACTAAGGACTGGGAGAAATCTGGGCCAATTTGTGTATGTGTGGAAGATGATGACTATCTTGCCACACCTCTTTCCCCAACCCCTTAGTACTTTGTAGTGGATTTCAATCCAATTTGGACACACACACACACCCCTCACTTAGCCTATCATAAATGCTGCACCTAGAATGCCAAGATGGCCATGCTAAGCTTTCTTTCTGAATTCTACCCTGCTCACTCCACCAATGGTGAATGATCAAGATTTTCCATTTGCTAATGATTACTAACACAAGATAATTAGATTAATCCTTCTACAAAGATAAGGAAGGCTTAAGATCCACTTCCATTCACAGGGGTGGATCTAGCAGTGGTTTTCTTTTTCCCTTCCATGTCTGTCCAGTACAAGATTGCTTTTAAAAAAGGTTGTTCAAACAGCATTTTCCATATTTTCATAACAAACATTACCACAACAAGGATCTTGAGGTACTGCTTGGGATCTGCCCACTTGCAAAAGGCATCATCCCATACCATAATGGATGAGAGCAGTGGGAAAGAGCAATTTGGTTCTTAGAGGACAAGTCTGCTTATCAGACAGCTTCAGTATCTTAGTAGGCTGAAGCAGAACATGAAAAGGAAAGAAAAACAGGGAAGTTGTTACCTAAATGATACAAATAGTAGAAAGACAACATACTTTTCTGCTGTCATCTTCCAGGATTACAGACCCTGGGGTCTCACCATGAGCAGGGTCCATGCTGGGGAGGATTAAGGAAAGCCTGAGCCGAGTGGAGGACGATGTCACCGGTAAAACGTCTATTCAGTTCAGGAAGGCGCTCGACCCTGAAGTCAGAAACCTGTCCCAGCTGGCTTACTGTTCCCATCAGCTCTCACATGCTTAAGAGGAAACCACATTCTTTTATCATACTCTGACCAATGTAACAGCAAACGGAAACATGCAGCACTCTCTCACACAGTTGAAAGAGATGTCAATTATCTAGAGCATGTGGCCATGTGGAGTCCCTCAGAGTCAAATGGCTCATTCCAAAGGAATGACTCCTTTCAGGCTGGACCTGACTATGAGGCAGAGTGAGGCAGCTACCTTAACCAGCCAATTTTGGGTGTCCTGAAGAGGCAACAAACTCTTAGCTATTAAATGTATTTCTCTTGCAGGTGCTATGGGATTTTCTGCTTGATGTACCAAAGTGCCTTGGCTGGCTTTTGGTATTGCCTGTCTTGAACTGACTTGATGGGGAGAGGTGCAATCCTTTGCTGCTCCACTTCCACAAGCAAAAGATTGCGGTCTGACTCTGATCAAACTTTCTTCAACTGGCTTCTCTATGGTCACAAACAACCGCCTGATAAAATAAGGGTGTGTCTCCACAGAGAACCCATTGCCCCTTGGATCATACTAAATAAGGCCCCCAAAGGGTCACTGGAAGTATGCTATGGCATTTAGATCAATCCTTTCTTTCAGATACCAACATGTACTTTTCAAAGGTATTTTTGGGGTGAGAAACTGCACAGCACCTAAAATCACTCCAGTTTTCAAAAGTATACAAGTCATGTCCCTGCAGTCGGAAAAGAGTTTTAAGACACAAACAATGCCTGGAGGGGCTACTGCTCCATCGACAAACAGACCAAAGTGGAATGAACCAACCCACACCCCAAAAACAGAACACCCTGACAAGGTCTCAGAAAGGTGTGGGTAGGGGCACATTCTGGGGATGGATTAGTTCACTCTAGCGGTTACATCATCTGATCACCAGAAGTGGTTACATCATCTAGTCACCATCGATGACTAGATGGGCGGGGTATAAGTATAATAAATAAATAAATAAAATAAAGAAAGAAAGAAAAAAAAAGAGTGAACCAACCCATACCTGCAGCACAGGACAAAAATAGCAGGACAAACACCCATGTGATCAAGTCCCTAACCTGACATGGTAGAGTAACAAATTATCTGAACAAATAAAACACGTTCATGTTCAAGTTGGAATGCCTCCTCAAGGTAGGGAGCAGATGAGCAACCTTAGCAATGTGCAGCAAGCTAAGGAGAGATGTGGACTTCTACGAGAGCACAGCCAAAACCCAACCCATGGCACGCACATGGCGAAGTAAAGTCCTGGTGGCAAAGCCAGGCTGAAATGTTCATCAGCAAGTTTCTTCTTTCCACTTGCCTTTGTGCTACTGCAGATGATGGGTCCTCCTTTTTCCTAAACTTGTGCTGGAGCTTTGTGATGTTTCAGTTTTCCTATGAGTTTTACAATATTTCCCAATGAGTAGGTTCGGCCCCTGGTGCCTGCTTTCATGTTCAAGTTTGTCTGATGGCCCTTTCTTAGGGGGAATTTTCTGTCAGCTACATCAGAGGTCCCCAACCCCCGGTCCACGGCCCAGTGCCAGTCCGTGGCCTGAGCAGGACTGGGCTGGCGAGACAGACCTCCCGCCCCACCCACCCCCCCGCACATACTCACCCCTGCACAGCCACGCGCACGCTCCAGCACGCCCATGCGAGTGCTGCGCCGCCATTTGTGCATGTGCACGGGGGCACGCGCCCCAGAGAAGCACTGTGCCGCCGTTTGCGCATGCGCACGAGCGCACATGCGCCTGTGCGAGCGCTTGTGCAAGAGAGAGAGAGAGAGCTTGTTCACGCATGCGCGTGAGCGCGGGGGGGTGCCCCGCCTTCCCCAGCCGGTCTGCGGACTGAAAAAGGTTGGGGATCGCTGAGCTACATGAAGTGACTGGTGACCCTTGTGCTTCTTTCCTCTTTCTTCAGAAACAAGTATGTTTCAGAGTTCTTACTTATAATTAGTAGGTTGGAAATTGCAAAACCTGCTTGTTACTTTCCAAGCATCTCCGTCATGATGCAACTTGTTTGTGGCATGAAAGAAACCTAGATGAAGATCTCACTGACCAACTGATATGTCAATGAATCCTGGTTTTAGTCCGAATATTGCACAACCTATCCAAGTGGCTGAACCTATTTGAGGGGAGAGGGTCCGGCACAATGGATAGCACCTGCAGGTTCAAACTAAAACCCACAGCGTATTCACGGGCTCACTGACATCAGAGTCCCCAGCCTTTTCTGGAAGGCTTGCAGTGCCTCCTTTGGTCTCAGCAACAAACTCTCTCAAAGCATAAAACAGATTAAGACTGTACCTAGAGGCACGTGCCATGCCCTCACTGAGAAATAAAAGCCATCCCTCAAAACTTTTCAAGCAAACATCTGGAGATTTAATCCGAGCCTTTTATAAATCACTAGACCAACATGCTCCTGTTCTGTTCTGTTTTGCTTGGACATTGTCTAAATTGTACCATAGTGTAAACCTTTCCCCTCAAACTCTTTTTGAATATTCTTTTCATCTTGCTTCTAATAGGATGGTTCAAACTACACTGAGGACTGTAAAGCACTTTCATGCTTCTTACATCTTCTTGTTTTGTCTGCTCTCTCCTTGAGGTTGCTAGATTATTATTTTTTTAAAAAGAGATGGTATTATATATCCCAAGTCTCTATAGTTAATGGATAGGGGCTGCAATAATATGAGTATGTAATAAGCAGTATAATGTAGAAAAAAAATTACTTCATTATTTTTTCCTAGCTCAATTACATGATGCAGTAAGCCATTGGGAAACGAAAGCTTTGAACATTGCTTTTTTAAAAGTAATTTGTTACAGTCATGGCTTGTTGTTGTTGTTGTTTAGTCATTAAGTCGTGTCCGACTCTTCGTGACCCCGTGGACCAGAGCATGCCAGGCCCTCCTGTCTTCCACTGCCTCCCGGAGTTGGGTCAAATTCATACTGGTAGCTTCGATGACACTGTCCAACCATCTCGTCCTCTGTCGTCCCCTTCTCCTCTTGCCTTCACTCTTTCCCAACATCAGGGTCTTTTCCAGGGAGTCTTCTCTTCTCATGAGATGGCCAAAGTATTGGAGCCTCAGCTTCAGGATCTGTCCTTCCAGTGAGCACTCAGAGTTGATTTCCTTCAGAATGGATAGGTTTGTTCTCCTTGCAGTCCAGGGGACTCTCAAGAGTCTCCTCCAGCACCACAATTCCAAAGCATCAATTCTTCGCCGGTCAGCCTTCTTGATGGTCCAGCTCTCACTTCCATACATCGCTACTGGAAAAACCATAGCTTTGACTATGCGGACCTTTGTCGGCAAGGTGATGTCTCTGCCATGGCTGCAATGCCCTAAAAGAAGTCAGCTGCAATTATAGTTATATTTTGAGATGTTACTTTTGTCCTTAAAGATGCAAATTAGTTACATTTCCATTCCTTTTTAAATAAAGAACATCAGAATGCTACCAACTAGTGGCCTGTGGTATAAAACAACTAAAGGGTGAGACTACACACTCTAAGTGGAAAAGCAACTAAAATTGCTACAGTTATGCCACAAGAAGATTAAATATATTCCTTGTTCCACTAGATATGCTATTTAGTAAAGCTTTATTCATTGAAAATTGTTTTTACAAAAGTTACAAGTGACAAGGTGTTTGCAGTTAGTAACTTCCATGTTCTGGAAACCATTAGCTGTATGAGCTAAGCCCAAGGATGTAAGATTTAAGGGACCAAAAAGATCTACATGTAAACTGAAGGAAGAAGTGGGGAGAAAAACAAAATAAATACTTAACAGTGGTCTACACACACTGGCTCTTTTCCATCCGAGGAAATAAACGCTTGCCTGTCACTTCACCTACAATATACTGTAGATCCACATCACCTGCTCTAACACGGGGGCTGGAATAGATATAAGATGGGTGTTACCCTATCAGGAATTGGACTGGACAGAACAGGGACACATCAGTCATTTTAACTCAACTGAACCACCCACAAATACATATGCATCTGCACAGACATGCATGACTGCCCTTACTGCATTGCAGCTCTTGTCCACGTTCTTTTTTCTGCATTTTTTTTTTAAATCTTAGTTTTATTTTGCCCTTTCTTGAATATATCTTTTCAAAGACATGAAAGTCAGGGAGACTGCCTTATGTTTCTGCACATGCATGTGTGTGTACGTGTGTAAACAGTTTGTCCATTTAAGTATTTTGGATTATAAAATATTTTATTTCAGAATGACGATGACTACAATATTTAAGACAAAGTGGTCACGTATCAGTACCCTTACCTACCTCAACATTATTTCTAACCAGGATGTAATAGGAAGGCTTTTATTCTTGCACACTTCTGACGAATAATACAGTACAGTGGTGCCTCGACTTACGAACGTCCCTACTTACGACCATTTCGAGTTACGACCAGCTCCGGCCGCAAAATTTTGCTTCTACTTGCGACCGGAGCTTCCACTTACGAACAGAAAAAGGCAGGGGGAAAAGGCGGGAAATTCAAATTTCTAACTGTAGGTGGCGACGAGGCGGCTTCTTTGTAGCTCTTTCGCCCCAGCAGTTAGTGTGCGCGCGTGGGAGGAGGCTTGGGACTGCCTCGCTTCTGCTTCTGAGTGAGCGTGTGTGTGTGTTTGCAGGGAGGCTTGGGACTGCCTGGTAAGGTAAGGTGCTGTTTTCTGCTTTTTAAAAACTGTTCTGGGTGTTTTTGCAGCATGGTTTTGAGCTGGGGGGGGGGGGTTTCTGTTTCTGTGCTGTGATGGGTCTTGGGGAGTTTGTTTTTTTGGGTTTTTTTTCCCCATTTCCGATGGGTCTTGGGGGGTTTTGTTGCTTTTTGGAGTGTTTTTTCCCATTTCCGATGGGTCTTGGGGGGTTTGTTTGCTTTTTGGGTTTTTTCCCCGATTTCCGATGGGTCTTGGGGTTTTTTGTTGCTTTTTGGGGTTTTTTCCCCCATTTCCAATGGGTCTTGGGGGGTTTGTTTGTTTTTTGGTTCCCCCCCATTTCCGATGGGTCTTGGGGGGTTTGGTTGCTTTTTTGGGGGGTTTTCCCCATTTCCGATGGGTCCTGCATGCTTCCCTTGCTTTTTCCTTTGTTTTCTTTGCATTTGCGACCTGCCCCCTTTGTTCTCTGTGCATTTCCAATCTGCTCCATTTGTTTTCTGTGCATTTCCAATGGGTCTTGCACGCTTGATTGCTTTTCTTTCTTTTTTCCCCTTCGGCCGGAAGGGATTAATCGCGTTTCCAATGAGTCTTGCAGTGCTTCGACTTACGACCATTTCGAGTTACGTCCATCTTCTGGAACAGATTATGGTCGTAAGTCGAGGCACCACTGTACAAGAAGAGCAAGGTACATTTTGGCCTCCAGGGGGCACTACCATTCACAAAAGAAAGGGACAGTGATTGATGTTCAGGCATCTGAAAAGCATATCTGATTCACAGCCTGTATTACATTCGAAATCACAGTCAGTGCTCATACAGGGGCTGAAGATTGATTCGGGAGATCACCATTCATACTGGATACAATGCAATTCACATTCCTGCACACTTTCCCTTCTTATATATTTATTTATTTATTTATTTATTAAAATTAAAAATCTGAGGATGATCGCGGGAGGAGAAAGAATGCAGAGGGCTCTTCTCTGGGTCCTGAACATCATGCCTCAATAGCCTAAGTAATCAAAACACCACCTCCAGACATACCTCCTGTCTTGACAAAAATGTACCACAACAAATCAAATGGGGGAAAAAAACATTCAGATCCTTCCAGCTTGAAAAAGTAGAAGACCCCCAGCAACAGAAGGAAAAAGGTGCTTTGGGAGCAAAAAGGGCTGGACCCATTCGAATCAGCCTTTGAGTCATGTGATCAGTTACATAATACTTTGAATTCATCCATTTTATAAGCAGAGCAAATGCCATTGGTATTAACCAGGAGAAATAAATGAAGGATGGGTGGGAGAAGTGATTGCTGCTCAGACAATTAACCAATCGTTCACTGAGACTGAAGAAAGGGGGGGAAATGAGACAAGGGTTTAGGAGGGTGCTGTATGTAACTCAAGAGCTCTTCCTTCCTTGTAAATGTTGGGGACAAGACATTTGCCACTGTAAAAAAGCGAGGACACACACAGAATGTGGAAATAACAAGGAGGAACCTCAGAAAAGATAAGATTATATCAATTTTCGTAAATACCGTACAAGTGCCATATGTTTTGCACAGTGAACCACCTTTTATGAGCAAACAAAGTAAAATAATACATTTTATGTTCATAAAGTAACAAAAGTGTATTTAGATCTATAAAGAGCACAAAGAATAAAGGAAACCATGGACCTGAGTTTGCAAAAAACATATGCAACTTTATCCAAATCAGTGTCCTCTTTTGCCCTACTTTTTTCATGACATGTAAATAGCGCCTCCCCCCCCCCCCCCGCCCCTGCCTCCCACCATTAGTTTCTCTGGCTAGGCAGGGCTTTGAACCCAAGCCTCCTGACTCTCTAGGCGCTGTACAGCGTTTGAGTGGGGCAGAGCTCTTCAACAGGCTGGGCTTTGCAGAAGCAGGGGGTGCGGGTTTGCAGAGGAAGAAAGAAAAAATTCCCCCAAATCATCTTGGTCAAAAGTTGAGGTGAGGCTATGATGGAGTATTGAATTTATTCATTTGATTTAGAGCCTATCTTTGTCCTAGTGGTGTGTTGCAATGTAGTTACTTAGTCATAGGCTCATGCAATATGGTGAGCGATAGTGTATTTCCACTTAACCCATGGTAATAATGTCTAATTATGATTATATTTTCATATATTAATTTAAATTAGCATACACAAATTTAATACAAGAATGTGCTCCTTTTTTGGAGTTCCTGGTCCTCCACAACCTCCTTTTTGACGAGGTCTGTCATTGTTTTTGAAGGTGGTGCAGTGGCCACCCTAGGCAGTAAAGCTGCGAAACCACATTACCATATTTTTCCATGTATAAGACATTACTTTTTCCTAAAATCATTACACTAAAAATTGAGGGGCATCTTATACACGGAAGTAAGCCGAGAACAAAACGACCCATACCTTGCCTCTGTAAACAGGCTGCCTTCAATCACAAGGCTTAGCTGCCTCCAGTCAGGAGGCTTAGCTTCCTACAGTCAGGAGACTTAGCTTCCTCAAATCATGAGCCTTATGGAACTGATGTCAGCTGATGCTGAACAAACCAATTGGAACACACCTCATTGGAGGTGGAGCCTGTAGGCTCAGATTCAACAGGGACTCCTAATGTCCGAGCATTCTGTGCCCAGAGACTGAATACTCAAAGCTAATTTTTCTTAATTTTGGGGTTAGAAAACTGGAGGGGGGGAGTCTTATAAATGGAAAAATATGGTACATATATTCAGGACATTCTCAGGACCAAATACTTTTGAGAATCAAACATCACCATTCTTAATTTCTAATTAACAGCAAAATTCAAGTCTGTTCCCTTTAAAAGTGGTTTTAAATCATTTGTTTCTCCAGCAGTTTCTATTTTCTTTGGTTTGCTTTAGCAACTCTGACTGAGATCCATGTTTTCCACTGCTCTTGCTCAAGTTAACTTGCTGTCAACTCACCACAAATCCCAAAGAGAAAATTAGTCATTTAGAAATCGCAACAATTCACCTTTATGTGCTCCTAGTGTAACAGTAGTAAATTTTAATGAGACCTTTAATTAAAAAGTTCGGAAATATTATTCCGAAGCAGATACATTCTCCAAGGAAAACCTATCTAGGCAACATGTAAGAGCCAAAAAAAAATAACACAGGGCCACTAAATGAACAGCCTTGTGTACTATTTCTCCTGTGGGCAGCTGGCGTCTGCTGTAGAAGTAAACAGATATCCTCTTACAGCTATGGAGGCATATTACGCTGTAGGACAGGGGAAGGGAAGGGGATTCCTCCAGATCCCATTGGACTGTTAATTCTCGTGAGTCCTATCCACCACAGGCATGGTAAGAGATGGTGGGGATTGTAGTTTAGCATCATCTGGAGAGCCACAAGTTCCCTAGCCCTGCTGAAGATTTTAAAAATATTATTATTATTGTCTCGTTTTCTTCAAGACCCCATGCCTTGCATTTTGGTGCCTATCCACTACATCATTACCCAAATTTAGTCTCATCTAACAGTAGTTTGTTAGAAATTGCTTCACTGTTCACTTTAAGTTTAGAGGAACTATATTAGGAAGTACTGATGTTGAAAGAGTCACCTCTTGTGACCATTTTGTAACCAAGAAACAAACAAAAAAAGCCCAGGCTGGCCAGTTGCCAAATTCATATATGAAGGCGTCACCTTCAGATAATCCTCTCCCTGACCCATGGAACCAGGTGAAGGCTTTGATATGAGCGGAACCCATGGAATCCTGGGTACATGGCAGCCATGGCCTCCATGAACTCCAGATCTGCTCCAGACAACAGCATTTCCGCATGTATGCTGAAGTCCCCCAGAAGCAGAATTCTGAGAGAACCCAACAGAGCAACGTAAATGTATTCTGTGAGTTCTGGTAGGGAGTGTGGGGGGATAGCGGTACCCCAACACCACTCCTGTTCTTTTCCCAATGGCCTAGTATGGGGTAAAGGCATTCCAAGCCTTATCTTAACAGGACAGAGATGATGCTGAGACTGATGGGATTACTGTGGACTATGGCCACACCCCTCCCCCCCCTTCTGACCTGCCATGATGCTGGATCAAATATCCTGGGGTACATATCTGGGAAGGGGCTACTCCTCCTTCCTCTTGTAAGGAACCATCATACCACAATGGCTCTCAATGAAGGTGAACTTCATTTTAATGCCTAAATGGTCCCTGCGTTAAAGTTGTAAGAACAGGACCAGTTTAACAGCTGTATAAGAGATATCAACTTGAAATCAAGGTGCTGTGTCAAGGGTTGGTTTTTTTTTAAAAAACAAACACAATTATTAGGATACACAAAGGTCATTGCTGCTGTGTGAACGTTTATTCCACTGCAACATCCCCAACCAGGCCCTTCTCAACCTTTGTCTCAGCTGTGCTCTCTTAAAGTCACGGGGGGGGGGGGGGGCTTAAGAAGTTAAGAGAAAACACTAAAGACCTTTGTCTCTTTTGGATGAGAAAGTACTGGATGCTGATTCTGTATTTTGTTTTATTTCCCAGTGCAGAAGCAAAGGTTATGGAAAATGAGCAGACTTTTAAAAAAAATACAAAAACAGGCAGCAAGCCATCGGCTTCTTCAGCCCTTCAGGCTGTTTCCAGTGCTGACAGATGTTGCTCTGTCTGGCTGCGTCTCTCTGAATACACATAATTTGCCAACTGCTGTCTCTCTCTCACACACATGCTTAAGCATTATTCATTTTGACCAGCAGAAGTGGGTCACATGGTCCCCCTCATGAAAAGACTTCTTAGTTTTGAAACTGGAAGGTTAACTGGTACCTTTCAAGCTTCTTTGGGCTTCTTTGTTATAGTTCCCTGCACATCTGATTGCATTTATAGCTTGGTACCACAGTGTGGCATGGGTCAATTACAGGGAAATGACAAAGGCCCTTTTTAGACCAGAGGTGGTGACTAAGTAGACGGTCTATATGTTTTGGACTTCAGTTCCCAGAAGCCCCAGCCAGCATGGCCAATGGCTAGGTATTGTGGGAGGTATAGTCAAAAACATCAAGGTGGTCAACGATTCCCCACGCTTGATTTTAGACCCCACCTCCTCTACCCGGAATTTTGTGAGAGCTATTCCATCATGCACAGCCAACAGCCGGAGTCTACATCCTTAAGCTACTGCCCAGGCTCAGGGCTTGCCAAAGCTCCCACAGTTGATCAGAGTCTCTGGCCCCCATTGCAGCTGCACTTGTTGCTACTGCTGTTGCCACTCCTCCCATGTGCCCTCCACCTTCAGGCCAGAGATTGTATGCCTGCAGCCAGTAGGAAAGAAGCAGAAAGGAAAGCAGCTGCCACAGCCTCCCCGTGCCTTTTCTCTCTGGGCAATGCTGAGATGTGGGCCTAGGAAGCAAAAAGGGAGCAAGTGAAAGCCTAGGCAGAAAGGGGTGGAGGGGTCTACTGTGGACACCTTGTTTGAGACGTCCCAAAGCCTGAAGCTGGCATTGCTTCTATGCACTCAGGAGACCAGAGACCTAACACTCACATACCTGGTGGGTTACGTCCCCTCCAAGCTGTGTGTGTCCACGTGCAGAGCTCCATTGGGGCTGCACACTGGCAGCCAGTCTTGCCACCCATTAAGTTCTGGTTCTGGCTGAAACCCGACATGCGTGCAGAGGGTGAAGCTCCCATGCAGTGGGGCTGAAAATTAGAGGGAATGTTGGTGGTAGGTCATGCAAATCCTGCCTGCAGCACTGTCTCCCTGTCCTTCTCTGCAGCCATAATATACTTTTCCAATATGGCTTTCATCCCTCCCTCTTATGAACTGCAAAATTAAGGAATTCTGTGACTTACTTGCAACTTTAGGGGGAACGCAGCACTTAGGGAGGCCCAAAACTCAGCAACTCTCAAACAAGTCCAAGTATTCTGGAACATACATACACTTACTTTTAAAGAGAGAGCAAGAGAAAAGTCTTGAGTCCTCTGTTGCTTGTTTTAGTCTAACACTACTTTTACTGATTGTAGCACTTCTCAGAAGATTTTACAAATTCCAGACATGCCTAAAGAGACCAAGAAATTGCATAACCATCCTCAAGCATTACATACATTGTAAAGGCTCTTCCCCCACCCTTAATGCTAACAGACACACTTATAGCTCATGATGAGACCTTCTAGACCTCTGGCTCAATAAGAGCACTCTTTCTCCCATGCTTCAGGAACACATACACATACACATATACATGGAGCAGCATATGGGTCCCACCCATCAGTCGCCCCTTATAGAAAAAACAGTGTGTGCTGCTTATATACTGCCCCATAGCACTTAAAGCACTCTCTGGGCGGTTTACAAGTTAATGATGCAGGCCACACATTGCCCCTCCCCCCAGCGAGCTGGGTACTCATTTTACCGACCTCAGAAGGATAGAGGGCTGAGTCAACCTTGAGCCAGATACCTGGGATTGGACCCCGGGTCGTGAGCACAGTTTTGGCTGAGTACAGCAGTTTAACTACTGTGCCACGAGGCTCCATTCATTAATTTCCCTTGAGAAACATCAGTTGGTCATCCTTAACTAATTATTTATTCATTATTATATTTCTACCCCACCTTTCCACTTCAGAGCAATGCTCCAGGTGGCTTACATGTATCATAAACTGGAATTAAAGCAGCAGAAAAACAAACAGCATTGTAAAACTGCTAACATTTGCCTAATCTGAAAACTGTTGGCGAAGATCATAATAATAAATTAAACAGTTTTATAAAACAGTTTAAAAAGATAGTGTGACACTTCACACCCTCCTTAAAAGCAGTGGGAGTGGGAAGTGATCACAACTCCATTCCTCGGCCATATCTGTCAAGTGGGTTTCTTCAAGAGTTGATCCTGTTACCAGGACCTCTCTTCTCCTAAGGGTCTTAACATCCAGACAGGTTCACAAGAGACAGACAGTCTCTTATATAATCATGCCCCAAGCTGGGAAGGGCATTAAATATTAAGACCAACACTTTTAATTGAGCCTGGCAACCATTGCAGGTGTTTCACTCATCAGCAGATTATTAGCAAGCAAGCAACTTAACCCAGCACCAACTATAAACAACTATAAGCCAATTTATAAAAATATTCTACACCTATGAAAATCAAGGCTCATTTAATGTGGAATCTGAGGCTGCTGGAGGCTGCTGTCTCCCAACTAAGCAGGGTAAACAATTAGCATGCCAAAAAGAATGCATGCCCTATTCCTGGGTTGGAAAAGTGCACAACGGGTCTTAAGGAGGAAGGATGGATCATTCTAGGTAGAAACTCTTGTGGACAAGGTATTTTGTTTTGATCCAAACCATGTCATCAGCGAATACCATATCTACATGCCAATGTGGACATTCTGAATCATACCTAAAAATTATCTCCACTACAGATAAATGACTGGTAAAATAAACCTTTAGAGGTTATTGCTTTTGAAGAAAGTCTTTGCTTACCTTTTGTGTTGATTGCCTTTCAGTTCTGCTCTTCGTTTAGTTTTATCTGGAAGAGGTACCTAGTAATACAAGAATAAGATTTTATAAATGTTCACAGGCACACAAATGCATGTTTCGATATTATTCATTTCTTCTAAAATCAGAAAGCTCATCTGGGGGAGATTGTTATTGTGCAAAACTGATGTTTCAATGGCACTTCACTCTGGGAAGAACCAAAGTTGCGATATGAAACTGAATTTCTTCATGCTGTTATAAGAGCACATGTATTGATGGAGCCACTTCAGCTTAAGGCAATGTTTTATACAAAAACACTGGCCCCTCTGGCACTGTCCTCCCTCCTGAATGACAGCAGTCTCCAAACTCCTGAAAACTCAGTTATTCGTGTGGTTGACAAAGAGAATGTGAAAGAGTGTATTGTTTTGTGTGTGCACCCCACCCACTTATAGTAGTGAGAAGGGGCTCCAGCACTCACCCAGAATTGCTCTAAGTTCTATATATGTATAGATTGAACATAGTAGGGGGTTCACAGCATCAGCACTACCACAAATCCCTTTCCCCCATCAGATGTATAGGGGGAACCACAGCATTGCAGAGTTCCCCACAGAGAGCAAAGTCAACTCTGCCTCCTTTCAGGGATATAGACAGATTTCCTGTTCCATGTTGATACGCACTTGCCCCCTCTCCTCTTGACTGGGGTGGGGTGGGGGAGGTGACTCATTTCTGGCTTTCGCATCTGCCTTTCTGCCTAGTTTTTAAGTTAATTTGAATTAACCTTACTTTAATTGTCCTAGAACTTTCTCCAACAAAGAGCTATTCAAATGACTAACATTTATTCCTCTAAAGCTGCCTTGGGTCCTTTTAAGGAGAAAGACAGGGTAAACAAAGTTCTTAAAAATCAAATAGCTCCTTGAGAACAGTGAACAACACCGATATTTGTGCAGAACACTTTTGTTCAAAGTGTGTTCTGTTCAAACGCTCTGCCTTTTTCTGCATTCACTCTGCAAAAGCAGATGATACACTTTGAGCCTTGAGCTTTGAGCCTTCAAGGCTCCTGCTGAAGTTAAACCATCTCTTATTCATACTGCTCACTTTAACGCAATTAGTACATGGGAAAAGTAGATGCATTTATTTCCTCTACTAGAGAAAAGGGAGGTGCTTTCTTCCTTTTGCACTCCCCAGCCTGTGATCATGGTTAAAGTCCTTTACTCCTTTCGATGCATTTGTCTGTAAAGGAGGCGACGGTAGCCCAAAATCTTCCAACAAAACAGGTTTATTATCTAACAAGTTATCAGTCTCAAAAATGTTCACATTATTCGGTTCCGCTTTTAACAACAAGTCATACTTCTTAACTTCCTTCAAACCAGGTAACTCTCCTTGCAACAAAAGAGGAGATGAACTCTTAACTCTAGGTGTCCATTTCTGCCTAGTGCCCGAGGTGTCTGGCCTATTGTCTGCCAGGGCTATGGTTGTGGATGGTACACCCAGCCCACCTGCGGCTTTCTTCCCCTTGTTCTGTCTCTGAAAGGACTGAGCCCACGGGATCTCCCAGTTGGCGCCATACATCTCCTCTCTTCTTTGGTTTGTTCTTCCCTCCTTACCCAAGCTTTATATTCTTTCTTCCTTTCCCTTTCCTCTGTCTCACCCCAATAGGGTGGTTTTCTATAGGTTTGTCTTCTCCATTCTTTCTCTGCATATTCTCTGGGCACTCGAAACTCTACCCATTCCCCTGTCCAGGGATCTTCTTGTACCAAATCTACTAAATCTTCTCTTTTCTCTGTAATCTCCTCCTCAGCCCAACACACTTCTCTCTCTTCCTCTTTCAGACTGCTCCCCCCTTACTTCTCCCCCTCTTTTTTATCCTCCCCTTTTCCTGCCAAATTAGCGTCCCCTAGTGCTTCTGTACTTATTTCCAGTTGCTTTAACCCTCTTTCAATGGTCTCTGTCTCTCCTTCTGCTCTGTTGATATGGGAGTCGGACGGTACACCCTGGAGAGTATCCCTGGGGTTACTCTCATCCTCACACAGCCCCTTGCCTCTCCACCCAGCACAGCACTCCATGTACCAAGTACCAAGAAGTGGGAATGTTGGAACTCTTAACTACCTATTTATCAATTGCAAAAAGGGACAACAAAATCAGCAAACTGATAAGTAGATGACGATCACCATCATCTTGCTGCCATAGTTTCTTCTCTAAAACTCACCTGCCTGGGCTGGTTTTCCTTGAGCCTTGAAAGCTCAAAGTTAACATTTAGGAATGTGAGCTTTACCAGACTAGCTCATCAACAGGTTTAACTTGCTTGTTGCTGTATTAGCTGTGATAAGAAAGTAACCTCTTGACCATGATCAGCTGCTAGCCGTGGAAAAGCAAAGTATGCTACTCATATGCTGCCCCATAGTACTTAAAGCAATCTCTGGGCAGTTTAGAATTTAATTATGCAGCCTACACAACCCCCCCCCCACCCAGCAAGCTGTGTACTCAATAGAAATAGGTACACACGTATGAACCGACATGAATCTCCGAACCAAGGTTCGTGCCAATTTCTAGTACTCAGTTTACCAACTTGGAAGGATGAAAGGCAGAGTTCAACCTTGAGCCTTCAGGATCGAACTCAGGTCATGAGCAGAGTCTTCACTGCAGCACAGCAGCTTAACCACTGTGCCACGAGGCTCCTAACTACCCTATCTAGCCCTCCTTTCCTGTCGG
The DNA here is from genome assembly GCA_037013535.1 of Intellagama lesueurii. Classification (NCBI taxonomy): domain Eukaryota; kingdom Metazoa; phylum Chordata; class Lepidosauria; order Squamata; family Agamidae; genus Intellagama; species Intellagama lesueurii. The sequence continues at coordinate 182,472,536 of JBAJHW010000002.1, forward strand.
CCATCCATGTACCTCTTCAGTGTGTTTGCATTAAACTGGACTTTCCATCTTTAAAGGATAAATCTAACACCCACAATTAGCTAACTTGTACCATTTTGAAAGTGGCAGTTCCCCATTGCCTGTTCTACATAAACCACTTTCCCATGTCGTAGTAGTTTCCCAACTTTGGGTAATCCAGGTGTTCTTGGACTGCAACTCCCAGAAACTCTGAGCAGCACAGCTGTTGGTGAAAGCTTCTGGGAATTGCAACAGGGGTTACTCTAGGTTGGGAACCACTGCCATATACTTGACACATGTCAACTCAGTCGACTACATCACTCATACACTACCACTTTTTTTGCCCGGAAGAGGGTTTGTGTCTTTAACCATTGCCAGAAACTTCTTTCCACACAATTTCCTCAGCTTTGTTCTGACCTACAAAGCAATTTGATCAATCCAATTTTAGGCATGACTGAGACCATTGAGATCAATGTGTTAACTCTGCACAGAGGCCCTGTTGGGGGATGGGGAAAACAACCTTACTAGATGCAAGCAGTTTCCTATGTTACAGGAGAGTCTTGACTATTTCCCTAGCACAGGTAAATAATAAAGCAATTTGTAACTATCTCCAGTAAATAAATAAACATTGAAATGAAAAGTGCTCAGAATACAAGACATACTGGAATGTTTAGCCTTTGGGGCATTATTTTAAGCATCTACACTATACTTACATATTTTTTATAGGAAAACAGACTAGATCACCTTCATTATTAAGTCTTGTACATTCCCTGATATTTGCACTGCATGCAGTACAGCTTAATCCAATTAAAAGTCTCCCATGTTTTCTCATGTCTCATCTTAACGCCCTGTAAACTATGTGGCTTCAGCCTTAAATCATTCCCTCCCTCATACCTGATTTGCTTACCATCCAGCTTGACAAAGAGTTTATGAACTCAAAATCTGTTTTTGCCACCATTTTCCAATATTGATCCTAACAGAGGGTGTGTGTCTGGGATTTTGTGCGTGTTATCCAACTGAGGTATTCAGAAAGTTGCATTTGTGCCACTTAGAATCCTTCGATATATGAACCATATATTTTCCAGAGATCATGAAGGTGCATACATTACACAGAAGTGCAGCCCTGCAAGATCAGTCCAAAAGCCTTCGTACATGTTGTGTTAGTAGCCAATTAGACAGATCTTTGTGCGAAGCCATCTCAGGGAAAGAGGGAAAGAGGTAAGTCACAGAAGAAGTTTCTTTCACACCTCTTGGAGAAGGGTGTGTGTGGAATGGGGAAGGGTGGTGGTAATGAGCAAACAACCAGAGAAGTTACACCCCCATCCTATTCCACCCAATATGGAATATGAGGAAATAACTCTCTCAGGAAGGATGAAGGTGGTTTCTCTTTGACTCCCCCATTCACTCATTCTCCCCCATTTCTCATCTCTATTTGCATACACTCCATCTCTACTCCTTCTAGTTTCTCTGTTCCTCCTGTAACAAGAAACAAAACGAGACAAAACCCGGGGGGGAAACAAGTATTTCCCAACAGAATAAGCTGTGCAAATAGAATTATGTATATTGCCACTATTTCACAATATTGTTGAGCTGCATGATCTTCGGAGGTAACATAAACATATAAACATTATGCAGAGTGAAAGCAGCTTCAGCACTTTCACACCTTCTGCGCCTCGCAGGCGAATGTAGCAAATGTGTCTTCAAGCCACCACCTTTGCCACAACAATATCTTTCTTTACTCTGAGCTCCTCTGATGACAGCATAGCATTGTTAGTGGTAACAATTTTAGCTTTCCACGAGAATTCAATTATGCCATTTTCTAGAAGCAAACAAATAAATCAGTGCTAAAATCTTGTACTGACTTACCCAAGATCAAAGGCAGAACACACAGGACTTCTCAGTAAACATGCATAGAATTGCACAATTTGTATTAATTATTTTGAGTAGATTTTTTTTAGAAAGTTATAACAGGTTAAACAACAACTTGACAAAAAAAATAAGCAGTGGCAATGGCAGCTAGTAATGCTAGGCAACTAGACAGAGAAGCTGCTGTATTTGCAATCATCAGAAATCAGCTTTAGTGAGCATGCGTACACCCCTTTGTTATGTACTCTCTTTTCACATGTTCACATACAGCTACAATTAAATTTGACTTTCAATTCAAGGTACCTAAACATTTATGGATTTGGTGTAAAGTTATCAGATCACTATATTAAACAAAGGACATACCATTTGTGTGTCTGCAATAAGGTATACTCCACAATGTTCTACAGCACTATGACGTTTCAAAATTTGTTTTCGATAAAACATCTGCAGGTTCTCACTCAGTCCTTACCAAACAAAACAAACAAATTAAAAACGTACTGATGACTAAGTACAGAAGCTGCTGCCTTCATCCTCTGAAACCTTAATTTAAACTCTTATCCAAAAATGCACTTGCTAGGGAATAAACCTTTTTCAACACACTGGGATTTCCTTCCAAATAAACACACAGGAGAGTTCTCTGTAAGTTACTTTATATTTTTTAAAAATGAAATTAAACAGTGATAAAAAGAGTGTGGTTTGTTGACAAGAATAGGATGGGGTTTTCCAAGCACTTTAAAGAAAAAAATAAAAAGAAATGTTTGAGAAGTAAGTGGCAGAAAATTCAGATTAGATGCATTGTGTGTGCTTTTATTTCTGTCATGGAAACTAGCCATTATTAATTTATACACAACAATGCTTAGGGGCAGCCGAAATATAATGAACTCTCCCGAGAAACTTCCAAATGGTTTGAAAGAATTCTAAAATGTCATAAATCCCTCCTAAACATATATACAACATGCAAAAGTAAAATCAAAATCAACTCTTTCCTTTGTAGGTGAATTTAATACTTACCTAAGAAGAGGGAAGCAGACTATCAGCAATACTCCACCCAGCAAGTGCCTACAGTCTAATATAACCAACTAAACTTTGCCCCCAGCTCTTGTATTCTGTGAGATTTCTTTTGTTCCATTGATAGTAATATGTCCCTACGGACCATATAATCTAATGCCACACAGAGAGGAAATGTAAACCAATTTCTTATTTCATTATCTTTTGATTATAATAAAGCAGACAGTACCTCCTCATTGCTGACAGGAAGTGTGCACTTTGACTCTGCCAGCTGCCTGTTGTTAATGCCCGCGTATGTTCTCCCTGGGCTGTAATTGGCTACTCAGGCTCTCAAAATGAATTACTACTGCAAAGGATGAGAACAGTTTTTGGTCGTCCTTTGTGTTCTAATCGGGAGAAGCATAGAAAATCCTAGCCCTCTGTGAGATCAGCATGAGTGTTTCTACAATTCAAGGCAGGTGTAACTAGCTTCCCCGTAGTAGAGTATTGCCCGTACTTTTCCAAGAGAGATGGAGAAAATGGCAGGGCATCTTTCCAGATTAAAATGTCTGAGGAAGTGGACTTGTTCACAAAAGCTCACATAGCAGTTAGTCTTTGAGGTAGTACAATGTTTTTGCCTTGATTTTTTATTTTTCTTTTGTTTTTGGCCTTCCAGATTAAGGGCAGTTATGAATGTACAGTCAAGTCCCTTTGGCTGCATTCAGATAACCAAAGCCTAGCAGGGTTTTTCACACACACACACACCCTTCTGGTTCATGCTAAGAATTGTCAGGCCCAGTGCTTGATTTCACTGAACACCACCTGACACAGTATGTTAAGTTTGCACAGAGGGACACGTTTCCTACAGGAAAGCTCACTGATACCCAAGCCGTATGAGCTTCTCCCACAATTATCCAGTGCTCCTGTGTTGATACCGGCAGCCCCTCCTCCCTTGGCAGAGGCGCAGAGGCACTGCAGATGGGCAGACATGGCGAAGTCACTCCGTGCTCATTCTTTCAAACTTGTGTGCACCAGCAAAACTGTGTTACATCAGCTGGGCCAGCCAAGCCGTCTCACTTCCTGAAATGGAGGGCTGCGCACCCACACCTTGAATACACAGAACTGGGCTGGATTTGTAGATCCTGTAAATCTTACCTCCGCACAAAAACAGGGCAAGTGTCACATCAGACGGCAGCAGAGCAGAGCGGTATGGGAGAGGCTCTGTGGCCCACGCTGCTCTTTCCCCCAAGGAGACAGGAATGGCAGGGCACTCAAGGAGGAAGGGATGGGATGCAGGCCCGGAGGCAGGCCTCCCAGCACTTGCCACCTGAAATGTTTGCCTACCTCTTCCTCACGGTAGACCTGCCCTGTCAGCTGACCAACGTTAGAATGTGAAGGTGTACTAAAATGCAGTTTGTGTCACATTCCACACCCAGAACCAAATCATGTCCTAATAAGGCCGTGTCCAACCTAGCCAAAGCATCCAGCCCCATTTGGTGAGCTTACATCTGTAGACATTCACAGGTGATCTTGCTTCTGTCTTCACCGTGAAAAGCTACACCTGCTGATTTTTGAAGGCTAAGGATCACTCTAAAGAGACCAGAGCAGAGCAGGGGAGGGGTGTTGTTTTTCCAGTGGAGAAACCTAGTGTTTATATACAAGTCCTGGTATTTTAACTCAGGAGGATCCAAGGAGCTAGCTGCATAAAACGCAAAGGAGCTCCGTGTTTGCTGGTCTCAAATAGCAATCCTGCCCTAAGTTGCGTGCCTTTGAAATGGAAGAATGTTCCAGATCTAGTTTGGTGATTGGCTTAAGGGGGACAACTGCTCTGCAGGAAAAGGGAAGAGCTGCAACACTGTTTGTGTTCTTCCAGAGAGCTACTGTATTGTGTCTCAGCTACAAGCTATTCAGTATCGGGAGACTTTCATCATATGAGGAAAGCCATTCACAGTGAATTTCTACCTGACATTTAGCTGTTAAAGGCACAACAGGCTGCTCCCAGGCTTTGGAACGCATGGCCCTGAGAAGCCCGGTTGCCCCACTTCATCTTGTCCATCTGTTGTCAGGCAGACTCTTATGCAATAGTGGGGTTTGTTTGTTTTTAGGAATGCTCCATCTATTTATTTAAAAAAAATTATTTTAAATTATTTATTTATTTAAAATATGTTTACCCCACCTTTCTCCTTAAAAGGACCCAAGGCAGCTTACAACTTTTAAAAGACAATATTTAAAAGCTAAAAACAGTAAGTATACAAATTTTTAAAAAGGAATTAAACAAGTATTATATTAAAAATGGTAAATAAAATCAATATTAGAAACACATTTGAAAACAACAGAGCACAACAATACATTTTAAAAAAATCCTCTCAGGCTGCCAGTCATTAAGGAAAAACCACCTGAAGGGAAAGGTCTTTGTCTGTTCGTGGAAGGACAGAAAAAATGGGGCCAGCCTGGCCTCCGGTGGGAGGGAGTTCCAGAGTCTGGGAGCAGCGACAGAGAAGGCCCTCTCTCCTGTGTCCCCACCAAGCATGCCTGTGAGGGTGGTGGGACTGAAAGGAAGGCCTCCCCTGATGATCTTAATTCACGGGCAGGTTCAATGGTGGTTTAATATCGTTATATCTTTAACTGTGGTTTTTTTTTACAGTTGTTTCTTCAACAAAAAGATGGCAAACTCAGTCAAGTATTAATTTGTGTACAGATTTTATATGCGATACATTCAGACCCAATAGGAACTCTTAGGTGAGGAATTAATAGCAAAACTGGGGATTTAATAATAATTAGACCAGTGAAAAGTAGTTGTTAAATGTATGTTCTAGTATCTTTTACAAACCAAGCATGGTTTGGGAAGAAGTAAGAACAATCAAGAGTAAGTTGTTTAACAGCTATATGGTTCACAATACAGTAACATGCTTGGAAAACTGGAATTTTGCAAATTCTATTTTTTTAAAAAACCCAAGCATTATAATTTTATCGGACTTTTAAATTAAAAGCATAAGGAGTAGTAGGTCTCATAACAGAAAACAATAATGCTGCCGTCACTCTGTGTTTCACATCAAAACACCAATTTCAGATAGGTTGGGTGTGTGGCTAGTCTTCACAAATATTTGAATTCTATGGCCATTGCTTCATCATGATATTTAAAAATCCATGCAAGGGCTAAGTGCAAAGACAGGGATTGTGTGCAGGCCTCTCCAAATGTTGTTGGATTACAATTTCCAGCATCCTCCACCACTGCTTATGGTGGCTAGGGCTGATGGGAGTTGGAATCTGGCAGCATATAGAAGGCCACACATGCTTCCAGTCCTAGATGAGTGTCTCGAGAATAATGTCATTAAAGCCTCCATGCAGCAAAGGAATTGGAAATCCTGGGAGTCATCACAGTTCGGGCAGCTGTCAGATTCTAATATTGGACCCACTACTGGAGATGGCAAGATTGAAATTAATTATATGCAGATTCCTTCATTCTCTCTTCTGTAATAACAAAATCACTCAGATGAGCTGACAAGTCTCTGCTAATGCTTTTTTGTCCAAAATAGAGAGATCCTTATCTGTTTATACTGAGCTTCTGAATCTAATGAGAATAGCTGCAAATTTTAACCTTGCCACATATGTGACTCCACCACCACTAAGATAACATCTTTTCACATGCCCAGTGATGTCTACAAGCCAAAATGTAGAGGGTATCAAGGTATTCATTAATATTCAAATATAATAATAGTTTACAACCCTTCAGTTACCTTATTCAAGATGGAAAAACTGATCAGTTACTCCTAATGGTCATTAATAGTTCTTCTTACATGACAATTCCAGTTTTCAATGGATGTGACAGACCAGAAAGTATTGTGCATCGTATAGCTGTTAAACAACTTACTCTTGATCATCCCGACGTCTTCCCGAAGCATATTTGCTTTGTACCTGGTGAAGATTCTCAGTCATCCAGGTGAGGTTATCTGGAAGTTGAGTCCTGGCAACTGAATTTCTTTCTTGTTAGGTTGAAACGTTTCGCAACTCATCCAAGTTGCTTCTTCAGTCTGAGGAGAGTTGGTAGGAGATCCCTGATATATCTTCCATGTTGGTTTCACTGCCCTCTGGTCTGAATAGACTTGTTAGAAGGACAAAGGACTGGAGGTGAGGGATAATCCCACTTCTGCAGTCCTCCTCCACCCATTGTCTAACAGTGGTCTTTCTGGTGTGTGGTCCTGATCTTTCTGGGGACAGCATGATAAATAGGAGACAGATTGTATCTAAGGCCTCCACCCCTGTTGAGTGAGGGATTTTCTATATACATATGTATGGCCTCTCTTACCCCTTTCTCAAACTACCTATCTTCTCAGTCCAAAATAAGTAAATCTTGGTCATCAAATGAGTGTCCTCTGTCCTTCAAATGAAGGAACACTGCTGATTCTGTCTGTGAAGATTCTCAGTTATCCAGGTATGGTTATCTGGAAGTTCAGTCATGGCAACTGGACTTCTTTCTTGTTAGGTTGGCTACTCCTCCAAGTAGCTTCTTCAGACTGCTGATTGTGGTCCTGAGCCATTGCCCCTCCTGCGCTGGGCCATTATCCTGTTTAGTGGCTGTTTGGTTTCTCCATAGGGTGGCCACATGAAACAGTGGACCAGTCTCTCATATTGAATATTAGTTCAAAACATGAGATTTCAAGTGTAACTTGAATTATAAGAACGATCTACAGAGTGAAACATTTCAGAGATCATAAAAATAAAAGCAAATCTTATAAATGTGAGCCCTAAAGGTTCCTTGAAGACAGCACAAGACTACTCTCTGACTACTGCCAGGCTGCAGCAATCTCCAGAGCAGCCTTTAATCACCCGAGGCTTATCACCCAGCTCCACCCGTACCTAGATTTCAAGATGTTGATACATGCATTGGTGATCTCCAGGATTGACTCCTGTAACATTTTCTATGTGAAGCTTCCCTTGAGGTTGACCCCAGAGACTGCAGCAGGTCCAGAATGCAGCTACCAGGTTGATGGCAGGTGTGAGCAAGTTTGATCACATCTCCCCAGTCTTTGCTTTCCTGCACTGGTTAGCTGTGACATCCCAGGTCAGGTTCAAGGTTTTGATGCTCACTTATAAAGCCTTCCACAGTTTGGGACCTCATTACTTACTGGAGTGCCTTTCCCCAAGATCATCCACCCATGCTACTTGATCCTCTCAGGCAATGCTCCTCTGGGTGGCCACTCAGAAGGAAGCCAGAACATTTTCTACAAGACGTCGGCCCTTCTTGGCAGTGGCACCAGCTCTTTGGCATCAGCTCCCCGTTGAGCTGTGCCCGGCCTCCTCCCTCCCCACTTTAAGGAGGCTGCTCTTTCAATGCAACCCCGCTTGATTTTCTTTGCCTTGTACTCTGCCTTCTTGATAACGAAATGTTATGCCATCTTGGCTGGATAGCTGAGTTAATTAATTCTGTTTGATTTGTTTTATTTTATGATGTTATTGTTGTTTTTATGGTTCATTCCATTTTATTATGCTGTAAACCACGCAGAATAATGTTTTGCACCAATGGGGTGGTATATAAGTTAAATGTCCAAATGCAGCAAGACCTACTGCCAATAAATCTGGACAATCAGAATTAATCCTAATCTCATAAAGAGTGCAGTCTTTCCATAGATGGATTAAGCTCTTAAGACTTAATTTATTCATTTATTGGACCTTTTCTATTCCATTATTAAGATTCAACATTTGATTCAATATATGTTTAAGAGAAAACATATTACATTTAATCCCACGTGCAAATTCAATAAAAAGAATATTCTGGATACTTTGTGTGCTTCTTGGGCAAAACATTTAAAGGCTATCCAGAGGAAGAAAGTTATTTGTGCACAATAAATTTTTGGCTGAAACTTCATCCAAAACCCTGTACAGGGATTGTTAGCTGTGACATATTTCACAGGCTGAACAGTCGAGGGGTACTATAAATTACAGTGCTCTGTGTCTGATGACTTGACAATGTCACCAGGCAAGAGAGCAGAGTTTATAGATGCCTGCCACTGGGGAAAAAACAGCATCTTATTTATTGTAATATGTATCCCTGTCCCCTTACCAGAGCATGGAACAGCAAGACTCCAAATGCAGTAAATATATATATATATTTTTCAAAAACAGATGACCTCCAGGATCATCATCTTCCACTCTCTCCCTCCTCTGTCCCTCCATTATGCCATGCAGGAGGATCTTCTATTGAAGGAGTGAAGTAAACATAAAAGCTATTTCCTTATACAAAATGGGAGTTCAGGAAGGTTTATACTGAGAGACTTGATGAGGTGAGAGCTCTGATCAGATTACTCAGCATCTATGTGCGAGAAGGGCACAGTCAGACGAGGTTAGGACACCTGGTGACGCATGTATGTTACATGAAATTAGAAAAGATAGGGTCTTATCCCCATGAGTTATGAAGACATGTATGCTGATTTAATAGTTTTTTTGCTAGAACATCTAAACACAGGTGGTTTCTTTGTGAAAAAACTGGTGTATTTAATACAGCTTAGATCACAGCAGAAATAGAATGTCACATGCACGCACTGTCTTGTGCTGTAACTGCAAAACCACACTTTCAAAGTATTTGAAAGATATATTGACACAAAGGAACAACCCACCCACTTGAATATGAAGACACAATGAGTCAGGAAGATTCAATATATGTTATCTTTACTTCACAGTCTCAGCAAATCAAAAGACAGGCTTGCATTCAAAGGAGCCATTTCACATCTGTAATATATTAACAGAACTTCTCCAAAATACAGACCTGTGTTGTTTTTTTAATAACAGTTTGTTTAAATCACTGCAGTTTAAATAGGAACTCTAGGGGAAAAAAGGTCAAAGCACAAAGTGGAAAGAGGGTGGGCACCAAAAGCAGTTGGCTAGAAAGCATCTGGAAAATTAAATGGAGGCCTCACCTATCAGGGAGCCCATATACTCTTAATGTTATCAGTACAGGGCAATTTTCAAAACACCTGCTGGGAAGGGCTGTGGACACACAAAGTAAAATGAATTTGCATCCTGTACAAACTCAAGGTCCTCATCCGCTTGGCTGTCACTTGATCCTGCAGCAAAATAACAAAGTGACGGCTACTGAAATCAATGCAAACAAGGGTGTAATTGAAAACAAACAAACAAGCATTCCCATCTGCCACAAACTCACAAGGTCTGTCATTTTATTTAAAACGAAACACACCACTCCATCAGGGAAGCAAACAAAACAAAACAAAACTCCCAAAACATTGTAGAGGCATAGAAGTAAATATCCTACTTTACTGTGTTCTCTGTCACAGTCACTATCTACATATTTCCTTGGGACATTTTTGAAGGAATAACAGAAACCTCATCTCCCCTGCAAAGCTGAACAGAATTGCAATACACACAGAGCTAAATAAACCATCGTTGTTTCAAATACCACCTAATAATATGGATCAAGGCAGTTGTGGAAAAAGGTTCCAGCTTTCAGCACAGACTCAGTAAACTGCTTTTTCAGAGAACCTTAATTTCAAGCACAAATTAGAGGAATTATAGGGAATTGTGGAAATTTTTGTACAAATAAAATTGTCTTTTTATTCCTGTATAAATCAGAAGCAATGCTAATGATCAGATTTTCAGTTATCTAGGCAAGCTGTTAGCCCTATGTGCTCAACAGCTACAAGCACATTCAGATTTAATTTCTAATATTCTTTCCTCCCTACATTTTGGTTCAGGAAAAGTAAGAGCTATACCTCCCGGTGGTTTTGTTGTGTATGGTAGTTCACCGATATTAGCAATTCAGCTAGAGGGAACAGAAGATGCAAAAATCCCAACAGGCTTTTTTTTTATATATATACTCTCCTATTTGTCAATTAAGACCCTATCTACATAATCAACAATTTGGAAGGTAATAATGACATTTCTCCAAGAGAAAGTGACAACTGTTAAAATACCATACAGCTAAAGGGGAAGTGCTTTGATTCAGGTGGTGAGGTGCCCAAAACAGCAGCAATAAAATCTAAATAATAAATACCAAGTAAAGAAATAAATAAGTCAAAACGTAAGCCATCTTTTTTCCTTAGAATGCCTTCCAGCTGCTAGGATGATGCTTAGACTAGCCAAGTAGCAACTAAATTACAACGGTAAGATGCTTTAAGGCCAGAACTAAGCAGTCATCATTTTATTGTTGCATGAAAGAGAATAATCAAGACAGCTACATGAACCTAGAGGAATGTTCCAAATTTAATTAATGATGCATCCATGCCGTCATACATGCATATTGCAGAAGAAATGGCAGAGAATTCCAGTGCTCTAAAACCAAATTGCATTAGATTCCTCAGAAGATCAGTGTATTTCCTTTGTCACAAGATGGCAGGGATCATGCGAGGAAGAGCTGACTGACAGGTTCACAATGCTGATTTTCTTTTGAAGCTTCACTGCATGAGAGCTGGAGGTGTCCATATCTACAAAGTTCAACAGCTGTTGGTAAATTTCAGTTTAAGGAGTCTGTTCAGGAACGGATGTTCTCCAGGACAGTTGCCAGATGGAATGGGACAGCAAGAACAAAACTTTTCCTTCATCGTATCATTGACATGGTGAAAAAATTATATGGAGGAGAAGAATATATTCCTAGATGTAAGTGTGTGTTATGTAACAAATCCAGGGAAATGTTAGCAGCTTTCCTAATAACACACATATCTACCACTCCTGCTCGTGGGTGTTACGTGCACTGGAGGGGAATTAAACGGTCCTTACCATTGTCATGTCTCTAATCAACATCTATCCAAATGGAAACAAGAAAGCAATGTGTAGTGACTGCCTACTGGGTTTTCTTGTCCTCTGGAGGAAAGTAAGGAGGAGGAGGAGGCTGGTCCTGAAATGAGAAAGAGAGAAAGTAACTTGATTACTGCACTAATGCTAATGGCAGGAGCAATTCAAGCTGGTTACTTCAGACCATTTCAAAATGTGCATGAACACTATTCAAATCCTTAACTCCAAAAGAGTATTTTAAAATTTTCTAAGAACTGCTGCATTTATACTCACTCATTAAGGCCTTTCCAAGTAATTACTGGATCCTGGAAGCCAAAGACTGGCTCTGCCATGAACTCACCTGTGTTTCTTTACATTACTACAGCACTTGTAAGTAGCAATCACCTACCCCACAAAGTGAATGCAATGAAGACTTTCTGGGACTTTCTGCATCAGAAATGCTATTCTAATTAAAGTTACGATAAGATATGAAGCATAACTTGTACACACACTAATGTCTCTAGTACAGTGGTGCCTTGACTTATGAATGCCTTGACGTACGAACATTTTGAGTTACGAACAGCTCCGTTTGCAAAATTTTGCTTTGACTTGCGAACGGAGCTTTGACTTACGAACGAAAAAAAGGCAGGGGAAAAGGGCGGGAAATTTAAATGTACTAACCGTTGGTGGAGAAGAGGCTGCTTCTTTGTAGCTCTTTTGCCCCAACGGTTCGGGAAAGGGATGCGGTGGCAGCGGGGGTGGCCCAGCGTTGGGAGGCTTGAGCCTGGCTGGGAGGCCATTTGAATTTCCCGGGCTCCTGCCTCCTGGTGTTGGGTCCGTCCGCGCTGCTCGCTTCCCGGCTGGGCTCTGGGAGGCAGAGCCCAGCCGGGAAGTGATCAGCGCGGACGGACCCAACGCCGGGAGTTAGAGCCCGGCCGGGAGGCGAGGACCCATCCTGGCCAGGCAGCAGCGGAGGAGCCCAGGCCAGGCAGCGGCAGAGGAGCCCAGGCCAGGCAGCGGAGCCCAGGCTGGGCAGCGGCGGCAGAGCCCAGGCCGGGCAGTGGCGTCTGGAGCCCGGGCCAGGCAGTGGCGGAGGTAGCTGCAGCGGTGGAAGCCCGGGAGGCTGAGGAGGCTTCGGACTGGTAAGGTGCTGCTTTTTTTTTTTTTTTTTTTTTTTTTTGCAATCCCAGCGTGGGACTTGCTCTGTTTATTTTTATTTTTGGTATTTTTTTGAAATGCTGGAACGGATTAATCCCGTTCCCATGCATTTCAATGGGAAATGCTGATTTGACTTACTAACGTTTTGACTTACGAACACCATTCCGTTACGGATTAAGTTTGTATGTCAAGGCACCACTGTATTACCTTTTACTGCAAAATGACTTGTGCCACTTCTGTCATTAGGCTCTACAGTACAGTATTTTACAGAATGCACTCCCGTATTAAAAGCACAGTTTATCCCTTGCCTCTTCTAACTGCTGCACCCACTTGTTGACCAGTCTTCCAGAGTTGTGATACATAGATGGGAGGGGTGGTTGGGAGCAAGAAGGAAGAGTGTTTGTTCTTTATTCTCTTCATTTCTAAGACGGCAGTGACAAATGAGCGAAGAAAGCATTATATGATGCTTCTAAGCCAATGTCTGGATGGGAAACCACTCGGGAAATCCATGTCAATTCCATAATGCTATACAGGCAAATAAATTAAATACATATCTACACAAAACCTACCATTGGCATGTAGACATTGTGAGGATTGCCTGGGTTGTAATAAGCACTTGCAGCAGCTTCTGCAGCTTTGGCTTCAGCTGTATGTGGAGGGGGGGAATGAACAGATTAGGTAGAAACAACTTATGGGATAACAGCATATTGATTTGAATAGTTTCAAAGGAAAAAGAAAAAGACAGAAGAAGAACAGGAGGAAGTGCACAACAGTGGTGTGCTACTTTTTTAAAATCAGACTCTGTTTCCCAGAATTCTCCTAGGTCTTCTCATGAAAAATGTAGTCTTACTGCCCATTAGACTCTATAGAGGTGAAGTCCCAAAGAGCTACATATCCAACAAACACCTAGACCTTCCAGGAATCACCAGGGCAGTTTCCTTTTTTGTATATGGACAAAGGAAACACAGGCTTCAGAGGCCTCCAATGTAGGCCCTGTTCCAGATGAGTGAAATGTAGGTGTCTGTAGGGATGTGTGTTTGTGCACTGAATTCCCAGAATTCTGCCTGGGAAATTCTTGGAGAATTCTGGAGGTTGGACTAAAAACAGCAATGTCACAAAGCGCACACACCACTGCTGCACATTCTTTTAGATTAACACAGTTGAAACACAACGATTTTGCTTTTACGAACCTCTATCAATTAAGTAAGGAGCCGAGCCTGCACTGGATCTGAATGCTTTCTATTATGTCCAAAGGAGGGAGCTTAGTTTTAATTTTATTTATTGATTAGGATCTTTCTATTAATTAGGAACAATATATTTCGCAGAAAGTGGAAGAGGCCCACTTTTTATTATTCTTTCTTTATTATCTGGATCACTCTGTGGTCATTTGCTGAGGAAAACTTTGCTTGTGTGAAGACACAGTATGAAACTCAGACAAAAATCCCACCTCTGAGGGAAAAGTGACAGAATTTCATATGACATGCATATGGCCAATGTCTTTGTTTACAAATAGGTGAACAGAGTGAAGATATCTTCATTTTATACATTAGCTTCTCCAACAGTGTAATGGACTAGATTATGCTGAGCCAATTATGCACACTGAGATTTTTCACTATTTCCCAGTCTATAGCTATTTTGAGGTGTGTGGCAGTCAAACCAAGGCAGATTAAATCTTTATGTAGCAGGTTTTTGTTATTGCTAGAAAAGTAATAATTTTCTGGCAACAACAAAAGAGAGCTCTAATAGTTCATTACAGTGTTTCACTGACTGATCTTTTTCTAGAAGCAGAATATTGCTGGAGAGGGGAGTCACAAATGGAACAGGGACACAGCCTCTCCAACACAACCCTAAGACCTGCTTTTTATATTTTGACAGCATGTCAGGGCACATATGTCAGCCATACTAATCAGAATCTCATACTAGGACTGGTCCTTCTTTCAGATCCTAAACCAGCATTAAAAAATGGGAATCTTATATCTACCATTTGGATAAAAATTTAGAACAGTGTTTTCTAGTTTCCTTTAACAAATGCTATTGCCACACATCTGGTGCAGTCCACAGAAGTGCTTATAAAACCTTATCTTTCTGTATTTCTTCTCTAATCTGCATCAATCAATATTGCTAACTAAGTCCTGACTCTATTCTATCCATGTTTGTGGACAATCTGTCATTCCCTAAGGAAAACTTAGTCCTTGGCTCATGTCTTGAAGGAATTAGTGTACTTACTACTTTTTCTTTGCTGACAAGGTACAGTGAGGAAAGAAAGCCCCTATCTTGTGTTCTATATTAACAGCATTTGCAGAGTGGCAGTGAAGAAAAACCCATTCCTTTGAAATGGGTTGGTTTGGCTCTGGAGCCAGAAAGAGGGGATTAATCTGAGATTCATCTGAGACACCGATTGTATCATTTTTAGAAATCTGCCCTATGGTTTAACCGCATTGCTACATTATTTTCCAAAAACAAGTCCAATTCTCAAAAGAGAGGCTAAACAGGTTGTCTCTCTTGCAAACAGTGAATCATGCTGAACTAGAAGGCTCTTCACAGTTCTATATGTTTTGAACAATATTAATTCAGGTCCTCTGGGCAGAATCACGTACCTGCTGGAGTGGAGGGAAGATCTGGACCAGCAGCAGGTGGCTCCATAGGCCCAGGATAGGGAGGTGGGGGAAGATGCATGTATCCCATGTCTCCATCTGTTGGGGGGCCAGGGTACATTTCTACCATGACAGAGAATGACAGCATTGAATACTGAAGGAACAGCTGGTTGAGTCAGACCTCTGTACTCTCTGCCAAGATGTCTGTCCTCACACTAAACACAACAGACTTCTACAAACGTTTTATATCAGTCACAAATCAACATGCATGACAGAATTTTCTCCTTCTTTTCTTCCTGTGCAACCCTATCCGATGCATATATATCTCAGAAAAGATTCTCAAACCACTGAAGCAATTTTTTTGAGGGTATGAAGATCAAGAGGACTTAAGGGAGAATTGCTCCCCTCCAGGTGACAGAAGTGCCTCCATTACCAGAAAAACGTAAAGCAGATTTCACCAAGAATACATTGGGAGACTACAGAAGAACATAAGAAGAGCCCGGCTGGATCAGGCCAAGGGCCCACCTAGTCCAGCTTCCTGTATCTCATAGTGGCCCCACCAGATGCCTCTGGGAGCACACGAGACAACTAGAGACCTGTCTCCTAATCCCCCTCTCCTGAATCTGGCATTTGGAGGTCCCTTCCTTCTAAGCCTGGAGATGATACATCCCCATCATGGCTTGTAACCTGCAGTGGACTTTTCCTCCAGGAATCTGTCCAATCCCCTTTTAAAGGCATCTAGGCCAGATGCCATCGCCACATCCTGTGGCAAGGAGTTCCACAGACTAACAACAAGCTGGGTAAAGAAATATTTTCTTTTGTCTGTTCTCACTCTCCCAACACTCAATTGGAGTGGATGTCACCTGGTTCTGGTATGGCGTGAGAGGGAAAAGAGCTTCCCTCTATCCACTTTATCCATCCCCTGCATAATTTTATACATCTCAATCATGTCCCCCCTCAGGTGCCTTTTCTCTAGACTAAAGAACCCCAAACGCTGTAGCCTTTCCTCATAAGGGAGGTGCCCCAGCCCAGTCATCATTTTAGTCGCTCTCTTCTGCACTTTTTCCAGTTCCACTATGTCTTTTCTGAGGTGTGGTGACCAGAACTGTATGCAATACTCCAGGTGCGGCATTACCAGTGTTTTTTACAATGGCATTATAATGTTGGCTGTTTTATTTTCAATCCCCTTTGTAATGATACCTAGCATGGAACTGGCCTTCACTGCCGCCACACACCGGGTTGACACTTTCATCGAGATGTCCACCAGCACACCAAGATCTTTTTCCTGATCTATCACGGACAGCTCAGAACCCATCAGCTGATAAATAAAGTTTTGATTTTTTGCCCCAATGTGCATTACTTCACATTTTCTTATACTGAAACACATTTGCCATTTTGCTGCCCATTTTCCCAGTTTGGAGAGCTCCTTCTGGAGTTCTTCACAATCCCTTCTGGTCTTCACCACCCAGAAAAGTTTCGTGTCATCTGCAAACTTGGCCACCTCGCTGCTTATCCCTGTCTCCACGTCATTTATAAGCAGGTTGAAAAGCACCGGCCCCAGGACAGATCCCTGGGGCACACTGCTAATATGTTAAACTGAACTCTGGTATCATGGTATGTCAGGCAAGCCAGAATAGATACGAGGCCAAGTTCAAAGCTACTTCAGAAACTACCTACCTCTTGCCAATCTTTGGACTAACTTCCAACTGATTTCATAACAACTGTAAAAACTAACCAGTGTGGGAAGGCTACATTAATGAAGAGCACTGAAAAAAGGGCTAATATGGATTAATAAAGGCAAGCATTTTCTGACAAAATAAAACGGACCTACATTTAACTAAAGTTGTTACAGCTGCCAATTTGGCAACATTTGAAAGCTCTTTAGTTTCTTTCCTATTGACAAATAAAGGAATGAATTCTTCTGCTTCCAGAACTCACGAGGAGGTGGTGGTGGATAAGGATATCCTGAAGGAGGAGAAGAGTACATTCCATTGGCAGCAGGTGGGGGAAACGCATAGCCCCCATTCGGCATATAGGAATATCCATAGGCTCCATTGGGGACCTCCCCTCTTGAAGCTGCAAAACAGAGGAGAGCTCATGCTATCAAGCCAGCAGGGTCTTCCTCAGGGATACAAAAACCAGAACCGCCCTAGGCCACACCTTCCAATGAACCGGAACCCCACCCGACCACTATATTACGAAGCACATCTGATTGCAGCTGGAGAGATGAATAATGAAAGGGCTTGTCATCTTTTGTTAACATCATAATTCAACGCAGATTCGTTCAGAAAGCCCTCCTGTATAGTGCTCAGAGTTGGAAGAAGAAATTGTGGGGTTAGAAGCAGTAGGAAGAAAGGAGGAAGCCTTTAGATAACAACATCTACAATAAATTAAAATTAAAAGTCATGCATCTTAAGTCATTCTATATCTGCATTTAAGTGCACATTCTCCTCTTCTTCAAAGTGTGTCCAGACACCCATCTGTCTTGGGTTGGACTCAGGGTGATCACTTCCCTATTTTTCTCACTTAAAAAGAAAAGCCACTACCTTGAGATGCTACTTGCAGCATGCGCTGTCCAAACTCAATGGCGCCTCCAGCTGTGAATGTCATTTTGAATGTTGTGGATCCTTCCCAGCCACCTAGGGAAAGAAAAAGCACAACAAAGTGGAGTGAAGTGGGCTGTATCCACAAATATTCATGCAGAACAAATCTGCTAGTCTTCAGGGTGCCACAGAAGACCTCCTCCTTACCATTAACTAAATTAAACAAAAGTAATATTTCATATAGCAAACATTATTTAAAAAACAAATTACATGATTTAAAACTGCCATTCTATGCAGTAAGTTGCAGATCTCTGGGCCACTATCAATTTATAAAGGTTAGTTACCATGTTTTGGATCAGCCCCAACTTTATAGAACACTGATAGAATAATTTATTACCTATCTCATCCTCTGTTGCCAATTCTTTGGATTTCTCCTTTAGTCAAAATGCCACTTGCACTTTTGGTCATTAACTTCAACAAAGCTATCATTCAAAATGACTAAAATGTATAACATACAAGGAAGAAACCTCCACTGAAATGCCACAGCTGTCATTTCTAAAAAGTGTCTAGACCTCATCAGTGATTGTACAAGGCAGAAGCCAAACCTGGTTCATGTATAGCTCTGTGTTGCCTTCGGGTATGTTTATTTTATCACTCCCCATCTACACGTACCTCTCTCTCTATCGCTCGCTCTGAAACTCCTATTCTCAAGAAACTCCCAGGTCTTCAAGAAGGCCAATATTACTGTATAAAATATACACTGAAAATTGGGTATATGCAAGTTGCAACATCTGCTTCTATTTTCTAATTTTTGCTATTATTTAATTAAAGCTGATTTTAATTTTCTGAAGGCAAAGCATGACTGAAATTTCTATCATTTTTAGGACCTTTAGAAGTGGAGTAACAAATTTTCTTATTTTCTTTAGGGAATGGTTAAAGGCCAACAAAATTCCATCTGCCAATCTTTGGCGAACTAAAATCAATAAGATTAGATTTGCTCTGAGTCAGCAAAGACAAATTGGATTTGCTAAAAAGTCTCTACAGTGATTTTTGTAAGTTAGCCATAGATCAATTTAGAATGACAGTAAAAGTGACACAGAATTAAATGGGAAGTATTATTCTATCATAACTAAAGAAAGAGCACATGGGTTAGACAAACAATATTAGAGACAAGCCGTTTGAAAACACATACACATGACATCATTCGTATCAATCTTGAAAAAATGTTACACTGGACATACAGCTGTCCAATAAATCCAAGACTTGAGTATGTGCAAAGACAAAATAGCCATACAAGTAAAATATTCTGGAGAAGATTCGAGACAATTCTTTATACTAATTTCAAATACATGCATGCTTCTCAAAGCCAACTCTTATTCATCCTCAGGTTACAAAGCTTTAGCTGCTAACAACTACTGTATCTTTTAGCGGTAGTTAAAACTGAATCCAGGTTAGACTGAATCCAGGTTAATAGGGATTTACAAAATACTTATGCCCAAGTTCTCATAATGTTTGGCTGGCTTTAGTGGCCAAAGCAAAAAATTCTAGTTGACAGGCTTCTGCCCACCCCCACCCCCAGCCGGCATTTTCACGGCCTTTCCTTCCTTCAGGAAGCAAAATGTTTTACTAAGCAGTGGCAAAGGAAATCGCAGCTACCTTTCCCTGCTCTGCAATAGCAGAAGGGAGAGACAGAAGAGTTCTTATTTTGTGGCACTGTGTGGCCGGACAGTAACCAAACCCCAGCCCTATTTTCAAGCTTAGGGGTGGTGAGAGGGCAGAGAATGCTACATAGCTCCTGCCTACATCTCCAGATTCAAGCTTAACAGGAAGGTGGGTCCTTCTTCATGGTTGCCAGAGGACAGTGTCACATTTTACATTATGAAAATCATCAAGATTATCATCATTTTAGAATTGCAGAGCTGGAAGGGACCCTATGGATTATGACAAGGTAGGATGGGATACTGTTAAATTAATGTCTGGCAAAAGCATTTATTTCATGCAGTACAGACACAAAAGCTGTTCAAGTGCCTTTTAGTGAATTAACTGAAGCTCTGCAATGAAGAAGAATTGCACAGCCGAAGAGAGATAAGACTCCGGCCAAGATAAGGCTCTGGTTGGAGCTCAGTGACCTCTTTTAGGTCTTCTGGGGCCTGGACTGCTGTCTGTTATGGAACGTTTAAGGACATTAAGTGAATGAGATTGTCTGACTGATTCCCCCTTCCATATTTTCAGTGGGGAGAATAAGATTAGGGATTTCCCTGACATCTTGCTTCGTTGTAACTTCAAAAACAATAAACGACAATTAGACCAAGTGTTTCTTTACGCCACTTATCTAAAATAAATGATTTGATGTACTGCATTATGAGCTCTTCTGATGAAACACGAAGTGAGTTCAACTGTTTACAAGAGCAGCTTGGAGCCATTTATGCAAAGAAAATCTCAGAAACAATCCTAAATTCAGTGTGGTCCTAATTTCCTAAATCTCTAATTGTACAACTACGAACGCCATATTTGAGCTTTCATAGAACCATATTTTTTCCAAAGGACTGGTGTAGAGAGCAAGGCAAAGAGAAGCAACGGGGCAAGGCGTCTCAGACACTGGAAGTCTTTGGGGATGAGGATACCATTGAAAATATCACCCTCCTCAGCACCTTCCCTACCCAAAAAAGCTGAAACTAATAAACTGGAGAAATGGAGCAAGTATAAGGAGAAGGAACTGTGCAAGGCAAAAACAAACGCAAGAAAACAGTCATTTACTAATAGAAGTGTCAGACTGACTTTTCTTGGTTTGCTGTTCTAGTAGACACAACCTTTATCTTTGCTGGTTTGGCTCAGTTTTCTCTGCTACTGTAAGATACAGGGACATGGTTCCTTTTTACTGGTATCATGGCGATAATCCCACATGTTTGAGCAAGGCTGAACATACTATTTCTCAGCTTGCTTTCTATTGTTAGTGACATGATCTAAGTCATGACTAAAATTATTTGCTCTCAGAATCTTGCAAACTGTGGTCAGCCAATAATATCTACCAAACTTACAACAGGTTCAGGATGGACAATATAATTTTGCTGTTGTTATCAAAATGCACAGTTTCAGTAAAAATTTGAACACTACAGTGATGCAGTGCCGTCCCAGACATAGGTGCTATGTTCTATCAAAACAAGTTTGGCTAAATGTATAGCTAAAAATTAAACCTCCACGTTCAAAAACATAATGACTAGGATTTCAGTTAGTAGCAATAGATGCTGATACTCGACTAAAGTGACTGCAGTTCAGGCCCAGCACTGAAGTTCTCCTGATCCAAGAGAAAATGGTTCTTGATTGTTGGCAGCAGATAGCCACCCTGTATGCCCACAAATCTAAGTTTCTTTGCCAGCTTCTAGATTCTTCACTCTGCAGTGTCCACATAAATTTGAATGCATAAAACACAAAGGCTTTGTACGCACCTCCTGCCTCTGCTTTCACGGAACCCTTGATGTAATTTGCACCAAAAACTGGCTGTTTGATCTCACATTCTTTCATCAAATAAAAGGGCATCATGAAAGACTGCAGTGGATCCTTTCCTTTGGACACAAAGATAACCTGCAGACAAAAGAGTATAGACTTTTAGCAAGGCATGTGGAAAATCAGAAGAAAAAGCTACAGCTACCACTAGAAGTGACTCTCTGGAAAACTGGGAGGGCCTTCTGAAGCCAGCACTCAAGAGAGGTCACACTTTCTTTAGAACATTGGCAACAAGCCATGTATTTAACAGATACTCTGAAGCCGCAATACCTGCTACAAACACACATGAGCAGGCATTCTAGTTTGCCTTTTTTCCAGAAAGCTTGGTAACTTCCAGAAAGCCCAAATAATATATCAGGCAAATATGCAGAGTCTGTGAAAAATCCACCTGTCACTATATCTGCAGGTAGAAAGAAGCCCTTTATCCACCTCATTTCCTCCTCTCCCTCTAGCCTCACTGCACCAATTAACTCCTCTCTTGCTCTGCTCCCCAATTAAGGATACACTAGTTAGCCAGCTGTAACTCTCAGCCTCAAAACTCACCATGAAGCTTCGGCAGGAAGAAGCCAGACTTCTCTGGTCAGGCTTCTTCCAGATATGAATAGCACTACAAGCCTACCAACATAGGGTAGCTAGGTAGGGATCTGTAATACAACAAAAATCCTAGAGGATATCTATTTGGGAAAGGCTGTTCTAATCGTCATTCATTCCTTCATGTTCTCTTGAGCACACAGGCCATTTGACTCCAAATGACGGAATGGGAGTTGGAGAAGTCAATAAGGGGCCAGGCTTCTAAATGCAATTTTGCTGTTCCCAAATATTTATAGCTGAATCTCTATGCCTCTTCTAAATTTTGGTTTAGAGTAACCACAGACTATACAGCTATTGGTAAAAGTTTGCCACACTTATATCATACACAAAATACAGCTGTGCCACACCCACAAAGAAACGCTACAAACGGTTTGGGTTCTGGCAGTGAAAGTCAGAATAGGGATTCTAAAAGAAATTACATCTGGTTCTACGATGGTTTATGATGGAATTATTTATTCTGAGCACATGGCTGCCCACTTACTCGATAGGGGGTCATGAAGACACTGCCTTTCTTGGTACCCTTGAAGGCATCTGGCATGTGTTCCATATCATGGAATGTTAGTTCGACGTGATCATATGTCATCAAAATGCTGCATGCAAACAGAAAAGAATTTGACACTTGGATTAATTCCTTATTAATGATTTAAACCCAACATGGGTAACACAGGGATTTGAATGCCCCTTATCATCACATAGTAGGTCACCAAGTGCAAATCATGTCTATCATGCCCAAATTGTGAAATATATGCAAAACACAATGATCACTTGTTTGGTAGCCTGGCAGCAATCAACTTGTCCTGAAAAAAGTTGAATGGGAGTCATTCAAAAATGGACACAATATTTTATCAGCACAAAATAATACAATATGAAAGTACAACATGAAAGATAGCATTTTCAGTGCAGCCAGAACTACTCACACTGAAATGGCATAGCATGCTTAGTGGACTAGTTGTTTATATATAATTTAACATGGCCCCACTGTATCATGGCTTTTTTTTCCCACAGAGCTTAGAACCCTCAGCCAGCGCAGACTGTTGCAATGTTGAGTGGAGTTTTCTGAAACAAATAGTCCAAAGGAATAGCTGTTCCAAACTCTGCTTTCTCAGCAAATGTTCATACTATTCCAGTGAATCCAGTTTCTGCACTATGAACACATGGAGCACATCTGCTCACACTGATCCTCTATTCACATGACTGACAAGAAACAGAGTGGCTATACAATTTGAAGACAAATGGCATTCTGCAGAGATATTTCTCTGTGCTCTGTAGCAAACTGATATGTCATTACTTACTTACTGGATATATAGCCTACATTTCTCCCCAAAATGGGACTCAAGGTGGCTCACAATAAGGTTTAATCAAAATCAGAATTAAAACACACAAAACATTCAAATGTTAAAAGCAATTAAATTTAAAACACAGCCATACAGAAAGTACAGTACCCACATAGTGAAAGTGCCTTGTCAGTTGGCTGAAGACCTGAGTAAGCTGGTCTACACCTGCCAGCTGAAGGACAACAGGGAGCAGGCCAGCCTAGCCTTCAGAGTGATCACTGCTCTCTAAAATCCTCACTTGCAGGCAAGTCTATATTGGGAGAACACAGTCCTTCAGAGAACCTGGACCATAAACCATATAAGGCTTATTTGTCATAACAAGCACTTTAAACTGTGTCTGTAAGCAGACTTTCTAACAGGGTCCCATAGGGTTTCCCCTCCGCCATGGGCGTATCTCTTTCACTGTGCTCCACTTCCATTGCTTCTTTATCTTTGATCACCATCAGCAGCAGTATCTTGTTCCTTTGTAACAGGCTTTGTTAGTCACTTGCAATTTCCCCCCAGGATGAAACCACCATCACAAGCAGGGGAAATCTGTAATATATATGAGTGCATATGCCATGACCTCCAAGGGGCAGTGCTTCTTTCCATGACCATCACCCTGGTGTACTACACCATGTAACTGCTGTTCCACAGCACTTTGCATCAGCTAGAGGGGAGCAGGACGTGGACGAACAACATAAAGCAGAGGAGATGTTGGGAGCAGCTCCCTGAACATCTGCAGTATCTCATGTTACAAACATGGTATCTATAAACTTTCCATTTGCTAGTATTATTTGCAATTGTAGTCCCTTTCTACTATTCCCTATAAGTTAAACAAAAGCATGTAGCACAAACTGCTATGTAAAAAGTATTTGCAGTACTGCTTTGGATGGTGCCTTCCTCAGTATTCCAGTTATACAAACTGGTACAAGCAAAGTGTTTTGGGGCTTTAATTTCCCATTAAGGAAGATTAAAGCTCGGCATTAATTACTTCCACATTTGATGCCTCCAGAAGATCAGCAAAGGCTGTGTGACATCTTATACAGTCAGTAACCTAGAAACCACACAGACACAATGAAACCATGAAATCCTATATGGGGAGTAGGTTAGCTATAAAAAGGTGAAACACAATAGGAGATTAAGAGGCAATTTCAGTCCCACTGCCAGATGTCCATGTACTGACATGCATCAGCTCTCTCCCAACAAGCCCACTCCCTGCTTCTTCTTCCTCATCAGCAGGTGATGCCTGGTTCATGGGGGAAATAGGCAACTGCCACACCTTAGGCTCAGAATATGCCAGTCAGGCCACTCCTGTGTGCCTCCTTTCGTAGCACAGTGGGTTAGGGACCTACTTCCTGCTGACTTCAAACTCTTACATTGTGTGTGTGAGTGAGAATGAATGTATATTGGTATGTCAACTAACCAGATGTGAAGCCATGTATAGAGGACAGCAGCCAATAAAAACATTTCTAATTTGGTGGCAGAATATATTTTTTCTGCTCCTTAACTATACAATGAATTAATCATACAATGATGGGGTGAAGGGGTCTCAGGGTCAATGCCTGCCTTCCTGCTTTTGTATGTGAATGCTTGCCTGCTGCCTGTGAACATGTGTGTGCACATGTGTACATGAATACACATCTTTTTTTCCCCCTTTTAAATCACCATATTACAATCTGAGAATGTTCAATCAACTTGTGGCAAGCAAAAGTAACTTGAGATACAGTCAGGATGGACAAAAAGAAATGTATATAATTCACAGAACTCACTGCCACGGATCGTTAGGTGTTTTTTGCTTTGAAAACACTCACAATGCCTAATAGCCACAAGCACTGAGAACGGCACCTCCACCTTCACTCCAGACACAATAACTTTGAAAGGTACCTGTTTTACACAAGGATGTGACCCTTTAAGAAATACTTTGCAGCACAAGCTTTTACATCATCATCTTTACATCTAACTGATAAAATGAGAAACTCAGTTGGCAGGTGTCTTATCTAAAGGGAAGATACACACAGAAGCTGGCCTTAGACAGCAACAAAATGCAAGAAGCAAAGCCGGTGGCATTGTCAGCGAAAGCTCCAGTGAGGAAACTGAGACACATACACAGCCCATCTGTGAGCTTTCCACCGATGGAAACACAAACTTCCCTCCATATTCAACGCCGTAGCCTTTAAAAAGTGCTGCCAAATGAATCTCTTGACAGAACGCTCGGCGACCCCATGTGCGTGTAGGTGAGAGAAAGAGAAGATAAAAGTCCAGGAGAACTAGGAAGCCAGGGCTGCATTTGCCCGGGGTTGGGGCTTGCAAGCTGCCGCCCCCCCCCCCCCCAGTTGCCCCGAGGCCCTTGCCAGGCGTGACAAAGGAGCGACGGAGGGCCGGGGGTGGGGGTGGGGGTGGGGGTGGGACACCGAGAGGTAAACAAGGCCTGCCCCTCCCCCTCAGGGCGTGGCGTCACGAGGGCTCACGGGCCAGAAGGGGGGGAGGGGGGAGGGGGAGCACAGTTGACGCAGGAGGTACGCGGACCGGGGGCTCCCCCGAAAAGGATACCGGCCGCAGGCACCGCTCCCGAGACGACCCCTTTCTCCCCCCCCCCCCGCTCTCCTCTCCAAGATAAGGCCAGCACCTTTCGCTGTTGTTGACGATGACGCCGCCCCCCTCCGAATGGTTCCTGTTCAGCGCCATGGCCCCGAAGGAACGGCCGAGCCTTTCTCTCCACCAGCCGAGAGACGCAGGCGACCCAATGAAGCAGTGAAGCGGCCCGACGCAAGCAACGCCGGAGGACTTCCGGGGCAGCCGGGCTCTCTCTAGGCAACGCAGGGACCGGAAGAGACCGGGGCATGACGGGAAGCGTAGTTCGAGTGCCCTCTGGGCTCTTTTGTTTTAATCGGGCGCGTGTGGACGCGGGGTGTGTGTGAAGCCTTTGTTGTCTGAGTGTTAACAGTTGTAGGAAGTTTCGAGAGCGAGCTCAAGCAGAGCATCTTGTGGCCCCCAAAAGCGCCAGCAGTAGAGCGGTACAGGGTCTGTGCTCTGGCACTCTAGTATCTAGGATTCTGGGAGTTGTAGTCCAAAAGCTGAAACACGCGCAGCTTTGTGGACGTATTTTGTTCGGAACAAAATGTTGTGGTCTGCAGTTCCTTTCATGAGTGCCCTCTATCTGGCGGATTATATACGTACACGGCGCCAGAGCTTGGAAGTACTGTAACTACTTAGTTGTCATTCATTTATTTCCCCTCAATAACTGTGGTATAACGACATTACACTGACGCTTAATCCAAATAAATGAATGGGAAACCTTGACCTCTGAGCGTTCAGCCTGGAGGCAGGCGGTGCATCACGGCCTCTCCCAATTTAAAGAGACACTTGTCCAGCAGACCGAGGCAAAGAGGCAGTCACGGAAGCAGCAAAATCAGGGAGCTGGACAGGGAGCAGATTGTATTTGTCTTCAGTGTGGAAGGGATTGTCACTCTCGAATTGGCCTTCTCAGCCACACTAGACGCTGTTCCAAGTCCTCCATACAGAGCACGTTACCATAGTCTCTCGAGACTGAAGGATATCTAATCTAATGTAAATCCAAATAGCTTTATTCACTAAATGCTGGCTCATGGGTGCCTCCTATTGAAATAAGAATGGGAACATTGAAAGTTAATTTAAAGAAATGGGGAAGCAAAGAGTTACTTTTAAATTGTAAATATAACCCCAATGAACTACTGAGACTGCTTAGAACTATAACTGAAAATAAATACATTGTAAATGTACTTTTCCAAGCTGTTTTCAAAAGGTAACTTCAAAGCTCTAAAGCCTGGAACAGTGGAGCTAGATAACCATGAAATGCAAAAATTGTGGTCTGTTACATATAGCATGTATGTAACAGACCACAGTATAGAGAAATGGATAGAGAAATGGACTGGACCTCAGGAGACCTGGGTTTGATTCCATGGCTCTTGCCATGGGATGAAACTATACCTCCCTTACCTTGAAAACCCTATTAGGGTTGTTACAAGTCAGCTCTGACTTGACAGCACATAAGGAAAACAACATATGTGTTTAAATTTTAAATGTACACTAATTAAGCACAATAAATTCCGGTCCACAAAAGCCTATGCTTTAGTAAAATTTAAATGTCATGAAACTAGTCTCCTGTGTTTTCCAGTGTTAGATAATTTTAGACTATGAACCTCATTATTTTATGGGCCCCACTTTAGACTGTAATGGCTGGAACCCAACTAGCCATTTACACTTATGTAAGTGAAATGGTATGAGACATGGCAGCAAATTGCCATGACTTAAATGAAGTGCTGTTTGCCTTCCTGGATGCATGCCCAGGGCTGAAATCAGCACTTCATTAATTAGCAGCAATTTGCTTCTGCAACTTATACAAACATAAATCACTAGTTAAATTCTGGCCTTGGTGAGTTACTTTAATAATGATGATGATGATGATGATGATGTGCTGTTAAGTCAATTCTGACTTATAGTGACCCTTTTCAGGATTTTCCAGGTAGAGAATACTCAGAAGTGATTTTCCATTCCCTCCTGCTGGGGGCGCTCTGGGACTGTGCAGCTTACCCAAGGCCACACAGGCTGCTTTGCTTGTAGGAGGCACGGTGGGGAAATCAAACATTGAACCACTGGCTCTGCAGCCAGATATTTAAACCACTGAGCTATCCTTTACTTGCTTTAAAATAGACAGCTGCCTTACACACAATGGGGTATGTTGTGTAGTGTTACCTCTCCCCACCAGAATATCACTCTCCGCCATCACCTATGCATAGAACTCCTCCAAGTTAGGAAAGATCGTGGCCCAGCTCAGGCTTTGCCCATTCACATGGAAAAACTTAACGTGTGTGTATATATCCATGGAGCTCCTTTTGGCTTCCTCTGGATGTGGGAGAGGGGCATGGCTGTCAGGCAGTAGCTGGAGGGCTAATTCACACAGATCTGCCCCAACCCTGCCATGAGCAGCTTGATGACTTAATGACTAGCTTGAAAAGAAACAGGTAGAAGGCCTTGTGATTTTGAATTCATTTTTTTCCCCATCTAGCAGTACTTTTTCTACCATACAAAGTAGTCAAACATTGGTGGATTTCACATAATTTTTTATAAACTGCTTTGGGTGCCCACTAGGGGAGAAAGGCAGGATAAAAATCAAATAAATAAATTTCAGTATATTTTAATGTTCAGTGACTTTAACTCTAAAAAGAGTGCAACAAGGTATATGTGACTTAAGACTAAATTGTTAGTAACCCTGATTAGATCAATGGGTTTTAATTGTTACTAATTTTAGGCTTATCTTCTATCACTTTGGAGTAAAATTAGTCCATAACCTGATTTCATCTAGTGTTCTGGTAGTAATCCTTGTATGGCAGTATATTTACCTTCTGCTTTATTTGCCTTGAAGTGTGCAAAATAAAATGCATTTAATTAGCCAAATGCCCTTTAAACAGGAAGCAGCAGTCCTATACATCTTTTGCCGGGGTAACTTGATTTTTGGTATTTTGCTGTACCAAAGAGCTGCAACTCAGAAGCTGGCACTTGGACATAAATGTTAAAATATCTTGCCACTTCTGTAGTTTCATATGCTATTTTTATTACATCTCTAAGTTTGTTGTGGTTTTGTGCCATGTTTTTTATGAAGAAATTTTCTAGTTGGCTCAGTTGTAGATGAAACACTCATTTTTCCAGGGCTTTCATCCAAATTAAGATGCTGTAAGCAAGAACTGTATGTACAACCACAAATGATTTGCCACTTGCAGTTGTGGTAGAAAGTTGGCAGGTCTTCCTGCAACTAAATGGAAACACAATCATTTTTAAATTTTAGCCAATTTGTCAGAAAGGAAATTAATGATAAATTTGAACCTGCAGGTTTGTAGCCTGCCTTAATCTGCAGCCTTAAAATAGTCACATTATTGTATTTATGCATGGACATGTTCATGTTCTAACCTTAATATTAACAATGTGACCAAAGAGCCAGAAAGGGCTTGAAGAAAAACTTGAAGAATCATAAGGAGGTGAGATAGCAAGACCTGTCAAGCATCATTTGGTCCTCACCTTTGCAGAACTTCATCCATCAATAACCATTCCATCTGACACCAGTGAAAAGGGAAGGGAGATGGTCCCCACCTTTGGCTTGGTTGGGATTCCCAGTCCTTCTCATCTTTCCATAATTGCCTCTTGCATGCCGATTTTGCCTGGGTCATTGACCAACTTTGTTCTTGTTATGTGCCATTAAGTCAGAACTGATGTATAGCAACCCTAATAGGGCTTTCAACATAGAAGTGGTTTTTATCTGTTCCACAGCCCCAGTGAGTTTCCTTGGCTGAGTGGGAATTTGAACCCTAGCCCTGTTGAGTCCTAGTCCATTGTTCTATCCATTTCACCACACTGGGTATCCCTGACCAACTTCTTATGCTACAATATGAGTCCTGATATCCAGAATTTTTTTCTTAAATTTTGTTCTGTCTCTTTCATTATAAGCCATTGTTTTAAACCCTTAAAGCCCATTTAAGCACATTTGGGGTAGTAACTAAATAGATATTGATACATATCATCCTGCTTTAGTATACATTGTGCAGTCCAAGTCAGCCTAGTCTAACTTCTCCAACACATTTTTTACAAAGGCCCCATACTGAACTCTACAGCCATCTAGAAGACAAAGTCACTCCCCTCACCGTTGGACCCTCATTACAAAAATCATCCTCTTAGACATACACCCCACCCAATGCTCCATAACCTATGAGAGGACTGGATACTCTGGAACCAACCATTTAAGATATTAAGCCCAATGCGGTGCCAGGACTTTGGGGTAGAGGCCCAAGTCCTAGTTAGCAGGACGAACTGCAGGTTTATTGCATTTTAAACTCTCTTCCTCTTTCTGTCTGAAACATTTAGGTGTCAAGGTTTGAAATGTGTATGTATAGAGTGGTAAGATAATAAAAGGGGGTATAGAAGAAAGTAGCCTTGAAAATAAAAGTGCTTTTAAAATCAAGACTTGAATAATAGTGTACTATAGTCATTTGAAAACAATTCACCAGCTCTCCAGCCAGGAAGGTCACTGAACAATAACATTCCTGATAGCTGAATGTGTTTGTTATAATGAACTTGTTTATGTTACAATGTGTAAACCGGAAGTTGTGTTTGTAAGTACAGCTATAGAATACCCTTTTAGTGATTATAATATTTTTAGTTCACAGTACTCTAGTGTTTCACGATTTTAGAGTTACAGTATCCGAGCTAATAAAATGCTTAATGATACAGAGCGTTATTACTCTAAGCTCTGCAAAATTTTTAGTCACAACGTTATCAGCATTGTGGCAGCTTATCAGATATTAAGTTATAGATCCCTGAAATTACAAAGGCTGCAGAAACTATTGGGTGTACTATTGAAAAATCATTCTTGGAATACCAAGATTTTGATCTCCAGACCCCTGGAAAAGAGATTATTTACAGATTGGAGGGAGGTGTGAACAACTGAATTAATTATAAATATAGGAAGACACACACACACAGGCATTCAACTCATCAACATAGCAAGGCTTCATGCTACACCA
This sequence comes from Intellagama lesueurii, assembly GCA_037013535.1. Classification (NCBI taxonomy): domain Eukaryota; kingdom Metazoa; phylum Chordata; class Lepidosauria; order Squamata; family Agamidae; genus Intellagama; species Intellagama lesueurii. Next base: position 182,503,363 of record JBAJHW010000002.1, read on the forward strand.
CACATAAGATACCAACAAAAATCATGTTAGCAGCACAGCAGCAGACAATCCACATAGATTTTCCTCCCTAGACAGAAATTAGCCTGCATCTAGTAATATGTTTAAGACTAAGAAATGCTTTTTTATTCTATATATTTTTACTTTTAAGAACTTCATTATTTTAAGAGATGTATTCTGTCTTTTGTTTTAAATGTGCCTTATTAGGCTATAAGCGCTTGCATTTTTAGAATGTAACTTAAAACATTCTTCTGATCTTTTATTGTGCTTGTGTTCCTGTATTTTGGATTGAATTCTGATTTAAGTATTTGCCTGCAACTTAAGTTTAGTTTTCATAAATTTTTAAGCATTTGTGCCTATAGTTTTCCCCATAGTTGTAAGACTTTTGAATTTTTAAAACAGCTCTGAAGTGTTTTGTGTTTATGGGACTCTGAAGCAATTTAGATGAATAAAGCTTGTAGAGTTAGACAAGCTGATGTTGCCTGGGATTATTGAAACTTTGAGAATACCTTGATAGATGAATTTTGGTATGATTGTTTGGTTTCATTCTGGAATTAACCCTTAATTGGGATAAAATGCTAGCTGTGACAAAAACAGGCTTATTTTTTTTCTCTACAGCAGAATGATTCCCAAACTTGAGTAACCCATGTGTTCTTGGACTGCAACTCCCAGAAACCCCATGCAGCACAGCTGGTGGTGAAAGCTTCTGGGAATTGCAGTCCAAGAACACCTGAGTTAGCCGAGTTTGGGAACCATAGACTAGACATCTATAATATTCTGTATGTCTCTTAGGGGTATGTCCAGGCATCCAACTCCCTGACCTGATGCACACTATCATTTAACTAGAGGTTAGCAATCTGCACTCCAAAATCTAAAAAAAATTATTAAAAATAATTTTAGTTCAAAAAATCTTATTGTGCTCTTCAGGAAGTGTATGGGGTGATTTGCCATCCTTTGAGAAGCACCCAGCACTCCTTTTCAATCACATTTTTTTTAAAAAAATGGCCCCTAGGTGATGTAAGAAGGCTTTTCAATTAAAAAAAAAGTTTTGTATGACAAAATGTGGAAGAGGAGGTTGTACAAATGTTGCCCATTCCTGATCTATCTCATCCTCCTATGTCCCAAGATTAAGTCTCGAATCTAAAACTACCTACAGTACTGAAATCTAAACAGGTCACAAAATACAGTGTTTCCCACCAGTAAGGGTATTACTCTATAGTGTGACAACTAGGAAAAAACCAGACACAGAGGCTCTGGGACTGCCCACTACAACAGAAACGGGACGTTCTCCGTAATGGTACTTCAGAATGCCACCCTTTTGGACAGACTGTCTGTCTTCCTTTGTTAGACCCTGCCTTTTTTTTTCCAAATTTAGTGCTTAATATTTTCCCATTTTAACTGAGTCTCTTCAGCTCCCCCTTTGTTTTTTAAAAATGAGGTTTTAAACATTAATCTATTCTGGTTCAGGTTTTTGTTTAAAATGCAGAAAAATAGGTTATAAATAATATAAAGTGCACAACATGTTCATTTTGCAAAATATTGTTAAGCAATTCATATTTTTAGGGAGGCTGCTGTAGAGGGACAGCACTACAGGAACAGCACATTACCTCCTTACGGCTCACTGCCAAAACATGCTGTGCCAGCACCCGAGTCCTTTGACTTTAGGTCAAATCAACCACTAAATTACCTCTGTTCCAGCTCTATGTGATGCTCTGCTACCCCAGGATTAAAAGACAGAAGCCAGTCAAAAGAGAAACAGGATGTAAGGATTTTTCATTCAAAACGATAATTGAGCAGAAATAGTATTCACGGGCTGGAGAACATGTAATCCTCCAGCGCAGCCAATGGTGAGAACCTGTAGTTTAACATTTTTTGCACAAGGAGGGCTAAGCATTCCCTACAACTTTATTCATTGTCATGCCTTACAGAAGTCAGAGTCTAAAGAATTAATCAGAGCAATTCAAATTAAATTTGTACTGAGCTTGACATTGACTATTCCATAGCATCAAATATAGTCACCAAGTGTCTGCCCATATTTTGTAACAGAACTGAAAAAAATCCCAAGCATTGTTGAAAAAGAGACCTATATTATTTCATCCAGAAAAAATGCTCCTCCTCCATGAAACAGAAAAGTGTAAGACTTTTAAAAATACATACATTTTAAAATGCAAAGTTATTTTTCCTCCATGTCGTGCAAATGCTACAGGCATTTGATAAGAGAATGGTGACTGTATTTTGACAGCTGCTGTTAAACTATGAACAGAGAAAGCCGATTGGTATTTATTTAACATGCAAAACAATGAAAGAGTTGATTAGGATTGTGTTTGCATATTGTTTAATAGAGACTACATTTCCTCGCACATTTTACATTATAGAAACAACTATGTGTTTGGAGGGGAGAGGAAACCCAAAGCAGAAAGCTTACTACTACTCCAAAAATGAGGAAGATTACAATAGTACTGTGTTATGTAAAGAAACAACATTCTGGCTTATCTTTAAGTTTAGGAAGGAACAATGAATACAGTCAGTTGGTTCACTATTCAGCATACTGATCGTTCCAGTTTATCCCCAAAGGCTTGTTGAGAAAGCACAACACTGCTAGCACAGTAGTCAGTCAATAACAATTACATCGGCATTGCTTTCATTACCAGAAGTACAAAGTAACTAAGATGACATCACTGTTTCTTGCTGATAGCCAGAAATATCTGAGTAAAAGCCCAGACAGAGGAAACAAATGAAGTCATGTAATTTATCTAATAACTAGTCTGATTCATAACAACATTTATCCTCTATGCAAATATAACAGAATTTTATTTTGTACAAAAAGGAAGCCTTGGGAGGTAGGCAATGACGAAGAACCAGTGAAAACCCTTGCAGACATATCTGTAATCCTGAGACCATGGAACCAATGATGTACAGCAGCATTCAGTGATCGTCTGCAAGGAATGCATTAAAAAAAATTCTGGAACTGCAGAAATAAATTCTGTTTCCAAACCAGCTAATTTTTATTTTCCCTTCCACGAGCAGTAACAAACTGGTAGTTCGTGATGTCCTAGAGACAGAAGGGATCCATTCGATTCACTTTTTAAATTCAAGCACCATCTCCCATTTTAGAATAGTTTATGTCAAGTTTAGATTTGGCTCCATAATGCCCATGGAAAAGTTTGTAATTCCTCCCTGGCTAACCCCCATCCCCTTGATTACAAATCTTTTGCAGCAGCAGCTTCTCCCTCACCTTCTTGGGTGCTCTCTGCAAGACTGGCTTATATTACATGAAATACTGTTTGCAGTGTCGTTTTAGTGGGGGAAATGTTGGAAAGGGATTATTCTGTAAATCAGTCTTTCCAAATCCCACATCCTCCAAATCTACTGGATTACAGCTCCTGTCATCCCTAGCCAGCACAACTAGTGACCACTATGAGAGTTACTGCAGCACATCTGGAAAGCACTAAGTACGTCACACCAACCTATAACTATTTCTGATCTTTGCTAACTGCAGAAGGAGAAACTTCCATCACTTGCCTTAATTCAATGTATCACTCACAGATCAGTACTCAAGAGCCACCAACCCTATGGCTTTCACCTGCCATACCCAATGACATATTGCTTTAAGAGCTCTGGGCCAGCAAGATTGGCTAAAATCCTGTTGCTCAGTATAGTAAATTGCACTGGAGCGGGCCAATTGAATCTGTGGAGATTAGATGAGTCTGCTCCTCCGCAGGTTCCATTGATTCAAACCAGCCTACTCTGGTTGTGACTTGCTTTAGCATAGTAAGTCACAGTTAAGAGTAGGTCCATTTGCATCAACAGAACTTACTGAGGATTTGACTCACCAAATCACTGGTGATTCAATGGGCCTACTCTAGTGTGACTTACTTCACTAAATAACAGGACTTCAGCCACTCTATGGGAGGTACAACTCACAATTTTAACAGTCCATTCTCCTGGTCTCTTCTCCATCTGCTGTAACTAGCATATCAAAAGCTCCAGCCCAAACTGTTTACTCTCAGCGCTTTTTAACTACTACTAAGAAACATGTCAGTATGGCATTACAGTGCATGTTGTTGACACTGCAACTCTGAAGTGCTCAGTTTCACTTCAAGGTTATACCTTTAGAATTTAGTCTTGACTTCCTCACAGTGAGATTAAGTAATACAGTTCATGCCTTCCCCCGTTTGCACCCCTGATGACACACTGCTTGCTATTGTGGCTGCAGTGCAGAAGGTGTGTGTTAAAGTTGGAAAGGCACTTACTGGATAGGCACAGTGATTACTTACAAGTGACACAATTGCTCCTTGCACAGCCACATTGTTTGATAAAATTTGGTGTGGGTGGGCAAATGTATACACCTGGCAGCACAATTCCTATGCAAAAGTACTTATCTAAAGATATTTTATTTTTTTAAAAAGCAGCAATCTGTAGTGTAAGGGAACCACGGCTGAGGGTTCCTATTGCTCTCAGTTGTGTGTGCATAGGCTTCTAATCTATTGCCACTGAAAAGCTGCTTATAAGATGATAGCAATAGTTTCAAACTGCTTGTAGAAGTTTGTAACTTTGTGGAATGCCATTGATGGAATGTCAGAATATCTCCCACATCCAAATAAGCAGCATTCAGTTACAGAAGCACCACAAAGTCAATTGATCAACAAATCGAATCTCACTAAGGAAATGCCAACTGGCATTTGGCAATGAAATCAAGAAATGAATTACCTTTTGCAAGTGAAGAACACTCCCTACAATATTTTCACTACCAACAGCAACCTTCTCGATCTTTCCATATAATGCAGGTTTCTTCAACCTGGTGCCTTCTAGATGTACAGGACTGCAACTCAAAGAATTCCTCAGCCAGCTAAGAGTTGCAGGTCAGTGCTTGTAGAGGATGCCAGAGTATCTAGCTCTCCACACAATCTTGTTTTAAATCATTTAAACTGTCAAGACAACTCCTCGCCTTTCTCCCCAAGAAGAATAACCTGATCCCAAGTATTTCTACAATGCAGTGTGATTTACTGCCCTTAAATTATCCTCACTACCCCTTCTGTTGATTTTTTTAAACAAAAAATCAGACATTCACACTCCAGTTCTGGTGATTCTGGATCACAAAGGAGATCTAGACGGACTATTTTTCTCCACTCCTTCTACAGATACTAGTGAGCTTACCTCGAAGGAGACACACAGTGATTCGAAACATCAGGTGAAAGGCAAACAAGCTTAGAGGTCGGCATTAGGTTGTAGATGAACGAGCCTTAAGATCAACAGCCCATGACTAAAAACTAGAGGAAGATAAAGGTGACCACTGAAAACGTCCACTGTTTTTAACAATACCTATGAAATGATTTAGGGAGTAACAGCAATGTGAAGGACAAGGTTCACAGCCCTGATTCTTTGAGGTGATACACAGCTCCAAGAAGAGGTCTCATTGTAACGGTTGCTGAATTCTTCCCATACACTGAGCCCATTATCGTCGCTTCAGCACTGAGACGCAGTCTTTCTTTAAAGGCCCAAGTTGCATGTGGGCATCCACACTTTCAAGGAAAAAGGCTGGTTTAAGGTTGTGGGTAAAGAGCGCTGGAAACTGGTGGTTGATCTTATTCTGGAAGGGGTCGAAGAGGCCCTTTTTGAAGCGAGCCACTTTGAACTGTTGCAGGCACGTCATCTTGGCATCCTTGACTCCGAAGAATGTCAGGACCTTCTCAGAATACTCCAGGTAGACCCCAATGGTGTGGAAGAAGGAAGACTGCTCTATCACACAGTCAAAGCCACCGAACCAGGCAACGTAGTTCTGCCCGTTCCACTGCAGGCAGCAGGACTTGTCGTTCCTGCCCAGGCGGCCCCTGTCATAGGACTCCTGTGGGTTAAAATCTTCGGTGATGACCCCGATGCTCACCCAGCCATCAATGATCTCCACTTCCCAGTAACAGTTGCCACGGTTCATGAGGTTCTCCCCCAGCACCTGCTCGCAGTTGATGAACCGCGTTGAGCTCTCTGGGTAGGCAATGGGAGTCAGCACACGTTTGGCCCCCTTGGTGCCAAAGAGCTGGATGAACTTGTCCGCAGTGTCACTGTCCAAGTCAATGATGAAAGCAACTGTGAAGGACCAGGAACGTTTTAAAAGAAAAGAAAAAAACAGGGAGAAGGATCAGCATAAGTGCTCTTTTTTTCCTGGATGACAAAACTGAAACGTAAAGGGGCCTGAGGCTAGCTTTCATCACTTGACTGGCACATCATCGTTTTAAAGAAATTTGAAATTTACACTGCAATTATACTGAAGTGAGAATTACTTCACAGTAGTGGTGCTTCGGTTATGGAATGCTGTTCCCTGGACAGCCTGACTTTTAGGGGCTAAGTAAATGGCTTCCCCATATTTGGACCCCCAACTCTGAAATACCTTTCCCAGGGACCTGAAGTGAGGGGCCCTATCCATCTGATGTCATGACAATCATTTCAGGTGTCAGGCAAAGTCTACCTGTGAGAGTCTAATTCTAATCACCTTGCAAACATTGAGTTCCAAATTGTGGGTGGGAGACACCAGTGAGAAGAGAGCTGGGCCTCTCTGTCATGGGCCATAGAACATTCATGTCCCAAATTAAGCACATTTCAGTCCCACTAATTTCAATAAGGAAAGAGCTGAGATGCACTCTCACATTGAAATCATATGGGATATAAAAGTGTTTGATATTTAGCCTGGATCAGGCCCTTGATTTTCATCCTTGGTTCATTAACCTGTGAACTTCAAGGGGTGTACAGATCTGTCATAGGGGTTGTGCTAAAAGCTGCTCCAGTGACCCAGAAAACAGGGGGGGGGGGGGGGAATAAATCCAGAAAGGCAACAGATAAAATAAAATGATCTTACACTTGAGAAAATAGTCACGAGACTCCAAACAGGCAGCGTTGGTAGTTTTTTCAGGAATCTGGGGCCCCAGGGTCACTGTGGAGAGAGGAATTTCATAAATATTTTGCTCTTAAGACTCCGGGGAATAACACAAAAAACACAGAAATAAAGGGGCTCTTTGCAGGGAAGTAACATGATCTGATGTTAGAGACAGGTGCATTACTCAAGGTAGCCACTTGGGGGCACACCTCCCTTTTAAACGTCAAATCCAGCAATCCTCAGCAGGGTTGCTCAAACAAGAGAGCTAACCAGCAACAAGGGCTGTTCTTGTCTGTGCTGCGGTTTTCTCCTTACCTGAACACCACAGAAATTAAAATAAGGGGGGGGGGGGGGGACGACCAATCTTTTGGTTTTACAGAGTCATTGAGCAGGGCAACTATTTCCCCAGGGTCTACAGTCCCTTGTCTTTCTCTTCTTCAGCTTTTCATTTCGTGTGTGTGCGAGTATGTGCGCGTGTACCTGTGCATGCGCATCTACACTCAATTCTATTGGTGACGACCATCCTTCTCCTCTGAATAGATCTTGCAAGAATTGCCAGTGGTAGGAGGAAACGACAACGGAGAAACAGTTGGGGCAATTATACTGGACTTACTGAGAATCCAGGAAAGACTTCTCCCACATGTTAATAGTGGCATGTTTTGAAGTGCAGGTGCTCTCCCTAACGGTCCCTACAGTCAAGAGGGTCCAAAAAATGGAGGCAGCTGTGTTCAGTCATGAGTATATATGTATGTCTGTATGGCCTCTCCCTGCTCAACAGAGAGGGACGGCGCGTGCAACACCTAATCCAAAGGGATTTATGCCACCTTCTGCCAGCAGTGCCCCCCCCCCCCCCCCGTGTTCTGCATAGGACAAACAGGACAATTTCTGCCTAAAAGGATAAATGGATGCAAATCTGACAATGCAGAGAAAGAAATTTCAGAACACTTCAACCTCCCAGGACATACTGTTATGGATCTACAAGTGGCTATGGTTGAAAAAAGGAATTGCAAAAGCAAAACATGAGAGGAACACAGCAGAAATGGGCTGCACAAAACAAGTTCCAGTGAATCTCTAAGGGATTTGATTTGACAGAAATCAAGGCGTCTTAGTGCATGTTATATATTGATTACCCAGCTTTCTCTAATCTCTCATGAGTAAAACAGTTGCCTGACTCTGGCCTCAGACTCTGACTTCTGTCTCAGAAACACCTCTTAGCATTCCTATGGCAGCCAAATCCACAGGACTTACAAATGTTACCCTGGCTAGGACTGCCAGCAAAAGTAATTAACAGCCTGACAGTCCTGTTGCTATGTTAATGAGAGTTTGGCTGCTCTCTGTATTGCCCCCTGGTCATGGGGATATGTCTATAGAGGACATGCATTTACACTCTACTCTCATATGTCTGAGGAAGTGAATCTGATCCACGAAAACTCGCTATGAAATTAACTGTTAGTCTTCAAAGCACTACTATAGTCTGCCTTTTTTTTCTTTTGTCAACATCACAACCCTTATGTTGATGAGAATATCTACTTCCTCTGCCCTAGCCAATGTGGGGTTTACAACTAAATTCAGAAGGAAAAGAGGAGGTTGGGGAGGAGAGTTGCAAATGATGTATTTTTCTGTGCTAATTAAAAAAAATATATTTTCATTTCAAAACTGTTGGCCCTGGTTCTACTACAACTTGGCTTCCCTCCTGCTCCCGGCAAGGTGATAGGTGGCCCAAAGGGACCTGGGGCTAATGGCCGAGATCTGGAACCTTACCAACGTGGGAGGTGTGGTAGAAAGCAGAAATATGTGAAACCTCTTTTTGAGCAAACCATCATTCACACTAGACAATTTCTCTTTGTGTACATGATGAGTATCATACCTGGAACAAGAAGCTCTTAATTACAAAGAATTGCCATACTAGCCAAAGGGAATGGGGGACATTTTCCATTTAATGTTTTGTGCAGCTGCACAGAGCAAACACAACTGGAAATGTTAATACAAAGAAACACGAGAGGCGAAAGCCAGCTAACTCCCCTTGTGATTGAAACAGCACATCAGTCCTGGTTCTGGCAAGACTGGGGGATTAGAAACCAAAAGCTGTCAATAAAAGTATTCCCTGCACTCTAAAATAAAAGCCTCTTATTTCAAGGACAGCTACTTGGACCTGCTCCCCAAACCACCACTGAACACACCCAGTGATGTTTCTTTCTTGCCTCCTGATTTATTTGAGTCATTATGGAAACCTCATAAAACCTCAAGAGTAAGGCATAGAGCCCAGAAACCTGAGACCAAATTAAGATTCCTTGTTTTTATGCAATTTTAGAGCAGCTGGGCCCTTTGCAGTACTTTTAGATTAAGGCTATAGTCTGGAATGTCATTTTCTGTTGAGGCTGCTAACATCCATCTCCTAATCACGCACGTGAACCTGAAAGTACTTCTGCGCACCTTGTAAACATTGGTGGTGTAAAAGAGGACCTCTGACTGTAGTAAATAAGGGCTCTGTCGATTCTAATGCCCTGAAGTTTACAGTGCAAAATAAAAATACTAAAACTGTACAGGTAAAACATATTTGAACGAAGCTTTGTGCCTAGGCATAGAATTAATATAGGATTTGCCACTATGACTACATCAAGGAGAAGAACTAGGGATTTCTAGAAAATGATCAGGAGGGAATGGCACTACAGGCAAGACCCTGAAAGGAAAGGAAGTCATGTGCTCTTACTTGTATTCTCAACCTATGCATAGTCACAGGGACTGCTAGATCTTATACAGACAGTCTGAATCCTTATCATTCCCTGTGCATTGGTTGTTGGAATCTCCATATCGGATATACTGTGGCCAAATACTTTCTACGCTACCTGTAAGACAATTATCAGTATAAGGAAAGTCATATATGTTTCGCAGCTGGTGAATTTGTGGTGCTCCAGATGTTTTTGACTCCTGATTCCCAGGAGATCCCAGCCAGCATAGCCAACGGCAGGAGACTGTGGCAGCTGCAGTCAAAAACATCTGGAGGGTCTGTGGTTCCCCATGCCTGCTGTAACTGAAACACTGGAGAAAGCACGGGGCTCTGCAGACGGCACAGGATAGGCAGCGTTTCTTCTCCTACAGACCTTCTGGCATCCCGTAAAGAACAGGTCCATCGTCTCCTTTTCCGGAGAGCTGGTCCCAGTAGTTCTTGCAAACGTTCCCTAGCACCTCCTTGACAGCAAACACGGCCTGGCTGGATTTGATAAAACTCAGCTCTTTAGGGAAGCCTGTACATGGAAAGATTTTCTCTTCAGCTGCTATTTTCAGTGCCTGGAACTCCTGGGCCAAAAGAGGAGAAAGAGAAATTAACCGATGATAGGACTTATTTTGCAGACTTGCCTGTGGCCACGGCAACTCATGATATGGAAACAGGCATACCAGAGGAGGGAGGAGGAGAGAGAGGAGCAGGAGTGATGTTGGCTGTAGCTGAGGGCACGCCACGTCCCTGGATCCACATTTGGAACAAAGTGGAGTCCAAAAGAGCCACCTCCCTAGAAGGTTCCTTTTCCCAGCCTCTACAAACGAAACAGAGGGGGACGTATTCCTTTGTAGAGTTCCAGGAACGCGGCTAAGTACTGGGATATTCTATTCATAAAAAAAACTTTACAAGATGTAGGGCACAAAGGAAGGACAGAAAGCCTGTTGAGTCCAAACCAGGACCACCCCACCCCTATGCCTGAGCGTGCCTATGCAGAACCACTTACTCTCGTCCAGCAAGGATCAAGTGCACCCATACACACTTTCTCTGCGACAACAGGAGTGCACAACCTGTGGCCCTAGTCTGCTTCCTATGTGGTCCCCAAAGCTGAAGGGGCACAATCCCCTTTCCCCAATAATCCAGTGGATCTCCTGAGGAGGAAAACGCTCTCCTCTGGATTCCAAGGTCCAGTGTTTTCTTGTCAGTTGTAGCAGCAGAGAAAACAACCATCACTGGGGGTGGGAGAGGCTTTCACTTCCACCACCTTCCAGTGACCTCTAGATCCTAGTGGCTTTAACTTCCCTACCCCTGTGCACTGAAATGTGGAAGATGAGGGACAATGGTCTTTGTGTTTGTGTGTACGCATGTGCGTAGGGCCCCCAGCCACAACCTGGAGCCAAAAGCATTCTGCACCCCTTCTGCTATATATGGCCCTGAGCTCCACAGAGTTTCTTCGCTAACCTATTATTATACAGAAGACCAGTTCACACAACCACTGCTGTTCATGCCTGGGTGTTTGCCATTCATGCCTGAGCTGCACCACACCCATAATAAACAGCCGGCCGATCATCCAAAGGCATGAGATGCAGAACACACCTGCAGGAAAGAGATGGTGTCTGTGCTGGGGACCTTTTCAAGGTTCTGCCTGCATTTGGTCAGGGTGGCACGCCTCTCCTCCTTCTGCCGCAGCTCTTCTTCGGCTCCACTCAGCATGGCTCTTTCACCATCTTCAATGAACCCAAGGACTTCCTTCTGAAAGGCTGCCAGGACCTGGGCGGTCTCAGCAAAGAGTTTGCTGACCTTCACCTTCTCCTTCTCAGCTGTACCCTAAAAACACAGGGCTGCCTTTAGATCCGTTAAGAGTCCATCTAATGCATGATGGTTCCTCAAAACATGGACAGAACAAGAGCCTACCTTCAAAGGGAGATGGCGAACCAACCAACCAAGCATTATTCAAGAGATCTGAATTTAAGAAGTAGTCATCAAGCTACTTTAAGCTAGACAGGATGCCAAATGCAACTTCAGAAAGCAAGTGAGATTGTAACAACAACAAAAACAACATCGCCAGGCACAGGCGCAGTTTTCATCAGGGAGAAAGATTGTTTCCAGCCACAATGGTGACAATCCCTCCCCCACATTAAGTCCTAAGGGAAAAGCTCCCATTGGCACCAATAGGAACTTGTTTTTGCAGGATAATTTTGGGTGGAATGGGGGTTCAGGGATGGGTGTATGAGGTTCCCAGACTTCTGGAGGTTGCCCACTCTTACCTCAGCACTATGTCTGTATGTAGTTTAACATGAACTGCATTTAACTTTACAGTTTAAAACTATTTGACATTGAAAATGGAGGGACGGGAAAAAGAGTCCTTGCAAAATCTCACTTATGACAGCACAGCTATTACAGGAATACCTTTCTGCTCTTATCAGATTTCCAGATACAAGGAAGATTCTTCCCAGAAACAGAAAGGCTCCCCATGACATGCTACTTTTCTACGGGCATGAAGTCTTCTCCATTAATGGAAAATTCAGATATATGACCCTTTGCCTGCATCCTGAAGTGAAGGGTCATGTATCTGAATTGTCCAAGATAAGCACCATGTGATTCTGTGGCATGTGTAGAGTAGCTCTCCGGAGGCTTGAATATCGATGTAACTGCATGTATACATGCAAGCATACCTTTGTTCTCCGTTTTTATGTCATCCCTAACTGAACCTCACAGCACTGTGGCAAAATGGAGACAGAATAAGCAGATGAACCATCTTTTGATAGCTAAATCTGAAGACAACCTCCATCCTTTCTCCTCCAGGCATTTGTGTGGAAAGAAATATAAGATTTTTATTTTAAAAAATCCCTCTGTTTTTATTTGCCTTATTTAATATCCCACATTTATGATATTGTGCTTCTGGATACATGATTCAGAACACCAGGAAACGGCCTAATATTGCTGCACAATATCATGCCCGTGTTGCCAGTAGGAAAAAAGGATGTCAAGTTTTACATAACAGAGGGCAGCCTGAATGTTGACAATGGGCTGTCAAAAGGTACGCAAGTGAAAAGAAATTGGGGACCCCTGCTGTAGACCATCCTGACTGCTGCCATTGGTGTTGTCAACATTCAGGCTTCCCTTTGCTATGTTAAGCTTGGCATCTGCTACATCTGTGCCAAATTTGGTGCTGATCCAAAGTCCAGTTTCAAAGTTACAATGTGTTGTTTGGGCTGCCCCCATTTTTAGAACTGCCTTGTAGAATGCTGATTTGCTCTGCTGCACAATAGTGCAGTAGTGCAGCTATAATTCAGCAACACACAGGGCAATGCTCAAGGTTCAGCTCTCCATCCTGAGGGAAAAAAACAAGTTAAGTCATCTTACTTTGATAAGGTCCACTGTCCTCCTTGTCTGTGCAATAAGGACTCCAAGTTCATCCAGCTGATTCTCAACACTGTTCAGAAGTTTTGGTCTCTGGGCCTTCAGATTAAAAAAAATGAAAGGGAGAGGGAATTAGAATCTTAACTTTCGTTTACAAAAAAGAGTGCCTTTATAGTTCAATAATCATGGTGGCAGGCAAATACTTACAGGTCATCTGTTCCCATGAAAATTAAAATAAGTTTCCGTGAAGATGCAAAGCCCGGAGGACAGGGGGTAGAACTTTACTTTGCACAGTGTCTCAACTCCTTTACACCCCAAAAATCCTTACAACCCCTTTCCAGTCATTTATGTTTTAGTTATATTTACATCCAGTCCTTCTGGACCTTTTCACCTTCACAAGAACCCTCTGCAGTAGGTTACACTAAGAGATAGCAACAGACCCATGATTACACAGTGATCCTCTGAATGTCAGTTTTCTATCGCTGTGCACAATTCCTACATAAACAATTGCTCTTGCTGGCTCTCTTTTTTCTCTATCTTATTGTTCTGTCTCTGAAAAGATAAAAAATTAAAAGAAACTCCTTCTCTGGTGGTTGGTCCTGAACACACAGGGTTGGTTTGCATTTGGAAGCCCGATCAAGACGTATTTCATGTATCTGATTGTTTTTGCAAAAGTGGCGGCTCTTTGTCTACAGGACCTGTAAGGGAAGTAGTGTTTCCTACTTCCTAATGGTCCAGCATTCAAATTTTGAGTGGAAATTTTCTAAAAGAATACAAGTGTAACAGTTCTAAGATTCCAAATGCCAATTCAAGCAATCTGCTCAGATGAGATAAAGAGCAGACCATGAGCGGGTTACTCAGGAAAGAACAATCACTGCACTATCAGAGAGACAGAAACAGGCTTGGCCCAAATCATATCAATATCAACACCCACACCCACGCCAGAAAGCAAGGAAATTAGTAGGCCAGGGAGAGAACTTATCTAGGGAAGCCATAATAACCCACTGATCTTTGAAAAACAGACCACAGGAAGGGGAAAGAGAGATTAAACTATAAAGCAGCCCAGACTCTTTTAACAAGATGCCAGATCTTGGTAACAGATCCAGTTCTTTTCCCAGAGTGGACAATGGTTGCTCCTTGGTTATATCTGCTGATTTACACAGCAGCATTTTGTTTTTGTTGTTCTAGGAATTAATTAGGGCTAAAAGCAAACAGGTGGGTTATTTAAAAGTGGAAAACCAGAATTAAAATAAAAAATGGGTGAGTTCATTTTGAATCTGGCCTGGCCTGTGACAGATTTAACAAGAATATTTATATATTATTTTTTAAAAAATTATTTGATTAAACAAACATCCAACCTAAGCAACATAAACCTAACACAATAAAATATAATTACATAATACATCAATACACTAATATTTATATATTAGTTATACTTAAATCTTATCCAACGAACTCAAAGCAGCTTATGCGACTGCTTGTATATGGCACCACAACAGCTCAGATATGAGCATTTTACCCTACATTTGCTGCCAGCATATCCTTTAATGTGTTTTACATGCTTTTCTATTTCTTAATTTGCTTTTATGATTATTTTAATAATTTTAGTTTAATAATTTTAAATAGCTTTTTATACAGTTTTAATTCTTCTGTTGTTAAATGATTTTTGAGCCACCTGAAGTCCCACTGCATGTTAGAAAACCAGCATAAAAGTTCAATAAATTAACACATCTTGACAATCCTTGAAAACAAATAACTACTGCATACACTAAACCTCTTTCAGACTTTCCTAGTGTAGAAATCGTTGACACACAACCCAAAGCAATCTATTTTTGCCACACAGGAAAGCCTCTGACTCCTTCCTTCCACCAGAGTGATAACATGCTATTTGTGGGGGAAAGTAATTAACAGACATGACCTCCTCCATTCATCCGCTACTGACTCTTCTGGGTCTTGAAGAGAACTAGGGAGAATTCATGGCTGCTTGGCAAGTGGCAAGGAGCCAGTGCCTTGTGTACTAAGGATGATGGCCTTATGCTAAGGAGAGGGAAGAGATGGTTCTCCAAGGGTGGCTGGACTGAACTCCAATCAAGCCCTGGCCCGCATAGCCAGTGGTAAGGGAAGGATGGGGACTGGAGTTTAACAACACTTAAAATACCAATCCAAACATCTGGTCCACTAGAGTCTATCTTGGTCAGCGGCAGCCATCCAAAGCCTCAGGACAGGACTTTTCCCTGTCCACATTCCTGTAGTTGGAGACGCTGGTGTATTAAACCCAAAACCTTTTATCTGCAAAGCTGTTATCTGTGCCCCGGTAAGTCTGTGCAATATTATTTACCTCTAAATATTAACATGACAGACATTAAGTTGATCATTCCCCTTTCCAACCTTGTTCCGCCGTTTGTCAAACTTTCTAAAATTTGAGTCAATCCCCGCTCCTTCCTGTGTCCCAGTTTTGCTGTGCTCCCTCCGATGTGTGGCAGACTTTATTGAAGGTTCCTACAGCTCCCTCTTTTGCAGCTCCCCTTTTTTCTGCTTTTGCAGCAGGTATGGACAAAGTGCAGCTCTGGGACAGCAAGTGGTCCCACAGCCTGCTTCTGCAGCCTCTAGACCCTCCCCACCCTCTTTCTTTCTTTTTTCCAAGCACAAAATGTGAATCACGGTTACTGAACACCTCTAAGGACCAATAAGTCATTGCTACAGACCGCCCCCTTCATGCCCCACAAAGTTCAACACCAGAAAATATCAATTTTCAGGCACTTCTGATTTTATCCCCCTCCTCCCCATTTTGGTGGTCCGTGCAGCCCCCCCCCCCCCGAAGATGCCAAAGGTTGAACCCTGGTTCTGAAATGTGCCAAAGTTGTTCAGCCCTGCTCCCTGCCCTTCCAAATGATACCAGCCTTTATCCTTGCACATGGCTTCTGCCTCATGCCTGGTGTGATGGAACAGAGCACCAAATCAGAGCTTCTCCAGTTCTAATGAACACAACCCAGTTCTCTTTGAACAGATCTTTGGTGTGATTATGCTCTAGCACAGAGAAGTACTTTAATTGGTTTACTGAAGCGTGTTAACACCGGCTGACATTTCCTCTGGCTTGTTAATGCACTCTCCTTCCCAAGCATTTGACATAACGGATTAAAAGCACACACTGTAACACCAACATTGTTTGCACTGGCATTCTGGTTCACTAGGCATCTTATTACACCTTGCTACTGCACAAAAAACAGAAGCCCAGTGCAAATGGAACCTGCCTGTCTGCATCTCAAAGTCTCTTGAGATTCCCTGTCTGTGGACTATCACGGAAGAGTTCCCTTCACTCCCTTTACATGAAGTGGTTAGACCACCCCTTGCAAGCCTTTCCACGTTTCACAATCCCCCAAAGAGAAGGCAAAAGGCAATCCATCTTTTTTGGAAACCATGGTTTCCCAACTCAGCCGGTAACTGTCGGATGAGCTAAACCGAAACTGACGGCTCAATTAAAAATTAGTGAGTGAAAATGTGGGAGGTGAGTCAGCGCCATCTGGGAAGGGGAGTGATGGAAAAAAAGCTGCCTCCTCTTCAATGGAACACAAAGGACTAAGGGAGCAAGGAGCAGAACCTGGGAAAGGAGCCAAACGAAATAAAGGAGCCGGTTTGAGCCACTGTGGGAAAGAGCTACAAGGGGAAGAAACGAGCCCCTGATGCAACCAAGCTGAAGCCAAGGCTGTCAAGATCAGGAACTGGTTGGGCCCTGTTAACACCAGACGGAATTAATCACACTCTCTCCCCCGCAACACACACATACACACACTTTTGTTTTTGCCTGCTTTTCAAATCCAAAGGCAGCAGATTGTTTACATGTGTGTATTTTGGCAGCCCAACCTGAATCCCCCGAGGGAAGATCAGCTAAATGTTTGTCTTTGCACCAGAAACATCTTGTTGGTAGTTTTGGAACATCATCCCCCCCCCCTTCTCCATTTTTCTTCTTGGAGTTGGATAAACACACAACAGCACCAGATGTATGTACATGCATGCACACGCCCCTAGGAAACCAGGAATCCAAACCAATATGACCTTAATTATCAATATTCTGAACTACAGAAATCTGCAATTTTAAAGAGAAAGTGTTGTTCCCTGAGAAGTTGCCCACAACCCTTCTTTTTCTTCCTCTGAGCCTCTTTTCGATTCCCTAAGTCTAAGCATTCAGCCCTGACACCAGCCAACTCCTCAGATCCCTTCTGGCTGGGCTTTGTGACTCACACAGCCTTCATCTGCTTCTCCTGGTAACTCTTTGCAATGTCCAGTCTCCATGTCAACAAGTCTAGCTGAATAATAAGCACACACTCACTGCTGACGGACAGGCACAAGAACTACTTTATAACATTCAGCTTTCAAAGACATACTATAGCTTATGAGCATGAGAACTGCCTCCACTGAAAATTACTGTCTGCGGAAAGATACAGATATAAAAGCTGGAATTCCAGCGATCTTCTTACCAAGGAGCAGCTATGTCTTAGACAACTTGAACATAGTATCCCCAAGTTGTCACAGAATGCTGGCTAAATTAGGCTTATTATCAACCGAGATCAGAGAGGAAGGGGTAATTTACACTTGCTTATTGCAAATCTAATGAAATTGGGGGGGGGGGTCATTGTTGGGATACAGAACAGGGGAACACCACCACCTGCAAATACTTATCCAGTTGCTGAGTCACTGTTTGTCTCCAGCACTGTGAGATTCCCGGCTAGGCTGACTTCCTTTCTATTGTCCTTCTGCTGGGAAGCAATGACAATTTTTATCTAGACACAACTTTGATGTCCCCAGCTTCTTTTGGTTCAGGCACACGGAACCAAAAGAAGCTGGAAACACCTGCTAGGAAAATTCTAGTATCTCCCTTAAGCTGGGTCAACCTAAGGTCTTGTCTAGTCTTCAGGTTGAAATCACAGTGGGGGCCAAGTGCAGGTACTCAAGCCCTGCTCCCACCTCACCATCCCACCAGAAAGTAAACTGCCTACCCTGCAGGTTGGGCGCTGTGCTAATTCTGCAATAAACTTGACTCTGGGATACTGAAATGTCCCATTTGCTTTGAGGAAGGTTAGTTCTGTTAGAACTAACCCTCCACCAGCACATTGACACGTTGGTCTTATTCCCAGCATACCAACAACGGTACGCACGCACACACACACACACAAATCCACCCTGCCATTTCTAAGGAAACTAAGGGGATTTTATTATTTTTATATAGCAACTCAGACTACATAAATATATATATAATAATAAAATCCCCTTAGTTTCCTTAGAAATGGCAGGGTGGATTTGTTTCCACCATTTCTTAAGAGAACTGCTACTCCTGTAGCCTTGCTATCTGGCCCCTCTCACTAATAAAGTCTCAGGTTTGTTACAAACCTTTGGAGAAGAACATCCTCAAACACCTTTTCCTCTAAAACACTTGCATAGCAATCTTATTTATTTATTCTAATTTTTACCCCACCCATCTAATGGCCAGGACACTACTCTGGGTAAGTTACACTATGATGACATAGACATAAGATAAAATTCAATAATAATCAAAATTAAGACGTCAAACAAAAAAACCCTCCAAATCCATACTAACTATATATATTAAAAAATGATTCAAAAGATGGCAGCAGAACAGAGACAATTATTCCAAAAACAATGGGATATCAGTAAGTAGAACAACAAAATTAACCCAGGGCAAGTCTTAATTATTCCATATTTTCCAAATGCTCCTCTCAACTTCTGTTCTATGCTTTGGGTTGCCCATCCCCGTGTCCTTTACATTCTGAGTTTATCCCTATGGCATCTGTGCCTCCAACATAGCCTGTGGAATCCTCCTCGCATTTCCACTGCATCCTTATTTGGCAACCACAGCTTTTCCATTGGCAGCACTTTGCTTTGCCCATCCCTTTGTACACTCTCGTTCTGTCTGCCCAGCAGAAAAAAACAAAAAGTCTGTGGTACCTTAAAGACTAACACATTTCATTTGCTGCAAGAATTCATGGCAACAGCTTCCTTCCATTAAAACTGATGCCATACAAAACAAGCTTTTAAAGTGCCACAACCCTCCCCCTGTTTTCTTCACCTACATGTACCTGGTTGTGGACCAATTTTCCCCAATCATCCAGATGATGCCAGACTTAAATCAGTACAAACAACAATAAAGAGGTGTGGTGTTTGTTTGTGCCAGAAGTGGCAAGAGATCAGGAGACAAAAGGTTATTGGATCAGAAGTGGTCCATGTTCATCTGTCAAAAAGCACAAAGTATCATTTTAAAGGGTTTCTTCAATATTTTTGAAAGAGTTGTTTTGAAAGACAGCTAATTTCAGAGATAGCTAGTTAATGGAGTAAATCTCCACTGCGGAGTGCTCAGAGTGGAAGCTTTCAATTCACTGAGATACTTTTAAAAAAACACACACAGCATGATAGACAATTTCAAAAGTATTTCTTCAAGCTTTCTAAAATATTTTCAAACAATTTCTTTGAAAATGTAGTTTTCCTAAGGATAAGTGCAGGTGCAGGAATAAAAGTGGGTAGAAACCCTGGCAGGGATCCCCACTCATGTAGCACAAAAGATGGTGGCAAAAAGATGGTGGCAGTGGGGAAAATGTTCTATTTCAGTGGTTCCCATCCTTGGGTAGTCCCAGGTGTCCTTGGACTGCAACTCCCAGAAACTCTGGCCAGCACAGCTAGTGGTGAAGGCTTCTGGGAGTTGCAGTCCAAGGACACTTGGGACTACCCAAGGATGGGAACCACTCTTCTATACGGATGAGCCCAGACTAACCCAGCTATCATCACCACTCTGGAAACTGGCATTTGCCTAGTTTAAGAATTGTTGATCAATAAAGGAAGAAGAAGAATAAAGACAATGGAAGAAGAAGATTATTGCAAGAGGTCCCGACCAGGGTGGAGGGGAACACAGTTGATTTGTATTTTGATTTATGTATTTTATGTTGTAGATAAAATAAAATTAATTAAATAAATAAATAAATAAATAAAGGGGGGAAAAGAATTGTTGATCAAAGCTTATCTGGGTTAATCTAACTATCTGTGAGGGTTCAAACTTCACCTCCTCTGGTTTCAATAGAGACTCTGGAGAGACTCGTGTTGGAAAATCAAAACTATTCTTTATTGGAAAATGCAACAATAAATCTTTTTGTCCACATTCAGCTTCTGTGATTTCTCTTGCCACCAACGGGTCTGGCAAGGGCATCCAAACGTCTTTGTCAAACGGGTTACAAGTCAACTCATCCCAAGGTCCTCTTAAGAATGGATTAGTGTTCTCCCACTCATAAGGGTCAAGCTCGGGATTCAATAGCGAGGTGGTCTCCTCGTCTCGTACCCCCGCCTCATAATGGTCTCCCTCTCTTCGCAAAGGGGTCCACGGTCCATTAAGTAGCCCTTCTTCTGGGCTTCTTCTAGACGCCATAGTCGCCACTCTCCCTCCTCTCTATCTACTACCTCCTTTTGTTCCCTGAGTCGTCTGCGCCACTCTCTGGCCTCTGACTCTCCCCAATAGGAAGGGCGCTGCGGTAGACCCCTTCTCCGCTGGTAATCCGCCTCTTCGCGGGGGACTTGCACCTTCTCCCATTTACCGGTCCAAGGGTCCTCTACCCATATCATTTCCCAACCACCCGGTATTACGTCTACCTCCCTTTTTACATCACCCATTCCCGCCTCTACAACGGACCTCCCTCTTCCCGCCAAATCATTTCCCGTCTGAGTGGCCACCGTCATCCTTGACAGTTCCCGCCCTAAATCCAGGGTATCCACTCCCTTCTGTCTAGTCTCGAAGGGTGATGCAGGCGGGTCTGTTTGTGCCTCTTGTTCCTTTTTGAGGGAGGACGACACTCCGGCGAGAGCTTCCACCCTCTCACCTCGGTTCTCACACTATCTTCTTTCTTCATCAAATTCACATATTTCTACTGTCATCTAGTTTGTATAGTTTGGAAAACAGAGCTAAAAGGTTTTCATGCCCCATACTAACCACAGCTTCCCCATCCATCATTATGGGAATTAAGTTACCCTGTTTCCCCGAAAATAAGCCCTACCCCAAAAATAAGCCCCAGTTAAGTGAAACCCCGCCCTCCACCCTTGTGCAGCAACCAGAAGAAGATGACAGGACTTTATTTGAATAAACGTAGATTGCTGTACATGAAAAAAATAAGACATCCCTTGAAAATAAGCCCTAATGTGTTTTTTGGAGCAAAAATTAATATAAGACCCTGTCTTATTTTCGGGGAAACAGGGTATCAAGGTACTTATTCTGGATCAGAGCTGATACCATAGTAGAGTAAGGTGAAAATCATTCCAATGAAATAGTTGTCTATATACAACTTGCTTTGCTCTAGATAAAAATTAATATATTCTTATTCTTCCAAAGTCTCAACATGGTAAATGTCCGAATGAGGGTGGATAAAAGTCAACAATTAAAAAAAGAACAATTAAAAAATATAATCTGAATTTGATTTTTTTTTAAAAAAAATCCTTTTGTTTATTTAAAAAAACCCTACAAAATGATAGTTTTAAATACAATGTGGTATAATTTAGAGATCTCTTTATTATAAACTCTAATTTATATATATGATCCAACATTTCATGCACTGGGACCTCAAGTTTATGGAACTCTGTATAGATTAATCTGCTTAATTTTTCTATTTGTTCAAACACTCAGTCAAGAAGACACAATTTTTTTTGCTGTTCTCAAATTGGCTTTGTTTCTCTAGAGATGTTTTTGTCATGTCAAATTGCTTTTGGCCTATGACATCCCTAGGAATTAGGGATTAGCCTCCCACGCACTGGCACCCTGCCGCCTCACAAACGTTTCCACGGCCAGTTGCACTGCTTGCGGGAGAGCCAAGCCAAGCCCCTTTTCCAACACTCTTTGCACCAACGGCTGCCTGGTTCTGCAGCCATCTCCCTTCCAGATGTGTCTGAATACCACTCAGGGGGCTGGGGACACGTGCCTGTTCCGACACCTGGGCTTAAGAGAACATCCCACGTATGCTAAACCCGAAACAGTCCCGCCTTACCCCGAGTAGTGTGTGGCGTGCTCCCTAGAACAGATATCACACCCTAACTCCAAACCTCTAATAGAGCCATGCAAATTTCTCCACATTTCCATTCCTTGGATACCTCAGATAGGGCGCTGCCAGCAAAGCCGTGCCACTCCAGTCAAGGTCTCCTTCTTCTCCGCAAGGACTGCCTGCCATGCTGACATCATAAGGCACTTGGGAGGTGCTTCGCTTTTGGATATTTCACTAGGACTCTGAAGATGGCCCTAACCACAGTCCTTCCACTCCTCTATGAGCCCAGGAAGCTGCCTTACAGCAGGTCAAACTCTTACACCCATGCCTGTGTGTCCAGCTTCTAGTTGTCATATTTTTCCACCCCTCAGTTCTGAAACTGCTCATTCCCTGTATGGCTTTTGTTCCCAAATCAGAGGTGCCTTCCTTTCCATGTTATGCATATGCAAGGCTTGGGACAGGCTACTTGTTAGTATGGCCACACTGGGGGGGGGGGGGGGACGGGACTCTGAGAGCTGTTGTCCAAAACGACACCGACTTCCAAGCTCTAGGTCCATGACTCAGGATGCATTCTGCCACAGACTTCAAAATCAGTATAAAAAGGACTCCAAATTGTACCAGAGAAGTAGCAGCGGATAAGAGAGCCATTTCTCCCTCCCTCCCTCTTGCTAATTCCCCCTATCTAAATAGTCCCAACTCCCCAAGCTTATTAGCATCACAGAGGAGCGAGTGGAGGGATGGGTAAGGACTGGCTGCCACCCCATGCAAATCCATGCGGGAGCAAGTCTCCTTGAATTCAAGGGACTTACTTCGGAACAGACCTGCTTAGAACTCCACTGACTGTTAATACAATTGTCTGGAGTTTCAGTGCAGCTGTTCAAAAGTTGAAATAATGACATTAAGAGTTTATGTACAGCTTGGTCTGTATCTCCAGCAAGCATGAGGAATGTCCTCTCCTCCACATCAGCTTACTCCAGATATAAATGTGATGTTTCTCCTTTTGTCTTACTTGAAACTTGTCATTTCTCTGCCCATCTCTCTCTTGGTAAATCCTTTCATTCTCTGCTGTCCAAATTCAGCAGGACTCCTACCACCAAACCTTAGCCAGGGCTCACCAGAGCTACTTTTTCTCTCAAGAATCAGCCACAGAATGTCTGATGCAAGGAGAATGTGCCTCTGTGGGGTGCTTTTCCTATGCTTCTGAGCTACAACGATCGCTGAAATTTGAATGTAAGGCATCCCAGTCAAAATGTAAGATTTTCACCACACCTCCTGTGAAGAGAACCAAGCACTTCTGAGTGCTCTATACTTAGCAAACCTTGCAAAGAGTCACTATAAGTCAGAATTGGCTTGACACCACGTAATTATTAAGTTCCTCCGAGGGGCAGTATCCTTCTGTCAACTCTGAGTGACTGTAACCATCCTCCAAATCTCACTTATTGAGGGCTGGTGCCCATTTTGGTCAGCGGGGCAGAAGGCAGGGCAGAAATGGACAGAGCCAGGAGCAAAAGTAAGGACTCCTATTCATACCTGCACACATCAAGAAGGGAACACAGGCCCCTCACCCTCTGCCTCTGGTAAGGATGGAGGCAGGCAGGAGAAAGAGGCTGGTGGCGGGTGGGCGGCAGGGCCCCGCGAAGTCTAACCTAAGGTGAGGAAACAACCTGCATCTATACCCCTCGTTTTTAAAAAAAAAAACTCGAAGAGGGCATCTCTGAGCATGTGTAGAGTGCCTCTTCCTCCCCCGCCAGCTGCGCCCGTGTGTCTCATCGAGTAGGAAACGGCGGGTCCGGGAGGCAAAAGCTTTGACGTCGCCACCGAGGGAGAGACCCCAGCAGCAGCCTTGGTCCGCCGCCGCCCCC
The DNA here is from genome assembly GCA_037013535.1 of Intellagama lesueurii. Classification (NCBI taxonomy): domain Eukaryota; kingdom Metazoa; phylum Chordata; class Lepidosauria; order Squamata; family Agamidae; genus Intellagama; species Intellagama lesueurii. The sequence goes on from JBAJHW010000002.1 coordinate 182,527,192, forward strand.
TCTGCCCGGGGATTCCCGCCTCCACGTCGCTCTCATTCCTAACCAGCAACTTTCCGGGGCTATTCTCGTCCCCGGCCTGCTTTTCCCGCCCCCGTCTCTCCACGGAACACGCCCCGTCGCCTCCCGCCGGAGGCAGCGCCGAGCCGAGCGCGCCGAACAGGAGCCACCTTCTGCGGCTCGCCAAGAGCGCGCCGGCCGCGCGCACACGGGGCGCACAAGGGCCCTCTTTGTATCTCGGCGGCCGCCCCCCCGCCGCTCACCTCCACGTGCTCGCGCTCCACCTCCACCGCCACCACCTCATGGCTCCGGTGGTCCTGAGCCCGGCACAGCTGGCAGATGCAGCTCCGGTCGGTGCGGCAAAAGCTCTCCAAGGGCTTGAGGTGCAGCTTGCAGAGGCTCTCCTCGATGCGCCGCAAGGGCGGCACCAGCCGGTGGCCCTGGAACGCGGGGCTTTTGAGGTGAGGCTGCAGGTGGGGCGCGCAGAAGGAGGCCAAGCACACCAGGCACGACTGCGCCGCCTCGGCCCGCTCGTCGCCCGTGCAGAAGTCGCAGAGCACCTCCGGGCCCGGGGCCCGAGCCTCGGCTTTCCCCGCCGGCCGGCCGGCGTCGGAGTTGTCCTCGGCAGCGCGCGGCTCCGACGCCGCCTCCTCCTCCTCCTCCTCGGGAGACATCCTAGCCGAGCCCGGGCTCCTCGGGGCGGCGGAGGCGGGCTGCCGGAACTGCAAGAGCTCGGCCAGGGTGTGGTTCTTTCGGAGCTGGAGGTCGGCCGGGAAGGGTTCCTGGCAGAGGGGGCAGCGGGAGGTGCCTTGCCCGCCGCCGCCGGCGACGCCCGCCGCCGCCGGGTGGTGCCTGTGGGCCTCGAGGCAGCTCAAGCAGAAGTTGTGGCCGCAGGGAGTGGTGACGGGGTCCTTCAGGGCGTCGAGGCAGATGGGGCAGCTGAAGGGGCCTTCCTGGAGGTGGGAGACGAGGAGGGGGCCGCAGCCGGTCTCCATGCTGCTGAAGGCCACCCCGAGGCGGAGAGCGCCGGCGGCTGCTTTTCCAGGGCAGGGCAGGGCGAGGCGGCGGCCGGGGGGGGGGGGGGCGGGCGAGCCAACTCCGCCCCTCAGGAGGGACTCAGGGCCGCCGGCCAGCCCCCCCCCCCCCCGAGGCGAGCCCGTGGCCGCTGCCGAGGGCCACCCTTCGGCTTCAGGGAGCAACCTTCCTGAGCCGCGGGCTCCATTCAAAATAACAGCGGTGCCGAGCTGGGGAACGCCGTGATTGGGTCGTGAAAAAGTTACAAATGATCTTTGCCCGGTGAAGGGTTCCGGGGGAACTCGCAGGCTTTAATGGCCCCAAAGGAGGGAAATTGCCCCTTTTAGGGAGGCTTCCCTGCATCTTTTGCGCGCGCCACCGACATTCCGCGTGTCCGGCTGCCCCAAGGCTCCAGTCTTGGAAATCCAGTTGAAGGTGTTTTAGACCTAACGTCGAACAATTAAAATACATTAATTGAAGAATTCCAGTTTTTCAGAGATTCAAGGGCTCGCTTCCCCCCTCCCCCCCGAATATGCAAGGTGGGCCAACCTGCCTCCTCCAGTAACTTTCAAAAGCGGAAGACCGTGTTAATAGCGCCGTGTGAATGGGCCAAAGATGTAGGCGTTCACGGCAAATCCTCTACTTCGCGCTCCGAGATTGATGTCTAAAAGGATCCGTGTTGTATGGAAACGCGTTTTGCGAAACCGGGTTTTCTCTGATCGCTTTGGAATGATATGGACATTTTAATAACAGTTGACATTTCCTCGTGTCGTGCAAGTGTTGGGCGCTGACTGGAATTTCCAAAGAATTGTTTCCTAATAGTTAATTTCCAATGGTTTTAAGAAAACTCGAGCGTAAGGAAGGATGCACTGGCTGTGCAAACTTTACTCCTTGGGCGCCCTCTAGTGATCATTTCTTAAAGCACAGGTTGCAAGCCAGCTCCTTTTACGTTTCATAACCGAGTAGAAATTTAGATTTGACTAGTGCCACGTGATCCCAAGGAAAAACACAAGGGTTGTTTATAAAAATTATGAATAGGATAGAAAATATAATCGGGAAGGAGATTTTTCTCCATCTTAGAATTTAGGAATACCTTATGATAGGGACCAATGTACTATTTCACACATGAAAATGGCATTTGCTATCCTAAGCCATAGTAGTGATAGATGGTGCGTTACAAAATTTGGAAGAGGGGTTGTTAGACCTAGAGTCATGGATCTTGCTGTTGCTGGCTTCTTGGGGCACTTAGCTGTCCAGTAGCAATATACATCTGACTATATGCCAGGTACCCAGTGCAATGTAGTGGATAAGAGTGATAAACTAGGACTCTGGAGACCAGGGTTTGAATCCCAGCTGAGCCATGGGAACTCACTGGAGGAGTGGAACTGGTAAAGCCACTCCTTAAGTATCTCACCTTGAAATTAAGGTCGCTATAAGTCGGTTCCAACTTGACAGCACATAACAAGAATAATATGCTATGGAATCATAGTATAAGATAACAACCTAAGCTTTTGTTCCCTACTTGTAAATTTCCCCCAAGCATTTGACTGGACACTACTGGAAATGAGACACCAGAACTAGAACTAAATAGACACTTCTTTCAAATCCAGCAAGCACTTCTTATATTCATCCAAGGGTGTTGTGTGTTACGGGCCATCAAGTTGATTCTGACGTGATGGCCCTCTACTAGGTAGAGTTTCGAAGGAATGCAAGATATTCAAGGAGTGGTTTTACCATTCCCTCTCCTGTGAGTTTCCAGAGCTGAATGGGGGATTCAAACCCGTGTCTCCTGCATTCTAGTCTGACACTTTGTCCACTACACTGCAGTGGCTCTGGAAGGCAGAGAAGAAATACTGTATTTACTTGGCCTTTGGTGGCCCTACCCAATTTTAATTGAGTTGGAAGAAGGTTGGCCAGGGTTCACACATATGGAGCATTTTGATGGAGCAAGCAGAAAGTATTATGCATCTTTCTGCTTCTAAAAAAACATAATGCGTAAGTTGCACATTTCCTATGTATGCAAGAATGTCTCTAAGTGCATGGAAAGTGCATCATTCTAGATGAGGCCACATTTTATTATGGAGGGAGCCCTGTCATAAGGAGACTGTTTCATGAAACAGCATACCTATCTAGCTGCTGCTTTCCAAATCTGTTATTGCTGGTGCCTGTCCAGGACCATTCTTGTTCACTCCAACAGCTACATTCGTCCTTCTCAAGCCCCTATTTTCATGTCGGTTCCTCCTCCTCCTCAAGCACTCTACTACTAGATGTATTTGTAGGTGATCACAGGAGGTAGATCTGTGATGGAGAATGTGTGGCCCTTTTTTCCATCGTCCTTCACCTGCCATGTCAGCAAAGGCAGCTAGGAGTTGAAGGTGAACAACATCAGGGGATAACTCCCCAGCCTTTGTGTGTAGAGGCTTAACTGGAGAGGTAATCAAAGAACAGGCTGTATGAGTGTGCTTGGCTAATGTTGAGGCTGTCTGGCGGGCCAGAACAGTAGCAACAGTGGAGATGTGGCTTTGTAACCCTAATAAATCACAAGGATGTTCCTACCTTCACTCCCACTGGTCAAGGCAGAACTTGTTGGTTCAGAAGGTTCTTGCCAAGAAAATAAAGAAAAACGCTGATGGCCTGCTTTCTCGACTCTGGAATCTACTCCTTCCTCCCAACAGCCCTCAAAGCCAGATTCATTTTGCTTGAAAATGTATTGTCTCTCCTCAATCATCACAGAACAAACCAATCAACCCTAACATTATTTATTTATTTATTTATAGAACAATATAACCATTCTGGTATTCCATGTCTAGGCTTTCATAGTAAGCCCCCCCCCCCCCCAATACTTCCACCATGATCTTAAGCTCCCATTTCTGAGAATCAGTTTGCAATTTTTTTTTGGAGAGTCCCCCGCCCCATTGGGATCAGGAGCAGTGCTCAGGAAATGAAGATTAGAGAAGTGTAATAAAAGGGAATTTTTTTCCTGGGAAATGGCACTTTTAAAAACAGGACAGAAAATAAAACAGGAATTAACTAGGCAGGTTTCACTTCTGCCTCATAGTTTTGAGAAGAAAAAAGGCACAAACACAGTCTTCAATGCCAACTTTAGACATGCCCCAGCTGTACAGAAAAGTGAAAATTACTCTCCTTTTGTACAAGTTTTAAAACACGTAAACAGAAAAAAATGCATTCCTCTAGAATCTACTACCCAAAGAGACAGTTATTGTCCAGTTTTATATTTGGGAAGCTACAGATATTCAGTGCTCCATAACTGTCCAAAATCCTGTTGCTTAGCATAATAAATGGCTCTAGAGTAGGCCCATTGAATCAGTGGGGATTTAGTGGGTCAACTTCTTGATAGGTTCTATTGATTCAAATGGCTCTACTCTAACTGCAACTTACCATGCTAAAGTAAGTTGCAGTTAGAGTAATCCCATGTGAATCAATGGAATTTATGAAGAAGTTGACTCAGTAAATCCCCACTGATTCAGTGGGCCTACTCTAGTGCCAAGTTTATAATGCCAAGCAACAGGATTTCAGTCAATGGAAGATAAGGATATGAAGAACAGAAACACGTTTTCAACCCATTTAGAAAGGAGTTAATTTGCAAGCACAACAACAGACTCGTCCTCAGTGTTTCAGAATGGTCTGCTCATTGCTTGGTTTCTCCACAGCGGTAGCAGCTGCCTGCAAGTCAGGAGCCACTCCGTCCGTTTCAACTGGGACACATGGCTTTTGGCAAAGGGTCACAACTGCCCCTTCACAGAGCCAGAAGACTGGGATAAGAGGCTCTGTGAAGAAACTATTAAATGAGTGGAGGAGCTTCATGTTTTCATCTACACCGTAAAAAGACAGGACTCCTTGCTCATAGTTCAGCAGTACTCCAATGAACTTGCACGAAAGCTCATTTATCTTCTTCGACACCCCACCATGCCAAGCCACGTAGCAGTCTCCTTGGACATGCAGGCCCCAGGAGAGTGGATCCAGCCCAATAGTAAAACTGCGACCCGCCTGCTTCTTCCTTGTGATCTTTTCGTAGGCTAGACCCACAATGGATGAACGGCCAGACAGCTTGACTTCCCAGTAGTTGCTGCCCTGGCTGAATTTCTGGAGACACATGACTTGCCAGGACTCAAACCTCTGCAGCTCATTTGAGGTCTTGGTATGAGACCCTTGAGGATGGATAGCCTTCCGGTCTTGATCAGAAAATTGTAGGTATTTGTTTGCTGTGCTTGGGTCAAAGGTCAGGTTCTGATGATCTGCGGGGGGATGGCAAGGATACAGGATCAGCAGAAGGAATTAAAAACGCCTCAAGCATCTTTAGCATCCTTGTCACTAATTCACCTCTTTCCCTTGGGCACACACGACACACAGTCCAAATACCTGTTGCAGAGGGATTCCCAGGCTTCCAGGTTAGGTTTTTGTAGGGTGTATGTCGCAGCTGGTGGGGGCGGAAGTCACTTTTCTCCTGAACTCCTTGACAGAAGCAGTGCTATCAGCAAAGCAACTCTTTCGGATCCTGCTTTATGTCAACTCGAGCAGACTTCCCTCCCATGGCTCACTTAATGGATAAGCTAAGCCCTCCCTGTGCAACACTACCATCAGCAGAACAATCCAGTTGGAACCTGTGAAAATGTCTCTCCATGGTGGCCTGTCGACACGTAACACTCAGTTGTAGTTAGTGCTATAAGACACTAGCAATTGCTGCCACCTTCCACGTGTGCACGGCAGCTGACTCAGAAGCCCACAGACTGCCTGTGGAAAGCAGCACTTCTTTTTGCCACTGTATAGCTAGCGCAAGCAGTACTAACCCTTCCCATAGCATGTTTCCTCTGCATTCTGCACGGCTTTTGCTTACTTGTTTCAGCACCAGAATCACACACACACACTCTAAATTCTTCAGTATTTTGGGGTGGGGAGACGAGACCAGCCTCTTCAGTGCATTGGGCCTGCTGAGGGTTTGTCAAAGTTGATATCTGCATTTCCTCTGCAACTGCCCTTCAGCTGTCCTTACATAGCTAATCAAACTGAAGTATCTTCTACCAACCCTGTGAAGATGGCATTATGAAACAGGGACGTTTTGGGGCTGCAGGGTATTCATCCATGTACAGAGAAAGTTTTGTCAGCATGCTGGTGGAAGACTGGAAGCTGAGTTATGAAGTAAGAGCGAATAAAAGGTCAGGGGAATGAATGCTTCCATTTCCTTTGGAGCAAGCCAGTGTGATGTGAGATGCAGGCCTTGCCATATATTACATCATTTTTAATAGCACAACGTTCACAACGGTCTGTGTGAGAAACCTGCTCTGTGTCTTAGTAACCGGAAAGCATTACCAGCAGCTCAGCATTCTTCGGACCATTTTTCTGCCTAAATAAGGTTAACAGGGTAATTATTTCCCTCAAGGGATACAAACCAGAAACCTAGGCGAGGAAAGTTCAGAGATATATATGCAAGTCTATACAGAAAAGGCTGTCCCTTGTCTATTGGCTGTCAGCCATAGTTACTAAATACAGTTACTACTTTGGCAGAAGTTACCAGGACTTAGTGCTTTTCCCTCTGGTCATCTTCCACCACCCTTGTCTTGGAACTGCTCCACTTAGTTTAACAGGGAAAAATATGGCCCTTGTAAATGAAGTGAACAGCTTCTTGACACCATACTAACCTAAACCCAACAGTTATCCTTTGCAAAAGCAGGAATAATAATAATAACAACAATAACAACAATAATAATAATAATGTTGTTGTTGTTATTTCCAGATCCAAACGGATAAACACCTTGAACATAACACACCAGACACAGTAGTAATAGAATGAAGAAATGTCCAGATCATTGACATTGCAATTCCAAAGGATGCCAGAGTTGAAAATAAAGAATTGGAAAAACTAACGAAGTACAGAGACCTGGCAATCGAAACATCGTGCCTCTGGAAGAAACACACTTCAGTGGTCCCCGTAATCATTGGGGATTTGGGAACAATATCGAGAAATTTCACACAGTACTATAAGTAGTTGCAGATCTCAGAAATAGCACCATCAGAGCTACAAAAAAAACAGCAATATTAGGAACAGCATACATACTATGCCGATATTTAACAGATACTTAGGTTTTTGGTTAAACTTGTATCCGTTATATAATACCAGTCAATGTTTTTGTAATTTTGACTGTGCCTGGTGTTTTTTAATAATAAAGCTATATGAGCGCTTTCCCTTTTTTCTTGTTTCCTTTTGTGGAACAGAAGAGTAAGATCAATTAAAAATGAATTAGGGATCCCCTCCCCCACACAAAAGGAAAAAAAAGGATGGAGGCTACCTGACCTGTGTTGAGGACAGTTACGCAGGTGGGAAAGAAGCCATTATAGATACAATCTCCGACTGCAGGTGGGCTTTAAGCAAGCAAGAATATTGTGTGCAGCCACCACCCAGGATAAAAAAAAGGCTTGCATAGATTAACCATGAGAAGTCTATTCTTCATCTGGAAGTCACACCATGTATTCATGTTTTACTCAGTTATATGGTGAGGGCGAAAGCATACACAAGAGCAAAGCCTGCATTTATTTTCTGTTCACTTCAAAAAGAGAAGCGCTTTGCCTACAGAAGAATGCACTCACAAAACCTAACTCCCACTGAAATGAATGAAAATCTCTTGGGCCTCAAAATTTTTACATATGAAAGCAGTAATGAGAGCAAACAATTGTCTTTAAAGGGCCAGAAGCTAACAAAAGGGTTTGGTGATTCCAGTGCTTTAGAACAAAAGCTTGGCTTTAAAAATGGCTCCATGTATGGGGATTTCTGCTAATGCAAGAAATTGGTTATTTTTCTTCCTCAACACACTTGAGAGGATCAGACTAAATCCAACACTATCAGAAAATATGTTTTCAGAGTGTATATGGATGAGGGAGAAAAGCCAGCTGCTCCCAGTTGGTTTGTCTGTGTGCAACTGAATCCAGCCTTAGGACTTCTATAGCTCATTTAGTTCCTAAGTCTTGCAGCAAAAACAGTGAAGAGTCTTATGGTACCTTAAAACTGAAAAAGTTTTACTTCACATAAAGTTTTGTGGACTGTAGCTCAGTTCTTTGGAGGCACCTTGATGAAGTAACCTACAGTCCAAAAAAATTATTCCAGATAAACCCTGTTGATTTTGAAGGTGTCACCAGACTGTTATTCTTGAAGGCAAGCAGTTTTCCTGTTTTTCATGCATGGGTGCTGCTGCCTGTAGAACCTGACTGTTGCCCTCTTCTTTTTCCATTTGTTCCCACCTCCATCCTTCTAATTTTTCTTTCTCTTTCGGTATCTTCATGGGGGAAAAATAACTTCAGTATGCAAGAAATTAGCACAGAGCTCATACCTGGATTATGGTCCTGCAGCGGTTTTATTTCAAAATGAGTGGTCGTGTTAGCACAGTTATTTACATGCAAAGTTAAATTAATACCTAACTTAATTAACAATGTAGAATTTTGTCCTCATCCCCACTATATACCTTCTGAGAACCCTGACTGTTATTCCCAAGCTAATTCCCTCCTCCTGCTCTTTCAATACTATGTACAGTACAGATCTCCACAACACTTTCGAGCTTGGCTGCTAAATTCTGCAAACATTTTTTGCACTGGTGATTACTCAACTACACTGTGGCCATCTTTCCTTAAATAAATAAATAAATCTGTAGGCTACTTGTATACACAGTGGCGAGAATTCTAGTGGGGATTTACTCTGGTGTAAGTGTAACTGCATAAACTGAAGTGGCAAATTGTTACTAAATAGCAGGTTGCTGTTCACGTTCCTGGTCATGTACCAAGTTACATGACTGGCACATAACCAGAAATATGAGTGGCAACTTGTTACTTACTGGCAATTTGCTACTGTGGTTTATGCAATCACATGTATGCTGGTGTAAATCCCAAATATGACTCTGGATATTTTAATTTCTTTTTAAAAATCCATGCAATGTCGGATAAGCAAACTCAAGCAATTGTGGCTCCTCCTTTCCATTAAAAACAAGGAGGGGGGATGCATTAATTTTTCTTCTTTTAACAGAAAGGGAGCCATGCCTTCATCATGTCAAATCACACACCAGGCATATGGCTGTAACTAAAAGAACATGGAGAGAGAGAATTCACGGACCAAATAGATATCATTTTAAAACCAGAGAGAAACACCTTTGCAGGTACTGGTGTGCTTGCAACCCTACTTAGAACCTAACCTCTTTAGCAGCTATGTGTAGCCCAGGGATTTTCTTACCCTTCAAAAGACTCATTCTTATCTCATTCCGTGGAAGACAGGGTCCAGCCCTCTTCACAGTTGACTTTGGCTCTGGTGAGACTGCTGAGCAAAAAACAAAACAAAACAAAAAAGACGAAAACTTTCATGTAAGTGGTTTCCAAATAGTAGACAAGTCAAGACTTCACAGTATGGTGTAGAAACCTGTTTTGGGTGTGGGGAGGATCAGTATAGATTTCTGTTGGGTAGGGGAAAGGAATCTGGGAGTGGGCAGCAAGACTGTACCACAGCTAGGTTCAAAAACCTTCCCCTTAATATATTTAGATACTTTAAAAAGGGGGAAAGTAGTAGACTTCAGAGGATTCCACATAGTCATGTATTTTTACCTCACAGCAACATAGCATCCATTTGACCCCAAAGAATAATCTTTTATATTGTGAAACAAGTTGGAGCATAACTATTTGCTCTCCTTTGACAGTCTCTGTGGAATGAAGTCATCCACGGGTAGTCCCTGTATGATTTTTCTGCTTTGAATTTCTCATCCTGCATATTAATTATATACTGGATATCCCTTTTTTTACTCTGCTACTATGAATTGTCAGAAATCATTTAACTCAAATGGCTACAATGGTCTTTTCTTGACGAGCAGCCGAAAGGAAGAGGTGGAATCCAAATTAAAGATTCACCCTTTGGGCCAATTCAGACTTTGTCACAAAGCATGGTGTGCCTTTTTCATTGAAGCATCCTACCACTGATTTCTGCAAATCATCATGGCCAAAAGGGTTGTTGGGATATTACACACATTCAACAGGACTTGGGTAAGTTGACAACGTTCATTGATCACGCGCTGGATGCATGCTGGTTGCATTCTTTGATACTCATCAATGAGCTGCCATTACTTATGTGATTCCTTTTGCAGATTTTGGACAGTGTTTTCTCCAACCAGGCTCAAAAATAAGAATCAAATGATGATTTGAAATTCTGTTTCTAATTTGACATGCCCACTGCGAATTAGGAGGAGAAATTAGAAGCAGACGTTCTAATTTATTTTCCTATATGACGGAAGCTGGAATAAGGAAGAGGGTGAAAATGTCCAAGGCTGAGGTTTACTACAGCTTGTTATAATTATAATTATAAAAACAATTATATAATTATATAATTATAAGAGTCATAATTTATTGTTATATTTTAACTTGGTTATATTTTCCTAGGAGAATATGTGGGAACAAATTATAATTTCTAAAGATGTCATAGTAAGGTAGTTCAGAACTTGTGGGCCTCTGGCTGGGGTCAGGGCACCTGAAGTTCTGGCATTAAAAATCAAATCTCTTTCTATAGACTGAACCCTGCCATTACCTATAATTCTCTTTCAATCTTCATATGTGTAAAGAAAACAAAGTTTTATTTTACAGAAATGTTTAAACCTCCTGAAGGACGCTGAGTAGCTAATTGCCTGGAAGTCACCATAAATTTCCATTGCTCATGAAATTCCTTAATAATTACTTTTTGTGTCAGGTTTTGGTGGATTCAAGGACGTCAACAGAGCCCCTTGAAAAAGTCTGGAGACCTCACTGAGGAATTGAGTGACGCCACCCTCACTGCTGGCCAAATTGAATTCAAGAGTTGGAGGAACGTCCAGTTTTCCAGGAGGATGAAGTTGATGCAGTTCCTACAAGAGGAAACACAGGAATCACAAAGTGTGACCACCCGGTGGGAGCAGAAATAGCCTGTTAAGAGACAGTGGATCTTATAATTCTTTGGTTTGGACCTCTACTTTTTTCCCCTCTTGCCCATTCTAGTAGAATGACTCTCTGACTCTCTTAGGCCCTCCGTTACTCTACCTACTTGTTCCCCAAGAACAGTAAAATCAGGTGACTGAACCTTTTTTTCCGTATCTGTGGCTCAGGGAAATTTAAAAAAAAAAGAAAAAGAAAAAAGCAAGCAAGCAAACGGAAGAACATACGTAACAGCCCTTCAACCATATCAGATAAAAAGAAAAGAAAAGAGACATAAGCATTGTGGCACCGTAAAGGCTAACTATTAGATTTTAATGTAAGCTTTTGTGGACCTTCTTAGCTCACTTCATCAGGCCAATGAGGTGGAGAATAGGGATTAACGCCTCCTCCCTCCCACAATCTCCCTCTCAGAGAGAGCACTCCGAGAGGGAGAGGAAGGGAGAAGGGGTCATCGAAAGAGTGAAGGACTGTGCTGAATGAATTTAAAGCCTTGGAATAAACAACATTAACACTGTTGTTTTAATAAAACCTTATTTATTCTATCCAAGCAGAGTGCTGCTGAGTTCAGTACCTGAGGGCTGGCTACGTAGAGAGTGTTATAAGGGGCCTGAGTAAAAAAGGGGGAAAGGCATGCATAGCGCAGCTAAAGGTTTGTGGCAGCAAAATAGGAAGAGAGGGAAAAAGTGACGAATATTAAAGAAAACATGCTTACTTCTGTGGTGATTTAAAGAGACCGTTATCTGAACATTCAAAGGACAAGGCAAAGGGAAGCTGGCCACTGATATCAGAGAGAAGGTGTGTGACACTCTCCCATAGGGGTTAGGTGATATATATTTATCCATGCTACATTCCTACACTGCTTTTTTTCCAGTTAACTGGGATATTGCAAGCATGAACTGGAAAGAGGGAATTATTGGACTAGTCCATTATGCTGAAGTGGCTGCCTCAGTCCAGTGGGTTTGGCTGTCATGAAAGGGCAGAACATTAGTAGCTCCTTGAACTTATTTTTCCCTTGACATTTAGTCCAGTCGTGACCAACTCTAGGGTGCGGTGCTCATCCCCGTTTCCAAGCCATAGAGCCAGTGTTTTGTCCGAAGACAGTTTCCGTGGTCACGTGGCCAGCGCGACTAGACACGGAACGCCATTACCTTCCCACCGAGGTGGTACCTATTTATCTACTTGCATTTGCATGCTTTTGAACTGCTAGGTTGGCAGGAGCTGGGACAAGCGACGGGAGCTCACTCCGTCGCGTGGATTCGATCTTACGACTGCTGGTCTTCTGACCCTGCAGCACAGAGGCTTCTGCGGTTTAACCCACAGCGCCACCACGTCCCAGGATGTGGTAGCTGACACCAAAAGAAGGACAACAAAGAAGTCCAGAAGGAAATCTATGATCTGAAGAGAAAATGGGTCTTGAAACAGTAAGGGCAGAATCAATGAGCAAACATAAACTGCCATCCACTGGGTCAAAACAAATTCCAGCTTGACAGATATGCTGGTGGTACCTGAACTGGAAGTGACCAGCTAGGAAAGGAATCTAGACTTCATACCGGATGTTCTGGCTTTAACCCTCTTTGGATGGTATGTGTGCCTAGCCAGATCGTTTTACTAATCTCCAGTCACTTAGAAATTTTCAGCTTTATGCAAGAACTTAAATGGCCACTGAAAATATTAAAATGGGGCAGAAGACGACAGAGGAACAACTGATTAGAGGAATGATAGGCTGTTTGAGAGTAAAAAGGTAACGAGAAGTTGTGGCCCTCCAGACAGCAGTTGGGCAAAGTAGTGAACGAGAACCAAGCCAGAAAAGAAACCTCTGCCAGGGATGATGAAATCAACTAAGGCAACCATGCATCTGCACAAGAAGGGTGAAACAGAGACAGAGAAAAAAGCCAGAACAAGACAACATGTGATCATTTGGCCCTTTTGGGGAAGAACAACGGGTAGTGCAGTGAAAATGTCAACCTAGGGTGTGGTGGTTGCAAAAAAGGTACAATCCTTGTTGGGGATCATGGTAATAAAACGTCAGTATCATGCTATCTTTATACAACTCTATGGTGCACCTACACTTCAGTTTATAGTTCTAATCACCATGCCTCAAACAGACCTGCTGAGCTCGAGAAGATGCAGAAGAGGGCAACCTATATAACGGTCAACAGGCTGGAGCATCTCCCTGTGTAGAAAAGCTACACTTTGTGGATGGGTTATCCTTGACAAAAAATGGGAATGATGGAAAATGATGAAATGTATGAAATTATGCATGGGTATGGAGAAAGAAGAGGGTTTTCCCGCTACCACTTGTAGCACTAAGAACTGAAGCTGAATGACTGGAAATGCAAGAGGAAAAAAGAAGTGAAGAAAAAGAAAAAAGGGAAGTACTTCTTCACACAGTGCATTGTTGAATTGTAAGATACACGATCACAAAGCGTAGTGTTGGTCTCAAAGTATGAGGCTTTCGTGTTACCACAAATAGGAGAAAACATGGAAGAGGCACTTCTTTTGTGATTCATGTTTCTTTTGTGGCTTTCTGGAAGAAAACCTCTAAAACAAGGACCATCTTTGTTAACAGAAGAAGAATGCATGGAAGTTGCATGTTCTTCTGTGTTTCCCTCTTCCATGCAATTTCCCCTTCACTCCGTTGCGTGTAAAATTACCCTGGAAATTATTTTTACAGAACAGCATTGCAAGAGCAGCTGTCAGCAGACTGTCAAGAAGGGGGGATGGCGGCAAGGATTTTAAATTGGACTGGTTGGAACCCAGTAAAGAGGAGGGCTCTTTTCCTTCCTTCGTTCTTGGGAATCTGCACCCTCACTCACTTCTCTGTCTCAACCACCCGCAGCAGTAGAGCAGCAGGAAGTGGGCACCTTCGTTAAAAGGAGTGTGAGAAGAAGGGGGAAATGGACAAGAAGGAGAAGGCTAAGGAGTCAGTTCTCCCGTCTGTCCCATGGCAGGAAGCAAAGAGCCAGGCAGACAGTACAGACATGGTGCAGAAAGGGGAGAGTGGTGGCCACAGCCTCTTTAGAGCCTAATCGCTCAGGGTGCCCTTCTCCTCTCACTCCCCACACCCAGGGTGAATATATGGAGGAGGTGTAGCAGCAGCATAGAAAGCCCGAGGAAGGCAGGGTTTTTTTCATGGGAGGGGGTGGCGGTGGGCAACTTGAGAGGAGAAAGAGAAGGACGAGAACCTGAAACAAACCAAAAACTGAAGTTCTCACCATTCGCATTCCTGCTGGCCTCCAGCATTCATGGTTTTAAAAGGCAGATTCACAGAGGATAACACTACCCATGCCTGCTAGTCATGATGGTTACTATATTATCTCCATCATCAGAGATATTGTTATTTGGTATACCAGTTGCTAAGGAATGTGAGCAGAGGTGTCACTGGGCTCATGTCCTGCTTGTGGGCTTCCTATAGGCAACTGGTTGGCCAGCGTGCAAACTGAATGCCAGGCTAGGTAGGCCTTTGGTCCAATCCAGCCAGAGCACTTCTGATCTACTGTGGCTAATGGACAAGAACAGCTCTCACCACCCAGCTACTGTGTATGTACCTCCAGAAATGTGATATCATCTGTACAAGCCAATAGCTTTTCTGCCTTTGTATTGTGTTGGGTAAATACGTCGAGCTGGTGCTGCACTTGATCCCAATTCTCTTCCATCTGGCCGAGGGTACAAGCCTGCTCATCTTCAATTCTCTCCATTGCCTTCCTTTGGCATTCCTTCAGGGCTTCCACAAGATGGCCGAACTTTTGCAAAACCCCTGATTTGAACTTTTCAGAGGAATCCTGTATGAAAAGGGGAGAAAACAAAATCCAAAGCAGGAGATTATTTCCATCCTAGCAGCAGTTAATTCCCTCACCACTCTGCATTCGTTAAGCTGAGCATAGACTGAGAATCAAAGGAGAAAGGGGAGGGAGGCCTTTCCTTGGCAGGCAGGAGATGGTAAAGTAGGGGAAATAGAGATGCTCAGCAGCTGTGATTTTTTATTGTTCTCTCCACTAAAGGAATATGGATAGAGAACAGAAGGCACTTGTTTGATTGGGGTGGGATCCATGAACTCTACCTTAACACTGGATATCTGCTGCTCCATTTTCTGGGTTTCCTCCTTTAGCCTTTCTGCCTCCTTCTGAGTTTTTCTCAGTGTTTCTTTTACAAACTCCTGAGAAGGAAGGAAGGAAGTTAAAATATGCAAGCACTCAATTTTGTCCCTGGTACTTCTCAACACGAGGTCCAGTTTGGACAGAGCGAAAGATGAAGGATCTCAGGACACCTGGGTTCAAATCCTTCCTTGGCCGTGATATGTCACTGGGTGGGTTGGCATGGCTCTGCTAAAGCCACTCCTTAAATATCTCACATATCTTGAAAACCTTATTAGGATCACCATAAATCATATGTGAATTGAAAGCATGCAACAACAAACTTCTCAACTTATGTCATGTTCATATAACACTGGGAAATTATTCCAGATGTGTCATGTCTTTATTTCTGTGGAAGGACCTCACAGTTCTATCAATACCCCTAAGCTGCTGCATGTACAAGATGGCCAAGTTTTAGGAAGTGGTAATAAATTCAAGAAGCCAAATAGGCCTATGGAGGCACAGCTTACACTAATGTCAAACTGTGCTGAACTATGGTACCAGACAAAGGTTTGCAGCTATAATGTATGATTCTGGTCAAGAACTCATGAAGTGTGAGGTAGGAAAGTTGGTAGAAAAGGGGTAATAGTTTAATTTCCTGTTTGTGAGCTCAATATCTAATAAGTGACTAGCAGTTAAACTTTTTCTCTTACCCTTCCCATCTCAATGATCACAGTAAAGCTGCACACAATACATTTCACACAGTATACAATTCTTCAAAAGCTCATTAGAACACATTTATTCTGCATATCTGTATCTGTTTTATTACATTCATGGCTGCTCTCACAGAATGTCAATTAAATCTAGCTTGCCAAGTTGCTGACAATTGTGCTAGAATGCCTTGAATGCCCAGAACAAGGGGACATGTTAATTCTGAAGTGCCAGAGTACAGGAGATGTGCCCTTAAACAACAAATCTCTTATTGTTGATGCGTTTGCCAAATTTCATTAGAGACAAATTTTGACATTCGGCACATGGAATTTTTTTTCACCAAAGCATTACCATGCTGGGAACCAGAGAACCTAGGTGGTCTCTCGGCCACAGTGCCTCCTGCTGAATAGAAAAGAACCAACCTACTGAGACTTGGATACATGTGCCTTATAGACATGCAATGTGTTTGGACATATCCCAGTTCTAGGCTTAGGCGTCCTATGCAACTGGACAAAAGATCAGTATGCAGAATTAACACATGATTTTAAAATGGGAACTATAAAGATCTGTTTGTCAGCGCCGTCTCAATAAGAGACACAGTCATGTACCGCTAAGAAAGCAGTGGCTTAATCTTCCACACAAATAGACGTACCTTGGCCCATGGACAGAGGTTTTTAGTAGGTGTAACCTGGGTATAGTGAGGGTAGCAAGGGGAAGTAAGGACTAGAAACTGGGCCTTCTTGGTGGTCGTTCCCCAACTTTGGAACAGCCTCCCGCCTGAAATCCGCCTGGCCCCTTAACGGGAAACTTTTAAGCGATTGTTAAAAACGTGGTTTTGTTAGACAGGCCTTTCCGGACCTTTAACACCCTAATACAGTGGTGCTCTTAACGCGTACATGATCAATCCTGCCGCCTTGCTTTCTTATTATTTTAGTTATTATTAGTTAAATTCTGTTGGTGTGTTTTATTTAATTTTGATTTATACCATTTTGTTTTTTTGTTTTAATGGTTGCTCAATGATATGTGATTTAATTGTGTAAACCATCCAGAGTATAAAAGTCAAATAAATAAATAAATAAATAGTTAGCATAGGTAGAGGCACAATACAGTTGTAAACACATTCTTATATAGACCTCCATCTCCTCTGCTGGCAAATAGCCATGGACTCAGACAGGGCAAGTGCAGCCGAGTGAGGCCAATGATTGGAATGGGAGGAAAGAGAGATGCATATATAGGGTGGCCAGACCTCCATAACCACCCAACCCTGTGACTACAGGTCTGGGCACGCCAACATTTGCAGAAGTTTGGGCTGCATGCTATCCCATGTTATATAGTCAGTTCCAGAAAAGTATTGTGTGAAAATCCTTACTAAAGGAGGCTGTCTCTCTCTCTCTCTCCATTTCACTTACTTCTTGTTTGTTCCGCTCATCCTCGACCAGGACCTTCTTGTGATCCTGGCACTCCTTCACGGTGCACTCAGAGCAGATGACCCGCTTCTCAGTCCTACAGTAGAGCACCAAGGGTCGGCCATGCCTTGGGCACTCTTTTCCTTTAACAGGGGTGGTCTTCTCCTCTCTAGGTGCTGGCACTTCTCCTGCCCTGAGAAGATCTACCAGCGTATCAAGCTGAACTGTCTTGTTGAGTTTTAGCCTCTCCGGGAAGCTTTTCCGGCATTCAGGGCAAGTGTAGAGTTTCTGGCCTGTGGGTCTTTCTTCTTCTCCTTCTTTGTCCCAATGGCTATTGATGCACTTCTCACAGAAGCTGTGCCCGCAAGGCATAGTCACAGGAGTGCTAAATATTTCCAAACAAATGCAGCAACATAGTTTCTCCTCCAGCTTTTGTGAGCCTACAGAAGCCATGATTCTGTCTGAAGCACCAACAGAATGTAGGAAGAGAAAATGAAACCGCTGTGACGGCAAGTAGAAGGGCTTGGCTTAGAAAGAATCACAGCCAGCCAGGCTCTTAAAGAGACAGCTTGGCAGAAAACAGATAAGGCTGCTTTATGTGCAACTTGACAGATATGGGAAACCAAGCTGAGTTTTTGATCTGCAATTCTCCGTTTAAAATGCAAATTTAGATCACAGTCACCACCTAATTCAGTGGGGGGACACAGACCCCATTGTAACAAACTAAATTGTATTTCTTCTGAGGTTCTGGCCTGGGATCCCCACTTCTCTGGAACTGCCTTCTCCCAGAAGCTGCTGCTTTGAGTGGCTGGCGCATAAGAAAGTGCCATATACAGAATCAAACCATTGGCTATCAAGGTGGTGCTATGAAGCTTAAACAGCACTAATCATCCTAATCACAGGAGAGGTCAGCAGCACAAGGAAACAAATAAAGAGCTGTGGCCCAGGGACAAATTCTGAAAATTACTGGCAAAAAGAAATGCCCCATCTGGAGGACTTATCTTGTATACCACTTCATTATTTCATAAATCTCTATTTCTTTCCTCTGTTATTTTCTAAACTAGGAAACTGTAACTGTCTACTACAGATTGTTTGGAGAGAGGGTGTGCTATTCCCCTCCCAATTCCTGTTCGTTTTTCTTATACAGCTTTACTGTATAACATTACTTGAGATGAAATATCCATAAGAAGACATTAGCCCAGGTATGTGAGCTCTGTCAATTTATGACAGTTGTTATTTTCCACTCTCTTGATTCCTATAATTGAAACTGACTCTCAGTAACAGGCTATTCAGTTGATGTTTTCAAATAATTTTCCTTTATGAGCCCAAGCTTTTAATTCCTGTGTGACAGCTGAATCCCATTTTGGAACTTGTCAAGTATATATGCAAATAGGTGAGGAACGAGACCAAACATGCTTTCCATATACTAACACTGAATTATTTAGCTAGTCTGTGGTCTAAGCCATGTGCCTTAGAAGAATCCATTGAAATTCTTCCTGGTCTTCTTGTGATACTGCTATACCAAACTTCATGCCAAGACTTTGGATTAACAATCAGCCAGAAGAAAGCACAAGTCATGGGCCAGGGCGTGGACTCACCTCCATTACCATCTCTACACAAGAATTGGAGGTTTTTCATGACTTCGTGTACCTTGGCTCAACGATCTCTGACACTGTCTCTCTAGATGTTGATAAATGCATTGGCAAAGCAGCTCCCATGTTCTCTAGACTCACAAAGAGAGTATGGCTTAACAAGAAGCTGACGGCATATACCAAGATCCAGGTCTATAGAGCCTGTGTCCTGAGTACACTCCTGTACTGCAGTGAGTCCTGGACCCTTTGTGCATGGCAGGAGAGGAAGCTGAACATGTTCCATATGTGTTGTCTCCGACGCATTTTTGGTATCACCTGGCAGGACAACGTTCCGAATAGAGTAGTCCTAGAATGAGCTAGAATTTTTAGCATGTATACATTACTGAAACAGCGACATCTACGTTGGCTCAGGCATGTCGTGAGAATGGCTGACGGTCAGATTTTGAAAGATCTCCCGTACGGAGAATTAGTGCAGGGAAAGCGCCCCAGAGGGAGACCACAGCTGCGATACAAGGATATCTGCAAGCGGGATCTGAAGGCCTTAGGAATGGACCTCAACAGATGGGAAACTTTGACATCTGAGCATTCAGCCTGGAGGCAGGCGGTGCAGCATGGCCTCTCCCATTTTGAAGAGACCCTTGTCCAGCAGGCCGAGGCAAAGAGGCAGTCCCGAAACCAGCAAAATCAGGGAGCTGGACAGGGGACAGATTGTATTTGTCTTCAGTGTGGAAGGGATTGTCACTCTCAAATTGGCCTTCTCAGCCACACTAGACATTGTTCCAAGACCTCTATTCAGAGCACATTACCAGTCTCTCGAGACTGAAGGATGCCTACTACAAACCTCATGTCATCTACAAAGCAATGTACACTAGGCATTCAGCATGCAGTGATCTGAATTCTGAACAAAGATATTTATTTATTTATTTAATTGGATTTCTACCCCGCCCATCTAGACCAAAGGTCTACTGTGGTCTAGATGGGTGGGGATATGAAAGGTTCAGGTTCAAGTCCCCCAATCAACCATGAAATTCACTGCGTCAGTCCTTGACATGACTCACCAGATTTTTATGGGGAGGAGAAACATGGGCAAAAGGCAAAATAAAAATGTAACCAATGGCGGCTTCAAAATCCTTTCTCTTGAGAAAAATATGCTTCTTGTATTTTCCTTTGCATGACCTGTGCTGAATGCCTTGCCTAGGAAACATTTAAAAAGAGAGGGAAAGGGAGAGGGAGGAGAGAGAATGTGTGGTGTAGTCCATTCAGAGAGCTATAGAATGATATAAAAATATAAAAACACCTACACGTTGAATGGTAGAAGAGTTCTGGAATAAGGAACAAACTGAGGTCTTGTTATCAGGCTATGGTCCTGATTACACTGGTAAAAGAACTGGCATTTGAAACATGTTTGGCTACAATAGCTCCCATGATTTAAAAAAAGTTGATCACACGAAGCACAGTGGATCTCATTTCCCACCCACCCCTGGACTCCCGTTATTCTTGTCAGAAGCACATCATTTGACCTCCTCCTGGCAGGTTCGTTTGTTTTAGCTTGAGGCTGAATCGCAGTCTAATGCTTCAAATTGCCCAATATCCCTTTGCTCCCCCACCATAAATTGCTCCCTGCCGGTCTGCCCTCTGCCACCCTGCTCCTTGCTTGCCTGTCCCCTCGCTTGCTCTCCCTGCCTGATCACACCCACCCTCTTTAGGTAACCAGCAGAGGCGGCGGGGGAAGGGGCAGCAGCAACAAGAGCCATAGGGAGCCGGGGGGGGGGGCAGGAAAGGGAGGAGGGACGGGCAGGCACAGGGAGCCTGAGAGGAAGAGGAGGACGTGGGCAGTCCAGTGCAAGGTTGGAGGAGCGAAGAGTTGTCTTTGGGCAAAAAAATGGATCAGAGGCACAGATCCTCATAGATCTACATGATTTCCATGTAGGATCATCCTCAAAACAATCTCAATCATAGAAATCATCTCTGCCCACAGACTTGACAGTGGTTTGGGGATGATCCCACATTAATATCATAGGGATTCAAGAGGATCCATGCTTAGATCAATGTTTTTGCATCACTGTAAAGCCAGGCTCTTTTCTCTACTGTATTCTGTGGATACAAACAGGAACAGCTGGAGCATTCTTAAACGGACAGAATCTGCTAGAAGGACAAGCCGCTTATCCCTCTCTCTCCTCCTCAACTCACCACAGCAGTTGGGGCAAGTGGGCAGCAGGAGGGCAGAATGGGCGAGCCTAAATGAAATGATTTTAAAAGCCCGTGTCGCCCCCTACAACACAGCTTAAAATGTATTAAAAGTTCTCCCAAGAGGAGCAGTTTAAAAATGAAACACCTTAACCACTATCTCAAGGAGACGCAGGCAGTGACTGTCACGATTTTCAAATCGCAGCAAAAAAAACTCATGCATATTGCAGGGTTAATCAGTAGTGTAGATAAGCCCTATCATAGATAGTGATATATACATATATAAAAACAGGTAGTCACCTTATTCTCCCCCTCTCCCTCACAGTCAGCATGAAACCTTTTATTCTTTCACAGATAATTCATTTTGCTTTCCTGCAAATGTGTTCCCAGAAATAAAGAAATATCACCTGGATTACATTATACAAGTGAGACTCTTCACACTGGTTTGTTAATAAGCCCCAAATAAACAAAGAATGAGGGCTGAGGTTAACTGCAGTGCAAGACACGTATTTTTACTGTTTCATTCAGTTTTATTCACTACTGCCCTTCAACCCACATGAACACATTCTCACACCCATGCCTCCATAACCATGAAATTATATGAACAGATATGCTAGACAGTCTGACACCATTGATGTCTGTCATTTCTCCAGTGTACTTCTTCCACTTTCCATTATGATTGTTAACATAGGTTTATTCATACTTTAAAGACCATACATATTGCAGCATTTTTGTAGCCACTGAGCATCCACGTATTATCCGATACCGTTCAAATGAGCATGTGTTACTGAGATGGCTCAACAATTCAGTGGCAAAGCCAACTGCCTTGCCTGGAAGAATCGCTGGCTTCTGAACTTCTTTACTGCAAGAGTGTATTATTCATGGCAATTCATACACAAGCTGGAGATTTGCTGCATCAGCCTTTCAAATGGTGAGCAAGGGGGACTGATGGTTTGTAGCAAGCCCCACTGTGCCCCTTGCGCTTCCCAATTTCTGGATCAGCCGTGTGACTGATGTGTAGAAACCTTGTTGCACAGTAGCGGCTCAGTTCGCAGCCCCATTGGAAAGAAGAGTGTCAGGTCCCTCAGTATCTTTTGTAGACAGGTTCATCGCTATCCCTGTACCTGTCCAGATACCTCAGAGGCTGGCGGTGGGGAAACCTCTTCTGCGGAGGGTGATACGGGGGAGGCCGCACAAAGTCAAACACTGGCTCCTTCATATCTGCAAGAGGCAGGCATGTCATCTCAAAGTTTACAAACACAGCAACCATTATTTTAAAGCCCCTAAAATCTCAGATGCCATTTATTTGAAATGAAAAACATAACGAATGGTCCATTAACAGCACTTTACTCGCTTGTCTTTCGTTTCTAGTCATCTCTGTCTTCTCTGTTGCAGACACTTGTACAAAATGCAGTTGCCCCTCTTAATAGGCTGCAAGGAGCTCCATCCAGTAACTCTAAACCAGTTCTCCGCAAACTGAGGTTAATCCACAGATACGTTTTGCTATCTCTTGTTTGTTCTGGGTCTGTAAGCCTCTTCTTTCCCAGACTGCTCTACGTGAAGTTCAGAAACGTCGGAGTAAAATCATGCAGATTTCTTACCTAAACATGGCTGAAAGCTCAATACAGCCAGATGATTTCTGATCTGCACCAGTCACAGAACGCAATCTGAATATGTAATCTATTAATGCAAGAAACTTGGCTTGCGTTTTTAAAAAAAGTCCAAACTGATACAATTACAGCTAAATATCTAACATCCACGTTCTGTAAAATCTCACATGAAAAATATATAAATTGACTTAATAGAATCCAATTGACTCACAGGTTGTTATTTTTACTTCTGACCACTGAGTTTTAATGCAGTATTTTAGACAATGTAGTCTGATACTTACCGAGAACCTGATGAAAGATCTTTGTAACAGAATCATCCCAATGGCACTGAAAGAATGCCAGCCCTGCTGGTGTCATGTCACTCTGGTGCTTCTTGTAGAAGTCAAATGTCTTAAAGGTTCTCATATTTAGGCTGTGGCTGATGGGATGAGTAAATACACAAGGTGAAATGGACACTTCCTATGAATGTCTCCAGCTACCATTATTACCTTATTTGACACCCACTGACCCACCCCTCCTTTTCTCAGTGAGGATACATACAAAAGACATTCACTGAAATCCTGTTGTTTAGCATAGCAAGTTGCAACGAGAGTAGGCCCCGTTTAATTTGTGGGGATTTGGAGAGTCAACTTTCCCATACATTCCACTGATTCAACAGGTCTATTTTAGTTGCAACTCATTATGCTAAGCGACAGGATTTCAGCCACTGTTACACTGGCAACGTAGATATACCCAGTAGCTTTAAGCAGCAAATGATTCCCCAAATTAGCAAGAGTAATTGTAAACTGGTGTAGATATGTATGTAGGGATTTTTTCCCCACTCTACTGAAAAAAAGTCACCCTTTTCTTGGATTCTTTCAGGAGGAAGACAGATTTAAACTGGTTTAAACTTGTAACACAGTCATCTTAAGAAGAAAGAATCTGTATGAGATTCATCCTTAGTTTTGTGGTGATTCTGACTGGTTGTTTCTCTTATTCCTTCTACTATCATTTTTAGCAATGGGCCTTCACGCTGTTATCCTGCAAAATGGTAGGGAATGTTTAGCTGCTTGATACAAGAGAAAAAGTGAAACATGTGGGAAGCTCACATCTCCTTCCATCTAATGCAGGGATGGGAAACCTTTAAAGGTCTAAAGGCTGAATACGTCCCCTATAGATATGAAAGATCTGCAATCCCCCAACCCACCATTTCCAAGCCCTTCACACTGTTTGTTGAGCACTTGGGAGGGAGCAAGCTCACTAGGCTTGGGGGAACCACCTCTTTTGGGTCTGTTTTCAACATTGGAAGTGACTTCGGATCATTTCCAGTTTTGAAAAGGCCTCAAGATGTGGGTGGGTAGGTGTGGGGACAAAATTCCCCCTCTGAGGTCACCTAGAATGCACACAAAAGGTTACAAATGGTGAGTGAGGGGGACTGGTTATTTGAATCAAGCCCCACTCTGGTCCTTGTACTTCCCAATTTCTGGATCAGACAAGTGACTGATGTGTTTCCTGTGTTGCACAGGGGAAAAAAGGAGAAGAAAGAGTATTAGAGGAGAGCTGGAATTTCAGACCACTCCAACACATTTCTGCTTGCAAGAACAGCATGTTGATGGAGCTCTTCAGAGCAACACATTCTGCTACGTAAAGAAGAGGGAACAATGGCGATTTCCTACAGTGGGCAACAGTTCCTTATAACAAATTGTTCTATATATGTTTATTAGCTATAACAGGATAATAATACTATTTCTCAGTGTGTAAGAGAGGAGTAATATTCAAGTTGGGGAGCGCAATAAAGTCCCTTAAATTGATTTAAGAAAAGCAATCTCTACAAAGGAATCACTTGCATGAAGGCTATTTTTAAGGGCACATAATAAAAGATTTAGACAGCAGCATATCAAATTAAACAGACTAATACAATCTGTGACCTGATTTCTAAAGAAAGAAACCTAGAATTCCTCAATTCAGGAAGTCATATCTGACAGAAGGGTTTCAACGTTTGAAATTATTTTGGAACTCATATCCCTGTTTTCCCCTGAAGTGGTGTTCTATTGTTCTATTCTTAGTGTACAGTTATTAACCTACCTTCTAAAACTCAGAGAAGCCCAGATGGCTCACCGCCCTTTTGTAAGAAATCAAAAGGAATCAACAATTACACTACACAAACTGCAAAGAGTTACCATGGTTTTGGCCGCACATCTCCAGTGAAATCAATTTGTTGGTCCTGCTTGAAAAGGAGGAATACGTAGCGATGGTATCCAGTTCCTTTTGCAGGGAATGCAGGGAAGTAATGACAGATCTCTTCACCCTCCTCTATCCTGTTACCTGGAATGTTTGCCCTGTTGGTAGAAAACATGGTTCAAAGCCAACTTTGACTGCCATTACATGTCTGAAGAGGCATGGAATTACCCTTTTTCTAAACAAAACTCCCAGTGCCATAACCGTGCAAATAACAGGGGAAGTACTCAATACATAAAAACAGGGGATTCCAAACAGTGCTTCAGGAAAGTCTGGGGTGTCTCAACAAGAACAGCAAAAACAGTGGACGAAGCTCCCTTAAATACAGCCAGGCTCCTGCAGCTGACCTACCTCAGCAACATATGTTCTCAAGATGCAGAGAATTATAGGTACTCTCAGTTGGCATAGGGTCACTGATCAATGCTCTACAACTGGGCTAGGAAACTTGCAGCCCTCCAGACCTTGCTGGACTACAGCGCCTGGCTAACATAGCTCATGGTGCAGGGCCATAAAAGCTGCTATTCAAAAATATCTAAGAGCCACTCTTATATCCTTGGCCATATCGTAGGGTCCTCTACATCACACATGGGTTCCATGACAAATGTGCAAGTGTTTGTCAGTAGACAAGGCTATGAGGGAAGGGTATTTTGAAGGTAGAGAATTTTGAAACAACTGCCCTGTACTGCTTCTTTGTACAACAACCTTACCCTTTTAGCTTTTTATCCTTCTTCTTCCACCCATACTTGCGCCTCTGTTAGCTTCCTCCAGCTCCATGAGGAGACAAATAGACACTTCTATATAATTTAATATTGCAGGATTAATTTCTTTGCTGGCAGTTCAGTGTCCACATAAACATGTGATACTATAAAAGCAGATCATTGATCAGCATAGCCCAGTGTGCCACCTCATTCTGAAGATGCTGAGGATCAGGGTGGATTTGATTTAAATCATTATTTAAATTTTTTAAATTTGGTTGTTGGTTTGTTTGCTTTTTGCCCTTTAAGTTAATTTTTTTAAAATTTAAATTGTGAATTAAATTATGATTTAAATCAATTTGGTTTTAAAAAATCATTGATTTTTATCCACCTTGCTGGGGAGTGAAACTTGGACCTTCTCTATGTAAAATGTATGCTGCGTCACTATAGCATCCTTCACCTACACGTTTCTTGACCGCCTGTTTTCTACCCCAAAAATAACAGTCAGCTTCAGCTTTCCACCTGGAGCCAGAAACGTTACTTGCACATCCATGGGCAAGTCTAAGTTAGCCTGAGCACAGCATGATAAGCTGAATACTGAGATTCAGTCCATGTTTACATAAAGCCTGAAAGTGATGCTGATGAAAAGATGGAACAGCAACCAATACTCACACCAACCAGTGGACATACTCCAAATTGGTGTCACGAAGGTGTCCATCTGTGTACACAACACAAACAGTCAGTTAAGTGACAGTTGTTTCTATGTAGTTTAACCATGCTGTAGTTGCTCTAGTTTCACAAATATTTCCTTTCCCTGCCCCAGCATGAACAGGCTATATAAGTCTGCTTCCATTCTTTACCACAGTGGCTCATTCTGCTTTATCACTATGGCCTGACTTCATTGACTGGAATCCTCTTATGCAACTTTACACTGTGCAACTGGGATTATGTCATCAACCATGGTTGTTTCGGGGGGGGGGGGGGAATAAGAAGTTTCCTCCTTCCCCAGGTTCCAGGGATAACCAGGGATCTCTTTCATCCTGGGGAAGCCTTCAAGAGCTGCAGAATTGTGTGTGTGTGTGTCTTTCATGTCTGAAAATCACTGCGGCACCATAATCAGGGCTGGCAACAATAATTTGTCAGACATGAAAGAGAGCCCTCTCTCCCCCATGACCCTGCTGATCTTCAGCCCCCATAGGCTTCCCCTGAACCTTGGGGTGGGGAAGATAGAAAACTTTTAATTCCCCAAAAATGACAGTAGCTGATGACATCATCCAAGTTGTGCAGTGTAAAGTTGCACAACAGGATTCCAGTCACCATGTCTTTTAAAATAACCCAGTTGTGACAGAGTTGCTTCAGTAAAGGAGGAGTTACTCCTCTCGTAGTCCTCTCCCATCATAAGGACCATGCTACACACAACAGAAGGGAAAACTCCACACAGTAAATCTCTACACCAATGCTGAAAGCCAGTATGATATAGTAGTAACAGATACGGTTTCCCATAGGACCATGAAATTCATTGTGTAGCCTTCAGACAGTTGCTTGCTCTCATAAGCTTGTTGAGAAGTTAAAAAGGGGAGGAAAACAAGAAATGCTATCTTAAACTGCTTGAAGGAAAGGCAAGATATACATGTAGTAAAAATATACATGCAGCAATAATAAAAGCCAAACTGACCAAGTCTCGCTAATTAGACAGGATTTAACAAAGATTATTTTAACTGAAGAATCAGCTTCTTTGCAGAACTGAAGCATGTCACTACTCCATGAAAGAAACCCCAAATTTTCTATAATGTTTTCCAGTCAGTTTCTGCTGTTTCTGAAGAACCCGTTCTTTCATCAGAAACCCATTAAAAAACAAACAATATTCCTGCTCTGCTTCTAAGTCAAGAAGTATCCTTCAGAGATTCTGCACTCACCCAGATTAGTGAGCAGCAGGGTCCAGAAGGATCCTTCATCCGCTTCAAAAGAGACTTCAGGAGGGTTAAGAGCCTACGTGGAAAAAAGCAGTTGAAACATTTGCCTGTGGTTCTTCATATAACAGGTTTGCATTTCATTTGATTTCTTGCCTACCACCGTTTTCCAGTTCAGCCAGGAGCAAACAATTTACTTTATTCCTCTATTACAGTTAAGATAACAGAGAGTGACATGCTTTAACATCAGTCTCACGTGGCATGAAGTGGTAGAGAAGGACAGCAAAAACAGGGTTAGTTATAAGCCTACAGTAACAGGTGGAAGAGAGTTCAGCAGATGTCTCACTGAAAAGCTATGGAAAAGCATGCCCCATTCCAAAAGCAAAGGCTGGGTGAAGAGAATATGTTTATGGATGCCGGTGCAACAGTGACATAAATGGTTGAAAGTTAAGGGTCTGAAACAGCTACTCTGCTACATCATGCATATGTTATCCAACAGGTTTGGCTGGGCACCAACTCTTATTTAAGTGGCAGGTCAAGGGCTTTAATTCTCCAAGGATCTGAATGAGTGACCAGCTGCGGTCAGCTTTAGCATAGTAAATAGCAGTCAGGGTAGGCCCATTTGAATCAACTGAACTTACAAAGAAGTTGACTCACGAAACCCCCATTGATTCAATGGGCCTACTTTAGTGCAATTTACTACAGTAAACAACAGGATTTTGGCCAATGGCACTTACTGCCAAAATTACATATACTGTATAGGACTCCTCTGTTGGTTCCTGCACAATTTCAGACTGTAGTTTAGAGCTTCTGCTGGTTTTTAAAAATGGTATTTAAATAATCAAGAAATAATATATGGGAAATTATATTTAATTGTTTTTCTACAGAAGCTGTAGAAAACCAGCACAAGGAATAATAATCTTCACTACTATATATTATATTTTAAAGTTACTGCAAGGTGAACAAGGTTATGTGTGATCAACTTATGGATGTATAACACAATTAGAATAATGAAGTACCCCTTGCACATCATTTGTGCAGGATAAAAAAAAGTTTGTAAAGTGACAAAAAGAATTCTTCCTTCACCTTCAAAATAACTACTAGAGTGACCAAGGCAAAAACAAAAACAGAAATACAAAGTATATATCCTTTCATAGTTTATACACTTGGTATGATACCTCTGTAGGTGTGATTAAATTCCCACAATAAACTGGCATAACATGTTCTTCATCTTGGCTGTATTCCACGCTCAGAATAACTTGGGGAAGAAATGTGGCATCACCAAATAAGTCCCGGTACAGCCCGTAGTGTTCTGCTACTCGTTGCTTATGATACGGGCCACTGGTTCTTTCCCATTCAGCCTTGACATCATCAAGTGGAATCAACACTGCAAGAAGAAAAAGAACTCTGGGGAATACTGAGCAGATATGTGCTTGCAAATACCAAAGAAACAAAAAGGAACTATAATAGACATACATGTGTTCAAGCGGGATGCTCTTTCCAGGTCTGGATTTTTTAAATTTTGTTTCCTTATGTGTTTTCTCTCCTTAAGTTGTTCTTTCCATGCTATCCGAAAGCGAGGTAGACCTATGTCTACCTTTGGTTCTTCATGTAGGGTAGAAGAAGAGCAAATACACAAAATCAACCTCACAATATACTTTATTCTACAACTGTGCTGAAGGACTAATCATAAATCCCTGAGAAGTTAGACGGGCCTAACATGTTACTTCATAGTAGAACACTGCAAACCACTCACTGCAGTAAAGTACTACTCCCCCAGAGCGTCTAATTAGAAGTGAAGTGTACACATCCACCCATCTCTATGAAATGCACATACATCTCTTTAAAACATATAGGTTTGGTACAGGCCTGTCAGTTTCCATTCCAGCTATGTTGCTTTTTGAATTGCAAAGACAACTTTTTAAAAACACATCTAAATGCAAAATGTGGGCTGCCTACTTTTATTTCCTTACATTTGTTATTTCTCACAGCCCCAGCACAGGTATCAAATTAAAATTTCTGCTCAGAGCCCAATGCTGTCCATATTTACTGTATGTTCCATTATATTCAGTAGGACTTACTCCTTAATAGTATGTGCATAACTGTGCTTTGCAGAGGAAGAAACAAACCACTGGTAGAAGGGAGCAGAAAAAGGAAAACTGTATCTCTGTGACTCCCAAAGCTAAGTACTGTACCTTGCTGAGGAGTGGTGCGCTTCTTATAGGTTGACCACCAAGGAAACTCTTTACTCTTTTCCTCTGCTACCTTGAAGTAACGAGTGAAGCCGCGGTATTTTTCCAGCGCCTCCAAATTACTCACATCAATATCTTCATTAGGCATTGGTCCCAAAGGTATCCCACGTAAGCAGAGTAGAGCTGAAAACAAAAATGGTTTTATGTGCCTGATTAGAAGTACAGTAAACTAAATCTGCACTTGGGTTTCTCCTATACAAGTGAAATTATTTCAGGAGCACAGGGATAAAAGAGAGACAGTAACAATACAGAACAGATGCAAAAGTGGTGGTGGGATTAAATACATATTTTACCCTTTAAAAACTTGTGTCTATTAGCAGAAATCTCTAAATCACCATTCTAAAGATGGCTTATGGTGGATGAGAAAATTATATTAGATTTTTGAGGCAATAAACTCAGTCTTATGTTCATAGTTTCACTTTGAATTATACAACATGAACATTGCAATATATTAAATTGTACACAAGTCATTCTCCTTGGTAATTTTCTTTCTTTCTTTCTTGTAAAGCTTTGCGAGAAGATTAATGCATTCTTATTTCTTACATCCTTTGTTGTAAACTGCCCAGAGAGTGAGTGAGTGAGTGCGTACATACATATGCAAATAGGTGATTCCCTCCAAATTTAACTCTTAAAACCAGACATCCTCTGGATTTGGGACTGAGACTTAAGGGGGTGTGGGGGTGTCTCCCAGATGCTGGACATGAGAGCAGATGATCATCAAAAGAATACAGAGAATATCCTCAAAGAAGTCCAGTTCCCGAGTCACAAACTATGCAGACTGGGCGGGGGGAGCAGCGAGTGCTCTGCCTTGAGAAAGGCGGTTTCCAAATATTGTACCTACAGTACAAGCCTCAACACTCCTCTTAATGCAGAGGGTTGCCTGTATGGCGAACACACAAGGCTATCGCACCTTTGGCACCCCAGGAGAGCTCTAACGGGGAAACAGGGACCTCCCAGACAGAAGACCAACCTGCAATTTGAGGCACGAAGAGTCAAACCCATCCAAGGAAAGGAAGGAAAGCGCCGAAGCCCCCGTGCTTTCACTCCCCAAGTGTCGAAGCTACAGGGAGGAAAACAACAACACGCCCCCGCCGCCCCCCACCTTCCGAGGTAGTGAGGACAGAGGCCACCCCTTACCGGTCGTGCTAAAACTCCTTCCCCTCCGGACTCCATGCAACACAGCCTTGACCGCGGGCAGCGCCATTTCGCCCACTTCCACCTCCCTGCTCTCGGAAGGTCCTCTCGGAAAGCCCGTCTCATGTGGATGACGTCACCGAGGAGAGCCTGTCCTCGCGAACGCCTGCTGAGCGACAAGAGTAAAGCCAGCCAACAACAACAACAACAGGGTTACTGCTAGAGCCCAGGAGCACAACAGAAATGCATCCAAAGGGCTGCAGCTGTGAAACCGGAATTCTTCTAGTCCTGTTTGACATCAAATGATGAGTGTGGGTTTGCATCAAGGCCATCTGTGAAGAGGAACCCACGAAAGTGGCTGAACCTAGAAGTGAGCCGTCCCCTCACTCGTTTAAGGCTGAAGGATTCGGCACCGTCTTTACTTTATTGCCTTCAATGGTCCAAACCATGGCTTTGGGAGGAGAAGGCGAAAGTTAGGAGAAGAAGGAAGCGGGAAGAAAAACGGCGAGAAAAGAGCAGCCAATAGTAGAGGGCTGCTTAATGACAGAGGAAGGAAGAGATGTAACGGGATTGAATGTATAAAGAAGGAAAAGAGGAGTTGGGGATCAGAGGAGTGGGAAAGTCCCCAGACGGAAGTTAGAGAAGAAGAAAAGCTGCTGCCACGGGGCGCAAAAGGGCCCTATGTATTCCTTTCCCCCCCAAGGACGACAGAGGGAAGAGAAACCGGAGGGGAAAATAAAGTGTGGGAATTGAGGTACAGTTGGGAGAGGTAGAACCTTTACAATGGACCATGTACATTTACCTGAGAGGGAAAGGTCCCTGGAAGAAGGTGGTAGGCCCAGATCTGATCCCTGCGGGCTCGACACGCTTGCTGCAGGACTATTTGTGCAGTGAGCAGTCACCCAATGCGGAAGCCTACCAATCGCAAGAAGTTTGGAATGTCCCCACGTTAAAGGACTTGTTAGGGATGCCTGGGTTGCGTGAGATTTGGTCTGAAGCATCTATGGTTACTGGTAGAGATGGAGACGACTCATCATTTTGGCGAGTCGTCCTGCTTCGTGAGTCGTCAAAAGTTGACGACTCACGAAGCACGAAGTTGCCCCCATGAACCGACAAATAACGAATTTATTCATCAATTCGTGGGGAGTTACTAAAAAAAAAACCCACCCCCACCCCACCCCCCACTGTGTCACTGCTGTCATCTGGAGGGGAGTTCAGCTCTTCTGGGGTGTCTGTCTCTACCTAATAGCCTTCCTGGGGCTTTTCTAAGGCATCTTCCCAATTCTCCTCTTGAATCTCCTCCACTATCACATCTGCACCACTTGCTTTCTGTCTCCCTTCCTCCTGGGTGTGCTCCTTTCCCACCTGAAAAGCACTCTTTATATCCCATACCTGCCACAGTCTCTTTCCCTGTGGTGTGTGTGTTCCCCTTTGTCTGGGTTCTCTGCCAGCATCCACTCCCTGGGGACTTCTGCAAGGTTCTAGACTCCTGGGTCTTGGGTTCTCTAGTCCTGGGTTTCTTAGGTACCCATTCTGCCCAGAGTGCATTGCCCTGGTCATATGGGGAGCTGGTGGTCACAAATTCCCCTGGTTCAGAGGAAACAGTCCACACACTGGTGCCCAAGTGCCAGTGCCTTCCTCCTCACGTAATACATCTGTAAAAGCTTTGTTGCCTGTCTCCATCCCACATTTCAGAGTCATAACATGCTTCTCAAGAAGGATGAGGACAACTACTTCAACTCTCAAATGAAGGAATAAGTAGATGTTTCACCCTTCATCTTGGGTTCCTCCTTTCCCACCTTCAGGACCCTCTTTATATAAAACAGTGCAGGAGGTAAAAGAGGTGGGGGATTAGGGAGATTAGAAGACATGGGGAGATGCCTTTACTTGTCTAAAATTCTTGTGTTTGACCTACTATAGGGCCTGTATACTGGCCTGGATTAAGGAGTGGATTACTTTGGATAACAAGAGATTACTTAAACTGGAGGGACATGATCTTAGCCTGGGGTGACATGCTTTTGTATGGTACCAAAAAGCTAAAGATCATAAAATCTTCAATAGTCATAGGGTAAGAAAGTCTTTGTTATGGATTTGGAATAAGATACAAAAGCAAATGTATAAAAAAATTCCGGGGTGGGTGTCACCATTAGAAGCATTTAGACAGCCAACCTTAATGAACCTAACAAAACTTTTGAGGTATAAAAATTTGCTTAAGAAAGATGGGGCATTAAAGTCTAGAGAGGAACTAGAGGAGCAGAAAGTCTTTCTAGATTGGTGGACGAGACTATAATTACTCAAGGAATGTAAAAGATAAAATAATGGGCTTTTATGAAGAACAAATGGTATTTGATAAACTACTGTTAGGAACAAGTGATAACATAATTAAAAGAATGTATGATTATCTCTTAAATATGAAAATGGAAGATGAAGTGGTGAAAGATTGTATGATAAGATGGGCACAAAATGTTGGTCATAATATTAATTTAGAACATTGGCAGAATAATATTAAACTTACAAAATCAGTAAATTTTAAATAAAAAAAATATAAGATGTTTTATAGATGGCATATGA
The DNA here is from genome assembly GCA_037013535.1 of Intellagama lesueurii. NCBI lineage: Eukaryota > Metazoa > Chordata > Lepidosauria > Squamata > Agamidae > Intellagama > Intellagama lesueurii. The sequence goes on from JBAJHW010000002.1 coordinate 182,560,506, forward strand.
CTCCAGCTAAACTGTCTAAAATGTATGAAAATATCCCCAACAAATGTTGAAAATGTAAAACACAGGAGGGTACTTTTTATCATATCTGGTGGACATGTAGGGAAGCAAAAAATATTGGAGATCAGTACATGAAATCTTACAAAAAATTGTATCTTGTGTGATACCATTTAAACCGGAATTGTTTTTATTTAATATTACGTCTGAAATTGTAGATAAAGAAATTAGATATTTGATAATACATGTAATTACTGCAGCAAGGATAACATATGGGAAACATTGGGAGAAAGAAGTACTGTCCCTAGAGCAGTTGATAGAAAAGATATTGGAGGTGGCGGAGATGGATATACTAACATAAGCATTAAATGAAAGGTCATCTCAAAAATGACTCAAAAACTGGGAACAGTTTTACAACTGGAATCGAAATATGGATTAGAAAGTATAGATAAAAGAAGAATGTGAAGGTCCAAGGGAATGGAGAGATTAGTAACTATAAAAACTCTGGCAAAAATTGCTAAATTGCTTCTTTTTGTAATTTTCCTCTTTAGCATAATTTTCGCTCTGAACTTTTTACCCCTTTCCCTACCCATACCTATTCCCCCTTACCTCCTATACCCCCTACTCCAATTCCTATTCCCATTGAAAATGAATAAAAAATAAAATAATTGTGTTTGCCAAAAGGCTCAGAAAGCATAAGAGGCAGATAGAGGAGCACTGTCCTCCACTATTACATCCATGGGGGGGCTCTCTTATCTGCTCCACTTGCTCTTTCCATTATCTATAAATAAATAAGTACAGGCTTGCTTAGAAGCAGTTTCAATGCAAAGCAACTTTCACAACTTCACGACATGCACCTTACTGTGCTTAAAATAGTGCATATTGAGTTTAATTTTAAAGAGGAATTGAGCTTCAGCTGGGTGAGAACCCTTCCTCTTCTGCAGGGCTTGCTTGTCTTGTGGGTGGCTGGATAGTAGTGGCCACAGAGTATGGTGGCAGTGGCTTCTTCAGTGACCAGGGAGACCCCTCACTGCTGCAACATGCACTCCTTGGCCACTGTCATCCAGCCACCTGCTGGGCAGGCAAGCCCTGCAGCGGAGACAGGCAGCAGAGTCCTTGCATGCTCCATGTTCAACAAAAATGGAACTGACCTCCCCAAGACAAAAGGAACATTGCTGGGCAGCCAGTGCTGGGAGGCTTCCCAGCTACTTTTGCACTGACTGACTAGTGTTGTTCTTGCTGATGGGTGGGGGAGGGAGAGGGTGCAGCCAGGAGCTCAGTTTTTGCTGCATTAGAACAGGTGCACGATTGGAACAGTTTTTCTCCAGTTTGCAGATAACACTCAGTAAAAAGCTTATTGTGGGCTATCAACTATCTGCAATGTATAATTCCCACCTGGGTGTAGCTTTCCACTCATCGGGTCAGCAGAGAGCTAAGGTCAACTATGCCACTAATAATGCCTAAAGAACAGTTACTGCCATACCGAGATTCTCTTTCTTAGAAAGGGGGCTCACATATACCATCCGCACTAAACCTCTTTCAGGGCAAGGCGGTGGCAAAACCTATGTATGGTGTATAATTATGTTCTCAATTCAATTCAGTTAAACTTGATTTTATTGCTTCAGCACAAAGGCCATGTCAAATTACATAATTAAAAACAACACAGGACAGTACAATGTAATAGTAATCCTGTTGGGTTTCTGTTTAGGTTTAAAATACATTATATAAATATACAGTATCTAAGCATAGAACATTAATAGTAATTAATAGAACTAAACATAAATGGCAAATCAGTGATGAAGGGTCCTGAGTAAATCCATTAATCTTACTTTCAGCGTGGTTAGAAGCAGAACATGCAGCCTTTCTTTTTATGAGTATGGAAAGAAACGATGCCATTTGAAATGTGAGAGATTTTTCCATATCTGAAAGTAGCATTCTCAGTTTATCATTATCAGATCTCCCAGAGAATTGTTCCAGAATAGATTTCAGTAGTTTTGCATGCTCTACTGTGATCAAGAGGCAGTGAGTATGTGCCAAATCCTCAACAGATTTATGATCACAGGAGTAGACTTTTTTATTGTTATGTAGTTTTAGAAGAGATTACTATCTACCAGTGTCACCTCAGAAGCCCCATTGAGTGATTAGAGATACTCATTGCCATATTGTTCCTGCTCATTATCTATAGCCTGGGATTAATTTAGCCATCAATCATTGACATTGTTTACAGAACAATGCTTCCTAGGAGGGGAACTGAGTATCAACAGGAGTTTTGAAGGTCATTGTGGATCAACAACTTGTGCCCAAATACAGTCCCTGGTTTAGGATCATGTATGAATGTATAAATATTTCCCATGTAGTCCCCTTCTTATGTCTGAGGAAGTGGACTTGTTCACAAAAGCTCTCATGAAAATATAGCAGTCAGTCTTTAAGGTGCCACAACACTTTTGTCTTCTTTATTTTTCTTCTGTTTTTGCCTTTTATTGTATGGAATCCCTTTGTATGAAATCCCGAATTGCTGCTCCATACAGTATCTGAAGGACGTATGTTGTTTTTAAAAATTCACAAATGGAAAGACCGAAACATGCTCTTCTAATTCTGTAAAATCTGTGTATGCCAAACACAGCTTTTCCAAATTTCTGCTTAGTGAATTCAATATGAGATGCTGAAGAGTCTAACTAGTGCAACACTACCCCAAGATAACTGAAGTGAGATACTTGTTCTAATATCCTCCCATTCATTAACAGGGATGGGGCCTTCTGGTAAAGAACATGATCTTGTTTTCTCATAATTTTACACTGAGCAGATTCCTCTTAAAATAGATGAATTATTTCAACAGTCTTCTGTTTCAACCTATCTGTGAGATACTGGCATTGTGCTATCTATGTAAAGCAGTATTGAAATGGCCTTTCCATCTGCTCTCTCTGGAAAGAATCCTGTTCAATAATCCGACATCTTATTTATGTCTAAATTAAAGAGCAACGGGGCCAAGATAAAAACCTTATGTATTCAACAAAATCTCCATCATCTTGGAATAGTACAATCCAAATTCTTACAATCCATTTTTGGTGTCCCAGATGCTCTACAAATAATAGAATTAGGGATGGTGTGACTTGAAGCATGAGTTTGGTTCAAAGAAAAATCAGTTGCTGACTTAAACTGATTCTAACAGATCACTCAGGCTGGGTGACAGTCACCAAGGAGAAATTATTAATTTGCGTTATCAGTTCATTAGTCCTGATGCAACATAGGCTCTTGAAATCCAAAGAAACAATCAAACAATGGATATGGGATGTTGTTCTCCAGGTGGACAGAGTTCAAGTCCCACATTATGCAGCAGCTGGGAACTATAGTAAAATATTTGTCCTGGAAAACTATATTTGTAACTTAGAATTCAGCAATTGCCATAGAGCTCTCACCTTGGCCTGTTTTCATGTACTGCCTACCATTTAAATTGCTGGAAGGAAAATACTTGCGTATCCCTTATTCATAACATCTTTGCTCCTGCCAATCCGATATGGTTGAGACTGTTGATAATGTTTCATTACATTAGTTATTTTGTAAAGATATTTGGAATACATTTATTTTTTAACTCTGTCATTTATTGTCTAACTTGGTTTTTTTCATTGTGACCTGCCCTGAGTCCCTCATTGGGAGAAAGGCAGCTTAGAAATGAAACAGACAAATAAATACAATACATATTTTTCTCCTATTTTTTTAAAAATTCCCAGGCAGATCTGATAAGCACTATGTTTACCTCCTTCTTTCAGATTTTTCAAGTAGTCAAGGTTGCAAAATTCTGTGCAGTTCTCTACACCTATCATAAGAAAGTAACTGGCAAAACATTCTATAAATCAAACTGGAAACATGGCATAGTTGCACTGCATAGTGGCAGTGAGGTTTTAAATCTGTCCCTGCATGTAATGCTCTTTCACTTGAGATTATTGTTTTGTTTCAATTGAGTCCATCTTCAGCCAAGAAAACACAAATTCAGCCACAGCTGTCACCAGCACACCTGCTTTCACACTGACTGGGATGAGTTGTTATAGGAAGCTTTCTTCAAAGTTTCTAAGAAGAACTGCTCTTCTTCCAAAAAGTCATGATCCTGTTTAAAATAACAATAGCAGAGTGGTAGGAAACATTCATAGCAAACAAAAGGTTCATCTGTAGAAGAATCATAGAATTATTGGTGTTGGAAAGGGCCTATAAAGCCATCCTGTCCAACCCCCTGCACAATGCAGGAATCCAAATCGAAGCAGATCTGGCAGATGGTTGTCCCAATTTTCTCTTGAATGCCTCCAGCCTTGGAGGGCTCATCACCTCCTGAAGTAATTGGTTCCATTGTTGTACTGCTCTAACAGTTAAGACATTTTCAGCCTAAATCTGGCTTCCTGTAGTTTGAGTCCATTATTACGTGTCCTGCACTCTGGGATGATCATGAACAGATAAATCCTCCTCCTCCTCCTCTCTATGACTAACTTTCAAATATTTGAAAAGTGCTATCAGGTCTCCCCTCAGTCTTCTTTTAGGCAGGCTAAACATGCCCAGTCTTTTCTCAAAGGGGCTCCAGGTGTAAGTCTCCTCTGGGTAACAAAACTCATGGGAGGATATTGTGCCCACAGGTCTCTCTAAGCTGACCAATCTCACAGGATTGTTCTGAAGATAAACTGGAGATGTATACCGCCCTGAGATTTTTGGAGGAAATTCACAACATATAAATATAGCTAATCAATAATGTTGTATGCCAGTCCATGCAAACATTTCAAGCTAAACTGAACTCTCCTTCAGATTAAAATGCAGCAAAGATGAAAATGAAGCTACATAAAGCTAAGGAACATGAGAAGCTGATTAAAACCATGAGGAAAGAAACACAAGCCCAATGTAGACGTAATGTTCCTAATCCACAGTGAATCAAAAGCTGGAGAATTTGCAGTGTTCTTACCCGATCAGCTGTAAGCTTATGTAGCACAAGTTTGGCACAGAGGTCTGCTGGTCCTAATCTTGGAAGATCTTGACAGGCTGTTGTGTTGTTAGGCTTGACTTTAGGAAGATCTTTAACAAGAGGAGACAAATCTGGGAAACTTAGTTCAGTTACAAGGTATGTGTGTTAGTTATATAGATACATCATATGAGACCTGTCCTGGGAGAAAGGGTACATGGAATTTAGTCATCTCACTGAGGGCTCTCAACGAGCATTGCTATCAGATCAGATCCAATCAATCTGCTCTCTCCATAATTTATGAGAGAGCACTTCTCTTTTCTAAAGAGACATTAATGGATCATGCAACCAATAAAGAGTGGAGTGGAACTGTGGAGCCCTGCTTCTGTTTCTTGATTTTACTATTTGGTTACTTGAGATGCAAGCCTGAAGCCTTGACTAAGTTGAAAAAGGAGAAGGGAAATCAACAATAGTAAGCAATGCTTCCCTTAACTTCAAGAAAGCTATTTGCCAGAGTATATTTTTCCTATTGGTCTATCATCTGATAGGATGCCATCTTAAGTTGTTAAGACTAAGAGTAATACCTTGAATGGTGTGTTTCTAAGAGTGTGAGAATTCAAGTTCAAAATACCCTGTTTCCCTGAAAATAAGACCTAACCTGAAAACAAGCCCTAGTATGATTTTTCAGGATGCTGGTAATATAAGCCCTACCCCAAAAATAAGCCCCAGTTAAGTGAAACCCCGCCCTCCACCACTGTGCAGCAACCAGATGACGTGACTGTATTTGAATAGATGTAGATGGCTGTACATGGAAAAAATAAATAAAACATCCCCTGAAAATAAGCCCTAATGTGGTTTTTGGAGCAAAAATTAATATAAGACCCTGTCTAATTTTCGGGGAAACACAGTACCTACTGGGCAAAATCCTGCTGGTGTCGTTCTGCCAACATAAATTGGATCTGGACACCAGAAATAATTAAGTAAAATGAATGGAAAGCTTCCTTTTGCCCTGTTTCCAAGGCTGCCTCAGGCTCTCTTTTGCTCTGGAGAGTCTCAAGATCGGGGTGGGGGGGGGGGGAAGGGAAGACTTTAAGAGCCAAAAATCACTGCCATTGGGATTGAGACCACCACCATCAATCCAGTGGCAATTTCTGGTTATTAAGGCTCCGTTACCCCATCCTGAGGCTTCCAAAGGTTTCTCCAGGACAATAAGGAGACCTAGACAGCCTGGGAACCTGAAACAGGGCAATAGGAAGCTTTCAATTCTTTTTAATTAATTATTTCCAGTGCCCAGATTCAGCTTATGTTGGCTGCAGTATGCCAATAGGATTCTGCCCACTAAGCTATGATGTTCAGGTAGCAAATGACAAGGCATTATCTCTTCCCATATCTTAAGCTTTAAAAACATTTACAAACACCCAAAGCTACATGGAATGAGCATCTTAAACACCATTTTCCTTTTTCTTCCCATCCAAAACACTTCTAAGCGGTTTATTAGTGGCTTTGTGACCACTTACAGTGCATGTTGGAAATGATGCTGGCTTGAGCTCCTGGCAATGTCATCTGGGGAACACTCTGAAATGCAACCGGATTGCTTGGGAGGCCCATCCGCAGCTGTTCAAGCTGCCTCCTCTGCTGAGTCAAACTCAGTCGCTCCTGGCCCAGCCCAGTGAGAGAAAGAGAAACATCTCAGTAGAACATTCCATGGCACCTTTTCCTCGCAGCTACCTCATGCTGATTAGATGTGTTCCAGTGGTGGACTCAGTTTAAAAAACTGCCACATGCCTCCACATTACCAGATAAAGTGAGTGTCCTATAGTGTGCCAGCTTAGGAAGAGTTTGTGCATCCAATTACAAACAAGTGTCAGCTGTATGATCAGGAGTATTTTTAAATCAGATGCTCCTTATAGGCCGTGTCCCTTCTTAGAAAAGCACAATTTGGCCACCATCATCCATCCCTTTTGTAACCTCAAGGCTTGGCTACTGGAATGCATCTAGCTGCAATGTGAACTTCAGTGTCTTCCTGAAGAGTGTTTTGAAACTTCAGCTATTGCAGAGTGCTGTGGCTGAAATACTGGAGACTGTAGGAAGGTAGCACTTTAGCTAATTGGTTCTTACCTGTGCCCAGGCTGCCTATTAATTATCAAGCCCAGTTCAAGGCACTGATGCTGACAGGGCTGGCCCAAGGTTGCTGCTGGAGGTGAAGGATAAGCTGGCATGCCACCCCATCCCCCTTCCGCATACAGACGTGAACTGGACGGGCACATGAATTATGCTTCAGTATGGATGATGAGACAGTGTCCTCCACTGTATGTAAAAGAAGGGAAGGAGAGTGGCTGGCGAGCTCAGAGGAATGGGTAAGGACTGTTGCTGTTGCTCATCAGCTCTGCTGCCTAGGGTGATTGCCTCACACTGCCTAATGACAGAGCAGGCCCTACTTCTTAATCATTAAAATCCTTCATCCTTCATGTTGAGATTTTTAATCTATAAATTTATTGAATGTAATGTTGTATAGTGAATGTAAAATGGCTGATGTAGTCTGAGCCTTGTACAAAGTGGATTCAGGTGTGTATCAAGGTTGAAGACTTAATAATGTGCAGCTGGTGTAAAATGGTTATGTAATGTACAATGATGTAATGTACATTGAGATTGGTCCCAAGATGTATAAAAGACTTGTGTTAAGGGGACAAGTTATCTGCTGTAAGTCATATCATTTATTCTGTATCATGTTATATAAAATGTTATGCTGCCAGCTTTATATCTGAATCTAAGATGGTGTTATTATGTATATTTGTAAACAGACTCTGCTGAATTTTACTCTAAAGAGTTATAGTGTCATTGCAACTATATTTCCTAACTCTGCTTAAATCCAGAAACATAAAAAATTCTCAACACTACATATAGTATTTGCATCCAGCATGCATGTAACCTGAATGTGTTGCTGCCATTCAGCACTTAATTTTGCCTCATACTATTCTTTTCTCTCTTAACCAGTTTATCTACAGACTGCATTTAAGAAAACAATGTTATGTTCATGTATATATTCAAAATGAATAAAAGAAAAACTGGACTTAGGGGTATCACGAAACGCAGAGACATTTAGTTTAAAGAGTTAGGCATGGGATTTAAAAAAACAGGACACGTATAGAAATCTCATGTTTTGGCATGCTGTTGTCCATCTTAAGCAAATGTGATATGGCAGGCTAAATTTTTATAATCAGCTTATTCAGATTCTGAGGATGACTAGTGGCACAAAGAAAAGAAAATCATTTCAAACCTTCAGAGAAATTACCTGGTGCAGACGTTCCTCTTGCTGCTTGAGCTGTTCCATTTGCCGCTGCAAATGATGCAGCTTTGCCTGATGTTCGGATTCTACCCTTCTTGCCTCCAGGAGGGCCTTCTCCCCCTCCTCATACCTCTGGGAGGACAGCTGTTTAATAGTGAAAGAAAGAATCAGGAGTTGATTTGGATTAGAGCCCTAGAATCCCTTTCCTGCATCATGGATCACACTGACATAGTAAGTCAAGAAGCAAGTGTTTTAAAAGTACATACACAGCACTCCCCATCACTGTTGAATGTAGTAAAATAGATTTCACCCACTGATATTAAAGGCAGGGACATCCTTGTTTCCTACCTTCTGGGGCTACATTATTTTCTAGTTTAAATGCCATAATCTTCCTTTCACAAGAGCATACTTATTGGACTGCCTTCAGCATCCAAATCTAATGGTTGGCTCCACGGGCTACCTCAATTTCCTTCCTGCAGTGCCTTTCTAACCATAAACAGAGTATATGTGTAAAGAGGGAAAGGTGAGCTTTTTACCTTGCTCATGCTGTTGATTTCAGCTGTTCTCTGTTTGATGTGCAGAGCTGCTGTGCAGACTTTTTCCTTTTCCAGTCTCAGCGCCTGCTTCTCCTGCTCCAGAATTTCCCGATCTCTAGCCAATTGCTCCTCCTTGGATCTTAACTCACTGGCTTTGATTTTCAGTTCTGCTTGTTCCTAGTTAGAATAGTTCCAGATATTTCCTGTGTTTTACTTCTATGAATAGATCATATCTATTTAGCTTTGTATTGTATACATAGAAAGACCTTTGGAATAATCTCCCTCCGGAGATCCGCATGGCCCCTTCGCTGGGCATCTTTAAAAGTCAATTGAAAACCTGGCTGTTTAGGCAGGCCTTCCCTCCAACCACTACTTGATTTACTCTTTTCACCTTTTCCATCTTGAATCAGTTTGATTATGATGTCTTATATCATTGTTATATTTTAAATTGTTTTATTTTATATGTTGTTCGCCGCCCAGAGTGGTCTATTGATTAGATGGGCGGGATATAAATTCAATAAATAAATAAATAAATAAATAGACAGTCTTCTAAGAAAAGATCCTTTACGAGTTGTTGATTTTGGCAAGGAAAAAAAAGGGGGAGGAGACAGGCAAAATACTGTAGCACTTTAAAGATTCAAGCCTTTAATTTCAATGCTTCCTTGGTTCCTGCATGCAGAAACCATTCCTCTATCTGTGATTAACTGACAATGTCTATCACCCAAACTCATGACAAGGAATTGCTAGAAAAATTCCAACAGGACTTCAACAATTTTTATCCTTCCATCCACCTAAGCCTAGACCAGTCCATACTACAAATACAACTTTCTGGATACTATGATGAACTGCACAACGGACATATCAATACTATGCTATACTGGAAACCAATGACTATAACATGTACTTATATGTATCACACTTCCACCCAGTGCATAGCATGAAGTCCACTGTCCACAGCCAAACTCTCTGATGGTGTAACTGAATTTGCTAAGGAAAGACACTCAAAACTCATGGAGTCAGAGCAGGCAATTCTTAATCAACAGTATCCACTCAGTGTGAAGAAAAAGGAAATTGAAAAAGCCAGACTGGCACCCAGAAATAACCTGCTACAAAACAGACCCAACAGAGAGGAAAACAGAATGTCACTTACAACTCCTAAAAGAGACCACAAAGATATATTATCAGGGACCTCCAACCCATTCTGGACAACATCTCTCCCAGACAACCTCCCCAACTTACACAAACACTGACCACACAATCGGCAACACAATATGGAGCTTGAGATAGAAACAAGACACTATCACAAATCTAGATGTCAGTTGTGCCCCTGTTTTAACACTGGTAGCTCCATCAAAGGTTCCAGTAATGCCAGCGACAAATCAAGGGTCTATTTATTTGTTCATCCAATTTATGCCACCTCCTGCCAGCACTGCCACTCTGCTTTCAATATAAGACAAACAGGAGAATCTCTGTACAATAGGATAAAGAGATTAGAATCTGGCACCAGGAACGGCAACACAGAGAAACCAGTTTCAGAACACAAGGATACTCTGCTATGGATCTCAAAGTGACTATTATAGAAAAAAGGAATTGCAAAAGGAGACGTGAAAGGGAGACAGCAGGAATCAGCTACACAAACAAGTTCTGGTGCACCTCTTAGGGCCTCAATAGAGACCAAGGCTTCTTAGCACACTACATATATTAATACGCCAGCTTCAGACACCGACCACTGTCCCAGAAACATTTCTTCGCATTCCTGTAACAGCCGAGTCCACCACCCTGGTCAGGACCTGCTAATTGAAGCAATTAACATCTTGATAACCCCATTCCTGTGTTAATGAAATCTTGTCACTTTGTTTATTACTGTATCCTAACCCGTTCAGAGAGATATGTACAGACAACACAGAAATGGATTCTGATCCACAAAAGATCACACTGAAACAAAACTGTTAGTATTTAAAGTGTTAAAAGTATTTTTGTCTTTTTTTTTCTTTCTTTTTTGCCAACATCCTAAAACAGACTAACATGGCTACTTCTTTGGAAATTAGTTACTTTTGTGTTTTATGTCTATATTATATCTATATAACATTATATAATGTGTATGTATATTGGATATATTTAATGTCTACAAGATATTTTTCTTCTTCATGATCTCTCTAAGCATGGAAGTGGAACAATAAAGCAGAAGTAATCTCATAGTACTAGCAGTCATGGTTACCAATTTTGGGGTGCCACTTCTGTGACAACCAAAAACTCCCATCACAATTTTCTTTTTTTTTAAAAGGGAAACTTGTACCTCCAGAAGCTGCTCGGGGGCACAATTCTGCTCTCAAGCAAGGAGCACACATCTTGTTTTAGGCTCCAAACTCATTCTTTATAAATTGGAAGGCACCCTCTAGTCACCTGGAAGTGGTGCACAGTGAGGCTCTCAGCAGATCCCAGAAATAGTGGGAAAAGGCTGTCAGAGGCAATCCATCCCTGCTTTAAGCCATCATCTATGGAATGACATTTTAAAATTAATTTGTAAGGGCAGGGCTCTACACACTACTGCTTCATTATCCAAACATGCCCTTTAAGACTTTCCCATCATCCCCTTTTTTTTCTTCAAAAATTCCAAAGCTGATCCCTGGCACTTAAATGAAGTTCCAGTATTAAGTTTCTTCAGATTAACCCCCCTTTACCTTAGCGAGGCCCATAATGGCCCCTTCTCTTTGAGAGTCAATCTGCAGGGCCCGATCAACCTCCCGCTCTGTGCGCTCTTTCATTAGCCTCTCCTGCGTGTGAAGCTCTGACCACTCTGCAGCCAGTTTATGACGCTCCGCAGCACATTTCTGCATGACCGATTTCTGCTCCTCTAGCAAAGAATTCTGAGAGCAAAGGACATGAGAAGGCCAGATTTATTCATTTAGCATATTCCTATATTGCCCATTAACAAACTGTCTCACAGGCTAAAGCCTAAAATCACAAAGTATAGGAATGTAATGGCTAAAATGCTATTAGTTACGCCTGCTGACATTAAAGAAATTGGCATAAATCTCGGCAATGAATTGCTGCAAGTTAAGAGGTTCATGTACACATTTGCTGCACAACAGCAAATGCCTAATCTTGTAAATTGAGGTCACTTACTCCCTTGATTTACACCAATTTTGTTATGCCAGTGTAAAAATGCAATAGTATTTTTGCCAGTAAAACATAACAGAAAAACCTAAAAAACTGCAAACAAAACTGTATAAAACCCAACCCGAATTAAAATAAAAGTAAGACAAGTACTGTATCAGAGTTGTAATTACTCAGAACACTAAACGAAAGTAAATTAGACTGGTTTCTCTTACACAAGCTGCTTAGCTAAAATGCTATTTGAAAAAATAGATGTAGTTTTGTGCTGCATGACTGCATGCCTCGTAGTTTCCATTACAGTCACCTCTGTTGGAAAAAAATAACGAAATATGTTTTTGTTTCCTCTTGGGAATGATATTTGTGTGTTTCCAAACTGTCTTTGCTGCTATGGAAGAAAGTTTATTAAAAAGGCACACCCAACATCACATGAGCAGAGAGATCATTCCTTCTCATCTCCCAACTCTGAAATGGATCTTGAGGAGGTGCAACAAAGTGCAAAGGAAAGGAAGAATCACACTCTCTCTCTTTGCTGTCAGTGGGAGGAGTCAGCTGAGCATAACCCTTTAAAGTTATTTATAGGAATCAAATCTGAAGGAAGCAGTGCTTTTTTTGCTGCTATTATAGCAAATTCATCAGGAGTAATGGAGGCAGAGTGAGAATGCAAGAATAGCCCAGAGGGAACATGTGTTGTCCAGCCTGGCTATAAAGTAACGTTTATGGAGAGAAAAGTATATGGAAATACAAGAGATATTCCCCTCTAGCCCCAATCACCACATCTATACAGAGTGTGTGAAAGAGCACAAAAAATGCTCTGAAGCTCAACATCAAAAAAACTAAGATCATGGCCACTGGTCCCATCACCTCCTGGCAAATAGAAGGGGAAGATATGGAGGCAGTGACAGATTTTACTTTCCTGGGCTCCCTGATCACTGCAGATGGTGACAGCAGCCATGAAATTAAAAGACACCTGCTTCTTGGGAGGAAAGCGATGACAAACCTAGACGGCATCTTAAAAAGCAGAGAGATCACCTTGCCGACAAAGGTCCGCATAGTCAAAACTATGGTTTTTCCAGTAGCCGTGTATGGAAGTGAGAGCTGGACCATAAAGAAGGCTGACCGCCAAAGAATTGATGCTTTTGAATTGTGGTGCTGGAGGAGACTCTTGAGAGTCCCCTGGACTGCAAAGAGAACAAACCTATCCATTCTGAAGGAAATCAACCCTGAGTGCTCACTGGAAGGACAGATCCTGAAGCTGAGGCTCCAATACTTTGGCCATCTCATGAGAAGAGTAGACTCCCTGGAAAAGACCCTGATGTTGGGAAAGTGTGAAGGCAAGAGGAGAAGGGGACGACAGAGGATGAGATGGTTGAACAGTGTCACCGAAGCTACCAAGATGAATTTGACCCAACTTCGGGAGGCAGTGGAAGACAGGAGGGCCTGGCGTGCTCTGGTCCATGGGGTCACGAAGAGTCGGACACGACTTAACGACTAAACAACAACAACATACAGAGTGTGACATGTTTTCAATTGAATCAGTCCTCACTTTACCATGTGCTGATAACAAACATTTATTCAGATAACACAACCACTTTCTAACCTTTGCTCTCTCTAATTCTGCCCTCTCCATAGCCACCTGCTGAGTCGTGACCCTTCTCTGTTCTTCTAGAGAGTGTTGCAAAGACTCAGCTTTGGATTGCTCGGTTGTTACCCTCCAGCGTTCCTAAAGTAGAAAGACACAAGTCAGATGAACAAAAAAATAATATTTATTCCAATTCCCACATGCCTGTTGGCACAGAGATGTGCCATGAAGGGTTTCCGTTCTAGCATGACCTCACCTGCTCTAGAAGGCGAGTCTGTTCATTTAGCCTGGCCTCCATTTTAGAGATGACCTCTTGGAGCCGAGCTCGTTCATCCTCCATGTCTCTCTGCTGCCGGGCCAGACGTTCTTGCAGAACTTTTAGATAGGGATGAACAGAGGAAAGAATGATCAATTCTTTGTAGCAATTAACGGCATACCAGTCACTTTTTTTTGGTATGAATCAAAATGTGAATCACAAAGTATGAATCACTAGCACTGACAGACTGCCAGGCTCCCTAATTACTGTTTGCCTATGCATCTCTCCTGATGTCAAAGGCGAGAATGTTGTTGTGAAGAACAAGGTCAACCATGCAAACAATCTCCCCCCACCCCCACCAGCAGGCTGCCTCTTCCATGCCCATTTGCCAGTGGCGTAGTGTGGGTTGCCAGCACCCAGGGCAAGGCAAGTATTGCACTCCCTAACCCGTGGACCTGCCACCACCACTTTCCACAGTGCCCCCTCCTCCTTCCCCAATAGGAGTGCCTCTGATGCTCCCAGCTTGGCCCACATGGCTCCAGCCGCCCAGCAGCAGCAGCAGCAGCAGCTGCAACCCCTCCATTGGCCCCGGGAAGAGGAGTCTGATGGAGGCTACCAGTTCACTCTCAGTCTACTCCCATTCATCACCCAGTGTTGTGCTTGTGCTAGGCTGGAGGTGGCTGGCTCCCCCTGCCCGCTGGATAGCCATGGCCGGCAGGGAGGCTGCAGCGGGAGGGAGGGAGGGAGGGAGGGAGGATGGACTCACAGAGCTACCTGGGCCAGTCCAGCAGCAAGACGGATCACATGGGGCATGAAAGGGTGGCAGTTTTGTGCCCCCTAAAAATTTTGCACCCACGGTGACCACCCCTCTGCCTCCCCATACTACATCACTGCCATTTGCACATTGATTGCAAAATTGGATGTACAACAAGTTGTGCAACTGAGTGGCTGCAGGACAGTCTGCCACAGGGGGCAAAATGTTGCTAGACTGTCCTTGTGTACACAGTTTTTCACAAGCGGATTCTAGCATAAGAAAAGAAAGGTTACCTACCTGTAACCATGGTTCTTCAAGTGGACCTCTGTGAATTCACACAATTGGGTTTAGACAGCGCCTGCGCTGGTCTTCTCGGAATCTTCTAGAGCTTTTGTACAAAAGTAACAAAGTTAGAATTGCCCCTATCACGCATGCTCCACCCGCCTCAGCCTTCAGTTCCATTTATCCGCCACAATAGCCTGAGCTAGTATAGACGTAGTTAGTGACGGACAGTGGGGAGGCCGGGCGGGATGTGTGAATTCACAGAGGTCCACTTGAAGAACCATGGTTACAGGTAGGTAACCTTTCTTTCTTCTTCGTGGCCTCTGTGAATGCACACAATTGGGTGACTAGCAAGCTCACTTACCGGAAGGAGGGCCGTCACTGCAGGACAGATGTCAAAACTGCTCTCCCAAAACTTGTCTCCTTCTTGGCCCGAAGGTCCAGTCTATAATGCGTCACGAAGGTGGACACATTAGACCATGTGGCTGCTCTACAAATATCTGGAATATCCACACCACGCAGCAACGCTGTAGATGTTGCAACAGCTCTGGTGGAATGTGCTTTCAGACCCTCTGGTGGGGTCTTGCCTTGCAGTTCATAAGCTAGAGCAATAGTGAAGACAAGCCAACGAGAAACCGTTGAAGAGGAGACAGGGGATCCTTTATGTGATCCTTGGAAGCAGAGGAATAGCCTTGGAGCAACACGAATGTCCTTAGTCCGTGAAACATAATATGCCAAGGCTCTTCTAACGTCCAGAGAGTGGAGCATGCGCTCGATGTCCGATGATGGATGAGGAAACAAGGTTGGCAGCGTTAGTGATTGATTAAGGTGGAAATCAGATACAACCTTAGGCAAAAATGAGACATCAGGGTATAGAACAACTTTGTCTTCAAAGAACTGTAGGTAGGGAGCGTCGGATCGAAGAGCTGACAACTCACTTGCTCTTCTTGCCGAAGTAATGGCGACCAGAAACAAAGTTTTAAATGACAGCAAACGCATGTCACAGGATGACATGGGCTCAAAAGGGTGGCGCGTAAGAGCGCGTAAAACGAGTTGTAAAGACCATTGAGGCACCGGAGGCTTAACAGGAGGTCGGATGTTAGACAGACCCTTCAAGAAGGCCTTGAGGGTAGGGTGAGAGAAAAGTCGTGACGATTCAGAGTCCCGAGGCTGAAAGGAAACAATTGCTGAAATATAAACCTTAAGGGTAGATAACGCCAAGCCTGCATCAAACAAGTAACGTAAATAAGTGAGCAGGGTTTGGAGAGAAACAGGAGAAGTCTGTAACTGCTTCTCTTGGGCAAACTTGAGAAAATTAGTCCATTTGTACTTGTACAGTAGGTTAGTAGAGGGCTTTCTCGCTTTGTCTAGCACCTCCTGTATGGATGGGTGAACCTCCAAGCTGTCAGATGTAATGATTGCAGATCGGGATGGAGGATATTCCCTGAGTCCTGGGTGAGGAGATGAGGAACCATTGGCAATCTGACCACGTCCACCGCCATCTCCTTCAGGGTGGAAAACCAGGGTTGACGAGGCCACCATGGTGCAATGATAATTGCATCTGCTCTCTGTTGTTGAGCTCTGACCAGGGTTCTCTATATGAGCGGAATTGGTGGGAAGAGATACAGAAGGTCCGATTCCCATGGGATCATGAAAGCATCCCCAAGCGCATCCTCGCCTCTGCCGGCACGGGAAGCATACGCTTTGCATTTCCTGTTGCTCCGAGTCGCAAACATGTCCATTGTGGGATAACCCCACCGGGCACAGAGCATGCGGAAGATGTCCTCGCTCAGCTCCCATTCGTGGGACTGTCCCGTGAGACGACTCAATCTGTCCGCCAGTTCGTTGTCGGTCGTGGATATGTGTAGAGCTACCGGGAAGACATGATGCTGGTAGCACCATTCCCACAGGTGTATGGACAAGTACAGGAGTGACATGGATCGTGTCCCTCCCTGTTTGTTGATGTAAAACATGGTCGTGGTGTTGTCGGTGATTATCTGTACACCACGACCCTGTATTAGAGGGAGGAAGGACCGGAAGGCCTTTATTACCGCCAGCATCTCGAGATGATTGATGTGGAGATGTTTGTCTTGATTGGACCACAGGGCATGTATCCTGTGGGGTCCGCAATGTGCACCCCATCCTGTGGGACTGGCATCTGTTGTCACTTGTATTGATAGTTGCAGAGGACGAAATGGGCGGCCGATCAGAAGATGTGGTAGATACGTCCACCACTGTAGTTGTTTTGACAGTTCTGATGTGACAGGCAGATGTTTCTTTGGGCTGTCCTGAAGGGGATCGAAGAGAGCCAGGAACCATGCCTGCAGAGAGCGCATCTTTAGGCGCGCGTGTGTCACCGCAGATGTCGTAGAGGCCATGAGGCCGAGCAGATGTTGCGCATGATGAGCTGAGACTTTTGAATGAGGTCGAAATTTGTGAACAGCTCTGCTTATCTTTCGTATGCGGTCTGGTGGAAGGAATATCCGCGCCTTGACTGAATCCAGCCTTGCACCTATATAGTCGACCACCCGGGATGGTATCAGATGGGACTTCTTCTCGTTTACTGCGAGACCGAGGCCTTTCAGAGTGTGTAGGACAAACTTTGTGTTTCGAATTGACTTTCGTCTGGATGAGGAAACCACCAGCCAATCGTCTATATATGGGAATACTTGTATGCCGTGTAGACGAAGAAAAGCTGCCACTGGGGCCATGCACTTTGTGAAAGTGCGAGGAGCTGTGGACAGTCCGAAGGGGAGGGCACAGAATTGGTAGGCGGTGTTTTGAAAAATGAAGCGGAGATATTTTCTGTGATGTGGATGAATTGAAATATGAAAGTAGGCGTCCTTTAGATCTATTACCACAAACCAATCTTTTCTTTTTAGCAAGTGAATAATGGATTCCAATGTGATCATCCGGAAACGCCGTGGATGCAGGTAAGTGTTTAGATCTCTTAGGTCTAGAATGGGCCTGATTCCGCCGTCTTTCTTTGGTACAGCGAAGTAACGGGAGTAGAAGCCGTGTGGAATGTCCCGTGATGGCACTTGTTGAATAGCTTGTTTTTGGAGAAGGGTGAGAATTTCTTCTTCTAGCACAATGTCGAAGGATGTAAACTTGATTTGTCCTAGCGGAGGAAGTTCTGCAAATTCTAATCGGTAGCCGAATTGGATAATACTTAAGACCCAAGAGTCTTTTGTGATGTTGACCCAGTTGCGAAAATAAGGGGCTAGTCGAGTGGGAGTGCATGGTTCGGGTGACATTATTGTCAAGTCAAAGGTACTGCTTTGATTTCTTGGCAGGTGGTCTGTATGGTTGACGGCGTTGTGAAGAATTTTGCGGCCGGAAGGTGGAAGCAGAAGAGGAGGCTTGAAAGGGTCTAGTCTGGTTCTGATTCTTGAAGGGACGGTAAGACTGAGAAGCAGATTGTTGATAACGTTGTTGTGGTTTGCGCCACTGATATCTGTTGAAACTGGGCTGCTGTTGGATTGTATAAGATTTAGCAGTCTTCTTGATTTTATGAAGGTTCTCCAGTGAGTCATCGGTTTTCTCATTGAAGAGACCCTTAGCATCGAACGGCAAGTCCTCTATACGAGTCTTGACGTCATCTATAATCCCTGAGGATCTGAGCCACGCATGCCGTCGCAAGGTGATGGCTGATGTCAGTGTTTTTGAAGCTGTGTCTGCTGAATGGCGAGCAGCCAGTCGCTGATGTTTAGAAAGAGTAAGGGCCTCAGCATAGGTGTTCAAGAGGGCTTGTCTGGTGTCCTCTGGGGCTGCTTGGAGGGTCGGCAGGACCCTAGACCAGAGTTGTCTTTGGTAAGCCCCCATGGCAGCTTGGTAGTTTGCCACTCTGAGCAAAAACGTAGTGAAGGAATATATCTTCCTACCCAGCACATCTAGTTTTCTACCTTCCCTATTCGTAGGGGTAACTTGTGATTTTCCAGATGATTTAGACGAACTAGATTGGACAATTATGGAATTGGGGGCAGGATGTTTGACGAGAAAATTAGTGTCCTCCCCATGGGTGCGGTACAAATTTTCAGTCCTGCGAGTCACGGGTGCAGAAGTAGATGGTTTATCCCACGACTCTTTGATAAGGTCCATTAGAGTTGGAATGAACGCTAGGCTCAGTGGAGGAGTTCGTTCTTGATTAATGTCTCCGAATATGAGGTCTTCAGTAGGAGGAGCAGGTTGTTCAGTTTGTAACTTCAACGTCTTAGCCATCCTAGAAATCATCTGAACAAACGATGAAAAGTCCTCTGAGGGGGAGGATGGGTGGGGGTCACCAGCATCTGACTCCACGTTGTCTCCCTCTATAGATGTTTCATCGGAGACCTCTGAGAAGACCTCCTCGTCTTGATTTGAATCAGGAGATGTAAGTATGTCACCTTGATCGGAGGCGGGAGGTAACTGTGAAGATTTCTTTGATTTTCGCTTTCTGTTACCTGGGTCAGGTAAAGAATGTGTACGAGTCGAGGATGTTCTAGGTGGGGTAGTCTTCGACGTCGATGTGGACTTGGTCCGCGTCGACACCTCCGTAGCGTTTTCCTTGCGCCTAGGCGCCTGTTGGATGTCGACGTCAAGATGTTGTCGGCGTCGACGTCGAGGAGGAGACGAGGATGAAGAGGAGGACGGAGAGGCGTATACGTATCTAATCCTCTTCTTCCTACGAAATCCATCGTCACTCGACACGGATTCAGTGTCCGAGTCGTCATATCGACGTCGACGACGGGACTTGTGACGATCGACCTCAACATAAATGGGGTCGTCGTACGTCTTTCTATGTCGGCGTCGAGAAGGTCTAGGCAGGACCACCACCTCACGTCGTGGAGATCGGCGGCGATCCGGAGACAAATACTTTGTCTTTGCCACCCGTTTACGGGGCGGAGAGACGGGCCTCGAGACTGTCGACGGCGAAGAAGGCGCCGGTGATGCCCGCCCGGTAGAAACAGGGCTATAATGGGCAGAAGCCGGGCTAGAGACTATGTCGACTAGCTGGCTAGGGCTCGGCGAGCCGTCGGGGCCGACCGGAGAGGTCTCGAGCTGCCGCGGAGGTAGAGAAGCGGCGGTTTCAGAGAGGGATTCCCGGTCCCGGGATGAATCCTCCAAGATCGGTGACGGCAAGGAGGCTGAGACTGGGGGGATCCGTTTGCGACTGTCCTTTTTCTTATCTTTCTTGGTCTTTTCCGACACTTTCTTTTGTTTCAGGTGGTCTTTCGACGACGAGGCCGAAGAAGTCTTAGACGCCGAGGTAGGTTTCTTCGTCGACGTGGACGACTTCTTTGACAATTTGTCGACCGATTTCGATGTCGACAAGGGTGGAGGGGAGGCAATCCGTACCTCAGATCGGGGGGTAGCCGACGGCGTCGGAGTCGTTTCCATCTCGGACGGCTTCGACGAGGAAAGGGTTTTTTCCCACAAATAGAGTGTCAGACGTTGTTGACGGGCTTTAAGGGCAGCCTTGGTGAAAGTTTTGCAATGCCTACACGAATGGGGCTGGTGGGACTCACCCAAACAAAATAGGCAGCGGTCGTGACCATCAGAGAAGGGTAGCTTGCGGGAGCACGAAACGCACCTACTGAAAGGTCCGGACGGGGACATAAAGTTAAATAGATAAGCGGGAGACTCACGATCGACTGGTAGAAAGTCCGGAAATATTGAATTTCCCGATCGTCAAAGAAGAAAGGTTACAGCGGTAGGCTGTAAAAGGGCGGGAAAACGGCGATTTGAAATATACCGTGAAGCGAAGAATCGTCAGGCAGTCCGTGGTCGAGGGGCAATAGAAATATACAATATCCGAAGGAAGTCCGAGTCAAAGCCGAAATATCTTTAGAATTGATCGAATTGATCGAAAATAGAAGCTCTTATACCGAGAAGTTCCAAGCACCAGAGGCGGTAAAATGGAACTGAAGGCTGAGGCGGGTGGAGCATGCGTGATAGGGGCAATTCTAACTTTGTTACTTTTGTACAAAAGCTCTAGAAGATTCCGAGAAGACCAGCGCAGGCGCTGTCTAAACCCAATTGTGTGCATTCACAGAGGCCACGAAGAAGAATTTATCATTATTCTCAGAGGAGGTGAACTGCAAACCTGAGCCATAATCTGACTGCTAGCCTTAATTCTAGAGTAGACACAATGAATCAACTGCTAAACAGTGAGTCAACACTCTTGCAATTCCCACTGATTCAAGGGGTCAACTCTCATTGGGACTACCAATTTGATTCAGGCCATGGTTTGCTCTGTGAACCCTCATGTCTTGCTTGTGTGTTTGTCTGTGCCAGTCCAGTAGCCCAGCAGGAAACTTGGCAAAAGAATCAGAGTCATGAAGCTCTGAAATGAGAGGCATCTAGTTTCAGCCAGAAAAAGGCAGGTGAGAAAGAGGATGAAGGTGTCTGTAATGAGTGACATCTTGGCCATAACGCATTGTGTATGGAGGATGTCACAGGCGAAGTTTCCCTTCAGTTCACATACCCCCTTGGTTCTTATGGACCTAAAAAGCAATCAGGTGGTCTATTGTTATTTTGGGGGGAAGGTAGTATGAAGAAAACATACACATAAATAACCTAGAAGTAAAATTAGACCATTGGTTTAACAAGCAGTAGAAAATTACAGCAACTGTGGGTTATATCTAGTTTCAGCCATAAACAGAGTAGATTTATTTTAATCAATGACTGGAACTGAACTGTTGTTCATATAAGGTTTCCATAACATGCTGTGGCTAATTGTGTCAAATTGAAAAGGAACTGGAGCTCATCTCAGTTGTGCAATTAAGCACAAGTCCAGATATGCAATGAAGACACGTAATGATACCTCAAATCAATTAGCCACATGAATCTTATGAAAAAAGCTATAGGATTTTGGCCAACAGGACTTAAATTAGAACTCTTCCAAAATAGAAAGATGCTTCCTGAGATTACAACCAAAGGCATCTAATTCATCTGAGATTACAACCAGAGGCATCCAATCGAATTAATCTTTTCCTCTCTTTTCTGTAACAGAAAAAGACAGAAGAAACAGTGGGAAAGCAAGGAAGAGTTGCTGGTTGAAAATGATGTCTGTGCACTTCATAAAATTGACAATTTCAGGAATGAATCAATGTGATTGCATGAACAATGTCTTATCTGGGAGAACCCTTAGAACCCTTAGTTAACTTAAGCTCCATTGATTTCAGTGCTCTAAGTAGAACTACAACTGGAGCAGTGAGAGAGGAACACTGGCGATACACACATTGGGTAGCCGCTTCCCTTTCTGAAGGCACAGAGCCTGTGATGAATTCTTAGCCCAGATAGTGCAACCTCTTGTTCACTCTTGCCTGAGGACCCATTTGACATGGCTGGAGTATACCTTTCAGCTCAAAGAACTTCTGTTGCTTTCCGTTTTCCACAACTCACTGTACCATGATCTTTGATTTCGAGTCGATAAACAGAATCTCTTTAGAAAATCTAAACACTGTGGGCATACACTCTGCTCTGTCACAATGATGCCGGGAATGTGCATTGTCCATCAGGTCTCTAAGACAACTGCTAGAGGAAGCACAGTGTGTCTGCATGATGCCATCCTAGAGCTATATCCCTCTCAACCCTGCTGCCACGGACATGTACAAGAGGAAAGCGTGGCCACTGGCTTAGGATTTTTCCTCCTTCAGGCAGTGGATAAACTATATACAGTCCAGTTCTGACTGCAAAAATATGGATCAACCACTTGGCTGTTCAACTTTTTTTGGCATTTTACCGATCTATTGAGGCAGATACAGGGCAGCATGGAAGAAAAAAAATGTATACTACTAATAAGCTAAGTTAAAGCACCTTAAAGCACGAGTAAGTTCTGGAGAAAGTTGTATTTTGTGTCCCAAGTGTCAAAGAAACATGTACCCCGTAATTGCTCATTCCGCTGTCGAGCCCCAATCTCAAGTCCCTGGTGTGTGGTGTGGTGAGTGGTCTCTACTTTGTTGGCGAGATCATTCAGGCTGCTGGAGAACTTCTCCATCTGGTCGATGATACCATTCAAAGACCTGCAAAATGCAAGGAGTGCACCGTGTTGTCTCCCTTTGGCTTTTTCTGCTAAAAGCTTAAAAGTAGAGATGGGGGTATTCATATACGAATATCCCCCCACAGGTGGAAATAACGAGGGTCTGGCCCCATGGGGCCGGACTGTCCACTCACCATTCCGCCACGGATGCGCGCTCGATGGAGCCTTCCTATCGTGCCGTTGTCCGCAATAGTTTAGCCACTCTGCGACCTGGCAGAGAGGCTTGTCATCCCGCCTCCTGCCAGGAGTGGCTAATCCAGTGCGGACAATGGCGCAATAGGAAGGCTCCATCGAGCATGCGTCCGTGGCGGAATGGTGAGTGGACAGTCTGGCCCCATGGGACCCTCGTTATATCCACCTGTGGGGGGATATTCGTATTCAAATACGAATACCCCCATCTCTACTTAAAAGTCTCAGGTTTTGCTATTATTATGTGGAATTCATACATATGTTAGTCAGGGAGGTGAAGAAAGTCTCCAACCTCTACCTGTACCCCACCCCACTTGATTCCACAGGTATCAGCTGTTACCTGGTGTAAGAGGTGGCACTGGTCACAGCATCAATCTCCTGAGCCTTGAGCTGTTTTAGCCGTTGCAACTGCTCTTCATGGTCTTTGCGCATTTCTAGGATGGACATCCTGCAGGTCCAAAGAGGAAAAGACCTCATACAATTCACACATCCTTACTCATAAACTGAAATAAAATAAGTGGGTTCTTGGATATTTCTGTGTACATAATGCACACTTTGTGATCACACAGAAATCTTGGCCTTATGTAGAAGGAATAAAAATTCAAAGAAAGGTAACTGGTTAGCATGTCTGACTTTTACTTCCAAAAAAAATCTTCCATTGAAAGTCCATTTAATTTCCCCTCCATCTCTCCCTTGGCTCCTGCTTACCGCTGAAGCTCCCGCAGCCGATCAATCTCCTTCACCCTTTCCTGCTCCAGCTCTGTGAGTTGGCGCTGGTGTTGAGCCAGCATCTCTGATTTGGCCTGCTCCACACTCTGGCAGCGAGACAGGTATTGCTCTGTCAACTCCTGATTCTCTTGCTGTACACGCTCCTCACGCTGGCGGTATGACTCCTCAATCACCTTCACACGGTTCCTGTCCCCAGAAAATCCCATGCAAGTCCCTATGGTTATTTGGCCTGAAATAACAATAAGGACTCTCCTGCAAGTAGAACTGATAAGAGCACATTCGAATGCAGGCCTATTGACTAGGACACAGGCAAGAGAAAGAGCTGCTCGTATCTGAAGGAATAAATTCCCTTGTTAAGTCTGCTTATGAATAAACTTCTCATCATTTTCTGTTTTATGCTGCTGCTGATGATATGGATCTTCATGGTAATGCTCTACTGCAATTGTGTGTGCCTTCAGAATCATCATTACCTGTGAGCATTCTCAATGATTTCCAGATCCTCCTGATGACGCTGCTGCAGACTTTCCAGCAACAGTTTCTGTTGATTCTTCTCCAGCTCCAGCCGCCTCACCTGAATGTAGTTAAAAACTTAGTATTTGTGAAGTGTTTTTTAAAAAGCTTTACTTTAAAAAATGTCAAAAGGTCAGCCATAATTTAGCATAAAATGTGGACAGTGCAGAACAATAATCAGATCATGCTAGGTTATTGCAGTAGTCTTGTAACCATATATCATTTCAACATTTTATGGAAAAGCTATTAGTGTACATCCCAGAAAGGCAACATGGGCCAAGGGGCCATGTTGTAACCCCAACACTCCTCATAGGTTGCAACAGGCCTGGAAATGGCTGGACATAGCCAAAAAATTAATTAATTAATTAATTACCCACCCACCCCACATCTGGCTACAGAGGCCACTCTGGGCAGTTTTACAAAAGATAAAACAACAATAACATCATTAAATAATAAAAATGTTAATATCATAATAATATAAAAAATAAACAATAAACATATACTAATTGTTAAAGATTAAACTAAAATACAGCAGAAAAACATTTAATAAAAGCATTCAAGATGACAGGATAAATGGCTTAAAAGCTGGAAGTGGCTCTGGAAGATGAAAATTTTGGAAGGCCCATCTAAAGAGGAGCAATGAACAAAACCAAAAGTGTTCAGATGGCCAGCTCCATTTTGATTTTGAAGGTTTTGTGGAAAGGCTTCTAGAAGCTCTCAAGAGCAGAAAACTCAAAATTTTGATCCTCTCCAAAGTGTTTAGAATTTTTTTTGTACTGTGGTTTCTGGGATAGCCTGGGAAGCTGCAACAATGTTCTTGAGGGTCCGCATCACACTTTGCTCAGCCCAGCTAAGATATTAGTCCTATTCTGAAGTAGCACTCATGCATGGATTCCTCACTTGAAGAAGGCCTTGTGCACTAGCACTAGCTCCGCTGTTTTTCAGATCAGATCAGCTTGCCCCACCCAAACAGGCACATGCTCATCATGGACAATTGCAGGGAGGCAGTCTGCACAAGTACTGTGCTTCCTTCATAACAAGACTAATCTCTGTGCCGGGTCTGGGTGCAGGAAGCTTAGGAGACTACAGGGAAAACCCAAGGATTTGGCAAACATTTCTGAAAAATGTGATTAAGAAATTACGACTTCCATGCCCTCACCCATATCCACACACTGAGGCCTTCTAATACACAGCCGGTCCAAGGCTACAAAATCACAACTGAAAGAATAACAAGTTTTATTTGGCTCAAGCATACAAAGAACACAGCCCACTTCTGCAATCCATGGAAGTTTGTGTGTTAGCTTGTTGCTATTGCTGCAACAGATTAACAGGGCTACCCTCTCACCAGGGAATTTTCACTATCCAAGCACATTTACGAAAGCAGAATGGGATTTTCATTGTTTTGTCGAGTTGTCCTTTTCAGGGTTCCGGTTAGCCAGCCAAGCCTTCTTGCAGGTTACTTTACCCCACTGGATTCCTCCCTCAAGTTCCTTAAACATAACAGTAAGAATTTTGTGCTCACTGAGCATACTCACATCTTATTAGCCTGTTTTTGTTTCTATCCCCTTGAGTTTTTCTCCCTGAAAAATGTTTATACCTCTGAAAACGTTGGCTTCCTGCAAATTACTGATACTTTCCTCTTCTGTGTGAATGGTGCTGTACAGGCTACATAAAGGTTCCCTTTAAAAAAGGAATTTGCTATTTCACATACAGAATAGTCCTTTTATTAAAAGAAAATTAGGTAGAGCTATTTTTGTCTCACCCTCTAGCTATAAAGAGAGCTATCTCAACTATTAATACAATTGCCTTACCTGGCCTTCCAGCGCAGTGATACGGGTCTGGGCAATGAGCAGTTCTGCCTGGTAACCAGCCAGGCTCTCTCGCAGCTGCACTTGCACTTCTGCCAGTCTTTTTTCATACTCAGCAGTACTTGGTGAACTCGCCAGATGGGGTTCAGAAGGTAGAAGCTGGGCAAATAAATGAATGGGGAGGCAGTGGGAGAGATATACATGAAAAGCATTTCTTGCACAGAAAGCATGATCCAAGGATTAGAAAAAAATGGCAAGATTAGTGTGGAGTAAGCTTACTAAGAAATCATATAGGTAAAAGCAATAACGATATAAATTGTTCTCTACCACATTCTGTACTTTATTTACCCCTTACCTTGTTCCAAATCCCCTTTCCTACAATCTTCCCTGACCCAATGGAAAATGAATAAATTTTTTTTTAAAAAGGGCTGTTTTCACAAATCAAGTGACAGATATGCAATAGTCTTCAACCTATCCATACTATGTACTGGAATTGTGGTTGAGAGTAAAGGGAAGAGCCACTTTAAAACTCGACGGACACTCTAACCAACCCTGCTCTATTATTTCATTTATACAGGTAGAGAAATTCAAATTAATCTAGAGATGTACATAAATTCAAATGAAGTTCCAGCAGCCGCTTGGTGTATGAGCAAGTTAGGTTCAACAGACCTTTTGGGATATGACATTCACTCAGACCACTTGCTGCCTCTATAGAGCTCCTCATATCAGTTGAGAAAACATGGCAGCCCCAGCCCCCAATTAACCATGCAAAACGTCCCAGAAAGCTTTCTTGTATTTCAATAGGGCCTTATTTGTAATTGCTTTTACTTACACATGCTATTTTAATATTGCAATCCTGTTGTATGAGTACTGTACATCAATATACCAAATAAATAAATGAAACAGGGCAACTTGTTGGAGAGATAATCCTGTTGTAGAAACACATAATTACAGACAGAAAGGGTTTTCTCTTTTGGCAAGCCCTCCACCTACAGATAACTGCCATAGATTAAACAAGAAAACTCTTTTCCAGGAAGTTTATCTAAGGAATATAGCTCAACATATTTGCTGATACTTCAAAACTGGGAATTGTGCAAGTGCCAAAAACTCAGGTAGGTAAAATCTGAGATTGCTTAACAATGTTATGAGAAACCTGTAATTTATTATAGATGCTGGGAGAACACACACAGAGAATGTTCCAAGTCTGGGAGGTTCACACCTGCTTCTAAGTCAAAACACTGGTTATTAGATTGAACATTCTTCCTAGCTGACTTCCCTTTCCCTGTGAATCCATACACAAGGATAAGGGAACATGTTTTAAACTTTTACATTAATTTCTAGAGACATACATGTACTTATAAAACAAACTTATTTATCCTTCCCACTTCTCTTCTGCATATAAAAATAAAATCTCCACTTGATGCTTACCTGGAGATGTTTAGGAATCCTTGGGATGTCTTGCTGTCCTTGAAAAACTGCTGCTGCTGCTGGAAATCCAATATATGTTGCTATCAGATGTAGCAATGTACAACGATAACCTCTCTCCCATTTTCATTTCAGAAAATAGTTTTACAGTTTTATAGTTACGTCTCCATTGCAAAAATGCAGCAAAATAGATGTCAAGTGTACTTTGCCCTAAACTGCTCATCAGACCTAAACAGACAGGAGGTTAGGCAAGTTTATCCTGCTTTTGGGGTTCTTTTTACAGCCATTGTTGCAAATGCATCAGAATGGGAAGGGAGCAAACAGGAGAAGAAGAGGAAGAATGGAGAGAACTGACTGAGGATTACTGGCCCTTTATACTTATATAGGGTGAAGTGCAGCCTCAAAAATGTTCCTTCTACACCAGTTTCACAAATGTGGAAAAAGTGATCTGCAGACACATTAACACTGAGCATGTGGGCAGCTCTACTATCAAGCAAAGTGTGGCAGCTGCCCTGGGAAACGAACGACAGCAAGAGTGGGTAGCACTCTTACACCCCACACCCCATCTCCGAAGGCAGGCTGTCACGTGCCTCCGAAGTAGTCTGCTGCCTCAGGTACAATGCAGGGCATTGTCCTGTTGTAACTAGCCCTGGATAAAGATTCAACGGCCAGTCCACACTGGATGCTATAGATGAGAAGGGCACCATCTCTGCCCTAGGCAGCAACATATCTTATGAATCTATGACTGAATAACATTTAGTATGTGACTTCCAGCTAGAGAAGATTCTGCTTCAGTACAAAGACAACGGCAGGAAAGACGTCTCAGGCAAGGAAATTAAACCAAGAGATGAAGACAGAAAAACAAGTGAAACAAATGCAACTTCCCTGTTCAACAGCATCCAACAGTCCTCTAAGATATCAGAGGAAGTGCATTTCATTCTGCTGCACTTGGTAGACCTGAAATGTTCCTACCGTTTGTTATAGTAACAAGGAAAATGATTGTTAAGCAGTTTCTTTTGAAAACAACTTTGCATGATAGATTGACTCAAACCCTGTTGCTTAGTGTAATAGCCCATTGAATCAGCTGGGATTTGCTGAGTCAACTCCTCAAGTTCTATGGATTCAAATGGGTTTACTCTAGTTGCAACATACTACACTAAACAATAAGATTTCAGCCATGTTTTCTTATAGTTAAGTAATAATGAATGACAGTGATACTTAGAAAGTGTTCATTCCTGTAGTACTTCAACTTTGAACCTCACTTGTGTCTCCATGGGGAGTCCCTTTCCTGGAATCAGATGGAAAAGCAGGCGTAGTCTTTTCCTGAGATTTTAACTGAGGCACAGGAGACCTGTCATAAGCACAGAAAGGACAATGTTCCTAATTAGATGGGCATTCAGTTAGCAGCCTTTTATTCAGGAATATGCACCAACTGACAATCTTGTTAAGATTACAATTCACCTCGGAGCATATACTGAAAATAATTTAGGCAACGAACATGGAGTCCCTCGGGAAAGAGCGAAACTCCATCATTGGCTGTGGAAAGGTCTGCAGGCTGTTAAGGAAATCTAGCCCGGAAAGCCTTCCAGCTGCAGGCACAGCAGCCTCTATTGCTCTTGCTGTTCCGCTCTCAGCTGCCCTTCCACTTTCATACACAGAAGTCAATCACCTTGGCAGATGCATCTTACTAGTGGATGAAACTTCCTATAATGAGATAGCATTATCTTTCACCACACAAGTCGGACACATAACCAACATTTGTCTTAGAAGAGGCAGTTGTGTTAGTCTGTGCTAGCATATCAGGCAAAAGAAAATAAAAATAAAGAAGACAAAAATGTTGTGGCACCTTAAAGACTAACTGCTATATTTGAATGTGAGCTTTCACAGACAAATCCATGCCCTCAAACGCTTCCTTTAAGATGCTACAACATTTTTGTCTTCTTTATTTCATTTTTTGTGTGTGTTTGCCTGATATGACAACATTAGTTTTCGAAAATGCAGCATCTGTTAGCTGAGGCTGTCATCTTATTCTGACAAATTTATTTTTATTTATTTTGTATCATTTCTAGGCTGCCTTTCTCCTGATGAGGGGACTCAAGGCGGCTCACGAAGTTGAAACAAGTAAAATTAAAACACAGTGAATTACACATCAAAAGCAATTAAACTATAATAATAATTAAAATACATTAAGCAATTAAAACATTTAGAACTTAATTGCAGGATGAACATACAAGCAAGAAGAACCGCCCAGAGTGGCCTTGGCTGCCAGATGAGTGGTGAATGAATGAATGAATGAATAATTAAATAAATAACTTAAAAAACAAACTTACTTAGCTAAAAATTGGACCCCACGGAATCAGCTATGGTTATTAAAATAATAATAATTAATGATAGGGCTGGACTTGATAGAAACTTATAGCACAAAAGAGCATTGGTGGATTAGATCACAGGCCCATCAGGTCTAGCATCCTGTTTCTCACAGTGCTTGACAAAATGCCTACAGAAAAGCCATAAGCAAATTCTTACTCAGGTTCTTCTAACATGACAGGTTTATCCACTTGGACAAGTGACTGCTGGTGTCTTTGTGCAGAGGTGGCACGCTGACTGTGAAAACAAGCACAAAAACACAAAACGAATGTATTTTATTTGTGTCAAAGATTTATACTTTTAAAATTTATATATAAGCTGTCATTTAAAGCAGCGGTCCCCAATTTTTTTGGGACTGCGGACCGGTTGGGGGGGCAGGCTCTGTGCGTGGGGGGGCGGGGGCACCCCCGAGCTTGCAGGGGGGGTGTTGCGCTCACCCCTGCGCAAGCGCGACACACCCCTGCGTGAGCGTGACACGCCCCCCGTGAGCGCAATGCCCCCTGCGTGAGCGCGACGCGCCCACCATGGGGGGGGCGGAGATCTGTCTCCACGGCCCAGTTCTGGCAAGCCCACGGACCGGCACCGGGCCGCGGATCGGGGTTTGGGGACCCCTGATTTACAGCTAATTCTCAAAAGACAGTACACACCTGATTTTAAAACCACAGATGTAAGAATATCTAATTGACACAATTGTACAAAGACAGTGAGAGAATATTCCCCTTGGCATCTGCCTGTAAGCTTTCAAGGGCCAGCAATGCATGCAACACTAAAAACTGCTTTTCTTGTGCACTGGGATCTGTGCACCTAAACATGTTCTACATATTAAATAATATACAAAATATAATTGGCAAACACCAGCAGGCTGAATAAAGGTTTGCCATTCACCAAGTCTGAAAAACATTAAGTGCAGAAATAGAAAAAGCTTTGGTCTTACAAGGTAAGAGTGGTGGAATCTGCCTCCACTCCATCTGAGGGCCCAGGTCTCTTCTCCGTCACCTTCTCTTGTATTCGTGATTTCTTCTGTGTTAAGACATTACTGAGCCAGCTGTCACCATCATCATCATTGGGTTCAGGCTTCTGTGCTGCTGCTTCAGGAGCTGGCCTGGGTCTGGAAGGGAACTGGCTGATAAGAGCAGGGTATTCGCCCTCTGAAGGTCCAAGTGGCACTTCCACTGTGGTTCCTCTTGTGCTGCTCTTGCTGGAGTCCTTTGGTGGAGATGAAGGTCGCAAGTCAAAATCTTCATCTGTCAGTCCGAGCCAATCAGCTCCAACTTTGCTGCGTACTGGGCTGGAAGAAGCTGGAGTGGAAGGCTTCGATCTCTGGTCTGTTTTGAGCTCACTGAGGTTCTCTGAGGAAAACCTAAAACAGAAAAATAATCAGGAGAGCTAAATTTTACCAAAAGCCTTGCAGGAGAAAAGGTTACATTTTGTGATTAATGTAATCGTTACCTGACAGATTGTCTTCTTGACTGCCGTCCTTCTGGAGTTGAGGCCACGGTGGGTTGGTAGCCTCCAAAAGTGAACTCATCCCCTAGACTGTTTTCCTTCTCTGTATAGAAACAACATTCTCAACAATTAAGCTGACAAAATACACAAGGAAGAATTCACTTCTGCCAAGCAGGAGTGAGGAACCTGGGACTGGCTTCTGCTCCTCTCATCCATGACCACCGACGGTGCTGGCTAGGGCTTACAGGAGCTGGAGTCCACCATAATGTGAAGCACCAAGTACGCTACCCCTGCTTTAGAAACTCTAAAATATACAATACAAATTTATTCTACAGCCAAAGGCCCAATAAGAAACTCTAAAATGAATTCAAAAGAGACAAACAGATCTAAGAGGTAGACAGAATATATGTACAGATTATTAAAAGCCATCATTGTTTAAAGAAGAATTTCTTACAGAAACATAGAATGCCAGGGATTGAAATGATGGTGCTGAAGCTGTAGTTCAATAGCTGGAGCATACAGCTGACACACAAGAGGTTCCAGCATTCAATCTCTGGCATCTCCAGGTTGGACTGTGAAATACTTCTGCTCAAAATTACAGAGCTCTACTGCCAGTCAGTGTAGAAAACAAGGGCCTAGATGACTTAAAGGTAAAGGTTCCCTTGACATTTAGTCCAGTCGTGTCTAGGGCGCGGTGCTCATCCCCGTCTCCAAGCCATAGAGCCAGCGTTTGTCCAAAGACAGTTTCCGTGGTCACGTGGCCAGCGCGACTAGACACGGAATGCCGTTACCTTCCCACCGTGGTGGTACCCATTTATCTACTCGCATTTTTTACATGCTTTCGAACGGCTAGGTTGGCAGGAGCTGGGACAAGCGACAGGGATTCGATCTTACGACTGCTGGTCTTCTGACCTTGCAGCACAGAGGCTTCTGCGGTTTAACCCGCAGCGCCACCACGTCCCGGTCTAGATGACTTAGATGGACCAACAGCCTGACTTATTATAAGAAAGCTTCCAATGTACTTCAAAAACAAACCAGGCCATGGATGTGGAGAAATACATTTGCATGGGATAAGTGTATGTCTTGATGTGAGGGTTCTGTTGTCTGCTCCGACTCTTTTGCAAAAAATGCACCCACCCTTCTTGGTTTAGACAAGGGAGTAACATTTATTGGGGTATTCAACAACAGTCCAGTGTCAACAAAAGCATTCCAAACTTTCTTCCCATTCAACAACGGGTCTGATGAGGGGTTCCAATCATCTGTTTTGAAAGGGTTCTTACCCTGGCTGTTCCAGGGGCCCGGCCACTCAGGTAGGGTATCTGGACTCAATAATAATCCCTCCTCTCCTTCCAACAGGGGGATGGTGTCCTCCTCCCGAACGTCCACCCGGTCACACTCCCCGGGGGGTTCCCCCGTCTCCCACGGGACTCCAAGAATTCTCTCTGTTGATTCTCCCATATCCTCCATTCCAACCTCTCCCTTCGTTCACTTTCCACTCTCTCTCTTTCCTCTCTCAATTTCCTTCTCCACTCCTTAGTCTCTCGCTCACCCCAATAGGAAGGTCTGGTGTTCAATTCACATCTCCTTCTGGCATCTGCCTCTTCCTTAGGGACTCGCAGCTTTTCTGTCTTTCCAGTCCATGGATCTTCCACCCAGATCCATTCCCAGCCCCCCGGTAATTCTCCCTCTCCCCTTTTTATATCCCCTAACCCAGCCTCCACTACTTCCCGCCTTTTTTCTCCCGCGCCCGCCAAGGTAGTCCCGGGTTCCGTGATCCTTAGTTCTTTCAAATCTCCCTCCAAATTCCCCGGGTCATGTCCAGGAGCTCTTGTCTTCCGGGGTGGGGGAACTGGTGGGGTCTGGCTCTCTTTCTCAGCGGTCGGCGGGAGGGACGGCACTCCCGAGAGAGGGGTCTCTCTCTCGCTCTCCTTCTTACACTTGAACACTCAAAATACAGAGCTAATATTGGAAACTACAGTGATTTCAATGGATCAATTAGTGACAAGAATGGTACATGAAGAAGGGACAGCCTAGCTGGTTGTTGTAATTTCCCCTGTTGTTCAGAAAAAAAATGCTGCAAAACATATTCCACCTTGAGTGGTGCAGCAGGACAGCAGGGGAGCACTCAAGTTTTTAAGTGAGCACTGCATAAAAGGCTACCAAATGGGGGCATGCATTGGGTGTATGACACCTTTTGTTTTATTCACAGGCACTATATAACACATAACTAGGAAGTTCATTCAACTGCATTCCATATGGTAATTGCAAGAGCTAGTCAAGGGATGAATTGCATTTTCCCAGTGGCAAATTACTGAGCACCAAGAAAATGTGATAACCCTGTAACAGATGTTATGTTTCAGGTTTGGGGAAAACACTTTAACATCTTTCCAAAACAAGCAAAGTTAAATATTTTGTGTGTAGTCACCGATGTATAGGCAAGAAACACCAGACAAGCATATCAGGACATATCACCCGTATCTTTTCAAGCACTTTCTCATGTCCCTAATTCAAGTTGAGGGTATTTGTAATTCTTCAGAGGCAAGCAAAAAAGACTCCTCAGAAAACAGTATGTATGGAAGAAACAAGAAGAATAATGGAAGACTCATTCCTACCACACTTGCCTGCCTGCTTTTCATATTTCTTATCCAGTTTCAATTCCTTGTGTTCTCCTATGCTTGGTCGCTCCAGAAGTTTTTTTGCTGTTCCTCGTCCCAGCAATTCATCTAACATAGACCGGGCAGGGCGAGGTTCCTCACTGTCAAAGAGAAATATATATTTGGTCTCATCAACCAACCCATATTATATATAGGGACAATATTTTGGCCTTTTTGGCACCCATAGCTCCATGTTCCAGGACTTGCTTCAATTCTAGCCTTCAGAATTCTCAGAAATATCATGAAGACACATAGGCTTTTTCTGTTATAAAAATCAGAAAAATAATCCTATGTATTAGATGAAAAGCCTATCTGGTAGACCATATAATTTCCTATTCAGGCCAGTCAAACACCTAAGGAAAACCCATTGTTATTTGCATGTCCATTTCCCCAGTTAGATGTCCAATTTTTTGCCTTCCAGGCTACAAATCACATTATCCCCACTTCTGCCCAATGCTCAGAAACTGGAATGACTTTTTACTATAATTAGCAAGAGCAACTGTAGAACTCACAATGACCTCCTGTAATTTGCAACAAACGGCAGGCCTGCCATTTGACCGTTATACATTCCTTGAGTCCCATTACTGCTCTGGTTCTTGAGTGCCTAGGGAGTTTCAACTATCCTACAGGTCATTCCTGCTCTAACTCAAACATAAGGGAAACTAAATGAGTGCGTATACTGCAAAGTGTAACATAAATTCCATCACCTTAGTTTGTCTCAAATGTGAAGCAATATTTCCTCTTTTGCATAACCAATAATGTTATTATTTCGCTTTTGACTAAAAGAATTTCATGGCTCACTGCATTTTAGTGAACAGAGGTGTCTTACTCTTCACACTTTCTGCCAGATTTCTGTTCTGCTCTGGGGTTTTCACCAAACCCCAGAGCATCCATGAGATCATCCCCATCATCCTCAAATGTTAGCTCCTTTTTCTGGTCAGGGGCCACAGCAGATGCAGATGTAGGCATAGATGTTCCTGAGCAATCAAATTGAAAAGGTTTGTTATGATACATTCCAATTTTACAGCTTCCCCCACCCCTGATGTTAACATCAATCTATTCATTCAGAAAATGCTTACATTAACTGTGACTACTGAGTCTTCTCCGTAACTTTTATGCAAAAAGAGTTAATGTTTTCTTGCTTCTACTCTCTTTTCTCTAGAATTACCATCCTTACCTTCTCATATTTCAGCAATATAATTAACAAACTACTGACATCTAAGTGTTTTCAGACATTTCAATTTGTGGGGCCTTAAACTTGCAAACAAACATAATAAAATGCAATTACAGCACCAGGCAGTCCAGTGCAGGCTTGTAAGACCACTGAGATTTTTATGGATTACTGAACCTTTCATAAATGGGCAGGCAAAGTTCAGTCTTGGGGCTACGTGTTCTCCATCAGACTGCCAAACTTTTCCCCAGCAAAAAAGGGGAAGTGCTGCTCCTGAAAGCTTCCAGGAACAAGAACTTACCTTTTAAACGGGTTGCAATCCTTTCCACATGAGAAGTGCACTTTCAGTTTCATTTCTCCACTTTTGCTAGTTTATGCACCCTGAGCTTTATGGAGCCAGAAAGGTGGCCTCTAGATTAGTTGAAATGGCCCATCTATGTTTTCAGGTCCTGCATACCTTATTACTGCCTATTCTGCTGGAATGGGGATTACTGATGAAATATTGCTTCAATAATCAACTATGGTTTTTATTACTGCCCCCAACCTTCATCCTTCTGTACCAAGATAGTACTAAAGCTTACACAAGAGTTTTACTAAAGAGGAAAATTTGCTTATGAAGAACAATGGCAAATGGTTATAGCCATAGGAAAGGGCAGAGATACATTATATTGCATTGTATTAAGTGCTGCATTATTTTAGCTCTGCTTCTAGCTAACTGTAGAAAGCCATTGCCTCCACAGTGTTAAATGATCTATTGTGAAATATATTTTCTAAGCTTCCAAATGTAAAATCTGCCCAATACAAATCTTTCATTTAACAGTGTAACTAAAGATATGTCCAGCTACATATATATCTACCAGATTAGCAGAATACAGACAAAATGTGAGGATGACAGGACCTTGGAAGCTCCTGTCAAAGTGCTGTT
Organism: Intellagama lesueurii; assembly: GCA_037013535.1. Lineage (NCBI taxonomy): Eukaryota > Metazoa > Chordata > Lepidosauria > Squamata > Agamidae > Intellagama > Intellagama lesueurii. The sequence continues at coordinate 182,596,493 of JBAJHW010000002.1, forward strand.
GCATGTCAACCCAGGACCTAAGGTGCTAGAGACCCAGATCCTGATCCAGATGGATGCCGTAAAGGGGCCTTGGAGTCCTAAAAGCACAGCAGAGCATCCTCACTCCGCTTGGGAAACCAGGATCCAAACAGAGGCCTTGGTAATGATATCAACCTTGGGGATAGTGGCACGCAACCTGGGGGAAAGAGCACCTACTGTCCATCCTTGGGGGATGACAGATATAAAAGCCACCCTCTCGCCACCAGAGACAGAACACAAGAGGAAGCCAGAGAGACAGGTGGCAGGTTGCCAAACAGAGCTGCCTGAGGAACACGAATTCTGGGGGCAGATGCCAAGAGTGTTCCTGAACCTCCTAAAAAAAACAACAACAACCAAGCTCAAGGGTCCAAGTGGAGCCAAACAAATACCCAAGAGGCCTGCTGGGCTGAGGAGTCCCCAGAGGAAGAGTCAGAACCCCCAGGGGAGTGGAAAGAAATAAAGAAGATCCCTGGATAAAGATCCTTGTCCAGTTCCAGCTCCCCAAGCCAGGACTGGTGGGGCTCATACAAAGTAACTATATAATAATAAAGAGATTGATTGCAGAAGCAGGAATTTGATTTAGACTCAAAATTAATAGCTGACGTCCTAACCCCCTCAACATTCTTCTGGGAGGTTAAATCATACAATGCATAGTTTAATGCACATATTTCAAAATTTCTGTTCATTTAATACACAACTGTCACAGTGGCTTGCAACAAATATTAAAAAATTGGCAGAATCCTACTACTTTTGCCCACTAGTGTAAGTCCAGTGATATAAATCTTGGCGGTCAATTTAATGCTAGTTAAGACGTCAGTGTCTGTTTATCTTGTCATGCACCAGCTATATGACATGGCACAGGATAAAGTAATACAAGCTCTGACGTCTTCCTTGGTGGCAATCTACTGCTGAAATTTACACCATTGGACTCGTGTCAGTGTACATAAGTTATAATACAGTTCTGGCCAATATAAATTACCAGCTACATAAATAACAATTCTAAAACACAGCAAACTGGTGTCAATGCGAAGCAAATATCATCTCTTCTCATGACGTACACCTTACTGTGCTTTAATATAATATGTGTTGAGCACCATGTTCAAGTGTAGTAAGGCTTCAGCTGGGCAAGAGAGCCCTTCTTGTTCTGCGGGGCTTGCTTGTCTGGCAGGCTAGTGGATAGAAGTGGCCAGGGAGCACAGGGGCAGAGGCAACTTAATGGCACTGCTGCCACCACTGCCAACAAGTGCTCCCTGGCTGCCACCATCCAGTCATCCACTGGACAAACAAGCCCTGCAGAGGAGGGAGGGCAGCCTGCTCTGTGTGTGGCAAAAATGGAGCCACTGAAGCTGATAGCCTGGATAACAAAAACAATGTTGCCAGACAACCAGGACTGATTGGCTAGTGTTGCTCTTGTGGAGGAGGGGTGAGCAATAGAGTACCTGGCAGCTCTGGTTTCGCCACACTAAAACGTGTGTGAAAGGAACATTTTCACTCCAGATTGTAGATAACCTGCAATAAAAAAGCTTACTGCAAGTTATCTGCAATGTGTAGTTCCAGCCAGCTATATTTTGAGGACAGCAAATAGAACAGCAAAATACTTGAAAAAGCTGGAAAGACTTCTGTGCTTCTAATCCTGCTTCATTCAGAGTGTTATTGCTAGAATAATTCCCTCTTTGACTCTTCTAATACACCCTAATGCTAGTGATAAAATTTCAGCTTGCTGAATCCTATGGATGACTAAATGTATTAATAACTTCTCTAGAATTTTTGGTGCACACCTTGCTTTATAACTATTCTCTCATTTTTCCTCATTACCAAACTCTAGTAGGACAGTTTGGGAGATACTGTGTTATTGAAAGTACACTGCTTTGTGACTGAGCAAAGACTTCAGGCAATGACACTCATTCATTTTAATCCCAAGAGTGGGGTCACTATAATCTGAGCTAGAATTATGAGAACAAATCTATTTCCTACAATTGGGGTCCAGAGTGGACAATGTTGCGATACATGGCAAAGAAGCCAAACAAGCCCAAAGTGGTATCATTTCATTATTTTCGTATACCTTTCTCTTTCGAGATCCCAGCATTTGTTTCTGGGGTATTTTTGGTGGCACCGGAATGTGCTTTCTTCACTGCGCCTTCTTCCTCATCAGACAAAAGACCAGCCAAAGGATCATCCACATCTAGGCAAAAAAAGACACATTGAGAAAATGTATGGTCATTAGGAGAATAGAGAACCATTTCAAAACAAAAAGAAAACTAGACTAGGAGCTCTCATCAAGAATTGTAAAGCAGCAAAAAGCTTAATATCCCAGACTTCTGCCAGTTTCAAAGTCTACTGCTACCATCAGCAGATTGAGAGAGGCCCAGAAGCAAAAAACTAGAAACTGGGCCTTCTCGGTGGTGGCCCCTTGCCTTTGGAACATCCTCCCCTCTGAGATCCGCCTGGCTCCCTCGCTGGGAGTTTTTAAGAGTAAACTGAAGACCTGGCTCTTCAGGCAGGCCTTCCCTCCTGCCACTACTTAATTTTTTCCTCTGGTTTCTGGCTTGTTTTAGTCTTTTTATTGATGATTTTAATTTTATTGCCTTTTTGGACTGTAAACTGCCCAGAGTAGATTTGTCTAGATGGGCGGTATAAAAGATAGATAGATAAATAAATAAATAAATTGTCCTTGTGGCTCAGAATTCACTGAATAATACAGAGGTGTCACTCTACACTGTTCCAATGCATTACCATCAATGCTACTAGAAGCAAGATATCTGCATATCTGGTATTCCCAACATCTCTGCCCCATCAATTAGGTACAGCTGAGGCTATTGAACATATTTATTATATCACTTATTTTATAAGGGCGCCCCAAATATACCGTATTTTTCTGTGTATAAAATGACACTTTTTCCTAAAATAATTAGAGGAAAAATTGAGGGTCGTTTTATATACGGAAGGACGGGGGGAGGGATCAAAGCGCTTTGATCCCTGCTTTCCCCCTCCGCTTTTTGCAAAAAAAGTGGAGGGGGAAAGCAGCTTTTTGCAAAGAAAGTGGAGGGGGAAAGCATTTTCCTCGCAAGAAAGTGGAGGGGGAAAGCGATTCCTTCTTCCCCCCTCCACTTTCTTGAGAGGAAAGTGCTTTCCTCCTCCACTTTCTTTGCAAAAAGCTGCTTTCCTCCTCCACTTTCTTTGCAAAAAGCTGTGTTCCCCCTCGCAAAAAGTGGAGGGGGAAAGCGGGGGAAGTGCTTTCCTCCTCCACTTTCTTTGCAAAAAGCTACCTTCCCCCTCCACTTTTTGCGAGGGGGAAAGTAGCTTTTTGCAAAGAAAGAAATTTTGGGTTAGAAAAGTGTGGGGCGTCTTATACATGGGGGTGTCTTATACATGGAAAAATACAGTGTGTATTTTCCCGTTTTAAAAATATTCCCCGGCAGATCTGATAAATTTTAGGCCTCTCTTCCTAACAAGAAAGCAATTGGTAAATGACTTCACTAATCATATTAGAAATAATATACCACTGTAGTGAGGACAGACATTTGTTTTCTGTATGTGATATTCCATTAGATTTCTTGTGTCTGTAAATCTATTGATTTTGCCTGTTTCATTTTCTAAAGACTGACCAAAGGTTGTAATAATAGATGATTTGATTTACTGCTACCAAGAAGTCCCAAGACTGTTAATTCAGGTGAGTAATCTTGGGATACTTTCACATAATGCAGGCTTGCTCTTGGGTGATTGAAGACTAAGTGTCACTGTCTGTTTATGTACCGTATTTTTCCATTTATAACACGCCCCCGTTTATAAGACACCCCCCCCCCCCCACTTTTCTAACCCCAAAATTAAGAAAACTTAGCTTTGAGGATTCAGCCTCTGGGCTCAGAAGGTCGGACATTTTGAGTCTCTGTTGAATCTTGGGCCTACAGGCTCCACCTCCAATGAGGTGTGTTCCAATTGGTTTGTTCAGGATTAGCTGATGTCAGTTCCATAAGGCTCATGATTGGAGGAAGCTAAGTCTCCTGACTGTAGGAAGCTAAACCTCGTGACTGAAGGAAGCCTGTTTACAGAGGCAAGGTATGTGCCGTTTTGTTCTCTCCTCAGCTATCTCAGCTTACTTCCGTGTAAAAGACACCCCTCAATTTTTAGTGTAATGATTTTAGGAAAAAGTAGTGTTGTATACACAGAAAAATACAGTAATCTACCACTAAGCAAACGTCTCCAGCACTCTGACTCTGAAGACAGTATTCCTCTCTTCCCAGGTACTCAGAAATGTCTGGAAAAGTGTCTTTCCTATGCATCTCCACACACTCTGACATCTCCACCCCCAGAAGCATTAATGAGATATCCTCCTCAGCAGTAATGTTATTATGTATATTATACCAGGCTTTTCTGCCCCTCAATTTATCCCCACAACAAACCTGCCAGGTAGGTCAGGCTGAGATAAAAACAGGCCCAAACTCATCCAAGTGAGTTTCATGGCTGAGTGGGGAACAGTTCCAGATCAACACCACTTTGGTTCTCAGCGGCAACACTACCACCACAGCGACTGCATTGGTTGCACCACTGTTGCCAAACTAGATCTGGCACTATAGCTACAACCCTTATTCTGTCCCTAGCAAATGAATGTCCTTGATTCATGAAAGATATTGTCCTATGCCTATCAGCTGTGGCTTAGAGATTTGATGTTTATGGGTAGTTGTCATGGCCTCTACTAGTTTAGAGCAGAGTCCATTAAATCTAATAGTGTTTGGCTATAAACATGGCTAAACCATGACACCCTTCTTTCCATATTTTTTTTTCAAACCATGCAAAAAATCAGATACTACCTTCAAAGGACTTCTGTTTCAGCTGTCTGGAGGTAGTGGGAGTAGAGCTGGGATCCTTATTAAGTCCACTGACTAGGTCCCCTGTATAGAGAAATTTTACTTTAAAAAGCATGTTGGAAATCTTCATTCTAGCACAACACTTAGATAACAATGAACTTCTGTACCTATTCAGCGTAATATTGAGTGCCTCTAGTTAAAGAAATCGAATCCACGCGACGGAGTGCGCACCCGTCGCTTGTCCCAGCTCCCGCCAACCTAGCGGTTCGAAAGCATGCAAATGCAAGTAGATAAATAGGGACCACCTCGTTGGGAAGGTAACAGCGTTCCGTGTCTAAGTCGCACTGGCCATGTGACCACGGAAGATTGTCTTCGGACAAACGCTGGCTCTATGGCTTGGAAACGGGGATGAGCACCGCCCCCTAGAGTCGAACACGACTGGACAAATTGTCAAGGGGAACCTTTACCTTTACCTTTAGTTAAAGAAATAATTGGCTCAAAGGAAGCAATGCTCAAAAGCAGGCTGGCAGAAGCAATTTTCTAGAGAATGCACAAGTGGGCATGACTCTGGAGCAATGTACCCTCTAATTTTCAGCCTCGCTGGGCGGGCCTCCACCTCTCTCTCACACGGCTTTGCCCCTGCAAGTGCGTGCGACTCCACTCCCCACTGCACATTGGGTTCTGTCATGACCAGAACCCAACGCGATCACTGCGTGGAAGAGGAAAGCTGTGCGGAGCGAAGCAGAGTTGTGCGTGCACCCAGCTTAGCGGGCACCTTGCTCTGCAGGTATAGCATCATTCCCAATGGCAATCCAATAATATAATCTAGCCCTTTTTGGAGAACTGGAAGTTCTTAAAAATCTGGAGCATCTCAGATTCTCTACCCATAGCTCAGAGCCCTGAGACACAGGCTTGCCTTTCTCAGCTATGCTTGTTTTCTGAAGAGGTCTTCCTGACTCAGCTGAAAGCACAGCTTTTGTCACATTCTTTGCAGGTTTCTGAACAGGCCCAGAGCTTGATTTCTTTATGCCCAGAAGATCAGCTTCCATGTCATCCATATCCTAGCATGGAAAAAGACAAATACTGTGGCAAAGGCACATCTTCATAATTAACAGAGCACAACAAACTCCACTTGGTTTTACACTGCACAAAATGTTCTCTGTTTACCTTCAAAGTCTTTAGAAGGGCTTGTGGGTCTACATCAGAGATATCAGAATCCTTAAAAATAAACGAATTTAAAAAAGATTTTACTTATTATTTATACTATTTGTGCACTGCTTTGAGTTAATAATTTAATAATTTAGGTTAATACTTTAATATTAAAAATCAAGGTGAACATGGGATGAATTGACACAATAAAGGAAGCCATAATCTAAAGTCTTCAAGACTGGAACAGGGTTGTTAATTGTAACACCTTCTGGAGGCCACTATTTCATAGGGTTACCATTAAACTGGGCAAGACTTAATGTCACATAACAACAAAATAAAACAAAACCAGTAAATACGGCTAGTGTTCTGATCATTAATTCTGATATACAACTACTTGCCCTTAGTAGAAAATTTTCAGAGAAGTTCTGCAACACAATAACCTGGCAATACTCAGCAGATCCCACAAACATTTTGGAACTCAACTGTATGTTTTTCCTCCTTCCCGTCAGCTTTTTAGGCATAGCAGTAAAACATGTCTGTTCTGTTAAGCTGAACCAGTGCCTTCATTTTCCATATAGAGAATGTTGAGACTCTTATTTATTCTGACCTGTGCCTCTGTGCCTTCCTCAAGAGCCATTTTGCTGAAGAAGTCATCCTCCGGAAGGTTCCTGGAAAATAACAAACAAAAAGAGATATACAAATACACACTGCATGCATGTAAAACATTTCACTGTCTTATTGAAACTACTGCAGAACTGCTGAAAGGTGTGGCTAATGAGAAACCTCCAAATTCACATTCGTTTAGAAGAAATCTCAGTAGCAATTCTACTCAGGGAAGGTCCCTGGGACATGACGGCTAAACTGAAAGAGGGAACAGCCCTACTCAGATGTTAGAGAATCCCAGTCTGACAATGTGCTTAGAGTGGAGCACCTATCCCTATCCCCCTCTGTTGTCACTTTGAACATATGTTCACCAAAGAATCTGAAGTGGAAAAAGTCCTGTTCATATGGAGACCTACCCTATTAGCAAGAACCTTGGAAAATCAGGGGAGAAATAATGATGGAGGATTGCTGAAGGAAGTCCAGCCATCATTTTCTGCACTGAAAGTGCCACAGAAAGGACTGATGACTGAAACTCACTTTTTGTTGGTCTGTGTAGTGAGTCCTCTGGCTCTCCCTCCAATGCTGCCAAATGAAGCAGGTTTTCTAGCTTTAGGAGAGATGTCATCTGAAAAAAAAAGATACAGACCTAGCAGGTCAAAATGTGGGTTATAGAATTGTGTGAAATCTGGTCTAAGAATTGTGTTTGAGTCCTTAAAATCTCAGCACTCTCATGTATGTTGGCATGTTGCTTTCAACAAACAAACGAGGGGCTAAGCACACATAATATTATGCATAAACATAACAACTTTGAGCCTTAACAGATCAGGGACACAAGCAGGACAGCATGGTGAAAACAAATCCTTGCCTCTGAGATAAAGTGAGGTTTCAACATTCTATTCACTGCTTGTCAGCCATAAAATGGGTGAAATTAAGGATACATTTAAAAAGAAAAATACATTCCTCACATTCCCTAAAGGAGAACTTAATGCAAACTACAATATAAAGTCAAACAATACAATTTAACAATGTATTAAAAAAACAACATCCAAACATCAATGAGTTACAGCAAGAATAAAAGCAAATAGAAAAAAGGGTTCACATATAGCACTAAACCATGGTTTATTTTTATGCACACAGGCAGCAAAGAGTCTGCAAAAAAACCTTGGCTTCATAGACTCCCTTTCCCCTCTAAGCCTGAATTTATTTTTGCTTTAGCCCATTCCTGGTGTGTTGTCACAAGCCAATCAAACAGAGTGGTTCAAAATATCAGATGCTAAACAAATCCAAAACAAAGCCTGGGCTATTGCCCTGATTTTTAAAAACAAACTAGAGTTTCTATTAAATCACAATTCCTAGTTCATATATAAAGACAAGCCTGGAATCTGCTAAAGTGAAACTCTAATGCTCTGCCCAGGCTCCTTTTTATTTTTGTGTACACAGCTAAATTATGGCTTTCCATTATGTATGAAAGTTGGTTGGATAGCTCAGTGAGTCAGCTGTCTGGCTGCAGGCCTGATCTGCTACAGCTCAAATCAAACTCCTAAGCTCTGGCTGCTTGATTGTCCACTGTGAGTCCCAGAACAGCCAGCCTGCATAGCCATGGGCAAGTTTCACAGCAACCAGAAGAAAACAATGGGTGCAACTAGATGGGTTGCTCTGAGATGTGGTATGTCATTTGGGGTGATCCTTGCATCCACATGCAAGGATCGACCACAGTGCATCTCAAGTGACCATTTAGCATAATCAAGACCAGTCTTTTTTCCCTTTAAAGAGAAAAGAAGCTTCCCGTTTCTCAAGATCTTCAAGGGACTGGCTGGCTCTTCTTTTGCTGAAGCCGCTTAATAATCTTGAGAAATGGGGAGCTTCCTTTCTACTCACCTGTGGAGGGTAATGGAGACAAAACTTTCCACTTCTTTTTAATTGTTGGTAATTGACACAATGTATCAACAACACATTAAAAGAGCTTTTAAACTATGCTGATACATTAGCAAAAATTAAAAAGAAATGCAAAACTTACTTTCCCTTCCTTTCTGCAGGAAAGTAAGCTTTTCATATCTCAAGATTGTTAAGCAGCTTCAGCAGACAGCCAGCCAGCCACTTTGATTCGATCAGTGATCACACATGCTAGAACCAAACCAAAACAGAGTGATCCTACCTGCAGCAAAAAATTTAGCAGCTTCTGACAGTGACCCCAAAAGGTGAAGATAGGTTTCAATCAGAGGCGAGATTATTTGAGATCACACACATGTTGTGTGGTTGCCGGAAAAAGGAACGAACCAGGCCATTTTCAACTTGGATCAAACAATGGGACAAATGCCTGTCTGACTGCATCCAATGGTAATCCACTTCTGAGTATGTGCTACCTAGAAAACCCTAAAAGGTTGCCCTAAATCAGAATTGACTTGATGGTATGTAAAAAAAAATTATGCATGAATACAGCCAGTGTTGGAAGCATTATTGGACAGCACTTAACAGAATATGAACTATTGCATCAGATGATTTTGTCAGTGGAGAGAATTCTCCTCCGACAATTGGGGCACCAGTTGAGAAAATACCTTTTCTTCAGCAGCTAACCATCTAACCTCTGAAATTATGGGCACAAAGAGCAGTGCCTCATTCTAACACATCACCTGATAATTGTTCCCTACATGATTTTAAAAAAAAAATCTCCAATTATTATTTACCATCATCTCCAAGAAGATCACCAAGGACATCATCAATGGAGCCTAGGATAAGACAGAATAAGTTAACAGATTCAAAAACCACACAGTATAAACCTGGCATACAAGTTACTGTTACAAGAAAGATTTACAACTGCCATAATACAACCATGGGGCCTGGAACGACAAGACTAGACAGGACTGCTGTGTCCACAGTGTATGGCTGACCGCTCCAACTCCCTGACCAGTATCCAAAGTGTCATAAGAATATGGAAACTTACTTCTTAGTCCTTTCTTAGGTTTCACTGCCTAAAGACAAAAAGGACAGATATTCTGTTACAACAGTGAAAGCAAAAACAAGAACTTGCCTTCCCGGCCCTAACTTTCACATTCAGATAGATACGTTAAAAACTCCAGAAACCTGGACCTGGTAGCTAGAGGCTCTCTCATATTTATAGGGCTTGTATCAATTGACCAGTGATTCAAGGACAATCTTAATACATAAAAAGTTACTGAAAATCAGGATAGCTTAAGGATGCTGAATGAAACCCGGAATGTGTATATAATTCCAGGAAAATGTATATACTTCTAGGCCAACAGACTCAGAAATCAGATATCAAAAACTGGAAGTAAATTATTTCCATGAGCAAACACTTTATAGTAGTGTTTTCTTAACATTCAGCTTTATCAGTCAATGTATGGATGAAGACAAATGCAAGTCAATCTGGATTCAAATGAGGAGGAAAACACTGGAAGTGAAACAGAATCTGAATTAAACTCAGATGTCATAGTTTTCACATGCAGTTAGCTGGTCAAAATAAATGATTATCTTGTGCTTATATGCTACTGTAATGCCAATCCTGCTTTGGAATTCAGTGAATCAACAACAGAGGCAACAATAATGACTAACAGCCAAGAAAGGTGTTGGCCAGACAAGATGCATTAGTAAGTATGATGTTAAAGCTACTGGCTGAAAAAATCTGTGCAAGAGTTTTTCCCAACATTGCATAATTCTTTAAAGAACTATGGAATAGTTAATTGAATCTTGAATGTTGTAAAAGCTACAAGGGGCAACCTAATTGCTTATAACATTCATTAAAATTACGAGTACGGATGATTTAACTAAGCCACCAACTCGAAACTGCCAAACACAACAATTTAATAGGGGAGACGTGAAGCAAACTTGAATCACCAGGGATAGAAGACTTTTGGCATTCCAGATGTTTTGGCATATGAATCACTTCAGCACCATACACCATGATTAGTGGTAAGGGAGTATGGGAACTGTAATGCAAAATAACTCTCTCATGAGAGCCCACCCTATTCTAAACAATCATCCCTGAAACACTTGTGCTCTTGATGGTTAGTCTAGGTGCAATGTGGGACACGGTCTTCTTCACTGTGACCATACTTCTGGGTTGACAAATGAGGCATCTCTCACCATAGCTTGGCTTCCAACTGCAACTTTCTTTATCTTATGATCTTGTCAGATATTCTTTATCTTTAAACTTGCACAGATGAGGTCAGTGCAGCAGAAATAAACTCAATCTTCTCCTAAAGAAATGAACAGTGAGAAATCTTAGCGTAGATTCATACTTTTTCTTTAATGAGTTTTTCAAGATAATAAATTCCGTGTGTTCATTGATACAAGATTGAGCTATCAAAAAGACACAATTTTGCCTCGCAGCAATCCTATGAAATCCATTCTAAGCTGAGACTTTCAGAGTTGTCCAATGTTACCCAAACTATATGGACTTCACTCTGGATTTCTCATACCCAGATCCTAGCACTATATTGGTTGAAATCCTGTTGCTTAGCCAAACGATAACTTTTAGTCCCTTCCTCTCTGGCTGACAAACCCTCCCTGCCATAATTCTCCGTGGGTGCACATGCTGGCTTAGTGTGTGAGTGCATGGGCTCCAAGGAGGAAAAGACTGAAAGTTACAATTTGGTTTACGCTAAAAAAATCTGTATTCCAGACACTCTCAATCTCTGTAAGGACTTTGACTTTCATCAAACCAACATCATTAATTCCTCTGACAGTTTATTATACCCTGATCCTATATGTTAAGGCATGCAAAGGCCTAATGAAGTGCAAGGATTTAAACTAGGGACAAGAAAACTTTGGCTCTTCAGATGTTGTGGAATATGGCTCCCATCATCCTTTACCACTGATCATGATGGCTGGGGGTTGAAGTCTGAAAACAAATCTGAAAAAAGACCATGGATTCCCTTTCCCTATACTCCTAACTCCGTTCAGGATTTTCCAAAGAAGCAGCCATGTTTTTCAGTCTCAGCATTTTGGCAAAATAAAAGGGGGAAAAGGACAATACTGTGGCAAAGACCAACAAAGTTGCTTCATTGTGAGCTTTCAGGATCCAAATTCACTTCTTCAGGCACATGAGAACTGGATTTTGATCCACAAAAGAGGCTGAAGCGGTGGATTTGAGTCCATGGGGTAAAGGTTCCCCTTGACATTTAGTCCAGTCGTGTCCGACTCTAGGGGAGGTGCTCATCCCCGTTTCTCAAGCCCTAGAGCCAGCGTTTGTCCGTTACCTTCCCACCGAGGTGGTACCTGTTTATCTACTCGCATTTTACATGCTTTCGAACTGCTAGGTGGGCAGGAGTGAGTCCATGACAGCTCACAATGAAAACAATTTAGTGTTTAAAGTGCCACAATATTTTTTTTCCTTTTCCTCTATCCCCACCCCCTTCTATTTTGCCAACATCTGCCTAAGACTGTCACCTCAAATGCTCTTTAAAATGCCGTAACCAAGTAACATTTAAACAAAACGTAGAGAAAAATTAATACCGTAGTATTAAAAAAAGACCCTTTGAATAAGATGCTCCTGGGCAACCCTATCCATGGCAGAACACAATACTGGTGGCCACAGTAGCATTTCCAGTTTATGGCATTATATGTTTAACGTTATATGTTTTAACCACACTTTCCGAGGCAGTTGTACGTAGTAGGAGCAACTTCTCTTCTGTCCGCCACCTCCCCAGTTCTTTCGCGGCCGGAACCTAACGTAGTTACCATAGCAGCCAGCCACCCGCGGAGGTATTGCCCACAAGGAAAGGCATAGAAGACGTTCACGCCGCCCCAAATTGCCCCTTAACGGTGAGGAGCGGCCTCAAGAACCGCTGTACGGGGTGCAGCCTTGCCCGACTCTCTGAAGAAAATAGCAACGAGGCAGCAAATCTCGCCGCCGCCACCGCCGCCAGCGGGCCGTTACCCAAGCCGAGCAGATTCAGCCGCAAGGCATCTTGGGAAATGCAGTTCTTCCAACAATAGCAAGTCATTCAGCAGCTGAGTAGAACTACATTTCCCAGCACGCTGCCGCGCCCGACTGAACCGGAATGCCACATGTTGGAAGGGTGTTGTTGGCGGGGTTTTGTCACACAAACCAGAGCTAGACTACGTTGCAGGAAACCTCGTGATTTATGGTTATGCTAAAATGGATAATTTTTATTTCTCCCAATGGTGTGAACATAGTAGTCTATATGACTAGATGGGCGGGCTATAAATGTAATAAATAATAATAATAATAATAATAATAATAATAATAAAATAATAATAATAACACCACCTCCCAGAAGCTTCAACCGCTATGGCCAACGGGAAAGAAATAAAGGGAACTGTAGTCCTAAAATTTGGAGGGGCCAAAGGTGTAGTAGTGGACTAGGGCTCAGGAGGCATGGGTTCAAATCCCCGTTCAGCCATGAAAGCTCACTGGAGGGCGTCACTGATCAAGCCACGCCTTTAAATAACCTGGAAAACCTTCTTGTGTGTTTTCTGTGCTGTCAAGTAGGAACCGGGCTACAGAGATCCTAATAGGGCTTTCAAGGAGTGGTTTTACCAGTTCCGCTCCCGCAGGGAGCTTCCTTGGCCGAGTGGGGTTTTGAACCCTGTTCTCCGGAGTCCTAGTGCGTCACTCAGTCCCTAATCGGATGCCACTTGACAGCGAGTAACAAGCACAGAGGTTTCATACCCCCACCTGGGAGATGGGGGGGGGGAGGGGAGTATTAGCGTTACCACTGAAACAGATGCTGTTCTAGCAAAAGTATTATCGTTCTCGATGGAACCAAACAACACGTACAAACATTTCTTGAAAGCGAGGTGATCCGAGATGAAAATGAAGTTAACGCGTAACAAACAGGATTGCAGCACACGTTGCCTATTTTCATTACTATGTTGGGTGTAGAAAAGTTCATTAGCAGCTTTAATTTGGATAAAACGAAACTTCGATCACAGATGTTCCGGTAGGGCTTTCGTATAGGTACAGGGAAGCCCCCCCCTCCCCCCCGAGGCAGCAGGTGGCCGAACCAGCTTCATCCCTCGTTCGCCCTCCTCCCATAGGGAAGGAAAATGAGGAATTGAAGGCTCAGATAGGGCTTCAAGAAGCCCACTTTGCCTTCTTCTCATCTGCAAATCAGAACCCCAGCTATCCGAGAATAGAAATTCTAGAACAAATAACAAGAACAAGGCTCAGCACCTTACTTTTTAAAAGGAAGTGTGTTGTCTTGCTAGTTGCTTCGCCACAACCATAATGTATCTTATTTTTGTGTGGATCAGGCAAGCAGTTTGCTTCTTTCATGGCCATTCCTTGTGTCGATTTTGCCAGCAGGCCAGAAAAATACAAAACCTGCCTATTTTCTAGTGCCTAATTCTGATATTGCACTTTCAAAGTACTAAAATGGTAAAAAAGAAAGCATACCTCTCTTATCATTCAGGATTGATAAGAGAATATCAAATATGGAGAAATTATTGTCAAAATGCCTCAGATTCCATTTAAAATAATTTGATTATCAGACAATTTTTAAACATTAGACAAATTTTCTGGTACACTTGAATGTAAATCTGTTACTACTTGTTACACTACTTTTACTGTGAAATGCTAGATCCCTCAGTGGTTTAAGTATCTGGCTGTGGAGCCAGAGGTTTGGAGTTTAATTCCCCACTGTGCCACCTGGACTCAATGATCCATAGGATTCATTCCAGCTCTGCAGTTCTAAGATTACTTCTAATAACTACTCATTATATTGTGAGTTTCCAAAAAGTTACTTGTAAAGTACTGGCTTCCAATATATGACCCAAACAGGGTTCAATTATATGCTGCTTTCTTGTTTTTTACTATTTATATAGTCAACTGAAGACACAGTAAATGTACACAAACAGAAAGTAATTTTTTTTATTAAGTTTACACATGTCCTGAAAAAGATGTTCCAACAGTCTTCAACTGTAGTTTCTGACTCCTATCAACATGGTACACAGAAAGTCAGGATGCACATACATTAACAGCACAGTAATTAGAAATATTAGAAGGAATGCTTTAGCAGCTAGAAAGTTAAAAATGATTCTACAATCAGTTTTTGGATCAATGCTCCTCTTGCTTGAAGATTGCAGAAAAATCCATCCCTGCAGGATGTTTCTCTCTTGAGCAGGCATATCAAGAATAATCAATTCTTAAGATGTCAGGATAGACTTACAGAATTTCACATAATTGAAGGCAACTCCAACTTCTTCAGTTGTGGATCTTTAAATCTTGATTTGCTTCAAGAAATTTAGCAAGACAGAGTCCAGCCATTTTGCTACAATTGTTACTCCTGCTGATTTCACAGAATGAAGCTCTGTGTAATGCTAAAATGTTAGCCTGCTAACAATAATCTGCAAATATTCAGTCTAAGAGCACCTTACTGTGGTATACCTCTTCTTTGTGGCACCCTTGAGATTCAGATTGGGTGGCTGATGATACTTTTCTCCATCATTCTATAACTTCTTCCTATCTAGTGTATGACTTTTACAAAATGTAGGGAACAAATTTAAAGTGCTTCAGAAAGAGTCCTAGGAGATACCAAGCCTTTTACAATTTGTGACAGTGATCTCAAAATATTGTCCAACTTTGAGGACAAATGTTGATTGAAGTTTTTTTCCTCTCCCTGCCCCAGATATGTTAAAACATTTACTGAATGGAAATGTAATATATTGGTAATAAGTACAAAGATATAAATATTGTCTGGTCTTCAGCTACAGAACTGATTTTTTTAGTGTTTCATGATGCTGGAACCGAAAAGGAAGACAACTGCTATAAATGAATAGCAGCTGCTGAAGAACATACTTTCATGCCATAAACTTTGTCAGGTGATGCCATAATGAAATTATAGTTCTAGAGAAAAAGAGGGAGATGAACTCTTAGATGCCATATGGCAGAAAAATAAGAATTACTTAGGAGGACAATCTGTGCCTGTGATGCCAAGAGTGCTATGGTCCTTTAGGTCCAGACAAGGTTATGAAGACCTCTCCAAAGAAGAGTTAAATGCACAGGACAATCCTGGCAAAATTTTGCCTATACTGCACTCAATACTGATAAAGGGTGCAAAACGATGTTGTGTTTTAACAATTTTCAGAAGACAAGCTGTTGCCAGCTGACTACTTTTGGAATGACTTCCCAATGAAAAATCCTGTTGGCTTCAGTAGCAATCTGAACTTTTTCACAAATTGACAATATACCAATTTGTATAGCGTTTCTGAAAGATTAAAAAGGCTAATTTCTGCACATAATTACAATTGCACTTTTATCATTTTGTATTCCTGTGCTCTGACCCATTCAAAATTTATTTTAAATGTGAGGAAAAGGCTACCATTACTGATTACCCTATAGCTATCTGGATTTGCCAAGTGATTCGGGTGTTTGTAGGGCAAATGACATCTTGGATTCAAGGGAACTGGAAAACTGTACACTGCAACAGCGGCAAAGGTCATCACAGTTTGGATTGCATTGGTTTCAGGTGTTTGTGGAAAGATGGATGGACCTGCAAGAAATAGTAAGATTAGTCATTCATTTCAAACACAGACTTCTTACCTCTAGAACTGAGGTGAACAAAATGTGACCTGTGTGGAGGGGCTGTGGGTGCATGGGAGGTCGTGCGTGCGTGGGAGGGGCCATGGGAGGGGCCGTGCATGTGTCTGCACGTGCGAGGGGGGGCAGATTTGTCTCCGCAGCCCGGTCCTGGCAAGGCCACGGACCGGGACCAGTCCACAGACTGGGGGTTGGGGACCCCTGCACTATACCACACTGAGAACTCGTTATATATACACATGCACACACAGAGTAGGTAACAGAGTATAAGGAATGCACACATTAGTTGTTCCAATCATTGATATAATGGTCATAACGAATGTTTGAGGGAATTTCTAAAAAATTAGCTGTGTTTGGATGATGAAGTTCATGAGGCTCTAAGTAAGTGCTGTAACTGCACACACTTTCTTCACACACTATTTTCAGTAGGACATTCCACCTTGAATTAAGCTACAGTCCCCCATCCTCACATCTAAACTAGGGAATTCTATTATACTGTTGGTTAGCAAACCAGGAAAGATAACAAGCCAGAATGGGAAGGCAAGAGAGAAGCACTTGCTCACATCATTCATCTACAGCTTCAAATGCCATTGGTTATGAAACCATAGATGATCACCCATTGTCTCCACTTCAGATATATGTAGGAATGTTTTGTTCTTTAGGGTATGTAATTTGTTAACTTCCCCAACTGAGAAGGATTCTTAACCTCTAGTGAGGAGCAAGCAAATGGGGTGAAAAGCTGTACAAATGCAGATTGTCTTCAGTTACAGCACAAGCTGACTCAGACACTACAGTACTACTGTATTACAAGAGAACTTCCATACTTGACCTAGAAAGCATGTGTCTAACCATAGGCAACATTTTAGATTTTATACAGGTCTGGACACTTTTGTTGCTGGCAAACCAGCTGCAAATCCCAATTCCTGCCTTCTGTTCTAAAGAACATGTGTGTGTTTTTGGCTGGTTTCCATTGTTTCGGTTCTATTTTGCTTTCTGTAGCATGTTCACTAGCATGTATCAGTAAGCTTGATAAAGGGACTTCTGTTCTACTACTGCTGCTCTTCCTTGTCTAGTGACAGTAGAAAGGGAAGCAAAAATAAGAGGACTCTTACATCACACCCATCATAAAATTTAATGGAAGTTTTGAGATCCAGTTAAGAGTCCACACCTTGAAAATGTGTGATATAATTAGATCAGAATGCACAATTCAAGTTAACTGAGGACCACTGCTATATTTTTACTAGCCCCCACAGAGGTTAGTATAATTTCAATTTAGCATCCTTTCTAAGGAATTCTCTAACAAACCAGTTTACTTGCTATGTCCCATATCATGTAATCAGTTGGTAAACCAGAGTAAAGTATAAGTATTGCTTACCTGTGTTTTATTTAGTGGTGATTTCTTTGACCACTCAAACATATTTTCGTAGACATTACCATCATATCGACCGAGTACAGACTGAAGCACAGAATCATGAAAGTCAAAGGAATCTACCAGAGCTACTGCATTGGGGCGGATTAGTGCCAAGAGTTCCTTCACACGCTGGTTCACCTGATTTATTTGTGCATCTGATAAAATGCCTCCCTGAAGTAGAAACCACAAATTCAAAAGGTAACAGAACTGCAGAGATAAGTGCACATTTATTAATCTGAGTTATATTAGGTTTACAGACATGCTATGAATCTGTGACCTAAATTCCAAGCATAAGGTTGTGTTAGGTAGATGAGTATCACTTCCCCCATAAAGCCATCCTGATTTAACCTTTGACAGCTCTCAAGGGCACAGCCCTTTCTCAGCCCTATCATCATTGTTATACCCTCTCAATAACTGCCTCTATACGACAAATGCAATCTTATATTCACAAACTTGTGATGGAGTGTTCCATTTTCTCCACAACTAGCCAATTATGCCTGTAGCTCTTTTGCTAAAATTACTTCTGCAAAGGTTTTCCATGGCATCCCCAAGCATGTTTAATCCCAGTTTTCTCAGCTGGGTTCTTTCTGTTTGATTACAGAGCACAGCATTGTAGTTCGAAGTCTCAAAGCAGAATTTAGTCACTAACCTGCAGAAAATCTCCACTGTTTTTACTAATCCCGTAGAGTGCATACAGTAGACACAAGTTGTTAAGGACCGCCTTGACAGCAGGATCACCAATTTCTGAAAGCTTTGCTGTGAACAGCTTGACTACCACATAGTGACAGTGTGCCTGAAAAAGGGATATTTAATGGGAAAGTGTGAATTCAGGCACCTGTGGGGTGAACGAACGATCAAATCAGATTAATTTGTGGGTGACACTGACCTCAGAAGCTCGCACTAGATCAACTGAAGTCCGATTCCAAGCCTCTTCCTTGCCCTTTCTACGATTGAGTTCAGCTTGTAAGTTCTTTGCTGCAAATTCAACCAGCCTATAGCACAAAAGAACACAAGTACAGTATTCAAAATGGCATCAGACCAATATTAACCTCAGCAAATTGTCAAGTTATTGATCGGAACCCTAATGGAACCCAAGTACTAGTACAAATAGTGTGAAATGGTAATGGGTACATGTTGCCAAAGATATGTTATGCAGACACTGAGAGGGAAGAGAGAATGTGGATGAAGGGGAGTGTGTGTGGAATGTGGAAGTGTCCATAACTGGGCATGAGAGCAGGTCTGGAAAGTTTGTATTTACTGGGTGAGGGCACACATTATAATAGATACAAAATTTCCTGATCATGTAGTCTAAATCACTGGTTCCCAACCTAGGGTAACCCAGGGGTCCTGGACTGCAACTCCCAGAAGCCTTCAACACCACCTGTGCTGGCCAAGGTTTCTGGGAGTTGAAGTCCAAGAACACCTGGGTTACCCAAGGTTGGGAACCACTGGTCTAAACAACCTAATAGAGATGTAGTTGCTTTTCAGTAGATATGTTATTTATGCATCCTGCACACACTCAGTTGTTACTTTGGAACTTTCCACTGGAGCTTTAAAAGAGTAACTCACTCATATTGAGATTCACTGTACACATATAGTGTGTCTGTGTTAGTGACTCTCCTCCTTTTGAAGGCAATGAGATTTATTGATATTCTATTAAGATTCACTCTTTCTTCTGTTTTGTGACCCCAGTCAGTAAACTAAAGGGCCTTCCCCACAACACCTGCCTAAATCCATCCAGAATTTCTCATTTAGTCCCCACTTTGTAAAGTGAGAATTATCAACTCCCTATTTCTCATAGGATTCCTGTGTGGTTGTTACTCTGTCTCCCGGTATAAGTAAATGGAAGGCAGAAAAATCTACATCTTATAACTGTATTACTACTGCTGCCAGATGAGGAAACTAAACTCTCAGAAGCAATAGTGACATGTCACGTTATTATGCTTGCCCTTTAACACTCCATTCCTCTCCATATACGGATTTGTGTTCTATGTGTCTTGTTTTAACATTTGTCCGTATTAAAACTATACCAGGAGCAGTGTATCTTTATTCATTCTACCAAGTAACATATTAAGAATTATATAACACTAACCAGTATAATATTGCACAATGTTGTGTAGACAAACACACTCTTCTACTATAAAACATGCTATTCCTTCCAGAGTGTTTTTGTAAGGCAGAGATGGGAGCCATCCTGGGGCACATTGCCATCTTCTAGAAGTCCCACAGCTGCCACCACCAAAAATCAGCAGGAAGGGCAGCAGCTTTCTGCCTCCTGCCATCTCAAGTCTGCAAATTGGCACAGCAGAGTGTCCTCTTTTAGAAAGCAAAGGCAGATGTACTGGGTTTCTTTTTTTGGGGGGGGGGGTCTAATTCTGAATTTCAGTGATGCGTTTTACAGCTACAGTGGTGGAAAATGGGGCCACTGTACTTCGCAAAAATAGCCAAGACCAGGGCACATACTGGAAGATGTAATAAACACTTATAGTACCCTTGCCCTGCAACAACAAAAAAATTCAGTCGTTTCTGAGGTATGACACTCTCTTTTGAATGAGTGTGTGTGGGGGAAGCTTCCCCACTGTACCCTGCTACTCAGGATGCTGCGAAGAGTGTTTTGAAAATATTTTCCAGGTTTACTATATCCTGGTCACTTGCAAGAAGAAAAAGTTGATCTTCTCTCAAAACATTACCTTACAGCCCATGATTTCCAAAGGGCAGCAAAGAATCCATGCCTGTCAATCCTCCACCCACCGTGTGCTGCAAGGTCAGAAGACCAGCAGTCGTAAGATCGAATACATGCGACGGAGTGAGCTCCCATCGCTTGTCCCAGCTCCTGCCAACCTAGCAGTTCGAAAGCATGTAAAAATGCGAGTAGATAAATAGGTACCACCTCGGTGGGAAGGTAACGGCGTTCTGTATCTAGTCGCGCTCGCCATGTGACCACGGAAACTGTCTTTGGACAAACGCTGGCTCTATGGCTTGGAAATGGGGATGAGCACCGCCCCCTAGAGTCAGACACGACTGGACTAAATGTCAAGGGGAACCTTTACCTTTACCTAACACTACTTTGAGCCTCTGCTGTCATGGAGCTTGGCTTTTTAAAAAAAAGAAAATCAGTACCTACATATGCTGTTTATGTCCACGTTCTTTCCCTGGCTTCTTCCTAGCTGTTTTCTGGATCACTATTTATTCAAAAAAATTGCCACAGTGAACATTACCTCTGTAGCACTGCTGCACCATACACAATTTTTCAGCAGTTAGTAGGATGGCTTTGGGATGGTGGTGGCAGGCTGACAGCTTTCATTTGAGGGGCAACAGCAAAGAAAAGTGAAAACCAATTCATACTGTAGCCAGGTGAAAAGCTATTCTGGGCTCAACAGATTTTTGTTTAAAAATTATGTTTTGACGATATCTTTCATGCACCTTGTTAAGGAACTTACCTAGAAGCTCTCAATTTATATGCTTCCACCAAGCTGGATGGATTGTTGATATGCACCATTGTGGGTCTAGCAGCCACCTGCTGGGGTTGAATGTGTTGCCCAGGTATATCATTCAGGTACGACATCATGCCACTGACCAGCTGTCCTGAACTAACTTGAGTATAGCTTTTGACAAGGAATCTGGATGCAAGAAAAAATTACATCTCATCATTTTCCTGCTCATAGTACTACAAATCAATGTATAATTTCAATCAAGTCATGTCAGACACTGGGCAAAGTACATGCAGAGTACAGCGAGAAAGAAAGAAAATGTTGCCATAAAACCATATGATTTCTGTCCATCCGGACTACAGCCTGGATAGGGTGAGTAGGCAAACCTTCCAGAATACTGTTCTTGAATTGATATTCTCCCCCCCCCCCAACTTCCTTTTGAACTAAGAACTTTTTGGGCAAGAATTTGAGTTTATTTTATTTATTAATATTAACACGCATAGACTTCCTTTCTGCCTGAAAAAAACGGCTCTCAAGTCAGAACACTGCAAGAGAACAAAGATACAACAAAGCTCAGTTTAACGAACAAATGAATGAAGCAACACAACTAGGAAGAGCAGGAATAAAATAAGTAATGCAAAAACAAGAGCAAAAATTAAACAGCCAATTAAATTCACCATCAGCAATAGTAAACATAAAGGGGGGGAGTTTAATTCATACCAAAGGTACATAAAAAAACCCACGAAATCCCATCCAAAATGATATCTGTAACTGTCAAAAGGTGAACCCTTTGGTGGCGGGTATACTGTAGACTGTTCTCTCCAAAGAGGCTTACTTGGTATCTATCTTTTGCTGTTTTCTGTACCATAGGATGAACTTTTTAATATACTTTTTAATATACTTCAGGTTTTAAATCTGAAGATATAAGTGTTCTACTACTTTCAGGATCTGGCACTTCTAGTACTCCCAGCTGTGGGTTTTATTCTGATTTTATTTTATTGAGTCAGTGGTTTGCATTTTTGCATGTTAAAGTGAACTGCCACAGGACGTATTTTATTGATAAGCTTTACACAAATGAAGAAAAACAATTAAACAAAACCTCAACAATTCTAGGACAACCTTAGCATTCAAGATCCATTTTCCTCCCTGAGTACGAACTTCAAGGAATCTGAGATACTGTGGCTCTATGAGAAGTTGCAATACCAATTCAGGGAGCTGACAAATCTTGTCCACAACAAACACTAATTTCCGGCCCACCAGTGTACTTTTGGAAACTCTGCCAGGCAGAAGAAAGGCTTGCTTTCTGTCCTATACTCGTCTTACTCGGGATGAGGAATTCTGTTAACCTTTGAGACAAGGAGACAAACCCAAAACTACTGTGAAGTTTTGGCTCTCCCAGTAACTTTTAGAAGGATGTCCCCCCCCCCCCCCAAGCCTGCTACAGGTGGCTCACTGTCCTCCAAAGTGTAACCTCTGTTACTTTGCAAGTTTCTCAGGAGTGCCCCTTTACATGTTAATCTCTAGCTTGTGTTCCACGACATGTACTGTGAGGGGAAAGTGCTCCAGAGTATCCCTTATGAAAGAAGGAGGGTGATACAGCATCTACACACACAGAGGTTCAAGAGGAAAACCCAATTCCACAATGAAATCTGGCTAGCCTACCATTAACAAACCACTGACAGCGATTCTAAAATGGATTAGTGTCCAATCACCTAGAGCCCTCTCTGGCACAGGCAGTAGGTGAGTAATGTGAACAAGTGGAAAAATGAGTTGAAGAGATGCCCACATGAAGCAGCAGACAAAGTGCTGCATTACTAACCTGGCAGTCTGCAGCATCATGACAGTGTTCTCTCCTTCATACGTGCAGGAGGGAGTGAAATTGACATAGATATCAGGCAGGCCGCTGCAGCGGGAATAGCCATGCCCACCACAAGCCATCCGACATTCCTCAATGCCAGCATTGGCAATCCAAGAACTGAAGGCTTTAAGCCCTGCAGACAATGCATGCAGCTGAGGAAGGAAGAAATGTTAGGAGCCAACAATCAATTATTATTACTGTCAATATTACCACTAGTGTTTCTATACCACTTTTTAAAATCCTGTGAATTTTTAAGATCAGACTTTAAAAGTCTATCAGATTGCTGCTACACTTGTCATACGTCACCGTATTAAACCATCATACTTTCTGTTCCTCTCATGACAAGACATGACACAACAAGGGTCCTATGCTCATTCAGCCAGGGTTAGTCAAATCTTTAATTCTACCAGCTCTTTGCCTTTTGCCTTTGCTCATGAAGGTTATAACCACCCATTTCCTCCCTCTTAGATTAGTTAACTCCTAATGGCTGGTTAGCAGCCATTACAGTTAAAAGGTAGCACAGAGTTCAGACACCATTTACGGCCACCAGTGCTTTCTTGTAGCTCCATAAGCTAACAGTGCACAGCATGAAGAAGTTGTTTTTTGTCATTCTGCCTGAACATACCACCAATCAAGTTAAATGTCTCCAAGTGTAGAACCAAGAGATATTGTTATCTCTCTATCTGTGGTAGTACTGATTTTAAAAGTCTCTACCACATTGATATTTTCTGCCAAAGTGAAACATACCAGGAGTCTGGCCACACTAGTTGCCTTCCTGTACTTCTGTCCATTCACAGTAGTACTACACATTTTGGGTAGGGTGACCAGAACTGAATAGAGCAGCCCCCTGCACTTCCAGCTCAGTTGGTCCTGTGACAGTGAGTGAAAACTGAACTGTACCTCCACCCTCTTGCTGTTGAATTTGATGATGGAAAACTGCCAGTTTACAACAAGAGGCACAGTGACTGCATAAGTTTGTTTTACTGGAGGAGAAATTAGCTAATACTGGAATAGTCGTAAAAGCAGTAAAGTGAACTTTTGTACATCAGGGTCCCTGTACAATGTTCTAAACAACAGCTAAAACTCCTGTTTACTGCTGGAGATACACCTTGTCCCACAAGAAAAAACAGTACTGCCATTCATCTGCATGACATGTACTGGTATAGTGTTAATTCAAAACTGCAATACATGACTAGGCACCAAAAATGGTTTTTTTCCTGCTTCCCTTCTGAGAGCCATCCTCTGTCTGTCTGGTTTTGTCCTAAAGAAAGGCTATACATTTTGTAGCAGTCAATTGTCCTTCTTCCCACCTCTGGCAGCTCACTCAAGTCTCCCTCACTGATGTTCCCAGTGATGCGATGATAGGTATCTTTCATATAGGCACCCACGAAGTGGAAGGCATATGCTGTTGCCAGAAGAGGAAACAGTTTGTACTGCTGAGTCTGATAATCCAAAATCTGAGGCTCTGGTTCCCTGTAACAGAAAGTAAACAAAAGAATGAAATAAACGGTTTCTGATGCTATAGCTTTATTTCTTAGAAACGCAATACAAATATTTGAGGTACAGCAAAAATTTGTGGGTTTTTTAAAAGAAAAAAGTTCACAAATTTTATGTAACAAATTCAGACAATACAAATAAGCTAGAGAAACAAAAAGTAAAGAGGGAGAAAAAACAACAACCATGAAAAACTAATGAATATTTGGGTCATATAAAAATGTTCACTGTTCCTAGTGCAATTTCCATTTTATTGCTACTTGGCTTGAAGTTCTGGGAACGAGGGCTGGCTTCTGGCAAAATGTCCTGAGATTTTCCCCACTGCCCCACTGTTGCTCTGTTTCCACCCATATGCTTTGCCATGTCCTTCTGGGCCCAAACTGAATCACCACTCATATTTATTTAAAATATTTTTACCCCACCTTTCTCCTTAAAAGGACCCGAGGTGGCTCATAGACAGAGAGCAAAACAAACAAAAGCCACTCTGTCTTCACTTTGCTCCTCTCACTTCCTGAAGAAAGAGAAGGTGAACTGGCAGTGACAGCTAAGAAAGCAGCAGCAGAGCTAGGAAGCTCCAGGAGGTTGGCAGTGGACATCCTACAAGGGTGAGCACCGAGAGAGATGCCCAGTTATTCTGACCCTCTGGTGCTGCTCCTACTTTGGCAACAGCCCTAATCCTGCAGTGTCAGCATGGCACTAATTCAAATACAGTACAAGGAGAGGCTGTGAACTCCTCTTTTGGTACAAAGGAAGATGGGTGCTCCCTTTTTCTCATGCCCATTTGCAACCACTTCCATGTCCCACAAAACCCAAAGCTGTATCAAAAAGGCAAAATGTCACCAGTTTCTGATTTAGAGAACTACCCTTCTGTAGGAAACTGCTTTATTTTAAAGTTCTAAAGTGAGGCACATAGATGATCATCAAAGAGAGAGAGAGATGAGAGAGAGAGATATGAGAGAGAGCGTGCTCTGGGCAAGGGGGTAGCAGAGTATATTGGTTATTCTAGCAATAAAACACTGTGGAAAAGTTAGGCTTGATTTCCTCCCATTAGCTTCTTACCCTGGCTTTAATTCAGACTGGTGTCTCACGGCACTGTAACGGACGGCAATTGTACAAGCTCTGGCTAAAGAGCGAGCAGCATCACCTACAATAATTGAGCGGATGAATACCATGGTCCCATATGTTAGCTTGGCATTTAAGGGTTTCACATATGTGCCATCTGGTTCAACCTAGCAAAAATAAAGTGGTAGAGACTTGATGAGTGAGCTAACCTAGCATTTACTTTTACTTTTACAGTTTTAAAAGGACTACATTTTGCTTTGCCATGAGATACAGTAAAACCATGTCCCAACAGATACTCAGTTGTCAGAAAGACACTGGAGTTCTGCACTTAATTCTATTCATCATCTTCCATGCTGGAATTGTGTGACGGGAGCAGGATGTGAATCTAAAAATATAAATGGATGCCCACCACCAACACTTCTGGCTGCTGTCTGTCTGGCATTCACCATGAAACCAGTGGAACGACTATCCTGAGACTCCAAAGGTCATACTCCCCAAGCAAAGAGATTTAGCCTGATGATGAAAATAATTACAGCCATCATCAGGCTCTTACAAAACAGACGACAGCTGAAAATAAAAGGGAGGAGGCCAGATACTTAATGTATGCTTTTTAAGCAGGATGTGGTTGGAGCAGGAAATAATTTGAGATTAATAACTGGTATATCCATCCAGGTACTGGCTCCATTTTATACATCAAGGAGACAGAGACAGATGTACTTTAAAAAGGTTCCAATGCAGTTGACCTCAATAAATGCGTAGTCAGGACTCCCTGGTTTGAACAGGGAGTTGTTACATCCTGTAACATCAACTTAAAAGATGTCTGAAGTGGTCTCTTAAACAGTCCAAGCTTCCACAATGAGCCAGATTAAGCCTCTGATTGGAATGCTTTCTTTTAAATTTTCTGAATATCTGGCAACTATAAATAAATGGCAAATACCAGAAAGACCACAACAATTTTACCTGGGCATGTTTCATTAGCATGTTTTCACGGGGAATGCGGAAGTTGTCCATTTTTAAGTAGCCATTATCCATTTCATCATAACCAAACTTAGGTCCAATATCACCAACTGTAATGCCTATCAAACAGGGTACAGTAAGGACAGTAAGAGAATGAGCAGAATACATTCTCTGAGCTCTTAACGCAAAACCAAAATGGAACATTCACAAAGTACTCTTTCCCCAAGAATTATTACCAGCTGAAAGTGTCAAAATATGGTGGCACAAGTTCCCTTAACTGATGTAATGATTCTTTCAGTGCATGAAGGTTCACAAAGTATCATTGAATCCTAAAGAAGCTATGTATCTTGCACATCACTTTACAGTAATGTAAAGTGCACAGGATCTCATGAGATCCTTCAGTCTCTCCAGAACCTATGGTAAGCTATGCCTTACTCATGAACAGAAACTTATGGCAGATGTTCTCTACTCTCATGGTCATGAGATACCACTACTGTTTTGTTCATTTAAGTCAGGAGTGAGCAATTTCCCAGTTCAAGGAGCTGCACAAGATAAAGCTATTGGAAGCTACTGGTGTTCACACCACCCTGGATTTTCCACAAGAACTAAAAGTGCATCTATATCTGTATGGAAATCTGCCTGATTTTTACTCCAGCTCCTTGTACTTTCTGATAGGATATTCCCATTAAGCTGATCATCTTAATTAATAGGCAACCTGAGTGACTGAAAGTTAATCATAGCTCCCATGAAAGCACTTAACATACATGCTTGGCTTGGACATATATATGTGCATATGCCTATATGTAATAGGTACTTTACCGTGATGGAGGATCTCAATTAAAAATCTCATGATGTGTCCTAATCTCATGATCTTCTTGATATACTTTCTTCTTTTAACTCAGCTACTTAACAGATGGTGTACTTCTTTGAGCAGAGTCCTTTTTAATGTTTTCCCAAGAGACTGAGCAGACCTTGACAAGTCTCAGCAATTCTGATGTTTCAATCATCTAGAAGAGCTCTCCCTTGAGTTAGTGCTGTCTAGAGGTGTCTACCGGCTATGCTGACTAGGAATGATGGGAGCTGTGGTTGACAGCACCAGGCTTGAGGGACATTGCTCCAAAGTCACACAGGGCATGTGGATGAAGCATTAAATTCTGCCTTCATTTGTACAAGATACATGACTACTTACAGCATTCCACACAGCTGGATAGTGACAAAGAAGCCATTAACATACATGTATACAGCAGATCCATACCTGGCAGTGGTTCATGTGTTCCCAATTGGCGTATTGGCACAATGAAAGCATGTAAGCCATGACATTTGCCCTGGGTGTACAGCTGAGCCAAAACAATAGCGTGATTTGACGTCTTACCCACTGGAAAGAAGAAAAAGTGAGAAAAAACCTAAGCAAATAGAAGCTTCACTACAAAACCCAGGAAAACATCCAATTTATTTATAAGTACTAAATAGGAGCAATTTATTTATAAGTACTAAATAGGAGCTTTGCCAGCCACCAAAATAACTATGCACATCCAGAATGGTCTGAAAGCTTAGAAGTTTTCAGTTTCAACCTGGAGAAGGTCTCTCTTGAAATATAACCAGGCTTTGCCCAAGGTGAGGTAGGCTGAAGGAGCATCTGACACAGCAAGGAGCATACTATAGTACATTTCCCTAAAACAGCCTTCCCTAACCTGGCACCCTGCAGATATGCTGGACTACAACTCCCATAATTCCCAGCAACCATGAACAATGACCCAGAAGGACGTAGCAGTCCAACAGATCTAGAGTGCATCAGGTTGGAGAAGGTAAAAAACATCAGGGGAAAGAAAACCCTCTCCAAGCCTCCCTAATGAAAAATCATGTCATTTCATTCCAAACTTTAGTCCTCATAAAATAAGATACATAAAAGACCAAGAAACTTCTCTGAAAGAGCTCTTAGCATCCTTATACAGCACAATACAATAATAAGAATATTTCTTTCATTCTGTAGTTTCTACAAGATCCTAAACAAAATAAGATAAAATACCTTTTCACTCACATTTTTCTGTACAGAAACAAGATTATACAGTCTGAACTCCATTTAAAAAAACAAGAGTTAATTGATTTTATTGTCTTGGGGAAAAAATCAGTGTGAGGAAAGAGGGGAAAAAATCTTTTTTTGCTTCAAAGTTTAAGCAATTCACTTACATCCACCTGGCCACCACTTAATAGAAGTAACAGTTGGGCTGTTTAAGATGAACTCCTGGGTTGCAGGATCATAAGTGGCTGTGGTTTCCAATCCTCGGAGATGAGTTCCTGTGAACAGGTAGCACATCTTATTTCACCAGTCATGATTAGAGTGTGGACTTACAAAAGTGGCCATTTTTCAGCGAACAGCCATGTAGGGGCACATATAGATAACACAAAAGGTAGGAAAAAACATACTGCCAAAGTATACATACACAAAGGGAAATAGAAAACACATTACAAATGAAGGCAACTACATGTGTGAAATACTGGATGCATGCCAATCGTGAATAGGTCATAAAATTAAATTTGTACTCAAATCATTCAAATGTTGGGCACCTCCATCCTAAAAATATACTGGTTTTACAGCCAAGAGATAGTCACTGCTCAGCTTAATTTCCTTGCTTATTTGACATTGAAGCATATATGCAAAATGGATTTCTAACATACGGCAATTTAAAGACAACGTCATTTAAAGAAGTCGCAGAGTCACTAGACTTTCCCTTCCATGGACCTTTCCCCCTCTTCAGCAGCTGGTTGCCCAAATCCAGATATTGCTTTGCAGGAGTCTCCACAGCCAGGCTTAAAATGTTCTGCAGTTTTTTCCTCCATGGTTTTCATTTCCAAATCTTCATTTTGCTGCTTCTACTCATAGCTGTAATCTTGCCCCTCATTATAGTTAGACACATAAGATTCAGACTGCTCAGGGAACCTGACAGACAAATTTCTTATCTTTTGCATCTCAGGCAAATGGAGAGAAAGCAAATTTCTTGTGAGGATTTTGTAGTTCCTGAGGAAGTTGTTTTCTGTCAAAATGGTAGGATAGGTAGCCCCTCTTGTTTTTTAAAGCTTGCTTACATTACAAACAGGTAAACTGGTCTTGCAGATTTACATGGCAAACTTTACAAAAAGCAGTGGAGTTGGCTTTGATTTTGAACAAGAGGTAACAAGTTTAAAGTATATTTTGCACTTCTTAAGGTACTCAATGCAACCGTAGAACTGGGTAAAGAGATTCCTCTTTGGCCAATCACATTACAAATTGTATATTCATCTTTTACAGCAAAGCCATGCGTTTGCTTCTTCAGCTTTCATCATTCAGAAAGGAAAGATATCTAGTCTTTGACTGCAGCACACACTTTAAATATGAATGCAGCAAGCTCTGCGTTTCCTTTTTGTCTCTGTCAGGTATCAAACCTATCCTCAAATTTAAACTTCTATAAAATTAGATCTATCAAAATCCTGTTTCCTACGCCCTAAATCTTGAATCCTAACCAATAAATATAGAAAGCAAAATAATGGTCCACAGACCGGAAACATTAAATATATATTCCAATCCTGGAAAAGGAGCTGCCAAAGACTGCAGTAACTATAGGACTAGGACATTAATTTCTCATATAAGCAAAGTGATGCTTAGGGTTTTACAACAAAGACTTTACCATATATGGAACAAGAAATGCTCAAGCTCAGTTCAGAAAAGCATGAGGAACTTATTTATTATTTATTTGATTTATGCATATAGATCATATTGCAAATGTATATTGGCCATTGGAGCATATCAAAGAATTTTGGATATGAAAACCTGATAATGAAGAAAACTGAGAGGAAAAGATGTGAAAGCATTTGAAATGTGGTGTTGGAGGAGAGCTTTACAAATTATAAGGATCGCAAGAAAGACAAATGGGTTCTAGATCAAATTAACCTGGACTTCTTGCTAGAAGGTAAAATGACTACTGTACATTGACCATATACGAGAAGACGACGTACACTGACAAAAACAATAATGCTAGGAAAAATGGAAAGCAGTTGGAACCATACATAATATCTATTGACTCAATAAAGGAAGTGATGTCCTTTAGTTTCCTAAACCCAAACTGAGATGTGGAGAAGATAACTTTTCAGAGGTCACTAATTCATAGTTTTGGAAGTCCAAAGTAATGTGATAGCTAATAAATAAAACAAGCAACCTGCTTGTTTCCAGGTTTCAGCCTTGGAGACAAGGAAAACAATACTCACGAGGAGCTCTCTGCCAGGAAATAACTTTGTAAAAACTGGATTTGAGGTGTTCCCCTTTTAGGATTGTCAATTTTCCACAGGTGATTGCCATAAGTTTGCATAAATAAATGGACATTTTGAAAGGATGCATTAGCTCTATCCCTCAAAACCTCTTGTAATGAAAAGGAAGTGGAACAGCTGGGAAGAGGTATGCTAAATTTCCATGGCATGTATTTTAATGAAAGTAAGAAATCGACAGGCAGTCAATTGATATTTCCAGACCTCCTGACATTCTGGCAACACAGGCCTCCTCTGTCATTGCTTGCTTATTTATTTATTTATTTATTTATTTATTTATTTATTTATTTATTTATTTATACCCCGCCCATTTAGACCAAGTCTACTGTGGGCGGCTAACTATAAAAATAGCATAATAAATTATTATTAGATTTATATACCGCCCATCTAGAACGTGTCTACTCTGGGTGGTTTACATATAACATAAAATAAACTGAGGTAAAATCCAGATTAATCACAGAGTCCAAGATGGGAAAGGAAGAAAAGAAGAAGAAAGAGAGAGAAAAAGGAAAGGGGAGATAGGCTAGGTGATGGCTGTAGGGAAGGCCTGCCTGTATAGCCATGTCTTCAGATTGGTCGTGAAGGCCCTCAGCGAGGGAGCCAGGCGGATCTCTCCAAGTAAGTTGTTCCAAAGGCGAGGGGCCACTGCCGAGAAGGCCCGATTTTTAGTTTTTCCCCACCGGGCTTCTCTTGGCGTTAGGCCTCAGCCTGGCCTCTAACAGATGTGGAGCATTCCTCTCTGCAGTGCTTCTTGAGCAGATGGAGCTTCAATCCATTGTCTGTTGCTGAGTTGAGAAAGTGATGATGGAAAATGCCAGCCTTTCTGCTTCTACAGGTCACGGCACGCCCCCTTGCTAAAACAGAGTGAAGGCATACTTTTCTTCCATGTGAAAAAGCAGACATACAGACTGAGGTAAAAAGTCAAATGGCACTGTTCACAGGGAGACTACCCCATGATACCTGATTAAGATTGAGATAGAAAGGGGCTCAAATTCGCTCTCTTCTTTGTATGTGCGTCCATGACTAAGGAGCAATGCTTATCTGATAGGTTTTTACAGGAGTTTGTAATGTTTTATTAACAGCATTTTATATTTTATTGTTTTATTCTTGGGAAAGCTTTACCTTAAAAAACACACATTTTTAATACTGATAATTCCTTGTGCTAATTCCCAAATAAAGGAAAGCTTGACTGCTCTTTTAGTATCTGAATTAAACCTTTCTGTCCTACTTTAAATTTGGATATTTACCAACTAGGGCAAATGTCATCCACTGAGTCAGAAAGACCTAGAGCCTAACTGAACTGCCATGTGCTCAAGATTACCACATCTTTCAGACTGAAAAAAAATTGAGTAATTGTAGCTTGTCACTGAGGAACAGAAATGGACTTCATACATCAAGATCAATGCACCAGAATTTCACAATTAGAAGCCCAACTGACACTTTGCAATGCGTCACACTCACAAAAAGTATTTACTTTTCAGAAGGTTCTTCATTCTCCACAATAAACCAAAATTGGAAAGAAGCTTCCATTTTGATGGACTGATGGACTGCTATACCTTAACATTATAGTTGATATTAAAGATTTTTTACCAGGTTCCATGGATCCCAATATTTTCTAGTTTATATTGGAAACCTCCGAGGATGCTGAGGCCAGGGGGTCAGGTCAAGCACAGAAAGGCTACAAACTTTACTTAAACTAGAACTCACATCAAACAGAGAGGTTCACTAAGGAGAGATTATTTAGCTTTTCTTGCAAAAGCTATTTTTGTCTCTAGAGATAATGAACTCATGGCTTAAGAAAGCCAAGGTGGTTCTTGGGAACCAGTTAATTTAGAGGTTGTTACTGATCAGAGAAATTAGGAATACTGGAAAAGAGGCTTCTCTTCCCTGAGTTGCTTTTGAAATGTGGATTAATTATTTCCTGCTCAGTGGTATTTTCTAATCTTTGGTCTTAGAGCACACACATTCAATTTTGATGTGTGTAACCTAATATATGTATATTAAAAAATGATGGACAGTTGTGCCAGAATTATGGGAAAATGCACAGTGGCTCCTCAGAAATGTCTCCCTCCAAATAAAGCCAGGTAGGCTGTCTTTGTACCACCTGAAATACCTGGCTCTCTACAGATGTCTCTTTTAATAAAGAGGGAACTCTGTAACTTTGAACTGGACAGGTTGAAAGATACTAGACTTAAGAACATATACCCTTTGTCACTTGTAATGTCTTCTAGCCAAATATAGGACTGTTGCAAATAAGACTAGAAAGTACTATACCATGACCCATCTCTGTCTGGGCATATGTGCCAATGATCTCCAAGTTCCAAGCAGGCATGAAGAAGCGATTCTGTTGTTCTTGGGTTGCCTGGGTTAGGAGTGTGGGCAGGAACATGCCCAGATGGAGGTCCAAGGGCTCAGGTCGTCCACGGTGAGCACAGCTGCGGAAACATGCCGAGGGAAGGGAGTGTGAGGGGTATTACAGGATTGCAAGCAGGTGAGATTTAGAGGTGCAA
The DNA here is from genome assembly GCA_037013535.1 of Intellagama lesueurii. Taxonomy (NCBI): domain Eukaryota; kingdom Metazoa; phylum Chordata; class Lepidosauria; order Squamata; family Agamidae; genus Intellagama; species Intellagama lesueurii. Next base: position 182,629,607 of record JBAJHW010000002.1, read on the forward strand.
ATTGGAGGGGGAGAAACAAAAATCATTTAAGAGTAAGAATTTGGCAAGCACCATTCTTTTCCCTAGTCCAGAAATTACAGCACCTTATGCCTGTTCCAAAGACCAAAAAGGATATTCTATTGTGAAAGGAGCCTAGAATAACTGGGCAACTCTGCTTTTTATTGGCTTAGAAGAGGCAAATTTATTACTTTATTGACCAGAGTTCTACTGGTTTCTCCTGATCTTTGGGAGTACATTTTCTACCTGCACCCCTAAATCATTTAAGAGTACATTAGACAAGGACTGTTTCACAATGGTACTGAAGGAATCCATCTATATCTAATTCAACTTCCAGAACATAATTCAGAACAACAGGATTATATTTTCTTGCCTCCATTCCTTCCAGTCTGTTTGACACCATCAAGTTTTGGTACTGGTTTTAAAATTATCAGCTGGCTGGATACTTCAGTGGGTTAGGTATCTGGCTGTGGAGTCAAAGTTTGAGGGTTTGATTCCCCACTGTGCCTCCTTTAAGTAGAGCCAGCCTGTGTGGCCTTCGGCAAGCTGCACAGCCTCAGGGTGCCCCCAGAAGAAGGGAATGGTAAACCACTTCTGAGTATTCTCTACCTGGAAAAACCTGAAAAGGGTCTCCATAACTCAGAATTGACTTGACAGGACATTATTATTCTTATTTAAAATCATTCAAGAGCTTTCCAAATGAGAAAAGGATGGTGCTCTGAACCAGCAATCAAAGCTAGCAAGAAGAAACATAGCTTTGTGTTGAAAGCCAACATTCATAAATAGCTGAGCCATCACCAGCAAAGGTAACCCAAACCTAATTGAACACACTTCCTTAACAATCCAGTAACAACATTCAAACTTTATGTCTTGATCCAGACTGAGCATTATATACTCATAGTCTCCTTACACCAGCTTTTCTTCCACACAGTGGTGTGTGTTGTGCTTATTATATGTGTTGTGTGAGCTGGCCAGAACATGAGTCAGGTTGTCTTGATCCATATCTGATTTCTGTCAAGAACACATCAGAAAACCTTAGGTAAACCACTATCTTTTAGAGTTGACATTCAATCTGCAGAGGGGGGATTATATTTATATAGTTTGCTGTAGGGTTTGCTCTAATAAAGAGGACTATATGGTATCAGCATTTAAAATTAAATAAAGCAATATTTTGAACCCATCCAAGGTACCTTGAAATAACACTGAGGAAAGGTATGTTAAGACTTATCAATAAATATTCTGTCCAATCCCTGAACTATATAGTATTAAAACAGAATTCTTCAGTTATACATACACACAGGTCTTTTGAAAATGAGAAGGACAACAGTATCAAAAAAGACAGGGAAGAAATATATTCAGCAGTTGGTGACTGACATCCCTGTGCAGCAGAGAGAATACAGAACTCAAATTCCTCAATTTTGTAGCTAAAACAGTTCATATGTGCCAGTGTTTACAACACAGTACAACTGTGGGGTCAACTATCTATCCCACATTTATAGATCAAAGTTAAGCTCTGACTCTTTATTGTGGTAAATAGGAAAGAAAAAGTGGAACACAGACTATTAGTGAAAATGCAGAACGTTTGGATATGTTGTGGCAGGCATTTAGGTCTTGAGCGAAGAGTTACATTCACACTGGAATCTAGCGTTTTAGCCAATGCAAAAATGACAGTATTTAAGATTATGAATGAACAAGTCGCAAATAACTAGAAGAGTTACTTCACATCCACCATTGATGAATTTTGTCCCCAAATCAGGTCCCTGCCAAGCCAGCCCTAGTGAAATGTTTTATTTTTAAAAAGCAGAGCTTCTATTCTTGCACAATGCAATCTGAGTTAGTCAGTATTCAGGAATCCTACTATGCAGAGGTTTCTGAAGAAATCATCTGAAATGGAAAGTGTGAGTTGCACTACTGCCCCATCACACACAGAAATGTAGAGTGATTATCATTAATATTCTGGTTAGTTAGCGAAATGCAACCAATATTACATAACAGGCAGAGAAATATGTTAGCAAGAAACAGCATGCAGAAAAACCACTACCGTATACAAGGTCTGAAGGGACAGTGCAGACAAACAAGAGTAATTATTTGCTGACCAATAGGGTGCTCCATTTTCTTAGACATAGGTTGTTCCCTTCAGCTACAGTGGTGCCTCGACTTACGAACGTCCCGACATACGACCATTTCGAGTTACGACCAGCTCCAGCCACAAATTTTTGCTTCGACTTGCGGCCGGAGCTTACAGTTACGAACACAAAAAGGCAGGGGAAAAAGGCGGGAAATTCAAATTGCTAACTGTTGGTGGTGAAGTGGCTGCTTCTTTTTAGCTCTTTCGCCCCAACAGTTAGAGAGTGTGCGATCGGAGGAGGCTTCGGACTGCCTGGTAAGGTAAGGTGCTGCTTTCTGCTTTTTAAAACCACATTTTGCAGCGTGGTTTTGGGCTGGGGGGGTTATGTTTCTGTGCTGTGATGGGTCTTGGGGAGTTTGTTTTTTGGTTCCCCCCCCCATTTCCGATGGGTCTTGGGGGGTTTGGTTGCTTTTTGGTCCCCCCCCCATTTCCGATGGGTCTTGGGGGGTTTGGTTGCTTTTTGGGTTTTTTCCCCCATTTCTGATGGGTCTTGCATGCTTCCCTTGCTTTTTGCTTTGTTTTCTTTGCATTTCCGATGGGTCTTGCACTCTTGATTGCTTTTCTTCCCCTCCCCCCCCCTTCGGCCGGAAGGGATTAATTGCGTTTCCGATGCGTCTTGCAGTGATTTTTTTTTTTTTTGGCTATTTTTTTCTTCGTCCGGAACGGATTAATTGCATTTCAATGGGAAATGGTGCTTCGACTTACGACCGGAGTTCCAGAACCAATTAAGTTCGTAAGTCGAGGCACCACTGTAATTTGCTTGTGAGATGCTATTTCTACATTTAAATGGTGGTGTGAAGTGAGCCACTAAAATTGGGATGTTTATGTTCACCTAAGCAAGACTTCAGATGGTTAACAATGAGTTAATTAAAAAAACCTAAGGAATAACATGTAGGGTTCTTCAAATTTGATTGGAGATGGTGAATCAGAAACCTGAGGCATTTGCTTTTCATCCAGGCACAATCCATGTCTTCTCTACAGTACAGCACAAAATTCAAATACTTGGACATAAGTATCAATCTTAAATTCTTGAGCTTCATTTAACATCTTATCAGAACTGAGGGAAGATAGTGTTCAAGAACAAAAGCTATGATATCTCTTGATTTTAGGTGCAATAGCTAGATGAGAGAAGAAGCCATTTAGATCCTTGATCTTCTGCTTGACATGTGCCTCTAGTTCATGTGTATGAAAAGAGATGCTTAATCCAATGAGTATGTCTTGGCATTGGATATTCTATATCTATTGCTTCCCAAATGCAGCAGACGACATACAGGCAACATCCTAAATGTTGTGAGACAGCACTTTACGAGCTGAAACACAGCAAATCAAAAATAAAAGACTAGTGGCGCAAGACTTGATTTGCAAAAGGACTTTCAAAACAAGATAAGTGACCTGCAAAAACTTGTTCTAGAGCTAACTCCTTTTGTGCGAAAAATGCACCATGATTGTTTCCGTTGTGTAGCAGATAATATTAAGGTACACTTTCCAACCTAAGCAAAGTTTGCTTCATTTTTTGCTGTGCCTCACAAACAGATCACATAATGGCCTATATGCCACACCAGGCTTTTTCTCTGTTCCAAGTATATCAATCACTGCCCAGCAGCAGATCATTTGGTTCACTCATGGTATTAGCTTGCAACACACTCCAAGTATCAACTACATGTATGCGTCTGTAGAGTACATTTAAATCCAGTGTGAAGCTGCCTTTAGCCTAGACATGATTGAAGTAGTACTGAACTAGGACTTTGTAAATATACCGCTGCAATATCCTTGACCATCTCCTAAATTCAAAAGAAAACCAGGCTGACTGAACAAACTGCTCATGCTGGCCAGCAGCAACGCTGAGAACAGTTCTAAGAAATTTGGGCTGCTGTAAGATCTGAGAACAAGGAAATAAAACCAGCAAATAGCTAGGAGGTGCCTTTATGTATGCAGAACAGCACAGCTTAGTATTTGGCATTACATACAGTAAGGACAGTCATAAGTGGTAAGAATTTTTGATTTGGCTCCAGCATTTATTTATTTTTAAAAACAATTTGAATTTTTGTTCTAAAAATCACTGGCAAGATTAACCCACGTAGGGTCACCCGTAAGTCTCTGAAAAGAACTGACCGTGCCCCATTTCTGTTTGAGCGTAGGTGCCGATTATCTGGAACTGAGAGGCCAGAGGCAGCCATTTCTCTTGCTGGGCAAAAGTGCACTGGTTCCTTAAGGTGGGCATAAACATGCTGTAATGCAGATCAATAGGCAAAACAGGTCGGGCCATGCCTGTGCATATGCTATGGGAGAAAGAGAAATGGTTGATCAGGTTGTAGCCATTACATGAATGGGTTCCAACAGGCTTTCCTCCATTGTTCCACAAGAGCACAAAGAAATCTCTTATTTAAGTTATTTAGGATAGCATCTTCTTCTTTCCTACTGTCCACATAATGATCCACTGCATGAATGGGTGGGCATTTTTGGAGCGGGAATTCCCAGTTCTTTAAATGGGACTTTTGCTCTGGCAAGCTCCACAGGTGGAACATGACACTCTGCCTGCTCCTAAGAGGATATTGGCTGTAAATTTTTTAAAATATTTAAATCTTTTGACATAGCAGTGATTACGATAGCAAGGCATTACTGAATTGCTATATATTGTGTCATAGATTTTTTAAAATATAAAATACAAAAATAAAGAGTAGTCATGTACAAACTGTTAAACAACAACACTGACAATCTTTATCCAGCAGCAAAAGTCTGCCTAAGCAAATAAAACATGTATTAAATCATCCTGGTTGTACCTCTCAAGTTGCAACAGTTCAAAGGTTAAAATGTATACTCTAGCACAGTCTCCCCACAACAAAACTTTCAGAGGATTCAGATTCTACACCACATTCTACAATCATAAGCTACCCATGTTTGCTTAATTTGTGCTTTCTTACTTTGAAAACAGTATTGGGGCTTGTATGGATCCTATTTTGAAACACGTGACAGAAGTCAAGGTTGCGAAAGCAACAGAGAAATAGGGACCAGTAACTGGGGTGGTGCTCACATAAATATATTGTTCATAATCTAATTATAGACTGATCTTATTCTAGGTAATTTTGTTTTGCAAGCAGCATTTCTTCTAAAAATATATATTTTGTATTTATTTCCATAATTGTTTCAAGATAGTACTATTATACAATTACGACATTATGGTAGAATAGGTTTTCAGAATGCCAAAAAAAAAAAAAAAAGGCAGCATTTTATCTGCATCCTGCCGATGATACCAATGAAACAGTGCACAAGTTGAAAAAACTATTGCAGCAAAAAAAAGTCCTTAATATGCAATCAGATTTCATACATTTATGTAGCTTCATTTTCAATCCAGATACCCACAGTAGACTACAAATAAAATATTTAACAACAATTAAGTTACAAGCAGAGAGATAGAATGAAAAACCAATACAGATGAAATGAAAAACCAAGACCTGACAATAAAGTCATCAAAAAAACACTAGTCAAAACAAATACAGTGTAATGAGAAAGATATTAACAGCCCACTCAAGAAAGGCAGATTCCTGGAATATGACATGGTGGTGAGACGCTGATTCCAAAGCTTAGGGGCTGCTAGTGAAAAGGCTACTTTAGCACTGGCCACCAGTCAAACATAGGTTCTCATGCTCAAAACGGGGAGTCAGGCACACTTATTGTCCTGAGAACTGCAGAGAAAGACACAGTCCCTGTCTGTTGCTGCTTCACTGCCCTTTTCTCCCTTTGGAAATGTTATTAGAACCAACCGCACTCCATGTAAGGAAAGATGAAAAGAGCAACTGACCTGTCACTGCTGTTCCTTCATTAAAATAATCCACCAGTAATTATACTGCTTGTATTGCTTTCAATATTATCCAAACCACTCCAAGGGCATTGCAACCTGAAGAGCAAGGGTGGGGCAACTAAGGAAACAAAGTGTTACCTTACATACTTGCCACTTGCCTTATGGGCCAAGTTGGCACTTTGTTCATTCCATAAGCAGGTCAAACAGAAACCTTCGTCACTGAGGCCACTTTTGGTTTCTGAGCCGTCCAAACGAACTGCCCTCTCTTTGTGTCCTCATATGTGCAAGGACAGCCTTGCTGGATCAGAGCATAAACCATCCCTTCTAAAAGTCTATTTCTAGCAATCAGCCAGATGTATCTGAAAGCTGGTGAACAGGGTATATGAATTTAAAGACCACCCTTCTCATTGATCCCAGAATCCCTGGGGTACCTCTAAATCTGGAGATTCCATCCTGCTGATATTTCCTCTATATACTAATAGGAAACACAATTCTCCAACTGCGAATTCTTACATAGTCAATATAGCAGCATCTGCACAAAAAAGGCATTTTCAGGGGAACACAAAGATGAAAACACTGAAAAGGTTAAAAAAAAAACTTTGAAGCAAAAGGGTTCAACAGAAAGGGAGAGGAAGGACAGTGAGTATGAAGCACTGATTAGCTGCTCAGGTGGAAAACCAGAGAGCATAAGGATTGAATTTTTATGGAGGAGCATATGGCTGCCTGGTTGGATGAATGAAGTTGTATTGATGGACTGCAACCAATATTTCAATTACTTTCTGTAAGAACAGCAAAAAAAGGCAAGCCATCAGTGGGAAAAGTAGAACTTCAGGTAGATAAAAATGCTAGTCTATTTAAGCTGCCTTTGAAAAGTTTATTATACACGTTTCCTGAATGCAATTTCTCTTTGCACCATTTTGGCTTTCCATTTTATATAAAGGACAAATTGTCACCATATGGATAAATTCTTTATTTCAATATTCCAGTTAGATTTACCTCAGGTGAATCTTTAACTCCACTTCTAGGGATTGTATTCTTCATGCCACTGGTGTGAATAACCAGCAGTTTCCAGAACATTCTCCTTCTGGCAACTGGGAAATCTGACACCATTTTCACTGTCATGTCTGTTATCTCCAGTTCTTTTCCATAAGAAAAACTCTAACTTTAAGAAATTGATATATATTTAAGAGTTTCCCTCATTTCTATCTGCTTTATTCTTATTGGATATGACCACCATAACTCTGTAGCTTAATGGAAAACTGAAGAAAAGGGAGTAGAAAACAAAGATCTCAATACTTTCATAGCCACCTACACAAAAAGGGCTGGGCATAATATGATGCCAGGACAGTTTGTTAGCTGATACTGTGAGAATACAGTACAGCGGGCTGAAGCTCTTGAATGCTCCAAGTGTCATGCATGCATCAACTATTTCTCATAGGTATAAACTGAGAAGATGCAAGCACTTGCTTAATGACGTGCTGTTCATTAACTTTCTGAACTAACTCCTGGCTCAAAGCAGTAGGTCCAACAGTTGACTGAGCCATAATGAACTTACACCGAGTTAACTTTACTACAGTAGCAATTCAAATGTGGTATGCAGTGTTGGTGCCATGAAGGGTCATCAAGTTAGTAATTCATTTAACAATTCTTTCTGGGCCCAAAGCTTGCCAGACCAGTTGCTCATACTGCCAACATATGAATCATTTACTGTAATCTTTTTTTATACTTATTAGAAAGGCTACCAAATTTTGCTAACAAAAAGCTTCCTAACAACACATCAGTGAATAAATGAAGGAGCTGCCTGAACCAGATAATCTAATCCAATGTGTCATTTCCACCAGCTACTGGGTTAGATGGCCCCAGGAAGCCTTTGTACACACCAGTGGGCAATAGCCTGTTCCTTGCCATGAACGTTCATTTGCACAGTTAAAGCTATCATACCATCTAGTCCCATTGCTGGAGATGGCAGATGTGGCTACTGTGATATCTGTCTTAGTCACATCACACCTGGATTACTGCAACACACTACATGGGACTTCTTTACTGTTTAGAATCTTCAGCTGGTCAGATTTCTAACTGGTTATACGTAGATAGTATTATTTTTTTTCAAAATTCTTACATTAATTTCAGCCTGTTTCATCATCAGAGGTTGACAAGGTACTTGATAGCTGTAGGGCCACCACAACCTCCCTAGTTCCTTGCTCAGCCTGGTTTTTAAAAGCTGCCAGGCCAACAACAAAACAGGCCACTTCAACTATCAACATGTTTCTCCTTGGAGGTTAGGTTCCTTGAGCCCTCCAGGAGACACTTACCAGGCCCATCTCGAAAAAACCGAACTTGGAGGCAGGTGAGTGTAACTACTATAGACCTGTTGCCAATGTTCCTTTTTAAAACAAGCTAGTGGAGAGGGTGGCAGTCTGATCAGTCTCAGGCCCTCTTGGATGAAACTTATGCCCTCGACCCATTCCAGTCCAGGCGGCATCACAACACGGAGACAGCACTTAGTCGCCCTGCATGATTATCTTCTGAGAGAGGCGGACGGGGCAAAAATGTCCCTGTTGATCCTCTTTGATTCTCAGCAGCCTTTAATACCATCAACCCACGGTATCCTCCTGGAGAGGCTCTCGGGGTTGGGGATCAATGGCCTGGCCTTGGCCTGGCTCTGATCTTTCCTTGAGGACCATCCCCAGAGAGTGTAGCTGGGGGAGAAGGTCTCTACTCCTTAGACTCTCAACTGTGGGACCTCTTAGGGGTCGATCATCTCCCTGTTACTATTTAACATCTATATGAGGCCGCTGGGAGAGGTCATATGGGGATTTGGAGTTTCATGTCATCAGTATGCTGATGACACACAACTCTATCTCTCTTTCTACCCTTCTGCAGTGGATGCTGAGGGCAGCCTGAAAATTGACAATATGAATGGCAGCAGTCAAGATGGTCTACAGCAGAGGTCGTCAACCCCCGGTCCGCGGCCCATTGCCGGTCCGTGGCTTGAGCCCGACCGGGCCGCGAAGACAGACCCAAAAAAAAAAAAAAAAAAAGCCGGGAGGAAGGGAAGAGCCGGGTGCTCCGGCTGCTCTCCTCCCGGCGGTGGCAGCAACGGGGGTGGGGTGGGTGGGCAAGAGCCGGGAGGAAGGGAAGAGCCGGGTGCTCCGGCTGCTCTCCTCCCGGCGGCGGTGCCGGTGGCGGTGGCGACGGGGGTGGCCAAGAGCCAGGAGGCCAGCAGCTGAAGCACCCGCTGGGTGCTTCGGCTCCTGGCCTCCCGGCGGCGGCAACGGGGGTGGGGGTGGCCAAGAGCCGGGAGGTGGCCAAGGGGGTGGGCAGGCGCTCCTGCGCATGCGCGAAGTGGTGGGGGGACGCACACGCCATAGGCGCGCGCACCCCCCACCGCTTTGCACGTGCCGCGGAGAGCGCGAGGGGCCGCCCCACCTTCCTCAGAGCTCCACCAGGCCGCACTAAGGAAAAGGTTGGGGAACGCTGGTCTACAGGACACACTCTTCTGCTCACTACCATTCACAAAGTGACACCATGCAAGGGAAAATCTCAGAAGCTGACTCCTTTTTTCATCAGTTAACCACTTCTCACCCAAACACAAAGCATTTGTCAGAGCTGTTTTTCAACAAGTTAGGTCACTCACTTCAGTCTGTTAAATAAATGTAGCTGGGAAAGCTATTCTACTCCTCTCCTCCATTCATTGGTGGGCAGATAATATTTGGAAATTGCAGGATAAATTCAAATTACAGGAGCTTTGATCAAAGCCCTGGACATAATCAAGAAAAGCTGCCAAATGCGACATGACTCTAGAACACATTGAGGCCTTCAAATATCTTGTGTAAGTGTCCTTGATGAAGCAGATCAGGGTACATCGAGTCCAAAGATCTGTTTCCATCATTGGCTTGCCAGGTATATCTAAGATCACAAGCAGGAAAGGGCACTCACCGATGACTTTCCAACTATTTGCTCCAGGCATTTGGCACTCAGAGGTGCACTGCCTCAGTACACAGACCCTTCATTTTGTAATAAGGAGCTACAGGCCTCTGTGCCATTCAGGTCAACTACTTCTCTGGGCCTTCTCTGTGGCAGCTTCCAGACTGTGGAATGCTCTCCCTTGGGAGGTTGCCCCCCCTCCCTTTTATCCTTCTGATGACATCTAAAGACCCACCTTTTAATAACTGAGTCCTGCATGATGGGTTTTAACTTAGCAAGTTTATTTTCAAAGGTTTAAACGCTTTTAATCATTTAATATATATTTTAATTATTCTTATAGTTTAATTGCTTATCAATGCATAATTTATTGTGTTTTTAATTCTACTTGTTTTAATGTTGTGAGTCACCTTCAGGTGCTCTCATCGAGCCTGGGCCCCATCACAAAAGCCAAAAGGATGTCAATGTGGTTAGGTACAAACAGTGGTCTGGATTTCTAAGCTACTCTCCATTTGACATCTAAAATATCTTTAGAATACAGGAGCACAAACCCGGGAATGGAAGAAGGGAGAAAAAAAGCTCAAGGTTACAGAATAGATCAAATAACAAGGCCTCTGCTTGACTGTGTGCCTTACACTTTGCCCTAGGCAGAGGCCCAACCTATTGCCAGCCTGGTGAAAAGAAAATTGAGCTCCACCCCACAACTTTTGCCCCACTTACTGAACTTTAAACCATCATGCCTTGATTACATAACAGGGAAGTAGCCTTTGCTCAACATGAATGCAGACAATCTGTCCATTATGCTGTTTTAAGAGGGAGATGTTAGCTGCCTTATCCAGAAAGTAGAGCTTTAAAAGGGATTAACAAACCCCTCGTTAACAAATAATTAGATACTGAATAAGCCCACACTGAAGAAATTACAACAATGCAAGGCAATGACACCATCAGCTGTGGGCTTTAGTCATTAACATTTCCTATTCCACTCATCCCCCAGTCCCAAGGCTCCCTCTGGATCCCTTTTGATCAAGGGAAACCTTTGGGAGCCTTCAAAGGAGCCTTTAAGACCCCCAAATTGCTGCCTTAGGGATCACGGCCATCAGCAGTGATTTTCAGGCATTAAGGACCCCTCCCGCACCAGTCTAAACATCAAAGCAAAAAGCAATGTGTACTGCTTGTATACCACCCCATAGTGCTTAAAGCTCTCTCTGGGTGAGAGAGAAAATTAAATTGCATCCTACAATTTAATTATGCAGGATACACATTGCCCCTCCTCCTGCCTGCAAGCCAGATACTCAACCAACCTTGGAGGATGAAAGTTTGAGTCAACTCTGAGCCACCTAATTAAGCCATCGAACTCAGGTCATGAGCAGATTTTTCACTGCAGTACAGCCATTTAACCACTGCACTACGAGGCATCACCAACTTGCACAGGGATAACTTCATCATTACCATCATCTTAGAACTGATACAAAAGGATTTTGGCCTACATCAATTTAATTCAGTATTGTATTGTTCAGGACCTTATAATGCTATTTAGCAACATTTATAAACGATTTAAAGGAAATTGTCTTCCTGAAGCTGCTGTTTCCATTTCAGTTATATAACAGACACAGAATAGTCAGGCTGAAAAATCTCCGAGTCTTCTAGCCAGGAGGACCCTGTCCACTTGACAGATCTGATGGATCAGTTCTGTATAGATTAGCGTTTTTAAATAACATGCCACAGGGACAGAAGAGGTAGAAAAACACAATAGGCTCCAGTTTTAGCTCCAGTCTTCATAAGACCATTCTAATTACAAAAAGCACATTGATGATAAAAAGGGTCACCACTTCAGTTTAATTACAGAGAAATTTCTTCCTAATTCATAATTAGATAACATGTAAATAGGATCAAATACAAAGTCAGTACATACAAAATATTGTGTATGCCCTGTAGGAACTTAACCCTTTTGCTATTTTAGCAGCTAACCTGTGGGACAAGTGTTTGGGGAACTCTTGCCTTCCTGTCCAGTATGTGACTGTTGACTGTTCCCTAGCTCAGTGCCAGAAATGAAGGCAGTCCTCAACACAAGGAGCCATGTAAGCACAAGAGCAAAACAATCTCATACTTTGGACTTGACTTATAGTAGCACTTGGTGAAATAATCATTTACCACCACTTTACATCAGTATTTTTGTTTCCTTTGAAAGCAGTGCCTAGTTTTATCAGAAGAAAATCTTTTTGCTTTTGAAAAAAGACAATCAGATTAGTGTAAGATACAATAGTCAATGCTCCATGCCCAGCTCCACCATTTCTACTATCAGAAATGGTTAAAACTGTTGGGAACTGTATTCCAACAATATCTGGAATGACCCTGTTCACCCTTGTTCTACAAGATCAAATAATTTTTTGAGGTTGTTTCTGTGAATTCACTTTTCAAACATATAAATAACCAAACACTACACACGTTAATGGATATCCTTACTGTCAGCCTGTTGTCAGTCAGATGTAATTTCATGCTACTTTGTAGAAGAAACAAAATGTGGTTGTACCACATTGCCATAGGCGAAATCTGGTGGGTGAATTAATGTGGTGGCTCCAAACATACAGCGGGATACAAATGTCCCAACTCCTTATCCATGTTTACATACGGGGCTATTATTAGCATGGGCTTCAGGCCGCGCCATGGCACAGAAACGGCATTGGTCGCACTATTGGATGACCTGCTGAGGGAGGCTGATGGGGGCAAAATGTCCTTGTTGGTCCTCCTCGATATCTCAGCCGCCTTCAATACCGTCGACCACGGTATCCTCCTGGGGAGGCTCTCCGAGTTGGGAATCGGTGGGCTGGCGCTTGCCTGGCTCCGATCCTTCTTGGAGGACCGCCCTCAGAGAGTACAGCTTGGGGAGAGTGTCTCGGCCCCGTGGAGTCTCAATTGTGGGGTTCTGCAGGGCTCGATTATCTCCCCAATGCTGTTTAATATCTATATGAGGCCGCTGGGTGGGGTCATCAGGGGGTGTGGGGCTTCGTGCCATCAGTACGCTGATGACACTCAGCTCTACATCTCCTTTTCACCTACTTCAGTGGATGCCATTCTGTCCCTTCAGCGCTGTCTGGAGGCTGTACTGCAATGGATGCAGCTGAATGGGCTGAGACTGAACCCGGACAAGACGGAGGTCCTGAGGGTTGGCGGCCCCTGCATTGGTGGTTTGGGAAACTCCCTCTCTTTCGGGGGGGGGTGACTCTCACCGCGAAGAGTGAGGTTCTCAGCTTGGGGGTCCATCTGGATCCGGCGCTCACCATGGAAACTCAGGTGGCGTCAGTGGTCCGCTCTGCCTACTTCCATCTATGGCGGATTGCCCAGCTGCATCCCTATCTTGATGGTGGGGCGCTCACCACTCTGGTCCATGCGCTTGTAATTTCGAGATTAGACCACTGTAATGCGCTCTACGTGGGGCTACCTTTGAGATTGATGCGGAAGCTTCAAATGGTGCAGAATGCGGCGGCCAGACTTCTTAGTGGGACGAGAAAACATCAGCATATTTCTCCCACTCTGGCTGCCTTGCATTGGCTGCCCGTTCGTTTCCGCATTGATTTCAAAGTGTTAATGATGACATATAAAGCCCTAAATGGTTTAGGACCTCGATACCTAGTGGAACGCCTTCTCCCACCTAGATCTACTCAAGTCTCTCGTTATAGCCAGGAAAGACGGTTGAGGGGCCTAACGCCGAGGGAGGCCCGGAAAGAAAGAACAAGAAACCGGGCCTTCTCGGCAGTGGCCCCTCGACTCTGGAACAGTCTCCCGTCAGAGATTTGCCTGGCTCCCTCACTGGGTGTTTTTAAGAGCCAACTTAAGACCTGGCTCTTTAGGCAGGCCTTCCCTCCTGTCACTACTTGATCTTTACTTTTCTATTTTTATTTTTCCGTTTTCATTTTTATTTTGTTTTTACTTTTCCATCTTGAACGATATCATTATTGTTGTTTAAATTGCTGTTTTAATTGTTTTTATGCTATATTATTGTAAGCCGCCCAGAGTAGATGTGGTCTAAATGGGCGGGGTATAAATTAAATAAATAAATAAATAAATGGAGGTACCATGGACAGTGTATTTCATGTTCAATAGCTTTGTTAAGTCAGAGTACCCTTGCCTTTCTCAAAAACTATGGCCTCTTTTTTGTGGGGTGGGGGGATCCTGTCTGGAACTGTCACCACATCCATAAGGTTAGCAACATATAAAGCACATTTTCCATAAAGCTGGACATGGCAACTTCTAGTATATGGTTTGCTATGTTAGTCTTCAATTTTTTCATTTGAAATTATTTTAACATTTTAAACTATTTTTACTTTCTTTATTAGTCTAAAATACATGTGACATCAATTGTCATACTGAAAAGACTATGCTTCAGAGAAAGAACTGCCCATTAAGCAAAATTCAAGAGAAAATCTTTCATAAATGATTAAATCTGGAAGTTCAATCATGGCAACTGGACTTCTTTTGTATTACGTTGAATCGTTTTGCTGCTATACAAGTAGCTTCTTCAGTCTGAGGAGAGTTGGTAGGAGATCCCTGATATATCCTCCACATTGGTTTCACTTTCCCCTGGTCTGAATAAGGTTTTAGATGGACAAAGGACTGGGAGTGAGTGAAAATCCCACTTCTGTAGTCCTTCTCCACCCATTGTCATGGGTCGTTAACAGTCGTTAGCAGTGGTCTTTCTGGTGTGTGTGGTCCTAATCTTTCTGGGGGCAGCATGATGAATAGGAGACAGATTGTATCTAAGGCCTCCACCCCTGTTGAGTGAGAGATTTTCTATATGCACATGTATGGCCTCCCTGACCCCTCTCTCAAACCACCTATCTTCTCTGTGGAAAATGAGTACATCTTGGTCATCAAATTAGTGTCCTTTGTCCTTCAAATGAAGGAACACTGCTGACTGGGGGCCTATGCTGGGCCATTCTCCTGTTTAGTGACTGTTTGGTTTCTCCAATGTAGAACTCTGAACACTCTCCTCCTTGCATTGGACTGCATATACTATATTGCTCCTGTTGTGTTTTGGTGTCTGGTCTTTTGGGTGGACAAGTCTCTGCCTTAGTGTGTTTGTGGGTTTAAAATGCACAGGTATGTGGTGTTTACTAAGTATCCTTTTGAGCTCTTCAGACACACCTGCCATGTAAGGAATGACCAGGTCCTCCCATCGGCTCTGGATCTCAACCTGTTCCATTGTCCTGCTGGGTCAGTACATTGCCTTGTTAAAGGACCATTTTAGATATCCACAGGCCTTAAGGGCTGTCTTCCTTCTTGGCTTCTGTGGAGGTGGGGATATTTCTTACTCTGTGGTCTCAGTTTCTGATGATCCCTAGCTTGTGTTGCAATGGGTGATGGGAGTCAAACTGCAGGTATTGATCAGTGTGTGTAGGTTTTCTGTAGATTTTTATTCCTAAAATGCTGTTGGATCACCCCCAGTCCTTTGTCCATCTAACGAGCCTATTCAGACCAGGGGAAAGTGAAACCAACAGGGATCTCCTACCAACTCTTCTCAGACTGAAGAAGCTACTTGGATGAGTAGCGAAACGTTTCAACCTAATAAGAAAGAAGTGCAGTTGCCATGACTCTACTTCCAGATAACCTCACCTGGATGACTGAGAATCTTCACAAATATAAATAATTAAACCATGTTTATCTCAAGTGTTCAAAAGTCACTTAACATTCATGATTAAGTTCATAGCTGTCTGGCAGCCTGCCAAGCCACAAACATCTTTGGAGCCTTATTGATGCCATCAACCTAGTGTAGATTAATGGAAAGTTCAACCCTTTCCCTTTAGAATAGTTTATTTCAATATCAAAAACTATTCTTCCTTGTAAACGAAAGAAGGATGAAGGGAAGTAGAAGAAAAAAGGTAGAGATTAACCTGAAAGCATCTGAAAACAGTCTTACAGATCCTCAGTTATACAGTTTATTTGAGTTTCCTTTAAACTCCAATTTAGATTTACAGAAATACTTCAGGAAAGTGACACTGTTTTCTTTCAAGGAGCTCATACTTGTTTCTGTTAAAATGTAACAAGAACAAGCTTTCAAGTTTTAGGCAACATTGTGGCATCTATCATTGTTACATTTATCATTGCAAAGGAAATCTGAGGCTGCCTAGCCTGTCCAATACATTTTATTCAGGGAAGTCTTAAACGTCTGTTGGAAACACCTACTGGCTTTGTACAACTTTTGATCATTCAAGGCAAGCTAATGACCCATTATAAAAAATTAAGGACAATGAACATTGACCTTCCAGGACTACTTGCTATTTCATCAACCCAGCACTGAATTCAGGTACCTTTTAAACCAGTAGATCTCATCAGGATCTGCAACTCCATAATCTCTGAGTTTCATCACCATTAGAGCACTCTTCCTGATAGCTTCTTCATAGCGTTCACTGCGAGAGAGGAAATTTACATCCTCATGCTTAAAGTCTGGGTCATTCATAACAAGTGCTTCTGTAGGAGGAACAGAAGGGCAGAAGTGAAGTTTACTGTTCAGCCAAAACACACCCCTCACTTTAAAAAAGCAGACATCAAACTCTGTTTGCTTTGCATCAGTCAAAGTGGCCTCTCTTCTTTCTTTCTTTCTTGAGCTTGAAGCAGCAAAGAAATATGAGAGTGCTTTGACTGTTGCAAACCGAATGTGCTTGATTTTATATTTCAAATAGGTTTTAATGTTATGTTAGTGTTGATTAGCTAATTACCACTATGGCTGCCATTAAAAAAAATCACCTAATGGAGAAGACCAACATCAATCTTTACACGTCAGTGAAGATTCAGTATACACCTTCAATATCTAATATTTAGAGTTTTGCAGATTGCATTAGTGTGGCATCATAAAATAGATTTCGGTAGCTGTATAATCTGTATTTAATAGGCAGGAGAAACATAGCAGAAGACTTCCAGAGGAACAGTTATATTGGTCTGTAGACTGGAGCAGAACCAACAAAGCCTTGCAACACCTTAAGGGCTGGCAGATGTTATATGGCATGTGCTTTGTAGACTGTAGTCCATTTTAAACAGTCTAAAGCAAAAAGTTCCTAACATCTCTCAATGCTCTGGTTAAGACAAACAGCAGATAGCCTATTGATCACATGATTTTGGCATGTACACTTTTTTTCTGGATGCAGGACCTTACAAGAAAAATTGGCTACCCTATCTCTTTTAGCCACATTCACAGCACAACTGATGAATGGTAAAAGAGAAGATTTGTTTGGAATCTCACTGCTCTCTGTGTGTGCATGCACACTTCTAAATCAGACTGTAATAGTTACAGTATTACAAAACTAAAAAGCAAAGTACAAAGGCCAAAATCACAAAATAGATTGATGGTTAATTAAGATAATGTCAACAGAGTGGGACAGGCAGTAATTCTGTAATGGGGAACACCTACTCATCTCACAGGCAAGTCCTCTTACAAGCAGCCAAATGGCCTTGTGACTTACCACATAATATTAACCTGAAATAACTCCCTGATTGCCTGTACATAAATCATACTTCTACACTGTACTTAAAATAATAAGCCAGAAGACCTTGAACTCCTACAAAATTGTTGACTTCCACATCACCATGAACTCACAGTCTAGTCTACAGTAGTGGCTCCCAACCTTGGGCAACCCAGGGCTTTCTTGAACTGCAGTTCCCAGAAGCCTTCACCATTAGCTGTGCTGGCTGGGGTTTCTGGGAGCTGCAGTCCAAGAACACCCCTGGGTTGCCCAAGGTTGGGAACCACGGGTCTAAAGCTAAATAAAAGAGGCGGCAACGTTCAGTTGACTAATTGGCCACATTGAATCCCATTGTTATTAAGCATAGGTCCAGTTAAGCAGTTGATATATATACTTAGTCTGAATACAGTATCGGTCAAACAATGCTTAGCGAGCAACACTTTAGAAAAGGCATGCCTCTCTCTTGGCGATCCAGAAGGAGATGCCTCTTCCAAAATACAGTTTGTGCACCAGCATAACCTGAAAAACACACTGCACAGAGGCATCGCATGAAAACGACTGTTCCCATGCAAAAGGGTGTCGCTTTTAGCCCATGAAAATCGGCCAAGGGTCCTTTTTAACCGGTCGCGGAGCGAGAGTCTCTACACGCCCCCCCCCCCACTCCCCTTCCCGTTGTCAGCAAGGAGGTGGACAAGCGGCAGCCCCCGCAGGCCAGGCTCCCGCTCCTGCCCTGACTCCCGAGGTGCGGGCGGGCGTCGGGGGCGGGGGGGGGGGGAATATACCGGCCCTTCCCTCCCGGCTGAGGGGCTCTCACCGATCTCCCTGCGGCGCCGGGTCCGCTCGGCGGCCCCGTCCAAGACGTGGGTGAGAAGCTCCGTGTTGAAGGATGCCGCCTCCCGCTCCTTGCGCAGGTCCGGGTTCATGTTCGCGGCCATCGCCGAAGGGACAGCGGCTGGTCCAACCCGCGCTCCGACGCCAAGAGGGGACGCCGCCGCGGCAGCAGCAACAACAACCGGACCGGCAGAGAAACGGATGAACGAACAGCTTCCGGGCGGGCGTGGGGAGGGGGGGAGGAGGAGGTGTATGCCGGCCCCGCCCCCACGCCCGTCACGTGAGGCAGGCGGCTTCTCACGCACCCACCCCAGACGTCCAATAGGGAACCACTTTGCGGCCACGTGGTGCAGGGACGGTTCGGTCACCCAGGTAGGTGGGAAGAGAGAAGGGCGGTGGGTGGGAGGTCGGACGTTGCTGAAGGAGCACGGAGGAGGAGGAGGAGGAGGAGGAGGAGGAGGACGAGAAAAAAAAAGCCCAGAAGAGGTAGCGGAGGAGGTATGGGGATGAGGAAACCAGGCCCCTTGGTTGTATGCGAGTTCTTCAAGCGCCCAGCTTCCAAAAGGGTAACTGCAATGGCTCCCAAATAGATGCTAAGCCGGCTGGTGGAGCTAGCCGTTGGTTTACAATCATTCCTGCCCACTGGTTTCAGGCTAGAGCTAGGCCTTAGTTTAGTTCAGTGGTTCCCAACCTTGGGCAACCCAGGGGTTTCTTGAACTGCAGTTCCCAGAAGCCTTCACCATTAGCTGTGCTGGCCAGGGATTCTGGGAGTTGAAGTCCAAGAACACCTGGGTCACCCAAGGTTGGGAACCACTGGGTTTATTAGTTATGTGGCATCAAGTTGGAACCCGCTTGCAGCGACCCTAATAGGGCTTTCAAGGTAAATAAATGGTTTTCCCACTTGCACACCCCCAGTGAGCTTCCATGGCGGAGCAGGGATTCAAAGCCAGGCCTCCTGAGTCCTAGTCTGTCACTTTTCCCACTACACCACATCGGATAAACGCATTGGCAAAGCAGCTACCATGTTCTCTAGACTCACAAAGAGAGTATGGCTTAATAAGAAGCTGACGGCATATACCAAGATCCAGGTCTATAGAGCCTGTGTCCTGAGTACACTCCTGTACTGCAGTGAGTCCTGGACCCTTTGTGCACGGCAGGAGAGGAAGCTGAACACATTCCATATGCGTTGCCTCCGATGCATTTTTGGTATCACCTGGCAGGACAAAGTTCCAAATAGAGTAGTCCTAGAACGAGCTGGAATTTTTAGCATGTATACATTACTGAAACAGCGACGTCTACGTTGGCTCGGGCATGTTGTGAGAATGGCTGATGGTCAGATTCCAAAAGATCTCCTGTATGGAGAATTAGTGGAGGGAAATCGCCCCAGATGGAGACCACAGCTGCGATACAAGGATATCTGCAAGCAGGATCTGAAGGTCTTAGGAATGGACCTCAACAGATGGGAAACCTTGACATCTGAGCGTTCAGCCTTGAGGCAGGCGGTGCATCATGGCCTCTCCCATTTTGAAGAGACACTTGTTCAGCAGGCCGAGGCAAAGAGGCAGTCCCGAAACCAGCAAAATCAGGGAGCTGGACAGGGGACAGATTGTATTTGTCTTCAGTGTGGAAGGGATTGTCACTCTCGAATTGGCCTTCTCAGCCACACTAGATGCTGTTCCAAGTCCTCTATTCAGAGCATGTTACCATAGTCTCTCGAGACTGAAGGATGTCTAATCTAATCTAACATTGGGTACCTAGACATTAGTTTAAGTATACATAATAAACAAGAGCCATTGCAGTGTCAGGCTAGGACTGAGGAGTTAAGTGCTGCCATGCCATATCCAACTCCCAGTGACTACTGAGGTTCTTGAGGTTATGTGAGACATTTAAGGAGTTATTTTACCATTGCTACCCCTCTGGGTGAGGTTCCATCACCAAGCAAGGATTCAGATTCATGTCTCCTGATTCAGCACTCTATCGACTACATTACATTGGCCGTCCCAAGACTAATGAGAGCTGAGTTGAAATCCCCATAAACACAGTGGCTGTGGAAACTCACTGTGTATCTGTTGTGTGACAGTGACAAAACCACTCTCTCATACTTGGATCACCTTAAGTCAGGATTGGCACATAGCACACACAAGAGAGGTTAAAGTCTTCTCTCCATCCATACCTTTTAAACTGTCCAATATCATACTTCAAAAATAAGATAACTAACGTGTTCAGTTGGAGAATTTCTGCATTTACCATCTTATTTGTTCAGACTCTTCAGTGACTTGGGTTCACAATATTTTCACACTTCAGTCAGACTTCTATTGCTTATGTCCTGTGCAAAAACCGAAATGTGCTCAAGAATACATGTTTAAAAAATGCACACTAAATTAGATACAATATTGCTATAATCATCATCATCATGTGTCATCAAGTCAATCCTGGCTTATGACAACCCTTTTCAGAGTTTTCCATGTAGAGAATACTCAGAAGTGGTTTACCATTCCCTCTTCTGGGGGGGGGAGGGTGTCTTGGGACTGTGGAGCTTTCCCTTGACTATACAGGCTGGCTCTTCTCCTTGCAGGTACAGTGGGGGAATCAAAACTCCCAACCTCTGTGTCTGCAGCCAGAGACCTAAACCACTGAGCTTTTCAGCTAGTGATATGGCTATTTGTTATTGTTGATATGTTACTTCAAATTGCCTCTGACGTATAGTGACCCTGTGAATGAGCAATCACCAAAATGTCCTGTCTTCAACAGCTCTGCTCAGCTATAAAACAGTAAATAAAAGTGGCAAAACTTTTCATGGCTTAATCTATGCAAACTGGACTTTTCTTCTATTATTACTCATCAACTCTTTAAATAGTGGAGTGAAACTTTAGGCAGGGCAGGCTAATTTTATGTATTAAAACACACACAACATTTTAATAAATAGGGTATATCACATACTATACCAGTGTGGTATAGTGGATGGAGTGATAGACTAGGACTTTGGAGGCCTGGCTTTGAATCCCCCCTCAGCCATGGAAACTGACTGAGGGAGTGGAACTGGAAAAACTACTCTTAAATTTCTCACTTACCTCGAAATCCATGTTAGGGACACTATAAGTCAGTTCTGACTTGACTGCACAGAACAATGATCATACAAAGATTTAGGAGTGCTGCTGAGAAATTAATGTCTAAGGTGCTTTTATACAGAGGACAACCTAATACATAATGGTAAACATCCTCAACCTTCTTAAATCTACAAATAAATGTCATATCTTCCTTCCAAACAGGGAAATGCAAAGCTGTAAATTGTTTTCTTAGAGGGGCACAGTAAGATTTACAAAATAATTCTCCAGTCAAAATGATGTTTTATGTAATGGGTATAAGCAAGAACAGGCTATATAGTAATCAATTAATATTATGATCAATCAGTAAATATTAAAGACAATCTGCAATCTGTTAGAACTGCTTTGAATGTGGTGAATAAAAAGTTTTGCAAACTAAAAAAAAACACTCACCTTGTAATGGAATCCTTACTTGCTGTTGATATATTCCAAAGATTCCACGAATTATATCTTCTTCAATATTTGCAAACTGTTTTGATCTTTGTAGGATATGTTTTCAAGAGCAGTTGAATGCAATGCTTCCTGCTGCTGGAGCTTATCATTTTCTTTGGGAAATAAACTCTGCATTAATCCCAGAAGGAGAGACTTTGAGAACATTTGGCAGGTCGGTGTAATTCCTATTCATTTTATGATTTTTCTTGCTCTTGGTGAATCAGTTAATATTTTCTATTCCTCTCTGGCCAAAATCTTACTGAATAATACAAATGGAAATAAATTGCCTCAAGGTGAGAAATCACCATAAACATTGTCTGTTGCACATTGGTTATACAACAGATAATGTCTACATGTTCTAGATATGTGGCAATTCACCTCCACAGGTGCTACCATCTGCATTATGCCTGCAGGAGTAACTACCCTGTTTCCCCAGAAATAAGACCTAACCTGAAAATAAGCCCTAGTATGATTTTTCAGGATGCTTGTAATATAAGCCCTACCCCCAAAATAAGTCCCAGTTAAGTGAAACCCCGCCCTCCACCCTTGTGCAGCAACCCGAAGAAGATGACATGACTGTATTTGAATAAATGTAGATTGTTGTACATGAAAAAAACATCCCCTGAAAATAAGCCCTAATGCGTTTTTTGGAGCAAAAATTAATATAAGACCCTTATATTAATATAAGACCCTTGTTTTTGAGGAAACACGGTAGTAGAATTTCACCCTCTCTCTTTCTCTCTGTCCTCCTTATGACTCTTTGCTTTGGATTTCATAAGAGGAGCTCAGCAAGTAAGCAAAGGCCACATGCAAAAGCAGGTGGTCGTTCATGTTCTCCTCCCCATGGGAAGCACTTGGTTTTTTCTTCTGCTTTTCCCTTTCTTACTGTGTCTCTTGTGCCTTTTTGCAGGCATGGGGAACCTGTGGCCATCCAGATTTTGGATTACAGTTCCTATCAGTCCCAGCCAGTATGTCAGTTGTCATGGATAAAGATGGATGTAGTCCAGCAACTTTTGGCAGGGCAGATATTACCTATCCCTACTGTATGCTTATTTGGAGAATTAAATCCCATTGAATTAATGGGGCTTGCTTCTGTGTATAGGACTATACTATTTGTTGTTTCTATGAACACGGTGTTCATATTTTCCAGTCTATGTGTTGCACTAATATTCAGGGCAGACTCCAGTTCATTGCTACTTCGTGTAAAGTTATGTAGGTGTTATGCCTAGGCAACACAGATTGCATAATTTGATTGCGCAGTCAGTCACACAGTTTCCATTGCAAAAAAATTGTGCAGTGTGCCAGCAGAAGTGCTTCATGGATAGCAATTTATGTATTGGTGTTATTGTAGCTACTGCAGGCATAATGTTGAGTTGTGCCCATGTAACTACAGTATTCAATGTGGTTAAAAAGCAAAGCTCTCAACCGAGAGCACTGAGATGTGTCATCAGTGATGTGCCGCCTATTCTGGACAGTGACATTCCCCCTTCCCAGGCTTTGCAGGGCCAATGTGTGATAATATTTTGTCTCTCCCCCTTTCTTTTTTCTTTTCTTTTCCCCTTTTTAATTTTGTCAATGTGCTAAGGCAAATTAAGTCATCTTTGGGAATTATTCCACTCTGTGGCCTTTGGTTTATGAAGTGCCTGAGGGCTCTGACCTGTCTCAGTGAGCCGAGCTTTTAGGACTTTCTTTGTCAATGCCCACTTTTTATTCGGACTATGTCCAGAGCAATTTTTCAAGTATTGTATGTGCTTCTTTTTAAATACATGTTTCTATTTTTTATATTTTGCTTGTAATACTCCTTTTGTATGTCACTTCAGAGTATTTTTGGCCCTCACAAAGCACCTAAAATTATATTCAAATAAATACAGTTTTTTAATGAATTAATATAAGAAAATACTGGATCCCTAGGGATATGTCCATTAAATTTAAAGTATTCTGAAAGTTGTTGTTGTTAGTATTAATAACACTGAAGCCTAATCTTTTTTTGTCCTTCAGGCTATGTTCCTATAATACAGTCAGCTCCGAAGCCATCTTAACAGCTCAACACACTTCTGTTCAGCACCAAATCCAGATTTGTACCAAGTTTGTGGAACCATTCCAAGCCCAGCTTGGGTCTCTATATATTGTTCTGGGGGAAACTGAATATGGAGAGAGTAAGTATATTTATGTTTTCTCATTCCATGGGGGAAAGCAACAGTCTAGGCATGAAAATCTATTTATTTATTTAAACTATTTTTAACCCTCCTCCTTCAAAAGGACCCAAGGTGGCTTACAACAATTAAAAAACAGTATTTAAGATTAGTAACAATGAGTATATAGTACTAAAAGGATCCATGAATACAGTACCAAAAAACATAAGCAAACACTAAAGCACACTCAACGCAATAAGGTACAACAATCCATTTTAAAAAACCCACTGAGCTCAGTTCACTCAGGGAAAGCTTGCCTGAAAAGGTCTTTGCCTGCTTGCGGAAGGGCAAGCACAGTCTAGCCTCCTGAGGGAGGGAGTTTCAAAGTCTGGAAGCAGCAACAGAGAAGGCCCTCTCCCGTGTCCCCACCAAACGCACCTCTGAAGGTGGTGGGACCCTGTCTTGGGAACAGAGGGCCTAATGTCTTTATATAGTCCCACTGTTGGAAAGGAAATCAAATTAGCTCATATTTAAGTAGGTTATCTAGTCCTATTTTGTGGTTCTTTTGGTTCTTCTTGAACCTTCACATAGAGTAAAGAATCTTATCTAATCACTCTGGCTCTACATGACAATGCAACCTGTTGTATGTTTTCTGGGTCTTGCTGATTTTACTTACCCTCCCCCCCCCCCACACACGCCAGATCAAAAGCCCACATCAATGGACTTCAGATTCCATGAGCAGGGAAAAAACAACAACAGGCATTTTAATCTGATTATACAACCCAGCTGTGCATGTGATCATGCATGTGTATCAGAAGTTTCAGTAACTTGCCACAGAACTTGGAATGTTGATAGACATCCTCATGTATCTGTACCACTCCTTTGCAGCCGGATATCCCAATTTCCCTGTATTTGTGTATATATTGGAAGGTATTTTGATAACCTGGTACAACCTGCACCACTTGAGTGTCACAATATGCAAATAACTTTGTTTGGGGAGCCCAATATCTGTGTAAGATGTCAAGTGAGACAAAATGGTAACACCTTTGTATATTAAATAATTACAGTGATGATCATTAGTCATTGCAGTCTTTCTTAATTGAACTTTAAGGTAGATATACATCTGCCTTATCTTGATGTTTCCTAGCATTTGTTACAACTTTGTACATGCTGCAGTGTAAGCTCAATGTTGCTGATCTGGGTTGCATCCATAATTGTAGAATAGAGAAAAAAATAGAAGAGGCAAAAGTCCTGGAAAATTGGGAAAAAAAACCTGGAAAATTACATGAATCTGAGTGTCAAATAAGAATTGTCCCATATGATTTGAGAACTGACTTCATTGGAGTGTATAGTATGTAGAATAGGCTTACTCTCTCTCTCTACCTCATTGGTTTTCTATGGTTTTATTGAGCCCTTTGTTCTAGGCTTCGGTGAAAAATTTGCTGCCTTCTCTCTTCCCACAATATGCAAATTTCTGGCTAAGTTAATTGCTTAAACTTTGGAACAGATGCATAAATGAAAAAAGGAATCCCATGCATTTACTTATGAACCAATCTTTGGGGAAAGTAGAGAGATCAGGGGTGACCAACATAGAATCTGCAGAGTCATCTTCTGTTGGTTGTCCAGCCAATTTGATTATGAACCTCTGTTTTGTATCCTAGTTAATTGAGGCTTAACTAGAAATGTATTAGTATTAGTCCTGAAAAAACAAGACTAATACATTTCTAGTTAAGCCTAAATTTAGAATTCGCATAATTTGTGTCATATTTTTAACCTTCGGACATAAGGTTCATAACAAGGTTTCTTCTACTCCTAATCATGTTACAGTAACTTCATGCTGTGTGTAGATGAGGGGAAGCTGAGGACCGGGAACCAGGGACAGCTTTCCAATGCTATTAGCTGATGTCATATTGTATTCATGCTGTCTAGCAATGTCATGATATGTGTATCTGTTCACAAATAATTAAAAAATTGAGTCTTCACTAAATCAGAATATTTGAAACACAGTTCCAGCCTGCTGTTCCCTAGACATCTCTTGAGTGATCTGCCTAAAGTACAATATTTCAGATACTGAGTAATGCTTTCCTGCTTCTATTTTTAGCCCTTAAAATGTAACAGCGTTTCTCATAAATTAAACATTATATTTACAGGTGAGGAGGTGGTGGTTAAAGCCCGTGTGTTTACATGTGTGGAAGGAATAAATCTTCAATTATTGCAGAAGGCCATAGAGGAGCAGAGAAAGTATTTCCATGAGAGAAAGAAGAACCTTGAAGTAAACCCTTCCTTCTGTGAGAGGGGTTTAATATGAATTTTTTTTCCTATACTGGATATATATAAATTTATTTCGTTGCCTTCCTTGTTTTAATGTATTTTGTATCATCCTAAAAAAAGTTTTTAAGTATAATTTCTATTGTCAATTGAGGTTTCTTTTTCATTAGGCTTCCTACTTTTTAAACTAAAATGATGGAAGTGCTGTCTAGTATTCTAGCATTGCTTTTTGTATTGCCCTGTATTGTAAATCAGCATGTTTAGAAGACCCTTAAAAATGATGCAAATGGAAAGAGTTGTTGGAAATTTCTGGCCAGAATCCTGTTACTTACACCAATTGGCATAAGTCGAGTGGTGTAAATTGTTGTGGCAAATTGTTGCTAATTAAGAGGCAGATGTTTGTGTTTCTTATTGTGTGCCAAGTCATGTGACTATTGTTCGATGAGAATTACAAGCCTCATCTTCTTTAGCAGTAATACACAGCAGTGATTTATGCTGTTTGACAGGTGTAAGCAACAGGATTGTGGCCTCTGTTTCGGATGTTGATAGGCTCTTGGTATATATACTTGTTTAGAAGTTGGTAATATTATTAATACATCATATTCTGAAGTCCTAAAAACAGCCATTCGTCTTCCAGAGTGTGTTTTTAAATATTCTGTATTTTTATAGTGCAAATAAACTTTGACAGAGTTGAAATACACTTTGTTCTTCTTTTCTGTCTTAGACAGAGGCACAGAATACTTGTAATGGTGTTCCTTGCCCTTCTTGTCAGGCACGGAATGCTTCAGGCCTCTTACTGGGGTGGGCACTGCTGTTGAAGTCCAATGCTGCATGAAGAGCATATCGGGGATAGCTGACTCTAGACATCATCTTTGTCATTATGGTGTCTACACAAGACTTATATCTCAGAAAGAGAGTGTTCTAGCTGCATCTTGTGGTACAGTTCTTATAAAATAATCTATCCAAAGAAGGCTGCTTGGAGAAAAACTGAAAGATTTCCATAAGAACATCATAAGAGCTGTGCAGGAGCAGCTGAAAGCATGGCCTTCTCTTCCACAATTACCCACCAAACACCTGCAGAAAACCCACAGCAGGACATGAGTGCAGCAGCACTCTTCTGACTCCCTTTTTTGTGAAAGCTTCACTGCTTTGTGAAGCATTTTCACAATTCGGATTGTCGTCCATGGCCCCTGGGTATCTGAAAGAGCATATTCAGCCTTTTGAGCCTGGCTGGGTTTTGAAATCTTTAGGGGAGGCTCTTCTCTTGGCCTGCTGCCCTCACAGGCATCTTTTCAGTGACTGTTCTCAGACTGTGGAATTTCTTTCCAGCTGAACTCTAGGCTGGTCCCTACACTGTTCTCCTGCTACCAACAGGCAAACACATATTTATTCAAGTGGGCTTTTGGCCACAGATCAGTTGCTGAGGGAAAAGCTTTCAGCTTATGGATGCTGTGCTTTTTATTGATAAGTTTTTAATTCAGTTGTGTTTTAATATTTAAAAAAGCTGGATATAAATCCAGTCAATAACTAGTATAGCAAATTCCACAGTTCACTTATACAGTATGCTGTATGAAAAAGCACTTCTGCTAAAATTGATGATCCTGCAGCTGCTCGCCGTCTATTTTTCTCATACCCTCCATAATTTTATATCTCTTTTACCTTTTATAAGTGAAAAGACCTCAAATGTTGTGACCTTTCATTCCAAGCGGGTCATTTTAGCACCTTGATCATTTTGGTTGTCCTTTGCAGCCTTATCATTCCATGGAAACAAGCAAGCATATAATCACTCCCTTAGGAAACTCCTTCAGTTTTACAGAAAAGGTCCTAATCTCAGCATCATCTGCCCATGAAATAAAACCTGTCAGGGCAAGGCATAGAGTTGCTGTGGCAAATGCTCCAGTCGGGTGGTTTCATAGTCATGATGCAGGTGCATAACTCTATATAGTATGAGGCCTTTTAAAAAATTGTTATTTCATCTAAGCAGAAGATAAAAGAGACATAACGTACCTCAGATTCTTTGTGAACAATTGCTCCTAAGTGCATGTTTTGTACAATTTTCTTCATAGAATAGACAGATGTACCTCTGCAGTTTTTGGTGCCAGGAGACCAAAGCGTCCATGTTAATAGCTACTATCTTTGTATGTGGTGATCAACCCAGTTGTGCAATCACTAGCACTATGTGCAGATTAGAGGTGTAATCCCCACCTCATAAATATTTGTTGATGGGATATAAAAACCCACTGTTTTAAGATTTGGGTTCAAATCTCTGCTTGGCCATGGAAACTTCCTGGGGTCATATATTACTAAACCATTCCTTAAATATCTCACGTACCTTGGAAACATTACTAAAATCACTGTATGTTGAAATTGACCTACTGGTATTGTTGTTACAGGCTGTCAAATCACTTCAGACTTATAAATGAGTGTTCTAGAAAATGGAGATAATATATGCATACACTGGTGCATAATACAGACAATACACTGTTACTTTACTTTTGAGAGCTGAAAATGGAATCAAGGGACTACTTTTGTGGTATAACAATGGCCATGATATTTGCTATAGTGCTGGAGAAATAGCATGAAAGATGCTTTACCAAAATTAATAATCAGGAAATAAGCTTAAAAGTGTGGTGCACCCACCTCATTTAAAATGCTGTTTAGCCCTTAAGCATACATTTAATTGCATACTAGACGTCTATACTGCTTTTGGTTACAGAAGTGGAGAAATAATCTTGGGCACTATTAAAGTATGCCTGAAACAGCCCATGCATCTCTTTTGATTCAAGAATGCCTGCATGCCTTTATTCTACCTTTCCCCCTTCAATTTATGATATTCAGCTGAAGTACTACTAAAACCAGCAGAACTTGTTTTTTCAGAGACCGTGGGCAGGAGTAGCATACTTTATGTTCTACTGCTATCTCCAAGTTACTGAAAAAGATAGCCCTGTGCACAGGCAAATTGAAACCAATTCAAATAAAAGTATTGGAACTTTTATTCTTATACATAATTAGGGATGGCGCCAGAATCTATCCTCCAGTTAATACTCTTGCTGACTTTCTGTAATGTAATGTTTGGTGAGATGCAGCATTGAAAAATATACTAGTTAAGATAAATGCTGAATATAAATTGTATTTATTTATATACTATTGTTATGTGCCATCAAGTAGGGTCGTCCCCAACTTATGGCGACCCTATGAATGAGTGTCCTCAACAGCCATGCTCATTTCTTACAAACTCAAGCCTGTGGCTTCCTTTGTGGAGTCAACTCATCTCGTATTTGGTCTTCCTCTTTTCTTACTGCTATCAGCCTTTCCCAGCATTATTGTATTTTCCAGAGAATCTTGCCTTTTCTTCATGTACCCAAAGTAGGACAGCCTCGTTTTCATCCTTTTTGCCTCCATAGACAGTTCAGGCGTGATTTGCTCTATGACCTGTTCGTTTGTCTTTCTTTGTTTGCAGGCAGTCCAGGGTACCTGCATAGCTCTCCTCCAGCACCACATTTCAAATGAATCAATTTTTTTCTTGTCTGATTTCTTTACTATCCAACTTTCACATCCATATAAAGTGACTGGGAATACAAGAGTTGGTTGATATTGGGTCTGCAGTGACACATCCTTACATTTGATGATATTTTCTAATTCCTTTATTTCTGTTCTTCTGAGTCTCGGTCTTCTTTTTTATTTCTTGGCTGCAGCCTCTCTTTGGATTGATGATTGGATCAAGGTATACAAAACCTTTCACTATTTCAATTTATTCATTGTCAATCTTAAAGTTGTTTAGTTCTGTAGTCACAATTTTTGTTTTCTTAACATTCAACTGCAGTCTTGCTTTGGCACTTTCTTTTTTCACTTTCTCTTACAGTCATTTCAAGTCATTGCTGCTTTTTGCCAGTAAGATGGTATCACCTGCGAATCCTAAATTATTGAGGTTTCTTCCACCAATTTTCCCTCCTCCTGCCTCTGAGTCTAGTCTGGCCTTCCATATGATATGTTCTGCATACAGATTGAACAGATAAGGGGATAAATGACACCTTTGCCTACAGGAAACCATTCTGTCCTCTCCGTGGTAGCTTTTATGTTATATACAACATTATATTAAATCTTATATGCATTTTAACATCTCCCTCTAGTGGTGGAAAAGCCTGGTTGTGTGCAGTGAATTTTGACCCTTTGGAAACCCTGTAGTCTGACAGGGAAGACAGCATGGAGGCAAATGGAAAAATAAATGAGCAGGTGGGAAGTCTTGTGATAAACTGAGAGATTAACATTCCACCTAAACAACAGTTTACTAATACATGACTTTTTTTGGAAAAGGGTGGTGGATTGGGACTAATATTCAGCCTCTCAGTGGCTGACAGGAAGTCCGGGCCTCAGGCCTTCTGCAATTAAGTAACTTTCCCTAGACCTCCCCGCTTCAAGGATGCCTCATCCCAGAGCACCACATAAAGGATGGATCTTATTGAAACAGGTCTGACTCCAAACACACGGTTACAGGAGAGCCCTATTTATTTTGGAAGTGGTCCCTACAAAAAGTGCATCTAGCCCTGAACCCAAGTTCAGGGTTTTGCCAACAAGTGGCTGAGGGGGCAGCAACAAAAAGAAAAGGCTTTCCTTCCTTCCCTCCCTCCCTCCCTCTCACAGACCTAGTGTGAAACATTACTCTGAGAGGTTTACAATAAGACAATGAAACACTAACCCCAACCACCCAACAGAAGACACTCATAAGTGCACAAATACACTAAGTACATAACACCCCAAATGATGACACACTCTAGGAACACAACTAGAGATAACTTAGGGAGGATGCCCTTGAATGCATCCAAAAACAGTAGTGTCTTTAACATTCTCTTAAAGGATGGGAGGGAGGAGGCCTGGCAAACTTCTACCGTGTTTCCCCGAAAATAAGACAGAGTCTTAAATTAATTTTTGCTCCAAAAAACACATTAGGGCTTATTTTCAGGGGATGTCTTATTTTTTTTCATGTACAACCATCTACATTTATTCAAATACAGTCATGTCATCATCTTCTGGTTGCTGCACAATGGTAGAGGGCAGGGTTTCACTTAACTGGGGCTTATTTTGGGGGTAGGGCTTATATTACGAGTATCCTGAAAAATCATACTAGGGCTTATTTTCAGGTTATGTCTTATTTTCGGGGAAACAGGTACCGGGAGACTATTCCATAAAGCAGGGGCCACAACCCAGAAAGCATGATTCCTGGAAATGGTCTTCTTGGCCTCTCTTGGTGGGTAACCGAGAGAAGCAAAGCCTCTGATAAACGGGCGGCATTGGTTTGATGTTCTGAGGGAAAGATGCTCCGACAAATACTGGGGTCCCAAACCATTAAAGCTTTTATGGACTAGCACTAAAACCTTGAGTGATGCAGTTCACTCTGAGTTTCTCAGAGACAGGACAGGATACTGATACGTCTACCTTCCATCCATTGTGTGGGGATGAAAAGGATAATGTATTCTTGATGCTGAGCTATCCTAGTAGTAATGGAACCGTAAATGTATGTATTGGGGAAAACTCTTTGTTTGCTAAAGGGTGTATATGTGTGGAATAGAGAATAAGCATTAGCCCACTTAAAAGGTGATGCGTGTAAACCAAAGTAGAAGGGCTGTTACTTCCCATGGGCATGGGAGTGGACAGACCATGACATGCTATACCATGCTGTACAGACATGGCAAGGTAGAACTGTTGTTTATAATCTGAGTAAATGTTATAGGAGCAAGTCAGAAGACAAAGAATGGACACATTCCAGGATGTATTCCAGAAAGTGGAGAAGATTGGGGAGGGCACCTATGGAGTAGTATACAAGGCTAGAAACAAGCAGACAGGCCAGTTAGTTGCTTTGAAGAAGATTCGTCTAGATTCGTAAGTATCTGGGTTTCCTATTTCTACTTCACAAACTTTCCCCTGGATGTGTTCTATTTGTTTATTTCAAACAACAGCTGAGATCCTGTTTATCTAATTTCCATGGCATAAGACTGATGACATCATCAGTCGAGGCGATTTTTTTTTTGAAATTAAACATTTCCTCCTTTTATCCCCTGCTTCCCATGGTTCTCAAGCAATCCTTTTCGTTGTCAGAAACCTGTGGGGGCTCAGAGGTGGGCGGGGGAAGTCTTTAATTACAAATATAAATTACAACTGCAGTTAAAGGCTCCTTCTTCCCATTCTGCAGCCCACATGGAGATAAAAGAGATTACTCAGAACCCATGGGGGCCAAGGTATGGGGGAAGTAAATGTTTAATTTCCAAGGAATTGTCTTGGCTGACGACATCATCAGCCTTACACTGCAGAATTTACACAAACAGGATTACAGCTGAATTGAATAAATGTATGAAAAATCATAGGTAGTGTTTTCCGCATCACTTTGTGTTCCTAACAGAATCCAGATTTTCAGGTAAAGTATTATCCACAGCAAAATTCAATTCATATCCTGTCTGATAGAATTCAAGCCATTGTGCAGAGTGAACATCTGTCCAGGCAGTGACCAGATCCCTGTTTGCTTAATTCCAGTACGGTTGCTGCATTATGGCCTGTGTGCATTGCAGTGGATCAGTAATGTTGACTGTTGTGGCAACTTAAAGAGTGACAAATTTATTTCACTGAGTTTTTATGGATTACAATGCACATTCTTACAACATATCTGAGGAAGTGGATTGTAATCCACCAAAGCTTACACTGAACAAAATTGATAATCTCTAAAGTGCCCCGACTCTTTCATTTTTATTTTTGCGATATATGCTAAATACTAATTAATCGGTAAAAGGCTTTTCATTTTCGACATGGCTTCCATTGTGGGGGAGTTTTCTGAGGCCATGCAATGATCATTGGTGATTAAAAGCTAGAACATGACAAATTTAGAGTGGGATGTGATAGACCATCTCAGGAGGTTCTGAAATGGCCTCCAGTACCTATATGTGCTAACTATGCTTTCTTGTCCAGTCCTGCTTCTCTATTTGTAAGAGTTCTTCATATCCCAAAAGCCCACACAGCCTCTCTCAGTGTTCACATGCCATTTCTGCTGAATCCTTTCATAGAGTCGTCCCCACCAAGCAGCTTGATTGATCGAACAACGGACTTTATTCCTCCAGTTCATTCACTGACTTATACATGGGAGGCAGTGGAGGATAAAGTGGAGGTGACATTGGTTCAGTGTACAGCTTGTAAATGCTGGAATTTCTCCTGTCCTGTACACAGTGCATAGACAGATACCCAAGAAGAAACAATCACCAATGGCAATGTATAATTCTGCCTAATAGGATTTTACTTGAGGAGATTTAGAGTGCTTGATGTCAGAATCTCTTTTTCCCAAAGTGAGACAGAAGGAGTGCCCAGTACAGCAATCAGGGAAATCTCTCTGCTGAAAGAACTGAAGCATCCAAACATAGTCAGGTAAGAAAAGCTTCTGAACATTAAATGCCAGGTGTTCTCGTCTGCATGAGCCATCAGGGGCTGGTGCCTGTTTTGGTTGTTGGGACAGGAAGCATAACACAGGTGAGGAGAGCCAGCAGTGACAGGCAGAATCAGGGGCAAGAGTGTGATTTCATACACATATAAACACACGTACATGTCAAGAGGAGAACAAAGACCCCAAAGATCCTCCACCTCTGGTAAGAAAGCAACAGGAGTGGGCTGATGGGGTGGGTAGTCTGAAGTCAGGCAGTGCCTCACTTGCCTTAAGGGAGATGCCTCTCCTAATGCTGACACCAGCATTGCATAGTTCTGTATCATGGTAAGGAGTATTTCTAGACTCAGGATGTGATTTGTGCATATTTTAATGAGCCTTCTCCAGGAACACCGTTTAAGAGTGAAAATGATTGGTGGCTTGCATCAGATTCTCTGCCCACAGGTTATGAGCTGCCCTTGCAGGTTGAGTGTCTGATTCTGTAGGGGCTGTGACACCTCCTGAACTAATAGAAGCCCTAGTTTGAGACTACTGATCTCATCAGTTCCTTGTCAGCTCAGCAGAGGCGGGACCAGAGGAAGGAAGGATCAGCAACGGTGGGACCAGAAGGAAGGAAGGAAAGAAGGGAGGGCTGTGGGCTGGAATGCAAATCACATTGCTTCCAGGATGAATGGTGAACTCCTGAATCAATCCACAGCCCCTCTGTGAGCACTGACTGCAATTTCAGATATAATACAGGCTGTGAATCAAATCACAGTGTAGCTGCACCCAAAGTTGGGCTGAGTATCATACCTGAATTGGGATTTGAACCTTCATCTTCCTAATTTTAGTGTAGCAGTCTAGTGACCACTATACCACAATTGTTCTTATTCAGTGGTACAAGAATGGAGGGTGTGATAGCTTTGTCATTTGTACAACAGTGACAGTATATGTTCTTCCGAAACCGAACACATTTAGACATGGTGTTCCCTGAAGTGACAAGACATTTGATTGTTCTGATATGAGCCTTGCTCAGATGTGAAGCTGTGGAGAAATCACATTGCTACAGGGAAAAAAAAAGTTTTCTCATCTTCTCTTTAGGAGCTCAGGCTCTCGTGTGGTTTCCTGTCAGTCACTGGATTTAATTTTTATTTCAGACTTCTCGATGTGGTACACAGCCAGAAGAAACTCTATTTAGTCTTTGAATACCTGAATCAGGACCTTAAAAAGTACATGGACTCATCCCACACAGGGGGACTTCCTATGAGCTTGATCAAGGTATAGTCTTCCTGTTGTGGAGAAAAGCTAGACATGCTTATATAATACTAACAGATGTTGCACGCAAAGGATATTTACATGTCAAGCAAATTATGTAGCAACCTACCATAATTTATTTATGTAACTTTGAATCTTTTCTTCATAGAGCTACCTTTACCAACTACTACAAGGGGTGAGTTTTTGCCACTCACACAGAGTTATCCATAGAGACCTAAAACCTCAGAACTTACTCATAAATGAGATGGGAGCCATCAAGCTAGCTGATTTTGGCCTAGCTAGAGCCTTTGGTGTTCCACTACGCACCTATACTCATGAGGTAATGTCTTTCTTTTTCTCAGTGTGAAATACTACTTACTCAGTTCTTGAGAAGACTTCCATTTATTTTAAGAGAGATTTTTGCCATGGAAGGTGTTCCAAATTCATGATAGGTCCTCATCTATGCTAAAGTGATGGACAAACCAGACAAGACATTTGCTTCTTACTTAGAAGCTGATAGCATGTTTTCTCTCAAAGAATGTAATTTCTTTTTTTTTTTCCATAATTTTTTTATTATTATTATAACTCAAACAGACATACAAAACAAACACAGACATATACGCGGGGAGATAATTTCCATATATCCATCTGGTATATAATTCTGACTACATAAACCATATTACCCTACTAACATATTTAGGCCTTATCCATCTGGTATATAATTCTGACTACATAAACCATATTACCCTACTAAACATATTTAAACCATTATTAAGATCAAAAAATGACTTCCTAGCTTTATAATGATTAACATACATACATTATCTAATATATAAACTTAGATCTATATTGATCTTATATTCAAACCATTCTTAACTGCATAGACAGACTATGATTCATATATTACTTGGTGTCTTTATGTTTCTAACTTATCATCAATAACTTCTAAACAATTATAATCAAAATATGTATTCTAATTTAAGCGTTATATGTACTTATCAACCATTTGAGACATTCAGCAAGTAACTTTCCAATTTTTGTTATATTTCTCAGCTCCATGTATAGACCAGGGATTTCTGATTACTTATAGCCTTGAAAATCTAGAATTCATTTCCTGCATTCTTTTTACCAGCTTTGAAGTGCCATCTATGAAATCTCTATAAATTCTTTCACCTGCATACCCCTCTATCCAATACTCATCATAAGCATTCCTAATTTCATCTTAAAGATTGCTTGTCCACCAAAAAACTCCAAGCCAGGTCAAACATTTCTCAGAGATCTCCACTTTTGCAAATAAAAAGATATTGTATACCTAATCTTGTCTATATAATCACCATAATAATTCACACATATTTAATCTCTATATATGTACCATGGACACAAAAACATCTAATATTATTATTCTTCATCGACCTTTCTAAAATTCATAATTACATATGCTTGTCTACCATTAAGATTCCCACCTGGCCAAAATTGCTCATAATATAATTACTCATATTGCTTTATGTGTGACTATATATCTCTCAAACCAAAATTTTTATCATTTAATCAACAGGTTACTTTCTCCCTTTTTTTTTTTTAATCATTTAATCAGCAGGTTACTTTCTCCCTTTTTATTTTTGCTTCTCAGCTCCAGTATCATATTTCCAAGATTCGTCTCTTGCTCCCTTTTTGCCAGTTTTAAAATGCCATCTATGAAATCTCTTTAAGGCATTTTCTATCCGATTTACTAATTTCCTCCCAATATAATCGATGTCTTGATTTTGAAGCAACGCAGATCTATCCGATCTCTGATCATAAATTTCTGCCCCTAAATTCACCCATGCCTTCCCTTTTACATTATTTTCAATCGAAATAAAGTCAACATGCTTTTCCCCCTTATCTCCACCCCTCCTTTTCCCATCTTTAAAGATGTCATCAAGGAAAACAGTCTTTCTCTCCCTCTCTGGCGATAGCGGTCGTTCAGTGAATTCGATGTAATCAGTCGGTTTGTCTCCCATCTCCTGCTTCCCAAGAACAATAGTCTGTCCATCTGTCTCCGATGACAGCAGTTCAGTAAATTCAGTGAAATTGGTCGGTTTGTCTCCTATCTCTGTCTTAATATCCAAGCCAAGAAATGTTGTCTGAATTTCTGCTTTCATTTCTAAAATCTGAGCTCTGAGATGATTGATGAGATTGGATTGAAATTCCTGAAGACAGGCCTCCATTGTAAATTCCAATAATGAGTCTCACCCTCAATCTCCCATCCGTAACCATAAAAGTCAAACAGACTAATTGCTCAGATTCCCCTCATGGATCCTTGGTCAGCCCGAAATTCAAAGTCTTGCGGAGGACACTCTGGTCATAAAAATGACTATTTGATTTATAATCCACCTTTATGGCTCAGAGCAAAGTTCCATAGATTAAATTATTCAGAGATATTCAAGGTTCTCAAGCTTCTAATTTATAAAAAGCCAAATTCTTAGGGAGGGAGGGTTAAGGTGGAGAAGTTAGTTTCACTTTCTCAAGTCTCTCAGTTGTGACGCAGTAAAAAAAGATTCCAACATTGCCAAAGATTC
This sequence comes from Intellagama lesueurii, assembly GCA_037013535.1. Classification (NCBI taxonomy): domain Eukaryota; kingdom Metazoa; phylum Chordata; class Lepidosauria; order Squamata; family Agamidae; genus Intellagama; species Intellagama lesueurii. The sequence continues at coordinate 182,666,884 of JBAJHW010000002.1, forward strand.
TCTGCTGCTTAGAGATCTATCTTCACAATTAGCTTCCAAGAGAAAAAACAACATCTGATCTGTTACTTGCCATAAAAAATAGCCGTTCAACTTCTGTTCATGTAGTCGGATCATAAATCTTTATATCTCCCCCTTCTCCGGGCAGCTACTCACCAATTCATCATGGCGACTTCATGAGTCAGTTGCGATGAGGAAAGGAAACTCCCGAAAAAAGCAGATTGCAAGTCTGAATTCTCCGGCGTCTCCAGCTTCCCTGCTGCAAGCCCACTTCTCCTGTGGAAAACTTGCCCTCCCTTTCTCGGGGGGTCCGCTGACTCGGAATAAAACCCAGGGGTTCTCAGAGCCCTGAGAATTCCCCTGTTCTCGCTGCCCGTTGCTCCGCCCTTCTTCAAAGAATGTAATTTCTTCATATCTCCATGCCTAACAATCAAGATTCAAACAAAGCTCACGTTTACATTATGGTGACCAATTGCAGAACAAGAGCAAGCGAATTTGGTAACATGCCGAGATGAGGAGAAAGTCTGTGATGGAATCAATAGCCCTCTTTTACTGAAGATTGCTCTACTTACCTCCTCATAGTATCAGCTAGGTTGACCCTTAAAAGTACAGCTGCCTACCCACTAGGTATAGATCTGGTAATTTTATTTAGTTACGGAGAGTGGGAGAGAAAAAGAGGCATGGAGAGAGTTAATGTAACATCCAGCCCTTCAATGAGTTTGAGTTGTACTAGATTTGGAAAGTTATCGCCCTAGTAGCTCTAACTGTCAATAGTATCTGTGACACATTAAATACTAACTTCTTCTTCTTTTTAGTATTAGTAGTAGTAGTATTAGTAGTAATAGTGGCAGTTCATATTTATATACTAACTTTTCTCTATTGAGGTTAAAGTAGTGTACGTATATTTTCAACTGCCTACTTTATTAATTGTGGTATAAGCTTTTGGAACCAAAAACCTACTTTAATTTTCCTACATAATTGTCATTCTTGATTACAGTTTTTTTTAAGTACAGAAAGTTAATGTAACAATAACTGATCAAGCTGCATTCCAGTGGACTTCACCGGAGTGAAAATTTTTCTCTCCTTCCCCAAAGACAGTGTTCTGCTGCATACTATATTAAACATATAACATGCGGCAGCATATCTTTTTTACTCAAGAGCAAGCATGTGCAGACCCATCTGGGACCAGCATAGATAATTTTTGTTTGTTTGTTTAAGAATTCAGGCCCAAGGCAAGGTGTTTAAAAAAGAAAAAAACACCAATATTAAATTATTCCTCCTCTCCCTTTTAAAACCCCTATGCTAGTGAAGTGATTAAAAAAAAAAGTGGTCAAAAGATTTAAACATCACTCAGCCATGCACCCTGGTCCCAATCTGGGGGAAGTCCATATATGCTTAGTCCTGAATAAACAAAATGGATTCAGTAATTCTGAACCTAGATGTTGAAGTTATGGTTCAACCCTGAAGGTTTTTACATTTTGCACATTGTATCTATAACAAATAAATGATACTCAGCTTTCAATACATTTCCTTCTAGGTTGTAACATTATGGTATCGGGCTCCTGAAATCTTACTGGGATGCAAGTACTATTCAACAGCTGTGGATATCTGGAGCATTGGCTGCATATTTGCAGAAATGGTAACATTTTTTCATTATTTTCAAAACTAGGGGGCACAACTTTCTAGACACAATAATATTTTCACTTCCCATGAAAAAACTATTTAGACATGTACGCCTCATTTGAATTTACACACCTTTCCACCATGACTACCCAAGTTGGCCATGGTCTCTGAAAGAAGAATCGTTCATGATTAGTGAGGAAGCAAGGCTGGCTGGGCTTTGAGATCTGCAAAGGAGGCTCTTCTTTCCATCCCACCACCCTCTGGGGCCGATTTAGTGGGAATGTGGGAGAAGGTCTTCTTGGTGGCTGCTCCCAAACGGTGGAGTACTCTTCCAGGAGAGGCTAGGCTAGTAGGCAAGGACCGATTCTATTCATTCAGGCATTTTCATAAAGTTTTGGGCAGTTGACTGGTTGTTTAGGAAGGATCTTTGAATGGAAACGGGGATGAGCACTGCGCCCTAGAGTCGGACACGACTGGACTAAATGTCAAGGGGAACCTTTACCTTTCCCTTGAATGGCTGCGTGTTGTACTTTTATGGACGTGCTTTTAAATTCAAGTGTCTTTTAAAGTAATAATTCGTTCATTGGTGCTTTAATAGGACATCTTACTGTGTTTTTAATCTATAGCTGTTTTGTAAGCCACCTATCTTTTTAATCAGTTCTGGGATAAATCAGTTAAGTGGGGGAAAATAAATTAATCGAAGTAGATTAGGATTGGTTGTTACGTGCCATTAAGTCACATCTGATGTATGGCAACCCTCATTTTCAAGGTATGAAAACATCACAGTTGCTTCCATAGTTTCCAAATGATATAAGAAAGAAGTGTAAGTGTGGCAACAACCACTAGAGGCCACTGCTGTATAAGAAGAAAAGGTTTACTATGCTCAACTTTGAAGGATATACAGACTGAAATCCAGTAGTTACTCCATGCAAGCTTGATCATGTCGTCAGCCCATATTTAGTTAATAAAAAGTTTCCTATCCCCTCCCCCATGGTTCCTATGCTCCCTTTCATCCTGGGGAAGCCTTTGGGGACAGCAGGATGAAGGGAGTCTTAAATGTCCAAAAATCACTGCTGCAGGTCCCACTGTGGCCCCAAAGACTGGCAGCAACAATTTGCAGATGTATTCAAGACTGTTGCCCCCATGATGTCACCAACAGCTTCCATAGGACCAAAAGGATCCTGAGGGAACCTAAGAACCTAGTAGAGGGAGGGTAGGAAGCTTTATTCACAAAATACGGCTGTAGCTGATGACATGATGTGGCATGACTTTACCTTACTGAGATTTTGCCCGTGAGTACATATCCTAATATGATTCACAATGTTTGAACAATACAAAAATGATCAATGCAAGCTCTTCATTCAGCATCACCATCTCTTGCCTGATATCCAAAAGCCAGGGCAGTGATTTTATCAGTCCTGATCGAAAGAACATATCTTAAGAAATGAATATATTTCAAACAAACAAAACCCTGGTACATTTCATATTGTTGTATAGATGGGGCTGGGTGTTTCCAAAGCAGTGTTCCAGTTATTCAGATCTCTGTCAGGAAAGGTAGTCTTTCCTTTCCCTGAGAGCCTGGTGGGCAGGGAAGGTAGAAAGAGAAGAGGAAAATAGGGTGTCAGAACGAGAGAAAACTGGATAATAATCTCTTGCTTTTATGGCTCCATTTGTTATTTTTCATCTCTGAGCTTTCAAGACAATATTTAAGATTGTAGTTCATGAGGGAATCAAGACAATCATATAGAGAACACTATAGCTGCAATGTAGCCAAGAAAACGAGTCTTTGCTGTAAAAAGGGCAGGTTAGCAAATCATCCTCTTTGTTGTCCCAGGTAACCAGAAAAGCCTTGTTTCCAGGGGATTCTGAAATTGATCAACTCTTCCGGATTTTCCGTGCTCTTGGGACACCTACTGAATCACTGTGGCCAGGAGTGACTCAGCTTCCTGACTACAAAGTGAATTTCCCCAAATGGCCGAGAAAAGACTTGAAGGTGGTAATTCCACACTTGGATCGGGATGGACGAGACTTATTGGCTGTGAGTAGTTAAGACCGTTAGAGGCTCTAAGCACTGAAAAGATTATGGTGCCCCCTACAAAACATCCAGCACTGAAAAAAAACTCTGTGGTGCCCCCTTCCTTTGTTGATGCCCTAAGCATGTGCTTATTTTGCTTAATGGTTAATCTAGGGCTGTGAGTAGTAGGTTGAAACAAATGGTGTGGGCTCGTTATTTCTCAAAATCCTTGTGACAGTTTTATTGTAAATCAAAAATTATGGTTAACAGATCAGTCTGAAAACCAGCCTTATCCCTGAAGAGTATGTGTGATTCATGCCATATTCCATTATGTCAGGGTATTACACCCGTACCAGAATGTAAAAAAACTAGGATTTCAGAATAGTAAAGAGTTGCTTACATTAAGACAAACATTAAGATTAAAAATCACATTTTTCAGCATTGGTTATATTATTAACTGCTGGATAGCTTAGTGGTTTAGGTATCTGGCTGCAGAACCAGAGGTTGCAAGTTCGATTCCCCACTGTGCCTCCTTGACAGGATTCAATCCATAGGATCCCTTCCAGCTCTGCAGTTCTAAGATGATGATGATGATTTCCATAGGACAATCAACATTGTTTGTTTGTGGTGTTCAATAACTGTGCTCTCTCAAGACTTATTCACACCATAATCCCCAGTTTTGTACACAATTTAAGGAGGGCAAGCATCATCACTACAGGGTCCATTCTCATCATCTTTACTTTTACATAAAAGCCAGTCACCAGTACTGTTTCTTTGTCACATTCTGACAAATGCTTAATTCTTTTAGGAGTGCTTGAATAATGGCTAATTTTCAATAAAAGTGGTAAGACCAGTGCAAAGGGCCAAGACCTAAAGGATTATATACATTTGCTTACATTCACCTCATTTTCAAATTACAGCAACTACTACTGTATGATCCCAACAAGCGCATATCTGCCAAAGCTGCTTTGACCCACCAGTATTTCTGGCAGACACCACGGGATGCTAGAGAACAACGTGTAGTGCAGAGGTATGGCCCATGAGAGGAGGCAGTTCTGGAGTGACCGAAGAAGGTGGAACCTGCTTATCTTTGTTTAAATGTCCTCAGTCTTTTGCTTGGGTTAATATTATATGCATCTAGATTTGGACTATTCTAAAGGGTATACAAATTGCATCTTGTTCTTTAAATATTAAGACAAAAATGCTTGGTTCTTGTAGCATATGAAGAAGAGAAATATGACTTGCAGTCTTAAGTTTAACATCTGTTTGGAGTGATGGAATGTGACAATTTGTTTTAGCTAAGTCCTGCTCTTGCAGTCATACATTAATCTTTGCTGTGGTTCAGATACTGCATTGTAAAGAAATTGATTGTACTGATTCAGGCTGTACTAGCACAGCCTAAAAAAAGTGTAGGGCATCACAATTTTTGCTATCACTTTGAGGTTTCATTTTTCCTGCTTTTAGTAAAGTAACTTCTTTCTTGTGTTCACAATGCTATTAGCATCTAACCATGCTCAACAAAAATGTGCGGAAGGAGCTGACTAGATATCACTGAGCTGCGGGCATATGGGGCACATTTTAGTTTATTTCTCTATCCTTCATCATATGGTCTCTATTCTTTGCCATAATACTTGAGAAAACTCTTTTCTTCCATCCAAGACAAGATGAATGTGGTCTCTGGATCATCTAAACCATTATACATTTAAGATGGTGACCTCCATTGTTGTTGTTTATTGAAAATAAATACCACTGGAGTTATTGTAATTTCTAATTCAATGAAAATATGAAAGTCTCTGATCATCAGTGTATCAAGAGGGAAGCTGTATGAGATAGGTACTGCAAGACGGTAAAGGAGAAATACTTGGCAAACTCAGTTTGCTGTATATGGGAAATTATACTGGGTAGAATCTAAGGATAATCTTCCCATGTGGACTCCAAAACCTGCTCTGGAGGATTGAGGCATCCTCTAGAACAGTAGTTCCCCACTTTGGGTCCCCAGATGTTTTTCGATAATGATTCCCAGAAATCCTGGCCAGCACAGCGAGTGGCAAAGGCTTCTGGGATTTTTTATCCAAGAACATCTGGGAATCCAAGGTTGGGAACCACTGCTCTAGAGGACAGAGGTGGTAGAGGGGATTCTTAGGAGAAATGAATGAAAATCACCTCTACTCACCTCGTTCTTCAAGCAGGACCTTCAAGTCTTGAGGTAAAATTCTTTATTTGAATGGAGGTGCTTATTCATCCACAAAGTAGCAATTTTGGATTTGAAACTATCTCAGGTGTGTTTTTTAAAAAGTTTCTATTAGTGTTTTAAGATATTTTTATCATTAACAATTTTACTGTGAATGTTTATATCTGTATTAAATAAAATAAAATGTACACTTACATGAACATGGTTTTAGTAAGACTTGGTGGTTCTAAAACATCCTTATGGAACAGAAGGGCAGTTATGGCACCATCTTGTTTGCACTATGGCTAATGTCCTCTAACTAGTCCCAACTCAAGCACAGACCCATTGAATCAGCCGCTCAGTGATAAGTTGGCACTTGCGTAAATCCCATCAAGTCCATGAATGTGCTCAAGTCCATGCACCTACTAGCAGTAAGATAACTAACCTGTGCGATTTCCTCCTGTCTGTATTTTGAATGCCAGCGGTATAGCAAACAATGTGAATCCTGTGATGTCTGGCTCATTTTAAAGCAAGGCTTATGCTTGCAGAGGGTGTGAAATGTTCTGTGTTTGTTGCACATTGAGTGCCCAGAATCCTGCATGATTTGGACTGACATAATTTCTGATCGTGTTAATTCTTTGGCCCTCAGCCTGCATGTAGTTTTTGGCACTGTCGTTTTCTCTTGTAGCTACATTCAGTGGATGCCTTCACCTAATAAATCCTTTTCTAGTTTACTCTGCTCTAAGTTATTTGGTCTCCTGATGTGCACTTTAGGGTAAGGGGTGGTGCCAATATATATATATATACAGATAAGTTATGAAGCCTTTTAAATATTTTAACATTTTTATTACATGCATGACAACAAGCGCAAAGCACCTTGATGCACATCCCTTCAAACTTGATGTGCATGATTCCCCAAGTACATATGTTTGATTTTGAAATCCCCTTTATTGCCCTATAGCATTCAGTTACTTATGCATGAAAACTCTTCCACCTTGAGAAATGCACTTTTAAGAGGCATTGCTGCCTTGGTATAATGAAGTAAGATTACCTACCTAGAATAGCACACAGGCCCTCTAAAATTGCCAAGTGTTTTGTTAACCTATGGACAGGATATGAGTTCTGCTTAGGATTCAAAACAGCCTTTCCCAACCTTGTTCCTCCAGATGTTTAGGGCTTCCCTTCCCATCAGACCCAGCCAGCATGGCCAATGGAAGGAGAACAATGGAGCTAGTGTCCAACAGGGAAAGGGCATGGGGTCAGATTTAAAGCAATCAGGGAATTAAAGACGATGAGGCCGTCAGAGAATTAAAGACTGTGATGTGTCTTTCAGTGCCTGAACTGAGGCAAGGTGGGTGAATGGTTTGCTGATTGATATGACTGGTATCCCTCTGAAGCAGCTGGCAGCAGAAGAAGCCCGCTTAGAGGATCTTTCTGACAACGAGCCATGGCTTCCTTGTAATTAATCTTCTCTTTGGTGATAGGATCAACAAGATCCTTCTCGTAGCTTGATTCATCTTCCAGCATCATGGCCAGGTCACTGCTAAGCATGCCTGTCTGGACAGCCTCTGACACAGGGATTCGACCAGTTTTCTTGGGATCTATAAGCCCTCTAGTCAAGTGTTGGACCTGTAAATAAGGGAAGGCATTTTCATTAGTAATCCACCCTTTCTGGACTGCCTCTCCTACAGACAGTCTTCTCTTGGTGACAGGATCTTCAATCCCAGTGAAAGCCTTCTGAGCATTCAGCAGCCTCTGCATATAGGTGTTGTCAATCAATCCTCTATCAATGGCCTTGTGGACAGAGTAGCGATCCCGTGAAATAAGATCCACAATGCCTCCTGTTGCAGCTTGAGCCTCTAGAAGCTTTTGAGCCGTCATTGGATCTATGAGCTTCTTACTAAGTGCAGACTTAATGTTGTACTTGTTCTCAGAGGTGGTATCATATATTCCAGCAATGGGGAAAGTGTCGTCACAGAAAGCCATTTGTGGCCCAGGAGGAAAGAAACTCTGCTTTTTCTGGAAGGCAGGGGATGTAGCTGGAGACTTGGAGATGATTGAACCAAGAGAAAGGGAAGAACTCTGCTTTGTTTCTCCTGCTACCAACAGAGCAAACTCAGAAATGGGGATTTTGCCTTCCCTGTAGAGCTGATATTCCTCCTTGGTAATCCTTCTAAACCGCAGAGCATCGTCAATGGAGTACTGTTTTCCACTCTTCTTGTCAAGAAGGACAGAAATTTCACCTTTGGGGCCCAGGGTTGTGATTTCCTCCCAGTCACACTCTAATTCTTGAAGCTGGATGTACTGACATCTGTCTATCATGCCTCTTTTGTAGGCCTCGTAGGGTGATATGTCCTTGCCTGTCTCTGGGTCCAGAATAGAGATCTTAGTGGAGAGATTGGTCTCTCTCATTTGGGTCTCATTGTTCAGCTCCTCCCTGTTAACTTTGGACTGGAGTTCCCGGATATTCCTTTCTTTTTCATAAATCTGATCTTTTTCTGTAAGTATTTCTGATTCAAGCCGAGAAAGCTCTTGAGCAATTTGCATCTTCTTTTGCCTGTCATTCTCTGTCCTCTGGCTCAGGAGTTTGGACTGCTCTCTAAGGAAGAGGATTTTCTGGTCCTTCTGCCTCTCCAATTCCCTTAATTCATCCTCAAGATTGGTCTTCTCTTGCATAGCAGCACTCCGGGTTTTCTGGAGATCAGCTTCTTCTCTGGACCATGTTCTCATCATGCCTTCTGCTCTCTCAATCTTTTCTTTGAGATGCCTGATACCTTCTTCTGCATTTTGTCGGCTGGCTCGCTCCCTGCTTAGCAAATCCCAGAGACGTGCTCGCTCATTTTCTAGCACTCTATCCTTTTCTACTCTAATTACTTCCTTGTAGATGGTTTTTTCCTGGGACTTTGTTTTTTGCAAAACGTCAATTTGGACTTCAAGGTTCTTGCACTCCCTCTGCAAGCTCAACACCTGAGCTTTCTCATTGTCCAGCTCAATGCGCAGGTTGGTACTGGACTGCTCAAGAACTGGATCCTTCTCCAATTTGACCACTTCTTCCATTATTATTTTCTCTTGGACTGGGGCTGGGCTTTCCTCAATTTCCTTTATCCGTAAGGTGGTCTGCCTCATTTCTTTTTCCAAAGCAAGCCTTTTGTTTCGGTCATCTTGGAAGTTGAGCAATTTCTCTTTCTCTTCCACCAGTGCCCTAAGCTGTTGGACCTCACGTTCCAGGTGCCGGCGGTTGCTCACTTCATCATCCAAGCTCTTGCTCAGCCTGCTATGATCATCTCTGAGCTTAGGGTCTCGCTGTGTAAGAACAACCTCCTGGACCACCACTTTTTCCTCAGGCTTTCTCCTCTCCAGAAGCATGTATTTGTTTTGCAGGTCATAGACGTCATCTTCTGTTGCTCTTCTTTTTTGTGATGCATTACGTAATTCTTGGCGGAGGCGTTCAGCCTCTCTTTCTAGCAGAGGGTCATTCTCATACCGAACAACTTCCTTTGTAACTAGTTTGGTTTCAACCTTGGATCTTTCCCTCTTCCACTCATCCCTTTCTCCCTGTAGCCTGATCAGCTGTTCTTGGGATCTGCCATTTGCATTCACAAGGTCATTCAGCTGTTGTTTCAGCCTATCTATTTCTCTTAGAATCTCTGGACTTTTCTCCGTCTTCACCACCTCTTGGATGACCTCTTGAAATTCCACAGTAGGGGTCTGAGACCTAAGAACTTTCAGCTCAGCCAAGGCTGCTTCCACCTCCTGGTCAACCCTTGTCCTTTTCCTTGTGGTTTCTTGCAGTTCTCTTTTCAAACGTGCTATTTCCTGCTCTGTTTCTGGGTCTATACGAAATATTTCATTGATCCTTTCTTTAACTTCAACCTTAGGCTTTTGGTTCTCTACAATGCTGTATTTGCTTTGCAGCTCTTCCAGTTCACTTGCTAGCAACGAGTTTTTGTTCCTCTCCTCATCAATGAGAGTTTGAAGCTTGGAAGATTCCTTCAGAAGCTCTGGGTCTTGCTCCACTTGTTTTACCTCCTTCACAATGACTTTTGGTTCTGCTGTTTCAATCAGCTTTTCAAGCTCTTCAATTCTACTTTTCAGTTTCGCTGTTGTCTCCATGACAGACTTCCTTTTGAAACTATCTTCATCAATTTGCATCTGCAGTGTCCTAATTGCCTTGAGCATCTCTGGGTCCTTCTCCAGCTTGACTACCTCTTTTAACACCACTTTCTCTCGGATGTTTGGCTGCATCTGCTCCAGCCTGTGAAGCTCTTTCCTCAGCCTTTCAAGTTCAGAGAAGGAATTTGAATTCTCACGGAGGTGCCCGATTTCCTCTTGGAGTCTGGCAGCTTGGGCATCTAGGCTTGGATCTTTCTCTATCTTAGTAATTTCTTTTGTAAGCAGCTGGTTTTTCACAACCTTCTTATCTGTTTCCATTTGGAGTGCCTTATTGTTCATTCTCTCAATATCCACCAATAGGCCCTCTCTCTTCCTCTTTTCACCCTCAATTTGATGAGATATTTTAGAGATGTCACTCTCCAGAGCTGGATCTCTGTAATACTCTATTACTTCTTTCTCCTCTACTCTTTCAATGGGCCGCTGGGTCTTCAGCATCAGAAGCTTGCTTCTTTGTTCCTCCAGCTCTTGCTCAACCCTGGCTTTCTTGTTCTTTTCCTCTTCCAGCTGAGATTTCAGGGCTTCTGACTCTCTCAGTGATCTGCTTGTGTTTTCCGATTGCTGGGTCTGCCCATACATCACCTGTACTGTCTCACTGACCTCCTTCTACAGAAAGAAAGAGAGAGAAAAATGAGTTTAGGAAGAAAAGGCAAAAGAATGTCACAGTGCTAACGCTATGACTCTTAATCTTGAATTTATTCATTACTGGGTTTTGGGAAGATATCTGGTAACACCTTAGTTGTGAACAAGTTTAATGTAGCAGTTCAGCGAATAAACAGTTTTTATAGAGGTAGCTGTGTCAGTATGGTTTCTGCGTGGCAGAGGATTAGAAGCTAACAAGGAATCAAATCTCAGTCCAGCCATGAACACACTGGATCCTTTTAGATAAACCCCTATCTTATCCCTCACCTCCGAATTTGTGATACAGTAATAACAATGCTAAGAAAGTGATTAGATGGGGATTTGTCCCACTGTTTGCACCATGTTTCTCACTGTTCCTTTAGACATTTATTCCACAGACTACATAACGTTAGTACTAATCACAAGCAGATCCAATCTCTTTGCATGAGTATGTGGTGTATTTTGTTCAGCTGGCAGGGCTTGGGTTTTGTTTTGTGGTAGCATTTCCACTCATGTTATTTTGTGTTGCCTTTGGCTTGTGTGATCGCCTGTTTCAGACCGACAGGGTCATTGTTCAGTGTGTCCAGATGACATTACTGATGATGCACAGAGTGAGGAGTGGTGTGGGAGTGAACCCTACTCCTTTTGCCATGCTTCTGCTCACAATGGTAAGAACTACAACTGCAATGCAGTTTGTAAACTTTTTTTTAATCTTCTAATGTAGTGCTTATAGTTATAGCACTCATATAATAAAAATTACATGCTGTCAAGTCAAAACTTACATGCTCTCAGTTCCAACTTATGACAACCCTTTTCAGGGTATTCAAGGTATATTCAGAAGTGGTTTACTATTTCCTTCTTCTGAAGGTACTCTGGGACTATGCAGCTTGCTCAAGGCTACACAATATGGCTCTTCTCATAGGACAGTGGTTCTCAAACTTGGGTCCCCAGATGTTCTTGGACTGCAAGTCCCAGAAATCCTGGCCAGCACAGCAAGTGGTGAAGGCTTCTGGGAATTGCAATCCAAGGACATCTGGTGACCCCAGTTTGAGAACCACTGTCCTAGAACATAATATGGAGAATTGAACTGCCAAACTCTGACTTCACAGTCAGATACCTAACTCATTGAGCTATAAAACATAGTGCTACTGTGCTAAACTGACATAGCACTAATTCATATGATTACCATGTCTTGTCAGTCAACACAATTTCACTTCTTAAACATTAAGAAGGAGGATCTGAATGCCAGTGAAAGAGTTGGATAAAAGGGTGGCGATAATAACAAACAAGGAAGTGTGTGTGGGGGGGCGCTGTATGATCTTTGGGGAATTGAAACACACCTTCCCAGGATAATTAAACATTTTTATGTGAAACATGGCAGGGATTTAAACACCAGAGTGCAGTACAGAGATGTTTAAATCAATGTGGAACAAACTTCTGTGTGGTTCTCCCCTAATATATAGTGGCTGAACATAGCATGTTGAATACATGAGAAAAAACCCCACTATATAAATACTGTCAGCATAATTCTAAATAGCATGAGAGAGAGCATTGAAAATACTTGGCTAAGTAGAAAACAGAATCCCATTAGATTATTTCTAGACTATTGGAATTACTCCACTGAAATCAGTGGGATGAGTTAGTGGCAGTTTACCTTAATTCCCATTAATTTCAATGGGGTTACTCTAAGCATAACTAATTTTGGATCTGACCCATAGTGTTACAATAATACAGGAGAAACTGATTCAAACCAAGTGAAGACATTACTGAAAGCTGAGTTCTGCCTTATTTTAAAACTGAACTGGCAAAGGCCATTGGCTGTTTATAAATCAGTTTAATGCAGGATTTAGATTTGTTTCCAATTTTAAATGCCTTTAGATCTTCAAACGAAAAATGTTGAATGGCATGCTTTCTTGAAGCTCCAAAAGCATTTAAAGATCAGAAACAAATTTAAGTCCTAGATTTGACTGATCTAGAAAAACGCAAGAGCAAAGTAATAGTGAATCATAGTTTGTCCAGTATCATATATTTTATCAAAGGCACAAGACAAATGCCCTTTATCATTTTTCTTCGTTTGAGGTGCAGAACCACTTGTAATTGTAATCAGAAATTTAAAAAGGATTACAGGGATAAAAAAAACAACCAAAACATAAAAATATATAAAAGAGGAATGTATGCAGGTTGTATTAACATCAACAAAGCCTGAAGCATCACTGAGACATAGGCCAGCATCATATTGTTAGATCAGGTCCTCTGAGTCAATTGGTGTATGGAAACTCAACACTTATGTCAATTGCAATCAGTGGATTTTCTCTAGTTGGGACTTCCAGCAGGATAATGGCTGCAGTAATATAGAATTGAGTAAATTAATAAATCGCCAGGTTAAATGTATGACAAAATTAATAGAATTCTCCATAGAAGGGCAGACAAAGAAATATATTAGAGTTATTTGGGAATGGCTGGACAAATAATATGTACAAGAAGAAGGAAAATATATATTGATGATGACTGTTAAAATATTACAGAGATGTTAAGCAACAAAAACACAATCTCTTCAAGCTGTAGAGGTGTACGTTTTTGGTTGTCCCATGGGTCCTGAAGCAATATCCCATTCCTTACAAAAAGACCAAACTCTACAACCATGGCAGGGCATCCTTCAGGTGTAGATCAGTGTCTTCTCCCCACCCGGGGAAAAGCTTTTGGGAGATGCCAACCGTTGCCTTACTTGTAAGATTTAGGGGCAAAAGTTGAACCATTGAATGAAAGGATAAAAAAAGAGAAGAGTGGATAAATGGTATTTATCTGCCAGAAATAATGAATGGATAAAGGAACTGAAACCTAAATAACTTATGGCAAGGAGCTGTGGATACCACTTTTTGTCAGTACATGTTTTCAATGTCACTAATGTTGCTAACAAGCAAGACTGAAGGCCAAGTGGAATAGGGTATGAGGCTGGAGCAGACCATGGTAGATCGTTACAAAGGGCCATGCCCTACTTTGCTGAATTTGAGTCACGACCGTGTGGCAATGTAATCATACCTCAAAGCAGCATTTTGCCATAATTTTGTATGAAACATTCAGGAAAGAACCCAAGAGATTTATTTTGTCTCTGTTCTCTGAGCTAATGGCAATTTCTAGTTATTCATTTATTGCATTTGAAACCCAACATAACACACACGTACCTTGTCCATAATTGTCTTGGCAAATTCTAGCCGACTGAGCTGCTGTTTGTTTTCAGCAGCTGTCTCTGTGTAGAGCTTTGTCACATTGTTTTCCTAAAGGGAAGCAGTAGAAGCATTATTCAGACATCATGGTACTTGCTTATGTGGTATATAGTGATTTCCTCCTCTATTTCAAGGCTACCAAAATCTACTAAACTATAGTATGGGAACATCACTCACTGATGCATTTCTTGTTTTCCTTTAAACCACATGATAGTACAATATTACATATAAATATATCATCTCACTTCTGGGCGGAGTGAATGCACTGTCACCAGGTTCAATGGGACATTGCTGCAAATAGAATCTAAGAACTTTGCAGCCTGAGCATGTTCCTCTTGTGAGCTTTGCCGGCTCATACTAGTTACAAATGTGTGTGTCTCTGCTTGCTTCTCCTTCTTCAGAAAACATCTTCCTAATTAGGAGGACCTCTATCCGTTTAATGGATTATTTCATTATGTACTTCTGTTTATAATGGCCCATAGCATTGCTGGTTTCTAACTCTATGATTCTTCTGGCACTCTTATTTTTAATGGCATGTTGCTGTATTTTGTAAGCTTTTTTTTTAAAAAAGACATTTGAACTGGCTGGTTTAGGAGGTGCAAAAATAGATCTGAGCCTTGGGTTCAAGCTCTTACCTGAGCCTGGATGCTCTCCTGAAGCGGGGTCACCCGCATGCGTTTGGCAGATGAAGCAGTCAAAGCAGGATCTAGGGAAGATCGGTATTTTCCTGCCTGAAGCTCATAGTCCTGGTTTTAAATGAAAACACAAAAAGAGTCAGCAGAAGAAGAGATGGTTCACCCTCCCTGTCACTAGGAAATGTGTGTCACCACCCGACAAACGTACATTCAGGACAGACTGCACATTCTGGGACAAGTTGACCACTGTCTTCTTGTCTGACTCTTTGCCCTGGATCTCATCTGCCAGCCTCTGCAGAAGAAATAAAAGTAGGGATTTAGGAAAAACCAAGATCTTCTAGCACAGTGTTGGATTATTACTGATCAATTTTATTTATTTTTAAAGTACCAGCGTATTTTTTGCTACAAACAACAAAAATTGAAACACTTTTATGGGAAAATAGTTTTAAGCTAGCTGTTTGATTTCTGGTGGCTGTTTCGTACATGGACATAACGCTTTGCTGTTGTGGCTACTGAACGAAAAGCACACATATGTGACTGTGAACTAAGCTAGCTCTTCTAGAACCAATTTCCATTTTTACACGTCTTGCATAATCTCAAGCTTTTTCCTTGCATGCACCCATCCATTTATTCTGACAAATCCTGCATGAGAGGAGCACAGCAAGTACCTTTTTCTTTGTCGGAAGATAGCACAAGGCTCACCTTCTGAGCTTGGAGCTTGTAGTTGATCTGGCTGGGTCCATCTGTGGTCTTGACCTGGTATTTGGGAAGATTGTTGAGCCAGAACATCAGGTTCTCATTGGCATTTTGGAACTGCTGGTAGGTGAGGCTAGTGTTCCGCAATGTCTTCTCCCTGCACAGAGAAGGGAAAGAGAGATTAATAAGAGTTTTGCACAAGACAAGTTTAGCAAGAAATGTTGCTAGAATATATACATACACCCCTCTGAAAGGCAGAATGGTTAAAGTAAGAGACGAATGAAGTCAATAATTATAACACAGAGACTTTTTTGTTCTCACAGAATTTTGTTAGTGTTTGTATCCCGTCTCAGACCATGCTGTGGCAAATTTAAGATGAACAAGTTAGTAACAAGTATTGGATTCTTCTGAGACACAAAGCAGTACGTTTGGTTCATATTTAGAAACAGAGCTCCCTCCAGAGTGGAAGGATGTCTGTATGTCATAATACATGCTTTTCATCATCTTTGTATCTTTCATTTAGCTATTTTGTGATTGGTCATCAGATGATAAACATGAGCTTGCTTTGCAGTCCAGTTGCTGAGGTATGTATTTCTGAGGAAATCCCATCACTGGAGGGAAAAGGTTAAGGGAATATGAATTCCCTCAGTGTCTAGTTTGACCCTGCATCTAGTGGTTGAATGCCCAAGAAGAACATGGGAAGGCAAAGTTTTTCTGTCTAGCCTTGAGAGGCTCTGCTCTGACAGTGAGGGGAGTTTTTAAAAAACTATTAATTGTGCTTTGCTGACTCTAGAAACTTATCTTGAGCTCTTTCCTTCCTTCTGAGTTGTGTTTTCAAGTTAGATGTGAATCAAGAGCCCTTTTCTGTTTGAACATTACAAGGCAGGAGGTGGATGGGCAAGAAGGGCTCCATCTTCTGCTTTTGAAGGCCTAGCTACCCGTGCTACAGTTATATGAGAGGGCTGTGTTGCTCTTATAAATCTCCATCCAATCAGCAGTGGTAAACGAGTTTGAATCATTTATGTGTGCTATTGAGGGGGAGGCCTTAACAGGATACACACACTCTGATTTCTCCCTATTATTAAGGTAAGATTGCTTCTGGATGTAGACAACTTTCAAAGCAGCGTCAGGAGGAGAAGGCTTGTCAACAACACCCCTTGTGGCAAAGTAGTGGCTGGAAGGGACTGAAAACAAAACAGCAACCACTCTACACTTTCTCCTGTGGCTCCATACAGAGATCAAGATGATTTCAGTGTGTTGGCTTAAATGAATTTTTGGAGCTACCTCTGCAAAGATCCACAATTCCAAATCTGGCTTTTTCAACAAGTTGTCTCACAAGGGTTTTTGAGCCCCCCCCCCCCCTTTATGATTTTTATTATTTCTTAACAACTCAATGCCCACCACCAGAGAAGGCTGGGGTTCTCACCGGTGATCCAACTGGTCAGCCACAGCATGGTATCGGTCATTAAGGAGCTGGACTTCCTTCTTCTGCCTTGGCAGATCTGGACAGTACTCTTGGAAATTATTCTGGACAGCGCTGCAGCAGTGCTCTGCATCCTTAAGGCTGCGGTTAAGCTTCAGCAAGCAGTCCTCCTGTTTTACTAAATCGCGCTTCAGTTTCTGCAAAGGAAGAGACATGCCATTTGGAACAGCAATTTCATTTAAAAATAATAAATCTTGAGTGCTTTCCCAGTCTTGTGTGCCAATCCCAGCTCCATATGGCCTGACCCTGTGGTTGCAATTCATCCTTATCTTGCCCTCACAGTGCCAGTTACAATGATAGCACAGGACTTCAGCATGCTCTGTCTCAAGCCCTATCATTAGATTTTGGCTAAGGCTCCCGAACAGCAGCTTTCATCGCGGAAATTAACACATGCTGAAGAGATGGTCCTAGATTATATTTGGCCTCAGAAGTAGAAGAATAATGATGCCCCAAGGGAGATTGATTAGTGATTTTAGGACCAGTTAGATGAGTGCTGAAAAAAATGGGGATAATGCCTCTCAGGTTCAAGTCTGTCATGAAAGAGGTGCAGTGTATTTATCAGATATAAAGTTGCTTCTGTATTAAGCCCTATTTACCTATTAAACAGTCTAGCAGGAACATTGTGGTTATAATGGAACACTTTCTCCAAGCAAGCAGTGAAGAACAGCGATTCATGCTCATGAATAGGCTCTAAATGTGAGCAAGAACCGTGAAAAACTCACAAAAAGCAACAATGGAGGGGGTGGGACTAGGTGCTCTCTTTTAGGTGCTCTCCATGTCGATGATTTGATAATGCATGAGTGTGACTTTAGTAAATCTGGCTTTCTAGGGGAATTTTAAAATGAAGAAACATCCTGTTTCACCTCTCCTATTGCCTCCTGTATTGTGTTGGTGGAAAAAGCACCCTATTACTCTGTACAAGTGTCCTGCTGACTCCAGAGGTATCTGACCTGAAGTTCATTGGCTCGATCCTGGAATGCATTTGGTGAGGCTGGGATGGTGCCATCATGAGATAATTTGGCTTCAAAGTTGCTGATGATCCTGTCTGTGTTCTCTATCTGATTCTCCAGATTCAGGGCTGCTTTAGCTCTGAGGAATAGAATACACTATTAAACCCATTTTACTTCAAAATACTGTAGCCATCTTCACACTAAAGCAAAATGTTCTTCTCTTACCAGCGTTCAAATTAAAACATGTAATAGTCCACAGAAACATTTTAGAAGTGCTTCTTCCTCATCACACCAAGGGCATGATCAGATGGGCATTTAGCCCACTGTTTGGTCCACTGTGAGGATATGTTGGTTTGCTCTTTTTTTCCAGCAATCACACAACGTAATCGCTGGAGCAAACTAAATCACCCTCAGAGCATTCCTACCCTCTCCTGTCTGAGCCTTTGATCAGGGGCTTCTACTTTTTTGGAGCAGGTTGAACGGTCCAAAAGCAACCCTTCTGGCTGTCAAGGCTCCTTCCAGTTTGAATTTCCAATATCATGAAGTGGCTTATTAAGTGAGCCATTTCAGGGGTATCAGCAAATTGAGCACTTCCTCTGCTCCTTGGCAGGGGGGGATAGAGGAAGTGAATTTTTTAAAAGACTGTAATAGACCATCGCTGAAATGTTGCATCAGTTATTAAAAAAATGTTTTCTTCATCTCAACTTAAAGAGCCTGTTGAGAAACTGTCAATAGCCAAATCTGCTGCCTGGTGCCACTTACTTTTCATCATAGAGCCTAGAGAGCACCTTAACATCATTGTATTTGTTCTTGGTATTGTTAAGGGTCACAGGAAGCTGGGAGGCCATGGTGCCAGCAGGCTTCTTGGAAAGATACGACTCACACTCTTTCTGAGCAGTTTCCTTTTCTGTTCCTATGACTTGAAGTCTCCTTGTTGCTCCCTGAGAAAATGGAGGATTGAAGAAAATCAGTTCTGTGTAACATTTGTCTACTGAAAGACCAATGCTGGCTTCAAGTAGTCATACAGCATCTGTGGATTTGAACCTATTGGGCTTCTTGTTGGGGTTATATTTTACAAAGAGCATTTCTGCTCAGTAAAGTTACAAGAGGGAAAGACAGGCAGGTAAGATTGACCTTGAGAAACACTGAATGCCTCTGAGTAAGATCAGTATAAAGGCGGCAGCAGCAGCAGCAAAGTATGAGTATGAACATGAGCAGGAGAAGCAGACTGGCAGGAGAGAGGAAGAAGGAAGGAAGCTGCAGAAGATGAAGGAGCTGCAGAACGAAGCAAGAGAATGAAAATATACTGCCAGATGAAGTGAGAGGAGTCTGCATGGATATTTGCTCATGGGTGAGAGAAAACAGAAAAGAAACTGTTAAAGGATTGATGAGCCCTGAAATTACAGAGGCTACAAGCAACGAATTTAGAAGCAAGTAATAAGCAATGAAAAGCTGTTATATCTTTTGGACTACAAGTATTTAACTCACATGAATTAAATGTGAATCATGCTTTTGTAAAATAAATAACTTTAACTTTATTCAAGTTAAGTCTCTGCTGTGCACTCTGCTATATACAAAGGGGACTACAAACTCCGTCACGTCTATGGGTATTAGCATGCTTGCCTGAATGAAATGTCAAGCAGTGCTCTTGACTATTCTAGCCCAGTAGAGATAGCTCTTCATTTATACCTGGGAGAATTGGAGGCCATTATTTCATCCAAGACTCTCAGCCCTACAGCTTTCATACAGACATAGCCAGATATCCTAATGGTTTATCCGAACAATAGATACAATCAAGTAGAGAAAACAGGAAGCCAAGATTAATTATGTAGTCTAGGGAGCTGCACACATGGGGCGTGGAAATGACAGGAATTTTTTAATTAACCCATCGTCTTTAAAGTTGCATAAGAAAGCCTCCCTCTTTTCCTCTTTGTTTCTCAGGAATGTCAAACTAAACATTAGAGATAGCGTGTCATTTAAAAAAGGGAATAACTTCAGTGCTGAAAAAGACATCTATAAAAGGACGAGCATTTCACATCTCCTGTCATTTGCAACTGGTAAACATGGGCTTTGCAAGTATGACTTCTGAGATATGAAGGTCTGGTGCAATCACAAATCTGGAACACTGACAGTTTCAACTTCTAATAACATGCAATCTGTAACCAAATAGTTTGATTCTCTGTGGATGAATTCCCCCCAGTCTTCTCTTGCAGTGTTAAGACAGAAGGAGACCCACCAGCAGAAACTCTTCTTTCCCCTCTAGAGTGATTAACCCCCACAGCATATGAACAATGCAGCTTTGTCCAGCGTATGATGGCAAGCTCTCATAGACAGAGGAGTGATCTAGATCCCCCAGTACTTGCCTCCTGCTCTCTGATCCGTTGAGTAAGGTCTTCTATAGGGTCACTGTGGTTTAGTGGGGCCCTCATGCGGCTAAAAGTCTCCTTCTTGACCTGGCCCAAGTCACCATTAATTTTCTCCAGCTTATAGAGCAATTGTTCAGCTTGGGAATCATCCTGGACCAAGGCAGGGGCTCTGACTGGAGCTGGAAAGACAAGGAATATTAACTATCCACTTGGCTGTGGCCCATATTAAACCAAAACCCAAATGAAATTCACTAGATAGATTTTTTCATCTGCATAGACATTTCAATTTAGCCATAAAAAGATCTTTCCATCAATAAAGATAATTAGCACACCCAACCTGCTGCTTCCTTTTTTGTTTCACATCCATTTTGAAGTTAACCCTTATCTATTGCCTGAGACGAATCTTTCTTCCCCAGAGATTCCTGTTTAAGAAGGATATCAAACAGAGCCTGGGCATCTTGAAAGCCCTTTGGGGGATTTAGCTGAGTACCTCACATGTCCAGTCATACTAAGTTGCAGTTCCCAGCTAGAAAAAGGCTAAAAGGCTGACATACCCTGATGGCTGGACTTTACAGGCTCCTTGTGGCTGCTTCTCAGAGTATTCTGAACTGTAGCTCTTTTCCGCTTTACCGTATTCAGTTCACCTTCCAGCCTAAAAATAACAGAGGAAGTCAATATTGTTCATAGTACAGAACTTTCCCAACAAAACTAGAAGTATATGCAAAGCATGCTTAGAAAGAAGGCAGATTTTTAAAATAAAATAAAAGGCATTAATCCAGATCCAATTTTTAAAATCCAGAATAAATAGCATCCTTTGGTTCCTCATGCCAAACAATAATTTGAAAATAATTCTGTAGTGCACTAAGTATAACATAGGCCAGATATACTCATTAACCAAGGGCAAACAGCAGTGGAACTGCTTCTATCTGGTTGCTTCCAGCACCACTCCAGTCACACCAGTATGAAGTGATCTTGTGGGATGCTGGATGGCCCAGTTGGTCAGTGCTTGGACCCAAGAGTTTCCTCCTGCTGGATATTACCCTGAGCAATGTACTGTCACATGGAAGCAACTCCAGTGTGGCTGTGCACGTAGTACCATGCTGCTCAGGTCTGGCATACATTTATTTAACCATATGTTGTTCAGACTGTCAGAGTCGTTGGCACATGATGACAAAGGAAATGAAAGCGTAGCACAAAGCAACCTTGGCACATGAGGTTTTTTTCTTGCAGTTTTGCTTTCTATTGTTAAGCAAACAGGAGTTGGAAAACCTTGCTTATTTCCTGTTAATCACACAGAAATTTACCAGTAGATCCCAGTGTATGTTTCACCCAACTCTAATATATCAGATTTAGCCTTACGTGGCAGTCAGTGCTTTGGGGTAAATGTGATGTCCCAGAAATATCAAAAAAGAGTATGAATTGGACTTCACAGAGTCCCTGGTAGAGGGACAGAACAAAAAATCAATTTGTAAGCAGCCTTTAACATGAACTAATTAAAATTCCCATTCCAGACAGTGTGCTGAGCAACAAGCTGTGTGAATAATATGTGTTTTGAAAGTACTGATACAGAAAGAAAAAGAATGGCTGTCATGCAGATAAAACTCTGGGGTGAATTGACCTATCATGTGCTTCCTGATTATGTTTAAATACGGCACTACGGTCTTAAGTTCAGAGCGATGGGTATAATTATGTGTGCAGTAAAAGGTTCCATATTTTCTATTATCAGAGATCACAGATGCTTGATGATGTTGACTATAGTGTGAATCAATACCCTGTCTGTCCAACTATCATAGTGTACACATTAATGTAATCCATTTCCATTAGTGCAAGTTCACTTTAGAAGGACGTAATGATAATGGTAATGGATTCTACTCATCTGTGTGGTGATTATGTGTTATGGCCGTCTCATACCATAAGACTGAATGAAAGTCCTATGGAAACCTGGAGACCAGGTACACAAACCTATACTGTATATCTGGTATAGGCCATTGCTAGGGTCAACCAAATCATACAGCATATAAATATATAATTGCAATATATCCACATTGTTTCATGGCCACACGATGACCGAGGATTTCTCTATTACAGAAGAAATTCTGATATTTCCAAATTGTATTATTTCCAATTATACTTCAACCTCAGAACATAGTAAACATCAGCTTTCTTACCTTTTTGTGGCTCATGGACTTTGAAAAGAAGATAAACAAAAGCTTTGTACTCACTTATTCACTCTGTCTATGGCTTCTTGATCTGGAGGTGGAATGGAAAAGCAGACAGCAGGAGCTGCCTTAGTCTCTCTGCTGCTGTCCTGTACAAGCCAGGTCTCCTGGTTGTTGTTATCCATCAAAGTATATCTCATACCTCTTTCAAGCTGCGCCTAGATGCAAAAAAGTTTCAGTTTTCAGTTGGTTTTCAAATGTGGCCAAACTATACCAAAGAGGCAAACTTGAAACAAATTTTCAGGTGTCACAAATCTGTCCTTCACTATTCAGACTCAAGACTGCCCAGAGTCTGTTTTGGGTGTATTTATTTTAAACTTATACAACTAATAGAGTCATAGAATAATGGAGTTGGAAGGGGTCTATAAGGCTATCAAGTCCAACCCCTTGCTCAGTGTAGGAATTACTGTCAATGCTGCATTTGTCCTCCATTTCTTTTGTCCCCAAACTTATGTGTTCCTAGAACAATAACAACTGTGTTAAATGGCCCTTAAAGTTCCCTTGAATCTCTATGGCTCCGTCATAATAGGTAGGGGATAGCTTTGTCACAGTAAAGAAGTGAGCTCATTTTGCAACAAGAGCAGGAAGACCTTACACATTGCCACTTGTGTGATCATTTTACAAATTTGTCTAATATTTTGTTCTCCTGATAGGCAAGGTTTTATTGGCTGACATCTTGCAATTAGAAAAGGGCCATTGAATCAGTGGGGATTTGGTGAGTAAAGTCCTCCATTGATTCAGTGGTCCTACTTTAGTTGTGACTTACTACTGGATGTCAGCCAATAAGTAGAATGGTTAAGGGGCATTACATATTCTGCCTGATGGGATGATAAAACAGGTTATTTGTTTGTTTGATTGATTTATATACAACCCCATTAGTGCAATGCACTATTCTGGGCGGTTTACAACAATAAATAAAACTACTACTACTACTAATAATAATAACAACAACAACAACAGCAGCAGCAACAAAATAAAAGCATTAGTAAAATAAGAAGTGGCACTAAAGGCAATTATCTGTGTGATGGCAGGACAGGGGACATAAAATCAAACAGGGTCAGTGTGGAAAGCCTCCCTAAAAAGCAACATTTTAAGTTGCCTTCTGAATGTTAACAGGGAGGGGACCAGGCGTAGCTCTACCAGGAGCTGATTCTACAACATTGGAGCCACCATGAAGAAGGCCCAACCTCTCGTGGAAGACTTCCAGGCCTCCTTCGGAGTGGCTACCTGGAGCAGCTTAGACTGAGAGGGTCTGGTGGGTTGAGCAGATACTGGGGAGAGATGTTCTGACAGGTAGTGTGGTCCCAAACCATGAAGGTTTGTAAGCATCATTCATATGTAAGCATCAGAAACTTGAACCTGAACTAGGACACAACAGGTAACCAGTGGAACACCCCCCCCCCCAAAATTTGCATAAAATGCCAGATTATAGTTCAGACTGTATAGCTGCCATTCAGACAAAAAGCAAATTAATGGAAATGTGAAATACACTTGCATCTCTTTTCTCAGACAGAGCACAAAATGATTCTTGGCTGTTTGACTGAAGCAGCAGCAGGAGGAGGAGCAGATGCAGCACAGAGGTGGAACAAGTCTTCAGAAATTGCAAGGAGATATCACCAGAAAAGGATTAAAAAACCAGATGGTTCAGCTTCTATCTTATATAGGACGAGTGTTTTTCTTACATCACCCGAATCCCAGTCGCAAAGACTATCCACAGAGATTGGTTGAGAGGGCTGAATTCTGCGCATTTTCAAAGGGCTGATCTCTTTACTCCTCCGTTTCAATTCGGCAATGTTCTTCTCAGCCAGTTTCACAGTCTTTTCATCATTCTAGACAGGAAGGAGAAGCAGGAGGTTACTGATGGTATAGATTCTGAGCAAGCACCATGGCCTTAAGTAAGCTTACACAACCTGTAGCTCACTGAACCAAGCAGTATTAAATCAACAGGCATAATTTCTCAGCCATCTCACTTAACTCAAGATCAAATATTCTGTTTCAGTTATGTTTTGAGGGTGAGGTGAAATTCTTTTGTTGGGTTGTGGGGAGGAAATTTTTATTTTGTTTTTCTCAGGAGCATCTGTTCTGTGATACATTCGTAATGTGGGAATTCAGAATGTTTGCTGCTTTTGAAAAAATCCATCCCCTTTGCCTTTAATGGCCCAAATCCTCTTGTGTAAGTCACATTTGTGGAAGGGTGGTGTCAGGGAGAGACTATCTCTCCAGCAGTTTGGCTATCCTGCAAGTAATCAGTTTCATTGCATGGAAGCTGCGGGAGCCATGGGACAGAAAGAGAAAGTCTTTAATTATATAAAAAAAGTCCCCTTGCTGGTGATGTCACCATTTTCCAGAGACAGAACTTATGCAGGAGGATTTTGGCCAGTGGGGACTACCACTGTAGTGATCAGCAGCTGAAACACAGCAGGCAGGTAATTCCTCCAGCAACTCTTTTCACTGGAGAGATGTAGTGTTAAATAGAAAGGGTAGTGATAGAAGCAGGCATGATAAAAACATTAAGTTAGAAGTGTGGTGTTTCATGCAATTCTGTTTTTAAATCTAGATGAAAATGTTTACATTGGAATTCTTTCTCACTCTCCTTTGCTGAAAAAAAAAAGCTTTCAAACATGAACCCAAGAGTATTAAAAACATCCCACACTGTTTTTCTTGAGAGAATGGTGAATCTGGAGATTAACAGCATAGACCTCTGCTTGCCTAATCATGTAATCCCTAATAGGCCACCCCCAAGTAAACATGGTGGAAAATCTGCAAAATAATTCAGAGGAATGAAGTTGTGGAAGGGGTGCTTGTAGGAAACCATTTCTCATGGGTCAGTTTTTCTATTTTTGGCTGATTCCATTTTTCACCCAATTAGCCCTAAGGTGAACAGACCCCATTAGTCATCTGTTAGGGTCTGCCACATACCTAACAACTATCCCGCCTTCTTAGCCCTTGGCAAGCAGCAAAACTAGGGGATCTATCAAGCATCTGGTAGGCTGCTATCCATAGACAGTGGACTACGCTTGGGCTGATGGCCCATAACCCGTGTCATCCTGGATTCAATGTTGATGGGGCAGGAGAAACCAATTGCAGAGTTGCTGAGAGTGTCAGGGCCAGAAGGAAGAGTCACACCTGCTATTTACACTTCCAAATTGTATATGAAGGTATGAATGAGTTTCTATGTGTACAAGTTGTACAGAGGTAAGTACTTTCTGTCCAATCAGCAACTCAGAAAAAGACAAGGAGCTCTTTAGACTTCTCAGTTTTCTTTAGACCCCAACAGGTATGATTTTGTTGCTTCACAGGTTGACTTAATCCACAATTTTCATGACAGCAAATGCTTTTCTTCTGATTTGGGAAACAGCACCTTGCAGGAAAGCACTTGGTCACAATGGACTGAACAAGATACATTTTTCTCCAGCAACTCTTCTTCCTTTCGCTTTTTTTCCTTCCTTGCCTTCACCAAGTTAAAGGTGTGTGTCAAGGTGATTTAACTCTGTATCTAACAGAATTTTTGTGAAATCATCAAACTAAATTGTTGAGTTTAGCT
Organism: Intellagama lesueurii; assembly: GCA_037013535.1. NCBI lineage: Eukaryota > Metazoa > Chordata > Lepidosauria > Squamata > Agamidae > Intellagama > Intellagama lesueurii. The sequence goes on from JBAJHW010000002.1 coordinate 182,692,596, forward strand.
GTCACCAGAAACTTATTTAAATCATAGCCACAGGTTAGTAGTTACAAGATAACAGCTACCTAAAGTCTCCCCCCTTGTGATTCTCACCTCCAGCTGAAGGATTAGGTCAGACACCACACCTGGACTGTCCCTGTTGAACTTGCTGTACTTTGTGTCAAGATCACTGTTCAGCTTGTCAAGTGACCGGCTCACAGCATCAGCATCATCGTAGAACTAAAAATGATCAAGATTTTTAAAAAGCAAAAACAAACATGGCACTTCTTTGACCATGATGATCAGACAATACTTCTGCTATATTACTGTCAAGCACGGAATCTGGAAATCATAACATCTGTTTGACTGCTACTCCCAGAATCTCTCACCCAGTATAGTGAACATGTTTTTACATTGGCTCTTTATTTCAGAGATCAGAAGTATGGTCATCATATCCAGTCAACTCAAGGTTCAGGGCCTTACATTCATCTCCATCATTTTCCCTTGTGTTGCTTCTTTGTACATTCTATTGGGTGCCCAAAGCTCTGTCTGATACAAAGGTATTTTTTGTCTTAAGTGCCTTACCATCTGACGCGTAGTTGGTGGCTACTGGGGAAGGGTATTCTTTGTGGTGGCACTCCAGTTATGGAATGCTCTCCCTGGGAAATCTTCCTGTTACTACTCTACTGTCATGTTGGCATCTGGGGAAGGGGTTTATATTTTACAAGGGTTTTTTATGATTTGATTTAATTATTTTGCTTCCATTGAAGTCTTTATGCTCCACTTTTAGATTTTGCTATTTTTAATATGTTGTTTGTATGTTTTTATTGCTTTTCTTCTATTTTGATTCTTTGTAAGCTGCCTGAGGCAGCTTACTTGTTTGAAATACGAGAAAGAGATGGGAACAATAATGTTCAATAATGTTTAACATTTTAAAATTCTGTTTATTTCAACGTATTAAACAAGAGTGTAAAGAATAATAAAAAGACTACAAGATAATATAAGAAATTAAGGAGTTTGTATAAAAACAGATAGCACAAAGATAAAAAGCAAAAAAAATTATTATTATTTAAAAAACAAAACAAAGGACTTCCAAACTCTGTGGCCAGTATTCTAGTGAGTGGAAATGCTTGCCAGCTTAATAATGGGGGATCATGCTGTTTGTACAAGTGTTGCTGCTGAGCAAACAGAAGGCATGTTTTCTTTTTGGCAGTCACTGGATGCACAACAGCTACAAAACGTGTGGCATGATTCCACATTAATACACTAGTGGAGTTTTCTCCTCAGCAGGAATCAATAGGATACTGGCCTGAACGTTTCATACTATGATACATTGGAAAGGCTATGTCCGTCTCCCCAATACTCTGAAGAACACCAAAAAAAACCACAACCAGTAAAGGAACTTAAAATTTCATAAGCAAAGATAAAAACAAGTATGAAACATCTTGATTTTAATATCTCACCTTCAGTCTGAATGTGAGAGAAACTGATGTATGACAGGCAAAAACAAATGTGAGCTTTTGTGGACAAGTCCACTTCAGTCTGAAGAAGAGGACTTGTCCACGACAGCTCACATTAAACTATAGCAGTTAGTCTTTAAGGGGCCACAATCTTTTTGTCTTCTTAATTTTTTTTCATTTTTTGTTTTGTTTTTGTCTGACAGACTAACATGGTTATCTCTTCTAAAACTGAAACTGATGCATTACATCAAAATGTTTATCCTTCATTTTATCTCCCCTTTATCAAATGTTTATGTATTTTTTTGGTTATGGTTTTTGTCATTCTCCAGAAGATGTAATATTTCTTTAAGCTATAGACAAGAACAGATACCGCAAGTACTGGAATTCATGTGAGATGCACTGAAGGAGTGTGGGAGGAAATGAAGCTTTAGTGTAGAAGATAAACCTTCCAGCTAGTAAGTTTCATGCATATTTTGTCTTGCCCTTTTGAGCATTTCCTTCACGTTTTAAGCAGTCCTTCCTACACATGATCAGATTGGCTAAAACATCAGTGTTTTCAAAAGGGAAAGAGTCTTCATATTTCTCACTCTAGAATAATCCTTTCTGTGTCAATATGATTTACCTTTCTGTAGTTCTCTATATTCTTCAGATGGTTCTCCTGACAGATACACAAATTGAGAAAATTCTGCCACTCATTCTTCAGGGCGTCCTGATGAGCCTGCAGAGAAAAATCAAGAGTTATCATTTCTCTCTGTCTCTCTCTGACTCTCTCTGGGCTTTGTCCAGTTCCTTCTCTGTTATTTCCCGGATGGTTAACACCAGTCCCCAGATGACTAGCTACTAAATCTAGACAACAAAGGAAACTGTATCAGATATAATATGCCTTCTGTGACAGGTGAGCAAAAATTGATGTTTTTGTTTTACAGCAAGTGAATAGATGAACTTCCCTGACAATTGAATTAAAAAATATGTCCTAAAACAATTTTTAGATTAGAACATTCAGAATACATTCGTCCTGTATTTTATTCTCAAGTAACACCTCATTGCCAAAATACCAGTGCTTTTCGGATTGCAAAATATTGCTCCTTCAGGGGAAATTATGCTGTTGGATTCAAGAAAGTTATATATGATCATATTTCATCTGAGCAAAGAGTCCCAGACTTCATTATAACAACATAAAACTTATTCTCCTGACAAGGCACTTTCTCAACTAGTCCTATTTCTTTTCACAACTGAACATTTCTAGGGTATTTCTTCTGCTTGCACTTCCATGAATCAAAACTCTGAGCCAGTGTCTCAAACATAAAGGGGCTATCGGGAAATTTTAATAAAATTAATCAGATTTATATCCATAATTCCACCCCCTTTCACCTCTGGCACCAGATTCTGATGGAATTTCGATCCTGAACAGGTTCCAGCCAGGCTAATGCTGGCCTCCCCTACCCTTGTTCTGGGATATAAGAAAATGCTAGGTGAAATTCAGAATACAGTAACAGCTATCAGAGCTTGGAAACAACAAGGAATCCTGAAGTTTCAAAATCCTACATCATCCCATTTCCCCAGCCTACAGTTCACATGGATCTTTGGAAATAGGAGAATAACTATTAAACTACTTACTTTTGTACTGCAGATATGCCCCGTGAAACACAGGATGCTAGGGTGCTGCAAATATTATGACAAAATCCTGTGTCTTACAGGGAGTGAAAAGGTTTGAAGGAAACGGTCACTTTAGCTAAGAGATCAAAGTTTGGTTCTTGCCCTTCTGTTGCAGCTGGCCATTTTGTGAGTTTTGGACTTTTTGTCCCCTTCTCAATCCTGTTTCCCTTTCCTTTTGTGCTAGGTCTTTCAGATTGTAAGCCTGAGGGCTGGAACTTGATTATTACTGATCTTTGTAAACCACTCTGGAAGCCTTTTTCAGCTCAAGAGCTTGGGTAAAACATGCTTCTGATAAATAAATGATAGGCATGGTGAGTGGGGCACAGACACAAACTCCAAAATTCTACACAGACCTGGATTGGGGTCACTGCTGGATGCTTCAGTTCAATCATCCTCTCGCCATCATCCTGGAGTGTATTCACATATTCTTCCTGGTTAAGGAGCTCGTTATTCTTGAACTCCTGCAGGAGAAAGAATATAAACACTTAACATGCTGAAAGATCCTTAAAGGTAATGGAGCCACAAAAGGGGGAAACCACCAATCTGAAGTTGCTCAGCCTACTTTGTTACTGAAGTCACTGTAGCAGAGAAAATAGCTTCTCAGGTTTTCACATGAAAATGCAAGCATAACAAGTGTATGCATTTGTGTAGGTGTGCTTAAGTAAATTGTTTTCACATAGCCACAGCTCAGAAGAAGAGCAAAAGCTCATTTGCACCATCATTTCCCCCTAGTGCAACTACTGAATGGCCAAAATCTTCTTGTGTAGTTATGCTGGTGGAATGATGTAAAGCTGCAGTGCCAAGCTGTCACAATTAACAAATCCCCATCTGGATTCCTCCTTGTGAGCCAGCTTGAAGTGGATGTTGGGTGGACCATCCAAAGCAGTGGGGACAGTTGTAGACAGGCATCTTTAAATGTTCTGTTTACTACTAGTTTTTGATATTGGCTGAAAACCTGTATGTGTAACTTTACACTGTGCAATTAGGATGATGTCATAAATTCAATTTAACCGAAAGCTTCCTACCCTCCCTTCAGGTTCCAACGCTCCCTGAGACTTTCCTTCTGCCCCTGAGGAAACCTTTGGGAGCTTCAGGATGGGGGGGAGGAGGGGGGAGGTAAGTCCTCATTAGTCAAAAATCATCACCAGATTGCCAGGGGCAATCCTGATCCAGCAGCAGGATCAAAGGTGATGATTTTTGGCTAATAAAGACTCCCCCACCCATCCACCCTTATCCTGAGGTTCCCAATCAGATTTCAGCCATTGTGTACATCTAAAGTACTACCACTGAGAATCTGGGTAGAAATAAAGACAGCTAGTCCAACACCATGGCAATGTCTCAGTCATTTCTTAGGAGGTTTGGTGATGAAAGGCCATCTTTTCAAAGACTATCCCAGGTTTTCTAAGAAAGCAATGGATAGATGGTTGACAGCTCATGTCTGTTGACACCGTTATCATCATTCTTCTCTCTCCAAGTGTGTTCTCAGAGATGAATGAAATTCTCATGAGTGAAATCAAGGACAGCAGCAGCCACAAAAGGTCTAATGATCTGTTTAGGTCTGTCTCAACACTGCTCTTTAAAGGATAGGTACAGTTAGCAATTCAAAGACGCCTTAAGAAATGGAAGGTACCTCAGTTGCTTCACTGAAGTCTTACATAAAGGGATACCACATCTCTGATTCACCCTCACCAGGTGTGATGGCATCGCTACTTACTTCATATTCACGGCGTACCAACTGGGGATCGATCATTTGGTCACTCCAATCCTGCTTCAAGATCTTATTCTGCTGGTCTGTGAGGTAACCCAGTTCCTTAGTGCAACCATGGAGATGTGTGTAGAGGCTGCCCAAGCTCTGGCCTCGCCACATAGAGGCTTTCTAAGGTTTGAGAGAGAAAGAACGCTTCAGTCCTCAGGCTACAACTGTTGTTAATCTATAAGTTATGTAGCCTTTTTCAGTGCATATAGTAATTAAACTCCTAACTAATTTAATGTCACAATAACTCCATGAGGTAGTTAAAATGCAGGCAGAAGTTGCCACTGAATGTGTATGGAGTGTGTGTGTGTGAGAGAGATGTAAGAACTTGTGTAAGTGTTCAATTCCTTCCCTTTTTCTGCCTGTAATTCATGTAAACCTAATAATCTAATTTTACTGATCCACACAGCTAACAAGGCAGAACCTTTTCCCTCTTCACTTTATTCTCACAACAATCCTGAGTTGGAGGTCAGGGTAAGAAAGTGTGGCTGTTCCAAAAACACCCATGTTTTTGGAACACCATGTTTCATGTCTGAGTAGGGATTAGATGCCAGGTTTCTCAAGTCCTGGCCCAACACTATAACTGCTACATCATGCAGAATATGGCACATCCCTTATTCCTCTCTGAAATCTTGATTTCCCCCCCACTTTAAGGCAGATGGAAATGTGCACAGAGAGACCTGATCTTGAAAATAAAAATCCCAAATGCTCAAGGGAATGGAAAATCAGAAACTGGGACAGTGGAAAGTGGGATAGGATCTAATTGAGGTCCCCTGAGAAAGGAAGATTTGGGTAGAATGGAAGATAAAATAAATAAACGAAAGAACAAATGACTGAGCAAATGCACAACTGTAGTATAAGAAAATGAAATGGGGGTGGGGGAATGGGACTACGTATTCTTAGAGGGGAGCAACAAGGTATTCTACCAACACTAGAGTTAACTAGGGGGCAAACAGCACTGAGGAATTGACTAGGAGAGACTGGATGGACAAAGAAGAGATTTAGAAAGGGAAGTTCACATAAGCAACAAAGGAAGCTATGCAGCACACATTCACAGATATGCCTCCGTATGTACCTGGGGAGATACCTGGGGAGTGAATGAGGGGACAACAGCAAGAGGGAAGAGCATCAGAGGGCAACAACTCATCAGTAGTACAGAGAAAGCACAATGGACTAATCAAAATGGTGTGGAGTTTCAACTGTAAGATTGCATTAGATTTTAAATGGTACAAAAATGGCTGGAGAATGGAAGAAGCCCTCCATCTGTAAATACCCCATGTCTATTCTGCTGCAACACACAGGACTTGAATTCAGGGATGTCCATAGTCTGATATGATGGAGCTTAGAGACCAAGGTGTATTTGCACTCAACTAGCCAATTAGGCTGAATTAGTGAAGTGACTCTCACCCCAGGCTCAGACCTCCAGAGTATATTGGACAAAGGGAAGCATTAATAACTACTCAAGGGGTTTTCTCACCCTTCTAATCAGTTCCTAAACCTTAGGGCTTCAATTATCTACAAATCTGGGCTGGAACACAATGCTTACACCGCTTTCCCATCCTTCCACAGCCTGTCTGAATCTAACAAACATATGAATTAAATAAAACACTTAAAAATTGTTTTCCTTCAAACTAAAGTAGTATTATTTGGAAAAAGATTCTTACCAGCAAACTCTTGTATTGATTCTTTAAATCTGCTGCTTCCTTTTTGTTTGGATAGACAGAGAGAGAGCACAGTACAGAAAAAGACAAAAAAATTGATTATATGTTAAAAACAATAATTTTCACAGATTGTGCAGAATGTGCTACAAAACCCAAATCAAACCAAAACCAAAAGGAGACTTTGTCTTTTTGCAGGCAGTAGTTACAGGCTAATTGTAAAAAATATGTCAGGATATATTTTATAAGTTTTGATTTGGTAAGGTCTTCTAATTTTTGAAATAATTTTTTTGCTTGAGGAAACCTTAGTCTTCTCATTATCGTCAGTTCATTCAGTAGTGAAATTCTATGAGCATTAATTCAGTGTGTTCACAGTCTAAATGTCAATGATATTCAAAGATGTGCCTTTAGGATTGTGACACCATGAACAGCAAATATTTATGAGTGAGAATATTTGATTTGCTTGATGGTTTCATGCTAATTTATGTATAAATTCAAAGAAAGGCAGAAAGGGAATCCTATTATTGAGATGAATAAGTCTCTGTTTTGTTTTTGGTCACCAATTAGTCAACGTTATCAAGTTAGCAATTTACAAGACTCATTATGATTCAGTCTGTTTCTGTGGACTGTTATTATCCTGCAGTTCACTGCTAGGGTAACTGAGGTGCAAAAATGAATAAAAGACATGGCCCATAATCACATAATGAGACAGTGATTGAGCTGACACCAAAATTCAAGTGGTTGCTGGCCCTGGAGGTGTTAACAAACCACTCACTAGTAACTCTCCAGGACTTCCAGAAGTTTCAGGTATGAACATTTTTGGGTCAAGAGTGATTTTACCCTAATCCTAACCCTCTACTTGTAGACTTTGGGCTAAGCTGTCGACCTCACTATGGGTCTACTCAAATGGGAACTACCGTTTAAAAAAAATATATCTAGGCACTTTGGGGATTCTTGCTGGAGTGCCCTAGAATACAGAACTAGGTCTGACCAAGAGTGCCCCCATTTTCTTCAAAAAGTGTCTGCACATCCTTTGCAGTTGATCTCAAGAACATTTCACGACCAAGAAGAGAAGGGGCTGTTTCTTTGTTCTAGGGAGCTCCCTGCTTACCCTGGAGCCTTGGATAGCCTTCGCGTATAATAACAGAGTCTTTACTTTTATTTCACCCTTGATTCACTTCAGGGTTTTTAAAAACAGATTTCTCTAACTGCACAAATGCCCTGCTGGACCTCCCCGCACCCTGAAAAGCCAGACACAACTCTTCAAGCTGTGGGGTTGCTTTAGCATCTGTTACACTGCAGTCAACAGGGCCTGAAGACTTTCAGTACTGAGTGAAGAAGAGGAGGTCAGGGCCAAAAAGAAGTTCTTGTCACATCATTTGGGCAGTCTGATTTAAGCGTGGAAACCAAGTTCTTTCTAATTCTTATACAAATTATGTTACTTGAAATTGCCTGTTGTTTAAATTCTTAATAAACAGATAAACATAACCTGTCTTTTCTCTCTCTCTGTTTCTCCATCTGCACATTAATTAGTAACCAACTGCAGAGATTTTTTTCCCAACTGCATATTTTGTGTCCAACTACAGGCTGGGGGGGGGGGGGGGAAGCCCCTCGTCTCTAATGGCCCTCATCTTCAGTGGCCATATTCCCAGGTACAGGCTTGCCTTTCATTTTTTGCACTTTCAGATATTGTTCTTCTTCCTCTCAGAAGGTTCATATATCCTTTTTAAATGTCAGACCCTACATTCCCCTGAAGAGGAGTGCTCAAGACCAAGAGTGATACTTAAAAGAGGCCAGAATGGTGTGGATTCTACTCAGATGTTCATAATATAATTATTATTCATAGTTTGAAGGACAATGTGAATTTAACTGGTCTTGTGAATACCTTAATATACATGACTCAGTCTAGATCCAGGGTGTGGTAAGGAGTCATAATCTGGACAAACAATTGTAAGAATAAGTCTGACTTAATACACTGTCATTGTTCTAAAAGAAAACTCACTCTGATGTCAACATCTTATCAAGTTCTTCACTTATTACTGTCCAACAACATAGAACAATGAAAGCAGGCTAGTGCACTTCTGGAATGGAAAACAAAGGCAGGGAAGGGCCACCTTACCGGACTATGGAGATTCTTGATCTGAAGGCCATATGCTTCTATTTCCTTCTGGAGAATATTGTGCTCTGCTATTTGTTTCTCCAGCTCTGGAAGAGTAGGTCCATACTTCCCTGCATCGACTTCTTTCTGCAACAAACCCAGGAGTAAACCATTCAGCTACGTATTTTCACAGATGCCCAGAACTGGCAAGGAAAGCTAGTCTGCTCCTCCGATCTCCTGCCGTGAGAACTGCATGGGCATGCTTGAGGGAGTGACCTGTCAGCACTGGGCATCCACCACCATTGCCTTTCTGATGTCAGACACTGGAGGTCACTGAGCACCAGGGCCATAACTAGGTCAGTGGGACCAAGGCTTTGACCCAGCATGCCAAAATGGAGAGAGTGCAAAAGCTTGCTGCTGGAAGAGTGCCCACTTGTTTGCTCCAAGTGAACATAGTGTCTCTAGACACTCTTCCCCAGGCAGAAGGAAACACAACAAGGGCAAGCATAGAACAGCACCAATATGGATACTGTGCTCTTCTATGCAGAGATTCTTTCCCATTCTTCCATCCTCTCCCTGTGTACGCTTATTTTATGTGTTTTATATACGTATGTGTTATGTGTCATCAAACTGAGTCCAATGTAAGGTTGGCCCTAATATGTGAGATATTTAATGAGTGGTTTTACCAGTGCCAACCTCCCACCCCCACCTTAGTTTCCATGTCTGATAGGGATTTTGATATGACGCTTGGTCTGTTACACTACGCCGACTTACTTAATAGGGCAACAAAGCTTCAAATACCAAGATTGCTATTTATGGCTCCGCTGAGGACCACCGAAACTGTAATGGATGTGGGCAACACAGGAGACAGATTTAGAAGAGGTAGCTGTGTTAGTCTGCCCTAGTATATCAGGCAAAAACAAAAGAAACAGAAAAAGAAAGAAGACAAAAACGCTGTGGCACTCTAAAGACTAAGTGACTAACTTTAATGTGAGCATTTGTGGACAAGTGCGAGGAAGTGGACTCGCCCACAAAAGCTCACATTAAAATATACCAGTTAGTCTTAAAGGAGACAGAAAGGAGACAGACGTTCACAAGACCAGTTGTGGCTCCAGCACTAGAACGCCACGCTTGGCAAACTGCCCGTGCCAAACGTCTTTCCTTTACCTGCTTTTGTTCAAGTATTTTTGCCCAGTCCACTTTGGGTCCAGTTTCAGGTAGTGTAAATTTTTCATAGAGATCCCGATATTCAGCACATTGGTGTGTCACCCGGTCATGGAGCTGCTTGATGCTTTGCAGGACAGAAGAAAGAAGAAATCAGTGGCTGTTGTCCCATGGAGCTTCTGTGGAGCAGAAAATCCTCCCAGCATAGTAATTGGGGATTATGCCAGTCGTGCAAGTGTTGCTGTTGTGCAGGTAGTGACCTCCATGAGTGCAACCCATCCTCTGCTTGCACATTGGCAATGCTTGCGCAAGGCATGCAATACCACTTTACTACATTGGTGGGACTGTCTACACAAGACACTGGCCTCTTTTAGGTCTCCTCCAAAGAACTGGATGCCTTGAGAAAAGAAGTCGAGAAGATATGATAGCATTCTTGAAAGACTTGAAAGGTTGTCATACAGAGGAGGGACAAAATCTGTCCTCAATCATCCCAAAGTGCAGGACGTGTAAGAATGGGCTCAAGTTACAGGAAACCAGATTTTGGTTGAATTTCAGTAAAAACATCCTAAATGTTATATATATGTGAAGATTCTCAGTCATCCAGGTGAGGTTATCTGGAAGTTGAGTCATGGCAACTGGACTTCTTTCTTATTAGGTTGAAATGTTTCGCTGCTCATCCAAGTAGCTTCTTCAGTATGAGGAGAGTTGGTAAGAGATCCCTGATATATCCTACCAACTCTCCTCAGACTGAAGAAGCTACTTGGATGAGAAGTGAAACATTTCAACCTAGTAAGAAAGAAATCCAGTTGCCATGATTCAGCTTCCAGATAACCTCACCTGGATGACTGAGAATCTTCACAGATATATTGTTACACATTTTGGGGCAGATACCCCGAAGTTGGTGCGAGAATATGAATCCCAACTGTTAGAGCAGTATGACAATGGAACCAATTACCTCCGGACATGGTAAGCTGTCCAACACTGGAGGCAGTCAAGAGAAAGTTAGCCATCTGTCAAACATACTTTAACTTGGATTGGGCAGGGGGTTGGACTCAGTGGCTTTACAGGTCCCTTCCGACTCCATTATTCTATGATTCTAAGATCTATCAAAGGCCACTTAATGAGCTATAGAGTGTAAACCAAATTTGAAGTGCATCACCTGTTCTTGTAAACCACTCAAACATGCCTCTGTGTACTTAAATTAATACATATCATGAGGTTTTTACCCACTACTCACTCTTTTTCTATTTCTAAGGCCTGAGGGTGCTTAAGTCGCTTGACTTTGTCCACATCCAGGAAAAGATCTTTCAACAAGGTCTCGGCCTCCTTCAGGTTTTTGGCATTCTGTTGCTGCAACTCAAAAGTCTTGTTTTGCCGGTGGTTATTGGCATCCTGCAACCAGAAGAAGGTGAATGTGTAAGCACAGTTCCCATCAGAGAAGGCTGGGTGTGGTTTTAAACCCAGAAAGCCAATGCTTTGTTTAAGCATAAGTATGTGATTCTTGGTACCTGTTCTACATCGTTTCCACAAATACAAGGAGAATACTTCCATTGCATTGGGGGGAAAAGGTATCTTTTTTTTAAAAGGCTGACACAAATTCAAGAAGTATAGGTTTATCATATTGAGATAAACAACAGACAAAGCTTGCCAAATACGCTGGCTGGAAGACAGAACGCTGGACCAGGTGTGCATTTGTCCTGATGCAGCAAACTTGCTCTTCTTATGTTCTAATTTTCCAGCAGAACCCAGGAAGCCCAAGAACAGTCTTGGACAGTCACATCACTTCACCACTCCCTCATTCTTCATGCTGTTTCTGGCAGGGTGGAACAGGGAGAGTGGCTTCCATCTTAGGTGAGGCTGGGTTAGCAGGCAAGAGAGGTGGGCATTGAGGCATACTTCAACAAGCAATTCCCCCCCCCCCCCAAATATACACTGTTTCCTGATTCCTCCATTTCACATTAAATGAAGAAGGGTTTGAATCATTTATGTGATGCACTCTAGTTCCAAATCTAGAGCCTTCAAAATTATTCTTGGCAAGACTCCTTTCCTGTGTGAAAGGAAGGAACCCAGGAAACAAAATGCTTCTTATTAGTTTATCTGCATGCAAGAAAAGATTTCTCTGCTTAATCTCTGTTAGTGGTACAACCTAGTTATTAAAGGCATAGAAGTCTTGCCAGAAAAAAATCAGTAGGAACCCTACTGGAATGTGAGGGTGGGAGGGCAGATACCTCGGAGAAACTATGTAAGACCCAGAAACAGCAATGTCTATAAAGTCAACATGCAGAAACAAGAGCTGGATGGGACTGTACTTTAACACAAGAGATTTGAAAGAGAAGGTCTGATGATTGCGAAGAATGGGAGTGTCTTGTCAAATTCAGCACTTTAATTTTATAATCTACTTTGGATTCTCAGATACCTTTCCCATCCAAAGGCAGGAGAAATTCACTTTGCTCACCCCAATCAAGTCCAGAGCTAGCTAGCTGTCTGCACAGTTTGAGCAGTCGGGTTCTGAGATGTTCTGGTTGGAGCTTTCCCCTATATTCCCTTCATCTCCACTGCACAGTAGTCCCTCAGTCAACTTCCCAGAGTTACCTGCTTAAGTTTGGTCTGTGTTTCAAGGATGTTCCTTTCCACTCGGTCAGCGCTTTGTTGCATCCGTGAGATGACCATAGCCAGGTCATTGCCACTTGAGGATCTGAGAGGAACAAAGTGAAATCAGGTGGATAAAGGAACAAACCATGTGCTCAGAATTTTTCTTTAAGTCATGAGCAGATTAACAATTATTTTGCTGAGTACATGACAGCCGGGGAGCCCAACCTGGATGGGAAGAAATTCCTTAACTGCTGAAGGCCTCATTGCCACAACAAGAGCTTTTCAGACTATGAATTCGGATATAAATATGGGCTTTGTTTGCAAGTCTGATTTTTTTTCAGACATGAAGTTTTGCTGGAATCGCATCTCAGGAATGTGAATGTGACTTCAGCTAAAATGATGTGATATCTGTAACATATAATTTGGCCCTAAGGTGCTGCATATTCAGTAGCAGAATTGTAATGGTCAATATGAAAGTAGACTTGGGTCTGACGTGAACAAGAATGCTTATTTTTGTGGCTGCACGGGTCCAAAAAAAGTTTTTCAATGAGATGGATGTCCTTAAAAAAAAATCCTGTTGTAATAAATACAGCTATAGCTCTACCTGTCCTGCAGTTGGACATTTTGCCAATTGTGACTTGGGGGGTAGGGGGATTGAGGAGTTAAGTGGGAATATTGAAGTGGATGCCAAGAGGGTTCCCCTTTTTTCTCTCTTTTTTTTTGAAGGGAAGGTAATGAAACTTTCCCCACTTCTTATTGCGTAAACAGAGCAAAGTTGTGTGTAGCAAAAGAATAATGCAACCAAGTGTCATGTTACAGATACATATTGCCTGATCCACATGGTTGGCAATATAAGAGGAGGATTCCCTAATATTAGCAAAGGGTTTTTCTGTGTTTGTTTTATACTAAATTCAGAGATCATTCTGATTTTTCCTAGAATTCTGTACCAGGAAAGAATAATTGATTTTTTCTTGCCAAGTGGACTGGACATTACTCCACCTCTTCTGACCACTAGGTATGACTACTGATTTGATTGTAACATACTTCAATTGATTCTCCAAGTTTGTTAATGTCAAGAGACTAATGCCAGCTCCACATGCTTCTGTTGTATGCCTCCTACAGAGACCTGAGAACTTGGACAGGGAGTTTGGCAGGTCTGCTGGGGGCCAGGGGGAAGTGGATGGGCAGCCAGATTGTTGTCTTTTGTGAGACAACATCTTTGTTACCTCTGCCTCACACACAGTCTAATCCCCTAGCCTTGCTGCGTGAGCCACAGGTATTGCATCTGATCCAATATTTGGACTTTCTGCTTGAAGCCCAAACTTCTCCTTGCCTAATAAAGAGTTCTGTAGAACCTGAAAACTTGTCTTACTTGTAGTTATCCAATAAAGAGATTGTCTAACCCAGAAATATTAATGCTTGGCATTAGTATTAATCACAGACTAACAGAATCTCCAATTTACTTAAAATTATCTGTTCCCATTATTATGGGAAAGGCATCAGATTTTTTTAAAAAATTAAAACTTTCTTTATGGCATTTTTTAAATTAAATTACCTGTTTTTCGTAAACAGTGTGTGATAAAAAGAATACAAATGCAATATTTTCAGTTTATAGTGAACATATATTTTGTGTTTATTTCTGGGGTGAGCAAGCCCAGAAACTATTTCTTAATTATTTCTAAGATGACAATTGTACGAATTTGCTTTATGTGCCTCATTAGTCTTGCAAATATGTGTCAATCTGATGATTCCTTAGCCCGACTTACAATTACCCATGGTATTGAATTAGCTACCACAGATTTATAGCACTCATCTATTGCATATTAACAAAGCAGACGCCTGTGACTGATGAGACTCCGAGTGTAGTAGAATGGCTGTCAGTTATGATAAGGAAAAGAAAATGATGCAGAAACCTTGGCCACACTGCAAATCATGGAAAGACATTTGAGCTACCACCAACCCATGTTATTTCATAGGTGTTCCTGTATCATTATATTAGCATTCTCACTTTCTCATCAAGCAGCAGCTGATGAAGCATTTGGAGCAACAAGATGAATGTCCCTGTTATGACGATGTACTACATGTGACTCCTGTGAGACACACATATTGGTGGTGCCCATGGTTGTCCCATAACATTTAACTTCAACTCAGAGAAATCAGTGAAGCCAGCAGAACAAGTTTCTAGAAAACACAAATCAAATTGTGCAAATTACTTTATAACAGCTTGATTGGACAAGCTGGAGAATGGAAAAATGAGAATCATCTGTACCTGGGTCTACTGGCAGAAATCTAACCTGCCTTCCTGGAGTTGTTTCTTTCTAGCCTTATAATTAAATGGAGTCAGTACCCAGATAGAGAGAGATAAGGTTCTGACATTTCTTAGGCCTTTTCATGCCAGCTAATTCATAAATCAAGGTTTGGAACTGCTCAGTGTAGAATGTGTTCTTCGAAGGCAAGTTATTTAATAACCACCATGTGATAAACCACCATGTGATATCACCTGTTCTCACCGGCAAACACCACATTCTATTGCTTTATCAACAACAAAACACAGCAAAATGTGACTGTGTGTTGTAAATTAGGCAACATTTAAAGAGTTTCTGGAGAACATATGAGAATTTGGACAATCAGGAAAGGCTTTGATACCAAAAGCACCAAGGGAGGATTTTGTGGGGAGTTGGTGTAGCTCAGTGGGTTGAAGGACCTGACTGCAGAGCTAGGGGCTGGGAGTTCGAAGCCCCACTGTGTATCCCTGGAGCAGAGCCAGTCAAGATCACTCAGAGGGTGTGCGGCTGATGGGGTTATGTGCTCTGCTCCCTGTGTGGCCTTGGGCAAGCTGCACCTTCCCAGAAGGAGGCACTGGGAAACCCTGGGAGCATTGCCGTAAGTTGGAATTGACTAATGGTGCATTGTTGTTGTTGTTAAATATCAAAGTCTTCAAAGGAGAACCTTGGGGAGTAAATTTGCTCAGGTTTATGTCACCATCAAGATGGCTGAAGACCATGTTGCTGACTGTGTTATGGTTTTAATGTGTACGCAGGAGGCGTTTGTTGCAAGGTATAACATACCTTTGAAAGACAAGTGTACTCAGCTAACAACAGAACACATTCACTCTGGAGCTGGCAGTTGGTCAAGGCTGTGTGACATGGGTCTGCTTGCCTTTAAAACACATGTGTGTGTCTTCTGTGAGGTGTTAAAGACTGCAAGTCCCAACCAGGGTAACTTAGCTCATTTTAGATTAATCAAGACAAGAGTGTCTGTATGCAGGAATACGTAGAACCTTCCCCCCGCCCTGCCCAGCTTGGGAAAGCAAAAAGACGTGATGGCTGAGAATCAGTCTCCTCTGTTGAAGATAAATGACAGACATTCAGTCAAGCATTGCATACCATCCATCCAAGACACTGAGTTCATGCAAGTTTTATGTCTTGAGATACACCCTGTCATTACTGCTAGCATAAATCAACAGAGACAGAAATAATTAGATCTCAGAAACAATAGATGCCTCACAGAGATTTCCAAGGGGCTCTGCGGTGCACCTGCCTTCAAATCCAGCTTCTGCTCTCTTGTTGGTTAATCCTTCTTTTCCAGAGCAACAACCAAAGCTGGAATAGATGACTCTCCTCCAATGGACAAAGAGTGACGCAGATACACTGACTACATTGCACAAAAAGGTAGTGCTACTGATAATATATATGGGAAGACACCACCGTCTGCAGAAAAAATGTTGGCAATGCAACAAATACACTGTTGTTACTTTTCTTTCTTAATTTGTGTCACAGCGTGGCACAGTTTTAAATTATGGACATATATGAAATGTATTAAAAACAACTTAAAACATAAAAATTATTGTAATTTCTGGTCCTGAAAAGGATTGTTGGGATCATTTTGCTGATCAGCAAGTTTACACCATAATGCTTCTTGAAGTGAAGGATGGGGGGGGGGGGGAGCCTGCACACTGTTGCCCAGGGGACACCTGAGTCTACCTGCAATGCTTTCCCACTCTTTGGCAAGGCTCCTTCTGTGTTGTTACTAATTCATAGTGCCAGATCCAGATTACATCCTTCATGGTAGTATTCCTCTTTCAGGGGTCTAACATTTTCAGAGAATCGTAGAATGATTAGTCCAACCTCCTGCTCAATGCAGGAATCAAAATCAAAGTAGATCTGACAGATGGTTGTCCAATTTTCTCTTGAATGCCTCCAGCGTTGGAGCTCTCAGCACCTCCTGAGGTAACTGGTTCCATTGTTGTAGTTTTTCCTGATATTCAACCAAAATCTGGCTTCCTGTAACTTGAGCCCATTGTTGTGTGTCTTGCACTCTGGGATGATCAAGAACAGATCCTGTCCCTCCTCTGTATGACAGCCTTTCAAATATTTGAAAAGTGCTATCATATCTCCCCTCAGTTTTCTTTTTTTGGAAGGCTAAACATTCCCAGTTCTTTCAGTCTTTCTTCACAGGGCTTGGTTTCCAGCCCCCTGATCATCCTTGTTGCCCTTCTCTGAACTTGTTCCTATTTGTTTGCATCTTTCTTAAAGTGTGATGTCCAGAACTAGACGCAGTATTCTAGATGAGGCCAAATCAGTGCAGAATAGAGGAGAACTAGTATCACACACGATTTTGAAAACTATATTTCTGTTAATTCAGCCTAAAATAGCATTTGCCTTTTTTGCAGCCATATGACACTGTTGGTTCATATTCAGCTTGTGATCTACAACAATTCCAAAGTCCTTCTCACTCATAGTATTATTGAGCCAAGTAACCATGTAGTCACAGAAGAAGGTCATGGAAACCATGCAGTCCAGTTGCTTGCTCAGTGCAGGTTGAATGCACAGTGCAGGATCCAGCTACAGCATCTTTGAAAGATGGCCACTTAGCCTCTGATGAAACACCACCAATGAAGGAGAGTCCACTATCTACCAGTGGAAAAAATATTTCTATTATCGAACAGCTCTTATTGGTAGTGCAGTTTTCTTCATGCTCTGTCCAAATCTGCTTTTTGGCTATGTTTGTCTGCCCCTGGTTATAGGCGTGCTCACTGCAGCAACACATAATGTGGTGGTACCTACTTCTGTGTGTGAGCGTATCAGATATTTGCCATCCTCAGCTTGCAAATAGTCACATACTGTTGCTGTGAAAAATGTTCTCCTCTTCTATTAGGACAGAATCTGGAAAGGGATGTTTAATGAGAGAGGACAGGTCATGCAGTTAGGTTCTTCCTTCACCAAGAGGTCAGGGCAGGAAACGCCTGCTGGACCTCACAATCTGAATGCAGAAACCCGTTGTGTCATTTCTCTGACAACTGCACAGTTTGCTTGCCTCTTGCTGATGCCCCACTGGCTGCCCCTCCCTGGAATGAGGAGGAGCCCTGACAGCAAATACCACCCAGAATTCCAGTGGGTGTTTCCTGCCAAACCAGAAGGAACTTGAATCATTACCACGCCACCTCCCAGACATGTTGGGACAACCCTACAAAAGAATTTGCTTTTTTGTTTTCTCTTTTTCCAGCTCAGTCAACTGACCTGATAAAGAGAGTCACCACCATTGAAAGACATCCTTCAGGTTTGCATTTTATGGTATGATACAAATGGCAGGAAACCGCAGAGGATCATAACTCTGGGTATTACTTTGACCCACCCTATCGGCAAAACTAACCAACCCAAAAACTACATATCATCTGGGGTGAACAAGTTATGGCTCACAGAAATCTGCCTTCCTTGTTTTCTTTCCTCATCCAATTCCTTTTGCCTAAACTCACAAGAATTGAGAGTAACATTGTGAGAAACCTGCACATAAGATGACGCTGAAAACCATGTCTCCCTTCCCTCCACAGTTGTCAAATCCTAATTCCAGTAATATACTTTCTTTAAGGTATATATTCTGTGGTTTCCTCTCTGTTGACTGTCTTCTTGGCAATTTACTGATGCTGCTATGCGTGCCTAACTGGGTTTAATAAGCATGCCTGTAGGTTATCCAGGATGGCTTAACCGTTGGGAAGCCATCATCCTACAGTTCTTTCTGTTTGAATCCTTTAAAATATGAACTTGTAGAATTTTCTACCTTTTGCTTCATTGCACCAAATGACCAAATGCCATCTAATTTGTTTTGCTGACGAAGAGGTTAGAAGGAAGCCTGCTTTGGCCCAGGATTTTCATAAATTAAATTCAATACTCCATTACTATGTTAACAGTGTTCTGTACCTGGACTGTAGTCTGTGATGAAAATTAACATTTTAAGTGCAGTTAGACGACACTGAATGGCTGATGCGGACAGAAGTGAAAAGGAGGTCCAATGATATGCAACACATACACGTGGAACGCAGGATGTGAGAATTATGAATCAAGGTAAATTGGAAACCATAAAGCAATAAATTTAAAGTATAAGTATTGCAGTGCTTGGTGTCAAGTCAACTAAAATGGACTAGCATGGGATATTTTCAGACAGACAACCACAGAGTGTTCTACACTGGATATGACAAACCCAGAAGAAATGGAGAGGCTCTAATATTGAGGCAAGATGTAGCACAGACAGTTAGGGACTTTAATGAAAAATCTAAACAAATAATATCAATCAAACTCTATAGAAAACTGATCAACATAACCATCATTCAAGTCTATGATCCAATTACTGAGGCTGAAGAACATGAAATTGAAAGCTTTTATTGAAACATGCAAGAGGAAATTTATCACACACCAAAACAAGACATGCTTATAATCATAGGTGACAAATCAAAATCAGGGAACAACGCAGAACTAAATGTTGCTGGAAAATTGGGCTAGAGGCCAGAAATGAAGCAGGAAAATGACTCTTAGAATTCTGCAAAACGAACAATCTGTTTATTGCAAATACATGCTTCAAGCAACGGAACAGACAGCTGCATGTCTGGACATCACCAGATGGTCAGTATAGAAACTAAATAGACTATAATTGGAAGCAGGAGATGGAGAAACTGTATTCTGTCTGCCAAAACAAGACCAGGAGTGGATTGTGGTACTGATCATGAACTGTTAATATCCAACATTAGAGTATAGCTGAAAAAGAACACTAAAAGAATTGTAGTGCCAAAACATAATTTAAACAACATTCCTGATGAATTCAAAGTCCACATAAGTGACAGACTTGCATTACTCAATTGATCAGGAACAAGAAGAACTATGGACTGAAGTCAGAGATATTATTAGGGAAGAATGCAAAGATATAATTCCTGTAGTAAAAAGAAAAGAAAAACCTAGATGGATGATGGAAGAAACATTTAAAGTTATCAAGGACAGATGAGAAGCAAAAGTAAAAGGTGACAGAAATAGTGTTGGAATCCTGAATGCAGTTTTTCAGTGACTTTCACCTAGAGACAAAGAGAACTATTACAATAACCAGTGCAAAGAAATGGAGAATAACAAAAGGGGGAAAACAAGACATCTCTTCCAGAAGATCCAAGAAAACAAAATTAAATTTAAGCCTAGAGTAGGAATGTTGAATGACCAACAGAAATGCACACTATGTGACCAGGATAAAATAAAGAGAATGTGGAAACTGTATACTGAAGACCTCTACAGAAGGGATAAAATGATGACAGACTTTTGGAAAACAAAAATGGATGTCAGGAACTGAATGGCTTGGCACTTTCTCTTTTTGTGTCATCCCAGTTCAGAGTGCTTGCACCTCTTAGTGAAGAATCCTATGATGAAGAAACTGCAGTTCTAGAACGTGAAGGGAAAGCTGCTCAGAAGGCACTAGGAAGAAATAAATCCTCACGCCACAGAGACTGAATCTGTCAACATCCTAACAAGAATATGTGAACAAATACAGAAAACAAAACAATGGCTTGCAACAAAGGTTGCTTGCAGAGTTCAGAATAGCCTTCTATGTATTCCCACACATCCTCCTTCGTGCTCTCCAGCCCTTTATAATCTATAATAATAATAGTCTTAGAACTGCAGAGCTGGAAGGAACCCTATGGTTTATCAGGCCCTGCCCCTGCCAGGGAGGCACAGTGGGGAATTGAACTCCCAACCTCAGCCTCCACTGAGCTATCCAGCAGTTCTTTGTATTTTGACTCTTAGACTCTGACTCCTCTTATTCCCATACATATTTACTTCTGGACTGAGATGCTAGGAGATGTAGTCTAAAAAGGTAACTTTACCAAGCTCTGGATCAGAGCAAAGGTCTATCTGATTTAGGAATATCTTTCCGACAAGGCTAGGGATGAATTTTCAACCATTCTCTTCCATGTTGAGAACCTACTAGTTACTATAATCACTTCTCCTTGGTTCCAGTTCTTTACAAAATTAGCAATCTATATAAGGATTCCGTTATCTCATGAATACTAAGTCTATTAAGGAACCTTGACAACTGATTTTGGGAAGGAAGGAAGGAAGGAAGGAAGGAAGGAAGGAAGGAAGGAAGGAAGGAAGGAAGGAAGGAAGGAAGGAAGGAAGTTGACTTCTTGGAAGTTCAGATATGGACAATAGCTGGACTCCTATAGGTGTTCATGTGAAGTTTGCATAACTTACCACAGTTAATTGTGGCAAACTGATGAGATGTTGGGGTACATTTCTGTGTGCAATCAAGTGCACTGAGACATTCTCCAGTAGTACCTTATGTACACCTGATAGGATTCTGCCTAATATCTCTTGATTAGCCCTATTAACATGCCTTCTGTTGATTAGTCCAGGATAGGGAAGTAGTTTTTTCCCCACCAGAAAACACCATAGTGATTCTACCTTGACACATCTTTTAATAACATTTTGCACCAAATACCAGGAACAGATATATGGCTAACACTCCTGCACTTCTTGGATCCTTTCTGGCACCCCTTTTAATTACTACGTAGTTTTCCAGCAAAGACTTTAATTTTAAATGTCTGGCTTTAAAACAAAGTCAATAAGACTTCATAATTGAGCTCTACACTAGAAGGGCTAATTTCATCCAGTGTCATATTAATCATTAAATTTCCTATTTGCCCCAGAAATTTGTCTCTCATATCACCCATGCTGCATTTTATGTGTTGGAAAATAAAATAGTTCAACTGTTGATTCAAAATCTTATGTAACAAAGATCACACAAATAATTTAATTTAACTTCCTGTTCTCTTCCTTTAGCAATAAAGTCGCTTATTTACCAGATAGAAGCCCTAGTCCTTTCATGGTGGGTTTCCTGCTTCTCGAAATGTGTAGATCAAGTAACAATGGATATAGGAATCAGCAGAGTTACACAATGTAAATGTTGTGGACTTTATAGGTTGTCATATGCTACAGCTGCCAGCACTTTGGAAAGTTACGTTTTTTGAGCTGCACCTCTCAAAATGCCTCAGTGAGGATGGGCAACCTCAGAACTTGTTTGTCCAAACGTGGTGTTTCTAAGCGTGTTGGAGGCTCATAATACTCACCTCTTCTCTGAGGCAAGAATTCCAACTGTGCTAAGCTAGAAAGAGCTTCAGTAACATCTCTAATCTGCATGGTAATGAATCAAATGTGTGAACAGCTTCCAAAATGGATTCAAGACATAGACTGAGGGTTTGTCATCTGTGGTATAAAGTCAACCATCACTACAATCACTCAGCATCAGCCCAGCCCATGCCAGGACATGGCTGCACTATTTTTTCAAGAATCCGGATCTGTTTTTATTCCCATCTCCATCTCTGAGCAGCTTCAGGTATTACAAACTGATGCCACCAATTTGTGCAATCGCTTTTTTCTTCAGATGCGATAATACTTGTTCATAGTGTTGAAAAATATTATTTTGTAGGAAAACTGTATAGTCTCTATATGTGGATAAAGCCCAAAACCTTTCTATGCAAGATCTTCTTTGGAAGCCATGAACACCATGACCTGAATGTGAAAGTGATAATTGTAAGATCTGATAATGATAAAACAGATAAATTGAATTGTCTAAAGCCTCTGCTAGACAACAAGAAGTGTAAAGAGCAAGCTACTGTATCTGAATACAGGTTCCATGACACGCAGCATAGCCATTCAAACTATCTTGTGTGTCAAACAGGGGTAATACGGACAAGCTTGTTTTAGCTAGGCTAAAGGTACTAAAGAAGGCAGCATTTCTAGCAGCAGGGCTAATTGTTAGCACTAAAGGCAGAGTTTGGAAAGACTGTCTTGACTTTTTGAACCAGAAGGGTTAAACTACGCCAGACACTCAAATCAAATTAGAAGCTGATAGCAGGCTGGTCTTTCAGCAAAGCAGTGTTCTCAGAGCTTCATGCCTGCCCAATCAGACTTGCAAATCAAACCCGTGTTTAACTTCCAATGACCAATCACAAGACAAAGCAAGGAAATTCAAAAGGTCTGAGAGGTCAGAAAAACTTGTTAAGGAAGCCTTGCTTTTAAAAACATGCTAACAGTATCATCTGGTTTAATTCTTCAACTCCTATCAAAGTCCAAAATCCAAATTGTCCATTTCTCTTGTCTTTGAAATACTGACTCTCTTTTTTTTGGTTTGACTAATCTAGTTAGTCAAGCAGCTAAAATTAAGCTGTTAATAAACTAAAATAACGAGCAGCAGTTCTAGAATGTATTAATTGATTTGATAGCAAAACCAGTTGCAGTTATCAGCAATGTCTATCAGGCTGGTATGAATTTTCTGAAATAATATGTAGCCTACATAACAGGATTCACATATTAGGAGCACTGCTTTTTCTTAAGGAAGAGGGACAGGCAATTCATGGCCATCCAGATGTTATTAGACTAAAACTCCCATCACCCTTTCTTGGCAGAGCCACTGGGAGAGGATGAGGAGAATGGCAGTCCAATAGCATCTGGATGGCCAAGAATGGCCCATGTTTTGATCATCGCAACACCATGGAACATATTGACTATAATTAAACTCTAACTAATGTAGAATGAGACAGAATTACAATAAGTTTACAGAGGCTGCTACCCTAATGGCATTCTTTGAAATAACTTCATGGCATATTCAAATTGTCATAGCTTTTCTTGAAGAATGGCCATAATATAGTGGTCATGTGCAAGTCTGCACGCAGGAGGATATCAGGTTCAGTCCCCATCTTGTCTTGTTTACAGGAAGTCAGGTAGAAGATAATGCCTATGGTGGAGTGGAAATCTCCCATTCATAGACAGTATGGAGCTAGGCTGACAAGTAGTGTAAAGGCAGCTTCTTTCACACATCAAATAGTAGTTGAACCACATAAGGCAGCTTCTTTTTTCATCTCAGTCAACAAGAGATAGATCTTCCCTCCTGAGGCTACTCATGGGAGAACTCTAGACATTCATCCCCCCCCGCCCTCTAGCATGGATTCCATAGTCCTTGTAGGAAAACATGTTATTTGAATTATTTATTCATTTAAATTATTAATTGTCAATATATGACCCTCAAGTAAGTGCACAATGAAGGTATAAGATTATTTTATACTTAATCCCTTTTGTAGGGCTAGCTGTGCTATCCGATCCATGCCCACCCACCCAGAAACAGGCCCTCCATGTTCCATGGTAGGCTTCCCCAGGATGGCAGGCTAGCAAACAGGAGAGTTAACATAGGGCTCTCCTCTTAGCTATTTCCTGGGCCGAGACTAGTCAGTGGCTTCTTTCACCCCTACAGAGGGGTGAAAGAAGATGTACCCAATATAGTTGGATGGGGCGCTTTGTGTGGCTGAGGAAAGGGGAGACTGTTCTTTTGACTCCCTCTAGGAAGACAAATGAAGATCTGAATAAATCTACAATGTATTGTAACAACATTTTAACCGAGCTTCTAAATTAAAAACAGTGAGTAAATTGGGAGAGCAATTTACCTGAACTTTGAATCAGAAAACATAGATTATCCTTGATTAATAGAGATGGTCAGATGGTATAGATTATTTTCTTTTCCTAAATTATGGCACCTCTCTGCTCATTCAAGGTGGTATTCATGGCTCTCTTTCCCCTCCCTTTATCTTCCCAATTCTTTGCCAGGTAGGTTAGACTGAGAGAGATAGGCTGGCCTAAAGCCACCTGGTGAATTAATTACCTGAGTGGGGACTTGAACTTGGATTCATCATTATCATCTCAGAACTGCAAAGCTGGAAGGGATCCAATGGATCATCAAGTCCAGCCCCTGTCAAGGAGGCACAGTAGGGGAATCAAACTCCCAACCTCAGGCTCTGCAGCCAGAGACCTAAACCACTGAGCTAGCCTATATCCTGATCCAGCACTCAAACTGCTATACCAGGGATGGGCAGGGTCCACTGGTCCAAGGCCTAGACACCTGCTCAGCCCTGGATCTTAGTGGTCCTCACCCACCCAGTGTCCCACCTACCCCGCACCAGATATTTTAAAATGCCTTTTAACTGAACAGGCTCCTACTTGCCCTCTAGTGGCCATTTGGAAAATACAAAATTGGGGACATGGATTGGGAGGACAGGGGTGTGTTTTCCTGCAACATGGCAAAATGGCCTCTCACACCCTAGAGGGAACAAAGGAAAATGTTGAGCTTTGTCTTAAAATTAAGATACGGGATATGGGGAGCTGATACCCTGGCATGCTGGGAGCTCTCCTGGGCTGCCCTATGCCCATCCCTGTGCAGTGTCCAGTTGTCTCTCCGTTGACTTGTTTGCCTTTCCTCCTTTCTAGCCAATTGTTTCACTAGCATGAATATTTCCTCCCATGGGCTCTACAGGCAAGAGGAATCATAGCCTTCTCCAAAGAAAATGTGAACTGAGGGAGCACCTTAATTGAAAGTGGTAGGATACTGAGCTGGCAGCCTCATGTGCTCTGCCATGGCATGTGTGTGTATCTGACTCTCTACATTGGAAAAAAAAATCCTGCAGTCACGATGCATCTAGCCTGTGACCCAAATAATTGTGCAAAAAAAGAGGTGGGGCTATTGGCATTGATAGGCTTCATTTCTCTGATACTTTTTCTAATGCAGGCTGTGCAGACTCTGATATGGACTATTTGGAGAAAAGTATGCCAAGTTCGTGCTCTCTGACAAACCTAAACTCCTTCTGACTCCATACATTTTCTTCAAACACCTCTTAACAAAATGGACTAGAGACCTGTAAAAAAGATTGGGTGTGTATGTGTGTCCTGTATTTATCAATGGATTAACAGAAGATACTCAAGTCACTAAATTCTGCTACTATATGAGACAATCACAAGGATGTCCCGTTAAGATGTACTTCCTGTTAGCAATCCCAAGGGATGCAGATGGAAAAGCTTCAAAAATGTTCACTTCATGGCAGGGAGGGAAGTGTCATGAGAGATTCATTGTAAAAAAGGACTCTGGGACACTTGTGCTATGAAATGAATCAGATTTGAGCTTTTAGGCACATTCCTGAATCATACACGCCCAAGTCATACATTCAGCTGGTCACAACATCTGTGGACTTTTTGTCTTTCAATTTGTGTACAGATATCCAAAGTACTCTGGCATGCTGAATAAAAGAGTGTCAGGCTGCCTTTGTTACACAGAAGACTGCTCACGTAGATTCCTTCTGCATCTCATCAAGTACCTTATAAATGCAGTCCTCCTACATGTCTATTCAAAACTACATTCAGCGGAGTTGAGTCCCTCTGCAGAGTGTTACAGCCTTAAGACATTTGTCCATAAGCCACTTATTAGCTCTTCTCAACTTCTTCCACCAGGCAACCCTGGTTCAAATCCTCCCTTTATGCTTATAGCTCTGCCGAGAGATGAAGGTCTCGCATCTTCTCCCTCCTCTAGTTCTACAGAAAGAGGGACTGCAAGACAACTTACTTGGTTTGCTTGATTGGGGACCCTCTGCTTGGGGAGCTTCTGCTCGGCGAGCCTTTGCCCACCCCTTTGAACATCTTGGAAGCTCCCCTCTCTTGGTGTCTTGAAAGCCCGGGAAGAAAGGGGTGGGTAGGTTTCAGCTGCCTCTGCCTGCCGTGGTCTGCTGAGATGGAATGACAGAAGGACTGCAGACTGTTAAAAAACAGAATCTGGATGGCTCCTCCCTAAGCCGCAGGTGATCAAGAGTGGAGATGAAACCTGACTAGAAAAACCAGTTTATGAATGAGTAAAGGCCTAGAGGGAGAGTGGGAGACCCCACCCTGGTACTCAGAGGAATGTGCTTCTGTACAAGCAGAGACATTCCCAGTTATATTCACACGGTTTCTGCCAACCATTTTCTTCAATGCCATTTCCTACACAGAATCTAACTTCCAAGTAAGAAAGAATGCACACGATTATGCCTACAGCCACTTCAGAAAGGCAGGTTGTGCTCTCTGTCAGCAGCACGCAGACCCACATGGCAGCTGTCCAACCTGTATACTCATGGCAGAGCAAAAACAGCCATGAGGAACTTCTATACATTGTTGGATATTTTTATGTTCTGCTTCTAGAGCTTGGAAAAAAATGTTTTCTGGACGCAACTCCTAGCACTGGAGGATTGAGTGGCTGGAGGATTCTGAAAGTGGAAGTCCAAAACAGAAACTTTACCAAGCACTATAACCGTCCTCCATGGAAACAAGGAAATAAAGTACTGCATAGACCAGATCTGAGCTATAACTGACAAGATGGAGAACTAACTGCTCAGTGACTGGAGGAAACATGGAGCAAAATCAATATATTAGTTATGACATACCCAAGGATTTACTTGGTGAGAAACTAACTTTTTTCCCCCCATGGAACATCAAACATTTTCATCATGCTGTATCACAACTTTAGGGCTTTGCCATGTTAGTCCATCAGAAGAAAAGGGAGAGAAAGAGAGAGATTTATGGCATCCTAAAGTCTGACACGTTTTATTTAGCATTATGTTTTGTGGACTGCCGTCTACCAAAGCCCATGCCAAATAAAATGTCTTTAAAAGGTCATAAGAATCTTTGGTTTTATTTCAGCTGTTTTCCATTGGACATGAGGGCTGTGATTTGAGAAATGCAAGCAGGAGAGCTGCCTTGGTGAATCTTCCTATCCCTAATTTGACTTTTTCTTTTTTCTTTTAATTAAGTAAGCTCTCCCATTTACAGGGTAAGGTTTCAGCCAGTTTCCAGGCAAGGTCAAAGCAACCAGCCAGAGCCTGGAAAAATTACTTTATTTTCGGCTACAGCCCTTGGAAATTGTCAGTCAAGCATAGCCAGTTTCTGCTGCCTTGACTTGAGCTCTTTGGAGAAAAGGTAAGATACAGATTCAATACGGAAACAACAAGAACTGCTGGATAGCTCAGTGGTTTAGCTACGTACCT
This sequence comes from Intellagama lesueurii, assembly GCA_037013535.1. Taxonomy (NCBI): domain Eukaryota; kingdom Metazoa; phylum Chordata; class Lepidosauria; order Squamata; family Agamidae; genus Intellagama; species Intellagama lesueurii. Next base: position 182,720,095 of record JBAJHW010000002.1, read on the forward strand.
GACTGCAAAGCCAGAGGTTGGGAGTTCAATTCTTCACTATGCCTGCTTGAGAGGGGCTGGATTTCATGATACATAGGGCCCCTTCCAGCACTGAAGTTCTAAGATGATGATGATGATGAAGGAGGAGAAGAATTGACTGACCAGCATTTTGCCATTGTACTGTACTCTCATGGAAAAATACTGGTCATGTTTCTTGCATTATTATTGTTGATCTATAATGTGGTGTGAGAGTCAGTGTAGTGTAGTGAACACTAGCACTCAGAATACAGTACCTAGTTTTGAATCCCTACTTGGCTATGGAAATTTATGGGTGGGGGGGAGTGGCATTGGTAAAACTGCTCCTGAAATTTCTCAAATACCTTGAAATCCCTATTAGGGCTGCTAAAAGGTGGCTGTGACTTGACAGCACATTACACAAAGGGTGCTGCTTATATATTGCCCCATAAAACACACTCTGGGTGGTTTGCAACATAAATATACAGGCCACACATTGCCCACCCCCATGAGCTGGGTACCCAATTTACCAGCCTTGGAAGGATGGCAGGCTGAATCAACCTTGAACCAGCTACCTGAGCCTGTTGGGATTAAACTCAGGTCACCAGCAGAGTTTTGACTGCAGTACTGCCATTTAGCCACTGCGCCATGAGGCTCCTTAAACACACACATACTGTGGCGTGAATGTCTACAACTGTATTTTATATTTACTTTGTTTTCCATTCCTGACCCTCCAAGTACATGTGGACTTCTATCAAAATGTAAACACATTTGCAGACCCTCCTACAAACCTCTTACCCTTCTAGGGAAAAAAACAATTTATGGAGGATATTGCCACAAGATGTGAGCTTAAAGGGTTTACAGTGCAATCCCATGCATGCTTATTCAGAAATATATCACTCTACAGGAACATGAAGAAAGATGGAGTGGAGCTAGAATCGAACTCATTAAAACAGGAAATAGATGCGGCCTGAATCTGATTCCATCCTGCCATTTTGCAGTTATTGCGTCCCAGAAAAAGAGCCCGGGTGTGTAACCTTGGCAAGTAGCACAGTCCCAGAGTGTCCCCAGAAGAAGGGAATGGTAAACCACTTCTGAGTACTCTGCAACGAGAAAACCCTGAAAATAGTCACCATAAGTCAGAATTTATTTTATTTTATTTTAAATATATATTTTTACCCTTAAAAAGACTCAAGTCAGCTTCTTCAGAGAATTGATTTGATGGCACATAATTATTTGAATAAATCTAAAAAATGGGAACATGAGAGACTGGCAAAATTTGATTATACTGCCCTGTCATTTTCCATAGGTAACTGGGGCCACTGTGATACCATATTAATTTTGTCATAGAATCAGAAAGATAGAGTTAGAAGAGGCCAAGTCCAAACCCTTGCTCAATGCAGGAATCCAAATCAAAGCAGATCTGACAAATGGTTGTCCAGTTTTCTCTTGAATGCCTCCAGTGTTGAACGCTCACCACTCCTGAGGTGTTTGGTTCGATTGTTGTACTGTTCTAACAGTTACATAGTTTTTCCTGATATTCCGCTGATATCTGGCTTCTTGTAACTTGAGCCCGTTATTACATGTCCTGAACTCTGGGATGATCGAGAACTGATCTTTCAAATATTTGAAAAATGCTATCATATCTCCCCTCAGTCTTCTTTTCTCCAGGCTAAACATTCCCAGTTCTTTCAGTCTTTCTTCACAGGGCTTGGTTTCCAGCCCCCTGATCATCCTTGTTGCCCTTCTCTGAACTTGTTCCTATTTGTTTGCATCTTTCTTAAAGTGTGATGTCCAGAACTAGACGCAGTATTCTAGATGAGGCCAAGTCAGTGCAGAATAGAGGGGAACTAGTACCACACAGGGTTTGAGATTGTCATAACCAGTTGGGAAGATGCTTTCCTGTGGCCCAAATGATACACTGCAGATAACCTTCCATTAGAGCTGAAATTATGTTAGTGTTCAATAGATGTGACTGAGAAACTTATGCACCTACAAGATCAGATGTATGAAGCACACATAAATGCATTTCAGTATTTACTGCCTAAATACCAACCTCAAAACAAAGCAAGCTAACTGATGAACTCCAGGAGGCGAGAAATGCTCTCCTGAGAAAGTCACACACGGACGGCACTTACGGCATTTCCCTTTCTAGTTTGTAATACGTGATGCAGCCCTCAGTTTCTTCAAAATACACATACTTGAACTAAAATAAATATTTCTGCAACATATCATACGTGATGGTGTGAATACCTTGCAGGTTTAAGCAGCTCTCGGTTTCAACTTGGCTAAAAGCTATGTAAGCAAACCCCAGTGGTTATTTACTTCCTTCTTCCAGCTGGCAAAGTACTGGCACAAACCGTTTCCAAAATACATTCTGGCTTTGACGGCCAAACGTGTCTGATGTGGGTGTGTAGGAAAAATGCCAGTAATCTCAAAACTAAATTCAAAACATGCCAAGCATCTGAGTTGAAATAAGCTCTGCTTGCCAACTCCAAAAGAAGGAGGTGTAGCTTTCACTGAAGGGCAAAATAAACATGAAATTCAAATGGTTTCTCTGTATAGTTGGAAGAGCCCTTTTCTGAGCAAGCTAAGAGAAATGAGAACAGACTGAAGGTGTAATGGATGCAGAATTTCATCCAGGCAACAATTGTTAAAGACGTTCATGGAATTTGTAAAAACCCTTTGTTTACTGCGTAGAGAAATAAATTTTTAGGATCTTGCTAAATGCTAGATATTAATGAGGATTTACAAAATATGTTTGGTGTTTATTTAGAAATGAATTCAGTGTGCTTGACAATAACCCAGGACAGAAAACTCAGTTTGGGCTGCCTTCACTATTCTGTGGTTACTAAATTGTTGTTGTTACATGTTGCCAAGTCAACTCCGATTTATGGTGACCCTATGAATGAGCAAACTCCAAAACATCCTATCCTCAATTGCCCTGCTCAGCTCTTGCAAACTTAAGCCTGTGGCTTCCTTTAGGAAATCAATCCATCTTGTATTTGATCTTTGTCTTTTCCTGCCGCCTTCAACTTTTACCAGCATTATTGTCTTTTCCAGAGAATCCTGCTTTCTCATGATGTGCCCAAAGTAAGACGGCCTCAGTTTCAACATTTGTGCTTCCAGAGACAGTTTAAGCTTTATTTGTTCTAGGACCCACTTGTTTCCCCCCCCCCCCCCTGTCAACTTCATTTACTGTCCAGCGTTCACATGGTATACATGGTGATAGGAAATACAAGAGTGTGGATGATCTTGGTCAGTGACACATTCTTACACTCAATGATCTTTTCTAATTCCTTCATTGCTGTCCTTCTGAATCTGTCTTCTTTTGATTTCTTGGCTGAAGACTCCCTTTGGATTGATGATTCAGTCAAGGAATATTACATCTTTCACCATTTCAGTTTCTTCATTGTCAACCTTAAAGTTGGATGGCTTTTCTGTAGTCATGATTTTTGTCTTCTTAATGTTCAACTGCAGCAGTCCTGCTTTGGCATTGTCTTCTTTCACTTTCACAATAAGTCATTTCAAATCATTGCTGTATTCTCCCAGTAAAATTGAGTCATCTGGCATGCTCAATAAATAAATAAATAAATAAATAAATAAATAAATAAATAAATAAATAAATAAATAATCTTGAACTATTGATGATTCTTCCCCCAATTTTCATTTCTTCATCTGAATCTACCCTGGCTTTTCGTATATGTTCTGTATACATACTGAATAAATAAGGGGATAAAATGCACCCTCATCTGACACCTTTGCCTATAGGAAACCATTCTGTCTCTCCATATTATGTCCTAACAGTATCTTCTTGCCCACAATACAGGTTACTCATTAGGACAATCAAGTGTTGAGGCAAACCCATTTCTTTCAGAAAAACCTATAGTTTCTCATGATCCACACAGTCAAAAGCATTGCTGTAGTCTATAAAGCATAGACTAATCTTCTGAAATTCTTTGGTGCACTCCAGTAGCCAGCAGATAATTGCAATATGATCTCGAGTGCCTCTTCCTTTTCGGAATCCAGCTTGAACATCAGCTGTTTCTTGCTCCATATAGGGTAAAAGCCTATGTTGCAACACCTTGATCGTCACTTTGCTTGCAAGGAAATTAAAGCAATGGTCCTATAGTTACTACACTCCTTGGCATCTTCTTTCTTAGGGATTGGGATGTGTATTGAACAGTGCCCATCTGTGGGCCTTTGTTTTGTTTTCCATATTTGTAGGCATATTCTTGTTAGGATTTTGACAGATTCAGTCTCCGTGGCTTGAAATAGTTCTGTTGGTACTCCATTTATCTTTGGTGATTTACTTCTTCCTAGTCCTTTCAGAGCAGCCTCACTTTCTAGAACTGCAGGTTCATCATAAGATTCCTCTTCAAAGGAGTCTGTCAACCAAATTTCTCTGTAGAGGTCTTCAGTATGCAGTTTCTACCTTCTCCTTAATTTTCTCCTACTCAGACACTGTACTTTCCTGTTAGTCATTCGGCATTCCTAATCAAGGCTTAAATTTTCCTTTGATTCCTTGGATCTTCTGGAAGAGATCTCTTGTTGGGGATGATCTCTTGTTGGCCATGATGGGGATGTATAATCTCCAGGCTTAAAAGGATGGTACCTCCAAATGCCAGATGCAGGGGAGGGGGATCAGGAGACAGGTCTCTAGTTGACTTGTGTGCTCCCAGAGGCATCTGGTGGGGCCACTGTGAGATACAGGAAGCTGGACTAGATGGGCCCTTGGCCTGATCCAGCCGGGCTCTTCTTATGTTATTTTCCCCCCTTTGTTGTTCTCCCCTATTTCTTTGCATTGGCTGTTATAGTAGTTCTCTTTGTCTCTATGTCACTGACCCTGTTTCTGTCACCTTTTACTTTTGCTTCTCATCTGTCCTTGATAACTTTAAGTGTTTCTTCCATCGTCCATTTAGGATCTTCTTCTTCTTCTTTCTACAGGAATTGCATTTTTGCATTCTTCCCTATTAATATATCTGGTGTCAATCCACAGTTCTTCTTGTTCCTGGTCAACTGAGTTTAGTAATGCAAATCTGTTACTTATGTAGACTTTAAATTCATCAGGAATGTTGTTTAAATTATGTTTTGGCACTACAATTCTTTTAGTGTTCTTTTTCAGCTATACTCAATGTTGGATATTAACAGTTCATGATCAGTACTAGAGATGGGGGTATTTGTATACGAATACCCCCGCATAGGTGGACATAACGAGGGTCCATCCCCCTGGGGTCCACTCACCTTCTGCTGTTGCTGCGAGCTCCGCACTCCCTTCCTATCACTCCGGAGCTCGCAGTCTGCAAGCCACTCCTCGGCAGGAGGCGGGAGGACGAGCCTCGCTGCCAGGTCGAAGAGTGGCTCGCAAACTGCGAGCTCCGGAGCGATAGGAAAGGATTGCGGAGCTTGTGGCAGCAGAGGAAGGTGAGTGGACAGTCCGGCCCCAGGGGTATGGACCCTTGTTATGTCCATCTGTGTGGGTATTCGTATTCATATACGAATACCCCCATCTCTAATCAGTACCACAATCCGCTCCATCTGTGGTGTCCTCGGGGCTCATTCCTATCCCTCATGTTATTCAAATTCTATTGGGAGAGGTTGTCTGGAATTTTGGGGTTCAGTGCCATTTGGTGCCAACTCTCTTTCCTTCCCATCTGATTCCAAGGAAGCTGTTCTGTGCTTACACCAGTGTCTGTTGTCAGTGATGGCCTGGATGAGGGCTCATAAACTGAAATTTAATCCAGACAAGACAGAGGTGCTCCTGGTCAGTCACAAAGCAAATCAAGGTATAGGGATTAATCCTGTACTGGGTGGGGTTATATTCCCCCTGAAAAGTCAGGTCCACAGCTTGGATGTGCTCGTTGACTCATCCCTGAGCTGGGATGCACAGGTTTCAATGGTGGCCAGACATGCATTTGCACAGTTAAAGTTGGTGCACCAGCTGCGTCCATTCCTGAGATGTCCAATCTGGCCACAGTGACACATGCCTCAGTTATAAGTGTTTAGAAACTTCAGCTGGCTCAAAATGCTGCAACCTGACTGAATGGTACTGGTTATAGGGAACATGTGACTCCCTTATAACAACAGCTTCACTGACTGCCAGTCTGTTTCTGGGCCCAGTTCAAAGTGCTGGCTATTACCTAGTAGGCATCCTTCAGTCTCAAGAGACTATGGTAACGTGCTCTGAACAGAGGTCTTGGAACAGCGTCTAATGTGGTTGAGAAGGCCAATTCGAGAGTGACAATCCCTTCCACACTGAAGACAAATACAATCTGTCCCCTGTCCAGCTCCCTGATTTTGCTGGTTTCGGGACTGCCTCTTCGCCTCGGCCTGCTGAACAAGTGTCTCCTCAAATTGGGAGAGGCCATGCTGCACCGCCTGCCTCCAGGCTGAACGCTCAGATGTCAAAGTTTCCCATCTGTTGAGGTCCATTCCTAAGGCCTTCAGATCCCGCTTGCAGATATCCTTGTATTGCAGCTGTGGTCTCCCTCTGGGGCGATTTCCCTGCACTAATTCTCCATCCAGGAGATCTTTTGGAATCTGACCGTCAGCCATTCTCACGACATGCCCAAGCCAACTTAGACGTCACTGTTTCAGTAATGTATACATGCTAACAATTCCAGCTTGTTCCAGGACTACACTATTTGGAACTTTGTCCTGCCAGGTGATGCCAAAAATGCATCGGAGACAACGCATATGGAACATGTTCAACTTGGCTATTACCTATAAAGCCCTATATGGCTTGGGTAAAGGCTTTATCACCCTGTATGATATTTCTTGGCTTTTTAGATCTTCTGGGAAGGCCCTTCTCTTGGTTCCACTACCTTCCCAAGCTTGCTTGGTGAGGACATGAGAGGGCCTTCCCAGTGGCTGCTCCCAGGCTTTGGAATCCACTGCCCTGAGAAGCCAGGTTGGGCCCCTTCCTCTCGTCCTTCTGTCATCAGGCAAAGACCTTCCTCTTCAGGCAGGATTTTAAGCAGTAAGTTGTCTCAGGAATGCTGTTTTTTAACTTAAAGATTTTTAAATGTTTTTGAATTGTTTCTAAATTTGTTTTTTAAATCTTAATATATTTTTAACTGGTTGTTTTTTTTTAAATATAATATTTATAATGTTTTTAGATTTGTTGTTTTATTTGTTGTGGCCACCTTGGGTCCTCTATGGTATGGGGAGAAAGGCAGCAAACAAACAAACAAAAGCATGAGAGGGAAAAATCCCTCTTTCTATTATTCTTCAACCAGTACATATTGGTGCACTGGTCATACCCTATGCCATTACTAAATTGCTCAGTGATTAATGTTTCATAGTTGAATATGTGAACTTCTTTTCCGTTCATGTCACAAGCCATCCAACAGTGCTTCTGGAGTGGAAGGATCAGCCAACAGTTTCTATCTTTGCGCAGGGGGTATCCAAATGTGTTCACAGTCCTTACATTCTTTGGGAAGGCTTCTTCCGTGTCCCCCACTGTGTGAACTGAACCAGTGGTTCTTAACCTTTGTTACTCAGGTGTTTTTGAACTGCAACTCCCAGAAACCCCAGCCAGCATAGCTGGTGGTGAAGGCTTCTGGGAGCTGCAGTCCAAAAACACCTGAGTAACCCAAGGTTAAGAACCAGTGAACTGAACTATGGTATCAGAGGAGAAGGTAGATAGAAGGAAAGGCCTTTCTATGGCATTAAATTTCTCATGGCTGTCTGTTCCAATCATCACTTGCTGCTCACATGGCAGAGTAATAAAGAGGCATTTGTAAAATGACCCTCAAATTATGAAGCATCCCATGCTGAGATGGAAGAAGAGGCATGTGTGTGACATCGTATTGGGCCAAACTACAAGTTACATTAGTATTTTTTTTTTTAAAAAAGTCAACTGACACCCAGTTTGGATTGGGATTGTGGTACTTTTCCTCCCATGCTGTGGCCCCAACCTCAGTTGCCCTCACAGAGGCTTCTGATCACATCTACCTTTACTCTATTAGTTGGGAGAAGGGTACAGACATATGAGCAAAGAAATTGTGTATATAAACTTCTTTTCCACTGCTAAGTGCAGCTTTGGAGAGGCAATTTAAGACTGGAAACTGCTATGAGGGTAAATAGCTAATTCGTGAATCTGAATCTACTTTTAAAAGAAAAAAAATAGTTTAGAGCTTCCAGTGAGAGAACCTCAATGTAATCTGTCATTTGGGCTTAACAATTCTTTCAGTTCAAGAGGCTTTCTGTGCAGGATCGGGGTTAAGAGTTGGTTCTGCCAATAGTGTACAAGCAGCATTACAGCTATGAATTGACCCCCCAAACTCTTTCCTTTTCCGTGCATTTTGGGATTAGGAGGTATTTACCACAAAGCACGCCTCAGAGATTATCACCAAAGGCAAGACAGGTAACCTAAAGATGGAGTTTGGGCAACTAGTTGAACTGGCTCAGCTGCAATGTCAGGAGCTTTCTATGCACACTAGGCAGAAACACCGTAGACCATGCTGGTTTAACAGGACCTCAGTTAAAATAATTTAGGGTGTTGCAAAGAAACCTTGGAAGCACCCACTGAACACGTTAGGAAGAATGTTGCGCAGAAACAGAAGCCTGAAATAATTCCAAAGCTATGGTCCCTTGTTGCTTCTTTTCATTTCCCCCAACAATGGCTCAGTGCTTGTCACTGAGATGCCTGGGGCAGTGGAGGACATGGAGCTGGCTGTTGGTAAAACAGTTCAAGCAAAACTCCTAGTGAAGATTGAACTTCATGGCCAAGAAGATGAAAGTCAACAAGGATGCTAGGATATCACAAATAACTCAGTGGTAAGCTAGCAGCAAAGAATGCAAGTGAAGCTGTCACACATATCTGGAAAACTGACTCAGATATTCTTTCACACTGGTTGTAATACAGTGTCTTAGCACCAGGAATTCTTGTGCCCATACCTGCTGTCTTCCAAGATGCGTTGTGCATTCTGACGGGACATCATAGAAAACTGTAGATCTATCTGAAGTCACTGAAAGGTTCTGAAACAGAAGATTGAGATGTTCATGCATCAACATCATAAATGACCTCTTGCTCTCACAGAGTAAAGGGAAATATGGTGTTTACATGTATAGCCTGCCTGCATATTATTCTTCCCTGAACTTAAAAAAATATTTAGTGACAATCCTTGGAAGTAACAAAAACAATAAGAGATTATAACACCAATTACCCATACAGCCACATACACCATAATAAATTTATCTCTATGAATGATACAATCCATTCCTAGTCCATTAACACATGCATTCTATCAAGCCTAGAAGACAGCAGACGAGTATTCCAGCCGACTTCTCAAAATGTCATCCTTTCTATTTGATTCCAGACCAAAACTCAAGAAAGGGTGCCAAATTTTAATGAATGGGAAGTTCATGGATGGGGAGTTCACATATGCGGAATCAGTTCCAATGAATCGATTCCACATTTGCCCCAAAAGAAATGGACCTCTGACAGAGGAGCAGAAAAACTCACTCCCCTGGCACATATCTTGTGTGGATGCTAAAATGTAAAACTTTTTTCCTAAAAAGCAGAACCCAGTACAACGGCGGGTTTTATTTGTTAGTAAGATCGAGCCCTACGTAACACAAGTAGTCAGCTTTTCCATCAGTGCTATTGCCCACATGCTGTGCAAATCTATTTGGAAGAAAAGTCCTTGAGCATTTTTCCAAGTTCGTACACCTTCAGTTCTAGCAGCCCCGACAAGGATCGCCCCCAACTCTTTATCAGATAAATTCTCATACTCTCCAGTAAATAATGAGAACAATAGTAAAGTTTAATTAGGGACTATCTCTTGCTGTGTTATCTTGCCCAACCAATCTATTACATTATGCCAAGACGATCGGACCTTCAAATGGGAGATCCAAATGTGTTCCAATGGTCCTTTTAAACCATAATTTCTCCAACACATGTCTGGTATCTCCTTATTAATTTTGTGAAGGTTTATGGGACACAATACCATTTAATACCATTTCCCTAGACGTGGGCAATACCTATTTTAAGGTTCTGTAATCCCCATTTTTTTTTTTTCCCCCTTCACGGATTGCTGCCTTGTCGTGGCGAAGGGGCTTGAGTAATTCAGAGAAGCTATGGGCTATGCCGTGCAGGGACACCCAAGACGGACAGGTCATAGTGGAGAGTTCTGACTAAACGCGATCCACCTGGAGCAGGAACTGGCAAGCCACTCCAGTATCTTTGCCAAGAAAACCCCATGAACAGAAACAAAAGGCTAAAAGATATGACGCTGGAAGATGGGCCCCTCAGGTCGGAAGGTGTCCAACATGCTACTGAGGAAGAGCGGAGGGCAAGTACAAGTAGCTCCAGAGCTAATGAAGCGGTTGGGCCAAAGCCGAAAGGACGCTCAGCTGTGGACGCGCCTGGAAGTGAAAGGAAAGTCCGATGCTGCAAAGAAGAATACTGCATAGGAACCTGGAATGTAAGATCTATGAACCTTGGGAAGTTGGATGTGGTCAAACAGGAGATGGCAAGAATAAACATTGACATCCTGGGCATCAGTGAACTAAAATGGACAGGAATGGGCGAATTCAATTCAGATGATTACCATATCTACTATTGTGGGCAAGAATCCCGTAGAAGAAATGGAGTAGCCCTCATAGTCAACAAAAGAGTGGGGAAAGCTGTACTGGGATACAATCTCAAAAATGATAGAATGATTTCAATACGAATCCAAGGCAGACCTCTCAACATCACAGTAATCCAAGTTTATGCACCAACCACCGATGCTGAAGAGGCGGAAATTGACCAATTCTATGAAGACCTACAACACCTTCTAGAACTGACACCAAAGAAAGATGTTCTTCTCATTATAGGGGACTGGAATGCTAAAGTAGGGAGTCAAGAGATAAAAGGAACAACAGGTAAGTTTGGCCTTGGAGTTCAGAACGAAGCAGGGCAAAGGCTAATAGAGTTCTGTCAAGAGAACAAGCTGGTCGTCACAAACACTCTTTTCCAACAACACAAGAGGCGACTCTACACATGGACATCACCAAATGGGCAATACCGAAATCAGATTGATTATATTCTCTGCAGCCAAAGATGGAGAAGCTCTATACAGTCAGCAAAAACAAGACCTGGAGCTGATTGCGGCTCTGACCATCAGCTTCTTATAGCAAAATTCAAGCTTAAACTGAAGAAAGTAGGAAAAACCACTGGGCTAGCCAGGTATAATCTAAACCAAATCCCTTATGAGTACACAGTAGAAGTGAAGAACAGATTTAAGGAACTAGATTTGGTGGACAGAGTGCCTGAAGAATTATGGATAGAGGCTCGTAACATGGTACAGGAGGCAGCAACAAAAACCATCCCAAAGAAAAGGAAATGCAAGAAAGCAAAGTGGCTGTCCAACGAGGCCTTACAAATAGCAGAGAAGAGAAGGGAAACAAAATGCAAGGGAGATAGGGAAAGTTACAGAAAATTGAATGCGGACTTCCAAAGAATAGCAAGGAGAGACAAGAGGGCCTTCTTAAATGAACAATGCAAAGATATAGAGGAAAACAATAGAAAGGGAAAAACCAGAGATCTGTTCAAGAAAATTGGAGCCATTAAAGGAACATTTAGTGCAAAGATGGACATGATAAAGGACAAAAATGGTAGGGACCTTACAGAAGCAGAAGACATCAAGAAGAGGTGGCAAGAATACACAGAGGAATTATACCAGAAAGATCTGGATGTCCCGGACAACCCAGATAGTGTGGTTGCTGACCTTGAGCCAGACATCCTGGAGAGTGAAGTCAAGTGGGCCTTAGAAAGCATGGCTAACAACAAGGCCAGTGGAGGAGATGGCATTCCAGTGGAACTATTTAAAATCTTAAAAGATGTTGCTGTTAAGGTGCTACACTCAATATGCCAGCAAGTTTGGAAAACTCAGCAGTGGCCAGAGGATTGGAAAAGATCAGTCTACATCCCAATCCCAAAGAAGGGAAGTGCTAAAGAATGCTCCAACTACCGTACAATTGCACTCATTTCACACGCTAGCAAGGTTATGCTCAAAATCCTCCAAGGCAGGCTTCAGCAGTATGTGGACCGAGAACTCCCAGAAGTACAAGCTGGATTTCGAAGGGGCAGAGGAACTAGAGACCAAATTGCTAACATGCGCTGGATTATGGAGAAAGCCAGAGAGTTCCAGAAAAACATCTACTTCTGCTTCATTGACTATGCAAAAGCCTTTGACTGTGTGGACCACAGCAAACTATGGCAAGTTCTTAAAGAAATGGGAGTGCCTGACCACCTTATCCATCTCCTTAGAAATCTATATGTGGGACAGGAAGCAACAGTTAGAACTGGATATGGAACAACTGATTGGTTCAAAATTGGGAAAGGAGTACGACAAGGCTGTATATTGTCCCCCTGCTTATTTAACTTATATGCAGAATACATCATGCGGAAGGCTGGACTGGATGAATCCCAAGCCGGAATTAAGATTGCCGGAAGAAATATCAACAGCCTCAGATATGCAGATGATACCACTCTGATGGCAGAAAGTGAGGAGGAATTAAAGAACCTCTTAATGAGAGTGAAAGAGGAAAGCGCAAAACATGGTCTGAAGCTCAACATCAAAAAAACTAAGATCATGGCCACGGGCCCCATCACCTCCTGGCAAATAGAAGGGGAAGATATGGAGGCAGTGACAGAGTTTACCTTCCTGGGCTCCACGATCACTGCAGATGGTGACAGCAGCCACGAAATTAAAAGACGCCTGCTTCTGGGGAGGAAAGCGATGACAAACCTAGATAGCATCTTAAAAAGCAGAGACATCACCTTGCCGACAAAGGTCCGCATAGTCAAAGCGATGGTTTTTCCAGTAGTGATGTATGGAAGTGAGAGCTGGACCATAAAGAAGGCTGACCGCCGAAGAATTGATGCTTTGGAATTGTGGTGCTGGAGGAGACTCTTGAGAGTCCCGTGGACTGCAAGGAGAACAAACCTATCCATTCTAAAGGAAATCAACCCTGAGTGCTCACTGGAAGGACAGATCCTGAAGCAGAGGCTCCAATACTTTGGCCATCTCATGAGAAGAGAAGACTCCCTGGAAAAGACCCTGATGTTGGGAAAGTGTGAAGGCAAGAGGAGAAGGGGACGACAGAGGATGAGATGGTTGGACAGTGTCATCGAAGCAACCAACATGAATTTGACCCAACTTCGGGAGGCAGTGGAAGACAGGAGGGCCTGGCGTGCTCTGGTCCATGGGGTCACGAAGAGTCGGACACAACTAAACGACTAAACAACAACAATCCCCATTTTTGCCCAAGATTCTTTTAATATATTAATATCTAAATTTGTTTCCCAAACTGTCTTTACTCCCATATAATTACCATTAACAAGATTTTTATAAATTATTTAGATTATTTTTTATTAAAATCATATTCTATACAATTGCTTTCTAATATTGTAAGTGCTCTATTAGGATTTGACATATCATACGTTTGAGTTGCAATTTTTTTATTTGAATTAATTGGAGCCAGTTAGTTTTAATTTGAGTTTTTTTAAATGTCCCATTGAAATTGGTTTTCCTCTTAAAAATAAATCTCGAATCCTATAATTCCAATTCACTTCAAGTGTTTAATTGTGCTTCTTTGTCCTGAAATTTAAAATTAGGATATTGCAAATGGGCATAATGAATATATGGAACAAGCAAAGATGTTCATATAAATAAATATATTTACACTATATACTAGTTAATTCACTAGTTAAAGGGTTCTATATTTTAACCCTATCTCTAGGAAATTTTTATATGTATACAGTAAGTAGGAGTTAACAACACAGTATCCCCAGTTCCTTCCATTTGAGACCAGTCGGGGTCTTATTCACTTGTACAAATTTAACAGCCTGAGCTATTTGAAAGGCTTCATAATATTTTATTAAATGTGGTATACCTAACCCCCCTTTTGTGGCTAGTCCATATTTTACACTATTTATAAATCTTAAAGTTCTTCCATTCCTTGGAATAAATATTTCCAGTTTTTTGCCACAATTTAATTTTTTTTTTTCATATCTGGTTGCGAAGTTATATTTTGGAAAAAATATTCTGATAAGATATGAGATTTTATTTTGTAAGTCCACAAAATAAATTTAATTTAGCCCCTTTCTCAATTTTCTCCTTTATGGAAATAAATACGTTCTTATAATTTCTATATGTTAATTGATTTATACTTTTCATTAACCAGATTACTAGATGTCTAAAACTAGAATAACAAAGGTCTAGGCTAGACATTCTGTTCAAGAAAATTGGAGATATTAAAGGAACATTTTGTGCAAAGATGGACATGATAAAGGACAAAAATGGTAGGGACCTCACAGAAGCAGAAGACATCAAGAAGAGGTGGCAAGAATACACAGAGGAATTATACCAGAAAGATCTGGATGTCCTGGACAACCCAGATAGTGTGGTTGCTGACCTTGAGCCAGACATCCTGGAGAGTGAAGTCAAGTGGGCCTTAGAAAGCATGGCTAACAACAAGGCCAGTGGAGGTGATGGCATTCCAGTTGAACTATTTAAAATCTGAAAAGATGACACTGTTAAGGTGCTACACTCAATATGCCAGCAAGTTTGGAAAACTCAGCAGTGGCCAGAGGATTGGAAAAGATCAGTCTTCATCCCAATCCCAAAGAAGGGCAGTGCCAAAGAATGCTCCAACTACCGTACAATTGCACTCATTTCACACGCTAGCAAGGTTATGCTCAAAATCCTCCAAGGTAGGCTTCAGCAGGAGAACAAACCTATCCATTCTGAAGGAAATCAACCCTGAGTGCTCACTGGAAGGACAGATCCTGAAGCAGAGGCTCCAATACTTTGGCCATCTCATGAGAAGAGAAGACTCCCTGGAAAAGACCCTGATGTTGGGAAAGTATGAGGGCAAGAGGAGAAGGGGACGACAGAGGACAAGATGGTTGGACAGTGTCATCGAAGCTACCAACATGAATTTGACCCAACTCCGGGAGGCAGTAGAAGACAGGAGGGCCTGGCGTGCTCTGGTCCATGGGGTCACGAAGAGTTGGACACGACGTAACGACTAAACAACAACAGACTAGACATTGCCTTAATTTTTTCGTTTGTTTGACTAAAGGGATATTTATACACAGTGTTTTAGATGTTTGGTAATTAATTTTTAATCCATTATGGCAGTTAAACTTTTCCATATTTGCTTTAACAGCTCTATAATTTAATGTATTCTCAAGAAATAAAAGCATATCATCCCCATAAAAAATAATTTTATGCTGTCTATTTTTTCACCTTTACACCAATAATACTAATATTTTTTCTCTTACAAGTAGCAAATGGTTCAATGGCCAAAGCAAATATCGTAAGAGGCAAAGTATCTCCTTGCATTGTTCCCGTATGTAACTCAAATGTCTCAGATTCTATTTCATTAATCATTACTGCGGCAAGCCCCCTTCATCTTTTTAAAACCGCAGTAAATATTTCTCCCCTATTCATCCTCTCCACAAGGTCAAACATGTGCCTCCTTTCCAAACGATCAAACACTTTAAGCACATGAAGTGAAAGTACTGCCACTTTTGTTAGCACAGTCATATATACAGATGGGCACGAACCGCAGGTCAGTGGTTTGGTGGTTTGGCTGCACAGCTGTTCCGCAGGTGTTCCAGCTTCATTTGCCCTGCCTCCTCTGACAGGCGCCCACTCAGAGGCAGCAGTGCAGCTTCCCAGCCGTACCTCCTCTACAAAATGCATCAGACATTTGATTACCTCGCCATACTGACCTGTGCGGATATAATTTGTAATTAAACTATTCAATCATTGGGCCAAGATGGATGGAAATATTTTTGATTTTGATTTTTTAAAGTAATTGCCCCATATGCAGAAGGCAGTGTAAGATATTTTTCTGATTTGGGGGATGGCTATTATTCTAGCTAATTTCCAAGACTCAGGTACATTATCTCCTGATAATATTGAATTATACATTTTTAAAAGCTGTGTGGCAACATATTCCCATATGTGATAAAAATAAGCTGTGAAGCTATCATATCCTGGTGTTTTCCCTTTTTTAGCTTATTAATAGCTGTTTTTTATTTCAGTATGAGTTCTTGGTGAATTAAATTGATGCTTATGCTCTTCAAAGATTGGAGTAATTGATAATAAGCTTAAATTTTTTTAATACTCATATCTGATGTTATTTCTGCTTCATACAATTCTTCATAATATTCCTAACAGTTGTAGATATCTGTTGCTGTGACATTACCATTATATTATTTTTTGTTTTTATAAAAACATTTTTTCTTTTAGTAGCCTTACTTTTTACTGCATAGGACAGCAATTTAGTTATTTCCATATTTAAAATAATTCTTTAAATAGGTCATTACTGCTGGGATTTTACTTATATCTAAGGCCTCTAGTTTTGCTTTGGTTCTTGTCAATTCAGTGAATATTTTATTAGAGCCTAATTTCTTATGTTCTTCTGATAGCCTTTTTATTTTAGCTTTTAATTGTTCCTGCAACCTGTTTCTCTCCTTTTTTATTACTGACCCTTCCATTATATGTTTCTTGCTTAAATATGCTTCAAGAGTATCTCATAAAAGGGTTCACTTCGCCTCACTTTTACCCTCTGTTTCATTTTAAAAACATCTTGATACTATTTTAAATTTCTTTTCAATAATTTGTGGGTTTGTGGGTATGGTAGAACTTAGCTTCCAAATCTTAGGCTTATTCATTGGAGTGTTATAAGCCCACTGGTCTTTTAACCCAGCATGGTCAGATGTTAAGATGGGAACAAAATCTATCTTAGTGCAATTGATTCTGAAATAAATATATGGTCTATCCTTGAAGTTAAATACTTCTTTGAAAATTGAATTTATTAAAGGATAGTGCTTTCTGAAAAAGAGAAGAGCTGTGATGATGAGATCGTTTTGTGTAGAACAGTCCTAAGAAAGCAAAGTCAAAGTGACCAGTGAGTGACAGATCTTAAGCTTGGTATGTGATGAGATTAATGGAATGACTGTAATTCATTTTCTTATCAATAAGAACATAAAAGAAAGCAACAAATATTGGCACAAGCGAGTGCTGAGCAAGATGTAGGTTCTTGTTTCTGAAACTCTGATAACCACTTTTTTTAAAAAAAGAACCTGATGTTACTAATGCCTGCCAAATGATGGAACTTCAGAAGTACTTCTTTTACTTTATAGATTTAGAAGAGGTAGCCGTGTTCGTCTGTGCAAGCCTGTCAGGCAAAAACAAAAGAAAAATAAAAGACTTTAAAATGTTGTGTTACCTTAAAGGCTAACTATTATAGCAGAAAAAGACTTCCCGGTCCACAACGCTTTTGTCTCATTTTAAAATTCTTATTTCACTCTAGTGACGGAAGTAGATGCATCTTATTGCAGAATGAGTTGGAAGTGAGTCCAGCTGGATGGAGGGGGATTTCCTTCTAGGTAAGGTGCATGTGCCTGCACTATTCGGGCTCCAAAGAGACCTACCACCTGAGGAAAAGACGTCTCTTAGGTGCCTCAGGTGGAGAGCAACGAGTGCTACCAATCAAGACATCCTGCAATGTCTCATCTTTTCCTCTTTGAGAATTTTTGGGGGGAGAAAAAAGATGCAAGAAAGGACAGGAAAACATGAGTAAGTTAAAAGGAGAAGACATTATTTGTGCCCTTCAATAAAATTCCCAGAACGAGGGACGGCAATTGCACAATAAAAGCCTCCTCTGGAAGCGTTTTTGTGACATTCACTGATATGAATGCTGCTTTTTATTCTTCCTTTGGGAGAGATTATCCTCAGCAATAATTTATTCTCATCAAGAAAGCCTTTTCGGTAGCCACCTGAAAAATAAACATGTTTGATCAGAGGCTCAGCTGTTCCACTGAAATGCTCAGTACCCACATGACTCTGGTTATACAAAGTTGTTTGCTAAAATCTTTCAAGATTGCACATAATGGGTTGTGTGGGAATGGAAAAGTGGCATCCATCGGAAGTGAGTTTTTATGCTTTGTGCTGTCTGACATAAAAGAAGAATAAAAGCAGATGGAGACTGTCAATATTTATTGAAATATTCACATTAGTGAAAAGCAGGGGGCCGGGCAGAGATGGATAAACTCTTTACATAGTGATGTACCGCATACTGCAAGAATAACATTCCACCTCTGAGGCCTGAACAACTCTTTGGAAGAGGGAGTTCCTTACATCAAAGTTTTCTTTGTTTGGTGATTGTTTTTCAAAATAGTAGCTCAGCTTTCTTTTGATTTCTCAGATAAGAAACACTGCCTGAATCACATTTCTTGAACAGGAAAGTCATTTTAGCTCTAATAATAGCAGGTTGGCTGGTCATGCAGGGTGTTGGGGTTCATTTCAGATGGACCGCTCTCTGTGCTACCAGTCCATTTTGTAGCTGTTCCATCTTTTGCTTCTTATGTGGGTTTTTTTTTTTTTTTTGAGAGGGAAGGGGACCAAAAACAAAAACACACATTTTTCTGTTCAGTTTCGGTCCTTCCTGTGTCTCTAATGTTTCCTTCTGGTTTGTTTCAGTTACCTGTGTCTCTTTATCCCTCTCTCAATCTCAGTCGGACTAGGAAAGCAGGTAGATGTCACAATTTGGGGGTGGTGATGGATGAGTTCTGTGCCCACCAGGTAAAACACACAGCACTTGATTCATTTCTTAGGGTCATTGGTGTGGAGGAGATGTCACTGTCATCAAGTGGCTTAGACTAGAACTATCAGCATTCACACTCCTAGGAAACTGTGACTTTTGAATTAAAAAAACAGCTGGCATTAATGTCTTGTACGGTCAGCAGTACTGCACTTCCTTTTTTCTTTTCTTTCTTTTTTTGCTATGGTTGAAAGAGACTGAAAGAGAAAGGGAGATCTACTCTCAAAATGGATGCCAACATTAAGCTAAGGGAGGAATAGGATTTCTAGTGCACACACAGTAAAGCAAATTCATGCAAAAGTAAAGTAAATTCAGACGTCATCGCTTGTGAGAAACCATATTCATAACATAGGACTCTAGGCCAACCCAGTACTGCACCTTCCCTCACAAAATGTTGGGTGTGTGGCAAGTTAAGATGACTAATGCTAAAACCATCAGTGTCTAGTATTAGGATGACCGTAAACCAAATAGAAAAAGAATAAAAAAGACTTTAATTACCACTTTGGGTCAAGGTTGTCATAGTTACAGGAGCAGCTGCAGGAGACCATCAGACTACGAAAAGTGGTTTGGGCCAGTTTAGGAACTCTGAATCCAAAGCATGATAAAAGTTACAATGAGGAGGAATCTTCTCACCTTTCTCACCCTGAATTTACAGCTGTGAGTTAAAAGGCGAGTGACCAAGAAGCACACCAACAAAAATGGCATAGCTGTTGGGATAGCTGCTCACGAAATGTGTGCTGGCATTTAAATTACTCATTGAAGCTACTTTGTCATAACCGTGCATCTACCCATTTCATTTACAATCAATATTTTCAAACTCTGAGCCTAGGAAATATGCTAGTGAATATATTATGAAGTGTTTAAAACATTCTCCTCGGGCTATTTATGGGTAAGGAGGTTTTGACAATGTATGATATTTTGGAAACAGGAACAGGCAGAGGGTTCCTCGCCTCCCGACAGAGCGAAGATCACTGTGGTTCTCAGTGTGTCACACCAGGATAACTGAAATATTTGCTTTCCTGTCAAAACCATTATAATATGGAAAACTAAATCTTCCTTCCATTTGTGTAAATTGTTTTGAACACTCTTTGATTAGAGATGCCATGAAAGTACTAAGAGGTTTCTATATCCTTGGTTTACCTCATGAGCACATTTGGGAAATATATCAAAAGGTTCTAATCAAAAGTATGCCAGTCTGTTCAGATATTAAAGCACAGGGTTCTTGTAATTTTGACAAGAATACCAATTTATCTACTAGGAGAAAGGCAAGATATTTTGCTGCCTTAGGCAGAGCAGCGAATGATCCCACCCCAGTGTCAATTTCCATACCACCCAAGGGCAACCAGGTTATTCTGGCATCTCAGGTGAAAATTCTCTGGCAGGAAAAAATATACTTCAATAAGACATTAGCTGAAATTCTGTGACCATAAGTTATGCCATGTCAGGCTGCTGATGTCATTAGTCCTGGCGGTTTTTTTTTTAAGAAATAAAACATTTATGACTTCTCCCCTGAAGGTCCCAAGACTGCCATAGATTCCTTTTCATTATCAGGATGCTTTTGGGGCCATGCAGCACTTGTCCCTAGCAGGAAATGTGGGTCTCAAAGATCCCATGGAATCCTTTTTATTGTTAGGAAGCTTGGGGGGGGGGCATAAGATGTGAAGAAAAAATATTTAATTACCAAAACCACAATGACTTTACCCACAGTTGTGATTTTCAGTAATTAAATTCTCCCTACTCCCATCAATCGTATGAGCTGTAACTTATTCAACAGGATTTCAGTCATTAAATGATTATCCATTTTATTTCCTTTCACAGTATCTAAAACCAGCTTCCTGAGGTGGACATCTCGTTCTGCCTAATGGCAGAGCCAACTCTGCGCTTATTCAATGCACATACCTGTTTCCTTATTGCCACCTCAGCTAACAGCAGTGATTCTGTCAAGTCACAGTAAACCCTTGCCCTGTAAACCAGAGAACTATTATTAATTACCTATGTAATTGCTGTTTTTATAGTTATAGTTATATAGTTATAGTTATAGTCATTGGCATTTACTTTTATTTAAGAGTTATACAATCCTTTTACTATTAAAAGTAACAAAGCTGAAAGAAACATGCAGCTGTCTTCTCTGCAGAGGCTGACAAAAAAATACGAGAACCATTTTATACACACAATTTGTTAAGACAGGTCTGCTGGCAAGAAGATATTCTTTGTGAGTGTTACATCACGAGTATTTTATGAAATCATTCCTCCAGCCTTGTGGTCACAGTATTAGCAGTGGCTGGCCAGCTAGATAACAAACAACTACCTCAAGATTATATTTGACCTCCTTTGCATTTACCTGTCAACTGTGGATATTACATTATCTTATTTGTATATTTAAACCAATGGATAGAATATCTATAAGAAATTTTGTACTGCATTTGAGGGTTAAAAGTGATGATGTACCACTAAACTCATACAATGAAACAACCTTCAACAAACAACAGGAAAACAATGCAACAAAACAGAGCGTTTATCCTGGGACCAAAGAAAAACACCAAAAAACAACCACACCGTTTTCAAAGCTGCCTGCAGTGAGGTGGAGTGGAGCAGAAGAGTGATTTTGGCTGTCACAAAATATGTGAGCATTTAAGCAGAATGTCGTTGTCAGTGAATGTGATATAATTTGTGTAGTCAGTGGCTGGCTTATGTGAAATTGGCAAGGATATGCTTGATGAATATCGATGTACGGGACTATAGAGGAGGGGCAACATTCCCTGTGGTTTGGGGCAGAAGGCATTATGTAGCAGGAGAGTCATCTTTTAACCAAGGAAGACAGGATTACAGGTGTTTATAGAGACCCTTCTTTTAGTTCCCATACGCGGGGAGTGCTCTGCTACTGTGCCTTTCAATCTCCTGCTGTTGCATAATGGAACTCTCCCCCCCCCCCGTCCCCTAACCCTTGGTGACCTTCCTCTCCTCCAGCCCAGTGTTCTGTCATTTTTCCTCTATTTTTTTCTTCTTCACTTTTCTCCTACCCTATGTCTTTCTGGCCCTTTCTCTCTCTGCACCCCAATGCTAATCTATCATTTCATTTTACCGAGCTCCCCTTACAACTCAGCAGGCTCCCTCTTTCCATTTTTAAAATTTTGTTTGTTTGTTTGTTTCTTCAATTTTTTTTATACCATCAAATTAGTGTGAGGCACTACTCTGGGCCGTTAACAGATGGGTAAGGCAAACATAATACATAAAAACAGAAATAAAAGCAAAACAAATTAAATAAACAACATGAAAAAACACTAAGAGCATCGAGCAATAATCAGACAAGCAGCACAAATTTTGGCAAATTCATTGGAGAATGCCATTGAAAGCCTCTTTAAAAAGCCTCTTTTAAAGCAACCTCTTAAAAGTTGGGGGGGGGGGGGCAAGCGCAGCTCAACTGGAAGCCCAGTTGCATGGCATCAGCATATTGATGGCAATACACTCCAAATCTCCTGATGACCTCTCCCAGCAGCTGTACCCATGTTAAAAAGCATTGGGAATATTGATGACTCTCGGGGCACCCCACAATTGGGAGTGCAAGAGGCTGACAAATCCTCCCCTCCCGCTTTCTCTGGACACAACCATCGAGGAAAGATCAGCGCCTGCTGAGCACCAGTCCCCTGATTCTCGCACCCAGCAGTCTATCCAAGAGGATACCACAGTTAGTGGTATCAAAAGCTGCTAAGAGATCCAAGAGCACCTACAGGGTTGTTCCTCCCCCATCAGCCTCTCTTAAAAGGTCATTGTGCAGTGTGACTAATGCTGTCTCGTTACCCTGTCTGAACCCAGACTGGAATGGATCAAGACAATTCTTCTCCTCCAGGTATGTCTGGAGCTGCTCTGCCCCCCCCCCCCCCCCGATTATTTTGCCCATAAAGGGGATATTGGCAGCAGGTCTAAAATTATTTCAGCTGTCCATTGCCAAACTCAACCATTTCTAGATGGGTCATACCATAGTTTCCTTCACACAGGGGGTGGGGAGAGAAATAACAGTAACCCCATTGGCTGCTTTTAAAAGCCATGATGGGCCAGGGTTGAGGACAGAAGCAGCAAGCAGGTTACAGGCTGAAACTGAACCAGCTTGGGGGCACTAAAGAAGAAAACGGTACTTGGCATGTGGCGTGCTTTTCTACTACCTAAAAGCCCTTTGGAAAACTAAATTAGGCAGACTTCATTGCAGCTTCCTCTTTACTAGTCAATAAAATCTTCCACCTAGTGACTAAAGATGGTACTGCAGGCTACTGTCATAATCAGGTTACTGAAATTAATCAACTGATTGAGGAAAACAAGGAACCTGTAACACACCCCTGGTGTCTCCTCAGCATGCATACCAAGTTTCAGAAGTTTAAGTTTCCCAGTACTGGAGATACGGCAGAAAAAGACACATATATAATCTTCTTTATTCATATAAATAAAACCCGGTAGTGTAATATAAAATTATTTTTATATGCATGTGACTATGTCTCTATTATACCCCATTTTGATAAAATTCAATTTGTTGTGGTTATATACATTTTTAAACAAAACAACTACAAAATGAAATGTTTTATCTGCCCTCTAAAGCCCAACAGGGAGGATGCTGGGCCAAATGATTTTGGAAAATGTCCACAGTATTCAAGGTGTGAAAGGTTAAGAACCCACAGTGTCAAGCAGGTGAAATTTTTTGAATTACCCATCCATGCCTGTTAAGAGGACCCGGAAAATCTTTGAGATGGAATACTGTATCCAGTGTCCAAAGATGTGGGAGGAGGAGCAATAAAACTATGGTTATTTATTTGGCTTAAGACCATGAACTTCATCCTTTGTGCCTCTTTGGGTGTAAGGGTTGCTTGATCTGCAGCTACAGTAAGGCTCCTAGGCCAAGGCTCCTGCATGACTTAGGCAAGTCTAGCAACAGCTGTTTCTGTCTAGGCTGAGAAGGGGTTAGAAGAACCGATCAGAAGCCATGACTGATTGCACATGATCTTGCCTTCAGTAGCAACCAACAACCACTGTCCTTGAACAATACCCCGCTTACTAGCACCCGAGACATCCTCCTGTGAGGCGTGGCTAATTGACCTGAGTGTGGACTGAGTTTGTACCAGATTGTGGAGCTTATCTTGTTACTTGGACCTGTTCAGCTAGCAGAAATCTGCTTTTCACTCATAGCAACTGGTTCCAGCAAATTAATTTGCTTACATGTTTTAAATCTTGAAAGTTTTGGGGGAAGGGTAATATGTTGAAGCCCTAATGGTACCATAAAGAAAACAGGGCCTTCTCTGTGGCTGCTCCCAGGTTGTGGAATGTCTTCCCTGGGGAAACAAGGTCGGTCTCCTGTCCTTCCAGCAACAGGTGGTGATGATACTTTCTAGCAATGCTTTTAGCAACTATTTGGGCAACAATTTTTAATTTTGGGTGCTGCATATTATTTTATGTATGATTCTAAAGTGTTTTAACAGATTGTTTTAATACTAACATATGTTTAACCTTTTTAATGTTATAATTTTTCCTGTTTTAAACAGGTTTGTTTTTGTCACCTTTCTCCCATAGGGGACCCATGGTTTGTCTCTTAATAATTTGTCAGCTGCCTTGGGTCCTGTAATTGGGAGAAAAGTGATATAGAAATAAAATAAAATAAATCAAATGCACCATCCATGAGACCGAAATCTACTCCATTTTTACAAAGCGTGCAAATAAATGATCAGCACTGTCAAAGCACCTGCTAGGACCCATGACCTACCACAGCCCCTGCTGCTGCTTCTCCTCCCTTGCCACCTGCTTACCTGCTAGGGTTTTTTTTTTGTGAGCCCACCTGAGCAGGAAGCCCATTTAGACAAGGATCAGATATAGCTACTGCTGCTGTCTGCCAGATTGCTTCGTCATATTTCCCCTCCTTCTTAAAAAGGATAGGTAAGCAAACGATAAGTGGCTATGGACCTGGACGTACTGAGGGCCTCAAAACCTGGCACTTCAAACACTTGAGACCTGAATTATTTTTTCCATAAACATACAGCACAGTGGTTCCAACCTTAGGTAAGCCAGGTGTTCTTGGAAGGCAACTCCCAGAAGCCCCAGCCAACACAGCTGGCAGTGAAGGCTTCTGGGAACTGCAGTCCAAGAACACCCCTGGGTTACCCAAGGTTGGGAACCACTGGTCTAGCACAAGCAAGCTCTCCCAGCCCTATTTTAGAAATGTTAGTCAGAAGCAAACCTTAATATATCCAGTGTGCTTTACCCTCAAGGAAAGCTTTATAGCACCAAAGCTTAGGAGGCAGGTAAAAGGCAGGGAAAGTCTCTCTCTGCTCCATATAATAGCCTCCAGGGTTTCGTTGACCTTACTAGTTGCCTGGAGTGCTTTAATGCCTTTTACTGAGCCTAGCCAGACCCTCCATTGTCACACTTTGCCTGAAACAATCAAGCACAGTTGTTTATGGAAATAGGAAGTATGATGGTAAGGGATGTCTAATCTGAGGTTCACCTCAGTACCCGTGGCTCAGATCCCAAAGGCCCCTGGCCTCGGAGCACAGATCCATCTGTACAATCTGACTACGAATAGAACCAAACCGTATGGAACTTTCCTCTGGAAGCAAAGCATCAACCCATCGCCCATACAGAAAACCAGTCTAGAATTGGTTAGAAAAATGGATGGGGAACCAGGAATATGTCCAGTTACCGTGACACCAAGATGGAGGTTTCCATTTCTGACTCTTATTTATTATTTATTTCTTGAATTTATATACCACCCCATTGGTGCAATGCACTATTCCAGGTGGTTTATGATGACTCTACCCAGAAGTGATTTAAATATATATATTTAAATATATTTAAATACATATGTATGTATGTATGTATGTATGTATGTATGTATATGTATATGTATATATGTGTGTATATATGTATGTATATATATATGTATATATACATATATATATACATATACATACATACATACATACATATGTATTTAAATATATTTAAATATATATATCACTTCATATTTAAATTTAACATGAATTTAAATCACTTCATATTTAAATTCATTATACATTATATATGTATAATGTGGAAGCAGCAGGACCTTCCTATACCTACTTATAGGCTCTTGGTCCTCACTTGAGGAATTCAGGCTTCACAGAGCCCTCTTGTAACTTAACCAGTTAATCAGCAGTGTTTTATATACAGGGGACTAGCCAAGGTCTTAGAATAAACCTGAGGCAGGTAAAGGGAGGAGAAAATCTGGAGTTTTGATTGAGTTAATCTACCCTGTTTGAACATTATCAGTTAGAATCTGACTTGTTAGAGGTTGATAAATGTATACATTTTCCCCTCTCTTTCTTGTGACAGGCTTGCAGAAGCTCCAGATTTACACTGCACTGTGATGGACATCTGTCGAAAGCCAATATAAGGGGAAGAGAGTTCTTTAATAAGATTATATACTGTATGATAGATGTGATTTGTACTAACACATTATGGGCAAAATCACAAGTCCCATAACTCTGTAGTACACTCTGCCTGTTATTTAAAGGGTGGGAGAGCTCATTATTTCTTCCCAGATTGGGAAGCAGCTCTAGGTTGACTATCATGTGGAAAGAATGTAACATGCATACTAGCCGTTACGTCAAACAAAGTGTTAAGAGTGCATTTCATCAATCCTGCCTCATAGGCTTTTATCCTGAGTTGCCATAAGAAATATCAGGGAAGAATGAATAACACAGTATGGCATTTTTATAGTCTAAAAAGCTACAATGGGTGGCTCAGTCTACTCTCCAATGCAGAAAAAGGATTACAGTTAGAATGTGCTCTGACTGATGCCGTATTAAGAATGCATTTATTCTGAAGTACCTTTTAACATCTCCACTTGGGAATGGTATATTAATGGGGCCTAAGGATTTATCTGTTTATGATATTTGTATATTATCTTTCATATAAATCTGCCCTAGAGTTCTTAATAATATAAACATATACAATTATGTCGTTTATATGCTACACTATTAAAGCACGAGTACCTGCACATTTGTATTGAGAAAGCACATTCCAGATTGGTTAGGATATGTTTTACCAACCGCAGATGTTCTGAATGCCAAAGAACGTGTAAAATAACCTCGATGTGTCATGGGGAGAAATATGGTGGTGGCAATGGATTTTTCCTCCCAACAGTCAAGGCTGCAAAAAGTAGGACTGCCAGGTCTCAGAGAACTGCCAGGACTGCCAGACAAATCTCAGAGAGAACAGCGCTGGAGGAAGATAAATTTGTTCTATATCTGTGTGAGAGAAAGAAAGAGGGGGCTTTCAAGCAGGGGTGGCAAGTTTAGCAAGACTGAGGATCACTTTTCAGACGGGCAAACTGCTGAGGGTGTGTGAGCAGTTTCAAGGGGACATGGCCGAATAGAAATGAGCATGGCCAAAATGGCTAAACAGCTAATTGCTTTCAATTAAAAAAAATAGATTATGTTATTTCAGTACTTCTGAGGAACCTACAAACATGTAAAGGATGCTGTGTGTGCACAGTGTGACTTATGGCAACCCTACCAGTGTTTTCACAGTATTTGACATATTTAAGGGCGAGTTTCACCAGTGCCATCCCCCAGTGAGTTTCCTATGGCCAAGGAGGGATTTGAGCCCAAATCTCCTGAATCCTAGCCCAATGCTCTGTCCGTTGCACCATGCTGGCTCTTGTAAAGTATGCTACCAAACAATATATAATATGTAAAAGAAGTGGATTTCCAAATATATATAGTTCTATGTCTTTATATATAATGTATATATAGTCTAATGTTCCTTTTTATGTCTTAAATATTATTCCTTAGATAAAATTAATTTTTTGTTGTACAGTACTGGGATAGTCTGAATTCAAAACATAAGAACACATACCAACTCCTATTTATCTTTATCCACTTGTTTCGTGTATTGTTTAGTGGCAACACATATTTACCCTGTTTCCCCGAAAATAAGACATAACCTGAAAATAAGCCCTAGTATGATTTTTCAGGATGCTCATAATAGAAACCCTACCCCAAAAATAAGCCCCAGTTAAGTGAAACCCCGCCCTCCACCATTGTGCAGCAACCAGAAGATGACATGACTATATTTGAATAAATGTAGATTGTTGTACATGAAAAAATAAAACATCCCCTGAAAATAAGCCCTACTGCGTTTTTTGGAGCAAAAATTAATATAAGACCCTGTCTTATTTTTGGGGAAACATGGTATTCATGATGATGGCCGCAACAGCAACTCCAGAACAGCTCTATGATAATAAAAATCCTTCAGATTTAAGCCTCTTAAATTGTAAAATAACAAAATACCTAATTCTCATTAATAAACAATAAAGATTTAAGAAAGAGAGATGCTGGGAAAACGCTTATTAGGGCAGAATATACTTTTCTGTTTACTTTTTTAATTTTGCCCTCTAGCAAACAATGCAGCAAAGAAAAAAAAAATCAGTTCTCCAACCTAGATACATGTGCTGAGAAAATTCACATCATGGCTATCAGTTCTGCATCCATTGTTCTGAAATGTTTATTATTTTGTACAGGTTAATGGGAGAAATCCTGTTGCACAAGTTTATGTCATGTAAGGCTGATGACATCATCAGTCATGGCTTTTTTGGGGGAATTAAACATTTCTGTTCCCCGCACCCCACCCCCAAGTTCCAAGGCTCCCTTGGGATCCTGTTTGTCTTGGGGAACCCTTTGGGGGCTGCAGAATGGGGAGGGAGAGAGTTTAATGTCTGAAAATTGCTGCCAGTGAGATTATTCTACTGGTGGCAGTGATTTTTGAAAATTAAAGACTCCATCCCCATCCTGACTGCCCCCCCCCACGTCTTCCCCAGGACAAATGGGATCCCAAGGGATTATAATTCCAGAAAAACTGTTATGACTGATGGCATCACCCGTTTTTCAGAGTACAGCTGCACAGCAGGATTTCAGTCATTGTGATTTTGCTAGCGACTGGGAACGGAAAAGAGCCAGATGGGAATCACTGAAGTTGCAAAACTTACTGAGCCACCTCACAGCAGGCACTGTGAACTCCACTTCAAGCATATCTCAGTAAAGACTGGAAGATTGCTTTTGTTTGTTTGTTTGTTTGTTTGTTCGTTCCATTTTTACCCTGCCCATCTAGATTCGGGAATCTACTCTGGGCGGCTTACAAAATATAAAGATAAAAACAGCATTAAAATAAATTTGATGATAAAAGCAATAAAGATCAATAAAGAAAACAGGATCCAAGATGGGGTAAGGAAGCTATATAATGGGAGGGGGGAAGGCCTGCCGGAAGAACCAAGTCTTCAACTTGTTTTTAAAAATTCCCAGCGAGGGTGCCAGTCGAATCTCCGGTGGCAAGGTATTCCAAAGATGAGGGGCCACCACCGAGAAGGCCTGATTTCTTGTTCTCTCCTTCCGGGCCTCTCTCGGGGTTAAGCCCCTCAACCTTCTGGTCTGGCTTGATCGAGTGACACGAGTAGAGCTAGGTGGAGACAGGCGCTCTACCAGGTATCAATGCCCTAAACCGTTTAGGGCTTTATATGTAAACATTAGTACCTTGAAATCAATGTGGAAATGAATGGGTAACTAGTGTAAGGCCACCAGAGTGGGGGAAATATGTTGGTGTCTTTTCACCCCAGTTAATAATCTGGCAGCCGTGTTCTGGACCATTTGTAGTTTCCGCATCAGTCTCAAAGGCAACCCCACATAGAGAACATTGCAGTAGTCTAATCTCGAGACTATGAGTGCATGGACCAGAGTGGTGAACGACCCGACATCAAGATAGGAGCGCAGCTGGGCAATCCGCCAAAGATATAAGTGGGCGGAGCGGATCACAGACGCCACCTGGGACTCCATGGTAAGCGCTGGGTCAAGATGGACCTCCAAGCTGTGGGCCACACTCTTCGTGGTGAGTTGCCCCCCAAAATAGAGCGAGTTTTTCAAACCAGTGATAGAAGGGGCACCCACCCTCAGGACCTCTGTCTTGTCTGGGTTCAGCCTCAGTCCATTCTCCTGCATCCATTGCTGTACGGCCCCCAGGCAGCGCTCAAGGGACGCAACGGCATCCACTGCTGTTGGAAAAAAGGAGATGTAGAGCTGCATGTCATCAGCATACTGGTGACACGAAGCACCACATCCCCTGATGACCCCACCCAGCGGCCTCATATAGATATTAAACAGCATTGGAGAGATGATCAATCCCTGCGGCACCTGACAATTGAGGAGCCACAGGGCCGATACATTCTCTCCAAGCTGGACTCTCTGGGAGTGGTCCTCCAAAAAAGGGTTGGAGCCAAGCAAGAGGTAGGCCACCAATCCCCAATTCGGAGAGCCTCCCCAGGAGGATACCGTGGTCAACGGTATCAAAGGTGGCTGAGATATCGAGGAGGAACAACAAGGACATTTTGCCCCCGTCGGCCTCCCTCAAAAGGTCATCAAACAGGGCAACCAATGCTGTTTCCGTGCCATGGCGCGGCCTGAAGCCCGACTGGAATGGATCCAGGGCATTGGTCTCATCCAAGAGAGCCTGCAGCTGATCGGTGACCACCCTCTCTACTGCCTTGCTAAGGAAAGAAACATTGGCGACGGGCCTATAATTGCCAATGTCGTCCGCTGCCAACCTCGGTTTCTTCCTAATGGGCCTAATGAGTGTCTCCTTGAGGGCATTGCCCTCCTGGAGAGACCCATTTATTATAGCAGTGACCCATTCAGTTGTTACGGGCCTGGCCGCTTTGATTAGCCAGGTCGGGCAAGGGTCAAGGGAGAAGGTGGTGGCACAACAGCGGTCAAGCACCTTGTCAACCTCAAGTGACGTCACCAGCTGAAAGTGAATGACTGTCATCAGACAGGACAGAGCGCTGGATATCTCTGCTCGATCTAGTGGTTTCAAATAGGGGGATAGGTCTTGGCGGATGGCCTCCACTTTAGATTTTAAAAAGGCTGCAAATTGGTCAGGTGAAATACTAGGGGGAGGCCAATCACTGTGACCAATTCCGGATAGGTCGTGTACTATACGGAATAACTTCGCCTGCTGGTTGGAAGCTTCGCTTATCCGGACAGCGAAGTAAGCTCTCTTTGCAGCCTTTATCTTAGAAAGATAAAGGTTGGTCTCGATCTTGACAGCTTTTAAATTATTTCCCGTCGGGTCCCGCCTCCAATTGCTCTCTAGTCTTCTCCTATTTTGCTTTTTCTTAAAAGAAACAAACACGAGTGAACTTTAGAAAACAACACCAAGGAAGCTGAGTCTGCAATATATATCCCATTCCATGCTTTTAAAAATCCAGTTAATTAGATGTGGGGAACATTCCATCCTCTCCAAAATACGTGGCAGAGAAGGAAAAAAAAAAAGATACAAATCTCTGAAAACGGTAGGAACATCCCTACTGCCACCATAACATGGTTCCTTCATAGGCTGGGTCAGTGTCTGTGGCAGAAACTGCTGGCCCATAAAGAGTTAGGACATCTTTTAAAACAAGAGGCCAAGGTAATTCTCAGACTTTCCGTCTGGTGCATTGTTTGGGAGAGCTTGAAAAGGCAAGGGAGGGCCTGGGAAAGGGAGGCTCAAGCCAGTTCCACAGTACCTCACCCCTTCCTTTTGTTTAACCTTGCAAAGGACAGAACGACGTTGGTCTACAAACTTAGGCGGGAATAGGAACAAGGCTCTTTGGAAGTCCACGACACCTCCCGTGAATACTCAGACCAAAGCAAACTTACATGAGGAGAATCTGGACGGTCCCAGGTGCCTCACTCTGTAACGTGGCCAGCCTTCCTTTCAGTGTGGCAAGCAGCCGGACATGTGCAGAAAGAACAAAAAGACTTGCAAGGCAGGCATGCTAGTGAGAAAGAAAAACGGAAGGCGTTATCTTCATACTTACCAACACCTCAACCTTTGTACACATGAACCCACTGCTTTGATTACCAGCAGCACCAGCTGTACTTCCTCAAAGGACAGAAGTGGGAGGGACAGGGGCCCTGGCCTTTCAAGTGGTGTGCAAAGACTTCTATGGAACTTCTTTTCTCTAGCCTGAATGGCACATGAAGACAGCTGAGCGCCTCAGAATACACAAAGAAGGATTGTCCCTCTGTAATATTGTACTGCTTTGCACATCTTCATTTATTTCTTCATTTATTCTTGCATTTAATCTCACTTATACTTACTAAGTAATGTCTACTTTCCTCCTGTTCTAGAAGTTTAGGCTCCTCTCATTTATTTCCTGTACCTTGTGCCTGAGCACACTCACCCTAGACCAGTGGTACCCCAACCTTGGGTAACCCAGGTGTTGTTGGACTACAACTCCCAGAAAGCGCAGCTGGTGGTGAAGGCTTCTGGGAATTACAGTCCAACAACACCTGGGTTACCCAAGGTTGGGGTACCACTGGTCTAGACCATTGTCTCTTCTGCTGTTTTACTGTGAGATTGGTTGGGTACCCTTGCAATCTGCTTAGCTGAAGCATCTAAGTCCTTCTTCTGAATGCTTAACTCAATTGCCCTTGTTTTTACTCCATCCGTTGGAGGAATTAATGACTAGATCAGGCTCACTATGTCACTGGCAAGTGTTCAGCTCTCTGATGCTGAAATATAAAGGACACAGGTGCTAAACAGGATTCTGGATCCCTGAAAATGCATGATGTAGATTATTGGATTCAAGGTAGAAATGGTCAAGGAAGTATCTGGATGGTAGTGCTTGGGATAAGCCCTCATTGCAAACCTCTTGGGTTAAGTGATCCAGCAGGAATCTCCACACAGAAATCTCCATGTAAAAGCTGTCCAGTAGACAGACTGCAAATTTATAACGTTATAGTACCAAAGAGGGCAAGGTTTGACTGCAGATGGCTTCTCTCCACCACCAATTCACTGTAATTTAATAATCACTCTCTGTCCCCAGACAACTGTACTGTAATGTTGTGGGGGAGAGCAGTGCATACCAGAGCCAGGGCTTGCGTGGCTGAAGCCTTGAGACTTTCTGAAAAGCAGGGAGGATGACATAATTTCCCACCCCCAGGCCTCCTTGCTGCCTTTGAGCTTTGCTGCAGTCTTCCCAGAAACAGGATATTGTTGCAAATTATCCCCATTGTAATAAGTGCCTGAGGGCCATATGGTCTTGAATGGGCAATTAAAAGCCATTAATATTACAAAAGACCTGCTCCTCAATGGTTGATATGCACCAGTTGGCTGTCATATTTGGACCCAACTCACAAGACAGGGATGCTATGGGGAATGTCATGGCGAGCACCGGCACTTCCAGATTTGCTACTACACCACTGGAGAAAGGCTATGGCTCTCTAATACAAGTTTTTATTGACCTGAGCCAAGAGGCCAATTAAAAAAGGCCGTTTCCAGGATTCTTTTGGGTCAGCCACAATAGCAGCTTTGAGTCAGTCCTTCCTCCTTAGGTGAGTGGTTCTCAAACTTGGAGCTCAAAATGGTCATGGACGATACCTGCAAAATATTCCGACCACTGGCTAAGACTTCTGGATGTTGCTGTCCAAGAACATCAGGAAATTAATTTTAGGAGCCACTGCATTAGCTACGGGTGTGGCAAAAGAAAGATCTCTGCTAGAGATCCTGGCCAATCACATCCAGCCAAAGTACTGGGCTGTAAGGAACAAATAGTCTGGTTCTTTGCATAAGGCTCCTGTTCTTGTGAGCTCAGAGTCCTAATGCCTGCTTTTACAAGTTAGTGTCAGAAAACAGGCAGACTGCAAACCTCCCAAAATCAACACCTCAGGTAATTTCATGAACAGGAAGGTAGGCTGGAAGCAGTTAATTCAATTAACCCTCCTGTTTGTTAAATTGCATGGGGTGTTGACTGGATATGATTCTGCTCATTCTGTTCCAAAAAAGGACATAGAAGAAGCCCTGATGGGAAAGCAGAATGCAGCAGACTGGGTAAGCGAAACACCATTGATATAAAAGGTGAATATGAGTACAGCTCTTCTTTTTAGACATAGCTGCGGAAGAAATTATTAAAGTAAGCATTCTGATGAACTTCTATAGACTACAAAAATTAAGAAAGTGCCACAGATGCTGAAACGTCATCATTCCACTTATACATTTAATATTAAAATAAGGAATATGACATTATTTTTATTCCCCATCCAAAGCTTGATCTTACCAAAAATCTACCAGGGCTCTGTCTTCAGCCAAAAGGAAAACAATGCCTGACCCAGTTCAAGAAGAATAAAGAAGGAAGCAAGGGAGCTGCTACCCAATATAGGTGAAGAGGTGGTACAAAAATACCGAACTACTTCAAATGAATCCAGGCTACCAAAGGAACTTGCAACCATGTCTACAATCTCTTGAAAATTTTTGTAGAACAGATGAGATCCCTGAAGATTAGAGCAAGTAAATCTTCTCCCCATCTTAAGAAAAGGGGTGGGTGGGAGAGCATCTGGACAACTATTTTTTGATATTGGGTTCCAGTTATTCTGTGAGCATTTAAAAAAGAACGCCATGACTGCTAAGACCTAGATTTCTCAAAAATACATCATACTAGGCTAATCATATTTTTGACAGTGTCAGATGTTTGATAGATGAGAGGAATGCTGTATACCATGATTTCTGCAAGGCTTTTAATAAGGGCCTTCATGATAATCCTGTGGGTGAGCTGATTAAAAAGTGGGCGAAAAGATGGTACAGCTAAGTGAGTTTGTAGGTGGCTGATGGGCCATAACCAAAGAGGAAATAAGATGATTAAAGAAAATACTGTTACTCCTGCGGTTATCTAGAGTTGTTGTTATCATGTGCCATCGTCACCTCCGAGTTAAAGCAACACTATGAATGAGGAATCTCCAGAAAGTCCTGTCCTCAACAGCCCTGCTCAGCATTTGCAAACTCAAGCCTGTGGATTCCTTTAGGGAGTCAATCCATCTTGTATTTGGCCTTCCTCTTTTCCTGCTGCCTTTTCCAGAGAATCTTGCCGTCTCATGGAGACTTATCTAAATAATCAAATGACAAGACAAAAAGAGTTTTTGCCTTGGTATCAGAGAGAAAGAGGGGGATAGTAGCCCACAAAAAATCCAGAGTAAGAAGGGACAGACGAGATAGTTGTGTAATGTTTTCTGAGCAGTCAGCACCAGGAGCCCTCTCCCTGGAAGCACCCAATTCCACCCCTCCTGTGTTTTCCCCCCATTCCAGTATGCTCAGGCAGTTCAGAAAGTGGATGAACATATTCCTGAAAAAGTATTTTCTGGTTGAATTATAGTGCAACTCATTGATCTGTCCATCGAACACCTATAAAGAGATGCTTTGTTGTTTAAGAATGAAGTCCACTGTTTGCCTACAGCATCTGTCAATAAGAGAAACACAAAATAATCCCAATATAGATTTTATTTTGTAAAAGATTTATTTCCACCCATTCCCAGTGTTCTCTCTAGTTCTTAGCGGAGCAGCAGCAACCCACCTGGTTTGAGCAAGGAATGGGGAAGAGTAGTTTATAGGGCTCTTAGGGAGTTGTCTGGTGTCAGACTTCCTGATCTGACACATCGCATCTCCCCTTTCCTTTCCTCTTGGCCTTGCTTTGTTTCTTAGCTGCCTCAAGTAAGACCAATCCAGATAATATACTTTCCAGAAGGAAGTTGGTTTGGTTCCCTGTAGCCACCTCCAGACCATGCGGGTCCAACTCCAAAGGCTGATATGGCGTATTGCCTCTCCAAAAGCTTGGAGTCACATTTGGATAATGAAGCTTCCAAGAGCACTCTGTTAGGGAAAACAAACCTTGGAGCCCAAGATAACAAGTTACACAGAGTCTCTTATCTCGTAGCTTCAAATCCTCCCCTTTATAAGCAGAGCAAAGACGTGGACGTATGAGAAATAACACGGAGTTCTGATAATACTTATAGCATAATATATTAGACTTGGTCAGACATATATACATGGCAATATATACATAGGCATAGATCTCTCAGAGCAACATAACATTCACATAAGTAAAGTAATGACCACCAGACTCACAACTGAGTGGCAAAGTGCTGTTCTCACTCTCTTGCTTAAATAGTGAGAGCAGCCTATCACTGCAGACAAAGCAGCTGAACATGGTTGACAAGCATTACCTAAGCTTGTCCCATCTGTATGCTATCAGTCATCCATTGACTTGACGTTACAGGCATGACTTTGCATTCTCACTACAATATTAAATTTAACCCCTTGCTCACTTAAAGGAACAAATCCTGACAGTGTACTTATCCTGATGCTTGCTACTGTCAACGCCATTATTTCTTTTAGGTGGCACCTCTTGCAGGGTATGCATGTGTGGATGTTGATATGCCTCTTGGTAAAAGGAGGCAAACGTCCCATTCTTGAAGAAAGCACTGGGGGAATCTTTCTAAAGAAATCTATACCAGCCTCCAAGGCTTGTAACAAACCTTGCTGAGTATTCCTTCAGCAGGAAGATTCTTGTGGAAGAGTGTGCTCTGCAGCATCAGATGCCATTAGAAAGGATTACTTCTCTAGGGCTATTTTTGTCTGGTTTGAGGCTGTTTTATCTTTTTTAAAAAAGTGTTTGGCACCCGATCTAGCCTCGGAAGCAGGAGGAATGCCACTTTGACATTTCTCCTAGAATTTTCAACAGTTTTTTTTTTTAAATATACCTTTGGCTGCAATATCCTTCTGGATATGTTGGGTGAGTTAAAGGCATTGAGATGGCTCCATTGCCAGCCAAAAGACTATGCCAAACAAATGCCCTGTTGACCTTTATGCTCTGTGGTCCTAGAAAATGTTGAGCAGCCGCATTTATTCTCTTTTGAATGGAACTTGAAGTGTCCCTAAAAGGATTAAGCTCACCACTTGGAGATGCTGATTGACCCCGCCTTGTCACTGAAGGCCATGTGACCTCCATGACAAGCAGCACCTTCCAGAAGCTAAGTCTGGTGTGCCAGTTGCCACTGCTCCTGGACGGAAATAGTTTAACCAGATATCCTTCCATAGACTGTACGCAGATCTGAGAATTCCAAAGCCTGTATGTCAAGCTGCATTTGAGGATCACATAGAAGTGGCTGTCAAGCTGTGGAAATCTGAATGTATAGAGTGCTAAAATAATTAAGGGAGGTGTAGAAATGCAGCCCTGGAAATGTAGGCTGTATTTTTAAAATGACTTTACTAAAAGTCACTGCAAAACAATAAATCCCAACTAAGTCTGAAAGCAAGGTCACTTGTACCATAACACTCCTGACAGCTAAACGTCTTTACAAATGATAGCTGTAAGCAATGGAGAAAACTGAATGTGAATTGAAATAAGCAGAACTTTGCAACATGTTTATGCAACTAGCAAGTTGCATTTTCAGATCCTGTGACTTGCTCTACTTTATCTTACTAGATTTGTCTTTTATACCCATTGTAATCTGCAGGCTCTGTAACTGTTAGTCAGAATAATAATACTTATTGTCATGGTGGCATCTTGCCAGATTCTGATTGACGGGAATTGTATTTACAGGAGTAGTAAAAGCAATGGAAATTTACATTATAATTTTTCTGACTGTGCATTCAGGACCCTATAATGTACAGGTCCTGCAAAAGATAGTTGTTTACAGATTGAAGGGAAATATAAACATCAGAAAGAAATATAAATATAGGGACTCAGGAGACACAAAAAAAAATGCAACACAACACACCATGCCATACACACCGATACCAACAACACTGATACACTGTCAATTAGCAGCAACAACAACAGCAGATGAGGATAAAATGGATTTTCCTCCATAGAGTCAAACTGGTTTGGCTGGGTGAGCATTTAAGAGTAATTTTCTGTGTGTCTTATAATTTATTTATATGCCACCTTTCTTCAAAAGGATCCAAGGCTAATATGCTTAGACTAAGAAATGAATTTTTGTTTAATATATTCTTACTTTTAAGAACATTGATATTTTAAGACATGTATCCTCTTTTTGATTGTGTATTTTAAGATTATTACTTTTTTGGAATGTAATAAAAACATTCTTTTTAGTATTTTATTGTATTTTTTATGCTCCTGTATTTTGGATTGATTCTGACTTAAGTATTT
Organism: Intellagama lesueurii; assembly: GCA_037013535.1. Classification (NCBI taxonomy): domain Eukaryota; kingdom Metazoa; phylum Chordata; class Lepidosauria; order Squamata; family Agamidae; genus Intellagama; species Intellagama lesueurii. The sequence goes on from JBAJHW010000002.1 coordinate 182,757,689, forward strand.
GCCTGCAACCTAAGTTTAGTTCTCATACATTTTTAAGCATTTGTGCCTACAGTTTTAAATAGTTGTAAGACTTTTGGATGTTTTCAATATTTGGGATGTTATTTTTGTGTATATGGAACATAAAAGGCAGATGAATAAACCTTGTAGAAACAGAAGCTGATGTTGTCCAGAATTATTGCAACCATGAAAAAAACCTTGATACGCAGATGAATTTTTATATGATTGGAAATGATTGTCTTGATTTCATTCTGGAATTAACACTTTTTTTGGAATAAATACCTGCTTTGACAAACACAGTCTTCTGTTTCCCCCCCTAGAGGTCTATAAATCTAAAAGACTCTTAGGGAGATGTTCAAGCATCAGACTAACCTGACCCTGATACCTATCATTCCCACCTGTCAGAGGTTAGATATAATCTTGGGTATACTGCTTTAAGTGCACAAGGTCTCAAAAGTTAGACTGAGGTTAGATAAGATTGGTTGAAATTTTGTTGCTTAACATAGTAAGTCACAAAAGAGCAGGCACATTTAAATCAATGGAATTGAATGGAGTTGACTCACCAAAGCACCGCTGATTCAATGGGCCTACTCTAGTGTATCTAACTATGAACTGGGATTTCAGCCAATCTTTCTTATTTAATTGCAGTCTTCACTAAAGTTTTTTGATGTTGTCAGTAGAAATTGCCAATTATATGGCCATATCTTGAATCAAGAGCTTTGTTTACCAACAACTTCATTCACGTATAAAGCTATGTAAGTCAATAAGAGGTATGACAAAAAAAGTTCATATGACTTATCTAGACTACAAGTGGACAATAGATTTTAGGGAGCAGATCTCAAACAACTACACAGTGATTGTTCGTCTGTCTGGAAGAACATGGTTTCTTAATTTTGACAAGGTTGGGTCACCTCAAACGCCACTCCTCACATATGTACCCATCCATTCATATGATCATCATTAGAGGCTGTTCCCCAGAGATTCCTGCCAACAGACTTCAGATGGGCAAGAATCAAACAAAATACTTTTTGAGTTGAGGCACACCATTCATAGAATATTGGTCCCAGGAGAGTCAACACGGTGTAGACATTTATCTTCAGCAAGATCATTTTCCCAACATGGCAAAATTTATCTGCTGTGGAGTTTTATTTTACTTTATCTGCTGCGGAGTTTTTACTTTACTCAGATATAGAATGAGGTGTAAATCTTTTAGAAGTATGAAATAAATGTTTTCAAACAAGATGTTTTGGGGGAAAAAAGTTTCAGCCTCCTTACATAAAATCAGAGTGAATGGACTTGTTTATCAGTGACTCTTTCATAAGTTTAAAAACAAATATTTCTGTTTGGAATGATAGAAAATTCTTTCTGTGTTGATTCTGTATCAGTGATTTTTTTTTATCATAATAAGTAGGTAATTCTATTCATGACTGGACCTTTCTTTTGACTGACATATCATTCATTCAGACCTTTTTATTTTTTAAACTTTTGGTTGGCATAAAACTAGATTGGTTTGTGTTGTGTTTGTGACTAAGCATACACATTGATTTTGGCTTCAATGACTCCCATGCTGAAATTGTGCAGTGACTAAAAGCAAGGTAATCAAGTGTGTAGCTGAAAAATATTTTTTGTTCCCAGCACTGCAGGAAGTATTCACCAGCACATAATTTATCTCTATTTATTTTATTTTGCTATTACTTTTTTTAAAATTACAAAGCAAGCTTTCAATATTTCGTGGGAAGGTCAAGAGTCCCAGTAGAACATGAACATAAACACCAACCATTGTAAAACAAATGTTTCAATATCTGACAGTTTTAGCCATTTGCAACTTCTTATTCTACCTAACTGCAGATACAAAATTAGGACGACACCATATAGAATGCAAACTATTTATTCATCTCTTGATTGCAGTCTTCACTCAAAGATGTCAGTTCTTATGGAAGACTAAATACCTGTATTGGGCAAAATCCTTTGGGGGAAAAACTATGTAGTGGAAGTTGATGATGTCATCAACTCCTAACAGCCAAACTCAATGCTGATGTTCCTGTTTCAAGTTCTCTTTTGCCCATGGAAACCTTTGAGAGCCTTGGGAACGGGATGTGTTGACTTTAATAACCAAAAATCATCACCAGATTGCCGCTGCCATGTTCAAGTCTGCTGGAGGTGATCTGGCAGGGATTTTTGGTGATTAAAGTCTCCCCCTCTTCGAATTCCAAGGCTCCAAAGGCTTCCCCCTTGGCAAAAGGGAGCCCTAGGGAGCCTCAAAACCTAAAATAGGGAAATAGGAAGCATTTAATTAATTCAAACTTAGTTTTACTGGTGGAAGCTGATGGCATAATCAGTTTCTGCTGCAGAAAGTTGTGTGAACAGGGTATTGGCGATTGTGTTTTATTCTGTAAAATGCCTCAGCATGTTTGGATTCAGGGGTGGGTGGGATGGGGAAGTTAAAAAGGAGAAACCATCACAACCAGGTTGCTGTTAACTGTCCCTTGGGTATTTATGTGTAGACTATTTGTGACTAACAGGAATGAAAACTTGGTTGGTAATTTAACTCATAAAGAAATCTATTTTCAAAAGTCGCAGTACTCCACGTGTTAATGCAGTACATCTCCATGTTTTGCATGTGTTGTTCTCAGCATGGCTGAGGACCCAAATAAGCACATTTGCCCCATCACCTGAGGCTCTGACCACAAGATCATCCAGCCCTTCAGAGCTCTCAGTCACCCACTTACACACAGGGCTGACTCCAAAGAGCTGGCTGAAATAAAGCAAGAGGTCACCTTCTATCCTTGGGCTGTAAGATCCCCAGTCTTGCACCAGCTTGCCCAGACTTGACTATACAGCTCCGTCACCTCTGGCAAGTTAGTTTGCGCAAGAGATTAACAGCTTTTAGAGTGTTTTCTGCAGAACAAGCTTCTCATTTAACTATCTCATTTAAACTGTACTGTTTGGTCTCTATTCCTTTCACACCTTATTTTTGTTTTCGCAGGATAATTCTTTAAATCCCTCATTCTTTCCCCAATCACTCTGTTACCCTTTTTCTGTCACTCCTTTAACTTACTTGTTCATCTTGCAGAATATTAGAACATTACATATAGGGAACATACATATATTAAGAGCCCAATATTTTTAGCCTTAATAAAATATATATCTTGTTTACCCACTTGACCACTATGAAACAGACAGGTGTCTTAACTTTATCCTGATACAACGAAAAAGAATTCTGCAGAAGACAATACATTTCTAGCCCCAATAACAGATATTAGGCAACAATAAATTACAGAAAGACTCATTTATGGATTCTGATTTAATTTCCAGCTCAAAGGAATGGCAAAACTAAGAAATACTTAGTGTATTGGGAGTTGTTGTTTAAGTATTTATACCAAATATTACACACCTTTATGTGCAGCTTGGGTTTAGTAGTATATTTGAATAATAACAATAACTATATGCTATCTTAGTGGTTTAGGTATCTGCCTACGGAGTCAGAGATTGGGAGTTTGATTCTCCACTGTGACTCCTCAGAGAAGAGCCAGCCTGTGTGGCCTTGGGCGAGCTGCATAGTCCAAGGATGCTTCCAGAAGAAGGGAATGGTAAATCACTTCTGAGTATTGTTTACTTGGAAAACCCTGAAAAGTCAGAACCATAAGTCAGAATTGACTTGACAGCATATTATTATTATTATATTCCTGTTCAGCAATGGAAACTCATTGAGGGTGTGGAATAGATAAAATCACTCCTTAAATATTTTACTTACCTTGAAAGCCGTACTATGGTCACTAGAAGTCAGTTCCAACTTGATGGCAGATAACAACAACAAATATTCTAATAGTAACAATAATTGTATGCCATCAAGTTGATTGTAACTTACAGTGGCCTCTTTCAGAGTTTCCTAGGTATACGGTAATCAGAAGTGGTTTACCGTATACATTTATCTTATCATGCAAACATTCTTCTTCTCAAACATTTTGTATCAGATGCTGAAGTTCAGATTTCTATATCAGATATGAAAATTATGCCTAAATGATCTAGTGAACTTGCTCATTTACCATATTCTGCTAGCCCATTTTCAGGATCTATCATTTCACTGCCATCAAACTATTCATGGCAGGATTTAAAAGCCACATCAGACAGTTCACCAAATTCCAGTAAATTCTAAACAAAAAACAATGCTGCCTAACTTTGATCATTCAGGGCAGCCATCAACTGAAAAGAGTAAATGTATTTGCTTGCTTTATATGATTCTGTTGCACTTTAGCATATTTTTTAAATTATGCATGAATTTGGAATAAAATACCTTACCACGGACCATTAAGGCACAGTCTCAAAGCACTTGTGAAATCAGCAGGCAAAACTGGATGAAAACTGAGGTGTAGTAGAACCACCCTAAAAATGATCCATCAAAAGTGCACTAAAATTGAGCACAGCAATGATTATGAGTGCTATTGTAGTTGTGTCCTTCTTGAAGTAAGGGGGTGGATAGTAAGAAATAACATGGCTGCAGTCAGTTGTGTCCACTCTCTCCAGGGAATGAACACTACTGGAAACAATGGGAAGGGATTCACTTCTGGACAGACATTTTGCTTGGATAATTCTTCATAATCAAGCACTGAATTGACCATGTCTGTCTAAATATCGTATTCCCTCCAAATATGTGTTCCCCAGTTTCACGCAGCTTTTGGCTGCAACTTTAAGTTTCTGCGTTGCCATACGATGTGTTCACTGAAACATAACATATGGGTTTAACTTAACACAACCTCCCTTCCCCAACATTGTCAAATCCTAAACTTAAGCCAAAGTTTCATACTAACCTTGTACTATTATGTGCATACTAATTTTGCACTATTACTTGCTAATGTTTAGCTCTCCAACCATGATTTAAAACGGGAGTCAACTCAAGGTAGCTTGTGCTAGAGGGGAAGGGGGCATTAGTGGATATAAAATACCGTACATATCCACATAAACAAAATTCATCCATGACTTGCCTGCCAGTCTGAGCCCCACCCTTGCAATGATAAAAACAGTTCTGGAAGCCCTGTTTATTAACCATTAAAAATAATCTACCATTTCTGATGAATGATTTGTCCTGAAACAGTGCTGCAGGGCAGGTTCCCACTGCTCAACAGCAGACTCTTGATTGCGTGCAACTGTTTTTGGCCCAAATGCTGATGGCTTCATTGATAACAATGGCTTTGCTAACCACAATTGAAGTGGGCCCGGGGCCCAACAGGGTGTTGTGGAACCACTAGCAAGATGACATTCAGCACAAGTGTTGAGGAAGAGAAGAAGCAACCCAGATGTTCCACAAACACCTGACCCGTAACTGTCAACTACATAGCCTAGTCTCCCAGAATATTTCTGATCCACTTAGTTTTACCATAAAATAAGGGGACTGAGAACTGATTAACATTTTGTCTGTGGCAGAACAGTTTCTGCTGCAATATGTCCATGTTAATTTTACTCTCCCTGTAGAAGTCTACCTCCAGCCACTGCAAAGGTGACTTTCAACTTTCCATAAAAGCAGCATCAAAATGGAAGATCAAGAGTTTACGACCATAACCTCAGAAGGCAGGAGTAAGTCTTTATTGTTTTCATATTTCTTTTCTGTCTGACTAATATGATTTGTGCCACAGCATGTTCAACAAAGAAAGTTTTAACAATTTGTGATAGTAAGCAAAGACAAAAGCAATGGGAATGGAATGTGCTCAGTTGCTCACAGGCCTGAGGAGAAAGGTAAAGAAAAGGAAGCTTGAGTTGCACCTTGAGGAGGAAAACAGTTTTCAGATTCAATGCAGGAAGAGGAGTGGAGAGACTGAAGGAAAGAATAATCAACAAAACACTAACGGGCATATGCCAGAAAGAAAACTGGGCCACAGTTATTGACACCGATCTCTTGTTTCCATTCAGCCTTCAATATTAGTTAACCATACTTCACATCCATTTGAAATGTTATCATGTGATAAATTTAAAAATATTCTGCTCCTCCATTTTTCTTTCACAATAGTTTTCTAAAAAATCACCTCCCAAAGAGATCAGAAAGGCCTTTTCATATATCTATCTATCTTTTAAAACAGACGTGGCACCATTTATTTTACTGAAAGAAGTTTGATATAATTGATATAATTAAACCAGATTTTTCTGAATCTCAGAACAGCAATTATCTGCACCCTGCTACACCAATTTTATGAAATAATCCAGTTTTAACACTGTTTCCAACAATACCAAGAAGAAACAGAACAGAACTGGAGCACAGTGTGATAAAATATGAATAATAAAATATAGCTAAGCACTGCCTGATCCAACTAATATTTCAATTAACTAGATTAAACCTTTATTAATATAGCGCATGAAAAAGTCCCATGTACAATTTAGGTTCACAAATATTTAGAACAATTGTACCTATACATTTTTTTAAAAAATGATATTGACATGAAGATACTTGGATTTCCACAACATAGTTCAATGCCTTCTCACATAAAACGTGCTCTTGAATGCATGAATGCTAAGATCTTTATTGCTTAAGATTCCAGTGGTTCTGTCTACTGATTCTTTGCGGCTTCCCCAAACTAACCTAACGTAATATGCTGGAAAGGATGAAAGACATAAAATAAGCAACAGAACACCTCCTTAAATTTACCAGTTTCAGATGCATCAAAGAGGGGAAATGTGAACCTTTTAAAGTGTAAACTGCAAGCAGCTTATTCTCTGTGAATCCAAAGGCTTTTTAGGTTCTCAGGGACACCCTCTGGGGACTATTCCTGTGTTAAGATAAGTAGTGTCTCAAGGAGAAAAGAATATACTATAGACTGTAAAGCAGTCTTACACATTTCAATCACCATCTATCAACCTTGACCTTTAATCCAAGTATTTCTGAGCTCTAAAGTTTTTGAAAGTAAAACACAACAGAAAAAGAAAGACTTTACAAAATTGTTAAGTAGATGCCAAACATGGCAGGCAGTACAAGGATCTGATCAAATCTGGGTTTTCCCACAGTCTGCTTAGGCAATCAAAGCCTGGCTAAATAACTATTTGTGCCTTTGGTTTCCTTCTGCTCTGTACTGTCCAGAGGACTGAGCTAGCTTTTTAAAAATTAAGTTTACAATGTCAGCCATCAAATGAAAGAAAGAATATATCTAACCCATACAAAATGGATAGTATTCCTGCCTGAGCCACTGAAGAGAAGTAGTCTGAGACTCCAGGTCTTTCCTCCAGTTTAAGATGTTGTTGGAGACTGACCACATTCTGCAGAGTGAAACATTTCAAATAAATGAGGTGTAGAGAGAGAAAGACAGAATACTGGGAAACTATTAAAACCTTCCATGTAGATTTTAAACGAAAGTAGTCGATGTCTGAACCTGCTGGAGCTTTCCTCAAGTACAGGAAGAGAAGGCCCTGTTAACTCCGAAATCCAAAGATGCCCTTGATGTATCCTGTGAGACCACTCTTGGCTTTCTGCTCCACTTTGTCTTCCAGTGGCGGCAGAGTGACATGGTTGAGAGCCAGATCAAAGAACAAAGGCTTGCACGGTATTGGCTGGAATTCTGGAGGGAAATGCACCAGACGGGCTTGCTTGCTCACAAGAGAGGGATCCAGACAGAAAATCTCAAAGTGTTCCGAAAGTGGCTGGATAGAAAAAGGAAACAAAATCCAAGATTCAACTAAGTAACACAAAATTGGCTAGCTGGTAAAGTCTAGCCTGATGTGAGACATCATTATGTATAGTAAGCAAACATTTTGTGTGCCTATACATCACCCTTCCACACCAGCTCTACTTTCAGATGAACTGCTATGAAATCCTAAAAAAACCCCTACCAACAAGGTTCCCTCTAAGCTGTGTGGCTGCCCGAGCGTGCATGACTCTGCCACCCTCCACGCAGCGTTCCTCTTCCATGCACCCACAGTGAATGTTTCCACCTGCTTTGGTTCCAGGAGTCACACACAGAGAGGGCAGGGCCCCACCCAGCTGGGCTGAAAATCAGAGAGAACATTGCCTACCAACCAACCAACGCTGGAGAGAACATTGTCTCCTTGTGCACAATAAAATAAACCAAACTATAAAAATCCTCTAGCATCTGTGCATATTAAGAGAAAGTTGACACCTTCTCACAAATGAACAGATGTAGATGAAATTTTACAAAACTGGTTTGAGTTCAGATTTCTTGGTAATGAAGGTATTTTGTCTCCAAACAGCACCTGAGCAGCTAAGACTTCTTCCCTAAAATTACCTTTCATACCAAATGCCTAACAGAAAGTCTTCATGATCATACTCTTATGAACTGAGATCTCTAATTCCTAGAGAAAACTTGGAATCTCTTCCTAAACATCCTTCTATTCGTTGTTGTTGGGAAAGCCAATATGAAAAGTAAAGCAGTGCAACAGAAGTAGGAGGTTCTGGAGAGATATGTGACAACATGCCCTCCTTCCGTACCTCCACTGCTCCTGAGTTCGATTTCTTTTGCTTCCCCACCTTGATTCATTCATGTCCTAATCTGCAAAGATCTTTCATACAATGAAACCAAGAAACTAAGCATTTGTCTGGTTGCATAAAGTAAAAACATGCATTTATAGCCTGAAACATTTAAAGAAATCAAATTTTTTTGCTGATCATTCTGAAGTTGTTTTCCATTTCACAATGTATCAAAACTGACTCACTTTGCCATCTTTGACCTGGGATGGGGACTCAGTTTCATGGCTGTCACCTGCGTCTGGAAGAGTAAGAACAAAATTTTAAGGATATGCAGTTGCTAACAATATAACTAGAACCAGAGGAATGTAAAAGCTGATGCTGCAGAATTCAGTGAGTTTGTGAATGAATTCCAAAATATTAAAATACGTTACGAAGTGTCTATGTTCCAGCCTTTCCTTTTAAAAGGAAAAATAGTAAGGCAGCAATGTTGATTTTTAATTCTTATTTTTGAGTTACACACATGGATGCCTTTTATTGCTGTTATTGCTATATGGCATGGAAACTTACTGATGGGTAGTAATCATAAACCACTCCTTGAACATCTGACATACCTCAAAAACCTGACGAGATTTGCCATAAGTTGAAAGCAACTTGATAGCACATAATAACAGGAGTGAATACAATTTACTGTCCATCACAGTTTAAGTTTCAGTTGCTGTTTTTTAAAACAATCAAAATACTGTAAGACACTGGGCCAGTAGTACCAAAAAAACACTGTAACTAGTGAGGCCACATACATCCTGTAACTAGAAAACCAACTAAAAACAGATGGTTACACCACAAAAGGCAGTTACCCCTTATTACTTTACAATCGTAATGTTGCTCGCTTAAGCCTTACTTGCTGCACAAAAGTGATGATAACAAGGAACACATTATCTGTAACCTGTTACTTCCAAGCTCTGATCATTGAGCATCATGCTACACTGAATTAGAAGATGAATACCTTCCCAGAGCGTACAATTTTAAATTTGATGCAAGGGAGGAAGCAGAGAGTGCAAGAATGTGCACTCACTTCTCTTACACCTACTCACTAAGAGATGAGGATATAAGGTTCTGCCAAAGACTCTATAACAGTACATATTGAAGGAAGAGGATGGGAGCAGCAAGGGGAAAAGGAGAGTCATCTGAGCTAGTGGGAGGCTGGAATAGCTGTGGAGTGGTGACGCTGGAAGAGTAAAGACTGCAGGCAGTGATACATTGAAAGATGACAAATATGGCTTGGCAAAGCTCTGGATGCCTTTCCAAGTAAGGAGTGGACACAAAACCAGTGTGGATACTGAATAAAAGGTATCTTATCAGAGATATAGATGATTTTGGTGGCAGACCTCTGGACAGGGTGAAGAGGGCTGCACTGCAACAGCAAAAGAGCAAAGAAGGCTGTAGCCCTCAAGGCAACAACCAGGCCCTGCATCAGCACTCTGGCTGAGTGAACAGAAGGGAGGGGCTTCATTTTCACAATACCTACGCTTCGTCTCACATTCGGCTTACTAGTCATGTTGCTTTCCCCTTTACTTTAAAGGGAAACGCAACGTAAGCTGGTGAGGGGCAGCATATGGAGAACAAAGGAGTAAAAAGTAATGCAACACAGAACTCAACAGATGTCAGAGATGCGCTGTCTCTTTCAAGAAAACAAAAGACTGCCTAGATTTGTTGTTACTATACTATAGTTTACTGGCTAAAGGCTTATCTACATTACTGATTAACCCCGCGACATACATAGGGGTTTTTTGCTCTGTTTCAGTCATGCAACTTCATGTGTTATATGAATTGCTGTCTGTGTCTCTTTGTGTTCCAACCTGGTAGGCAGCTGACAAGAGCAGTCCCTGTGTGAGGTTGTGTCTCTTTCTGGGTCTCTTTCCCCCCCACAAAAGAGCATGAGAGAGACAGGTCAGTAAAAAAATCCTTGCCTCTCATGTCAGCTTCCCTACTGTCTGGCATTTACAGTAGGAATGGGGTGAGTCCTCGGGTGCATTTTGGTCGGGATGTGCTTCTCCTCCCCCCATTTTCTCTCTCTCTAGTCCTTTCCCTTTATACCCCTTCAGTCTCTCTCTCTCACACACACATAAACACAAACACAAACTCCTCCTGCCTGAGGACCCTGGGGAAAGCGCTTGGCATCCCTTTCCCCCCCTCCTTTGCTTCCAGGGGTGGAGGATTCTTGGCAGCTGGAGATGCAAAGGGGATGAGGTTCCACCCCTTCTCTCCGCCTCCCTAAGACTAGCAAAAGCATTCTTAAATTGACAGAAGCAACCAGGCTTTCTACAAACAGCTTTGCAAGCAGAAATTGCCCCATCCCTCCTTCATGCCACCTCTCTCACGGCCTCTGTTGGTTCCCAAAAGGCACAATTTGCAGCAACAGAGGGGTATACATGTGCAGAAATGAATTAAATAAACCGAGTTCCACATGCATGCCATTTTAAGCGACCCTCTAGCAGAATAGTAGTTTAGGTAACTTTCCAATTATAAAACACGCTTCCCTGGCAAAGTGATCTGGGCTTGCGTTTATGTCATGTAGACAACTTTTAAAAAAAGGCTTTTTAAAAAGCAGAACGCAGTACAACAGCGTTTCTCATTGTCTGTGGAATCAAGCCCTAAAATGCTGTTGCTTTCTTAGGCATGTGGAAGGCAAACAGCATTAACATTCAGTTGCTCCTGGAAAGCAATTAACAAGTTACCACTGACTTTCTTGGGGGTATGCCTGCCTGCTGGCTTGGCACATGCTTAAAAATCCCACCAGGGACTCGTTAATTGCCAGCTACCTGTGCCTGAATATCACACTATTTGCCTTCCCCATACATAAGAAAGCAACAGGATTTCAGCTACCATGAACTAGTCATCAATTAGATACTTATGCTTTGAAAATGGGACAGAGGCCAAAACATTGCTGTTGTCATAGAAATCATAGAAAAGTTAAGTTGGAAGGGGCCTACAAGGCCATGAAGTCCAACCCCCTGCTTCATGTAGTTTTGACTACATGAAAAGTGATGGATGATGGTGGTGAGGGACCCCACATAGTCATTGTCTCCTTTCAGTTTCATTTGATGCAGATGTTGTCTCTAGCATTTTTTGGCAATACCCTGGGCTCCCTATTATTATGAACACCAAGTGCACTGTACAAAACCTCGAAAGTGTCACAGGATGTGTCATGTGTGGTGCCATCCTAGTCCTGAAACACAGACTAAATGAGGCCTTCACTCACCTAATATGGCAGCTGCATGCAAGGAGTATTTCTCTGCACTGACCTGGGTGATCAGTTCTTGAACATCAGGCAGTTCCTATTATAATATGAAACCAATCCTATTAGAAATATCTTCCACATCTCAAAGCTCTTAGCAATTTTAATCAATGTTTTGTTCTTTGGCAGGATCAATCAGAACACACTTGTCATAGCCAAAAACCAAGTTATGGATAAATGAGCATATAACAAATACACTTTTTGGTTGTCACTGTAACTCGCCCTGCTGCATCTGACTCCAACTAAATTCAGTATATTCATGAGGAAGCATGAGGAAATTGTCTCAAATCCACAACTTAAAGCTTGTGTTCCAATGAATGGACTAATCTTTTAAAGTATTGGATAGATCTCCTTGTCAAAACAATCTGTATACAGAGTCACATTCCTTTAAATGCTAGAGGGGATATGGGGAAATCAGCACCTATTCCCACCTTTGGTCATATTGTCCAGTTGTTACCAGATTTTGTTACGAGTGCAGAGAGAAACTGGAACAATAACAAACCAGAACTCTAATCTTAGTTCCCCTTGGCACTAGTCAAGCTGTATTACATAAAGTCTTTTTGTTAACTGCAGCAAGACTGGGAATTGCTACAGGTGGATATACTGGAGATAATGAAAAGGTAGAGATGTCACACTGTTCATATGTCAATAGTTGTGTAGTATAAAAGTGTTTGGGATGTGACACTTGCAGAGAAACCAATTCACCAACTCAAGTTAACCAGCACAAATGCTTTTGGTATGGTTTGATGTAATTTCATTCTGCATACAGAACAAACGTCCTTAACTACTATTGCATAAGACTATGTGGAATATTCTACTCTGCACAGTGTGTTCTTAAGTTTTTGTATAGTTTTTATTTATTGTGAATGGAACATCACTCATCTCTTTCTTTGCATCTACAAGGTTTCTGAAATTTCCTACGATTTTTCTGTTGCAACCTACTGGCCAGAAAATCCTATTGGGTTTGTGCAATATAAATCCAAAACTGCAAAACGTGTGTGCATGATCATTCCAGCTGTCTGTCATGCACCTGGACAGATCTAGGTCACACACTTGGTTATGTACCAGGCCCACAACAGATTACTAGAAACCTGCAAAAAACAGATGCACAATTTCCCTTATATATAGAATTGCACAGTAAGATTCTTGCCATTGGTTTTATTTATTTATTATTTTCATTTTCATGCTGTTCTTTTACTAAGTTTGAGAAGACAAACAGAACAAAACAAAATGATGCCAGAAGTCTTTCCTGTTCTTGTTGCACTAGCAGGACCACCCCTCTGAAAAAGGTCTACAAAGCAACCCTCTGGATACAGAATTATCCCAATGCTAGACTAAAATGTATATACTTAAGCCTTAGCTTACATACCTTCTGCCTTCCCAGAGTTCTCCCTAAGACAAAGTTCCACCACATCAAATGTGAATTTCATACCTTTAAGTTGTTTTTGTAAGTTCCAATCTGGGCCTGGACCTCACTGGCATATTTCAGAACTCTATCATATAAAACAAGGGCTTCGCTCCACTTTTTCACCAGAACATATGACTGTGCAATGAAAAAACACCTAGTGGAATGAGAAGACAACACAGAAGGGTACGTTCACAGAAGAGTTCAATCAGCCAACAGCAGAATAAACAGCACCTAACACAAATGCAAGTTCCTTGGAACTCCTCCTTTTCCTCTACTAAGGAATGAAGTGGTCATGTTGCCCTAAAATGACTGAGCGGATGGTAGAATTATAATAAGGGAAGCCGCTGGAATCTTTCCTGCAACAGTGGGATCACTAACCAATTCCTTTTCTGATTCTTCTAAACTGTCCTGCAATTCACTGTCCCGCTGGCATAAATCCAGAGGTGCCCCTCTGCTACTCTTGGAAAAACTGCTTTTGTCTTAGCAGCACAACAGGGCATGAGTGATTCTAAATCTAGAGCTCTTCCATCTGCATATATTTATAGGCAGGAACTTTTATGGCCCTCTAGAGCAGGGGTGTCCAACCTTTCACCTTCCCTGGGCCACATTAGAAGATGAAAATTTGGTTTGGGCCGCACCTATTGACGGGGACGGCGCAATGCAGTCACGCAGCCCCCCTCTCCCCTCCCCTCCCGCTCCTTCCTTCCTTCCCTCTCTCCCCCCTACCTCTCTCTCTCTCTCCCTCCCTCCCTCCCCCCCTTCCGAACTCCCTCCCTTTGCACTACAAGATGTGGCCTCTCGGAGCCAATATAATGGATGGGGCGGGTGAAGTGCGCTGGCATCACCGTTGTGACGTGCCCCGGCCGCATTCCGGCCGCAAGCGCCGGCAGTGTAACTTGAAACTTTGGAATTTCTTTAAAAATAAAAAATTGCACTGGGCCGCATTACGAGCCGACCTGGGCCGCATGCGGCCCACGGGCCGCGGGTTGGACAAGCCTGCTTTAGAGTCTTATACACTAGTGCTCATCTCCTGTATTTAGCTTTCACATACTGCTATGAAATCTCCAACATGCTGAAGTGGCACTGGAAGAAGCCTCTCCCTAGCATGTATACAAAGGTTAGTGGAGCACAACTAATACACTTTTTTCTTTCCACCGACAGCTTCTTGGAGCCAAAGAACTATTTTGAAATGTTGGCTCTGAGAGGAAAATCCTTCAGCTTAATCCCCATCTAATTAAGTAAATTTAGTTACCTGTATGCTTTATATACCAGTGTCTTTATTCCTATCTCCTTCAGGTAGCTTTTATCTTCTTCTAGGCCAGGAAGTTGAGGCAACTCTGCCAAATTCTTCAGTGATGAAACCAAGAATCAACAGGGGGGAAAAAAGGGGGGCATTTGCATGTAAATTGACTTCTCAGTTAGGAATACACTAATTAAAGTAGATTTGACTAGAATTAATTTCATGTATTATGACAGTGGTGATCAAGCAAATTGCATGTCCTTTCAGGAAGAATAATTAGTAGTCAGTAACGAATAGAGGAGCTACCAGAGTTTCACAGCATTTTTTTCCCAACACTATAATTTTCCTCCAATTCAGTTGCTTTTTTATTACCTTTCCCACATACAATAACCGTCACCAGAACTATTCATGTTCCAACTTCAGCATGCATTTACAGAGAAAAAAATTATTTTCTAGGTAATGATTCTACATTTTTGTGGAAAGCTGAATTCTCCAAAATAGTAAAAACTACAGTAGGACCACCATATTCACAGGATCAGTACCAGCAGCTTCAGCAATCTGCTTCCTGGAAATATGAAATAAAACTCCGAGAAATACATGTTTCCAAGGTGTAGTACCAGAATTGGCCACTAGAGGAAACAGGAGACTATCCTCTCTCTCTCTGGTTTACTATACCCACTTTTCAGCATCTGCCGGGGGGGGGGGGGGAGCATGGAACTGCTCCCCTGTGGATACTGCAGTCCGACTGTATCGCTTATTCAGAGGATGCCCTGCTGGGACAGATGGGAGATATCCTCCTCTAGGGTACAGTCAGAACCATGAACATACCAAGACTGCACTTTGTACCGTGATGAAACAGACTGGAAGACGGTTCAATTTTTAAACCAGACATCTGAACTCATCATGATTCCACATTCTTATACAGAAGATCTCAGCGGATTGGTTGAGAGAATGGGAAGAAGGACATCTGTGTCTCCCCCCTGTCATGGCTATTACCTGTAGGATGATGTCATAAAGGCGTATCAAGTCCTGAGGCCGAGGTGTGCGCGTGCCATCTTCCTCCGGCTGCTGCTGCTGCAGCAGTGCCTTCTGCAAAGCCTTTGCCATGCTCTCATTGCGCTTGATTGCCGTAGACAGCTTGATGTAAGTCAGGTAACTGGGAAACATGATTGAAAGAGTTCAATTTGTCAACGTTCATTTCAAAAGCACCTGAATCCACCATAAACAGCTAGCGGACTAGGAAAGTGAGAGAATTAGGTGGTCAGGTTTTCCTGGAATATGTGTATAAGAACATGACTATTAAGTGCCTTGTGTCTAAAGCACATCAAGACATTTCTGGCCTCTAGAAGGACTCTTACCTGTGCAAATATTGAATATTAGTGACTTTCCCAGAATCCACTTCCAAAGAGTGATCGCGCTGCTTCTGTAAGGAAAAGAACAAAGCTGCACTGTGTTCACTTAAGGAAGGAAAACACAAATAAATCAAAACTGGAAAGGAGCTGAGAAGAAACAACACAGTGTAAGGTATTTTCTTTATGCAGACTAAGTTATGTGTTGATCCACAATACTCTGGGCTCACCTGATCTGGTTTCAACTCCTCACGAACAGCTTGTATGGCATCTCGACACTCGCTCAGTAAGGACTCAAACAAACGTTCCTTTGTTTCTTCTTCTTCAGCCTAAATATGAAAGGAGCAGAGAAATATTTACAATCCCTTGAGCTACAGTTACTTTTTCCTAAAATCAAAAACAGATTTAAAAAAAAATACATTAACAACTGCCAACCAGGAAAAAGCAGGCTGACTGTACTTGCAAAGCACTACAAAGAGGAGAAGAATGCAACAATTCCTTCTGATTGATTTGTAAACACCTATGACTATCACTTGAATGGATCACTGAAAAGCTGTCTACTTGCTAGGTGGGAAAATGGATAAATTTGACAGTAAGATTCTTTTTCTTCAAAAAAATTAAATATTTCAAGACACAGGTGTGACTGGGTTCAGGTTTCACCTCTAGCGGTTCCCTCTTTTCCCTTATTACAGAGGAGGAGTCAGTTGGTGCTGTCAAAATATTTTTATTTAACCAGAACTAGGGTTCTTTAACAATAACTTCTGCGGGTTCATCTTCACCCAACTACCAGGGGGGACTTTAACTAACCAACTGTCCTGTAACTTTTATTTCAGTAACTTCTAGAACCAGGACATTCCACCAAATTTCTCCCAATCTGTAGCTTGGTGCAGGGGTGTACAGCCGCTCGCATGGAGGTTCTCTCCTCTGCTGGAATGGCCTCTCCCATTTCCTCCTTCTTCCAAGGACCTCTTTTCTTGGGGTAAACCGATACCATCCCTTCTATCCCTTCAGGCTCAGCTAACTGAACAGTAACCCCCTCCCTTCCTCTCCTTCTTAGCTTCAGCGGGGGCATACTCCTTTGTCTTTTCTCTATCTCTTCTATAGGGAGTTTAATATGAAACATTTTGTGAGCCCATGGATCTTCTACCTCGATCCATACTCAACCTGGGGGTAATGCCTCTACCTCTGCCCTCTCCTCCTCCTCCTTTTCCTCTTCTTTCACCATCCCCTGTTCACTCTCCTTTTATTTCCTCCTCCTATAGTTCTACCCCTGCTTCCTTTTCTCCTGCTATAAAATAGTCTTCT
This sequence comes from Intellagama lesueurii, assembly GCA_037013535.1. Classification (NCBI taxonomy): domain Eukaryota; kingdom Metazoa; phylum Chordata; class Lepidosauria; order Squamata; family Agamidae; genus Intellagama; species Intellagama lesueurii. The sequence goes on from JBAJHW010000002.1 coordinate 182,774,687, forward strand.
GCTACTGGCAGTTCTCTTCCTGGCTTCTCATTTCTGCCGGAATCGCCCCCCTCCATAGGTGTTCCCATCCCTGGGTCTTTTCTCTGTACAGGAGAGTCTTCAAATTTACTTCTCCCTCCTTCACCACTTAACCTCCCCAGTAAAAGTTTTCATGGGAGATATCTTGAGATTACTAGTGGCTGATATTATGCTATAAACCAGTGGTCCCGAACCTTTTCCGACCCACGGACCGGTTGGGGGTGCAGGGTCCATGCACAGGGGCATGCGCTCGTGTGCATGCGTGGATGGAGCATGCTGCGCTCGTGGGGCGCACTCACGGGCATGGCACACTCACGGGGGTGGGGCACCCGTGCATGCGTGTGGGCAGGCCGTGTGTGTGTGTGTGTGTGGGGGGGGGTGCATGCAGAGGTCGGTGGGAGATCTGTCTCTGTGGCCCAGTCCTGCCAAGACCACGGACCAGCACCAGGCCGCAGACCGAGGGTTGGGGACCCCTGCTATAAACCATTTCATATCCATCTGCAAGGGACAAGGGAGAGGATGGCTTCCCTGTCCACCTCCTCACAGTGACATTGTGCACATATATGACTGGATAATAAGCATAAAGAACTCTATCATCTCCTTTCCACTTAGTGGCCAGAATCCTACTAGCATTTGAGCAAGGTCTGCATAACCTGTCATAGTTGACAAGGTGCCGGGGCACATGTTGGCTGTATAACTGGGTGCATGACAGAGCATGTGACCAAGAAATGGCTGGCATCTCATTAATTAGTCACAACTAGTTGTGGCACATTACACAAACCTTTCATGAATGCCAACAGGATTTTGGATGGCAGACTCTCCTAAATTTCAGTATCTATCCAGTTAAGTTTCAGTATCTATCCAATTAAGCCATTTGAAGTGAAATTCCTACCATGTTTTCCCGAAAATAAGACAGGGTCTTATATTAATTTTTGCTCCAAAAAACGCATTTAGGGCTTATTTTCAGGGGATGTTTTATTTTTTTCATGTACAACAATCTACATCTATTCAAATACAGTCATGTCATCTTCTGGTTGCTGCACAATGCTGCACAATGCTGCACAATGGTGGAGGGCGGGGTTTCACTTAACTGAGGCTTATTTTTGGGTTAGGGCTTATATTACGAGCATCCTGAAAAATCATACTAGGGCTTATTTTCAGGTTAGGTCTTATTTTCGGGGAAACAGGGTATTCTGAAATTAAAGTCATAAATCACTGTTGTCAATAATGGTTTTTCTCTTATTTATAATCAAGGACTTATTCCCATATCTATTTGTTTCTGGAGCATTAGGAACTAAAATCTTAATGCTCAGGCATGCAGACTGGGACTAAACCATTTTGGTGAGTGGGTTTTGCTCAGTCTGACTATAGATTTGAAATGACTAGTCCTGACATGAAATTGGCTCTAGAAATTATTAATCTTCTTCCAACATTGTAAACATTGGTTGGACTTGTGTGCTTAAAATTCATGGTTTACTGCACTCCACAAGCCAATTGTTCAACATTTACATTAGCTTGAATAGCTATTCAAAAACAATTAACACTCTGGCAGCATGACAATCAGATGTAGGATTGCTTTGGTAACAGCAGCTTTAATTGCCCATTCTTCCAATGTTAATTCGATTAATAAATTCAAAAAATATGCTCCTTATTCTTCACATATGTGTAAAGGAGAACTTAAATTAACTTTTCTAATTTTACAAACTACCACAGGCACAGGCCAGACAAGTTTAACAGCATTGTCAACCACACCTATAAGAGTATTTCAGCATTACACGCAAAGGGAAACCAGTTAGATGAAGTAGAAAAAGCCCCAGCAAACGTAACTGAAGAAGTGATTAGTAGGAAAAGATGGAAGCAGCTAAAATTTAGATCACAATTTCCAAAACTGGTGACCTCAAGATACGTTTCGATTACAATTCCCATTATCCACAGCCAACATGACTAACGGGATCAAAGGAACTGCAGTCCGACATATATGGAGGACATCAGGTTAGTTAAGGTTGGTTTAGATTAAGTGGTACATGATCACAGAATTATGGAGCTGGAAGGTACCCCAAAGGCTACTGTGCCAAACATTCTGATGCAAGAAATCTTCAGCTCAAGTATCACTGTCAGATGTTTTGAAAAGCTCCCATAAAGGAGAGTCCATCACCTTCTAAGATTGTCAATTTCATTGTTGAACAGCTCGTACTGTCAGAAAATTCTTCCTAAAGTTTAGCTGATCTCTTTTCTTGCAATCTGAATACGCTACTTTAGTGTCCCACCCTCTAGAGCAGCCATTCCCAGTCTTTTTTTTTTTTACCACATCCATAAACACAATGTGAAAGAAATATCGGCTGAATCAGGATTGTGCAAGTCACATAACGAACTTTATAAGGTGGTGTGTGGCAAACTGTTTCCAGTCTGTGTCCCCTTCAAATGTGCCAGGGCCCCCAGGGAGCAATATTGCCCCTAGTTGAGAATGGCTGCTCCAGAGCAACAGAAAACAAACTTGTTTTATCCTTTGTGTGACAGCCTTTCAATTATTGGAAGATGTCTATCATATCACCTCTCTATGTCTTCTCCCACTCTGTATTAAGCATAACTGCACATGGACAAGCACTCAATGCATTGCACTGGAAATGAACAGACCTGAAAGAACATCTAATAATTAAAGATCTAACAATCAGCATTAAGGCCCTTTGAGAGAATTTAGGGCATTACGGACTTGAAGAGGACTAAGGTTTTATCAGGTAGATTGAAACAGAGGAAGTGTTAAGATTCAAGCCATGAAATCTATAGATTTTTCACAATCCAAAAAATCCTGAAAACAATGCCTGGACTCCACCTGAAGCAATATGCCAGTTCAACTCCACTGGCATACAGTTCAGCCGAAGACTGCACCAATTAAGCCTGATAAGAATTTGGTATTGTGCACCGAGTCATATGGCTTATGTGTGACACCAAATGTCTACACTGACTTCTTAACTAGCAAGTGTAATTAATGGATTCTGGCCATTTTCCCCCACAATGGTCTACATTTACAGGGGACATTTGCAACTACTTTTGTGGCTGTATCCATTTAAATAACTATTAGGAGAAAGCTACTTGTTCAAAAATAACAGTAAGAATGGGATGTTTGTTTGAACCTGCTACATCTCTACAGATCATTTCTGAACAGCACCAAGGCACAGAAGGAAAAAACACCTCTCTTTTCCTCTACAAAATACTGAAAGAAAAGGTTTGTGGACCACTGTCCTTAGGTATGTGTCTCCAATCATGGAATTATAATCCCAGAAGCCCTCCTCTGTACAGACACCTAAATCTTAGTAGTAAGTTAACTTGTTCATGACAATTTGCCAGAAAACTTGCACTTTTTATGTGGATATGAATTATTTTTGACCCAAGGTTGACCCTATGCTTAAACCTCTTTTGCGTCATCAGTTCTCTACTTAAAAAAAATAAAAATAAACACTACTTACCCATAGAAATAATTCAGGATCTTGATTACAGTAAAAGTGACAATGTGACAGATTTTCTTTACTTACTTGAGCAATAGCTGCTTCAGTGTCTGCCAGTCCGAGCAGAAAGATCCTCACTTTGTCTATCTTCACTGGCACAGTCCTTCCTCTCCATTCCACTTCACTCATAGTAGCTGCCTGCTTTGCTCGAGTCTGAGTGATTAATGTCTGTGAAGTGCCAAAGGTAATTACATACTGGAACAGAAGTTTTTTCCCCCCACAATGTTTCACTTGTTCTAATAACCACAACACAGACTTAAAATGGGGTAGTGAAAACGTTAATATTATCATGATAATGATTTTTAAGAAACATAACAGGTCCTATGTCTAAAGATGAGAAACAGGCTACAATACCATCTTCAGTCACTGGACTGAATGAGTCCCTAACCAACAGGGGCATCACTATGGGCAGACCTGATGTATTTAATCTCTCCAGAGGTCTCTACACAGCTTCAGGTGCTCTGTTCTTTTGCAGGACCCCAAACACCTGAAATAGTTAAAATCCTATGTGGCTGATAACTGGAGTAGGAGGGCACCTTGTAACATTCTGTGGTGAGATGTTGCCCTGCCCAATCCATGAGCTGTATATTTGGAGAAAAGAGAGAGTTGGTTCTGCTATCCGATAATGTGGTAAAGAAGAATGAGAGGAACAAAAGGCTGAATAAGCACTGGGATGAAGCAAGAAAACTACTAGTGAGAAAGATGAAGGTTAAAATCCTGTCTAGAGATGGGGGTATTCATATACAAATACCCCCGCACAGGTGGAGATAACGAGGGTCCAGCCCCATAGGGCCGGATGGTCCACTCACTGATGCGCTAATGCGGGGTCTGCACTATCGTCCTATCACTCCGGAGATCGCGATCACCAAGCCACTCCTGGCAGGAGGCGGGATGACAAGCCTCTCTGCCAGGCTCCGTGATCACGATCTCTGGAGCGATAGGACAGCAGCGCGGACCGTGCAGCATTAGCGCATCGGTGAGTGGACCGTCCGGCCCCATGGGGCTGGACCCTCGTTATCTCCACCTGTGCAGGGGTAGGCATCCTTCAGTCGCAAGAGACTATGGTAACGTGCTCTGAATAGAGGTCTTGGAACAACGTCTGGTGTGGCTGAGAAGGCCAATTCGAGAGTGACAATCCCTTCCACACTGAAGACAAATACAATCTGTCCCCTGTCCAGCTCCCTGATTTTGCTGGTTTTGGGACTGCCTCTTTGCCTCAGCCTGCTGAACAAGTGTCTCTTCAAATTTCTCCAGAAATACGTATACGAATACCCCCATCTCTAATCCTGTTCATGCAGGCATAAGATAAAGTTATGCCTGTGCAAAGGTGCTGGGTAATACTCCCAGTGACAGGTAACCAAGCAATTCAATTGTAGAATCAGTCACATGATTTCCATTCCCACTATTGTGCCATGTGCTGGCAGTAACAGTGCATCATGGATCTTTCTTCTGCCTTGGCATTTTTGCACCTATCCCAGTCATAACACTGAGTAATGCCCACATAGCTAAACAAGAGAGTTGTGGGAGGGAAATAAGAGAAAAAGCAGACGTTGAGAGAAAATGGTGGGCAGTAAGGAGTTTCTAGCCCGGGGAAGCTGATTACGTCTGGCAATGGATTAAACAATTATTCATTTTTTTTAAAAAAATTGTATTCATATACCTGCAACATAGGCATTAATACTCTATTCCTATATTTGGATTTCTGAGTTTTAAACATTAAATTCTCCCCACTCCCATACTCTGCTTTAGGTTCTTCTAAAGAAATGTAGAATCAAAGGAAACAAATAGAAGGTGGCCAGCAATACTTCTTTCGATTAATAAAAGCAAACAATTAATCACCTCCAGTTTCTCTGCAAGAAGCCCTTCAGTGCCCCCAGATCTCAGCCTCATTTGCATTAGCTCATTAATAGCAGACTGGTCACCTAAGAAACAAATGGCAAAATTGAGTTAGCGTGTGATCTACTTTAAGAGCTCATCACATAATGATAATCCAACCTTAGCTTTGAAATAGCACCTCTTGATTCCAAAAGAAATGTAAGAATATTAAGGGCACAAGGGTAATTTGTATTCTGAATATTTATGCACCTCAGGAAATACTTGCCTTAATGATGCCTAAAGAACACAAGCCAATTTGCAGGTGGAATAAAGGGCTAAGAAAAATGGGTCTGTGGTTTCAATTTGCAACCCACACCAAAATGAAAGGGGTGCACTGAGGGAACGGATACCCAAACAATGTATTCAAAAGACATGTACAAACAGTCTTGGAGTAAAGTTGTCTTGGAGTAAAGTTGCACAGTGTACTTTCAGTTAAAAGATAATCAGTGCTGTCTGTGGAAGGACAGGTCCTCCTGCCCTTTCTCACTGAAAGCTGTTTCCCTTCCCTCTGTATGGGAAAATATATTGTTATTTCTACAGAAAGAAAGTACTTAAAGGAAAAGGTTTAAGAATTTGCCCTATGTGAAAACATTAAGTCATTTTCTTTTTAAAAAATAATAATCTAGGAAAAACTACAGGTGACAATGTGCTACTGGACTTTACTGAAATGATTGGGTTTTGTCCGAATGTATTTCCCCCAACAATCATAAAAGTAAAGGAGAAAGGGCAGGGGTTTGCTGGTAATAGTATAACCAGGGAATAGTAGTGGACAGTAAACACTGACATAAAACCTTGACTACTTCATGATTAAAGGCGTATGTACACTCTCATTTTCTCAGGTTAAATTTAGAATTATCTTCCACATTTTTAAGTTATTTTTGGCAAGGATAGACTAAGCCCAACAATGAAAGGAAGAATTTCTTCCTTTTCTTATTGTCCTTTTCTAGCAAGGCTTCTAGTCCCTAAAACTTTATTTTGGGGCACCACAGAGACTGAAATGGGAAAGGGGCACAATCATTTCTCTGTTCTGCTGTTCAATCAGCTGAAGTCCATTACTGGATCCTGTCCTCCAATAGCAAGAGCTGCTTTAAATCAAAATACCAAGTTGAGGAAGGTTCTAGATAATGAAACATGCAGAGCCACTATGTATATCCATTACTCTACTAGTTTGTTATATAGATCTAACTAGCATGTATTTCCAGAGCTCTTTAAAGATTATCCCCCCCGCTCTTGATTTACTTACCAATATTATAAGCACAATAACGAATATTTGGAGAGATCTCTTCCACTCGTTGATTATATAATACTGCCTGCTCCTCTGTAAAAGCACTAGCTAGCTTTTCATATATGGTTCTGGAACAAAAAGATTAAGGCTTGATATTTAGTATTTTACAGCCCAGTTTGCTGTGCCAATTTCTTTGTTTCAGAATTACTGTTACAGTGCAGAGCAACTTTTATAAAATCATTTTTAATTTTAATCATATTGCTCAACAGCAGGACAATTTGTTTGGACTTAAAATTTATCAGGAGCAGAAATCTGTACCAGAACACGTACAAGAATTACGCATTATAGGTATAACTAGCACTGTACCACAGAAGATTTGATGGAATATTAAAAGAGATAAAATAAAGACCAAACTCACTTGCACTTGTTAAAAGCCTCCATCGCTGCTTTCCATTCTTGGTGCTCAAAGCGGAGCATACCTGTGAGGTAAGCTGTGTATGCCTATAAAAAGGGTGGCCTGTGTATTAGTCAGTGCAACAGCACAGTGTCTACAACTATGAACATCAAAAACGTAACTAGGAGAAACCGGGAGCCTCCTCAAACTTCATTCTTTTTCATCATCTGCCCATACAACTACAAGTTCCTTAACATGCACAAATACTATCAAATACAATAATACATATACACAACAGACTTATCATACACAACCGTATATACTGCACAGATTTTAAATTCATGTTTCAAGTGCTAAGAAAGCATTCAGAAGCCCATAGAAAAGACATCCAGAGTGCACAGTGTGTGCATGTGTATGTATGAGTGAAGATACACCGCCAGAGTTTGTGACACTGGACAAGTGTTTGTGCTAGACCACAATACCACCAAGATAAACATTCAAGAAAGTGGAGGAACTTGTGAAACAGAAATATTCTAACTGGCTAACAGAAAAATCAGCCGATCAGCAGCTCTGCCTGGTTCTTATGGCTCACAAATCAGAATCTAAAAAGATTCTAGTTTAGATGTTTTTCTAAACTGGACAAATTTATAAAGAATATTTTCATCAATTACAGTAAGTTGAGATTGATAAAAGCAAACTGAAAGTAGTCTGATGAACTGAGGCTAGGGAAAAATGGGATAATTATCCATACCATGTCCTGCCTGTAAACTCATTTGATTTTCTGGGAAGACAGAAAGCTAGACTAGATAAAAGTTGCCACCTAATGTTGTGGGCTTCCTAGAGACCTCACACTGGACTAGTGAGGTTTTAATCTAACCAAAATCCAGATCATAAACCCACAATCTTTTCCGATTCAGGAAAACTATTATTTTATTCTTCCTGTGTTTTTTCTTCTGTACTCCACAAAACATACTTTGTCTCAAATGAGAGCTTAGAATTTCTAAAAACTGAAGACCCATCTTCTGTAAAATATAAGCTGCCTATTCTCAATAACACTAGTTCATTTCTCTTAGTAGGATTCTTTGGTATACATGAATCCTTCAATAAAGGCCAGCATCCTGTTGCACAGCTCCACCTGCACAATAACAATGATGTCACCATTAACAGTAGATTACTGCTAATGAAAATACATCTTTTGGGGGCGGGTTGCAAATGATTCAGGTGCAATGAGACAATACTGCACATACCCCCAAACTGAAAAAGGAGATCTAGCCAGCAGCAATCTCTTGTTGATGATGACATCATTCCTGGTATATATGCAAAACTGCACAACAGTTATTCTCTTTAGGATACTAAGTGAAACCATGTTGGACAAGAGGTTGAATCCACCATAAGCTTCCCATAGATTGAAAGATTCCAAGATTCCTTCCATCAGGCGGCTTCTGATTCAGCACAGCTCTTCTGCTGAGTGAACATGGAAGGAAACAACTTCTGTGCACCCCCACAGTCCTCTAATGTCCTGAAAATTTGCTCCAGAAGGCTGAAGCACCTTCATAATGCAGACACACTCTCATCATTAAAATAAAACCCTTGATCAAGCTTAGTATGTGCTAGTTGCCTGGTCTGCTATATGGTAAGGCCTGACATTTCTAAACCATCCTCCATCATTGTATAAATCAATGTCCATATAAATAAGAATAGGTATATACATTATATGCCTATATACATATTATCTTTACCTTCATGCCCAGAGGAGTACAAGAGACAACAGTGGCTTAACAACAAACATATAGGCTACCCTGAAATTTTCTCTAGGTCAAACTCAATCAGATCTTACTAAACCACAGTCTACTGTTACCTATTCTCTTTTCTAATTTCTTTACCAGACCTTGATTAATTTTCTGGCTCAAACTGCACGCCTCTGATTTTAAAAAAGTCTGTTCTGTAACTATAGATCAACCACATATATATTACACACTCCTGAACTAGTATCTACAAGAGGTTTAATATTATTTACAGTTCAGACGCAAACATTCAATAAGAAAAATGAAGTAAAGCTTAATTTTTCTCTGCTGCTAGCATATAAGAGTTCTGAAAGCTAATAACCTGAGCTTCTAGCTTGGTCTTGGCATCTACCCGATTGCTTTCACACAGGCGCTCCAACTCCTCCGCATGCTTTACTGCTTTGCGCAGTCGAGATAACAAGTGAAATCGTTTGCGAGGTTCAGTGTTCGCTTCCTGCTTAAGCTGCATAGCGTAGCTCCAGGCTCTCTCAGCGTCCATGAGAATCAAGAGCAAGTATCTACAGTGTAAGATAGATAAGAAGTAAAACTATTAATTTAAAGATGGTTTGCAAACTAACTTCTTTTACTTCACCACAGAACAATTCCCATGAAACTAGAGGAAAGGTATTTGGTTCTAGACTTTTAAAGCCCTAATCAAGCACCCTGTCTAAAGACTATACTTTGTTGGAACTATTCAAACTCTACATCAAAACCTGATTTTGTAAACAACAATTGTACCTGTATTTAACAAACTATCTTCTCTGCTGATATGACAGAATTCTGGTAATGTAACTGTGCATCAATAAAATTCTGGTCATCTATCCCACAGCTTCATGGTGGGAGAGACAACTATGAACTGCTAAACCTGGAGGTGATTCGAGCATCTTAACAAAGTGGCAACACTTGCTATTTTCAGCTTCCTACACTCCACATATTTCAGTGATCAGCACAAGTCCTTGCACAATTTCACTGCAGCTTCTGTATCGCCTCAGACACACAGGATCAACTCATTTGGTACCTATACTCCCTGTAATGTGAAAGCCCACTGTTAACCCAGATTTTCTACATATCAGGAAGCTGTTCTTTACTTCTAAATACAAACAAATTAAAATAAGTCGCATACAAAGAGGTCCAAAGAGGGATGTGTGTGTTATGCTGCTTTTACAGAGCAAAACCAAACGTGCAGCAAGGTATTTTTATAATTTCGTGCTCAACTGACAAGAACCATTTTATTGACTAAGCAAAAAAAAATATTTGATCTCTTTCTCTTCATGATACACACAATTCTCCTAAATGCACCACAATTTTTTTAAAATCAATTCATTGATATGGTATTTTCAAAGTGGTTGTACAGGCTTCCAAGAACAGTTTTTCTACGAAATGTGTCTTCCTTCATTACTGCTAGTTTTTTAGTGAAAAATTTAAACAAGGATTGATAAACTGGTGTTTTACTATATTAAAATATCACATATTTTAGCACTATTCAAGGCTTTTAACTCTTTTGTTTTCTTGTGTTCTGTCCCTACATCTAATGAACAGCCTGATTTCCTATCAGATACAGAGGAAAGCTCATGCACTTCCACCTCCTTCTACAAGGTGGAACAAATAAGTAGAGCACATTGGTCTCCTCTACCTCTGCCTTCAATGTAGTCTGAGCTTAATGTTCCTGCCAGGTGCAGAAGCCAAACCCCATACCTCCACTCACATCTTGCCTCTACCTTTGAAGATGGGAAACTAACTGAATTCAGCTGAATTTGGGTGTTGAAGAGGGGCCAGATTCAGCCCTAATTCCTTTGTAGCTCCATGATTTGGTGGTGACTTCAGGCTCACTCAGTTTCTGTCCAACATGGCCAGATTGTTGAACTTTGCATTTACCCAGGCATGTTTGATCTAATCTGCAGTGTGTCCCACATTCAACATAGCTACTGAACCTCCTGAGAGCCACCATGGTATAGCGCAACCACTCTCAACTTTCTTTGGCCATGACTATAAACACAACATGAAAGAAATACAGGCTGAATCAGGATTGTCTAAGTCACATAACGAACCTTATAAGGTGGTGTGTGAAAAACTGTTTCCAGTCTGTGGCTCCCTTCAAATGTGCCAGAGCCCACAAGGGGGCATATGGCCCCTGTTGAGAATGGCTGGTGTAGTGGATATAATGATGGATTAAAACTCAGAAGAACTGGGTTCAAATCACAGCATGGCAATGGATACTAAGGGGCTGGCAGTGGTGGCAACGGTAAATCACTCCTTGAACACCTCACATACCTTGAAAATCCTCTTAGGATCGTCATATGTCAGAAATGACTTGACAGCATATAAAACAAATAGCACCTCCTAATACCTGTTGTCAGATAACAGCTCTTCTGTTACTTTCTTCCCAGTGAACTTATGCCTATTTCCCATCTTGAAGTTGAGGGTTTTTCTGAGCCTTCTTAAGCGGCGGGAGCAGTACCCCCTGGAGTGAAGGAGAATCATAAAAACTGTTAGTTCTGATCCACAACAGAACTTTCATTCTGTTTTACTTCTCTGTATTGTTAGTGGCATCAAATGGACCAACAGTATCAAACCTGTGCTATATAAAAAAGATACAACAAAGAATATTTGAGAAAGCTGAAAAAAAACACTAAATATAAGACATGGCCAAAGAGAAAGACAAGAAAAAGATTGGCAATGTAATACTCATTATATGTTTGATCAAAAAGTTGATTTGTCACCTGTTCTTAAGAGTGGAAGATAGCAGTCAAAGAAGAAACATTGAAAATCAGGAAAAATTAGCCACCAATGAAATCGAGATTGTAGCACTGAATGAAACCATATTAGAATTATATGAATGAATACCGTTTCCTTGAAAATAAGACCTAACCTGAAAATAAGCCCTAGTATGATTTTTCAGGATGCTCGTAATATAAGCCCTAACCCAAAAATAAGCCTCAGTTAAGTGAAACCCCACCCTCCACCATTGTGCAGCAACCAGAAGATGACATGACTGTATTTGAATAAATATAGATTGTTGTACATGAAAAAAATAAAACATCCCCTGAAAATAAGCCCTAATGCGTTTTTTTGGAGCAAAAATTAATATAAGACCCTGTCTTATTTTCGGGGAAACACGGTAGGTGTATCTGCTGAATTCTGGGGGTCATATAAGCCAGTCCATATTATGGATGCTGTAGGTTGCAGCCCTTTTCTGGCCAATGGGAATAATTCTGGGACCAGTGATGCCCAAGCTACAAGACTATCTTCTTATAAGGAGAAGAGTGTTCCTAGGTTTTGGACTGGGTGCTTTACAGTGCTGAACCTGGAGTATGCGAGTTGTCAAATCTCATGATACCTACAATAATACCTGCAACTTCTCTTTTGTTACTTTCTTCCATGGTATCCCAATTAGCCAAACAAAGCCTTTAGCACCACATTCAAATACTTGCCCTAATGCACATTCCTAAACAATTGGTTTTCATTAAATTATTCTGTGTAGCCCTCAACACCAAAATACATCATGCATCAAAACTTGCATTTGTGTATAATCAACATATTATATTAGTGTTAGTGTATTCTTAGAATACAGGAAACAAACCAAAAGACAGTTAAACAAAAGATATAAATTTGATACAAAGAGCTAAATCCAACTGGTAGTCTTACTTAGAGCAGACCCACTGAATAGGACATACTGAAGTGCTGACATAGCAAAGTACCAATTATCAAATTGGTCTATCCAAACTGGAATTAACAACTGTATTAGGCAAAAAATCTAGTTAGGCAGAATCTTTGCAGATTTTCTCTAAAGCTGATCTTTTCTGACAGATGAAAGAAACGACATGTATACAGATTCAGTGACACTAGCAAAAGCCAAGGAACTTATGATCTACCAATAGCTTCCATGTATTGCTCTTTGCATACTGACCTGTATCTCTGAAAATCACCGTGCCGTAATCCATGCTGCTGCTGTGATTCTTTAACAATCTGAAGAACTAAAGAACTTGTTATGGAAACTTTGGAAAGTTTCTTAGAAATATGCTATTATAGTTACACTTGAAAAATATCATAAATAATGCATTTGTTACTTCAACAGAAAACGTGTTCATATAGCAAAATCTTTTGAAAGTGGCTATAGCAAAACTAGATTGAGTGGCAGACATTTTCACCCCACACACGTAAAAGTTCATATTCCTAAAACCAGACAGAATTGTGTCCATGAACATTCACATTAAAATATAGCAGCTAGTCTTTAAGGAGTCACAACATTTTGTCTTTATTTTTCAACTTTGCTTTGTTTCTGCCTGACATACATCTGTAGTTGTCCTTACTGTTTCCTTCACTCAGTATATCAGGAAAAACTTCCTAACTGTTAGAATAGTACAACAGTGGAACCAGTTACCTCGGGAGTTGGTGAGTGCTCCAACACTGGAGGCATTCAGGAAAAACTTAGATAAGCACCTGGCAGATATGCTTTGATTGTATTCCTGCATTGAGCAGGGGGTTGGACTTGATGGCCTTGTAGGCCCATTCCAATTTCACTTTTCTATGATTCTATGATAAACTGCTGCCACCACAGGACATGGAGTTCCTAAGAGATCTTTGTCTGTGTGTTGTTGTGGCTGGGATACACTTTCATGTCCAGATAGAGTGTTATGTAAATTGATAACACCAAGTGTAATATTTTATTTTATCAAGAAACTCAGTAGTTGTAGCCAAACACTATGAATACATTTCACTGCATCTTTTTATTGTAGTGATGTGATTACTATTTAGCACATGCAACAGGATGACTGCTATGTCACGCCTGAAAGTGTAAATCAGTATTTCATTAGCTCTTTATCAGTTTCAATGAGCTTATTATAACAGAAGTGTATACACTCAACATAGAAAAACTGCTATAAAAATACATCTGATAACATAAAAGACCCAGGGCCCCACTCCTTGCCATGCAATCTTTAAGCAGAAATCTTGTTTCCAGCTTAAAACATGCATAAAAAACGGCCCCACCCCAATGTTTGTTAACCCCCAATTCTAAGAGTAGGGCTTGACCCTTCACGCTCGCCCAACCCTTCTAAAACCATGAGCACCGCCTTTGTGATCTTGTTTCCTTCTGTCTGGATTTCAGCCAAAGGCCACCAACCACAACCCAGGTCCCGGAGAGGGGGCAATTTGGGAAAGGGATGGGAAGGCCGTCGGGAGAGGGGGGGGGGGAATATCGGCCTTCCTCAGGCGAGGAGGCCGGGGCAACATGGAGCACTCGCGCCTTAGCTGAAGTGACACGTCCCCATTACCAGTCCCAGCCCCCGTTACGCCGGCAGGATACTCTCCAGGCCCAGGCTATCCCCAAGGCCGCCCGACTTCGGCTTTTCATTCTCCTTATTCTCCTCGAGGCCCGCTGCGGAACCGCCACTGCCGCCAGAGCCTCCACCTCCTCCGCGGCCGCCGCTAGTGCTACCCCCTCCTCCTCCTACGCCGCCACCGGCCACCTGCCGCTCCGCCGCCATCTTGCTCCAGTTCCGCTTGCGGCGCGGAGCATCACGGGATGGGAAAGGGGCGTGGCCCCAAGGGCCATGCGCAGAAGCCATGGCCGCTGAGTCAGCCGGAAGGAAAGGCGGCGGCGAGCTCGGCTTTTGAAAGGGAGGCGCTCAAGGAGGGAGGGCGCCTTCGTCTCGTTGCTCTCTGCGCTCGCCAGCTGGTTGTCAGAGCGGTCCGCCCGAGCCTCTAAATACCCTTCCCTGCGTATTTAGGCAAAGGAAATGGTGATTGCCAGAGTTCGGTTAGGTTTTTTTTCGTGTGCATACTAATGGGGCATTTCTGAGGAAGCAGTCTTAATAATAAACTGCTGGATCGCTCTCTCTGGCTGGGTAGCCAGAGGCTGTGCCTCCCTGACAAGGGGCTGGACTCGATGATGATCCAGAGGGCCCCTCCCAGCTCTGCAGTTCTTCCCATAATATTCCTGTGCCGTCAAATCAATTCTGACTTACGGTGACCCTCTTCAGGTTTTCTAAACAGGTATGGGGTGCCTGTCCAGGTGCGGCATTACGGAGCTAAGAGAGAGCCTTCATCTTCCGTGGAAATGTGCTGTAGAAAGTATGCCAGGTTTGGCAAAGCCACATCTGGTGTATTTATTTAATGGTGTTGTTTTCTCTCAATGCATTTCCGTGTTAGAAAACTGCTCCTGTTGGATTTCTGCCTGTTGCGTCCAGCTAAAGGCACACGAACTGGAAACAGAAAATATGGCAATGCGTTGTCCTGGAGGACTGTTATGGAACATGGGATTTAGTAATTCTGCCGATGGCATCATCCTCTATAGCAAAATAAAAACGGATGTATTTAACCACTTGTACCTCAGAGGATCCGTACGAATCCAGAGAGGATTCTACTTTATTAAATGGCTTGTGCTGTTTGGGGGATGTATCTCCGTGGTGCAATGATGAATTTGCAAGGGTAAGTGCTATCAGTCCCCATTGCCAGTTCCCCACATAAGGAGAGTTAAAAATGCAGGCAGCTGGATGAATGTGTGTCAGTAAATGAGAAGCAGTTGGTTACTTTTTCCTAGTGTGGGGTAATGGATTGAGTGATGGGCTAGGACTCGGGAAAATCTGGATTCAAATGTTTATTTGTATTTATTTAAAATATTTTTACCCCACCTTTCTCCTTAAAAAGGACCCAACACAGCTTATATCATTGAAAGACAATATTTAAAGTTAAAAACAGTAAGTATACAAATACTAAAGGATGAAACAAATACCACACTAAAATACAGTAAACAAAACACATTCAAAGTAATAATGCACAACCATCCATTTAATAACTCCACTCAGGGAAAGCTTGCCAGAAGAGAAAGGTCTTTGCCTGCTTGTGGAAGGACAGCAAAGATGGGGTCTGCCTGGCCTCCTGTGGGAGGGAGTTCTAAATACCCCTCTAGCCATGGAAACTCATGGTGGGCTGGTGAAACTGGGTAGTAGCAGCAGTAGTAGTAGCAGTAGTAACTGTTGTTGTTGTTAGGTTTTCCAGGTATAAAATACCCAGAAGTGGTTTACCCTTCTCTTCTTTTGTGGGCACCCTGGGACTGTGCAGTTTGCCCAAGGCCACACAGGCAGACTGTTTTCCCAGAAGGCACAGCGGGGAATACAAACTCCCAACCTCTGGCTCCGCAGCCAGATACCTAATTCACTGAGCCATCCAGCCAGTATGTATAGATACTGAGGAAGTTGACTTCATCCACAAAAGTGCACACCGAAATACAACAGTCTTTAAAGCACCACAGTGTGTTTGTTTTTGTTTGGTTTTGTCTCATACACTTCCATGAATGAACACAACTGCTTCTTTGTACAAAGCAAGACACAAGATAACAGACTAACTGTTATATTTCAGTGTGAGCTTTTATGGAAGAGCTAGCCTGTGTGGCCTTGGGCAAACTGCACAATCCCAGGATGCTCTCAGAAGAAAGGAATGGTGAATCACTTCTGAGTACTTTCTACCTAGAAAATCCTGAAAAGGGTCACCTTAAGTCATAATTGATTTGATGACAAATATTTATTAATTATATTTACACATAGCCCCATGACCAAGTGAGGATACAGAAAATAGACTATTAACTGCATTGTATTGCATTGTTAATTTGAATTGCTAATTCAGAATGAAAAGAATAAAGGATGTACAAAGGAAAAGGGAAGTGAGCAAACAAGGGTGTAACTTCTTGATAGCCGAACAATCTGAGGATCAGCTAACCTGCCCCCATTTGTATTGAGCTAGTTAGTTGCGAGTCTGTCCATCAACGTGCTACTGCTGAACCTGAACCACTCATTTCTTCTCTTTTTTCCTTAAATGGTGAATCTGAGGAGATAGTTGTCTTCAAAAGCTATTACTGCATTGTTAGTCTTTCAGATACAAGAGCTGCATTCAGACATCATGATGAACTATATTTTAGTAAGACATCAAGACTAACTCACTCCTAAGCTGACTTGCTTTTCTGCAATAGTTAATAATTGAATAAAGCAGCTTTCAAAGCCATGATGGTTTGAAGAGGGATTATTTCAAACTAGCTGCATTGATGTTTAATCATAGTTTGTTGGTCTGGACATCACTGCAGTTAACAGAAGGTGGAACCGAAACCTTCCAAAATTATGCTGTGCAAAAGTTGGACAGTGGAAGGCGAAGCATGCTAACCTCAGAGGAAAATAGATTGGTTCTTGTCTTGCTAAACTGTAGTTCAATGTGATAGCCAAACATAACTAATGACTTACTTCTAATATCATATGATCAGACTTCCTTGTCCTTTCCTGCTTACAGTTGTCCCTTGAACGAACCACCCTCATGTCTACCCTGGAGGGTTCCCCAATCCTCTGAAACAAATTTGGGGTAGCTATGCGAGGCCTACAAGAAGCTGGGAAAATCTATATGTTTCCTGTTTTGCTGAGGGAATGGCTCCGTTGAATTCAAGCAATGATGCTTAACATTTGTTTTAAGTCAGTGATACGATCTCAGCTAGGAAAAATAAACCAGTAAGAATTCCTGCAAGGATAGATGAGGTTTCAATATAGTTTGTGGGATGTATATTGCTTATTACTTAATCTACTGTTGCCATAAGTGATATTTGTATATATTTTACCTGAAACTGTATTTTATTCTAAGGGTTAGAAAGAATAGCCCACAGGCTACATTCAGCCCTCAAAGTAGGGTCCTGGGCCCTAGCCTCCGCCCCATATGCAGATCTGGATGATATGTTTATTTAATTTTGCATTTCATGTTCCAGTTTTATGCAAAAAAAGAGTCCTTTAAAAAAAACACCTGGAAGTGATTGGATGGTCACTTCTTGTACTGGAAAAAAAGAAGCATGTTCTGATCTCAAGGAGGCCAAGGTGCCCTGAAATAAATCAAATTTAATAATTGAAATAGATCCCTAAGAGGTTTCTGGGTGTACAACTTGCTATTTTTCTGGACAGTTTTTGGGGGAGGCAGTCCTCCAGGTACTAAGGAAGGGTAAAAATGACCCCTAGGATTTTCATTTATACCAAGATTTCTGTGAAGTAATTCTGTTAGTGTACATTTTAACACCAGTTTGTGTCTAAAAACGTGCATCTGTTGCTCTCCACTCCCCAGCCCATTGTTCATGACAAACCTACATGATCTATTCACATACCGTAAAGTAGAGAGCTACCTTGTGAAACTCCTCAAGGCCACTGATTGGATTCCTCTCTCTGCTGTTGCAGAACAATCGCCGTACTGGTCAATCAGCCACCCAAGCTGCCCTGGCAGGATGGCACATCACAGGCATGCTTCCTTCATGCCATGAGAGGTCACCCCTGGCAGCAGAGGATAGAGTGTCTCCTTGGGCAAAACAAGGTGGTTCCCAACAAGATGATTGTCCTTGAAGGCCTTTGCCACATTTTAGCCATCCTCGGGCTCCTACTGTGGCCTTCCCAGTGCCCCTCTCAAAAGGCAGTTTCTTGCAAAAGGATCCTTTTGAACATGAGGAGGCCTGCCTGCCTCCTTGTTTCCAGTTGCATTTGGAGGGTCCAGGGAGGGAGAACCGGCCTCTGAGGCCGTGTGCTCTGTGATGGGTGCCACTGAACCCCCATGCTGCCCTTAAAAGGATGTTTTGGCACTGCCACCTCAGCCACTGAAACGTTTTTAATGGGAGGGGACCTTGAGCTCCCGTATTCGCCATGATAGGACCCTGTTTGTTCGTTGTTTTCTTCAGCTGCTCTGCTTCTGAGCGTTCCAGCTATAAATTAAATTTCTTCCCCAGACATATTTGTCACTCTGAAATTCATTTTTAGTTCAGGGGAGGGATTTAGCTGTCTACCCAGTAAAACACATCTCATACGTAATTGCTATTTTGATTAATATATTTCTCATTTGGAGGACTGTGTGCATTTCATTTTTTAAAAATTTTATTTCTAAAGAAAAGACAATCCATCATGTTACAAGTAATAAATACAAAGCTTAATATAGTAAACTGTCATCTTACTTGTTATATAATTTAACTGTTGACCAATTGCTATTCCCTACATTTCTCAAAATCACATTTACACCATTCCCCGTCTCATCTTAAAGAAATATCGACCAACAATCTAAATGCTCCAAATTGTTTTCCAAACCACGTGTCTCGAGATTTATTTTATTGGCATATTTTAATAAAGGCTTCCAGTTTTCAGTGAATTGACTGTGCCTTATTTCTCCTATATAGTATAACTTTATTAGTCATTTTTTCCATTAACATTGTATGCCATATCTTATTCGTAAATGCTTGTAATGAGAGATCTTGAGCGTTTTTCCAATTTCTAGCAATCTCAGATCTTGCGGTACCTATAAGACTTGCAACTAATTCTTTATTTTCAAGTTTCTCATTTCCCCCTGTAAATAATGAAAATAACAATGTTATTTTGTATAACATATCTATTTTTTGATTGGTCAGCGTCTCTATCCATCTAATTACCTCGTGCCAGAATGCTTCTATTTTGGGGCAAGAAATCCACATATGTTCCAAAGTTCCTTTTTGTCCACAGTTCCTCCAGCATTTATCCGATATATCTTTATTAATTCTATGTAACTTTGTAGGATATAAATGCCACCGATACACTACCTTCAGAACCATTTCTTTCACATTTGCTGATATAGATTTATATGGGTATTTATTCCATATTTCCTCGGGTATATTAATATTTAAATTTGTTTCCCACACTGTTTTAGGTCCTCCACCTTTTCCATATTCTTTCTCAATAATACTTTTATATATTAGTGAGGTTAGTCCTCTCTTTTTATTTTTATCTTTTTGGATACAACATTGTTCAAATTCAGTTAATGTTCTTAGAGCCAGGTTTTTGTTGTAAGTGAATAGCGAAACTTCTTATTTGTTTTATTTGTAGCCAATTGGTTTTTATTTGCTTTGTTTTATCTTCTATTTGCCTAATAGTGATTGGTTCCCCTGAATCGAATAAGTCAGTAATTCCATATATTCCAATTTATTTCCACTCCTTAAATTGTGCATATTTCTCTTGAGACTTAAAATCTGGGTGATCCAAAAGGGGGCATAAAGGGGATACGTATTGGCGGGGCCAAAGTTCTACTATGTTTTTGCCATATCCTTAATGTTTCAGAAATGAATGGGTTCTGTATTTGTTCTCCTTTTCTAAATATTTTAGTGGTATAAATATACTTATTTACTATGTCCATTTTCGTTTCACCTTCCATTTCCACCCAATCGGGATTCTTGCGAGTCTCGTCGATTTGTATAAATTTAATAATTTGGTTTATTTGTAGAGCTTCATAATATTTTTGGAGCTGTGGTATCCCTAATCCCCCTTTTTGACCCTGTCTATATTTAACACTATTTATGAATCTTATCTTCTTTCCCTTTCCTGCAATGAATTTTTCTAGCTTTCCTTGCCATAGTTTTACTTTTTTTGTATCTGGCTGTAGTGGAATATTTTGGAATAGAAATTAAAATTTTGGTAATATATATGATTTAATTAGAGCAGTGGTCAGGGAACAGGGATAAATTACCCCAAATGGGTTAAAAGTGAAAATCCTGGGGGTAATGAGCAGAGCGCTACACCCCCACCCCCACCCCCTGCAGCCAAACCTCAAATTGTAAGCCACCTCTCCCTGTTACTTCCTTGGTTGCGGCAGGGCACTTGTAAATCCGTTCTTTCAGAGATCGGAGATAAGCCTGCTTGATTGGTTACAGCTGTAGAATAGCCCCGGGCAGTCAATCAATCCGGGGCTTGTGAATGACTGCTTCCGCCGGAGATGACTGCAAGCAAGCAGGAGGAGGGAAAGGCTCCAGTTAACGAGGGAAGGAAGGTGCGAGAGACCGACGGCTTCATCAAGCTTGTTTAAATGTATGTAGAAAATGGATGGATGGAGGGAGGGAGGGAGGGTGGATGTGTGTGTGTATGAGAGAGAGAGAGAGAGACTGACTCAAAACTAAGAAAAAAGGAACAGGCAAGCAAAACAAGGCTTGAATTAAGGCGGGAAAAAAGGGTGGCTTCATCAAGCTTATTTAAATGTATGTAGAAAATGGAGGGAGGGTGGGTGGGTGGGTGGGTGGGTGGATGTGTGTGTGTATGAGAGAGAGAGAGACTGACTCAAAACTATGAAAAAAGGAACAGGTAAGCAAAAGAGAAGGCTTGAATTAAGGCGGGGGGAAAAAGGGTGGCTTTTTAAGATGCTGTCTAGGTTTGTCATCGCTTTCCTCCCAAGAAGCAGGCGTCTTTTAATTTCGTGGCTGCTGTCACCATCTGCAGTGATCATGGAGCCCAAGAAAGTAAAATCTGTCACTGCCTCCATATCTTCCCCTTCCATTTGCCAGGAGGTGATGGGGCCAGTGGCCGTGATCTTTTTTTATTATTTTTTATGTTGAGCTTCAGACCATTTTTTGCGCTCTTCTCTTTCACCCTCATTAAGATGTTCTTTAATTCCTCCTCACTTTCTGCCATGCTTTTGCGTAGTCAATGAAGCAGAAGTAGATGTTTTTCTGGAACTCTCTGGCTTTCTCCATAATACAGCACATGTTAGCAATTTGGTCTCTAGTTCCTCTGCCCCTTCGAAATCCACCTTGCACTTCTGGGAGTTCTCGGTCCACATACTGCTGAAGCCTGCCTTGGAGGATTTTCAGCATAACCTTGCTAGCGTGTGAAATGAGTGCAATTGTACAGTAGTTGGAGCATTCTTTGGCACTTCCCTTCTTTGGGATTGGGATGTAGACTGATCTTTTCCAATCCTCTGGCCACTGCTGAGTTTTCCATTGATGATGATAAAAAAAATAGCGCACTGGTCCTTTGATATTGGGCTGTGGCACCAGGGTGGGTGACATGACCTTTAGCCTGGTTTGTTCCTTTTTGCACACCACACACAGAATGATTAAAGTGGTAGGAAAAGCCCCCCTCCACTCTGCGTTGGCTGTCTCTAGCAAGCATGTCATTGCTAGCACCACTCTGGCAGCCATTGATGATGATTAAATCCTCTGCGAGCTAGCAAAAATTTAATGCAACTTGCTAGGCACATTGGACACCTTACTACTTCCTATACCACCCCATGGCTGGAGTGCAATGTGTTCCAGCAAAAATAGTGCACATCTTTATTAAATTTGGTGCATTCTGCTAGTTCGGTACATAGCCTGGCAGCCATTGATACTGATGATATATCCTGCTAGTTCGGTACACAGCCTGTGTAGATTAAATAATATTTTGAATTCAAATAATATATGATTTCCTTCCTTTCAAATCAAGGGGGTAATGTTGGTGTATATAAATTTTTTGGGGGGGTAAAAGGTAAAAACGTTCCCTGAATTAGAGCAATTCTCCCCAACATTGATAGGTTCAAATTGACCCACTTTGTCATTTTTTCTTTTGCTAATTTAAACAGATTTTTTTAGTTTCTGTAAATTAATTGATTAAGGTTTTTTGTTACCCATATTCCTAAATATTTAAAACTTGAATAGCATAACTCTAAATGAGATGCTTTTAAAATTTCATTTTGTTCTATAATAGGGATATTTAGACATAACTTAGATTTTTGAAAATTAATTTTTAGACCTGTATACTGACTATATTCCTGTAATATTTCTTTTAAGTGTTCTATTTTTCGTAATGGGTCCTCCAAAAGTGTGCATTTCATTTTAAAATGAAAGTGGCATGGCATACACATTCATGCCTTTATTTTGCCTGAGGAAAGTGCACTTCAATGTTAATAAAGAATTAGTAAATTTCCGTTTAATTTCATTTCTCTTGTATCATCTGTTATTTCCATGCATCAGTCTTCAGTCCACATCTTCTGGAAATGGTCTGTGTTTTATAAATTCTAAATTTAAAAAGAATGGAGGCTAGTTTACTGCACAACACTGTAATTTCTCCATATCTTGTTAGATGATGGATGATAGTGAAAGGTGGGCTGATGTTTTGTGTCTCATCTCATGCACCAGGATCTTGGTGCATGGAGGCTGAGATGTACTTCCGTACTAGATTTAAAGAATAATGAATTGTATAGAAATCTTAACCTTTATAATAAAAGTATAAATTTTTTTGCAAGTATTGAGTGTTAATGTAAATTGGGGTGCGGGGAGAAGTGTGTAGAAAAAACAGACCTGAAAATGAAGCGCTTTTAAAATTGAGGCTTGAAAAATCGTTTACCAGTGTTAATTCAAAACTGTTAACCAACGCTAGAACTGAGCAAGGTCACTGAACAATAACAGTCTGATGGCTGAACACTTTCATGTTCTAATGAATGTGTTTATGTTGCATACATGGAGGAGGTGTATGCAGGACTTATAATATGCACTTTATAGTTTCAAGGATTTGGAGCTACAGTTTTATGTTGTGGAAATATTCCAGTCCAAGTTTCTGGGGGCCTAGATCTTTTGTACGTCTGGTTTTTGTTCCTTCAAGTCTTGCAAAAGTTTAGTCAAAACAATGATGTACTGGCGGCTTGCCAGATACTGAATCCCAAACCTCTATGCTTAGAGGCTAAGAAAGTTGTTTTCTTTAATATATTTTTATTAAGAACTTTGATATATTTTTTTAATCCAGGGAGGGAGAACTGGGCTTTTTAATCTCAGCCTTTCAATATGCCTTTTTAGGCTATGAACTTTTTGTATTTTTAGACCATACACTCCTTTATTTTTGGATTTAAATATGATTGAAGTTCTGCCTACAATTTAAGTTTTGTTTTTGAATGAACTTTCGTTTGCAACTTTTCATAACTGTAAGACTTTTGCATGGCAATTTATTTGCATCTATTTGTGCCTACAGTTTTCTATATCTAAGACTTGTATTTTGACAACTTTGAAATATTGTTGTGCTTATGGAACATAGAAGCAATGTAGAGAAATAAAGCTTGTAGAATTAGACAAGCTGATGTTGCAACAGTGAAAAGACTTACACCTTGATACTAGGATGAAATTTGATATGATAGATGGGAGTCCAAATCTTAGACCTCTAGAGCTGGAAGCGATCCCAAGGATCACTGAGTCCAACCCTCTGCTAAAGCACAAAATCCATAGGGAAAGCATCCCTCACAGATGACTAACCTACTTTTGCTTAAAAATCTCAAATGAATGAGAATACACCACTTTCTAAGGTAGTCTGTGTCCCAGGGAGTTCTGGTTTAACCACTGAGCCACACTACCCTGTGGATCTTGCAGTGGGTGAGTCCAAGTCAGTTAAATGTGGTGATGACTAGGGCATCAACCTGTCCTGCTAACTGCCAGATGCTTTAGTCTGCCTCAACTAAGCAGTGTTCCCAGGGAGTTCCAAAAAATACATAGGTTAAGTACTTTGACTCTCACGCCAACCCTGCAAAGTAGAACTGCCAGCAGGCCCACAAAACATACACACTCCCAGTAGTTTTATTTATTTATTATTTATTTAAAATATTTTTCCCCTGCCTTTCTCCTTAGAAAAGGACCCAAGGCAGCTTATAACATTAAAATACAATATTTAAGCACAAAACAATGAGTATACAAAGGTGGCATATATCATTAAAAGGCAATGTTTAAAGCTAAAAATACTAAGTATAGAAATATTTAAAAAGGAACAAAAGAATACCAGTCTGAGAAATGGGAAACACAAGCAAAATACTAAGGACACAGTCAAAGCAGTGATACATAACAATCCATCTAAAAAAAAAATCACACTTAGGCAGCTAGTTACTGAGAGAAAGCTTGCCAGAAGAGAAAGGTCTTTGCCTGCTTGTGGAAGGACTGCAAAGATGGGGCCAGCCTGGCCTCCTGTGGGAGGGAGTTCCAAAGTCTTGGAACAGTGACAGAAATGACCCTTTCTTGTGTCCCCATCAAATGCACCTGTGAAGATGGTGTGACCAAGAGAAAGTTTGAAGTACCACAAAGACTTTAGCCAAAAATGCAAGCAATGGAATGGAGAAAATTTTATATTTTATTAAGAACACTGAGAAAGGCAAAAAAGGAAAAGTTTCAGAAGGCTTCAGAAAGTTCCAACAAAGTATCAAAAGTATTTTGGAGCAAACAATAATTAAGAATTAAAGGCAGGAGCAATACAAAGTAAACAGGTAAATTAGAAAGCTAACTAAACTGCCTAGCGTTTGCACACTAGTGTCTCAGAACATGTACAGTGAGCATTATGGCCTAACAGGACAGTGATTGAGCATAGCATCTCCTGAGAGATAATTCAGTCAACTAAAGTAACTTCTGAACTTTTAAAAATAGCTTATTCATCACCTTCTAGACCTTTTGAGATAGTAAACCAATCAGGCTTCATGTTCCCTCAAATATGTTGGAGTTCTGTTTGCAACCTTACATACTGTCTGTGGTTTGGGTGACCGGGAGGGACTTTTCTGTGCTAGGGTGATTGACTGTCCAGCACTAACCAATCATTCCTTCCAGGCTTTGATTTCAAAGAGAGACCCATTTTTTTTCCTAAGTGTTCTTTCCCTCTCTTTTGTCTGTTGGTGTCAGTGTTGTTTGTTCACTGTTGATCTGTTCAGTTGGCTGATAAGTATGTGTACAGTAAAGAAAGCAGCATAGGAAAGTTTGTAATTTTAAGCAACTGTGAGTAAAGAAACATGTTTTATTCTTTCTTCTACAGATGTCTCAGAGTAAGTTATTGAGACTTCAAGTGCCAATTAATGAGAAAGGGGTGGACTCTGGAGAATTTGTAGCTGTTCTCTTCTGTGGATCTCTGTACTTCTACTGTGTGGCAAAAAAGAATTTTACCAGAAATTCAAAACTCTGCAACAGAATGTTCATGAAGATGAGAGCACTTTCTGCCCAATTCCCTTTATTACGGCTGAAGTTATTTCCTAATTGGCACAGTACCAGAGAACAACCTAACGTAGCCTTGAAATCTCTTAGCACAAAAGATAAATCACAGGTGTGGTTCCATTCCTTGTGGGCAAAAGCTACCTCCCTCTTTTCTCTCAGTCAGCTGTTCCCAGGCAATGAGAAAAGCCTGGATTTTCCAGAAAGGTTCCCCATTCCATGTTCCCCCAGTTTCTTCATGGTCTGCTCCATTGTTGAACAGCTCTTCCTATCAGAAAGTTCTTTTCAGTATTTAGTTGAAATCTCCTTTATCGTAATGTGAATCCATAATTCAGATCCTACCCTCTGAAGGAGCAGAAAATAATGTTGGAAGATGGGTATCCTAACACTTCTTACTCTTCTCTGGTCATGCTGGCCACCTCTTTATGGAATGCTGTACCTCTGGAAGTGTGCCAAGCTCCTTCCCTCCTAATATTCAGGGAACATATAAAAACGTTGCTTTTCAGGGAGGTGTTCCAGGATATCCTCCCCTCATAATTGTTGGTTACTTAGCCTTATTTTGACCATTATATTTTGTAATATTTTTTGTCCACTGCCACCATCTTGATTTTTAGATTCCTTGTCTTTTTATATTATTATTTTTTTATATTTTGGGGACTGGGTGGAATTTGATTTTCTTTGTTTATTTTATTGTTGGATACTGCCCAGCGTAGTGGCAGGGCCACTAGATGGTGCAGTATCTATATTTATATCTCTGTATCTTTATCTATATGTCTCTACCTGTCTATCTACCTATCTGTCTATAGGCTAAACATACCTTTCTCCCTCAGAAATTTCTCACAGGGCATGTTTTCCGGGTCCTTTAACATCTCTGAACATGTTCCAGTCAATTAATATCCTCCTTCAAGGGTTTTGCCCAGAACATAGCTTTCCTCCTTCTATTCTAGAACATAGGAGACTGCCTTACGCCGAGTCACATCCCTGGTCCATCTAACCTAATATGGTCAACCAGCTGACCAGGATTTCAGGCAGGATTTTTCACCAGCCCTACCTGGACATTCTGAGAATTGATTGTGGGACTTTCTGTGCAAAGAGTTTGTGCCCCACCACTGAGCTGCATACCTTCCTAAGTATGAATGTTGGTAGAGGTGATTAACACAAATTAAGCACTAAGCACCAATAACATTGAATTACCTCCGTTCTCTCCACAGAGTAGACAGCATACTGCACCCCTATTTAAAAAGACAAAAGATAAGAAGGATACATTCACCCACACTACACCTCTTGGCTTGTAAGAAGGATGTGCCTTTGGTGGAATCAGAGTTCAGTGGCAGAGCACATGCTTTGTACAAGAATGTCCTTAATTCAGACGTTGACATTTCCAGTTAAAAGGAACAGATAATGGGATACGATGAAAACCAGGGGGCAGGTCATGGAATGAGTGCAGATTGGGGGCTCAGTCCAAAAGTTCTCCCTGTGTCCCCTTGCTCTTGACACAAGCCACTAGTGATAGGCGCCTTTCTCTACCTAAGACCCTAGAGAGCTACTGTCTGTAGTCAGTACAGACAAAAAAAGCTGACCTAAGGCAGCTTCTTATGTACAGTAAATATTAATATGGAACAAGATGTGTGACGTGGCCCAGGGAATTGTGGCAAAACATCGTCTTTTATGGGTAGCATAGGGCTTGGAAGTCTTGCAAGTGTCAAACAATCGTCAACCAATTCATTCTGTAATAGCAATACACAATGCGGTTGGAGCAATTCTCCTTTTTGTCTCTTTTTTTGAGCACATTGTAGTCCTGGCAAAGGCAGGCATTTGTGTTTTAGGCACCAACATTTGGGTTGGAGGGCACTTGCAGTTGCTTCATCTCTCCACACCATCAGTAGCTCAGAGACTTACTGTGAGGAATGGGCAAAAATGTCCATATTTGATGATGCAGAGGAAGGAGCTCCATGGAGAAGATGGGGGTGCCCTGCCTCAACTTCAAGCCTGATCATTAGATATGGAATCCTGATTTTATAAGCATGCTTAAGTTGCTTGAATTGGTCCCAATGTTTACTAGGAGTCAGAGAGGTTCAAAAGTAATAACAAATGAGAAAAGAAAAAAGAAAAAGACTCATACATGTAATTGAAACGGTGTGCCTCTAAAAATATTTTTATGTACATATTTATGTATTTCCCTGACCTGTAAGTAGCCCAGATGTTTACTGATATCTCTGGACCTGGGGCACAGCTGCATAGAAAGTATGCCCTGACCTAACAGGGCCTCAGATACATACCTCCACCCTCTCAATCATCCCTCTGTCCTGGCCACATACGCCCCTGGCAGAGCTGTACCTGAACTGAGGAATAGCCAGCTGCTGGCGTTGCCTTCAAGGTTTTCCAAGTGTCTGCTCTTTCCAACATGGTTATCTTTTCTCCACTGTCTTTCCCTAACTCCATTCACAGACTCTCCCAGCTCTTCCACAACCTCTGAGCTGTAGGTTCACTCCTCCAAGATTCATGCTTCTGGCATCTTGTGTTTCAAGTTGCACGTGACATGTCCCACTGCCCATTACAATTAACAATAGTGCTTGGAAAATGGTTTGTTTTTTTTACTACCACTCCCAGAATCCAGCTAGTATAGCATTTGCTAGAGGACTGTGTGAGTTGTACTGCCTTATTAACTTTTCTGAGCATTCTTGAGCACAAGCATAATGTTGAATTTCCCCCCCAGCTGTCATACTTTGCAGTGGTTCCCAATGTTGACTAGGTCATCAACAGGTTTCACTTGCTTGTTGCTGTATTAGGTGTGATAAGAAAGTAACCTCTTGACCATGATCAGCTGCTAGCAGTGGAAAAGTAAAGTATGCCCCATAGTGCATACTATTAAGATTGCTGAAAGCAATTTCTGGGCAGTTTACAATTTAATTATGCAGCCTACACATTCCCCCCCCCCCCCCAGCGAGCTGTGTACTCAATAGAGATAGGTACACACGTATGAACCGACATGAATCTCCGAACCAAGGTTCGTGCTGATCTCTAGTACTCATCTTACCGACTTGGAAGGATGAAAGGCAGAGTTCAACCTTGCGCCTGTCAGGATTGAATTCAGGTTGTGAGCAGAGTCTTCACTGCAGCACAGCAGCTTAACCACTGTGTCACGAGGCTCCTAACTAGCCTATTTAGACCTCCTTTCCTGTCAGCCATTCATGTACCTCTTCAGTGTGTTTGCATTAAATTGGACTTTCCATCTTTAAAGGACAAATCTAACACCCACAATTAGCTAACTTGTACCATTTTGAAAGTCGCAATTCCCCATTGCCTGTTCTACATAAACCACTTTCCCATGTCGTAGTAGTTTCCCAACTTTGGGTAACCCAGGTGTTCTTGGACTGCAACTCCCAGAAACCCCAGGCAAACTTGCTAATGGTGAAGGCTTCTGGGAGTTGCAGTCCAATAATATGTGGGTTAGCCAAAGTTGGGAACCACTGCTTTATGGGAATCACCACAGCAGCATAATGGGCAAAATATTTTACCTGCTCCATATAATATCTGTTAAAAGTGTGCACCAACCCAACAGTTTATGCAGTCTCTTGGAAGTATCCAGTACTTTGTCCAGTACCCTTCGCTTTCTGCAACCCATCAAACGAGGGGCAAGATACTGACATCATTCCACTGCCATGTGAAGTTATGAGTGAAGGAGAGCCAACTATTATCTGAAAAATCATTAAAGCACCAGTTCCATTTTCACTAAAGCACAGAGGCAAATCAGAGGCTTCCAAACAATTTAAACCTGAAGTGGTCAGTGTGAGAGAGAGTTGTGTATATATGGGGAGGGGACTGTGTTTCCATAGACACCATGACTTTTATTTGGGCTCTGTGTCTCCCTGGAAACCAGAGGAAGGCTTGAATATATTAGTTGTTCCCCACGAATGCCATGAACTAGGATTCAGAGCTCACTGAGCATTATGGGCTCAGCACCAGGAGGAGCAACTAGTGAGAAGTTTAGTTGTTCCGTGCACCTGCAAGAGTGACTGCCAGTGTTTTCTGTCAGAGTACGGATCTCTTTGGTGGAACAAGACAAGAAACTTGGAGCTTTAAGAATACCTTTGTAACTGGATGACAGACAACAATCCAGCGTCTGTGAATGGAAACTATGCTGGCTTGAAGGACTACGAACAGAAAGGGAAGTGCCCCGCAAAAGATCCACGATGAAGGAAACTCCTTCTCAGGAGGCAAATTCTATCCTGGAAGTGATTTGTGGAGGGAATTGATTTGTGTGCTCTTGGCAAACTAATTAGGACTGAGAAAGAACTTTCTGCATCATCTCTTCCTCAGTCAGAGCATGTCCCTTGCATCCAAGATGAACAGATCGTTGCCCCAGCTAAACTCTTCAGGGAGCAGCGAAAGCAACAGTTGGCAACTGGTGTCAATCATCATCCCGCTGGCATACGCTTTGATTTTCCTGGTTGGCACTGTGGGCAACTCTCTGGTACTGGCGGTACTGCTTAGGAATGGGCAAGTCAACAATACCACCAACCTCTTCATTCTCAACCTGGGAGTGGCTGACCTGTGCTTTATCGTCTTCTGTGTGCCCTTCCAGGCTACCATCTACACCTTGGACGACTGGATTTTTGGGCCCCTCCTGTGCAAAGCAGTGCACTTCTTCATCTACTTGACTATGTATGCAAGCAGCTTCACCCTCACAACCGTATCCCTTGACAGGTGAGCCAACGGGAAGGAAGGGCAGGGAGTCCGGGCTTTATGCATCGTATCTGAGTTTTTGAAACTCACAAATTATGCTGCAGCACAAAATTGCTTTCTCTCTCCCCACTACTCTGTATACGTGCAAAAACTCTGACCCCTAATACCAAAGGAACAATATAAAGCTGGTGAATAGCTCCATTAAACTGAACGTATTTTTATTGTCATTCCACCCATATATCTGCCATTTTACACATTTAAGATGACAGATTGTAGAAGAAAACATTGCCCAGACCAAAGGGGTCCAGAATTATACTGTTAGGAAAATAATTTCATCTCAGAGCCTGGAATAAGGCAGACCAGTGTGTGCTCCAAACCAGAGACAGTTAATGCTGTAGAAAGATATGTCTGAAAGAAATACTACCCATAGCAGAGTGTCTGTAGCTATGCTGATTCTATAGCATGAATGCCAGTGAACAGCTGAAACAATATAGAAGTGGTATGGCATAGTGGTTAAGGATGTGGACAGTGTACCCAGTAGTTCTGGGTTCAAGTCTTGCCTCCGGACATGTACTCACCAGTTGACTTGACGGCAACCCAGTTTTCCTTAGCTGCAGCTCTCCATTGTCAATACTGAGATGGTAATAATTTTGATTTCCTTCACACTTTTATTGCAAGGACCACAGCACAGCATTATTGTGAACTGTCTTGAACAGCTTTTTCAAATTTTTGGAACACACACACATATATATACTGTTATGGAAGATTTTTGGGGAAGATGGGAATCAGTTCTAGATGTACTATTATGCCATTTTAAATTAAATACAAATTGAACATATTTGGTGTATTCTATTCTTTCTCTGTGTGTATTTTTAAGATTGCCTCAGACTGCTTTGATATGTTTTGTACTAGTGGCTTGAAGCATTTTTAGGTAACTAAAAAGCAGCTATTTAATTTACTGTAACTAAAAACACTGTGACCAAACTCCGGGAGGCAGTGGAAGACAGGAGGGCCTGGCGTGCTCTGGTCCACGGGGTCATGAAGAGTCGGACACGACTTAACGACTAAACAACAAACTAAAAACAACTATTTTTCTTGCTTTTGAGAAATGGAAAGTAAAAAAAATACTTTAATAACAGTAAGGAAAGTACCAACTATTTCTTCTCTCTTTTAACTATAACTGTAGCAACTTTAAAAGCAGCTTTCCAAGATCTGGGAATAAAAAGCAGAAGAGCAATTCAAAAGTGTATTTTGTCCAGTTTAGGTTTTATATTCACATTACTAAATAGCTGAAAGCAAAGAATAGTGTACGTATCATGAGGTGCCATGGTGTATGTTGCAGCCAAAGAGCAGAAGGAGCTACTAGAAGACAGAACAAATATCAGGAGAAAAATAAATATGTTCAGATATTTTGTTGTTTCACTAAGGTGGCCGTGACCAAGCGAATCAAAGAGTTATATAAGAGGAATAATAACAAAGTAAAGGATTAGAGATATTTGTCTGTCAAAGAAACAATTAAGAAATTTAATTTCAATAAAATTAATGTAATGGGCATCATTTTCAGTTGATAGGGAAAAAAAGAAAGATTTCAGGCCAGGTGATTAAGGGAGTGACTACATGGGCATTTGTACCACTGTTTGGTCAACTGTAGGGACAGACTGGTTCACTCCTTTTTCCGGTGATTAGACAATGGATTGCTAGAGCAAACCAGCCCAGACAATGAGTGTTCCTACCTGCACTGTTCTGGATCCCTATCAGGGCTACTATTTTTAAGGTGCACATAGGATTGCTCTGCTTTGATTCCTTTCCAGTGCACGCAGTCACTGGGATCAAACCAAAGCAGAGCTTCCTGCTTTAATTTCTCAAATAGTTTCAATTTCCCGATATCACCTGTGACTTAAACAGACAGCCACTTAATGATATTGGGAAACTGGGGAATTAAAAACCTCCTTCCTCTCTTCCTCTGTGGAGAGGCAGAGGGAGGAAGCAAAACTTTTCTTTTAAAGTCAGTTAGGGCAGTACTGATGTGCTGTACTTTTTAGAGGAAAAAAATAAAAACAATTGAAAGCTTCCTCTCAGAAGCAGGATGGGGCAAGAATTCTTTTCTTTTCTTTAGAGAGGTCGGCCAAGTAGGGCCGCTTGAGATGTGTATGCCACGTGAATGCACCAAATGACATACCAGACTTCTACCTGACCTTAAGCAACCCGACTTGGCTCACTCCAAGTGAGCTATCTACGTAAGCCTTAAAGTCAGAGGGAACATAAATTCTTACTCTTCGGATTCTTTTACCTTGCTCCCTAATATCAATGGGCATCTGTACTAAGATTTTCAGATGGTTTTCTAGAGCTTTTATCCTAAAACCCACAAACAGATTGCCAGAGCTGATGGAGCAATCCAATGGCTCAGCTAGGTCAAAGCCCTTTAAGAATGCAATACCTGCATAATGCACTTGAGATGCGGTGTGCTCCCATTAGCAGCAACCACTGCAAAATATTATTGCTTTAAACAGTCAAGAATGTAAAGACTTGAGAGGCAGGCGCTCCCCAAAAGGCCACAGAAATGCCCACTCCAGTGCTGGCAGTTTGTGCTGCCTATGCTCACAGAGTAATTGAGTATCAAAGGACTGAGGATTAGACAGCACTTGACAGATGTGATATTCCTTCTCTATTATATAGGGAAGCCAGAAACATTCATTGAACTAGAAACATTCATTTAAGTTATATTTACCTTTCCACAGGAGTTGTGTTATACCACACATCACAGTTACACTACAAAACTTCATTACATTATGGTAGACAGAATCCTGTTGCTAATTTACACTTGTGTAAAGTATCAAGTGATCAGGCGCATCCCCATGAATGTTACCTGCACCTCACTTATGAGTGGAGTTTGCCACCAATTAATGTGATTTCTCCTATGCAAGCATAAATTATCAAGAGAAAAATGGCCAGTCAAAATTTAACTTGATGATAGAAGTAACTGCTGTTTGTAACTAGTTACATCCTAGCTCTGCTAATGATAGGAGCTGATAGAATCCACCCAATAATAAATGCATGTTCAGACAAACATCTACAACATCATACTATCTGTGTGTATAAGCAATACTCTCTGTAACTGAGAACTTTACATTTTAGTGTTCCTAAAGCACTGCTCAAAAAGATTTGCTTGTGTACATAGGCATATTGCAGACACATGTCTGAACATGTTTATGGCAGAGGACAAACACTGGCTTTTTGCCATATACATGTGCTCCTTCATCGTAAAATCACTGTTGTCTGAACAGAATTCAAGGCATTGTGCTATCCTACTGCCATAATGAAAAGCAGAACCCAGCAGACCTATGAAAACAGATGTGATCTTACTGGTATGAGCCTGTAGGAATTCTAAGGCAACAGATATTAACAACAAACCATTCCACAATTTTTTCACTATGCCAGACTGTTATTTGCATGTTTGTTTATATGTTTGTGCCAGGCTGCCTTTCATCAAACATCCCCACCAAAATTTCCATTTTTTCCCTTTCTTCTAGCCATATGATATTCCAAATTCCTTATGTAGTTCATATGTTGAAGAGCCTGATTGTGTGGTAATGGGCACCATAATCATCATGAACATCACATTTTTAGGCAAAGTTTCCTCCTTCCAAATATCCTGCTTATTGTACTTCTTGTAGTTATACCCAACTCACTCTGGATTATCATATAGCCTTTTCCAGGTTTGGGGTATGGTGTTTGGTGGTGTGGGGGTACACTGCTGCCGCCTCAGTATCATTACCTTTCTCTTTGCTTTCCTAGGTATTTGGCCATAAGGTACCCCTTACATTCAAGAGAACTAAGAACTCCCAGGAATGCTCTTGCAGCCATTTGTCTTATCTGGGGTTTGTCGTTCGTCTTTTCTGGACCGTACATCAGCTACTACCAAGAGTTTCAGATAGCCAATGTCACGGTCTGCCACCCCATCTGGAAAATCAATCAGCGCAAAATTATGGATCTCTGCACTTTTGTTTTCAGCTATGTCATTCCCGTGTTGATCCTGAGCCTGACCTACCTGAGGACCATCCGTTACCTCTGGACATCGGTGGACCCCATGAAAGATATGTCTGATTCCAAGAAGGGCAAGCGTAAGGTCACCCGGATGATTATTATTGTGGCTGTGCTCTTCTGTCTTTGCTGGCTCCCTCATCACCTGGTCATCCTCTGTTTCTGGTTTGGCTATTTTCCACTGAACAGTGCCACCTATGTGCTTAGGATCCTCTCTCACCTGATCTCCTACGCCAACTCCTGCGTCAACCCCATTGTCTACGCTCTGGTATCCAAGCATTTCCGTAAAGGGTTCAAGAAGATCTTCAGTTGCCTCTTGCACAAAAGAGTGGTCAACAAGGTCCATGTGGCCCAAGTGACCCACACGGTTAGTACCGTAGAAGCAGACCTGACAGAAGTGGGCCATGTCAGTGAGCCCATGCAAGTCAGGGCCTCCAGCTGCTGTCAGACCCCAATCCAGACATGGGGGGAGGCAGAGCAGCTGAATTGCCAAGAGAAGTCTGCCAACTCTTTCATTGCTTTCAACATCACTTAGAACACTTCCTTTCCCCTCTGGGCAGGAGACCCTAATCAAAGGATTGATTCCTTGTGTGCAACAGGTGAACCAAAAGATACTTGGGTTGTTTTTTTTTTTTTTAAAGGATTAAAAATGGGATTTAAGAGCTTAAGGACAGGGAAATAGTTCAAGCCAGGGATCCACAGTTTATATTATGAATTACTCTAAAAAAAAGCCCATGTGCCAGAAATTAGTGTACTGTATGAAGCTGTATGTGACATAGCTTGCAACAAACTTAGCAGCATGAAGTGCCGTTACCATAGGTATCAGCCCTGAAAGGTTGTTTGTTCTTGGCACTGGGTTTGCATGATCATCCAGCCAAACAATCATGATATCTATATTTACTAGATGGATAACATGGAGCATCTGAACTGTGGAATGAACTCTTTAGGTCTAGACTGAGAACTTGTCCACACTGGCATTTAACATACTGTGAGGACTGAGTCCTGCACAGATGATATTACTGTTTTCTCTGAAGTCTTGTGATGTTCTTGCTTATACCAATGACAGGTGACTTTTCTGCATGTTCTTGTTGTTCAGCCTGGCATGTGCATTTTCTTTCTTTTTTGATTTGTTTTCCGCTTTTTTGGGTATGACATGTTTCAGGCTATTTTCTATAGATGTTATATGGTGTGCTCACAGGTATTCCATACCTTTGATGGGTGTGTCATGAACATTCATGAAGTCTCCTGTGAGCCATGGTGCAATAGTATCTCGCCCTCTTGCTGCCAGCACCACCACTGACAGCTTTGGATCTCAGCAAATGACAAAAGGGGGTGGCTTCAATCTTAATCTTATTTGGAAGCCAGCTATGTTGGCACCTCCTTTTGGGAGGAAAATCTGCTTACTAGACTTTTGTTTTGATTTGGGGGGGGGGGGCGAAGGATATTACTACTGTCTTTGACAGCTTGCAATCTCAGCCTTTAATAGAGCTCCTCTCTCTTAGGGAAATTAATTCTTTGAAACCAATTCTCTGAAAAACAGGAGAGTTATCCTTTTGGAAAACGATCCTCTACGATTCTCTGTGCTGAATTTCAGTTGTCTGTTTATTTGTGGATTATTGCTAAGAGTGAAACCTTCCTATCCTTCACGTTCTTCGAAACTGGCTGTTTGAGGTGAACTGGTTAGGTTCTTTATGGAAAGTAAAAAAGCGCATTGCTTGATCACCCAATTCAAGGGTTCTGCCTATGCTTTGGGAGAAGGAGATGGGTTACAGAGAGGAAGGTGGGTGAAAAGGGTAGAGAAGAGGGGATGGGAGCTTGGTAGTGTCATGAAGCAATGTTGCTCTTGGTTCCTGCTCCTGTGGATGGGAACATCAGAACAAAAGACACCTTGGGTGCAGATTTGGGAAGTGGTAATTTTCACAATTTATCATTAACAGCAGATATAAAAAGAGTGAAACAACTTGCTTCATTTCACCCATCTAGATGAGCCCTGAAGTTCAGTCATCCATGGAGCCTGTCTGGCTGGTTTGGAATGTTCTGAATGAAATCTATGGGTAGGGTTAGGAATTCTCGGTCTTCTACTTGGTTTCCCCATTCAAAACTCTGTCTATAATACTTGCTTGACTGTCTTTGTTGCCTTAGGTGAAAACCTGTGCACACTCATGTGGGAATAAACCCAGCTAAACTCCATGGGACTTATTTCATGGTAAACATGGTCAAGACTGTGCTGTTAATCATACCACTTTAGGTTTCAAAGGGCAGATTGGTGATGTGCTCCTCACCTACTGCAGCAGCCATCAATGAATACATTTGCCAATTTGTGAAATCTGCTTTCCCGGAGTATAAAGCTTTTTTCTCTGCAGGATCTACTTTTATTACAATGTCTGCACAAAACCAATCATGTTGTGATGACAGAGACTGAAAGAATGCACAGAGCAAATGGTTTTTCTCTCTTTGTATAATAAAATGTTGCCAATGTGTTTTGTGCAGACATGTGCACTTCAGTTCATCCATCCAAGTAGCTTAAGGCAGAAACATATATTACACATACGTCTAATAAGAGCTGAAAGCACTTTAGTGTTAGAGAAGAAGGAGCGAGTCTTTCCTGATTGAGAGATCAAGTTCAAAGGAATTCCATACTTAAATCCTGAAAACCAACCACAAAACAAAGCAAACTAATTGGCCAACTCAGGGAGACAAGAAAAGTTTCTGGTGTAACACTCTCATACAATCCCTCTTTGGTACTTCCCTCTCCTAACTTTATCTGTTTCTGCCTTCAGAAAACATGCAAGACAATGTTTTGGTCATCCAAGGATTGTAAAAACTGAGGCACACATAGGACTTTGTGTATATGGCACAAAGCATCGGATTAACAAGGCTTTTGTTATAAACAGACTTTTTTTTTTGTTATGACTACTTCTTCTATGGTATAAACCACAATGTAATCCCAATGCATCTGTCTTGAAGATTGGGCATTTATTGGGGACAAAGTCTATGTTTGTAGATATGATTACTTAAAACGTGTAGCCCTGCGGACCACTAGGTCTGGTTGGGCTTGCAGTGTTGAAAACAAAGAAAAGGATCGTAGGACAGTGTTAAGGCTCCAGTTACTTGAACCAAAGGAGTCATTTTCTGATACAGCTGGTGAGGATATTGCTGAGCAGGTATTCCAGCCCCCAGAGTCCTGAAACACACATGAAGTAGCCACAGGCTACAGTGAACTGTTTTAATTATACAGATAATATAACTTCCTTCACTCTTTTTGATGAATGAGGAATCCATGAAGCGGTGCCAAGTGGACATGTTTTTCATCATGATCTTCATAATATTTTTCAGTGTACTTTGAACTTGGTGGTCAATGAACTGTAATCTCCATCTCCTTGTAAGGCTTTGAAGTATATCCAGTTGTCCCTTTTGAGACTCTGGAGCAGTTAATAGTTCTCTGTTTATGTCTACATTGTGTTTCACAGTCACAGGATCTGTTTGTAGAGTTTTACCAATAAAAACAAAACTGACATCAAAATTCTTGTTACTGAATTTTCTTTTCTAGGTGGAAAGGAATATTCAAGACTTGGTCTGTATCTTATTTGAACTGGTCATGCCTTCAGTATCTGACTGAGGACAATATGTACAGGTAATGTGTGCTCAAAGCACACAGTGGCCACAATGCTGTTAGCAATCATGAAGTGTAAGTATTTTATGGGCAAAGGGTGCCAAGATTGTTCCAGCCATCTCCAGCTTGCAGTTACACACAAGCTGCAGTTACACAAGTTACCTGTTAAAGACAACAAGGTTTAGACCGGCATAAAAAGACAACTAGGTACACGACCAACTGTTGGATGTGAGGAAAAATATGTACAGGCTTAGAGCCAGTGTGCACTCAAAGTACCTTTCCCCCCCAACATTATTTTTGCAGTGCAGCTTCTGTAGATCCTTTTTAGCTAATGGGAAGAACACAAAAGTTTCAACAAACAATCACAACATGCAATGTATCTGAAGGAAAGTATCAAAAAGAACTTTGACCTGCACCTCATAAATCAAAGCTGCCTTAGCAGTCTTCCTCTGTTTGATCCTGCCTGCTCTTCTGAGACTCTGAGGACTTTCATCTACAGCAGCTGATTTTCCCCATTAAACCTTCTTGTAACCAGAACTGGTTGTTCCTGCGTCAAGGTCTGTAACACCTCCTATCAATAACCTCTATATTTAGTCTAACAATTCTCCTGGAATGAATCATGCACAAGGACTGTATAAACACTTCCATTATATATACCTCCTTATTTATCTCATTGGTCTACAGGAGAAGAGGATGTTTAACAGCCATCTTATCCTTCTCCAATTATGCCTTGTTCCTTGTCTTCTCTTCATCCGTTTTAATATCACTCCCTGGTAGACGGCATCCTATTAAGCTACTTAGCCTAGAGTTTACCTTGGCCCTCTCCATGCTGGCAAGAGCTGCATCTCTTGAGTTGGACTGATGCAAATGCCATCTGGATGGGGCACAGTTTTCTTTCAGTTCAAACTGAAAGAATCTACTAAATTTGTTTTACATAAATTGGGAAATCATATTTTGGGACTTTTGTTTCATGTTCCCCATTCTTGTTTTCTGGCACTCCAGAAGCCCTAAATAAATAAATAAATAAATAAATAAATAAATAAATAACACAGAAACCACTCTCACACACAAGGGGGAAAGTATCAAAGTTTTAAAAGAAACTCCCAAAAATCAATGAAAACAAACAAGCAAATAAAGGCAAAAAATATAATCAAAGTTCCCCCAACCAAACTACAACAACATGGAGAAATTTCTCTCTCAAGGATCACTTGATGCCTTCTCTCTCTCTCTTTTTTTTTCTTTGAGTCCGGCAGGCAGGTCAGGCAGCACCAAAAATAATCCAAGGGGTGGGAGGAGGGGAGAGGGAGAAAATCCCCCCAAAAAGTAGGGAAAGTCCCCTCCCCCCCAAAAAATTCCAAGGAGGCATGTTGGCACAGGGAGGCTGCCTAGCAGCAGCGAAAATAATCCAAAGAAATGGGAAAAATTGGGGCAGGGAGGAAAGGATCCAAGATGGAGGGTAGCACACAATTATCCTACCCACAAGGAATGACTGAAGCAAAGAGCACTCCTCACTGGTTTTCAGACCCTGTTAGAGATTCAAAATTTCCACTCCCTACTGACAATGCTATTGGTTTAAAAAATACTGAGGCAACCTGACAAAACATGTAACTCAGAAATGCCCTGGTACCTCATCAGTTAGTTGAAATCAGCCATGGCTAGTTATACAAACCGTAAGTAAACACCCACTGGATTCTAGCCACTGATTTCAAAGGGTATGGAAGAACGTGCTCCTTCACGTGGCCCAGATTGTGTGTGGGTTGCAACAGAAAACCCAGCAGCAGAAAGTACTGTTTGAGATGACTAGCTTCCCCCCCATGTCCTTGTTCACTTGGGGACTGAATGGAGAGATGTTGAGAAAGAAAATATTTTTGGACTACAAGTTTCCAGAACCCCCAGCCATGCTGGTTGACATTCTGGCAGCTTAAGTCTCAAGAAACAACTTTCTCAGCCTTGGGCTGATATCGTAAAAGACCTACTAAATGGACTTCATTGCATCAGGCTAATGCATCAGTCTACATCCCAATCCCAAAGAAGGGCAGTGCCAAAGAATGCTCCAACTACCATACAATTGCACTCATTTCACACACTAGCAAGGTTATGCTCAAAATCTTACAAGGTAGGCTTCAGCAGTATGTGGACTGAGAACTCCCAGAAGTACAAGCTGGATTTCGAAGGGGCAGAGGAACTAGAGACCAAATTGCTAACATGCGCTGGATTATGGAGAAAGCCAGAGAGTTCCAGAAAAACATCTACTTCTGCTTCATTGACTACGCAAAAGCCTTTGACTGTGTGGACCACAGCAAACTATGGCAAGTCCTTAAAGAAATGGGAGTGCCTGACCACCTTATCTATCTCCTGAGAAATCTATTTGTGGGACAGGAAGCAACAGTTAGAACTGGATATGGAACAACTGACTGGTTCAAAATTGGGAAAGGAGTACGACAAGGCTATATATTGTCCCCCAGCTTATTTAACTTATATGCAGAATACATCATGCGAAAGGTGGTGACAGCAGCCACGAAATTAAAAGACGCCTGCTTCTTGGGACGAAAGCGATGAGAAACCTTGACAGCATCTTAAAAAGCAGAGACATCACCATGCCGACAAAAGTCCACATAGTCAAAGCTATGGTTTTTCCAGTACCGATGTATGGAAGCGAGAGCTGGACCATAAAGAAAGCTGACCGCCAAAGAATTGATGCTTTTGAATTGTGGTGCTGGAGGAGACTCTTGAGAGTCCCCTGGACTGCAAGGAGAACAAACCTATCCATTCTAAAGGAAATCAACCCTGAGTGCTCATTGGAAGGACAGATCCTGAAGCTGAGGCTCCAATACTTTGGCCATCTCATGAGAAGAGAAGACTCCTTGGAAAAGACCCTGATGTTGGGAAAGTGTGAGGGCAAGAGGAGAAGGGGACGACAGAGGACGAGATGGTTGGACAGTGTCATCGAAACTACCAACATGAATTTGACCAAACTCCCAGAGGCAGTGGAAGACAGGAGGGCCTGGCGTGCTCTGGTCCATGGGGTCACAAAGAGTCAGACACGACTAAATGACTAAACAACAACAATGCAGACTACTTTTGTTACACAATCAGCTTTACATGTTGCAGGAAACCTAAATGAAGAAAGAAGGTGCAGTACACATCTGGAATATGATTCCAATCATCCTCAACCAGCACAATCTGGAGATCATCTGGAGACCATGAGCTTTGGAAAGTGTGCTAGATTCTATGGCCTTAGTCTGGTCTAGCAAAGGATATTTTGTGTTCTTATTAGTTTTTGACATCTGCACTTAATATTTTGCTTCACGCTCTTCTAAGAAGACTATAGAATTTGGCATGGTGCAAGGACAGAGACTGAGAAGGACCTTTCCGCCCCCCTTTCCTATCCTACAATCCCTGGATTCCTCTAAGCAGCCCGGCCCAGTGAACATGCTTTGTGGATGATCCTGGGAGCAGAAAAAGTAGCTTTTCCAAGTGCAGCAGGAAACCTATATGAAGAGAGAAGCTGCGGTACACATCTCCAAGGAGATGCACTACATGTCTACTGGATTACAATTCCTATCATCCTCAGCCAGCACAATCAGTGTCGATGGTGGAGGCCATTTGGAGACCATGAACTTTGGAAAGTCTTCGAAGCCCAGCTTCACAGGGAGATGCAGTTGGGGAATTTGTGCACATATAAGCAAAAGGTACTGCATGTCACTCTGACCCAGCTGTGTAGTTCTGGCTCTGATAAGCCACTTGAACCAACTTTGCCATCATCATTCCATCTAGTAATTAGGCTGCAAAGAGCCACTTCAAATGAATTCATTTTCCTCAAGTAGGAAGAAGTAAAAAGGCTCAAATCTTTCTCCTTCTTTTCTCTCAAACAAAATCTTCCTTACCAGCAATCTCCCATCCCCCTCCATCTCTGCTAATTCATTTATAACAACAACAAAAAAATTCTCCTGTAGAGCAGCTTCCTCTTCAAGCAAGTGGAGCGAAGAAGGTACAATTTATTTGCACAATGAAGCCTAATTTGCTACTTCATTTCTACATTATTATTTCCATGTTACATCCTATTTTCACATCCTTAATTGACTATAATCGGTTGGAAAACAATTGCCAAACAAGAGAAGACAATGAGGAAAAACCAAAGAAAAGTAAAAAATAAAGAGGACA
Source organism: Intellagama lesueurii (assembly GCA_037013535.1). Classification (NCBI taxonomy): domain Eukaryota; kingdom Metazoa; phylum Chordata; class Lepidosauria; order Squamata; family Agamidae; genus Intellagama; species Intellagama lesueurii. The sequence continues at coordinate 182,816,710 of JBAJHW010000002.1, forward strand.
AAAACATTGTGGTACCTTAAAGATTAACTGCTCATTTTAATGTGAGCTTTCATGGACAGGTCTGAGGAAGAGGACTTGTGCACGAAAGTTCACATTAGAATATAGCATTTAGTCTTTAAGGTGCCACAATATTTTTGTCTTCTTTATTTTTTTATTTTTCTTTGGTTGTCGACTGATACACCGGCACAGACTAACCACTATCAGTCTGTGATAGCTACTGCCATTGCATCTGCACAGAGTCATCCAACAGAGCTCTCTTCCAAGTGGTCAACAGCCTGTTACATCATGGCCCACAGGAAGATAGTGCTGACCACTCAGCAGCTTGCTGTGAAAAAATTGCATAGCACTTTGCAGGCAAAATCCCTCAGATCCTCTCTGACTTGGATGCTGTAGTTAATTCAGAGCCTATAGATGTAACTATGGCTCCTGCTTGTCCTGTGTTGGTGGATACGTTTTAGTTTTTGCAGCCTGATGATGTGGACAGGACCTTTGGAGAGGTGAAGGCTACCCCTTGTCTGCTAGATCCTTGCCTGTTCTGGCTTATAAAAGCTGCCAGAGATGGACTGGCCAAGTGGGTCCAAGGGGTAGCGAATGCCTCCTTGCAGCAGGGTAGGATCCCAGCTTGCTGACTTCACGCCTGGTTATGGGACGGAGACTGCTTTGGCCGCCTTGGTGGATGATCTACATGGGGAGCTGGACAGGGGGAGTTCGTCCCTGTTGGTTCTGCTAAACCTCTCAGCAGCTTTCGATGCCATCAACCATGGTGTCCTTCTGGGCCACCTCTCTGAGATGGGACTTGGAGGGCAGAACTCAGAGGGTGGCACTGGTACAGGGTTGGAGGCAAGAGGTGGGTGAGAGGTGTGGCCTGAGTGAGGAGCTATCTCTGAAGTGGGGAAAAAGAAATTGATCTGAAGCACAGATCCTTGTGGATCCACGTGATTGTTACGTAAGATCATCCCCAAACTATTCTCCAATAATAGGCAGCATCTCTGCCCACAGGTTGGATAGTGGCTTGGGATGATCCTACATAAAAATAATGTGGATCCATGAGGATCCATGCCTTGGATCAGTGTTTTTGCACCATTGCAAAGCCAGGCACCCATAATTTCTGTGGTGTTGTCTGTGGGTACAAATGGGACTTAGGATCTCTGCTTCCTCTGCTTTGATCTCTGGAGCATTCTTAAAGGATAGAAGCAGCCAAATTTTCTAAAGGGAGAAGCAGCTCCCTCTCCCTCACCATAGCAGCAGAGGCAAGGGGCCAGTGTGGGCTCAGGACAAAGCTTCAATTGCAACGATTTAAAAAGCCCATATAGATCCTTCAACCAATATACAACATAGCCTAAAACTGGATTTAAAGTTTTCCCAAAAGGATGCAAACACTGATCCAAATATCATGTGACTTTAACCTGATTTGGAAACCTCAGATCCAGCTACTTTTCATAATGTAACCCTGCTTTAGTAGAGAAAGAGAGCCAGGTTAATTAAAGCTGGTCAGAAGGCAAGCCCTGCCCATCTGTCATCCATTCATATTCATTCTTATCTGGATTCGGAAGAATGCCACACCTTTCCTCTCTCTGCTTTTTTTCCTCTGTTTGCTGCCATGGGGATGAAACGTCTAGATTTCTAGTGTCATGAAATTTCAGCCAGTACAAAACGCAGCAGCAAGATTGCTAACTGGTACTAGACACAGGTATGAGCCTTTCCAAGTGTTATCATCAGGAGATGCCTTCCTTTCAGCCCTGCCACCTTCACAGGTGCGTTTGGTGGGGACACAGGAGAGAGGGCCTTCTCTGTCGCTGTTCCCAGACTCTGGAACTCCCTCCCGCAGGAGGTCACGCTGGGCCCGTCTTTGCTGTCCTTCCACTAGCAGGCAAAGACCTTTCTCTTCAAGCAAGCTTTCCCTGAGTGAAAGGCTGCTGAGTGGTTTTTTTTAAAATGGATTGGTGTACCTCATTGCATTGAATGTGTTTTGGTGTTGCTTATGTTTTTTTGGTATTGTATTCATTGATTCTTTTATTGTTACCAATCTTTCTCTTTTTTAAGGAGAAAGGTGGGTTAAAAATATTTAAAACAAGCAAGACACAGACAGTAACTTTGCTTTTGCACAAAATATTGCAGGCAGCTAACAACATTTCAAACTGATAAATCTCAAAATTACAAGAGACTGAGAATACAATCTATTCGTAATCATTTCTTAATTATCTTAGAACTGCAGAGCTGGAAGGGACCCAATGGATCATTGAGCCGAGTCCCTGTCAGGAGAATCAAACTACCAGCGTCTGACAGTACCTGAACCACTGAGCTATCCAGCATACTTTTATTGGACCATTAAAAGGTTACCCTAATAAAACCAGCTTCCAAGTTCTCCAGAACCTTGAACGAAGCAAATATGGTATACACTTTGGGGTTCGGGTGAATAGTTCAAAAGGGCAGGCAGTCAAGAAAAATTAGACTGCCAGTAAGAGCAAAACGGAGTTTTAGACTCCCCAAGAGATAGAGGTAACAGAGATATATCAGGTGACAGTTCTTTCCCCTTTGCAGACAAAAGTCTGGCTCCCCCCAACCCCACCCCACCCCATAGCAATTCTGCTAGTTGCTTTACATAAAGCAACATAGGACTTTTTGTAGGGTCTCAGTTTTTGTGACAGCAAAATTCTTCTGTGAGCCTGAAAGGATCCCATCTCTTCTAATCCACAAGAGTGATTACTAATTTGGCTGTCATTGATGGCTAAGCCTGGTATGATATTAGAATGTGTCCTCTTACTTTGCTGTTAACCATAGTCTCTCGAGACTGAAGGATGCCTACTGAACTTTGCTGAGCAGAAATGTCTGCCAAAATTCAGGGAAGCACACTGCTAAAATTTAGAAATATTACAGAAAGTAGTGAGAGGCAGTTTCATGGTTGCAGAGATACATCCTTGCTAAGGGATTCTGGGAGTAATAGTAAAAGAAAGAAAGAAAAGAAAAAAGATCTTGATGAGATGCTTAGGAAAGCCTATATGAGAGATATGGAAGAAAGTCAGAGATCCTAGTCCCAAACCAAATAGGGATTTAAATGTTATGAGCAACACTCTTGGGCCTAGGACGAAATCAGAAGCCAATGAAGCTATGCCAGGGAGTCATTTGCTTCTGTTCCTGCAGACTTTGGGACCAGCTGAAGTTTCTAACCTAAGCAGCATGAGGCAACTGGCATTGTGGTGACTAGCTTCAAAACCAGTTCATTTACTTCTGCCCTTACATATGAAATTTGACCTCAGGATGGAGTTTGAGAAGCACAAATAATTCAGTCCCTGGGACGTGGCAGGAATAAGGGAGTTGTGACTGGGTTGTGACTTTACAGAAAGCACATCACTTTAGAGATTAGGTTTGGCTATCAATGGAACACGTCTGAGAGGACCAAATGCTCAGGTCCTGTTAAGTTGGTTTCTTCTGTATCATAGAAACCAAGAGCCTTGATTAAGTTTCCTCAAGCTGTAAAAGAAAGGAATCAAGGAAGCCAATAGAAAGGCATATAATAAATTGTTGCCAAGTGGATTGGGCACTAACTCTTAGTACCCAAGGGGACAGCTGCCTTCAAGAGGCTGCTGGCTCTAAGGCCAAATCTATAACAATCTTTTTAAATGGATTTCTACTTTGAGTTCACTGTCGTCATCTGCTCTCCAGCTCTTTTCACACGCCACACCTTAAATAGAGGCACTCTCTTGATCTTGTCGCTCTCTTCATGCTTCCCTTTCCCCTCCATAGGTGGCATTTCAAATCTGTGTGCCTCACTTTCACTGTGCAGTGACACAGTCCAGCTTGTTTAAACAACCATGAACTTTTTCATAAAAACAGCATCTATGAACTTATACATGGTGACCGTTTTCAATTATGGGAGGATATCTTAGGGATAAATGTGTGTATGTGTAGGAGAGAGAGGATTCCCAGGTTTGGAGTGCCTTCGCCTCACAGTAGAGCACCAGGATAGAATGGGACTGGTGTTGGTGTACTGCTCTCCCCACGACTCAACAATCTCCCTGCTAGACTTGACAGAATATCTCTCTACTGCTGTGTTGAGGTCCCCCAGACTTTTACTTCTGGGAGATTTTAACAGACACGGAGAGACGCTAATGACTGGAGCAGGTCTGGAGTTCATGGAGACCAACAGAGTGATCTAATGCCAGCATAGGGTTGACTAAATCACAAGTACAGGGACTACAGGAGTAATTTCCATGTGAAAGGAAGGAGCGATCTAATCAAGCTCCACCGTTCCAAACCACTCCAAAGCCAAAAGAGGCAGGCAGCATGATCATAAAACCATACCATTTCAATCAATGAAAATAAAAGTACAATAATAGTTCCTAACTGCAGTTACAAGAACAATACTGCCATCGTTTCAAAAACAAAAGAAATGAAAAGCGTAAGACAGATTTTTGAGCAGCAAGAATAAAAAAATGAAACATTAAAACAAGGACTCAGAGTTTGGACAAGTGGCTGTGGTAGCTGGGAGGATTATGGGAGTTATAGTCACTTTTCCTACTTTGGCTGGCAACTGTAAAATTAGGTGTTAAAAGCCAATCAAAATAAGGGTGTATTCTGTTTCTGGCACACTCTGCCTTCCAGCCTTCTGAGGTCAGTAAAATGAATACACAGCTCGCTGTGTGTGGGGGCAATATGTAACCTGCATAATTAACTTGTAAACCATTCCGAGAGTGCTTTAAGCTCTATGGGGTGGTGTATAAGCAACACACTTTGCTTTTTGTTTTTTCCTTAACATAACGGATTTTACCTGTGCATACAACTCAGGTCTAGCAAAAGGAAATATGAGCGTTGAAATCAGAGGCAGCCTGAAACATTCTGTTACCTGAGACTGAGCATCAAATGGTGCCCCTCATACATCTAAGTTAAGAGGCATATAGTAGCTATAACTGGACAAGCTGTTTTGGAACATGAAGTTGTCCCCAGCCCTGGAAAGTAAATTAACACATTAAATAACTAATAATGTGACGTCTTTTCAGAATATTCCAAGTATTCCGGCACTGAGCCCATTAAAAGGACTCTAAATGGAGAGGGTCCTAAAGCCATCCTGTATGGATAGGCTAGGGTAAATGAACCCCACCCCTTTAAACCTCTGTGAAAAGTGCCTGTGTTACACTTTTCACAAGTCTGAGCAACTGGGTTTGCTCTTGCTTATTATAGGTTGCCTTTATCAACAAGGCATGAGTTATAGGACTTCCATATTTTGACTGTTTTACCTCATAACAGTGCTTTCCAGTTATATTCTATGGCCGAAATCCAACTGGTAGACCTCTTTGAATTAACTGCTGAAAGAGGATTCATTTTTTTCCTGAATCTCATTCATTTAAGGGGTTTGCTCTAGTTGGGACTAGCAATTGAATTCAGGCCAAGTTCTGAAACCAAATTAAGGAAGATGTCTTGTGCTATGTTAGACTGTTGAGCCAGACAGCTCAGTGTAACCTACATTAACTGGCAAACTTCTCCAAGATTTTGAGCAGGAGTCCTTTCCAGAAATGTCTGGAGATGGTAGACATTGAATCTGGGAATTTTGGCACAAAAGTCATGCTTTGACAGAGTTTGGGATTTTTTAAAAAGGACTTGTTTATTACTCATTACTTTGCAGTGATGATTATTATCACTTCACTTGCACCACTTACAAAAGCCTGGTAGAAATATGTTTTATTGACACCTTGCACAGTTCTTACTGTCAGGACAGGAAAGACAATGAAATACTCCTTGTTTCCCTCTAGTGGACGGTTATGATATTGCACATTGAAAATACTGAAAATATGGAAGATGAAATCAAACTGCTTAGAACTACAATAAGTAGTTGCTGCTTCAACAGGGAGTTGGACTCAAGGATATTATAGCATCCCTTCATTGCTACAATCCTAAGACTCTACAACCAGGAAGTGGCAGAAGATTTAATGGGTTAAAACAAACCCAGAGTAAAATGTTCTGATACACAAAGCCAGTTGCAGTCACTCAAGAAGAAATGAATAACCGGGCTTACAACTGGAAGGTTGTAAGAATTTTATTTGGAGCACTTGTTCTTTTAGACTCCTTTAATGAACATTATTGCCTATTTTAGCTCCTTCTTCATGCTGGGGTCTGGTTTCTGCTACACAATCCATACTGCCCTCCAGATCTTCCTTCTGTGAAGGTTTGGCTCCATGGCCAACACAGAAATCTTCAATAACACTGCTCTGCCAGCATCTACCCCCACCCCAAATGCAGGGATCATAATCTTGATTATATCTTGTCATATTGGGTGACACTAAAAGTTCTATATTCAGGAGGAATAGAGATCTCTCCATCTCTCTCTTTTCAACCTGCATCCTCCCCATTACAGAGTACACATTTGGTGTCTGACACTTCCTGTCATATAGGCAAGATTTCACACGCTGTTGTCTTAGTGTTGCAACACTGGTCTTCATTTATGGTGGTCCAAGATATTTTTGGACTTCCCGTGCAAAACTGTTAGCCATGAAAGGAATTTTGAGGACAGGCAGCTCTTTAACTCCACTGACCACCAATTTTCCTACTAGTTTGGATTACCAGTTTGAATTCATCCTGGTATTTGTTCCCTAACACCTTGCAATCTGCCTTTTAATTGTCAGGAGGTGTGCAGACTTGTTATTCAGCAATCTATTTTTCCAATTTGTTTTCTATTATGCATTCTTAATTTGTAGCAGAAAAGGCAACCAGCCATCCATACTAGGTAGTTCTCTCACACTACTTTTATTACCTTCCCCCCTGTTCCTCTATCTGTTTCTCTGTATGGATTAGTATCAATATACCGCTGGATAAAATAATACTGTGATCGACATACTTCTTTTATATTCAGTTGCCAGTCATGGAGCCAATCTGTTTCCCATTGCCAGACCCTGCTTCTGTGGGAAATGTTCATCACTGAAGCAGACAAAATTGCATTACAATCTTGTAGCCATAAGCTCATATCCTCTGAGGACCATAAAAATAAATACAATGGTAATTCTTCTTTGCTTTTCAAATCGGACCCAGTGTCCTCATTGATGTACAGTGATTCCACATCAAAATTCACACTGTGTTACATTCAGTAACTGCCTTATATTTCCTAGATAGCTACAAGAAATAATGGAGAAATAACTGAAATAAATAATGCGGGGCAAGGAGCACTGATAAATTTAAATAGTAATTTCTGAGTAATTTAATTTTTCACGTATCTGTAGATATTTCATACTTTACACCAGCTTTTTTAAAAAAAATCTTATCACTGCCATTATGTAACTGAGTATTTTTCTACCATTTTTGCCTGTTTGGAGAGGGGGAAGGACAAAAAAAAAGTTGAACCAGAAGCACATGGATAGTGCTGAGAAGCTTTGTAATTTTTGTGAGATAGGTACTGTTGAAAAGCATTGTTATACTAAAAACTCCATTTCCCCCATTTTGTTTCTAAGAAAGAAAAGGACTTGCTACTCCTTCCTCAACCCAAAAAGGCACTCACGTCTCTGAAATGCTTTTATCCACGAATACACTTCCATTAATCTCATTACCGCCATAGCAAACTGCCATATCGTGCCTTACCTTGGTTGTCAGATGCGATGGAATTGATGTGCTTATTATGCATTAAGAGTAACACATATGATGACAAGCCAAGCAGAAAGAGGTTAATGCTCTAGGTTTCTGTTATGTCGGATTTCAGACTTTCGTTTTGTGATGATTATCCTAATTGCGACTGGCTGGTCTGGCAAGCATATTTGTGAGGCTATTTAGGTGCTCGTGAAAAAGGGCTTGGTGTGGTATCGAGTGTCTAATCTTATAGAAACAACATTTTCCAAAGTCACACCAGAGATCCAAGACCTGAAATGCCACTGTGAACTCACCTGCCATCCATTTTGTGTTCCGCCATGGGATTCAAATGTTTCCTTTTGGTGACTAAGGGGAGGGTCTAATCTGACTGGCTTGTTACAGCACCATATAGGGGAGATGGAGCAGGAGAAATGGTCCTCCTCCCCTCTCCCCACTTCTGTATACCAAAATGAAATTAAAAGCTCATCTGAATGAAAGGGTAAAGTACCTAAATCATAACAAAAGGTTACTGTAAATTACACAGCTAAAATCAAGACAGTCTGGGATAAACAATAGTGAGAAACAACTGTTCACTGCTTTCAGTTCTGGCATGTAAGACATAACTGATCTGTACAGGGAATCTTTGGACTCTAGCAAAAAACAAACGGCCTGAGGTCTGCCCACCATGGAGACTTGTCACACGACGGTCCAATAACAATGAACAGCAAAGCACAGAAAAACAAGGTATTAGAATGGAAGAACATAACTGGATCAGGCCAAAAGACATTCTTTTTCTGTGGCCAGTTGGATGCCTTCCCACAAGCAAACATGAGAGCTATAGAACTATAGTACTTCACAACATTTTGCATTGGGAGACATATCGCCTCTGATAGCAGGCATAACCTATTGCTGAATTTAGATTATTCTTTTTACTTAGCAGAGTATGAGGTAGAAAAAACAACAGCAGCATCACAGAGAGATCAGCCCCTGCCTGTCCCTTTAGTTTCTTTTCCACCACAAACTAGCACTTTGCTATGATAAAAGTACTCTGGAAGCATTTTAAGTAGAAAGTAGCATTTATGGTTATAGTCAGTACAATAAAAGCGATGGAAATGGAGTCTCAACCACATGGAAGATCCTCCCGTACTTGTTGCTTGGTCAGAGGACAGAGGAAGAAGAAGGTAATCGGCAACAAAGACAATGGAAGCAAGCAAACAAACAAACAAACAGGAAGAAGGGGCAGGGGTTGGCCTCAAAAGTCAGAGGCAGGAAAGGAACTCCAAGTCACGTTGTGACAAAGTTATGGCAAAGGACATCCACTGTAAAAGCCCCTTCCCACCAAGACCAAATGTTAGTGCATGCAAGATTGCTATCATCCCAACATAAAGCAGAAACATCAAGAGTGCTAGCTTGTACTAGTCTTATCCACCATAACTGTTTCTGATTCCTATTCAAATCTGTCCAAACTAATGGTCATTATCACCCTAGCAAATTCCATAATTTGGATAGGTGCTCTATAAAGGAGTACTTTTGGTTTCCTGTTCTGAATCTCCCATTGTTCAGTTTTTTGGATGCTCCTGAGTTTTCGTCTGGTGAAAAGGGGAGAAAAAGTCATCACAGCCCATTTTTCTACCTCACCCATTGTTTCTGATACTTCCACTGTGACCCTGCTGTTTACTTCCCCATGCCGCCTCCATATCTCACAGGAAAACTTTCACTCAGGTCCCTTGATCCCTTTGGTTGCCCCTTTCTTGCATTGTTCCAGCTGTATCGTAGTTTGTTGGCAGACCAGAGGGTGCTAGGATACTCACCTCTGCTAAGGAGTCTTCCACAAGGAGCCAATTGAGCTCTATGTGGTCAGAATGCTGCACCAAATATGCTCTTTTTTCTGATCCAGCAGGACCCTCCTAAAATGGTGAACAGAACTGATGACAGTTTTGGGTTTAGTTTAGCTGATGAGCTAGTAACTCAAGGTGAGGACAACCTCTGGACAGGACCCAAAGTCAGAAGACACAGAGATGCTTCATGAAGAACAAATGAGTATGCCTGCTATCAGGTGGATTTAGCTCTTTTAAGGAGGCATAAAGGTAAAGCTGGAAAGACATTTCTTGAATACCATAGGTGACAATTACATGTAATGCTCTTCTCTCCTTCTCCTCCTCATCTCTCTCTCTCTCTCTCTCTGTAAATCTAGGTGTGGAATTAATACACAGTTGTGAAGGGGTTCCTTGACAAATTCAGCAAGTGATGATTGTACAATTGAGATATGCATGAGCTTAAAATAAGAAAGAAAGGAAGAAAAAGATATGAAAGAATAAAATACATAGTTTCAATATAGGTTAGCCCCTTCCCTGCTGTTCTTCCCTTCCCTTCCCTTTCTTCAGGCATGTTTTTGGCAGTAGAACAGGCTATTTTGTTTTTAAAAAGAGCTTTTAGAGCAGGAAGCTGCACACTCTTCTCTTTTCTGATGTGTTTTTAAAGTGTTTTAAATAGCTTTATGCTAATGTTTTTCCAATCTTATTATATGTTTAATTGCATTTCAATGCTATAACTTGTTGCATTTTTAATTGTATCATTTTTTTAAAATTATAGTTAAGTCACCTTGGGTCCCTGTATTGGAATAAGGGTCAGATAGAAACAGAAGAGACAGAACAAACATAACCCGTGGCATGGCTATTAATTGGCGGGAGGTTTAAAATTCTTGAAACAGTAATTTCCTCCTCCTATCTGTTGAGAGTTCTGGGAACTTGCTTAAGTTCCAGTAAAATGCACAGCGGAAGGCCAGCTGCTTAAGATTAGAATTAGCTGTAGAAGTCCCGTTCTTTACCCAATTGTTCTTGGTATCCACCCTCACCAAAGCCTAGCACTTTAGAAAATAAGACTCAGGAGGCGATCTTTAAGTATAAAAGGTTTTGTGTATTTTACTCACTTAAACGTCCATTTCTAAAACAGGCACTCATTAGGCTTAAAGTTGATAGAAAGGAAAATAGTAAAAATAAGGTTTGTTTCCTCAGCCCATGTGGCTGGGAGGATCTCTAGGGTTCAGAGATCCAGCCTGGAGATCTAGCATCTTCCAAGGTGAAAAAAGGGTCTGAGACAAAATGGAGTCTCTCAAAATGCGTGAGGAGGAGAAGGGAAAAAACAAGGGAGGTGTTTATCTAGCCCGGCAAAAACAAACCCCTCTGATTAGTTCGCATGCAAACAAACAAGCAAACAAGTTAGTCTGTGATGGAGACCCTTCCTCCCATATCTTGAAATTTACATCCAGATTGCTAACTAGCCAACACTATCAACAATCTATGGTCACTGACAGCATTACAGACATAAAAACCTGCATTTTCCTGAATGGGCAGGACAATGCAATAGTTCTGTTATGTCAGTGGTCACTAGTATCAGTATAATGTTGGTATAACATCACTATAATGTGGTCATGCACCCAAGCATTCACTGTTACTGGTCCTGACAGCATAAACTCTCATTGAATTTAATGGGGTTTACCTGTTAATACATATGGATTACATATTATTATTCCATTGTTGTTGTTGTCAGCCCAGAACTGTTCTTTCAGTGTCTTGTCCAGTCAGCATATTTTAAGACAAGAAACTGTAAATATAAATCCCCCACTGTGCCTCTTGCAAGTAGAGCCAGCCTGTGTAGCTGTGGGTAAGCTGTACAGTCCCAGGATGCCCCCAGAATAAGGGAACAATAAACTACTTCCGAGTATTCTCTCTACTAAGAAAACCCTGAGAAGTGTTGCCATAAGTCAGTATTAACCTGATAACATGTAAATATTATAACAGAGGATTTGGTACACTTTATCAGATGACCATGACCTATCCAAATATTATTTGGGACAAACCTTCCAGATATTAATCTCCACATCATCTATAACTAAGGAGATACCACTCCAAGGCGCCTTGACTTAATTGGCATGATTGTCAGTTCAGGCATGGGATGCAGAAGGAGCCATGCAAATATTAACATTTCTGTGAGCTCCTGACATTTCTTTGTATTAAAAATTTTATGAGCTCTTGCTGTTGACAAGCACTTGACAATCTGACGCACTCCAGGAAGCCACTTTGCAGTGCTGTTCCCTTGAAGTGTTTTTCTTCCTCTGTTGTAACTGAAGGCTGCTGCTCATTTTTTATCCCTGTGGTGCAGAACAACCAAATCTTCTGGTGCAATGAGGAGAAGTTTGGGCAAGCCTCAAAAACCACCACAGACACAGTGAGACAAACCAGGCAAATGTGCAGCATTCAGTGTTCAGACTGTGATGAAGATTGGCTGCTGAGGAACAAGTGCAGACTTGAGGTATGCAACCTACACGCTGCTGACTCCATACTTTGCTCCACCCCACAAGGAACACACAGATAAGACCAAACAACAACAACAAGTCCATATATTCATGGACCACATTATAATGGCCAATGTGTATAATCCCCAGAAAATTTGCTTAATTTGAGTTGAAATTTCCTGCAAGCAGCATAACTGGTACCCATCATAGCTAGGGAATTCTAGGAGGTGTAGTCCACAGAAGTAACTTTTGCAAGATCTAGGGACATTGCACAAAATCTACTCATTAGAGATAAAGGCAGAGTCTGCAAAATATGGGTGGGTTTTGGAGTTTTCTTCTTCTTCTTCTTCTGGCTAGGTTCTGTAAGTGTACTCTCCTTCAATTTTTGTTCTTTTTTGCAGCAGCATCAGACCCAGACTGTAGATTGTAGATTTTTTTCTGAATTTGTCTTCTCATAGGATCAACCTGTGTGAAACTTCCTTCCCATTAACCATCAAAGTAGTGACTAGCTAATGACTGGGTGTGTGGAGTACTGGATACAGATTTTGTTCAGCACCATGGAGAGCAGATAAAGGGCACATTGGGGTTTGGAAACAGTTTGATGGGGAAGACATGGGGGAAAGCAAGGGTAGGGGGAGTCCAGGATGAATGGACAGGTGGCTTTCACTCCTGGCTCTGCCTGCTGGATTTACAACAAATATTAATGGTGTGTGGATCTTAATTTATATGGTCCACTTAACTTTGATGCATCCAAGTTTAAAAGCTTCCTCCAGACTCTATTCTGGAGCCAGGAATGTTAATCTCTGTTACATATTTCTCCTTCATCAGAAACAGCCAAAGAACAGGTTCACATATTTGGACCAGATTCCAATCCAAGTTACCTGGAAATCCCCCATTTGGAATGTTAAATCAGTCGGCTGCAGAAAGAAGTCAGTGAGTTCGCATGTATGATATAATTCCCTGCAAGGGCAACTCAAAGATGATAAATCCATCTTCCTGCGACCTTCATTGCCATGGGGAATAGGTAGAAGTCTCTCGAATAGGATGTTTAAACAAGGTTAGCCTCTGAGGTAGGTTGACTAATCCACACTGGAGGGACTGCATAATCTTGTTTTCTCGCATTTGGAATCTTCAGAATTTGAAAGAGAAGTGGCTGAGGCACAAACTTCTGATGCTTTTCTCAATGGGTCCTCCCAAGGGTGGTGTTCATTAACATGCCATGTTTTCCAAAAGTGAAATTAGCTTAAGTCATCTGCTGCTTAGAGTGAAGGCAAGCTTCCTTGGTTCTCCCCACCCCATGCATTCATTCCCAATGTAAATAGCTTTATGAAGGTGATGTGTGTTGGAACTTCAGTGGAGTTTGGGTAAAGCTTTCTTCAAAGCTGCTCCTTCATGGCTGCTATTTATTTCTTTTCTTAAGATGTGCATTTTAGTTACACAGTTAATTTTATTTCTTCCTTTCACCCCAAACATCAGAAAGCATTTGTCTAAGTAATTTTATATTCTTTTCTATTTTCAGCTATTTTCATTCACTGTTTCTGTTTTAAATAAGGTGTTTTTCTAGGACAGCAGCTACAAAGCCTTTTGGCATTGCAGTCATCTTTTGAACGTTGAGAAACCCCCAGGCCTTCCCACCCCTCCCTTATCATCATGCAAAACTGCCATTAAAAAAAATCAATTTGAAATCTGAAATTCAACATGAGCACAAAACTGTAGTAAAATTATTTAAAATTAAAACTGAACAAATTTTTAATTAAAATCTCATCTTTTTAAAAAAGATTTTTTTAAATAATAGAAAGCTAATAAAAATGGAATTTACCTTAAGCAACAGGAGAAACAAAACATGTTTCAAGTGAAGGATAATGCTGCACCTCAGGTTTGCTCCTCCCTTTGAAATTTCTTCATATTCTCTGAGGGGGCATCTTCACCATTTGGGAGGCCCTGATCTAAAAAGTCCTCTCTTTTTATCTATGTCCTTAGAAAAAGAGCCTGCCCAGTACCTTTGCTTAAATACTTTCCTGTAAAGGTCTTTATGCCCAGATGACAAAATAGAAATTACAAATCTGCCTGGGACATAGAATTTCCCCATAGGCCTCGGAGCAGTCTCTCCCCTCAGTTTCTTGGGTGGTGCTCATGGGATACTAGTCCTCACCTGTTAGGAAACATTGTTGAGTGTAGCAGCTGACTGCCATGAAAAGACCAGATGGTTAAAAGTACACAGAAGATAGGGAATCCTTTCAAACCTGTTTCTCTATTCATATCAGAAGCACCACAATACAATTCACAGAACACAATCTATTATAAAGCTTAGATAAGCTAAGCTTCAAAAGCAGTGTAAGGGTTTAAGTTACACAAGCCAGTGCACTACCCATCCTGACTGACAGAGGAAGAGCACTGTAGTTCAACACATTTAGAAGACATTAGGTTGAGGGGAAACTGAGCCAAGTACAAGTCCAAAACAAAACAGAATCTGGATTATTTAACATACACTTTGTTTCTAACCTCAACCCTTCCATTGTACGTCTGCTAGTACACTGTTTGTATTATTCCTCTTTTCACATTGAAACATATAGACTTGAGCTTGACATATCTGGAAACTCCCTCTTTCCTTTTTAGAGTTCTTGCAAAGGACAACCCTTGATAGTTAGTGAACATTTGAGTAGCTGAATTTACTTAATTGGCTTTTTCATCTCACATTTCTCACTCAGCTGAAGCCCCATTCCACTGAGAGGTATTATCACACACATAATGACTCAAGGACATGCAGTGTCACACTATCTTGGGCAGAAAGTGTGTATATGTATGTATATTTGGGGGGCTGCATCTCCACAGATCAATTTCAGCTTATGAACCAAATATGACTCCAGAGAATGACAGGGTTAGGTACTTAGAAACTGGTTATGACTGACACAGGAAAGGCTTGGACTGTGATCAGTCTCATCCAGCTTTCTATTTATCGTCCAAGAGAAAGGGTGTGCTGCGTAAGGTTAAGCATCTTCTTGGTGTAAACAGCCTCAGCTAAGAAACAGGAAGAATAGAGAGCAGGTGTTACAAAGCAAAACATTGTAATGCAGCTCACCGCCCCACCATCCCTGCGCTTTCCACTGTTTAATATCCAATTAAAAGGAGTGGTGGATCAAGCTGCTGAAGCTCATCAATTGTCGATTCACAGAGCCATCCCCAATGGCTTGGAGCATGATCAGGCATCTTCTCTGAAAACAGAACAGGGGATTAAATGCAGATTAGTGGCCCATCTGTTTCTCTGAGCTGCAGGTAAGTCATAGGATCATAGAATAATTGAGTTGGAAGGAGCCTATAAGGCCATTGAGTCCAACCCCCTGCTCAACACAGGAATACAAATCAAAGGATACCTGACAGATGGTTGTCCAATTTACTCTTGAATGCCTCCAGCATTGGAGCGCTCACCACTTCCTGAGGTAATTGGTTCCATTGTCGTACTGCTCTAACAGTTCAGAGGTTTTCCTTGATATTCAGCCTAAATCTGGTTTCCTGTAGCTTGAGCTCATTATTACATGCCCTGCACTCCAGGATGATCGAGAACAGATCCAGCCCTTCCTCTGTATTACTACCTTTCAAGTATTTGAAAAGTGCTATCTTCAGTCTCCTTTTCTCAAGGCTAAACATGCCCAGTTCTTTCAGTCTTTCCTAATAAGGTTTGGTTTCCTGATCATCCTTGTTGCCCTCCTCTGAACTTGCTCCAGTTTGTTGGCATCCTTCATAAAGTGTGGCATCCAGAACTGGACAAAGTACTCTGGATCATGTTCCCAGGGGCCTTTCACAACAAGCAGGGGGCTTTACTCAGTAGCCTCATCTGGTCCAGGGTTGGCTTTTCTTAGCAAATGTCTAGAGTAGTCTTTCCAAATGTTTCCTTGTCCAAATGTGCTGGACTTGCAACTGCCATCACAAGGCCACTATAGGTCATCCTTGTCCGGGATGTCACCTGACATGCCTAGAGGGACAGCAGGCAAGGAGAAACAGATCCACAGCAAGGGAAACATACACACAGTGGGGCTTCCACAAGATCTGCATTGGGAAGGTCAATGCTTTTTAGCTTGAGTGTAAATGATAGAGAGTTAGACGTGAGAATGGGAAAATAGGCTTGTGAGGAACACTATGCTCAGAAAGATCGTGTTTGTAAGCTCCATCTCCAAGATTGATTTAAAATACTTTTATTCTACCTTTCTCCTTAAAAACAACCCAAGAGAGGACATGTCATTATTAATCTTCCAAATAGGCAATCAACTGTTTTTAATATTAGTTCCCTCTCATTTTTTATATCTGCTGAATTTTCCAGCACTCACCTGATTATCTTTCATTCAAAATGGCCACGGAGGAAATGGGAATCTTATAGTGAATCTGCAACAAAGTGCTACTTGAAATGTAGCTGCAGGGACTACATCCATAAACATGAAACAGAAATACTTGTAAAATTAAGAGACATACTTTCTAATCTTAAAATTCAATAGTAACAGTAATAATGCTTTAATTTGTATGTTGATTTCCCATAGAGTTATGTCCACAGAAGATCTAAACGTAGGAAAAACAACACAAGTTCTGGAAAGAGCATTTAAGTTTCACTAGAGTAAAGAGTCTAATATTGATTCAACTAATTAACAATACATTCAGGGATGTGGTGATGCTGCGGGTTAAACCGCAGAAGCCTCTGTGCTGCAAGGTCAGAAGACCAGCAGTCGTAAGATCGAATCCATGCGACGGAGTGAGCTCCCGTCGCTTCTCCCAGCTCCTGCCAACCTAGCAGTTCGAAAGCATGTAAAAATGTGAGTAGATAAATAGGTACCACCTCGGTGGGAAGGTAATGGCGTTCCGTGTGTAGTCGCGCTGGCCACGTGACCACAGAAACTGGCTTCGGACAAACGCTGGCTCTACGGCTTGGAAACAGGGATGAGCACTGCCCCCTAGAGTCGGTCACGACTGGACTAAATGTCAAGGGGAACCTTTACCTTACCTAATTAACAATACAGCTATATTATACAATTCTAATTCTAATATAGAATTAAGAATACAGCAATATTATAGAATTCAGCAATCCAGATAAACACTTTATTTCTAAGATGACAGCATGACCAACAAAGGCAGCAGTTGGTCAGTCATATTTATTGGATATTTCTGTAGTTCTCACAATTTTACCATGGTCAGATATTGAACATACTGATCAGATCACTTATGCACAATGTACAGCGAGAGCTTTAGGGATCTTCTTCACCCTGAACATTTTGCTGGCAGTAGCAAAGAAGCCTAGTGGATAAGCTGCAGAAGGATCCACATGTCCAAGTAACATAGTTCGTTAAAATTAATTGCTAAAATAAATGAGCCAGAAATATCTACTTTGGAGAAGGAAGGATTCTTGTTGCCATACTGACATGCCCTTCTACTTCTTATAGATAATCTCAGAAAAGAGAGCATGGCATCATGACACAACTGCTAAGCTGTTATGAAGGTATAAAATGCAGGTTCTAAGAAAGAAATGTGATGATAGTGTAGCCCGTTCAGGAGGGCTCTTTGTTCTCTGTTGTTTTGAGCTAAATAATGGCAGATCTCCACAAGTACTGAAACCAATTTTCTTGAAAAGAGCTCTCTTTCTATTTATTCTTCAAAACACCACCCGACTCTTACGCAGCATAAAAAGCTGCAGAATTGTCCCACCAATTATTCCCATTGGTGTTATGCCTCCTTCTTGTGACACAGCCCTGGCCTGCACCTTTGGCATTTTGTTCTGTCTCATCAATTTCAGGGTCCTCCTCATTTATTTGGTGGTGTCTGGTTTAAACCAGGATTTTCTGATAAAAAATGCTCTCTCTTCCTCCATGTTTGAGTTGGGCTGTATTTTACTTGCATAAGATGCCCCATGTATAAGAGGCTCCCCCACTTTTCTAACCCAAAATTTCTTTCTTTGCAAGAAAGTGGAGAGGGAAAGCAGTAATCACTTTCCCCCTCCACTTTCTTGTGAGGAAAGTGCTTTCCCCCATCCACTTTCTTTGCAAAAAGCTGGTTTCCCCCTCCACTTTTTGCAAAGAAAGTGGAAAGGGTGCTTCCCCCCTCCACTTTCTTTGCAAAAAGTGGAGGAAGAAAGCAGTCCTCCCTCCTTACTACCATGTATAAAACGACCCTCAATTTTTCCTCTAATTATTTTACGAAACAGAGCCGTTTTATACACGGAAAAATACAGTATATTGACTTTTTGGGGGGGGGGGTCTAAGGGGCAGAAGAAAATTCAAACATACAGGAAATGCTTTCAGCCATCGAAAGCCCTGTGTAAACTAGGTCTGTGCACAGTCTGCAACTAAATGTGCACAAACAAACCAAATCAGAAGTGTTTGTGCCATTTCAGAACAACTACAAGTTGTGGCAAAGAACTGCTCTTTGCCCCCCAAGCAGAATATATGTATGTAGGTATTCTGTGCCACCAAGTTGACTCCGACTTATGGCAGTCCTTTCCAGGATTTTCAAGGCAGAGGATACTCAGATGTGGTTTGCCATTCCCTTCTTCTGGTGGCACCTTGGGACTGTGCAGCTTGCCCAAGGCCACACAGGCTGCCTCTCCTCACAGGAGGCACAGTGGGGAACTGAACTCCCAACCTCTGGTTCTGTAGCCAGATACCACTGAGCTATCTTGCATGCCCTCTTTGGCATTTGTAGGGTTAAGATGATGGTCAGTTATTTGAACTGAAGAAAGGGGAAATCAAAGTAACAATAGACTGAGCTGCTGGTGCCAAATGAGAAGACAAAAACGACTCAATGCCCAGTGAAGTCCATGGTGTCCCCCTTCCAATCATGAGGTACAAAGGAGGTCTCAGATGGAGTTCATTGTCTCACCAGCCATTTTGTAGCATTGCACAACAAATGGAAAGGCTTGCCTTGCTGTTTAGATAAACTTTTTTGTTTTCTTGATTATTCTTTCACTCAGTTTAGTTTACTACTACTACTACTACTACTACTACTACTACTACTACTACTACTACTACTACTACTACTACTACTACTACCACCACCACCACCACCACCACCATGCTGTTGAATTGATTTTGAGGATAAAAAAAGAGGGGGAGAAGGAGGGGGGAGCAGTCTGAAAGAGGAAAAGAGAGAGGTGTGTTGGGCTGAGGAGGAGATTACAGAGAAAAGAGAAGACTTAGTAGATTTGGTACAAGAAGATCCCTGGACAGGGGAATGGGTAGAGTTTCGAGTACCCAGAGAATATGCAGAGAAAGAATGGAGAAGACAAACCTATAGAAAACCACCCTATTGGGGTGAGACAGAGGAAAGGAAAAGGAAGAAAGAATATAAAGCTTGGGTAAGGAGGGAAGAACAAACCAAAGAAGAGAGGAGATGTATGGCGCCAACTGGGAGATCCCGTGGGCTCAGTCCTTTCAGAGACAGAACAAGGGGAAGAAAGTCTGGGAGCCGCAGGTGGGCTGGGTGTACCATCCACAACCATAGCCCTGACAGACAATATGCCAGCCACCTCGGGCACTAGGCAGAAATGGACACCTAGAGTTAAGAGTTCATCTCCTCTTTTGTTGCAAGGAGAGTTACCTGGTTTGATGGAAGTTAAGAAGTATGACTTGTTAAAAGCAGAACCAAATAATATGAACATGTTTGAGACTGATAACTTGTTAGATAATAAACCTGTTTTACTGGAAGATTTTGGGCTACCGTTGCCTCCTTTACAGACAAATGCATTGAAAGGAGTAAAGGACTTTAACCGTGATCACAGGTGGCCTGGCCTGATCCTTATGCCCTTTTTGGGGGGTATAGAGCAGAGTGGGGCTTTGGCACACCCATAATATAAAGATTAAGCTTATTGATGGTGTGATAAAAGAGAGGAGGGATGTAAATTAAATGCTGTCTGAAAGATAACAGTCCATGTCAAATTTTTGTCTCACCCTAACTTGCTCTCATACACCTACATTTTGAAACCGAGCCTTCCAAGTTAGAGAAATGTGAATTTCTCCCTAGGTGGAAATTACCTACATAGTTGCACCAAGTAATGTCTATCCACAATGGAAGGCTGAGGCTTGCCTCCAGAAGTTCTTCACCTTCAGAGAAACAGAGTCAGTGGCCTGTAGCCCATCAAATGCTGCGGGTGGCAGGTTCCTGTCTGGGCCACAGTCTCTCCTCATTCCTGACCCTCCTCATCAGGTTCTTCTCCTGCCTCACTTTTATCGTTGGAGCTCAAGCCAGTTGCCACACCAGAGTCAGAATGTGAGAAAGGAAGGCAGATAGACACAGGGTGTGCAGTCCCTGTAGTCAAGATCCTTCCCTCCCCCCACATGCTTTTTGTCTTGGATTTCCTGAGAGGGAAAAAGTGCAAGTGATGGTAATCTTGAGAAAAAGGAAATGTGTGGAATATATCTGGCAATCTGCCTATGCAGCTGCCAAAATGCTGCATCTAAATATTGCACCCACCACTGGCTTACACCCCATGACTGTTTCAAGTCCCAGAACAAAAATCTTTATGTGCGTAGTTGTGAAATATTTGCTCCATTGATCTCGGCAACGACAATCCATACACACTTGTGAATCTTATCCCAGGGTGAATAAGAAAAAAGAGCCATTTGTTCAAGTCCATGACACCATAGACACTAATGACATCTCTGGTACCTAGAGATTGGAAGTAGTGAGTACATTTTACTTGTTTGCTTGCTTGCTTACCTAAAAAAGGACCCAAGGTGGCTTACATCATTGAAAAGACAATATTTAAAAGCTAAAAGCAGTACGTATACAGATATTTTAAAAGGACTAAACAAATATATTAAAAACAGTAAATAAAACCAATGCTACAAACACATTTAAAAACAACAAGGCAGAACAATCCATTTTAAAAAACCCTCTCAGACAGCCAGTCACTAAGGGAAAGGCTGCTTGAAGAGAAAGGTTTTTGCTTGCTTGTGGAAGGACAGCAAAGATGGGGCCTGCCTGGCCACCTGCAGGGAGCAGCAACAGAGAAGGCCATCTCTCTTGTCCCCACCAAACACCCCTGTGAAGGTGGAGGGACTGAGAGAAGGGCCTTCCCTGATGTGAGGTGATGCAATGTAATCAAAAGTAATGTAGTTACCATTTTGGGTTATGATCATAGAGTGAACTTACCTCTGAACAGTAATTCTATTAATATGATGAAAATAGTTCTATTGGTATAACAAGTCATGTTTTGTAGTTGCTTTCAAGCAATTTTTAATGCACTTGTTTAGGAGCATTTTGAGAGAGATTTTCAATTTTTTTTGCTATCTTCTTATAAGTGCTCCCTGCCCAAAGTAACAGAACATAAAGGAAAAAATAACAAGCAGCACAAGTAAGGTGGTGAGTTACTTTTTCAACAATGTACAGAGTAAAAGCAGCATATTACTTCTCGAACACTGTAATAACAGGAACAAATTACTTTTTAGGAATAACTTTCCAAACTCCAGCTGTACCTCATCCCTATTGTGTCACCACATGGTAAGGTGACAGACCGGCCAATAGCTAAGGATACCTTTTGCTATACTTTTGCACCTAATCAGACCCCAGGAAGCTGGAGAAGTGGTAAAAGTGCCCTTAGCCTTAAAGGAAACAGGGCAGAAGTCACACTCACTAAATAAATGCCATGCACAGTGTGTTGAACCTTCACTTGGTTGCCTCAGGCGACAGCAGAGTGTTTTTCAAATGTACCCTTTGTGATTTGTTTCCCCCCCCCCCCCCCAATACTGACAACCACCTCAGCAAGGGAATGAGGGCTGATAACTACTGGCATTGCACAGCATTGCTTTTAAGGCTGGACTCTGGGGCATTGATCTGTGCTCAGCAGCCCAGAAGGCCCCAGATAGTATGGCAGGCTGATCACCACCTCCATTTCTGTGAACATAGGTCAGGCTCAGTCATACTGTAGAGTGTAACAAATTTGTACCTGCTGTCTTCATTACCTGGAGGGCCTTTAGAGCCACCTGAGGAGATAATTGGCCTCTGTTTAAAGTGTTCTTCCTCCCTTCGTCCCTCCCTCACACACACACACGCACAAACAAACACACACATTTGTAGTGACTGCCATTGCTTGCTCTTTCATTTGGGTCCCTCCAGACTACACAATGGGAGCTCACAATTCAGGCAGAGACACAGTTGCGTGATTCCAGTAATCATCAGCTCTCCTCTACCTGCTGATTTTGTTATTTGCATTTCCTTCTAAGTATTAAGAGAAGGAACCATAAGTAATAAGACACAGCAAAATAATGGGCAAACAGATTTCGTCTATGGATTACACATTCATTTGCTTCACTCTGACTAGAATTGTTCCTTTGTTGCTAAGCATTTTAAAGCCCTTCTGAATTGGATGAGGTGCTCGTAACCAGCGGGATAAAAACAGGCACCAAGAGGTATAGTATATTCTTTGCAGCAGGAGAATGAACAGGAGGCTCTAAACAAATTATGAACAAAGTGCTATTTTGTTTGATTAGTGATGCAAAGAATTCAAACCATATTCCTCTTTATTCACAATTACACCCACCCACACCCCAGAGTTTAAACACAGACACGACCCTCTATTGTTTATTTCATAATGAGGGTGCGTGTGTTTTTGGTTTTGGGTTTTGTTTTAACTAGGAAGGCAACAAAAGCCGAGGGAATTACTGTCCAAGGGGCAGCTGTTGGTAAAAAGAGAACCAGCAAGTTGGCCTGTTTTGTATGTATGATTGTAAAGCAGAGAGGTGAATATCATTGTCCATTCCTGATGCCTCACCGTGAACAGGCTGGATCAGAAATCTGCTCTCCAATTCTCAGTTGGCTTTTGACACTCTGTTTGACACAGAAGCAACGAATCCTTTGCAGGTATGGTGGGTTCGAGATAGCAGGGTATCCTGAGTGGTCCTATAGCTGTGTTGCTTGTGCCTCTAGCAGCTAGAAGAGAAGAAGGGAGAGGAAGAAACCCACTACAAGGCAACACAACTGTGGAATAAAGGAAGGCACAGCACCTTTGGTTACAGCTACGCCAGTGTGCATTTCCACCCCAGCCTGTATGTTGGGGAACCACATGGTGGCAGAGTGTGGATGCTGCTTCTTGTTCGGATCTCTTCCATCAGTGGGAGGTAAGGTTGGCATGGCAGACCCAAAGCTGGGTGTACGCCTGTAAGCCTCACCCCAAGATTCTTCTCTGTGCACAGGATGTTTGCAGAATGGCTCTCCTTGCCCTGAATTAGCTGCTTGCCGCCCTGTGGTTGGTAAGGATGCAGGCTGGGCAGATGCCATCAACCCAAGACCATGAGGCAGAAGCTAGAAACAGGACACTGCTTCCAGTAATGCACGTCCAAGGTAGCAGCGGTAGTCCTTACTCGATAGATAATAGAAACAGATCTCCATTTGTGTGAGAGGGGAGACTTCGTCAGGTGAGAACGGCCAAGAAACTCTCTTTATTCAGCTCAGCATACCCAGAAACCCTTTCAAAGGCACAAGAGAAACAAGGCTAGGTTTCACTCCAAGGTTAACCTGAGTCACCAGCTGGGTTTTTGACAAGGGGATGTTTGGCCTCACAGTTACATTAGACGTTTTGTTTTTTTGGTTTGCTATCCTATATACACTAATAATCTCTGTGTTTTGGAGTGTTTTTAGTTTTTTGTTGTCCAGTCACCCTGCCTCTTTCATGTAATGTTATAGGGGCTCCAAAGAGTAGTCTTCCATTTGCACCTCCTCCATGTTTTTCCATAGCTTCTTCCATTGCCTCTTACCACAGGAAATCGGTTATAGCAAAGACCAGATCACTGGCAGTGCTAGGAGCCTTCAGTCAAGGAGCACCCTGTGTTAGGAACTGCAAGGTGTGGAGGAAGCTGTCCTCGTGCAAAAAGGTAGACCAGATGTCATCCGAGAACCTTCCAGGCCCAAGGGTTCAATCACTCGGGCCCTTGTTCACAAAAAGGGAAGGTGGGAATCGATGCAGCCATTTAAACATTTGTCCTGAACAGATTCCAGCAGGAAGGAAGGAGGGAGTCGGGAAGAAGGAATGGATGGAAATGTCCTGCATAAAATTCTTAATTAAAACGGTATCTGGTACATTTGTGCAGAGGAGGCAAAATATGAAATTCAGATTTCTGTTCATTCTGGATCTGAGCTTCAGTTAGACTGTTTCAAAATCCCATTTGCCTATTTTGTATTTTGTACATCACTTTGAATATAGTTTTCTCACAGAAAGGTAGCCATCAAATCTAACAGTGGCACTTGATGGAAAAGGAGATACTATCCAACTTGGTGGTGAGAGTTAGTTCATGGGGTTAGTTAGCACCCAGCCTGCAAGAGGATAACTTCAGGCACAATACTTACTCTTCCAGCCCAAGCAGGAAGCAGATGAGATCCTGTTTCCTCATATCTATGATGTGTGTTGCTACTGTGCCCATAGCAATACATACAGCATGCATTTGCATGGTGGGAATACCATGAAGGGAAGGGAGTGATCCATCTCCCCTTAAGATCACGTGTGGAGTCACCCTAGGTACTACATGAGCCTCTCCAAAACTGGTGTTCTCCAAATGCATTTGGCTACAACTCACATCTTCCCACTCTCTTGGATGGGGTGTGCTAGGAATTGTAGTCCACGACATCTGGAGGATGCCTGCTTGGGGAAGGGTACCTGATGCTGTGGAAACAGTACTGAATTTACTTCAGCACTTGGAATTACAATAAGCCCTATTCTCTTGCCTTCGTATTCCAGGGCCTCCTAAGCAAATAAAGATGACAAGGATCTATCTGAACCACCTACTCCTGGTGCTCGGTAGGATGATGTTCCTTTTAATTTTGAAGATTTGTACTATCTATCTGATGGACGACTGTTTTGAGGACAAGCTATGAGGTCATTTTTGCTTGGTTTAAAGTTATATTATGGCCAAACTAGACATGAATAAGAAAATCTGCAAAAGAATAAGACAACAAAAATTATCTGGGCTGATGGGGCTGGGAAATAGCTTTTTTTGGTACATAGGTGAAAGGATACATGGAGGAGACAACACATATCAGCATAAAAGTCACATATGCTCTGGACAAGTGGGGAGCAGAGATTTGGATTTACCTTTTAACTTGAAGGGACAGGGTGACTACTACGATGACTAAAACAGCACATCTTTAGACTAGGAAAAGTGTTTTGCGCCTCGCAATACAGTTCATATCCTTTTTAAACACAAGATGCCAGACAGAGAGATATGAAAAGGAGGTGAAGAGAGGGAGAATATGCTGCTGACAGGGCCTGAGGCAAAAAAGGACAAGATGGTGCCCTCTCCTCAGCATCCACCTGCAGAAGAAGACTGAAGTGCCAGGCGTTTGTGGTGTTTAACTGCAACTCACATGTTTCCACTGAACGAGAGCCCTCGAGGAGAGCAGGCTTCATCAACTGAAGCAGGACAAGGCGTGTCATATGGCATCTGTGTCTTCTGACACATTGGGGGTGGTGCGGCTGCTCCTAACCTCCCAACATTTGTAGCCTGAGATTTGTAGCCTTGAGCACCTCATTCTGCCTCATGGTAGGGTTACCCCTGGACTGAGCAACACATGAGCCTGCAACAGGAAGGGGGCTGCAGCAGGGGGATTCTAGCAGTAATGGGCCTGCAAAAAAGTACCTACCAATGCCAGCCTTGTACATCGTCATGGGAATGTTAAGTTGTTAAAAATGAGATTCTCTGTTCGGCCCAGAGGGCAGGAAGATCTCATCATGGGAGACCCAAACCTAGGCATAGGTATAATAAAATGGCAGCATTTTATTTAAACCACAGTAGATAAATGAGGAATCATGCCTCTGAAGTGAAGGTAAAATACACAGGCAATCAGAGGAAAATATATGAATTCCAGAGAAAATAAGGTACTATGATTAAATGAAAAGTGCAGTGTAGGGCTGCTGAAATTAAAGCATCAGAGGAAGCTAGCTCTTGTGTACACAGCTTGTACTATGCAAACTCAGTGACAGTTAGTCCTATATCTGTAATGAGAAAACATGGAGAAAAGGTGAGTTCTCCTACCAAGGCGTCAATCACTTTTTCATTCACTGACACCCTTAAATTTTCCTGTCTTCTTGATGGCCACTTCCCTTCCTAACGACAATTCAGTCTATGCTGGTAGATGGTAAGTGGGGGAAGAGAGGGCATTATACCACTTTTCTTTCCTTCTTGGAAACAGTGTTCATTTGTGTTGAGGAAAATTATGTGATCTTAGGGTCTTGTCAAGGTTCTTCTGTGCTTAGAGCCATTGAAAGTACTCGGTAGCGGTTCCATGCTCATCTTTTGTCTCAGAGACCATGGACTTGTCCACGAAAGCTCACAATACAAAATATAAAAGTTAGTATTTAAGGTGCCACCATGTTTTTTTTTTAAAACTTTTTACTTTTACTTTGTTTTCACCTATAAAGAGACCAAATACTATCCCAGAAACCAACTTAAAATGCTATAAATAATGCTCCACATTTCCAATATGAAACATTATCGCCTGGTTTAAGCTGAGGAACATTGTGAAAGGCATTTGTCCTGAAGTAGGGTATGTTGTGTTTTTGCTTTAAGTGGCCTTGCCTCAGACAACAGGACAAAATTCCTCCCTCCTTTTGAAAAATAAACTCTTGGAAGTGCTGCTAGATACATACACCCTGTACCAGATGCCACAAAATGGAACCAACCCTCTCCTGGTGAACGTTGTTGCGACTGTTTCCAATGTGCTAAACGTGGTATGTATGATCGCTTTTAAACACTTACAAACTGTCCACAGTCATGGATTCTGCCAAAAACCAGTAAAAGATCAAAATTAAGAATTTTAAATTTTATTTTATTTATTCATTTCATTTTTCCTCCTCTCTTTCTCCCCTAGTGGGGACCCAAATCAGTGTACAAGACATAGTTAAAATAGTTTAGGTTCCCAGAATCTCTTGCAAGATGAATCAGAAGACTGGAGATACAATACAGATAAATAACAGGGTT
The DNA here is from genome assembly GCA_037013535.1 of Intellagama lesueurii. Lineage (NCBI taxonomy): Eukaryota > Metazoa > Chordata > Lepidosauria > Squamata > Agamidae > Intellagama > Intellagama lesueurii. The sequence goes on from JBAJHW010000002.1 coordinate 182,843,494, forward strand.
CCGTGGGAAATATAAAAGCCCAGCTTTTGGAAGAACCACATTCCTTGATGATTCTTGTGACCCAGTATTTATGTATGTGTTTGCACACTCACACACTGGATAAAGCTGAGAGAAAAAGAAAGTGACATTGAACTATTTCTCCACTAGGATATCTTGTCGTACACTATGTCGGTTGTCCTGCTCTTGAATCAGGTAATACTTGGTCTTTCTTACCAAATAGCTAAAAGGTACTGGCAGCTGGAGAATCTCTGAGGAGCCAGGAAATGCCATTGTCCCAAAACTACTTAAGCTTCCTTTTCAAATGTACAAACATGTTTTAGATTAACATGCCCCCTTTCTCCGTCCGTAGTGGTTACAGTCAGGCGGAGAAATAGCTTGAATTTTAGACCGCTTGTGGCCAAGTGCAAGCTATTTCCTGGTGATCACACAACATACTTGAGATAGCAAACCAGCCTGACTCTGAGCTGTGCCCAAGGTAAAGCTTTTTGGTCCAGCAGCAGAGTTACTCTTTTTGGGGGCCAAGTGGGAGCAATTCCTCCATAAAATTAAGGAGGGCTTTAAGAGAACTCACTCCCAGCAAAGTGACCCTTTCCGCTGCGACCAGATGCGATATTTCATTCTCATCTGATTGCACCTTGTCTTTCTTAAGGTGGACTAGTACAGCACACTTCCATCATCACACTTCCATTTGCCATCATTCCTTCTCCCAGAGAACCCCAGGCACTGTTTCGGGATGGCAAAGTGGAAGAGGAGATCTCTGACAGAGAAAGATGAGTACCTGAGGTTTTGGAGGATTTGCCACGGCAGTTGAATGGATATAAAGTGTGTATAGAATTCATAGCATAACAACCACTCTTTCATTCTCCTCATTTCCCTTTTCTATTAATAAAGGAAAGTGTAGTGTCACTGGTGTAACCCACTGTTGTGAGTCAAGTTGCAAACCTGCTCTTGATCTCAACAGAGTAGTTGAGGAGAACCTGCCTTTTCCTGAAGCCCTTCCCTGTTAGAGGGGTTGGGGCACCAGCATCATGCCCATGGGACTGTCATCCCATTGCACGCCAATCACTTACACACTTTAATTGGGGGGAAAAGCAGGGGAAGGGAAAGATTCAAAGCATTGCATGTTTGTATTGCAAACAGAGAAGATTCTCCATGTAGCACAGGAGACCAAAAAGACATAAGCCAAAACCACTGATATCCAAGAGAGTGAATGAGGTGCATGACTTTTGAACTGTCTCTTCATCTCTGCAGGTACTCACACGAGTGTACATTGGTTCCAGATGCCTCTCTGGCCCTCTGGCCCCTGCCAAGTGCCACATGAGGCCCTTGGCATTGTTGTCTGCAGTGAATGTGGCCCTTTTGTCCGCAGTGTTTGTCTATGCAGTGATGCAGAAATTAGTAGAAAAGGACTCACAGTTTAATGAACAGTTTCTGAGTCCAAATATCTAAGTAAAGGTTATGTTTGAGGGAGCCAATTTTTAACACTCAATGTGATGCTAAATTACCATGCACTTTAGAGGACTGCAAGAAAGTCTTTGGAGAAAAACATTGAAAAATGCATCAATTATTTTATTTCTCTCCCTTGCCCTTGTTTCAAGCTTTGAAACGAAGGCAGACACTTTCATGTTCGAACAACCTGTCTCTAACCCACCTATCAAATCTGTTTTCTTCCCCTCTCTTCCTTCTCCCCTCTTCTTCTTTTACAACTTGCTGATTCCTAAGTGGATGCCACAAAAAGCTTTTGTGATGGTGTGGTAGATCGTGTGGAACGCACGGGGCTTGCCAGCCCCCTGAGGTCCAAAAAGGTTCCCCTCCCACTTTAGAAGCCATTCTTAGTATCTCTTGGCTTAAGAGTTTTGCACACTTGCACTATCAGGCAAATTAAATAATGCAATTACCAAGCCTGCACTCTGCACGTGCCACAAGGTCCTACTATCAATGTTCAGTAATGGCAGAAACCATTGCACAAGAAAAGGGATGCTTGTGCCTGATGTGAGTTCAAAGTACTTGCGAAGTATCGCAAGTAGTAGCAGAGACAGGCTTCTTAAGGCCTTTTCATCGCCCCGCCATGGGCTATACCCATGAACAAACCCTTTATTCCCCACAGCCCTGATTCAGTTGCTCAAATCCTGTTGTTTAGTGTATTAAATCAGACTAGAATAGGCCCACCGAGTCACTGAGGATTTGGTGAGTCAACACCTCTGTAAGTTCTATGATTTTAAATGAGCTTACTCTAACTGCAACTTGTTTTAGCATAGTAAATTGCAGCTTGGACCCTAATCGCATCCATGGAACTTACAGAGATATTGTCTCATTAAATCTCCACAGATTCAACGGGCCTACTCTCGTGCCATTTACTATGCTAAGCAACAAGATTTAGGCCAACGACAGAAAGCGAGGTCCTGGTCTGGAGCATATGGGACTTGATGTTGCTCCCTGCTTCTCTGAGAGGGCAAACTGTTTGGGGTGGGAGAGAGGCCTGCCTGTAACCAGTGCTTTTCAGGCTCTGCTATCTTCAGCAGAGGGGAGCTGGAGAGCCCGTGGAAACGGTAGCAGAAAGAACATTGCAGCCATCAGTGCTGCTCTCGGGGTTTTCCTCTGTATGATAAGCTAATGTAAATGGGAATATGTTTAAGTTTAAATCAAATTAGGTTAATGTCTACTTTAAGTTTAAATTGAATTCAAACTGAGTTCCCCTCCCTTTACCCAATGAAAGAACTCAGTTGGCTTACTCAGTTTATTTTAAACTGCTCCTGCATCAATGTTGTGCTTATTTTATCTCAGCCAGTTATGAGTGACCAGAACTTGTGCTGTTGGATTGGCTGGTTTTGCTTAGACCTCCGTTTGGTAAGGGTGGCTGGGGGGGAGGGAAAAAGACTAACTTTCTTTTTTCACTGACTTTCTCAGTCATGGTACAATAAAGAGTTGGCTTGGGATGACAAGGATTTCCCCTTCACCACCATGAATATCCCTTGGAGTTCAGTGTGGACTCCAACCCTCACTGTCGAAGAAGCGTAAGTAGTATGGAGAAGCACATGCTCAAAAGCCTGTTGCTCCAAGCCTTAGGACTTACAATGGGCTTCCCCCCCCCTTCTCTTGCATTCTAACCGTTTCTCCAGTGTCTGCCTTTGAAACACCACAGGGCAGCCTCGTCCAGTTCAGTGTTCTCCAGATAGACCAGCTCAGAGCCCTATACATTTTAATAAGCATGAGCAACATAATGTCCTAACTCCTAGTGCTGATCCCAACTATAATTGACCTAGTGAATGAACTGTTGAATCGTGACCTCACACTTATGTAAATTCCATTGATTTAATGTATCACCTCCAGTTGCAACTGCCAACAGGATTTCAGTTCACGTGTTGCTACAGGCAACATATCTGTAACTTGAAACAAGGGCCCAGCCCAATCACATTTAATGTGAAGGTGCAAATTAAAGTGGTGCAAAGCCACATGGGTTCCTAATTAACTATCCTGGTTGCTCACAGTTCTTTCTCTCTTGGAGTCCCAGTTCAATACTGAAGTGAACGTAGCTTGAAAAACATTGCCTGGGGAAGACTGTAAATCTCCCCCACCGTGGGTCTCTTGGCGTTCCATTTCACCACTCACTTTAACCGTTATTGGCTTCATCTGAAGACACAACTCTGCCATGGCCATGTTTGTTGAGGCCCAATGTTCCAGATTAGATGTAAAGACCTAAACAATGCACATTTCCTCCTTTGTGCTAGTGTGTATGCATGGCCATCACTGGATAGAACATACGGTTAGCCACAGTTACAAGCAGTTCTACTGTCCCCTCTTTCCTTGCCAATAAAGACAAATGCAAACAATGTTCATAACAGCTGCCCCCATCACAGATCAAAGAAGCATCAATAAGCAGTAGAGGTCCAAGGCACCTCCTCTGGCAAAAAGCTCCTGAAGGCCTAAATAAGAAAGTAAGAGGATCTTGCTTGGTTTGATAACTTCATGGTGAGGTTTTAAAATTCCAGAGCAAAGTAGAAGATTGTGGCAACCAATAACTTTCTCTTCTCCCTTGTTTCATTGCTTATTACTCTTACTGAAGGTATGAAGTAACATGGAACAATGGATCACCTGATGTGATCCTACACAATGATGGGAAAGTGGAGTTTCAGCTCACTTTGCGCATTGACAGCAACTGCAATTTTGATCTCATTCACTATCCAATTGATAGCTCCGATTGCACTTTGAGCTTCTTTTCTTTGGTCAATAAAGGTGAGTGGGATGTCTGCACTTATTAGGTAAGGCAAGGAGGGTGGTTTTCATGCACTCTGTTCAAGAATCCTGCAAGCACCACTTCTTGCATATATTTTGGACATGGGTGCAGATCCAAGGTTCACTGGAAGACCTCTGCTTTATTCACGCTACCAGTGCATTCCGTACCAGTTCAGACTTTTAAAGATTATGCTTATTTGCCGAGCTGAATGGTAGCTGTCAGGGGGTGAAGGCATAAAGACTGTGCACAAGGTAAGAGCAATGGCAATGTTTTGCACACATTGCTTATTCCCAAATGAATTGGGATGATTGCTTATCAAGTGTATATTGATGTATATTTTTTTTGTACATGCTCTCCTTAAAGGCATATTCTCCAAGTAAACCACAGTAACTATATCTATTTTGCATCTATTCTGGCTGGTAAAAAACAGCCAAAGTTGGTTTCTGAAATTGCTAGTAACCAATTTTATTTTTTTTAAAAATCCAGTGTGACAACTTCACAGCCTGATATATAAGCGTATGAAAGCCCTCAGAGGAGCATAGGTTAGGAATGCCTTTAAGGACATTTGTAATTAAAGAAAGCTGGTTTCTCTCTTCCCACTTCAGCAGCCTTCACTTTCACTTCAACTATTGAAGAGTGGTAGTTAATTAAGCACTATTTTTTTTAAAAAAAACAAAACACCTCTCTTTTGCTTAAACACACCAAGAAGTTGCCTCTCTCCATAATATGCATGTTCATTTCTCTTTCAAGAAAGTGAGCTAGAATTCAAGGTCTCTGTTAAAAATAAAATTCTGAATGTGAAGCGTGAATACCTCATCACAGGAGTGAACATTAGAAGCCCGAAGAATATGGAACAGCCTTACTTTGTCGTGAAGGTAAGGAGATGACCTGGCTTTACAGCTCAGGTCTGTGCAAACATGGCTGCCTGGCCCGAGTGTTTTTCGGACATTAAAGGCTTCACCTGTCCTCCATCCCAAGTCTTCCCCAGGTTGAAAGTCATCCCTAAAGAGCCTTGGAACCTGGGAAAGGGGAGGGAATAGAAAACTGTTCAGTAAAGGTAAAAGCCTGCAGCGGGTGACATCATCGGCCATACACATGCAGAGCTGCACCTACAGGATTCTGGCCCTTGTATACTTTTTGATAGTCTTAGGAAATGGTGAACAGAAAGAAATTTGGCCCACTTCATCTGCCTAGCAGCAGCAGCCACCACAGAGGTTACGCTGCCTTCAGCCACCTACTTGCCTGTCACCAATTAGAACATTTTGCTGGCAGCGTATCAAACCTGAAACCCCTGTGATACTGGACGAGGAAACACCTTGCTCTCACTCTGAATTAGCAACACTGGCTGGCAATAATATTGCCAGAATGCCAAACTTGGTCCTTTATTCTCCTCCTCATGGGGAACACAGGAGGAGCCTCCACAAAACCTGTGAGGACTCTGAGCACATTTGGGGGTCCCCTGGGGGAATCACAGCACCTTCTGGGCTGATCCGTCCACTCTGTAAGCACCACTGGATTGCTTCTGACAGGAATGACAAAGAAGATCCACCTCATGCTCCCGTTGGTCCTCTGATGGGCTAGAAGGAAGCTGTGAGGATCTGCAGCATGGAAACCACCGCACAGAGGGGCAGCAGCCGCAAATAGCACTGAACCAGCTGCCAAATAATAGGCTATTGGGGTTTTCCAAGGCACACACACTACCATTTTCAGAACAAAAATTAATCTTAAGAACGTTTAGTGCATTGTGGGGCATATTTATATGGCCATTAAATGGCCATTTATATGGCTTTATTTCTTTCTATGTTACTTGCTATAAGGACAGAAGGATCATTTTGTGTGCCTGAGCTGTAAAAACTGCATTTTCATTGTGCTTATGTTAATATTACTTTAGCCTTCTTTTTCCTGATAACAGGGTACATTTCACACCAGATGGCCAAGTACAACCGCTTGTGTGTTTCACTTGATATTTATTATAGGGGGCTTAATTACGAAAATACAATGCATACTACCAGTGCTTAACAGAAAGAACTTGACAAAGGAAATAAACGTCCTATGGTGCTCAAACTTTGGTGAAAGAAAGGCTCAAATACTCTTTCCTTTTATGGCAAATTCTGGCTTCTTCTCCAGATAACTATACAAAACACCGGGGTGCGAATAATCCTTTCCATGATTGTGCCAAGCACTGCTCTTATGGCATCTGATCTCTGTGGCTTCCTCATCCCCCTTAAAGACAGACTATCATACATGATCACCTTGTTGCTGGCATACCTGGTGTTCTACTCCTCACTGGTTGGCTCCCTACCAGGATCATCTTCCTGCAGCCCTCTGCTCAGTAAGTTGAACAAACCAAAATGAATAATTCAATGGCAAAACTGAGGCAAGTTCATGTTACAAGTAGCACCTCAGAAACCATGGGTTGAGTTCTCACCTCATTCTACTACTGGCAGTTAATTATGTGTGGGATGGAGAAAAAATATATTCTAATGCCATCGAGAGAGAAAATACATTGAACTATATAATATGAAAAGAGAAACTGCTCAGCAAGAGTGGAGTTCATGTCTTCCTTTTTTCCCCACCCTCTAGGTTACTATTACACATGTCTCCTGATGCTACTATTCTTTCGCACAATTCAGACTATCGTGGTGGCAAAGTTAGTTTTGGACAACTTTAATTTGTGGCAGAATTGTGGGTTCCGAGGAAAAAATGCCAACGTTACCACCAGGTTGCCTAAAGATCAAAGCTGTCATCCAGAAGACTCTGATGGGAGTGGTGAGTGAATACGAAAGAAAGAAAGAAAACACTGATGTTTTGAAAGAAAATGTAGATTCCAGGCAGGTAACACAAATCTTGGTGCTGGCAAGACTTTGGTTCCTTAAAGCTGTTTGGCAGAAAAGCAGTCAAATATCAAAGAGATTTTATGCATCTGAAACATTCATTCTCTCTCTCTCTCGTGTGTGAATGTGTATGTGTGTGTGTTGACTGTTCTTTGACTGATGTTTTAATTTTTTATTTGTGTATTTGTTTACTGCCCATCTAGTGCACATTTTGCAACAAATAGAATTTTTACAAATCTTGTCATCTATGTGTTCAGTTGTAAACCATGTTTTTGGCCTGAAGAATGAGGAAGCAATTTGTAATTAATTAGCTAATTGGTGTTGAGTCACCCCATCACTCCAAACACTATCATGATTGCTGCCCACAAAATAAAGTCATTTGGAATGTCTGCAACAGAACACACAAAAAAATCAATGGAACTGGTATATCCCCTGGAGAGAAGGCATTAGGAGAAACCAGGATGTAGATGAAGAAACCTTCTATTCTGTGGATGGTCTTTGTATAAAAAGACCATTGGGCTGAAATGCCTTGGCCTTGTTTTCTTAAAAAGACCATCTACAGAAAAAAAAATTTTTTTGTTTACATCCCGAGGCCTATGGTTTCTCCTTTACAACCATCAATAGGATACAGACGGATATAGAAGAGTAAACCCGTGTTTATTTGATCACAGTACTGTGTTTCTTTTGTTTAGATATAGAAGAGTGACAATCCAAAATATGTGCCCTGTTCTGATTTTGAAGCCGTAAGGGATAAGGACTCTGTCCCAATCCCCTCTCCTCAAAATGTATTTATGCTGCAAAGAAAAAAAATCCCTTAAGAGTAAGAGGATGTTTCACACCGAGGATGTTTCAAGCCCAGTGATTTTTCTGGACTTGATTAGAAGCACAATTTCTTTGTTGTGGAATCTGAGCCCAAACATCTAAGCTTTAAAAAAGTTTAGGATCTACACTGGACACAAGAATTAAAAACATATTAACAGATAAACTGGTTTCAGTCCAGCTGTTCCAATACCTTTGTATCCTTCTCAAGATCATTCAGCAATACTTCAGATATGCACTGTGCTCAGACTTCAGAGTCTGCTTGTTTGACTTTCCGCAGCTATCACCCAAAGGAGTTTGTGTAGAATCACTTGCATTTCCCCCTCAGATCCTTTTTACTTTTGGAATGTATAAGCCAAGAACACATTTTACAAAAAATAAATAAAATCTTTCTCCTTTACTCAACAGACACGAATGAAGGATCTTCACATCTCAAACCGGCTTCTGCTGCTTTGGACAGGCTCTTCTTCTTCATCTATTTAGGGCTGGTTGTTACGTTTCATGTCCTATTCCTGGCCGTCTGGACTCTCTGGCAATGTAAATCTGAGAAGCCTCCTGGAGGAGACCATTTAGATGGAATTCAGTGGTGACATGGGAGATAATGGCACTGTCCGTACCAGTAGTCGTTGCACACTGTACCTTGATGACATTATGCACATTTAGCTGTTGTTCACTTGCATAATTTGCTTTGATTTAAATATTTATGTAGAAGAGTCTTTGCCCTCTAGTTGCTCAGGCTGTCCACATTATTGCTCTATCTACATAGGGAACACATTTGGTTCCCAGGCACTCCTTCTTTGCATGCAGTCTGCAGGCTATGGTTCTACTTAGCTACAGCACACATCTTCCTATCATCCTCTCATCTAATGGAAAGTGCTCAAGAAAAGAAGAAAGGTTTGTGATGCTTCAGATGGACACAAAAATGTGGAGACATTGTGCGGTTCATAGCTCTCAGATAGCAAATGCAACCTGGCAGGCATTTTTCTCCACTCTTACGGAGTTGATAGTGGAAAATATTTATTCTGCTGGCAATTGGGACTTAATGGATTTCATGCAGTTTTGCAATACAGTTTAATGATGTTGTTTTTCTGTTGTGCATGCATCCTACTTTTATTAGAAATTTGCAGTCATACGTTATCTGCAAACACTTTTCTGTACACACAATGGCCAAAATCCTATTGTGCGACTACATGTTTGCAACTTGAAGTTGCACTGACAGCAGTTGTGTGAGTGCCAAGGCATGAGTGCTATCCCCAACGCACTTCTGCTGGTGCATTGCACAATCAGTTGTGCCAGGGGAATGCAACACAATTCCCTATTGCCAGGTGTATCACCTGGCACATTTATGCCAGCGTAACTTTACACTAGCATGAACAGGATCCTGGCCATCTACAAAGGCTACACGTAAATAAATGCTTCCAGCCACCATAAGATAGCCAGGAGGGGACTGAGCCCAAGGACCTCTGCAAAGGGACCTTATGCAATAGTTTTTGTTTTTATCTATTGGAACTGCAGAACTCTGATGATCTCAAGAGACAGCCGAGGCGAAGGTCATACTTTATGACTGAGCAATGGGTAGGACTCAGATACAAAAGCCTCTGTTCCTTCTTTGTTACATACTGTAGCAGAATTTTTTAAATTAGAAACATGCATATTTCAGAACCAGTGAAATGTTAGCCCCAAGGAACAGTTAAAAAAGGTAAAGGTTCCCCTTGACTTTAGTCCAGTCGTGTCCGACTCTAGGGGGCGGTGCTCATCCCCGATTCCAAGCCAGAGCGCCAGCGTTTGTCCGAAGACAATCTTCCGTGGTCACGTGGCCAGTGCGACTAGACACGGAATGCCGTTACCTTCCCACCGTGGTGGTACCTATTTATCTACTTGCATTTTTACATGCTTTCGAACGGCTAGGTTGGCAGGAGCTGGGACAAGCGATGGGAGCTCACTCCATCGCGTGGATTCGATCTTACGACTGCTGGTCTTCCGACCTTGCAGCACAGAGGCTTCTGCGGTTTAACCCACAGCGCCACCACGTCCCCAAGGAACAGTGGTTGGGGCTATTCTCTTGAAAGTGATCTGATGCTGCACTGTCATCAAGCAGCTCAGGCAGTTTACACTAATATTTTGGCAGTGAAACTAGGAGCTTTGTCAGATGTAGTCATTTTTGCAAACTGTTTTATGGTTTGTGTCTGCTTGCAAATGTTCCTGGATTTTTTGAACGGTTGATATTTTTTTTCACATTGTGAAGAGCAGAAATTCACATTGTTTCCATAGGCCAAAATCCTGTTAGGAAGTTATGCAAATTTTTGGAAGTTAATTGCAATAAGTTAAGAAATCTCTGTAGAACAGACCATATCTATTGCACATTGAGCTGCGCAATGTGGCATCCAATAGATAATGTGTATGGAAATTTCTTAAATCATGGCAATTTACTTTCAAAAGTTATAGCTTTTCTGTAACTGCAGAACAGGATTTCGGCCACTGTCTTGCAATGTCCTCATCCCTTCCAGACTCTGTTCTCCTCCAGTTCACCTGTATACAACGTATTTCACCTTTTCCTCCAGTCCGAGGTAATGTAAACTCTCTTGTGCTTAAGGAAGGAAGCAAAGCACCATCTCCTCCACTGCCTAATGGGAGGATTTGGTGGCAAAGAACGAGGTAAGGGTAGTGTCTGTGTCCTCTGTCTACCTTCTTGCCTGAAAAGGAGGACACTTTGATGGTGTTGTGCACCCTTCTGCAAACATCACAACCTGCACGAAAAAGCGGCAGAGGGAGCTCCCATCCACAAGCAAAGGAGTCATCTGTACCTCATTCCTTTCACCGGCTGAAAGACGGGACATGACAGCATTCCCAACCTCCTCTGGAAGAAGGGGAGCAGCCACAGACACCACCAACCCCCATGGCCTGCAGCTGCTGTTTGAATGCCTAATTCCTCAGAGCCAGGCATCCAAGGAAACTGTTCAAGCAAGGGATCCTACTGGGGGCGGAAGGGAGCAGCAGATTGGTGCTGTGTGGAATTTCATCAATAGACCTTTTCTTCCAGCCAACACTTAAAACCACCTGTTGTCATTACTGGGGTGATGGAGGTCTGAGTAATACAATGACTACATCCCTGACCTCACAGACAGCTAGAAGCCTGGAACAGATAGAAGGAATGAATGAATGCAAGCACTGCATAGGATTGGGCAGTTGGTGGCTGGAGAGAATAACAATAAAAGGGCAAATTTCCCCCTTACAGTATATCAATGGAAATGTAATGCGTGAAGATCAGTTTTTCCCCCATTTCAAATAGTATCCCTACTATTACATATTTCGGAATGAGTCAGGAATCCCAATCAGAAAATGAAAGGGCTCCTCTAGATAGGAGAAAAGTTCCTGTAAAAGTACCGGATTCTGCACTATTGGTTCCAGTATTATTTTTTTCTGACAAGCAGACAACCTGAGGCTTGGTCCAGTACGTTCAGTTCCTTTCCCCCACCTTTCTGTGCTTATTTCTCTCTCCATGAACAAAGGCGTTAATTGGCTCATAAATATGAGAATAAAATAAATAAAAAATAGGTCCAGAGGAAGGCTTGAAAAGTGAAATAGATTTTTAAGACATTTTTACTAGGATTTCAGAAATTTCCTGAGGAGATGTGGTTTTCAAATACATTGCTTTTTGTAGATCCCAGAAATCCTGGGTGGAAATTCCAGTAGGCTCCATTCTCCCTAACAACTGGGAGGAGGTAACTAGTGGGGTACCCCAAGGCTCTTCAATATTTTTATTAATGACTTGGATGAGGGAGTGCAGGGAATGCTTGTCAAATTTGCAGATGATACAAAATTGGGCGGAATTAGCTAATACCCTAGAAGACGGAAACAAAATTCAAAATGACCTTGATAGGATGGAGCACTGGGCCGAAAGCAACAGAATGAAATCCAACAGGGATAATAAGTGCAAAGTACTGCACCTCAGAAAAAGAAACCAATTGCACAGTTACAAGATGGGGGATACCTGGCTCAGCAAAACGAGTGAGAAGGATCTTAGAATTGTTGTAGATCACAAGCTAAATATAAGCCAACAGTGTGATGTGGCTACAAAAAAAGCTAATGCTCTTTTAGGCTGCATTAAGAAGCATAGCTTCCAAATCCCACAAGGTGCTAGTCTCCCTCTATTCAGCACTGGTTAGGCCTCACCTTGAGTATTGTGTCCAGTTCTGGACACCACACTACAAGAAGGATGCTAACAAATTGGAACAAGTTCAGAGGAGGGCGACAAGGATGATCAGGGGGCTCGAAACCAAGCCCTGTGAAGAAAGACTGAAAGAACTGGGAATGTTTAGCCTGGAGAAAAGAAGACTGTGATTAGGTTCGCTATGATCTAAGAGCAGTTCCCCTATTTGGGCAGGAAAAATAGAGGGAGACTCCTTTGTAACATTAACAGATTTACTAAAGTGAACATTTGGAGAATCAATAACCACCTCCACCGGATCTAATAAACTAAAGTCTTTAAACTGTTCATAACTTGTCAACGGCGTTCTACTTTCCTTGTTGTCCTGATTCAAGAGGGAGCGGGTCCAAACCTCTCTTGATCGGTCGGCCGACGCAGGGGAGTGCTCCTCACGGCACACAGGGTTCCACAACATGGGTGGAACATGTTCCACAATGTGGCCCAGTCGCCCTCCGGAGGGGGTTTGTTGAAAGAGGAGTCTGGCCGGACCACCTTCCTCCAGCGACCTTGCCCCCTCGGATATACCACCACAGTCCATTCTAAGGGATCTAGTGTAGTGTCTTTCTCTATCGGATCAGGATTAGGAAGTAAACCACCTGTTTTTAGGTTGGGGAAATCTTCTAGCAGTTTTCTCATTCTTTCATAACTTTTCTCACTTTCCCCAGTTTCACTCACATTCCTTCCTCTTGCTTCTCTCCCTGCCTTGATTCTGAATTTATTTTATTTATTTATTTCTTACATTTTTATCCCGCCCATCTAGTCGTTTTGACTACTCTCCTCCTCTCCCTCTCTTGAATTCCCTCCTCCTCTCCCTCTCTTCTATATCCTCCTCCCAAACAGGCAACACTAACTCCTCCCCCTTTTTGTCCTCCGTCTCCTCCACCAAACAAATCTCTACCTTCCCTTTATCTTCTTTCACCTCTCCTTTTATTATCTCCTCTCCACTTTCCCTTTCCTTTGATCTTTCTTTCCCTTCATTTCCTTCCCCACACGTAGGTTTCATAGGTAAAGGGGACGGCACACTCTCTGGTTTCTCCTCCTTTTCCATCTCTCTCTCACAAAGACTGAGGGGATATATGATAGCATTTTTTTAAATATTTGAAAGATTGTCATACAGAAGAGGGATAGGATCAGTTCTCGATCATCCCAGAGTTCAGGACATGTAATAATGGGCTCAAGTTACAAGAAGCCAGATTTCAGCTGAATATCAGGAAAAACTATGTAACTGTTAGAACAGTACAACAATCGAACCAAACACCTCAGGAGTGGTGAGTGTTCAACACTGGAGGCATTCAAGAGAAAACTGGACAACCATCTGTCAGATCTGCTTTGATTTGGATTCCTGCAAATGTTAGAGCAGTGCGACAGTGGAACCAGTTACCTTGGGAGTTGGTGAGTGCTCCAACACTGGAGGCATTCAAGAAAAACTTAGATTATCACCTGGCAGATATGCTTCGATTGTATTCCTGCATTGAGCAGCAGGGGGTTGGACTTGATGGCCTTGTAGGCCCCTTCCAACTCCACTTTTCTATGATTCTATAAAACCACAGTCAGTTGAGGTGGAACTTTTCACTCTCTGGATAAGCCCTAATAGTGCTGCAGAACCCAAAATGGGGAACAGAGGGAGGATTAGAGAGTCAACTCATCCACACAACACGTTATTTAACATGTGACCAGAACACACCCACAGAAATGAAGCAAAACATCTTGAAATCAAAATCCACAGCAGAGCAGCATCACTCCCCACAATTTCACCCAACCTGAAAAAAATATCCCATTTATGGTGGAACAGAAAGTGGTTGACCATGGCTGTTCACAAAAAGTGCAAGAGTCATTATTTGAACTGTGAAGAAAATAGTGAAACATACTGTTGGAACACCAGACCCTTGAGCAAGATATATGGTAGGTCTGAAAGATCCCTAAAATACAGATAGTGGAACATGGCTTCTTCTTCAGCCTTCCTGAGTCTCTAACTGCAACTGGATAAGAACGGTGTATAGTTATCTGTCCCCTCCACCTACTGGATCAGCCATAGAGAAAAGGTATAGAATTACCAGTACACTAGAAGTTTAAAAACTGTACAGGTGATGCCTTTCACCAATGCTATGTCAGGATAATCAACTGGATTAAAGGGATACATGCCAGTCTTAGCTCACTTGTCCAAAAGAAAATAGAACAGACATGACTCAGGAGGTAGCTACAACAAATACTGGCAGCAACAAGATGCACAGAATGCATACGGATGGGAGGCCGTGACTGTATTAAACCTGAAGAATCTGAAAAAAGAAGTTTGGTTGGTTGACACAGATTTATCACCTTCTGACAATAACATCAATTTGCATGCATAAGTCGAATGCCACACAAACGCACACACACACAATTCCTACCATGTTTTTTTAAAGAAGAGTTTGTTTTAACGATCAGCTACAAGCTCATGTATATAAACTGTCCTACAGAGTTTAGGGAGGTCCTCAATATATATGACAAATTCAATAACTGTACAATGAGTCAGTAGGAAAGCTGCTTCTGCCATAAAACAGGGAGGGAGGGAAGGCCGGTGAGCTGTAGACTGGCGGGGGAGGCCAAAGCGCTCCAGCTTTATGCTGGAGGATGGCCTGGAGTGAAAACCTCTTCACTCCAAGTCCACACACTGAGGCAGCCATTTGAAAATGTGCAGCTGGCTGCCCCACCCACGAGGGCTCTTCTGTCAGCCCCTGCACCAGCAAGTGGCACAGCCAGCACCATTTTCTGATGCCATCTGTGCTGGGCAGTTGCAATTTGGGCGTCCCAGTAAGTTGAGACCCCTATTCTCAAAGCCATCTTCTAGTTTTCATTGAATATGACATTTCTTCTGTTTAACAAAGCTGCTCTGGATCCTCTCTAATCTGATTTATATTGCATGGCTTTGATTCCACTGTTCATTAAGCCAAATGCCAATATATGTATAATTGCCAGCATGCCCTCAACCAGATTCCAAGATACTTCTAACTAGAAGAAGGATTTCTATGATATGTCATATTTTTTTCTGCCTATGTTTGAACTTATAAGTGGGTTTGGACAAGTTTATGAGTAATCTGGTGAGAAAAGTCAGATTACTCAAAAACATGTTCAACTCGTTTGTGGGTTCAAGTATAGGTTGCAGAGAAAGTGTGACATGTCATAGAAATCCTCCACCTACTTATAACTGTCAAAGCTGGCTAGGTAGCTTAGTGAGCTAGGTATCTAAGGTTGGAAGTTCAATTCCTCCACTAGGCATCCCAAGAGAAGAGCCAGTCTGCAGAACCCCAGAGCTGCTCCAGAAGAAGAGAGTGGTAAACCAGTTCTGAGTTCTCCATACCTATAAGTCAGAATTGACTTGATGGAATGCAATTATAATTATTATTTGCAATTGTCAACTCACTCCACACTTATATTTTGGATTTTCAAGTGCATTTCTTTCATTGTTCACTTTTTACAGATGACATGAACTACACTAACTTTGACTAACATTTGAAGATAATCTAAACTGTCAAGTAATAACACTGTACCATCTGCATATTGGATATCAGATGCTGTCTAGGTTTGTCATCGCTTTCCTCCCAAGAAGCAGGCGTCTTTTAATTTCGTGGCTCCTGTCCCCATCTGCAGTGATCATGGAGCCCAAGAAAGTAAAATCTGTCACTGCCTCCATATCTTCCCCTTCTCTTTGCCAGGAGGTGATGGGACCAGTGGCCATGATCTTAGTTTTTTTGATGTTGAGCTTCAGACCATTTTTTGCGCTCTCCTCTTTCACCCTCATTAAGAGGTTCTTTAATTCCTCCTCACTTTCTGCCATCAGAGTGGTATCATCTGCATATCTGAGGTTGTTGATATTTCTTCCGGCAATCTTAATTCCGGCTTGGGATTCATCCAGTCCAGCCTTTCGCATGATGTATTCTGCATATAAGTTAAATAAGCAGGGGGACAATATACAGCCTTGTCGTACTCCTTTCCCAATTTTGAACCAGTCAGTTGTTCCATATCCAGTACTAACTGTTGCTTCCTCTCCCACATATAGATTTCTCAGGAGATAAATAAGGTGGTCAGGCACTCCCATTTCTTTAAGAACTTGCCATAGTTTGCTGTGGTCCACACAGTCAAAGGCTTTTGCGTAGTCAACGAAGCAGAAGTAGATGTTTTTCTGGAACTCTCTGGCTTTCTCCACAATCCAGCGCATGTTAGCAATTTGGTCTCTATTTTCTCTGCCCCTTCAAAATCCAGCTTGTACTTCTGGGAGTTCTCGGTCCACATACTGCTGAAGCCTACCTTGTAGGATTTTGAGCATAACCTTGCTAGCGTGTGAAATGAGTGCAGGTACTCTAATAGCTTCTTATTTCCTGTCACAACTTTCCTGTGAAGCTGATTATTCATGAAAAGGCTGCTTGTGTTGTCTGAATTGTGGGAGTGCACCTCTACAAGAATATAAGCCAGTAAAACTTTCTTATTAATACTACGGGGGATTGGGCTCCCTTCCTGATTCCCTCTCACAGCTTTGATTTCCACTTGAAAGGGCTTCACAGCATGTCCTTGAACAACTTTCCTAAACTCCTACGAAAATCAAACTATTGCTGAACACTCATCAGGTGGCACTTGTATTCTAGATGCCTTTCAGAGAGAGCAATAGCACAGCTTTATATAACCCATCTGTTTGAAAAGGCCAATCCAATACAGTCCCCATGCCTGAACTGGAGAATGGTATTTGAAGACACATCACTCTTTCCATGGGAACCACTCAAGAGCAGCAGAAAGCGCCTGTGGACCTTTCTACCCCTGCAAAGAGTCTAACATTTAACAAGTATTCTCAGTCTCCAGGCAGTCAGGAGTGAATGCACTGCAAAGAAGGCTCTAGAAGAAATACTCTAAGAGAAAGAAAATACAAATGAAGTGAAAATCCATATAAAGATCCTGGAACAGACTACCATGCCAGTCACCACCTTCCACGTACTGATGATCACATCTTCATTAGTGTCTGCATGGGGTGTTTTTGAGAGAATCAGACACCCTACATGAGCACCCACTCTATATGTGCTACAGGTGTTCTGAATCAAATCCACAGAGAACCCCAGCATGCCTACAGATCAGGTGAGAATGAACCTGGGCTATCCCATTACCATGATACGATAACTAGCACACAGTTTCCTGACACTGTCTTCAACTACGTCAGAAGAGCATCTGTATGTTTCTGGCTCCGTACTAAACCAGACATGGAATAAGTGGGGTTTTTTTTGTTTGTTTGTTCATTTGTTTTGTTTGTTTGTTTGTTTGGAGGGTGAGCCACTAAGAGTATTGTAGTAGATTCTGAAGACAGTCCAAAATAAAGGCATGAAAACAGAAGCACTCTTCTGCTAGTGTTCATTAGCAATTATTATTCAAGGACATACTATCTCTGGCCATCACAAATAACAATTATGGACAATCTAATTATTAACTTGTCTAGACTTGTTTTATTACGGCTTCCTCCCTTTCCTAGGCTGCAGAAGCCAGTGTGAGGAAGATAAAAAAATTGTTAATCACTGTTCTCTTGGCATAGCCCTCTTGAAGATAAACAGCTTCTCATTTATTTCCTTGTGGCATGAAAGAAAAGAGGGCAAGATGGTAGATAAAAATGAGAAACTGGGCTAGCACATTTTTAAAAACCAGAAGCTTCATCTTTTAAGTTCACATAGTGATTGATTACCATGCCAGAAACAGTGAGCTAAATCCCATACCAGTCTCAACTAAAATGGATTCATTGAATGAATGAGACTTCTTAGTCAACATAAATGCAAATTTCATTTACTTCAGTGCAACTACGTTTGGATTTAGCCCAGTGCTCCCAGAAGTAACACATGGACCATCCTTTCCCATGTCTGAAACCTCGCAGGTACATTGTACAAAAGGATTTAACCCTGCACAGAAAAAAGATTCCCCCCAACACACACACACACACACACACACACACCAGCTGTCACCTATGTTCTCGGAAGAAACCAGCCAAGCCATAAATCATGTTCTTAGGAGTTTATAAAGCTGATAAATACAAGCACAGCCCGTGGCCTCCACAGTGGGCTGGGAAAGAGGACTAGGAAAGCATCCAAGTGGGAAGGTCATGCTGACGTGTCGAACAGCTTCTCAATCATCTCACCCACCTGCTCCACTCTGTACTTAATGTATTTCTCAGGATTCTTGGTAAAGGGTATGTTACCATACCTGCCAAGGCAAAAGCACAGATAATCTTGTGAGACAAGCATGAAAAGTATGTCTCATTCCACACCTGCCCTGTCCTTCTATACCACCTGCCAGACCACAACTGCTGCCATCGCCATGCATAGGAACAGCAATCTCAGTTCCCTAAATGGTAGCTATTATATAGCTAAAAATTGCACCACTCATACAGAAGGAAGCAAGGAGCGGGGCGTCTAGATTTGCAGAAGTACAACACATGTTTAAGGGGAAGATCCCCAGTGACTCAGTCCCACCCACCAATCTAATGAGGATTGGGCATCCTTAGTGGGTACAGAATACTGACTGGACATTGTGGGGGTGAAGATGGAGTTCTAGTAAGAAACCAAGTAAGAGGAACGGAGGGGCCAAAATGCTGAAAAGCAGCATTCCGTGCTGTAACATTTTGCTGCAGATCCCACTTGGGCTATATAACCAATTTCCATCCTGTCAACATCTCTGTATGGTTGATACAAATATTTGTAACTTGGCTAATACAGAAAGAGAAAAAGAACTAAAGAGTAAAAGATCCATTGCATTTAGTTCAAACACTAAGACAGTAGTTCCCAAACTTGGGTACCCAGATATTCTTGGACTACAAGTCCCAGAAATCCTGGCCAGACCAGTTAGTGGCAAAAGTTTCTGAGTAGTTTAGTTCAAGAACATCTGGGGACCCAAGGCTGGGAAGCACTGCGGTAGAAGGTTAGTGCGATGCAGGGCAAGTTGTGAGTCCAGTATTGCTTTCTGTGCCCTGAACCCTCTGTCTCATTAACCATCTTAACTAACTAGCTCTGACGTTACACAGACAAAGAACTCTGAAACATTATTTATTTATTTATTTATTTATTTATTTATTTATTTATTTATTTATTGCATTTATATCCCGCCCATCTGATCAATTGACCACTCTGGGCGGCTAACAACATTAAAGTAAAACAATTTAAATATAACATCAATAATCAATTGTTCAAAATGGAAAGAAAAAAGAAAAAACATAAATCAAATAGTGGCTGGAGGGAAGGCCTGCTTAAACAGCCAAGTTTTCAATTGGCTTTTGAAAATGCCTAGCGAAGGGGCCACACGAATCTCAGGAGGGAGTTTATTCCAAAGGCGAGGAGCCACTGCCGAGAAGGCCCGGTTTCTTGTTTTCTCCTTCCGGGTCTCCCTCGGCGTTAGGCTCCTCAACCTCACCTCCTGGCTAGATCGAGTGATACGGGTAGATTTTGGTGGGAGTAGGCGTTCCGCCAGATATCGAGGCCCTAAACCGTTTAGGGCTTTGTACGTAAGCATTAATACTTTGAAATCCACGCGGAACCGAATGGGCAGCCAATGCAAAGCGGCCAGAGTGGGAGTGATATGATGGTATTTTCTCACCCCACTAAGGAGTCTGGCCGCCGCATTCTGCACCATTTGGAGCTTCCGCATCAACCTCAAAGGTAGCCCCACGTAGAGCGCATTACAGTGGTCTAATCTCGAGATTACAAGCGCATGTACCAAAGTGGTGAGCGCCCCAACATCAAGATAGGGCAATCCGCCAAAGATGGAAATAGGCGGAACGGACCACTGACGCCACCTGTGTTTCCATGGTGAGCGCCGGGTCCAGATGGATCCCCAAGCTGCAAACCTCACTCTTCGTGGTGAGAGTCACCCCCCCGAATGAGAGGAAGTTTCCCAAACCGCTAATGGTGGGGCCGCCCACCCTCAGGACCTCCATCTTGTCCGGGTTCAACCTCAGCCCATTTCCATGCATCCATTGCAGTACAGCCTCCAAGCAGCGCTGAAGGGACAGAACGGCATCCTCTGCAGTTGGTGAAAAGGATATATTTTTGGACTCTGCTGGCTGGGGGTTCTTGGAGTTGTAGTCCATAAAAAGGTAATATTTCTCAACTCTACACAATGGAGATGGTTTTTGGAAACAGGAACACATCCTATAAAGCCTTGCCTACAGAATCAGAACTTGCTGTGAAAAGAGACAAGACAAGTCTTGGCAGGGCTAAGTCCTCACCTGTTGAGGAAGGCAGCGTAGGTCTCTTGCACAATGGTTTTCTGGGCCTGTCGGATTTTGTCCCTCTGCTCTGTGTCAGGGATAGCCCAAGCCTTCTGGATTTTACACAGCTCCTCCAGACCATCATTAAAACCCTTTCCAGCAGAGAAGACTAGGTTAAGCACATATCTGGAAGAATATCTCACATGCAGTGGTACAGATATGACACCATAAGCAAGGAAATTTGGGCTGCCCTTGACCACAATGCTCTTACCTTAAAGCGCTCCTTGATCATCTGCCTCTCCTTGTCTTTGAGCTGTGGAGGAATAACAAGAAGTTCCTCTGGTTATTTCTTTCTCCCAGACTGTACTGCCAATATAGTTACTGAAATGGCTTCTGGACCATTTGGGAAGCCTGTTCAGGCTATACAGACATGCACTGCATTAACAGTCAAACAGTACTCATGCGTCTGTAATTTAATATATTTCATTAGACATACTTTAACCTGCCTTTTAGGGTGCACTGCTTTCATCAGGAAGCATATAATTAGGGAATATACGAAAACACATTAGCCAGAATCTATTCATGTTTCAAGTTTTGTACTGTTGTCCACTGATAATTCAATGGCTGCTGATTTATTGTCATTATTTGGTGCACACTCTTATTCTTTTGTAAGCAAGGGGGTAGACAGAAAAATGGAACATAAAGACAAAATGTATATTACTGCCCTTGTACAATGGGCCCCACAATTGTGAGGACCCATATAGGAATCACATGGGTTGAACTGACGTATCATGACCACGCATTCTACAAAATTAGACTTGTACAATTATCTGGATGTTACTTAAAAGGTTCAGAAAGGAACATCTCATCTTAGGTCAATGAACTATAGAATATGAATTGAAAGTTACAAACTAGGAACAGATCTTTTATCAGTCATTTCTATAGTGCCCCCATGTACAAATGCTTTGAAAGATTTATTTATAAAAGCTAGCCTAAAGGATCAATGAGCCAGAATACCTGACTTGTAGACCCAGAGGTTGGGGGTTCAATTCCTTACTTCACCTCCTGGGAGAAAAGCCAGCCTATGTAGCTATGGGCAAGCTGCACAGTCCCAAGGTGCCCCCAGAAGAAGGCACAGGTAAATAATTTCCAGAATCAACTTGATGGCACATGCTTATTATCTCTTATAAAAAGAACTTCTCCCTTTAAAAATCTTGGAGGGCCAAATTACATACAATGTTAAGCACATTTAATAATTTAATGTGCCCTTTCCTTGCACCTTTAGGTACCAGTCCTGGAGATGGGGTAAGGCCCGGACTGCCATGAGAACTTGTAGCTTATACTTGCCCCAGGACATAAGCTTTCCTTGTCACCAGGGTTAACAGCTGGGGGAGCAGGGGGGTTCACAGGACTGCACTGTGTGTAGAAGAGTTAACATGCCCTCCCAATGTGGTGCATTTCAGCTCCTCCTCAAATGATATTTAAATAATTTTAAATATATATACTTAGACACATTTCATATCAGGTGTACTTTAGCCATAACCTGACTGACCAGTGGTTGTGGTGGTGGAATGAACATGTTCTCCAATTTTTCAACACATTAAGCTACCTTTAAGTATTCTCACCTTGACTCCAGGTTGAAAGACAGGCAGGTTTTTGTCTGAGATGTAATCTGTAACTTTTAACCAACTGAAACAGAGATGAAGAAGGATAAGTGTGTGGTTGTGATCTCTGCTGGCATCAAACAAAATAGGTGAAAAGAGATGTCAAATGAAAAGTGTTTATTTATTTATTTTACACATTTCCCCCCTAGAGGAGACCAAAGGCAGCCTCCCCCCCCAAAAAATCAAAACCACAATTAATTAAAAACAAACCAATTAAAACTTTAAACTACAACATCCAATCATTTTTAAAAACTATAAATCAGATTTTTAAGGCCCTCACCATGCAGTTTCCTGCTATGCTTTATGCTACAACATTAGACTATCTAGGAGACAATGTATGGGATGGTTTATATTTTGTTGCTTCTAACTCAGTTTTTAGTAATGCTTTTACTTAATATTTTTAATATAATGTTATTAATTCTTCTTTATATTTGAATGATTTACTGTTTTAGCTTTTAATTTTGTGTTTTTAATGATACAAGTCACCTTTAATGATACAAGTCACATTTTAGGAGAAAGATAGGGTAAAAATATTTTAAATAAATAAATAGACCAAGGAATCCAAACAGCCCCTCGTTTTCCTTCTCTCTCTTTCTGCCTGTTTGGCTTCAAGCACGGTCCCATTTGTACATCTAGGATGCAGAAGGAAAGCATGCCTTCAAGCAAGTCTTGTTCTTTGAGACAATGTATAAAAAGAGCTGTCTGGATCGCTCAGTGGTTTAGGTATCTGGCTGCAAAGCTAGAAGTTCAATTCCCTGCTATGCCTCCTGCGAGTCGAGCCAGCTTGCATGGCCGTGGGCAAAGTGCATAGTCCCAGGGTGCTTCCAGAAGAAAGGGAATGGGAAACTACTTCTATGTATTCTTTACCTGGAAAACCCTGAAAAAGGGTCACCACAAGTCAGAATTGACTTGACAGCACATGATTATTATTATTAATGTATAAAAGGAGAGAACCTAGCTTTTGCCACTTCTGTTTTTTCAAATCACTGATGGCTCAGGAGCTTTAGTTTGCATCTCAGAGCTTACACCCTGAAAGCCAACCTGCCCATAATGCAATATGGAAAACATGTGTCAGCTCACCTCCCTCCTTCCAAAACACACACACACACAAAGTTAATCTCTGAGCTATTTTCTCAACAGATACACATAGATGTATGCTTGCTTATCACACATGTTCAACTAATCATAATGGAAAACATTTCTCATATTAGCTTCCCTTTTATCAGCAAACTCTACCCACAGCTAATGCCGCAAGTCGGCAACCTGTGGCCCTCCAGAGGTTTCAGAGCTGGAACTCCCCACCTAGGACAACCACTGCCAAGGCAGCATTATCCCTGTCTTAGACGATGATAATGTTGGCCTCCAAAAGGACAGTTTGCCCAAGAGAAAGCAAGCTGTAGAAGTTCTACTGACATCACAACGACAGCCTGACTATGTCATTCATGCCACGGAAGGGGCATTTAAGAACCAAGTGCTTTCCCCTGCTTCTACCATGTTCTGCTGTAAAAGTGTTTTGTGTGGTCATTAGAATCTGACTATGCTGTTGAAGTCCTGTCTCTAGTGAGAAAAGACCAGATCGGTTCTTCTGACCTGCGCTGGTACGTCAGGATCTGCTGCTCAATGTGTTCTCTGTAAGTTCTTTCTGCTTTTTTCTGCGTCACAGCCACCAACTGGATTAGTTCAGACCTAGGAGCAAAGAAATGGAGTGCTAAAGCAATAACAAAGCAGAGTCACCTTTCCACCTATACAAAGCATGACAAAGCAATGTGGCCCAGCCTTTCTGCAGTTTTAATTTTGAAACAGGGTTCCGCAAAATTGGGCTACCCTTGGAATGTGTGTGGGCTCCACCACTTCCCTGTGGAGGAAGAGGAGTGATTTTGAATGTGATGTACTGAGCTTCATGGGTGACCCGAGTATGTCTAAGTCCCGGTGAAACGATGTGGGTAAGTCCCCACTCTTCTCACTCTGAATCTCAGAAAGACTGGAAACAGTCACAAATCTCCCACTGCCTTCCAAGGCTCATGAAGATCTCTCCTCTATTCCCTCAGTATAAAGCAAGGCGTGGAATTCCTCTGACCTTCCACTGACTCCAGAATGGATCGGAATTTTTCAAACTCAGTGCAAAGTAAGGGTGATCCTAAAGCTTCCCTTGGCTGGGGAGAATGGCAAATAGTCTCACCAGAATAAAAAGTGCAGTTGCCAATGGCAAGCACATTCATTTTGAAAGCCAGTTAAATCTCCCTGGATAAAAACACAACACATCGTTCATTTTTATTCACTGTTTCAATAAGAAGCTGTTGTTGGTCAGGATCAAATTGATACAGCTGCAGTCTAAAATGTACTAATAATGAAAATGGGATGCCAGGTCAGGTGAGATATGGTGATGAATCTCTAAGGACATTTTCCTTCGGTGCATCTGATGGACAGGTTTGCCTGGATACTCAAGGACTAATCTGAAAGAATCTTTCCCTTTAAAATGGTCTAAACATTTTTAACGTGTATATATAATGCAAGAGCCACTAAAACTGAAGCTGTGGTTTTTAGAGAAGTAAACCTCACAAAACATAAAAAGGTAGCACGCGGATTCTTTTTTTATTAGTATCAGACAGGGATGTTGACAAGTCTTTGGGTCCAAGTCCCAAGTCCGGGTCTTTGGTACCAAGTCACAAGTCTGAGTCTCTGTTAAAAACAAGCTTTTCCCCCCAGTGGGTTCTGAGTCACGAGTTGAGTCCAAGTCACCGGTGTGACTTAAGTCCAACTTGACAGCGAGTCCTGCGACTCGAGTCCCCATTCCTGGTATCAGAGTATTGCACAATTTAAAATTATGGACATATATGAAATTTAGATAAAGTTCAAACAAATTTAAATGTTAAAATGATTAGACTCTTTTTGACCAGAAGACATTTAAAACATTGAAATCTGTTTGAATTTGACTCTAAACTTGCTAATCGCATGGATGTTTGCCCGTTATTCTCTAAACTCTTCATTCTCCAACCCATTGGGAAGAAAGCAGCCCAAGAAGTGGCAGCAGCAGGAAAAGTGGGAGGAAACAGATAGAAAAGGAGCACATTTGGAACAACAGAGGAAACCTTGGCAGATGCTCATTTTAAGACAGACAAAAACTAATAGCAACAAGGGCTGTGGCCATTCATGGGCACTGAGGCATTGATAGCAAAGGCCAATTGCTGAGGATGAAGAAGTATAAAAATTGCATATTCACATAGGGAGTTTTCAATTAATGGCTCTAAGACTTGGGAGCTTCTGGCAGCTGAACACAATTGTCTGATAGACCTGAGGCTAGGAGATTTCCCTATAATGATTATAAGAACAGACTAACTCATGTTTTATCACTTTCCTCTACAGAGAGAGTATGATACTCATCTATCTCTACTTAAAGCTGGTTGAGCCGCCTGATCAACAATAGCACCAATACTTCTCCCTAACAGTGATAGGTTTTGGCCTCTCATGGAACGCTGTAACCTGAACAAACTCTGTTGTATTACAGAACGGTTTAATCAAGCACAAGCTTTAAAGCATAGAATACTGGATACATCTATAGATACATCTCAAACTATAAATAAGTTGTTTTGCTATTTTCCTGGGGTGCTGAGGGATTGCTATTAAAGCACACAAAGCAACCAACAGAAAATTACTCCCTAGATTTACTGAGAAGTGTTCTCTAGAACAAGAATCTGCTGACATGATGAAAGTGCCTGATGCAATCAGAAGCATTTTGGCTGCTTTTATTTTCCATTGCCTTATACAAGACAGTGTTTACAACAGGAATGACAGACTTCAAAGAGTCCTTTTTGGAACAGAAAATGAGAGGAAAAAATACAGTGGAGCATGGAATGGACTCTGCAAAAGAATTACAAGAAAAACAAGCAGGAGCAAATGTTGGCACTGGACTGGCAGACATTCCAGCATGCACTGTTATCACGAGTGAAATTTGTATACTTACTTTTCAAGGGACTTGAGAATGTAATTGTAGTTGTTATGCAGGAAGATGGCACTTAAAGCTGGGTCCTCATAAACCTTGGATTTACTGAGAAGGTTTAGTTGTAAGTTGCCAAGAACTTTGCCTTAATAGAAGAAGAAGAGAGCACGAGCATTGTAAAGATAATCAAGTTTGACAAAGGTATTCAAGTTGTGTAGTGTTTACCAATGCAGTTCACTTAACTGGCTGGTTAAATTCTAATTCATTTACATGTTACAAAGTCTCAGTAAAGATGCTTTCGTGAAAATCCTGAAAGACAGTGTCTCAAGTGCAAGATAATTAATAAAAGCCAAGACATACATTGGAAAAGTCAATTTTTTACACACACACACCCTCTTAATATACGGAGTGAATTCACTTCATTAAGGAGTGAAGAACTCTTAGGCTTTAAGTTGCAGTTACCAATAAGACACTGTGTTTGCCACCTATGTAAACTATATAGTAGTTTATGCGCAAGCTGAGATTGAGCCAGGGGAGCAAAACTGTTGTTGTTTACCCCACACATAAAAAGGGGGGAAAGAGTATACAGTTCCTAGATATTTTTCAATCATAGATTTATCCAGTTCATAATGCAGGCAAACAAAAGATGGCCTGGTCAGAGCTAGCCTTCAACTGATATTGACCTGCAAAACATTCTATATAATACAACATGGTCCCACTTTGTAATACCATTACGAAGATGAGCAACTGTTAGTGCAATCCTATGTTTACTTGGAAATAAATGTCTCTGTATTCGGTAGAGTGTACTCCCAGGAAACCGTGCATAGGACTATAACCAGAGAGGAGGAAGTAGCTAGTTATTTCTAAAACTGTGTGCTCATTGATTCAGGAAGGTACCGGTCTTACAGAGCAGTATCAGAGAGTTTCAAATTTGAAAAGGCATAGAGAGATGATGCCTAGGGCAAAGCTTACTCACAGATGTAGGTGCTGAGCAGCCTTCTACTGAATTCAGAACTGTAGCTACTGGCTGAAGAGCTGGTCTCTAAAATGGAATGAGCATTCGATTAGTTACACTGTTACTGAATAGTTTACAGTATTTTTGTCTCTTGCAGCAGCAATCTGTCCTAAGCAGAGTAGATTTCTGCTATCTCTATGAACTACTCGAGAGCACTCTTTCCAAGGTCAGACACTGAATACTCTTGCATAGGAACTGACAGCTAAGCACCCCTCTTCTCAACTATAAAATTTGTTTCATCCTCTGATTAGGATAGAACCAAAATATCAGTTCTAAGAACAATGAAAATGTAATGTGCTATTTCACTATAAACATAAACAATTATTTTATTTTCATAGCCATCAGGTAATACCTTCTACGATAGTAAATAAATATGTTAGAAGGTGCTACCTGATGCTCACAGAAATCAAATGATTGGTTATATGAATAATGAAATAACAGCAGAGTGAGGAAGGACATATCCAGCTGTCTGGATAGTTCAATGAGATGGAGCAACCGGCTGCAGAGCCAGAGGCTGGGAGTTCGATTCCCCACTGTACCATGGAGGAGGAGAACCAGCCTGCATGGCTTGGGCAAACTGCATGGTCCTAGAGCACCCCCAGAAGGGAATGGTAAACTATTTCTGAGTACTCTCTCCCTAGACAATCCAGGAAATGTTCACCATAAATTGGAACTGATCTGATGATACATAGTGGTTACTATCATCATTATTAAGGAAATATCCAAAGTTTTCTTTACTTGAACAAGACAAAAGTGAATGCTGTCATCTATGTTGGCTGGCAGTAGCAACTGAGCCAGTTCAATCAGAAAATGTTGCTTATGCAGATCCACTAATTCCTGGAAGGAAGTATATTCCTATACCTTGAAGGGTCAAGTCAGCAAGGGCATAGTAGCCCTTCAGTCCCAACCAACAGATGCATCATGACTAAGCACAACCAACTCAGTATTAGTTATTTAGCAGTGTTCTTAGAGGACTCAGGTATCCTGACTGTGGGTGTGGCAGGGGGAGCTGGAGCAGACGTTTTAGCTTTGTGGCACAGAAAAAGCTCTGCTTTTCAAAAAGTAGATTAGATGCAGTTTTGCACAGCAAAGCCCCAACACAATTAACTAACAGTTACCTTGATTAGATTTAGAACTGTGTGCTAGTTGATTCAAGCCAGTATGGGCATTATCAAGTAGTTTATGAGAGTTTTGAATCTGATGAAGGCATATATATGAATGCTTAGAAGGTATTCACTCCGTTTGGTGTGCTGAGAGGGCTTTGATGGTTTTCTCCAGAAAAGAGGCCATACACAGGAGCATGAAATATTTGGGAATAATTAAACACAACTGATATATTAGCAGCTAGTTGCTAATGCATTTCATGGTGGAGACTGGGTCCTCAAATGAAGACAGACTCAATGACTGGTATGTCTGATGATCCAGGAACGAACTGCTCTCCATACATGGCAACCCACTTAAGCACTGGTAAGACAAGATCTTTTAAGAGAGGTCTCAAGTGCAGTTAAGAGGTGAAGTACATTTTACATGCTAGTGTAGGTTGCAGAGTATTGTTTAGGAAAGAGCCCTGATAGACAGTTTTGGTAAACAAAAATAACAAAGGTGTATGAGTGTATGTGGTTGCATAGAGATATACAGCAGCGGCAATTAAGCTTTTTCTCATCCAGTCTTTCCTTTCATCGTGTGGAGCTCCGCTTGTGTGTTTGCAAATGAAGACGTATAGCTGGGCTCTCATCTCTGGGTGAAAAAGCAGGGTGTGTGTGTGCTGTTTAGAGTGGGAAAATATCAGACTCATTCACCTGCTCAAAAATACATTGCTTTTCTTGGAAAAAATTGCTACGGGGGACATCAGTGTATGGTTGCTTATGCAAAACATAGTTTGCCCAAGAAAGGGCACAACAGACAAGCAACTATTTAGATCAAGAGTGTGCAGTCTATTCCTAATATCTATGCAAATGTGTATGTTCAACCTTTGTGCTGCTTTACTGACATCTAGCCTCTCTGAAAAAGACTTCTTGAAAACTAATGTGTCAATTATTAAGCTTAGGAAAACCACCACAATCACCGATACTCAGCTCCAAGAAATTCTCCAACGGATTTAAACGGGCAGATTTCTACTGAGTAGATTAAAAACATACATAAATATGTAACTAGATGTAAAAAATAGTAGTTATTAGATATGCATGTGGGAAGTACAAGTATTACTGCTGCTTACCTCTAGGATCTAAAGGAATATTGTATGTGTCCCCAAGAACTATAAAGTTTAAGGCAAAGATAAAAAGGGAGGAAAAAAGAGAAAGAAAGAGAGAAAAATGCAAGGTGCAAAAAGACAGGTTAGAGACAACCATACCTTCAAGAACAAGACAGAAGATACCAACACAGAGAGTGCTATGGGTTCAGCAGACAGGAGCCACTCCGTTTTAGGCAGCAAAATTCTGCACAGGTCTACTCAGCTGAGCTCCATCAAATTCACTAGGTATAAGTTTGCAGCTTATTATGTTACACTGTATATATCCACAAGTATTTCCTACTTGGGTGCAACTGCTATCAACTGAGACACAACTGAATTTCAGACTTGAGACAGCTTCTTTGCTCTCTCTGCTGGCAATTAACTGTTTCCCTGTGACCAAAGAGTTTGCTCCATGACTGTCTTTGCCCATAACCAGTTTTAGCAAGGCAAATGAAGCATGAGGAAGGGATACTGATATGTCCGTCTCACAAGTGGACTATGTTTCAAGCATTATTCAGGCAGTGTTTAAAGACAGATGATGGGAGACCATGCAAGGTGCAGTAGGTACAGTGAAACCTTCTTAGCATGGATCTGATGGACAAACCAGAACTCCCTTTAAATATTTTTCTCTCAAAGTTTCTCTTGCCTCTTTTTAAAACATGAGTATCACAGGAAATGGCTAATTTTCACTGTTATCTCACAGAAAAATACTACTCAGAAACTAGAGGTGTGAATTAACCATAAGATGTGGGTTAACACCTGATTTTGCACTTCTGATTCTGCTGAGACTTTGTTCTTGAATCTGAGTTAAAGTCTGGAAATCAGATGGTTTCTGCCTGTACTATCACTAGAAACGGAAAAAGAATATTTCCCCCTTTCGGTCAAATTTAAATTAGGTTTGCAGGCCTTGCTGCCCTTTAAAGAGGGGGCTGCGGCTGTAAAACTGCAGGCAATTTTTTAAAAAAAGACTGAATTGCTTATATTAAAAAAACCCACAACTATCGGCAGCATTGGTGAAAAATTCCACATATAACACTTCTTTTAGGGTAATCAAGGCTGTCAAGTTTCACATGAATAACTGTAATGGTTTTTTTTTTATGCAACAGCAGCTTTTACATTTGAAAGTATCTTAAAAATGGGCATGATTACCCTCACAGATTTCATGTGAAAATGAGGTGATTGCTGGATAAAGCCTTCTTCCTAAATTACACACTCCACAGTCTGTGGCACAGACCAGTAATTGACAATGTAAAATTAAACAGCTAGCTTTTCTTTCTAGTAGAAGCAAAAGCGTTCTAAATTTTAAAAGTTCAAAATCTCTTCAACCAAAAGAAACTGGTTCGGTGTCAAATATTCCATACCATCATTACAAGTGGATCATAACAAAAAAAACACCCACCCTGCTAACAGCCCCTCCATGAGGTATTGAAAACTTTGGAACTGTCTCTGACAGCTACTGCTCTTCAGACATTAAAAACTATTTTACAATCCATCCTTTGTCTGAACATTATAAATATCATAGAACTACCAGCATACTTAATGTGTGATAAGAAAACTAGGGGAATCTCTTAGAAGTCTTAAACTCCATCAAAGGCTATGGCTTTTTTGCTGTGATAGATTAAACTACAAGGCTGAGAAAGAGAAGGTATGAATGAGCTACATCCTTGTTAAGAAGATTTACTGTGAAGCAAGCAAAGCAAATGACCACTCGATGCTACGGAAATTCTTTTTTTTTTTTTTTTTTTTTTTGAGGGAGCCTTGTGGAAGTACCTTGCGATGCCAGCATGGCACCTGCTGTTTCCTGAAAATCCAGCAACTGCTGCAGAAAGAGAATGGCCTGTAAAGAGAGGAGAGAAACACATTGTTCTTTAAAAAAAAAAAGCCAGCCTATTGATTTCTTCTCCATTTTGTTGAAAAGACTGGCCTCATGTTCTTCATCAGACGGTCATGAAAGGATACTATTACCCTGGGAAAATATATAATACATGGTACTTCATCCCAAAGACAATCTTAGGACAATCATACCAATATGATGCAATAAATATTATCAGTTATATTCTCTAGGAGTAAAACCATGAATGCCAGAGAGTTCAGAAATGGCTACCTCAGTGGCAGACAAGAAATTGGGGCTAATGTTTGCCTTCATGCCTCATTCCCAGTTAAAAGGCCAATCACCCATTCACAGCTGAAGTGCTACCGGATCCAAAGATCATCCATGCTTAGGCTCTACCAGTTTGTACTTCAATGCCATTTGCCTATTACTTCACCTTCAGGAAACTGGTATCTTGGATTATCAGGTTGTCACGCAGAAATTGAATATATCCCTTTAAAAATTCAGACACTAAGAAATAATATAATCATGGGGGTTTCTACTCTGCTGGCTTGCTCAGTGCTTTTGATTACTTTCCTCTTTTACTTTGTCAAACAAGGTCCCACAATAGCAGGTTAAGGCCCAGAGCAAAGCAGAACCTTCAGATTTTTTTAGAATGGCAAGCACCATCTCTGACGAATAGCTGGAAAGACCAAACCAGCCTATCATGGAAGTGACAAGCATAGGCAGTTGATTGTGACTCAAAGGCAAGCCATGTCAGGACTGAGCAGGAGCTGTGACTGGCCTTACTAAGGGTGTGCCCTCCTGTGTCTTTGGATTTCAGTTCCCAGTATTTTCCAAGAATTCCAGAAATTGCAAACCCAGAAACTGAAATCAACACGCCTGCAGGTTTCATCCCCTACATAAGGAGACTTTCAAGTGATTCACCTGAACCATGGGCTCTGCCAGCCTTCCTGTTGTTGTCAAAAAGGGGGAAACTGCCACAGTGCTTCCTGAAAGTTATACAGTAGGACCCCCATATCTGCTGGGGACTGGTTCCAAGGCCCCCGAAGGATACTGAAAACTGTGGATATAATGGTAAAAGGGGGAAAAAACAAGAAAAAATATTTTCACATGCATTACCAGAACTGGCCAGAGGGTGCCAGAGACCATGCTATGTATTCTTCACTAACAAGTAACAAGTATGCATAGTACGGTCTCTGGCTCCATCCAGTGGCCTGTTCTGGTAATATATGTGAAAACAGGTTTTTTTCCTTTCAATATTTTCAGACCGTGGATAAGTGAAACTGTGGATACAGGGGTCCTGTTGTAGTTCTTCTATACAGCCTAAAGGTTACCAAGTCTGTGACTCCCAGGAAGCATAGTGGCAGCTTCCTTGTTTTAACAAATAAACAACAAGAAGCAACAAGAAACAGGAAGGCCAGAGGAGGCAATGGCGCAGGTGAATCACTTAAAACTCCTTTGTTGGGGAGAGGGGGGGAGTGATACCCAGAAGTATGCTGATTTGGGTTTGTGGGCTGCACTTCTTGTAATTTTTGGAACATTCTGGGAACTTATGCCCAAAAAACACACAAAAGAGCATACCCCTTGACCTTAACCAAATCCGAATGTGGAGGATATGCTCTCCAGATTATAGCCCCCTTAACGTTTGCTGAAGTTTGTGTCTTCATGTCAAAGATCTGAGAGCTATAGCCTGAAGCACAGCACTAATGTACTGAGTAGGCATGGGCAGAATGAAAGGCTCCTAGTACTTATGATTCTGTCCACTTCTTAGGCATTATATTGCTTGCCAAGCAGAACAAGCTCAAGAGAACAGAGTTTGAAGTAGGTACTGTATTTAAGGTTCATGGCTGAAATCTTGAGGAACTCAGGCAATTGCTCTGTGAAAAGGTCCCAAAACATTTCACAATCAGATATGAGGCTAGCACCCTGCCCGCCCCTCAGAGTCAAGGAGGGGAAGACTTTTGAGCTTCACTAAGAGCTCGGTTCCCACTGACAAAAAGAACCACTGCTGAATTGGGTTTTGCTTAATGCAATTTATAATTGCATTATACAAGTCACCCGATTATAAATCACTGTTAGTGTTTCTTCTGCCCAGCTGCTGGGCACTGAAGCCAGGCTGCTACAGCAATCCAAATAAGAGAGAGCCAGTTGGGTTAGAAAGCAAGGCAGGGGGTGGGCATGTAAGCTAGCCGGTGGGTGGGCAAAGATGCAATTTACACTGACAGGGGGATTTACATACATCAAAACATTTGAAATAATTCAGTTTTACAGGCATTTTAAAATAAACAACCCTCTGGCGGAAGAGCATCTCACCTTTCTTTCCAATCCAAACCATGCTTCCCAGGCAAAAAAAATCGTGCTTCCATTCACGTCATGGAGACACCTTAATTTAAACTGATTTTTTTTAAAAAAGCAAAACACAATTCAACACCTCTTCTTTTTGTCAGTGGGACTGAGCTCTAACTGCTGTAGAACTCAGGTGCATAACATGGAAGAAATGATGTTAAACTAGATAAAACACCTTCTAACTCCAAGAGTATGAAGCTAAACAGACCCTGAAGCTTGGCAGGTACCCATACGTTCTGAATCGCATGGCCCATGGATTGTCAATGTGATCTCACAGAGAGAAAAGAGACACAAGAAGATACGCCAGGGGCTCCCAAAGTGTGCGCCGTAGTGCCCCACGACCCTTGTGACTCCCTGGTGTGCCACCAAGACAGTCAGGAGCAATGAGGACGTTTCTTTTTGTTTCTTTGCCAAGCTGGCGGCAGCAGCAGCAGGTGGGGATGGTGCTGCTCTTCCAGCGCCGGTTCCGGCCCCTTCAGGCTTCCTTTGCTTCCTGCTCCACCTCACACACCCCTCACTGTTCCTCCTGCTCTGCCGCCACTGCCACTGCTCAGGGGAGCCACGAGTCCAAAAAGTTTGGGAACCACTGAGGTAAGCCATTAGGCAACTCCTATGTTGGCCATGTTTTCTCTTTCCTGGCCAACCTAGTGTAGAGGTGGGAGGCATGCAAAACTGTTGTCTGTAGCTTCTATGCTGGTATCAGCCAAATGCAGTCAACGTTAAATATTCAAGGTATCAGCCTTTATAAAGTAAGAAAGACATCTGGGAGAAAAAAAATTGTATGACATTCACTTCCTTACTCTGAGCTTCGGAACGCAAAGGTGACAAACTTTTTTAAAATACATTATTTTGTTCTGTTCCAACTATTTTTAAGGACTACTTTATTGTCCTTATATGGCAAAACAAAAACAAAAAACAGAAGAGGGAATTAAGTCACTGGATTAGTTTTACCCAGGGGTATTTGAAATTGGCTTCACATACATTGCTGGTGAGCTCATGAACTGTTCCATCTTTTGGCATATTGTATTCCTTGTCAGGATTATTCTAGAGAAGGGGAAAAAAGATTATTTGATGGGTTATTACCAATCTTTACAGCATAAAACTATCAGCTTGTTACTACACCATTATTTTTAGAAAATCTTCCCCACATGTATGCTCCCCTACAACCTTAAAAGACCAAGGGCACCACCTATAGGCAACTACAAAAACAGAAACTGAGCAAAACCAAATTTAATTACACACGTCACCATCCATAACTTATATCTATTTCTTTCACAGCCAAAACATCTGGGAACATTTCTAAAACACTGTATGGACTCTGTTCTAATATAGATGGCAATAGCATCTGCTAAGGGAGGCTATCAACTCAATTTAATTAGAAAAACAGATTCTAAATTAGAGAAGTCAGTTCCTTCTTTCTCTTCCCCAAGATAACTCCTAAGATACTGCATTAAACATTTGTACAGATTTCCTGAACTACCCTCAAAAAATACAGCAGAGTTACCTTGATGTTATCTGCAAAATCTTCCAGAGCCTTGGCTCCTGTTGTCTCCATTGAAGTTATAAGACTTGGAAGCTTGTTCTTAGTGCTGGCTGCAGTGCCCTGAAAAATCAAGTACAACATATAGAACAACCCAAGAGCCAAAAGGGAGAGAGAGCACTGCTATCATCCTCTGAATACTGAAGCTGCAGATAGTGCAAAATGCAGCTGTGCACCTCTGAGCAGGAAGAAATTTAATTCTCATCATTTCTATACTTCCCCTGACTCCAAAGAGACCAAAGAGTAGACCTTTGGTCTAGATGGGCGGGATAGAAATTCAATAAATAAATAAATAAATAAGATCTTGTATGACAATGCTGACTGGTTTAAGTACATTTTTGAAAATAACCTCTTGTTTGTGAATCCTTTACCTTTACTATTTTTACCCAGTTTCTATTAGGTTAAACTAAACGGGATCCAGAAACACTGCTACATTAGGAACAAGGACAACCTAACCTTCCAATTTATTCAGGTGGCAGGTCGAGACTTTTAAAAATAAAGTTAACATATCGGATTTGTGTTACACTGTTCTGGATGTCTTATACTGTGAAATGTCTTAAGAGACGAAGGGTAAAATTCTGTTTTTTCTTGTCGAATGTAACATCCTACAGGCATCATATTCCACATGATCTCCAGCTTGCCATATGCAAGCCAAAGAATCACCCCACTGCAGCTAATGGGGCTTAAGACTCTTCTAGGATGTAGTAGGACATCCTTCTGCAAGCTCAGAAAAAGCCCAATCAATTCCAAAACAAATGGTTTTCGGCCAATACTATTGGGATGGCAAATGTTAGAAGAGAAAAATTAATACCACAAACTTTGCTTGAGAATGTTTTGCAACCTTATAATATATTAATACTCCTAGTTGGATCAATCCATGATCTCTAGCCAATTCTGGACATTTTTCTCCAGTTCTATGTAATTTTAACCTAGCCTTCCTTCCTATGTTGGCACTTTCCCCTGGAAAGTGTCTGGAAACTTTAGTGAGTCTAAAGTGCGGCAGCTAGATTACTAACTGCAGATGGTCAACAGAAATCACATAGCCTCCTGTTATAACAGCAGCTCCACTGGTTGTGAATCCATTTCCAGGCACAATTCAAAGTCCTAAATGGCTTTAATCTCAGGGACCACGTCTCCCTTTATGAGCTGTTCAGATGTTCATTAAGATCATCCGGAGAGGCCTTTCTCTTGGTTCCACCACCTTCATAGGTGTGTTTGGTGGGGACACGAGAGAGGGCCTTCTCTGTTGCTGCTCCCAGACTTTGGAGTTTTCTCTTCAGGCAAGCTTTCCTTCAGTGATTGGCTGCCTGAGTGAAGTTTTTTAATGGATGGTTGTGCCTTTGAATGTGTTTTTGGTGTTGCTTTTGTTTACTGCTTTTAGTGTGGTACTTGTTTGGTCCTTTTAAACATTTGTATACTCACTGTTAGCTTTACATATTGAATTCTATTTAATTATATAAGCCACCTTCAGTCCTTTTTAAGGAGAAAGGCAGGATAACAATATTTTAAATACATAAATAAGTCTCTGTCTATCACACCAACCTGAACTCTTACTCATCCTCAGGTTCTGCATTTTGTGATCTGCAGTTCCACATACAAAGTCTTAAACATACATTTCCATTTCAGTTCCAGATATTTCTCCTTTTTTAGACACCTGTGTGAACTGATCTTCCTCATGCCACAGCTCCCAACTGCTAACAAACAAGCACATGCTCTTCAAATCTACTACAAATAACTAGATGCTGCATCCTGACAATGCCTGGCCAAGTTTTGCAGCAACAAGTTTTATTTTCCTAACGACTTACCTGCAAAACTTGATCAAATTCTGGCTTTGTCTGCTTTAAATGCCTCAGGATGGGGAAGATTGTCAGCACAGCTGAATAATCATGACGTATGATGGCCTTCCGGGCAGCAGAGACAATATTGTCCCCCTCTATCATCAGATTATCTAAAGATTCCTATAACAAAATAAATCATGGGTGTATCAGAGAAATGAACACTGGATTTTTCTCAATGGCAAAAGGAAAAAAGCAATGCTAACTTTCCATTGTACCTGGATAAGTGAGTCAAATGTCTTCTTCTGGTGATGTTCTGGGATGATTTCTGTCAGAAGCTGGTATTCGCTTTGGGCCAGTTTGATGAAGGCACTGACACAATGGATGTATGCATCGATCTCCATGTCCAACATGTCATCTCTTCCTGTTGGAATTGCATATGCATGTAAGAGATTAGTTTCCTGTAGTTACATGACATACAGACAACTATGGCTGATATCTGGGCTGCCATCCGCTTCTGCCTAGCATACTGTCTGCAATCTGTATCAGTGATTCAGCCGATATGAGCCGAGTGCTTCGCATAGGGTGAACTTGCCAAAGTTGTGTGCGTGTGGGATAAAAATGAGATATTTTATACTCAATAGGATACAACTCAATCAAAACTCTCCAGGTACTAGAAAAGAGGGAATGAGTTGTCCTAAGCATCTATGCACAAAATTGGAAGGGATGGCAAAATGTGAATGATTCAGCGCATGCACATGCATCTTCTTTCATTAATATAAAGGTCTTTACTGTTGATTAATTTGTGCCTATTCACTAACTGAGCACTTGGGGATTAGCTTAGTATTCTTTAAGGTGTGTCCAATAATCTTTATTTTTGAAGCTCAATGTTCCAAATAAAATATTTAAACTGCGTTATCATTTCTGAACTCTCTGTAATAATAGAGTCTATACAGAAACCAGTAATAGGATAACCAAACCCAAATCCATTTCAAATATAAATACTACAACACCATCTGCAACACAGCTCAGGTGGCTTTGATATTCCACTCGTAAAATATATAGATGGCATGCAAAGGGGTCCAGGAAATCTTTGAAATAACCCTTTTAGCTGATAACTAGGAGGATGTCTCCAAAAACATTAATGTTATGAGAGATCACTACATCTCAGAATTGTCTATCTTTCAGCAGCAGACAGTGAAGCAAAAATTCTTTAAATAAAATGCCAACCTAGCAGAAGATCTCAGGAGTGCATCCCATGCTTCAGAAAAATATTTGCATCCTCCCTGTCAGGATGATATCTCTTAAATTATAAGAAGCCAGCAATGGCCTTTTTCTAACTGCTTCCTCCTCCCACAGTAATTACTATACATCCTTCCCTCTAGATCAATTCCTCTGCATTTAATATTGGAGCACATATCTGATACATTATAATAGCCCAACATGATTCTTATGTCTTATTCCACTGCTACAGCTGGTGGTGGTTTTCTTCATCTGACAGGGAAACCACACAACCAGCATAATCATATGATATGTCTTGGGACTGTACAACATGATGCTATTATAGCTGTCACCAGTGAATGGTTCCCCATGTTAAAATTGCCTCTGAACAGAAAAGTAACAATGCTGAGACAAATATTCTACCCTTACATTCTTCCTTACATGTGAATTTTTGACACACAGGGAAGTTTTCTTTTTATCTCTCCCCCCTAAAAAAGAAACTCTGAAATATGCTATCTCTCTTCTGGAATTGGAAGCAGTCAGTCATGAAAGAGCCATATATCATTAAATTTAATCTTTGATTGAGGATCACAGATTTCTGCACTGTATCTCCACTGAAGGGACAATTGACTTTATTTGGTTATAAAACTGGAAACAGAGGACTTCTCTGGCAACGGCCCTCAGTACTGTTGTCAACACCGTACGTTTATGACATTGTGAAATGGCAACAAAGAATGGTGTTCCATTTAAACAAGAAGAAGGATTCTACAGAATCTTGCTCTGTTAGATCACTTGCTGCCTTCATCACGTTACTGTGTTCTATTATACAGGATATTATTACTGTATCCTCCAAATAGTCTGTGCTCACCATCAGGCTGCATAGCACCCACTATAAATTTACAGAATTCTATCATACTGTTTATTGAAGCTCACAATTTTAGAGGTGTCCGTTGTGATGTGGAAAAACAGTAGCAGCCACTTTGCAGTTATACACAGCAAAAGTCTGA
The DNA here is from genome assembly GCA_037013535.1 of Intellagama lesueurii. Taxonomy (NCBI): domain Eukaryota; kingdom Metazoa; phylum Chordata; class Lepidosauria; order Squamata; family Agamidae; genus Intellagama; species Intellagama lesueurii. The sequence continues at coordinate 182,882,363 of JBAJHW010000002.1, forward strand.
GCACATAATGTATTCTAGTATTCTGAGGGGAGCCACAGGCCAGGCTTGAAAATTAAGGGCTGTGGAAATAGTAGTTAGGATAAAGGAACAACCTGCTATTCTAGCTCTTTGTATAACTTCACACTTGTGCTGTGTGAATACATAACCAACACCATATGCCCCTGCAAAGACATAGACATCCGCTTTGAAGTGGATATTTGGAAAATCTGCACATTATGTATTGGCCACATGTAAAATATTTTGAATAAGTTTTAAGATATTAAGAGTCAGGATCTTGTTATACTCAAGGAGGAAAAAAACTAGGTAAGGAGGTGCCCAGGCAGCAGTCTTCCTACAGGTCTTTAAGTTTAGCCTTGGGACACTAAATTGAGATTGGAGACAATGGGAGACAAAGGAAAAATGGCCACTTTTTGGGATTGTGCTGCTCACACTGACCCTGTTCACACAGCCCACAGGTCGTCTTTTAGACTGGCTAGGATCAGCACAATCCTTGTGTGTTACACAGATATCACACAACAATCTGAAAAAAATCTCAGTCCAGAGGAACACCAAAAGAAAACCCTTTTAAAACCATTGTTAGACTAGCCAGCTTAAATGTTGCTATGGTACTTACCAGCAGCTGGCCCATGCTTGTCAACCAGGGTATCGCGAAGATGTTTAACTCGTAAATCATGCTCATGACCTAGCAAGGTGTCAGCGGGCATTAACAGAAGGAGTGGTTTATCCAGGGCCATCACAGCATGAGTGCTTGTCCCTTCATGTTTTATTTGCTCATCAGACATTTGCAAGTATTTTCCTGGCAACCCAATCTGCCACCCCTTCTCTGGACACCCACTACTGTAGTAGCAGTTTCAAGCAGGATAAAGATGTGGCATTAAAAGACAAGGATGGTAGCCAAAAGCAAGTGTCATAATTTGGACGAACATACACTCCCAAAAAAGAGGAAGTGTACCTTAGGGTTAACCATTTTGATCCGATCGAAGCTGAAAGGGCTACTACCTTTTGAGATAAAGTGAACAAGGACAGAACATGGAAGGAAAGGTCACCAAGGTATCATAGAACTTCTGTTAGCCAGTCAAACTGCAACCCAGATCAGGATCCCTTAAATTTCGGTAACTCACAGCTCCCCAGAACTCTAAGAAGCATTACCTGCTACTGCATCACTTTGATCCATTTCTTTGGTCACCTTGTAGATGCTGAGTCCTAAAGAAGCCAGATGACTTCTTGCACTTCTTGAGTTGTACACCAGCAGTGAGGCTAAAGACTAACAGAAGTCTTGAATGCGAAATCAGAGCCCAAGAGTGAAAGTGAGAGACAAGTGATTACCTTCCATAGGAATGAGGTTAGAGGCCCCCTTTTTCCCATCTAGACACTGTTGAGAATACTGTTTCAGAAGGTTCTGAGCCTTACGGATTGTGCCTGTCACCAGAGCCACGAGAGAAAGAGAAAGAGAAAGAGACCTTGGAAATAAATGAGAAAGAAAACAAAACACCAAGCAACCCACCACCAGCGCCCTTTCAAGCAAACCTAGCATGGCAGTGCTGGTCAACAATGAGAATGCTCTCTCTGTACACACACACATGTATATATCCAGAAATGCTCACACGCATGTTCTTTAATATAGTTCCTGACTCCCTTATGAATTCTAATAACATTGGTTGTGATTTCAAATGTTGCCAAAGCCACTGAAGTACTACATAATTTAAGATTTTCCAGACTGATAGAATGCATGGAATAATCACTACAGCAGTTTTATTTTAATCAAGGGTCACTATCCAATAGTCAGATGTTATTTTCCTTTAAAAATGCAATTACAGTCAGGGGATCTAAAATTCTGCATCACTGAAACCACATATTATGCTGCATGTACTGATATTGTTTTAAATCTATTTTGATACCCTTCGATCTGAGTTTGTATCATACTGAGGTACATGCTTTGCAAACTGCCCCAAGAACCTAAGGTTGATAAGCAGTATAGAAGGTATCAACAGTACATGACCTGCATTCTGCAACTGGAGGGAAGACCAATCTTGCAAGGGACAGATGCAGCATAAGTGCCACAGAGCAATGCTGTGTAGCATAAGTCCCAGTAGGCTCCTGTGCCGTCTGATCAAACCAGAGGTCCAGCTTAATCATGGAAGTCAGGCAGGTTAAGTACAAAGGCCTGGGCAGTTTCACCTCTGGTGCTTCCACTGTGGAATGCTTTCCCTAGGAAAGCCTGCCTGGTTCCATTTTTCTATGAATGCCCCCATCTCAATAAGATGTGGCTCTTCAGGAAGGCTTACATACAAGGCTGTGTTTATTGAAGTTATGATGCATTCTTTTTGCCAGAAAAGAAATGTGTAGTTTCTGTTCATTGCTGACAGAAATGATCTGTTTGTTCCCACATGGCTGCTATTTACAAATGAAAAGGCAGGGAGGGAAAGACCCTACCACACGAGGGTCTTGTTCTTGTTGCTGCATTGATGACATTGCATAGTGTCTAACGTTAGGTAAATCCGCACATCCAATACTGTTTGTGGGCAGTGGCTCTCAAATCTTTGATCCCATTTATCACAAGAGGAAAGAGCATAAATTTACTAATTTTAAGCTATAATCACAAAGGCTAGAAATGTGCTATTTCCAGAGCTTCAAAGTTGTCTCTTAAATTTAACACGTTTGTTAGATTTGATATGGCTTCTCCTGCAGGCACATGCCAATCAACACTCCTCCTCCTTCAACAGAAAACCATCTATATTTTCCTTTTAAAACTACACTTATAACAGGCAACCCTACCCTGGCCGCATAAATATGCCTGGAGTATACTACCTAGAAGCTTTAGCCAGGGCTCTTAAGAATGTATGATATTTCTCAGTGTCTTGGGGAGGTATAGTCCTGGACTATCAGAAGCTCCAAGAGTCACTGTTGTATATAGAGCCAACAGACCACTTCCAGCTACAGACCTTTAGCATAACATTAAGAAACTCTGATTGAAATATAAGCCTTTCAAGCATCTTCCTTGGGGGCCTGTCTAGCTTGTACCAGATGCCTATTAAGATCAGAGTGACCAATTCCTATTGCAACCAAATCAGTTCAACCCAGCCCTCAAAAAAGTGTGTGTGTGTGTGGGGGGGGGGGGAATACTGCCTTCAGGTTCCTTTGGAAAATATTTTTAAAATACTGTTACGTGGAGCAAACTCACAACCCTACAGTCTCTGTGCAAGATAAAGCTGGGATGATTTGCAAGGCCCCCTAAATTGTCTGTTGACCTATTCTGAAAGCCTAGTTAAACTGCCCATTCATCAGGAGTCCTTAAATTACTGTAGCCAGTTTCAGTGAAACAGAAACTGAAATGAAAAAGAAACGTCTGAGATTCCACATGCTTACTTGTTTCTCATTCCTCCCCATCAGTCAGGGGTGGCTTTACAAATCAGTACCAGGTCCGGGTTAATAGCAGGCAGTTTTAGTGGTATGAGAGCTAATGCAGTGGCTTCTATAATGAGCTCTAGAGCCCACATTGTAACAGTAAGATAAAATAGAAAACAAAATTCTAAGTTCATTGTTTTGTTCGTCTTTAAAAATACCAAAACCACTTTTGTTCTTTAATTGTATTTGTTCTTGCTGCAATTACAAAGCATATCCTTTTTTGGACGGCTGAAATAAGTGGGAAGATCCCACTTACTTGGAAAAAAGCATAATTTAACACAATAAGGCTTACTTCTAAATGTGAGTGAGTCACACACACCCAATTAAATTCTTGAAATTTGTAAATATTTGTTTGTGGTTCTCTTGGCATATCACCTGATCATCGCCTTCCCTGCTTTGTTCACGGAAGAGTTACTGTATTTTCCTTTTGTACTGAAGTATTATTGGCCCTAAAACAGAATCTTCCTGCATGCCAAAGGATGGCAAATTGTGTAATATTTATATGTAGACAATCACATAGTCCAGTTACAAGAAATCACAGAATTCACTTTAGCCTCTGTAGGGGAGGGTTAATGATAGGGAGTCAGGAGGAGGAGGAGGGCTTGGGTGTATGTGCAATCAAGTGGTTTTCACATATTATTTTATTTTCTATTGATTTAAAAACATTTTACTCCCTATTTATTTTTATTGGATGGACCAAATTGGTGCCAGTCAAGACCTAAATTGTTTTCTTTAGAACTAAGCGCAATAAACTATCTGCTGTCAAACAAGAATTCCCATCCCTACTTCTGATTCGAAATGTTACAGGATACATTGTGCTGCACCTTCTCTTAATAAAAGAGAAAGAAACAAAAAGGCAAAATTGGGCACGGGTTTAGCAAGCTATTTTATTTTGTTCCAAAATCACAGGGATTGTGATTTTGAGGGATGTAATTTGTCTCCTGCTGAATTAAATAAGGATTACTTTCAGATAGATCGGCATAAGATTGCTGCATTCATTTCCTGTAAGTCTGCTGATCCCAGAAACATATATCAACACAAATAATATCCCTTTTGAAAGAATATTTGAATCACATTAAAATGAGTTTAAATGATCCCACAGATACACTTTTGGCTATCACAAAAACTTACTGACATATACAATATATCACCCATGTACACTACGTACAGTTAAATATGGCACCCTTCAAATGTTTGGGGCTGCAATTGCTTGAAAGGGGTAGGGGGTTTTGGCTGGGAAAGGGGGTTGGACTTAAAGCCCTCCATCAGAGGTAGTTTTAACTTTTTAAAAAACTGCAAAAAATTCCAGTTACATTGAATTAGATCCAAGTCATTTAATCTTTCTGTGTCTGTAGATGGAGACTGTTGATTGACATGTGGCTTCTGCACTTTTAAATCAGCAGATTAATAATGCTAATGTTATCAACTGAATTATTTCAGCGCTGAATATTAGCAGCAAGTTAATGCCCTTATTTTAAAAGTTTAATATTAACTAATTAATTCTCAGACCTAATATTCAAAGCTCTGGTAGTTTCTAGGCAAATGGTAACCTTGGGCTCCAGGATTTCACACAAGAATCCAGTGGGCCCTCAGCATCATGTAAAGCATTCATGCCTTAATGTCTGGAACAGTGACTACAGAAATAGTTACAGTCTGTGTGCTGTTTCAGAGCATTCTCACCACAGACAGAGCAGGATTCTAATAAGGACAAAGCAGAGAGAAAGCTCTATCTTTATAGAACAGCGTTAACACCCATCAGAGCTAAAGGCAACAGAAGCAAGGAGCTTACGGCACAGCCTCTCTCTCCTCCCACCCACTGGTCTAACAGTAAAATGAAAGGGAAACAGGAGGTCACATCATACTCTTCTCCCTCTTCAGGCTCTGTACTGCTGAATAAATGCACATCATTTACTAAATAAATAAATAAATAAATAAGTCAGCATTAAATTGCAGCTGAAGCAGGATGCTGTAATTAAGACATACTGGAAAAAGCAAAAAAAAGAGAAAGCATTAAAATGTCAGTTCATTAACAAACCTGAGTTTTCCAAAAGAAGGCATTAGTGAACATGCAACTAGGCAAAATAGAAGTATCAGGGGCACACGTAGAGACATACACAAACCGCAAAAGCAGACATCCAAGTTCAAGTTTTGCTTCACAGGAAGAGCAGATGTACAACCTCTACTGGTGCAGCCAAGATATAAGCACCTGGAAAGGTATAAAGAGCTCTATGACCTTTCCAATGGGGGGGGGGGTTTGAGAGGAATGGCCACAGTACTTTTTATAAGGCATTGGGAGGGGGGGGCAACCCGCACTTTCCCTCAAAAACAGTGTTAAATAGTTCAGCCTCAATGTCTGGATTTTCCCGAGGTTGATATTGCTCCTTAGAAAGACTGCTACATTACCCTATTTAAGCCCTATTTCATGGTGCCATTGGATACTTCGCAGTGTCACACACAGGTGGAATAAAGACTCTGGTCACTGCTACGAGTTATCTCCATGCTGTTAGTACTAAGTACTCTTGAATTGGTGGACTTCTTTTTAGTGAAATTCAGAATACTGAAGTTCCCTCACAACTTCATAAGCATATGGTGGGACATGCACCCAGAATGTAATGTACCCTCTAATATGATACTATTACACAGAAAGTAACAGAATAGTATCCAAAGAAAAAGCTAAAACAAAAAACAAAAACAAGAAATTACCTCAAGCTAGCAGTGTAATTGTGGCAGGAATATAGTTGTACTATTTAATAAGGATCAACATATGTTAGATAAGTGAGAACAATGCAACGGATATGCTTTCCCTACAACCCTTGAACCCCTGATTGCTTAATACTAGTGTAGGACCTATGGTGAATCTAGGCCTAGTCTATAAAGTAAGTTTTAAAATAGTATTTTTGGAAAATCATAAATCTATGTTTTGCCATAATCATAAGCAAGATATATTCAGAATATTTGCAGCAATGCAGAGCACTGCACTTTATTCAAGTACGATTCCTTCACTTAAAATCTGCATCTTGCAATAAATTATGGGATTAACCATTACACTGTTTAAAAGACTAATTGATTACATTGATTTTTTTTTAAAAAAACTGCCCTTTATTTTGTTTACTTGTTGCATTTTTATGTCATCTTTCTCTCAGATTATGAAACTAGAATAATCTACCACAAACTGACCAAATGGATGTCAGGATTTCTGTATGAAAGCAATGCTAGCAGTTGCTTTTGACAGGCTTTTAACATGAAAAGATTGTTAGAAGTCAATAAGCTTCCTGAATTAAACTTAAAAGCCAGCACTTTCTCCCTGAAAGGTTTTACTTATTTTACCATTTTACTTATTTGACCGATGTCAGGCTCCATCTATGCTATTTTATTGAGTTCTGCTCTAATATTCTATACAAAAAGCAACAAGATTCCAAAAAAACTGAAGAATTATTGAAACCAGCATCCTTCTTTTTGTTGCTAACACAAATAAGAATTTAGCTACCCTGTTTCCCCGAAAATAAGACCTAACCTGAAAATAAGCCCTAGTAGGATTTTTCAGGATGCTCGTAATATAAGCCCTACCCCCAAAATGACCCCCAGTTAAGTGAAACCCTGCCCTCCACCCTTGTGCAGCAACCAGAAGATGACATGACTGTATTTGAATAAATGTAGATGGTTGTACATGAAAAAAATAAAACATCCCCTGAAAATAAGCCCCAATGCGTGTTTTTTTGGAGCAAAAATTAACGTAAGACCCTGTCTTATTTTTGGGGAAACACGGTATATATCCAGCATGCAGCAGTATAAGCTGCTCCTTTGCAAAAACTACAATGTTAGTTCTCCAGGCTCCCTCCAGAAAAGCATCCTGCAGACTCAACATCCTCCTTCAGTTTGCATACAGTTAACCCTCTTGAAGTACAAAGTGTACTTAGCATCCTAATTAGGTCTTGACGGATTCTACTGTAAGCCAAATGCCTTGGTTCTAGACTTAATTCTTCCTACTAGACTCTTTAAAACCAAGCGGGATAATACGGCAGTTACTAATGAAGGCTTACTAATGAAGGCATTCCAAATAGAGGCAGTGATCAAAGAGGGAGAGGGGAACAAGCTGTTGCTTCTGAGCTTACTCAGCAATCCTTAGGGCACTCTCACTGCAAAACATTTTGAGGACATTAACCAAGTGACTGTTGTGCAATGGAATAGCATATGCCAGCAAGAAAATAAATGTGGAAACATCTAGAGCAGTGGCTTTCCACCACTGGCCCTTCATTTATTTTGGACTTCAACTCTAATGGCCCCAGGCAACATAGACAATGGTCAAGGGTTCTGGGATGCTAGGGGCTCACATGAATTTGAAGTTCAAAACATGTGGCGTGCCAAAGGGTAAAGAGCATTGATCTTCCAGACTATTTATAACCAGCCTGAAAAGGCTGAGAGAAGTCTTGTTCCTTGTTTCAAGCAGAAAAGCCTTTTTAGAAGGGATCAATAGACAATTCTATTAGCACAGTGATGTCAATACTGTTCACTTATAGAGTTAACCAAAGCATTATTCTTCTTACTTTGCTCATGGCCCATGTGCCAGCTTTATTCCTGGTATGAAACAAAAATAAATCTGTTTTTTCTTGACTGTTCTAAGATTACAAACTTAGTAATTTACTACAGGGTTTCTAAAAGTCAATGAATATGCCAGCTTGCAACTTCTCTGCATCAAAAAAATTATTTTACAAGATTAACATCTCAACAGCTTAAATATGTTGTTTTTGTATCCCAAAAGTCTACACTTTGACTGTAAACTGTGTGCAGAGGTATGGTGCATGAGGGGGGAAAATGTTGATTATCTCTTTTTTAAAAGAGGAAGTCTACCTGCTTCCCCAAATTTTCCTCACTTTTTCAGTGATGATAACTTGCACCCATAAATATAATACTGTAAAAATCAACCTCCATCCAGTATTTGTTCCTTGGGGATTTGTAGAAGGGGTTGCAAAAGATATTTTCAACTCTCATTTCATTAGATTAAGATAGATGCACAGTGCTAAGATTACAACAGTACTAAGATTATCCATTACAACTATGAGACACAACCCAGAAACTCGAAACTAGCCAGGAGGGTTGGAGTTAACATTTGTCAAGCAGTACTACTGAAAGTGGAATAATAGTTTCCTTGTCCATTCAAGACAGATAAAAGACAAAATAAGGGATGATTATACTCGAACAAAGGAAACCAAGAACGACAATTACAATTTCGACTGAGATGTTAGAACTTTACCTCTTGAGCTACCCTTGAAAGCTGAATCATTTCTGAGAAATATAACTGAGAGACTTTCTATCTGCCATAGATTTATGAAGACACAATTATCTGCTATTATTTTGTAAGACTGCTTCACTGCAGGTCTATTTCAAATACATGTGATTTGGGCAGATTGATCACCTTACAGATTTCTGCCTGGCACACCAATTCAGACTTAGTACTGTAATTGCACCATTTGATTTGGTGTTACAGGTACTGGGGCGAGTGAGTTAGCAGATCTGAAAAAATTCTTTAAGGATGTGAATTAATCTCAATTAATCCCCTTAAACCACCTCTCCACTCCCACATATCTGTAATGATTTACTTGCTTAGAAATGTCGAAGACAGTCACAGAGTCTTGACTTCATCTAACCCATCGCCTTACTAAACAGGGAAAACTGGTATGCTGTAGTCAAAACAGCACTTTTGATCCCAGGTTTGGAAATGCACAAGTGCCAGTGTTACAAAGGGAAATCTTTGACTCAGTAAGTGAAGCCACTTATATCCAAGCAAAGGTGGAAATGCCTCATAATCTAATCAACACATACACTTAGACTTGACTTATATGGCCAGGTTTTTTCATCTTCTCTCACTGATCAGCTTTCAAGAAGAGCTCCAGGATATGACAGCAATAATGTATGCACCTTCACAGCATCAAAGACCTCCATGATGAGTTATCCCCTTGGAATACACCAAGCACACCCTTTTGCAAGCAGCAGTAACAGGCGTGCCATGGCATCTTAGCACAAAGAAGTTTAGAAAGTTTGGCTAAGCTGCAAAAGGGACACACATAACACGCACATTACCTGGGATGAGGACTGTCATTCACATAAGGAACCAAAAAACAAAAACAACACAAAATAAAACAATTACAACATGCCATTTCCATGCCTCATGACCTACGGCTATTCCACAAACTATATATCTTTTACATAAAAGATCATTTATAATTCTATTTCACCCTATAAATTAAGACATTTTGCCTGAAATCCAGTAGCGAGTCACAACTAGAGCACACCTATTGAATCCATGGGGATATGGTGAGTCAATGCCTATCAAAATTCCACTGATTCAAGTAGACCTACTCCAGCTGTGACTTACTGATTTCAGCCTTTGTCTGTATGGTACACTCAATGCCAAAAACTCACTTGGCGGAACAGAGGGAGACACTAACATAGAACACTGCATTAAACATTCCTCTATGTCAAACACTTATCATTTCTGTTCAATAAACAGCTGCCCTCTATACTAAGGGTGGGTGAAGTACAGCCTGCTGGGCACACGTGACAGTGAGGGGCAATTCTGCTACATTGTGGGTTCCTACCCCTCTCAGGTCATGGTAGCTTTTTTCCAAGTTGAACGTGACCCCTGTTCACTCCCAGTTTTGAAAGAAGCCCACTAGGACATAAAACAAGCTACAGATGGACAAAAACAGTAAAAAAACAAGGCCACAAGGAACATTTTTTTTAATAGGAGGGGAATCCTGGAATCACAAGGGGGAAGTGTGGCTTTCCAAGGTCCAGGAAGGGGCTGTTTGTGGCTCCCAGATCTTTAGAAGGTGCTTGCCCCTGATCTACCTGAATAATGTCTAAGAACTATCAGTCTCACTCTGCCCTTATGATACATAAAAAAACTAGATCAACCAAGAGGATCTTCAAAGAGAGTTACAAATCAAGGAAGTGGAGATTTAAAGAGAATTGTCTTGGAGAAAGAATAGCTGAAATCAGAGATAGGGAACCAGTGGCCTGCTAAATGCTCAGACTCCACTATTGCCCCTCAGTGACTCTGAGTAGGGGTATATCGGAGCTTGAATCCAGAAATATGTGTAAGTCTACAGGTTCTCCATCTTTGGTTTAAGTGGCACCAGGCTTACTAAATTCCAGCAGCTCTTAAAATTAAGGCTTTTATTCAACTGATTAATTTATGGTGAGAAAAGCTCAGCAGAAGAGCCAGGTTGTATTTAATTTCAGTTTGCTGTGGCTCCACATCACGAACAGGTGGCACTGGTGGTTCCATAATGGACTGCACTTAAGACACACCTACATTTCAGTGGTGAATTGATAGATCTTTGACAAAATCTGATTTTCTTTGACCGCAGCACTCAGTGAAGGTAGAAAATATGTAGAAATCTGTAGGTGACTGACTCCAAATGGCAACAGCAGAGCTCATTGACTTTTAAAGAAACTTAAGTCTGCTTGATTGGACTGATGGTTCAGAAGAGTCAATGCAAATATCTTTTTGCTTGGAGCCACACAGGTGAGATCTAGAGAGCTTTCTGATACTGGTCAGGACAAGAACAGAAACAATATGTGTGACCGCCGGGTGAAATGCATGAGTCTCAGGTTAGCACTAGCCCAGGAACGAGGATTCCTTCAGCCATTACTTGTCTTTTAACAATTTCATTTAAAAAATAGAAAAAAAGTAAAGTCTTAACATATGCATTTATGTACAAGGTACTTCAAGGCTACCTAGAAGTTTCTTAGGCATGCTATTTAGAACTGAGACTTCTAGAAGGATTTAATTGCAACATCAAATCACAAGAAAAAGGGAAACCTTTCCCCAGATCAAGTCAGGTTAAACCATCAAGCCTTCCAGAAAAATAACAAGGAGCAGGTGAATTATATTCGGGACTAACCTGGTCTTTTGATAGGTTTTTTGGTTGGTGTGTCTTTCCTTTTGTTCTGAATAGCAGGGGAATATGGAACCCCCGAGGAAGCGCTATTTTTTCGAAAATGTTCCTTCAGACCTTTGATAGAGCGGTCCAGCTGGCTGGAACGGATCTGGTAGTAAACATTCATGAAATCTAGGAAGAAAACCACATCAACATAAAGTACTGTACTTTACACTCTTTCCCTCCCCCTTCCAAATCACCTTTGATACAAACAAAAATAACATGACTGAAAAGCATCCAAATCATGCCTTTGATTTATTTGATTCATGATTCCTCCTCACAATACATATTGTATAGTGTGTTCGCGCAACTTGTTTGACCTGCATTACCTGAAATGAAATAAATTCTGTTTTTAAAAGGAAAGAAAATAGTCCTTAGTACACCTGGATGGATGCTTGCAGCTTCTGCAATGTGAACTTGAAGTTTAACCAGAAAATACTTTAGTAAAATTCCTATTTATAAAAGAAAAAAAGCAAGTGTATTTGAAAATTGTTGATAAGTTGCTGATAATAACTATTTGAGGCTAAAGATTTTTAAAATATATCATTGCTGTACTGCAACTGCCATTTCTACAGAGTTTCTACTTTATGCAACAACAACAAAACCCTACACAATTCTTTTTTAGGGTACAACAAAGTAATTTTGAACCATACAGCACTTCCTCAGTGTTCCTCGTTTTCACTCATATGCACTTACGACAGCTGTCCCCTAACTGTTTAGCTGTCTGTTCTACAGGGCTCTCACTAGAGGCTATGCTGGTATAGGATGTAATTCTGGGCTCCCTCGTTAGGCTTCCTCTCTGGGCTCCTGGACATAGCTGCCCATCTTCACACAGACAGTTAAAACCTACACCACAAGAAAAATCAAGACTCAACTATCCCACAAACTGCACCAGAGCACAGACAGAGTTCTGACTCGTGTCCTCTAAAGATGCTGGCCACAGAGACTGGTGAAACGTTAGGAAGAAAAACCTTAAGAACACGGCCAAACAGCCCGAAAAACCTACAACAACCATCAGATCCCGGCCGTGAAAGCCTTCGAGAATATAAAATCAAGACAATTCAATTTGCACAACAGATGCAAAAGGACTCCAGATCAGACTACAGAATAGGTTCCATAGGTTAAAAAACCCAAGTAACTGGAGTTTTGTGTGTGTGTTTAATGCAGCTGACTCAATACTACACTGACTGCATTTTTATATGACCACCCACAGCAATTACAGGTTCATGATGGTTATTTCAGAACAATAGCTGACTGTGCTAATTTTCTAGGAGCAGAAACACTTGGCTGCTAGCATGCCTTGGAAATACTATTTCCCTTTTCCATGCTCATGTAGAGAGAAGCCCATTTCAGCCTTCCCAAACCTGACATACTGCAAAGTTTAGTCTCCAATTCTTACCTGTCTGTGAGCATGGCCCATGAACAGTGATGATGGCAGCAGATGTCTAAAACACCTGGAAGTTGTGGGTTGGGGACATCTGGTCTACTTCATTTGCTGTAACTGAACTGAATAAAAAGCCTACTGCCTTCATAAAGCTCAGATCAAATAAACCAGTAAGCTTAACTATTAGAATTCAATTACACATTGGCTGAAATTCTGTTGCTTAACGTAGTAAGTCATACAAGAGGAGGTCCACTGAATCAGTGAGGATTGGATGAGTTAACTCCTCCATAAGTTCTACTGATTCAAATGGCCCTACTCTAGTGGAGATTTACTTATTCAGTGTTCTTCCCAGGGATATATGCCGGAAGCCAGCCATGTTAATCTGTTGTAGCAAAAACAATAGGTCACAAGCTTTACAGGAGAGAAGCAAAGCTCATTTTGACAGGTGCATCTGGCTAACAAAGGTTCACCCTGTAGTAAACATTATTTTTTAAAGATGTCCCCAAACACTTTACTTTCCCCCCACTAATAACAAACTGGAACATTCTATAGAAGGCTCTGATTCTGTCACTTCCCCATGAAGAAAAGTAACAGCTTCCCTCGATTTGTTCACACAACTAGAGGTGAGCACGAACCTCAGTTCAGAGGTTCGTGCCGGTTTGAACGCTCAGCACCACAGGTGCCACACATTCTCTTCCCCTGCCTCCCAGGCTGGATCCCCCACTCAGCAGCTGGCACGTGCTCTCCTCCTCCTCTTCAGCTGTTCAACCAGTCTCTGGCAGGAGCATGGGCTTCCCTGCCTTGCCTCTTTGGCTGATTGCCCATTCAGGCAAGGAGGCAAGACAGGCAAACCTGTGCTCCAGCCGGGGACTGGTTGAACAGCCAAAGAGCAGGAGAGGAGCCTGCCCCGACTGGCAAGTGGGCCAATGGCTGGGGAGGCGGGGGAAGGGAACGCGTGGCACACAACTGACACGGCTCCATAAACCATTCCTATTATTATATAGTCAAATCGCCTCAAAGCAGGCTGTGAATTTTCAAGGAGGCATTCTTTGTCAAATAATCTAAACTCTAGTGTTTAGGGCACAGTCCCCCACAGCTTCTCTCTACACAAAAATACCCACCATCACCAACAACACTACTCCTTTACAATCCCAACATAACTCTCTCACTATTGTAACTGTTCTCCTCCAGCTCAACAGCTCCACACATCTCTTCATGGAGGCATCCTTCAGTCTCAAGAGACTATGGTAACGTGCTCTGAATAGAGGTATTGGAACAGCATCTAGTGTGGCTGAGAAGGCCAATTCGAGAGTGACAATCCCTTCCACACTGAAGACAAATACAATCTGTCCCCTGTCCAGCTCCCTGATTTTGCTGCTTTCGGGACTGCCTCTTTGTCTCGGCCTGCTGGACAAGTGTCTCTTCAAATTGGGAGAGGCCATGCTGCACCGCCTGCCTCCAGGCTGAACGCTCAGATGTCAAGGTTTCCCATCTGTTGAGGTCCATTCCTAAGGCCTTCAGATCCCGCTTGCAGATATCCTTCTATCGCAGCTGTGGTCTCCCTCTGGGGCGCTTTCCCTGCACTAATTCTCCATATAGGACATCTTTTGGAATCCGACCGTCAGCCATTCATTCTCATGACATGCCCAAGCCAACGTAGACATAGACACATATCTAGTCTTTACATATACACTGAGGTAGCCATAGCTTCAGGGTATCTAAAGTGAAAGGAGGATGCATCTGGGACTTTTCATGTTTTGGCTTTGTGATCACTGTGGGGTTCCTGAGTTTCATTCATATCCCTGCTGCCAGAGTCACATTACTGTCTACAGCAGGAGAGGGGAATCTCTGTCTTGTGCCAAGCCCTGCCTGCCCCTGGAGCTATCCTGAAAAGGAATCCCCACTATCTACAATCAACAACCCATAACAGCAGGAACTTCTTCTCCTGCTTTACACACTCTAGTGTTACAATGCAATCAGCCCTGAACACAACTGATTGCAATGACACATAGTAAACAAATTTACTAGTAACACATTTTGAATAATTCCACAGAAAAGCCTGATCGCCCCTCAGTGATAACAGTTCAGAGTAAAAGTTATCTAGAATAGTTACTTCTAAATGCATAATGAACTCTTGCATATACTGAAAGTTAATTGGCTGATACAGATTAGAGCAGGGGTCCCCAACCCCCGGTCCGTGTCCCGGTGCTGGTCCATGGGCTTTGCAGGACTGGGCCGCGGAGACAGATCTCCCACCCACCCCGCATGGTGGGTGTGGTGCACTCGCACGCATGCGTGGGTGAGTGGGGGCATCCACGGGTGGGCATGGTGCACTCACCCACGAGCACACCATGCCCCTCCGCACATGCGCGCGAGTACACCATGCCTACCCGCGAGCGCGCCTCTCACCTGCACATACGCACCTGTGCGCCACGCCCACCCGTGAGCGCGCCACACCCATCCACGAGCGCGGGTGGTGCCCCTGCCCCCCCGCACACAGATCCCCGCCCTCCCAACCAGTCTGCGGTTCCAAAAAGGTTGGGGACGACTGGATTAGAGACGCACACTTTGCTGCTTTTAAGTTATCTCCCTTTATTCCTACTCTCCGGACTAATGCATACATCAGACTTTTGCACTTTTCCAAATTCTGAAACACTTCTCAGCTCCCCATCACCACCAAAACCATGAGTCTAAAAATACATAATTCTAGGTTTAAATACTTACAAATATGCACATATGCAAGTATTTCCATGTATTTATTTCCAAAAAAAATTGTAAGCATTTATAAGTATGCATATTTGTAAGCACGCACTATATAAAAGATGCAATAATTCAAAGATGTAAGCCTAAACCAATTCCCTCAAGAATTATACAGGAGCACAGGAACTGGCTGCCTCAGTGGTTCTTGGTAGGTATGCACAATTAAAGTTCCCGCTGTATATTACAGGACATGTATTCTTATTTCCCAGTCAAATGACACAGTAACTCTGTGTAGACAACAAAGCACTTGGAAACATAGGTCTTCCCTATGTTCTGAAGGAAACCTTTTTCACTTAGGCGACAACAGTACTCATTTGCTGGGTCAGAATTCATCTGTAAGTTTAGAAACCCCCTTTGTGCTATACTCCCCATATGGTAAGCATAAAGGCATCACTAGTCATCCCTCCTTTCCTTCACCCACACCTCCTCAATATCAGGGAACAGCCACCCGTCCTTCTCTGCCGTATTGCTACCAAGACCACTAAAACCTTTCCTGGCTGCCCTTTTCTCTACTCACTCCAAATTGGACACAAAGACATCAACACTTGCTTCTGCTCCAGCTGCTGAACTGCTGGGAATGGAGAAAGATAGATTGCTAAGGCCATAAAAACATACAAAGCACACTGGGATGCTCAGAAGTAGTCAACAGCTCCTTCTGCAAGATGAAATGAGCATGCTTTTTTAAATATGCATTTATTCTAGGATAAGAAAGAAGGTGATGAAAGGTCTCTTGATTTTTCCAGGGACCTTTGGCCTGCTTTATACTCTTTTAACCATTGACTGGCACATGTAAACGAATCTGAGGTGCAGCTGAGTATGTGTTATGTTCAAGTTTTAAATCTTTCACAGTTTCTGCACACTTTTTTTCAGATAAAGAGAAACGAACATAAACTATCATTTCAAAGATAATACATTTTATTTTGTAGCATAAAACAAAACAATACATTACATGCCAATACAGTTGCCCCCCCCCCCCCCGTATCCACTGATTCACTTATCCACAATCTGAAAATATTAAAAATATTCCAGGAAATTTTCTTATTTTTAACAATGAAGTTACCAGAACTGGCCACTAGGGGAAGCCAGAGACCATGCTAGGTATAGCATTTACTATTACAACAGTGTTTACCGTATTTTTCCATTTATAACACACACACGTTTATAAGACCCCCAGATTAAGAAAATTTAGCTTTGAGGACTCAGCCTCTAGGCTCAGAACAATGGACATTTTGAGTCTCTGTTGAATCTGAGTCTACAGGCTCCACCTCCAATGAGATGTGTTCCAATTAGTTTGTTCAGGATCAGCTGACATCAGTTCAGCTGATTCTTCCAATCAGCTCATGATTGGAGGAAGCTAGGTCTCCTGACTGTAGGAAGCTAAGCCTCATGACTGAAGGAAGCCTGTTTACAGAGGCAAGGTATGTGCATTTTTGTTCTCTCCTCAGCTATCTCAGCTTACTTCCATGTAAAAGATGCCCCTCAATTTTTAGTGTAATGATCTTAGGAAAAAGTAGTGTCTCATACACGGAAAAATACGGTATTTTAATTTGCATTTTTCAGCATCAGTGAGAGGGCTCGGAACCAACCCCCTGCAGATATGGGAGGTCTTACTGTATGTGTAACAGAGCACTGTCTAGCTTCTTGCAGAAAGGGAAAAAATAAAACAGAGTATGCGATTTTTGAAATACAGAAAGAAAAGGAGAACAGATTAAGCATCTCTTCCTTGCCCAACTGGCTTCTTCCTTTTAGATTCTCCTTTCCAAAATTTGCTTTTCATTCAGGAAAAATAAAATCCAGGGCTCTCATTACATGAATGATTAGCCTCCTAAGAAATCCCTACTTTACCATTCTTATCTCATTCATCCTCAAATCTGAGGATAGAAAACAGAGACTGGTAACAGGTTGCAGTTTGCCTGACAGCACATTTGTATCCTTCTCTTCATCCAGAAAGCCTAAGAGTAGCCCATCCATGGATCCAGAGTGGGTTCCAATCCAGGCCCAACATAGGCCAAAACAGTGTTGCTTCAGTTGAAGAACTGCATCTTGAACCCCCATATCATTCTACAGACCACTCAGAACTAGAGCAGACCTCTAAACTCAGGATCAAATCACAGTGATGTTTAACTATACCGTTTACTTGGATGACCACAATCCTATGGCTTTCAAACCCACATTGGAGGTGCTCCTCTATCCTTCTTCTAATCAAGTACAATTTCTGACAAGGTGTATTTATTTTGTACAATAACAATATGATTCATGAAAGAGGTCTGGAAAAGAGAGAGAACTAACAGGTGACAGGCTGGCTGAATGAATGGGCATACTTTAGATTACGTTCCATCTACAGGTTCTATTAGACAGGGGCAAAGAGGCTACAATACAAATCCAGATGTCTCCATTCTTTGCCATAAATTTAGCATGGGATTCAACACAAAAACTGCTATCTCTCAGCCTCAACTATCCATCTGTAAATGAGGATTAAAACATAAGCATCTCTTGCACTTCACTAGAAAGGTTGTCCAAGAGAAAGTGTTCAGTTTAAAGCAAGGAGTTATGGTTGAAGTTGTATACCCAAAGCAAAAATATTCAGGCCACAGAACAACACCCACTGCCACTAAACACAAGGGGCAACACATCCTTATTGTGCCTTAATGTCCCAAATAAATGCTATGACATAAGCCCACCAGTCATGTTTAACTCATCTTTAATGGTGTGGAAGAGCTAGAATGAAATATTGGCTTTGTTAGTGTTGACATCTATAAAAAATATTCTGTAGCACAGTTCTATTCACACTGATGTAATTTTACTAGTCCAATACAACATCCATATTTGGGGGAAATGAAGTCTCATTAGTCAGAATACTACTGATAATTTACACCTACACAGTGGAAACCACATAAATCTGGGTAGCAAATTCATTAACCAGGTGCTGGTTACGTTTCTGGGTGACCACCAGAATAGAAACAGCATCTCATCAATGAGGCAGAACTGCAGCATTAGTAAATAACTGATGTAATAAAAACACTACCAAAAACAGGAACAGTATAATCTCCACCATTCATTTCTATGGGGGGGGGGGGGGGGAGAAATGACATGGAACCTAATAATTCTCCACTCAGAAAGGAGATGAAAACACCAGGGGAAATAGATGTTTGTGAATGGCGCAAACCAACAAAGTTAAAAAGATCGATGAACTTATGTCATGCTCTATGCACAGAAGTGTACAAAACAAAACTTTACCAGCACACAGAAAAATAACAGAGGAGATCGAGGAAAACAAATGAAACAAATACTTGTTTGCTCTAAAAACAAATTAGATCTAAGGTAAAAAACATAGCTTTGCTGTAGAAGCCATATCTAACCTTAGTAACCAGGTTGTCACGTTTTTATAACACACACACTGTAGATTTCTGTTCACTATAAGATTTGAGGATTTCTGACAGAGGTAGTAATCTGCAAGCCAATGAAATAGATATATTTGCCCATAAGAGCAAGTGTACTGCGTTGATGTAAAACCAGAATACAATAGTTACCTGCATCTAGATTAACTTTTTTGGCTTGTGGATAGTACCCAGGCAGTGTAGTCCTGGTTCAAAAATGTGCCTGCTGTAGGGATTTAGGAGGTAAGCAGAAACCTGTTCTGCCAGGAGAAATCCCCTTATGCCAGCAGATATCTCTTATCCTGGTATAACAGTTTCTGTTAATTAATCTGAGAGATTTGCCAACAGAGGCACCTCCCAGCAGAAATGGCTAAGATCTACTTTCAGAAGAGCCAAAAAGAGGCAGAGAAGGAGGGGAATGAGGGAGAAGCCTGGTTATGCCCGATCGAAACTCCTTCCAGCTCCAGCCCAGCCCCCCAAAATAGTAGCCCTTACGATGGACCAAAAAGGTCCTGCTGGGGCATGCATCAGAGTCGAACTAGTTCACAATCTCATGGATGTCATGGGATTGCCAGGAAATAGTTCACACCAGATCATGCCACAAGAGGTCCAAACTGTGAGCTATCTCCCTGTGTGACCACACCCTTAGTTAACTACAATTGTGTGTCTTAGTGTTGCCATCCTGTATACCAGTGATTCCCAACCTTGAGTAACCCAGGTGTTCCTGAACTACAATTCCCAGAAGCCTTCATGACTAGCTGTGCTAGCTGGGGTTTCTGGGAGTTGCACTCCAAGAACACCTGGGTTAACCAAGGTTGGGAACCACTGTTGTATACATTTACATGGGAGTGAGCTCCAGAAAACCAAAATGTATTCATTAAAGCTGTACACAAGACCATTGATCCCACAAACGTACAGCATAGCGTACAGCACAGACTGTTCATTTAAAGTTTCTACAAGTAAATATATAAAATCAGTACATTTTAGTTCCCTCATTATACCCTTTAAGCACTACCTGGTAGAACAGAAAGGGTGGGCTGCCCCTTCCCTTGCTCAAATGCAAGGCCAGCCTGAGCAATGAAAACAATCTGCAAGAATCTTGATGGAAATATCAAAACTAAGTACGTCTATTAAAAAATAATCATTTGCTTTAACTAGGAGCAAGAGTTAAATTTAATGAGGAGCAAGATGTGTAGTTACAGAAGGCAATGCCCTGCCTCCTATTGCATCAGGGCTGAACAAAAATTGAAAGGCAAACTTCTTCTTCCCAGAATTCTGGCTCCTGAGAGCAACAAAAGGCTACAGGATGGCTAATCTGATGAAGTCTGCCAATTGTCATATAAGTGTTTGAAATGAGTGTTTACTCGCTTTTAATTATTCAATCATATTTTAATTAGCGTACAGCACAGACTGTATCCACATTGGGCTCGGAAAAGCACAGGAACATTCAAAAATTATAAACCAGATGTGGTAAGAAACCCACTTTCAGTCTGAGGAGGTTTTGTTAGTTTTAAAGGGCTTGGAGTATTATAAGTCCTGTCATAGACTCAAATCACTGTTTTCGGCCCGGGGGGCGGGAATCACCATTGGGGTGTCAGAGTGACCAAAATTTGATGGCTACATGCAGTCGTTGGACCACGCTTCATCCACCCCATTTGAAAATATAGTTTCCTTGTTATAAAGTTTAGATATTTAATACAAAAAAAGTGGAGTATTGATGAAGCAAAGAGCTCCATGGCAAAGAGGCATTGCTTCACAGCTCTTTTGTTTTTGCCTCAGTGAAATGCATCTATTTAGAAATATAGACACCAGTTCCATTCATAAAATAAAATGAAATGAGTTGTTGATTTTTATTTTATGAAACTGATCCTGATGCTTTGGATAATTGTTACTGAGTTTTCTATATTTTAAGAGTTCTTGTCAACACAGTAAAAATTATCGAAATAACAAGATTGATTTGTACAATATAATCAAGAACAAGGTAAAATAATCCAGTGTAAGAACAGGAGGACATTTTTAATCCACACACTAAAAGCTTGGCAATATAAAAACAGAGCTCACCTGGAGTATAAAAAGGACTGGAAGATAACTAGAGATTCCATCAACTCACCTTGGTTCCTCCCATATTCCACCAGCCAGCCAGCAATACGGACAATGTCTTGTAGGACACTTTCAGGAAGGTGTTCTAAGGTCACATCTTCTTGGGTTTCCATTTCATCATCCAATGTAATGAGATCCAGAATGAGGATTGGTGGAACTGGTTTGGAGTGCCGAGTCATAAGGCTACGAAATTCAGATTCCAATGACTCCTTTCCCTTCTCAAACAATGATTTCTGGGTGAAACAACATGCAATTATTAGTGTGCTATATTTAGAAGGTGCTAAAATACGAGGACACAGTTGCGCTATCAAGCTGCACTCCAGAAGGCTAAGAGTACCATCTGTACATGCATCAAAATGTTTCTTGTTCTAACAGAACTGCATTCTTTCACCTCCTGGATTAAAGAAAACAGTTTAAGGATTTGACCTGAGAGATTTTTTTAATGTGAACCAGTATTAGTGCGCATGCCACATTTTTCCTTCTTTAAGATCAGTGTACTTGATATAGTTGATGTCCTATAGCCTTCTCAAAGAATAAGAAAATACTGCATGTACATGAGCACCATTTCCCACAGAGATATATTTAATGCAGAGATTTAAAGGCAAAATGTGAGTTTTCACAGAGGCCCCTTCTGTAAGGAAAAATTCTCAGAAATGTGACCGTGCACATATATCCTGCTGGATCATAACTTTGAAAGACATCATGACATTCCTAACACTTGCTTAAGAAAGGAACTAAATTGATAAAGCCCAGAAAACTGTGAAGACAGGAAAACTGATGTAGTCAGAGGCCCAATGCTCAAGTGCAATACATACCACCCTATTGAGTTCTGGGCTGTCAGGATTGTTGTCTTGGAAATATTCCACAGCCTTCTGGATTTTAGCCATGCAGCCCAAATATTCTTCCAGTCTCCCTGTAGGGCTGCAATACAAAGCATTGCTGGTTCAAGAACAAAGTCACATCAATTGGCTCACTTGGTAAGACTAGCAACACTGATCAACACTTTGCCACAGAATGTAAGAAATAATCCTTAATTATCCTCCTTTTTTAGCCTACAGCTTTCTCTCACTGATCAAGCTTAAGAGCAAAAGGACAAAGACAACCAGCACACATTACAGCCCATACTTAGCCAAAGCCCATTCATTTGAACCACTAGGTTGCATTCAGATTTATTCATGTTTAAAGGAAACTCAGGGTGTGATCAGACCAAGAGAAAGGACTGCTTCTGATAGCACTAGGAAGGGTTGCTTTGCTGGAAGCAATTTCCCTCAAAGTGAACCATTCCGTCCATGAATAAATCACTCCAGCCCAGCCCCCCCCCCCCAATAGTAGCCTTGCAGATAGACCAAAAAGGTCCAGCTTGGGCTTGAATCAGGGTCACACTAGATCACTATTGCCCATATGTCATGTGACCACAAGGAAACAGCTCACACTGGACTGTGTCACAAGCAGTCCAAGATGTGAGATACTTCCCTGCCAGACCACACCCTCGCTGAAATCAATCGGTCCTAGGCTGTCCCATTAACTCTGCACGGCCAAGTCAGAATCCAACTCATGAATATGGATAAGCTGTAGATATATGACTAAAATTTGACCAAACTCCGGGAGGCAGTGGAAGACAGGAGGGCCTGGCGTGCTCTGGTCCATGGGGTCACGAAGAGTCAGACACGACTTAACGACTAAACAACAACATATGACTAAAAGAACAAAAAATATTAGCATGATTCTCTTCTGAAGTTTTTGTGGGGGGAAAAGATCTAGATTCTTAACAAAAAGTCTTTACAACTTTCTCCTCTGCATATTTTTTTATATATGATCATTCTCCATTGTATCTGGCACATGGTCCATGGTAACACTAAAACTATAAAATAATGATACTATACAAAGCTAGTTAGGAAATAAACACACATAACTATACAGATGTAGATTAAAGCAGGCTGCTTTTAAAAAATCAACTGATAGTAGTACACAAAGGTGATATTTATGATGTGCCCCAGAAATGTGAAAAGGGTGTACATTCATCTAGTACTTCTATATAACTTTCTAAAGTTGTGAGAAAATTATGAAAGTGCTGCTCCTAGCTATTGCTAATAATATTACTTCCCTAATAAACCTAATATCATTTTTGTTCTTTCTCCCACCTCTACTGAAATTTTCCAAGTTGATCAACATCCTGAAAACTGGTGAGATTCTTCAAGTTAGTATGAGGGAGCAGAGAAAGGGACACTGAAGGAAGAACAGGTCTTGAGGCTACCAAGTGTCAACTCACCCTTCTCTTATTATCTTCTCTGTGTCTTTTGCTACATGGTAATAGCTTATAACATGATCCAAACAGAACAGTGTCTTTTCAACATTCTCTTGTAGGCGCTGAAGATTTACAGTTTGCTTATGTACAGGGATT
Source organism: Intellagama lesueurii (assembly GCA_037013535.1). Lineage (NCBI taxonomy): Eukaryota > Metazoa > Chordata > Lepidosauria > Squamata > Agamidae > Intellagama > Intellagama lesueurii. The sequence goes on from JBAJHW010000002.1 coordinate 182,905,733, forward strand.
ATTGAATTCTCCAGCTTCATTAGACGACTTTCAAAGGATGAGAGAATGGAAACCTAAATGACAAACAAACAAAAAATCAGATATAAGAAATGGGAGTCATTTTGCACAGCACAGACAACCTGCATTGTCATCTCTAAGAGGGTGGCTACATTGACGCTACAATTTACTTCAGATTGGACACAGATAAATTAAAATTAAAATTGGGTGACTATACAACACAAAGCTCAGTATGAGGAAGCCCATTCCATTGTAGAATCATCTTTTTAAAGCAGGGAATCATTTTTGTTGTTGTTCCATCACCAGGGGTAGTTTAAATTTGTTCCAATCAGTTTGGACATCACTTCTATCTGCTTATCCAATGCAAAAGAACACTTATGGAGGTGTCTGTTCCCATCAACCAAACACCCCTTAGGAAACTGCCAATTAGAACTTGTTAGCACCTTAAGGTAGCTTCTGCCCCTGCTCCTGCTAACTGTTGCAAATTGGTCTGGATAGCTACAGTTGATTTCACTCAGGGAAACCTGATTTTCATGGGTGCGAATCAAACCATATTTTTCCCACTGTATAATTTCACCACCCCCTAGTCACAGATCCATCAAATGAAAGAAAATAGTAATTCAAACTTATGTCCCACTTTATAAAATAGAATGCATGGTTCTTAGGACTTACCATGTTTTTTGTAAGCTGGTCACTTTTTTCCAGACTCTCCCTAATGAAAGAAAGTGTTTCTTCTTCCTGTCGTTGCAAGAAAGGGAAAAATAATCTGATTTATGAAGTGATTGATTTCAAATCTTAATCTTTAAATGCTTACCAGACTTGAATACAATTGTTTATTATTACAGAGAAACCTCATTTGGTGGTGGTGGGGGCATATGTACTGTATCTATAATAAAAACCAAACCAAATCTAATCCAATTGTCTCTAGTTTTACTTCAAAATTGTTTATTTTTGTAGACATTTGGTGTGTTGGAGGAAGCAGATGGCAATTCACAAAAATTGACACTGAAAAAAATTGGTTAGTCTTTAATGTACCACTACTCTTTTGTTTTTATTTTTGTTATACCTGCTGGTCATCAATAACTCAGGCTACTCAATCTTCTTCCATTTCCTTCTTTGGTGCTCTTTTTTCCCTATCTATCCAACATCCTGCTACCAAAATCATTCAATTCTTTTCACTCTGCTCATGTAACATCTCTTCTCAAAGTGCTGTCCTGGCTTCCTGTCTCCTAAGATCCAGCACACATTTCTTATCTCCCATGATCTTTCCCTTCATTGCATCTGTCTGTTATTATATCCCAATACATCTTTGCCCAAGATCTTTGTTTCTCCACTTTCCATTGTCTACAAGTTTTCTGCTCCCTCAAATGATCCACTCACGCTGTCCTGAATGTTTGGTACCAACTCCCAGAAAACCTGCTTGATGCCACCTGTCCAAATCCCACAACTATAGATCAAACAAGATAAACTTGTTATAAACAAATTGCCATCTGTCTTGATTAGAAAGGGGACTCGAATGGTCCCAAGTAGCTACCTTGGAGAAGCTCAGTACTTTTTCTACAGAGGTTCAAAAAGACAATCGGAACCCTGGAAATAAATATATTTAAGCAAGATTCTCTGGCGCCCAACTGCATCACACAGTAGTTTCTCTCAAGAGCATTCAAGCAGAAGTAGATAGCACAGAAAAATGAGCAGCAAAATTAGGTTGCACAGAAAATGAGTGGAAAGATTTTTAAAAACTACTGAAAGCAAGATATTCTATGCTAAATATTCCTAGGTGTTAAGGGAACATCCAGACATGCTTTTCTCACAAAGAAGAGGCTGGTCTCTGGCTGCTAGGGTATCTCCAAAAGGAGGATGTCAGTGGAGCACTACAATAGGGTTGCCATCTTTCCTTTCTAGTTGAGCTCCTGTAGTATTAATTATCATGAAGAAAATGTTCAAATCTCCCCCAGTCACATATCCAGGAAAGAAGAGTTATTTGCTGTACTTTTGTACTTTTTCCAAAGAAGTAGCCATGCTAGAGGCTGACTACATGCATGTTCAGACCACTGTTTGATCCGCTGCAGTAACAGGCTGGTTTGCTTTTAAAGATGGTGATCAGACATGTCTTTGTTGGAACAAACCAAGCCCATCCCGCACCGTTGCCCTATCCATACCTTTCTAAGCCCGTTAGGGGCTTCTACTTTTCTGGCGGGGATAGGATTGCTCTGGTTTGGATTGGCTCCAGTGCATGTGATCTGATCCAAAGCAAGCCTTCTGGTTTGAACTTGAATCTCATGAAGTGGCTTGATCATTTTTCAAAGACTGTTTAATAGACCATCGCTGATAATGGTTTATTTTTATTTTTTATTTTTTAAAAAAACATTAAAGCATCTTTTCTTTGCCTCATCTTAAAGAGCTGTTTAAGAAAATGCCCATCACTGTGGATTCAGCTGCTGACAGTTTCTCAACCAGCCATTCAAGATGAAGCAAAGAAAATATTTTACACAGGCTTAATTTTTTTTCTCATTTCCCCTACCAAGGAACACAGGAAGAGTCCAATTTGCCAGTACCCTCAATTGGCTCACTTACTAAGCCACTTTGCAATACGTATTGGGAATTGAAGGAGCTGAACCAAAGAAGGTAGCTTGAGATATGGCATGCCGTTTGGATGAAAGGACTGCACCAAACAGCACATTATACCTCCACTCATCCCCAAACGACCCTATTTAGCCCCTACCAGCCTGCCCCAAAAGAGCCCATGTAGTTGCCCCTTTAGTCTGTGCAAGTGTATCAGACAACCAACAAGTTAAGAACAAAGGAGGCAAACACACTGTGGCACCGTCACAACTAAACTGTTACCTTTCAATGTGAGCTTTCGCGGATCAAGCCCCCTTCCTCAGACATTAGTATATGATTCTCCTATTTATTATACATGGCCTCATAACGAGGTGCATTTCTGCCTCTTATAGCAGCAATTTAATGGGCCAGGATTGATGCAAAAAGTAAATCAGGAGAGGGGGGGGAATCCCGATGGTTGGCAGTACCACTCCCCCCACCCATCCCCTCCAGAGGAGTGACTCCGGATAAAGGATGGCGACAATAGGCGAGAGACACACCTGATCCCCAAAGGAATGCAGGGATGCCACAGAAAGCCTTAACAGGAGCAAGCAGAAGAATGGTGTGTCACCCACCAAACGAGCCCCACCTGCTTGAGTTTCTCTTCTATTTCCCTCCTCCGGGCAGACGCCTCCTCCGTGGGAATCATCCTGACACCAGACAGACCCTCCCCGACAAACTCTTAAGAGGGAGCTCAGGCCGCCTCCACTAACACCGCTGCGCCCTTCCAGACGCTGTCAACAGCGCCCACCTTTACTTCCGCCTCAAGCCCCGCCCTCTCCGGCACGGCCCGCCATCTTGAGAGTGGCAGGCGAGGAATTTCTCGGACTTTACGTTACGAACGGGCGAAGCTCGACTAAGGCAGAGGAGGAGTGAGGGGAACAAAACAAAAAACCGCGCACGCGCACTTTGGACAGCGGAAATCCTTCGGAATGTAGCGATCCGGCGAGCTTCGTAGGGGGTCGGAGATCGTCGTCGAATTATCCGAGTGTAGACATCTCGGGAGGAGGGGGCGGGGGGCGGTGCTTATGGTAACTGCATGCCCTTCCCCTTGTGGCGCTCAGCTGGCAGACTTAGTCGTAACTGAATTTTGAGTCTTTTTAAAAATCATAGGAACAGAGAAAAAGCACCTTCGATTACTGCGAGATTGCCAGTTAGGCTAACTAGCTCATTTATATAGGAACTATACTTACTTTGAAATAAAACTCATTGCATTCAATGGGACATATTGCTAGATTTAAACTTTGCAGCCTTATTTAATTATTAAATATTTATTTATTTAGTCAATTAGAAAATATTCGAAAATTACAATTAGCTGTATAGCATTTGCTTTCCAGAAGGGCATATTATTACCTACTTTTAATCATTACCACACCAGGAATCCCTGCTTAACGTTATATGCAAGAAATATTTTTAGTTTCCTTCTGTCAATTGCTTGGAAAATATCTCAGGAATCTGATTCTGAGTTGTTCTCCTTCTGTGGTGTTTTGACCACCACAAAAGCTGTGTAAGCCTAATAGGTTAATTCTACCTACATTTGTTTGAAAATAAGCACCACTGACCCACCTCCACTCACAGGAGTGGAATCCATCCCTTTACACACACAATTTCCCTTTAATGTTTGTCTCTTGGAGTTCAGTGGCATTTAATCTCAAATTTAAGGTGTATCACCTGTAAAAATGCCCACAGATTCTCAGAGGTCTGTGAAAGTAAACAATTGCAAAATAAAAATAGAGACAACTGGGTTAGTTTGCTTCTCAAAGGGGCAGTACTAATAATTTTCATGCTTTAATTCATACTGTTTATTTATGTAGCATATCTTGAATGCAAAATGGCACAGAATATCAGAAGGGTGTTAATTACTTTGTAATTTTTAAATTCAGATCTAGACTTTTCAAAGGGATAGTTAGATACAGTTGATTCATAGGAAGCCAGTATTTAAAAGGAGCTGAACACTGTGTAACCCTTGCCAAGTAGAGATGGGAATACGTCCCTTGATATTATCTCTCATTTCAGAAGGTTCACATCAGCACACCTCCCTAAAGAGCTTCCTCTTGACAATTCTTCAGCCGTTGTTTTCTTGAGGTGTCGATGCAGAGACTTGCACAAGAGTGAGGATGGGAAAGCATATGCATTATCGATAACCTAGATTCTGATCACTGAAGAAGAAAAAAACTGACACAGAATGTTATTTATTTATATAAAATATGTTTACTCCACCTTTCTCCTTTAAAAGGACCGAAGGTGGCTTATATCATTAGAAGACAGTATTTATAGCTAACAACAGTGAGTATACAAATACTCAAAAGGATCAGACAAATAGCATACCGAAAAACGGTGAACAAATTCAACACCAAAACACATACAAAGCAGTGAGGTACAACAAACCATTGAAAAACCCCAGTCAGGCATGCAGTCACTGTGGGAAAGCTTGCCAGCAACATAATGTGACTGAGAAATACATAACGTTCAAAATACAGCAAGTTTTGTTTCCTTATTACATGGGGAAGGCAGATACTATGTTACTGGTTTTACAAGAATTTAGTAACATGCAACAAAGTGTGTACAGTATGTGTGTTTTTCAAAACGCAAAATCCCACTTTCAGCCCAGATGTCTTAGCCGCTAGGTGTCCCTAACGTGCCAGTCTTGAGGGTTGAATGCTTTGTTTGTCTCAACCAGTCTTCAGGCCTTACACTCAGGCCATGTCATCTGTAATTTAATTGGGACATTCCTTTCAGGTAGGGGGCCAGCTATTCCTGATGCAACTCGGATAAAAGTAAATACTACGTCCTGACTGCTAATCCACTTGGCAAACAAAAGTACACACACCACAAAAATGTGCTGGGGAAGTATACTGCCTGGCAGGGAATTCATGGTTCTTTCCTCAACTTGAGGCCTTAGAAGTGAAATGTTCTTCCTGTTTAGTCCTTCCTTATGAAATAAAGGGCATATTTTTACTAGCTGCTTTTGGGGGGGGGGGGGGGGTGTACAGTTACACTGTACATACTTACAGTAGACAGAGTCTTCAGACACATGAAATCTTGTTAATGGCTTTTTACTACATGTTCCAGCTACCAAAGTGACATTTTGCACTATTATTTGTGTCTTTGGGTTTACCAGCCGGAATAATGTCATCTTTATCATGTGGAAGAGTGAGGGAATTGCCTTGGGAGACAAATTTGGGGAGTCATTTAATCATGACAAGTTGTCAGTCATTTAATGTTATGTTTTTTATGTTTCAGTGGGGTTGAAAATTTGATCTTGCACTTCAGCACCTTCATGCCAGGTCAGAATTCCCTGGCAGAAATTTGTGTTAACTCTTCATTTGTACAAACTTCACTAGAAGACATTACCTCATTGCAGGAAACAGGGCTAAAGCACATTCATATCCCCTTCCATGCCAGTGGTATACAGTACCCTGCCCTGACCTGATGCCCTCCAGATGTTTGGGCTGTTGTTGTTATGTGCTGCCAAGTTACTTCTGACTTATGGTGACCCTATGGATGAGTGACCTGCAAAATGTTGTGTCCTCAATAACCTTGCTCAGCTTTTGAAAATCAAGACTCTGGAATGAATCCTTTCTGGAATGAATCCATCTCATATTTGGTCTTCCTCTTTTCCTGCAGCCTTTCAACTTTTCCTAGCATTATTGTCTTTTCTAGCAAGTATTTTCTTTTCATGATGTGCCTAAAGTAGGACAGCCTCAGCTCCATCATTTTTGCTTCCAGGGAAGGTTTGGGCTTGATTTTATCTAGGAACAATTTGTTTATTTTTCTGGAGTTCCAGGGTATCTGCAAAGCTCTCTTCCAATATCATATTTCAAATGAATCTATTATTTTTCCTGTCAGTTTTCTTCACTGTCTTGCTCTCATAACCGTAAGTAGTAACATGGAATATAATAGTGTTGATGATCTTCACCTTGGTCTCTAGTGATACATCCTTACGCTTGATGATCTTTTCTAATTCCTTCATTGCTGCCCTTCCAAGTCTCTGTCTTTTTCTGATTTCTTGGCTACAATCTCCATGATTGAACCAAGGTATACAAAATCTTTAACATTTTTAATTTCTTCGTTGTCAACATTAAAATCATGCAGTTGTTCTATAGTCATGATTTTGTCTTCTTACTGTTCATCTGAAGTCCTGTTTAGCATTTTCTCTTTGGGCTACAATTCCCGTAAGTCTCATACAACCTGGACACTGGTTAGGAATGCTAGATGTAACAGTCCAACATATCTGATGGGTACCGGTTTGGAGAAGGCTAGTAAAGGCTGTCCCAGATGCAGATTTGGACACCATTGACACTAGTGTATATAAAGCCCTGTCTACTTTTGTGCCTGACCTGACACTGTATAACTCTATCAAATATCTACTAGGCTCACGAACTTCATCTGTTATTGCCCATATCACTACTGAGTGACATCTTGCAATCACCTGACTTAGAATTGCCTGCTTTATTTGTTTGACTGCTTTAAAATCAAAGGCAGCAACCCTACATATAGTTTAACTGCATAAATACCACTGAATAGCCAATTATGCACAGAGGTGCAGTTTAACATCACAACCCTGTATATTAGGGCAAACTGTTGGGTTGGCTTAATTTCATGAGACTCTCATCCTGATTTCAGAATCTATCTGCAAGCAATGAATCTGGTCTTCAGCAAAAAGTACATTTGTCCCTCACTCCGCTGCTTGCTAGAGAGGGAAGAAAAAGGAGAGAAAGAGAGAGGGGAAAGGATATGGCTCAGTATATCACTGGTTTTGGCCCGGAGCTCAGAAAAGTTACATTTTGGACTACATTGCCCCAAATACTGGCTGGGGGACTTTGCAGTAGCTGTATCTGAAAAAGGTAAGTTTTCCGAGCTCTGCTTTGGTCTCACCAAGTGTCAGTAATGCATCCCTCAACAGGAAAGCAAAGGTTCCCTGTTCTTACTGTATAATATAAGTGTATAATCAGGAGCAAGTTCCATTAAGTTGAAGGGAGTTTACTTCTAGGTTAGAGGGTTTAGGTTTTGGGTTCAGTGGCTGCCAACCTTCATGTGACACCTTCGCACAGTATATGGTCAACTGCACAGCTCTCCAGGGACAGTGTATTTCAAGTTATTAGAAAGAGAAGGCCTCTGTCTTTTTTGGAAAATGATGCCCCTAATGCAGACACAGCTCTCTCTGTTGCAGAACTGGTTTCGTGTGGATGTACAAAGCCATGTTGTTGGAACACACTCTTTCATCTCCCTTTGTGTAGCTCCTAGTGACATAGAATACATCAGATTATGGGTCACTGCATTTATTACCAGGACATTTTGTTCAAAAAAAATTGTCTTTATCTGAAACTTAGCAGGGTATAGGATACATATTTATCTGTGAGTAAACAGCAGTGAACACAATGGGACTCAGTTCCAAGTAAACTTGTGTAGCACTGCACTGTAAGTCTTTTTGAAATATCCAAAATGAAAGGGAAAAGTTCATCTCTGTTGTCTTTTTCTACCTCAATTCTTTGCCCTGCTTCTCTATTACTCATGATAGGGTTCTGAATAAATTTCCGTGTTTGTTACAGCTGAGCTGGAAGTAGTTTTATTGCTCATTGTGTTCAAAATATAGTTATACATTATTTATTGTATTGTTATGAAAACCCCTTGAGCATGCCTCACATGTTTTAAAATAATCTACCAAATATTTATGCCTTTTTATAAAATACAAGAACAACAGCTTGCGGTAGGTAAATATATATAGGCTGGGTGACAATCAGTTGGGTATCTGCCTGTGAAGTCAGAGATTGGGTTTGATTACCCAGTGTGCTTCCTGGCAGAAGAGCCAGCCTGGGTAGCTTTGGGCAAGCTGCAGAGTCCCAGAGCATCCCCAGAAGAAGGGAATGGTAAGCCACTTCTGAGTACTCTGTGCCTAGAAAACCCTGGAAAGGGTTGCCATAAGTTGGAACCAACTTGATGGCATGTACTTAAATTCATTAAACTATGTGGCCCTACGTATGTTCTTGGCTGTCACTGCAAGTTTTATCTTGGACTTTGCTATGATAACTCCTGATTGTCTTGGAGTTCCCCAAGGCCCTCCATGTTGCTATCAAACCTGACCAGCTGCCTAGAACCCTACTATCTCTGTCTAGGTACTTGTTATCAAGGGCATCCACAGGATTTTTTTCCCAAGGGGAAGAAGCTGCGTCATACTTGTGTACACCACAACAGGATTTATTTAGGAAACATCATCCCCCTCCCCATGCCTGCTACCACTTTCTAATAATCATCCACCCGGATATTTTGTTACCTGAGGTAAATGTGCAAGACGTCACACACGCATGGCAGTTCTTCAGAAGCTGACAGGCTTGGCATCTTCAGGCAAGTCTGCACTGGCAGGGACCACTATTTGGATCACTTTTGGTGCTTTTTTTTTATGGCATCCACACATGTTTTGACTTAGAGCGATCCATCCTGCCCTTTTTTAGAGCTGTCCCACTCCTTTTTGGCACAGTGGTAGGCTACAGTTATTTTGACACAATTCAAAGGGCTCTTAATTACCCCTTCTGTAGCCCATGCAGATGGTTAATCCACATCAAAATAGAGCTGTTAGCAGTATTATCTGAGGTGACAATCCTGTGATATATTGTGGCATTGAAAGGAACAACAGAAAATTCCATCCTTTATTTTCATCTATACTACCATTTAAATTTCTGTAAAATAGATTTTTCTATTGAGGCAGCACTATTCTACATAAATGAGATACATTGGTAGTATTATGTGTACCATGCTGGATAGATGCATTGTCGTTTCGCTATGTCATATATATATATATATAAAGCTGCCATGCTTCTAACACACATTCAAGATAATGCAATCCATTATGACTAAACTTAACATTTCAGACGACTACATTTATCAAAAACTTTTATATAGAACAATAATATTGAAAGATACATAACAGTCTAAGTGTACAGAAAAACAACAAAAATGAACAGTACTTCAGAATAATTCCAGAGTGGGATCATCACTTCCTATCCCCCATCCATTACTCTTTTCCCTTACTTTCAAGTAATGCCTGCAAGAATCACCTCATCTCTGGATATATATAGTTTTAAACTATTGGCATGATTAACTTTTGGCTGAAGTCCACTTCCAGGTCTTTCAGTTAAGCAATTCACACAGCACTACATTCTTCTTCACCACAAATGGACCTTCCCACATTATTTGGGGCTTGCTCCCCCACATTGAAATCACAGTGCTTTGCTTTTGCATCATGGTAAGCTTTTTGTTTATGTTGCACATCTTCCAGGCTCTCTCTAGACACTTCTTGGACATATTTCAGCTTCTTCTGTAGCTGATTCACAAACTGAGCTACAGAGATGGGACTTTAGCAATCTTTTCCTCTCTTTATTTAACCAAAAAAAAGAGAGGGGGGAGTTGCCATGCCTGCTGAATGACAGCCACAGGAAAAGGTTAGGAAAAGGGCAGGAAGGGGAGTGTCATTAGTCCAAAGAGAGGCAAATTGGGGTGATCCAAAGACTGTCTGGACCCTTCTTATGGGAGAAAAAAATGTCAATCAGTGTGAAGGGATAGACCGCTCAAGCGAGATATAAAATAAATTGCATTAAAGATAAGAACTTTTTAAGTGCAAACTAGACCACTCCAAATGTCTCACTTCACCACTGGTGATGGAATCATGTCTTCCTCAAGGCAGTAAACTAGTTCAGGGGGCCAAGAACAGGTTATGTGGCACATACAGCTCTCTCATTCAATGGAGTGTTCACAAAGAACTACTGGAAGAAAACGACTGCTGCTTCCCCATGGACTAAGGTAGTCACCACATTCTGATTAGTGGTAAAGCCAGGCCTGAAATCACAGCGTTCCCAGCTCTTGTTTTTTGTTTAATCATCCCTCATGTGGCCATCCCTGGTGAAACAGCAAGGCACACAATACAACTTGCCCCCCTTATAGGATTTCCCAGTCTGTCCCTCTACATTTCCTTTACGTTTTCCTTCTCCTCTTGGATGTTCAGATCACTCAAATGTGTCTCCCAGGACTTGTTCCTCACATTGTTTCTTGGTTAACCATGGTTGCTCCTTCAGACAATCTGTTCTGTGATGATTTAGGAATCGTGGTGGTACTAGAGTTGTGGCAACCAGTTAAACATGATGCCCATGGAATGACTGGACCAAGCAATATAGCATATAAGAGTTGGGGAGAATCAATGTGGGCCCTCAGGTCTATGACTCATCCTGAACTGACCAAAAACTAATCTAATTCCCTGCTATTGTATTTACCTGGCAAATATTATAGTGCCTCCCCCACCCGAAAGAGATTTGCTTTAGGGCTGCAGTAGGAAATCATTTCAGGTTGAGTGGGCCATATTCTCCCCCTGCAACCTTCCCCAAAAGCCAAATAGCATCCCACTTTCGATGGCTGATTTCATTTCTCCACACCTGTCTCTTTGTGAGCAAGTTTACAAGATGTAGGCCTCCTTTGTGTATCAAACCTCTTCATCCATGGCTGTGATTCAGTGCTTTTTGACTTGCTAGGTCTCTGATGAGGCAGGAGACACCATTTTGAGGAGATGGCCTGCAGCATTTCTGTCTTTTCTCGGCTTGTTTCCATGGCCCTCAGAAAAACTTCCTGGTTACTATCTGACCATGAGCATCAAGTATTTGAGTAGAGAAGCGGGGGGGGGGGGAACGACACACAAGTGGAATAGTGAAATAGGAGCTGTTGTTGTGCTGCATAGTGAAGCATTTTCCCTTGGGCCACAGCATGGTATATAAACACACACAGAAGAGGAGGAAGTCCATTGCAGTGAAGTACAAAGAGGGAGGAGGGAAACCTCCGCATATTTCTTCATTCTTGAAGAAACACTCTCTGAAGAATAAGGACGAAGAAGCAAATTCTTGCCAGACAGGAGCCCAGCAACAAAGTAACAGCTGGAGGATAAATCTACAACCCCACTGGTGGCCTCTTTAAAGCCACTGTGAGAGGCTAGTCACTGTTGGAGCAGAAGGGGATGAATCAAAAAAATGGTGATTCGTTTTGATCCGTTATTCGTCAAGGTTAACGGATCAATGGATACGAATACATGAATATTCTTCGATGAATCGATGAATCAATCTGTTGATTCATCTGCACTTTAAATGGCTATAACACTGGCCCCCGATGACCTAGAGACACCAAATTTGCAGGGCAGCTTCCTCAGACGCTTTTCTACAAGTCCCGAACGTTTGGTGAACATTGGATTATGGACCCCCGAGTTATATAGTTGCAAAGAGGACCCCCCAGGAAAGCTCCCCCCAGGTACTTAGAGAATCCAGAATCACAACGGAGCTTCCTGTGTCTTTCCCCAACACGCCTGCCAAGTTTGGTGAAGATTGGATATCAGAACTCTGAGTTATTCACCCACAAATTGGATGCCCCCAGGAGAGTTTACCACACGGCACAGGAGCCCATGGCATTGAGGGAGTTATATTTAGCCCCAGCAGAATGAGAGGTCCCTTTGGCAGAGGCATGCATGAGGCATTGAGTTTGTCTTCAGCTCAGCACAGCATTACATTTGCCAGTGAAGTAGAGTTTGCTCTCAAGAGGACTGAAGGCAAGGAGGTATTCGGCAGCATAGCAGGCATTTTGGCTCCGTCAGGCACTGAGGAAGTTGGCAGCAGAAAAACAGGCTCTTTTGGCCCCATCGGGCACTGAGGGAAAAGGCAGCAGGAAAGCAGGCTTTTTGGCCGCATCGGGCACTGAGGTAGTTGGCAACAGCAAAGTGGCGTGTCTTGCCCCATCGGGGCACTGAGGCAAAAGGCAGCAGAGCAGACTCTGGTCTTCTTCAGCAACATCAGATTTGCCTGCAAAGGAAAGGTTTTTGACCCCAGGAGGCAACTGAGGTTGCTTGCAACTTCCAACAGCACCAGCTGATTCAGGGGGATGACCTGCCCCAGGCTTGCTGTATAACCACACAAGGTGTCCGTGGTTTCCAGGAAGAGCTTGAGCACCTCCACCATCTGGGAGAGGGCCAGCCAATCCGTGGCACTGATACCCACCTCTCTCCCCCTGGGCAGAATGGGCATGGAGGACATGTCCTCCAAAACGGCCTTCTGCTTCACCAGGTGGGACACCATGGTGTAGGTGGAGTTCCACCTGGTGGGCAGGTCTCTCAGGAGAACGTGGGTCTCCTGACCTAACTCCTCCTGCCTCTCACGCAGCCGGCGGGCTTGACGTGGCTGCCCAGGCCGAGGGCATCGTGCACCACAAGGTGTAATTTGTGTGCCATGCATACGATGCCCTCAAAGCCCGCCGCGTTCAATGCTGCCAACATGTTCCGCCCAGCATCTGTGACCATGTGGCCACGGGTCACCTCCCCCTCCGGTGCCCACTCCTGCAGCGCGGACAGGAACTCATCTGCGATGTTCCCCCCCATCGCCTGAACTTCCATGTGTCGTGCCTGCAGCAGAACGGACCTGTAGCTTGGGGGCAGGGCAAGCCCCCCCCCCTGCGGCCCTGTTGCCAATGCCCTGCCACTACTCAAGTCCTCTGGCTGCCACCAGTGGGTTGTGAGCGAGAGGTAGCCGTGCTGACCTCCGCTCCACAGGTCCGCTGTGAAGTGCACCTTGCGCCCCTGTAGCCGTGAAAAATGGTCACGGACCACCTCCCTCACAGAGTCATAGAGTGAGGGCAGCACTCTAGAACTGAGAGTTCTCCGTGAGGGGAGGTCGTACCAGGGGGCAAAAAAATGCAGCAACCGGCGGAAGGCTTGGGATTCAACGATGGACAGTGGAAGTCCGAGCAGGGCGATCGTCTCGGCGACGAGACAAGTGGCCGCCTGCTGGGCCTTGCCCTTCGACCACCAGCTGAGGGTCATGGCGGATCCAATGGGTGCCACTTCGTGGAGCGTGGCCTGCCTTATGCTCCTGGCCCCAGAAACCCCTGTGGCTGCCCTTTTGAAAGGAGGTGCCTCCTCCTGCCTCCCTTCTGCCTCCTCTGGAGCTGCTCTTTTCCCTCTCCCAGACGGCGTGGATGAAGTGCCTTCCCTGGACAGGAGCCTTGGGTGGTGCCTCTCCAGATGTTGGCGGAGGGTGGTGGAGGACAGATGCCTGGGGTCTGACCCTCTCCAGACCACCCCAAGGCAGGTATTGCAGCATGCCAGCTCTGGGTCATCGCTGAGCGCCGTGAAATGATCCCACTTGGCCCCTCTGCCATGTTTGCCCAAACGAGGACCCACTGCCTGCCCCTGACTGCTGGCCTGGGAAGAACTCTGTGTCCCAGGGGTGCTGCTGGTCTGGGAGGAGGGAACAGATGACGCTGGGGACACGGGTGGGGCTGTGAAGCCTGCCCTGCTGTTACTGGTTCCAAATCAGACTGGGGATCTTCGGAAACCAGTAACTCCTCAGATTCCTCTTGGAAGAGGAGCGGCAGTTCTTTTGGCACCTCTGGAAGCTTTGGTTCCATGCATGCCTGCAAGGCCACCGGAGGAGGGACAGTGGCACTGGTTATCGTAGACGTGGTTGTGCACGTGGTGGTTGTGATGATGGTGCTGCTACCTAGCCTGCGTAGCTTCACAGCCTTCTTCCCCTTGGATTGCCCCTGAAGAAATCCCTTCATTTTCTACTGCCTGCCTAACAAACCAACTAAACAAATAAAGCAATGGAGATTGAGGAAGGAAACTAATAGAAGGTCAGAGAGTGTATGTAAATTTTATTTTTAGAATGATGATGGTGTAATTCTTTTACTAAAATGTGACCTGCCTGCCTAAACAAAGCCCCCCCCCCATTATATAATGTAATTAGGAAAATTCCCCCCCCCCCCGACCCACTGTGGCAGAGAAGCCAAAAAATTTTACAAATACGGATCGACAAATATATGATGAATCAGCTATATTCATCAGAAAAACTGATCCGTTTTTATATTCATCCCCATCTCTAGAGTCTACCATATTCCTAATGTCTCTGGCGAAAGTGCTGGATTTTCACGGGAGATTTCTTTCCTTTTTGTCCTCTATGTTTAGGGCTATTTATGACAGCCTCTGGGTAGTTTTGAAGACAATATGTTGACTATGATGTATCATAAAGTACCCACCACAGAAGTTTGAATCGTGTTGCATCTGTTACACGAGCATTTGTGTGCAGGTGCATTACCATTCTATGCTACTGTGCCATGGCCCTGCTTGTATAATGAAGAATGAGTCAAAACTTGGTCCAGCCACAGCAGCAAACAAGCTATTCTTTAACTTTGGATGTCTCTAAGAAGGGGGAGGGGGGGCTACTCAGTTATATGGGGATCCTTGTCATAGCACTCAGCATGCTGACTGGGGATGATGGGAACTACAGTTAGCTGCATCTGGAGGGTGGCTGTAATAATTCCTCATGTTCCTGGTACCTATTTTGCTCTCTTCGTAACACATGCTTTAAAACTGGCACGATCAAGCTATTAATCATAGATAACTCACCATTTGAACTACCATCATGTTAATGTTTGAGAGAGGTAACTGAGGTAGTTTTTTGTGTTTGAGAAATCAAACTGATGAAGGAAGATCTGTGCTTACAGTCTAAAGACCAGTCACAGAACACAGCTAGTTAATTTGCAAAATACAGAAAGTGAAGAAAACTCCAACTGTGATAAACTTAATCATTACTTAGGGAATTGTCTCTTCTCATGACTGCTGACTAAATATAGTGTTTTAGGCAATAAGATCTCTGTGCCCTCTGTCTTTTCCCAAACTCAGGAGAACCTGTAAGCTAACCTGATTTATTGTGTTACCTTCCATGCTCCTGGAAGGATCAGGATCTTTTATGTTTCTGTGACAGTAGAGAAATGGAGACTGTTGGGAGTGATCTATTACTCTGCTCGTTCAACAAGGGCCTTTGTCAAGAATTTCTTTTATCTATTTTTCAAAAATTTCCAGGTAGATCCGAAGAATTTTACTTTTCATTGTTCCTGTCAGATTGTGTCCTCCAGACCCTAAGAAGAATGCCAACAAATTGAAGCCAGTTCAGAGGAAGGCAACAAGAATGACCGGGTGACTGGAAACCAAGCCCTATGAGGAATGACTGAAAGAACTGGGCATGTATAGCCTAGAGAAAAGAAGTCTGAGGGGAAATATGATAGCACTTTTCAAATACAGAGGAGGGGCAGGATCTGTTCTCAATCATCCCAGAGTGCAGGACACACAAAAATGGGCTCAAGCTACAGGAAGCCAGATTTCATCTGAATATCAAGAAAAACTTCTTAACTGTTAGAGCAATACAATAATAGAACCAATTACCTCGGGATGTGGTGAGCGCTCCCAACCATTCAAGCTGAGCATGCTAAATAATCGGTGGCACTGAAACAGTTTGCAAAACAACCGCAAAACTTTACCAGGTGACAAGAGGGTGACCTGATTCAATAGCGGGCTAGAGTCATTCTGCTTTCAAAAGTTGTATAGAAGAGATAATGTTGGCTAGTGCAGTTTGTTTTATCTTCTTTAGTGCTATAACTTCCATTAACGCTTTTTGTGACTCTTTGATTACAAGCAATAATGATACATATGCATAGCTCCAAGAATTTTTTTTAACGGCATCATGGAACTTGAATTATTATATTTAAAAGGGTGCCGCTTTTATAGCTTGCCCTACCAAACCTGTCTTTCAGAAGGAACATGAGAAGGGGTTGTTTGTCAGTGCGTTATGCCAAGCATTAGTTCCATTCATTATGCAAAGCAAACCAGCTTGTTAGGCCAAACACAATTAAGGAGAAGCTGTGGAGTACTCTGTATTATTGCAGGGAGCCAAGCAGAGGTATATCTGATGAATATCTATTAGGGTGTGCTGCTTTTTCTCTTTGGGTCTCAAGAAAGGAATTTTAGACTCAGATAACAACTTGAGAAGTGAAATGTAGGCAACTGTATTTGTACAGAGGTAGTACAATAGCTATGGGATCTGTTCAGTACCATTTGGTTAAAAGTACTGAATTGTGCAGGAAAGAGAAAATAATATTTTGTGGGTGTTTGTTTGCTAAGATAGATATGATACCCAGTCATTTGTGGGAGATGCTGCCTTCCAGTAAGGATTGTGTGACTAACCTCCACGGATCATGTATTGTAAAATGACAAGGGGACTTTTCCGACTAATACATTCTCCATGATCTTAGGGAAGTGGAGTGGGGAGGGTGGACATAGTTACAGTCATTTGATCCTCACATTTCAAGATCCAGTGTTTTGCTGCAAAATGAATATTTGGGGCTGTGAAATTTAATCCAGATAATTCATCTAAAGTACTAAAACATACAATCACAGATTAAAATCCCCCTCCCGAAATAAGTGACTTGGCTGAGATGAATGGTTACACATCGGTATAGAATATGTAGATATATTTTCTCACTGGGCCCTGCTGGGCCAGATCTGGCAATAAATAAGCATAAACATTCTCCCCTCCCAACTTTCAGTACTTCTCCAACTCTGGTAGATATTTTGCATTTCAAGGTTGGTATCAAAAGCTGGCAAGATGTAGCAAAGAAAAGATTTTTTTTTAAATGTAACTGATGCAGTACATCAGTGATGGTCTATTAGACAGTCTGGGGGGAAAAATTCAGTTCCCCTGCCCCCCTGCTGAGGAGCAGAGAATGTGATTAATTTGCTAATATCCTGAAGTGGCTTGCTTAAGCCACTTCTCAATATTGGCAAAGTGAAACCAGAATACTTGCTTTAAATTGGCTCCAGCTAGATGGTCCAGAAGCATCATGGTTGGTGGTTATCAAAAACTGCTAAGAGGTCTCAAAGAACTTAAAGAGCCACACTGTATGGCTCAGTCCAGTACAGAAGTCTTGTCCTAACTGCTGCAATGCATTAAAACCTGAACTAAGCTCATTGGGTTACAGATGTTTCTTCCACTTTCCCTTTTCCATTAACCATGATTAGATTTGACAAATATAAGAAAGAGGCTGATTTCAATCTCATAGTGTAACACTGTTTTTGGCTAACAGCACAAAAAAGTGAGTGAACTGGTTGCATGCAAGAACACCTCTTTCGGGGAGCTCTCTCTACAGTCTGTCTCCCCATGTGACCTCATGATGCCCCCACAATGATACAACTGTGTAAGAAAAAACTCACAGGTGCTGACTATGCCTCTTTCCCACTTTCCCACATGATCTCTAATCTTTTTTTCTCCTCATCTTCTCTGGGTCATCACCTCTAAGGGCAACTGTTCTTTATCTAGAAAATCATAGGCTCAAGGTTTTCAAATCATTGGAAAATGTTAGTCTTTCTTGCCTATGTGGCCTGTGGAAACATCCCCAATGAAAAGGCGAGGTGAGGAGACAGGAAGCATTCGGAGCTCAAAAGCCATACCTATAGGACATCTCATTTCATCCCTGTTGTTATATATTAAAAGCTACTTCAGACATTGAATGAGACCAATATTGGTATTGGTCAGTCCAGCCTTCCCCAACTTGGTATCTTTCCAACAGATTGGGCTATAAGTCCAGCCACTCCCAATTAGTGTGCCCAATAGGTATACTGTTTGGGGATGATATGAGTTGTAGTCCAACACATCTCAAACTTGTGATAAACTTGCTTAGGAGATTGCTAACACCCAGCAGAATGGGCTGCACAAAGCTTTCTTGAGCTGGGATGATGAGCTACATGTCTGTACTGCCTCTGTGGCTCGTTCTTCAACCTATCATAAAAAAGCTGACAGAGCAGTCAAAATATTGAGCTCTTTTGACTTATGTACAGTCTCCAAGATAGTCAAATGATTTGTGAATGGAAATATACCAGGCAACAAACAACCTGGCCATAATAAAAGTCTATTGGCACAATTTTGTTTCAATGAGAGGATCGTGGCAATGATAGACCACTGACTCACTATTAAGCATGATATCAGAATGCAGTTTTTCTCTCATAGCTCACACCTGAGAGCCCAGCTGCATGGTCAGATTGTTCAAATATTACTAAGGCTGCTAATCATATTCTGATATGGCTGGGCCAAATGACCTTTGAATATTTATACATTCTTTGTTGTTAATGTGTCTCGTAGTGAAAGCTGCCGCATCAAAGCAGTACCTCCTGCAAACCAAGCAAATGAGGCATGCATGCCTCCCAGATTCCTTTAGCTAAGCCCACAGTGATGCTCTGTCACACTTGCTCTTCATTAACTTCCCTAAGAAACAGAGTTGACATCCGTAGAGAACTGTCCCTGTCATCTTCATCTTAGAAGCTACAGATGGGGTGATATCTATTTTACAGGATCTTCTTTATATAGAGAATCACAGAAAAGATCTTGGAGATCATTAGGGTCAATCCTCAGCTCAAGTGTAGGGTTGGCAGTGAGGGATGCAGTCATAGCTCCCCTGCCAGATGGCTATCCAGCTCCAGTTTAAAGACATTGTGCAAAAGACAACCCACCATCTCCCCTGGCTGAATGCTCTACCATGATATAGCTTTTATCATTAAGAGAACCTTCTCATAGGAGATCTTTTTCTACTGGTGTGTAGAGAGAAGAGAGTCCTCATTTTGAAGATGTCCTCTGTCTGAATGGTTGTTTGAGTGAAGTATAAAAATAAAGAAACATAAGAGGGGGAGTTATATCCTTGAAGGAACAGGAGGAGGAGGACTGTTGTGGTGGGACATCAATAGGTGGTACTTGGACAGCATCCTTTTTATACCCTTCTCCAGTCCAGTGAGATATATGATATCAAGTCAAATTATAATAAACACTGATTTGCATCAGTACATATAACTTAGTATGTTGCCAATGCTATGTAAATCTGTGTCTTCTTTTGTGATCTCTGGAGGCATTTCCAGTTTTGGGGTGTTGTTGACATACTCACTCAACACTGTCAGGCTCAGCTGTAAATCCTGGGAAGAAGTTCCACCATCTAAACACTAAGAAGTCCCCACTTTGCAAAGCTACTGCTGTGTATCAATCACTGCTCATGTCTCCAAAGATAACATGCGGAGGAAGGCCTGCTCATTTTATTAGTGTGAGATGCTAGACTCACTATTCCTTAGCTTCTTTGGCATTTTCCTGCCATCTCTTCAGATGGCCTTTCTAACGTACTCAACTTTATTCAAAATAGTTTACATTTACAATAATCAAAATATAGACATCCATAATAAAACAACAATATAAAAAAGCAGACTGGCAAATGAAAAGTCCTAAATAGGGTTCACCAAATAAAAGCTAATCTGTCTAGACGCTAACACAAGAAAAGGAGTAGATGAATTTCATCAGCCTATAGAAGGCTGTACATAATGGGGTAAGATTTTCCATAAAATCTTAGGGTAAGACTACACAGCGAGAAAAATGTGAATGCATCCACTGTGAAGTCAAACTCAGGAAGTCAGGTTTCCCCAGGATAATTCATTTCCACCAACTACACAGGAGTCAGCAAAGAGAAGGGAGGAAATTAGCCTTGTTTGTAGCTTGTTAACCATTCAAATTCTTTTCTCTCTACCCATTGTGCCAGGATCGATCGATCAATCAATCGATCTATCAATTGATCAATCGATCTATCAATTGATCGATCTATCGATCTTTTTTCTTTTTTTCTTTTTCTTTCTTTCTTTAGGCTTGCTGTCCTAATGCTAGGACTGCTAGATGACCAAAAGGAAAAGAGCAAAGAACCAGCAAAGACTAAGGAGGAAGTTTTCAGTCAGCCTTGTTTCCAGCTTGTTAAGGTAGCTCTGCGCCTCCTATAAATCTGGACAGCCAGAGTACAGCTAAGTTAACAAGCTGGAAATAAAACTGACTGAAAACTTCCTCCTGTCTCTCTACCAATTCTTCTTCATTTTCTCTCTCTCTTTGGCCACCTAGCTGTCCTAGCATTAGGACAGTAAGCCTAAGAAAGAGAGAGAGGAAAGGGAAGGGAAAAGGGAAACAAGCAGCCCTAGGCTCCAGATGCAGAAATTTTTTTAAATGTTTTTGAATTCTATAATATGCACAATCAGATCCATTGCAAAATAAAACATTCTATTAAACATTTTTAAGTATTTGCATGTGCACTTTGGAAGCTGAAGTTATTGAAGACTGTTGAAAATTAAAAAAATAAATAAATGCAACATATTGTGTGCAAGGAAGAGCCTTCAGGAATATGTAGTGGAGGATGAGGGCTCTGATATAATGGAGCTGCGTTACTTAATCCCTGATGCTAAAATATTGGTGTTTCCAACAAACAAGAGTGTATTAATGTTTGTCTTTTAAACACTGGAAAATAGAGGAAAATACCACCACTGCCACCACACACCACATTAAGTGGGCACAGACAAGTTAGAATTCGAAATTAAAGATTCCTAAGGATGTGAGACTCTTAGAGTTAGAAAAGCCACCTAAGTACTTCAACAGTATCTGGAGGGTCACGGTTTGCTCTAAACTCTGGGGGCTTCAGGCAATACCAGTGACAATGTACACCTTTTGAGAAACAGGTGTCCTGGAGGATCTTTGCACAACATGTGATTACCACAACTGTGTCTACGAGGGTGTGGACTGAAGGAGCTGGACTTAACCGCAAGGTTCTCCTAGCAGGTCGGATGTGAAAAGGACAGGCTGCACCTGTGGGTTTAGGTCACTAGAAGCCTCATTCTCCCAAGCCCCTTCTTTCTTTCATGGGCATGCCCTGGCCTGCCAGCCTTATTGTGCCACATATTCACCTCAGTGGAGAAGCACGTCAGCCAGTAACGGCTGGGTGCCATGGTGGTTGTTTATATTTGTTTACCTCTCTGGACTCCCCAAGGTGCACATAAGGAAGGAGGCTAAGTAATTATACAGCAAGGCTGCAGTAAAAGGGCTCCTTGGGGCAGGTCATTCTGCAAGACACACAGCACACCTCCTGCTAAACATGCCAGCCAAGTGCAATGATGTGGCAGAACCTCACCTAGCTGTCCACTCTCACAGCTCCTCAAGTTTAACCCTATGCTCCACACAAGGTGGAGAAAGAGTTCAAGGCATTTAATTACCAACAGAGAGCCCTTCATTTATCTAAGCACCAGAGTTTGGAATGTAATTTTTTAAAAAAGCAATTCATCTCCCTTATCCCAAGGAACTGATCCTTCATTGCAGTGCTCTGAAGGAGCTTGTTGACTCACCTGACACTTAAACAAAACTGTGTAGGACTGATAAGCAAATGGCACAAACCCCTTGGAAGAAGCGATAGCAAGAAATCAACAATTATGGTGGTTTTCTTTATAAACCTCTATAATAAAAACCTGCAAAGGCCTCGGTTACTTCATTAGCCTTATGTAACCATTTTGATCAATGCAGTAGCTGGAGTATGTTCATAGAAGTATAGAAGAAAGAGACAGGTGTGAGCATTATGCTCAGTCCTAAATACATATATTGGTAAAAGAATATGCCCAGTGGTCATCCAGATTGGTGTGTTGCAAGCACAAGACAAAACAGATGGCAAAGTGACCATAGAGCATTCAAACAAATCATAATGGCACAAGCAAGAGAGTTCTCTCACATGCCAGAAAACAACACTTCCTGCAGGTTGCTAATTTTTAAACCAGCATCTGCTTCTGTGCCTTTAAGAAGTTTGATCTGCAAAACAATGTACCCTGCAAGTGCCCTGTTCTGGTATAATTTCATGTACTTTAAACCCTCAAATCAAATGAGCAATGGCAGGTTGAGTCCAAGTCTACTTCAGGTTTGCAACAGAGGGGATGTGATAAACTGGAGCAGACAAGAGGACTTCATCTGCAGTGCACTTTCAAACTGAGCTATCACAGGGTAGCCACCACAATCTAAACATCATTATCTCCAAGCGGTGTCTCCTGATAGGGAGATTTCAGCCCAGGGGATTCTGTAAGAGAACACACTGTGCTAGCACCTGGTATTTTTGCCTCACAGAGAATAATGATTTGGACCAAAGTGTTGTCATGAAGGTGGCTGCAGGATGTCAGAGGCTGGTCAATGCTCTGGGTCATTTCAGCCTTCTTTTGTAGCCTGATGGCATAGAAGAGAACCTAGAAAGCAGGAACAGGGAATCTGTGGCCTTTGAGCTGTTGCTGGATTACAATTTCCATCAGTCCTAGGCAGCAGTGTCAATGGTGAAGGAAGAAGCAAGGTGTAGTTCAGAAATGGCTAGAAGAACACACAGTCTTCATTTCTGTTTTAAAGCTACCTCTGAGGGGCCAAGTGACCCAAAAAGAAAACATGTTCTGGCTTGTTGTTGGCTGTTTAACAGCAGCTTAATTTGCAAAAAATAAATAAATCAGTATTCAGATGAAGCTTTATCTTGTTTGGAGATGATTCTTATTGCCTGCTAATATTTGAAGATGATATGCCATTAAAGCCACAGGAAACAAAAAAGTTAACAATCTTATATATATTGTATATGTGGTTTTAAAAATTTTTTCCTTTTAATACAACCAAATACATATCTTCTAAGTTCAAATACTACCCATGAATATCCAAACAAAACAAAAAAAAGTGTCCAGAGCAGGGAGAGAAGCAACCAAGTAGTGTGTGAGTACATATAATGTCTGTGTATATTGTGCAGCACAAGAATACCAGATTGCTCAGTGGTTTAGGCATCTGGTTGTGGAGCGAGAGGTTAGGAGTTCAATTCCCCTGCTGTGCCTCCTTGACAAGGGATGGACTTGATGATCCAGAGGGTCCCTTCCAGCTCTGCAGTTCTGAGATATAATACTCCTATGCATTTTTTCTTGTGCCTCTGCATAATACATGGTTCAATCCCTTGCATCACAGTGATATTTAGAAACTCAGACCGTGGGGCAAAAATCCTCAGAACTGGAACTTGAGACCCCTAATGCAGAACACAAGAGACATCAAGAACTCCTACAGAAGTTTATGGGGAATATTAGGAGGAGGAGGAGGAGGAGATCTGGGCAAATGAAAAAAAAATTAAATGTATAAGATATTTTCTGGCCTCAGCATCCTTATCATAATGTTGACAGGTTCGCAAGGTTTTTAAGAAGGATCCCCATATTCAGTAATTGCTTTCTTCATTCTGGAAACATTGCTGCTATAACAAACTTCATAGACCCATCCCTACATTTTCCTGCAAAACCAAGTCAGCAAAAATCTAAACAGCAACACAGGGTTACCCTATGGAGTTATCACAGAGTACTCAGATTCTGTACAACACAATGGGTATAGGAAGACTCAGCAAATCTGGAGATGTGGCATCTGTGAAGGTTGGTCTGTTAGGACGAATGGGCTACTGTCCCACTTTGAAGCCACACTTCTCTGCCATCTTCCAGAGGTCCACCTATGCCTGCCTCCTGGCATGTCCAGCTTCATCACTCTGTATGCAATTGAGAGGAATAGAGAATAAATGTGAGGGAATGACGCCAACTGTCCTGCTTTGAAACCGGGCACAAAGGGAAGTAGAAACATTTCTGATAAATGAGCAAGCTATATTTTGAGGGCATTGTTTCTCTAGATAAATGGTATGTTAGTTATTGCTGTGACA
The DNA here is from genome assembly GCA_037013535.1 of Intellagama lesueurii. Classification (NCBI taxonomy): domain Eukaryota; kingdom Metazoa; phylum Chordata; class Lepidosauria; order Squamata; family Agamidae; genus Intellagama; species Intellagama lesueurii. The sequence continues at coordinate 182,929,718 of JBAJHW010000002.1, forward strand.
ACTGAATGGCTAAAAGCACTGTGGGAGCAGGCTAGTTGCATACAAAGCAAGAGGGCAGAATAGTAGCCACACGTTTTGAAACACACATAAAAGCAGCTTCTATATGTCTCTTCCTCTAAAAAAAAAAGCAATTGGGGAATTATGGCTCATCCAAGGGACAACCCCAAAAACCCCATGGCTGCTATGATGGGATAGTTAATATGGTGCTTATAAGCAACCTGGAAACTGCTGCAAGCAGGCCTATTACTATAGAAGCCATACCAAAACAAAGATTGTATTTATGCAGTTCCTGAAGATATTCTGCCTCCCCAGATATTTATTTTATTGCATTTCTGGAGCACTCAGCCTCATCCTGAGGTCGGAAAAGCAGGATCCATCTGAACAGCTTCCTAGACCATGGAGGCTCTTTCAGAATAGTACAGAGAGTGGGAGTCTGTCAGCTCAAGAGGAGTGCTCTCAGAGATCACTCTGAGCTCCCTTGCAGACTAAACTGGATGCATGTTTATCTCTCTGTGTGTGATTAAATAAATAAATAAATTCATTTACATCCTGTGAGTATTTTTAATGTGAGATTATCAAACACAAATTACAAATTAAATGCACATTAAGGTGTGGTTACACGTCAAAAAACTCCTGGATTTGTGTCGGATTAACCATGCTTGAAATCATTTTTAAAATATCTGTTTACATGACATACAGCTAAGCGCAAATTTTTGGGGCTAAGAAGAGTGCTTTTTGTTTGGGAAGTAAGCTTTTTTAAAACACCCACTAGGGCCTTGTTTATCTTAACTCAGTTATGAACACAATTTATTTTGAATGGTTTTTCCATGTGTGCTTGCCTGTGTCAGAATAAATTGTGTCTGTGGGGTTTGTCAAGTATCGGATGCCAGGATCACGGGTTTCAGACTACAGAGTAACCTTGCAGTTGAATCTGTTATATTTGTTTTCCTATCTGTAACACTGATCTAGCACTATGTCAGTTTGGGGGAAAAACAAAACAAATATTAAAAATCACACCACAGGAGAAGAACATGGCTTTTATCCCTGCCAATCATATCAATGTGGGAAGTGAGTTGGCGGAAGCAGCAAGGGGCTGGGAGAGTCAGCTAACACACAAGGATAGGGAGGTGCAGGACAAAAACCTCAAAAGTGGTTCTACGACGATGTGCCAACAAGCAGGATTCTCCTCATAGCTATAGCAACATGTGGTTTTATTTCAGTTTTTTGGTGCAGACATTTCACTCCAGGTATGCATAGTCTTCGGAGGGCAAAGCACAGGAAACCGGAACCCTGCAATGCCATTTTTAAAATTATTTTAAAAGCCCATGTAGCCCCCTCAACTAATATACCACACATCTTACACCTGGGTTAAAAGATGTCCCAAGAAAACACACACACTGACCCCAAAGCCATGACTATAAACTGACCTAAAAAATCCCAATCCAGGTCCTGATTTATTCAATAGTGTAACCATGCCCTAAGTTAGGCGATGCAGTCATGTTACACACCAATTTAAGGGTCATCTGCCTACTTAAGGTGTTTGCTCAAGAAAGGTAAAGTGGCTTTAAAGTGGCAATATGGAAAGTTACCTAGGAAGCTGACTTATGCCAAGGCAGGCCAATGCTCCATCCTGCTTAGCGCTTCCAAATTTATTACACAAATGCAATATACTTGATAAGGTCTAAGGCGTTTTGTCTGCAGCACTCTGCTAAATGTATAGTTAGTGGCAATTCTGTGTTTGTTACTGCCTAATGGGTGAACCCTCTCTCAGTCTCACATTCTTGCCTACTGAATCCTACCTCAGTTTCAAGGGACAGCACTAGAATACCCAATGAGAACCAGCATTGGGTGAGGAAGAAAACTAGACAATGAAGCTATCGAGATTCAAAAACATCCATTTGATCTTAGATTAGAATTGTGTCTCGAGACACTTACTGCTTTTAGACCATCTGACAGAAGAGAACAACCATAACTATTCCACCCGCCCTCCACACACCCCAAAAGCAATTCCCATGAAGTCTCAAGTCGCATAGCAAAGAAGCATTTGGGCAATATGTTTGAACTTCTGGGTTCTTCTCCACATGGGAAGCTATATTCCCAAACTTTGGAGGTTGGTTTCTTCATTATTATGCAACATGTGTCCAGCCCTTCTGCTCCCCATTGCCATTCCTGATTTTTTCCCACCCTAGCAAGTAATGTTACAAGGGGCTGAATTTTCAGGGTGAGAAAAAAAAATGTAAATGTGGGTAGGGGCTGGGGAGCCATCAGCTGTGACCTGCTCAGAAGGCAAGGCATCAAATCCACAGAAGGAAACAAAGGCTGGATAGATTAGCATTTCCAAACTGAGCAAAGACTGGGCCCCATTACAGAGCTGTTTATTCTAGGCATTGATTTTCAATATTTAGAATGATTAGCAAGTGAAAGCAGATTGTTGCCAAGATGGATCTGTGCCAGCCCTGTGCTCAATAGAAGAGAAAGAGCCAACAAATAAAAGGACGGCAAGAACCGGAGAGAAAAGAAGGGCTTATGTGTATATTTTCCCCTCTGAACGGGAGAGTGGTTGGAGGTGTTGGTGTTTGCCCAGTAAGAAAGGAAGATAGATTGCAGGACAGCTGGAGGAAATACTGTAAACAAACAACATAGTAATAGTTGTGCTGATCCAAAGACTTGATTACTACCTTGGAACCTTTGCTCCTCCATCCCGTGCAGGGCACAGACACTGCTTTTGTTTTATTTATTATTTTACCTACAGGAAGTCAAACTCTGAAACGTTTTGATTCCCTTATTGGCCCCAGAAAGATGCACTGTTGGCTTTGCTTGGAAGAGTTGGTGTGATTTGCAGGCCATCAATCTGGACATCCCACCAATTTGGGGGAAAAGCTATTCTATGTTACTAGTACGCCGGAAATAGTTAGCAGAAAGGGCAAAGGCTATTGCTCCTAAGACAGAAGTAGTCATGGGCCAGAACTTGAAAATGTTTTGTTTTTTTTGGACTACGTTTCTCAGACCCTGCCATCATCAGTGTTCCTATGTTTTGCCTCTGATTTTTTAATATCACTGTCCTTAATGTTAGATTTATAGTAAGAATAAGCAACCATAAATCTGACATTAGTAATATTTAAAAACCAGCGTGAGAACACTCCTGTCTCCTCAGACACCCCTGAAGCCATTCTTAAATAAATGAATTTAAAATACAGTTTCCAAAGGGAAAACAGTAGAATAAGAACATATCAAAGGATTCAGTTCTATCACCCTGGTCTAGAACAGGGGAAAACACTTTTTATTTCATTACAGACATGAATCAGCATGAAGACATGAATCAGCGTGTGGAGCTGACAGCATGTGATCAGGGGTTGATAACCCAATCTGCATGTAGCAGTGGTTCCCAACCTTCTTAAGACTGAGATCCATCCATTAAACCTCTTTGGGCATCCTTGCTTGACCTATCAGTGATGTGCAAGGCTGAACTGTGGCAGCCCACCCACAGAATTCCCTGATTCATTAGTGGGATCCCATCTGAAAGCTTGGGAATCACTGTTAAGTTGGGCTATCCAGCCAAGCAGATCAGCAGCTAGAATTGAATGGGAAAGGGAGGCATGACTTCAGCAGCCTCTGTTCCTGCGCATAAAGGCATGGCTGTGCACAGCATAGATCATCTCTATGAAATTCAGTGAGCCCACAGTGATCTCACAGGGGCCCACTGCCTTGAAGCCACACTTGGAATAAAAAGGGACAAGGAAATCTTCGCACATCAAAGTGGCTCAATGCACATACGGCAGGCAACACAGGTACTGTAGGTAGCGCCACATCAAGATGGAACCCTTGCCTTGCTGGCAGAAAGTGCAATGTACTGCCAGAACATGGATGTGGACTGTCGTTCCCTGGGGTTTGTGCAAGGTCAAAGCATCCTGCCAAGAGAGAGGAGAGAAGGGGAAAATTGCTCTTAGCGACATGAATCCATCCCTTGAACAACCAGCCTAGGCAGAATCTAATACTTAAAGTAGGCATGTAATAACTGCATCTTCTGCATGAAGGGTGCAGTTGTTAAATGGAAAGAATCAAAAGGCTCACTAATGTTCCCCTGTAATAAATATTATGTGTCAAGGCTCAGGAAGGAAAAGAGGTCAAGTGTTGCTAATATTTAGGGAGAAGTATACATTCCTTCAAATATCTGTGTAAATTGGTCTGTATTACTACCCAAGCTATATGCTCTATGACAACAATTTGAGAATTTTCTTCGTCTGTAATTTTTGTATTTCTATTTCCTCTCCTTACTCTGAATTCAATCTTGCACCAAGTGATTCTATTTACAGGCCAAACTCATCTGCTATTCTTGGCTTACACAAAGACTTTTCTCCAACCTACCTGTGTTAACCTGCTTAACTGTATTTGGATAGATTTATTACCCTTCACTGATCTTTGACTGACTCATTATGACAACCATGAAAATCTATACTTTTCCTCTCTGAAGGACTATTGACTACCTTTAACGACCAGTATGAAGGCCAACACCACACTGAAACCTTTGCATTTTTACGCCACCTCATCTACATCTCAGTCTACTGAGAAACCAGGCATCTCATCTGGAAGCATCTCTCAGTTCAGGGAGACGACTGCTCAGGCAGAGCCAGATTCAAATAGGGTGCCCTTTTATAAGGTTTCCTGTCCAGAAAGGTCCAAAGGAGTGCAGTGTGTACCTGAAACTGGTCCAGAGCCCAAGGCTATTTAGCTGCCTAGGCCAAAGTTCTAATTCATAATTCTGTGGTGTACAACATGGTGTAGCTACTCAATAGGCATTGTCCTAAGAGGCAGAGGGCAAACATCTTTATGAAGTGCTGTCTGTAGCCCATGTTAATTGAAAGATTTAGAACCATAAGAATAGTTCTTCATCAACAATTCTCAACACCTCAACAGCAGATTGAGCAGGTGTACAAGTCATAGTCCTCCCTGTCCTGGTGAAATGTATTTGATTTCTATTTAAATTTGTATCTACATACAAAAATTAGCCAGAGCCAATGTCAGATCTGTGTCTTGCTTGTTAATGTTCTCTTCCTCCTTTGTAAAGCCTATGTTGCCATTCTATCAGATGCATGCAATTTGCGCTTCCAAATCATTTGGTGAGATCATGAGCTGCAGGATGTTCTCCCAACCGGGTTCCAGCTCTGCAGTTCTAGAATGATGATGATGATGATAAGGGGCTCCCATGAGGGTGAAAGAATACCTTATGAATTTATTTCTTAAATCTTCTATATTAAAAATGTACACGCTACTTCTACAGTCCCACTTGCCCTAATGGAGCAGTCATCAGTGTTTATGTTTGCCTCATACCTTATGCTCCTTCTTCAGCCAGTGAAAAAAGAAGCAGCCCTCCCCATCACAAAATTGACCCCATGCTATACAGAGAGAGCAAAATACATTTTTGTTTTTCAAAATAGTTGTTTTAATAATCTGTGTTGAGCAGCAGGAGGGATGGGGGTATGAGGAGTACATGAACCTAGCAGACTGTAATTTGCCCAATCTTGGTATAGAGGACAGCTGTTTATTGAACAGAAATGATAAGCATTTGACAGAGATGTTTAAACCAGTTCTATACCAGTCACTCATGTGTTTAGCAAAGTGAGTTCTCGACATTAAGTGTACCATGTAGACAAAAACTGAAATCCAGTAGGAACTCAAAATTAGTTTGCTGTTACGTATGTGCCGTTAAATTGGAACTGACTTATAGAAACCTGAATAGGGCTTTTGAGGTAAGTAAAATATATAAGGAGTGGTCTTACCAATTCCACTCCCCCAGTGAATTTCCATAGTTGAGTGGGGATTCAAACCCAGGCCTTCAGAGTCCTAGTCCATCAGTCTATTCACTATACCACACTGGGTATCTGCAACTAGAGAAGGCCCATTGAATCAGTGGAACTTCAGTAGGTGTTGAGTTGACTCACCAAATCCTCACTGATTCAATGGGCCTACTCTTATTGTGACTTATTATTGGATTGTAGCCTACACATGTAGAAAAGTAACAACCAACCACTCAAAGTAAACTTTTTAGCCTCCTCATACATGTGAGGCATTAGACCTCCACCCTTCTGGATCAGCCTTTCTGATTCTTCCTAATAGCTTTGCCAACGGCATTAAGGCACTTCCACCACAGGAAGATAGCAGATTATGGGCTTTTTACAGCTTTGGATGGCATTTGATCATCCAATGATTTTTTTCCACTGTGTCTTTCCTGATAAACTATTCTTTTTTTCTCTCCCTATGGCCATGACAGGCCTTTTTGAATTACAGAAGAAGATTTTTTACAATATCCTGATTGCTTTAGCAGGGGATGAATCAAACAAATGACATCCTTTGAAGCATGTATGAGAGAAACACATGTTCTTCTCTCCTCCCTCCCGCCGAACTTAGTGATGTTGTCTTTTTTTTTTCTTTTAACAGGGCTAGAGGGCTAAAAAGCAGCTGCCCGACTCACTTTCAGCCTGTATGGAAGTCCAGAGGTGACAGATACCCAAAGAACACTACCATAGACTCATCTTGTCTCATCCATGAATTAAGACCAAGAGTACTGGAAGTCTGCAGGTGCTACTGACTGCAGTGGACCAATTTAACTGAGTTAATAGTGCTTAACAGGCAATCTTGGTGAAAGCAGAAGCTTCAGATACAAGAAACAGTCACCAGAGCAACTACCAGGCCAGAATATGTTTAAACTGCCTTTTTCCTTTCTTTGACTTCTTAGAACTTGCTGGCCATGCTGCTTGACTCTTAAATAATCCAGTCCTTCTGATTTCTAAGCGGACCTGAATAAGATGGATTTCTGTACTGTGCAGCTCCTCAGTCTTACATCTGAGTAGGAAATGGAATGGAGTGGTTGTGGTACAGATGGTTGTGTGAACTGGTGGATTTTGGATGCTGTACCATGGCTTGTTGACCGACCATGATTGTGTAGGCTGAAAGAAGTAATTTGGTGATGTTTTGTGGATCAAAGGACATGACACAGGTTTCAATTTTGGAGTCCTGGGATTAAAGTCAACTGGATTACCTGGATATCTCTTTCATAAGTGGTAGGTTGCTACTCTACCAGGAAGATGTGACTACAGAGCAATGCACACTCTGCATCTTGCTGGGATTAGGACCCAACTTTCACTGGTTGCAAACAGCCTTTGCTGTTTGCAAGCTGCCTTTGTTTTGCCTTGACCGAGCCCTTAATTTATTTCATGTTAATAATGGACAGATCACTGCAGTATGAAAAACTGCTTCTACTCAAGTGTTCTACATGGCTCTGCCTCCAGAGATGCCTTAGCTCTGCCTCCTGCCCTCTTATTCAGAGTTATACTACCTTGTCCTGTGAGCGCCCTTAGAGGGGAGCACCCAGCCCTGCCCTCCTCTGTTGCTCAGTGCTTTACCATTTAAGTGCACAGTTTGAAGAGTCTTGTTCACATGAAACCTCTACATCTGAGTAAGAACCCTGGAATAACAGAGTCCCTGCTCATGACTAGAGCTTAAAAGAGGGGAGGAGGCACTCCTATTCAGGCCAGGCACTGAAACTGTGAAGAATGTGATGATGGAGGGAGCCAGGGCGAGGCAATCCCCTTCTAAATGTGTTCACAGTGCCAAGTAATACAACGCATGAATGGCACCATTCTCAGTTGGCACCAACTGCCACTGAGATAGCTTTGTTACTGGACCACAACAGATCCATAAATGAATTCTTGCTGTATGATAGAAAAGAGCCACTGACTTCTGTGGAGAAAGATGGTGTAAGCAAGGAGCCAAGCCTGTTTTGTGTTCAAGTGTTCTTTTTTTTGTTGTTGTTTTGTTTTTAGTGTGTAGATTCCCTGGCAAGGCATTGGTGCATTCTCCTTCCAAAAATATCTCCTTTCAAAAAACCCTTACGCAAAGCAGAATGGGGCTGAAATTTTAGAAAACTTTTTGTGGGGCAATCCTTCTTGTGGATAGTAAGGTAGAGCACAAAGCACTCAAAAACTAAAACATGAAGAATAAAGGCCATTTTTTTAAAAAAAATTAAATGGTACATAACATGGTGTGGGGTGCTGAGGGTGGATTATTACTCATGGCCATAGGGTACCACAGTACAGCCCTTTTAAAGAGTCTTGGGTGCCCTATAGAGCAGAGATGGGCAAAGTCTCAACTAGAATTCCCATCAAGGGGATGATGGGATCTGCAGTCCCACTCTAAAGGTGGGAAGGGACGAGTCTTTTCCTTGTAACAGATGCTGTCACTTATGCCTGTAATAGACACTGTCACTCAGTGTAAGCACCAGTCATCACGGGAAACACGTTTAGATTCCCCAAAACAGTAACAGGACTGCGTAGGTCCCGCCTAACAAATTAGAAAAGCGCTTAGCTTGCCTTCAACGAGGCCCAAATTCGAATTAACTGGGTTGAGCATCAAACAAATGCCTGGGAAGAACCGAGCAGCCGGGCGGCCATGGCGTGTAACCCACTGCACAACTCGTGTTTGGTCAGTCCCCGCCGATGGTGAAGACGCTGGCGGTGCTCGCAGAACCCCTTTCCTTAAACAATTCTTCCCCTGTTCCCTCCCACAGCTCCGGGGAATAGCTCTGGCCTCTTTGTGAAACCGGCCGGCCTAAACAAACACCACGAGATGCCGCCGCTGCCGCCACCTTCCTGCCTCTCCCGCGCTCGGCCGCCTTTCTCCGGCTTCGTGGTTTTGCCCAGTTAAGGGCGGGAGAAGGAAACGCGCCACTTGGCCGGGAATGGAGGGAGGCGAGGCGGCCTCTGGGTGCGCGGAACAGCCCGGCCCACAAGCTTTGGTGTTTGAAATCATGCTTGAAGGAGGGCAAGTCCGGGCAGGCCGAGTAACGAAGAGGCCGCGACCTGCCTCGCTCGCGTTGTTTTTTTCCCCCTCTCTTTTCTCCCTGAGTACACATCGTGCTTTGTGAGGGGCGGCGTAGTCTCCTCAGCTCACGTTGGAGGGCAAAGTTTACAACCCGGGGAGAAAGTTTATTGTCTCGCATTCTTTCGCTCAAGCTCCTGCTTGGCTGTTGGAAGGCGTCAGGCTCTGAGAGCAGGGCAAGACCCTCCCCGCCTTTCTCCCTGGTTTACGCCCCCGTCGTCCCCCCACCCCCACAAAAAGTACGATTGAATCTTTTGGGTTCCTGTTTAAAAACAAAACAAAAAAGGATGCGGGTACTCAGTCAAAGCCCTTGCTGGCAAAAAAAATAAAAATAACGTCACACTTTATCGGAAGTTCGTTGGGTCGCATCTTAAATTTGGACCAAGGGTTCCCCCCCTCTCCCCGCCTTGTTTGCCAAGCCTCCCTCGTATGACGCTACTTCTCTCTCTCTTTCTTTCTTTCTCTCTCTCTCTCTCTGAGTCTGGCAGCTGCTTCTGTTGCTTGAATTGTCAAAGATATTTGTCACCTATCCCCACTTTTCGTGGACACTTTTCCTTTTGAAGGGATTTTCGTTTTGCAGGGGGGGGGAAGTGAACTTTTCTAAAAGCTACTATCACTTGCACAGCCGTGTCTGCAAATACTCTCCGGCCTAAACTACACGTTTCATACAGGATCCCTGACTCCTGAATCTTCATTTGTGCTTGAAAAAGAAATGAAAGGGACATGTTGTTGTTGTTTAGTCGCTAAGTCGTGTCCGACTCTTCGTCACCCCATGGACCAGAGCACACCAGGCCCTCCTGTCTTCCACTGCCTCCCAGAGTTGGGTCAAATTCATGTTGGTCGCATCGATGACACTGTCCAACCATCTCGTCCTCTGTCGTCCCCTTCTCCTCTTGCCTTCACACTTTCCCAACATCAGGGTCTTTTCCAGGGAGTCTTCTCTTCTCATGAGATGGCCAAAGTATTGGAGCCTCAGCTTCAGGATCTGTCCTTCCAGTGAGCACTCAGGGTTGATTTCCTTCAGAACGGATAGGTTTGATCTCCTTGTAGTCCAGGGGACTCTCAAGAGTCTCCTCCAGCACCACAATTCAAAAGCATCAATTCTTCGGCGGTCAGCTTTCTTTATGGTCCAGCTCTCACTTCCATACATCACTACTGGAAAAACCATAGCTTTGACTATGCGTACTTTTGTTGGCAAGGTGATGTCTCTGCTTTTTAAGATGCTGTCGAGGTTTGTCATCGCTTTCCTCCCAAGAAGCAGGCGTCTTTTAATTTCGTGGCTGCTGTCACCATCTGCAGTGATCATGGAGCCCAAGAAAGTAAAATCTGTCACTGCCTCCATATCTTCCCCTTCTATTTGCCAGGAGGTGATGGGACCAGTGGCCATGATCTTAGTTTTTTTGATGTTGAGCTTCAGACCGTTTTTTGCACTCTCCTCTTTCACCCTCATTAAGAGGTTCTTTAATTCCTCTTCACTTTCTGCCATCAGAGTGGTATCATCTGCATATCGGAGGTTGTTGATATTTCTTCCGGCAATCTTAATTCCGGTTTGGGATTCCTGCAGTCCGGCCTTTCGCATGATGTATTCTGCATATAAGTTAAATAAGCCGGGGGACAATATACAGCCTTGTTGTACTCCTTTCCCAATTTTGAACCAATCAGTTGTTCCATATCCAGTTCTAACTGTTGCTTCCTGTCCCACGTATAGGTTTCTCAGGAGATAGAGAAGGTGGTCAGGCACTCCCATTTCTTTAAGGACTTGCCATAGTTTGCTGTGGTCCACACAGTCAAAGGCTTTTGCATAGTCAATGAAGCAGAAGTAGATGTTTTTCTGAAACACTCTGGCTTTCTCCATAATCCAGTGCATGTTAGCAATTTGGTCTCTAGTTCCTCTGCCCCTTCGAAATCCAGCTTGTACTTCTGGGAGTTCTCGGTCCACATACTGCTGAAGCCTGTCTTGGAGGATTTTGAGCATAACCTTGCTAACGTGTGAAATGAGTGCAATTGTACGGTAGTTGGAGCATTCTTTGGCACTGCCCTTCTTTGGGATTGGGATGTAGACTGATCTTTTGCAGTCCTCTGGTCACTGTTGAGTTTTCCAAACTTCCTGGCATATTGAATGTGGCACCTTAACAGCGTCGTCTTTTAAGGTTTTAAATAGTTCCACTGGAATGCCATCACCTCCACTGGCCTTGTTGTTAGCCATGCTTTCTAAGGCCCACTTGACTTCACTCTCCAGGATGTCTGGCTCAAGGTCACCAACCACACTATCTGGGTTGTCCGGGATATCCAAATCTTTCTGGTATAATTCCTCTGTGTATTCTTGCCACCTCTTCTTGATGTCTTCTGCTTCTGTTAGGTCCCTACCATTTTTGTCCTTTATCATGTCCATCTTTGCACAAAAGGTTCCTTTAATACTGTATCTCCAATTTTCCTGAACAGATCTCTGGTTTTTCCTTTTCTATTATTTTCCTCTATTTCTTTGCATTGTTCATTTAAGAAGGCCTCTTGTCTCTCCTTGCTATTCTTCGGAAGTCTGCATTCCATTTTTTGTAACTTTCCCTATCTCCCTTGCATTTTGTTTCCCTTCTCTTCTCTGCTATTTGTAAGGCCTCATTGGACAGCCACTTTGCTTTCTTGCATTTCCTTTTCTTTGGGATGGTTTTTGTTGCTGCCTCCTGTACAATGTTACGAGCCTGTATCCAAAGTTCTTCAGGCACTCTGTCCACCAAATCTAGTTCCTTAAACCTGTTCTTCACTTCCACTGTGTATTCATAAGGGATTTGGTTTAGATTATACCTGACTAGCCCAGTGGTTTTTCCTACTTTCTTCAGTTTAAGCTTGAATTTTGCTATGAGAAGCTGATGACATTGACATTTAGTCCAGTCATGTCCGATTCTAGGGGGCGGTGCTCATCCCCGTTTTCAAGCCGTAGAGCCAGCGTTTTGTCCAAAGACAGTTTCCGTGGTCACGTGGCCAGCGCGACTAGACACGGAATGCCGTTACCTTCCCACCGTGGTGGTACCTATTTATCTACTCGCATTTACATGCTTTCGAACTGCTAGTTTGGCAGGAGCTGGGACAAACGACGGTAGCTCACTCCATCGCGTGGATTCGATCTTACGACTGCTGGTCTTCTGACCTTGCAGCACAGAGGCTTCTGCGGTTTAACCTGCAGCGCCACCATGTCCCACCCGTGGGACATAGACTCCTTTAAAAATACTTAGCAATATTTAAATTGTGGCCCTGTCCATACCAAACACTAGGGAAGAGCAGGGGGAGGGGTTCTCCACCTTTCACTTGTGAAGGTTTTTTGAGGGGGCTTTTTGGAAAACATACAATGTAAGCCTCTTGTTTTTGCTGTGAACTGCAGTTTTTCCACACTGCTTAGCAATAACCAACCAGAAGTGGTGTGATGAACTACTTCAGTGTGTTTTAGGACATTTGGTTTCCTGCGGTCTAGCCTGATAGTCTGCTGAATATATTCTGTTTTGGGCTGTGATGACATGCTTCACATATGTTCTTAGTAGGTGTAGGTGTGTGTGCAAGAATACATTCTTTTCCTGGCCAGGTGTTCAGTTATTATTCAAGTCTATATTTTTTTGAAAAATCATAAGTCGAAACCCCAAATTTGGCACAGCGCAAGAGCAGAATGTCTGCTGCAATGGTACCATATATGGTGCTGATCTGAAGCTCTCTTTAAAAGTTACAGTTTTTTGTTTGGGCTTTCCCCATTTTTAGAATTGCCTTATAGAATGTTGATTTGCTCTGCCAGCACAAGATCATTGCTCCACTCTCCTGCAGCAATAATAAAGGAAGTGAGAGTGTCACATGGTATGCGACACACGGGGGCAGGAAAATGCTGGTGGCCGTAGATGTCTCTCCACCTGTTGATTCTCTTAACATGTCCAGATAGGAATGGCAGAACTTGCAACCATGAAGCAAGTTGTGACGCCAAAGTAGGAGGGGGGGAAAATAGAACTAGTGTTGAAGGTGCAAGCAATAAATTGCAGTGTGAACCATAAGGGAAATAAATTAGCATCTGGCAGGAATCAGCATGATAATAGCTAGTGTCTGTTTTACGTCTCTGCTGCAAAAAGAATTTTAAAAATGAGCCCCTTCTGCAATCCAGTGAAGCTGTCCTAAACTAAAAGGGATGAAGGGAAAAGGAAAGCATCTCTGAATAGCACACAACCATTTGCTGGATTTGTGCATGCTTTGTGACATTCAGATTTCTGACAGTTAGGATGGTGGTACAGAGGAGGTCTACTTGTGCAGTCACCCTGCATCGCCAAAAAGGAAAAGGAAAAAAGAGGGCAAAAATTAACAAAAAGCCCAAAGTCTACGTAAATACACATTTACTCATATAAATGAAATTGTGGTGATCCAGAAGGGCTTTGAGAGTGAACATTTTAATACTTATTTGGACTGTGAATGTTTTTCCTTCCATTTTGTATGTTCATGGTACTCCAATGTTCTCATGAATAGCACTAGAAAGATTCAAGACCATTTAAGCCTCACATTTGAAAATATTCTAAGACTACAACCCAACATATGCTCACCTTACTGAGGCTTAGCAACAGAGGAGATTGCCTTAAACAGAACGGGTTCCTTCCGTTGTCTACACGGACTGGCAGCAGCTCTCAGGGTCTCCGAGAGGCACCTGTCCTAGCCCTGCCTGGAGATGCCAGGGATTTGAACGTTGGACCTTCCATGTGCAAAACATGTGCTCTCCCGTTGAGCTACAGCCTTTCCTTTAATTCCAAGTAAGGATGTCCTGGTTCATGCTACAAGGACAAGGCCTTGTAATAATGATTAAAAAGGGTTTAAGCATATGCTTGTCAATTACTTCTTTTCATTGTGACCCTGCCAAAGTGGAAGGCTTTCAGAACCGACACAAACTTCTTTCAGGTGTCCTCCGTTTCAGGATATATTTCACATCTTAAAGCACCAAAAGCTCCATAAAATAAGAAGAGTTGTCTTTGTTGTAAAGCTGCCTTTCTTTCCAACACACCTTTGTGCTCCGTGTAATTGTAACTTTGACCTTGTGGTTCCACTCCAATGCAACCCCTGTCTCCGTGCCTTTCTCTGCAAGTGTGTGGGGTTCTCTGCTGTTCATCAGGTGCCCCTGTGACACCCAGAGGTCCTTAGGAGTCCACCCTCCCTGCCTCCCAACATCTTCATAGACCCAACTGCATCTGATCATCCTTAACCTCAAGTGGTTTCATCTATTACTTACGCTTTTGTGTGCCTCCCTGGCTGCAGTGCTTCCTCCTCAGAGTAGGTGGGCTTTTCCCTTTTCTGGACAGAGCTCTCTAGATTAGAGAAAACACAAATATTTTCTAATACAAAGATGGTCTAGGTTTGCTCCTCTCTCTTTTGTTTTGTTTCTGGGTGAGATGGGTTTATCAACCTTGCCTCTTTTTGATCAGCTTTTCTTTTTCTCTCTTAAAGGTGAAATTCTCTCATAATTACATCTGTCTATCACCTGAAGAAGAAGAATGAATGTGATAGAGATTCCCCTTTCCAAACGATGTCTCTAACTTGGAAAGATTTCAATTGATATGTCCAGTAAACCCAATTTTGGAATTGTGCAATGGAAAAAAGTATCCAGGGGTAGGTGCAGTATCTAATAGCAAATAGGACAGGAAAAGGTTATGCACCTCTTACTCATCTACCCGCAAGCCATGCCTTCCTCCCACAGTGTATGATATATTATCTTTCTTCTGTATTAGTACTATGGCTCCCAGTCCTTGTGGTAAAGGTATAATATGTATGTACATTGCAGGATATCCCAGGTGTATTTTGCTTGTGTTGGTTTACACTGCATTTACACTAACCTTAAGGATGGCAAATATATGGATTGCCTTGCCTACAAGCAGCACACGTTGCCTGCACGCTCTCTAGGACACAAGGAATCAATGTGGAGCGGGCCAATGCCATGCTGTGCTTGAGCCTTTCTGGAACAAATTTAATTTAATTTAATTTAATTATTTAGGTAGGTAGGTATGTAGGCAGGCAGGCAGGCAGGCTACTAGGCCACTCTGGCAGTTTACAAGTTAAACAAAACATACACTATACCAACAATGCACATAATAATATAAAATCAAAATCAAAATAAAACAACCAGCAATTTAAATAAAATAGTTAAAATAATATAATATAGAGCAAGACCGCAGGAGTGATAGTATACATGTTGAGACCACACACTGTAATTAGGTGTTATAATTAAGGTGTTGTAAGGTACGGGAAGGCCTGCCGGAAAAGCCACGTTTTTAACAAAGGAGCCTGCCGCTATTCAAAGGCAACGGAAGTACCTATTCCACATATAATAGGGGTTGAGTTTTCCTTATGGGAGAGGAGAGAACTTTGATGGCAGGGTGTGGCTTTTGTAGATACCATGTTTTATAGATACAAATGTTGCAAGTAGAGTGCAACCACGCCTGCACTAAGGACCAAATACAATGACAAGGTGAAGATCCTGTTGTTGGGAGAGTTAGGAGATATTCTGCCATGTCTGGATGCAGTTACACTCTCCCTAAAGGGCCAGGTCTGCAACCTGGGGATGCTCCTGGACCCCCTGCTCTCTATGGAGAAGCAAATTTCTGCCATGGCCAGGTCCGCCTTTTTCCATCTCCAACAGACTGCACAGTGGCAGCCCTAGCTGGACAGGAGATCTCTGACCCTGCTTGTTTACACGGGTGATCTTGGTTGCACTTGAGGACCAATTACTGCCATGCTCTCTATGTGGGACTGCCTTTGAAGGCAATACGGAAGCTGCAGCAGGTGCTAAATGCAGCGGCCAGATGGATTTCAGAAGTTTTGAAATATGGTCACATCTCCCCATTTCTAGGATGCCTACATGGGCTCCCTGTTTGCTTCCATGCCCAATACTAATTTATATACTGCTAATACTAATTTATAAGACCCTGAATGGTTTGGGACCTCATTATTTGTTGGAGCATCTCTCCCTAAGATCTTCTACCCAGCCCACCTGCTCTTCCCAGACTTTGCTGTTGTGGGTGACCACCCCAAGGGAGGCCTGGAAAATGACTACCAGGAACCAGGCCTTCTCAAAGGTGGCAGCAACACTTTGGAATTCATTGTCTGTAGAGGTACACCAAGCTCCCTCCCGCCTGACCTTCAGGAAGCATGTTAAAAATAAGCTGTTTAAGAAGGCTTTCAGGAACATCTTCCCCCTATGAGAGATTTTTTTGATCCATTATATGCAAATTTTTATTTGGTTTAATTTTCACCTCTAGAGGGTTTTCTTATTATTATTTGTGCTTTTTGATATGGTGGTGGGGTGTGCTTTTAACTGTTGTAGACTGCCCAGAATAGTGGCTTGCCACTAAATGGTATATAAATGCAATCCATCCATCCGTCCGTCCGTCCGTCCATCCATCCAATCTTTTCCTTTTGCTTAAAATAGTATTTCCACTCATTTCAAGCTCCAGTTTCTGTAAATATCCAACAATAAGCAGAGGACAGCTCATGTCTGTCTCTTATTACCTTCTTATGAGTTGTGATATTTATTTGAGTGTAGTACAGCCTCACCAAACTAGTGTCTTGGCACTATCCTAAGATGGCATGGTCCCATGTTGGAGAAGACTGGTTTAGTTGAAAGCACAGTTCAAAGGATATGGAAGCCATTCTCACCATCCTAGAAGCATCTCTGGGCTGACTGTGTTTTATATTAGTCAAGAAAAGATATCTTGTACATATTCAGATATTCTTCATTTTTTTTAAATCAAAGGTTGACTCCTGGGTTCAAATACTAACTCCTGGTAAGCTGTGGTTAACACTAAGCCACAAGACACTGCATGCTACCTCCCTTGATATCTACTGTAGAAAAAAGGAGGCCAAATGTGTTCTGCCATATTGTTTATCATGCCCTTTTGTTTTTTCACACAGTTTGAGCAATGCAAAGAGCAAGGAGGGTAAAGAGAAGAGGGAGAGGCTGTGACAGTGTGTGTGTAACTACAGAGAAGCATTGGGGCAGCTAACAGAATGGAGAGAGGGAGCTAATCAAAGTGAAACAGAGGAAAGAAGCAGGTTGAGGAACCGCTACCAGAAAGCATCTCAGAGTAACAGCAGATGAAGGGCCAAACAACATGCTACACATAGCTTGTCATTAGAAGTTGAAATCTTTTAGTGTTTGAAATGTAATTAGGCAGATTTTTATGACTGATCAATCAGTCATACTTGCAGACAAAGCCCGTGCTTACCTCTGAAATCCAATCACAAAACAAAATTGACAGTCTTGGGAAGTGTGAAAAGCTCTTGCTTTGATAATCAAACATTATCAGAACTTATGCAATTTCCTCATTTGAAGATTTATTTATAATTTGGCCTAACAGCAGGAAAAACACAAGGAGCCAGGAGTTAATTTTATGGCTTAATAAATAAAGGACATGGTTTCATCTCATTCTTCTCTGATGCTTTTAATAATTGCAAACAGTACTTAAAACACTGACTGCATTGCACAGGAAACTCTGGGACTTAAGCAAGCAGGGAGACCTGTGCTGTTTCATCATGACTGTCATTTCTAAACAATGCAAGTCCTGCCATTTCTTATCTTCTGTGGTCATTTCCTATGCAGAGGTAGGGTGAACAATAGAGTGCGGGGACCAGCCCACAGAGACAGAAAGAAACTAGAGTGAACCATTTCATTGTATGAACTTTCAGGTTTTCATTGGGAGCCATTTTAAAATTCTCCCCCAGGATGATGCAAATTGGGTGATGCAGACAAGAGCACTGAGTGATACACAGTGGGGTAGAAAAGCAGAGCTTCAAAATAACACATTAGAACCAACATCTTCCTCTGTAATACACTAGATTTTGGGATGATAAGGATATAACTTTTTTTGAGAAAAAAACTCAACGTAAAGGATATGTTTATTTTTCATTAAATAGTTTTATTTATATCTTTTGCAGACTGAAATGTTTTCTGCTCATTCAGGGGGGATTTCTTGTCTTTCAGGTGGAGTTTTTAAAAAGGGGAATTAAAAAGTTCCAGAAAAGGAGCTGGCAATGTAACAAAGAACATAAGATTTACCTTTAACACTTAGTTTTGAACAATTAATTCTCAAAAATCCTCACAATATGTTTCATTAAAAATTGCTTTTCCAAAGTAACTTTCCAAGATCTATAAAAATTCCTAACTTCACATATACATACTCATCTGACAGTTATGACTAGAAAAGGGAGCTTGAAGTTGTCATTCACAACTTGATGAAAATTACAGGTGTGTGACAGCTGCAAAAAAAAAAAAGGCACATTCCATGTTAGAGATAATTATGAAAGAGATTGAAAATAAAGTTTTCAGTGTTGCAATGCCTCTGTATAAATCTATGGTGTGAATATACAATTTGAATACTACGTACTTTTATGGTTGCCGAGCTTTGGATAGCACTAGGCTAAGATACAGAAGAAGGCAAGGAATTGAAGCAATTTCCTGAGGCATTTTGTAATATTTGGGACTTTCCCCTGTAATCATATAGTCACCAATGTAGTCAGTTTTAAAAGGTGATAAAAGAAGGAGGTGGGGAGAAGCTCTCCATTGGTATTAATTCACTTCTTCTACATGTTATCAAATATTAAGAGCATGGATCTGAGAAACAAGTAACAGGCTACATCCTGTAGACATAATCACACTGTAACCGTGACATTGATCCAAATAAAACATGGCCAGATGAAAGTCTGAGCTCTTCCTTTGGACAAACTAATGGTGTCTCAGTTGAGGCCGATATAAGCTCCCTTATCCTTGACATGGTTAGCAAGCATGTCACAGCACGCCTCGGAAGGGTCCTCTATCTCTTTCTGTGGGCCAGGCTGTAAAGGCCCTAAAACCATCAGGAACGCGGCACAAGATGACATTCCAAGCATGCAATGGAGGCAAATAAATGCTGTTTTGTCTGGTTAGCAGGGCTGCTGCTGTGGAAGCAGGCAAAGAATGCAAGCTCTTGGCTTAGCGGACATTGTGAGCTTGTGGCTAGTGCCCCCTCCTCCTTCTGGAGCTTGGCAGAGGGGCCAGGTGAGGGTGATTGTGCTAGCCGTGGCCACACTCCTTAGGGTTTTCTGGAAGCTGTCATCCAAAAGAATCACATTTCCAAGTCTTGTAGTGGCTGCCTGGTTGTATACGTGTGAGAGCGAGCACTTATGTTCTATGTACATGTGTGTTGATATGTATGTGTGGGTGCGGGGACGTCTTTTTCGTGGAATGATATAATGGGTAGTGTCCCCGGTGACTTGGTGAATTGATCAGTGCTTTCAGTAAATAGATAATATGGGAGCATCATCAGTATGGAACACTGTGGTTAGTGGGCAGTGTGGGCTTTTCCACAGATGTCTGTTGGTGTTGCTAAGTTATTAACATACACAAATCTGACCTCGGAAATCACAATTAAAAAGCAGGGGGCTGGGGGTAGGGAAAATACTTCAGTCTCCCAGGACTCTCTCTAATTGATCTTAAAAGTGTCCAATTCTTGGATAAAGGAACTTCAGAGAGATGTTATGATATGAAGAAGAGAATACAGAAGGAAACAATGGCAACAGTTGAACAGCAGGACTTCTGGACCACAGTTCCTTAGGAGGATCCATTTGAGCATCTATGGCTTAAATCAGGATAGAGGTTTCTCATAAAGCCAAGTGTGTTAACAAGTTCACCAGTGCCAAGCTAGCTATGCTGTTTCCAACAACTGTGAATATACTGAATGAAATTATCTGCTCTTTCAGCATTTCATTTTTCCAGATATCTTTGCTTCCAATGCCCACCCATCTCAACAACATGGTGCAACTCAGGACGAAGTGGATATCTGATGAAGTGGACTTCAGTTGATGAAAGCTTATGCCATAATGCATTTGTTAATCTTAAAAGTTCTACAAGGCCTGTTTGTTATTGTTTCTGCTGGGGTTGTTTTGCCTTTTGTGTTGCAGTTCTGAGTGCATAGGGCTGCAACTACATCCTGAAATGATGCTCTGGTAGCAAGTGGTGCTGCTGTAAGGGGGCCACTGGAATGCAATGTGAAGTCTGGGCAGATCAGATTGCTTTGTTGTATATTAGAAAGCTAAAGTGTTCCAAAGGGCCTCTATTTTAGCACAGAACAGGGTCTGGTTTTATTAGGAATCCTGCTATTTTATTGAAGTTAGCTTTTGCGGCAGGTTGGATGGTGAAGCAAGTTTTTAAAGTGAACTAAAATTTAGGAAATCTCATATATTGGAAATAGGGAATATGTCACCCTTTGTATTTTCTAGGACTGCCACTGCTGTCATCCCTCACCGTTGGCTTTGCTAGGTAGAGCTGATGGGAGTTACAGTCTAATAAGGCAGATTTTGCCTTATTAGACTGTATATAGACTGTATATAGACTGCCTTATTAGACTGTATGTAGACTAATATATACAGGCAGATTCTGTAGCAGAATCTGCCTTCTATATACAGACAGATTCTGCTACAGAATCTGCCTGTATATAGAAAGTCATAGGGGCAGTTTCACAGCAACAGGCAACCCAGAAAATCACTGAACTAACACTGATCTACACTTGTTGAAAAGAGGTGCAGTAATCTATATTTATGGCACAAACATGAACTTAACTAGTTGAATGAAGATCCAGATTAGACTATTCAGTGGTCTCAGATTTCTAACCCACTGGGAGTGGATTACTAAATGTAATATCAAAACTCCCATTGATTTGAATGGTGGAGATTGCAAGCATTTTGGTTTTGAATTGGAATATTCAAAGCCAAAGGTATACAGTATTTAAGTTTAAAATCCTTTGGCATTTCTGTTTTTTAAGAATTATAATTATGGCTTCCAGTTCCCAAAGCACAAAAATATTGGTTAGGACAAAGTCAAACTCCATTTGGCTTGGATCTCGATTTTCCATTGATTTAAGCTCATGCCCAACTCTTCTATGAAAATCAGTAGGGTTCAAAAATACTCACTTCTGTATGGATCATGCCCATTAAGTGGTGAATTTCAAATCTGAATGTACTGAATTACAATGTTTCCAGTTTTAAAAATGGCATACTATTCCTCTGTAATTTGTTACAAACGTTCAATATCTGGTTAATTTTGCACAAAAGTCCCCATTGGCCTTTCATTTTGACTTCTGTGCTTTTCCATCATGTAGTATAAGGTTTTTCTTTCTCAGTAGTTACCCATTTTTTACTGTTCAGTAAACACGCAAAAAGAAAAGGTACATGATTAAAGCTTCAAATATTCTTGCTAACAGAAACAGCAGAACTTATAGCTTGCTATTTTTCATTCACCTAACAACACTCCAAAATTATAATAATAACAATTCAGTATTCTAATTAATGAAAACGAATTACCTTTCCAGAAGAAACAGAGCAGTTGGCTAGAATCTAAATTGCTCTAACTTGAACGCCAGGTCAGTTGATTTCCCTGTTATGTTTTGGTAATCCAAGTGTTTCTCCGATACTCTTTTACACTCCCACTACAAAGAAGGATGCTCAACCCTCTCCTGTTTCAGGAAACTGTTGATTTTTAATACCTGCTCGCCCCAGATTCTTATGAAGTACAGATACAGTTTGTCCCTCAATACTGTGCTTTTCAAGGCGCTCAGGTGTACTTACAACTTTTCTGCAGTATATGTGTGCATGTAAATATCCCCAGAGTGCTATGCGGATGTTCTTCAGACACTGAAAGGCAATGTATTTTAGACTTGGGCTGACCAACTGCTTAAGCCTGCTGGGCCAAAATATATCTTAGGACCCAAATATCACATTGGGGCAGGTGGCAGCAGTTCATTTGTTAATCCTGCAATGGAGGAGAGGTATGTATGTGGCCCAATAGCTATTTCCCTTTAGGAATCTAATTCTTGGCAGGGTGGAAACTCTGTATTCAGGTGTGGTTTATTTCTCTCAGATTACTTAAGGTGATTGCTTCAGGAAGAAAATAAGGTTGGGTATGTTGCAAACTGTAGGACTTATGTCATGCTGCTCAGTACTTTAGGCCAGAATGCCGTATAGACTCTTGGAGATGCCCATAAAATCATTTTAAGAGATTAGATGTAGTTCATAGGCTGCTATTTGGCCATCAATTTCCAGATTAGCTGTGTGCACTCTGAAGAAAGCATTACATTTGGGATAATGCCTGTAGACAAACATAAAATTTGAAATCATGTTCTTAGACAAATAAAAGATTTCAGAAGTGCAGCCTTGAAAGAAAATGTGTCAAGATTGTGCAACAAATCAGCCATATGCATATTTTTTGCACATTTGCTCATCACATACACCCCCTCACTCTACCACCTCAGATAATTCAGAAAACCTTCAGTCCCTTATCTAGTTAAAGAAATGAATAAACTGTCTACTGTGGATGGGTGATGTGAGGACTGTTGTAAGTATATTGTAAACCGAAAGTGCAATGAAATATCAATAATTCATCATTGCATTTCTCCTTGTGCACTGATGTGAGCACAACACAAATATTGTTGACATAAAGCAAGGAATTAGATTTCTGTTCTCTTTTCTGGGCAGTTGTTTTTAATCCACAATATGGTTTATTTTTTATAATTGTAAACATGTAGAATGTAGCAGGGGATATAGCAATCTCTAAATCAAATTATTGCTTCTGAGACCATAGTTCCTTCCTTCAAATAATTTGCAGAACGTACCTTTTACTGTTGTTGTGGACAGACATTACACAGAAACATTTATCATAGACCAATAATTATTATCTGTCCCAGAGAAATACACTGTCTGAACATTTGTTATGGGGACATGACCTCCCCACTTTATAAAATGGTTAGGTAGTCTGATTAAGGGTCACATTAACATTTCAAAATGCATAAAGCAGTGAGTGAGTGTGCCTGGTTATGGGCATACAGAAAATTAACAGAGAGAGAGAGAGAGAGATTGTGTGTGTACTGTGAAATCTCCGTTAGTTTCTTCATCTCCTAGATAGAGATTGTAGGGCAGGGGCAGGGGACCCTAGTCCTCCAGATGCTTGGTCTATAACTCCCATAAATGATTACCATTAATCCTGCTGGTTGAGGCTTCCAGAAGGCAAAGGCAAGAACATCTGGAAGGCCAAAGGTTCCCCACCCCTTCAGTAGAAAGTTACACTTTCCATAGAACTATCGTACGGCATTTTAAAAAGGCAATCTGTATGCATTACCACCATGTTTCAAACAAGGTTTAATGACTTTAATGACTATTGGAATTGAGCATATTTTGTTTTATTTAAATGCATGCAAATGTTAAGATGAATATTGGCTCTGGGCTAACAATATCTAGTTGGGTGTCCACCTTAGTTCTAGGGTAAAAAAAACAGGACATTGAGGCAAACTGAAGCTTTAAACTCCTTCTTTCATTTGCAGCTTTCACTGCATGTACAGTCTTTGGTCCGTCCACTTAAGTCTAGAACCATAGAAGAACATGAACATTAGGAGCTGTTTTGTTTGAATCAAACTAACACCAAATTGCCACTGGCTGACAGTTGCATCACATCTAAGAAGGTGTCAACTAAAGCAGAGAAAAATTTCAGCAATTCGACAGTTCCTCGACCAAAGAAGAGAAAAATATATAGCCCTTCATAATCAAAATCAGCTGTTGTTGTTGTTTTTCAGCTGACTTGTCAGAGTCTCGTGTGAACACACAAATTCCTTCATGTCTTCTGGTTAGGTAACAATACAGTATTTTGTTAGTAATCCATATCTTTAGAGGATCTGCCTGCCATGACTTCATGTCCAGGTTTTACAGCATACACAGTCAGTCAAGATTGTAAAAGTATAAAGAATTTGAAATACAAAAATAAGTAAAAAGGACCTTCTGGAGAACATCAGGTCCCCATTTATGGATTTTTCATTTAAATCCTCTACTGGCAGGAATTCCCACTTGCATATTTCATTACATTTCCCTCTGTATAACAAACACTTGATACACTTAAGGCTTAATTAACATTATTACAATCCTCATCCCCAGTACACTACTGATTGTGCCCTTTAGCTAAAAATATAGGTTTTGTTATGGATATATAGTATTTTAAAAGCCTGGAAGATCTTGAAAGTATATAGACTTCACCTTCTAAACTAGTCCTAGCGTAGACAGGTGGCTGAAATTCCCAAAATACAGGTGGAAATTATACCTGTCAGCTACTTAATTGTCTCACATTTTACACAGAAATTTTCTCTGGGAAAAAGTATACAAACACACTCACACAACACACAGGGTGAAATAAAGGACAGAAGAAGGAACAAAAATTGCAGAAGATCTAACATGTTCTTGCTATTTGCAAGACACGGTCAGCTCTTCCTCTTTTTCCCCCAAGACGTCCTCCCCTCTCCTTCCCTCCAAGGAAGACGAGTCTTTTCCAAATTCCTCCACCACCACCCCAGTAGAAAAATCCATATTTCTTTAAAAGTACACAAAAATAAGTACTGTATTATTATTAATTGTTATCTTTTGGGGTACAGAGTTCCCCATATAAGTTGCATTTAGATACAGTCAGCCAGACTCTACAGATCTTTTACCACCCTGGACACCTCTGTGATTCACTTGGTCCTCACAATAAAAATGTCTCATTTGATATAGGATTCTTTTGCTTTGCAAAGTCTTTCAGAACTGGGAGCATCTTGCTCGCAGAGCTGGTAAGTCTACAATGATCTTGAGCCTTCCAGCTTGAGTTCTCTCTCATATTAAAGGCAACCAGCATCATTCCACTCATTCATTTCTGTCTGCAAAGTAGGGTCGTTGAGTTCAAACAGTGGATCCATGTTGCCAGAACCCGAGAGGTAATCGTTTCTCCCTTCATCCCAGGGATGCTGGAGGAAAGAAGTAGCAATGAAGGTTTCATCAAAGTCTAGGCTGTTCTGGTTGGACTCTGTTAAAACATAATCCTGCCCAGCTGGGCACCATTCATGTGGGCAGCCAATATGTCTTCCATGCACAGTCAAATCTACATCCCTGGTTATTGGGCTAATGGGAGGTGTGATCTCCAAATCTTCAAAGCTGGAGAAGTCAGCATTTAAAGTGGTATCAAAGATAGCTTCCCAGTCAAAGTCACCTTTGAGAGACCCAAGCTCTGTCTGCTCTTCCTGTGTCAGCATGGGGGAGCTGGAGAGGCGGGCTGTCTTGTACATCCGTTTTGGCAAAGGCTGCTTACGTTTATGGCTCATTTTCCCATCCACTGTTGGGTTCCAGTTTTGGTCACTGCTAGTGACTTCTTCAAACTCTTTGAGTAGCTGCTGAGACTCCATGTTGATTTTTAGGATGCCATTGCTTTTCCAAGAGGTTGCAGCCTGCTGAGCAGAAGAACTGGAGCAGCCATCCTGTTGGATTCGCCCAGTGAAGGCTGGATGGATCTGCACCGGAGGCATCCTGCGCTTCTTGAATGCACCATTCATCAGTCTATCTGCATACTGAGGATCAATTTTCCAGAAGCCACCTTTTCCTGGTTCATCCTTCTCTCGTGGCACCTTGATGAAGCACTTGTTCAAGGAGAGGTTGTGCCTAATGGAGTTCTGAAATTTAAAAAAAAGAAAAGAAAACAGAGCTTAATGTAAGTCACTTCAGGAATAACTTCATTTTGTAGCTTATATCATCCTGTGCAGCATGAATGCAGCTGAACTGGCTATGCAAAAGAATTAGAAAGCTCAAGGAAGGAAGGAAGGAATCATATTCTATCATACATGTAATGAAATTAGAATCAATAAACCCCACTGAAAATGAGATCCTTTATTTGTCCCAGTGGGTGAAAGGTGTAACTGGAGATAATCTGAGGCTATCTAGAGGTGCAATTAATTTGAAGATTTATTTAAATCACAGCAGATAAATAGGGAATAAGATCCACAAAATGAAGGCACAATATAAAAGAAATCAAAGGAAAATTCAACGAAGCTCTAACAAAATACTATGCAGTGGTGACATTAAAAGTGCACAACAGAACCTGTATTAAAGTATTGAAAGGAATTACAATTTTGGAAAATTAGCCAGTTAGCCTTTTTAAAAACATTATATTTGCCCCTAATCTTCCAGCAGTCTTCTAGCTGAAGCTCACACTGTTCCAGCTGTTTAGCCTAAAGATGGAGAAAGAAAGACATATAGCTATCTTGTGTTTGTAAGGAATGAATGAAAGAAGGCAGTAAAGGAGGTGTAGAATCTCCCAGAAGGAGTAGTCTAACTCATTGTGAAAACTGAAGCTTCTCTCAAAATCAAAGGAATCATGTAACTGACATTTTTGCTCATTTCATCTCGCAGATGTTTGGGTTGGGAGGAATCCTCAGCCCTTTTTGCCAATAGGAAACAGTCAGCAATGCTGTTTATGAAACAAACCAAAGATCTCCCCAATGCCATTCCACAGGTCATATATCTGTAGGCCATTTCCGTCTACATGTCCACAGGCCTTTTGCCCAGTGAACTCTTCTACCTAAAAGTTGGACCTGATTTAACACCCATAAACAGGAGTATGACTATATACAAGCACATGACCATGCCTCTATGACTGAAAAAGATGGATCCATCATGATTGGTTACATCAAATAAGAGCATTTTTTTATCATTGCATAGCTGCATATAATCCATGCAAGAGTATCTGCATTCTCTGCAGATTCCTTATAATATGCAGTTCCTTGAGACAGGAAAGTACTGTGTGACTTTTCATTTTTGATGTGTGTTTTTTTCAGTGCTAATGGCAGGTGCAAGGGTGTGCAGACAGAAAAACCTTGTTCTGACACATGATTTTATTTGCTTTGTATTGTTTATGATGACTACAAAATTATTTTCAAGATTTGCCCTGCATGCTTTGAAAAACAAGAGGAATAGAAATATTTGGGCACAACAGTTTATACAAGGCAAACATATTCAAGCAGCCTGATTCTGACATCATTGTTCTATTGTGAAACTAACATTTGAAGGCTGTTGTTAAGGAAGACTACACACAGATTTAATATACAAGTATGTCTAATAATACATAAGATGTGAGGGGGAATTCCCCCTCCCTATTGATTTTCTAATACTACTCAGACATTAATTCCTCTATCACTGTGTTCAGGAACAAATATTCTAATCTGCTGCCATCCTTCCCGTGGTCTTTCTAGTAGGCTGGAATAATATATGATGCACACTCTTTAAAAATTTTGCCAACATTGCCCTATTTGGGGGGTGGGGGAAGGCATGGCATAAATATGCTTCAGGAAGCTCCAAAGTTTATAGAAGGACAACAAAATATTTTAAAAAGAAAACTAAGTGGGTAAGAAAAACATCCAAAACAGACCAATGGTTTCCATCGAATGCTGAATATTAGCTGGAGAAGAAAACTGGGGTGGTAAGATGAAAGTGACAAGCTTGGTAAGAGGGTTTGCAGACTGGCAAGCTGGCATCGTGAATAGGGTTGTACTGCAGCATTTTGTTCTAGGTCCCATTTGTACATGCATTAAAATCCAATCAAGCTAATATGTTACATGGAGTCCAGCTTTGATACTAGAACAAAACACTGATGGTAGAAGAGAAAACAGAGAGCTTTAATGACAGTATATATAGACTGTTAAGAGAAAGTTACTTTTACATGTAAACCATAGTCCCTCCTAGTGTTCCCTGGAAATGGAAGGTAAATGGGGAGAAACAGGTTTTTTTTGTGAAACCCCTGTCTACTCTTCCTGCTTGAGAAAAAAAATGAAATTTATATTTCTCAGCGGATAGCAAATAATGACAGGAAATATAACTTTAATACAAGGAAAAAATGAGTACAAATGTCCTCAACATTTCCTAAACATTGTTCATCACATGATCAAGATTTTAATTAGTATGTTAATCACCACCAATGGCTTCTGTCCAGCTGGAGAATGACATAATAGGTATGAATCCAACGAGGCTGACTTACAATATACATAATGTCAATTTGGTCCTGTAATTATAGGAACAAATTGATATTATGTATATTGTTGAAAGAATCAAATTCTCAGCACCAAAGACATGTGGCTCCCTCTCACATAGAACAAGGGAGCATTTCTTCTTCATTTCAGCAACGGTGCTCACTGAGAGATTTGAGGTGTCTAAAAAGTAAGTATTCCAAGCTCAGCCCAAGTATGTTAGAAGTACCCTGTTCTTGTAAATTCCAGAGCTGACAGTGCATCCACAGTCTGAGGACTTTTCCAGAAACCACTGCTTAGCACGGTACACTGTGACGCTAAGCACAGTAGCAAATCTCTGTAAAAGAATCACTTCATTTGGCACAGATGAGATGAACACCACCCAAATGCCATTTACTCAGCACCCTTGTTGCTTTCTAGAGTTACAGGTGAACACTCAACCACACATTTTGGTGCCCCCATGGATCAGACTATGCATAAATTTTTTTTTAGGCATCCTTCAGTCTCAAGAGACTATGGTAATGTGCTCTGTATGGAGGACTTGGAACAGCGTCTAGTGTGGCTGAGAAGGCCAATTCGAGAGTGACAATCCCTTCCACACTGAAGACAAATACAATCTGTCCCCTGATTTTGCTGGTTTCGGGACTGCCTCTTTGCCTCGACCTGATGAACAAATTGGGAGAGGCCATGCTGCACCGCCTGCCTCCAGGCTGAACGCTCAGATGTCAAAGTTTCCCATCTGTTGAGGTCCATTCCTAAGGCCTTCAGATCCCACTTGCAGATATCCTTGTATCACAGCTGTGGTCTCCCTCTGGGGCACTTTCCCTGCATTAATTCTCCATACAGGAGATCTTTTGGAATCTGACCATCAGCCATTCTCACGACATGCCCAAGCCAACGTAGATGTCACTGTTTCAGTAATGTAAAGGTAAAGGTAAAGGTTCCCCTTGACAATTTTTGTCCAGTCGTGTTCGACTCTAGGGGGCGGTGCTCATCCCCGTTTCCAAGCCATAGAGCCAGCGTTTGTCCGAAGACAATCTTCCGTGGTCACATGGCCAGTGCGACTTAGACACGGAACGCCGTTACCTTCCCACCGAGGTGGTCCCTATTTATCTACTCGCATTTGCATGCTTTCGAACCGCTAGGTTGGCGGGAGCTGGGACAAGCGATGGGCGCTCACTCCGTCATGTGGATTCGATCTTACATCTGAAGATCTACAGACCTTACAGCACAGAGGCTTCTGCGGTTTAACCCGCAGCGCCACCACGTCCCTCATTCAGTAATGTCTACATGCTAAAAATTCCAGCTCGTTCTAGGACTACTCTATTTGGAACTTTGTCCTGCAAGGTGAATGCATGAATAGGGCTTTGTATAAAATCACCCTCTGGGTTGTCATTAAAAGACAAAGCAACAACATCAGCAAAGAATAACAGCTCCGAGAATGAACAACCAAGAAAGAGTCCAGAAGAAGGGACATCTTCTGTCCCCATAGAGCTATTCTAAAAAAGAGTGAATGTGTGTGTCTAGGGGGGTATGTTGTTGTTTTAGTCGTTAAGTCGTGTCCGACTCTTCGTGACCCCATGGACCAGAGCACGCCAGGCCCTCCTGTCTTCCACTGCCTCCCGGAGTTGGGTCAAATTCATCTTGGTAGCTTCGATGACACTGTCCAACCATCTCGTCCTCTGTCGTCCCCTTCTCCTCTTGCCTTCACACTTTCCCAACATCAGGGTCTTTTCCAGGGAGTCTTCTCTTCTCATGAGATGGCCAAAGTATTGGAGCCTCAGCTTCAGGATCTGTCCTTCCAGTGAGCACTCAGGGTTGATTTCCTTCAGAATGGATAGGTTTGTTCTCTTTGCAGTCCAGGGGACTCTCAAGAGTCTCCTCCAGCACCACAATTCAAAAGCATCAATTATTCGGCGGTCAGCCTTCTTTATGGTCCAACTCTCACTTCCATACGTCGCTACTGGAAAAACCATAGCTTTGACTATGCGGACCTTTGTCGGCAAGGTGATGTCTCTGCTTTTTAAGATGCTGTCTAGGTTTGTCATCGCTTTCCTCCCAAGAAGCAGGGGTCTTTTAATTTCGTGGCTGCTGTCACCATCTGCAGTGATCATGGAGCCCAAGAAAGTAAAATCTGTCACTGCCTCCATATCTTCCCCTTCTATTTGCCAGGAGGTGATGGGGCCAGTGGCCATGATCTTGGTTTTTTTGATGTTGAGCTTCAGACCATTTTTTGCGCTCTCCTCTTTCACCCTCATTAAGAGGTTCTTTAATTCCTCCTCACTTTCTGCCATCAGAGTGGTATCATCTGCATATCTGAGGTTGTTGATATTTCTTCCGGCAATATTAATTCCGGCTTGGGATTCATCCAGTCCAGCCTTTCGCATGATGTATTCTGCATATAAGTTAAATAAGCAGGGAGACAATATACAGCCTTGTCGTACTCCTTTCCCAATTTTGAACCAATCAGTTGTTCCATATCCAGTTCTAACTGTTGCTTCCTGTCCCACATATAGATTTCTCAGGAGATAGATAAGGTGGTCAGGCACTCCCATTTCTTTAAGAACTTGCCATAGTTTGTTGTGGTCCACACAGTCAAAGGCTTTTGCGTAGTCAATGAAGCAGAAGTAGATGTTTTTCTGGAACGCTCTGGCTATCTCCATAATCCAGCGCATGTTAACAATTTGGTCTCTATTTCCTCTGCCCCTTTGAAATCCAGCTTGTACTTCTGGGAGTTCTCGATCCACATACTGCTGAAGCCTACCTTGTAGGATTTTGAGCATAACCTTGCTAGCGTGTGAAATGAGTACAATTGTACGGTAGTTGGAGCATTCTTTGGCACTGCCCTTCTTTGGGATTGGGATGTAGACTGATCTTTTCCAATCCTCTGGCCACTACTGAGTTTTCCAAACTTGCTGGCATATTGAATGTAGCACCTTAACAGCGTCATCTTTCAGGATTTTAAATAGTTCGACTGGAATGCCATCACCTCCACTGGCCTTGTTGTTAGCCATGCTTTCTAAGGCCCACTTGACTTCACTCTCCAGGATGTCTGGCTCAAGGTCAGCAACCACATTATCTGGGTTGTCCAGGATATCCAAATCTTTCTGGTATAATTCCTCTGTGTATTCTTGCCACCTCTTCTTGATGTCTTCTGCTTTTGTTAGGTCCCTACCATTTTTGTCCTTTATCATGTCCATCTTTGCACAAAAGGTTCCTTTAATATCTCCAATTTTCTTGAACAGATCTCTGGTTTTTCCCTTTCTATTCTTTTCCTCTATTTCTTTGCACTGTTCGTTTAAGAAGGCCCTCTTGTCTCTCCTTGCTATTCTTTGATAGTCTGCGTTCCGTTTTCTGTAACTTTCCCTATCTCCCTTGCATTTTGTTTCCCTTCTCTTCTCTGCTATTTGTAAGGCCTCGTTGGACAGCCACTTTGCTTTCTTGCATTTCCTTTTCTTTGGGATGGTTTTTGTTGCTGCCTCCTGTACAATGTTACGAGCCTCCATCCATAGTTCTTCAGGCACTCTGTCCACCAAATCTAGTTCCTTTAATCTGTTCTTCACTTCCACTGTGTATTCATAAGGGATTTGGTTTAGATTATACCTGACTAGCCCAGTGGTTTTTCCTACTTTCTTCAGTTTAAGCTTGAGTTTTGCTATAAGAAGCTGATGATCAGAGCAACAATCAGCTCCCGGTCTTGTTTTTGCTGACTGTATAGAGCTTCCTCATCTTTGGCTGCAGAGAACATAATCAATCTGATTTCGGTATTGCCCATCTGGTGAGGTCCATGTGTAGAGTCGTCTCTTGTGTTGTTGGAAAAGAGTGTTTGTGATGACCAGCTTGTTCTCTTGACAAAACTCTATTAGCCTTTGCCCTGCTTCGTTTTGAACTCCAAGGCCAAACTTCCCTGTTGTTCCTTTTATCTCTTGACTCCCTACTTTAGCATTCCAGTCCCCTATAATGAGAAGAACATCTTTCTTTGGTGTCAGTTCTAGAAGGTGTTGTAAGTCTTCATAGAATTGGTCAATTTCAGCCTCTTCAGCATCGTTGGTTGGTGCATAAACTTGGATTACTGTGATGTTGAAAGGTCTGCCTTGGATTTGTATTGAAATCATTCTATCATTTTTGAGATTATATCCCAGTACAGCTTTTCCCACTCTTTTGTTGACTATGAGGGCTACTCCATTTCTTCTACGGGATTCTTGCCCACAATAGTAGATATGATAATCGTCTGAATTGAATTCGCCCATTCCCGTCCATTTTCATTCACTAACGCCCAGGATGTCAATGTTTATTCTTGCCATCTCCTGTTTGACCACATCCAGCTTACCAAGGTTCATAGATCTTACATTCCAGGTTCCTATGCAGTATTTTTCTTTGCAGCATTGGACTTTCCTTTCACTTCCAGGCACGTCCGCAGCTGAGCGTCCTTTCGGCTTTGGCCCAACCACTTCATTAGCTCTGGAGCTACTTGTACTTGTCCTCCGCTCTTCCTCAGTAGCATGTTGGACGCCTTCCGACCTGAGGGGCTAATCTTCCAGCGTCATATCTTTTAGCCTTTTGTTTCTGTCCATGGAGTTTTCTTGGCAAAGATACTGGAGTGGCTTGCCAGTTCCTGCTCCAGGTGGATCGCGTTTAGTCAGAACTCTCCACTATGACCTGTCCGTCTTGGGTGGCCCTGCACGGCATAGCCCATAGCTTCTCTGAATTACTCAAGCCCCTTCGCCACAACAAGGCAGCAATCCATGAAGGGGCTAGGGGGGTATACACAAGCAGAAAAGCAGCTCAGTTACTGGGTAAACAACACCCTCTTATAGAGCACAAAGCCAGGAAGGTGGTAAGAGACTGGATATGGTGAAGTACTGTGTGTGTGAGAGGGTGTTTTTTTTTAATGTTGCCTAGATATCTTTATGCTTATTCATCCATAATCCGTATTGCCAAAGAGCAAAAGCAAGGCTTGAATGCCTGGAGGGCTAAATAAAAACCCCATTCCTCCAGGCTGAAACTCCCTGGGCATCTTGGCTCCTTTCCAAAGCACACAGCTCCCACAGGAATCCTCCTGCATCTTCCCTGCTCCCCACCCGCCCCCTGCTTACGGGTGGCATGACATTTTGACTCTGTGTCTGCACTTCCAGGAACTGGTGTTGGTGAAGCGGGTGGGAACATGGCTACGGCTGGAGAGAAAAAGGGAGAAAAAGAAAAGGAGAGGAATTCCTGCAAACGTGCTGGGCTCAGATGACTCAGAGTGTACTGTTTAATGAAATTTTACAAGGGTCAGAGAATACTCCCTTCCCCTGCTTTAGAGTTCGGTTTTAAATCTGCTGGACTTGTCTGCAGTTGATTATTACCCAGGCTAATTAGCATATTTATCATTTCCCCCTGTGACGATCAATTGGGCCACCTGCATTTTTGAAAAAAGGCACAGAATACTTGTTAAAAATAAGATGGAAAGCACTCTTCTAACGGTTGGGAAGGGCACACACAAAAATAAATACTCCTGCAATCTCTTTCGTTTTTGCTTTTTGAGTATATAAGCATCCACTTCTTTGTTAATTCAAGATAAAAATAAAAATAAACCTAACAGAGACAAAACATTTTATAGTAAGCACAGAAGTTATCAGAGAACGTTCCTTAATCTCCAGCTGTCTTTCCATTCTTGTAAATACCTGGCATAGATCTTAGCTGCAGTATCTTCTCTATGAAAGCCAAACTGAGAGTGCTGGATTAGGTTTCTACAGCCTAGTGGGCTACTGTCTCAACATATCTACAGACTATCCCCATCTGGTTGAGCAGCAGCATCTGGTTGCTTCAGGGATGTGACTGACAAGCCATCTGAAACATTTTAAATATTCAGATTGAACTCCTGTGTGTGTCACTGTTTTACTTTTTGCTAGAATCATAAAGATGGTTACACCCTTAAAATAATTTGGAGGATAAATTATTGATTAAATTTAAAACATTGTCTTTATGGCTGGTGCTCTTCACTGATGCATTCTGACATTCTCTGCATTAGAAATGGACAAGCTTTGGTTCCACAGGTGTTTCACCCTAAAAATCCCACCATCCCTTGGCCATGCTGGGTGGGCTGATGGGTGTTGCAGACCATCATATCTGGCAGGGTGAATGTTCCCTACTCTAGAGCAACCTTACATTTGTGTTATGTCTACTGGAGACTTCTAGTTCACTCAAATTCACTGGAATTGTTTCTCCCCGAGAAAACTGAGCCGGCCACATAGGCTCACATGGTGCTTCAGGTCATGTTTATTGGTATCATCCATCATGGCTTCTTCACACCAAGCAGAAAGTCAGTGTTCCATCTCCTTTGGGACATTTATTTTGATTTTAAATCCAGCTGTTGCTACCATTGAAATCATTTTGAAACACCCTGACTGTAATATCTTCATGCTACTCGTGCTTTAAGGATGATTCTTAGGTTGCAACTTATATTTATCTAAAAGCAGGCAACAGAACATTGAAAGACTGAGCATTCCAATGTTGGGTTTGCCTGTTGTTTTTATTTTAATGTTCTTGTTTCTTCTGCTTTTTAAAGATAGGATTATTGTGTGAGTGGCCCTGTTGGTTAAGAGGAAGATTAGAAGGCAAATCCTTTTAACTGGAGCCTAGCTCAAAAGAATGTTTTGAGGCAATGGTGTTCTTCAAACATATCAGCTTCACCTCATTCTTGCTCTTCTCTTTATTTCCTACCCTTCTTTCTCTTATTAAATGACTACAAGAATATCAATACCATTTTTAAAAAATGTCTTCATATATTTAACAAAAAGATGAAACAAGTCACAAAAGCTTGAAAGTATGTACAGAAATAGAAGTAGGAGAGAAATGAAATGAGCATCTGTTGAATGCAAATGTGCATCTCAGTATTTGAAACTGTGACATTATAAAACAGTCCTTGAGGGTATCATCTAGATTTTCAACAAAAAAAAATTATCAGGAATTCCATCCTCAGGATGAATTTTGTGGCTACTTTCCCACAAACTGTTGGGGGGGGGGGGAAGTCATATGACACCAGTTCCAAACCCAGAGGCAGGCTTCCCCAGATTAATATGTTTTAGTCAAGAAAAGCCAGGATGGAAATGGCTCCTTTCTTAAAATGATGAGTGTAATACTCAAGGTTTCTTAGACTGAGTAACCCTGGTGAAGAAATACAAAATCAAATTAATAAGAATTAAGAAGTCATAAAACTCATAAAATGCAAAAAGTTGGAATACATTGGCCATGGAATGAGAAACAATATATATTATTTCAGCTGATATGAAATGCAGGAGGGAAAAGAATGTATTGACTGAAGAAGCTTGGAGAATGGTTTGGATACAATACAATGTTATTGTCTAGAAATGCTGCATCTGAAAGGAGTATAGCCATGATGATATCCAACTTTTGACAGAAGAGAAGGACAAGAAGAAGACAAGGAGGTCTTTAGCATTCAGGAAAATGAGAACATATTAACTGTGACCAACGGAAGAATATGGTAAGAAGGTGCTCATGTTACCAGGATGTGAAAGCATGGAAGCAGATTAGCAGAAGGTAGAAAGCTGGTTTCTAAGTTCTCTTCTAAAAAACAAACAGACATTCTCAAAGTGTGACTGAAGTAAAAAGAGCTAGTCCCATAGTACATGAATTTTGGGTAAACAGACAGATAAAAGATAGATTGTAGACTTGGACATGCTTCTGAAAGCAACCTCGCTGTAACAGCAAGTGTTTGTTCCTCAGTTGTATTACCGAGAACCACTTCTCATCTCAGCCATCATTATAAATCTCCACCCCTTCATTGGTATCTAGCAAAAGTGCAAAACAGGGGCTCACAAGATGATGACAGAGATCCTACATATGAAGTGGTTCGCTATGACCTGAGTAGGAGTTGCTCACAGCCACTCTATTGAGCCAGTTCCAGCAATATTCCAATGCCAACTGTACAGTGAACTCCAAATTTAAACAGTCTATTTTTAAATCTCTCTTTCTCTCTTACAAGCAAGACACAGCTACAACTCTAGGACTGAGTGAGGAGAAGGTCTTTTAGGAGGATTGAATCTTGGACACAAGCTCAGCTGATGGTGCAGGCCATGAAATTTGAAACCACAATAACATCCATCCATTGTTCTCATCATCCAGCCATACAAAACTTAACTGACCCACCAGTCAGTCAGAGGACAATATGGCAAGCAACATATCAGAGGGTTTTGCCTCAGAGATTCCACACAACAATTATGTCTCAAGATGCATTTGTAAAATCCTTAGAGATATCAGATAAAAGTCTGCCTGGAGAGCATGTGGAAATTGTTTTCTTTTGACTGAAGTAAATATCTGGACAAGACTGTCCTTGTGGTATCAGAGGAAATGTTATATGTAGAAGGTTAAAAGTAGGTGCTTGGAATCTGTTGGTTTTCAGACCTGGGGAGGTGGAGGAGCATAGATACTGTTTCACCAAGACAAATATTATTCATGAGGTATGAGGCTATGCTAACAAAGCCAGCAGAGTTCATCCTACCATTAGGCTGACTATGGTGACAAATACTGGGAGGAAGGGAGCTGCAGCAAGAAGATGGGGAAAGACAGGGCTTCATGTCATAAGCTAGCCTGCTTCCTCCAGATGTAATGGTGGATGCCATTCTACCACCACTTCTTTGGATAATCCAGTGGGTTTTGTGTTATGAGCTGTCAAGTCACATCCAACTTATGGTGATCCTCATCGAGTTTTATCTCATGTACCTTGAAAACCCTACCAGAGTTGCCATAAGTCAGATGTGACTTGGCATCATATATTCCATCACTAATGTTAGGAACGTAGAAAGCTGCCTTATACCAAGTCAGAACCTTGATCTATCTGGCCCAGAATCACTTATCCTCACCAACAGCAGTTCTCCAGAGTCTCAGGTACGGGTTCTTCTGGCCATGTCTGGGGATGCTGATACTGATACTGAACTGGGACTGCATGCATGCAAACCAGGTGTCATTGAGCTATGGCCCCAGCCCACAGCCAACCTGGTCACTTCTGAATGTGAAACAGGAGAATACACTCTCTTGTTCTTTGCTTCAGGGAGCAAAATGTCTTCAGCTGACTCTGAGAGCCAAACTCTCAGTGGCAAGTCACCTTCTAAAGGCCTGGTGGACAACCCCTAGCTGGATTTTGTCCAAATTTGGCATCTTTTCCCATTTTTCTTAATCAGATTTTTATTTATTCCTTCTTACAAATTAATTTTTTGAAAAACATTGGTATGTCCAGGGAGCCAAAGAAATGATTTTGGTTTACCAGATACTAGACACACATTGGGAATTTACGAAGGTGGTGCTTAAG
The DNA here is from genome assembly GCA_037013535.1 of Intellagama lesueurii. Lineage (NCBI taxonomy): Eukaryota > Metazoa > Chordata > Lepidosauria > Squamata > Agamidae > Intellagama > Intellagama lesueurii. The sequence continues at coordinate 182,966,738 of JBAJHW010000002.1, forward strand.
GACAGAAGTCCCTCATGCTGGAACTATTGCCAGTCTGCAAGGACGACTCTTGGCTGGGCACACATATTCTTCTACATTGTTGTTTTAAACAACAGCAGTGCAGCCCACAGCCCTCATTAATTTCACTAAGGCCTTATGGGTTTACTGTGCTTCCCAAAAAGAGGAATAGAAAGTTATCACATTTTTGTGTTTGAAAAATCTTGGGTACCAAATGACTCTGACATAATATCTCATTAAATTCTTCTCCCAGACATGTCCCTCACTTTCCTAGTCTCCTTTCTCACAACTTTACTGCTCCTTCATGTGCTTCTCTATCTTCAGTCTCGTGGGCAGCATGGGCGATGCACATTCACTTATTTGTCTGCCCTGGATAATACACAGTTGCATCTTTGATGATATTTCACCCAGTGGTTCCAGGGAAGGAATTTTATGTGTGGGTAATTTTTCCACAGCTCAAATTACCTGTTTATCTCCTAAACTACTCTTCCTTTTCGCCTCTGCTGGTACATTGAAGTCATACTTGTTTTGAACATTCTCTTGCTATGACACAAACTGGCCTAGTACAACCTTTTCCAGTTTAGTAGCCTCTAGATGTTATCATCATCATCATCATCTTCAAACTGCAGAGCTGGAAGGGACCCTATAGATCATAAAAGTCCAGCCCCTGTCAAGGAAGCACAGTGGGGAATTGAACTCCCAACCCCTGGCTCCACAGCCAGAGACCTAAACCACTGAGCTATCCAGTGTATTGAACACTATACATTATTATGGATACATTAATCTCCAAGGAGCCAGCTGCTACATATGGAATATCGCTGGGTATTCAAAAGTCTAGTTTTCAAGACCTTTCTGACAATACTGCCTTTTCTGGCTATTGGTGGAAACAAAGACATTTCTTCCATGTAGGAGACAAATTTGTGGCAAAGCTCAAAGACCAACTGTTGGGGTACATTCAAGATTCAGTTTCTGAAAAACAAAAATACTAACAGCATTTTTAATGGATATGGTTTTATACATCGAAATAACTAAATATATGGGTACCTCTGGACAATAAATAGTTGTCAACTAAATATAGGGGTTGAATGCTTCCTGCCTTCTTTATGTGGCTCCCATGCCTCCTGCCCATGTTGATTGTCGATTCTAGATCACCATTCATGTTTAGCAACATTAGGCATGGAGTATTAAGGAAAGTCACTGCTGAGCAATGTTTAAGTGTGCAATTATTTTCTGCTTCAGGGGCTCCACCATTTTCCTATCCTTACTTCTCTTTATTCCTCCGTTTCCATCTCTCTTCTTGCTTTCCCCCTGTTGTCTCATGTTGTTCCCACACTTGTTGTGACAAACCCTTAACTCCACTATGGTTGCTGGAGTTGCAGAAAAGGAACAATCATTCCTTCAATCATCCCCAGCCCTTCATCTGACATGGCGACATAGTAGCTAATTGCTACTTTTAAAGGGAGAAAATGTCTGTTTACGTTTTTCTGTCTTCTCATTTACAGCCACCTGAGCTACTAAATGCTTACTCCAAGCAAAACACTCAGATAGGAAACATACCAAGCAACAGTAATTGAACCCTGGAGGAAAGGAAGCAAAGAAAGGAGCTACAGCATGAACATTAGGAGCACTTGGTTGCTTGCTAATGCCACAGGAGTGACGGGGTTATGGAAGATCTGTCCTTGTTTTCTCACATGGTCCCACAGCTTTCCTGAAAATGATGGAATCTTAAATGTATGGGGTAGGATGGTCAAGGAAGTAGCACGCTACTATTTAAGTCACTACCATAGTTTCCTTCACTACCATAGTTGTTTAAGGACACTGGATGAGTAGCCTGGGGCCTAACTATAGGTGCGTTTATATTACATAATTACAACAATTTGATTCCACTTTAACTGTAATGGTTCCATCCTATGGAATCATGGGTTTTGTAGCTTGGTGGTAATGTACTTGCCTTTCTCTGAGAGGTCTAGAGTATCCCCCTGAATAACAACAGATAATTCTAACTATCTCACCAGACTGCAAATCCCAGCATTCCACAAAATGATGCCATGGCAGTTAAAGTGGCATCAAAGCGCCATAAATTGTGTAGTGTTGATAATTTATGTATGTTACAGCTAAGGAATTATCTTCTAATGAAGGGTTAAGTATTGACTATGTGTGATTGTCACCCCTCCATATTTTGCAAATTAGCTTGCTTTGTGTTTTTTTTAAATGTTGGTTTTCAAGCACAAGCACATTCTTCATTTGCAATCTCCCAAACATGAAAGTCTGCCAGAATCTTCATATGAGGTACCCATATCTTTAGAACATCAACGTGATTTTACTGCTAGTGATGGTTACCAGTAGCTTGGCCCATGGAATTCCTCCTTCAGCATTTTAGTTGTAAGCTTAATTTACATCAGCAATTCCATCATAAGGGAATTGTGAGGATTAAAAACCATGCTGAAATTGTCAAATTCAGCCACCATATGTGTTAAAGTCATCTAAGGTGATTTGGCAGTGGTGCTTGTTTTGAACCTCACTGAAGAATCAACAGAACATTGTTACAAATATTAACTATGTCTACTCCAAAGGTAGATGCCAAAATGCAGAGGGATACAGACTTTGCTGGTCACCTACCTGCCATGTGGGATCAGCATGCCGGAAATAGCAGAAATTATCTGTAATCCATTTGTAGATGTCTGAGAGGGTGATTTTGGTTTTCTTGCTGGCTTCCATAGCCATACAGATAAGTGTGGCATAGGAATAAGGAGGCTTGACGTGGGGATTTGTCTTGTAATCTATGTCTTCCAGGGGTTGGCCTTGCAGATGTGCAGTCCTGGATGTAGAAGAGGAGATGGGCTTGCCTGGCGTATGGGGCATCCCCATACAAGCTGGATCCCCAGCCAGGGGGGAGCAGGGCGCAGCAGAGCCAGGAATTTTGTGATAACCATGGGGATCTGTACTGGATGGGGAAGAAGATGACTTGCCCATGTTGGCATTGATTATGGAGAATTCTTGAAGCCACTGCAGGCTGGTCAAACTGTCATCCAGGTTGCCCGAATCCACCATGCTGCTTTCCTGGCCTTTCTCTTCCTCTGACTGTACGTTCAGCCAATTGTCACTCATGTCAGTGGGAGCCAAAATTGGCAAGTCCAACATTCAGGAATGGTGGGGAAGCAGAAAGAGGGTAGAAGGGGGAGGACAAGGGGTGACAATCCTGCAACAATAACATGAAGATGTTCAAAGCCTCAACAACTGTGCAGTTCGCAAACAAACACTTGAGCAGGTTGTTTTCCAGGCAAACACTAAAAATACTGGAGCCAAATATATCCTTGATGGAACCCCAGGGACTGAGTCATGCCTGGGTGTAGGAGCCCCTTCTCAAATCCCTCTCCTTGATTAGCCTGCTTTGTATAGGCCACAGCAGCTGGCAAGATGGGTGGAATTCACCCAAGTGCCTTTTCCCTTTTGTGGCAAGATTTTCCTCAAAATTGCCAAGAAACTAAGTAGCTTTGTTCCTATTGGAACACCATTAAAATCCAGACAGAAACATGCAGTCAGAATGAATACTGGTACCTCCTTCTGGGTAGTAACTGTTTATTCAGTTTCATAAATGTTAGGATTTACAAAGCTGACACCCTTTAACTTTCACTATGTTACACAGAGTGATATGAAACAGCATTACATTTTATCAGTTTTTTATCTGATGTACTCTACTATTGCTTCTTTCAATAGCATCAGAATGTGAATATTTAAGACTGTGATTCCATATATTCTTACTTACCTGAGAGAATCCCACTGAGCTTACTAAGACTTACTTCAGAGCAGATATGTATCAGATTGAGCTGTAAAGAAGACTAGATATTTTAAAGGGATGTCTCTCTTTTTCTTTTCTTTTTCTTTTTTTTGGCACAAAACGCATAGGTAGAAGATACTTAACATCTTTCCAGAATGCGTACTTTCCAAACCTGCTCTGGAGACATGTTCAGCAAAAATGGAAAGTCTGCCTCCAGTAACTTAATCCACAATAGACACCCAATGTTATATCATACATGATGAGATATAAATTTCACTGATTTCAAATGAATTGCATCTAACATGTTTAAACAGGAGGAGGGCTCCCATTTCTGCTAGACTAGCTTAAAGCTCATCTAGGTAGGTTCAGATGGCTTGCAGATTAGGTTGTAAAATTATACACAGAAAGCTTTAGACATGCTATTGGCAATTGCAGTATGTATTTATGTATTTGTATGCAGTATAAATAAATGTATGTGGAGAATCAATAGAAGATAATAGCTGAGTACTTGTATTATCCTTTACATAGCCCGAAATGAAGGTTCCAAAGCTAGAAAAAAAAAAAAGGTTTGTACCAGCCATCTTCATATTAATAATAACAATTGTGCGCTGTCAAGTCAATTTTGAGTTATTGACCATTTTGGGGGTTTTCTAGGTAAAGACTTACTCAAAAGACAATTACCATTCCTTTTGTCTGGGGGCATCCTGGGACTGTGCAGCTCACCCAAGGCCACACAGGCTGGCTGTTCTGGGATGCACAGTGGAGAATTGAATTCCCAACCCCCAGATACTTAACTCACGGAGCTGTTCAGTCACTGTCTTCATGTTAGATACCTAAACTAAAATTAATCTAACTATGAGCCCTCCCTCTTTCCCATTGAGCAAAAAAAATGGTTAAATATGTTGATTGATTCATGGAACAGTCCTGCCTAAAGGTATGTAGTAATAATAACCTTTGAACTGCAGAGCTGGAAGGGACTCTCTGGATCATCAAGTCCAGTCCCTCTCAAGGAGGCACAGTGGGGACTCAAACTCTCAACCTCTAGCTCCGCAACCAAACACCTAAGCCAATGAGCTATCATTTGATGCCACAATTGTGGTGGTGATGGCGGCGGGGAAACAGTCTTCCTAACATAATGATGTAGAAATAAATCTTTTCACTTGACCTAAGAAATAAATAGTGCGGTATCCCTTACCTTGATCCTAAGGAGAAATCCCACTGCTGCCAAGTGTTTACAGCTAAACGGGAACTGCTCTGAGGGGTGAAACAGGAGGATGAGGAGGAAGAGGAGGGGGGGGAAAGAAAAGGTGAGTTTCTACAGTGGTCCCGTTGGAAGAATTATTACGCCCTTCGCTGCCAGAGCCCTTTTATTCCACAGCCGCTGTGATTTGTAAGCAACAGAATGACTGTCCATAAGTAGCTGCTCCGAAAGGCTTCTCCGGGTGCCATGGAGACGCTCCGCCTCTATAAACAGCTTCTGCTCTTTCCATTGGTCGCTTCGTCTCCATGGTGAGCGCAATCGCTTGGCAGTTTTTTTCCTCTCCCTCCCTCCTCGTTCTCTCTCCCGCCCACCCCCCGCCCCCCTTCATCCATGGGCATCTTCGCACAAACTTCGCTTTGTCCCCCACCTCGCCATCTCCCCCCCCCCCCACCTCCGCCACACACAACTTCCTTCTTTGGCCACCAGTTCAGTTTTAATTAGAGATGAAGGCGCGGGTGGGGTGGGGTGGGGTGGGGTGGGGGGGAACCTGACGAAAACTCAGGACGGCTCGGGCTCTCCGACACACCTCCTCTTCTTGCCCAGAAGCCCACCAACACACCCACACCACACACACACACACACACACCCCAAATCCTGGATCGCGGCAAGGTGGAGGACTGGCGGGGTGGGGCGAGGGGCGCGGGTGCCTCCTGCGACACCTGCCTTTCAAGGAGGCTGACTGGGCGGCCGTCGCTGCTCCTCGTGATGGGGGTGGGGTGTGTGTGGGTGTGTGTGTGTGTGTGTGTGTGTGTGTGTGTGTGTGTGTGTGTGTGGGCCTCTGAGGCATTGTTGCTTTGAGTTTTATTAAGAGAAATTAAAACCCACTTGAAGCAGCTCCCCGATGCCTATTACTCTTCGTGAGGCGATAGGAATGGGGGGCGAGGGAAGAGACCCCCTCGGCCAGGAACCAACAACGCAGCCACTAGAAAGATCCATGCCTGGAAAGAATAGGGGTCTTTTTACACACACACACACACACACACCTTCTTTTAACTCGCCGGGCTTGGCCCAACTCACAGGCGCTGGGCACCCTTCGCCTTCTTCCTAGCCCGCCCCGCCCCCCGCTTAATTAAATAAAGCTCCACCAGACAAAATTACCTCAGCTTTGAAGTCGTACTGTTCGCAGGAAAACGCTCCAGCTCGCCATCACAGGAGGAGGAGGAGGAGGAATGGGCATTCATGTGCAAAGGTCTTGGCTCGTCTTGAACCTTTGCTATGGCTAATTTAATCGTTAGCCTTTCATGCTGCTTAAGAATAGGGGAGGGGTCCCCAGTTGACCCCCTGCTTTAGTTCCAGGGAGGTAAAATGGCGTTTGCGCCAAGGATGGGGAGGCAGATGAGTACAAACCCAGAGCCCGTCTTCCTACCTGCCACGCTGGTGTCTGGAGCTGCCCGCCTCTGACCTTTGGGTAACCCGAGGTAACCTGATCAAGGGGTGGAAGAAGGTGGGGAGGGGGGCAGCAAACTGCTGGGGCAGAAAGCTTGTTAGATCTTTCTCCCCTTTTAATTAAGAGACTATAACCGCAGCCCTATATAATAGGCTCCCATCCATCCACCCCTCCTTATTCTCTCTCTCAGAATAAGAGAATGACTGGAAAGGGTATTAAGTATTTATTACATTTTTATCCTGCCCTTCCTGGAAAGACATCAGGGCAGCAAATGTGGCTCCCTACCTGTTTCACCCATAAGAACCCTGTGAGGTATGTATAGTTTTTTAAAAAAAAAAGTTTAGGTGGCTCAAGGGAACCTTATGCCTGAGCACACGTTTGTTTATTTACAATATTTTTTTAGCCGCGCCATTACCAAAGGTCTCTGAGCAGCGTACAACAATATTAAAACTTTAAAAACATTAAAACCATTAGAAATAGGCAATATTATAATAATACCCTATATTAAAAACAGTCATTAAAACATTAATATTAATAAATCCTGCTGCTCATATGGCCAGCTAAAGAATACTATTTAATTAAAATGCTGGCTAAACAGAAGTTCCAGGGATCTTCCCACTATGTCTTGTTGGCAGGTCCTTCCTTCACCTGCCTGTCTCTCTCTCTCTCTCGTTATACATGCGCATGCGCGCACACACGCACGCACGCACACACACACACACACACACACGCTTGATATCAAATCAGTTTCCACACCAGGCATCAAACACAGCCTTACACATGGAAAACTGGCCTTACCTTTTCCCAGTTTGCTGATGCTCTGAGGGGTATCTTATTGTACAGAGTTTATTCTGCACTGCTTTGCTGTGGTGACATCATAACACCTGGCTGGTAGTGTCCCAAAGTCCCTGTTAATCAGTCACCTTCTCTACACTTTAGAAATAGCTTTTAAAAACTCCCTGCTCTAGGATAGGAGACAAGAAGAAATACACAGCAAGAGTCCCCGTAGTGGGGGGAAAACATGGGGGGGGGGGGTACATAACAACCCTCTCAAAACACTGTTTTGGTTTCAACCACCAAGACACATCGCATAGGCTGCTGCTGCTTCTCACTGCTGTTCTGAATGGGGGACCCTTGTATGATGAGTAAAGCATGGGAAGACCCAAGCTGACATGTTCACCCAGCCACAAAGCTTATTGTGGGGGACCCCCCCCCCATCAGTCCTTAGTTCTCAGGGGAACCTTCCTCACCAGATTGCTGTAAGATAAAATGGGGCTGAGGAGAGGAGCACTGCCTTGAACTTAATCAACATAAATGTCAAGAATAAATACCAATGTAATAAATAAGTATAATGGCGAGAGCTTCCCATAAGTATTGCTTCAACACAGAGAGAAAGAGAGTTCACGTCCTGCACTCAGTTATCTTCTCTCTAGTACATCTGACATTTACATGTCACTGACTTCACAAAAGCCTCAGACAATGCTTCTCTTAAGGCAGTTTACCCACTTTGGAGCCAGGCCCAGAAAGAACAGCAGGGGTTTGCAGCACAGCCAATGGCTCACACTTGCACACAGCTATGTGGAACGGGCTCGAAAGGGTGCTTTCGATAGTTTGCACTCCTGCACTGCCAGTCCTGGAATGGAAATCATGTTGGCGCTGTTCCTTTTCTAATAATTTTAAAGCCCATTGTCTCCACCCCAACACCACCAGTGCCACAGTTATAAATGGCCCTGTTCCTTAGCAAATGTTCAAGGGTTTAGAATTACAAACTGCAAAACTGAAACAGTTCTCTTCTTAGCAAAGCATTAACAAGGTGCTGCCTTATTTGTCAACAGATTAGGGGTTACACATGGTGAGTATTCTTTCATTAGCAGTAGTGCATGGAGTGTGTAAGGAAATGGATAAGGTGCTGTTGGGATTTGAAGGGAAGACAGAATAATTTATTAACTCAAATTTGCACAAAGAAGCTCACTGAATAATCTCTGTAAGCTACCAAAGGAATAATTGTTGTACAATTTCCATTACTAACTAGGCTCTTAAGAGTAGGGCATGAGAGAGAAAATGGCAACAGGTGGCCTGTTTGACACCAAAGCACTTCAAACTACAGAAGGGACTGTGTGGCCCCCCAAATACTGTTGGACTCCATTTCCCATCATTCTTTGACAGTGTAGTCAGTGTATCCAGAAGAAGAATGGGGCCTCAGGTTTTTATCCCAAAATCCTGTCCTCATGGCACAGCTGGACCACTGTCCAGAACTCTCACCAAGCATTGTATGACTCATGGATGAGAAATTCACATCCCTCCAGATGTTTATACACTATTATTCCTATTATCCCTTATTGCTGCTGAATGGGGCTATCTCAGGCTGATGGGAACTGGGGTCCAACATCCTCTGGAGGGCTACAGATTCCCAGTCCTGTTATGGAAAATAAAATATCAACCTTGGCCAACTTGGTGCCTTTCAGAGACATTGGACTGCAGTCCCCATCATGCCCAGCAGGCATGGGCACTGTCTGTGTTTGACTCAGAATGTTGAGTGGAAGCCCAGCACATCTGTAGGCCTCTCAGCTGAAGAAGGCTGCCGTATGCCTCAGTGTGGTATAGCAGACAGTAGTGTTGGATTGCAAGGAGGGAAAATCTATCTCCAGCTCTGCACTGAGCCATGAAACTGACTGGATGACTTCAGGCCAGTTGCTGTCTCTCAGCCTAACTTATCTTGTAGGGTTGTTGTGAGTGCAAAGTGTGGAGAAGGAAAGCCGTGGGTACTGTCTTGAGCTCATAGGAGGAAAGGCAGATTAAAAATGTAACATGATGCTCATCTTGGGAGCAGGTGGTCTGCTTGCATCTGGCTCCTTATTTTCCTAGGGTCCAGTGCGAGTTTTCATGAGGATGGGAAAGAACACTAGCAAAAATCCTTTTTCCATCTCGGCCCTTCCTGAAATCATTCTCATCTGCAAACCAGGATAAAGCTCCTGCCTGAAGCTGGGCGGCATCTTACTGAACAGGAGCACCCTTCCTAGGGACTGGGGATCCATGGTAATTTGGAGCTGTGGAACCCTCATCCCCCTTATTTATAACTGCAAGCTCAGCTGACCAATGCTTACAATGAATGGGGGAGAAATGCAGCAGGAAAGAATTAGGTTGGAAAGTTGGTGCTAAAAACTTAAGGTCAGAACCCTTCTGAGTTTCTGCAGAGTGGAAGGTCCCAGCAGCATAGAAACATGGGTTCGTTCTTCTTCTGCAGGCACTGCCAATGTGTAAGCAGTGATCTCCATGAAATAAAACCTTCCTTCCACTTGCATCTGGATTCTTCTTTGTTCTCTGCATTTCAGCAAATTGTCTAGATTATTAGGGGCATCTTATTGGCTTCTTTTTGCAGCAAGGAACCCGGCTCCCTTTGCAAGCCCACCCCAGGCCCCCCTTCCTCTTCAAATCCTTCCTGCCCACCCACCCCCAAGGCTCCTGAAAGGGTCTTCTGACCTTGCACATCCATTGACAACGATGCCAAAGGCTATGGCCTCCCACCAGTATTTTTGGCCATCTGTTACCTTGGCTCTACTTTGAACATGAGAATGATTTCCCTTTCCACCAGAGGGCAACCAAGACATTGCCTTGAGGCCGACTGTGACCTGCAGTCACCCCCAGCTGAAGTGCAGTGTGTGGGGCTAAAATGCGAAGAGTGTGTGTGAGTATGTTAACAAATTTATCATACATGTTTGTAAGCTTAGGGCATGAGTTTTCCTATATTACAGTATCTTCCCAGTTACAAGTACCAGAGGGAGAGAGGAGGGAGACATACAATGTAAAATTGGTGAACTTGTCAGGATCATTAAAAATGGGATGAAACTTTATTGCAGGAAAAGAATCAAACACAGAGTTTTTAAAAATAGCATCCGTGGTTTTTGAATAATGGAGTGCCAGCCTTTACAGACCAGGAAGGCACATGACAGGCCATTTGTGGCCCTGCTTCTCCAACTCCTCCTTCTAACTGTTTCCATATCCATGTAGTATGCTACTTTGAAAGATATTTATAAGAAGAGCTGGGCAATCAATGCTTTGCAGGGGGCATACTTCCTCTCCTTCTTCTCCCTATTATGCTAAATGCAGATATTTCAATAAAATCATACATAACACACAGTTTCCTAAGAGGAATCGGGAGGGATGGCTTTAATTGAGGCATTCTTTGGTAGTGATCAGAGCCTTCTTTCTAGAACACCCTGGCAGTAACTTGTGTTTTATGATTATTTTACTATACTGTTTCAGGAATCAGTACGGTGTACGCGTAGTTGATAGAGCATTGGCCTAGGGCTGAAGAGAAACTTGGGTTCAAATCCCCAGTCAGCCACAGGAACTCTGGGGTGCTAATGGTAAACCACTCCTTGATCATCTTATATCACAGCAACCAGTGTGCTGTTTTGATGAGGGCAGGGTGATCTGGTTTCAAAACAAGTGGTTTTCAGTTGTAACATGCTTTGTGAATAACTGTGTGTGTAAGCAATTAATGTAGATACATGGCAGAATGCTGCTCAGAATATTCTTTTTAACTATAAGGCTTCAAAAGAAAAGAAAAAGTGTATAACCCTAAGTTCAAAAAGCGGCATTGTAAGCAGTGGCAGTGAACTGTGCCACTCAGCAGGTTTTATTTATTATTTGTATTAATTCTGATTTTTGGTAGCTCACTGCAAAGAGTATATTAAGAAAATGCAAGTCCTTGAATCAACTTTGGTGCCTCCCTCAGTTCACCCCACTGCCTAAGCTTGGTGCTCTGGGTCAATATCCAGCTTTCTCTCCCCCTAAGGCCGGGCCTTGTGGGGACACAGTGGAAGGGTCTGGATGAACCTCTGGCAGGGCAAAAACCATACCATCAGATGTCATCAGTTTGGTAGTACTGGATATATTAGTGATGCTATTTTGTTTTAGCATGTGTTTGAATGTGATAAGGCTAAGACTCCAATGAGTACAGGTTAAATCAGAAATAAGGTATTGATGTTTTGCTAATAGAGGGGAAGATAAAAGACATTATCATTCAGAGCTCTTACATTTTGAATAGATCTGTCACTAACACAACAGCCTTAACCTGTTCCAGAGTTATGTGAAAGATGTACCTCTAAGCATCAAATTTCCATTTAAGAATCTCTGCAGGCATTATCTGTTGCACTCTGAGTCAAGGTGACTCAGTATGCAACAGATAATGCCTACAGAAATTTCTTAAGTTATGGCAATTCACTGCTAAAAGTTACACCTTTTGTGTAACCGTGCAACAAGATTTCAGCCAATGGATCGAAAGGGACAGAAGCAGAGTGGCTCTTTTGACTTTAAAACCTAAATGCACTTACACTGCAAATTAAATGCAAATTACTCATAAGGGCAAAATTTTGAATTCCACAGTACTTGATTTAAAACATACAACCTTTTGGTTGTAAAATTCAAACTTATATAGCAACTTTTGCAGAAGATTCTATTGTCACCCATACCTCCTAACAAAACGAAAATGTAATACTGACAGATGTTCCCCCTTGCATGCCTCCTCCCCACCCCCCTTTAAATCCTTTCATCTGTGCAAGTATGACTGTCTTCTTCTGAAAGCAGCGCCTCCCTTTCTCTGGGGGAATGGATTGTGCTTGGCTCTTGCATGCCATCTTCCGATTTCAAAGTTTCAGTGCAACTTCCAAAAAAGCACCAGTGGCCTCAGCTGCTTTTGTCTCAAGCGACACCAAGAACAGTTCTGAATTCGCCCATATTTGTTATTATTTCTGAGATGCATGCCTCCATATGAAACTTTTACCACTTTTATATTATATACATAGGACCTATAAGTATCACTTCTCCCATCTCCTTGATGACAACACTGCTTTCGCTGAAATCATGCCTGACGTGATATGAATAGCATTACGAATGTTATTTCTTTTCTTTTCAGGATAGATTTTTAATCAGAGTCATGGTGTACAATCAGCCAAATTCATCCTACTATTGCAATGATAATATGTTTAGGATTCTCTTTGTTGGTCTGATTTAGTTCTGAGATGGGCAACTACTGGCCAGGCTGGCTAGGGCAGCTGGGCTTTTGAGTCCAGCAGTATTTCAAGGGCCACAGTCACGCCCCCGCCCCCGCTGCACTTCTAGTTGAGGCCAAAATTGAGTCTCTTCTCATTATGTGCCATCAAGTAGGAACTGACTTATAGCAACTATAACAGGATTTTCAAGGCAAGTGGGGTATCTAAGGAGTGGTTTTTAACAGTTGCACTCTTTCAGCAAATTTCCAATCAGAAATTCAAAGCCAAGTCTCCTGAGTCTGATTCTGTCACTCTACCCACTACACCCCACAGGGTATCAATATGCCCTTTGCAAACTGAACTGTCCATACTAATGTGAAGAGAATACATATTTTCCCCCATACAAATACCACACACAAATAAATTCCAGTCAGCAGCTAACAATCCCTTGTAAACAGCTTTATTCACTCTTTAAAGAGTCATGCAGTCATAAACATTTTCATATATTGCATTGTTGCCATTGAGGTGTACACAAGTGTGTCTGGAGGGCTCCATACCCCCAAGCGGTGGCATGTGCCCATCAGAACAGAGCCTAACGGGTGTCCTGAGTGGGGCTCAAACTGCTTCCCTGTTCAAATGGCCTGATTGACATTGATGGGCACCATTTTGTATCTGGCAATTCCTGGTTATGTAAAAATGAAAGCTCTGGGTATATGCAACTTGGCCTTGGCTGAAGAGTGAGAAAAAGGATACAAGAGGAAATAGATGTTTCATATGGCCTTGCTTGGAAGTATTCAATAACTTATCAGGAAGGAACCGCACACACACTCAACCCCAATTCCCACTCTACCACACTAGTATTGCCATGTTTTGAGAAATTCCTGGCGGTTTTTTTTTAAAAATCCAAATACGTTTTTCTTAGGGGTATTTAGAAGAACTGAACAGAACACACATGTAGAGCCAAAGCTAATCCTATTTTCTTGTCAGCACTTTCTCCACTCCCTGGTCTTGTCTCAAACAATTTTCTATTTAGATGACATCTTACTGACACTCTACTTACTAAAACTGCTGAGGTAACCTTGAGAAAATGCATCGATCCTGGAAGAGGCTCTTTCCCGGAAAGGTGGATGAGGAGAGCTTGAGTCACTAAAGCTCATGATGCAGCAAGGTTTTCTGGTGCTCACCAACCTCATTGAACTTTGTGAGGATTCCAACACAAAACAGTCATTTCGAGACTCCATGTCAGACACTCCTCAGTGTGATCATTGGCAAGTTGAGGGTTGTAATTCAAGATCTTGGTTTGTTTTTTGCAGTTTATCACATGGCCAGAGTCAGTAATAGGAAGGCCAAGGCCATTTAATAGTTGTTTCACAACAGACAGATACAAGTTATGTATACTTGTCTCTTTGTATCTTGTAAACAAACAACAAGAAAAATATGCTTGACCAGCTGATGGTGGTTGCAATAAAATAAATACACAAGGGAAGTTATGTGTCTTCCAAACCACTTTTCATTTTAAAACACTCTTTATGTTCTCCAGCCCAACTTGGTGTCCAGCACTATTGATAATCATTCTCCTCCTTTCCCCTTTTGAAGTCAAAATAGAGCGGGTAAGAGAATGGTAGTCTGAAGAAGACAATACACACTATTGTTTTTGATTGACCACATACAATAAGGAAGACCTGAGAAGACCAAAGTCTTTCCCCTTGAAGATGAGGGCCAGTTTATGCAGAGCAAGGCAAGGTGTGACCTACTCTCTTCCTCTGGAGGAACAGAGAGACCACACAAAAAGTCTTGGGAAGTCAATGTTGTGTTCCCAGTGAACACCTTTCTTGCAGAGATTTGGTTACCAGTATGATACTCCTTTTTCTTATTAAGGATGAGATAGAAATGAGGATCCAAGCTAAAATGAATTTCTTTACCACCATCATTTCAAGATCTTGAAGCAATTCCCCACTGAATTAGCACTTTGTAGCATGGATATATATTGCTCAGCTATAGTGTTGGCTTTGTTCTACAGTAAAGTTGTACTAAAGACTGGAAATGCAGGGCACCCACAGGAGAATACAGTAAAGTCTTGTTGCCAGACAGACAAACAAAAAAGGGCAATCTAACATTGGAGAAAATCTAATATTGGACCAGGAGGATATTTGCTCCATGCCACAACAGATGCAGTTGGTCAAATACTATTTATCTTCGTAGTTTCTGAAATCTACTAACAATCCAATATGGGCACAATTCAACTGGTTTTAGTGCAGGTATTTTCAAGCAGTGGGTTCCCAACAGAGAGTGCTTGTGATTCACAAGATAGCCAGGAAGTAGCCTGGGAAGGAAAGGAGATTGAAAAAGCAACACAGAAGAGGATAACAGATACAGCAGTGGGTGCCAGCCCAAAACAGAATGCCGTTTACTGCAACTGGTTGTTAAAATGGTTGGGAACCATGGCTTCAGCATAACTTCCATACATTCACCAAGGAAACTATCCTAAAAAAATGTGTTTCTAATGATGCCCTTAAAGGGCTTTTCCCATATAAATGGGGTAGGCATTTTAAGCAATGCCATGCATGGGCAGTCTATCCCATTAAAAAAAAAAAAGACACTACCACCTTACAATCATAGGACACAGCAGTGTCCTGTAGCTTCTTTGTGTCCATTTTTCTAAGTCCAACCTCATGCATGGCTTCTCTTGCTTCTTGAGTCACAGTAGGATCCCAAATTGGTAGAAAGCAGGGTTGGGGAGATTGGGTGTCTATGTGTGAATGTTCACATAAAGAATTGTCTTTGTTAAGTATCTGATAGGTGGGTGGCTGCCTATCATCTCTCCCTCCCTCACACTAAGACAAAGCTGCTAGATGTCTCTTATTTAAAAGGGAATATCCTTTGGCCCACTATACCATGTCACCTTTATGGAGTATTGTGTTCTGTCCATAGGTGTTATGTCTCAAAACAGAGGGCAGCGCAGGTCTTCAGGAACTTTAGAGAAGAGACACTATCTTTTGAGCTGATCCTGGAACATTTTCCCTGGCAGTTTTGAAGGAAAAGGGATTATAAGGTAAAGCCAGAATTTCTCTACTGCAGGCATTAGATGGTGTTAAACATGTATCTTCCACTCTCTCCGAATGGGGTATAGTAGCTGGGCTAATCCATTCAGTAGAAAGCATGAATCTGTCCAGTGCACATATCATACTGTTACGGATACATGTTCTACATGCATCTCTTAAGAAGCATAGGTGGTGACACAGCATTGTGAAATGAGTGTTTGGGCAATCATCACACACCATAAAGAGAAGATCTATAAAGGAAAGGGGAGTGCAGAGCTGAAGGAATGGAGGTTGATGGAGGCATCAGCCTTCAAATCCAGCTCATGTCATTCATCCACTCTTACTGTGCATTCAGTTTAACAATGAATACCAAATGGGGAACTGGACCATTCATTAAGAATACTTGGTGTGTGTGTGTGTGTGTGTGTGTGTGTGTGTGTGTGTGTGTGTAATGTATATCACATCACCCCCAGTAATTGGTGGGGTTTAACTGCAGCAGATGTGCTGCTATTTGCTTCTTTAGTGTTCCAGGGAAATGTGTTGTGGTGGTGCTTTTGTCTCCAAATCAGTGTGACATCATCGAGGGCACAAATGTCCCATCATGCATTGCATATCTTCATCATATTCCAGGTTGATGCTACTGCTGGAGAAGTGGCGTCTCAGCATCTGGCTGGGGTTCAGAGAATTGTCAGGGGATGGCTGTATACCTATAAGAAGAAAAGCAGCGAAGGATATAGTTGATAAGAGCTCCATAGGATACAGAAACTAGAAGACCGATGCCAAAGGAGGGGAAAACAAATTATTCTGTACGTCCCAGCACTAAGATTCATTCTTCATAATGAAGTGCTAACATATAAGTTGCAATTTTTCCAGTATTTGTTTTAGGTTTCTGTTGAACTCTAATCTTGACATTTATGTACACCTGCAATCAAGTAAAACAGTTTTGTTCCCCATACTAAATTGTACCAGTGGAGCACTGCCATATTTTCTACCACTACTTTTTTTTTTAAGAAAAGAAAGAAAGCACATTTAGGTTCTCCAGACGATCACAAAAAAAGGGACATAAATACTGTACCTGTGACTGGCATTTTTGCTTGGCCCCCACAGATTACCCGGTTTACATGTGGTGATCATTTATACAGTGTGAATACAGTGGCAACTGTTACTGCTTCAAACGGGGGGGGGGGGGGGATTTCTCCAGGTACACAAAATACTTGGGTACAAATGTTTTCCATATTTAAAAGAAACACATCGTGTGGTGTCTTTAAATCTTTCAGACTCCATCGTAGCTAAATGTTGTAGTTGTGTACTTGCCATGACCCAAGTCCTTTGGTCAGATCAAGAGTTGTTGATTTAGGCCAAAAAGGAGCCTTAAGGTTTCTCCTTCTAGAAGCCCTTCGATAGTCTCCACCTGTCATTTAGATTCCAGCCAAGGAGCCCAGGAGCTTAACTACGACAATGCTGGCTAGGGCCACTGTTCTGCCATAGTAAACAGTTCAGAGGGCTGAACTATACCTGACCAATAACCTGTTATTAGAAAGAGTAAATTTATCAACTGTTGAAAGTGCATGATTGCCACAGAAAAAGCTTTTCTCACCTCCCACTGTTTGCAAAATAGCTTGTTTCATGGTCGGTTTTTAGGAGTTAAACAGGTTTCATTTGCAAGTCTGATTTCTTAAACATGGAATGCCTGAACCAAGTCTATGGAACCAACAGGACGTGTGCTAATGATGGGTTCTCTGTAATGTAATGCTTGGACCTCAGAAGTTTGATAATTTGGTTATTTTAACCAAGTACACTGTCCCTGTTATTTACCTACAGTGTAAGTCATGGGTGAGAAATACCTTAAGTATTGCTGCCCGTACCACTGTGAAGTGGTAAATTGTGTTACTGACTTTAATGAAGTGAACTGAAAAGTAGCTATCTTGTTTGACTTCAATGGAAACCATGGTCATGAAATGCCACAGGGCATAAACTTGGGTTTTCATTTAGTAGAGAAAGCAACTAAAGATGTCTTCCCTGTGCATTAACCGGATTTGGCCCAAAGACATTACATTTGCATTTAAGAAGCTAAAAACAGCTTCCGAGCCTCCAGCACAGTAATATGCTTAACAAGGCAATTAACATCTTCAAAAGAGCTCCAGATCTCATGCATTTTGCAAGGATTTCATTAAGAAATCATGTGTGTGTTTGTGCACATGAGTGAGAAAGGAGGAGAACAAGAAAGGGATGAATAGCAAAACAGTTTTTTTAACAATAAGCTCTGGTCAAGAGGTGCACTCTGCAAGAGTCTTCAAAGCAGGGAAACACAGAGGCTCCAAAGAAATAAAAACTAAGATAAAAAAGGCTCACATAAATAGAAGAGGGTGGGTAGGAGACTAAGCCTGGGGGAGCAGTGTATATAAGCAATTCTTATTATAAACAATATAAGAACATAAGAAGAGCCCGGCTGGATCAGGCCAAGGGCCCATCTAGTCCAGCTTCCTGTATCTCACAGTGGCCCCACCAGATGCCTCTGGGAGCACACGAGACAACTAGAGACCTGTCTCCTGATACCCCTCCCCTGCATCTGGCATTTGGAGGTCCCTTCCTTTTAAGTCTGGAGATGATACATCCCCATCATGGCTTGTAACCTGCGATGGACTTTTCCTCCAGGAATCTGTCCAATCCGTTTTTAAAGGCATCTAGGCCAGATGCTATCACCACACCCTGTGGCAAGGAGTTCCACAGACTAACAACACACTGGGTAAATAAATATTTTCTTTTGTCTGTTCTCACTCTCCTAACACAATTGGAGTGGATGTCCCCTAGTTCTGGTATTGCGTGAGAGGGAAAAGAGCTTCCCTCTATCCACTTTATCCATCCCCTATATAATTTTATACATCTCAATCATGTCCCCCCTCAGGTGCCTTTTCTCTAGACTAAAGAGCCCCAAACACTGTAGCCTTTCCTCATAAGGGAGGTGCCCCAGCCCAGTCATCATTTTAGTCGCTCTCTTCTGCACTTTTTCCAGTTCCACTATGTCTTTTCTGAGGTGTGGTGACCAGAACTCTACACAATACTCTATGTCCGGCCTTACCAGCGTTTTGTACAATGGCGTTATAATGTTGGCTGTGTTATTTTCAATCCCCTTTTTAAAGATACCTAGCTTGGAATCAGCCTTCTTCACGCCCACATCCCACCACAACATTTATGGAATTAATCCTAGCCCAGCCACAACAATTAATGTGCCACGTGATGGAAGCATATATTTTTCCAATGTTCAAAATAGTAAGCTTTGTTCAGAAAAAAAGGAACTTTTTGGAAGGATGAGTTGTGATACCATTATGGTCCTCTGGCTGATACTAATAGCTACATTTACTTTGGATGGTTCAGCACGTGGGGCTAGTTGAGAACATATTAAGAACATAAATGAAAAGCTCTGTTGTATCATATCATAGTCCAGCATCTTGTTTCATGCTCTGGTCAGCCAGATAGTTCTCTGAGACCTACATGTGAAACATGAGGGCAACAGGCTTCACCCACTCCCCCCCCCCCCCGGAGGTATTCAAAAGCAAGTCACCTCTGATTCTGAAGACTGCCTACTGCCTATCGCTCTACCTTAACTAAGGTGATAGATGGCACAACCATGTTGATACCAAAGTTTTTGTTACTAATACTAATTATTTATTTATTTATTTATTTAGTGTTATTTGTTTATACTTCATGAAAGTCACAGAGCAGTTTACAAGTAAGAATAAAATTTAAAATTAAATTAACACAAGAATGCTACGAAAACCTTGAATTTATAATCCAATCAGCAGCAAAACCACACATACCAGTGACTATTAATAAAAACAGAAGACTCAGGAATCTCTCAGGCAGTGCCAAGAGGATGCAGAGACCTGAATGAAGAGGCATGTCTTAAGTAACTGGTGAAACTCTGTTCCTGAAGATGCATGGTATACCTCCAGAACTGTTGTTATTAGGTGCCATCAAGTCACCTCCAAATTATAGCGACTCTACGAATCAGCACTCTCCAAAATGTCCTGTCCTCAACTACCCTGCTGAGGTCTTGCGGACTCAAGCCTCTGGTTTCCTTTAGGGAATCAATCTATCTTGTATTTGGTCTACCTCTTTTCCTGCTGCCTTCCATCTTTCCCAGGATTATTGTCTTTTCCAGAGAATCCTGTAAGGGGACCAGAAGGCTCTTGCCTAGGTCACTACTCCTTGGGCATCACCCATAAAATGGGACCATGAGAAGTGGAAACATGTCAAAGACCAAACTGCTTCATAACAGGAGAGGCCCTCTATTGATTGATTGATTGATTTGATTCGATTTATATACTGCCCATCTGGCAGGCAGGGCCACTCTAGCAAGTACTTGTGTCATAAGCCATTTAGGACCTTATGAGTCCCATGTTGACTGTTAAATAAGAAGTAAGTACAACTCAGAGAGAACAGTTGTGATATATCCTTGGCTTTGCTCACCATTCAGCAGCATTCTATACCAACAGAACCCTACCAACTGTCTTAAAAGGCTGCCCCAGGTAGAGTATATTGCAGTAACCAAAATATAAGGTTACTAAGAGCTGGATCAACACAGCCTAGCTTCCTTGGTCAAAGAAGGCCTATAGCTGGAACTAGGTTTTAGTCATTGGGATCACATATTTGATCTGTTATGTCAGATTTCACCTTTTTTTTTTTCTGGGCTACATTTTCCATTATATTTTAACTATTTGATTTGATAATTCTTTAATTTCAGGAAATAAACTATTGACTGGCATGAAACTGAAGTGGCAGAAAGGCTCTTCTTATATTACATTCTGCATACAGGAATGTCTGCACTATAGTTTGCTTGTGAGTTCCATATTACGTTGGCTTTGGGAAGCAAGAAATTGTAACTCAAGAATCAAGCTAGCTTTTGATTCCCATTGCAATCTTCTCGCCCTCCCTTCTTATTCCAGAAGCCCAAACTGTCCACTGCATAGTATCTATGGATGGCATCTCCTACTTCCTTTCTTTTATCTCTGGGGCAATCTTCAATAGTTACCTATTAATTTGCCATTTTTAATTTTTTAAAAAACTTTATCAATAAAGCTGCAATTTTGGAAAAGCTCCAATCTTATCTCTATTGATCCTTGAATATCCCACATGGGCAGTCTACTACTTTGGCTGAACAATGTGACATTGCTCACACAGTGCACCTTTGCATGTGTTAATTGTTAATTTCTGAGCCAGATGTACTGGACAGACAGCAGTGAATCATTTGACAGAACAATGTTCAGATTAATGGGGAAAAGTTTTCTGAGTGCATTTGAGCTAAGCCACCCCCAATCTGGAAAAGCCTCTTCCCTGAACATATGAGGAAAGACACATACTTTGGGAAAACATGGCATCAAAGAAGTGGGCAGAAAGTTACAATCAGTCACTACAATTCAGGGGATCACAGACATAGACACAGCCACAATATATCCTGATTGCAATAAGTCTTGCTTTTCCTGAGTTATACATAAAGATTGCCCTTCTGTAGGTTTGCTTCTACACAAGGGGTGAAAAGAATTATTAGAGACTGTCAACACTTCATGGGCAAGAAGAAAAGATTATTTTTTTATCTTCAAAAAACACGAGCCACTATATATATGAGACAAACCACTGTGCTGAGCAGCATTGATCTCAGGTCACTAGGATACTGTGTTCCTAAGAGGGCTTTAAAAATCCTGCACAGTGAAAGCTACTTTTCCTTTTTCAGAAGAAATGAGCAAGAGAGGACTTTACATATCTCATACCTATTCCTCAATGCTTATGGGGCAGGACTCCGGAACCGCAGCTGTTCAGTAGAGAAGACCAAAAGCAAATGGTGAACAAGAGAACAGACAGACAACACAAATGCATATGCATGCAATGGAGAGAGAAGGAAAACAAGAAGACAGAACCAGGAATGTTTTCTACACTGCACCTCTGGGCCAACCTAGAATATTTTCTGCAGAAATGTTTGTGTTTCGACTCTTTGGATTAATGTTTCAAGTCAACAGTTCCAAAGAAACATTCATAACCGGGCAGCTTGGGCCTGCCTCTTGCATGGAGACGAAAGTTACAATATAATATTGATATACATTTTATAGGATGACACATCTAGCAGATGAATATAAAATCCATATAACATGGCCCCAAAAGGCAGGGATGCAGAAATCTGAATAAAATGGACTAAGCTTCTCTTAGGCTAGTGATACAAAGAGCTTGAGCCTGAACATCTGCCACAGCCTCTGGGTTGTTTATTAAAATGTATACTCCATATTCAACTGGAATTTGCAAAGTGGTTTATGTCAATTCTATTACAAATACAGGACCAAAAGATCAACATTCAAAATATAAAGGCTAGCATCCTGGTCAGCATTTATGCATGAGGAGCTCCAACTGCAGAAACTGCCATGGCAACCTGAGGAAATGCTGGTCACATGGCTGACTGCAGGACCTGGTTGTGCTGCCATGGATGGCTGCAGGTATAAATCTTGAACAAAATACTGGCTGTCATGACTAAGCTTCAGCTCTTGCACAAAACCCCAAGCAAACAAAAGTGGGTGTTACCCTATGCCGTAGGCATTATTTTTAGGCCAGGCTCAATGCTTAAACATTGGACAATTTAATTAGAGGTTTGTTTTCATTCACACAGCAAAGAATGATCAGATTGTGTCTGATCATTATTAGAAAGCACACAACGTTCTAGAATACAGCATAAAATTAATACACATTCATAACTATGGCTGAGTGATTTCCGAGTCAGAAATCAAAGTTCCTCAAAAGTTGCTCTGTTTGCAACCGGGATACTATGACTCAGCAAAACAAAATAACATAGCTGGAAACACATTTTCATGCTACCAGATATTTAAAAAGCACTACTTGATCCCTGTGATGTTAAAATGATAAGCCAGTGGTTGTGCAGTCCCTTGAGAAAGCAGCTCGGATGTGATCATTATTTACAGGAGTCAGTAAGACATCTGACTGTTCACCACTTTGCAAACTGCCACATAGAGCCCCTGCTTTTACTCTTCCCACCCACGCCAGTTAAGAAACATGCACAGTTAGTGGTCATTTCAAATATGAATGGGGTTTGCATGCATATCTGCATGCATCGGTTCACTGCTTTCCCCATCCCCTCAAAACGTGAGTGGTGTTAGGAAAAATCATGCTCCTGGACATATTTGGAAGGGAAATTTGACAAGTAAGATATACTGTACATCAACCTTTTTCTGTATCTGGTTCTCTTACAATGATATGTGCATCCGAGAAGTGACTCTTCTCCTCCCAGTCTACCTTCCTTTCCAAGTAAACCATGGAATTGTCAGAATTTGTAAGTAGTATTTTACTTAGCTGCACTTACCTTTGTACCTATTCATATTTTTAAAAAGAAAGCGATTCCAAGACTATACAGAGCCCTCCTACCTACCCACCCAACCCCAGAAAACAAAGGAATCTGCAGTGAAGCAGGATTGCCCACTCACATCATCTAAAATAATGCATTTAGAGGACGTTTCATTAAAATAAGTAAGACTCTGGAGTGAAGAAAATGGAGTGTGAGGGAAACTAGAGGACATTTTCAGAAATGCACCTCTGCCATCAGTTCAGCCATACATAGCGTCATATCAGCCATATGCCAAAAGGTTTAAAGAGTCTGCATGCATCTGGGGAAAGGCAGCTCAAGGGATCATACTCCATTCTACTTCATGTATAACGTCTGTGCCACTGAGGCAAGTACATGCTGCTCCCTGGATGCCTGTCAAGCAAAAGTAGGAGTTTGTGGAAGAATGCACTGGAGCTAGAATGTCATAAATGTTAAGAGCATTTGGCTTGGCTTGGCTTGGCACCCCTACAATGAAGGCAGTGGAGGGAGCAATGTGCAAAAATTCCTGTGAGCAACAAGCCATCGGACAGGTGTATAAGCTAGAAACAGCAAAGTCACATGTCATGGCTGCATATTTCTTGTCCAATTTATTCCACAGGGCTGGTAATGATGAACTCTGCTCCTAAGGTTTAATACATACTGCTAGGAAAGGTCTTACAGGTAGAGCTGAGAGGGCACAAAATAATGGTGTGATCGTCCATCCAATGCAGTTCCTGAGTTTAGCCCAAGGCCTGGCTCAAATTCCTGGTACCGAGCGTGCAGGAGGAAAAGGTTCCACTACAAGATTTCTGTAGACATATGCCTCACCACTTTTTGTGTGTGAGAGACAAAAAAAAAAGAGGTGGAAGACATTTAAGGTAAGCATGCACACATCGCATGGAACTGGTCAGAACCAAGGTTCTCATGACCTACTGCTGTTTTTACATGTACATGTTTTATATTAGAAGTAGATAAATAAAAATTGGACACCCTGAATTCATTTCAGAAAGCACGCACAGAGAGGCATTTGCCCTTTCTTATTATGGGGCGGGGGAGGGTTGGCATTACTGGAAAAAAGCAACAACAGTAATATCCACTACTGGAGATACTTATTTGCAAAAATGGTACATATGTGTGTGGTGGTATGCTATTTTCTAATTATATGTACTAGTTCAGAGCATACTATTCATGTACATTGTTGTCCAACTTAAGACACAGAGGGGCATTTGAAATGCATTCCACTTCTCATTTTTTTAATCGAAAAAGAAGTTTGCCCTGGCATTAAACTATTGCTTACAGTTAATTCTTCCTTATTCTAAGTCCTGACTGAACAGTTTGCCATTGCATAGATGCTAGGCTATGTGAAATAGGCATTACTGCAAATTGCATTGTGCAGTAGCTACTGCTTTTCACGACTTCTTTTCATAGTTTCACAACTACTGCTCTAACACCTGTTGGTGATTTTTTTTTAAAAAAATTCAATATTGATCCACTTTTCCTAGTGTGTACACATTTCAAATAATATAAGCATTATGCAAGAGGTGGTGTTTGTTGCATGCATCCTGGTGACCGATATTATTTGAAACTGGGATAGGTGAGTCAGCCCCAGCTTTTGGGATTCTAAGCTTTCAATGGCTCCTTCCAATGTACAGGGTGGGACCGGGGAGGCTTGCTGTGCTAATTTTTCTACTGCCCTCCAGCTCATTCAGTTTGGAGCCAACCTCTCTTGCAGCCTGTGCGGAAAACAGGACTACCGGCTAACCAAAGCTTATTGGCTAAAGTGAAGCAAAATTATAAACCTTTCTCAGTGGAAAGATAACAGTTGGAGGTTTTGTACTCAACAAGCCCTTTGGTTAGAATTTTCCTCAAGTTTGATCTTTTTTACACGGTGTCACATCACTTGGAGGTTCTAAGATGACAAGGACAAAATAGGATGCCCTGTTTTCCCCTTATAGTTCCAAATGATCTTGCACGTAGCTGGGCTGAAATGATTCCTGCTCCAGAAGAAAGATGGCATTTGCTACTATTGTTATAGGGTCTCTTATCTGCTGGCACACATGCTGTCCCAGTGCAAAGCTTGGATTAATGATAAAATTTCCCAAGTGGAATAAATTACAAGCAAGGGACAGGATGACAGTGATAGTGAAAGAAAAGGATAAGCTTTTGAGCAGTGATGCAAGTAAGAGAAGGTGATTAAGAAAGCTCTTCCCTTCAAGAGCAGACCAACCAAGAAAGATTCTTACATGTATCTTAGATTTAGAGGCTTGAAGCTTCAGCAAGCTTAAGTAAGAAAGGGAAGGGCTGCTGTGGTTTTGCAAATGAGAACAAATTTACTGACATAGGCCAGAGGGTCTAATACATTTCCCCTTTTGGTGGTTTGGGTCATAAAACAAAGAAGGTGAGGTACCCATTGAAGTCAGTGAAAATTAAACATATAAAAGGTTAACGGAACAGGGATTTAGAATGCCAGATCTTCTCTACATGGTGCCCATGTTTGCAGTATATGAAGAAGCACTACTATGAAAGCCCCACACATTTCGGTGGGACCTGCACAGAATTATGCCCACAGTTTTGAACATCAGAGCCACCATTTCTTAACTTTCCCTTAATCTTGAATCAGCAGTGCCAGTTTTCACGTCCGCAAAGAACGAACCTCTTCCCCACCCCACCCTGTGCTTCCGTTTCATCTAGACCCATAGTTTGACCGTCAGTAAATATTTCCAGCCATTCAGCAATTTTGGGGAGAAAGGGAAGGAACGGAAGCATGGGTGAAGGAAAAACAAAACAAGAACTGTGTTGGCGTAGAGTGAACATGAACTTTCAGATTGATGAAATCCAGTGGGACAAAAGATCAATGAAAGAGCAAGACACAGACAAGACATACCCACAGTCAGTATCAAAGTCAGGTGGGGATGAAGTACAAGGGTTAAACCAAGTTGTGTTCACCTTTGTTCATTACTTAACTTTGCCACTGGTCGTCTAACTATGGGTTAAAAAAGAATGGAACTGGAAGGCTACATCTTATCTGAATGTGATGATCAGTGATTGCGTAAAATAGCTTCCATAAAACAGATCCTCTTGTTGAACAAACAAGAGTGATTCCTTTTGTAGCCAAGGGAAATAGCCAAGACATGTTGAGATCTTTGTTCTATACTTATATAGGCCTATCTAGGATTCAGGGTCATGGCAAGAGATTCTGCTGCTTAAAGTGAGGGGGGGGGGGGATGTTAGCCTCCCCCCCACCCCCCGCCCTTCATATGTACAGAAGCCAGCAGGATTGGCAGCTGAATCTTACTTAACTGCTAGCTGGGGGAAGGGGGTGGCTTTCACCACACCTGAGACAGAGGTTAGTTTAGAGGGCTCAGGACAGCTTGTGTAGCATACAGAGCCCTATCCTCAAACAGAGGGGAACAGTCAGGAGTTTCAAGGGGAACTGCCCTCCAGCATCTAGCATCTGAGGCAGTTGTCTGACTTTGCCTAATCAGAAAACCATTTGCCTTAAAAGGTTAAGAAACCTAAAACGAATGGCTGCCCCATAGTGTGAATGAGGGCAAGCCAGGCAAAAAGAAAAAGGTTCAGTTATCAAGAAGATGCCAGAGCACAACATGATGTGCCTGCTATTTATTTCTGCATGTTGCCTGACTGTATGTACACATGAACATTAACGTTCTGACCACTGTCCGGCAGAAGATGGTTATCTGGGGAGGGCTGGGAGTAGGCAAGATATTTCCCTCCCACCACCCCACAAAGTTCATGTTCAGCAGACTGCCACTCACCAGGTAAGCAGGCCTCAGAGCACACCTTATTGTCCAGTGCTTTCACGCTTGCGTTGCCAATGTCATTGTTATTGTCACACTCCATACCTAGGTATGCGGCTGTCCTTTGGCCTGCAAGGGAGTTAACGTAGTTAGAGAAGGGATGGGGCTTTGATCATTATTTCTCCTCCTTAAATAATGGATAATAGGATAACACTTGATGTGGGGTATTGGGATGTAGCAAGAGAAAACCTGAACAACAGCCAATGGGTAGAGAGTGGACAATAAAGCATTCAATTGAGATGTATGTGCATCAAGCCATCCTGACTGGTTTCCTCAACCTCCTCCATTTTTCTTCCTTGTTTCAAGACAACTGTTACTCATGAGGGAGAGGGTTAATGCAATACAGAAGGATATCTAACCTTGCCCATAAAGGCAACTGAAAGACAGGTTACAGAGCAGCAGGCATAAGCTATACAAAACTGTTTTAAGAGATTCTCCAGTTCATGTTTTTGAACTACCCTATGTCTTTTTCTCCTTTAATTCTGCCAACATGACTTAAACCTTGAGTCCTTTAGAGCAGTGGTCCCCAACCTTTTTGGGGCCGCGGACCAGTTGGGGGGTGCGAGCTCCATGCGCGGGGGGGCAGGGGCACCCCCGCTCTTGCACGGTGGGCGTGTGACGCTCGCTCGGAGGGTGACACGCCCACCACAGGCGCGACATGCCCACCGCGCGAGCGTGACACGCCCGTGAGCATGACACCCCCCGCGCGAGTGTGATACGCCCACCGTGAGCGTGACACCCCCCCGCGCAAGCATGACACGCCCCCCGCACGTGTGTGCGGGGGGTGGAGATCCGTATCCGTGGCCCAGTTCCGGCAAGCCCATGAACCGGCACTGGGCCGCGGACCGGGGGTTGACCACCCCTGCTTTAGAGGACATTATATGAATGATAAAAAAACAAAAACAAGGCATTCTCTACTGCAAAAGCCAGCAAACTGTTGCCTCCCCAGCAAGTGCAGCCCATTTTGGCAGCTTTCCTTCCCTACCACAGGGAGAACCTCTTCGCAGACCTTCTGACAACACTGAACCAAACCCATAAGGGGCTGAAAGGTGCTAACACTTAGGGTCAACCAGCTGCTGATGAGGGTGCTTGTCATATGAACCTCATCTCTGTCACCCCTGAATCTGACCCAGTGATTACAAGCATTGAGAGCAAGACTTAACCAAAGGATGCATTAGATTCCCCAAGTGACATTTCATCCTTTAGGCTAGCTATTCTCAACCTTTTTTTAGCCACGACCCTTTCAGGAGCTCTTCTCAGGTTCCAGGCCCCCCTGTCAAATAAGGATAAAATGTGAACAGGTGTCTTTCAGAAACTTCTCACATTTTTCAATCTGTGGCCCCCTTTAACTGTGCCAAGACCCCTCAGGGGGCCATATGGCTCCTGTTGAGAATGGCTGCTTTAGGCAACTGCTTTCCACTGTAAAACCTCAAGAGAGAATGGCACCTAACTAGCTTCAAGAAGTTTTCACAGCCACAGTTTCTGGATCCTTCCCCAACCAGCTTGCTAAATTCTGTTTTTGGAATAAAAGAGAAGGTTGAATTGGGAAAGGGAGAATAGAAGATGCCCTCTTATTTCAGACTCTGCTGGTTTTAGCTTCCAGAAAGAAATGCCCTTTTGTAAAAAAAAAACAAAAAAAAAAAAACACCATTTTCTTTCTGGGCTGGACCAAAAGCAGATGCAGCAAAACAGTACCCTATATCCTGACCATGAAACACACACTGAAAATGTATTGGGAAAGCCATTAAGTATTTTTGCATCACTGCCTTTACCCACATATCTGAATCTGATGAAAGAGTAGACTTCCATCTCCTCCTCCTCCATACATGCACACTCAGAGACCAAGGCTCAGCTCAACTACAAGGCCACCACACTCAGCCTTGCTCTTCCCTCTGCGACACCGTGAACAGTGCCAGCTAGATATGCAACATAACCCAACATGGAACTAGGAGATATAGCCCATTCTGTGTTACCATCTTCCTGTGTGGGAGAGCCATCTTCTTCCTCCATGACATCATTCCCCTGCCAAAAAAAGAGATGACAGCTGTGAATCTAAAGGACTGTTCATGCTTAAGGAAGACTTAGAAATGGAGTTATTGGACCTGAAGTCCTGCCCCCCATCAGGGGACACAGGAAAGACTATTTCCTGCAAGAACCTGTGGTGTAAACAATATAGAGGGGAAAACAGTTCAGCATGTTGACATGTGGTGCAGCTCTCGCTTGGCTGCACCATTTCAGATTACAGGCAGGTACAAGCTTGAATACTCTCCCGTAGTCAAACTCCCCAACCACCCCATAAAATGCACCATAGACTTGAGTTTCAGCAGTAAGGTGTGGTCCGTTAGGCCAAAATCTGTACTTTGCTCACACAACCTTCAAGCAGTCATCAAGCTAATGGAATGGTTACAGTGGGAATGTTAGGCCAAAGTAGTTTGTTTGCTGCTTCATTAAGTAAACAGAAATGCTGGAAACTCTCTGTGAAATCCAGTTGGGTACTATTTTGACCATCAGAAGCCACTCCTGAAGCTTGTAAGACTTGAGATTACTGATTCAGACTAACTGATTCCTGGATTTAGAGTCTCAAGCATGCCTTTGTCCTAGCTGGGCAAAAAAAGAACAGTATGAGAGCCTAGAGCATACATTAACAACGGGTGTCTGCAAAAATCCAGACTAGTGAAGCCATCTTTTTCCTTTTTCAGCTCAGAATACTGCATGCATCTCATTGTTCAGAGCTACGAATTGCTTCTTTCAGCAGCTCTGTGTTCCTGGATCAGTTCCTCCCCATTTGGGATCCTGTACTTCTCCAGTTACTCCTCTTTGGAATGAACCTTACTTATCCAATCCCGTATCATCTTCTAAATACTGCATGTTGTTTTATCCCTTGGTTCCAAATCAATTTTTTAATTTTTATTTTATTTCATTTTATTTATTTTTGCAGCAAAACAAGATTTCACAGGTGAGCTGAAAACCCCATTCCCTTTCAAACTCCAGATGTAAAACAGGTTTTCCGACATGGAGATTTACCTCTGCATCTCGCTCCTCAGCTGAGATACTGACAAAGTTTGCATCTGGAGATTCAACAGGGGTTGACTAAAAGAAGAGAAAGAGGTGTAGAAACATGGACATAATACCAAATCTCCTTACAGACAGGGTTAATTTGCATCAGTCCTATCAACCCCAACATATTTATTTAAAATATTTTTACTAGCGTTTCTCCTTAAAAAGGACCCTAGGCAGCTTACATCACTGAAAGACAATATTTAAGCTGAAAACAATGAGTATACAAACATTAAAAAGGAACAAACAAATACCACTCTGAGAGATGGTAAACACAAGTAGTACTAAAGACCCAGTCAGAGCAGTAATGCATAACAATCCCTCTAAAAGTCATATCTCATTTGCTGTTTACATTTCCTCTCAATCAGTATTTGAACAAGACAAGCCTGGCAAGTCTGCCTGGCCACACCCAACAGGGTAGTAGGTATACACACACACAGCCGCCACCGCCGCTACAGCCACCATCTTGGACATCAAATACATAATAGCACTGCTCGGTTTCACCCAGTAAATGTGAAATGATGAATTACTTAAAAAAACCCTCTGTGTGTGTGTGTTGGACAATGGAAGCTTTTGATTAAGGCATCCATTAGTACCCCGATCCCCCAAATCCCACACTTTTGGTCACTGGCACCTTGATCAGCTTCCTGTACTTACATCTCCTTCTGAAGGGACTGCACTGGCGGCGGCAGGGGATGGGACCATGTCTCCCTCTTCCTCAGTGCCAGGAGCGACGTAGGAGCCTGACATGGAAGACATGGTGTCAGTGCTGATCTCGGAGTGCTGGCTTTGGGAGGAGGCCATGGACATGACAGATTGGGCCAGACTGCTGCTAGCAGGATCTAAGGAAAGAGAGGAGGGTGCAGACAAGACATGGTCAGGAGTACAAGAGACATGCCTGCTGCTCACTATGCTTTCAGTTTCACACTTAGCTGCCTTAAGCACCCTTTGGTGGAAAGGCAGAATAAACTTTCACAAACCAGCTAAGCCTTTTAAGGGTTTCCAAGACCCCACCCAACAATTCATGTCCTGAACAAGTGAATTCTTCATTCATTTGCTATGAATCCAGTCATTATGTTACCTAACTTGTTCTCCTTCCCACAGCTTTACTATCACATCTGACTTCTATTTATGCATCCTTGGACAGTTTGTAAACAATCAGATCAGCTCAATCCCTCTTGATTAATTTCTTTAGGCTTCCATTTGTGCTGCTTCCTAAACTTTAACAACAGTGGCCAGAATCCTATCATGGAATGATTGTATAACACCAACTACATAAGCACAGGGAGGTGTCTGGCTAGCTGGCTGTTGCTTATCCCGTAGTTCTCTAGGCATGTAATCCGGTGCATGATTGGTCACGCAACCAGCAGACAGCAACTAGCAAAAGAACATGCTGTTGTGCATGTAGTATTCTCCAACAGGATTTTTGCCAGTAAGATGAATCCCCTAGAGCAGTGGTCCGCAACCTTTTCTGAACCGCAGACCAGTTTAACATGCGGGCGGGGTTAGCATCTGTGCGGGGGGGGGGGGGGGGACCCATGCATGGGTGGGTGGGGCATCAGTGCGTGTGTGCATGGGTGTGCGGGGCATCCATGCATGCGTGCATGCAGGGGGGCCGTGCGTGCGTCCATGTGTGCATGGGCAGGGCGTGTGTGTGTCCGTACGTGTATGTGGGGAGGGCGTACGTGCATGCGTGGGGGGCGTGCATGCGGGGGGTGGTGGAGATCTGTCTCCGTGGCCCGGTCCTGCCAAGGCCACGGCCCGGTACCAGGCCGCGGACCAGGGACTGGGGACCCCGGGTCTAGAGGATTAACATGTTTCCCAGAGAAATAGGTGAACAAAGTAGCTTGTCTGAAAAAACAGTTTAGCTAGACAAGACAACATGTTTGATGTGCATCTTGTATCTTATGGGCTCGTATTCTATCCATAGAGATCTTCCTTCTAGCAAAAAAGAGATACAAATGTGAGAAGAAGAAGAGGAAGAGGAAGAAGAGGTGGTGGCAGAGGAGGAGGAGGGAGAGGAAGAGGAGGAGGAAGAGGAGGAGAGCAGGGAGTGAGAGAAACCCCCATAATAAGCTTGACAAGGAGGCTTGCCATAATGTTTTCCAAGAATTATGGCAGGTGAGCTTTCCTACTGTACCTTCTGGGGAAGAGATAGTAGAAGAGAGAGGTGTCCCTGTACAAGAAGACTGGTCTATTGCTCCTGAGGAGGATAAGGTGAGGTTTTCACTTTCCGGCGTCACACCACATTCCTAAAAGACACAGAAAACATTGTCATTTCCCTCTTTCTGAAATTTGGGTGTTGGAACCTGAGCTGTTCCCAGCTTGATTCAAATTAAGCCAGGAGAGATCTGGGATATTCAGGGGCAAAGAAGCAGGGGTCAGATCAGTCTTCTGAGACTACTCAAGCCCCAGAAAATGTTGTCTGATGTGATGCAATGGAGAAACCTAGCCAACTTTAAGAGGACTGTTGGGGTTCTGGTAGCCCAAGTGGTCATCTTTAAGCTGCCCAGGATGCCATGATTCATGGCTGACATGGCTTTTTCTCAGCTGGCAAACCATTTGCCAAGCAAGGAAGCATTGATTCTCTTACATCTCTAGATTTTAATCTGAGCAAAAGAAGGATTTTGTGGATGTAAAGCCCATGTGGCCTTTGAGGTGAACTTTCCTGGGCCTCTGAAACTGTTTCCCAAGCTTGGCTTGAGAGAACTCCACCAACATCCCTACTTGCCACATGTGGGTACCACAGCCCTTGGGTTCAAATTCTAGGATATCTGAAGAATCCAACAGTAGAATCCTTCCCTCTTAGCTCATTATCTGGGCAACTGGCCTGCAGGGTAGAAGATGCCCAGCCACCGTGAGTGAGCAATGACTCAAGATCTTTCAGATAAGCGATCACCTCTTCTTGAGGACAAGGAGACTTTCTCCTAGAAACTCTGATTTCAGCTTCACTGCACGCCTTCTCATCTTCTTCGTGCAATACTGAGGAATTCTGAGATATAGACCTGTTGAGAAGAAATATGCTTTCTTTCTAGCAGAAATCAAATAGAGAGCTGGAAAGCTCCTAAAAAGAAAGTCACCACATAAAACCCATGCAGAAAAGTGCCCATTCATGAACTAGCTAGATTGGGTATAGGCAACACATGGATCCGGAGCCACATGTCATTTCTTCTAGCCCTGCCATCCTTGCCTAGCCTCTTAATATTCCAGTCACTACTCAATTTGCTGGGCTGACAACAATGGAAGAAAGAAGTACCATTTTCATCTTTTAAGGGCTTGTCTACACGGGCTCATTAGAACAGGCTGGAGCAGGCAAAATAGGGTCTCTAGGGGTCATGGAGAGGTGTGGTGTACTATCTGGATGTGCTGTAATAGAGTCTCAGATTTTTTAAAATTTCCTCTCTTCATCCACAGAGAAGCAGAGGAAGTGTTTAATTTGCCAATATCCCAAGGTGGCTGTCTTCTTTAAGCACTTCATGATACAGCAAATTGACAGTGGAAGGAGCCTTGACAGTCCCAAGATCACTTTGGTTCATCTCCAGTGATCACGCACACTGGAAACGAACCAAAACAGAGCTATTCTACCTGCACCAAAAAATTACTAGCCTTTAACAGAGTCCCAGAACAGTGTGGGTAGGAAAGCTCTGGGGATAGGCTGGGTCACTCCAGCAATTACATCGTGTGATTGCCAGAAAAAGGAGCAAACCAACCCATCCCCACAGTGGACCAAACAGTAGACTACTTGCCCATCTGATAACACCCAGAATCTCAGTGTTTGGCCCCACATTTCCAACTTCCAACTCCTTTCTGGTTAAAATAAGGTGGGGACCATATTTATGAGTCAAATTGTGTTTTGGGGAGGATTTACCAGTAGGCAAGGTGAGCAAGTATCAGCATTTGTGGTTTGCAAAACAGCTAATGCAGCACAGGAGGTAGACTTGAGCAGGCCACTTACTTAGTCAAACTCTTCTTCAGCTTGAGTCCTTGGCTGCCACAATCCGACAAGCGTTCGAGAGGAGACAGGGTCCGTATGGGAGGCAGCTGGCCATCACTGCCATAGGATGGGAGCATGCCTGAGACATGGTTGTCACCAAGGACGTGAAGTGGGAGGGCAGCTGGGGATGGAGTCAGGGGCCCATTAAGAGCTTCCAGGAGAGACACCACTTCATAGCCGGGAGGGATGTTCTCTGAAGACTAGAGGAGGCAAACATGAGTGTGAAATGTCCCTCAGTATCAAATATGCTTTCAAAGGAGACTACAAGACAAAACAGGAGGCTCCAGCCATCTCTAATAAAAAAAATCTGGCTTGTACACAATGCAGAAAGAAGAACTGAGATAACGGATGAAGGAGTAGCTTATGCCATGCAAAGTTGTTTAACGTTCTATGATGTAAAAAGCTTGCATGGTTATGAATGTTGGGGGATTTTCTGAGACTTCCAGAGGGACTTTCAATATATTGCAGGGTATACAAATACTCCAAGTCACCCTCCCAAAAAGAGTGGGCTTGCAAAATGAAGTTTGTTCCCACCCAAGCCCCCTATGTCCGAAAACACAAGGTAGAATGAAAGAGAAATAAAATCAACTAAATGAAATAAAATGTACATTTCTTGTAGTGTGGGGGTACTTTCCTGTTTCCACTGAACATTCAATGTAAGAAATTTTGAAACCAACCCATCACACACCCCAATGGGGCCTGACCCACTGATAACCAGAATAGATCATTTTGGCTTGCTGTACCATGGTTCACTGAAAATGGCATATTTGTTCCAATACATTACCATTGGCTGAGAAGCTCTTAAAAACTACATGGATAGAAAAGAATCAATAGATACATTGAGATATTTCTCATTTTATCCATCTTTTGGGGGTGGGCGAGAGGGAGAGGGGCTCAGCTGGCTGAAATCTGGTGAAATCATTTACTCCTTGCACAGGTGACAATGTCATACAGTGACCTCGTATTAGAGGTCTACTTCTGTATTTATTCTGCAAGGCAAGATGTTCATCCAAATGATCAGAATGACCTATTGTAGTGCACAAGGACTGGTTTTCAGACTTTATTCTGGACAAGATAATTTGGATTTCTTAACTTGGAATGTTTTAATTGGAAAAAAGGAGACAAATACTATATGGTTGTAAATAGAGTACCAGAGCATTACTAAATGCCACCCATTCAAGACTACAGAAGTAACGATCCTCAGGAATCTTCCCATATACAACCTGCAAGGATAGCCATCAAGGTACTGCATGCTCTTGTCTTATATATGAAATATCTGTCCTAATTCACTCATTATAGCAAATAAGTAGCAGCTTTGTTCTTGGGTCACGTTTCTTTAGATTATACATGTGTGGGATTCACACTGTTGTATTATTTCCCCGGTGGGGAAATATCCTTGCACACACAAAACTAATGTCCCAAGAACAATTCTAGGTTTTAAGCACAAAGCTTTTTTTTTTTTAATCAATCTAGACAATATGGAGAGTCATTTGTCTTCCAAATGCACAGCAAAGCAGTACCATCCCCCAAATTTCACCTGTACCTAGGGTCAAGAAGACAAAGAATATGAAAAATTCCAGTGCTCCATAGGACAGATACGATGGTAGCACTAAATCCTGAGCATGCAGAAGTAGAACAGGAAACAATTCTAAGATGGTGCTCCTGGGACTGAATAGATCTCTATAGGACACAAACTGCAGTCACAGTGGGGAATATTTGGTCCTTCAGAGAGAGAGAGAGAGAGATGGCCACTCCCATCAGCACGGTTAGTAACACAGATTAAATCCCAAGTTTTGTGGCTGTATGACCAGGCCCTGAGCCAGCACAGGCCATGTGGAGGGAAGACGAGAGCAGCAGTTCAGCAACGTCTGGAGAACCATACATTCTCCCTCCCTCGTCAACAGTCTAAAAAGCCTCAACTGCTGACAGGTCTTCCAGACTGGCAGTTCTTCGGAACTCATCCATGGCTGCTGGATCATGACCTTTATTTGCCTGACTCTTGATACTTTGGGGCACTAGAAAGAAAGATCCTTAAGTCCTCCTTATTTCTTTTACGCTGGAGAGGGAACACATATGTGACTGTGTACCGACACGTGCAAATTAAAATTAATTTTTAAATAAAACAAGATGCAAATGATTTATACACTTTTATGAAGTGCAGGGTTTGTTATTTAAAATGTATTAAGGAAATTAAGAAACCATAAAGAAATGCAATATAAGAATCATGCTAGCAGATGCACATGTCTTATTTGGCAATAACTGTGAAAGAAATTCCAGTTCTACTCTAGGCTCTCTTTCACCTTAAAGTAATTCATTTGGGTAAAGTGATATTCTCATGCAATTTGTTTTCCATTTGTGCAATGAAATGGACCAAAGCTGTTCTTCTTTTCCAACCACACAGAACATATGTTTGTAAGCATGAAGTACATATGCTCTGGGATACACAGATAATCATTGCTTCTTGCCATGTGACCATATTTGTATTTTGACAAATGGACTCCCTGCTCCTCACTGAGATTTGGTTGCCACTTAACTGCCTGTGGCAGTTTTTTCTGGCAGTTATTCATTATGCAAATTTCCTATAACAGAAACGAGAAATCTTGTAGCAACTTCAAGACTAATTAGTTTTTATTTGTCTAAAAAGTGCTACATGACTTCTGGTTTCCAATGTGCTAAATCAGACGAAGGGCCTGTCTACATGCCTGTTCTAGAGTGAACTGGAGTGAGCTAATGAGGGTCCCCCACCAACTGCTTTCAGAAGTAGGAGGAGACAGGAGGGGGCAATGGGGGGGGGGAGATTTGGTTTACTTTACTCTTAAAGAGCCAGTCAAGAAAAGCCAAGAAAAATCCCCCTCCAGTCTGCTCCTTTCATGGCTGATGCTCCACTTGCTCCTTTTAAAAAGCCAAACCAAGCTACATAAACAAGCAGACACAGACAGACAGACACACCCCTCTCTCTCTCTCTCTTTCTCGCTCTCTCTCTCACACACACACAGAGAGAGAGAGAGAGAGAGAGAGAGGAAGGTTTGGCTTTCCAAAGGCTGCCTCCCCACACTGCCTTTGGAAATTAAATACTTCCATGGAGCTGCGAAGTCTTCAATTCAACTTTAATTCAACTATAGCATGAGGCGTCTCTCTTACTAAGTCGTTTCACAATATTAGCTAAGTGAAAGGGGGACAGCTTTCTTTGGTCTGTTCCCAGCAATCACACATGCTAGGACTGACCTAAACCAGAGCAATCCTCCTCTCGCCAAAAAAGCAGAAGCCCCTGACAGGGGCCAGAAAGGTAGGACTGCTCTGGGAGAAGGCTAGTGCACTCTAGCCAAGACATCCTCTGATCACCACCTTTAAGACGGCACCAGCTCATCCCTGCACCCGTCCAAACAGTGGACTAAATGCCGGTCTGATGGCACTCTCTGCCCAATAACAAACTCTGTGCCACTGTATTACAGGGATTTCTTTCTCTCTCTCTCTCTTTTAAGAAACTGAAATTAAATTAACATTTCTTGGCACTCAACCCTTCTGCACTAGAACATTTCCCAGCACCTCAAACCAGTTCATCAAATCAAGACTGTGTCAACATTTGAAATGTCGGCGCACCCATACTAACCGAGTGTTCTTCTGAGTCTGACGTCTGGGAGGAGATGATGGGATTGAAGCTGGTTGGGGAAAGGGGTCCAAGCTTTTTTCTCATGGCTCGAATCTGCAGCAAGGCTCGGAAAGCTGTGGGACAAGAAATGGGGAAGGGGGAAATGAGCAGCTTCCAAAAAACATCCTAAAGCACACATACTAAGAAGACAGAGACTGCTCTTTGGGGTTTCTTTTTATAAATATCCGGCCACGAACAGGGCACCAAAGACAAAGACGTCATACTGAGCAAGGATTGGCCATGGTCTTAATTTTTCAATAGTTATGTCACGAGACAAAAAAGGCTTCCACAAATGGAATACATTTTGCATTCAGTATGCAGGTAATAATTTTGTAAAATTAGAGAATCCAACAGCATAAACTATTGACTCTTTGGAGAGTGAAGGTGACTGGTTTTGGCCAAACACAAAAACTGTAAGAGAGGTCAACTTACGCAGCCTGCAAATGGGACAGTTGTTGGCTTGGTAACGCAGAGTGTCAGCACAGGTGTTGCAGAGGCAAAGATGGCGGCAAGGTAAGATCAAGGTGTCCCGTACATCCGAAAGGCAGACCACACACTCTGCACTATTGTCACTCACCTCATCCTCTGCTACCTGGATGGGAGAGCACAGCAAAATACTCTAGCTGTAAAGGCCACGTGGCAAGCATAATCCATACTGATGTTGAATAGGTAGCAGTGTTGTTAAGGCAGATTTGCAGAGAAAGAGGCAAAAAACAGACATGGGAGAAAAACAGTAAAATCTGCAAAGAAACTAATGTGACACTAGAGTGTTTTTTACTAGAGAAATGGAGGCATGCATTTATATGTATATAAATAGGTGTTTTTACTTTACACTGGGATGTATAAAAGTGCATGTCTGTAGGTATGCGTATACTGCAGATGCACACATGCACAACACATATTTACGAACTTCTGCCACATATGGTTGTTGTAGGTTTTTCAGGCTGTTTGGCCGTGTTCTGGAGGCCCGAAAAACCTACAACAACCATCGGATCCCGACCGTGAAAGCCTTTGAGAATACATTCTGCCACATAATTTCTTCCAAAAGTCATTTTCATTTATAAACTCAAACCCTGAAGAGTGCACTTGTGTGTAACATGTTAATTGGCTCAACACCATCAGCTGTAATTCTCACCTTGGAATCCTGTGTGTTGTATTTGTTTTCTATCCCGTAGATCTCCTGAAGCAAGTAGCTCACACCATCCACCTGGAGAGAAAACAGCCACCACCACACAAATCGCAAGAGACAGCAGAGACTGAAAACAGAACTCTCATGGAAGAAAAACTGAATATAGCTTTTCCTAAAGACTTCCTTCATTCCCACTGCAAAAGATAACAGTCTACTTCAGTCCACCTGAATGTACACCCCTCCCATCCCACACTACGAGGAAGCCATCTTCACTTCATCCTCAACCAGACCTTCTACCTTGTCTAACTCACCTAGACTGTCTTCAGTTGAAATATTACATAGCCTTTTCTTTTTACATAATCCATGGTCTCCCCACTTCACTTCTTTCTAAAAGCTTCTTGCAAAAGCCACTGGTGAGCTATATAACTAATGTGGATACTGTACATCTCTAATCCATAATTGTGTACATCTCTCCCCAAACTGTGTCTTGGAGGGGAGGGTCTTTTCACTGATTCTAACTACCTCAGGCAGCATCCCTTGAATGCAGCAGGTATGAGGAACTGTTAGCCACACACTCACCACTTGCTTCTGTTTGAGGGGCTTCACACAAAAACAGCCATCAGCATGCTGAGGTAAAAAAAAAACACAATATGGTGTGTGAGAGAGACCTTTGGCATTGCTGTCTGCCAAGAAGCTTTTACAGAATATGTTTGTGATGAAACAAAATTTCACCTTTTTAAAATGAATGTGTTTGCTGTGCAGCAGAACACAGAAATAATGTGTCCTATTCATGCCGTGCTTTGTGTGAGAAATGTTAACTATGGCTCCCCTTTTAATTCAGTCCCTTTCATTCTCTCAGCACCATTCATTATTGCACTAGCTCTCACAAAAGATTGCTACAGTTCCAATCATCCTCCAATTCATTTTATCGATGTTATTGCATATTTTTGCAAATATTTTAAAGTTCACTCAGCCAAGAACATGAGAGATACATTTAAGCTAACTAGTTAATGGAAGACATTCCTGGTTGTTATAAGCTAGTTCAAGTAGTTCTACAGCATGCTTTCCAACTCTGTGCCACTTTAAGAGATGATGCTACCATTATGTGGCAGAAGGGCAAATAAATGCCTGAAAATGCCACCCTCTGATAGTCTGCAGAATATGCCACATCGTCAGCTCCCCAGTAGAGGCACTCTGTCCTGATCACCTCCAGTTCTTTCAAGATATTCTGCTTTATAGAGAATGTTTCCTCTCTCAATCCTTCCTTCAAAGAGGTCAGCACTGCTAGAGAAAGTGGGAATTTTAAGTAGCCCTCTTAGGCATTCCTCATGGTCCTGGAATTATCATCCTGGATGTTGTACTTACTGAGCAGTGAACAGAGAAGGCTAGGGAGCTGCTGACTAAATCATGAACTTCTAGGGCACAGGCCCTTGTCATACAACCAGTTCAACATGCCCAATGTCAATGGTCTTCCAGAGTCAGGGTTAAAGCGCTAAGCCATTTTGTTTAGCAGTGGCTATAATGCCACGAGCCATCTTCCTTGGATCTTCTTGTTTCCCCTGGACTTAGCTCCAAAGCTCACCTGTAGGTGAGGGTAGTAGATGGGAAATATGTTGTTCTGAGCTATCTCTGTTTTAATGCTAAGTAGTTTGTGATGGTTTAATTCTGAATAGGTGACTAATTATGACCTGCTCATTTTACCAAAGATCTGCTCCTGGTAGAGTTGAAAATCAGTAGAATGGGTTAGCTGACATGGATCAATATATCTGTCTTCATTTTCTGGACTTTTCGGGGGGGGGGGAGGCTATGGTGACTGTCACGATGAGTGCAGGGGATTCAAAATGTATCACTGCAGCATTGATCCTTGGAAATACATTATGGGTGAAGTGAGCCTTGCCTGCCAGCTTTTTATCTGGCTCAGCTGTATTCCCTGTGCAGCTACCATGAACTCTTCTCATCCTGAGCCCTTGAAAGAGCCTAGACCACACCTTGCAAAAGGTCTGGTCTTGAACTTGGAAGTTTTACATCTGGGGACTGCAACTCTCAGAACTGCCCAGTCAGTGGCCATGCTGTCTGAGGATTCTGGGCTTTGTAGTCCACAAAAGTAGCAGATCCAAGTTCTGGCCTGCGACTATGTGTACTGTGCTGAAAACCTTGCTTTGACAAAAGATCAGCAGCAAGACAACGCTCACCTTCTCAAATGTTGCCAATAGGACGTGGCAGTGACCCATATGCTCTGCAAGACAAGAAAACAGCAGATGAGTGTGGTTCCTACAAAGATTGCTTTCTTTTCTTCTTGCATTTGCCTAACCTCCTGTCTGGAGCTGTTCTTAAAAGTTGACAAAAATTATAACATGGTCAGTCTCATGGAACCAAATAGCTCAATTCATGAGACTTTCAGAGAGTGTGCTTGTGTTTGTTGCCAACAGGTTCTATACTTGAAATGTGATCTGCCTGATCAGAAGCTGTGTTGTAAAAGCACAGAGAGATCTTACAAGGAGAACATTTAGGGCATCCTTGTTAAATCAGTGTCAGAAAAGATTTCAGCCTTAAGAACATCTCTTACCATCTCCTTCATCTACCACTGCAAGAACCACCATGGGATACACTTCACGATCCAGGTCAAAGCCCAGCTGTAAAGAATAAGGAGGAGAGAAAATGGAAAATGTGAGACAGCAGGAACAGTTAGACCAGTGAAAATGCTGCTATGATTCACATACACTACAGGTGTATCCCAAGGTGCCAACATATCTGAAATCCCCAAATCTGAAATCAGAGGTCTTGAAATTCTGCAACTTCACAATTCTCACAAAATGTTGGCATTTAAAGATGGCTGTCCAGAAAGAATGCTTGATGGCTTTGAATTAAAGCTCCAGTACAATATTTGGAGAGTCATGTTGTGGTCATGGTTAATGTGTTGGGTTGTGACTCGGGACTTCTCGGTTCTGGTCCATGGTGAGCCAAGAAATTCATGGGATGATTTTGGGCTAGTCACTCTTTCAGCCTGACCTACCTCATGGCATGGTTGAGAGGACCAAATAGAGAGGCGAGTCATGTTTGTCCCACAAGCAAAAGTGGACATAAATTAAGTGCCTTTTGACTTAGGATATTGAACACACTTTCAGAATCTCTCTTAAACTCTTTATGTACCTGTACGAAAGCTGTCAGGATGGGACAGAAATACAGGAAACACTTTAAACATTAAGAGATCTCAGTCTTTCATGACAAACACTTTCTATAAACAGCTCACGAGTTTCCAGTCGTGTCACTTTGAACATTGTACAGGGAATCAGTAACTGTGGGACTAACTACAGAACACATGAAATACATAGCACACAAAAGCTCTTTCAAATCTTATTTTACTCAGATACAAATAAGGAGACCTAATCTGATTCATGACCACAGCACTAAGGAAAAGGAAGGAAGCTTAATCCTTTCCACTCCCCCCCCCCCCCGCTGAACCATCCCTGCACTGCAGCCACCAGGAGTAAACAGATGCCGACAGTGATTTTTCATTAGTAACTGCAGCACAGGGGTGGGGAAAGAATTGGGGATTTGTATCTGGGAAGGATTATATCTGTCTTCACGGAGCACTGTAGTGCCATAATCTCTATGGGGACCACAGGCTTACATTTGGAAATAATACAATCAGACACAGAGAAGCATGCTGTTAATTTTACTGGAGGCTGAGATCAAAGTCCCACCCCCACCCCCCCCACCCCCGCAAATTAATGTTAAAGTCCCTGCATGGCACCGTCCAGACAAAGGGCTGGCCATGTTTGT
Organism: Intellagama lesueurii; assembly: GCA_037013535.1. Classification (NCBI taxonomy): domain Eukaryota; kingdom Metazoa; phylum Chordata; class Lepidosauria; order Squamata; family Agamidae; genus Intellagama; species Intellagama lesueurii. The sequence continues at coordinate 183,008,985 of JBAJHW010000002.1, forward strand.
CTTCCCTCAACACAACTTTGCAGAAACACATTGTCCCCCATTTTGTCTCCATCTCACCCTTTACCTCAACATTACCCAGTCCAAGGAGGGCTCTTGCAAAAATGGGATGGTGTGCCACACATCCAGGTGCAGGATTAGGAGCCTATGCTATTGCCACCGTTTTGTGTGTGCAGAACACCTCCAGCTACAAGATGCTGCCCTGTGTGTGTTACACGCAGTCAAGTCAGAACCAACTTACAGTGACCCTATCAGAGTTTTCAAAGAAGGGTTTTACCAGTTCCACACGTGCCATGAGTATCTATGGCTGAGCAAGGATTCAACCCCATGTCTCCTGAGTCCTAGTCTGTCACTCTTTTACATCACAAACGTAAAACAAAAGAAATGTGTGTAACTTCCTTCATAAAGCACAGTATATTCTACTTGGGTAAAAGAGACACCTTCGGTGTAGGACTTCTGAGCCGCTGAGGAGCGAACAGGCTGGTGGTTTATGCAGGCCTTCTTAGGTGCCTGCTTCTGTGCCTCATCCTCATCCTCGTTTCCAGACCCACTGAGACAAGCCTTACCTCCTCTTCAGTCCACTCCGAGGGATCGATGGTGTGGGACGGGAGGCAGAACTGCTGGCAGACGCCACGCTTGTAGTGGACAGTCTCGGACTGTAAACTGTTGTCTTTGGGGATGTAGCTACCACAGAAAAGGAGAAGGGAGCAGGATGAGCACTGACAGAAGGTGTGCTTGTGATTCTTGGATCCTAGCATGCAGCTCTCCAAAGTGTAGAAAAACTTTGTTCACCCACCCACCCACCCTAACCTTTCTTTGAGATTTGGACAGACCCTTCTTTTGCTGCTTTTTGTTGGCGAGTACTTCCCTGATTCTGGCAGGTTTGGGTCCTGATAGGGAGATCAAGTTTTTATTTGTAGCTTCTTTGCTTTTTACTGCTCTTACTTGTTCTATTGTATTTGCTGATATTGTTGTTAAATGATGCTGTTGTCTCTGTCTTAATAGTTGTAATTGCCCCAGTGGTGCATAAACCTTTGAAGGATGAAGTACAAAATCTTGTACACATACATAAATAGTGCCTCCCCCTTTAATCCTTGGTGTAGTTTCCATCTACAAGATCAGGCCTCTAATCAAGATGCTCTAATGGTACCCCCAAGGGCCTATTATCAGGATCCCCATGCTGACTTCCAGCCCTCCTGACCCTCTCTGAAGCACTCATCTGTGTCCTGATGGGCATCCCGCAGTGACACCTCAAAAGCCATTCCAGGCTGCCTTCTGCACATGATTTCAAAAGCCATTCTCTGCCTGGCGAGAGGCTGACATAATCCTGATACTCTATCCTTCTAACTGTTCCAAGTACTCTCAAATTCTGAAACTGTCTATCAGAGCCAGAGGTCCACAACCTGCCCCTGGCAGATTCCTTCTTGGCGCACATAGAGCACTATCACAAGGCCTTCAGAGCAAACCACTTGCCTTTTTGGTCGCTCCTTCCACTCCTTAGCCTGCACCTAGGGTCTGATTTAAGGGAAGAACCAGGAGTAGGAATGGCTGGACCCACACCCCACCAAGCACCTCTGGACCTGCCCCTTTTCTTAACCACAACAACCTGCTCATTTAACCTTCCCTCCCTCTGGCCCCATCAGGGGCACTGGTGGTGGCAAGGAGGAGGAGCAGATGCTTGCTCCCTGGCTCTCTGCCTGCCAAGCAAGCACATGGCAGCAGTGATAAGAAAGAGAAGGAGGAGCAACAGCAGTTGGTGCCAGTGATGATGAGAAAGAGGATTAATTGGGGCGGGCAGGCATTGAGTATCTCTTGCCTTAGGACCCTCAGACACACAAAACTAGCAGTGTCTGGTCTCCCCGCTGCTTCCCAGTTTCTCTTCTTGCTGTTTTGTGCAATTCATACAAACTCAAACCCATGGTCTGCTTTTCATTTCTCTCTGTCCCCACCATTCCCATTTTTCTCTGTGTGCCTATGCTTATCTGCCAACCAGACCTGATGAAACAAACTCTAGCCCACAAAATCTGCTGCAATAATTCGTTAGTATTTACTTATACATTTTCATTCGGGTTCTGTAGTGCCAAGAAGGCCCCCTTTCCCAAATATTCAAAGTGCTGAAAGACACTTTGTTATTTTTGCAATAGGCCACAGGCCCGGAACATGATTTCACTGAGTTGCTTCTAAAGGTGGGCAACTTTTCATCTCTCCCCATTCTGGCCATTGATAGATTTCATTGAGCTGACACAATATGCAGTGGTTTGCCATGCGTTTAGGTATCTTTTTCTCTTAGGGGAGATTTATCTTAGCACTCACATAGAAGTATTTTGTTGTTGGAAATAAATGCCTCTTCCCTCTCAGACATGGGAGGCATCCTCATGATTTTGAATGTGCTTTACACTGGCAGGAACTATGTCTTTTGTTTTGACTGCAGGTTATCTAAAAACAGGTGTGAAACTGCCCAGTTTACACACCCTGCTTCCTCACATTAAAGCAGGATGTGGAGCCGCCATTCGCAGGACCGTTAGCCAGCAAGCGCTGGGAGGTTTCTTGCCACTACCAACAGGGCTGGGGGTGGGAGAACAGCTTGCCCACTTGATATGCATGGGAAACAGAGCTGCTGGAGATGCCCCCAACCCCCTGCTGGCAAAAACGTCGCCAGGAAACCTCCACAGCAATGACTGGGCAGTGACACCGTTCTTGGCTGAGAGGCAGCTCCAGTACCCGGACATGGTTGCACAGCAACAAAGAGTGGCATTTCCCTAGAAAAGTAAAGTGCACGTGAAATAGGTGTGATCCCTGTGTTTCAGAATAAAAATACAGGGTTCACACTCACCCACCCAATCTACCTCTTTTGGTGCTATTTGCCCAAAATTTGGCAGCACAGCAGCAAAGTCAATGGTCAAAGCAGGTGTCAAAAGCAGGACCTTGCCCACTCTTGCTTTGGAGACATGGTCAGATTGGTGAATACATTTATCATGTATTTTGTAGAGGTGTTCCTTCAACTGGTCAAAGATGACTGCTTGTCAGAGCTTGTGATTTTCATCACCTACAGTTCTTACTTTTGGCATGCTTGTGTGTGTATGTATGTGACTGGTAAAGTCAATATGGGCTTAATTTATGTATCTGATTGCTGAGGCACATATCCCTGTGGAATACAGAGTGAGAGGAAACGGTGAGTCCTAGAGAATATGCTTTCCTCTTAATGTCTAGTTTGACCCTGAGTATTTCCAGGCTGTAGCAGCGATATGCCAGCATGTTTATGGTTGATCTTCACAAACCACAAAGATATAGCAAACAGCTGCAAGACTGCTTTCTCCCCTTCCACTACTTCGGCCCTTTAGTGAATGTTCTGCTCTTTTCTTTTCAGTTTACAAGCTACACACATGGCCTCCTCTTCCCCTATATAAAACAAAATATATTGTTTTGAGTTTGGATGCTGGGCAGGAAAACTTTAATGAAGAGAGCTGAAAGCCCCTTAATGGTCAGAGGCCAAAAGAGTCAGGCACATCTTTTGTTAAGATGGTCCACAATAACTAGTAAATAGCTTGAGAATAGCTGCATGTCTGAAAAAAGACAATGAAGAAACCGCTGTTGCAGACAAGGAAAGAAGGAAGCAGAGTGTGAGCTCAGGAAACATAAAGCATTATTTATTTTGCCCCCTAGTTACTTGCCCAGGCCACCTCTATGGTGGAACTAATGCAGAACAGTTGATTTTGCTGCTGTTCAGAATGTTTTAACTAGATTCTGATTGTACATTTATAAATAAACACAACTACTTCAGAGGTACCATTATCTGGTATGTCATGGAATGAATGCAACAATTTCTTCACACCGAGTTCCTGATTGCTTGAGGCACCTAGCTGAACTCATCTTTCCTATGTCAAACTCAACACACAGATGGGCACACAGGATTCATTTTCTCCTCCAGACGTATATGATGGGGGAGTCATTTGAATGACCATTCTGAGTGTGAAGAAAAACAGATTAGTATGAAGCCATTCCAATTTCAACAGATTTTATAGGGTACAAACATTTCCTTCTGCTGCTTTTCTTTTGTTTACCTCACTACTCCATTTTGGAATTCTTCAGTAGCTTGATAATAAATTGTGATTGCCACCCGGGCATCTGTATCAAACGTGAACTCCACATTGTAATGGACTTTTGCTTTGCTAACTTCTTCTCCTGGCGTCTTCACTTCCTCTGTGCACCTGGTAGAAGACAAGAAAAATAAATCTAGTTCTATATTAATTCCCACAAAGGAAAGTGTCCAAGATGACCACAGAGCAAGTTGTCATCTCTCTGTATACACACGAGACAGCTTCTTCCACCGAGAACAAAGTAAGTGTTGTATCCAAGAACGGGCACAGGAGTCAACAGGTTTGTAGTCATCAATTCACTAATGTCCTAAAGACGATGCAGTGGTACTTCCACCAAACAATATGGTCCAGGGTCCCAAAGCTTTCTGGATTTCAGTTGTTAATATAGCCTTCCAGTGTTTTGGCCACTGACTCTGCTTTCCTTTTCTAACCCACTTTCCTTTTTCATGGGAGTTGGGGAGAGGTAGAGTGGTTCAGGAAAGAGCAAATTATATGAGAGGTGTACAGCTTGATCAGTTTATTAGGACAATTGTTATTACACCACATATTCTTCCTTATAGAACAGTACTTCAAATAAAGGGGGGAGGTTATTATAAAGGTATCTCCTCCCATGAAATGCTTGGCATATCATACTGATAGTGTTTGATAAAGCTTAATTTCATTTTTTTTAAAAAAAAACTCCCTTCATTTGACAGGATGCTTCCAGGATTAATCCCTTGTAATCACCCTGAGGTTTAAGTACTGTACAGTCTTTCCTGTTGGGAGTCTTCGTCACAAGCCGGAAAGAAACAGAAGATGATTGGCGGTGGCTCTGCCATATCAGGATCCTCTACAAGTTCTCCCAACTTACAATAAGCTACAACTGGTGACCACCACCCCTCAGTGAGCCTGGCCCTCCTCCATTTCTGCTGCCTCTTAAGTAAGTAAGTAAGTAAGTAAGTAAGTAAGTAAGTAAGTAAGTAAGTAAGGAAGGAAGGAAGGAAGGAAGGAAGGAAGGAAGGAAGGAAGGAAGGAAGGAAGGAAGGAAGGAAGGAAGGAAGGAAGGAAGGAAGGAAGGAAGGAAGGAAGGAAGGAAGGAAGGAAGGAAGGAAGGAAGGAAATGGCTACATGTTGCTTGTTGATCAGTAGTACCAGGATCTCTCCATCTGAAAAGACCACCCCCACTGCATCTAATTTTGTTCGACTGTCTCAGAGTCCATTACAAAAGCATAATCCTAACCACACTGAGAATTCCTACAGATGTCAGTGGGACATGGGAGGAAATAATTATCAAAATCATTGCAACCAGCAGTGGCCCAAATTTTCCTGATACCTGAAGTGGAAGAAAAAGTGTCACTCTGGTCCCCATATCTTTTCACAGGTACCCTCAAAGACATCCCCTGCTGCTGCCACCTCCCTAAGATGTTAGGTAAACTGAGGCCATCCTGGTCCTACCAGTGCTCTTTGTCTGTAAAGAGGTGGGTCTCGACTGGAGTCTTTGTCTGAATTTGAGACTGGATGGTCAGGATCTTAAATGACTTCCACAAATGCACACACAGGGAAAGAAACTCCAGCTGGGATCAGTCATGTGTATTACATTCAGTGAAGCTGAATCCCGGCTAGATACAGAAGAAACAGAATGGAAATGGCACCCCCAAAGAGACAACCCTTCTGTCTTAGATCTCATGGATGCTAGATGGCATTCTCTCTCCACACGAATGAGACGAGCAGAGCCTCTGCTCGGGACAGGGCATGTTACGCCTTCAGGGGAAGTCGCTACCAAACTGGCGCTATGGGCCGGTGAGGGGCAGCTGAAGTAAAGTGTCAGGAAAGGGGTCAGGCAGCCCTTGCACTCTGCCGCCCACTCGCTGGAGGCTGCCCTGGCATGCCAGCGGCTTCAAGACACAGAGGCTTCACAGACCCCAGTGGCAGCAAGAGGAAGAAGGCGCCCCGTGAGCAGCGTCCAGAGGGAGCCTGCCACCATATAAGTGAGCAAATGAATGAGTGAGGGCAGAACTTGGAAGTAACATGTTAAATTAACCTGTTAAGGGCAAAAACATTGGCGGCATTTTGAATAGAAAGAAGACATTTAGTCCTGAGAAAATTGAACTTTGAAAGCAATGTATTCATGTTAAGCCTGTGAAACATGACTCTCTAGAATCTTCAGCCATTCTCAACCTTTTTTCGGCCATGGCCATAAACACGACATGAAAGAAATATAGGCCGAATCGGGATTGTATAAGTCACATAACAAAACTTATAAGGTGGTGTGTGAAGAATTGTTTCCAGTCTATGGCCCCCTCCAAAGATGCCGGCTGCCGCCACCCCTCCCCGTTGAGAATGGCTGTGAGACATGAGTTAGCTTGTCCTCCAATGAATTTGATTTTAATATTAACGCATTACAGTCACCTGCCATTTCTGAGCTCTGGGTGAGGGGTTAGGGTGACCAGCTATGATGCAAAGGAGAATGTGGGCGCAGTGGCAGGCAGCCACATGAGAAAGTGCTGTGGCGAGCAGCTATGCCAGAAAGGGGAGGCAATGGCAGCAATAACAGCCACAGCAACAGGCCTCTGGGCAGGGAGCCCCGTAGGGGCTTCAACACCAACAAGGGGGACCCAGTGGTGGCAGCGGCTCTCCAGGCAGCAGGGGGGCCTCCCAAAGGGGCAGATGGCAGAATTTGCCAGGGCTGGCAGCCTGGCACCTAAGGCAGCCATCTCACTCTGCCCGGCTGGCCTTGCCTCTAAATCCCTGGTTTCTGACTACAGTGCTGGGACTGGCTGGGACCTCAGTGGATTCCAAAACCAGTTACAAGACCTTGTCTCAATGCCCCCATGGAACTTTCCAGATGAACTTTTAAATTTACACAAGGAAGTGTGCCACAGTGGTGACTGAAGAGATTGTGCATCATCCTGATGGGTGAGTCAGAAACTCATGCTAACACATGCTATACATAAAGAAGGTCAGGAACAGAGTGGATAAAAATCAATGATTTTTTTTAAAAAATCAAATGGATTTAAATCACAATTTAAATTTTAAAAATGGACTTTTTAAAATTTAAATCTATTTAATTTAAAAGTAATTCACCTTGGTCAGGAAGTATGAACCCCTATCCTTTAAGGCTGGCCTGAGGAAGGTCCATTTGTGGCACTACCACCACTACTCCAGTAAGAGAGAAAAGATTATTTATAAAGGGCATATTTTTTATTTAAAAAAAGTCTGCAAAAGCACTGCAATCCTAGACAGTTATCAAGCGGTGGCTAACCCCACCCACAGCCAGGGACAACAGTGGTGAGAGATCATTGCTGCAATGCATTTTTTGGATGAAAGAAGCAGTGTTTAAATGGGAAAACAACTTCATTAGTTTAGAAAACCTGTTCCAGATTTGCCCTAATTAATATGAGAGTAATCATATTATCCACCTGGCTTTAATGAACAATGATACATTACTAAACCATTCAGGATGTAAAAGAAGAAGAAGATCTGAATTATCATCATGGGGGGCGGGGGATGCGTATGGCCCATGTCCTTCAGTCACCTCTCTTGGTACATCTCACTGCTTAGCGCCAGCAATAGTCACCATCTGTTAAAAAGGGTGCCTGCCCGTCAGGCAGGCAGGCAGGCACTGCCAATCCCCCTCTCATGCTAAAGAAGTGTACACACATACACCATCCCCGCCTTCTCAAGCATGTTGAAAGAGACCTGGGTATAAGTAGCCCATTCCAAAACTGACGGCTTTGATGCATCTCTCAGGTTAAGGGGCTGGACTGACTTCTGAACATGTATTTTGGAAATAAAGCTCCAGATAGGTTTCTATGGTGTTTTTTTACCAATGTGAGGAAAGCCAAGACAGGGTGACAAGAGGCAAGCCTGGTTTCCATAAGTCCTGAAAATTAAACCAGAATTGCAGGCATTTATTGGCTAGTTTTGTTTAGAACGAGGAGGCGGGGTTAAAGAACAGCAATCCCTCCGCTCTTGGTTAGATCCCACCTCATCCTCTGGCAGATGGGGGCAGGGTGGGGGATTGTCACAAGGATTCCCTTCACCCCTTCTTCCCCTCCAGCATTGCATGTCTGACTTCCCACTTTTTGGCAACATTTCTTGGAAAACAGCTAAGTGTAGAGAAGTACATTAAATCTAGGATGCAAGGAGATAAAAGGTTAGAGAGGGCAGTATTATTAGTAAGCAACCCCAGGGCATGTTAAATTGGTAGTGGACATGAAACGCCTTTGAAGAAGGCCATTTCTTAAGGCTTCTCTGCTACCCATAGTTTTGACTACCTTCCTCCAGTCCTGAGCTCTGAACTGCTGGAATTCCTTAGACTCCAACTGCAGCCCAGCAACCGGGAGTGAATTTAACTCTGTCTAAATCTTCTTGTCACCTGCAGTGACCCTAAAAGCCAAAGAGGGACAGTGAAGGCTTAGAAGAAGCAAACAACCCACTAGGAGCCCTACTGGAGACCTGCATAATACCTTCCCCCTGAACCATCACACTTTACAGTAAGTCTCTGCTCTGCTCATCTGGAGGAACTACAGATGGATACCCCTTACTGGAAGTAGTTGATGGACTGCTTCCAACAGGCTACCTCAGAACAGGATTATACCCTCCTCCAGAGCTGTGAGCTAATTCAAGTAGCACCCGAGTTTCAGGGAACGCAACAACTCACTGATATGGGCTGTGGAATGGCAACACACCACTTCTCTGCCTTAACCAGTCACTCATTTTTCTTTCCTCCCCCTCAAATGGCAAATGAATGTGATGGAGATGGTCTTTTTCAAAAAGAAAAGATGAACTATTATTATATAGCTTAGCTTCCCAGGTATAAAGGGGAGAGGGGAATGGCAATTCTTTCCTGATCACAGATTTCATTTTTGAGAAGGGCTGGGGAAACATGGGTGTTTAAACACAAACTGTAAACACAAAGAGATCTGTTGACACTGCAAGGAAATTTATCCATTTGCATGTACCGTTTTCCCTTCAACAAAGCTGGGGTTAGGGGTGCTGGACCCCAGTGTAGTTCAAAATCCGTGTATAACTCCAATGCCCCCCAAATGTAATTACGAAGCAGAAACACACATAGACACACACTCCTCCCCCAACCTCTCAGCATGCCCCAGCACCTTCCCCAGCTGCCATGCAGAGCTGCATGACAGGAGAGGGAGCTGACTGGGCCACCCTCATCAGAGTGGGAGCAGCTGCACTGCCAACTACGGACTCCTGGGTAAGCCCGAGACCCACCTTTCTCAGGCCACTTCCTGGAGACAAATAGCAGCACAGTATTAATTATTAATTAATTCATTCATTCATTCAAAAAAAAGTGTGACACCAAAACCGTGCTGCTCAGATCTGTGCAATTCAAGGGTGAAGTGTATTTGCATCATCCACAAAAGACATTCTCTCTCTTTCTTAGAACCTGGGTTCTAAAAGTAAGAAGAGTTTTGGCTGTGACCAATCAAAAACCCAAGGACATTTTTTCTCAATATGCATAACTATAAAGGCAAGCCACACTCCAAGTGTGTATCATCCATGCTGCCCTACCAGATGAGGATTCTTGATCCCGGAATCCCTTTTTTTTTTTTTTCAAATGGCAAGGACTTAAATTTTTACTCAAAACAGCCAAGCTATCTTTAGCACTTTTAATAATGGTTTATACTAGAACAAGCTTTTCTATAGAGGAATCTGAAGATGTAAGAGAGGGGCTACAAACACATTTTGCATAGAGAAAGTCCCAGGTTCACTTTTTCATGTACCTGCTCCAAAGTATCTTAGGCATGTGGCCAGGAAAACCTTCAAAAACTGATGCCAAATCAGAGTAGATAGTACTGGGCTAGACAGACATGGAAGCTTCAATTTACTGAATCAAAGCACATGTCCTGAGCTTTGAAGCATTACTTGAAAAGTATTATTAGGAATTCACGGTTGTTACATATTATTCCTTGGCAAAAGCAGTGCAGTACAATACTCATTAATTACCACTAAATTAATTATTTTTATTTTCAAAATACAAAAAATAAAGAAGTTCTTATGCCCCAAATAATATTTTGAAGCAACAAGTAAACAGCTCTAAAAAAAACCTTGCAACATTAATAGGCTTGGCATTAAAACTATTAAAACTAATGACATTGCCTCTTATTAATTTTAAATAATAATCTTCCTTCTTTCCTTGCATTTGTTTATTGCCTTCCTACACAAAAGCAATTTATAACAGACAAAAATTAATTTACAAGCTGGTTATAAACAGTCTTTAGAAGCAGATCCAAATATTCTCTAAAGGCCAGACATTAGAAAATGATAGCCAGAATCCTGTTGGTTAGTTACATGGATGCAAATGAAATGACATAAACTACAGTGGTGACTTGCTGCTAGTTAATGAGTTGCCACTTGTATCTCTTATCATGTGTCAACTTACATGACTGGCAAGTGACAAGAGATACGAATAACAGCTGCTGACAGCACTTCACAGCTGTAATTCATTCAGATGCACATACACTAGCATAACTAACTAATAGGATTCTGGCCAGTATTATTCTCTCAAGCAGTGGTTTCCAAACTTGAGTAACCCAGGGGTGTTCTTGGACTGCAATCCACAGAAGCCTTCACCACCAGCTGTGCTGTATGGGGTTTCTGGGAACTGCAGTTTTTGAGCAACTACTTGGGTTGCTCAAAGTTAGGAACCTCGAAAGTTATGTTCTCAAGTAACAAGGAATGTTATTTTTAGCTCTGCCTTGGTCTGTCTAGACCACTAAGTATTATCTGTGATGACTGGCAGTAGTCTCCCAGTTTTCAAACCAAACTTCCTCAAGCCTCAGAACTTGAGAAATCAGCCTCACTAAAACTGGCCCTCCTGCCAGTTAATCCTATTTCTTGCTTTTGATGAATATGAAATGCCAGGTGCTACAACCTCCAAGGTTTGAAGTGATAGACTTACTTGACTAGACGCAACGTGTCCTTGCGGATATTGATCAGGCTTCTCAGTGTCTTCACTGGCTCCTGGGGTGGTGGGGCAGCATATGGAAACTATAGACAGGAAAGAAAGAGAGCATATTGGACCACTTTGGTGTCATTCTGCCTGCGGGCCTACTTGCAAGGATTAGCAGAGATGACAGGACTCTGGCAGGCTCCACAGATGCTTGAGAAGGAACAAAAGATCCTTGGAAGGACCACCCAGCAGGAACAACCTGTGAAGGCTCCCTGGATTTTGAGTCATGGAAGTTTTTCTCCAACAGAGCAACTGGAAGTTTCCTGTAACGATTGATTGATTGATTGATTGATTGATTGATTGATTGATTGACTGATTGATTGATTGATTGATCACTGACTGACTGATTTGATTTGATTTGATTTGAATACCACCCATCTGTTACCAAGGCCACTCTGGGCAGTTCACAGCAAAAAATAAGAACAATAATCAACAACATTAAATTAAAACAAAATACACCTCAAAATAATGTCAAAGAGCAAACGTATAGTAAACATTGTAAATTAAAGACCTTATAAACTTAAAAATGCAACACAGAAGCAATAACATTGAATGCTTTGGATCATGATTTTTTCTTAGTTAACTCTGAAGGTCTCCTTTTTCCTTAGTTCCCATGGAGATGCCTTCCCTTGCTCCTATCCTTGTGCTTTTGTTCAGCAAGTCAGAGGTAGCTACAGTGTTTTGCAGGATGCCACAACCAGACAGATAGTTCTAGTTCAGTGGAGGGCTGCAGCACCGCAACCTGAAGTCAAAACTTTTATTGTAAGTGCACAGGGATGTGGCAGTTCTCTCCCTCCTAACATAAATGGATGCACATGCATGCCACCTTCTTGCTAGAGATCTGCAGGCTTGGGCGGAGGGGAAACCTGGAAAATTTCAAGGAAACAAAAGTCTTCCTAGTTTTTTTTCCTAAGGACAAATGTCCGATACCTTTGCAGCCTGTTCTACGTGTGCATCTCCTTTCTCTTCCCAACAGCTAGTAAAAGCAGCCTAACATAAACAGTGCAAGATATTTTTAGCCTGCTGATGCAGCAAAATGTTGATTTAGATCACTCTCTGGTGGTGAGTACAGTGCTAAATCTCTGCCTGCCTGCCTGCCTGTCATGGAATGAATACAGATTTGCCTATTTAACCAGCTGTGTTCCAGAGGCAAAAACAAATTATCTTCCATGCAGCAAAGCATGACGGAAAAATACAAGGGAGAGGAGATGAAGAACCTGCACAGGGTCATGGAGACAGTCTGCATGGAACAAAAGGAAATGAATGGGCCAGACAATGAGCATGGGAGTAGGCAATCTTTCCTGAATTAATGCTATGAAGAAGACAGGGCGACTACAGAAATGACCTTTAATGACTGTGACCCTTCATGTTGTCCCCAGAAAATACACATTTTACCTTTCTGCACCATCCATGAAGAGTATGAGGAAGTGGATTTCACCCATGAAAACTTGCTGTTTGTTTTTATTTTCAGTGGTCCAATAAAAAGGTATCACCTACTCTTGCATTTCACCTTTAGTTTAGGAACTGAGATCAAGCCAGGATTTAAGCCTCACTATCAGTATCAAGTGTCTGGTGCTACGTTATTATCTCTACTTTCTGCCCATAGTCCCGGTCCAGCTGTATTTCTGGTCCGTTGTGGTTTCTTGACTCTACCACAAAATCACGACAAAACTCATTTACAGTATTCAAATATGGTTTGCAATGTGTTTTCCCCTTGACTGTGTAAAATATAAGTGGAGAGAATGCCACCAATGCTCCCCAGCTCACTGTTGCTCTATTTTGTACTTGTGAGTTGTGACTGGATTCGCCCAAGGTGAGATATTTTACCTGTCCTGGATTGGACTGCATTCTCCCTAAGGAAATGGGAGAGACCTGGGAATGCTCTTAAGTGCAGTCAGGACGCCTGGAGGCTCAGATGGCAGAGACTAATCAGGAACTTTTTAAACCAACATTGACTGGTATAGACCAGCTGAGCCATCCCCTGGTGAGAATTGATCTGACAATACTCATGCATGCCTTGCTAACATCCTGGTTGGATTACTGTAATGAGCTCTGTTTGGAGCTGCCTTTGAAACATAATCGGGGAGCTTCAATTGATACACAGTGGAACTCACCACAGGAAGCATAATGCAGCTAAAACTACATAAGCTTCCATTGTTCTTTATGGGTCGGCAAGACCAATAGAAAATCTGTGTATTGAACTTGAAAGAGCACTATCTTTTCTATGTCTGCTCAAATATAAGTCTCCTATGTTCAATGGAGATAACACCTGGAAGTGAGATGACACCACACACTGCAGTCCCTTGCTCAACCTGGAAATACCGGAGAATTGCTGGAAATAATCTACTAGAGGAGGGGCTAAGGGATAGGTTCTGGGGCAGAGGTTTCACCACTGCCTCTTTTAGGCAAGGTGAAATCATCTTGAGCAAATGGTGTTCACTACTATCGTTCCTTAAATGGCCCGTCTCCTGTGGCCATTTTCATAAGCAAGTAAGGGCAAGGGGCCAGCACAAGGATATGGTAGGCCTCGACTTTCCAAGGATCCTGTGGACAATGTTGGATTGTACAAATTGGGGGGAAATCCAGTATAACTGGACAAAGAGTGGCCCAAGTTATCCCCTCTAGGCCTTTATCAACCATGGTGTCCACTGACACATTTCATATACAAAGTGATCTGCAAACTTGTCACCACAGGCCCACATGTACTTTTTCATTGACTAGGGTGCAATATTCCTTTGACCACTAGGAAACACTCCATGGGGTGATGGAGCAGACATAGCTGTAGCAAAGGGTAATTTCTTCACTGTCATGGAGCAAGCTTTCAAAGGAACTGTGTTTGGTTAGAATCATCCTGAGTTTCTGTCAACATACTTTGGACGCGGTTTCCTGTGGAATGGCTGGAATGACAGGATACCAACAGAACCCCAGCACCCATCTTCACACACAAATGCTCACACAAAGCTGGAAGAATGGGATGGGGCATGTGCTCAGAGAATAAGGACCATGGTTAGATCACTGGGCATCCATTCCACTGACCTCCCAGTTCTTTCTCACTGAAGCCCAGAGAATCCAGATAGGCTGAGCTAGGAGAAACATAATCCCCTCAGCCTTGTTCAATCAGGTTTTCATGGTACAAGCCAGGTTACTATGCTTGTCCAGGCCCAAATCCCAGATGGCTGTTTTCTCATTCATTGCCTTGCCATTCTGTAGCAGTACCTTCAGCTGGAAGGGATGATCATGCTTGGCTAGGGATGGTGAGAGCTACAGCCAAGAGCATCCAGAGCACCAAGTCAGGAAAAGCTAATCAGACATAAAAAATCTAACCATGCTAACGTTTGAAATTTTCCATTTTCCATGCACTGTAGTCACACAGCAGACAGGAATGAAACCCTAGCCTGTAGGCCTAGCCTTCTAAAGGTCAGATTGGCTTTTCTTCAAGCATCAAAGGCTTATAAAACTCCAATTGGAACTGCTGCAGCTGTGGCATAATCATCCTCAATGGATGCTACTCCCCCTCCCCCTTCTCTTTTCATCATCCCTTCGTGAGTCGCTGCCTTCGGCCGGAAACATGTAACCATGATACTTTGTGATGAACAAACTGGAAGGACAATCTTAAACAACCCGCTAAATTCTACAAGAAGTGAAGAACAGTAGGACCCCCCTATCCACAAGATCAGTATCTACTGTTTCACTTAGCTGCTGCCTGAAAATATTAAATAAAAAATCTCAGATCCATGGTGTATTTACCGGAACTGGCCAGTAGAGTGAGCCAGAGACCATGTGGTGTATAGAATCATGGAAAAGTGAAGTTGGAAGGGGCCTGCAAGGCCATCAAATCCAACCCCCTGCTCACTGCAGGAATACAATCAAAGCATATCTGCCAAATGATTATCCAAGTTTTTCTTGAATGCCTCCAGTGTTGGAGCACTCACCAACTCCCGAGGTAACTGGTTCCACTGTCGCACTGCTCTAACAGTTAGGAAGTTTTTTCTGATATTCAACCGAAATCTGGCTTCCTTTAACTTGAGCCCACTGTTGTGTGTCCTGCACTCTGGGATGATCAAGAACAGATCTTGCCCCTCTGTATGACAGCCTTTCAAATATTTGAAAAGTGCTATCATATCACCCCTCAGTCACCTTTTCTCAAGGCTAAACATGCCCAATTCTTTCAGTCTTTCCTCATAAGGCTTGGTTCCCAGCCCCTTGATCATCCTTGTCGCCCTCCGCTGAACTTGTTCCAATTTGTTAGCATCCTTCTTGAAGTGTGGTGTCCAGAACTGGACACCATACTCAAGGTGAGGCCTAACCAGTGCTGAATAGAGGGGAATGAGTACCTCACGGGATTTGGAAACTATACTTTTATTAGTGCAGCCTAATTGAGCATTAGCCTTTTTTGTAGCCACATCACACTGTTGGCTCATATTTAGCTTGTGATCTACAACAATTCCAAGATCCTTTTTGCTTGTAGTTTTGCTGAGCCAGGTATCCCCCATCTTGTAACTGTGCAATTAGTTTCTTTTTCCGAGGTGCAGTACTTTACACTTATCCCTGTTGAATTTCATTCTGTTGTTTTCAGCCCAGTGCTCCATCCTATCAAGGTCATTTTGAATTTTGTTTCTGTCTTCTAGGGTATTAGCTATTCTGCCCAATTTTGAATCATCTGCAAATTTGACAAGCATTTCCTGCACTCCCTCATCCAAGTCATTAATAAAAATATTGAAGAGCCCAGGACTGAGCCTTGGGGTAGCCCACTTGTTACCTCCTCCCAGTTAAAGAAGGACCCATTAATCAGTGTTTCCTATTTCTGTGTTTTTTGGCATCCGCCAAGTGCGGGGACTTGGAACCGATCGGCAGATATCACAGTCCGACTGTATAGGCATCATCACACAAAATATATAGAAACCACAGTAGATAAAAACCAATTATTATTTTTTAAACCAAAGATTTAAATCATGATTTAAATTTTAAAAATGATTTTTAAAATTTAAATCATTAAAAAATCAGTTTTTTAAAATTTAAATCATGATTTACAGTTTTAGTAGCTATGACTCACATCATGCATTAGCCAGGGCTGTTTTAGCAAGGACATGTTTCTGGGTCTAGATCATGCAAAAAAAATTTCTCTGGAGTCAGACAGCATTCTCCATGAAAACCTAAAATGATGAACTAAAATAACTTTGAAGTAAAGGGTAGCTGTGCGGTCCAAACAAAATAAAACCAAAATGCAAAAACAGGCAATACCTTTATAGACCACAAAAAAATCAACACAAAATAAAAGAGCTTCCAGAGAAAGCTTGTATATTGTAAAATAACTTTGCAATATACACAGACACACACAGAACCAACAATTTTAACAGTTTAGAAATACTTAGAAACAGCAGATCATTATCTTCAGACTGCCAACATTCCTACCAATAATTTGTGTCCATTCATGAGGAGGTAAACACAATTGTGTGCTGTCACACATGCTGTTGTACTTGAAACAAGTATCCTGAACAATAAGTCTTCTGGTGCCACCAAGCGGTAGCACTCCAATGTTACTGTACATCTACCAGACAGAAGGATACTGAGAGAACTGTTAGATTAGTTAAAAACAGAACTTTCACTGAATCCAACAGACATACACTTATGCTAAATACTGTAGAAATTTTTTCAAAAACAGGATTTAACAGCTTTAATCTTAAAGCTTAAATTTTTATTATGCAGTCACAGACCTGATTATACAAAGATAAAATACATAAAATATATACATACTATATATAAAATCTTACTACAGCATTTTGCACATTCTCATAGCTGAAAATAAAAACTTAGCCACTAACTGTGTTATTATTTGATTCTCTCCGGACAACAGAAACTTCCGATAGCTTTAATCATACCAATCCCCCACACACACACACACACACAAATCCTCTCACAAAAAAACAAAGGTAAGGAACAGTAATTTAGCAATTTGCATAAGAAATTCTGAGCATCTCATCCGGGTGCTGGACACAGGGCTCATCCACACAAAGTGTGTGGCTCAAGTTGAGGTGAGTTGAAAGAGTGGTCCTCTTCTCCCACAGTGCAAAATCACTCAGTCCAAGCTTCTATGTCTGTTTTAATTTCTCCTGGAATGTAATCCAGACTCTACTGATTTGAATTTCCACACTATAAGAATCCCTTCTCTTCCTCCTCTTCCTCATACTCTCCCCATTCTCCATCCTGTCTCCACCCCTTGTCTTTTTCCCTCTCACAGGGGGAGGAACAGATACGGCAGTCCCTCAGAGGACCTTACAGCTGATGTAAGGGAGTTCAAATTGTGCTTGTTCAGGACAAAGAAACAGAGGGGGCTGACACATTTGGAACAGACCAGGATTGAGGAGGAATTTCCAAGTGAAGGAAAATAATCTTGAAATAGAAGGAAAGTGGAAGGAATGAGTCTGAGTTTCCAATAATATCATATAGATCTGTTAATCCAAATAAGTAGGTGATGGAGCCACCTTTTTGACAGAAACAAATAGCATGTGTGGAGGATAGGTTCCCACTCTCCTCTGCTAATTTCATCTCCTTAATGTCCTACTAGGAATGTTGCCAGACCCCACTGGAAAACACTCTGTACAATCTCTTTTATAAGCCAACCTAGTGGCAGACCTATAGGGCAAATGACAGAAGCCTATAATTTGTCATAGCTGACATTATCCCAGAAAAGGGTTAAGTCCAGAATGAAATCAGACAATCCTTGACAAGCATTTCAAATAGTCATCCGGGTATCTTAGTGGCTTTTGTTTCTACTTGGTTTCTAGGCTCCATAACATAAAATTATTTCAGAGTTATTGTAGCACCGGAACATCTTACATTTCTAAGAAAAACTGTAGGTACCTTTCTTAAAATCCAGAAGTCTTTCAATTATGTAAAACTGAAGGTACATATGCTTCAAATCTATCCTAGCCACTTGTAGCAAGAAACAGGTGTCAAAACCGGGGTTGTAAGTAAGTACTTCACAATATAGGAACAAATTATAAACAAATAACAGAAATAATGTTTCAAGTAACATTTCTAAAAATATAGGAGCGTATAGCTTATAAAGGCAGATAATACATCTCTAAAATACACCAGAGTTCTTAAGAATAAAATTGTAAATAAAAAAAAACCCCAAAAAGCAGTGTAAGGCATGGGAAAGTATTTAATCTTTTAGAAATAAAAATATACAAAGTTTAAAAAAAACATTATTTAGCTCTAGGCATGTTTAGACACACTAAATCAATACCTGATATTCTTACTTATTGTAGCCAGATTATAGTTAAAAGCCTATATAAAATTGTTTACTCTCTGGAGCCACTTCCTTATCTACATTTTTGGATAAGATGTTTCTTGTAGCAGCTGCTGCTTCTGATTCTTCTGATAGGAGTGTGAGAAACAAAGCCTATTTATATTCTAAGAACTGAACTGCGCTCACCACCAATCTACACAAAAATCTGCAAGCTTTCTTTATTTCACTTTAGCAGTAAAATTTATAATGCAGGAGTTTTTGCTGCTGCTAAATGAACAGGAATAAGAAATCTTTGCCATCTAGCACAAATTACCCAGAAGTCTACTAGATCCACCTTCTTCATAGCCCTGTTCTATCCTTGTCTTATACCCTCTACATCAGTGGTCTCCAACCCTGGGTAACCCACGTATTATTAGACTGCAATTCCCAGAAGCCTTCACCACCACCATCAGTGCTAGTCAGGGTTTCTGGGAACTGCAGACCAAAAACTCATGGATTGCCCAAGGTTGGGAACTACTGACCTAGGCTACGTCTTTCTTTCTTTTAACCACACAAATTATTTGGAAACCTTGGTTTTGGTACAAGAATTGGTAATGTAGGTAAATGCATGTATTACTTGACCTTCATTCAAATATATGGGAACTTTTTTCTAACTCTAATGTGACGTATTTGCTAGATCATATGCAAGGCAGCAAATGATTTGTTACCTTAGACACCACCTCAGGTCAAGAACATTGTAGGCATTATTCTAATCTAGATGAACACCACCAGTACCCAGCAACTGCACTGCCACTGTTGAGAGCTTGTCTCTGCTTAGATGGATTGCAGTAGAATTCTACAGACGGCTTCCAGCACAGCTGAGTGGATTCTACCCTATGTTCTGCTGTATCGGCAGAATACTGGAAAATGGCATTGATCTTCGGTTAGTGCCAAAAAACAATTCAATAGCAAGGGCGAGAGCAGGGATCCACTGCAGTTCCCATGAAAGGGAAGGGTATCAAGTAACTCCTCGGCCAAATGTTTTTTTTCACAAGAACAGGATTTTGATGCTCTTGCTGCAGGCACATGTTTGGGAATGTGCCTTCAAATTGCTTGCTCTTAAAGTCAAGAAATCAAACTATTACATTTCTGATTCAGTTCTAGTTCAGGTTCAGCTACAACTGAAATTATTCCAGTTTGGTTCTCATTCAGTCCAATAAAGGAGAAATGTTGAATATAAGGCACAAGGCGAACAGCCATGCTTCCAACCTGGGTCCATGTAAAGGTTTCAACTATAAGTTCTATCAGCAACAGCCAGCAGGGCCAGTGGTTGGGAATTAATGCAGCTATAATCCATAACTCTGAAGGAGGTCAAGCTGGGAAAGGCAACTTTATAACAGCAATATTCGCCTGAGGGGTGGAGCAACTTTGTATATCTAAAACTGTTACAACTATGAACTCCTTAACAAATGAATGCTTATTTGTAGCATTGAATTACCATTTCATAATCAGGGAGTTATGTAACAGGAGGAGCTGCAACCAAAACCATTTTTGAAGAGCAAGGAAAGAAAGGATTTAGGAAATAAACAAAGAACACCCCAGATTTCTGTTTTACTTAATGTATTTGTTCTGATTTTGGTTTTGGTACAGACAGTGGGAGTACCACATCAGGTGTTTCACTGTTTGCTTGAATCTTTATTCTACACTGGTGGCAACCTCAGCCATTTTTCTGATCCTGATCTGATTATTTTTTTCTTCTTCTTCTTTTTTGGCTCCATTTCAGAAAAAACAATGACCCCCCCCCCCACCGTGAAAATCTGAAGGTTTATTCTGGATTTTAGTTCATGTTTGTTTTGATTAGAATAGTTTTATGTTGTTTATAAAGCTACAAGGAGGGCAGGCCCAAGACATTTTGCTCTCTGAAGTTGAATGACAGATCTTCCTGGCTCCCAAGCTTATGCTTGACAGATTGAAAAATTAATGGCTCCACCTCAAGCAAAAAATTGCACACACATCAGACAGATAGATAGACAGATAGACAGATAGACAGATAGATAGCGTCAAGGCCAAAAATATTGGCACCCTTGCAATTCTGTCAAAAAATGCAACCCTTCTCTCAGAAAATTGTTGCAGTTGCAAATGTTTTGGTACTCACATGTTCATTTCTTTGGTTTGCGTTGGAACAACACAAAAAAACAGAGAAGAAAAGTCATACAATCCCACACAGAAATAAAAAATGCACTGACCAAAATTATTGGCAACCTTAACTTAATATTTGGTAGCACCCCCTTTGGAAAAAATAACTGAAATCAATCGCTTCCTGTAACCATGAATGAGTTTCTTACGCCTCTCTACTGGAATTTTGGACTACTCTTCTTTTGCAAACTGCTCCAGGGCCTTCAGATTTGAAGGATGCCTTCTCCCAACTGCTGTTTTGAGATCTCTCCACAGGTGTTCTATGGGATTCAGATCTGGACTCATTGCTGGCCATTTCAGAACTCTCGAGCGCTTTGTTTGTAACCATTTCTGAGTGCTTTTTGAAGTGTGTTTTGGGTCATTGTCCTCCTGGAAGACCCATGACCTCTGGTGGAGACGCAGCTTTCTGACACTGGCCACTACGTTGCGCCCCCAAATTCTTTGGTAATCATCAGATTTCATGATACCGTTCACACAGTCAAGGCATCCAGTGCCAGAAGCAGCAAAGCAATCCCAAAACATCTTTGAACCTCTGCCATGTTTGACTGTAGGGACTGTGTTCTTTTCTTTGAATGCCTCATTTCTTTTTCTGTAAACAATGCCATGATGCCCTTGATCAAAAAGCTCTACGTATGTCTCATCTGTCCACAGTATGTTCTCCCAGAAGGATTGTGGTTTTGTCACATAAGTTTTGGCATACTCCAGTCTTGCTTTTTTATGCCTTTGTGTCAGCAGTGGTGTCCTCCTGGGTCTCCTTCCATAGCGTCCCTTTTCATTCAGATGGCGACGGATAGTGCAAGCTGACACTGTTGTACCCTGTGTCTGCAGATCAGCTTGATTTTGTTGGGAAGTTAATCTGGGTTCTGTATCCACCATTCGAACAACCCTTCATTGTAATTTTTCAGTAATTTTGCTCTTCCGTCCACGTCCAGGGAGGTTAGCTACAGTGTCATGGGCTGTAAACCTCTTGATGGTATTGTGCACAGTGGATACAGGAACATCAAGATCTCTGGAGATGGACTTGTAGCCTTGAGATTGGCGATGTTTTTCCACAATTTTTTTCTCTCAAATCCACAGACAACTCTTTACACTTCATTCTTTTCTCCATGCTCAGTGTCACACACAACACTAAGGTTGAGTCAACTTTTCTCCATCTTAACTGGTTGCAAGTGTGATTACTATATTGCCCACACCTCTTACTTGCAACAGGTGTGTCTAAATACAAATTAAAGGAGCATCACATGCTTGAAAAGCAATTATTTCTTACAATTTAGACAGGGTGCCAATAATTTTGGCCAGTGCATTTTTGGGTTTCTGTGTGGGATTGTATCAGATTTGACTTTTCTTCTCTGTTTTTTTGTGTTGTTCCAACGCAAACCAAAGAAATGAACATGTAAGTACCAAAACATTTGCAACTGCAACTATTTTCTGAGAGAAGGGTTGCATTTTTTGACAGAATTGCAAGGGTGCCAATATTTTTGGCCATGACTGTAGATAGCAATTTGGTGCCATTTTGTGTTAACTCAAATCAGCTGCCTGAGGTGGCTGCTTCAATTTATCTAATGGTGGGACACGATGTTATGATGCTTTAAAAACGGGTTTAGATTTATTCTTATACATACATACATACATATGAAAAGCAACCAAGAATCCTAGCTATAAGTGCAATGCCTAAAGCTTCCAACTTCTCAAGGGAACAATACGGAGTCTGTTTAGATGTCTTCAGGCTTTCCAGAGGCCCACAGTGTCCTTTAGCAACCTCTGAACTAGATCTAGCCCTCCTGAAAAGAAACGAATTAGCAGGTATCTTGTCCAGGGCAGCAGATAAAGGGGATTATCCCATCCCCCAAGGGAACTGGAGTATGGATAAAGAGAGGATATCCCTCACTTGAGGGAAAACCCAGGCCAAGCTCTGTTTTGCTAACAGAATGTGACATAAAAGATTAAGCTGTATTACAGATATAGGCAAGGAAGATATGAACACAATAGCTTATGGTTCTCTATGGATAGATTATTAACATTTTGGCTTCATGTAACAAAAGCCATGTAAGAGTAATATAGATACAGAACAAATCAGTTAGGCCTGTTTCCTGATTACTGCTGTGTTAGGATAGCTGACTGGAGCTTCTTTGCTTCTCCGAGAGGGTAGGGAAATCTGAAGGCAAGAGCTCTGGAGAAAACAATTTAATTTTGATGCATGTGAGGTATATTTAAAGCCTGGGCATCCATTTTCTACTCATTCCCAGCTGGCAACAGGAGTCACTGACTCAGCACAAGGATGCTTTTATGTTTGTTAGAATAAATGAATATTTTACAGGAAGGAAGGAAGGAAGGGGACTAAGGAGAGAATCAGTAGGTTCGTGCACTTGATCCATCTGAAGCAAGACAGAGAGTGGAGCACCAGCCTTGTAAAACATGACCCTTCTCCAAGAACTACCGTGTTTCCCTGAAAATAAGACAAGGTCTTATATTAATTTTTCCTCCAAAAAATGCATTAGGGCTGAAGCAGAAGACATCAAGAAGAGGCGGCAAGAATACACAGATGAATTATACCAGAAAGATCTGGATGTCCCGGACAACCCAGATAGTGTGGTTGCTGACCTTGAGCCAGACATCCTGGAGAGTGAAGTCAAGTGGGCCTTAGAAAGCATGGCTAACAACAAGGCCAGTGGAGGTGATGGCATTCCAGTTGAACTATTTAAAATCTTAAAAGATGATGCTGTTAAGATGCTGCACTCAATATGCCAGCAAGTTTGGAAAACTCAGCAGTGGCCAGAGGACTGGAAAAGATCAGTCTACATCCCAATCCCAAAGAAGGGCAGTGCCAAAGAATGCTCCAACTACCGTACAATTGCACTCATTTCACACGCTAGCGAGGTTATGCTCAAAATCCTACAAGGCAGGCTTCAGCAGTATGTGGACCGAGAACTCCCAGAAGTACAAGCTGGATTTCGAAGGGGCAGAGGAACTAGAGACCAAATTGCTAACATGCACTGGATTATGGAGAAAGCCAGAGAGTTCCAGAAAAACATCTACTTCTGCTTCATTGACTACGCAAAAGCCTTTGACTGTGTGGACCACAATAAACTATGGCAAGTTCTTAAAGAAATGGGAGTGCCTGACCATCTTATCTACCTCCTGAGAAATCTCTATGTGGGACAGGAAGCAACAGTTGGAACTGGATATGGAACAACTGATTGGTTCAAAATTGGGAAAGGAGTACGACAAGGCTGTATATTGTCTTCCTGCTTATTTAACTTAGCTGGACCATAAAGAAGGCTGACCGCCGAAGAATTGATGCTTTTGAACTGTGGTGCTGGAGGAGACTCTTGAGAGTCCTGTGGACTGCAAAGAGAACAAACCTATCCATTTTGAAGGAAATCAACCCTGAGTGCTCACTGGAAGGACAGATCCTGAAGCTGAGACTCCAATACTTTGGCCATCTCATGAGAAGAGAAGACTCCCTGGAAAAGACCCTGATGTTGGGAAAGTGTGAAGGCAAGAGGAGAAGGGGACGACAGAGGACGAGATGGTTGGACAGTGTCACTGAAGCTACCAACATGAATTTGACCCAACTCCGGAAGGCAGTGGAAGACAGGAGGGCCTGGCGTGCTCTGGTCCATGGGGTCACGAAGAGTCGGACACGACTTAATGACTAAGCAACAACATCTTCTTCCGGTTGCTCCACAATGGTGGAGGGCAGGGTTTCACTTAACTGGGACTTATTTTGGGGGAAGGGCTTATATTACGAGCATCCTGAAAAATCATACTAGGGCTTATTTTCAGGTTAGGTTTTATTTTCAGGGAAACAGGGTAGGAGCAGCAATATAGAGCCTGGGGAAACCTGGCCATGAGGGTTCCATAACCCCAGCAGTCGTCCATGGCCTGGTAAAATCTCCATCTGTTTGTGTGGTGCAGGTAGATCACAGGGAGTAGGTTTATTGCAGAGCCAAAAACCTGATTTTTGGCAACTGATAATTTTATCCTACTGCAAAGGATGCTCAGATAAACCATTTTGATCTGTACCTTCAACACTCCAATACAAAGAGTTTTTTTAAAAAATCTATTTGAATTATAATTTCTTCTTGCATGAAATTTCACATAAAAATGATTAAGGTGAAATCCATTTCTCCGGCTGGCTCAAACATTCAATTGTTTACCAAGCTTCATTTCCTTATATGTTTACATGAATCATGAGCGTGCATAAATTGAATCATACTGGTTTTAATACACTCAGGAAAGATTATTGACAGAATGAAGCCCTTAACACAAGTCAATGCATGCTAATTATTGTAACAGCCAATTAGTATGCTTCTCAAGAGATATGGACTACTAACTGTAAAATCTGATTTACATTAGTCTGCTTTTTCCTACTTTGACAACTCAAAAGTTTTGAATCAGAGCTATTTCAATCAGTCCAACCTGCTTATTGAGGCTATTTACAAATAAAAAGTTGCATTCTAAAATGCTATAGAGGGACTTGATACCTCTTTCCAGAATGTAATTACATTAGGAGCATGAGCAGTTTTGTTCTCTAGGCTGCATAAAGAACAGATGAAACAGATGCAGGAACAGCTCCATAGAAGAAAGCTGGCCAGAACCCTATTGCTGACTGAGTAAGTCTTGGTAGCAAATTGCTGCTGGTCAACAAGGTGGAGGTTTTGGTTTTAGATTCACGCTCAGGAATGCAAACAATACCTTGTTAACCATTTGTTGCCAACATGTATAAGTTTTCTCTTACGCAAGCCACTGTCAGGAGTAGGACTCTGGCCACAGTCTAGGAAAGAGAATGCAACATTAAGATGTAAGACAATTAGGAGGAGAGCAACCAGATATGCTTTACCTACATATTAATAACTTTATGAGCAAAGGCACAGAGAATAAGGTCAAGTTTCCTATAAAGAACTTTGGAGGAGAAGAATAAATATCATGGTTATGATGGAAAGGAGAATCAATCTACGGAGATTTTTCCTTAACAGACTGAGTTGTTGTTGTTGTTGTTGAGACATGCCATCGAGGGAGTCAATCCATCTCGTATTTGGTCTTCCTCTTTTTCCATTCACCAAATCAGCTAACTGTACTCAGTAAGATATGACCATATTTCCCCAATTCTGGAAAGCCTGCACTGGCTCCCTGTTTGCTTCCATGCCAAATTCAAAGTGTTAATTTTATCACTTTGAATTTGGCCCTAAACGTTTGGGACCTTGGTACTTGTCAGACATCGCTCTCTGATGTCTTCTACCCTGACCACTCATTTTCCTCTCAGGTTTCATTGTTGCAGGTGGATCCCCTGAGGGAGTTGTGGAAAATGACCAGCAGAAACTAGGGCTTCTTGGTGGTGGCCGTGACATAGTGGAACTCATTGCCTATTGATGTTCACCAAGTGCCTTCCTTTCTGGTCTTTACAAAACTGGTTAAAATGGAGCTATATAAAGAGGCATTCAGGAATGTCCTCCCCGTTTGAGAGACTCCCCGACCCATCTTATGAAACTTATTTCATTTAAGTGTCACCATCTGGGGGGGTTATATTATGCTATATGTGTTTCGGTTTTCTATTTTACTATGATGTTTATATTGTATTTGATGTTGTTTATGTGTTCAGTTTTTGTAAATCACCCAGAGTAGTGGCTTTCCACTAGATGGACAGTATGTAAATAAATGAATGAATAAATAAATAAATAAATGAATAAATAAATAAATAAATAAATAAATAAATAAATAAATAAATAAATTTAGTCTGAAATAAAATTTGTTTACATGTCGAATAAGGTTTGTCCAATGTTTTCTGCTTAATATGATGGGCATTTTTATTTTCTTTCTTTTCCTTTCCTTCATGTA
This sequence comes from Intellagama lesueurii, assembly GCA_037013535.1. Lineage (NCBI taxonomy): Eukaryota > Metazoa > Chordata > Lepidosauria > Squamata > Agamidae > Intellagama > Intellagama lesueurii. The sequence goes on from JBAJHW010000002.1 coordinate 183,035,299, forward strand.
TATACCTTTCAGCATTACTGAAATTTTATAAAAGAAAAAGAAATAAGAGATCCAAGGGGGTGGAGCACATGGCCTGTGTAGAAAAAGCTAAAGCACGTAAAATGTACATACAACCAAGCCTCTCAGATTAATCTGCAAACAATGAGTTAGCAAGGTACCAATATAATTATTTTGTGTTTGCTTGCTTTGTTTTTATGCTGTCCTTCTCCAATAAAGGGACCCAAGGTGACTCACAATAACTAAAATACAAGTAAGGTTAAAAGAATAAAAATTATTAAACTATTAGTTATTGAATGTTATCAATTAGAAATAATTAAGTATACAATAGCTTACAAATTAATCATATAAGAACAAAGTAAAAGAACCTTTGAAAAATACACTTAAAGAATACAGTAACCAAGATTTTCAGCATTTAATTTTAATAAGGTAATTTGCTTATTTCTGAAACTATAAAATTGGAATGTGTCTTTTCTGCATGTAGGTTTAGTGCTCAACCTCACAACAAATATGAGACCAAAGCTTGAGGCTTTGAAACACTCCCATTACCAAAGGAGGATAAAACAACCAGTACCAGTTAGCCGAATCAGCTAATGGGTTCTCCTGGCAGTAGTCTTCTGAATCTCAATTTGGAAGTAACTACTCACAATTACCTGCAACTAATTATTTTTTGAATAATGAGAGATGTAACTAGTAGTTACAAAGTGAATTTTAAAGTGTACTAAGTAACATCTATGTTAGTTAGGTATAAAGTAACACTTATGTTCAAACATTACTCTGAATAAGCATTTTACCAGGATTTTTTCAGGTTTTATGCAAAGGAGTATTCTTTGGTTTTGTCTTGTATTTTTATAAATATTTCCAACAAACAATATCAAAAGTAACCACTAGAGGGCACCAGTGAGTATTTCCCTGCAGTTTTCTCATCTTCCGCTAACATTTAATGTATCAAATTACTTGCATGAAACCAGAGCAATCATAACAATACTGTAATGGCAACTTGACTGTCAAGATGTAATGTCAAGATGTAATGAGTAATACAATTAGTTCTTTAAATTATAATGTTTTAAGCATAGCTTTAAATACCAACTGCCCAAGAGGGTGTGGAACTGGCAACAAGAAATAACTGTTGCATTAATGCTCTGTTGTAGCCTGGCCACTCTGCTGTGAGAAACAGGATACTGGATTGGACAGGCTTTTGGTTTGACCACAGGACCTGTGCTCCTACAGCTCAGAAGCTGTTTTGATCAGTGAATCAACTAAGATGAACCCCCACCCACTCTTAAATCATGACGTATTTTTATGAGTGGGCAAAAAATAACAGGGCACTTGTTAACTCCAGCCCAGTTGATGTTTGTCATTCAGAGCTAGAGAAAATCATTCCAAAACCCTGCCCTGGGCTGTGACGAGATGAATCACTAGTCTGTGCTCATCAAGGAGATGCACCACAGAGTGGGCTGCCTCTTCACAAGTGAGTAAACACCTTCTAGGCCAAATGATGGCTGGGTACAGGGAAGAAATGCCAGATTACTGACTGAATAGGAGGCATTCAGAACACATGCAAGAAAGTTTCACTCTCTCCTTTTTGATGTATATAGAGAAAAAAGGGGTGCCCTCCTGGCTGCGAAGAAGCATTTATGCAGCTTCTGATGGCTCCTGGTCCCTGCCACAAGAGACCTTCTGCATTTCACTGGATCAGGGCGATCAATAATGCCATCTATGGTCATGAAAAGGAAAAAGGAAGAGAGTGAAAAATGAACAGCGGCAGCAGCAGCAACAAAAACCAGCTGTTTCTTAATACTACTCTCTTGATTCAATATTTCTCCCCATATTGGGATACCAGGATGAAAGACAAGGTTCTGTTTTTCCTGTAAAATCAGGAATGCCTTGTTTGAAATGTTACTTCTTCCCAAATAAATGCTGCAATCTATCAAAGGATCCTGGAGAAAAAACTACTGGCTAGCTGCTCTCAGCAGGTCATAGGCAGGTGGAAATACAATATAATATAGCTGTCATTTGTGCAGGTAATGAGGCATTTATGAACAGCTGCTATGTCGAGTTTTGCAAATAGTATTTCAGTTGTAAAATTACCTTGAGCACCATTTTAAGTGAAAATTGAAAGGAAAGTCAAAATGGAGGTGCAACCAGGGCTGGGGCAAGAAGGGGAGAATATCCCTACCTCTGAATTTTTCCACAGACTCAGCAGGAACACATAAAGGTCTAAAGTGTAAAAGGTAGCAGTACTCCAAATCTGTGCTTAAATTTTACTACCGGTGCAGTAGATTCTTAAACTGACTTATTTCAGCATGAGCTTTTGTGGATTACTACATACTTCTCCAGACACATGGAGCACAATATTTAGGCCACTGGTTTATACACATATGCAGCTTTGTACATTCTCTACACTATAGAATAAAAGGATACGAATCTGACATCAGAAATGGCAACACACAAAGCTCAAGCCACAACATTTCCACTACCCAGAACACTCTCTCACTAATCTCAAAGTTTCTACGTATTGTAGAAAAACTGGAACTTTCAAGTGAGGTTTGAGAGAAAAAAGAATTGAATTAGGACTCTGTAAGTAGAATCTCGAACAGAGACTGTGGCTCTCTGCATATGCCAATCAACTGGTTTACACACACACACACACATCTTTTTCAGAAAAACTTTGGCTTCAACAAACACAATTATTATATTTTTCCGTGTATAAGACAATACTTTTGTCTAAAATCTGTAGACTAAAAATTGAGGGTCGTCTTATACACGGAAGTAAGCTGAGGAGAGAACAAAAACAAGTGGAGGGGGGAATGGATCAAAGCCATCCTGCCGTGCTTTGCTCGCTGCTTTCCCCCTCTTTTCCTAAGCCCTGTGGGGCTTAGGAAGTGGCGGGGAAAGGGGGAAAGCAGCGAGCAAATTTTCTAATTTGGGGTTAGAATTTGGGTCATCTTATATATCGTGGCGTCTTATAAAGAGAAAAATATGGTAAATATCTTGAGACCAGAATCCATTGCTTTAAAAGCCTGATGTTTAGTGTTCGCTAAATACTAAATTATTGCTAGGATCTTTATGTGCCAGTGTGGTATATAGTGGATAAAGTGTTGGACTATCCTGGGAGACCTGGCTTCAGACTTCTGCTCAGAAACAGAAACTCAGTGGGGGATGCCATTGGTAAAGTCACTTGTGAAACATCTCACATACCTTGAAAACTTTACCAAGGTCACCATGTTATTGTACTGTAGAAATTGACTTGACATAACATTATCATAACATAACATTAAAAGCATTTTATCTAATCTGAAACGTTGGTTATGTAAGCCAGTGCTGATAAAAAAAATATTATCTGTATGTTGCACTCTACATGTCTGAAGAAAGACACTGTAGTCCACAAAAGCTCAAGCTAAAAATAAATCTGTTTGTCTCAAAGCCTTTGTTTTTGAGGTGTTTGTATTGTTTTGTTTTTGTTATATTTGCTGACACAGACTGAGAAAACCACCTCTTTGGAAATTTCTTGAACTGGGTGAACTCATCTTGTAAACTGGAAGCAAAAGACAACTAACGACGTGCTCTTTAAGCAATTCTGTGCATCCAAATGGCTTTGGGCCCCTTACTCCAAGATTACTTATGTTTCCCCTAGGATAGGAACGCATTTTTATAAATTTCACCTTAAAAATCTTTACTCCCCAGAAGGTGGAGATGAGCAACACTGAAACTACCAAATGGTCCCACACATCACTGAATGTCTCTCTTGCATCAAGTCTCCCCCAATGCTGATACAGAGATGAAAGTGAACCTGGTAAACTGCTTGTCTGACTGTGTAATGTCACTGTTATGTCTTTCTCCTTGGACCACAGGCATGGAATTATTTTTAATTTCTTAACTGTATTACTAAACTGAAAAGGCAGCTGGCTCCTTCCATCCCTCTTGCAGAGCAGATTTCAGGACCCTGCAGGAGCTTACATCCCACCCCCTCATTCCGCACAAGGACAATGCTCTGAATGCATCAAGGAAGGAAGAGAAAAAGCTCTCTGCCCATAATTAACATCTTGTTAAGTCCTGAAGGTCTGCAGTAATGTCTTGACATTTAATGCTCTGCTGAGCTAACAGGCCATAGAAGCAAGCTCCAGCTTGAAAGATGGAATCACAGATACTCTGTGGCTGCTCTTTAAATAAACAAACCCAGACATACAGACCCAGCAAAGAAAGGAAGGAAGGAAGGAAGGAAGGAAGGAAGGAAGGAAGGAAGGAAGGAAGGAAGGAAGGAAGGAAGGAAGGAAGGAAGGAAGGAAGGAAGGAAGGAAGGAAGCGGGCTAGGGAAGAAGCAGAAACTTGTCCAGAGCACATTGCATCAAAAGGTCAGACTTCTCCTATAAATGGTGGGAGGGATGCTGCCCATTATCCACTTAGACCCAGCAATAGGTAGATGGCATCGAACAGGCACAGCCACGCTGCTCTGTACCGGACCTGCCTAAGAGCATGTCCTGTCCTCAGATTCTTTTAAATCGTGTTCCCAAGTGAGGACTGCACAACAATACTCTGAAAGAGATCTGAAGCTTTCACACAAATTCAAGGGAGATGCTTTTGCAGTTCCCAGATGATGATGGCCTACAATAGAGCACTGCTACTATAAACCAACAGGTTATCTAAATTGTGGCACTGAATTACACCCGTGAGTCCACAGAAGAGTAGAGGGCGCAAACAATGGCACTTCTTGATTATCATCAACCATTTGTAAAAAGCACTTAGTGTGGCATATAAATAAAAAACACACAGTTGCATCAGCCAGGTGGAATTTGTTGCACTGTACAAACATACACATAAGAGGTAATATAGATTTCAACATGAAATAGCTGTCTCATTCTATTTCACAATAATTTATTTTTAAGTATGCACACTCTCTGTCTACTATAGTGAAGTACAATAGAGAGGAATAGCAAACAAGTATGTACAACTCTGCCCATTCCATAACACAGGAACAATTTATAAACCATGCTAACCCTCTGCTTGTAGGAACACCTTAAAGGATATGGCTTGCTCCTTTCCTGCACACCTATTACTGTCTCTTTTTTTCACCCCAAGGAATTGCTGGATTACACAGGTCATCCCAATTCACCAGCAGTTGCTAACTTGTATCATTCCGGAATAGCACCCCTCTTAGAATCTCTGCTTCCACCAGGCTAGCAATGGGCATTCTCAGTGAGAGTTAAGAGCAATGAAGGGCTACTAAGGTATTGCATTTTATCTCTGTTATCCCAGGATTCCAATAGTGGCCCGCTAGAAAACATTTATTTCGTCAAGCCTGATGTTAGTCATATTTGGCAATCTGGCTGCACATTGAGCATCAAACAAAAAGAGGAATAAATATATGACAAATTCCAAACCAGGAATGGTCAGCTCTGCTCTACTGCACTCTCTACAACTAAAAATATGATTTTGTTACAAAAATGTCCCTCCTACCGCTACAGGTCTGCTTCCAAGGAAGTTGAGGTCACTGTTCTCTCCAAAGAGGTAGCCCTCTGGGTGTGTAGAATCAAACTTCTCACCTCCCATGATGAAGTGACTGGCAAAGTAGCTTCCTGAAAGAGAAAGAGAAAAATGGGGTCTATCACAACTAGGTATTGAGAACAAGGTTCAGTGTGCAGTGGAGGAAAGGAATCACCACAAAGGATCTTCTAATATACAGTCAAAGCCATGTGTGTGAATTTATTTAGCCACAGACCATCATAATAAACCACAATATAACACCAATAAAATGGAGATTAAAATGGAGACTAAAGAAAATTAACTCTATTACACATGTATACAAACACTGGCTGGATAGCTCAGTGGTTTAGGTATTTGGCTGCTGAGCCACAGGTTGGGACTTCCCTTCCCCGCGGTGCCTCCTGCGAGTAAAGCCAGCCTGGGTGACCATGGACCAGCTGCACAGTCCCAGGGCGCCCACCAGAAGAAGGGAATGATAAACCATTTCTGTGTATTATCTACCTGAAAAGAATTGACTTGACGGCACACAATTATTGAAGTAAGCAAGTCAGAATAAAAAGATTAAAAATGTGTAACTGCTGTATAACTTATTCTAGACATTTCTTTTCCACAAAAGAACAACTAAATGGAAGCCAAGATCAAGACTGAACTAAGAAAAACAGAATCAAAAGGTTAAAATTTAAAACAGCCATAAGCATTCATGTTATGTGAAATAACTCTTAAAAATGAATGTCTTTGACTTTTTAAAACAGGAAAAAATGGGCCTTCAATAGTTGCCACTAAACATTTCAGACAGTTTTGCTCTAAACTGGAAAGGGTTGAGGGAAACATAAGCATTTCACTTCCTGGTCGTCCCTTGCCACTTGCTACCCAGTCCTGAATTTCAGCCATATGTTGCTTTCCTCTTCTGCTACCACCTGCATTTTCTGCAAAGATTTTCAGATTTACTAACTTAGATTTTAAAGAGGGGTTGGAGATGAAGATGAAATAAAAGGGAAAATAAATAACATCTAACCTTTATACAACACTTTTTATTGTTATATCCTGCACAGTTCATATAAATTGTCTCCATGTAATCCTCATAATTTAGGACAGTCAATATTATCAACCCCATAATAATCCCCATCCATAATCCCAGAATGATCAACTGAGATTGAAAAAGGCTGAGACTGATTATAATGGCAGTAGTGGAAGTAGTGACTTTCTGAGCTCTCTCCCTGCCATTACTCTAATATTTGCTTGAACTATGGCATTTTGGCCATTGATTGGCACACAGTTATAATTCTTAGAGATTTCAGCCTAATTTATCATAGCACTGCTTAACTCCTAAGCACATTACAGGCAATTGCTGGTCCGGTCAAGCTATTTCCCCCCCTTAACTAATCGGCTCTCATATGTAGCAAAGAGTCTCTGCTGGAAAAAAAGACTTAGCAGTCCAAACACCAACGCCCATGGAGACGTGACACTACTTGTAAGCATGCTACAAGGGCCGGTTCTATGATCTGTCTCAGTAACAGATGTATTTCCCCAGCAGAGTTTAGCCCTGTTGTTTGGGTTAACTGCATATACTCAGAAAGTTAAGTCCCAGTGGTAGATTTTATTCTCTCCTCCAAGCGAGGGACTCAAAACAGACAGACCTAGGCTGTATTCATTTGAAGACCACAATCACAGGCATTTCTTCCTCTTGAAAAGGAGAGAGGAAAAACTATCTGATTTTCTCAGAAAAAGGCTACGTTTTCCATGGCATTTCTCATTCTCCCTCATGCAGCTTAAGCAAAAACCTTTGGGTCATGTGTGTACATACACAAATGTGAAGCAGCTTTGGAGGCAAATATGAAGATAAACATCTACCCACAAAAATGTCTAACAATTATCCTTCATCTCTTGCCAGGTATGGCTAACATGAAACATTTTCCAAGCCCTAAGCATATTTCAGCACCATGAATTCAAATAAATGGGGCTGAAGAGTCTTCCAGAATGTTTTTAAAGCATTCAGATACACAACAAACAAGAGAGGGCAGCGATCTTCTGAACAAGACACCACAAACTCATTCAGAGATTTGCATAGTAGGGCTATTCATCTTTTGTAAATCAGTTTCATGCATGGTAGAATCATATTACATTTTTTAGGGTGAAAGAAACCTTCTGCTTTATGAATATGGACTACTCTATTTCCACAATTCAAAATGCTAGGAAAGAGTCTGTAATATCAGACCTGCTTTGTCAGCAGGAAAAAAGATGCCAAGCTTTCCATAACAAAGGCTAGTCTGAACGTTGACAATACCAGTGTCAGCAGTCAAGATAGTTCACAGTATCCTTTCTTGTACTCACTACTAGTTTGGAATGTTCTTTTTACAGCTAGTAAACAGAACTAAAAACAGTGCCCAGAATCCTGTTGGCACAGCTCCATATGCATAACACTGATGATGTCATCAGCTGCAGGCTTTAAGTTTCCCTGCCCTCCCCCAGGTTCTGAAGCTCCCTGGGGTGGAACAAGCAGCAGTGGATTTTGGACATTAAATGCTTTCTCATCCTGAGGCCCCCCAAAGTCCTTCCCATCTCAAAAGGGATCCCCAGAGAGCCTCAAAACCTGGAGGGAGACAGGGATAGGAAACTTATAATTAAAGATAAAAGGCCACAGCTTATGACATCATTAGCCTTACACGGGTGGAGCTTCACAAACAGGATTCCAGCCAGTATGTCATGTTTCCCAAGCTATATAAACATCTGGAAAGTTTTTTTTTTCAATGGCTAAAAGTGGATGAACCAAAATATCTGGTTAAAAAAACAATCACTAGACTGCACGATATAGTTTAGTGTCATCTTTAAATACATGGTTTAAAGCTTTACTTAGAAATGATTTCTTTCCTAGAGCACTTTCAAACCTGCTATTACACGACCACTCAGTGGCATACCATGGAGGATAGCTCTAAAAAAATTCACAATACCCACAGACAAGTGCACCTAACTGCACGTGATTCCTATTGATGATGGCTACCTGAAAAAAAGTTCAATTATAACTTTTGTTTTCCATTCATTGTATATTGTATTGGTTCCAGTTGTTCGCAGAGATACGAATGGCATTCATTCTTTAGGTTGTTATTAATGTTATGATATAGACTATTTCTTAAAAAATGGAAAACCAGCTGCTGAAAATGAAAGTGTGGGAAGCATTCCCTCTCATATTACAGGGCAATGGAAGGTCATCCATCGACCATCCTTTCACTGGCAAGCAAAAACCTTGTTATTTAGAGAGGTATTGTGTAATTGACAGGATCACTGAAGAAGGAGCTTTTTAAGAGGTGGGTGCCCTACTTTCCCTATTGCTCTGCTTTTAATTCAATAATATTTTGATATTATAGTTTCACTGTGTTTTAATATGATAACATTTGGGGCTTTTCTCTAGACCTTTCAAAGTTAATCTTCTAAGGTGCCTTGAGTCCCAGTTTGGGGAGAACAGCTGGAGACAAACCCAACACATAAACAGCAACAAATACTGTGGTTCTGTATGGAAGTGGGGAGCTCCCTATTCAGTCCATAGGATATGCATGTTTTCATTTTTGGAAAAATAGTTTAGAGCACTACTAAAAAAAGAAGCAGCAGCTTTTGAATCAAATGCCTGCCTCACAACTGTCCAGATTATCCCCTTCTGTTTTCATCCTCTGATCCTGATGTTCTTGAAAGAGACAGGGAGTAGAGGAGGAAGTGGGAACAAAGACATCAGATATATAATAAGACTTGCCGTATAAGTAGAGGAGTCAGAAATGCTTGGCAAACCCCGTATGGAATGTATTAATTATTTCTTTGCCAAATGAACCTTCAATAAAAGCAGTGTGAACATTGTCGCCACATTGGTTTTGTGTTCGCAACATAATATACCAGCCAAACACACAGATACCATGGAATTTAAGGCATTATGTACACCACCCATACTTCTGATTCTTCTGTTTCTCATCCTCTAATGCACTTTTAAACTCACTAAGGGATTTACTAGGCAGAAGGTCAAATGAACTTTTAACAATTTAGTCTCAATCCCAGACAGGCTAAGAGGAAGTTCTTGTTACCTGACAAGAGTTTCACAGGAGTTAGCAAAGCAGAATAGTGTTGGGATGATGAACCACAAGAGATGATGAACCACAAGGCCATGTAGTTTGCATTTTGGACCACTTGTGACATGGTCTGGTGTGAGCTACCTCCAAGCAATCACCATATATGGGGAACAGTGCTCTAGTCAAACCCAATCCATGTCCAAGTTGGACTTTTTTGATCTAGAAGTAAGGCGACTATTTTTTGGAGCTGGACTAGAGCAATTCCCCAACAGGGGGAAGGGTTGCTTTAAGGGAAATCGTTTGTGGCAAAGCAAACCTTTCAGATGTAATCAGATGCTCACCTCTCTTGCCACTTGATTGCACCCGTAATCTCCCAAATCTTGGATTAGTTCAGTTTCCATTGTTAGGATACCTAATTTCAGTTCTACAAGTCTCAACAACTGATGACTATATGTGAAGGAGAATGCTCAACTGCAGGACCCCTCTGATGGGCTACCATAGCAGCACATGTCATTGCGGATGTGGCACCTTTCCTATAGGGTCAGAAATCAGCAATTAGGTAGAAGCAACCCGTGCAACATAGTTCCTGCCTTCACCAATGTTTTCCATGTTCCCACAATAAGTGATGCTGACATGAGTAAGAGCAATTATCTCCTTCTCTTCTTGTATGACCTTCAAATTCCTGTGATCAAATTCAATTCTTAGAAAAACCTCTGGATTATGAATGTGGGATATTGTGTTTCTGTAGGTTCAAAAGGCCAATAAATGGCCTGATATTACTGAACATTATCATGCCCGTGTTGCCAGCAGGAAGAAGGATGCCAAGCTTTTCATAGCAAAGGGCAGCCTGAATGTTGACCACACCAATGGCAGCAGTCCAAGACGGTCTATAGGATACCCTTCTGTGCTCACTACTATTTATGAAGTGACACCATGGGAACATCCCAGAAGCTGACTCCTTTTTTTCATCAATTAACCACTTCTCACCCAAACACAAAGCAATTGTCAGGGCTGTTTTTAACAGGTGTGAATGGTAGTGAGCACAAATATCCTGTAGACTTTCTTGACTGTTGCCATTGGTATTGTCAAGAAGCAGATATCAGGCCAGTTAAAGCCTCCAGTTACTATTGTGTGGGAAAATGTTTGGTACTCCAATCTAGAAAGGTATTTAAGCAACTGTTCAGTTTGACTTGGGGGAATGTAGGAGATTCCCCCCCCCCGCCATCAAATACTGTAGCAGTAATCCCCCCCACAACAATGTCACTGTTATTTTTCACTCTTTTGCTTTTTACCAAAATGCTCTCCAACAACTTTCCACACTCCAAATCACAGACCTCCTTGCAGGCATTATAGCAATTAGCCACATTGCAATAGGGTTTTGTTTTGAAGATATACTTGGTGCAGTTTTTAGAAAAATAAATAAAAGACATTTGCACAGTTTCTCTTTTGGATACTAGCATAAATTATTCCAGCTGTTTCTGTCTTCTGCTCCAAATAAGCAAAACAGGTTGTATAACTTACCACCATCACAGCCATATTTTGATACACAAGGTAATTCAGGTGTAAGATCTGATCCCTTTCAAAGGAGGCATATGCACACATTATTATTTTCCAAGCTATTTTTCAGCTGGATGCATTGAAGGCATTATTAACAGCTGCACACTCTGATACTTAATTCAAAAATGCCAGTGCTGTCCTAAACTCAAGACTGGTAGTGTGAGTATGAAAGCCAGCTGAATCATCACTTCATAGGTTATAAAAATGTAGAATGGCCATTACTCTAGTAATTGCTTCTGCAGCACATTTTAATCTATAAAGAATGTTCTATTATTTAAAATATTTATAGCCCACTTTTCATTGTAACGCTTTCAAGTAGATTTACCATTTATTATATCTGGCCTCACAACTACTCTTTGGCAAATTACTATTGCTCCCAAGTGTATAGATGCAGAACTAAGACAAACATATTGAAACCCTCTATCACAACGAGGATTCCCAGTATGGTGTAGTGGATAGAGCGATAAGACTAGGACTCTGGAGAACAGAGCTCAAATCCCCACTCAACCATGGAAACTCACTGGGGGAGTGGAACTGGTAAAAGCACTCCTTAAATATCTTACTTACCTTGAAAGCCCTATCACGGTCACTATAAGTCGGTTCCAACTTGATGGCAAAAACACACACATACACACACTGTGACAATTGTAGGTCTTAACCAGGTCTGATCCTATACTAGACCAAAATTTTAATGTTGTGTCTAAGTATAGATACTGAACCAATCTAGCGAAATGTTCCAAATTCCTTATTTTGTCTCTGTCTACTTTTATTTTTTGGACAGCTGTTGGAACAGTCCAAAATGTGTCTTCACATCTTCTCTCTCTCCCTTTCTCTCTCTCTCTTCCTCTTTTGATAGCGGTTTGGGGTACCACCAGTTGCAGAAAGGTGATCAATACGTTGGTAAAAATAAAAAGATCCACGGCCAATATCCTATTATACCACAAAAAAGGGCAATTGCATAAGCACTTTTCACATGCTGATATCTCTCTGTCACATAGGTACATCCAAGTGCATGATGGGCAGTTTGCAACAGTCTGCAATCATGCAGACTGTTTTATGCTCTTTGATTGCTGGTAGATACAGGATCATTATGTGCAAGACAACAAAAGAGGGCAGGATTCAAACCAATGAATTTAAATAGTAAAAAATGTGATTTAGATTAATCATTAGGAAGACCTTCCTGGCAGTAAAAGCTATTTCTACAGCAGAATAAACTGCCTCAGAAAGTGATAGACTCTCCTTTGCTGGAGAGTTTTAAACAGAAGTTGGGTGAACATCTGCCATTGATGCTTCAGCTGTAGATTGTCTCCATCAGCAGGGGCTAGACTAGATGAACTTTGGGTCTCTTTCAGCTCTACTACCGTATGATTCTATAATATTTACTTCAACAAATTACCAAGACAAAATTATTGTAGAGGTTAACTTTATAGCAAGCTTGGTAGTGTGAATTATTATTTCCACTTGAGGAAGGAACACAACATTTAAACATATATTTTTTAAAAAAAAATCTATTGAAAAACATGCAGCATACCTATGCAAAAATTTCAGAAAGACCAAAATATTTCTAAATAGAAACAAAACACACACATCATATAAGTTTCCAGAGAGGCAAAACACCAGGCACCTCAGAAACAAAGATGTAGCTCATCGTTTAGGAAGATTCTACAATCAATTATTGATGCCTGCTGCTTTCTGGCCCTATTTTTTCCATGTGCATAATTTATGGAGAAACAGGGCTGCAGAGAAAGAGAGAGGGAAATGGGAAGAGAGAAAGAAGAGTCCACCTAAAAAACAAACAAACCACAGAACCCAACAAAAGCCCTCAGAGCTTGCTAAAACCAATACTGTATAGGCACACTATTTGTGACCTTAAGAAAATGAATACAAATATGGCCAGAGGGAGATATTGTGATTTTCTGACATGGAAGAAAAGTTCTAAATTTGTACAATTTACATGTTAATTTCAGTTCAATCTAAGACTGCTTAAGGAGCATTCTCCCTGAAGGACTGCCTCTGCCATTTCCTCTTAGGTTCCTATTAGGGCTGCCATATCAGCAGTTTGATTCCCTAAGTTTTCACGGACAAAACCTGAGACAGGATCAGATCTTTGTGTAACAGTAAAATAGGGTATATGTCTGTCTGTCTGCCTATCCTCACTCTCAAGAGTGTTCTGTATTGTTTTGATTTGTATTTTCACACTAGATCACTCTAGATCAGGGTTTCCATATCCCTCAACATCCTTGCTCCCTCCCACCATGTTCCACCCTTTCATCTCATCCTGCACGCAATCTGAACAATGTCCAGTCAGATACTAGTTCACCTTCTGTTCAGGTTATACTCAGTGTATTGTCATGGATCCAGTCAATCAAGCTGGTAATCCAGAGCTCATCTCCAACTTCCAAACCCAACACATTCTCACTACCCTTGTGATATTTACAGAGAGTAGGGAAACACTCCCCTGGTGGTCTTGTGTTTTGAAACTAAGAGATTGGTGCTAGATTGCTAGCTCTACTGGGTCAGTGATGTTCACTTACTGACCTGCCAACCATTACTCTTAAAGCTTCATTTTCATGTATTCCCATCCCTCTATTTGCTGTACTGCACTACTCTGGCATTCAGCATTTAATCCTCTGTGAAGGTAATCTTTCTTTTTTAATTCTTGGGACAAGACTGTCTTGTTGGAACCTGTTCTCAGTTCCCATTATTCAGCTGATCTTGCCCTACTGTCCTGAATGGACATTCCCCCCCCCCCCCCCAGATATAGCCGTATTCTTTTCCAAAGATAAGCCCAACAGTAACACAGAACATTCACTGTGCAAGCACATACCAGCAAAGGTTGTGTGGAATTCAGCATTATACCCCCACCTACCCGCCTGATTTTTGAGGAGCAGAAATGTGCAGAAATTCACTGGGAAAAATACATGTATTTTTCACCATTCTTTGGATGTTGGGGAAAGTTCCAATAAGAACAGTCTACAACCTGGATGCTCAGATGGAATAAACACTATTTATGGAATAAACCCTGGGACCAACAAAACAAAGTGTATGGGCATAACACATATATAAAAACATTTTGTGCTGTGCCAATGAAGAGATAGGAGCCTAGTCATTAAAGCCATCCTTCACCATTATTATTATTTTCTTTCTCCAGCTCTGCCTGTCCTGAGATTAGCGTCTTTTACCCAAGTATGTGCAGCAGTTCCCTGAGACTCTAGCTGGAGACTTGAGATCTGATAACCCTTATTCCTATCATGCTTTATGATTAGAGATGGATATGAACTGGAAAACTGGTGGTTCATGATGGTTCATGGTTACCCATCATGGACCCCCCCTCCCCGAAAAATGGTTTATTTTTCAGATTCGCACCAGGAAACTGGGCCACTGCTTCTGCATATGCAACATCACCCAGCTGATAGGCATGCACATGTGCAGAGGCAGCGGGCCAGGCTCTGGGAAGAGAAGCCCGCCCTCTGTCTCTGACAATGGCAGCAGCAGTGGCAGAGGAAAAAGAGGCAGCTACAGCAGCAGGAACATAGGCGGAGACAATGGGGGGAGTGGGAAGCGGGAGGGTGGGCATCCGTTTTGCCAAAGCAAAACAAAGTGCAAATGGGAAAAACGTTCTGCACTCTGGTTTGCTTCAGTGAAACAGGGTCCCCAAACTGGGCTGCAAACCAAACCACAAACCAGCCTGATTTGTTGTGTGTTTTTCTGGTTTGTGGTTCAGTTCATGCCCATTTCTACTTATGATCTTCAGAAGCCCTGCTCTAGATTCCTCAGGTGGCTATTCATGAGCAAGCTGCTTTAGTGGGACCCCTTCAACAGTGGGATGTGTTCCTATGACCTGTTCTCTTGACTTTCTGGCACCAAAAGATGATTTCTGTAATATTTTCTCAAACCTTTTAAATTCAGTATATATTTACTGTCAATTGTGCATTAAAGTTGTGTTTTAGTAAAGTTCTCCTTCACAGCTATATTTTCTAGATGTTTGGAAAGAGTTGCCTTTGGTATTGGTTCCCCACTTTTAAATGTTGTGTTGCTTCCTCTTCTACTTTTGTTTGGTTTTCAGTGGATTATATCTATTTTACGGTGTTTCACATTTCTTTTTTATTAAACACATCTTCAGCTCAGCTTCAGCTGCAGAGCAATTCCTACGGTGAATAAGCACACAACAAGAATGCTACAGAAGAAGAGCAGCAAGGCACACATTTAACGTGGCTTCTGATAAAGGCTGAAAGGCTGCTGGGAAAGACGGAGCTTTGAATGGTGTCGAGGGCTCTAGGGCCTGGTTATCTCTGCATGAGTCTTCTACGGATTATGTTAGAAGGGCTCACGCTGGTGAGAGTTACAGATCCATCCAAATGCCTTCCTGACTCCCAAGTCACCACTCCCTCCAGGCATACTAAGGGGGTTCCTTCAGTTTGGCCAGTCTGTTCCCTCTGACTTTTCAAGCACTCATAGCCAAAGAGGACACTGAGCATTATATTGTCTCATGGAGGAACTTAGTAAATAACATAAAATTGGACTTTTATTTCTTCCTGTCTTCTGATATTCCTCCATCTGCATCCATTCTGCCCTCTTACGGCCTAGTCTGTGTCCTTCAGAGTTGACTTCCTCCATGTATAGGTTTCCAAGCCTTGCTTCTCTATTTGCCTACTATCCTCCTCTTTCTTTATTTGTCAAGTGCTGTTCCATGTCCCCATCTTTCTTAATGTCAGAGCCTGTTCACTTCGAGCATATGTTTTATTTTCCTTGCATATGATATGCCCTCGTGTCTTCACAATGCCAGACTGAAACCAGTGTAAGCAGAGAGTCCAAAGTTCTTGTTGTTGTTTTAAACAATACTGGGATGAGAACGTAAGACCATAAGAAGAGCCCGGCTGGATCAGGCCAAGGGCCCATCTAGTCCAGCTTCCTGTATCTCACAGTGGCCCCACCAGATGATGCCTCTGGGAGCACACGAGACAACTAGAGACCTCTCTCCTGATACCCCTCCCCTGCATCTGGCATTTGGAGGTCCCTTCCTTTTAAGCCTGGAGATTATACATCCCCATCATGGCTTGTAACCTGCAATGGCCTTTTCCTCCAGAAATCTGTCCAATCCCCTTTTAAAGGCATCTAGGCCAGATGCTATGACCACCTCCTGTGGCAAGGAGTTCCACAGACTAACAACACACTGGGTCAATAAATATTTTCTTTTGTCTGTTCTCACTCTCCCAACTCTCAATTGGAGTGGATGTCCCCTGGTTCTGGTATTGTGTGAGAGGGAAAAGAGCTTCCCTCTATCCACTTTATCCAGCCACTGCAGAATTTTATATGTCTCAATCATGCCCCCCTCAGGCTCCTTTTCTCTAGGCTAAAGAGCCCCAAACGCTGTAGCCTTTCCTCATGAGGGAGGTGCCCCAGCCCAGTCATCATTTTAGTCACTCTCTTCTGCACTTTTTACAGTTCCACTATGTCTTTTTTGAGGTGCGGCAACCAGAACTGTATGCAATACTCCAGGTGCAGACTCACCATTATTTTGTACAATGGCATTATAATTGAGCGATTCATGCCTGCAATAAAAAAATACCAGAATGACCCAGAGCAACCAGGGACAACACCATAGTGCGGACAAGCCCTGGTGTCAAAGTGGGACAAAAAACATTGTTTTCTGGGGGTTGTTTCCCATCACCACCATAGGGTGGTATATTTTTGTTCTGATTTGCTCCAGTACAAGATCTGCTTGTATAGACTCTGGTACTGTGCATTTCTGTGCTGATCTGCACACTTTATCAATGTGTGCCATACGATTATGTTTCCTATATTTATATTTTTTGCCAGTCAATCTCCTCCCTTCTGCACCCTCTGGTGCAGACAGCCAAAGGGGGAGGGTGATCTGTTTGGAGTGAGATGTCATAGACCAAAGCAGGATGAGGGAAGACAGGTGGTGCTGGAATAATCCAGGGCATCCAGCAACAAATCCCTTTCATTTGGATGGGCATCAATACTGGGATGATCTATTCAAACCTGCAAAAAACCCAAAACAAAACAAAAAACAAACAAAACAGAATCAGCAGAGTTGACACCACTATTGTGAATGAGCCCTAAATTACTGCTCTCAGGAAATGAATCACTCCAAGTTTTAAAGGCTTAATATACATACTGATTAAGTGTTTTAATCTTTTTATAGAATACTTTGAAGTAAAATAAAAAAATATGTACCAACTTTGCTATTGTTCCTCGCTATTTCCCTCCCTACACTTTAGTACATTCTGAGGTATATACAATTCCACGTGCACCACATGTCTGAGAAACAACCCTGTATTTCTGAGTTTTGACACAGCTCTTCCCATGTGAGGTCACATGCCTGTGAAGCAGGGCACGCAGTAGCAGGATACAAGTGCCAGAAGGAGTAACATTAACAAAGCCTATGTTTGTATACTCTCTGACAACCTGACAGCCTGACAAGCTGCTTACTGGGCCCCTGAAGCAAAACACACCAAACCAGCGGCTCTGGAGGAGGTAAAAATATACTGTTAGAAAAAGTCATACAGCTCAGGTCTTACATATGCTAAGCACGTGTCCACATTAGTTTCATATCTGTATTGTTCCAAAAGCAACTAATCTCAAGCGTTACCAGGCTGCCTTAATTTATCAAGACATTTCTCAGGAGGTTATGTGTTCACCGGCCCACAGTACAGCAGGTAGTTATTAGCAAGACATCACCCTTAACAATTTATAGCATTGAAGCAGCAAGCTGGGCAAAGTTGTAGAGCACAGGTGGAAATGAAGAAATCTTCTGTGTGCCCCCGAGTGAAATAATGGAAGAGCATTAAATGGAAATACATTTGGTATGAACCCTGACCCCCTACCACTCACAAAATCACACACACACACACACACACACACACACACACACACACACACACACACACACACACACACACACACACATTTCAGTCTTGGAAGAAGTAGTCTTATTTATTTATTTATTTATTTATTTATTTATTTATTTATTTATTTATTTAATTATTTATTTAGAATGCCGCTCCATTAGTGCAACTCTGAGTGGTTTACAGTTAACTAAAAAGCAATACATATAAATGAAAGCAAAACAGAAAATAACAGTTAATACATCAAGACGCAGACATATCAGAATAAAAAGCGGCACAGGGCATATAAACATACAGAGCATATAGAGCAGCAGAAAACACATCAAACAGGGTTGCCAAAAAAGGCCCCTCTATAAATGTTTTCAGGGATCTTTTAAATGTTGGGAGGAAGGGAGCCAGGTGCAGTTCCACCAGCAGTTGGTCCCAAAGCATTAGAGCCACCGCAAAGAAGGCCCTACCTACTTCTAGCGGAAGGTTTTTTTGGCCTTTCTTGGACTGGCTACCTGGAGGGTCATGGCCTGGGAGGACCTAGTGGGGCGAGTGGATGATTTTATGAAAAGACACTCTGAAAGGTAACGTGGTCCCAAACCATGAAGGGCATGATAGGTGATAATCAAGACCTTGAATCTGACCCAGGATGTGACAGGTAACCAGTGTAGGTGAGCCAAGACTGGGGGAATGTGGTCAAACCTGCACGCACTTCTAAGAACAACGTAAGCATGTTGTATCATAGCTTGTTGAAAGACACCCTCCTCCACCACACGTCCACTTAAAGCACCTCCTCTAATCTGGTACTTCCAGCATACAAACCCCATCACTGCCGCCACTTCTCTATTCAGCGTCCTCCAGGTGAGAGTTGTAACTTAAAAGACATCTGGGGGACTCTGAATTGGGGAAGTCATGACTGGCTTAAGGAACCTCTGGGAGCACAGGATGAAAAGATCTTTGTCTGCCAGTAGTTCCGCAAGCTCTCGAGCAAAATAAACAACCCAACGCTATGCAGAGTCATCACCTGGCTCATAGCACAGCACCTTAGATTTTGGATTTTACTCAGTTCATGTGTGCCTTGGTTCCTCTTCAGACAGAAAGAAATGGCACTTTGCCAGACACAAGAAAAGACCCAGTTGGTTTCAGCTCTGGGTCCTTTGGAACTGCTTTCCTCTCCATGGTCATAGTTAGAATGGCAGAACATGGACTACAGTGGATTACTTAATTCAGATTGAAGTCTACACATCAGTTCCTGCCGTCCCCATCACCCTCACACAGAGAGAGTGAGGGGAATTTGGGCCCAGTAGTTTAATAGCATTCTGTAACTCCTAGTGACTGGGAAAGACAGAACAAATTATTCCACGGTAGCAAACATACACTTAATGTCATTAATTTACTTAATCCAGTGGGTAATGGCACAGGAATTGTAAATTAATGTTCCTGCTTTAATATCAATTTGGTGGAAAAGCCAAAGACATGTTATAGTCTCACTCCTTCTACTTGGCTACAGTCTGGATTGATTATATCCACACTCCCTCCCACCCCTTCAAATCTCTGCACATTGGGTCCAGAAAAGTGGACACCTGCAACACAAGGCAGAGTTCCTCCATTTTAATAGCACACATGGTATCAAAGAGGGGATTTTGACATGGGAGGCTGAACAACTATCAAAAGAACAGAAACTCTTGTCCTTTTCCTTCAGAGCCAGCCCTGGCTTTAGGTCCAGAGAGAGGCCCTAAATATCATCTGCATGCTTTGAGCACCTGAATAAAATGTAAGGGTCCCAGTTCTTCTCTTAAATTGGAGAGAATTCATCTGTTTTTCTAAAAAAGGCAATGAATTTCAGGAGCTCTTGATATTCGGGACCAACGAAAGGGGAGGAAGCCGCAAATCTTACTTTCTTATGTTCAATCCTTATCTTTGTATGTCTCATTGTTGGTGAATCAGAAGCCCAGTAGGTGTGGGCTTTCCTTCAATGGGTTTTCCTTTCCCTAATAAGTTGCTGCCTAATTCTGATTCACCACAGCAACACATTCAACAGGTGCAGCTTTCCTGTCAGATTATGACATGTGCAAAAGTCACTTGGACCTTCTTCACCTCCTTCTAAACCTGTTATCTATGGAAGAGAGACTGGAATGTGCACAGTGGTTCTGTCTAGTCCACGCCTTACCCCAACCCTCCTTATGAGTATTGAGGCAGCTCCTAAAGTAGGAGCTACAGGCAGATGAGCACATTTGCAGTTCTCCATGCATGTACATTTCACAGCTCCCCACCTCGGTTAACCCATAGAGATCAGCTGAGGAAAGGAGCCTCTTCCCAGCTCACTGCTGGGAAATGAAGCCTTCCTGCGCAATATGCTGGGGAAATCTTTAATCTCTGATCTGCTGTTTATCAAAGAGCCGAGCTTTTCCCCTCCCAGAGGGAGGAGTGGGATGAGGGGAAGAAGTTGGTGGGCAAAATGAGGAGCCCACAGAATTCCCAAATCTGTTCTCTGGGCTGGAAAACCTTCCCATACATGATTTACATACTTATCAGGCAGTGATGAAGTAGCCATTTAAAAATCCACAGAGGAAGTCACACAGGGTTTTCAGCTACCCTGTCCCACCATGTTTCCTTTCACTGAATTCTCTTGTGTATGCTGCCCACAGTTCACTAATTCATGCCCAACACAGTAATCTTTAACCCTCCTTCTTTTATCATAATTACACCATTCAGTTTTATTAGATTAATAAAATTGACACCTGGTTGACATGTTTGAATTTTTAAAGTCATTTTGACTTCTAAAATGCTAATATAAATGTACGGTATCCACTTGAAGGAAAAGGGGGAATGCGGTTGGGAAGACATTCCTCAAGCCACAACTTTTAAAACGGCTGCCGTGACTCATCCATTTTTCAGTGGCCATTTCTAGGGAAAAGCCACTAGTTTGTACACAAAGGGCAACAGAAATCTGCAGGCTGTCACGGCTCCCATTGGTTTTATAAGGAGCAGAAATGTTATGCTTTGTAGCAGAAGAAGGGTAAACATTCATTGTGCCTTAGCTAGTGAATTACTACTGTGGATTATGAATAGCACCGTTCTTTCTCAAACACTGTTTTGAAGTAGGAACAGTGAAGCAGATAGGCTGTTCAGATGTCAATTTTCAAAATAAAAAAACAAGAGAACTGCTGACGTTTGCTTCTTTGTTGTAGACCACTAACAGGTCTATAAAACAGATACTCACTCAAAGGAAAATCTCTTTGAGGCATACCGAGCCTTCAGTTCTCTACATAAGCAGCCAGGAACCAATAACATAACGGAGACAAAGCCCTATTATCAGTGTGTCTTTCAGCTTTCCTTTCTCTCTTCAAGGTGACATAAAAAGACAGAGGAAGACAATCTGGGCCCTAAGAAGTACAATCCGAAGTCAACATCAGTCGAGACATCCACACACGACTGCCTATCTGTGAAAGTATGGCTGACAGTCTCAATCTATTAATTGCTGGTTTTAAAAGTCAGGATTTCAGTCTAATCAGATTTTAATCTGACCAGCAAGAGATACTTAGCATTGGCAACCATATTTTTTTTCTCTGTTTGTAAACTGTTCTTCCTGTGTGAAAAGGCCAGATGCTGAATAGCTGAGCAAATAACTCATGAGCACAGAAGCGGAGAGCAGGTGTGTGTGTGTGTGGAGGGAGAGAGAGAGAAAACACCTAGAATGCTAAATCTAGCAGACTAAAATAGGCCTCAGGGCTTCTCACCAGAGGTACCCATGATACTAAAATAATGAAAAGAGTGACTACCACTAAATGTTGTTTTGGGAAGAGGGCTTTCAAGGCAGAATCCATCCCTCCTCCAGTCAGTGGCAGCTTGTTATTCTAGTTTCAGGGATGCTGTAAATTTCCTCTGGATTTTAGTACAGTACGCACTTTTCAAGAGCTATATGAAATGCTGAAGCCTAACTGCAGGATAGGTTGAGCCTTTTGGATGACTCCTTTCAAGTGTAGACAAAAACCTGGACTGGATTCACTTTACCTGTGAAACTGGAGCCAGCACTCCACTGTCCCATTTTCTCTCTCCCTTTCACTAAAATATCACGCTGTTTTTTGGAGTTCCTCCCTTAATGTTATGTTCTCCTCCTGAAGTCTCCACCTCCCTATGGAAGCACTCTGTTTTTCCCTCCTCGACAGATTTTCTCTTGTAAGTGAAACAAACCACAGAAGCAACCATGGGGAAAATACAAGGCAGTTATAAATGAAAGCCACTGTCATATGAATCTCTTGAGAAAGGAATTTATGAATGAGGCAGGGTAATTGCCTTGATAAAAGCCTCATCTAGAAGCAACCCAACACTTGGATTACGAGTTTGCTATATAGCACATATAAACCCTACTACTGTATTCCCAGTTACTATGTGCGGATGTGAAAGCTGGACACTGAGGTAAAGCCAACACGAAAAAGCTTGATTCACTTGAAATACGGTGCTGGAAGAGCCTTTATGGATACATATATTTATGGAAATGAGCCTTTATGGATACATAGACTGCTAGAAAGATGAACAAGTGGGTCCGAGGTCAAATTAAGTGAGAACTCTGTTGATGCACAAATGACAAAACTGAGGCTATCATAAGCATAACCATATGCTTATCACAGCATAAGAAGACAAGACTCACTGGAAAAGGCAGTAATAAAAGGAAAAATTGAAGGCAGCAAGAAAACAGGGAGACCAAATATGAAATGGATTGCCTCAATAAAGGAAGCCGCAGCCTTGAGTTTGCAAGAGTTAATGATAAGACATTTTCAAGGTCACTCATTTGTAGGATCACCATAAGTTGGAGGCAACATGGTGGTACATAGCAATTTAGTATGTAACATTTTCCAAGAAGGTAGCCATGTGTTTGCTGCCACACAGATATCTGTAGCACCTTAAAAGACAAATCAGTACATCATGGTACAGTACATATAAGACTTTTGTAGACTGAAATCAATTTCATCTAATGAAGAAGATTGTAGCTTACAAAAGCTTATGCCATAATAAATGTGTTACTCTCTAAAATGCTATAACATTCTTGTTACAGGATGTAATACTAGCAACCAAAGTGGTGAGAAGCAAGCACACTGCTCTATGTACATTCTCTCATAACTGTGACTGATCTTCAGACACAGACACATGGGAGACTTCCACAATGTCACTTTTAGTATAAAATTAGAAGCTCAGGAAGCTGTCCTGAAACAGCTTGCACTATTGTGTAGAACTTAATTCATCTCGCCCTTGTATGACCTGCATAACCCACAATGACCCCATGATTTCTGCAATCTGATATATGAAAAATGTGTGCAGGAGGCTGGTGGGAAAAGACTTCAAACCAGTTATGCACAATGTACTTGCAGTGAATTGAACACATTGAATGAGTATGAAGCACTAAAAAAAACAACCCCAACAACATACATTCAGAGTCAAACTAAGCAAGATGGGAATTGCATGAAGCCAGTTAATATGTACAGGGCTTTCTTATGCAAATACCTGCTGTGAGTGGGGAAATGAGCCGAATCAGAGTTGCCATGCACACGATAAGAGCTTAGGGTCACAAGGCAAGTGGCTTGACCAACTTACTTATAAAACGGAGCTGCTAAAGATGTGGCCCCTATGATGATGCTGGACTCCTGCCAGCCCCTGCAACACATCAGGGGTTAGAAATATGGGTGTTGTGGTTTGACAACATATTAAGGGTCACAGAGTCCTCCCTCTCCCCCCCCCCCACTTTGCTCTGACAACCTACCATGGTTCCCCAACTCCCAGCATCAGCTGCCCAAGGCTACCTCACTCTGCCTAATAGCTTTGCTCCTTTATCCTCTTCAAAACATTGAAATAAACAGTATATGAGCCTTGAATGCTGATACAATTGAGTGTATTTAAGAAAAAGCAACAATACTGTGAAAAGACCAGTTTCAAGTGGGAGTAGGAAGAAACTGTCAGTCACTGTATCACACATACACCAAGGCAGCTTGCCTCCCACTCTCAAATCCTTGGACTACAGCTCTCATCATCCTTTGAAAAGGCTAGAAGCTAGTGTACTAAGTGAGTTTCAACCCAGCCACCACCTCAACAGTTCCACATTCATCTGCAACGACTTGCTACGGATTATTGAGTTCATGGATACAAAATACTTTGAATACTCAAAGGGCACCATATAAACTCTAATTGGCAGTATATTTGGTACATCAACAACTGCAGAGTGACAGAGTGAGAGGAAAGCAGTATTTTTCCATTTCCAGAAGTCTTTATCCTGGATGATATGTTATGGAAAACAAAGGCCTGAAGGAGAAAAAGATGCCTGCCTCAAAAAATAAGAAGCCAATTACAGCTGTCTGACAGACAATTATCCCAAGAGAACTAGAACCTAATTAAAGATGGTTAAACTATTTCAGGAAAGATTGTCCCTGAAGAAATGTGCAACTTCTGAGGTCACAAGCAGTACAAGTGGATGGGAGTGAGTGAGTGAGTGAGTGAGTGAGTGAGAGAGAGAGAGAGAGAGAGAGAGAGAGAGAGAGAGAGAGAGAGAGAGAGAGAGAGAGAGAGAGAATGATCAAAGTGTGTGGGGTGGGGAATACACACGATGACAATACACAAGAATAAAATAAAAGGGCAAAACTTGATATGCCAACAGTCATGCTGCTGTCTGATCAGTGCAAGAGAAGCAAGAATTATAGGTTGGGGGACATTCAGAAGTTTGCAGAGTGACACTCAATTGATTCCTTATTTGATCTCAACGGGGCTTCTGTGGGTTTCAGAACTCTGATGAAATCTCAGCAGCTGACATGTCCAGGAAAAAAAATCTTGGTGGGGCTCCTGTAGAGAGGAATGGCCTAATTAAATATATATAATATAATATATTATCTATATATATATATTTAATTAGGCCATTCCTCTCTACAGGAGCCCCACCAAGATTTATACACACACACACACACACACACACACACACACACACTTGCCTTGCTTGAAAAACAGAGAGATAAAAAATACTGATACTGATAGTGCAGAAAGTGTAGGGCTCACAGACTGACAAGCTGCAAGAATATTATCTGGGGAGCGATTTGTTTCTCATGAAGGAAGAGACAGACCATGTGCGACTAAGAGCCCAGATAATCCACTTATGTGTAGAAATCGTCTTTTCCCAAGGACCCATGTTGCTGTAAGCTTGGACTGTAAAGTTTAAAAACACTGTGGATAAACATAATGTGGCTTGAGCAAACAAATGCCTCATGTTTTTATTTGAAATATGAAATTTGTCTCCTTCCCAGTGTACCAAACTGAAGATCTTTGCTCTGCTGAACCGGATCAAGCACCATTGTTCCTAACATTTGCCCCTTGCTGCTTTTAGGAAACCCATAAAGAACATAGAAAGGCAACAAGTTTCTTCAGCAGTATAACTCCAGCATTTAGTAGTGAGGGCAAAGCTCAGGGTTACCTTTTTCCACCCCTTTTTTTTCCTTTTTTCTCCTTTTCTTTCTTTTGCCCCTATCGCCCCCTCCCATGACCATGCTGGTTAGGATTTCTGGGCTTTGTAAACTAAAAAGTAAATTTTCCCCCCAGTTTCTGCAAATTCTAATTCAGAGTACATGGATAGTTAACTACTTTGGAGTTAGGTAACTATAAATATAACGAACTGGTTTTCAAAAAGAACTTACTGAGCTTAGGGTCAATTTCACCCTTAAGCAGGCCTCATCTTGAGTAGTTTAAGAAAGATACAGATGAATTGGAACAAGTTCAGAGGAGGGTGACAAGGGTGGTCAGGGGACTGGAAACAGCTCTGTGAGGAAAGACTGAAAGAACTGGGCAGGTTTAGCCTTGAGAAAAGAAGACTGAGGAGAGACAGGATACCACTTTTTAAATATTTGAAAGATTGTCATACAGAGGAGGGACAGGATCTGTTTTTAATTTTCCCAGAGTTCATGGCACATAATAATGGCCTCAAGTTACAGGAAGCCAGTTTTCAGCTGAATGTCAGGAAAAACATTTTAACTGTCAGACCAGTATGCCACTGGAACCATTTACCTCAGGAGGTAGTGAGTGCTCCAACGCTGGAGGCATTCAAGAGAAGATTAGACAACCATCTGTCACACATACTTTGATTTGGATTCCTGCATTGAGCAGGGGATTGGCATCAATGGCCTTAAAGGCCCCTTCCAATTTCATTATTCTATGGTTCAGGAAAAGGCATGGCTTGAGAGCAGGTGGTCCAGTCATTCTGCTCCTGCTAAGCACATGTGGGTCGGGTCAGTGCCTGAAGGGAAGATTGCCTAGGAAACACTGTGCCTTACTTTCCACAATGGAAGATAAGCAAAATTATAAAAAATTATAACTAAATAAAGTAAATGTTACTATTTATCTATTGCCTTAAGGGAATGGATATTATCTTGCACTAATACGATCAGCAGATACAATTTCTATTTTCTATCCTTTCTGACATAGTTGTTTTCTATGTAGGCTTCTTCTGTTCCCTTGCAATGGGCACAGTTAAAACTTACAGAATTCAGCCACTGCAGCTCACAATGCTATGATTCAGAAAGCTTTCCCACTGGATTCTGCTGGCTATATAAACTGTTCAGAAATAAAGAATGGAGCTAGATGATTATCTTTACGGCGGAGGGGAGAAACTGTAGCACCCTAAAGTCACGTGAGGACATGAGAAAACTTTTGGGAGATCCTAACTATGGATGTA
Source organism: Intellagama lesueurii (assembly GCA_037013535.1). Lineage (NCBI taxonomy): Eukaryota > Metazoa > Chordata > Lepidosauria > Squamata > Agamidae > Intellagama > Intellagama lesueurii. The sequence goes on from JBAJHW010000002.1 coordinate 183,061,950, forward strand.
CCATTTTAGCATAGGTTCTATAGAAGGCGTCCCTCCTACTGTGATGAAGCACCAGAGCACATTCCTTTTTTGAGCATTACCAACAGAAAACATAGCACTCAGAAGGCCATGAAGTCTCTGAAATAGGCCATGCTCCAGGTGAGCAAAATGTAGATGTTTGCAGGTGCAGGTCAGTGGACTAGAACTCCCAGAATTCTGCCTCAGGTATTCCTGGAGAATTCTGGGATTTTGAAAAAAGCAAATGGCACCTCTCTAACCCAAAGTTACATTTCCTCCTCTGCCAGAAGTGGCTATAAGCAGAGTCATGGAAAAGGGGGAAAGAGACAAAAAAATCACATGCTTCTTGCACAAATTCCAAAATCAAGGGTGGAAATATATTTCTTAGACCTCTAAAATGTTAAACATAGGCATGATTTTGAACACACCAGGATTTTCATCAGGTTGGCTATTGCATAGGTTGAGAGGGAGAAAACCTTTCTGACTCCATACTACAGTGTCAAGATCTGAACTGAATTAATGTGACAAGGGGAGTCATAGAGAGGGTACTCGGCCTCCCTTCCCGCTCAAAATGTTCCTGTGAGGAGGATGACAGGCGCCCCTGTGGGGAGGCTACCTCACCTTCTCCCCAGTTCTGGGGAATTCCAAACAGGAAGCTCCCCAGAGCACCTGGGAGACTCCTTCCAGATGGAATGGGTGCCAGGAGAACCTGTGGCCAAAGAACCCAGGGTGCTAGAATGGGAACCCAGACAGAAGGCCCTGGAGGAGAAGTAATCGGGAGAAAAGAAGGAGAGAGAGTAGAGCAGGGGGCAGGGTTCCAGACAGGGGACCTGCTGCCAGATGAGGAAGAGAAGAAGGAAGAGCTTTCATGTGGAGAAAGATCCGCCAGAGGAATGGGAGCTCCTGATGGACTGGGAATACATATGTAAAGAGGACCCTTGGACCAGGGTCCTGGTACACCTGAGAGCATCGTAAGATGAGACAAAAGGGTACCTTAACCCTTGACCACCTCCCTGGCCCAATTGAGAGACACAGAAACACCAGGTGGAAAAGCACCATTCCCTGGGAACCCAAGCCAGAGAGCCACCTAGCTACAACGCTGAAGGAGACAGAGGCAACAGGAACGCAGCACCAGACGTCAGAGAGACAACAAGACCAGAGAAGCTGGGACACTGCTGCCCTCAGTGGGGTCCTATAAACTCTCCTCGCTGTGGGCCTTGAGGCACTGGTCGACATGGAGAACCTTGCTAGAGGTGAAATAACTTGAGACCCTCCCAGTGATGCTAATCAGAGGGTTCCTGGACTTGAACTGAAGACCTGAAGGAAGTGCAGGCAACTGTCCCAAGGGCGCAACAAAGGGTGTGTCTCTTCCACCCACTCACCCCAGTTTCCATAAACCCAGTTTGTGTTGAACGACCTTGGGAGTCATCCGTGGTTTCGGGAGTGGAGGAAAGAACCCTTGTGGACACAGCGAGGGCCAGCGGGGCTCACCGTGACTTTCAAAACTGATGATCAACATGAAAAGTTGGCACTGATCATAACTGAGCACTGGTAGGAGGATGCTTGTGGCCCAAACTATCATCCTACCAAGGCTGAGTTAGGGATGGCTTCAGTCTGCCATTATGTTCAGCAGTCTTAAAAGTAACTTTCTAAGGTCTTCCTGGATCTCACCAAACCCAAATTGTTTTTCCTCCCAACTAAACAACTGGTATTTTTAAGCTTCCTGGAGTGAGGCTGGGAGGAAAACAAGTTAAAGGCAAGGCAGCAACTTTCTGAATGTCAAATATGTGCTAATTTCTAGGTAAGACTGACAGTAGGAGGCTTAGAAGTTTATTCTAAGAAGTATTTGTGGCAACTGCCCACGTCACTCATGCTATTCATATTCATGAGCTGATTTGCATGAACCTATGAGAGGACTGGAGAGGCGGAGTCAGCAGCTACATGGGGCTGGGCGGGAGAAGGAGGAGTCAGATAGGGCTGGTTAGTCAGACAGAGAGGGAACAGATACTGAGAGAGATAGAGCTGGTTAGGAAAATAGATAGAGAAGGTGGTAATGGGATTGCAAGAGAAAAGAAGTATGTACTGAGAGAACTGTTGATGAATTGCTTACGTATAATGTGTATCTGAGAAACTTCTGTTATTATTCAATCGGCTTCACTTCAATAAATAAGTTCTGTTTCTGTTCACAAGACATGTGTTCTGACATACATCATTTAAATTGTGGGTTGAAGTAATCCACTGGTGGCGGCGAGAAGAGAACGCGACGTGAGCCTTTGTGAGGGAAGAACAAGCAGGGGCCACGAGGGCAAGCCACAGTATTTAACATAGTGGCTTTAAAAAAAAGAAAAGAAACCCTTTGCATGTACTTCCTTTTCTCCATAAGTTGCATGTGTGCTCTGACAGACTATGCATGTGCTTTTACCAAAAGTTGTTCCCTCCTTCTCTGGGTACCAAAAATTAAACAAATTAGGGAGAAAGGCATCTTGTGAGGATTCTCTTGCATTCCAGTGCATACAAGCCAGTTTTGCAAGTTCAGAAAGCACACACACAGAGAGAGAGAATAGGTAATGTGCACCCGTCACTGTCATTATCAGTTCTAAATAGGGATGTGCACTAGCACCAAAATTTGAATTCAGAATCAGAATCATAGCCTTTCAGGTGTGGTATTTCAAATTTTAAAAATCTGGAATTTCCAAATATCCACAAGTCCATTACATTCAATATGATGAACACTTTTCCCGTTTAAAAAAAAACACCAAACAGGCAAAACATTGTTACAAGGTTTCCCTATGTTCTCTGACACTTTCCAGGGAATTGTGCCAAACCAAAAGAGTGCACGCCAACAGCCAGCAGTGATTGAACCCTGAACAACAAGAAATGCTAGCAGGAAATGCCAACAGCATTGGGAAAGCAGAGAACAGGTCTATTGGAGGCGTGGAGTGGGCAAATACCCTGGGCAGCACTGGCAGGCAGACTGGGGCAGCAAAGAGCTTGAGGCAGGTGGGAACTGTGCCAACAGCATGGGGCACAGCACAGGTGAGTGACTGAGCACAATCCTGGAGCAGCAGTTGGAAGAATGAAAAAGGCAGAAGGAGCAGACTGAAGTACGTATGGCGTTCCTAGTCCATGAGCAGAGTGTGTCATTCTCTCTTACTTAAAGGGGGCTCCAGGGAAACCCAACAAAGGCAGGTTTACCTTAAGGGGAAAAAATTGCTACAGAACCAGGTTCCCCTCAGTCTCTTCCTCCCCCATGTCAGACCTGTATATACTTGAAAGGGAGTTTGCACCAACTACAATGCTGCTTTGCACAGGAGCGATGTGATAGGAACCAGGGCTGGGAATAAACCCTTCCTTAAATATGATGGAGCTGCATGGTGTGGATGTGAAGGCAATGTGTGGCGGTAATTTATTTTACAGTGGTGCCTCGACTTACGACGAATAATCCATTCAAGAAGATGGACGTAACTCGAAATGGTCGTAAGTCGAAGCACCATTTCCCATAGGAATGCATTGAAATGCGATTAATCCGTTCCGGCCGAAGAAAAAAATCACCAAAAAAAAAAACTCACTGCAAGACTAATTGGAAATGCAATTAATCCCTTCCGGCCAAAGGGGGGGGGGGAGAAAAGCAATCAAGCGTGCAAGACCCATCGGAAAGAGCTACAAAGAAGCAGCCTTGTCGCCACCTACAGTTAGCAATTTGAATTTCCCGCCTTTTTCCCCTGCCTTTTTCTGTTCGTAAGTGGAAGCTCCGGTCGCAAGTAGAAGCAAAATTTTGCGGCCGGAGCTGGTCGTAACTCGAAATGGTCGTAAGTAGGGACGTTCGTAAATCGAGGCACCACAGTATTTAAAATATTTTTACCCTGCCTTTCTCCTTAAGAGGACCCAAGGCGGCTATAGAGATCATAAATGTAAGCTGTAGAGAATGTAAATGCAAGTTTTGGGTTCAGAAAAGGACACATGAGAAAACTACTGCTGTGCAGGCTTGCACCAGAGCATATCCTCACAGCAAATGCTCAGGAGATTTATAACTATTCCCACCTTCCAACTGGAAAGAACCAATGTGAAAATACCTTCTGCTGTCTGTACCTGCTTCAAGATTTCATTGGTGCAAACAGACATCATTTACAGGTTTTGCTCTCACCCCAGGCCCTCTCCCTTGGGAAATCCATGGCAACCCCAATCAGGAGACACTCTGCCCCCACTACCCTTGGTATCAGAGTGTCTCTGAGTTTTATTTCTCAAGAAATCATTCCAAGATGCCTAAGAAAAAGGTTTCACTTTCACTTCTTCCTCTAGCAGGCGGAAACCCAGCTTTTTGCCTTCTAATCTACAAGAGTATATGAGACTGAATATTAGGAATTATTATTACAGATATTTGGAATTACTGTATCAAATTCACATTAGGATATATTCAGAACCATTCAAATGTGACATTATTTGGTGAATTCTGAATATTCCCAAATCCAAATAAACATCCCTAATTCTGAACTGATCTTTAATTACGTACATAATTTTATCATCTTCTGCCTGAGTCACATTTCTAATCAAACCTACTTTACTAATAAAATGCAAGCCTATTTGATATTAACCTTCCCTCCTCCTCCTGATTTTTAAATGAGGCACCACTTTGCACTTTCCACCAAGGACAGCTAACCGAGGGGAAGCAAACCTCATTTAGCAAACTGAAATCATGATGCGATAGTACAGTGGCAATCAATAGATATTTCTGCCTAGCTTTTACTGTCATGTTCCGTATCAACAGAAGTGGTTTTAGAAGAGGTGTCCATGTTATTCTGAGCGAGCATGCTCGTTAACTATAGCCCGACTGTTTGCTCAGTGGCTTAGGCATCAGACTGAGGAGGCAGAGGTTGGGAGTTCAATTCTCCACTGTGCCTCCTTGACAGGGGCCAGACTCGGTGATCCATAGGGTCCCTTCCAGCTCTGCAGTTCCAAAATTATTATAATAATATTATTATTATTTACAGAACAATGCTTCCTGTGTGGGGGAACTAAATATCAACAGCAGTTTTAAAGGTCATTGCCAGATCAACAACTTGAGCCCAAATACAGTCTCTGATTTGGGGTCATGTATAAATTGTATAAATATTTGCCATGTACTGTAGTCCCCCGCTTCTGTCTGAGGAAGTGAACTTGTCCATGAAAGCTCTCATTAAAATATAGCACTTAGTCTTGTAGGTGCCACAACATTTTTGTCTTCTTTATGTTTTGCTTTTCCTTTGTTTTTGCCTCATATCAATAGCTTTTCTATGGCACTGTCTCCAGAAGCTTTTGTGTCCTTCTTTAAAATCACTGAAGTATCCAGAGGAGAGCTGGCTACATAGGGCCAAAATTGCAATTGCCCAAGCTTCTCTCCCAGGATACTGCCTTCATTGGAAACCATAGCTGCCAGAAAGTCTGCATTATGCCAATGCGACACGGCTGTATAACCTGCTCTGTGCTGGCCAACTCTGTCACAGCTCATTAGCCTGCAAAAGCCCTGCCAGCAGCTCTCAGGAGCAGGATACTGCAGCACGGAGACTCGCATTGAGATGGCACAGATTCAAACAGAAAATTTTATAGCCATAAGATAATCATCGGCAGGAGCAATATCTCTGCAGTGGTTTTGACATGTGGTTTGACCCCAAGATTTTTTTTTTCAGGAGAAACAGTTTTGGACTTAATTCTTCATCCTCAGACTAATCAAAACATATTGCTAGGATTTCCCCCCAGAGTTGGAAGGGACACATTGGATAAACAAAACTAAAATGTTATCATCTCACAATCACTTCCCAGTCCAGAACATTGACACACTGCAAGCCTAGCTTCATAGCCATAGGCACCAAGACTCAGTTCTAAGGGGGAAAGAGAAGCTTTCAGGATGCCAAATTCTGCACTCAGTGCACCATCTCATGCTTTTTCTACACTCGACATACAAGCACTAAATACATGCAGCCATGTTTACCTCTGAAGCAGAAGCCTACCCTATCTTTTTAAGCATTGTTGCACCACCTCCCTAGGAACATTATTTGATAGCCTGACTGTTCTTAGAATGCCCCCATATCCATATGAATTAATTAATAATTAATTTGATTGCGTACAAATATCTCTATTGAGAAGAGAAGACTCCCTGGAAAAGACCCTGATGTTGGGAAAGTGTGAAGGCAAGAGGAGAAGGGGACGACAGAGGACGAGATGGTTGGACAGTGTCATCGAAGCTACCAACATGAATCTGACCCAACTCCGGGAGGCAGTGGAAGACAGGAGGGCCTGGCGTGCTCTGGTCCATGGGGTCACGAAGAGTCGGACACGACTTAACGACTAAACAACAACAAATCTCTATTGCTATGAATACATCAGATGTTGCTTGGCGGACATTCAGAGTCCACTGCAACAATACCAGATATGTGATCTGAACAATCATTATGTATGTTACATTACTAGAAGTACAAATTTTAAAAAAATGTTTTATTATTCAAGGAACAGGACACTGTTAAGGACGCTGACAGAGTTGATGTCAAAGAAACCCGGAATTTCATAATTTGTAACTCAGTCCCTTAGCCTCAACACTACTCCAGATATTATTTTGCTTGAGTTCAAAAGTGTTACTTCTCATCCAATTCACATTGTAACTGTTCTTCCTCTTTTCTGCATGGCCTTTTATCTCTAGCAGTCGTACCCAGTGTTCTGACCCATCAAGCCAAATGCAGCCCAGTAATCATGCCTGGCTGCCCATCAGGGACCCAACAAAAGTTCTGCTTTTGTGGCATGCAGAATTACTCAGAAGGAGAATTTTTATTGGCTCTCTGATGGGTGTTTGATGGAGCAGTTCCACAAGATGACTTCCATGTTTAAAACTGAATGATTTAGTTTATGCAGTGCCTACAACACATAAAACAAAATGATGGCCATGAAGATGCTTACAGAACAACCAGTTTTGATCTTGTCTTTGCATTAACTTGTGATACAGAAAAGAATGAACTATTATTGGATTAAAGAAATGTTGTGTTTTAACAAATGTAAGGTTTTTAAAGAAAAAAAACTACTTCAGATTAGTTATCCTAATTCATGTAGGTAGAGCTAGAAGCAGCTTTTTGATTTTTTTTTTTTAACTCAGTTGCTCTGCAATTTGCTTGATCTCCTCCTGCTAATTTTGGGTCAGCCTTTGAAAATGGTCTGGAAATGACAGGCAAAATCCAAAGAAACAAAACAAAACAAAACACAAAAACGTGTGGCACCTTAAAGACTAACCATTATATTTTAATCTAAGCTTTCGTTGACATGTCCACTTCGTCAGACATTAAGAGACAGAATGTCTGATGAAGTGGATGCAACCACAAAAGCTTACATTAAAATATAACATGGGACAGACTAACATGGCTACCTCTTCCAAAACTGGAAATGACAGCTGGTACAAGGCAGACCCGATCTTTTAATGAGGATTAAGCAGTCTGAATGAATGATACTAGTCCAATGATGTCCAGTTCATTTCTGAGCCCAGTTCACGTGCTGGTTCTCACATGCAAAGCTCTGTTCACTACTTGGGAACTCTGGATGCAGAACTCTGTCTCTCACAGGTACTGTACACTTATTTTGGTAGTCCGTTCTCCAAGCACTCCCACATTCTGAAGGTTGGAGAGGCTTTCTCAGTGATCGCCCCTAGTGTAGAATGTTCTCACCAGGGAAGCTCATTTGGCACTAGCATTAGTCTTTATATATAACCAAGTGAAGACTTTTCTCCCCAGCCTTTAAGGCTGTTCTTTTCTCTTTGTTCTTTTAATCACACACATATTCTATCAGGATTATACTCTATTTTTATCATGCTGGTTCTTGCATTTGCTTCTGCATTCTTATTTTCCTGCTTTGTTTTTATAACTGTACAGTACTAAAAGAACCAGATTTATAGGGATTGTATAAATGCAGCTAAATATTAATTCCCTTCACAGACACAAGAATATCCTCCAAACCAACCATTTCATATTAAAGAAGGAAAGCACCACAGTAACATCTGGACATAGAAAGCATCCAGAATGAGCATCACAAAATAAATGAATAGAATTGGATTATAACTGCCAGAAATCCCCAGTCAGCATAGCCAATGATTATGCTGGTAGGAGGATCCTAGAGTTATAAATAGCAAATGCAGCTTTTTTTAAACTACTAGACCAAGAAGACTGCAGTTAGGTCACCCAGGTACTGGTAACAAGAGCAATGCAGTGCTAGTAGGTTTTCTTTTTGGATTCACAGATGGAAACAACAGCTGTGTTCCAAATCCAGGTAGTTTCCACTTTAGACAGTCACAAACAATTAAAAAAAAAACAAGTGTGTAGAACAAAGAGTCACAGTAATATTAATGAAGGACCAACAGAACAAGTCTACAAAGGGCAGGGCAGAATCCTTCCTACCTGTAATTTTTATTCTGATTTACTGTTATGCCCATCGTGAAAGGTCAAAACAGTTAACAAAGGCAATGGTCAGCAAAACAGAATAAGATTTATCTAAGTCATTTAGATACCCCCACTTTCTCTGAGCCCTGTAAAACAAGATGATAAAAACAAACAAGCCACGCATATACCTCGACAGTAAGGCCAAAAGTAACACTGTCAACTGATTAGGGTTACTACTATCTCTCCAGTGCAGGACTTACCTCAACCACTTCTTTTATGTCCTCTAAAATGCTAAACATGATTCCCAAAGGTAACACTTCATCCTTATGCTCACCCCTCCAAGACATCCACATCCAATTCATTAATGATAATTTGAGATGCTTCAAAAGTAACAGGATTTAGAGCCAGGAAACTACTAGGAGGCTGTATCACAGCAAGTGACTTCCAACATATTACAACATATTAAAAACTCAGCTCATCACACATGGTAAGAACCTTATGCTGGCTGTTACTTGCAAAGCTCCAAACAGTTTGCCTCTTCCTATATGGCTCTGCCCTTAATCTTCACTCAAGACCTATCGGAGGGATGGGCAACTACTGGCCCCTCCAGCTATTGCTGGAAAGCAACTCCCATCCGCCCTGGACAGCATAGAAAGTCACGAGAGATCAAGGAGATACAGGCCAACAACTAGAAGGCTGTAAGTTGCCCACACTTGGCCTATTCACCTCATCATTGGAAAGGGATAATTTAAATGGAAACATGGAACAGGGTGTTTCATTGAAAGTGCCCTATTTGTGGAATGAGGGATGTTAGATTAGCTTCTTATTTGTACAGTTTTCATCAGGAGGTGAAAATATGCCAGTTATACACAGCACTTGACAATTTGTAATGATGGACTAGAGAGGATTTTACTGTTCTGGAGATTTTATTCTATTTTCAGTTTTGTTTTGGTCGTTTCGAGTTCTTCTAAAATTGGTTTTGCCCACCAACGTGAGGGCCACACAGTCAACAAGTCTATCAATCTTTTGACAAAAACAAAATGTTCTGAAGACCACAAATCTGCACACCTGGAAGAGCAGGCCTCTCTGCTGTGTATCTCTCTGTTGTGACAGAAAGAGATACTGTGGAGCAGACCCTACACATTCTGAGTCAGGGTGAGTGCAATGATAGCAAAAAGTGGCCACTTTAAACAAATAAAACTGATTTCTAGATTTGCAGAAATTGGGAGCACTCAGAAAGGTCACATTGGCTGATTTGGACCACAGAATCAACAGATTCTGTTGAACATGTTAAATAACTCAGCCCTGTCTCTGCTCCTAAGTGTCCCCGGTAGGAGTGATTTTTCTCATGGAAGTCTTTGGACTAGCACAACATGTATTCGTGGATTAGTATGTGATTTGTACCTCCATAACTGTTCTTAATGCTAGATGTTTTGTAAAATTAGTAGATATTGTAACATTTCAAAACACTTAGAAGTGAAAAAGATCAAGCTCAGTTAGAAAAACTGAATCTGAAATAAAAACCAAGAATATTGTTATTCAATATTTTTTACTTCTTTCTCTTGGTCTTTGTTACCACATATGCCACAATAACTTTGGACAGCGTCACAACATTGCCTCTCTTTCAATTTACCATTTTGCATCAAATGAAGGGGAAGATTATGGTTTGGGGAAATTTCCCCCTCAAAATCCCAGAACAAACTATCTAATCTTAACCCTACAATGTGAACGGATGCGGAGCCATGGGGTTCCCTCCATTACTACCCCATTGCTATGTATCAATTCCTGAGGTAGTGTAATAATGATATATTCAGTATTATTCACTCATTCAGTAGTGTAATAATAAATTTAGAAAAGCTGATATTCCTCATGACTGTCCCATAGCCAGCCACCACCACAAAGAGAGTGAAAAATGCATATACTGGATCCTTCCTTATCAGCAAATGAGGAGCAGGTCTTTTGTAACTCTAGTGGCTCTTAACTGCCTATTCAATTGCAAGCTAACTCCAAATGCTTTGCATTCCAACAAGAGCTGGCAACATTCTTACTGGCAAAATCAACTTCTCTCCCAGCTATTGTGAAGATTATAGCTAAGCTAAGAGACAACAAGGAAACCTGCCGGGGGCGGTGGATAAAGCCTCTGCTAATCAGAACAACTCGGGGGGGGGGGGGTTGACCCTATGAGCCCAGCTTCTATTATACTGCACTTCTTACTGCTCTTTTCCATCTCAGGGACCAAGAATTTTGGGAGAATTTGTTTGGAGGGGCAAATCTTAGCAATGAGGAGCCTTGTGGTGTCGTGGTTAAACTGCAGTACTGCAGTCAAAACTCTGCTCATGACCTGAGTTCAATCCAAAGTAGTTGGTTTGAGGTTGACTCAGCCTTCCATCCTTCCAAGATCGGTAAATTGAGTACCCAGCTCATGGGGGGAGGGCTAATGTGCAGCCTGCATAATTAAATTGTAAACTGCCCAGAGAGTGCTTTAAGCGCTATGGGGCGGTATATAAGCAGCATATCTTGCTTTGCTTTTTGCAAAGCAGGAGCAGAGAAAAGGCTTCTTTCCCTATTGCTTTTTTGCTCCAGATCCCCCCTTTGAAGCAATAGTTTTTAGTCTGTTTTAGTGTGTTCTGTACAGGAGCAAACATAGGACAGCAAAACATGGAGCCCTGGAGCCACATGAAGTCCTTGGCTGCTGCATATGTCGCTCCCAAAGCTGGACAGGTCCCACCTAGTTCTCCCCAGCCCAGCTGACCAGCTATTGGGGGGGGGGGGAATTATTCCTGGATTTCCAAGATGGAAGTGGAGAAGGAAAGATTCTCTGCTCCCTCATTCCCAATGATCCATAGCACAGCTTATATTTTGAGCTGTGTGTGTGCCTACATGCATGCCTATGTTTGGCTCCACAAGCAATATATATACCAAAAGTCCCAGAATCCCTCTGCTACTATGGCAACTAGGGATCACTGGGAATGAGGAAGCAGACAACCTCTCCTACCTCACCGCCATCTTGTGAATCAACTGGCCAGAGTGACTTGGGAGATTCTGGGAACTTTTGTCCCCAAAATGCATCTTGTCCTGCCCCAGCCCTCATGCACGTCGGTCCCGGGCAGGGCTAGCCTTCCGGGGCTCTTGCCTTGGAGGAGCGCTGCTGCCAGTCAGTGTTGACCATATTGGCAAGCTGGGCCAGCAAATTGATTCAGTGTAAGGTGACTTTCTATGTTCCTACTACAGGATTGTTCTTGAGCCTATTTCATCCTGTGGTTGAGTGAGTCTTCCACCCACCAAAGATTCTTGCTTTCAAACTGTGGTTTCTAAGGAAAGGCTTTCAATTATAAAAGAAGGAAGTCAAAATAAAAAGGCAACGGCGGTTACAGAAATTAGGGGCCCAAAGGGAGAGGCTGTTAGCACCATCAAGCCCGTCAAGAACACTGTGGAACTCCATGTAACGGTGATACATCATTCCAGTGTGTGATTGAACAAAAGTTCCTTGCTTTTTGAGAAGAAAGAGAAGCATCATGTCTTTAGGGTTAAGAATCTCTTTGGGGGGGAGGGAAGACATCTTTTAAATCCCAATGGGAGGAATAAACGTTACCCAATGGCAACAGACAGGCCATTGGTTCATGAACCAATCCCAGCTGCTTTGCTTTCTGAAAAAGCCAGGTACAGATTTTCAATTCAGAAAAGTGAGTTTCTGTTAGCAATAATTTTTCAAAGGTTTTGCTGCTTAGCAAGTAGGTTGGGGAACAGAGGCCTCTTCCTTTTATCTTAGCTTGATATCCAACTAACAGCATGATTACCCATAATTACCAGCCTTTGTTGCTCACCAAGTCATTTTCAAATGTAAATACAAATGTCTTCATTTTCAAAACATTTGACTTTAAATTATATAAAAACATATCACACATATTAAACCATAATTTTATGTAAGTTTTAGGATGTCCAGGTTATTGTAATGATAAAGAAATGATTCTTAAAATCACTAACTTGAGCAGTTAATGGACAATTCACTACTAAATCTGACTTACTACCAAGTAAGCAGAAAACTGTAGCCCCACAGCCCAAGCCAATGCATATTTATCTAGAAACAGCCGTTCAACTTATTCCTCAGCAACTATTTGTCAAAAAAACTTTCATTTTATTACTGGAAGACAAAGCAGAACTGTTGTTGTTATGTGCTGTCGTGTTGCCTCCAACTTATGGCAACTTTATGAATGAGTGCTCTCCAAAACGTCCTGTCTTCAACAGCCCTGCTCAGCTCTTGCAAACTCAAGCTTGTGGCTTCCTTTAAGGAGTCTGTCCATCTCATGAAGGCTGGATAGCTGGATAGCTCAAAGGCTTAGGTCTCGAGCCAGAGGTTGGGAGTTTGATTCATCACTGTGCTTTCTTGATAGAGGCAGGACTCGATGATCCATAGAGTCCCTTCCAGATCTGCAGTTCTAAGATGGTTGCTGTTGATGATGATATGCCCAAAGTAGGACAGTCTCAATTTCAACATTTTTGCCTCCAGCGATACTTCAGGCTCCATTTGATCTAGAACTGACTTGTTTGTCTTTCTGGTAGTCTTCAAAGCTCTCCTCCAGCACCACATTTCAAACAAATCAATTTTTCCCTGTCAGCTTTCTTTGCTGTCCAGCTTTTGAACCTATACATGGTGACTGGAAATACAAGAATGTGGGTGGTCTTGGTCTCCAGTGACACATTCTTATATTTGATTAAATTTTCTAATTCCTTCGTGCTGTCCTTCCAAGACTCAGTCTTATTCTGATTTCTTGGCTGCAGTATCTCTTTGGATCGATGAATGAATCAAGGTATACAAAATCTCTAACTATTTAAATTTCTTCATTGTCAATGCTAAAATTGTGCAGTTCTTCTGTAGTCGTAATTTTTGTCTTCTTTACATTCAGCTGCAATCCTGCTTTGGCATTTTCTTCTTTCACTTTTCCTAAAAGTCATCTCAAGTCATTGCTACTTTCTGCCAGTCAGATGGTGTCATCTGCATATCTTCAACTATTTATGTTTCTTCTACCAATTTTCAGTCCTTCTTCATCTGAATCTAGTCTGTCTTTCTGTACAATATGTTCTGCATACAGACTGAACAGATAAGGGAACAGAGTGCACCCTTCTCTGACACCTTTGCCTATAGGAAACCATTTGCTCTCCATATTCTATCCTAATAGTAGCTTCCTGTCCACAATACAAGTTGCACACCAGGACAATCAAGTGTTGAGGCACACCCATTTATTTCAGAACAACCCATAGTTTCTCATGATCTACACAATCAAAGGCTTTGCTGTAGTCCAGTGGTTTCAAACCTTGGGTAACACCAGGTGTTCTTCAACTGCAACTTCCAGAAATCCTGGCCAGCAGAGCTGGTGCTAAAGGCTTTTGGGAATTGCAGTCGAAGGACATCTCGTTACCCAAGGCTGGGAACCACTGCTGTAGTCTACAAAGCATAGAGTGATCTTCTGAAATTCTTTAGTGCTATCCAGTAACTAGTGGATATTTGCAATATAATCTCAAGTGCTTCTTTCTTTTCAGAATTCAGCTTGAAGATCAGGCATTTCTTGCTCCATAGAAGGTTAAAAAAAAGCCTTTGTTGCAACACCTTGAGCATCATTTTGCTTTCATGAAAAACTAAAACAATGGTCCTATACGCCTTGGCATTTCTTTTCTTAGGGCTTAGAATGTATGAGCAGAACAAGGATGGAATTATACAAATGACTTGAAAATAAGCCTGCAGTCCATGGAGTATGGGTGCTGAACCTCTGGCACTCCAGATTTTGGACTACAATTCCACAGACCTCCATCATTGACAGAACAGACTGAGGATTCTGGGAGATGTAGTCCAAAGGTTTGTCACCCCACCTTAGAGTAAGCCCCATGGAATACAGTAGAATTTATTTCTGAGCAGTAACTTAAGCACATGTTTACATCATGTAACAAAAAGCACTTGTAAGTGGCTGAGGGACATAGAAGGAGACTCCCCAAAGAGTGGAAAAGCATTGTGAGTACACTTGGGTGTCCCCTTAGGCAACTGCGTGCAGCTGGCAAATCCTTCACTTCCAAAAGCGTTGCAAGGGAACAGCATCAAACACACCCATTTCATGGATGCCAATCCCCTGGGAAGACAGATTAAGTTGAGGGAAAGTTTCTGTGCACAACTCAGGCTCTGACCACTTCTGGTCAAAAACAGTCCTGACATTTTAATTGGTTTTTGATTTTGCCTATATTTCATGTATGTTCATGGGGACGTGGTGGCGCTGTGGGTTAAACCGCAGAAGCCTCTGTGCTGCAAGGTCAGAAGACCAAGCAGTCATAAGATCGAATCCACACGACGGAGTGAGCTCCCGTCGCCTGTCCCAGCTCCTGCCAACCTAGCAGTTCGAAAGCATGCAAATGCGAGTAGATAAATAGGCACCACCTTGGTGGGAAGGTAACGGCGTTCCGTGTCTAGTCGCGCTGGCCACGTGACCACGGAAACTGTCTATGGACAAACGCTGGCTCTATGGCTTGGAAACGGGGATGAGCACCGCCCCCTAGAGTCGGACACGACTGGACTAAATGTCAAGGGGAACCTTTACCTTTACCTTTACCATGTATGTTCACGATTTTGAATTGTGCAGCACTCTGATACAAATAAAGATGTGTGACTGGTCCCAAACCTCTCTAAATATTTACTTAGATTAGATTTTTCATATCTCAGGATGCCAACAAATATTTCAAGGGCCAAATGAAAAGGAAAAAAAACTATGAATATTACATATCACCCGTGTATAACAGAATAATGGCAGCTTTAAGACTAACAGATTTATTCAGGTTGAAACTACGCAAGGAGGAACACTCAATTTCCGCTGACGTTTTTTAAACCAGGTTTCTGGTAGTTTCTGCTGCTGAAATTGCTGTATTAATCTACACTGATACAATTAATTATCTCGTTGCAGGAGCCCACACTGCACTTCCCAATTAGTTCAATTTCCACCGGGAACAAAGCTCCACTTGATAAATCTCTCTCTCTTCCCCACCTCTCCCTTGATCCTCTGTTTTTCTGAAGGGACATGGTGCTTATCTGATACAGTGATACATCTGACAAACATCATTTTTAAAAAATAGAAAAAGTGTTGAGGGGAAACAAAAGGCTCTTAGTTGAGGGGAATTATCCCGCTCTAATAACATGCCTCACTAAAGATGTCAATGTCACCACAGGACATCTTCATGATTGTCCCTTTGCCTTGGGATAGGCAAGCACACACACTGGGAAATGGAGGAAAGCAATGCAATAAAGCAGTAAACCACACCCTCCTAGCTCAACAAAAATAAAAGAACACCCATGGAAAAAGACTGGGCTTCCCTGTGCTTAGCTTTATGTTGTGTAGTCACTGGTAAATACTTTGATTTTGACCATGCCAACACAAAACATGGGGTAAACTGCAATGTAGACATATCCTCAGTATGAGATTTGTGGCTTATGATCCATTTTGATTGTAATTCAGGAAGGTTCACACTGACATAAATAATCTGTCAGTTTAAAGTTGCCAGAATACTTTCTTTCTTGTTTTTCTATATATGATGAAACAGACTAAAATTATCCAGCCACTGAAAGTTAAAGTCATCAACAAAGTGATGCAATGTGGGTTTAAAAGAACCACAATGAGGACTCAAGACTGCTACCCACCTTACTGTGGCCCTACATTGCCTCCAGCCTCCTGAGGTCTTTTATACTGCCATGCACACTACACAGATACAGAGTATGTCACTTAAGAGAAGAGAAACAAGAATGCTCAAGAGAAGACAACACCCAAAGGGAGTTCTCTGACGGCTAGAAACGAAAGGGTTACATGCCCTTTTGAGAATCTTAAGGCACAAAACCCTTTTGTTTTGAATTATGCTACCCTAATGAGAATCAGTATTCAAAACAAGTGATTAAAATTAATGAGTAGAAACACAACTTTATGCCTTATCTTAGGGGTAGAAAAACACACCGCTCTCCTCTTAAAAGTCCTATAATATCCCTTGAGAACTACATGTGGAAAATACCTTAATAACCCTTCCTTATATATTAGTAGCAAAGTATCAGTAGTAAAGTCTTCTGGTGCCTCCCTTCTGAAACACATTTACTGCACAATAGGTCCTGTCAAGAGCATTTAATTATTCTCAAGAAGTCATCAGATATACAGTACTCTCCTATGCACAGAAGATCTCCTTCTCTTCTGGACGGAAAGAGTCAAAATTATTTCCAAAGACACATACATAGGATCACAGCCACAACCTTGTTAGTAGGAGAACAAAAGGCAACGAAACCCAGATCCTATACAGATCTGTCAGATGAATTTTGCACGTTAAAACTTGCCACTGCCCTTACAAGCTCTGCTCCTGCACTTTTGTTGTGGCAGTTGTGCATTACTAAATTGATTGTAACTAATGGCAATTCTATGAATTAATGATCTCCAGAAGGTCCTGTTCTTAAAAGTTCTTAACAGTTCTGCTCAGATTTTGCAAACTAAGATCCATGGTTGCCTTTATTGTGCCAATCCATCTCATGTTAGGCCTTCCTCTTCTCCTATGTTTTTTTCCCCAAGGTTCTCCTAGCATTATAGTCTTTTTGAATGAGTCTTGTATTCTCATGATATGTTCCAAGTACAATAACCTTACTTTAGTCATTTTAGCTTCTAGTGACAGTTCACTAGACTTGCTCTACAACATATTTATTTGCCTTTCCGGTGGTCCGCGGCATCCATAAAACCCTCTGCCTCCAGCATATTTCCAACGTGCCTTGAACGATGCTGAAAAGGCAGAAAAGACAGTGCTGACATTCAGCCTCCCTAACTTAAAACTATTGGCTTTGACTATGGGTACTGCAGTCCAGCGCTCCTCAGCAGAGACACAACTAGCAATTTTGACACCCAGAGAAAGCAGGACTGTGCCCCACTGGACTGAGTGTGAGCCATTACCAAGAAAAAGGAGGAGGAGAACGTGTCCCTCCCCCACCCCCAAACGTTATGCTGTTAGGGGAGGGAAGAACATGACTAGGGCTGGGAGATGTTGTTTATTTTCCGGACATTCACTGGTAGATTCACCTCTACATTTCTTCTAAATCTTGATTCCCTGGAATAAAGCCCCAGTTGCCCTGCCCTACTTACAGTCCTGCTTCTGAAGAGTGCATGAGGATTATGCTCACAGTGGCAGGTTTCCTAAATCAAGCCTACCTAGCGAACAATATGGCCTCAAATACCCTTTCCTGTACAGGATCACAGAGTTCTTTTGCACCAGCTCCCCCATCCTGTTCAGAGCCTGGCCAAAATTTTTAGTTAGAGAAGCTCTTCCAGGCAAGGAAACTGAGTGGTGGAGAAACCTCCACCTGCCTTACATGGATGATGGCTCTTAAAGCAACAGGAACAGAGTCCATGAGCCCCTGGCAGTCCCACGCCCAGTACAGGATCACACATTACATTTTTAACCCCACTAAGCTCGCACCTCTTAGCTCCCATCATCCTTGGCTTCCTTGAAAAAAAGAACATAAAAGGGGAACACAGAGAACCAAAAAGCTGAAGGTGAAGCTATGCACCTAACTTGGGATGTGTATACTCTATTGATTTTATCCCGCCCCAACACAGTGTTTGTTGCTTCAGCAATCCAGTCGTTTCCCAGAACACATCAAACCCAGGATGGGGGGGCGGGGGGGGGGGAGAGAGAAAAAGGTGGCATACCAAGATTGATGTCATATTTTATAAACTGGAAATCAGCAACTAAAGAAGAATGAATAGATGTCCACAGCAGGCGCCTACACCAGTTCAAAGAGAGAACAGGGGACACAGGGCTATTTGTCACTGAAGGATTCCTCCTTACATCTGCAGAGACTCAGGATCAGTGGGGAGGCGGGGGGGGGGAGAGGCGATAGTTTTATAGTTTTGTAAGGGGTGGCAGGGGAAAGGAGAGGTGGATGGGAAGGACCAAGAAGGGGTGGGTGGGAGAGACACCACACAGGGGGCTGCAGCTGAAAGGAATGGAACTGCAATCCGGTGAAGGAAAAGGTTCTTTACCAACGAGCATGATGATGCCATGAAGCGAGCTACTCCAACTCAGATGCCGCCGTCATTCCCTGAAACCCGGGCGAAGGAAACCCGCAGTCGCAGCAGCAGCAGCCAGAGCTTTGGATCCACTTGCCTGGGGGAAGCGCAGCCTTCTCACGCCGCAACTCTACGAGAAGTCATCAGCTGTGTCCCCCCCCCCCGCCCGGCAGCCCTCCTCCTCCTCCTTCCCCCGCCAAGGAAGCGTGCCGGGGTCCAGGTGTGGGGTAGGGGCAGAAGAAGAGGAGGACCTCCCGCCGCCCCTCCGGCAGCGGAAAGCAAAACGTGAAGCCCTGAGCTCCGAGGAGTTCAATTGCTTCTCGCCCGCCCGCCCGCCCGCCCGTCCTCGGCTTGGTCACATTGCTGCTTCCCAGATTCCCCTGCTGCTCCTGCTGCTGCTGCCGCCGCCGCTCCTTAAGCCTTACCGGATTTAGGAGGATATCTGTAGATGGAATTAGACGGGATGTCCACCTCTTCCTCTCCCGCGTTCTGCCGGCTGGTGAGCGCGCCCATCCTTCACGCCGGGCAGAGGGCATCCGGGGCGGCGGAGGGCACAGACGCCGGGCGAGCGCACCCCCTTTTTTTTTTATGCTTTGTTTTTTTTTTGCAAGGCGGGGGGTGGAGCGGTCTGGTTCAGAGAGAGAGAGAGAGAGAGTGGGGGGGGGGGGGGCAGCAAACCGGCCACGGGTCGGCAGCGGCAGCGGCACGCTCCCTCTCGTAACTGCGCGGCTCGCTCACTGGCGAAGCTGCCGCATTGCCCTGCCTGCTGCTCCTGCTGCTGCCGCCCCCCGGGGGGTGGCGGTGCCTGCTGTTCCCGAGCCCGGGCCAGAAGCAGCCATTCCCCCGCCGCCGCCGCCGCCAACTGGCCCCATCCCTCCTCCTCCTCCTCCTCCTCTTCCTTGGCGGGAACAGGACGAGGCCAAGACGCACTGGGCGGCTGCCTTCACGGGAGCCCCTTCGGGGACATGGGGCAGCCGAGCCGCGGCTGGCTTGCGCCGCCCGCTCTGCCCTGGCCGCCCGCCGCCCTCGCTACCACCGGCACAGAAGGCGAGCCCCGCGGTGGTGGCAACGGCCACCGCATCCCCTCGGCTCTACTCCGCTCTCCTCTCGCTGCCGCAGCTTTGCAAAAAGCCGGGCGGGCGCCGCCTTGGCTCCCTTTTCCAGCCAATGGAGGGAGGCGGGAAAGCGGCGGCGGCGGCGGCGGACAGCCGAGCAACCCGCGGCGTCTCCTGGTGCCCGCGCGGCCCTCTTGGCGGAGCCGTGGCGCGCGCGCGCGAGCAGCCGGGGCTGGGGGGGGGGGACGCCGACGCCTCGCTTTCAACCTGCCGCCCCCCCCTGTTCACCTTGGAGATGCGGAGCTTGCTGAGGGGCGGGAGGGGGGAGGATAGTGGCGCGCGGACCGCCTTAAATGAGGAATATCGGCGAGGGCGAGGAAGACGGACGGAGACTTTCCTGAACTAGAAAGCCGAAGCCGGAAAAGTTACACAACACGGCTGCTCCGCCTCATTTGGCGGTATGAGCCGCTGCTTAACTTTATTATTATTATTATTATTATTATTATTATTATTATTATTATTATTATTATTATTATTATTATTATTATTATTATCTTCAACGTGTCAGCAGCAAGACTTAAACCTGACTGATTGGAAGTAATAGGCCCTTATCCTAGAAGCCTGACCCCAATAGTTTTGTTTGTCGTTATTATTATGTGCCGTCAAGTCGCCCTCGACTTATGGTGACCCTATGAAGGAGCAATCTCGAAAATGCCCTGCCCTCAACTGCCCTGCTCATCTCTTGTAAACTCAAGCCTGTAGGGAGTCAGTCCATTTCGTATTTGCTCTTCCTCTTTTCCTGATGCCTTCCGCCTTTCCCAGGACGATTGTCTTTTCCCGAGAATCCCACCTTCTCATGATGTGCCCAAAGTAGGACAGCCTCCCTTTCCTCCTTTTTGCCTCCAGAGATAGATCAGGCTTGATTTGATCTAAGACCCACGGGGTATCTGCAAAGATTTCCTCCAGCAGCACATTTATGACAGGGCAGTGATTGGCATAAGCAAAGTGGCTGTCCAACGAGGCCTTACAAATAGCAGAGAAGAGAAGGGAAACAAAATCCAAGGGAGATAGGGAATGTTACAGAAAATGGAATGCAGACTTCCAAAGAATAGCAAGGAGAGACAAGAGGGCCTTCTTAAATGAACAGTGCAAAGAAATAGAGGAAAATAATAGAAAGGGGAAAACCAGAGATCTGTTCAAGAAAATTGGAGATATTAAAGGAACATTTTGTGCAAAGATGGACATGATAAAGGACAAAAATGGTAGGGACCTAACAGAAGCAGAAGACATCAAGAAGAGGTGGCAAGAATACACAGAGGAATTATACCAGAAAGATCTGGATGTCACGGACAACCCAGATAGTGTGGTTGCTGACCTTGAGCCAGACATCCTGGAGAATGAAGTCAAGTGGGCCTTAGAAAGCATGGCTAACAACAAGGCCAGTGGAGGTGATGGCATTCCAGTGGAACTATTTAAAATCTTAAAAGACGACGCTGCTAAGGTGCTACACTCAATATGCCAGCAAGTTTGGAAAACTCAGCAGTGGCCAGAGGATTGGAAAAGATCAGTCTACATCCCAATCCCAAAGAAGGGCAGTGCTAAAGAATGCTCCAACTACCGTACAATTGCACTCATTTCACACGCTAGCGAGGTTATGCTCAAAATCCTGCAAGGTAGGCTTCAGCAGTATGTGGACCGAGAACTCCCAGAAGTACAAGCTGGATTTCGAAGGGGCAGAGGAACTAGAGACCAAATTGCTAACATGCGCTGGATTATGGAGAAAGCCAGAGAGTTCCAGAAAAACATCTACTTCTGCTTCATTGACTACGCAAAAGCCTTTGACTGTGTGGACCACAGCAAACTATGGCAAGTTCTTAAAGAAATGGGAGTGCCTGACCACCTTATCCATCTCCTGAGAAATCTCTATGTGTGACAGGAAGCAACAGTTAGAACTGGATATGGAACAACTGATTGGTTCAAAATTGGGAAAGGAGTACAACAAGGCTGTATATTGTCTCCCTGCTTATTTAACTTATATGCAGAATACATCATGCAAAAGGGTGGACTGGATGAATCCCAAGACGGAATTAAGATTGCCGGAAGAAATATCAACAACCTCAGATATGCAGATGATACCACTCTGATGGCAGAAAGTGAGGAGGAATTAAAGAACCTCTTAATGAGGGTGAAAGAGGAGAGCGCCAAAAATGGTTTGAAGCTCAACATCAAAAAAACGAAGATCATGGCCACTGCTCCCATCACCTCCTGGCAAATAGAAGGGGAAGATATGGAGGCAGTGACCGATTTTACCTTCTTGGGCTCCATGATCACTGCAGATGGTGACAGCAGCCACAAAATTAAAAGACGCCTGCTTCTTGGGAGGAAAGCGATGACAAATCTAGACAGCATCTTAAAAAGCAGAGACATCACCTTGCCGACAAAAGTCCGCATAGTCAAAGCTATGGTTTTTCCAGTACCGATGTATGGAAGTGAGAGCTGGACCATAAAGAAGGCTGACCGCCGAAGAATTGATGCTTTTGAATTGTGGTGCTGGAGGAGACTCTTGAGAGTCCCCTGGACTGCAAGGAGAACAAACCTATCAATTCTGAAGGAAATCAACCCTGAGTGTTCACTGGAAGGACAGATCCTGAAGCTGAGGCTCCAATACTTTGGCCATCTCATGAGAAGAGAAGACTCCCTGGAAAAGACCCTGGTGTTGGGAAAGTGTGAAGGCAAGAGGAGAAGGGGACGACAGAGGACGAGATGGCTGGACAGTGTCATCGAAGCTACCAACATGACTTTGACCAAACTCCGGGAGGCAGTGGAAGACAGGAGGGCCTGGCGTGCTCTGGTCCATGGGGTCACGAAGAGTTGGACACGACTTAACGACTAAACAACAAGTGATTGGCATGATCTCCCTTCCCCTCATAAGGTTTTGAGACGAGCATCCTGGTCCACAGACTATGCCTGGTTACTCAGAAGTAAGCTCTGTTTTGGTTGTTGTCAGTTTTTCGGGCTGTTTGGCCGTGTTCTGGAGGTTTTTCTTCCTAACGTTTCGCCAGTCTCTGTGGCCGGCATCTTCAGAGGACAGGAGTT
Source organism: Intellagama lesueurii (assembly GCA_037013535.1). Taxonomy (NCBI): domain Eukaryota; kingdom Metazoa; phylum Chordata; class Lepidosauria; order Squamata; family Agamidae; genus Intellagama; species Intellagama lesueurii. The sequence goes on from JBAJHW010000002.1 coordinate 183,084,549, forward strand.
AGAACCAGAGCACAGACAGAGTTCTGACTCCTGTCCTCTGAAGATGCCGGCCACAGAGACTGGCGAAATGTTAGGAAGGAAAAACCTCCAGAACACAGCCAAACAGCCCGAAAAACCTACAACAACCATCGGATCCTGGCCGTGAAAGCCTTCGAGAATACAAGCTGTATTTTGTTCACTTGGACATTTTTCCTTCAGTATCACTATTTAATACTGCAGGCCAGAGTATAATACAAAAAGTATGTGTGTGATCTATTCATAGAATATTGTCTCTGGACTGGGCACTTTTTTTTTGGCTTGCTGGTCAGATGAGATTTTGAGCTCTCCAGAACTCTTCATCAGAAAAAGATGGTATAAAATTCAGAGTTAAGGCAAATACCATAGCTTAAAAATTGGGCCAGAGGTGATGCCCACAGCTCATGAAACCAGACTGCCAGGAAAGCAAAACAGTTTTAGATTCCACATGGGTGAGTGACAAATGTACCAATTTACAGGCTCTCCACTGTCTGCACATATTTATTTCACAAACACTCTGTTGGCTCAGGTTTGATTCCCCCCCCCCACCTTAATCAGGTATGCTTAAGAGTGTAGTGTAAAGTAATCAACATTATTCTGAAAGGTTTCTTGTTTGTTCTGACATGTCTCATCACAGGATAGGAAGCTTGGGCAGAGGGGAAGGAATCCAGTTGGTAAGACAGAGAAAAACAATGGTCAACCTTGGTGTTCTGTCATTAGGCTGAGATGGCTTTAGATACAGCCATCATAGATTCCAGGATTGATCTGACATTAAAAATCAGGATCAATGGCTGATCTCAGGGCCAGTCCAAGACGTTTGATGTCTGAGGCAGAGCAGCTATTGGCAACCCCACTTCCACTCAGGTCCAAGTAAATTAGAACCCAAAGCCAGCCGAGTTATTTGGATACGGAGTAGCTATCTTTCCAAGGCACCCCAGATCTGTTCCTTCCCTCTGTTTTGTGAGACATGTGCTGAAAATGAGTTGCGTTTCAAAGTCCTGCTTCTTCCCAAAAGTCACAGGTGGGCTGTGATGTGAGCATGAGGGACACATCATGCCAGTCTGGGATGAGGAGTTTCTGCCCTTCCTCCAATTCAGACCATGAGCAGCCGCTCCCAAAGGTATAGCTAGGAAGGTACCTTCACACATATCCAGGATAGACTGGGATGGCAATGGAGGTCTGAACCTCTCTCTTCTCAGGCAGGTTAGAGTGGGCCCCACCTTCTTCTTAACTTGTCTTGCAAACCCAAGGTAACACATCTTTTATTATCATGAAGCAAGCCCCACAGAATAAAAATTCATTTCCGAATATACAAAAGTCAGGGCATCTACTTAGTTCTTAAGTCAGATATAGAGAAAACAATAACCACTGGACAGTCTAGCACTGATTGTCTGTACCAGAAGTCAGCAACCTTAGTGTCTCTCCAGTTGCTTTGGATGATAACTCCCACAATCCCTCATCATTGGTCATGCCGGCTGAGGCCTTTGTAATATGACTTCCAAAACATCTGGAGGGCCAATTATTCCCCCCGTCCCCAGTCTACATTGCCTTTAGGATTACAGATCAGAGAGTTTCCCAGACCTGGAAGCTTTGAACCTGGGAGCAGCACGTACGCTGCCACTAAGCTCTAGCCTGTCTTAATTTATGTTCTCCCATCCTATGTAGCCATGTGCAATGTGCATACCTGGTGTGTGTGGTCACTCCATCAGCACATATCCAGGCCATGCACTTAGTTGGACAAACAACAGAGAGCCAAAAATTTGTGGAAATCACTTAAGCAATTTAATTCACATATACAGTATTCTACAATAGGATTATGGCTCAAATATATGCTATTTTTCCTAAATAACTCAGTGTGGCATAGAAACATTATTACATTGATAATGCAAGCTGAAAAAAGCACTACACAATAAAGCTACCAACAAATACCATTCACAGCTAAGCTCCACTTTCAGTAGCTTAATCCATGCCAGAGTTAAGCAAAGGATGAGGCTCGAGAGACAAATTCAAGATACCACAAACTTCTTCACACACAACAGAAAAACAGCTACCTTTTCTAGTTAGGGAATAGGGAAGAAGGGTATCTATTCTGTATGGATGTCCATCATTTATAGGTCAAGGCATGCTAAAATGTCTAAACAGGAACTGGGGCATCACTGAAAACATTTTGATTTTAAGCTTCAGGTTGCTGGAAACAAGGCTGTCCTAATCAGCCTGCAAGGGATGACTCCTTGCATGGTTGTTTTAAATTTGTGTTGGAATATAAGAGCATGATAGTGCTTGAAGACAATGAAGACAAATCAGAAATCAAGGGTGGTTAGCTTATCTTAAACAAAGGCATTTTAATAGATGCATGGCAGTTATAAATAAAGCAATCTGAAGCCCCCTTCCTCAAAGCCCCCTATTACTGCATTTCAAGCCAGGGAAACATTTACTTGTTGAATGTCTTCCCTTTTTTAAAACACCTTGTGTTACAAATAGAGTATAATATAAATACAAAAGATTGAAAATATTTTGTGTTCCAATACTGTACTGGTTCCAACATAAAATTAAAGCTTGCCTTTTCTGTGATATTAGATTGGGAAAATTATCAGCACAAAATATTTTTTAAGAAATTATATATATTTTTCCCTCTCTGATCTTTCTCTAAAAATTGGATGTTGCATTTCTCAAAGGTCTTCACATCATGTTACCAGACAGTCGAGCCTTATTGAAAGTCATACAATAGGTTCTCCACCCCACTTTAAAGCACCAGTGGAGGGAGTCTGTGAGCTTTTTGTCATCCTCTGGAGGCCTGTGCCTCTGTTGACCTTGAAATGCTGCTTCTTTCGCAAGACTGGGGTAGTGAAAGTGCTGCAGGTCTTCAGATGAAAGAGTCACAAGAGATGGCAGGTTTACAACAAGTCTCACAGACCCATGCAAGACTTTGGAAAAACAGAAACGTCTAAAAAAATTTAGTTATAGTTAATTCTTTACACCTCCATAATTAAAAAAAAAAACAACAATATGAGCACAGGTGAAATATTCTAATTTTTGAGCCCCATATACTCTTCTACGTATTTTAGCAATCATGTACCTATGAATTGGCGAGAGAGCTCAGATATGTGGCTATGGAACCAGAGGTCGGGAGCTTGATTCCCAGCTCTGCCTCTCAGGAGAACAGTGAGCCTGTGTGACGTTCGGAATGCTGAACAGTTCAAGGACCCCTCTAGAAGAGGGGAATAGCAAACCACTACTTTGTACATATTGTTAGGTGCTGTCAAGTCACCTCCGACTTATGGCAACCCTATTAATGAGCGACCTCCAAAATGTCCTGCCCTCAACAGCCCTGCTCAACTCCTGTAAACTCAAAGTCTGTGGTTTCTTTCAGGGAGTCAATCCATTTCTTATTTGGTCTTCCTCTTTTCTTGCTGCCCTCAACTTTGCCCAGCATTATTTTCATGATGTGCCCAAAGTAGGACAGCTTCAGTTTCAACATTTTTGCCTCCACAGATAGTTAAGGCTTGATTTGCTCTAGGACCCAGTTGTTCATCCTTCTGGAATTTCAGAGTATCCGCAAAGCTCTCCTCCAGCACCACAATTCAAACTAAACAATTTTTTACCTGTCAGCTTTCTTTATTGTCCAGCTTTCACATCCATACATGGTGATAAAAATTACAAGAGTGTGGATTATCTTAGTCTTCCTCTCCAGTAACACACCCTTACACCTGATTATCTTTTCTAATTCCTTCATTGCTGAGTCATTAAAACCCTAGAGAACCCTAGATAGGGTCACCATATGTTGGCCTCAACTGGAGGGCACACAATTGTTAATTATGCCTATGGAACTGCTGTGCTGGTCGCACATGTGCAGGTGCAGCTAAGGAACCATCCCCGGATGTACAAAAAGCACTTTAGATTGTAGTGTCAGGTTCATGGCTACACCAGTATGTTCATGGGATGCTAAATAAGTGTTGGTCATTGCAAGTGCAGTCAGTTGTAAAGAAACTGTTTGCACAACGTATTCTTAAACCAGTTCGGAGAGTTGTATAATTAAAGATATTCATGTCCAATAACACTTTTAAATAATCCACACAAACACTTATTCACAAAGTTAAGCAAGCAGCTTTGGAATGAATTGGGGTTCAAAAGCATATCTCAAATCTTTCACCCACCATATTTCCTTCATCTTCCATACTGTGAGAGCTTGGCAAACAACAGCTGGCGCCTGGAAAGGACCAGGAATCACACATTAAAAACATTTAACAGTTTGTGCATGCTGCTCCCTAGACTGCCAAGTTGGGAACAGATGCCCAAGATTTTGCAGAGCTGGTTTAAAGCATGGAGAAATTAGTGACTAGGTAGTTTAAGATCAGCAGTTGTAAGATAGAATCCACATGACGGAGTGAGCTCCCGTCGCTTGTCCCAGCTCCTGCCAACCTAGCAGTTCGAAAGCATGTAAAAATGCAAGTAGATAAATAGGTACCACCACGGTGGGAAGGTAACAGCGTTCCGTGTCTAGTCGCGCTGGCCACGTGACCATGGAAACTGTCTTTGGACAAACGCTGGCTCTACGGCTTGGAAACGGGGATGAGCACTGCCCCCTAGAGTCGGACACGACTGGACTAAATGTCAACGGGAAACTTTACCTTTACCTAGTTTGTAAAAAATACAAATAACAAATTGCATTTCAAAAGCAAGTCAAAACACTGCACCTGGAAACACTACAAAAAGAAACCCTGCTAGCCAAACAAAATATACAGCATCCCTCCTGCCAAAAGGTTGGATCTACTCATGTTTAGCATTCATGCCATGCAGAGTAACAGAATGTCAAAAGAAACAGGAACATGCCACAATTGCAGAGCCTACGACTCTTTAGTGGCTTCCTTAGTGAATTTCTCGTGCATTTGAATCCTGTGTAGATGTAGTGTGTCTAAAATGGCTTAAAACAGAGGTGGGCAACTTGGTTGGTCCAGAAGCAAATTCCACCCCCGCTCCAGGATCTGCTGCAGCTACATGCTGTACATCTATACTGCATTCCACCAAAGTTCAGGAATAGATGTTACCAGAAGTCTATTTCAAGTTTTAGATATGTTCCTCTTCTTTCACTGAAAGCAAAGCATCAGCAGGCTGTGCACTTTGTTTTAAAGGATAATTGTGCTTCCTGTAGGTGCTTCCAGGAGCAAGATTCTCCTTTAAAATGAGGTATATGGGCCCCATGCCTTGCTCTAAGAAAATTAATTTGGAAGAGCTTCCATCAGCAAAGTCATGACCGCAGGGCCAAATTTGGTGACAGTGAGATGGCTCTGGTGTTGGAGGTAAGAGATGGGGGTGGGGAACAAATTGGGCAAAGGACTCAGGATGCAGCCTCTGGGTCGCATATTGCCTTCTGCTGGCTTAAAATTAATGGGTATCCCTGTGTCTAACATTGTACAGGATTGGCACAGTGGTTAAACTGCTGTACTGCGGTGAAGATTCTGCTCATGACCTGAGGTAGCCGGCCTGAGGTTGACTCAGCCTTCCATCTCTCCATGGTCAGGAAATTGAGTACCCAGCTCATTGGAGGGGGGGGGGGGGCAATGTGTAGCCTGCATAAATAAATTGTAAGCCACCCAGAGAGAGCTTTAAGCACTATGGGGCAGCACATGCTGCTTTTAATTCTCTACAAACATGTTAGTTTCTTTGCCTCTGTCTGTGTCTCTCCTTCTATGCTCTCTCCTGCCCCACCCTCATTGCTTCTGCTTATCACATTTTGCATATCTCAAAGGTTGCAATCAGAATAAATTATGCAAATTGAACACCACATTTTGAATGGTTTTATTCTGAAGTATCGAGGTGTCAGAATAAGCCTCAATTTGTCATTGGGTAACATCATTAATGGGCAAAATTCCTAGCTAAATGCAAAATGTTGGATCAAGGGTGAAACAAAGCCTGTATATTTGGTTGGAGTCCACTCTAACTTTGTGAAACAGGCTGCAGGATCCTAGAACAGGCAATAACTCTCTGTTATGCCTGCAAATATCCATAAAGCACAGACCATTATGCGCAGCGCTCGTGTTTTACGGTGCACTTGCTGCTGCAGCAGCAGTGGAGTATTTTATGTTGCCACACTGCAGTGTTATGGTGCAGCATAACAAAAATGCTGCAAAGAAGAACCATATCCTACTGGAATTATTTAAAAATGCAATATGGAGACCCTGAATACTTCTGCACATACAGTAACAATACAGTATAATCTTCCTAGGTAACCAGTTCTGCTCAAAATCAGTCCATGGCTGGGACTTTTGTTCCCTGGAATAAAGAGGCTAACAAGGCTATAATAAAATCTTTGGGAGGCAGCTGGTTCCACCAAAATAAAGGGGGTGAGAGGGCTCCAGGCCATGCTGCTCCTCTGACCAGACCTTCTCCCATTTCCATCAACTTGAAAGTCCTCCTCTGTGCTGCACCCCAGCTGTGTCTATGGAAAAATTCTTCCCATCCATCCTAGCTCTGAGTTCTAGCCTTGGCAATAACAGGAGAGTGCTTCTCGGAATCCTTTGGCTGTCCACCTCTGGAAACCGAGTGCCACCATGGACTAGATTGAGTCCATGTTGTGGACGAGTAAGACAGCAGGAAGAAAAAGCCCTAAGAGTGAAACCACCTCACTGTGCCTCAGAAGCCTAATATGACAACACTTTTGTTTTACTTCCTTCAAATCACTTCTTTAAATCCTTCTGTTAAGCTTTGAGTCCACACACACACACACATACCCCCACTGCTTCCAAGTCGCAGTACACCCAAGCCTAACTAGGACCGTAGCTACATGTTCAGGAAAATTCACACGGAATTTGCAGTGACTTTGGTGGCTACACGCAACATAAGCCCTGGTGCAGTTTTAAAATGCTGCCAATTGACACTTTTTAAAACTGCATCAGGGTTTCCCAGCTACTGACAATGCCAGGCTTGGGGCAGTAGAGTTCTTGCCCACTTAACATGTGGTGAAGACAGAGCTTCTGGAGCTGCCGTATCCACCCACAGGAACAGCATCAACACTCAGCCCGTGTGGGGAGGCTTCCCAACTCCCTCAGCATTGGTGGGCTAGTGACAATTGCTCTTGCAGGTGGGACAGATGTAGGAGGTCCTTTTTGGCTCCATGTCAAGCAAGGCGAGCGGCTGCTTTGACCCCAGTGCTGTCAGCACTGGAAGGATGACTTCCAGCACTTTTGCCAGCGGTGTCAGTTAAAGAGCCCTGAACCTCCAAACTGATTTGAAGGGCATCATGTTAACTGTCTTTCTCTCTGACTGTCTCCTTAAGATGGCAAGGTGTGCGGTCGTGAGGTGTGCTCTTAAGGTAACAGTATGGCATGTCATACCCACAGAGTAAACTGCAACTGGAATCCACCACTAAAGCACCAAAGTTCTTCTGACTTTCTCTTGGTATGCTGGCTTGGCTTATGGACTCCACTAGTCCATTTTTTAAATGTTTCATACTTCTTTGGTATTGAAGAGAGATTACTAGTCTGGATGCTGGTAATAAAGCAAAGCAAACACTTACTGTTTTTCGTTGTAAAAATGTCTAGAGCTGGCTTCCATATGCTTGTCTCACTAAGTCGAACACAAACTCCTCATTCACTTGGAGGAACAAGGAAAAAATGACAAGAAACATTAGCGAAAGAAGGAATGAAAGCTAAGAGCTGGGTGGTTTACAAAAGTGAATCTACATGTAGGTCTAGAAAAGGCAAAAGGAGAAAACAACACGTCTATTGAATTGAATTGAATTTATTGTCATTGTACTTCTGTACAACGAAATTAAATGCCATCTCCAGTACACATAATGATAAAACACACAAGAACATAGCATCCATAACATGAAAAACATAGCACATTACACATAAAACACATCCCTCTCATTCACATCCACATCCTTCACATTCAATTTCCCATCACACAACACATTAATATTGCACTATGCAGTGGAATTCAATATAGCTGCAGCTCTGGGATGGAAACTGTTTTTCAACCTATTTGTCTTTGTTTTAATTATCCTATACCGCCTACCAGATGGTAACAATTGAAAGAGGGAACGGCCCGGGTCTGTCTTGTCTATCTGTCTCGTTTCCATATTCTGTTCTCTCGAATTACTTGCTACACACGTTTATGCTCTTTTCCAACAGCACTATCCTTTGCATGCAGGTACACGTGTGTTCCTGTTCCTTGGCTCCTCCTGATCCATGCTTTGACTGTCTTAAAAATTGTAAGCCATTTTGGGCTAAGTGTATGCCATTTGTGTAATCCCTACAACATATATACGCACTCCAAAAACTAGGTCCAAAAGAGCTTGAAATGTCTAAAAATTGAATGTGGTTAAACTTTTTTTCTGAACATACTGTATATCTGTTATGGGAGATGCAGAGGTTAAGGGGCTGTACATTGGTTCACCTACTTGTACTGCAAGCCTGAACGGGGCTGGCCCCACGCCTAAGGAAGCTCAGGCCACATTATTGGCAGCTGTCCAGCTTTTCCTCCGGAAGCCCCTGACATTTCTCCTCTTCTGGAAGGCAGAAGGCCTGTTCAGACATTAGAAATTGTGTTGAACACTCAGACATAGAGGGGGGAACTTTAGCCCTGCCCTCCTCGATCCTTGGTTTCATCACCTTCTTACATGTGGGGGGCAACAAATCTGAAGAGGGAGAAGTCTGTTGAGACCCTGATTTTCCAGGTCTGACTTACCTGGGGAGCCCTCGCAGAGATTGGAGGCTGTCCCTCTTCAGGACCATTTTCCTCCCTGTGTAGAAGGATGATACAACGTATAGGGGAGTGACAAAGGGGGTGGATGGGGCTAGAACACTCACCTCTGCAGACTAGTACCCTCTTTCCCCGAAAATAAGACATAACCTGAAAATAAGCCCTAGTATGATTTTTCAGGATGCTCGTAATATAAGCCCTGCTCCAAAAATAAGCCCCAGTTAAGTGAAAGCCTGCCCTCCACCATTATGCAGCAACCAGAAGATGATGACATGACTGTATTTGAATAAATGTAGATGGTTGTACATGAAAAAAATAAAACATTCCCTGAAAATAAGCCCTAATGCGTTTTTGGAGCAAAAATTAATATAAGACCCTGTCCTATTTTCGGGGAAACACAGTATTGTCCACACTTTTCAGTGCCAGTACTGTATAGGGCTTAAGTTCTCTGCACCACACAAGCTGGCCTTCACCCTCTGCTGCCCTCTGGTGTGCTGGAAGGTCATATCCCAATACTTATGCTGAAGTAAAATTCAACTGCTAGTCTATATGACTTCCATATGTGGAATAGGGAGACACAGTTTTGTCCTTTGCTTGAGGCAGAAAAATGCCTTGGGCTAGCCAGAGAAACACTGTCAGTTAGGTAGAGAGGAAAGAGGAAACCTGTTCTTACAACGTGTGAGGAGTTTTAATTCTGCTACTGTGTGTCTTCTATATTAAGCCTCATTTAAGGTGCTTCCAGATGAAGCTTTTATCAGCAATTGGCATGTCTTATTCATGGCCCAGATTATGCTGTCTTCCACCTTTCCACTTGCAACCTTCCTGTATTTTTGCATCATTCCTTTTACTCTTTGCTTTAAAAAAAAGACCTATTATGGAGAAGAGAGAACTAGATTGTGATCTCTTTTGATTGACAGGGCTAGGATCCCTGTACCTGGAAGCACCCTAAATCAGCATGTTCTTCTCATCCATGCAGGGCTCCATCTCTGACTCATGCACTCAAGCAAAAGGCAGTAGGGCAAACTAGGTGGTGACATCACCCACCAGTGTAATAAAGATACAGTGTCTGCCAGAGAGAGGACAAGGAAGGACACAAAGCAAAGAGTAAACAGTGAACAATCTGGCCTGCTCAATGCACAACTCACAAAAACAGATGCCATCATTTTTCAGTAGCCTGTCCTTTCCCCCAGTGATCTGACCAGAAAGTCATACAAGAAAGATGCAGTAAAATCCTCTTTGTCATACAGGGACTCTGTAACATTTAATGTGTAATGCTTTCTATGGAGCCCCTTGGGGAAATGTAGGGGTGGCTAATGCCCACTAGAACTGCTGAGGCACAGTGTGGTCACCAGAGGCAGACCAAACCACCGAGATTGGGCTCTCCAGCCTCCTCCGTTGCCTGGGCCAGGCCCACCTTTCACCCCCATTCTTGGTGGCTATGAGAAGCAAGAGCGTTTGGTGGGTCTCCTGCCTAAACAGTAGGGCCTGCATTCAGGGAAACTGGTGGGTGTGGCTGAACTGCAGCTTCCATCATGCTTAATTTCTGTGGCCAGGACTGAAGTCCAACAAGGTTTTAAGTGTCATAGGCTCCCCACTCTGGCCTAATAGGGAGAAGCCTATGGTGGCAGTCTTAGTACGCTGCAGAGAAACACCGTTAGGTGATTGTAATTACTTAAGAATCTCCTGTGAAAATAGGTGGGTCTTGCCTTCTTTAGGGTTCCCATAGTCTGTTTCTCCAAATCTAGGCATCATTACGTGCATATTATGCAAATTATACTGTTCTATTTTAATATGCTAATATGCAAATTATATGGATTTTTCAGCTTATGCAATTTAAGGCATTAATTGCCTATGCCAGCCAGAGTCCCGTTGCCAAAACAGTGTCTATGCTGCCTTGGGGATTCTGAGCTACATTCCAAGAAAGCAACTTTGGCAATCTCTGCTTCCCAATAAGCAGGCATCTATCAAGATAAATACATGTAGAGTTAGCTCTTTGGAAAGGATATTTTAATTTCCTTATAATTGTTTGAAACTTCTTTCCATAAGCATAGGATTCACAGCAACCGTAAGCTGGACAGTAAAAACAAGTAGAAGCTTTTAATAATTCATACTAATTACCCCTTATATTTTAACTAGAATGTTTCACCAAGTCGATTATTAGATTTCCCAAGTAATTGTAACAGCCAATACTGTGTAATAAAATTTTTGATAATTAAGTTCATAATTTTAAAAATCATAATATAATTATGTGTGGATTTGCAATTCATATTTTGAGATCCAACAGGTATCTCAACATGGGCAAACATGCATGCCCAGAACCATAGGCCAGAAACAGCAATTAGAAACCCTAGTTTGCAAGGCTTGCAGCTAGTGTTCCATAAGATCATTTTATCCTGCATTTAAGTGTATAACCAGAAGAGGGAAACAGCTGGTGGAGATTTTGGAAGCCAAGGACAAACAAAAACACAATTGCCCCCAGATTCAGCAGCTGGCAGCAGCTTCCGTGGAGATGAACTGTCATCACGGATGCAAAGGAGAGGGCTATTAATTACTCTCTATGTCCTGCAGTACATTAGGAATCAGTATTTCATAGCACAGGGTGCTCAATTGGACTAAAGGGAGACATGCACATGGACATAAAATGGATGACAACAAGTCATAGCTTGCTGTAATCTACAGCAAAACTTTGCTGTAGTCTACAAAGCACGGAGTGATTTTCTTCTGAAATTCTTTGCTATACTCCAGTAGCCAACATATATTTGTAATATGGTCTCTAGTGCCTCTCCCTCTTCTGAATCCAGTTTGAACATTGGACAGTTCTCACTCCATTAATGGTAAAAGTCTTCATAGTGAAACCTTGAGCATCATTTTGTTTGCATGGGAAATCAATTGTAAGGTCCTAAAGTTAATTGCACTCTTTGGTATTTCTCTCTTGGTAACAGGAATTTATATTGCAGGTTTCTAGGCGGTTGACCATTGTTTTGTTTTCCATATTTGCTGGCATATTCTTTTTAGGATTTTGACAGATTCAGTCTCTGTATGTTGGAATAGTTCTATCAGTATTCCATCTACCCCATAAAAATTTATGTTTTGCAAATGCTTTGAGAGTGACTTTCACCTTGCTTTCCAAAATTGCCAGTTCTTCATAGCATGACTCTACTTCAAAGGAATCTGTCATCCTTGCACCTCTTCTGTATACTGTTCTTCAGTATGTTGTTTCCACCCTCTATGTTTTTTTATCCTGAACAAATATGTTTCCCTGTTGATCCTTCAGCATCCCTATGCTAATTCAAATTTCCCTGTTTCCTTGGATTTTATGAAAAACATTTATTATTTTTCCTCTTTTGTTGTTCTTTTCTATTTCTTTGCATTGACTATTGTAATAATTTTGTTTGTTTGTCAGTCTCATAAATACATGTCTGTTACCTCTCATTTGTGCTTCTCCTCTTTCCATAACAATGTTAACAGTTTAATCAGTCACCCATCTAAGCTTTTCTTCTCTTTTGACTACAAGAATTATCTTTTTCCATTCTTTCCTGATAATGTTGCTGGTTTCAATCCACAGTTTTCTGACTGATGGATGAGGGCAAATAAATTGAAATGTAATCCAGACAAGACAAAGATGCCCCTACGAACTAGATTCGTAGTAATATGACTACGGAGTAATATGACTTACATATAAATGTAATATATTACATTTATATTTATTTATTTATTTATTTATTATTCATTTATTTAAAGGATCCAAGGCAGCTTGCAGTGCTCTCTATGTGGGGCTGCCCTTGAGGCTGATGCGGAGACTTCAACTGGTCCAGAATTCGGCGGCCAGATTAATAACTGGGGTGAAGAAATTCCAGCACATCTCCCCCACTCTGGCCGCCCTCCGTTGGTTATCGGTTCATTTCCGCATTGAATTCAAGGTTATGATGATAACATTCAAAGCCGTAAACGGTTTACGACCTAGGTACCTATCAGAACGGCTGCTCCCAGCCAGATTTGTCCGCAATACCCATTCTTCACAGGGAGGGCGGTTGAGGGCCTTGACCCCGAAGGAGGCCCGGAGGGAAAGAACAAGAAACCGGGCCTTCTCGGTGGTTGCCCCCCGCCTGTGGAACAACCTGCCTATTGAGATCCTCCTGGCACCCTCACTGGATGGGTTCAAAAGAGTACTGAAGACCTGGCTCTTCCACCAGGCTTTCCTGGAGCACTAGGATCTCACCCTCCCTTTTTACCATTCTTTTTGCCATCCTCTCCATGACCCTTTTTACCACCTTTATTGTCATTTGTTTTAATTTCCCTATTGGTTATGTATTCATTTATTTTTATCGTGTTTTTAATATTATGCCTTATATTGTTGTTAGCTGCCCAGAGTGGCCTGGTTGCCAGATGGTGCAGGATATAAATTCAAATAATAAATAAATAAATACAGTATTAGAAGAAACAAAGTTAAATGCTAAAATAATAAATCATTACAGTATATAAAAAGAATTAAACAAATATATTAAAACTTATAAATAGGAGCAATATTAAAAGCACAACCAAAATACAATAATCCTTTAAAAATCCCCTTGGTCAACCAGTCATTTAAAGGAAAGCCTGCCTGAAGGGAAAGGTCTTTGTCTGTTCGTGGAAGGACAGCAAAGATGGGGCCAGCCTGGCCTCCTGTGGGAGGGAGTTCCAGAGTCTGGGAGCAGCAACAGAGAAGGCCCTCTCCCATGTGCCCACCAAGCGCACCTGTGAGGGTGGCGGGACTGAGAGAATGGCCTCCCCTGATGATCTTAACACCTTCGTAGGCTCATAAAGGGATATACAGTATTTTAGACAGCTTGGACCCAAGCTGTTTAAGGCTTTGTATGTTGAAACCAGCACTTTGAAATGTGCCTGGAAATGGATTGGCAGCTGGTGAACATGCTGTAACAGGAGAATTATATGTTCCCTGTAACCAGCCCCAGTTAACAATCTGGCTGCAGTGTTCTGGACCTTCTGGAGTTTCCAAACACTTTTTCAAGGTAGCCCCACATAAAGTATGTTACAGTAATCCAGCTGGGATGTAAAAAAGGCACCGTGGCCAGATCAGCTCTCTCAAGGAATGGGTGCAGCTGGTGCACTAGTTTTAACTGTGCCAAGGCACTCCTGACCTCCACCAAAACCTGGGCATCGAGGCTCAGAGACAAATCCAGGAGTACACCCATGGTGCACGCCTCTGTTTTTAGAGGGAGTGTAACCCCATTCAGTACAGGCTGCATCCTTAGTCCTTGATCTGTCTTTCAGCTCACCAGGGGCACCTTTGTCTTGTCTGGATTACATTTCAATTTATTTGCCCTCATCTAGTCCATTACTGACACCAGACATTGATCCGGAACTGAAACAGCTTCCTCAGATTTAGATGGAAAGGAGAGATAGAATTGGGTGTCATCTGCATACTGGTGACACCAAACCCCAAATCTCCAGACAACCCTTCCCAGTGGTTTCATGTAGATGTTAAATAGCACAGGAGACAAAACAGAACCCTGAGGGACACCACAGGCCAATAGTCAGGGTGTCTAACAGGATTAAACTTTAAATTAATCAGAAATGTTATTTAGATAATATTTTGGCATTATGGTTTTTTCATGTTTTTCTTCAGCTTTATTCTGATTTCTGACAGTAACAATTCATAGTCAGTGCCACAATCTGCTGTTGATCATATTTTGGCAGAAAGAATAAAACTTCTCCACTTTCTACTTCCAGTCATGTAATCCATTTGATTTCTACATTGGCCATCTGGTGATGTACATGTGTAGTGTTATCTGTATGACTGCCTGAAGCATACATTTGCAATAACCAGGTTGTTGGCTTCACAAAATTCTACAAATTGTTCTCATGCTTTGTTTCTGACTCCTAGGTTTAATTTTCTAGAAATGTTTGGTTCTGCTTTGTTTCCTTCTTTTGTGTTCCAATCACCTATGATTATTAACACATTCCACTATGAGTGTGTTCCGTTACATCCTGGACACCTGTATAAAACCTGTGGATCTCTTATTTTTCAGCAACTGTGGTTGGTTATGTTTATAGGTTTTCCAAGAAACCTGATTGATATTGCTTGATAGACTTCGCATTATAGCCTCTAACTGCTTGTGCTACATCTTACTTCAGTATTAGAGCCGCACACATTTTTTTTTTCTGATTTTGTCATTGGCAGAGTAAAATGCTTTGTAATTGTCTGATTGAAAATGTTCTATTCTAGTTCACCTTAGTTTGCTCAGACCAAGTATTGCAATGCTTAAACATTCAATTTCTTGCAATGTTTAAATATTCAATTTCTTGTTTAATCATTATATTTCTTGCTTTAGAGTTTACTTTTATCAATATTTCTTATGTTCCATGTTCTGGGTATATGTATTATGTAGTATCTGAATTTCCTTTTGCCTCTGTGCCCATCGGCCACTAGACACGCTTTCGGCTTTAATCTAGTTGATTCATTAGCTACAGTGCTATTTGTACTTGTCCAGTAGCTGACTGAGTGCTTTCCAAACTAGGTGTCTCATCTTCCAGCACTATCTCTTACTTCAATTTGGTTTGTCTTATCATAGAGTTTTCAAGTTAAGAAATATTCAGAAATGGTTTACTTTTGCCTTCCACAGCATAGTACTAACAAGAGTTAGCCTGACTGTCACTGATACTCTGTGCAGGTTCCTCTGCTGGTGTCACCTTCCACTACTGCTGCCGCCCAATAATTGCCCTCCAGGAGTTTCTCTGCCCCCAGCACCACTGGAACAATCCACTATCTTCTGTTGATATGACTGTTAATCTGAAGAGGGAGAGCTCATCTTAGTCTGGTGTCCCAGTTTGACTATTTAGCCTTGCGTGACCCTGCTAAGGGTTTAGGCTGGCTTTTAACATCGTCTACTCTCCTGATGGCACTGTTTTCAGCTTGTCTGACACGCTCAGATCCCCACACCATGTTAAGGTGTACATCCAGGAGGGAGAGCCAGGGAGAGGGAGCTATAAATAGATAGCAGAAACAAAGATATTTGGATAGTTGCTGTTCTAGTTAAGTGCCATCAGGTCACCTCCAAGTTATGGTGACCCTAAGAATGAGTAATCTCTAGAATGTCCTATAATTAACAGTCCTGTTCCACCCTTGCAGACTGAAGACCGTGGCTTCCTTTATGGGGTTAATCCATCCCATATTTAGTCTACCTCTTTTCCTGCTGCCTTCAACTTTTCCTAGCATTGTTATCTTTTCCAGTGAGTGTTGTCTTCTCGTGATGTGCTCAAAGAATGGCAGCCTCAGTTTCACAATTTTTGCCTCTAGGGAAACCGCAGGCTTGATTTGTTCTAGAATCCACTTATCTCTTTTTCTGGCATTCTGTGGTATCTGCAAAGCTCTTCTCCAACATGACATCTGTCCTCTTCTAAAAACAGTAAGTAAGAGGGTCGTCATAAAAGTCTGAGGGCCGCTTCAGTCCCCTGTAGCTTGAGCATGGATACCTGTTCCATATTAATCTGCTGGTGTGTTAAATCATTTTACCAGAGACTCTAAGGTAGAAAAGACCTCGGTTTCAATGGGTAGGTGGATACTGACTAGAGCTAGAGCTTTTTCCATGATGTGGAAAGTTCTCCCCAGGGACAATCAGATGGTGCCAGAGCTCATTGCCGATGCCAGCCCTTCACCCATCCAGTTCCCTTTAGTTTAATCTTCGTGCTTGGGATTCCAAGCAGTCAAGTCTAGTCAAACCTTTAATTTGCCACAATGGCCCTGTTACAATGTCGTAGGAGGACATATTGAGAAACTAAAACGGTTGCTAGACACAGGCTGCCTAGAGAGTAGTATTGCCACTGCCAGATATGCTGTCCAGGTTCCAGTGACAGAAACGGGGGATCACCAGAATGCTCTTTGCCTCGAGTCCCCTCAAACCTGGATCCCTGGGCAGTACCTACTCTATTGGCTTTATACAGTTATTCTTCAATGATGTTATTATGTGCCATCTGGGGTTATTATGTGCCATCTGCCCCATGGCCAAGCACAGATTCAAATCCAGGTCTCCAGGATCATTGGCTTTGCTGTGTGGAACTTGTGGACATTAGAGACCAATCATACCTGGATAGACCCGTGTCTCCTCCTATGGGTGAGTGGATAATGTATGCTTTTTTATATATAATTGCATTGTTGGGTAGATGATTTTGTGTGTGTGTGTATTTGCCATTACTTTTGTACTGTTTGTTGTTGCATTTCTTTAACGTGTTATATTGTCAACTTTGCTATCCTGGAAGTTAGCCTTGCTGTCAGGCTTACTGAAAATAAGGGTAATGTTGTAAACAAATGAAATGATGAAGTCTCTCCTTGGCAAATTTAGCAGTGCATTGCTAAACAGCTCTCCTCAGAAGTAAGCCCCAGTGAATTCAGTGATAGTGGGTTGTATATGCATGAATGCTCATGGTGTAATAAACCTGTTAGTCCAAAATGTGCCACATTATTCTCTGTTATTTTGCTTCAAAATAACAATATGTCTGCTCTGTGAAAATCCTACATCATAAAATTGTAGACTGAATTTCCTGTCCACATGTTATTTATACCTCACTCTTCACACCTACCCACCCACACCAAAAATGGCATAAGTCCTCAGAGTGGCCAGGCACATGTCCTGTGAACTGGAAGAAAATACCTGAGGTTTCAGTCTACATCTTACAAACAAATGTGTGAAATTCACCACATTCAAAGCTCACATAAGACACAACTTAACCAAATCTGGATTTCTATGGCTTTCATCTTCTTAGTAACAGAATGCCTAAGGGTTCATCTGAATCAATTATCTTTCCTCCATTTGCAAGCGCTATGAAGTCCTAATATCAGCCTGTTTTCTCTTTTTATGTTGGGTGACGAGACATATAGCAGCTACTAGAACAGCCAACAGCTGTAGAATGAATGTCGAAACAAGAAGGAAGGGGGGAAAATTGGGTCATTTCTGTTTCTCACTGATTAAAGGGTAATAAATCAATTGTATGTTTTCTCAAAATGACCTCCTAACTCAAAGTAAAGTAGCTGTTGAATAGGGGCAATTTTCTTCACTGACAGGTTTGTCCTGCCAGCCTACCTCCATTTTTTAAAAAAATGATGACATAAAACTTTTCCTGCGGTTCTCTCTTGGCTCTGCTGACCTCTTTCATGGCAGGGAAGCACAAACTGGGTTGTGACATGTCTCCAGGAGAACCTGGGATGAAAGCAAGCAGATAAGCTGTGTAGTCACGACACCAAGTAACAACTCTGTGTTCCTTTCCTGCCATGAGATAACAAAGACATTTGGGAGAAGACTGTGTGGTACAGAAGAACCATTTATTATTAACACGGTCAGAGGGGCTGAAGAGTCTAATGTTCTACCGAGGCCCTCCAGATGTCGTGCTTAAAGACAGCAACTGCAGTCTCTTACAAAATGCGTGCACAGATGGCAAAAATTAGCTTCTTAATCCTAGCATCTTCGTGAGGGAGGTCACTTCTAATCTCACCATACAGATGAGGAAAGAGAAAGAAAGAACAATGGAGAAAGGGCCATTTCCTAAGACTCCCAACGACAAACTGATGGTTGAGGCATCTCCCTCAAGTCCAGATCTATACTTTTATCCACTAGGGGGCA
Organism: Intellagama lesueurii; assembly: GCA_037013535.1. Taxonomy (NCBI): domain Eukaryota; kingdom Metazoa; phylum Chordata; class Lepidosauria; order Squamata; family Agamidae; genus Intellagama; species Intellagama lesueurii. The sequence continues at coordinate 183,102,881 of JBAJHW010000002.1, forward strand.
CCACCCATTTTCAGTAGGAGCAGAAGATTTTGTTTAGAACACCATGGACTGCTGATTCCATAAGCATATTCTGAGGCCGCACGGTTGTAAGGAGGAAGAAGGAGCATTGCGACAGACTCTACAGTACTTCAGAAGTTACTTTCTGTTTTGTCCACTGTGGTCAACGTGAAAAAAAAACACTCTCCCATTGAAAGCATTGTGTAGTGACTTTAAAAAACAGCTCCTAACTTGTGCATTTCAAAGGATAATCCAAAGGCTTCTCAGGTAAATGGAGGGGCTATAAATGCAAAAATAAAATAAAAATAAAATGCAAAGCCACCTCACACCCACCCACCCTGGATCAGGGGCTGGGATAAGTGTAGCCAGACCATCTGGTCCTTTTTTGTAGAAAAGCCAGTATGACTCTTGTCTGTTTGCTCATTAGATTATTGCTTTGACTTATAACCCACCTTTCTCCATGGCACTCAAAGCAACAAAGAATACAACAATAATACTATATATATATGCAAAATTGGGCAATACTTTTATCAGGACCAAATGAAATGCAAGAAGAGGACACAAGCCTTTGAGGTTTTCAAAATAACTATTCTAAACAGTGTGGCTGAAAGACAGGTTGCGATATATACACTTCTACCTTAAAAAATGCTGAGGTTAGGGGTGCTGGAACACCGTGTAGTTCAAAATCTGCGTAACTCATACACCCCACTCCCAAATATAACTACAAAGGACAAACAGTTGATTCACACACACACACACACACACACGCACACACCTCTCCTGACCCACATCAGCCTCCCAGCATGACCCTCTTTAGCTGCCACAAGGAGCTGCCATGCCAGGAGAGAGGGCTGGCCGAGCCACCACCAGCACCAGACCAGAGACCACTGCACTGCCAACAAGAGGCCCATCAGTAAGTCCGTGACGACTTCTGGGAAACAAATCATAGCACGTTATATACTGAATATTTATTTATTGAATATTTATTTATTTCAATATTTATTCATTTATTGAAAAAAGCCATGGATAACCATTGTTCAGATCTGTGCAATTCAAAAGAGATGTGTAGTGAGAGTTTGGATCGCTCCATTATTAGTAGGGTCTGGATATCAGGTTGAATTAAACTGCTAAGTAAATGGATCAGAGATAAGTGAGTCCCATACAGTGACTGGAGAAATCACTCTGAAAAACTGGTAAGTAATATTGATTATTCAAAGAGGAACAATGGTTTATGGTTACAGGTTATTGAATTTCACAGGCAGCTTTTCCTTCAAAAGACTTAACGTGTCTTGCAACAATCAAAATCTACGAACATTAAAACAAAAGCAACACAAATAACGTAAATGTAATATACTACAATTACACAATCTTCCCTGGAATAACACGTCTACAGAGGTAATTAGCATAATGCCTGTATTCAAGAATTGGCTGATCTGATCGTCTCAAATAGGGTAAATGCCTGGAAGTACGTATAAGAAAGCCTTAACTCTGTAGCCAAAAGATGGTACTGCTGGGACCTGGCGGGCCTTGCTGGATTGAGTTGTTAACTACGATGGTGGGATTTCCTGCTGAACAAGTATGCCTACAATAAGGCTGTAAAACACTGTGCTCCAGCACCTTAAAAGGAACAGTTATCCAAGCATGCCCTGATAAATAAGGATGACAAGAAGTTGTGGCCAGAATGGACCTGTTTATGACTATCAATTTGGGGCCTTGAAACTACTGTATCGGTGTTTTAGTAATCCAGTGTGATATAAACAGTCATAACCGAATCTCCAGGATATTCTCAATAACAATTTTTAAAAATCAATTCTAGATTTTTTAGTAGGGTTATTAATATTTATGGTTATAATGAACTGCTGGATAGGTCAGTGGTTTAGGTGGTCACAAAACCAAAAAGCTTCTGCCCAAAGAAAGAAAGAAAGAACAGAGGGATCCTTGATACATTAGCACCGTAAGCAGTATGATTGATCCAAAGCTGCAACAAAATTAATAAATCACGGGATGGCCCTGCAATAATGTTTATAGGACTGAAATCTTGAATGATACATTCACTGCTCAGAATAAGATTAGTTGTGGTGTTCTTCCTATTCATCTTAGAGTGTGCTATCTCTTGTAAGTTTTCTGTTAATACCTGTGGCAGACAGCTTGTGGTTCTCCAGATGTCTCTGGACTGCACCTCCCATCATCCTTCACCTCTAGGTATTGCAGTTCCACAGCATCTTGAAGGATGCAAGTTGCCCGTTTCTGTGCTACACCATCCATTTTTCATTTTCCACAAAAGTTTCTTCCCTTGCCTTTGCAAAATGATTGTTCCCTTCCAGTACCGAGGTATGTATATACTGTATTGTCTGACATAACTGTAACATTCTTGCTGCCATTGCATGTTGACTGATGCCAATGCAGGAGCTGGTTATAATGAACTGCTGGATAGGTCAGTGGTTTAGGTACCTGGCTGTGGAGTCAGAGGTTGGGAGTTTGATTCCCCACTGTGCTTCCTTGATAGAGCCTAGATTCGATCCATAGAGTTTCTTCCAGCTCTGCAGTTTTAAAGTAAAGATAATAATAATAACAATAACTGTTGTATCACTGTATTATTTTCAAATGTATTTTCTGGAATTGTGGAGTACTGAGGGTTTGTGTGTTTTAATCTTGTGTAGTGCTTATACGATTCGTGTTTTACATAAATCAAATAAATAAACAAACTAACATTATATGGGCATATTTTCCCTCCCAGTAGCTTAAATGGGCTTTGGCATAAATCTGTCAAATGAATATAAAACCTGAAATGGCTATAGCATGCATCCAATTTCTCTTTAAATTACACTGAATTCAATCACTATTGGGAGCTGAGAGTAAGTGTGGAAACCAGTAATTAGATGGTCTGAAGTGATTTAGAAATTTGAAATCAGATAGTGAAGAGCTCCCAGTTTCTTCAGATGGGGTGAACAGCCATGAAGACAGCAGATGATATGAACAATGATGTGCTACTGGACAACACAACAAAACAAGACAGTGTTTTTGTGGAAACAAATGCTCCCTCAAAAAGTCATTCTGGTGTATTGCTGTTTGCAAAATGCAAACTCACTAGGACCTGGCAGGCTGCAATGGACACCCACAACTGACCTAGATGGACCTATTCCAATCTAGACCAATGCTTTTGTGTTATTGCACATTACAATTCGCACAGAAGGAGAGTCAAAATGAATTTAAGACACAGGAATACAGCAAAGATGATCTAACCATAGGTAGGAATATAGACAAAATGACTCTGAAACCAGCAGGAATCCACCAGGTTGTTTAAGAATCCTGCCCAGAACAGAGAATTCGTTCTTAGAATGCTCTTAGTGTGTGGTGTTCTCTGCAGATGTTCTCCATAAATACAGTGTACAAAAGGAATCCTCTTTAGAAGTAGTGACATCTGCATTGGCCTTGGAACCTCAGAAACTGAGATGATGTGTGAGAGCCAAAATATTTAAAGGGAGCCTTTTTTTAGTGCTACAAAATCAGCAATTTGCTGCCTTTCTGACACCTCACCTTCTGCCACATTGCCCTGCCCTTAGTTCTACTCAGTACATGAGTATATAGCTACAAGTCATCAGAGGAGGGCCTGGCGTGCTCTGGTCCATGGGGTCACGAAGAGTCGGACACGACTTAAAGACTAAACAACAACATCAGAGGAGAACAGTTGCCTCCCAGAGACCTTTTCACTCAAGGTTCCAGAAAAGATGATAAGGAAAAAAGCCATATTCCATATTACTGTGAGGCTATACTTTTTCCAAGAGGAAATTGCCATTGCCACCAACAGCTTCATCAAGAACTAATAAAATGTAATTACAAGATGGGGGGGGGAATTAAAGAGGGGGGGGAGAAAAAAGAGACAGAGAAAGGCAAAAAGTTGCTGCCCCTTAAAGACTAACAGATTACAAGAAAGCATTTCCAAGCTCCATTCCCTCTGAACAATAACCACCCGGACGTTCGAAGAGATGTTGTTTCCGATATAGTTATTAAGCTCTTTCTATTGTGTGGTAACTTCAGTTTGCAGGATGACCAGCCTTAAAAAAAGAAAAGGGAAATGAATCACTGCGGTGCTCTCGTTTTTTCCATCTCAGCATGCTGGTTGCTCGTCAATGAACTTGGCTCTTACAAACTACACTTCTTTCCCCTCCTCCTCCTCCTCCTTTTTTTTTTTTTTTTTACAACAGTGGAAAAAACAACGGGAGGGGGAGCGACGCAGCCAATCAACAAAGGGAGTAGAATTTCCAGTTCAGTTCAAACCGGAGCGTAGTTTTACTCCTCCCGTACGAGGAAAAAGAGACCAATCGGAGCCTCCTTCTCAGCCAAAACATAGCAACTGACCAATCATCAAGGAGCCCGACGGCATTTCCCCCCCCCTCTCCAATGGAGTCTAAGCGACGGGCCTGAAGGGGGTGGGAGAAAGAAAGAGAAACATCCCTCGCCTGGAAAATTCGAACCGAACGTTCATACATGCAGCGAACGCGGCGGCGGCCAATCAGCGGCCTTGGCGAGCGTGGTCTTGAACGTTGAGACACCTCCGGCTTCCCCCCTCGCCCACCCCGAGTCTCTCTCCACATGCTCCTCCCCTGGATGCTGTTGTTTGTGGTGGTTTAGCTGCCGTGGAGCTACGCGAGGGGTAGGGTGGGGGGGCGGTCAGAGCCATCCGTCCCGATTGAAGCAAGAGGGGAAGCCGGGGGGTGGCGGCGACTGGGCTGGAGCCTCGCAAGAGAGAAGCCGCTCGTTGTTTGGGGGGAAAGGAAAGGAAGAAAGAAAGAAAGAGAAGAAGGAGCCTTTTGTCGCTTTTTCCCTCCCCGAAACACGTACAGGCGCCAGTGTGTGTGTGTGTGTGCTTGTGCTTGTGTGCGTGCTTGGCTGTCCCCCTCCGCCCTCCTTCCGTGTTGTGGTTTCGTTTCTTTCGCCATGTCGGTGAATATGGAGGAGCTCCGGCATCAGGTCATGATCAACCAGTTCGTGCTGACTGCGGGCTGTGCGGCGGATCAAGCGAAGCAGTTGCTGCAAGCGGCACACTGGCAGTTCGAGGTGCGTGGCGACCCTCTCGCCCCCCCCCTTTTGATGCCCCTTTGGAAGAAAAAAGACGAAAGGGGGGGGCGAAAATAATTGCGATCCCATTCCCCCCCTTCCCTTGTGTGATCCTAGAAGTAGTGATGGAAGTGGTAGCAACCTTGGTCTTGTAGTAGTGTAAACAATACTGTCCCCTCCCCCCAAACCCCGACCTCGCGTTTTGTAACATGGGGGTGGGGGACGCGCGCAGAGCATTTCTGCTCTCACGAGCCATATAAACAATCCATTAAAGGTCTTGGCCAGAATTCCCTTCCTTTGCAAGAAGTGCCTTCCGGAGCTGGGGATGTGTTGGGCCTTTGCGTGTTGACTAATCTCTTGTTGCTGGTGGTCGTGGGAAAAGAGGGAGGAGGGACAACATTTGTATTCCTGAAATCGCCGGGCCGACAGAGAACGGTATGCATGGCAGCCAACATGCCGGAAGGAGGGGCGGATTTGTAGAATCGCTTTGAATAAGCCGTCTTGTTAAAAAAAACAAAAACCAAAATAAAGTGAAATAAACATATTTTCCTCGACTTACAGGGAAGCACACTTGAAACGTCCAGTAGGCCATGCGGTGATTAGATATATATATATATATATATACCGGCGGTTTATGTCTGCTTTTCTTTTCTCTCCCTGCTGCTTTCTTGAGTGGGGCACCAGACTACAGAATGAAGCAGGAAGGAGATTTTTGTCATTCCCCCCCCACCCCACCCAGTCCCTGGCCAGTGGGGACTCACTTTCAGAACTAGGCCTGCTACGATCTCTCATCTCTTGTTTATGTTCTTTTATACTAGAGAAGATATCGTTTGTATAGTAAGATGTAGTAAATTTGTAGTTTTAAACAGTATGATTTAAAAATAATCTTTTCCGACCAGCCACACTGTTTGTAGCCTGTGCCCTTTGTTTTGTTTAATAAGTTCAGATCAGGAAAAGGTTGGTTTCAGAGAACCCCTTGGCAACACATGAGATAAGTGCCTTTGTTCACTTGTGTGGAGTGTTGTGTTTCCACTTATAAAAGCAAATGAAGTCCCCGAACCAAAGCCAACTAATAATGTTCCCTAGTTTTAAAAAAAACACAAATGAAAAGTCATGTTTGGGGCCTGGTTTTAAGCACACCATCCCCATTGCAGTGTGGGGTTTTCTCCCCTTCCTGCTTTCCTGAATCTTCTGCTTGGCCCATGCCTTTGAGGAAATGGGGTGCAAAAGCAGCCTTGTCCAGTTGAGATTGAGGGCAGTGGGAGTTGTGTTTGCTTTGGATTGTCCTCCTGCCTCTCTTGTTTGTAGTCTTCCCCCCCCCCACTTCAGGGGGGGGGGGGAGAGGAGACAATTAGCATTTCAAAAGTGGTCCTGGTGGGTGCTGAAGAATTCAAGGAGATACCAGGGGTTCTGCTTCTTAACTTTGATGATTTACTTACAGTTGAAGTATGGCTCTAGGATTGTTTGATTTTTTAAAATAAATCTTCCTGTACAATCGTTTTTCTTCATTCCTGCCCTCCAGCTTTCCCCTTCTTCTAATAGTCGTCTTGTGTTCTGTTTGTCTTTTAAACACAGACTGCTTTGAGTGCTTTCTTTCAAGAGACCAACATTCCTAACACCCACCACCATCACCAAATGGTAAGTAGCTCAAAACTTGTCAGGTTCATGCTGTACTTCCCAATATTTTTGTTTTGTTTTGTTTCCCTGTGGGCTGAAAATGGAATTTGCACTGGAGTGTGTTTATCTTCATTTTCACACCTTAGATATTCCTTCTATGAGTAACTCAAACCTGCCTGAGTCCTCTTGGCAAAAGCTTGGGAAGCCCTTCGAAACGGCAGATCTAAACCTTTCTGAACAACCCTCAAGCCGTAAAACCATGTAAATATGAGGAGCAGGAGGAGGAACTCCCTGTTTTGTATGTGCAGCATCTGCATAATTTTACACAACCTTTGATACTGGGAGGAGAACATGAGCCTGCAGCCAACAGTGGTTGTGCATTCAAAGCTGTCAGCTCTTCAGACAGCCATATTGCTCTGCAACAAGAGAAACACACAGACTGCAAATGTAAACAAGAGCCAAAATGTCTGCCAGGAAACAGGGACTTCTGCTTTCTTTCCCTTCCCCCTTTCTCTCTTTTTGCTCACATGGATTCATCTGCCTGTTTGTATGTGGTTTAATGATTTAAAATCCAGTAGGTGCTGGAAGAAAGGAACAAATTCAGACAAGCTTTTGCCCCCCTCTCCTCTTGGCATGTTTCATCTAAACTTGAGCAAAACTTTACATGACCTTGGCTGAGGGCATGTTCCTTTGGCAAGAAAAAGAAGGTTTTTTTAAAGAAAGTAAACCGGTGCTGTGAGCTAGGATAATAGTAGACAGAGACTAAGCTGCAGCTTTTCTTTTCTTCTGCTTGGCTATTGTTAAAGCCTGTGTCTCATCTTAGAAGTGAAAAGAAGAAGGTAGGAGAGAAATACCTCATGGAATTTTAATGCTATTTGCCTTATACTCAGTGTACATTTTTCAACCATGGGAAGAATTTTTTGTGCATTTCCTTGTTATTGCCTGTCAGTTATCTTTAACCTACACCTTTATATTATATTTGTATTACAGAGTAATCCTGAATGTATTGAATCAGCTGCAGGTTGAGTTAAGCTGCTGGCAGTTGCCTTAAAATAGACATACAAATAATATACATTTTATTAAAATGAACGCTGCAAAAATAAGATGGTAAAAATATTTACACAACTCAATTTATTAAAAACAAAACAAAACCTCTGAGCAGCAACATCAGTGAGTTGTGTCCAAGTTGTTTACTCCAATCTTAGGAAAAAGCCTTTTGAGAAACTGATTAAAACGTCCACACATCAAGAAGGGGCTCACATCCTCGCACATAAAGTAGTTCAGACATTTTTCTCTTCTCAGTGGGGATGGTTTTACTAAAGAATGTATTCTGAGCCTATTGCACACATTGGTTTTTTTAAATTATTATTATTATTGCAAAGGGTAGATTCTGTACATGACACCCCCGGACAGTTGTACACTCGAGAATCAGATTGTGGCAGCGAGCACACTTCCATATTGTTTGTTGTCCATAGAACTATTTCTATCCCACTTTTTCCTCCAGTGAGCTCAATGCAGTGTATGTGGCTCTCTTCCTTTCCACTTTTATCCTCACAACAACCTTCTTAGGTAGGTCTGAGAGAATGACTGACCTGTGTTCATCTGGTCAGTGTCATGTCTGGATGGACTTCACCCTGGATCTCCAACCTCTTTCTTCGGCATTCTAACCACCACAACGCCATACTGGCGCTTAGGGCCACTGTCAGGTGTGACTTCTTTTCTTTCTGGCAGTTGGGGGAAATGTATACACTGTAATTTGTGAGCGACATGGATATGTGTATTGCCACAAATACAGGTAGAAAAATAAGCTTGTGTCTTCTCATTTGAGAAATGCATATGTTTGGACCTTGTACTAGTGTGGAGAAAGGCTAGAATGGCTCATGGATGGCCTGGACTCAAATGTGCCCAAATTAATTAGCTTGCTGCAGATTGGGCAATGACCTGCTTTGTAAGGTTCTGTAGTCACATAGAAAGTTGTATTATACAGGGTTAGATTTATGTGATCTGTTCTGAGTGGCAGCTGGTGTTTAGATCTGAGCCAGGGTGTTTTTTTAAAATTGATTTGCTTCATTGCCCTGGATGTACCAGAAATTAAAACCCAAGGCCTTGTGTATGCAAAGCATGTGCCCCTTTTATTTTGAGGAGAGAAGTACAACTGGGCATCAGAGTAGATCAAAGCAAAAATGATTAAACACACAAAAAAAAATCTTTTATTCTTAAAATACTTTTTAAAAGAAAAAGCTCTGTGTGATGGTACTTTTAATGTGAAATGTGTGATAGCTCAAAGATTATGGACTAGGGACTATAATTCTATATTATAAAGCAATGTGTTTGTTTATATATTTTTAAGGTTTGGAAGTAACAGTGCACCAGTGATTTGATGAGGGTCTTCATTTGTGAAACTCCAAATTCTGTATGAATTATTTAAGTTAATCTTTCTGTCTCTCTCAATATTAAATCTTGCAGATAAGAGAAAGATCTGCCATTTTCCAAATTGGATTTATGTTTCCAAAGTTGTATACTCAGTAACAGCAATATTTTAGAAAAGAAAGAAAGAACAGATTGTATCAGTCCTATTTTCCAACTCTGACTGAAGTTATTTCTGGAGTTTTTTGTTTCCCTCTAGACGTGATATTATGTTGAAAATATTCAGAAGCCCTATTAAAATTTCTGGGATTTCTTTCCATAGTTTCCTAAAGTAATACTGATTCCTTTTAGAGTAGCAGCTCTAGCTCTTGTCCCTTGTGTAACTTTGTGTAGGGATGTCAAGCGCTCACCTCTCTCTCTAAAGGCATGTTTTCAGACACAGGAAGTATCCGTGAATAAAGAGTTACTGGAGCTGGAGTCAATCTGGGCAAAGAGCTTAAATATATATTACGTTTACAGCAAGTAAGAGTGCATTGAAGGGGGAAGTCACTTAAAAGACACATTTTTGATTAAATTATGATTTAAAAGAGTTTGATGTCAATGAAATCTACCCTGAGGGTTATAAAGCACTTCCTTGTACAGTGCAACATTTATATAAATATTGATGACAGCAGGAAATGTGTGCTTTTGAGAGGTCAACTTTCTTTTGTTTTCTAAACAAAGGTGGAGAATTGCCATGTTTATGGAATATCATTTCCATTTGTTTTGACCAAGGTTATAAGTTTAGGTGAAAGATCTCTCTTGTTTTGATTCCTGAAAAATAGCCTATGTTATATAAAATGTTTAAGCAGCTTTTTTTTCCTTCTTCTTTCTTTGAATTGGCATTTAGTAGCTCTCGGTTCCAAAGTAGTTTTTCAGACAAAACTAGCCTATGTACAAAAATCTTAGGTTGCCCCTCTCTTTGTGGGCTTACCGAATATTGTCCTCTTTCTATGTTTTTGGTCAATATTTGTATTGTACTACTACTAGCTTGTGAAATTCCTGTATTTTGGTGCCTTTCTCCACTCTCGCAGAGTGTCAGTTTTGCAAGGGTTTGTTGTGCAAACTAAACTGGTGAAGTTAAGACTGGGAATATGAAACGGCTCCGGGAGAAAAATGGCCTTAGGAGACTGGGTTATGTGCCACTGCTGTGTTTGTTGGGACATGTTCCCTGTGCCCAGGGAGCTAATTTAAGCATGCTCTTTTAAACCTCAGTGTGAAAATGGATCTCTTCGATTTGGAAGTGTGCTTGAAAACCTGTACAGGGTTTCCTTGAATAACTTTATATGGACTTGCAAGGAATTCTGACATATGCCTCGTGTGAGGCCCTCTAGTTTGACTGAGACCTTGCTGGATTCTGGTCTTAGGATTGCAGAAGGGAGTCCATGTTGATGAACCAACTTCTCTTCAGAGTGCCTGCTGAGAGACCCAGGATTTTTCACCCACGGGAAGGCAACCCAGCAGGCCTCTTGACACATTAGTGAGGGCTGGGATGGAAATTGTGTGGCTACCCAACTGCTGTTGGACTACAGCTCTCATCCGTTTTGACTAGTATAAGAAGGTGATGGGAGTTGTTATCAAATGGTTGGGGTGGCCACATGATGCTTATCCCTGAGTTAGAGCCTCTAGAGATCCAGGCCTTCTCCAGTACTGCAATCCGTGGTCACTGGTGTGGCTTTACAGCGGGAATGCTTTCCCTCGAGCACTAGCCCTGCCACTGTTTTTCTCCTCTGCCCCACCAAATGGATTTTAAAAATTCCACCTTTCTACCTCTTCCTTTGCTGTGGGGTATTTTAATGGCTGTCACCAGGATTTGGGAGTACTCCTTTTTCTTAAACGTGAATGGTGCAATTGTAATCTGATTGCACATTTCTGAATTGCGGGGGGGGGGGGCAACAAAAGGCCATGTAGGAATTGCAAAATTGGTGAAGCAGAAGCCATGCTTTGGGAACAGGAAGGCTTTGGATATGCAATCCCTGGTATCCTCAGGTTGGGCTGGCCTGAACCTCTGGAGATCTTCTGTAGGTGGGCCATCAAGGTTGGTTGGGGTAGGCGTCCCTGCCCTGCCCTGGCATTTCAGATGCAAACCTCGTCTCAGTCTGATAGAAGGGGTAGTGGAGAACATCTGAGATCACAGGGTTTCCTACACATAGATAATGCTGAGCAAGATAGACTGCTGCTTTGTATGGTTAGCAACTGGCCTTCCCTCCCCACCCTCGCCTCTAACTCCACTGCTGGAAAAGAAGGTTTGTACAGTATTTTGGCAATGATGGCGACAGGGCAAAGGAGAGGTGGCAATGTCCTTTTGCGTGGGAGTGCTAGATAATGTTTCAGCAAACACCAGGGATTTCAGTTAATAATAGCCAAACCCTGGAGCCGACCAAGAATATTCCCATTGCTTTCATCTTGTGCAGTCCCTTCTGGAGCTCAGCAAGAGTCCAAAAGAAGCAAGTAGGATTTCAGGTTTGATTCAAGGTGTTTGAAATGCTTAGCGCACAGCAGGGGAGCCTAGTGCAGTGCTGGGCTGCTACCGGGAGCTTAGCCTGTTTAATCTGTTTTATATCCAGTCCTCGGTGCTGTGTGCCCTTCTGCACATATTGCTGGCAAATCCACTTCTGGCCTCCTTTCCTCAAAATGCATGTATGTCTGTATCTCTCTTTTTAAAGGGAGGAACCAGGATCAACCAAGGTTTATATACCACTTTTAAAAGACCCCGGCAATAAAAGTAAACAAGTTCAAGAGCCAAAGGAGGTCTCTCCTCCTCATTCCATTTTTTTTTTAAAAAAAGAGTGCCCTCATTAGCATGTAGATAAGACTCTCTGTTGTTTATTCATAAAATTGTTTCTGATATGCAGATATAAACCAAAGCTAATGGGGTTGTAACTGGAAGGGGAGTCAGCAGGGCCCTTTCCGATGTGCTGCAGAATGTTTTCCCCAATTGCCAAGCATTAAGGAGTTTACCGTTACTGCATTTGCTTGGGGTGCTTTAATGGAGTTTGCAAACAAAGGATATTCTGTCTCTTTTGCAAGGCTATCTTTAATTCTACGCCCAAACATCTCTTTTTGACAAATTATGGCTACACCTTTGTCAGGAAACTAGCATTCTAAGTCAGGACTTCCTTTGTGAATGCTCCCTTTTGCCAACCATTATATTTGGACATTTCCCAGATTGCTTTCTATTTCCTTCCTTCCTTCCTTCCTTCCTTCCTTCCTTCCTTCCTTCCTTCCTTCCTTCCTTCCTTCCTTCCTTCCTTCCCACCCTCTCTCCCTATTCCTCCCCCTTCCTCCTTCCCTCCTTTTAAGCTCAGTATTTTATTTTCTGTTTCTCTCTGCTACTTTATGTCCTCCTCCCAAGAATGTCAACATTTCTGCTGAACCCATTGGGAAATGTCGAACTCAGAGACAGCAGTAGCTAAATGAAGTACGTCTGTTTTCTTGTTGGGAGGCACTAAGTCAGTTAATTAACATCTACTACTTTTAGGGAGTTGAAGTTCTCACCAGTGCCTACACACTCGCCATAGCCCACTAACCATCCCTTCGTACTTTGCTTCATACTTTTCTCCCCCTCCAAACTTCAGTGTCCATACAGTTCTCAGTGTCTTTGACCATAAGCACCATTGGCTGGGCCTTCTGGGAATTCAATTCCAGCAGTGTCTGGAGACCCAGGTTTGAGAACCATTGGCAATATGGCTACAGCAGGGGTGAGCGGTGTCTGGTTTTCTGGTGATCTTATTGGGCTGCCATTCCTGTCAGCCCTAGTTAGTATTCGTAGTGGTGAGACAGACAGCACTGCTTCCTAACTATGACCCTGTTTCCATTGCTTTCTCTCTCTCTTATATGATCCCATGCTACTGATGTCATCTGGTGTTATTCACATCTGATCTGTTGATCGTACAAATAAAATTTAATGATGTCATCTGTTAACATATTTTAAATGGAAAATACACTTGGTGTCTGGATTAGTCAAGTTTAACCAGTTGCCAGCCAGGAGTTCCCCACAGGTAAGTTACTGGGCTGGCAAAGGAGGAACAGAGTAATTCATACCTCCACATGCCCTGTCTGCCTCTGTACTGGATGTGGAGGCTTCCTTCCTGCTTTTCCAGCTCGGTCCACCTCTACTGTGGACACACAGGATGCTAAGCCCTTCCCTTTCCTGTGCTTCCAGCATAGAAGTCAAGCAGGCAGTGCTCCAGGACTCTACTGCCAGCTGGCTATGTTAATTTTCCTTTTCCTAGCCTATATTTTGGATGTGAAATGTTCTGCATGTTGGTAATGGGGCAAGCTTAGTAACAAGGCTGGAATCATATGTTGTTGATCACATACTGTGTGTCAGGTGGACCAGTTTTTATTAATGTGGTATGTTATTTTTATATCTTGCTGTTTTTTCCAAGGAGCTCAGAGTAACTTTTGTAGAGTTGCTAGCTGTTCTCCCTTCCAGGCGGCTTCTGGTATCAGCTCTGCTTAGCTTCAGCAATGGACCTGCATTGTGATTTCAGGGCAGTTCTCACCACTGTGCAGATCTCTTCTGAGAGGATTGTATATGCCATCTTTTTCCAACATGGTGCCCACTACAGTGTTCAAAACTACAGTTCCCATTAGCCTTGACTCATGATTAGGGATAATGGAGATTGTATTCTAAAATGAAGGATGTTGAGTTGGGAAAGGCTGACTGTGAGTGAAGATGATGCATCACAGGCATTGTTCCACCCATCATAATCAATGTCCAAGGTTGTGTGTATGTTGGTTACTGATGCATCATGTGTTGGGGCAAATTGCTATAGAGTGACACTTCTTGAGGTAAGGTAGATTGACTGTAAATCATGTTTTTGCACACACACACAAAAATGAAAGAAAGACACTCGATTAAATCAAACTTCCTGTTTGCACTTGAGGAATATCATTTAGAAATGCAAAGTAGTTGCATGATATAAGCCTTAGAATAGTGTTGATGTTTCGATTTATATGCCACCCCATAGTACTAGAACTCTCTGGGAAGTTTTCAAAATAATTATGCAAACAACACGTTGCTTTCCCAGTGAGCTAGGTACTCATTTTACCACCCTCAGAAGGACGGAAGGCTGACTCAACCTTGAGATGGCTAACTGAATCCGTCAGAATCGAAGTCGAGTCATGAGCAGAAGCTTGACTGCAGTACTGTAATACTGCAGTGAATGGTTAAGAGGAATTCAAGCTACCTTAGTGCTGAAGCTAAGCAGGTATATACATGGACACATCTTTGCCTTAGAGGTCATTGGAAACTACAGTGGTACCTTGACTTACGAACTTAATCTGTTCCAGAAGAACGGTTGTAACTCGAAATGGTCGTAAGTCGAAGCACCATTTCCCATTGAAATGCACTGAAACCCCATTAATCCGTTCCGGCCAAAAATAATAATAATAATAAAAACACAACACACATCCAGCCCCATCGGAATGCGATGGGGCTGGAAAAAAAAATAAAAAAACGCCCCCCCATACACACACACAGCCAGAAAATAAAATAAAATAAAAAAACACAAACACACCAAAAAACATCACAGCACAGAAACATAACCCCCCTCAAACCCAAACCCACCCTGCAAAACAAAGTAAATGTACTTACCGTGTTTCCCGAAAATAAGACAGAGTCTTATATTAATTTTTGCTCCAAAAAGCATTAGGGCTTATTTTGGGGGGATGTTTTATTTTACAGTCATGTCATCATCTTTGGGTTGCTGCACAAGGGTGGAGGGTGGGGTTCCACTTAACTAGGGCTTATTTTTGGGGTAGGGCTTATATTACAAGTATCCTGAAAAATCATACTAGGGCTTATTTTCAGGTTAGGGCTTATTTTCGGGGAAACGGGGTACTCAGGAGCAGAAAGCAGCACCAGGCAGTCCAAAGCCTCCTTGGACGCACACACTAACCGTTGGGGTGAAAGAGCTACAAAGAAGCTCTTCGCCGACCAACGGTTAGTCCTGTAATTTGAATTCCCCACCTTTTCCCCCTGCCTCCTTTGTTTGCAACTTGAAGCTCCGAGCCCCAAGTCGAAGCAAAATTTTGCGGCCGGAGCTGGTCGCAACTCGAAATGGTTGTATGTCGGGATGGTCGTAAGTCGAGGCACCACTGTACATGTAAGTGCAGGATATCAATATAATGAATATTTCTGGGGAAATGCCATAGATCAGTGGTTCAGTCCATACCTTGTAGAGAGAAGGTCCAGTTTGCCCCTTACATCTCCAATAAAAATTGGGGGCATGGGAAGAAAAAGGCCCTTCAGAATAAACCAGCCTTTCCTGAGACCAGCACCTGCTTGTGGTTCGTTCCTGCTGTTCATTTATGGTCAGGGTGAGGATGGAGGAGCCATTGATGGAGCAACCACCACTTTCATTGCCCTGTGGCATGAAGTGGAGCCAGCTTTTCCTCCCTCCCCACTTCTCTGATCTCATTGTGGAAAAAGTTGAATTTTGTAGCAACTTGAAGTCCGAGGCATTTCTGAGTGCATATGTTTTGCATGCCGTCCCAAGTATATAGTGTTTCCTGGATTAGTAGTATGTACATGTGGCTGGCAAGGAGGTTCTGTGGGTGTGTTGGGGAAATTGTCATAGAGTCTCTATGACTTCCTCTGAGGGGAGGCCCTTTTCTTTCCTCCCACTGTGGTTCACTGGTGGAACTTTGGCAGTAGAGTTTTCTGCAATGGTAGTGTTTGGGGGAAAGGGAAGACAGATTACTGACAGCAGACACGTCCGTTTGTCAGTGTGTCTCTGCTAGTGGAGCAGCACTTCATTTCTTGAAGTCCCTTTAGTTTTGATACCTTAGTTTTGATTCCTTAATGTATCTTTTTAGTACTGCTTGTGTTTTCCATTTCTCAGAGTGGTAATTGTATTCTTACGGCTTTTAGCTTTAATATTGTCTTCTAATGGTGTAAGCTACCTCTTGATACTCATTGTTTTCAGCTTTAAATATGATCTTCCAATGATGTAAGCCACCTTGGGTCCTTTTTAAGGAGAAAGGCGGGATAAAATATTTTAAATAAATGTTAAATATTTTAAATAAATACCCTGTTTTCCCGAAAATAAGACAGGGTCTTATATTAATTTTTGCTCCAAAAAACGCATTAGGGCTTATTTTCAGGGGATGTCTTATTTTTTTTATGTACAACAATCTAAATTGATTCAAATACAGTCCTGTCATCTTCTTCTGGTTGCTGCACAAGGGTGGAGGGCAGGGTTTCACTCAACTGGGGCTTATTCTTGGGGTAGGGCTTATATTACGAGCATCCTGAAAAATCATACTAGGGCTTATTTTCAGGTTAGGTCTTATTTTCGGGGAAACAGGGTAAATATAAATATCTTCTGATATTTGTGGCCCAGTATGTCAGTATTAAGAAATTCAAAGTTCAGGATTTGTTTCAATACAAAAATGGGTAAGCTGATACCCTCCAGAAGTCTTGGAAAATAATTCATATAGCTCCTAACCATTGTTGATAGAAATTGGATGATAAAGAGGATCAGTTCTAATGTAATGGAAATTTTAAAAATCTAAATTAAAATCCCTAAAATTGTTTTTTAAAGTCTTTTGTGGTGTGCAACTGAGCAACCACTGAATCTGTAGGACCGTGCTGTCCCATTTTTATGGTCCGCTTAGGCAAAACATGGGAGAACCAGTGTAGTGTATTGGTTATTGAGTGTTGGCTTGGGCTGGGCACTCACTGCCTTTCAGTGTAATCTATCTCGCAGGGTAGTTGTGGGGCAGAACTGGGGAGTGAGTGGTGGAGAAAACTATGGATGCTACCCCAAGCAGCCAGGGGGAACAGCGTGATAAAAACACTGGAACTGAAGTGTGAATGCGTAGGGTTGTGTAGCTAAAGCCTTGGTCTCCCAGTTCCAGAGGCTCATTCCAAGTGGCCAAAAGAGGAGGGGGGGGGGGGATCTGTCAGGTTGACAGCAATTTAGGTGGGACCTATAATGGTTTTATGTGGATTCTTCCAACATAGGGTGAGGTGCCACTTAAGCTGTAAAACACAGTAGAACTTTCCCCTGCATTCAGACAGTCAAGAACTTTTGACCTTTGGGGATTGCCCTTCAGGGTCCCTGCCTTTTCCAGTCTTGCAAAAGAGGTGTGTGGGGGGGGGGGGGGGAACCAGCTTAACAATCAGAATGGTTAAACCATTGTAAATTGTTTTTAAAGTTTGTGCTTTAAAGTATTTGGACTATTCTGGATTCTTTTCAGGTAATTGTATTGAAAGTACCCTCCCTGGAGAGCTATTGATAGAGGGCAGCTGAGAAACAAACTACCCGCCCTAATTAAGGAGGCACAACAGCCATTTCAGTTCATTGTCTTTTCTGGGAGGTGTGTGTGTGGGGGGGAGATACAGAGCAAACGCTAGATATCTTCCTGGAGCTTCCTGCACCTCCTCTTTCCTGGCAGTCCTGGGCTTGACCACTCTGTACAGCTTGGCTGCCCATCCAGCTCCTTAAAATAAAGTATTTTTTAATGTGCTCCCCCCCCCCCCCCAGTTGCAGACCTCTTGTTGCCATTCTTATTGGACTATGTGTGTATAAGGTACTTTTCTTCTGTAGCAATGTTTTCTTTTCCCAGAAGTGGCTGTTAACCTGTGCAGATCTGTTCTGCTTTCCTCCTTTTAGTTTGTAAAACCCTGTAATGATGACAGTGATGATAATTATTTGTTATAGTTATATCCAGCTTTTTCTCCACTGAGTTCAAAGCGGTTTTTATGGCTTTCCTCCCCACCACTTTGTTCTCAGAACACCCCTTGGAGGTTGGTCATGTTGCGAATGTGTGACTAGCCCGAGGTAACTTGGAATGTTGGACACGAATGAGGAGTTTGAACCACATTTCCAGAGTCTTAGCCCAGTATCCTAATTGTTACCTCCCCACCTCCACTAATGATTATGACAAATAGCCTGAAAGCATATATGTTGAGATTGAGATTTCCATTGGAGGGGACTCAAGGTGTCTATCCTTCTTGGCTCTTGTGTTGTTCTCTCCTATGATCTTCTCACTGGCCTTTGCAGTTTGAATAGCTTGGGTATTAAAGCCTACCTCACCAGAAGGCAGTTTTCATGGACATCCCAAGAACACTTGAGCTTCCTGAAGCACTGACTGGGATGGGGTTGATGGGGAAACACAGCCTTTGCCAATTTCGAAAGGATTCCATTGGTCTCCTCTGTAATCTTGGGCTCAGTCCAAAGGGTTGGGGATAACAATGCCTGAAACCTGCATGGGGAATCCTATACAAATTTGACTATACCTTGAAGCCATCCAGAAATGTGATTCTTCTCAACCAGCTGAGTTGGAGCATTTGGTGACCAACACGCGGGCCTTCTCTGCCCTGTTGCCAACCAGATTCTGAAATGCTCCCCAACCTCACCCTTTTGAGTCCATATGCCTTGTGAACTTTAGTTTACAGCTGAACATGTGTTTTTTTCCTGTGTGTTTTTTTAGCCAGGCCTTTTAATTCAAGTTAAACTCTTTTGCTTTGTGTATTATTTTTAGTTGCTTTTTATGCCGTGTGGTGGAAAGGCAAGGTATCCTTTTCACAAATAAAGTGAATAAAAATGTTTTTAAAACGTGACTGATTTTAAGTTGCCAGCTGGCAGTTTTCTCTCTCTGTTTCTACCTTTTATTGTTTTCTGATGTTTTAAAAAGCTTTTATGTCTTTATTACCATACTTCTGTAAGTTACCTTGGGAAGCAATCTCATTGATAAGGGGGTGGGGTGGGGGGTTAGGGGTCAAAATCTATTTTTCTAGATGCCTTAAAGGGAGGTTATTGTCAAAATAAGGACATGTTTGTCCCTCAGAGTTGGATTGGACTATAGATTATGAAGGTAAACACTTGAGTGTGCAGGCTCTGCTAGATTGTGACCTATAGCAAAGTGTTATTGTACTGTTGTGGAGTTAAAATTGAAACGTGAAGGGATGTGGGACTAGGAATTAGGAACTGGTCTGTTTTCCCTCTTGCTCAAGCACTCAAGATGGTTGATTTATTGTCTACTTACTTACTTCATTGAGTTCTGGACAGATGAGCTGGGCTACAGTTGAAAAAATCTGTCATGGCCAGCTGCATGAGTGGGTGTGAGCAAAAGAAATGTGTTTTGTGTGTGACTTTTACCAGTGTTTCACGTGGTTGGCAGTTTGGCAGGAACAAACCTGAGGTGTCCGTTTGGGGCTTAATGTGTTGCTAGTGTCTTTTAAGTCTTGTCCTTAAGATGCTGTGCCGGAACAAGCAGTCTGTGTGCATTTCTCTTTGTGCCATTGCGCTAAACATATCAAATTTTCCTGGCTGTGTGAGTAAAGCCATTGTTAGGTTTCAACAGGCACCTAAGTTTACTCACTTGTTCTTGGCCTCACCCTTTTCTTCTTCCTCCTCCCTTTGTTTCCCCATGTAGATAATAATCGCTTTGGGGCAGGAACCTTGTGTGTGTGTGTTTGCTTCCTTGCTTTTGTTACACTAAAGCACTGTGTACAGTTTGTGCTGTAAATAACAAGTTTATGTACCGTTTGTGTAAATAACAAGCTTAAGTCAAAGGGTTGGGAAAAAATGGAAGGCAGCAGGAAGAAAGGAAGAGTGAACACAAGATGGATTGATGCAATAAAGGAAGCCACAGCTTTGACTGAGCAAAGCTAGTCATGATAAGACATTTTATAGGGTACTAGTTCATAAGATTGCAATAAGTTGGAAGTGACTTGAAGCACATAATAGCAGCAACAATGATATTTGGCAATTCCTGGTGTAATTATTGGTCCTCACTTTCTTCTTTTTAAACATTATTCTAAAGCATTAGGAGTACTCTGTACCTAAAGCATTCAGTTGGAAGGGTCTGTGTGGCTGAGGTAAGAAGTGTCTCTTCAGGAAAAGTTAAAATCCACCTGTATTCAGGTAAGCTCAGGGCTGCAAAGGAAGAGTCCTGAAAATGTGCTAGGATTGCAGAACTTTGCAGACAGTGGGATTTTCAGATGGAAAATGTTGAGGTTGAGGTAGGCCTAGCTCCTCCCAAGCTTTCTGATCCTGCCCCAGTGCTTTGTGGGAGCTTTCTTTCTAAACAGGAAGCTAGGCAGAGCTAGGACTAGCTCAGTCTCAGAGCTTTCCAGATGAGGCCTTTCTTCCAAATGAGGCCTGTTTGGGTGTCTGTCTGTCATGTAGATCTTCCCAAATAGAGAACCATGGGCTTTGTTTTCCATGAAATAAAAAAATCCCATCCTTAGATGTGATTCGTTTCAGGTTAAAACTAAAACACCTGATGGCTGCCTGATAATAGGTCTTCTGGGTCTCATCTGTGTTTATCCTGAAATATGGGTAATGACATAATGTTAGAGACACTCGGGACCGCTAGTTCTCAGCCACTGGCCCTCCAGCTGATTATGGGCTTCAGCTTCGAGACACCTCAGGCCAGTGGTCAGAATTTCTGAGAGTTGTAGCCCAACATCATCTGGAGATTAAGAACCACTGCTCTAGATGCAGAAGTTTGGGAAATCAGAGTCACAGAAGTGGTCAAGTGTAGGATGTTTAATATAAATTCTGAATGCATTTGTGCAAGAATATATTCTAGACATTACCGTCTGCCCTTTCCTTGCCAATGACTGCTAAGTGTTTGCGTAGATGCCAGACTGATAACAAAACAAATGGTTTTGCGCATGATGTTGTGGAGGGCGTGTGAGCCTAAAATTGTCTCCTTTGATCATTGCGTATAAAGGAGCCTTTTCTAGCCTGATGTCTTCAGAGTGTTACCGTGTTTCCCCGAAAATAAGACAGGGTCTTATATTAATTTTTGCTCCAAGAAACTCATTAGGGCTTATTATCAGGGGATGTTTTATTTTACAGTCATGTTATCATCTTCTGGTTGCTGCACAATGCTGCACAATGGTGGAGGGCGGGGTTTCACTTAACTGGGGGTCATTTGGGGGGTAGGGCTTATATTACGAGCATCCTGAAAAATCATACTAGGGCTTATTTTCAGGTTAGGGCTTATTTTCAAGGAAACAGGGTAGAATATATAATTATGCAACCTATCATGTATAAATGTGTGTGTGTGTGTGTACACACACACATAATGAATGAGTTGTATTTGCATAATAGAACATGTGTAACCAATCACATTCTGTCTGATGTCTGCCGATAGGTGCTTAGAGGGTTTAACTTTCAGATATAAGAAAAAGTGACAGGATGAGGCTTCTCTGTTCATCTGATAACTTGTCTATTGATATGTCTGTTGATGTGTAAGTGTTCAGTTAGGACTATCTGCTATTGCTATGTTAGAAAATAAGATGTTATGAAACTGTTATAAGCCTATCAAGCACAAACCAAATCTATACCAAGCCAAATGTTCAAGTACTGTTAGTTGATTCTTCTACATGTTGTTCGGTAAATGTTTTTAAAGTTTACTGTGACTGTATAAATATTATTTCCTCTGCAGGCGCACACACTTGTATATCAAAGGAGAATATTAATCAAGATCTATGTGGGTTTTTTTTAGTACTCACGCTTAATCCACTGTGTGTACAAACTCTCAACATCTCAAACACAAAGGTGCTGGTCTACTACTCTCACTGTGCTAAGCCACCATGGCCAGCCAATATGGTAGGGATTGTGGTCTGGCCATCTAAACGACTCCACATTAGGCAGTACTAATATAGAGGAGATACATCAGGATGTGTGGAACAGCCATAATTCTGCTACAGCTGATTCATTCTTAATGGAGGTCATTTAGAGGAAGAGTTGTACTGGGATCATTGAGACCAGAATTTATAAAGATACTGGTTTCCAACATTATCCACCAACTGTGGCATGACTGCAGCTACTTGCTCTCATTCAGGGTGACCTGCAGCCCCCTTACAAAAGCAGTAGGCATATTGAATTCTGATGGACTGAAGCAGCTGAAGAGATTCCTGGATTGGGGCCAGAGACAATTCAACTGATAAATAGGAAGTGGTGTTGGTTATGATGGATAACTGAATACACATGTAGGAGCAATGTTGTTCAGTGACACTTCAGTTTTTTGCATTAAAAGCTATATATAGTGTAATCTGGGGTTCTGCTCAGGAAGAGTCCATAGTGGAACATCTTGTAACTTTACAGGATGAATGCAGAGTGAAGTCAGTGGGGTGGGAGCTCTTAGATTTGAGGTGGTCAGAAGAGGCAGGTTGTGGATCCTACATATCTTGTGTATCTTCCATGGCTGGTTGGAATATAATAAATTATCCAGAACACTAACACCAGGTTTCAGAATACAATATGGTGTTCCAGTAAAATAAAATGCAGAAATGTGTTCATCTTGTCTCCAAAAGTACAAATGAGACTTTATGCTGGTGGGATGGGATGGGGGGAACTATTTGGGAATTGCTATCCAAATGGTTTAAATATCTGGTTGCGGAGCCAGAGGTTGGGAGTTTGATTCCCCACTTTGCCCCCTTGACAAGGGGCTGGACTTGATCTATAAGGTCCCTTCCAACTCTGCAGTTCTAAGATGATGATGATGATTACAATATAAAATATATTTGCTCAATGATGGAGTTGCTACAGTCTTAACTCACCACCCAAAGAGCACATTCCTCTGATAAACAGACCAGGCTTGCCCCTTCTGCACTGGAGTGTTGCTGAGTTAAATGTTATGGTGTTCAAATGCTTTAAAGAGGCACACATCAAAAATGGTGCAGTTGCCCAATGAGTGACCATCACATGTTCATAGATGTGCATCTTCAGATGTCACTGGGAGGTACCCAGAGAAGTGACAAACACAATCCGCAGGGTGAAGGTATGAGTCAACTCTTTCCTGACCCATTAAAACTGTCTTCTCCTGATAACCAGTAGTTGTTTCCCATTTTGCCATGTGGCCAACCTGGGAGTGGGTTTACTGCATGTAATTAATTCCTTTGGTTTGTCCCAGACATGAGCATCCTGTTTGTTTTGAAACCCTGTATAGAACAAAATACAGCAGTGGTTCCCAACCTTGGATCCCCAGATGTTCTTGGACTATAACTCTCAGAAATCCTGGCCAGCATAGTTAGTGTTGAAGGCTTCTGGACGTTTTAGTCCAAGAACATCTGGAGACCCAAGGTTGGGAACCACAGTCTTGGCTCCATACCCATGGATTGTATTGAGTGACACAATACAGGGTCTGTTTACATTGCTATGACAACTTCAGCATGTTTTATTCCTGAAAGCTTTTTAAAAAATAGAAAAATATTAATTGTGCAAAACTTTTTGTAGGCACAGATGTTGCAGTTTTTCTCACATGAGTGATACGGTAGTAATACAACATTGGCCGAAGGTGAACCAGTTTGGGTTAACATCATTCTGGTATATGGAAAGCCTTCAGGGATCTGTTTCTTTGATGAAACACCCCCTCTCTGAGTTACTGTGACCGTATAAAGCTGTGCCATTTCCAGTGCAGTATTAGAAATAGGGGCAGTAGTAGTTGATAGATATAGCATAATAGATATTCATGTGTACGTAAGCATCAGAGCTTTGAGAAGTTACTGTTTTGAGCTACAACTCCCAGAATTGTCCATGCTGGTTGAAGAATTCTGGGGCCAGAAATAACCTTCCCAGGCTTTGTATATAGAGATAATTTTAAAAGCTTGGGAACTTAAAAATTTATTTCCCTGACTGGACTGCCCCTGAAGGTCGGGGTTGAATTACTTGGGGTTGTAAAGAAGGTGAGCGATTATGCTTTCTGACTTGAAGGAGGCCAAGGTGATCTCTGGTTCTGCTTGCTAAACCATAGTAATTCCACAGGCGTCTCTTGCGATACTATTGTTGCTGCTGCATGAATGGGACAAGCAGCAGCCCTGAGTCAATGGCACTCTTCAATTAATCTTGTTTTGTGGACTTGTTTACAAAATTTATGTACATGTAAAAAAAATCTCAAACTATAAGGGTAGTATGCTGAGTATTGATGTACCTTTACTATAGTGAGGACCTATATAAGCTGATAGTACTGCTTATATATTTTGAAGAATAATGGCCTATTTGTTACTTAGTGAAAACTGCAAAAAAAGTGAAAGCTTTCTTTCTTCTTCGTGGTCTCTGTGAATGCACACTAATGGGTTAATCTGCGCCTGCGCAGAGCAGCCTCGGAACTTTCCAGAGCTCAAGCACATGGTGCCGAGACCTCCCACACGCTGCCTTTAATTCCGCCCCTGGCACCGGGTGCCTCAGTTCCTTTCTTACCGCCGCTGCTGCTGCAGCATCTCGATAAGAACTTTCGCGTATTTCAATTCCTTACCTACTCATTCTTGGACCTCCCTGGCTTCATTTCGGACCTCTGACTACTCTTCTTCGCAGTGAGTTTATCTAAAGAATAAAAACGGACTGTTGCACCAGTTGTTTGGGGTGCAGAGTTTATGGCCGCACCGTGCCTCTTCGAGAGGTGCGTGGTCTGTTTGAACAAGATCCCCCTCTCCAACGGACACTCGCGGTGCTTATTTTGTTTGGGGGAAGAACACCAGCCGGCCCTGTGTGGCTTCTGCAAAGGCTTCACCAAGCCAGCCCTGAAGTTGAGGCTCCAACGCCTCCACTCATTTCTTTGGGAAAAGTCCCTCTCGCCATCTCAGGGTACCCCCATGGATCCTCCGTAGCCTGAGAATCAGCCCTCGGTAGTGGGATCTCCGCCTGCTCCCAAGACCCAGAAGGGAGCTAAGATGGCAGCCAAGTCTAAGACATCGTCCTTGGGCTTGAGGTCGACGGCCACGGCGTTGGCGCCAAAGCCTCCCTCGGTTTCGATACCGAATAAAAAGACTTTTTGGCTCCTAAGCCTCCACACTCGGTGGATACCATGCCACCGATCCCGGCAACATTCGGTATGCCTGAGCCTGCTGTCGGGAGATGAGGAGGAATCGCCACCGAGGCAAGAGGCCCTGCCGTCCCCATGTGTCAGTGATCTTCCTGACTGGGAGAACACCTTGATGGAGGTGGCGCGATTGGTGCAGGCTAGCCCGCGAAACCTCTCCAGGCTCGATAGCTTAACAGGCCTCTGTTTCACCACTGGAGTCTGTACATTTGGAGGTGCTGCGGAAAAGGACTCACAAGGCTAGACACCTTGAGCCAGCCATCGAGCCCGAGCCCTTTAGGCACTCATCGGCCCCTGGGCATGAGTATGCACATTATGCGAGGTCGCGATACTATGATTATCCTCCATTTCTGGACTCGGAGGACTTTAAGCTCTTTCACCCAAGGGTCTACAGGTACGACCCGTACCATCGATATCATCAATACCGGCACTATTCACTTCACTCTCTCCCTCTCCTCCTCGAAATCAACACTTCGATGATCACCCATCTGGCACTGAGGGAGATTTCTACCCTCCACCTCGACCCTGCAAGAGACGCCTTCCTCCGAACTATGCCTTTGCTATGGAAGCTAAGCGACCGTTTTGTCTGGTCCCGGTCCCTGAGAGTGGGCAAGCGGGCTCGAAGCTTCCATGTTCCCCACCACGATCCTCTGCCAGGCCAGAGGCAGGTAGTCTCCCGGGCCAAGACAATACTGTTACTCCTCATCTGCCCCCTGGTAGGGGATGCTATTCCCCTTCAATTGACCAAGAGGCCTTTGATTCGGACTCTTTGGAATCGGTGGGGGAAGAGGACTCACCTCCTAATATTCCGACGCCAGCGTCTGATGTGGTGGATAGTCATCCTCCTTCGCCGTCGGAGGATTATTCTTCATATACCCAGCTAATCCTCCGCATTGCAAAAGTGCTTGAAATTGATGTTGAACAGCCTGTGGTGAAAAAAGTAGATAAGGTGTATGAGGGCATAACTCATGACCAGTCCCCACCTCTCAGGCTTGGCTTTATTCCTTCTTTGTTGGAGCTTATGAGGGAATCCTGGGTGAAGCCGTCCTCCTCCTACCAAATCCCCAAGAGGGTGGAAAATCTTTATAAAACCTATGGGGAGAATACGGAGTTCCTCTCGAAACATCTTTTGCCGAACTCCTTCGTGGTAGATGCCACTCATAATAGAGCTAGGAATTGCTTGACTTCAACGCCTAATAACAAGGAAGGCCGCAAGTTAGATGTCATTGGCCGAAGGATGTGCTCTTTGGCCTCATTTGTCTTGAGAGTAGCCAATTACTGTGCTGCCATGGGGGCCTATCATTGCCACCTTTGGAACTTAGTGTTACCCATCCTGCAGGCGGTGCCCAAGGATGTCCGGACTCAGGGCCTCTCATGTCATCAGGAGGCCATGGGGTTGGCTAGACAGGAGAGCATGTGGCTTGTCATATTCTAGATGCGGCGTCTAAACGACTGGCCACGGCTGTTTCCCTGCGTCGCCATGCCTGGCTCCACTCTATGGGAATTTCTGAGGACGCGAGGGCTAGGATTGAGGACCTGCCATTTGATGTCATTGGCCTCTTTGATGAGAAGACCGATGAAATTCTGGACAACCTGTTGAAACTAAGGAAGACAGCCAGGTCTTACTCTAGCCAGCAGTCCCGCCCCAGGGGCTCCTGGCGCCGGCCTTATCAACCAAGAAGTTTCCAAGACCGCCAGAGGCCTCAAACCTCAGGGTTTTCGTCCTCGTCCTCTAAGCAAGTTGGCAGGCAGCGCCCACATCAGCAGGCGCGCCGCCTGGACCGGAAAAACAGGCAGCCTCTTTGACACCTTTACCTTGCCTACAGTTGACCCTTCAGTTCACCTTGCCCCCTTCTTTCACTCCTGGTGCTCTATTACATTGGACTCCTGGATTCTTTCCATCATAGCCAGGGGCTATGCCATTGAAATTGATAGTCCCCTATCACAGGCCACTTTATGTCCACCACCCCCTCTCCTCCTTTGAAAGATGAAATCCGGGCTCTGCTCCAGAAGGATGCTATCGTCGGTTTGCATCATCCTGATGTTTCATTGGGATTTTATTCCGGATATTTTACCATCCCAAAGAAGGATGGGGGACTCCGCCCTATACTTGACCTCCGCAACGTGAACGGGTGTATTACTCCTCGGTGGTTTCGTATGGACTCTCTAGAGGCCACCATTCACATGCTCCGACTAGGTGACTGGTTTAAAGTTATAGATTTGAAGGACGCTTATTTTCATATTATCATCAGATCAGATCACCGGCGTTTTCTCAGGTTTTCAGTTGGAGGAGTAACATACGAGTTCAAGGCCCTTCCCTTTGGATTATCTAATGCCCCTCGGGTATTCACCAAGTGTCTGGCCCCTGTGGTAGCACATTTGCATCTTCAGGGCATCACGGTGTTTCCATATTTGGATGACTGGCTGCTGGTAGCACAGTCCGACTTGTAGGCAGAGAGACATAAGGAGTTAACTCTATCTTCTATCGACCCTAGGCCTGAAGGTCAATGTGGAAAAGTCAGCATTGTGTCCTACTCAGCAAGTGGCTTATATTGGAGCAACCTTGGATGCCTTATCAGGTCGAGCTTCTCTCCCTCTGGACAGGATTGCAACGGTCAAAACCATGCTATGCTTTTTCCACCTGGGAGCATGGGTGCCAGCCTTCCAGGTTCAGCGGCTGCTTGGCCTCATGGCATCCACCACAGCTGTGGTACAGCATGCCCGCCTGAAAATGAGGTCACTGCAAGCATGGTTCCTTTTGCTGTTCTTGGTGGCGCTGGATCCGACCAAGCGTTCACAGCTCACGCCCGAATTGGCCGCTCAGTTGGCTTGGCGGAACCATCCATCAAATCTGCTGATAGGAAGACCCTTCGGCCAGCTGTCCCCGGGGCTTCAAATAACTACAGACGCCAGCCCGACAGGCTGGGGTGCTCATATGGGCTCTCACACAATCCATGGCCACTGGTCTTCGACGGAGACGCACCTTCACATCAACCAGTTAGAGCTCCTGGCAATTACCAAGGCATTTCGGGTGTTCAAGAGTCTCCTGGTCGGTCGGGTGGTCCAGGTTGCAACAGACAACACGACGGCAGTGCACCCATTCGCTCCACCTGTTCTACCTTGCCGTTGACCTGTGGGAGTGGTGCTTTGTATGCCACATCTACCCGGTAGCAGTCCATGTGGCAGGCGAGGGGAATGCTTTGGTGGACAACACCATCTTTCAGCAGCTTTGCCATAGATGGGGCAATCCGCAGCTGGATGTCTTTGCGTCTCAAGACAACAAAAAGTGCAAGAATTACTACTCCAGGGTGGGCGTAGGCCTCCTCTCCCTGGGGGATGCCTTTATGACAAGATGGACTTCACACCTGCTCTACATGTTCCCTCCCATTCCACCTCTGCAGATAACCATTGTGAAGATTTGGCAGAACAACACAAATGCCATCCTCATAGCCCCCTGGTGGCCCTGCCAGCCGTGGTTCTCCATGCTCCGAGAAAGGGCATCGGACTACATCCGACTAGTGCCTGTTCCCCACCTATTGACCTGGGACCAGGGCAAGATTTTCCATCTGGATCTGGAGTCTCCACCTGATGGCGTGGAGGCTTCCCCGTCTATAGCAGAAGTTCTTAGTTTGGCGCGTAAGCGCTCCACCTCCTTGACATACAACTATAAGTGGAAAGCTTTCTGTAGGTTTACGTCGGCCCGTCACTTACCTGTCAGCCCAACATCCCTCGACGCAGTCCTTCAGTTTCTGCTCTACTTGTTTCAGCAGGGTCTTTCCCACTCGACTTTAAAGGTGTATATGGCCGCTATAGTGGCCCACCAGCCGCCTTCTTCTCATGCAGCTACGCTGTTTCGTCACCCCACCTTGAAACAGTTTTTGCGAGGACTGAGGAACATGCGCCTGGCCTACAGGCCTCTCATGCCGCAGTGGTCGCTCCAGCTTGTCCTGAACCGGCTTATGAAGTCTCCATTTGAACCCTTAGCTCCAGCATCAGACCACCTTTTGACGTTGAAGACCGTGTTTCTTCTCACAATCACCTCAGCTCGGAGGGCAGGGGAGATGGCTGCCTTGAGGGTGGATCCTCCCTTCCTCCAGTTTCACCCTGACAAGGTGACCCTATACCCAGATCTCTCCTTCCTTCCTAAGGTGCCATGTTCTTTTCATTTAAGCCAGCCAATTGTGCTGCCCACCTTTTTCCCAGCACCTACCTCACCACTAGAGAGAGCATTACATTCTTTGGATGTTAAGCGGGCCCTCTCTTATTATGTTCATCACACTGCCACGTTCCGCACTTCGAAGAGGCTCTTTGTAGCCTTCCAGGGCCCTTCTAAGGGTGCGCCAGCCACCTCTCAGGCCATCTCCAGATGGATTGTTTCGGCTATTCTCCTTGCGTACCAGTTGGCTCAGGTACGCAAGGAGAATAGCCGAAACAATTGGCTCCACTCCCAGACACGGTTAAAGCCCACTCAATGAGGGCTGTGGCCTTTTCAACCGCATTTCTCAGAGGGGTGGACCTCGCGGACATCTGTAGAGCTGCCACATGGGCCACGCTGTCTACCTCCGCGTACCACTACCGGCTGGATGTCCGGGCCAAGGCTGAGGCTGCCATGGGGCGTGCTGTCCTAGCTTCAGTGCTCTCGTGATGTCCCTTCTCCGGGTAAGTCAGCTTGCTAGTCACCCATTCGTGTGCATTCACAGAGACCACGAAGAAGAAAAAGAGGTTACTTGCCTGTAACTCTGGTTCTTCGAGTGGTCCTCTGTGAATTCACACTCCCCGCCCTTCCTCCCCGCTGTCCGTCACGTGAGCCCTTCGCGTGCTGTGCAGCGGCGGACGGTTCTACGGCACTGAGGCACCCGGTGCTGGGAGCGGGGTTAAAGGCAGCGTGCGAGAGGTCCCGGCACCATGTGCTCGAGCTAGAAAGTTCCAAGGCTGCTCTGCGCAGGCGCAGATTAACCCATTAGTGTGCATTCACAGATGACCACTCGAAGAACCCGAGTTACAGGTAAGTAACCTTTCTTTCTTTCTTTCTTTCTTTCTTTCTTTCTTTCTTTCTTTCTTTCTTGTTCTTTTTGCTGTTAAACTCCACACACAACACACACACACACACACACCCTTCACCTCTTGTTCCTCAGGCCTTTCCACACACATCCCTCCTTCTCACTTCCTGGTAAGCCTCTGTTTCACAGCACACATGCATTTTTCAGTTACTCATGTTCTCCTTTTCCTTTTTGGTGTTCAGTAGACTTCTCCCCCCCCCCCCCCCCCTTGTCTTTGTATACACAGAGAATGGTCCAGTCCTTTCCTCCTTACTTTTCCCTACCGTCGGCTGTAAGGTGGGTGTGACATGGAGCATGAAGCAAGGTCCTGGCAACAAGGCATGCTCCTGAGAGTCAAATGTGTATGTGTATTTCAGAGGCTAAAATTAGAATGATTACACAGAGCCCTCCTTGCTCACCAGGAAGTGAAGAGAAGCTGAGGAGGGTGAGGCTTCTTCGGCAGGCTTTTGTTAGGGCCTCTCCTAAGAGAGTTTATGAGATTGCAAGTTGAATGGCTGAATTAGTTTGTACATAAGGGGTAAAAAAGCTGCCTGACTTTTTCTGATAAAGAGAGGCACGGCAAAGCTGACGCCATTCCCCATTTTATTACTGTAGTTGCAAAATCTGCCCTTTGACATCCGACAACTTCGGTGGAAGTTGAAGTTGCCTTCTCTGCCCCGGCTCCACCCATGTCTCTTTCTTCATGTTGTTTGCTGAGGGCAAGTTACAGTTTGTATCACTGACTTAAGATTTAGATGCAAGAATCCTTCATGTGTCAGCCCTTCTACATTTTAATGTAATTTGTGTAGATTAGCTGGTTTCATGTGGGGGAAACAACTGTTTTGCTCTTACAGGTCTGTACAAGTAGAGGCATACTACCTCTTGACTCCAGCCCCCTGCTTTCTGAAAATGCATGTATATTTTCTTTAGGCTTATTTCCCATATTTGAACTTCGCAGATTTAACAAAATCTCAAATGTTCTCCATGGATAAAAATGCTCTCCTATTATAAGGCGACATCTCCAGCCTGTGCTTAACCTTTTCGAGTGAATTAGTTACTTTTCCTGCTGCCCGGGAATTAATGGAACTAACTGGGCTGTGTGAATAAGTGCTGTAGAGATTTGCCTCCTCTCCCAGGTTGTAACTTCATGCTGAATTTTCCTAGGCATGATGCCGTGTGTGGTGGTAGTCGTGGGTGTGTACGTGTATGAGTGTGTGTAACCATTCTCTGAAGCAGGTGAAAACCTTTCCAACAGTGTGTTGTAACTGTACACGATTTTGCATTTCATCATTCCGTGGTGTTTGCTTTGTGCTGGTACACGAACTGCTTTGTGTACAGTATTTCCCAGGTTTAGAAGATCTCCCACCTCTCAAGACCCAGAACAGTTGCTGTCTGTCTGTGACTTCTCCAAACAAGTGCCTTCCAGATGTTATTGTTTTGAAATGCATTTTTAATACTATTTTTATCTATGGGTTTTTAATATACTTGTTTAATTCTTTTTAATATTGTAATAATTGCTATGCCGTTTATTTTTTAATACTGTAAGCCACCTTGGGTCTCTTTTGGGAGAAGGCGGGGTGAAAATATTTTAAATAAATACATAAAATATTAAACTTTCACTCGTGTCATCTCTGACTACTGGCCACACTTGCTAGGACTGCTGGGGTTTTTCAGTCCAGAACATCCGGAGGCTACCAGGTTGATCCTGAGGCAGATCGGCCTTCTGGCTGAGGCTCATTTTGGAAAGGCTATGTGTGTGGGGTGTGTGTGTGTTGTTTTTAGTTTTAAAAAAGGGCATTGGCTTTTAAAGTTGGTATATGATTTCACAGAGCAGTGTTATGCAAGCACCCCTAGTATGGGTGTCCTGGCCAGTGACTTGGGGGGGGGGGGAGAGTGATTGTAACCCAGTTGGAGCAGAATTCTTGGTGAGGAGCTACTGCTTGCTCGTTCTGTAACGTTTCTGTTTGTTGTGGTAACGCACAGCTGCTCTTCATCACCACAGGGCCATTAACATGGGGTGCTCCCTTTTAGAGAAGGCAGCCCTGTCGAAGTAGTTCCTGTGCTCTGTGGAGGGTTTCATTAGACATACTACTTAGAGACGAACACATTTCATTTATCACTAGGATAGTAGTATTAACGGTAGTGTTTATGCCAGGTTACATGGCGGAATATAGTTCTTGTGAACTGTTGTAATTTTGTGACAGAGGAAACTGCCCTTTAGCTAATATGAATCCAGACACTCACTGGGCCTATTGCCTAGAAATTATACCCATTGCCTTGCTGTTGAGGAGGCAGAGTAAGGCTTTGTATTACAAAACAAACAATACTTTGTGGTAAAGGTGTCCTAAATCTACTAAGAGTTCACATCCATGTGTTTTGTTACAGGATAAAACGTACTCAGTGAGAATTGAAGAGAGAATTGAACAAGGACAGAGCTAGTATTTAAAGTAGTTTTTGCAAGCTTTCGAGTAATACTGAACTCTTCCTCAGCCTTGTCTTTGTCTTTGCAGTATTGCGTCAGTCTGATTAGTTTGTTAGGATCCTCTCCTCATCCCCCCCACCCCCTGGAATTCAAAATATGTGGAAGCAACTAAATGGAACAGGGGAAACTGGGCAGGATGGAGAGGGTTCTGCCGTGGCACATTGTATCACAGTACGCTTAGTTGCTTAAGACTTCAGATTTTCATTTTTCTCCTTATCCCACTTCTAGTTAGAAGGCCCAGCAGCTTGTTTAAAGAGAAAAATTTGCTGTATTTAAAACATCCATTGTTTGGATTTGTTTACATACTGTGTGTGTGGAGAGGTATATTTTACAGAATTGGCTGAGAGTTGATGATGCTGGGATTGGACACTGGATTTTACCTGTGGCCATCACACCGGATGAACTGCAGAGTGAGGAGAAGACAAATCTGTTTTTAAAAATAGTCACAGTCATGAGATGTCCATGTTTCCTTTTGCATATGGCTTCTATGTGAACCTCTGCTCACAGGAAGAACCACTGTGTTGGCAGTGGAGATATGCGGCCTTAAAGATGGTGAACACACATTTTGCTGGGAAGGCTTTTGGGCACTATAAATGTATCTTTATCAATAAAAACAGTTAACAAAATGAATAAATGTGTTGGGTTGAACAGCTTAGTGAACGGCATAGTTGGGGTTTTGTATACAAAATTCTTGAGGAGGAAGCTTTTAAAAAGACTGAATGCTGAGCAGCTATTATGTGAGATAGTGTGCTGTGCAATCGCTATGTGAGGCCATGCATTTAAGAACAGTTGTTAAAAAGCCGTCACCCCATAGGCCATTTATTGCAACTGCAGGGCTAAATACTCTAAAATGCTGTAAATTCAAGCAGCATCTTTGACAGATTCTAATCTCAACAGATTTTGGGCTAAAGTTGTGAGAGCCTCAATTTGTGTGGGTTCTTCCTTAAGTGAACTGTTAACACTCCTCTCTTCGGCTTCAGTGTAAAGGCATTTTATTTATCTCTGTAGTACAGGAGCAGACCTATTATACTTGTGATTCTGAGCCCATTCAGTGAACCAATTCTCAGTATGGATCCTTATGTATCCAGAACAGCATGATCTTGGTTGCAAGAGGGAGATTGGTGGATTTGAGGAAACCTGAAGCCCTTATGGCTTTTAGAAAAAACAAAATGATCATACCTAAAAATATGCCAGGAGGAATCCCCAGAGGATTTCACTGACTATTCCGCAGGCTCCCCAGGCATAGGATATTGTTAGTGGTAGAGAAGAAACTGGAAAATGTGCACAAAGTGTTAATGGAGTATTCTAGGAGAAGGTATAGTTGGCTGGCAGGAATTTATACCAGAAACACCCACACTGCAACATTTTGTTGATGCAGATTTCTCATGTAATTGTTATATTATAACTTGAATTTTCATTAGGAATGCAGTTTCAGAAGGTGGCCATTTAACAAAAAGCTGCACCATGTTGTGTTTCATAAGACCTGTGCTACAAACTAGAAATTAACCATGTTCAAGGAGCCACCTTCCACACATTAGCATGCTTTACTTGCAAGTAACACCTTGTGTGCAAGGAATCCTTCATCTTTTTATAAGGCTGCTTTGTATTATTTTTGTCTGTTGATACTCAACTTTTATATAAGTAAAATAGTGTGCTGTTGGATCTTACTGTATTTCCATATCGTGGGAAACTGTAGTACTCTGAGATTTGCATGATATGGATGTGGAATAATATAAGCTTGTTTGAGTTTTTCAAATGAAATTAGTCTTCCTCACCACCAACTCCATCAGAAAGCCTGGAAATAATTGTGTTAAAAAGAAAATAAAACTATTATGTGAGTTGAAACACACTACCCAAAAGAAATCCCATTGACTAATCCCACAGTTGTCTATTTAAAGATCAGGTTACTGGGGTTCCTAAGGCTGAGTGACACATTTGTTGATTAGGAAATCCAGCATGCTTGGTATTGCGTACATAACATGTACTTCACTGCATAGACATATATAATATTAGCCATATATGCATCCCATCTGGGCACTCTGTCACCCTTTTTCTGGATGGATGTCATGTGGAATTCATTAAATTGGAAGGGTTTTGAGCAGGTGGAGAATGGGCGCACCTACCACCAGTACATTGCTGAATGAATGTGATTTATGAGCACAAACTTTGACCTATTTATTTGTTTTCAAACTTATATTACTTTACAGTAATGTTTCTACTGTGTACCAGTTTACAGTATTTTTGATGTAATATTCCCCCCCCCTCCCTCCTGTAGACCCATCCTTGGCGTGGTTAGTAAATAAAAGGAAAGGCTGGTTTCCTCTGCATTTAAAACCCTTCTTTCTTTCTTTTTAACCTCAAAAACCTCATTCCTCTGACATAGGGAAAGAATGTATTTCCATTTGAAGGAGGTGTGGAGATAATACAACTCATCAGAATTGGAATATGGAAGTCAGGCCAGCTCTATTCGCATAAAAATTATAAATAGTGTTCAAATGAACATATACTAGTAGCTTGAGCTTAGGGGTGGGGATGCTGAATTCCACCCTAAAGGGAAAGTTGTCTGAAAAGGTTGAGAACTATGCCAGGGCGTGACAGAACAAACAGGCAGGTGTGGGGCAGGAGGCTTGCCTCTTGTTTGATGCTTAGAGTGGCTGCACCTCTTAGGGATAGTGTTTTGTATCATTTTTTGTTTGGTTTCACAATTGACAAAAGTTGAAAGTACTGCAGAGTCTGAGAGACAGACTGAACAACAATATTCCTGGATCAGTTTGTAACTACCCAATTAGGGTTGCCAACAAAATGAATCCTTCTTAATAGTCTCCTGAATCTGGCATGGGATGGGGGGGGGGGGTTCATTCTGGACAAATGTTTCCAGTGCAAGAGGGAAACTGAAGGGAAAATCTTGTAAAATGCTCTCTTTCTGAATTTTTGAGGCAGGGGAAAAGACACACACCCTTTATTTCTGTTCCCAAGCTGAGAATCACATCCTGTAATTTAGGGGACATGATTAGTTACACCCTTCATCTCTTACCCTACTTCAAAGTAGTATTTCTTTTTGGCGTTTAGATGGAAGCTTAATTTGGTCTTCTGTGTGTTTTTATTCCAGGGTAGTTAGGGAATGAATCCAGATTGGAGCTGCTGCCACTCCTTGATATAACACTTTCATAAACCCAGGCAAGCACACCTTGAATTGTATACCTGAAAGGACAGTTAGTGTGTAACTGCTTGGTTTAGTGATCTTGTGGGTTCTTCTCTGTGGGCTGTCTTTCCCATAGCCTCTTCCCACAAGCACTATGTCAAGCCAGTTTATCAAGTACCTCATGGAGACAGTTTATATGGATGACAGAGTGTGCCTAACCTAGTTCAGTTAAGTCAGAATGGCAAGAACTAGCCCAGTTTAATTGAGGAAGATACCATCTTGCCGGGGAACTCATAGCTTCAGAGTCCACCTTGAGACTTTTTTGGGCAGTTTATGGGGTTGTATCATAGCAGACATGTGAGCGGTTTGTACAGTTCCCTGGGGTTGCCTCATCATAAGTGTATACCGTCAAATTACCATGATTCTGCAACAGGCCAGAATGGTGTGACTCTCGAGGACTGTCTCCCTTCCTAATTTCTGTCATCACTTTCGTTTCAGGCCTAGGTGGGGAGAGAGCAGAGAAAATGAGGAAGCGTGCTTTCTGTGTGGGGGTGGCAGTGATGCCAGAAAGATAAGAGGGCACCAGTGGGGCATGTCTAGGAGTTCCCCAGAAAATGTAGCCTGGTGCTCAGTGATGCAAAACAGGCAAGCTTCACTTGGGTCTATGTAGGCTCCGAAAGAGAGAATCTTTCACCTCGGAAAATATTATTGCCCTAGAGAAGGGTGGGGTTTTTTTTCCAGTCATGGGAAATGGGCCCTCCCATGACTCAAAAAAGCCCCCATTTCTTTTGCGTGATGTGAAATTCTGCAAAATGTACACATTTTTATAAGTGTGCATGCTTCATGCTGATGGCATACCATTCAAGAATTTTTGCAGATATTTATAACTGTGAGAGCAATTTTATTTTCTTGTAGTTTTGGAGGAGGTATATCAATACCTAATGAAACTTAGTTTGCGATAACAAAACAAGTACAACAACTTGTCTCTACTGCTTTTCTGTGTGTTCAGGGTTACACCAGTGTTTTGTTGTGATTCCCCAGAATTGTATCTGTCTTTTCCAAATCAGAAGACAAACTACCCTGCTTTCCACATATGTGGCAGGATCCACTGATCTGAGTTACTGACTTGAGAGACATGTCAGAGTACACGGTCCAGGCTGCAATCTTTTAAATCCTTGAATTTTGCTTCATTTTAGTTGTTTGTTGTTGTCAAACTGTAACATTGAGTATGAATGGCTTAGCAATCAGTTCTTTCACCACCTTGTTTCATCCATTAATTATTGTGTTTCTGTAAACTTTTATTTACTGGCATAAATACAGTCTTTGGACAATTTACAAAGACAGACAGTAAAATAACAAATATGACAATAAAACCAAGTAAAACAGTCAAAGAAGAGTAAGGTAACAGTGGCATTAAGAGCCAGCAACGGAACATAAAACAGTAGCACCAGTAATTAAATGTCTGTCAGGAAAGGGAAGGTCTTAGCCTGATGTCTAATTACTACTGGTGAGAATGCCTGGTGGCTCTCTTGGAGGGCACACCATGGATGGGAACCACTGCCATGAAGACTTCTGCCCTGATAGCAACCCCGTTGCTCTCTTGTGTCCAGTGGCACATGGAGAAGGTACTCGGAGAATGTTAGTAATGGAGCAGGGACGTATTGGAGCAGGCTCTCCTTCAGATAGGGGCAGTGGTTAGATAATTGTTTTGTAGGTTCCAAGACCTATGAACTCGGGTTCAAACTGTTATCAGGATCTTGCCTGTAGAAGAAGCCAGAAATGAGAAAGAAGCCAACTCCTTGTACAGACAAGTACCTTCTGTCCATGAGACGTATTGCAGATAAGAGCAAGCCTTTCCCACATCACATGCTGTCCCAAAAAAAGAGAGAGTTTATGTATTGTGTTTCAGCCGCTGGACTTGAATTTGGCTCAGCTTCCTGCAAGTCTGTGAAAATGGTGTGTCCCAGTTTCACATTGTACTGATTGGGGAATTTTAATATCTTGACCAGCGACTAAATTTGTCAGGGAGACAGCAGAGGAGGGGTGGGCATGTATCTCCCTCTCCAGCTCGTTGGACTGAAAACCCCACCACCACCTTCCTTCCCTACTGGCTGCACCGGTTAGCGTAGACAGGAATTTTAGACCAACCTGATCTGCAGGGCTACACAGTCCCCACCCCTGCTCTGCTCTGTACTTCTTACTCAAGAGAGGAGAGGGTGCAATGTCTTGCATGCATACATGTGGTGAACAAGTGCTGGGGCTGTTTTCTTGCATTGCACCTGAGGGATAGCTGGCTGTTCAGAGTAGGAGGAAATAGCCTTGAGGAACCATTGTGTTAGTGCTGTGCTGACTGAGTTCAGGAACTCTTGAGTCCTAATCCTCTTTCCCTTTCTCTTCTCCAGATGTGCACACCCAGCAATACTCCAGCCACACCTCCCAACTTCCCAGACGCTCTTGCCATGTTTTCCAAGCTTCGGACTTCAGAGAACCTCCAGAGCAGCAACAGCCCCATCACATCCATGGCTTGTTCTCCTCCGGGTAGCTTCAGTCCGTTCTGGGCTTCTTCGCCTCCCAACCATCAACCTGCCTGGATCCCTCCTTCATCGCCCACCAGCCATAACCTCCACCACCATCTCCACCATCAGCAGCCCATGTGGCCTCCTGTGTCTCAGCAGGGGCCCCCCCAGCAGAAAGCCATGACGGCAATGGATGGCCAGAGATAAGACTTAATGATTTTGAAATGGGGAAGAAGTTTTGTTGGGGGGGGGGGGGGAGAGGGTGTGGCAAATCCAGGGGGGGCACAGGGAATGGGGTGGGGGTATCTTTTTATTTTTTCCTGAAGAGCGCACTGGAATATTTTATAGGTTTTTTTTTTAACTGATGAGATTTCATCAGTCCTTCCCTTGTTCCTTTCTCCCCTCCCACCCCCCATGCTGTCTACTCTTCAGGAGACTTAATAAATGATCTCTTCTCTTTTTTTAAAGGAAAATATATATATAACTATAATATATAAATATATAAATATATCTAATGTATATACATCACAAGTGAAAGAATTGCAAAGATCCAGGTGGCTTTTCTGAGAACACTGCTTGGAAAGAACGGTGGCCATGTTGGATCCAAATGGTTTTGTTTCCCTTGAAAAACAGGGGAACAAAGAGCTCACACTGGCCGTTCCCTTATTTTTGTTGCCCTCCCCTTCCTTTTGGTTTCTGGTTGTCGGAAGAGGCCTGTAGTAGTTCTAGTTGAGGGGCTGTGAGGAAATCCCTTGCTAAAGGAAACCACTGGTCTCTCACACGGCAGGCCTCAAATTTAGGTTTGTGTGTGCCAGGAGCCAGAAGGGATGCGAAAAGTCCCTGCTGAAACACAGGTACCTCAGAGACCCTACGTGGCTGTGGCATCACCTGCGGGACAGAATCTGGCTGCCTTGTGTCATGAATGAAGGGGACTTTTTTCTTTTTTCTTTTCTGCTGCAGAGCTGGCCTGTAAGCCACACAAGGAGCCTGAAAAGAAATGATGGAGTAGTGCAAAAGGCCTCTGCTATTAGATACATTGTGGGGGCTCTCTCTTTTATTTTGAGTAGCATGTCGAATTCTGCCCATGATTTGGTGCATGCATGGAAGTGGTATATATTTCCCTGCCATCTTCAAGGGGAGCCGGTACATGCACACTCTGGGAAAATAATGTCAATAACCAAATCCTTCTGGCTGTGTACAAGGGGTGTGGTTTATTTTGGAGTGGGGGGTGGGAATGCTCTCGTTTGGGTTTCAACTCTTCCCCCACCCCAGTTTTGGCCTGTTGAAGCTTTTTTGATGATTGCAGCAGGTGTGCCCCAGGTAGCTGAAACTGGCTGTGTCTTACTCTGTACCATGGACTTAAATCTGTTCTTAACTTGCCTCCACTACTACCACCACCACCACCTTTGTTCCCCTCTCCTTTGGGAATTATTTCTCCCCCCCCCCCTTGATTCTCAATGTGTTTCCCTCTTTTAAAAGGACAATGCTTAAGCAGTTGGGAGGCTAAGCCAGAAGGGAAACTGCTTAGATAGGTAGCTAGATAGATATATAAAAATCATCTTACACACACACACACATGCAAGAAGACGGGATCTTTTGAAGGAGGGCTTCACAGAGCTCCGTTACATCCAGTGGCAGGCAAGAAGTTGAGACTCTTCTTCTTTTTTTAGGTTTTAAAATCAGAATCTTGCTTAAACAGGTTGAAGGTTTTTTATTAATTTAAAAAATAAAAAAATCACTTTTTTAATCTGACTGGTACTGGTTGTTTTTTCTCCCTGCTCCCTCCTCTTTTGTCGCTGTATACATTGAATCCAAAACTCTGATGGACGTAAATGATAAAAATAAGAGCTGAGAAGAAACTGAAGCCAAGCCGCTCACATATATGTACAAGACTGCAATGGCCGGTTCTGGAATGTGCATGGGACATACACCAGCCACACAAGTTGCCTTGCTCTTCTCTTTGTTCCCCGTTCTGTGTCACTGCTGTAGCCCTGCTCACTTGTTATGTATTTGGTTCTTAGCCACATGCGTGGAAGAATGTGGAACCCCTCTCTTCTCCATCATCATTTTCTCCACATGGAGAGCAGCATGTCAGGCTCTGTGCCCCATCAGGAACCCTGGAAATAATGGGGTGCCTGCTGACAGGTACAAGCATGAACCTCTGTTCTTCATACATGCTCGTCTCTGTGAAAGGAAGCAGGAATGGGAGAGGGGAAGAGCTCAGCCCTGTTCAAGTGTGTTGCGAAGAACAAGGTGCTTAATGAATGAATACAACTTCTTTGTGTTCTTCACTCCTGTTCCATCTCACACCACTCACTGGCTCAAGTGAAAAGTAGAGTGAAATGAGGTCATCAGCGTTAATCTTTGCCTTCATTCAAAATTGCTTTGTGCCATAAGTTCGGAGGAGCAGACACTTCAGGGCCGTATTTTTAAGCCTTAACTCTTTAACGCACCAATCCTTGAGGGGGGGCATTTAAGGACACCTGAGAGTGGAGGAATTACCTGCACTAAAGCCAGGCCAGGCTTACACTGACCAAGCAGAGGCACGGAAGGGATGGCATTACCCACCTCTTTCTCTCGAATAACGTTCTTCCCATTATTTGTAAAAAGAGGGAAATCAATTGTCTGGGGCTGGCAGATATTTTCCCTTGTTTGTTTGCATTTGGAGTATGGGTATGGAGCCACTTATCCAGGACCAAGTCAGGATTTCCATTCATAGTATGGGACTCCTCAAATCAGCTGTTTCTGCAACTGGTGTGGAGCAAGCATGAGCTTGAGGGCTATGGCTAGCTTCACTGGGGAAAGGCACATGTAGGGGTTGGTGTTGGTTGGATTAATACCCCAATTGTCTCCTAAAACAAATTGTGTTATTGATAGGTTTTATGTTTGGGGTGGGTTTTTTTGCATGGAGTTCTCAGCTAATTAATACGTAACTGACGGTGGGGGATAAGAATTTGGGCTGTGAAGTAAGGGTATGTGCATTAGCCATAAAAACAGCATTTATGCTGAGGTAATGCCTTTATTAAGTAGAGAAAATGTAGGCAGAACATAAGGCTATGTAGTCGGGATGGTGTGTTGAGATGTAATGGAGGAATGTGCTATGTGTATTCAAATGAAATTTATCAGTTGATACAGTGGGGTTTCAGGTGGAGTAGCTCATAGTGGCTGGGAGAAATGTCTTTGTTCCTGGATAGTCAGGGACCCAACTGTGACTTATGGGATCCTGTCACTACCATCTAATTTTTAGCTAGGATAACATCAAAAGAGGGTGAAAAGTACCTTTCTCAATGAATGAATGAATGAATACATAAATAAAGGCCATTCTCATAAAAACTCTAGAAGACGCCGATTTTAGGTTTTTTTTAATCTAATTTGATTAGAAGGTAATCTAAGTAGCTTCCTTCTCAGTCTATTTTTTCCTTACACAGCCCAGTCTGATGTGTGTCACAGCCTTCCTTTAAATTAATGTTGTTAGGAGGTGTAATTTTTTAAATGTCAGTTTTTCATTTAATGTCTAATGTCAAATGAGTGTGAGAACACATTTGGGGCTCTAATGACAGTCCATTGCTTAAACCTTGTCTCCAGGGGCTCATCCCACCCCATGGTTTCCTTTGTTGAAGTAGACCCTGGCCAGTGAGGGAAAGCCCAGTTTATAGCTTTCTCTTATAGTCAGCCAAATTTCATGCCTGTGATCTGCTGGCTGCCCTCTCACACAATATACAACAATTGCCTTAGCATGTTTATGTCCCTGATCTTATTTTGAAACTGGCTGACTTCAGTCTTTGCAGATCCAGTATCTATCTTTAGCTCTCAAGTTTGTCGGCATTTCTGTTGTGATCCACCTTAAAGCAGGCTGCGATCTAGGGAGGAAGGAGAGTACCTATAGTAATGTGGGACTCCCCATTTTTGTCAGCATAGCCAATGATGAGGTGATCGGCCTTGCAATCTCAGTAAGATATGTAGGCCACAGCTTCTCCACTCCTGTTGTAGTGAGTCCAGATCCACCAGACGGAAGTCCTGTGTCTTCACTCCCTGTGTTTACCTTAGGGGGATGAACCCATAGACACCTTCGCCTTTAGCAGACAAGAGACAACTCTTAATCCTTTCACACCAGAATTTATGTAGACAATACCAAGGCCGTTGCTAGGAATGTGGGAAGCTGCCTTTTATATCTAGTTTAGATCAATGGCCCATCTAGTCTAGTATTGCTGATTCGAACTAGCAGTGTCTCTCCAGGGTTTCAAGAAGAATTCTTTCTTAGCCCCTTGCTGGGGGTTCCTTCCATTACCTGGTAGTCTCTGATCCAAGGAATAACTTGAGTCTTAACTGCTTAGCTTCCAAAATCAGTGGATATTATATGTATACAAGGTAGTGTGGTGGTGAGATCACCGCTCTGTGGAGAAATGCTGAGGAACCTGTTGGCAGCAAACCAAGACACCAAATTTGTCCTCATCACTACTCTGGCGATGCCATGACATGAACTAACAGTGTCACGCTATCAGGTGTTCCTGGTTGCTCCCTTGCTCACCTTCCAATGGGGTACATGCTGTTTCCTGTCATCAATGCCCTTCTGTTTTTTGCATTCAACAAACTGGCCAACCTGTGTGCACACAAAAAAGAAATGGCAGTAATTAGAAACCAATAGTAATAGTGGGAAAAACACTCATTTAAAAAAAACATTTGGAAGCTCCTGTCTGTTACCCAGATGTCTAAATGGGATTAATAGTTCCTTATCATATTACAAATATTAACTAGTTTACCTACATCCAGGATGTTTGTTTACAGCAGTTTTGTGAATGGCCAGTGCCAGTCATTTCCAGAGCGAGTAATTGTGTTAGTCTGTTGCAACAACATCATCAAATAGTTTTGTGGCATGATAGAGTCATTACAGGCATTTTTGCATTAGTTGGTTGATTCTATCACATGTCATGTGATTAAAAAGTCCTTGTACTGAGATTGACAGGAGATAAGAGTTGAGCTTCTTGATGGATTCTTGTAGAGCTGCTTTGCATGAAAATCTGCCTTGAAGTTCCTGTGTTCACAAATGGCTGCTCTGAGGTTCCTCAAGAGTTTCAATTCTTATCTCCAGTGACTTGAAGAGGGACAAACATTTGTTTTTCACAGTATGTGAAGTACCTCAGCAATGCAGAAATGTGTTAGCCATCAGGCAATTGTCATTAGCCACTGCTACAATAATTATCACTGTTCAGTACTTTGTGCATTGTAATTTCTTCCAACACCCTCCCCCCATTACAATGCCTGATCTATCCCAGTGAGGTTGCCTTGTTAACTGAGGTATTACTTCTTACATCAGATGAAGTGGACTGTAACCCATAGAAGTATTATGCTACAGTAAAATCAATTAGTCTTTAAGGTGCTACAAGACTGTTTTGTGTTAATTCTCACTGTTAGGGCTTTGCACAGTTAATATTGCTTTGATCTGTACTGTGTCTTCACCAGAAATTCTAGATAACACTTTCTGCTTGGGATGAAGTGGACTCTAGACTATGAAGCTCATGTTATCATAAGTTAGTTGGTCTTTAAGGTGCTGCAAGATTCTTTGGTGCATGCATGCATTCTGTCACACACGATTAGAACTGTGTGAAGACAAGAATGGGAACGTAGGAGCATGCTCTCTCTATCTCTTTTTTTACTTCAAATCCCAGAATTCTCCCAAGAATTCCCCAGGCAGAATTCTGGGAGTTTCAACCCACAATCACACACCTACAGTTACATTTTGGTCACCTGGCACTGTGGTTAAAACTGCAGTACTGCAGTGAAGACTCTGCTCACAACCCAAGTTTGATCCCAAGCTCAGGGAGCTGGCGCAAGGTCGACTCAGACTTCCATCCTTCCAAGGTTGGTAAAATGAGTACCCTGCTCGGTGGGGACAATGTGTAGCCTGTATAATTAAATTGTAAACTCCCCTAGAGAGAGCTTTAAGCACTCAGGGGCGATATATAAGCAGTAGGCTTTAAGGGGATGAGCATTTTTTTTACTATTGAATATCACATGCTCTTCTCTCCCCCCTTCACCACCCTCAGCATCCCAATGTTCTGTTAACTCCCTGTGTCAGCGTTCAGAAGAATTCTGAGAAACTACAAGGAAGCACCGCATGTACACAAGGTTTCACTCCAGGTGGCTGCTGCCAGTCTGCTACTCATGCACATTTATTGCTTCCTGAAAGCAGCAGTGAGAAGCTTGGAGCTACAGGGAGCACAGTTTCAGGAGAGGAATGAAGTGGGTGTTGTGCCCTAGGAAGTTTGGCTTCTGCCTCTTACTGATTGTCTAGCAGCTCTCTTTTAACTCAGGGTGTGGTGGTGGGATGGCTTGGAAGCTTTCAAGCGCGCAGCGTTACACTGCAGAAATGTGAACGTCTAGATCTACAACTTTAAATCACGGACATGTTAGGTCTACTGTAAAAGAATGTTGTAAACGTGAGATCTGCAACAAAAAGTTCCAGTGTTCCAGAATACCTGCCAAATTGTGTTGCTTTTTAGGATATTCCATGTCATTCATTCTGTTTTCCTCTGCTTCTGAGAAGATGCTCCACATTCTAAGGCTTCAAGGAACTGCTTTTGAGTTCTCCCTTTATAGCTTTTTCAAAAAATAAACTTCCTCCCAAACCTTGAGGTTATCCTTAGCTTGCTTCCTGGGTGTTTCT
Organism: Intellagama lesueurii; assembly: GCA_037013535.1. Taxonomy (NCBI): domain Eukaryota; kingdom Metazoa; phylum Chordata; class Lepidosauria; order Squamata; family Agamidae; genus Intellagama; species Intellagama lesueurii. The sequence goes on from JBAJHW010000002.1 coordinate 183,147,594, forward strand.
GTCTTGACTGTATTAGGATTCACATTTGAAGAATGAATTTGCTGTTGGCATATGCAGAAGGAGCCAGTTCCTGAATTAGTGCAGTTAAATGGTGCTGCTATATAGAGCTTGGAAATAACATTTTACAAGCAACTGATACCTGTGAGTAAGGTTCCTCTAAGGTGCGCAGCTGCATGAGCAAGCGTGACTCGGCCGCCCTCCGCACAGGGCTGCTCCTTTGCACATCCACAGAGATTGTTTCCAGCCCCTTTTGTTCCGGTCACGTTGGAACCCCATGCGGGGGGGGGGGGGGCAGAGTTGCACACACAGGGGGGAGGGGAGTCATGCGTGCGAGAGGCAGTGCCTTACCCAGCAGGGCTGAAAATTAGAGGGAATGTTGCCTGTGATGGTACTACGTTTCAGACCAATGAAGGCATAAGCATGTTAACTTTCGTGCAGTAACAAAGCTGATAACTTCATTACTTCTCTAGTGTAACGAATAGTATTTACTCATTGCTCAAGCAATGATTTTCAGGGTCAGTTGGAGAATTGGGGGCCACCACAGTTTTTAAAAGTGTTCTTATTTTAAAATATGGTGTGTGTTGCCAATACATCATTCTTCAAACAACGAGTAATTGTGACTTGCATATAAAACAGCAAACAGAACAAATTATTTTAAAACTAGCAATACGGGAAGCGATAGTACCACATCTTTCTATGTATTTCATTTGGCTGTTAGTATGGGTTTCTGTGTGTTGTGTATGGAGTGTGTGTTTTTGTTGGATAAATACCTCTTCATCATCACAGTGATGGCATTCAACATGGGGTGTAAATTATTGTGAAACGAGATTAAGCTTTGAACTTTATAATCATGCTGTTAAATCCCCACTGGTTTCAGTGAAATGTATGTTGAGATCTGTATTTCAGTATGCTTCGGATTGCATGTCCAGCTCAGTGTGCTTTGTATGTTGAGGGTGCCTATGACCTTGACCATCAGCATGTGGGAGCATCGAAAGAGATGGTACATAGAATAGGAGGCCCCATCAGAAGTTGGACGTGGAAACTGGTGATTGCCAAGTGATTATTACTGTGACTATATGTAAGAAAGAGAATAAGTTGCCTAGGTAACCACAGATCTGTTAGCAGCTAACAGCTTAACATCAGAAGGAGGCAAAGCCTAGAGACCCAGCAAAGTGAGAGAGGATTGTTATTGTGGCAAGAGAGTAGACACTACACAAATGTTAAATGTATACGGAGGGTAGCAAAATGGAGTCACTGTAGATACATTGAGATGCCCTAATCTGTCTGTGTTCACCATTGGTGGTTGGTTTCTCTTAATAAAGGAAATACGGTTTGGCCCCATCTTAGATTTCACTAAACTGAAGGCAGCAAATATTTTGCCCTCCAGATGTTTTGTCTAGAGCTGAAAAGATGTTACTGCTAAAGCAGGGGTCACTCTGCTTATAGCATTTTTTAGCAAAGTCCTCTTGTACTTCTGTTTAGAAATTTGGGGGTTTGGCTTTGTTTATTATGGTAACAACTGAGTTTGATCACCAGACTGTCATTTGGTGAATAGGTTGTCTGAGGAAATTTTTAAAAAAGCTTTAGAACACCTTCTCTGCATGTATAACAACAACAAAAGACTAAAGTTAGTGTCCTATTGCTTAAATGCAGAGCAGAAGAGAAATTAGGTGTGCCCCACCGCATCACATGCTCATTCTTGCTCTGGTTGCAAAATCAGTCACACAATGGGGAGTCTGCGGAAGCAGGAGGGGGTTGCTTATACAGTTTACTTATACCATTTGACTTACAGCCCACTTGTTCAGAACAAATCTGAACAAACTGACATGGCTTTCTCGTTAGGAACCTTTAAAATGGATTATCATTATTTTCTGAGGAAATGATTTCTTGTGAGTGCTGAGTAATGTGATTTATTGGAAGCAGGCTGAATTTGGTTTAAATCAAAAGAATTTAAATCATGATTTAAATTTTAACAATCAGATTTTTTGACAATGCAAGTTAAAAAATGTTTTGATTTATTTTTTATTTATTTATTTACAAGCTTTTTTAGCCATGCCATTACCAGTGGTCTCTGAGCGGCATACAGCAATATTAAAACTTTAAAAACATTAAAACCATTAAAAACAGGCAATATTATAATAATATCCTATATTAAAAACAATCATTAAAACATTAATATTAATAAATCCTGCTGCTCATATGGCCAGCTAAAGAATACTATTTAATTAAAATGCTGGCTAAACAGAAAGGTCTTTGCCTGGCGCCAAAAAGCCAAAAGTGTTGGAGCCAGGCAGATCTCTATAAGGAGGGCGTTCCAAAGTTGGGGGGCAACAGCCGAGAAGGCCCTATTTCGGCATGCCATCCCCCTCACCTCTTTCAGGGATGGCACCTTCAGAAGGGCCTCCTGGCCTGATCTTAGAGGACGGTCAGGCTCATATGGAAGAAAGCGGTCCTTTAGGTAACCAGGTCCTAAGCCGTTTAGGGCTTTATATGTCAAAGTAAGCACTTTGAATTGGGCCCGAGCAGCAACCGGCAGCCAGTGTAAATTTTTCAGAACCGGCGTGATATGAGTCCGTGCAGCGGCACCACTTACCAGCCGCGCAACCTGGTTCTGTGCCAGTTGCAGTCGCCGGACCGTCTTCAAAGGCTTCCCCACGTATAGCGCATTGCAGTAGTCCAGTCGGGTTGTTACCAGTGCATGTGTGACTGTTGCCAAGCTCCGCTCATCCAGGTAAGGGCAAAGTTGATATATTCTCCGCAGCTGTAAGAAGGCACCCCTGGACACCGAGTCCACCTGGGCTTCCAAGGTCAGACCTGGGTCAAGGAGCACCCCTGTCCTTTAGGGGGAGTGTAACCCCATCTAAGGCAGGGAAATGGCCCTTTAACCTATCTGGCGGAGCACCTACCAGCAGCACTTCCGACTTGTCTGGATTGAGCCTCAGTTTATTGACCCTCATCCAGTCCATTATCGAGTCCAGGCACGAGTTCAGAACGGCAACAGCCACACCTGGATTGGTAGAGAATGAGAGGTAGAGCTGGGTGTCGTCAGCCTATTGCTGACTCCTCAGCCCAAACCTCCTAACGACCTCCCCCAGTGGTTTCATGTAGATATTGAATAGCATGGGGGACAGTATAGAGCCCTGAGGAACCCCATGACGCAACCGCCATAGATCAGAGCTACTGTCCCCCAGCACCACCTTCTGGACTCGATCAGCCAGGTAGGAGCGGAACCATCGTAAAACGGTGCCTCCCATTCCCATCCCAGCCAATCTGTCCAGAAGGACCCCATGGTCGATGGTGTCGAAAGCCGCTGAGAGGTCCAGGAGAATCAACAGGGATGCATTCCCCCTGTCTTTCTCCCAGCAAAGGTCGTCAAACAGGGTGATCAAGGCAGTCTCCGTCCCATAACCCAGCCTGAAACCCGATTGAAATGGATCTAGATAATCCGTTTCATCCAGGAGAGCCATTTAAATCATGATCTTAATCTATTTTTTTTAAAAAAAACATTGATTTTTAATCCACCCTAGTTGGAAGCACACTGCTAGAATGTTAGTTTTACACTGTTTTTTAAAAGTCATGTAAAAATGCAATACAAAACAAAAGTCAGAAATTCTTCAATTCTGACTCCCTGTAACATTTTCAGGTAATGAGCAAATGCCCTGCTTGTGATCCAAATGTGACTAGAAAGTCATTTCTTTATTTTAAAAAGTCCTGCTTTTACCCCTTCCAGAAAGCAATGCTACTTGCAATATATTAAGCACCAAACTCTCGTTTTGACACATAGCTCCCATCAGCCTCACCCTGCATGACCAATGGGAAAAGTTTGTAACTGTTGTAGTCCAGAACACATGGCAGGCCAAAGACTCCCCACCTCTGGGAAGCTCGTGTCCGGCATCTTGCACGCACATTCAGTGAAACCCTGCATTTGATGGTTCAGCTAGACTATTGATCTAATGAAGCACGGAAAAATACTTTGTTTACATTTGAATACATGGACATTTTGTGCAGGTATTGTGCAATGGGTAAGGAGTTTTGAGGGAGAATGCAGTGCTTTTATGTTACAGATAAGCAGCCAATGGCATTCCTCAGGGGTTAGTCATGAGACATATTTGAGGAAATACTTTGGGTAGGAATGGCAGTAGGAGTGTTTTAATTAAGTTTAGTGCTGGCGCCACCGTTGCAGGCATTGTCAGCGTTGATAAGGATCAGGCTTGTTCTACACCTTGACCTGGCTGATGTTGTGGGCTGAAGTCAGAGGAGGGGAAAAGGTGCAGTCATTTGCTTTCAGATTCGTAATCCGGATTGGTTATCTGCTTTAAGAAACCTGTGATTCGCAGCAAAAATATGGCTATACAATCAGTGCATTGCTAGCCCAAGCTCATGTGGCCCCAGTCCTGAATCTGTTTTACAAGGACTCAAATCTGTTCCCCAGAGTTACAAATGTCAACGGAAAAGTTTTCCTTAGCTTAATTACAATATACTGTAGAATGTAATTGCTGGGGCGAGGGTTGCAATTAAGTTCTCATCTCCTCACATGCTGACAACCACCCATATCCCTCCGCAGAACACATTAATATTAGGAAAAGCTCTGATTAGTGTCAATGAGAGGTTCTTCCAAGCTTGCCATACAGGGTCAGGGGCAGCATCAGGGGCACGGGGCCTGCAATTGGGAAGGAAAGGGCTTCTGAGCTGGAAAGAAAGCCACCTGCCTGTCCTGCTTCTGCTGCTCCTTATTCTTTCTTTTTCCTGACTCCCTCTGTCTCTTCTACTCAGCCCTGGCTCCATCCATCCCTGCCACCATAACCAACCACCATCTATCTATCTATCTATCTATCTATCTATCTATCTATCTATCTATCTATCTATCTATCTATCTATCTATCTATCTATCTTCCTTCCTTCCTTCCTTCCCTCCCCCCATCTACTGTACTCTCTTTCCTCTTCTTCCTTGCTCCCTTTCTTTGTCAGACCCTCTAGTACTGTCCTGTTAGCTATTCCATCCCACATTTTGAAAATGTCTCCTGCCTGGAATTGTCCCCCATTTTATTTATGGAGAAAGTGATTATTGGGGTAATTAATGAAAGAACTTAAGTTTTGGAGCAGGGTTTGGTTTGGAACTAGGACATAGGTTGGTGGCACCGCTTTGGCTTGCTTTTGGCTTGGCAGCATATCAAAATTTTGAACACCCCTTTTTTGGGATTCAGAATATTGCTATTTTTAGATAGTGGTGTGAAAAGCAGTGTGAGAGGAAAAGGATCTCCGTTTTTTAAAAACAACAACAACACCCTGTCTGCAACTCTCTTGCATTTTTACACACCCTTGCAAATTACCTGTAATTGAAAAGGAACTACTTATTTTGGATGACCTGCAGTGGAGTGCAAATTAACTGCAAGGGTTATATTCTTTAAGGTAATTTGAATGACAGATTATGGTACTGGATTTGCCTTTTGTGAAATGTAAATGAACCCATTCATAATTATTTCTAAATTTATGTAGATAGATATAAAGTAGTGTGTGTGCAAATTTTATGCAGGTTTGCACTCCGGAATTTCCAAGCGCTAAACAATGCCCTTGTCTTAAGGTGGCCTACATTTGTTACCAATTGCTGCAATAAGCACTTTGAGGGTTGGTAGTATCTATGCACGCCATGTTGTGCAGCACAGTGGTTGGGTAACTGGGCAGTGCATAAGAAAGTTTTCTGCATAAGCCTCTCACTCGTGTGAGGTCATGACAATTTAGATAGCTTTTGCCAAGGTATGCATTCTCCATTTAATCCTCTTGCACCCCGTAGGCCCTGAGGCATGGGAAGAATAAATCTGTCGAATAAGGCTTAGGGGGTTGTTGTCAAGAATTACTGAGGAATTATGGGGTGTGTTTTTAAAACTCTGAAGAGTTGTACGTTATGTGGTATGGATCCCCTTTCCCCAACCCTGCCCTTCCTACATTTGGTCTCTTGGGAAGACCACAGCTTTTTTGTGTGGTTCTGAATTTTTGGAGGGGTGCCACAGCTGTGAAAGTGTTGGTTCTCCTATTTGTGTTGTGTTTTGGTGTTGCAGAAACTAGTAATAAGGAATTTCTTCTCAGAACATTTGGATGAAAGTGTCTGTATTTTGAAGAACATCTTGTCAGCCGTTCCTTGCTGTTGCTATCATCCCTGATGCTGCCTTGCATGCCATAATGTTATGAAAACCTTGGCTGTGTACTTGCTCAGTAGTTTGTGTATGAAGAGGGGGAGAGAGAAGCTGAAAAATAATAAGCTAGCCTGTTGGCTGTGCTTCGGGAACAAGTCTCAAAATAGCCTTGCAGAATGTCAGCCAATGGGAAGTTGGAGAGGTGTTAGGCAACCAGTGGTTTGAATGATGGAGCTGGTGGTGACACCTTCCATTCTGTCACTAACGCTCTCACTTCCATGGGACCTCAGAAACCTAGTCCCAGTTGGCTAGTTTAGCCAGGGGATCTGGTGTCACACCTGTTTGATAGTTGCTTGGCAGGTGCTGCTATCCATGCCCTTATATGGATGAGTGTTGCCCTATTGCGTAAGTCTACTGCTCCCATCCGGTTGCTTCTGTTTCTCTTCTTGCAACACATGGTAGCTTCCAGGAAATGCACATGATTAAGCCTTCCTGCATGATTCTTTAGTTTAAGCTTCTATCGAAGCCTAGACCATGGGAGATTCCTGGAAACTTCCAAATCTTCACTTGCTTCGAGCTATACCAAGCAATTTAATTTGCCACCATGTTTTGAAGCCTGGAAGGGTCTTAAAAAGGAAAACAGAGGTAAAGATAAGAACCGCCTCATAGGTTGCACCAGAATCAGGTGCATATTATATTACTTCTAAGCGTTGATGGAAGCAGCTGTACATCTCTGGGTCATTACATGTGCACTGCAAATGCATGTTGTGGGGAGATAAAACCAGTGTACATTTCCTCTTCAAGTATTGGCTCATGCAGTGAAATATGGAATATGTTGACTCCTTAGCATGTAGCTGCTTCTGAAGTAACCTGAGGCCAATGTCTGGCTGTGTGTCCTATACCAAGTGGTGCATTTTGTCTGGCATCACAGGGAATGTGCTGAATATACAGAGCCCTGAATATAATAACGGAATTACATGCAGTCAAGTCAGTTCCGACTTCCTAGGTTTTTCTAAATATAGAATACACAGAAGTGGCTTATTATTCGCTTCTTCTGGGGGTGCCCTGGGATTGTGTAGCTTGCCCAAGGCCACTGAGGCTTGCTTTTGTCCTACAACATATTTAACTCACTGAGCTCTCCGGTCATTAGGTTTCAGACTCCTTTCCTGAATGGAGACCTGTAATCTTGGTACAGTATGCTGAGATTCTTACACCCAAAATTCTTACATTTCTGGGAATTATTCTCTTTTTATTTAACACGTTCATTCATTGCCTTTCTTCCCACCAGGGCTCCTAGTGTGAAAGGAGAAGTTCAGAATGTAAGTGTTCCCATATGCATAGGGGAATTCAGAGTGCAAATGTTGCGTTCCCTTTGTGCAGATACATGTGCACATATGCATATGAACTCTCTGTGTGTCTGTGCACACGTGTTGGACCTGGTTCACATATACGTACAGGTTTGCCGCTTGACAACTTGCTGGTGTTGAATGAGTCACTGATGATCAAATGCTGCAAAAGCAACATCCCAATCTCCTCAAACAATGCCTTGCTGGTACAGACATTCATCTATGAGTCACTAACGAATCAAGTGATTTCCAGGAAGGTGTGCATCATCCCTTTGAGGGATGGTTTATCTAAAGGCACGTTTTGATTGCTCAGAAATGTCTTACACAGTCAGTGTGGACTTTGCCATAGTCATAACATGGCAGGCTTGGACTTTGTGTGGCTTGGTTTTAGTTTTGGTTTTCATTTCTTCCACCACCACCTCAATTCCTCCAAAAGAAAATAAAAGCTTCTTCTGGCATGATAGCAGCTGGCAGGACCCGTATGGCCAGGAGCCTCTCCCCCTGTTCCCCAGGACCTCCTTGCCAAATAGATCCCTGGCCAATGAGCTAGCTGTTCTCACTTTTGTATATTGGGATACTGTACCCCCATGAACGGTTCTTCTTCCCCATCATATTAGCTATTATGGGCTGATATGTAGGATGTCATATCATGGCCTTGCATTTGAGTGTCTGTTCCATTGCTACTGATGACACAACTCTCCGCCTCCCCACATAGATTCTGTGCCATTTTGTGACTTGAACCGTTTATTGTTAAAGAAGTACTACTAGAATTTGGAAGCAAATTCCTCCAGGCCTCCTAGTCAGCCTGGCCATTGGGGGGTCTGGAAGCTGGAGTTTTTTAAAAAAATCATTTTCCCACATTTTGAGTACAGTCCTGTGAACTCGCCCTTCTGCAGGCACTGAGTTTTGAAAAAAATAACCACCAGATAAGCCCTCGTAGGGCAGGACACCTCGTGGTTCACAACTGTTTTCTTTTTCTAATCCGTGCTTGAGGCTTCCATGTTCTCTGGCACATGTTCTGGGCATTCTTGCAAAATCAGCTGCCCTGATCTGTAGTGATCATGCCCAAACACCTCATCTTAAGCTCTCGCTCTCTCTCCCTCTTTTTTTTTTTTTTTTTTTTTTGGTCTTTAAAGAGGGAATTTCAATCATAGTTCTAGAGAGAGGCTGAATTTCTCTTTTCTGAATTGGAGAGGGGTGGCAGGCACTTGCTGGTTGCCTGGATGGGCCCATGGAATAAATTAAGATCCCTTGGAAATGAGGTGGCAGAGTGGATGAAGTGCAGCCATTCATCCCCACTGGCAAGGAGTAGTGTTTTTTTTCTTCTTCCTACACACACACACACACACGTACACACGTACACACACAGTGTTTGTTGCTCTCATCATCGCAGGAAGGCGTGCAGCCATTCATCCCCACTGGCAAGTAGTGTTTTTTTCTTCCTACACACACACACACACGTACACACACACACACACACACACACACACACACACACACACACACACACACACACACACACACACACAGACAGAGTGTTTGTTGCTCTCATCATAGCAGGAAGGCCTGAGAGTCCCGGACGGCTTGCTTGCTTTCCATTGGCTAGACTTTGTTTTGATTCTGTGATGCCTATTCTTTCTTTTCTCTCCTTTGGACTGGCTATGCTCTGGTATTTAATGTACGACACGGTGGGGGAATATGGAGAGCTGTGATGAATAGGTCAGTTCACAGGGTTCCTTCGCCGCTTTTCCACCCTCTACATACTGAATACTTGCTCTGTTCAGGGAGCAATGGAGGCTGACAGCAGCAAGAACTGAAATGTGCTGCTCATTCATAAGCTGCGCATAGTTGGCAATGGATTAACCCATATACAGCTGATTCCAGGTCGTCGGGTTTTTTCTTTCTTTCTGTCTTTCTTTCCTTGAGGCCGTTTTGTTGGGCCTGTGTGTTAATGCAATAAAGTACAACAGAAAGAATTGGGTATATTTTTCCTAGCTTTGGTTCGCACCAAGGACTGCCTTGCAGTATAAAACATGAGCTGGGTGAGGTTGGAAACTAAGCATGTAGAAGAGGTTACCCTCGATGATAGGAACTAAGGATTAAAATCCATTAAAGGGATCAAGGAAGTCAGAGATTTGCAAACAGAAAGGGGCAAATTAACTCAGCTTTCTAAAAAGTAAAAATGAATGACGTGAATTTGAGTTGTTATTTCTGTTTTCACCAGAAGGATGTTAGAATTTGAGGTGGGCCTGCCTGTGGTTTTGGGCCACAACTCCCTGGAATTCTCTGGTAGTATGCCATGGGGCTTGTGTTATGCGAGGAAGCCTGGAAATGTAGTCCAAAGACGTAGATAAACGCACCTCCACTTAGAAAGACATTAGATACAGTGGGTGTTTTTTCTCAAGTGAAGGGAGCTGCAGGGTACAGAGCGGGAGGGCTTGTTCCAGATTGCCTACAACCAGCAGATCTCAGATACTCTCTCCTTTTTTCTGAGTTCACCTAAAGTAGGCCTCTCTCTCCGTTCCTGGCATTGAGGCGTTGCTATCAAGTCCGTCTGAGGAGGACCACTTGTTTCCCCTTTTTCCAAATCCTCCTGTGGAAGGAAGCTTTCCTCTCTGAAGCCCTTGTGCGCTCCTGCTTGTTCATTGCCAAGTTTTAAGGCCGGCAAGTCACTTGCTTCTCTTCCATACACCTTCCTTTTTCTTTCATGGTGTCCCCTTCTTTGGCAGTAGGGGTCCACCTAGTGTCTTATGGGGAGAAAACCCAATTTAAACCTTTAGGAGAAACTCTTGATCACCTTTCTGAGCCCTAGCTCAGCCCTACCCTCACGGCCTCTCCTTCCCAACAGTGTTTCTGCTGTCTTTTCTTCCTTCCCCAAAACTGTTTTTCTGACTATGGACTGAGTTAGCATGAAGACACCCTGATGAGGAGCTTGAGATGGCAGCTGCTTTCTCTGGCACTTGTATAGACCAGAATCCCACTGGTTATTTATGCACACGTAAAAGAAATCACCACGGCTAATTGCAGTTTATTGATGGACAGCCAGGTGCACAACCAGATACACAGCCAACATGCAACTAATAACTCATTAATAAGCCACAGAGACTTCCACGATTTCTTTTGCATCGGCATATGTAGCCAGTTAGGGACATGGGTGGCGCTGCGGGTTAAACCGCAAAGCCTCTGGGCTGCAAGGTTGAAAGATCAGCAGTTTGAATCCACGCGACGGAGTGAGCTCCCGTCACTTGTCCCAGCTCCTGCCAACCTAGCAGTTCGAAAGCATGTAAAAATGCGAGTAGATAAATAGGTACCACCACGGTGGGAAGGTAACAGCATGCTGTGTCTAGTCGCGCTGGCCACGTGACCACGGAAACTGTCTACGGACAAACGCCGGCTCTATGGCTTGGAAACGGGGATGAGCACCGTGCCCTAGAGTCGGACACGACTGGACTAAATGTCAAGGGGAACCTTTACCTTTACCTATGTAGCCAGTTGGATTCTGGCCATAGTTGCTATTCTACAAAAGTGATAAAACTCATTCCAGTTAGGGATGGGCATGGAGAGAGAAAGTGGGAGAAAGGTCTTGCTGCTATTAAAATTAAGTCAATATATTCTTATACAATCAAAAGGAAATTTAAGCCTAGATTAGGAATGCTAAAAGACCACCAGAGAAGAACCCTATCTAACTAGGATAAAATAATGAGAAGGTGGAAACAGCATACTGAAGGTATGGAAGAGATAAAAGAATGACAGATTTCTTTGAAGAGGAATCCTATGATGAAAGATTTGCACTTCTAGAAAGTAAAACAAAAGTTACTCTGAAAAGGCTGGGAAGAAATAAATCACCAGGGGTAGACAGAACAGAACTATTTCAAGCTACAAAGACTGAATCTGTCAAAATCCTCGAAACCGCAGCCAAGACTTTGATTTCCATATTTGTTGGAATATTCTAGTTAGGATTTGGACAGATTATTTTGGGGGTGCTCTGGGACTGTGCAGCTTGCCCAAGGCCACACACAGTGGCTCCACTCTCAGGAGGCACGGTAGAAGTTCAAACTCCCAGCCTCTGGCTCTGCAGCCAGATACTTAAACCACTGAGCTATCTGGCCACCTGTAGTTGAACATTAGGAAGGCCAAAATCATGACTACAGAAGAACTATGTAACTTTAATGCTGACAATGAAGAAACTGTTAAAGATTTTGTATACCTTGGGTGCAATCATCAATCCAAAGAGAGAGTGCAGCTAAAAAATCAGAAGACTGAGTCCCGAATAGGCAGCAGTGAAGGAATTAGAAAATATCATAAAGTGTAAGGATGTGTCACTGGAGACCAAGACCAAGGTCATCCACATTCTTGTACAGTATTCCTGATCACCATGTATAGGTGTGAAAACTGGACAGTAAAGAAAGCTGACAGGAAAAGAAATAGATTTTGAAATATGGTGCTGGAGGAGAGCTTTGTGGATACCGTAGACCTCCAGAAAGATGAACAAGTGGGTCCTAGAGCAAATCAAGTCTTGAACTGTCTCTGGAGGCAAAAAGGATGAAACGGAGGATGTCCTACTTTGGGCACATCATGAGAAAGAAAGATTCTCTGGAAAAAAAACACAATAATGCTGGAAAAGGTGGAAGGCATTAGGAAAAGAGGAAGACCAAATATGAGCTGGATTGACTCCCTAAGGCAAGGTTCCCACTAAACTGGGTGCATGCCCGTGTGCCCACAACTCCGCTTCCCTCCGCACAGCTGTGTTCCTCCTCCATGCAGCGATCGTGTTAGGTTCCGGTTGCGACAGAACCCAGTGTGCAGGGGGGGTGGAGTCGTGCGCACACGCAGGGGTGGAGGCACACGCATGAGAGGTGGAGCCCCGCCCAGCGGGGATGAAAATTAGAGGGTGCGTTACCCTAAGGGAAGCCACAACCTTGAGTTTACAGGAGCTGAGCAGAACTGTTGAGGAGAGAATATTTTGGAGACCGCTCATTCATAGGGTTGCTATGAGTCGGGGTGATTTGATGGCATGTAGCAACATTCTTATACTTCAGCAATACGTCTCCTTGGACACATGCCTTAATCTGATGAGGGGTTTGGGAATATTAGGGAAACTGAGAGCAATACCATGGAGAAGGTAGACACTTAGCAGGGTCACCCAAGGCTTTTAGTAGAGTATAATATAATTATTGTCATATAACATAAATTTAATCACCCATTTAAATCATTAAAAATGCCCCTTCCGATTAAATGTAATTGGATTAGATTTTTCTATCTATTAACTTTATGTAGTAAAGTTAATATATATATATATTCTGGATTAATTCACACTATTCTGTCAGGCTGCTGCAGCAAAAGGTATCCTATGGTGACTCCCAGCTGCACTGCCTCAGGTTGTGGTCTTCTTTGTGACTGTCAGCCAGTGGTTAAGGTATTTTGTGTGGCTCCCAATTGGGCAGCAGATCGTATCTGTAATGTTCACAGTTTAAAACAGAGGTTGGTGATTTTAGCTGTGCTAGGGTCAGATCTGGTAGCACCCCCAATTGAGCATGGCTGAAGGGGGAGGGGTGTAGCCCAAGACCTGAATTTAAAATTTAAAACAAACAAACAAAAACCCCCAGTAGCTGTGTAAAGGATGTACCTTTTAAACTTGGAACTATGAAAAATCTTTGAAGATTAATATATAACTACAACATTTGCATTTGTGTTGCTCTGCAATGAAACCCTTCCTACAAAATATTTAATTCGCTTATTTTGAAAGTCACCCAAATTTTTAACTGAAAAAGCTTTCTTGTGGCAAATTTAAAATTTGTAAAGATAAACAAAAATATTTTTTGGGGGGGATGTCTGGGGCCTAAAAACAGAAGGGAAGTTAAGACCCACACCCCCTGGTGCAACAGGGGACTTTTTCAGCAATGATTCTAATTTTTTTTAATTCAGAAATTGGGGGCTCATGGTCACCCTCGGTTGGAAATGTTAGATGAATACCGAGTCTATTGCGTACAGTGAGTTAGTATTTGCATGACCACCATGCTGTCTTTGGATGATGCAGACTTTAGTCTATCATATTTGGAAGCCATCACTTCAGGTGGGGAGGGATAACAATGTACTGGAGGCCATTGCTTATATTTGGGAAGTTTTTTCTGTATTAAGGGAACTAAAGCAACACAAAATCCCATAGGCTCATAAAGACTAGGAAACCTATGTAAACTTGGCGTGGGTGGGTCATCTCCATAGGTCCAGGGCATGGACATGTTCCTTCCTGGACCTTGGAGGCTGCCTGCCTTTCTGAGGCCCCCATGACAAAATGTTATGACAAAAATGTATTACTGATTTTTTTTTTAAACTGGAGAAGCTCACTTTCATCCTTAAGTGGCCTAATTAAAAGAAAAAAGGTTTAAAATATTTTTGCAAGTCTGGGGGCACCTAGGAATGCTGGAAACCCCTCAAAACATGGCAAAAGTGCCTACCACACTTCCTAGAGGGACCAGGTGACTCTTTGAGACGATTTAAAATTTGTTCTTGAGAGGATGCTGGGGGAAAAGGGGTCATTTAGGGGGGGCCCTGTGGAGGTGCATGCCGACATAAACGTCTGTAGGTTAGATTCAACATCCCTGGACGGATGGAACAGTGGCCTGTCTTGGCACATTACACATGTGCTGAGAATAGATCATTGACAGTAACATCTTGTGGATCTGATAAAGTATGCCATGAATTTATTACACTTTAGGATACCACTAGAATCTGTTGCTTTTTGCTGTACCAACTAATTGTGGGCACTATTCTCGAGGGGTTTTTTTCTTGGTAATTCAGCATGGTTCAGTTGCTGATTAAATGTCCTGTAGTATTCTGCCAGGATGGTTAAACCAGTTTCACCTCCCTCCACACTCTTTCTGAGCTTTCCTGCAGTTAAAACCAGGTTCTGCCTTACTGTTAACTGCCCATTGGCATTTTGAGCCCAGAATTGCATCTTAGTTGACTCTGAGGCACATTGCCCGCCATGTTGCCAGATAAAATTTCGGCTTTCAGTGAGCTGTGTGGGAAAAGTTACTTATCACAATCTAAAAGGCCATCTGGTCAGGCACCCTGTGGCTACCTGAGCTTGCTAGTCAAGTATAGCTGACTTCTCTCATAGTTAAAGGAGCATTTTGGCCATGCATCCCAGGAAAGCACAACAAGCCTAACCTTCGAATTGATAGTTATTTTAGAACCTCCACATTCAGATTTAATTTGTGTTGCTTCACAAATCTGTGTGAAACCATGGACTTTCCTGATACAGGTGCCTGTAATATAAGAAGCTCAGGCTAAGCAAAAGCTTTTTGAAGCACCCATAGTTGCTTTTCTTTTGTAAAGATTACATGCTTAAAACAGCATACAAAACCTCCTCTTTCACCTGTCTTCTTTTCTTCTGTTAAGATAAATAAAGAAGGATGGGTTTCTCAAATTCGTAGAAAGCCCAGACAGCAAACCTGTGCATTGACCACTCACCGACCTTGGTGTAAAAGTACAGACAACATTCTTGCTTCAAACAGGTCTCAGGCCTTCTATATCCTCAGAGCGATCTGCCCTCAACCTGGCCTCTTGTGTACGTATACAAACACATTCCTTTGCAATAGTTTATTTTAACACACTAAAGCATGTGGTTGGATAGAAGCCAGTTAAGAGCAAGGGAGAAGCAACACAATGTTCCTGTAAATGTTGCACAGTGAGTGGCTTCAGGGAAGCTTCTTATCACCTTTCAGCCACAGAAATGAGTAAGTGGTTTAAGCTTCCGTCACTCTTGGTTTTGCTATTTTTGCAAGAACTGGAAGCGAGAGGTGTTTCTTCATGGAATGCTGTCCCATACTTAAGGGCCAGTTTCTGAGTTGTCTATGACTGAAAAAACACAAAGAGCTGGTGTGAGCGGGAACTGACAGCTAGCTGTGAGCTTCCTTTTTCCAGCCAATATTTATAGAAAAAAACAGCACAGTATAGTAGCCTGACACCAGTGGTTTTCCATTCTTATGGTGGTAACAAACTTGATGTGTTCCTGATTCCTAAATCAGGTAACCTAGACCCCTGAAACCTGACATGCATGCTTAGGGGCTAGCAAGAGTATGTAACTCCTTGTTGCTTCTTCCTTTTTTTTTTAAAGCATTGAAATGTGCCCGAGTATTTGAAACTTGAAGTACCATCTTTAATCATTAGATGGCAGACTTTCATAACCAGTACATACGTTTGTAGCCAATGATGCAGATGTAGCAAATAGTCACAAGCTGAGTTGTGTTATACTGATTCCACTTGAATCAGTAAAATTTCCTGATAACAAATATGAGAACACTCTCATTTTCCCTTTTTTGATTATTGTTGTTCTGTGACTGTTTTGTGCATGTAACTGGCAGCTTCTGTGCAGCTTAAAGCCCTTTCTGGTGATTCCTCCCCAGAAAAGATACCATTCTGTCCACAAATTACAACAACCCAGTACAGCTTCATGTTTCCTCTGCCTTTCCAGGTGAATCCTTCACAGGCACGATGCAGTTCTGCACAGGAATTGTAATAATCCACAGCTTGGTGCTGCTTCTGCCCTTTTGAGGTGAATCTTGCACATGAGAAATGCCATTCTGTGCAAAAAAAAAATGTAATTATTCCTGAAAAAATTACCATGAAATGTCCAAGAAATTCTGCAAGAGTACCTGTAAGGTGACCAAGAAAAAAAGAATCTGGCATCCCCCCCCCCCCCCCCCGGTTTCTCTCTCAGAGACGGAGGTTGCAAGATTCACATCCTTAGTTGAAACATGTAAAACCAATGGGGAGCAGTGCAAGATGAAGCTGGCTCTTCATCCTTGGGCAGTAAATGGCTGATACTAAAATGAGCTCCCTCCCTTTCTGTCTCTCATCTAAATGATGATCAAGTGGTGTTCAGTTTCCAAAACATTTGTTTGTCCCAAGATAGAAAGCTTTACAGCACGCACACCTGTCATGTGATGCTTCCTTGAGATTCTATTTTGATCTTGCATGAAGAAAAGGAATCGGCTGAACTCTGAATGTACATACCCTCAGAACCGTACATCTTAATAAGCGAAGGTGTCCTTTTTCATTACTATACCAGTCCTTTGTATGTGTACAATATTTATTGGGGTAGTTGAGTAATAAAGAACATCTATTTTCGTGGGAAGTACAAGGTAACAGTAGTTGAAAACAGCGCTGCTCCATCAGACTAAGGCTGAGAGTGACCTCTTTCAGTTCCTTCAGGGGCATCGTCCTGGTAGTGTGATGGGGGCAGAGCCTAAAGTGGTCAGGGTCAGTTCCTTCTCTCCTTTCCCTTCTTTCTCGCTCACTTCCACATCTTTCTATTTCTCTTCTCCTTCCCTCTCTCCCTCCTCCTTTGTTCAAGGGACCAACGGGATAGATTAAAAGTGACAACCCCCCTTCAACCCATACTTCAGATGTTGCAATTAGAGAATTGGGGTGGTGGTGTAATTCATGGCAGGTGACACCAGAGGTGACAGGATGGGACCCCAAATACGAGCACTTATTAAAGCTCTTACTGCCGATAGAAAAGTCTTGAGAAGCGTGGCTGCCTTTTAACAACCTGCACAATGGGAAGCCAAACTATTAGTGGTGTTGGGGAAAGGGATGTGGCTGCTGTGTGTGTGTGGGGAAACCCAGGAAGGCCAGATTCAGAGACGTGAATGACTATAAGTGGTTGTCTGGCTGTCCCATGACTTGCCTCCCCCATAGTCCATGTATGGGATGTGGGAGGAAGAGGCTGGTGGAGTAGGATCCTGCTTCTCCCCATACTTCTGCAGCCGCCTTCTTGTCTTTAGGAGGCCAGCAATGTGTCCCAGTTCCTGAGCACTGTTAATTAATTGGTTAAGATTGAGAGTGGTCCTCTTTCTGATTGGTTATATTCCTGGCAGCTTTAGCATTCTGTTATGTATTGCACCCAGAAAATTTGACTACTTGCATGCATTCAGATGACAGGAGGAGAACTGAAAGTGCTCACTGTTCAAATAGTTTCTCATGAATAGTGGATAAGAATAGGTACAATCTGCACTTTAAATGACACCATCCTCAAGATGATGGGAGCTTGAAAACAGACAGGGTCCTTCATGCCACACATCTGCTTTTTTATAATGTATGTCTGTTTCTTCCCGAAAAGAACATGTGATGCCTAGCAGGATGCAAAGGAGGAACTTTTGTATCTCCATCATCACGCTTCCGTATGTGGAATTACCTCGTACGCCTTTCTGCATTAAGGGAGAGACATGGATACTTCCCCCTTCACATATACGTTAGTAAATGCACAAATTGCTTTGGCCATTTTCTGTCATGTCCCAAAGAGGCCTTAATGTGTCTGTGGTTTCCAAGCAGCAGTGTGGGCCTACGGGTTTGAGTGTTGTAACCGTGGTAGCTGTGGTCCAGGCACAGCTCTTTTGAGTTGAAGAGAGGAGGTGGTTTTCCAGGGGTGGAGGGAGCGAAAAAAGCAGACAACTTGTAAGTGACAGCAACGGCCTTAGAAATATGGTCTGCAATTCCATCATCAAAGATCAGACCAAGGGAGGACTCCTGAGATTTCTGCTTCCAGAGACAGGCAACCACGTTGAGAGCACAGCGGCTTTTGTACGCCACGTCACATGCCCAGTCAGTCGGAAAAGACAGGTAAGGACCTGTCCCGGAAAGAGAGGCTGCCATTGTTTGCTGCTTAAGGGATAGGTGAGAAAGTGTAGAAGGGTTTGAAATAGGAATAACAAGAAATCTGTGATTCTGCCAGTTTCTCAGCTTTTTGGTTTGAGCTTTTACAGATTTGTTTTGCTCTTGTCAGCTGCCACTTCTAAAGGTGGAGTCTGAATCTCATCCCTTTGGAACATCAGATGAAAACATTTGAGGATGCTGCAGCATGTATCATGCCCCAGTCCAGACAGAAGAATGGAAGTATCTGCCAATTGTTGGTTTCTTTCAGTTTCTCATTTTGCCAGTATTCCATTTCTCTACATTGACATTTTTCTGCATTGTTTTGGAACTTCAAAATCAGCACAAAAATTTGTGTGTGTTAATGCATGTATTTATCCTAATAAATGTGGCTTTTGCATGTACTTTTTCTTAGTAGCAACATAATTTCTGCATTAAAATTTGGTGCTACTTTTCATATTGTTTACTATATACACATTTTTTGTAATTTTTTTAAACTACTCTACATATCTCTGTGAGGGCATTTCCCTCATATGAGCATTTTGTATGTGTTTTGTGTTCTAAGAAGTGCATCGCAATTGGCTGAGAAGAGTTCCAGACAATTTTGTGTGTTAATTCTGGAAGTGCAAATGTAGTTAAGTTCCTATAAGAATGCAAGCTAATTAAATAATCTTTTATCCGTTCTCCATAGGGATGTGGTGGCGCTGCGGGTTAAACCGCAGAAGCCTCTGTGCTGCAAGGTCGGAAGACCAGCAGTCGTAAGATTGAATCCACGCGACAGAGTGAGCTCCTGCCAACCTAGCAGTTCAAAAGCATGTAAAAATGCGAGTAGATAAATAGGTACCACCATGGTGGGAAGGTAACAGTGTTCTGTGTCTAGTCGCGCTGGCCACGTGACCACGGAAACTGTCTACGGACAAACGCTGGCTCTATGGCTTGGAAACAGGGATGAGCACCGCTGGACTAAATGTCAAGGGGAACCTTTACCTTTACCTTATCCCTTCTCCAAAGAAAGATACAGATTAATCCTATCTGTGTTTCCGCAGAAGAAAGACTCACTGATTTGAATGTTTGGCAAACAAACACACTCACAAATGTGCAACCCAACTCTGGGAATGTTAATTTGGAAATAGAACCTATGGAGTTTAATTAGACTTCTTCCTGTTATTTTAATATAAAGCAAGAAACAGCCTTTGCTATGTCAGAAGACTGGGTGCAAACAAAATGTGGAAGTGTCCCATGTGGGATAATTTCTCCTCATCGTCAACTCTCTCAACTGAAGCTTTGTGTGGTAGCATATTGAGCTGAACCTCTGTCTCCCCAGGAGGTGCCACAAAACTCACTGAAAATATTTGCTGTGCCTACTCATGTTTTCCCTTCCGATGACACACTGCTGCTCTTGGGCCTGGCACGTCTCTGCCTATTGTTGAATCTCCTCTTTCATCTTCTTGAGTTCATCAGCACTGTGAGGACATGATTTAGAAGTAGGTTTTACCTTCTGGGACTGGGCTGATCCTCCAGGTGATCTTTGCAGCCCATATTGCCGAAACAGACAACTCCAATATTTGTTTCTGTCATGTGGTCCATACAAGTAGCTTTCCTTTCCCGAAACAGGGAGGAGGAGAACCTCTAAACCACCAAACTAGTCATGCAGGAAGCAGATCTCTGGATGTGGTTCTTAGTTTACTTCTCCTTTCCCCCCCCCCCCCCCTTTGTAGTTTTGTTACACAGTGCTATGGGATGTTTGCTAAGAGCATTGTTTATAGAAAGATAAGGTTGAGATACCCTTAGCTAGAGCTGAGCTACGGAACAGAACTTTTAAAACTGGGATGATCTTTACAAGAGAGCAGTTGTAAATCAAGGCAAACAATTCCATTATATTCCCTCCAGGGAGAGTGTCTGTGGAACTGTTACCAAACCTTAAAATGCCATTATTGAGAAAAGAACCAGAATTATTCTTAAAAGAACATCAAACCAAGGAATAATGCCTCTCTTAAAGAAATAGGCATTCCTCATTTGTATGTTAATTTTTACTGTATGTCTATTTAGATGTATCCATATTCAAAAGAGGGTGGGGAGTGGAGAGTATTCATTTATTTTATTTGAAACAGTAAAACTTATCTCTGGCTTTTCTGGTGCAAGTAATTGTCCTTTCCTGCCTCTATATTGAGTTCAGGAAGCACTTTTTAACACTGCTGTGTCCCCCCCCCCCCCCCTTTCTGATGGATATTTTAACAGCAGTTTAGAAGAGAGGCTATATGACTCACTTGTCTACTGTTCTCATTTCACG
Source organism: Intellagama lesueurii (assembly GCA_037013535.1). Classification (NCBI taxonomy): domain Eukaryota; kingdom Metazoa; phylum Chordata; class Lepidosauria; order Squamata; family Agamidae; genus Intellagama; species Intellagama lesueurii. The sequence goes on from JBAJHW010000002.1 coordinate 183,168,017, forward strand.
GGGGTAGAAGGGAAAAAATATATGGCAAATGAAGAATAGTAGTGCCTGCAGCACTGACAAACTTTCATCTTCATGCACTCACACAAGCATGCCAATGAGTGTGTGGCACAGAGGCACACCTGTCCACTGGGAGGCTTTGATCCATAGTATGGAAGCTGTTTCTTAAATCCAGTTTTATGAATAACCGGGGTTGGAATAACGTATCCATACTAGGCCCATTGAAACCTATTGGAGACAATTTCAACCTCATTGATTTCAGTGGGTCTATTCTAAGCATGATTAAGATCTGAACCCTTGCTTTTTGAATGGAAATGTCAGGGATTCACTGTTTACCGTCCAGTGCTTCGTTAGCTTAATGTGAATGTACGGGCCACTCCGAATCCATTTTGGAGTTCTTGTTTTCTCTGTTTCAAGGGATCTGTGGCTAAAGGACATGCAGATGGGCCTGGAGCTAATGTTAATTACACTGGTCTTCCTTGATAGAAGTGAGTGTGCAGGGCAGCCTATTAGAAGTCAAGCATCTGCCTGACTCCCAACACTGCAAGAGAAAATGAGATAGTTGCTGGTTTTTTCTCCCCTATAGTGTGTGTGTGTGTGAGCAAAGGAGAAAGGCTTTTATTTTATTTTATTTCAGCCAGTGCATGCCTGTGGTTTATTCCCCACTGAAGGGGCCAGGTGTATAGCAGTGAGGCTTGATGTAATTGACATGAATGCTATTTAGGAAGATAGCTAGAAATTCCTGCCTAACCATTCACCTGGTCTCAAGAGTGTCTTCCTGAGCAGCTCTGTGGACAGTATTTCCTTTATCTGTAACCTGAATGGAATTGAAAGGTAAGCCTCATTCGTATCTCTCAGAAAGTCATGAATTATAAAACCTAAAAAGCATCTTCAACATCATCAGTAAAAAAAGCCCACTGGGGACTTTAACTGCTTTTCTCCACGGAGCAGCTACCTAGTAATTAGAAGGCATGACTTAACTGGCATAAATCATATCTGGCAAGGAAGAGGCAGAAAACTTTTCTGGTCTGGGACCAAAAATATCTTTCTGGAAATAGATGTAAGAAGAGCCTCAAATGCACTGTGATACTACTGCTTATGCAATGTAACAGTTGCCTAAAAAGCAAGAGTTTTCCTCAAATCACTGTGATGTTTGAGTATTGGCTGTTGCTTCTCCAACCCCCACCCTGTTCTTTTTTCCCCCAAGCAGTCTGCCTCGTTGCTAATGCATTTTCTGCAAGACTAGAAGGTGCAGTTCTGCCCTACTCTGTATAGGCTAGGAACTAAGGTCTAGAATGTGTGATGTGTCTGCTGGTTGGATCCTTGCTAGGAACAGATGGATGCTATCAATAAAAGAAGTACACATAAAATACATATAGATATAATGGGAAGTGCAGTTTTGATGTATTATTATCTCCCCAGTATATCATATGTATTACCTTTTAGCCAAACAATAAATTAGTCTCTTGGTATTTAGGAAACAACTTTGTTCCATCATCATCATCATCATGTGCTGTGAAGTCAGTTCTGACTTATGGCAACCCTTTTCAGGGTTTTCCTGCAGAGCTATTATTGTTCATCTTTGAGTACTTAATGTAAACAAATAACAGCTGGCAAGAGGGTGGATGTGAGTCCAATGATCTTTGGAATCCAGGGCTTCAGGAATGGTTAAACTATATCAGGGGTGGTTTTCAAAGGAGTAGTCGTGTTAGACTGTGCAAGCGTATCAGACAAAAAGAAGGAGAAGGAGAGAGAGAATTGCTGTAGCACCTTAAAGACTGCTCTATTTTAATGTGAGCTTTTGTGGGTCAAGTCCACTTCTTCAGACATAAAAGAGAGACTATATGACTGTCATATTTATAGATGGCCCCTTGCCCAGGTGGAGGATACAGGTAATGGGCAAAATGATACTAGCTACAAATCCAGATGCCAGCTGTGTCCCCACACCTAATCTGACAATACAATTAAAGTCCCCCAACAATGTCACATTTTGACTTGTTCTTCTGTTAATGTGATCTATGTTATCCTTTACCAACAATGCTGTTCTGTGCTCTGCATAGGACATACAGGACAACCTCTGTGCAAAAGAATGGACATAAATCTGACATTAGGAATGGCAGTACACAAAAAAAACTGTTTCAGAACATTTCTACCTGGACACTCTTTGAATGACTTGAAAGCCACTGTCTTGGGGGGGGGGGGCCTCCAAAACAAGATTTGAAAGAGAAACAGCAGAGAAAGGTATATATGGATGCTGGAGACCCACTTAAAAGGACTGAATATCAATCAAGGGCTTTTAAGTCATTACCAAGTGTGAAATACAGTTTGCACTTCTGTTTACTATGCTATTGCTACCTTGTAGACTGATAATTGTCATTATTCCTAGCCTGATAGCATTTTCCTCTACTAATGAAGCATTGTCATATTGTCTATTATCTATATCCCCACCTGTCACAGGGTCATGTATATAATTATGACAGTCACATAGTCTTACTCTTATGTCTGAGGAAGTGGACCTGATCCACAAAATCTTCAAGCCACAACACTTTTCTCTTGTTCGTTTTTTTTTTTTAAATCAAGGATGGTGGGCACATGTGCCCTCAATCGCTCTTGCTAACCAACAGCCAAAGATTTCCTGAACTACAAATGTGACAGCATGGCAGTAGAGGCTTAACATGGCTACGTCTACCAAAGATCTCTTGGTGTAGAAAGCAGTTTCTGACTTGCCCATGGAGAAAACAGGCACAGGAAATATTTTGGACAGAGGAGTCCATCAGAAGCCAGATTGTGCTGGCTACAAGAGGATGTTTGAAGGAGCAGCCAAGGACAACATTGCAAAGCTGCAGCAGGCAGTGTCCCTTGAATGCTCTTCTCCTCCCATGTTTATTACCTGGAAGGCAAGTCACTTTAAAACAAGCTTGACTTTGAGGAATGTCGGCATAATCTCCCTGCTTCGTTGCCAGGGTCATGACATGTTCACTCGGTTAGATTCATCCACAGCTTCAAATGTACTCATAACAGCAATCGGATTAATTTTTTCTTCTTCCTGTTTTCTTTTTCTTTTGGACTGGAGTGGAAGGCTAGCACCTCCGGCAGGGGACATTTAAATATTCGGGTGATTATGGGTAGAGGGAGATATGGCGTTGGCACAGTTGCCGCTCGTTCCAGAAGAACGGTAGACAGGCTGTCCACTGTTCTGGCTTTGTGACCACCTGTCAGGCTCACAGTTCCAGCTCAGTCACCCCTCCACTCTAAAACTCGTGTTGTTGAATGCCAGATCTGTATCCAATAAGTCCCAGCTCATCCAAGATCTTATTCTGGAGGAGAATGCAGATATGACCTGCATACCGAAACTTGGATGGGCAGTGATGGGCTTGGATGGGCAGTTCCTCTGTCTCTTGCCTGTCCTCCCGGTTATGCTGTACAACACCGTGGTAGACTGAAGGGGTGGGGTGGTGTGTGGCCAATACTCTTGAGGTTGTTAGGCTCTCTGCTGTGGCGACGCCAGGTCTGGAGGCCCTTCACATGTTGATCGGGGCCAGGGATGATATTGGGATCTTGCTGGTATACCGTGCTTCCCACGATCCAGCTATTTCCTTCGTCTCCGTGGCTCTGTTGGGATCCCCGAGGCTATTGGTCTTGGGTGATTTCAACATCCATGCGGAGGCGGAGGTTTCCGGACCGGATCTTGAGTTCTTGGAAACCATGGCTTCCTTGGACATGTCCCAACATGTTAACGGCCCCACCCACGTAGGCGGTCACACACTAGACCTGGTGTTCTCCACTGAGCAGAGTGAATGTGGCCCGATGGTAACTAACCTTGTGTCAGTCCCCTTGTCATGGTCGGACCACCACCTAATAAAAGGTAACCTCACAGTGGCCCTCCCTCCCCGCGGGGAGCAGGGACCTATTTTAATGGTCCACCCTCGTAGGCTACTGGATCTTATAGGATTCCAGGAATCCATGCGAGGGATTCCGATTGATCTGGCTGGCGCTACTGTCGAGGCCCTGGCTGATGGCTGGTTCGCCTAAACGCCCACTCCAGTGCAGAGCCCGACCAGCGCCTTGGTTCAACCATCAGCTGCGAGCTATGAAGCGGAACAGGAGAAGGCTGGAGAGCATTTGGAGGTGGTACCTGACGGAAAGTAACTTGAACGCTGCTAGGATCGCGTCTAACCTTTACCTTGCTAAAGTGAAGGCTGCCAGGAAAGCTTACTTCGCTGTCTGGATAAGCAAAGCTTCCAATCAGCAGGCGGAACTCTTCCGTATAGTACGTGATCTATCTGGAATTGGTCATAACGATTGGCCTCCCCTTAGCATCTCATCTGACCAATTTGCAGCATTCTTTAAATCTAAAGTGGAGGCCATCCGCTGGGACCTAACCCCCTATTTGAAAACAGTAGATCAAGCCGAGACATCCAGCGCACTGCCTTGTCCGATGAGAATTACTCAGTTTCAGCCGGTGACGTCAGTAGAGGTGGACAAAGTGCTTGATCGCTGTTGTGCCACCACCTCCTCCCTTGACCCTTGCCTGGCCTGGCTAATCAAAGCAGCCAGGCCTGTGACAACCGAATGAGCTACTGCAATAATTAATGGGTATCTCATTAGCGTCTCAAGGAGATGCTTATTAGGCCCATCAGGAAGAAACCAAGCTTGGCGGCGGACAACATTGGCAATTATAGGCCTGTCGCCAATGTTTCTTTCCTTAGCAAGGTAGTAGAGAGGGTGGTGGCCAATCAGCTTCAAGCCCTATTGGATGAAACCAATGCCCTGCATCCGTTTCAGTCGGGCTTCAGGCCGCGCCACGGTACAGAAACAGCATTGGTCACCCTGCTAGATGACTTATTGAGGGAGGCCGACAGGGGCAAAATGTCCTTGTTGGTTCTCAACATCTCAGCCGCCTTTGACACCATCGACCACGGTATCCTCCTGGGGAGGCTCTCCGAGTTGGGGATCGGTGGTCTGGCTCTTGCCTGGCTCCAGTCCTTCTTGGAGGACCGTTCTCAGAGAGTCCAGCTTGGGGAGAATGTATCAGCCCTGTGACTCCTCAATTGTGGGGTCCTGCAGGGCTCGATAATCTCTCCAATGCTGTTTAATATCTACATGAGGCCGCTGGGTGGGGTTATCCGGAGGTGTGGTGCCTCATGTCATCAGCTCTACATCTCCTTTTTTCCATCAGCAGTGGATGCCATTGCATCCCTTGAGTGCTGCCTGGGGGCTGTTCTGCAATGGATGCAGGAAAATGGACTGAGGCTGAACCCGGACAAGACGGAGGTCTTGAGGGTGGGCGCCCCTGTCATCAGTGGTTTGGGAAGCTCCCTCTCTTTTGGGGGAGCGACTTTCACCACAAAGAGTGTGCTCCACAGCTTGGGGGTCCATCTTGACCCGGTGCTTGCCATGGAATCCCAGGTAGCGTCCGTGGTCCGCACCGCCCATTTACATCTTCGGCGGATTGCCCAGCTGTGTTCCTATCTTGATGTTGGGGCGCTCACCACACTTGTCCACATGCTTGTAGTCTTGAGATTAGACTACTGCAGTGCACTCCACGTGGGGTTTCCCTTGAGATTGATGCAGAAACTTCAATTGGTCCAGAACACGGCAGCCAGATTACTAACTGGGGTGAAAAAATATCATATTTTCCCCACTCTGACCGCCTTACACTGGTTACCCATTAGATTCAGCATCGATTTCAAGGTGCTGGTTACATATAAAGCCCTAAACGGTTTAGGACCTCAATACCTGTCAGAGCGCCTTCTTCCACCTTCACTTGTTCTAACCAGACTGGGCGGCTGGGGGGCTCAACTCCAAGAGAGGCCCAGAAGGAAAAAAACTAGAAACCGGGCCTTCTTGGCGGTGGCCCCTCACCTTTGGAACATCCTCCCCTCTGAGATCCGCCTGGCTCCCTCGCTGGGAGTTTTTAAGAGTAAACTGAAGACCTGGCTCTTCAGGCAAGTCTTCCCTCCTGCCACTGCTTAATTTTTTCCTCTGGTTTCTGGCTTGTTTTAGTCTTCTTATTAATGATTTTAATTTTATTGCCTTTTTGGACTGTAAACAGCCCAGAGTAGATTCGTCTCGATGGGCGGTATAAATGCCGAATAAATAAATAAATAAATTGAAGCCTTATTCATCATCCCTGTTGGTGATTCTTGTTCAGATTAGATATAATTTTGTTTCTTCAAAAACTCGTGATTTTTTCTCCTAGATAAGCAGCTTGTACCACCCAGGACAGGGGTGGGCACTTTTCAGGGGTTCTGCTCTCATGCTCTCCAACCCTTCCCCTGTTAATTTTTTTTTTAAAGTAAAAAAGCCACATTGTGTCCTTTAGTGCTGGAAGGGGTTGTTGTTTTGTTTGTTTGTTTGTTTTAAATAAGCTTTGGGGCTAACTGAAAGGGTAAAATTGCTCTCACGCCACCTAGAAGACACCAAGGGGTCTTGAGCCAAAAGGTTTTTTTTAAAAAAACAAAACAAAACCCTGAAGTGTTTGTGTGTAGGGATGTTGCTGGGACCTTGCATTGGAGCCCATGGTGGTTGGATGTGGCCCAGAGGCTCTCTGCTGTCCATCCTTAACCTAGAACAATCCTTGATTGCCCTTAAATTCCTTCCTCACTTAGCCAAGCTCTTCTGCCTTTAGCCAACAAGGGGCCCTTCTCTGCAATTATGTTTAAAATGTGCTAAGCTAAGGGCTGTTACCTCATCTGTACTTGTGAATTCCATAAGTTGCTTAGATACTGTGTGAAAAAGTTCTTTGTGTTGCACAATTTGGCAACTGTCTAAGGGATCCTGGTTCTTTGAAATGTCAGAATCTAGAGCTTACTTGATGCTACCTTAGCCCTCCCCAATAATCTAATCCGCTATATTTAATATATTTTTGCTACTCATTCCAGTGTAATAAAGGCATGTGTAAACTACCATGCATGTCTGAACTGCATTAGGCATGGTTATGTGCACACACATCTCCCCTACGTATGTGCATGCACAGACAACACATGCCTTGGTTTCTTTCACATGAAGGTAGTAACACTCCACTGATAGCATCAGACTTACTCTGATGCCAAAGGACTATAATATATACATTGGGGGAAGAGGGTAAGGATCATGAGGATGATATAAATTGGTAAATGCTCTTAATAGTGGTAGAGGATGCTGTTGTGGGGACAACAGCAATGTGACTTCTTAGCTGCAAAGTAAAATGGCACTTTGTGGAATTTCTGGATAGGGATACCTGGGCCCAGGAACTGGAACGGGGTTCTTGGGAAGCTCACCTACACCGAGAGAGAGAACTCATCTGCCACAGAGACCAAGGGTTCCTTTATGTGGCTCAGACAAGCATCTGTGACGCACTCCCCAAGCATAAGGGACTGCCTATGTTACATGCTGCAACCTCAAGCTTTTCTTTTTTTCCCCCCTGCCAGGGAAGGGGAAGTAGAGGTGCATCGGGCTTCAGCTGACACAGAAATCAATCCAGTTTCATTGCATGTCTTCTGGAACAAGCGGAGCACACTAGTGAAAGCCAGGGATGGCCTCCTGCTTCCAATGAGAATGCATTGGGCAAGCTTCTGGCATTGCCAGCTGAGTGCTCGAGTGTTTTGTGTATAAAAAAATGAAGATGGGAGCAGCGTTGGTACAGTGGCCCCTTTTGCTGGTCTTTGAGACTTGGCAAATGCCTCACGGTGCCAAGCCATGCCACCGGGGAAGGCAGAGTGACCAGAACACAAAGCTTGGGAAAAGTACCCGTTCTGTCTTGAAGAATGATTTAGTTAATGTCCTCAAAGCAGTGCTGCGGTAGCAGCTCTGAATGAAAAATGCTGTAAAACCCTTCTGTTGCATTATGAGGCAGCCTGTGATATTTGTCTAGTCTGACTGCATTCTGTATGATGTAACTAGGCTCCGAAAGGTACTGGGAAACCAAATGTTGTATTTTCCACCCAATGCTTGTTTGCTTTGGAAAGCTTCTGACATTCTCAAGTGGTGATTTAAGATTCACATAGGAGTTAAACGTTTTGGCCACACAGAAGTGTTACGAGCTGCCTGCCCAACTGAAACAGATCGGTCAGTTCAAATACATACTTGAGATCAAAGGGATACATGTCCATCGCTATTTTCTCTGGGTTCCTCAGTGCTGTTGGGTTTTACAACATTTCTAATTCACCCACACAGTCATATCGTCCAAGTAAGACGATGTGAGTTAGCCAATCAGCTTGTAACATCCTTTTACATGTGACATAAATTACCAAATAGCTGGTGATTTAAAATGTAACTTTTTTGGACTGCTGCTTCAACAGGACACCGGCCAGCATGGCCACAGCTTTGGAACTCTTGTTCACATTTTCCCCCATCTCTGCAAACAGCCAACTGCACATACATCCCTCCAGGATACTTGTGTCACTACAACTTCAGACTGATGTTTCAATTGTCTGTACCTTACATTTATCATCTTGCTCAGTATTTCCAATGGCAAATGGGGATCTGTTTTTCCTCTGAATAATTGGCTGGCAAGAGGTAGACTGCTGGAGTGCCCTACATTGAGAGAAAAAAATATACCCACTGCTTTCCACTAGCAATTACACTTCTCCCTTGAACTGCATGGATCTGAGTTTTGGTTATAGATGATATCCCCCCCAAACAAATACTGTGCTGCTATTCGTCTCCAGGAAGTAGCCTGAGAAAGGTGGGTCTTGGACTTACCTAAGGTCTTGTTGTTTGACAGTGCAGCGACCCCTGGTCTGATGGTGGTGGCCCAGCTGGCCCTCTCTCCTGTCCACGTGACAGCTAAGGAGGCTGACGACACAGGTCGGAGGAGGGCTGAGTGTGTCCATCAGCTGTTCATGCTTTGTAGTTATGTTTTTTAGGGCATAAGAGTTATACACAGATTTTGAACTACATCGTGGCCTGGTGCCCCTAACCCCAGTGTTGTTGAAGGAGAAGTGTAGATCAGAATAAAAAATCTTATCACTACCCAACAGTAAAGAGTTCCATATTTGAAAACAGATGTAAATTGCTCTATTAGACAAAAGTTATGAATTCTACATTTGGTAGGGAGAGATTTTGCCATGAAGTGGACCCACTGATCCCAAAGCAACTGTCCCTCATCACCGGAGATGGCATTTACCATGGGCGTAACACCAGTTGTTGTTGGTGGTGTTCCTCTGGCAGCAGTAGGCCTGCAGTACAGCCCTTTCCCTGTTTTGTTTACTCTTTATTCTCTGGCTTTCTTCTGTGAGAACCACATTCTTATTGCAGTGCAAGGCTGTTGTCAGGCTGCTTAGGTGGACTGCTCTTCGGATCTCTGCGTCGAGGGAATCTCCATTCGTACCTCAAGTGTTTCTCTGTCCTGCCCTCCGGGCTCTTCCGCGATCTTTACATGAGCCACAGACTTGTCCCCTATTGACTTAGCTGCAATACACAAGAACAGCCATGGCCAGATTTAGCTATCACAAGTATAAGAAGAGACATCAGCAAACATTTATCTGCATGCAACCAGATTATGTTCCCAAACATCTCTTTTTCTTTCATTTTCTCCCCATGCATTAAAAGCAGTTCTTGAAGAAAGGAAATTTCAGCTTGTCTGCTATCCCTAGGGGGGGTCTGGCATAATCCCTTGCCTGAAATCCTGGAAAGCCTCTGCCAGCCGTTATAGACAATTTTAAGTTAAAAGGACCAATGAACTAACACTGTAAGACAGCTTCCTGCGCTCCATAAAGGAACAAGTCATGTTTAGAGGAATGTGACCGGACTTTTTTGGTGTCTGTTTTCAGCTTTGGAATTCCCTGCCAATGGAATCTAACCTCAAGCCACTCCTTCTTGTCATTTATTGGTTGGCAAAGACTTTTTTTTTTAATTAGAGCAGGCTTTTGGCACCTAAGCTGAGTTGTTCCTGAGTGGGGCTTTGGCTGGTTGCCTCTTGTCCATTTCTTTTTATTGATACATTTTAATTGCGTTTTTTTTATATTTTAATATTTGTTTTTGTTTGACTTTGCCAGTGCTACCTTGAGCATTTCCTTGCAGAAAATAGAGGCATATACTTCATAAAATAAAATTCAAAAAATGCTAAGATGTAAATTTGCTTGAAAGCCATTCACTATGCTTCCCTCCACACCGAGAAACCTGATTCTTCCCCTATTTCACATGGGGTGGCTCAGTGCTGAAGGAAGAAGAGTTTGAGTGTGTTGAGAGGTGATGGTCAACTCTGGCTTGAGCCAACTCTGGACAGCAATGGACTCTTGTCACAGATGAACCTGAAGTTCACTTAAATGAGGCACACACCAGGAAGTTCCACCAGGACGCATGACCCCTTGACCACTGCTGGGTATGTTGTGTTCCTTGGGCAGAAGATGGGAATGTATGAAGGGAGGTAGATTCTGTTATGCTCAACTTCATAGAGTAGCTAGATTTGGGGGACTCTTCTGCCTTAGCAACAGCTGTAACTTCAGAACTGAGTTCTGACACTGAAAACAGGTCACTATGTTAAGCCCTGCTTCCATTCACCCACAAAATGTGACACTGTTTCTATGCACCACATCAAACATCATGTTTGTCAACACCACTTGTGGATATGTTTCATGCTAATCTGGAAGTCTTTAGATTAAGGCTTCTGAGTAGGGCATGAGTCACCTGTGGTTGAAAAGCCATGCCTGAATCAGTCCACCTAATCTGTCTTTGAGATCTATCAGGCTATTTTGTATTTTCTTTGCACACACAGTCAGAGCCATGTGAAGCTCTAGTTCACTCATCTTCAAGGCCACAGTGTGAGGCAGGCCTCCTTTCTCTCTGCCCCCAATTCCATGCTCTTGTCTATCTGCTTCTCTCACATAACAAGAGAGAGAAAGGTGCAATCGTACCAGCATTTGTCCTGTGGTTTGGTCTAGTTTGGAGATGGGCTGGTTCGCTTCTTTTCCCAGGGGTCATGTGACACACGGGCTATTGCAAAGCAGCTCACCTTGATCCATGCCTACCTGCTGCTTCTTTTTTTTAATCGCTGATAGACTACTGCTTTGGGGGGGGGGGCAGGATTGCTCTGTTTTGGTTTGTTTCCAGCATGTATGTATGGAATCTAATACCACTCACGGATACAGCTCTTTTTCTGCAGCATCGTTCCTGAAGACAACAAAGACTTAAGATCCAGTATTCCTCCATTCACCCCCACCTTTCTGCTAAATATACTGTTTTCTTGAAAGGTTGTGCCGTTTTCTGAGCTTTTGTAGACTTTTTAGTCCCCTTTTTAATTGGACTAATAAAGGTATCACCTCAGTATGGATTTTAGAACCTGAGTCAAAAGTGAATGTTGAAGCTTATTTGAGGGTATTGGAAGCTTCTTCCTCTTCTTCCTTTCATTCTCATCCTTTCTGCTTTCAGTCCCTCACCCGCCCCCTCTGCACAGGGCAGGCAAAGGTCATGAGCAGGTTCTGCACATTTGCCATATGCATTGGTAAGTAAACAATGCTCTTGGGCTACACTCAGTGGCCCCATGATTTCCTGCAGTGCTCTTTAATCAGTCTGGCATGCAGTTCAATTGTTCAAACTGACTGTGTTTGCAATTGCAACTCAGATGTGATCATTCAGCACCTCGGTGCTACCAGAAGGGAGTTCTCTGTAAGGGACAGATGGATTGGCAGGCACAGAAATTGCAAACAGATCCAGATTCAGTCAACCAGGGACAGCCATCTCACTGGGAGGCTGGGTAAAAAAACCAACAGAATCAAAGTCTACTAGAGTTTTGTTTCCAAAACAGTCTCAAGCACCAGGTACAGAGCATGAATACATCTGTATCTATACTAGAACTGCTTTGTATCATTTTTGCAATATTGGAGAATCAGTAATGCACCTTCATGCTGCTTTCAGGAAGGAGGTAAAGACATGTTTCTTCAAACTGGCCTTTTAAAGAGTTTGATATTACTGAGTATTGTATCCTTTCTTTCTTTGTTCATGTCAGAAGCACCACAGTACAGTTAACACATATATCAGATAATTTTATCCCAGTAACATGCAACCTCAAGAGCAGTTGTGGCAGCTAGCATAAAATCTTCCATGGCATATGTTGGTGTGAAGTTGCCTGTTCTTTCCACAGTCACAAAAGGATTGTGTCAGTATGAAAACTCCCATCTTCTTAGGCTCACTTTGGTTCTGCCAATTCCAAGTCATAGCCTATTCAGTGACTTTCAATCAGCCCATTTCTCCATGTGACCAAGGCCTAGGCTTTCCTGAGGTTCCATCCATTTTAAGAGGTGGGCAGTTCTTTCTTTCTACATTATAGTCCTCGCATTCTCTGCTATTTCTTCAAGATTCACAGATGTTCAGAAAAATCTTCCTTAACTTTAATCTGGGAGGGTTGGGATAGTAGCCAAAGAGTAGATGCATATTTGATGTAGATGCTTTGAGTCTTCCACTATTAGCTGCTCTCTCTGTGTGTATGTCACTGGGCACAAACAATGGGGGCAAACAACGATCTACTTGGACATCCTTCCAAGTAACCTGAAGCTGCTAAGATACAAAAGGAGCTTCCCTGAAGAAAGTGAACACATTCAGAGGTCCCCTGGGCAACAGCAGCACCTAACTATTCCTTCCACTCCAGAAGCATCGTCGTGAGTATTGTATTGACTTCAGTGGTTTGATCACCATGCTGTTTCAATGGCTTTGCTGTTCAATTTGTTTTAACTTCTTTTCCATTCATTTTAATTGCATTTATATGCTGCCATGAGCACTATTTCTTGGAAAGATGGGTTAGAAATGTCACTGAAGATGAAAATGAGAAAGAATGTAGCCAGAATGCTCCAGCCGCCTGGTCCGCACATCACAACACGTGAGGAAGGCACAGGAACCCTGTCTCATTAGGCATTAGCAGCAGGCTGGAGCATGATGTCTGATATTACTGTTTTGTTATTGTATTGTTTTGCCTTTATATTTTTGTTTTATTGTACTGTGTAAACTGTCCAGAGTGGCCTGGGTTGCCAGATGGGCGGTATAGAAATTGAATTCATCATCATCATCATCATTTCCAGTTGCAGCAGAAGCAGCTAGGCAGACCTCAGAACGTAACTCCATGGTTGGTTAATTCTGTCATCTGAACACATCTGCTCTGCTTCTTTCCTTCTTCCTTCACAACAAGCTTGAGAAGCAAACTACAAAATAAATGGTGGATTCTTTCTCTGGCTTTTGTGTGCATGGGTGGATCAGAACAGGGTCTCCACTTATATAGAGATGACATGTCCAGAGCTTGGCAGTGTTAATTTTGTGGACGGCAACACCCAGAATCCCCTAGTCAGTAGGAGGTTCTGAAAGTTGCAGCCCCTGAAATAATGTTGCCAAGTTCCGGACATGATGAATAAAAGCTCCATGATTTGTTTAGCCACTCCCTCGGCAATCACCAGCACAGTGCTCATGCTGGATAAACTTGGGTTCCTACAATCCCGTGGCTTTCATGATGTGCGAGTCACCTCTATAGCCAGAGATATTGATACAGATGATGGATGTTTTCCACCTCACATCTGGAATTCCCATGGCATTCGTGTTTTTTTTTAAAGCAAAATCTGCACAGAAGTACCACAAACAGGTGTGTGTGTAATCTCTATAAAGGGAATATCTACTTTATGAAGTTAAATGGGCTCAAAAGTCATGTCCTCTGCTCAAGAAATCCTTGAAAATGCTCTTTGAACAAGCTCGGGTTTTCTAAGAACATCCTCAGCCCGTAAGTAGCTCTCTCAACTATATTTTTTAGGATTGTTCACTAGTGGTGAGATAGCACAGACACCGTGTACAGAGACGTTCATGTGTAGGTAGTCTCTCTCTTGTTCTACTCACACACTAATTCAGCAAGAGTTCGTTAAGTCAAGAGATCTCATTCAATTCCCACCTCCAACTTGGGCAGGGATTCCCTCTCTTATTATTTCGCTCTCCGTGGAATCCAGAACATACCTGACAAGCTCCGCAAGGACACTTTTGCCGAATGGGGACGAACTGGGAGACTGGCAATGTCACCGAGGGTGGGCTGATGCCTTTGCGAGGAGGACCGGATGAGCTTGTTTCTCAGTCTTGACATTCCTGATGAAAGAAGCACAATACACAGAGGGAGACTACAGGGCTTTCGCTGCATCAAAATGACAAGCCCTTTGCATCCCGAAAGACACCCAATGGAGTGGTCATTGGTCTGCATCAGGCCTTGCCATTCTGCTTGCCTCGGAAGCCATCTGGCAATTGGGATACATCGCTCAGTAGGTAGACGTGGGCATAAAGGTCAGTTATTCCATAGCTATGCTAGCGAAATGACAAGCAGAGTCTTGTCACTTCCACCTACCCACTGTCAGTGGACTGCAACGGCTCCCCCCCCGCCGCCGCCCAGCTTTTTCTTCTTAAATTGCCCCCAGCAACGGAGAGGAAAATGGTGTGCATGCTTTGCATTCTGCTATCTGAGGTAAATGCTTCACAAGACTCCACAGTGAACAATGCTTAAACATTAACCTGTGCTCATAAAAAGGGGGAAAATCGGTTAATCATCCAAAGCTTCTGGAAACAGAAAACAAAGCTCACCATCCTTTCCAGTTAATGATGGGAGCTGTGTGTCCATCCGCCCTTTGTAGATATGACCATCAAGGCCTAGTATATCCACCTCTTCATGCTAAGGATAAACACAAACACAGAAAAGATTTCATCTTGGGAGCAGACTTGGAAAAAAAGGGGACTATAAACTAGGCCTACTGTTTCCTTCCATCAGACTCAACAAGGAAGGTTGTATTTGAACTCTATCCTCCTCTCATGTGGAGAAAAAGGCTGCTGAAATAGCCCACTTTCGGTTTCTCTAAAGAGAGATCAGTAAAAGATATTCGCAAATTGTCCTTGAGTGCATGGAATGCAAATTCAGCAGGAAAAGGAAGTCTTTCCATAGAGTGGCTTGCCTGGCATCCACACTGCTGGTCTGGAACATTTGTGTGTGTGTAAACACAATGCCCAGGAGGAAACACATCAGCAGGGATCGGAGAGAAGCCATTGTTGCTGCCCAGGTGGAAGTGCAAGGCCTGTCTCAAAGCTCATTTGGCAAAAGTGTTATTCTGCTATATGTTTGGCTGCTCTTTTTTCTTTTTTTAACTTGTGTGCTGCTTTTCTTGTCCTTGAAACTGTATTTTCATGTGGGCTCTTAACTGCTACTATTTATGTGTGAATTATATTAAAAGGCTTGGAGGTTTTTGAAACAAAAAGATGGGATAAATGTTTTTTTTAAATTCATAACAAGTTTTCATATGAAACAACTGGAGTGCTGCAGAGGGGCAGAAGCTCACAAAATATTAGACTTTTTAGTAGTCAACGTACCCCTCCTCCCAGTGTATTTTTTAAAAATGGCAGATGATGCAAAGCCAACTGCAGGACTGTTATACTTTTTTTAGACTTCAAGGCTTGGGTCCCACATTGGGGATGCAAATTTTGACTTTCTTTGTTCTTTCATACTTGGTGGGACAACTAAAAATTTCCCAATATTTGTTTTCATGCATTTACAGTCATGTTGAAAAGAAATTACACCCTCCTTGAATTCGATGGTTTTACGTATAAGGACATAATAAAAATCATTTGGTCCTTGGTAGGTCTGAAAATTCAGTAAATATAACCTCAGATGAACAACACATGACATATTACACTGTGTCATGATTTGCTTTACAAAAATAAAGTCAGAATGGGGAAGCCATGTGTGAAAAACTAAGTACACCTTATGATTCAATAGCTTGTAGAACCATCTTTAGCAGCAATAACTTGAAGTAATCGTTTTCTGTATGACTCTTATCAGTCTCTCACATTGTTGTGGAGGAATTTTGGCCCACCCTTCTTTAAAACGTTGCTTCAGTTCATTGAGGTTTGCAGGCATTTGTTTATGCACATCTTTCTTAAGGTCCCACAGCAGCATTTCAGTCAGGCTGAGTTCTGGACTTTGACTGGGCCATTGCAACACCTGGATTCTTTTCTTTTTCAGCCACACTGTTGTAGATTTGCGGGTGTGCTTGGGATCATTATCCTGTTGCATGATCCAATTTTGGCCAAGCTTTAGCTGTCAGACAGATGGCCTCACATTTGACTCTAGAATATTCTGGTATACAGAGGAGTTCATGGTAGACTCAATGACTGCAAGGTGTCCAGGGCCTGTGGCTGCAAAACAAGACCATATCATCACTCCTCCACCTCCACCACTACACTTGACAGATGGTATGAGGTGTTTGTACTGATATGTTGTGTTTGGTTTTTGCCAAACGTGGCACTGTACATGATGGCCAAACATCTCCACTTTGGTCTCATCTGTCCAAAGGACATTGTTCCAGAAGTCTGGTGGTTTGTCCAGATGCAACTTTGCAAACCTAAGCCATGCTACCATGTTCTTTTTAGAGAGAAGAGGCTTTCTCCTGGCAACCCTTCCAAACCAACCATACTCTTAGAACCCTTCCCAGATCGGTGGGCAGCAACAATTGCTTCTCTACGATCACTGCTGATGTGTTTCCTCCTTGGCATTGTGCTAACACACACCTGAATGCTCCAGACGAGCAAACTGCTAAAACTTTGGCTCTTATAGAGGTGGTCACACTTGCTGATGATCTCAAGGGCATTTGGTTAGCAACACCTGGCTGCTACTTAGTCTCTTAACTCCTATGGAAGTAGTAAGAGTGTACGTAGTTTTTCACACATGGCTTCTCCATTTTGGCTTTGTTTTTGTAAAATAACGCATGACATGGTGTAATATGTCATGTGTTGTTGTTCATCTGAGGTTGTATTTACCTAATTTTCAGACCTGCTAAGGACCAGATGATTTTTATTATGTCTTGATATGTAAAAACCATAGAATTCAAAGAGGGTGTTCTTTTTCACATGATTGTATATAAAATGCACAGCTATAGAAAATGTGATAGCAGTTGTCTCATTCCATGACTAGGGCAATTACTAGCATTGAATAGGTTTGTGTTGTTATAATCAGTCAGACCTCTCCTTTTTCACTTTCTCCATGGGTTTGTGCCCAACTTCATAAAACCAGCACTTTCACATAGAGACATAAGAAAGCCAGGATGGGAAAAATTCTTGGCATTTTGGTCTTGCGCCACTGTGAACATCTCTCACAGGCATTGTTGATTCCTCATCAGAGTGCTTCACTGCCATCAGTGGACTGCAACTGTTCTCCATTCAGCTTTTTGTTCTTAAATTACCCCCCCCCCCGGCAATTGCCTCACTATGCTAAAACTGTCTCATCCAAAATCTAGGCACCAGCAAAACATTTTCACATTCCGAGTCCACACTGATCTCCATAACCCCCCACTTGTGTTGACCTTCCAATTCAGCACAATACCTTCATCATGGCCAGCACGGTGCTTTCATCAGCATGGAGTGGTGGCATACACTGAGCAAACTGCTGCAACCTCCCATAGCGCCTGTATGGGTATGTGAGGGTGTGGCTGCCTCCACAATGCCGTGGTACACTTATGTAGCTGTAATCCGCCATCTCAGGAAGTCTGTCACTGTTAAGGATCAAAGGCCAATATTTCACATTTGGCAAAATAAAGCAAATAAAACCAAGTACAATCCAAATGAGCTCTGGCCCAGCTGGCTATGTGACCCAGTTCCTGAAGGGCAGCATTCATAGACTTCATACTTTTTAGAGTGTATGTGTGGAGAGTGTGCTTTTTATTTATTCATTTAAAATATTTATATCCCGCCTTTCTCCTTAAAAAGGACCCAAGGCTGCTTACATCATTAAAAAGACAATATTTAAAAGCTAAAAAAGTAGGTATAGAAATATTTAAAAATAATTAAACAAATGTTATATTAAAAATGGTAAATAAAATACTAAAAAAATTAAAAGCAACACATTTAAAAAGTCAGCCAAGTCATCCCTTTTCCTGGGCAATGTTATGCAGTCACTCTTGCTGCTGGGGGCAGAAGTGTTGATTGGGTCTGATGGGAGTTGTAGTCCAGCAACCTCATTAAGACTACAGGTCCCCCCACATCTGCTTTAGGGTGACTCATAGCTGTGTTCAATCTTCATCTGTATGGAGAGGTGGAGCAAATATATTCAACAGACAGAGGGTGGGGGGAGAGAACGGGAGCTTAATCAATCCTTAATCAATCCCCAAGCCTTAATCAATCTTGCTCAAAATTATTTCATATACTACGGTAACTGCAAAACCTCTCTCTCTCTTAACAGCTCAAAAACACTTATCTGTGTGTGTTTGTGTGTGCATTTTATTTCTTAGCAGTTTACAAAGAAGCGTTTCTGTACTGTGTCAGCATTTAAAAAAAATATTCATAATACTGCACTCATATTAGCATTCTTATTTCCAGAACCTTTCCAGGTAGTTTTGGGTAGCAGAGAAATCTGAAATGCTAGATAGAGTCATGAGAATGGCTGATGGTCAGATTCCAAAAGATCTCCTGTATGGAGAATTAGTGCAGGGAAATCGCCCCAGAGGGAGACCACAGCTGCGATACAAGGATATCTGCAAGCGGGATCTGAAGGCCTTAGGAATGGACCTCAACAGATGGGAAACCTTGACCTCTGAGCGTTCAGCCTGGAGGCAGGCGGTGCAGCATGGCCTCTCCCAATTTGAAGAGACTTGTCCAGCAGGCCGAGGCAAAGAGGGAGTCCCGAAACCAGCAAAACCAGGGAGCTGGACAGCGGACAGACTGTATTTGTCTTCAGTGTGGAAGGGATTGTCACTCTCGAATTGGCCTTCTCAGCCACACTAGACGCTGTTCCAAGACCTCTGTTCAGAGCACGTTACCATAGTCTCTCGAGACTGAAGGATGCCTACTAGATATACTTCCAGGGCATAACAATAACCTTTCGTGCACACAAATCCCATTTACTGTCCTGGGAGTTACAGCTATTCCCAGTAAACTGTAATGTTCAGTTCAGTGTTTATTTAAACAAAATCAAGCTCCTTGTTTTTAAAGAGGGGTGGGCGGGAGCGGGTATTGTGGACATCACAATCACTATCACCACCATCATCATTACTATGCAGCAGAGGAAGGTCTTGTTAGGAGAATTAAACTCTTGTAATCCCATCCAGTGTCTGTGTCAATGGTTGGTTGGCTCTTGCAGTCCCTACTGACTCTATTACCAGGTCCTCGGCTTATAAATTGGAAACTAACATGCAGCAGCCCAGAATATCAAAATCTACAAAATTCTGCACAACGATAAACCAATCCCATTTGCTGAAAAATTTAGATTACAAAGTCTAGTATGAGCTTAAGTACTGGAAGTTCTCAACCTGCCTCTTGCTGTGTCTCCCCACCCTGCACATTCTAAAACAATAATGAAACCATATACAGATTGAACACAATTGGAACATCTTTTTACAACGCAAAAACCAGCCAGGGTGACAGCTTCCGTAGATAAAAGAAATGAAATTTCAGGCAGGGAAGAAAGAGGGTAAAGCAGCAGAAGAAAGCTAATGATCAAGCAAACTAGATATGCAAGTTAGACTGCAAGTTGTGATGGCTGAGATTGCTGGAGACATGGTTGCACCATCTTGTTGGAAAGCCATGTGGCGTTCCTGACTGACACTTTAAGTTAATTGTAGTTTGCACAGTACAATTTTGTTTTTGTTTTATTGTTGAGATAGAGGAGAGTCAGTCTGCAGATAGCATTAAATACTCTGTGAAGTGATAGCAATCAGATCTGACCCATTTGGCAGATGTTTGAGGTTTTAAGCCTGTTCTGCAATTCCAAATTTTATCAGCCAAGTGGGAAGTTGGCCAACTTAATATTTACAGTCATTCTGTTCAGGGACTGATAAATATGTTAAAGAACCCATTAAGAGACTGCTTTAACCATGATGAAATGTCTACCCTGCAATCAATACTGTACAGCAGTAGTTCCCAACCTTGGGTATCCCAGGGGTGTTCTTGGACTGCAACTCCCAGAAGCTTCCACCACCAGCTGTGCTGACTGGGATTTCTGGGAACTGCAGTCCAAGAACACCTGGCTTACCCAAGGTTGGGAACGACTCTCCAAAGTGTGCCTAAAGAATTTGTGGCTTTCCATGGGAACTATCCACGAAAATGACTTCTGTATGTAGGAAACAGAGAGAAGGAGGTCACAGTAGCAAATTATAAGGCTAAGCAAATATGTTCTCCCTGTGGCCTATCTCTGCTTATAACTGATTTCTAGCTGACCTCTTGCTATTTGTTGCTCTGTCTCAGAAACCTATCTGGATAAAAATTCCAATGTGGAGCTCAGCTCTTGACGTCTCTCTAAGGAGAAACCATGCTTCTTAAATCCAGTTAACAGAACGACAGCACTATGTCCACGTCTCAAGGGAACTCTGCCATGAAGTTTTATTTCAAGCTTAGTGTCAGCACTTAGCACAATGGGACAAATGCTGAGACCCATGAATCCCAGAGAGAGCCTTGGAGTTGGCACCATATTTTTTAAAAATATTTCATTACATTTTATTTTATCATTAAAATATTTTAAATAAATATAGACAAATGCATTTCTTTCTGCATTTTTCCTTGTTTTAAAAAAATCATTATTTACTTGTAGTTTGGTCCTTATCAGAGAAATGCCAAATATAGTGGGTGTAGCTGCCACTATCTTTATTACCTCAAAATGCCTGAGGGCCTCAACAATCTATGTGAGGACTGCGAGGCATCTGGGCTAACTAAATTCTGGGTTGGGCATCACCTTTATTGGACCACTAAAAAGTTACAGATCAAACAAGGTTTCTGGTTTTCCAGAACTCTTCATCAGGCAAAGGTGGTTTAACATTTAGAGTGTAAGGCAGATGGGATGTAAGGCAAAACCGGGCCAGATGAGACGACCATTGTCAGCAAGGCAAGGCGAGTGTGAAGGTGAGACTGTGACGATTTCATATGAGGCAGAAGTACTGAACGTATTCACTTACCCAAAAGACTGGTATGGTTCCAGCCCCACCTCATATATCTCTCAATTGCCTTGCATGAGCAACGGACCTCTTTGTAGGCTCAGAACAGAAAAACATGGAACAAAATAGTGGTCTTTAGGTCAAAACAAGCAGTCTTTAGGTCAAAATAGTTTTTAGCAAAATAGGATATCAGACTGGGATAAAGAATCAAGTATAGCCAAATGGGTTGATACCTGGTGGCTGGAAGAGACTGGCTTCTCATTTGAGGATAACCTCATTCTGAGTAATTTAATTATGGAAGCAGCTACCAAATTCACTCCATTTTGCATTTCTCTGAATGCCACACAGCCTCACTGCCACCTCAGTAAGCTCAGAAGGTGGGATGGGGTGAGGCTGTATGTAGGTTGGTGATGCTTAACACAGAAATACCAAGGAAAGCAACTGCAGCAGTATCTTCCATCTGGGATGACACAGGGAGAAAACAGGAGAGCAAGTTGACAGCCCTGTTTCCCTTTCTAGCTCTTTCGAGGATTAACTGACAGCTGACGGCCTTTCCTCCTACCGTTTGCCATATGGGCTTGAGCCGAGACACTGCGACTGCAGTATTTCCCGGATCATCTGAGCGTTGACCTTTCCTGCTCCACCATAATGGCTCTGCACCTTCTGGATATCCATGAGCATCTTGGAATGGATGCGGCGCAGCTTGTTGAGGCTCGCACTCTTCTCCAGTGCATCAAAACGAGCACCTGGTCCTAACTTCAGACTTGGGGGAGGGGGGGGGGAGAGCAAAAGAACAGAATGGAAACAAAGAGAGGCAGCACTAAGTCCAAGCCACAAGACAGCAAGCAGCCAAAGCGGGGGAAATGGAAAAGTGAAGCAGGCCTGTTCCTCCCAGCATGCCTTGCTCGTACTTAACTCTCCTTTCGTGAATATCTGTAGCAGGAGCGCTAGCAAGAACACTTAATGTGGGCAAGGATCTGTTATTAACCCAACTCATTTCCCTGTGGCTAACCTTCTGTTGTGTGACATACCTATGGTGTGGTGGGGCCATCTCACATGCTCTCTCAAATACTGCCACTCAGGTTGCCACATATAAAAGAAGACAGTACTCCTGTATCTTTTATAGTTGTACAGAAATGGGAATTTCAGCAGATATCTTGTGTCGTACAAGGCACCCCTGCTCAAATTTTCTTCTTCACTGTTGCAGGTACTGGAGCCCTGGCCTTCTTTCATGTGGCTGCCCTAATATCCAGCCATTCATCCACATATAACAAATAGACACATTGCAGAGGAATCGGGCTTTTTTGATATCCTGCCTCTGAAATGGAAGAGGGCAAGGATTTTCCAGAGGACTAAAGGCCCGTGTAGAAGGGTCAAAGATCCACCGTGGTTTTTTGCCTCAGTTGCGACATTCGCCTTATTTGCAACCCACACGGCACTTAGGTTTCGAGGAAGCTCTACGAGTCCCAATTGAAGCATTTGAAAAATAAACCTAATTGCTATAGAAAGAGAGAGAGGTGAGGGACAAGGAGAAGAAGTGGTGGGGTGGATGGATGGGGAGGCCTCACAGGCCCAGGGGGGTCCCATGCCTCCGATTGACATGGAACCCTACAAGTCTGCTGGAGTTGACCAGGCTTCCTAAAGTGAGAGGTCTGTAGAAACAAGAAAGCAAGGAGGAGTCCACTCTCCCACCCTCATGCAAATTTTCTGCAGATCTTAGAGAGTTTATTCAGGATATATCGCTCCTTCCACCAACTGCACTTCTGTTGATTGGGCCAAAAGTATGAGCCGTGAGCTCTCTCCTCTCTCTGTCTTCAGTTATTTTATATTGGGGAGTTGAGAAAGAAGAGGCTAACCCCCCCCCCGCCCCCTAGCTAAGGTGGTTTCTCCCCTGTTGCTGCTGGTTTCACAACCCTGGCAACTGAGCTCTTCCTAATAGTGCCTGGCAAATGGAGGCTCTGTTAATTCCATCTGCACAGTGACATTCTGTTACCTACAGGAGAATGACAGGATATAGAAAATAAAACATGAACACCTGTGACCAAATGATTATACTTCACGTGTCTGAAGAAATGGTTTGTAAGCCACAAAAACTCACACTAAAAAAAAATCCTAGTCTTTAAAATGCCACTCCCTCTTCATTCTAATTTTTTTACTCTAAATACAGGTATTAACAATGGAGCCCAGCAACTGCCCAGAACTCTGACACTTTTTCCAACAGATGCCCCATCAAAAGCGGTGGAAATTCCTGCCTCATTTTCACTGCCTGCAAACATGGCAGTGAAAATCAAAGGGGGCTTCTTGGATTGGCCTCACTCCTATGACTCAACATGCTGGAATAACGGAGGACTGACATAGGTTCCAGTTTGTCGGCAACATCTTGTTCGGCTGCCCCAGGCATCGTTCGGCTGTCAGGGATGTCTTGACCAATCTCCACTTTTCTTGATGACGCCCTATTCTAAGCAATAGCCATCAAGACAGAGACTCCCTAGACCTGGACCTTCCTTTGCTTCATTCTCCTCCACAGGCCCCAAATCTCAGTCTTTGAGCTCCACCCAATTCCCACCTGCGGCTAAAAATATACATCAATTAGGAGAGAGGAAAAGCAGGGAAGGGACAAGAACCCCCCCCCCCCAGTCCCTGTCCTCTTTGTACTTGCGGTTCAGCTGCCTGATTTGTTCCATTTCATAAACCATGTACGGCCGGAGGGACTGGTGAGGAGGCAAGCCGGGCACAGCAGGCAGTGTTGTGATGTGCCTGTCAAGATACCAGATAGAGAAGATCAGACAAGGAGGTCCCTTCTTAGAGCTCTCAACAGCTGTTTTGGCACAGAAGGGCAGGGCAAGGCAAGGCAGGCTGATCCACTCCAAGGCAGCACCTTCCCCACAGCTGAGCAAGAACCAAAATCTGGATCACTCAATGCCACCTCCAGAAATGTGCCCACTTCATTAAACCACACCCACAGAAATCTAAGCACATATGCAATGCAAAAGAGCACACTGGAACTACTTACGGGCCAGGCACCACCATTTCCAAGGGTCGGTCACATGAAATGCAGTGGAAATGAGCCAACAGTCTCCTGTTTGAACAGAAGAGAAATATCCCAGATGAAGTGTGTGTTTGTGTTTGGGGGGGAAACTAGGATATATGAATGTTTATCAAGGTGGTCTGAGTGAAGGAGAATGAAATTAAAGTTAGAACCAGAGCCAAGGCAAATATTCTGCAATTATGTCCAGACCCACAGAACTGCAACTAATGCTGGAATGCTATGGAGTGCAGACAATAGTTCTGAACACAGTGAATATCCAAAGCTCTGCTCAGCTCATGCCAGCAGAGCAGAAGAGAAGGACGGATGGGATTCTCCTGCTTTTCTTCCTGTCTGGGAATATTATTTTTCTTTCTGCTGATAAAACCTGTTACAATCCCATTGTGAGGAAATTATTAACTCTATATCTAGGAATGGTGTCATTTCCTCCCATGGAGCAGGAAATGTTCAGGGACTAAAAGGGCTTTGTATTCTTTCGATCCAAATCTTCCCCAGATTAGCCCACATCACACCCCCGCCTGGCCCACCTTTTGTCTCCCCTGATGTTGCAACACCAACATTAGAGAGGGATGGGTTGCAGAATCTTCTGCTGGGGCTTGGAAGAACATTCCACCATTAGATCTCCCTCATCATACCAAAGCAAGCTTGCCTTTCTGCTGAAGGAATTGATCGGAACAACCCTAAAATCTCCCTGATGCCTTGCAGGGCCCACAGGACTGCAGTCTCAGATAGCAGATTCTAATCAGATTATGACCAGGACAACGTGCACATAATGTGTGTTTCATAAATGGTGGGGTAGTGTATCTGGAGTTGAAAGATTTGTTTGTAGCACAGAAGCAGAGAAAGAAGAAAGTGTCCCCCTCTCAAACACTGGAACCTCTATGAATCTCAGATAACAGCTGGAACACAGAGACCTCTCCAAGAGACAGAAGCATGAGCATGACTGAAGCCAATGCCAGTGAAGAATGTAACTTGAATTTTTGTTCTACTTCTGTATAGCACCTGACCCAGCTCAGAGGCCCGGAGCTTGGGTAACTCTATTTGGGGTTTCCCGTTGTTGAAGTTGACGTGGGCATTGCAGATTGAAACTAAACACTTAGTGAGTCACCGAAGAGCTTTGAGATAGTCCTTGAGATGGGACCAATTTCCAAATCGGAAAAGTCAGACTTGGGAGTTCATGCGAGGAAACAGTTGGTTTCCTCAGTTTCAAAGAGAACGCTAGAAATCTGTTTTTTAAAACAAACAGAATCTTCCCTCCATAATACTGTAAATCACGTGTAGCTTGTACTGTACTTCTAATTCCATGCCACTCATGCCTTACTGAAAAGGATTAGAAAAACTTCATGGTTGTGTTGTTATGTGCCGCCAAGTCGCCTCTCACTTATGGGAATCCTAAGAATGAGCCATCTCCAAAAGGCCCCGTCCTCAACAATCCTGCTCAGCTCCTGCAAACTCAAGCCCATGGCTTCCTTTAGCGAATCAATCCAATCCATATTTGGTCTTCCCCTTTTCCTGCTGCCTTCAGTCTTTCCCAGCATTATTGTCTTTCCCAGAGAATCCTGCCTTCTCACGATGTACCCAAAGTGCTCCACTTCTGTGAGTAAAGAAGTGCACAGAAGTAAATGTGATTTTCACTAACAAAGACAGAGTTTTGGAGGGACAGGTTTTTTTAAAATGGAAAATGAAACTTGTTGCTTTTCCCACTTCCACCAAGCCTTTGGGGAAACAACTGTAACACTGCCACATCATTGTCCTCCCCTGCATCACTTTCTTTACCAAATCCTGTCTTCTCACAATGTGCCCAGAGTAGGACAGCCTCAGTTTCATCATTTTTGCCTCTGGAGATAGTTCAGGCTTGATTTGATCTAGGACTCACTTGTTTGTCTTTCTGGCAGTCCAGGGTATGTGCAAAGCTCCCTCCAGCACTACATTTCAAATGAATTAATTTTTTTTTGTCTCAGCTGTTTTACTCTTCAGCTTTCATACCCATACATGATGACTGGAATCACAAGGGTGTGGATGATCTTGGTCTTTGTCTCCAGTTACACATCCTTACACACTATCATGTTTTTAAAAGTGGATTCCCCCACATATTTTGCCTGTGTAAATC
Source organism: Intellagama lesueurii (assembly GCA_037013535.1). Lineage (NCBI taxonomy): Eukaryota > Metazoa > Chordata > Lepidosauria > Squamata > Agamidae > Intellagama > Intellagama lesueurii. The sequence continues at coordinate 183,194,013 of JBAJHW010000002.1, forward strand.
AGCTATGAGATCCTCCATTGGAGAACGACAGGTTAAGGTAAAGGTAAAGGTTCCCCTTGACATTTAGTCCAGTCGTGTCCGACTCTAGGGCGCGGTGCTCATCCCCGTTTCCAAGCCGTAGAGCCAGCGTTTGTCCGAAGACAGTTTCCGTGGTCACGTGGCCAGCATGACTAGACACAGAACGCCGTTACCTTCCCACCAAGGTGGTACCTATTTATCTACTCGCATTTTAACATGCTTTCAAACTGCTAGGTTGGCAGGAGCTGGGACAAGCGACGGGAGCTCACTCTGTCGCGTGGATTCGATCTTACGACTGCTGGTCTTCTGACCTTGCAGCACAGAGGCTTCTGTGATTTAACCCGCAGCACCACCACGTCCCCTAACGACAGGTTACTCACCTGTAATTGTAGTTCTTCGAGTGGACCTCTGTGATTCACACCCTGGGTAATCCGCGCCTCCACGGAGCCTCGTCGGAAGATTCTAGAGCTTCTACGGTAGCAAAAAAACACATTAGTGTAGACCCCTCCCCCTCCATATATGTACCTTGGCACCAGGACTCTCCCTTCAGTTATGTCAACCGCCGCATATTAGAGCTGCATGGCGTGAGAGTGGGGAGGCCCGGTCGGGATGTGTGAATCACAGAGGTCCACTCGAAGAATTACAATTACAGGTGAGTAACCTGTCGTTCTTCCTCATGGCCTTTGTGAATCACACCCTGGGTGACTAACAAGCTGTCTTACCCGGAGGAGGGTGTCACACCAAGGTAGAAACTAGCACAGCACGTCCAAAGGCTGCATCAGATTTTTGCCGAACAGCCAATCTATAGTGCTTGATGAATGTGGACGGCTGTGACCAGGTGGCAGAGGCGCAGACGTCCGGAAGAGGCATGCCGTGAAGAAACGCTATGGAAGCTGCCACTGCCCTAGTGGAGTGAGGGCGAATCACCTGAGGAGCTGGCCTTCGAGCAAGCTGGTACGCCAGGTGGATGGTAGAAGCAACCCACTTGGAGACTCTCTGTGGTGTCATCTGTAGACCCTTCGTAGGGGGTTGATAGCTGACGAAAAGTTGAGCTGAACATCGGAAGGGTTGTGTGCAGGCTAAATAAAATGCTAGGGCCCATCTGACATTCAGAGTATGGAGGATTCTTTCTTGAGCAGTAGATGGAGACGGAAAAAAGGATGGGAAAACCAATGGTTGGGACATATGAAACTGGGAAACAACTTTGGGGAGAAAGGAAGTATCTACAAATAACTTGACCTTATCTGGATAAAACTGGAGATAAGGATAATCATAACGCAAAGCTGCTAGTTCACTGGCATGACGAGTGGATGTGATAGCAACGAGGAACGCTGTTTTAAAAGTAAGTAGTCTAAGGGCTCAAATGGTGGTTTGGTGAGTTGTTGTAGGACTATCGTTAAATACCATTGAGGTGAAGGTGGGTGCACATCTGGATACATGTGTGATAAACCCTTCAGGAAACGCTTCAGAGTAGGGTGTCTGAAGAACTGAGCTGCTGGAGAGGTTGGTGGTTGATAGGAAACGATTGCAGAAAGGTAAACCCTCAAAGAAAAGAGGGAGAGGCCTTTGGCTTTAAGATGAAGTAAGAAACGAAGGACGGTGGAAAGGGAGGGATTGACCAATTGTAGTGCAGACGCTGCAGTAAAAGACTGGAATTTCTTCCACTTGTATAGATAAGCTCTCCTAGTTGAGGGTTTCTTCGCCTGATGGAGGATGTTCATCAGGGAGGCAGAATCCTCCACGCTGCCAGGTGCAGAGTAGGGAGGTCCGAGTGGCCATACGAGGGAAAGGACCCAAGCATCCGTGGTGATGGCTTCCCAAGCAGGTAAGTGTTTCCAGAGGGCGGGAGGAGAGATATGGTGCATTGCGATCTCGGCCTGTTGGACGTCAAACATGATGCTTAGCTTTGTGATCATTGCGCCTAGTCATGGTTTGCTGACGTGGTTTGGTCTGGTAATTTTGTTGTTTGAAGTAGGGTGTATAAGAGGTTTGCCTCTGAGGTTCGTGATGGAACTTCTGATAGGAGTTGTAGGGGCGCCACCACTGAGTATGTTGGGGGCGTTGTTGGTATGAACGGTAGACTCCCCAATGTCTAGCAGCTGATCTCTTTTTCTGGACATTTTCCAAAATGTCATCTGTCTCTGCATTAAAAAGACCTGTCCCGTCAAAAGGGAGGTCTTCAATGCATGCTCTTGCATCTTCAGCGAGGCCAGCTGTTCTCAACCAGGAAAAACGCCAAAGAGCGACAGAGGTAGCCATGGATTTGGCTGTGGCATCAACAGTATGTCTGGCTGACAGCATTTGTTGTTTGGCAACTGAAAGTCCTTCTTGTTGAAACGTTTGAGCCAAAACCTTTTTGTCCTCAGGAAGTGCCTCAATGAAGGTGGACATATTGTCCCAGAGGAAACGCTGGTAGGCGCCCATGGCTCCTCGGTAGTTCGCCACTCTCATGATGAAGGCAGCTGAAGAATAAAGCCATCTACCCATTGAGTCAATTCTCCTGCTGTTCTTATTGGGCAGTATGAGGACTTGATAATATCGAGATTGGGAAGCTTCAACAAAGATCGAGTTCGGGGCTGGTTGTTTCTGGAGAAAAACCGCTCCCAGATCATGGACTCGATAAAGGTTGTTGATGTGCTTCGACATCGAGTGTGATGAAGCTGGTTTTGTCCAGGAACGTTGAGCGGTGCTAAGTAGGGACGGCAACATGGAAATGTGGACCGGAGTAGTTGCATCTTTGGAGATCGGATCATAGAGATGATCTGCCGGCTCAGTTGTGGGTCTATGTATCTGGAGATCCAGGGACTTTGCCATACGCACCATTAATTGTGCGTATGTTTGAAAATCCTCCACTGGAGATGGAGGATCAGCATCTGCCAGATCAGATTCAGGAGAAGTCAGCAAGATAGATGGTGTCTGTGGTCTGGAGCCTTGTTCAGAATGATCGACATTGTGTCTGGAATCCGTAGATTGACAATCAACATCGATGTCGAGGGGTTGCTCCTCAAAGTATTGACGTTGACGTCGAGATGTCAACGTCATGGACATGTTCATGGACATTGGTCGGTATCGAGGATCGTCCATGGGCAACGATGTCGATCAAACGTCCATGGACAGAGGTTGATATCGAGGATCATCAATATCTGAGCCTGTATCTCAATGGTGACAAAGTGGAGGCTTCGACAATGGTCGGTATCGAGGATCGTCAATATCGGAGCCAGTATCCCGGTGGTGACGAAAAGGAAGGTGTTGTCGAAGTGGTAAAAGCTTTGATGTACCACATTGGATGACTGTGGAATAGATGGAAGCTGGTGATGCCGAGCAGGATGATCGATCCCGATCCTCTTAGCGGGCTGGGAAATACCGACTTACTGGAGCTGCAAATGTACCGTGAGCCGAAGAGTATTGACCGGCTGTTTTGAGTCTCTTAGGTGCCGGCTGATAGGCAGTCTGTAGCCCCTGACAATCTTGATGGTGAGATCATTTCGACACCGAGGGCTGCCGTGAGTGAGGCTCCTGGTAAGGCACTGCCGTCGAACTGGGAAGAGTAACCGGTTGATAGCGCTTGGCAGGCTTTCCAGCTGAGCACTGATCGGGGTAAATGGCTACCCAATAATGGTGCTGGGCGTGGGTCGACGCCGCACGCAGAGGCATGTTGCCAGTCTTGGATAGTTGGTGCCCGTGATGACGCGTCGGAGGCCAAGGTGGTAGGCCTGCTGGGATGGAGTAGGGCACAGTATCAGGTTGCATTTCTGCCCCTTGTATATCAGGTGAAGCAACCAAAGAGGACTCACTAGGGGAGCCGGATTGCTGGGGGCTGGCAGGGGAGGATGTAAGTTGATCCACCCGCTCTTCCAATTCTGGTGATTGTGCAGAGTATGGTTGGTGTGACGGGAGCCCTTCTTCATCCGAGGGTGAACCCACACAAATTAAATCCCTGGCCTCCGAGGGCTGCGGAGAAGCAATCCCAGGGGATTTTGCCTTCGAGGATTTGGACTTTTTCGGTGGCGAGGGATCTGGAGCTGAAGAGGCATCAATGGACGGCTTTCTTTTTGTGGTCGTTTGCGATGTCGAAGACTTCGACAATGACTGGTTAGTTTTTTGCCCCTTTGTCTGCTTAGATGACGTTGAGGGGGCATCGGAATGAGATGGCGTGGCCAAAGGGCGTTGTTTTGCCATCTCTGAGATGGCTTTTTCCATGGCCTTAGCTTGTGAGGTAGTTTTACAAGCAGGCTGAGCCATAGCTTTTACAGGTTGAAGGGATTGTTCCCAAAGCCGAAGCTTAAGCCTAGAAAGGCAACTGTGGAGAACTCCACGCTTAAAGTTCTTACAGTGAGTGCACGAGGTTTGGTGAGCCTCACCAAGGCAAAATAAACATTTAGCGTGGCCGTCCGAAAGTGGGATTTTATTGTCACAGACCACACAATGTTTAAACGGGCCCAAAGGGGCCATGAAAAATACGAACAAACGAAGGAAAATGTGGGGAGGGGAAGCTTCGGCCCTGAGGCCGGAACGAAAAGAGGAAATATATATATATATAGAAAAACAATAATAAAGTTTAAAGAAAAATAAAAGGAATCGAGATTGAACTCTCTTTTGCTTTTAACTCACAGAAGCAAGAAACACGAGGCTCTTAACGCGGCGGTTGAAAGAAACTGAAAGGAGAGTCCTGGCGCCAAGGTACATATATGGAGGGGAAGGGGTCTACACTAATGTGTTTTTTTTGCTACCGCAGAAGCTCTAGAATCTTCCGACGAAGCTCCACGCAGGCGCAAATTACCCAGGGTGTGATTCACAGAGGCCACAAAGAAGAACATAACACACCTTCACCTAATCCTTAATGATGCTAACAAAGCCAGGATCGGATGAATTAGGAATTGGCGTTGCCCCCATAGGGCTGCTGCTGGGAAACCATGATCTGAGCAAGGTTGAGTCAGTAGCATCTTCAAACCACCACATGCCTTGAAGAGGCAGAACTGGTAATAACTACACACATGCATATGCGCACAAACACACACAGACACATACGACTGCCTGGGGAAACATGTTTCTTGTCACTCAAGATTTGTTTGCATCCTATTTCTCCATTCCTCTCCGTACATTCAATCTTTAATTCAAAAAAGGAAAGGGTGTGAGGGAACAGCAGCAGGCAAGGCAGCCTGCGGGGTCAAGCATGAGCCTGGGAGAGTCTGTGGTTGTCGGATCCTCCCTGCATCTTGTCTTCCATAGGAGGGCAGGCAGCACAGGACAGTCGATTTTGCCACCTGCCCAACAGGATGCGGCAGGAACTACCGGTTTACCTTGCTACAGCTACCGCCACCATCCCCTTTCTGAGTTGGTTAGCTATGCCTGGCCCCGTGCACTCACAGACACCAGACTTCAGTACCCTCTGGTGGTGACAGGGAGATGAGACAGCTTGCAACAGTGCAGAAATCTGCAACCTGAAGGGATGGGAGAGCCAGGATCCAAGGGGTCATTCCTTGCTGTAAGATTTCAGAAAGGTCAACTAAAGAGCAGAGGCTGGAATGCTTATAATTGCGGCTTAACCTGTGGTGTGTTCCCCACCACCAAATATGCTGGCAGGCCTCTCAAAGAGCTCTGGCAGGCTTCCCTGGTAGGAGGCAGCCATGGCAGATGGGGAGGCAGTCTCACTATGTCTGTGACTAGGGCAGTGGCTTAACAAAGCCATTTAAATTCTCCACAGTGCCCAGAGGCCCCTGGCCGAGTGTTACCTAAAGGGCAGGCATTTCAACTTCTCTATTCAACTCTGAGGTACTGTGAAAAACCTGAATGGCAGCTTCTGCTTGCAGGAGTGCTGGAGAAAGGGACTAGACAGGAGGCCGATCAGAGGAGGCAGGCCTTCTGGAGCTTGGAAGCTGCCACTGTTGTTAGTTTTGGCCGACAACTCCTGGAATTCCACAGCCAGGGTGGCTGGGGAGTTATCAGGGTAACAGTCCATAGAAGTAACTTTTCCAAAGCCATGGTAAGCCCTACTGGCCCACTGTGACCCTGACAGCTGCCCAAAATGTAAGGAACTGAGATAGCGGAACTGTAACTTCATAGAGGAGGTTCACAGGCCTACTCCCAACAGAAGGAGTCAACGGTGACAGAGCCAGCAGCCATTATAAGGAAGGTCGGACCAAGACAAAGGAAGGAATGCCCCCTTCCCAAGTCAGTAAAATAACTAAAGGCAGCTCAGATATTTTGATGTGTGAGCCAGAAACACCTGTCCCTTCCATGGCAACAGAATAATAAATGGCATAACTAATAATTTGCAGTCTTTTCATGACATCCAAAGCCTTCTGCCTCACTCTGCTTAATGGTAGGGCTAGTCCTGATTTTAACTTTGCTTTGTCAGGACACGTATAAACTATTTGTAGTGGGGGGGGGGGGGGGTTGGGGTTTGCCAAACAACTCCATGTTTATTTCATGGGATATTATGTTCTCCCCTCCCCTTCCCCAATCACATCTCTGTTGTGAGGAAACTGTTCATAATTAACTAAAAACTACAGATAAGGATTGCTAAACAGAAATAATTCCCTCCCTACCATCTCACACAGACACAAACCCACACACCGCAAATGCATCCAGACTTCATGAAAGTCCTGTATAACTTTGCACTGTGAGGAGCAAAGGTATTACAGCTGGACAGTTCCTGTTCCACTAGTGAACACAAAAAGAACAATCTCGCTACACATTTTATGGAAACTCTGCCTAACTCCCTTCTTTGCCCTTTTTTCCCTATTAAGACAAATTTATTTCCAAAGATATTTGTTGGCTATTGGGGAGTGTTGCTTTCTCATTTGCATAGAGTGTTGTTTTAGCATTTTACATTATTGTGTTTTCTAGTTTTATGTACATCTCTTTTGTGATTTCAGTACTCACTGAGCAGAAAATCCAACTTAGTCCAACTACACTGGAGAATGCTTCACAATTTGCTCCAGAATGAGTACAGGTGAATTCGAAGTATTTTTCAATGATCACATGACATAAAGGTCAATGCAAATAAGCCATTCTTCCCCCTCCCCCCTCTAATCTGGATTTTCACTCCCTGCCAACACAAAAGGACCAGGGAAATGATTTTGGTGGTTTTCTGGTGACGCAGGAAGTTGGGGTGTGATGTTTTGGGTTAGCGGGAACACCCACCCCTGCAAACTTTCTCCTTAGTTGCCCTGAAGTATTTTCTATTTTTAAAAAATAAACAATTGAGTCTTGTGCTAGATCACCTTATCACTGCATTGCTACATTAATTTAAGACTAGATCACCTCCAGAGACAAAAATAACTTTTTTTTATTTTAAAGCTGAAACAACACCCAACAAACTCCAGCAGACTTCAGTGCTTCCATAGTATGTATATATGTTTATGCATGTATGAAGAACCTTGAAACATGAAGAATGTTTATGCATGTATGAAGAATCTTAGAAAATTGTCCCTTTTCCCCTACCACTGTACAACGCTTTAAACAGGCCTAGTGGCTTGAAGGCAGATCATAAAAGGAGAGCTGGGGATAAACAGAAGGGCAGTATCAAAGGAAAGGGGGCTTTGGGTGTGGATCAAACCACATCGGATTGAGGGGCCACTGTGGACACTGGCACCAAAACAACCTGGAGTCTTCATGTGGTCACTTAAACTGGCTGCAGTTGCAAAAGAGACAGTGTATCAAGCTGATGTAAAGCCGAATCACTCCACTTCTGCTTGCCAATGTAGTTGCACCCTTATACATTTTCAGGTAGGAACAAGAGTAAGCATAGTGCTAATGGGGCAATTCCATGCCATTCCCCCCCCCCCCCCCCCCCCCGTATAAGCTCAAGTAAAGCACTTCCCCTTAATCAGAGCTATTTTTATCGTCTCAAAAACAGGATCTTCTGGGCAACATAACATAAATTACAGATAAAGAGTTAATAACAGAACATGGAAAGAATGGTCAAAGTCAACAAGAATGGACTGAATCATGGATTTCTAAGTATGCCTGGAAGGAGCAAATACTTAGGAAAGGAGAGGGTGAACTCAGGAATCAAGAAACCAGGAAAGGAAAGGCTGGTGCAGGCAGGAGTCCGGCCAATGCAATAGTGCCCCAGTGACATTTGCAGAAAAAATGCCCACTCTAGTTGCCAGCTTAAGTGTCAAGAACAAACATTAGGAGCCCAGAGAGTCCAACAGGAATGATCAAGATGGACTCAGGCTTGTTGAGGGGCCAGCAGGAGTAGAGAAGTGCTAGGTGAGGTTGCAAACTTGACCCTCCTGGGCAACTCAAATTAGATATATAGAGATAGCTTCTGTCCAATCAGATTGATTGTTCACTGTCCTTCATAATTCAGCACCTGACTGGCAGTTGACTCTCCAGATCGTCTTTCCCTAAGATTTTGTTGGATTTTAACTCAAATCAACTAAAATAAGTAAATGATCCATTGCCATCAGTCCCAGACTGCATGGCCATTCTAGGCAGGTAACAAGCTGAATATGGTTTTCTTCCAGTCCTTCAAATGGTGAATTTAGTGCTGTGGCTGAAACTTGGCTTCTAGAGACTCTGGTTTTTCTTGATGTCTATCTCATATTTGTGCCATGATTTTTCTGTAAACAGTCCCCTGTACACAAATGCATGCTGCTTGCTGCTTATAAACCCCTCAGGTTAAGGAACACCAACTGCAATAAACATTACTATAGGACATCTGGTTACTATGTGCTGTCAAGTCATATCTGACTTATAGTGGTCCTAATAGGGCTTTCAAGGTAAGTGAGAAGTTAAGTGCTGTCCTTCAGCAGGACAACCCCTTGTGAGTTTCCATGGCCAAGCAGGAGATTCAAACACATGTCCCCACAGATCTAGGCTGTCACTCTACCTGCTACACCACAATGGTCCCATTTTGTTACATCATCTTAAATCCACCACAGTTCTCCCCTTTCAGACTTTCTCACCTCCTGATTCCAGCAGCTTCATCTCCTTCATCATGCGGGGCCCTCTGCTTCAGCTGTTTCCGAATATCTTTCCAGCGCTCCTCCAACTGTTGTCTGAATGGATCTAACTCCAAACGGTCCAACTGCAGAAGATGGGCACAAAGGTTCTGAAGTGAACTCCATATTCAAGGCACAGATATTAATGCTAGATTAGCCATCACATTGCATACAGTTCAGCAGTGGCACTGCTAAGGCATCTTAAAAGGCTCTAAAACAGGTTTCTGCTTCCTGCAATGTGTGCCTCTGCATCTCAAACATCACATGTAGAGGAAGATTTTTGGCTAATGACAGCCTGAAATAATGGTGACTTGGTTCAGCAGGAAAAACAAATCAACTTTACTTGCTCTACTGTGGCAGGTTTCAAGCACAGAAAAGGAGAAAGGCTGCATATTTACCCTCCCCTCTTTAAGTATTTGAATGAATATTTCTCCATGTGTCCACAAACACTAGTTAAGGTTTATGAGCCAAAATCATGTAAGCCAATGTGATACACCATCACGTACAAAAACTATTCAGTCTTTATCTCTATAGATGTTCTCACCACCCACCCACAAACAAGCACCTAGCCTCTCCCTTCACTATTATTACTTCCTAGACATGGAATGCAACATGTCTGCAGCAGAGATTCTTTTTTATTTATTTAATTATTTAATTTATTAAACAAACATCCAACCTAAACAACATAAACCTAACACCACAATAAAATACAATTACATAATACACCAGTGCCACCTTCACCCTCAGGGCTAGCATTAATAATATTTTTAAAATTCATTCAATCCATTTTCTCTCCAAAAATTCATCGTTTCTTCCTCGGTGTATACCCCTTCCCTCTCCGAAATACATATTCCAGGAATACACTCCATGTTTTCTTAAAATCATTATTTTTTTATAGGCCTCTTCTTATTTTCATATCAAATGTCAATTTATCATTAATTGCCATATTCCATAATTCTCTATACCATTCCTCTAAATTAATTTGGTTATCATTTTTCCAATTTCTTGCAAATATTAACCTTGCTGCCGTAACTATTATTACAACTAAATCCTTATTTTCTTTCAACAATTGATCTTTCTTAACCATATTCAATAAAGCCATTGACGGCGACATTTGAATATTTAATCCAGTTATTTCCCTCATTTCTTTAAAAATTTGCTTCCATTCTTTCTTACTTACTTCACATAACCACCACATATGTAAATACGTCCCCTTCTCTTTTTTACACCTCCAACATAGTGATGATAAATTTTTATTTATTGTATTGAGTTTGTATTGTATTGTCTGTAGCAGAGATTCTTGCTTGCATTTAGGCTCCATATGTGAGTGAGAACTCTGGAAAATCAGGGGTCTTGTTCGTGTGAGGTGCCCACATGCCAGCAGGAAATGTCTCTTCTGCAAACATGCTGTAGAAAGCAATGCTGGAGAGAGTGGGGAGTGTCTCTGTGAAGGCAATGCTTGAATATTTCCTCTGTTTTCTCCTTGAAGTCAAACAGTTGGTACAGTGGCTTTCATGTTTTCCAAGTTTCTGCTAGTCGAGAATATCCTTGCCCACAGCAAGGGTTCTCTTGTATCCTGCCTTGAAAGGCTGAACTGCTGAGAGTAGCCAGGCCAATTTAGTATTTACCACAGAGGCTGGGCAGGCAACGACTACTGGGCACCAGAGCTGACATTTACAAGATTGGAGAGAAACTACCAGAGATTAATGGCAGAAAGAAGGTAAACAACCATTTAGAAAAGGAACCAAAGTCGCCTGCCATTTGGGAGAATTGCTGTAACCCTTTCTTTGATGCTCCTTTAGCATGGAGTCAGGGCTAGGGAATATGCAGCCCTCCAGATGTGGTTGGGTTGCAACCTCCATTATCCCTCACCATCAGCTAGGCTGGCTATTGCTGATGGCAGTCCCACAACATGTGGAGGGCCACACACCCCCATGTCCCTGAGTAAATGGTATACATAATGCAAATGCAATGCCCTTCCACAACAATCTTTGTAACCCTGCAGCAGTTCAGCCTCCCACAGGGTTTCCCCTCTGCCAGAATGGGCAGGATTTATTTAAATCAACATGGTTTGCTTTAGTGGAGACGTTTGAGGTTTAGAGGGGTCACATTTGGAACCAAAAAAGCCTTATCCTGTGTTATCCTCAAGCTGGCAATTTTACAACTTGTTTTTAGGGCATTTCCAGAATTCAGCAAGAGACAGAGACTGCCAGAGGCACTCACTCCCCGCATCCTGGGCCCTATGTAATTGTTTTTTAAAATAGTCCTTTTTCCATTGTATGTGCTCAAATCAGCTTATAGTATAAGAATGTTAAAAGAATCACTATATAATTTTATTTTTAAAATAATACTAAGAATTTAAAAACAAACAAACCAGAAATGGCATAAAATAATAGCAAAAAAATGAAGAAGAAATTACAGTGTCATTTGAGCGAAAACCAGAGAAACAACATGGTATTCACTTCATGCCTAAATGATACATGTGGCCAGAAAATCTCTCCAGGGAGGCGTTCAAAGGCAAAGGATGCCACAACAGAAAGGGCTCTGTCTCTGGTCACAACTGTGCTTAGCTGTTAAAGGCAACAGAAGAGGAGACCAGTGACTCCAATTTTACAGAGGCAGTGAATCCCCTTTAGGGTCTAGTCCAAACTTTAGAGGAACTAGTTATTCAAGGTGCTGAACCCTATCTTCAAATGAGGTTCAGGGCTGTATAATAGCTCCTGCATAATTCAGACTAAAACCCAGTGCAGATTCTCACACTATCCCTGCAAAATTAGAGTTATAAACTTTGACTGGTGAGGAGCTGCTGGAAAGGGTCTTCAGATGATAATCAAAGTGAACGGACAGGTTCACAAAGGAGAGTCTTTCAGACACCTTGCTCCCTGGCTGTCATTTAGAGTTTTACAGGACAACAGTAGTGCACAGAAATAAACTGGAAGCTAAGGGGCAGCAGTAGGATCAGGTCTCATATATTTTGGGCTCTGCTTCTGTAGTTCTCCTGGTTGGCAGGGACCAGAGCAGCCATGTCATCTTTACAATCAACTCTTGCACTGAATGCTCAGGCACCACGAGCAAACCAAAAGGCACATGCATTTCCACAAGGTATCCCAAGGCATTAGCTGTGCATCAGCACAAGAAGCTTCCTCTTATCAGTTACAGATGTCCCACTTGGCCAGTCTGTGAATGGCTGAGATGGCAGGAGCTCTGCTTACCTTGGAGTCCATTTCAATCAAGAGTTTGTCCAACATTTTCTGCCAGTCTTGCTCTTGTCCAGCCATCTTGTTTAACAGCTCCTGCATCATCTTATGCAGCTGCTCTGTAGTCGCATCAAACTGGGTGCGGCTGACCTTCCCAGCAAGGGCAGCCTTATCTGCTTTCTGGAAAAAAAAGGGAAAGGATGGGGCAGATTGTTGGTCTGGTCTGTACCGCAGTAATCATGCCTCCAATAATCACTATAGTGTGAGTGGCCAAAAAGTACCTTCTCTTCTCTGCCCTTCCCCTAAAGAATGGAAAGTATGCTCAGAATATTTAGAATGATAGCTACAGTGGATGTATGTTGAACATGTGGCTATTTCATAGGAATAACTCTACCATGGGACTCATGTGTATGTGAACATTGAAAATTGTGTTTATTGTTAGCATAGTAACTAGTAGCAAACAGCAGCTAGATTAATTTGTGGATTATCAGAAAGGTTAGCAGGGAACATTTCACCCTTTAGAAAGAAATCACATCCAACTTCCAGAAAACAAGAAAGCTTGTGCTTATTAGAGAAATATACTGAGAGAAGAAAAATAGTAAGAATCCAAGTTTTAGCTAGCTAAGGTGAAGTTGCAGGGAACATAAGATGGCTGGCCCTTCACCTCTCAAGAACAAAAGCACTGTGTCTCCCTTATTCTATTCCAGGAAAAATCAAGAGGAAAAAAATGTGAGAAGGAAGGAAGGGACATCAGTAATCCTAAGAATATTAGTCTAGGTTGAGAAACAGGCCAGAGCAGATAAAGGGCAGTCCAGAAAACTCTGGGAAGTCTTTCTCTTTCTATCTTCTCCTCCCCATGCAGACACAAGCGCCTTCCTCAGTATAAACTGAGTTGTATTCAGTCACTTCCCACATTCATTGCTTCAGGAAATCCATTCAGAAGTAATGCCAAAGGACCCCCACAACTTGGTTAACAGAATCCCTTTGAGCTGGATGGAGCCATTACGGAGGAGACATCATGTGTGGCTACTTTTCACTAACAAAAGGAAGAAACAAACCACTTCTCAAGATGGAGAAGAGTTCACAGATCAACAAGGAGCTGCTTAGAAAAGAAAAGCAGAACTAAAGATGCTGGAGCCCATCTTGTTATCTCTCGCCTGCAATTGTCCTGCAATGGTTCATGTTACTTATTGCATGCAGTGGTCCTTTTCATTTCCAACAAGCACAAGTATCTTTTTTTCAGAGAGGAAGTAACCACACTACAGAATCCAGGTCTCTTATCTACTCCCTGTGTTATTTGCACCCTTTGAAAATACAGCCCACGTTACAATAGTTAACCATGGTTTGACTTGCATGAGACAATGATGATGTGTTATGAAGCACAATCCCTTACCACATCAATTTCCATCACTAGACGATCTTTGTCAGCTTTTTCTTTTTCTAATTTCTCCAGTGACTTGAACAACATCTTTAAAGAAGAGAAAAAGCAAAAGGGATCACAGCTGGGTACTCAAAATATTGGCTTAGATTTGTGTTATCAAGACCATTCTCTTTCGTCTTTCAAATGTGTCTGAGTGCTGGCATAAGCACATGTCCCTCATGTCTCCCTGAGCACAGAGACTGCAAAGCACACACTCCACACACATATTCCAAACTGGGTCATCATGTGCTTTTAATTCCATCTTATTAGCACCAACAGATCACAGGCTGGTATACATAGTGAGCTGCCAGTTTATGACAGAATGACACTTTGCCTAGGCTAAGCCACCTGCTACATTATTGCCTGGAGTAAGTAAGGGAGAAAGTGGCATTACAGAGAAAGAAATAAAACACTTTTGATCCTAAGTCCCTCCTTGCAATGTAACACAGGGAAAACAGTATGTAAGTTTTAATCTTGTATTCTGTAAATTGTAATCTTGCGTAAACTGCCCGGTGTAATGCTGACTCTAATGGAAGTGTATATCAATCAAATTAATAAATGAATAAGGACGGGGTCAACCAACCTATTTTGCACTTTCCAGACTATGATGCTCAGTAGAAAAACACAGCTATTCTTTGGAGTGTGTAGTTCCTCAACTTTATGAAGCAGTTATTGAGTGCATATAAAAAGTGCATGTAAAAATATGTTATACTAGGGAAAGTCATACACAAAAATGTATATAGAAGGGAAACTTGCATACAGAAATGTACCCTTGTGTAGTTTCATTTTAAATTTCAGAAACTGGATGCAGCAGATATTAAATAAAAAATAAGGGACCACTTTCAGCCCAATTGGGATGCTATTTCAGACAACTTCATGGTCTAGGGGTAACCTTCCAATGAGTGGTGAAAGTAAAAGCAGAAGGATGGGACCAAAAATACTAGCATATTTTTATCTTGAAGTTCTCACTGCCACAAACTCATTCTAAGGAGACCCACATTATTATTTTAGAACTGATCTGGGGAAAAACCTTTTAATCACTGGGAAGCCACCCAGGTATCATAGATACCAGTCATGGTATCAGGGAAAAGGCGGTATGCCCCCCTGGAGCCACAGAGTGCTAGACTGGGGTCCTAGGAGGGCTACTTTGGGTCCCAACATCCACGGTTCCCTATCCCTGGATTAAATGTGAAACTGACACAAATGAGAAATAGACTGCTTTGCCTATTCCCTGGTCTCACACCCTTTACAACTGCATAGGATGAAAAAAAATTACAGATGCAGCTTGTGAATTTTGCTTCTCCATACAAATATATTAGACAAAAACCCTGTTTCCTTTTGCATCTAGGTACCTTAAAGCACATGGTAAATGCATGTGAGGCATTACTGTTTTCAAGTGTAAGAACTTGGGCTTTATCTCTATTGGCTCAACCTGGGTATTTAATGCTGTAAAAATAAAGGAGTACTCCACTGTTGGGACATTCAATAGTGATTTAGTGGCCCCCACCAATCCTGACTAATTTTTGCCAAGTTGAAGTAAACATCTTGCCTGTGATGTCTGAAAAGAAGATAAACTTGCTTTCCAAAACTAGAAAGAGAGAAGATGTTTCACATCTGGATATTACATTTCTCTTTGAGTTTTATATCTGTGATGTCTTGTTGACAGTTATTCGGTGGCTTATCATAAAACTTGTTTGCCCATCAGGGATCTTGACTGGAAAGGCGCAAACGCTTCTTACCTTGCATCACTATCTGGAGGACAGAGTGAAGCCAATGAATACAGAACTTTACCATCTCCGCTGCAAGAGGTGGTTTGATCATATCGCTTGATTGATTAAATGAACACCAGCAAATCAGCCAGTTCTCCAGCACTGCTGGTGTTGGTAATGATGCATAAGAGGGATAGTCATATGCATCACAAGCTTTCTCTTTTGGCAGGAAGGGAAAAGAAGGAGAATCAACAGATTCCCTATATAGCTAGCAACCACCGTTTTGTCAAGCTATGGAACTGCAGAGCCCATTTTTCTTTGAACCTACTATCTGCTAACTTCAAGACCACCTACACTGATCTCCTTTTGCTTCTGATGATGGTCTTCTATGAGGTCACCCGTGGTGGAATTCAGCTTCTCGCAGTCTTCCTGCACTTGCAAGATGGTGCTTTGGATCTGGCTGAGCATCTCTTCATCCTAATTGTGAAGGAGATAAATTAACAAAGGCCAGTGTGGAAACAGGGATGGCCCTATGAACTCTCAAATCCTGTTGCTGATGACTAAAACGTCTTACATGGGAGCAAACAGTGGAAGTCATGAGCAGAAAAGGTGAAGAGGGGGCAGAGAGAACTGACTAGCAACCTCCAGATGGGCTGGACTGCAGTTCTCCTCATCAGCCTAGGCTTCAGGTTGGATAGTCCAACATATCTGGAGGATACCAAGTTGTGGAAGACTGGCCCTAAAGCTGTGCATCTGAAAAGGTGGACTACAGTACATGAAAACTTAGGCTAAATACTGCTTTTTAAGTCTCTAAAGTGCTGCAAAAGCCTTTGTTGTTTTGGCCTAAACTATGAAATGGGAGCTACGTTGCTCATGACAAGATTCCTTAAATTTTATCCTAACCACATGGGATGTTCAACTAACCAACTCGCATAATTAAACACTGCAATGTTCGACTAACTAAAATCACATAATTAAACACATGCTGCCAAGGTGATCCCCACTTACAACAGCCCTTTCTGAGTTTTTCTGGGCACTGTGTACTCAGACATGGTTTACTGGTTTCTTCAGCTGGAGGTTCAGCGGAACTGTGCATCTCCAGTTGAAGCTTGCCGAAGACACAGGCTGACTCTTCTCCTGATCTATCTAATCTGTCTGTCTGTCTATCCATCCTTTCTAGTAGAATATTCATGCTAAAAAAGAACCTAGACCTTCAGTTCCTTTCGACAAAGGTTTAACTTTATTCCCTACTAAAATGGGACATGCAAAAAAGGTTCAAAGACCCCATTAAATGTCTATTCCTATCGTTCTGTTTCTGTAATTTTGCTTGTTCAGAAACTATTTTCTAGCTTATAAATAACCTCTAAATGTGTCAATTTTCTTTCATTTTGATGGAATCTGATTTTTAGCCATGTCCAGTCAGAATCTTAGCCTTCCTGAGCTGAAATAGCACTGGAATGATAGATAGGGCAGAACAGAAACATCCATAACATTTTATGCTTAGTGTCTAGGAGTAAACTTATGTGGGTTTTGTTTTGCCTCCCCTCTAAATGAGAATGCATGGATATTTCCCACCTTTCAATTGTTGTTAACGCTGCCATGTTTCTGTTCTGCCCTATCTATCATTCCAGTGCTATTTCAGCACACAAAAAGCTAGCAAAAAATATATGAAAAAGAGAATCACAAGGAAAGCCACAGCAAAGTGGCTGTGGCCCAAAGTGGCCCAAAACGTATAGGTACAGGTATATATTATTAGTTATTATATAGAAGCAAACAATGGTACAGAATATCCTTCCCCACTTGACACCATGCAGACACTTTGGATTAAGATTTCCACTATCTCTAGCTACTAGTTAGGGCTGGTGGAAGTTGTAGTCCAACACATCTCCAGGGTAGGAGGGGACTGAAGGTTGGTATGAAAAGTCACATGAAGCTTTTCAACCACATGAAAAGGCTTCCAGTGAAAAAAGATTGCTCAGAAGGGTGGAAGGAGAGATTCTCAAACACATAGGCACATGAACACTCTGTCTAGATCCTAGGCCCCTTACTAACCAAGGTTGCTCACAATTACTAGCTAGAATGGAGGACTACACATGCAGTCTGTTCATTAATACGAGGGAAATCAAGAAGAGCACAAGAGTGCCATATAAGTGGTATGAGATAGGGCCAAACTGAGGATATATGATGTGCTGTCTTAGATATTCAGGGTGCTCACAAACACACTCAGAACCTTTTAGGAGGGTTTTTTTAATGTTGAAAAGCCTAGAAGTCACACCAGCTTTTAACTCTTGGAAAACTAACTATTTTCAACACGCTGGCCACAATCCACACACTAGCAAATTCATTCCACCATAATAAAAATATTTGTTGGATTGTGACCTCTGGAAATAGGTCCATCAGTTCCTGCAATCTTTTAAAACAAAAATCAGAGATCTATCAGAGCAGCCTTCTACAACCTGATGCCTTCCACATCTGCTGGACTACAACATCCATCATAATGGTTTGTTGGAGGATTATGGGGGTTGTAGTTCAAATTTTTTGGAAAGAGCCAGTTTCTGTAAGGCTGCGATAAAGAAAAATAAATGACAACCTAGCTAAGGGAATCAAATACTGTGTCTTTCGCACAATATTGGAAAAATGAAGAAACACCCACAGATCAAGAAATAATTAAAAAGATATTGGACTGTGCCGAAATGGATAGACTGACACTGAAAATCAAAGGAAAGGAAGATACAGAATATTATCAAACATGGAACTTGTTTTATCAATGGTTAGAAGCACGATGTATAGATTAAGAGCTTAATATGTATTGTAGTTGTATTAACAAATGATTATAAGCTGAACCCAGGTGACACGATGTTAAATAAGCATGGATGGATTTTATAAATCATAATAATAATAAAAAGAAAATAAAAAAAATACTGTGTCTTGCTATCCAGATCACTAGAAGAGCTGCAAATGAATATCAAAACTATCAATTCATTTCTTTCTATTTGAACTGGTATAGCAGGCTACACTGCTCTTAATTTTGTATCAATTCATTTTCTCTACTGTTTCTTGGGGCAATCAGGCCCCCCTTGTCCTTTTAAAAAAAATAACAAAAGTGATACATTGACAGTATAACAAAGAGTTCCAAGCCTTCTCTCCTCCCCTCCTTTACCCGACCCCTATGCAAAGGAAATGAATTAACAGCACGATACTTTGCAAGCCTTTTGCACAGTGTTGGGAAGAGGAAACAGATTTTGGAAGACGTGCAAAGTATCGTGAACAGCAAGGTTTAAAAAAGAGAGAGGAGATGCAACACTCCTTTTTTACAATTAAAATCAGGAAATGTCTCTGCTCAAGCCCTCTTCCACCAACAAGGGGTGGGTGGGTTTAGGCTATATACTTCGAGCTGTCTCTTTCTGAGCAGTGTATTCATGTTGGGTTTGCTAGCTGCGTGTTGTTTTTTAAAAAGGGTACAAGCACAGTGGCTATAAAGTGGCCACAGCACCCAGAAACCCAACCCCTTTGCAAAGGAAGTAAATCGACAGCAACATTCACACAGGTTGAAATGATAAGGAATGAAGTGATTCGTCATTGGTACATGTGACAGGGTGAGCATGCCAGGTAGCCAGCATGCTCATGGTGAGCCGTCAGCTCCCTTTAAGATGGCTGAGAGGGCTCAGCCAGGGTAAAAGGCTAAGGCACAGGGAAAGAGGGAGAGAAGACAGCTGGGGAAAGTACAGCAACCTAATGGGAAACACTTCCTGAGGCATCCAGGAGCCAAATAAAAAGGAGTAAAGAGAGGGCTTTGGGAGGCTGCTGGTCAACAAAAGAAGGAGGAGGAGAAGGGACCGGGGTTGATGCCCCCGGAGGAGCTGCTGCCACCCGAGGGAATCAGGAGGGCTGTGTGACATTTTTCCAGACAAAGGACCACTGCTGACTGACAGTGGAGCCTTCCCACAGTCGTCAACCTGGACGGGCAAGGATCAGGGGGAAGGGAAGGGCTGGCCAGCTAACATCTACATCAAGGAGAATGCAAACCCTCTTTGAGCCAGGCAAAGTCCCATGCTGGTGGACCTGAACTGTGGGGGCTTTCAGTGAAGGTAACTGAGGATCCCACCGAGGAAGAGGGTGTCCAAAGACGGGTGTATGCCCTTAAACCTGCATCTTCCAAGGCTGCAGGGATTCTGCAAAGCTCTAGTGCAACTGCCAATAAAGCACCCATACGTTTAAACCCTGAAATTGAGCCCATGGAGTTTGTGCCAGGGAACCCAAGCCGTCACCAGCTCAGCACAGCCGGAGGCTCAATGTGCCCACGGTACAAAATAAAACCTGAGTCTCCAGCCCCCATTTTGAAACTTGCTTTAAGTTAAGAAGCCTGGCCCACACATCTGGCCATGAGTTTTGGAACTTTTATGTTTCTTTTGATCCACACCAAAGACCGGGGCACCCTGCTTGATGAAGACCCACGCAGGGTCAAAAGCTAACTTACGTCTGTGATTTTTTTAAAGTGGTCAAATAAAAGTAACACCCACCAGGCTGTATACAGAAACCACATAGTATTAAAAAATAAAAAAATGGTGGTCAATTCCTGGCATATCCAAGTAGGGCTGCTAAAAACATAGGTCTGAAACTCAGTCCCTGAAGGCAATATCGAGCTACACTGCTGTGTCTCAACCCCAAAGGAGTCATTTTCAATGCAAGCCTCCCTTGAAGTCCTTCCCACGATCCATGGCCCACTGGTCCAGGATACTCTGGGGGTTATTTCTGCATCCTCGTCTATACCTTGGAGAAGTGAGGTGAAGTCAGCTCCCTAAAGGACCTGCTAGTGCTGGCACAGGCCTTACCTGGCGGTGCTTGGGTTTCCTGGCTGCTTTGCCTTCCGCCTGCCTCAGCATGAAGTTGTTGATGGAGTCTTGGAGCTGCTCGTAGCGCTTGAACAGCTGGCTAACCTTCTCACTGACATCTAAGCTGCAAGCCGCGCATGTGCCCTGCTGGACCTGGGCCAGCCCAGGCTCTGGGGTCGGTGGCATGCTCATGGACAGCAAGGTAGATGAGGAGGCCATCATGTTCTCTATGACAGACCTCAGCTTATCTAACTGTGGGTAGCAAGCAAGGAAAAGAGGACATTTAGTTTTAGAGGAGGTAGTCAGACAAGCAAAAGGTCTCGTGTTTCTCACAAAAGCGAGGAGGAGAGCAGCCATTAAGATTAGGTTGCTCAAACACCTGAGGTGATATTATGGCTGTCCCTTTGACACAACTGGAAGGAGAATCTAAAATGCATACAGCCAAAGTAACTCTGAACAGCAGAATCTCGCAACTCTGCCACTATGCTGGAAAATCACTTCAGATAGAATATTTCTAGAAATTACTATCATGAAAAGTTTAGAAACTTGTTCCCACTTAACTTTCAAGGCTGAAGTAGTAGATATGACATACTCTTATCCACATGCATGCACGCACACACTTTTGGGTGGAAGCTCCTTCCTTTCCCAGTACGTGTATCCTAGACGTAGCATTTGCTTGTCCCTCCGCTCCAAGCATGTTTCCAAGGGCAGCTTCACACCCACGTATGTGAGTTGCAAAGCCCATGAGGAAGAATCGCCCTAACCCAGACATCAGCCAGCTATACTCAAAGAAAGGTATAGTTTGTTTAAGTCCAGCTACGATAAAGTAAATGTCAGCTTAAAAAGACTTGGGCAACTTCTCTTTAAGAGTTACTAGGCAGAGTAGTCCTATGCTGGATGGCCTTATAGGTCCTTTCCAACTCCATAATTTGATGATTCTATGTCTGGTTTTAGCCTTAGGAAGTTTATCTTCCTACAATAAAGGCATCTCTGCCACTCCCTCACAGTGGACAGTCGTTCTGAAGAGCACTGGAGAATAAGCGGTCAGAACGGCTTCAAGGACCAAGGGAAACACAGGACCAATTTCTATCCTCATTTCATGGGCTGACCTGTTCCTGGAGGTAAAGGGCAGTGTCGGTCACTGACTGCTCCAGCGTGGCTTTCCCTGTGTCTTGTTTCTGTCTCAGTTCACTTAGCTCTTTCTCTATGTCCTGCACTGTTGCTCTGTGCCACAAAGCCAACAAGAGAGAAGTGTCAGTCACCAAAGAGGGGGAAAACAAAGTAATTTTGGAGTGTCTCTTGCTTATGACAGAAAAATATCTGTACCCAAAAACAGGAAGATAATTCAAATAAAGTTCAGGAGAAAACTGGAGTAACCTTGAAACCAGCCCACAAAGGGCCAAAATTACTCTTCCTCATGTGCTTTTCCAGGGTTTCTCCATGTCAGTGGAATATTTCCTTTGATTTATGCCAGTAGTGGGCAAAGAATGGTGTGTGTGTGTGTGTGTGTGTGTGTGTGTGTGTGTGTGTGTGTGTGTGTGTGTGTGTGTGTGTGTGTGTGTGTGTGTGTGTGTGTGTGTGTGTGTGTGTGTGTGTGTGTGTCCGTTTTGAACCACCCATTCAAAAATGGTAATGAGAGTTTTAAAAACACCTGTACCTACTAAACAGTATATATTCCTGAAATTCCACATGGATAATTTAACAGAAAACCAAAACTAGTTTCAAAAATACAAATAACTGAGAAAATACTATGTCAACATGTTTCCCTTGAAGAGCTTACGGAATTTCAAACCAGTCCTAATTATCTATCTCTTTTTCTCTCTTAAAACAAATGCGAAATAAATTTGTGGAAGCTCATTAGAACAGCATTCTTGAAAAAAACTCATCTACTCTTTTGCAACTAACCACTGATAAATAGATTGAAGAGGACCCTGGGACATTACTTTTTAAAAGTAACTGGTTATAGTTCTGAGCTCTCCAGCCTTAAAAGCAGTAACTTATTGTTGCAATTCTGAAAAAAATAACTCAATTCTCCCATTTCTCTCAGTCTGAGTACCAAAAGCCACTGGCCTATGGCACAAACAAGCCCACCTTCCCTCCAGTGGACCACTGCCATAATATTCAGACTACTCCTCTAGTATTGAGTTTTCTTTTACCTGAGGTAACCTAACTGCATGTTGATGTGACCAGCTCCCTCCATTTTCTCCTCTGGTCCTGACAGTTCTCCTTCAAGTACATCCTGAATCTTCCTTAACTAGAACCATAATTAGACAGGGGAAGAAAAAAAAACAACCTCAAGTTTTATGTATGCCTTAAAGAAATCTGGCTGCAGGATTCTAACTTCCCTATGTAGTCCGTGAAATCAAGGGAGGAAAGGGGCCCATCTCTCCTTGCTACTAATAATGGCTAACTCTAAGTATGTCCTAAGTACATAATTTTATACCAGATACATCTTCCACCAAGCAGAAATGGTTCAATGACATGGAAGAAATGGAAGGAAACAGTAATGTGTGGATTCAAATCAACCCAGTAACTACAGTATGATCCAGCATCCTGCTGATGCCCTTTGAACCTTTTCCTCCACAGATCTTAAGACAGGTAACCATTTTAGGAAGAAGGAATGTACATATTATTGTGAATTTGCTGTTAGATGATTGTGAGTGGATC
The DNA here is from genome assembly GCA_037013535.1 of Intellagama lesueurii. Lineage (NCBI taxonomy): Eukaryota > Metazoa > Chordata > Lepidosauria > Squamata > Agamidae > Intellagama > Intellagama lesueurii. The sequence goes on from JBAJHW010000002.1 coordinate 183,216,810, forward strand.
TTTCACTGTGGTTTTGGTTAAAATGGCTCCAGATAGAAGCTGGTGATTTGACATAAGGGAGCTTAATGTTTCCCCAATGCAGCTGTCTGCAACCAAACGCCTTTGAAATGTGATGGCTTACCAGTCCCATTATCCTCAGTCAGCATGCTGATGGGATGCTGGAGGTTATGGCACTAGATTAGGTAAAGCTGTTTTGGTGTCTGGGGACATTTCTGTGAGCAGGCAATTCATTCACAGAGTTAGGGGAAGCTTGTGGTCCAAGCACACCTTAATGTAGGTTCAAGGTTGAGGTCTAAGTCTGAGAAAGGACAGGCTATGGAGAAGCAGGGTCAGAAAAGGATATGGATTAGCTAGAAATTATTATATTTCTCTGAGGCAATGGAGAGGCTGAATCTGAAAACACATCACAACCTCTGGTTAGACTCTGCTTCCATCTGTAGAAATAATTGCTACAGAGATCCTCTTAGTCTCAAGCTACTCTGCCATCTACAAGACAATAAATTTGGCAGAACTGTCCCTCAGGTTCCTCAGAACTTGAAGCAGAGAGGCTATAATCATAAATACATGCACATATTCCCAAATACTGAAATATATTTCCAGGATGTTTTTCATGAATGAAACATTATAATTGCACACTTTCTTAAGAGTGTGGCAGAAGCACACCCGGAGAAACAGATGGCTATGATATTCTTGGATGCGGAGAAAGCCTTTGATAACCTGGATTGGAATTTCATGCTATACCAGCTGGAAGCGCTACAAGTTGGAGAAAGATTTTTGAGATTAATCAAAGCAATTTATACTCAGCAAAAAGCAAAAGTGAAAATTAATGGAGAGTTGACGAAAGAAATACAAATACAGAAAGGTACTAGACAGGGATGTCCACTTTCGCCATTACTATTTATCCTGACCCTAGAAATATTAACTGAACAAATCAGAGATAAAAAAGAATTAAAAGGATTGAAAGTAAGAGGTCATACTTATAAACTCCAAGCTTTTGCAGATGATTTAGTCATTATAATGGAAGATCCGTTAGACTCAATAGAAGATTTGATGGAGATATTGAAAAACTTTGGTGAAGTGGCAGGAATGAGAATAAACCAAAAGAAAACAAAAATACTTGTTAAAAATATGAGAGAACAAGAACGACAGAAGTTAACAGAAAAGACTAACTTTCAAGAGGAAAAGAGAATCAGATATTTAGGGATCCAAATTACAAAAAAGACGAGCACATTATTCGAAGATAATTACATGAAATTGATTAAAGAGATACAGAGCAACTTGGAGAGATGGGACAAACTACAGTTATCGTTGATGGGAAGAATCGCAACTATTAAAATGAATGTCTTGCCCAAAGTTTTATTTTTATTTCAGACAATCCCTATAATATTAAAACAGTCCTTTTTTCAAGAACTCAATAAGATAATTATGAGATTTGTATGGCAAGGTAAAAAACCAAGAATTAAAATTAAAGCAATGCAAGATGCCAAACAGAGGGCGGGTTTTGGTCTTCCAGATTGGGTTCTGTATTATAGATCCTGCATACTAGACTAGATAAAAGAATGGATAACTTTGGAAAATGATAGATTACTCAGTCTGGAAGGACATGATTTGCAGTTCGGTTGGCATGCTTTTCTTTGGTATAAAAAAGATAAAGAACAAAAACATTTTAATGCACGTATGATAAGAAGAGCTTTATTAGGAACCTGGACAAAGACTATTCAACAAATCTACCAAAAATACCAGTATGGGTATCACCTATAGAGGCCTTTACTCAACCCAATCTTATGACGAAAGTGAAGATCCTAAGATATCAAGATTTATTGAAAAAGGACTGTGAACTAAGGTCTAAAGAAGAGTTAGAAACACAGAATATATACATTGACTGGTGGTCTAGAACACAGCTAGAATCCAGATACAGCAAAGATAAAATAGAGGGTTTTTATCTAGAACAAACGACATTTGATAAAGCTTTACTAGATTCAAAAGATAAAATAATAAAGAAAATGTATAATCATTTGTTAGAAATTAAAATGCAAGATGAGATGGTTAAAGAATGTATGATTAAGTGGGCACAAAATATAGGACATAATATTGATATTGATCAATGGTTGCAAGTATGGCAAAATAATATAAAGCTTACAAAATCGGTAAACTTTAAAGAGAATATATATAAGATGTTCTACAGATGGCATATGACTCCTGAAAAACTGTCAAAGATGTATACAGATGTATCAAATGTCTGTTGGAAATGTGAAACACATGTGGGAAGCTATTATCATATGTGGTGGACTTGTAGAGTAGTGAAACAATATTGGATAGGAGTACATACTGTGTTACAACAAATATTGCTTTGTAAGGTTCCATTAACCCCAGAACTGTTTTTATTGAGTATGATACCAGATAATATAGACAAAGTAAAGAAATATATAGTTATATATATAGTTACTGCAGCTAGAATTCTTTATGCTAAAAATTGGAAAAGTCAGGTGGTACCGAAACAAGAAGATCTTACGGAAATGATAAAGGAAACGGCAGAAATGGACATTTTATCAGAAGTGATGAAGGACTATCCATTACAAAAGGCAACAAAAAGATGGGACTTATTCCACAAATGGTTAGAGTCATCAGATAATGCTCGAATAACATAGATCAAAATGTGAGCTAAAATATGGAAGGCAGAAAATAGTAGAATAGCAGAGTTTGAAGCTTGATATTGCAATATGAATAGAATGGATGTTAGTATATTTTTGTTTCTCCTCCCCCCCTAACCTAAATCTCCCTTTCCTTCCCTTTTACCCTTTGTATCCCACATCCCAACCCAAGATATCCAAATAATAATAATAAAAATATGTTTTTAAAAAAAAAGAGTGTGGCAGAGCAGGGCAGTCAATGGGAAAACCAGTTGTGGAAGTGTTGGGCTATGACAAGCATGGGGTATCTCTCCACAGCCCCACCCTCAATGGAGCTCAGAACAGGGACAATTCTGAGCAGTTTCCCAAGGTGAGGCTTAAAAATTTAAATATTTTTACCCCGCCTTTCTCCTTACAAGAACCCAAGGCAGCTTACATTATTGAAAGACAATATAAAAGCTAACACCAACAAGTATACAAATACTAAAAAAGATCAAACGAATACCATACAAAAAACATAAGCAACACCAAAACACCTTCAAAGCAGTAAAGTACAACAATCCATTCATTTTAAAAATACCACTAAGGAAGCCAGTCACTCAGGGAAACTTGCCTGTAGACAAAGGTCTTTGTCTGCTTTTTGGACTACACTCCCAGAACCCCTATGCTAGGCTAGCGGCTTTGAGTGTTGAAGTATAAAGAAGTAACATTTCCAAGCTCTTGCCACATCATAGTCAGGTAACATGTGCCAGATGGTATGATACTGAAGTCACTGGGCTGGAAACAGTACCCTGATTCCCCAAACAAAGGTTATATATGGTTGTTGTAGGTTTTTCAGGCTGTTTGGCCATGTTCCGAAGGTTTTTCTTCCTAACGTTTCACCAGTCTCTGAAGATGCCGGCCACAGAGACTGGCAAAATGTTAGGAAGAAAAACTTTCGGAACACGGTCAAATAGCCCGAAAAACCTACAACAACCATCGGATCCCGGCCGTGAAAGCCTTCGAGAATACAAAGGTTGTATAGTTTCTGATCTGTGACTGAACTCCCACCATACGTATCATCCTGAATCTGCTGGACTCATCTGATTTTCGAAGCAGAGCAGGATCAAGATTAGGTAGCATGTGGATGGGAAGCTGCCATGGTATACTTGGTGCTGTATTGTGGGAGATGGGATAGCTCAGCAGTACAGCATGGACTCCAAATCAACCCCAGCATTTTCAGAAAGGGACTGGAAAGTACCTAGTTTGACATTCTAGGATGACACTGGCAGACTGAGTGGATAGTCATGGGCTAGATGCACCAACTGTCTGACTAAGCATAAGGCAGTTTCCTGTGTTTCTACGTCATGATGATGAACAGCCAGGGGTACAACTAAAGAAGAACCCAAAGACACCATTTAGTTTCATAGACCTGATTCAGATGCTACTTTAATGGCAGTGTTTGCAGATGCCCAGTATAAGTAACACACACGCCCTTCACTCGCAGTAAGATCTGTGAGCTCCAGATACTACAGGAGCGAATATACCATTCTGTAATTTACAAATGATTAACTGAGCATAATTAAAAACAAGGGCTTAAATCTAGTCCTTAGTCTGAACTGCAGTAGACCCACTGAACCAGTTCTTGAATGGTAAGTCAACACTTAATACTTGAATGAGTTTTATCCAACTGGATATAGGCTACGAAATAATTTCTGCAAATTGCACAATGAAAGTAGCATGTGAAAGAGTTGTTCCAGTCCTGAAAGCCCTAGCTTTAATTTATTTTAAATAAATTTTAAAACTTTCGAGTTAATGTCTGTGGAGAATGCTGCAACATTCTCAGGCCATCAGCTAGTGCCTGGCATGAAGGCTCAGGAATCCTGAAGCTCAGAAGTTGGTGACAGGAAGCAGGTTCTCATCTTAGTGGCTGGTCCTTCTCTACAGAACCAGCAGTCAAAAAAAAAAAAAAAAAAAAAGAGTTGAGGGATGCTCTTGACTTTTATGAGGATGGCAAAACTATGTTTCATCTTTTGTTTCATTTCATTTCACAGAGGTGCCTTGAATGCTGACTGGTAACACTGTTATGCTCTCCTCTACAGGATGATTTGCAGCTTCAACCAAATCCTTTTACTTGAATGTTTCCAGGAGTTTCAACACATTGAACAAACAGCCTTTGCCTTCTTGTAACAGGCTGGGGAATTGTTTCGGATGGAATGGCAGTGATAGAAATATAAAAGGAAATAAAAGAATCACTGAAAAATTCTACAACAAAAACATGCAAGAATGTTAAGAAGACTTTCCAAGAACATGGGCGCTTCCGAAAGCTGAGCAAATTCCCTTTGTGAACTGTTGCGTGTAGCCACTCGTCCAACAAGTTAATCAACAAGTTACTCTCTCATCCCTCCCCCACCACAGCCTTACCTTCTCCTTCTCAGTTTTCAGGTCTTCTTCCATTGACTGGATTGCTGCAAGCTTTTGTGGAAGGTCAGGTGGGATGACAGCAATGTTCCTATAAACTATCCAGGAATAAGGAAAGAAACTTATAAATTATATTATACTGATCATGTGGAAGTAGGATTTGCAACAGAATGTTGCTGCGGGGACTGCTCCTGATCAGGGCCCTTTTTCAGGAAACTCTGTTCCATTCCCAATCCCTTCCAGGTATTTCCCTCCTCCCCCCCCCCCCCCAACACTTACTATTTAGTGCCCATTTGGCACACATTGGGTAAGACTAAATGGTCAAATTATCTCAGCTTCAGTCAGGCTAGATCGTGCTAACCAGCGTCACCTTGAGGTGTGGTATGTCATTTATGGAAATCCTTGTATCCATATGCAAGGAGTGACGACACCATACCCCAAGTGACCATATTTGGCCCTTATTTCTCTTAAAGGAAAAAAAAATCATCCCCTTTGTCCCCTCCTATCTCCTCCACTGTGCTTTGCTTTAGTCACTTCATGAGCACAGGAAATTGAAAGCTTCTTCCCATTCCCTTGTGAAGGAGTGAGGAAGCTTTCAATAATTTTTCTCAGTGGCATACTGCATCAATGTTGCCTGAGAGCTTTAGGAACAAAACTTTTGCTTCTTCTCTCTCTCCCCAATTCCATGGCGGGTGGGAAGGGAGGGAGATTTCAATTTTCCAAGATTGTGAAGTGGCTTCAGCAAAGGGGCAGCTTAAGACACCCACTCTCATTTAATCCCAGCGATCACACATGTTGGAACTTAATCAAAATGGAACAATCCTACATACCCCACACACACACACTAGTAGCCCCTGACAGGGACTCGAAAAGGTGCAGGTAGACTAAGATCAGGGGAAAGAGAGTGAACCAGCCTGTGGACCAATCTGCAGGACAAATCCACATTTGTCCTGCTGGCTGTGGGAGCGCCCCCCCCGCCCCATCTTTGGATTTTCTAAAAGGACCCTTTTCCCCCCTTTTTTTTTACATTTTTGGAAATCTGGAAGTTCTTCAAAGCCTTCTGATACCTGCTTCTTGGATGCAGACAGTGCTATTTTGGCTGCATAAAGACTTACACACATTCTTTGAGTGTGATGTATGATTCACAGAATGCACTATATACGTTGGCGGAAACGAAAGAGAGGGAAGGACAGAATCACTGTTTAGATGGCTGAACTCTAAAGGATCAACATCCCAAATCTTTAAAAAAAGTTTGGTTAAAGTAACTTTTCTTAGTCCCCACCACCACCCTCTGCCAAACTGGCAGCCACCAGCATTGTTAAAAATTTGCTCAAATAGGTTCCAGATTCTGCCAAGTGTTAAAAACCTGGAAGACTACATAGTAATGTATATTTTCTGGATTACAACTCCCAGAAACACCTAATGGCCACTGTGCTGAGTAGGGGATTCTAGGAGCTGTTATACAAAATTTCTACTTTTCCAAACACATTGTAAATTTGCAACCCATACTAGCTTCGGTGAGGAAGTCCTGCAGCCTCCGGAGATCAGCATGGCCACACTTGTACTGATCCAGCATATTGATCTGGTCTCTCAACGCATAGTAGAGTTCGGTCAGCTGTGCAAGCGAGCGCAAGGCATCCACAGTCTCTGCGTAGCGGGCAGGGGCCAATGTGGAGACAACGGAGGGAGACTCAGAAGGCTGTGTGGGGGTTGTAGAAGGCAAGACTGGAGATGCCGGGGGTGTCGCACCCAGAATGGGGCCAGGTGGCACAGCCAGCTGGCCTCCTGCTGTAGGCAAGGAGAGTGATGTTCCAGTTTCACCAGGCTGATGCGGAGGAGGGTAGGGCCAGGAAATGGCAGGATAGCCAAAGTATCCAGCTTGGGCACCAGCAGGTCCAAGATAGGCTCCAGGATAGAATGCAGAGGGCCCAGAAAATCCAGCTTCTGCTCCTGGAGCTCCAGCTTCCGCCCCAGGATATAGCGGTTGAGCTCCAGGATAGGTCGCCTCAGGTCCAGGTGCTCCAGGCTGGGCCCCAGGAGCTCCAGGATAAGCAGCATCAGCTCTAGGAACACCAGGCTGGGTCCCAGGGTAGGCTATATGGGCCTCAGGAGTGCCAGGCCGGGCCCCAGGAGCTCCAGGATAGGCAGCCTGAGCCAAAGGGTAAGCCCCAGGTGCCCCAGGGTAAGGCGCTGGTGCTCCTGGAGCCCCAGGATAAGCCATGGGTGCTCCAGGATAGGTTCCAGGTATCCCAGGATAGGCTGTTTGGCTTCCAGGACCACCAGGGTAGGGCCCACCTGCCCCAGGATAGGGTGGTTGGGCTCCAGGAGCTCCAGGATAAACCCCCTGGGCCCCGGGTGCTCCAGGCTGGGCCCCGGGTGCTCCAGGCTGGGCCCCGGGTGCTCCAGGATAGGCCCCGGGTGCTCCAGGATAGGCCCCGGGTGCTCCAGGCTGGGCCCCGGGTGCTCCAGGCTGGGCCCCGGGTGCTCCAGGATAGGCCCCGGGTGCTCCAGGCTGGGCCCCGGGTGCTCCAGGATAGGCCCCGGGTGCTCCAGGCTGGGCCCCGGGTGCTCCAGGATAGGCCCCGGGTGCTCCAGGCTGGGCCCCAGGAACCCCAGGATAAACTGCCTGGGCCCCGGGCGCTCCAGGCTGAGCCCCGGGCACTAAAGGATAGGTTCCAGGAGCCCCAGGATAAACTGGCTGGGCCCCAGGAACCCCAGGATAGGCCCCAGGAACTGCCTGGACCCCAGGTGCTCCAGGCTGGGCCCCTGGATAAGCTGCTTGGGTTCCAGGTGCTCCTGGATAGGCCCCTAATGGGCTCCCAGGACCTGTGGGTTGGCCCCCCGGAGAGAAGGCCTGGGCCCCTGGAGCTCCAGGATAGGCTCCTGGCTGGGCCCCAGGGTGACCGCCTGGGTGCATTTGGGCTCCTGGAGCTCCTGGCTGGGCTCCAGGGAGGCCTGCCCCTCGTGAAGTCCCTGGGGCACCGGCCTGTGCCCCTGGTGCTCCTTCCCTTCTCTGAGTGCCAGGCTGGGTTCCTGGAGATCCAGGAGTTCTGCCTTCTGGAGAAGAGGTAGAACCACTTGGAGAACGCAGGACTGGGCTTGTCTCCTAAAAATAAACAGAAAAGAAGCAGGTATAATAATGGCAGATAAAAGAGCAATATGCCTTCGGAAGGAAAAAGGGTACATGAGGAGAGAGTAAGTGGTTGATGGCATATTAAAAAGTTATCTCCTATCAGTCACACCTCCGGGTGGGGAACTTGCTACAGCCCTCATCTATGACACAGGCAGCATAATTTGAGCATGGCAGCTCAAATTCATTTCATACCACGAAGGCAACAGCATGCTCCTTGCAGGCTTCACTGGACCAGAAGCCAGAGTGACAGAGGTAGTCAAGAGTCGTACTCAGACCAAGAAAGCTCGGGCTCAAAGTCCTTGCTCTGCCACGAAGCTTATTGGACCAGTGGCATTTTTTCTGTTTCACCAACCTCATAGGGTTGTTCTGAGGGTAAAGCACAGGGCATGACATGCGTGGCTGTCTTGAGCTCCTTGACAAGTGAGCTGAGAATTGTAACAATAAAATAATTATTAGACTGTATTGTCTAATAGAATGGAGAGGAAGGCCTGCCTCCCAGCGGGGGCTTTAAGAACATACAGGTGATTACCTTAAGAACATACAGGGTAGAGGAAGATATGGCGTTGGTACAGCTCTTAGTCGTTCCAGAAGAACAGTGAACAGATGCCTGAAAGCTTTCCATTGTTCTGGCGCTGTTACCACCTGCCAGGCTCCAGGTAGCCAGCTCAGTCGTCCCTCCACTCTAACTTTGGTGCTGTTGAATGCCAGGTCTGTATCCAATAAAGCCCAGCTAATGCAAGTTCTTATTCTGGAAAAGGATGCAGATCTGGCTTGCATAACCAAGACGTGGATGGGTAGTGAAGGGGGTGTGCCCCTGTCTCTTGCCTGTCTCCCCGGTTATAATGTCCAGCACCAGGGTAGACCGGAGGGTCGGGGGAGGGGGAGTTGCCATTGTTTATAAGGACACCCTTGAGGTTGTCAGGCTCTCTGCTGTGGCGATACTGGGCCTAGAGGCCCTCCACGTGTCGATTGGGGCCAGGGACAGTATTAGGATCTTGCTGGCATACCGTGCTCCCCGCGATCCACCACCTCCCTACCGGAGCTAACTGACTTCGTCTCTGCGGCTCTGTTGGGATCCCCGAGACTGATTGTCTTGGGTGATTTCAACATCCATGTGGAGGCGGAGGTTACCGGTCTGGCTCTTGAGTTCTTGGAATCCATGGCTTCCTTGGACATGTCCCAACATGTTAACGGCCCCACGCACTTTGGACCTGGTCTTCTCTACTGAGCAGACAGAGTGTGGCCCAATGGTGACTGACGTTCAGTTGGTCCCCTTGTCGTGGTCAGACCACCACCTGATAAAGTGCAATCTCACGGTGGCCCTCCCTCCCCGGTCTACCCTTGCAGGCTATTGGATCCTATTGGATTCCAGGATGCCATGCGTGGGATTCCGACTGACCTGGCTGGCGCTCCTGTCGAGGCCCTGGTGGATGGCTGGTATGCCGCCGCTGCCAGGGCTGTAGACATGATAGCTCCTAAATGCCCTCTCTGCCGCAGAGCCCAACCAGCGCCTTAGTTTAATCAGCAGCTACGGGCTATGAAGCGGAATAGGAGAAGGCTAGAGAGCGTCTGGAGGCAGAACCCGATGGAAAATAACTTAAAAGCTGCCAAGGTCACGTCTAACCTCTACCTTGCAAAGGTACAAGCTGCTAGAAAAGCCCGCTGTCCGGATAAGCGAAGCATCCAATCACCAGGCGGAACTTTTCCGTATAGTACGCAACCTATCCGGAATTGGCCACAATTGGCCTCCATCTAGCATTTCTTGTGACCAATTTGCAGCATTTTTAAAATCAAAAGTGGAGGCCATCCGCCGGGATCTCGCACCCTATTTGAAAACAGTGGATCGAGCCGAGACATCCAGCGCAGCGTCTTGTCCATTGAGAATTACTCAGTTTCAACCTGTGACGTCCGCAGAGGTGGACAAGGTCCTTGATCGCTGTCGAGCCACCACCTCCTCCCTTGACCCTTGTCCGGCTGGCTAATCAAAGCCGCCAGGCCGGTGATAACTGAATGGGCCACTGAAATAATATATGGGTCTCTACCTTGCCCTTAAGGAAACGCTCATTAGACCCATTAGGAAGAAACCGAGCTTGGCAGCGGACAACATTGGCAATTATAGGCCCATCGCCAATGTTTCTTTCCTTAGCAAGGTAGTTGAGAGGGTGGTGGCCGACCAGCTTCAGGCTCTCTTGGATGAAACTGATGCCCTAGATCCATTTCAGTCGGGCTTCAGGCCACGCCACAGCACAGAAATGGCATTGATAACCCTGCTGGATGACCTACTTAGGGAGGCCGACAGGGGCAAAATGTCCTTGCTCATCCTCCTTGATATCTCAGCCGACTTAGATACCATCGACCACAGTATCCTCCTGGAGAGGCTCTCTGAGTTGGGGATTGGTGGCCTTGCTCTTGCTTGGCTCCGGTCCTTCTTGGAGAGCCGTCCCCAGAGAGTTCAGCTTGGGGAGAATGTATCGGCCCCGTGGTCCCTCAGTTGTGGGGTCCCGCAGGGCTTGATCATCTCCCCAATGCTGTTTAACATCTATATGAGGCCGTTGGGGGGGGGTGTCATCCGGGGATGTGGAGTTTCGTGTCACCAATATGCTGATGACACCCAGCTCTACATCTCTTTTTCCATCTTCAGTGGATGCCGTTCCATCCCTTGGGCGCTGCCTGGAGGCCGTTCTGCAATGGATGCAGTTGAATGGACTAAGGTTGAACCCGGACAAGACGGAGGTCCTGCGGGTGGGTGGCCCCGATGTCAGTGGTTTGGGGAACTCCCTCTCTTTTGGGGGGTGACTTTCACCACAAAGAATTCAGTTTGCAGTCTGGGGGTCCATCTTGACCCGGTGCTTACCATGGAGACCCAGGTAGTGTCCGTGGTTTGGTCTGCCCACTTACATCTTCAGTGGATCGCCCAGCTGCGTCCCTATCTAGACGCCAGGGCGCTCACCACGCTGGTCCATCCGCTCGTAGTCTCAAGAATAGACTACCGTAACGCTCTCTACATGGGGCTTCCTTTGAGACTGATGCGGAAGCTCCAGATGGTCCAGAACACGGCAGCCAGGCTATTAACAGGGGTGAAAAGATTTCACCATATTTTCCCCACCCTGGCCGCCTTACACTGACTACCTATTCGCTTCCGCATTGATTTCAAGGTGTTAACTATTACATACAAAGCCCTAAACGGTTTATGCCCTCAATACCTGGCAGAGTGTCTTCTTCCACCCAGTTCTACCCGTATCACCCGTTCCAGTCAGGCCGGGTGGCTGAGGGGCCTAACGCCAAGAGAGGTCCGGCAGGAAAAAACTAAAAACTGGGCCTTCTCGGCAGTGGCCCTTCGCCTATGGAACAACCTACCTGTAGAGATCCGCCTGGCTCCCTCACTGAGGGCCTTCAAGACTAACCTGGACATGGCTATACAGGCAGGCCTTCCCTACAGCTATTACCTAGCCTATTTCCCTTTTTCTTTTTTCTCTCTTCTTCTTCTCTTCCTTTCCCCATCTTGGACTCTGTGATTAACTTGGATTTTACCTTAGTTTATTTTTATGTTATATGTAAACCGCCCAGAGTAGACACGTTCTAGATGGGCGGTATATAAATCTAATAAATAAATATAAAATAAATAAAGCTGCTTCTCAAGGGATATTATTTTGACTCTGTGCATTTGTACAAAATCGAATGGAAAAGCCACAACAATTTGAACCCTATAAGATCATCCCAGGCAGGGCAGTTGAGAGTTCTGATCCCAAGAGAGGCCCGGAAAACAACTACTGGAAATCGGGCCTTCTCAGCGGTAGCGCCACAATTATGGAACTCTCTTCCACCCGAAGTCCGCCTGGCCCCTTCACTGGGCACATTTAAGAAGCTGTTAAAAACCTGGCTATTTAAGCAGGCCTTCCCTGAACAAACAACTTATACAACAATGTTTGCTAAAATATCATCCATCACACCACCATGCTTCTTGTCTTTACTATTTTATGGTTTTAATTGTAATTTATTGTATTGTATTTGTTCTCGCTGTACTTTATGATATTTGATTTATGCCCCAATTGTACTGGTATTATATTATTTTGTTATTCTGTTGTTTGTTTATCTGTTGTAAACTGCCCAGAGTGGCCCTGGCTGCCAGATGGGCAGTAAGTAAGTAGGTAAGTAAGTAAATAAATAAATAAGCAGATGTTCCATTTTTTAAAGGCAATTCTCCACTTTCAGTCTCGCACAAGATGTAAGCTTGTTTGAGAGGAAAATGTAATGTTAATATCACTTTGGGGGAAAAACAAACTATAAACAATCAACAGTTTAGGAGCAAAGTCAGACAAGGGCATCTATACATTTACAGACTGTATAGTTTGCTCACAGTGGGATGTCTGTGGTTCTTCAGTGGGGAGAGAAAGAGAACCCTACCCATCCTCAGAGACAACCTGTCCTGACATGACATGCCTTTGGGCTCTAGGTGGACACCAGAAACAGAGTTCAGTGGAACAGACCATGAGTCTCCCTTGGTGAGATCCAAGTTTCATTGAACCCCTTGAAGCACTTGAAATCCCCAATAGGCTCTCCTGTGGTCCCCCAGATTTCAATATCCAGGATCTGAAAGAAAGGTAGTCAGAAGAACTACACACACTGAACTCAGATACAGCTTCCTGTGTTAGGGGAGCTCAGAAGTGACTGGTCAGCAACAGGAATTGCCCCCTGATCCTGCACTACCAGGAAAAAGTACACAGAGTCCTTGACTGACAGAGCACTCTCAGGGCACTCCTTTGCAGAGGGCTCCTGGGGCTACTAGTCAGAAAATGTTAGGCAGCCTGTTTTATCATGACTGTCTATGCTTCCCTCTTTAATAGGTACCAAAAAAAAAAAAGACATTACATTGGATTGATTTCCTTATGCTGAGAGCCTGCAGCAGAACAGACATCAAACGTATCTTGTGTGCTTATTCATTTATTTTGTGTATCTTGAACAGGGCCACTAAGGAGCCAAGTACCCCAGACAATCTAGTAACTTGTCCTTGTAAATAAGGACAAGTTACTATTAATCTGTAAAAACAAACTAAACTAAATTATAAAATTTAAAAAAACTGGTATCCAGCTGGGTGAGGGAAACAGAGAAGGGAGTTACATTTCTATGCTGGATCCAGAAATGGGGCAGGACTCCCTCCCCTCCCGTCTCCTCTCAGCTCCTCACCTACCAGACTGGAATTCTACCCAGTCACCTACATGCAGGCCATCTCGGCTGGTGGCTACTGGACTGCAGCAACTGGTTACTTGGCAGATGTCTAAGTTCCGCCACTGCACCTGTAATCACCTCACACTTTTTATTTGGTGATTTTAAATGTTTCACATTTTGTTGTTTGATTCTTCAGCAATATGTTGTTCTCCAGATAAAACACTCGACAGCTGTGAGAAAGTTGATTTGAAAGCCAAACTGTCTGACCTCAGAACAAGTGAACAAAGTTTAAAAAAGAAGAGACAAACAATTAGTGGTGCCTTGACTTACGAACTTAATCCGTCCCAGAAGATGTTCGTAAGTCAAAACGTTCGTAAGTAAAATCAGCATTTCCCTTAGGAATGCACTGAGAACCGATTAATCCGTTCCGGCTGTTTTCTGTTCTCATGTCGAGGCGCGTTTGTAAGTCAAAGCATTAGTTCCCGTAGGAACTAATGCAAAACCGGTTAATCCATCCTCTACCACTAGGGGGAGACATTTTTTGTAACCTAAGATGACTTAGGTTAAAAAAAAGGGCAGGAAAGGAGGGAGGGAGGGAACAAACACCTTTTAAACAGAACACCTTTAAAACCAAGCAGCTTTAAACCAAACCAAGCACCTTTTAAACCAATTTTTACATTTTAAAATTACAGTACCAGGCAGTACCAGGCAGTCCAAAGTACATTTCCCGCTTTCCCCGCGGTTTTTTTGTTCGTAAGTCAAAGCTCCGTTCGGATGCCAAAGCAAAATTTTGCAAACGGAGCTGTTCGTAAGTTGAAATGTTCGTACGTCGGGGCGTTCGTAAGTCAAGGCACCACTGTACCATGGAAGTTTTTCAGAACCATTTTTGTACCTGTACAGATGATCCAGGGTGATGAAACTGTGACATCTTGTAACTGTCCATTATTTTGTAGAAGTCTGATTGTATAATGCTTGCTTTGTGGGCATTTCAAATCAAGCATGTTTTACTTTAACTAGTTTAACTCTGCAACTATGAAACAAGGAGATTCATGGTGCTTAGAATGATGCTAAAATGTGTGCCTGCTAGATGTACAAGGTGTCCCTCATGGGCCAAAAGGGTAGCCCAGGAGTATTTTTAATTGTTTGTTCTGAAGCTAAACTTCATAATATTGGAAAAACAACAACTCATGCATTTCTGCAAGCAGAAATAGCAGAAAATCAGTCTTAATTCACAGATAAGAGCTTGGGGAGTTCCTTTGAAAAGGTAACTAGAGGCAGATAGAAATGCACCTCTGATATTTTGTGACCTGTTAATACAACATTCTGATGGGAGTGGCGGTCCAAACGAAAAATTGTAAAGTTTGAACTGGTTCCTGAATTGGGACTGTATCTAGCAGAATAGTAGCTCTGGCTTGTTCTATGCCAAATCTGGAAAACTTTGGACAAGCACTTGTAAAGTTCTAGTTTTTGGTTGTTGTTTTTTCCTTCCACTCCCATGAACCTGTTTTGCTACCCTTTTTTTTTTTTTTTTTGGTGGCCAGTTTTGTAGTTACTTTTCAAATGCCTACCACTCCTTCCTGAAAACACTTCCCCCTACATGATTCTGTGTTGTTCCTTGCAATACACCCTGCTCAAGGCATAAATTTCTCTTTAGCATAGTCATCTTTGACTTGTGAAAATCCTCTTGTTATGCAGTAGGGAAGGAGAGGCACTCTGCACCTGTTCAGGGGTTTTTCATTTATTCCAACTTTGCATGTCTCAGCCTTAAAATCAGATGTCGAAGGCTAACCCTCTTATTCCCTGGCAGCACAAAGCAAGCTCTCTGAATATTCATCTAAAATTTGACAAGACAGTAATCACACAAAAAAATCAGGTGGTGGAGATCAGACTGAGAAAAGTACAGAAGATGTGAGAAAAAAAACTGGATGGTTCCCATTGTGATATGAAATTGTTTCCATGTTTTGGCAAAACCCAGTATTTTTGATTTATTATAATTTAATTGCATTTTATTTTTGCTCAGATACTCTGCACATCCATTAATCAGGCATTTTAGGCCTGGACAAGTGCGAGAAATGATGACTGCATCATCCGCATAGAGTAGTATCGGGATGGGACGAGTTCCCAATTTGGGAGGGTGGCTGTCAAAGTTTGTCAAAAAGGGAGCAAGATCATTCATAAAAAGGTTAAACAATAAGGGAGCCAGGATGCAGCCTCGTTTCACTCCCTTGTTAGTTGGGACCTGGTTGGTTACTTCCCCTCTTCGAGAAAGTCGAATTCGGCATGTTGTAGCAGAGTATAAACCTTTTACGAGGAGGAGCACACTTTTATCAATGTCCAAATTTTCCAATTTGTCCCATAATAGTTGTCTATCTATTGAATCAAAGGTAAAGGTAAAGGTTCCCCTTGAAAATTGTCCAGTTGTGTCCGACTCTAGGGAGCGGTGCTCATCCCCGTTTCCAAGCCGTAGAGCCAGCGTTTGTCCGAAGACAGTTTCCATGGTCACGTGGCGAGCACGACTAGACGCGGAACGCCGTTACCTTCCCACCGTGGTGGTACCTATTTATCTACTTGCATTTGCATGCTTTTGAACTGCTAGGTTGTCAGGAGCTGGGACAAGCGACGGGAGCTCACTCCGTCGCATGGATTCGATCTTACAACTGCTAGTCTTCCGACCTTGCAGCACAGAGGCTTCTGCGGTTTAACCCGCAGTGCCACCACGTCCCAACTGAATCAAAATCTCCCTTTAAATCAAGGAAGGCCACATACAGTTTGGCATTAGCATATTTTAATGTTTTATTAATAAGGTGTGAGAGTATCAAGCAATTGTTGATTGTGGACTTGCCTTTCCTAAAACCAGCTTGCTCGGGGCCAAGAATAGATTGATTGTCAGTCCAAGAGGTGAGTTTGTTTAATAGGTATTTTGCATATAATTTCCCAATCACTGATAGTAAACTAATTGGCCTATAATTTTCTGGGAGGGAAGGATCCCCTTTTTTAAAAATTGGGGCCACAATGGCATTGGTCCAGGCTTTACTCCCATTATACTTCATCGTTAAGGTAGGCTGACAGGGGCTGCAATCAGTTGGAGTTCAATAATAGCAAGAGGGCAGGGTCGATAGAAATCAATGATTTTTTAAAAATCAAATTGATTTAAATCATGATTTAAATTGTTTAAATTATTTTTTATTTAAATCATCGAAAATATCCAATTTTTATTAAATCACCATTTAAATCAGTTTAAATCAATTTGATTTAAATCAAATCTGCCCTGCTAGAGGGCCACATGTTGTCCATCATTACAGCAGTTGATCATCACATTTACTGTAGGACTTTGGCTCTGGAAGAGCCTCTTTAGACAGTCTCATCTGATGTCTTATTTCTTGTCTTCATCGCCCAGATGGGAAATGGGGGCGTTTTAGACCACATCTTCCGGGCCATACTAGCTATGGCTTTCTGGGAGCTATGCTATGCTGTTCTGTGCTATGTTGTGCTATAAAATAAAATAAAATAAAATCCTTTAGTATCCTTGGATGCAGTTTAATTGGCGCTGGAGACCTGAATCTGAAGGAGCTAGGTGCTCTGGTGTGACATGTATACCTATGCATAAGCCTTGCCATTGTTTCCTACCCTGTTTCCCCAAAAATAAGACAGGGTCTTATATTAATTTTTGCTCCAAAAAACGCATTAGGGCTTATTATCAGGGGATGTTTTATACAGTCATGTCATCTTCTGGTTGCTGCACAAGGGTGGAGGGCAGGGTTTCACTTAACTGGGGGTCATTTTGGGGGCAGGGCTTATATTACGAGCATCCTGAAAAATCCTACTAGGGCTTATTTTCAGGTTAGGTTTTATTTTCAGGGAAACAGGGTATTTTATATTTATTAGGTACAAGAGAGTTTTCATTGTGCGAGAAGACACAGGCAAAGTAGCTGTCAAGTGGTCCTGCCTTCCCTCTATCATACCCTACTGTTTTCCTCCATGACGTAGCCTACCACGTACTTGTTCTTTCTCATAGTCTGAGCATAGCCAAAAAACCATTTTTGTTATTTTAACCTATCTTGCAAGCCTGGCCTCATTCTGAGCTTTAGCCCTCCTGACTTCCCCGCATAAATGTTGGTTACTTGTTTGTACTCTTCTTTAGTGATCTGTCTCCCTTCCATTTCCTCAGCATCCCCTTTTGAAAACTCTGCTCATTCTGAAGGGTCCTTATGCAGCCATCCAGGTTTCCTTAGATGTCTCCCTTTTTTTTCTAATTGGAATTGTTTGTGATGATCTCTTCAATATCCCACCCTTAAGAAACTTCCATCCACCCAGAACGCCCTTCGCTTTGAGTCTTTCTGACCACGGGTTCTCACCCAGGATCTCTTATTAAAGTCAGCTTTCTTAAAGTCCAGAGTGCACATCTAGTGCGACCTAGAGTGGCCGCAAGACCAGATAGGCGGGGTATAAATGAAATTAATAATAATAATAATAATAATAACAACAACAACAACAACAACAACAACAACAACAACATCCTACTATCCCTCAGCTTCCCCTTTCCTCAGTATCATTAACCCCATGAGGGTATGGACTCTTCCACCCAGAGTTCCCACTACTTTCAACACAGTGACCAATAATTCCCTGTTGGTGTGGATCATGTGTATGATAGCTGATCCTCTTTTCATTTCTTCTACCTTCTGCAAGATAAAGTTGTCAGCTGGGCATGTGAACTAATTATGGCCTCTCATTGTACCCAGAAACCAAGAATAACCACAAAATGTATGCCAGTTCATTCCTTTAAACATTTCTGCAAAAGCATGATGGAATGTGTTCCACAATATACCAACTGGCTATAAGCAATGCCTTCTATATATAATCAGTATACAAGGCCAGAGTGAAAGGAATAAAGAGGAATAAAATTTATAATACACAAAAGTGTGTACGCTGTCTTGATAGCTATTTGTTGCATTTATATTCTCTTTCTCCTTCAATTCGTTCCAAGCAGTGTACACGTTTCTTGTCCCTAGTTTTATCCTCAGAACAACCCTGTGAGATAGGCTGGGAGACAAATACCTCATGGTCACCCAGTGGGTTTCATGGCTGAGTAGTGGCTGAATCTCAGTTTCCTCATCCCAGTCCTACACTCTAACCACCAAACAAATGGAACAAATAATAAAATACATTTGACACATTTTACAAACTACTTCCCCACCCACTCGCCCTCCAGAGCTGATGCATTTGGTTCAGTTGCTGCTTCTTATGAGCTTCACTGGGCACAATCCACTATGAGAAATGAGTGTGGGACTAAACCCAAGGTAAACCCTGTGCAGAGGTCTTCTTGTACTTGTGGTCATACTAAGAAATCATACTCACAGGAGTGGGACTCCTCTTGCCTCTCACAAGAACATCCTCAAGAACTTCCCAGCGCACCATGTTGTTCATTTCCTCAGGGGAAGGAAACAGGCTTAACCTCTTCTCTAAGTCTTTCTAGACAACAGCCAAAACAACACAAGGTCACCATTTCTCCTTCTAACTTAACTCCACTGAAGGCACGGCTCTCAGCATCAGTCATTCTTCACGAAGTCCCCGGATGTTAAGAAATATCCCAGGCCATATAGGGGAGTTCTTCAAACTCTGAGAAAACATTTTAAGGACTTGGGTGGGGAGCTTCTGGTCCTCCAAATCCTATGGCCAACAACATCCACCAACCACCCCTACCAATGGCAGAGGTGGTTGTCCAAAATATCTGAAGAGCAAAAGGTATGCCACCCTTGATTTAGGGCTTTTGCGCAGGGCTTGGTTAGAGCCAATGGTTTAGCAGAGCCAGAGCTCCCAGAGTTGAAGCCCCAGGGCTTTCAGAGCAGCAGGGAATGTGATATCAACTGCTGCCCATCATCACCCCTCCCAGGCTTCCCTGTTTTTTCTGCATTTAGCTGAAAGCTTCACAACCGCTGGGACAGAAATGGACTTCCCCAGAATGGTATGTTAATGCAAGCCAAGTAAAACATTTGAAGGCAGTTTGGTCTTAAATGGGCAAATAAGAGCCATCAATTTGACAAAAGACCTGCTCCTAATTTGACAATACGAAGCAATCCAGCTTCCTGTTTTTTTGGACTCTCCTGAGTGGGCTATTGGGACCATTGTCACAAGCCTCTACACTTCCAAATCTACCAGTACACCAACAATTAGAGCCTGCTCCATGAGGCTTATCTTGCAAGATACACTTGAGCTGGGGCGATGAGGACACACCTGCATAGCAGCTTCTTATCAGGCACCTCAGCAGCAAGCTGGGAGTGCACAAGATTATCAAAAACAGGCACCAGGAACTGACAGAGTTCCTCCAAAAGAATCTGCATGCCCCCAACTGGTCCTGCATTATAGACACACCAAAGTTAAAGCAGCATGAGCTAAGGCTGCTGGTATGTGTGTTGTCCCTGGCTGTTAGATAAACCACTGGATGCAATTCAGAGTCTTCCTTCAAAATCAGTGTGCACATGATACGCCCTAACTGCTGTTAAGAAGGGAGAAGCCATTTACACAAACATTTGTGCTTCTGCATTATTCTCTTGTGGAGGAGTCATGAAGGAACATACCACATCATGATCCAAACTCTGTTGATCACTTAAGCAAGTCTTTAGCCGATGATCCATCTCATGTGGGTCTATCTGTGAAATGAAAGCCAGGTTTATTCATTTGATTTGTTAGTTGGGATTTATACTACACTTTTCCCTTCAATGAGCTCAAGGCAGTGTACATTGCTTTCTTCACATTTTATTCTCACTATACCGTAAGTCAAGTTATGCCCCAAGGTCATGCTGTCAGTTTCATGGCTCAGCCAGGACTTCAACTCTTAAATCCCTAAACATTACACCATACTAACTAAAACTGAGATTACCCCAGATAATCAGGAATAAGATGCAGGTGTGAACAGGGTCTAGAGCTGCATCAGGATTATAATAAAGGTGTGCTTCTTCCCCCCACACAAATACTTTTAAAACCCAGGGGGTGAGCACCTGGGAACAATCAGACTGCAACGCAGACATACTGAAAGCACCTTCACAAATGTCCCCTCCACAACAAGTGCATAGCTTCAGGGATGGGGATATATTTCCTCCCTAGAAGTCCCCAAGGAAAATCGTAAACATCATGTTGCCTGAATCGCAAGGAAACAAAAAACAAGTGCCACTGCAAGCTGAATTACTCTTAAGGGATAGCCTCTGACTATGAATGTGTGCATTCAATACTGTTAAAAAACACATAACTTCTAAGCACAGCGCTCCAGTGCCTGGTGGGATTCTGATAAGCTGCATCTGGAATCACCAAAGCCCAGAAAAGTATTTTCTCAACATTTCCCCGCAACATCTAGTAAATTGGGCAAGTGGGTGAAAAAAAGTAAGAAAATGCTGTGTAAAAAAAATGTTATTTAAATAAGGATGAATACAGATTGTCATAGTGAGCAACAAATTACTTGATAAGCTGACATTCTGTATTTTTTAATGCTTTGCCCCCCCCCCCCAATAGATGTTAAATTGTGTTAAGATTTTGTAGGACTCTGATATTCAGTGTCTGTTGTCCTGGGATGAAAAAGGTATGTCTGCTTAACTGGTCAGCAGATAAGAGTATGTTCATGTGTTAAATATTTTCAATGTACTCCTTTTCACATCCATGCACCATAGGCACCTTTCTTAGAAGAACCAGGAATCCTTTCTCCATATTATGTAGGTGAGAATGCCTATTCTGAGGGTCAAACTGGATAATGTGTTTTCCACCTTCTTCTGTAGATTTCCTCTCCCAACTGGAAAATACATCTGTTTCATATGCTTTCTTTTGTGACAGACAATTGGAAAGCAAAAACAAGATTCCTGTCAAAATCTGATTGCTGAGCCACTAATCTCTGAGGAAGATTCATCATGGGTAGAAAAGAGATTAAATAGGAAATATACATTCCCCTTAATGACCCTGAGATGGTGCCCGCTATGATGCTCATGTGCATTATCTGAAAACAAACAAAATGCTCACCCCCACTCCCCAGCTTTCAGCTATTGTTTTGTTCATGAAAAAAGTACACAGATTATATCAATTATTTAAGTGACCAGTGGTTTAAAACTCATATAATAGTAACCCATAATTTTCCTTACCACTTGCCAGGACTATCTCAATGCCCAGCTTTGCAAGTCGTTACATGCCAAGCATTGTAAGCACTACTGCAGTTTTTGTACTCTTTCAATATGATGCAATGAACTGAATTTATGGAGCTGGAGCAGCAGACTCTGCCTGCCTGCTATTTTTTCAAGAACATGAAAGGTTGCCCTATAGCAGAACCTCTGGCACACCAGAGACTACTGATTGTAACTCCCACAATCCCTTCCCATTGGCCATACTGACAAGGATGATGGGAGCAGTAGGCCAAAATTATTTAAGAGGGAAAAAGATTAACTTCTGTCCTAAAAGATACAATGTACCTGTGATATGGCCTATCTCAAATGTTTAAATATGCGGAGCACATTCATATGTCCTGCAATATAGGGCCTTGAATAATGAAACAGCAAAACAAAACAGCATCAGTAATAGTCACATATATGCTCTCCTGTCTCTGTTTGAGAGGAGGAATGTCTGTATTCTTCTCCCTGGCAGGTGAGCCATGATTCCTATTTTATCCCAGTGTTTCATGTTTCCTCACTATGACTATGTCTGTATGTACACATGTATATGTGTCGAACGTTTAAAAAGGAAAGAAAAATCTAGTAAACTTCCAGTGAGTAGGTGCAACCAATGGGAAGCAGTTAAACAGAAGAGGTACAACAGAGTTTTACCATGGCTAAACGGTTCTTGATTTTCTGTACTTCATCCTCCAGGTTGGCTGTGGCCGATTTCATGTTGCCTGTCTCGTCCAACAAATCTTGTAACAGATTCATGGCCTATAAGAGAATGAAACTGAGACTGAGATATCAGTGAGAGCATTAAAATTTCAGTTTATGGGCTCTTCTAAATATTGGCCGAAAAACCACTTCCCATTTACAGAAACCACTTGGTTTTCTCGTGTCTCTGAAAGCCAAAACAGTACAGGCATGCCTTGGAAATCTGTGACCAGATCCAAACATCTTGCTCCTCCTGTACCTCAACATTGGGAGGAGGGGCATTTTCTGCACCCAAAGGGGGAAAAGAGAGGGGCCAGTTGCATTAATAAAGCCAAAAGAAATCTCCCAAAGTGCCACAATAGAACAGGTTTGTAAAAGACAAGCCCTTTACAGTTATTTAAATTCCCATGTTTAGACTGCTATTTGTTCTTTAGAGTTGTACTGAAGGGTTTGCTCTGGACCTCTGGACCTCGCCCAGCTATCAAACCATTACACCACACTGAGTCTCAAGAAGGTTGCATGAATGTTCAAATCAAGAATAGGCATCTGGATGATCTTGGCAAGTATTATTTTAGTTGCGCAACCAGCACATAAACAGAACTTTGAAAGAAACAAGAAGGCAGAAAAGATTCTCAAATGGTGCAACCAGAGAGGCATTTATCCCACAGTTTGGTATGAGCTGAGGACAAGCTGGTTTGCTCCTTTTCGGTTGACCACATAACCCACATGCCTCCGCGAACCAGTGTGGGCCCTGATTGATGCACCTATCTGCACCTTTTTTAGATCCCTGTCATGAGCTACTGTTTCTTTGGTGTGGGTAGGATCACTCCATTTTGGCTCATTTCTAGTGTGTATGATTGCTAGGATTACACCAAAGCAGACGGCTTATGCTGTCCCTTTGCTTAAACCACTTAATCCTCAGAAAAGGAAGGCTTCTTTCTCACTTGCCTACAGAGGGAAAGGGAGAGGAAGTTTTCCATTTTGTTTCAATTGTTTTTAAAAAGCCCTTTGAATGTGTCACTGATGTGCTATGCAAGTTATCAACAATTAAAAAGAAATTGAAAATTATCTCTCCTTCTCCTCTGAAGGCAAGCAGGAAGGAAGCTTTCTATTTCTCAAGATTAAGTAACTGCCAAACACAGAGGAGGAAACAAGAGGGGGATTTTTTTTCTTTTCCTTTAAAGGGAAGAAAGATCAGTCTAGATCAGTGGTTCCCAACTTTTTTTTCACTTGTGTATCCCTTGGCAGCCCATTTCCATAAATTGTACCTTTAATATTCAAAAATGTTTGTAATTAATATGGTTAGTGTTGTTTCTAATTTATATGTTGTAACTGTAAATAAATAGCCCAATAGTGGGATTAAAAAGCAATGGAATAATAAGGTGAACAGACAGTGCATATATATTTACATTCAAAACTCAAAAGATACAATGAATTCAAGTAAATTCATCACAGAAGAACTCACTCACTGAACACCGTTCACAGGACTGACTGAGGTGCTGACTTATATATACACGGGTACCAGTGCAACAACACTTGAATGTTTACGAAGCAGAGGAGCGTGAAATCTGAGCCTGTGCAGGGCAAACAACGGAGCACGCACACTGTAGTGGCATTTTTGCAACACACTGTTTAGGGAGGGACTCCCCACTGTTTACTAAATTAGCAAGGCAAGGGAACAGAGTTTTTCTTGAGGTTAAATAACAAAGAAAACCCACTCTGCCATTTGTCATAATGGTCAATTAATTTTACAACTTTTGAAATGTATTTGCATCTTACACTGTTGACATATGTGCCTTTTCCCACCATGAATCAATGTTTTTCAAATGCCCCTAAATGTCCTAGTTTGCAAGGGGTACACATACCACAGGTTCAGAATCACTGGTCTAGATCATGCTAAATAGGTTTGCTTAAGGTGTGGTGTGGGCGATCTTTGCATGTGGATGCAAGAATCGGCCTAAATGACATACTGCACCTCAAAGCAACCTTGTTTAGCATGATCTAAACTGATCCAGGCTGGGATAACTGGGCCATCTAGTATCAAACAAAGTCCGTTCCTAGCTCTCACAGTAACTACAAAGAAAAAAATGATTAAATTGTGACTGCAGTGAGTGTTCTCATTAAAGTTCCTCAAATAAGAGTCATGCACACATCCACAGCAAGATTATTTTTTTGCCAATAGCATATTAGCAAGAAAACTAGACAACCTTGCCTAACCTATAAGATTTAGCTTATTATTAAACCACTACATAAAACAATTGGTCCTAATGAAGAAGGATGGAGAAGCTCTGCCAAGTACAAAGCCAGGAAATAATAGTTTTAATCTATCCATATGATTAAGTAATTAGTCCTCTTCTTCTTCTTCACTGCACTTGTTGTCAGGGAGTTTGTTAGAAATCAGAACACCAAGTATTTCACTAAGAAATCAAGTACAGACTTGCCTTCTCAGGCCTTTGCTAGACGTCACTGGACATGCTTATTCTCTGCTCATTAAGCCAAAGGCTGTTTCAACAGACTTTGCCACAGAGTTCAAAAAAGTCACTTTTTGAACTATATGCTATCTGATGAATTCTGTTGAGTTGGAGTCCAAAAAGTAATTTTTCCAGGCTCTGCTCTGCACTGTCGTCATAATCCATCCACTCTGGATGTGGGATACTTCTCAACCGGTTCAAGTTACTTCTATAGCCTTTCCCCACAGAAAACTGCTATTTGTATCAGCTTGCCCATTCAAAGCCTTTTGAAGTGAGTCAGTATTACAGTCCACTTACAAGCTGGGTACCACGACTGAGGCTGTGATTCTATACCCACTTACCAGAGTCAGCACCACCAAATTCAATGGGACTTACTTCTGAGTAGAAATATGTAGAGAATTAGAATGGTGTCTTGCCCAAAGTTGTTTATGGTAAAGTTGTCCTCCTTTCCCCCCCAAAGGATGGATTTTAACCACCTCATGCAATTTTAAGTCCAAGGGTAACTATATGTGAATGTACTACTTTCTCCCACTACAAACTACCTTATATTAATTTAAGGCAGCACTGAACAAGGTTCAAGATGACTGATTCACCACCACCTTTAACCAACTGGAAGCCTGATTCTGACATTTCACTGTCCATCAGGAGATGGTTACACAGCAAAAGGCAAAGATAGCTCAAGATATTTTACTACCTGAAGAAAAGAGTAAGTTGGCAAGCCCCTTGTCCGTATCTCCACCTTTTTAATATAATGAAACTGACTAAACTGGCCATTTAAATTTGCTTTACTGATCCTGACCCAAGCCAAGATGATTTCCTCCTCAGATGAAGATTCCAGTATCACAAAGACCAAAGACCTTGACTCCAGCACTATCTCAGACATCTCTGGAGAGGCTATGTGGGCCCATCTGTAGCTAACGATCTGGAGACACTCTCAGACAGGGTTCCTTGATGTGCCTGGACAATCACAGTGAAAATTTGACCAATAGCCAAGCCCCAGGGAATAACAATATCAGAAGGCGAAGACGCCTGCAGTCACTCATTAACAGAGGATGTGCATCCAGAAGAACCAGGCTCCTCTGAAATAAGGGGTCTCCTTAGAGCTAAAAGACTCCATGCATATAGAAAATGTTAAAGGCTGCCCTAATTGGTTTGCTCTGAGCCTGGGTGGAGTATCAAAGAATAGGCTACATAAGTTCCTAAATAAAGACTGAGTTATTGGAACAACACAAGTTATAGCTCTAGGCAAGCTACCTCCTGCTGAGTACTGTGACTATCCTAAGGCTAATACCGTGTTCCTGTAATTTTTACCTCAGCTTTGCCTCAGACCCCTTTATACGAAATAATTAGACCATCACTCCCTTTTTAACTGCCTTACTGTGCTTGACCTCAGTTTCTCCTTAAGAAATCTGCATTGCTCTGAAACCTCAACCCTCTAGGGTTTGGCTAGTCTCTCACTCTGTGTCCAGTTTGCCTATTAGTTCCCCTGGTCAGAGACCAAAGCAGAACGTACACTGCTAGTAGGACAGTGGGCTAGCTTAGGAGGCGCAGAGCAGGCTGTGGAGCACAGGAAAGTGGCCAGTGAGGAACTAAGAGAAAATAGCTGTGAAATTGCTGGACCACTGCTTCCCTCAGCAGTAAGCATTTACTACAGCGGCTTCATTCTGCCAAATGCATCCCAGCAACAGCCTTTAAAGAGAGTTTTCTCTTTTCCTTTCAATGCACAGTGCCGGCACAACTGAGAATATATCTCCATCCAACAGCAAGACAAGCCTTCACCTGCTCGGCTCACCCGTGCATCAGCGTGCAGCAGCTATCTCTAGAATTAATGGGAATCACTGAAGAAATGGAAGCTGTAACAACAGTTCCAGGAGCTCCTGGTTGCAAAGCAGTTCTCTGCAGGGAGCCATTCTTAGAATACCTCACAGTTCACAAGTTGAGTGGTCTTTTAGTTCACCAGCTCTAAAAGAAGGAAATAGGACCTAGAGTGG
This sequence comes from Intellagama lesueurii, assembly GCA_037013535.1. Taxonomy (NCBI): domain Eukaryota; kingdom Metazoa; phylum Chordata; class Lepidosauria; order Squamata; family Agamidae; genus Intellagama; species Intellagama lesueurii. Next base: position 183,243,441 of record JBAJHW010000002.1, read on the forward strand.
GCACAGAATGTTATGGGCAGCTATCCATTCTAGCCAGTCCTCATGGCCCTTTAATTGTAGCGGGTCAACTATGATCTGATATTATGTAACAAACCCTTTGGATTTCCCAGCTACCTATGCCTTTAAGGGGTTCTGTGACAAATGACAGAGCAACTACATTTGTGGGGACGGAACATAGATATGTAGAAATCAAAGGTGAATAATCGATTGCTTGTATGTCTATTCAAACACATTTCATTATGGGGGGGGGGGGGGGGTGAGAACTGAATTAATTCTACTTCCAATAGTTTGAATCGACACGAGTGATTAATCAAATTCTAACCACAATTTTGTCATCAGTAATCACGCTGTTTAATCAAACTAAATTATTTACTTTAATGTTCAATTATGTTTTAAGGATACAAACCACATAACCTGAAAAAAGCACCTATCTCTATGTCAACCTACCGTGTTTCCCCGAAAATAAGACAAGGTCTTATATTAATTTTTGCTCCAAAAAACGCATTAGGGCTTATTTTCAGGGGATGTTTTATTTTACAGTCATGTCATCTTCTGGTTGCTGCACAATGCGGCACAATGGTGGAGGGCGGGGTTTCACTTAACTGGGGCTTATTTTTGGGGTAGGGCTTATATTATGAGCATCCTGAAAAATTGTACTAGGGGTTATTTTCAGGGTAGGTCTTATTTTCGGGAAAACAGGGTATCTGCACTCTAAAGACAAAAGCCAATGCTCCTCTTGGACTGCCTCCTCCATCAGACACGTGGTCAGTGTCAGGATGTTAATTTTTTGGAGGAGGGACCTGTGACTAGGAAATTCTGGGTGCCATAGCCCAAAACAAGTATCATTTCAGAACTCCAGTAGATGTAGTCTAGGAAGAGTTCTGTTTCGGCTGTGGTGCCCTCATCATGAAATGTCCTCCTCAAAGAGGCTCACCTGGCACCAGTAGATCGGTTATGGTCTAGGCAAAATCCTTTTGGAGGTGTGCAGACTTGTAGTTTCTGGACAACTGGCCATGCTAACTGGGGAATTCTGGGAGCTGTAGTGCAAAAACACATATTTGCCCATCACTACTTTTTCTTTCCTGAATAGTTTACAGCATTATGGAAATACAATACATTGAAATAAACCAAAAATAAACCAGCAGATCTTTTAAAAAAGATAGAACAACGGTTCTTAAATACTTTTAAGTATTGTTTTAGCTTTGTAACCATCTGCTGCATTACCGTTGACTTGTTTCAATGTGTTGCGTTTTCATAATGTTGTAAGCTACTCTTTCTCTTCCATATATTATCCAGTGATTGGTAGTCTACTACTGTCTCTTCCCTTTCTTGGAAGTGGGATATTCCCAAAGACTTGCCCTTAAGGGAGGTTGCCACCACTGTAAAGGAAAGCGGAGGGATACCAAACCCTGAATACTTGAAACAAACGCAAGTACTTGAAACAACCTATTTTCAAACAACCTCAAGATCCAGACATTCCAGTGGAATAACCATGTTAGTTAATCCAATCCCAGCAAAAGCAACCAAGGGTTTATGTACATGGCTGGGCTGGAGCGGGCAAAATAGGATCACTAGGAGGTCCAATATGCCATTTACTGTGATCTTAAAATACAAACAGCATATGGACCTTAACCAACTGTAATTTTTTTAAGTGTAAGCATTAGGTTCAGTCATGTGAAAAAGAAAGTACACTCTCTTTGAATACTATGATTTTACATATGAGGCGTTTGTGTTGATATGCTATGTTTGGTTTTCACCAAATGTGGCGCTGTGCATTATGGCCAAACGTCTCTACTTCGGTCTCGTCTGTCCAAAGGACATTGTTCCAGAAGTCTGGTGGTTTGTTCAGATGCAAGTTTGCAAACCTAAGCCGTGTTACCATGTTCTTTTTAGAGAGAAGAGGCTTTCTCCTGGCAACCCTTCCAAACCAACCATACTTGTTAAGTCTTTTTCTAATTGTACTGTCATGAACTTTAACCTTTCACATGCTAACTGAGGCCTGTAGTGTCTCAGATGTAACTCTTGGGGTTTTTTTTTTGTTTTGTTTTTTTTGCAACTTCTCTGAGCATTGTACTATCTGAACTTGGGGTGAATTTGCTTGGACATCCACTCCTGGGAAGACCGGCAACTGTCTTGAATGTTTTCCACTTTTGAATAATCTTCCTCACTATGATGGACTTTAAATTGTTTGGAAATGGTCTTAGAACTGTTCTCAGATTGATGGGCAGCAACAATTGCTTCTCTATGATCATTGCTGATGTGTTTCCTCCTTGGCATTGTGTTTACACACACCTGAATGCTCCAGACAAGCAAACTGCTAAAACTTTGGCTTTTATAGAGGTAGTCACACTTGCTGATGATCAATTACTCAAGGGCATTTGGTTAGCAGCACCTGGCTGCTCCTTAGCCTCTAATTCCTATGGAAGCAGTAAGGATGTACTTGGTTTTTCACACATGGCTTCTCCATTTTGGCTTTATTTTTGTTAAATAAATATGGCACTGTGTAATATGTCATGTGTTGTTGTTCATCTGAGGTTGTATTTACCTAATGTTCAGACCTGCTAAGGACCAGATGATTTTTAATTACATCCTGATACGTAAAACAACAACATTCAAAGAAGGTGTACTTCTCCCCCCCCCCCCATGACTGTATGTGTATTACAAGTGATCTTTGAGAGAAGTATATTAGGTATGTGTATACCTAATACACTTGTCTTAAAGTGCGGTTGGGAGTCTGCCCTAGCCTAATACACATACTTAATACACAAATACTGAACACTTCTTCCCCTTGTTTGCCGGGGAAGGGACGGTCAATAAAATGTCACTGCGGTGGATTTGGCTGTGGGTAGTTTGTCAACAAGCTCCTTAAGACAAGGGAAAGAAAAAAAATATTTTTTCTATAAATGATGCAGCACATTTTCACTGCCCAAAAATCACAAAATCATAGAATTATTGAGTTGGAAGGGGCCTATAAGACCATAATAGCCCTAGGGGAGGGTTTGTGTTTTGTTTTGTTTTTCATTTCCTCTACCCCTCCAGCAAGGAACAGAGAAAGTGTTTAATTAGCCAATATGCTAAAATGACTCTCTTATTATAAGCCATTTCATTATATTGACAAATCAAAAGAAGGAGGCTTTTGATTCATTCCCAGCAATTACACGTGCTGGGAACAGACCAAAAGTTAGTGAAAAACAACAAAAAAGTAGAACCCCCTGACAGGGGGCAGAAAGGCTGCTCTGTGGGTGGGCTGGTTTGCTCCAGCAAATACGTTGTCTGACTGCCATCTTTAGGAGTGAACCAGCCCATCTCTACTGTGGAGCAAACAGTGGGCTAAATGGCCTGTGTAATCAGTCTCAAAGAATTTCAGGGAACTTTAAAATGAACAAATTTATTATGGCAAACACTTTTGTAGACAGGCATCCCTGACATCAGATAATAATCCTAATCATTTTAGAACTGCTGAACTGGAAGGGACCCTATGGATCATCAAGTCCAGCTCCTATCAGAGAGGCACAGCGGGGAATTAAAACTCCCAACCTCAGGCTCCGCTGCCAGATACCTCAACCACTGAGCAATCCAGCAGACCCAGAACTGAATGGTACAAATATATAGTATGCCTGTGTGTGCGGGGGGGGGGATTGTTTATGGGGGACAGAGGAAAAGGAAACACGGAAAGTGCTATAATAAACAGTGGTCATTCTCAAAATATTTGCTGGGTAATATAACTACAATGGCACTGAAAACTAATTAACACTGTAGTGTATCGGGCACTTTAAAGGAGGATTCTGACAGCTGTAGGAGACAGGTGGACTTTGTAATGAGGTGATGCCTAGAGGGTTTGATTGGGGGGGGTGGAGTTATGGGTATTTATTGAATGTGTGTCTTGTGTATGTCATGTCGTCTTTGGAGTAAAGAAATGTATGCTGAAGCAGTTCTTGTGTCTGGACCCACAACATAACACAAAACAACTTTTACCTCCACAGTAACAGGCAAATATAACTACTATACATTTACAAATTAATTCTACATTTTGAGTAAGTATGAATAGAGGTTAATTATACTAAATTAGTGCGGGAGATGTCTTACGTACTATAACAGAAGAAGAGTAAAGACTGGATAAATTCTACATCAAGGTGGTTCAATAATGCTAAACTGCAGTTCAAACCCCTTCACGGATTGCTGCCTTGTCGTGGCGAAGGGGCTTGAGTAATTCAGAGAGGCTATGGGCTATGCCATGCAGGGACACCCAACACGGACAGGTCATAGTGGAGAGTTCTGACTAAACGCGATCCACCTGGAACAGGAACTGGCAAGCCACTCCAGTATCTTTGCCAAGAAAACTCCATGGACAGAAACAACAGGCTAAAAGATAGGACGCTGGAAGATGAGCCCATCAGGTCGGAAGGCGTCCAACATGCTACTGAGGAAGAGTGGAGGACAAGGACAAGTAGCTCCAGAGCTAATGAAGTGGTTGGGCCAAAGCCGAAAGGACGCTCAGCTGCGAACGCTCCTGGAAGTGAAAGGAAAGTCCGATGCTGCAAAGAAAAATACTGCATAGGAACCTGGAATGTAAGATCTATGAACCTTGGTAAGTTGGATGTGGTCAAACAGGAGATGGCAAGAATAAACATTGACATCCTGGGCATCAGTGAACTAAAATGGACGGGAATGGGCAAATTCAATTCAGACAATTATCATATCTACTATTGTGGGCAAGAATCCCGTAGAAGAAATGGAGTAGCCCTCATAGTCAACAAAAGAGTGGGAAAAGCTGTACTGGGATACAATCTCAAAAATGATAGAATGATTTCAATACGAATCCAAGGCAGACCTTTCAACATCACAGTCATCCAAGTTTATGCACCAACCACCAATGCTGAAGAGGCTGAAATTGACCAATTCTATGAAGACTTACAACAGCTTCTAGAACTGACACCAAAGAAAGATGTTCTTCTCATTCTAGGGGACTGGAATGCTAAAGTAGGGAGTCAAGAGATAAAAGGAACAACAGGTAAGTTTGGCGTTGGAGTTCAAAACGAAGCAGGGCAAAGGCTAATAGAGTTTTGTCAAGAGAACAAGCTGGTCATCACAAACACTCTTTTCCAACAACACAAGAGGCGACTCTACACATGGACATCACCAGATGGGCAATACGGAAATCAGATTGATTATATTCTCTGCAGCCAAAGATGGAGAAGCTCTATACAGTCAGCAAAAACAAGACCTGGAGCTGATTGTGGCTCTGATCATCAGCTTCTTATAGCAAAATTCAAGCTTAAACTGAAGAAAGTAGGAAAAACCACGGGGCTAGTCAGGTATAATTTAAACCAAATCCCTTATGAATACACAGTGGAAGTGAAGAACAGATTTAAGGAACTAGACTTGGTGGACAGAGTGCCTGAAGAACTATGGATGGAGGCTCGTAACATTGTACAGGAGACAGCAACAAAAACCATCCCAAAGAAAAGGAAATGCAAGAAAGCAAAGTGGCTGTCCAACGAGGCCTTACAAATAGCAGAGAAGGGAAACTAAATGCAAGGGAGATAGGGAAAGTTACAGAAAATGGAATGCAGATTTCCAAAGAATACCAAGGAGAGACAAGAGGGCCTTCTTAAACGAACAGTGCAAAGAAATAGAGGAAAATAATAGAAAGGGAAAAACCAGAGATCTGTTCAAGAAAATTGGAGATATTAAAGGAACATTTTGTGCAAAGATGGACATGATAAAGGACAAAAATGGGAGGGACCTAACAGAAGCAGAAGACATCAAGAAGAGGTGGCAAGAATACACAGAGGAATTATACCAGAAAGATCTGGATCTCCCGGACAACCCAGATAGTGTGCTTGCTGACCTTGAGCCAGACATCCTGGAGAGTGAAGTCAAGTGGGCCTTAGAAAGCATGGCTAACAACAAGGCCAGTGGAGGTGATGGCATTCCAGTTGAACTATTTAAAATCTTAAAAGATGACACTGTTAAGGTGCTACACTCAATATGCCAGCAAGTTTGGAAAACTCAGCAGTGGCCAGAGGATTGGAAAAGGTCAGTCTACATCCCAATCCCAAAGAAGGGCAGTGCCAAAGAATGCTCCAACACCGTACAATTGCACTCATTTCACAAGCTAGCAAGGTTATGCTCAAAATCCTGCAAGGTAGGCTTCAGCAGTATGTGGACCGAGAACTCCCAGAAGTACAAGCTGGATTTCGAAGGGGCAGAGGAACTAGAGACCAAATTGTTAACATGCGCTGGACTATGGAGAAAGTCAGAGAGTTCCAGAAAAACATCTACTTCTGCTTCATTGACTACACAAAAGCCTTTGACTGTGTGGACCACAACAAACTATGGCAAGTTCTTAAAGAAATGGGAGTGCCTGACCACCTTATCTATCTCCTGAGAAATCTATATGTGGGACAGGAAGCAACAGTTAGAACTGGATATGGAACAACTGATTGGTTCAAAATTGGGAAAGGAGTACGACAAGGCTGTATATTGTCCCCCTGCTTATTTAACTTATATGCAGAATACATCATGCGAAAGGCTGGACTGGATGAATCCCAAGCCGGAATTAAGATTGCCGCAAGAAATATCAACAACCTCAGATATGCAGATGATACCACTCTGATGGCAGAAAGTGAGGAGGAATTAAAGAACCTCTTAATGAGGGTGAAAGAGGAGAGCGCCAAAAATGGTCTGAAGCTCAACATCAAAAAAACTAAGATCATGGCCACTGGTCCCATCACCTCCTGGCAAACAGAAGGGGAAGATATGGAGGCAGTGACAGATTTTACTTTCTTGGGCTCCATGATCACTGCAGATGGTGACAGCACCCACGAAATTAAAAGACACCTGCTTCTTGGGAGGAAAGCGACGAGAAACCTAGACAGCATCTTAAAAAGCAGAGACATCACCTTGCCGACAAAGGTCCGCATAGTCAAAGTTATGGTTTTTCCAGTAGTGATGTATGGAAGTGAGAGCTGGACCATAAAGAAGGCTGACCACCAAAGAATTGATGCTTTTGAATTGTGGTGCTGGAGGAGACTCTTGAGAGTCCCCTGGACTGCAAAGAGAACAAACCTATCCATTTTGAAGGAAATCAACCCTGAGTGCTCACTGGAAGGACAGATCCTGAAGCTGAGGCTCCAATACTTTGGCCATCTCATGAGAAGAGAAGACTCCCTGGAAAAGACCCTGATGTTGGGAAAGTGTGAAGGCAAGAGGAGAAGGGGACGACAGAGGACAAGATGGATGGACAGTGTCATCGAAGCTACCAAGATGAATTTGACCCAACTCCGGGAGGCAGTGGAAGACAGGAGGGCCTGGCGTGCTCTGGTCCATGGGGTCACGAAGAGTCGGACGCGACTTAATGACTAAACAACAACAACAAGTACTTTCCAGAGGTGTAGCTGTGCTAGTCTGTTACAGGGGGGGGGGGGGGGACAGTTTTCATGAATTAGAATATAATTCACCTGATGTTTTAAATGTCATCCTGACCAACAGGTAAGTGTGTACATTTGTGCAAGTACATGCACATAAACAAGGCTGGATGTGAGGAAACAATAACTGGTTTGTGAATGGCCACTGTTAATACAACTGTTACATATCTGTTCAGACCTCTCTCTTCACAACTCTCCAGTCCCAGCCTCAATCTTGAGATTTCTACACCTGAAGCTGAAAATAACACTTCACATATTTGATAGACTGTGGTCATAAAACCTTATGCCACAATGAAAGAGTTAGACTTTAAGGCTTTATAAAACTCTTTCTACTTCTTCCAAAGCCCAACAAAACTTCACTGGCTGGATCCAATTCACAGTATTTATGATCTATCCAAAGTTTATCTAGCATGTTTCTAAAGAGTTGCTAAGGAATTCCACAGGGGAAAATATCTGTTTATAATTGTGTTCATTATTCCATGAGGTATTATCTCTGAGGGAAAAACAACTGAGGCTTTCAGTACTGAGAAGACATGCACAAAAATCTTGGAACTATACTGCTTCAGGATTCAACTGGAGAATTATAGCTGCAGAACTGGAAGAAAGCTGATCTTGGTAGTGTATCCACACAGTTCCTTTACAGAACAAACCAAAACAAAGGCATGGCATCCGCTCAAATAACATCAAAACAAACACCCTTCCTTAATATTCAAAACAGAGAAACACAAATGGAAGGCTGTGACATTTCTGTTATTTATCTGCTCAGTTAATTCATAATAAACACCAGGATTTCACTTACCTTTTACCTTTAATGTAACTGCTGCAAGGAAGCTCTTGCAAAAGTCAACTGTAGTGACAGCAGCCCAAAAAATATTTCCAATCACTACTTAATGTTCAAGTACAGCCTTGGCACATTAACAATGGACAGTAACCTCTGTGGCTGGCTTCTTATGTAGGTCCCAAACAACTGTTTGACTGTAGCTTCCTACCTGCCTGCTCCAAGAATGGAGAAGAGATAGAGAGAGGGGGAAGAACTGGGTGGGTGGGAAATATGAGAAAGAAAGAGCACTGGGTAGGTGTGAAGAGAGAAGACCACCTGGGTCAGGGACAGAAGAGGTAGAAGGTTGGGCTGGGGACTAATCCATAAGAAACTGGATGCTTTTTGCTAGTCTCATAATAGAAATACAAATGATTGTGATGTTTTCCAGAAGACTAACCATATCAAGTCTCAATTCACGTCTTTTGCATAGCTCTTGTTGCTGCGAGTGCACCAAATGTAAAATTTTAATCAATGGCAATGATTGTAATACTTTTATTAAACCTCCCAGCTGGTACTGATAAAGTCCTATATAAAACTGCATGCTGCTAGATCACTTATTACCTGGACATGAAGTTCACATACCTGGTTGACACCGTTCTCGTTGGCTTCAACTCTTTTCTGCATCTGCATCATTTGCCACATGTCAGCAACAGCAGTCGCTGAGCCACTCTTTGACTTCTCCAGCAAATCAGTTCCAGAAGGCAACCTCTCCAGGCCAGCAATGTGCTGTTCAAACCCTTTCAGCTGTCTCCCCATTCCTTTCACCTTATCTTGCACCCCATGGACTTTATCCTGCACTCCCTGAACCTGGTCTTGCACCCCTTGAAACTGATCTTGTATTCCATTGACCTGATCTTCCACACCATGTAGATTGTTCTCCACCAGAAACAGTTTCTTTTCCAGGTCATTCAGTCGAGCAGCAACATCTTCAGCTGGAATCTGACCCCTGTCCTCTTTCTCCTTCTCTTTCTCTTTCAGCAATGCCTCTTGGGCTAATAAATCCTCAAGTCCTGTCTCAATAGCAGCAGCCACTACTTCTGGCTTAGGTGGGAGACCCTTGTCCACCTTCACCTCCGCTTTGATATCCTCAAGGTTGAGGTGCCGGAGGATGGCATGCAGGAGGGCGTGGAGGGCATTAAAATTGACAACGCCAATCTCTGGGGTCCCTATGGAGAGGTCAGCCAGCTCATACAAACTGACCTTGACAGACATTTTTTGCACCCCTTTGGCAGTGCTTTTGGTATGGGATAAAATAATAATAAACTCTTCTTTGAAAAAGATAGATAAATCTGGGCTCTTACTTTAACCTCCCACCCTCTCTATATATTTATCTAAAGTTGGGACGGGAAAATAATTTAGTAAATTTAAAAAAAAAGAAAGTGCCGTCTGGAGCCTATAACAGCACTGCTAAAAGTGAGCAGGTTCCCATCATAAATGATTTACTGCAAAGCAACTCCTCTAGGTTTCGGTGCTTCGTTTGCCCATCTTGCCCTTTCATGCCAAAAGGACCAGCCTCAGCTTGAAGAGCTTGGGAAAAGCTTCCCTGAGCGAAGCGGCCGTGACCTTTTCTCCTCCCTCAGCGCCCCAGGACACCGACCCCCCCAAAGCTCCGTCGAAGCCTAGCGAGCAATAGACAGAAGAGCGGCTCCAGCGACGCGCTCCGAACAAGAGAGCCCTCGCCGCCGTAACAATGCACCCCCGTTCGAATGCCTACGTTCCATTGGTTGTCTAATAGACCGCCCCGTTCTACCATTCGCCGTAACAGCTGCCCATGTGCTTTTGTTTACACCACCGGCCGCCCATTGATACGTTCGGCGCTTTCGGTTGCTAGGCTACGTACGACTCTCATCTACGTTCTGTCGCACGACTTGCTCCGCCACGGTAAATAGTTCCCTTTTTGGAAGCGCTTGGAATACTGACGAGAAAAGGCAGAAGCTGCGCATCTGGAATGCGTGCGCGGCGTGTGTCGCTGAGGGCGCTCGAGTTTAATGTATAGAATCTGTGGAGTAGTGTTTCATACGACGGTCCTGTTCTCCAGAACTAGCACTTTGTGTATGACTGTGGGCAGGCTCTCCACCGGACCTATAAGAGAAGTGTATTAAGTACGTGTATTAGGTGTAAAGATACCTAATACACTTCTCTTAAAGATCACTTGTAATATTCATACCTAATACTTCCACTTCTAAAAATTAGACCAAAGAGGACCGCTTGAGGTGAGATCTGTAAGCCATTGAAATGCAAGGATGGCATCAAAGGACATACTGGGCCTCCCAGTGACCCTGTTTAACCCAATTCGGCCCAGGCATGTAGACAAGCCCAAGTTTCCTGCAACATACTCAAAAGTGTAAAATAAAAATTGGGACTCAGTGAATGTGCTAATTGCTGTACTTAGCTGTAACCCTGTCCCCTTTACAGTCACTCGCACACACTTGTATCAAGCCAAAAACAAAAGATAGATAAAATATCAGACAAAAACATTGTGACACATTAAAGACTAACTCTAAATGTTAATTTGAGCTTTCCTGGACAAGTCCACTTCCTCAGACATAAGAGAGGAAGTGAAGTTGTCCACAGAAGATAACCTTAAAATATAGCAGTCTCTAAGGTGCCACAATGTTTTTGTCTTTAATTTTTTAATTTTTCTTTTGTTTTTGGCTTGATATGCCAACACACATTAACATGGCTACCTCTTCTATAACATGTGTATAATGTACTGAATATATAATTACTATATAAATAATATTTTTGCTTGAAAGTATATGCCAGTTTTTCACCTTAAAAGCCCCACAAGGTGGCTTATTCCAATGGCCTAAAAACTATTTATCCAAAGTAGGACTCCTACTAAAAGCTAAAATAAGGGCAAGATTATAGCTCTTCTTAGTGGACTTCCTTTCATGTATGTCAGCCCTGACAGCAATCTTCAGAAATTCTTTAGACTAGCTTCTTGCCTTAGGCAGTGCTTGATTTGTGCTTGGGGGCTGTTTTCAATAGCTACATGTGAAGAACTGAAAGTGTTCGTGAGCATATACAGAGCATGTTCCCCTCACCAATTAACAACTGCAATCTCTCCCCCCCCCCCAAACAACTGTATTAGGGATCCAAACAGTTGGGTCTGAATGAAGAAAGAAAAGGTAAGTCTTTTCCGGGCTCAGAGTTTCAGGATATTCTCCAACTCATGATCCTTCTTGAGTAAATTAATGGAAAAAACATTTCCATGCATTTATGTACCAGTTGTCCATCCACATAATGTGAGATTTCTAGAAACCCAATTAAAAGCCCTGTTAAAATAAAGCTAGCAATATTCCCTTGTTTGCTCAAGCTGAAGTAGAGTAAATCTGCTTATGTGGTCTAACTGGGGATTTTGTGCCATGATACAGATTTGTGTCTCCCTGCATGAACTACCACTGCCAGAGTTCCTTGTGCACAGGAAGGAGGATGTGTGGGGCTTTTAGGGGACAAAGCACCATAATAATCTGGCACATGGACCCCACAGGCCGTGGGAGCTAGTGGTACTGAAAGCACTGGTTAACAGTGCTGCCTTGTGTTATAAGTTTTGTAATAGCCTCTGAAAAAAATGTACTTGGGTCTTGTCAGGGAGCAGAGAGAAAAATTTCCAGCTCAGAGTTTAATTTCTAGACAAACACTAGCCTGGTATATTTTGATCAGTCTTGCCTAATAAGAGACTTGCCACAAGCAGTACAATCAAATCCCTAAGTAAATTTTGCCAGTGCTGCACCACCATTAACTAATCTTGAGGACAGCTAAGTGCAGCTGATAGATACAGCTGTTCATATAATTGTTGAGGCAGAACAGTTGACTTGTATTATGCTAATTCTGCACAAGCTCGCAGGTTGGGTCTGTGTTTTCCTGTGCCTAATTTAAAGTGATGGTGTTGACCTACAAAATACCTATGTGGTTTGGGTCCTGTTTATTTGAAGGACCATCTATGTATGTGTCATCCCAACTATCTTCAGAGCTGTTGCTCACTGACTTGCCTCCAATAACCTTTTGGAACTGCCTTGAGTCTCTCTACAGAGAGGAAGGAAGGAAGGAAGGAAGGAAGGAAGGAAGGAAGGAAGGAAGGGCACTATTGAGAATTTAACACTCTAACTCAGGTATTCTGGGAGCTGTAGTCCAAAAACCTAACTTCCTCATCTCTACCCCAACCTCTTCCCTCCCAAAAAACATACACTGGTTCCATCCATAGCTGCATTTTGAAGGGCTCTTGAAAGAACATGTTTTTTTTTAGCTTTTAATTTAGAAAGTTTTATTGTATCACAACAGTATTTTACTATATAACAATATTTATCTAGCAAATACAGTATACAGCATTTTTCCTCTGCTTTGTTGTATTGAATATTATACTTCCAGTGGCTTGCTTTAAAATTGTTTGAACTTAACGTAGTTCAATAATGAGCTTCTATTGAAGTGTTCTTTTTAATATTGTAAGTCACCTTGAGAAAAAGCATGAAAGTTAAGAAATATATTTTTAAAATAGGAGTTCAGCTAAATGAAACATTCATAATTAATTCAGATTCTCTGCAGTATCAATATCTTCATATCTGGCTTCACTATGGAAGATATAGATATAATCCATGCTTAGGCTAACCTTCCCAAGGTTTATCTACAAATTAAAATTCCACTAGATCCAGACAGGTAAATTGGGATGTAAGCTTGGGTCTAGACTTCATGCTAGATAGCTAGAGATTGGAACTGAAATAACACTAATGAGAGAGATGTAGTTCAGGAAGACTGCATTGAACTCTAGGCGTTCTTTATCTATTATGATTATGGCCAGCACCTTGCTGCTGGGGGGAAAAACAGGTTCTATGCACCTAGTAGTCTGTGAAGTGCTGAACATATGGCAGTGATGAGGCCTGGTAAGCGTATTCAATACAAGTTAATTTGCAAACAAGAAAATATCCCAAAGAACATACTCTAGTTCACCATTGATGGGGGACTTTTACAAGCAGTAGTTCCTGCAGCTCTTAATTGCTGTAACTAATGCCGAACATTCATTATACTCATAATGAATCCTAGCTGAATTCTAGTCCTAATCAATAGGACAGCATTTCTACAACCCTAATAATCTGCAGGACCTCTTTGCAATATTCTCTGCATCTCATACACCTTTAGCTTGATAGCTGCCTTCTGGCCAGACTGCATTGCAGAGAAGATGAAGTGATTTTCTATATATAGTTTCTGAAATGCTCAGGGACCACTTTTAAAGGTACACTGCACAGGCAGCCATTGTGATTCTCTCACAGCTGAAACGTAAATAAAACAAAATGCATATCATTATATCTCCCTTTGGGAGCTATCAAGGCAGCTCTCAACACATAGCATTTGTCCTCTTTTCTAAACAGAAGCATCAAGGACCATTTATTGTGCAGTTGAATCAGGGGAGCCTAACAATAAGTAAGATATTATATCTGTACTGTTAACCATAGGAAAGCAGCAACAGTTACTTCACCTTCATATTTGGTCCTATTGCTGCTTCTTTCCACATTAACATTTTCCCTTTTACCATGGGACTATCCATGTTCAGCCTGTTCAGCTCTATTAATTAAGGAGCAATAACCAGATAAAGCAGTTTCCAAAGTGTTTCTCAAAGTGAATTGTGGCATCCATGCTGGCTCCTCCATTGTGCTTCTAGACACTGGGGTACATTCAACATTTCATGTGTAGGAAGCAGGGGGACCTACCCTGTGTCTTTACCTCCTCTCTATCTCCCATCTCCCCATGAGCTACCTCAGGGACAGGCAGATGGCTTAATTCAAGCAGCAGAGAATCTCTCTCACACCAAGGTTTTGGCCTTCAAATTCCATCAGTCTCAATCAACACGGTCAATGAGTAATGGATTATGGAAGCTGCAGTCTAAAATATCTAGCAGGCCAAATATTCTCCAACACTTCTCCAAACTAAATCAAATTTAGTTTTTTTCCCCATTGCATCTGATCTAGCTTTAGTAGAAACCATGCCTAAAGACCCTTCAAATCTAATAGATAAGCAAGGTCAAACAACAGTGGCAACATAGCCCATACCCCCCCCCCCCCACATCCAGCATCTTGACTACAAGCTCTCCTAACATTGCCACGGGAAAGAGGGTGGGACGTAATGAACATACAGGCAATGCTTATTGCTCACAGTATATCATAAAATGAATAAGTTCTATTAAACTGAACACATTCCTTGACTTTTCAGTCTGCAACCCGACTTTAAGATAATCCGATGCATGAGCATCCTGCAGATGGCAGCACAAGACACTAAACCACACAGTGTCCACCACAAAAAATCAGCCTCTTGTTTGCACATTGTACTCGACTTTGTGGCAGATATAGCCTGCATCACAAGCCTTCAGTCTGTCCCCTACCCATCCAGATCAGATAAAAATAAATTAAAAAAACACACAAACAAAACAAACAAAACCTGCATGAGGAAATTTATAGATCCATGAGCTTTCCTGTCCTCTCCAAGCAATCCATCCCAGCGTGACCAGAAACCTGTACTCTTTCAGATGTGGTTGGTCTTACATCACCCCTAGCCAGCAAAATCAGGGGAAAGGGCTGGTGAGAGATGGATCCCCACAATATTCTAGAGCAGGGGTCTCAAACACGCGGCCCGTGGGCCATTTGCGGCCCGCCGGATAGTTTGTGGCCCCCGCCTTGCCTGCCCCCCCCTGAAGCGCCCACGCGTCCTCTGCTATAAAGAGTCAAAAAAAGCCTCGCCTCGCTCGCCGGCTCTCTCCCAAGACAGCGCCTCTTGCACCCTCCATCCGGAACTGCAGCCTGCCAGCCAGCCCGCCTGTCTGCCGGCTGGCGCTCCCTCCCTTCTCCGCTTCTTCGTCCTGCTGGTGGTGGTGGTGGTGGTAGTGAAGAAGGAGCCGGAGGGGGTCGTGGCCAGCGACGAGGGCTCGCGTGCCCCTCCTCCTCCTCCTCCTCGGAGCCCCAGCCGGGCTAAGGAAACTCCTGGGCGGCTTCCTCGGGCTCTTGCTCCGCTTGGCGGAAAATCTGATGCAGCCCAGCCTCACCCAGACTCTGCCTCCAGCGGCCCCCAGGTAAATTGAGTTTGAGACCCCTGTTCTAGAGGGTTACATAGTCCCAGTCCCTGCTATAGAATCATAGCTCAGTGGTACTATTGTCGAATTGGGGGTGAGGAATTAAAACACAAAGGATATTTGGGGAAAAAATGAGAAGCTGTAACATCTTGTATCCTAAGATTCCTTAGCACTCAGCACTGGGTATACTTGACAGTATCCATTCTGTTAATGTTTTCCATCTGTCTTTGTCCTCTCCTTAGATGTCAACATTTTGTGCTGTAATAGAAATCAACCTGATTCTAAATGGCTTTTAATATTTTATTGTACTATATTTTAATGGAGTATATTATATTGTTTATACCGTTTTATATTGTTTTATCTGATGTATGTTGCAATGGCCTGTGTGCCACGCAATAAACTTATTTTGCTTGCATTCTCTTAACTATGGGACCATTAATGTGAAATAAAGTTACTCCTCTTTCAGCATCTAAAACATGGATGCTCCATAATTCCTAACCAGTTGAATCTCTTCATTATTTGCACTTGTGTTATTTCCAGGGTAAGCAGTATCCCCTCTTAGGATATTCTTGAAGACAAGAATCAGCCAAAGGATTTGTAACAATCTTCTCCGTCCGCTTCATTGTTCAAAATTCCAGTTAGAGCGCTACCTCTTTGGCCCTATTTAAAAGGCTCCTCCACCACAATAAATTGTCATTTACAGTTGTAAGTACATATGTAGAGGAAGATGATCTCTTGAATTAGCTAAGACAGACTGTAAGTGAAGAGGACTCTGAACCCTGCCACTGTTATCAGAGTGGATTTGATTTAAGGGGCATTGATTTAATGATATGTCACAATTTAAATCTCTATTGAAAACCCTTCAATCACG
The DNA here is from genome assembly GCA_037013535.1 of Intellagama lesueurii. NCBI lineage: Eukaryota > Metazoa > Chordata > Lepidosauria > Squamata > Agamidae > Intellagama > Intellagama lesueurii. The sequence goes on from JBAJHW010000002.1 coordinate 183,259,619, forward strand.
TAATTTCCACTCCACCCACCCCCAGCATGTGCTGTTGCTCACCATAACCTTAATACAATAACCCTTTATTCATTGCCACTCTCAAGACCGAGACGCAAAGAGTAGATTTTTTCTACGTGGAGTTCCAGAGGGACAACAGGAGCATTGCCACTGTAAAGGAATCAGCACTGCTCTAGTGAACTACTGAGTGCAATCCTGGAGATTTTAATAGGGCTTCCAAAGATTTTGAACACTACATATCAAGAGAAAACAATTCCCCAGGAATAACTTGTCAGAGCTGGAAAATGGAGCTGATCCAAGTCTGTTATATCTCACCTCCACTTGTAGCTGTTACCAAGTCAATGGCTGACATCCTGTTCCTGCAACTGTGCTGTGTAGAGCTGATGGTGTTACCTAATCCCCCCACTGATTCAATGGGCTTATTCTAGTGAGACTATGCTAAGCAACAGGATTTCAGTCACTCATTTTTATCCATTTGGACTACTATACACCCAGTTTAAGTGCTTAAATCACAATCTTCATATTTGTTTTGCAGTTTGGTACAACAGAATTAACCCACTACATCCTCCCTCAAGGGAAGCTAAATTCCTTTACAAATGTGCACTGGGAACTGAAAAGTAGCTGGGGTGGTAGTAGGTATGGTTTTGTGCAAGAGAAGACAGCAACCAGCAAGGAAAACATTATACCTCTTCCTTCATCTGCCAAACTTTGATTTAAAAAAAACCCAAAATGCTAACTAAAAATGTAGATTCACCCCAGTTGGCTATCAGTCAGTCCAGTCTGTGTAATTTGGAATGCATTTGTGTACTATAGTTTATGATGTTTGCTTTAACTCTTCAAAACTGAGTAGAGCCATTCAATAACAACTGCAAATACACACACACAGACACAACCCCCGCTGTGTTTAATGAGGCTTACTCCCCAGTATGATTATGACTGTAGCCTAATATGCCACATTCATCTTGAAATTTATTGTGCTGTATGAAGTATATTAACTCAACTGCTTTAAGTCTATTATGAATAACTATGTCTGCAGCCTGCTTAGCATTTAATCAGCATCATTCATGTGCAGAGGTGAAGAGTGTGGTACAGTATAGGTAAAGATTAGGAATGTACCGTTCGTCCCTTTTGTGATCCATTTTGACCAACAGCAACCATCAGAAGATTTTTCTTCACCCCCCTGAGCTGGGATAGCAGCATGTAAAGAAGGGAGATAGAAGAGTCGTTGGGCTCATTAGAGAACAGACTAAGAGCAGAGTTAAGAAACAGGTTATATCCAAACAAGAAGGATGCAGCTGGGTGGAGACTTTGGCCCTGCCTGGGTCTGGGAGGCATCCACCACCAGGACTAAGGTTCTCCTAGTCTAACAGTATGAACCCCTGTGAATCTCCAGGTCACAACTTTAAAGTGAAAATAAAAATGACGAGTTATAGTTTACGGGCCAAGTTCGCATCCAAAGGCTGAAAAGATAAACTGTTCATTTGTTTATTTTTTTGCAGTCAGATAATCATTCTATAAACCTTCAATTCCTAGCAGCAGTCATAGCAATTGAGGACAGGCACATAGCAAACAAGGTCAATGAATGGCAAACACTTAAGAGCTTCTTTTAGTTCACACTGGTTTGGAAGACTAAGAACAAACACACGTGCAGGGCAGCAGGATTTTCATTTTAGCTGCTGGCAGCAGGTACAAGAAAGAGAGACAACAGCTTCATAGAGGTTCAACATTACAGAAATGGTATCACTCCACCTTCAGATACAGGATGAAAATTACTGCTGGAAGAAGCCAATTTTCCTGGTGTACCCAATGGGAATCCTGAGCAGTACATCTTTACAGTCCAATCCAAAAATGCTATCATGCCACATATTGCAAAATCTCTATTTCAGTTCCACATGCTGTGAGATGGGCCCCAACCTGACTTGCATTCTGGCTCAGGAAAAAGAAGGGGATTCAGGTTTTGTTGAGCAGTGTATTAGATATGAGTAAGATTCAGCAATTTTTCTAAAATACACTGGAAGACCTCCCACATGATATATATAATTCACAGCCATGGACAATTTTCTAGAAGAGTCTTCTTACCTAAATTGAACTACAACCTGTACAATTTACACATCTTCTTTCAACGAAAATCCTATTCAGGTGTTATAGAATGCCATTTCTTTAACATGGTCAGAGGGGAGCAGCTAACCCTCTCCCTCACTATTTTCTTCACAAGAACAAGTCTGAAGAAGAGAAATCCCTGTTCAAATGTAGGCTCTCTGTACAAAGATGAATCTTAATTTTCTAAGTCCATTGCTCACATGTAGAGCTTACATGAGTAGGAATTAATCCTCTACAGCAATGGTTCCAAACCTTGGGTCCCCCGATGTTCTTGGACTAAAACTCCCAGAAGCCTTCACCACTAGATGTGCTGGCCGGGATTTCTGGGAGTTGTAGTCCCAGAACCTCTGGGGACCCAAGGTTAGGAAAAACTGTTCTACAGATTGATTATTCACCTTAAGAAAGCAACAGCAGGGATGGGGCTAGCATGTTGACAAAGCTAGATCCTTTAATGCCTAAAGAGGGTTACCATGTTTGCTCTGTTAGAATGCTGCACTTTCTGACCACAGTATTTTGCACTGAAAGACACAGCTATTGCCTGATACGTTTTGTTTCCTAGGCTGAAATACTGTCAACAATGGATAGTCCCTGGGACATCCATGACAACATGGTTATTAGGGAAACATGTCATTTTCCTAATTTTGAACAGCATTTTTCAGATATGGTATGATGTTGTACAACATCAATGTTAGAAAAACCACATAAATCCCTTTTTTCTAAGGGATAGAACCTAAAAGGACTAATGCACTTTAATCAACCCTATATAAGTTTTAGTTTTAGAATGTCCTCCTCTTTGGAGATCTGTGCTGGTGTATATACTTACTCTGTTTTTAAAAGGCAATGAAAATGCAAGTGTCATATTAATCCAAAACAGGTCAAAGCATGAAACTGCGCTGGTTTCAAAAGATAACAACTTATTAGAGCATCATGTATATTTCCAAAGGATAAAACATTTCATCTGATTATACAGGTGTATGTGGGCCCATGGTTTTTCACTCATTCTGTGCAGCTTGGGTTGCTGTGCCGTTCTTGCACAATGGGGCAGAGCACCTTTTGTCTGGGTGTCTCAGAAAGCTGAGGTGCAAATGATTTTCTCTTCTTTCACATATTTAGTTTGTGCAGACAGTGGATAGCTTAAAAAGGTAGGCAGGAAACTGCATTAATCAATGTATTTTATGCACCACCCTGTCATCTTGATCAAAAAAGGCATTAAGTAACTATAAAACAAATTAGAGTACAAAAATGAGGAAGAAATGCTTCTGCTGTTAAAATTTCAAATTAATAAAAACATGAAGGAGGGAGTAATGAAAATGAATAAAACTATTTTAAATGTAAAACTGAGAAACTATTTCCTATTAAAAATAGATAATTATTACATCATCAGATAGTAATTTTGAATGTTAACTGATTTTGAGACTTTTCTTTGCAATTTTTAATGACTGTTTAAAATAGGACATTGCACTGTTGTTACACAGTTCTGAAAGTAATTAAAAGCAGAGTGTTTCAGTCAAGGAACAATGAAGGGAAACAAAAACCAAAGAATGAATAAACTTGCCCGTATTTACAGAGATTTGTGAAATTCTCCCATAAGCACTGAACTGGGAAAATAATCAACAGAGGTAGGTGAGACAGAGGTAGACTCTTCCCAAGAACCTCAGTGTGATGGAATAGGAAAGGCTTTTCACACTTATATGGTTTTAAGGCTAATAAGACTAAAGAAAGAATCCTGTGCTAATTAGCATCAACTGGATTCTGCGGGAAACCCCCACAAATTTAGGCTTAAGTGCAGATACAAAGATTCTACAGTTAGCCATCCCATGAAATGCAGATGCCATTCACAATACTTTTACATAACTTAAATGAATCACCTTTTCCAGATTTCACTTCCATGAACAGATTGTCTTTGCCAAACTACTTAACAGGAAGATCAAACTCCAATACAGTGTTTGAACAAAGCTATATGATAATGCACAGATGAATATTTTTGCTCTCCAACACGTATATGAGTAATTTTGATTGTTTTCAAGTCTAGCAACTAAATATCCAGCATAAATTGTAAAAAGCTTAAGAGCAAAGGAGACATCACAACAGAGTTTCACGCCACCCACTCTAGGAAATGCAATTAATAGTTTAAAAAATGTATTCTGTTCACGCTGAAAAAATATCAGAGGACTTTGAACTCAAGCTTATAAAATCACAGTAATGAAATAGGCATGGTAACCTTTCTCTAATGCTCAGTATTAACAGTGAAATCACTGTGAGTCTATCCCAAAGTATTGCTTAGAGATTTGAGATTCAACTCTCAGGAATCTAACACTTGTAAACTTAGATTTCTACAGTGAACAGTGTCCTTGTATGTCAACTTACACACTTATATAGTCACCAGGAGACAAAAAAAGGTAGTTGAGTTGTGTTGTGCATTTTTGCATAAATAAATCAAGGATCCTTTACCTGCTGAACAGTTAAGGTCTCTCCTGGACTTGTAATCTTCTTCTGATTAAACTAGATTCAGATGTGGGAGGAAAATATGTAGGGGGGAAAAAGAAAGAAAAATGCACCCTTAGTGATTAAATGGAGTGGGGGGTGGGAGAATCTGCATGGCTCCCCATGAAAGCCTCTTATATGTTTTTGATTACTCATGTAGTTAACGGAGGCAAGGGAGTGTCACATCAAAAGCTGGTTCTGGTTAACCTGTCTGGAAGGTACACTGTGTGTGGCTCAGTTCCTACAATTGCAAACATGAACTCAAATTGCCACTGAATACTTCAAGCACTTAAACCCCACCTGGTTATGTTTGCATATATGCTTGTGAAGCTGGTGTAGCATTGCTGCACTTTTAGCATCCAATTGCCACCACTTCTGGTATAGGTCTGGTTGGGTGAAACAACTCTTTGAATATGGCTGTTGGTTTGGATTAGTTAACCAATAACCTTTGTAATTTTTTTGCTGGTAAGTTTCAGAATAGGATCATTATCCTCCTCTTTCTCTCAATGCAGACATTTGGAAGATCGATTATATTACTATGCACTTAAATACAAACAGAAACAAGAAGCCTGTGACAGCAGTGGCTGAGATGCTATGATGTCATGGAGAATTAACCAGTGATATAACAGATAAGTTAATGAATCCATTTATTTATAGCCAACCCAATACTAAATGTTCAGGACAAGTCACTGTAAGTGTAAAGATTCCATCAGAGCAGAATATCTCATTCAGAATGCCCACCTTAAACAAGGTTAATTTGGCAAAGGTTACCGTATGACCTTGAATGCGGGTGGCAACAGGAAGAGCTGCAATGTGCAAGCAAGCAGTTCTGGCTATATCAAAGAGTGTTAAGAAGATGGGTTATAAATACTATTTCTATGCTTCTGATGTAGTGTGTGCAGTAGCAGTGAGTACTTGAAACCCACAGCTTCAGTCATTAGATTCTGAAGGAAGCATATCTGAGGTACTTTTCGTAATGGCTCCAGCTGCAATCAGTATGAAGCTTAGGGAGACTGAATCTGGAGGGGGATGGTAAGCTAAACGATGGGGTAAATTAAACAGCGAGCTAAAAAAAAGAAAGGCAGGCGGGGCTACAGAGGCCAAGAGGCAAGCTTAACTTGGGAAATCATATACACAAGACTTGAGGTATTATAAGAAAAGGAGTGGCCATGAAGGGAGTGAACACAGGAAGCTGGAGAAGAACTCTGGCCAGAGGTACATGGTTTGTCAAGATTCCGTTTCCTTAACTCAAATCGTAAGGGCCTGGTTTTATCATGTGTGGGTTCCCCCTCTGCCTTTCACTCCATCACCAGTATGGTGAGGGGAAGAGAACTGCTCTTGATGTAATTCTGCCGTCAGTCAGATGTTAAAAGATAAATAGTCTGGACTCAGAAAACCTAAGGAAGCAGTTACACCCAAGGAAAGGAAAGCTCAGTCTATTGAATTGGTCAAACTACTGCAGAGTGAAATGACAAGCATTAGTCTAGATCATGCTACGGAGGCTTCTGCAAAGGGAGCTGCTGGATCAGCAAACTTTGCCTTCTTTATCCCATCTTTATGGTAGCTTTGCCTTTCTGAATGGCTGTCACTAATGAGAAAGACAAGGAGTAACCAAGCCCTGTGTCTAATCTGACCACAAACAGCCTCACAGCTCATAAATAAATTCAACAGCAGATTTAGGCCTCCAGCACACAAAGAGTACAGATAACTCTGTGTTCTGCTTTACAGCCACTGGTAGGAAAATAAGTCACATTTCTGTTGTCATACAGATATGGTATTCATTCTTAGAAATGACATAGAGCTGAATGTAGAATTAATTTACTTGAGAGCATGATCTACTCGTCAAGCTCTGAAATCCTGATGATCCAAAAGCACTAGGCAGGCCTTTCCAAAACACACTTGGGACCTACTAGAGCACTTGAGGACTCTTATACATGTACCACTGGCATCCTAGGAGGAGGCTGCAGGGAAACAGAGCACAAAGGGTGGGCAGGGTTTTCTTTCCCCCAAGCCAGAAGGTGGCGACTAATGGACAGTTCCTAGAAGAAATCAAGTTCTGCACCTCTGCTTATTAAAATGTTTTAAAGCACAGCAAGAGGAGCCAGGCTGAATAGCCTGCAAAGACTTTAATGTTGAAAAATAGAAGAGACTACTTTATCTTGCTAACACAGATTCACACAGTAATATTTGACTAGCTTTACTATTCTGCATCAGGGAGCATAGCTGCATAAGACACATGGAGGAATTGCAAGGATTTCTCCATGCTTTCTGCAGAAGAAACCACAGTTTTGAGCCATGTGTGAACACAGAATATCGCCAGAGGTAAATTTCATTTCACTGGGCTTGATTTTACATTTTGCTCACATACTATCGTGGTTAATAGAAGTCCTACAATCCCCTGACATGTCAGATAGTCAGGATTAGAATCTATTGCTCTATAACTGATAATGTGTAGAATATTTTAGTTTCCACAACTCTGGAACCACTTAGCAATGTGTTGTGCTCCTGCTGACAAAATAACCACTGCTGCCATGAAATGAATCTACATTTAGATGACTTTACAAGCGGAATCTCTGTTGCATCCATGAAATTAAAAATGGTTCTGAAGAGGGCATTATGCACACTAGCAGTGCAAAAGGAAAGCCACTTCCTTCTGTGTAGCCTGTTGAGCTCCCACATGACTACAGAAACTGTAAAGTCAAATTCCCACAAATATCAGAATATCATCCTCAGTTAACCTCTCACAAAACATCAGATTTGTTTAACAAGGGCAAAAGGCCACCACTATTACAATTCACACAATTTAAAACTGATTCCAGTGCCTCTCTTTATCTTGACTGAACAATTGCTTGGCAGCTGGCCCAGTGAAATTTTGATACTTTGAGCTCATGCCGTCAGTCCCTAAATAACCAGATCCATTATAAAACTTTAAAAAAAAGTATACTATCAATTTTATGGCACTGATTTTTCATGCATGTTTCCTTTCTCCTTTCTATTACAGGAAACCAGCTGGAAAAATGACAGGTGAAACTAATCATCCATGGTAATGTTACGGAAGAGGTAAGCCATGGACTCTCCATTGTGGATTCGGCGTATGGCTTCGGAGAGAATCAAACTGATATCCACAGTCTTTATCTTGGGACACTGCAGCTTCTGCACTTCATGAGGAACTGTATTGGTGACCACTACCTACCGATGCAGAAGGGAAAAAAATATTAGGAAAAAAGGCTAAAACATCAATTTTAAGTAAATCCACAAAGAACAAAATCTGACTTTAAAAACCAAAAACCAAGTACCTATGTTATCATTGATTCTATAATGTAGGAGACATTGCAGCTGGATTTATAGATTGCTTCAAATATTTGTATCTAATGTACATCAATATATATTCAAGTAATGCTATTATAATGATTGCATGACTACAAGATAAACAAACAAACAAACAAAAAGCAAGGTTTTATGAAAATAATAGTACCAAGGAAATTTAGCCAGTGAAGCTCCACAAAAGCCCTTCTCACTGCAGGTTAAAGAATGTGTATAACCCAGGCTGACCACCAACTGAGAACAAGAACTTTAATGTGCCTGGTTTTTTCCTCCAGAGGGAAGCTACATACAAAATGGTATGAAATGTGAAGCGTTCCTATACAATGGCTCACAGTACAGAAGTGTATAACAAGACTGGAGGCTTTCCAGCATTACTCTACATGAAGGAAGTACAAGCTATGACCTTCCAGATGTTGTTGGGACTCCAATTCCTATCAAGTGTAGCCAGTTGAGCCAAGATGAAGGCTAATGGATGTTGCGACCAGCCCCAGCTTACGCTTGTCACTTTTAAAAATAGCTTTCCTTTAAAAAGTATGACATCAGCCATTAACCACATCAGACCCAGTGGTTAAAGAATGAAAAATGATATTCTTTTTATTACAAAGTAACATCAACTTGAGAAGAGATCTAAGCTTCAGTTCTTCTTCAGTCACAACCCAAAAAACCACTTTTATTTCTTCAGTTACACTTTCCTCCCTCCTTTACTTCCAGCCCCACATGCACCACCCAGCCAATCATCTTGCTTCCCTGTTACCAAGCAGATTTGTCAAGGTTCCCGTCACAGATATTAGAGTACAACATTATCTGGAAAGCCACAGTTCTTCTACCCCCTGCTTGAGGGTGTATGCAGCCTTTCAAAAGTCTGAACACCAGAAACCATAAACAGCAGGATAAGGTCTTGCACTCAGGGAGCAATTTTTCATCACATCATTTAATAGCTATGCTTAGAGTACTCCCACTGATTTCAACAGGTCAAATTAGTCAAGAGTAATTTAAGTCCTGCTGATTTCAGTGATTCTGGATCTAACCCACAGTCCGGAAACATGAAGTGCAAAACTACAGCTACGTGAAAAATAACTGCTGAATGCAAATAGAGGAGGAAAGGAACAGCTCAGGGTAAAGTAGAAAAGTTATTTTCTTTAGAAAAATAAACCTTAGGGGATTCTCTTTCTATAAGGTTTAGTTTTAAGTCAATTATTTGTCTACAACTGACAAACGAAAGATATTTGGTCTCCAATTTCAGAAAAACTGTTTAAACCAAATGAACTTTCTCTGAGCTATTAGATCTCTTAGGAAAAGAGAAATGAGGGCAGAAATCAAGATAACCTTATACTACAAAAAGAGAAACAGAAGAAAAGAAAAAGATACTGCAATATCTTTAAGACTAACATTTTAGAATGAGCTCCCAGATATACAACCCCCTTCTCCAGGTACATGAACCTCAGTTTTGGGCCATGGGTTTATGTATAGTATATATGGTGCAAGGATGGAAAGGGGATGAAGTGAAAACAGCACATTAATCTTGGTAGTGAGCTTCCAAGGTCACAATAGCCTAATTAACACAGGAAATGAACATTCAAGCTGTTGATAACATAACATCCTGATAATCCTTTTTTTTTCTTGAAACATGACAGTTAGCTTTACCCATTAACAACTACATATTAATGTCATTTACACCTCCATAATTAATACCTGCAACAGGCTTGTACTTCACACACAACTTACCAGTGGGTTTACACCCCATGATTTGATACTGATATTTTAAAACAGAAAGAACACACTCCTTTTTACAGACAAGGGGCTATGGATACCTGCCTCATCAATTGATGACTCTTCAATCAAGCGTGGAGCATCTGCAGACAAGAGCCCATGAGTGGCCATGACAAAGATCTTGTAAGCACCGCGCTCTTTCAGGATTTCGGCTGCTGCCACAAAGCTTTCCACATCATCAATGATGTCATCCTGAGAAGCAAAAGAAATGTCTTTTAAAACCTGGAAGTTGCTAGGAAATCCAAACTACACTCCTTTGCCCCACAGGCCTCTGCCATCATCTGGAAATGCTGCAGCCAAGTTATATATGCAAAGTTTTGGTATGTTGCCAACTAATATTTTAGCAGCAAGTATATTCTACCTGCCCACAAACAATTACTATGATAAAGGTCATGCATTACTATGATCTGTGGTTGAGGAAACCCTTTCTACTGAGGTTTGGGGAAATCTGGACGAAATCCATTTTTTTGGTACTGAAAGTCCAAAAGCTACAAAGAACTTTGACAACACAACAATGGCTTTCTTGTGCACTGTTCCAACTGGATGCTTCCAAAGATTGCTTCAGACTACAGCTCTGTGCTTTTGTCAGCAGTTTGCTGCAGAGATCTCACCACAGGTATGTTTTCCCTGAGGATATCTCCATGCTGTGAGAAGCCAGAATGTAGACTGAATATCATGTACAGTTTTGGGACAAAGCCCTTTTTAGGACAAGGCCCTGCTAGCCACATGGACTGTGGAGGAACCAGCATAAGCTGCAGTACCTTTGGTATTTGCCTGGGAAGCAGTGAAGAGCCAGGACAACACACCCAACCTGTTAGAGCTACTATTGGACAACAGATAATCTAAAACACAGCCCACCCCAACCAAACTACAGTCACACTGGCAAGCCTCTCACAAGCCTCAGAGTAGTCGAACGACTAGATGGGCGGGATATAAATATAATAAATAAATAAATAAATAAATAAATAAATAAATTGATGTCTCAATTTAGGATTTTCAAACAAACACTCCCTCAAATAGGAAGACTACTATACCGCAGAGTCTCGGCTTTGATGACAACATGTAATTCCAAACAAAGTGGTGCACACAAGAAAGGAGCTACTATCCATCCAGATCAGGATTAGAGATGGGTACAAACTGCAGTTCTGTGGTTTGGCCCAGTCTCGTGCCACATCTGCACATGTGTTCCACGGGCACAGTGCACTCCCCTCTCCCACCTCCTCTGCACATTTGCCCATTCCGTGAGTGATGCATGCTTCCCTTCCCACCTCCTCAGTGTGATTTCCCACTCAGCCATCCCAGCACACATTCCCCTCCTCTAGCAGCTGCTCACTCAAAGGTAGCGCTGCAGGCTTCCCTGCCCTGCCTCCTCGTCTGAGTGGACGGCTGCTGGAGGAGGCGGAGGGAAGCACGCATTGCCCAAGGAATGAGTGAACATGCAGAGGAGGCAGGAGAGGGGAGTGTGCCAGACCCACAGAACACCTTTGCAGGTGTGGTGCCAAACTGGGCCAAACCACTGAACTGCAGTTCGTGTCCATCTCTAATCAGGATTGGTTTCTTTTTACACATTTAATGAAATGGGAACATTTGGGAAGTCTATACCACAGTGTGCTGTAATAAATACCTAACACTGTAGCACAACATTCTTATTTAATGAAGCAGGGGGGAAAGTGAAACAGGAAGATATTGTATGACTGCTTAAGTGTTCCAGTAGAAACAATCAACTTCTGGCTTCAAGCCCAGGAACTGAAATCTCAGCTATATCTAGGTATAAATAATTTAAAAAGATGAAACTGGGGGAAATCCCATTCACCCTCTTGGCCTTTTGTTCCTTACCACAATGATGGCAATTCTACCTCCAACATCTCCAACTACTGTTATTGGTGGTTTCTCTTTGGCCATCATCACTAAGGGGGGAAAAATCAAAAAAATATTTCACAATCACAGTTTTGTTGTACACTATGTCCATAGCCACTTTCTTGTGGGTAGTGTGGGCGGCATATAAGTTAAATAAATAAATAAATAAATAAATAAATAAATAAATATAAAGCATAGTTCTCATGCATTTCTAAGTAAAGACACTGAACTGTATACAATACCGAAAGGTATTGTGGCTTCTAGTATCTAAGAACAGAGATTCTGCTTACATCAAATAGAACAGAGAAAGAATTATTCATATGGACATTAAGCTCAGATAAACAATAAAAATTAGCTCTATTTTACTTGTAAATGCCACTGAAACAAACAAATTTTCTATTATCATGAAGAAAGATACTATTGCAATTGTATGTCAAGGTTTAAACATAATGAAGGTCAGGATACTTGTATTAACTCATTTCTTTGGACTTACTGAAGTGTGCACTAAAAAAAATTAATGGAACAGTAGTTAAGGGTGCAGACCTACCCAGTTTTAGAAAGATTCTTTCTTTTACTTGAACAATTATCTCTAAAGGAAAAAGAAACAAGCTTTTGTTCACCTAACGTTTAAGAGGAAGAAAATCACATTGGTCTAAGAGGAGATGAAATAAATCTCAGAATTAATATCTCTGGTTTTCTTCTCCTGAGTAAGGAATTGGGTTTCATTAAAAAGGAATGAACTCAATCCTACCATTGTTTCCAGAGGGGTCATAGATCAGAGACCTAGTTAAAGGAACCTCTTTAAAGCGTTTCACAAAGTTACTAGTACAAAATGCATATCCATGAAAGAGTTCATTTATTCAAAAGAGATCATGTGATAATACAACCAATGAAATTCTGTTCCTGTTTCCAGGGCACTAAAGTTTAGTTCAATGCTGCTTGTTAGAAAACTCTGATATGGCTTGCTCTGATGATATGGAGTGTGTGATGCAAATGCAGGGGTCATGGGGTTATACTTCTGCGCTTGCCCAGTAAGCAGTATAGATGGTGAAGGGCAAGTTCAAACTATGGCTTGAAAGTTACAAGATGCAAGTAACTCAGTAACCTGTAATGATTTACCTTCTCTGGTAGGAAGGGCATAAGTAAAATTTCAAAAGTAGAGTGAAACAAGTGAGAATTATGCATGGGTAGGAGAGAAGGTAATATATACTAGTTACTTTTAAAAGAGAATTCTTAAGACATTTTAAACAGACAGTTTAAGCTGGATTTTTCAAGTTGTATGCCACTCTCTTAGCAATTTTATGTTTTCTTTTAAAGTCAGAGAAAAAGAGTACCAAGAGAAGAGCCATCCTATGTAGCTCTGGTCAAGCTGTGCAATCCAAGAGCGCCACCAGAAGGAGGGCTTGTTAAGCCACTTCTGATTACCTTACACCTAGGTGACTCTGGCAAGATTCACCATATGTCAGAATTGACTTAATGGTATACAATTGTTATTATTAATGTCATGAGGCATTAAAAATGGGAAAGGGTGTTAATGGTAACAACCTAATATGTAACAATGTTAAATTAAATTTTAACAATTACAGGTTTTGAAACAAGTTGCATAATGAATTTAAAAAGAAACCTCCCTATTCAAACAACCTCGGTCCATGGCTACTTTCAACAAGAAAAGAGGAGAGATTCTATTCAATAACCTTACCTCAACATTTATTTTTAAAATGCTAAACATTAGATTCCATGGTAGTGCACAAAAGCCATAAATAAAATTACTTGCAGAAAACCACAACAGAAAGGTAACTACAGTGGTGCCTCGCTAGACGATGTTAATCCGTTCCGCGAAAATCGCTGTCTTGCGAAAACATCGTCTAGCGAAGCACGTTTCCCCATTGGAATGCATTGAAATCTCTTCAATGCGTTCCAACGGAAAAGTCGTTGTCTTGCGAAGATCGTCCATAGGGAAACATCGTCTAGCGAGCGCGGGTCCCCGTTGGAATGCACTGACAGCTATTGACCGCTAGTCAATGCATTCCAATGGGGAAAACTCGTCATCTAGCGAAAATCGCCCATAGGGAAACATCGTTTTGCGGCATTAGCGATCGCAAAAAGCCATCGTCTAGCGAATTCCTCGTCCTGCGAGGCAATCATCTAGCGAGGCACCACTGTACCTTAATTACAGAACCACAAACCAAAAGGCCAAATAAACTAAAAGGCAGTTCATGGTAACCGCCCAGAGTGGCCTTAGTAGCCAGAAGGGCGGTATATGAATGGAAGGAAGGGACGGACTAACTAACTAACTAAATAAAATAACATCAGCCACCCCACAGGCTTTTATTCTGATGTCTACATGTTTAAAACAAGAGTACACACAGAAACATAGCTCTGGAGCTCTCCGTGCACCTGGGGAGCCCCATTGCACACCTTCCTGATTATGTGGAGAGCCTCTGCATGTCCCATATTAAGTACCACTAACTGTGTTTTAATTTTCAACTGTAAATAACTTAGTTAACAAAGAAATTCTTGCTTTATAGTCATTTTATAAAAGACTAGTAAGATTTGTGGTGCATTCCGATATTTAATGAATCTGTTCACTAACTAGGGTCACATAACTCAAAGATAGGGAAGTTATTTGAGACAGGTTATTTGAAGTGTTTCCGCTACAACTTCATCTAATTATTCATTAAATATAAGATAGCAATGAGTCACTCCTTTGGAATGCAATGTTTTCAGTAATGATTTTAAGTCTACAAGTAAGATTACACTTTTTTTTTTACTGAAGTTAGAGAACATCAAAATGGCCTTTAATGAACTGAATTTAATTCACAGTGCTACAAATGTGTGTGTGTATTTTGCTCAACTAAGTTTTGAAGTCCTCTGCTAATGATTAAATGCTAGACTCAGGACTGCTGTTTTGTTAAAGAACAATATTTTCAGGTGGCTCTATTTTAAGACAGGAATAAAAGTCATCAAGTGCAGCATAATATTTTTACAACAAAGCAACACAGGGTAGATCCTTATAAAATATGGTTCTTAGCAATAACTGAAATATGAAAAGAAGTGGAGGACAGATAACAAATCGGTTCCCTTGCTGCTTTTGTTCTTTATAGAAGAATTTGAACCACCATAGAATATGGCACACTTTCAGAATATTATTGACAATAGACAAATATGGAAGAAAAATCTGTAAGTTTATACAAGACTGTATGATGGGACTTCAGAAGTCATGCTACCACTTGCTTCTATTTCAACATCATCCCTTTTAATTTTTCATGCACTCACTGTGATTTCTATGACAGTGATTGTCACCTGCAGCAACAGAAATAGGTACCTCACAAAGAAATGCTTACTCACACAATCAAGTGCAGAACAAAATACAGGAACAACCTTTTCCTACTGTCTTCTCTTTCCTAATTAGGCAGCACTGAACAGCCTGTAAGGGACTGATGAGACATCCTGCCAGAGCATTTACAGTACAAAAGACGATTCTGATTGGCTGTTTTTCAGAGTCACTGCCTACTGAAGCAACAAACCCATGTATGGAGTATACTGGGATGCATATAGTACTCATGCTATTTTTCCTCTGCAAAGAGAAAATTAGATGCAAGAGAAGAGCCAGGACCCTTGCTCTTAACCTGCTTCTTCTCTGTATGAAGAAACCTCTTTTACACTGAGAAATATTCCATGATGTAAGCCCCACCAGCAGCAGGATGTGATACAGTCTTGACAGCAGTTCACTGCTTCAGTGAGAACTAGGTTCTACCCTGCTTGATCGCTCTCAGCTGTATTCAAGCAACAATACAAACTACTCTTAGATGATCTCTGGGAGGTATGTACAGTTCAAAAGCTCTGATCTGACCTGGCCTGTGATCTGCCTTTCGATGGCTACCACACACTTTTGACAACTTATTACGTGCAGAGCTTGTTTCTTCCACAGAGAACACAGATGGGCTTTCTTGCCTCACAAGCCAAACAAAAACAAATACAGAAAAAGGCTAAAACATACAGGGCAACTCCAGGCCAGTGTGCAATGTTGTATTTTTTACTGTTGGAGGGGAGTGTCGTCCGTCATCCATGTCTTGCTCTGTGCACTGTGCCTCTCCGTGGATGACTGCCAGTCCTAGCCGCAGCCGCTCAGCGTAAGACTGGGCCCTACATAAAAGTAACAGCATATTAGAGGGGCTCCAAAACCTCTTCAAAAAACAATTTTCTTTGTTTAGTTTCTATATGCTTTATACAGCTAAGCAAAGAAATTTCTGTATCTATCTGCTTTTCACCAATAGTTAATGCTTAATAATCATTTAACAAGTATTGTTAATCACAGGATCATAGAATAATGGAGTTGGAAGAGGCCTATAAGGCCACCGAGTCCAACCCTTTGCTCAAGGCTGGAATCCAAATCAAAGCAGATCTGACAGAGGGTTGTCCAGATTTCTCTTGAATGCCTCCAGCACTAGAGCGCTCACCACCTCCCGAGGTAATTGGTTCCATTGTTGTACTGCTCTAACAGTTAAGTTTTTCTTGATATTTAGACGAAATCTGGCTTGAGCCCATTATTATGCGTCCTGTACTCTGCGATGATCGAGAACAGATCCTGCCCCTCCTCTGTATGACTATCTTTCAAGTATTTGAAAAGTGCTATCAGACCTCCCCTCAGTCTTCTTTTCTTAATCATTGTTTTAGCAGAACCACTCCAATTCACATTCAGCAAGGTCCACCTTAATATGAAGGCAAGATGCTGTTTTTTTCTGGATGTGCTGCAAAGACTAGCATGAAATGACATTTTCCCTATCAATAGCCTAGAAAGAGAAAGATAAGCTGAAGTTATCCTTTCTATTAATGTCTGAGAAAATGTCTTCATAGGCCACCGTGATTGCTTCCCTCTTTGTGACAACCTCAAAGTATCTATAGATATTAGCCATACCAAAACGATCCAAAAACAAACAAACAAACAAACAAAAACAACCTATGACAAAGGGGGAATAAATAGAAGAGGAAAGATTTCAAAGTGATTAAACCTATTGGCCCAAATTGTATCAGCCATTTTTGATAAGGTTTGTGTAACTTGCTACATATAATTGTGGGTAACTGAGAAGGCACCAGGGTGCATCTCAGTTGAGCATGCAGCCAAAGTTCACCCCTGAACCTTTGTCAGTTAGTCACAATTACCTAGGTCAATTTACCCAAACTTTATGCAGACACCAACAGGTATACTTTTAAAAAATGTAATTCAAGTGCAGTTTTGAAGACCAGACCAAAGTTATTGCAAACTCTTAAATGTATAAACCTGTGTCTTATTGTGGTAATGACTAGATATTATACTGTTCTTTTGTGTGATCTTTTCTTCTTTGCTCTGAAAACAAGGTTAAAGGTCTTATTAAATTGTTAACCATACACACTGATTTTTATTTTGTCATAGCTAGCTATTATCTTATATATTTGTGCATTTTATTTTCCCTGTGTAAATGGCAAAAGGTCTCTAGACTATATAAATCCAATATAGTAAAAAATAAAAATAAAAAAATAAAATAAAAAGGGATTACTGCCCAAAGCACTGAGGACCAGTACAACTGCCACACTACTTTGGATTTAAGGAATGAGGTCTGCTTCTGTCTACTTTGTCATGACTGCTCAAAAAGTGTAGCTGCTGTTATGTACTGTAAAGTCATTTCAGATTTATGGAGACCATGTGTCATTAACAACCCTGGATCAGGTCTATGGCTTCCTTTATACAGTTAACCCATCTCTTGTTAGCTCTTCCTGCTTTCTTACTTCCTTCCACTTCTAGCATTATTGAGTTTTCCACTCAGTCTTGACTTCTCACATATCTGAACAGCTCTAGTTTAGTTGGTTTAGCTTCTAGACAGAGTTTAGGCAGGAATTTTCTAGAGTCCATTGTTAAAGTCTATCTTTCTGGCAGTCCATGGTATCTGTAAAGTTCCCCTGCAACACCACATGTTGAATTAGTCCATTCATTTTCCGCCTGCTTCTTTCATTTTCCACCTTTCATATCTGTACCTAGCAATGCTATCGTATGTATTATCTTGGCAATAGCCTTCTAGGTAGGGACTGGGCAAACCCTTCTATAGAGATGGTAATCCAACAATGTGCAGAGGTACAAGCCTTTTAAACATTAAACCTGCCAGGGAAAGTGTTAAAACAATACTTCCGTGGCAATCATATAAATATTAGTCCTAGAGTCACGCCTATGAATTTACACTATAAACATTTCTTGTTATCCTCTCTTCTCACAGATGAGCGCTCCAGAGCTGGGTAGGAATGAACTTAAAATGCCAGGATCATTTTAAGGATTCCCACTGGTATTTAGAGAAAGTAGGCTACACAGCCTCCACACATCCCTCCTTGGGGTTCCTGGTACACCCCTGGGGAAAGGAACTGTGGGTATGTCTCTCTGCTGTGCCAGAAACAAGCATTCACCACTGTTTCCTAGCACAGTCATTTCTCCCAACAGACAAATATATTTTGCAGACATGGAATATTTATTCATATCAAAACTAAATTGCAGATACCTCTTTGCAGCATCTGGACTCTTGGCTACAATTACTGCATTTCTGTAATCGGGAATCTACAGAAAAGAGAAAAGGATGTGAGATTTTAAAGCAGCAGAGCTCCTCCATTAACTTAGCACAGTTTGAACGAATTGGTCTTCTATTCATCAGAATATCCTTTTAAATTTAATAATAAAAGCTGAGAGAAACACTGTCACCATTCCCAAAACACAGGGGAAGCCCTCATTCACCTTAAATTAATTTCTAAATAATTTCAATACAATTGCTGAACTCAGTACAAAAGTATTTACATTTTGATCCCTCATTCATGTATCTGGCAGATCCTATCTCAGGAACAACTAAAACATGTAGGTGTAAATAAGCTTTATCAGGCAACCACAGGCTGGGATTAAACCTATTGATTTATATGAATAGGGATCATGGGAGGACAAGAATGTTTAATCCCACTCATATCATTTCTCTGAAATAAGAACTGTCCCCCTGTTTCAATCTACTAAAGTACTGCCCAAGAACTGTCCAAGTCTAAGTTGATTCTAGCATGTATTTCCTACACAGGCAAAGCAGAGCTATCAAAAGGCACGCCCATGCTTTGCTCTACAGGACAAACAGCAGTGTTGGGGAGTGGGATGATGTTCATCAGGTAAATGTCATGTAGGAAAGGGCTGTGCTTCTCTTTCCATCCCTACCAGCACTTAAGTGCTAATCTGGATCAACTCCATCCCTGACTGCTATCCATAATTAAAAAACCTTACTAATGGGTTGCCCAGTAATAAACCAAACGAGGGGAACAGTAAAATACTTTGGGATACTTTGATAAAGTTATGTAGTAAGGTTGGCTAAGAAGAACATGAATGCTAACTTAGAATTGGACAGCACTTTATTTAGACCAATGAAAATGCCACAGAAGCAAACCTATAAGTTTACATTAGACTAGATGGTACCAAAAAAAAGGAGTGTGAGGGCAAAAAAACTCATAGACAATGCTTCCCAGATTCTGCTAAGAACTGAGCCTCCTGACAGCATTATTCTTAGCTTCCCTGACACGCTCAAACTCTCTTGCCACATTAAGGTGCGATCCAAGTAAGCAGCGGATCATTAGACTGCTGGTAAAGGGTTTCCTTATGTACACTAATGGGATTCTCTCCACCATTAGAGAAGAAGTTGTACATATTCTGTTGCTTCATGTGGGTCTGAGTATGAGCAATGCCAAACTAATCAGTCTTAAATTATGATTTATATACTGAAATTACTTCACCTCTTCCTGTATATACTGAAGCAAGAAAGGTGATGCCCTCAAGTTATCAACAGGAAAGCTGAAAAAACCCTGGATTTCTTTTTGATGTAGGTCCATAGTGATGATGTGGGTTAAACCTAAAAAGGGCACAGATTAAAGTCACTTTAAAGTCACCAAAGGCAAAAGAAGACATAAATCATGTTCAAGCACCTGAACTGCATATCAAAATATTAGAGGCTTACAAAGCATCTCATTTACATTTATTAATTTCTTAGAGTAACTGATCTCTCAGGTTGGGGAAAACATGCATGGTATACATTCTTATGCACTATGGGATACAGATACTGTACTTTCATCAAATACAAAACATGGCTAACACTGGTCTTTGTCACTAAAACACAAATTGAGAACACAGCAAAAGACTCTAACATGGTGCTCTCTGCTAATATTTTCATAAACACTCAGTCAAGGTACATTCTGATTTTGAGGACAGACACACAGACATGACTGGTGTCAAGGTTCAAGGTTCCCAGACAACAATCCTTATGTGAACCTGGTCACCTTAGTTATCACTCTCATATGTTCCAGTTCTAATAAATGTCTAACTCTCAAATACATGTCTGGCCTAACATCCAAAACAGGTTAATGAACAAAAACAGATGTTGCTTTTTTATTGATTTCCTTTCCTTTCACGTTTCCTCCATATAATGCCAAAGGAGAAGCCTATAGTCCCACTCCTTTTCTCCCTACAACAAATTTGTGACATAGGAAGATAGATAGCAACTTACACCAAATTAGTCTGCAAGTTTGCTACCTTTTCAACATTTGTGAATACTTTCATAGTTACTCAAATTTGCTGCCTTCTTTATAACAGGTGTTTCTTCCTGCAAAAATGAAATTTGTTCTTTTAGCAGGAGGGGAGATCCCTCCAAAGACATTAAATCCTTGTAACTTCTTTGGGGGTGAGACTAGCTACTGTTAAGCACAGCTGTAGAGGTACAATGTTATTGCTCACTCACCCGCTTTAGCCAACATAGAAGCAAGAAGTTTGCAGACTATTGAGCCCCTCTTCCTCATTTTGCTTTGTTTGCTGTATGGGAAGTAAGGAATTACTCCAATGATATTTCTGGCACAGGAGGTCTTCAGTGCGTAAGCCATAATCAACAGTTCCATCACTGCAGTGTTGACATCTCTGAAACAATTTAAAATATGAGTCAGTCATCCGTCTTCCACTGAGATTCCAGCAACAGCAACCTCCAAGACAAAAAGAGTGCCATCCCAAATACCATAACTAATTTTTTTAAGTCCTCCATTTCTTAGCATTTTAGTGGGATTGCTAAAAAAAGAAGTTAACAACATCAAGCCACCCAGAGAAAGAGTTTGTACTCCATTACCTTATTTCTATAATCCTTAACCTGAAGATACTTCAGGATGTATTCTAGAATGCACTTTTGAAACATGTTCTAAAATGCACTTTTGGTCTGTATAAGGCTCCATTAACCTGATCCATGCTCCCCTTGTACTAAAGGTAATTTTAACATGGACCTATAATGCTTTGCAATATAAACTCATTCAAAGACAGACACGCAAGTTTTCCTTAGCAGCCAGATCAGTTTAGAAGAGGTTTTCCAAGGATTAGGTCTGAAAACCACTTAACATACCTGACATACTGTCATAAGGGAGAAACAGATATTAGAAGCACTATTTAGAGAGAGAAAATTGATAGTACGGAGAAACATGTCTCCTCCTACCAGCCACAAATTACCTGTGGTAAGTTTTTTTTTTATGCATTCCTGGCAAAGTGAGAACAATTTAAACATCATTGGAACAAAAAACGGTTTTGTTGCTTCTATAAGAATGAATGCTTTTGCCCAGAGCTTGGAAGTATCGCTGAAAAGTCAATGTGTTCACATTACTTTTTCAGAAAGCGAGTCCACTGGTTGTAACTGCTCAGCAGCATTACTTGCTGGTAGTGCACTACCAGTATCCGACTTTTTGACTGACATTTAAAGTGCCTTTTACTGAAAGATAACAGAAAAAATGCTCCCAATGGTCCAAATTTTTCTGAAAAGGCAAGATTTAGAAGTAATGAATAAGCACCAATCATAATCAATCCTCCCCAGAATCCTAACATTGACCTCCTTCACTACAGTGTTTATAAGAAACAACAGCAACCCCATCACTAAAAAATAATTTTAACAAGAATGAGCATCATTACTTTTAGCGTTTTACTTCCAAGCTTTGTGTTTGTCTATGGAGGATATATCTTCCCACAGCATTTCCATACTAAGGAAAAATGCTGCCCCCCCCAAAAAAAAAATATTAACTGCTTCTATCTTCCACCTAAAATGGCTTTTTATTAAACTGAATTCTGATAAATATGATTTAAGTAAACAAAACTAAGGAAATATTGACCACAATCCTGTTGGTGCACAACTTCAACTGCATTATTCACCACAATGAATTGCATCATTATGTGCCTGCCTGTGGCATAATTGGATACATGCCTCATAACAAGACTGCCATCTCATTAGTCAGTAGCAATTCACTGCATGGCGTTACACAATTTAGCTTATGCAACACATAAATCACCTACAGGATTCTGGACATACACATAAACCTAGTGTGGTCAACTCACAGCTTGGAAATGTTACTTTTTTGGACTAAATAAAAGTAACAGTTCCAGGTTCAGGCCACATTTGTTAGCTCTTTGAAGTGTCAATATTCATACTACTGTATTTTTCCGTGTATAAGATGATACTTTTGTCCAAAATCTTTAGACTAAAAATTGAGGGTCGTCTTATACATGGAAGTAAGCTGAGGAGAGAACAAAACGGCCCATATTCCTTCAATCATGAGGGTTAGCTTCCTACATTCAGGAGACTTAGCTTCCTCCAATCACGGACCTTATATAACTGATGTCAGCTGATGCTATAAAGCTCAATTGGAACACACCTCGTTGGAGGTGGAGCCTGTAGGCAGTGCTCAGATTCAACAGGGACTCGTAATGTCTGAGCATTCTGAGCCCAGAGGCTGAATACTCAAAGCTAAGTTAAGATTTCTTAATTTTGGGTTAGAAAAGTGAGGGGGCGTGGGGTATCTTATACACGGAAAAATATGGTAGTTAACATATATCACATACTGATGTGCATAAGTCTATACAGTTTTCATATGTTATATATTTATATATGTAAATTATATCATTAGCTAACACTACATTCAACATATATTTATACGCATTTAATTTCATAGACAAGTGTATGAGGGACCATGGTAGCAGTGGTTGTAGGGGTCAACCCAGCTAAGTCATAATGTGGTGAAAAGACATGAACAGATCCCATTATTTTTTTACACATGCTGAAGGTGTTATGTGGAGCTCTGTGTCTGGAAGCATGTCAGATAAACACTTTCAAATATAGTTCTTGATCAAGCTACCTTTTTCCTTTCATTTGCATGATGAGATTGGGATCATAAACTTTCCTGGTTATCTGAGATAACCCTAAGTAGTCTTCTAATTCTAAATGATACACTACTGATTCAACTTCAAGTTTTAACAAAGCTCTCTCATTCTTCTCACTGTAAACTTTCCATTAGAAAATAACTCCATTCATCTTGACATGCTGTCCAATGTTCTTTGGGCTGTTCTGTCTTCTACCTACAGCACACTGCACTGATGTATTGTTTTATACAAAAGAAAGCTTTGTTCACAATCAAAGAAGTAGCCAAGGATTACATAAACCATTCCCACCTCCAAGTAATTAAGACAAAAAATTAAAAATGCAGCAATTTCCCCTGTGGTTTAAGGTGGCAGAGGCTATAGAACAACAACCATGGTTTGCCAATACTCTACATTTCGCAGACACTGTTTTCACCAGCTATTGACCAGTAGTTGTCCACTTTTAAACTCAAATGTTACAGCCAAATATGATAAAAGAATCAATTAAACTTTTTGAGACTTCTTGAGAGGTAGTAACAAGGGGGAAGGGGAAATAGCAACATTCTAATTTCCTTGCATCATGAAACCATTGCCACCTAAGTTACTTCATCTGTACTTTCCCCACACATACTGTAATCCTGCTGAACACCCATCATTCCAACCCAGCAGCTGACTGATCTGTGACAATGATGCACACTGCCTTCAAGCAACCCAGTACAGAAGAGGGGCAATGTACTTTTGCTTTAAGGTTGTTTCTTTATCACAAGTTACTAACCCAGATATGTGTTGGCAGGTAAGCAACAAAACATGAGTATGTTGGTAGGGAGAGCCAACAGCACTTATGGGTCTTATTTGCAAGGCTGCATTACATACCTCCCCCATAAAAGTGCAGTATTATTCAGAATCTTCAACTGCATAAATCAAGCAGCACCCATGCACTGTTCTTGGTATCTTCTACAAAATTTGACAGAGCAGACCTCCTGGTACATTCCAGATAGAGAAGGAATAAAGCAAGAATCTGGATCTTCAACAATAACAATTTGAAGTGAATCCACAAAAAGCTGTTCAGAAAAAAAACTTACCTAGGGATTGTCTGAATAATGAACACATCTTGGCCTCTGACTGACTCTTTTATTTCAACCCTTGTTTCTGCAGAAAAAGCATAAATATTTAAACAGGATTCTCCCAAGTTAGTCTAAGGCAGCATTTGTCAAATTGTGGACTGGAAGCTACCACTGGGCCTCCACATGCCTTCGTGCAGGCCTTTGTGCTGCAGCCCACCCCATCCCTCTGCCTCCTAGTCATGGTACAGCTTTTTAACTGGAGCATAACAAAGCCCACTAGCTCATCACCTGTGCAAGGCAGAGGCACATATGGGAGAGCAACACTGTGGCATACAAAGTAGGAAAGGAAAAAAAAAAAGGAAAAAAGAAATAGATGACAGACCACAATACCCTTTTGGCCCATCTCTCTGGAATGGGACTTGGAGACGCTGTTTTATGGTGGCTCTGGTCCTTCCTGGAGAACTCAGAAGATGGTGCTGGGAGATACCTGTTTTGACACCCTGGCCACTGGCCTGCAGGGTCCCCTCAGGGCTCTGTTTTGTCTCCTATGTTATTTAACAATGACATAAAACCACTGAGAGGTTGTTCAGAGTTTGGGGGTTTGGTGTCATCAATATGCAGATGACACCCAGCTCTATCTCTCCTTGCCATCTAAATCCGAGGAAGCTGTTTCAGTTCCAAACCAATGTCTGATGTCAGTGGTGGACTGGACAAGGGTGAATAAATTGAAACTTAATCCAGACAAAACAGAGGTGCTCCTGGTCAGTCGAAACGCAGATCAAAGATGAGATTGCACTCCCCCCTAAAAACGCAGCTATGCAGCTTGGGGGAGCTCCTGAATTCGTCTCTGAGCCTGGATGCTCAGGTTTCAGGTATAGCCAGGAGTGCTTCTGCACAATTAAAACTGCCCTTTCTTTGAGAGGTCTGATTTGGCCATAGTGACACATGCCTTAGTTACATCCCAGCTGGATGACTGTAATACTCTGTATGTGGGCCTCTCTCTGGAATGTACTCAAAAACTTCAGCAAGTCCAAAAAGCAGCGGCTAGATTGCCAACTGGGGCTGGTCACAGGGATCACATAACCCCTCCTGTTACGGCAGCTCCACTGGCTGCCAATCCGTTTCTGGGCACAATTCAAAGTACTGGTCCTAACCTATAAAGCCCTAAATGGCTTAGGTTGAAGCTATCTCAAGGACAGCATCTCCCATTATGGACCTGCCCAGGTGTTAAGATCATCAGGAGAGGCCTTTCTTTCCATCACACCACCTTCACAGGTGAGGACACAGGAGAGAACCTTCTCTGTTGCTTCTCCCAGACTTTGGAACTCCCTCCCACAGGAGGCCAGACTGGCCCCATTTTTCTATCCTTCCACAAGCAGGCAAAGACCTTTCTCTTCAGGCAAGCTTTCCCGTAATTACTGGCTGCTTGAGTGGGGTTCTTAAATAGATTACTGTGCCTTCCTGCATTGAATGGGTTTTGATGTTGCTTCTGTTTACCATCTTTTACTATAGATTTTTAAAAATCCGTTTTATTATTTGTATACATACTCATTATTTTTAGCTTTAAATATTGTCTTTGAATGATATAAGCCACCTTGGGTCCTTCTTAAGGAGAAAGGCGGGGTAGAAATGTTTTAAATAAAATAATGAATGAATAAGGAAAGGAAAGAATAGTAAATGATATGACAAGATAGTTCTTATTTATTTTTAAAGTGCTTATTTTGTAAAATTTGAGGAGGCTCCAACCTCCAAAGACAGTATGTTTTGAACAGAAACAAAAGGCAAACTTCAGTAAAATTTGTCAAATTCTTAAGCTATTTTGAGATCCTAATTTTTGCAAGGAGATCCAGCAGCTCAGATTTAGGTGGGGGAAAAAAACCTTAAATAGTCAAATAGTTAGACTGGGACTATAGGGACCAAGGCTTGAATGATTTTGGCCCAGTCAGGAATTCCCAGGACACCATACTTTACAATTGCAATGATTAAATGGGATGGGGAGGAGCAAAATATAGGTCACCTTGAATTCCTTTTAGAAGTTAGCTAAAATAAATGTAATAAATCAGTGATGTGGGTTTCCTAGAAAAAGTAGAACTGTAAAAATGTCCACTGCTCTAAATACTGTTATCTGATTTACCATGTTTGATTGAAAAGTGATATTCAAACACATCCAAAGCTTAATGTGGAAATTATTTTAATTGAATGTTTGTAATAATGTAGGCAGTGGAAGACAGGAGGGCCTGGCGTGCTCGTTAAGTCGTGTCCGACTCTTCGTGACCCCATGGACCACTATAGGGTCACGAAGAGTCGGACACGACTTAACGACTAAACAACAACAAATAATGTAAATAATTCGTCTTCAGTGTGGAAGGGATTGTCACTCTCAAATTGGCCTTCTCAGCCACACTAGATGCTGTTCCAAGTCCTCCATACAGAGCACGTTACCATAGTCTCTCGAGACTGAAGGATGCCTAATCTATAATCTAAATGTAAAGAGAATAGAATAGACAGTACTTCCCTTACATTTAACAAAAAATAACTGTTCTGAAAGAACACTATTGTTTTCTTCAGACACATATTGAAAGAGAGCTGTACCTGCTACATCTTATATCAACAGTATACATTTCTTTTGCCGAGATATAATTGTAGTACTTTCAACTTCACTCTCTCTCTCTCTCTCTCTCTCTCTCTCTCCACTACTTTTCAGTTCCATTTCAAGCTGAGAAAAATGCACAGCTAGTTGGGCATTCTATTTCACTAAAGGACGGGCATGAGTCTGTGGGCACAGGCAACTTATCACATTTTATCTTGACTGCTTGTACTTGTGACTGATTGAGAAGCAAGAGATTTTGTGAAAGAGAAATATGCTTAGTGTGTACATCTGTTAGTCTGTTGAGAAAAAATACACCATGTATAAGTCTGGTCCAGACCCAGTCAGAAGCCAACTGCATTGGAAATTTTTCCATCCCACATCTCTGTAATAAATAAAAACATTGCATAGGGTCACAGAATCACAGCACTGTAGAGTTGAGAGGGAAATCAAGGGTGATCAAACTCAATCCACCTCTGAAGCAGGAAATCCTCAATTAAAGCATCTCTGACAGGTGGCCTTCCAATCCTCTATTTCAATAGAAAAATAATAAATAATGTCTCCAAAGAGGAGCCTACCATCTTCCAAGGCAGTCCATCAAACAACTCCTATCAAGAAATTATTCCTAATGTTTAGGTAAAATGTCCTTTCTCATAATTTCAGTCCATACTTTGGAGCTCACCTTCTGGAGCGAAAAAAAACAAACTTGCTCCATCTTCTACATAACAGTTGTTCAAATATTTAAAGACAGCTATTACGATGCCTCTCAGAAAAAAATCTAGCAAACAATCATTAGATGGACTGCTAGAAAGCTCAGTGGCTAAAGGATCTGGCTGCAGAGCCTGAGGTTGGGTGTTCGATTACCCACTGTGCCTCCCTGACAGGAGCTGAACTCAGTGATCCATAGGAGGGGTCCCCAACCCCCGGTCCGCGGCCCGGTGCCGGTCCGTGGTCTTCCCAAGCCTGGGCCGCAGAGACGAATCTCCGCCCCCCGCACACACAGTGGGCGTGTCGCGCTCACGGGGGCGTGTCACGCATGCCCGTGAGCGCGACACGCCCCCGTGAGCGCGACACGCCCCCGTGAGCGCGACACGCCCCCCGTGAGCGCGGCACGCCCCCCGTGAGCGCGGCACGCCCCCCGCGCACGGAGCCTCTCGCCCCCCACCGGGCCGCGGTTCCAAAAAGGTTGGGGACTGCTGATCCATAGGGTCCCTTCCACCTCTACAGTTATAAGATGATCATGATGGTTTACAAGCATAAAAACAGAATGAGAAATCCACTAAAGCAGAACAACATCCGGATAGAATAGTTTTGCCTAAGGCTCACCCAACCAATGAATTTTAACAAATTTGTTTCAGTAAAAATTAGTAGAAGTTGACAGCAGGGCTCATCGCGATGTCTTTCCAAAAGCAGAAAACAACAATGGGTTCATGAGTAGAAACCATACTTGAGGCTTCAGAAATTAATGTTTTTTAATTACAGGGGACTTCTCTGATAACTAGGCAAGGAAAACAAGCTAATCTGGAAGCATATTTTTTTTTGTGAGTATCTCAATGTCACACAACAGAACTGCTTTGTACATGCCATACCACTTTTCAAGGTGAATAGCGGGTTATGTTGACTTTTATCTCATTCTTCTGTGAATTTTTTTCTAATTTATGACTTGCTGTTTTAATTAAGATTTTGCTATTTTATTGTAAAACACTCGTAAAGAATTTGCTGAAAAGCAGTTGACAGATACTGGTTTTTTTAAAACTCAAAAGTAAAAATCCTAACTTACCTCCATTTGTTTCCTGATATACCACAGATTTTCCAAGCTCAGCACCAAGACGCCTAGAGAGAAAGAGATTGCAAGCAGATTTAGATATTCAACAATAGCCCACTAACTTGGTATTATTCATCATGCATATGTCTCGTCCAAATTCAGCTCAGTACAGAGCTTAATGGACCATGGATTAAGAACATAAGAAGCAGCTGTGCTGGATCAGATCAGAGGTATGTCTAACCCAACATTTTGTTCCAGAGTGGACAAACAGATAGTCTAAAGGGAACATCTCAAGTTGGTGGCTGTCAGTATATCTTATAGCAGAAAATCCCATAATTCAACTATACACTATATTTTCGTTTGTCTATGTGCAGTATAAAGAAGCCTTTCATTCTGTTCCCTACTAAAACCTGCTCCCCGCCGCCAGAAAGATAGTTATTTATTTATTTCAAATATTTCAATCCTGATTGTTAGGTAAAAGAGTAGGACCCCTGTATCTGCTGGATCAATATCCGCTGATTCATTTATACACGGTCTAAAAATATTTTAAAAATTAAATGAAAATACCTATAGATTTTCAAGAGCTGGATTGGCTGGCAGGAGGAGGGGTGCTAACGATTTCAACTCAGCTCTTACTCATAGTGGGCCCATCAAGATACAAATTAGAGGTACAGTGGAGTCCTGGGTGCAACAGACTGTTAGCTATAATCCATGCTGTTCAGTAGCCGTGGGACAGCTTGGAACCGATCCCCCGCATATACAGGGGTCCTACTGCATTACTGAAGGAACCACTTTGTACCATTTCAGCTTACAGACAGCCCACTAAAAGGAAAACAACAAAAGGCAACCCCAAGAGCCATAGATTATGAGTTGTACTTTTCTACATCTGATAGCCTTTATTTATGTCTAACAACCATATGTATTTGATGTTCACTTGCAATACAGTTTTCTATTCTTCAGATAAAACCAGCAGCACATTGCCAGGGCTTGGAAATGGTTATTTTTAGGCTACAACTCACAGAATTCCACAGCCGAAATTGTAGCTCGTCCAAACTCTAAACATTGTCTTACTTCTCCTCAGAACACAGTTGCTTCCTGATATGTCACAACCAGATATGGGCACAAATCGGCAGTTCATGCCAGTTTGGCCAACAGCCCAACCGGTGTTCTGTGGTTTGGCACCCCAACCCCCCAGCAGGCACCCATTCAGAGGCAGCGGTCTGACTTCTCTGTCCCACCTTCTCTGGGTGCTGCCTCTGACTGGCATGACCTTCTGGTTCACACCCATTTCTAGTCACAAACATGTAACACTAAAGAACATCAAACTTCTCACAAACTCAGCTATAGGCCACAGGGGCATATACAATAATAGATATAAGGTAATACAAGACCCTTATTTTGCTGCTAACTAACATAACTAATCCTCTGGAAAATGAAACAGCATGGCAAGAGTACAAGAGTCTTACCAACCTGGACTCTCCCTCCCAATTGTTCAGAAGGAACAATATACTGTCTTTTTGAATTCTACTGAATGCTGCAAGTCTGCAGAGTATGACATATTTTTCTGTGGAGTATGACTAGAGATGGGATATTCGTATGTCTCCCAGGGAAGACAAATCTGAATATCATCACCACAGATGGCTGGACCCTTTTGACCCTCCCCCCCAGAACCAGCCTGGTCCACTTACCAGGCTTCGTGTGGTGCGCGTAGCCGACATAGGAAACATTGTGCCAATTGTGGAAGTAGCCCGGCCAGCACTTCCCCACTTCCCCATGCTGCTGTCCACTCCAGCAAGGAGGCGGGATGATGAGTCTCCCCGTTTCAGCTGCTGAGTGGACAGAAGTGCAGGGAGGCGCAGAAGAGCTGACTGGGCTACTTCCGCAATTGGCACGATGTTTCTTACGTCAGCCGAGCATGCCACACGAAGCCTGGTAAGTGGACCAGGCTGATTCTGGGAGGAGGGTTGAAAGGGCCCAGCCACCTGTGGTGGTGATATCTGCATTCGTTTCCCCTGGGAGACAAATACAAATATCCTGGCTCTAAGTATGACACATTTTTCAATAAAAGCAATCACAGTAGAATACTGTCCAGTGAAATTCTAAGTCACTTCATGTTTTCTAGCAGGCTCGTTTGCTGTAACTACTTCATAATCACATAGATCAATGAACAGAAATGTGTCCATTAGCATGGATAGCCAAATAATCAACCAGCCTAGACTAAATGACTTCTGTACCAACTGCATTAAGGCAGGTGGGATTTCCAGACTCAATTCAAAGTACAGTCAACCCTCGACTTACGAACGGCCCTAGTTACGAACATTTCGACTTACGAACCGCTCTGATAGAAAAATATTGACTCGACTTGCGAACTTAGATTCGAGTTATGAACCGGGAAAAAAAGCCTAAGTCATCTTAGGTTAAAAGGGAAAAAAAGAAAAAAATTCTGCCCCTAGTGGTAGGAACGGATTAACCGGCTTTGCATTAGTTCCTATGGGAACTAATGGTTCGACTTACAAACCGCCCCTCGACCTAAGAACCAAAAACAGCCGGAACGGATTAATTGGTTTTCAATGCATTCCTATGGGAAATGCTGATTCGACTTACGAACTTTTCGACTTACAAACTTCCTTCCGGAACGGATTAAGTTTGTAAGTCGAGGGTTGACTATACTGGCTTTAACTTTTAAAGCCTTAAACAGGTTGGGTCCAAGTTATTTAAGAATGGCCTATAAATTTGTCCATGTGTTAAAATCATCACTGGAGCACCTCCTTCCTAAACTACGACTAACATCTGTAAGGCTGATTGTACCAGAAACAGTCTTCTCTGTGGTGGCGTCTTTTCTGAAGAATTCCCTTCCAAGATATAAGGACGGCTAGCCTGATCTGGTGCTGTTTTAAGGGGATTTTACAGACTCGATTTGTTTAGCATTAACTGAAAGTTTTATTATATACCATCCTTTTGCTTGATTTATTTTAATTTCATTTTAAAGTTAATTTCTGATCTTAAGAATTTATAGAGCACCTTGAGATGGCTGTAGTTAAGACAGGTAAGAATTACATTACATAAAAATAAAAAAAACCCAATAAAACATGTTCTGAATTTACATGTTTCCTACATAGAATCCTAACAGGGTTCATGAACCACTTCAGAAGTAGTTCAATTCCCACTCCATCATTACATTCCTGATACCAGAATTACGTCAAATGAGATACAGCTCTTAATAATAAGCCAACGCTAAGCAAATATTTATGCATTATTTACAAGATAAGTAATTATCTAATACAGAATTTAACTTCACCAGCTCTTTCAAATTCCACAGAATAACTCTCTGAACTAAGCCACTATGATCAGCTATTTTGCTGAGCATAAGTTCTCTTTTTGTTTCTATAAAACTTTTGCATTAAGCCAGAACCTGATTCATTTGATTTTCATATTTTCATTATATATCAGCTGACTACCCATTCAACAGACTTGTTTCTCTGTTTTCCCAGCCTTTGTAGGATAGGTAAAGGTTCCCTTTGACATTTAGTCCAGTCGTGTCCGACTCTAGGGGGCGGTGCTCATCCCCGTTTCCAAGCCGTAGAGCCAGCGTTTGTCCGTAGACAGTTTCCGTGGTCACGTGGCCAGCGCGACTAGACACGGAACACCGTTACCTTCCCACTGTGGTAGGATACGGAGACACAAAACATTTCCATGTTTTGTACCCATCCTTTTGTTTAGACATCAACTGACAATGAACAAGGTAAAGCAGTGAGTGAAGTAGGAAAAATCCAGAAACTGCCCAAGTGGTCCATTTAATGAAATAAAGAGCACACTGACAATCCAGGATTGAATTTACTAATCACAGATCTGCATACAAAGATATGGTATCCAAAGAGGACAAACATGTAACCCCTTAATCTTGCAGAACATGGCAAATCTATAGAAAGATATGGTCAACTATCCAACTTTACTCAAACCAACGGAAACTCTTCTATTGCTTCTTGAAAATAGTGTTCTGCTCATTCTGAAGTTGTAGTTTATTCAGAACAATTCAGAGTCCTCACAACTGTGAAAACTGGTGATCTAAGCAACGATGCAAGAAATCTGGCTTGCTGTGCACTAAATACAAATGGCAGGTTCCCTCAGGGCTAAGATTTATATTCAGAACAACTGCCTACAAAGTCTATGTAAACAGTGCTATAACAAACAAATCTCCCATTCATTTCCCTGACAACTCCTGTCACCTACAATCTCCCAAGGAACACATTCAGATTTGTTTTACCCAAATACACAACAAAGTTTCTGGTAAGGGAGAGAAGAAGGCCATCTCTTCAATTTGTGGTATCTACTATCTTGGTATCATCCAGGGATGGGGACTCAAGTTGTGTGACTCATTGTCAAGTCAGACTTAAATCGCACCAGCAACTCAATTCAGAGTCAACTCAGGGTTGTTGTTTTTTCAAAGACTCGAATTTGACTCATGACTCAGAACCCACCTACTGCCTCCTTTTTTTTCTAGGGGGAAAAAGCTTGTTTTTATTAGGAACTTGGGACTCAGGATTTGGTACCAAGGATTCAGACTTGGGACTTGGACCCAAAGACCTGCCAACATCCTTGGCATCATCTCCAGGAATTCCATTATGTACAACACCTCAGAATAGTCAGTTTCAGAGTTCCATGCAAATCAGGGCAGGGTTTCTGATCATGTAGATCTCCCTAATGACATTCAGTTGAATATGGTTACATTTGTGCTTCAGACCTTCTCCACAGCCAAAAAAAAAAAGGTTACAGATGTGGATGGGGAGACACACCAAAATGCAAGAGTATTTTCCCCTTTCTTGCAGTTCTGAATTGTGATGAGTAAATACACCATCATTTGAATGGTGAAAAGATGGAGATATTTTTAGTTTCATCAACTTTCATGACTTTCTCAGAAACTTCCTTGAGGTGTTCAGTTGTTCGTATCCTGCTTGGTAAAGCCTCTGTCTGCCTCCAACCCAAAAAAGGAATTCTGTTTTGAACTGACACACATGAAAGGCTTATTTTCCTTTGAAGGAGAATGGGAGCATGAGCAGTATTGCACAGGAGGCAGCATGATCGTCTAACTGGTGTGATCCAGTTCCACATCAAGCTGATTTAAAATCACCTAGGTTCAAAATTGTCAATTAAACATAGAAGCATTTTTCAGGTCTGGGCAAGTCAACTTCCCTTTGGCATCATTCCCCTTAGGTGTCACTGCATTCCAATCTGAAGATGAGTGCAATCACACCTTGCCTTTCAGAATACTTTGGGCATTCTTATTGTAGTATGCAGATGATAACTTAGGGTGCAATCAGATGGTGAGAAAACCGTGCATCTGATCACAACGGAAAGAGTCACTTTGCAGGGAACAATTTCCCTTTAAGCAATCCTTCCATCCATTAGAAAACCATTCCATTCCAGCCCCTAAAAGTAGTAGCCCTACTGCTGGACCAAAACAGTCCAGCTTGTGTATGGACTGTGGTTGGGCTGGGGCAATTATTCCCTGTACAGTGTGTCGTTACCGGGAAATAGCTCACACTGGACCATGTCACAAGCAGTCTAAAATGTGAGTTATACAGTATACCCATGTGAACATACCCTTAACTCTTACATTAGCTGATATGTCATGAAAACACGCTGACTCAAATGACATCAGTGCTTTTTTTTAATGAGAGAAATAACTACCCGTTGAGATCTTTAGAACAAAAGTCTTCCTGCCTACTCAGACAGATCTAATCATTCAATTTCGCCTCTCTGTTCCATTTAATTCTATGGAAGTTACCTGAAGTTTTCCAATATCAACTTACTATATTCAGATATTGAAAGAAAAACTAGCCATTAAAACCAGACATTTTAATTGCTCACGCAATTCACTTATACACTCTCAAATGCAATTCAAAGCTGCTACTTAACAGGCAGTTTAACAACTCTTTCTTTGATCTCAAAGCTACATCATAAACTTCAATTTAATCAGTTTAAAAGATTCTTGCAATCAGAGCATGTATTATTTTGCCCTATGGGTTCCATTTCTTCTCTCTAATGCTTCTATGTCATGAGTAGGTAGGTTTTTGAATGAGCCACAGGAGCAATTCTTTGGGCACTGGAAAGTTTAGAAACTAGGACACAAGAGCTATTTCACTGTCCATTTTAAAACACTGCTTTAAGATACTTTGAGGTTTTAATCTGTATTAGTGCCACACAAGTTATGGATGTTTAGTTTTGAATTTGAAGCACCTAGTATAAAACATGCCATCTTTGACACTATATTGTTGACAAAGCATTTAAGTTAACACTATTTTGACAAAAAAACCCACAAACAAACCCTAGAAATATATGATCCCATGTTCAAATTCACCAGAACTAAATAAGCTGTAGAAGTTATTTTAAGATTTGTACAAAGAGTTTCCCAACAACTGAAAACAAACAATAATTCTAAATACATTTCAATATTTAGCAACAGGTATTCTTTCCAAAACTATGCTGAGAGAGTATGACTGTCAGCAATATATATGTAGAGGAACACAGACTCAATGGGTGAAGAGGAAAGTGTTTGGAAATGCCTGTGAAGTCCAACAACTTGGGAGAAATTCAAGAATTCACCAAACTGTTCCTAAGTAAATGATGTACTCAGCACTATGTTGAGCAGAAATACAACACAATTCCACGTTGTCAATGCATCAACAGAATGCAACTGCTGCCAGAACTGCTTCCCACTCCCTTGCCCCCAATTCAGGTGCTCCTAAATCTGCTAAAGAGGTTTAACGGATCCTTCAGAGCTGCTGAAAGAAGTGGAAAGTCTGCCGCAGACAGAAGCTGGATTCCTGTTGCCACAACGTATGCTGTGTAAAAGGTGATGGTGTCATCAGTAGCGGTGATCTTTCCAAGATTAAAGATTTCTGACTTATCTCCTGAAGCTCCAAAGCAATCCCGTTTTTTAAAATCAGGAATCTAGAGAAGCCATAGAACAGGAGGTGAAAGTTTTTAATTACCAAAAAATACCTCACAGGAGTATTTTTCAGGATATATGCAGAAAGTGTCCATGTATGCCTCCAGAAGCAGCTTGCAAGAAGCAGTGAATGCATTACAATACAAAATAAAATAAGGAGATTTGCAATGCTATAGAATGTACAGTCCTTGTCTATTAAAAATATGATTAAATCTTCAGTTTAACCAACCCAACTGAGATAATTTTATTTGAAATTGGATCTGTTTCATTTGAGAGAGCATAGTCCCCATGTACAACAGTAATAAAAAGAGCTTACAAGGGCATCAACAAAGAGTGCTTTAGAAAGTTGATACAATGGTTGTACCACAACAGTTTCAAACTGTGACCTTTTCTAGGACACTTGAGCCATGCAGGGCCAAGCCAGAGTTGAGGTTGAGCAAATCAGGACTCTGGTTCAGGGAAGGGCAACATGAAGAGTGAAATTTG
The DNA here is from genome assembly GCA_037013535.1 of Intellagama lesueurii. Lineage (NCBI taxonomy): Eukaryota > Metazoa > Chordata > Lepidosauria > Squamata > Agamidae > Intellagama > Intellagama lesueurii. The sequence continues at coordinate 183,295,199 of JBAJHW010000002.1, forward strand.
TTCTAGAGTGCTGCAATTCTTAACTTACTACTAAACCATATTAAATGAATGAATCAATATAACAAGAGTCTGAAGAGGCAACATCCCACAGTTTTTTCTTAGTGACTAGCTGTCTAAGAGTTTTTTTAAATGGGACTTTTTTGTTTAATGTGTGCTTACTACTCATTTTATCCACTACTTTTAATATTATATTTCTTTAATTCTTTTTTAAACATTGTAATAATTTGTTGTTTTAGCTTTTAATATTGTTTCTTTTTAATACTGGATATTTTTTAAGGAAAAAAATGATATATAAATATTTTAAATAAATAAATAGGAAATAGGCAACATACAAATATCTTAAACAAACAGACAGACAGACAATGGGCTGAGTCTCTATTCCCTGATCCCAATAGACTAGGGGCAGCTCTGTTTTGTCTGGTGTAAATTGGCCCTCATCAAATCCATCGTCGGCACCAGACACTGGTTCCAAACAGGGACACGTTTCTTGGAGTTATATGGGAAGAGACAGAGTTGGACATCATCCGTGTACTGGTGGCATCAAACTCTCAAACTCCTGACAACCTCTCCCAGTAGTTTGCACATCAAATGCTAAGCACAGAATAGGGGGATGCATTGTTTCCACAGCCAGCCACATATATAACACCCAGATCTGGGCCATATATAAACATAACATTCATGAGCCTCATGCTTACATATGGGTAAAACTCTTTAATTGTTGTCACTAACTCAATGTGGTAACTCTGCTACTCCACTTGTAAATAATAATAATTTAAGAACTGCACTACCACAAAAAATTGGGTTTGGAATTTGAATTCGTAATTTTAAAAATGCAGAATTTCTAGATATCTGGAAATCTGTTACAGTCAATATGAATATGAATAGTCATTATTTTCCCCTTTAAAAATACAAACAGGGAGTCTTTTTACAGGATGTCCTTGTGTCTTCTGACAACTTCCCAGGGATTGTGCCAAACCAAAAGAGTATAGCCCAACAGCCAGCAGTGCCTAGGTATTAGGAGATTACTGTAAAGGACATACTGACTGAACCTTGTACAGTGGGAATGCCAGCAGGAAAATACCAGCAGCACCGGGAAAATAGAGGCAGGTTGCTCTGGGAGTGGATGGGCAAATACCCTGGTTAGAATTGGCGGGCAAACTGGAGCAGCAAAGAGTATGTGCTGGGTGGGAACTGTGCCAGCAGCATGGGGCACAGCACAGTTGGGTGGGTGACCACAATCTTGGAGTAGCAATTGGAAGAATGAAAAAGGCAGAAGGAGTGGGCAGCAGACTGAATTATGGCATACTTAGTCCTGTGAGCAGAGTGTGACATTCTCTGTTACTTAAAGGGGACTTCAGGGAAGCCCACAAATAGTAGGTTGACCATACGGAAAATAAGTTTTTCTACAGATCCAGGTTCCAGGCATGAGTGGGATGGACTGACAGTTTCCCCTGCCCGAGAGAACGCTCTCTCGCTGGGAACACTAGTTAGTGGACAAGACAGCAATCCTCCGTGTCCTATCAGGGAGGCATTTTTTTTGCACACTGGTTGCTCCAGATGTCACTTGTAAAATGTACCACCTCTGCCCTGGCCAACTGCTAGTGTACCAGTTGCCTGACACCTCAATATAAAGCTGGCACCACCCTGTAGCTAAGGATTATTTTGGTTGGCAATTGGTAATAGGATGCCCATTATGGAAATTTATGGAAACCAGTGTCCTTCTGCCCTAGGCAGTGAGTAATCCTGGCATTTTTATCTTTGTAGAAGGCCTTTTTCCTGCACCCCTCCACATTCCTCCAGGGTAGCCTGGAATTTATTCTTGAGATGGGGGTCTGGCATTTACTGCCTCCTCCCGCTTGCTATTTGCCCATCTACCTGCCTTCTTCCCTGACCTGGTGGCTCAATCTCTTACCCTCATGACTCTTACCCTTCACAAGAAGGAAGGCTTGTGAAGGCTTCCTACTTGCCCCCCACAGTACCCATTTCATTTGAAAGCAGCTATGCCCTGGGCTGAGTCTTTAGGTGGCTGAACATGCTACCATTGGAAAGGTGACCCAAATCTTCCCTATACATGAGCACCTTCTTGCAGTGTATGCATTCAGTTGTGCGAGCGTATCTGTTGTACACTGTTGAAAATGCTTCCAGATTACTGACTTCTTGGGAGCTCCAGTTTCTTTTTTTAATTATTTATTATTAACATAGTAGTTATAGTAATACAGTATAATCTTGACTCTATCACCGTATTAATATCCATAACAAATGCTATATTCTCTGCTCATACTTGTTTCTGGGCCCAATCATAGAACATTTTCCAGCTTTCTTTAACATATCCTCTCGGATTCTCTCGTAACGCTTCTGAAAGGCTATCTATTTATGTCCAATAGTTTTTTAATCAGCTCCTCAGCCTTAGGATTCTCCTGATTTTTAAATTTTTGAGCCCAGATCAACCTTGCAGCCGTAAATACGTGTATCAGCATGTATTTAATTTTTTCCCCAACAATTTCTGGCATTATATTCAGTAGAAACATTTCTGGTATTTTCTGTTATATAATTTCTTGTGTGATATCTTTTATCTGTGTCCAATTTTTTTTTTTTTTTTTAGTTTATCGCATGTCCACCACATATGAAAAAAGGTCCCAGGTTGCTTAACACACTTCCAACAACAGTTGCTAGCCCCCGGTGCCATTTTTGCCAATTTCACAGGTGTGAAATGCCATCTGCAAAACAACTTTAAGACATTTTCTCTCAAATTTAGTGGCTTAATCCATTTATACTTGTCATTCCACATTCATGTCCAATCATCTATATCTACTGTATATTATAACCAAAATTTTGTGCCCATTTAATCATCACTGCTTTCACCCTTTCGTCTTCTAAATTGTACTCTAACAAAAAGGTATACATTTTTTGTATAATTTTATCACTGGTATAAATCCATAAGTCATCCACCTGTACCTTCCCCTCGTAAAAACCCATTATTTTATGTTTCTTAAACCTTGATTCTAATTTCAGATTGGGTGATTATGGTGATCCCTGAAAAGGACAAAAAGCTGATCCCACAGTTACAAATACTCAACTATCCCACACACTACACCAGAACACAGACAGAGTTGTAACTCCTGTCCTCTGAAGATGCCGGCCACAGAGACTGGCGAAACGTTAGGAAGAAAAACTTCCAGAACACGGCCAAACAGCCTGAAAAACCTACAACAACCATCGGATCCCGGCCGTAAAAGCCTTCGAGAATACATAATTGTCTTTCATCGAATTACTTGGGTTTTTTAGATATATACTCCCAAATATTTGATTTTCGACGTATGCTCAAAGCCAGTTTCTAATTCTAAATTTCTTGCTTCTTCTTGTGTCATATTTTTCGTCAAGAATTTGGGTTTTTTGTAATTCACTTTAAGGCCTGACACTGCAGCAAATTCTTCAATTGTAGAAATTAGCTCTCTAATCAATTCCTCCGGGTTTTCTAGCAGCAGTACCAGATCATGAGCATAAGATTGTAGCTTATATTCCTCTTGGGGAGCTCCAGTTTTTGACTGCATGTTCCCAACAGAGATTGTAAACTTGTCATCACTGCCAATTCCAGCAACTGGTGGGACAAGTGCAGCTGGAAGGGTGGGGTAATTTCAGTGTTGCCTTTTTCTGAAATAGTGCATACCTGAGTCCCCTCAGTCTCCTCCTCCCCCATGTCAGATGTGTATCTGCTTGAAGGGGAGTTCCCACCAATCACAATGCTACTTTGCACAGAAGAGATCTGCTGGAAATGGGGGCTGGAGGATAAACCCTTCCTTGAATATGATGGTGCTGCATGGAATGGATATGGAAGGCAATGTCTAATGCTCTCCATAAACCTTTTTCCCAACCCCAAAAGCAGCAGCACTGCTGCTGCCCAAGCTAACAGGGTCAATCTGAACACTGATACTGTCTTTGTCCTTCTCCAGCACATTGGCTCTGTGGGAGAAAAGTACCATCTTCACCACATTTTTTAGCCCTTTACCCCGGCTGGATTGCACAAAGACACTGGAACATGTCTGAGGTTCACTCCTATCTGTCCTACCTTGAACCAGAAGCTTCTCCACCACCTCCTTGGCAGAGAGAGACACACCCTGTACTGCTATCTGCTGCTCTTTCACAGTCTCAGTCCTGAACAAGGTAGCTGGGTGACAGATTTTGTTGAGGGGGGAAGTGTTCATAATAACAGTCATAGGCTTTTCCCTCTCCCACTCCTCTCAGTAGAAGCTGCTGCATTGGGGGGCAGGCAGCGTTTCTACAGCCTCCTATCTTTTTGTTGCTATTTTCAATATTTTTCTTCAGACATTTTTGTAAATATTTATTTATTCAGACTAAATATTTCTATTTACTGTAGTTTTTATAAAAGAATTCTCAGAGAATGTCATCTCATTTATGAATTTTTAAATTTGATCCTCTAGTTGTGGCTTGAAAATATTGGTCAACACTGCTATTTCCTCTTTTCTTTTCTTTTTTTTCTTCTTCATTCAATACCATCAAACTGCCACAACTTAAACTGAACAAAAGTGTGTATACACTGCAAAATGTTGGAGTTGGCACAGTCAAAATCTTCATTTTTCTGGCAAATACTCAGCTTAATATTGAGTAGTTAAAGTTGAGTTAAAGCCCACATTTCTATACGGTGGCAGTTGTGTCCTTTTGTTCAGCCATCAAGCAATTGTTTATTTTTGACTGTTTATTTTGTACTTTCCTTCTTCTAGCTTGTACAATCACCTAGCTCAGCCCAGTGGGGGAGCTGGGGCTCTGTCCTACAGTGACATTAACATCGCCAGTGGGGCACAATGTGCCATTACAGTAGAATAATCCACCACGAGTGCCTATTGTACCTCCTCTGAACAATTTTTCAAAAATTTTTTTAACATCACTGTCAAGTTTAGAACTGTGTCAGATATCTGCTGCACTGTTAACCCATCTTTACAACTTTTTGTTGGTTTCTCCCCCTCTGCCCCCTTCCCCCACCTTCTTGACTTGATCTGAAACCTTTTAGTGGAACTAAATGAAATGGACAAAGCTAGTCCATTTCACTGGGATAAACTGTGAAATCAATTCAGTGCTATGTCACTTCAGAAAAAAAAAATAAAAACAGAAAAGGAGAATGTCCAATTAGTACAGTGCAGGGATATGAATGCCGTAAAGCATTGTAGTGCCAAGGCTGCTTGTTTGTTCCGTCCTGTCCATGATCTCCTGCTCCCCTTACATCCTCTGTGACATATTTGGTTGACTGTGGCATTGAAAGGGCCAAAGGAGAGCTCTTTTCCTATTTTTATCTATTCTACAATTTTAATTTATATATATATATATTCCAATTGATGCAGCACTATTCTAGATAAACAAGAAACATTGGTGGTATTATGTGTACTATGCGAGTAGATGTAGTGTTGTTGTGCTTTGTCCCTTAGTTTATTTAAGAAAAAAATGGAAAGTCGCCATAGCCACTAAATGACAGCCACAGGAAAAGGTGGAGAAGGGGGTGGGAATTGATAGGAGGACAAATTGGAGTGATTCAGAGACCTATCTGGGTCCTTCTCACGGAAGAAGAAAAGTCGATCAGTATGAATGGAAGGATTGTTCAAGTGAGGCATAAAATAGATTGCACTAAAGGTAAGAACCTTTTAAACATGAACCAGACCACTCCAACTTCCCCAGTCTGGACATGATCTCACATACACATCTTGATAGCACACTATTCAACCCTTGTTCTCAATTTTAGAAAGGTCACTACAAGAAATATTTATATTACTACATGAAAATAGATCTGAAGATAATAGTTGGATGAAGTTCAAGCTGCATACCTTGGAAAGTATTTTAAACCTTTCAGCTCCAAACCTACAAAAATAGTTATTATGATAACATACAAATTAAAACAGACTAACATGCCTAGAAAACATACACCTTTATTTCTGTCTACCGTTTCCCTGAAAATAAGACCTAACCTGAAAATAAGCCCTAGTATGATTTTTCAGGATGCCCGTAATATAAGCCCTAGCCCCAAAATAAGCCCCAGTTAAGTGAAAACCCGCCCTCCACCATTGTTCAGCAACCAAAAGAAGATGACATGACTGTAAAATAAAACATCCCCTGAAAATAAGCCCTAATGCGTTTTTTGGAGCAAAAATTAATATAAGACCCTGTCTTATTTTCGGGGAAACACGGTAAGGACATCTACCATGACAACTATATTTATTTTGTCACAGTATCTCTGAGAAACAAGTAACTGTTGCTAGCACATGTGTATTACCTCTTTATTTTTTTTACTAGGTGCCATCAAGACAATTCTGACTTGGCCTTTCAGGGTTTTCTAGGTAGAGAAAGGTAGAGAAAGGCCACACATGTTCACTATTCTGGGATGCACAGTGGGGAACTGAACCCCCAGCTAACTCCTGCTGGGCCAGACTAAATGCTGCCATACAAATACATTGTAATTGTCTCCTGGTAGGTATGTGGAGGGTTTTAATCCTTGGCAATAAGAAGCAGGTGGAAAAGACTAAGGAATTCTGGTGGTGGTCTGTTTAACCCTTTCTCCTTTGGTTATTTTATGACTTCAAATCCCTACACGTAAAGCTTCTATTCCCATGTGAAAACTGTCAAAGCAAGTTAGACTAAGAAAGCAGTCCAGGAAGAACCAGTTATGCATTCCCTCAGGCTCCCACTCATTCCACTTCTGATTAAAGTACAGCTGTTTTTCTTCCTCAAGTTTTTTTTAAATTATGTAACAAGAAATTAACTTGATGGTATTTTACAAGGCTTTTATCGAGCAATTACCCTGCCTCAAATACTGAATCACCTTGCTTCTAACCAGAAAATGACATATTCTATTTGTAATCCTCCTCCTATGTTTTCCCACCCCTTCTTCAAGAATAAATCTATTAAGGAGGGGAAATAAACAAAGTAAGGATGCTATGTTTTTTTACTGGTAGCAAAAGGAACCCTCTGTCCAGAAGCACTCTCAGATCAGCATTACAGACAGGATCATCCCCTGAACAATGGAGAAGCAGGACTGATGTGATCAGATTTTAGTGAGGTACCAAGTTCAGCAAAATGCTACCAGCTTCTTATCAGGTTTTTCTTCCAGTTTCAAGTTTTCCAGCCTACACACAGGGACGGAGTACTTAAAAAGTTTACAAAAAACAACCCCAAACACAGGACATCATAGAGCAGGTGAGAATGTATATTTTTATAAAAGGGTTCTCAGTGGCAGCAATAGATTTAAGAAATGATAGTCACAAATACCAATTTCACATAAGGCCCAGTAAGATTAAATTTAAAATATACAGGTAGCAAAAACTGCAACTTAAATTAGATTTTTAACATCTGAATCACCAGAACTAGTGCTGCAGAACTATGGCCACCCTTTGATAGGTGGGCTATGCATATTTGAAGCAAACTACAGTGAATTAAATCAAGGTTAATTAATTTTTTTGGAAGCCTCCAGCAAATAACCTCCCCAGCTTATTTTAGCAAATATGACCTATTTTTCAGTTCTTTAGTTGGTTACAGTAAAGCATCAACCTAATGACAAATCTCAAGGCAGAGAAACATGATAGTTCAAAAATGTGAGACACTCACTCTGTGATTCTTTTCGCCAGCTCCGTGCAGGCTGCTGTAGAGTTTGCCGAGAAGACCCGGTAGCCACTTCGGGCTGCGTTCATTGCCAAGGAATCATGCAAACCCCTTGGAACTCGAGAGTGAGAAAACACAGATTTATAAGGTAACAGTAGTTTCCTTGGCATCCTCCTCTTCAGCCTCTCCAAATGCTATTACCACCCGTACAGAGACAGAGAGGCAAAAGAGTTTACCAGGAATATTTTTCCCCAAACCCGTTTTAACCACGGCAGGAACAGAGTTCGAAGTACTAAATGTGAACTTGAAAATAGTTCTTTACATGTCCCTTTCAAAAACCACCTGTGGAAGAGGAGATACTATCCGTTTCTCTGAAAAGATCAAAAAATCTAAAGAGCAAGCAGCCAGAAAGCTTAGTTAGAAAGCTGAGCATCAAAAGCAAAAGGAGTAGAAGGGGAAAGAGAAAACCTAAAAGCCTGCAGTGAATTGTTGCAAAACTAAAATCAGAGGGCGGAGGTCGTTCCTAAGACTCCAGGGCGAAAGTGAGCAGCCAGAAGCAAAAGCACAACGCAATTAAACTTATTCACATACAAGGTAAAACAAGGGAGGAGGGCTCAGAATGAGAGAGAGGGTTTCTCCAGGCAAAAGGGATAGTGCCAGAGGGGGAAAAAAGGGGGGGGGTACAAGGTTCCTGGGTGCACAGAACCAGCATCAACGTCAGCTGAGGAGGAGGCAGGCAGGGCGGGCTGTTTCTGGACGAAGAAGGGGAGAAACACCCCTTGGAGTAATGCGGATGGAAGAGGAAATATGAGGGCTTCCCCCTAGAAAAGAAGGGGAAACGGGTGGGGGGGGGGAGGTGAGTAGGCAGGGGAGAAGCGCCAAACACTGGGGCTCCAACGAAGAAGAGGAATGAGAGGAAGGCCCTCCCTTGCCCCTCTCGTTAAAGGTATTAAAATGACTAGATTGGGCGGGAGAGGGGGGAGCAGGCGAACGAGTTGGGTTTAAAACCGGAGGAGGGGGAAGCAGACTATGAATGGGAAAAGATGACTAAGCTAACAGAAAATGCCGGTCTGGAGGGACGCTGAGAAAAAGAGGGCGGCGACGACGACGACAGGAACGGAGCGGACTTTTCGGGGTGGGGGAGAGAGGTTGGAACCTGAGGGAGGCGAGGAAGGGGGACGGGCGAAGGGGTTTTGTGAGAGTTGAGAGGCAGAGAAACGAAACCAGAGGGTGAGAAGCCGGGGAAACTGAAAGGGAGTTGAGGCCAACGGCGGAAGGGCAGACCCCCTGCTCGCCCCTTCCCCACCCCACCCCACCCCCGAAAGAGGCCGGCCAATCCCAGGCGCTGGGCTGAAGGCAACCGGGGCGGCCACACCGGTCCTGCTGTCACGCCCGTCGCGCTGCAGCGGCCGAGGTTTTCCTCGCTGGGACCCTTCCGGGCCTGCTCACTTTCCAGTCCCCACCCCCACCCACGCACCCCCCTCTTTCAGCGCCGCTCAACTCCACCGGCATGCTCGCAGGCATAGAGACGCCACGCTAGAGCGCCACCTTGCGCTCTCGGTGGCCATTTTTTGCAAGCAAATACCCTCTCAGCTCTTAGAAAGACTGCGGCCCTCGCCTGTTTCCTGCAGACATATTGAGTGAGGGCAGCGGGGAGGACGGTCCGCCACTTACCGCTTTTCCCTTCTTTCTCTTTCACGAACACGCGAGGGGAATACGGTCGACTGCCTTTTTGAGAAGTCCTGGTGTCACTCCGTGGGGAGGGGGGCTTCTTTCAGCTCTTCCTAAAGACCATGAAGTCGTATCTTCCCGCAACAAAGATGGCGGCTCCACTTGGAGGACTAACCAACGGCTAAAAGAGCTCGGCCGTCTAGAATGGATCAATCGCCACTTCAAACGAAGTGGGCGGAGTCAGAACGTTGAAAGTCGGAGGGGGCTGCGAGCGGGAAGTTGTCGAATTCTGCTTGAGGTAGAGGGAAGGTGCCTGAGGACTTGGGCTGCCGCTTCAAAGACGCAGAAGGCTGTTCAATCCCATTTGCTCTAAAAATTGCCGTTCAGATAAGATTTGGAAGATCACCGATTCCTTGCAGCCTGGCTATTTAAAAGCGCGGGGTGAGAAGGGGCTCACTTTGCAAATAGGAAAGTAAAAGAATATGCCTAAGAGTAAGTGTAGGGAGGCAAAGACTGGTTGTGTCTATATTATAGTCTTACCATGGCTTTAGTCGTGCTTCCTTATATATTTATGCTTGGAAGTACAGGCTAATGTCTAGTTTCTTCTGAATGATCCGGTACTATTTTGTCCTCTCTAACTGATCTTCTGCGTCGCAAAGTTCTTAATACTGCGGTCTACGACTCTTCCTCTCACCCTCGTTTCTTCAAAAAGAAAGAGAATTGTCCGATAAAAAACCAGCAGGGTCCCCCAGCATCGTTGGTAGGGGAAGTTCAAGACTGGTGAACATATTTAACAAATTAAATAAGTCTTTTTTTTTTATTCTGCTCGATATCAAGTGTTGGAATCACAATGCCGCTGAATAAAATGGATTAAAGCATAACATTAATACAATATATAGAACTGCAGAATGTGGTATTTAAAGTTTGCTACCAACTGCCCAATCAAGAAGATAGAGATGAAACCTTTGAAAAATTAATTGCAGGAATTTCAAATAGACATGATGGAGTGGAAGATTTCAACTATCCTGATACCTGTTGGAAGGCAAATTCTGCCAAATATGAACGTCCCAAGAAATTCCTAGCTTACATTGTTCATAATTTCCTCCTACAAAAAGTGGAAGAAGAAACCAGAGAATTAGCTCTCAGTGACTTGATGCTAATAAATAGAAGTGACTTGGTGGAAGAAGTGGCAGTAAGGGGAACTCTGGGGGAAACAAAAGCAGAGTGTAGCTGCAGTTGTCCACCGGATTCTAGGAAAGCCAATTTTAATAAACTCAGAACAATGATAAGCAAGGTCCCATGGCAGGAGATCCTAACAAGAAAAGAAGTCCAAGTTGGGTGGGAGTTTCTTTAAAAATGAAATTCTAAAGGCACAACTACAAACAATTCCAGCAAGAAAAAAAATGGTGGAAAACTAAAAAAAGGTTAAAGTGGCTTCACAAAAAGCTCAGAGAGGATATGAAAATAAAAAAAGCACACATAAGGAAGGCCAGGTCACAAAGGAAGAGTACAGTCAATTAGCAAAGAATTGCAAAGATGGTATTAGGAAGGCAAAAGCTAAGGATGAGCAGAGGTTAGCAAGAGATGCTAAAAAGAGCAAAAAAATAAATATCAAAAAATATTCTTCAGGTATGTGTGTAGCAAAAGACAGAGAAAAGAACTAGTGTTTCAGGTGCCCAATGAGGCTCCCTTTCTTCCTTCCCTCTCCCAGCACAGAAGGCAAAGCATGGGGCAGGCCTGATAGGCAGGCAGGTTGCTATGAGTACGGTCCCTGACTTTGCCCTTGTGGGGAGTGTTACATCCCTGGCCTCCTCCATTCCCTCTCCAGGCAGGCAAAGCAAAGCAAGGGGAGGGCCTGGCAGTCAGCCAGGTTGCTACCAGGAAAGGCAGAAAGGGGCTGGAGAGGACTGAAGTGGCCACCTAGCAACTCTAATGGCCGCTTTGCAGGAGAGATGGGAAGGAAGGGGGCAACAGTATTCAGCTCAAAGATGAAGCAGGAGCTGCTGCTGCTGCAGGAGGAGAGGCGAGCAGCGCGCAACTAAGGCCCGCCACTGTCCCCTAAGTCTGTCTGGGGCAGATTTTAGCCCTGCCTTCGTTCTTTAGGCAGGAAGGCAAGAGTTTGGGCCTGTAGAGGTGCTGGTGGGGTGAAGGCGGGAGGGGAGACAAAAAGACCGGCAGGAGCTTTTCTTTATTCTCTATCCCCGTTGTTGGCTGGGAGGTAAGGGAGCAGACTGATCTGCTTCAAGCTTTCCCCAGTTATTTGGATGGGAAGATGGGGGCAACCTGGTTGCTCCAAACCTAGCAGCTAAGAAACCCTCCCAGCCTTCCTTTCTCCCATTTGAGGTGGTGTGGTAGGAGTCAGGCTAGCCACACCCACTTGTGCGGTGAGGATCTGCTTAAACCTGGCAGCAGCACCATGAGCTTGGGAGAGAACTGTGGGGCAACAGTGAGCCCAATTAGCTGGTGGTCACAGGGCATCTGAGGGGCTCTCCCTCCCTTTTTTCAGGCTACCAAGGAGAACGGCCGCTGCCTGGTGGGTGGGCAGGCGAGCTCAGCAGCCACCGTCTTTGCTCGCTACTGGTCTGTGCTTCAGAGCTTGGTGGGAAAGCCAGAAAAGGCTTGTCCTCACAGTTGGCATCCTGCTGGGTTTGCTTATAGTGCGAAGCAACATGTTTAGACTCCATGGAAGGTCAGAGGGAAGAATGGGGGTGCTGGCAGCAGCAAGAAAGGCAGAACTTGTCCAACATGGGTAGAGAGGAGAGCTGTGACGCCACGTGCTATGAGATGAAATGGAAGGATGGTCAGCCAGCTGACCAACAAAGGATAGGCCGAACTGTAAATGGACATCAGCCCTAGGGAGCAGGCTGGAGGAATAGGCTAGTGGTTCCCAAAAGTTTTCAACTCACAGCTCCATTTATTTACTTGACTTTCTGGCCTCCCTTCTGCCCCCCCCAACCCCAAGTATTATATTGGGGAGCCACAGCCAGCGGCCAGTAAGTGAAGGGAGCTGCGAGTCGAAAAAGTCTGGGAACCACTGGTCTATGACCCTCCAGGCAAATGTGAAGTACAAATAGAGGGGAGAGGGTTTTAGCTTGAGATTGATAAAAAAAGGTAGCACCTTATTACTTTGAACGAGCTCAAATCTCCAGTCCTGGATGAACTGCATCCAAGAGTGTTGAACAAACTGGCTGAAGAACTCTCAGAATCACTGTCTTTTACATTACTGAAATCATGGAGGATGGGGTGAAGTGACTGATGGTTGGAGAAGGGTTCACGTTGTCCTTATCTTCAAAAAGGGCAAAAAGGAGGAACCAGGGAACTGCAGACCAGTCAGCCTCACATGAATCTCAGAGAAAATTCTGAAGTAGTCACTCTGCAGGGACCTTGAAGACAATGCAATAGTAACTAGAAGCCAACATGGTTTTGTCAAGAACAAATCCTGCCAGACTAATCCTATCTAATTTTTTTATCAGGTAACCTCCCTGGTAAATGATGGGAATACTATATGTAATATATCTTAACTTCAGCAAAGCCTTTGACAGAGCACCCCGTGATATTCTGATTAGCAAATTAACTAGATGTGGGCTGGACAAAGCAACTATCAGATGGACACACAGTTGGTTACAGAATTATACTCTAGAGCAGACCTGGGCAAAGTGTGGCCCGCGGGCCACATACGGCCCATGAGCCGCTCCTGTCCGGCCCACCGGTCGTCACTCCAGTCCGGCCCGATACCGCAAAAAACCTCTTTAGTATTTGTGAAGATTAACAAGTTTAAAATAAAAACAATCATAACATCACTGTTTCATTTTAAAATAAAAACAATCATAACATCACTGTTTCATTTTATTTTTAAGTAAAGTTGGATCGGCCCCCGAACACAGTTCAGGTTTTTCATGTGGCCCCCCCTATAGAAATTAATTGCCCACCCCTGCTCTAGAGAGTGCTTATCAAAGCCTCCTTCTCAAATTGGAAGGAGGTGACAAGTGGTGTACCACAAGGTTCAGTCCTGGGCTTGGTGCTCTTCATTTTTATTAATGACATGGATGAGGGAGTGCAGGGAATGCTTATTAAATCTGCAGATGACATTAAACTGGGTGGAACAGCTAATACCCTGGAAGACAGAAACAAAATTCAGAAACATCTTGGTAGGCTTGAGTACTGGACTGAAACAATAAAATGAAATTTAATAGGGATAACTGCAAAGTTCTACACCTGTAGAAAAGCGACAACACACAGTTACAAGATGGAAAATATTGGATCAGTAATACTACAAGCAAAAAGGATCTTGGAATTGTTGTTGATCAGAAGCTGAATATGAGCCAACTGTGTGATGTGGCTGCAAAAAAGGCAAATGCTGTTTTGAACTGCATTAACAGAAGTATCGTCTCCAAAACCTGTGAAGTATTAGTTCTCCTCTATTTGGCATTGGTTAGGCCTCATCTTGAACTATGTTTAGCTCAGGACAATGCACTTTAAGAAGGATGCCAACAAACTGGAGACTCCTGTTCTATACCTTGGCTGTTGGCCTGTGCCATTCTCTGGATTCTGTTTTGTCCCGTATGCTATTTAACATCTGCATGAAACTGCTGGGAGAGGTGGTCCAGAGTTTTGGGTTTCGGTGTCACCAGTATACAAAAAGCAGGGGAATTCTTGTTTTATATTGCTCGGACTGTAAGCTGCCCAGAGTAGATTCGTTTGAATCTAGATGGGCGGGGTAAAAGCCAAATAAATAAATAAATAAATAAATTCTTACAGAGAAAAAAACTTGGTTGGAGGTATACATCAAACTACAATGAATATATTCCTCACATATTCCTCTCTTCTTGAAAATATGGTCACATTTATAGACAGTTCTTATAACTTAACTCCTATCGGAAGTAAACACAAGGTACACCACAGTCATTGATTTTTCAAGCAGAAAGAAGCTCCAGTTTAAAGCTTAAGGTTGTGAATTTGTACTCGAAAAAAGAGGGAAATTCAGACCTCATTTCACTCCAAAGGTGTATCCCAAACATGGGTACATAATAGGAGGGAATTTACATAGCTAAAGTTGCAAACCTGTACTGATTACACTATGTTTGGAAATGGAATCCTATATGTCTGGTTTATTTGAGATTCAGTATTAAACCCATTAAACACAATGAGAATTCCTTCCATAAAATATAGATTAATTGGACTTAATTTGTAAGGATGGTTAATGGCATAGAATTGCATTGTGAACCTGATGTTTGTAGATGTTGATACTATTAAAATTTTGTGTGTCATTTCAGCTCTTCCAAGACACTAGTGATGCCCTATGTAGGGGGTGGAATGACTGGTGGAAAGAAGTTGTGGTGTTTATTTGGGGTGGAAGTTAAGATACAAGAAGTGTCCGTGTTTTGAGTTAGCAGGAGATGTTGACCTGTGGACTGAATTTCATTAATTGGAATTCGGGGAGGAGGCTCCAGTAATAAGTTAATGCTTTGAATCAAAAATGTATTTGCTGTTTGGGAATACAGTATTCTGGTGGACAAATACAATATTTTAAAATTATTTTATAAATCATCATTTTTAATGCACGCAGCTTTAAGAGAATTAAAGTTTCATGATATGATTTTTTTGTTGTTTAGTCGTTAAGTCGTGTCCGACTCTTCGTGACCCCATGGACCAGAGCACGCCAGGCCCTCCTGTCTTCCACTGCCTCCCGGAGTTTGGTCAAATTCATGTTAGTAGCTTCAGTGACACTGCCCAACCATCTCGTCCTCTGTCGTCCCCTTCTCCTCTTGCCTTCACACTTTCCCAACATCAGGGTCTTTTCCAGGGAGTCTTCTCTTCTCATGAGATGGCCAAAGTATTGGAGCCTCAGCTTCAGGATCTGTTCTTCCAGTGAGCACTCAGGGTTGACATGATATGATTTAGTGGGTAGCAATTAAAATGTAAACCTCTGAAACAGGTAAGGTGAAAACCAACATGAATATGTGCATCTTAATTAGCATCACATTATGGAAGATATTGAGAGCAGATTACCAAAGAGCACTAGAGGTTCCATTATAAACTAATGCAGCAACCAGAAATGGACTTTAAACTAGTTTCAAACCCAGCAAGATGTTGCAGTGCCTCAACTACAAATCTGACATGGAGTGATCCATTCTCACTCAGCATCTGCTGAAGAAGAGGCCTCCACCAATGGAGATACCTTGCATGAGTCATGCTGCACAATAGCCCATTAAATACTGTTCAAATGCTTCAGCTGATTTTATGTCTGCATGAGGATGGGAATCTGTGTGCTTTGTTCATCTTTTATGACTGCAGCTGTTAATGAGATTCAGCTGCTGTCTAGAGATGGGGGTATTCGTACATGGGGGTATTTGTATGTGTAAATGAATATGAATACAGTCAACCCTCGACTTACGAACGGCCCTAGTTACGAACTTTTTGACTTACGAACCGCTCTGATAGAAAAATATAGCCTCGACTTGCAAACTTTATTTCGAGTTACGAACCGAAAAAAAACCCTAAGTCATCTTAGGTTAAAAGGAAAAAAAATAAAAAAAATTCTGCCCCTAGTGGTAGGAACAGATTAACCGGCTTTGCATTAGTTCCTATGGGAACTAATGGTTCGACTTACAAACTGCCCCTCAACCTAAGAACCAAAAACAGCCAGAACGGATTAATTGGTTTTCAGTGCATTCCTATGGGAAATGCTTATTCGACTTACGAACTTTTCGACTTAAGAACGTCCTTCCAGAACGGATTAAGTTCGTAAGTCGAGGGTTGACTGTATCCCCGTCCCAGCTGCACCTAATGCGGGTCTGGCACCCAGGACCAGCCTGTCCACTCATGTGTCCCAGAGCCGTGGAGGTCCCGCTCTTCCCACCAATTGCAGCCATAGCTCCACCATCTCCCTGCTTGGCTGGCCACTCAGCAGCCATGCGGGGAGACCTGTCCTCCCACCCCCTGCCTGGAGTGGCCAGCCAAGCAGGGAGATGGCAGAGCTACTGCCTCAATTGATGGGAAGAGCAAGACCTTCATGGCACTGGGATGCGTGAGTGAACAGGCCAGTCCTGGGGCCGGACCCGCATTAGGTGCAGTTGGGACAGGAATATTTTTATTCGTTTACAAATACGAATATCTTCATCTCTACCTATAGACAGCTCCAGATTTGAGGGGAGCCTGGCAGACATCCCTTTGGTAGACCCCGAGTGGCTTATCTGGAACTGCAACAATTCCCCCAAATAGTTTTGGGAACCATTTTAGTTTAAGGGTCAAAAGAATGCCAGTTGCTGATGCCAAAGTAAGTTTTTTGAAGGAACTGAACAGTAATTGAGAGACACCTATTTCAGGCATATTGGATGAAATTTGGTGTTGTTTCTGACTGCCAAGGGATGAACATGGTGGCAGGAAGATTCCCCCCCCCCCCCCCGTATCCCTTCTACATTGTCTCAAAATCCGCACACAGAGTTGGAGAATCCTCCAGACCACATTTGGGGGATGAAAGCGAGCTTGCAGGTGGGCATGAGAGGAAGTGGGAGTCCTGTTGCATAAGCAGAAGTCATTCAATGTGGACTGCTATTTCAAGCCTTAACAAAATTTTCTCCACTAGTCTGTCCATATGTAAATAAAAAAGTAATACAGTAGGGCCCATGTATCCATGGGAGATCAGCTCCACAATCTACTGTGGATGCCTGTAATCATGGATACAAGGAACCTTATATCCAACATACTGTACAAGAGAGCAGGACAGAGGCCACAAGGGGGCACCCTTGTAGTATGTAGGGCTGTAGGAAACTGCAGATAAGTGAAACTCCAGATAAGGGGGTCCTATCATATACCAGTCCAGCGAAAGGCTGGACTGGATGAATCCCAAGCCGGAATTAAGATTGCCGGAATAAATATCAATAACCTCAGATATGCAGATGATACCACTCTGATGGCAGAAAGTGAGGAGGAATTAAAGAACTTCTTAATAAGGGTGAAAGAGGAGAGCGCAAAAAATGGTCTGAAGCTCAACATCAAAAAAACTAAGGTCATGGCCACTGGTCCCATCACCTCCTGGCAAATAGAAGGGGAAAATATGGAGGCAGTGACAGATTTTACTTTCTTGGGCTCCATGATCACTGCAGATGGTGACAGCAGCCACGAAATTAAAAGACGCCTGCTTCTTGGGAGGAAAGCGACGACAAACCTAGACAGCACCTTAAAAAGCAGAGAGAGAACCTTGCCGACAGAGGTCCGCATAGTCAAAGCTATGGTTTTTCCAGTAGCGATGTATGGAAGTGAGAGCTGGACCATAAAGAAGGCTGACCGCTGAAGAATTGATGCTTTTGAATTGTGGTGCTGGAGGAGACTCTTGAGAGTCCCCTGGATTGCAAGGAAAACAAACCTATCCATTCTGAAGGAAATCAACCCTGAGTGTTCACTGGAAGGACAGATCCTGAAGCTGAGGCTCCAGTACTTTGGCCATCTCATGAGAAGAGAAATCTCCCTGGAAAAGACCCTGATGTTGGGAAAGTGTGAAGGCAAGAGGAGAAGGGGACGACAGAGGACAAGATGGATGGACAGTGTCATCGAAGCTACCAAGATGAATTTGACCCAACTCCGGGAGGCAGTGGAAGACAGGAGGGCCTGGCGTGCTCTGGTCCATGGGGTCACGAAGAGTTGGACACGACTAAACAACAACAAGAAATCATATACCATTATCATTCTTAGGATTGGGGGAAAAAACGCTAATGGAGGTTTCATATACACTTAAGCAATTAATACCATTTTATTTCTGAATTCCTAAATAGGAAGTTAAATGAATAAAGAAGGACACACAGTTCTTTATGTGCACCCTACAGTAATTTTACAAAGTATCTTCAATGGGACAGCCATGGTAAGGTCTGATGCTTTTCTGGCTTTAGTTTATATAAATAAAATATGATGAGAATAAAATGCTGTGCATGCTGTAATAGAATAACAGATAACCTGTCTTGTTTTAAAGTATCTTTAAACTTGATAAAAGACAGATTCAGGAGACATAGCTGGATTAAAGCATTAAATATTCAGAGTCTGTTTAAATTAGAAGACTCTATTTCTGGAAAAAGTTAAAGGATACAAGAGAATCTAAAAAGAAAGATATTTGCAGGCAGTCCAATCATGTCCTCCTACAAAGCCACTGCTGGTTATAGCTGAAGAGAGCTAGGCAGATCCCTTGTGTCTCATGTGATCTAAATCTGTGACAGAAGTCACAGGATAAGCCACTGCAGATTGGTAGATTCTGGCCCAAACAGGGAAGGGGGCTTATCCCAGAAGGGAAAAGTGAGACACCAATTCCCAGACCATGGACTAACTTTACTTCTACATGTGCTAGATGTTTCTTCTGGCCTCAGGAAAAAGTCAGCATGAGGGCTGTGAACATTTCTTGATCAGAATACAATTTGCTGAGAATTCAAAATTAAATTTGTTTTGAAGTATATGTCTAGCTTTCAGGCCTTTGCAAGAAATCTTGACACTTCAAAATCTCAGGCACTTTATATTTTAGGCAACTAGCTGACCCTCTGAGTCATGTTTTGTTTGCTGATTACTCCGTCTATAGAGCTGTTCTTACGGTCACAACTGCTTGATAGAATACATATTTGCATTTAGCTTGTTTTGCTTCTGATCCTTCTGAGCTCTGCTGACTGGGAGGAAAAAGATTGCTGTGCCCTCAGTTTAACACCCTAAAAAGATTTTGCTATGAATCTCACTAGATCATTACTTGGTAGCACTCTTTATTTTGTCACTAAGAACCAACAGTCAGCCAGGGAAGTGGGAAAATATCCTTAACATCAACTTAACTGTAGAGAACGTTGCTGAAAGAAAGACACAATACAAATTAAGCAAAAGTTGTGTCACAGTCCTCAAATATGCCCTTTTCAATATGAGTTTTTTTGCCACAACAATGATAACAGCAACACAATAATAGTAGTAATTAAATGGGAAAGTCTTAGAAAAATGTTTGGAATTAATTGATAGGTGTGTTGTATTACTTTTTAAAGCAATCAAAACTTGAGATTTAATATTTGAAATTTATCGCTGAAAGTTTAATTTCAAATGCAAAATTCGAGTGAGATTTATTGAGTGTGGATTTCAGAGTTGAATTTGAATTCTACAACTAGCAAATTGTTAGTTTTTGTGTAGTTTTATTTCTTCACAACTGTGAATCATAGTATGAGTATACTGCTTAAAGGTACTTTAGAAACAATTAGGCTCCTTTTGCAAATCTAGAATAAAGTCTTTTTTTTTTCTGTGCATGGTAGGGGTTCTTTGTTATGTGAATACAGCAATCATTGTGTTGCCTGAGGGCAAAGAGTCCTTGTTACCAAATCCTGTGACTGAAGAAAGGAAAACTAGATCCAGAGGGAAAGTTGTGTCTAAGCTAGTGACTAGCTGCTTAGTATTCAACGAATAAGGTGACACAACAAAGCTTCAGGCAACAAGATAGTTTGCCCTATATTTGTTCCTGTTCAGCAAATTCTAGAAAGGATAAAATTATGCATAATACGGGGTGTTTTTCCTTCCTTCCATTATATATTTAAGTATTGAGTTTCTGGAAAGTATCCAATATACATTTTGAGAGTCCATAATGCAACCATCTACTGCATGAGTAATTTTTTATATTTTCATCCTTCTTTTGCTCAAGGTGGCCCTCCATTTCTCTTCATAACAACACTGTAGAATTTATTAGACTAAGAGATTGTGACTGACCTAAGGTCACTTAGGGGACATTGTGAGCTGAATGAGAATCTGAGTCTCTGTCCTTCCTATCAAGACAAATACGAAAAGTAGAACCCAAAACTTGAAAATGTGGTACCTTAAAGACTAACTGTTATATGTCAGCTTTTGTGGATACATCCACTTCTTCAGACATTTATCTACAGGGTTGGCACAGGAAATGGATTAGCAAGATGACACTATCACTATTGACACATGTAATTAACAGTAATAAGGTTGATTGCATAAACATTCTGATTTCAATGAACGGTGCCACACTTTCTATGAGATACAAAGCCAGGTAGCAGGAGTCTCAGTCAAGAATTAACTCTTGACGAGTTCCTTACCCAATACAATGAAGCAGCAATTGATCAATTCCCAGAGCCAATGTCTGATTCTGGTGAAAGGCTTAGATCATACACAAGATTGTACGGAGAACTGCTTATATAATAAGCTAAGAATCTCTAATTGATATTTAATGTATCTTTCCTGATCCACAACATTCTCAATTTTGATAGTTTGGGCTGTCTGTTGACATTTCAGATGTGATTACATCACAAATCTCTGAATTACATTTGAGAAGACTACAGCACTGCCTATTACGTATGCCTAATTGTGTTGCTTGTATCTTATATCATCTCAAAAATTAGGCAAAAGGCATCATGACAGAATTATGTCCAGTGCATGTAAATAACCTTGTGTGGACAAGAATGGTCAGACCACCACGTGATTCAAAGCACATTGATATAATCTTAGAACTACAGAGCTGGAAGGGACCCTATAGATCATTGAGTCTAGTCCTTGTCAAGGAATCGAACTCCGAAGCTCTAACTCCACAGCCAAATGCCTAAACCACTTAGCTATCCAGCAGTCCTATATCACTGCATCACTATGTCACCTAGAGCAGTGGTTCCCAATCTTGGGTCCCCAGATGTTCTTGTACTGCAACTCCCAGAAATCCTGGCCAGCATAGCTAGTGGTGAAGGCTTCTGGGAACTGTAGTCCAAGAACATTTGGGGACCCAAGATTAGGAACCACTGACCTAGACGTTTAAAAAGTTACTTTTTGGAACACAACTTCCAGAATCCCCTATCCATCATGGGTCGCAGGGTTCCTGGGAGTTGTACTTCAAAAGAACAATTTTTCTAAGTCCTGCTATCATCAACAAATGAAAAGCAAGCCTGTGTAATTTGTCATCCATCCAGTTCAACTGAACCTGTGAACCACGTTTGTTAGTTGAGCAGAAACTCCATAAAACCTCTCTTTTCTGCTACCTGAGAACGGTAAACCCAAACTCAAAAACTACCTTATGAGCTGTGGAAATGTACTGTGCCACCAAGTAGCACTGTCACAGGTTTTACTTTTGTTTTGTTTTGTATCAGGCCCTATCTTTCAATAGCTCACTTTAGGGAGTATGTTTAAGCAAATCTGATACGGAGCTCACCTTGACTTCTTCCTCAGCTTAACTTGACTGTTTGGATGACTGCCCAGTTTCACCCACTGGTAAGTCTGGCCCTGCCTGTCAGACTGTAATACATGACTAATGGGTAGTATTTAGCTTCATAAGTCAGGAACCCTAGTGAATTAAAGTGGAGCAAAACAGTTGAGTGGTTAAAACTGGAATAAATAGTTTGGACTTTGTTCCTGTGAAAATAAGAACAGTAACTAGTTGAAAAAGCCATTCTTTAAAGTAAAAGGTAAATGCTTATTCAGGTAGTTGCTTCAAATTAAAGAGGACAAAAGGTTAAGTTAGAAACCATATATGAGAATATATTAAAGGTGTATCTTGATAGGTTTGACAGAGTGAAATCGGTGGAAACAGGAAACTCAGGAAAATTTATCATGGTGGGCCCCTAAAGCCAAGGCATTGGGATACAGCCTTGTCCTTCTGTTGCTCCTTCCCACAGGGAACAATAACTATTGTTCTGCCTTTCTTTTCATGATGTTTCCTGTGGGGATCTGACTATAATGGACTTCTAGGCTTTATCCTACTTTCTCTTCAAGAACACAAAGTACTGACATGAGGCCTTTCTCAGAAAAGGATAAGCAAGAGATGGACCTCTGGGGTTTTTGCTCGTTGATCCTTTGATTCTTATCCATCTCTATTGCCAAGAAGTTGGCTGTCCAGCTCTAAGAATTGTGACCACAGTGGCTGTTATAGGTCCTACTGCTTATGAGAAGACACTGCTGTTCCCTTTCCTTGACTGCAACTGCACCACATATCACTGAGATGGTACCTAAAGCAATATCTTGATGATTTAGCTTACAAGCTAGTTCTTTTTTGTTTGTTTGTTTATATGTGGCTTTTGTTCTGTGTGGTTCTTGGGAGGGGACTGCAAGCTGGATCTCAAAACATGTTGATATGTCTTGAACAGGAATAGAAATAGAAACAATTCTAGAATCGAGAGGTTGCACCTGGGTCCATTGTCAGATACTGTACTTGCCTTTTTCTCAATGTTAGAAAGAGGTCAAGGCAAGCAATATGACGTATGGAACTTGGAGGGACTTTCATACTCATGTTAAATTTACATAGTCTCTCCCAGTTGCAGATCTGTAGTTTTCTGAATGCAAGATTTAGACTTGTTGGATTCTCAGCACTGAAATTCAGAACCTCTAGACTTATATTGTGACATAGAACTTACTGAGAATGACCTTTAAAAAAACACACTTTCCCTATATTATTTGTGGGTTTTCATTCATGCTTTTTTTTTTTTTTTTTGGCGTGTGCATTAACAGATCTTCTGTGTTTATGCCTCCGGGCATTTATTAATTCAACAGTGGCATGGAAGTCTCCGCATTCTGCACTTGCTGATCTGGGGTGTGTGTGTGTGTGTCTGTCTGTCTGTCTGTCTGTCTGTGTTGTTTTCTTTTGTTTGAGTAACAGCCAATGGGATCAGCTGCTCAGATTTGCCAACTGCCTGGAAGGAGAAAGCAGGATGTTTAGTAACTTGTTCTAATGCATCTAGGCATCCAGCACTGATTGGGGCTTTAGGGCAACGAGCAATGATAACCCTTATATCTAGCATGAATTGCTGTGCTTACAGCTTTTCGGCTTTCAGCAATTGCCTTTACATGTAGATCAGATCCTTCAGCATTGCCGCCTGTTTTCAACAGAGAATCTTCTGTGCTTGCATGTCATAATAGGAGCAAATCAGTACTCTAGAATTCCATGTTTCTCTACCAAATAGCTTCCTCTCTCCCCCTATTTCTGTTGGGTTTATTTTTCTTGTGCAAGGTGCCATTATTAAAGAATGTAATTTTTGACCTTCTGATGAATAAAGAGCCACAGGCGAGGCAAGAGAGCTATTTATAGCAGCACAACTAAGAAATAAGACTAGGACATTTTATGCATGACCTCTTTTGAACAGCTGCCTTCATCCAGATGTGCACAAGATCATATCTCTTTGAAAGATGCACCAGTTCCTTCTTCCTTTAATTGAGTCTTAACTAATTTCCAGCCTTTACCAGCATTACAGAAAACTCGCTTCCACATTTCAGTGCTCAGCTAGGTATCTGAATATGGAGAGTAAGTTGAGAGATTTGCCTCATGGGGGCAGTAGTTATCTCCCAAATAAGTCATGGAGTGTGCATGTCAAGTGGTTCAGTCAAGTTGTGGAATGCTGGATTATTCATTAAGGCAGGAAGTGATCTTTCCTCACTGGCAGGGGTCAGGTGAAGACTGAAATTATTCATTCTGCCATAATGTTATGCCTTTGTACACCATGCATAACCCTTAATTATATATTTTTTTTACTTCTAATAAAGCTTGCAGTAATTTGCTCAGTATTACTATGCGGGGTGTCAGTCAATACAAGAAATCAAACTGTCAACACATTTTGCTTTTGCTGGTTAATGAAAGAAATAGATCCCTTCACTGCCTTATGAAAGTTCTCCAGGAACTGCATGGGAAAAGCATTTTGCTGATTAGAAGAGTGAATTGGGAATCTGCATGCTTCCTTTCCAAAATCAGAAGATGCCTCACGTAATTGTCTGCTATATTTTGATTCTAGTGTACTGAAAGAGAAGCAATAGCCAGGGGAAATTGGGTCAAAAGCCAAATGCTGTAATCATTCATAGGCTAGGGGAAAAACAGCCTAGAGAATATTGCCTCAAGTTGTAGGATATGTGCTAAATGACTCCTATAGGTACAAATTTATTTATACATCTATTTAAAAGATTTATAGGCTGACTTTTAGGGCAACTCTCCTAAGGCAGTGTACAAAATCAAAACTATAAACTACAATAAAAAATGACAGAACAATAACAAAATATTAAAAACTAGCTATTAAAATTGCCCAGCCCTATCTCTCTGTTGTCACTCAATTAACTAGCTCAATTATATGCCAAAGTAAAAAAAGTACAGTAAGCCCTTAGGCCTGTGGTAGCCATCAGTTGAAGCAAAGTTCCACAAGCTGAGCCTTCTGTGTTCCTGAGCCTAACTGCTCTTACAGGTGATCAT
Organism: Intellagama lesueurii; assembly: GCA_037013535.1. Taxonomy (NCBI): domain Eukaryota; kingdom Metazoa; phylum Chordata; class Lepidosauria; order Squamata; family Agamidae; genus Intellagama; species Intellagama lesueurii. The sequence continues at coordinate 183,319,644 of JBAJHW010000002.1, forward strand.
AACAATGCCGACCCCATTTAGGAAAAAAGATGCTCAGAGAAAATGTCTGTGTTCAGATGTCACGTTAAACCATGGATCAGCGTTGAAAATGGGCCTATGTAGGCTTTGGGTATATGTACTCCTCCCTCTACACTCCTCCAGTGTACATATGGGGAGGGTCTGGAAGCTCCCCAACCCCCATTTTAAAAATATGAACCATTGCTTATCATTAAATTCATAAAGTGTGGTTAACATTAATTATGGTTTGTCTAAAACAGGCCAGCTTCAAAATATAGGTTATGAGGCTCACATTTTTCAAGAACCCAAAGTTCAGTTTAATTGTAGTTTAGAGTTGGTTGTAACAATAAGGAAGGTTTTCCCCAATTCATTGTGCACCCAGTTTGTGATCCTTTTGCAGAAAAGGGATAGGAAAGGAAGATATGTTCTTTGTGAGTAGTGTGACATTTCCTGACAGCTGCACAGCACCCCTGGGATTTCACATGGCTGGGAGTCTCCTCTGACTGACCCATCAGGCGTGGAATTGGCCAAGCTGCAGAGAGGACAGGATCTGAAGCAAGGACTAGTGGAGGTCAGTCTCCCATCTATCCTAAATGCTGCCTACCAAATGTTCCCCTCAGTGTGCTTCCCTAGCTTCCCAGACTGTAACCATGACCTGTTGTGCATGGGGGAGAGCTTCATGCGCAGTTGGGGATTGCTATTTATAGCATTTAAGTTTTAAATATTATTGACTGTAAAAGTGTTGCCTGAAAGTGATGTGCTGTACTGCTTAATTACAGACCTTCCTTCTGTTCCCACCATGGCATCTTTCCCACAGATCACACTGGCTCTTACATTTTTATTTCTTTTAAAGTTTATAGTAATTTGGCCTACTATATTGCAATGACTCCAGGATGGTCATCCTAGAAAACATGAAAGATTAAGGGGTCTTTGGGTACAATTGACAAGAACTGCATGCAGATAAGACTGCATGCTTCCTTGTCTAAGGCAGATGAATGGAGTAGAATGGAAGATGAAAACAAAATCACCATCTCAGCAGCAGTAGCTGGTAGGCTAAAAATAGAACAAAGTCACAACGCAATAGCTATTGAATCACCATTTTGCATAGTAATGTTTCTGCTTGATAGTTGTGGGGGGAAGGACTCAGTGCTGAAACAAATGAACTTCCAGAAGCTTAATTTGATTTTTAGACTTTGTTCAAACTGCTGAACAGGCATAGTTTGCCACTATTTTCAGTTTGTATTTTCCTTTCTCATGAAGGTATATGCACATTTAAAAAGAAATACAGCAAATCCATCTGTGATTGTGCAATTGAATAGTTTTTGAATAATTTTTGAAGGGAAAAAAACCCCCCAAAATGTAAATTGAAAGCAGTGATAAATTTCTCAGGGGAAGTCCCAAGCTAAAATTAAAGATAAAAGCCTCTAGGTTGCACCATGTATTAATTAGTAATAGGGAACACAGTTTGGATTTTCTGCCTCAGGAACCAAAATCTCTTGGATGGCCTCTTCAAGTGTAATTAATCACCACAGATTCCAAAAGCTGAATTCCATATCAAGATGATACCAGCTGTGCTCCATTCCACAAAACCATATTCAAGCTTTCGGGTTTAGGACACTTTCTCAGACATGGTATTAGAAAAGGAAGGGGAGGGAGAGATACAGGGAAATGACTTTGAAATACAGTTTGGGTTTGGGGTGTTGTTTGGGGGCAAAAGAGCTCTCTCCACATTCTCAACTACCTCAGTTTCAGCTGTAAGATAATACTGTATGTTCAGAGTTTTTCCTCACATATAAACCTTTACATCCTGAACATCTGAAATGACAAATGCAGATTGACCTCCTTAGATTCTTTCATGGCTGGAGAAGACACACACTATGAGTATCCTCCAGCAGTGTGAACCCTCCACCTGTAAGGAGGACCAATGGTAAGGTCGTTCATAACAGGAAACCAGCTCCCATAGCTGTTGCAGGAAATTCAACAGCTATGGGAAGCCAATACTTATTAGTACCAACCCAAAGGACACAAACAGCTATCACATTTTTTAATTCCCCGGGACTGTTCTTTAGGGCATGTGTTACACAAAATACTGTTTCCATATGTCTGACGAAGTGGACAGGTCCACGAAAGCTCACATTAAAATATAATAGTCTTTAAGGTGCCACATGTTTTTGTCTTGTTTTTGTTTGTTTTTTTGTTTCTTTGAATTTTCCCTGATATGCTTGCACAGACTAACACGGCTACCTCTTCCAAAACTGCAAGATACATTGTGGGGTGTGGGGGAGAAAAAAGCAGGGCATTATGCTTAAGATTCCAAATATGTATTTTTCAGCACTTTTGAGATGGCATGCCAAAGGTGTTGAGTAGACATAGCTAAAATAGTTACATCTGAGTGCAAAACGGATTTCAGATTGCTTGAAACGAATCTGGGAAAGAGAAAGAGCAATGTCTGTCTCGCCACTTTAAAAAAGCTCTAAGACCAAGCAGTTTCTCAGATCTGTCTCCAGCCTCGAGTTGGACACACAGGACCTTTTGTGAGGCAGAGAAGGGAAGACAGAAAGGGCAGATCAGTAGCGTACTGTTTGTGTACCCAAGAGAAGGAGAGAGTGCTTGGCATGTGGGGGTGGGGATGATACTGCGATATTCTCGATATTCTCGTATCTTCGGCTGTTTTCTTTGGAAATCTGAACTGAAGAGAGGATGGGGAAAGCAGCAGGAAGGGTTTATAGTTCTGTTTTTTTGTAAAGTGACTTAAAAGGAAACAGTCACTTAAAAGTGACTGTTTCTTGGTGAAATAAAAGGGAGCTGTGTGGTTAATACAAAATACAAATGCAAAAGTAGGTGATACCTTTATAAACCACTAAAAAAAATCATAATACAATCTGTGAGCTTTCATGGATCAAGACCATCCACTTCATCAGGTGTGTACCAGTGTGAAGAACTTACCAAAAGTTCATGGCAAGATGGATTTCACCAAGCATGTCTTGCTTAGATGTAAGTCAGGAAAGATGCAGGCTGCATTAGGCCTGTTGCTTTAAAATTACAGCTGAAGCAGCTGTGGTTGGATATCATGCCCCATTTCTTCAAAGAAAGAGGCACAGGCCATGAACATATCTCCCTATTGGGCCTTTCTTTGAAATGGACAGTTCTCTGCTTGGCCAGGGAGATGGGGTGGCACAGAAAACCCAAATCCTCCATCTGGGAATTAGGATGATCATGTAATAAGCTTAGTGGTCTGTAAAGGTATCACCTACTCTTCATTTGTTTCTTGAAGAAGTATTGTGAGCTTTAATCTTTATTATTATTCCCTCAAGTGTATTTCATAAATCTTTGGACTGAACTAGGAACATTGTGGTTACTGATATGTTGTATCATAATATAGCGTCTGAAGTCCACATTCCTTAGATGAAGCACAAGCTTGTAATGAATCTTTAAATAACTCATTAACAAAAGTGAACAAGGTCTTGGCTTCATGGCTCAATTGAAGCATGCTGGGTTGGGCTAAATAGGGTCACTTAAGGTCATGTAGAGATCTGGTATGCCATTTAGTGTAAACCTTGCATCCACGAGGCTATTTGGCCCACCTTCCTTACGAAAACAAACAAAACAAAAACACCTCCCCTCCTTGTCTCTTTCTCTCTTCCTACTTCTGCTTGCATTTTTTTTGTTCCAAAAGATATAGTGCATCAGTGCTGTCCTAATAGGCTTAAAAAAAAAACTTTTGCTTTCCTTCCTCTGTCCCTCCGTGGAGTAGCAGAATAAGTTCTTAATTTCCCAATATCATTAAGTGTCTAAGCTGTCTTCTTAAACCACTTAATGATAGTGGGGAATTGAAAGTGGAAAATACATTTAAACTACCAAGCTCTGCTTTGGTGCTGGAAATGAACCAAAATGGAGCAATCTTGCCCACACTTAAAAGAGTAGCCTCTGACAGGGACCCAGAAAGATGCAGGTAGGAATGCTCTGGAGACCGGATGGTTCATGCTGGCAATTACGTCATCTGGGTGCTGGCAAAAGGAGCAAACCAGCCCATCCCCACAGCAAACTAAACAGTGGTACAAATACCCATGCAGCCACACCCCACGTTGATATTTCTGTTTCTGTTAGCAACTTTGTTTCATTACTCAGGGCCTCGTGATCCATTGACATTTGATCATAGAAACAGTAACTTCTGCCAAAGTAGAGGAAGTATAAGGTGTGCTTCTCAATTGCAGTAGCATTTTCTAGGACTCAAATGTTTAATATTTAACTATCAAGCTTTTCTGTGTACAAAAATCTGAATGCAAAGTTTTCTGTACTTCAGTCTGTGGAAACACTTGAAAGTTAGTAGTAACACAAGTGAGTCTTGCCATTTCTGTTGAAAAGACAAATGAAATCCAGACTGAACTAAGCCTTTTCACTACTTCAATATTCAAATGCTTAGTAAACACTTTTAAATGTATAAAATGATGCCTCTGTATTTCTTTCTGCAATATAAGACAGGAAATAATAAGCATTCTATTATCTTTTATCTTCTCTAAATTTCATCTAACCACAGTCAGGAGGTGGCTGCTCCTTGGAAAAATTCAGTATATCTATATGTTTTGGAGATGAACATTTTATGAAATTAAAACAAACAGCGCCACCCATTTCCAAATTAGTATGATATTTATTTAAGTACTGTAGAAGTCAATCCACATGGGAAGCTATTTTCCTTCTAGTGATTCAGTTCTTTCAAGGGTTCGTGTCTGAGCAATAAAAATTGCAAAATTAAATCCATGTTTACTGATTGTCCAAGATTTCAATAACAGGAAAGCTGTCATTAGGATAATGGAATGTCATTCCTAAGGATGTTAGAGGAATCATTGTGTTGTAGTGTCTACTTCTGACATTTGTGCTCCTATGACTTCTCATTTCTCACAGCCCTGCATAATGTCAGTCCATCTATAACTATAGGAGTCACAGTAATCATGGCATATCCATAAACTTGTTTACTCAGAGGTGAGGCTTACTAAGTTAACTTCTTCTTTTAATAGCTTTATTTAGGCCTGCAGACTTTGGTGACCAGTGATACAGAGGTGGGGCATTTTACCTTTTTTTTATAACTACAGCTCTTGTACAAGAGACACTTGTACAGCAGGCTGAGGCAAAGAGGCAGTCCCGAAACCAGCAAAACCAGGGAGCTGGACAGGGGACAGATTGTATTTGTCTTCAGTGTGGAAGGGATTGTCACTCTCGAATTGGCCTTCTCAGCCACACTAGACGCTGTTCCAAGACCTCCATACAGAGCACGCTACCATAGTCTCTCGAGACTGAAGGATGCCTACTATAAATAACAGCTCTCCAAATACCCATTGTGACGGACAGGCCAGAAACTACACCTGTCCATCGCAATGGAACACTGATTCAGTAGCCAATGGTTGAGCAGGAGGGCGGAACCAAGGAATAGAAGAGGAGAATGGAGGACAGTTATAATCAGTTAGGATTTCAGTTAGCCAGGAGTTAGGGTTTCAGTTAAGCATGAAATAGGACAGTTGGTCAAGGGTTAGGAAAAGAGTTAGAGAATTGGAAGAATTGTTATGAAGAGTTAGAATACAAAGAAGGTTTAGAGAGAGATTGATAGTGATTAGTAGATTGGTAAAGTCAAATAATAACACTTGGAAAGAAATGTATAAGAGAAATGAATGAAATAACACCTACAAGAAATAAATAAACTGTTATGAAGTAATTGAAACTAAATACAAAGTCACCAGCATAGTTCTATGATAAATGCAGTTTAATGAATCTCAAATACTATAACACCTATGATTTACTTGATTCTTTCACATGTTAAACAATTAATAAACAACGTTAATTTTGACATATATGATTCAATGGTTTTAATTGGTAATTGAGGAAAGATTTCCTCTGGTGGCAGCAGAAGTGAAGACAAGAGAAACTGTCATGCCCGAAAGCAAATCTGTTTGTTAGGGAAAACAGACAGAGGAGCTGGGGGTGTGTGACACCCATGCTAAGTGGAATATTCTGGAAGCTGTGGTCCAACAATAAAACATAAATTTCTGTTCTGCTGTGTTCCTCTCCCACTCCCCACTATTCTGTTCATCCTTCAGTTTGGTATTACCCATATTTTCAAATTCCGGTCAAACAGCCGCAGCTGTTATTCCAGCCCTATTCCTGGGTCGGACAGAATTGAGAAGAAGATGTGGGAGGGTGGGGCATGGGGCATCAGCATCCTGTTCAACAGACACTGCTTTTTGGAATGTTCCAGAAACTGAATGTAAATAGCATCCAACTAACTGATGCATACCATCATGTGGCTGCACAGAAGTCTGTCCCACTGCACAATAAATGATACAGGCAAGTAACCCTCTTTACTCACTAGATGTTTCTCTAGCACTTTTCTCCACCGTAGCTTCTGCCTGATGCTGGTAAGTGAAGCCGGCTGGACAAAGCAAAGAAGCAGCCTCAGCCATGAACAGGGTTGAGGAATTTGAACCGTTCTACATGGCGAATTATGGGCATTCTCTTACCAGTGGTGAAAACCAAGACAAATTTACCCCAAATATTACACAAGTACAGTAATCTGGAAGACTTTGTTATATTTACAAAGCACAGATTATTTGGGCCCAATCATTGTTGTTGAGAGCCTAGTGGGGTAAAAAGTATTGGACAAAGATTCTGGAGAATTATGTTCCAGTTGCTGCTCAGCCATGGAAATTCATGTTCAATTCACTCTTTAAACTTCTCACATACCTCAAGCACCCATAAGTTGGAAGTGACTTGGGAAGAAATAACACAAGCATCATTATTGTCTTAGACAGCAGTTTCAGTATTCAAAATGGACATGACAAAAAGGCTTTATGTTTCTATGAATAAGTTTCGCCACATTAGACATGGCTAAGGTTGGCTGGTCAGTCAGTTGGCCTTCCTGCCTTTTAAACACCATTACCATAGAGTAATGATTCCCAACCTTTAGCCCTGAGGACATTTTGGAGTTCAGTTGCTAGAATCGTAACCATTGGCCATCCTAGCTGGGGCTTCTGAGAGTTCATACAAAGCATTTTGAAAGCCAAAGGTTGAGAACTGCTGTTCTAGATGTTCCTTCTTTCTCCCTCCCTCCCTTAAAAAAGCATCCAAAATACTAGATAATTCAGAATAGTTATGAACAGGTAGCAAAGCTCTGTGAGGGTCCCACTTGCTTCTTGATGGAAGCTCTCTGCTTTCAGTTGCCGCACAGTTGGCAGAAATTTGGGAATTGTGGCTTTTTGCCAGGATGCATCTGCAATGGTGAGGAAAGGAGCACCTGCTGAGCTGTTGCCAGGCATGCAGTTATTAATCAATCTAAGAGGGTCAAAGAGCTATGAGGAGCAAGGCAAAAAAGACAGAATGAGCAGAGGGAAGCAAAGTGAGAGACCGAGATGAAGCTGTAAACCAAATATCATGCTCCTGCAGCCCCTACAGTCATTACTTTTCCAAGCCCTGCTCCTGTTTATACTTCCTCAAGTACTGGAATTAGTTCCACCACAGCCCTACAGTAGCACAGGGAATACTGGTGAGAGCCCTATTCAGATAACCTCTAGACCTCAGAACTCCTCCTATGGACACTGACTGTGCTCACATTATTCTTTACAGGATGGAGGGGTCTTTGCCCTTTCTACTAATATGTGTAGAAGTAGTAGATATATAGGTTCCCAGTGTGGTGTAATGGACAGAGTGGTGGACTCTGGAGAACAGGGTTCGAATCCCTGCTTAGCCATGGAAAAATGATTGAGGGGAGTGGAACTGGTAAAACCACTCCTTAACTATATCACTTACCTTGAAAACCCTGTTAGGGTCGCTATCAAGTCGGTTTCGACTTGATACCACATAACAACAACAGTAGATGTGTATAAGTAATGTGACTCTTATTATTATATTCCCCTAAGACTACCCTGAGGAGCAGCCTGCAATAATAAGTATGTGCTATCAAGTTGACGTTGACTTATGTCAACTCTCCCAGGGTTTTCTAGCCATAAAATATCAAAGTGGTTTACCACTGGGACCATGCAGCTTACCCAAGCCCAGACAAATGAAAAGGCATGTAACCTCAGAGTAGGGGACACAGGCTCCAGGTGATCTTGACTGGCCTTTTCTCTGGGAGGCACAGTGGGGATTTTTACTCCTCCCAACCCCTGGCTTGGTAGAGCTCCAAACCACTGGACCAACTGTGATTTCTGAATTCTCTTCAATGGCCTCTGGGTCGATAGATGACTGCATGCTATTATAGAAGGAACTATGCAAACCCTTGTTGTCACACCATTTTACTTGTAAATGGGATAAATGGGTTGCTTCTTTGACCATTATGGAAGGAAATCAGAGAACAGTGGCGGCTGGAAATGAAAAGGAAACTCTTAGGGTGAATTGGAAAGGAGGCCTCAAGCGTCGATACTGAAAACATCTGTGGACATCATCACAACACAACAATGACGAAACCACTGACATTTGGAGGTGATCCTTAAAGATACAGCAATCCTTACAGAAGTCTTTCATTTGAGTCTTTTTCATTGCATTTTTTAATTTCTTCTGTTGTTCCATGTTTCACAAGTTCCTTTGATCTGTTGGTCTCTGGTTCTGCCTTGGCTAAGACAAACACTTCAGGAAAAACTGGTTACTTGTGCAGGATCTTGATGCTTTTCTTGGACATTTGTTTCTTCTCCATCAGGATGTCTCACAAACTCAGTTTCTCCTTGGTGCTCATCATCTCACCAGTAAGAATTAGAGCCATGATTTTTGCTGCAAACCAGAATTATAAGTTTTCCACACAGCACTCCATTCAATTCATTTTGTGACAGTAATTGATCTACACATTCTTTAAGTGAGGCCTTAAATATTGTTGCCCCATTCACTCTCACCAAACAGGTTGCTGGACCTAATCAGAGCTGTAAGTAGGGCAGGCTAACTGGGATTTTGATCCAGGGTGCTGCTAACTAGAGAGTGCAAAAATGTGGTTCCATAATGGTACAAACTCCCCATTGGTATTTGCTTCTAGAAGGCCACAAAGCCACCTGCCCAAGTGCCAGTACTGCCCCCTAGCTGATCTTTTCTAGGGAGAAAGAAATATAAAACAGGCAGGATCACCATGGGACCAATATGGCCATGGGGTGTACCGTTTAATTCTTTTTGGACTCCAGTTCCCAGAATTCTCCAAGAATTTCCCAGCCAGATTTCTGGGAGTTCCAGTCCACAGACACATACATGCTTCATTCACCTAGATAAAGCTAAGGCCACCTTCTAGTCTTTCTTCAGACCTTCATTTTTTCTTGTGATGCTTCCTAAGAGGAGGATGCTGCAATGCTTCCTGGGGACACCACCTATAGAATCACCACCCCCAGAAAGCATAATGGCAGCTTTCTCCCAGGAAGCATTGCAGCAGGAAATAAAGGCTTAACAGGAGGCCTTCTCTTTGTCTGGGTGAGTGAAAGGAATGTGGCTGCAGGTATGTGTTTGTGGGCTGGAATTCCCAGAATTCTGCCTGGGGAATTTTTGGAGAATTCTGGGAGCTAAGGTCCATATAAAAGGGGGGAAATGGTGCAACCCTAATAATGACAGTGATGACAGTAGTAATAAATAGAAAGGTAAGGGTGGAATTGCACTTCTGCTACATGGCTTGGCTACCATGCAGAGATGTGTGACATTAATTAAAATGAGATCTCTTTGTCTTTCCAGAATCACTTGTTTTCCTGTAACTGGATATTCTTGAAGGGGTGACTCCCATAAGAAGAAACAGCTACAGAAGCAGCCCAGCATTACACGTAGGGTAGGGTAACAAGGCATAGTTTCAGCACAACGTTGCACCAAAAGCAAAACAAAACAAACAAAAAACACTTCGAATCGACCCGTATTATAATTGCAGGAAATCCTATGGTATTTGATTGTGTAGTCACAGCTTTAATTATGATGAGATCTCCTGACATCTTTTTCTTTAGTTAAAAGCACTTGTGTGAGGATGGGCTGGGATCAGACTTAACAAAGCCAAGGCCCCTCCTCTATTGAATTCCCATTTCTAAAACTGCTATAAGGTATGGAGAAGAAAAAAAGACTGATACTGTACATTTATTAATACGGAACTTTAAAAAAAATCCATCAGTTATAGAAGCATTTGGGATGAGTTTAAGTTGAAAAAGACTGTAAGGGCAAGTGCTCACACTCCCTTTTCCAGCACTAAAATTCCAATCTCATTATATGATATAATATAATACATATAATACATTATATGTTGTATATGTGGTTTCTCTTCAGATCGTTGTATAGGCCTGAGATACTGCTCCGTGAAGAGTACATTTTCCCCTGTCTCAGTAAGAGCTTCTGCATAACAGATGGCATCATAATTGGGAATAAGATCTTTATTACCAATACCTATTGTATTATCATTTGGGTAACTTAATGCTGACCTATGCTGAAAGCTGTCTCTTTACTCAAGCAAGAAGTATTGCCATTCCAGTGATGACTTGAGATAGGTAGAAGTAGATCAACCTTAGTCTAGCAGAAGAATGGATCTAATTTACAGGCTTCGGGAACAGAGGAAGACCCTAAATATTATACCACCCATTTCCAATGGGATTGTGTATGTGTGTCCACACATGTGAGCCAGTGTGCAAAGGATTATGGGAAAGCAAGCTTTCCCCCTTAGACACTACATTATTTGAGGAGATTTCCAGTAAACGTTATTGCCTGTTGTTGTTTTTCAGTCAACAACCATCCCTTGGCTATTAATTCAGTGTGTTTGGGTTGCTTCTTCTTTGGGTTTAACTCAAGAAATTCACACAGTGCTCACTGACTAACTGTAAATCATTCAGTAGTCTTGGCTCTTCAGGCAGGCCTTCCCTCCTGTCAATATTTGATTTTATTTTATTATAATTTTTTCCCCATCTTGAGTATTATTAATATCAATATTATTGTTTTGAATTGTTTTATTTTAATTTTAATTGTTCTAATGTTTTTATATTTAATGTTTATGGAACCCGCCCTGAGAAGACTTTGTCTAAAAGGGCGGGATAAAAATCAAATAAATAAATAAATAAATAAATAGTCACTCTTTTATCTTTCTTTATAATTTAGAGACACTCTAACGTTGAGCTAAGCTACTGCCATTCATGATATTTTCAAAAGTAATACTACGAAATAATGTTAATGTGTCGAAAATGTTTTGAGAAAAAGGAAAGGAAATACTTTACTGGTGTGCTTACTTAACATGGGAATGAGACAAGACTAGGGTCAAACATTAAACGAAACACACATGCCAGTGATTTAGGCATGCATTCTAATTTGAAGATGTGGAGAATGCAAAAATCAACTAAAGCATCTGTTGTGAAAGCAGCTCCCATCTTCAGCTGAGGAATGAGATGTGCTGGCTTTTCCTTTTCCTATGACAAACAGTTCCGTTCACCAGGCTCACTTAATGTGATTGCATAATCCCTGGGAATCTTGCCTCTGGCTGGACAATAATAAACATGAGTTACAAACATGAATTGAGATATGTCACCAGGGCCAAGAGGGAGAGAGGAGGGGGCTTAATTGGAACAGAAGGAGATGTGTGGGTTATGAGTGGTAGGTGATTAAGAAAGCTCCTCTGAGGCAGGAAGGAGAGGAAAACTATGCATGAATGAGAGATATTCCAGTATGAATGGCAGTAGCTTAGCTTAATGTTAGAGTGTCTCTAAAACATGAGTTACAGTGTGGAGCACTCTAATTCAGTTTAATCTCTACTGTTGGAAAGGTGATAGGGCCCAAGGAGAAGATGTGGAGGTAGATCAGGTTGAAAGAAACCATGGTTCAGGTGAGTAGTAAGGCATCCCCAGCTATTACTGGTGTAAAACTTGCAAAAAGAGCTGTAATAATTTAAGAACAAGAGATGTAGTTTTGTTAGTCTGCTTTGGAAACAAACAAAGGGAAAGAAAACAGAAAAACAATAGTATTGTGCACTTGTAAGAGTAACATATTTCATAGATTTCAGCTCAGGAAGATCAATGCGTGGCTATAAGAACATCAATTACAAAGATTTCTGCTTTCATAGATTTTGGACATAATGGCCAGGACCCTATTAGTATTCACATAAGATTTGTGTAACTTGCCATGGCTAATTGTGTCTAATTGAGAAGGTGACGGAGCCCATCTCAGTCACATGCCTGGTCATGTGCCTAGCTGCACAACCAAGATACGTGCTGGCACCCCATCGATTAGGTACAACAAGTTGGGCAAATCTTATGTAAACAATAATAGGATTCTGTCCAATGTTTTAAGTACCAATTAAGTATGTTCATTGAGCTTAGTGGTGGTGGTTGTTCAATTAGGGTACATTAAGAACAGCTCAGAGAAGATAGGAAGCAGTAATACACTGATCTTTCATAGCAGTACACTGATCTTTCCTAACTGTAGTGCTACCATCTGGTTCTGTTCTTATGGCTTGTTAATACTTCAGGCTCTCCATCAAATTTAGAAAATGTGTTATGATCAGTCCTTGTTTATTTGAAAAAGGAAAAAGTTAAAAACAGGGTTGGGTGTTTGAATTCATTTCAATCCATTCTACCTTTAATTACAAAAGTATGTGTATGGGGCATCTAGATCTCAGAAACATAAATAGCAATGATGTGCTTAGAAGAGTTAATAATAGTGATTTGCAGAAGTTCTATTTTTTCATGGTATTTGTTGTTTAATCTAGGAAAGGGTTGGAATAAGGTGGAGCCCCCAAAGCTATTTTCCTGCTTTTGAAGCAGATTGATTTTCTGTTGCTTTGCCTCTGCTTTTTGGTATAGTTTTTGAGGTTTCTTTAGGGCTTTTGGAGTGCCAGATAGAACACTAATCGGAAAACAGAAATGAGAAATCCAGAAAAAGTTTTCCCTTTAATGTAAAATGAAAGGACTGGTACATGAAAAATGAGAAAATGAAAGAGGCAGCCCCTGAAATAACTCTAAATAAAAGAAATTCAAAAACTTTTTCTGTGTACATTCCAACTCGCAAACACTTACTTGTCAGGCATCTACACACAAAGAATCTTCCCTAAGTAAAGAAGATTCTAGATGCCTGGGTAGCATAAATGACAAAATGGATGAAGCTGGAGTTTAAAATTAACCCGTTATACATACACTGGTGGTTTACCCTATCCTTTACAAAATTAGAAGTTGGTTTATTAAGACAGTCGCCACTGTGGTTTACGTATCGGGCTGTGAAGCCAGAAGTTGGGAGTTCAGTTCCCCGCTGTGCCTCCTGTGAGAAGAGTCAGCCTGTGTAGCTTTGGGCAAGCTGCACAATCCCAGGGCGCCCCCAAAAGAAGGGAATGATGAACCACCTTTGTATATTCTCTACCTAGAGAACCCTGAAAAAGGTCATCGTAGGTCAGAATCGACTTGATGGCATACACACATGCACACAAACACATTTCTTTGTTCATGCCAGAAGCAATCCAGGGATGGTTCTGGAGTGGAAGGATTAGCCAAGAGGATGCTGTTGTTACCCATGGAATTCCCCAGTGCCTTCACAGTCCTCACCTTCTTCAGGGAGGCTCTTTCTATGTCCCCTGTTTATGGACTGTAGAGATGCTACAGAAAGAGAAATATAAAGTCTAGAAGCTTATTGGTATTTTATTCCTAAGTAAGCAAAATGGCATGGTAGCAAATTGCAACTCATTAAGGAGGTGCTGGCTGTGTGCCTCATCATGTTCCACTCCTGTGATTACAAACATAATTGACACTTTGTTAATTAGCTGCAAGTTGCCTCTATGACATACCTGATTTCACTTAAATTCCCAATAGAATTTTGGCCAAAAGGGTGCAAAGAGAAAGCAGAACAAAACTTTATATACTTAATGCTTGCTAGCTGATAAGCATGGTTCTTTGGTTGAAAACAATTAATTTTGAAATTAATTGTTAAGCCAAGATGAGCAACATGCACCTATCAGCACTGCTGCCCCCAATTACTTAAACAGCTTAAAAATTTGGCTTGAAGGAAAAAGAAATTGATTCAAACATGCTGATTTTTCCTCTGGAAGTTAGAGGGCAATTTTGTTATGCATAGAGGGCCATGGAGCACACTCCTGGATGCCTCGCACTGACAAATATATGTTTTATTTTTTTATTAAAAGGCCACTAGGGGACACAAGGGGTTCCCCCCCCCCCCGAAGAAAACACCTATTTTTCTAAGAAAACAGGAGCAGCAGCCCTCCAGAGTTCATGGATGGGCAGGGAGCTGCCTATCCCTCACCAAGGCCATAAAAAAAAATAATAAAAGGCAGCTGGTACATTTTATCCTTTGGGTAACAAAGGAAATACAAGGAGAAGGAGGCGTTGTCTTCTTCCTATCCACTTCTTTTAGGACTTCTTGGTGAAGGCAACTCTCTGAATTGTCCAAGGAGACAGTTGACTGAGCAATGCCATTTCAGTTATAAGGAGAAGGAAAATTTATTCCATGCAGTCAAAATAACACTGTGGGGGGGGTTTACAACAGTAATCCTGGAAGCTCTTTGTGGCCTTCAGTGTCAGTCATGTAATAAGTTGCATGCTGCTTGTGTAACAGTTTGGGACACTGGGGCCAAATTATGCAAACTGCTTTCTTGATTACCATTGTATGCATCATTACATTTTTCCTAGAAGGAATCTGGCCCAGATTTTTACCTCATTTGTTCATTTCCCATATTCTCCTTCCCTCTGATCCTAAACTTCCTGTCTTTATCCTTCTTCTCATTTGTCTTTTACGCCTGACTTTATCAAGTAACGCTGAACATCCACAACCTGATTACCACTGTTGAGTGACTGACACTGTTACCCTCACAAACTCCACCCAAAATGGACACAGTGCCCAAGTACCTTGGTTTTTAAATAGAGATGCACACGATCTTCCTGTTGTTAGTTGGTATTTCTCAAAACTGAGTGTATGAAAGAATCCCAACATATGGCCTCACAGTCACAGCATGACATATCTCCACAAATAGCAGCACTGCCACAAGACAGCCTCACAATTTGTGGCTTCAAATGAACTTAAATAGGCCCTGAAATGTCACATCCGTTAGCTGAAATGTATACAGTTTTTCCAAAGCCAGAGTGGCTTTTGGATAGATCATAGTAAGGCAGTGATACCTGTGTTTTTTTCTGATTCGGAAATATTAGACCCAGTAACTTCAAGTAATAGCAGAAACAGAAGATATAAAAACAGAGCTTGGAAAATTACTTGAATAAAATGACATACTTAAGCTTTTGATAAATGCGGAGTTTGCAGATGCTGTTCTGTAACTCAGAGCACCATCCAACCACCACTCATTTATGGATGGTTTCACCATGTCATTAGACTAATTTTTCTTAAAGGTGTCTTCCCAAGCATTGCTTAAAAGGGGAAACAGGTCAATTCTATGCTTGTTTGTCTGTACTATATTTAACAAGATTTAGTCCTAAATCAGTTCACATAGGTCTGTGGCCACAAATGTGAAGCTGTTGAGTACAACAACTGTTTAACTTGCTAAGTAAATCAAGGTACTGCTTCATTCTTGTTTTGAACAGGTGCTTTACAATGGTGCTGGATTCCTGCATATCTATGTGGAAAGTGATTTTCACTTAGTATACTCAAGTAAAGCAAACACACCACTAGTGCAGTGTTGCAGAATTCCATGCACATTCACGAACAATGATGTGGAATATAGTTTTGCAAATGCATGTACCTTTTGCTGAGGATTTTTGTATATCACATAGTGTACAGCAGCATACCAGTTTTTCTGGAAGAATCAGGTGCAAAATAGCTAGCTACTTTCCAATCTCCCCCTTCTTATAAATTCTCTAATTATACAAAGAACAAAACACACCCCAGGACCTTGGATGTGAAACTGATTTTGTTACATAACTCATTTCTTGCCTTACTATTCCTTTGGAGAAGTAGGAATATAGTACACAAGGCTATAGTTTTTGCTGAAGCAAATCCTGTAGCTATAGGACCATGCAAGCTTTTAAGTAACACAGAGTTCTTCATCAGGAAGAATGGAAAGTTGTTTCTCTACAGTATGAAAAGATAACAATGTAGGTTAATATATAAACGGTTTAACCACTTCCAGATGTAGTACACATAACACATTGACCAGTAGGAGGGGCAACTGTTCTCACTGTCTCATCAGAAACAACAAAAATGTTGTAGTGCCTTAGTGCAAACAAACAAACCCCAAACAAAAATAAAACAAAAGTATTGTGTGAAACAATCCTTTCAGTTCATTGTGAGCTTTTGTAGATTACTGGGTTGTAACTTCCGAAAGCTCATACTGTTAAAAACAACAACAACAAAACCCAGTAATGTTTAAGTTGCCACAATCCTTTTGTTTTTATTTTTGATCTCTTATACAGGATTTACTGTGGTATAAACATCCATAGCTCTAATCTAGTCAGGTTTTAAAGATCAGATAAGGCTCTCAGTTGTTATAAAGATCACAGCTTCTGTATTCATAGCCTAAAGAGAAGGCTTCTATCTTAATATGCAACATATAAAGCTACTCTTATTTATGCATAGACTTGTAAATAGGATGCAAAACCTTTCAACCAGCCATTTTCTCACAACCCTGTTTGATCTCAGTCTGTACCTATGTATTCAGACTTCAGAGCCTTGATTGCAGTAACAGTCACCACCACACCTTCTTCCTCTCTTGGGCAGATAACTGAGCAGTTACTGAGCTGCCAAATTACATAGTGGGAATCTCTGCAGGAACAGTTAGGTCAGAGTACATTTCATATGCTTTAAAAATATAATACATATCTAAAACAGCAGCATGAAGTAAAACTAGACAACATATGTGGTGTGTGTGTGTTTGTGTGTGTGTGTGTACCAGATAAATGTGTGTGTAATCTTCTTTGTTTTTTCCTGTGAGGAAAGAGTTGGTTGCAGTCTCTTTTAATAATATGGGGAGTAAGTGTGCAGTCTGAGATAACATCCAGTTTGTAAGATGTAATGCAAATCCTTGAAGAAGGGATTTCACAAAAGGCTAGAAATCCTGATTGAGCACTCCTTAGAGATCTGCCTTATCCCTTATTTGAAAAGCCAACATGTTGCACAATCTGCTCAAAAGTGGCACATCCAATCAGAGGAGGAGAAGCTTGTGCATCCCCTACTCCATACTTGCTCTTTGGAAATCTTATCACAAGGCAACCCAAGATAAAACTGCTCCTTTTAATCTCCTCTAAACCTGTTTGTCCGTATTATGTTCATCAGTACCATGCAGTGCTGGATTAACTGTTATGTAAATACAGGATAGAATAAACGGTCATTGTCATCTAACTATCTGAAAATGAGGGCATGCCCATGACAAAGGTCTATTAAGATTTTTGTATGAAAACTAAAGTTTCAGTAGCTTGTCTAACAGGAGATGCATATAGACCACCACGTTATTTATAACTGGCAGGTTTGAGATGCAACATCAGTATTGTGTGGACAGAATTATTGTCTTTCCGGAGGGTGATGTTCCTGTGGGTCCATAAGACTTCAGGAGTCTTAGGGGCCCACAGAAACAACACCCTCAGGAAAGACCCCTAAATCCAGAAGAGTTGTTGTCATTATGTTGTTGTTATGTGCCATCAGGTAATGTCTGGTTTATGTTGAACCTATGAATGAGTTGTTATGAAAGAAATGGGTGTGCCTCAGCACTTGATTGTCCTGATGCGTAACCTGTGTTGTGGACAAGAAGCTACTGTTAGGAAGAATATGAAGAGACAGAAGGGTTCCCTAGAGGTGAAGGAACGAGACAAGGTTCCCTTTTAGCTCCTTACCTGTTTCATCTGTATGCAGAACATACTACATGGAAAGCTAGATTAGATTCAGAGGAAGGAGGAGTGAAAATTGGTGGAAGAAACATCAATAATGCAGGATACGCAGATGACACTATCTTACTGGCAGAAAGCAGCAGTGGCTTGAAACTACTTTTAGGGGAAGTGAAAGAAGAAAGTATAAAAGCAGGGCAGCAGTTGCACATTAAGAAAAGAAAAATCATGACTACAGAAGAACTACACATCTTTAATGTTGATCATGAAGAAATTGAGATAGTGAAAGATTTTTCATACCTTGATTCAGTCATCAATTCAAAGGGTGACTGCAGCCAAGAAAAGACTGAGACTTGGTAGGGCAGCAATGAAGGAATAAGAAAAGATCATCAAGTGTAAGAAAGTGTCACTGGAGGCCAAGACCAAGATCATCCACACTCTTGTATTCCTGATCCCCATGTATGGTTGTGAAAGCTGGACAGTAAAGAAAGTTGAGAGGGGGGAAAAAAGATTCATTTGAAATGTGGTGCTGGAGGAGAGCTTTACAGATACCCTGGACTGCCAGAAAGACATACAAGTGGGTCCTGGATCAAATCAAGTCTGAACTATCTCTGGAAGCAAAAGTGCTGAAGCTGAGGCTGTCCTACTTTGAGCACATCAAAGGCAGGATTCTCTGGAAAAGCCAATAATACTGGGGAAGGTTAAGGTAGCAGAAAAAGGGGAAGTCCAAATAAAGGAAGCTATGGGCTTGAGTCTGCAGGAGCTGAGCAGGGCTGTTGAAGGCAAGGCATTTTGTAGATTGCTCATTCACAGGACTGCCATAAAGTCGGAGGTGTCTTGACAGTATTTAACAACAATAACAACATGAATGAATGCCTTCAAAAAGGTTCTGTTTTCAACAGACCTGTTCAGTTCTTCTAGACTCAAGACTATGGCTTCGTTTATTGAGTAAATTCATCACTTATTTGGTCTTTGTCTTTTCCTGTTGCCTTCCACTTTTCCAAGCATTACTGTCTTTTTAGTGAGTCTTCTTATGATGTCCCCAAAGGATAATAACCTTAGTTTCGTCATTTTTGTTTCTCATGTGTGGGAGGAATTCAGGTTTGATCTGATCTAGAACCCAGTGTTTTTTTTTTTCCTGGTGCTCCAAAGCTCTCATCCAGTGCCATATTTCAAATGTCTCATTTTTCTTTCTTTCAGCTTTCCTCACTGTCCAAATCTTGCATCCATCCATACTGTGAATGAATGTATGCGTTTCAAAGGCTCAGTCTTCTGATTTTTTGGCCGCAGTCTCCATTTGGACTGATGACTGAACTAAAATCTTCAAAATCTTCAATGATTTCAATTTATTTATTGTCAACATTAATCATCATCATCATCATCATCATCATCATCATCATCATGTGCAATCAAGTCAATCCTGACTTGTGGAAACCCTTTTCAGGGTTTTCTGAGTGGATAGTACTCAGAAGGGGGTTGCCATTCCCTTCTTCTGGGGGTGCCCTGGGATTGTGCAGCTTGCCCAAGGCTACACAAGCTGGCTCTTCTCGCAAGTGGCACAGTGGGGAATCAAATTCCCAACCTTTAGCTCCACAGCCAGATACCCAAACCACTGAGCTATCCAGTCAGCATTGTCAACATTAAATTTATGTAATTCTTCTGTGTATATTATTTTTGTTTTCTTTACGTTCAGCTGCATACCTGCTTTGGCACTTACTTCTTTCATGAAAAGGTGTTTCAAGTCATTGCTACTTTCTGCCAGGAAGATGGTGTCATCTGCATATCTTAAATTACTGATGCTTCTTCCACCAATTTTCACTCCGCCTTCATCTCTTACTCAGATTTCTATGTAATTTCTGCATACAGATTGAACTGATAGGGAAATAAAATACACCACTGTCTGACAACTCGGCCAATGAAATCCATTCCCCCCGCCCACTCCATATTCTCTCTTAACAGTAGCTTCCTATCCCAAGTACAACATGCATCAGGAGAATCCAGTGTGGGGCGCAGCTATTTCTCTTAGAATTATTATTGCTTTTCATGATCTACATAGTCATAGACTTTTCTGTAATCTGTAAATCAATGGGCTCTGTGCTGGTCTTTGCTCATTAGTTGTCTTTAGCCAGGTTGCCATTTTTGTTGTTCTGATCACATAGCAATTATTTATGTTGTGTGGTTGGTGGGTTGTCTAGTGGGCACCAACAGGCCATATGGAGCAAGCAAGGCCTCCAAGGATGACTGTAAAGAGCAGGCAGATTGATGCCAGAGAAGACTGACCATCAGATTGCCTGGCTCCATAACAGATAATCTTTAGTATCTTCAATTGTGCCCAGAAACGAACTGCAGTGTAGCTCACACAGCACTGAAGGAACTTGTTCCGTTAAATAGTTTCCAGTCAGCTTCCTGGTCACTGCATGTTGCACTTCCATGGCCACATGAAACAAGGAGTCAGGACTCCTCTATGCTTAATAGTAGTGTGGAAGCACACATTTCTGCAGATGTAGCTTGTGGAAAAGTTCACTTCTCCATCTCTGCCTAATAGGGTAGTTTAAGGCCTCACAATATCTCATCTCATGACCAGTAAAGATGAAGAGGCCTTCCAACTACTTTACTTGTAATCATTAAATTTACAATTTAGTTTGCAATCTCTGCCATGAGGTGTTCCTTTGCCTTTGTCAGTAACTTCCTTTGGAGCCATTGGAGGTGATAATGCTCACCCTGTTATTATGGGAAGGGGAAAAAAGTCATGTGGCATCTAATAGGTTTGTTTTGATTGCTTTTTGAGTTACAGTCTTTTATCCTAACCTTCCATAAGCCTGTTCATCTTTAAGATGTCACAGGACACCTTTGTGTTTCCTGCAACAAACTAACACGGTTTGCTGCTCCTTGCTATGAAAATGTCAATTGGTCTGTTGCTGTGCATGCAGCTCCCATTCACAGGGCCTATACAGGCTATGGAGGAAAAGATGCCAACTTTATTTGCATTCTATATGGTGAAAGACAACACCAAATCCAGGCTAAGCTACTGCAAGCAATCATGCCTAGAAGACAATTATTCTCTGAGTTGAGGCAGTGTTGCCAAAATCCATTCAGCAGCTACCTCTCTCCCCAACACAATCATTTCATAATTTACACTGTGCTGTCATACTCTTCCAGGAACTGACTTCTTCCTTACAACAGTACAACGATTAAGAACACATTATAACCAAACCGATAAAATTAATCAGGAAGTGTAAAAACACTTACACACCCAGAAACTGGATCCAGCATGTCATTGTCTATGTGCAAGTAAAGTTACTTGCTATTATTATCTATATTCAAGCAACACACTAATTATGACACAAAAATAGCCTGTTTGGTTAAAAAACCTGTTCCTATTGTTAGCCTGTTTGGATAAGAAACCTGTTCCTATCCAAGTGGGGTTACTCATCATATTCTAGCTGGATCAGTCTATTAAAAAATAAGTGAAACAGGGTGGTCATATAAACAGGAGAACAAGCCTGCTGTAGCTTTCATAACGACATAAGAACATAAGAAGAGCCTGGCTGGATCAGGCCGAAGGCCCATCTAGTCCAGCTTCCTGTATCTCACAGTGGCCCCACCAGATGCCTCTGGGAGCACACGAGACAACTAGAGACCTGTCTCCTGATACCCCTCCCCTGCATCTGGCATTTGGAGGTCCCTTCCTTTTAAGCCTGGAGATGATACATCCCCATCATGGCTTGTAACCTGCAATGGACTTTTCGTCTAGAAATCTGTCCAATCCCCTTTTAAAGGCATCTAGGCCAGATGCCATCACCACCTCCTGTGGCAAGGAGTTCCACAGACTAACAACATGCTGGGTCAATAAATATTTTATTTTGTCTGTTCTCACTCTCCCAACACTCAATTTGAGTGGATGTCCCCTGGTTCTGGTATTGCGTGAGAGGGAAAAGAGCTTCCCTCCATCCACTTTATCCATCCCCTGCATAATTTTATATGTCTCAGTCATGTAGTGATAGTGGCGTGATGGGCTTTCAGCAGGTGTAGCTTGTGGTACAAGCTACATCTGCAGAAATTTGTGCTTCCACACTACTATTAAACATAGAGGAGTCCTGACTCCTTGTTTCATGTGGCCATGGAAGTGCAACATGCAGTGACCAGGAAGCTGACTGGAAACTGCTTCATGGAACAAGTTCCTTCAGTGCTGTGTGAGCTACACTGCAGTTCGTTTCTGGGCACGATTGAAGGTACTAAAGATTATCTGTTACCGAGCCAGGCAATCTGACAGTCACTCTTCTCTGGCGTCAATCTGCCTGCTCTTTACAGTCATCCTTGGAGGCCTTGCTCCATGTTTCCTTGCCTTCAGAAGCACAGTTTGTTGGAACACAAGACAGGACCTTGATAACAGTGTCAATGTTACAGTGTGGCCTTGTCTTGGTAAATGTGGTTGGTTCCCTCTTCTTTAGCCTTTAGGCAAGAGGCCAAGTCTCACGTTGTAATATGTGGGCTTTTGGGTTGTTCTGACTTTGCACCCTACTCTAACAAATGGTTCTTAGTGTTTCTGTTTTGGACAGAAACATCTTAATAAACCTCTCTTTACAAAAGAAATTGGCTTTTGCAGCTCCTTCACCTCCAAAGCCATTTGAGCTAGTTCTGCTGAAATTACCTGTTCTCCTGAACAATTAAAGGTGCCGCAACCTTGTTTTCTTTAGTAGCTTTGCTCTCTAACCTTGGAACAAATTTGGGACTGGGGTGGACAACTGTGGCCGCCACAGTTGGGCAGCAGGTCCCATCATCCCTCATCATTGGCTGTGGTGCTTGCCAATTCCCAAGGGCTAGCAGAAGTCTCAGGAAACTGCTCTCCTTGGTCACCAGGCACAGAGGCATGTCTCAGGGAAGCAGTGCTGGAGGAGGAAGAAAAAGTATGGATTTACTATGGAGGCTGTCTTCAATGTCTGGGTGCCCATCTCCTCCTGGTGTCAGACTCAGCAGGAGGCTGTCTGTCTGTCCTGCTCCATGCACAACGTTTGTTTGGACTGCTACGTAGGAAGTCTCCTCTGTCTATCTGTCGATCTCTTTGTCTTCTCTTACTCTTTCTCTCTCTCACACGCACATGTATGTGTTACTACTGGCTAGGGGTGATGGGAGTTGCAATTCCGCATCATCTGGAGGGTCTTTCCTCTCGGTTATGAGCTGGCCTATGGATAGATTGTTACATCTGGATGTAGAAGGACCAGATTCAAATCCTTAATCAACCATAAAATTAACTCAAATTGTGTTTACATGAGATGAAATCAAAGAGGCATCAGCTTGCCAGGGTTTGAAATTTTGTATGTATAGAATGTTAAAATAATTAAGGGGAATGTAAAAATGCAATCCTGAAAATGTAGCTTAAGAAAAAGAGGTCTGAACAGCAGAGTGCAAAAACTAACTGCAAGACAATCAGCTAACTCTCTATCCAAAGCCACCGCAGGGAATGCAAGGTCAATGTAAAAATCACATTGCTTCACAGAGGATGTATTTCCAAGCAAACTAACTCTTGAGGATGGATATGTGTAAACATTGATAAGGAAAATGAAAACATTTGGGGGGGGGGGGAGTATTACACCATGAAACTGCTAGAGTACTACAATGCAGTTACAGCAGATTGGTACCCTCCCAGGTTTGTTCATAAGCATTCTTCATGCCTCGTGGTGGTGTACCCAAACAGATTGCTAGGGAAGCAGTTCATGTTGCCAGCAGTTTGCTGGGTTAGCAAAAGCAACAGAGATTTCCATAGAAAATTTAGAGGATGTGTTTCATACTGATGTTAAATGGTCTGGTAGCAAAATGTTGGTACATGGCAGCCATGACAGTTGGTCGCAGAAAAATAAAGAAATGAGAGAAATATAAATATAGGGAAGCAAGACAGAATCACACATACCAGGTATCAGCAACACAGCTACCAGGCACTGGACACCAGATATCAAAGAGCAGGAGGCAACAACGCAGCTGTGGACTTCATTTGCTGAAACCAGCAACATACACAGATGAAGAGATCCTGTTTTTACCTCCATATATGCAAACTGGTACATGGCTGGCTTGGCTGGGTGATTTAACACTGTTAAATAATTTTCTTGTGTGTCTGATTATGCTTAAAGGCTAAGAAATACATTTTACTTTCATATATTTTCACTTTTAAGGATTTTGATATTTTAAGAAATATTCTTTCTTTTTTTTTATTGTGACTTTTTAGGCTATAAGTTCCTGTATTTTTAAAGAATGTAATTAAAACATTATTTTTGGTATTTTTATCATACCTTTTATGTGCCATAATTTTTGAATTGAAATATGAAGTTCTAGTTTATATCTTTTATAGCTAGAAGTTTATACAGTAATTGAATTTTTTTTCTGATTTAACTATTTGCCTGCAATTTAAGTTTAGTCTTCACATATTTTTAAGCATTTGTACCTATAACTGTACTTTCTTGTAGTTGTATTATTTTTTTGTAAAATGAAATAACCTGCCTGTAACTTCTCAAAAAGTTATATGTTCTCAAGAACGCTTAGTTTTTGTTTGGTTTGGTTTTGTTGTTGTTGTTTTTGCATAGAAGCAATGTATTTAAATTAAGCTTGTAGAAATAGGCAAGCTGATGTTGCCTAGAATCATTCCAACAATGAAATAACTTCACCTTGATACTCAGATTAACTTTGATATGATTGGCATGGTTGTCTGACTTCACACTGGAATTAACCTTGTCAGGGTTAAAAATCAGCTATGATGAACCACCACAGACTCAAACTGCCAATGAGTCTTATAAAGGTTTATAGTGTTCACGGATAATTGTTCGAGTGTCATACTTTTGACCTCAACAGAACCAGATTCAAATACTTAGGCAACTATAAAATCAACCCAAGCTGCATAATCTCAAACATGAGATTAAATCAAAAAGACATCAACTGGAATTATTTTTCAGTAAGCAGAATTAATGAGGCAAGAGCAGGCAGAATGTGGCTCTCCAGATGTTGTTAGACTGTAACTCTCATGCATTATCACAGTTGACTATGTTGGCTAGGGTTGCAGCTGAATAACATTTATTCAATTCAATTTATAGTCATTGAACGTATATATACCGTGTACACATACAACGAAATTCACAAAGAACACTCAGAGACCAGACCAAAAGACGCACACACCCTCATAACAATCCCTAAATCCCAGAACCCCGCCTAAAGCTCATAGTATCCACACAACATACAACACAACAGACCAAGTAATAGTAATACAGTCCAACAACTCACTGCTGGTAATTCTTAAGTTCCTTGTTAAGTGCAATTATATCTCTAGGATAAAAACTGTTCAAAAAACGTGTCGTCTGAGTTTTAATTGCTCTGTATCTTCTGCCGGAAGGCAACAATTCAAAGAAGTTATAAGCAGGGTGGGAAGAGTCTCTGAGAATATTTAATGACTTCCTCAAGCAGTGAGATGCAAAGATGTTGTCCAACATATGGAGGGTCATAGATTTCTGGCCTCTGCTATGTGGCTAGACCTCTATATCCACTCAAAGAGGAACCCCATTGGACTCATTAAGGAATATGACTAGATAAATGTGGTTTCCTTGCCATTTTTAAGTAGTCCCACTGATGCCTTAAACTGCAGTTTAAACTCATAGAAATTTAGGCAGATTCAGCTTTTCCCACTCATTTATTTCTATTTCAGGAATGGCTTCACTGCTGAATGTCTGCATGTCTTAAAGGCCGAGAAGCAGGACCCCTAAAAGATGGCATAGGCAATGGATGACCTTAGTAGTCTCTGTATCTGCCATACCTGGCACTGTGCAAAGGCTCAATTAAGACGATATCTGGCAGCCAGCCCTTGAGATAAGGTGGGAAAGATAGCTGGAACAATTTTAATTAAGCATTAGCTTTGTGCATCTCTCTCACACATCCTACCCATTAGATGTGACACAAGGAGGGCAGCCACTCTGCCCAGTTCTGTGGATGGTGCCACCTCTGCATTGGTAGTGTGTGGTTGCTACACGTGTTATGGGAGGTTCCAAGATAGGTGGAAGATGTTACAGATACTGCCCCAGTGTGGGAGCCACCATCCTGCACAACATACATGTGGACGGAAGACCTTGGCCCACTCAACTCAGTGGAACTTGCTTCCAGTTAAACATCTGTGGGATCAAACTGACCAGCTTCCTTGGTTGTTCCTGGTGTTTTGCCTTTAAGAGATAAGAAAAAGGCAGAAATCCAGTGTTGCCTGTTTTGTCCTCACTCTCTCACTACTCTGGGGAAACTGATCTCTTCTTCTGTCATGTGATTGATAAAAGCTACAGGATCCTTAGCAACCTTGTTCACCCAAGTGGATGGCATGGCGTTTAATGTTGATTTTCACATCCTCCAGTATCTGGGTGAATCATTTCAGTCAGCTCCCTTTGGGTAATCTCTGTAGTTTGTCAATGGCAGCAGCATTTCAGAAGTGAAAGGCACTCTGTGGGGATGATCACCTTAACCCAACTATGCAGTTTGGCTCATGGGTGAGGATTCCTGTTCTTAGCATAACCCATTTCCCCTGGTGTGCCACACTGTGCCTGACCTGAGATGTTCCTACACAATACTTGCTGCACAGCCTGTCAGGCTTGTGAAGTCCTAAGACACCTGTCTCTTACCTGGCACCTTCCAGATGCATTGGACTATAGCTTACACCATCAAACTCAGCAAGACAGTTCCAGCAGGGACTGGGAATGATAGGAGCTGTTGTCCGACCCATCCAGAAATCACCCAAGTGGCAAAAGAGAGAACTCTGTTCCCTTTGATGAAGAGGTTGGGGAAGGGTGAGTTCCCTTGTGCTTTCAAAGGAGTAGGGGGAGGGGGCGGCCTCCAGCCTTCCTGCCCCTCATGCTCCCCATTTTGTTTTTAATTGTTGCCATAGGAGGATATGGTTTTTTAAAAAAAGTTTAAAAAGTACTCCAGGGTGAGGGAGTGGAAGCAGTCCTTAAAAGTTGGATGCTTCAGGAAATGGCCAACTCCTGCTTTAGTAGTTATGGAGAAAGAGGGGGTTCTAATCAGCTCAGCTCACTGGCTTTCAGCCTAAGAACAGAGAGCCAGTGTGGTGTAGTGGCCAGAATGATGGGCTGGGACTGAAGAGATGTGGGTTCAAATCCCTGTTCAACCATGGAATCTCACATGCCTTGAAAACCTGGCTGGGATCACCGCAATTTGGATGTGACTTGACAGCGCTTAAGGTAACATCCTAAGAAGACTGACCCTCAGCCGGTAATTAGTTCCCATTAAACTTTGTGGAATTGTTTTATTATTTGTTTAATAATTATAATAATAATAAAAGATTGGATTCCTTGTGGTTCCTGGGTCACAACTAATAAGATGATTTGCTGTTAAAATTGGACTCAGTTAATAGTAGTAGTAACAGTAGTAACAAGAATAGTAATGCAGTAGTAAGAAATAGTGCCAGAGCTTGGAAGAAATGAGCTACAAGTAATGTATCTAGTTGCAACTAATTACTATTTGTGAAAGTGGAGTGCAATTAAGTTACATTTTTAAAAAGTAGCACAACTGGTGGTTGATACTGTGTTATCATAGCTACTTCCAAAAGTTCCTTTTAAAGGGCATTTCTAGGTGTTTGGTGGGACCCTTGTTGACAGATATTTTTCAAGTTTCATGCCCTTTTCTTAGGAATGCTAAGCTCCGGGCATATAGCGGGAAGCAAAGGAGAAACAACCAGGGACTTTGTCAGCCGGTCGTTAGAGGGCTGCTCTGGGGTTGATGGCGCAACGGTGCCGCTCCTGAAGTACCGGAGAAGCTTGAGGAGCGAGCGAGCGAGCGAGCGAGGGCACGGACGGGCGTCGGGTGTCCTTCCCAGAGGCTGCCTGCGGGCGGCAGCAGAGAGCAGCGCGCCCGCGTGCCCCTGTCCTCTCGGCCGCCTTCCTCCGTCGGCGCCCATTCAGCCGAGGAGCGCCGGCAACGGCGGCGGCCGCTGGTGGCTCTCCGGGCGGCGCCCTCGGTCCGCGCCGTGCGGCGGAGCTCCATGAAGCTGATGGAGGGAGGCTCGGCCCCCGGCGAGGGCGCCCCGCGCGGGGCTGCCGACGAGGTGCTGCTCTCGGGGCTCTTCGGCTTAGCCCCGGCTCTGAAGCCCAACTACGCCCTGAGCCTCACCGGCGGCGCCCAGCTGCTGATCCGCCGCCGGCAGGACGCGGCGGCGGAGCCCTCCGGCAGCAGCAGCAGCAGCAGCCCCCCCGCCGCCGCCCCCGCCGCCGCCGCACTGAGCCTGTCGGACTGCGTCGGTTGCTACGCTTTCCAAAGCCCGGGCGCCCCGGAGCCGGCGGCCGCCTACTTCACGGTCTTCTGCTACCCCTTCAAGAAGAGCTGGTGGGACTCGGGCGCCTCCAGGCACCGGGTGGCCAAGACTTTCTGCGTCCTGGCCTCGCCGGACGCCGAAGAGAACCGGCGGGTGGCCGAGACCTGGGCCAGGAAGATCCGGGAACTCGCCGCCCCGCCGGACCTCAAACTGGCTGGTGAGTCCGGGAGGGGGAGGCGCCCCCCCCCGAGACACCTGCGCGCAGAGCGGCGGCGGGGGGGGGGGGGCGGGCGCAGGCGGCCCCCGAGGGTGGTGGCCACCCGCTGCCTTCCGTCGTCGGGTGTGCGCCCTGCGCCCTGTGTGCCCTTCCCCGTTTGCTCCCCGGCAAGGGGGAGGCATGCAGCCTCTGGAGAAGTGGGTGGGTGGACGTGATCCACCGGAGCGCGCCCTGTGAGAGCGTCTCAGAGGCGGCCAAAGACTGTCGCTTGGGTTGCCTTGTCTTGTTTTCCTTGTGAGATTTCACCTTCTCTGTCTGTCAAAGGGGCATCGCCCTGACTTCGTCCCAGGGAGGGAGAAGCGGGGGCTGCCGATCACTTTCTGTAACGGGGAAAGTGACCCTCCGCTTAAAGTGCCTTTTTCTGCAGGTAGTCGAGAGGAGGTGTCTGAACATCTCTTGTAGCATCAAAGGTTGAAAAGGTTGATTTTAAAGACTACAACTCCCAGAAGCCTCCAGCCACTGACTCTGTTGCTGGGAGATTTGAGAGCTGTAGGGAAAAAAAGAAACCAAGTTTCCCAAGTTCTGTACAGCAGGAGCCATGGCTGCCCGAAGGATGTGGGATTCCTTCACAGTATGTGTAGGGATGTTAAAGTGCCGTCGATCTGTACAGCCTGCTATGCATGACAACAGCGCTCACATGTGGGTTTTGTGGTGGTGTCTCTATCGTGAACCTCTGGTTTATAATTATTAAACACTTGGGCCTTTCTATAAGATGGGATCCTTCAAGTGCAAAGACACATATATCCTAGTATAATGCTATTCATCTTCAACCCAGCTCCTTCGGCTGGTCTGAGAGATGGTCTTGCGGCCAGTGTGAACGAAATAGTTCCAGAACAGTATCTTTCACTTGTGCAGGGCTGGCCTTACCTTGAAGCAGCATGAACCAACTTTTGAGGTCATGAACAGGAACAGATAATGGCTATCATTGCAAATTATTACCAGAAAGGGGGAGAATTGCTCCAGAGTTTTTCTCTCTTATCTGCCTCTGTAACTGAATAGCTTAGGCACCTTAATGTAATTTTCGGGGTGGGGTGGGCATCTGCCTCATGTTGTCAAGAGTCTGGAGCCAGCCATGCCCCTGCTGGAACACAAACACAAAGGCTCAGGTCTTTTTAGAATTCCAGCTGTGCCTAATTTGCTTGGAAACCCTGCCATGTCTCTGAGCATGTTGTTGGGCTCAATCCCTTTGAAGCTTTGCCCTCAAATGGGTAAATCACAAAGTCAGTGGAATTGTATGCGTGACGACAAAGGGCAAGGAGAAAGAGGGCTTGACCCTCCCCATCAGCAGTTTCCTCCCCACGCATCACCACACTGTAGGCTATCTGAAATAAATCCTCTTTCCCCCCCCCCCTCCACATGTTCATTGTAACTGAATCAACAGCTCTAGCGCTATGTATGTTTCTTGGAAAGTGATCTCCGTCAGAATAGAGAGGTGACATATTGGATGAAGCTCAGCAACCTCACCAGGGAATATACACTCTCTCTTCTGGGCTTTCTCCATTTGTTTTTCTGATGCTGCCCATCCACTGTGCAAGTAGTTGTTCTGGAACAAATTGTTTGTAGACTCTCACGTATTGTAATTGATGCGGGGGGGGGGGGAAATCACTTGCACTTTAACGAACATAAGCACTGCATTGCTGGATCAGCCCAAAGTCCATCTGTTTGGCATCTTGTTCCCAAGAGCAGACAGATACATTTTAAAGTTTTGACTTCTCCCTGGCATTTCTTATTTCTTCCCACATAAGCTTTGCTTCTGTTCAAAGTCTGGATGCACTGAGCACTATGGAAAACAAACTGGCTATGCCTCCCTGAATTTTGCTGGGCAGAGCTGTCAGTTCTGATAACTGAATCTTCCCAGCTATAAGGCTTGTGATAAGAAAAGCTTTATAAGCACTGGCTTTCTTATTTGTAGATCTTGTGGAAGAAAGGCAAGTGGCATCTTGAACCCAAATATTTAACAGTAAGCTCAGTTAGGGATCTGAACTGTACTGTCAGTAGGTGCAGAGCCAGCTTCATGTTGAGAAATCTGCTGTGGAACGATGTAACCGTGCCAACAGTCCAGGGACAAACACATGTTCATTGGTGTAGGGTGAAAATCACACACCATTCTCCAGTGTAAGAATTAGAGGCTGACTACACAGGCGGTTTAGTCCTCTGTTTGGACTGCTGCGGGGATGGGCTGGTGCACTCTTGAAGCTGGTGATCAGAGGATGTCTTTGCTAGAGTGCCCCCCCCCCCCCGACAACTTTCTGACCCCTATCAAGGGTCTTCTACTTTTCTGTTATGGGTAGTTTGGATCTAGCACCTGTGATCACTGGAAGGGATTCATAGCAAGCCTTCCTCTTTTGATTTGCCAATATTGTGAAGTAGCTATTCCAGAGTATTGGTAAGTTAATAACTTCTCTTGCTCAGCAGAGGGCAAGAGAAGTAAAAAAGAAACATTTTGTTTGTGATTCTATGTAGATTATTGCTGATGTGCTACATCAGTTAAATTTTCTTTTTCTTTGTCTCACCTTAAAGGGCTGGTTGAGAAACCATCTGCAGTCAAATCCATGGCAGTGGCTTCAGCTGAAGGCAGTTTCCTGACTGGGCCTTAAAGAGAAAGCAAACATATATATATATATATATAGTTCTCTCTCTCTCTCTCTCTCTCTCTTATCTCTATTAATTTGCCAATATCCTGAAGTGGCTCTGGATTATTAAGCCACTTCATAATATTGGCAGAACCCATTTCAGCGGGAACAGTCAGGCTTGATTAGATCATTCTAATCAAGCCCGACCATTCCCAAGCGGCCCACACTAGCTCACTCCCTGGTGCTATTGTAGTCATACCATTGTTGAGCTTGGGTGAGAATGAACTGAAGAGGCGGATGCTCAGTATATGAAGCTGGGAGGAGTGGAGTGGAAAGCAGAGACATGCTTCTCCTACAGGACTCTGTGTGTTTGTAGAGAAGTGCAAAGCATGCATGTACCAGTAGCCTCTGAGGAGACATGATCTGCCCTCTGTTATCATAGGAAAAATAGCTGGACAGTCCCCAGCAGAAAATTCTGGGTGCTAGAATTGTGGTCTGGGAGTAGTATGTTGCTCAACAGGCAGCCTCACGTTGTCCAAGCCTGTTGTTGCTTCTGCATGTGACATTGGCTACAATGACTCCTCCTGGTCCACAATGTAAACCTGTTGGACAAGGCAAGCCTGCGTAGCTTTTTAGAGGTTGCAGGTGCCCCTCCCAATATTTATTCTGCCGTTGCTCCATGTGACTTTACGATCCCAAGCATTGGCTCTGTCAAACACATACACACCCCGATGAAGTCATTTTCGTACACTAGCATGTGTAGGAGAACTAGGAATTCCTGAACTAGGCTTTGCTCCTAAGTTCACTAAAAGCTGATGTGCGTTTATGTGATCACTGCTTGGCAATTTGGATAATCAGAAAAAAAAATCTGTGTAGTCTGAGTCACCCCAGAAACCAGTTAAAGGTCACATTTATTTTCCAGACTGCGACTGTTCTCAAAAGTGTAACAATGGCTCATTATTTTGGCTGTCTCAGCAAATCCATTTCTTGTAGAATACTGTATCTGTAAAAATCTCTACTAACTTCTTTATCGTAACTTTCAAAACTGCTATTTAGGGAAAAGAACTGGAAGCCACACACTGCAAAATTAGACCAGCACCAACAGGCGACAGCTCAGATGCAGACTTGTCCCAGGGCTGTTTTCATGATGACTACATGCTGTCTCATTGTTGTTCTGAATATTGTTCAGTCATGGGACTATATGATGGGCAGCCACAGCAACCTTACTGAGGTTCAGACTCCCAAGACTTTTATGGCTGTATTGGTTCCAGGCTATTGAGACAGACCACTATAATGCAGCAGACCCCACCCCACCATTGCATATACACAGCTGTTAAATGTACAGGAAACTTAATAACTGAAAAGTTAGCTGTTGTTGGTTTCAAGAACTTAAATAATGAAGGGGAAGCTGTGCTGGACATAAAGCACATTCCAAAATCTGTGCTGCAATAACAGTCTGATTTTTGTTGTGCTCTCAAGTCATTTTGAACTTACAGCAGTCCTAATACGAGGTATCCTTTGTGTGTAGTTGGAGCATAGTGTTGAATGACAGTGAGGCTGATAAATTTTTCAAGATGTCTGAGTGGTATTTGGTCAGATGTTGCATTATAACCCCCTAACTGCTTGTACTACATCTTGTCTCAGTGTTTAGAGCTACCCCACTTCTGAGTTTGTCATTTCCAGAGTAAAACATTTTGTAGTTGTCTGACTAAAAATGTCCAATTCCAACCCAATTTAGTTCGCTCACACACATTACTGCAATGCTTAAATGTTCCATTTCTTGCTTTATGGTTTCCAGTTTACGTTGATTCATAGTTGTTCCATGTTCCAACTGTATGTGTTGTGTAGCACTGGACTTTGCTTTTATGCATGCCAATCTCTAGAAGTTGTTCTGACTTTATTCTAGTTGTGTCATTAGTGACAGTGCTATTTGTACATGTCCTTTGCTCGTCCCCAGGAGCTGATTGATTGCCTTCCAATCTAGGAGTCTCATCTTTCAGCATTATATCTTGTTTAATTTTAGATTGCCTCATCATAGGCTTTTCAAGGTAAAAAAATATTTAGCAGTGATTTACTATTGCCTTCTTCTATAAGGTGCTAAAAAAAAAAAGTTAGGTTACTGTCACTGCCATGGTCTGTGAAAGATCCTCCACCAGCATCAGCTTGAAGTACTGCTGCTGCCCAGTAACTGCTTTTCCAAAGTTTTTCCACCCCACCACCATTGGAACTCTCCACTCTTTTCTGCTGATGTGACCATTACTCCTGAAGAGGGTGGATGCCTCTTACTCTGGGGTCTCAGCTTGGACCATTCCTCCTTGGATGACCCTGCTAAGAATCTCATCTCATCATAGAGTCTAACCTCCTGACAGTGTTGCTCTCAGCTTTTCTGGCACACTCAGACCCACCTACCCCTTACCATGTTAAGGTGTGTGTGCATTCAGTAGTTTTAGGCCACCTAAAAAGGCACCAAACTCTCTACATGGATGCAAAATAAAAAAAAATCTACATGGCAAGTTCCTCCTCCAATCAATACTGTGATTGTCACACATATTAAATTAGTTTTGTAAGAGATGACTGCATAAAACTGCTTCAGCATGTAAAAGGGGAAAAAACAGGAAAAAAAACATTGCGGCACCTTAAATGCTTAAATAATTTTGTTTTTACTTTTGCTTCAGAATTCCTGTTTTGCTTTGTTTTGTTTTTGTTATAGGCACTGATTAAAGCTTGTCTTCCTTTGTATCTCATTTGTTCTTAGCTTTGAATTTTTAAAAAGGTGCTCTTTAAAGATTCGTTCTCCCTTTTGTCAGGTTCTCCCCTGTTACTGTAGTTATTACATGGGAACCTAACAAACAGCCTAATAGAAAGCCTGAGAGCTTGGCTACATAGCTTTGCTGGAGTGGGCTGAACTGGACTAAACAGGGTTGCTAGGAGGTCTGGTATGCCATTTGGTGTAATCCTCACATCCAAATGGCATGTGAACCTATTTCATCCACACCAGCTCACTGTAACTTTGCCAGTATCCTGAAGTGACGTAAGAAGAGAGCCACTTCAGGATACTAGCAAATTAAACACTTCCTCAGTGCTAGGGAGGGACTGAAGAAGTGAGGGTTTTTTTTAAAAAAAATAGTGTATGCACTTAATCACTTTACAAAATAAAAGAGAAATGGAAAACTTCCTCCAGGTAGTGGGAGGGGGCAGAAGGGAGCAACAAAGAGACAAGCAAACAAAATCTCCCCTCCTGCCTGCTGGAAGAAGTTTTCTATTTATTTGTTTCTTAAGTGATTCAGTGCATATGTGTTATCCTAATGCACTTTTAAAAAATTCACTCCCTCAGCCCCTCCACAGAGCTGAGAAAGTGTTTAATTTGTCAATATCCTTAAGTGGCTTTCTTATTAAATCACTCCATGATACTGGTAAACTAATAGAGGAAAGCTCACTTTTGGTCAATTTCCAGCAATTGCATGCAATCCTACCCACACCCAAAAAGTAGAGGCCCCTGACAGAGGCCAGAAAGGCTCAGGTAGAACTGCTTTGGAGGCAGACTGGTTCACTCCAGCAAAGATGTTGCCTGATCACTGTTTGTAGGAGCAAACCAGTCTGTCCTGTAGCAAACCAAATAGCAAACTAAATGCCTGCGTAGTCACCTCCCTCACCCCATACGTTTGGTTTATCTAGCACAGGCTGGCTGTGTGTCCCATGGTTCCAGACTGGAGAAGTTTCAGCCCTACCTGGAACATTATAGCCCAGCCCCAATTATTGTTAGCTATTTTTCTAATTGGTGTTCACTCACCAATCAATGGCACTTATGAAGGAGTTCACTCACCAAGTCCCCACTGATTAAGAGGCCTTCTGTAGTGCAACGTATGGCACTAAGCAACAGGATTGTACCAAATGCACTTCTCAGATTTTGAGAAATATGCATCTCAACCTATAGAGTGGCCAAGTGGAAAAAAACAAGATCAAGTTTCCTTTATGTTTTATAGTTCTGTGAAAAAGAGTTCCAGTTGACTTGCATGACAAGTGCCACCTGCTGAAATTTCCTCTTCAGCACAGATAAGAGTATAGGAGCCCTGCCCTCTTTGAAAAATGAGATCATCTTAGAACCAACATAGCTGAGTTCTCAAAAGTGTCCCAGGTGCATATATTAACACGCGACATTTAATGATACTGTGAGGGAGAAGGGGAGGTTGGGAATACGGTTGCCATCTGACCACAGACTAAATGGTCTAGCAGGCTCCGATGCTTTCAAAAGCCACCTGATGTCCAAAAATCAGTAGATGATGCTTTTGATGTATGGAGGTAGATATTGCTATTGTCCGTACCTCTTGCTGCAGTTAGTGGCACGGTTACTAGGAATGGTTTTAAAAGTTGGTAGCACTAGTTAATAGGGTTTATTTGTTTACATATCGGTTTGATTTGCATAAGGCCTTTCTCTCAGAACTGGAATGCAAAGGCACCTTGCATTGCAGTTATAACAGAATTATAATTATAATTGAATTATAGTTCAATTTAAAAAACAGGGATACCAACATTCTCTCAACCATGGTGTTCTTCGTGAACCTTTTTCTTGTCATGCATGGCCGATACAAAAGTAGGACAAACTTTGGGATTTCTGCTTACCCTGTAGTTGTTACAGGAACCTCCACCTTCTCAGAAAACAAAACAAAAAAAAAGTAGCTCTTTGAGCTGAAGGGAAGGAATATATAGCTGGGATGACAATGCCCTGATAATGACTTGAGGAAAGCAGAGTCTGTACTATAATATTGAGCAAGCTTGGTTGTCAACATGAGGAGCAGTTGTTCAGGTGTTGCATGCACACATGTTGTACCGTAGTAGCCTTCAGAAGGACTGGGGTACCTCCTAACAGCTGTATAGATGAGGGCATTTTGAGGGGCCTTTGTCATATCACAGTGATAAAGGGACCTGAAACTTTGCACTTTATCCACACAACCGTTAAAAGATGCAAGAACCCTGATGTTGAAATACTTCCTGTGATATAGGGTAGTACAGCCTCAAAAGGAGAGAAACATACAGTATTTCTGGGATACAAATACAAAGCAGTCCATTTGCTCCCACACCAACACCGAGGGAGTCCACTCACAGTATTCTCGGGGTTGGGTTTCACATTATTAGTCCGAGTCTCAAAGGATCTCTCCCAGTATGCTGCTTTGCTAATCTTATGTTCAGGCCTTCCATGACTGCATTCCGCCCATAAGGTTGGGACAATCAAATCTATCCCTTGTACACATGAAACGTTATCCTCTCCTATGCGGAGAGAGTACCGTTCGTTTAGCAGGCTCTAGGTTGGCAGTTTCCAACAAATATAGGTTAATTGTTTATCCTGGGACAGTAAGATACTTTCATAGAATCATAGAATGATAAAATAATTATTGGTGTTGGAAGGGGCCTATTAGGCCATCGAGTTGAAACCCTTGCTCAATGCAGGAATCCAAATCAAAGTAGATCTGGCAGGTGGTTGTCTAATTTTCTTTTGAATGCCTCCAGCATTGGAGCGCTCACCACCTCCCGAGATAATTGGTTCCATTGTTGTACTGCTCTAACAGTTAAGATGTTATTCCTTTTGTTCAGCCTAAATCTGTCTTCCTGTCATTTGACTCCATCATTATGTGTCCTGCACTCTGGGATGATTGAGACAATTTTTCAAGTATTTGAAGAGTGCTATGCCTCCCTCAATCTTTTCTCAAAGCTACCTAGTTCTTTCAGTCTTTCGTCGCAGGGTTTGGTTTCCAGTCCTCTGATTGTTCTTGTTGTCCTCCTCTGAACTTTGTTTGTCTTCATCCTTTTTAAACTGCAGTGTCCAGAAGTGGACACAGTACTAAAGATTAAGCCTAACCAATGCTTGAATAGAAGGGAAGAAGTACTTCACAGGATTTGGAGACTATACTTCTGTTAATGCAGTTCAAAACAGCATTTGTCTTTAGTGCAGCTTCATAACACTGTTGGCTGCAGCTTGAGATCTACAACAATTCCAAGATCCTTCTTGCATGTAGTTTTACTGAACCAAGTATTCCCTATCTTGTAACTATGCACTTGTTTTCTTTTCCCTAGGTGTAGAACTTTGCACTTACCCCTATTAAATTTCGTTATTTGTTTCCAGTCCACTGCTCAAGTCTATCAAGATCTTTCTGAATTTTGTTTCTG
Source organism: Intellagama lesueurii (assembly GCA_037013535.1). NCBI lineage: Eukaryota > Metazoa > Chordata > Lepidosauria > Squamata > Agamidae > Intellagama > Intellagama lesueurii. Next base: position 183,356,673 of record JBAJHW010000002.1, read on the forward strand.
TCATCCTGGGTATTAACTATTCTACCCAATTTTATATCACCCACAAATCTGATATGCATTTTCTGCACCTCGTCATCCAAGTAATTAACAAAAATGTTGAAGAGCACTGGGCCCAGGACTGAGCCTTGCCGTACCATCTCTGTTACCTCTTCCAAGTTTGAGAAATAGCCACTGATAAGTATACTCTCTTGAGTATGATTCTGTAACCAACTGTGTATCCACATGATAATTGCTTTATCCAGCCTACACCTATTTAGCTTGCTAATCAGAATATCTTGGGGCACTATGTCAAGAGCTTTGCTGAAATCAAGATATATTACGTCTACACCATTCCCACCATCTCCCAGGGAGGTTAACCAATCAAAACATGAGATAAGATTGGTCTGCTAGGATTTGTTCCTGACAAATCTATGTTGGCTTCAAGTTATTACTGTATTGTTTTCAAGGTGCTTGCAGAGTCACCACTTCATAATCTGCTCCAGAATTTTCTCTGGGATTGATGTGAGGCTGACTGGTCTGTAGTTCCCCGGTTCCTCCTTTTAGAAGAGAGGTACAATGTTAGCCTTCCTCCAACCATCGGTCACTTCAACCCGTCCTCCATGATTTCAAGGAAATAATAGACAACAGTTCTGAGAGTTCTTCAGACAGGCCCTTCAATAATCTTGGATTCAGTTAATCTGGCCCTGGAGGTCTGAACTCATTCAAAGTAATAAAATACTCCTTGACTATTTGCTTATCAATCTCAAGGTGCAATCCTATTCCCTCCCTTTGTACTTCATATCTGCCTGGAGGGTCATAGACTGTCTTTTGGTAGAAGACCAGCCTGAAGTAGGAATTGAGCCCTTCTGCCTTTTCTTGGTTATGTGTCATCATTTCCCCATTCCCATTGAGTAGTTGGGCCAATGTTTCTTTCCTCCCTCTTTTGCTACGCACATACCTGAAGAATGCTTTTTTGGTTGGTTTTAGCATCTCTTGCTAACTTCAGCTCATTCTCAGCTTTTGCCTTCTAAACGCCATCCCTGTAATTTTTTGCTACTTCTCTGTACTCTTCCTTTGTGGCCTGGCTTTCTTTCCACTTCCTATACGTGTTTTGTTGTTGTTGTTGTTTTGTTTTGTTTTGTTTTGTTTTGTTTTCAGGTCCTCTCTGAGCTTTTTATGAGATTACATTGATCTTTTCTGTTGTCTTTCACCTTTTTTTCTTGTTTGTATTTATTGTTTGTAATTATGCTTTTAGAATTTCCTTTTCAAGAAACTCCCACCCATCTTGGATTCCTTTTCCTGTTAGGATCTCCTGCCATAGGACCTTACTCATCATTTTTCAGAGTTTATTAAAAATTGACTTTCCTTCTGCTTATATGAGCAGCTACACTCTGGTTTTATTTCCTTTGAAATCAAGAACTCCAGGAGAATATGGTCACTTCCCCCCAGATGTCCCTTTCCTGCCATTTCTTCTACCAAGCCATCTCTGTTGGTAAGAATCAAGTCAAGGATATCTACTCCTCTAGTTTCCCTGGGTTTGACATGTCAGTTTCTCATTCTGCATAATGTGTCTGTCTGCTGCAATCAGAGGTTTTTAATCTCCTGGTGGCTAGTGCTTTCTGCAAGATGCAGAAGATTGTGCAATCCAGAATGTTTTTTGTCACAAATATTCTTCTGTGGATGGGTTTGGGGTGAGGGATTACACTGTATATGTAACAAAACCAGTGTTCCTTAATCAATAAAGAAGCACCTCTTTTGAGTATATTCAACACTTATGTTAACTACTTAGTTGACTAAACACTGCAGCTCTAATGGAGTTTGGAATGAGGGGGCCAGAAATTCCATGCCTTATGGATTTAGGATCAGGTTCTCCATTTTAAGACAAAATACAGATTCCTTTCAGTCTGTGCTGGAAATATTAGTCAGAATCCCTGCTCATCAGCACTATCAGTCACCCGTGGATCTATCTTGTGACACAAACACACGCCACAGAGCTAGGCGGAGGGATTTCAAAATCATGTGGTTGTTTTGAGCAATGTGTTTGGGATTCACAATGTGGTGACTCCACATCTTTTTTTCTCTGTGTGTCTGTTTCCACTGATTGCACATGAGGTGGGAGCAGATACAGGGCTGGCTTTTGACCCAACTACTGGAGTCTAAAAAACCTGGGTCTTTCCAGCCCCTTACTCTGCTTGCCTGCCCACTTCCTCCTGATGCAGTTTTGTGCGACTGCTTCTCCCTCTGTGAGAGACCTTCTAGCAGGGAGGAAAAACCAAGGGAGTGGATGTTAACAGAGAGTGACACACACAGCGCGCCAGGGCAGCTGATGCTCTGCTCTTGAAACATTGTCTTGTAATCCCACTCCTGATGTGACAGGGGGTGAAGGGGAGGGGCAAGCCCATAAGAGACAACTTCTTCTGTTGGTTGTTTTGTCCACAGAAAAATGGGAGTTTGATCTGTAAGGCGTGAAACCTGCTGGCACACCTCTGTGGTTTGCTTTTCTTAAGCCTCATGCCCCACGCAGAATCTATCTTTTTATTTGTTAATAGTTCCCCTGCCCCAATAGTCACCTGCGATGATTGTTCTCTCTTTGGTCTACAACATTTTGGCCTATTTTACAGAAACTGGTTAGAAATTCAGGATTCTTTTAGAAGGATAATAGTCAGTAAAGTCAACAACCTTATTATGTGTGCTTTTGTGAATAAAAATTGGCATGTGATAGCACTTCAGAGAAGACAGAGCAATACACCAGCAAACATGCATACAGCTTATACTATGCATGGAGATCCTACCCCCGCCCCTCTGGTTGGTATACGTTTTCCTACTGGTGTGCTTCCTCCAGGCAAATAGCATTGCAGAGTTTTGAATTTCTGGTAAAAATCTTTTTTTGCTAGACAACAGAAATACAGAGGTCCACTGAGAATAGCTAAAAGTTCTCCACAATCCGTCCTTTTCCCATTAATTGGCACTTAAAGTCTCAGTAACTTAGCTTCTTTACTTACAGTTGCTTGAAATTACAGACTTGTATATACTGCTTCCTTTATTGCACACATATCAAGAACTAACCAAACAGATCAACTGCAACAAACAACTGCCACCAACCAATACAACAGAGGGATAGAACACTCAGCAGGAAGGTGGGGCTCTCTTTGAATTCAAAGACTGGAAGGAACACTTGGTTAGCGCTGGATAGATAGACAATCAACGGACAATCGGAAAAGCCCCTCCCAGTCACTCAAACTACAGACAGCATGCAAACTTGCAAGTATAACTCGGACAACTAGATGGCCACTGTGTGAATGAAATGCTGAACTAGGTATGCCTTTAGTCTGGTTCACCATGGTGGTTGCTTTTTTCTTTATATGCTTACAGACTGCTGATTAGAGATAAGAGCTTTTGCTGTAGGTGAGAGAGGGAGCGAGGCTGAGAAGGAAGTTGGGGAGTGATTCTGGCCTGCTTGTTTCTCGGCTACCATGCAGAGGCTTAGTATTTAGGATTCTGTTTGAATCACTGCAGGATAATTCAGGCTTGGTTGCATCTGAGTAGACATGTATAAGCTTGTTCATGCCTTTTTTTGGGAGGGGGGTAGGCTTAAAATCAGGAAGCCTCAAATTTTGATGTGCCATAAATAACACGCTTCACTTTTCTCAGGCTGGAATTGGGTCCTTGGACTGAAGAAGATTCTTGGACCTTCCTTTAGCTTCACCTACTCTTTTTAAAGGGCTGTTGGTGGCCTGAGATGTCAGTGGCTGGGGTGGGGGTGGGGAGATGCCATCCCTTGAACCACAACAGGCTGGTATTCCATTCCAGCCCAGCCTGGTGCAGAATGTGTTGTCCTTCTTTAAAACACTTTTCTCCCTCTGAAATCTGCAGCTGAAGCACAAGCTACCCGGGGTGTGTCCGACCGTTTTTAAAATTATAGTACAGTATATCACCCTGACCTTAACAGGACGAGGTGTGGGATCAATGAATTCATCAGATAAACCCGAAGGCAATTTCACAGGTACCCATTTCCTACAATGCATGATCCTATCTATATCAACAAGAGTGTGTTCCTTACAAAATGAGAATGGTTGAGCCGGTGCCCATTTTTCCTCCTGACATGTCAGCTGCACTTGTTAGAGTGTGGTCAAAACAGAGGTGATGGGGAACACAAGAAGAATGCTCTCCTGTGTTCACTTCTTTTGCATGCGCTGCTGTGTATAAATAAACCAGACACATGAGACAGCTCATGCTAAGCTTGGGAAAGTTACTTCCAGCATTCACCAGCCAGCATAGACACTGGCTATGCTGCCTGGGAGATTCTGGGAGTTGTAGTCCACAAGCTAGGACTTCCATAGTGTCGCTACTGAAAGCTGCCCATAAAGGATGTCACATTTTTCATCCCTTTGGTTTTCTCACTGGAAAACCTTGTGCCTTATTAAAGATAGACCAAGTTGCCTATACCTACTTGAGGCAGAAGTATTTCCGCCTCCTGGCCATTGAGGCCACTCTTTCACTCATTTCAGAAGCTGATTGACATTGCTCTTGACATGAAAGAACCAAAGCAAGGTGGGTGGAAGAGGAGATGAAGGTGGAGTGGATGGCAAACCATGGTTGTTTTTGGCAAGCCTTAACCAAGGCCCCCCCCCCCCCCATTTAGGAAAAAGCCTTGCCAGTTTTTTTGTGCAGCTCAGATGGCAACATGATTTGTGCCAGATATATTTTAATTAAAACTAGGTTGGTTGTTGTGGGTTTTCCGGGCTGTTTGGCCGTGTTCTTAAGGTTTTTCTTCTGTCCTCTGAAGATGCCGGCCACAGAGACTGGCGAAACGTTAGGAAGAAAAACCTCCAGAACACGGCCAAACAGCCCGGAAAACCCACGACAACCATCAGATCCTGGCCGTGAAAGCCTTCAAGAATACATTAAAACTAGGTTGCCTGTAATGTGTGTTTGAATTTTAAATTCGATGGTCACTTTACTGAGCTGCATCCAAGATGGCCTTGGTTTGATACATATATCTTTGGATGTTTATTTATTTATTTGATTGATTGATTGATTGATATACCACCCCATTCACACAAGCACTACTTTGGGCAGTTTACAAGTTAAAACCCCACAAGGAGGACCCACATAACAAAATACATTCAACCATATGGCGATTCACAGGTATAGGTCTAAAATACAGTCAAAAAGAGAAAAGAAAGAACAAGAAAAGGAAAAAAAATGAACACAAACAGCATCCAGGAGAATGAGTTGTTGAAGGCAGTTTTTAATCATTCTGTTTTCACTGATTTCCTGAATATAAGGAGGGAAGGAGCCTGGCGTATCTCAGTTGGCAACTTATTCCAGAGACTGGAGTCCACCACTGAAGAGGCCCGGTTCCTTGTCATTGTTGTCATTTTGGCCTCCTCCAGTGTGGCCACTTTTAGCAACTTGGACTGAGGAGCAGGGGGAAAACAGGTCGCTGGTTTCTGAGAGAGACCATTCTGACAAGCATCGAGGTCTTAAACCATTAAGGGCCCAGTACCTTGGACTGAGCACGGAAACTAACAGAAATCACTCATGAGTACTTTATACCTAGAAAAAATCCCAAGAAGGGTTGCAATAAAGATGGAATCAACTTGCTGACACACAATTACACAGATTATTTATAATTATGATTTCTAGGTTTTTGTTCCTAACAAACTAACAGAGCTAACCAACAAGGTTTTTGAAAATACACAAACAACCCAATAACTCTTAGACAATTGAAGAGGAACACTAAGGAGGGAGGATGAAATCTGAGGTTTGTAAAGTTTCTCGAACCTCATTCCAGTAAGGTCCAGGCCAACTAGACGCGGGGGCAGGGAGTGAAACTTAGGGTTTGATTTCACACACACACAAAAACACACTCACACTTTTACTCTTTTGTACAAGGCCAAACTGATGTTGACAATGCTTCTTTAGAAAAGGGATGCTAGATTTTAAAGGGTTTTTTAAAAAATCACTGCAGCCTGGTCCAACTCACTGAATTACTAATTCAAATTCAGATTTACCATTCCCTTCTTCCGGGGTTGAGGGTGCGGGTGGGTTTGCTCTGGGACTGTGCAGCCATGGGCTGTTTTTTTCTCTAGGAAGACACAGTGAGGAGTTGAACTCCTCCTGACCCTGGCTCCACAATCAGTTGCTCCAACTCACTGAGCCATCCAGCCAGCTTGCCATCGTTGGCTGATACTTAATTAAAACCAGAGTAGATGTCATAGAGTTTTAGCCTTCAAATCTGTAGCCATAAAGCCTTCAAGTTCTGCAAAATGTTTCTTTTTGGGTGGGAACAGAAGGGAGTAATAACAAGGTTTAGGAGGTATTATGCAGACAAGTTGATCAGACTTTTCCTGTGTGTCAACATTAAAAATAGTTATGCAGAGGTACTTTGAACTTTCAGCAATTTCATTTGGTTTGACCTGGGTCTACGTATCAGAAGAATGCCAAGCTAAACTGGGTTAAGAGGTTGCCACACTGACACCATGCAGCACTCATTTTTCACTTTGCTTTGGAGATAATATGTAGCAATGTATAATAAAAAGAGAGCCGAGTTTGCAGCAGAGTGCCCCTCACTCAAAACCCCATCTTAGTCCAGAGTGTGGGGGCAGGTAATGTTGGGTAAATCAAAATGAATGACTGCAAATTGAGGAAATGTGAAAAGGGACATATATATCCAGCTGTGGGTTATACCCAAATTACCCTGTTTAACTAGTTAAGGATTAGGCGGTCCGGTTGTCGCTACAATACTAATAAGTTGTAAAACCAATACTTGAGATGAGCAGAAGTGGGCACTTAATAAAAACCCAGTTCACAGATGTGATCAGCCTCATGGGCGGCTGTGATAATGAACAATAAAGAATGGGAGCTTCTAATTATAACACCTTCCAAACTGGGGGTTGGGGGAGGGGAGAGGATTAATTTTCATGAATTTTCCTCCTAAACTGAATACTTCTTAAACTTTGCTTATAATTAACACAGTTCTAATTAAGGTATTACCCAACAATGGGTGTGTATACACAGTAGGAAAAATGCAAATGGATTTGCTATGAAATTGCACCTGGGAAGTCAGGTTCCTGAGTTAATTAGCTTCACCTGACCACACAAGAGTCAGCAGAAAGATGGGAGGAAATTGGCAATCAGCCTTGTTTACAGCATGTTAAGGTAGCCTTGCTCCGGCCATCTAGATTTGTAGGAAGCAAGATTAGACTAGAGCTGCCTTAACAAGCTGGACACAAGGTTGACTGAAAAAATTCTTTCTCTCTCTCCGCTAGTTCTTCACTCTTTTCCCCCCTTCTTTGGTCACCTGGTAGTCCTAGCACTAGGGCAGCAAGCCTCTCAAAGTGGGGGGTGGGGGTGAGAAGGGGATGGGAAAGGAAAAGGAAATAAGTAGACCCAGGCACCAGGTGTGGGGAAGAGAGGATTCACATGTCAGCCTGCTTCCCCACTCCCCTACTTCTCTCACTGCTGCTGAAACCAGGTGGAATGGCTTCAGATAGGATGGCTATGAATCCTTCTGCATCAGCTCAAGCAATCACGTTGTCTGATGCATTTGATTCAAAAAAAGAGAATATGCCCCAACAGTAGAGTGCTTTTTATTTCAGGGAACTGATAGTGCATCTGAAATAAGCCAAAAGGGGCAATTATTGATAGCTAATATGTTTATTATTTGTTTTGAGATAGATGAGGATTAGGAGTGTTTCACCCTCTTGGTCTTTTAAATATAACCCCTGCAATATTTTGCTATTGGCTGTGCCTGCTAGGACTTTAGAGAGCTGAAGTGCAAAACTTCTGTAGGGCCAGAGGTTCCCCAGTCCTTTTGTATGTCATCTTTGACACAATACAACATAGTACAGAGTTCCCAAGACCCATAGCACTTATTTGTATCAGCATTTTGCGCCTTGTGGCACAATGATTAAATTGCAGTACTGCAGACTCTGCTCTTGACCTGAGATTGATCCCAGGTTCAGGCAGCTGGCTCGAGGTTGACATAGGCTTCCATCCTTCCAAGGTCAGTAAATTGAGTACCCAGCTTGCTGGGGGGCAATGTGTAGCCTGGGTAAGTAAATTGTCAACTGCCCAGGAAGTGCTTTAAGCAATACAGGGTGGTATATAAGCAGCACGCTTCCCTCCCACTCATTTATAGATTTTAATTCTGAGGGCTCTCAGACATACGCAGAGAGCCAACATGAATGCTATAGGGTTCAGTATTTTTACTGGGAGTGGGCGCAAGGGATGCACACAAGCTGTAGTCTAAGACTTTCTATGGATGCTCCAAAATTATTGCCAGTCTTTGTTTCCCAATGTGGTCTTTGGGGTCTGCATGACTGTCATTACTTAACTGTTTTCATGTGGCAAATATGGAATATTTAGTGAAAGCACAAAGAAAATACGTCAGAAAGCAGTTGCATTTTTAAAAAGTGTGATACAGCCTGAAATAGTCTTTCACATAGTTTGTGCTTCTATGTTTTACATGTTCCTTTTGGAGTGTTTGGAAAGATAAGGCTGGCCTCGTGGTATCATCGCAAGCAGGTGGCTGTTTCGACAGCTGGAGGCAAAGTTCAGCCACTCTTCCAATTCCAAATTAAATAAAGGACAGGAGGCTCAGAACCAGGTGCCTTTCTGGAGGCTTGACTTCTAGGTCATCAGAAAGCTGGTGAAACTAGTAGTGTTTCTGTAGAGGATGTTGGCTCTTTTGCCTATGCTCTGGTTATGGTTATTATTACTATTAATAACTATTGCTATTACTAAAAAAATAAATACCAGACCAGTCATACAATGCCATCTTGCTCAACACATAAGCAGTTCTTAACCATCTTCTGGTATGTGCTCATAAACAGAGCTGAGAAAAATTATTTTTTGTAACAGCAACTCCTAGCATCTTCCATACCCATAAAATGGCCCTGCTGCCTGGGGGATTCTGGAACTTGTAGTCCAAACATAACTCTTCCAAGTTCTGCTCAGAAATAAAATCTGGCAAAATGGAAACATCAAATAAGTCAACAAGAGATTAAAAACAGTAGGATAAAGAACAAATATTTATTATTCCAGTACATTTTATACCTTCTTCTTGTACCTTGGACTAAAGATTGAGGACAATTGAATGGGATAATTTGTTTATTCTGAATTTCCCTGCTAAAGGACCATAATAATTAAAACATTCCAAAAATATGTTGCTACCCTAATTATGTTTTGTCTATCACCTGTGCTCAAAAGTACCAGATGAACATGTGGAGCAAGCAATTGTGGATGCAGTATTTCCCACTAACACAGCATTCTTTCTCTCCAGCTGTCCTAATTGGGCAATTCCTGCTATTATCTGGATCTACATAGAATGTGCTTAGTTCACATTACATTGTCCCCATGAAAGTACAGCTGAGAACAAGAGGGACTGCTCCCATGTAGGAGAAAATGTCTGGAGTGCACTTACTTGCTTGTTGTTGTTTGCTTCGTGGGCACCAAATGCTGTTGGCTCCAGTGGGAAGGGTTGAAGAAGAAGTACTAAGGAGAAGGTCCAGCCCAAGGGTGTTTCCGTGACTGGAGAGCTGCTCTTTTTCCTCATGGGTATCATTTAGATGCCTTCCACTCAGACCGTGTTGCTTGCATTGGTCTTTATTGAGATGTCTTTCTAACACAGTTGAAATGTTGTGACTTTATGATTAGCAAAGATAGTGAAATCCTCTGCCACCACACACCAGGCTTTCCTCTTCTCTCTGAGCTTAGCTCCAGTCCTCACTGTAGCTGGTTGAAGGGAGTGGATTTTCGCAGTAACAATACAGTATATTGTTGTGAATCATCCTATCTGTATTGCAAAGTATTTGGAGGTTGGAGTGGCTCAGTCTTGAATGGCAAATTAAGTGCCATTGACTTTACAAATGGCCTGCTCCTAGAGGAGTCGAAAAGTGCTAGAATTAGTTTGTTGATTGGGTTGACACCTCTGTCTATGTTTTCGGATTTCTTTAGAGGTGTTGCCATTGTGTGTGTGTGTGTGTTTTATGAGCACCTGTCTTTCAAAATGTATCAGTGCTCCACTGACTTCTAGAAATTTAGTGGGCATCCCACTACACCCAGGGGGTCCAAATGGAGCCCCTCCAGCACCTCTGGGGGATCACAGCCCCCACACCCAATTTTTTTAAAAATAAACATAAACATTGGAGGTAATGATCCAGTATTTTGGTCCTCCCAGCCATTACAAAGCATGAGGGGAGTTTGCAAGTTAAAAAAACCCAAAAAAACAGCTTTCTGTGTCTTCATGGCTTGAGTTCCATTGACAGATCCCCCTTCCTGAGCCCCTCTTGGAACCGCATCTAAGGAATGGGAAGGGTGAGAGATAAAGTGACACAGACAGTTCAGCTTCTTATAAATCAGCATGTCTTGCTTTGGTTTTGAAATCGATGTTGGGGTTTCTTTGCCTGCATCCGGCTGGGCTGAGTCACAGCTGTCTGGCCACAAGAGAAACAGCTGGCAACAATAAAGTATTGTTTAGCTGCTGGAGGTGCTTTAGTGTTTCAGAAACAGGCAAACTTCAGCTTGCAAGCCAGCCATCAAAGTATCCAGATTCTAATTTGCTTTGGCATCTGGGAATCAATCCCAAATCATCTGAGGACGTGTGACAACTGAAGGTGTATACAGCACTGCAGCCTGTCCTTGGCTCCTGTTATACAAGGTGGGCTGCGGATGTTTTAAATAAACAAGCGAGCAAGGAAAACTACAGCTCTGTGCTAGTTAAAAATCAAGTCCTGTCACAGATGGGTGTGCATTGCTCTAATTGAGTTTAATGAAATACGTTGTTCAGGAAGACAATAAGGAAAGTGTCAGAGCACACTGGCATTGGGGCAGGAAATGCATTTGGGATGCCTGGATAAGGGGAAATTGCTGAATTGGTTCTAGGAAGCTGACATTTGACATTCTTTCCTGGTTCAGGTGCCCACATTCTGATCCTTTAGACCCTGGTTTAAGAGAACAGGAATATGGTTTACAGCCTCCCTACCCCCACTTTTCCCAATACCAGGTTTCCCTCCCTTTCTGTTTTTTTCTACCCAAACTTTACTACAATATGTGAATTGGGGAAGTTGGCATTCAAGTGGGGGAAGTGGACATCCACGGTCTGGTCTGGTCCAGATCTTACCTGATTTGAAATATTAGAAGGTGGGATCCAAATGAGGCAGGATTCTGAGTTCTTTTGATAATCGCCTTATATTTACAGGTACACTGGTTATTTGTTGAACAATTTACACCCAGTTTCTCCCTACATTCCTCCTTTCTTTTTTCACTGTAGTGGAATGCAACCAACCGGCACCCTGTGGCACAACCTCCTCTATGTTCTGATAGGTGGCTAACTCCTGCTAGGCCTAGCGGAAGAGGAAGCGAAGAAGTCAAACAGTGGGGAATCACTGATTTTTCACTTATTGATTTGTGAGGATGAAAGGAAACATAATCCCGTGTCAGTGAATGTCTTAAAGAGTGTCTGTGCATGCACATGATGTATCTGTCGTGTTGCTTGCACGATATGGTCCAGTGGAACCAGTTGTAGTTTCAGAGTTAGTATTAGGTAAGAACTTGGGAGACCTAGGTTGAAATTGTCAACTGACCGTGAAGCTTACTTTGGTGACCTTGGGCCAATGACTCTCTTTCAGTCTGGCCTCCCTCACAGGGTTGTTTTGAAGAGAATATGGGAAGGACAAGACTTGTATGTGTCACCTTGAGCTTATGGGAGGAAGGGCAGGATATAGATGTGTCGAATAAATGAAGAGGCCCACCTTTGCTGCCTGAGCAGGACTGGGGAAACCGTGTGCCTACAACTCCCACCATCATTCACCGTTGTCCAGGTCACTTGGAGTTTAGAATCCAACACCCTCTGGGGCACCACAGGTTCCCCAGTTTTGCTGGAGAATGTGTTTCCATCCTGTGCAATCCAGCCCTGTTGGGAAATGTAGAAAAGTCCAGCAATTTGGATATCTGTTGAGTTTTCCACTCTTTGCAGCTGAGGAGAGTAAATCTGTAGCCAGCTTCTCTCATGGGCAGTAGCACTAAATGGGAAGTGAGGGTGGTTGGGTAAGTAATAGAAGAGCAAGCGTTGTGGATTGTGGTACTAAAGTGTTCACCACGGGTGGCCGTGGCATCTGCCAACTATTCTATTCCAAGCATCAAAAAGTGATTTATCTTTTTTTGGACCACAATTCCCAGAATTCCATACCTCCTTGTGGAGTTCTGGGAGTGGTTGTTCCAAAAAGTTGACTTGAGCAAGCTCTGATTCTCTTTCAGCAAATAGAATTGGGTTTCAAGGGGAGCCCATTCCTGGCCACTGCCTTTGGCAGAGGTTCCCTAGTAATCTTAGGCGATTTGTGTTTGTTCTGACAACAACTAGGGCCCATATCTTCTGTTAGTCAGTCACGTCCCGTAAATGGGCCTCTGTTCGCAAAAGGGCAAGAGCACTGACGTCTGACACCTTGTAAAGGAGGGTCTGTTCCGAATTGATAACCACTTCTAAAGGGTGGAATTGGCCCAGTCAAAAACCAAAAGATTAAGCTGGGAAAGGGTGAGACAGCTGTTTCTGATTAGCATGTGCTTAACCACAAAGATTACTCACCTTGTTGCCATAAACGGTGCCCCATTGAGCAAAGGCCAGATCATGGGACACATCCCACCTTACTTGAGACTAAGACTGCTGCCTGTGAGGGCTTGCTTGTTCAGTCCAGAATTAAAAAATACAGAGAGGAGAGGTTGCGCCCTCCTGTGCAGTTGAGGCCTGGTCCATTCTCAGTTGACTTTTAGATTGCCAACATCCAGCAAATAACATCCTCATACCTGGGGGAAATCTGTGCATGCAGAGGCAGAGACTCTAATAGTAAAGAGAGATAGCAGAGGGTATTGCCTGGCTTGAAGGCACGCAGCTGTTTCCCATGCTTACGAGTCCTCACTCCAAGAAATACATCCATGGACAAAGTCTGACCCATAATCCTTACTCAGTGGGCGCTCCAGCTGTGTCATCTGCATAAAGCAAGAACAAGAACAGGGGAATCAACACACAGCCCACAGGCTGTTGCCCCCCCCCCCCCAATTGTTGCACTGCTCAGCCCTCTCCAGCCTGTCCTCCTGAGGGAGGGAGTTCCAAAGTCTGGGAGCAGCAGAAGAGAAAGCCCTCTCCTGCCGCTCCATGAGATGCACTTCCATAGGTCTGAACAATATCTCGAGACACAGTCCTGGCCTGAGCCTGGGAAATATTCTAATGATATCTTCTACACAGAGCACAGATTAACCCAGATAAACTATGCAGATGCCTGTGTACAGGCATCCAGCAGTCACATATAACACATTGCTGGGTGAAAAGCCTGTGACGTTTTAACACTGCAACTCTGTGTGTAATCTTGTCAGTTTGGGTGTGCCTCAGGTGCAGGAGGCCCCCTCAGCCTTGGCCAGTATCCAGGAACTTTAGGGAGGAGCGCCATTTCAGGATGTGCTCTGCTGCAGAACTCTGTGGTCGGCTTTCTTGAGAAAACCCTCTGTGCTGCCCCCTTTCCGCTCCTCGATGTGACCAAGCAGATATTTCTGGCAGGCTGCAGTGGAGAAGTCAGCAAAATCTGTGCTTGATTTAGGGGAGGCTGGTGAGTAAGAAATGAACTGCTTCGCCAGCCATCTGGAAAACACCTTTCTGGAAGATGCGAGGGAAGTGAAAACAAGAAGGAATTGATGATTAAGAGGCTGGAAGATAGGAGATTTAAATTGAAAGAGCTGCCATTTGCTGAGTCATCTTTAACGGGCCCCAGTTGTGATCCAAGGAAGGGTACTGTGCTGACTGGGGATTCTGGGAGCTGTAGTCTAAAAAATGAAAATTTCCCCAAACTACCTCAGTATGACCATATTCAATGTTAACACAACAGAATAAAAATAAAATTGTGCTCCCAGACCATCTATATTGTGCAAACCAAATCATGCAAAACTGCATATTCTGCACTGGTATGCAGCATTCTGGTTGTGTTAATAATGCGAAAACCAACTTCTTGATTATGAAAGCTACTGTGATTCTCAGGAAGCTGGAATTGGCACCCGCTACCACATTCTGTGCTTTTTCCTGTGACTGCGTACGTGTTGCAATTCTGGGCAGATCTAAAGCCTGGAATGTGCATTTGGGCTGCAAAACTCAGCTTCCTGTTAATCGCAGCTTTCATTGTGAAAACCAAGTTTCTGTTTTAAGCAAGGAGTGAGAACAGAGGCAGGTGGAATTGACTTTGGTTTGCCAGGTGAAGAAAACCAGTGTTATGTGTTTTCGTTAAATGAACTTTTTCTTTTTCTTTTTTGCTGATTGTCCTTTGCTTTAACCTTCTGTGGTTCTCCTCTGCCCATACAGCATAAGTGAATTAAGCTGTTTGGGGCAACTTGTTGTTAGTGACACCATTCAGTTGTTTAAAGCATGAGAAGATAAGGGTGGTTGGACTTTGAACCTGTTAAGGCACAAGGATTAAAGTATAGTTTTAAAGTGTAGTTGTCTGTATTCCCTTTTTGGCCTCTCGTCCAGTCTGAGAGGTGTCCCACTGACATGCCACTAAACTCTCAATGGAGGACTGCAATTGAATGCCAGTTCACTGACCAAAACCCAAACCCAAACCAATACAAAACAAAAGAAAGCACGTGATGTTCTGTAGGAGGGCACTGCAGGGATTATTATTGAGGCCTGGCCGGGTGAAGAGGGAAGACGTCATCTTTCCCAGCTGTGCTTCTCAAGTATCTTGGTATAGCAGTCCTGACTCAGTCGGCAGAAAGGGGGAGGCTTGGTGGTCTTTTGCAAAACTTGGAGGTGCTGCTTTTTTAGGGGGACTACAACTTCCAAAATGTCCATGTGGTCTGAAGAATTCTGAAAACGGTAGTCCAAAAAGTAACTTTTAAAAGCATCAGTCTCTTGTGATGCCATCCTCTGTTCCGCGAAGAGTGAGGTTCGCAGCTTGAGCACTTTTGAGTTCTATGGGGCTATTTGTTTATTTAGATATCTATTGATGCAGCTTGAAAACACAATTTCACAAATTGAGTCTCTTCGTTATATAACTGCCATTATAACAACAACAAAATGCTACAATTTATGCCCCCAAGACCTCGGCAGCAGCACTAATATGGATGCTGCTTGTAGAATTGCAAAGTTCAAGTGTCCTTTTGAATTAAAATTCAGACAAAAATCCAAAATATCTTCTTGGGTATCAACAACACAACAACTGCAACTTCATATGCAGTATCTTCAAAACCCTACAATAAAATATCAACTCAGTTGCATATACATGAATTCACTAGGTGGATTCACTTCTTCAGCACCTACACATAGGATTTATACCTAGACCAAGTTGACAAGGGTCTTAGCCATTAAGTAGCAAAAGCAGGTCCAGCCTCTTCAGCTGTACTGCTCTTTCTGATTCAAATCTCTTACTCACAGCTCTGCCCTTTCTTAGTCCCACTCTTTTGGGCTGAACCAATATTTCATATGGCTTGTGTGTGGATGCTGAAATGCAGTACAGGTATCACAGGTCCAGGGAAAGTGGAACAAATGTGGATGGGGTCTGAAACAGGAAACACGGGTTAAAAACTCTGCTCAGCCATGGAAGCTCACTGGAGGAAGGCAATGGCAAACTACTCCTTGAACATCTCACATCATTTGGAAACCTGTTAGGGTGGCTGTAACTTGGAAATGATTTGACAGCATGTAACAGCAGATGTGTACACTATCTAGTTTGGTTGGAAGGCAGTTAAAATAAGTCTTCTTCGTCATCGCCACCACTATTATTATTAGTGTCTTTATTACTGCCGTAATGTTGTTGCCATCAGTTCTGATCTTTTTGGTTGTTCCTGGGATGGGGCTTTGGACAATCTTATGTCCCAGTGGCCTCATTATATAGATATTAACTAGCACCAGCGACCTGGCCGATCCTTGTCAGATCCCACATTGGGTTTCCCACAGAGAGCGGAGCTGACATCTCTAATTGCCACATTTGGCCTTGCTTGGGGGGAGGGGGGGGGAAGGAACAGAGTCAGTCCGAAGCCAGTGCTGATACCTTCATGTTCTGAAGAGTGCAGCAATAACCCATGAATTCCGTTGTCCAACACCATGGAGGAGTGAAGCATTTCCCCTCTCTGTTCCCACAGGAGGACTGACTGTGCTTGTCAAATTCATCTCTGGTGTATAACCAGCTCAGTAGCCGGAGGGAGAGAAAGGCCCAAGAAAGGTCCGGCAACATTCTGGCAGTGTACTTTTGGTCATGAAATATTTATTTCATTTTAACTAGGTTTAGTGTGCTCCCTGCCCTGAAATCACTTTGAAACTGTTTGGGGTTTTGTCCATGGAGGGGGGTCACGCCACACCCAAGAGCAAGGGAAATGACGGCACCGTAAACATCATTCCCAGGGAATTCCTGCAGAGGCAGGTGTTTCCCTGCTATCTTTCCAGTTTCTGTGGCCTCAGAGATCATAAGGGAGGGCTGTGTTTTTAATTTTGCACTAGTATTCACAGCAGGGTTCTTGTTTATCTAAGTTAAATGCAAACCTGCAGGCCCTTTGGTGAAAGAGCTGGCTTGTTTTTGTTGTGTTTGGGGCAGGTTTTGCTTTTGGAGGGAGGGAGGCTTGCTTACATCCTACCACTGTCTCTCGGGGAAGCATCGCCAGAGGCCATGACCCTTTGGGTTGCTTTTCATTTTGCTATCAGCCTAAACATCCTTGAATTGGTCCACTGTGCTTACTACCTGCAGTCTGTTGCCATCAACAAAATCCTTGACCTTCCCGTCTGTGGGTCTGGGGAGATTAAAATATCCCAGTATGAACCCTGAACTAAATCCTAGGGGGGACTCAACTGTTTCCAAACAGCCTGGGAGCGGAGGGAAAGAGATTGAGGAAAATGGTATGTGTGGTTTTCCCTTTAAAAAGATAAGCAAAGCCTCTTTCTGAAAAGACAGACTGAAGATCAGTCATCATCATTCATGTAGTCTTAAATCAGAAATCCCTGGAGTAGCTTTAATGAGGCTTTAATTCAAAGTGTCTCCTCATTTGTCCCAGAGTCTGGTTGGTGGATCTCAAGATTCTAGTAAGAAAATAAAACAAACAGAAGGGGGGGGGGGGGGGAAGCCGAAAGAGATCCCTTAAACCTGAAATTAACCCAGTCCTGCCGAAGGACATGATTGCAATTTCATTTGTAATTTTCCGCATTAGATTGGAAGGACAAGAGGACTGTGAAAGAGAAATGTCTTCAGGCTAACTAGTGAGAGCACAGAAACGGGATGGATTCCTGAGCAATTGGGACTAGGGCAGGCAGGCAGATGTAATTGTGGGAAGGATTTTGTTATCTTGCAAGGCCACTGGCCATTTATCTGGACATGGGAGCATTTGAAGAGAGCCAGAGCTCAGCCTTCTGCTCTTCATCACTAAGGTTGCTGCTCATGGTTTCTGAGCATCGCATTGTCTGTTGAGTGTCATCCCAACCAAGAAACACAGAAGCCTATCCTGAGATGGCCTTGTTTTGCAAGGCAGCTGGCAAAGGGATCTCGCTAGCAGCAAATATGCTGGGAAATAATTGGCACACAGGACTAATTGGGTCTGACAGGGCTTTCACAAAGGGAGTGTAGCCCTTAGCATAGCTTCCGTGCCTACTCTGGATGGGGAAAGGTGGCGGCACAGTGGTGATATTGCCTTTCTCTGGCAAAATATATGATATTATTAATTTGGCTATGAATGACTGGCTAGATAGCTTGTTTGTGAAGGCTTCACCTCGAAGCACCATGTTGCATATACACTTGCTATTCGGATCAACCCACGTACGTCACTGTGCATATCACTACTGAACAACCGAGGCTGGGGCGCATGTAGCTTCCCTTTGGAGGTGGTTAGGCTAAATCTGAATGCTCAGAGCATGTGTGTTCAGTGTTCGCAATGGCGTTGTGAGCAGGCTGTGCAGCGCACTGCAACTCACTCTCTGGTTGTCTGTTGGGAACAGTGAAAGTAGAAAAGCTTGAATAGGGCTTTGGACAATAATTTCATTAAGTGCAATGAAGCTGTCAGCTGAGAGAAAATATTTAGAGCACAGGCATACTCGAAATGTGCATTTAATGTTACTCCTTTGGACGTAGCTGCTACAGAGAGAGAGAGAGAGAGAGACTGCCTCCTGTTTTGGCTTTCATCCACTTGGGAGATTTTGCTGGATGGATCTGATGCAGTCTGCCATGGACTGAGTTTGACTATTCAAATGCATGACATTTTAGGGACCTTTACGATGCTCTTTCAACTGCCTCAGCAAGTAGCACCACCTCTGGTTGTAGCTGCTTCTTACCACATTCAACAAGTTACAAAACCTAGCAGGTTTTGTGTAAATAAAAAACATGTAACCCTCTCCCACTCCCTGTTCTTCCATTGCTACCTGCCAAGTACGTGTCATGTGAGAGCGAGTGTAAGGAAGAGAGAGAATGGAAAAACAGAGGTGGTGTGTGATCGTCAAGGACAATTTTGCATCCCTGTCTATGGGCTGAGATTCTTGACCTGATCTCCATCCAGCACAGTGAGACGGGCAAGAGGATCACTGGACTGTATCGGAGTGGCTCCTCTGTGGGGTAGAAAAGACAGTCGGGGCGAGGAAGGTGGGTGTGGATATGGGCTGTCCGGTGGATGGGGTCAGCTGGAACATCATGGCAGATGGCCCCTTTGGGAGGAGGAATAAAAATCGAAAGTATCTCCTCACATTGAACAGAAGCACATTCTTTGACCTTTTAAAAAAACAAAACCCTGCTATTCTGCTTTTAGTCAACTTGCACCAATATAAAGAGTTAAATAAAACACAAACTAAACAGCAGGGGGAACGAGAGAGACGTGGTTCACTATTACTGTCATTGTTGTTAGGCTAAGAATTGCACCATACGATCTTTGGTCTGCAACTTCGAACTTGTTGTTCATGATCCTCCCCTCCCCCCTGCCCAAATAGCCACTCTTCTTCTTTTTCTAAGGTCAGAAGCTGAAATATCGATTTACCTCAGCCACCCAGTGGGACTCTGAACCTGCATCACCATCTGTGTGTGTGTGTGACCAATTTAACAGCGTACACAGTGCTTTGGCTCTGGTTCAAGCATGGAAAATCTCTGGGCTATGGAGGACCTCCTTGTAATCCGCCAGCTTTTTAAAAATGAGATTGCACCCCTTTTCACTAGGATCCCTTTCTTAGTGTGCAGCAGTGAAAAGCTCTTTATCTCCAACCACGTGTTACAGGCTATTCCCTTATTAGGGAAATTGATAGTGAGTGTTTCCTCAATGACAGCTAATTTTAAAAAAAATGATCATTCAATATAGGAGCATCAACAGAGGTGGGAGGTGGCGATATCCGTGCCCCATAGGCCCAGATAAGGAGAGATGAAGTTTGTATATCTGAGAATGAGAAAGGGAGAGGTGAGAATTAAGTTTAGGAGTATATTTGGGGCATCGGCTGCCTTTCTTTGGGGAATCTGCTGCATGAATGGGGTGCAGACACTCTTAGCTTTCACTCATGCCCTGCTTATGTATTTATAGATAACTCAGATATTTCCCACGCCCTCAAGCCATAAGCCTCCAGTGCTGTTCCATCCAAAGGCAGTCAAAGTGCTGAAATCCTCATTGCTAGGGAAAGTGGGGGATATGCAACACAAGGAAGTCTTTTAGTACCATTCCTAATGGTTGCATGTGCTGCTTCAATTAATTTTGTTTACTTTTGTTCAACCCCAGGAACTTTGCTTCAGTCGCCTATCAAGTGAAAACCTCTGAATGTATTTGCTGCGTGTGGGATGAGGTTGGTGGTTGGGGAAGATTTAATGCCTGATAGTGTTGCTGTGAAGCCAGGGTTTGTTGGGTTGATGCACAAAATCTTTTGGTTGGCAAACGTGATGCCACGTGATGCCAGCACCTCCGCCCCCAAAGCCGACCTGGGCTACCCTGTTCCTCTCAGATTAGCTGGAATCCTCATAGGAGCTGAAGACAAAACCAACTTTTCCACATATGCTGTTATGAATGACAACTATTGTACACAACATACTATTGTAATGTGGAGAGTTTAAGAGATCCTAGGAGAAGCATGCTCAGGCAGGATCTTTCCCTCCCTGAAAGTTTGTAGAGGGCTCAGGAGAAGAATGCTCTACCTTCGGAGAGCATGAGATGCTTCCCATATAGATCGTATTGCTTACACCGGTCACTTTGAGTTGGGTGGACGCCCAAGAGTGGAACCAGGCCTTGAAGCGTTATGACTTTATGATCAGCAGGGACGAGGACATCATCAGCCACTCCTGGGCTTCCATTTCACCTCTGAGCTTAGCTGCAGTTCCGACAGCAGCTGGCTGGCAAAGGTGTTTTTTTCTTGCAACACTGTTTTTTCCTTGTTGAGCACTACCCTGGCTGTAGTGCAGAGGGTTCTGGCACTGTGTGGCCCTGCCTGGCAATGAAGACCTGCACATCTGGTGGTGATGAAAACGGCTAGAACTGGTTTCTTGATGTGGGGTCAACCTGGTTACCTGCGTGTTTGCCCTCTTGAAGGTGCAAGAGGAGAAGAACACGTACAACATCCTCGATTGTACCCGGAAGCTCTAATGTTGCCAGGTAGGACCCTCATTTCCGTTCTCTCCCCTCTTGTGTCTCCACGTAGGGGCAGCCTATGGGCTCCTTCCGCAGCCCTGCCGAGTGATGGTGCTACTGAATCCACAGAGTGGGTCAGGCCGGGCCCTGCCTCTCTTCAGATCCCAAGTGCAGCCCATGCTAACAGAAGCCAACATAGCGTTTGACTTGTTTGTCACGGGTAAGCATTGCATCTCATTCAAGGCCACCGTAGAAAGCAGCGACTCTTCTTCTTCCGGCGCAGAATGAGGCAGGCCTGCTCCTGTCCCAGGGAGGCTTGGACCGTGACCCAAAACAACGTTGTGCTCAAACCATTCTTCCCAGCTCCATTCCACACCTCACTCAGTTGCCTTCATTTCCCCATTTGGCACTGCTGGGAGATTGTGGAGACGCCAAGGACTGCAGGGCATTTCCTTGTTTAGAGTTGCAGACATTCTTAAGATGAATGGGCAACGTTGGCTCTCAATCTGCTTTTGTAATGCAACTCTCATAATCCCTCACCGTTGGCTAGGTTTGCTAGGCCTGATGGGAGTTTTAGGCCAAAACAAAACAAATCTAGTAAGGCACAACTTGTATACGACAGTGGGTCCCAACCTATGGTCCCCAGATGTTTTTGGGCTACAGTTCCCAGAAATCCTGGCCAACACAGGTAGTGCTGAAGGCTTCTGGAAGTTTAATTGGAAACTGCTGGTCAAAGAGTAAGTACCACTACCTGCCCTGTTTAATTACCTTGTCTCCTGCCTACACATCTATTGAGTAACTTTAAAAAAACAGGCTTTGTGAGTCTCTGAACTAATAACAGTTTTCACAGAGGCGCCAAGAACTCCAGGCAGTACCAGTGATGTGTCTGTTGTTGTGGTTCTCGAAGACTTGGAGATGCAGCAAACTTCACAATTAAGCCCTAGTTTAAGGCCCTCCATATGTTTTGTAGTACAACTCTCACAAGCCTTTAGCATTGGGTGGGGGCTTTGGGGAATAGAAGTTCAAAACGTCTGAACTGGCGACTGCTGATGCTGTTATAAGAAATGAAGGAGAAGAATGACCTAGGATTACATCACCCCCTGCTCGATCTGGCTGCCTTCTTCAGTACGTAAAATATTTGGAGGAAGTAAAAATAGCTCAGGAAGCAGAACAATTTGCATCACCGCTGTATTAGTGCAGCAGCTTTTAGGGATGTGTTTTGCCTGTTCCATTGGTAGTGTGAGATATAGTCCTTCAAACAGTTTGCCTCATGTAATCTCCGTTGCCTTCACTTGTTTTCTTTTGAATGATGAGGCACAACATTACCATTCTTTGCTGATTGAGTAGTTTGATCCTTTGGGATAGCTTACACTGATTTTAGTTCTAATTAATTCTACCCCAATACGTATGTAGCTGAGAGCAGAGGTAAAGAAGATGGGAGGGTAGTATTATTTGTGAGAATGTGGGCTGGACTGACATGAATTTATACACTGCCACATTATCAGAAAACTGGTTGTTCTACCCAGTCAGCCACTCTCTGGCCAGATATTACTGCCAGTCTATATTGGAAGGGACAGGACTCAATGGTGAACAGATGTCATTTCCTGCCTCATTAGTATAGCATTTTTGGGGTCCTGAAGCTTGAACTGTTATGAGGGCCCTGTTGCAACCAGCAACGAGGTCTGGGTAACCATTGTTATCTTGTTCGGTTGGGTTGTTCTGTAACAAATCACCACAAATGTTTAAAAAGTGTGGACTAAAGTTGCTTCTGGGTCCCCTCCAGGGTTAGGGGCCCTGAAGTTTAAGCTTTATTAGTTTCAAAGTAGTTCTACCCCTGCAGGAATCCCCAAAGAATGCAGAGCTTCAGGCCAAAGCTCATTTTCAAAGAAATGTGTCTTTTCTCCTCGTACAGTGTTTTTTTGCACAGCAACGTGGACTGCTTTGTTAGGCATGTCTTCAGCATTAAACATGCAAAAGAACCTGTTCTACACATTCAGAAATAATCCTGATGGCATGTTTTACTTTTTGATGTATTTCCACAATTACATCTTTTTTGCTACTTGAGGGAGAACTCCTTCTAGAAATGGATTTCTCTGAACATATGCTTTGGGCCCTATATCCCATTTGCAACAACCAGTGAAAGCAAGTGTACGTGCTTGTGTTTTTATAGTCTGTAGAATGTGCTTTTAATAGTCCATAGAAATGATTCAGTTTTCTAGAAATTTGAAATTATACACGGCCACATCACTTGTCTAGATAGAGTCTCTTTCTTTTTCCCTAGAGAAGCCCAACCATGCTTGGGATCTGGTGAGGGAAGAGGATATGTCCAGATGGGATGCCTTGGTTGCAATGGCTGGGGATGGCTTGCTCTATGAGGTAAGGAGGAGGGCAGGTGAGATGGTGCTAACCCTTCTGGGAACCTGGCTTGGCTGGCTGGACCATGGTGACACCAGTGTGCCTCCTTATCACCCTGACCCTCACCCCCACTGCAGAGGATCAGATGCTGCCCCACTGCTTGAGATGGGGGTACATAATTAGCAGAAAGGACCTCACCACTTGCTCTGGTAGCACATTCTCATCTGTTACAGTGCAAACCTCTCTACAGTGGACCCTCGACTTACAGACGGCTCGACCTGCAGACTTTTCGAGTTATAGACTTCTCTGGCCGCAAAATTTAGGTTCGACTTGCGGCCGGAGAATCGACCTACAGACCGGAAAATCAAACAAAATGGACCAAAAACGACCGGTTACGGATTAATCGGTTTTCAATGCATTGTAGGTCAATGGAGCCTCGACCTACAGACTTTTCGACCTGCAGCCACCGTTCCAATACGGATTAATTCCGTAAGTCGAGAGTCCACTGTACTTCTTTACAACTGCCATCAACGTCCAAGCACCAGCCACCAGACAAAAGAAAGTGAATTGCCACTTGCAAAGATGAAAAAGAGGTTAGAGGGCAATGTGTTGCTTTACTGCTTAAAGTTAGCTCTACTTTGTAGCTCTCCGGGCTTCTCTGTTTTGGCCCACAGCACGGTTGACAAGAATCAGTATGGAAGAGGGATCCTTTGTCTGCAATAGCTGGGTTGAAGGAATAAAGCTACCAGAGCACAGTTGCCAGTGATAAAGTTAGAGGAAATCCCCCTGAAGGATCCCCTTCTGTGCTGCTGTTAAAGACACAGGGATCCAGTTAATGATGGAGCTTTGTAACTCCAGGGCCGCTCTGGCCAGAAAGTTACAAGGAAATAAGGGAAGACCTCAGTGGAGGGAAAGGTGAAAGAAGTTGTATAAAATAAAATAAAATAAGACACCACCCCTAAAATGTGGGACATTGCCAATTTATATTACAAATTAATTTCAACAATCTTAAAAATGTAGAAAATAGAATGTGAATTTGAATTCAGATTAATTCCTTAGAATTTGGGATATTTTTTTTGCCTACCTTGTTATTGAGTTTGCAACTTAAACTCGTCTTGTCTGATTATGACTTGATATCCTATAACATGATATAAACTGTTGTGACATGTTTTTTTCCTGAAAAGGATTAAATGAAAATATCCATATGGAGGTAACAATGCTCCAGGAGGCAAGATCTGTTTGCAGCAAAAGCTGGGATGACCAGCACAAAACCATCGCTCGTTTGACAATTGGGCTGTTGTGGCATGGCGGATGAGCGTTTCCGTCAGGGTGGAGAATGCTTGCTTATCATTTATTCATTTCTGTGCCCACCTTTCTCCTGATATAGGGACACAAGGCATCTCATAAATGGTTGAAAACAAGCAGAATTGAAAAGACAATGAGTTGTAACATTAAAAATAATCATACAGTACCATACAATATTTTAAAACTGCTAATAACAATCCCGAGACTTATATGAGAAGCAAAGCGTGTACTACATCCTGCAACAAAACTCAGTTGCCTGGTTCAGATGTTAAAGGCCTGACTAAAGGGAAAGGCCTTTGCCGGGGGGGGGGGGGGGGGGGGGAACCAGACTTCCCTGCTGAAGGTATTCCATAATCTAGTGGCAACACCTGAAAAGTCACTGGTTTGTGTCACCACCAGATATGGTGGTGAAGCTCTTAAAACCCCGAGTAAAGGCATCCCCTTTAAAAGGTGACGAAGAATGGCTTGAGGCCTAACTCCATGTCCCACCCCCTCCCTATGTTGTCTTTCTGCTTCTGGAAGCCCATGACAGATCTTTAGAATGGAGGGCCACTTCTGTGAGGACGCTCCCTTGTTGCTATCGAAGCCACTGTCCAAAGCGAGCAATGACTGCCTTGTGCTTTTCCTTTGAGTAGCTGCCATCTTTGTGTCTTTGCAGATGATCAATGGGCTCATGGAGCGTCCTGACTGGAGGTCGGTTACCCAAAAGCCTCTTTGCATCCTTCCCGGAGGCTCTGGGAATGCCTTGGCCGCTTCTCTCAATCACTATGCAAGGTAAGGAAGGGTCATCACCCACAGACCGTAGTCTTCATGGCCACTGAGCAGGCCAGCACGCTTTGCCATAACTGTCTGGCACAATTGTTTGAAGTTTTGGACCCCGGAAGTTGCCATCCTTAGCAACTTGTTATCAAGCCAGCACCTGGCCTCATTCACTGTATTTGACAGGAGTTGGGATGTTGCCGGTGTTCTCCACTCATTAACCCTTCATTGCTTTCCTGCCACTTCTTCCTTTTCCTTTCCATTGAAAATCTATGAAAGAGAAGCAGATGA
Source organism: Intellagama lesueurii (assembly GCA_037013535.1). NCBI lineage: Eukaryota > Metazoa > Chordata > Lepidosauria > Squamata > Agamidae > Intellagama > Intellagama lesueurii. The sequence continues at coordinate 183,381,912 of JBAJHW010000002.1, forward strand.
CTTAGATGCACAGGGCCTTCTGACTGCTGTGGTGGTGGTGGGCCTTCTCTCAGGAAATCCCTGTATCCCTATCCATGGATTAATGGGCTTTAAAGGGCAGGGCAGTGCATATAGGATTCCCAAGTTGGAGACAGGTGTGAAAAGCAGCATGAGGAACATTCCACTATTCCAGTCAGGCAGTCTTATTGACAGGCCTCTCTTGATGGATGATGGTGCAGTATCTCTAGTACTGCTGCCATTTGCCTCATTTGCTCTCAGAAGTGGCAGTCTGGTTGCTTCACAGAGGCCACTTCATTGCAAATCCTTGGCTCAAGTTTCAGTACCTCTGTCTGATGTTTCAACCCTTGGTGCCGCCCCAACGCCCCCAACTCTGGCCTCTGCCCCCTTGCACAGCTGGCCACGTCTTCCATCTGCTCTGTGACTAATCCTCATTTCCTAGAGGGTTTAGCTTTGAGAAGGGGGAGAAAGAGGTGGGCTGAGAATGTTGCTAATGGGTGCCTTTCCTCTCCTTGTCAAGTAGGCTCAACCACCTGGCTTCTGCCAAGACAAATCCTGCTGTTTAAATCTCTGGTTTCCACAGCAGGGAAATGAGGCCCCTCAGAACATGCGTGGGCCTGCTTGAAGTGTGCACGAGAGGAGCAAAAGTGAGCCAGGGCGAGGCTGCCTTGCACGTCTGGGTAGCAACCATTTTCTGCTTCTAATTTGTTTTGTTGTTCTTTTACTCTGGCTTCCTTTCCTTCATCCACTTGGCACTGTAAGTAGTTGGGCTGCCCTGACCCGACTCTTGTAGAGCCCCTCCACTCTGTTATCCAAGTTACATTTGACTGTCTTGCAACATCTGCTACTCTGGACCAAAGTCTTGGATTGGCTATCCAACTGACTTGGGAAGCGCCTTGCAGTAGTAAAATGGAGACTTTCCTTCCTTTTGCTGTTATGGGTAGGATCTGTTAATAGCACAAGGATAAAACAAAATAATCTCCACATGTGCCAGTCTGAGGAAGGGCGGGGTACCCACATAATGGAAAGATAAAAAGAGATACCTCTTGTTACGTGCCATCAAGTGGCCTCCAACTTCTAGCGACCCTATGAATGAATAACCTCCAAGATGTCCTGTCCTCAACAGCCCTGCTCAGCTCTTGCAGACTCAAGCCTTTAGAAAGTCAGTCCATTTCATATTTGGTCTTCTTTTCTTTCTGCCTGGGGCACACTTATTCATCTTTCTGGTAGTCCAGCTCTCCTCCAGCATCACATCTCAAAGGCATCAGTTTCCTATCAGCTTTCTTCACTTTGCAGCTTTCACAACCCATACATGATGGTAGGAAATACAAGAGTGTGGATGATCTTGTTCTTGTTCTGCAGTGGCACATCCTTAGACGTGATGATGCTTCTTGCTTCTCCTTTACAATTTTAAGTGTTTCTTCCATAATCCCAGATACCCAGTGTGATGTAGTGGATAAAGTGACGGATCAGGACCCTGGAGACCAGGGTTAGATTCCCTGTTCAGCCCTGGAAACTCAACTGGGGTTGTGGAACTGGTAAAACCACTCCTTAAATATCTCACTTACTTTGAAAGCTCTGCTAGGGTTGCTCTAAGTCAGTTCCAACCTGATGGCACAGAACACACACACACAAGCATGGCAGTTTTTGTCTCCAGTGGCTGGGAAAGACCCACACAAGAGACCACCTGCATGGACTCAGGAGCCTGATGGAAAGAGGTCGCCAGGCTTTGTTCAGGCTGCACAAAAGGAAATGTAAACTTCTAGTCAAAATATTGTGCATGTCTTATCTCCAGGTTTGCTTATTAGGTTCCTCAAACACTTCCAAAGCAGGAGTGAGGTTGGACAGTCTGTAGTGGCGGCTAAGTGGATCCTTGTACAACCGCATATTAGTTAAGAAGCATGATGATCCTTCCCTCCCCATTCTTGAACATTGTGCCAATTTATTATCATGGCACTAAAGGTCTTGGGCCTTCTGCCAGTCTAGTTCGTCTCTGTCATCTGGTCAGATCAAACTTGAGAGCTGTAATGTTGTGCTCCTCCTTTTTCCATCTGTTGTGTAAGGGGCTGGACACAAATGACTACAGATCTCCGTCCTTCATCCAGCACTCTTACTTGCCACATGGGCTGCCATTTCTATTGCAGTTTTTTCACTAACGTAACATCTCAGTTGGTTTACTTGAACTATGGCAAGGGTTGGATTAAGGGTTATTTGTAAGGTAGGGTTGGCAAATGGGGCCCTCCAGATTTTTTGAATCTACATCTCCCCTCAGCCTTCACAGCCAAGCTGTGGGAATTGCAGTCCCAAAACATGGGGGGGGGGGGGGGAAGAAGTGGAGGATGGGCAAAGGAGTTCCATGAGAGGCTACCTGTACAGATCCCAATGAGCAGCAAGACTACATTTCCCATACAACCTTGCCGTGACTCCTAGGCAGCCTTGCTTGGAATGGAGGTTGAGAAGCCTCTCCTTTGCTTGCCACTGGTTCTCTCCCACGCTTCTGCCTGGGGGAATTGCAGGTGAATTCTGGAGATGAGAGTTCTTGAAATATAATTTTCCCCCCCCCATCCCTAGCATTACCCTTACCAATATGGCTGGTTCTTACCTTAATGAGGTAAAGCATGATAGCAGTTATCACACAGGTCACTCTTCCCTTCATTTCCAGCCTGCTGTTGTCAACCTAGCTAGGACATGGTGCAGAGACAGCACATGAGACAGGAGGACCTTTATGATCACTTCTTAAACTTGACTAATGTGAAGTAGGCATCAACCCCTGGAAATCAGCTCTGACGCAGCAACTACACTGCGTCAGGGTCCACTGGTGCTGTGGTATGGAAAGGATGAGGCATCTCAATAATGGCATGTTTATTTTGGCATATTATACTCCAGATGTGTTTCAGCAACTCGCCTTGTGCTATTCTTCCATGCAATTGTATTTTCTCTCTCTTGTCTCCTGCTACAGCAAGGGCAACTTCGTCAAGGAAGATCTACTAATTAACTGCACTTACTTCCTCTGCAAGGGGCTGTATTCACCCATGGACATAGTGTCCCTGCGCACAGCTTCAGGCAAGCGCCTGTTTTCCTGCCTGAGCTTTGGCTGGGGTTTTGTCTCCGATGTAGACATTGTCAGTGAGAGATACCGGAAACTCGGCAGTGCCCGCTTCACTGTGGGCACATTCCAACTTCTCACCACACTCCAAGTCTACAAGGGCCGCCTCTCCTACCTGCCTGCTGAAGAGCAAGGCTCTGCTTCGGACTCCTCATTTCCAACAGGGACACAGAACCACCCATCAGCACAGCACACCCACCAAGGCTCCTTCGACAACGGGAAGTTGCCAGTTCACATCCTCCCTCCATCTGTGCCTCCCTTCCCAAGCGAGGGGTGCAACCTTGAGGACTCCTTGCTAGTCCCTTTTGAGCAACCAGTTCCCAAGCACTGGACGGTGGCGCCTGAGGAGGAGTTTGTCTCGATCGTATGCATCTATCAGTCCCATCTGGGAGCAGACCTTTTTCTGGCCCCCAGTGCCAAGCTGTATGACGACGCAATCCACATCTTCTACTTGAGTGCTGGGGTCTCCAGAATGGCTATGGTCAAACTCTTCATGGCTATGGACAAAGGGACCCACCTGACACTCAACAACCCCCATCTCCACTATGTGCCTGTGAAAGCCTTCCGCCTGGAGCCCCTCGAGCCCAAGGGCTTCATGACAGTGGATGGCGAAGTTTTAGCATGCGAGCCAGTGCAAGGCCAAATTCACAGACGGCTCACACATATTATCAGTGGCTCCCCAGAAGGCTTGGGACCTCCGAGAAAGGAGCACTGATGCTGGGAGTGAAGGGCTGTGCAAGCACAAGGAGGGATGAGACCGATTTCCAAATGCTGCACTGACTCAAGACGTCAACACGATCTCTGCTAGTGATCATTCTCAGGGGGAAATCTGGCTCGCAGAGCAGCTATTTAATCATTACAACATGGATGATGGGTGAGCCTCTTTTGTGGGAGCAGGACTAATTTTTTCCCCTTAACTGTTGTGTAGCAGAAAAGGCAGCTTCTGATTTTTCTTGCTCTGCCTAGCCCTAGAGAAAGAAAAGTAGGTCTCCAAAATTAAACCAAAGGCAGCTTCTCTGAACACTATTTTGCCCTTCTATCTACGAGCAAAACCTTCATGCAAAGCAGCTGAAGCAGAGAACATGACATCATCCCAGTGCAGTATCTGCCCAAATAAAAATAGCTTCATCCCATGCCACTTTTAAGGCCAGTTTTAACCCTCCTGTTTTGTAAAGAGTTTTTTCTTTTTCTACACCAACACCACAAACCTCCCAATCTGTATGTGGTGGTAGGTTATATTCTTATGGAGAGATGAAATAAAGTTCTACCTTTTTTCAAAAAGGAAAAGCTATGACTGAAAGCTAAATTTGATTTCAGTTCAGTGACGCAGACAGTTGCCTTTGTAAAGGCTGAGCTGTTATAATATCCTATTTCTTAGGATATTATTTGGTCCATTTTGTTCCCTATACTGCCAACTCCATGTGCTCCTATTTGCTGGGAAGTTATTCCAGTAGCACTTTCCAATTTCCTCCCATGGTAGCAAATTGAGAGGTTAATATGCTAATGTAGCCCTCACTTCTGAGAATGTGATCGTACATGCTTTATTGGCTACATAGCCTATAGTTTTAGATCAGTGTATGCCACAGTATGTATACTATCTTGCAAATTTAGGCAACTGGCAGTACTGGTAGGGATGGCTGGGATTAGGCATGGCCATCTTTTCACAGTTGCCAGTGGGCTAGTAAATGTGAGCTTCATGCAACTGGCCCAATTTTTGTGTAGCATAAGCTGTTTGTTAGCTACGGCAAGGATAGTTTATGTCAACCATGGAACCAAAATGACTAGACACCCATGTTCAGCTAGAAATGAAAAGCTCATTGGTAACTTACCAGAATTATTCACTTCAGAAAAGGAAGTGTTTGGCATTACAGTTGTTTCCACCCTCCCTCCCAAAAGAGTAGGATTTATGATTAACTTTTAAATGTACCACGGTAGTACCTTAAGTGCCTGTGAAGCGAGAGCAGAGAACCTGTTTCTTTGACTAGGGCAGTCTTCTGTCAGGGGTCCTGGGCTGAAGGCTTCATGTCAGGGGTCAGAGCGCAGGGAGACTTGGCAGACCACCCCTTTTTCTTTAAAACCCTACCCCACCGTGCCAGCTGGGGAAAGGAAACCACACACTTCCCAGAGATGTGCTAGTAGGCAGCTTTTGAAATTAAGCACAGGACTGTCAAGTTCCTCGTCACTCCTGTAATGCAAGAATCAGTACAGATTTCATGATACAGTAGCACTCCTGTTGAGAAGTTGATGAAGAAACAAGGATGTGTTGACTTGGTTTTAGTTAATAGACATGCTTGTGACAGCAAACCTCTATGTAACTGATAAAGCAACATGAATGTTTCCTTAGTGTAGAAACCAGATTTGAGTTTATGCTGCGTACTGGAACATTACTTGACAATCTTTATTGTTTTTACTATGGTGCTATTTTTATATGGGTAGATTCTATTGCAGTATGTAGGTAATGAAATCTGAGCCACTGTTTTTAAAATCAAGCACTCCTTTTTACTCTATGCTACAACCAGGAGCAACTTTTCAAGACGGTTTGTTAAAAAAAAATTTTTTTGAGGCTTGCATAGGGGGCATATACATGGGCCTCAGAATGTTTAAATGGGCAGGATTCCTGTTTTATTTCAGCAAGACCAACAGATACCAAATGTATGTGTCCATTAACTCCAAACTTGACTTGTCTGAAAAAGCAGAGACTGGGCCCTTATGATGATGAGCCAGGTGTTCAGGCCTGCAAAATATACATTTGATAAGAATCATTTTTGCTTTATCAGCTAGAAACCCACACTGGTTCACATAATAGCACAACTGCGAAGGGGCAATATATAAGCACAGTATAAAGTTACATAGAGTGTAACATTAGACATGGAAAGCCTGCCTTAAGCACAAGTACAAGCAGTCTCTACGATTTGCCTGCAGAGAAAGATGAACATATTTCAGGGTGTACATGGGGATGAGCAGCTTTACAGATACACCCTACTTGAGGAACAGACCAAGACTGGGGAACATCTGGCCCTCCAGCTATGAGTTTCCTGTTTCCAGCAGCCTAAACCAGGATAGGAAATGGGCAAGGTTGAGACAAATTATAGTCTAGCAACATCTGGAACGCCATAGCCTCTCCACACCTATGGCAGGGAAATCACTGCCAACATTACGAAAAGGCAGAGCAAAAAATGAGAAAAAAACTCAAACTTCCCCATCTTCTACCAGAAAAAGTACTGAAAGAACCATGAAGTCAAATTAATTTGTTTTTGCTTGGGTTTTTGTTTTGTTTTGAGATGAGTCAGCTGTGACTGAAATGGTTAGTATTCCAAGCAACAGAAGCTTATCCAGTTTATTTCACATGGGAACCTAAAATGATTCATATCACTGGGCTGAAATGGAGAAATGTATTTGGCTTATTTCATTATAACAGCAGTACAGTATAGTTTTCACACACTACAGATAAGTAAGTAATGGTGCAGGCCAAACTACCTTATTTGCCTTTAAAGTCTGCTCCAGTGACTCTCTGGAAGCAGCAGGCATTGGTCTCCTTCCCAGTTCCTAGTACTTTTCAAAAATCAGAAATTAGACAATTGCACCATGTGTAAAACCTCTTCTACATCTAGAATTCATTCCAAGTGGGGATATTGACAGTGCAACATCAGATCACATAAATTTAATTAAACTGTATTTAAATATTTTACTGAGTTTCAACAAACCTTTAATTCAGAATTTTTAATTCTGAAAGTTTACTATTCTGTTCCAGTGTTTGGAGAAGGGAAGAGAAGGTGGGCCTGAAGGTACAGAAGAAAATCCCGCAACTTGGACATTAGGGCATAATCTGCCTACACAGAACTACAGTATTCTAAGCAAATATTGTATTTTCTTTTTCTTTCCCAATAACTTTATATAAGCTGCCTTGTTTCCAAGAGCTGAGGTGTGTGCACAGCTTTATTTTCATGTAGACCTATCAAAAGGTTCAGAGACATGGTCACTCCGTCTACATTTATAAGCACAGAGGTGGTGGGAAAAAAATCTCCATGTTTCCTTAGAAAAAGCACATTATGGGGGAACGAGGGGATAATAAATGGATATAATAATGCGTGCACTGTACAAAGTAACACTGCATCTGAGAGAAAGGAGGTCACTTAGTACAGAGGCTGCATTCGTCACCATGGTCCAGTGCTGGTGTAAAGACAGCACTTCCCTTCCCACCCCAGCACTATACAGGCTGTAAAGACAAGGGGCTGCCAAATATATGTTTAAGGCTCTCAAACAGGCTTTAGAGGAAGTCTTCCAAGCAGGAGACAAATTTAGCTACTTAAAAACTACAGGAATTATTTAACCTTTGCCAAGCAAGACATGCAACACCTAGGCAGGAAAAGGAAGGTGTTCCTGCCTCAAGAGTTTCAGGTCCACCTACATTCACTTTAGAGGAGTCCACTGATACACAAGCCTAGCATCTTAAGATGGAAGAAGACACAGCAAGAGTCACCACACCTCTTCACAGCGGCAAAACATAATGGCAAGCCACTTTCTCTTCTTTATTACTACATCTTAATTAGCCAAACAAAATTTGCAAGTAAAAAATGAATCACACAATACTTTATACATATATTGTAAGCAACCAAGCATTCACAGCTGCAAAAGTAACACACCTCTAAGCATTTCTCCAGTATGACAGCTCCATCAGTTTTAAATACTGTACAGAATCAAGGCTAGAAATGTATTTTTTGTAATAGTTCTTTTCCCTTCCCTTCCCACCCCAGCACTAAACAGATAAGAGACTTTAAATTTATACATCACAATCATGTAGCCCATCTCAAGACTAACAATATGCCTCATGCTTTGGCTTTTCGGTGTGATTTAAGCATTTTTGTTTCTTGGAAAGTCTCTTCACTCTTTATTACATACATACACTAAAAAGGAAAAAAAAAAGTTACATAGCTGCAGTGTGCTCAGGAGCAACTGCATAACCTAGAGCTTCACATTATCCAAAAGCTTTTTGGGGAGGGGAGCGGGGTGAATGTAAACTTCTGTGCATGCCTCTGGAAGGGGCCGGCAGCAAGGATACTGGGACAGTGCTTGACTCGCATATTAAGGTGGGAGCAGATCCCTATGAAGGAGGAGTCAGCAGGATCTTCCCATGATGAAGCCTCTGGGAAATCAGACCTAACTCGTGGTTGCAGTCTTGAGAAAGCAAGGTCCTCTTGTAGCTCAGCTCCTTGCTATCAAGAGCACCATCAGCTGCATGTCTCTGTGTCTCCTCCCACCTTCTTAATGAAAATGGGAGGGCATCCACTGCTCTGAAATGGGTGGGCAGCTCTGCTCTCTGATTGCTTGTTAGGGACAGCTTGCTCTTTAACATGTATCATAATTGTGAAGTATGTGGGCAGTGAGCTCAGCTCTCCAAGTAGGATGGAGAATGGTGGCTACATCATCAAGAGGAATGCAGTGACACACAGGAACAGAGACCCAGGCCCCTCACTCTCTTCCCCTTCACACCATTAACAGTGCTATCTGATATGCACCATGGGACCTCCGGTCAAATTCTTTGCTTGCCTTGACCCAAGGATTGTATCAAGTGGATTCTTCTCCTACTCTTTCCCAGTATTTCTTCTAGTTCATGATTAGCTCGGCCAACCTGTCGCCTTCCACGTTGAGAACTACTACCTCTCAAATCTTGATCCACAATACTGAGAGAACTAGCTTACTAATAGCCAAGTACACACAAAACTCATGCCATCCTCTTTAGCATCTATAACTTGATTATTCTCCTGGAAGGATGGCAGAGGGACAACTAGGTCATTAGTAGAGAACAGGAAGTAAGAGGTTTAACTCACTGAGATGTCATGCAATGATTTGTGTTGGGGGGCACACACGGAATGATGAGCACACTGCACTCCTGTTTGGGTTGAAAGAATTTGAACAAACCAGCCATGATTCATCAGAAGTACAAGAACAGGCCCTCTGCCACACCTACCCTATTGCAGCACATTGGTCATTTCACCTGGAAACAGCTGGGAGAAGTGATGCACAGTATTGGTACAGGGAGTGGAAAGCAATGGTAGCTCACAATAAAGACTGTGATTCTTACTTAAAGAGTGGGGGGTGAGGGTTAGAAAGATCCATCAACTACCAGAATGTCAACTTGTTGCTGTAAAGTTGACACAATCCCTGGAGAAAGAGAGAGAGTCAGGCAGAGCTGCCACTTTACATACCCATGAGTGGAAGTTGGAATTGAAAAAAATGTGCTGCACCATGCAATTGTTTGAGCATCATCCTGAGGTACCTTGGTGTACATAGTTGAGTTGGTAGCAGATTGTTCATGTATCCGGGAGAAGAGTGGGTTATATGCACTGTTCTCCTTCAAGGCAAAGTAGAGAAAGATAGACTGTTCAGTAGGAACTATATACTTAAGACAGACAGCAGGTGAACCTCAGAAGCCAAAAAGAACATTCTGAATGCTGACCACATCAGGTACAGCTCATCTAGCACTTACTTTCTGCATCAAGCTTGTCTATCATAGGATTAAACTGCCAGGAAAAACAGCTTATATTTATCCTATTGTGGCTCTTGGAAATAAGTCCAGGCTACGTTATCTCAGCCTTTCTAGGAAATTGATCTCCTTAACTCACACAAATGTGGCAAGCAGAGAAAACTAAGAATGGGTACAGAGTTTAAAATGTGGCTATTCAGTGCTTAATAATAGACATACATTAGTGAAGTTAGGTCAGAAGGTAGAGGAACAGTACAGCGTAGCATCTTCTTCATTAGATATAAATCAAGGATCTTCCAGGCTTAAATCAAGAACATTTCCCATCACCATTATCCATAGCACCCAAAAGGATCAAAGAGGAAAGAAGAAATCATTTCACACAAGCAGGAGTTGAAGGGATCCAATTCCAGTTTTTTATAAGCCCTGGAAAAGAAAAGCCACAGCTCCTGTACTCTCAGGATCAAGTTCAAAAGGAACCATGATGTGTGGGTAGGAATAGCTATTTGTGCGTGTACAGAGTTGCTTAACCATCCTGTGCATCTGAAGTGTGTGTGTTTGTGTGGGAGAGAGCCAGCCTAAAATGACTTATGGGAGCTTCTGCTTTCTCTATAACAAACCAGGCCAAGGAGGAATGGGTGCAGTGAGACAGTCTATTTATTGTTAACAACTTCTGCTAGTGTCTTCCTCCTGGCTTTCCCTTCTGCTCTGCACGTCTGTCTTGTCCCTAACCTGGTGTTTTATTTGTCTTCTGTCCACTCTGGGATGTTAGCCTCTACTAAGGCAGCCCGGTACTGCTGCAAGACACCACGGATGCTCTTAATGAACCCCTTGGAGAGGGGGAAGAGGGGGAACCCAATATCAGGGTAGCCACTCCTTTCAGGAAGAAAGCTCCTGTAGCTCTTTCTCCTTTTCTTTGGTTTCACAGTAGGCTGTGTGGCAGAGTCTTGAATAGCTTTCCCCTCATCAGCTAGGTCTCTGGTGAAGTGTGCTGCTCGGGCCTGGCCCATGCTCTCAAAGTCTAAATACTGATGGGTATCACTGGCAGCCAGTGTTGACATTCCACAACCAGAGTCTTCCAGCTCCTCCTTGCCATCAGACAGCTGGTTGGCTGCAGCTCCCAACTCCTGCTCTCCCAATGCCCCCATATTGTCTACGGGGCTCTCGGCCAGGACCCCACATGCTGAATGTACGAAGGAAGACTCCCCTAGGCAGGCATGGTCATGGCTCCTTTCCACCAGCTCATTCGTTTCCAGCCATGACTCAATTCGGTGGACCAGGCGCCATCCGTTGCAGCGGAAATGCTCGTAGATTTCCTGCTCAAAGACTTCCACTGGCTTGCGCAGCAGCTGCATCATTGACTGCACCACACGGATCAAGGCCATCTCATTGTAGCACCGGCTGTTCTCATAGCCCTCCTGCAAGCCCCGATCACTGTCAAAACCAGCCTCATTGTAGTAAGGCTCGTTGACTAGGATAAGCCCTGGCGGTAAGAAAATGGGAGGGGAGGAGAGGAGGGAGAAAGCGAGAGAGAATGGCAAAAACAAGGCATTTAGAGGACTGTCAGAATACATGATTGGGCATGGAAATATACCGATGTATCTGCTGCCGAGATCTGTCTCACAGTCCATAGCTACAGAAGAAACAGGCATGCTATTAAATATACCAGGAAGGTGAAACCATCATTGAGAATTTCAGGGAGATGGTTGAGAAGAAATAAGCTTGATTTTAGAAAGCCAGACCTTGTTGCAGACTTATGGGAGGTGTCTTGAAGCCCATACATTTACTCCTGATTTATTAAAGCTATATAATCCTAAATGTCAGTTATTTATCCCACATTGCTGGCACCGATATATTTAAGCCAAAGCACATAACCACAAACAATCTCTAATTGTGTCACAAACTGACATTCTGGAAAAGCTTGTTTTAAAATCTCCCACTTTTTGGATTTTGGGGGATGGGGGAAGGAGACTTCTATGTGGTTTGGATGACCTATTGCTACTGACAAAAACCACCCCCAGCTGTTCTGAAGGATGATTAGTTAATGACAGTATATAGTCTCCTCTTGAATGCATTATGATATATGGACAAATTGCTTCACAAATTCACATCAGAAGCATGTTTCATGTCCCTTGAACACATAATAATCATTATATCCTGAAGGCTTACAGCCTACTCCAACAGAACTCACATAGGTGTCCCACTTTGTCATCTCAAATTACAAACTGGGCTTTTCATCATAGGGAACTCTTTGGACACAGAAACTACACACCTTCAAGAGAATGACAGTGATGGAAAATCTGCATGTGCAGAAATAAGCACTATGTGGGCTTGCATGGTGCCTCATTGCTTTTAATAGGAGCTTATTCTGTGGGCTGCCAGCTGCCCATGTGGCGGCCGTGGTTTTCCTTTCAGGGCATGAAATAGAAAGTGACTGGATAGCAATTACAGAGCAAGGAAAGCAGACAACAGTCGGGATGGGAGAGCATTATTCTGCCTCCTCTGGTAATTCCTTGCTGATGGCTACATTCTGCCGACCCCTCACCCAGCCCTCCATCTGCTGCTTTTGTGGAACTTACCTTGGATTGAGATGAGCACCTGCAGAAGGCTGGATTTACTAGTCCACCTCTCTGTGCCCTGGAATAGACAAATTATAACAAATAGGCATGTCTGTTTTAGTAAGGACTAAAATAACGTGGCAGCGTGGGAAAGAACTATGCTGCAAACCATTTTCACAGAACAAGGCATCCCATTTTAGATTTTATGTGGAAAATAATACAGTCCATACATTTGGCTTCACAAGTGCAATCTTCTCTTAGACACCCACTGTAACTACAGACATAGGCTTGAACACCAACCATCCTGGCTAGTTGCAAGAGAAGTTGTGAGTCTGGTTGTTATATAATAACTGGAGCAATGAGTGAGTCCTCAGCAATTTATATCACACTCTGACGGCCACTCCCTCTCATCCAACAGTCTGCAAGTAACCTTGCATGCTGTTAGACTGGTGCCCACCCCCAGACTGACAAGCTAGTGGAAAAGACTCTTCCAGCCTCGTCAAAACCGATGGCAATCTAAGTTAGACTCCACATGCAGCAGAAGCCGCAGAGCACAGTCCCAGCCTCTAAGTCCCCCAGGTTATCTATCCTCAGTACTTTCCTCAACTGACTGGACTGACCACAATGGAAGGCTACCTTTCTTCCATACCATTACCCCTTGAAAGTCCTGTAGGACCCCCTTTCAGCACGGGAGGCTTTTGGGGGCTGGAACAGGGAAGTCTTTAATTTCTGAAAATTGCTACCAGTGGCAAGGTCATCCTGCTGGTGGCAACCTTTGGAAACTGAAGGCTTCCCTCCATCCTGTGGCCCACAAGGGCTTCCCCATGATGAAAAAAGGATCTCGTGGGAGCTTCGGTACTTTTGGGGGGCAGGTCAGAAGTTGTTTATTTCCAAACAATTGCTGTGGCTGGTGACACCATCAACCTTACCACTGCGAAGCTATGCAAACAGGATTTCAGTCAGATATCTCAGTCTTCCAAGTCCAAATAAATTCTTAGGAAGCTAGCTTTTATTGTGGCCCTGCCTCTATCAAGGAAAAGAAGGCCCCGCCTACTCTTGGCAAATCCAGGGCATGTCTGCTGAGAAAGTGAAATATGTTGTGAAAAAAATATTTGTTTACAACAGCCCACTTGCTCCGTTTTCCTACATGCTTAGAGTATCTGGTTTGAGCCGAGGCACCCCACAACTACAGTAGTGGTGGACATCACATAGCTACAAGGGAAGAGCGCCCACACTTCTTTTAAGATTTGTGCCTGGGCAGTGTGGTGTAACTTCATGCAAGATCTTCCAATGGCAGACCTAGCCCACCCTTTGGGGCAAAAACATTGATGGGAATTTGGAAGTAGAAGAAAGCTTGCCATTTGATGCCATTTATACTGTGCTATTTAGACATGTGAGAATCACAGCAACAGAGAAAAGGTTGAGAGGCCGCCTTACCTTGCCTATCCATGTCCCCAGAAGACTTACGCAGACCTTGCCGTTGTCATACAAGTTGGGGTTCAGTCTCCCACTGCACTGGGAGAGGTAACGGAAGAGAGGGGGGACAGCTGGGTAAATGTTGGGGAGCTGGATGTCAAATAAGAAGAGTCCGTCTTCATACGGGGTGCGCGTAGGTCCTTTGACAAGGGCCGAAAAGAGATCCTGTGAAGACAATAAGCGTAAGCCCAAGCAGCATTCCAGGAAAATAAAACCCTAATTCATAAAATTTAATAGTGGATTTAAAAGTGGACTGGATTCTGCTGAAGGATGTTCTCCTCATTTACTCAACATTAAGTCTCTGAAGGGAGTCACAGGGTAGGAACTGAAGGCACAAGATGCAGAATCCCTGCTGAGACTCAGCAACTAAGCAACTACTGGCCACAAAGAGTTCCACTGCAATTCAAAAGAAGGCTCTAAAATGCAATACCTCGCCTTAACTACAGGCCTGAACACGTTGTTGATGACGGATACCTTGCCTTGGCCAATCGACTCAGCCAGTTGCACTGTATTACATGTTTAATTGGTAAGAGAACACACTTGTTCAGTTGCCCTATTCATGAAAAAATCAGGGCAAGAATATTTAGGTAAGTTCCCTGAGTTAGTTTTTGGCAAGTCCAGCAATACAATTTTTTTTAACTTGCTGATACAACCAACACAAATGCATCAATAAAAGAAAATTTTGCTGTTTGCATGCTACTGACCACTACTGTCACACAGCTTCATGGTAGGACAGATTGCTGCCACCAAGTAATGAGGAGGGCTACAATTCTGCAGATATTTAAGGAAGATTCCTGGAAAGCACTGTATTCTCTCATTAAATTTTTTTACAAGCAATGGTTTTGACATTAACTTGTAATCTGACTAATTTACAGCTTCCACATTGTACTGAAGGGGCAGATGAGCACACATGATCAAATGGGGCTATTCAGATCTGCCATATAAGCTCAGGAAGACAAAAGCAGAGATGCTGCAATATGGAACTAGTGGCCAACGCTTGTGGTGACATGAAGGAAATGGCAGCCCTTTCTATCTGCTCGAAGACAGACTAAGCAAAAGTGATTTTGCCCATAGACAACACGTTCATTTCCACTAGGAAACACTTCAGATGCAAGGACAGAAGACACAGCCTCCCCCCCCCCCCCCCCCCAAGATCCTGGTTAGCGTCTTGCTGGAAACAGATCTAAAAAGGATTCCTATTTTTCGTGGATGGTGAGCTCACTTCAAGTTACATGGACTTACCATTCTGTCCTCAAAGGTTTTGACCATGATGCCGTCGGGCAAGGAGGTTGCTAAAAGTGCCATTTCTTTCCTCACTGTGCTGAAAAACTTCTTGGCTTCTGGAGGTTGGAACTCCATTTTCTTAAAGGCATGGCTGTCTAACAGGGTAAGAAAACACCAGGACAGCACATTATTTATCCTTCCACATCCACACAGAATGTAATCACTAATAAGGAGATGCTTCCACACCCCTTGATACCAGTCAGAAATTATTTAAATAAGGTGAAGAAGGCAAAAAACCCAGCTCTCTAGCTCTTCACAGGGAGGCCCTTCTGATACTAGAGGGGAAGGGGGAAATCATGGCACATGGCCTGCAGCTCCCTGGAGATCCTCAGAGCAATCTTCCCCCCCTCATATTGAATAATCACACCCCTAGATGCTCAGCTCTCCACCAAAAGAAGGTATGCTCCCCACACACCTTATTTTAGCAGGCATATTTTTGTTTTTAAAAACTGGGTTTTAAAAAAAGGATATAACCTTCTAATCACTTTGGCATGTAGTTCCCCAAAAGATCCCAGGGAAAAAGCTGGAAAACTTTTAACATGTCCATGAATTTCAGTTCATATGAGGGCCAAAGGTTCCACACCTCTGCTTTAAGACATGGACAAGTAAGCCCACTGCTCCTGCACTCACCTGGAGCACACTCCAGAACAGAGAAAACTTCCCCCTTGGCACTGGTGAAGGTAACACCAGGCCTGCCTCCACTCTGCTGGCAAAGCACTGGAGTCTCACTGGGCCATTCTGATGTCACTGGGGTCTGTGTCTGTGCCTCTCTCTCTTCCTTCTTCTCCACCTCTGCCATGGCCTCCATCTTTTCCTCTTCCACAATAGCTACGTTGTCCAGAGTCTTCTTCAGGTTCTCCTGCAGCTTTTTAATGTCATCCAGGAACTTCTTTTCCCGAGTGGGTTTTTCAGGTTCTACCGTTGGGGAGGTTGGGTAGCCCGTCAGCAGTTGTTCAACTGTCATATTCTTCAGGCTCTCCAAAATCTTGATGGCCTCCTTCAACTCTCGGAAGCTCTTTGGTGTCCCTTCCTTGCCTGACTTATCTGTTGTTAGATCTGCCACTGCCATGGCCACAGCACCTTGCACCTGCTCCTCCCCGCTTTTCACCTCCTCCACAGGTGGCTCCTCAGGCTCCACTTCCTCAATTTTGGAGTGGTCATCTTCCATGAGTCCATTGTCTGTCTCCCAGCTATCACTCTCATCCTCCCATTCATCTGAAGAGGCACCACTAGTGCTACCATCCATCGAATCAAGGTCAGTCTCTTCATCCATCTCAGATTCTATGTTATATAAGTGCTGTGAACCAGACAGGGAAGGGCATATAGTTAGCAAAAAAGTTTGGTGCCTTTTTAATGTCACCTGACATCATGAAGTGGTTTAGTCTCATTTAAATGGGGATCTGCTGCAACAGCACTTCTTCACTAACAGGATGCCTTAGAGGCACAATTCCCACCAGGCTGACATTCAGGTAGATCCTACTTGCCTTGAATGTTAGACTTATGCAACGCCTGTGCATAAGATTCTGAATCAGAACTTTCCCTTCAAAAACTAGGGCATCCTGGGTCAAGTGGAATAGTTTACAAAAAGGCTAGAGAGAGAGTTGGGAGTTCTTCAACTGACAAAAGAGCAGCATGCAACCAATCTGTCAGATGAAGACATCAAAATGATGAACTTCTCTAACAAATAATCTTATTTATTTCATGTGGCATTTATTGTATTATCCCCTTGCTATTTTTATAGTCCTATAACAAAGAAATGAAATCACTATCTTCTATTCACAGACTCTGCATTTATTATACGCTGGCACTGAACTATACTGAGACAGCTTTCCTTTGTGGCCGGATTCTCGCTGTGATATGATCACATGCGACAGGAGTGGGAAGGGAGACAGCAGCATGCTTTGTATCCCACCACCATAGTTTAGGCACTGCACCATTTTATTGCAATTAAAGGGAACTGCTCTGTTTAGGAAAAGAAAGCTCCAAATGCCAAGCATTTCATACACATGAACAAGCTTCTGAAGCAACAGCAAACTTTGGTGAGTCCTGGCTAGACCAAAAGAGCAGTAGCCATGTGGAAACAAAGAAATAAGGCATAGGATGACACACTTTTCATGATGCATCCTCCCCTCACTCTGCTTTGGGACAGATTTAACTCCAAGGTGTCCTCCAGTCCTACGTATTTTTTCACCTTAGAAATATCAAGTTATGCAAAATACTAAATTCAGCATACTCTGATCAGTACAGCCATGTTCTAGATACTGGCTGAAATCCAGTAGTAAGTCACAACTAGTGCAGCCCCATTTAACAACAACATCATCAACAACAACAAACTTACAGAGGAGATAACTCACCAACTCCCCTCTGATTCAACAGTCCTACACTAGTTGTAACTTACTACTAGATTTCAGCCTCTGAAATTCAGTACTAATTTACAACTATAGTAGTCCTATTGTCACTGGAGGAAATGAATGGGGCATAACAATAGAACAGCCTTGTAAACTAATGAACTTATCTGGTCTGCATAGTTTACAACCCAGACGTTGCATCTCATCTGCTCCTACTTCCTTCCTCTAATTCTCATTATAGTGTGTGTCTGCTTCTGAAGAAGACAACTGCTGCACCACTACTGATGTTTTGCCTGCACTACACAACTGCAGGGAAGTGCTGAGTGCATTGCTTTATGTACCAATTCATGGATGATTACAATGAGGTCTGAAAGGACTGGCCTGTTCCCTGCTCAAACCCCAAACACGTCTCAGTATCCTGTGCAAGAGGCAGCAGGTCCTTGACAGATGAGGTAATGTGGAATGCAGATGGAAAAGTCTGAAACCCAGCATCCTGGGATCCTTGGAACCTCTGCTGAATAAGGCTGGAGGCCTATCTAATCTCATATTCCTCTTCCCACAGTGACAAACCAACTGGTTGTGGGAATAGCTCTTTGCACATGATTTCAAGACAGTCATCCAAATCCCCAGGAGCTTTTGGAAAAGAAGCATGAAGGTGAATGGCAAGAAGGATCAGGAAAATACTTAACTACATGAGTGGAATTCTGTGCACAGTTCCTTGGATCTACTTACATTAAGGACCATGAAGAACACAAGTTCCCTAAAGCAGAACAATGCACTCCACATTTTATACAGCAGGTGTACCCACACACTGGGGAAAACCAGGAGGAACCTTGTTTGAAATAATCTTTGAATTTGTGTCTACTACTGATCAAAAACTCCTCAATTAAACAGGTGGAAAGAGGAACTCCATCCCTTAATTCTTAGTGCATACTGGCATACACTGGTGGGGCTCAAGATACCAATAATAAACAAAGTACACACTGTATGTCTGAAATCTGCTTGGCCCTGCTATCAATCATGGCTACAGGCTATAAGCAAAGTTATCTCTGAGTACCACATTTTCTGGGATATGTATTTGAAAGGTATATCATCACTGAATCCAGGTCTGTAAGAGCAAGAGATCACTCACATTTTGGATAAAAAATGAGGGGAAAAAATACTCCTAATTTAAGATGAATACAGCATTAGGGACTAATGACTAGTGTCAGCTTACCTGTGGCAGGACAATTGTCCTGGAATTATCAGCCCACACAACCTCCACTTTGCTGCTGAAATCCACACGAGCCACCTGTCCCACAGAAGGCTATGGAAAGAAAATGAGCAAACACTTGAGCAAGCACACTTTATGTTCTGGAATGTCAGGTGCAACTGCTTTCTTGAGGTAACTGAAGCTTGTAAGCAAGAGAGTAACAAACAGAGGGATGAGCAAAGTGAACAAGTAATGATTTCTGCTCTTGCTAAAATCCTATTCTAAAGAGATTCCACAAAGTCTACCACAGAGACACTGCAGGCCTCACTAGATGTGACCCTGATTCCACATCTAGAAACTGCACAACTTATGTGGAAAAGGCTGCTTAAGTTATTCTACCTTGAGGTTGCCTCAATTTGTATTTGGGAAAATTGTTTGCTTTTGTTTTGTAAGTGATCATTTTGGACATGACATGGCTTTATTTGCACACAGATTTCCAAGCCTGGAGTGGGGGTGGGGATAGGCTGAAAGAGGGAAAAACAGCAATTTGCCTTAAGGTATGATCTGACCAGATCTCCTCTTGTCACTGGAGACCAAGGCTAAGAGCATCCATTCCATGGTATTCCTGATTACACATACAGATGTGAAAGATGGGCAGTGAAAAAAGCTGACAGGGAAAAACCCCAATTCATTTAAATGTGGTATGAGAGGAGAGCTTTAGAGATACTTTGGACCACTAGAAAGACAAGTAAATGGGTGCTAGATTGAGTTAAGCCTGAAATCTCTAGAAGTGAAAATGACTAAACTGATGATATATTTTGGGCATATCATGAGAAGGGAGGAATCACTGGAATAGACAATAATGCTGGGAAAAGGACAAGGCAGCAGGAAAAGACCAAGACAAAATGTGAGATGATTGACTCAACCCCCCCACCCCCAGCCTTGAGTATACAAGATCTAAGCAGGGTTGTTAATAATAGGACCTTTTGGAAGTCACTAATTCATGATGTTTTCTTAAGCTGGTAGAGACCTGAGGGCACATTATAAGAAATGATTTAACCATGAGCCACTTATTAAAGAACCCTTTCTAATTTCACAGGTGCTAATCCCAGCCTCTCTGAAAATGAGTTTAATGCTATTT
This sequence comes from Intellagama lesueurii, assembly GCA_037013535.1. Lineage (NCBI taxonomy): Eukaryota > Metazoa > Chordata > Lepidosauria > Squamata > Agamidae > Intellagama > Intellagama lesueurii. The sequence continues at coordinate 183,401,495 of JBAJHW010000002.1, forward strand.
GAAAAGTCTACCATCTAGTGGACCCTTTAGGAATTTGGAATTTGAGTCTCTTTGCCTTTTGAGTTGTCCTTGATTTGGGCTTTCCAAAGTGTTGTCAAGAAAAAAATTGTATTCAAAACTTCATGGGTTGAAAATGTTCATGCTTGGTTGCTCAACCATTTTAGTTTAAGCCAAAATTAGCTGTTTGAAAATTTCAAGACAGCAGACTTCATTGCAGCTTCATCGTTGCAGCAATATAAGTAGAAAGAGACATGACAGCTTTCTGGCCATTAGTTACCACCATGGCTCATCCTTCAATCCAAGTAATATTGATTCTGCTACAAGGACAGGAAACCAGTTCTATGGACATGCACAAAGGAAGGAGAGCCACCCTTCTATAAATAGTGGAAGCAAACACTTCTGTTAGGACCACTACCAGAAAGATGCTAAGATGCCTTACATGTCTCAGTCCAGACCAAAAGAGAGGAATTGCAGCAGTATCTGGCCTCACTACTTGCCTCTCCCCAGTCTCTCCCTTGCCTCATTTTATCCCGCAGCATAATTATGTCCCCTGTCCTGCCAGCCCGCACATAACTTGCCTCATTTTCTCCAATGGAAACACCATCCTCAGCATTGCCAATACGTATCACAAAATCAGTTGTGCGGAAGCGGAAGTCTGGATGATCAGCAATGTCATACACACTCACATCCTCCTCTTCTCCAATCAGCTGGCAAAGAACACACAGAAATCAAGACCAACTTTCACCCACCCATCAATTTCCAAAATCTTATATTTGACCAACTTACAGGAAGTCCTTTAATGCTTCACTTCTGCTCTTTAATGCTTGACTTTCTGCTGGCCTGGGATACAGTCACTCGTACACAATCATATATGTATACATTCTTTGAAAGAGTTGTGTGGTGAAGTGATTCAAACAGACATGCATGCACTGGAGTAGAGACTGATGTAGGAAGGCTCTCAAATGAGCGAAGTCTTTCTCCATTATATGGTCTACAGTGCTTGCATATTACTTATTCATATTGAACCATTTAAGTACATGGTACTTCAGAGAATGAGAGGACAGCTCCATATTGCCAAGGGGCTAAAAACAGGAACACAAGACACATGGGAAGCAGTATCTTAGCCTCATCTTGTAACTGCCATGCCACTTGTCCATATGAACTGGAAACTCCAAAAAAACAAACTCCTATGTGCATTTCAAAGTGGTGCAATTCCGTGAAGGAACTGATTTGCACATCAGCCTACACATCCATATCCAATCCCAAGCTTCTGCGGTGTATGCAGTCAATGTTCCTTTTGTCCCCTACACCTAACTACATGAGAAGCTGAAGATAATTTGAGATACAAGGATTGACACTTCACACATCAGTCCAAGTTCACAAGAAAGCTTCTAAGCAGCATGTCAGAGGGTCATGTTAAATGGGAACAGAGGTTAAACACCAGCAGAAAATCCCCAAGAAGCCCAACTCAGCATTTAACATAAAAGATCTAAAAGTCTAAATCAAAAGGATCAGAAAGGTGTTTTTTTTTAAAAAAGAATCTCAGTTCACTATGCTTTACAAATGGGATAGAATATCCATGTTTAGTTTTTAAAGCTAATATTGATTTAGCACTAGAAAAAGGCAAAATCCATCATTAGGATATATTAGGATAGGGTTCACAATTAGTACAGCTGTACAATGTCTGACACATTTACATGCTGCTAAAAACTCTGCATGACTTACAATGGATAAAATAACATTTGAATTTGCACAAGAATATCTTAACACAATGGAAGCACACAAAACAATATACAGAAGCAGAAAGCAGCAACACCCACCCAACTCAGGTTGCAGCCCTGCTAACCCAACAAAACAAACCAATGAACACCTTGCAACGTGTCGCAGAAGCAGCCAAACGCATAACCTCAACTCACAGAACAGGACAAAGAGAAGATCAGTGGGACTTTCCTTCTTACCTCAACATCATCTCCACTGGGTTTCAGCTTAAACCATTTCACCACACAGGTGCGGCCAACATGGTCACCGGACTGCACAACTCCATACATACTAGGATCCTGAGAACTCTGTGCTATTTGGGATTGGGGGAAAAAAGGATACTCCAGTAAGAGAAAACAATACCCTCTAAGGTCAGTTTCTCTACATTCTGTCTCATACTCAATACTTGATTTTTCCAGACATTGCCAACTTGTGACCTTCCTGAAGAATTCCATGCTTTGCCTGAAAGACTGGAGCTAGGTAGCTACATCACCTTGCAAAGAACTATCAAACATCAGCCGAGTATTACCAGCACAACTCCTATGCAGACTTAAGCATTACAGAATGGCTTCAGGAGGTACATGCGGTAAGGTACTGAGGAAGGAGGCTAGCTATAAAACTGAGCCAGGACCCTGTAAAATACAGCGTATTTGCTAGTCAGATTGCTTGGGCTTGTCACTTGTCTGTCTTTCACTGGAGCATGATTCAAGATTTTCTGGTGACAAAAAGAAGTAGCAATGTATCTTTCCTGGCTTTGCTAGCCAGCCAAAATTTATTGCTGGCTTGAATCTGCACATACACACACTCATATGCACACATCCTGGGTGTGAGGTGAGGGGTGAGATAAAACAGTATTCTCATATTTTACTGAGTCCCACAGCACAACTGTGGGAGAATGAGTCCCTCTCTTCCACCTGAACTCAGAGGGGATGAGAATTTATCTCCAGTGTGCTAAGGTTCAGACATTTGCAAAAGCAGCTAGGAGCCTGCCACTTTTCTAGAAGTCTCGAAAATTCAGCACAACATCATGAAAATTTCCGTCATAATGGCTTCTGCAGTTGGTGCAGCAGAGCAGGGAAAGCTCTCACACTTTTCCAGGCTTTGAAGGAGGGTGTGGGTTCTATCCAATTCCACGCTCTCCTTGGTAAGCACATGTGTAGATCCTTGACTGTTCACCAAAACTAGAACCAATGCTATAACTCTCTGGCAGTAGGGGGAGAATCATACTGCACGGCCATGCTTTCTGCTTACTGAGGGTAATGTTTTCTGCTTACTGATGTGGGGAAGGGCCAAAAACATAAGGAACAGTATTAAAGTGTTAAATAGCAGCCTCCCAAACTCTGTTTTCCTAAATGTTTAAGTAACAAAACAGTAGGCAAACAGTATTCTATCAGAACTTGGAAGGAAGATCTGGACTGAAAGCAAGTAGCATGTTCAAATCCCTCCTCATTTTAAAAGAATATGTAGCGCTGAAATTTTAATCAGTTTGCCATACAGGGATCAGTGCTATCTGCCACATATTTCATTGATTGATTGATTTGATTTGTATACCCCCCATTAGCGCAATGTTATAGGACATAGAAACACTGCAGAAAAGAACCCTACTTAGGTATTTCAAAATGCCAGAAAGAATAATCTAGTCCTAAGATTCTGAACATTATAAATGCAGGGTGGGGAACTGCAGACCCTGGAGTCAAATTTAGCCTTCCTGAGCTCCACTCTGGTACACTGGGTTTCCCAGAAGGCCAAGCCCTCTTCCAAAAGGCACCACTCTTTGGTGTCTTTTTATATGTTCATGTGGTTTCTCCCTCATCCAAAAAGGCTGCAATGTCTCTCTTAAGGCCACTTCTGGCAGCAACAGCTTTAAACTAAAATATGCTGCTATATTTTATTTATTTATTTATTTATTTATTTATTTATTTCATTTATACCCCGCCTATCTGGTCAATTGTTTTAGTTTGGCCTTCTGCCTTTCACCATGTCCCAACACTTGAATGCACCCTGACATGTCTTATAAAACTGAACTTGGCCTAGGCCTTGAAGAGGTTCCCTGCCCTTGTTGTAGATTGGTCAGAGACACTCATTGCCACTGTCCAAATAAAAGAAAATGTCACGTTCTCCAACGTATGATTGACCTAGAAGACACAGTGCTTTATGTTCTTAGGGAAAAAAGCTAGACTGATTTGCTCTAGAATGGGACATTAATAGTTTATCTTTGCTATTATACCAGACATTATCAATACCCTAAAGATCCAGAGTCAAAATACAAGTGCAAAGTGTTAGTGAAGTATAGCACCCTAGAAGGAGCACATTTCACCAATTACCTCTTTTATCCACGACAAAATCTCCTGGGCAAAATTCATTGTTGTCCAAGTGGTGGACGGGAAATAACTCATTGGAGCGAATGTTTTTCTCCACTGTGCCATCCTGCCACATGACATCAGCTGAAGTCATTGTGGTCACCACTTCCACAGCAACCCTGTGATCAAAGATGGCAGCAAGTTAACACCCATAGAAGCAGCATCCCGTAGAAAACAGAGCAGGTCAACATAAAAATTTCCAGCCAATTTGGATACAACATTAAAAGCTTGTCTCCCATACTGCAAGATGTAGCATTTGAGTGAAAAATCTCACTGCTGAAGAAACAGAAATAACACATAATGTCTGAACCATAATATGCCTTCCTAGAGGGCCAGTGATATAGACTAAGGTGTAACAAAACCTATTCTTAACTTGGGGGGGGGGGGGGGGTTAACAGAAGGAAAACACTGGCATAACTTTCCTGAAACTTTCTCTCTCACACACACTTACAAGATCCCACATAAGGACTGTTATATGCTGTGGAAGGGAAAGACAGAAATAAAGAGAACTTGTAATCGTTTCCGAACATCAACAATCTTATGTCCAAATCATCTCTATAAAGCAAAAGTGCACTGCTTACATACCACCCCATAGTGCTTAAAGCACTCTCGGGGGTGGTGGTTTACAATTTAATTATGCAGGCTACACACTGTGCCCCCCGCCCCAAGCAAGCTGGGTACTCAATTTACCAACCATGGAAGATTGGAAGACTGAATCAACTCCCAACTGGCTACCTAAACCCACTGGGATTGAATGCAGGTCATGAGCAAAGTCTTGACTGCAGTACTTCAGTTTAACCATTGGTACACAAGGCTTTTTTTTTTAAATGCAAGGTTTAATACACTTTCATAGTGAGAGCTCTAATGCTAAAAACAAATTTGTGGTTTATGAAACAGACTCACAAATATGTACCTAAACATTGCACTTTTCCAACACTATTACTGGAATTACTAGAAATTCAGAATCTAATAAAAGAGGTTACTTACCTGTAACTCTGGTTCTTCGAGCAGTCCTCTGTGAATTCACACTAATGGGTAGTCTGCGCCTTAAGCAGGAAAAGTCGGAAGCTTCTATAGCTTTAAGAGCTCAGTGCCGAGGGACCTCCCCCGGAGATTACATCACCACCCCGGCACTGAGCACGCCAGTTCCGTAGAACTGACGCCGCTGTGTATGCCAACCAAAGAGTCGGGACGTACAGCGGGGAGGTGGGCGGGACGTGTGAATTCACAGAGGACTGCTCGAAGAACCAGAGTTACAGGTAAGTAACCTCTTTTCTCCTTCGCGTCCTCTGTGAATGCACACTAATGGGTGATTAGCAAGCTGACTTACCCGGAGGTGGGCGTCACGACAGGACAGAAGCCAGGACAGCTCTACCAACAGCAGCCTCCGCCTTAGCTCGAACGTCGAGGCGATAGTGGGCCGCAAAGGTGAAGGGTGTAGCCCACGTAGCAGCTTTGCAGACATCAACAAGGTCAACTCCGCGAAGAAAGGCTGTGGACGAGGCCATGGCCCTGGTAGAGTGGGCTCTAACAGTAGCAGGTAGAGGCTTGTGAGCAATTTCATAAGCGAGCTTTATCGTCGACACCACCCATCTGGAGAGGGTTTGAGAGGTAACCGGAGAACCCATGGAGTTGTCTAGGAACGATACAAAGAGTCGTGGAGAAGTACGAAAAGACTTTGTACGGGAGATGTAGTAAGAGAGGGCTCGTTTGACATCCAGAGAATGAAGAGCTTTTTCGATGTTTGAAGTAGGATTGGGAAAGAACGTGGGCAGGACTATCGGCTGGTTCAGATGAAAGGAAGTAGCCACTTTCGGAAGGAAGGAGATATCAGGAAAGAGGGTCACCTTGTCCGGATGAAACTGTATGAAAGGCGGGTCTATTCGGAGCGCCGCCAGCTCACTAGATCTTCTAGCCGAAGTTACCGCAAGAAGGAAAGCCGTTTTAAAAGTCAGTAGCCGGAGAGGCGTAGACGCCAATGGCTCAAATGGCGGCGACATTAGCTTACGCAAGACCAGCTGAAGGGACCACTGAGGAGTGGGCGGCTTGTAAGCCGGGCGTATGTTGCGGAGACCTTTAAGAAACCTCTTTAGTACAGGGTGTTGGAATAATTTAGCTGCATCCGAGAGGGGAGGCTGATACGCAACAATCGCCGCGATGTAAACTTTCAAAGTGGAATGAGACAGGTCACGATGAAACAGAAGAAGAAGGAATTGAAGGAGGGTGTCTAGGGTGGTAGGGCACGGAGACACACCGAGTCCATTTGCAAAGTCACAGAAGGATTTCCACTTTCGTGCGTACGTAGCCAAAGTGGAAGGCCGACGGGCCTGGTTCAGTACGAAGTCTATCGAAGGTCCAGCCTCCAGGCCGTGAGGTGGAGAGACTCCAGATCTGGATGAAAAGTTGTGCCTCCTTGGAGGGAGAGAAGATGTGGAAGGTTGGGGAGTCGGAAGTGATCCGACGCCATCTGAAGTAGAGGGGCAAACCAGGGTTGCCGGGGCCACCAGGGAGCAATGAAGATCACGTTGGCCCGATCGAAGCGCATCTTGACAATTGCTTTCTGTATTAGGGGAATCGGGGGAAACGCGTACAGCAGTCCCTCCATCCAAGGCACCATGAATGCATCCCCCTCCGAGCGACGCCCGACGCCCGCCCTGGAACAGAATCTGTCGCATTTGGCATTGACAGACGAGGCAAAGAGATCCAGGGACGGAAAGCCCCATCTGTGGCATATAGAGGAGAAGATCGCCTCGTCCAGAGTCCATTCGTGAGAAGGGTTCTGGGCCCTGCTGAGACGATCCGCTAGGACGTTGTCGGCCGACGCCACGTGTACGGCAATTAGAAAGATGAGGCGGTCGTAGCACCAGTCCCAAATCTGAGTGGTGAGGCGGAGAAGTTGGCGCGAATGAGTGCCACCCTGCTTGTTTAGGTAGAACACAACAGTGGTGTTGTCCGACGCCACTTGCACCACTTTGCCTGAGATCAGACGCTCGAACGCCCGGAGAGCTTTGAAGACTGCTAGAAGTTCCAGGGCATTGATGTGAAGAGCTGCCTCCTCTGAAGACCAGTGGCCATTGGTTGTGACATCCAGGCAGTGTGCCCCCCAGCCCGAGAGACTTGCATCCGTGGTGACCTGAATCGAGGGTTGGAGGGGGCCGAAGGGCCGACCCACAAGCAGATTTGAGCGGTGGGACCACCAAGAAAGTTGGTGGGTCAGAGCTTGTGTGACTAGAAGAGTTTTGGAAGGTGGATCCGTGAGCGGGTCGAACCTGTCCAGGTACCAGGATTGAAGAGCTCGCATTTTCAGCCTGGCATGTGGAATGACCGCCGTGGTGGAGGCCATGAGACCTAGGAGGCGTTGGACCTGCAAAGCCGGTACTTCCGCGCCAGCAGTGAAATGGGGAAGAAGCCGGTGGATCTTGAGGATGCGGTTGTCTGGAATGAAGGCACGTCCTTGAGCGGCATCCAACACGCCCCCTATGTAGGTAACTCTTTGGGTAGGTGCCAAAATGGACTTTTCGTGGTTGACCTGTAAACCAAGGTCAGAAAGAAGAGACAAAGTAAAGGTCACATGTTGAGATAATAATTCAGCAGACGACGCTACCAGCAACCAGTCATCAAGGTACGGAAAAATTGTGATGCCTTGCAAGCGGAGGTAAGCCGCCACCGGGGCGACACATTTTGTAAACACTCTTGGAGATGTAGACAGCCCAAATGGGAGAGCTTTGAATTCATAAATTACGCCATCTAGGGAGAAACGGAGGAACCGGCGATAGTCAGGACGAATAGTGATATGAAAATAAGCGTCCTTGAGGTCAATAAGCGCAAACCAGTCCCCAGTCCGGAGCAACTGTATGGTAGCGTCCAAAGAGACCATACGGAAGCCTTTTGGCGTAATGTAAAAATTCAAGGGCCTCAGGTCTAAAATAGGTCTAAGGCCCCCGTCTTTTTTAGGCACAATGAAATACCGTGAAAAAAAGCTGTCTAAAATGTCCGGATTTTCTACTAAGACGATAGCATCCTTACAGAGCAGCTTCTGAACCTCCTCATACAGAATAGGAGAAGAGGAAGTGGTTCTTACAAAACCCGTGCAAGGCAAGGAATCAAACTCAATAGCATAGCCCGAGGCGATAATAGTGAGAACCCAAGAGTCGGAGGTGATAGCCCTCCAGGCATCAAAAAATTGTGCTAAACGAACACTTGAAGGCATGGGTGCTGGTAGCCGCAGCTCGCTAAACCTGCTGCTTAGGTTTGGGGTCCTGCCGACGGAACTGCTGGCGCTGTCTAGGTCGGCTAGGCTGTTGGCGGGGCTGGTTTCGGTAAGACCCTTGCTGGTATCTAGGTCTGTCAAAGGAAGGCCTAGAAAAATAGGACCTACGCCAGGTGGGTTTGGACGTAGAAGGGGTCGAGATTGTCTTGGCCGTCTTCCGGTGGTCAATTAGGTTCTTCAAGACATCATCAGTCGAGGGGTCAAAGAGTCCTTTCCCGTCGAAGGGAAGGTCTTGTACTTTGCTCTTCACGTCCTCCGTCAGAGTGGTAGAACGCAGCCAAGCATGACGTCTAAGCGTGACCGCAGTGACTAGCTGTTTAGAGGAGATGTCAACAAGGTGCCTTGCTGCCTCTCTTTCTTGGCAGGCAAGGGAGAGCGCCTCTTGATGACTAGAGAGGGCATCCGCCTTGAGGTCATCTGGGGCCGCATTAAGGGCCGGGAGAGCCAAGTTCCATAGGTGACGGTGGTACGCTCCCATGGCCGCCAAATAGTTTGCCACTCGCAGAGAAAAGGTGGCAAAAGAGTACTGCCGGCGGCCAAGAGCGTCAAGCTTCTTGCCTTCCCTGTCCGAAGGAGCTGGATTAGCTCTGGCTCTGGTTGTCGACTGAGAAGCATCAACCACCAACGAATTGGGCGTGGGATGCAGTTGCAAAAACTCAGTGTCTTCACCATGAATCTTGTACAGATTTTCTGTACGACGAGGGACCTGGAGGGATACCGAAGGTTTGGCCCAGGGCTCCTTAGCCAGGGTTAAAAGGGATGGAATGAAGGCCAACTTTATTGGAGCAAGATGATCCTTCACCATGTCCTCAAAAACTTTGTCCGGCTTGGGCAAGGACGGCTGCACAACCGCGAGGTCGAGGACTTCCGCTATACGCCTGACTAGCTGAGTATACGAGGAGTAGTTCTCAGACGGGGAGGGGGGATGGCTATCAACTGCAGCGGAGCCCGTTGTTGGAGCATCAAGCGGAGTAGCACCAGCACGGTCCTCATCGCCCGAGTTAGATGATGAGCCCTGCAAAGGGTGACTTAAAGGCGAACGTTCGGGGGAGTCAACAGGAAGGAAATCGTCGTCAGAATCCCCTTCGAAAAAATCATCGTGTTCCACAACCGGGCCAGAACGAGCTGGCCGGCTGGTGGACAACGGTGGAGGATGAGCAGTGGTGCAGGGATGGCCCCAGGAGGGGGCAGAAACGGTTCGCGGTAATTGAGGTTGAGTAGACAGAGACTGTGCAGGAAAGGTGCCGTAGGGCGAAAAATGCTGCATTTGACGGCAAAAGACTTGCCATTGTTGAAAAGCTACAAAAGTAGCTGGATCAAATGGAGAAAAATTCACTCCCTCGAGCCCGAAAGGCATCGAGCTCGAGGGCGGGTTTTGAGCTGGAGCCGGTTGAGATGAAGGCAGGTCGTGCTCGAGGTGTTTAGTCTTCTTCCTCTTCTTTCGGGATGGATCGACGGGCTCGGGAGGCAGTGGTGTCACTGATCGAGCTCGAGGGGACCCTCGCGAAGAAGGAGCTCGACGGCAGCTCGAAGGAGAAGCTGGAGCCGTTGGGCTCGATGGAGCCATGAGCTCGACCGGCAGTTCCGTGAGCTCGACCGCTGGGAGGACGAGCGCGGAACGCGGAGAGGCTGGAGGGGCTAGCCGTTTCTTCGGCCTGGAAGCCTTCGGGCTCGAGGGAGGCCTGGGAGTGGTTGCAGAGGCCGTCGACCTCGAGCCCGAGGAAGAAGGCGGAGCCGATTTTCGCGATTTCGCCGAAGAGTGCCCGACGGAAGCCTCAGACGGCGGCGCTCTTGGGGGGTCCATAGCAGGCGGGTCAAGAGATTTGGACCAGAGGAAGGCAGTAAGCCTATCCTGCCTGCGTTTGAGGGCAGGCTTCGTAAAGGCCTTACAGTAGGCACAAGAAGCCGGTTTATGCCCCTCCCCCAGACAAAAGAGGCAGCTGGAATGGCCGTCTTTTGTCGAAAATTTAGCGTTGCAATCCACGCAGCGCTTGAAGGGGGGTTCCTTTTCCATAGGAAACTCACAAGTGAAAGAGTAGTCAGGCAAGCCGAGGTCGTAAACGGGAGGTCAGTCAATGTTTTCTTTTGTTTTTTACTATTGTTTCGTAGGAGAGAAGCTCCGACGTGCTGCACACAGCGGCGGCAGGAAACGAAACTGGCGTGCTCAGTGCCGGGGTGGTGATGTAATCTCCGGGGGAGGTCCCTCGGCACTGAGCTCTTAAAGCTATAGAAGCTTCCGACTTTTCCTGCTTAAGGCGCAGACTACCCATTAGTGTGCATTCACAGAGGACGCGAAGGAGAACCAGAACTGAGGCTCCTAGAGAACCTTTGCTCACAATCTGGAAGTTAAAAGGAAAATTCTTAAATGGTAAGAATGATTCCTTGTTTCTGTCCAAATGTAATTAAAAGCCTATATTACTGTAACACTCATTTAGTATCAGAGTTATCTGTAATATATCAAAACAAACCGCCCCTTTATTCTTTTCAACTATGCTTCAGCAGATACATTTCTATTCCTACCAAGGCTTGGCTATTAGGTACTGAGTAAAGAAATATGCCATTTGGGCCAAAAAGGTTTGGGTCCTTCACACTTTAGATGGAGGGGAAAAGTAATACAAATATCCTGACAGCGGTTGCATGGACACAGCAATTTTTATTGCTCTCTCCCCACAGCCCCCCATTTAAAACATGAAGAAGAAGACCCAAACCCAAAATCTTTTAGATTTGTGTGATTTTCCTTCTAGAGATATGTGAATTGGATGATTTGAAATTAGCGGAAATTCTCTGATCTCAGAGTTGATGTGGAAATTCTTAAAACGTCTACCCTCCTGTCATTTCAAAGAAGCACAATGTGTTCTATGATGTTTCTTCAAAACGACACCAGGGTATTTTCAGAATCTCCACACATTCTCCACATTGTGTCTTTCATCAGAGAATTTCCTCCAATTAAAAAAACAACAACAAACATGTTTAAATTCAGGCATCTCTAAAAGCAAAAATGATTAAACTGGCACTATTACATTTTGGGCACATCATGAGAAGACAAGACTCACAATAAGGTTAGGAAAAGTGGACAGCAATAAGACAAGGGAGATTGAATACAGAAGGACTGACTGACTCAATGATGGAACTCATAGCCTTGAATCCGCCAGACCCGAGCAGGGCTTTTAGTGACAGGGCCTTTTGGAGATCACTGATTCACAAGGCTGCCATAATCTGATGGCAAAGAGCAGCAACAATGTATTGGTGCATTGTGTTGTGCTTGAAATGTGATGAAGATAAATATTTACACCTGCTGCCAAGAAAAGAGCCATACAAACGAAGTTGCAGCCATTTCTCTTGCACAGGCATCGCTCGTTGAAGCACGATTTTGGAACTGGTTGATTTAATAACATTTGAAGGTGGAATAACTTGGTCCTACCTGTCACCTGGTTTAAACTCCCGTGAAACCTTGGTCTTCTTTTTCTTATGTTTTCTTTTAAGGTTTTTGATGGAGAGCGGGATACTTTTCTTGCGCCCTGTGCCACTGCCACTTTGAGAGGAGGCTGTGGAGCTAGCAGATGACGTCACGGAGCTGGTGTCATCGGTGTCGTCTGCTGCTTCATCATCCGCATCTTGTTCTGCTGACTGAAGCTTGTAGTCTGGGGTGCTGTCATCCCGTTTCAGTATAAAAGGCGGCTGCATCTGCAGCCCAGCTGTTTCACATGGAACCCCTTTCCCTGTTGCGTCAAAGCACCCTTCTTTTGCCTCTTGTACGCTAGCAGCATTCCTGGCAGAGTCCTCACATTTTGAGCTGGCTTTGAGATCACCCGATTGTTGGTCACCTGCTGCAGCAGATTCTCCTCCAGGAAGATCAAGAGTAGTACCCTGAGAATCTGGGGAGCATGACATGATCTTCACAATCTGCTTCTTCAATAATCTTCTTACCTACAAGGAAAAATACTGGTCAGCAATTGCAGCCCTAGTCAATGATACACATTTGTAAAAAAAGATTAATCCTACAAATAAGCCAATACTAAACATACTGTTGGGTTTAACTTTTAAATCAGGAAGGAATTTGGTACACAAACCATAGCCATAGCATTTTGTTTCAATATTTTGCAAGTCTTAAGATTCTAAAATATTTCTGCTTGAGAATATGTGTCTGCATACTTTTTTCTCACCCTTAGAAATTTAATAGGATGTGTCTGCTTAGAAATTAAAATGGCTGCCCTATTTAAAAGGGACAAGAAATAGTGCTTTCAGGTCAAATTTCTTTGTCATTACCAAAAGCACGTTAATGGCATGCTTGAGGAATCTTGACTTGTCTGACTGAAAACACTCCCTGCCCTACCTTGTTTGACATACCCTGATTAACCCTGCCCTACGCTTGTAACTTCTTTTATTGTTATTATATGGACACATCTTTCCACTAGCTACTCATCCCCTAACCAAAGACTTATAGAGATGCCCCCCCCCCCCAGAAATTAGTAATCTGCCCTTCAACTTTAAGCAATAAATGTATTATCCTACCATTACGGGGTGGGGGTGCCTGAGTGTCAGTGAAGAACAGGACGTTTGGGAACTTCTCGGGGAAGGATAATAAGCAGTGAATGAAGAGACATAATGTCCATGTTCATGGTCCAGAAATGTGTTTGAAAAGAAATTTGATAAAGGGTTCAGACTACTTTTCTTCTATGTTTATACTGGGTATACAAGAATGTCCTGAGTTTTCCTGTCTGCACCATTCTACAAACAGTGGGGTGCCATTTATTATGTATCTTGGGGCAGGCTGAAATGCTGGCCCACACTTATCATCAGTTCTTCCTGATGTGGAGGCCACACTCCTCCTTAGGATTCAGAACCAATAATCCACAGTTCCGTAATTTCAAAGCTAGACTGTTTTTATATAATACTTTTATATAATACAGACTGTATACTAAAATGCTTAGGAACTACATAGAGATCTCAATTTCAGCAGCATTTGACCGCTAAAAATAGATCACACCAGTGCTTGTACTGATTAAGGGAAGGAATTTGGTACACAAACCATAGCCATAGCATGAGATTCGAATTTCCAGCAGGAGATTCGAATTTCCAGCCCTTTCCCCCTGCCTTTTTGCCTTCGGAGGTCTCAAACGGCTTCCTCCAATGTCGGGGGAAAGCCCTTGGAGACCCCCTGGGGGTCCGATCGCGGCGGCGGGGGACCCCCAGGAGGTCTCCGATGGCTTGGAGGAAGCCCTTGGAGACCTCCTGGGGGTCCCCCGCCACCGCGAAGGCAAAAAGGCAGGGGGAAAGGACGGGAAATTCAAATCTCCCATCCTTTTCCCCTGCCTTTTTGCCTTCGGAGGTCTGCAAGGGCTCCCTCCGATGTCGGGGGAAAGCCCTTGGAGACCTCCTGGGGGTCCGATCGCAGCGGCGGGGGACCCCCAGGAGGTCTCCGATGGCTTGGAGGAAGCCATCGGAGACCTCCTGGCGGTCCCCCGCCGCCACAAAGGCAAAAAGGCAGGGGGAAAGGATGGGAAATTCAAATCTCCCGTCCTTTTCCCCTGCTTTTTTGCCTTTGATGTACCGTATTTTTCGCTCCATAATTAAGTGCGTCTTATGGTCAGGTGCGTCTTATGGAGCGAAAAATACGGTATATAGTTTCAAATAAGCTGGCTGATTAACATCCAAGACTAGGGGATAAGCAGCTCTATCTGACATACATATTAATATCTATGGCTCTTTTATGAAGTTGTCGATCAGCGTGTGATCATACTGCATTTAAGATGTCCTTAATATTCCGGCATTCTACAGGATGAAAGAATGCTTTGTGTAGAAGGAGTTAATGACAAAAGGAGCACAGCTGATGAGCAATATCTGTGCCTGCCCCATAAGGTTACTCTTCATGCAATCAAGACGACCCATCCCAACAACAGAAGGAGAGAAGAGAATTTACTACAACATTACCCCACTGGTCGCAGGTATCTCAGTGTGATGAGGGTGAATGCAGAAATAGCTAGAAGCCTACAGAGGCCTTTAAAATGGCCCCTTAATAATAATGGGACAGTGTGGAGGTTAAGAGAAAACGTGAGAAACACACAAGAACTGACATACAGAGTCCACTAATTGCAGTTACCGTATTTTTCCGTGTATAAGATGCCCCCATGTATAAGACGACCCCCTTTTCTAACCCAAAATTTCTTTCTTTGCAGGAAAGTGGAGGGGGAAGGCAGGGATCAAAGTGCTTTGATTCCTGCTTTCCCCCTCCACTTTCTTGCGAGGAAAGTGCTTTCCCCCTCTACTTTCTTTGCAAAAAGCTGCTTTCCCCTTCACAAAAAGTGGAGGGGGAAAGCACTTTCCTCGCAAGAAAGTGGAGGGGGAAGTGCTTTCTCCCTCCACTTTCTTTGCAAAAAGCTGCTTTCCCCCTCACAAAATGTGGAGGGGGAAAGCAGCTTTTTGCAAAGAAAGTGGAGCCTCTTTCTTTGCAAAAAGCTGCTTTCCCCCTCCACTTTTTGCAAGGGGGGAAAGCAGCTTTTTGCAAAGAAAGTGGAGGGGGAAAGCAGCTTTCTGCAAAGAAAGTGGAGGGGGAAAGCAGCTTTCTGCAAAGAAAGTGGAGGGGAAAAGAAGGAATTGCTTTCCCCCTCCACTTTCTTGAGAGGAAAGTGCTTTCCCGCTCCACTTTCTTTGCAAAAAGCTGCTTTCCCCTCTTTTTCCCCTCCACTTCCTTTGCAAAAAGTGGAGGGGGAAAGCAGGGATCACAGCACTTTGATCCCTCCCCCCCCCCCCTTACTACCGTGTATAAAACGACCCTCAATTTTTCCTCTAATTATTTTAGGAAAAAGTGTCATTTTATACACGGAAAAATACGGTATATATTCCCTATTCATTCTGCAAAGCCAGTAAGTAGTTCAGCACCCTCACCTGCCCCTCAAGGGAAGTAATGCTCTGCCTTTCACATGTGTCACTCATCATAACAGAAACTTTATTACCTAGCTGGTTTATATGTAAAATACAGCCCACAGACTACCACTAGTACTGAGACAAGGAAACAGAATGCAAGACAAGCCGAGGAGCACTGTTGGCACTGTTCTCAATAAAAGCAAGCACAGCCGAGTGTCTCCCACTCAGTTCTACAGGAAAGGGTGCTGTATTTATGTATATTAGGGGTGTGTAGGAACCCATAAGATTTGGTCCTTGATTTGCTCTCAGCTCCAACTGGGCAATTTGGAGGACTGCTTGGTTCAATTTGGCTCCAAACTGTCATTTGGAAAGCCAAATCTTTGTGCCTCCTGTTAACTGATCACTGCAAACTAGAAAACTGCTTTCTGGATACTGGAGGAAATATTCAGGCATAGCAACTCTCTCTTACGAGGAGGACTAAGATTGCCAAGTCTCAGAAGAATTGTTAGAGGGGCGTTTTCACCATTTAGAAATTTCAAATGGTAAATGAGAAATATTTTAAAGATTTTGTATTTGTTTTGTTTATTATCTGGCCCCAAAGCCACAGAATATGCAGTAGCAGAATGGGATAGATGCAGGGTGTGGCACATACACTAGAAGAAACAGAAGAACATGAACATTCAGCATTTTCCTGTCTGGAAAAGTCTTCTATGTATCGCAGATGTCACAACAATTATTCCAAATTCTAAGAAGCAGAACTGACAAACAGCACTGAATACTGCAATAGTACTGTGATGGACTGCTTCAACATTCTTCTCTCCAGATACTGGGACTGGAGAGCCCAGATAAAACCTCTCACTTTAATTAGAAGCTGGAGGTGCCAGACCTACTTTCCCTTTTGTCTCCCTCATTCCCCTTCTCTAGTGTTCTCCCTCTTTGTAGAGCCTGGAAAGAATTTTTGGATGGGTCTGAGTCCCTCTGAATGGAAATTGTAAACAGAACACCAAAAAATGTTCACATTCAGACCATTTCAGAAGAACACGATTCAGTTCTGGATTCATCCAGATCTGAAATGCACATTTATTTATTTAACTTTATTTATACCCCACCTGTCATTAAAATTTGAGGTACGCAATTTATGTGCTTAAAACAAGAGCAAGCAAACAATAAAATACTGTAAGCACACAATTTGTGCCACTATCCATAATAAGCAATTTGCTGTGGTTGGTGAGCTGGGAAAACAACATCTGATCATTAAAAGTTTCTGATTAACACCAACAGGCTTAACCTTATTCTGAGGTACATAATTTATGTGCTTTTAGAAGAATCAGCCTGTGTGGCCTTGGGCAAGCTGCGCAGTCCCAGGATGCCCCCAGAAGAAGGGAAGGGTGAACCACTTTTGAGTATTCTCTACCTAGAAAACCCTGCAAAGGATCACCATAAGTCAGAATTCATTTGATGGCACATGATGATGATGATGATACAGCAACTGCTCTCCACTATTACTGGGAAGCAAAGAAATATAATACAGACAAAATATTCTGTCCACTCTTGACACCAAGTAGTTTGGCACCAAATGATACGAAACTACACAGTCACATCACACATCTAGCTGACACCATTCTGCCTATCACAACTGACAGGTTGCTTGTAACTTTTTGTTTTCATTCTGAGAGGACACTGAAGCTTCTGTAGAAACTATTTACTTGGACCCCCACCATCCCAGAGCAGTACTATCCTCATTGAAAGCCACAATAGGGCTATGGATGCAACAGGAAATTATACATATATATCTGCAACTGCCCCACCCATCCTCCCTCTCTTATTGGAAGCAAGAAAATAGACATGTGCTCTTGTATTGCCTTTTTCTTATCACCCTGAATGTTCTTGCACAGAAGGAGAGCCAGCTTTTTCTCAGGGACAATCTTATGGCTGAGGAACACAAGATAGCAAGGCAGGCTAGAAAATGACCAACCTGTCTACTGTATTTGGCTTCAATAAGAAACCAGAAGATAAAGAAAGTACTAGAAGCACTCATACCTTCCATGTCCACTAGGACTTGTTGGCCCTTAAGTCATCAATGGCAAACTTAAACCTCTATCTCAAAGTGAAACACTGCTGCAGGGGCCAACACTGTAGAAGGAACCAATGCTCTTTAAAGGCTTTGTGGTCAAGGCCTTCTTCAAAAGACAATTACCTCTAACCTTTTTTCAGAGTGAAAGGGTTCCAGATTCTGGAACTTTTCTTCACAGAGGAGTTGCTTCAGCCCCTTAATAATTTTGACAACTCAATTTTTTTTCAGATCTGTAAGATTTTTTAGGTATGATGACCACAATGTCAACATATGGTCTCATCACAGGTATATATGAAAAGCATTACGATATAGGCAGTTTCCTTTTTAGTTACTCTTCTTATGAATCTCAACATGAAATTTGCTCTCTTCACAGCCACTACAAGCTGGATTAATGGTTTCAGGAAGCTGTCCACAGCAATACAAAAATCTCTTTCATCCTCAGTCACTGACAAGTTCAATCCCTTCCATCTGTGTGTATTTTATGAGCAGAGGCCATTTTTATATCATCTGCAAAATCCTACATCTCACCACCCTAGAAGTCTCCAATACACAAACTCTCCTTCCTTTCTGATATTTTCCTCCCATGACTCTAATGGGTATCATACTAATATAGAAATATACTGAAATTTGTTCGTAAGTGATGTTGTTTAACACAGTTAGCTATGTTAAACAATGAACCTAATATTTTCTTGTAATAATAGCAATTAAAATGATTGTTATCTAAAAATACCTCTTCCGACGTACTGATCATTTATATAGAAATATAAAAGATGGCAAAATCTGCTGTTGAGTTTTGTAAGGAAAAATAATATATTTGAAATAATAACATTCTTTAGAAGAACAAGGCAGTCTGTGTGGTGATGCTTGAGACTGCTAGCTACCTTAACAGTATCTCAGAAAGACATAAACTAAAGGTGAAGCATTTTCATATACAGAACAAGCATTTAGTACAGTACCTTTTCAGGCTTTACGTTGGATACGAAACACGGACAGGTGATCTGCAATATTAAACATCATAATTTCTTTTAGAAGAGGTTGCCGTGTTAGTCTGTGCTAACATATCAGGCAAAAACAAAAGAAAAATAAAACAAAGAAAATCATGTGGCACCTTAAAGACTAACTGCTGTATTTTAATGTGAGCTTTCGTGGACAAGTCTGAGGAAGTGGAATTGTCCACAAAAGCTCACGTTAAAATACAGCAGTTAATCTTTGAGGTGCCACAACATTTTTATGTTCTTTGTTTTTTCTTTTTCTTTTCTTTTTGCCTGATATCATGATTTCTGTATTAATGATGAAAGTATTAGCATAGTGATAAAGTACACCTTTTGGAATGATCCATAGCTTTGGTAGCACTTTATTCATATTTTAACCTAAGAACATATAATTTATTCTTCTCAGATGGAGAAGCAGATTTTGTGGGGGAAAGGATAGCTCTATACCAACACATGAAACCACTGAGGCAAGCTGCGAAACCTATGGCCCAGTAACCCATATGCAGAAGGGTGAGCCATCTTTCATAGTGTACCCTTCCTTTTTTTACAGCAATTATGGGCAACTGAGGCACTCCAGCTATTTTTTAATTGGCACTCCCATACTTCGTGAGACAACTGGCTAAGCTGGCTATGGCTGACAAAGGTTGTTTGTAGGCCAAAATTAAAGAACCATTATTGCCCAACCTTGCTTTACAGTTTTCAACTGGGTCACAAAAATAAGAGGTTTAACAGATACCAACACTCATGGTTTCAGGCTGCATTTAGTGGGTCATTTTTGCAGGCCTAGCTTAAACAATGGCTAACCTAGGCTTCTTCTTTCATGAATATGACACAGAGTTCGCAGTCAGTAGGAGAACAAGGATTATTCCACTAAGAAGGGCTAAACTATATGAAAAATAAACAAAAGTAATAAAGGACAAATATTTACTGGCTATATATATAGTTCCATATTCTGTTCATTATTCTGAAGTATATTAAAAGGAAACAATTGTCAGAGTTGCTTTCAGGATTGTATATGGCTGATAATGCAATAAAAGAAAGGCTATTGAAGTGATAGGATTTAGTAATTACTCATAAATTCACATGTTTTACATGCAAAGCAGATGAACTCTGTTCTCTTGAAAAATAGTATTTATCCCCAATATCAAACCAAAATAGCACAAAGGGCTGAAACTATTTTATAAAGAAGAAATTAATTAATTAATTAGTTAATTAAAATATTTTACCCCACCTTTCTCCTTAAAAAGGACCCAAGGTGGCTTACCTCATTAAAAGACAATATTTAAAACTCAAAACAGTAAGTATACAGATACTGAAAAAGATCAAACAAATACCACACTAAAAAACAGTAAATTAAAGCAACAACAAAAAAACACCATCAAGCAGAAAGGCACAACAATCCATTTAAACACCCCAACTCAGGCAGTCACTAAGGGAAAACTTGCCTGAAGAGAAAGATATCTGTCTATTTGTGGAAGGACAGCAAAGACGGGGCCAACCTGGCCTCCTGTGGGAGGGAGTTCCAGAGGATGTGAGCATTCACAGAGAAGGCCCTCTCTCCTGTGTCCCCAACAAAAACACCTGTGAAGGTGATGGGACCAAGAAAAAGGCCTCTCCTGATGCCCAGGCAAGCTCATATGGTCCTCTCATGGTCCTTGAGATAGCTTGGACCCAAGCCCTTTAGGGCTTTATAGTTTAGAACCATCACTTTGAATTGTGCTTGGAAATGGATTGGCAGCCAATGGAGCTGCTGTTAACAGGGGGTTTATAGTTATAGCTAGAACAAATTATATGCTTCTTATTTCAAGGGAAATTGAAATTATTGTTTCTTTTCTGAACTTTGTTTTTTATACAGTAGCATACACAGAGAAGGAAAAAAGGAAAACAGCAGTCAAGACAAACACATACTCATGTGTGCAAAAATTTATCAACCATTATTTTTCCCTGAGCAAGCCCTGTTCTCTTTTTTTCTGCTTTGAAATGTACAGATATCTCCCAAGATGAACTCTCATGTAACTAGAAAGCAACCCTAAAAGCAGAGAAACAATTTCATATCTTAAATACAGGAATGAGATAACTTTAATAATATAACGTATTTATAGCAAAAAAAAGCTAATCCACTTCCTGCCTTGAACTGCTGGTATGATTTAAGCTACCATGCACAAGGTGAATCCATCTAAAATAAGTCTAAACTAATCTCCATCTTAGATTTATAATTATTAAAAGAGCCAGGCATGTAGAAATTCAATAATTTAATCTGAATTTAGCAGACAGACTGGATATAGATTCAGGGTCAAACAAATATGACTCAGTAAAAGCAAACTGTGCTGCTTATATACTGCCCCACAGTGCTTAAAGCATTCTCTGGGAGGTTTACAATGTTATTATTATGCAGGCTACACTGTGCCCCCCCCCCCCCCAAAGCTGGGTATTCAATTTATTGACCTCAGAAGGAAGGCTGATTGAACCTCGGGACGGCTACCTGGGATTGAACCCTGGTTGTCAGCAGTTTTGGCTGCGGTACTGCAGTTTAACGACTGCACCATGAGGCTCCTTTTTTCAATAAGAGAGATAGAGCAGTCTACCGAAATTGTGAACAAAACTAAATTCTTAGAAGAAATATTCTTGGCCATAAAATGCCAGCACACATACCTTTTTGGCAACTGATCCATCGCCCAGGACACAGTTTCTCTCTGGGCACTCACATGTGATTTTTGCAGGTTCTACTTTCTCAGGAAACACATAGAGACACCTTTCTCCAAGCTGCCGCTCAGCGTGGTCAAAGCATCCCAAACGCTTTACTCTATTAAAAACAAGATGAGAGAAACACTAAATTTTTGGAGAACCAACTTGTTCTTGCCACAATTTTCTCATTAATTAATTATTGTTTCAATATTTCTAATGCCTACCACTGATATCCTGCTGTCTCTCAAGGCAGATTTAGAAGAATGATACTCAGTAGTTAATTCATGAAATGAGAAGTATGGAGCTTAAGCCTGATCGAAGTCATGAAGTCTGCCTTCAAGTCTTTTCTGTTAATCTCAGAATTGTAGGGCCAAACTGCAATTGCTTTATGATAAGGTAGCTACAGGTGTTGCCTTTGATTTTAGGATTCTCACTTCAGTTCTGGAATATATAAACTGGGACCATAAAAGCAAGTCTCAGAGCTAAGCAAGAATGAGACTTGCCTTAAAATTTAGTCCTTTGATTGGTCAAAGGCTACTGAATATGTTCCCTTGCTAAATGTGATCATCTACCTTCTCAACTGACAAAATGAATACTGATCGCCAGTACAGTACGAAAATCCTGTTGTTCTTATGGTAGCAATGTACAGGTAGTACGTTATCTGAAGAGAGCAAAATAGTCAGGATGTTAAATATGAAATATGCCTTACCTAGATAAATTTTCTTGAGTAATTAAAGATGGTGGTGGGCTTATACTATCTGTGCCTCCAGGACAGAAGCTTTTGGTGATCCATGTAACTTTCAATTCCACGACTTGCACCTAAAGAGGGTAAATAGAAAAAAGAATGTTTTACAACATTTCACTACATTACATATTGTGTAGATAATACTTTGCAATTGAATTCATTGAACTAAAACACTGTCCGGGAGTTGCAGATAAAGTTATTCTGCATTTACAAAAAGTTATTCTGCATTTACAAAAGTTCCTGGTTGATTATGGATGAGAGGGCTAACCTGGCACATGGAACAATGATCTTAAGGTTGGGAACAGGGAGATGTGTTCTTCTGGGTACTCAGTGCAGCACCAATGCAAACTGAAGACTGGAGACAGAAAGTACTATAGTTCATAAGGATTCTTCCTCTAGACTGCCTGTCTGAGTCCCCAGTGTTGTTGTTTGCATCTCATGCGGGGATAGACTACAGACACTACTGGTGTATCACCTCCCACTCTGCCCATTACTCTTACTTGAGCTGGCCTTGCATTTGGTATTGAGGAATATGGGTTGATTGTGACCAGCGCCAATCCAGGCTTGTCACTTTTTAAAGTAATTTTCCAGCAACGTGTTCAACAGCAGCCAATAACCACACCAGACCCTATTACTAAAGAATGAAAATGATATAATTTTATTACATAGGAACATTAGCTTGAGAACAGATCTAAGCTTCAGTTCTTCTTCAATAACAACAACCCTTTTTCAATGTTCAACGTACATGCTGAGTCTGTTAGATTCAGGGTGGCTCAAAACTTCATGGCTTACATGACAAATGGTAATTAGTCAAAGGCCCAGCACATTGTCAAGACATACTATGAATGGGGTTTTCTCACAAGGATGGTGATCTGAATGCTGAGCGCTTCAAATACAGTCATTTTCAGTATATCGTGATGGAGTTTAGACCTTCAGTAGACTTTTTTCCCCCAGAAAGGATAAGGATCTGCCCTGGAGGACATCAAATTTTGTTGGATTTCAGAGAATCCTGTGGAATTTTCCTACTGGTATGTATGGCTGATGTTCCTGTCAATGATTTGGCCATTTTGTGGTATACAACATGCCTTGGGTAGATAACACAATCATGCCACTGGTAGATGGACCTTAAATCCATCACTGGCAATCCAACATCTGTTTAAAAACTTCCAATGAAATACAGTCCATCACCCTACAAAGCAAGTCCGTTCTATTGTGGAACAGTTCTTATTGTCAAAAGGTTCTTCATAATATTTAGACAAAATCTCCTATTTTGAAATTGGAATCCATTACTCTGGGTTCCATTCTCTGCAGCTACAGAAAATAAGCTTGATCAGTCTTCCACATGACAGCCTTTCTAGTACTTGAAAACGTCCATCCTGCTTCTCTGCCATCTCTTTTCCACTTTAAACAAACAAAAAGTCCCTTGTATTTCTTCATATGGCTTGATTCCCTTTACCATCCTGCTTCCCCCTCTCCCCATCAGACAAATTCCAGCTTGTCAATAGCCTTCATGGAGATGATCAGGACCAAACAAACAAACAAACAAATGGGAGAAGGTAATTTGAGGAGGAGAGGGATTGCAATTTCCTGCAGTGAAACCTTGACCAGACGGAGGAAACTTGGCAGTCAAATACGACTGGCTCTCTGAGAATGCCAACTTCTCACAGTCAGAAGGATTCTGTGTTGTGCTGTTGATGTCCCACACCAAATTCTTTTTATTTCTCTCTTCTCACTCTGGCCTTTACAGTGTTGAGCACAAGGCATATCGGGATCTATTTGTAGATGACTGGAAGATATTGTAACACACTGGCAAACATTCCTGAAATCTAGTAATTTAACAACAACAACAAGTAATTGGCTAGCTTCCACTCTCCCTGTCAATGCTGGAATCCATGATGTAATTTATACTTGTATGTGTGGATTACTACAGTGTATATCAGATCAAAGTGGTTATGATGTAAATCGTGGCTTGCCTTGTTGAAACAATTCACAGAAAACAAAAATAGATAGCTGGCAAGGGTCACCAATTACTGAGATCCACTTTGTTGAAATACTAACTGTTGTGAAATCTGAAATGCAGGTAACTTTCCTGCTACAGACTTTCTCTTACAGCAAGGCTTTGCAAGAAGCAGAAGCATAAATGGGACTATTTCTAATTTAACTGAAAGGATCCACCAAATAGGTTGTGTGCTCAGTTTCAGTTCAATCACTTCCAGATTTCTATTTCAGTAACAAGGCCAACCTGCCTGGATCAAAGGACATAATGCAACTAGCTTGTTTTGTGGAGAAGGCCAGCTGAGACAGTGTTCTTACAATACTGACACAGCTCGCTGAGACATACCTCTTCTACCACCACTCTGAACTTGCTCTTCGTGCTGAGAACAGGCTTCACTCCCGAAAGCCACTGCACATTTGAGAAGACTTTCGAAGGACCAATGAGAACTTGGCCAGGATAAAAGCCATATGAGTCATCAAAGAAGAGACCCTGGAGGAAAGAAGTAATACAAGAAGACATGCAAGTCAGCACTGGCTATTTCCAAGTCCACGTCTTGTTTCTGTGGAACAGGACTCCTGTATTTCTCTCTTATTTTCATCATTAGGGAAAGACTTAGGAGGGTACAAGCTCCTGTGGGCAGTCTCTCTGCTTCCAAAGTACTTCTCTCTGCTTTGGTCAATCTGCTATGGAAACACCAAGTATGTGGAATTATACTTGGTAGACAAATATTCAGTGATATTAATAAAGAGTTTCTAATTTCATTTGAATTTTTCAATATCATATAGCAAAGAAGAATTGCTGTAACAGTAGAAAGAAAATGTACTGATTCATGCTCAATAACTTCTAGGTACTTCAGTGAGAGACTGTATTTTTCTGAGTTCATCTACAAAGTTATAAAGCAATAACTTTCAAAACATAGACAAGGCAAAGCAGGAAGGGATTTGACTCACATCTGAACTATGTTTGAAAGCAGCAGTGAAATCTTTTGATACCCAGTGTTGTGATGAGGGAGAAAAGGTTTTATTGTAGCCACAGGAGTACAGTGAAGTGCTTTGCTTTCCCTATGAATGTGAACAGCAGCTATGCACTTTTTTAACAAGGAAAAAACCACAAGCTTGTGAAAACCATTGCAACAGGATTAAAACCTGCCAGTGGCAGCTGTCAAACCAAACAGAACAAAAGAGACTGAACTCAGAAATACTTGGACAGGAGCACTATTTCCAGCACTAACATCCTAAGTGCAAAACATGTACCTCTCCCTATAGGAATGGATGCCATTAACTGTCATGGGAAAAGTGCTTTACTAAACTACTGCCATTTTGGCAAAAGCAAACCCTGCTCCCCATCACACAAAACAGTGGGTAGCAGTCAGGCTGGCTCTATTACTTCCCGTAACAGAGGCAGTGTGTGTACCAGTTGCTGAGGCCTGGGAGGCAGGACCCATGCCCCGCTAGTGGGCTTCTCAAAAGCAACAAATTAGCCACTGTGTGAACACAATGCTGAACCAGATGGACTGATTCAGCATGGTGCTTCTTGTGTTCTTAAGAATCTTCACTCCTGGATAGTGTCTGTTAGCCACAGACGCCACCAGATAAATCTATTTCTCCAAACAGAGAACCTTCAACTTACTGAGTCACTGACATGTGGGCAGACATCATAGAGTTTTGCTGCATCTTCTGTGTTCATTGAACATCTAAGACAAAAGGGAAATTATTAAAAAATCAGGCTTGGCAAGAGTCAGTACAGTTTTCTAAAGGACAATTTGGATTAATACACACTTAGCCTGCATTTGCAGTGCTGGTTCATATTGTAGGACGATACCGGAGTCAAAGGCACAAACTGCAGTCAGTGTATCAGATCAGCATCAGCTTATTTTAAAGAACTACCCATCAGTTGAATGGAAATGTGCTGTTGAAAAAAAGACTAGGGAGCAAACTATTTTACCAGCTCCCAGTCATAAACTTGGTAATGAAAGAGAAGCATGCCAAGATGTACTACTCAAGAAATTCAACCTTGGAAGCTCACAAAATCATAACATTATGACAGAAGATAGTTAATTATGTTCATCTTCACTTTCATTTTTTGCTCTGGGGGCGATAGGAGGGAGCAGAATATCTCTGCATTCATTCCAATGGCTGGTGCCATACAACATCCTTATATAAATGGCACTTTAATGTAACAAGGTTCCATTTAAGGGGCTTTCATGTTAGGGGGAAATACTGTGACTCTCAGAAAAAAAGATTGCTTTGGGTATTCAGAGTTATGATGACAATTCAGAAGACTCTGACATTCTGAAATGCATGTGTTTATTTATATATTGATCACACAATTTAATACATGCATGATTAATACATGGAATCTCTCTTACAATCTGAAGATTTTAGCAATGCCACCTGAAGCCAGAAAAATTGTTTCATGGATTGTTTCAATTTTTCATTCGACCATTTCCATTCAAAACCATGGAAGTGAGATACTACATACAGTCAATGTTTGAGGGGGGTGAGGCTTAAGTGCTGATCAATAGCAAATTATTGTTTCAGTACTACACATTTAACATGTCTAGTACTGAAGTAGCATATATGGATTCTCTGTTACGTTCAGAGAATTACAGTATTTACAGCGTTTGACGTTCCAAACATGCAGAAGCCCAAGGTGCAGTAGCTCACATAGAACAAACATGAGAACAGAAGGCTAGGTGGAAAATCAACCTGCTATTCAAATGGTTGTTTCTATGAAATTTCCACATATGTGCTATAAAACTCTGGTACATCACGCTCCCCCAGTACAATAAGAAGTCTATGGAAATGAAGGCTAGAAGCTGGCAGCATAGATTTTTGGAGGGCTGGAAGTGTTCAAACAATGAAGTTAGGATTATATCAAGGAGGCAATTATACCAAGTTACTCAATTTTATACCCCAATTAGTCATCTTAATAGCAAATAACACTGAAGTTCTAGTTGTCTTCTGTGCTCCAGTGTTTATCTGCATAATCTAATATTTTGTAACAGAAAGAACATAAATACCTGGCACCATTGGAGAGCTTCAGAATTATTTGATTCTTTAGATCATACACTTTTCCTAGCCACCAGTCATAGGCTATGCAGTCACCATACATGAATGGCTGAGAGGAAAGAGGAAAGTTAGGATGGTTGTTTGGTTCATTTCCTCACAACCAGTGAAAACGTTTTTCAGTCTAAAACTAATGAAATGAAAACACAATGAATGGAAATTCAGGACTAACATGCAAATTAAATTAAGAATTTAAAAATTCTCCAGGACTTAATCCTAAACACTCCTTAGAAGAAAAAAGAACTGAGGCTATTGTACTTTGGGCACATCATGAGAAGACAAGACTCATTGTAAAAATCAATAATACTGGTAAAGTTGAAGGCAACAAGAAAACAGGAAGCCCATCTAAGAGATGGATTGACTCAAGAAAGAAAAACACAGCCTTGAGTTTGAAAGAGATGAGCAAGTCTGTAGAAGACAGGACTCATTGGAGGTCACTAATTTATAAGGTCATAATGAGTTGGAAGTGACTTGATGCATAACAACACCCTCCAGATAAATCAAAGCAAGTTTGTCTGTTTTCCCATCTTTATGTCACAAGATCTGGAAATGCATCTGCGGTTATGCTCTCTGACAAATGTCACAGCTAAGTATCCAATATACTGGCTGAATTCTGGAGCATTCTCATAGTTATCATGACGTATTTTGGTAAGTATGTCTAAATCACTGTACAGTATCTTTCATCCTTGCAAGAACAGAGTAAGATGGAGCTGCGATATTTTGCACAATTTTAGTGAAGGCTTCAGATCAAGTAAAATCCATATAAGTATATAGGCTTACTGTCCAATTCAGCAAATATAATTTAAAAATAATGATCATCATTAACAACAACAAGGACAGCAACACCTCCAACAAAGCACTTGGAAATTAGTGGCAGTCTGTTTCTGTGCATTGTTGCTGTACTTTCTTCTTTAAAAGGTTTTGCTAACACAGTATATTAGCTGTATTGCAACACAGGACCACATCGTTGCCATGAGACTGCCTTGATCAAGTGAACATTCTAGCTCATCACGATGCAGGAACTGCTCATCCTATTTGTTACAGACCAAGCCCTTGCTCAGATTGACAGAAACTAGCTGCACATTCAAGAAAGAATAAGTGTGGTGGTATGCAACTCTTACATTATTTACTTCAAGGAGTAATACGCCACCTTCTGATGTTAACACCTCCAAGATAGCCTCTTATGGAGATGACTGATAACCATTTAAAACAATTAACAGATTAAAATCAGAGCAGGGAACTGAGCAAATTAAAAGCCTTGAAAAATAAAAGGGTATTTCTGGTACCCTAAAGAAAAAGTAAAGGAAATTAGATTGGCCAAAGAGAACACCTTTAACAAGTAAGAATCTCCTTTCCAGTTAACCCAAACCCGAAAGCAGGGGAACCTACAATGAGGTGTCTGAAGATTATCTTAATGTGAAGGCAAGCTGATGGTAGGAATCCACCTACTGAAATCCTTTTTGCCAAGATGAAGGGTTTTGAGGCATTATTCTCTCCAGGCCATGGTTACAACCTTGTTAAATGAAACCTCTCACAGTAGGAGATGCAACATAATCTGTTTTGATATAGTATTCAAATCTGTTAATTTGCAGATCTTCCTGCTGTATGAGTACAAACAGTTTAAAGCATTCTTACCCAAATATTTTGAAGATCTTTACTGTTAACAGGATAAAGGATACAGTTTGTCCCCACCAGTTTTACTGCACACTCTATATTTACATCTATGACTGTCCCACATTGGCTGTCCTAGAAGAGTAAACAAAATGTTTTAAAATGGTAGCACATTCTCATGCTATGCAACAATAGAATATAACAATTAAGAAAGTTTCACCCCCAATTTGCCAAAAAAATATGGATCCAATATTTAAGGAAGACAACAAAATGAAATATGAGTCATTCAGTGCTGCTGGCTCTGAACTGTTTAACTTTTTGAAGAAGCTGGTGCAAACCTTGATGCATCACTAACTTTTAGTCAACTAGCAACTGCTGCAACATGTCTTTATTCGGTGACTTGCTTCTGTAGTGGTCCCATATACAAGTGTCCATTAATTTAAAAACTGCATGCTTGGGAGGGCTGGCACTATGTAATAAATGGTTTATCTCATGGAGAGTAATTTGTCTACCAATGACTTCTAGTCACAACAACTACATATCACTTCCATTGTAGGAGAAATACTGATCTGGATATGAGTAGCTGGGGAAGTCAAATGAGAAGTGCTTAAGAGCTTCCCACAGGTAACGGATTAAGCACAGTTAGAACAGATTGCTGAACTAGATAGGGCTTGGTCTGATCCAGTGGGGCTATGTTCACCACCCATGCAACAATGCTTTTTTCACCAAACTGACTGAAGAGTTAACTTTCAGTGCTATGTCTCTTTAGGTTGCACTGTGGGCAGACTTCAACAAAGGAGACCAGCAACTTTTATTCATCCCAGGAGTCTTGTGGCAAATAAGTTTTATTTGTCATAAGCTTTCATGTATTGTAGCCCACTTCTTCAGAGGCTATCCATGAAAGCTAATGCCAAACAAAGCTTGATAGTCTTTAAGATGCCACGAGACTGCTTGCTCTTTTCTTTTCTTTGCCAACAAAATAACGTGGTCATCCCCCTGGAAATCCACGTACTATGTTGCCTCTGCCACGTCATCTTTGAATCTCATGTCTTTGGACATGACATTTGTGTGCAGTGGGAAGCCAAATTCCCTGTGATTTCTGGGAATGGGCACGCTCACAACAGAAGTTCACTGATGTGCAGACAACAGTGGTTCAAAGGGTTCAAGGTATCTTGCAATATACTCGATTTTTGTTTCATTCTGTTTTTAGTGTCTTGTCCTGTTTTAAATATGAATCAAGGCATGCTCATGTTTTTGAAATGGAATTCACATTTTGTAGAATTTTGCCCCCCTGCTGCCCACCCCCAATGCTATATAATTGTTTTCTATGAATAGGGGCTAACAGATGTAACATAAAAAGGCAATCTACTAGTCATTCCTTGCACAGAGTATTTTGTGGTTACAAAAAGCTTGACAAATGCACATTAAGATGTTAATTGCAGCATAACAATTGATTTCTAATTCTCAGGTATGTGGTGGTGGAGTTCAATCAACATTTTCCAGTAACTCTTTGAAGACAGTTCCACTTGCGTTTCTTCTATGTCAACTGATAAAGGCTACTTGGAAATTACCCAAGCATTCCACTACACATTTTTCCACCTTTCAAATCTTAATCAGAAAAGATGCATTATTGTTTAAAATATTATTAGGCAGTAGAAGTAGAAATGTTTAACATTACAAATGCTGAACTGCGTCAAGGGGACAAAGCAGTACTGATCTCTATTTGTATCAGAGTGTTGAACAATTTAAAATTATGGATGTACCCGTATTTTTCGCTCTATAAGACGCACTTTTTCCTCCAAAAAAAGTGGGGGGAAAAGTGTGTGCGTCTTATGGAGCGAATACTGTAAAAAAAAAAAAAAAGGGTGCAATTTAAATTCTAACTGTAGGTGGCGAAAGAGGCTGCTTCTTGGTAGCTTTTTCGCCCCAACAGTTAGGAAAAAGCTGCAGAGGAAGGCCAGGTAAGCTCCCGGAGGTCTGGGGGGGTGTGGCGATTTCGGCCTGCTAGGCCCGTGGGGGTGGGGGTGGTGGTGGTGGAAGACGGCTGGGAAGGGAAGGGAAGGTGGTGATTTCGGCCTACTAGGCCCGCGGGGGTGGTGGTGGTGGAAGACGGCTAGGAAGGGTCTGGGAAGGGAAGGTGGCGATTTTGGCCTGCTAGGCCCGCAGGGGTGTGGTGGAAGATGGCTGGGAAGGGAAGGGAAGGTGGCGATTTCGGCCTGCTAGGCCCCGGGGGTGTGTGTGTGGAAGACGGCTGGGAAGGGTCTGGGAAGGGAAGGTGGCGATTTCGGCCTGCTAGGCCCGCGGGGGTGTGGTGGAAGATGGCTGGGAAGGGAAGGTGGCGATTTCAGCCTGCTAGGCCCGCGGGGTGGTGGTGGTGGAAGACGGCTGGGAAGGGAAGGTGGCGATTTCGGCCTGCTAGGCCCGTGGGGGGGGGGGTGGTGGTGGTGGTGGAAGACGGCTGGGAAGGGTCTGGGAAGGGAAGGTGGCGGTTTTGACCCTTCCCAGCCGTCTTCCACCACCACCCCCGCGGGCCCAGCAGGCCGAAATCGCCAGAATATTTTTTTCCTGTTTTGCTCCCCTAAAAATTAGGTGCGTCTTATGGAGAGGTGTGTCTTATGGAGCGAAAAATACGGTATATGGAATATAAGTAAAAATTAAAAACAAATTAAAATGTTAAAATAATAAGACCATTTTTATAGCATACAACGGTACTGATATTTAATATGTTTAAAAGCGCTTCTTCAACCACACACATAAACCTTGTGGATGGGGGACTGAACTGCTCCATCATGACTCACAATTAAACAAGCTATGAATACTAATCAATTTTGGCACTGCTCATCCAAGGCAAACTAAATGTGTAACTGAACCTTGGCTGTCTCATGCATCATGTCTGTTTATCACTCCCTCCTCCCCATTCAGTTCTGTTTGGGACTATTCCAGATGCTGATTTTGACCCTCACACTCCCACCTTCACAAACTCAGGATTTCATGCTTCCATGTTGCTATGGGAAAAAGTGCTTACTGAATCCTGAATCAGTCTACTGCTCAGACATAAGCAGCAATGGTATAATTATATCCACTTCAGGTTTTCTCACAGCTATTCTCTCCTTTGCTCCCACCAAAACTAAGCAGCAGTGCAATCTGCTCTCTGTAGAAATCAACACTGAGCCAAAGGATCATTTGCAAAGACCAACGGGCCTCCAATGCTGATGCTGCTATTCTGGCCAGAAAGTTCAACACGCAAGATGCATTTTAATGTGGCTCCTATGAACTGCAGTTTTTGCACAAGTCTGTTAAAACACTACATTAGTTCTGTGCTGCAAATTACTGAAACATAGAAAACATATTTCACAATATAATAAGACTACATATAAAATCAACTACTTTCTAGATTTCAGATTCACCCCGAAGAAAATTTACTGCTATTGAAACAATGAGCACTGGTTTCTTACTCCTACATATAAAAACAGCAGCACTCACACGGGAGCCCATACGCCGGACAACATCACGAGGCACCACTGACCGATCTTCAAGCTTGAGCTGTAGGGGAAGAAAAGAGAAGAATTAGGACTGACTGTAACTATGTCTTTGTAAACACTTTGCTAATGTCTATGTTACTCTTAATGACAAAGATTTTATTTTTTGTGCACACAGGCAATCCCAGAATCTACACAAATACACATACTAACAATATATTGTGAAGGATTACGAAGATGGGTTACGCTGGTACAACACCATTGTTTTTCACAATTCTACTTTGTCCTTGTGGCGACCCAACAAGAATATGGGCAGGTACTGCCACAGAGTGTCTACAACTGGAGATAGCATACTCTTTCACCATCTTGCTCTATATCAGATTCCTCAGACATGCCCATTAATTCTGGTTGGTGGAGAGGATGAATTCTTATATTTGCACAGACTGCAGATATGTCAAAGTGCCAAGAAATATGGATCACATAAACAACAACTGGCAGGATAAGTGAAAGGGTGAAGGATTGTCTGGCCACACCTGAAGTAAAAGAAAAGATTCAGGGACTCCTGCACATAAAGATATACATGCTTGTTTGACATATATGTATGGTCTCTGTTCCCAGAAGGTTTTCGGGATAAAACCATCATTGCATTCTACTGTGCCAAAACTAAAGTAAAAATGAGCCAAAACATTCCAGGACATAAAAAATTGTAAGAGGCACATGTTTTAACTAATAATGATCCATTAAAAAAATAGATGCCAATTATTTGCATTCACATCACTTATATAAGCTTTCTGCTATTTGAAGTAAAGGCAACACTAACCATCAGAAAAAGACCATGACTTCACTACTTAAGCTACCAGTCTCCTCCGCCACACCTGCTTGCAGTTTTTGTAAATCAATACTATGATATAATTTCTACATGCTGTATCAACATGCTTCCATGAGTACTTCCAGAAATGTGAATTTAGTAGAAATGCTTACCTCACAATCCTGTTCATTTCTAGCATGCAGCCATTTCTTTGTATTAGGCTCAAGCTTTTTTTCTAGACAGAGAGATTTGGTTGCCTCTCTCCTCTGATACTCTTACGTGTCGTCTTTTGCACTACACTAAAAATCTATAGCCAGAAAGGCTCCATTATCACCTTGGCAGAGCAATGCTTGTCTGCAATATTTTCTTAGTTTGTTTAACAATCACAACAAGGAGAGAGTATTGTTTAGCATGCGAGAAACACAAGCTATCTTATTGCATAACACCATTCAAGTCTTCTTGGCAATGAAGAGATAATCAACTGCCTGATTTTACAGAACACACAGAGGCACGCCAGTAAGCTTCAACATAATGTATCCCCAAATTTACTACCATTAATTATATATTGTGAAGCTATGCTAGGTAAAAAGCACAAGCAGGTGTTCAATGTCAAAAGTACATTCCAACCTAGGGAAGGCTAACTGTCTGAACTACAGATATCATGTATGGCCAGAAAGACACTCAAGTTGTAAATAAAATCAAGCCAAAACTCTCCCTAAAAGCAAAAATGACTAAATTGAGGCTATCCTGAACAGTAAGACTTGGAAAAATTGAAGGTATGGGGGGGGGGGGAGGGGAGAAGAGATGGATTGACTTGACAAAAGAAGCCACAGCCTTGAGTCTGCAACAGCTGAGCGGGGCTGCTGATGACAGGATCTTTTGGAGTTCACTAATTCATAGAGTTGTCATGCCACAGAAGCAACCTGAAAGCACATAACAACAACAAGAACAACCACAGTGCTCCTCTTGCCCATGAGAAGATGAGAACAATACTATACTATGCTCAATAATACTTACTATGACTGAGAGGTTTAGAAACAACAACAGTATATCATCTCTCTATTAATCACAAATACAAACCATTCACCAGAGTGACCAAGTCAAACTCTGCCCCTAAGATGGACCTGAAGCCAGGCTAAAAGGAAACCAAACAATCAATTTCAACTGAAGCTGGCTTTTGACAAGTGGGTCAAACACCTTGCCCCAGCATGAAATATTTGAGACTGACTTGTAGTTATTAACAGGTCCCAAGAGAGTTTCCTCAATAAGATACACAACTGCTCTTTCAAATCTGTTGGATGGTGACCCTCTTGGAAAGAGGTATTAACAACATCTGCTCTCCAGCTTCATTAGTCACAAAGACAACTGAGCAGGCATACTGTCTTCTTCATCCTTCCAAGACTTCAGTAACACCCTTCAGTTTAAACAAATAGAAAAGGTCCCTGTTGGTAAAGGCAATAAATATCCAACACAGTTAAACCAAGGCACTGAGCAAAATCCATGTTGGAGTGGGTATGGGAGGAACAGGTTACTTACCTGTAACTATGAGTCTTCAACTGGTCATCTGTGAACTCACACAGGTGGATGTATCTGTGCGAAACCCATCAGAATATTTTAGAAGTCATGTTCCAACAGGTTTCATGCAATTGCAAAAACATCCACATGTATGGGTATGATTCACAGAGAGCACAACAAAGAATTTCTGTTTCTGTACTAGTCTTGAGTATGACTTACCTTAACATTCTTTTGTAACCTTTTTTGAGAGCCCCTCAAGGCTATAAAGCAATATGTAGGTATTCTAAATAAACAAATAAAAACATACTTTTTTTGCTGCTACTATCACAGCAGGGTCTCAGCTGGATTCAGGCATATCTTTGATCAAATTTAACACGAGTTTTTCCATCCTGTTATCACTGCACCTGATTCCTAATATTAGAATACCAAGGAGATAACCCATCTTTTGCCAATGGGAGGGGATGTTTAGGCATGCTTACGTCTACTAATACATTTCACTGATTAGCATTAACAGCTTTGCTGAAACAAGAACCAGGTTTACTAAGAATATGCTCTCTGTCTGCAAATCTAAATTTCAGGACAAAAATTGTTTTGAAAGGATTTTAAATAAAGATTGTATGTCAAAATGGTCATGGAAACCGTTTCAAAGGTAAGGTAAGCAATTGAACAAGATACCACAGAGTTGCAGAACAAGAGCAGCATGAAGGTATGTCAAGAGTGAAATAAATGTATAATTTAAAGGGTGTTTTACCATTATTTTACATTATTTTCTTAATCTTGCTTAGTCAGCTACTGAAAACCCAATCTCTAGTTGTCATATATGGATCTGTGTTCACTATCAGCTTGCCATTATGGAGGATAAAGGTATCCAGATACCAATAAAATCTTAGTTCCAGCTAACATATCTTATTTTAGGTCACAGAAAACCAGCTACTTTATAGATATCTATAGCTCAGTGATTTAGGTATCTGGCTGCAGAGTCAGAGGTTGGGAGTTTGATTCCCCCACTGTGCCTCCTGAGAGAAAAGCCAGCCTTGGGCAAGCTGCACAGTCCCAGGATGCCCCAGAAGAAAAGAATAGTGAATCACTTCTGTGTATTCTCTATCTACCCTGTTTCCCCAAAAATATAAGACAGGGTCTTATATTAATTTTTGCTCCAAAAAAAGCAGTAGGGCTTATTTTCAGGGGATGTTATATATATTTTTTCATGTACAACAATCTACGTTTATTCAAATACAGTCATGTCATCTTCTGGTTGTTGCACAATGGTGGAGGGTGGGCTTTCACTTAACTAGGGCTTATTTTTGGGGTAGGGCTTATATTACAAGCATCCTGAAAAATCATACTAGGGCTTATTTTCAGGTTAGGTCTTATTTTCAGGGAAACAGGGTAGCAAACCCTGGAAAGGGTTGCCATAAGTCAGAATTGACTTAATGGTGTGTGCGTGCATGGACGGAGGGACGGACACACATAAATCCACAGCTTTCGGATATAATAATGGGAGCTGCTAAGTCTGCACATACTATTCCAAGGTTGCCTTTATCCTTTCTATGACTTAAGAGAAAACAACTACTATACGTTACAACCTATGAACCAAATTGCTTTATAAGGTTCGGGGTGGAGTGGGGAATAGCTTGTCCTTTTATGGAATAAAGATGACTGCAGAGGTGGCTGATCTTTACCCCCTTTTAAAGTAACTCCTCTGAACAAAGTCAATCAAGCTTTAGAATATATAATCTGTCTTCATGATAACTTTTCCATAAGGAGAAATCCAGTGCTGCGTTAGCAACCCTGATCCCCTCAAATAAGTGAACAAGCAATTTTAACACTAATTATTGAATAGATTTTATTAAGCAGCATGCCCCCGGCAGCTATGGTAATTTACATAAAATACAATTTTCAGCTCTTAGAAACCTAAACTTAAAATGTTAAAATAGCAACACTAGCACTAGGTGGCACTGTTACCTACTAAAAACTCACCAACTTCTTAAATTAACATCCAAGAACTGGAACATACTCCTTTGCTCAAAGGAGCAGCACCACCTATAAATGGAGACTTTTTCACTAGTACAGGATTTACTGAACAGGACAGACTGGATTAGAGTTAGAGAAATGTATTCAACTGTCCTATTAATAGATCGAAACTATCATAGGCACACCAAGGTAGGGGAAATGGGGAAAGGTGGCTGCAGAGATTCCTCTCTTCATTGGACCATGGCTGATGCTCACTATATCTTCCATTGGGCTACTAATAAACCTGGCTTCACTGTTGGCTACTGTTTCCCCCCTGCTGTAATAGTTGGCTTTGAAAACTATGGTTACAGGTAAGTAACCTCTCTATATACATGGGACAAAAATGCTTAGGCCTAGATCTTAAACCTTTACCATATATTAAATCTCCTGTTGTGGAGTCGGTTTTCTAGAGAGTTTGATGCAGTTTTCTTTTACCAATGTCTAGTCCCAAATTGCTGGCTTTACACCACACTGCAAAACAGTCTTGGTAAAAGTTGTCTTCGATACCTCTAACATTGTGTGACGTAGACAATTTACATGGAGAGCAAGAAGAGGATTGTTGAGTTGTTGTTTCAGCATCTTTGCCCCAATTTAATAATTATGGAGGCTTCACAGTCTGAAGCTAGGCAAAAACATCACTCTGCCCCATAGACAGAGAGGATAGGAAGCTTGATACAGTGGAGCAAAGTTATGTTCTAACATTATACATTTCAGACTTTCATCTCAGACTATCACTTGTCTATGGCAGATACCAATATTGTCTTAGGAAAGAGGTTGCATCTTGCTTTGAGTATTTGCCTGATGCCCAGGATAAATTGTCTTCACTTCTCAATCTGACACATGTGGGTTAGCTAATCAGCAAGTAAAATTGCATGCACCCTATTACTTAACTGTGTTCTTCAAGTGGTCCTCTGTGAATCCACACAAATGGGTTATACCGCGCCTGCACAGGACTCCTCGGAATATTCTAGAGCTTAAAAAGACGTAATTAGTAGGACGTTGCCCCGTGGCGCGCATGCTCCGCCCGCCCGAAATACCTCAGTTCCGGAATGTCCGCCACTGTCAAGGCTCTGACCGAAACAAAGCACAAGACACCAAGTGACGGACAGCGGGGAGGATGGGCGGGATGTGTGGATTCACAGAGGACCACTCGAAGAACTATGGTTATAGGTAAGTAACCTCTCTTTCTTCTTCGTGGCCTCTGTGAATGCACACAAATGGGTGACTAGCAAGCTCACTTACCAGAAGGAGGGCCGTCACGCCAACAATGAAGTCAGCACAGCCCTTCCAAAACTTGCTTCCTTCTTGGCCCTGATGTCAAGACGATAATGCGTCACAGAAGTCGATGGTGTAGACCAGTGGTTCTTAACCTTTGTTACTCAGGTGTTTTTGGACTGCAACTCCCAGAAGCCTTCACCACCAGCTGTGCTGGCTGGGGTTTCTGGGAGTTGCAGTTCAAAAACACCTGAGTAACAAAGGTTAAGAACCACTGGTGTAGACGAAGTGGCCGCTCGACAGATGTCAGGGACCTCAACGCCACGCAACCAAGCTGTAGAAGTTGCCATAGGTCTCGTGGAATGTGCCTTTAGCACCTCTGGCGGAGTCTTGCCTGCCAAGTCATAAGCCAAAGTAATAGCAGAGACAATCCACCTCGAAACTGTCTGCAAGGAGGCAGAAGAGCCTTTTCGTGGGCCATGGAAGCATACAAAGAGTCTAGGAGAAGTGCGAAATTCCTTAGTCCTGGAAATATAAAATGCTAAGGCACGACGAACATCGAGGGAGTGGAGCATGCGCTCAACATCAGAAGAGGGATTTGGAAACAACGTCGGAAGGATTAACAGTTGATTAACATGAAAATCTGAAATCACCTTGGGAAGAAAGGATACATCTGGATATAACACAACCTTGTCTGGGTAAAATTGAATATAAGGGGCATGAGCTCGAAGAGCGGACAGCTCGCTTGCTCGTCGCGCAGAAGTTATGGCCACAAGGAACAAAGTCTTGATGGAAAGAAGTTTGAGATGCGCAGAGGCCATGGGCTCAAACGGAGGACGAGCGAGTGCACAGAGAACAACCTGGAGAGACCACTGCGAAAGTGGAGGCCGTGTAGGTGGGCGCATATTCCGTAAACCTCTCAGAAATCTTTTCAAGGTAGGATGAGAAAATAAACGAGAGGCCTCAGACCCCACAGGCTGATACGAAACTATAGCAGAAATATAAACTTTCAATGTTGAATGAGCCAAACCTTGGTCAAACAGATAATGAAGGAACTTGAGAAGGGTGTCCAAGGAAACTGGAACTGTGGGCAATTTCCGCGATGCAGCAAATTTGGTGAAAGTGTTCCACTTATACGAATATAATAGAGTAGAGGGCTTCCTAGCCCTATCTAGAACTTCAGCCACGGTGGGGGAATTCTCTACGCTGTAAGGTGTAGAGAGTTGAGGTCAGGATGACAAATTCGTCCTTCGTCCTGAGTCAGAAGGGACGGTTAAAGAGGTAATCTCAGGAAGTCGGTAGCCATGGCTCTAAGAGTGGTGAACCACGGTTGTTGAGGCCACCATGGTGCTACTAGAATGGCATCGCAGCTCAGCTGGCGGAGCCTGACTATCGTTCGCTGGATGAGAGGAATGGGCGGAAAGAGATAAAGAAGGCTGTTGCCCCAGTCCACCATGAAAGCATCGCCTAGAGAGTTCTCTCCTCTTCCTGCCCGAGAGCAGTACCTGCTGCATTTGGAGTTGACCTGAGTGGCGAAGATGTTGAGACCTGGTGTTCCCCACCGACTGCAGAGACGAGAGAAAACTGTATCATCAAGGGTCCACTCATGGGTTTGGGTGGTAAGACGGCTCAGACGGTCTGCAACCTTGTTGTTCTCTGTAGCCACGTGAAGAGCCACAGGAAAGACATGGTGATCGTAACACCATTCCCACAGCTGAATCGCTAAATATAGAAAATTTAAAGAATGGGTGCCACCCTGTTTGTTGATATAATACAGGGTGGTCATATTGTCCGTGATGACCTGGACGCCGCGATCAGCTATGAGAAAGTGGAAAGCTCAGAAGGATTTGATGACTGCTAGCAACTCTAGATAACTGATGTGCAGCAGTCTCTCCGAGCCTGACCACAAAGCGTGTATCTCGCGATGACCACAGTATGCACCCCATCCTATCTGACTGGCATCTGTTGTGACCTGTACCATGAGCTGGAGAGGCCTGAATGGGCGGCCCACCAGGAGGTGAGGGACAAAGGTCCACCAGGTAAGTTGGTGAACTAACTCCGGAGTCACCAGTAGACGCTTGGCAGGATGGTCTAGCAAAGGGTCCAACTGGGACAGGTACCAAGCCTGTAAGGACCGCATCTTCAGTCGTGCATGTTGGAGTACAGACGTAGTTGAAGCCATCAGACCTAGCAGGTGCTGCGTATGGTAAGCGGTGACTGTGGCGCAACACCGAAAGGGGCGAATGGCTCGCCTTAACTTAAGTATTCTTTCTGAAGGGGAAAATACTCTGGCTGCGATGGAATCGAGATGCGCCCCAATATAATCCATGGTCTGAGATGGCTCGAGATGAGATTTTTTGTAGTTGACTTGCAGGCCGAGATCTGCCAGAGTCTGAAGAACAAAGGTAGAATCCCTTCAGGCTGCGCTGTATGATCTTGCTACTATCAACCAATTGTCTATATACAAAAATACCGTGATGTTGTGCAGACGAAGATAAGCAGCCACAGGAGCCATACACTTTGTGAAAGTTCGTGGAGCGGTGGACAGCCTGAAGGGGAGGGCACAGAATTGGTAAGTCCTGACCATGAAGAGGAAACGAAGATACTTGAAGTGACGTTCGTGGATGGAAATATGGAAATATGCATCTTGTAGATCTACAACCACAAACCAATGGTTTGGAGAAAGAAGTGGAATAACGGATTCTAGGGTGACCATGCGAAAACATCTCGGACAGATGTAGGTGTTGAGAAGCCGCAGGTCCAGGATGGGGCGAAGGTCTCCATTGCGTTTGGGGACGGTGAAGTAACGAGAATAAAAACCATTTAGAACATCTTGGGAAGGTACTCGTTGGATAGCGTGTTTCTGAATGAGAAGAGAAATTTTGTTCTCTAGGGCAGGTGAGTAAGTCGTACGTCGGAGACAACCGAGTGGAGGGGTGTCCGTAAACTCTAACAGGTAACCGTAATGTATGATAGCGAGCACCCAAGCGTCCTTGGTAACAATGGACCACTTGTCGAGAAAGGGAGCCAGTCGGGGATGATGGGGACAGTCGGGAATCAGATTCAGAGAAATCATGTCGAGATGGCTTGTGAGATAGAGCTGGATCGCGTCGCGGTACTTCAGACCTAGATAGACGGTGTTTAGCAGACTTCTTAGAAACTGGTACCATAGGATTGAGCTCGTAATAAGCTCGGTGTCGACTCCGAAGAGGAGGTGGCGACGGTGATGGAGAGGAATCAGATGGAGCGTAAGCGTACTGAACATGTTTGGGACGCTTGTAATGTTGTTGTTTAGTCGTTTAGTCGTGTCCGACTCTTCGTGACCCCATGGACCAGAGCACGCCAGGCCCTCCTGTCTTCCACTGCCTCCCGAAGTTGGGTCAAATTCATGTTGGTTGCTTCGATGACACTGTCCAACCATCTCATCCTCTGTCGTCCCCTTCTCCTCTTGCCTTCACACTTTCCCAACATCAGGGTCTTTTCCAGGGAGTCTTCTCTTCTCATGAGATGGCCAAAGTATTGGAGCCTCAGTTTCAGGATCTGTCCTTCCAGTGAAAACTCAGGGTTGATTTCCTTCAAAATGGATAGGTTTGTTCTCCTTGCAGTCCAGGGGACTCTCAAGAGTCTCCTCCAGCACCACAATTCAAAAGCATCAATTCTTCGGCGGTCAGCCTTCTTTATGGTCCAGCTCTCACTTCCATACATCGCTACTGGAAAAACCATCGCTTTGACTATGCGGACCTTTGTCGGCAAGGTGATGTCTCTGCTTTTTAAGATGCTGTCTAGGTTTCTCATCGCTTTCCTCCCA
The DNA here is from genome assembly GCA_037013535.1 of Intellagama lesueurii. Taxonomy (NCBI): domain Eukaryota; kingdom Metazoa; phylum Chordata; class Lepidosauria; order Squamata; family Agamidae; genus Intellagama; species Intellagama lesueurii. Next base: position 183,442,756 of record JBAJHW010000002.1, read on the forward strand.
AGAAGCAGGCGTCTTTTAATATCGTGGCTGCTGTCACCATCTGCAGTGATCGTGGAGCCCAGGAAGGTAAACTCTGTCACTGCCTCTATATCTTCCCCTTCTATTTGCCAGGAGGTGATGGGGCCCATGGCCATGATCTTAGTTTTTTTGATGTTGAGCTTCAGACCATTTTTTGCGCTCTCCTCTTTCACCCTCATTAAGAGGTTCTTTAATTCCTCCTCACTTTCTGCCATCAGAGTGGTATCATCTGCATATCTGAGGTTGTTGATATTTCTTGCGGCAATCTTAATTCCGGCTTGGGATTCCTCCAGTCCAGCCTTCCGCATGATGTATTCTGCATATAAGTTAAATAAGCAGGGAGACAATATACAGCCTTGTCGTACTCCTTTCCCAATTTTGAACCAATCAGTTGTTCCATATCCAGTTCTAACTGTTGCTTCCTGTCCCACATATAGATTTCTCAGGAGATGGATAAGGTGGTCAGGCACTCCCGTTTCTTTAAGGACTTCCCATAGTTTGCTGTGGTCCACACAGTCAAAGGCTTTTGCGTAGTCAATGAAGCAGAAGTAGATGTTTTTCTGGAACTCTCTGGCTTTCTCCATAATCCAGCGCATGTTAGCAATTTGGTCTCTAGTTCCTCTGCCCCTTCGAAATCCACCTTGTACTTCTGGGAGTTCTCGGTCCACATACTGCTGAAGCCTGCCTTGGAGGATTTTGAGCATAACCTTGCTAGCGTGTGACGCTTGTAATAGTCCTGTTCAAATAGTGGATCGAATTCGTCAAAACTGTATCGGTGGCGATCACCGTGCCAACCGAGCTCATAAAAAGGGTCTCCATCTTCAGAAAGAACATGGCGTTGAGACGGACACGGGACAAGGATTACCTCCCGATACGGAGAAGATGGGGAGATGTGGTGACGCTTTGCTGCCCTCTTACGCGGAGGGGACTGTGAGACCGATGCCTCCGAGTTTGAGAGATGGATGACAGTCGCCCGCCCGGTCGAAACAGGGCTAGAATGGGCCAAGGCCGGGCTGGATATGACATCAGCCTCAGAATGGCCATGACTTGGAGACAAGCTTGGTGTCGATACCGAAGCTTGAGCCTGAGTAGGCGGACCCGACTCTCCCGCTTCCGAAATGGAATCACGGTCCGGGATGTCTCTTGACGATTCCTCCAAGATGGGAGACAGGAGGGAAACGTGGACAACTGGAGGCTCATGAGGCTGATGAGGCTTAGGAGCCCACTTAGCTTTCTTTTGCTTGACTCTGTCCTTATCCTTTTGTTTCTTATCAGATTGGGTCTTCGCCAAAACCGAGGAAGACTTCGACATAGAGATCGATGTCGATGCCGAGGGAGATTTTGGCTTGGAAACCTTGGTGGAGGTCCTCGGTGAGGGAGTAGTTGGAGCCAACGGAAGAGAGGGCTCAGATCGAGGCACTGGAGTAGGGGTAGGTTCCATTGTGGGGCTGGTTGGAGGACTGGAGGGTGCCAAGGATTTTCCCCACAAGTGGGACCTAAGTCATTGCAGCCAGAGTTTAAGAGCCGGTTTTGTTAACTTTTTACACTCCAGACAGGAGTAAGTCTGGTGCCTCTCACCCAGACAGAACAAGCAATGATCGTGGCCATCAGTAAAAGGAATTTTATTGGCACACGTCGTGCAATGCTTGAATGGGCCTGAGGAAGCCATAAAAAAAGGGTGGGAAGGGAGGGGGGGGACAAAAAGAAGAGATAACTCACAGGGAAATGTCCGTAAATAAAAAACTTGATTAATTCTGTGATCTAAGAATCGAAAATGTTAGGCAGTCCGAAAGATCAGAAAAACCGTAAGATGAGAAAATCACAAAATCGCTCTAGGAGTCACTACAGGAGTCTGATTTCAGCAGCGGCTAAAAGGAACTGAGGTATTTCGGGCAGGTGGAGCATGCGTGCCACGGGGCAACGTCCTACTAATTACGTCTTTTTAAGCTCTAGAATATTCCAAGGAGTTCTGCGCAGGCGCAGTAAAACCCATTTGTGTGCATTCACAGAGGCCACAAAGAAGAAACGGGTATTATAAATTCACATCAAAGGACTTTCATATCCTATACTGCTGTCCAGTTGGAAGCAAAAAGTGACAATATGGACCATGAGTCAGCATGGCAATCATCTGCATTCTAGCTGCATCAGATGAGCAGAGGAAGGCAATCAATGGAAGGAGGTGATTCTACTAAATACTGTTATCAGAGCTGAAAACATTGCTAAGGATGCTGCAGAACATACAGAAAATATGAGTTCCAGGATTTGATCCAATGCAGCTGTTAGAGGCAGAGGCCACAGTGATATATTGATGCAAATGACACTGACTTGGCAGCAGTTCACTTTGTCTCACTATACTGCAGAACCTGATGGAACTACCAGTCCCAAACAGATTAATGTAGATACAATTCAGACAGTTGGACACAACATGGCTGGTGCTGGAGATAAGGTAAGATATGTAAGAACACAGGAATACAAATACCATCAAAGCCAACAGTGGAGCCAGATGAAATGGTTGTGCAAGCATATCAGGCAAAACCCAAAGGAAAATAGTAGTAGAAGTAGAATCATCATCAACAACAACAACTCCATGGACCCAGGCCTTGGTGGAGGGGCTTGTAGTCTTCAGTGAGGTTGAGAGCTATGCTAGTGATAGTGTTGAAGGGCCTCCCAAGTCAGGCAAATGTCAACTGAGAAGCCAGACTAACGGTGTCCACTAACCATCAATTATGATGAGAAGAAATAAACAGAAGTCCATACCAGATCGCTTGTTGCCCAGTCAACAAGGACCGCATCAGATCCTACAGCTCCTGTACATTTGGTGACAAGTGGGTTACAGGGGTCAGCAGACCCTGTTGAGGAACCAGGACAGGCTGCTACAAAACTACTGAAACAATGTAAACACAAAACTTCGACTCCCCCCGAAAATCAAGTAATCATGAAACATGAGGAAAATCCAACAGCTTGTGGTTTTAAAAAAAGAATGATGAAAATTTAGAAAAGGAAACACCCAAATAGTGACTGTGGCGGTCGCTCAGGTCATGAATATTCATATGCTATTTGCATAGACCAATGGGAGTGCTGGAGAGGCGGAGTCACGAAGTATAAGAGACTCAGCAGCAGCAGGAGGAGTTTAGATAGGGAGTTTGAGATTAGTTGGAGAGATTGAGAGGCAGATTTAGAGTTTGGGCGGGAGAATGGTAGTTGAGAGGGATAAAGAAGAATGTTTGTTTAAGACATTGCTTATTCTTTCAACATCTGTAACAATAAACAATTTCTATTTGGTTCTTTTAAAATGACATATGGCCTGGACCTCGATTATTAATAATAGGTATTGTTGATGTAATCAACTGGTGGCAGCTAAAGGGCACGTAGCGTGCTCTCTTTGTTTGGTGAAACAAACAGGGGCCACGTGGGGATCGTGACAGTGACATAACTAAACAATGATTAATGGACCAGAGAAGGTTATTCCATCTGGAATAAAGTGTTTTCAGAACTGGAATTGCAAGAACTAGAAAAGCTGGCAAAAGAAAAATCAATACAGAACAATGACCATACTATGGAAGACAAATGGAGGGTAGAGGTAGATGCAATAGTGGAAGAAAGCATATCAATAGAGGAACAACTTATGGAACAACCTAGAGATTATGAGTTAACAGAATGGCAGACATAACTGAGGGAAAAAACAGTAAACCATATTAACCAAAACACAGAAAGACAAAGACTCCCCATTCAGTGCCAATTACAAAGTAAACCAGTAAAAAATCTAATAACAGATACAAATGTAGTAATCAGAACAATCCTGACCAGTACACTAAACGAAATAAACCAGCTCATGTATAGCGCAGCTGCCACAATAAGCATGGAACTAAAATAACGGGTAACAGCTAAAGCAAAGAAAATTGGATGCTAGAAACAATACAGGGAAAACACGCAATTTCGAAATAACCAACAATTATTCTATAAATCATCGGAAGAAAATACAGAGCAAAAGAAATTAGGCCCAAGTAAAGATGATGCTTAAAGTTTGGGAAAGAAATTTGGGTAAGCCCAACCAGACATAACAAAAATGCTTCATGAATTAAAAACATTTGTAAAGAAACTCAAGGAAAACATATGGATGATATTATAATAACAACTGGAATGATTATGGGGCAAGTAAAGGCTGTGAAAAACTGGAGTGTACCTGGACCAGATGAGCTGCATGAATTTTGGTTAAAGCATTTAACAAATCTCCATCAACGCATAGCAGTGCAATTTAATCACCTACTTCAAAATTCTACAACCGAAGATTGGATGACAACAGGCCACACATTTCTAATAAAAGATCATCAAAATGGCAATGACCCTAGTAATTATCAATCAATTATATGCCTTCCAACAATGTTCAAGCTTCTCACAGGAGTACTTGCAAGATCAATATACCCTGTTTCCCCGAAAACAAGACCTAACCTGAAAATAAGCCCTAGTATGATTTTTCAGGATGCTCGTAATATAAGCCCTACCCCAAAAAGAAGCCCCAGTTAAGTGAGCGCATGCTCCATTCCTTAGATGTTCGTCGTGCCTTGGCTTTTTACATTTCCAGAATTAAGGACTTCCGTACTTCTCCTAAACTATTTGTCTGCTTCCATGGCCTCTCCACAGACGGTTTCCAGGTGGATCGTTTCTACTATCACCTTGGCCTATGAACTGGCTGGCAAGGTACCGCCAGAGGCATTGAAGGCACACTCCACGAGAGCTATGGCTACTTCGACTGCCTGGTCACGTGGCATTGAGGTCCCTGACATTTGTCAAGCAGCCACATGGTCTACACCATCGACTTTTGTGACGCACTACCGTCTGGATGTCAGGCCCAAAAAGGAAGCAAGTTTTGGAAGGGCTGTCCTGACTTCAGTGTTGGCATGACGGCCCTCCTTCCGGTAAGTGAGCTTGCTAGTCACCCATTTGTGTGCATTCACAGAGGCCACGAAGAAGAAAGAGAGGTTACTTACCTGTAACCATAGTTCTTCGAGTGGTCCTCTGAATCCATCCTCCCCGCTGTCTGTCACTTTGGTTCTTGAGCTTTGTTGCTGTTAGAGCATTGACAGTGGCGGACATTTCGGAACTGAGGTATTATGGGTGGGCGGAGCATGTGCACCACAGGGAAATGTCCTACTAATCACATGTTTTTAAGCTCTAGAAGATTCCGAGGAGTTCTGCGCAGGCGCAGTCTAACCCATTTGTGTGGATTCACAGAGGACCACTCGAAGAACTATGGTTACAGGTAAGTAACCTCTCTTTTTTCCTGCTTGTTCTGGAAACAATCCAATTTTATTTACAATTATTGACATGGGGCTAGTGAGATGACAAAGAACCCCCTTGGAATATTCTTCTTTTGATGCTAACTTTCCCAGTTTCTTCACAATAGGCCATTAAGATAATTTTCCATTTTTCCATATTTTTCTTGAGGAACTTCTGAATTTTTTTTACTAATCCCAACATTTTTTAGACAGGTATTAATCCAACTGTGTGGCAATGAGTCAAATGCCTTTTTATAGGCTATTCAGGCCATGTTAAGATTTGTTTTTCATCTTTTTGTGTTCTTTAGCATAATTTTATCAATAAACAGCTGATCTTTTGTGCCTCTTGACTTGTTAACGTTTCCTTTCTGTTCAGTTGGGTATAGGGACTTTTCAGTTAAGTAATTATACCGTGTTTCCCCAAAAATAAGACAGGGTCTTATATGAATTTTTGCTCTAAAAAACGCATTAGGGCTTATCTTCGGGGGATGTTTTTTTCCCCATGTACAACAATCTACATTTATTCAAATACAGTCATGTCATCTTCTTCTGGTTGCTGCACAATGGTGGAGGGCAGGGTTTCACTTAACTGGGGCTTATTTTTAGGGTAGGGCTTATATTACAAGCATCCTGAAAAATCATACTAGGGCTTATTTTCAGGTTAGGTCTTATTTTTGGGGAAACAGGGTAGGATAAATGAAAATTCAATGGCTGATGTGGTGTGACATTCATATTTGTGGGACTGTTTGTTATGAGTTTGTTACAATGTAGCTATTATGTTACAGCAAAGCAAGCACAGCATCGAATCATAGATAGGTCACAGTATGAGATCCCAATTCATTTTGTTAAAATTTATTTTGATTTACCCCAGAGACTTTCAATTAGTGTGGAACCTTTTTACAACAGTGCACAATACACAGAATCACCACCAGAGATTTTTAAATGTTACCATAACGTGGAATTCTCCTAAGTTCTGCATGTGTGACTGTAACCACAAATTGCTTTTGTATTCTAATGCTTCAAAATAAAGGCTTATGAAACGGTCACATGTTGCTAATAATCTCTTATGGACTAACTACACTTATTCATTTAAAAATAAGTTTATTGATGAGATTGTGACTGGTGTATCACCAGGTTTGAACTGCAATATTTATAAGAACGAATCTTATTTTGAATATGGTAAGACAACTATTTACAATTTGTGAGAGGAAACCAGTAAGGCTATAAACAGAAGAAGCTAAAAATGTAGCAAATCCTTAAGCAGTCAACATTCTATAATATTAACAGAGTCCAGCACAGGACTGATAGTGGTATACTAAACCCTTCCAAAAAACAAGAAATTGTAGTTTCCACAGGGGTATCAAAGTTAATTTGTTCAAGCAAAAGTACACAAAACAAGATACACAGAAAAGAATATTGTGCCACTCTGAAACACTAAAATTCATTAGGATCTCCGTTTTGTGGATTACTGCCCATTTTGTCAAATGCAAAAGGGTTTTAGCGGTGCTTCTGACAAAATTACGATCATGCAGTAATGTATGGTAAAGTTTCACCAAACAGCATCGACTACAAAACAGTTATGTCATAATAAACTGTTTCAACAAATGTATCAGATCTATTCTCTGCATTAATGGGATTTTAAAAACCAGCTAGGTGGTAAGATTTGGTTCATTTTGATTATGCTGGCCAAATGACAACAGCTGGTATGCAAAAATTAGGCAACAACCTGCTATTCCATAATTATTCTAAAACACTCAAGATATATATTGATTTCGTGTTTTTCTTGACCCTCTTCTAAGAGGCTTAGAGTGGCTCTTCACCAATAACCCCATGAACAGTGACTGTAACACACTTAGATTTACCCAGTGAGACTTACGACGGGCAGTGATCTGATGTCCAGTGTGCTCTGATCAGTACAAATTAATCTACAAATTAGACTTCCCTCTATACTAGCACAAAGCTTTGATCAAAGAAACATAATTCAATGTCATTGGGTCTCAAGTGGCCATTCACATGTCACCAACCTTAAGTTATTCCTGAAATACTGACATTATGAGGCAGTGACAGTATTTCATTATTTTATTAACCGCTATTTGGTTAGATGAAGATTTCAGAATTAGTGGTGCCAAAGGGATGAATTTAAAGGACAGTTCTTAGGAATGCAAGATTTTTTAAAACTAAAAAATTTTAAGGGAGTTTTTAAAATATGTCAAGCTCCAAAGATGGCATTTCCCTCAAAGCCAGCTGTTCCCAAGCCATGCATTTAATTTCCCTGATAAACAGCAGAGCCACTCCCATAGCACGCACTGCAGGAGAGTGTGAAAGCCACTGGGACAATGCAGTACAATTGCATCATTGCCTGAAAATCTCAGCTGCAGTTTCCATTCACTGAAACTGTTTCATCTCCCTCTGCTTAACAGTGATATATGAGCTGTGGTGAAAGGATTGGGGTTTGGGGTGGTAAGAGGCATTTTAGAAGAAAAGGGGTGCATAAACTAGGCTGCATTGTGTGGCTATATGAGTATACATACCAGTCTGAATGCCTTGGTTCAGCTGCCACATGGTTTTATATATTATAGACAGATACGGCTTACACTTTCCATTCAGTAAGAACTCAGACTCAAACCTTTGTACAGTGTTTTTACTTCCAGTGGAAAGACAGGAGTATCAAGCAAACATACTATCACAAGTTTGTCAAAGCACAGACCAAATGTGCAGCCAGCTCTTGGAGGTGTTCACTGTACAGTTCTTTTAGTTCAAACAAAATCTCCAGGAGTCCTAACGAAAACATGATTGCTTGAAGTGACAACACACTTGGAATTTGTAGTGTATGTTCCTTGGTTATGCTTCCACAGCAAGGCAAAAGGAGGAAGTATCTGAGAAAAGCTCCAGGGCAATATTGAGAGCACATTCACTCATCCCCTAATACCTTCCCTTAAAACTGCGGTAGGTTACTTATGGCCCTTCAGTATTTGGTGGACCACAACTCTCATCATCCTAACCACTGGGTATGCATCTTAGGGTTGACATGAACTGCAGTCCAACAATATCTAGAATGTCACCCTTAAAAGCAAAATGGCAACGTATACTTTTGTAGTTTTGCTGGATCCATTTAAGTCACCGTGTTCTATTTGTTGTTAACAACAACATCATCAACAACAAAAACAACACCAACAATAATAATTATTATTTAAACAGATATTTGGTTTTTTGGTTAAAACTTGTATCTGTTATATAATACCAGTCACTGTTTTTATAATTTAGATTGACTGTGCCTGATAATTTTGAATAATAAGTAATAATAATCTTAGAACTGCAGAGCTCAAAGGAACCCTATGGATCATCACCATTGTCTATCAAGGAAGCACAGTGAGGAATTGAACTCCCACAGCCAGATGCCTAAACCACTGAGCTATCCAGCAGTGATTATGTGTATCATAAAACTGGTCTAGGAGGTCTCTATTTCAAGATATTTGGCATAATTTCTGGAAGTACTACAAGCACTGGAGGACACTATAGCCTTCCTTCCTGCTTGTATGCTTCTGACTGGAATCTGTTTGGTCATTGTGAAAGCAAAATGCAAACCTAGACATGCTTTGGCCTGATCCAGCATGGGCTCTTCTCATGTTTTTGATCCCATTGCCTACCCTATAGTGGCACCATTGAAAATAACAGGAATACAAACTACTAGAAGACAGGACACAAGAAGATTCATACATTACTCTCCCCTCCCCAGCCTTGCTTTCTTACTGTGGTTAGTGATGTCTGCATGCTATGCGCATACCATGAGACTCAGCATTTTTCTTTAAAGCAAGTATTCTGCCCTTATGGCGATCAAGGCTGGAAGTTGAAAGGTGCTACAACAGCCAACAAAATGTCAGAGAGATGAGGCTATGTAAAATTGCCAGGCAAGCTGTCAGCACTTGTTCAGGTCTCTGCTTCTCCTCCATCTTGCATGCTGAATAGCAGTAGCATGCAAACTCGAGTTTTAAAAAATTGTTTAACTTACATACATAACATGAAAAGCTTTATTTCTCAGATTTTAGATTTATCAGCAAATGCATACAGCCAAACATACCTGAGTTTACAGTTCAACAGAATCTTTTAAAGTCATCAATTTAATTTTGAGAAGACAATTGCTTACAGACAACATAGTGTTGCATGTATCAGCTACCAAAGCATATAAATCAGTACTAATCTTGCACATCTGAATGGTATTGTTTTCTCCACCTCACAATCTATGGATGCAGTATGAAAAACTAATCAATAGCCATTCTATAAAATATACTTTAATCTTCCTAGATAAGGGGCCCTTGAGGCTAAAATCCTTTAATTGGCACTAATCGATAAAGTACTTAGTACTTCTCAAGCAGCTAATAGGTGGATTTACCTGGCACCACTCTGCAATACAGATACTTGTGAATGAGAGCTACTGAGTTTTCCAGATTGGATCCTAAATCAACTGCATTTTAAAATGACTGTTCCAAATGTATTATTCTGAACTGTTGCAGTGTGCTGAGGTTCGTGTAGCCTCCGACACCTAATGAAACCTAGGATGACTGTAGCTCGACTAGAGTAACTGTTGTAAGCTCCAGGGTTGGGTTGACAAGGCCCCGAACAGATTTCATTGCATCAATGATGGGAGGTAGAGAAGTTTCCAGTGCTTAATTTTTGTGTGGCATATTTTTCTTTTCTTTAAAAAAAGTTTCATATAATTCATTAATAACAATGATTAGATGCCAATACAACCGTAGGCAAACTTAGCAATTTCAAAGTTGTCTTAGCCAGTAAAATCATTCTTATATTCTTGTGCAAAACTTAAGCCAGAACATGGATTAGCAGTGATCATCAGACGATTATTTGTAGAAAGTAAATGTGAAGGTACGTATGTTTTATTGTTCTATAAACAGTGTTACAACAAATACCTGTAATAACTGAAACAAATATCAAGCTATGAACTCACTGAGCAAGTGAGATCAAACAAAAATTAAAACTATGATTATTCATTTTATTTTTAACAAATACAAAATTAGTACTGTCTCGCTCTCTCTTTTTTGATCTTGGGGAGCTTCTGTTCTCATAGCCACCCTGGGAGTCTCACCATAGACTCTTTAGTTAAGATTCGGTGTGGTTCACCAGTATGTTTAAATTTAAAAGGCAAGGGAAATACAGACATGCTAAGGATGCCAGTGAGGAAATTACCAGTAAGAGTGACTGGCCCAAGGTCACAGTGTGAACCACATGGCCAAGTGGACATGTGAACGCAGCTCTTCCCAGTTCTAGCATAACACTTAACCACTGTATCAGATATTTCAGCTCAAATACTTATGAACTGGTGGAAACATTACAAAGGTTTGTTCACACTCTATTCAGAATGCTGGAAAATCTTCCAAAGTTTTTTCTATCTTGTTGGAAAACTTGCCAATTCACAATTTTCTAGAAACCCCGTATTAGTGATCATAGTATTTATTTTTAATCAGAGGAAGCATATAGCTTGAAACTTGAATCACAAGTTTCCTTTCTCATACTATCAGCAGTGAGGAAATGTGATTTATAAAGTTTAACCAAGAACATCTGAAAAATACAGATATTATAAGATATTTACTGAGACCATAAACAGTTATATGCACAAAGACCAGGAAAGATACTGCCAATCTGTAAAATATTCCATTTTTTATTTCAACAATAAGCTTATACTCCAATATCAGAACTGGAACAAAAGGCAGGTTTATTGCACCACACTGCAGTATAATCCTATACATGTCAAATTTCAAAGAAGCCCCAGTAGGGGTATGAGTACAGCAGTACATTAATGGGGACATTTCATTTGATGGGAGAACTGGTGGAAAGGACCTATTCAAGACCAAAAGAAACCAAACAAAGTATTTGGGCTCAGAATCAAGGTTACATTTAAAAGACATATATGTTATGCCACCTTGCAATATGGTTCCTAAATCCTACCTGATTGAGCCCTGAAAGTTGCCTGCATGGGCACCCACCTGAAAACTATATTTAATTGTTACCCCTGCATAGTCTCTTGGAAAAATAACTAAATAAACCTTTTTCTGAGGTTGTTGCTGCAGAAAGTTTCTACATGCTGCAGCACCAGTAGACTTAATAGGATAAAAATTAACAATTAGTGTCATCCACCAAAGCATGTGTTTGTATAGGCAAAAACACACACTGACACTCACTTGAAATGTGGACTAAAGAAAGGGAAACAACTGGGTACTAAACATCAATAGGAATTCATCACCTGGATGAACTACTTCTTCATTAGACTACTTATGAGGTCTAAAGCACAATAGTGATTTTCTACAGGAATACAGCACAGTATCAAGGAGGCTACTAAAGGTTAATCTTATCATGGGGTGAACTTTCATTTTCACAGCTGTATGAAAATGTTTTGTCACTAGGCCTCCTGCTGTCTTCTTTATTTAACCTGGAATATTGAGAAAATTTATAAATTTATAATCAAGAGCATATTTTTCATGCAATAGCTATGCTCTTAAAGAAAAGTGAACAAGAGTTTGAATATCATTGCAAATTCTGGAACATTTCTGTCTTTAGTCTCATTCAGTGGTTCTGAACCTCAGGTAGCCCATCTGTTCTTTCTTGGACTGCAATCCCCAGAAACCCCAGCCAGCACAGTTGGTTGTGAAGGCTTCTGGGAATCGTATTCCAAGAACACCTGGTTTGGTTCATCTATTACCAAGATAGTATATAATATGGAAGTCAGTATACATAAGACATATTTCTTCTGCATACTGATTTCCATATTATAGTAGAAATATATGCAAACTTGGATTACATGGAATAGTGACAATACATTTCTTAACTGCTAAATCCATTGGGGCTGTTGAGCTGGCATATGAATAAAATGTGTTTACAGAGCTATTAAAGAGAAGAAGCAATGTTAAGATACAAAAGTGCTTGCCCATTTGGGAAAACTTGAAGGAGTCCCAAGGCTTCTTTCCTTCCTGAAGTGGTTGTTATTCTATAGCCTCATATTCTATGGGTTCTGTACTCAAATTCTGTGATGCCTTAAGGGGAGGAATTGGTTTATGGACTAGCATAGCAATGCAAGGATTACTTAATAACAATAATCATGTGTCTTCAAGTCAATTCTAACTTATGGTGACCGTTTTCAGGGCTTCTAGGTACAGAGTACTCAGAAGTAATTTGCTATTCCTTTCTTCTGGGGGGCACGCTGGGACTCTGCAGGTTGCCCAAGGCCACACAGGCTGGCTCGGAGAATCTAAAGCCAACCTCTGGCTCTGCAACCAGATACCTACCTCACTAAACTATTTACCGGAAAGATAATAGAAGAATGATGTCTGAAGTTCAGGAAGTGTTACAAAGAAAACTGTACTATGCATTGAATAAGAATGGTATCTTGATGGAGGGGGGATGCCTTTCTAGCTGTCACAAAGCTTTCTGCTGCAATGCTTACACTGCACAGAGAATAGATACATATTTTAGCAGAGTCTTAGGCCTACAGATCAACATACAATCACATCCATCGGCCCAATATAATTTCAAAATGCTTCAAAAGCTCCTGTCATGAACTATTACTTGACTACTGAGTTTATGTTAATAGGTTCCTCATAGCTTTATTCAAGGCACATTCTGCAGCAGTTTCCCTGTTTCATGCAATGAAACTCTTCTCCTTTTCCATTTACTAATGCATATTCATTTCTCATTACTCAAAAAATAAGTGATGCACATCTGAGCTACAAACAGTCATATACATGCCATATCAGATTTAGGATGTCACTTCACTGACTTTGGTTGCTTGAAACTATTGTTGGAGGATGGAAATACATAGAGAAGAGCAACACAGAACAGACACTGCCTATGGTGCAACGCCCATAACCTTAATGACCCACACTGTTGCCCTCTCCTGCACTTAGATGGCCTCTAAGGCTGAAGGCAATGACAAACAAGAGCCTAGCCTGGTTGCTAATTCTAACCTTAGGAATAACAGTGAGATAGGGATCTAGATTCTCTTCTCCCTACCAGTCCTCCACTAGCTGGATGGCAATACCGCTGACTTCAGCTGAAGCACCAGGTGAACCTTTTCAATCCAGTGCTTTGGCCATAAATCCTACTTTGTTTCTTCTCCTTTCCATGCCCTGTGCTGGTATCTGTAAATACCACCTTTGAATGGCCAGCTCCATACAGTGTATAGGTGGAATCTCCCCTGTTGTCTCCAATCAAATGGGGAGTCTGCTCTCCCACTCCCTTAGTTTATCGAAGGGGGGGACCTAGAGAGCCCTAAGACTCCCCTGTCCCATCTCTATTCTGTCCCTCAATAGACCAAACGTAAGAGGCAGGAACTGGAGCCTTAATAAAAAGAATCTTGTGGAATATTTTCCTTTTTCGAACAGTGAGTGAACTTATGATCACTGCATTACGACATTATCAATTTTTCAGCTTTTCCCTCCAGCTATTTCCAACATGTGTTTTCTGAAATGCAATACACTCCTCCTTTTGTTTATCACAATGTTGATCTTTCTTCGTTCAGGTCAAAAGTAAGGTAAAGGTTCCCCTTGACATTTAGTCCAGTCGTGTCCGACTCTAGGGGGGCGGTGCTCATCCCTGTTTCCAAGCCACAGAGCCAGCGTTTGTCCGTAGACAGTTTCCGTGGTCACGTGGCCAGCGCAACTAGACACGGAACGCCGTTACCTTCCTACCTAGGTGGTAACTATTTATCTACTCACATTTTTACATGCTTTCGTACTGTGAGGTTGGCAGGAGCTGGGACAAGCGACGGGAGCTCACTCTGTCGCGTGGATTTGATCTTACGACTGCTGGTCTTCTGACCTTGCAGCACAGAGGCTTCTGCGGTTTAACCCGCAGCGCCACTACGTCCCTCTCAGGTCAAAAGTACCATAGTACAATTAACAAATATATCAGATAACTTTCATCCAATAATGAGCAACATCAAGACCATGGAGAAGCTACTATCAAATCTTCTACAGTCATGTGAGGGGCATAGAGCACAGTGAAATAGGTGTAAAGTTGTCTGTTCTTCTCAGAAGGACAATGCTGATAATGTGAGCTTCTACTTTTATTTTCGTACCAATTATTACAAAATATGATTATGTGCCCTAGAGCACAGCATTCTCTTTCACACAGAATATTGTCATTTATTTTATAAATTCCTTCTCTTTTAGTCAAATGAAATACACGAAACTTCCAACCAGGGTGGATAAAAATCAGTGTTTTGTTTTGTTTTTTAAACCAAGTTGATTTAAATCACAAAGATCGATTTCTTGATTGAAATTGCGGGAAAAAAAATGTTTTAAAAAATTTAAATCAAGTCCACCCTGCTGATAACTAAGTTGCTGTATTATATCAGCAGCCAGGAACCTGTGGCTTTCCAGATGTTGCTGGACTCCATCAACAATTAGCCTTAACCATCCCTATTGTCAGGGATGACTGAAGTTTAAACCAAAGAAAATCTGGAGGGCTATATAACCTCTATCCCTATGGTATACAATGCATTTCTTGTTCAAATGGTTTGCCAAATCAGTCCAGACCATCTTCCTTCAGCTTAAAGTAAAAAAAAAAAAGTTTGACAATACCCCTTTAAGCATCATTTCTGAAACTAAAAACCAAGCACCCTTTTTTCCCCTTAAAAGGTAACAAGAATGATTAGCTAGTCAACACGCCACTAGGCTACTTTTTTTGATCTGCGTGTCCCAATGACCAAATAAAAATGGCAATAGGCAACTCAAGTCTGGTTTCAGATTCATGTTCTTGAGCAAGAGGGCTCCTAGTAGGTTGGCATAGATGTAGATGTAACACATACCTATGATGATTTGCTCCTTGACTTTCCAACTGAGGCAAACCACAGTTTGCCATTTTAGAAGTAAGAATCAACTACAGTTTGCCTAAACGAAAATGTCATGCTGGAAATGGAACATGTGAGGAAGGGGGATAGGGGAGAAAAGGAGCATGAACAGTTGCAGCCATTCTCAACGGGGGCTATATGGCCCCTTGAGAGAACCTGGCAAATCTGAAAGGAAAACAACACTTCATAGACTGGAAACAATTTTTCACACCACCACCTTATAAGGTTTACTATGCCACTTGTACAAACATGGTTTGGCTTATATTTCTTTCCTAATGTGTTTATGGCCATGGCCAAAAATGGTTGAGAAGAGCTGATTTAGAAGTTGGATTCTGTAGTCAACCAAACATGTCAACAAATGCAAGGGACAATAAACTTAGCATATACTTTTATCGACAGAACAACTAAAGTAGAGCCTTAATCATCATTATCCTGAAGTTGATATCAGAATTAGCAGATACCACAAGCACAGTATGCACACCATACTGATAGTATTATAGTGACTTGACAAAAAAGTTAGATATTATCACATATGGTGTTTTTCTTCTAAATCTTGGAGAAGTTTCCATATTCTCTTTTAAAACATATAGGTCTCTGTAATATATTTCTACCTGACTGTCTACTGATAGCTACCCCACATGCTTGGTATTTTTTCCTTTTTTGCTAAAAGGAAAAAAATACTACTCATTTTATAAGTGTTCTACACATACAGACATAAGAAGAGATGTTATGGATCAGATCAAAAGCCTTTCTAGGCTAGCAGTTTGCTCCCGTGGTAGCCAACCTATGAAGAGCCACAAGACACAAGATGAATAGCCTTCTACTTTCATCCCCTTGTAAAAGGAACTGCGTCTGAGACTGAAATTAACACACAGCCACTCTAATGAGCCACCATGGATAATCCTTTTCTCCATGAATTTAACTAACAGCATCTCAAAGCTGTCCACATCAGTAGCCAAACACTTCTTGTGCTAGCATACTCCATAATTTAACTAGAGATAGTCTTGGTGTATATAATTTGCCAAGTTGAACGTTCACTTGCCAAACAACAAATTTTTCAAAATTTATTTACATTTGTGCTGGTAAATGAATATTTTTTAAAAAAAGATAAACTTTGGTAGGTTGCTAGGTCGGCATGCAGGCTCTCTCACCTATACAGTTGTGGAGCGATGTAACCAAGTAAGGCAGGAGTGTACCTGTACACTCACCCACACACCATTGCCTCCTCATTGTTCTTTCACACCATATTCTCTTTCCCCTCTTGCACATTATACTCACAAGTACATACATGTAACTGTCAATCTCCCCCACCTCTTACAGAGACACCACACACATATTCATTCTCACAGACATATACGTACAATCACAGAATAACAGAGCTGGAATGGATCCCAAGGGTCATCAAGCCCAGTTCCCTGAAGAAGCAAAAAAAAAAAATCTACTGCTAGGGTTTGTGTTGCCATTCCTGATGTCAGATTTATGTCCATTAACTCTTTTGTGGAGAGGTTGCCCTGTTTGTCTTATGCAGAGTACAGAACAGCATTGCTGGCAAAGGATGGCACAGATCACGTTTGTTGAGGAAGAGCAGCCTGTAATTATGAGGGCCTGGAATTTTCTTGCCAGAGTAGATGTGGGGAACGAGCTGGCATCTGGGTTTGTAGCAGGATTTAGTTCCCATCTCTGTATCAGTGTTGCATAAAGTTGCTTGAGACTGGAGGGTTGTCTGTAAGCCTGTAAGTTTTTGCACTTCTATTACACTTCACATTGTCCTTGAACATGACTAAGTCTTACCAAAGTGTCACTACCTACCATTCATTATTGGAAAAGTCTTATTTAATGCAAATGGGAATGGACTTGTACGCTTTGTAACTGCATCAGTTTGGTGGCTTGGTCACTGTGCTATCAACAAGAATGCCCCCTGCCTCTCTCCAGCCTCTTGTTGCCTCCATTTCTAGCTGATGAGACCACAAGAGACTGCCAAAGTGCTTATTACTAGACCCCAACTACATGACCTTACACTTTGCACTATCAAATTCCATTCTATTTCTATTTTTCCAACTCTGAATCATGCATTAGTTTCCTACTCTTTATCTGTACTGTATTGGCTATGCCTATTGATTGCCAGTCATCAGCATAATTTGGCACTTACCATAACTCAAAGGCCTTAGAAACAATAAAGCTGCATTTAGACTAGACATTTACAGTAGCATCCATTTTAAGAAATCCTCTGGATTAGCCTATCTGAAATGGCTCTGTACCCTTTGTACTGTCTCAACTTTAAGGGTAATAAAACAATGCTTGTTTGTTGTTTAATTCTGAGTACATATCATGTGCTTTGATTTTTAAAATCTCTGTATAATTGATCTTCAATAGCTTTGAAAAAGGTACAGAATCCAAGTATGTAACAAAACAGCTTTTTTCAGATCCTGTGCATTTTTTGTCCATATTCATTGGCTGAAATCCTCTTTCATATCATAGTGAGTAGGCTTATTGACTGAGTGGGGATTTGGTGAGTTCACTCCCCCATAGGTTCCACTGATTCGAGTGGGCCAACTCTAACTGCAACTTACTAAGCTAAAGTAAGTCACAGTCAGAGTACGCCTGTTTAAATGAATGAAACTTATGGAGAAGTTGACTCACTAAATCCCTATTGAGTCAACTAATGGGCCTACTCTAGTGCAATTTACTATGCTAAGCACCAAGATTTAGTCTAGCAGAACTTAGAGGAACTGCCACATTGATTCTATAGGTTTACTCTAGTGCAGGGGTCTCAAACATGCGGCCCGCAGGCCATTTGCGGCCCGCCGGACGATAGTTTGTGGCCCCCGCCTTGCCTGCCCCCCCTCCCCCCCGGCTAGGCGGTCGCCGGCGCTCCCTCCCTTCTCCGCTTCTTCGTCCTGCTGGTGGTGGTGGTGGTGGTAGTGAAGACGGAGCTGGAGGGGGTCGTGGCCGGCGACGAGGGCTCGCGCGCTCCTCCTCCTCCTCGGAGCCCCAGCCGGGCTAAGGAAACTCCTGGGCGGCTTCCTCGGGCTCTTGCTCCGCTTGGCAGAAAATCTGATGCGGCCCAGCCTCACCCAGACTCTGCCTCCAGCGGCCCCCAGGTAAATTGAGTTTGAGACCCCTGCTCTAGTGCAACTTATTATGCTAAAGAAAAGGATTTCAGTCACCGTATTCTACTACAGTATTTACAAAAATAAAGCACTGTTTAAAAAATAATGTGTAAATATGACATTTCAGTGCTGAGTCCAGAACCTCCTGGAGGACACCTACTACAGCTTGTTTTTACTTTCAATGAGACTTTATTCTTTTCATTACTATAACAGAACACCCTAGGAAGCAACAGTGAAGTAGTATTCATATCCAAAAGGAAGATTAGGGAACAGAATATGGAGAGACAGAATGGTTTCCTATAGGCATGTACATATTGCCTAATTACTAAATAAAATGTATTCCTTTCTAATGTTTAAAATGTTGATTTCTGAATTTTGGATTAGAAAATTGGGGGCTGTCTTATGCATGGGGGCTTCTTGTACACGGAAAAATATGGTATATTAAAAACAGTATATAAAATCAATACTAAAACCACGCTTAAAAACAACAGAGCAAAACAATGCCATTTAAAAATATGTCTTAGACAGTCAGTCACTAAGGAAAAGCCTGCCTGAAGCTTGCCTGCTTGAGGAAGGACAGCAAAGATGGGGCCAGCTTGGTTTCCAGTGGAAGGGAGTTCCAGAGTCTGGGGGTAGGTTCTTCAGGCAGGGGGTAGCAACAGAGAAGACCATCTCTAATGCCCCCACCAAGTGCTCCTGTGAGGGTGGTGGGACCAAGAGAAAGGCCTCCCCTTGATTATCTTAAGGCCCGGGCAAGCTCATAGATGCAGTCTTTTAGATAGCTTGGACCCAAGCCATTTATAGGTTAAAACTAGCACTATTTAACCCTCCCTCAAATTTGCTATTGCCTCATGGAATGGAGGAACTCCTATATTTTCTTCCTGTGATGTAAACAGCATTTGAGAGTCCACATTTCCATTGGACTGCCCACCCACAATGGATATACCTTGTTTTCCCCAAAATAAGACCTAACCTGAAAATAAGCCCTAGTATGATTTTTCAGGATGCTTGTAATGTAAGCCATACCCCAAAACTAAGCCCCAGTAAAGTGAAACCCCACCCTCTACCATTGTGCAACAACCAGAAGATGACACGATTGTATTTGAATAAATGTAGATTGTTGTATATGAAAAAATAAAACATCCCCTGAAAATAAGCCCTAATGCATTTTTGGAGCAAAAATTAATATAAGACCCTTCTTATTTTGGGGGAAACATGGTATTATATAGCAATGGTGTTGCACAATAATGTGAGATATTTTCCTTGCTACTGTATCTTCTGAGGCAGTGTAAAAGACCTCAGATTCTGAGGCTAAATCCAGCTCTCCTAGGTTCCCAGATGGCTACATCTACTTCTAGCCGACTCCAATATTTGGTGGTTCCACAGTGTTTATATTTCTCTGTCCTAAAAAGGTTGAAATGTGTCTCCTAAAACTTTCCACCACCTTCATGAGCATTTAAAAATTCAAAGTTTAACTGGATTAAGACAACCTTTTCTACACGTTCACATGTTGGGTAACCGTATTTTTCCGTGTATAAAACGACACTCTTTCCTTAAACATTTAGACAAAAAATTGAGGGTCGTTTTATACACGGAAGGCAGCCGCTTCCCCTGCCTTTTGCAAAGCCACGGGGCTTAGCAAAAAGGAAAGGAAGGCTCCCTTCGGGTAAAGCAGCCATGAAAGGGCTGTACGATTGCAGCCCTTTGATTCATGGCCCATGAAAGGGCTTCAGGATCAAAGGGCTGCGATCGTGCAGCCCTTTCACGGCTGCTTTATCCACTTCCTAAGCCATGCGGGATAAGTGGATAAAGCAGCCATGAAAGGGCTTCAGGATCAAAGGGCTGCGATCATGCAGCCTTTACCCGAAGGGAGCCTTCCCTTCCTTTTTGCTAAGCCCCGTGGCTTCACAAAAGGCAAGAAAAAGTGGCGGTCAAAGGGAGCCCTTTGATCCCTGTTTTTCCCTTCCTTTTGCTAAACTCTGTGGCTTAGCAAAAGGAAGGGAAAAGCAGGGATCAAATTGTCTAATTTGCGGTTAGAAAAGGGGGGGGGGTCGTCTTATACATTGGGTCATCTTATAAACGGAAAAATACGGTACTTCTTGATTTGGTGTCATTTCTAAAGCCAGACCACTTTCACGTGTTGCGGAAGACGAAGGGAAGAATTTAAAGTAGGCTAGCAACGCGTAGAAGAGGCGGCAAGGTCTTTCTACCACGTCACAGAAAGACTGTGGTCCTATGCTCTGCTGAATCCCCCAATGCAACCCTGAGACTAATATTTGGGTTTGTTCCATATTCTGTAGACTCTTTTCCTGAAATCAAGTCCTATATGTGCTTACCAACAATACTGGGGTAGTCATGGTCAATCATGATTTATAAACACACTGTCATAAACATTTTGTCCATTGTTCTAAAAGAAAATATTTCATACTCCACAGCTCCTGTTTGTGATGGAGAGAAAAAATAATAATTGAAGAAACAGCTCCTCTCATTTCTCCCAGGGTTGTTTTGTTTTTTTGGCGGCCCTTCAAATCTCTAGTCAAGGGTTACTTTTACTTGGGGATAGACATAAAAAATACATGTCCACAATCTACCTACAGGTAGATCAAACAGGGGTTTTATGATTCAGAAGCACAGTGTGCTAAACACTATGTTCCAAAGTAGTTCTAAACTGTGACATAGCCCATCAACATTTTTATGTAACTGCTGCTGAGATCACCAAGAGTAGCTATATATATAGCTATTCAACACAACTTTTCAGGCACATTTCCTGATATCTCAGGATTTGTGTGCATTTCATCACAAGACAAACTTGGAACTCCTCCACTGCTAATAATGCCTATGAAGTGACTACAAAGAGGATAAATCACAGACAAGACAAATATCAAGATACAAATAAATTCTCCTTAGTTTCAACACTTAAATCAAGATATGGAACACACACCCTGTAATGTCAAATCTCTACAGCTAGCTGACAATGAACAAGTGCCACAGCCTGATACTGTGCATAATGGGCAAAATTGCTTGGTAAGGTTACTGTCCAATTTTGACAGTTATGTACGATACAGTTAAAATAACAATTTTGACTCATTACAGATGTGCTGGGCAACTATGAATTCCTAAGAAATCTTAGGAGAACTGTGTGACCCATGTTGAATATTGGGCTCCAACATAGCTTCCCTGGGTCCTCTACCTCTCTTGGCAAGTTGCTACCACCTACTGAAGCTGAAGACTTGGTTCTTCAAGCAGGCCTTCCCCCCTTCCATCACTTAGTTCTCTGTGTTTTCCCATCTTAGACTTTGCTCATCTCTTTTTTGTTCTGATATTGTCTGTTTTAATTTTTGGTTTTATTCCTCGGACTGTAAGCTGCCCAGAGTAGATTCATTTAGAATCTAGATGGGTGGGGTAAAAGCCGAATAAATAAATAAATAAATAAATAAAATAAAATGCTTCAACCAATAAACCACAAGCCCGCAAAATATAAAACACACTAAACAGGAGTAGACAAAAAAGAAAATAATCACCTCTATTTTTTTCTCCACCAACAGAAAACTTACTCTACTCAAAATTATGTACCAAGAGCTAAATGGCAAACAAATGAGGAGCTTCACTTCTGAAGGTCACTGTTTATTTGACCTTTCACTGCCAGTACAGATTTTCATACCACATTACAATTTCCTGTGTGGAAACTGAGTGCATCAGCACACTGCAGCAGATTAAACAGAACAAAGTTTCAGTTTCAGTTTCTATTTGTTTATCCAAAACAGAATGTTTTTAAGCTTCTATCCACTCATGGTTTTGATTCAAGATTTCATTATTTTTTTAAAAACAGCCACTGTGATGGTACACACATGAAACTACATCATTCTCCCAGATGCACCAGTTAGTTACATTTGCTGAAAATGGAGGTAATTAGTACATAAACCCTACCTGTAGGATACCTAAACTTAGCTTTGGAAATGATTTAATATATATTTTCTAGATCAAATGGTCAGGTACAAAGCTGTTCAACATAGTGGCAGAGAATCGGATCCAAAAACTTGGATGCAGAGTATTAATTAGAGATGGGGGTATCTGTATACGAATGCGAATATCCCTGCACAGCTGGAGTTAACAAGGGTCTGGCCCCTGGGGCTGGACCGTCTACTTACACGTCAGTTGGCGGCGCAGCCCCAGTCACTTTTCCAATCGCTCCCAGAGCGCCGTTCTCTTCCCGGTCGGCTAGCCACTCCTGGCTGAGGGAGGGAGGATGAGTCTCCCTGCAAGGCTGCCAAGTGACTAGCCAAGCGGAGCTCCAGAGCAACTGGAAGGAAGAGAGGGCCGCTGCCGCCACCAGACACATAGGTGGTCAGTCTGGCCCCAGGGGCCAGACCCCCGTTAACTCCAGCTGCGCAGGGATATTTGTATTCATATATGAATACCCCCATCTCTAGTATTAATTACTCCACTGGGGTGGGGAAAGAGGTTTCTGAAGTAAGGTTTTCTATTTGTAAAGGTCTCTCTCTGATCCAGTTTATTATTTCTCTTGGCAGAGTGGGAAGGAGGCAACCTTTGCTGATCTTCCCTTTTCCCAGGCTTCTAGGAAAAAATTGCTGCAACTAGATGGGTGAAGCCTGTGGAACACTGTGGGAAGTGGTGCTGGGGCTTGCACAGAGAGAGAATGATCAGCAAAGAAAACCTCTTGCCAGTTTCTATTTGTGGTGTCTGGTGTGGAACTCTTATATTCAAAGTACTCCCAATTGAGGACAGAAATTTTGGATCCAGGAAACTTTATGTTCACTACTTGAAAATGGACAATATAGAAGCACCATCGTAGTTCTCCTCAATTACTGGACAATTCCTCATTTTAAAAGCCTCATTTATGAAGCAAAAGTAGTAACTGGGTCAAAACACGGCTGTTTCCAGACATGACAAAATTAACTATCCTGGATGTGAAAAGGGCTCATGATGATAAACCAGTTTACCTAGACGGTTCCACAGATCTTTTACTATAGAGGTAACCATTGTGCAAATGTAAAGGCCTACACTATAATGCTCTTGAAGGTTTTGTTCTCAAACATACAGAGACACTAATACTAGAAAGTTCACTGATGAGTGAGCACCAACATGAAGCTTAAGCCACAATATTTCTAATACACATTTATCTGAACAGGCACAGTGTCACTGTTCACACTTTGTTTTTCTCAATAGAAACATGAATCAGCTTTAGCAACCACCAATTTGTGCTTTCAAAATGTTTTTCTTCTACTAGTTAACAAATTGTTCTGCCAAGTGTCAGATACAGACCCATAGTTCTAAGTAACTGAAAATACTAACAACTGTCACACTTTGAGAGGCCCTCTCACAAGAATGCCTACTGAACCATAGCAAAGGCCCATACGAAATTCACTGGACACACTGGCTGAAATCTCAATAGGGTAAATTTATGTGGCACAAGCCAGATAATGTCATCATCCAGTGATAGAAAATTTTTAATTCAAAGATATCTATTTCACCCTCCTCTCTTCAGGTTCCAAAGCTCCCTAGGGATCCCTTCTGCCCTTGGGAAGCTTCTGGGAGCCGTGGGACTGAGGGAGCCTTTAATAACAGAAAATTGGCGGCAGCACTACTGCTGCTGCATGGAGATCACCTTCAGTGGGACCACCACTGGCAATTTTCTAATATAAAAGGCTTTGCTCCTCATCCTGAAGCTTCCAGCAGCTTCCCAAGGGTGAAGGGGATCCCTAGGGAGCCTCAGAACCTGAAGATGGATAGGAAGGTTTTAATTTAAATTAGTTAAAGATATCTGTCACATGATGATGATGTCGTCTAGCTTGAGTGGCATTAATTTATGCCAGCAGGATTTCAGCCACTGACAGCTGAGATAACTTCTTAAATTTCTTAAACACTATTTTTTTTATCTTTTAATAACACTCCTTTCTTCCTATTTTGTTAAAAACAGAATCCAGACATTACTGTTCAAGCTCTTTGCTTTTGTGGGTAGGTTTTTTTTCTCAATTTTTGAGGCCCACGTAGCTGCATAGCAGTTTTGGAAGTAAAATGCAATTGCACCATCCACCTGCCCAGAGACACAAGGCAAGGCACTACTGTGTCATTAGGACAATGCATTTAATGAATCCTGTTTATAACTCTTCTGCTCTGTATCTTCCTGTTTATCTTCCTGTTTATCACAGGTAGATTAGCGATGAATAATGCTTTAATTATGCTAATTCTGGTGTCCAACCTGAGAAAAGAACTTTATTTAAAGATTTCCTCTCACACTTCCTCATTTCTTATAGCAGAACAGTACTATTTACTTATAGCAGAACAGTACTATTCTTTTTATAAAAAATGTAAAGAGAAAATAGTGTCAGAAGAAAGGAATCAAACGTTCAAACCACAGAACAAAAACTGGTATTGTAACAGTTTGAAAGAGTTCCGCCACTAAGAGGCTATCACATTTTTTAAAAAATTACAACTAGTTACAGAAAAGCAATGCCTCAGCTCCACCAGTGTAGTGACAATCCCAGACAAGCCAAGACTGAAGTCAGCTGCAGCCAACTAAAGCTTATGCCAAAATATCTGCCAGTCTTGAAGGTGCCACAATTTTTTCTTTTTATTGCGGAGTAGGTGACTGAAATATTGTTTTCTCTTTCAGGTACTCAACATCTGCTGCTTTGGTGCATCTGGTGTGGAACAATTTCAGAAATATTCACAGTGGATCCAACCAAACTACTTGCCTCTAATGCTCATATTAAAAACTCATATTATCTAGGGGAAAAAATAAAATTACTGCCTACTCTGCATGGTTATTTCTAAACACAACGAAGTGTTAAACACAATATTTTCTGCCATCCAAACTGATGATGTGCACACACTACTGTAAGGTGTGTGCACACACTACTGTTTGGCCTGGATAAGGTGAAGAACCAGAGAGAGAATTAGGACACAAAGATGGAAACCAACAAAACCCAGAGGAACTATGGGACTTTGTATTTCTGGCTATAAGCCCTCATTGTGAGAAATTCAACTCTTGAACTGAACGTTTTGAACTATGCTTTCAGTAAGTTGACAAAAAACATCTGCTGCTAATTGAGGGAGTGGAGCAAACTCGGGGGTTAAGACGACCCTGGTATGAGGATCCTCCTGAGCAAGCAGATTCCACACCTGTCCACTAAGTGATGGAAGACACATTAAGCATTCCATACTTCACAATAAGTGATAAGGACCATATATCTAGGGGGAAACAAAGAAACATCTAATGCGCATGCCCAGCTAGCAACCTGCTTAAAAAGAATATAAAAGAGGGGTCTGGGCAACCATAATTTGTCTGCTGAGACCAAAAGGCTTTTGGAACTAACTACTTTCTTTGGAACTTGGACAATGCAAATAAAGAATTCTTCTCTCTTTGGTGAGTATGTATGAGGTGTGAGAATACATCATGCGAAAGGCAGGACTGGATGAATCCCAAGCCGGAATTAAGATTGCTGGAAGAAATATCAACAACCTCCGATATGCAGATGATACCACTCTGATGGCAGAAAGTGAGGAGGAATCAAGGAACCTCTTAATGAGGGTGAAAGAGGAGAGTGCCAAAAATGGTCTGAAGCTCAACATCAAAAAAACGAAGATCATGGCCACTGGTCCCATCACCTCCTGGCAAATAGAAGGGGAAGAGATGGAGGCAGTGACAGATTTTACTTTCTTGGGCTCCATGATCACTGCATATGGAGACAGCAGCCACGAAATTAAAAGACGCCTGCTTCTTGGGAGGAAAGCGACGAGAAACCTAGACAGCATCTTAAAAAGCAGAGACATCACCTTGCCGACAAAGGTCCGCATAGTCAAAGCTATGGTTTTTCCAGTACTGATGTATGGAAGTGAGAGCTGGACCATAAAGAGGGCAGACCGCCGAAGAATTGATGCTTTTGAATTGTGGTGCTGGAGGAGACTCTTGAGAGTCCCCTTGACTGCAAGGAGAACAAACCTATCCATTTTGAAGGAAATCAACCCTGAGTGCACACTGGAAGGACAGATCCTGAAGCTGAGGCCCCAATACTTTGGCCATCTCATGAGAAGAGAAGACTCCCTGGAAAAGACCCTGATGCTGTGAAAGTGTGAAGGCAAGAGGAGAAGGGTACGACAGAGGACGAGATGGTTGGACAGTGTCATTGAAGCTACCAACATGAATTTGACCCAACTCCGGGAGGCAGTGGAAGACAGGAGGGCCTGGCGTGCTCTGGTCCATGGGGTCACGAAGAGTCGGACACGACTTAACGACTAAACAACAACAACAAATGTGGTGTGAATGTGCTGAATGCATGAAACCCCTTTATTTAGAATTGTAATCAATAGGTAATAAAGTATATTCATCTTGCATTTATTAATGTGTCTTGTGAGGTCCTTTGCTGTTTAATATTGTTCTTCTTGGGATACAAAAGATTCAGTAGTCACCCTTTTGTGACACTACTTGCTGCACATGTAAATTTAAATTTTGATGTAGAAAAACAAAACTGAGGAAGGAGCCCATGAAGAGATATGCAGGAGAGACAAAAAGATGGCACAGACTGGGTGTTTTTTCCCCAGCCTTCAAATCCTGCAAAATCTCTCATGTAATTCAACAGTCAAGAGAGAAAATGCTTTTCTCAATGTAAGTATACATTTTACCACTGCCTGTTGTATTCACAGGAGTTACGCTTTGAATCAACCTATAGAGGTTTACAGGTTGATAAAAATAAATGATTTTTAAAATTCACATTCATTTAAAGCATGATTCAAATTTTAAAAATCACTTTATTTAAATAATAAAAAATCTGATTTTTTAAAATTTAAATCGTAATTTAAATTAAATCCATCCTGATTTAGAATAATGTATTTCCTTCAACTACAGGTATAGTCTTCACATTTTTGGTTTAGTTTGCTTTTCAAGAAGAGGGCAGAAATTAAACGTTTAACTCCAGAACAACTAACCAAAGCAAGTCTGCTGTTATGGCTAAACATGTATTTTTATGAAAAGCTGAAATGAACTTTCCCAATCTCCTTAAAAATGCCTCGTGCACAGAATTTTAGGACCTGATCTGCAAACTGGAAATCAAGATTTATGCAGCTGGAAACTGAACCAGCAAAGAAACTCATTTACATTACATGTACATTCCCTGTTTCCTTATTTTATCAGGTTAGCATTTTGGGTCTTCTCCGCCAACCTCGCATTTTCTCACTTCTTTCTCTATAGTTTGCTAGGCATGCCCCTGCTGTTTCCTCACATCTCTCATCTGTTTGCTCGGTACTTCCTTATGACCCGTGCTATTTTGTCTCTATTCCTTTCCACCTCTGCTCCACCACTGTTCTACCTGGTAATATAAACACGCTAGTTTATGCAGCCAGTCACTGTGGTTCTGAAAGTGAGTTTTGGACTCTGAGGGGACATTAGCTAACACTGGAATGGCTGGCAAAGCCAGGGGTTGTAAGTTGGCAGTTTCTTGTGATGTTCTCCATGTTGCTACCTACAGTACATTACATCAGTACATTACATATGAGGTCAGCTAGGCAGTAAGTTCAGCTCCTGCTCCTCCCATGCTTGGGGCCAAATCTGGTTCTATGCCATTTGGAATAAGGTATTGTAGTTATTCTGTTTACATAAAATTACCGAGTATGGTCACCTGGAACTACATGCTGAGAGAGTTCATCAGCAGGCTAATGAGACCAAGCTCATTGGTCTACATTTCATCAGACTCGTATAAATTTGGTTTAATGCCTGGTTAGAGCCTGGATGAGGATGAAGAAAGATAGGTTTAGAATGTGGCTAGCTTGGCTGTACATCACAACCACCTGTGAGATCATCAGGGCTTGAAAATTTTTTAGAATGTCTCACTAGTCAGTCAAAAATTTCACCATGAATTTCAGCATGACCGGACTATAGCCTTGCAATTTATGTTAACAAACTTAAACTAGGCACTTGTTCACTTTCATTTCTACGTAACAATGCATACAAACCCAAAATAAATATACCCTCAGACTTGAGTTGCTTTATTACCTGCGTGCCTGTGGGGTCATGAAGCTTGCATTTTGAATGCCTTTCTTTTGAATGTCTCCAGCAAAAATACAGTGGACCCTCGACTTACGCACGGCTCCACTTACGGACTTTTCGAGTTACAGACTTCTCCAGCCGGAAAATTTCACTTCGACTTCCAGCCGGAGAATCGACATAAGAACAGAAATCGGCAGGGGGAAAAGGCGGGCAATTCAACTTTCTAACTATAGGTGGCGCCAAGGCTGCTTCTTTGTGCTGTAGGTCTGTCGGCCATTACTGTATATAGGGTGTGTCACAGTTGAGAGAGCTCCTGCTCTCTCAACTGATGAGAACCTTTGAACATGAAGGCGCGGGTCTACTCGCGAGTAAGCGCCGCGAAAGGCACGGGTCTACTCGCGAGTAAGCGCCACCAAAGGCACTGGTCTACTCGCGAGTAAGCACAGCTTTGCAAGCGCGGGAGGCTTCGGAGGCTTCAGACTGGTAAGGTGCTGCTGTTTTTTCTTTTTAAAAAGTTGTTCTGGGTGGGTTTTGGAGGGTAGATTTGGGCTGGGGGGTATGTTTCTGTGTTGTTTTGTTTTTTGGTGATTTTTTTTTTTTGCAGTCCCAGCGTGGGACTTGCTCCACTGTTGCTGTTATTTTAATTTTTTTGGAGGGGGGTATTTTTTCCTTCTGCCGGAACGGATTAATAGGTTTTCAATGCATTCCTATGGGAAATGGACCCTCGACCTACAGACTTTTCGACCTGCGGCCACTGTTCCAATACGGATTAATTCCGTAAGTCGAGGGTCCACTGTAAAACTGAAAGCAAAAGTGCCGGCCTCTTAAAGAGCCACAGTTCCCTCCCACCCCAGGATGTGTCCTCACTGGGTTGAAATTTGGAGCAGGGAATCTCCATATTCTCCAGCATGGGACTATTCTACATTCTTTTGCATAGCTATATATCTATGTGCCGCTCAAACTCTCTTCTCGCAAGAAGAGGGCTGTTTTCCTTTTGCAATGGGAGGGGGGAGGGGAGGACTGCAGGATCATTGAGACAGAGACGGGCGGAGGGTAAGGAGGCAGGGAGGGAGCTGTGGCTTGTCAAGCAGCGTTTTTTCACTCATCACAGACGAGTGGACGAGTGCATTTTTCAAGCCCTGGAGATCATCTAATACAAGGATTAAAAGTGTTTCGCTGCTTACCAATTCATTCCAAAACTCCATTTAAAATGTTGTTTCTTATCCATAAAGCCCAAATAGTGTCTGGAACAACTATCTTGGACATAAGCCCATAGCTTTCAGTGTGCTGGGTGAAGAAGGGCAGCAATTTTTCAAAAGTGAGGTTTTAAAGAAACCACGTGAGACACTGAAAGAATCTGAGCTTCTTCATGAGCTCAGATTTAACAAGTAATATACAGGAAACAGAAGCTGAACTTCATTTAGGATGAATACAAAATGACTAGGTAAAGCCTGTATCAGAAAGACAGAATCAATCACATACTTAACTGAGACTTGCCAGAGATGCTAAAATGAACCAAAAAAGTAAGGATTTGCTAAGTATGGAACAAGAGAATGAACAAAGATATGGCCAGTCCACCAGGTGGGCTTCCTTCATTTTCCACCCCAAGAAAGACCCTCTACGGTTTTTTTAAATTCTTGGCAAAAATTCTGACATAGGTGAAGTAGTGTGAAAATGGAAGCATGCAAATGTTGCATCTATCTTCAAAGACTGGAATAAGTGTGCAGGCAACATCTGACTGTTGTTGGTATTGCAATGGTTCTGCAACAGGTAATTAAAAGAGTTTGTGAGCATTTAGGAGAAAATGATATCAAGGAACCAGTATAAAATTCTTAAAAACAAGCATGCCAGACTATTTCTTTAGCTGATAGCACTAACAGCATAATGATTTCAGATCAGAAGGAAACTGTGGGTATTTATCTTGATTTCAGCAAGGCCTTTGCTAACTTTACCATGATATTCTTTATGGCAAGCTGGCAGAATGTAATTGTCAGACTTTGGCAAAGAGAGCTCGTCAATGGCTCCTTGTCGACATAGAGAGACATAACAATGGAATATGACATGGTTCCAGTGTGGGCCCAGTATTGTTCAGCGTCTAACTTTTCTTTGCCCAAGGAGTATATGTTATGTATATGTATATGTTATCATTAATAACATAAACAGGACCCACTTTGATCTTCACGAAATGAAGAAATGAGTCAAGCCAAAATAAATTTCAACATAGGCAAATGTAAAGATCTGCATTTAAGAAAGAATTGTCAGGTGCTCAAAGAGACTCCCTGCATCAACAGACTAGATAAACAATGTTCTAGCTCTATGAGCATAACTTTGCAACAACAACAGAAAAAAAAACACTGGAAACTTATGTATCACCAATCAGTTTGAAAGTTTGGGGCAGGAAATGCACAATACTTATTACAATCTAGACCAGGGGTCTCAAACTCAATTTACCTGGGGGCCGCTGGAGGCAGAGGCTGGGTGAGGCTGGGCCGCGTCAGATTTTCCGCCAAGCGGAGCAAGAGCCCGAGGAAGCCACCCAGGAGTTTCCTTAGCCCGGCTGGGGCTCCGAGGAGGAGGAGGAGGGGCGCGCGAGCCCTCGTCGCCGGCCACGACCCCCTCCGGCTCCTTCTTCACTTCCACCACCACCACCACCAGCAGGACGAAGAAGCGGAGAAGGGAGGGAGCGCCCGCGACCGCCTAGCGGGGGGGGGAGGAGGGCATGACATAAAATTTTTTAAAAAACCCTCACAGAATCGCCTTGCCAAAGGAGAAAAGCCCCCATTGGTACCCGCGAAATTAAACAGAACGGGGTGGGCCCCCCACAGGTACGTGCATGCACACGCGTGCACGCACGCGCGCACACACATACACGGAGGTCCAGCAACCTTCCTCTGAGGGCCCCCCTCAAAAAAAGGCGTACTCAGCAGCAGCAGCTACCCCCACCACGACAGAGGAGCAAACTTTGCGAGGCGAGCCCAGGCAGCCTCCAGAGCCGAGGCGGCTGAAGCAGGACGAGGAGGAGGAGGAGGAGGAAGCACCACCGGGTGCTGAGGCAGCCGCTGGCCGGGCTGGTGCTGGGGGTGCCAAGAGAGAAAGAGAGCCAGACCGCTTCCCTGGAAGAGGCGGCAGCGGCAGCTGCTGTTGGTGGCTTGGAGGCGGTCTTCGAGGACGGGCTGGGAGCGAGCTCTGCTCTCAGGCATCGCGCGGCGGCGGCGGCTCAGGCGCTCGGGGAAAAGGGCCAACAGCGCGCCTCGCTCACCGGCTCTCCCCCAAGACAGCGCCTCTTGCACCCTCCATCCGGAACTGCAGCCTGCCAGCCGGCAGACAGGTGGGCTGGCTGGCAGGCTGCAGTTCCGGATAGAGGGTGGAAGAGGCGCTGTCTTGTGAGACAGCCGGCGAGTGACACGAGGCTTTTTTTTTACTCTTGACAGCAGAGGACGCGTGGGCGCTTCAGGGGGGGCAGGCAAGGCGGGGGCCACAAACTATCATCCGGCGGGCCGCAAATGGCCCCCGGGCCGCATGTTTGAGACCCCTGATCTAGACAGAGGTGCAGGAGCAGCAAAATGATCATAATGTCATCTGTAATGGTCCTAAGAATTTGAGCATCACTCTTGAAAACAGACAGTAAAGCCCTAATGACTACTAAAGACTTTCTAGGCTTTACCTCACTACAAAATAGAAACATGTTCTTTTAAAAGAAATAAACGCATTTAAAATTTCAAATGAACTTGGAATGTTATCTAGCTTCATTGTCACTCCAGCTAACAAATCTTGTTTGATGATAATTGTCCTTCAGACTGACATCCCCACTGCTATTCTCAGGTTATTGAAGTTCTCTTTCAGAGCCTGTAAAAATAAAAAGAACCTCAATGGTGCAATCCCTTGTCTATAAACTGGAATAACATTAATAAGAGGCTCTACCCTGCATTACAAACAGAACAAAATAAAGGACAAGTAACCTCTGAATAGATATACCAGAGGAATGTTGCAAATTATTCACCAGTTGTCCAGACCTACAACAATTCTAGCAAAGCTTTTGTTTTTCTTCAATTTCTACTCATGAATGTCAGGTGATTGCTAAGTAATCCCTAAGAAACTGAATGAAATGTCAGAAGCAACCATGTCTGTTACATGAGGTTACCTAAACAGATAAATCAGAATAATCGTTTGAAGCTTTGAAATCTATATACTGAAACAGGATTCCCAATTCTTCAAAATGCATTTATTCAAATTGCTCAGCAAAATTTAATGAAATATTTAGCTGCTCACTTTTGATCTCTTCCAGATTCTGGAAGATTCAAAATATACATACACATAGTGTTATGGCTCACATCAGCTTTTATTGAAAGGATGGATAAATTCTGATCATCTTGGAAAAAACTGGCTTCAGTATGCTATTTTAGCCAACAGTCATAGGTCTCTAAGGGGAAAACAGTGTCAATTATTTTATTCCTGCAGTATTTGACACTCTTCAAGCCATTTGCTGAGCTTCAGTGATGTCACAGAATTCTCAAGAACATTCCAACTTCCTCAGTTAAAGAGTCAGCAAACAGGGATCAGGAAAAGAGAGTTGTTGCAAAAAAAAATGTATGAACACAAAGTTTCATCATTTAAATCATAATTTTTTTAAAAAAATTAAATAGTCAAAAAATCCAATGTTTAAAATTTAAATATGATTTACATCAAATCCACCCTCCAAGAGACACTTACGAGCATTTATACTCTGTATGAATGATTTGCTGGGAAGCAAATTTATCATCTGCCTCTCAACTTGTGACATTCTCCCAGTTCACCACTGTTCAGCGTATTTTATTCCACATAATGTTCTCAGGTAGAATAGGAGGTAGGGCAGGGTGAGAGGGAGAAGAAGTTGCAACAATATTCTGCAGTGTCATTCAAAATAGATACAAAAACCTACACACAAAAGCCTAGAATTTGATATCCATTCAGATATCTTAAAAAAATACCTTGTGATATGCAAGGAGACACAATAAACTAAAGTAGTAACTTGATGAAGGGCATCTTAACCAACTAAGTCTGAGTTGTAATCAGTTAAGGCTGTAGTTTACAGGGTTTTTATTTTGCATATGATATGGAATAGGGAAAATGTCTAACACTTTTGAAAAAAGCTAACCAACTGTTCAATCATTGCATCCATGATATAAAATAGAAGACCATTAATCTAAGTTAAGGGGATTCATTTATGTTTGTTTCATTTAATAGCTTCACCTTGACAGATTTTTAGGATAGCACAAAATAAAAACGACAATATAATAAAAACATTACAACCACCACATTCAATAGCAATAGAAAACAAAAAAGACTACAGAACTACATGGCAGGGCAGACACAAACCAACTTAAAATTCTTGGGCAGACATGTCTGTCTTGAACTGGCACTGTAAAGACGACAGTGGAAAATGACCTTCTCCTAAATAGATACACAACTGGTGGTATCTGGAGATGGATCTATCTGAAGATCTTAGTGCACAGGCAGGATGGAATAATAGGAGCTGCTCCTTAAAATATTTGGGTTCCAAGCCATTTAGGATCTTAAAGGTAAATAGCAATACCTAGAATTTCGTTCATAAATGACTAGGCATTTAAGCTCCACAAACCAAATTAGACAGCAAAGTCCAATATTTTGAAAAGAATTAGGGGAAAACAGCTGATACACCTAAGTTAAAAAGAGCAATCTAAACAAGGAAAAGAAGGCTGTAACACATTTTTAGTAATATTCCTAATGACTCAGCATGCAAGGACTAGAAATTAAAGCAGCAAGCAGTGGGAGGAAAAAGAATGTGCATGCAACTGCAACAACGAGACTTCTGGAGGTAGCTAGAAATTAATACTGATCACCCAGCAAACTATTTCAGTCAGTAAAAGTTTTCACATTAAGTATCACAGAAATAACAGTTCCATTTAATTTGCACCTACTATTAAAGTAACTGTAATTACTATTTTCAAACTTCACTCCTGCAAAATGGAAACACGCTCATGTACAGGTTTCAAATCTAATTGCTGAAATGGATCTGAAATACAATTCCTCCTCCAGTAAAAACACTATAGAAATTACCTTTATTTTGCTAAAATGTCTACCTACCAATATGAAAGAAACAGTGCCTCCTCTCTCTTTCTGCTAATGCACTTATTATTTTACAGCTATCCAAAGCCACCAGAATTATAGCAAGAACCAGGCTGGGCTCTTTATATTATTTAAAATGCTGCTAATAGATTTACAGGGACAAAGGACTATGGGACTTCTCAAGAAAATGATGACACAGAATATGTTAATTATTTCACATTATTTCCTACAGTGTACCACATAATTCCCAAAGAGGGCATAAGAAGAGAAAAGAGATATAATGGGTAATGACTGTTTATGCAGATCCAGTATAATCTATATGCAGATTATACTGGATCTGTATATAGAAATGAAACTTGGCAGAAGGTATACATACCAAGCATTTTGTCTGACACAAATTTCCTGTAAAAGTCAGGAATCTTAATCATGATGGTCACAGTACTGTGATCTGTTTCATTTCCTTAAGGAGAAAGAATACAATCATGGTGGGTCAGAATGAGAGGAAAGGGTTGCTAAAAGTTTGCATACTCATCATCCAGAAAAAAGGCTCTCTTCTGCAACTCTAGTTTCATGAACCTTAGGCTAGAGGAATTTTAAAGTTTCCTTATTTGAGATTAAAACACTGACCTATATATCTTGAAATGAAGGCAAAACC
Source organism: Intellagama lesueurii (assembly GCA_037013535.1). Lineage (NCBI taxonomy): Eukaryota > Metazoa > Chordata > Lepidosauria > Squamata > Agamidae > Intellagama > Intellagama lesueurii. Next base: position 183,477,761 of record JBAJHW010000002.1, read on the forward strand.
AGAAGGTGGATAACACTTTATTACATGATAGATTTATTCCTCCAAGGAGTTCAGAGTAGCATTTATGGTCATCCTCTTCATTGCTGCTTTACCCTCACTACAAGCCTATAAGGCTGGCTAAATTGACTGATATCAGAGCCTTAAAGTTACTCCGTTAGTTGCATAGCACAGTGAAAATCTGAATCCAGGTCTGCTCACCAAGTGAACAAATGAATCAATCAGAATTTTTAAATGTGCTGCATAGCCATCCATATAGTATTTGGGAGTTAAGCTTGTAAGAACCTTTATTTTTTTGCTAGTATAGAAAAATTGCTTATCTGTTCTCTACAAATTTAACAGATTAAAATATAGAAAACAAGAAAAGAGAGTCCTGGAGATACACTGCTTTAAAGTCTTCTTTGTAGAGAACCCTTCATGACTTCTAGATCAAGGACTCATAGTGAAAACATACGCTTTCCTTGATCACAACTTACAATTCCTTCTGGCTGCTACACCAAAAGGTGCATGCAGTTGTTCATTAGTCCTCTCCTATTACATTGGGCTCCATCCCTTCCTCACAATTTCTTTTGTCCCTCATGTCTGTGGCAAGCAACTGTTCTCTACAAAACTTAAGAAATGAAATTAGTGTTGACCAGCTTTAAGGCCCATCAAATAAGATGTAACTTAGCTTAGGCATACCCTGACAATTCATTTGTGGGAGGAAATGTCAAAGTATTGATTCATCCAGGCTTAAATTTCATGTACATACACATACAGAATACTTTAGCATTATACATTTGTAATATGCCTCTATGTTGATTGTATACAATGCAGCAAAATATAACATTACCTTTTCTACCAAAAAGGGCCTCAGTTACTGCCCCCACCCAACAGTTTCTAGCTTTTGAACATTAAACTGGTTGATACACCTGCTTCACCCTTGCCAGAAATACTGCCTACTATAGTGTATTCTGAAATGCCAGAAATTCTATCTCCTACAATGTATTAATTGAAAGAAATCTTACTCTTGTAGAGCAAAGTATTTCTTTAACAATCTAAAGGCTGTTCACACAAGGTTAATATTGTAATGTATTCCAGTATGTGACATCACAAAAGCATACTTTAATCCAAATGCCTGTTAATGAAATGTACATTAGGTCATAGAATGATTCCCAGACACTTTCTTCATCCCTCTAAAAAAGTTCCATGCCTACACATTTAAACCCAACCCCCCCCCCCCCCTATATATAAAAGCAAAAATTCCCAATCAGCAGATGTCTTAGCAGGAGAGTTAGGGAGACCGCATTGAATTTAAGAACAAAGATTACTTGCAAACTTCACACAAGGATTACAGCTGAGGCCCGCAGCATAAAGCATGATGAACAGGCATCCGTAGGGCCATTAGAAAGTATTACTAGTAGTATCCACAAAGATGAGAGAGAAGAGAATACAGCTTCGCCTTTTTGGCGCAGAAAACACAATCGAGGGAGGAGAAGAGGCAGAAACTGGACGAATGCAAAAGCAGCGGTGGCTCTTTCGCTGCTTGGCCGACGTAACAGGCGGAAAGCGGCCAAAGCAAGCCCGCCTTTCCGTAGCCCTTGGCCCACCGGCCAGCCCTCCTCCCTCTCTGCTCCTGCACTCGCCAACTTTCTTTAGGCCCCGGACGCCTGCCCCACAACCCCACCGTCACACACACACACCCCCGCCCAGCCCTCTTTCTCTTCCCCCCCCCCCCCGCACACCCTGGGGCAGGCCCTCCCCTGCTCCCAGCAGCCACACGCCGACGCCCCTTAGCGGCGGACTGGACACCTCAGCGACCCACCACGCGCCGTTATGCAGGCAAGATGCCAGCCAGCCAGCCAGGCCCGGGGGGGGGGGGGTTTGAGGTGAGGTGGGGGGGGGAGGCGATGGCGGCGGACCGCGTGGGTTACCTTGGTCTCCTTGACATGTTGCTTGATGCCCTCCGGGTACCACTGGACTCGCACGTAGCCGCGGCGGAGGGGGCTTCCGCGGCTCTCCTCTCCTCCACAGGGGCCTCCCGACTCAGAGCCCCCAGAGCTGCCTAGCCCGCCTCCCCCGGGGACGCCGCCGCCGCCACCGCCGCCGCCGCCGCCAGGGCCTCGTCCACCGGCCTCGTCTTCCTCCGAGTCGGAGTCCTCGCCGTGCATGACTCGGACCAGGCCGAAGCGCACCGAGCCCCTGTACCGCCCTGACACCAGGTCATGGGTGAACAACAGCCGCTGGGAGCCGGCGCCGGCGCCGGGGGGAGCGGGTGGGGGTGGCGGCGGCGGGGTCGGGGGTGCCGCCGCTGCTGCTACTGCTGGCGTCGTCGTCGTCGTCGGGGCTGGTAGCAGCGACGACGGAGGTGGTGGTGGTGGTGGTAGTGATGGTGGTCGGGCTGCTGAGGCGGCGGGCGGCTCCGCCATGGCACGCGCACCGGTGATGACTGGCGGATGACGGGAGGGAGGGAAGGAAGGGGAGAAGGAGCGGCGGAAGAAGAAGAAGAAGGAGGAGGAAGGAAGGGGGGAGGAGGGAGGGAAGGAGAGAAAGAGAAACAGCGGCGGTGGCGGCCGCTCGGCCCGCACAGTGCAGTCACCCTCCGGCAGAGGGCGGGGCTTAGAAGGGCAAGGCCCCGCCTCTCGTCAAATAGCGGCCGCGGCCACGGGGCGAGAAGGGGCGGGGCTCGTGCGGAGCGTGCCGGGAGGCGGGGCAGAGGCGGTGGAGAAGAAAGGAGGGACGGAAGGCGGGCTGAGGGAGAAGAGAAAGAGAAGAGAAAGAGGGGACAGGGGAGACTGGGAAGCGCGAAAGGAGAGTTTAATAATACAGGGAGGGAGGAAACGAGGACGGAGATGTGTAGGCGGGGGTGGGAAGGAGCAACAGGGCCGGCCCCCAGTATTTTGCTGCCTGAGAAAAACAAAATGGCGCCCCTCCTGTTCCGTATCCGAGAGCCGTTTGGCAGTCAGGTCTTTTTTTTCCCCATGCTGATGATGGGAGAGCATTCATAGCTTAGGGAAACCCCTCTGGACCTCACTCCTCTGACGCTTTGCTTTTGTCCCCCAGCGGTAGGGCCTGCCTTAGGAGCCACTGTACCAGCCCCCCCCCCCGAAGAAAGAAGGGTGGCTGAAGTGAAGAAGAGGGAGAAATTGAAATGCCTTTGGAAGTTGAGGGTGAATGAAAAATAGAGGTAGAGAAGAAAATGGCACCAGGACAACGATTCGGAAGAAGAGACAGAAGAAGAGCGAGGGCCAGTAGTTCAAGCCAGCTTGATGGAGGTGCAAGGATTTTAGGCATTATAAGTTGTCCTAGGGACTTGAATAGTTAGAAGAGAGTCGGTAAAGAGGTGGAAAGTAAAAAAGAAAAGATGAAGAGGAGCCTGGCAAAAATGAAAAATGAGTGAGCTTCAATCACAGTACTAGTTCTGAAATAGCGAAAAGTCTTGTAAGCCGTGTAGGATATCTGGTTGCTCCCAGTTAACTTTTGTGACCATCAGTTGAGGCTGATTTAGAAGAAAAGCAAATAAAGAGAGTCCAGTTGTGGCATGGAGTTAGGAACTCGAATTCTTTCTCACTAGTGTGAGTACTGAAGGATCTGGAGGTGAAAGTGAAAATTGCAGGAGTGGGCATGTTGTAGTGGCAGATGTGGGCAGTTAGGGTCTGCTCTTTACAGAGGGAAGAAATCATGAAAGAATGCAGTAATAGTAAGCATTTTCATTATGAAATATAGGCACTATGTGATCTGAGAATTCATCATTCATCTCTTCAACAAAACACTCAGTTTCTACAGAATGCTTAGTAATAAAGATTGCAATGTATTGTAACACAATAAATTGATTAATAAAGCAATCTTAATGTGAAATATATCTGTTTAAAATTTTGGCCCAGCAGTACTGCTGCAAACTAAATAACAAGAATACAATATAAAAGGGCAGCAGCAAGCGAGAGTGGGCCAAGATGAAGTTTCTGTCTCCTTCATCATGGGGCTCTTTTAGAGTTACAAAGCCATGTAGCTTACACTGTAGATCAAGTCCATGGGCTGTGGTTTCAGAAGAAATGTGGTGTCCCATACTTTTAGAATATGCATTGTTGTTGTTTAGTTCTTAAGTCGTGTCCGACTCTTCGTGACCCCATGGACTCTGGCACGCCAGGCCCTCTTGTCTTTCACTGCCTCCTGGAGTTGGGTCAAATTCATGTTGGTAGCTTCAATGACACTGTCCAACCATCTCGTCCTCTGTCATTCCCTTCTCTTGTCTTCACTCTTTCCCAACATCAGGGTCTTTTCCAGGGAGATTTCTCTTCTCATGAGATGGCCAAATTATTGGAGCCTCAGCTTCAGGATCTGTCCTTCCAGTGAGCACTCAGGGTTGATTTCCTTCAGAATGTATAGGTTTGATCTCCTTGCAGTCAAGGGGACTCTCAAGAGTCTCCTCCAGCACCACAATTCAAAAGCATCAATTCTTCGGCGGTCTGCCCTCTTTATGGTCCAGCTCTCACTTCCATACATCAGTACTGGAAAAACCATAGCTTTGACTATGCGGACCTTTGTCGGCAAGGTGATGTCTCTGCTTTTTAAGATGCTGTCTAGGTTTGTTACCGCTATTCCAGGTTCCTATGCAGTATTTTTCTTTGCAGCATCAGACTTTCCTTTCACTTCCAGGCACGTCTGCAGCTGAGCGTCCTTTCGGCTTTGGCCCATCCACTTCATTATCTCTGGAGCTACTTGTACTTGTCCTCCGCTCTTCCTCAGTAGCATGTTGGACGCCTTCCGACCTGAGGGGCTCATCTTCCACCGTCATATCTTTTAGCCTTTTGTTTCTGTCCATGGAGTTTTCTTGGCAAAGATACTGGAGTGGCTTGCCAGTTCCTGCTCCAGGTTGATCGCATTTAGTCAGAAATTTCCACTATGACCTGTCCATCTTGGGTAGCCCTGCACGGCATACCCCATAACTTCTCTGAATTACTCAAGCCCCTTCGCCATGACAAGGCAGCAATTCATGAAGGGGTATGCATAGCTCAGGAAGTTCTCAGACAAAAGCTTTGTAGTTTACATTCAACTGTTATTGCAGCCTTCTATAACAAAACACATGGTCAAAATATGATGTACAGTGCCCCAAGTGATGATTTTATACTCATGTTAATGACAATTTGATGTGCCTGTCTGGAAGTGCCTAAGGTAAGTATGAAGCTACTTTATTTCGCTGTTCAGAAGTATATGCTGCTACATTCTGATCCATTATGTGTAGGTTCTTTGGCAAGAGATGCACCATCTAAACAAATGGGGCATGCATGTATGCTCCTCTGTCCTGTCTTCTGAATAGACTTTCTGGTTAAAATATGTAACCAATGTTCTGGTTATGTATTTTACATTTTCCCACTGTTTGGAGTGCAGCTACCATGAAGGAGAATCTGTCATGATTCAGTTTACCTGGGTTTCATTTAAAGGAGGTAGGTGAGACGATGTCTGCCCTAATTCAGAATAGTGGGCCAAATTACCATTGGTGTGGTACAGCATGAGACTTTTCTGTTGTTTGTGCATATGAGGCTCCTAGGCAAAATTCTGCTCTTTCCATGTCATTTGCCTTGCAATCTCATGATAGCTAGACTACTTATGAAGAACTCTAGTATTGTTAAATTTAGTTCAAAGTAATAAATGACTCTCCTAGGGTGTGACCACACAGAAGTTTGTCCAGAGTTGATGTGAACTTCCCTGTACCACACTCAGGTATTTGAGTCGCTGCTATGGTTCACACGGAATATCCCAGGAAGATATGTTTTAAGTGTCCACACATCACACAACCTCCTTCTCCTTTACTCTTCTTTGTCATCATCACCCTATTACTCACCCCTTTTGCCAGTATTGAAATCTCTTTTTTTCATGTTAAGCATGCGAAATAGTGCTGAATTGACAAAACAGGATAAGCGTTTGAATTAGTCCTGTATCAATTTAGCACTATAGTTTATAGTTATAAACTGTAAAAAAGGAACATATAGGGGTAAGATTCACTTCTGCCCCAGGCCCCAATTTGTGAACCATCCATTAATGATGGTGTTCGGACACACCAAGCAACGACCCTAAAGAACTGATACAATCAATTGTATAAACCAATTAATGTGAGTGAAGACGGTACCAAAAAAACCCCAACAAAACAAAATCCCCAAAGAGGCCCTGCTGGCTGAAGAAAATATATATCATACTCATTCAAAAGATCAGATCTACTTGTGATTAGTGCTAATATGAAGTTGTTAAACTAAATATTGAAAGGAACAGTGAGAAACATGGCATAAATAGTGGGACAAATACTTGTCATTTCGTTACATTATTTTTGAATAGCTGTTTTAAAATTATTCAGCATTTCTCCCTCTTTGAAAGAACAGCGGAAATTAGAGTTTGGATATGTTATTTTCAGGTGTTGCAATTTCTAGAATGCCCCAGCCAGCATGATTGTTGGCCTTGCTGTCTGGGAGTTGTAGTCCTAAACAAGTAACTTTTCCAAGTTTTGGCAAGAATTGAAAACCAATTTACTCTAAAACTTAAAGGAAATCTGTTACAATCTAGGTCAGATTTGTATTCCTGAAAGTGCATTTTCTGAGAGAAAACTCAAATATACTAGACTTGACTGGTGTTTGTTTCTTGGGAAACACTCTTGCTCCATCTTGTGGACTCTTGTTTTCCTGCTGAAATGACTTTATAATTACTTCCAGCCTGATTATTGTCTGAAATAATGAGGGGAAATTGTTTATGTTTTCAGCAATAATAGTAATTATGTAATAATCATATTGTATCCTGTGAAGTCAATTTTTGACGTATGGCAACCCTTTTCAGAGTTTTCTAGATAGAGAGTACTCAAAAGTGGTTTACTGCTCCCTTCTTCAGGGGACATCCTGGGACTCTGCAGTTTGCACTTGACTGCACATGCAGGCTCTACTCGCAGGAGGCACAGAAGAGAATCAAACTCCCAACCTCTGGCTCCACAGCCAGATGCTTAAATCACCCTATCCAACCACAATAATAATATAATAATCATGTGCTGTCAAGTCAATTCTGACTTACGGTAACCCTTTTCAGGGTTTTCTAGGTAGAGAATACTCAAAAGTACTTAGTTGCCATCTGTGGAATAGTGCTGTCATCTGCTTGTTAGTAGTAGAGGAATGTACTGTTTCAAATGGTAATATGTTGCTCAACCTTCAGGGGTGTCTCAAATCAAACACTCTGTAAAATATGTGTTTACAAATGTTATTAAGGAAAAAAAGCCTAGGTACGGCAGTAAAGTGACATTCTATACTTAAACACAGATCCTAGACAGTATCCCTTCCAGATACTGTAATAGAGCTCCAGCCATACCTCACCATTGGCTATGCTGGCTAGAGCTGATGGCAGACCCACAACATGTGGAGGGCCACATATTTCACACCCCTAAGCTAAAAAGAATTGATAGAAATTTATGGACAAAGACTTCATTTGTGAGACTACCTCTTTGGTATTTCCTTTTGATATCACTTTTAAGGACCTGAGCCGGTAGCCATTCTCCTGAGAAATGTGGTTTCTGAGACTAGACTTAGAAGCCTCTTCAAGACAATGGATTTCCCTCCTGGCTGCCTTCCCAAAGGTGCAGCGCCAAAGGGAATTGTTCCTTTTGATGGTTGAACAAGGGTGAAGGCAATTCCACTAACATTTTGGCAGGGGCCCTTCCAGAAGTAAGATATTATTTTCCTTGGGTGTGACCTTCTCCCCAACTAGTGCTTGTAGCACTATTCTGAGACTTCATGGACAGGAAACAAGGTCAGGCCTTTTGGGAATAGGACCAGTGTGACAAGATGGGATCTATCCAGCCAAAATGTTACCTTGATGGGTCTGTTTTTCTTTTGTCTCCTGGAAGTTGTCAGATTCCAGCATTGTTTGTTTCATTGTGCATTATATGTTTGAGGGGCCAAGTGGGTGAAGTGTGATGTTGCTGTGTTTGGCAGTGTACAATGGCAGGTATGGCAGTGGAAGACTTACAGGAGAGAGATGCTTAGAGAGGTTAAGGTGATCCCTACTTTGCTGTCTTGCCTCGCTGACGTTTTCCTGGTGACCATGTGAAATTTTAATGCGTAGCTGCTGCTTAGTTGAACTGGAAAGCAATGTTTGTGGCCTGATCCTATTTGTGGTGACACTGACTAGCACCTGAGTTGCTGCAGAGGACAGAAAACGAGATTCTCCTAGGTAGCCCTTAAATTCTGCAAAAAAAAATATATAATAATAATATTTGTACCTTTTGGTTAAAGAATTTTATCAAAAGCAGTGCACAGACATGATACGTTCCCCTTGCATTGCATGTAAACTACTAGAAATACATGCTTCACTCTTCCCTGCATCTTCTTTCAAAGGGCATTTAATACTTAGTTTTCAAACGAGTAGCCATGTGGTACCATATCAGACAAAAAACAAACAAAACAAAAAAGATAAAAACATTATGGACTAACTGCTATATTTTAATGTGAACTTTATGTCTGAAGAAGACGGCTTCATCCAGAAAAAGGTCATATTAAAATATAGCAATTAGTATTTAAAGTGTAACAATGTTTCTCTCTCTCTCTCTCTTTTGTCTGGTATGCTTTCAAAGGGCAGTTTCCTTAAAATATTCTGGCTGATTTTATTTCCCCAGTAGGTGGTGCTCTTTAACAAGACAGCTTTGAATCCATATGACGTATAAAATTTGTCAATCGTTGAACTTCATATTTGCAAGTTTGTGATGATGTTATATCCAAAATGATGCAGATTAAATATAGGCAGAATCAAAAACCAATTAAAATGTCAAGATAAATGAACCGTGCAACACTGATATGAGAAAAGAAAGAAGGATCCAAAATGGCAGTGCAATACATCTCTTGTTAGGTGCCTTCAAATTGCTTTGGAATTATGGCAACCCCAGTCACGTTTTCAAAGTATATGAGATGTTCAAGGATTGGTTTACTATTGCTACTCCCCCCTCTAAGAGTTTCCAGGACCAAGCAGAAATAAGAACTGAGATCTCCTGAATCCAAGTCCAACACTTTACCTACTACACTGCATGATTCTCACAGTACGTTTATTGAGGTGTAATCTGTAAATTTCAAAGACGCTTGCTCAAGGTACCTCATTTTTGCTTGAACTGTTTAATATATAACAAGCGTACAAAGAGATATGCACAGTTGATCTAAAGTCCTTTCAACAGATTAACATTGATTCAAAACCATTTTCATTCCAAGATGTTAGACTAAAAGGCATTATAGCACACTAAAAATACTATTTTGCCGCAGACGTTTTGCCCCACCTATCATTTTGAAACAATAATCTACGGACAAAATAAGGTCAATTTGCAGTTTTTTTAATGGAGAAAAGGTTATTTTTGTCTAGAGCAATCACATCAAGCAACAACAACAACAAAAGATTTAGTGGAAAATGACTGAACCATGTATTTTATTGATGGCATTTGGATCTTACAGGGAGAGGATTAATTCCTTTGTAATACCCACCGTGCTAAAGCTACTAAGATGCCCCTCCCTCAGTTCTAAGGAGCCAATTCTAGAGTCTCTTAATCATGGCATATTCCAGATTGTAACAAGACAAGTGTGTATAATCTAAATAGATAGCTTGGGTGTGGCTTAATCCTTCACAGTTGGCAGTAGTATTCATTAACTATGCAGGCCTGTTCCCTGGCCCGGGAAAGAGCCCTCCAAACAGGGTGGCACAGAGCACTGAGCTGAATTGTTTACGCTCTCTATAGACTCCTCTAAGCCTTTGGAACCCGCAGCTTCCCCTTCCAGACTGGGAGCAAAATGGGCTGGCAATAGCAAAGATTGCTGTGAAAGATAATTTTCAAGTTTACATTTGACCAAGTGGTGAAAGCTATTTTGCCTGAGGGGCACTTTGACAAATTTTGCCATGGTGTCCATGCCTGTGGCAGTCTTAACATTCCAGCAGGACTGCAAATTTTGACCAATACTTCATGATCTTACATGCCTGCTTCTGCATTTTTATGACATTTTTGTTTCCTTTATGCGTAGTATTATATTTGACTAAAATTATGACATCAGGTATACAGTACATATGTATATGGCCTATTATGAAAATAATGTTTTAAAAACATTCTTCTTTACATGTGTATGTACAGTGGCTCATTGCACCTCCACCTAGGTTGCTGCTGTGACAACACCAATTGTTACAATTGCTGAAGGGTGATCAACTTATTTTTAAGGAGAATCACGCTGCAGGCTTCCAGGGGTGTAACTCCCCTTAAAAGCAAGTCACATGTCCCCCACAGGGGTTCTTTGCAGGGAAATAACCCAACAGTTTGGCCAGTGCCACCAAGGCAATTTCATAAGCAGTGGGGTGCCCAACAGGAGCCACAAAAACAGCTGAGGGTGGCGCATATCACCCACTCCTCCACTAAACTGTGGTTTGGTGAGTTATGCCCAATCTACAACAAATCTTGCACACACTCCTTCTGTTATTCTAGCGATACAAGTTTCAAAGCTTTAATTTTCTGATCCAGGTAAGTGTATCTTTCTATATTATCCAAACCAAACCAGTTTCACAAACCATTGTATAAAAGTGTGTTCTTTAAAATCAACCAGAATTGAATTCAATCATTATTGTTCAGTCTGGATAATATAGCAAACCATAGAAGATGAAGGAAATCTTTCTGAACTCTTTCTGCCATGCTTTAAGAGAACCTGGGAGGGAAAATGCAAGGCTTGCTGTAGCTCAATCTTGCTATGAAAAGCCATGGATTATTATCACACGGACGACTGAGCATAGCCAATGACTCTATATGAGTAATCAGTTCTCTACACAATTGTACTACAAATGCCATCAGCTCTTTTTTTCTGGCCTCTGGCCAGAAGACAACCTGTTCTGTCATTGATTTTTGCCTTTTGGGGAGATATTGTTCAGATAGTGCTAATGTGATATGCTAGTGTTGTTCTTAGAATTTCCACTCTCTCCAAGGCCTTCAGAAGTGGGCGGACGTTATATCAAATGCAGGTGTGTGGACACTAAGATGTCATATGGTGGACAGCCTGTCATCCGTGCCAGATGAATACATGTTGAAGTCCTAAGGTGTGTCACATTTAAGAGGCCCCATAGCATTACCAAAAAATGCATTTTAAGATTAAGATTTTAATTAAGATTTTTTTTCTTTAGAATCCCTAAGATGTATCTTACTTAGCTTGTGCTTAAACCAGGCGCTGATTGCTGTTTCACACACTCCACTTACTGAAGGATATTCTGAATGCTGATAATAAAGTGCAGGACAGTTATGTTTTCCTAGGTGTATCTTGGCTTTTCAATAACTGAAGACAGACTACTGCAGAATAATTAAATAAAGTATCTACTGAAGTGTAAACAGCATCAAAAGTGTATTGTACTGGAGGAAGTAAAGCACACAAGGTGATTCTTACGAGGAAAAAGGAGGAGTTCAAGTATATCCTTGGTTTTTATCTACAAAACATAAAATTTTATAATTTCCTGGAAAAAGATTACAATTTTAAAATTGCTTCAAATGTTTAAATTGGCTTGATAGTTTTTGGAATTATTATCAGTGTGAACTCCAGTCCCAGTTCTTACTGTTTTATGGGTTGTCTAGCTTTTATGTATCTTATTCCTGTCTTGCAAAAATAGTAATCTGAATATATGCATGTACATTTCTGTAAACTAATCACACACATTTTTGGTCACAGTATTTGCAAATCCAGGAGAGCAATTGCATTTACAATAGTATCAGTTACAAGCAAGATGGCATTTCAGAGATTGAGCATAACAGTAAGGACACGCAATGTGTTTTTACTTCACCTGTTCTCTGCCAGTGCCTTTGGGCTGCTATTCATCTATGGCCTGTGTGATGACCCTTGTGTTTAGCAATCAGCTAAAACACCTTATCCCTCTGCAGAAAATCATGCCAAGAAAGTAAAGCCTGCTAGGACTTTCAGTTGCTATGTCAACTTGAAGCCCCTTTGCAATTCTCTGTGTCTCGTGAGGATTTAGAAGTGTCTTAAGAATACCGTCATGTGCCTTATAAAAAACAAATATATAAAGCTGAGAGAAGCTAGCAGCATTCACTCCAGTCTGCTTTCTCTTCTTTCTGGCAGTGGCTCTGCAAAATCTACAGCCTGATATTGAGTGAAGATCAGTGTCAGAATCTTTAAAGAAAACTTAATGCCCAGGTAAGAGTCTATTTTTCTACTTTAATTTCTTTGATATTAGGAAAAGACGCATTCAGAAAGTAAAAGGCACATTGTTTCCATACTACATTCTGTTGCTATTTTTTATAATGTTGTTGAAAAAAAGGCCTGTTACATTAAACTTTTATCACCGGTGCAGAGGAATTCATTAATTCAGAGCCGAGGTTCCTTCCACATTTGTGTTTTGTTTATATTGCTTCTCTAGAAGTTGTGCCCTCTCCTTAATTCTTGTTTGTATATTTTAACAGCATCCTCCCAACAGCTACCTATTGAAAAATTGAATAGTTACTTATTTAAACTGGGCTTGTATACTTGTAGCTGTGCATATGATTGTAGCCATTTTTTTGTTTAGTTGCGCATTCTATGAACATGAAACGCAAGCAGAATTACTTGTACACAAGATTACTGCCTGCCAGTCCTAAACATACTTTAGAGAGAATGTGTCTTCTTACACTGAGAATATCAAGACTTTATACCTTACTTCTGAGTGAGTGAGTTTAGGATTCAGATGCTAGTCAAAAAAGTTCTCTGGCGTCTAACTACTTTATCACTGGATTTACTAATAAATATATCAGATATGCTTAAAGTATACTACAATTAAGGATGTTGAGTGAAGTTTATAGTTTAGCAGAGATAATGACTTATGGTCCTAGAAGCAATTCAAAAGCACATTTTCTGTTACAAAGACCGCATAGATTGGCTTGTTTGTTTTCACATCTATGTTTTTCATTAACACTGACAATGTTTTGGAAGTAGTTTTAATTTTAAAAAATCATGTTTGTTAATCACTGGGTTTTTTTTTACTTTCTTAATTCTTTTGATTTTGATGGTGGGTGGGTAGGGAGAAATACAAAATAATTTTCAGTTCTCAGCTTATGACATGTAAGAAGAAAACACTGTTATGTTTTCAAGTAGAACTAAATCAGCAACTTCAGTGTAAATAGTTTGCAATTAAATTAGAAGAAACTAGAATGTTGTGGCACGGCTTATTAGAGCCAGTTGTGTGGGCTTTTACATCTGTTTGTCAAGAGATACATAGAATTTTCTTGAGCATGATTGTGAGAGAACTGCATTCACATCGTGTTACGCTGTGCCTGAAATCCAGTAGTAAGTTGCAACTAGAGCAGTCCATTGAATCAGTGAGGATTTGGTGAGCTGACTTTTCTGTAAGATCCATTGATTCAGTAGACCTGCTCTAGATGCAACATATTATTGGATTTGAACCAGAGCAGGATACCGTGTGTTGTGTAGTGGATAGAGTGATGAATTAGGACTTAGGAGACCTGGGGTTGAATTCCTGCTCCACTGTGGAAATTCACTGGTAGGGTAGCATTAGCAAAATGACTCCTTAAATATCTCACTTACCTTGAAAAGCCCTATCACTGTTGTTATAAGTTGATTCTGACTTGAAAGCACTTAACACACAAACACTGTGTGGACTTGAAAGACAGAAATACATTTCCTAAGGGACAGCAATACTTGACTATTTCAACAAGAACAGTCATCCTTTATCACCTTAGAAAACAATAAATGTATTATGCCATGAGCCTTTGCCAGCTGTAATCCACTTCGTATATCTACACTGGATACATTCAGTCACATGTAAAGTCAGAGGCAGCCTGTTTTTTTTCCTGTCTCTGCCTTAAAGATCTTTTCAGATGCACAAATACCTTCCAATTGTGTGGAAAGAGTATTTAGGCCCATTCACTAAGAACTGTGTTACAATACAGTTCTGGACCCTGCTTTTTCTACCATTAGTTTTCTCTCTAAGTGCTTTGTGAGTAAAGAATTATGTACTCAGTAACACATTCTGCAGTTCTTGCTTCATTGGCTTAGCAGAGCTCTGAAGGTGGTGATCTTACTATAAATCTGTGGGCTGCCTAATTTATTATTTATTTAGAATATTTTTACCCCACCTTTTTCATCTCCTAAGGTGGAGAGACAGTTCTGCTGGGTCTTTAACATTTTTTTGATAAAGCCTAAACAATCTCGCACAACAAATGATTGCTAAAACTAAACACTCTTCCTTTTAAGTCCTTGAAGTCATGATTGAAAAATGTAAAATCTGATAAATGAACTGGATTTCATTGGTGAAATAAATCCATGTTGAGATTCAGCATTTGATGTTAATAGAAAAACTCAAATATTCTGCCACCTAAATCCAAATTTGCATAGTTTCATATAGGATTAGAAATGAGGATTAGAGCCTGTCATAATGTCCCTTTTATACTGTAGGCTCCAAACCAACCAACTTGTGTCAAAAATATGGTACTATGCATGTATCATGACACCACTCATTTCTTAAAATGAGCTTTCTGAGCTCATTTTAGAGCTCAGAAAGCAGATAAGCTACAAACTGTTTCATAGTTCTTGAACCATCAAAAATATCCAAGTGAAGAAGTCTGAAATCACCTGTATCACATCTTCCACTACCTGTCAACAATCATATTGCACCTCCTGTTAATTTAAAACCACCATTCACATGGAAAGTGGAAATAAAGTAGTGACTGCCAAGAATTTATCCCTAGAAGTCTTTCTGAGGTGGTAGCACTTAAGACTTGCATGTGCAGATCCCTTGTCACGTCAAAGCAATAACCTCAGGGACCTGCAATAATTGATGGGCTAATCTCCCTCTTCATTTCCCTTTCACTCCGCCAAGCACATTGAGAAACAACACATTACAAATAACACACAGCGCACATGCGTGTCTATGGCTTTCTTTTTGTTATGAGCATTTGGAAATGACCACCTCTGTAGTGAAGCCATGTCAAAAAGCTGTTCTCTGATTCCAGCAAGGGTCAAAGAGTACAAATCCTTGCAGTTGCAGGAGAAAAGCAGTGTTTGGTTAATCATATGATACAGCCCACTTTTTTCTGTGTGCCAGATCTGCTGAAGCGCTGTATTTATTTATTTATTTGATTTATACCCCGCACCATCTGGCAACCAGGCCACTCTGGGCGGCTAACAACAAGACAACACAATATCAAAACACGATAAAAATAAGATAATACAAACATTCAACAGATACAATAACTAGTAGGATAAATTAAAACAGATGGCTATGAAGATGATAAAAAGGATGATGAAAGGATGGCAAAAAGGATGATAAAAGGGAAGCTGAGATATCAAAAACTTAATGCTCAGGGAAATCCTGGCGGAAGAGCCAAGTCTTCAGTGCTCGTTTAAGCCCATCCAGCGAGGGTGCCAGGCAGATCTCTATGGGCAGATTGTTCCACAGGCGGGGGGCGACCGCCGAGAAGGCCCAGTTTCTTGTTCTTTCTCTCGGGGTCTCCTTCGGGGTCAAGGCCCTCAACCGCCCCGCCTGTGAAGAACGGGTATTATGGACAGATCTGGCTGGCAGCAGGCGTTCTGCTAGGTACCGCTTTACCTTTTCCTGCAGATCCCATTAGCCACCAGCCAGGCTATAACAAAATGGTAAAGTAGAACAATCTTCAGTAATGATATAACCTTGCTACTTTTCTCTTTCAAACGCCTCCTCCCACCCAACATAGCCTCTGATTCTGTATGTCATTATTTGGGCTCAGATTTTATTACCCATGCCATGAAATTCTAAAATTTCATAAAAGAGCATAATGCAATATATCAAAGTCTTTTCTTGGCCTGCCATTGGCGCCACATCATTTTTATATTGCAGGCCTCCAAACCACCAGCTTTTGAATTGACAATAGAGAAGTTATGAGTTCTGTGTGAGCCTTCACACTTCCAACTTATTTCATAGCTCAGAAATCATTGGATCTGTGATGATTGCTCCAGATTGACAACTAGATAACATATGTGACCTGAGACAGCTTTGGCTGTTGATTTTTTGTAGATTTTATAGTTTTATCAAACAGCTTTATTCCACACAGTCCATTCTGCATAGAACAGATGATAAATATGTATTTAGAATATTGTTTTTTATTTAAGTGACCTGTAGTGATCTGAGGCTCAAGTTTGGAAGTGCTTGCTAGATGAAAATGTTTTAAAAAATGAGACTGCCTTGAAGGACAGTGTTTAAAATAAGAGATGGCTGCATGTAGGTTATGGATATGCCATTGCATAAGAAGAGTGTCTTCAAGAAGGAATGGGAAAGCCCCATCGATGATTTGGTCTGTTCAGTGGCCTTGGGTGGAAGAAAGGCTGTTAGGCTGGACCATGATGGGTGGTGAGCAGAGGAGACATATGGAAGGACAGCCTGCTGTTAAGGAAAGAGTCACATTCGTAACTCCTCCCATTTGGGAGACAGAATATTGACTTTGTCTGGAATGTATAATTTTTCATAAGCCTTGTCCTTCACTAGATGACAGCACACAGCAGTGCCAAAATAATTCATGATAATTCTCCCATTTTCTCTTTGATCAAATGCAAGTGCCATTAAGGCAAATACTTTTATATGCAACCACTCAGCCACAGATGAGGAAAGATGTGGTATTTTTTAAGTGGGGAACATTCACTACAAGGACACCTGGAAACATATGGGATTAAATCCAACATTAGCTGTACCTGGAACAGATCTGTTGAAATTGGGTTCATTATAGATAAGGCTATAATTAGAAGTTACGATGAACTCTGGAAGAGACAGACCAATCTTTTCTGAATTTGACCAAGTCTTCTTTATAGCCCTAAGGTGATGGCCTTCCCTGACTCATGCATCTGTGAATCCCTTTGGGAAATTTGGCCAGGGACTATAAAATCAAATGTGAAGACAGCCATCTTCAACACTGAAAACCTAGAAGCAACCAATCTCTTTGTTAACAGTGTAATTTTTAAAAAATATCTCACTGCATTGTTTACTTGCAACACATTAACTGAACTGGCATCCTCTAGTCTGCAAAAGACGGTTAAGAGACCAGTCTGAAAATGAAGATTGTGTGTGTGTGCATGTGCACAGGTGTACACACAGAAACAGAGAAAGGCATTTTCATAGCAGCCAAGGGAATCTGTTACTTTTAGTTGGGTGCTGTGGCCTGGTAGGTTTTAGAGAGTTGATTTCTTGCTAAGGTTATCTGCCGTATTCTTTCTACAACATCCCCTGCTTAATGTGACTTTTCAGGACTGGCTCTGTTCTGCTACCTTTAAGATTACCCTGTAGGTAACCCTTGATACCACAGTTGTTGTTTTCTTGCTTAGTGTTCCAAGGAAAATAATTCTGGTCTCCGTGTCCTTTGAGTTATATAATGGTTAATTAACAATTATAGGAAAGCTTTCCAGAAGGCAGATTGGTTTGACAGTATTAAGAGCCTGATTCTGAATGGGAACGCAGCATGCTTTTCCTGATGCTGAGTTCCTACTTTTGCCACAGGGACTCAGTGCCTAGCAGGAGACAATCTGTATCTCTCAGGATTAGGTCCTAAGAGTGTTTGAGTCATCCAGCTTTTGGATGACCTAGAGTAACCATTCTTTCACAGCTCACGTCAGTGTATTAACCTTGCCAATCTTGCCACTTAACCCTCTCAGCCAGTCCCCAGGCTATAAAAGCCATTTCCCCTGTCATGACTGTTCTAATGCATAGCGTCAGGGAGCTTGCTGAACTTTTCTTTTGTGAGCTGGAAAATCACAATGACCCGTCTCTGTGACCCAGTGGACCTTTTACTTCCATCGTAATGACCATGACTAAGGTGGTAGGAGTCACGTCCTGCCATATATATGTAAAGAGATGCAAGCAACCTAATTTGATACATCCTGTGCAGATACTTTCATCGGGTGGCAAATTGTGCTGGAGTCTGTCAGCTGAAACCGTGCCGTGCTGACTCGAAAAGCAAGGACAACATTGACGAAAGCCACGCAGAAAAATAGAGAGCGAGGATGTCTGTGATCAGCGCTCTGCCGTTTCTCAAACCCATTCACTTCAGACCTCCACGGAGTCTTCCTGGGCGTCAACGCCGGCATACTCTTCCTGCCAGTGAATTCCGGTGCCTCACCCCTGAGGATGCCATTAGTGTATTTGAAATTGAGAGAGAAGGTAAGATGCTAGCTCATCCATCTCCTAGGCTTTCCTAACTATCTTCAGAAGTACTAAGTTTGGATCTTTTGCTGAGTATTGAGTAGGAGAGAAAAGAAACAAAACAAATAGAATGGAAATTGTTTCTTAGCCGAATGTGTTGTATCATCCTAATGCATCACAAACTGCAGACAGCCAGTTGGAAGAAATGAAATTAGAAAGCAGCATCTCCTAGTAAAAGAGAACTAGAATTGTATCTTTCTTGCACCTTGTTTCCCCAGTGTGGCATGTTGTGAAAAATAATTGTGCCAAGAGATCAAAGTGACCAGTATAAGATTGGGAGGAGGCGAAATCAGATTTATACAAGAGATAGTTGAGAGACATATTTATGTAACATTTCAAGTGAAACAAGAATAAGAGAGACTGAGAGATCACTGGAGAAACAGTGTCATGCTAAAAATCAGTTCTGAAGCATTAGGAAAGCCAAGACTTGAAGCAAGTACTTACCATGTCTGCATACTCTATGTGTACAAGATCTTGTGCAGGTTAAAATTCTGAATTTCAGTGGTGAAATCTGAATATGGGTTCTTTAACCGATGTATTTCTAACCTTATTTGGGCCTCCATCTTTGGATGAAACATGGATTTTGCAACAGATCCAATTCTTTAAAAACAACAAATTTCCTTGCTAATACCACATGTGTCCTGCTGAGGTCCATTAGATCAGTGGTTCCCAACCCTGGGCCCCCAGATGTTCTTAGACTACAACTCTCAGAAATCCTGCTACTGGTGAAGGGAGTTTTAGTCCAAGAACATCTGGGGACCCAAGGTTGGGAACTACTGCATTAGATCAAAGATTAACTCAGTTCAGCTCTTCCCACTGGGAAGGATTTTTGGAAGCAGTAAGAGGAGGTGGCATTAGTGCTTCAAATTTAAGTTGCTTAAACTTACGAGAGTCAAGAAAGAGAGGGTGGGAAAGTAATGTTATGATTTTTTTTAATGATGCCTCAAGAGAACAGGCTGATGCTAGTTGCAGTCCTATAACATCCTTTGTGTGTGTGCAAATGTGGGGTTTTTTCAGTTCTCAAAAGTGATAATGCTTTATACTACTTTGGTAGCGGCTTTTTAATCTCAAAGAGTGTTAAAAAGTTGTTTGTTGATCACTATAGGATATTAAAAACAACACAAAGTTCTTTGAAATCTTTTGTGGGTGTTCACCAGTACACTTATTCAAGTGCTAGTTCCATTAAACCAGATACAGACCATTATCCCAGTGAGCTTCAGAGCAGAAGGCCCTGCCACCATAGGAACATCAGATTATACAGTTGGTGCAAGCAGTACTATTGCACAAGTGCTGATGCCCATGAAGAAAACTCACCTTCCATTTGCACAATAGCACAATCCCACATTCTCACACTGGTGAGACTTTCTCCTCAAAGGAAGCTAAACAGGATACAGGCCACAGCCTATACTATAGTGTATGCTTGGAAAGCTAAAGGTTTCCAAGTTACTGGTTCAGACCACAATGAACATGCAGTACCTAAAATTTATCTGAATGATAGTTCTAATTTTGGACTCTCATTCTTAGCATCATCTTATTATCTTCCCTGTTTCCAGGGAACTGGGGCATCGTAACATTAACTTCATTCTCTTGCTATTTACAGCATTTATTTCTGTGTCGGGAGACTGCCCCCTCCATTTGGATGAGATTCGCCACTTTCTCAATCTGTGTCCTGAACTGTCTCTTGGTTGGTTTGAAGAAGGCCGACTAGTTGCTTTCATTATTGGCTCTCTCTGGGATCAGGAAAGACTCAGCCAGGTAAGAAACAGCATCCTTTACAATGCATCTCTTTCCCATTATCTACCATGTTTCCCCAAAAATAAGACAAGGTCTTATATTAATTTTTGCTCCAAAAAATGCATTAGGGCTTATTTTCAGGGGGATCCATAGCAATCCAGATAGATCCAATGACCACTTTGAAGCCATGAGACCTGGAACTTTCTAGCATCTTGGCTTAGTTGCTGAAAACAGTTACAATAATTTTAGGTCTCCACTTTAACCTTGGGAAGCCAAAACAAAGATAATGCAGGTATCTAAACAGTATGAGAGCTCAGGCTATCAGAACAGAGACATTTTTAGAAGCGAAAAGGAAAAACATGATTACTTCACAAAGTCTCTTTTCACTGCTTATGTATTTGATGAGCTGAGATCAAGCTGCAGTGTTTCTTGCAGACCACAACCCCGCCACACACTGTAAAATTCACTCACCCAGCTGGTGAAGGTGCAGTATCATCACTGTGTTTCCAGGCGGCCATTGCGTGGTGCCACAGAGAAGCAAACGAAACAGTGGATTTTTAATTACCACCAGTGTTTGCTTTAAATGATGGTAATGGGCAAAGGAGCATGGTCTAGATTCAACACTGTACAGGACAATTAAGCTCTATTGCTAGACTGCTGAGGTTCGGGGCTATATGATTACCCATACGCTGAGTCTCATCACACTGGACTACATGAAGATTAATATGAGATTATCTTTTGGTAGTCAAAAGCAATTTGCAGAATTTGAATATATTTTCAGATTTTTGAAGAAAAACAGTGGTTTTATTGTCTAGGGCAGGGGCTGTGGAAGAGAAGTTGAGAACACAGATAGGCAATAGATGTGTACAAACTCAATGAAAAGAAGTTGGAAGTGCAGAAATCACATCCTGGATTGGTTGGTTGGTTCCCTGAAGTTTATTCAGACATTACTGTACCTATATAAACATGTATGTACATATGTATTTATAGCATTAATTAGGAATCATGTTTTCCTTGAAAAATGTTAGTGCCCACAAATCTTATAATAGAGCTTTTCCAAGATGGAGGAATTGTTGCTTTAATTCAGTAAAAAGTTGAACTTTTCCTTGTCTATGAACATTCCAACAGATGGTTGTTGTCTGTAGCCTTCGAGAAAACAGTCCAACAGATACTTGAAGGAATATACTTCTCCCTAAATATTAGCAACACTTGATCTCTTTTCCTTCCCGAGTCTTGTCACATAAAATTTATTACAGAGGAACGTTATTGAGCCTTTTGATTCTTTCCATTTAACAACTGGACCCTTCGTGCATAAGATGCAGTTATTATGTGCCTATTTTAAGTATTAGATTCTGCCTAGGCTGGTTGTTCAGGGGATGGATCCATGTCGCTAAGAGCAATTTTCCCCTTCTCTCCTCTCTTGGCAGGATGCTTTGACCTTGCACAAACCCCAGGGCACCACAGTCCACATCCATGTTCTGGCAGTACATCGCACTTTCCGCCAGCAAGGCAAGGGTTCCATCTTGATGTGGCGCTACCTACAGTACCTGTGTTGCCTGCCGTATGTGCGTCGAGCCACTTTGATGTGCGAAGATTTCCTTGTCCCTTTTTATTCCAAGTGTGGCTTCAAGGCAGTGGGCCCCTGTGAGATCACTGTGGGCTCACTGAATTTCATAGAGATGATCTATGCTGTGCGTGGCCATGCCTTCATGCGCAGGAACAGTGGCTGCTGAAGTCATGCCTCCCTTTCCCATTGAATTCTAGCTGCTGCTCTGGTTGGCTGGAAAGCCCAACTTAACAGTGATTCCCAAGCCTTCAGATGGGACCCCACTAATGAATCAGGGAATTCTGTGGGTGGGCTGCCACAGTCTCCGTGTTGGGCCTTGCACATCACTGATAGGTCAAACAAGGATGCCCAAAGAGGTTTAATGGATGGATCCCAATCTTAAGAAGTTTGGGAACCACTGCTACATGCAGATTGGGTTATCAACCCCTGATCACATGCTGTCAGCTCCTCCTGTCATCATTGCAGCCATTTTTGAAAAGGAGCAAAACTCTTAAGGCCTAGCATTCCCTTTTTATATCTGCCTTTAAAAGTGGTACTTAAAACTTGGTTCAGTTTCCTTCTTACTTGTGTCTTAGGTGACTGTCCTGCACCACTGTGTAGATTGGACAATAAAAGGCAGCCATCCACCTAGTCTGTCTCTCATCACTTCAGTTTAACTGGAAAGGTGGTAAGAACATGGCAGGTTGGAGACATAGCTGTAAAACTTAGCTGCTTCATGCAGGAGGATCCAAGTGATTTACTGTAGATAAAGCACTGTGGAATCTTCAGGCCAGAACTGGTTAACTTTTGCAAACTTCATGCACAGTGCTGTTTCACATTAAAGGAGGGCCTTAACTACACCTTTGCTTATATGGCTTAGGTACTAGCATCCTTGTAACTGCATATGTACTCAACCAAAAAATGATAGCAAAACTGTGTTAGAAGTCAAACTCTGCATCCATAATTGTGCAAACATGCAATTAGGAATGGAGAGTTTGACTTCTATCATGCAATTTTCTTCAGCATTCACCTTTGTAGTAAAATGTGGCCAAGGTATTGCTTCCTTATAGGCCATCCTTTGAAATTAAGAGGGAATTTAGGAAAATAATTGCTGGAGAATTAGAATAATGTAACTAGGCCTTCCATTGCTTGGAATTGCTATTTGCCTTGGGAAAGGAAAATGTTCTCATGAAAAGACTCTCTTTGCAGAGAAGCATTCTCCATTACTTCTCATGCTGGTGGCTGTCTTGTGCTAAACTGCATGGAATCTGTGCTTGTATGTTCTGTAAATATAATGTGCCCTCTGTAGCTATATGTCACAAGGGGCTTCTTTCTCAGCTGAGTTCCTGCCAGCTAAAAGCAGGTCCCTGTTTACGAAGAGGTCACCTGGGCTTTCTTTCTTTTAATGTATTTTGTTTCTGTCGTAATCTGGAGAACAGCTCACCCCCAGCCCAAATGTTTTAGGGCCCTCTTTCTATTGCTCAGATGCAGTAGAGAGGAATGACAGAGTATAGTGCCTGGCTGTCTTTCCTCCTAGGAAGTTGGAGGATGGAAGAGGAGGAATCCATTACATTTAGAGTACTATGTGTGGATTGTATTCCTTGTAGCATGCAAATTTGTGTGACTAGGAATGAAAGTGATACCCTGCTAATGAGAATTCTGCCATTGTCCTGGTACAAATTACTGTTAGAATTCTGGTATGTTGCTTGCATAATTTGTAAACCACCCAGAGAGTGCTTTAGCCCTACGGGGTGGTATATAAGTTGAAACAACAGCAACAACATTATTCGTTATTAAATGGCTATTTCTAACCCAGTTATGATAACATGAAGGTAGGAGCATTCTCCAGTGCTTGTTGGCATACTTGCCATAATGAGAGTGGAGGTAAAAGCTTCAGAAGAAAGCTGGCCATATGTGACAGCTTGCTAGCTAATAAGAGCATCTTCTTCATGCCCAGAGTAGATGCCTGTTTCTTTCAGCATCTGGGACTGGTGTTATCTTATGCAAGTCTACTCAGAAGAAAGCCCCACTGATTTTAGTGGAGCTTTACTCCATGGAAGGATTGCAATCCTAATGTTCAGGCAAATACGTATGACACCTGCTAGTGTACATTTCTTTGCCCACTCACAATTATTTTGTCTGTTGTTTTCCACTTGCTAATTATCTGTAAATTCATCAAATAAATGTTTTTTCGAATGAGTTCTGGGTCTTATCCTTTTCTCTCCCCAACTCCAAACTTATGTTACACAGCAACAGACGTTGGGAAATAGTTTTGCCAGGAGGAGGATGTTTTAGATATTGGGATAGGAGAAGAAAATTGATACAAGAAGCTAAGTTACTCTCCTGCTAATCAGCTGAAGGGCTTATAGCCAGCAGATACTGAAGGAATATCAGTGTAGGATAAAGATGTGAAGCCAGCGACATGGAGAATTATTGGATAAGTAGGGATTAGAGATGGGCATGAGCTGAACCACGACTCAGAAAAACCAACAAAGAGGGCTGGTTTGCGGTTCAGTTTGTGGATCTTGTTTTGCCAAAGCAAAATACTGCCATTTTTTCCCTTTGGTGGTTTTTTTTTTTTTTTTTTTTTGGCTTGGGCAAAAGGGGATGCCCACCTGTCCCTTTCTCCCTGCCCGTCGCTTTCACCTTCCTGCTCCTGCCACCTCCGCCAGTGCCATCTTCAGAGCCAGAAGCTGGCCTGCTGCATCTGCGCATGTGCCCGCCGCCCAGCAGATAGGTGGGTATGTGCAGAGGCAGCACCTGGCAGGGAAGCCAGGCCAGCCGCCTCTGAAGATGTCATCAGTGGTCCGTGGCAGAGGCGGCGCAGGTTGGGCCTACCCAGGCGCAAACCAGTTTTTTTTTTCTGGGGGGTTGTATAGGTTCATGGTTAGACACAAACCATTGGTTTTCTGGTTTGTGCTCATCTCTAGTAGGGATGTAAGTCTTCATTTACTTTGCTGTTACAGACAAGGAACATTTGCAGACCTTTTTGCACAAAATGTAAGGTTTTTAATATAAAAAACCATTTTTTTGGTGTGAATGCTGTTGCTGAGGAAAAACACTCTCTTTTTCACTGTCATAAAGGAGTGAAAAATCTTGCAGTTGTTGCCCATTTTTCTCCAGTGGGTTTCGCAATGTGTCAAGACATCCTTTTGTTTGAGAAAGAGAAAGCAAGACATAAGACCATCACCCGAGCTCTTCTAGCATTAGCTGCACTGCATAGGTCACCTCACTGGCAACTGTGGGCCTGAACGGACTGTGGTGTCCCTGTGCAAATGCACTTACAGACTGGAGAAGACTTACATATTTAGCCTCTGCAAGTGATTCAAGGACACGCTGCAAAAGAAGATGAGAAGAATTCACCAACTGCACATAACACAGCCATGGTCAACCAGATTAGTTCTTTGGAGATAATTAAAGGAATATTGGACGTTTTGAATTAGCACAAAAACATGTCGGGATCTGAGTTTTAATAGAAAGGAAAATATGACGGACAAGAGGCAGACTGATAAACTTGTAATGGACTTGCTGAAACCCTGTCAGCATAACATTTGTACAAGGCTGATGCTGTCATTTGTAGAATGATTTTTTCAAATTTAAGTACTTCCTACTTCTATGCCATGCATTTTTTTTAATGTCTGGGAGCTGCAGGAGGGGTGCAGGAAGTCTAACTACTGAACACAGCTGCCACTGGTAATGTCATCGTAATAGTGCTGTGGGTTTTTTTGGGTTTTTTTGTAATTAAAGACTTCCTTCCGCCCCACAGCTTCCCTATGATGAAACAGATTACACAGGAGCCACAGGACAGAAGTAAGAAATGCTCAAGTTCTGAATAATCATCTTTGCTGATGACATAATCAACCTTCTGCCAGTGTAGTTACACCAGCAGGATTTCAGCTGCAATATACTAAGTCAGTCATGCTCCAAATGGCCAGTGTTCCTCATAAACCAGGAAGGGGCAATGCGTGGATCCACCACGTTACTGAACTACCAATCCCATCAGCTGTAGCCAGCAATGCACAGCCAATGATGAAAAATGATGTATTTCAACAAGACTTGAAGGGTGCAAGTTTCCCACCCCTGCCATATGCTTAAAGGAAGGTTGTGGCTGGGTTGATTAATACTGATCAATATAACCAGAGTAACTCAGCCCAATGTTTGGAGCACTCAAAACATTGACTTCCACTGCATACTTTAATGCCAAGCATGTACTATGTCAATTTGGATTAAATAAAAGATAATTGTTTTCTTTTCCCTGCTAAAACCACCCCTTATGTCAGTCACCAGAGCAATAATGCAATACAGATAGCCCAGTTTTTCTTAGATGACTAACCTGCATGGAAGCAACTTGTGGTCTGGCATAAAGAAACAAAATCACTTTCACTGGCTTGTTTGAAATTGATTGATTTATTCTAAACAAAAATAATGCCCCCCACCCCATTTTGTTTGTCACTCTAGAAAATGTCTGGCCTCCCTCAAGAGAAGGTCTCCTTCCAACTGGCTCCTACAGAAATCCCAGGCCTCTGTATTAAGTCACTCAACATAGATATTGGAATGGCTAGAGGCAATTCCGACAGATGGCACAAGATTTCTTTGAAAGCATCAGTGCTCTTTGCCAAAAAACATATTTGGCTATAGTAACACACATAGATTGTAGATGTCTTAAGACCAAAAAAACCCCCCAACCCACATACAAAAATACCCCTTGGGACAAAAAAAGGGGATTGTTTTCACAGTACAATTCCTAGTACCACAAAAAAGGCACTAAATGCAGCAAAGACTGCCGTGAAGTCCAAGCACCAGCTTATGCCAAAAAAGTATTAGGAAATGAATTCCCAAAACCAGGAATTGCATTAAAAAAAAGAGGAGACCACAGAACCATGCAGATGGTAAATATAAGCACTTCAATGGGATGGTACTTCACCTTAAGGTGCTGTTTAAAAGTCACTTCCTGGTAGGTATCTGCCCCCAAAGGGCCAGAGGAGCTCCGGAGATGAAGGGTGTCATTGGGTCATTTGCCAGCACATCAGATGGGACTTGACTTAAAAGGCATAGATGGTTGATTATCTTCTACAGTGCAAACTCTGGGGAGGTGGTCCTGACATCAAACTTTTGCAGACCTGATTATCTGCTTCAGGCACTACACTGGGAAGGCCTCCAGTAACAGGTGAACTCTGAGCCATTTAGAGCTCAAGAGTCAAGGCAGCATTGCATGAATGATCTTGCTCCACAGTAATACCTGCTGATAAAGGCTACCTAATGCCCAGAAGTGTTACAGAGGAAGGTATAACTGTTTCTGTCTGCTAATACTCTCTCACTCCCATCCAGATAGTAAGGAGGTTTGCTCAGCTTCTGCTTCAGCACTTGGTACCTGATGTTTCATGAGTGGTTCCTGGGGAATTCCAAAGGGAGGCTGGGAGCAAAGATACTTTAGTTTGGACCACAGGCATTGCCCTCCTGCCCATCCTTTGCTCTTCAAAATCTGGCATGTTTCAATTCTCCATTGAGCCAATTCAACAGCCTCCCAACTTCATCAATGCAAGACTTGGTCCAAATCATACTTCTCACAGAACTTGGTAGTGAAAGGCAGGCAGGTTAAATACTCAGTCCATTGCCAGTTAATAGGGTACACGTAGAGCCAGATCACGAGAGATGCAAAGAGGCCAATGAAGACTAGCAGCGAGACAATGATCATGGCCCGTTTGCGGTACTTGTCTACTGTGCCAAAAGTGATATAAGGCAGGAAGGCAAAGGAAAGCAAGAGGCCACTGAGGAAGCCAAAGATATGTGCAATGTTGTCAATCCATGGCAGGAGGCCACAGATAAAGAGAAAAAGGACAATCCCAAAAAGATTCAGGAAAGCCTTCCAGGGTTTCTCTAGGACTTGCCAGCTCTGAATCAGTTCCACAAACAGGCAGGCTAGCAAGCCAAACTGGGATCCTGCTGGCCCCACCTAAGGAGGAAGAGAAAAATTAAAAACACGTTATCACAAGATGCACTGTCCTCTCAGTTCAGCTTGATTGTCAACCCGGTGGCATCCAGTATCCAGAAGAAATCCTGAAGCTTTAGCACCATGGTCTTGTCTAAATTCACAGCTTCAAATTATAAGGCTACCATTAACTCCACCCAAGCCATCACAGTTGATTTGCTGATCAAGGAACAAAAACAATATTTCTATTGCAACAAACACCAGGTTAACATCCTCCCTTTTCCTGAGATAACTGTCACCAATTTTGGAGGGGCACACCACCACCCAGTGTGGTGTAGTGGACAGAGCGATGGACTAGGGCTCTGGAGGCCTGGATTCAAATCCCTGCCCAGCCATGGAAGCTCGCTGGGAATGTGGAACTGTTAAAGCCACTCCTAAAATGTTTCACTTACCTCGAAAGCCCTGTTAGGATTGCTATAAATTAGTTTCGACTTGACAGAATGTAACCAGCAACACCAGCTGCCTAGACTGTGTTCTCTCCAGTAACAGCAGACCTTGGTGGTTTAAAGCCTGCCATGCATAGTGCCAGATGTGAATGGCTTCGGCAGTGGCTGAGGGTGGAGCACCTGCTTTGTACGGAGAAAAGTTCCAGAAACAGCTCCTCTTGTGGCACCTGGGAAGGGGAAGGCTTGGAGACTGGCTTTTGCACCAACCCCCCCCCCCCCCCGTTAGTCCCCACGGCCCAAGAGAACCTGGCCTGGCCACTCCACTGCAAGGCATTCACAGGCCTTGGCGTTTTTGGACCATACCACACTGACAACTCTCTTCCCCCACAGGAAACAACTAGCTTTTTATGGGAGACTGCAATTCATCTTGACCCTGAAATGAACTAAAAATTAATAAAAGTTAAACCTGTTCGTCTCAATGCATCTGTCTGGGAAATCGTACAAGCTGCAAGGAGTGTTAAGTGATCTGCATCCCCTCCAAATAATTCTCTAAAAAAAAGTTGTGGTATTACGGGAAGAGCCTTTGCTACCCTGTGCACCTCTGCCACATATACTGTCTACCTGGCACTAGGCATGGGGATTTTTTGAGGGTTTTTTTTTTTTTGGACTACAAATCCCATAGTTCTCCATTCTGAGAGTTCCCTGTAACAGACCCACACCTAAGGAACCCAAAAGTGACTCACCTGGAGAAAAGACCTCGTTGGGAAAGCTTCTAGGTTTAGCAAAGGCAGAGTTCTGCCCTCATCTCCTGCTGAGAAAAGAAGCTTCCAACCAGCAGTGGGGTATCTTCGTTTCTGCACGTGAAGCTACTGGTGGAGAGCTAGGCCTGTGCTAAGCCTCGAAGTCTCCCCAACAAAGCCTTTTCTCCAAGTGAGCCACGTTAGGTATGAGTCTGTCAGATGGAGCTCCCAGAATGGAGAACTACAGGATTTGTAGGCCAAAATAAATAAATAAAAAAAATTAAAAGAAATCTCCAAATCCCATCCCTACTTGGCACATGAATTCCTTCTTGACAACAATACTGGACAGTCTGCAAAGAGAGGACAGAGGAGTTGCATGGGAATTTTTAATTAAATCACCCCGGATTCCACATTAATCAAAGTGGGCCACCCAAGGTCCATGTGCCAAAGGGTGGGAATGAGCCATGCTGGGGAAGATTTCTGTCAGTAGGGATGCTGAAGGCCTTCCGGTGACTCAACAGCCGGCTGCAGCAACCTCTATTCCGACACACCAAGAAACTGCTGATGTAGTCCAAAGGATTAGAGGAGTGATTGTTTTTGAGCCTGGCAGAACCTCAGATTAGCCACCTGCCTGCTATATCCCTCCAAAGGGGTGCCCTCACGTGTGGACAAATAGGGCAGCCAGCATGTGCCAGCTCAGCATGAGGAGGCTGGAGAGCTGCTTTCACTCCAGCCTCATCCTGCCTGGGTCGTGTCTCACAGAACGCAAGGGAGGCGTTCCCAACGCCAAGCCAAGGAAGGAAACAAAAATCTACTGCAGCAAAAACAGCCAAGGGTCTTGTGGTACCTTGAAACCTAAGACGTTTTACTTAGCACCAGCATTCACAGACTACAGGCCACGTCATCAGATGTGTCTGACAACATGGGCTGATGTCCTCCAAGTTCTATGTCAATTAAAACATGTCTATCCTTAAGGGGTCACCCAACTCTTGGTTAGTTTTACTGGAATAAAACCATACGGGTATCCCACTGGAAGACACTTGAAATGCTTCTCTAAGACTCCAAACTACTTCATGGTCTTTGGATGACCTCCCCACCTTCTAAAACAGCCAAACGAGGAGGAGACATTAAACACTCACCGATGGAAACATTTAGCAAAAGACCCACTGGTGGAGCTACACCTGGCCTCCTCCCTGATTGCCTTTAAGAAGATGCTCAAGACAAGGGGGTTTACTGAAGCCTTTGGGAACATCCTCTCGTTAACGTAATATGACTGACTACTTTTAGATGGCCTGTTCACCATCGTCTGGTTTTCACTGATTTATTTGATGGTTGTTTTATTGATTATATGTTGTGTTTGTATTTCACTATATTCATGATTTGTTTTGCTTCATGCTTACTCATCTCTGGATGTAAACCACCCAGAGTAGTGTTTATCACTAATCATTGTGTTAGACAAGTTTAATAAATAAGTAAGTATAAGTAAATGATGTATCATTTTAATTCATTTGTTAAAATTATCACTTTCAAAGGGGTGCCCTCACGTGTGGACAAATAGGGCAGCCAGCATGTGCCAGCTCAGCATGAGGAGGCTGGAGAGCTGCTTTCACTCCAGCCTCATCCTGCCTGGGTCGTGTCTCACAGAACGCAAGGGAGGCGTTCCCAACGCCAAGCCAAGGAAGGAAACAAAAATCTACTGCAGCAAAAACAGCCAAGGGTCTTGTGGTACCTTGAAACCTAAGACGTTTTACTTAGCACCAGCATTCACAGACTACAGGCCACGTCATCAGATGTGTCTGACAACATGGGCTGATGTCCTCCAAGTTCTATGTCAATTAAAACATGTCTATCCTTAAGGGGTCACCCAACTCTTGGTTAGTTTTACTGGAATAAAACCATACGGGTATCCCACTGGAAGACACTTGAAATGCTTCTCTAAGACTCCAAACTACTTCATGGTCTTTGGATGACCTCCCCACCTTCTAAAACAGCCAAACGAGGAGGAGACATTAAACACTCACCGATGGAAACATTTAGCAAAAGACCCACTGGTGGAGCTACACCTGGCCTCCTCCCTGATTGCCTTTAAGAAGATGCTCAAGACAAGGGGGTTTACTGAAGCCTTTGGGAACATCCTCTCGTTAACGTAATATGACTGACTACTTTTAGATGGCCTGTTCACCATCGTCTGGTTTTCACTGATTTATTTGATGGTTGTTTTATTGATTATATGTTGTGTTTGTATTTCACTATATTCATGATTTGTTTTGCTTCATGCTTACTCATCTCTGGATGTAAACCACCCAGAGTAGTGTTTATCACTAATCATTGTGTTAGACAAGTTTAATAAATAAGTAAGTATAAGTAAATGATGTATCATTTTAATTCATTTGTTAAAATTATCACTTTCAAAACTAAATTTCTTTCATCCTGTTAAGAGTGGCAAGGGTGCATTACAGCTATGTACTAAATGCCAACAGTATTCCAGGGGCAAAACAATCTCTTAAAAATGTTGGGAACCCTGCCGAGAAAGCTTATGAGCAACAACATTCCTCTTCACAACACCCTTGTGAGGTATGTTAGGTTGAGAGAGAGGTTTCCTCAGAGCTACCTGTGAACTTCCTGGCTGAGATGCCATTTAAACTGAGAGCTTCCGCACTGTAACAGAAAGGCACTTCTGATCCAGAGCAAATATTACACTTGCATCAGCAAGTGTTTTAACCAACCTTGGTTTAAAATAAATAAAAAGACATCATTAGAGCTGAAGCAGGGGTGGGGAGCCTTTTTTTTTAGTCAGTGGGCAGAAATGTCTCTGGAGAAGCATGTCTCAAAGTGGGCAGCAGCCACCCAGATCACAGACACCAGTACTGACGTAAGGCCCTCCTCTTGGATATGATCACTCAGATTCCATTCTCTCTCTCTCAATCTCTCTCTCTCTCTCTCTCACACACACACACACAGAGAAAACCTTCTGAAAAGTGCTGCACATGTATAGCATTTGGGCTTTTAAAAGCCTCCATTCACACCAAAGGAGGTTTTCTAAAAGGCTAATTGCAGAATGGGGCATGTGTGGCATTTTTCAAGAGAGGGTTGCAGAACAGGAAGCTGTGGCCCCACCTTGTTCCCTTCAGTTTTGCAATTAGGCTTTTTAAAGCAGTCCTGGAAGCGCCAATGGCAGGTAAGCAGGGAGAATCTCCGATTTCCAATCAGAGGCTGAAATAAAAGACTCTCAAAAAAGAAAATCTCTTATGTTTAATTGAAGATCTGAGGTTTTGCTGACCCAGCCCACTTTACCAAAGCGAAATGTTAAGCCTGAGGTAAGCGCTGGCTCCACCTGGCTGGCTCCCATTTCCTCTGTTCCTATCAAGTGAACGAGGAAGCTGAAGCAGTCACTCCCTTCCTCTGCTCCACCTGCCAGCCGCCCCATCACCCAGTTCCTTCCAAACTCCTCTAGGCTGGCTTTCTCTGCCTGCACTGAGCCAGGAGAACTGCTTGGCAGCTGGCTAGACTGGCCCACCACAGCCAACAATATCACCCACAGGCCCTCACACCACCTTCCTTGCTCAGACTGCTTCTGCCATGTGCCAACCAGGAGAAAGGGAGGAGATGGGAGGATAAAGTTCAGGCCAAGCAGCTTCAATCTCCACTGATCAGAAGCAGGACCATTAAAAGGCAGCTTTCTTATCTTCAGCTTTTTCTCCACCATATAAATAGTTCCCGACTCTTTTATCTAACTTGTTAAACCCTTTCCTTTGCCAAATAGTTCAGAAACTGGAAATCTGATGCTAAAGTCCCATCCATTCAATACACCACTCCTTAATGATCGTCTTTTGCCACATTCTTGTCACTCTCCGGCACACAGATGAAAAACAGACTTGCTGACGGCTTAGAATGAGCAAGCTCTCCACTGTCTTTATAGATGTTCCAATGTTTCTGATCTTCTGTGCTGCAGAAAACAGCCAGTTCTAAATACAGCTGGCGCACCTATTACTTAAGTTCATAATGGGTACTATTTATTCTCTGTTTTTTCTTTAAAAAGACGGAGTTGTCCATCATCATCCTTACCTCTGCTCTGTATGGAAGGAAGAGGGCACTGGCCAGGTTGCCTGTAATGCCACTAAGGATGAAAATGATGGTGATCCTCAGCGAGCCAGCCAGCTTCTCCAAGTCCCTGAGGACAGTCATCTGGAAAACCACAGACACCAGGCAGTGGATGATCCTGCAGGGAAGAGGCAGGGAAAAGCCTTTATCCCCCCACACACAAATGCCTCCTTGCTGCAAACAGCACTCTTTCCTAACTGCATTCAGATCCACAGGGCCAACCTAAGGCACCAGAGGTAAAGGACAAGATGGCACACACGTATCCCAGCCCAGGGACAGAAGCTGACTGGACTGGCGGTTCAATGAGACATCAGCACAGGGGCCGAGAAAAAGCTCCTCCACCACTTCTGGGGCCGCCCAGGGCAAGCTGTGCAAGAGACACAGGCCTGTCCTTCAACACACACAGGAACAGCTGGAGAGTTAAGGAGAACAGTCTGGAAGCTGTCACTTTGCCTGGTGACTGGGCTGGCCTTGAAGGTGCACATCAATCTGAGCTAGTTTTACATAACCCAGCAAGGTTACTTAATACATACAAGGCACGTATTTAAACAAAAGATGCAGCTGGCAGTTCTTCTCCCCCACTTCCCGCTTTGTTTTTAAAGAACTCTAAGACTAAGATTCCCCGGCTGAACTAGGACTGCAGACTAAACGGAATCCTTTCCTTCCCTGCTGTAGTAATCTTGATCTGTTTCAGGCCCTACCATTTTGTCAAAACAGCTGCATATTTACTTTTATAGAACACAAATCAGTAATTTTAATTGCAGGCATGCCCCCTCCCTAAACATCCTGATCAGAACCACAACAGGGAGAATTAAATCCTCACTTTTAAAAACTCCAAGGTACTACATCCTTTAGCCTATGTCTTTTGCACCAAGGCTCAAGATGGTGAATCTGGAAGTTCTAGTGAAAAACAAAACAGTTTCTACAACTTAGCCTCTGCCTAGTCCTAGTTAAAAGCTTCAGGAGAAACACACCATGAAGGGGGCACATGCCCAGGACTCAAGACACAGAGGCGAAGTCCAAATCCCCCAAAGGGGGCATGAGGCCCAAGAAAAGCCAAAGCATGTATTCTCGAAGGCTTTCACGGCCGGGATCCGATGGTTGTTGAGGGTTTTCCGGGCTGTTTGGCCATGTTCTGAAGGTTGTTCTTCCTAACGTTTCGCCAGTCTCTGTGGCCGGCATCTTCAGAGGACAGGAGTCAGAACTCTGTGCTCTGGTGCAATTTGTTTGGATAGTTGAGTATTTATAGCTGTGGGATCAGCTTTTGTCCTTTTCAGGAGATTGGGTGATTATGGTGATCAGCGTGTCTTTTGTTGTGGGTGTATTGTTGTGATAAGGGGGAGAGATGATCTGTCACTGTGATTGATGGGTGTCGTTAGCTGGTCTTTTGTGTGCAGTGATCACCGGTCCTTGTGGCTGGGTAGAGTTCGTTGACCTTTTGCAGGCTGTTTATGCAGCCAGCTGTTGAGTCACCCATCAATCACAGTGACAGATCATCTCTCCCCCTTATCACAACAATACACCCACAACAACAAAAACACGCTGATCACCATAATCACCCAATCTCCTGAAAAGGACAAAAGCTGATCCCACAGCTATAAATACTCAACTATCCAAACAAACTGCACCAGAGCACAGACAGAGTTCTGACTCCTGTCCTCTGAAGATGCCGGCCACAGAGACTGGTGAAACATTAGGAAGAAAAACCTTCAGAACACGGCCAAACAGCCCGGAAAACCCACAACAACCAAAGCCAAAGCATCTTTGCAGAACACAGTCCTTGCCCTAAGGCTGCCTCTCCCAAGGGAGTGGCCGTTCTTCTTACCCACCCAGCATGAAGGAATAAGGACAGCCAGAGTCTGTAGAACTGGTCAGGAACCTCTGGGTTCAAAAATGGCAAGAGGCCACACACCTCACCAATGCAGTGTACCTGAGAAGAACAAGAACGAGAGAAGATTGACGAAGAGAACGGAGGTGCAGGACTCAGAGATTAAAAAGTTGGACTGGGCCTTGGAAGATGCATGTTCAAATCTTGCCTGAGCCTTGAAACTCAGTGGGTGACTCTAGCCATGCCACTCTCTTGTTTAGCTTGACCCACCTCACAAATCTGCTGTAATTATAGCCTTGGGGCAGGGAGACCCATGTATACTTCCTTGAATATATTGGTTTAAAAGTACAATACAACTGAAGGAAACAAATAGCACACGATGTGTACACAAGTGGAAATTGGAGAGAATAAAAGCCTTTGGAGCCACTCTGCTTCAGTGCCCCCATTAATGGTTGATCCTCTTAGACTTTGGGAGCTGTGCGTGTACAAAATCCTTCATTTCATAAGAGATAGCAAGCAGCCTCTTCTGCCCCAGGCTCTTTTCTGACAGCCATTTGCCATAAAAAGAGCCTCCTCTTTTAAA
Source organism: Intellagama lesueurii (assembly GCA_037013535.1). Classification (NCBI taxonomy): domain Eukaryota; kingdom Metazoa; phylum Chordata; class Lepidosauria; order Squamata; family Agamidae; genus Intellagama; species Intellagama lesueurii. Next base: position 183,512,848 of record JBAJHW010000002.1, read on the forward strand.
CATTTCCATAAACTAGATGAGATTTTAGGGAGCTGAGAAGGTACGGGAGGAACACGCCATTAAAGGGATGCTGCCGGGGATGAGAAGGAAGCAGCCATTTCCCCCTGCTGATCTGTGCCTCTGAACGCTCAAAACAACTGAAACAGCTGTGTGATGAAGAAATGCCATTCGCCCACCAAGGCCAGCAGCATCCATTCTAACAGGCAAGACACCTTTTGAATCCTCAAGGTTTTCTACCACCTTCAAACCCCCAGAGCTCCTTTTTATTGGCACCACCAGGGACTGAACCTTGGACCTCTGGCATGCAATACATGCACTCTGCCCACTCAGCTATAGAGCCCTTTACTCGGATGCAAAGGATATAACACGAGCACATTTGCTGAGGATAATGCTGGCACGGTTTCTTAGCCAGGAGAAGGAAAACCGCAGTCTGTTCTCAGACGGCATCACGCTTTAACAAAACACCCAGCTTTCTTTGCTCAAAGAACGCGCAGAGTTTAAAAGAGATTAATCTCTCTCTCTCTCTCAATCTCTAAATGCAAAGAGCAGGTAAGAGAGGCTGAAGGAATGCAGACCAAGTGAGTGCGTGCCTATAAAGCCATGCGGGTCACAGACGTTTTCCTCCTTGAGTAAGGTAAAGGTAAAGACTCCCCTTGACCATTAAATCCAATCATGTCCAGCTCTAGGCGCCAGTGCTCATCCCCATTTGTAAGCTGAAGAGCTGGAGTTTGTCTGTGGACACTTTATGTGGCCACGTGGCCAGCATGACTAGACACAGAAGGCAGTTCCCTTCCTACCAAGGTGGCACCTATTCATCTACTCTCACTTGCATGCTTTCGAACTGCTAGGTTGGCAGGAGCTGGGACAAGCAACGGGAGCTCACCCTGTTGTGTGGATTCCAACTATCGACCTTTCGATCGACAGCCCAGTGGCTCAGCGGTTTAACCCACATCCCTCTCCTCCTTGGCTAGGAGACTAATGTCTCCTAGGGATTTACAACAACTAAGAAGGTGCTCTGAGGAGCAACCAGTTTACTGTAAGGGCAAGGACTGAATAGTATGATGAGAGACACTAAGCTCAGGCTCTCCATACACTTGTACAAGCCAGCACTCATGAAAAGGACTGGCTTAGGACTAGCTTTGAGTGTGAAGGGGTCCTGCTCTCAGTTACCCTGTCGTAAGCCCCCTCCTTCCTTCTGCTGGTAACCACTGGAGGCTTACTTGGCAGCAGTGCTCCGAGGAGTGCTGGGAAGCTGGGTTTTCGCTTCCCATGCTGCCCTGACATAATGTTCCTGGACACTGCAGGGGGAAATGGTTGTTAGACTCAGCCACTTGCTCCTGCTTGGCACACCAGGCTAGGGGTGCTTTGTTTTCAAAGAGGAGAGAATCCGTGATGGGGAAGCCATAGACCCTGGTTGAAGCACTGGATCTCTAGCATTGATGCCAGGCCCTGCCTTTGGAGCTCTTCTCATTGCTGAGAAAAAGAGGGAAGCTGAGCCCGTAGGGCTACTTTCTTAAAGGTCTACTTTGAAATTCAGGAAACTACCTCATCCTGAGTGAAACATTGAGTCTATTAAGCCCCACATGGTCAACAACACTAATTGGCGGTAGTGTCTCTTCAGGGGTTCTTCCCAGCCCTACCTGGTGGCCTCTTTTTCAAGTATGGAGATATTAGTGCAACCATTAATGTGCTCTGGATTTTAGTCCAAACTTTACAGAAGCTATCCCAGGTGCTTAACCCTATCTCCAAAACAGAATCAGCACTTTGGCTAATTCTTCCAAACTTCACACTAAAACCCAGAGCAGATTCACTGCCCACTGAAACAGAAGCCACCAACCTTCACTGGGTCCAATCCCGTTTAGCTTCTCATTTCAAAAAATGATCTGGTGCATATTCAAAGTGGTTTGCTGTATATTCTGTTCCTAGAACGTACACCGCCAGATTTGACAAGTCACTTAAAAAGTTTTGCCTTCTCTAATACATTGGAAAGTATCACTTGCCTGTGAACAGAGTGTTGCTTCTTCATGGAAGTAGCCGTGCATGAATTCACAGTACTCCCGAGTAGTGATCTCACAGCTAGTAAAAAGGGACAAACACAGAAATGGAGTCACACCGGTATAGTATCTGTTCCTTATCTGTAGTAAAGGGTCTCGTGGCACCTCAAAGACTGGCAATGTTTTACGGCATAAGCTTTCGTCTCCTATATCAGTGATTTCCAACCTAGGTAAGCCAAGTGTCCTAGGACTGCAATTCCCAGAATCCTTCACCACCAGCTGTACTGGCTGGGGTTTGTGGGAGTTGCAGTCCAAGAACACCTGGGTTACTCAAAATTGGGAACCACTGTCCTATACAATTCACATATTTTAGCAGTGAACAAATCCTCTTCTGTAATTGAAGGAAGAACTCTTCAATTACTGGCAGTTTTCCACCGGTAGCGAGATTTTCTAGCAGAGGTCCTTTCTTCAACAATGAGGCTCACTCGACTCAAGTGTAATGAGACTTATTACACGACAGTCTAGCTAAGCCCCAGAACTGGAACAGAACCTCTTTTACTACTCCCCACCAGAGCTGTTATCATCCTCGTGGAGATGTAGTTTATGTAACAGGATTTGACCAGCGAAAGCTCAGCAACACTGTATCTCCAGCTACACACCTGCTAATGTTTTGAAATGAAAGCAAAATGAACACATCTAAACTGAAACAAGACCAAAAGATTGATGTTTTAATTTCTGGACAATCTTCTCTTCTACCATTGCATTCCCCCCTCAGTGCCGAAAAGAAGAGTTTATCCACAATAGCTTCCCTCCGCACCATTTTTGTGGCCCACTAACCAAAGGGTCCTTGCCACCATGGAAACCAGTGCAGCCTTAAATCCCAGTGTAGAATCAGGTTCCCAGCACCATTCCACCTCTGCCCAGAAATGCACTATTTCTGAGGGGTCCAGAAGGAGGTGGGTAACATGGAGGGAAAGGATGCTGCTGCTGCCGCCACCCACTCAGCACACAATCCAAATTGGGGGCGCAGTGAGATGGCCCATTCACTGCTAGGAATTTGCTCACCTCTGCAGTGGAGGCACAAGAGTCTTCTGTGGCACAAAGCACCTTTCACCATTCTCCAAATGCCTCTTTTAACCTCTGCAACTGTTAACAGATTGCTTTATAACACCACTGTTTTTTATGTAGATTTTGGATTGTGTCTGCTTTTATTTCATGTCAGCCTAAGAGCTAAAAACTACATTATTTTTTATATATATACATACACACACATACATATATATTGTTTATCTGTCTATAAAATAAATGATAGATTTTATAAATACATATATACATTGCCCCAATGAGTTCATATATGTTTCGACAGTAGCATTGCTCAGGAAGCTGATGGAATCCAAACCAGAAGAGTTTTTTGTGAAACAGACCGGCTCTAAGACGGGGCTCTTCCTCCCCAAGCTGGGATGGGCGCAACAGCTCCCAAAGCAACACACTTTGGAGCAGCTCTGGATACTCCTGGGATGGTGAGTATTTACCTGCCTTTGGTTCCAAGACAGCATGGTCTTCCCTTGATGTCACAATCCATATGCAAGAGGCCAGAGTGATTGCTTTTGGCCTGATAGGTGCATATCTGTCAACAGAAGGTGACGTAGAATTAGAAAAAGAAAGATGTTACTCTCACAATTAATTGATCTTACTCATGCAAGATGTCAACTGGTGCATACTCCTGAAATGCACTGGTCGTCAATTGCTTACCAGGCTCAATTCAAGGTGCTGTTTTTGGCCTTCAAAGCCCTAAATGGCTTGGGGCTTGGCTACCTAAGGAACTGCCCTATTTCATTACGAACTTGCCTAGAAGTTAAGCTGCTTGAGAATTCCAGTATTTGCAGAGACCTGCTTGACAGGCGTGCAGGTGAGAACTTTCTCCTGCAGGGCTCCCTTAGAGGTGGGAACAATTTTCATTCTTGCCGCTTTTAGGAACAGTGTGAAGACACGACCCTTCTTTTTAAATTGGCGTACAACAATGTTTAATTTATAGTGATGACTTTAACATTTTGTTTCTATTGTCTTGTTTTATCTAATGATTTAGTTATTACTAATGACTCTACACTTCAATTTGTCTTCACGGATTTTATTATGTTTTAAGAATGCTACCTTGCAATGGAAACACGGGAATGTAAGTAATAAATAAATCGTAACATAAATGAATAATAATAGCCACTTGTTATTGCACTATGGGATATCTTTGCACATACACCCCCAAAAAAAACCCAGAAACAAAAGCAAAAATAAATGTAAATAATTGAAAGAAGGGAAAAAATATTTACCGGCCACTTGCTGATATCATCTGGCCAGATATGAGGTTGATTTGAGGCTGGTTCCTCACAAGTCCTGACAGACAGACAGACAGACAGACAGCAATGAGGAGCTGAAGCACACTCCCAGAGTATTGAACTTAAACATGCCAAGTTCTAACATACTATGCCTCTCACTTTTATTTGCATGCCTTATTCGTAGGACAAAGTCTGTCCCTTTAGTGAGAGACTGACACATCCACAGACACACACGAACATACAGGTACCTGGGATCCTGAGAGCACACAGCACCGGATGTCCTCTTCACAGTGGAGTTGCTGGGGTCTACAGCTGGCGGGTTATAGTCTGGCCACTTGACAAAAGTAGCCAGTGTTTCCTATGAGGGAAACATCTTTCTCAGTGTATTGGTCATAGTATTTCATTGGGTAACACTTTGGAGATACAACGTACGGTATGTACTTCAAACCTAATATAGCCAATACAATAATATATCGTTTAAAAAAGATGGCAAAGTATCCCCCTCAATCCCAGCTCACTCGCAGTACTGAATGAGGCCTTCCCTTCTGAATTTGTCACCTAAGGAGATGTTGTCTAAGCCGTATCAATTTGGGGAAATTAATTCAGGCTTTTCCTCTTTCAATATTGAGAAGGACATTTAGAGATCTTTTAAGCTTGGTTTCATATCCCTAAAGCAATTAGATTAACTTCTCTGGGCTATGGCTGGCATGTAAAATGCAAGCAACTCTTGTGGCAAGAGCTGTAGCACGACAGGTATTTTTTGACTCCAACGTTATATACACGTAATTTGCAGAATGGCCATTTCCTCATTTCTGGAAGAGAGATCGGTGCTGTCGGGCTGCCGGTAGTTCAGTGGAAGATCTCAAAGTGCACTTCAGAGGGATGCCTCTGCTTTCTCACCCATGGGAGGTGGCAAGACATTTTGGCCACACGAGGCAGAACAGCAAAAGGCACAGCAGCCTTCTCAAGCTAACAGCAGTAATTTTATTTATTTATTTATTTGATTAGATTTCTACCCCGCCCATCTAGACCAAAGGTCTACTCTGGGCAGCAGTAAGTATTCATATACTAAAAAAAATCAAGCAAATATCATACAAAAAACCATAAGCAACACCAAAACACTTTCAAAGGAGTAAATCACAGCAGTCCATTAAAAAACCCCACTCAGGCAGCCAGTCACTCAGGGAAAGCTACGCCTGCTTACAGAAGGACAGCAAAGATGGGGGCGAGTCTGGCCTCCTGTGGGAGGGAGTTCCAGAGTCTGGGAGCAGCGACAGAGAAGGCCCTCTCTCCTGTGTCCCCACCGAACGCACTGGTGGAGGTGGCAGGACCGAGAGAGAGATGATCTTAATGTTCGAGCAGGCTCATAAAGGGAGATAAAGGCAACCTCAAACCAAGATTCAAAGGAATTAGCCATGCCCAAAGCAATACTCAGGACTGTTGTGCTCACCGAACAATCCTTGCGCAGAGTCTGAACACACCCAGAGTTATCGTTTTGGACACAGCAGCCTGAATTGCGTTCTTGGTCTCTTTCTTTCTCGATCAGCTTCTCAATCTGCTGGTCCTTTCGGATGCAAGGGGAAAACTTGGCCCCGAGGTGGATCAAGTCAATCTGAAAGGCAAAATGGTGGTGGAAAAATTCTCAGTAAAGAAAAAAAGGTTTCTCTTTCAAGCTTGACCAAATCAGCATCGTGGTGAGTGGTAAGTAACACCAAGGGAAGCCACACACCAGGCATCTTTGGGGGTTAGTCTCCATGTCCCACAGAAGCAACCCAAGGAACCTCTGGATCTCATGCAAAGGTTCCTATCAACCAGAAATGTGCATGTTGTCTCCACCTTAGAAGAAGATGCTTCTCCCCATTTCCTCGGGGCCTGAGTGCCAAATTATTCACTCTCTTGCCACGTCTATGGAACATTCAAAGATCTCAGCTGCCATTCAAACCCACTTCATGCTGGTCAGCTTCCTCATTAAGGTACAAACACAATATGAGAAAGGGCAGCAGCTGCAGTTTTTACACACACAAACCCTCTTACAGGGACAAAGTCTGGCTTTTTTATAGGATAGCTGACAATCACAGCCACAGAATAAGCCTCTGAAATGTAGAAGGGTTGCCACATTAAGAATACTTTGTTTTCTTCCATACTTTAAGCTTGCTTGTTTCAGATACTATGTCTGCTATGAAAAGTGGATTTGAGAACCATCCTGATAACTAGCCAACTGCCAGCTAAGTACTAAATTTTATTTCAGTCTGTAGGCTGTTGCAACTGACAAAAACCAAAAGATCACAAGGCCTTCCTGTTTAGGTAAGATGTGATTTTTTTTCTACACTGTAGACACTCAATTTCCTCTAAACATGAGAAACACTGTCTCAGTGAGAACAATGCACGCAAGAAGGAAGCACAGCCTTTACCGAGCTTGGTCCAATCCAAAAATTCTCTTGCTGGATGTACTTCACACTCTCATATACACCTTTGTTTCTCAGCACCTGTAATGGGATGGAGAAATTGCCAAGTTAATAATCAACCTTCTGAAAGAAAATTCAGACTGGATTTTGTTTTCCAGCTGCAAAGCTCTGATGCGAATGAGAGACTGATTTTAACCCTGTCAGACATATCAAACTGCGGCTTCATACATTCAGGCGATTAATCCAAATAACCCTGACTTGAACTTGTCACATTTTGTTCTCCTGTCAGAAAAATCTGTGGCTATCAGGTTCTCCAGCTGCAGATTTTAGTCTTGGACACCCAGCCAGCCTTTCAGTGGCCTCATTCATTTTACACAGAGCACTGCTATTTATTCCCACCACAAAAGACAGATTTTTTTGGAAGACTCTCCATAAATTTCAGTTCTGCCCGAAAGGGGCCACATCCTCGCTGATAACAGATGGCTGTGAAGGAGAAACATAAGACAGGTTCACAGAGATCTACACTGAGAACCATCATGTTTTCATACACCATTCAAGGTCCTGTTTCTGACACGGTGGGAGCTCCATGTGCACAGCAGTGACCGTGGCATCAACAGCAGCAAGTTGCCATTGACTAAAGGCTTCCTTTGAAGGTTTCCGGGGATACGCACCTTCGTCACATTGTGTATAAGTCACATATACACTGAAATCCCCCTTAATTAGTGGCTATTTGCCTTTAATCAGCAATGATATCACCTCCGTTACATGTATAGAGCTGTGTGTACAGGATATCACCCAGTTAAGTACAAAAGAGCTTGGGATTAGAGTATTTCGCAGAACTCTCCCATGTTGTGTGCTCACGTCATCCAGCATTGCTCTGCTCCCCTACACGACCAATGGCCTGATTCTCAATGGTGTTTTTAACATCTTTCTCTAAAGAAGTGTGACAGATCTGTCAGAGTTTGTTTTCAGAAAATTGGTTAAGGATTATGTCCCTCCAGTGAGCATTGTGAGGAAAGATTAAGTTTATTACCAAGCCAGTACTCATTACATTTTATTAGAACCTGACATTATTATAGCAAAAACAACAGAAAGTCTTGTGACACTTTCAAGGCTGGGAAACTGGATTTGAGATAAATTTTCATAGATTGCAGCCCACACTTCTTTTGCTGCATCTTATTCTGCTCCTTGCTCAGCTCCTGCCCTCACACGAATCCATCTTGCCACCCTATGTCTGTTGCCCTCGATTCCCCCGAAAAAAAGCTGCTGCTCTGGATTTTTAACCGTTAAAAGCACTGAAGCATTAGTTGATGCTTCAATAATTAACATATGCCATCAAGTCAATTCTGAGTTATGGTGACCCTTACCAGGGTTTTCCAAGAGAAGAATCCTGAGAAGAGGTTTACCCTTCCCTTCTTCTGGGGATGCCCTAGGATTGTGCAGCTTGCCCAAGGCCACACAGGCTGGCTCTACTCACAGGAATTGAACCCCCAACCTCTGGCTCTGCAGAGCTATCCTGCCAGCTTATTTGGTACTCTGGAGAGCCCAAATTGGATTTGAACATTGCTTCAGGTGTACTCACTTCACTTTGGATCAGCACAGAAACAGAAAAATACCCCTGCTTCACTTCATTTCCTGACTAAATTCCAAATCCAAAATATGGCCCTAGTTGATTGTATTCTATGCATTTGATTTTCAAAAACCTTGTTAGGGATCCTAAGGCTTTTCAGAGGCTGCTTCAGCAGAAAACAAAATTGGAGAAGGAGGATTAAGATAAAATTAGACTCACTAAGGCTGTTGTCAGATGTTGGGCAAAGCCAACGGGCGCAATCCCATAGGTGCAAATGATCAGGAGAGTGATGATGATATGGACACAGGTGATCCAGTAAGTGAAGTAGGGCCTACAGAGGACAAGGATAAAGCAGAGGGAAGAAAGCGTTAGAAACCAGAATTCGTAATGAAGAATTAGGTAGGTATAAATTGCTAGGGAAAAGATTGTGCCTGAAAAATGGAGAAAAACATTGCTCATCCGATGCATACACGAGGGAGCCTGGAGGAAGGAAGCCAGATGGGCAATATCACCATCTTAAGGAAACAAACAAACAGTAGGTCCCCGTTCTCTAATGCTGGAACGGATGCGGTTTTTCACTGGCATCTATCCATCATCCGCCTAGTAATCTCCTCCTTCCCAAAAACCACAGTGGGTAAGGCTGCTCAGTTAGAGCTGGAAGAACCATGTTGGTGGCTACCTTCAGGATCTCCAGGGGGAGGAGGAGCAGGAGGAGACTTAGGCCACTATCAGTGATTAGCTACTGATCCGTCCATTAGACATATGGAAGCAGTGGCACCATCTGGCAGCACTTGGTGATGGAGTGACAGGGGCAGGAGAGCACAGTCTGTGTTCCCGTTCCTGGATGAACTCCTCTTTGGAATTTGATCATCACTATCAATTAGGAATTCACTCATCAGAAACAAGGCATCAGCAGAATGCTTTAGGGCAGCCATTCTTAATGGGGGTCATATGACCTCCCTAGGGGACTCTGGCACATTTGAAGGGGGCCACAGACTGGGAAAGGTTCTTCCCACACCATCTTAAAAGGTTCGTTAAGCGACTTCTACAATCCTGATTTCTTTCATATTGTGTTTATGGCCATGGCCAAAAAGAAGGTTGAGAAGGGCTGCTTAGGGGATGCTCAAAATACCCTTCCCTCACAAGGCGTGTGTGTGTGTGTCAGCCTAAGGATAGCTGGCAAGTTCATGCCAAAAACAAGAGAAGAACCAGGTATTTCTTGGTTCACAGCTCTTTTTGCCATTATACTAACTTTTAGTGCCACCCACCACACCGGGCAACAGAAAGAATATGTGTATTTAAACACAATGGCTTGTTAAGCTACACTGTTTTTTTAGAGGGCCATACAGACAACAGTGCCCCCCCCCCCCCCCAATGTTATCCTCCTGGCACTACCGGGACACGTCCTGAAATATGTGAGATAAGCTACTGGGCAAAGCAGAAAAATCACCTGAACTAGTCTGAACAGTCTGAACTGGTCAGCTTCAGTCATTCTGTGGAAGAGTGCCTGTTCCCGGAAAAGAAGAGCACCAGAAAGTACTAAGCTTAACAAGAACAGAAGGTACAAAGGAGGTGATTCCCAGAACTTAAAAGAAATGCCTTTCTTAGCCTGCTAGTCACAACGCCACCCTGCAGCATTAAAAGGGGGTTTGATTAATCCAACCTGTCTAAAAACCGTGGCAGAAGAAAGGTGCCAAGAGATCAGTCATCCTTCCTTCAGGTTAGGAGAAATGTACATTTGCAAAGAACCTTAAAGACACTGCAGAGATTAGGAAGGCTCCACCCTTTCAGGAGGGATTCTGCTGCACGAGTGTTGCAAAGAAGCTAATGATAAAAAACTTCAGGAACAAAACATGGCTTCCCAATGCCCCTGCCTAGCCTGCAGCCTGAACAGCAGCCCCTGATGCTTACCTGTGGCTGTCTCCGATCTCCAGCTGAGAGCGTACCACACTGCTGATGCTCCGCCGATACGTCCTGTTCAACCACTTGCCCACCACTCCCAGTCCGTAGTAGCGCTTCTTGCGATCAAAGGCAAAGTGTTTGACTCGAGAGGCAATCCGTGTGCCCCTCTTGGGAATGGCAGCAGCTGCAGCACGCCTGCAAGAGAAGAAGTTCTTGGACTGAAGGCACAGGAGCCAGAGAAAGACGGGCACCATCTATTCCCATAGACGGATGACTCTCTTCCCACAACCTCATGCATGCAGACACAGGTTTCATCAAGAAGTCTGCATTTTATTGACACTTCCTACACTCAGGCACCAAAGTTGGGTTTAGCGTTGTTTTCCCCTGCCCACAGTTCTAGTAGGCACATGGTACATCCCTCTGGGGACAGCCCTCCAAAATCACAGTGCCACCTCCAAAAAGACAGTTTCTTTGGCTGCCACCTGTCACATCTCAAACAGCAGGATTAGGCAGCTGGTTTGGTTTGGTTTCCACATAAAGCTGATGGTAATAGCTCAGATATGACAAAACGTCTCGTGATAACTGAAAGACTGACAAGTTTTATTTGGGACATGACTCTGTAGACGGAAGCCCATACCTTCGGAAGCCTCGGCTCTGGTCCACAAAAGCTGATACCAAATAAAGTCTGTTAATTTTTCAGGTGCCACAAGATTCCTTGTCAGTTTGGCTGCAATAAACTAACATGGCTACCCCAATGGAAAGTTCAGACCTGGAAAAAGTAGTACCAACCCTGTCTTGGTACTCCTTTAAACTAGAATTCAAGACTCACTGCACTGGGTGCTCAGCCTCAGGTGACTTGCCATCCTCTGGCTGAGGAAGCCCTCGGAAGCCCGTGGCAGAGAGGGGCGGGGATTCAAAGACATCATCGGGCATGGAGCACATCTCATCGTGGATGTCCGCCTTTGAAAAAGAGTGAGAAAGGCTGTCAAGGCCTAGCTATGGGCCCTTGACAGGCCTCATCCTTCTTAAATGGCTTATGTGATCGGCCAGCCCAGGCGCTGTCGTGACCACCATTTCATGTATCCGCCCACATCAGCCACATCCCAGGGACACATTTAATGGCTAAGGCAACAACCAGAATGAGGTTTACAGATTAAAAAATGGACTGAAAGTGTCTCTCCCCCCCTGCCCCACCAGGACTGCTTGGAACTGAATGTCACTTTGTGTTATAGGCTATGAGAGAAAGATACATCTCTGAGAGGATCCCAGCAGTACAGCTAAAAGGCTAGTATTGTGATTACTCCTGTTTTCTCTTTCAGTGAAAGTTTTCGTCTTGCCATTCAATACAATCCATTCCAACAAGGAAAATTCAAACAGGGAGTTCAGTCTGGGACGTTTGTGGAAGGGGGCAGGGGAGCACAAAGAAACAATTCTGCCGCTACCCATTATTATGAAAGGAACAAGCAAAGATCAATGCGAGGGCAGGCAGGCACTGTGTGATGGTTTCTGAGCAGGGAACCCCAACGTTACCAACAAGATCAATACCAAAAGGGAGAGAAACAATACCATCCTGCAAGGAGGTCAAGCCCAAGGGCAAACCCCGGGACACTGGAGCCAGACAAATCTGCTGACATCCATCCAGATGCCAGCTACAGAGAGGGCACCTCTTCATTGTCCCTTCCAAGGGAGCAGGTGGAGCTGGAATTTCCAGGAGGCTGGAAGCTGTTGGGAGCTCAGTCAGTGCTGCTATTAGGACCCTTTCAAGGGAAACCATCAAATGCCAGACACCGGCTGGTGAAATCAGGAGTGGGAAATGCACCGCTTGTTAGCTGCATGCAGTGCCTGCCTCGTCTTGCACTTCCTTATATATCTGCCGCATCCTGCTGCTGCTGAACTACAGTAAGGGCAGCAGCAGTTGCCTTAAAACATCTCAGGCAGAACCCTCTTGCCCCAGTCCGAGGGTGGAAGGCCCTATAGTGCGGGCTTTCCCAGCGCTCAAGCAAGAAGGTGTCCTTCAGGACCTCTCTGAGCCAAGCCTAAGCTCTGCTGGGATCAATAAACAGAGGCACCCACCAGCTTGTGCAAAGGATTGTGGAAGCTCTGCAGGCTCTCCCACAATTCTCCAGAGGTACCAGCTAGCCTGCAGACAAATTGCACACCACTGGCCATGACTGGGGAAAAGCCGTCACAATTGGCCTTTAAAGCCAAGCACATGGGGAGCACCTGCCTTATTTCCAAGCTGATTAGTGCTTGCAAGAAGTTCCCTATGGCGCTCCTCTCCTTGTAAACAACATGAGTGCTCCCTGTGTGCCTTGTTTTAAGGCCACCTGCAGAGGATTTTTTTTTCCTCCCCTGCTGCTGCATCATCAACATTTCACAGCACAGTCATAGTGGAAAGTCTGCCCTCCAGTGTCTTCCAGGGAGCAAAGCACCCCGCACTGGATAACAAGCAATTAATTGTTCAACACCTCTCCACACTGGAGAAGAGGACCAGACGGAGGTTTAGGAAGCAAGAAATCAGAATCCCAGAGGGACTTGCTGAGATAACGCAACATTTCTTCCCAGGACGAGATTGAGTCTGGGGGAAGGGTGGTCCCAAGAGAAAGGGAGGAAAGCCATGGGAGCCTGATAAGGAAGCTGGGCAAGATTGCCATGGAACCATGCTTGCCTTACTGAAGAAGGAGGAGTCATAAGTATCCATGCCATCCACCACATCGTCGTCCATGAAACTGGGGTAAATAAAGCTCCTTTTGTTGGCCCTCCGCTTTGGTGCTGAGGACTCCAGAACAGGACGCCCCTTTCACAGAGAAAACAAACGAAAAGAGTGGATGGTCAAATGTAGGCAAGAGGTTTCAGTTAGGTCCTTCTACAGCACTCCACTGTGAAGAGGTCGGGGTGGCCACTGGGCCAACCAGACATTTTGGCTGTCAGCTCCCAGAATGTGGCCAATAAGATTGCGGGCATTTTCTTCACCCAAACACCGGAAGGGCCAAATATTCTGCTCCCCTCACTACCCTCCTCCTGGAAATGTAACAAGCCTTGATGGAAGAAGAGGCGTGGAAAGGAGGAATCCAGATTTCATGTCACAGCTGAAAAAGTCTGCTGTCATTAGTAGGCACCACACAGAGCTGCTTGACGCCAGGACAAAGCAAGATCAGCACCCTCTTCACCACATCTGCCTTTCCTAGGCCACCTGCCTTCCAAGGTCACTTTGGGTCCCTTTCAGGAAAAAAGTGGGATATCAATATTTTTAAAAAATAAATTCATACCTATGCAAACATTGGTTTCTGAATATTAGGTCAGCAGTTTGGCATAGAAAAAAAAATCCAACAGCTTCCCGAGCCAGTTGCTCTCCATCCCACCTGGCGACATTTCCTTCATGCCATGGAACAGTGCCACCTCATAACGCTTGCCCTGGCAGCTCATGAGACTGTGACTGGCATCTCACTGGTGTACCTGTCATGGGATCCCTGACAGGTATGTATAATGATATGAAGACAGCGTAAGTTTGATGGTAAGGAACACGTCTGAAGTTGACACACATATAAATAACAGAGTAGTGATTTACCCTTCCCTTCTTCTGTGGATGCTCTGGGACGGTGCAGCTTGCCCAAGGCCACACAGGCTGGCTCTACTCACAGGAGGCACAGGAGGGAGTTGAGAATAAGAAACTCTAGTCTCACTGGTCAGATGTGAGCTTAGTAGGTGATGACTGGAAATAAGATCTTAAGATATCAAATTTACCTTTTTAAAAAAATGACTGAAACTACATCAACGTTCACTAAAATTAGGATTTAGTGTGGAATTCAAGTTTTACCAGCTGAATATTCAGAAAAATTAATGACATCACTTGCAAACTAGGGGTTTGCTTTGAATATTTGCTTCAATCATACGAACAAGTTTTTACTTTTTGTCCACGCTGAGCACACTGATAAAATTTCAGCACTGAAAAAGTGTATGGTCGCCTTTGTGCGAACATATCTTCAGATGTCAGCAGAACAGCTGTAAACTTTTAATCCATAGCAAAATACAAAATAATAAATACCCCCCTTTTTGGTTGAGTATGAAGCCAGAGAGTTACAGCATCACCAGAGTGTACCTTGTAAGAATTGGAGAAAGATGGCCATTCTATTTTCCGCTCAGGATGAAATTCTATATACCAGCTACTATCAGATTTCACGTTTCACTGTTGATGAGCAGAAGGATAAGAAGACAGAACACATAGAGAGACAGTTCCTTCTGAAAGAGTATGGCCACGGGCAGAGTTCAAGATAGGAGCTTATAGCCACAGAACAGAAAACTCACTCTGATTATAGCTGCGGCCGCCTTGAAACTCATGTGAGCTACCGACTCCCTCTTCCTGCGGGGCATGCGAGTGTAGCCAGACCGTGTGCTGCCAAACGATGTCAAGGAGATGACGCCAGGGGTCAGAGGAGGTACAACAGGATGTGGGGTACGTGGGCGATCCACTTCATCTGGGTGCCGAAAGGGCCGGCCTCGGGCAAGAGGGTCCACAATCTGGAAAAACCAAAGCTATTGAGCCAAAAGCTACCCAGGCAAGTTAACTGCTGCTATCCTGTTTTATTACCCTTGCCCCGCCCCACCCTGGAATGTAAGGGTCGCATTTTAAGCACAACAGCAGTCTTGTGAGGTAGATCCATCAAATCACTCTCAGTCTCTCAGCCCTAAGGCCAAGTACAACATCACTGATGGACACAGGAAGCTGCCTTCTATCAAGTTACACTGTTGGTCCATCATCTATCATAGTGTGCTCTCCTCTCTGCAGAGTTTGGAAATGTTAACTATTTGGAACAACACCTCTCATAATTCCCCAGCCTGCATGGCTGGTGGCTCTGGGTGTTGGGATGCACAAGGACACTTTTCTAAGCTCTCTACGTCTGACTGCCGGTAGCTCACTGGTGTCCTGGGTAGATCTTTCGCATCCCCTGCTACCTGAGCCTTTTACCTGAAGACACCTGGGATGGAATTTATGACCTGCCGCCTGTGAGGCACGCATTCTACTGCTTAACTAGAGAGAGCCAAATCCTGAGCACAGAAGTCAACAGCCTGCCCCTGTCAAGCCACCACCTCCACCAGGATGGGATGCTTGATGTCCAAGCCAAAACCCCGCACTCTGACCCTTGCACTTGATTGGTTCTCTTGGCAATGACACCCAAGAGGACAATCACCACCTCCACATGAACTGGCCTACCTTGGGCATCTTCTTTGGCTTGGGAGACTCTGTGCCTTGGAAGGAAGGGACTTCTTGGCTGGGCAGCTCCATTTCTCGGTAGGCAGGTTTGAGTTTTCCATACCGCAGGCTGCAGTGCTGCAGGCTCATGCGCTGCCAGTGCTGCCGCTTCCCATCCCAGTTGTTGCTGACTCCGAACCACTGGGCTGCCCCTCTGGGAGTGGGAAACAGAAAACAAAGGACTCGCTTGAGCACTCTTGCTCAGAAGTAACCCTATGTCAAGACTGCAAGTGTTGCATAGGTAATAGTACTGAAGTGGTACTTGGGCTGTATAACATGAAATGTTGCAATATGTTAAAATAACCAGCAAAAAGTGGAGGGGGAAAGCAGGGATCAAAGCGCTTTGATCTCTCCCTCCCTCCTTACTTCCGTGTATAAAACGACCCTCAATTTTTCCTCTAATTATTTTAGGAAAAAGTGTTGTTTTATACACAGAAAAATACGGTACTCCTTTAGTTTTACACTGGCATAGTATCTCTTTTATCTCTCAGGTGCACTAATCCAGTTCACCTAAACAAAAGCTAGTGCCTGCCATAGGGGCAACTTGCCAGCCTCATAATTTATAGGGTTAGTACTTTGCCATCCTGGTAAAAAAAAAAAAATAGATTTTTCCACTTAAAATATTTTGACCATTTATAGAGGACCATAACCTACCAGCCTAGCAAAATAAAATAGTTGACAGCTGATGGGAAAGATAGCATTGGTAAAGGATATAAACAGGAGCCAGAAAAGATAGTCTTGGCAAGGAGTACCTGTAGAGGGGAGGAGACTCTTCTTGGGCGGGAGGATTTTTTTTTTTTTTGCAACATTATAGAATTATGCTGATGTGATCTTGCAACTGATTATTCTTTAGTTCATTAAAACTTAATTGTTAACGTTACTTCATTGAGAGCTATTAAACTTAGTTATTATACTCCTGTATTACTTTTGTTAAGTATTTGTAATACTTCAATTAAGTTCCTATTAATCCACTTTGACGCACAATAATAAGTTTGTTAAAATACTTACATTTCATTAATTTTCCACAGTTATATACCTAAAACATCATATTAAGTTTTTTGTAACTACAATTTTTGGATATTCAATACACAAAGAACAATATTACACAAATATATCTGCTTGCACGTACAGTACTTGTTCAATAAAAAGAAGGAAAAGTAGAGATTTTTCTGGACATTCAGTTTATCTGTCTTGCATGGGCAAAGAGCTTCAAGGACATCCAAAAGAACAGAAAAAATTGTAGAAGGTGCAAAATATTTGTTTGGTTCATACTAGAACTAACCCATGCAGGGAACTGCTGGATAGCTCTGTGGCTTAAGCATCTGGCTGAGGAGCCAGAGGTTAAGAGCTCAATACCCTGCTGTGCCTCCTTGACAGGGACTGGTTCTCAAACTGGGGACCCCAGATGTTCCTGGACTGCAATTCCCAGAAGCCTTCACCACTTACTGTGCTGCCCAGGATTTCTGGGAGTTGCAGTTTGGGAACCACTGGAGTAGATGATCCATAGGGATCCTTCCAGCTCTGTAGTTCTAAGATTATAAATGAACACAGACCTCTGATTTTTCCTAGAAGTCTATAAAGGTCTATAGGGTTCTTAGAAGCTGTTCAGGTGTCAGACTTTCTGACCCGACACCTAAATACTGAGGACAGAGGTCAGTGACTTACACAAATTCCACCAATCCACTTTTCTCCACAAATTCTGTCCAGCCTTACCTCCCAGAAGGACTGGCCAACACAGGGAGTATTTCCACATGGTGGCAGCACAAAAGTTGGAGGTGCCTACCCTCAATTCAGTGTCTGTTATTCACCCTCTGAACCCAAGGAATTGGTTCAGCTGGCCTAAAACAGGTATCCAACATGTGTCATATAAGCCATGCTTATTATTAGACAAGCAACCAGTTTTTTTAACATACAGTAGTGGTGGTGGGGAAGCATCTTGGAAATTCAACAAAGCAAACACAAACCACCACTAGAATTCCTGTCCTCTGAAGATGCCAGCCACAGAGACTGGCGAAACGTTAGGAAGAAAAACCTCCAGAAGAAAAAACTAAAACAACAATCGGATCCCAGCCGTGAAAGCCTTCGAGAATACATAATCTTCTTCATTTCCCATACTGGAAAAATCTTTTTTTTTCTCACCTAGAATAGGACCTGGGAGGTGACATTCATAAAAATGGCAAACTGCACTCCTCCAGAGGCTTCTGACAGCATGATTCCCTCCATTTTTTCTCAAAGGGCAAAGGAGGCATCATCCTCTAAGTTTTGGAGTCAAATAAAAATGGGTACCAGCCTGTCAGAAAATACACCCCCCCTCCCTACTAAAAAGCAATAACAGACCATCCAACATTCTGTTGTCACACTGAACAGCACGTCCCTTTAAGGTCTTCAAAAGTTATTAAGAAGTTATCAGCCCAGGAACATAGTAAAATGGTGGCCCAAAGATCCTTACTTGCGGATGCTCTGGGATAGTGAGGTTTGCCTGTGTAAGCCAGGATGTCTTTCAAAGTTGCTGTCTTGCCTTTTCACTCTCGATTCTTGGAGGCTGACGCTCTTCTGTAAAACTGGGTTTTTCTTCAAAAGCTGGAATAAATATTGAAATCATAAGAAAGAAAGAAAGAAAGAAAGAAAGAAAGAAAGAAAGAAAGAAAGAAAGAAAGAAAGAAAGAAAGAAAGAAAGAAAGAAAGAAAGGTGACTGAGACAGACACGGAACACCTAGGGCTAATTATCCTTAAGTCTCTCCTTGTTATGAAATGTCCACCACGGAGCAGTGGTCACACTTTTTTTTTAATCAAGGAGAGAAAAAAACAAGGATTTTCTCTAGTCCTTAGCTAGACACACTACATTTCTATTAAGAGAGGAGTAAATGTTTGTGAGTGTACGTATACAGAGTGGTTTGTAAGCCTGATCTCATCAAACGTGGCTCTTGACAGAGTCAGCTGTTCTTCCTTAAGTTCCTCCTTAAGTCTGGTTGCCCAGCTCCAAAGCTGGTTTAATAAATCTTAAGTATTAAATTTGAACCCCACATTTAAGTTTCACTCCAGCCTCTGAACAGCCAAATCCTCAGAAAGGAGGGTCTTGAAATATGTCTGGGGAAGAAGATATGGGGGCTTTGGTGGACCTCCAGACAGCAATGGGGAGGACATCTGGTTGTTTCTTTATGTGTTGGCGCAAGGAAAATCTTGCATGACATTATACTTGAGTTTAATTAAAGATTAAGACAGGAGATGAGGGAAAACAATCTCTTAGATCAGTGATTCCCAATCTTGGGTAACCCAAGGGTGTTCTTGGATTGCAACTCCCAGAAAACCAAGTCAGCACAGCTGCTGCTGGTGAAGACTTCTGGGAGTTGCAGTCCAAGAACACCCCTGGGTTACCCAAGATTGGGAATCACTATCTTAAACAATGAACTCAGTCAGAGACTAAACTTTTAAGATACTTAACAGCAACAAGAGACATCCTCTCCATATTCCAAGTAACCATAGAAATTAGACACGTGCACCATCTTCAGAGAAATAGTTTTGCAATTCCCGGGTGGGGGGACCATGGGGCAGAGCAAGTTGCTACTGTTCACTCTTAGGGCAAAACAAACACCACAAAGGAGCGGCTTCACAAAACTTTACTGCAATGTTGTTATACTTTGTGTGTTTATGACTGTGGAAGGATGACTTTTGTATTGGCTTGGAGTAAACAGGTCACCTGACTAGGGAGCTCTGTAGCTCCACCCTCTCTGTAACCATTTACTTTCCCCCCTCCATTCATAATCTTCCCCCCCCCCCATAGAAATTTGTATAACATCACAGACCTCGAGTACAGATCATGTCAAGGGGGCTTCTGTCTCCTACTAATGGAAACTGAAAACCTGATCAGCTTGCACAGATAATTGTAGTTATTCATACCGTCGTTCGGCTGCTTTCACTTTCTCCCTCCATGGGTGGAATCACGATGGAGAGGTTGGGGGGCTTCTTGCTCTGTAGGCGGCTGCTGCTGGTACTCGAGCGGCTGCTTCCATTCTTGTCACTGTCAGCCATCTTGGACAGGATGAATTAGTCAGCCTGAGGTGAAGAAAGTAAGTTCAGTTATATACCACCACAGAGCTTCTTGAGCCAAACTTTCAACCTAAGCAGGCGGGTTAAAAATTAAGCTGATCACTCAGAGACAACTTGTAACCATGTTAATCTGTGGCAGCAGAAACCATTAAAGGTTCTGTGGTGTCTCAGGGATCAATGCATCTCTTGAAGAGAGCTACTTAGAGATCATGGCTAGGGCTGATGGAGGTGGCCGTCAAGAGGACCACACATTTCCCATTTTTATTTTCATCTCTCACTATTATAGTCCTTTTAGCTTTTGCTGGGCTCTTTGTGGTGAGTGGCATATGTGTCATCAGCAATGTTCTGTGTCCAGCATCTTCAAAAACTTTATGATATACCATCTTTAACTGAATGCCATTCGATTTCACTCTGTAGCCACTGCACCTATTGTTCTGAATATTTACAGTGTACTTAAGAGGGACACCTCTATGATGTGTTTGTGTGTGCGTGTGCGCGTGTGTGTGCAAAGCATACATATATACAGTACAATAAAGCATGCATACATTGTGTGTGTACACACACACAATATATATATAGTGTACACACACACACACACACACACACACACACATCCCTTAGGCCACAATCCTACTGCTAGGCACAACTTGAGCAGATTCACTTAAGAGTTGATTTGCCATTCAGCAACTGATTCAATAGGTCTACTAAGACTGGAAATATCAATAGGATTAAGGCCTGGACCCCCCCATCTTTTTAAAATCACCAACAAAAATCAACTTCAGAGCAACAGCTTCCTGAACATAGCTTTTTGAAATTCTGTAGTCCCCTCCCCACCGGGGCATATTTGTCATGTTCATATAAACTGTCCCCAAAGAAGGAGGTAATTGAATCTCTTTCCCCCAAAAAACATACAAATTGTAAAACTCTTGCACAGAAAAACCAACACCAATTTGTCTGAATGTTAGCAGACCTTATTTCTTTGAAAGAACGTATCTGTGCTTGCAAATCTAATCTAATGCTAAAGAGGGAGGGCAGGGCAGAAGAGAGGAGCAGATGTTATAGTTATGAGACAAGACAAACCTTTATTAGCATAAAGACAATTGTCTTGTCTTATAGTTATGTGATGATTTCCCAATGACAGTCAATAGGAAGAAATAAGGTCTCTGAGATTCTGGTTCATGCTGGGTGAACTTTTAAGCAGTCTAAGCCAAAAAGGCTTTCCAAATTGCCAAAATGGGGGCCCAAATCAACTTTAACAGGTTCCACTTTTGCACTATTTTTAGGGCAAAAGTTCTTTCCCAATCAGTCCAAGCAGGTTTACACAAGGAAATCCCAGGTACTTTCTTTGCTTATCCCAGCTTACTCAGGTTAGCTGGTGATCCCATTATTTTTGCAGGTGTAAGGGACAATCAGCAGGCTAAGATTCATATTAATAAGGTTATTATGGCTACAGGCTTGGGGGGGAGAAAAGGTTGGAAAGGCTCTGGACAGGATTAGCTGTAGGCAGTAGGTCAGTTAGGGTTTACAATACAGCTCTTAAACGGTCACACCACTTTGCAGTTGGAGTTATTTAGGTTAGGCTGTCTAAGAGCCCAACGACCTGTCAATAGTAGCACAAAAAGGGCCAAAACACCAGCACAGCTGGCCCAAGGAGACAGGTTACATTAGTGGCCAAACAACAAAATCTTTTGGGTAATAAAGCTGATAGAGATCTAGTTACTGTAGATTTCAGATCACGGACACAGTTGCCTCTAAGCCTCCACTGAAATACCACAACGGACCAAACAACATTTGTGTTATCCCTAGTGTAAGACCTAACGATTTGAAAACTTTATTGTAAACATGGTTTGAAACCAGTTTGGAAGCGAAAGATTTGTATTTCTGATTTGGCGTCATCATTCATGATTTGTTAGTTAAGTGATAGATTTTTTAAAAAAACCTAGGAATTGTTGCAATATCAGTACGAGGCTGAAAACCTCCCCAGTAGGCCACCACTCTTGAGCCTGAACTTCAGAATTTGCGGAAAGGCAGAGAGAGCCATTCAGGAGCGTGAACGGTCAGATCTACTATTTGTGGACACTGGCCTCAATATTGCATCAAATATGCAATCAGGGCACTCCATTCAGCCTTTCAGTTGGGCCGTTCCAACCAGGTTTAGCCCTCATGCTTTTCCACTATTAAAACACAGACGAGCTTCATGTCTAATAGGTGAAATTCATTGTTAGGAATTGGGACTACTAATTTCTGGACTTATGGTTTTCCAAAAAAGGGAGACAGCAAGCGTGGAAAGTATGGAAATATAATGCAAACAGAAGGCCCAACAGAAACACCAACACAGGCTATTTTGCTCAGGACCAACCCAAGTTATTTTGCTGCCTAAGGCAAAAGACAAGATGATGATCCCTTCCCATTTCCATGCGCAGAAGCTAACAAGATTGGAACTTGCATCTTACTTCAACATAGTTATGGGAGAAATTGTCCTCCACTGTACCTGAAGCCAAAAGATTGTTTAGGGGTCTAAGCTGAGTTCATAGGATCATAGAATATTAAAATTGGAAGGGGACTATAAGGCCATTGAGTGCAACCCACTGCTCAATGCAGGAATACAAGGATATCTGCCAGGTGGTTGTCTAAATTTCTCTTGAATGCCTCCAGTGTTGGAGCACTCAGCATCTCTCGAGGTAATTGATTCAATTTTCGTACTGCTCTAACAGTTAGGAAGTTTTTCCTGATATTTATCTGAAATCTGGCTTCCTGTAGGGACGTGGTGGCGCTGTGAGTTAAACCGCAGAAGCCTCTGTGCTGCAGGGTCAGAAGACCAGTAGTCGTAAGATTGAATCCACGTGACGGAGTGAGCTCCCGTCGCTTGTCCCAGCTCCTGACAACCTAGCAGTTCGAAAGCATGCAAATGCAAGTAGATAAATAGGTACCACCTCAGTGGGAAGGTAACGGCGTTCCGTGTCTAGTCGCGCTGGCCACGTGACCACGGAAACTGTCAACTGACAAACGCTGGCTCTACGGCTTGGAAACGGGGATGAGCACCGGTGTCTAGTCTTTGGCTTCCTGTAACTTGAGCCCATTGTTGCGTGTTCTGCACTCTGGGATGACCGAGAACAGATCCTGCCCCTCCTCTGAATGAGCCTTTCAAGCATTTGAAAAGTGTTATCATATTTCCTCTCAGTCTTCTTTTCTCAAGTCTCAACATGCCGAGTTCTTTCAGTCTTTTTTCAAGGCTGACTTTCTCAAGGATCATAAGGGGGCTTGGTTTCCAGCCCCCTGATGATCCTTGTTGCCCTCCTCTGAACTTGCTCCAATTTGTCAGCTGTACAAAAGCTCCGTATGAAAGCTCTGTTCAATACCAACAAGGAACTCCTGATGGTTCAAGTACCCTCTCCTCCAGCATTTGTAGACTGAAGTGGCTCATTCCACCTAATGGTAGGGCTAGTCCTGAAATCAGGAACCTGCTGGACATCCAAACAACAGCAATATCTAGAAATTCCAGAAAGGCTTTCAAGGGCTCTTGCCACTCATGTGTTGCGATACCGCTTATGTGCCCACCAGGATGCTTCTCATAAAGTAGGGGTGGACAACTTCATGGCGCTAGGGGACTGCACTGTCCCCCTACAAATTTTCTGGGGCCAAACCTACCACCACTGTCGCAGCTGTTTCCCAACTTTGGAGGCCACTGTGGGAGCACTATGATGCAGAAGGATGCCAGAAGAGAGTCCCTTCACAACACACAGCCCTGTAAGGCTGCAGAACAGAGCATTTTATGGGGTTCTGTCCCAAACACTTCCACTTCTGATTTCAGCAGTATGCAGAAAAGAAGATACAGAGAGACAACCTGTATCCCCAGCCCCATCACACAGGCTGCTCAGCATGAACGGTTGATTTTTGAGCCACAGTAAATGGCAATCGATAGAGTGACAGACTAGGCACATAACGTAACATACAGACACAGCAAACAGGAGGCCAGAATGAGGTAAAATAACAACATTTAACTTTTCCTCTGCTATTTGCATGGAAAAGTTCTGAGTCATAAGTTTAGGCAATTGCAAAAGTGTGTATTCAAAAGACAATTCCACCTTCTAATAAAAAGTGTGTTTCCTTCCACAGAGACCTGAAAGCAAACTCATCATCAGTAATGAAAGAAATGGCCACGAGAGGGTAGTACCAGACTCTTTATGCTTTCTTGGCTAGTCTCCTGATATAAACAACTATTTTTTGTGGCACCTTCAAGTCTTACTGTGTGGGTACTGAAGACTAAAACTGTAAACAGCAAGGCCAAGTACAGCCCTGTAGTATTTCTATGTAAAGTTCAAATGTAAACATGATAAGCGGATGGTCTTGTTATGACGGCTGTAAATGTCAGGGATCAAACCATGGTTTGCATGGCATGGCTTCTGAGCCCAAGTGTTTTTCCTTTCCTTCCAGTACTAGACCTCAGCCAACTTTCCACAACCTGACAGTCCCAGCATCTCCACTCAGCATGGCCTGTGCAGGGTGGAGATGATGGCGCGTATAGTCAAACACGTGTCAAGAAGGGTGACTTGACCTTTTGCAGTTTTAGTCATCTGTGCAGCATTCTTCTTTCCTGAAGAAAAGGATTTTCCCCCCAAAATCGGTGCTTCAGGTTTTGAATATTTTTCCCACAGAGGGTCCTGCAACAACCAATCTGGTGTCCTTTCTGGCTTTTTATTTTCCTCAGCTTTTCAGGTGTTTTTAGCTTTAAAATTTTTTTCACCTGTTTTATTTAGGTCAGACTTAGAGAAATATGTGGCGCTGCCAATACTGCTGGGCTGTATCTCCCCTCACTCACAGCTCCATTTGTTATGACCACTGGCACTTGTAGTCCAATAAAATCTGGAGGTCAAGAGGAATATGATGACCCCTGGTTTAGATGCTGTAACTCTTACTACATGCTAAAATGACTAAATTCAAAGTGTCAATACTTTGGACATACCATGAACAGATGACAAGGGGAAAAAAAGGAAGGCAATAGGAAAAGAGGAAGACTGAATATATGACGGGTTGACTCACTAAAAGAAGCCATGGTCTTCGGTGTGAAAGACCTGAGCAGGACAGTTAATGACAGGACCTTCTGGAAATCATTAATTCACAGGATTGATCCATGTCAAAAGCAACTTGACAGCACATAACAATTCTAGAATTGCCCTTTAAAGCTTATCTTAATAGATTAGTTCTTTTATGATGTTTCAAATGCTTTATTTTAAATGCTCCTGATCGTATTTTTGAAATAAATAATTGTACAAACAAACAAACAAATGAAATAGCATTGTTGATTTTCTAGCTATCTTACAGCAAGATTCCCTCTTCTCCCTTGGAGCAGATCCACAGCATTTTTAAGCTAGTATCTCTTGGGAGCGCCTTACAGATATCCTAACAATATCAAGTGAGATGCAATCATAACATGTATAAGGGGTGCCTCTCAGGAGGGGAGTATTTAATAGATAACCAAACACTGCAAGCATTCAGAACAGGTATCCTGTATGGAAACAGTCAAGAGCTTTTTGGGCAGGCAAGCAAACGGTGCTCCTGCCAAGGAAGCACCAAGGGATGGAAGCACTAGCTGCTAGTCTCATCTATAATGCATTGAGTCTTGAAGGAAAGAAAATGTTTATGCAAGTCGATACCAAGCCACAAAGAGGAATGCAACGGATGCCTATAATACTGGGGGTCCCCAGGACTGATGCAAGAGGCGCCACTGCTTTTCTAAATACAACTCCACATGCACTTTCCTGAGTTGGGTTTTCCCGCAGGATGAAGGGAATAGAAATGCAACAACAAGAATCAAGTGGTGCTTGAGATATTTCTCAACTTAGGCTGCAACCCGACACAGAGGTAATTGGAAGGACCAGATAGATGCACTCCTGTAGCTTTTAACATGTGCTGCCTTCAAGCCCACAATGGCCATTCCCCTGATGCATTTCCCCACATATCTGGCTTCCTGTTACCAGATAGTTAGGATGTGAGAAAAAGCAGGGACTTGTGTTTTATCTGGGTACGTGCAGTTGTTTGGGTGTCAGGTGTGCTTTTTGGCGACAAACTTTTATGCAACCATACATGCTCTAGAGGCTCATCTATTAAATCTATAAGGATGCAAGAGGCACCCTGCTGGAGCAAAGGCCAGTCTAGCTTAAGACTCTCTTCACAGAGTAGTCAAAAGGCAGGGATGTGGAAATTTTGGTGCTCTAGATATCTTGGACTTCAAATCCCTGAACCCACAGTCAGCACAGCCAATGGTGAGAGACTATGGGTGGTGTAGTCCAGAACACATGCTGGGCCAAAAGGCTTTCCACCCCTTGTCTACAGAAGTACACAAGTAAGACATAAACACAGCAGTCCTCCCTGGGTATTATTGTTTCTCAGCAACTGGTACTCAGATGTCTACTGACCCTCACACCAGAGACAATCAATACACAGCCATCTTGACCAGCAGCCATTAATAGCCTTATCCTCCATGAGCTGTCTAGCCCCTTTTAACACTGACCACACTGGCGGCCATCAATGCGTCTCAACAGCAGTGAATTCCATAATGTGATCATTAGCTGTGCAGAGCAGTACCTGGGGTGGGCAAGCCATGTGTCTCAGCCACACTAATCAAAACCAAAAATTGAGCAATAAAGCAAAAAAAAATGTGAAAGCTGCATTGGAGCATGAGTCTGACAGGTGGTCTGCAAACAGTCTACAGAGCTCCTTAGGTAGTGGCTATTATAAACCACTACAGAATTTGCTGCTGGGTGCTATTATTTAATTATGGCAAGGATAAATCAGGAAGTAATATTTATTTCAGATTGCATATGGAATTTAACTACAAGCTAATGTTGTTAATCCTCTGAAGCTACACTGCATTTTATTACTCATCTTTGTTTCCCAAGCTTCCTTTGCTTTTTCTTGCCAAGGGTTTGTAGCCACTGGAGTATTCATAAGCTTTGGCCGATGGTTAATAACCATCAAGCAAAGACATTTTACTTGGCCCCATGCATCAAAAACTTAGCAGGGCTGCTGAACTTTGATGGCAATAATTCCTCAAAGCTGCATGATCAAGTAATATAGAGAAAAATAAAACACACACGCAACCCTGGGTGCCTTTTCCTTACATACTGTACAGCTACTAGCTTGGCATGGACCCAGCAGCAAAAAAAGGAGGAGAGGGTGGAAAGCATCAAAACAGGAGAGGAAGTTTACCTTTCACCATTCCTGGAGGGAGACAGGGAAGAGAGATTTGTTTTCTGTTAGCAAGGAAGGCAGAAAAGAAGCCAGATATGGCAGCTGCAATCTCTGCTATTTTGGTGCAAGAGAAGGAGTTGGGAGACGCAGGGGTGGTGAGAGAGAAGGTCACTCCAGGCAAAACAACAACAGATCGCAGGGTAGTTCATCTGAACAGGGTCAGCAGCAGATGTCTGTGAGCCCCTGCCCGTGCTGCCACATTGCTGACATATTTCAGCTGGTTTCCATAACAATGGAAAGGCTTACCCTGTTCACTGTGTCAAGCCACTACAGTGAACGCAGGGCCAGCTTAAGAGAAAATATAAAATAATATAAAAGATTCCACACAAAGTCCCTGGACTTGTGGGAGGCAAGCAAACACATCAGGGTGGCAAGGCAAAGCATAAAGCCTTACTTGATGTTCGACGCACAGCACGAACGAAAGCCTCACTACCTCAAAACCAAGAAGTGGCAACCCAGAAGAATGCACTCCAGGACCAGCTGTTTTATGTCAGCTGGTGCTTGGCCAGTCAATCTTTGTATGGTTGCCAGTTGCCACTCACTCTTGTGAGTGCTAATTTACATCTTGGGAGTCTTTGAGGACTCAGCAACAGGTGTGTGAAGACCACGACTCCAAGCTCCATGAGTCCAAAAGGCACAAGGATATTGATATGGTCTGGGGCTGCTAAGAGGGATGAGACACTATAGTATAGTACACAGCAGAAGCGAGAGAAGTTCCTTTTTTGGCCTAAAACATCCAGAATTATAGCTGTAATACCCCAAAAAGTAACATTTCCAAGTTCTGGTACACAGATAACCCTCTGGGACAATCTTTGCCTCTCACCACTCTTTCTCCTCAAAAATTAACCACAGACAGGGACAAGGCTGAGGTAGCACTACAAGGCTTTCTTCTTAGTTGGGGCTGAACCCATGGTTTTAAGCTCTGAAGAGCTAATCCTGCTGAAAAGGAAACCATGGTCTTTCAGGGCAAACCCAACTCTGCTCTGGGTAACGGAAACCAACCGCCCTGCAGATTGCTAAACTGCAGCTGCCCATATGCCTCAGGATAGGTGATGGCTAGGAATCATGAGAGTCACAGTCTACCAACAGCTGGAAGGTCACAGGTTGCCCACACATGGTCTAGGGGAGCAGAAGGAACCATGGGGAGAACTCCTGAACTGCTTCTTCTGGCACCAGGAGGGAGAGAGATATGACGACGTATGTACAGTACATGAGAGAGAGAGAGAGAGAGAAAGAGAAAGGGGGGAAGGGGGGAGTGATTTAAGGCTAAAGGTCCAGTCCTTGCTCTGTTTCCAATTCTTTGTTTATTTACAGGAAGCATAAAGAGAGGTGATCCCCAAGTTGCAGTTTGCCACTCTTTTAGGGCTGCTGCCTCTTCCTCCTCTGTCCCATCAGTGAGGCATGGAAGGCTCAACACTTAGGATGGTTGAATGTCTTTTTAAGGAGGAGAGTCCTCCATTTCAAGAGTTGCCACAGGGAAACCCTTCTTCTGAAGATACCTCAGAGAGCCAAGTTCAGTTTAAAAAACCTTTAGGATCATGGTCACTGATATGGTTCACAGATAGTCAGGACCACCGAAAGATTCAAGAAGGCACCCAGCTCATGTGCTCACCGTCTTCCTCACTATGGAGAGGCACTGTAATTCCACGCTGATTCTAATCCCTTAATTCTGCACCTGCACATATAAATTAGCAGATGCAATTGTATGTGTATCATTGTTACCTTTTGTTCTTTTTTTGTGATGTGGTCACCTTGGCTGGCTAGATAAGCTCAGTGAATTGAGCATTTGGCTGCAGAGCCAGGGTTTGGAAGTTACAGTTCCCCACTGTTCCTTCTTGCTTTGGGCAAGCTGCACAGTCTGAGAACGCCACCAGAAGAAGGAACAGGAAATCACTTCTGCCTACTTTACACCTAGAAAACCCTGGAAAGGGTCCCCATAAGTCAGACTCAACTTGACGTCATATAATTATTAAGTGACTACCTTACATACATTACTGTGCTTTCCCAAACTTTCCCTGCCCCATGACTGTTGAACTGGCAAAGTCTGAATTTTCTACAAGGTGCGGGCCACTCACCAGTCATCCTTCCTTTGGCCCTGCCCAGTCAGCAACTGACTTCCCTGTCCAGGTCTTGAGAGAAGGCAAAATGTTCATAAGCGAACAGCTAGGCTCCTTTTCTGTCCTCTGTGAAATCCAGCTGTCTTATGGCATCCACCCACCACTACCTTTCTCCCGGTAGGAAAAAAGTGATGCACAGACTGGCTACCACAAACATCCTCTGGAAAACAGCAAGGGGAATACCTTGATGTGCAGCTGATGGACAACTGTTTGGGATGTAGGAAACAGGGCATGGACAGAGGCAGCAGGCGCTTTGTGAACAGTGCAAGACTTTGCTACTTCACAGACCTCAGAAAACATGACTACTTTTACTAGAACCCCAATAGCCTTTCTGGCAAGGGGATTCTGGGAGCGGACAATTTTTAAGAAGAGTAACTTTTCCAAGTTCTATAATATTCCCAAAAGTCTACGCTCATCTGCCACAGAGGCTGGTCAACACAATCACACCATTTATGCAGCAGTCACGATCTTATCATTTACCTTATACTATTTAATAAGTTCCCAATCTTTGCCTTCCTCGTAACAGCAGAATCTTTCTCATCCTTCTCAAATCATGAGCGTTCAGAGTTACAGGCACAACTCACAGCCAATATTTTTTGTGGACCTTTCTCTTTTAGAAAGAGGCCCCGGTAAGTGACAATCTATGCCAAGGCAGGAATCTGCTCCAGACATTTTTTAAAAACAATGGTAAATCTTATCAATGGAAAGCAACTGGGTTTACTTTTTCAAAGTAATAAAGATAAGCACTCCTCCTCCCTCTCATTGCCTCAAGGAA
Organism: Intellagama lesueurii; assembly: GCA_037013535.1. Classification (NCBI taxonomy): domain Eukaryota; kingdom Metazoa; phylum Chordata; class Lepidosauria; order Squamata; family Agamidae; genus Intellagama; species Intellagama lesueurii. The sequence continues at coordinate 183,542,490 of JBAJHW010000002.1, forward strand.
TTCAGTTGAAATCCCTGCCCACTAGAGAGGTTTCGCTCAACAAGCCATGACATGGTTCCCTCAGAAGCCAACTGGAGTTGCTACACCTGTTTACATAGTGCCATAGCCTGAAAGAAATTCCAGGGAAGCATTCCTGGCCTGTCCTTGCCAGAGGACAGGGAAGCTTCAAGCTTGTAAAATAACATCATGCTGCTGGAAGGGGTGTGAGAAATACTACCGAGTGTTATTATTTTGAGCCAGAAACGTACACACACCATAGTTATATAATAAATGCACCCCCCCACTGTCAGAATACTATATAAACTATCCTAGATTTACATACCACAGAAACACTTCTATCAAGCAAACGGAGGCCTTATGTTTGCAACTCAGCATTTCTCTTGAACAACGAGTTGTCAAAATGAAATTTAGACAAGTGTTTGGGCACAGTTCTATTTATTACCAAGAACATGTGAGAGATGCAAAATGAAGTAGCTGACACAAAGCTTCTAAGACTCTTGAATGTTTTGCTTTTCTAACCCATAAAATATGAGACAAGCTAGAAGATGCTAAGCAGAAATAGTTCTATGTACCACAGTCCAGACAATCACAGATCTCAAAAATAATTCTGAGATGGCGCTTATGAAAAGGTTTGTTTGCATTGAATAACAAATGCATCTTTTAATGTACAGCTACAGGCAGAAATGTGTCAGATGAGATGTTGTGTGTGTGTGTGTTTTAAAGGAAGCATTGTAAGAAATCCTGGACAAAAGCAGTTATTAGTCAAGAGGATTTAACTGTACTTGGCCATGTATCAAGCCATTAGGATATTTCACCTAAATAAGGATATTTTCTCTTATCTCCAATCATGATGCTATTATCACACTTCTTTTCATGCATTTGTTAACTAAAGGAAAGAGACCATAATTATGTGCTCTGCTCCCCAACCTCTGTGCATTGGGTGAGCATGGAAAACAGGCTTACAAGCATACACATGCTGGACATACATTTCTGAAAGCTGGGTCCCAATAGAGTATGATTATTATATATAAAGCTATCTCCACAAAAAGGAACCTTCTTGTCAGAGCAGGTGTGGATAAAGCCATGAGCCCAAGCAGTAAAAAGTCCAAGCAACCACTTGTCTTCACACACTTTCCCTCTTCTTCTTTCACAAGCAGGAGAAAGATTAAACCAATGTTCCTTTTGTCAAATTCCTGGTTTGTCTTTATATGGGAACCAGGGATCATGTTTTAAAAACAAACTAGTCGGTCGCTGAACAAGCAAAGTGTAAAACCCGACTCGTTTAACAAACTGGGTTAGGCCTTAAACCACAATTCATGGTTTGTATGTGACAAGCCAAGAACTGGGCAAAGTGAAACAGAAGGCTGCTTTATTCTTTCTCTGCGGTCGTATGGCAGGAGGAGGAGGAGGAGGGAAAGGGGAGTTTACATAACTACAGTGGTGCCTTGCAAGATGAAAACAATTCGTTCCGCGAGTCCCTTCATATCGCGAAAACGATCGTCTTGCGAAGCGCGGTTTCCCATAGGAATGCATTGAAATTGCCTTCAATGCATTCCTATGAAACACCTCACAAGACGAATGCCATTTTTTTCGTCTTGCGAGCATCACTGCAAGACGAAAAAAAATCGTCTTGCAAAGCACGGCCATAGGGAAAACTGTCTTGCGAAGCGCCTAGGACATCGCAAAACGCTTTCGTTTTGCGAGTTTTTCGTGGCACGAGGCGTTCGTCTTGCGAGGTACCACTGTACAAGTTTTGCAGATTCCTTTCTCCTCACGTACATAGCACTACTGCAATTTTACAGATGTCTATTCAGAAGTAAGCATTTACTCAGAAGCAAGTGTCAACACTTCCAATGGCACATCCGCTCAGGAAACTACACGTGATTACAATCCAAATATTATTTAGTGTACATTTTGTTTATAACTTGCCTTGGCCTCAACTGTTTGCATAAATGTCACTGCCAGCACGGTGCCAAAAGAGTTGAACATGCTTACCGAGATAAGGAGAGATTATTGAAAGAATCCGATGATAAACCACCACCACCCCCGCCGCTGCCTTTACCTCCTCAAATATTAAATGGAGTATCTGGAGCAAATGGAACATTATTCCCATTAACTATTCTACCCCGCAAGAGACTGACAAATTTCAGCTTTAAAACACAGTTGAGAGAGAAGATGGCAGGTTTCCAGTACCACCGTTCTATGTGCTGAAGAAAGATATGGAATAGAGAAGAGGGGAAGAGGCTATGATAACCAACGGGAAAGACAGGAAAGACGCTATACGTTCCCCTCTCCCGCAACCTAAGTCATTGCAAAACAGAGTTAAATAGAGCCAGCAGCCAGAAAAGCAGATTTTTCAAAAAATGTCACCACCCTGGCCACAAGGGACAAAAGAGATACAAGGAAGTGAGCCCACACGTCACCGTCAACGCTGTCAAATTCATTCTCTGTGAGCTGCTCCCAAAGAACCACTTCTCTTTGTACTGTCGAGGGCCTCCTTGACACACATGTCTCATCACCCAGCTTCTGCTCTCAATGATAACAGGCTATCTAGGCAAGAGCAAGTGACGGAGAGGCTGCCTTGTCAAAGGAAGCTTTCAAGTCTAGCTAGCCAGCCTTTTTCTTTCTCTCCAGGGATCAAAAAAAGGGGAAGTTTCAGTGTGGTTAAACTTAGCGGTGGTGATGTCAGTGCTAACATTTCAACACAAACTCTCCTCTTGTGTGCTTGCCCCTCCTCCTTAAGCTATATATGTACATATTTCTGGACATAGCAAAACTTCCACTGCCAGTTCTTTCCGTCATCTTGCTGACTCCACCTCATGCTCCCACAAAGAGCTCAATTAAGACATGATGAGGCCCTAAACTATGCCAAGTTTGAGAGGCTCTATACCCCAAGCCTGAGATGCAATAATTAAAAAAAAACCCCAACAACTTCAGCCCAAAGCAGCAGCTTACTTAGCATGTACGCAACTCCAGCAAAGAGTAATCAGCACAAAAATCCACAGCGAGTAATCAGCAAGATCTCCTACCACTAATTGGTATAATTACTTGCAAGCTAATATAAGCTGCTAGCTTCAGATTGGCCTGGATCCAGAATCTGCTTGTCCTGGACAGAAGGACTCCTTCTGTGCCTGGAAGGCATCTGATCCAGCAGGGTGTTTCTGCTGCTGGAATAAGGGAGGAGATGATGATCTTCAATGATTTCCCCTCTGCCAACAGCACCCTCCTTTCCCCTGTAATCTGGTCAGAAAGTAGTACCCATGACCATCACATGAGAGATGGCACTGAGGGAGCTGGGAAGGTAGAGGCAAACCAGGAAGATTACCTCCCCATCCCTACTAGAACATCTAGAGCAGAATCCAGCATGAGGCATCATGGTCAGCTGGCAGGGCAAACCCTTAGTATCTTTGTTTCTCCAAGAGAGCCTTTGACCGCCTAGAAGCAACCTACCTCTGTTTAAAGAGAAGTGACTTAAAGAGGGGGATCTAGGTGGACACTTCAAATCCTTTGGAATCCTTCTGGAGTGTTGATAGGGAACATCAGCAAAGATCTGACTCACATAATTATCTGGACATGTACTGGGAAAAGCACAAGCAGAACTTGCTCCAGCCATTTCTAGTCTACACTCAGTGGGCTGAGCTGCCATCCCACTAGAGTCAAGATCCAGCTTCCAGAAACACCTTGGGAAAAGGCGATACAAGCACTCTTCCAAGACACCAGCTGTCGGCAGAGCTCAGTATTCCAGGACCCAGAATTTTCCCATTCTTTCTTCGGACCTCCGATTTTGATGCTGTTCTATCTTAATATTAACATAACCAATCTTATTTCTCAAAGACAAGCATGGCACTTCCTTCAAGGGCTGCCTGGAACATTTTACAGAAAGTCTAGCTACGACTAATGTTAACAGCAGCAGCCCTACTATGCCTCAGAGAGAAACCATGAAGGGTAGGATTTATATAGCTACCTCTTGGAAAAGTTTTTTGCTCTCTTTTTTTGGTCATTGTTGAGTAGGCTGCTTTGAACATCTCAGGATTTCCAAATGAAATCCGAAACCAATGACACAGACATAATGCAGAAAGCACTAGAATGGTCTTTCAACCCAACCCATAGCCATGACTACCACCAATCTGGCACCTTTGGCAGAGAGCTCCCCTAGAAGCACAGCTATTACAAGATGGCTGGCTCTTCATCATTAGGCTCTGAGTGTCATGCTCACCAGGAAGATGGAAATTCCCCATGAGGAACTCACCCATCCTCGCCCGTCTAGGTGAGCTAGTACAACTTATCCTCTGAATCTTATTTGTGACTTAGCCAATTCCCCTACTCCGTTCTAACGGTGATCTGGCAATAAGGAACTCAGTATAAGAAGGCCAATTTTCACAGCCATCACAATGTCTAAATAGGTTCCCAATGCAAATAGAGCTGTTTCTTGGTTGATATTTTTAATATGTAGCCCGTTTCTCCAACTATGTCATTAGGGGAATGTTAATGAAGCTTTAGCGATACATCTCTCTTTTCTCATCATAACCTACAAGACAAAGAGTCGGTAATAAGGTCACCATTGCCTAACTCACAGTATACAGAAGAAGGGGAGGAGGACAACTGTCCACGTGGACACAAAATCATGCATTCGCTTGAGAAAGAGGATGCCACTGAGCAGTTCAAGTCCCAGCCCTATTAGGCATCATCCGAGAGTGGCTTCATCACCAGAATGAGGAAGGCCTGCTGCTTAGCGAGAAGTTTTAAGAGACGAAAAGCAGCAGTTACTTAGAGTCAGACAGATTGGGAAATGCACAAAACAGAAGTAAGAGGGTGTTCCATCTTAGCACACAAGTCTTCAGAATGAGTTAAGGATAGCAGTTTTCCAGAAAGAGTGATGGTGCAGCAAGAAATGGGTTCTCCTATTATTGCGGGAAACATTCAAGCTTGCCACTGAGTAGTTACTGAGCTACCTGTGAAAGTAAACTAGCCAGATTTTTTTAAACTGTTAAACTTTTACATGGGTTATACTCGCACACAGAGTAAATACAAAATTCTGCACTCAGAGTAAGGCACATATTGGCCATCTAGTCACACTTGGGTTCAAATCTGGAATGTGTTTGTCCATCTTCAAGGAACTTTGGGCTCTCTCTGGAGCCGACAGTGATACTGGGGACCAAATACAGTGCTCTGGGATTCCTCATAGGATGTGTCCTCCTCCATGAGAATGTCCTTACTCTGAAAGGTTGAACTTCATCCACTAAGCATTAATTACTAGCAATTAAATTTTTAAGATAAATATGCTAGTACTTTTGGTCCCAATGCATTTGCCTTTAGAATGCACCCCCTCTGCAAATAACGTCTCTGAAATTGAATTTGGAGCTTAGAATTTAGAGAAATTTCTTGACCATGATATAGCCAGTCCTCATATGAGACAGCATGTGCAACACTCATATTAGATCAACACCAAGACGACAGTGAGCACCTGTCCCTCTGCAGACATTATGCCCCAAGCCATGAAAATCCATATCACCAAACTTTACTAAGATGAGATGGGGGTGGACACTGCCTTGTCACCCTACTGTGGACTCCCAAGAAACAGGATGCTGGACTAAATGATCTGGAGCTGGATCTAAATGTGCACAATACTTCTTTTGCTCAAGCAGCAAATTGCACACATATTGCAATTTCACCCTGATGTTTGAGTCAGGAAAGGAGAGGAAGGATAAGACCCTCCAGATGTTTTAGACTTCAGCTCCCAGAAATCCCACCCAGCATGGTCAGGGATGCTAGGATCTCGAAACATCTGCCAGGGGAAAGGATGAGAACCAGTGTTTTAAATAATTCCAAAGTAGTGGGGGGGTGTTAATAAGAGGAAACATCCCAAAATTGACTTAAAGACTCCATTCAATGCACATAAGTATTTTAGACAAAAATAGAATACAGGTTCTTTATTGACAATAACAGTAATTTTATTTATTAATATTTTCTCAGGCAGGTCAGTTAGGTATGCATCAGCTGCAAAGGAACAAGATATCAATGTCCTTCAGCAAACGCCTCCAATGTATTGGGTCAGAACTCCCACAGTTTTCTCCAGTTACGCGTAAAACTGCTCTACCAAAATATAAAACTAAAAACACAGTAATCATCTTCCCTCTTGTGACAATACCAGGAAGAGACTGTACCATTCAGTAAGACCCACCTTTCTCAGGCCACTTCCCGGAGATGAACACCAGCACAGTATTTATTGAAGAGAGAAAGAGAGAAAGAAGTTTCAGGAGTCATAAATAAAAGCCCAGAGTGGTACTTATCTAGTATTTTGGCTATATTACATCACCATTTTTGAAGCTGCCTTTGCCTTGCCTTAAAGCCAGAACAGACAAGTTCCAAGGTTCAAGTTTTTTTGTTTCTGAAGTTTCTGGGTTCTTTCAAGGAGTAGGGAGAGAAGGCTGGGAGGCCACCTTCCAAAACCTGGAGAGGCCGGAAACCACAGTGTAATCGTGTGCAGCACCAGAAGAGAGTTCCTATTCCTTTCTCCAACCATCCTAGCACCATCTTTAAATACTACATTCAGACACTGACGGCCTGGAAAGAATGGTTAGGAGGTGACAACTCCTGCTGCATCTCTCTCTGCCCCAAGGGAGGCCTGGCCTTGCTCTTTTTCATCTTTCCTGTGAAAGGGAGTCACACAGGTCAAGGCCTGTTGGTGCCTGCAGCTGGTTCATGCCGAGAGTGATAGCCTTCTGACTGCCAAGATCCACAATTCCTAAATCTTGAAGCCCATGACTGACTAGGCAAGGGCAGCACAAAAGAAGGCATCCCCAAGTGAGAACCGCCTTTTGCTACTTGCCACAGCATGTCACAGTTCAAGTCAAGGCCGCCACTGTCAGAAGTCAGTTTCTGCCAAGTTTCCTTCTAACCCATGGTAACCACAGATGGCCTTTTAAAGCTGTTCTTCCACCCTCTGATTCTCCAAAGCAATTCTGGAGAAACTGAATAGAGTTATCAGATTGTTTTGCACTCTCTCTCTACTTCCAAACTATTTCTTTTGGCATTCGAGTCTGCTCAGTGCATTTTTTCATGTAGGTCAAAAAGAACTGGATGCCCCTCCTTCCCCTTCCCCCTCCCCCAATATGTATGTGGGTAGCTTTAATAATTACAAGCAAAGAACGGATGCAGAGAAAACATCTGAAAGTATCAATCTTGTAAACCCATCTTTTTATTAAAAACAACATAAACTTTGTCCAAGCCTCTACCTCTTACCTAGATTTAAGAAGCACCCACTGGCAAAGAAGGCAGGCCAACAGTTAGCTAGATTTACAGGCAGCACATGACAATACTTAGCCCGGAGCTAATAACGTAAGGTTAAACTCGTGCGAACCCATGAATTACAAGGATAATCTCGGACAATCCACAGCACCAGCAATAAGGTAGTCAAACTCTGTCTCTGATTGGATAGGATACTTCCAGATAGTTGTGGACTCGCGTCCACAACATGATTGACATCCAGTAATATTACGCCTCTCAAAATGTAATTTCAGTCAAAATAAAACTTACTTGGATTGTCTTACTGCCCCCTGTTCTGATGACTGACTGAGACTCATAACTGGGACTTCGTCATAAACTTAATTACTTATGGTAATGAACTTGTATCACAAATGTGGGATGTAAGGAAGAAAAGCAGTCATTACATAACAGCACAATCCTGTGCATATTTATTTAAATGTAACCCCATTGTATTATTGGCCAGGATCCTATGCTGGCTAGTGTAACTTTTGATAGTAAATTGCTGTAAATCACAAAGTCAGTGTCAACATTATTTGTTGTGCTCTGAGTTGTAGGACTCAGTACACAGTCCTGGACAATGTCTACACTGATTTCAGATCCTGTAAGAAAAGCTGCACCCACAGGTATACCATTTACGCTATAGTATTAACAACACTTTGGCCATTCCCTCGTAAGCAAGCTCCGGTTTGCAGCTTTAGTCACTCAAGATTAATTTGCACAGATTGCATTGGTGAAATTATGCATGACAGCATGAACAAAGTAACTATTTCAACACATTTTATCTCACTGCTCAATCCACATTTGCCAAGCAAGCTCAGGCGGTGATGCAGTAATAACAGGTCCATCCACCTCAGGACTGTTGCCGGAGCCTATTCAATTCCTTCCTTCCCCTCCCCTAAAATACACAGGTAACAGCCTTGTTTGATGGGGAAACTGGCCGCCCATCCAGATACCTGGTGACTTTTCTGCCTGGACTGCTGTTTCACTCTCTTCCGCCACAGAAATCACGCCCTTCTGTATACATCCAAGAAGAAGACAGTAAGAGGAAGAAGGGCTCGGCAAGCAAGTAGAGTGGGGGCAGCCAGCCACGTGCCTCACGGTAGCAAAGACAACCCTGACCATCCCTTTGCCTTCATGCTGCACCTGAACCCCATAAACACAGCAGATGAAACCTAACCCTTTGGAAATATCCAATGCCACGCTTGCTTCTGGGCCACCTGCCAGCGCTGGTGGTTTGATAATTACATTCCTCTCGCGTAACACATGTTCTTTCCTCTTCTTGCTAGGTGCCTGGGAGAAAAATCAATACTCTGAAATATCATACTTACAACTGGAGAAATGCTTGATTCCTGTGTACATTCACTAGGCCCAGAACAGTACAAAAGCAGAAAGTCTCACAGTTAGTTAGTCCTAGTCTTTCCACAGGAGAGGCCTGCCTAGTTTATGAATGTTCTCAGGGGTCTCCAAACTACGGCCTGTGGGCCACATCTGGCCTGCCTTGCCATTTTATCCAGCCCGTTTCCTTCAGCCCGTGTGCACACATGCTTACGGGGGGGGGCGTGTGTGTGTGTGCATGCGAGCAGGCATCTGTGCGTGCGGGGGGCAGGCAAGCGTGCGTGTGTGCATGCATGCGGGGGCAGGCAGGGGGTGCATGCATGTGCGCATGTACACGTGCATGTTCCTGTTCTTTTGGCCCTCAAAAATGTTGAAAATATCCGGTGTGGCCCTCATGGTCAAAAGTTTGGAGACCTCTGTTCTAGATGATAACTCTAGAATAGTCTAGTCTATTTTAAATATTATTCCTATCCAGAGGAATTAAATAAGAAGTAGAAACGAAGCACCTTAGCCAGAACACTAGTAGAGAGGAATGGAAGCTCTCCTCCTCACTAAGCAATGAGGACAAGACACCAACCAACATGTTTTATCTCTACAAAGGAAAGGACTAGCCACTTGCATGACAACAACATCTTGAAAGTTCAGGAAAAAACATTAAAATGTTCCTGAAGGCCAGGATCAGCCCCAAACATTTTGCTGCTTGAGGTAGAGCAGCAAATGACAGAACGAACGGCTATGTACACAGTACATAAAGCCAGACGATTCCGGCCACAGCAAAACCTACAAACACTTCTCCCTGCCTGGAAAGCTACAATAACCCACAACCTGCTGCCATTCAAGACATCCTAATGCTACTGCATGAGGCAACTTCCTCACCCTGCTCAAAACTAGGTTACTATCAAAGCCAGGATAGAAGGGTCTTCTCTTCGGGGCTTTCTAGTGTCAGCAGCAGAAAACATGGATACAGAAGGCTGTGTCTACAAAACTGTAGAGTCGGAAGGGATGCAGTCATGAAGTCCACCCCGCAGTGCAAGGGATCCACAGCTAAAGCATGCCCCACAGAGGACCACCCAACCTCAGTTTTAAAAAAATGCATTTCTTCTTAATATTTTGGTGCAATCTCGTTTCTTGCTTGCAAATATGTAGCAAGCTATGGGACAGAAAAGGTCCTGGGTCCCCCTCACTGTTTGCTCATGCCTTTCAGTATGCAGTACAGCAGGGGTAGAGAATGTGCAACGCTTGAGTTGCAGCTCCCATGATCCCTCATCACTGAGTGTGCTAGCCAAGGATGATGGGAGCTAACGTTCACCATATGGAAGTTCACACACTCCCCCCACCCCTGCAGTAAAGCCAAAGGAAAAGTTTCACATACATCTGAAATTCAGCACTATTTTCATAGGTACTTTTTAACAGCAAAAAGAATTCTGAAAGAAAATAGCTTATGAAAACAGAGTCTGACTTTCACTTTCAGTTTTGCAGGTGGTCTTAGAAACACTACATTATATCATATGTCTATAGTTTATACTTTACATGTATATGCATGTACATTTTTATTTATATAAATGTAAATGTATATTTATATGTAAATTTACACTTTACATCTCACCATCTGCAGTCTGGTAGCAGCCACTACTAGGAATCACATATACCAAAAACATTGCACTATAATTATAAATACTGAACTGGTAAAAATTTGTTAGAACATCCCCACCGTATTATGTACCAGCAGTTTCTTTTGCTTTTCCCCATTAGTTCTGTTTCACAAAAATGGATCAATCCACCCCACAACTCACTGTTTGGAGGACTGGGTTACAGTGTGGATCACTGCCCCCAAAAGAAACAAACTGCCATATAAACGTATTCACTACATGGCCCTAGTTGTGTTAAAAGGGGATGGTGTGAGAAAATCAATGGTACCTTCCAAAACCTGTGTGAACACCCAACAAGCCTGTCTCACTGGCTTATAAAGTCCACTGGATGCGCCACAAGCCACAGTGACACAGGGGACACTGAGCAGAATAGTGACTACGTGAATGTGTGTGTGAGACACGAGGCGAGAGGAGTATCCCACTCACCGGAGTGCCGTCCCTCCTCCGTACTGCAGAGAAGGAAGTGCAGACCCAACCTGCCTCACCCCCCAAAAGGACAGAGCAGCGAGGGACAGAAACAGAGGAGACAGAAGGAGGAATACAAAAATTAACCGTTGAAAAGGTTCAGGGAAAAACGGCGGGAATGGAACGGAAGAAGAGGGTGGAGATAGAGGTGGGGACAGCAGATATAAAAAGAGGGGAAGAGCAGCTACCGCCAGGCTGGGAATGGGTTTGGATGGAAGACCCATGGACAGGTGTGTGGGAAAGACTAAGAGTGCCCAAGGAGGAGGCGGATTATAGGAAGAGAAGGGAGATCCCTCTGCGACCTTCTTACTGGGGAGAGGCAGAGGCCAGAGAGTGGAGGAGGAAGCTGAGAGAAGAGAAGGAGAGAGTAGAGAGAGAAAGCAGAGAGAGGCTAGAATGGAGAGTGAACGAAATGAGGAGGGAGGGGTTCAGGGAGGACCCTTGAAGACTCCCACACCTAAAAGATGTCTTGTGTGGGGTGATGGCCGGGATGACGAGACCGTGCCCTTGCTGGAAGGTGAAACGGGACAGACAGTGAACCCGAACATCTCGACGGACTGGCCGGGTCCATGGAACTCCGGTGAGAAGAACCCATTCCTGGATGATGAATGGAAGCCCCTTCACGACCCGTTGTCCGAAGGAGAAAGACGTTGGAACCACTTCATAGACACTGGTTATTTGTTAAACACACCAATAAATATTTCACCTGTTTCTAAACAACAAAAATCTCCTGATTTCTTTGAACCAAGGAAGGAGCCTAGGATCGAACCCTCACAGTGTGACAAACGCATTCCCAATCTGACAGCAGAATGCCAGACAACACCCACTTCTGTGGAAAATGAGACAGCAGATGCAAAAGCTTGCTAGGGACTCAGCTGTGGGCGTCCAACAGCTGTTGCAAGGGTATGGGGGGGGGGGGGAACCGCCACCACATCTGAAATTTCCATTAGTACATGTTGTTTACAGACACACTAGGCTACAAAGCAGTTGGCAAGGGCAAGCAGCGAGACAATCTCCCACACTTTAGCCTCTTAACAAATAGCATACATAATACAGTATCATCAGGCTGGTTTTGCAGTTTTGAGGTAAAAGGCAGCTCCAAGTTTACCAGGAAGTGAAGGGGGGGGGGGGGAGAGACAACAACTCAGATGTTCAATTCATGTTTTTAGAAGGCTAATGGGGGAATACATATTGCACTATGTATTCTTAGTTCTACTGTACGCTTTTAACATCAGCAACTATAAAAAAAGATAGAAGCCTCTGAAATCTGGATTTATCAAAGGATGCTAAGAATTTATTGGATCAAGAGGGTGAGCCATGGAGAAATCATCAACTTAGAAGAGCAGAGCTGGAACAGATCCTATGGGTGAACAAGTCCAGCCCTTGTTAAGGAAGCGCAGTGGGGAATCAAACTTCCAAACTCTGAACTATCCAGCAGTTCTAAATAGTAAGGTGAATGAATAAAGACAAAGCAATTATAAAACACATAAGAGGCAGAATGGTAGATTATTATGGGCAGGCAAGATTGATTCTGACAAAGCCTCATCCTCCAAGAAATAACATTGATAGAGGAAACATGGTATAAACAAACACACATGATGGGACATAAATACGAGATCCCTGTTCCTCCATCCCTACTCACGGATCTCTGACACAGAAGAATTCACACAGTTCATATAGTCCTATTTTTGTAAATATTCTCTCATAAAGGAAAAAATACTATATTGACAGTGCAACCCATGAGCAAGCTCATTGCAGAAATATGCTGCTCTCTGGTATTGGTTTCCCTTGACCCCCCACCCCCACCCCACCCCACCCCAGGAAATCTCCCAGGAAGTGCAGCTGTTGGATTAGGTAAAGACTTGACAATCAAGACAGCTATTCACATTTCTACCACATAATCAAAGAGCGCTCTGGATGGAATGCAGAGCCTCTCATATGCCAAAGAGTACTGCCTGTCCTCTCACCCCATGCTCCCAGGATACCGAGTTTACACAATGACATGTCTGTACTGAATCAGCTTTCTGCCAGTTAGGTCTCCAAGACATTGTCTGGTTTACTGGGAAGAAAGCCACTTGTATGGTGGCACTCCAGTCAGACTTGTGGCAATGCTGAAAAACCAGTTAGAAAAGCAAAGCTGCGCAACACATTAGACAGAAAAGGATCATCACTGCAGGTGGCTGGCCAACGAAACTTGGACTCTCTCTCTCATTCTCCACCCCCACTTCCCAGCCCCATCTTGGAATTTCTTTTTACTCTCTGATCAACTTGACTGAGCCGGGGACTAGCCATTTCCTTTTTACAAAGGCCACCACCTATAATCAGCCACCTCTGAGTGAGCAAACCACACGAGTTTGATGGGCCCCCAAAGCAACAAAATCAGCAGAAGTGCAAAAAAAGGAGGGGAAAAAAAGAATAAAAGAATAAAAGAGGGAGGAGGGGCCGTCCCAAAACAGACCAGTGAGGACTGTGTGTGTGCTTAGTGGCCACAGCATGCAGACCGTTGGGCAGGGGGAGAATGGATAAGTAGGCAAAAAGCAAAAATGAAACAGAATGCCATGGAAGAGGGCACGACTGGTTGGTTGACCTAAATAACGAGTAGGAACTCTGCAAACTGCAGCATTTTAGCTGAAACCCAAAAGTGAGTCACTACTAGAGTAGGCCGATTGAATAAATAGAACTTAGGGAGGAACTGATTCACCAAATCCTAATTGATTTAATGGGCCTACTCTAGTTGCAGCTTACAACTGGATTTCAGCCTTTGTTTCAGGCCCAATTTCTATGTACAAAGGAAAATAAAGATAAATCCTATGCTATGTACACACAGGTCCTTTGTTTACAGCCTCATCAGCTGCAGATAGTGTGTTTATTACATTTTCATATTCCCCTCCCAGGAAACTTGGGAAACCATACATGCTTCTTTTCCACAGACAGACCCCCAACTCACCCCCTAAAACTATGCTGTAAGGTAAGCTGCCCTAAAAGAAAGTGACTGGTTCAGAAGCATCAAAAGAGTCTTGTGGCTGAATCGGGCATTTGAACCCAGGTTCTCCTAGCCATCCCACTATACTGCCTCTCTTGTTTCCATTCTGGCTCTCAGTCTATAACATTTGAATTGGCCTTTTCCATTTCCCTCAAACTGGACAAGGCTTCCTTCTTGTACACAGGTGGGAAGGGTTTTGGTTACACAAGGAACTCTCAATCACGACCTGAACAATAGAAATGGAAAGGAACAATGACATACATCTGAAAGTAGGAAACACTGCATAAACTTTATCCATGCCTGCTTGTGGGTTCTCCTGTGCCAGGTATTGCTTCCAAGAGAGCAAGTTGATGGCATCAATTTGGCCCAGATGTTGTTAACATAAAGCAGTTTCTCTTCAGTCCATGAACACAGTTACAAACCACTCCCTTTGTTTGAGCTATATACAGCATAATACGAAACATTACTATCCTAATGTATTTTAAAAAGTTATACTCTAAGTGTCCCACTTTGGAACAGTTTTCACAAATTAGGATAGTAATTTGTGAAACCTAATTTCACAAATTAGGATAGGAACACAAGTCCTCACCAATAACATCAGTGAAAAATAAAAACCAAGGGCATTTTCTTCTTCCTGTACCATGGCCAACTCATACATTCCAGAAAAAGGCACCATTTACTCACTTGCAACTCAAAGTAGAAATCCGCAGGCTAGTAGGTCATCAAAATGCCATAAAAGAACCAACGGGATGGAGGAAGTGTGGTCCGTTCCCCTCTCTTCATCTTTCCTCTAATAGCCTGCAGGGGAGCATTTTCCTGGCCACATAAGATTACCCGCCTGCACACACAGCAAATAGTGTCCTGTAAGCTATGCCCAAGAGATGAAAAGAGCCCTTTCAAAAGCAGAAAGCAGCCTGGCAAGCATATCCTGACAGCTATAGCAGCAATGTTTCCTTCAAACTCATGTTAAACTTGATCCCTCAAGAACAAATTTCCAAACACAAATAAGCAGACACATCACACCAGCTACTTTCCATTTTACACGCAAAAAAAAAAAAAATCTTCTTCGTCATCATTATATTAACAAGTTCATTTCATCCTATTTTCAAAGGAGTTGCCCTGAGTAGTCTGCCCAGTGGCAAAACCACTAAGATAATGCCAGTTTCAGACTGATCAGCCTATTTCCAAGACAACCACATAACAGGCTCCCCTGCTGGGTGATTTCGGATATATCACTCATGTTATTCACTCTGACCCAGCAAAGGAAACCATTACTTTTAATTTGGAGGGACCTGACCAGGACTACTAGCAACAAGACCTTTTGGAGGTCCTTAATTCATATAGTCAGAAGTCAGAAGCTTCTTGATAGACATAACAAAAACTCTTAAAGTCTAAGAAAAAGCATGCTACCGGAAATAGAATCAGGGGGACAAAGAATCAGAGGAAGGATGGCCCAACTAACAACTGGCTTTTCCCCTTCTTACTGACCTCACAGAAGCTACAAGCAACATGCTCATCTGGTCAATTTCAAATTCAGGTGACAGTATATGGGGGAGCAGGCAAACTCTCTGTTAGTGTTTTGAGCTTCAGCATAAATCAATACATTGAACTTTTGTTCCATTCACATGTTCCACAGAGGCAATTTAGTAGATTAAACACCTGAGCTTTGTACTGGGAGACCAAGATCCAAGCCCAACCTCTCCATGGACCCATGCACCCTTCAAAGATCGGCACTGGTCATGCATACCTTGGTTGTGCCCTTCGTTCGAGAGGGGCCACAGAAGAGCTCTTGTGTCTAGCCAACTCTCTTTTGACACAAAAGACAAATCAGGGCTTGGCACTAGTAGCACCTTTGGAGTTTGAGAACTCTCCTCTCCCCTTCCCCCATCATGTAAGACTGGCAGTTTGAGAGCTGATCTTCCAGCTTTGTGGCAAACCATTTTCTTCCATCTGAACCCAGTGAACATTGACTTGCAGCTAATCAGGAAGAGAAGCTATGTATCTCCACTGTGCATGTGATGAAAATGGATAAAACAGCATCCTTAGGCAACAGCTGGTGATCACAGCCTCTGGCAGGTATTGTCACTACTGATGTATACTTTGCCTATATGTC
This sequence comes from Intellagama lesueurii, assembly GCA_037013535.1. Lineage (NCBI taxonomy): Eukaryota > Metazoa > Chordata > Lepidosauria > Squamata > Agamidae > Intellagama > Intellagama lesueurii. The sequence goes on from JBAJHW010000002.1 coordinate 183,558,301, forward strand.
CTGTGGCTGGCGTTACTAAACACTCTCTGAGTCATCAAATCATTCTCATCCCATCTCTCAGTCATTGAATTCCTGGTGAGAATCAAGTGGCCACATTTTATTGCAGGCATCTTTTTTAAAAAGCCATTTAAAAATTTTTAGAATCTGGTTAAGATACCCAATTAATTAACTTCCACTCTAGTCACGTTAATCTCTTACAGCAAAACAAAATCTTGTGGCATTTTAAATAAAGACCGAAGAACTTTACCTAGCATAAGCTTTCATGCTGTTTCTGAGATACTTCAGTCCATGAAAACTTATGCCAAATAATATTTTTTCAGCCTTTAAGGTGGCAAAATCAATGAACAGCTGACTGTATACAAGTGGGTGGATGTCACTGGCAATCATAACAGTAGAAGCTGGAAAAGGAAGCAGCATGGTCACTGAACTTTCAATGAAAAGTGGTAAGTTGAATGTTACAAAGAACAGAGGCTCCAGATTGCTGTCCTTCATGAATGCTGTACAACACAAGAAAAAGTTACTGAACCTCTCCAATAATTCAGAGTCTATAGGTAAGGTGACTCTTCTGCAGAATGGGTGGGGGGGTGAAGAAAGAAGAGTATTTTGTGGCACATGGAATACTAATAAATGTATTCCAACATATGCTTTCACAGACTAGAACCCATTTCATCAAATGTAGAAAATTCTGTGGAAAGCCTTTATTTGTTAGTTAGTTAGTTAGTTAGTTCACTTCCTGCCTTTCTCCTCAAAAGGACCCAAGGTGGCTTAGATTAGACACAAACCAGTCATCTCTACATTATAAAGGAGAACTAAAATATTGTTGACTTTAAAAAAAACATAACATACCCAAGTAATCCAAGAGCAATGTTGCCCCCTCAACTCTGACAAGTCGGCAGAGGCTAGGCTAATAAGTAGGTCAAATCTTGTCAAGCAGAAACGCTCATGATATAGCATCATTAATAGCTAAATAACTGCTCATTACAGGCTTATTTCACATGGAAATAAATAGACTAAAACGGCAGCTTTTTCTCCTCCATATAAATTGCCAATAAACTGGCACAAACCACAGGCTCCAAAATTAATGAGAGAAACGGCATCCACCCAAAGACCATTTTGTTGTGGTGCAAAGAAACTGTTGTGGCTCCTTTCACACATTAATCACTGAAGTATTATTTTTAACAAGAAGTTGCTGATGTACGCCTTCCCAGTGCATGCACCCTCCCCACCTAGGCCAGCCATCTACCATGTGCATCCTAGCTACAGGCAAATCAATCAGCTGCTAAACACAAACATGCAGCAAAATTCCTGGCCAGATGGCAGGAAGGGAGTTTTCATCTGTATCACGCCACCCACAATAGCTGTTTGCTGCTATGAGTTCATTTCCCAAATCCTGCAGACTGAGAAAACCATCACATCAGGCACAGTATCAGACCAAACCTCATCTAAACATCTTGGGCATACCACTTTCTCACAGCAAATTTTATCAGATTTGAGCCTTGTGGAATCTCACACAAGATGGTTGATCAGTACAGTGTCACAGCACAGTCCCAACAAGGTGTCTGAGGATTATAATTTTCACAGCTGAAAATCACTTGATCAATCTTCTAATAAATCTGTATTAGAAAAGAGTAGTCAAGAACATAGATTGTATAGCTAACTGTATGAGGAAATACTCCCAAGACTCTCTTTTAATAATTAAAAAAATCTTAATATTAATCATCCGTATTATCCTTATCCTTAATATTATTATCCTTATTATTATTTCAAAATTAGATTCCTATGGAAAGAAAACTGGAATTACACAATGCACAGGATTGGAGTGCCTTATGCATGCAGACCTGCACCAACAGGATTTTAATCAACGTATTGTACTGTACATCGCTCTCATGGAAAGGTTCACATCTCAAATCTGTACTTCAAGAATTGTAGCGGCAGAAATGGATCTCTTATCAGAAGTGTTGAAGACTGTCCAATACAAAAGGCAACTGAACGATGGGATTTATTATATAAATGGCTTGAGTCACCAGATAGTACTTGAATAACATAGATTAAAACTAGGATGTAAATGTAAGTTAAAACCTGGAGGGCAATCAAAGTTGAGTTGATATTGCAACATGAATAGATTGGATGTCAGTACATTTTGTGTTCTCCTCCCCCTCCTTTTTTTCTCCCCTCATATCCCCCTTTACCTTCTGTACCCCTTACCTTATCCCAAGTTGTTAATAAATTTAAAAAAAAGAATTGTAGCTAAATGAATTTAAAAAACAACAACTGGTTTCCCTTTATTAAATTTGCAAACTTGATCATATAATCAGGCTTCATCTTTGACGATATATGGAGATATGCTTTGAACTAGTAGGTTTGATTTGAATCTTTTATGTAGTACCTTGTAATTGTTATTGCTTTATTCATGAATTGGGTTTTTTGTTTTTGTCTTTAAAAAAATTAAAAATGAAAAACAAATGGTTGTGTCAGTTGCGCTAATTAACACATTCTTGCAAATAAATGTTACCAGGCTGCTTAACAAAGTACAAAACCACACATTTTAACATAAAAAAAGCTTCACTGAATATTTTTAAACTGAGGTCAGATGGCCACCTGTCAGGGATGCTTTAGCATTTCCTGCTTCAGCAGAGAGTTAGACTTTGATGAACCTCAGAGTTCCTTTCCAGCTCTACAATTCCACAATCTATCAAGCTATACAAAATATTCACTCCTTGGAAAAGAGAGCAACCAAAGCCAGTCCTAAAAGCAGGCAGAAGGCGGCAGCTATCTCAGGCATCAGATGCTGGGTAGTGGCAGCCAGGTGTTGGAAGACAGAACTGTGAGGTATGCATAACCTATCCTTTACGGAGAGTATAGAAAAGTTACTTTTGGACTACAACTCCAAAAATCCCCTTGCCAGGCAGTCCTAAATATAACACTTCCATGCTCTGCTAAGCTAGCCTGCTGCCTTTAGGCTTAGATGTGGAGGATGCTGTACCATTGTCCGTCTTGAAGCAACAAATTCCATTATTGCCTGTAAATCCACACTGAAGAGTGTAGCTATCTCTTAACAGATAAATACCAGTGATGAGCAGCCTGTTTAAAGGGCAAATTAGCTGCAGTAAGCGAACTCAGTTATTCATCTCTACAGCAGACAACAACTGTGAATAGAATAATGTATTATATGAGGTTTCATAAAGGACAGCAGTCAGAATTTAGTGCCTTGTAAGTATAAGATATTCTTCCTCCATTTTCTTTAGGGACACTGTCATTTTATCCAAGAGCGGATACATAAGGTCAACAAGATTCACCACAAAGCAATATACAACTGTTATGCATTAGTACTTCCATTTTAAACATAAGCCAAATCCCAACTGGGAACAGCTTAGATGGCACCATTGATCTCTATGAAACCAGCACACATGCCTGCAATGGCACCAAGACAGCTTGTTATTAGATTAAAGGCTGGAGGGTGGAACATGAAGCTCTCCAGATGGATTGCAATTCCCACCAGCCACAGCCAGCACAACTGGGCTTAGTCTGTGCAGCCCATGGTGAAGGATTATGGGAACTGCAGTCCAACAGCAACAAACATTCCCCATCCTTGATGTAAGGGATGCAGATTTGTGCCAACGTTCCTAACTCCACAGTGGTTGGAAAGTGTTTCTAATAAGACACATAAAAGAAATGCTTGGTCCTATGCCATTTCTGTTCCAACCTCTGCCAAAGACTTCTGCATGATGCCGTAGTGATGTACCTGACAAGGGTGACATTTTTAGCATAAGAGTACCAGCATGCTGTTGTATCCTGGACTGCAAGAAAAACAAGTACACGGGTGCTTGATCAAATCAGCCTAGAGCAATTTCTAGAAGCAAAAATGACAAAACTGAGGCTAGCATAATTAGGACACATTATAACATGACAAGACTCACTAGAAAAGATTAAAAAGGCTTGGGAAAATTGGACCCAGCAGGAAAAGAAGAAGACAGCTCACGAGATGGACTGACTTAATAAAGGAAGCCATAGCCTGAAGTTTGCAGGACTTCAGCAGGACCGTTAATGGTCAGAACTCTTAGAGGTGACTCACTAATTCATAGAGTCAGAAGCAACCTGGAAACATTTGACAGCAACACACCTAATGCAAACTTTTCTAGGGCACAGTAGGATTCCACAGCTGTCCCTGAAGATATGATCAGAACAGGACACTGAGGCTGGAACAGGCATTCACACATACTGTTCTATGGCAGAAGAACAGCAACAGCACCCCATTCCAACTGCTGCTCCATTGGCATAGCAATCTATTCGATTCTGGACTTTAACAACTAGACATTATTTGTGCCCCTTCACAGCATTAAATATCATCCAAGAGGTGAGCTTTTCTCTAGTTGATGGGACCATTTAGTGGAAGGTACTATCTCAATAAAACAGGGCACCAATTAATTTCACCAGTAATCCATGCTGAAGAACCAATCAGGTGGAGGGGGGCAAAGCCCCCCTTAAAGTCAGCAACTGGCTAGCCATCTGTTTTCACCACCACAACTTTTCCCTTCCTTTTCTCCTTCCCTCACTCTTTGCAACAAAAGAGGAAGAATGATCATTTCTCAGCTGAGTTCCTGAGTACGTATATCTACACAGCTGTCTGTGGCATTTACTTCCGAAATGAAAGTGAAGAGGAACCTACACTGATAGGTAACCAGAACCAGAAGAATTTGGGTCAAAAGTTGTCTGTCAGCAATCCCTCCAGTATGACCTCACTATGAGAGTTCCTTTGGTGCCAGAGTCTGTCTCACTCTTACAAGTGTGTACTGAAATTTTAAGTGGTGAAGCATTAAAGAAAAACACACCACATACCAAAGGAACGGAGTATCAAAATATATTTACGAGGTCTGTATGAAGAGCTAAGTGCAAACATTCTATCTATAGGTGGGCAAAAGGAGCCATAAAAACAGTTTGCTGCCTAACAAAGTATGAATTTCTCATACCATATGGAACACATTTATTCCTCCACCACACAAAGTACTTCCACTGACCAGCATCCACATATCTTATTTTTGGAGACCAAAAATAGGGAGAGAACTCACTAATTATTCCATTATTGTCCATTTAACCTGTCTCATTTTCAAGACCACCCTCCCAAAATTCCCTCCCTCCAGAAGCGAACAAATCAAGGAGTCTTCCCTCCACCCCCTCAAGTTGCTGCAAAACGCACAAACTGGCTCTGCAAAAGGGTGTCCTTTTCCTTTTAAGATGCAACATGCACCTACTTAGCAAACAGAGAATGATGGGCTGCTTGTCAAAGAAGATGCAAACAACAGTCCCTCGGGTGGTTCTAAACCTTAAAAGTTCATGGAGCAAAGCAGCAGCTGCTATCATTTTGCAGAGTTTTCTGCTTAATTTGCACAATAGTTCTACTTCATTTCTTTTGTCAAATATACCTCTCTCTAATAACAGGACAGGAAAAATAACTTTTGCAACTTCTTGAGACAGGTGAGTTTTAGCGTCCCTGTTTCTTCACCACTAGATTACTGGCTCACAATCAACTTTCACTTCCCCAATAATTAAGTCAGTGCTTCTCAACAAAAATTTAAACTAGATAGGAGTTGTCTAAGGAATTACTTCTAGATTTTCCTATAGATGATATTCTTTAATTGGACCAGTGTGGTCCTTTATTAGACGAAGATGTTGCAATGTTTTCATCTGGTTCACCCACTGAAATACTTTCATACTGGGAACCTATCTGTTCCTCTTTTATTAACATATCAAAAGCCTTCAACCTTTATCTTTGACTATGCTCTGCAATGCAACAGCAGGGTTTTATTTTCTTGAATTAATATGCTGGATTCTTTAAATTGGTGGTTCCCAAATGGCATTGGACTTGAATTCGCAAAATCCTTGCCCCGATTATGCTGGCTAGTTTTTGGGAGATAAAATCCAATAAAACAGATCAAAATCAGAACAGAACTTGGAAGCCCAACACTCAACCTGCCATATATGTTGCAGACGTTTATAAGACAACCATAAATGAGAAAACCATGAGCTATGCATCTCCACTGTTTGGCTACCAGGCATACTGTATTCAGCCACCAATTGTGGGCCCTGATCACTTCTACAATATTTTCTCATTTGGTTGCTGAACCACAAGCCAAGGAAAATCGTAAGCTGATTACAACCTGTGTATGAAGCACTTCTTACTTATGCCTGCCTTAATAAAAAAAACACAAGTTGATTCCATTAGATGGCCCTGTGTTAGTAAAACATTTTTACACCCTCCACACTGTTCACAGTTTTACATGCCTCTACATATCTGACAGATCTCATTGCATCTTTTCAGGATTACCCATCCTGTAATCAAAAATTCCTCCAGTTTAAATTTTACTTTTGAGTCAAGATCCTCCATTCTCACTATACTTTGTTGCCCATTTTTTGCACTCTTTCCCTGAATTTGCTCTTTTTGAAGCAGAGAAGATGAAAACTGTATCCTAAATAAAACAGAAAGCACCTAAATTTATACAATAAGAGCATGAAGCGGAACACAGCCAGTGCGCTGGGGTATCCCCTCCCTCCTCCATAATGAGGTTATTACTCTTCTGCTATACACAATTTTGAACAAAGCACTGGTTAATCTCAAAGAGTTTATATTTCTTGACTTGATGGTAACCATTTCCCCAAAGAGTCATTCTGTTAATCCTTTGTGAAAACAAAGAGACTTGAGGCACATTAAGATTGACAAACCTGGTACAATTTATCTCCACACACAAACACAAAACAGCGAGTATAGCTCAGTGAGTTGGAGCGTATGGCTGCAGAGGCTGAGAGTTCGTATCCCCACTGCAACTTTTGGGAAAGGGACAAGCCAAGATCCCTTGGAGTGTGTGTGACCGATGGGATTTATCCGCCTGTCACATATGTGTGGTCTTGGGCAAGCAGCACAATCCTAGAGCTCCACTCAAAGGAGGGACTGATGAAGTATTCCCAGGTACCTTATAACTAGAAAACCACAGAAGGAAACAGAGAGTAGGTGCCAAGGGGCAATTTTCACAATGGAGAGAGGTGAAAAAGGGGTGTGCCCCAGGGATCTGTCCTGGGACTGGTGCTTTTCAACCGCTTCATCAATGACCTGGAGACAGGGATAAGAAGCGAGGTGGCCAAGTTTGCAGATGACACGAAATTTTTCCGGGTGGTGAAGACCAGAAGGGATTGTGAAGAGCTCCAGAAGGATCTCTCCAAACTGGGAGAATGGGTGGTAAAAAGGCAAATGTGTTTCAATATAAGAAAATGTAAAGTAATGCACACTGGGGCGAAAAATCAAAACTTTAGTTATCAGCTGATGGGTTCTGAGCTGTCTGTGATGGATCAGGAAAGAGATCTTGGTGTGCTGGTGGACAACTCGATGAAAGTGTCAACCCAGTGTGCGGCGGCAGTGAAGAAGACCAATTCCATGCTAGGTATCCTTAAAAAGGGGATTGAAAATAAAACAGCCAACATCATAATGGCATTGTACAAAAGCCTGGTAAGGCCCCACCTGGAGTACTGCGTACAGTTCTGGTCACTGCACCTCAGAAAAGACATCGTGGAACTGGAAAAGGTGCAGAAGAGAGCAACTAAAATGATGACTAGGCTGGGGCACCTCCCTCATGAGGAAAGGCTACAGTGTTTGGGGCTCTTTAGTCTAGAGAAAAGGCGCCTGACGGGGGACATGATTGAGATGTATAAAATTATGCAGGGGATGGATAAAGTGGATAGAGGGAAGCTCTTTTCCCTCTCACGCAATACCAGAACCAGGTGACATCCACTCCAATTGAGAGTTGGGAGAGTGAGAACAGACAAAAGAAAATATTTCTTCACCAGCGTGTTGTTAGTCTGTGGAACTCCTTGCCACAGGGTGTGGTGATAGCATCTGGCCTAGATGCCTTTAAAAGGGGATTGGACAGATTCCTGGAGGAAAAGTCCATCGCAGGTTACAAGTCATGATGGGGATGTATCATCTCCAGGTTTAAAAGGAAGGTACTTCAAAATGCCAGATGCAGGGGAGGGGGATCAGTTGTCTCATGTGCTCCCAAAGGCATCTGGTGGGGCAGGAATTCCTGAGATACAGGAAGCTGGACTAGATGGGCCCTTGGCCTGATCCATCCCGGCTCTTCTTATGTTCTTATGTTTGCCATAAGTGAGAACTGACTTGAGGTACACATTTTAAATGAACTGACTCATATGTTGAGACATGCCTGTGCCATAATAAATTTCCTAGTCTTCAAAGTTCCACAAGACCAAAGCCCTGCCACCATCAGCGAATGTGAAAGAGCTGCCTCAGACCTCAGATAGCCTACTCTCAGCTCAACCAGCTTTTAGCCATCTTGGCTAGTTAGGGCTGCACTCCTAACTGGCTTTGGCAACTTACTATGTGTCTTGATTGGGATGGGAGTGTCATTCTACCCCAGGCAGCAAAATATCTTAGGCTGGCCCTGCCAACCACCCTTCCTTGCTTCTTGAGATGATGAAGCTCACTTTGGCAATACCAGGCATCTCTTTGCCATACTTTATGAGTGCATAACTTTGGCTGAGAGAAATGTCCAAGACAGCATGGTTATACTCCTGTACTGACTGCCTAACATTCCTCAGAGCATTTTAATTCATAGATTTAATACACACCTGGTTGAATCTGAATCCGGTGAATACACCTACAGTTGCAAAAACCCTGTAAACTTACCTGAAAGTAAGGCGCTATGAAAACAATAAGATAAATTTCTGAATAAACATGGTTTACAGCTCACTGAATACTATTTGCACCAATTGGAAGAGGTCATAACAAGGATCAATTTTAAAAATAAATAAAACACAAATAAACATGGTTTTCGTCTCACAGAGAACTACTGGCACCAACCGAAAGAGGTTACACACGGTTTTAAGAAACGATCAATGAACTGGTCGCGGAGGCGGAATCGGAGTCACATGCCAGAGAACAAAACTTCAATATTTGAAGAGGCCAACAAAACCGCGCCACAGAATACTGGAAGTTTTTAACCCCGTGTTTCTCATAATGGTTAGTCAGCCCTCAGAAAAGCTGAGGAATCACCTCAGGACCCATGAGCCGGTTTTGCAACCAGCAAAGAAACACACGCCACCACGCGCTGAATACGCACGGGGGAGGGAGAGGGAGGGACGGTCAGAGGCGGGGGGGGGGGGGGGAAACAGAAGGAAGTGTGGAAACAAAGAGCGGGAAGGACGCGGGACACAGCAAGCAGTTCCCACCTACTCACTTAACTCTTTCAGGGAGGGAAATCACCGAGACAAGCCAACCGGAAAAGAAGGCGGGAAAGAGAGGAAGACGCCACCGAAACCAGAAAAAGCATGCGAGCACAACGCCGGGGCGAAGCGAAACCAAGCGGGATCCCGCACTTACGGGGACGCCGCGCCGCTGGAGTTTGGGACCCGAGACTGGGGAGGGCTTCGTGGCAAGTCCAGGCCGACCTCGTCCCTCTCTCTCCTCCAGGGTGCCGGGGCGTCCGCTCACCGACTTCCGATCCACCACCCTGGCCGCTCACCGCCAGCCGGGCTTCGGCGTTTGGCCGGCGGAAGAGGGCGGGAGTGGAGTGGGGTGGGGTGGGGAAAAGCCAGGCGGCAGAAGCTGGGATCGAGTCCCGCCGAGGAGCCGGAGAGCGAAAGGGGCGGTCCCGAACAAGCCGAGCCCGAGGTCAAGACCATCGCCGAGCCGGGCCACCAGAAGCCCGGCCGCGCCTCCCGTCCAGCCTCAGTCACTCAAGAGGAAGAGAGAGAGAGAGAGAGAGAGAACGGCCGCCTGCCTGCCTGCCCGCCGCGCCTCCCCTCGCTTGCTCTCGCACTCCCTTCCTTTACCTGGGAAAGGAGCAGCGCCCGTAGGCAGAGGAAGAGAGAGCGGGGCGGGGCGGGGCGTCCCTCGGTCGGAGGAGGCAGGTGGCGAGAGACGCCTCGGGTCGGGGCTGCCTTTCTTTTCTCGCCCGCTCCGTCCCCGGGAGTGGCGCGACGTGAAGGCTGCGGTCCGGCTTGGCTGCGAGGAAGTCCCGCCGAACTCGGAGCGGGGCCTCCTTCTCAGTCGGGCCGGGCTACTTGCGTCTAAGGCACGTCAGTGGCCGTGGGAGAGGGAAGGAAGGCAAGGGATCCTCCCCCGTCTGAAATCATCTCTGACAAAACTACCCTCAGTCTAGGCAGCTTCTAAACACACACAAACACACACCGCCCCAGGGAAAAGTCCTGTGGAAACCCTTGGCTTTGGGTGTCCTTTCATAATCGCGTAGGGTATTTCCTGTTGAGGTATAATATTTGTATTCTGCTTTATATGGCGAACGACACGACGTCTACGTTGGCTTGGGCATGTCGTGAGAATGGCTGACGGTCGGATTCCAAAAGATCTCCTGTATGGAGAATTAGTGCAGGGAAATCGCCCCAGAGGGACACCACAGCTGTGATACAAGGACGTCTGCAAGCGGGATCTGAAGGCCTTAGGAATGGACCTCACCAGATGGGAAACCTTGACATCTGAGCGTTCAGCCTGGAGGCAGGCGGTGCATCATGGCCTCTCCCAATTTGAAGAGACCCTTGTCCAGCAGACCGAGGCAAAGAGGCAGTCACGGAAGCAGCAAAATCAGGGAGCTGGACAGGGGACAGATTGTATTTGTCTTCAATGTGGAAGGGATTGTCACTCTCGAATTGGCCTTCTCAGCCACACTAGACGCTGTTCCAAGTCCTCCATACAGAGCACGTTACCATAGTCTTTCGAGACTGAAGGATGCCTAATACTATACTATATGGCGAAGTCTCTAGGCAGCTCTCCTTTAAAAAGAGATATTCAAAAAGCAGTTTGCCCACCACTTCATTCGGTTTTGGGCGACGACGGCTGGGTCTCGGTGACTTTAAAACAATGGCATGATCACGGGTTGGTAGATGACCATTCCACGACGGCAGGTTTTGGGACAATTCAATAAAATAACGTTCCCCGTCTCTTATCAAGCTCGTATTATGGATATATAAACTTGAGTATTAAAACTTTTTTGCAAAATAAAATCGATCCCTTTCCATGCACTCTTTCCCACTCCTCCCACATTATATAGGATTCCCTTCTGCCTAAGGTCGAAGTTGGATACACACCACGGAATCCCAGCCTGTGAAATGAAAAGCGCTCGCTCCTCTCTGCATGTGATTTCCCACTGAAAACTGGCAAGAGTGTGGGAAAAATGGAAGTTTCTATTTAGCCGTTGACAAGCTGGAGAAAGAGGGCCTGTTATAGGTTCTGTGGGGCCATGTGATCGTGTACAAGAAACTTCTAGAAAAAAAATCAGACACAATTAGCAGAGGGTTCATGAGATTTAGTGTCTTCAATTGGATTGATCGCCAAATAAACGCAGGCGGGATCGCAGCCCAAGTTTGAGAGGCTTGTGCACCCAGAACCTTGGAGGAGAAAGAAATTCAAGGTTGATGGCCCGGGACTCCTCCTCCTCTAGGAGCTTGTTGACGGAGAGAATACGCAAGACTGCAATTCTGAGTAGAAAAGAGTGCATGGAAAGGGTCGGTTTTCTTTTTTACAAAAACATGTAATTCTCAAGGTTCTGGATCTTTGCTCCCTGGCCTGCTTTGAATTTCCTGGGGCTGACTTTTCGGCTGACAGACACTGGATTTGGCAGCATGACTTCAACTACAAGAACAGAGGCCTGTGACTACCTGAACAGCATTGCCATCAGCAGGCTGAAGGCAAAGCACTTTGTAGGGCAATAACTAAATAGACATTTTGAAAGCCCCTCAGGTTTCTAAGCACTGTGCAGATAGTGACAAGTGAGACAACTCTTGCCTTTAAGCTTACAATCCCATTTACACAATCCATGGGGGTGGGGAGAGGAAGGAAGAAAAAAGTGAGCCTGGGACCCAGCTGTTACTTCCTTTTCAGTGGGAGGATCCAGATTGGTCTTTCCTTTGTCACAATATTCTTGGTAGGTGCGCATCTTTCTCTTCACCTCTGCAGCTCTAGTTTATATCTGCCAATGGTTACAATGGATCTCCTAACCGAGGAACAGGCTAAATTGCTGCTTGATTTCAGAGAGCCAGCAAGGAGCCCCTAAATATATATTTGGTCCTCGATAACATGAGTGGCCTTGATGCTGTGGAGGTGTGACTGAAAGGGATATTGCACAGTGTTGTAGCTTTGCTCATGCCTAGGCCTGTTCTCAGCTAACAAATGCAGACTTTAGCTTGAACAAGGTTGGTTATACTTGGAGTGTTGTTTCCCTTTTGTACTCTGCAGGTCTGTGGCTTCTTAGAGCTCCAACCATCACTGCTAGGTCTGTGACCTCATTGCTTACCCAAAGCTAGCATTCGTAACCATTTTACCCAGAAAGAGCAGATGCCATCGGTTTGCTTGATTAATTCAAAAGTGGGGCAATTCTGCATTCCTCTTTCAGTCAGCATAGGAAATTTTCTTCCTGTCCTTTGTAGTACTAAAATTCAGATGGTTAATTAAAATGAAAGAGATTGCTCTTGTAATACCCTGTTAACGCCCTCATCTCCAAAACAGTGCTAGAAACCACTCTTTTCTTTTAAAGTGCTGTCTTTTCTGTATGTGACAATTGCACTCCAAGGCCAGCCACAACCCATATGGATTCTCTCACAATCCCACTGTAGTGGAAACAATGAATGAAAATACTTGGGGACCTAGTTAGCACCTTTTGAAGTCATACTTTCAGTGGTTAGCAGAAACTTGCAAATGTTGTATGAGCTGTCAACAGATCATATGATTCAGAAATGAAACTCTCACCTCGACTAAGTAGCTATCCTAGGCAATGGTACATTGGTAATATTTTTTCCCACAGTACAGACACTCATCGGAAAAGTTCCTGTAGCCATGCCCCACACGTCCAAAAATCCAGGCCTCTCTCTCTCTCTCTCTCTCTCTCTCTCTCTCTTGTGTGTGTGTGTGTGTGTGTGAGAGAGAGAGAGAGAGAGAGAATTGCGCATTCAGGACTCAGCTACCCCAAAATACTCTATACTAGGGACAGCTCAGTAGAATGGGTCTACCCCGTTCATCTCTCACAGCTCTGGTAAAGATTTCAGCTAAGCTCGGAGAGAACAAGGAAGTTTGAAGGGTGGGGCAGATGATTTCATCATCACCATTTGTGCCTTTGAAATAATAATAATAATCCCTACTCTTAAATCCTGCAAGCTCTTCTAAAGTTTGTTTCTTTCATGAAGGTTGTGATAATCAAAATGGCCTAAAGTGAATGGTTCCTGCAATTAGAAGAGGCCTTGTTGAATCAAAGGGATTTACACAAGTGTTGCTTACCAGAGCCCTTGGCGGGGGGGGGGGGGGACAGAAAGAGCCGCTCCAAAGGATGTGAGGACTGTGAACACATTTGGGTATCACCTGGGCAACAACAACAGTATCTGGTCTGCTGATTTTTCTGTTCTGGAAGCCCCATTGGATTGCCTATGGCATGAACAAAAGAGAAGACCATTGATTCAGTGGGTCCATTCTAGTTGGTATAAACAAGGGGATTTAGGCTGATTTACTTTGAATTACTTTGAAGACCCTGATGTTGGGAAAGTGTGAAGGCAAGAGGAGAAGGGGACGACAGAGGACAAGATGGTTGGACAGTGTCACCGAAGCTACCAACATGAATTTGACCAAACTCTGGGAGGCAGTGGAAGACAGGAGGGCCTGGCAACAGCAAAGGATGAGCTTAAACTTTGATTAAATAAAGCAGCTGTTTTAGCCCAGCTAAAGTGGCCACCCCAGAGGATTGGAAAAGATCAGTCTACATCCCAATCCCAAAGAAGGGCAGTGCCAAAGAATGCTCCAACTACCGTACAATTGCACTCATTTCACACACTAGCAAGGTTATGCTCAAAAGTGGTGCTGGAGGAGACTCTTGAGAGTCCCCTGGACTGCAAAGAGAACAAACCTATCCATTGTGAAGGAAATCAACCCTGAGTGCTCACTGGAAGGACAGGTCCTGAAGCTGAGGCTCCAATACTTTGGCCATCTCATGAGAAGAGAAGACTCCCTGGAAAAGACCCTGATGTTGGGAAAGTGTGAGGGCAAGAGGAGAAGGGGACGACAGAGGACGAGATGGTTGGACAGTGTCACCGAAGCTACCAACATGAATTTGACCAAACTCTGGGAGGCAGTGGAAGACAGGAGGGCCTGGCGTGCTCTGGTCCATGGGGTCACAAAGAGTCAGACACGACTTAACGACTAAACAACAACTTTGAAATATTTCACTGTGATGTAAAGAACAGGATTTGTGGAATTGCATCAGATGTCATTATAAATTATAATGCCTGATTTCCTCTGAAGATGTTAAGAGTGAATAAACTATTGTTTTATTTCATTCCCCCTCCCCCATGTAAGTCATGTAGCAAACTCTCTTCTTTCTGGATATTAAGCATTGAAAGAAATATCAAAATCTCAATTAGGATGATCCAGAAAACTGGATAAAAATTAGGCAGAACAGGAACGTTTGCTCAGCATGCTGACAGGGGATGATGGGGACCATAGTCCAAAACAGAAGGTACAGGCTCAGAGGCGAGATGAATCAGCTATGAAGAACGTTGGGGCCTTCCTGATGTTTTAGCTTAGAATGCCCATCCACCTCTACCACTATGGATAATGTCATGAGTCGTATAGTCCACAACATTAGAAGACCCAGTGATCCCCCAGACATGGTACAGAAAGCAGAACTAAGAGGGAGGAGGCCTACATAGACGTCCCCACTGAGCCACTGAGAGTTGCTGGGTGCTCTTGGGTTGGACTGCAAGCTTAACCTACCTCACAGGGTTATTTGTAAGGATAAATAGGTGAGCAGGGATGAGCAATCCGAATGGCCTCAGATGGTTGGTTGGCTGACTTTAGGATTTCTAATGGGAAGGAATTTAATGGGGAGGAAACTTCTAAAAAGAAAGATCTGCTAGGCTGGGAAGCATGCAAATTGACACCCACCTGCCCCCAGAATTACTTCCTTGGCTAGTACAAGCTTGTAAAGTTCTGAAAGCAGCAAAGGACTCTGTGCTCCCTTCCCCTGCTTGCAAAAACTAGGATTGCTTCATTTATTATTATTAGATGAGACTGCCCTGGGCTCAGAGAATTTTAATCCCAGATGGTTTTAATTAGTGCTTCCATGTTGTAATTGTTATTTATATGCGTTTTTAAATTATTTAAGCTGCCTTGTGCCTTGAAAGGCAGGACACTGATAATAATTTATTTATTTAAAATATTTTTTACTCTGCTTTTCTCCTAAAAAAAAGGACCCAAGGCAGCTTACATCATTTAAAAACAGTAAATCATTCAAATATTTAAAATAATTAATAACACTACATTTAAAATGTTAGGCAAAAGCATTACTAAAACAGATTTAGAAACAACAAAATACAACCATTTAAAAAACTCTTTTAGGCAAGCAGTCACTAAGAAAAAGCCTGCCCAAAGAGAAAAGTCTTCACCTGCTTCCGGAAGGACAGCAAAGATGAATGAATGAAAGGAAATAAAATATCCAATATAAGATTAGTAGGAAATGAGATCTATCTCTGGAGTGATACTTTAAAAATCATAATTACACATCACTTAAAACCTCTTCAAAGTTATAGTGCCTACTCAGACCAGGGCACTCATCATAATAATGTCCTGGAAAATTGGCACCCACTGTGATAAAATTCTGAGCAGCCAAGACCAAAGTTGGTGGCAAACAAGATGAATAACATTGATCATTTCTGGCAAAGGTTACATTTTAGCAATTCGAAAATAGAAGGTGCCCTTGTGGCTATCACTGTGTTTTGTTTGGAGTCACAACTATTGTACTGTATTGCATTGCATTGCACTGAATAACGATAACAATAAGACACGCACACACTCATTATTTTTAGACTTAAATCCAGTGGTTAGTCTCAGTTGGCTAGACCCACTGAATGTAGAGGAACTTGGTCAGTCAACACATATGGATTGGAACTCACAATTAGATTTAGGCCTGGATAAAGACATTTCCCGTCCCCCCCCCCCCCAACATTTACTGGATGAGGTCAGTCAAAACCTTTGAAAGATTACAAAGAAGCGAAGAGGCTGTAGAGTACATAAAAAGAGCACATACCTTATGAACCAAGGGAGGAAATTTCTGTCAAAAACACCAGTCTGATTACATTTGTAAATCACGAGTGGCAGAAGACAAATGGCAGAGAAATGCTGGGGGTGGAAGTGATTTTCTCTAATGTTAATGATAAATGCTACAAAATCACGAGTATGGGCAGAGAGGAGGTGCCCTCCTTCTAAGAGGTGGATGGACAGGTGCTTCTCCATCATCCCTTGCTGCTGGTAAGGGTTGCCCGAAGCAATGGAGTTCTCCTCTGGTGACCCAAATCTCTTATGTGCCATTTTGTGACAGAACGGTGGCATGATTTTTCCTGATCTGGCACCACTAGCGAAAACAGCTGAAGACCTGGTGGAGAAGTAGATAAGGTTTTGACTGGAAGGCACATGCATTTACCAGAAGTAAAGTGAAGATGAGTGCTCTAAACATCTTGAACTGCAATGTGTAGGAAAATATTCTAATTTTTAAGTTTGAGCAATAGGCTGAGTGGGACTTAAACTCAATAGGACCTACTCCCAGGTGAGAGAGGCTATAGTATTATAGCCTTTATTGGTTTTATTTGTGACTCTCTGAATGTGATTGTTGCACAGCTTGGAAAAGTTACCTTTTTGGCCTACAGTTCCTAGAATTAATTCCCAAGCCAGTGTGGCCACTGACCATATTGGGTGGGAGATTCTAGGAGTTGTAGTCCAAAAAGCAATATTTCCAAACTCTGGAAATTCTCCAAATCAGTTATTTTGTATGTGCTATACATCTGGTTTGTTTAAATTAGGGAGAAACTGTAATCCCTGATCCAGATGATATGACAAACAGATTGAGAGACACTGAAAGCAAACTATGCCAAGTTCTCCTGGCTTAAGGGATGTTGGACAGGGAAAGGGAAAGGGAACAAATGAGTTCCCACGTGCTTTGCCATGGTTTACTGTGACACAGGGAACACAGCTACAATGTACAGGATGTTAAAGAGAGAGACATTTATGAGACATTCGTAGAGTGTTGTAATCTATTTTAAAAAGGTAAACATAAGGATAATGTTATGCTGTATTAATTTATGTATCTTTTGTAATCCATATTTTTGCATTTGCTTCATTTAATTAAAAATGCTTAATCAGCAAATACTTAATCAGAAGTAAGCCTCAGTGAACTCAGTGTAGTATTTACTTTGCATGGTTTGGGAAGCACAGGAGTTGATATCGAAGCATGCCAGGCTGGGCAATGATTCAACGAGTCTATGTGCCACACATTATTTAGTAGCATACTGTACTCTTTATGATCACAAACATGTGTTGTGTAGTGGTTATGGTGTTGAACTAGGGCTGGCAGAGACAGGGTTCAAAATACTACTCAGTTGTGATGGTGATTGAGTCACCTTGAGCCACTCATGATATCCCAGCCTAACCAACCTCACTGGTTTTGGCGTAAACCCAGTCATGGGAGTAGAAGCATGTATACTGCCATCAACTCATGGGGAGAGAAGATGGGATACCATTTGAGATATGTTAAATGAATTATATTAACATTTTTTCCTCCCTATTCCTTGCCCCCAAACATACAGTTTAAGTTCTATGATAAATATTAGAATATTAACAAAACCCCAATTTGGGAAAGTTACTGTGAGTGAAATGGCACATCCCAGGGTGGTAGAGGAGTCCAATTCTTCACATAAGGCATCTGCTGAGATGCATTGTTGAAAGGCAAGTCTGTCTTAAACACAGTTTTGTTAGTCTCCTTTGGTCAAACAGCAGGATTATGCCACCATCTGCTGGGAGTATCCAGTAATGCAGTGTTGGTTTCACTGTTAAAACTGACCAGGCTTTCCCCTGACTAGTTTTCTCTAGATGTGACAGACTGCAACTCCGATGATGCCCAACCAATTTTCCACACTTGAATAACATGATAATAGGATAACTGCATCTGAACAACAGATTCTAAAACCAGAATCAGAGAAAACATACCGTGCAACCTAGTCTTCTCCTTAAAGCCACAAAGGCTACCCAAAGCAGACAGCTCATAATATGTTCTGTGACACCCAGGTGAGAATGAAACATGTTCATTTTGGTGGGTTTCCTACAGGAGAAATTATGGGGAGGTTACAGACCCTATTCCCACCCTATTCCCACCCATGCTCTAACACTGAAGCTGAGGTTTTTATGTTTTAGTCCACTTCCTATGATAGTAAACCATGTGGCATCAAGTTGGTTCCAACTTCTGGCAACCGCTTCCAGGTTTTTCTAAGTATACTCAGAAGTAGTTTACCATTCCCTTCTTCTGGGAGCACCCTGTGCATACTTAAACCTTAAAAATTCATATACTTAAACCTTAAAAATTCGTAACCATATCATTCATTGTCCAGTTTATGCCCAAGAACTGTGGGTTCTTTAGCACACTTATCTGAGATTTGTTTCCTTATTTGTTACCACTATGTTTGTAATCTATGCACCTGAGTAGGTGGGGATCATTAGCCTTGGAAGGCAGCCCATCTAGGAGAAGGAAAACTCCGATTTCAAACCTCCACTGCCTTGTGGCTATATCCACTGATGGAAAAGGCTTCAGGAGTTAACCTCGAGGCAAAATCTGGAGCCGGAGTCCCGGAGGCAGTTCATGACTGTATACGGTCACGCTCTGGCAAATCCTGCGACGTTGCTGGAACCAATTGTATTGGCTCTTGCCTTTCCATTGGACTACTTCAGTGACGTGGAGAGGGGGGATTTTCTGCTTGGGGAACAGTCTATCCTCCATATTATTTTACCCAGGCTTCGTGCTCTGGAGAGGACACTCCAGCTTTGCATACAGTGTTGAAACAACACGGGAAGTAGCAGTTACTGGTTATAAGTCTCTGCTCAATTGGCGTAGAGCGTGACGCCAGGGGCTATTTCCAATGGTGGGAGAGGTCATTGCACCTCACTAGGTAGCTACCACCCGCCTTAAGATGGGCAGCCCCCAGCCAGTAAGGTGCTGCCTCGGCACGGTCTGTTAACCTCACGGGGTGCGTAGGGTTTAGGGTGAAAGCCGACAAGCAGATCGATAACCCTGCACCATGCAACAATCATAAGAAAACTTCTGCCCTAAAGTTGGGCACCTGGAATGTTTGGACAATGACCCCTGGCTTTTCTGATGACCTGCAGGAAATAGACAACATGTGCAAGACAGCTGTCATTGACATGGAACTGAGGAGGCTGCAGATGGACATTGTTGCCCTGCAAGAGATGAGATTGCCAGACTCTGGATCTGTCAAAGAAAAAAACTTCTCATTCTTCTGGCAGGGAAAACCATTGAATGAGACCAGGAAATATGGTGTTGGCTTTGCGGTTAGAAATACTCTGCTGAGATCCATTGTTCCACCTACAGTGGGGAGTGAAAGAATCCTGTCTCTGCAGCTCCACTCATCAGCAGGACTGGTCACCCTTATTAGTGCATATGCACCAACACTGCCATCTACAGCAGAAGTCAAAGACAAATTCTATGACGATCTGGCAGCTACTATAAAAAAAAAATCCCCGAGAGAGATCCGCTGTTCATTCTCTGAGACTTTAACGCTAGAGTTGGTGCTGATCACAATTCTTGGCCCACTTGTCTAGGCTGGTTTGGCATTGGGAAGATGAACGAAAATGGCCAACGCTTGCTGGAGTTTTGCTGTTATTATGGTCTTTGTGTCAGCAACACATTCTTTAATACGAAGCTTTGACACAGAGTCTCTTGGAGACATCCAAGATCGAAGCATTGGCATCAGCTCGATTTGATCCTCACTAGATGCTCTAGCCTTCCTAGTATTACAATCACACGCAGTTATCAGGGTGCTGATTGTGATACTGATCACTCCCTGGTGTGTAGCAGAGTAAAACTGCGAATAAAGAGATTGTATCACACGAAAAAGGAAGGAAGACCACGTATTGACATCAGCAAGACTCGCGATCAGAGAAAAGTGAAGGAATATGCTGAAGCGCTTGAGGAAACTCTTCCAGGCCCAGCTGATGCAAATGCACCTGAACGATAGGAACATTTCAAGAACGCTGTTTATAACACCACCTTGTCCACATTTGGCAAGAAGACCAAAAAGACGGCAGACCGGTTTGAAGCCCATTCGGAGGAGTTGATGCCAGCCATCGAGGAAAAGAGGAGAGCTCTAGCAGCATACAAAACCTGTCCTAATGAGTACAACTTGCAGATTCTTCGAGTTGCTCATAGCAAAGGCCAACAGACTGCCAGGAGATGTTCTAACGATTATTGGCTTCAGCTCTGCTCTCAGATACAGACAGCAGCAGACACAGGTAACATCAAGGGAATGTATGACGGTATCAAACAGGTTTTAGGTCCAATACAGAAGAAATCTGCTCCTTTGAAGATTGCTACAGGCATGATCATCCAGGACCGAGTACAGCAGATGGAACACTGGGTGCAGCACTACTTTGAGCTATATTCTAGAGGGAACATAGTAACCGAAGAGGCATTAAATAACATTGAGTGCCTGCCTGTCTTGGAAGAGTTGGACAGCGAACCAACATTAGCAGAAATAAAAGCGGCCTTGGATTCCCTCGCCTCTGGCAAGGCACCTGGGAAGGATAACAGCCCTGTTGAAGTGCTGAAGTGCTGTAAAGAGATCATCACCACTGAGCTGTGTGAAATCTTTTGTCTTTGCTGGAGGGAAGGTGGAGTACCAGAGGACATGAAGGATGCAAACATCATCACATTGTACAAGAACAAAGGCAACAGGGCTGACTGCAATAACTACCGTGGCATCTCTCTTCTCAGCGTTGTAGGGAAGCTGCTTGCCTGTGTTGTGCTGAAGAGGCTCCAGGAGCTTGCAGACAGAGTTTATCCAGAATTGGAGGTTGTTCATGATTTTGTGTACCTTGGCTCAACAATCTCTGGCACCCTCTCTCTAGATGTCGAGCTGGATAAACGCATTGGCAAAACAGCTACCATGTTCTCTAGACTCACAAAGAGAGTATGGCTCAATAAGAAGCTGACGGCATATACCAAGATCCAGGTCTATAGAGCCTGTGTCCTGAGTACACTCCTGTACTGCAGTGAGTCCTGGACCCTTTGTGCACGGGAGGAGAGGAAGTTGAACACGTTCCATATGCGTTGTCTCCGACGCATTTTTGGTAATGTTTTGGTATGCAGTTAATGTTAGATGCTGGACCTAATGGTCTTCCGGGGCAGGGGTGCTGCTTTTTTTTTAAAAAAATATATATAATAATGGGTATTACTTCACTAACTTCAAAATGTAGTAAGCCAGCTTTGCTATGGCAACCCCCCTCCTGATTATTCTCTTGAGTGGAGAATCAGCATCTCCAGAGCTTTCCCCTCAAGCAGGAAGCTACAGCAAAACAGGGCCTCCAAGATAATCTCAGAGTGATAGCCAAGAAGGATACCATGGACAATTGTGTCAAAATCCACTGAGAGGTCCATGAGAACTAACAGGGACAAGCACACCCTGTCCATTTCCTTTTCAACAATGGTGGGTCTTGAGACACTTCAAACAAGTCCACATATATGCAGACAGCACCTAAGTGACCATCTAGGCGTGGCGTTCATTTGTGCCAGATGATGGCAGTAATCAAGGGGCCTCCCATCAGTGAAAGACATGTCTAACCAAAGAAACCAAGCTTCACAGGTATAAGGGAGTTCCTTGGGCATAAGAGGGCTTTTTAGGAATCGGAGAATATTTAAGAACAAGAAAGCTTGAGTGTTGGTCAGTTTGCAGCAAGGCCTAAGTGGGCCTCTGGAAAACCATCCTGCATAATCCTTCAATTCTGATCTACCCCAGCTGGAAAAACTCATATTCAATTGCTGTGCAATCTAGCAACTTGCTTCTGATCCCTGGGTATCAGATTTGCATTGTTCCTGAGGTCACACTTGCCCTTTGGCTTTCTGCAGCACATATTACCTTGGTGGTACCCTGTTACGATCTTAATGTTTTCTGTTGGGTTACTTTTCCAGCTGGATTGGGGACCAGGCTGAAATGAAGCCTGAGACAATGCATGCCTTTACAGCAGGGGTCTCAAACTCAATTTACCTGGGGGCCGCTGGAGGCAGAGTCTGGGTGAGGCTGGGCCACATCAGATTTTCCGCCAAGCGGAGCAAGAGCCTGAGGAAGCCATCCGGGAGTTTCCTTAGCCCGGCTGGGGCTCCGAGGAGGAGGAGGAGGAGGAGGGGCACGCGAGCCCTCGTCGCCGGCCACGACCCCCTCCGGCTCCTTCTTCACTACCACCACCACCACCACCAGCAGCAGGACGAAGAAGCGGAGAAGGGAGGGAGTGCCGGCGACCGCCTAGCGGGGGGGGGGGAGGGCACTACATAATTTTTTAAAAAAAAACTCACAGAATCACCTTGCCAAAGGAGAAAAGCCCCCATCGGTACCTGCGAAATTAAACAGAACGGGGCGGGCTCCCCCACAGGTGCGCGTGCACGCACACAAACACACACACACACGGAGGTCCGGCAACCTTCCTCTGAAGGCCCCCCTCAAAAAAAGGTGCACTCAGCAGCAGCAGCAGCTACCCCCACCACGACAGAGGAGCAAACTTTGTGAGGCGAGCCCAGGCAGCCTCGAGAGCTGAGGCGGCTGAAGCAGGATGAAGAGGAGGAGGAGGAGGAGGAGGAGGAGGAAGCACTGCCGGGTGCTGAGGCGGCTGCTGGCCAGGCTGGTGCTGCTGAGAGAGAAAGAGAGCCAGAGAGCAGCTTCCCTGGAAGAGGCGGCGGCGGCAGCAGCTGCTGTTGGCGGCTTGGAGGCGCTCTTCTTCGAGGACGGGCCGGGAGTGAGCTCCGCTCTCAGGCATCGCTCGGCAGCGGCTCGGGCGCTCGGGGGAAAGGGCCGGCAGCGCGCCTCGTTCGCCGGCTCTCCCCCAAGACAGCGCCTCTTGCACCCTCCATCCGGAACTGCAGCCTGCCAGCCGGCAGACAGGTGGGCTGGCTGGCAGGCTGCAGTTCCGGATGGAGGGTGCAAGAGGCGCTGTCTTGGGAGAGAGCCGGCAAGCGAGGTGAGGCTTTTTTTTACTCTTGACAGCAGAGGACGTGTGGGCGCTTCAGGGGGGGCAGGCAAGGTGGGGGCCACAAACTATCATCCAGCGGGCCGCAAATGGCCCCCGGGCCGCATGTTTGAGACCCCTGCTTTACAGGATGCTTCACAGTGCATTTAAGGAACATCACACACTGAGGAATATCACACACTGTCACATGTGGTAGAGCATGGACACGCATTATCATAACAGTCCCCATTCTAAAAACAAAGGCAACTCTGTTGATGCACATCCACAGGCTAGTTCCAGCAGTTCTCTTCTCTACTGAGAGTAGACAGTTTAAAAAGCTATGGACTCTTAATAACCCATTCAAGACAAAGCCATCCCCAAATGCTTGGGGTCACAACAGGAAAGTGCAATACATTGTTGCTGGGAAAATCCATCAGCTCCCATTACTTTGAAGACTGCAGCGAGGCTGAGAAGGAACAGGGAAACCAGGGTGGAGGCAGTTGCCCCTGCTGATAAAATAATCTAACTGGTTCAACCTAGCAAGCCATGGCTCCACTACATAATTGCTCAAGGGAGGGTGTTGACAGTGCTCTCCGACATAATCCCCTCTTGTATGATCATGCTAAGAACCAGGCCGATAAGGCATAGAGTGGTATAGCTGTGTTCGTCTGTCACCACAAAACCAAGAGAGTCTTGCAACATCCTGGAGACTAACATTTTCTTTGGTAATCTAGCTGATAGCTGTACTAGTCAGTTCTGGCAAAAAGAGTAACTAAAAGTCTTGTAGTCTTTAAGGTGCGAAATCTGGCTTCTCTTTTATTTGACAGAAGCTTTTGTGATCTGAATTTGATTGCTGCCCATTAAAGCTTCCGCCAGTTAAATGTTGCTAGCAATTAGGGTGCCACAAGAGATTTATTTTTGTTTTTGTTTTCCTTTAGGAATCTATTTCCTTCTAATATGCTAGCTGCCCCCCCAGTGGTAGAAAGTTCTATACAGTGTACTGTATATAATAATAATCATGTGCCATCAAGTCAATTCTGACTTAGGGTGACCCTTTTTAGGGTTTCTAGGTCGAGAGTACTCAGAAGTGGTTGACCCTTCCCTTCCTCTGAGGGTTGCCCTGGGGCTGTGCAGCTGGCCCCCAAGGCCACCCAGGCTGGCTCTCCTCGCAGGAGGCATAGTGCGGAATAGAACTCCAGACCTCTGGCTCTGCAATCAGAGACCTAAACCACTGAATCCAGCCAGCTCATACATTGTATAGGAAAAAGAAAAGGATGGGGCTTACAAACTAAAAGATGTGATCATTTGTGGATTACAACCCTTTTCCTCAGATACTTGGAGTGTAAGGAGTTTAATAGGCGACAGGTTTAGGTAGAGAGGGTTCATGTTGGAAGAGTGAGGAAGAGTGAAATGGGAGAAAGAAGGTGTTCTCATCTGTTAAGCCATGCAGTTATTCCATTTCACATGTATCCCGACTTTGGACAGTAGAGAGCACCCTGACACTACTGCAATTCTGGCTGAAGAATCTGTAAACGTTGTTCTTCTAATTTTTTTCCTGCTAGAATGACATGTTACCTAAAGGCTCTGTGGAGAGATGCAACAAGAACAAGAACAACAAAAATTCACTTTTCCAGAACATTTTCCCCAAAATATTTGGGGGGGGCGGTAACTAGGGACTTTTTTTTTTTTCCCTTTATTTTAAATTTAAACAAAAACATATAACATACAAACTAAAATACAATTTTATTTTATTTTATTTATTCATTTGTTATATTTATATCCCGCCCATCTAGTCATTCGACTACTCGAGTTAGGAGTTAGAGTGACAGAGAACAATCTTCTTTTTGAAAGTTTTTCATTTAAATCAGTGATTCTCAACCTTGAGAAACCCAGGTGTTTTTGGACTGCAACTTCCAGAAACCCCGGCCAGCACAGCTAGGGGTGAAGGCTTCTGGGAATTGCAGTCCAAGACCACCCCTGGGTTATCCAAGGTTGAGAACCACTGATTTAAATGATTGTCCAGTCCAAGTCACGACTAAGATAGTAGATTGCACTACTGTTTCAGCTACAAAAGTAATTTCTAACTTTGCATCAGTGCATACAAATTAGCACATGAAAAGTTATGTACATTTCTGTCTTCTTTGTCTTGGTAATCATCATCCTCTCCCCCCTCTTCTGATGATGTGCCTCTTTTTGGTGATGTTTATGTGGCCACCATAGAAGGGGTAGGTGGGATGAGCGCTTCTCCATTGAGCCAAGGCTCATGACATTGCCTTCATACCCTAAGAAAGATTCACACTTATCAGCAGCTTCTATGCTGCAAATGTAACTTGAGCAAGGTTCCCCAGCTTGCATAGCTAGGAATACAAATGAGATTTTACTGTTCTTAATATCAGGTCAAAACAGAAAAGGGGAAAACAACAAATAATCTTGGATCAGTAGTAACTTGCACAACTAGTTTTCCAGTTGGTTAAGTGTTCCATTTTCTGTGCTAGCTTAAAAGAAATGTAGGGCTTCCCAAACTGAGTGTGTTGTCTTAGCACTTCTAGTATCTGGGGCAGACACACATACACAATGCTGTTGATCGTGGTTTTGGTCACATATTTTATTTCAGGGATGGAGAAACTTTGGTCCTTTTGATGTTTGGCCTTCCAGTTCCCATCAGCCCCACTCAGCATGGCCAAAATTAAAGCATGATGGGAGTTGTAATCCAAAACATCTTAAAGATCAGATGTTTCCAATTCATGACCCGCTGGGATGGTGCTTGTGGTGCAGGCATGGCCCATGCAACCTATGCATCCAGGTGCACTGTGCTGTCCAAGAGGGACGAGCATTGCCTTTCCCTGAGACGCTTCATGGACTGCTGGCTCTGTGCTTCTATGTTCTTCATCAGAGTGTGGGAGATACTTCTTCAATTGGAATACCTGATTTCATATTTTAAAAAAACAACATGCAGTGGAAGCCGCCCATTGGTGACAACACATTTTGGTAGCATCACGCCCCTTTGTCAAAACACAAAAGAGAATAACAAGCTTGTGCACTTTGAGATTCAGGTCCTGTTTAAGAGACAGGTCGTTTAATTTTTTTCTTAATTAAAAAAAATTGTCTTGTAAATGCTCCCTGCACAGACAGACAGCTACTTCTTCTTGTGCTGAACTCGGTCTACCATCTAGGCCCTAGACTCATTCCCAGTCCTGTAGACTCAACATTCTGCCAGAGACAAACCATGACATTTTGCTGCCTGAGGAAACAGAAAACAGAGCCCTCACACGCCTGAATCAAGGCGCATTGTTACCCAAAGCCAGTCAAATTATTTTATCACCTGAGGCAGAACATTCTGCAGGCAGTTTCTACCTCAGGTGCTTATTCCAGGGTGAGGCTGCCACCTGCTGTTCTCCCTGAGGCAGCAATACTGTACAAATTAAAGTACGTAATTAAGAGTTTTCTACCCTTCTACGTCCAAAATGCATTGCCTGCAAGATGGACACTGCTCATTTGTCCCAATGACAGGGCCAGCCTGGTCCTGCCTCCTACTCTTGCTTGCGAAAGGCATCAGGGACAAAAGCAGCGGAATGTGCCTTAACCACATTCATTGATTGCAGCAAGGAGCTTACGTCAGGCTGTCCAGTGGGATATTTTTGTTTTATTGCTTTCCTGAAGGATAAACATGTGCCAGGGATGTTGGGAGTCTAGTATTCAGTTAAACAGGAAGGCCAGTCAGTTAGCCTATGAAGCTGCACTGCACTCTCCCTGGCATCCATTGCTGGATCATGGTTTAGATGTTGTGATCTTTATTTCCCACATAAATGTCTGTTCAGTGAGACATGGTGGCTATAAATAGATCCTCTGGCTGGTCACAGAAAGCAGCCTCTGGCCCCTCCGGGACTGCAAAAAGTTGGAGGCAGACAGATTCTTAAATTCTGGGCTATATCAAGGAGATTATGAACAAAAAAGCTGTTAAAAAAACCCCTAAACACTGGTGGGTCATACAGGTGTGGGGCAAAACAGACAGACTGTCTTTAATATGTTTTGCCGCCCAGAGCTTAGAAAAGTAACTTTTCTGAACTTTTCCTTTTTTGATTCTTGGGCTCAGTGAAAGAATCCAAAAAAGTAAAAATGTTGCCTCAGGGAGAACAGAAAGTGTTCCCCCATCTCAAGGTGCACAGGCATCTACCTGAGGTAGAAAATCTGCCTAGGATCTCCTCACTCCATCAATAAAGTAAAGTAATGGTAATAAATTAAATAACAATGTGTTGCTCTTTCAGAAAGCCAGGAATCAGCTATCAGAGGCTATTGTCTGACTTTGTCTAAATGGTAAAGCCAGCTTTGACTTATGAAGTCCAATCCTAAACACAAAGTAAGGCCAAACTGATTCTCAGCTCATATTTAGAAGGTGGTGATCCCTCAACTGGTGAGAGATAATCTGTTTGCCATAGATAGGTGATTTCCTTCATCTCTGTATTTCATATTAAAATCTACCTTGCTCTGCCATTAGTCACTGGAAGGTAACCATGGGCTTCATCTGCCAAACGGGTGGCCTTGGGCTCTATCAATGACCCACCAGTCCAATTCTAGGAAAGATCCACTTTCATTGACATCTAGTTTTAAGATTTCCCCACTGTGCTACACAGACTTACTCTCAGCCAAATGTACCTTACAAATAGTTGCCATACAAGCACTCAGCCTTGTCCCAATAGGCTGCATGCACCCAGAGTGAAGTGAACCACGGGATAAGCGATAAATCCACATAGTTTTGATGGGAAATGGAAGACAAGAGGAGCAAGGACCCACATAAAGCGGGAACCTGCTGGCATACTGTGAATGGGGTGTGGGTGTTCTGTCCTCTTCCAGACAGAGGAGCACTTTGGACCTTAGAAAGCAAAATCTTCTTCCCTGTCAATCCCTTGAGTGCTTATTAAAGCAGCATGTTTGGAATCCAGATGCACATCAGGAAATATAGGAGGATTTGTGGTCAATGACGAACTTTTGCTGGGGCTCTTCCACTGACTGGGTGCCACACCACGGCATATAACTACCTCATACTCTTCCCATGTGTTTCTCCCACTTCATCCGCTGATGTCAGTGTTAGTATCAGAACTTGAGGAAGTTCCTCCTTCAGGACTAAAGCTCCCAGAATCCCTTAGCCAGCAAGGCCTGGGAACTCTGTAAGTCACAGTCCAAAAATTAACATTTCTAAGTTGTGATTTGTGGGCCCCCAATGGGCATCCTTGAAATACATCTGCCATCTGCTGTGTAAAAGGTAAAATGGAGTCTTTTGCTTCTCAGATAGTCAGCCTCTAAGCATCGTGTGCCTTCCAAGGCTGAACTGATTGTACATACAAGGGACTAAGCCCCATTGAACACAGTGGGACTCTCCAGATAAATTTGCACAGCTAGTATTGTATTGATAATTCTGAATTCTAGCACTTTTGAGCTCCTGGTGCACAGAGCTGTCTGACTGACAGAGCAAGGATTAAGCCATCCCTTTGGAATTCCTCCTGTCTGTGTCTGAATTATGCATAATTAACTGAAGGACTTCCTAGATCCATCTTTCCCTCTCTCTCTCTTGGTGTGTGTGTGTGTGTGTTTTGGTGCCATCTCTGAAGTGCTCCTCCCACTCCCAATCAATCACAGCTACAGGTTGAAATCACAGGAGGAACCTGTCACTTTCAGGAAAGCAAGACCTGAATCAGAGCCGGGGAACCCCTCAAATAATGACTCCATTTCCCATCAACCTGAGCCATCCTGACCAGTGGTGAAGCATGTTGAGAAGATTGGTTCAGCACCACCACCAAGAACGTGGAAGATTCCCCACTTCTCTGGCAAAACAAGACAGTGCTTTCTCAGCAGCAGCAGTGCTGTGTTTCTGGTCATGGCACTTAGTCCAAGGTTCAACAAACATCTTTGCTGATTGGTTTTAGGCAGGGGAGCAGGATACTTTTATTCCACTGAACTTCTAATGATTTTAATTGTACTTTTCTGGGTATTTTCCCCTCTTTTTCTTGTTTTTAAAGTAGTTTTACAGTTCTCCTTTTTTGTAATTGTGGTTTATTGTTATGAGCCACCTTGGCAGTCTTGATATGGCCTGAAAGGCAGAGCAGAAATGCTTCAGCGAATGCAAATAAGAAACAACAAACGGAGGTTTCAGATCTGCTGACTTCGTAGTTCATCACCATGTGTGTGAAGTGGTCATATACTGAGTTTGGTAACATTATTATTATTATTTTACCACAATTCCCAGATTCCTCCAGCCAGCATTGAGCACTGGCAGTGCTGGCTGGGACATTTCGGGTGGTGTCCAAAAAAGTAACTTTCCCAATCTCTCCTCATGTAGCCTATCTGTACTTTTCTTCCATTTCCCTTAGGAAATATTCAGCTAATAAGAATGAACACATCTTCAAGCACCAATAGATATAATAGCTAGAGTAGAGACAGGCAATCCTTGACCCTCCCGGTGTAGTTGGACTACACTTCCCATCCTTCCTCATCCCATTAGCTAGGGCTGATGGAAATTGCAATCCAGGAGCATCTGGAACGCTCCATGCCCCTTAGCCCTGTGTAAAGCAACGAAAAGAGATTTCCTCAGTACACTGGGCCAATTGGTGACTTCCAGCAAGCTTTCAGTCAAAACAATCTTCCAGGACCTGGGAAAGGAAATGGTTCCCCCCCCCCCCCCCCCGCTCCTGCAATGAGCTGAGATTTTTGAATACTTTCCCCAACCGCCACCCTAGATGGCTTGGGAGATGTTCTCTCTGCCCTGGTGCACATCCAGAACCTCAGCTGTATTTTGTCAGTGAAGATTAAGATAGCATTTATCATCAGCACAGTAGCTGAGCAAAGAAACAATTCACTTTCTTGGAAAGAGTCTTACAGAGGGAATTGGGGGCAGGAGGGGAAGGGATGGCTGCAGGATTGAGTGGGAGGCAACTAGCCCTTTAATTAAAAGCAGAACAGACAGGGAATGGATGACCCTCTAGATCAGTGGTTCCCAAGATGTTCTTGAACTAAAAATCCCAGAAGCCTTCACCACAAGCTGTGATGGCCAGGATTTCTGGGAGTTGTAGTCCAAGAACATCTGGGGACCCAAGGTTG
This sequence comes from Intellagama lesueurii, assembly GCA_037013535.1. Taxonomy (NCBI): domain Eukaryota; kingdom Metazoa; phylum Chordata; class Lepidosauria; order Squamata; family Agamidae; genus Intellagama; species Intellagama lesueurii. Next base: position 183,588,443 of record JBAJHW010000002.1, read on the forward strand.
GGAACTGGTGTTCTAGATGTTTTTGCCCTGCAACTTCCATCAGCCTCATTTAGTCACAGTGTCTGTCTAAGGCTAATGTGAGCCATAGCCCGGGAATGCTGGTCAGACCATAGGTTCCCCACCTCTTTCTACAGCCGCAGCAGCTGAAGGGCCTCATGTTGTTTGGTGAGTCTCCACTTCCTGGAGGAAGAGGATATTTCAGGCTGACCATAAGGAGCATCAGGCAGGCAGGCAGGCCCTCCAACAGAGGCTCTTGATCTATTATGTAGCAACCACACCCTGAAAGCAAAATCCATCTGGTAGGAGCAGCACGTAGAAACATTGCTTTTTTGAGACTGCAGCCTCCAGACCACCACCCCCAACTAGCTGTGCTGGCTGGGGGATTCTGTGAAATGTAGTCCAAAACAGTTCTGCTCTGCAACCCCTGACAGATTCAGACTTCTGGTCCCTACAAGTGTCAAGCAGGCTGACAGAGTTCTAACTCCTGTCCTCTGAAGATGCCAGCCACAGGGACTGGTGAAACGTTAGGAAGAAAAACTTCAGAACACGGCCAAACAGCCCGAAAAGCCAAAACAACCATTGGATCCCGTCCGTGAAAGCCTTCGAGAACCCTTATTGTTATTCTCAAATTGAGACAAGACTTGCTGAATCAAATTACTGAACAGTAAACCAACACAAATGTGAATCTCAGTTCATTGGGACTAGCAAGAGAATATTGGCCTCTGACTTCTTTGTGCTGGGCTGTTTTTTTTCATGGGAAAGTTTGACCCAAGCATCCACTCAAGGACCTAAATGAAATTATAGATTGGAAATAAGGAAACCAGGTGTCTAGAAAGAGAGGTTACTTACCTGTAACCATAGTTCTTCAAGTGGTTCTCTGTGAATCCACACAAATGGGTTAAGACTGCGCCTGCGCAGGACTCCCTGGAATATTCTAGAGCTTAAAAACATGTGATTAGTAGGACGTTCCCCCGTGGCGTGCATGCACAGGAGTCCTGCGCAGTCTAAACCCATTTGTGTGCATTCACAGAGGCCACGAAGAAGAACCTTAGACTCTAAGACATGGAGGAGGAGCTTGGAGGATGATAGGTGGTGCCAGGCTTGTTTGATTGGAGCCTGGTGGTGTACAGTGTGGTACCTAGTGGCACCTCGCAAAAGTTGGTGCAGGCTCTAAGGTGGAAACTGAGAGCTATGGAAGCTTAGCTCCTAGCCAAAGCTCTTCTCAGGTCAGAATAGATTAGCCCTCAATGTTGGCCCTTTACCCTTGCCTTTTCCTTCTTCTGGAAGGAAGGAAGACCTAACCCCTGAAATGTTAAGTCAGACCAACAAACCTAACAGGAGAATTCTAGGAAGGCAGTCTAAGGAGATGAGCAGAGGAGCAGGAGGCAGCTTTGCTGGGAATGGAGAAACAGGGGAAGGCTTCCAATGCAAGAGAAAAGGCAATTGGGGGTGGAAAACAAACTATGAGCCACTCATATTAGATGCTCTGTTGGATAGCAGCAAGGTTCACACAGGGACAGAGAAGGATGGTGACCTGTCCCTAAGTAATGGTGGTGGTGGTTGTTGTTGGTGAATGTTGCGGTCCTAAAGACATGCCCAGTTTCAACTTTGGTTTGTGTCCAGGGCATGATTTGAGGCAACCTCCGACTCCATATTTGGCTTTGAAACCCGACAGGTCTGTCACTTGAGAGTGGCACAAATACTTGATCCACTGGGGTCAAATCAGGATGTTTCCAAGGATGAGGTACTTCTGGCCTTCTAGATGTGGTTGGGAGGTAATTCCCATCCCCTCTCATCATTGGTCACGCTGGCTAAGAATAACGGGAGTTTTAGTCTTATGAGATCTGAAGGGCACATGTTGTCTCTCTCACCACCACCCATTTAAAAACCAACACTGCAGAGACTGGTGGTTTATTATAAGCTCCACTGCAGTCTTCCTCTTTCTCCTGATTTCTGATTTCCTTTCTCCATTGAGCATTTGAGTGTAAATGAGCCAGACAGTTCCTAGTCATGAAGAGACATGAAACAGATAGAGAGGAACGCTATGTAAATACATTTTACCCACATAGGAGCCTTGTTGCCAGTTCATTTCCCTCACTGCCTTTTCTCAAATGAGAAATCAAATTTTGTCTGACAGATAGCTGTAGCTAAACATTGTAATCAAAGGTGCTAATGAAAATAGTTGGTGGCACTCCAAGCGCCCTTCCTGCTTTGGAGCCAGACAGGCATGCAGGAGGTGGCGGCGGCACCACCGTTGACTTGTGCAAGTCTGTCAACATGACATTGCCCCTTTGCCCCACAGCTTTCAGGCTGCTGGGCCAAGCAGAGAGATCACCGCCATCATGGCCAAGGGAAACAAGAAGGCACAGACATTGCTCCCCCCAACCCCATTCCCAATCAAGCACGGTGGCAAGTTGATCACACAGGAGGGATCTGATTTCTGTTCCATCTGGCTGCTCTGCAAAGCCTTGTCTGTGCCACTGGCTCCACTCTGAATGCCTACCAGATCCTTGAGGAGTAAATTGTGCCTTACACTATTCCCATGGCCTATGGCTGCATAGACAGAAGGTAGATGGCTGCCTTCATAGACCAAATTTGGGGGGAATACACCCCCCCGATGTTGGCTTCATGCCTGGCCCGCTCACTGGTGCTGTACTGTTGATGCAGCCCATGCCACATCTCCACCCCCTGCCTCCTCGGTTGTTTTATATAAATCTGAATTGCATTTCATAAAGCTTGTTAGTAAGAAAAACATCAGACATTTTGAAAATGTAAGTATGAAAGAAAAAAACTAAAGGAAAGGGGACAAAGCATCAGCAAGGACATGTCCTAACAAATTTCTGTAGGTTTGGCTAGGAGGATGTGGTACTGCAACTTTAACAGATGTGCAAAAAAATAGAATTTTTGCCTAATGCCACTTCCTGTACCCTTGTGCAAAAAACTGCATCGGCCAGAATGGCCCTCTTCTTTCTTCCTCTGTAGCTGTTCATCCTGGGTTTGATTCTCCTCAGTCCTAGGGCTTTCTTGGTGTGTTGGACCACAATCACCACCTTCTGTGTGATTTCTCTATTCTGTCTCATATATTTAAAGAAGTGGTGATAGAAGGTCCACGAAAGCTTACATGAAAATATAAGCTAGTCTTTAAGATGTCACATTTTTGTCTTTTTCATTTTTATTTATTTATTTATTTTATTTTTATCTGATATACTTGAGAACGTGTTATTCGATCAGGTGGACATCACTCCTTGACGTCATCTCCCCACCATTTCCCAGTGAGGTCTGGAACAGGGTGTTGCCCTCTGCTTCTCTGCAGGGCCAGCCTGGCTACTCTATGTTGAACTGGACTTCTGCCTGTGCCACCTGGGTAGAGATGCCAGGTCTCAGGGCATGAGCTGGTGTCTCAGCTATGCTTCTCTGGGTCTCCAGGTGGGGAGGCAAATGCCAGGACAAGCAATGCTGCAGGATAAGGATTTTCTCCTCCTCCTCCTCCTCCTTTTTTTTTTCTTCCTCCTTCTTTTCCTTTTTCTCCTTCTTCTTCTTTTGTATGTGAGTTGTCTTTAAAGTATGGGGATCCATTACCACTCATTCCCACCTGACATTAGGGCTCCCTGGCTTAGTAAGCATGTTGTACCTATGCAAACCAAAGAGTCAGGACCCCCCCCCCAAAAAAAAGGGAATTGGGGGGGGGGGAAAGAAAGCTGGTGGGTGCAGATACTGGGCACACTTAGTCACATGCCTGGCTAGGCCAAAATGATTCCAGCCCCACCCCTGGCCTGGGTTCCTATGTTACCTGTCAGTTGGGTTTTACCTGGAGTTTGTGCCCATCTCCTTGGATTTTCTAAAAAAAATGCAGTCAGTTGGCGGAGAAGTACTTTCCTCTTCCCAAAGTCAATCATCTATACTGTACTGGTTCATGCACTGAACTAGTATAGATGAATAATCAACACTGGTTCATGCACTGGTAATCTTGATAGGCTATTGCAATGCTCTCTACGTGGGGCTGCCCTTGAAGACGGTTTAGAAGCTGCAGCAAGTGCAAAACGCAGCAGCCAGGCTGGTGTCAGGAACATCAAAATATGACCACATCCCACCTGTCCTGGTATGGTTGCTTTGGCTACATTGCTTATGCTTCAAGGTTCTTATGCTGACATTCAAAACCCTAAATGCTTTAAGACTTATCTGAGTGAACAGACTTCCCTCTTTAGACCACCCTCAACTTGTGTGTTGTATATGGACAGAAAGAGTTGGCAAGAAAAATAGGCATGCCTAATTTCTGATTAGCAAAGTACTCAGGCAATGAAGCAAAGCGAAGTGTGTTCCTTATGTGTCAACCCATAGCACTTAAAGCGCTCTCTGGGCAGTTTACAATTTAATTATGCAGGCTACACATTACCCCCCTCCATCATCAAGCTGGGTACTCAACTTACCAACCTCAGAGGGATGGAAGGCTGAGTCAACCTCAAGTCAGCTACCTGAGCTTGTCACGATCAAACTTCTGTGCAGTCTTGACTGCAATACTGCCGTTTAACCACTGTGCCATGAGGAAGCATTTCTCTCATACAACATAGCATTGATTTATGGAACCTACTATGCCAAGATGTGGTAGTAGTAACTGCAGGTTCAGATAGCTTTTTGTAAGCCATGATTAAATATGATTGGTTATTAGTTTCATTTATATCCTCCCTTTTATTCCAATAACATTAAAGCAGCATAACTGCCTCTCTTCCTCTACTTTTCTCTCTCACACACAAAATCTCTGTGAGGTAGGTCAGGCTGAGAAAGAGAGTGACTCACTCTTCGCCACCAGTGAGCCTCACAGCTCTCTGGGGGAATCTGAGTCTGAATCTCCCAAGTCCCAGATTGACACTCTTAACCTCTGCATCACACTGCAGCTCTGTTATATAGCCATGACAGCTGAGTGGTATCAACATGTTTAGAGGAATATCGCTTTGACTGCCAAGCACAGAGGACTTATGATGTTATGTGCTGTTGGTGTGTCCTCTCGCTAGAGGTAAATGGCTGGCTAATGTGGGCAACAGATGCTGACCTAGATGAATGCACTTCACTGGATCTAGCAAGAGAGTGTGGTGACTTCTTAAGGGAACCCATGTTGTGTTGTGTGATCCAGCTGAAAAAAACAGCTCTAGTTCAAGCAGATCTTCCTCCCGCTGTCGGTTTCCCTCACTAAAATCCCCTCACCCTGCCCCCCTCTTTCCTGAGTCCGCAGTCTGGGCCTCCCGACAGTCAATTATCACTGACTGTCTCTCGGGGAACAAACAATGCCAAGGTGAGAGGAAAGAGGTGCTGTGGCGGCAGCCAGCCAGCCAGCCGGCCTCATCCAGCTGCAGCCACTGAAGCACTAAATTACCTTCCACCACTTTGGAAGCAAGGATCATGATGCAGGAAGTGCCAAGGCATTTTTGCACCACCCCACCTCTGCTATGTTGGGAATGTGAATTTAGGAAATTAGAAAAACAGCAAAGGATGAGCTTAAACTTTGATTAAATAAAGCAGCTGTTTTAGCCCAGCTAAGGTGGCCACCCCAGAGGATTGGAAAAGATCAGTCTACATCCCAGTCCCAAAGAAGGGCAGTGCCAAAGAATGCTCCAACTACCGTACAATTGCACTCATTTCACACACTAGCAAGGTTATGCTCAAAAGTGGTGCTGGAGGAGACTCTTGAGAGTCCCCTGGACTGCAAAGAGAACAAACCTATCCATTGTGAAGGAAATCAACCCTGAATGCTCACTGGAAGGACAGATCCTGAAGCTGAGGCTCCAATACTTTGGCCATCTCATGAGAAGAGAAGACTCCCTGGAAAAGACCCTGATGTTGGGAAAGTGTGAAGGCAAGAGGAGAAGGGGACGACAGAGGACGAGATGGTTGGACAGGGTCACCGAAGCTACCAACATGAATTTGACCAAACTCCGGGAGGCAGTGGAAGACAGGAGGGCCTGGCGTGCTCTGGTCCACGGGGTCACGAAGAGTCAGACACGACTTAACGACAAAACAACAACAAAAGGTGGCCACCCAAAACAGTGGTCAGGGTTCCTCCGCCTTTGACAGTTGTATGGTGGAGGGAATTTCAGCAGGCTGAATGACCAGATACAGTTGCTGAAATGTTGAGGCAACAATTAAAGGTACAAGAGATCTTTCTTCTTCATGCAGCTACCCTAAACCCAGCTTTGACTGTGCCAGACAGGCACATTGTAATAGCCAAGCACAGTTGGGAAGCCCAAGACCTGATGGCTCTGCTCAATGCCCATTATTGAGACACTGGAATCTTTGCCATCATCAAACTTTATTTTGTCTTAGTTTAACTTCATAGGCTACTTGTAATTTTTCTCAAGATACTCATCTGTCGCAGAAAGGTTGCTGTTATGTATTCATCTGTTACTGTTGTTGGTGATGTATGTATGTATGTATGTATGCATGCATGTATCTCCATTCCTCTTTCAAGGAGCTCAAACATGGTTCAATCTCAGATGATGCAATTAGCACATTTTTAGAAGTGGAGTTCCTTTAACAGGTAAAAGATTCTGTTTCTTCTACCATGAGCTTGCCTTATCCCCCCTTGTTGGAAATTAGCTTGCTTTTTTTGTGTGTGTGATTGGTCACTGAGAGGCAAAGACAGGCTTTATTTGCAAGTGTAATTGTTCAGATATGGTACTTGGAAGGAATTACATATGTGGAGAGAATGAATTCATATTCCTGAATAAATCACATATGTTCTAAAAACAGGAAATACATGTTTCCTTTAATTGGAAACCTTTGGTTTTAAGAACAGGGGTGTAAAATTCCAACCAGACTACAAAGTTGCTCAAGACAGCAGCCTCGAGAGGACTTACATCACTTCTCACAGATATGTACCATCAATTTCTGGATTTTGGTCTACAATTTTTCTGCACTGTCTATGGGGAAGTTGTGCTAAGCCTGAAGAAGTGGAATTTTATCCACAAAGGTTTGCAATTTGTTTAATTTTTAGTGGTCCAGTAAAAGGTATCACCCACTCTTACATTTGTTTCCTTTAATGTGCGATTTGACCCATGATCTCTCATCTAGGCTCTGCTCAGAGCCATATCTATTTAGCTTCAAGAGCTGACTTGACTCATCAAATGTCTTAGACTATCACATGGATCAGAGAACTCGTGTACTATCCATTTATAAGCTGCATCTGTTTATTGTGCAGTCAATTAATGAATTTATATTTTCTCAAAGTGCCACATCAGTCATGGGGCGATTGTATCTTCTGTGCCCTTGAGCCACTCAGATGTTTTGTGCCTGAGAGCAAAATAATCACTGCCCCACTCCTGTTCCTTCGCTGCCTGGATTGTTCTATTGTGATTGTTGAATGATGTGTAGTTGCAGAGATGACATAGCATCTTTCTTATGACACCACTGGAATTGAAAAGGTTTGGTCACATATTGCACATCAGCACATTCCTATACTTTTTAAAAAAGAAAGATTCTCTATATGTTCTTCATGAGGAGTGCTCCTCTGGTGATGTTAAACAACAAAATGATGAACATTAACAAAAGTCAGAGGGGGGAAGGCAAAGACTTGTGACACACTTAAGACTAACAGATTTATTCTGGCATGAGCTACAATTCACAGAGTGGACTGTAATCCGTAAAAGCTCCCACTGAAATAAATCTATTCAATTTTTTTTTACCTTTGTGTTGCGCTGAAGCAGACTGACAGAGCTACAGTGTTGAAAAAGGATGAACAGGAAGCTAACTCCCACAGCAATGGGCTAACATTGAATTAATATTCTGATGACTGAGCAGCCTTTAGTTAAACAAGCCTATTTGGCATTTCATTAGTTTATTTGTCACAATAATACTATTTAATGTCAGGCTACTCAGTTTTTTTAAAAGGCTCAAAAAGTCCCCTTGCGCCCTCTAGGGGACATGGCTAGCAAATTTTCATTATTTTGAAAAGGACCCCACTTTATAATTTTTAGCAGGATGTGCAAGCAGTTTTAAAAAATAATTGCAAGACATAGGGTGAGGGGGATCTCAGGGGTGGGTGTAGCCCTCCAATGACAGACATCTGCAGCATCCAGACCTCTAGAGATTGCCTACCCTGGATTATTGGAGTGTGGTTTATTTTTGCAGCCTTGCATAGCAAGTTTTAACATCAGAGCAAACCTGGCAGCCTTTCCCCTGGATTCAGTGTTATCAAATGTGTAATTGGGCCCTTTAAACCATCTTCTTTTTTTTCACTGTGTTTCCTAACTTTCAGGAGCACAAAAGGTAAGAATGTGAAAGTTGCTATGCTGGAGTAGAGTTCGTCAAATGCAACATTCAGTTAAGATTGGCCAGCTATGTACTCTCATGAGGGAATGGAATATTAGCACCCGGCAATAAAGATTTCCATCTCTGAGTAGTGGCCATCCGTTACTTGTGCCCTGCATTTTCAGACCCAATATATGTTGCTTCGGCAGAAGCTGGAAGCCAGCCCAGCAGATACTCTTGTGCAAAGGCCATGGTTTTTGAGTGGGGTGGGAGCTGAAAGACAATCAGTAAGGGTCATCAACTTGTGTGGGTGCAGCTGTATAGCTATTTGACCACTTTTGACTTTTAGTGTTCTTGCAGACCTTGAGTCAAATAGGTAGAACATAACATTTTCTTACCACTGAAGTTTCCTCAAATAATGTAATTGGATGTTCAGAAGTGTTCTGCAGGAGTTTAGCTGCTCAATGAAACCAAAGCCTTGTGCAGCTGAAGAACTCTCCTGTATGAAAATGTTCATATCTTTGAAGACTGATTTGGGAAACTCGTGAGTCCTAAATTCACAAGTTTCTCTTAAGGAAAAAGACATTTAAAAAAACACAAACTGGTGAATATAGGGTAGAATCTCCACAGAGCATTAAGCACTCAACCTTAGGTTGGCTGGCTGAGATTATTGACAGGGATTACTGCTCCCATCATTGCTAAGCATTGGCCATGCCCGTTAGGACTGCTGGGAACCAAAATCAAACAGCATCTGGAGAGCTGTAAATTTCCACCTCAGGACTAGTCTATTGCCCATACTTTGACCCACCCCAACTTACTAGATGGTGATACATGGAGACTCAACAAACACAGAAGGGTGACACTTATAACAAGGAACAGATGTATAAAGAGTAAAGAAAACCACAAGACAGCATATTGGCAGCATACATAAGTCATACAAATAATACAGAGGAAAAGTACAATAGGGATCAACTAGTATGTTGGTATAATAAACAAGAGGATTTAGTACGATTAGAAGGAAACATTCACAAATCACTTTTCATAGCACCAAAAAGCCTATTTTATAAAATACACAGTTAAATCATATGTATTAATATTTATTATTTTATACAGTGCCATTTTTTGTGCATGGCTGTTAACAGACAATCCAGATGATGAACCATTTCCTGCCCCCCACCCCACTCCCAAGGGACCCCTGCAGTTTAGAACAGGCCTGGAAGGAATGGAGTTGATGGGCGAGAGTCAGTCAAGAGCTACATCCTGTGTTTTCATTGTATTCTACTGGCACTAGCTCTAAATACCTATGTTGCCTTCCACCACTTTTAATTTTCCATCTGTGATTTAACAACAGGCAAGATGATGCACATGCTGTGCAATATTTTTGCTTCCGTTTTTCATTTGTGCTTGGCTGTTTCTCGTGTATAATGAAATCAATTTAGTCAAAGTTATCTATTTCTCTATATCTCTATCTATATATATGGGGGGAGAGAAAGAGAGAGACATGGTGGGTTGTTTTCTATGTATAGAAATATAACAGTCAGACTTTCTCCATCACCATTTAAAAAAGAGAGAGAAGCCAAGAGGGATTGTTCTGGATTAAAATTCATAGGGCTTGAAAGTTGAATTCTGAAGTATTACATCAAAGGCTAATCAGCTTGTCTATATTTCTCTGTCAAAAATGTTATTTTCATCTACTTTGAAAATTAAGTTTAAAGTACATTTAGATTATGGCATACAATCATAGATTAATTCGGGATCGGTTTCTGATCTCAGCCACCAAGGTCATAGCTTTTAAACAATTTTTTTAAACTGTGCTGGTAATGTAAATTTTTAGCAGAATGATGGATATTTGGTAGAAAATATGAGAATTGCCAGCTTTTTTGGGAGGTGGGGGACACACCCTGCTATTGTGCCTTTAACAGCAGATTGGTTGGTAGTTGTTAGCAGGCAATAATGCTTGCTTCTGTGCCTTGAAGGAAAGATTCACCTTCTGATTTTTGTAGCTCAAGCCTCCATTAAAGGCACAGAAACATGGAATCCATGTTTGTGTGTTTTCATTTTCCTGATCAAATGGCAAACCTATTTACTGGAGTTCATTCCTGGTGAACATCAAATCATTCATTATAGTGACTTGAAAGAAGAAGAATTAAAATTCTTGGTACAGTATTGCCAGCTGTAACCCTATGAACAGTTAAATTTGCATAAGCCTCACTTGTTAACATAGGAATTGCTCACTTATAACTAGCCATAGGGATCATGACCTAAATGTGCAACACAATCTCTAATTCTGTGCATACTTATTCATAAGGAAGCCCTCTGGGATCTCAATGAACCATAAGACTAAATCAATAGGACTGATTAAAACCCATGACTCAGACATTCACACACATACATATCATTATAATGCCTCAAAAGGATGATGGATTCTTATTAAAGGAATTTATTATAATTTGGTTTTTGTTGCAATGATTTCACATGTTTAAGCTTTGGCTTAATCTCCTTGAAAGACTCTCCTGTAACCTCATGATTCCTAGAGTTGGATCTGTAACTGGGGGAAACACTAGATCATAATACAAGACTCACGACAAAACAGTGAGAGTTGGAAACACTGTTGATATAATTCCAGACAAACCTCAGTTGAGAGATGTTAACAGCAGAGAAAAAGCAGGAACGAAGGACAAGACTAGAATCAGACCCATAGTTAAGATTTCAAAATCTAGGCTACATTTACTGTGGTCAAACCTATCCCAGAAGGACACGGCTCTGAATGGATCATGCGGATACAGTTCTGGACCGAGATCCTGCAAGCACTTATGCACACATTGCTAGTGTTTTGATTAAAACAAGGACACAGAGTTACTTGTGATATATGGGCACAAAAGTACTTGCAGAGTTCAAATATTAGAGCCTTAAATTGTCACTTTAGTACAAAAAAATGGAAACAAACAAATTCAGTGCCATTTAATGGAATGTCCTCTGCAAGGCAGACAAACATTGTAAGTTTCCAAAGCTATACATGTTTAGGAACTGTAACAGTCGTGATCTATTTCATTGTTTTCTCCCTGGGGAAATTAAAGATATTCCCTCCCCCCCATCACAGTGTACATGATTTAAATTTGCCTGTCTATACTTTGGGGAGAGTGCTTACACACACCTGTGATTCTATAGCTTTGCTGGCTGGAGCTATAGAAATCATAAAGCACTTCCACTCACTAATATGTACACGGGGTAATTAAAGGAGACAGATGTAGTTCTCTTGGGTGCGATCATGTTCCGGTGATGTTTGTTCTTTTGAGCCACAGCATTTCAGGTCTGCGGTCGGGGCTCTGTCACTCTGCTGCTGCTCCTGCTGCTGCTGCCACCGCCGTCACCTGGGGGTTCCTGAAAAAAGCAAGCAGAGCGTCATTCACTTTTTCCATCTCTGAACAGTAATGTGATCTCACAACAGGGTCGCCTGATGGAGAAGAGGGCAGAGACTTTTGAATTGTCAATCGGTGTTCAGAAAAGGGAGTTTTTATTGGACGTGCTTCTACTAGTTACAATTCCCTCTTCTTTACAACTTTTGAAGTTCTCTTTTGCATCTGGTCACCTGTGCCCTATGAATGACTGAGAGCGTTCACATCACACATGGCAGAACGGATCCCTTCCCGCTACACCAGAAACAGGGCATCTGTGGCTGTCCAGAGGCTTTTGGCCCCACAAGGCCCTCAGAACCAATGGTCAGGGATGATGGGATTTGTAATCCAAGAATACCTTAGAGGGACAGAGATTATTCATATCTTGTTTTTTATAGACGTTGTGGAGAGACATTGCTGGGCGTAGAGGACTAATTTATTTCAATATGTAGTCCTAGAAATATGTATATACACCAAATAAATCCAACTGTGTTTAATGGGATTTATTCCCAAGTACTATGCATGTCACGAAGAGTCGGACACGACTTAACGACTAAACAACAACAACTATGTATAAGATTTCTGCCTCCTGAGTAAAAAACAAAAAGTACTGTGGTGTCTTTGAGACAAACACGTTTATTTCTGTGGGGCTTTTAGCCACAGGTTATTATACTGTACATGGTGATGGGGAACAGACTGTGGCTGGTCTGTGCTTACTTACAGACAGCCACTCCCCAGCCTTAAAGAGCTATTGATTCTTAACCAGCAAGACAATGTGAAGAGAGAGAGAGAGACACCAACTTAGAGACCAGCTGTGCCCCCATATCTACTCTGGCACCACTAGAACTGGTCCCAATATTATTCACACCACCAGGAGCCCATTCACTTATCTTCTAATGTGACCTATGCTATCCCCTGTCAGCAGTTCCCCTCCATGTTCTACAGAGGGCAAGACAAGGGAGAGCCTCTGTGCAAGAGAAGAAATGGACACAAATGTCACATGAGATACAAAAACATACAGAGCCAGTGTCAGAACACTGTCACTGATCTCTAAAGGGGCATTGCAGAAAAAAGGAATTACAAATGGAGATTTGAATGGAAAACAGCCGAAGTGAGTTAGAGTCATAAGCCCCATGTTTATCTATAATATTAATAAAGATTGGGGCTTTTAATTCAGAAACCTCTAGTCCTAAAGTTCAAGATCTGAGAATCCACATCCTTGGAATCTTCCTATTGCCAGGAAGTTAATGATATCAATACCTTGAAAGTTCACTACCTATGTTAGTAATGCCATTGTCATTATGTCACTTTATTAGCAGATGTTAATATGCAACTGTCATTCTGTGTGGTGCCACACACACCCTCCCTTACCTACATTTTGTCACCACGACAATGTCAACTGTGTATAAACCTGTGGTCCAGATAATGTGCTTTATGTGTCTGGAGAAGCCAATTAAAATCTATGCAAGTTCACACCAAAATAAAATCATAACTCTGAAAGGTGTCACCAAACTTTTGTTTTGGTCTCTGCTGTAGTTGTTGTAAGAGTCCAACATGACTATTTCTTTGAAAATGCCTTCTGAGTAGATACATAGAGGAGGTTTGTCAAGCAATGCTGATTTTTGTAAACATACTTATTACCACCTTATAACACAGAGGGCAAAATCCTGTTGTGATGATAATTTTTGGATTTATAACACACACACACCCTGAGGTTGCCAAAGGCTTCCCCAGGACAAAAGAGAGACCTAGGGAATCTCAGAACAAAAATCAGAGATGGGTGGGGAAGAGGAAGTTTTCAATTAATGTAAATTAATGTTTCCAATGAACAATTTGACTTATGCCAGGCACAAAGTTATGCAACAGGATTTTGCTCTAATATTATATTATATTATATTATATTATCGTATCGTATCGTATTGACCGTTACACCTGTTGTGCTACTCCAGCATAACTAGATACAAGGATTTGAGCCATTATATTATTGATTTCATGCGTCCTCCAAGGATATGAAGGTCATGCATGCAGTTCTAGCTTAATCCCACTTTATCCTTGCAACAACCTTCTGAAGTAAGTTTTGGCTGAAAGGTAGTGACTGACTCAAGTTCTCTGGGCATTAACAAAGTCCAGCCACTCTTGCTGTTATGTCACACAGTTCATACTGGCTCTTAAATTGGGTTGGGGAAAGTGGTCCCCCAAATCCCCTCTAGCCTTCTGGTCCCTGAAAAATAATCATGTCCCAAACACAAAACTGCATCCCCCAAAGTCTCGGGGTGTGATGGGGAATAATTTGCGTAAGTGTCATCCCTCATGAGCCTTTGTAAGACACTGATGTTATCAGTTCCAGTTTCTGAAGAAAAGGCTTTCTCCAACCTAAAACAGTCCCAAGAGAGCCATATTACATTCAATTGGCAAATTGTGCCCCAAGCCTTCTTGAGAAGAATTAAATATGGATAGCTATAAGCAAACAAATGTTGATAATGAATAAAACATAGTGACCATATGTTTAACAGCAACTTAATTCACAGAAATTCATGGAAATCTGGGAACCACTGGCTCTGTTCCTGGAAAGTACTTAAAAGAAGGAATAAAAGAAAGATCCATTTGATGACAATGAACAGAATGGAGATGTGAATATGCACCTGACAGGACACATTCATGAACAAGAAAAAGAGCTGCTGAGGTCTCATGCATGCACAGGTGCTCACAACCAGGGCACAAGAGGGACCCTCTACAAATTTGGAGGTTGAAGCGTTACCCATCCAGTTAATAAGCCTCCTTTAGTATCATGGTTGTGAAAGCAGCTGCTACGTTTACAATGCTTTGCTAATTTTCTTTTTTGGTCTGCTGAATTGTTTATAATTACGCGTAATGCATAGTAGTAACAATGCTTTTCCAGCTAGATAGTTGTATTAATGTGATGCAGAAATAACAACAAAGAGTTATGTGGCACTTTTAACACAAGCAGATGTAACTTGCAGTGAGCTTTCCTGGGCAAAGATTGCTGGTTCAGATGAACAACTGTCTTCCACTGAAGACATCGGCTGTGTCTGCCAAAGTCTATGCCAAAGTGAACTAACAAAAATGCAGCAGATCTACAGCGTCTTCTGTGGTCTTTAGATTTAGCAGAGGTCAGATACAATGCTATGCACACCTACCAGGAAATCCATCCCATTAAACTCTACAAGACTTGCTTCTGAATAGAAAAGAATATACAGTACAGTAATTCCATTGCTTGTTTATTTTTCAACCCCTTCACACTGCCAGTTCAAAATGAGAAGAGGTTGTTGGATGAATGGGTCCTTGGAAGGAATGCCATTAATGAAAACACTATTTACAGGGGAGGAGGACAAATTTATTATTATTATTACAAGCATGAATATTTCTTTTTGGGAAGGGGAGGAGTGTATGGGGAGGGAAGATTAAGGAACTTACTGAGTCAATTAATGCTACAGGTTGATGATTGTATTATATTTAGTGACTCCGGGATCCCCTGGGAATGTTGGCAGGAGTTCTGCACAGGGGAAGAAATGGAATTTTCCATGCTCCATCTCTCTGTGAAATGAGAAGATTGGTGGTGTGTAATTTTTTGTCATTAACTAGCTTTCCCTGTGCGAGAAGACAGAGTAGGAAGCAAGACGCTGAAGACAGATTTGCCACTCCTCCACACTCCTATCTCTGTTTTTTTGTTAGTCACCCCCCCTTGTTTTGGATTTGTTTTTGTGTTGCTGTAACAAGAAAAGAAGATGAGAACTGCCCCCTCCATTTTAAGATAAATAAATAAATGTTTCCCTCCTCATTGCCTATTATTTAATCTATTTGCTGCCAAACACTGGAGAATTAATCTCGGTGACAGGAGTTTATATTATGCATGTCTCAGCTACATCCTATCACTTTGAGCAGATAAAGAAGAGGCAGATAAGGCCATCCCACATTCCTGCATTAGTATCAGAGCAGGAAATCTGTTTTCTTTCTTTCTTCGAATCCTCAGTGGATGTGGATTTCTGTGTTTAATCTGTGAAACCAAGACAGTTTATACCTTACAGCAGGCTGGTCCACAAAGGTCCCAATCCAGAGATGAAGAAGTACACATTCTGTGTGGATGAAACTGGACCATCTACCATTTGTCTGCAGAAGCAGATAGCCATTTGCCCTTGAGAACAGAAGTTAAATGGCACCACTGTGTTGCAATGAGGGATAACGAAAGTAAGCTGTGTCAGTTGTTCCTCAGGGTCTTCCATTTACAGAAGGCAGATCAGTATATCTACCCATTTCCTGTTCCATTCCTATCTTGACCCATTAGACAACTGGACCACTGGCCAACGGTGACAAACAATTTCAGCAAGGAATACAGCTAGCTGTCTTAGAGCAAGGGTCCCTCTAGTTCAGTCTTTCCTACGCTGATTGGACTCTTCGGTTTCAGATGCAGTCTTCCCTAGCCCTAAAAGGAGATGCCGGGGATTGGACCCAGGGTCATCTTCATTCTGTATCTGTATTTTGCCAGGACTATGTCGTTTATTTCCCCTGGCACCAAGAAATTCTACACTCCTCCCAGCTCCAAGAAATCCTTCAGGATCAGTTCCCTAGCTAGCCATGTCATGGATCAGAAGCAGATGACTCCTTATTGTTAGTACCAGATGGTGGTCATTTAGATACCTCCCAAGTGGCTACTCAAAGTTCATGGGGAGCTGATTGTTTATTTAAGCTCTGGTCACATGACGAGTTGAATGGCCGACATGAAGGAAGAAGTAATATGATATGGCAATCAGCCCACTATGAATAGATCACGAGGATAATCAACTCTCCAGATAATGAACTCTCGACATGTAAAATGTTTTCAAGTGACAGCCATTCAGTAGATGGTTGGCTGTATTCCCTGCATAGAAAATGTGGAAAGCAGAATCTTTCACAAGCCCTTCCAGGATCTTGATCTCATTTGATCTTCGTAGCAGCTGAGCTATATTTCTTTACAATGTGTTCCACAGAGAAGGGAACTGAGGTAGAAAGCCATATAATTCTAAATTCTGAATTCAAGTAGATGCTGACTTGCCATTTAAAACTGCACCTGCTTCTTCTTTTTGCAGCCAGACTTCAAAGAGTGGCGAATGGGCAATGGGCGATTTTATAATTATAAACTGGTTAGCAAATGCAAGTCAGCAATGATCTGAATTGGTTGATTCAGGCAGTTCTTTTTTGTTGCCCCCATGCTGTCAGTGCTTAAGAATGGATAGAGACTTCCTGGATCACATCACAGGCCTTGTAGCCTAGCACTCTCGCTTCAGTAATCAGCCAGAAGCCCCTGGAAGCTCACAAGCGGGACATAAAAGTGCAATCGTTCCTGCACAGTTAACCCATCATCTCGGTCATGATGTGAATGTGAAATGTTGCACAACACCACAAACCTTGGCGGTGTTAGGCCAAGTGGCAGTGTTTGAGATAATGGTGTATTACCCAGATGATTGTTCAGCACACCACGACTGGGATGTGGGATGGGATTCTCATGAGGACAAATCACTAACCGGTGGTATGGATGAGAAGATTATCATCAATGCAAGTTCGCCTTATGGTCACACAAATGAGGAACTCCAACAGCCAAGCTGACTGCTATGCTGCTGCTGCATGTAGCATTCACTTGGTGGCTGATTCTCTTTCACAAAGTTTCCTTGAGAGAGGAAAGTTCCAGCAAAGAAGGAGGGAAGGGAAAGGGAGGCCGGGCTCTTTCCCTATCAGCTTGGTTTCCTCAGAAACTCCCTGCACCAAACAGTTGCCTCTCTCCCCCACCCCCAGGTTTTCAGGGCTGATTTTGCAAATCTGCTGGAAGTGTTTTAGGAGAGTTTTTCTTGAGAAGATAGGGGCCATCAGGGTTCATGTATCTAGTTGGGTATAATATGCCGTTTGGCCATAATTTATCCTACCCACCACTGACATTTTGGCAAAAGTTTTGCAAACTAAATAAGGACGACAAATTAGTATATTTATCCAACATCATCTGATTGGTTTGCTTAATTCACAGAATATGGGTTTGCAGGCCAGACAGAAACTGCTATTTTCAGTATACCATCCAGAGTACAAGCCCGAGGGCATTTGAATATGCCATTCTCAGGGACACCAATATTATTTTATCTGCAATCCATTCTGACTTCCACTTTTTTAGTTTGTTCTTATCCTTAAACCACAGACTAGGTCTTCAAAATTAGGTGGTAGTGGTCATGTGCCTGAAAGTTGAAAGATGGGGAGGAGATTAATGAAGATTGGTGGCACACAGCAGGAGCACACAGCACCCCATAAAGATACCTGTAGTTTTTTTACTTGTGCCCGAGCCCAGTAGAGTACAGATCTGAACAGCATTAAAGTCCCATTCAGTCCCCACTCCCCAATTCCTAAGAGAGGCTTCTGTTTAGGAGCACACAAGTGACAGGGAGATGTAAAGAGAAGTTTCTAAGTCAGTCATCTGAGCAGGCTACTTTGAATTATGGTCAACACTGGCCCTCCTGGCTCAGGGATTCTGGGAGTCTTAGTCTATAAAAGTATATTTTCCAAGCTCTGGACTTTTGTTCAGGGCACACTGTTCCTGCACAAAATGGAGGTTCATACCTCTATTTGAACCTTCAGCTGTCAAGCTATCATGAAGGATTCCTTGCTCCCTGTCAAGTTGTCATCTGCTGAACTCATAAGCAGAGGCCTTTTCCAAGGCCTTCAAAAATGTTGTTAATTTATAATGCATATTCTGTATTATTGACTGTTTTGATGCAATGCTTTTTGTAAAGAGCTCTACAAAATATTATCAGGTGTGGTATATATTTATTAATGACATATACAATGGCTAGTAGCTGATACATTTCTTTTCTATTAATTTGTTTAATCAACTGTCAATGCAGCAAAATGAGACATTTTAGTCCATCAAACCCACTTTTTTTGCAGAAACAATACTGAACTAGACTCACCATGTGGACATTTTGTAACATTGTTGTGTAAAGAATTGTAAACAGTGTTCCTCAGGTTACAGCTACTTGTCATGTACATGGGTTTTTTAACAGATAAAAACAGTGGCACCGAAAACTGTCCCTACCTACCTACCTACCTACCTACCTACCTACCTACCTACCTACCTACCTACCTACCTACCTACCTACCTACCTACCTACCTACCTATTAGTAATGCTTAGGCACTAGATGGGCAGGATATAATTTTTTTTTAAAAAGTATCTCATGTCATATTTGGCAAACCATGGTGCCAAGGAGTGCATGTTATGTATTCTTGTTGTCAGGAGGTTGGCTCCATTCAGAAGAGTTACTAAAATTCTGAGTGGAATCTGGAAAAGCAAGACATGTAAATTTAACTCAGACCCTAATGCTAAATCATAGGCCTAGGCCTTGCCCTAACCCCACAACATAATCCTAACTGTGTACCATTAAATCAATTCTGATTTATGGTGACCCCTTCCAGAATTTTCTAAGTAGAGAGCACTCAGAAGTGGTATTCCCTTCCTCTGGGGTAGCCCCGGGACTGCACAGCTTGCCCCCAAGGCCACACAGACTAGCTCTTTTAGGTTTATGCAATAAACCTAGCCCTGGCCCTAATCCTAATCCTAACCTAGAGTTAGGATTCCCTGCAAGAAAGGATAGCCTGCAAGAACAGCTACATGTTGCCTCAGGGCCCAAATGTGACCTACTAGCACCTGGGGTGGGGGGCAAGTACTCCTCCCCTTCAAAATATTAATTAAAACCCCCCAAAATGAACAAGCTCTTCTAGGGACCACAGTGGAATATTTTCAAGTTTTGTAGCCCACCTTAGCAACCTACCCCAACATTTTCTTTAAAAACACTGAATGTTTGTTTGGTTCCTACATGACACAAGGTGGCTTTTCTTAGGGTGAAGGAGTATAAATAAGCTTTGGAGTAGGTGTTTTAGCAGCAGTCCTCCAAGATCCAGGGATGGCTGTGTGCAGCTCCTTGATCTCTGGAGACTGCCCACCCTGTCCCCACCTTTTTGCTAACTTATAATGCACAGGATCTGAAAAGTCTTCAAAACATACCCTGTTTCCCCTAAAATAAGACCTAACCTGAAAATAAGCCCTAGTATGATTTTTCAGGATGCTCGTAATATAAGCCCTACCCCAAAAATAAGCCCCAGTTAAGTGAAACCCCGCCCTCCACCATTGTGCAGCAACCAGAAGAAGATGACATGACTGTATTTGAATAAATGTAGATGGCTGTACATGAAAAAAAAAATCCCCTGAAAATAAGCCCTAATGTGTTTTTTGGAGCAAAAATTAATATAAGATTAATTAAAAAATTAATCACTGTCTTATTTTTGGGGAAACGCGGTACTCTCTGCACCAGTTATACTTGTATTCTGGTGAATGAGAGTTAAAGCTCCCTAGCAGCCGTCACTATCTCTTGGGACTGCAGATTATAAGAATACCTAGCCTGGAATTTGAACAAATAACGTGGAGCTGGAAGTTTGACCCTTGGTTGCTCTACAACGTGAAGAAATCTTACGAACTGGTATAAGGTAATTATTATATCTTTAATATTTATTTCCATGGAAAGAGTAATTTATCTTCGAGTCAAACCATGAACCTAGCAGCAATATCTTTCTTTTCTCTGCACAGCTGGCAAGGGAAACGTTCTGATATTTAAGGGAAAGGGGAGTGTTAATACCGCCACACTGTCTTGATTTTACCACAGTGGTATCTAGAAAATTCACCTGTTGCATAGATTGTTCCAGGGTGAGGCTGATGTTTGGATAAAATCCAAATTGAAATCCTGGTGGATTTCCATGGGTCCAGATTGGAAACATGTCATCAATGTACCTGTAGTCTTCCCTGCCCTAACATGGCTAAGGAGCTTAGAAGAAAAAGCTTATCATCCTTACAACCACTCTGACGGGCTACTTATGAATATTCCATTTTTATTTGTGAAGAGGTTACGCTGGGAGTGACTTACCAAATACCACCCAGAAAGTCTTAGGCAGGGATGTCAAATCAGGTCTTTCTGATTTGGATGGATTTTGAAAAAATATATTTATTCCTCCTGGCCCTGTAATGGACTCACTTCATGGCTTGGGTATGTCATCATCTTATACTCAGTTACCATCTATAAAGTAAGAATAGCTGTGCCTATTGAAGAGGATTCATAATAAACAGCATAAATTAGTTTGCAATCTATAAATGCAGCATAGCAACGCTGAATTGTACAGAGACAGTCCAACCAAAAAATACTTTGCCTGTTAATTAGACTATTGGCAATTGGTAATGTATTACCTAAAATGATATTTCTTTTTCAGATAATACCAGTCCTTACAAAACAATTAATACTTCAAGAATTTACAAAAAAATAATGAAGTTTGTCTGGCAAGGGAAAAAACTAGAATAAAAATCAAAGCACTTCAAGACGCAAAACAAAGAGCAGGCTTTGGACTTCCAGATTGGTTTTTATATTATAAAGCCTGTGCTCTAGTTTGGATAAAGGAATTGATAGTTTTAGAAAATGACAGAATACTAAAATTAGAAGGACATGATTTAAAACGAGGATAGCATGCCTTCCTATGGTATCAAAAAGCAAAGGATAATAAACAATTCAAGAACCACTTGATAAGGAAAGTTTTCAACTGGGTATGGACTAAGATTCGGGAAGAAAATTACCAAAAAGTACCAGAATGGGTCTCGCCAATGGAAGCATTCACTCAACCAACATTAATGGAAAAGAAGAAACTCTTGAGGTATAGAGATTTGTTAAAAGAAGACTTAAGTATGAAATCAAGGAAAGAATTAGAAGAACAAGGTATAATACTTGATTGGTGGACAAAAACACAAATAGACTCAAGATATACAAGAGATAAAACAATAGGCTTTTGTAAGGAACAGACACCATTAGATAAGGTACTTCTGAATGTAAAGGAAAACTGATCAAAATGTTGTATAATTATCTACTAGAATTAAAAATGCAAGATGAAATAGTTAAAAGAATGTCTGATAAAACGGGCCCAAAATGTGGGTCACAATATTAACTTAAAATTCATGGTCACAAATATGGGAAGACAATATTAAGTTAACAAAAGCAATTAATTATAAAGAAAATATGTATAAGATGTTCTATAGATGGTATATGACACCTGAAAAATTATCAAAAATATATCGAAGTACCTCTAACAAATGTTGGAAATGCAAATTAAAAGAAGGTAATTTTTATCATATGTGGTGGACCTGTAGGGAAGTTAAGAGCTTTTGGAAACTAGTCCATGAGTTTTTACAAAAAAAATGTTATCTTCTATAGTTCCATATGAACCTGAACTGTTTTTGTTGAATATAATACCAGATTCGATAGAAAAAGAAAAAAGATACTTGATTATACATGTAACTACAGCAGCAAGAATTTTATATGCCAAATACTGGGAAAAAGAGGAGACTCCAACAACCCAGGAGTTAATAGAATTTTTTTTCAAAGCAGCAGAGATGGATATTTTAACTGAAGTATTAAAAGACAAAGAAATTGTTGTGTCTAGAAAAAAGTGGGGACTTCTGTACAATTGGATGAGAGGCGAGAACACGAATGGGTTACAATTATGAGAAAGAAGATATAAGATATAATTGTAGATTTTAAAGGTTTAGAAAAAAATGGCAAGATAAGTGCAAAGTAAGCTTAGTAAGAAAACATATCGGCAAAAGTAATAATGATATATATTGTTCTCTGTCACATTCTGTATTTTTTATTTATCCCAGTACCCTGTTCCAAATCCCCTTCCCTATGATTTTCCCTTACCCAATGGAAAATGAAATAATTTTTTTTTTAAAAAAAATAGATTATTGGTCATGTTTGGGGAATTTTCTTCCAAAAGGGGGGAAGTTTCCTGAGCAATAATAGCGTATGTCATTATAGCCAACAAACTATCTGGACAACCATGCTTATGATGTGGCAGAGGGGAGGCACATCAAAGGAAAACAGAAAGAAGAGCCATTTCGTAGGGTACCTTAACTAGGAGTGGGCCATAAATTGCCCCAACTTGTTTCTGTAGTTTCTGCTGCCTCCCACCACTGAATGCAGAAATATAGCAGCACTAAACAGAGACACACAGTCTTTAAAGGAAGGCTTTATCCTTTTAAACCTTTTAAACCATTTCTTCCTTAGCAATGTTAAGGCCTTTGGAAAGATTTGGGGAGAGGGCATGGAATGTCATTGCCAGCTATCTTGGGCACACTGCACTGGAAAAGAGAGAGATGAGGTTTTAGCAGTTTGTTTTATCTGTATTGCCTATTCTTTCTTACATTAGGAGTCCCACTTCACACTCTGAGATCTGTGCGTCTGAGGACCAAATTAGACAACATGACAAGTTTGCAATTAGCTGCGGAACTGGCTCTAAAAGTAAAGGTCATTCAATTATTCTCCACTGAGGATTCACATCTCCACAATTTGCAAGTCAGCTTGCTTTTGTCTGATGACTGAACATCAGAAAGTTATAAACAATGGACTTTTATTTGCATGTTGATCGTACAAACAGCAGTTTTGAAGAATGTGTCATCTCGTTTGGCCCCAAGCGCTAATACAACAGTTTAACTTTAAAATTATTGGGTATTCCTACTCTATGAACAAGGTATGCACGCCTTATCCACCAAATCTCATCATCCCACTTTCCATGGTCAACAACTCAGGGAAATGTGGTAATACAGTGGTACATGCCACACTGCTGGATGATCGTCAGGATGTTCTGTGCAGATGATGGATGCATGAATTTGTGACTAAGGTGATAATCTCATGGTAGTTTGTGATGTGAATTGACCTCTAGTTCCATAGATGCCAGCTGGATCCAAACCAGTGGTTTATGTGGGAACAATTTCCCATCCCAACACAGCCTCCCTTGAGCTTTCTTATTCCCATCCATGAAAATATCCTTCCCCTAGCAATCTGAGAGCTTTTGATGTTAATCTTCTTCCTCCCTGTGTCAAAATGGCCCACAGGATGTGGTGAGCACCAGAAGGAGTGTATCTGCATACTGAACACATTCATAGTATGGAAATGCTTTGTTTACAGGGATATGCAAAAAAATACAGGTTTAACTGAGTAATTTCTAATGCTGTGCAATCCTCTCCCCACTCCCTGATGGATGGTTCCTTCAGGATGTTTTGTTGACTCACTCATTTGTCTTGGCTGTACAATCTGTTACTGCCTTTACAGAAGAGAAGATCATTGGCACATGGGAAAGAAGGAGAACAAAAATGAATGATTACTTTATAATTTGCTATAGCTATGGAATTCCATTTTCACAAATGACAAGGGGACTCTGCTGTTAAATGGAGGAGCCTGTGCACTCTCTGGTTGATCATGGAAATGGTTGATGAGGCCAAGAAAGTCCACCAAGATCATCATCACAGGAGGAAATCCAGCAGAGGACACTTTGCCGGGTGTTTCCTCAAACTCCGTAAAAGTGAGGACTTGAGCCCACATCAAATCCTGAATATCACATGCAGAGATTTAGTTCATGGGCCACAATGTAATAGTGACCAAAAGAAAATAACTACATGAAACAAGCCAGAGTAGCAAGGAAAGCTATGAAGGGTAGAAACAGACATTACAAATAATCCATTATTAGAAGAAAGAATTCCTCAACTGCTGAAAGCCTCAGAATGACACAGCAGGAGTTTTTCTTGCCTCACATAATGTGCACATTAGTTTGCTTGTTCTGTGTATGGGTTCCCTTTTAAGTTTGATTGCACAAACATGTACGTTTGCCTGAATCACATCTCTCCAACACTAATGTGCTTTCAGCTCTAGTGATATTTATCTATAATGTGTATCTCTGTTCTTAAGAATGATCTGTCTTTACACAGACTGGCAGCTCCTCTCCACCAAGAGGTTAAACAGGATGGTGACAAAATCCCAAGCAGGCATCTTGAATACACTGAGACCTGTATGTATAGGAGGGAGTTTTGGAGGTGGATAAGCAACAGTCAGAAATCTTGCATATGTGGCATAATATAGCCAGTTCTCACTTCTGCTGCACATGATTTCTTTCACATTTCTTATCACAGGCATTCAAGCGGTCCCAGAGCTTGTGTGCAGCATATCTTGTTTGGATGCATGCCCATTTGAGAATGAAGGGATAGGCAATGTGTGGCCAAGCTGCAACTCCCATCAGCCCCAGTCAGCAGAGCTGATGGTGAAGAATGAGGGGGTTGAAATCCAATGACAACTGGATGACTACACATTTCTTTCCAAGTGTTGCCACCCATTGTAGAAGCCATATCTCACAATTAAAGGCTTTTGTTCAATCTCTTCCCACCATCCTTCCATATCACATATCAAGGGGCCACATGTGAGACTGGTGGGGCAGGCGAGGGGGGTAGGATTGATCTGACATAATTTCCCATTACCTATTCCTACCCTACATCCCCACCCCAATTAAGAGCCAGTGCATAACAGGCAATATATATACTGGGGGGGGGGGGGGGAGTAAGGAAAAGCAAAACAACTATTTTCATGCAAAAAGGTAAGCTAAAGAGCTATTTCTGTCCCCCTTGCCACATACCATGGGGCACAGATGTCACAAACGGAGGATACTACTAACTGATCACTATTATCCTCTTTATAAATTACTTTTTAAAAATTGTTTATTTGTAAGCAAAACTTTGACTGCTAACTGAACCGGAGGGCAGGATAAAGCATTTTATAAATCAGTTAAAACATTACGAGAATTTGCTGTTGGGGTACATAATAGACTTCTTCAGTTTTGTATACACTATAGTGCACATTTCCTGCTCTGGATTATTTGAATAAAGCTGAGAGGAGATTCTACAGCAGAGCCCAGACCCTGGAGAGCAGAAAAATTAAAAATAAATATCAAAAGATGCATCCTTCAGACAGTTGTAAAAGGAGCAAAAATATCCCAGCTAAAAGAATGGATGTAGAACTAAAATGAAGCACAGAGCTATTAAGAATTGTCTTTTTTCTATTTTGATGGCCCCAAAGCTAAGATGGGAAATGAGCAATGGTGTTCCTAATTGTTAATGATAGATAGATAGATAGATAGATAGATAGATAGATAGATAGATAGATAGATAGATAGATAGATAGATAGATAATCTCAGTAGTATAATTAGTAAATAATTGCATATTCAAGGTTCTTGTTCAACTCTGCATATCAACAAAAAATACTATGATTGAAATTTGCTCCCCATTTTCAGAAGTAATTACTGATAATCACTTTGCACAATTAAAATGTTCTGGGTAGAATTCTCTTTGCAGACACAGAGTATAGTGACTCTATGGGCAGAGTAATCCACCTTTGTTGTGATGATTTCCAGCTTGTAGTTACTCAAGGCAGAGATCACCCTATTCACTGAACGTGGATTCCCGTTTGTGCAAGGAATTAGTGGATTCCCCTTTGCACAAGCATTGGGAAAGGAGGAACCATGTGCATACAGTAAGAGACAGCTATGCACATGGTGAAGACAAACAGGATTCCGGTGCCTGGAAGTAATTAATAACTGCAGCTCTCACGAGTGCACAATAAGCATAGCACAAGGCTATCAGATGTTTTGGATTTTAGTTCTAAAATTAATTCAGGGCTGTAATCCCATTTATCCCATTTATTTGTTGGTTTACATTAACTTACTTATTTGTAAATTTTTAATAATCTACTTTTTTACTATACCTCACTTAGAATTTTTTAAAGGCCTAAATCAAAACTAGTTTTAACCATGATGTTTAAAACATATAAATACAAAGCAGTCATACATAATTTAGAAAAAGAAAGAAAATCAAATGGTGGTGGTGGGGGCTGTTGTAGCAGTATATCCTTAAAGCACCGAATCTCAGAAGGCTGGCTGCAGTTCCTTAATAAAAATGTCTTTATCAGTCTTCAGGTCAGTGAAAAGAGGGGACAGATCAGACAAACCTTGCATGGAAATGCTCATAACTGAGTTTGAAGGCCATCACTGAGGAAACCCTGCTCATAGCGGAAGACAGCCTCACACGCAGAGTGTGTAAATGGGCCATCTGCAGGTCTTGCTGCTTCCAGAGCTCAAAACAATTGCCTTGAGTTGGGCTTAGAAATGAAATTGTAACAAATATAATGCAGATGCTGTAAAGGAGCCGGACTCTGAAGTTGTCATCCAAAAAGCAACATGTCCAAGCTCTGAGTAGAGTAGGTGTTTCCCACCTAACTGATCCACTGCCATAAACTCAGGTTGTCAGGATTCAGCCTCAGTTTATTTCTCCCTCTCCACTGACCACAGACTCCCTTGCTAAAGAAAGAAATGGGCATAAATGGATCAGAGGAAAGAAAGGGGGGGGAAGGGGGGGGAGTTGAGCCTCATTAGCATATTGATTATATTGTACCCCAGACATTCCAAAAAGCTGTGAAATTCTGCAGGACGATTGCTATATTCCATGGATTGCTAGGTTTCTGTTGTAACATCATTTCTGGTATATATTTGAACAGGTAATCTTATTATTTTGTACAGTTATAACATACTTGACCTAGCTTTGGTGGGCACTTTAGCTTGCACCTGAAATGGTTTTGACAAAGCGACACCTCGGCCTCAAAATGAAGCCTACCTTATCTCTAAAATGCACACGTGACAGACAAATGGTGTACTATATACAGTACACATGGAGCTGGCAATCACACACACAAGCAATTGTCACACAAACAACAGTTGGGTTGTGGGGACACAGTCCAGCCCATTGTTCAACGTCCTGATTAATAGCTATTCTTGATGATCTCTGACAAGACTGGGGAATGATGTGTATATTGTTTATTAATACACACAATTCCCCAGTACCTTGAGCAATCTGTATGGAAGCCTTTTGCTTGATTGTTCTATCAACCACTGCATGAACTGGAATCCAACTCTCCGTCTCACACAGACATTTGAGAGATGTTCTTTAGCCTCTGGAGGGCTGTAATTTGCTTGAGTAATTACAGCCTATGGGTTCTTGGACAGTCTAATTAGTTCAAGTCAAAGCGTATTAGATTCAAGTCACTAGAAGTATGCAAGGCATTAGGCAGAGTAAACATGGTGTGATGCAATTTATGACATTATCTACTTGGCACACGGGAAACAGAAGAGATAAATGAAATCCAGTTTCCAATAATTTTCATTTTGAAACGTCTGTTGCTTTTGATGTCATAGAGAGCAAGAGAAAAAGCTTGGGATCCAGATATGAGACCTGCACAAAACACGATGCAGCTGTCCCCCTTCTCTGCCTCATTTCTGTGTGTGAACATGTGTGTGTGCGTGTGCGCAGGGAGAACCACAATGAATGGGTGCCAAGATTCATTCTTCTTTTCTGCTCTTCCTCTTCACTTTTCATTCTTTTGTTTTTAAAATTACTTGCTTTTCAGTTTTTTACCTTGACTTTTTATGACTGATACATTCAAGTAAGAACTCTCTCAAAGAATATGTTTGGGAAGGACACAGACTTGCAGTAAACAAAGAAGAGGCAGGTCCTTTCCTTTAACTTGGGTTCCTACATTGAGCAGGGAGTTATACTTGATGGTCTTATAGGTCCCTTCATTATTCTATGATTCTAATAGGTGGCTGGATAGCTGAGTGGTTTAGTTATCTGGCTGCTGAACCAAAGGTAGGGAGTTTGATTCTTCACTGTGTCTTGTGTGAGTAGAGTCAGCCTGTGTAGCCAATCTAGCAAGCTGTACAGTCCCAGGATGCTCCCAGAAGAAGGGAATGGGAAACCACTTCTGAGTATTCTCTAGCTGGAAAAACCTTAAAACGGTCACTACAAGCCAGAATCAACTTGATGGCACATTGTTGTTGTTGTTATTATTATTAAAAACTCCAGGCACAGTCAAAATTATAAAAACATTGACTGGTATTATATAATAGATACAAGTTTTAACCAAAAACCTAAGTATCTGTTAAATATCAACGCAGTATGCATGCTGTTCCTAATATTGCCGTTTTTGTAGCTCCGATGGTGTGATTTCTGAGATCTGCAACTGCTTATAGTACTGTGATGATGATTATGATGATACCATTGTTTGGAATAACCCAAACTTATTTTTGACAATGTCGGTAATTGTAAACATTGCATAGACACATGTTTTATTTTTCTGCTTTTCAGATTTGCTTACTGAGTTGTTACTGAGGGAATAGCAGCTGCAGACATCTGGATTAGTAAAAAATAATGTCTGTGAAATAATAGCAATGAAAAATAACAACAACAATGACAATAACAATAAGCCAAACATTATCACCAGTAGACTGATTAAAATGTGTTTGTGGAGATCTAAAATTTACCCTTGTATTGTGGCAACTAACAACAAAGTCAGTATTGCTGGCCATATACCCATTTCCAAAGGCCTACATCATTTATTCCTTGATGCCATTCCATAGTTTTGATGCTAAAATGCTCATATGCTAAATTCCGTTTCATGTTGTTGTAGAGCATGGGTAGAAAACCCAGTGCCTTCAAGATATTTTGCACGGGGTCTATTGCCCAAACCATGTTCTAGACCAGTGGTTTCCAACCTTGGGTAACCCAGGTGTCCTTGGGCTGCAACCCCCACAAACCCCAGCTAATGGTGAAGGCTTCTGTGAGTTGCAATCCAGGAATACCTGGGTTACTCAAGGTTGAGAACTACTGTTCTAGACTACAGATCTCTGATCACTGAATATGTTGGATAGGGATGAAGAGAAATATACAGTGGTGCCTCGCAAGACGAACGCCTCGCGGGACGAAAAACCCGCAAGACGAATGGTTTTTGCGATCGCTATGGTGCCTCGCAAGACGGCTTCTTCTATGGCCATGTAGTTCAAGATAAATGAAAGTCACCAGATTCCTATGGTAGATAAATACTTTAACCCTAAGATTTCACCCAGAATTGGGTATCAAAGTTAATTGGCCATAGAATAACTTTTTTAATATCCATACCTGCCTCCCTAACTGTTCTGATCTAATAAACTCCCAAGTTTATTAGATCAGAACAGTTAATATTAAACTTCTAATAAACTTCATTATTATGTGTGGTTTCTCCATGATTATCTTCTGTGCAGCTGAGAAAATGTCCAAATGCCCCAATCATGTTTCTGAAGTCATCTGGGCAGGCCTTTCCCACATAACTGGCCCTCTCCTTCTGAAGCAGAGCTGACTTCGTGGGAAGGATCTGCACAATTTCCTCTTGATCCCCACCCCATGACTGGGTCATTTTAACACTATCCCCACCATACCAGAGCTGCTCAAAGAGAACCAGCCCTCACATATATAAGATGCCATCAAAAGGACAGCAACATTTCAACACTCCTTGGATGCTGGGATCCAGCTGAAAAGCTAGAAGGTTCTTCTGGAAATATTTATTATTCTTTTTATTGAAATGTAAGATGTCAGCAGCTGTCAGTATGATGGATGAGATCCCTTGGAAGTCCTGCATGTCAAGATAAACTTACTGTGAACACTTCAGGCAACCTTCAGTCTCCCTTGATGTCCTATTGCTTCAAACGCCTCTACACTGGCTGTAGGTTTGGCTGGAATTATAGCAGCGTTTTGCTCCACAGTTGTTATTTTTTCTGGAAAATTCTCAGCACTGTAAATAAAGATGCCATGAGAATATGGCATAGGTTCAGGACCACACTGGGATTTTCATCTAAAGCCTCCTAATATTTTGGGTTCAGATCCCAACCCCTTCTCATAGTTCCCTATGCCATGGGTATTGGTATCTCTGTGAGTGTTTCTTGATGTTAAATATTGCTAGTCTGGTTGGAAGTCTTTAGAGGAGGGAGCCTTTCCTGTATGTGAGAGTTACAGCTCTGGATTTTTAAACTGGTAACAAAGGAGTCCTCAAAACGGCCAATCTCCACTAACACTTGTGTCTGATAAATCTCATCTTAGTGGGGAAGGCTGGGAGTGGGTGATCCTTGTGATGGCTGAATCGGCTGTTCGTGTGCTTACTACAGAGGAGAAACTTCAAGATCCCTGATCTTGCCCCCAGCCATGGTGTTTTTAATCTTAAAATCATAGCAAGGCTGGACAGTGCTTCAATGGAGGACATATTTAAAAAACAAGGATGCCCTTTAGCAGCTCTTGAAAGAAAAGCCTACCCTCTGTAAAAGAGGCCACACATCTGCCCTCATCAATCCCTCTCTGCTTTCAGAAGCGATCAGCCCAGAAACAGGCTTTTCTCCTCATAAGCATTTTGTGAAAACTAGGTCTTGGCTTCTTCTGGGTCTTTCAATTCGTGCCGCCATTCAGTTGTCAAGACTGTCTTAATAATAAACTGAGGTCCTGAAAATGACTTTTAAAAATAAATGTTGTATTACATTCCTTAAGAAGTGTCTCAAGATTACTCATAAGTACCCCTGAGACTGCATGCCTACCCTTGCTTGAACTGGGAGAGGCAAAATTACCTCATAAACTGAAAAACTGTCCTCAATAATTACAGTCTGAAATTAATCATGGTGTTAATAATGTTAAGCTGGGAATTTCTGGTTCTTTGCCTCTAAGGGCAGAGAGCACTTCCATATTGTATTGCTCATTCAGACTGAGCAAACACCCTATTTCGACTCACTGTCTATCAATTCACTATAATATTTTATGTATGTTAGCAATGACTTCTGATGCCCTTGTCCATTTTAAAAGTGTATTTTCCCACTTCCCCCTCTTGCTCTCAGCTTAACCTATTATGCCAAACTGCCCAAATATAAACGTCTAATTCTAGTGGTTAACCTTTTCCTGCATGTTTATTATATGAGTATCATGTTAAATTCCCAGTTGGAAGAGCAGACAAGGCAGTTGTTACTCTTGTTTGTACATCGCTATCCTGTTATGTATGCCTCAGTCCTCTGCTATAATGAGTGGCCCTCAAGGTATCTGCATGGCAAAGGAAAGAAGGAAGGGGCCAGACAGCAGGGCCTGGGAGGAAACAGGCAGGCAAAGTCATCAGGAGAGGAGAGAGATTCTTGTGCTCACCACCAGGATGTGGCTGCTTCCCCTACTTTGCACTATCCTCAACCTTAGGAAATTTCACAGGTAGTTGTTGTAAAGGTGTTCCTCTTGTCTTTAACTTGATGAAGACGTCTGCCCAGAGAGGATGTTTCCCTACTTAGAAGCTGAAATCCTGTTGCTTAGTGTGGTAAGTCTGACTAGAGTAGGCCCTTTGAGTCAACAGGGGATTGGTGAGTCAAGTCATTCATTCCATTGATTCACATGGGCCTGCTCTAATGGCAACGATGTCCCAAGAGACAGAGACAGAGACAGAAAGTAGGGGAGTTGTCCTGAGACTGTGGCCTCCTCTTTCTTGGTACAGGATCATCGCAAGGGAAGGTGTCATTCTGTCCCTCAAGACTCCACCATCTGAAATGTCTTATGAGTTCCTTCCTTCCTTCCTTCCTTCCTTCCTTCCTTCCTTCCTTCCTTCCTTCCTTCCTTCCTTCCTTCCTTCCTTCCTTCCCTTCCTTCCTTCCTTCCTTCCTTCCTTCCTTCCTTCCTTCCTTCCTTCCTTCCTTCAAATTATCCGTAATTTATATCTACATACACACCAAGAACATAATAAAAGGAAAAAATGCATAAGATTATTTGATTAGTCTAGTATATCTCCAACCAATGTGGTTATTGGTTTGGGTTGGTTTGATTTGGTTTGCTGTAACTTATTGTCAAAGCAGCAAAACAAACTGCTTAGTGAAATATTTCATGGAATGATAGGGTTGCTATTACTGATATGCCATATTGGTGATTAGAGATCTATTGGTGGGTGTTACGCTCCTTTGATATGTTTGAAACACACTGTAAATTGAGATAAACATAATGTTGCAGTGGATTAATATTACAGTTTTTTCAATGAGTTTGAGAACTACTTTGAACATAATGTCTTGTGGAAAATATGGTTTATATGTAAACACTCAGTGACCGTGGTTGAGTCATCTCCCACTTACACAGATTTAAAAGTCTAGGTATCCAGTGTCCCCAGCTATAATAATAATAATAATAATAATAAGAAGAAGAAGAAACAGTTGCAGTTATAAGCAATTATAAGCAGTTGCAGATCTCAGAAATGACACCATCAGAGCTACAAAAAATGGCAATATTAGGGACAGCATACATACGTACTGTGCTGATATTAAACATATAATTAGGTTTTTGATTAAAACTTGTATCTGTTATATGATACCAGTCAATTTTTTAAATAATCTTGATTGACTGTGCCTGGTGTTTTTGAATGATGATGATGATGATGATGAAGTTAAAGTCAATTCAATTCAGACTTATGGCAACCCTTTCTAGGGTTTTCCAAGTAGAGAAGTGGTTTACCATTCCCATCTTCTGGGGGTGCCCTGGGATAGTGCAGCTTGCCCAAGGCCACACAGGCTGGCTCTTCTCCCAAGAGGCACAATGGGGAATCAAACTCCTAACCTCTGACTCTGCAGCCAGATACTTAACTCTCAGAGCTTCCCAGCCAGCTATTAGAATCACAGAATAAATTAGGTGCTGACAAAGGATTTAAAACAAGAGAACAGCACTGTGTTTTTCTGATTCATGTTTTGATTCTTTTCCTTTATCATCATAGTGAATTTTAGGTTGCCGGGAATAAAGTTACCAGCTCTCTCTCACCCATCTACACCCGAAGTCATACCCACTGTTTCTGTTTTCCTAGCACTTGTAGAGACCTGAGAGATCACTAGGTCTCCTACAGTCAAATTTCTTTTGTCATTTGCCTGTCATGTCTTTAACATATTGCCACTGAGGATCTCAGATGATATGAAAGATGGAATGAATATTTATAAATTTGCTTGTCCTTGGCAAAAATCAAAGCCCATTGTTGAAAAAATTGTCAACTGCTGGGAGACTGTTTGCTCCTGCAAGAGAGCAAAGAGATCAGTGTGATTTTCAGCAGCATCAATATTAGGAAAAAGTAGAAGTTTGTGGGATTTTTGCTTGGAAACCTTATATTTTACATTTGAAATCTTGTATTTTGCATGAGATGAAAACACTTGGATACAGAATTTCCATTTCTAATAATGGGTTATCTGTAATTATCTACAGGTTCATTTTCTGCCCAAATTGTCACAGTCATGCCATCTAAGAATGTAAATCTTTGTTGTTGTTATTGGAGGTGGTGGTGGTGAGAACAATTTTTCCCCCAAAGGTTTCTTTTCCAGGTGAAATTAGAAACACTTTAATGCATTTTTCTTCCATTTTGGTACTTAAAACATTTTGCACAAAAACCCTGCATTTAAAAAAAAACTTGTAATTTGCATTTAAACACCATGTAATTCATGCAAAATTTTGTTGTTGTTTAGTCGTTAAGTCATGTCCAAAAATGAACCTGTAGATAATTACAGATAACCCATTATCAGAAATGGAAATTCTGTATCCAAGTGTTTTCATCTCACATCAGGGCTGGCCTCACCATTAACCAAACAGAGGCAGTTGGTTCAGGCAGCTAAGTGGCAGAGGTGTCAAACCTGTCTCTGCCAAGTAGCCCTTCCTGTTCCCCCATTCTGTTCCATGTTCCCCATGTTCTTCCAGAAGCCACACAGCTTTCCGAATGAATGCATAGCTCCCAGGAGTGCTCCAAGCCAAAGGCACTGTGAGACCAGTGGCCAAAAATAAAATAAAATAAAATAAAATAAACCACCTGTTGAAAAAACCATCCAGTGTAGGAAGCAGCAGGAGAATTTAGAGTAGCAGAGGCAGCAATGGCTCCCTTGGGACAGTGGCTCTTCCTCCTCTTTTCTAGCAGCATATATGGGCGGTGGTGGGGAGGAAGCGGGCAGTGTTGGGAGCACGGTTGCAGCATCAGCCACCCCAGTCCCATGCCCTGTGGGTACAACGGTGCTTCTCCTTCCATTTCAGGCAGCAAGAGACTTTGCACTACCCCCTTTTTCACATGATTTGGAAATCAGCTGGCTTTCAAATCTACCCAGAATGTCTGTTTATGCCTCAGTCAAGCGTCTGTAGTTTAAAAGAGTTGGGGGTGGGGAGACCAAGGAGAAGGAGGGTTCTAACAGGGTTGTTTTCCCCTGAGTGTGTCTGATCTTGAAACAACCCAGGCCAGCAGAAATACTTTTAAAACTTCCATTAGCTGACCCACTGGAGGAAGCACCACACTTACAAACACTTGGTGTCAGCTTGCAAGGTCATTCACATTCTTTCAGCTGATAAAAATTAATGTAGCTGGAACAGTCTCCATGCTCTCAGATAATCTTCTGGAAATATATTTTGCCTAATATTTGCCCTCTTCTTTCTTGCATTGCTGCTATAGATATAAAAATCCAGTAAAAAGCTTTATTCTCTGCTATTCTGTTTATCCAAATCAATATTTTGATTAGTGTTTAAAAAGGCTTTTTAGTAAATTTCAGGCTGGCATGAGAACAAAATCTAAATTCTTGTTTTCATGACATAGCTAAAGTAAAGTAGAAACTCCTTTAATGATGGTACCACTTTGTTTTTCAACCCTCGTAGCAAATCTGTGGATAACTGCTTGCCTCTCCTTCTGATCAAAAGAATACTACTTTTTTAAAAAAGATGAAAAATTGCAAAATTCTTATTAAGGAATTATGGAATCCATTAGGCCCAGTCACAGTGGTTATACTGGCTGAAGGATGTTGAGAGTTTTCTTTTAAAAAAATAAATAAAATAAAAATTTTCCCAGGTCAGGAGTTAGTTGATTGTCCACAATGGAATGCCATGCATAGTCATTTAACTGTTGCTGAGGTGGAGATATTGCTTCACTTGATTCTTCTTAACAGAACGCCAATCGTGGGGCACTCCAGATGGAAGAGGAATGGGTGGGGCAGTGTTCAATTCTATCAAGAGGTATTCTGTGGTAGAATTATTCCCTTCAGCATTTAGCACAAATTATTCTTAACACCTTCATAGACATACCCATGAGACAAGCCTCCCGGCCAGGTGAAAGGTCTTCTCACAGCTCAGAAAGAACCAAACCACAGAACACCATCATTACACACACGTTATCCTCGATTACCATTCTATCTGCTTCCCTGGCAAAGCGCTGAGCTTGCCTGCTATGTGCTGATTCACTGCTTAGACTGGGTTGCCTCTGGGACATTCTCCAGCTCCTTGGCAAATCCTTTCTGCTTCAATCTGTCTGACTAATCCTTTGTTCTAGCCCAGTATGAATCAAGATTGGAGAGGGAATCCCCCTGCATCCTCTTCTAATATCCCTGAGCTCTTTCTGAAAATAGGCCAGAACTGACGCGCTGCATCACCTACCATCTAGACAAATAGCTGAGGTGAATCACAGGCTCCAAAAATTATGCAAGTGAATCAGCATCAACAAAGAGCAAAAATATCTCTAGCCCTGGGGAGAGATGAGGCTGGATGACTCAATGGGCAGATGCCTTATTATCCAAGATTTATAGACCAGGGAGATTTAACTGTGAGCTTAAGGTTTGATGGAGAAAAACTTGGGTAAATTAAAATTTACCCATAAATTAAAGGTTTTGTTCATAACAGATAGCACAAACAAAAGTTTGTTCCTGGACCTGATCATTACAAGATGGATAACTTAGGGCAGATTTCCCTGACCTGGTGCCCTCCAAAGGGGTTGGATTCCAGTTTCTAGAATCTCTAGCCAATATGTTGCCGGGGAGATTCTGGGAATTGACACTGAAAACATCTGGAGTCCATTGGGTCAGTTAAAGCTGGGTTAGGGTGCCTAGGGATTGGTAGAGTTATTGCACAATTGGGCTTATTTTTCTCTCTCTCTCCAGTGTGAGAGAGCTCTGTTAAGAAAACACTGAAATCAATGGGTCTTTCAGTTGTTTTAGCAGACTTACTTCATGCTAAGATCTTCCAAAAACAGGCTTTGTTGCCACAAAACCAACAGAGGCACCATTTGACTTTGAGAACCAGACAACAGGAGTTGTCATAGCTACCTATGTGGCCTGAGTACTAGGAAACCAGAGGACAAGAACCGCTGAAGCATGCTTTGACTGAGTACTAGGTGACAAGATCCATAAGGCTCTCTACTTTGCTTGTCTGAGCACTGGATGACAAGAGCTACAACAAAGGCTCCATGCTTTGACTGTTCAGGTACTAGATGACAGAAGGCGCAAAGACTACGTGCTTTGACCGTTTGGTTTTACTAGGTAGTGATGTAAAACAACAGGAGAAGAGCAGTATATACTTAACATGAGAAAAATGTGTATACATCACTTAAGGATTCAGCAAACATGCATGCAGATACATGCAAAGCGATAGCACAAGAGACAAAGCTTAGATTACTGTTAAGAATTCCCCAGGCCAGCACGTATTTATTTCATTGGAACTGTAATAGAATGAATTTCACGGCTGGTGGGGGAGACTGGGACTAAGAAGAAATAGGAGGAGGAGGCAGTTAATTAAGAAATATATTATACTGCTACAGACTGAAAAAGAAACAGGAGAACAGGAGAATCAAAGCCAGACTGAGAATTTTAAAAAGTTTTTCCAAGCTTAGGACAGGGGGAAAAGCATGTGAGATTCAACTGCCTTTTTGCTTCACTCACATAAGAGTATATACAAGATAAGATAATACAAACTAACAATAGCATAACACTATTATAATAGAGATTGTTAATACAACAGAGAGAGGGAGGGAGGGAGAACATTAAAGGACAACATGAACTGAATTAAAATAAATAATTTCTGTTTCACTGCCTAAATTATGTATGGTGAACACACACATCACATATGTTTACTAAGAAATTTAAATTGCAGAGATAAGGGGGTGTCAAATGAAATAATGATTTTTTTTCACTGCAGGAAATGTCTGAGAACAATTGGTTAAACTATTCAAGAAGGAGAACAGAAAGTATTTTAAAACCACACACAAAGATTTTACAACCACAAACAAAGAAAAATGTGAGGCTACTCTACTCAACCCCATCCTCAAACCAACAGAAAATCATTTGGCACAGAACAACTGAGCAAAGGTAGCTGGAAGCAAAAGCTATTAATCTTAAATCGCAAAGCACTATGATGGGAGAGCTCATAGTAAAATATGCCCTAGGATTACAAGGTGAACCTATCAGTCATGTAACCCCAAACCCTCCTTTTCCCTTCCCCTCACCCATCATCACACAAACAAAACCTAGAAAGATAGTTTGGTCTCTTCTCAGTACCGTCCACATCTCCAGGTGATGCCCCAGAAGAAGTGGTGCAAAGGGGCCTCTTTTGTCTTGGGATTTGGGATTGGTTTCATCAGATATGTGCACAATCACATCCTTCCTACTGAAAGAAGATACTTTCTCTACCAGTTCAAATATCAGAAGAGCCAATGCAGGTAACTTTCTAATTCCCCATTATGGACTGCTAAGCATGGAAAATTAAACCATGGTACTACCACTTCTGCTGCCAGTATATGTGCTTTTTAATTGTTCAGCTAACTCCACATCTGTGTGGCCTAAGAGACGTGCCTGTCATTGCCTCTGACTAGGTTCTCCAATGGGGAGCTAGGCAAGGTTGTGAAACCACACTGAACTACAAAGCAAAGTGTTTCCCAGCACATGGTTGGGTAGAGGGGAAAGTGTTCCTGCTTCTCCTCATTACCATGGCAGAATTCTTACTACAAGGCTAGGGAGCTGTGAGTCAAATGGAAGTGTGATGCGGAGTGGTAGGTAACAAAGCCTTAAAGGAAGCCCCGGCCCCTCCCAGCCCTGTTTCCCTTGTCCGCTCACATGGTAGAGTTCGGATACTGCACCCAGCCCACCTCCTTGTACGCAGCAGTCACGTGAGTGCAGATGAGGCTCTTCATCTTGGCCCAGGCTCTCTGAACCTCTGGAGGGGTGAACTCATTGGTGTATTCTTCTGCAAGCACTTCCAATATAACACCAATGAGAATCTGGGAAGAGAATAAGCAATAATGATCAGGACCAGCTTCTCAATTTCCTCTAGCATTTCAAAATAAGACTCCCCTAAGCCTTCTGTTTTTATTCCTCTGTATTTTTACTGGCTGCCAGCTGCCAAAATGGCAATTTATTCCTATCTGTTCCATACTGTCCTTCAGTATGCCAATTTGCAGGATGGTTTACAGTGGTGGTAGTAGTTGTTGTAGTACTGATAGCAGTAGAAGTAAAGGTAACGTGGCAAAGACACCACCAACACATAAACAAGCAGAGTGAAAGCAGCAATAAAAGCAGATTAATCAAAGTCTTCAATAAAAGCCTGAGAAAATTTAAAAGGTGTTTGTCCAATCACAGAACATATTAAAGTAGGGAGAATTTCATAAATGAGGAGCTCCATGAAAAGGGAGGGGAACTTCCTCTCTGGTCCTCATTCACCCATCTTATCTGAAATTGCAGAAGGGCACCCAAATATAGGCCTCAACGGGATGATTGATATGGAAGCAGTCATTCCTTTGATTCCAAACCATGCAGGGTCCTAAAGGTAAGCAGCCACAGTATGAATTGGGCTTGGGAACAGACTCTTAACCAACACAGGTGAGATATTTCCTAGGGACTGGTCTCAGTTAGTATCCTAGTAGGTGTGTTCTGTGTGAAGCAGAGTTTCTGGGCTGTTTTCAGAGATAGCCTGACACAAAAAGATGATGCCATTTGTCATATTGGTGTATGAGTAAGGTATATGAACACTTGATGACATGGCTGATGTTGGCGCATACTATAATACTGGGTAGTCTACAGCTGCCTTGGAAAAGTGTCCTAAAATCTACAGTATTTCTTATTCTCATCAGAAGATGAAAATATGTATATTGGGATCTCTTTCCCACACCCACCCCCCATCATGAAAGATTTAGGCATACATTCATTTCCTAGTCTTGAAGCAAATGATCATAAGCATATTTTAAAGCCTTTTCTCCCTATACATAAAACAGCAATTAGTTATTCATGGGAGAAAAAAAGAGCTAAAGTTTAATTCTTTAGAAAAAGAGACCATGTTGCACAGCTGGATACCATGTTATGATGTTCAGAAATAATGACACAGGCTTACCCTTCCCCATCTTGTTGCCTCCATATGGTTTGGATTATAAATCCCATCCATTCCAGGCAGCACAACCCATACCAGCATGACCAGAGATGCTGGGATCTATAGACTACAAATTCCAGAGAGAATTAAGCTCAGGAAGTTCTTTTAATTGATTCTGCCACTATGTTGTCATTACACTACCAATGTGCTTGTGCTTGGAAGACACTCACAATCTCAAAGTTAACAGAGGAAGGGAATTTAGATGGAGGCTGGAATAGTAAAACAAGGTAACAATGGTTGAAATCTAATAATAATTCAGAATTAGAGTAGGCCTTAAGAAAGGAGATGCCAAGGGCTGCAGTAACTATAGGACCATTGTTTTAATTTCTCATGCAAGCAAAGTGATGTTCAAGGTGTTGCAACAAAAGCTTTTACCATGAGTTGGAGGCAACTTGACGGCACATAACAACAATGAGAATAAGCCCATTGAAGTAGTGGGGATTTGGTGTGAACTCATCTGTAAGCCCAGTTGATTCAGAGGACCTACTCTAGTAGTGACTCATCTCCGGATTTCAGTTAATATGTTTATTTTGACTGTCTACAAATACACATATACTAGAATCCAAAGGGGCAGTACTGCTGTCACCTGTTCCTCTACCAGCTGTGATCTCTTTTGGTCAGTTACGATGCCCCTCCTTCCAAAAATCCAAACACACCTCCAAAACCTGCTCCAAACAGCAGGGACCCTCCACCCATTCTCAGCTGTCTTTTATGTGTCACAGAGGGCTCCAAGAAGAAGGGCAGGGGAAGAGAAGAAACTGCTATTGCATTTATGGTCAACAGCAGAGTGATGTTGGTTTTAAGCCATAGTTAACATGCAGCGTAGGGACAAATGGTTGAATATATCAGCTAACCAGATGCTGCCAATCCTGAGTGTGAGGTTAGCTCCCAAGTATTATTTGGAGTTGACTGCTTTACAAACACCGTTCTGCAGCACACCTGCTCTTTGCATTCTGCACGCTACAATCTGAAGATGCCTTAGCTGATCTACAGTATATGCACTTGAAATATTCAAACTTTGTGAGCAAAGGTTAAGCTTAGATGGCTCTATGATCCCTTTTATTGGTGTGCTTCTTTGATGCCTCAGAAGAATCTGTACATGATGCAAGACAATCACAAAGTCACCCATCTGTCATGTAAATGGCATCAATTAACAGTCCATGGGTACAAGCAGAAATGTGGCCTGGATGGCAGATCAGAGGTCAAAAGAAAAGAAAACAGATTGCAATAACTAGAATAAACAGATGTGTAGTAAAGTGGAAGGATGCTCTTGCCTAGCAATTAAAGCCAGGGACAAAACTGGGGAATATGCTCAACACATGTAGGAACATGAAGTCAAGGACTG
This sequence comes from Intellagama lesueurii, assembly GCA_037013535.1. NCBI lineage: Eukaryota > Metazoa > Chordata > Lepidosauria > Squamata > Agamidae > Intellagama > Intellagama lesueurii. The sequence goes on from JBAJHW010000002.1 coordinate 183,629,360, forward strand.
AGCCAGATGGGACTATAGTATAAAGTAGCTATTATTGACATGGCTATTACTGACATAGGAACATAGTAAAATTTAAACCAGGAAGCTGACTTATATTGAATCAAACCACTGCCCCATCTGGTCCATCTGACAAGAGCTTTTCAGTGTTTCAGATCCAGTCCAAGCATTCAGAAAAGGATTAAACCGGCCTTGTGAAGAGGAGAAGGGGATAGCTGTTGCCCCCTCTGTTGTCATTCTCTGGGTATAGAGTTGGCCCCACATGGAGGCATCCCATGAAGTTGGAGAGCCTGAAAAGTCAGGGTTGCTAACTACATGGGGAACAGCAAAGGAGAGACTTGTCAACTGCTTTCTAAACACCTGAATAGGGCTTCTTTCTTTGCCCTCCCTAGAGATGCCAGGGGTTGAGCTTGGAATTTCAACAGTATGTATGCAAAGCAGGTGCTCTCCTACTGAGCCTAATCCGCACACCACAAGAAGATGCAGAATAATCACCTCTGGAGATCAGTGTGTGGAACTAAAATCTTGGCCTTAAAGCTAATTGAAGGCTGGGAAGACTGACTGGTTGATTACAGACTCTGGAAATGAAAAATTTACCATTTATCCCCATACAACCTAGATATGGGGTTGGGCAGGTAGAAGGTAATTCAACCCTGGCTGTGCTGGCTCCATTTAAGGTAGTGACAAACAGGAGACTGTATCATTCCAGCCCACCTCCCTTCTGTCCTTTCCCTCAGATGCAACCAGTTCATCTTCCACCCCCGTGCAAGGATTCAGCTCTAAAGCTTGGACTTGAAAAGGAAAGCATGTCAATTCAGTATACAGGCAACCGGAACAAATACCAATGCAAGAATTTCAGTGTCCATAGATACTCTATGCAACCATTTACAGTACACCTAAACAGCTCCTGAGTGTTAACAGGGGTGGGGGATTTAGTAAACTGAAGGCTGATGACCACATTTAAAAATTATGCATTGATTCCATGATTAGAATTAAACTAGCTTTTTATGTATGCCAGAACCTGAAATGGATTAGATCAATTTAACTGAAACTATTTCTGGCAAGCTAGTTCATTGCATCCATGAATTTCTGAACCATATCTTTGCCTACAGTGTTGGCTCTGAACATTTGACTCCTTTATTTATGTACTTTCTAAATGTGTTTATGGATTTTCATGCTTATATAATTTACTTACATCATTTATGGCATCATATTGGTATGCATTCTTTGTAACAAGCATTAGGATAAACAAACTTCCCTTCCTATCTAGCGAGTGGAATTTTAAATGTTCTGTACTGAGTTCAACTTTGTCCATCATATCCTGAACCCTCCTCCCCCCTCCAAAAAAAGGCAGGCAGAACTAGCAGGTAAAAACAGCTGGTTTCTTTCTCTTCTAATTGTGGATGAAGTTAGGACATTACCAGGACCTGGGCTCATGGAACCTAAATGCTGAATCAGTTTTCCAAAGCCCTAAGATCAGTTTCTGAGAGTCTTGTGTGTCGATTAGTGCTAATGAGACACTTCCTCCTCCTCCTCAATTTATTTCTAAGTTTTGATGTGGCACACAGGTGGGGCTAGGAGGGCCAGCCCTCATCTCTCTCGACTGGTGTGATCATATGACAATTAAACGCCCTTGCCTCCCCCTCCCGCCCCCAAGCCTAATTGTCCAGGAACAGGGTGGTCTCTCTTCTGCAAACTAAAAAGAATAGAGAGAATGTCTTTGGGGTTGGGGAGGGAAAGAAAGATGAGTGGGAGAGAAAAAGAGAGAAGTTTTTTTACTGCCTTGCTGAAACAAAAAATAATATGGACAAGATGTTAAATATTGGTTTCAGGGAGGGCATTTACAGTTCCTCCTGACCTTAGGGTGTCTGCCCAGCCTTCACTGTGGCACAGTAATAATAAATCTGTGGTTCCCTAACTGTGCTCTGTTCAAGATCAAATTACACACAAAGAGAAATGCATATTTCCTGTTATTGTATTTTCCCTCCAAGCATGCGATTTCTTCAAAGTCCTGAGACTGAAAAACCAGACTTGTAAGTGAACCCATTTTTATCAACCAAAGACCAATCCCAAAACATGAGCAAATTAATTGCAACCTCAAGAGGTGAGGTTCCTGCTGGCTGGATACCTCATTGTTTTAGGTATCTGGCTGTGGAGCCACAGGTTGGGAGCTGAATTCCCCACCGTGCCTCCTGCAAATAGAGCCAGCCTGTGTGGCCTTGAGCAAGCTGCACAGTCACAGGATGCCCTTAGAAGAAGGGAATAGTAAACCACTTCTGAGTATTCTGTACCTCAGTGGTTCCCAACCGTAGGTCCCCAGATGATCTAGGACTATAATTCCCAGAAGCCTTCACCACTAGCTGTGCTGGCCAGGATTTCTGGGAGTTGTACTCTAAGAATATCTGGGGACACAAGGTTGGGAACCACTGCACTACCTGGAAAATCTTGAAAAGAGTTGCCATAAGTCAGAATTAGAGATGGGCACAAATTAAAAAATGAATTGCAAAAGTCATCCAAAATTGCTGATTTGCCAATTTGTGTTCATCCAAATCGATGCCCCGACAATACGAATCAATGAATTTTTAGCAGTTTTTGATTTGTTGGGCCATAAAATGCCCCCCCCGGCACCTAGAGACACCAAAATTGCAGAGAAGCTTCCCTTGACTCTCCTCTACAATCCTTCCAAGTTTGGTAGAGATCCATTTTCCCCAAGCGAACTGCTAAAGGACACTTTCTGTGGTGACCCACTTTGTGGGTGCATAACTTGGATGTCTGAAATCCAATCTTCACCAAACGTGGAGATATTGTAGAGGAGAGTCAAGGGAAGCTTCTCTGTGATTTTGGCATCTCTAGGTGTCTGGGAGAAATTTTCCTGGGGGAGCCCTCTTTGTGAGTGTTTAACTTGGATGTCCCAAACCCAAACGTCACCAAATTTGCAGGGCTTGTAGAGGAGAATTGGGGGAAGTTTCTCTGCGGTATTGGTTTCTCTAGGTGCTGCAAGGGTGTTTTATAGGGTTTTAAAGGCAAAGACAAATTGACAAGTGAATTCATCGATTCATTAGGAAAAAAATTATAAATTTGTTATTTGTGATTTGTTGACCTTGATGAATCATGAATCAAAATGAATCCCCATTTTTCCAATTCATGCCCATCTCTAGTCAGAATTGACTTTATGGTACATAATAATTTTTATTTATGACAGGTGAGGTAAGTTCTTCGTATCATAAACAGGCACATTTTCTAACTTTATAAGTTACAACTGTACCTCTAAAAGGAACCCCCTTTCCTCTGTTTGCCTCTTTCCATTCCAAAAGCCAGCCCTCACTCATTGTCCCGCCACCCACCCACCCAGCATTTTGAGCATGCACACCTGAATGGAATGGTGACCTTTTTATTTTATATTTAAATTAGGGAAGCAATAACAACTGATGAAAGGAATAATTAACTGAAGGGGAACTGAGGAAATGTTGAATCAGGATCTGCATGGAAATTGGGGAATCCATTGTGTGTGACACTTTCATTTGCCTATGGGTCAGCATAAAAGGGCACCTGCAAACTACTACTAGTCATTCTTTCTACATATTTTATTCACAGCCATTCCATATCAATTGTAATTGAACTGTTGATTTGGGATGATGTGGAGGCAAGTTTCAAATTCATTGCTGAGTTTATTTTATTTTGGGTGACTTGGGTGGGAAGGGTTACTTGTCTGTTTCATTTGTAATCCTCACTTGTCTCCCCTTCCGCTGTTAAGGACCAAAAGTGTGGGTTTGGCTTTACCTTAAAGTAGACAGGCTCAACTTTGTGCTTGACGGCATGTGCCTTGCCCACCAAGGCTAGGACGGAGGCCACTTTTTCTGAATCATAGATATTCTCCACCACACTGTTAATTGCTCCCATCACCCGCCTGCCATGTTTACGCAGCTGCGGACTCCTCTCCATCTCTAGTGGGTCCTCCATGTGCTTGAATTGGCTGAAGTACTGCTTGGCAGATGGGAAGTTGACAAAAAACCTGCACCATGCAGTTAGAGAGAGAAAGAAAATAATATATATGTAAAAATACATTTTTTTAAAAAAGAAATAGTTGAAGGAGAAGCCAAGTCAGGTTTAACAAAGACATATTAAGATGCTTGTGCAGAGGCTGCAGGGGGAAAGAGGCTCTGACAGTAGAGGCTAGGGACCAGACTACCTGTATCTTCTCCAGGGCAGACTGCAAGTTTTAACCCCAGTACTACAGCTTTCAACCCAGCAGGAATCAAGTAACTGAAACAAAACAAAAGAAAAACCACAACAGGTTTTATTAAGGACTCTCTGGAGTCCAGGGGAACATTTTTACATTGAGGAGCATTCAAAAATTGAACATCTGTACACCATCACATTTCATTATATGGTCTCTTCTACCATCTCATTCTGTGATGTCTGGAGACCAGGCTTAAGTTTGTTTGCCTTTAGGTGAATGCACACTGCACATACAATGATGCTGTGACTCCAGCATCAAGGGATGACTTACACTTGTGCAGCAGCTACTGGCAGAACAAACACCAGAGTGGGCTGGACTAGATGACCTTCACAGCCCCATCTCTATAATTCTATGAGTTAATGACAGAGATTTTATATTGGCTAATAACACCTCAAAGACAGTATCTTCAACAGAGAGTGTGTGAACACTAACCAGACATGGAAAAGATACATTTTCCCCCCTGGACTTCAAGTCACAGAATCCCACAGTGAGTGGTATAATAAACAGCCTTTTCCTCTTAGGGATTTACTCCTAGCTAACAGAAACAGTGTTTTATCTAATGATGTCATCATCAGTTTTGTAAGAATTTTAAAAGGGGGTTATATCCATCATAAAATTATGTGCGGGGAAAAACCCGGAAATTTACCAAATAGTTGTACAAGTGGAAGATGTCTCACACAACCATGCCACTTAGTTTATGAGAGTCTTCTGCCCATTTACTTATGTTATTACCTTACCTTTATTCCTAGTCTTTCCTGCAATTACTTATTTATATTTATATGCCACATTTCTCCTAAAGCAGTGGTTCCCAACCTTTTCCCAACTGTGGACCAGTTGGGGGGGGGCGGGGTCCGTGCGAGCGGGGGCGTGGCACGCTTGCGTGGGGGCGTGGTGCGCTCGTGCGCGTGGCGCTTGCTCATAGGGGGGCAGGAGATCTGTGTCCACGGCCCGCTCCTGCCTAGGGGATTGGGGACCCCTGTCCTAAAGGATCCAATGTGGCTTATAGTATTAAAAGACACAGAGTTAAAAGCTAAATAATAAATTATAACAATATTAAAAAATCGTTACAACAGATATCATATTAAAGCTCATAATAAGAGCAATATTGAAAACACAAGTAAAACACAGAATAAAATAATCCCTTTAAAATATCCCCTTGATCAACCAGTCATTTAAAGGAAAACCTGCCTGAAAAGAAACTCTTCATCTGTTTGTGGAAGGACAGCAAAGATGGGGCCAGCCTGGCTGCCAGTGAGAGGGAGTTCCAGAGCCTGGGAGCAGCAACAGAAAAGGCCCTCTCTCCTGTGTCCCCACCAAATGCGCCTGTGAGGGTTGTGGGACCAAGAGAAAAGCCTCTCCTGATGATAATACCCAGGTGGGTTCATAACAGGAGGTGTGGTCTTTTAGATAACTTGGACCCAAGATGTTTAGTGCTTCATAGGTTAAAACCATCAGAATTGTGCCCAGAAATGGATTAGCAGCCTATAAATCTGCTGTAACAAGGGAGTTATATGTTCCCTGTAATCAGCCCCAGTTTATATTCTGGCTGCCGCATTTTGGACCCACTGGAGTTTCCAAACACTTTCCAAAGGCAGCCCTACATAGAGTGCATTACAATAATCCAGCCATAATGTAACTACATATGTGTCACCATGGTCAGATCAGACATCTCCAGGAGTGGGCACAGCTGGCGCACTAGTTTTAATTCTGCAAATGCACTTCTGGTCACTGCTGAAACCTGGGCATCCAGGCTCAGAGATGAATTCAGTAGCACCCCTAAGCTGCACACCTGTGTTTTCAGAGGGAGTGTAACCCCATCTCTATTCCTTGATCTATCTTTTGGCTGACCAGGAGCACCTCTGTCCTTGTCTGGATTAAGTTTCAGTTTATTCGCCCTTATCCAATCCATTACTGACACCAGACACTGATCTAGAACTGAAACAGTTTCCTTGGATTTAGATGGGAAAGAGATAGAGTTGGGTGTCATTTGCATGCTGGTGACACCGAACCCTCGAACTCCGAATCACCTCTCACAGCAGTTTCATGTAGATGTTAGATAGCATAGGGGACAAAACAGAACCCAGAGGGACACCACAGGCCAACAGCCATGTCCCCCAGCACCACCCTCTGAGTTCTCAGTGCCTCCAAGTCTCATCCCAGAGAGACATCCAGCCCAGAAAGATATCATGGTTGGTACTGAAAGCCGCTGAGAGGTCCAACGGAACTAACAGGGATAGTGCTATTCCCTTGTCCCCCCGTCCAGTTCCAGGCACAGCGTTTCTGCCAAGCAGTTTCTGTCCCATAACCAGACCTGAAGCCAGATTGAAATAGATCTAGATAATCTGTCTCACCCAGGATGCCCTGGAAGCCACAACCCACTCTAGCACCTTGTCCAAGAATGTAACATTAGAGATTGGCCAATAATTATCCAATACCATGGGATCCAAGGAGGCTTCCCCCCACCCAACAATGATCTTATTACTGCCTCCTTTAAGCATGCTGGGATCCTACCCTGCTGCCAGTCCCTCTCTGGCAGCTTTTATAAGACAGGAAGGGCAAGGGTCCAGCAGAAACGTGGTAGCCTTCACCTCTCCAACAGTCCTGTCCACATCATACCTAGTTTTCTCTCACACGTTAAGTCTCACAAAACCCCTGCAAGTTAGCTGATGCTGAGACATACTGCCTTTCCCAAGGTCACCCAGAGTGCTCCCACAGACGTGATTCTTAGTGCTCCTAGTTAAAAGCCATTTGTACAGCCATCTTCTCCTCTGTAACAGATGGGGGGGGGGCAGAAGAAGCAACCATAAAGAGGAAGGTTACAAATGGAAGGTGGCATCAACTGGGCCACTCCTGTAAAATTCTGCATTTGAAGCAAGGCTATTGCAAGGTGAAAGCGTTGTCTGGAAGGACCCCAGGGATATTCATAACTGAGTGCTTGAAAAAGATCATTATCTGAGTGTGTTAGAATATTTCCAGTGTTCCTTCCACTGTCTTCCTCAGCTATCCTTCCTATTCCAAATACCAAAAACTCCCGAACAGCTGCAGCCACTTTCCCCGCCTATGGGAAGACAACCTGGAATGGATTACCCGTGGTGTCAAAGGTTGTCCTTTCCGGCGATCTAGCATTGCTTGCTAGACCCACCTGCCTCATCTCCAGTTTCATCCGGGAGCAACCAGAAACAGGTACATGCATGGACCAGACTCCGCAATTCCCACATCACCTCAGCTCTTTGAGCTCATGACTTCTTCCTACAGCACCCTTGAGCACGTGCACATGCACACACACACACACAATCACTGGAAAGTAGACTTTTTTTGCTTCCCACTTTGTTATGCTCTTCCCACTTGGCTGAATCTCACACAGGAGGTTGCCAGGAAAGCCGTGTGAAGCCGCAAATGGAATAACCGTAGCTCCTGCTGCCTTCCTTAGACATCTGGGACTCATCAGCCAGCCTAAAATAGGTTTTGATGTGTGAAAAGTGTGTGGTAGCAAAAGGAAGAGAAAGGCTAGAGAGTGAGGGCTGGGGAGGAAGATTCCCTTTCATTCGCTTTCCTGTCTTCTTTGCCTTCCTCCAGATTAAATCCAAATGTCAATCTATTGAATTTGCTTCAAGCAGAATAAAGAGTGCATATATCAGGAGTTGCTTGCTTTTTACGGTTCCCCCTCCCCTCCAGGTGCATTTGCATGGGAAAAAAACACTCAGGCTCAGGTCAGGACTGTTCTCTGATTTATTCCGCAAGCTAGCTCAACAGCTTCCCTTAACTTTCCTGTTGAAAGTCATCTCCAATACAGAGACTGTAAAACAGGCCTGTTTTCCAGGAAACAGGTAGCTGAACAACCTAGGCTCTTCTGAAAAAGGAACAACAACAATATGGGGTGCATTCTGGATACCCTTGTTGTATCACTCTTCGTTTATGCAGAAGAAGGAGACAGAAATAGCAAACAGGAAAACAGAACAACCGATTATGTAGGCAGCTGCCTTTCTCTGCTGCTTGGCTGAACTGGACTCCACAAATGTGTGGGTTAGGCATCTGGCCGTGGAGCCAAAAGGTGGGAGTTCAATTCCTCACGGTGGCTTCCAGGAGATGAGCCAGCCTGAGTGGCCTTGGGCAAGGTGCACAGTCCCAGAGTGCCCCCAAAAGGGAAAGGGAAAACTCTTCTAAGTACTCTGTACCTAGAAAACCATGGACAGGATTTCCAGTATTGATTTGGTGGCACATTGTTGTTGTTGTTACAGAGCTACTGAACTTTTTCCCCAGGCCATTTCACAAAGTAAAAACAAAATAAATATCTCTGCCTCACACACATACACCCCAAAACAGCAGTTGCATTCAAAATTTGTACCTTCTTCCCACATTCAACAAGGAAGGGGGGCAGTTGAGCTATTGAAGGTGAAATACAAATGGTTTACATAAGTAACAGAGCTCATGCACTTCTAAATGGTAGCTGTAGAAATGGTAGAATTTGGTATCTGACATCTCTTTGGAGTAATCTGAGCAGTTCCTTCCATTTGTTGTCGTGGTGACAGGCAATGAAAGTGCACATCATCTGTAAGTTGCTGCCTGGATGCCAAAATGGTGTTTTGCCCTTGTTGATAATGACTCAACAGGTAGAACACATCTGTCATGTGCAAAAGTTCCAGATCCCATCCCTTGTTTCCCTGAGGAGGCCTCGGAAGGATTCCTGCTTCCATCTCTACTGTCACTCAGAGTGGATGATACCAAGCCACAACAAGGCTGATGAATGAATGACTTCACATAAATAAGTTGGGGCAGGTCATGGTCTCAAGGTGGGGGAATTCACCCTCTCAAGAAACCCAAGCCACCTATTGTTATAAGTTGATTTCCTTTGTCTACCTGAGAGACTGTGACCTACCCAAAGTCAGCTCGCGAATTTCATGGTCAAATATGGATTTGAACCCCAGTCACTTCCTAGTTCAAATCCAGAGCTACATTGCCTATCAGTAACAGTCACCATTGGGCATGGTGTGAAGTTAATGTAAACCTAGAAGTTTCATGGGTTTCAGTAATGTCTTGGGTTGTGGTCAGTGCTTGTCCATTTCTTTGGTCTCAAGGAAGTTTCTGTATATTATCTTATCAGTCTCTACCACAATCCTGTAAGATTTTGTTTGGGATCCATTATGCTAAGGACAGAAGAGTGGGTTGTTAGAAGGTGAGAAACAGTGCCTAACTGACATTAATGTGAGGCTGAAGTAAAATCTGAGCAGTGATTAGCCAGCTTGTTTGCATACATAATGGGTAGATTATCTCAAATGTCAAGTTTTCAATCAAATTCTGAGTCTGGATTTTCAAATATAATAATATATCTGCCCTACTTATAACACACCTGTCTTGTCATAAGATTTGTTTTGCTTTGGCTCACTGCCAGTATTCTGATGATGTTTACTGTCAGGTCTAGATTAGTAGTCCACCTACTGCTTTATAGAGGACAATATTTACTTGAAGGAACCCTGCAGGAAAGTCTCCTCATAAGTAGTACCCTCCAGATATAATAGATTACAACTCCCACCCAGCATGATGTTGTAATGTATGGCATCTGGAAGATAATACATTCTGGATGGCTTCTCTCTCTCTCTCTGGAGAGCTGCTGCAAAAATACAGAAGGATACAAGGAGAAACAATCTCAGGATGTCTGGGATAGGTAACAATATGTAGTGTCTTTATTACGTGGTGAAAAGCTTTAAAAACTTTCTTGCTTAACGCGTTTCGGCAGGGCCTTTATCAGAAGCTTAAAAGTAAACAAAATTACAAAATTATAAATATATACATATCAGGTATATTCTTATAAACCATTATGTGGCTCAAGACCTTACTAACTCATCACAAAACTTATAAAAACCTAAGTAAATAGGACAACAAACATATATATATATATATGCGTGGCTGAGGACCTATATTTTATATACATAAAAACAATTATTAAATTTTTTAACAATTATTAAAAATTATTTTAAAAATGGATGGCTTCTCTCTCTCTAGAGAGCTGCTGCAAAAATACAGAACCATAAGAAGGAAGAACGAGGCAGTGGCCTTGAAGTTGCCCATCAACGTTCAGCAGCACTGAGCAGGCTGAGAAGTCACACAGCCATAGTGTGACTTCTATGGTAGAATGCATTGTGTTTCTGTTTAAACACACTAACTGTACTATAGTAAAGTAGAGTAATTATTTATAAATGTGTGACTATACTTAGGAATTAGCACATGTATATTTCATGCAAAGCATTTCATGCATATGCACATTTCATGCAAAATAGCCATCCTAATTTATATGAATGTATTCATTCTAGGGCTGGTTGGATAGGTATCTGGCTGCAGAGCTAGATTGGGAGTTTGATTCTTCCGCTGTACTTCCTGCAAGGAAAGCCAGCCTGTGTGTCCTTGGGCAAGCTGCACAGTCCCAGGGCTTCCCTGGAAGAAGGGAACTGCAAACCACTCCTGAGTATTGTCTACCTGGAAAACCCTGAAAAGGGTTGCCATAAGTCAGAATTGATTTGATGACACATGATTACTATTATTCATTCCAGAGCACCATGTGTTCCTTTTTTAGTTCTGTAATAATAAACTAGAAGCCTCCAAAGTATACCTTGAAACTGCATGACATCAAGGAAGCCTGCCCTGTAATTGCAATTTCCTGCCCTTGCTAAGTGTCAATGTTTTTAAACATATATACACACAGTGTGAGAGTCAGTCCCTGCTACTTCTATGTTTCAATGTGAATCTTAGGTCAGAAGTCTGGCATCTTGGAAGAATGTTTGCTAAAGACACTGGAGAGTCACCGTCACACAGGTTACACAGCACTGGCTAAAGGGGCCATTAGGCTGATTTATGCGGGGGAAAAGCTACTTCTAGTTTTGTACAGTGCATCAGTTCCTACAAATGGAATGATAAATGTTGAGCATATAACTATCACAGTACACCTGACAAAGGAACAGAGAACCGGCACCGATTGTAAACAGTAACCAGCATCCCTGGATTGTGAGGGATAGGTGTATTTCAGGGTGCACAAAATGTTTCAGCGTGGAGGGCTCCCAGTTCAGGACTCTAGCCATTCTATTCCACTGCCACTCCCTCTCCTCATCTGACTCCCCTTCCAGTAGTCAGCACTCTGTGTCTAATGAATACACTCATTCCTCACTGGGCTGTTCGTGGGGTTCCCCTCCCTTGATTTCTTGCTTACTTTGTAATTCTGTAAGCTTTGGAGCTGCTCTAAGCCTCTGGATATCTCCCTCTCATACAAGAAGGTGGGGTGATGTTTTGGTTCCTTAAGCAACACCACTCACAGCTCAAAAATCAGACATGGAGGAAATGATCTGATGCTCAGAACCAGTAGCAGTGGGTGTGGGGAATGGAGTTGCAGGTACCACAAACTCTCCTCTGGCCTGTCTTCCCAGAACAGGATTGGACCTGCAGATGAGGTCACCTGGCTGTGCAGGTCCTGCCTTCCTACAGATTTATTTTCTGAGAGAAGAAGTGGAATCAGCTGTGTTGGCTAGATGTAACATGTTTACAAGTATCTTGCTTCACCTATCTTCCATTTTAATTACGTTGGCAGACACACACACACCAATTATATTTAGGCAAAATCTGCTCAGACTTTTGCCTTAACAGATTGTTCAAACCCCTCCCTGCAAACATGTTTTCTTCTCTTATTTTATGAGTCTGATTTTCCTGAGTTCAGGGATATTAGTATCAGCCTGTTATGTTGTGCAATGACCAGGGAGTGACTGACACCTTGATTTAGTGTGCCTGTGGATTTCACCATCAGATGGATGGGAGTAGGGAAATAATGTCACATTATGGGAGAAAAGAGGGATGCGAATACAGGCTTGTGGGCACCAAAAATATTATTGTCTATCGTTGCATGGTCCTGCAAATTTAATATTTGCTATGGCAAAATGTGCACAACTAAAACTGATAAAAAGCAGATGCTAGAATACTGATTCATGAATTTCCTTCTCTGATTACTGCCATTCTGGCCCTCCCTTTTGGGAGGTACCTCTGGGCAAATGTGGACAAGACCTCTTTTAATGCTATTCTGTCTTCCTTTGTCCTTATGTTTTAAGTATTTTTAGAACATAGGCTTGTTATCCTAAGATAACTGAATAAGGTTAAGGGAAGAAAAATTTAATGTCCCTTCTCCCCTCATCTCTGTTACCCAAAGCCACTCTGGAATATTTGAAACTCACTCGACTTATGTGGCATATGTGTAGAGCTGCTAAGAGCAGTAAGGAAATAAATCAAAGTGCAAAATCCAACTTGTATCTCAACAAGAATTAAAATTAATAGAAGGAAAATGTTTGGTCCCATCTTTTCCCATAAACCCTCCCAGTTCTAGAGCAGAGGCAGGCTATGCTGACAGATCTGGGGGCTAATGTTCTGCCCCCTGGGCCCATGGAAACTATACGTATCAAACAAAAATGCCAAAACAATTTTAATAAAAAACTACCCAAACTATAATGGGACTCAAGCCATACTTTTGGGGCACAATTCACTGGGACAGTTTTTGATAGAAAGCACATTTTAAAATAAATTGGACCAAGATAAAAACTATGCTATTGCGCAACAAGTGAGAACTTGCCCAGGAAACAGAGATTTATGGATTGTGCCCTTAACGCGCAGCAGAAGTTTGGAAAGTGTTTTATTAAGGTGCAAGGTTGCTGTAAGCTTTGGAAACACACTCTTGGGTCTCCATGTGTTTGGAATCACAGATTTGTTCAATATGCCTGCAAAGCAAAATTCATTATCAAATGTTTTGTCAAGGGAATGGAGTTTAGCATCACTGTCATCTTTCCAGTATTATTCCAACACTTGTAAGTTTATAAATGGATGAACTATATTTGGCAATCTTGCTTCTTCTGTTCAATGCATCTGGAGATCTTTAGAATGGATCTGAGTAAGTCTTGGTAGACTGAGCAAAAGCTGAATCTATCAGCCTCTTAAAACAAGGCTTTGTAACCACAAACCAAGGTTGTTAGGAGGTGGTGGTGGTGGTGGTTGTTATTATTAATATTATTATTAATATTATTATTATTACTATTATGCTGCCAGTGGGTGGAATTGTAGAATGAAACCTTCTGAGAATGTATGTGCATGTGAAAGTTACTCATGTGCTGCCGGGAGCAGTGCATACCCTGTTTCCCTGAAAATAAGACCTAACCTGAAAATAAGCCCTAGTATGATTTTTCAGGATGCTCATAATATAAGCCCTACCCCAAAAATAAGCCCTAGTTAAGTGAAACCCTCCACCATTGTGCAGCATTGTGCAGCAACCAGAAGAAGATGACATGACTGTAAAATAAAACATCCCCTGAAAATAAGCCCTAATGCGTTTTTGGAGCAAATTTAATATAAGACCCTGTCTTATTTTCGGGGAAACATGGTAGTAAAATCACAGAGCCTGAGATGGATGCATGGGTTACGTATATTGGCTTACTCCTGGTCAGAGTGACCTAGATAGTGCTTTGTTTCTCAACCATGAATAAGTTAAGAGAAGCAAACTGCTGCAGCTTTGCTTAAATAAATACTGTAAGATTCAGTGTCCTTTCTGCACAGAATTTGGGTAACAATTTTATTGATTAATTAATTTATTTAGCATAACAATCTGGCTATAGAAAACTAACTGAAGTGTGCATCTTAATGTCATCAGTATCCACACATCTTGAGTGCCAGGTGAGGGAACCAAAGGCCCTCCAGATGTTTTACTGTAGATTATAATTCCCATTAGCTCTGCCTGGCATGGCTCAGCATTGGTAAGGATTGAAGCAGTTGTCTACCTGTTCTTTTTCTCATTCCTCTCCTACAGGAAGTCAGATATCATCATGGCTATTCTGTTCTTGGATGTGGACCTCAGGTGTGGTAGCTCGAAGACAGCCACCTCTTAAAGTACTGATAGGGCCAGATCATGGTAATGTTTGTTTGCATTAAAAACAGCTAGGGAGAAAACATCAACAGAAATGTCTGTCAAGGCCTTAAAGGCATTTGCACAACAGTACAGCACATGAAATGTTTGCTATAGATTAAAGCATGGGAGCTTATTTTCTGCTGTCAGAGAGGTGGAGAGTAAGAACTCTGCAATTGACACTGACGTGTTTTGGGCATATCATGAGAAGGCAGGATTCTCTGCAAAAGTCAATAATGCTGGGGAAGGTTGAAGGCAGCAGGAAAAGAGGAAGACTAGATACAACATGGATTGACTTCCTAAAGGAAGTCACAGGTTTGAGTTTGCAAGAGCTGAGGAGGGTTATTAAGGACAGGACATTTTGGAGATTGCTCACTCATAGGGTCACCATAGGTCTGGGGTGACTTGATGGCACGTAGCAAGAATATAAATAGTGGTTTCAGTGTTTTTCTAATTTATATACCATTTCTGTAAACCACAAGCACGACTGCACGCAGTTTACAGGTTAAAACTTAAGCCTCACAAAATCCCACACAACAAAATATGTCCAACAAAATCGCAATCTAACAGTGTAGGTCCAAAAGTCATACCATAAAAAAAATTAAATTTAACATTCATAGCATCAGTTGTTAAAGGTAGCTTTGAATAATTCTGCTCTCACAGATTTTCTGGACATAAGGAGGGAAGAAGCCTGGCGTATCTCAGTTGGTAACTTATTCCAAAGACGGGTGGCCATCACCAAAAAGGCCCAATTCCTTGTCATTGTCTTTTGGCCCTCACTTGGTGATTTTTAGCATCATGGATGGAGAGGAGCAGGTAAAACAGGTACTGTAGCTGATTTCTGAGAGAAATGTTTGAACAAGTATCAAGCTCCTAAACCATTAAGGCTTTACAGGTCATAACCAGCACCTTGAATTGAGCACAGAAACTAATAGAGAGCCAATGAAGGTGTGCCAAGATTGGGGATATACTTTGGGTTCAAATTTACTAGTACTAGAAATTGGTCTGGCTGACACATTTTGGACCTGGTAAAGTTCCCATACTTTTTTCAAGGGCAGCCCTATGCAGATGGAATTACAGTAGTCTATTTTTGAGATTACCAATGCATGAACTACTGTTACTAGGTATTTCTTATTCAGGTAGGGGGTGCAACTGGGCAATCAACTGGTGTTGGCCACATCCAATATTTCAGCCTCCATAATGGAGAGTGCCAGGTCCAGGAATACCCCAAAACTGCCAACCTAATCCTTCAGGGGGAGTGTAACCCTGTCAAGACCAGGTAAGTTTCTCTCTAACCAGTAGGATTTCTGTTTTATTGTATAATTACTTCCCTTGTTGAGCTATCTGGATGCCAGCCTCTGCACATCCACCTGGGGAGCACTAGGGTAACAGTCCGAGCTAAAAAAATATTGGGAGTGCATAGGGGTTGGATTATCTTTCCCAGAAATCTAAAGGCTAGGAGCCATGCTTCCTGAGGGATTCTAGTAGTTGTGCCCCCCACCCAAAGTTTCCAAGCTCTGGTAACAGACATTGAAACAAATTTTGTTGAACTGGGATTACTAGTGCTGCATAAGGGGGAAAATGTGTTCATCACGTTTGGAAAAAGGAAGTATTTCTTTCTAAAGTAAACAAGACTGGGAGTGGGATGGCTTGTTTTGCTGTTATGTCACAACTGCTGTCCACAACTCATTGGCTTGTATCCAGATTTAGTCATACTAAGAGTAGAGCCACTGAAATCAACAGGACAGACATGATTAAGTTTAATCCTACTGATTTCAGTGGGTTAATCTCTGTACAATTAAGGGCACGTCTATACTGACCTTTTTGATGTGGGCTGGTGTGGTTTATATAGGGTCGGTTGAGGTCGAAGGGAAGAGCGATTTACCATTTGGCATGACTGTTGCATCCAAGTGGCATTTCAACCTGAAGAGACCCTCCAGCTCCACCTGCTGTTAATTGAAGACTTCCCCTACTCCTCCATGGAGAGGCAGGTGAAGTGATATTATTATTTTTGCCTGTGGTAGACCATCACTTATGCACTGAATCACTTAGATTAAATTTAAACAATTTTTTTTGCCTTGTGTGTAGTGCCGATTGAGAAACTGCCTGCAGTCATGGTTTCAATCAGCACTATACACAAAGGCAAAGATTTTTTTAAAAAATATAAAAATGTAATCTAAATGATTCCCCACAAGAGTGATGGTCTAGCAGAGTAAAATAAAAAACAATCTCCCTCCTTTCCCTGCTCCTCCGAAGTGGCTCATTTATTAAGCCTCTTCCTGATACCAGAAATTGACATCAGAAGGAGCCTTGGCAGCTTTGACAGCTGCAAGGCTTGGTTTGTTTCCAGAGAATGTATATGTGCTGGAATGGACTAAACTAGAGTGCACCAAGCTGCACCAAAAAAGTAGAAGCCCTTGACAGGGGCTCAAAAAGGTGCAGGTTAGGTGTGCCTTGGAGGCAAATTGGGGCAAATGAATACTCTCTAATGATTATGTCATGTAGTTGCCAGAAAAAAGAGTGAACCAATCCATTCCCACAATGCACCAAACAGTGGGACAAATGCCCATCTGAATGAGCCCTAAATCTGGACCCAAACCATTCTCTACAATCATCCACTACATTAGTACTTATGTTGTTGGCAGAAAGGAAAATCAGGTAATACTGTACTGCCATAAAATTAATTATGTATCAAGGCTGAAACTTGCACATTCCCCCTCCTTCCTCTTCTGTTGTCTAAAAGTGAAAGTTTTCACTTCCAATTTAAAATAAATCATACATATTTGAGGGGAAGGGGAAATTTTTTAAAAATCAGACTTTGGTATACCATTGGTGATGTGCTACATCACTTATAAAGAAGTTTTTAAAATATTTTATTTGCTGTGTCTTAACTTAAAGGACTGGTGAAGAACCGCCCTCAACCAAATCCAAACTTTAAATCTCATTCAAAGTAACAAATAGCACTGGAGTGAATGACACCACACCATGTAGGGAAGCTGAGGTCCAGGCAACAAGGCAGATGGAGGTTGCAAATAGTACTATATTACTGGCAACAACAAACAATAACAATGTTCCAGATGTAAAGTTCAGAGGCCTGCGAGTCTTGCAAGGTTCAAGTTTTGCTGAAAAAGCTACACTGGTGGACCTACTTTCAGGGAGCATAGCACTGATTTTCCCAGTTTAAGTAAGAAAAGCTACTGACTTGTGGAAATTGGAGCCAGTCAAAAACTAAGCATATCTTCTGTTCCTTGTATTCTTGCTGGCAATGTTTCCTGTTTTTCTCAGTGAATGGACCGGGGTGGGAGGATGGACTACACAGGAAGGCATAAGAAGTTGTTCTGTACACAGTTCTTTGGTTTATCTAACCCAGTATTACTAACACTGACCTGCAACAATTCTCCAGGGCTTCAGGGGACAAAGCACAGTCATAGAGCATCTAGTCCACATGCAGAAGTCCCCAGGTTCAATCCTCAGAGTCTTCAGGTACGGCTAGAAAAGAATCCTGCCTTAAAACCCTGGAGAGTTGCTGTCAGTCAGTGTAGACCAGTGGTGGCGAACCTTTTTGATCCCGAATGCCCAAACTGGGGGGGGGAAAAACCAACCCAGTGGGCGGTGGGTGCAGAAGCGGAGGCGGAAGGGGGAATCCTGGGCATGGAGGTGCCTCCAGACCCCACTCCAGATCTGCCTCCAGTTGTGCCCAACCCCGCCACTGCCTACAGCTCGGCCGGCCCGCCGCCGCCAGCGGCTCTGGATCCTGGCCCGCCACCTGTCAGGGCGCTAGCACCACGGCTGCAGCCGCCTCCTCAGGTTTGGCTACCGGGGGTAGCGATCTAGCGACTTATGGCTCGCGTGCCCACAGAGAGAGCTCTGCATGCCAGCTGTGGCACATGTGTCATCGGTTCGCCATTCGCTGGTGTAGACAATATGGGACTGGACAGACCAAAGGTCTGAGTACAACACAGCTTCCTCTGTTTTTATCATGGTTGCCAATTTGACGTGTGCCTTACTCAGGCCATTTTGTTTGGACCAGGTATAAAAGCAGGGAGACAATATACAGCCTTGTCGTACGCCTTTCCCAATTTTGAACCAATCAGTTGTTCCTTATCCAGTTCTAACTGTTTTCTCTCTACCACCTGTCTTTTAGTGTCCTTTCTCCAAAAAAGCTGGCACCTAGAAAAAGAAAAGGGGGGGAGGGGAGAGACAGCCTAGCAACAGACAGTCGGTTTCCGTTTTTGCTTGTGCATTAAACCATTGCTGTTGACCTTCTGTAGACAGCCACTCCGTCCTTTCTGTAACATTGTTATCTTGATTTCAGCGGCTCTAGCTTTGATTTATCAGAGGCTTTCAGAGACGCTCATTTCAAAGAGCAGAGGCCACCGCTGTGCTCTGAAGTAATTACCAGCTTTACAGAATCTTGTCCTCTGTAGTCATTTCACCACCACAGGCAATGTATCCCACTAGACAGCATAATGGCCCTCGGATTCACTCTCTCTTCATTATCCCCGTGGCTATTGCCAGAAACCCAAGCATTCCTTGATTCATAAATCTAACGCTTCACACTCTGTGGCTCTGGCTGTAAGACCATTGTTCTCACTATTTAGTTTTTGTGGATGTGACCAGTGCTTGCAGTGTGAGGGGCATTGCAACAATCTGTGTAGTCTGGGCCAGAAATGATCTGATTCTCATGCTCAAAACCCCATCTTCCTGCTCCCCAAAATCTTGCTGACACTTGCATTTCACTTTGCATATTTCCACCCCCTCCTGTCCAACTCCTTTTGGACCCTATTTCCAATGTGGTAGTTACACAACTAGTACAATAACACCCCCACAAAGGCACAGAGTTGGGATTGGCTAACCTTCACTCATCTGATGCTCTCCAGATGTGTTGCACTACAACTCCCATCATCCCCAACTATCATGGCCAATGGCTATGACATGCAATTTCATTGCTAGTCGGGGCTATTTGGAGGGCAGCAAGTTGTGGAAGGGGCACTTGGAAACCTATTGACAACTAAATGTTTTGCTTTTGCCCCCCCCCCCCCAGCATAACCTGGGGAATTGTTGCTAGAGACCCCAAGACCCTCATAGAAGCTGCGGTGATCAGAGTTGCTAGTTTGGGAACTGGCAGAATTAAGCAAATTTAAAATGTATTTTTTTCGTGCAGTAGAGATGTACATAGAATTAGCAGATGAGGAATTGTAGTCCTTGAGCCAAAGGTAACTTCCGAAACACTTTTTATCTAATGGTGTGTGTGATTCCAAGCCAGCACAAAGAATAGCACTCCTGCAGAACTGATGTTCCCTGGCTTCATAAGGCACAAACTTCACCAACCTTTCCAGATTTCTACCACTTTACTCCAGATGAGCTGATTTCATGTCAGAAATATAAAAAGATAAAACTGGTGGTGGGTTAGAAATAAAATTCACTCTATTCTTTTGTGTGCTTTTGCTTTACTTCTGAGCTACTCAAACTTTGTTATTGTTTTCCTCCTGAGAGTGAGCTCTACCTCCTCCTGCATTCATTGCACTAACACCACATGAAACCATCAACAAGTTGAGCTCTCTCCCCAAACTCACTCACAATTTTGAGCAAGCCTTTGGCTTTCAAAATACAGTATGTATGCATAGCATATCCCTGAACTAGGCTGTTAATGAGTGGATCTTCCGGATGTGATTAATTTGTATGGTTGTCATAAACTGGAAGCAACTTGACAGAACATAACAATGACAACACCCGGCATGTTTATCCATTTAAATGTTTGTTCTGCAGATTTCTTTTAAAAAGCTGTTCCCTTGTCCCCTACTTGTAATTTGATACATGTTCTGGGATGGAGTGGTTGGCGTCATGCTTGCCACAAGAGCTAGCCAGTCATCACTCTGCACTGCCAGACAGGAAACGCAGTGTGGTGGACACCACCACACTGCCCTTTCCTGTCTGCTGATGCAGAGTGCTGACTCTATAAAGATTGGGCTGCTCCTGAGCTTGATTTCTTGGCAGTGGTGGCTGCTGACTCCAATGCTGACTGTGCTGGGGATCCACGCTGGATTTTAATCTAAGGTTTACAGGAGTTATCCAAAACACTGAACCTATTTTGGGGATAGGGTTGAGCCTTTTTGATTGCACCTGTACTGTGCAGACTTGCATCCAGAATGGAGTCACAGCATCTCCCTTATTGGAGTCACCAGCTGCCACTACTTCTTGGGAGAGGTTTTCATGTCTGGCCAAAAGAGGTGAGCACAAAGATCTACAGCAGAATCACCACTCACGTTATGCACATCATGTACTACAGAGGGAATGAGATTGACTCGGATCTGTGAAAAACTGGTCTAGAAACTGAAGACTGGCCAAGGCACTCTACTTGTGGTTAAATGTAATATTTGTTCATTACTTTCCAGTGAGTTTTCCCCGGTGACTTGTTTTTCTGAAGAGCTTTCGCAACAAGAATGAACCTCCTAATAAACATTAAATGAAGCCAAAAAGAAATCTAAGCTTATTATATTCCACTGTTACTGAAATTGCCTGTTATTTAAACACAAAGCCCACAAAGGCGGCATAATCTAAAAGTGCTGGATGCTTAACACTTAAAATACACACATCAGCTATTTTCATCTTTTATCCGACAGCTGGTCCATATAAAGTTTCCCAGCCCTGCTTAACCCCACGGATTTGCAGAATAACATAAAATAAAACATTAAAGCCCCAGCTTGCTGTCGTGGCAGGGATAGTTTTGATTTTGTCATTCAAGAATTATACTTTCAGCACATTTATGTTGTGTTTACTTTGAAAATGAAGCAGCAGCAGCAGCCCTTCCTGACAACAGCCGTATTCAGGTGTTATTAAAGCCAGTGTTTGCGAGCAGGCTTAGAGAGGAATGTTGAACTCTGCATCCTTCACACTTTTCAGCACACAGTCGGAAGAAAGGATGTTTCTGTTCATGTGCAAGGTCTACACATGAGGAAGAGCCCTGGAAAATCTGTGGTCTTTATCATGTGTAGAGCCTACATGTGAGAAGGAACCTCTCCTCTTCAGACTGGGTGCTGAAGGTGAAAGATTCATACCACCTGAAGAGAAACCAGAGTATGAAGGCATGAAGACGGAGTGTGAAAAGGCTAGGTACTTTCTTCTAAATATGTTCAGGATGCCAGATTCAGTTACATGTGAATAGGGCTTTTATAAATATACAAATCCAATTTTTAACACACCATGATTCTAAAATATAGTGAGTTGAATTCAGGCTCACAGAACTATCCTACTCTCCAGATGCACTGGCAGCCAGTGATGCGAATGGGACAGAGGTTCCCGTCTTCCTGAGAAGATCACAGCAGACTAGAGGCCTCCATTATACTCAAAGAAATTTGCATTAGCATAGATCAACTAATAGTGATGGTCTCACCACTGAAAAGTCCCAGAACAGAGGAATTTGGATGAGGGTTGGGATCCACTGGATCTAAAGCCCTTCCATTTTCCTAAGACTGGGTGCTGCAATCATGCTAGTCTGGAGCTAGCAAAGGGATAATTCCCCCAGCAAAGATAGGGTAGGAATCTTTCTCCCCCTCTCTCTTCTGCCATACATAACACACCTCTAATACACACGTCACAAAATGGCAGTTTTGGAAGTGATAGCCAATCTTCACCCCTCCAACTTCCAGATGATGGCTTTTTAAGACTGCAATCTTGTGGTCTTGGGAGAGCATCCCAGTGGCCACGGAAGGGAAATCCCCCTCTAAGGTCTTTCTTTGATGAATATCTGCTCTTGGAATGGAATCTGTAAAATGTTTATGAAATCTTCCAACTGCTGTCTGTTTTGTACACGGATTATAAAACTTACATTTTTTAAAAGGAGGAGGAAAGGATTCAGAAGCCATTTTGTGACCCTCATAAAACTTCAATAGAAAAATTTGCTATGGCAATTTAAAAGGATCCTTCTGAACCATAATCTTCTACGCATTACAAACATTTCCCATCAATATTTAACTGAAGAAGTGTGTGTGTGTGATACTTTCTTTTCTGTGTTGGTGAGGCCCATTGTGTTCAAACACAGAGCCCTTAGATTAGATTCCCCAGTATGAGGCAGGCTTGTTTCTGAAGGGTTAAGTTGTAGTGGCTAGAAAATAATGTGAAACACAGAGACTGTTCTCATGTTCCCAGGGGAGGAGGTGCTCTGATTTCTCATGATGGTTTTCCTACCAAAAAAAACACAAAACCCTGTTAGTTACTTGCATACTTCCTTGTAGTTACTTAGTCAGAAATAATGTTTATTTATTAATGATTTAATCTATGTATCAGTCCGTTAAATGTGTCTCCTGCTCTTGTTTCATTGAGCTTAGAGTGACTAACAACCATTCGAAGGAGAGTTTGAGAAGGCCACCCAATGAGCTTCAGGGCTCAGCAGGGATTACTTGAATGCCAGCGAAGCCCTGGCTTAAGAAGCCTCCCGTGCAGGTTTCCAGTTCCAGCAACAGACAGCAGATTCCATGTGTTTAGTAGAAGGTATGCATGCTGACATCTTAGGTCTAGTCATCAATAGCTCTGGCTTCAGCTTAACCAAAAAAAAAAAACCACTATGGACTTCTGAATGAAGGAAAATGTGGATCAAGTGAGGTTTGTATGAGGGTACAATTCCACTCCAGCTCTGTCATTTGGATGACGTCTGTGAGTGATGGCATCACTCTGCTGCTTTCCTACAAAGAAGCACCATTGCTGCTTTGCAGCAGAGCCAGTGCCAGGATGTAGCAAAGTTGGGCTTTCCCAAGTTTTGGGTTTTTGCGAAGGCCCAGAGCTTTGAAAACTTGATTGTGATCTAATAAAGCAGGCTGGAAGAGCAGGAGGGTGTGTACTCTGAGTCAGACCAAGCAAGACCCAGATTCAAAATCCTCTGGTGTGCCATGAAGCTTGGGATTTGCCTAAACAGTTATAGCTTTCCAGGAAATGCTTAAATTAAACCAGGAAATGCTTAAATTAAACCCCTATGTAGATGAATGTCACAATTTACATTATCCATATTGATTCCTAGTGCTTTTTAATTTTTGCTTTTTAAAATGCCTTAAATGACAGCGCCCACTTAGCAACCATGGCAAGGTTCTCCCTCCCCACCCCCTCCAAGCTTAACCTACTTCCTAACAAAGATTGAAGAGGTCTTAATGAAAGGATAACTGCTTGTATAATTGATTTATCACTTGCTTTTCTTTCACAGAGGAATTCACCACAATTGGTAAAGTGCCACAGTATGTGGGGCATCTGTGTTGTTGAATTTACCTCATGGATGCACAAATGAGATAAGGCAAACTACTTATGGTGAGGATGGGTAGATAAATATGATAGAATATCTACGCCCATGAAATCTTTTGTATTTTAAAACTGCTGTTTAAATGTTACACAGTGATAATACTAATCATGTCCAGCAGGAGCAATCTCACCTTATTTATTTATTTATTTATTATTTTATTTCTACCCCGCCCCTCTAGACGAAGTCTACTCGGGGCGGCTTACAAACAGTAATAAAACATCATAAAATACAATCATATAAAAGCATCATTGTTACCTATCAAAAATATATCATAAAAACAATTACATGATTGAGTCAACAAATTTGGAAGTTCAAGATGGAGAAAAAGGAAAACTAAAGAGGAAACCTTAGTTGTTGTATGAACACAAGCAGTATCTTCTTAAGATTTTACAATACAATCAACAGTTTTGCTAACCAAAACTGAATAGAAAATGCATAAAAACTGAATAGAAAATGTGTACCAGACCAGTTTTGTGCTGAACCAGAGCTTAGAAAAGTTACTTTTTTTTTGGAGACCAATCCACAGCTTCTGGTATAGCCTGACATTTAACCTCTCCGTAGCTTCCTGTACCAGGCAAACTGGTCTTCCAGTCACAGGCCTCAAAGCAGATGAAAGTGAAGTCAATGGGCAAAAGTGCACCTAGGGCTGAACTGGATTGCAGCCAAAACATTCTTCCTAATGTTTAATTTAGATCTTCCTCCCAGCAATTTAAACCTGCTGCTTGGAATGTGCAGCCCTCGATAGGAGGAACAGTTGTTTCCTCTCTGCCTTCAGATTATAAATGTTTGCTTAGGGCTGCAATGTTCTGTTCATATTACATTGGGCAAGATCCAGAATCTGTCTCCTTCAGGAAGAATTGCTCCTTCAGTGAGGAGAGGCTTCTAATCCAGTGGGGAGCATCTAAAGGGCAGAACTAGGGTTGCCAGGTCAGCAGCCTCCCATCCCCTGAGGTTTTCGGCCAATACCTAACACCACAGCCAGTTCTTGTGAAGTCACAGGAAGTGGGCTCTCGTGAGGTTATCAGAGGATGTGGGCCTTTGTCCTACCAAAGATTTCAATTAATGTTCTGAGTCTTGGAAACCCTAATCAGAATGGAGGAGGGATTAGTTAATTGGTTAGCTGACCAGTCTTCATTGGTTCCTGGGCTTCCCCCTCTCCACCAAATCTGTTGCAGAGGTGTGGGAGACCGTCAGAAACAGTGCGGGTGAGGGATGGTGCTGGGGATTTGAGAAGAAGGGGGAAATGGCAAAGATCAATCCCCTCCATTTCTACCAGTGGGAATGTTCTAAGCCAGTCCCTTGCCACTGAATGCTCTTACTGGCAGAGGAGGAGAAGAGGACTATTTGATGTTACCTTAACCTAAGTTACAATGCCTAGTGTGCCTACCTTAGGATGTATGGATTGTAGTTCATACCAGGACATCTTGCTCCAACACTTTCCAACTGCCAGGGAGGCAGGATCTCTTTTCTGGCACTATTTTGGGAGCTTGGTTACTTTTCTGCACTACAGTTCACCAAAGCCCTCAGGGTAATATGATCAATAGCAACACTGGCTAGGGAATTCTGGGAACTGTAGTACATGCACACACACATACTCCAAACGTTTCCAAGCTCTGGTATTCTACTCTGTCAGTTTTTGTTCTCCCTTCTGAGGAGATGTGTTCTTCTGTTACTATTATGATTTGCAAGCATTGTTTGTTCTTCAGGGTTTCCTTCCCTCCCCAGGAAGATTTCTAGCAGGGATGCTGGCAAGTCTTTCGTCCCAAGTCCCAAGTCTGAGTCTTTGGGTCCCTGAGTCCCAAGCCTCGAATCTGAGTGTCAAGTCCCTATTAAAACAATACAGACTTGAACATCTTCTGGACTACAACTGCCAGAATCCGCTGGCCAGCACAGGGGATTCTGGGCCTTACTCCCCCTCCAATCCCCTGAGTCACTGCTGTCCATGATGGTGGCATTGGCATCTTCCTCCTCTTCCTCTCTTGGAGTGCCTGGCAAAATGGCAGTGGCCTGGCAGTGGAGCCCGGGAGAAAGCCTCGCCTGATGCATTCTGGGAATGCATCAGGCTGCCATGCAGCTAGGATGCCATGCAGGAAGTAATGTAAATGCCTGAGGACCCCAGAGAACTGCCTGGAGACCTGCCTCCTCGGAGTACTCTAGTGACCAAAGCAAGGTTGGCGTTGCCAAGGCAACAGGGATGCTGCAGGCTGCCTCTAGGCTCATCTTTGGAGCCCAGGGGGTGGGGCACCCCACTGCAGCCATGGCTTGGAAGGCAGCAGGCCCTCTTGTTGAGGGTCCTGCTGCTCTCCTCCTGACTCACAATTTGGAAATACAGGTCTGAGTTGCAAGTCCCCATCCCTGGTTTCTAGGTTCCTGGAAATTAATTATGTAATTAGATTGTGCACGCACATGAACTCTATGGTATAGCCTGCTATTTCATACACTCTGACTACAGAGGTGTATTTTGAATTGCTGATCCCATAGTGTAGGACAGTTATGGTTATGCAGTATTTATGCTTTGCTACAGGAACAAGGGAGGGCAGGCTACTGTGAAACAGTTAATGCAGCTTCCAACCAAGTATGAACATTTTTCAAAATATGTCATAGTGGCAGCAACCACGCCATCTGGGCAAGACTTTGGGCAGAAGTCCTGGGGCCTACTCAGCAAAGTGAGCTGAAGAGATTCCCTCATAGAACCAGCCTGGCTTACCAGGTTTGAGAACACAATCGACCCAAACATGGCCCTTGAGCTGGTTGCTACTTGTTTTCTGGGTTTAATTCAAAGCGTTGTTTTTAAACTTTCAAGCCCTAAATGGCTTGGGCCTTGGTTGTCTAAGCCTCTGCTCTTATAAACCTGCATGGTCGCTAAGATCTTCAGGAAGAACCCTCTTGAGAATATTATCACCTGCCGAGGCCCATCTGACAGCCAGACAGATGAGGGTTTTCTCTTGTGTTGCTTCCAGATTGCAGAAGGCACTTCTCACATGGAGATGCAACTCGTTCTGATTCTCATTGCTTTTAGGGAGTATGTGAGGATGAATTTTTTCAATCTGGCCTTTCAGTCTGTAAGTCACTTAATAGGCTACAGAGTGAACCTAAGAAAACTGAGTTTTCGTACTGAGACAACCTTTTGTGAGCGCAGGGAAAAAACAGGCAACTTCACACCTGTCAGGTTATTCAGTACCCTTCAATATGTACCATGGAAGACTTGATGTTAGCTGCCCCAAATGTTCTTGATGTTGCCTGTTATTGGGTGTAAACTATCTGATTATATTTATTAATTGTACTGTCACGCTTCAGACATGAACAAAGAAAGAAAGATCTGGCCTTTGAAATTGTTCTAATTAACTTAAGGGTTTCATTGTTTTTAATGATGTTTATCAACTGCCATAGGCATTAGTAGAAAAGTGGGGAAAATGTAAACATGATAATGACTAAATCTAATAAGAAATATATAAAACAAAATGTCCCTACTTTCAGCCATGAAACATTAGGGGTTACAACACTTGTGGGAATAAATGGAAAAAACATGTCTCTCCCTGACGGTAGTCCCTGAGGTTTCTTGAGGGCAAAACAAAAGTGAATTAAAAAACAAATGAACAGCTATTAATACCTGGTGAAACATGCAAGAGAATTTAATGGTAACTATATCCCTCCAGATAGGCCATTTTGTAAGAAAGCTTTCCTGAATCCAGTATATGACCATTCACAGTTTGTAAATTTACATTATTGCTCTGTGCCATGAAGTCACTTTTGACTTACAACAACCCTATAAGGTTTTCAAGGTATGTGTGATGTTCAATGAGCAGCTTACCACTGCCATACACTCCATAGGTTTCTATGGCTGAGTGTGGATTTGAATTCACACTTCTTGAATCCTAGGTCCAACATTCTAAACTTACATAGCACTTTCTAAAGGACATATGATACTGTGGAAGGAGAAGGGCATTTATAGTTCTTTGTTGTTTTTTGTTCTGTGCCGTCAAGTCAGAACCAACTTATAGGGTTTTCCAGGTAAGTGAGATATTTAAGAAGTGGTTTTACCAGTCCCACACCCCCAGTGAGCTTCCATGGCTGAGCAGGGATTTGAATCCACACCTCCTAAATTCTAGTTTGTTATTCTATCCACTACACCACACTGGGTATCTAGTTCTTCATTACTTCAAATATTTTTGGAATTGGCAGTGGAAAAATGGTATTCTACTGTTTAGGAGAGACCATGAAAGAAAACCTGATTTCAACAAATGGTAATATAGAACCAGATCTTTCAGAGACGCCTTTTTTGCTGTTGCTGACACAACTGTGATTGGTCATGAACTGAAGTGTACTAAATACTTATGAAGGTTTCTCAGGTATTTATATATCAAAAGAATTTATCATGTGAGGATTAGGCTATTATGAGTGTCATTAGCCAGCCTTGTGAATGTAGCAGAGATATCTTCTCTGTCTGTCTGTCTGTTTGTCTGTCAGTCAGTCAGTATCAGCCAGCTCTGTAGGGAAAGTTGGCAACAGCTCAGACCAAGTCCCTCCTACATCATCAGACAATACCAGGTTCCAATGGCTGTCGATTTGAGGACAACCTAACGTTTCTGGAATTCTGCATTTGTATGCCTATATTCCCATTTCTATAAATTTTTCTTAGCCTCCTTAGAATCCATTTATTATTTTTAAAATCTGTGCTAGTTATATAATTAAACATCATATGCTTCAGTTTATCCTGACATAAACACTTTTCTACACAGCTGAACCCCAACTGAATATTTTTTGTTGTACAATTTTCTGTTAAACTGGAAATGCAGGAAGAAATAAACCTATTGAGCCGGCACTCCAGGAAGTGCACAGCCTGCAGCAAAACAACCCCTATGAATCTCTGCATTTCTGTCATGCCACCTTTATGCTACTCACCCCACTAAAATCCTCCAGTCTGGCATTTCGAGTAATTGGGATCACCACAGGAATAGATTCAGTCCCTGTGTGCTTTGTGGAGGCTAAATGCCCTACAGCACAAGTGACATCAGAAAAACCTGCTCTCTGAATATGGCCTTTCACTTTCATAGCACTTCTGTTAGCCCGGGACAAGGTGAAGTACACCATGATCCTTTTCTCATTTGTTCTCACTGAAGCCCCATGAACTGGGATAGTTGTTGTCAGTCACTCTTCATTTTCAAGTGAGGGAACCAGGCCTGAGAAATAGTGGCTTGATCGCAGCAACCCAGTGATTCTATTGCAGGATTATTCTGGCTGCCTGAAACATACCCCCATTGAAAAAGTCTATTATTTGGCTGGCATTTCCCCTCCAGAAGTACGCTGAGAGATGCTAGCAAGTAATGAACAAAATAAGGTAATACGGCACCAAACCCACCGACCTCATGGACACCAACCCCCCTAGAGCAGTGGTCCCCAACACTGGATCCACAGATGTTCCTGGAATATCCAGGATTTATGGGAGTTGTCGTCCAGGAACATCTGGGGACCCAAGTTTGGGAGCCCCTGCCCTATAGACAATGGTTAAAATCAAAGAAAAGTTTTCTGCACACATTTCAAGCTCTAAATTTTAAACCAGAGGAGGCTAGGCTAAAACTATAAAGAACAAAAACAACACATCTTGCCAAATGGATGAATGCTGAAAAGTGTCTCCCACCAGGACAAGACACAAGCTGGACCTTCTGGAAGTCACTTAATAGACTTTGAAGCAAAGTAGGAAGATCAAAGAATAATCAAGTAAAATGGGGCTACTTGGATACAGGACAATTTTTCTGTGACTGTGGAGAAATTCAATCAATGCAGCACTTATGTGCACACAATTTATGTCCCATCCCATGTACAAAGGAAGATCTAGCAAATAGTCAAGATAACACTATTTAAGTAGCCAGCTTCTGGCCAGAAATAGTCTAAGTATCTTTACATTTAGTTTTTAATTTTACCTCTATTTCATATATGCCCGTAATTTTAAATAGTTCAATGCTCTGATACGAATAAAGAAAAGAATGTGATTCTATGGTAGACATAACACTTGAACCCAGTGCTTGGCACGGCTCTCTCCTTGGAGTCAAGCTGCTCATGCCAGCGTATCTTTTTTTGGCACACTAACATGGAGGAGATCCAATGACAAGGGCAACAAACTCTCCCAATTTTATAGTAGCTGAGCTGTTTCATTATTCACTGATGGGGAAACTGAAAAAGCCAGCCGAGTACAGTTCTGACCGCCTCTGCTCTTGATGTGCCTCCCAACAGCCACTCCACATGACCTAGTTCTCCAGGATGGGAGCGATTATCAATTATCCAGCTGCGAAATATGCAGGCATGAGTGAAGGAGCCAGCTGGGCGAGAGCTGCTGTCACAGGTACTGTTAGTTTCAGGCCACAGACATCCTGCTTTGAGAGTGCACACGCATTTGCTAGAGTAGCTCCAAAGTGCTACTCAAGGAGGGGAGTGAGGAAGGGATTGGGAGGTATCTCTTCATTAGGATTTCTTGATGCTCTTTCTTTCATTCTCTCCTCATCCTCTGCTCTCCACCCCATCCCCAGCCCCTCCAACCTACAATCTCCCTCCGTGGTCTGGGATGGGTGAAAGAAGTGGCTATGCCACCCTCAGTTCTTTGAAATGAAATGAAAAAGAATGCACATAATGAACAGTGGGCTATGAACTGGAGAAAAGCACAGCTCAATCAGATCTGAGAGTCCGCTGAGTCCAGCAATATGTTTCCAGCAAGGGGAAGCTGGATGCTTCTGGAAAGCCAAAAATAGGATATGAAGTCAACAGCTCTTTTCACTTTATATAACTCCAGGATCTTATATTCAAGATATTTTCAGATCTTAGAAAAGTTACTTTTGGGGACTACAATAATGTAATTTTTCCCAGCTGTGGCCGTAGTACATCTAAATAAGATGGCTTCCTTTCATTGTCACATCTGATGACAAGTGATGACAATGTCTTCCATTGATTTGTCTAATTTGCCCCACTACATAGTTTGTGTCTGGGCTGCAAATGGTCTTGAAATGGGCAGAAGTAACTATATTTTATTCATCCACATCATGCTAAAATCAAAGTTCAAAGCAGTATCAGAAGGTCAAAAGAAACCACAGTTCGTTCCCAAGGCATCATTCCTGGAGAATAAGATACCATTAAAAAGTTAGATTAATAAGGACATCATT
Organism: Intellagama lesueurii; assembly: GCA_037013535.1. Taxonomy (NCBI): domain Eukaryota; kingdom Metazoa; phylum Chordata; class Lepidosauria; order Squamata; family Agamidae; genus Intellagama; species Intellagama lesueurii. The sequence goes on from JBAJHW010000002.1 coordinate 183,659,953, forward strand.
TCATAGGAGCTGAGCTGATTCCTCCTCTGCAAGGCTTGTTCTTCCATGGCCAGGAATTGAAAGTCCTGCCAGTCTAGTACCACCAAGTGTGGACTTGTTGCCAAAGCATGAATGGAGACTTGGCTTTATTCTATAGATTGCTACTTTCACAACAACAACACTGGCTGAAATGGCATAATCCCACATCACAATGTTGTGCTCTCAGTGGAAACTCAACAATGGCCCATGTGTTTAAGAACTCTAGCTTTAATGATGCTTTCAACCAGTTTACCTGGAACAGGTCTCTAATTTCTTGATACTATTCCTGGATTCCTTTATAAACATTGATCTTATCCTGGCTATGTACAGACAAGGGGACATATTTGTCTTCTTAGGGTGTGTAGGTGAACTCAGAAGCGTGTGGTTGCAGGGGATATGCAGGGGTGCCTTGGGAAGCAAGGAGAGCAAACACCCTCTGTTTCAAATCCATGCCTCAGGAGCATTAATGGTATAATAAAACATAATTTCAAGATCATTCTTCTAAAGGATGTACTATGTTGCTCCTTTGCAATTTAACAATACATATTAAAAATGTGTATTAGAAAGCTGTTGCATCACATTGATTGAGACATACATTCAGATATGCCTCTGAACAGACATACCATTCATGTTCTGGCTGCAACCAGCCATGAGCAATAGAGGAAAAGTCTAGTTCTGCAGCAACAGCAAGAATGCAATTACCACCACCAAGATCTGCAGAATGAGGGCTACACACAGGCTTCATTTTTCCTAAGTAATATAATCACACAGCCAAACCTGATACAGTATGTGGCAAAGCTACTACGCATACATCAACTGGGATGTGATGGTGAAGAAGGCCTTTCAGGTTTCTTTTTTTTAATGTAATTGTCCTGAAACAGCAGCAACTTGGCTATAAAACTTTTAAAAATTGTACCAGAGTAAATTGCAGGTTTTATATGTGAATGAAATGGCAAATCATCATCATCATCAAACCACCCCCCCCCCCAAATGTTGGAGCACCAAACCACCATTATTTGGTTTAAGAACCAAGGACAAAAGTTTGTGTTTGTGCAAACCCTGTGTTTTTTTCACATATTTGTTATCTCACAGTACTCATAAATATTATGGTCAAAATATACAATACCACTGCTTAGCACATATTTTATCATATCATGCTCTGCAGGAAATATCTGTAAACAATGTCCCTATTTCTTTCTGCCCTAAGGAGACCACCAGAAACAGGCACAACTACATTGCATTTTATTTGTATCCCTGTTTATATTGGGTATACAACATTAAAGAAGACATTTCTACACCTGTCAAAAATGTGCTACACTTCTATTGTCTGTCCCATACCACCGATCTAGATAATAGAGTTAAGAAGTCTTTACATCACAGACTGAATGATGACTCTGCATAAATATAATCATTTTTGACAGATTTCCATATAGTTTCATGATGAAGGGGTATGTGAATGTGATTGATAATCAGATTACAGACAGCAATTTCACAAATGTCTATGTACTATGTAGGGTTTTCCATTGATCTTCTGAGTGCTACGATACTCAGGATTGGTCCTTCATATATATAAAACATCTACATTTACATTGCCCCAAAGACTTTATTATAATTCATAATTTGATATTATTACTCAGCTGATCAGTAATGTGAAATTATTGTTATGGTCTTCTCAAAATCATATTTTTAAATGATATAAGAAAATGAGAGTGCCATTATGATATGAAATCGTACTCCTTATGAAGACTGATTCCTTATATATTTTAATTACTGAAAAAAGACTGAAATTATTCCCGTGTATTTGAGCTACTGAAGAAGATCAGTAGTCAGAAAACTTATTCAGTAAGGGAATGCTGTGAAGTCCTGTTCAAATACTTTTATCCGTGCAAGTTCTACATTTTAGATAAGAGAGTGGGGGAAATGGCACCACCCTATCTGTCACAATTTTCATTGTCCGCCTCATATTTGGTGAAAACGTCAGAGTTCTACACCTTGTCACTTGATCCAAAAGGTTCTCAAGTGTGCAAGTTCATCATGAACACGAGGAGGCTGACAAAAATGCTAACAGAGAGTTCTAATATGCTTATTTGTTTCCCTTCCTTGCAGGTAAAGCCTATATGGATAGGGCTTCATGGTAGGTTTAATATCTTTACATAGCCATTTTGGAGTATCGCTGACAAGCTGCCTGTGAGGAAATCACACTATGAGAAGGAAAATGAATCAGTCATAGGGAATACTCATTTCCTTTAAAATCTAGTTAGGAAAGACCAATTAACTGTTTAGTATAGGGGGGGAGAGAGAGAGAAGGATTTTTCAGTTATTTATGCCTTCAGGATTGCACATTAACACATTGCCTGTATTAGTGGTTAATAAGAAATCTTTAATTTTTCAAAAGTTATTTAAAAGTTCATCTCTATCACTGTCATGTGTCTGAGGCAAAATTATGAACTGCACTGAAAACTACTGACTTCATTGGTAAGACATTCCTGCCTTGCACTTCGGAGGAAAGATGTTCCTTGGACTTTGTTACTAATGAACCTTATGCCAAAACAAGTTCTGTTTGGAATGGAGTAGATAGTCTCTCAAAGCTGGAGAAAAACATCCGCTTTAGTTAAGAATGATTATTTACTATCCCATTTCTAGATAGCATTATTTCAGAGCTTACCTGATTCTAACCTCATAGACAACCTTTTAGGAAAAGCAGTGGTTAAAACCAAATGTGATTTGAGCTAAAGCCTGAAACATCTACGCACTATTGCACATTGCCCCCTCTGTACCAGGCTGTACATGGAATAATCTCATTTTGCTTTCTTTCCTTTTTTGATTGTCAGTTTCTTGATGGGAACAGTTTTCTTGATGGCACAATGACTGAAAAATAATATTGCTATTGCCTTTGAGCATTGTTTTTTATGGAAGAAGAGGGAGAGGAATGTTTTTTTAAGCCCCTAATCTGTATTTAAGAGATCCAGACAAAGTGCAGATTATGTCCTGGTTCATATTTTTCTTCCCGCCATGCCTTCCTCTGCTAAATGATATTTAGATTTAGTGTGCAATGATGTACATGGCCTTTGATGCTCAATTCACCTTCCTCACAATGCAGTGCAACCTTTCCTCGAAATTAATTTCAGCATGGCTTGAGTGTCGTTAAGAAACAAGGTAGGCTGAGATGTTCCTCCCTATCAGCTCCATTCTTTCTTCTTGAGTTATTCTATCATTTTTACATTTGTTCCTCTTGACATCCTTAGCTGTGACACTGCAGTCATTTTGCACAGGCTTTGAAGGAATTCACTGCCAGTTCTTTGCAACTGTACATTTATACAGGCACTATAAGCCCAGTAGCCACTGTGTTGGCTTGCCAGACAAGCCCAGTGAGGTCAGGATGCTGCAGGATACTGCCAGGTTCAGTTTTCAGTTTTTCCCAACTTATTTTTGTGGATGGGCAGGTTGGGAGGAAGAACTGGCAGCTGGAGGTGCAAACTAACTGGGTAGAGGAAAATGTGAAGGCAAATGTCTGTCATCCCTGCATTATTCTCAATGAGATGGTCATTGTGATGCACAAATAACCAAGCTGGTCATGTGTAATTAAAGATAGATTGGGCCATATATGGAGATAGCACCTAATAGGTATAACAAACAGGAAAACAGTCGTTCCAAAGTCTATAGTCAGCCCTTTCCAGGACAAAGTACTTGCATATCTTTGCAGATCCAACATTGCTCTTCCTTTCTTAAATTCTGTATGTACTCATGTTTCTGGGCAAGTGAGCAAAACACAGCAGAAATTATGATACAATTCACAAGTTGGCATATACATCTGTGCATGTATAATACCAACATACACACCACTTTCTAATGTGCATTAGTTTCTGTAAATGTTTTTTCAAAGGAGCACATATGCTTCTCCACGTATGTAGAATTTATTCAGAAAAGCAAAGACAATTAGGATAACTCAGCGGATTTTCTCTAGATATCTTAGAGAAAGGGAACGCACAAATGCATGCAAAAGTTAAAGGAGAGATTTCCTACTTCGATAGTGTTCTCTCCCCTACTTTTTTGTAACAGTGTTTAAGCTGAATGAAACAACCACCCTGCTTCAGGCAGCTACGTTGATTCTCTCCCCCTGCTTACTACTGTACGACAAACAAGTAAACAAACTTCTTTACTAAGAACAGACACTTCTGTTTTGAACTCAGCCACAAACCATAGTTCTCAACACCAACAGGCATCCCTCTTAAGTTGGAGGTGGGGGTTCAATTTGTCATATATGGATCTGTGTACAGTATCAGCTTGTCATACTGCAGTATAAACTTGACCTGTTGCTGCTGTTTGACATAACTTGCATCTGACATAATGCCACTGAAAACTAGCTGCTTGATAGGAATCTAGGAATCCAGAACCCAGGAATTTGGGATTAGAGTCACTAAGTCTTGCACCATTTTGTCCCAGGTTATTGTGACTTTGTGCATCAAGAAAGCAGTTGTTACTCATTTTCATCTTTTCTTTTTTTATAAACCATTTTATTCATATCTAAACATACAAACTTACTCATTTTCATGACCCACGAAGCAAACTGTTATGTTAAAAAGGCAGTTTGTGGGATCTTCTGGTGCCATAAGGATATATTTGTGTGTACAAGATGGCTAAAGTTTACTCCATCTTCTCTTTCTCTGAGTGTGTTTGGTGTTTCATAAGGAGGAAACCCTGATGCTGTGAGTGAATAGACAGGGAACTGATCCTGTAAGAGACTGTGCCTTTTGGACACAAAACCTAATTGTGACATTCTGATTATGAGCAGTGTCTCAAAATCACAGAGCACTTGTGCTTGGCAAAGAAAGTACTGTAAACAGGTGTGTGTGGTGTGTGTGTGGTGTGTGTGTGTGTTCCTTAAGCAATGCTCAAGATGACAATAAGGTGATGAATAGTCAAGCAGTCTTGCTATATATTTGATTCATTGTCTAATGACAATAATCAAACCTACACTTAGATGACTACATTTTTTGTCAATTTGCCATGTGACTACTAAACACACCTGGATTTAAAAAATAGTCCACTTGAATGGTCGTACAGTTGCCTGCACATGTAGGTAACTAGCTGTTAAGGAAACATTCAATTAGCAATAGATACCAGTAGAGGGTCAAGAAAATGCAAATGGTTGTGTCATTGTAGACAAGCCTTGACATAGGCTATGTAGGTTGTTTTGCTCTGGGACTTAGGCATGCCCAAGAGTGATGAGATGTTTTGCATATGACTTCTGGCTATTCTGAAAATAATCATTCCTCTCTGAGCAATGCTGGCAAAGAATTGTTCTGCACCTTAATTCCTTGAGCTACAAGAAATGAGTGGTTTTGTATTTCCCATTCAAGAGAATGAAATGAAAAACCTTACTGAGATTTGGGCATCACTCACAAAGAAATACCCCACACATTGTCTGCCCTTCCCCTCTCAAAGGCGGGGGGGGGGTTTGGGGGGTTGGGGTAGGAATCATCCATATTGGCAGAAGAGTCATAATACATCGAATCCTAACTGGTGGCTGTACAACAGGACATCTTACACCTAGAGGGTTCTGCCATATATCCGTCCAATTTAAAATAGATCATCGTGTCTGCATTCAAAGGAAACATTTCTGGGCATATGGCTATTCCATTCATTTTTGATAGCCCTCATTAACTCTTGGTGATGCATGTTGACTTTGGAGTTGAGAGGATGTCTTGTGGTAAAGTGCTTAAATGTGACTTGATTGGCTAGTATTCCAAACATAAGCAACATTAGAGGAGCACTGTGTGTACCAGATGCTCAACGGAACTATGGTATTTTACTACAAGGCATTTTTTTTAATGGAGCGTGCCTTATAAGGGGCATCTTGTACTCTGAAATAAGCTCCTGACATTTCCAAACACCTCAAGATCTAAAAGAAAACATTTATTTTTTTTTGCCAGGTTTTTCTCCATCAGAGTATGTCTAGTATATATAAAGAGTTTTATTGCAAATCTGCTTTTATCCCATTGGGTCGATCGGATCAACAAATCTGAGGTCTGTGTAAAGCTTGCAAGCTTCAAACTCATTCGAGGAGGATTGTACTAACATCTAGCCCAGTGACACACAGAAAAACATTTGGGAAAACTTTAGAGAAAAGGAAAACTTCCACTCGTACAATTTTTAACATGCTGACATCACTGCAAAACCCTAAATTCTCTCCCGTTAACAGTCAATTCAGATAATCTTGATTCCAGCCCCCCCAAAACCCTGTTAAGTTTCTAAACAGCTTTCTCTTACATTACTTAAATAAATATTACAAACTTACATAGCATTTTAAGCAATGTAAACCCCATACAGTTGAATTAAGTACGATGTTCGATTACAGGATGTAGGATACTGGCTGGCTGTTTATGATTTCAGGCCAAACCATAGCTGCTGGGGAGGATCTGTGAACAGATCTCCCCACTTGGTTTTTTCAAAGCAGCAGTAGGACACCCCACCTGAATTCAACTGGGGCAAAAGTACTGGCCAGCAAGATTAAATCTCTCCCTTGTAGCACTTCTTCAATCAATTCTCTCCCCTCCCCTCAACCTGCTATATGGATCCACTGAAGAAACAGACTGCTACCCGGGAGTTTTAAAATCAGATCCAAGGAACTTGTCTTTTATCGGGTCTTATGGCTTGCTCCTTTCGCTCCCATCTCTGACCCTCGACTGAGGTCCAATTTTCTTCTCCTCTGCACTGATCTTTGTAAAAGATCAAACAGAGACCAGTCCCTTGCATTTTTGTCATGCCCAAGAGAATCCTCAGGAGTTTCAGAAACACTAAACAAGGTCAGATATCACCATAACCCTCAGGGACGTTTGAGCAGGGAGAAGGCCACAATTTTAAAAAAAAATAGCAGTTAAAGGAGCAGTGCACAGTTAAGTACAGAGAATAAGGTAGGCTAAGACCACTTAATGGTTTGGAGATCATGTTCATAAGAATTGCACATCAGGGTTAAATGGTGGATATCGACTTCCTGCCCTTTTGTTTTACTTGCTTGGCCACATCTAAACATATTTTTAAAGGATCAATCAAATGAGCATACTGTTCATAAACACACTGCTGTTTCCCCTGCCTTTCTGATAGATTGCTATGACACCACCCCTTGCCGTGAGGCAATTTCACCATGACATCCACAATATCATAAAGCCACCTTGCATGCAGTGTCCATTTACCTGTCAGCGTTTGCCTCACTCCATTCCTCGGGCTGGCAACCTTCATGCTAGCCCCAGGAGACAACTTCAGCATTACATTTTCTACTGACACTGCAACCCAGCTGATGAGCAGATGGTACCGACAAGCTTCGGCAGCCCTGTTTGAGATTTATCTTGGCTCATAAGTTGCGTTATTTCACACAGGAATCTGGTTTATATATAAATCCATCACCAAAGGTCTACATGGGAACCACTGAACAGAATACCATACAGCGATCTCTTGCTTCTAAACCCTCCGCTTCATAACACACAGAATAAGATTACCTTTTCTGGCTGAAATATTGATTCTGACTAACTACAATACAAGAGGTATTCCCCCTGTCTTTCCTTCTGTTGCATTCTGAAATCAAAATGCAGTGAAACCATTTGCAAACAAAATCAATACACTGAAATAAGAACAGTTTCTGCCACCCAACCCTTGATCAATTTTAAATTTTGGCTCCTGGTGTGCCATTTTAAATACCTGATCAGTACGGAGACCCCAACGTCCTCGCAGTTCGCATACACTCTGCTCCATGTCTCCTGAATCACCTTTTTCTCAGCATCTGACATCTCTTCGCTTCTTTCCCATCTCTCAATCTCCATTTCTCCTTGGACTTTCTCCATGAAAAACAGCCAGCAAAAATCTTCCAGGGGAAGCCAGGAGAGAAAGAGATTTGTGAGTCTCTCTCTCTCTCTCTCTCTCTCTCTGTGCGTGCGCGTGTGTGGTATGGTGTGCGGTATGTGTGTGTCCGTGTCCCCGTCCAGCAAGAAGAGACAAGGTGTTCTGTTGATGGTGATGGTGATCTTGCCTCCCTTTCTGTCTATGTGTGTCTGTCTATATAGACAGACAGAGGTAAGTGACAGAGGTAATCAGGGAGAGAGATGGTGTGTGATCAGATTTCAGATCTTCCAGTGCAGCCCATGGCTATGGTTCACTTCAGCTCAGCATGTGTGTTTGTATGACTCTGAGGGGAAACTGGCAAAAAGTAAAATATTCAAAGGCATTGCAAGACCAGCCTCTTTACCAATGTGAGAACGTGAGCTCACTTTTCCTTTCTCCTCCCCTCCTCCTCCCTCTCTTCCTCCTCCGTCCCTCCCTCCTTCCCTCCCTTGCTCCCTCCTTCCCTCTCTCTCTCTCTCCCCGAGAGAGGAAGAGAAATGAAAGAGAGGTCCTCCTGTGTATGAAAACCTCTTGCTTCAAGTATTTTGTGTCTTGAGATTTCTCTCTCCTCGCCCCACCTCAACATTTCTAAACGATTCAGAGAAAATGCAGCATCTGAAGTGAACAGTTAAACTTATCCTAACAGCTGGCTTGGCTGAGATGGAGCTTTTTTACATCCCCCCCCCCCGTTCACCCCCAAGAAACAAAACCTCTAAGTAGACATTGTTTTTATCAACAGCAAGAATATCCTTCCTACCCTGTGTCCTTTTTTCTTTTCTTTTCTTATTTGACGGGGGGGGGGGCACATTGGGAGGAAAAAAACCTTTTGAATAAATGTTTATCATCTACATGATCTGAATTATATCCTGCCTCCAAGGGAATGTTTCTAATTATAAAAGATTTTTCCTTCCATTGCCATATTGGTGAATCAGATACCAGAGGTATAATTGAGTTTAAAGCATTTTTGAAGGAAAACATACCAGCATATTAACTGGTTGACTTTTTAAAGACTGGAAATTAGTACTACCTTTCTCAGACACTGGTGGAAGAATGAATTAGAAGTGAAGGAAAATAATATTCCTGCTGTGGGAGAATGCTGTGTAGATTTTTTTTCCCCAGACAGAGTGGTGGCATCTAGCTGTTGACATGATTTGATTTCTTGCTTATTTGATTGATTGATTGATTGACTGACTGACTGGGTGGGACTCAAGGTGGCTTATTTGGCTTAAGAATACTGGAGTCCAGTCAATTTCCAAGGTTGCACAGCATTAGAAGTGATGTTAGAAGGTGTGTGGAGAGAGACAGGAGAGATGTGTGCAATGATGTGAATGATTCCCTCTACATATGGATGTAAGAACAGATGTGCAAGGGTACGCTGTCTGCACACACTGTATAACTTCAAAATGTTCCCTGGGTCTCTTTTTCAAAAGAGATGTGAGAGAACATGTCCGGAGAAGTGTAGCTTCTCTCCAAACACTTTAGGCTAGTTTTTTATATTCACTATATTCAGCTGAGCAACAGAGTGCCAACCCTATACAACCAAATCAGTTCAGCATAAGCAACAGTAATGGGCTGTAGTGGTCGGGCCAGTTCCACCCTTGATCTTGGGACTGCAGCGCTGGAAGGGACCCTATAGAATGATCATCCAGTCCCATCCCTGTCAAGGAGGCCCAGTGGGGGAATTGAACTCTCAACCTCTGGCTCCATAGCCAGATGCCTAAGTCACTGAGCTATCCAGCAGTTAAGTGAGACAGCAGCTCATTTTTATTTGCGTCCTGAAAAGGTTGCCAATTGTTAGAATTTGGTTTGTTAGAATCATTAGAAGATGTCCACTGCCAGGAAAAGGGGGATTTTCTGCTTAGTTAAAAAAAATGCTTAGCTAGCTCGGATGTTATGGACCCTAACTTTGAGGGGTGCTATTTACTGCCCTGCGCCAGGCAGCAAAATGTCTTGGTCCTGACCCTGGCAGAGAGGCCAATGAGGGAAGGCAAAGAGGGAGAATGGCTTCTTTGCAAGTTTCGAACCACAAACACTTACTCCACAGAAATACCGGTTGTTTTGGCCAATACGCTGTCTCCTTCTAATCCTTATGTGCTGGCTGTTAACCTTTACACGTCTCAGTGACCAGAGTACTGAACTATCACATACACAATCACTTTACACATACACCCCCCCATCTGTTACTGCATGCTTTTGACCCCATGAAATACAGATCTAATGGAAAAGGCGGGAGCAGTGCTACCCCTGTCTCATGAGGCGCTTAGGCCTGTGCAGTAAAAGTGGTGAGATTTCGTGGGAGCAACTATACTGCACAAGCTTAAAGACCTCATGGGACAGGGGTAGCACTGCTCCCGCCTTTTCCATTAGATCTACCAGTCTGTGGAAGAACTGAAACTGCGTTTTCCTAAGCTACATTGAGCTGGGGTTGAAGGACTTTCAGCTTCCTTCTTCTAAGCGGTAGTCACTCTCACAGAATCCAAAACGCCTAGTATAGATACAGGAAGTATGCCTTGTTATGACTTTGCCTTCTAAATTGCCACAGATTAGAGGGCAAATTGCTGCAACTATAGTTTTGTCTCAAATCAGTTCCTGAGCAAAATCCAGCATTCGATAAAAGGATGTTTCCTACTAGCTGTCAGCTGTCTCCTCTATGACCAGTTTACCTGCTGTAATGAGACTGAAGATAATTACCTAGCACACTATGAAGGAAAGCTGTCATATTTCACCACTGCGCCCCCCCCCCCATTGTTTCAAAGGGGGACCCTCACCTAAAGCTGCTGGGTTGAAATTCACATGCAGATTTGCAACAGAATTAAACTTCTGTTGAACATAAATGAGTGGTGGCTACTTCATTATAGAAAGAGGTCACCCTGGGTTTTTCAGCATAAGGTTAATTATGCTTTACAAGCACCTTTTAATATTTATCTTATTGTCTTTTTAATTGTGTGAATTTTAATGTTGTGAGCCGCTTTGGGTTCCTTGTTGGGAGAAATGCGGCATATAAATAAAACTAATAAATAAACCTTATCAGTTGCCCTAGAACTGAGGCACACCCACAGCGACCGGATCATTTAATTATTTACTCTGATTTGTCTTTTACTGTTTTGAACTGATCATGTGTTTATGTGATAAACATAAAAGAACATGTTTGTGCAAGAAACAACCTTCTGTTGTGTTTCCAACCACCAGTCAAAACATAGATTACAGTCAACTGATCATATCAAATGTAAACAATCATACACACTGAAACTTTCCTATATCTTTGTAGCAAAGATAAAGGAAAGTTAATATTGATAACAGCCACACTGCCATCTCCAGAAACCTTCTACCACTTATTTGCTTCCTAACTTTTATTGTTACTAGTTGAAATTTAGCCACAGCTAGCAATACTGCTGGATTTTTCTCAAGCAGAAAACTGGAATAGGGCTGGGTGGGCAGATTGGTAGGCAGAATTACCAAAAAAAGAAACAATTTCTGGGCTCATTTGCATTCATATACCTCCTTCTTCTGTCAGTACACCTGTGTGTTTCATTATGATTTACTTACGCATGCAGGTACCGTGTTTCCCCGAAAATAAGACAGGGTCTTATATTAATTTTTGCTCCAAAAAACGCATTAGGGCTTATTTTCAGGGGATGTTTTTTTTTTTCAGGTACAACTATCTACATTTATTCAAATACAGTCATGTCATCTTCTTCTGGTTGCTGCACAATGGTGGAGGGCGGGGTTTCACTTAACTGGGGCTTATTTTTGGGGTAGGGCTTATATTACGAGCATCCTGAAAAATCATACTAGGGCTTATTTTCAGGTTAGGGCTTATTTTCAGGGAAACAGGGTATTCACTCATTCATTCATTCATTCATCCATTCATTTAACATGCCATCTTTTCTAAAGACTGGGACCTGAGGCAACAGACACTATAATTAAATACAGATTCACTAAAACACAAAAGTTAGAGGTATTAAAATATAATTAAACCGTTAGACAGAACGTAAGAACATAAAAAGAGCCCTGCTGGATCAGGCCAAAGGCCCATCTAGTCCAGCTTCCTGTATCTCACAGTGGCCCCACCAGATGCCTCTGGGAGCACACGAGACAACTACCATATTTCACCGAAAATAAGACAGGGTCTTATATTAATTTTTGCTCCAAAAAACACATTAGGGCTTATTTTCAGGGGATGTTTTATTTTTTTCATGTACAACCATCTATATTTATTCAAATACAGTCGTGTCATCATCTTCTGGTTGCTGCACAATGGTGGAGGGCAGGGTTTCACTTAACTAGGGCGGCTTATTTTGGGGGTAGGGCTTATATTACGAACATCGTGAAAAATCATACTAGGGCTTATTTTCATGTTAGGTCTTATTTTCAGGAAAACAGGGTAGAGACCTGTCTCCTGATACCCCTCCCCTGCATCTGGGGGGAGGGGCAGAGGCAGTTAAGAAAGGGAAAAATATATATGTAACTTTTCAAAGCAGCAGCTGTGTTAGTTTGCTCATGTGTTCAGCATGCCTAATAAGAATAAAAAGAAAAAAGGTGTGACACCTTAAAGAATCACAGGTTTGTTTCAGTGTGTGCTTTTGTGGACTACAATCTGTTTGAGGAAGTGGATTATAGTCTGCAAAAACTCACACTGAAACAAATCTGTTAATCTTTAAGGTGCCCCAACTCTCTTTGTACTTATAAATAAAACATTGTTTAGCTACAAAACATTTTGGCTTCCACCCTTCCTCAGTAACACAACTGGGAAATGAACACAGAGCGAAGGTGACAGTCTTAAGAATGTACAGTCAAGGAAGAGTTAAAAGGAGTACGGCATATGTGGAAGGGTACTATCACTATTTGGAGAGTATATTAAAGAGTATGTGTGGGCGTGTATATTAAAGAAAAACACAGCATTCATTTTGTAAGACCTGTGAAGGGCTGTAAATGACACGACCTTTTGGAAGGCATTAATTTGTAGGGTCATCATAACTCAGAAATGAATAGATAGCACATATTTTCTAGATAAAGTCCCCAAGGTGTTATGGTGTTACATTTGTAAATATTCACATCAGGTATTACATTTTGGGAGACAGAAGATGGCAGCTGACTACCAACCTCAATGGAACAGGAGCTCATTTAAAACTCTACCTACAACTGTCACATCCTGAGCATGTGTGAGTGACCAGCAGCAACCCCAGGGCTTCAAGTGCCAATGGCTGATAAAGGCAGAAGTTGGAATATTACATTTTAAAAATAAACTTGTTGCACTATTCAGTATTTCTCAGAACCAAGGTTGTCATTGTAACTACTGTTGCTCTAATGGCACAAATAATAGCCTGTGTTGTACATAGTTAATATGTTCCACTGTTGTGATCAAAAGGCCAGAGAAAATACAGGGAAAACTCTCTGGTTCCCTCTACTGGCCTATTCTGATACTGCACCCTCTACTGGCCTATTCTGGCACTGCTGAGCAATAAAGCTGTGCAATACTTCCCCTGTCACTTACCATCTGAGGTCATTAATTCACTCGATCACTGTAAGTTGGAAGTGAGTTGATGGCAGAAAACAATGATATTTAAGATTAATAAAATGTGAACAATTCCTACCAAAATACCTCTAAAATGCCTTAAATGCCCTTACAAACTACTTTTGAAAACAACTAGGTGTTAATTATTAAGTAAATTGGATGTTGTTCTTTATACCTAAAAAACAACTCTGTAACTACTAATTCCATTGTGACCCCGAGAGTTACCTCCAGTAATTGAAAATACTGGGTGGGATCATAACAGGCTAGTTGTCAAACTCAAACCCACCCACCCCAGTGCAGAAAACTGACCTCAGCAGCTGCCTGATTACTCTATACTGGAGGCTGATTCTGAACCTGTAAGTGGGAGCTGCAACAAATTGTTGCTATGTATCCTCAGATTCTCACAGGAATGCACTGGTTCAGGCTTATAGCCAGCAAGCCATGACCTCCTCTGATATATTTTAAGCCAGTGGTTCCCAACCTTGGGTAACCCAGTTGTTCTTGGACTGAAACTCCCAGAAGCCTTCACTACCAGCTGTGCTGGTCAGGGTTTCTGGGAACTGCAGTCCAACAACACCTGGGTTACCCAAGGTAGGGAACAACTGTTTTAAGCTATTACAGGCTTCAGCAGCCCTATTCTTTCTTCTGGCGCTGAAACATTGTACATCCATTTATTTTTATTTTTCAACTGATATGTTAATCTACGACTCCTGGAGACCACAGAGCATGCTTATATCTCATTGGACTGATTTTTTTTTAAGTGTTCCCCTCAAACATTCATTTCTTGTACTTTTGCATCACCCAAGCATGTTTCTATCTCCCTCTTCTCTATTACCAGCCCCATTTTGGGTCTATTGCAAGCCACCTAAATTTATTCTTAGTGCAAGTGACTTCCAAGACAGAACAAATGTGGTCATCAGAAGATTTAGGTGTTTTTACAAGAGGATGAAGCAGAGAGAGTGAAGGGAAACAAGGCTCTATTGAGAAGAAAGTGTCATCATGATCTTCCATGCAAAATCACCAAGAAATGGCCATTTATTCTGGATTGCTATAGAAAGGCTAGGTCGGAGTATGATATCTCAGCAGGGCTGAAGAACATTTGGCACATCTTATGGCAGACCAAGGCCTGTACTCTCAGGAGTGCGGCTAAAGAGGAGGGACAAGGTTGACAAGCTAAATTTATTACTTTTTAAGGCAAGGCAATGCTTATATGCTGTGAAAGTTGCTATAATTATCTTTTGCTAACTGAAAAATATGTATTACTTTTAAAAAGTGGGTGGTTTAAACTGAAAATAGCTCAGCGGTTTAAGGCATCTGGCTATGGAGCCGGAGGTTTGGGAGTTCGATTCCCCACTGTGCCTCCAGGGAAACGAGTCAGCCTGTGTGGCTTTGGGCAAGCTGCACAGTCCCAGGGTGCCCACAAAAGAAGGGGAAGGGTAAACCCGTTCTGAGTACTCTCTACTCAGAAAAGCATGGAAGGGGCCATCATAATTTGAATCAACTTGACAGCACACAATTATTATTATTATTTAAACTGAAAAACTCCCTTTACACCCTCTAGTAGCTATATATATATGAAAATAAAATAAAAACAATGTGGGGTGGGTATCAGTGCCCGACAAAAAGGCTGGTTGGAGGCGACACATGGCCTATCCTCGGACTAAATGAAGATAGACCATTGCCCATTCTAATGAGAAGCCACCTCCCACAGACTTCTCTCTACTCCAGTTGTCACCCGGCAGCAGTCCAATTGCTACTTAGTCCAGAAACTAGCTTCATGGCCTTTGTTGTCACTGTTAGCCTATTCTATCTTATAGGGCTGTTATGTGGCTAAACTAAGAGAATCACATATAAATGGAAGCCATCGGTTTTTTTAAAAAATGGGGTGGGTGTGTTATATGTCAAACTTAAAAGGTGAGTCAAAACTACCTTCACTGCAGCCAGAAATTCCAGGAGAACCATTGTACCTATTTTCACTAACACTTACAAGTAACAGACTCTAGAAAGATTGTGTCTATAAATTTCAATGAGCATATATTTTTCCCTTGACTTGGGTCTGCACTAGATCAGTGATACACTTTGTAGCATTATCTATGAGAATGAATGGAAAAATACAATTAGACATGCCATCTGCAATGTAAGGGGGAAAAGATAAATTTTAGGTTCAGTTAATTGTTTTTGTTAAGGTATTGGTTTTAGTCTGTTAGTTTCTGGTTTCATTTGGAAGTTCACACACAGCAAGAAAAGTGTTTTTTTTTAAGATGTGCTTCTGAAACACAAACAAAGGTGAAGCAGATAGAAATGTTGAGAGAAAGGATGTTTGCCTCTATCATACGACTGGATTTGATATGTAAGAATACAGACTTCAATACCCACATTTCACAGATTTCTTTTACAATAAAATAAAATAAAATAATTACTGTATGGTTAAGAAAAATAAACAATCAAGATTAGGAGTGGCTCTTTACTACAGCTATTGAATAAGTGGCCTGATTTATGGTTTTTGGGTTGTTGTTTTTTAAGGTAGTTTTGCCTATAATGTTGGTGAAATATTGGTGCAACATCTGGTATTTGATTGTGAGTAAAGAGCCTCCTTTCTGGTCACTCACCATATGGGACAAGTTTAGCTTCTAAGAAAGCTAATGGAAGTTTGCCTGCCAGTTGAAAAACAACAACAATTTGGCAATGTTTGTGTTTTTCATTCAAAGGTATGCAGAGCTGATTACAGAGTTAGGGGTTTACAGAGTGTTACCACCAGGCGGAGTCCAGCTATTTTGTTATCAAATTCCAAATTCTGTAGCCAAGAAATTCCCTACTAAAAGCATTTTTTCACGATTGTATCTATTTTCCTGTGCCTCAGTCTGCCTTCTTCTGAATTAACACAGTGGGATGGGAGGAACTTTCAAAAGTTAAGAAAGCAATATCCCACAGCAAAATAACAACAAACACAAAACACAGTATGTCAGGCTGTATGCATGCGTAAGCTTGAGTGCATTTATGGTCTCAGTGGCTAGCCAACTCAGGTTTGCTAAATTACCTTATTATTACATTTGAAATCTTAAATTTTGGCATAGGTGCTTTTAAGACAGCTAACAGCAAGATAAAATCACCTGGGGGGGGGGGAGATCAGATAAGCATATAGCTCATTTTTTTGTTGACTTTTGGTGCAGTTTGGTTCACCTTGTTTTCTGGCGATTACATGTGATCACTGAGAGATTGCTTGCAAACATCCTGCCCCTTTTGCAAGCAGTTCTGTTCCCTTCTGGTGCAGTACTAGGGCCCCAGTTTATTTTGTGTGATTGGGAACGCTCCTGGATTATCCCTTTCTGCAGTTTGTATGGTTGCTTAATTCTCTCCCAAATAGAGCTGTGGGCAACATTCTCTTTGGTGACAACCCTGTGATGTATGCAATGGATTGTGACAGCAGAAAGGACAGCAGAGAAACCCTCTCTATTTTTCTCTTCTCACACTTAAAAAAAATTCTCCTCAGTGATGCAGTGCTATTTCAGATATCAGGGAGTATCCATGCTGGGTTCATGTATTGTAGTAACACTATGCCACTTGCTAAATTAAACTGAAAAAAAAAGGAAAGTTACTGCAGCCCGCAGAATGACAGCTGCGACAAGAGGGGGGAAGGGGCAGGGTAGAAATGTCAATAATCAAAAGGTGGAGAAATTGATCTGAAGTGCTGTCTGGATCCTTCTTCTGGGAGAACAAATATCTCCCATGTGAATGGAAGAATTGCTGAAGTGTGAAATAAAAAAGATCACACTGAAGAAAAGAGCCTTTTAAATGTAACCTGGATCACTCCAAATTCCCCCTTTAGATGTACCCTAAGTCAACCAGTAAAAATCAGTAGGCTGGAAGAAGACAAATATAACCAATCGATAAATAAGATAAAGTGTAATACTTTCAAATGGCTTTAAAAGTTTTTTTAAAAATCTGCCGAGTGCAGAAGAAAAATATAACTGACATTTGTAGATGAAAACCTATTGAGAGATGCATGTTCCCCTATACCTATTATAAATTAATTAAAAATATGCATTTTTCCTACTTCTTGGACAGATTATGTGTGCATTTCTGAGAAGCATGGTGAAAGTGTGCAGTGGCTTATTCGGATGTTCATTAACTGCTGAATTCATGTTTCACACAAACTTCAATGGCAGGTGGTGGAGGAAGCTGCTTTATGCTTCATTTGAAATCTAAATGAAAATTAATTTTCTCATTTTCTAGAAGGATTCTCAGGGACTTTGGAACATTTAATCCAAATGAATATCTCCTGCAGTGCATCTACTCTTCTGTGGTATGTCTTCTGTATGAAAAGTCAATACGTAGCTGAATGGAATTGAAAAAAAGGGCCAGGGACGTTTGTGGATGGATACAAAGATACATGTAACACCCCCTCCAATATTTCTCAGCCTTACAGCCCATACCTAATAAACCAGCTTCAGGCCTACATAAATTGTGTGTTCATTCAAACCTTGCATCTGTGAAATATTTTTAAAAGTTGTTTTTAGCGTGGCATGGCTGTGCACATTTGGTAAACATAATGAACAACAATGCTCAGCACGATCAATCATGGGGTACTATTCATTCTGGACAAAGTGTGACAACTGAAATCATGTGGATCGTATATCACCATCATCTTAGGAGTGCAGAACTGAAAGGTGACCCTATGGATCGAATCCAGCCCCTGTCAAGGAGGCGCAGTGAGGAATCAAACTCCCAACCTCTGGCTCCCCAGCCAGATACCTAAACCATAGAGCATGCCCTTTTCATGACAAAATGTGTACAGTAGGTAGGTGGTTGTTTGATTTCTGTACATCTTCCAGTGGAATAGCACAGAAACCTGTGTTAACAATAGTGCTTACAATTAATCAACCAGTTGCACTAAGTGGGCCAAGGGGAAAAATGTTAGGTGCCTGGATTATGCAAGTAGGATATCTTTACTAGAAAAAAAATAAATCCTGGTCAGTTACATAGAATTCCATAGCATTTCTTTAAGGGAGAAACAAGAGATACAAACTAGGAGTTGGAAGGATGTCTTTTTAGGAGATAATGATCAATTTTACACTTCTGTTACTTCATCTTTCAAACAGCAGATTCCCAATCACTTAAAGAGCTGAATCTGATCTGATGTTCCATCTTAATCGTTTCATCTATGTAAAACTATTAAGGACCCAGGGAGAGGGAGAAGTCATTTGGCAGATGTATCAGCACTGTGTAATGAAAAGAGGTTCAGATTAGGACAGGAGAGACCCGTGTTCAGATTCCTGGTCACTCATTCTCAGCTTCATCTATCTTACAGGGTTGCTGTGAAAATAAAATGGGAGGGGGGGGAAAGCACGAAAACTCCATGGATGAAAGACCAGATGAGATATCATAACATAAAATATTTAACTGAATGGGGAAAAGGTCTGGGAAAAGCAGCATCTTTCAGAATACCTTTCCAAATGAGGCAGCTATTTATATAGATCTGTGCACTTAAGTAACCAACAAAAACGCAGGTGAAATATGAGGGAGGTTTTTAAAAATGTAATATGCATTTCACCCACACACACACACATAAAATAAAATAAACATTGGCAAGCCAGTCTTAAAGAAATAAGTGATTTATTGGAAATACATACTTTAACAAATTAGTCTATGGGGTTACTCAGCCAACAAAATTTGATCCGGCTAACAGAGAAGGAAATAGCACAAGAGACTGTTTATGAAAGAACATGTAGGACTGTCCCCGAAATCATGGAAATAAATGAGGAAATCCTGCCTGCAGTTGATTGCCATGACAATAAACCAAAAGCATATTGACGATGCTCCAGAGAGCTATGGGAAATGCTTGTTTCTCAAACTTTGTTACCCATACTGCCTAAACAAAGAGAAGATGCACTGCGGTAGATACAAATGATACGAACTCGGAAAATAATTGTATACCGAAAGAAAACCCGGTATCATTATAATCTGTCAAGGCAGGCCCAACAACATACAAACAAAACAAATCTCTAATTGATCTGGATGAGAACTTGTGCCAGGACTCTCATGGCAACTGGAGGATTTAGGAACAGTTCTTCTGACCTGGATATTTCAGAGAAAGATAACTGATCGTACTTCATTCCCCAAGGCAGATTACAATCCACAGGGTTTTTTTTAACAACACATTCACCACTGTCTAACAAACAAGAGTCAACACAAAATATGAGAGAGTACAACACTCCAAATAACACTGATCCCCCTGCCGTTGCAAAAACAGACAGCCAAGCAACACTCATCATAGAATCATAGAATAATTGAGTTGGACAGATGGTTGTCCAATTTTCTCTTGAATGCCTCCAGAGCTCAAGTGCTCACCACCTACCAAAGTAATTGGTTCCACTGGCGTACTGCTCTAACAGTTAAGAGGTTTTCCCTGGTATTCAGTCTAAATCTGGTTTCCTGCAGCTTGAGCCCGTTATTAGTGTCCTGCACTCTGGGATGATCAAGAACAGATCCTGCCCCTTCTCTGTATCTCCCATCAGTCTTCTTTTCTCATCACAACATGGATCAAATGTAGCAAATTATCTTGGCCAGCAAATTACCACATCTGACTGAATTAAATCTGTATTCTAAAAGACACATTAAAAGGCAAGCCATTTCTTTAAAGGACCTTTAAGGAACTATTAAGCTGGCAGAATAGCTCAGTGGTTTAGGGATCTGGCTGTGGAGACAGGGGTTGGGTGTTCAATTCCTGACTGTGCCTCCAGGGAGCAAAGCCAGCCTGTGTGGCCTTGGGCAAGCTGCACAGTCCCAGGATGCCCTCAGAAGAAGGGAAGGGTGAACCACTTCTGAGTATTCTCTACCTGGAAAAACGTGAAAAGGATTGCCATTAGTCAGAATTGATCTGACAGCACATTAAGGAACTGTTAACTCACCAAGTGGTCTAATGAACAAAAAAACTCAAACCTCTACAAATTGCAATTTCTATAGTTGGAAATTGTTGGTAACTGAGTGCAACTTTCTCAAAGAGGCTTGAAAAAACTTTAAGATGTCTGTAAAAACCTCATTGTCTTTCAGAACGCAAATAAAACCATTTCCAGTAACAGTAACTTTTGCTATGGCTATCACAAGTGTTAAACATAAAGATTTTATCATGTGTGGTTCTACTTACCTCAGCTGATCTTGGACAAATATATGTAAGAATGTCCAGAGGAAGATCTTTTGATCCAGTTGTGCTAAAGCCAAACAACCAAACCAAACAAGGAGGCATGAATGCAGGAGAAAGGAACATAGTGTTACTATGACTAGACATCCATTTCTTTGTTCAGGAGGTTAATAGCTTAGAGGTTGGTTAGTGCTCTTCATAGCAGTTAGCTAGTTGATTTCTTGATGCTCCCATATCCCTTTAATGCATTGAATGGCAAAGTCAGCCAGAGCTTGGGACAGGTGACTCAAGGCCAAAACATACATTCAGTTAAATGTGGCTTTCCTGCTCTTACTTCTCCTCTACCCCTGCAACATGATGGATAGGTTAAAGGTAAAGGTAAAGGTTCCCCTTGACATTTAGTCCAGTCGTGTCCGACTCTAGGGCATGGTGCTCATCCCCGTTTCCAAGCCATAGAGCCAGCGTTTTGTCCGTAGACAGTTTCCGTGGTCACGTGGCCAGCGCGACTAGACACGGAATGCTGTTACCTTCCCACCGAGGTGGTACCTATTTATCTACTTGCATTTTTACATGCTTTCGAACTGCTAGGTTGGCAGGAGCTGGGACAAGCGACGGGAGCTCACTCCGTTGCGTGGATTCGATCTTACGACGGCTGGTCTTCTGACCTTGCAGCACAGAGGCTTCTGCAGTTTAACCCACAGTGCCACCACGTCCCTCGATGGATAGGTTACCTACCTGTAATTGTAGTTCTTTAAGTGGTCCTCTGTGATTCACAATCTGGGTCATCCGCACATGCGCAGAGCCTCATCAGAATATTCTAGAGCTTCTGTGATCAGAAAAGATACAGTAGTACAAGCCCCCTCCCCCCAGTATATGAACCTTGGCGCCAAGGCTCTCCCTTCAGTTAAGTCAACCGCCACTTAGGAGTAAGGGCGTGACAGTGGGGAGGCCGGGTTGGGATGTGTGAATCGCAGAGGACCACTTGAAGAACTACAATTACAGGTAGGTAACCTGACCTTCTTCTTTGTGGCCTCTGTGGATCTACTCTGTGATATACTCTGTGACTAACAAGCTGGCTTACCCGGAGTAGGGTGTCATGCCAAGGTAGAAGAAAGTATAACACATCCAAAACCTGCATCAGACTTCTGATGAACGTCTAGCCAATAGTGATTAGTAAATGTGGATGGCTGCAACCATGTAGCAGATGTGCAAATCTCATAGAGGGGAATCCCTCGTGGAAAAGATGTGGATGCCGCCAATGCCCTGGTAAAGTGTGGGCGAAGAGGCTGTGGCACAGGAAGGTGTGCAAGTTGATAGGCAAGTTGGATAGCAGAGGCAACCCACTTGGATATACGCTGAGAGGTGACCTGGAGACCTTTCGATGGAGGCTGGTAGCTGACAAAAAGTCTAGTTAAACACAGGAATGGTTTTGTGTGGGCTATATAGAAAGCTAGAGCCTGTCTCACATCCAAGGTGTGAAGGATACGCTCTTGAGAAGTGGATGGAGATGGGAAGAAGGATGGAAGAACCAATGGTTGAGAGAGGTGGAACTGGGAGACAACCTTGGGAAGGAATGAAATATCTACAAAAAGTAGAACCTTGTCAGGGTGGAACTGGAGATATGGGTAGTTGGACCACAAGGCTGCAAGCTCACTGGTGCGTCGTGCAGAGGTGATTGCCATGAGAAATGTGGTCTTAAAGGTTAGGAGACGGAGGTCCGTTGATGCCAGGGGCTCGAAAGGGGCCCTTGTAAAGTGTTGAAGGACTAGTGTCAATGACCACTGAGGTGGAGGAGAGCGTGTATCAGGGTAATATGTGAGTTAGCCCTTTTAAAAAAAATGCTTGAGAGTAGGATGTCTGAAGAATTTCTAGGCTGGAGAGGTTGGTGGCTGGTGTGCCACAATGGCAGAGATATATACTTTGAGTGATGAGAGAGAAAGTCCCTTGCATTTAAGGTGTAGAAAAAAATGTAGAACAGTGTGGAGAGAAGGGTTAATTGGCGACCGTACTGTTGAAGAAATGAAGGATTAGAATTTTTTCCATTTATACATGTAGGCTCTCCTGGTCGAGGGTTTCTTTGCATGATGAATAACATTCATCAAGGAGGCAGAATCCTTGATGCCGCAAGATGAAGCACTGGGAGATCTGGGTGGAGGATCTGAGCCCTGTTTTGGATGAGGAGGTGAGATAGACGGGGAAGATGGTAAACCCTGGAAGACAGCTGGTGGAGAGTGAGAAACCAGGGTTGTCGTGGCGCTGTGAAATAAGTCGATCAACATCAGTGTCAACAGGTTGCTCTGCCTGATATTGGGAATGGTGGGGTTGTCGATGTCGAATTGTCGATGTCGAAGGGACCTCCATAACAAGTCAATATTGAGGATCATCGACATTGATGAGGTTGGCATGGAAGCAGGCTCGATATGGAGCTTGTGGAGCCTGGTGTCGATTTCGAAGGACCTGCCGAGTTGGCAAGGATGGACCGCATTGGATTACTATAGAGTAGACTGATGCTGGTGATGCTGAGTGGGACGAACCCTTGATATCATCCAGCTGCGGAGGAAAATAATGGCTTGTCAGCACCGAGAAAGTGGCTGGGGCCAAGGAATATTTGTCGGATCGCCAAGGCTTTTTTGGTGCTGATGGATATGAGACGTCGGTTAAGTCTGGGCGATGCTGGAGGCGCGATCACTTCGATGCCGAAGGTTACCTTGTAGGAATGAAACGCTTGGATGCCACTGACATGCCGGGAGAGGTAGCCGACTGATAGTACTTGGCAGTCATCTCGGCAGGGCACTGATTGGGGCAAAGGGCTTCCCGATGATGGTGCTGGCGGTAAGCAGTGTCCATGCAAGAAGGCAAGCAAACGTTTTGGTAAGGTTGGTGCCTATGTTTGTGTGTTGGAGGCAGAGGTGGTAGGCCCACAGGGGAAGCTGGTGGAATTCTATGCGGTATTCCCGCTCTATGATGGCACGGTGTCAAGTTGTGCCGCAGTGTCATAGACAGGTGAAACAGCCTCAGAGGACCGACCCACTAGGGGATCTGGAGAACTGTGGAGGACTGGTCGGTGGAGAAGTAGCCAGTTGGTCGACACGCTGATCCCATTCAGGGGACTGGGAGGGATGAGGCGACGGCTGATGGGCTAGAGGAGCGTCTTCATCGGAGAGGGTTCCGATGCAGACAAGGTCTCGAGACTTGGGAGGTAGCTGCGAAGTCGGTGTGGAATTAGCCTTGGAGGGCTTTGATTTCTAGGACTTGGCTTTTTTTGGTGGACGAGGTTCAGCCATCGAAAGCTGGTCAGTTGGCGCCTTCCGTTTGGTGACTGAAGGTTTTGATGTCGATGGAGTCAATGTCGAATGTTTGGTCTTGCAAGGCTGAGCGGCAGGAGATAAGGCCGAAGTCAACGTCGAAGGGGCCCCTTGTTCTTCGGAACGGGAGGGGGTGGCCAATGGGCATTGTTTTATTGTTTCAGAAACGGCCTTGTCCATGGCCCTGGCGTGAGGCACGGATGTGCACATTGGTTGTGTCATAGATTTGCCTGGCTGGAGGGACTGTTCCCAAACCTGAAGTTTTTACAGTGGGGGCAGGAAGAGGTTTGATGAGCCTCAGCAAGACAAAAAAAGGCACTTAGCGTGTCCGTCGGAAAGAGGGATCTTATTATTACAGACCACGCAACATTTAAATGGGCCTGAAGAGGCCAAGAATCGAAAACGGGGGGGGGGGGGGACTTCGGCCCGAAGGCCGAAGCAAGTAGTTAGGTGAAGAAAGAGTAATAAAATAATAGTAAAATAGTAATAGTTGTTTTTTTTTCAGAGAAAAACTCACAGAAGCTACGAGCAAGGCTCTCAATGCAGCGGTTGAAGAAATATTGAAGGGAGAGCTTTGGCACCAAGGTACATATACTAGGGGGAGGGGCTTGTATTAATGTATCTTTTATTATCACAGCTCTAGAATATTCTGATGAGGCTCCGTGCATGCACTGATCACCCAGAGTGTGATTCACAGAGGCCACGAAGAAGAACCACTGTTATATGGGACTCTGAGATTAGACATGCAAAGAGAGCTGTTGTATACATTCCAACAACAATCCAAAGACACACATCCTTCTCCTTTTAATGTATTTTCAGTTACATATTTTTTTACCACTTGAGGGAACACTCCTTCTAATAATGGATTTCTCTCAATGTGTGTACTGGCACCCAAACTGATTAATGAGTGGTATCTGTAGGTGTGTAGAAGAAGAAAGAGGCAATGAGGGAAACTGGTAAACAAAAGTGTAAATAATCTGAAATTCAAATGGCATTTGATTGTCTCATATTAAACAAAAAGAAAAAAGAAAACATGTATACTCCATGTCTTTTCAGAAGAGGTTCTTTAGGTAAGTGTGACTAAGGTTGCACCCTTAATTAATTTGCTATTGTTTGAGAACCTGGACTAACTTCCTTGGATAGCGATTGGGCACTGTGCTGAAGTATTTCTAGTCCTGTTTTAACAGCTGTGCCCAGAAAGTTGTCGGGTGTGTGTGTGTCCTACTGTTTTTTTCCATGGCAGTTATGCTACAATGTGCCATGGGCTTGTTCAGGACCCCATTATATATCAACATGAAACTGATGACTTAGAGACCTGAAGATGAGGTACGACCAAAATGTTGATGAGACTCCATGTATTTTTATTTTATTTAGGTAACATCATGCAAGTACTGAACTAGTTTCTGGAATCATGAATGGACTGACAAGATGCCATTGTCTTCCAGATAGTAGCCAACCATAATTCAAAGTTCTGGTTCTTAAATGCTTGGAAGCCAGGAACTTGCCAGATTACCTTATCCCACATGAATCTGCTTGAGTCTTAATATCATTAGTGGAGGCTCAAGTCACCACCACCTCTGGAGACAAGATGGCTGCTGGTTTATACATGGGGCCTTTTTTGATGACAGCACCAGTATTTTGGAGTGTTCTTCCCAGAGACACTTGCTCAGTGTCAAGTTTGACACCTTTTTGTGTCATGTGAATACACTTTTATTAGCTTCAACATTTTAGATCTGTTGAGACTTTTTTAGATCTGGAATATCTTCATTTTGCTTTATACTACAATTGTTTTAGAGTTTTGACTTTTATCATTGTAATTTGACTTAATTATTGTGCTGTATATTTGATAGTTAGCCAATTTGGAAGACTTTTTCATTGGAACAATGTGTGCTATATACAGGCGATAAGTGCGCGCGTGCACACACACACTTTATTAGCCAGAGATCTGTCATGTTCTTTTTATGGGTAAGCTTTTGAGGGGCTTTATAGCTTAATACCAGCACTTGAAACCATCTGCAGCTCCAGTGAGGGACACACAATATGGATGTAATATTTTTCCTAATGGCCAATGGGATTTCTAGCCCTGTATTTTATACAAACTAAACCTTCTGGACTATATCTTTAAGGGAAACCACACATACAACACCCAACAGGACATTGTGGATTGTGGGGGCAGGTCCTTGGGGACCAAATGCTGTTAAATGGAATACCAATACAAGGCCCCCTTCTTTTGTTATGCATGCACACACAGACACACACACCACATGATGTTAGTCTAACTTTGTGCTATTGGTTGAGTAAATGTTGTACTGCCAATATGGTCTAAATTGTGAGACATGCATCAAATCTTTTTGTTGGTATCTGTGTAAAAAAAGATGACTTCTAACAATCTGGGAGAAAGTTCCTCGTATTGATTTCCACTCTCATTCATCAGAAACGTATGGGTTTACAAAAAACCATCACATTTAAAAAGCTAATGTTTTCCTCATCCCTCCCGCCATTTTTTCTACAAGCACAGCCTCCCCCTCCCACATACATTGTTCTCTTAAAGTTTCGCGAATTGCCCACAGCCCTTTAAGCTGAAGCTAATTTTATCTTATTCGCATCTCATCAGGGCAGCATCTCTTACAAAAGTGTATGTACACAACACAGTTCTGGCACTTTAATACCACTTATACCAGTGGTGGAAAACTGCAGTGGGCCATGGGCCAAATTTTTGCCTCCAGCCTCTTTCACCCACTTAAAACACACAAACAAATAGGTAGTGCCTGGAGAGTTACTACCAGTTTTGGAAGGGTTCCATTTGAGAGGTGGCAGACTTAGAGGCAGCCACTGAAGCCCCCAAACTAAAAACCATTACCAAGTTTCCAGGAGTGAAAATACCGTAGGTCGCTTAGAGTGAAAATAGAGCAAAATATGGGGTGTGGGGTGGTGTTTTTTTTTCCATTTTTAAATTTGAGGGGGCCCTAGGGGGGTGTCTGTAAAAAAGCTCCTGGTGCTGCATGTGAACCATTGGCCACATGATGCCCAACCCTGATACATACATTCATGGGTCCCTCCTGCAAAACTCTGTCGTTTATAATTTCCTGGCATACTATTGTCTCCTACAGAGCTTGAGCAGACTCCTCTAAAGTAAACCACCACAGAGAATTTTGAGTGCATCACCAAAACTGCAAACCCACGGCAGTTAAAATGGCGCCAAGCAGCCCAAATGTGCTCAGTATAAACCTTCTGCTTGTGCAACACAATTGGCTGACTCTCAGCGGCCTCCCCAGGCCTTTTTTAAAAGCTATCTGGAAGTAAGGGTAAGATATGATAGAGATGCACAGAGGCAGTGACTTACAGTAATTCCTGCCAGACCACCATGCCTTACTAGCTCAGTGAGGTCTTCAGCAAGGTAAAGACAAACCGAAACACCCGCCCATGGCTCATGTTATTCTCTCATTACCCCTCCTGTTTGTTTTCTGTCCAAATTTCCCCCCTTCTCCTGGATGTTTCCCTTCTCGCCCCCCCCCCTCAATCATTTATCTTCCTCTGCCGCTGTTTGTCTCTCTGGCTGCCTTTCCTAGAGTTTTAATTAAGGTCTCTGCCTCTGACTGTCACTCTCTACCCCTCCCTCTGTTTCCTTGCGCTCCCCACTCCCACCGCCCTGCCCCGCTTTCTGTCTCTCGCTTCCATGCTTTGCCCCTTTAAAAAGCCACCCAAGCATGCTCTGCCAAGGCTGGGCCCAGAGTGGATTGGAGATGACAAGAGCCTGACCTGCTGCTTGTCAGGGAGCAAAAGGATCAGAGGCTTGTCAGTTTCAAACTGCTTTGGAGACAGACGGGAGCTTTAGCACAGCAGCTAAAAGATCAAGCGGGTTGCACGCCATCCTCCCTCACTTTCACTCACTATGGCTGAAACGATTTTGTGGGCAATTACAGCCATGCCATAAATCTGTATTGGCATGAGCGGCTCTTGGAGTTGGGGAGGGGGAGACATCCAACTTCCAGAAGGTGGCGTTTCCCCACCGCACTCTACTCACAAACTACCCATGTATCTTAGGGCCAAACTATATAGACAATACAGTTAACACACCATTAGAAGGAAGGTTTCCTTAAAAAAATGGTTGTTGCTTTTGTTTTGACTGGTTAGTAGCAGGGAAGTATGGCTTTTTTGCATTTCTGATGAGCTCTGAAAGACATGCACATCTGCAGGGATAACTTTGAGACCTTGAGGGATAACTTTGAGACCTTTTAGTCTCAAGAGCCACGGTGTAAAAATCCCAAACCTTGCACAGAGACAATTGAGGCCCAGCCTCACAAGAAGAACTGATCATCTCTTCTAGGTATTTAATCAATTTCTGGCCTTTTTTTCTGCACTATCCATGAAGAAGGTGTGCTAAGAGACTGAAGAAGTGAATTTCATCCACAAAAGCTAGCTATTTGTTTTATTTTTTTAGTGGTCCAATTAAAGGTATCATCTATTCTTGCATTTGTTAGAAAAGAAAATACACATTTACAATGTGATTTGACCTCTAGACTCTCTTTCCTTTACTTTGTGAGTGCTTCTTTTCTTGCCTTTCGTACGCAAGAATGTCTGTCTTCCATTTTGTCTCTTCCTGCTAGAGCGGCCTTCAGACATGGAAGTCTGTTAAACTGAGGTTTCCATTCTTTCCTCTGGCAGATTCCTCTTGGAACAATAACTGCAGTGCAGAAAATGCCCCAGGTATATCTGTTCCTCTTGCTGCATCCTTGTGGCAGGAAAAGGTGTATATTTTGACATTCTATTGATTGTATTACAAAGACCCAGAGCCCCCTTTGGAGATCTCTCCTCGAGATTGGCATGAATTAAAAAATGAATCACCAAATTTGTTCAAAAACCGCTGATTAATCAATTTTTATTCATATGAATCAATGTCCCCGATGAATCATGAATCAATGAATTTTTAGCGATTTTTGATTTGTTGATTCGTTTGGCTATACGTAAAACAATCTCTCCAATTTTGGTCAAGATTAGGTTTCCCCAAGCCAGCTACTAAAGGGCACATTTTTGGGGGGACCCACTTTGTGGGTGTATAGCTTGGATGTCAGAAACCCAAACTTCACCAAACTTTCCGGGCTTATAGAAGAGAGTCAGGGGAAGCTTCCCTGGGAATTTAGTATCTCTAGGTGCTTTGCGGAGGCATTGTATAGGGTTTAAAGTAAAAAATGAATAGACAAATTGATTTGTTGATTCCTCAGGGGGAAAAAATCATAACTTCATAATTTGTCAACTTTGATGAATCACAAATCAATCAAATCGCCATTTTTTTCTGATTTGTGCTCATCCCTAATGTTTGCTCAGGGGGAAGGTTGGAAGCTGGTAGGCTAAGGACTCAGCGGTGTACTCAGGTCTAATATGTCTGTTTTACAAAGACAATCCTCCCTTTGACAGCATAGCAGCCCTTCAGAAAATTTCTATTTTTTAAAATAATTGCTTCCAAATGTGCATGTATATGCATAAATGAGGACGTGCAACCCTCTGTTCTCTTTTCAGTCTGTTGGGTAGAACAGTCAATTGGTCATTCTGCCCAACCCAACACACAGTCTACTCCCACTGGCCTGCAGAAAAGCTCAGTTTGCCATGTTATCTACATCCCATTTTATCTTTGGAGTAGCAACTAGAGGACCAGGTACCACCCTTCAAGGGTCTGGATTTGGTTTGAGGGTTGGCAGATGCTGTTTCTTGACTAAAGTTTCCATCAGGAAGAATAAGCTATCAAAGTAGCTACACCTTGCCTGAGAAACAGATTAGACATTATGTTTCATTAAATCCACTAGACAAGTACAGCAAAGAAAAGTACTCATTAAATGCTCTATATAAACATATATATATGTTTTGATTGATGTTTCCTCTCTCCAATTTCATTGGAATTTTACTGGGCCTTTTTGTAAAGCAGAGCAAAGATGAAGCAAAACTAATGTTAAGTTCATTTTGACAAGTGCATCCCAGGTCATTGTTGGCTACAGCATCTTGTTGAGCTATGTTGCATTAAGGCTGCTCCTTAAACAGACTGGAAATACCTTCCAGTAAACAACAAGCATATCTTGGACTCTATTTTGGCTCCAGTCTCCCAGGATGAATCCTTCGCGAAGATGAAGGGCAAGGAGGATAAACATAACGTAAATGAAAGGGGGAAAAGAGAGGCTAGGATGGTAGGAAGCCAACTGCAGGGAACCGAGCGTTTTTTAATCTTTGGCTCACAACACGGCTGCCAGAAGATCATTTGATATCTCGACCCTCATCCTTTTTACAGCCTGTATGTACAACAGCAATTTCCTTTGCAAGTTTGGTGCCTTAACAGAGACAGGTAAATAACAAGCTGATGCTTCTTGTTGTGTAGTTCCTCTACACACACACACTCCGCCTTTCATTGAAACTTTGCTCGGTTTGAATGTGGCAGGAAGCTTGGAGAAGCCAGGTGGCTAATATCATATTCATGTCATCTTGTGTTTCGCCCTGGCACTTGAAGCAAACGCTGTCAAGGATCCCAGCTCAGGTTCAAAGCCAGGCCTGCGCTTCATATTCAGATCATGCACCCAATGCTCCCAGAAAGAGTCACAGGTTCATATCTTAAAAGCTGGCTTTTCATGTGCTCTTTGGTCTCTCAGGGTCTAGAGTAGGACGGATGAGCTAGGCAGGTCACGTGGCAGGCTTTTGAACTAGGGGTGTCTTAGTGTCAGTCAAGCATATTCGAAATGGATCTGCTCTTTCTGGGCTCAACGCGTTTCATAAAGTGAAGTTTACTGAATGCCAACCAGAAGCAAAAATACAGGTATTCAGCTATTTCCAAAACGTGTCCAACTGAACTCAGGAGGAGAACTACTTGGCTTTCTTCATTCCAAACAACATCCAATGCCCCACCCATCTCCTACTGCATGTATTGTGTGCTATCAACTCAATTCCAATGTATGGTGGTTTTCGAGGCAGAGAATACACAGAACTGGTTTACCATTCCCTTCTTCCAGGGGACGCTCTGGGACTGTGCAGCTTGCCCAAGTCTGGCTCTTCTTGCAGGAGGCACAGTGGGGAATCGAACTCCCAACCTCTGGCTCTGCAGCCAGGTACCTAAACCACTGAGTTATCCAGCCAGCTTCCTGCTGCATTAGGGCTTATAAATGTTTGTTTATATTAATAATAGTGATCAAATAACTTTTCAAAGCTCAGGATTGTCAGCATGTCAA
Source organism: Intellagama lesueurii (assembly GCA_037013535.1). NCBI lineage: Eukaryota > Metazoa > Chordata > Lepidosauria > Squamata > Agamidae > Intellagama > Intellagama lesueurii. Next base: position 183,691,009 of record JBAJHW010000002.1, read on the forward strand.
GACTCAGCTGCATGAAAATACTGCATGAAAATACTGCAACCTGACATTTCCAATCATTGGGAATTTGGACCAGGAACTCCCTCTCCCCTGCCCAGTCCAAGTCCAAATAAAACCAGCCATTTAGTTTTACAATGGTGGATGTTCGGTTGAACGGAATCTGAGTATTTCAGCTTAGTCCAAGAGTTTTTGGCTGAACAGAGATTTAAATGCTGGAACCCACCACCACCACCACCACCAATTCAAACACAATCCTTCACACAGCACTGTCTCTGTTGAGAAACAACAAAAAACAAACAGGAGTAAATTGGGTACAGGCCAATTTTTGCAGCCTTAGTCAACTAGCCAGGAAAAGGTTCTCTTGCTTTCTTGTATGATTCTTACAGAACATCTGCAGTACAAATCTAAAGCCATTTAACTATCATGGCTTCTTCTGAGAATCATTAAGAACTGCAGTTTTGCAAGAAGCACATATCTCTGAATCAGGAAATATTCAGCATCATTAAAACAGTTACTCCCTGACTCAATAGCAGTTAACAGCCTGAATTCCAAACAGACAATTCCTTTGCTTCGACATATGAACCAGCCCATTCTTTGGACAAAGAGGACAACTGTCCTAGTTAGCAGGCCTGTAGGGAAGTCAGGTTAACAGAAGAGGGAGGGGGGACAAAAGAGGAAGCAGCCATTTTCGAGAAGAAGAAGCTGGCATTCATCCTGGAAATGAAAATGAATGGGGAATGCAAGAAGGAGAAGCGGAACATGGTGTGGAAAAAGAGGCAATGGCAGAGTGTCCCAACTAGAGTATCAAACTGAAGCCTAGCTTTATCTATAAGAAACAACCCAAAAAGCAAAGTTTTTCATCATTTTGGCCTTGTGGGGTATGTTCAAGTGAGTGACAGATATTACTGCAGTTGGTTTAATTGCAGCACACTAATTACCTACATTAATTTAACTACCCACATTAATTACCCACATTAATCAAAGTACAAATATCTTCCAGAATGAGACTGAATAGTTGCACTACTACAGACTGCTAGATTAGCTAGCATTTTATTCTTCCAGAAAACACTTGTTTTTGTTGCCTCTTCCTTCAGCTGTACTTTTTGGTAAAGAATACCACCAGACTGGAAAGAGAAGAGATATAGCCAACAGTAGTTGAGTAGATGAGGGCAGAAAAAAAAAACACCATGAGGAATATGAGACTTGACTGTATCTAAGGGAGTAGCATAAGCTTTTCCTGACAGATGATACCCTTTACCGGAAAGTATAACAGAAGGGAGAGGATGTAGAGCAACTGGTGATCCCTTATACCCACAGGAAGAGAGCTCCAGAAGGTATCCATGATGGAATGGGTCACTTTGGAGCAAACAGGGCCTTGAAATTCACAAGGAAGAGATTCAAGAAGGACCCAAGTGGTAGAGCAGAAGTACTGCAACTGTGAACGCTGTCTATGAAGGAAAGCTACGGTGGAAAGAGCAGTTGGATTAATTAATATTAAAATACATGCCACTTTGGAACTCATTTAAAGAGACTTTCTGGCCCTTCAGCCTGATGCGACAGGCATTGACAACATTTTGGTATGTCAGGCAAAAACAATAACACATTTTTTAAAAAAGAAAAAAAATGTTGTGGAACCTTAAAGAAGCAGACTTGTCCCCAAAAGCTCACATTAAAATATAGCGGTTAGTCTATGAGGTGCCATGTTTTCATCCTTTGTTTTGTTTCTGCCTGACATGCTATCACAGACTAACATGGATGCCTCTCCTAAAAACATTTTGGTAGTCCCTGATCACTTCATTAAATATGCCCAGACTTATCCTGCTAGAGATGAGACAGCAGGAACAAATACCTTGTGGGAAAATTTGATAAGTCACTAAGGATTGCCAAGAAGATTTCAAAGTGACCAAGGGGCAAGCTTTGAGTCAGAGCTGGTTATAGAGCTGAGCAAACTTGCTGAGACCATGTCATCCATTACACCATATCACCCTAAAGGAAAGCCTTTGGAAAGATTCAACTGTACTCACCTAGACATGTTAGGGACATTGGAAACAAGTAAGAAGACTAACCGGAGAAAGTACATAAAGACAATCATTATTGCCTATTGCTTTGTGTTTTGGAATAAAACCCAGGGGACACAATAAAGTAAGTCATCAGGATTCTGTGACAGACTTAAAACACAGGTTATGTCATGCTTATGACATGGCCTCCAAAGAGAGTGAAAAGCGTCAGCAAGCCAACCAAAGGAGATGGGATCCCAAAGTTACAAAACCCAACATTGAACCAGGAGACGGAGTCTCTTAGTACATAATTTGAGTCCCAGGGAATGCAGAAATTGTCTGGCAGATGGGAACCAGTTGTACACAGTTTTTTTTTTTTTTGTTTTTTTTAATCAAATGAATGAAAATCTTCCAGTATACAAAGTTCAGGGAGAAGATGGTGAAGGTCCCATTCAAACTCTGCATAGGAACATGTTAAGGCAGTGGATTTAGTTTTTCATTTGAAGAAGAGACAAGTGTAAAGAATCCAAAAGAGCCTATTAGCCATAGAATGAGGCAGAAAACTAGGAATACCATGATTCAAACAGGAGATGAGGAGGAAACATCACTGGAATTGTCACTGGCGCTCTCATCCAAATTTAACTTTTTGGCAAGAAAATGCAGTCTAGTTCTTACATTTGAGGAAGATGACATAACTTCAAGTCCTCATCATGAGGAGACTCCAAGGGAGATGTCTGAATCACAGGGGTCTGCGGCTGTTGGTCCTCTCGGCATGGCAGTTCCTTCAATAAATTCAAATGAAATCAAGGAGATGCTCTGTAGCTCTCAAAGAGTCAGAACCAAGCCAGCAAAGTTTAATTGCATTTACAGATATAAATACACCATATAAAATTCCATCCTAAAGATTTACTGAATAACTGTTGGAATGGGGGAAATGCAACCCCTATGGACTATTTTGTTCAGCCCAATGGGTGGGGAAATCCTAGGAAGGGGCTGTGGTTCAAGATCTGAGTGAGAAAGAGCAGGAGAGCTGAAGAGGTGGGAGCTGCTGTTCCCCTGGAGGACAACAAGGCCCTTGCCACCTTGCTTTAGGTAGTAGAGTTTCAATATGTTTGTGCAGGAGAGGTACTGGAAGGGTGCATACATGTAATGATTCTATGTATTTGCATTTACATTTGTATTTTATTTTAGGACTTTAAAGACTATATATTTGGAGCTTTATGTTGTGCATCTCCTACCTCAGTCAATAAAAAATTATTTGGGGCTTTGTTCCCATTTGGCTCCAGAGAAAGATTTGTATTCTTCCTTATTTCTTCAAGCAGCTCCTGCTCTGGTGCTGGTGAAAAGAACTTGGGGTGTACAAATTGTTATATATGAAACACATTTTTAGAAGTGACACGGTAAGGGCTGGAAGGCAGGCCAGGAAAGAATAAATAGACGCTTGACAATGTCAAAGTACCACTGTTGTGTGTCCTGTCAGGGAACCACAACAGAAAGATCCAGGCAAAAGGGAGAAGCAAGACAAGGCTGTGAAGCAGTGTCTAAAAGATCAGTTGGCTGGCACAAACCAGAGAGGGATTTACAGATTATCAAGTGACGGTGACAGTGGCGGGTTGAGAGGAAAGATGGTATTAGAAGAGCTGAGAAAGCTAGTTTTAAAAGACATGATGACAGAGAGAGGGAGACGAATCATGTAACCAAGCCGGGGGGGGGGGCAGGAGTAATAGCAGATGGAGGAACTCCTAAAACTGTCACTGGGAAGTTCTCTTCTTCAAGCTGAATAACATCTCAGTGGATAATTTTTTTTCCAGAGAAGTGACTTTCAAGGAATGACAGGCTTATTGTAATGGATTCATCTTCTTCTCACCTACCCTTTCATTTAGCCTTATAACTGATTCTAGAACATTGCAAGCCTATTTTAAAAAGTAAAGAATTCCTGGTCTCAAGACTGTATCACTTTCATAGCCTTCCTGGTATCCTCTGAAAAACTCAGAACTATTTCAGAACAAATAGGAAGGAAAGGATCTGTTGTGCATGGGAGAAGCGGGGTATGTGCTCCCCAGTTTAGAAGGCAGCTGCCTTTGTGATTCCCGGCACAAAAACAGCAGGAAAAGCCCACAGGCAGGGCTGTCCTAGCTCGTTTTCTCCAGAAGGCTACTGAAGGCATGCGTCCTCATTTCCTTGCCCACTAATTACCTCTTATCCCACTCTAATCTCTCCTACGGCAGTCATGAGATCTCTCAAGTGACAGGGAGGAAAACAGCCTCTTTCCCTCAGTGGCTTTACCTGCTAGTCCCCATCCTAGGGCATCTGTAGTCACTCTCAGACAGAAGACAGCGGAGTTAAACGGCCCTTTGCTTTTCAGATAGCTCAAGGATGCCCCTGGTTTGGTAATGGGGAAAGAATCATGTGCACTACCTTCTTGGTCATCTCCACCCTGCTTTTTCTGCTGCGGCGACGCTTCTTCAACAAAGTTGAACCGTATGTTTGTCGTTCCTTCACTGTAGAAAAGTTGGTGTGGTAGCACATCAGATATAAGGAGAGGTCTTCTGCTTCTGTAGGAAAAGTGTCTGGTTTTTAGTAGTAGCAGCAATTGTAGTAATAAAAGTAGAAGTGGTAGTAGTAGTAGTGTATGCTTTCATAAAGATTAGATGTGTATAGATAGAATAATTTTTTGGGTCAGTTTTAAAAATAATCTAAACCATGACTGTGTTTCTTTCTAACCTCTGTGTTCCTTTGATTGAATTCTCCTGTGTCTCATGAGCTCAACAAGGAGGAGTGTCTTGCTGTAGAAGGGCCAGGCACTCAACTAACCCCTCCAAGAAGAATTTCTGTACAGCTGTTAGATAACCCATGTGATAAAGAGTCAGGGTGGTAACACCCGAGGGCAAAGGACGGTGGGGGCTGCTGTGGTGAGGCCAAGCTTGTTTTCCCCCAACCGTTCTGCTTTTTAAATTGATATAATCAAATTCCTGAATGTCCTGACAAGTATTCTAAACTACTCTTGCCCTCTCGATACAGGACTGTATTTCCCATCTCTTTTTAACCGTTTTCATAACAGTGTAGGTTATGCTTTTAAATTAAGTGCAGCAGTTATTGCCTTGTGAAGAAAAAAAGGTTGTTAGAGTATCAGCTAAGGTGAACGATTTGACAGTGACACATATCCATGCATGTGCAGCCGCCAATTCAAATATGATTTGTCTTTTTTGGCCTATAAATAATCTGAAGAGGTCAAGAACTGAGGCATGACATAGCCCAATAGACGTGGCTTTCCACGGAAGACATTGCTTTGGAGCACACAGACTATCCAGGGAGGGCTTTCCTCCATGGCCAAAGCACAAAACAAAATCTACCGGATCCCACAGAAGATAGGGAGGGGTTCGAGTTCTCTGTCATGTCCACGGGACCACATCCAGAAAGGGGCTTCTCCTCTTAGTTATTTGCCAAGATTCCTTTTGCTGTTGGCAGAGATTGGGTTTGCATTAGGAGCTGGTATTTATTTATGCGATTTTATTTACATTTTAAGATTTGACTTTTAAATGCATAACCCTACCCTTTCTGGCTCAGGTATTGAGTTTTAAGTCTTCATATCTGGGTGACGGTTTGCAGTCCAGGAGAGTACTGGGGTAGGGAAACATGGCAATTACGTGAGCTCTAGGTGACTGAATCTCTTCTTTGTCTTTCGCTACTACCTACATATTTTATTTTATTCTGTTTGCTGGAATGGGCCATTACGCAGCTTCAACATTCCAAGTAAAAATATGAAATCCTCTAATGTGATAGCTGTAAAATCATGATTGCAATAGAAAGAACTCAAGAGCCAGCCTTTGGTTTTCTTAATTTACAAGCACTTAGATACCCTGTGAGCCATAATTAGGGTTACCTAAAGGAGAGCTTGGGCTGCTTTCTTTTTTCAGCTTTCATGTCTCTCAGAACCCCGCTAACAGGGCCACTGGCATTTTTCCAGGTTTACTGGCTTAAACAGTAAAAGAGAAGGACAGGTATCACAAAACACTGGGTGGTTCTCCAGAATCTTTTGGGAATGGGCAACAATGGAAATGTCTTGCAGCCAAAAACTGTTTTTCACATTGCATGTAGATGAGTTTGCAAAATTTCCATTAGGGGCGTTACTTTGGATTACACTGTTGCGTAGGGATTTGTGCAATTTGCACAACCTCTTGAGCAATCACTCTCACCGCTTGCAAGAAAGAGGTGGCATACCACCTTTACCCCAGCTCTGGAAATGTACAAAGACTACAATAGCATACTTGGCACTGGTGCAGTGGTGGGATTAAAGACAGGCTTTAAAGCTCATCTGGGTGGACAGAGTTAGGAAGCCAACTGTTAAAACTTTGAAACTTTTTCTCTCTTACAGTGCTCTCTTACAAGTTTAGGAAAGCAGTTTTAAAAATGAAAATTCCTTGTTATTTAAAGGCATCGTGACACTGCAGCATACAACCCTGGTTACAAGGCACTTGTGCAGAGATTACAGCTGTTCTCTGCAAACAGGAGTCTTGGCGCAGAGGTGGTTTCCTGTTAGGTAAAGGTTCCCCTTGACATTTAGTCCAGTCGTGTCCAACTCTAGGGGGCGGTGCTCATCCCCGTTTCCAAGCCATAGATCCAGCATTTGTTCATAGATAGTTTCCGTGGTCACGTGGCCAGCGCGACTACACACGGAACGCCATTACCTTCCCACCATGGTGGTACCTATTTATCTACTCACATTTTTACATGCTTTCGTACTGCGAGGTTGGCAGGAGCTGGGACAAGCGACAGGAGCTCACTCCATCGCGTGGATTCGATCTTATGACTGCAGGTCTTCTGACCTTGCAGCACAGAGGCTTCTGCGGTTTTGCAAATCAATTTTTCAGCAAGCCTGGACAGAAAGTGGATAGGTGAGATTGACATTTAAAGAGCTATATTGCCTCAGGCAATTATAGTCCAAAATTGGGTATAGCTGAGCTCAGCTATATAGATGAGATGATAACGTGTTCTATTCAAAGTTAATTAAGATGCCCTTACCATTTGCATCCACAGATTAACAAGCAAATGGGTATCCAGGGGGTTTCTTTTGCATACATCAACAATATGTTGCTCAACAAAGGAAGTTTTCTACTTAGGGGTCTTACCAAAGAATTGGATTCCTGTTATTGTGAAAAGTATTTTCTGTTAATTAAGAACTGTTGCTTTCACTGACTACCAATAGATTTATGAGGGTTCCCCATACTTTTTCCATCCCCAGCTTCTAGCAAGGAAGCACCAGGATGAACTTTATCTTTGATATCAACTTATTTATTTAACAATAACTTTAAACACGTTGATTTAGTTTTCACCTCAATGTCCACAGGGATAGCTTCTCCCAGGGTTTCATGTTCCGCCTTAATATATTCAACAGGGCGAACATTATAACTATAATTAGTTCCAGTCAAAGGTAAGGTAAGCAGAACGTTTCCATTAATGGTTCTGGTTTATTGAGGGTCCAGCTCTAATGATAATACACACACACCCCCATGGGTCTCCGATAACTTCTTGCCTGAGGGTTTGCGTAGTGGCGGGTGGAAGACTGTCGATCAGGATTGTTCCCAGGGTAAGTGGGATATCTTTGGTTCTCTTGGCTGTGGGCCTCTCTTTCTTTCCTTTCCCACTCTATCTTTCTTGTCTCCTGCTTGGCTGTCTCGCCCCGGTATGGGGGCTTATGCACCCATTTGCTCCACCAGTCTTGCTTGATGACCTCTCTGGGCACCTTAAGTTGGACCTACTCGACAGTCCAAGGATCCTCCTTGACTATAGTAACCCAGTCTTCTTTAGGGGAGTCCATTCTTACTACCTCGTTTCCTTTTTCTTTATACTCTCTCTTTTCTTCATCTTCTCCCTCCAACAACTCCCCCTCTTTCCCTTTTATCTGTCCCCTCTCCTGCCAAAACTCCTACCCCTAACCGTTCCTCAGTTCCTGGGTTTTCCTCTTCTTTCAAAGTCAGTTCAGCAATCTTTTGCATGCCTTCTATTAATGCCTCATCTCCTTTTATTTCAATACTTTTGCCAGTCTGAGGGGATGGCAGACTGATGGGGAGGGTCTCCTCCATGTCCCTCTTCTCACAAAGTTAACAACAACAACAACAACAACAACAACAATGTGTTATTGACTTATGGCACTAGTATAAAATACTAAGAAGTGGTTTTCCGGTCCTGTCTTCAGGCTGGCTGTTTCCCTACAAGGCCCAGTGGAGAACTGAACTCCTGACTTTATGCTTCCACAGCCAGATACTCCAACTCACTGAGCTATCTGGCCAACATCAATATGTTACAGCTCTTTTAAGAGCAGCTGGATAGAACTCTTGGAGAGGGATGAAAAAGGCAGATCCCAAGAAAAGGCTTTGGAATAAGGAGGAAGGACATGGCAGAGGCCGAGGAAGAGGTGTACATGGAGGAGCACTGCAAGCTGAAAGAGATGGACCCCTTGCCTCACTTCGCTGAGAAGGAGTCTGTTTTGGGAAGTCTGGCCAAAGTGGCAGTGGGACTGCTGTCTTGTCCACCAACTAGTGTTCACAGTGAAAGAATGTTCTCTCAGTCAGGGGACATTGTCAGTCCTCACCACTCATGCCTGGATCTGTAGAAAAACTTATTTTCCTTAAGGTCAATTGCTGGGCTTCCCTGAAGCCCCCTTTAAGTACGAGAGGGCTCTGCTCACAGGACTAGGAATGCCATACTTCAGTCTGCTGCCCCCTCCTTCTGCCTCTTTCAGTCTTCGAACTGCTACCCCATGCTTGTGCTCACCCATTCAACTGTGCTGTGCCCCATGTTGTTGGCACAGTTCCCACTCACCACAGGCTCTCTGCTGCTCCAGTCTGCCTGCCAACGCTGCCCAGGGTATTTGCCCACTCCCCTGGACAATCTGGCCTCTGTTTCCCCAAAATTGCTGGCCCTTCCTACTGTTCACGGTTCAATCAATATGCCCAATGCAGTCATTATCTAATAACTACGCACTGCTAGCCAATGGTGTGCAATCTTTTGGTTTGGCACAATCCCTGGAAAGATGTCAGAGAACACAGAGAAATCCTTGAAAACTGATTTGCCTGTTTGTGTTTTTTTTTCAAGGGGAAAATAATGACTAGACAGTGTTCATATCGACTGTAATGGAGTTTCAAATATCCAGAAATTCCAAATTAAAAAACAAATCCTTCCAGCTGAACAAAAAGCAACAAACTCCAATGAAAAAAGACCAGGCTTACTTGGATTAGCTGTATGTCATTCAGTCAACAGAAAATACAGTATATCAAATTTAACTGTGCCAACTCTGGCACAAACTGCAAGGTAATGGCCGTGCCGTCATACCTGATGTGTCCATCTCTTCCTGGGTGTTGTGGAGATGTGCCTGCTCCCACGTAGGCTGTGCATGTGAGCAAGAACCTTGATCTGGCTTACATATACAGCCTGCATGCAAGCAGTGATGCCTTTGCTCCAGATTTCTTGCTTTCCAGGTGTGCAAAGCGGCAGAGAGGAGAGGGGCTTGGCCTTTTTGCCTAAGAGAGGCAAGTGTACTGGGGGAGGTAACAACTGAATACACCTCTTTTGAGGTCAGGTTTGGCTGCCTGAGACAGAGGAGCAGATTCTCCCCCTGCCTCCTTGTCATCGGGGGCATTACACCATTGGCTGGTTAAATTATTTAGTTACTTGAGGTACAGCATTATATGAGCTCATCCCTCCATCCTTGGCAATAAATATATAATATCAACAAAAGAAATAATTAAGGATTTGCTGCCTTTTTATCACATCCAAAGCCTTACTCTGCCTAATAGTAGGGCCAGCCTTGTCAGATTTATAGAACAGGGGAAGCAGGTATGGGACTGAGTACAGTTCCTGCACTAGTATCAGAAAATCCTGTGCAAATTCTCTTTTACTGACAACCCAGGAATTCCTAGTCTCAACTCCAAAATTAATCATGAGTCAATAGAATCTAGGCAGAAAAGAGAGAAAGAGAGATCTGAGGTTCAATTCAGTGACTCCCTGTGCTTTGAAACATGCTTTGAAAATATTTTGATTCAAGAAGACCTTTTTTGATTAGTAGTTTATATGCTGGTTTGCTTTTATTAGTGTGTTGCTTTTGTTGTGTTATTCTGTTGTTTTTAAAGTTTTTATAGCTTTATTTATTTCAAATATTTTTACCTCATCTCTCTCCATAAAAAGGACTCAAGGCAGAAAAACTTTATAAGCTTTGTAAGGTGCCTTGTTATAAGATTTTCTAAATCCGAGGACCTATATGTTTATTTTAAAATAAAATAATGCATATATTTTTGTTTGCTACCTACCAGAAAGAAAACACAATGTGATCCTATTCCATGTTATTACTTACTTAAAGCATTTCTACCTCACTCTTCAGATGAGTAGCTCACAAAGATCAGAAATGGATGTCCCTGCTCTTAGGCTTGGCAAAACTGGAGAACGGAAGAGAAAGTTAGATGACAGCACATTGCTCCTTTCCCTTTCCATCCCTTTTCCTTTGGGTCAAGTGACGAGATTTTTAGTTACAAAGTTCAGCAAACAGTAATTCAGCATGCAGTGGAACTAGATGGAAGACCAACGGAAAGATGGTCAGCCCGATGACAGGGAGTAGTGGTGGTGGGAAAGGGAGAGGCCCTTAGCTGGAAATGTCATGAGGGGAAGTGCCTGCCTGGTGCTTCCTCTCCCTTCAGTGGTGCCAGCAATAAGCTTACTGAATATGAGCTGTTCATGTACATTGCCTCTGACACAAAACACAGCGCTTGCATATGCTGAGGCATGTGGGTGGGCCACATACAACTGAGACCTTTTCCACCGTAGCTCCCCAGTTACAGAATACCTTTCCTAAAAAGGTCCTCCTGGTGATTACTGAAATGCCTTATCAGTGCCAGGCAAGCACCTTTTAATTCTGGGTGGCTTTTAAAACTCTGGGTGTTGTCATGGTGTGTTTTAAGTTGTTTTATTTTATTTTATTTGGATTTCTGCATCACTTGATGCTTGCCGTGCTTTCTTTAAAATGGGTTGTTTTATTGTTGCATTGCCTTTTTTAAAAAAAAAATTATGTGCATGGATGTCTATATTTTATTTGTTTCATTATTTAGTGTGTGTTGCCCTGGGTACTCAAATCAAATAATACAAACCACTAAATAACATGGCAAGAACATTTCTCATTCTAAAGAAAGATAGTCACCGTCTAGATCAGAGGTCTCCAAACTACGGCCCACGGGCCACATCTGGCCCGCCTTACCTTTTTATCCAGCCAATGCGTGTGCACGGACGAGTGGGAGTGCATGCATGCATGTTCCTTTGGCCCTCAAAAATGTGGAAAATATATGATGTGGCCCTCACAATGAAAAGTTTGGAGACCCCTGCTCTAGATAACTGAGTTTTTGTTTGTTTGTTGAAACATTTATCCTTTCCAAAAGCTGACGAGTTCTAAGAGAATAAAACAACGTTGTTGTGTTGCTGGGTGGTTTCAAGTCACTTCTGATTTTTATGGTGACTTGACAAATTAATGGCCTCCAAAAGGTCCTGTCATTAATATTCCTGCTCAGGGCCTTCAAACTAAAAACCTCCTACTCCTATTCAACGGTGATTTCTATTGAATATCAATAGAAATAGCTACAGAACAAATATGGCTAAAAATTAGTAAACAGCAGTATGAGCAGCACTAGTCCAAGATATTTAGAAACTGGCCACTGGACAAGGTGGTGGCCTCTTCCTGTTCTAGGTAAAGAAGCAACTAGAATAGCAATTGAACCTTAACTTCCAAACTGGTGATCAAATACATCCTTTGTGAGCCTTAGGCTACAAGCTAAGTTAGAGCACCCAAGAAGGGATCATGTGCTGCTTTGTCCTCATATAGAAGGTAAAAGCGTTGAGTCATAGAAGGTTGAGTCACAGGAGCATTCAGGTCAACGGTATTGGTGCCCACCAAGACTTGTAGCCTGAAGCAATAGCCCCTCTCTGTCTAACACTGGAACTGGCCTTGAATTTTATTTATTGTACTTATATGCCACCCATCTAGAGGCAAGCCACTACTTTGGGAGATTTATTAAAAAAAAAACTAGAGATGGGCACGAACCGGCGGTTTGGCAGTTTGTTTATCGGCCAAACAAGTGTTTGGTGCTTCATAGCCCTGACTTTTCTGGAGAGCACCCGCTTGGAGGCAGCGGCCCGGCTTCCCTGCCTCACCTCTTCTGGTCCAGTGCCTCTAAGTGGGCACTTGCCAGAAGAGGTGGAGCTTTGAAGTACCAAACACCTGTTCAGCCAATAAACAAACTGGCATGTTCCCATCTCTAATTAAAACCCATCCACCAAGACCACCCCACGTACATGAACAAATGAAAAATTCTAACACATTGAGTCAGTCATAGAGGGAGGCACCATATCATCAGAAGGATCAGACAGGAGCTACAAACCTTCTGAAAGAAGTAGACATGAATAAATGCAACCACACAGAATGAACATTTCCCCAAAAGAATCAACCTAGAGAACCGGCCTCATAACACGAGGGCCTTAATTGAAATGCATCCGAGCAAAGAACTGCACCAGGTTGAAATTCAAACGTAAGATGAAGAAAGGTATTAAAGAAACAAAAGAGAATTTTAGCAGAAGAAAATAGAGCACCCTCTCTGTTAAAATCCCTTTTCACAGCGAGCAAGGTTATAGCAGCCTCGCAGGCATACCACTTTGTTTTCCATCTGTGTGGATCACAGTCCCCTATTCATCACTCCATTAAGAGACATCTTTTTGAAAGATGAGCAGCCAGTCAAGCAGATCATCCATTAAGAGAAGACTGATGGGATACAGAGCAGTAACCCCTGTGCAACATGGGTGCCTCACTCAGCCCCTCTTGTTCCTTTTATATATAAGAGAAAGTGGCAAGTGCCCTGAGTTAAAGGAAAATCGATAAGCATCATTTAAACTGGAGGAACAGCAATTAAATTATGTCAAGATTTATTTCTACATTCCTTTGGATCTCTTTCCTCTTACAACATATTCCATATTTCCCTTCAAAATATGGTCTCATCAGGTCTCCGTCTCTTTAGTGGATGCATAGAACAGCTACTGTTTCAAGCATTAGAACCGTGCTTTCTGGCTGCATCACAACCACCTGGTTAATGATGAGGTCAAAAGCCCTCAGCACAGTCCTAGAAAAGCTAGCTGTTTTCTAGCTGGAGTTCTGTGGGACAAAGGTGACAAGCAGCATTTTGGGGACTGAGGCTATAACTACAGTATACTGGCAAACAAAATCGCTCAAATTCTGTGTTGCTGCGATTTAATTCACAGGCTATATTAGAGTTGGATTCACAGTCAATGCTCACACAGGGGGCTGTGGATTGATTCAAGAGTTCAGTATTCACATCTGATGCGATGCAATTTGCATTTTAGTCCAGAGCCCCCCTTCTTTCCTATCTTCCTCTGGCCTTTCTCTGCTGATCTTTTTGTGGTTCACTGTCAAGCTGCTTGGTTTTGAAAGGGTCATACAGTGTTTCAGAAAAGGTGGCAACATTCCAAAGTTCATTCCAAAAAATTTGGATTCCCCCATCCCCCACAAAAAGGTTCTAAAGATCTCATGGGATCTCTTTTATTTTGGGCAAGTCACTCAGGGCCGTGGAATTGGAACACAAATCTTTAATTTATGCAAATTGCCACCACTGGGATGATTTTACCAGCAGCTGCAATTTTTGGATTTTTAGATTCCCCAGACCCCCATGGTCCTCAACAGCTTCCCCATGAAGAGGAACCCATGGGAGCTTCGGGGGAGGAGGAATTGGATTTTTTTTAATTTCTAAAAATTCCCCATGGCTAATGATGTTAGCAATCCTACACAGCGTAGCTCCAAAAACAAGGAGTTCTGCCACTAAGTCGCATGAGGCCTAATGGCAATGGCCCTATAGGGGAAGACAGCACGCAGCCAGTAGAAAAAGAGATACAGAGCAGACCATCAGAGCTTCTTGCAAATTGAAGTTCTCCTTTGCTTCACTGGCCATCATTTTGCCAATTAGAAAACATTAATCAAATATTGAAAGCATTAATTTATTTAAACTGTGCATGTGTGTGCGCATGTGTGTGTGTGTTTGACAGAGGTATATAATGCACAAAACTGCAAAATAGCTACATAACTGTTATTATGAAAAAACAATAGAGATACAGAACTGAACTAGCAAACCTGGCACATAAGTAGAAGAGGTGAAAGACATCAATTGGTGAAAGGCATCTGGCACATCACATACATTTCCTCACGTATGCATTTCACATTTAGCATTGCTGTGTTTTGTGACTGTCTGTTGGAAGGAAAAAAATGGGCCCAATTTGCAAGTCATAGCCCAGGGATGTTTTACTGCAAAACCTGCACTTCAGAAGTAAAAATAGCTATTTGCAGGAAGTACGTATATAGTATTACCACTGGCATCAAGGTTGATCCATAGGTGGTCAATTGAATTTATTTGCCTGGTCAATTGACATGAACACGAACCCAGTGGAGGTCTCCAGTTCATTTTTGGTGTTGATAATCCCTAATAATTTCCCCTAAATTGAGATAGTTTCTGGCCCCTGGGTCATTTTGCCTCCTGAGAGCCCTAAAGGGAAGGTGCTTGAAGTCTTCCACTATTTTTGGCATCATGAATGGGAGACACCTCTGTGTTCTGAAAAATGAAGACAGTCAAGTTTTAATCCAGGCTCATCTTTCTCCAAAAACATGTCTTGGTTGAATAAGAAGTGTTCTTTGTGGGCATCCATACACTGGAAATGGGCCCCAAACAGGGAAATCACAGATAAAACTGTAGATGTGTACTGAATTTTCCCTAGAATATTTAATACAGTTATTTCCTAATGGCAAGAGTATGATGCGCTGTACTGGAACAATTGCTTTTTTTTTTTTTTTTTTTTGTCCAGGACATCCAAAGTCACTAAAATCTAAAGGTGACTCTCTGGCTGGGAAGCCAAAGGTTGAGAGTTCTATTCTCTATTGTGTCTCCTTGACAGGGGCTGGACTAGATGATCCATAGAGTCCCTTCCAGCTCTGCAGTTCTAAGATTATTATTATCTACTAACAAATCCCAGAAAAATAAACGGTAACACTTTCTTAGCTGCATTTACTTTTCATTTTTCTTTTACCTTTTTCCCTCTCTTTCTTTTCTCTTTCTTTCACCCCTTTCTCCTCATCCATTTTCTTGGGAGAGGTTTGTGGCTATGCGCTGATGGGGTGGATAGAAGGCAGTACCAACTGTCCAGGTTGCCAACATCGTTAGTTGTTGGTTTTCCAGCTCCAAACGTCCTCCAATACAGAAGATGCTTGTTAAGTACATTACCTTTTAAATCTCAAGTGTATCTACACAGCTTGCCCAACTCAGGCGGGAATCTGACAGGAAAGAAGACATTTGTTTGTAGAAATAAGCATTTTAAAGCAAACAGGTGATGGATTGAATAGCTGCACCACAGGGCTTTCTCCTGTGGCGTGTGGAATGTAATAATAAAACACCTGTTTTGGCTCTTCTGCAGAGATAAAACACCTATTTTTAGGCTGTAATTAATCTCTAATTCAGAATCAGATACCTTGGCTACCCAGCAATAATTCATTCAGTGACTCTGCTTATCTGTTGGTATTCTAGGTGTTTTTTTAATATTCATCCTTAACTTAAAGCCAGAAAATGCAGTCTCTCCTTCCATTTATCTTCACCACTGGGTGTTTCCAGATAAGACTTTTATAATATGATCCTCTTCCCTCTTTCATGAACTTTCATGCAAAGGAAGGTGTCTGGACAACGCCATCTTCAGTTTATAACCCTCCCTTGGTTTCCCACTGCTGCTCCTGGGGTTTCCCCCCCTTTCCTTTCCACAAACAGTTTGCTAAGGAAGAAAAAGAACAGGACCACAGTATGTTTTCATTGGGTATTTCCAGATAGCTCCTGATGCTACCAATATCTTGTGTATTTTGCCCCTATAAACAAACAATATTTAGCAGTAGCACAAAGTTTGCACCACCAACAGTCATTTTAGCATGAAGAAGGCAAATAACCTTAGGATGGAAATTAGTAGATGTACAAAAGTTAGCTGGCTGGATAGCTCTCAATTATTTAGGTATCTGGTTGCGGAGCCAGAGGTTGGGAGTTCGATTCCCCACTGAGCCTCCTATGGGTAAAACCAGCCTGTGTGGCCTTGGGCAAGCTGCACAGTCCCAGGGCACCCCCCCCCCCCAGAAGAAGGGAATAATAAACCACTTCTGAGTATTCTCTACTTGGAAAGCTCTGAAAAAAGGGCAACCATAAATTAGAATTGACTTGATGGCGCATGATTATATTATAAAAATTATAACTCCACATACAATTTATCACTTCTCATGGAATTTATACCTTTTAGGCCAAGGCATATGAATTAGCCTGGGAGAAAATACCATGCTTTGTTTTTTTCCTCCAAAAGTGATGATGAAAGTGGCTATCTTTTGCACCCTGATTCCACAATAAACTTAGGGAAACAGGTTTTGCAGCATTTTGTGTCCCCCCTCCCCCTCCAAAAAAAACTTGCAAAAGGTGTTTTACTGGAGACATATAGCACAATCTATGCCACTGTCATCTTCAGCTCTGTTCCAGAGCCAGCTGAGTTCTGCAGGAGCTTACAAGGCAGAACAGAGAATGGGAAAGGATGCAAAGCATTGACATTGTCCATTGCCAAGAGTGCTAGACTCACAAGCTGCAGGACAGGAAGTCCTTTTTAGAGATTGTTCAGACAGGAGTGGAACTCTACCACCTACACCCAGTTCTTGACGATGTTGGCTCTAGTCCTGGTCTGCAAACAGGATGAGATATAAAGGGTCAGGTGAAACCTCCTTTCTTGATCCCACTAAAAAGAACTTATTGGCAGCTGAAGAAAAACTGTGTACCCCTACAGCATGCCTGCCTTGTCTGTGCCAGAGGTCAGGATGTGAAGCTAAGTGCTATAAACTGCAGTGTCACAAAGATCCATAAACACTGCATTAGCCTTCGACACTCTTGAGAAGAGCATTAGATATGACAAAAGCTTCAGACTAGGAGGTGCATCCAGCACAGCTGTCCAACCTGCCACAGGGGCATAGTACAAAGTGCCACCTGCACCAACTTGTCTGCCATTTGCAAACCCCTTCAAATAGTTGCTGTGCTTTAAAGTATGATAAAGAGAACAAAATTTGTAGCTTTTTTGTTGTTATATTTGTATCCAATGGGAGGCATGAACTTTTAGATTTCTGAATATCCTCTGAGGTTCAGGAGGGCTCTAGTCAGAGTAGATTGGCTCCAAACTGAGAAAAGTGGAGTGTTTTCTAAAGGACTGAACAGGGATCTGAACTGAATTTTGAGGCACATCACTAGCAGAAATGAGTTAAAGGAACTCAACAACGCCATCTCGCCTCTCCAGTTCGCCTCTTGCACATCCATTCTAGGTGGTCAGGCCCCTCTCTGAAACAATTATTCTCGGAAAACCTGCCTAGTCCACCCCAGAGCAATCTTGTTAAACCAGCATCTTCTGGACACTACAGAAACGAACTAATGAAATAGGTCAGCCAGGTTTGGAAGCAAGTAAGATATACATTTGCTTAAGTCATATTAAGTGACACCAGTGATTTCCAGTGTCCATATTCCAGGTCCACATAACCTGGATTACCAATTTACCTCTTCTTTCAAATAAAAAAAGAGAAAAAGAGAGAGATTATTTAGTTGAGGGCAGCTGTAGAATGTGAACAGAAGAGCAAGAGAAAGTAAGAGATAAGCAGATTTAGCTAGCCTGATACCTTCAAAAGAGCAAACTCCACTTTGGAAGAGAGCCCAGGAAACAAAATCACCCTCCCTTTTTGTTTGAGTGTCACCTGGAAAGCAAAACCTAGCCTGCTCTCTCTCTTTGTCTTGTCTACAATATACCGCTAATTACTGCTCATTCAGAGTACCCTAACAGGAGTTTTGAGTTCCTAACTAGACTAATTTTGGACAGATGAAAATTAATTATTCTTCCTGCAATAATTATTTAAATCTGAAATGCCTGTTTACTCTAGGTTAGCTTTTCCAAAGCTCTGCTACTTTGCAGTTTTAAAACTTGAAACACATTGGCTGGTCCGTGTCACAGAATGACTACCGTTTTCCTAGTCTTGAACATTTTAGGTTTTACACAAACCAGGGAATCTCTCTTACTATCTCAAGGCCAGCCCTACAATTATGCAAATGAGGCAGATTTTGTGTTATGTACACCCAGTGTTAGTTACTTTGTTATTATATTTGTAATGTTACAGGGAGCACCTGTGGGATTTTCTGTCCTCAATGGGTATCTGTTAATCTTGACTTGAGTTTGAACAGGTGCCATTTGCTCCTGTATCTCATGTAGAAAAGTATCTTGGCCAGTTGTCTTAGTTACGTTTAATTCTATTTGATGTCTGCATAAGTCCTGCAAGTCTGAGCTACACATTATGGGTGGCCTAGAAATCATATGGAGTATACAATTTTAGACTTCTTAAATTCCCTCATGAAGGAATTCCAGGAATATGTAAATATATAAAACACCTGCTTGGTAATTTCATTTAAGCCCAGCAAAGAAAGTACAGATTGATTGACGTTATTTTTGCTAATTGTTTTTTATGTTATAATATTTTTTTCTTCTCAGTAATAAAACACTGGCTGAAATCCTGTTGAACAACTTTATGCCCTGTAAGGCTGATGATTTCATTAGCTGTGACAATTATTCAGAAATAAACAATGTCTGAACTGAATTGTCCCACGGTTTTCATGGGATCCTTTTCATCATGGGGAAGCCATTGGGGGATATGAGATAGGGAAAGAAGTCTTTAATTTCCAAAACTTAGCCACTCCAGAAGTCCCTCACAACTGCAGTCCCCAATAGATTCCGCAAAATGAAAGGAATCCCACAAGAGCCTTCGGATCTTCAGTGCTGGTGGGAGAGGAATCAGAATTTTTTTATTTCCAAAAAATTACCACAGACCATCAGCCTTATGTGGCATAAGTCATAGAAGAGGATTTCAGTATTGCCTTTAATAATAGTTTTGTCTATAGGTATCACATTCATACTCCAGTTATGTAAAAAAGCTGCTTCTATTATTTCCTTACATGTTGGTTTAATCCCAGAGGAAACCTTCATTGTGCAATTGCTAGGCCTCCTATATGTAATTTTATACCTCGTCAGTGTTTTTTCCCCCTTACCACCAGAAATATCGATTATGAAAGGAAAGATAGACTTGCGTAATGCTATTTGATTGGTAATACTAGCACTAACAGACTGCTGACTCTAGAACTTGGACAGGGCCTGTATATCTTCAGGTCACCATCCTCAGCACATGATTGTCCTGATTTTCAGGGAAACCCACTGAAGATTCATGATCCAGAACTGTAGGTCTCCCTGACACAATTGAAGACAGACTGATGGCAGAGAGAAACAGATCTTGCAGACAAGTAACATTGCTGAACGTGTTTTGTCTGAGTATCTCACTTCTGAGGAGTAGTGGAAACAACAAGCAGTGGAAACTTGTATTAGGGGAATAAAACTCTTACAGTATGTAAAGATGTTTAACAAAGGAAATATAACGTATCTATAACCATAATCATCCAAGAAAATCGTATGATTGATGAGAATGGGTGGTTATTGATTTCTTTATATGTTTCCTCCTTTAGAAAGTTTTCTCCTCTCTAGATCAGGGGTCTCCAAACTACGGCCCGTGGGCCACATCCAGCCTGCCTTGCCTTTTTATCCAGCCGGGTCTGGTATGCTGGGGGTCCACGGCTGCCTAGAATGGATGGTAGTGACTCTAGGACCTTTCCCACCCTCCCCCTGCCTCCCTGCCTTCCTTAACAGCGCCTGGCAACAGGATTGGTCTCCCACTCGTCCCCTGCCCTAACACATGCACGGCTTGCTCTCTCTCAGCCTATCTGCTGCGGGGAAACAACGAAGCCCCCACCCTTCCCGAGTCTTTTCTCTCTCTCTGGCTTGAAAGGACACTTCTTATTGGGTGGTGACAGGACGCGGGAAAGATACAGACCCTAAGAAGGATGGCGGAACCTTCAGTGTTGGCTGAGGGGAGGCTGAGGGGGTTTCCTGGGGAGTCAATGCCAGGGAACATTAACAGGGATTTAAATCACAGTAGAGATGTCTAGGGTTGCACTGAACGTGCTGGATCAACAAACTTGAATATGTATTTGTCTTTGAATTAGGTTGAGGGGGAAAATGATTCAGAAGGAACCCCGGGGACTCAGAAAAGCTTTTACTGCAGAGATATAATTTGAAAATACTGCAGAGATATATGTTATTTCTTAACGGCATTTGCAATTTCATACCTAAAATAACAATAATAAGGCTGTAGTCGTAGAAGAGGTAGTCCTGTTAGTCTGTGCAAGCATTCTAGATAAAAATAAATAAATTTAAAATATTGAAGTATACAAGTACAAGTTTGTTGATCCAAATAAAACTTATTCATTCATTATAAAACTGTTTCCCCCCCCCTTCGGCCCTCAAAAATGTATAAAATATATGATGTGGCCCTCATACTGAAAAGTTTGGAGACCCCTGCTTTAGATCATTGAAAGCAAAAAAAGATGTCTTAATCACAGAACTACTTCTGTGTGTTGATTTCCATACATGTTTTTAGTGTGTTTATAGTTCTTTAACACAAAAAGAAACATCCATCTGTGCACTGGTTAGAAACTCCTTTGTTCCCACCCCTCAGGTGTTTTTTACTCAAACACTTTCCCTCCACTGAGGCACAGTTACATGACTGAAATAAACTGGGTGATGGATTGGGGGTTTTGAATTCAGTTTAAAATCACGTGGTAGTCACATGGTTTTGGGTTGGTAGGTACGTCCTCTTCGAAAAAATTGTAACCTATTTTTAAACTGAGTCGTATATCAGTTGAGGTGGCTACATGGGCTTTTAGAATTGTTGCATGTGACGCTTTGTCCTGTACCCACCTGCCCTCATACTGGCTGTCTCTCACAACCACCAGCTGCTGCTGCTGTGGTGCTATTTTTAATCTTTTTAAAATTTCGTGCAATCTAGCATAGCACTCACACAGAATGACAGAGAGACAGAAAATTAGAACAGAGGTTTCTCTGCAGCCCAACACACACTGAAACAAACACACACACACACACACACAAACACACACACACACACACACACCTGGAAAAAGAGAGGGAGCAGGGAACTGCCAGCTGAAACTGACCAGAGTCATTTTGACTGAATTGGCATTTCTAGGCTTGCAAAGGAAAGAGACACACACAAACATGGGTGTGGAGAAGAAGAGGGAGTATGGAAGGCACACCAGTGAATGACAAACCCCACAGACACAATTTACACTGACAGATGCCAAAACGATTCAAAATAAATTGATTTCGAAAGCAATTTAAAATAAACAACCCTCTTCTAGCTGAGTAAAATACCTCACTTTCCAACCAAAAGACACTCTTCAATGTGTGTCATACAATCACCTTTTTAAAAATCAATTTCAAACAAGCTAAATCCAAATCAAATAGGTTTTTCCCACATGCAAACCATGCTCTTACCTCTTCCTATGCCATGTCTTGCTCTGGTTCTCTCTCCCTCTCCATCCAATGGAGCAAAGAGGTCTTCTCTCTTCTTAACTACCCAGATGCCCCTTCTCTTCAATCACCTACCCACCTGAGTGAGCTTTCTCTCTCACCCACCCTGCCCAATGCTTTTTCTTTTACCCTCCTTTCTCTGCCCCCTCATTTCCATTAGTCTTCCCCTCTTTCTACTCCAGTATTTGCCCAGTCTTTCACTCTGCTCCCTCCCTTTCTCTCTCTTAACTTTTGAAGCATTCAAAAGTACTGCAGAAGGAATTAGTAGCCCCACCTTGCTTAATATTTTTTCAGTTGTGCTTCTGCTACAGTGGGGCTGCCTAAAGGCCCTCTGACAAAATGAAAATGCTAGTCATGACTGCAGCTTCCCCTCCACTGCTGAGAGAAGTCTTCCACCTAGGGTCATTCTTGGAGAAAGAGGGGCAAAGCTTAAAAGTCTAATGTCAAATACTAACTAGGTTCTATTCTGCAGGCACACCATAAAAATCCCAGAAGAAGAGTCAGAGAACAACATTTAGATAAAAAACAAACCAAGGCCTACCAGCAACTCAGGTAAACTAATTGAAGGAAACCCCAAACCAAAGGCAAGGGAAAAAAATTAGGATCTTACTGTTCTGGCAAGTAGGTTTAATTCCAAGTCGTAAACACAGTTTGAGGCAAAAAGGTCTGGAACTCAGGGGAGATGTTTCCAGCAGCCTTAGTGTACTAGGACTGTAGCTTATGTTGTTCAGATGTTGAGGTCACCATCCAGAGCAGAGCTGTAGGGTTTTCAGCAGGTAAAGAAAGGACTCTGGGGGATGAATGTTCCCACGAGCCAACCCCTTTTTCTGAAGAAATCCCTACTTTTGAGAAGTCATCTTTTGAAGCTGTCCTTTGTTTGGCAGCCTGGAGCCAAGAACAACTATAAAATGCTAATAGCACTTGAAGTCCCAGAAAGCCAGTAATGACCAATTATTCAGTTGTCATTGAAAGTCTATACCTCACCTTGGGATAATTATCTTTCCCATGCAGTGGTGTTGTGGATTTCAGAGGCTACACAAGATCGCTTCTGTGTCCATTACTTAGGAGAATTTATTCTCCTTAGTTTAATACTCACATGTAGACTCTCCTTTTTACCATTTAATCTTAACCCACTGGGAAAAAATTAAGAAAAGCATACCTTTTCATAGTCTTGATGCTAAGTTCAATTGTGTGATAAGCAACATTTCTTCTAATTTTCAGCCCTGCTGGGCAGGGCACTGCCTCTTGCGTGCACAACTCTGCCCCTCCCCCAGGGTTCCATTGTGAATAGAATCAAAGAGGCTGGAACCTATCACTGTGGGTGTGCAGAAGAGGAGGAGCCCTGCACAGAGGGGGCGGAGTCACGTGCGCTTGCGCAGCCATGCATCTTAGAAGGAACCTTGGTCATAAGGGTGTATTCAATCATCTCAACATTGTGTTCTCAGCATTGCCTTTGAGACTGGATTCTTGCTGGGATCTGGAGAACTGCTGGATAGCTCAGTGGTTTAGATCTCTGGAGCCAGAGGTTGGGAGTTTGATTCCCCACTGTGCCTCCTTAACAGGGGCTGAACTCGATGATCCATAGGGTCCGTTCCAGCTCTGCAGTTCTAATGTTATTATTAATAATAATATTCAGAACTCAAACTGGTTGCAGAGAGGTCTTGCTGTCTCTGCTTTTGCAACAGGTATGAATGTAATGCCTGGGATCCTACCCCATCCCATCCCATCCCTGCTCCATTTGGGTATTGGCCATCAGCTGCCATGGGTCACAATCGGAAAAAGCTTTGGGCTAAACAAACCCTTCAGAGAGGCAAAAAAGCGTATGTAGCTCTGCAGAGTTTCAGTCCGTTATTTTTAATGTTTGGCTCTGTTATTTATATATGTAATAAGCCACAAAACCCTTCATCAATCTAGTGGGCTTGGATTGTGTTTGAAAATTAAGCATGGAAATGCTGAATTTAAGTACAGAGCTTCTAAAGTTACTCCAAAAGAAAAAAAATTAGTCATATTTACAGTACCAAGAGGAAAAGAAGTTAGTTACTGTTATGCATACCATTTTTGTAAGTAACTTCCTACCACTTGTCAAAAGTAAATATTACAAGTTACACTACAGAAAGAATAAAGTTATCCCTAGTGCACTTAACAATCATAACATTTTTTAAAAGTGTACTTAAAGCACTCTCTGGGCAATTTACAATTTAATTGTGCAGGCTACACATGGCTCAATTAGCTGGGTATTCAATTTACCGACCTCAGAAGGATGGAAGGCTGAGTGAACATCGAGCCAGCTGCGTGGGATTGAACCTGGTTATGAGCAGAGTTTTGGCTGCAGTACTGCAGTTTAACCACTGCACCACAAGGCTTAGTTATATTATCTTTGTTGCAAAAAGGAACTGTTATAATTTGGAACCAGTTATTTCCAAGATCTGTTTGAGTGGAATGTGGATTATGCTGAAGTTCCCATTTGTTACGGGACCAAGAGGAGGGAGCCATCCAGTCCCCAGCCTGCATAAAGGTTCTTCTGCTTGTGGCTGCTGCCTTGATAGATGTATCCATGTGAACAGTCTCCCTTTGCTTTCCATCTTTCAGGGAAACAACAGAGGAAAACAGGCAAGAGGATGGATCATACTCCACCACAAGGTAACATAATGTGTTTCCTTAAATCTCATTCATTTCAGTGAACTTCCCACAGCAGATGTTCTTGCTGGATTGAATGTTGAGTCAAATGTTATCATAATGCCACCATTGCTATCTAACCCCATCAACACAGTCAGTGGGGACATCCTATAGTCCAAAGCAGGGGAGCAGCCTCACCATGAAGGGTTGGAGTGAAGCACCCATACCCCAGCTGCTGATATTTTTAAGAGATAAGGTTGCAACCCTGTGCCCTCTTCTATGGGAGCATTTCACAGTTTTTAGCTCAATGGGGTTTAATTTATGAGCAGACGTTCTTGCTGATTGTATAAAACTGGAGTCATTTACAAACATAAAGCTGTAACATGGAGAAGTTCAGGAGGAAACAACAGAAAGCTGCAAAGGGCCTGTTTTATAGAAAGTAGCATATGTTGCAATAACTGTAAACTATGCTATGTTTTTGTGTTGTATGTAGGGAAACCAGAACTTGAGCACTAGTTCCCAGAAGAGGTAATGTGATCTGTAACGAGTGGAAGAGAAATAATAAATGCTTCACTGCACAGTGACATCAACTGGTGAAAACTTCAGAGCCTCTTTCTAATGTCATGATGACGGAGAAACGAGGATGGGGATAACAGGAAGAGAGGTGTCTGCAAGGTAATAAAAAGAGTACTGGATATCCAGAATTTTTTTAAAAACACCATATTTCTCTTAAATCTTCAGGATGTTCAATATTGGCCTTAGATAAGCAAGCCCCAGTTTATCAACCATGAATGGAACAGCATTTCATTAATTAGCATTAACTTTTTGCTGATGAAAAAGAAAAGAGTAGAAGCGATAACTTTTCACATAATGTGTCCCTTTTGGAAAAACAAGTTTGGGAAAACTTTCTCAGAGTTGCTCTTCAGAGGCACACACTTTCCTCCTTCCCATTGCAAACGAGGGTAGTTTCACCAGGACTGTAGCCATAACAAGTTTGCAGAAGTAAAAATACACATTTAAATGTATGGATTCCAAAGGAGCAATGCATTCACAAAGATTCAAGCATACGTACACACTTACAGATCAGGCCAATGAATACTCAGCATATTCACTGGCTGAAATCCTTTTACTTAGCATAGTAAGAATGTGAACAGATGGGCATTTAGCCTGCTGTTTGGATTGCTGCAGAAATGGATTGGTTTGCTTATTTTGACAACGATCACACAGTGTATTTGCTGAAGTGAACCAAATTGCCTCTGAAGCATTCCTGCTTGCACCTTTCTGGCTCCTGTCAGGGGCTTTTACTAACCTGCATCAAACAGAGAAAATAGTCATATTGAGTCACAAACCTTAACTTGGATGCTAAAGGAAATATGCAAGATAAACAAGAACCTATGTAGGACTCTTACTATTCCACTCTTTCCTATAGAGAATTCCAGTTTGCTTCACATGGAACAAGTTGTGACTTGGCCAAAGCCTGTGTTTAAACAATAGAGCTTGGAAAAGTTACTTTTTGGGACTCCGGTCATAGAAACTTGCAAGAAGCATGGCCACCAAAAACTAACTTTTCCAAGCTGTGGAAAACAGTAGCGTATGCGCAGAATTCTTCATTTATATCACCTACACAAAATCTTTATAACCTCCCCATTTTGCTTTGCATTTCAGGTTCACTAGATCAGCTCCCTGCTCAGGTGAAAAGCTCTGTTGATGGCAAAATCTCAGTTTGCCTAAAGGAATGTTCAACCTCATGCTCATGATAGGAGCCATGCAGAAAAATAGTAACAAGGAAAGTGGCACACTGAGTTTTTATAATTTCCTGTTAACAAAGGCCACCTTTTTCCAGCAAGACCTTGGAAAGAGGAAATGAGGCCACTGGACCTTTAAGGTGCCAAAGAGACTCCTTGCGGTTTTTGAGAAGTACAAGGGCTGATAAGAGACAGCAGGCGCCTGCTGGAGGTCACCTCCATGATACCAATCAGGAGTTGCATGAAAGCTGATGCTATCACAAAGCGGTGAGAAGTCAGAGCACCCGGAGGAGAAAATTTCCGTTGCCTGCATACGGGGAGCGGCATGCTGTGTGGATTTAATTTTCTTGCAAAGATGTTAATACTAAATAAATAAACGTTAGTCGTAGGAGCCTAGTGACTTTAGAAGTGCATGCCTGTTGGGTTCCGATTGAATCAACAGGAAGTAAGAGATGCCTGATCAAACAGGGGATTGGAGAAACATGCACTGAATTTTCAACTGTTCCACAAGGACAGGTTCTGTGCCCTTGACGCAGTGAGATGGTTCAGCATTAATGCCAAATCATGGTTTAGTATGATGTGAATCAACCTGGGTGGACTCTCAGGCATAATTCTCCCTCTACCCTCTTTCCTTTCTTTTCCTCATTCCTTTCCTGCTGAAGGCTGGACAGTATCATAGCCATTGCAAATTTGGATATTGCAGCTCTTAACAATTATTTTTATGTTGGATCCAAACCATTCTTCAAAGTTCTTTAGCCACCCGTTTCTTCTCCTGCCCAGAACAAAAGTACTTGGAAGAGTTCATATGGCATTTTTTCACTGCTTTCCATATCTCACTGTGATGGCAAATTGCAACAGCTTATGTAACAACTGCAGTTTTCCATACTGAAGCCCAGCTAGCCTTCTTTGCCTCTGGTTGGTACTGACATTGCTGCTGAGGTTTGGAGACAATTCTGTTCCTCCACAAACCTCCTGGATCAAATTCCTCCATGCAAAGCCCTTGGCTTTTCCAAGGAGTGGGTTAATTAGCCCCTGCACAGTACTCAGTGGGACTCAGACATGTGGTGGTACTACACACAAATCTCGTCCCAGATGCAGACTCATCTGCCATTTCCTCCCCTTGCATATGGTAGTTCCCTCCTGCCTTTCTTGGTGTGAGGCAGAACACTATCTGGAAGTTGGTACACCACCAGCAAATTGTGGTTTGGTTTAAACTGGGAATGGTGGAAGGCAGCAATCGCTACAGAGGTGGAGAAGAAGGATGGGTGGGAGAGATCTGAAGGACCTGAGTCGCACAGTGCTCAAAGTAAACTATGATGTGGATGTGAATTCTCTCAGTCATTCTTGTTTTTGTCTACAAGGAGGGAACCTCAACTTCCCTCCTTGTAGACCAGCATTCTCACTGCTCAATGACATCATGCAAACGTATTAGTATAAATTATGTGGAGAAGTGCTGGTTGGGAATTCCAAACACTGCTTTGAAAAATACAGATGTTATTTTTTTTTAAAGATACATATGAGCAATCCACTGCCGTTTAACCTAGTATGATGTTTTCATCCTTTAGGTGAACTGTCCTTTTTAACAAAAGGAAGCAATGCATATACATTTATTCATATGTACATTTATGCTTCATTTTCTGGAAGAAATCCCATACACATTTTAAAAACAGTTGCAAAACTGCTTTGGGGTTCAACCAAGTAGTGTTGGTGATGCCATAGGTGCTAGCCAAGTAGCATTCCATGTACTTCTCTGTTCAAACTGAACTATGTGACTTTTCCCCCCAGAACCTGCCCCAAGAGATACAGAGATTTCATTGTACAGAACTCAGTAAGAGCACCACTCTTAAAATGCTACATCAGTCTCCACTCTAGCAGGAAAACTGCTTTGCTAGAAAGGTTTCAGTAATTCAGAAAGGGCTTCCAGCATAAGAATTCGGATCCCAGGACATCAAGAAGTTAATGGAGCATCTTCCTAGTACAGAAGAAGCAAGATCAGCTTTTTCCTGTGGATCATCAATATAATAGCCAATGATGTAAAGCAAGGGTAGGGAAGAACAGCATTTTCTAAAGTTAAGAAAATAGGAACCATCCACTACCAGTTGTAACCTGTACTCCTCTCTTTGTATTTATCTACAACATTGACTAACTGAGTAATTCAGAACCACACTAGGAAGTTGTGTGTACAGAACAGCTGCTTGGTCTACCCTGAGAAACTGAGCTATTGCTGCCAGTCTAGAAATTTTGGTTTGGAGAAAGCTGTCCCAGAATTAAAACCCAAGCCACATATCTGTATCTGATTTCCACTAGGCTGCTGCTTTTATCCCAAAGGGGATATGGTCCTAAGGGGAGAGAAAGCTGAGTCTGTGTGCTGCATCCCACCCACTCCCTTTCCATCTAGTGAGTCCTTTTCCTTCATCCTTTTATACAGCGGTATAGCTGATGTTGTTTCCATTTGATTTTAGCGGAACAGAAAAAAATTTCAGCTCCTGACCCGACCTTCTTGACTATATTATGTTTTCACACAGAACAGTCTTCCTTTCCACACCTGCCCATGCATGTAACTACAATATGCGGCTCACGGTTGCCTGCAGCATTCTTCTAAACATTAGAATCTAACAGAAAAAGATGCTTCAGGAGAAAGTAGTTAGAAATAAAGACATAGCAGAAGGTAGGAGATCCTTAAGACTTCCTCTGCGTGATGTTTCTCCACTCAAAATCTTACCTCCCTTATTCTGTTCAGGATTCAAACTATCTGTCTTTGTGAACCTTCTTGGCAAAGGCACCCCTGCACTGACTGACCAAGCTAAAGGAGGACATAAACTGGCAAAATTGTAAGGGTCAAATCATATATTAAGGAATATGTGCATTTCCTGCTATTATCATGTTTTCCTTCTAGGCATACAATATCTTTAATGTACAATCAGACTTGCAAATGAAGCACATGTTTTCCTTATGATGACAAAACCAAGCAAGTTCATGCTAGGACAATCAGATGTCTTATTTCACTTCATGAAACTCCTCTTCCAACAATATGCTCACTGTAATTTGGGCCAGAGTTACAATCTCAGAGTTTTCAAAGTTCTCAAGTTCAGAGTTCACGTTCTGTCACGATTTCTTCGTGAAAAACCTGCAGACCATTTTGCAAAATATAAAAATCCTCTTTGATTGGTATACAATTGTTTCACATTTCAAGTTTATTTCAGTTGTAAAAGTGTAGGGGTTGGTGTTTGCTCGTTTTGGGTGTTTTGGAGGGTGGCAGGTTAGAATTCTGCAGTAGAAACAGAAAAATAGAGGAGGACATATCTTCGCCAAACCTTCCCAAGTTGTAGGGATGTGCACCACCACAGAATCCAGCCTTTCAAACTCTGGATGTCATGTTGTTTTTCCAGTGATTGCTTATAGCAAGGCTTGGAGGAAGTGTGACCCTCCTGATATTGCTGGACTGAACTCCCATTATCCCTTGCTTTTGACAGTGCTGGCTCCAGCTGATTGATATTGCAATCCAACGATATCTGAAGGGTTACACATTCCCACCCCCCCTTGCCTTATCATTTAGCTCAGCTTTAACAGAATGGAATGGCAATGCAAAAAGTAAACACATCCTAAATTACCTCTAGGGAAGGCTCAAATTATTACTGACAGAGGCTCACAGTGATAAAGTTTCACAAACTCTGGTACAAACTGTAGGTTCTCTAGGGTGTGGTGTCAAGGGCTGATGTTGGTACAAGCTACTGATGCTATCTTAGATGCAGATAACCAATTGTGTTATTTAATAAAGCCAGCTACAAGAAATGGTTGATAAAAGCTTACCTTTTTGTTTTCCAGAGGCTCTCACTTCTTCTTTTACTCGGGGCTTAGATTTCTTTTTCTTTAATGACTACCAAGTTCTTTTAATAAGATTTTCTTGTTCCTCCTGGAGCATGTAATTAAGTCCTTACAACGCTGGCTCCATACTCCTAATGATGTTTTTTGGTCCGGAAATAATGTCTCTCTCATTAAGAAGGAGCAAAGCCACTACTCTGTCGGGGCCTTTTCCATTTCTGCAGCTCATTACAATCAGGGAGAGGGGGGTAGGAAAGGAGGACACAGAAGGTGCACCCAATTAGAGGTAGTTTGGGAGGAGAAAACAGCAGCTTAAAAGGCAATCACAGGCTTTGAAGAAAGTCTGCAGATAGAAAATAGAAATCTAAGCAGAGAAAGCTGGACAGTGAAAACTTGTCTGTAGGCTGCCTGGAATGCCCTGTGGACAAGTAGCCTGGGGCACCCCTTTCTACATGATGCTTCCCAAGCTGGATGCATATGGTAGTTCTTCCCATTTCTATCTGCTGCACTGATATCACTTAAAAGACTGTGTAAATAAGGCTGACTGGCGGTAGCTTAAACATACTATGCTCCTAACACCATGTGTATATGAAATAAAACTGTACAAGATCAATGTTGGTAATGTATAAGAAAATTGGTTAATATTGACCACATACAGTATAATGAGGGTGCTCCAGTATTAAAGATATATTTTGATCTTGTTACTTTATTTTGGATATTTAAGTAGAATGTTGTTAAAAAGAGCAAGAATAAAAATACAGATAGCCAATAATTGGCTTAAATACATAGTCCTATCTATACAGATAACACAGAACCCAGGGAATTGTCAAAATGACAAAGCTAACAGAATACCTATGTATAAGAGAGGGCACCCAGTATTCTCAGAGATTTAATGGAACTTGACTTTACTCTTTAAAGTTAATAAAGAGAGTTAATTCATACATTTCATTCGCAGAGATATTGAACATGGGAATCTAATATGTTAGTGTATATAAGAGTTTCTCCATTTCCTGACTGAATCATTATTCATAACTGTGTATTTACAAGGTGACAGGAAGGTCATTTCTTCCTTTTTGTATTCATGCATTTGAAATAATAATTACAAACAAAAGTAAATAAAAGTGTAAAACACCAACTATGGCTCCAGAATATTTCCTTGAAAAAAAGCTTTGTACCTGAGCTTGAATTACACTCATTCAGTCTGTATCAGTCATTGTGATTAAGGGAAAAGCCAAAGACACCAAGGTGGGAATGCCAGTCTTATTGGTTAATGAGTGTCTCCATCACCCTGCAAATATTCCTAGCGTGTCAGGCAGCCCCAACCAACCATGTATGATCATCAGACAGTGCACCCTAAGTGCCAAAGTCTTTTGCCATTTTGCAGGTTTGTAACTGGGAAGAAACAACTAAGATGGCCTCTTAACGTCATGAGGAACCTGATGAACAATTGTTACTGCAAACTAAAGTTGGCCCACTGAATGAATGTGACTTGTTGAGTCAACCCTTGTGTAAGCCCCCTTGATTCAATAAGCATATTCTAGTTGGGGC
Organism: Intellagama lesueurii; assembly: GCA_037013535.1. NCBI lineage: Eukaryota > Metazoa > Chordata > Lepidosauria > Squamata > Agamidae > Intellagama > Intellagama lesueurii. The sequence goes on from JBAJHW010000002.1 coordinate 183,722,300, forward strand.
TCACAATTTGGGCTCAGTGTTACCAGTCATGAAATCATGGCCTAATTCTGATTGATAGTCTCAGTGAGAGTTGACCCATTGAATAAAATATGGAGTTGTAGATCAACAATTATGTTAATCTAGTTAAGACCAACTATAAAATTAAGTATGGTCACAATGCCATAAAAAGTAAAGAAAATACTTTCTTATACAACACATAAATAACTTATGAAATTCACAGCCACTTAATATACTAGAGACCCTGTGTGGTGTATGGATAAAATAACTGGCTAGGACTGGGTTCAGGTCCCTGCTCAGCTATGGAAACTCATGGGGTAGTGGGTAGCACCAGTAAAGTCATGCCTTAAATACCTCACATAACTTGAGAACTCTGTTAGGATCATATAAGGCTGTTCCGACTTGAGGACACATAACATAAACTAACGTAACAAATCTGCTTCCAAGAATCCAGCTTGTCCCTGGCAGCAGACACCCAGAACAGTAGGTAGAGCCTAGGAGAACCCACAAGCCAGGTCAGACTCTGCTGCTGTGCCTCTGCCTGATACAAAAGTCTGGGTCCGGTTGCTTTCTGTATGTGCCCTAGTACACAGACATAACTCTAATGAGGGAATGTGATACTATGTTTGTGTAGCACGGGACATTATGTGCATTCATCAAATGTAGGAAACTATTGGCCTCAACCAAACAATGCCTATGATGTGAGTGATGGTCTGTGGCTTGGCCTGCTTTCTATACCCCAAAAATAAACTACTTCCTGCTTTTTAGTCACAGCACACTTCCAGTCTGGACTATGTTGATTTCTGGGATTTCAGGTGTGGATGGCTTGGTAGAAGTGAACTTATAAGTCATACAATAGCTGAATGTTGTGGATGGAAAGAGCATTTTATGTGAGGTAAAGATGACTTGTAGACCAAGAAAAAGGGGTTAGCATCACCACCATTTCAGGGTGAGCTCCCCCTTCAGTCTATGAACTGTCAAAGATGTGAGTGCCACGTTTTTTAGTCCAGACAGTAACTCCCAGTCAAGAGCCTCCTCTCTTGCCAGGTTCTGCCTCGGAACCCAAATCACATGACATAAGTGTTAATGTCAAGAATGGCAGCCTTATACTCAATAATAGTAAGTTAGAAGCAAAGTATCCCCAAACTTGGGGAGAAAAGGCAATATTCTGCTTATTCACTATCATGGAAAGCAATCCTCTGGGAATTCTGCCCGGTATTATTTTGACCACTTGCAGCCAGAGACTGAGCTAATAGTGGGTGGATTTGGTTTAAAGAAATATGTGTGAGCGAACATTTCTGGCCCACCCTGAGTTGTTACTGTCTAGACTAAGATTTGTGTACTTCCCTCTAGATGGGTGGGAATGGGAAATGGTGCAATTGTGTTATCTCCCCATACCTCCATCAGTTGGAGGTGAGTTACATGATCTAGAAAATATGATTCTCAACAGAGAGTGAACAGAACAGTTTTCCTTTCTGTATTAAAGGAATGCATGGGGGTGGTGATGAGCTACATCCTTTAGTCTTTGGGGGAAAAGTTTGTGATTTGTGAAAATCTTTAATTAACCGTGAAGACTGGGTGTGGATGGGTAGAAATGGATGTTTTAAGCACATGTCTTACTTAATAAAGAGATTAGGTTTGAAAATATTCCCAGAGAAACAAGATTATCCCTGTTTATTTCTAGCATGAAAAATATAGCTGCATTTTCATGTTGCATTATCAAAGGAACATTCAATATGTTTTCGAAGGCTTTCACAGCCAGGATCCGATGGTTGTTGTGGGTTTTTTGGGCTGTTTGGCTGTGTTCTGGAGGTTTTTCTTCCTCAAATTTCGCCAGTCTCTGTGGCTGGCATCTTCAGAGGACAGGAGCTAGAACTCTGTCTGTATTCTGGTGTAGTGTGTGGGATGTTGCGTATTTGTAGCTGTGGGATCAGGGTTTTGTTCTTTTCAGGAAATTGGGTGCAATCGTTGTGTTAGACTACACAGGGAAGCCATTGAAATCTACAAACACCAGCACAGGTTCAACAAAAAAGAAGAAAGTCCAAAAATCAACAAAGCCTGGCTCCCAGCACTGAAAAATAAAGCCTGCAAAAAGATCAATGAACTCTACCCAGCCACAAGGACTGGTGATCATTGCACACAAAAGACTAGCTAACGACACCCATCAATCACAGTGACAGATAATCTCCACCCTTATCACAATAAAACGCCCATAACAAAAAACACCCTGATCACAGGAATCACCCAATCTCCTGAAAAGAACAAAACCTGATCCCACAGCTACAAATACTCAACAATCCCACACACTACACCAGAACACAGACAGAATTCTAACTCCTGTCCTCTGAAGATGCTGGCCACAGAGACTGGCAAAACATTAGGAAGAAAAACCTCCAGAACATGGCCAAACAGCCCAAAAAACCCACAACAACTGAAGGTTCAATAGTTTTATCAAATATACTATCCATGTAGTTCTGCGTACTCATCAGTAAATCCTATTGTCTTGCTTACTCCAAGCAGTGAGGGAGTAAAGCAAAACATTTAAAACAGAAAGTTATGTTTGAAGTAATACCCCCAAAAGCAGAGAAACTCAAGCCACCAATCAGCCCCACTCAAAAGTTGGATACATTGGTGATCCTTTTCCAATCTTAACGTCTATCTCATTAAATACAAGATGTGAAGTCCACTGTTCGACTCCTTAAAGGCGGGGGGACTACTTTCCTAAAACAAAGCCAATTAAATGGAATGAGGTTTCTCCCAATAAATATTGATCAATTCTGTAAGTGGTCTAGTAAACACTATATAACTACAGAGAGGACTTGGATGCAAATCTATCATTTCTAGATACAGACTGTCAAAACTGATGTTTCATTTCACGTTGTCATATCTCTAGAGACATGCTCTATAAAGAATGGAGTGGCCAGAGGGTTTATGCTATAGTGCATAGTTCACAGCCTTGGGTAACTCAGGTGTTCTTGGACTGCAATTCCCAGAAACCTTGGCCAGTACAGCTGGTGGTGAAGACTTCTGGGAGTTGCAGTCCAAGAACACCCCTGGGATACCCAAGGTTGGGAACCACTGGTGTAGTGTTTCCTTTGGTCAGAGTAAGGTATAAAGAGGGTTCATCAATGTACCCATGTTTTGAGTGAGGTCAGGAGGGGAAGACAGGGCTGATCTGTGGCCTTACCTTCTTTGCTTCAGGGGGCAAACATAATGCCAGGCTTTAAACTGAAGCCCCTACTCCTTGGGAACTGAACTATTATGTAAAGTTTTGATCCTAAGACTTAGGTTCTAAAATGTGGGAAATGGCTAGATAGAAAGACAGCATAGTTTATTTTTCTTTCTTTTCTTTCATTGAATCCCCACGAAGAAGAAAAAGCCATTCTTTGCAATATAATACTTTTGAATGTGGGGCTTTGTCTTGGCAATTTTGATCAATCAGACTTTATGGTTTCGGATTCAGGTACACATACAGATTTGGCTTCAGCTGATGTGAAAGTTAGCTTTCAAGCTGGCTCTTCCACATGATTTGCTAAGGGAAATAACTGTCCATAAAGGTTATGTTGACCTTTAATAACGTATCACGGGCACACACAAGATTTTGCATTATTTGAGTGGCCCTGGCTGCCAGATGGGCGGTATATGAATCAATCAATCAATCAATCAATCAATCAATCAATCAATCAATCAAATAAATAAATAAATAAATAAATAAACAACAACAACAACAACAACAACAACAACAACAACAACAACAACAATAATAATAATAATAATAATAATAATAATAATAATAATAATAATAATAATAATAATAATAATAATAATAATAATAATAATAATAATACAGGGTCTTATATTAATTTTTGCTCCAAAAAAACGCATTAGGGCTTATTTTCAGGGGATGTTTTATTTTACAGTCATGTCATCTTCTGGTTGATGCACAATGCTGCACAATGGTGGAGGGCGGGGTTTCACTTAACTGGGGCTTATTTTTGGGGTAGGGCTTATATTATGGGCATCGTGAAAAATCATACTAGGGCTTATTTTCAGGTTAGGTCTTATTTTCGGGGAAACAGGGTAATAATAACCATAACCTGGTGGAAAGAATGCATCTTGAGACAGTCCTCTAAGACAGTGGTCCCCAACCTTTTTAACACCGCGGACCGGTTGGGGAAGGCGGGGCACCCCCCGCGCTCGCACGCATGCACAAAGGGCGGGGGCGCTCGGGGGGGCACTCGCACACATGCGCAAAGGGACTGTGGGGGGGGAGTGTTTGCGGGGGGGATATCTGTCTCCGCGGCCCGGTCCAGCCCAGGCAACGGACCAGCACCCGGCTGCGGACCGGGGGTTGGGGACCCCTGCTCTAAGAGACATCTGTTGTTTTGTAGAATGTGATTAATCCAGCTACCCTGGTTTCATGGCAAGGGTGATGAGGACAGTAAACATTTTTTATATAGGTAGATAGATAATGAAGGTAATGTGATGTTCCGAATGGAGTGACAGACTGGGACTCAGGAGGGCTGGGTTCAAATCCCCACTCAACCATGGAAACTCACTGGGGCTGTGGAACTGATACAAACAGTCCTTAGATATCTCACTTACCTTGAAAGTGTTCCAGAGTTTTGATTTTTTGGTAAAATTCTCTTTTTGCTACACAGTAGAAGTACAGAGATCCACAGAGGAGAATAGCTACAAAGTTCATCAGAGTCCACTCCTTTCTCATTAACTGGCACCTAAAGTCTCAATAACTCACTCTGAAACATTTGTAGGAGAAATAGTAATAAAACATTTCATTATTTATACATAGTTGCTTGAAATTAAGGAGTGGTGTTTACTGCTTTCTTTACTGTGCACATATCAGCAACTAACTGAACTGATCAACAGCAATGAACTGCCACCATACGACAAAAGAGAGGATTAGAACACTCAACAGAGAGTCAGGGCTGTCTTTGAATTTCAAAAGCTGGAAGGAACAATTGGTTAGTACTGGATAGATAGACAATTACCCCAGCCCAGAAAAGTCTCTCCCAATCACTTAAACTTCAGATAGCATACCAGGTTGTGAATAAAACTCCAACAAAAGCCCTAATAGGGTGGCTATAAGTCAGTTCCAACTTGATAGCACTTAGCCTAATATAAGATAATGAAAAATCTCCCCCACCGCCATCAAGACTCATTCATTGCTTCTATGATCTGCAAACCAAAACCAATATGAACATCTGCTTAGTTTGCTTTATTTACTCAGGACTTTGCAGTTTTTTTGAGACTGTTTTCAAATTAGTTTAACACATACCACTCTAATATAGGTTATAGAATATATATACAAATAGCAGAACATTGCTTATAATAAATCATGAGCAGTCACACTGGTGATTTCACCTTGATATGAAACCTTGTGCTCATTAACCCTCTCAGATGACTAGATGCAAATGATAGAGGCTAATCTTTGGTCCTTTGCACTTAGCTCTGTGCAAAAAGAGCCATGAAGCTCAAAAGCTGACCTTTGTTTCTGCAGTTCCCTGACCCTTCAGACAAATAAAAGACATACACTGACTGGAGGTCTTGTGAGCTGTCAGGACTGGTTTGTCAACCATCCCTCAAAAAGAATGCAAAGTCAGAGGAGAGAAGGGCGACAGGACCAGACTTTGGCATAAATTGATGTAAAATGTACCCCGATCTAGTTGAGTAAATCGAAAGGGGGAAGGGGATTTGGAGAAACAACTAACAGCACGCATTGGATTTCTAGTGCTTGAGGGGAAAAAACCAAGAGCTGAAAGAGATCTAATTCATCACTGATGATAATGGGGAACCTGACCCATTGGAATGACATCAGAACTGTGATTGGCCCTAAACATTTTAACTGTTCCATTTAAAGCTCTTCATGCTCTAGCGAGGATGAAAATGTTTACAGTCAATGAGAATTCCTAGATTTTTTTTTAACTGTAATAGAGTATAAGGTTTATATGGCTCTCGTTTATGGGAATGGATGGAGAGGCACAGCCATGAGTTCCAGCAGCCTTTAACTATTTTCTCCTACATTTCCCATAATAGTAAAATGGCTTTGGAGTGCAAGCCCTTAATGTTGGTACAGACTCCCTGGTGGATGGATTGCTAGACACCAGGCTACAAAAGCTGGAAAGGAAAGAGCTTCTGGTGCAGCTGGTTGGGGAGCAGGTGTAACTAGCATGGAAAAACTGACAGGGGCTTTTTAACAGTATCGTTGGCTAGGAACAGAATCAGAAAAGCCAATCGCAGTATAAATGCAGGTTAAAGACCAGAGCCAAACTGCAGGATGACAGGTGTATTAGCAAAGCTGAAGATCAGATTCCAACAGAACTGTTGTATATCCAGCAGATTAAGGATTAAGGAGAATAGAGGATAGCACGTTTCTGGAATAGCCAGGACACTCAAGAAGGAAGGATGCATGAAGGGGTAAGAACTTCATTTCAGCTTCCACAGGGAAGGGGGTTAACATCTTTATTAGGACCAACTAAAATTCCAGAGAAGTGTGCAAGCTTGCAGGTTCTTCAGAACACCTTTGATTACATATCTAGAAACAGAGTGTCCTTAAGAAGAAAAGACTGTTTACAGACTGACACAAGCTTGGCTTACTGCACACTTGCTTCTGTTTTGTAACTGGTCAATTGGGAGACAACAGGGCTTTGTTTGCATGTTTGATGTCTCAGGCAGGTGACCAGGTTATAGCTACCCAGGTTTTAAAGAGATGGAAATAGCTATTGCCGTAATGGAAGGGTGATGGCCTTTGCTTTAATGAATGATCTAACCCTTCATCAGGCCAGCTGCTATAAACAATAATAATATGTATTACAGACAACAGCATGGTCCCTGCTGCGCTGGGTCTATTGAAGCAATGGCTGATGCAAATATCATTTGCATTTCATTTCTGTTTGATAGAAGAACCTGAGGTTTAGAAACAGATTTTCTCATATGGGGCTGGTTTGGGATTTGCACAGGAGGCAAGAGAATTTATCTCTAGAGTTCTGAAGCAGATGTTGCTGGACAGCTAGAAATACTTGGGCAAAGCCCTTCTGTAGCCAACCAGCATGCTAGCTAATACCACCCAAGCTTACCTAGTGATCCAGCTGGGGCTGTCTATCCACTACCTGTTGTAAAGTTTTGAATTTCTGGTAAAATTCCCTTTTTTGCTATGCAAGACAAGTACAGAAACCCATAAAGGAGAATAGCTATTGGTTCCCCAGAGTCCACCTCTTTCTCATTAACTGGCACCTAAAGTCTCAATAACTTGCTCTCAGTCATTTGTTGCAGAAAGAATAAAAAACATTTCTTTACTTAGAATTGTTTGAAATTATAGACTTGTACATACTGCTTTCTTTACTGAATACATACTTAGCAACCAATTCAGCAGATCAACAACAAACAAAACAACTTGACTGCTTCCAACCGAGAAAAGAGGGGGGAAAGAACATTGAGCACTCAGATGGGGCTTTCTTTGAATTCAAAGGCTGGAAGGAACAATTGATTAGTGGTGGATAGATGATCAATCCCAGCCAAGAAAAGTCTCTCCCAATTATACAAACTACAGTGGTACCTCGGTTTACAAATTTAATGTGTTCTCCCGGACGTTTCGTATTGCAAAAAATTCACAAACTGAAACGCAGTTTCCCATAGGAACACATGCACAGGGGCAGCGCTATAAACCTCCCAGGTACAATGCATCCTGGGGAAACTTGCTTCGTATTGCGAAAAAATTCGTAAACCGAGGCATTATTTTCAATGGATTTTCATTTGTAAACCAAAAATTACGTTAACCGAGGCATTCGTAAACAGAGGTACCACTGTACAGACTGCATGCAAGGTTACAAACAAAACTCCAACACTACCACCAGCTGGTAGTTTGATTGCATTCTAGCTTGTGAAGAGGTTAAATATTGTAGGCCATGCTGGCCATGATTCTGGGAGTTGTGATCCAAAAAAGAGGAACTTTTCCCAACTCTAGTTTGGGTAACCATGATAACTTCTGCAAGTGTCAGGAAACAATGTGTGTTGTATCTTAGGAGGGAGTGAGATACCCATGGTAACTTGTTTATAATCCCAGGAAGCTACTTTTCCAAGTTCTGTTTCCTCGCCGCTGTGAGATGATATATTATATTTCTGTTTAAATTACATCAAGTAACATCTGTGCATGGTCTGTTTCCTCTTTTTGGGGTTGGGGAGATAATGCATAAGTGACCTACCCCCAGTTACATAAGAGCACAGCAGTATTCTTTGGCTCTTCTTCTTTACTTCTGCAAAGGAGTAAAACCTGAAACCTACAAAGGAGACAGACTTTTCTGGTAGTGATTTGTAAGTATTCCCAAAAGTTTCATTTCAGAATAAGACCTGGATTCTTTTCCTATTCAAAATTTCTAAGATATTTAATTGAGTAATGTATCTGTTTCCAAAATGGGGTGCCATTTTGCCTCACCCTGGTTGACACTTCCTTATTTTTCAGGTGAGATTATCTGGAAGTTGAGTCATGGCAACTGGACTTCTTTCTTATTAGGTTGAAACATTTCACTACTTATCCAAGTTGCTTCTTCAGTCTGAGGAGAGTTGGTAGGAGATCCCTGATATATCCTCCACATTGGTTTCACTTCTAATGAGCCTATTCAGACCAGGGGGAAGTGAAACCAATGTGAAGGATATATCAGGGATCTCCTACCAACTCTCCTCAGACTGAAGAAGCTACTTGGATGAGTAGTGAAATGTTTCAACCTAATAAGAAAGAAGTCCAGTTGCCATGACTCAACTTCCAGATAGAGGGATAGTTGAGTATCCATGCCTCATTACCACTGTTCAGGCAATACCTAATTTGTCCTCATTAAATTTAAAATACCAGAAAGAACAACCCATAATCTTTCAGATTACACAGAAATATGGGGTCATCGCCCTAAAGAATAAATGCTGTTTGTAACTTGGCTCCCAAACAGTCTAGGCTAAGACACACCCTGGGTGTCTTGTCTGGTCAGTGCTTCCAGCTGTCATCCAGAGACCATTTCACTTACCAAAGAAACTCTGTCTCTGTCAGTTTACCACCCAAATGCAGTTCTAGGAATTATCTCCAGCAGCTTGGTTGTTATCAAAAGGCATCATTCTCATCTCAACAAATCTTTCCAAGCCCTGACAGTTGCATGGCCAGGTTCCCCAAAGCTTCATTTCGCTGGAATCAGGAGCCACCACTTGCTAATGGAAGAAGCCTTCTGCCATGGGTTATGTCAGTAATGACTCCTGTAGCTGCCATCGTCTTAGGATAGCCTAGGCTGGTACCTGCTGGATACGTTGAATGATGGTTTCTACCATCCCCGTGACCATGCTGGCTAACGGTAGGAGGTGGATAGGAATTATAGTCAAATCCCTCTAGAGACTTGAGGGTGGAGAAAGCTGTCCTAGAGTAACACACTGGCCTAAATTCAATGGCAAATCCCAATTTGAGTAGACTCCCATTGACTATTCATGTGTGGGGAAGAGAAGTTGCTTACTAGCAAGATAGCGGTCACATGCTGGTTGTGTGGCTGGTCATTTGGTTGGTACCTCATGGCACAAGGCTGGTAATGTGCAATGATCCACAGCACGTTCCACCGTTTCTCTTACAAGTGTGTAAACAACCAACAGGATTCTAACCATTGAATTAATTATGGAATAGCAAGTCAACACTTACATAAATCCCATTCCTTCAATGTCTACTTTAGCTCAGGCTACCCATTTAATTTAGACCTCTGCATCACCAATTTTTCTTTTAGCCTCTAGCTGTGCTTTTTTTAATGCAGGGAGACATTGCTGACACACTTATCTCCAGAGATTAAAAAGTTTTGTCTTTTGCTTTCTGTGGCTCGTGTTGCTGTTAAAGACACAAAATGGACAGTGATGGTGGTTGGGTTTTTTTAATCTCATAGTTTGGCAGCATTCCCTTGCTCTATTTTACAAGAGAAGTGGGGGGCATTCTAAGGAAGTGCAGTAGTTTCTGAGGTGTGTGTGTGTGGTGGCTATGCAGATGTTCCTTACTACTTGTGATTTATGACTAGAGGGCTTCCCCCTCCCTGCCTCTAAATTCACCACCTTTATGGACATAGGCACTTACTTTGGTTATATATGCTGTGCCTTACCTGGATGAGTCCTCCTCAGAAGTAGAGGATCAGGAGGGTCCAGACCAGCTGTGGGGAGATGGTGAGCCAGAGGACAAGGAGAAGGAAAGCAAGGTAGATAACAGACCTCTCCCCGCTCATGTCCCAAAGAATTATGACAACTCCGATTGTTAGAGCAAAAACAGCAAGTCAGCAGGCACACCCAGGGAAGAACTCTAACACCTGTGCTCAGAGGAGATTACCTGACGCTGAGGAAGGAGCAGGACAAGTACTATAAAAAGCCTTCCCAGACAGAGCTTGTTTGCTGGAAACAACAGCCGCACTTTGCATTGTCCCAGTTCTGGACATCTTTTGTTTCAGACTCCTTGAACCTTGAGTAGCTCATCTTCAACTCTGTTTACAGCTCACTCCCCTTTAAGTGACTGACTTTTGGCTTTTGGATGTTGACCTCAGTTCTTCTGCTACCCTTCCTGACTGACTTGTGAACACTCAGCTTTCAACTTGTCTGTTTTGCAACCGAAAAGTAACATTGCTGGCAGTTCGCCTGGTTAAACATAAGAGTTTCTCTGCCTGAGATCAGTGTTGTAGTGAAGTCACGGCTCACAGGGTCAAAGAATCATGACCCTTTTTTTATTAGAGGTGGTGATGATGATGCCATCTGCATTCCCTCTCAAGAACTTCCTTGATCCCTCTGAACTTAGCTTTTTAGTCACTCAGTTTTGGAGCACATTGGTCTCAAATGAGAAAGTGATATCCATTAGCTTTACCAAGGACCTGAACTTGGTGGAGATGAACTTTGATTCAACTCATTTCTTGATATGGATCAACAGGAGGTCTGGCTATGGGGGCCATAATCATCAAGCTCTCTGCTGCTGTAAACACAAGCTCTATTCAAGCACTCCAAAAAGGTTTGATTTGAGTGAAGGCGCAGGGAGGGACTTCTAATGCCATCCCCTGCCTATCACAGTTTCCCCCAAGAAGCCGAAGAGGAAACTTGCTATACATGGAGTTCCTACACACAATGAATGATCCTGAAAAATCAGGGTTTCTGATTCTGTGGAGACATTTTGTGTGTAGCAGATTGGCTTCTCTTCAGACTGTCCTTCACCTGGAGGCAATAACAGGCAAAGGTATTTTTTTTACTCCCCATTTCGAATCAACCTATTTTTCAATAGTTGAATAGGGTCACAGAGCAAACCAGACTCAGGGCTGGACCTTGGGATTGAGGTCCAAGACCCCTCAGCCCAGCTACCCTCCAATGATTCATGGCAACATCCTTTTTCATTTCTAAAAATGAAATAAAACATAACATTATAGTTGGGAGCAGTCAGCCCAGCTTGTATCTGGCAAAAAACACCCCCACCTTATTTTATGTTCAAATTAAATATTATAATACAATTTTTACAAAATTGTGTGTACAGTAGGACTGCTATATCTACAGGATCAGTATCCATGGTTTCAACTTGTCCACTGCCTGAAAATATTAAATAAAACCCCCAGATATATGCATTTCCAAGGTGTATTACCAGAACTGGCCACTAGTGGGAACCAGAAACTATGCAATATATAGGATTTGCTATATCTGGGTTTTCAACATCCATGGGAGGATCCAATTTATTCCTTCAGTCATGGTGGTGCAATGATTTCGATAAGTTTAAAGTGCAAACTTTCAAATGTTTGAACTTGTTCACGTTATTGCTGTAATATATTAAGCTTGCAAAAGCAATTGGAAGATATAAAACAGTGGAGAAGGGAGAGAAATGTTAGTTGCATGCTTCACATCAGAAGTATCACAACGTTACCATCTAAAGCAGGGGTGTCCAACCTTTCACCTTCCCTGGGCCACATTAGAAGATGAAAATTTGGTTTAGGCCGCACATAAAATAAAATATTTGGTTTGGGCCGCACCTATTGATGGGGACGGCGCAATGCAGTCATGCAGCTCCCCTCCCCTCCCGCTCCTTCCTTCCCTCTCTCCCCCCCTACCTCTCTCTCTCTCTCCCTCCCTCCCTCCCTTCCTTCCGAACTCCCTCCCTTTGCACTACAAGATGTGGCCTCTCGGAGCTAATATAATGGATGGGGCGGGTGAAGCGCGCTGGCGTCACCGTTGTGATGTGCTCCGGCCGCAAGCGCCGGCAGTGTAACTTGAAACTTTGGAATTTCTTAAAAAATAAAAAATTGCACTGGGCCGCATTACGAGCCGACCTGGGCCGCATGCGGCCCATGGGCCGCGGGTTGGACAAGCCTGATCTAAAGTAAGACCTTTAAATCCAAGTTCTAAAATTACCTAGCTACACCTCTACCTAAATTGAACCAGGCTGGAAAGTAAGTGGGAGTTTTTATCTTAGGGTAAGAACTTCTAAACCTTGATGGTGTCAGACTGCAAGCCCTCACAAATAATGTTCCATAACATGGTAAGGAAACATAGGAAACTGCTTCAGAATGAGTCAGACCCTTAGGCCATCTTTGTAGTATTCTGAAATCTGATTGGCAACAACGGCTTTCCAGGGTTTCAGGCAGGAATTTCCCCAGCCCTACCTGTTGGAATGCTTCTTGCATGCAAAACATGTGCTCCACTCTGCATTGTGCTCCTTCATTATGCTTGGACATTTGACTGAAACCACCTCAGGTTTGCAGTGGAGGTACTTATGCAAAGATGTATTATTTTGTGTGCACAATACCGCAAAAGTGTGAGAATACTTTGCTCCTATGCTGCTTCCAATTAGCTCTTTTCTCTGGAATTAATATACTTTGTTTACCCAAACAAAGGTGTTTCCAAATGGAGGACCACTCACAGTACTGTAAGCATTTGATCATTTTCTCCTTGACCACACTCCATGTGATAAGAAAAAAGATGAAAGAAAAAAACAACAGTCTCCTTTGAAAAACAAGGGAATGTTATGAGTGAAATACCATGATATCCAATAAAATTAAGTAAATGAGGCAGGACAATGATATGAAATCATCTGAAATCACTTACAGATTTTATAGACAGTTTGGTTCCTGTAGCCTGGTGTTTCCTCTCTTCTCATACCATTTTTTCCCCAAAACTAATTCATCACATATTGTTGGGGGGAGGAAAATGCAATTGCAGCATAAGCCTGTATACGGAGAACTGAATAGGGCTACTGGAGCGTTTACTGCTAAAAAGAAGGGGATGAAAGAAAAAACAGTGAAAGGAAATGTGTAATGAAAGTATTTTCTCAGGAAAGGAAACAAAATCTAATTAAGGAACAGCTCGTCCCTTACCCACAAACCACCTGAACAGGAACTGATAAAAGGGGGCAGAACAGGCCAGGAAGAAGCTACAAATTAGCGTTGCCAGGGGGCTTTTGGTGAAGGGAACGTGCATGTGTGTAAGCAGTGGAGAAGGATCTTGGCTGTGGGGAAGGGCATGGGTTATCACAGGAACATAGGAAGTTGTCTTACACTCAGTCAGACCCTTGGCCCATCTAACCTGGCACCGTCAGCTTTGAGTGGTAGAAGCTCTCAAACTGTTTAGGCAAGATTTGATCCTAGCTTAACCTGGAGATACCTTGGTTATCCTTGGTGGCTTGGCGTCCAAATACTGTTGTTGTTGTTTAGTCATTAAGTCGTGTCTGACTCTTCATGACCCCATGGACCAGAGCACGCCAGGCCCTCCTGCCTTCCACTGCCTCCCGGAGTTGGGTCAAATTCATGTTGGTAGCTTCGATGACACTGTCCAACCATCTCGTCCTCTGTCGTCCCCTTCTCCTCTTGCCTTCACTCTTTCCCAACATCAGGGTCTTTTCCAGGGAGTCTTCTCTTCTCATGAGCTGGCCAAAGTATTGGAGCCTCAGCTTCAGGATCTGTCCTTCCAGTGAGCACTCAGGGTTGATTCCAAATACTAACCAGTTCCAATTCTGCTTAGCTTCCAAAATCAGACACAACTGCATGTGTTCCTGCTCTGTTTGGTATGGTAGAAAATTATAGATCCTAGAAAACTAACTTCCACTTTTAAAGCATATCACTGGATTTAAGGAACACCCAGAGAAGGTGGGTTAAGCAACTTATATATGATAACATCTCAGCAGCTCCTGGGAGAGACAGCTCCCAAGACTCTCTCGGGGAAGTGATGAGAAGTTGCTGTGAAGTCTACATTAATTTTGTCTGGGTTTTTGCATCCAAGCGGAAATCCAGGGAAGATTGATGAATTCTTCCCACCCCTTGCAAGCTGTAGCAAATGCTGACTTGTGCTTTCAGATGCAATCTTGAATGCCTCTTTGTTTAATGTTGAGTGAGAACATTATCATTTGTTCTGCCTACTGCAGATCCCTTGGAGGATTTTCTTGTCCATTTCCCTTCTTTTTAATTCCCAGACATTTCAAAGCAAGACGCTCTTAACCAAAACTGTCTATAATTTGCTTCAGACTTCCAATTGCAGATTCCTTCTGATGTTTATGTAACCCCATAATTAATTCAGTCACTTCCAATTTGCTAAACCTGCCGAAGAGAGCTATATAAATGTAGATGGCTAATAGGCAGAAACAGGGATTCCTAGGTGCCAGCAACAGGCATACCAAGCAGAAATAGGCCTTTTGTGATTGAAAGGGAGTTGACATTGACAGAGTTGCAACAGGGAGCAGCAAGACCTAAGACCAATGTGTTCACACTTTGTGTCTGCTTAAGTGTGGGGTTTAGGAAAAATTCTGCTGGATGCATGAGCACATCCACTTGGAACAAAATTAAACAGGATTTATTCTCAAGTTACTGTGTACACTGCTGAAATTGCAGCCTGAAGATGTAGATTTGTCCAGCAATGTATTTATCTTGGTTTGAAGTCATTGCTTGCATTAATGCTGTATTGGGGAAATCCCTGATATTTGCAGATGTACCGGTACATGTTCTCTTAAATTATATCCCTGTCCTACGGGGGAGTCTAACAAATGGGCAATGAAATTGGACTTTATGAACCCTTATGGTGGCTAAAAGACTTATACTTGAAGCTCAGAAGGATAAACATCTGCTGCACAGTGCTCAGATTTGCTAAGGCTAGCTACATTTGAACATATAGCACACAAATGCCAATTTCATGAGGACATTTACTTTGACATCTGGAAGGCCTACACTGATTTATATGCTCAACTTCAGATGTATGTAGTGATTGTTACAACTATATTCATGTAGCAAGTTTACAATGGTGGTTTACAGTGAGGACTAATATCGTTGTATTTACTGTTATTATTTTTTGTTCTTTTTTGTTTTCTTCCTCTCTCTCTTTTTTAAAGTTTAATCTATTTTATCTATCTTTTTAATGTTAAATCTGCAAAAACAAAAAATATATGTAAAGAAAGATTCCAGCCTAAATTGTAGATCTCCTGCGTCATGGTCGAGATAAGCCCCAGCTACTTTTTAAGATTTTGAAAGATATATTGATACATTGAGAGAGACATCTCCTCCTCGCCTAGCAAGGAAAGGAGATGGTACATTAGGAAAGGAGGTGGTCACAGTGCTACAGAAAGCTTGGTAGGAGCCCTGAGGCAACTAATTTTAAAGACCCTTTGTTTTCTTAACAAAGGAAACATTTGTTCAAACACTAAAGAATTAAGTTGATGTGAGAGGTTCCTGATAATGACAACTTTCTTGCAAGGCAGGAAGCACAGACAGAATGGTGGGTGGTATGGCTTGATGGGAACTGGATACAGGGATTAGAGCATGGTGGTTTGTCACCCTTGAAAAAAAGGTGGGGAGTGGGCTGAAACAACCAACCTTGTTAATGAACCCTAAGATTGGCCAGGCTAGTGATTCTCAGCTGATGGTTATGTACTACCAGCGGGACACTGAAGCCATACGGGTTGGACATGAATTTTCATAGCAGTTGCTAAGTATTTGCCTCCCTCACTCCCCATGTTCTCCTGCAAGTATAACATGCCATTTCCTGTTGATCCCACCTGCCATGGAACATCCATTCATAAATCTACGTATGCTGTAAAATGATAATTATAATAACCATATATACATCTGTGACCATGCAGTCCCTGCCAAGTGCTGGGGCAGTGGGCAGGACTTCCTCTGACATAGTTTCTATAAAGTCTAGACTTACAGATTGTATTGAGGCCAGGGAGTGCGTACAGAGAAAGAAGCAGTAACAACCCCCTACTGACCTGTCAGTCCCACAGGGTAGGGTGGGCGGGTGGGCTGAGTTATCAGCACTAGCCTCCCAAGTTGCTCAGTCCTTTCCAGTCCCCAAGTTGTCTTCACAGGGGCTGGGGTCTCTATGGTCTGCAGCCAACCTCGCTTCAACACCTGCCCCAGCCAGCCAATGCCCCGTAAGGATGACTTGTTTTACAGACTCTCAGTCACTGTTTGGGGGGCCCTAATTCCACCTGGAGGTGCCACTGCTGTTACTTCTGCCTCTTGCACCTCCAGCACCTCCTGTGGGTCAATGTGGAGTTGGCATACCCTTTCAGACACTAAGGCCTCCAATGAGCAGCAGGGTGTGGGAGTAGTCAAGAGAGTGTTAGATTGAGTCCTCCTTGGACTCAAGGGCCTTCTAACTCTCTGACCTGCTCTCCTCCTCCCATCTCCCATTCCTCCTTCAACTGCCCCACCATCTCCTCCTCCCCACCCTGGGCCAGTCAACCCATGTCTGTGTAATCCTGAGGCCAAGTAAATGTTATTTTTCAAATCACCGGCCAGGCTGGCTGACATTTGAGATTTATGGGAGATGTAGTCCCAAACATCTGAAAAGTACCAGCAGACTAATCTTTTCCCTAGGTTTTGTGCATTTACATATGGGTTGAAAATGCACGGAAAAACTGTTTTCTCTACTTCTCAGACTTTTGACTCAAATATACCAGTCTCTCCTCACTCCAGCTGACATGAAAAACATTACATTGCTATGAAGTACAGATGAAAAACCACCCATGATGTCCCCAGTGCCAGTTTGTGGAGCAACAGGTCGTGGCCTTGCTGGCAGCAACTCTCTGGGATCCATTTATCACCTCTGGCCAAGATTCCACATCAATCATGGCTTCTTCCCACCACCCTTCCCTTGCTCTGGCATCCCCTCTGGCCCCTTTCCTTCCACCTGCTGTGCTGGAGTTTGGAATCCTCTTGCTCTCCATTAATAGTCTTGCTTTTCAAATAAACAAAGATTAAGAACCAGTCTCTGAGTGGTAGCCTATAAATCACTGCTGCCACTTTGGATTTGGGAAGAGGGAAGGACGAAAAGGGATGATGCAAGTGAGAAAGGGAGAAGAAGCTATTGTATAGCTGACACGGGCAGCCTTCCAGGAAGGAAAAAAAGAGGTATGGTGAATGAGCAGGGAAAAACCAAGGACTAGTATTCATCCGATACTTATATTTTTAGACTATCATCAACAGTGTATATGACAGGTGTGAGACTATTGGTGGCGTGGAAGTAATAGAATCCTGGTCACGGCTCGTTTTATGTGAAAGAAGACAGTGTGGCCATACTGTAGATTCTACTGACAGCATGGCACTGCCTTCCATATCCCTCCCCTGTCCATATTGGCAATGAGGGGCTTGGCAGTATCTTTTGTGGGCGGGTGTGAAATCAACGGAGGGCAGCAGCTCAATTGGAAAAAAAAACTACAGTCCTCAGCATTGCTGTATTGTTTGGGGGAGTCAATGACCACCAAAGCGGATGATTCTGATTCAGTATATGGTAGTTTCATGTGTCTTTAAGGGGTCCGAACTCTACCACAAGCTTACTGCTGAAATAGGGGCTTTTGTCTACCCGGAGGAATGTAGATTGATCCTGAAAGATGGAGGCAATGGCAGTGTGACTGATCAGTAGAAGGAGGCATCAATTTCAGAAGACAGAAATTGTGTGGCAGCAATAGAAATTTCATGGCTCTTCCTTCTGAGCCACTTGAGTATTTGTTCCCCTCCATAGGGAGAACTTGTATACTTTCATAAATTGTCCTTGCTTCCCCAAGGTGCGGTGGCAGGTGCCCTTCCATTGCCAATATTTCAGCTGTGTTCCACTCAGCGTTTCAATGTGGAAAGCAAAGCGAGTGCCCTCTTGAACTTTGCCTCAGGTGGCAGAATGCCAAGGCCTAGCTCTGGGTTCATGAATAATCTGTCATGTTTGCTTCCTGCCCTGCACTTGCTCTGTGCTCATAGCATCCTCTGGCCAGATCTATATAGCTTAATTACTAGTTGGGGTGGAGAGCCTAATAGTGGAGGGCAATCTGGTCAGTCTTCAGCTCATGTAAACTAAAGCCTATTTCCTTTCTGAGCAGATGTGCATCTTTCCAGAAATGCTTCAGATACCAAAGCCAAAGTTAGGATGCCTTGAAGATTAATTGATTTAACACTGGATCTGCTCTGGAAGGTGGTGAGGGCCAGTCCTCAATGAGGCCAATGTTTCTGGGAAACAAGTGTGTGTGGGGGGGAAGGGGTGGGGTGCCTATACTGTTGAAGAAACCATCTGTAGCTTTGGAGAAAACTTTGTTTTGTTAGCAGACTTTTAAAACTGTGGGTGGCTGTAGACATCGTTGCACCATAATAACATTTCCACCATCTTGAGTCTTCCCTCCGTCATGGGTTTTTCCTCACAGCGTTTTGTGGGCAGTGGTGGAGTTGTTTTCAGCACACTTTGATGAGTGTTCTAACCGCAGCTTCTAAGGAAAGAGCTTTGCTCGAGGGGAACAAGGTAAACCAATGTCTTTATGGCAAAACCTTAATTCAAAAGGCTGTAGACAAAAAAGAAATGGCTGGGCTCCCTGGAGATGTGGAAACAGGGGTTCTGCTCCCTCCCTGCCTCCCTTGCCAGCTTGTGGGCTTTGTATCTGAATAACTATCCCTTCTCCCCTTCAGGGGGAAAAAAAACACACACACCTTCAAATGATTCTTTCTCCAACCCACTCATCCACCTTGCCCCTGCCTGAAAGATTTAAATGAAACAAAAAAGAGCCCAGAGCCCAGAGCTGCCACTGTGAACCTGCCTTTCATGTTTCCTGACAGTGTCAAAATGTTCCCTTCATTTTTGTTTTTCCCAAACCGTCACTGCTTGTCTCCTTCCCCTGCTCACGCCCTTGATCTTGAAACCTTTCTGAACCCTGGAGAAAGGGTTTGTTTTGTTTCTCTGGTTGTTGCTATCATGTTTCTTTACTGTTTACTTTTCCTTTTAAAAGTGATTGAGAACATCTCACGAGGGTTGGCTCTACCATTAGTCAAAGTGAGGCGGTTGCCTCAGGAAGCGGATTAGAATCTGTTAGGAAAAGGAAGCAAAAGGTTTGCCATTTAATCTGTTATTGTTGTATTTTTACTGCCAGGGAAGGGGTGGGTAGGGAAATCATGCAGGATTTTCTACCTCAGGTATCGAGGTACGGGTGTTATGTACAGTACCTGGAGATTTGCTATGTGCTGTGTCACTTGCAGCAACCAAATGTCTTGATCTGATCTTATTTATGCCCACAAAGCAAGCCCACATATAAGAAGGGTGAATTTTAAAAGCAATAAATCACAGACTTAGTTTTCCTGTTCTCGGGCACAGTTTCAGGTCCAGTCATTTTGACCTATAATTTCTGTCACATCAGCTGCAATGTTTTTTTTTTTTTACTCATAATTTTCTTCCAGTCAGGGCCTTCCTGACTGAATGAGGTAGCGGCCACAGGCAGCAGATTTGGGGCATCATGAATGTATATTTTCTACTGAAATATTTATTTATTTGTTCTTCCCTCCCTCCCTCCATCCATCCCTCCCCCACCTTTCTCCTTAAAAGACCCAAGGTGGCTTACATCATTAAAAGGCAACATTTAAAAGCTAAATTTATTTATTTTATTTATTTATTTAATTTATATCCCACCCATCTAGACAAAAGTCTACTCTGTTAAAAACAGTAAGTATACAAATATTTAAAAAGAATTAAACAAGTACTATATTTAAAAAAACAGTTTAAAAAAATCAGTACTAAAAACACATTTAAAAACAACAGAGCACAGCCATCCATTTTAAAAACCTCTCTCTTAGACAGAGAGCCACTAAGGTAAAACCTGCCTGAAGGGAAAGGTCTTTGTCTGTTCGTGGAAGGACAGCAAAGATGGGGCCAGCCTGGCCTCCAGTGGGAGGGAGTTCCAGAGTCTGGGAGCAGCGACAGAGAAGGCCCTCTCCCATGTGCCCACCAAGCGCACCTGTGAGGGTTGTGGGACAGCGAAAAGTCTCCCCTGATGATCTTAATGCAGGCTCATTGTGGGAGATGTGGATTTTTAGATAACTTGGACCCAAGCCATTTAGGGCTTTATAGGTTTAAAAAGGCACTTTGAATTGTGCCTGGAAAAGGATTGGAAGCCAGTCAAACTGCTGTAACATGGGAGTTATATGTTCCTTGTAATCAGACCCAGTTAACAATCTGGCTGTGGTGTTTTGAGCCTACCGGAGTTTCTGAACACTTTCCAAAGGCAGCCCCATGTAGAGAGATGGTTGTTCCAGACTGCTTTTAAAATATGTGCTTTTTGAAAAATATTATATTTTTAGCTGAGACAGGCACTGCCATTCTAGCTTGTATGCCAAATTAATTTGATGGGTTTAGGGCATTTTTCACCTTTACTGGGATGGAGGAGAGAACACCTTGGCATTTTATGGTCTGCTTAATATATCAAAAGATCTGTGGACAAGCCTGCTGTCATCAGTTTAGTGCTGATGACCTTTCTAAAAAGTGCTTCTTTCTTTATATGTTATAGTCTATTACCGATGGCTATTCCTAGATGATTTTATTTTAAGTTAGGCCCATCTTTATCTCATGATTGTCACTCTTATTTCTGATATATATGGTGATGACCACATCAAACAGTTGACCAGTGTTTCATATATGATGGTGTGCAAGCTATTTTCTTAACTTACAAAAAATAAAAAAGTGACACAAAATCTACCCTGAAGATGGGGGGAGGGGGAGAAACCTTCAAAGTGCAGCTTTAAGGTCTTGCAAAACATTGCTAATATAGAACCACTGTGCTCAAATTCGGGTGAACTGCTTTGTAAAGCTACACCACACAATGTGAGAGGGATGATTTTTTTCTGTCACATTTATATTGCATCATTCTTGTAAATCACTTAGGGAAAATTTTAGATAGCCCATGATTAGCATAGGGAAACCCTTAAGCATTGAAAGCATCTCTGTGCATGGCAGGAGTTTCTCACCTCATATAATTTCCAGATTTGCTTGCTGTGTATTACAAGTGGTCTTCATAACGTAAGCACAGGATTCCTTTGAAGTCTGATTTCTCAAACACGAGAGACATTCTCATTCACATCTCTCTAACACAAATAGCTTTCAGCTCTAATTATTTGTTATCAGTTGTACTTGTAACATAACATGTCTGGATGGTGCTGGGTTGGAAAAAACTGCTCTAGCTTTCCCATCAGCGCTTTTAACAGGACCCTCGTGCAGGAGCTTGGCAGGATTTTGAATGGTTACAGTTCACAGATTACAAAGTAGTTAGGTACTAACTACACAAAGGATCATAAGTAAATCCTCACAAGAGGGCTTTTGGCAGCACTCAGCTTATGTTTACACATCCCTGAGAGCTTGCCCCTGCTGACCCTTTTATCCTAGCTAAGCCTGGTTTTCAGTCCACATGATGTGCATTTACCATCTCTTTTCTTCCCCCACCCCTTCTTGCATGGCACTCAAATCAAACTGCTGTAATTTCATATATATTTTTCAACTGCACCTATCACTCAGAAGCACTTAAGATTATTTTGAAACTGTGAGATTGGACTGGACTGGACTGAAAGCTCAGACTACCTTTCCTTGTTCAAATAGTAGAGCAAAACAATATAGTATTATATAGACAGTAAAATATGTAATTTATTATTATCATCTAAATTTATATACCACCCAATTAGTGCTGGCAGGGAAAGCTGCTTCTGGAAAAGGGAGCAGGGAGTAGAAGGCAGCACAACATCCAGTGCTTATCATTTTTCTCTACTCACCAGTTTCCCTGTCACAACTGCCCATATTCCAAGCACCCCCACACATACCTTATAGAGTTTCAAATGTGGAATAGCGAGGTATGGAATTTTCATTTGGGTTTTAAAAAACCCCTACAAATCCCATCGTTCTCCATTCTGGCAGTTCCACCTGACAGACCCACACCTAAAAACATCTAAATGTGGTTCACATTTAGGGAAGGCTTTGGGGCAGGGAAGGCTTTGGGGCTCAGCATATGTCTAGTTATGTCCTAACTTTCTATGCAAAAAGAAAAGCTCCCAGGTAGCTCTGGAGCAGGAACAGTAAGTTTGGGCAGAGTTAGGCCCAAAGCTGGCTTTTCACCCTGAAGGCACAGTGAGGAATCAAACTCCTGACCTCTGATCCTGCAGCTAGGTATTTGATAAGGATGTGAGTACACTGGCTCTGTTGTGATTTAACTCACAGCCTGTAAAATCACAGTCAGTGCTCACACAGGGGCTGCGGATTGATTTGAGAGTTCACCACTCATACTGGAGGTGATGTGATTCACATTCCAGCCCACAGCTCCCCCTTCTTTCTTTCCTTCCTTCCTCTGGTCCTTCCTCTGCCAATCCCTTTAGAGCGTGTAAATGCAGGAAATAATAATGATGATTATCCAATGATAAAGTGATAGGGCAATCTAGTGCTTATCTTATATATGTGAGAATTTTTTTTAAAAGGGGAGGAGGACAATTTGGAGATAGGAAAGAATACAGCAGAGTATTCCCTTGGTCCTGAACATCATACACCAACTGCCTATGTCAATTAAACACCACCTACAGGCACTAGCATCCCATCTTTACAAGAACGTATGACAACTAACCACACGGGAAAAACTCTGTTCAAATCGTTACCGTCAGAAAAGGTAGAAGCCCCCCAGCAGCAGAGAAAAAAAGCCACCTTGGGAGCAAAAAAAAGGCTGGACTGATTCAAATCAGCTTTGATGTCACACAGTCAGTAAAAAATACTTTCAATTCACCTATTTTATAAGCGGAGCAAATCCCTTGGTATTTGACCATGTTGTCACAGCCTCTTGCTGAACTATCCAGCCCAAGATCAGATAGGTGGCCTTTTATACTCTGAGCATGAGACATTGATGCCATATTCGGGGTGTCTGAAAATGCTTAATCCTTCCCAATTTCCCCCCTAAACCCTCCTGTTTCGACACTGGGATTTTAGTCTGACTGAGGACTTATTTTCTGTTTAAAAGTTTACGGATATCAACATGGACTGCAGATATAATTCATATTTACTAAATTTCTGTTGTGCTATAACATGACATTTAGGATTACCAAGTCACTTCACCTGTTTATGTGTTTATAAACACTGTTTACCAGTGTTAATAATGCATTTTTTATAATCTGCACCCCATTTCACTCTGACCCCAATCCAGAACCATGATATTGTGTAGATGAACCTGTAGCTATTGTACTCTATGGCTGAAACCCAGTAGTAAGTCACAACTAGAGTAGGCCAATTGAATCAGTGGAACTTGTATAGGTGTTGACTTACCAAATCTCCACTGATTCAGTGGGTCTGCTCTAGTTGCACCTTATTGCTGGATAGAAGTCTGTGTGCCTAAGGAGGTGGAGTGTAATCCATAAGAGCTCACAAAGAAATAAACATTTTAGTCTTGAAGGTGCCACAAGACTTTGTTAATTAGGACAGCAATCCTTATGCTTTTAAGATCATGAAAACCAATCTATGCTTTAGCCTTAAAGAATGGTACAAAATGAACCCCATTTGGTGGTGTCTAGCTCTCATTACTGCACATTCACAGGTGAAAAATGCTAAAGTATTAGTTTGAATAAAAGGGGAAGGGGAAGGAAGTGAAATCTGATTTGAATTAGGATGGAGAAAGAATTCCCATGCAGGAGAATTTTGAATTTTCTGAAGTCTGCACTTCCTTAGCTGACAGGACTTTGGTAACTTACAAGTATAGAAGAAACAGCTTTTAAACATTTCTACTGCTCCCCAAAAGAGGCTACAGAGCATGGCAAGGACAAATCTTCTACTTCCTGCAGGGTCTAGGAGGTTTCCACTCTGATTCTTCTCTTATTCAACATGACTGTGGATCCACAAAAGAAGATCAAAATGTAGGGTTGTGTTTTCCCAGCCTAAATGTTTAGAAAGATGAATGCAATGCCAACTGACCGAACCTGAATCAAGAGAGAATTGTCTATAAGCTGTACAACTTGTGGAGATGATGAAGGGCATTGGGACTGTCACTGTTGACAAGGTTCAGCCACCTCTTGACATTCAGCTTTGAAGCCCTGATGGATGCATTAAGGGGTTCAACAAGCCTCAATGCCAGGGAAAGCCAGTGGCCAGCAGTGCTTCCTACCGGATAAGCAGACTGCATCCTTTGCCTTTGCCTCCACACTCCACAGCCTAGCAACTATCATTTGTGCCGTTGCAATTTCAGGGCTATGAATGAGATACATTGTAATTCTGTTTAAATTATTTAAAATTGTTTCTAATTTTGGATCTGTCCATATAAATTAGCATTTGCCATGCATTCCTCCTCCTTTTTGGTGATGTGTAAGTAAGCAGCCTAGCTGGTGCAATGTCCTCAATGAGGCTGTGGCCTACTTTCTGCAGCAGGCTGCCAGATGGGAGACCACATTACACCAGGTTCCCATGTTTGGCATTTGGCTTCTTGAGGCTCGTGCTGCCTTTGCTTGAAAAAAGCTTCCACATCTTTCCATAGCCGATTTAGAAACAAAAGGTTGGTCTTCAAGTAAAAGCTACGTCGGGCTCCCACCCTGCCTGTCCCAACTCAAGTGGGTTGCATTTTCCTATGGCTGCAAATGGTCTTCCTGTCCATCCACAGAAGATCAGTGATGCCTTTCTGCAGAGTGCCCCTGACTGAATCTGGCTCCCCATTTGAGTATAAGTGTTAGAGCGAACCACGAAGTACACCTAATGACAGAGGAACCAGAGGGCAAAGCTGTACATTCTCCAAAGCTGAGCACCCAGCCAGAAGAAGATTTCCTATTCAAACCCTCGAGAGGATTTCTTGGAACAAACAGCATAAATAAGGGCTGCTGGTTACCAAATGGCTATGCTGAGTGATGGTCCTTAGGGCATTGTCTCCCAGAATTGAAGGGGGAAAGAAGAGCAGCAGGAGGATGCCACTTGTGAGTTATTCCCTTCTCTCCTTTGCAAATAAACACAGATGCCAGAAAAGATCAGCCCTCTCGCATGAAGCACATCTTTCCCTCCCTCCCACTCCTCTTCGTCTTAGGCGAGCGAGACTGTTTAGATGACAGCTGTGGGAAAAAAGGAAAATGCTTAAAAATGTGAAAGGACAAAAGCAGCTGAAGACATTTAGAACCTCTAAGCTGCGCTGCACTTTCTCTTGCTGTATTTGCTTTTGTTGGAAAGACAAGGGAAGGCAAGGCAGACATCTGTTGCCAGAAGTGCTTGAAATGATGTTGTTTGTGCTGCCATAAAAGCAAAACAAGCTTGATGTCTTTTGCTAACCTTACGGCTCCTGGTTCCTATGATTGCTGTTGCAATGCCTGCTCACAGCTTTTCCCCCTTGCTGGTGGTACAGCCATCAAGCACCCAGCTTTCATAGCCTATATGCAATCTCCTCCTCCAACTGTACCTAGAGCTTGTTTGTAACACGCTATAACCCCACAAATAAAGCTCATTCATCTGTCTTCTCTGATTCCACTTGCATCAGTTGTTCAGATAACACACCTAATTTGCAGACCAATTTTCTTCTGTCAAGTGTGGGTCAGTGGGCAGTTCAAGACAATGCAAGGAAGCTCTTTTGATTTTGCCAGATCTTCACTTCTGTGGTTTCATGATTCCTCGTCTTTTTAGCCATGATCTCCAAGCCCATCTATGCTGCTATACGGCTGCTAAATCATATCTACAGCACAGACTTCACATGGTGTTGAACCTATTTCGCCAGGGAATCCTGGGAATTGTAGTTCTGTAAGAGAGCTTGGGATCACTCACAGAATTTGCAATCCTCTCTTGCCATCCCACTTCCCATGATTCTTTGGAAGAAGTCATGACTGTTCAGCGGGTATAGAAGAAAAGGAGCATCTCTATAGTTTTACTCCATTGTACTTATATATTTTTTTCTTACACTATCATTTAGTTGTAATACACTGTCTCTAAAAAGTTATGTCCTGGAAAGACCTCTTATGTGTCCCTTAACATAACCTTGGAAAATAAAGTTAAACTGAGACCCAGTTCTCTGAAGAGTCCACATTATGTTTTGTACAGATCGTATGACAAGGGCTAGACAGGACCTTGGCGTGCTATAGAGGCTTTTCATCCAAATGGCTGTCGGTTGTTTTTCTTTCTTTTCTTTTTTTTTTAATGTTGCTAATTCTTTAGTGATGAGTTATAGCAAATTCATTCATTCATCCATTACAGAATGCCTCAGGGACCTCTAGCAGAAGCTGACCATGCTATCCATAAAGCTAACTACACACTGGCAATCCTGTGAGGACTTATGCAAGAAATTCCTATTAGGCTTCATGTCAACACCAGAAGGCCATGTTCCTACACAGACTCCCAAGTGAAGTAGTAAGGGCAAATAGGGCATCATAGCTTGTTTTCTCTCTCTCTCTCTCTCTCTCTCTCTCTGCAGTCTGGCCCTGGCCCCTTAATTTGGGTAGAAGTCTGTATCGCCCCATTTATGAGGGAAAACCTTTCCAGCTGAAGGACCGAATTGCTTCCAGCCAAGCATTTTGCAGGCCTCACCCAACACAGAGCGTTTTCCTCTAGGAAAGGGCAAGTGGCAGGCAAAGTCAACTGAGCTGCTGATGTAAGGACTCGGGAACCACTTACCTTCCCTCATTCTCTTCTCTGAGAGGACAGAGCTTCTTGAAAGTGTCTCACTGGAGGACCTCATGGACCAGATAGGCCAAGGACAGCCCTATAGGGCTACCAGGGCTTTTGCCATGAGACACAGGTTTTGGGGTTCATTCTCTTAGTCTCAGCTTTACTGACTCATATCCCAAGGAATGGGATTCTGATGACATGACAACCCTGATCTGGTTCAAGGACTCATCCTGACATACTTTGGATCCCCCAGAGATCTAGCAGTAGATCCACTTTTACTATTGTCCCGGCTTTAGTTTAGAAAACAGTGTTCCTTTCCCTTTTAGAGACACGCTTGCTTCCCATTTCAGGTCTTCCGCCCGCAAATCCCTCCCAACAGGGTCAGGGAGGCAGGCCCTTGGTGGCACCACTTCACTGTCTATGAAGGTCTTTCCTATATTTCCACCTTGCCCATTTATCTCTTGTACATACTCTTTTGCAATAGTTGCGGATCTGCTCTGCCCGACATCACAAGGGCTTGTCCTTAGCTATCAGGGTTTTACCCTAAGATTGCAGAGAAAGGGGCGCTGTTGGCTTGGCAGCACTACTTGTGGTCTTGAGATTACCTAGCCTGGCCTAAAAATTAGAACTGGGTGTTTGGAAAGGTGGTCCACAAAAATACTGGATTTTGGCAAAGGAAGCATTCCTCCTCATCCTGATTCCAGAGATGAAATGACATGTTTTTCTGTCTGAGCCAAAGGGCAAGAATGCCCATAGGGGTAGAGAACAGGCTCTATGGCAAACACAGCTTTGTCCTCCTGTAGAGAGGAATACCCCTGGGACTCAGGAGACGTAGTCAGGGAGTTGCTGGCCCCCTCAAGACATCGGCTGCCTGTAGCAGTTGCCTCACTCTGCTTAATGATAGGGTCAGCTGTGCACACACATCATGTCATGTATGAAACAGGAGCTTCACATAGAGACCCTTTTAAAAAGGTATCTAATTTGTTCTTCTTCCCCTTGTGTGTAGCTTTTGCATCCAGGGTAAGAAGAATTTAGAACAAGGCAAGGAAAGAGCAGAAGGGAAGGCACAAACATCTCCTTCAACACACAACCAGAGCGGTTTATTCTTTTTTCTCTCTTTTTAATGTGTTTCTTCGAAGACTGCCAACAAAAACTTATTTCAGAACAAATTATCTAACTGGCTGCATGCACACCACTATTGAGTTATGTGCCTGGTTGTGCTGCATGCTTGAAATCTTTCCCAGTCCCAGATATTAAAAAGATTTCTGCACTGCTGAGATAAAGTAGTTTGGGACGCTGGCAGACTCCAAGCAGGAATAATCCCTCCGGGAAGTCAAAAAGTGGCACAGTTTCTGGTGGCTACTCGTGCTGTTTCTGCTTGTGTGCTGCTCGAATTGCCAGAGCTCTTCACCAGATGTATCAGAGAAATGAATTAGGTCGAGTGACGCAATGGAGAGGGTAGTTTGTCTGGAACATCACCTCAGTGCTGTGTATGTTGCGTGAGAGTAAACAATCGTCCTGACGGGTCGGGGTGGGTGGGAGGCAGAGACGACATTTCTCCATTTAGATATAAACTGGGTTTGTCAGGATGTCCACAAATGGACAATGGGAGTTGTTGCTGTTGTTTTGTGAGGAGCTCAGAAGCCTCTCTTCCAAGAATGGAGAAACTGTGGCCCTGCCTTCAGATACTGGCAGATTCTAATTCAGCCATTCTCAACTTTTTTGTTTTGTTTTTGGTCATGTGCATAAACACAATATGAAATAAATATAGGTCGAATCAGGATTATATGTCACAGAACAAACCTTATAAGGTGGTGTGTGAAGATTTTTTTTTCTCCCAGTCTGTGGCCCCCTTCAAATGTGCCGGGGACCTCTGGGGTCATATGGCCCCTATTGAGCATGGCTGTTCTAACTCACACGAGTCGCGATCTGCAAGGCCAGGGGTTGTGTCATATATAGAGGGCCAAGTGTTCAGCACCCCTGCTTTAGCAGAGTTTACTAAACTCATCTGAGTTTCATCTGATAATACTGTAATGCCCAGGACTTGTGACTAAAGGTGGGCAGATTTGTGTTTTTTTGGACTACCTGGGGCAGTCTGGGAAATTCTACCAGTTGAAGACAAAAAACTCAGATTTGCACACCTCTACATCAACCATTCACACAAAGAAAGGAAAAATAAAATGGAATAATACAATTGAATCTTGACATGTCTTTGTAGAGAGGAAAGCTGTAAAATGGGGAATGAGATGGCTTCATCACTATTAAGGATGTGCACGGTGAAATTTTTAATTTTTCTTTTTCTTTTGAGGTTTTCCCCAGGTGTCCCCCTTTTTTTTTACATGCTGGACCTTTCATTTAATATAAAAGAATTGGGTTATTTGATTTCTGCTTCCCCATTCATGTTTCCTGGCACTAGTCCAAATTATGTCCTGTTGTTGTTGTTTAGTCGTTAAGTCATGTCCGACTCTTCGTGACCCCATGGACCAGAGCACGCCAGGCCCTCCTGTCTTCCACTGCCTCCCGGAGTTGGGTCAAATTCATATCGGTAGCTTCAATGACACTGTCCAACCATCTCGTCCTCTGTCGTCCCCTTCTCCTCTTGCCCTCACACTTTCCCAACATCAGGGTCTTTACCAGGGAGTCTTCTCTTCTCATGAGATGGCCAAAGTATTGGAGCTTCAGCTTCAGGATCTGTCCTTCCAGTGAGCACTCAGGGTTGATTTCCTTCAGAATGGATAGGTTTGTTCTCCTTGCAGTCCAGGGGACTCTCAAGAGTCTCCTCCAGCACCACAATTCAAAAGCATAAATTCTTCGGCGGTCAGCCTTCTTTATGGTCCAGCTCTCACTTCCATACATCGCTACTGGAAAAACCATAGCTTTGACTATGCGGACCTTTGTCGGCAAGGTGATGTCTCTGCTTTTTAAGATGCTGTCTAGGTTTGTCATCGCTTTCCTCCCAAGAAGCAGGTGTCTTTTAATTTCGTGGCTGCTGTCACCATCTGCAGTGATCATGGAGCCCAAGAAAGTAAAATCTGTCACTGCCTCCATATCTTCCCCTTCTATTTGCCAAGAGGTGATGGGACCAGTGACCATGATCTTAGTTTTTTTGATGTTGAGCTTCAGACTATTTTTTGCACTCTCCTCTTTCACCCTCACTCTCCAGGATGTCTGGCTCAAGGTCAGCAACCACACTATCTGGGTTGTCCGGGACATCCAGATCTTTCTGGTATAATTCCTCTGTGTATTCTTGCCACCTCTTCTTGATGTCTTCTGCTTCTGTAAGGTCCCTACCATTTTTGTCCTTCATCATGTCCATCTTTGCACAAAAGGTTTCTTTAATATCTCCAATTTTCTTGAACAGATCTCTGGTTTTTCCCTTTCTATTCTTTTCCTCTATTTCTTTGCACTGTTCATTTAAGAAGGCCCTCTTGTCTCTCCTTGCTATTCTTTGAAAGTCAGCATTCAATTTTCTGTAACTTTCCCTATCTCCCTTGCATTTTGTTTCCCTTCTCTTCTCTGCTATTTGTAAGGCCTCGTTGGACAGCCACTTTGCTTTCTTGCATTTCCTTTTCTTTGGGATGGTTTTTGTTGCTGCCTCCTGTACAATATTACGAGCCTCCATCCATAGTTCTTCAGGCACTCTGTCCACCAAATCTAGTTCCTTAAATCTGTACTTCACTTCCACTGTGTATTCATAAGGGATTTGGTTTAGATTATACCTGACTAGCCCAGGGGTTTTTCCTACTTTCTTCAGTTTAAGCTTGAATTTTGCTATAAGAAGCTGGTGATCAGAGCCACAATCAGCTCCAGGTCTTGTTTTTGCTGACTGTATAGAGCTTCTCCATCTTTGGCAGCAGAGAACATAATCAATCTGATTTTGGTATTGCCCATCTGGTGATGTCCATGTGTAGAGTCGCCTCTTGTGTTGTTGGAAAAGAGTGTTTCTGATGATCAGCTTGTTCTCTTGACAAAACTCTATTAGCCTTTGCCCTGCTTCGTTTTGAACTCCAAGGCCAAACTTACCTGTTCTTCCTTTTATCTCTTGACTCCCTACTTTAGCATTCCCGTCTCCTATAATGAGAAGAACATCTTTCTTTGGTGTCAGTTCTAGAAGGTGTTGTAAGTCTTCATAGAATTGGTCCATTTCAGCCTCTTCAGCATCGGTGGTTGGTGCATAAACTTGGATTACTGTGATGTTGAAAGGTCTGCCTTGGATTCGTCTTGAAATCATTCTATCATTTTTGAAATTGTATCCCAGTACAGCTTTTCCCACTCTTTTGTTGACTATGAGGGCTACTCCATTTCTTCTACAGGATTCTTGCCCACAGTAGTAGATATGATAATCGTCTGAATTGAATTCGCCCATTCCCGTCCATTTTAATTCACTGACACCCAGGATGTCAATGTTTATTCTTGCCATCTCCTGTTTGACCACATCCAGCTTACCAAGGTTCATAGATCTTACATTCCAGGTTTCTATGCAGTATTTTTCTTTGCAGCATCGGACTTTCCTTTCACTTCCAGGCGCGTCCGCAGCTGAGCGTCCTTTCGGCTTTGGCCCAACCACTTCATTAGCTCTGGAGCTACTCGTACTTGTCCTCCGCTCTTCCTCAGTAGCATGTTGGACACCTTCCGACCTGAGGGGCTCATCTTCCAGCGTCATATCTTTTAGCCTTTTGTTTCTGTCCATGGAGTTTTCTTGGCAAAGATACTGGAGTGGCTTGCCAGTTCCTGCTCCAGGTGGATCGCGTTTAGTCAGAACTCTCCACTATGACCTGTCCGTCTTGGGTGTCCCTGCACGGCATAGCCCATAGCTTCTCTGAATTACTCAAGCCCCTTCGCCACGACAAGGCAGCAATCCGTGAAGGGGATTATTATGTCCTACAGAAGCCTTAAAAAAGACATAGAGGCAAGGCGACAGAGAATCAATCTAGTCCAAAAGCAAGCAACATTATGGAAGAAGGCAACATTGTCGTCAGACCTATGCAGGCACTAGTTTATATTATCTCATTCACACAGCCCAGTGGCACACTGGCACAGTCACAAAGTCAACTCCCTTTTCCCCACACACCCCAAAGAAGCAAGCAAAACAGTCCCAGAAAAACAAATCAAAATATACACCTTTAACAGAATAAACACACAGTAAATGAACGATAAAATAATTTGAAAACAAATCAGTCAATCAGGGAAAGCATCCAGACAAGTACACATGCACACACTGAAGGGAAATTAAAGAAACAACAACAACCAAAAACCATACAGAGCCCCATCTCCCAAAAATCAAGAAAAGCAAGAAAGCCAGTATAGGCAAAAATACAATCAAGACTGCACCACAAACCAAAAACACTTGAATATGGAGAGACTTCTCTCCCTCAACACTACCTGGTGCCGTCTCTTCTTGAATTCAGCAGACAGACAGCAACAAAAATAGTCAAAAGAAATGGGGGGTATTCCCCCCCCCCCAAAAAAATCAGTTAAATGGGCAAAAAAAGGAAAGGATTCAAGATTGAGGCACAGACTCAGCCAGGCGAGCAGGGCAGCAACACAAGGTGAAGGGCACCAGGAGGTTGGCAGTACATAGTAATCCCATCCACAGGAAATATTGAAGCAAAGACTACTCCTCAGGAGTTTACAGGCACATTCAAAATTGTCTACCCCTCTGGTTGTTCTGGTTAGCATCTGGTTAGCTGATAGCTCTCATTGGCCACATCACCATATTTTTGCAAAACCTTTGTGACATATTGGTTGAAAAAGGTATCAGGCCATTTCACATATGAAGAGTGAGAGGTTACACAGAAAAGGTGAAAGAAAGACAAAATGAAAGAGGGAAACCCAAATCCCCCACAAGCTTTCATGCACCTCTGTTTTATTAATCCAGATCAGGAGGCTCTCTTACAGAAATCAATTTAAAAACATAAAAATAGGGCATCCTCTTTTGTGTTTGTTTTTCTTTTGTGTAAACACGAAAGTCCCATTTCTAGTCACCATTTGGAAACCTCTAGGCTAATCACAACTGAAAGGATGTTCTGATACTCTGTTTTTTTCTTGATCCTGAGATCCACACTTCCCCATGGATCACTTCCAGAAGAAACCATCCTTGTAGGGCCACTGAGTTCTTCTCTATAACCCACTTAGCCTTTGGCCACATGTTTACAGGGATCAGCTTCACTGCACGGGAGGAGAGGTCGAAAACGATGCTCCAAGTATGCCTGCTCTTTGCTTTGTGGCGTAATGGTGAGAGCCTGGGCTCCAGGCAGAGACAGAAAGAATAGCAGTCCACTCTTGCCTCGTTTAGGATTCAGACAAATGTTCCTGTCTTGGGGCAAAGAGTGCGGTGCTAAGAGCAGCTAACGGCAGACTCTGGCTGCGATCACACCAGCAAAACGTTTCTGGGTTACTCCGCCTGAGTTTTGACTATTTTCTGGGATTCAGACAATGCATAGCCATTACTGACTCTTTTGTTCCCCCTCCATGCTGTCTCTGCATCAAATCCAGCCCACTGGGAGGCTACTACTATATTTGTTCTGCATTTCATTGTGCATTACTACCTGCATTCCATAGAATGTGTACTACAAAACCGATTCATTTCATTTACGTCTGGTGTGTGGTCCCACCACCACCAACGGCTGTTGTTCAACTCCCTTAATATTTTTAAAAATAATTTTCAAACAGCAATGTTGGCGTGTTGGTATGCTTCTGTCAAAAGGGCTGTGGGTTCTCCACCACTGAGGGTAATGCAATGCACAAACAGGAAAAAATGCCCCAAATCAGTATGTGGCCAGCAAGGGCATTTTGCCAACACACTGATGTACCCACACAATTTTTTTTAAGAGGGGGAAGGGGGCAGAGAAGGGCACAAAAAGAGGATGGGATATGCCCCTCTGTAGGGGTGTAGACAAACGCACCACATCTGATTTAACTAAAAAAATGTGGAATGGTTAAAAAATATATGATCCACTATCCTGGGATATATGACACGTGAACACAACACGTGACTCTACAGGAAGCAGAAGATGCGAGAAAATAGGTGGGCATTTCTCTAGTGTGACTGCAGCCTCTCATAGGTAATAATAGAAGCAGCTCCTTCCTCCTGTTGCATTTTGGGACAATTCTTTTCATCTGCTTCCTGTTGATGCTGATGATGTACTCCTTAAAAATCCACTCAAACAAGGGAACACTACAGTACCCGCATTACGAATGAGGAGGAGGCTGAGACATCGTGGACTGCCTAATTCCATCCAGTGACTTGCTTTGTAGGGTGAAAATCTGAAGCAGCTGATGGCACACACCACACCAACATTCTCTTTGTCTACCAGCAATGGCAGTAGTGGACAACTTGTGGACTTCCAGATCTTGTTGGTCTGAAGCTCCCATCATGCTCCATCATTGGATAAGTTGCAGTCCAACAACATCTGGAAGGCTATTAGTTGCTATGCAAGCCACTGCATCGTATCAGAGCATGTGCTTTCCATACAAGATGCCAGTTTCCACCCTTTGTGTTGCCACAAAAAGTCAGTAAGACTGGGCTAGATACTGGGTGCTTCCAGGAGAGCCTCTTTTTCTGCAGTCACCCTGCATGGTATTTCACAAGGGCCCTGATTTATGACCTACTGTTATCCCTTCTGTGCTTTAATATAACTTATCCCTCTTCTTCTTCTTTTCTTCTTACCAGACAAACTCTGGTAAGGTAAGCAAGACAGAACAACTGCCTAGAATCTTTTGATGAGTAGACACTTGGGTCCTGTCTATCCAACCCTAGCTCCGTACAGCTCACTTTCTTTTCCTCAGTGCCTGGTTTCTCTCATTCCTATACCTCAAATTTCTCCTTCTTCTTGTCTCTCCCTGACAACCATCCACCAGCTAGTACACTGAACCATTCAAAATCACACTGTTTTAGCCCTATTCAGACATGAATTGTACTCGTATGACTAGAACTAAGGGAGGGAGAATAAGACAGGTGCACCAGCTCCTGCCTTCGCTGTACTATTCTCATCACTTTCACTGAGTTGGAGAGAGACTAGCTGCAGGAGAGAGAGAGGTGTGTCTATGTAGGTTAGTCCATGCTAGGTTTAAAGCCCTGGAAAAGAGCCAGGAAGTATGATGGGTCTTCCCGCTCCCTCATCACATGGACAATTTACAACAGCCAAACAGGGTGTTGTTGCAGGCCCTACTTGAAGAAGACTGAATACTTAAAGAGGAATCAAATATTCAGTCCCACTAACATAGATTTACATTTGCCTTGTAGGCCAGTTTGAGCAGATGCTGTTTCAAGGCCAAATGTGAGGATTTTCTTGACCTCCAATATATTACAATTGTTTCAAGTTTTCTCAGGTTTAGAAGACTGCCTCTAAGTCTAACAGAAGAGTGCTTTGATGGCACAATGAAAAGTAAAGTTACGATGGCCAGTTACGATGCAAAGAGGAAATATTGGTGTTTTAGAAAATGGTGAGTTCCCACCCTTGTCTTACTTCTAAACATAAAACTTTAAAACACAAAGGCTGAAATCCAATAGAAATACACAACTAGAGTAAACCCATTGGATCTGTAGGGATTTGATGGGTCAACAACATTTATGTAAGTTTTATTGATCCAATGGGCCTACTCTAGTTGCAACTTGCTATTCTATTGAACTGCTGGATAGCTCAGTGGTTTAGGTATCAGAGGCTGGGAGTTTGAATCCCCCCACTGTGCCTGGGAGTTGTTGTCCAAATATGTCCTTCCAAACTTTATTTCTGCATGAAAATACATTATATCTAAGGTTCCCAACTTGCGGCCCATGGGCCACACGCGGCTTCCCAAACTCTTTCTGCGCAGCCCTCCAACCTGCTTGTGTGCAGCTATCAGCCTCAAGCCATTTTCTCTCAGACTGCCACTGTTCTTTCTACCTCAAGTGGCAGCATCTAGTGCTATTTTTCCTGTCCCTTTCTTACAAAAACACAATAGCAACACTGTTCCTTCTTCCAGCCATCAAGGCTCCTCCAAGTGGCTTCCAAGTGAGGTTCCTGGTGAGGTTGCTGCTTGAGGCAAAAGCATTCTTCCTTCCTCAACAAGAGTTGGTTGCTCTGATTTTTGCCTTGCTTGCTTTTGCTTCTCCTTCCCCACCCCCACCAGCTAGGAGTCTTCCCATGCATCGATGATTGCAGGAGCTGGTGAGTGGCCCCTTGGGTCAAGAGGGAAGGAATACTCTCTTATAAGGGAAGCTTATGAGATTCCCCTTCCCACATCTTTCTCCAGCCAAGTTCCCTTCACCCTGGCTGCCATTTTGCTTCTCATGATTGAGGCTGGCAGGCAGTGATATGTTTGTGCACCCTGCATATAATTTGAAGCCAGCTTAATGGCATATCCTCTGATCCCAGTGGAAGGCTGCCCTTTCATTCACTCTTCTTTTCTACCTGACCTTTTTTTAAGGTCCCCCAATTTTTAAAGTATTAGCATGTGTAGATTTAAACCTCAAATCCTTTATATTATTAAGAAATAAATCTCAGAGTATTCAATGTACTTAGGATTGCAACTCTGCCATTGGGTAGGTCAGATTCATAATCCATTTTTTAAAAATTCTTCCTAGCCTGTACATATGGCCCAATATTCCTGAGAATATTCTCTTCTCTTTTTTGCCATGGTCAAAATGAAAATCCCCAGCTAACAGCAGAAAGAGTGGAGTGGATTTGATGGGAAAGGGAAGAGTTAGACTCCTAAAACTATATTTCTTGTATTTTTATTTATTCAAGGATAATATTGAAACTTTGCTGTTTCAAAGAAATTAAAAATTGCAGATGACAACCATGTCTTTAATGACAAGTGGACTACTGAGGACTTCTTTGTTTTAAACAAGAAGAAAGCAGTTTGATGTATATCTTGAAACTGCCCCAGTATTAAAGGAGTACAATGTTAGAAGGCACTTTGAATCCTGTTACAAGAGCTACTCAATATATCAAGGAGAGATGAGAATGAACAAGAGAAAATCTCTTTTTATAAAAATCCATGTTTTTGAGGCAAAATAATTTTAGAAAGCATGTTGAGGAGAATCTGTTGACTGTAAGGGCCAGCTATCATATTGCTAAATGTATTGCTGAAACTGATGATGAATTTGTTAAAAAGTGCCTAGTTAAAGTAATGGAAGAACTTGCTAAGGTATCTTGTGTTAGTTGTGTCAGTTTATCTGCATCTACAATCATCAGACATGTTGAAAAATTAGAAGGAAAGCTGTATATGTCACTGATTGTCAAGGCAAAATGTCTTGATTTCCCCCCCTTTGACATTAGATGAGAGCAATGACATTATAGACACTGCTTAATGACTTATGTTTATTGGGGGATAGATTCCAACTTCAGAATGACAGAAGAATTGTGTGCACTGCAGAGTTTGAAAAGCACTACAACTGCAGAAAATATATTCTTGAAGGTGTGTGAATCAGTAGAAAATCTTGGTTTGCATAGGGATAAATTGAAAAGTATCACAACTAATGGTACAAGAAATATGATGGGAAGTAAAACTGGTGTTGTTGCAAGAATCAATGAAGAGATAATGGAATCAAATGGTACACTTCCCTTGCAATTTCAGTCCATCATCCATCAGCAAGCCTTGTGTAGTAAGGAAAGTGTGATGCGTATTGTTGTATCCAGCGTTAATTACAGCAGGCATCATGGTCTTACTGTTTCAAAATTTTCTCTCAGAGATAGATGCAGAATATGGAGACACCTTGTACTATGCAGAGGTCAGCTGCCTTAGCAGAGGCAAAATCCTCAAATGTTCTTCCAGTCTTCATCATGAAGTTGATGTCTTTCTCAAGGAGAAAGGAAAAGGTCAAGGAGTACTTTCTGGCCATGGATGGATTTTTTATTTTGCTTTCTTAACTGATATCACAGAGCATCTGAACACATTGAATTTAAGGTTGCAGGGGAAAGGAAAGCTTATGTGTGACATATATTCTGAATTGAAAGCATTTGAAGCAAAACTAAACCTTTTTGTGAAGCAAGTTAGTGAAAGTAAATTTTCAAATGTCTCAACTAAACTTTGAGAAGGATAAGAATTAATAATTCAATGTAGAAAGACACATAAAAGGTCTGAACCTATTGCAGGTAGAATTCCAGAACAGATTCACTGATTGCCATAAGCATGGAAAGGAAATAAGAATGTTTCAGAATCGATTTGAAGTAGCACCAGAAGATACAAGTAACTTTTTTCAGATGGAACTCATTGATTTGCAAGCCAGTGATCATCTCAGAGACATTTTCAAAGAAAGCTGTCTGTGAGATTTCTTTTCTGCTTTACCTGATATATTTATCAGCCTAAAGAAATTTGATGCAGGGATGTTCACAGGTGAGAATGTGGCACCACATATATCCGTGAACTAACTTTTTCCAAGATGAACATTCTGAAATCCAACTGTAGGTCAAGACTGACAGATGAACATTTACATAACATTTTAAGGGTGTCTGTCACAAACATTTATGCCTTGGCTAACAGAAAAAGCCACAAAAATCACACTCACTAGGTATGTGTAGCTAGATAAAAGGATTCCACAGTAAAATATTGTTCCAAAATAGATTGCATTCACGTTAACATTTCTTCATTGACCTTCAATGTTTACTTTCGATCTAAATTGGTAACAATTTCGTTACATTTGTATTTAAGATATCACCTTCTTTAGGCTTGGGCACTCTAATGCAGCCCCCATGTCCCAGAAGGCTGCCCCCCCCCCCAGCCCATTATATAATATTTGCTGCAAACATAGAAGCCTGGTGTTCTTAAATGTAGCAAAGAGGATAAGATGCTTTTCCATGTCAAACAACTTCCACAACTAGAAGAATCAAGGATAAAAATATACGCGGGCAACAAACAAACTCACTCCAGATAACTAAGAGATCTTGGAAACAGCATGCAACAAAATATGTGGGCTGTTACTAAGATGGACTCATCTTACATAAGGTAAGTTTATCACATCTAATTATCTACATGCAGGATACATCCTATTTCTCGTTTCCTTTATTTCCTTAATTACAATGTTATGATATAAGTTGCTTTTCAGTGATGCTTTCCAAAGTGACACACAGACTTAGAATATAGGCCTGGATCCAAACTTGCTAATGCTTTAAAAACAGACCTGCTGAAATCCTGTTGCTCAGCAGAGTGAGCTGCAACTAGAGTAGCCCCATTAAATCAGGGGGAATTTGGTGAATCAACTCCTGGTTAAGTTCCATTGATTCAGTGGGCCTACTCTAGTTGTGACTTACTATGCTAAGCAAAGAGGACCTCAGTCAATGGCACTTAAGTCACATATGGCTAGAGATGGGTTTTTCGGAATTAACAAACTCCCAGTCCCATAATTCTGTGAGATCCCTCCAGGCCAAATAACGGGACTGGAAGCTGTCAAACTGGCAGGAGGTAGAGCAGCCCTCTTACCTCCATGCCATTTCTGTGTCACTCCTTTGCACCCTTACAAGAGTGCCCCGCTGCACCTTGGAAATCTCAAAGATTCCCTGTGACTTGCAAAGGTGCATGGGGGGGAATGAGTTCCAACAGAGACTGCTGCAACTCGCATCATGAAGTGGGGTGCATAGAAGCGGCACAGAACAGAGCATGGAGGTAAGCGAGCTGCTCTACCCCCTTGCCAGTTTGACAAATTCCTGTCCTGTTATTTGGCCGGAGGGATCTCAATGGATTATGGGACTGGGGTTTGTTAATTCCAAAAACCTCATAGCTAAAATATGGCTACGGCTGGATCTAGTCCATTATGATACAACTTGTGAAACACAATTTAAACAATGAAAGCAGGCATTTATAGATTAAGGAAAATGCATTCTATATAGGAACTATGTTGCAGCTGGCCCTGAAACAGCTGTTCCAAGCTGCAATTGTTTAGACATGTTCATACCATATATCATCCTCACCCATTCAAGTGAATCATTCCTTTCACTGAAAGAAGGCCTTCCCAGGCAAATACCATGTTGTCCCAGGGCTCCTTGGTAGGGTTGTGATTCCCACCCACCCCCTGCTCCAGCTGCTTCTCCAGTTGTATTCCAGTGAAAAAACTGGCTTCATTCACTTGAACAGGAAGGAAGCTGCTGTACCCCACCCCCACCCCCAGCCAAGGATGGGTTGAGGATCCTTGAGAAAACAATGTCCATGGAAATAAGTGGGCTCTGCCCTTCCCTCTATGACATTTTAAGGCATTCCTCAAGTTAATGGAGAAATCGCTCCATGTGCTTACATGAAGGTGAAAATAACCTGGTGAGCACCTCAACATAGCCTTCTTGGTGCAATGGTGCCTGTGAGTGCTGCACTGGAGAATCCAGGGCCAAACTATATGTTACAGATATCACATCATTTGGTGCTGAAATCCATTAGTATTCCAGAGTTGTGATATGGATGACCTTGAATTGGTTGCACCATCATATTTGCAGACCAAGTCACTGCTGAGCTCCAGTCAGAAAACAAAACAAGCTGATTGCAAACTATGAGAACCATGGCACTTAGACATTTTCAGCACTCACAGATTTTCCTAATTAAGAGCTATCTCCAATGTAGAGTTTGGCCCCCAGTTGCAGAAGATGGCCATATACTGCAATAGCTTATGAGGTTTACTGGATCAAATCTCAAGCAGTATTGGCACAGAGGGCGCAAGAATCACAATGGTGAAGTGAGTCCCCAGCCTCAGCATTGAAATAAAATAAGGAGATGTGTACAAGAGAGTATGAGACACAGAAACCTTTCCTTCCTAATTCTCTCTCAAGGACGTCCAGGTCCTGGAGTTCCACAGTTCCTTGGGCCATTTCGGGTACAACTCCAGCAAGAGGAGTTGAAGGTAATAGCAGCTCACTGGCAGCAAGCCAGAGGGGTGAGGAGAACAGTGAGTGGGCTGTGGATTGTCCTCACAAGACCCAAATCACCAGTGAGGAAATGTGCTAGGCCTCTGGACTCTCGAGCCCATGGAGGAAAGGGGACTGGTTCCTAGGGGCATGGATAGCAACTCAAAGGGAGGGATAATGTCTAAAGGGCAATTAATAAACATAAGATGCCATGCCTGCCATGCCTGGCTATAAATACAAACAAGGCAGCCAGTAAGGAGCTTAAAGAAAAAGATCAAAACCTGTTAAAGGACACAAACCTGTTCCATTTTCACTAGGATTAGAGTTGGGGAGTGAAAGCCGCTCATGATAATCAACTTTCTCTGGGTTCACAGAAATGAAGCTGGGCCACTATGTGTCATAACAGTTCTTCTTTCCAGTAATGAATAAACATTATCCTGTTTTCAGTGAATTTGTCGTTCTGCTGCTGTTTCTTTCTCATGGTAGCTAGTTTTGCCATTTGTAGAACTAGCCAATTTTGTTTTTTAAAGGCTCCACAATTTTCCCACTTTACAGCAGGACAAATTCTTGCAATGTGTAAATGGCTTGAAATAAAATCAACAAACGTTTCAATTTCACTCTTTTTCTTGATAGTTCAGAAGTCAGGCCACTGGCTCCTTCGGCTTTGTAATAAATGCTTTAATTCCCTCTCTCCCCCTGCCAGGTAAATCTGAGTCTTAATGCCTTGGAATAGGCATTAATAAATATGCATCAATAAATGGGCTATGTGTTGTAATTTATATTGTGTTGAGTACTCCTAAGAGATTATTCTAGACCAATTTTCTGTAATCATCTAGGCTTCAATTTTGAGAGTAATATTTTGCTAAATCTGTTTCTATGTATTGCATGGAATACCAGCATTTACGTCTTACTCCCACTGGGTCTGATGCTTTGGCAAGGAATCCTGCTGACAAGGTTATTTTAAAAAACAATTTCTCTGTATTGATTTTTTTTATTGTGTCCTTCAACAACAATATGATAAAAACAGTTCATCTCTACGGCATGGTCCCAACGGCCCGTGGAATTGTCAGTAAAAGTGCAGCTGCTAGAAATTTGTATGGGACAAGAGCACCCCCCGGTGGTACAGTTTACCCAAGATACTGTATAGACTGCTACATTTTCCTGGTAATGGATAATCCAGGAAATTATCCACAGACCAGGGAGGGGGAATGTACATTTCAAGCTGGGTGTATTCTCTGTTCAGTAGAGTCTAATTTGTTTGCTAATGAATCATTTAATCTTGTCAGTGTTTTCTTGACAGAATTCCTAATGTAGCACAACTTTCTCTGCCATTCGTGAGGCTGCCTTACTGTTCAGTTGCGCCAAGGCATACATTATTATATTGGCCATGGGGATGCTGCAGAAAAACGCTCTACTTATGGCTAGTCTCCCATGTTTTGCATGTAACCTCATATGGACTGCCTGCCTCATTTTCTGAATTTGCACATCTCAGTTTTCCATGGCTGCAGCTGGGGCTCCCAGAGATGCATCATATCTTGGCAGAGTGTGATGTTTTGGCCAAAAAACTTCTAGCTGCACAGCAGATAGTGTAGGAACCTATAGAGCAGAATTAGCATTAAGTCTCCCCAGAGTAGGCCACCCCTTGATGGTTCTCATCAACTGGCATACTCTCACAATTCACTCTGAGGCACAGATAAGAGAAAGAATAAAAGGTTCAATTTTACTCATAATTCTGAACAGATCAAAAAGAACATAATGTAGAAAAATTGACTGGTCACACGAACACACTTTAACTGACTCATAACTACATGACTAACACTAACTATAGACAGCAGACTGAAAAAGGAGGGAAAAATACTCTTAAAGGGAAAAGCATGGCTCTGTTCAAAATCAGAGGCAGAGAAGGAACAATTGGTTACTGCTGGATTGATTGACAGTCATTTCAGCCCAGAAAGGTTCCTCCCAGCCAAATCTCTTAAAGGCAAAATATGAGGTTGAAAAATAATTTCAACACCATACAAAGGCAAATGCCCATAGGGTAGGTTTTTCTGTATGCCACACTTGGAATGGGACAATTCATCACAACCCAGGTGGCTGCTTCAGTGATATAGGTAAAGGTAAAGGTTCCCCTTGACATTTAGTCCAGTCGTCTCCGACTCTAGGGCACGGTGCTCATCCCCGTTTCCAAGCCAT
Source organism: Intellagama lesueurii (assembly GCA_037013535.1). Taxonomy (NCBI): domain Eukaryota; kingdom Metazoa; phylum Chordata; class Lepidosauria; order Squamata; family Agamidae; genus Intellagama; species Intellagama lesueurii. Next base: position 183,765,154 of record JBAJHW010000002.1, read on the forward strand.
AGAGCCAGCGTTTGTCCAAAGACAGTTTCCGTGGTCACGTGGCCAGCGCGACTACACACGGAACGCCGTTACCTTCCCACCGAGGTGGTACCTATTTATCTACTCGCATTTTTACATGCTTTCGAACTGCTAGGTTGGCAGGAGCTGGGACAAGCAACGGGAGCTCACTCCGTCGCGTGGATTCGATCTTACGACGGCTGGTCTTCTGACCTTGCAGCACAGAGGCTTCTGCGGTTTAACCCGCAGCGCCACCACGTCCCTTCAGTGATATAACCTCCAGGTAAATGCAGTCTCTGTCCCATCCTTAATCTCTTTTTGCATTCTGCAACCATCCACAACGCAGAAGCTAAAAGCAATTAAAAGACTGAAACGTAAATTAAGGCTGCTATGTTGAGTTCATCCATTAGATTAATTTTTGAAACTTTAACTTAACTACAAAACTGGCCTTGGGTAACATAATTTTTACACTTATTATTGTTGTAATTGTTTATCATTTGTATTGTTTATCATTCATAAAACCACTGAGAAGAGTCACTATTTCAGAAGGAGACGTGCTCCTTTCTCTGGCATGGAGGGAATGCCTCCCTTACGATACACACACACTCATTGTTTAAATTGAAAATCTGTTAGTTTCTCCAAAACTGTTCGTTTAATTCCTCTACAAAGTTATGGAGATACAATCTCATCTGTTTAATCAGGTGACAGCCTGTTATTAAAAGAAACATCCAATACCATCAGCAGAACAATTTCCAGAAGGGACCCCCCCTTATGGTGTGATTATATTCAAACCTATTCAGAATCCCACAGAGTCCCATGATGTAGCTTATTTCCAGATTAAAGGCTCATCTACACATCCTGTTTGCTTCTGTTAAAGAGGTGGTCTCTTCAGCCATTGATTCAGATCAGTAATGGATCTACAGTATGTTACTGGAGACTCAGATCTACCCCTTCCACTTCTCTTCTCCTTCAGGATTATTTTCCATCCCTAGGGAACTCCCTCCTTCCCCCAGCCAGGTCCATTCCCATCTGTTTCTTTATCCTGAACAAGCCTTCTTCAGATGGGCCATGCAGAATATCAGCTCCCCTGAGATCAGCGGGAGTGCCTTTCTTCTACCTCCCCCTGTGGGAGGGAAAGAGACAAGGGGTGGAGACAGGGCAGAGACCAGGGAGGGCGTCGTGAGAGGGAAGGAGGGAGAGAGGGGGGAGAAGAAAAACAGAGAATGTTTTAGGATGTGGAAATTCATACAGAAAGAATCTGGCTTACATTCAAGGATCAATTAAAACAGGTATGGAAGCTTGGAGTGAGGGTGTGACTACACGGACACTGGTCCTACTATTTGGTTCACTCTAAGGATGGGCTGGTTCACTCCTTTTCCCAGCGACCACATGATATAAGTGCCAGCACAAACCAGCCTGTCTACCTGCACTTTTTTGGCTCCCTGTCTTTTTTTAGGTGTGGTTAAGATCACTCTGCACATACAAGCACTGGGACTGAACCAAAATGAATGGCTTGTTCTCAGTTTTGCAAGACAGCTTAAGCTACAAAACATCAGTGGGAAATCAAAAATGACATTGGGAAGGTGAAAGCTTCCTCATCTCCTCCATGAGAGGAGAAAGAGGAAGCAAAAATTTATTTTTTGGGGTTTTAATTTTTTTTAAGCTCAGTTAAGGCAGCACTGATGCGCTATGCCTTTTAGCAAAAAAAATGAAAGTGGGAAAGGAGTGGGATTGCTCTCTTTTTGTTTTCTTTTCTTTCTTTCTTTCTTTCTTTCTTTCTTTCTTTCTTTCTTTCTTTCTTTCTTTCTTTCTTTCCCTTTAAAGGGAAGTGGGCCAAGTAGGATTGCTTAAGGTACAGTGTGGTTTCCTGATCCAAAAGCCATGTGCCTGCAAGGATCATACCAAAGGGCCTACAGCACCTCATAGCAGCCTTAAGTAACTCTATTTAGCCCACCCCATTTTGGCCATCTAGTCAAGCTCTGAGTGATTCTGGATTAATGGGGGAAAGGGATGACTTGTCTAACTCACATCAATCCAAGCCCTGCTCTTACAGAGATAATGTGCTTTTAGTGGTATTGGTTTTAATTTTTTTTTTTTACTGTTTTAGCTCTTTTCACTGTAACATTTATTGTTATGTGTTTGTTTATTTTATTATGTTGTGAACTGCCAAGAATAGTACATTGCACTAATGGGACAGTACATAAATCAAATAAATAAATAATCAAATAAATAAATAGACCTCTTGTAGATGAGCCCAAAGTGTGCCTAGGATTGCAATCATAGGCTCCAATCCTCCAGCTATTTAGTTGCTCTGCTGCCAAGGAAGGGCTCTGCAGCCTGGGTGGCATTTATGCACCTAGAAGCATCCCCCAGTACCCTCCTGGAAACCTCTGACAACACAGATGCATTGCTCATGGCTGTCCTGCCAGTTTCCAAAGTTAGGGGCTCAAAACAGGATGTTCCTTGAGTGCCTTGTATGTGTTTCAAGGCAGCCCTGGATCTACAGCACGCAAAGCCTTTCTCTCCTCTCCACAGCAAAGGACAGTAAAGGGCTGACAAGTATGCCAGGCCTGGAAGCAGTAGCATCATTCTCCTATTGATATCAATGGGAAGGCAAGCAAAAAATGTGGCAGCTGTTTTCTGTGGGGTAGCCTTGTTAGTCTGTTTCAGCATGAATAGCAAAACAAAAAAAAACATGAACAGCAGACGTGCTTCAGTGTGAGCTTCTGTGGATGATTTCCTGTAAGAAATCTGTTAGTCTTTAAAGTGCCATGAGACATTGTGTTTTGTTTTGTTTTGTTTCCAGAACTGTTTTCAGGAACAGAAAAAGGAAAAGTCATTCCTTCCTCTTCCACCCCAGCTGCACCAAGCCGGTAGGATGCAGGAAGCAGCGTTTGCTCACTCCCACCTTGCTGATTCTTTCTACCCCAGTCACTCCAGCCCTTCCCTACTCAATTCACAGCCTGCTGGCGGGGGAGGGGGGGAATAACCCTGCCCATGTGTTGTACAGTATTTACCCTAAAGGGCAGAGCTTAGGAAAAACAACAACTAGTGTTTGGAAATGCAGCTTCCCAAATTGCCACTGGCTCGGGAAATCAGAGATCTCGTACTCTGTTTCCAAGAGGTTGATTGACTATGATAAATGAAGCAGTACTCTTGCAGAGCAAACTGACATTTACTTAGGGTGAGCTCATTTGCTTTAAAATTCAGAGAAATGTCATGGAGAAGAATTGGATCAAAATGTAATCTGCCTCCATTCTAAGGAAACTCTTTGCGATATACCCGTGGAGGCAGCTTCTCACTACTCTCTCACTGTTGAGCCCCACGCTTCCCAGGTCGTTGCAGGCATCTCTCTCTGGCACTTTCACCCTCAACCGGGCCTCGGCTTCCTTGCCCCAACTGGTATTTACATTATAATTTGTGGTTGAGGGGAAAGGCCTTTGGGGCATAATCTCTTCTTCTTCTGGTGTTGTGTAACTTGAGTACATGTGGGTGTTATGTTCACGCTTTCTAGACTGCTAAATATGTTTCTCAGTGTGAGGGGATCACCTCAAGCAACCCCAGTGGGGCATCGGGCCCTGCCCCACAAGCTGAGGGGAGCCTGGGAGATAGAGAGAGAGAGTATTCCCAGGCCCTAGCTAGCAGGGATGTGCCACCACAGGTGGAGGAAGGGCCACTGCCTGATGCAGGACAGCTGGAGGAGGATGCAATGGCAGGAATACAAGGGGAGGAGTTACAGGGCTCACAATCATCACCAAGCACATCAAATGCAGGGGAGGCATGGGAGGAGCCAGTCAAGCACCATCTTGCAGAGCTGCAAACAGGGATAGAGGACAAGGTGAGCCACCTCTTCCCGCCCAGCTGGTTTGGCCATAGTCTGGAACCTGACGCTCTGCCAATGCAGCCCACAGCTGACTTACTGTCACTCCAGCCTTGGAACCCTTCCTGTCCGACAGGAGCAAAGGAGCCTATCCCAATGCAATTTCGGCACTGGAGGCACATGTGGCAACAGGCATGGCAAAGAGAGTGCCAGGGGGAACAGTGCCACTGAACCTGGTTCCCATCCCTCGTCTTTATCACCCATCCCTAAAAGCACTGTGCCCCGTTTCAGGATTCCTACTGCTTGCTACGTCTCTGGACTTGGACTTCAGGGACCACAGTAAATCAAGTGGCGCCCCAGCCAGACTAACTGTGCCCAGGGGATTCGTGCCTGAAACTCAACTGCCTCTGAACATGAAAAGGGGGGCAGTAGGGTCTGACTCTGTGCCTTTAATAAAAGCTGTAGGGAATGATGAAGTGAGTTTTATTGTTAGGTGGGACAGACATATTTACCAGGGAGACATGGCGGGGAGATGCACAGCTCTGGCAATCATCACCGTACTCAGTGACAGAGACAATTTGAGCTGTACTGGAGGTATGAACAACAGGGAACCTTCCCTTTCAATCCTCCTACATGGACAGAGTGTGCTGACTTACTTAATGGGATAAAGAAAGATCAAGTTAACAGAAAATTTAGTATAAACACAGGAAGTACATGATTGGTTTTACGTTGTTTGTTTCATAAGAAGACAGAATGTCAATGATATCAAACATACAAAATGCTATAATTAATATGCTACAATTAATATTTATTTAAAATATTTTTACCCCACCTTTCTCCTTAAAAAGATCCCAAGGTGGCTCACATCAGTAGAAGACAATATTTAAAAGCTAAAAAACCTAAGTATTAGAGATGGACACAAACCAACAAACCTTTGGACAAACAGGTGTTTGGCAGTTCCCAGCCCTGCCTCCTCCGGTGGGCACCCACTCAGAGGTAGCACCCTGGCTTCCATGCCCTGTCTCCTCTGGGTGCTACCTCTGAGTGGCCACCAGCTGGAGGAGGCGGGGCTGGGAACCACTAAACACCTCTTTGTCTGAAGGATGAACCAGCACAAACCGCCAAAGTGCCCATCTCTAGTAAGTATACAAATATTACAAAATAATCAAACAAATACCACACTAAAGAGGCAACCAAAATCAACACCAAAACCACATGCAAAGCAACAAGGCACAACAATCCATTTAAAAAAACGCTCTCAGACAATCAGTCACTAAAGGAAAAGCTTGCCTGAAGAGAAGAGTTTTTGCTGCTTGCGGAAGGACAGCGAAGATGGGGCCAGCCTGACCCTCAGTGGGAAGGGAGTTCCAGAGTTTGGGAACAGCAACAGAGAAGGCCCTCTACCATGTCCCTACCAAATGCACTTGTGAAGATGGTGGGACCGAGAGAAAAGCCTCCCCTGATGATCTTAACACCTGGGGAGGCTCATAAAGGGAGACACGGTCCCTGAGATAGTTTGGACCCAAGACCAGCACTTTGAACTGTGCCCGGAAATGGATTGGCAGCCAGTGGAGCTGTTGTAACGTGTGTGTGTGTGTGTGATCTCTGTAATCATCCCCATTTTGCACTCTGGCTGCAGCATTTTAGAGCAGCCGAAGTTTCCGAGCACTTCACAAAGGCAGCCCCACATGGAGTGCATTACAGTAATCCAGCCATGTGTCACCATGGTCAGATCAGACCTATGTATCATAACAATATCACTACACACAATCCAACAAAGAACCTCTCCACCAGATTTAGATGCATACTAAGAGCACATTACAGTGCAGCCACACTCTATTATTTAGGGAGTGTGGTACTGGGATTAATGTTACTTTCTGGCTAATCTGAATGAGACTGAATCCTTGGCTTTGGCTGTGACGACACTGGCAAGCTGAATTGCTCCAATTTGGCTTTGCTGCAATTTGATTCACAGCCTGTAGTATGGCTGAATTTGCAGTAAGTGATCTGTGAAGGACAGGAGGCTAGTGTGCCGTCCCCACAAGGAGAAAGATCAAAAGAGATGTGCGCATGTGCGGAAGGGGTACTTGTAGAAATAGAGGGGAGTGAAGGGAGGAGAGAAAACGCACTGGAGGTGTGCTTAGCAGAAGATAGAGGGGAGGAGTTAGATCTCATAGTGTGGGAGGAGATTATAAAGGAGGGGGGAGAAGCGCGGGAATTTCAAGTGGTGACAGAACAGAGGGACGGACTGACGAGAGATTGTGCAGTGCAGACCAAAGAAGTGGGCAGCTCAACAGACAAGATTAGAGAGTTAACCAGGGAGTTCCCTAATCTAAAGACCGGAGGAGGGTTACTTCCTGATCCAGATGTGCCCACGTGCGAAAGACAAAGGGTAAAGCCGGTGGAATGGACTGTAGTGGTCTACCCGCGCAATCAAGATGGGGGGAGGAAAGTTATTCGCCCTACACCTTCCTTCAACCAACCCCCCTTGGAAGGGGACTGGGCAAGGCACCCTTGCTGCGGGACAGTGTGTGCAGTAAGGAGTACACCTATACGGGCGATGACAGACCGGGAGCGTTTTGGCCCGGCCCCGATGTGAGGAGCGATATATGTACCCCGGAGTTAAGTGTAAAAAGTTATAAGATGTTGCCAGAATTGAGTTGCCTTGATCCGTTTGATATGGTTGAAATTGAAGTGGAAAAGAATAAAAAGGAATCTGTTCAAATTTTGAAACCGCCTCCGACTCTCATTCCCGCCAAGATGAGGGAACCGCCAGTACTTTCGGAAGAACCTGATCACATGATCACACAGGGGCTGCGGATTGAATCATGAGTTCAGTGTTCATACTTGATTCCCATTTCAGCCGACAACACTCCCTTCTGTCCTTTCTTCCTCTGGTCTCACCTCTGCCGAGCCTTTCATGGTTTGCTGGCAAGCTGCTTGGTTTCGAAAGGGCTGTACAGTGTTCTGGAAAAGGTGGCAGCATTCCAAAGTTATTCTTAACATGTACAGAAATATCACATACCACAGTAATGTCTTTTATTTCATCTGGGTTGTTTCAGTTTTGTTCATAATTTTAATTCCCCCCCCCCCACCTGGAGGTGATCTAATGCTAAAATAATATACAATGATTTAGCAGTAATCTCACATATGTAAAAAACAAAAAAATATATTCAGAGGACAATTGTGGGGGAAAGAACACAGGGGTGGATGTTCCCACAGTCCTCCTGAACATCACACCCCAACTGTCTATGTCACCAAAACACGTACGAAGCATCATATATTGGTGCAAATATTGCTGGACAGGTTTTATATCAGCAACAGCTTTTATAACCAGATGGAGACCTTTTTGCTGCCATTTACAAAACACGTTCCATCATAACATGGGTTTAACTGTATAGATGAATCCAGATTGTTGTCTTCAAATCTTCAATGCCAGTTTTGTAAAAGGTGCAGCATCAAAATTACTGTTGATTGCTATGCATAATAAAGATTCATAAACTTTGCAATGTTTCATATATCAGTTTCCAAAGAAGTAACTCTATGAGGGTGGGACTGTATTGACAAATAATGTGATCTAGTGGCCACTTTCTGATAGTAAAGGCTTTCTCTCACCCCAAGGCTCCCAAGGATTTCCCCAGGGCAAATGGGTCCCCAGAGGGTGGCAGAGTCTGAAGGAATGAATGTCACTAGGCATAGCCACCATTTACACAGCAGAGTTGCACCAACTGGATTTCAGCCACCACTTAACTGAGGCTATCCCCCCCCCCCCCCGGCCCACAAATTCCAGTGAATAATGAATTGAATATATAGGCAAAATGGCCAGTAGTTGCAAAGCACCCAATCCTATACATCATAGTACCGTTTCCCCAAAAATAAGACCTAACCTGAAAATAAGCCCTAGTATGATTTTTCAGGATGCTCGTAATATAAGCCCTACCCCCAAAATAAGTCCTAGTTAAGTGAAACCCTGCCCTCCACCATTGTGCGGCAACCAGAAGAAGATGACATGACTGTATTTGAATAAATGTAGATTATTCTGAAAATAAGCCCTAATGCATTTTTTGGAGCAAAAATTAATGTAAGACCCTGTCTTATTTTTGGGGAAACACGGTAGCAGAAGAATCTGACTTCTGCTTAGTGCAGATGCACAAACATGCTTTGTTGCTTAGTATCCTGTTTGGAAACAAATTGAAATCATGTACTCTGCTCTGTCTCCTGTCACACACTTAATCATACAACTGGTTGTGTGATCAGTCTGGTAAACAGTGCAAGACCAGGCACATAATGAGGAGCATGCCAGAATGTGCAAATACCTTACTTTGATGATCATGCAATATATATAACAAGATACTGGCCTTTATATCTAGTTAGGTGGGGAGTATTCATGATCAGCTTGTCATGTACTTGCCCTTCCCTATTCACTGATGTTTTCAGAGGGACTCATTCTTAAGGGCTGGAAAAAAAAACTGGTGCCCCACATTTGTAAAACACACACACCACAGTACAGCTGGAGAAGATATAGAAACGAGCAACCATATATAGGACGGGATTGTAGTATCCCTGAAGCAGCGTCCCTATAAGAAATGCGTTGGGTTTTTTTTAAGGCAAGTACTAAGGGAAGTAATTTTAAACTGGCTAACTCCGATGTAAGCCTTGTTCAGTTTAATGAGAATTATTAAAACTGAGTGCCGCAGTTTGCAACTTCACGAAACGTCTGAAAAAGAAAAGTGATGTTTGAGAAAACGGAGGGACCGCTTGTCCGCAGCCAGGTTTTGAAGCGAAGGTGCACGGTGGCCTTCAAACTGTGGAGCAAACCTATTTGGGAAGCCACCCGCAAGCGTAAAGGGAGTGTCGTTCTAGGCGTGACTTTTTTAAAAAGGAAACTACATTTCCCGAAAGAAGTCGCGTTCTCGCGAGATGAATAGAAAGAGCGAACCTGCACGCCTGCGCGCGCGCGTTGAAGCTTGCGCAGGCGCGCTCGGACTCTTTCCTTGAGGGTCTTAGAGGGAAAAGATGGCAGCTTCACAGGTAAGCGAAGCGGGACCGTTCGTGGGATCTCATGCCATCCTCGGCGGCGGCGGCTCGTACGACAATGCGGGGTCGTGACATTTGTCCCATGGGCGCTTGTGTGTCGCCGTGGGGCTTTCTTGAGTGGCTGGCTTCCTTTTTGCCCTCTTTTCTTTGTGATAAAAGGCGTCGCCTCCCTCTCTTCTCGCTCCGTGGCCGGTGTGTTAGCGGCCGTTGGCCTCCTCCTGCCCGTCGAAGGGAAACGCACGCGCGTGCGTGTTAACCGGCGTCTCTGAAACGGCCTGAGTCGCTTCATCCTCACTTTCCACTTGCTTTTCTTCCTCAGATTCCTGAAGGGAGGCGGCGGCGGCGGCAGCAGCAGCAGCATGGACTCAGTGCATCCCCTCCTTTGGGAGCTTCTCGAAGTAAATGTTTTAAGTTTTAAAAGGGCTGAAAGGGTGTGGATGGTAGAGAGGGGAGCTCCACCAGGAGAGGGAAGCCGTTTCGTGTAGCTCGCAGGGTGAGTAGGTAGCTATTTATTTAAATATTCAAAATTTAATATTAAGTTTAAATATTTAAATAAATATTTATTTATTTAAATAAATTTATTTATTTATTCCATATAAGAAAATTATGGCATGGGTAACCTTTATTTAATCTTTGTTCCTGTTAGAAGCACCACCGTGCAATCCTTCCAATAAGGGACAACTTCAAGAGCAATTGGGGCAGCCATCATCCAGTCTCCCCATAGTACATGTTGAGGAGCAAACACATAGGTGTGAAGTTGCCTGTTCTTCTCATCGCTCACCAAGGGCCATGTAATATAGGAAAATGACTTAGAACATCTGTATTTACATCCCCATTTAGCCACAGAGACTCACTGGTAGTGGCAGCCCCTTCATAGATTTTTTTTTTTTAAAGTATGCACTTGGATGCAAAATGTTAAGCTGGAAAAAACTGTGCGGTTGGAAACAGGTAAATTGACCCTGATGCCTCACTGTTGAGCCATCTCTCCCAATTGAGTTGATCGCTACAGATTTATAACTTCATAATTTTTTTCCAGTTGCACATGTTGTGTCTAACTGCTGCTAACACTACCTCTCCACACTAGGAACATCTCACTTGAACATCTCCTATACTTCAGAAACCTTTTTGGGGTTGCCATAAGTTGGAAGCAACTTGATGATACAAAACAACATCTTTATTAAAGGTGATGTTTCAGAAAGTCAGAGTTCCATACATTTTGAGGCAGGACTGGCAAACATGTTGCCTTGCATATATGATTGCTGCAGCTGTCTCTTCCACCTTGGGCAAGGCTGCTCTAGGTCTGATGGAAGTTGCAGTCTAGCAGCATCTGTGGGGTCTAACGTTTTTGTCAAAGGATGCTAACTGTAAAGCCCCATGGCCACATCAAAGTGCACAGAGCAATGCATCTGTTAGAGCTCCAGGGCCTGCTAGTTTTGTGAATGCTTTGACATCTAGTTATTGCTAGTGGTGTGTGTTGATAATGAATTGCGATAATGGGGCAGTAGAGATGACATTCTTTTAGAGAATGAAGTGTACCAGTTAGGATCGTGCCAGTTACCCCTTCCCAAGATTTTGAGGTGTAGGAAACACATGAATAGGTGTAATTCTATCTGACTATAAGAGGAAAAGGGTAGAATTATGGCAACACAGGTGAAGTTGGATTGTGACATTCACAGGAAGGCCCTTCCCTTCCTGGAGTCCAGATTGTTCAGTTCCAGTTCCTGCATCCCTAGCTAGCATGGCTATTGGTCATAGTGGCTGGAGATGCTAGGACCTTTACTCCAGCACATATAAAGGGTGCCAGGTTGATGAAGCCTGCCCATGGTTACTCAGTCATTCCTTTGAAGGAGGTAAGTTGCTTGATTCTTAACACAGCATCCCTATATAGGAACATAGAACAACTCAGGCCTGTGTTGGGTAAGAGGATAATAATTAAAATGCTTCCTTACTCATCTTGTGCATTAAGATTTTATGTAGTGTCCGCTAGGTGTCACTGCTAGGATGAGACATACTGTTGTGATGCTTAGAAGTGCCTAGAACAAAACTTGTTGGCTTTTCCTGCCGGCAGTTGGTCATTAGCTTTACAGAGCTGAGCATGTGATGATACAGTTATCCCTGTCTGAAAAGGAGAAACTTTCTTCTTGTAGAGTTATGGATTCTGAAGCTCAGCTTTGCAAACGTGAAATTAGTAGTTTCAGTACTACTGGCGTTAATGTTACTGTCATCTCTGATCTTGGTTTTCCTATTTCCAGGATACCTGTGCCGCTTTGCCAAACAAACCAGCACACAGGGGGTCACGAAGATAATTTTATTACCGTTGAAAAGGGTACATCTGTGTCAGCTACACAGTGAGGTTTTCTGATTCATGCACCTAATGGTAAGTATGGTCCTTTAATCATTGTTGTTGCCTAATCCCCTCCTGAGCGTTACAGGCCTGACTGTATTAGCACAGAGTGTTGTCAGCATTCTGGCTGTTTCTTTGTGTCCCTTCAGCATGCAACCTGCACTCTGAGCTATCACTACAGTGCGCTTGTACTTCACGGTAGCATCCACACTGTTAAAATAACAAAGTGCAGCCAGTGGAATGGAGAGGTTCATAATTTATTGTGGGAACACTTCTGAGTGGTAGTGAAGGTGTGTTAAGCCAAATAAGTGATAGCTTAATTACTTTACTCAGTGTTTTTTTCTGGGACCTTCTTGAAATACATTGCAGTCCTCTTTGTTTCTTTGAACTGAAACATTATATTTACCTAAATGGCCATAACATTTTGTTGGCAAAAAGAGAGGTTACCTACCTGTAACCATGGTTCTTCTAGTGGTCCTCTGTGAATCCACACAATTGGGTTGTTCTGCGCCTGCGCAGGACATCTCGGAAGTTTCTAGAGCTTAAAGACATGTGATTAGTAGGACGTTCCCCCGTGGAGCGCATGCTCCGCCCTCCAAAGGTCCCCTCAGTTCCTGTAAGAGTCCGCTGCTGTCAAAGGCCTATATCAAAAGACAACGTGACGGACAGAGGGGAGGATGGGCGGGATGTGTGAATTCACAGAGGACCACTAGAAGAACCATGGTTACAGGTAGGTAACCTATCTTTCTTCTTTGTGGCCTCTGAATGCACACAATTGGGTGACTGACAAGCTCACTTACCGGATGGTGGGACATCACGGTAGAAAGGATGTCAAGATCGCTCTGCCAAACGCAGCATCATTCTTCACCCGGATATCCAGACAGTAGTGCCTCACAAAGGTCGATGGATTAGACCATGTAGCTGCATGGCAGATGTGAGGAAGTTATATTCCACGCTGGAAGGCAGTAGAGGTTGACAGCGCTCTGGTAGAATGAGCTCTTAAATGTTCAGGAGGTGTTTTGCCTGTGAGCTGATAGGCCAATGAGATAGTTTGGACAATCCAGCGAGATATAGTTTGAGGTGAAGCAGGGGCACCCTTATGAGGGCCATGAAAGCATAAGAAGAGCCTTGGAGACTTTCTGAATGATTTAGTTCTATCGATGTAGAAGGCCAAGGAGCGTCTTACGTCAAGCATGTGGAGCATGCGCTCGAAAGGTGTAGAAGGAGACAGAAATTGAGTTGGTAGAATCAACGGTTGATTGAGGTGGAATTCACAGACAATTTTGGGTAAAAATGATACATCACAATAGAGGGTAAACATATCCGGGTGGAACTGAAGGAAAGGTGGATCCGATCTGAGGGCTGCGAGTTCGCTAGCATGTTTAGCAGATGTTATTGCTACAAGGAATTATGTTTTTAGGGAAAGTAATTTGAAATTAGTAGTAGCCATCGGTTCGAAAGGTGGTCGGGTAAGTGCGTTGAGGAAAAGCTGCAAAGACCATTGAGGAAGAGGATGTTGACGTGGGGGACGAATATTATGGAGTCCCTTCAGGAATTTCTTCAAAGTTGGTTGAGAGAAAAACCTAGCTGAGTCAGACTGAGAAGGTTGATGGGCTATAATAGCAGAAATATACACCTTGAGGGTAGAATGAGATAGTCCGAGATTAAAGAGATGAAGGATAAAGGTAAGTAAGGTCTTCAGAGAAACCGGTGTTGTAGGTTAGTTCTGAGAATTAGCGAAAGAAAGGAATGCTTTCCATTTGCTTTGGTATAATCGTTGGGTCAATGGCTTTCTGGCTCGATCTAGTATGTTTTTTATATCGGGAGTATCCTCCATGCTGTCAGGTTCAGAGAGTATATCGGGATGGTAAATCATCCCGTCGTCCTGGGTTAGAAGGTTGGGGATCGACGGGAGATGGAACACGTCGGTCGATATCGACCTCAGGTGGCTGAACCACGGCTGACGTGGCCACCATGGAGCGATGAGGATGGCATTCGAGTGGAACTGTCGAAGTCGAATGATGGTTCATTGTATGAGTGGAATTGGAGGAAATAGGTAGAGTAGGTCTCCGACCCAGTCTATCATAAAGGCGTCTCCGAGTGAGTGCCTGTCGATACCGGCTCAGGAGCAATACCGCTGACAGTTGGTGTTGGTCTCGGAAGCAAAGATCAATGGACGGAACACCCCATCAGTGACAGAGAAGGTCGAAAACTCTGTCGTTCAGTGTCCATTCGTGCGTCCTTGTGGTAAGGTGACTGAGATGGTCTGCAAGAAGGTTGTCCTCTGTGGCGACATGGACCGCTACTGGGAAAATGTGATGTAGGTAGCACTATTCCCAGAGTTCGACCGCCAGATACAGGAGCGAAAGGGAGTGGGTACCCTCCTGCTTGTTTATATAGTACAGCACTGTGGTATTGTCTGTGGCTAGCTGTACTGCTTGTCCTGCAATGAAAGGTAAGAAGGCGTGGAAGGCCTTGATAATTGCTAAGAGTTTGAGATGTTTGATGTGTAATAATTGTTTCTCGATGCTCTGGGTGCGGAGTTGGAGAGGTTGGTGGGTCCATGGGGGCCGGATTGAGAGACTTTCCCCAAAGGTATGAGCGAAGTCTTTGTAGGCGTAGTTTTAGAGCGGGTTTTGTAAGCTTTTTGCACTCGGGGCAGGAGTGTGTTTGGTGTTGTTCCCCTAAGCAAAAAAGGCAACGGTCGTGACCGTTGGTAAGCGGTATCTTATTCGTGCAAAGCACGCACCGCTTGAAAGGCCCTGGGGTGGGCCATAAAAGGTTGGGGGAAAAGGGAGGGAAAAGTGGTGAGGGGGGGGGGGGAGAAAAAAACGTGGGTAGAAGAGAAAAAGGACTGAGGTAAATTGAAAAGGAAAAAAACGGATAACTTGCAGGGGAACGTCCAACAAAGATATGATTGAAATAGAAAATGAAAGAAATGATTGAAAGTAAATAGTCAGTAAAGGATCTCAGTAATCGCTCTAGTGTTTCGAAACAGGTCCAACCGAAGCTGCGGCAAAAAGGAACAGAGGGGACCTTTGGAGGGCGGAGCATGCGCTCCATGGGGGAACGTCCTACTAATCACATGTCTTTAAGCTCTAGAAACTTCCGAGACGTCCTGCGCAGGCGCAGAACAACCCAATTGTGTGCATTCATAGAGGCCACGAAGAAGAAGCATTATTCTGCTAAATGCTGTTCCAGTATATCAACCTTCATATGTAAGAATCAAGTGAGTTGCCAAAGTGCCCCATAGGAAAGCATAGAGAGACTGAACTATGGCTTCTGTGAAGCACCAAAAAATGCATCATCAGTGACAGATGCATACAGGGAATCCTCATCATTTCAGTACAATTTTATGTATTCCATGAGCTGGGTCAGTATTTTCCTTTATTACAGTCCTCCAACAGGCCCTTTTTGCAGATGTTGCTAACTTGAACCCTAGCATTACACAAATGACCTTGCTCAGCCCATGGAATCTTGCTTTCCCTCTTCCTTCTTGTGGCTGTGATCAGGAGATGGGAAATGCCTCCTTCCTGATTTAACATTTAAGTGTAGTTTATCATTGCATGTGAAGAGGATGGACTAGTTTGCATAAACGGCATTGCACAGCCCTACCTTCCTTAAGAAACCATACGTTCCGTTTGGAATCTCTGTTGATTTTTATCAAATAAGAGCAGAAATGACCGGTTTCAGGCAAGGGAATCAAATAAGCAGGATCCAGACTTTGTACAGTATGTTGGGCTTCTTGACATATTCAGTTGGGTGGTGTGGCATGAACTGAAACTGAGATGTAGTTTCTTGCAACCCAGAGGATGCCACTGTATCCCCACCACCATTTGGAAGGAGGAAGTATTTGTGGAGTTATTCACTGTGGAGGAGGGAGGGAGTGTAATGTTTTCATGCCACATGCATATAGTAGATGTGTGTGGTGTGCATTGGATGGTTGTAGACTCTGTTGAGGTAATGTATGTAAAGTTGAAGCCAAAATACTGAGAGAGGAAAGTGTGAGTGCACCACACAACCGTACACTGTGTTTCCTCTGTTACAGCTTGTGAGGTCAGAAGAAAATAGTTTATAAAGAAAACAGTTACCTGAGTTCTGATGCAATGGGATTGTGTGTGTTTTTTTTTTTAAGACAAATGCAATCTGTCTCTTTGTTGTGGCTGCAAAAGGAAACAGAGGCATCCCATGCCTAGCAAGAGTTGCCATGGCTCTTCCACGCAGAGAGAAACCCTAGTTCCTTGTTACATTTGAACCTGTTCATTGCGTTGACAGGCTGCAAAAATGGAGATGAGTTCATTAAGCGATCAGATTGCATTTATAAAATGCAACAGATGGTTGATAGTACAGAGGGTATTTCCAGGGTGAATGTACATTCCTGAACAGCCATGCTCAGTCTGATGCCTCCAGATGTTTTGAGCTACAGACCTCTTCAGCCTCACCCAGTGTGTTCAGTGGTCAGGAAGGATGGCATTTAAAATACAAACTTTCCAGAGAGTGCTGAGTTGCATAAATTCTGAAAATATGTTGTTGAAACACACAGTAGAATCTAAATCTTGTCTGAAATAATGTGCACCTCAGTGTATATCCCTGAGGAGTAACCTTTTACTGTTAGGATTCCTATATAATACAGACATTTCTAACTTCTGAAATTTCTTGCATGTCCTTCAGCCATTTGCTAAAACAGGATTGCTGGTATGTCTTGAATTAAATCTGCGTGTGATTAATTTGACACCAGCCTTGTTGTGCATAATTCTGGCTACAAAATAACAATGAATAACTTCACTAAAATTGTATTTCTATCATATAGGGAGATTGAATCCTTTTGCCTCAAGGCTAGACTCTTCTTTTTAAAACTAGTTTTGTTGACAGATTGTAAATATATTTTTCACTGCTATTAGTGTTGAAGAAAAAATATTTGTCAGTGTATTTTTAAAATAAAATAGAAATCTGTTATATGGGCCTACAAAGTCTCACTAGAATAGCTTTCATTTTGGAGCAGCCTGAATAAAAGTAGTGACAGGGAGTGGGCTTAAAATTTAAATTTGCGATTGATGAAGATCTTCATGCTGGAAAGACTTTAAAGGTAGGAAATACCACTGTTTTTGTTAGGATGTAATTATTTATATCCCATTCTTTTTGCACAGAGCTGAAGAAACACTTCTCACCAGGTTCTCTCAAGGCATCAGAGAAGACAAGAAGGCTAGCCCACAGATGGCGATTGTGAAGCAACCAAGTGACATCCTGCTCTGGTTTATATATATTGGTAAATATGTACAGTGGTGCCTCGCTAGACGATGTTAATCCGTTCCACGAGGATCGCTGTCTAGCGAAAACATCGTCTAGCGAAGCACGTTTTCCCATTGGAATGCATTGAAATCGCTTCAATGCGTTCCAAGGGAAAATGCAGTCGTCTAGCGAAAATTTCCCATAGGGAAACCTCGTCTAGCGAGTGCGGGTCCCCATAGGAATGCACTGACAGCTGCACTGACAGCTTTTCACCACTAGTCGGCGCACTCCTATGGGGAAACCTCATCGTCTAGCGAAAATCGCCATAGGGAAACATCGTTTAAGGCATCGTCTAGCGATTTCCTCGTCCTGCGAGGCAATCATCTAGCGAGGCACCACTGTACTCTGAAAGTTGTCCTGATACACTGGTAGCTTGCTGCATTAAGAAAGAAGAAACTCAGGGTTTAATCCTCAGCCATGAAGCTTGCTAAGGGGATTTGAACTAGTTGCTGTCTGTCAGGCCCGTCTACCTCAGAACTGTTTGAAGGACAGTGGATGTGGACAAGTGCTGGGGGGGGGGGGCATCTACCCTTCCTTGAACACCTGTGAAGGAGAATAAATAAATTTGTTAGGTCACCACAGGGAAGACCCTATCCATTTACGTTTTCTCAGCTTGAGCCTGCTTTTCAGTTATTTCTCTGGCACTCTTCTTGAAAGCCTGTGATGTGATGTTATCCCTGTCTGAAAGCTCAAGTTATGAAGGGAAAAAGAGTATCAACTGAGGCTTTTCTGTTTCGTTATCTCAAAACCCTCTTCAGTAGCATAGCTCACCGGTGACTGACTAAGTGATTTCTCAGACAGCCTCCCGTTAGGTGTAGTTGTTTCATCATCCTTTGCCTGGCAACATGCCAGTGTGGCAGCTGGCTGAGTTACAGTTTCTAACAACATATATTCTTTCCCTTGTATTAATTGTGTTAATGTTAAGTACATAGTTGGGGAAGGATTTCTATGACATTTCACATTTTCTCTGCAACCTACATTTGAACCCATAAGCAAGTTCAAACATGTTGCTGAGTGATCTGGCCTTTCTCACCAGATTACTCATAAATATGTTCAAACCCACCCAGACGTGCAAACATAGGTTGCAGAAAAATATGACATGTCATAGAAATCCTTTCCCTGTGATATTAATATGATAATGGATTTAATTTATTTTAACGTTGCAGTTTCCTCTGTGCCAATGAAATGGTTTATTTCAAATAGATTGTAAGCTGCCCAGGAGAAAGGCAGCATATAGAATAGATAGGTAGACATGACAGACTGATGGATTTGGTCTGGGGTATCGTGCACAACAGAGCACCTAAAACCAGATGTTTCTGCAGTTACCATGTAATGTCCTTTAAAATATGGTTACTGTAGCTTTAGGCCCCTAAAGATTCCAAGGAAATGGAACAATCATGCACTTAAGTTTCAGAGGTTTTTTTAAACTCCTTACTGCTCTATATTTTACAAATTTCTGATCAAGGAGAGGTTTTAGCTCAATGGCGGAGTTGTATATGATGCAAAAGATTTGTACCTGTAGCCCTGAAGAGGTAGTGCCAGTCAGAGCAGATAGAATTGAGATAGAAGCATCAATGGACTGTTTTTACAAGGCAGTTTCAAATATTTGTCCAAAAGCCCAAGTGGAAGATATATCCCATTGGTGTCCAAGCCTTCCCTGTAACCCTGATTGGATGCTGCCTGATTGATGCCCTGCCAAGATCCCTGGCTGGTTCCATATGATAGATAGAAGATCAGTTATGAAGATCAGGCTGCCTCCTGTGGAAGCTAGACTGCCATTGCTGACCTTCTCACTGAGGGTCCCTTGGTGAGCTGAAGGAGTACCTATGGGCTCCTTGGCAAGTCATTTATCTCTTGCTTAAGTAGGAGGGTGGGCGGGCGGGTGGGCGGGCATGACATCAGATTGTGGAGTATTCTTCTTAGCATCATGTCTATAGTAAAAGATAATTGTTTCTTTTTTTGGAAAAGGACCTTTTTTTAAATGTCTTCCTTCTATTTGCTCTCTTGCAGTCGTGGCTGAGACATCAGAAGAGATGCAGGGAGAAGGCAGAACAACTTAGTGTGATAAAGTGATGTCTCTTCCTACCCCAAGGGACAAAATTGGAAATAAAGATATGAGAGACAAGTTCTTTATCCACAATCTAGTAAACAGTGATTGTGGAGAGGTAATTTTCAAATACCTTTCTTAGGATGCTCCTGCTCTTCTCTTGCCCTCTTTTATCACCAACTTATCTAAAAAGGAAGCAGTGACCTTTGACCTAGGAGAAAATAAAAACACATTAGCTCACCCAGGATGCAAAGCAAACTTTTTGTAGGATAAGTTATCACACTGTAGGTGGATGGGTAGAAGCCAGGACATGTAAGTCCCTACTTGTGAACATCTTGTAGGGAACAAAGTGACGAGTGTTCAGCAAATGCAGATGCTTTGCAGTGCTCTCCCGCACATAATTGCTTTTGTTGTGCTGTGTGTAGGTGTCTTTAAATGTCACATTATTTGGCGTATTCTCAAAGCTGTTTGGGTGGGGGACATGTAATATGTTGAAGAATGAAAAGCTGCTAACTCCTGAGATCTGTTGTAGAATAAAAGAGGAGAGTGAGACTTGGCATAGAAGCCAAAGCAGCATTTCAAGTAGTTGAATTCCTTATCTTTCCAGTCCAATACCATTACCTTTTAGCAGCACAGGATGGTGGTGATTATTTTTATTATAGAGTTGCTTCTTTCTTTTCACTGTTTTGAAAAGAACTATGAAGTACCCAAAAAAAGAGATTTTGTGAGTATGAGAATTAGTCTGTAAGTACAAAACGTGCCAGCTCTGTTGGTACACTACAACTACCTCACTATTGACTGTGCTAGCTGGGTCAGTTGTGGCATTTGCAATGATCGATCCAGTCCGCTCCTGAGCTAACTAAGTACCTGTAGTTCACAACTCATTCCAGGATGGCTCTTGGTTTTTGGCCATATTTTTAAGGCTTCCGTATTAGGACTGAATTAACACAGTTCATGTTGCTCACTACAGCTATGTTGGTTAGCATCGTCATACCTATCGCTGCTATATCCCCTCACCTGGCCTGGGGCTTTGTTGGTTTCTCATTGGGCACTAAATTTTGTGGTGGTTGAGCCACTAATAGAGTTAGTAAAAGTAAAAGCAACTTGGTGTTTCAGACAATGGAAGTTACATGATGTAAGAGGCAATTAGAGCACCCTGGGTCGGCTATTGTGGTTTTGGTTACTGGAGTGAAGCTGTCAGTCTCAGCTCTGCAGCTGTGAACAGCCTGTGAGATGCCACAGATAGCTCTGCCTGTCTGCTTTTCCTAGATGTGGAAACATATGGGCACAGCCACACAAATAGCCACAGCAACAGAGATTGGGCTGGGTTTGGAGTGGACCATGCTAAGTCAGTCCCAAGCATTTTGTTGCCCATAGCAGCCAAAGCCTGGGTGCCTTAGGAAGATTGCAGGCAGGCCAGTTCCTTTGCCCTATTGTTGTTCTCAGTGTTTGCTCCTGAAATTGTGGCCCTGTGCAGCCTGTGGACATGGAGAGGAGCCGTGTAGTTGGCATAATGAAGAACTTTTAGACTGAGCAATTGTGTGTGTTGTTATTTAATCCAAGGATGGGATTGCATCTCCAATCACCCTCAGCCGGCATGAACAGGGAGCTGTAAACTAACGTCTGGTTAGCGAAGGCTACCTTCAGCCATCTAAGCTGATGCATGTGCGTGTTGTATGCTTTGATAGTGAGCTAATGTATTAATTGCAACTTTTTGACAGTCTAGAGTGAAAAGCTAATTACCTCCATTCAATGTTGTTAGTTTTAATACCACATGAATGGGGATGTGGTGGTGGGGGACACCTAGCCATAATGGCAGGGGGTGATTGGTTTTGGCTCACGTCCTGAGCATGAGAGTTTAGGATTTCAGCTGTAATTTTGCAGTGGTTGTTGAGATCAGGTTGTAAGCCAACAGGGTAGAATATGTTTTTATAATATGGTAGGATTGCTGTCATCTAAAGACAGCATCTTAGGAACTGCAGGTCTTACCCTGGTCAGGAATTGAATTAACATGATTGTACCTGTTGGTTTACTTAAATTTACTTTGCCTAAATTGTGAAAAAAGCATAAGCACTGCTTCTTGCCTTTGAATTCTGATCCATTATCTTCGTTCTGTGTGCCTCTTCTTCAGAGCTACATATTCTGACTCAGTCCTCAATCTTTTTCTCTTTATAGGTGCTGTTTTTTAAGCAGAAGGGTCTCAGAAGAGTTGAGTTACTCCACAGTGGTTTCCGTATGTCTGTTTACTTATAAATAAAACTTAACAGAAAATGATATACAGTATGTACAATCTCTTGTGACAACAGGATCATGGGCAGAGGGAAATTGTAGATTTTTTGAAAAGGGAGAGGTGATTGTGGTAACCAGGGAGAAAGTGACACTTAGACCTTCCAGCTTACAGCCTTAGAGCATGATCCTGTGTGAGCATATTCAGAGATACTGACATGTTAATCAGTACTTGCCTATGAGGAAATGTGCCTAGGATTTCATCCGTAACTTTTTTGGAGCTGACAACAGTACCCCATCTTGGCATCTGAACTGTTAACACCTCCAGTGAGGTTGCAATGAGCTTGCAAGAAGTAACCACACTGTACATTGGGTTGTCTGCTGAGAAGCGTCCTCTTGGTAGCTTTATGATTCACATGATCCCAGTAGAATCTAGGCTGTTCTGCCAACATGTGCTTTGTGTTGATTCTCCTTACACTGTGCTAAAGTTACATGATAGTAAGAACTGAAGGTAATCCATAGAGTAGTCTTACTCCATTGTGGTTGCACAGTATTGGGAACAATTAGTAATGCTGTCAAGGGAAGTGGCTGTTAAAAGCCAGGCTAGAAAATATTTAAACCAGGTGGTGAGACAAGGCTGTTTTATCAATCACTAACGTGTAGCCCGAAAAACTACACAAGTTTTTTTTTTTCTGAGGGTTAGGGCCTTTGCACAAAGTGAAAGCAGTTTTCTGGCTACAAAGCATTCTCCCTTGGCATTTAAATAACAGAAATATCTTCATCTGCTTTTCCAGTTAACAATACCAGCACTTTATTGGAGTGCTGTATTGGGTTGCTGAAGAAAGTTCAGCAGACTTATGGGAAGGTTGCAAACTGGTTGTAACAAGGCAGGAATCACTCAACAGTGGCGGTGAGATGACCTGATTCTTGTAACCTTACCGTGGGGCATGACTAGTCTGCCACTGCTGTTGGAGCAAGAAAGCAAGGCCACACGCCTTCTGAAGTGCTGTTTAGTAGAGTTGCATTCTGCAGTGAACATTCAAATGCCTTTGTTCCATGCATAGGGTAGCTCTAATGCCAAAGTAGACATTCTTTCAAAGACTGCAACTTACAAAACAAGGTTTGATATTCATATATGAAACCACAGAAAATCTGAACATTTTGTGTGATGAGAGCCTGAAATAGTATTGGCTAGCTTTTGTAGCTTGAATGATCAAAGTAGCCTTTCTTGAATGTAGTAACAGAATGCCTTTCATAAAAATCAAAAAAAGCTTCTGGCAAACAGTGCTAGGAACTTTTTTGAATTCATATGCAGCTAATCAAATTTCTGTGAAAAAACTGAAGTTGATGTGGCTGGTGAGTTTTGGCAGTCAGGTGTTTAATGAGAAATTGCAACTCCTTTTATCACTTTTGCTGTGTATCAGATTTGAACAAATCCTAAATTCCAAATTGAATCAGCCAGATTTGTGATTCTGGACTGAAGCAGAATCACCAGATTTGGTTCAGATTTACAACTTAATTGAAACATGCACTTACATTTCAGCTTGCTAGTGTTTTTCCTTCTTCAGAAAAAGGTTTCTAGTACACATCCCCCCGAAACTGAAATTTGGCAGGTTTACTCCCCCGTTTATGGTATGCCATATCTCCAAATGTCGCACGTCTCAATGCAAAAACAAAAAAAGTTACACCCATTTAGTTTGATAATTAATTTATAGATTACTCGGGATCTAAGGCACAAATTGTTTCAGACTGGAGCAGGATATGTTTCAAAGTTCTGAATTGGCCTCCAGAGGGAATCTGGGGAGATTGGAAGTAACACATTATGAATAGCAGGGATGGGGACTCGAGTCATGGTACTCTGCCAAGTCAGACTTACCGCACTGGTGACTTGACTTGGGTTTCTTTTTCAGTTATTATCTATATTATAATTGCAGACCCCCATAGCCTGGTGTGAGTATGGCGTTAATCAGAATTTGTGTTCAAACTCTTCTTAGAAAATGAACTTCTTTAAAAAAAAATTCTTTAAGAAATATTTTGAAAGGCTAATGTACAGAAAAGTGTTTGCCCCTTTGCCAGAAAGGCCTTTGGTTTTCCTTTGAACTGATTTCCTCTACAGGCAAATAGCCCATTTGAACAAACTACTAAGATTCGGCATAAGTGTCCACGGTTTGCTAGTGTTATCCAATAATTCATGTATTTCCTATGGTATGAAGGAATGGCAGATCCATAGGATCTTTTTTGACATTTGCTGGCTCATTAGTTTGAACACATCAACCCAAGAAAGTATGTGCTGTGATGTTCTTCCAGTGGAATTGCCCTGCACTGTCAGAAGGGGTTCCTTAACAATGGTGATATTACATAACATCTGCTTGTAACTTTGTAAGATAGTACTATTTGTAAAATAGTCCATTTGTTGCACTGAGCACCTATATAGTCAGGTAGTATAGGTGGACTAGGACTCAGGTAGCATGAGTTCAGCTTCCTGCTTCCCATGAAAATTCGCTTGGGGTGTGCGTGACAATGAGTAAACCAATCACTCATACCTCAGAAACCCTGCTGGGGTTGCCATAAGCAGGAGGTGACTTGATGCTAGCATACCAGCAGCATTTTGGCTAAGAAAGGTTTACTCTTCCTGACCTGACTCCGTTTATATTGTTAGCTCTTATTAGCCTTTGTCTCCACTTGTCACTAAAATTAAAGTGTGCAGGTAGACTGTGTCCCTGCTCTCCCCGTGATTATTTTGGTTCTTCCCTCAGGTATTTCTTCATCTTAATCTTCCATCTCTTATCAGTTTGGGTGCTTGCTTGGAACTGTCAGCTCAGGGTCACTTTGCACTCTGTTGTACACACATGCTTATAAGAACAGCCTATTGAGCATTCACAAGTGTATTGCATCTGTGAGTTAGGATTACAGGCTGTGGGTGCAAACAGCAGCAAGTGTAGGTTTTCTGACACGAGTGGAAGCCCCCCTCCACCAATTCCAGATGCGGAATTGAGTAACCATATTAGTCTGCAACAGCAAATGCATCAACAGGGTTTTGAGGTACCTTATTAGTTTTAGAGAAATTTCTTAGTGTACTGTATAAAATCAGTAGCTATCTATATCTTAGATTCCACCCCCATGTATTGCTACTGATTTTTGCCTAATTAACAAATAGGCAGAGTGCTACCATCAGTCCTCAAACTTCATATTAGAACTGTGACCCAAGTAAAGAAAATCTTTAGTTGCTTTATTTTACTGTTTAGAATTTAAGCAGGTTTACAGATGAACAAAAAGCAGTTCTTAATTTTTACAACATTGTACATTATTTTAATTTAAAAAAGACTAAGCAGGGGCATCATTTAAATTGATGAATCCGACAAATACTGCAACCCTGTTTATATACAAGATTGTCCAGGTTGTCCAGAAATAACTTGCATCTTACTTCCTAGTACTACATGTCCATGAGTCTATGAAACAGAAACGGAAAATGAAGCAAACTCCCCAAGGTACATAAGAGTTTCTCTACAGCCTGCAGACTAAATATGACCCCAGGGCCATTTCTGTGGCCTCCTAGTAACCCTAGTCCCAACTCCAAAATAAAAAAAAGTTTTGCTCAAAAAGCCCCCTAGTATCCTCTTAAGAGGTATTGGGGGGCGGGGCGGGAATTCTGCTATGCCTTTTTAAACTATATTTTTGCCCCCAGATGGGGAAGGGGCAGTTAAAAAGCTCTGCTGTATCTTTGATAGCACTTCATACACATTTAGTTTATTTGAAATGTGGTGCTGGAGGGACAGCTTTGCAGATACCCTGGACTGCCAGAAAGATGAAAAAGTAGGTCCTAGATCAAATCAAGCCCAAACTATCTCTGTAAGCAGAAGTGTTGAAACAGGCTGTCCTACTTTGGGCCCATCATGACAAGACAGGATTCTCTGGAAAAGACAATAATGCTGGGAAAGGTGGAAGGCAGCAGGAAAAGAGGAAGACAAAATGTGAAATTGATTGACTCCCTAAAGGAAGCCACAGACTTGCATTTGAAAGAGCTAAGCAGGGCTGTTGGGGATCAGGACATTTTGGAGATCACCCATTAATAGGGTCACCATAGGTCAAGGGCAACTTGACAGCAAATAACAGTAACACATGTTGTATGTGATGTTTCAAAGCACTTTACACAGTTCATCTCAGGAACCCTCCTTACTGTACAAGCTCCATATGGCCAGGGAGGAGACACATGGAGAGAGCTATGGCAACTAACAAATATGTTCCTGGTATATATTAAGTTTGAACCAGGAAATACCTGTTCATAGATCATCAGCAACCTTCCTCTTACCAGCACACAAGGACATTCACATATAGGAGGAGGAGAGTGTCTCTTCCACAGTAGTTGAGTTAATGGGAAATTTAAGTGACAATGGTGCTCGAGGTGGGGACAAATATTTTCACAAAAGGACAGAATAATATGATCTTACAGAAATAAGTCTTGACAAGTTGTCACCAATTATCCCAACAGATGGGCCAAAAGTTAGCTCTATACTTTCTGATATCACTAATTTCCTTCTTGGCACTAGGGAGGCTTCTCTTCTTGTATTATGTGGGGAGGGGGAGAGAACAAGGGAGCATTTTTGCCTCCCCACCCTGCATCACACCCACCTGATAAACACAAAGGACAAAGGATCATTCAACATTTATGCAATTATACAAAGTGGGAAAATGTTTCAGGTTACCCTCCACCTTTCCCTATTGTGTGCTGGCAACCCTCCGTCTGTCACTAACCACTGTCCTTGGCCCGCAGAACAAAACTGACCCGATGCTGATCTCTCTTGGTTGCTGTTTACACTTCATTATCTAACAACACTGGGAGTGGGGCTCTGTCAGGTTACTTGTGTCTCTTTCCTCCTTGGTGACTAATTGTTGTGTAATTAGCATGAGAGGGAATTTTACCCTAAGTGTGCCAGGTAGAGTCAAAAGGTCATGACACTTGCCTACCCCACTTTTAAGTATGTTTTGTTGTGGGTTGGCAAGTCCCATGTACGAAGTGTGCAGCCATTCTTTCGGATGCTGCGAAAGAACACCTGACTTCATTATATGTACCCTAGGCAAACCAGTGTTGTTGCCACCTCTGTTTGCAAGTACTTAATCACATCTGCTCTTTTCTTACCAGACTCCTTGAGATGAAGTGTAGGGTCTGTTATATTCATAACAACAGATGCATGTCCTAAAAGAAGAACTTGTGTCTCAGGAACACACAAATTCCAGAATGCTTTTGATTTAATCCAACAGATTTAGGTAAGGTACATGAGCTGGCTGGATAGCTTAGTGAGTCAGGTATCTGGCTGCAGAACCAGAGATTGGGAGTTCAATTCCCCATTGTGCTTCCGGGAAGAAGAGCCATTTTATCTCACATAGGTGTGTGATATTGCATTCTGTTACGTGTAGTATTCTTTTGACACCCCCTTTGTCATTCTGAAGATTTCTAGGCTTGTTTTTTTAAACCTAATTTAAAAGAAATTTGCATCATAAAGACAATAGATCGATATGCGGTGAGCTCTTTGAAAGGAAGCTATGACCTCATTTATCTCAAGCACATACCTTCAAATTTACTCCATAGTTAAATTCATTGACTCGTTCATATATACTCATTAGTTTACGTACTTTATGCAAAATGGTGCCTCTGCAATAATTTTTACTGTGAGCCCCCTGACCTTGCCCTGAGAAAAACCCAGATTGTCAAAGCACTTGCAAACACTGAATTCAACTTTCCTTGGCACAGCCTCCCTCATGGAATGGCAGGGTGTACACACAAATCTGCTGCAGTGAAGCTGTAGGCTATGGTAAGTTATCTTACCCACTACAGAGGGGCCACTCCCTATTTAAGGAATCAGTGTCTCATTTACCTGTGTGCCACACAGCTTAGGGCAGTAGCGGTGAACCTTTTTGGGCCTGAGTGTCCAAACTGAAAAAAAAACCAGCAGGCGGCGGCAGAAGCGACGGTGGAAGGGGGAATCCCAGGCAAGGAGGTGCCTCGAGACCCCACTCTGGATCTGCCGCCAGCGCCAGCTGCTCTGGATCCTGGCCCGCCGCCTGTCATAGCGCCAGCACTGCAGCTGCCGCCTCAGGTTTGGCTGCGGGGGGGGGGGGGGGGAGTAGCGATCTGGCGACTTAGGGCTCTGCGTGCCAGCTGTGGCATGCATGCCATAGGTTCGCCATCGCTGGCTTAGGGGAAGCATTTGCATAGTAAGGAAACACTCTGTGATTAGTGAACCTGGCTAGATTTGGCACACTGGAAAGGGAACTGAGCTTGAGTTCAGAGAGTGTGACAGTATGAATTGCATATGTTAACATAATGGTGGTTTTCCTGCCAGATATAAACACTGCCGGGCTGTTTAGTCTGGCACTGATGTTGATCTTGGGGAGGGGGGGATTAACCCATGACTGTTCATTCCTCAATAAGCAAAGGAGACCATTGCACACGATCTATCTAGACAGATGTGGTTATCGTAGATGTTAAGCAGTAATGTGGCAAATGGAAGAGACTGCCACGGAGGACAAAAGAGTCTCATAAAATGGATGACAGTAGGATAAGGATGTGCCCGTTACTCACATAATGGTGGTTACTAGGCAGCTGTGCCACTGCTAGGATATCACTGCCTTTAAAATAAGAAGGCAATATGTACTCCCCCTACTGTATGTAGAGGAGGGGTGGCTGTGTCCCGGCTGCTGTTGAATTTGCTGCTGTGGTGGTGGCTGCAGTGAAAAAAGCACTGATTTCTTTCAAGCACTAGACAACGTAGAGAGAACCTTAGGGGCTGCCCACGCCCATCCCCAGACCTTGGAGGGTTGGTTACACTTGCTCTCATGACTCTCCCAAACAAGGAGAGTGGTGGTGAATGAAGAAGTTTCCTTCTAGTGGCCAACATTATTTTTAAAAAGAATTGTGGCTCTGTAGAGAGGCCCTCACCTGCAGGAGAGCCCTCAAAACACTGCAGAATTGTCCCCCACAGGCCCTAATAAGCGCAAAAAGGAAGTTTTTGAACCAATTCATTAAAAAAAAAATACCAATAGGGGCATTGGAGTGTTAGACATGTTCACCCCTCCTTTAAAACAAGGTGTGAACTGCGTACTCTGTGTAAAAGTGGAATCACACGGCTGGAAGCTCATTCCAAACATGTAGGAAGCACTGACCTTATTTTAAGAGGGGGGGGGGAGTATGTTTTGTTTTGCTGCCATTGTATTTCTTCCAGCAACAGCAAGCTGCCCACTCCTGTTTTTAAAAGGGTAACGGAAGATCTACAAATCTTGCTAGATACAATTATTGCTTTTCAAAGTGTCCCACTGTTTGTTCTCACTTCTGAACTTCTTGCTTCATGGTAATACTTGTGGGATCTGCAGCGTAGAACTATGTTGAGTAGGAAAGCTGTTCTGAGCGCTGCAAGCTTTGACATATGGCATGGTAGTGCAACTAACAAGCAAATTTCTGTGTCCACCATTATAAGTGCAGCACAGCAGTCATGGTGAATAAAGTTTGCTCCAGCCCCTTTGCTCCAGTTGACCATACATGTTGCTGAACATCACTTCACAGTACGAGATTTGATTAATGAAAAAAACAACATGTCATATCAAGCTGAGCTTATGCCCTAAGAAGATCATTCATCCTCTGTCCAAAGAAAACAGCAAGGGAATACCTAATAAAGGCATCACTGAAAAATACTTACAAATGGTTGTATCCTCTTTTTTGGGGTGGGGGGCTCACCAATACTAGCTTCTTGCAGTTTGCACTTCAGTAGTATAGTAACTGTGCCATTGTATCTCTGGACTACACTAGATGATAGCAGAGGATAGGTCTTTAGTCTAGCATGGATTTGTGTTACTTATTGCTTTTGATCAAATGCTAAGGAACAGTTTCCACAAGGTTAACAGGCTGCTGAACTCGTACTTCCTCTTGTACACTCAGAAACCATCACTTATCCGTTTCGTCACCGATCCGCATAAAGGCAAAGGAAGCTCTCTGGTGTCTCAGCAAAGCCTCCACACAGATAAAATCTCAGGGAGCTCCCCCTCCCTTCCTTGTCCACAGCGTGCTCTGGCTTCACCGCTGATACAGCTTCATGATGCCACCTTGATGCAGCCTCTTCCACAGGTCAGCCTCCAGCAACATATCATGGTTGGCATAGAACACCAAGGGCTTTTTCTCACGCTCATAGTAGTGATCTGAAAACATCCTGTAATTGTCCGTGATGAATCCATAGGCACTCACCTAAGTAGGCAGAGGAAGCAGAGAGGACAGCAGGATTAATTACCAATGAATCTGGACAGGAGCATGTCTGTCTGTTGCTGCATGGACAACATTTAGTTGAAAGTGGATTCATGCATAATAAACAGGAGCACAAAACACACAGCAATGTGGCTAACATTTTAGTGTTACTTACTTTTGGATAACATGTCCAGAAGTACAGTTTCCATTTCCTCCTCAATGGGGATGTAGGGGAGGGATAACCCTTATGTTAGGCAGAGGAGCAAATTAAGAGGAAGACCCCATTGCTGCTGCTGCTGCTGCTCCCCTCCCCACCCCCAAAGATGCCTAATGTTGCAGCTCCAGAGAGCCTTGCTCTCTACAGGCCTGGCCAGGCACAGACGCCTGACCATGAGCACCTCTTCTTCAGAATAAACGTGTTGTGGGTGTGTCACTACGGGAGACTGGTGGCACAGCCAGCCCCAGGGTACATGATGCCTATCTCTGAGGAAGGATCCCTCAAAATCAGGCATTTGTGACTGGCTGGCTCTGGAGAGAGAGCTGTGTGACCACCACTGCTCCCCAAAGAGCCTGTCTCCTCCCTGTCTCCCTTTCAGAGTGACACAGAGCGTGCCAAGCCACAAAGATAGGCATTCTAAATGTGTGTGGAACTTGTATGTCTCATTGTAAGGAAAACACACAAATTTGCCATTTGCAGCTTTCTTGGTGGTGTGTGAGAATCATCTTTGCATCCTCTTTTTACAATGTTTAATCTATAAAAACAGTTTTACATCTCCAGAGTTACCAAGTACTGGAAAAGTTACCACCATAAGTTACCTGATCGCAGGTATGCAGAGCTGTTAAGAGCATAAGTGCTCCAGTGCTGGGCATATAAAGATTCCCAAACTCAGTGTTTATTATTTCTGATTTTAGAAACCTGTAAGCAGAGAATAAGGATTACAACAGAGAACTTTAAGGTCTGTTGGAAAAGACAATAGAGATCTTTTGGCTCTGTGAGACACAAGTTTACTCATGCCCCCATATGTTAGCTTTCAACATGAAAGGAATTTTTAATGTAGGAATGGTTTTAAACAAGGCTTCTTCCCTGCATGTTTAAACTAGAGATGGTACAATTCTGTGAGACGGCATACTATGACCTGCTCACTTGTATTACATGATACAACACAGCCGTGGGCTTTCCAGAAATCAAAAAGACAAGATTTCCAGTCTGTGTCCCAGCCCTTTGTGTTCTAGTCTTCCACCCAAATTGCCCAAATATCTCATGCTTCTAGCCCTTCCAATAGGAACTCCCAGCCATAAATTCCAAATACTGAAGATGAGAAGGGTGGTGGTGGTAACCAGAATCTAGTATACCCATTTGGCTGCTCTTCCGATTTGCTACTCAAATGACAGGATGCGGGTTCCTCCCTTCTGTCATCTCATTACTGCATGCCACAGGTACAATTAATACAAATGTAACTGTTAAGATATATCAAGTGCTTTGAAAACAGACTTTGTTGCAGATTCCAGAGTTTTACCTTTCTTTTAGATAATGCACAAATTCTGGGTGAAGCAACTTGAACTTTCCTGCAAATGCCTCAGGTCCAAAGTATTTCTGTGGACTGTGGAAAGAGATCAAATGAAAGCAGCTTCATAGCATGTCAGTAATTAGGCTGCTCTCCAGTGATCACACGACCAGGAAGGAAACCGAGTAGACCAGCTAAACAATGTACTGTTTGTCTGCCTCTGAGAAGTCTGGGAAAATAATAATCAATGAGGTAAGAAAGAACATACTCTTCTCTGATTCATTTGAAATGTGGTGCTAGAGGACAGCTTTGCAGATACCCTGGACTACCAGAAAGATAAACAAGTGGGCCCAAAATCAAATCAAGCCCAAACTATCTCTGGAGGCAAAAATGTTTGAGACTGTCCTACTATGAGTACATCATGAGAAGGCAGGATTCTCTGGAAAACACAAAAATGCTGGGAAAGTTTGGAGGCAGCAGGGAAAGAGGAAGACCAAATATGAGATGGACTGACTCCCTAAAGGAACCACAGACTTGAATTTGCAAGAGAAGCACTAAGTGGGGCAGTTGAGGACAGGACACTTTGGAGATGGCTCATTCATAGGGTTGCCATGAGGAAGAGGTGACTTGATGGCACATAACAATAAAATTTCGAGAGCGAGATCATTTAAGTTTCACACCCAGGAAACTAAGTCCAGGTGAGACCTTCCTGCACCTCAGTGGACATCTGACCTGTACATGGTCTCAGGAGGTCTTCTATTTAGCCTCCATTTAGCCTGAATGCTGGAGGCATTCAAGAGAAAATTGGACAACACTCTGTCAGATCTGCTTTGATTTGGATTCCTGCACTGAGCAGGGGGTTGGACTCGATGGCCTTATAGACCCCATTCCAACTCCGTTGTTCTATGATTCTGTGGATGTCCAAGCCATTCCAAACCTAACAAAATCTTCCTCCTCCAGCCCTGACCAACTGTACTTCTGTCAAGGAGTTAAGCAGTTATAACGGAAGAGTGGGATGGCATGTGGGGAAAGTGATCTAATTGTGCGCCATCCCCCACTCCCATCCACGTGAACTGGGCTCCCATCAGCCTTTGGCAGACATGCAGGATTGCAACTGTGTACAACAGCCTTTCCCTGTGCACACTAACCACCCCCCGTGTAACTTCTGCCACGAGTGGCCTGCCAAATAGATGGGCTGGAAGCAGGATGGTTCACATGGGAATGATGGGTGGCAACTAGCCTTTCCCTCCACATATCTCCTCCAGGAGTGTGTGTGGATGTGATGAATGTGCGAGAGAAGCTGGACCAGGTCTTACCAGACCACTCGCTCTTGGCCAACTGACACGCAGCCAGCAAACACCTACCCCTATATCCCTCACACGCAAAAGCGTGCCCCCCCCCCCGCCGTGAATATATTGGTCTGTATCCAGTAGTGTCACCTGTACTGATGGAATATTTGGATGAAATCAAGGCTTCTATGAACAACAACATCAACAAAAATGGGGCGATTTTCACTGACTTCTTTTCATCAGCTCCAGAGAGCTGGAAAAGGTGGTTGGAGGCTGTGCAGAAAGCTGTTGAACAAAAGGACAACAGCAAAGAGCACCTCCACTGCAATTCCCCTCATGGAAGTCTCTGATGGAGGAAAGAGTCTTCCACCAGCTGAGGGACGCAGCGGGAGGTGACCCAGTGTTGACAAGCTGCACTTCCAGAGTACCAAGAACAATTTCATGCCAGTGAAAGAGAGGCAAATCATGGTAGTCGTGCAAGATACAAATTACACCATATGATTATTAATTAAGAGACAGGAGAAAGCAGATAGTTATTTGTTGTTGTTTAGTTGTTAAGTCGTGTCCGACTCTTCGTGACCCCATGGACCAGAGCATGCCAGGCCCTCCTGTCTTCCACTGCCTCCCAGAGTTTGGTCAAATAGTTAATACTATAATTACAACCTGCAACAAAATTCTGCAGCCTGAAGTACTCCCGGTGACAGCACTGACCAGATAGTTATAGGAGAGAAATATATTTGTGAAGATTATAGGAGCGAAATGTGAAAAACCAGCCAGTGCTTTATAATCCTCCGAAAGCTGACTGGGTGAGATAAATGGACAATTTTTAGCACAAGAATTAGTTGTGTGAAAATCTTAGTGCTACTGGGGGCTTTCGAAAGATGTGCTGTAATTTTAAACTGCAGTAATTATTATTTTAATTTGAGATATTTCAATACTGTTTTAACTTGTTTTAATATTACCTCTGCTTCAACTTGTTTTAATATTTACAACTTACTGTCTTTTTATTTTATGAATTGTGAAAAATAGGAAGACTAAGGGATTGACAGCAGACGTACTGCACTGCTGAGGGTTTTTTGGACTCTGCTCTGCATGTGTGAAGAATTGATGCTTTTGAGTTGTGGTGCTGGAGGAGACTCTTGAGAGTCCCCTGGACTGCAAAGAGATCAAACCTTTCCGTTCTGAAGGAAATCAACCCTGAGTGCTCACTGGAAGAACAGATCCTGAAGCTGAGGCTCCAATACTTTGGCCATCTCATGAGAAGAGAAGACTCCCTGGAAAAGACCCTAATGTTGGGAAAGAGTGAAGGCAAGAGGAGAAGGGGACGACAGAGGACGAGATGGTTGGACAGTGTCATCGGAGCGACCAACATGAATTTGACCCAACTCCGGGAGGCAGTGGAAGACAGGAGGGCCTGGCGTGCTCTGGTCCATGGGGGTCACGAAGAGTCGGACACGACTTAACGACTAAACAACAACTGAGTGTGTTCATGAGGGACATAATAGAATACCACTCCTGTCATCACCTAATGACTTTCCCATTTTGAATTATATTGTCCCTGTTGTTAATTATATTGCTTTTGCTTTTATGTCTTATTGTTAGCCACCCAGAGTAGACTTCGGTCTAGATGGGCGGGTTATTAATTTAATGATGAATGAATGAATGAATGAATAAAATAAACAGCCGTGCGACAATGGAGAAAATGAAGGGCAACACTTGCTAGTAAAATTGACTCAAAAGCTCTTTCTCTCCCAATGTTTAGTTATGCTGTCCTCTTTGTAATGCTCTTTGTTTGTTTGTGTTGACTTGTCATTCTCTATTATAAAAGGTTTGTTTTGTTTTTTAAATCTTACTTGTCACTCTTGTCATAGCCTTCTGGAACAGGCATACCCAGGATTGCAGATTTGAGCATGAGGTAATCCCGTATATCTGAAGGAATGAAAATGTACTGTATGTCCTGCAGCCAAGATAAAAAGGGAAAAGAAAAAACAACAACCAGAAAAACAAGCATGAGAGACTATAATTACAACCTGCAACAAAATTCTGCAGCATGAAGTACTCCCGGTGACAGCACTGACCAGGCGTATCTGAGATACTCCGTTCCCTTTTCGCCTTTTACCCTGCTTGTCTATTCCACTCCTTTCTCCACCCCACTGCTTTCACTAGCACCAAGTATGCCCAAACCTCTTTTGGCTTGTTTTTATGGATCTCGCCCCTTAAGAGTCTTTTCTCCCTCTTCAATTTTTTATACTTCTTCAGATCTTGCTAGTCTTCCTTCTTGATGTAACTTTTCTTTAAATCTATACGACACAATTACGTACACTTATAACTTACCAGAAACCATTAAAATAATAAGGATTCCGGGTAATGTGAAAGGAGTCAACGGACGTCTGTCTTGTCTGTGGCAAGCACTGACACCACAGCCTTCTTCTCTTCACCACCTCAGACAAGGATCTTCGCCAGGCCTACTACCAGAAACTCCTTCACGGAGAATGGTGGGAACTGGAACTGGGACAAGATCCACCCCAACTCCTTGCTCCACCTGGCTGGCACCTTCCATAGATTGAAAAGCTTTACGTGGCAAGAGCCCGTAAAGCCAGGCAATCCCTCTTGCTACAGAAGGTCAACTACATCCTATTCAGACTGTACGGGTACCTTGGCCTGTGGCGTTTGGGTGAAGCCATATTCTGCGTACGCAACAAGGGAATTCTTCATGGTGTTTACTGTAAAACCATAGAAGGAGGTTTTTGTCCCAACATCTTTCTCAAAGCCTTTGGTGATTGCCCCATTTAGTCTGTAAGGAGAAAGGAGAACAGATTCTAAGGAACAACAAGGAATTAACAGGTCAGTGCCCCAGAAGTTTAGATGTTTGTTTGGAAAGCTTTGCAACGGGGAGCCTTAGGGATTTTTTCATCCTTTGTGCCCATCCCAAACTGGGTTTGGATTGGGGTCCCTTCCAAAATATGTGGGTTGCCAACCTCATTGTACCTGAAGACAAAGTCATGAGCATCTATCTCCTTGCCTTGGTGGGATCCATTCAGAATGCCTCCGTTCCCAACCACAGCACAACGGACGCAACCACCAGGAGATCCAATTTTGCTGACAAGTCTACTGGTGATGGAGTCATTGAGGAGTTGCACGGCAGATGCGATAACTGACGATGAAAGGAAGAGGAGGCAAGTCAAGAGAAGAGTGTCACAACAGATCATCAAAATATCTTAAAACCATCAAAGAAAGAAAGAAAGAAAAAGAAAAAAAGTTAATGTCTTGGGATTAGGGATGACCCCCTAAAGTAAGGAGCCAAAAAGGCAAGATTCATAAAACAATGTTCAGGTTAATTATGATGTGACATTGCATGGCCTTGTTAATTCCTCCACAGGGAGATGAAAATTCCATTATTTCGAACTGGGTTAAATTTGAGTTAGCAAAGATGCATTGGAGAATTTAAACACTAATTTCTTTTTCCTTCTGAAAATTTTTCCAACAAAGCAAAATATTTTCTGAATACACCCGATTTTTACTGAGGATTTCCTTATTCTGTCTATCCCTTAAAAACATTTATCTAAATGGCTCCAGGAAATACATCCATGTATAGAAGACTGTCATGAACTGTAAACCCTAGAGTGCTTTAAGAATAGCTAGAAGTTTGAGCATGCACAGGATCATTTTTTACTCTTCCCCCCCCCCCTTTGAACCTCAGAGCCCTATATGCCCACATTGCAAGCAGCTTCTGAAAGCTTTTCCCACTTTCAATATTGGTTTGCAAGATAGCAGAGGGAGCTGCTGTTGAGGAAACCAGACCAAAGCCACCATGCTGGTGGGAAAATCCTTGCAGAGCTCTTTAGATCCCAGCTATGATTTGAACATCTGATTTTTGTGAAACCAGCTTTTTGAGAACCTCTGGCCCACTGGCATTCACCATTCAGCCTCTGAGGTTTGTCAGCAGGCCCCCAATCCTTCTCTCTCAATGAACAGACATAAGAACGGGGACTCCTTGGCTCATAGCTGAAGAAAGACAGCCCTTTTTCAGCACTGTGCAGCCATTAGGACAAGCACAAGGATTTGAAACTTCATGAACACCTTTACATTTTAAGGAGTTGGGTTCTGAAACACCTTAGCAGACATGTCACAGAACTGAGTTGGGTTTTGCCTTTTTGAAAAGTTGTTGTTACACAAGGATATGCTTCTGAGTAGGGAGGCACAGAACTGAACTGTGCATTGTAGAAAAATATCCATACTGGTAAGGATCACATCTGTCCCTGCCTATGGAGTCCTTGGCCTGTCTGAGCCCCAGCCGCTGCTGGAACGTACCCCAACCTTCCCTAAACTAGGAATTTGCTGCTAGGCCAAAGAACAATTCCTCACTTGTTGTTTAGGTGGAGGTGGATGGATGCAAAAAGGTGAGAAAAGGGTATGTAACAATGAAAGTCCGGATGCACGCATAGATATATGCAAAGAACACAAATTTTTAGGAGAGAACATGATTTACACGTACAGCTATCAAGAATGGGAAAGGTCAGTGCAAACCTTTCCAAATAAGCAAGACAAAAGTGTGCAAATGTGTACCTGTGAGACAGAATTGGTGTACACATCTAAGGAAACGTAAGCTTAGCAGGGTGCACATGGCACTTACTTGGCAATGAGTTTGAGTAACTGATAGCACTACCTACTCCCCTCATTAGGGTTCTTCTGGGCTACTGGGTCACCTAGTTTGGGGTGGAGGGGGAAGAGTGTGGGAAAGCTGCTCGGTGAATGCACCAGGGAATTGAAGGTGATCGGTCCCTATGAGTCCTGCAAAAACTATGAATTACATACACTGGAATAACTTAAAATAAACAACATGTTGAATATATTTAATGAGGATGTGACACTGTCATGACTAAATAACATAAAGTGGCTGCTCATTTATCACTTGAGAAAATGCTGGTCAGGGGAAAGGATAGCGCTTTGTTTAAAATCTGAGTAAATCAGCATAGATGAATTGATCAAGAACAAATTGATCAAGAATCAAAGTGTTGACCTGAACTGTATCTCTTTTTACTAACCTCTCCTCGACCAGCTTGAACAACTGCAACACGGAAAAATGTTATGTTTTCCTTTGTTCCTTTTCTCTCTTTTCCTCCCTTCCAGCTGGACCTCCCCGAACGCACCTTGGGCAACCAAGGTTCTGAGCAGCAAACACCTGCCAATTCCTAGGAAGGCAGTAACTTCATGAGACCCCTTTGATGGCCTGTGGCTTCCATGCGCCAGGCAGTATTTCCCTGCACTGCTTCCACCTTCCCTTCCCTTCAGATCTGGCCCTTCCTTCAGTTAAGAGCCTAGGGGCATCAGCAACAGCTGGCCAAGGAGACAAAACACTTGGCAAACTGAAGAAACAGTGGGTATGGGGTGGTAGGCTGGGGTTGGGGGAGAGAAAGGAAGTGAGATAATTCCCGGAAGCCAATCGCCAGCAACATGGCCAGCAGCAACAATGGAGTGAGTTGTTAACCATCACAAAGACACTGGGACCTTTGATGCAAGCAAATGTCACAAGATGTTCATAACAGAACTTTCAAAGACATCTGCTCCCCCTGCCCCCCCCCCCCCCCCAGATCTAAGTCTTTAAAGAGAAAGCACAGAAAACCCATGGTCAGAGGGACGCCACTTACAACTACCGGGTAACACTGAGAACTCGGAATGCTCCTCTTTTGAAAGCCTTTCTTCGGGGTTTCTGCAGAACACAGATGAAGAAAACCTTCCACTCTTTTCCTTCTCTCCCACTGTTCATTTTCTAAGTCATTTAGTCATTCAAGTAATCATTCACTGTTTTAATATCTATTGCTGGCTACACATGCCAAGTGTGGGCAGCAGAACTCTCATCAGAACGAGTTTGTAAGGGTCGCTGAGGGAGCAAGGTTCTTCTTTGGTTTGTTAGTTCTTGATCAGTCCATTTATGCTTATTACTCAGAATGTAAACAAGGTTCCTTTTGGCCACAGACATAACAATGTTGAGGCTGGGCTTCCTCTCTCACACCCGACTGCATGGGGTGCATCCTTGCCCATGAGAATCCAGCACATGATTGCTTGTATGGCAGCTGGCTCAGAGGCGGCATCAAGAATCAACAGCTGAATGTGAGTCTGGAGCAAAGAAATTCTTTGGGTAGATACCATCTGCCCTCCCCCCAAAAAAACATATTCTCTGCAAGGTGTGGGTATGGTGCGGTGCTCCCGAGGTGGTCAGGCCGCAACTCTCTCTCTCTCTCTCTCTCTGTGTATATATATACACAGAGAGAGAGAGAGAGAGAGAGAGAGAGAGAATGGCAAACTACACATTTAGTCAGAACGTGGGCAAGTTATTTTTCTGGACTACAAGACCTAGCTTTGCCACTGGCTATGTTGTTGTTGTTACATGCAGTCAAGCCACTTCTGACGCATGGCAGTCCGATGAATGAACACTCTCCATAATGTCCTGCCCTCAACAGCCCAGTTTAGCTCTTGTAAACTCAACCCTGTGTCTTCCTTTGGGGAGTCAATCCATCTTGTATTTGGGCTTCCTTTCCTCCTGCTACTTTAAACCTTTCCCAGCATTATTTTCTTTTCCAGAGAATCCTGTTTTCTCATGATGTGCCCAAAGCAGGACAGTCTCAGTTCCATCACTTTTGCTTCCAGAGACCGTTCACGCTTGATTTGTTCTAGGGCCCACTTGTTCGTCTTTCTGTACATCCAGAGTATCTGCAACGTTCTCCTCCAACACCACAATTCAAATGAATCTATTTTTTTCCTGCCAGCTTTCTTTAATGTCCAGCTTTCAAACCAATACATGGTGATTGGGAATACAAGAGTGTGGATGGTCTTGGCCTCCAGTGACACATCCTTACACTTGGTGATCTTTTCTAATTCCTTCACTGCTGCCTATTCCTATTCTCAGTCTTCTGATTTCTTGGCTATAGTCTCCACTTGAATTGATGAATGAACCAAGAGATACAGAAACTTTTACTATTTCAGTTTCTTTATTGTCAATCCTAAAGTTGTGTAGTTCTTCTGTAATCATGATTTTTGTCTTCTTAATGTTCAGCTGTGCTTTAGCACTTTTTTCTTTTACTTTCCCTAAAAGTAGTTTCAAGTCATTGCTACTTTCTGCCAGTCAGATGGTGCCATCTGCATATCTTCAACTATTTATGTTTCTTCCACCAATTTTCACTCCTTCATCAGAATCTAGTCTGGCTTTCCTCATGAAAATCAGCTTACAGATTGAAAATATAATGAATACAAATCTGCGTACAGACTGAACAATAAGGAATAAAATGAACCCTTGTCTGATACCTTTGCCTGTGGGAAACCATTCTGTTTCTCTATAT
Source organism: Intellagama lesueurii (assembly GCA_037013535.1). Lineage (NCBI taxonomy): Eukaryota > Metazoa > Chordata > Lepidosauria > Squamata > Agamidae > Intellagama > Intellagama lesueurii. The sequence goes on from JBAJHW010000002.1 coordinate 183,804,275, forward strand.
TCTGTCCTACTGGCAGCTTCTTGTCGACAATATAGGTAATTCATCAAGACAACCTGGTCCAATAGTGTGCTTTCCTGTTGGTCATTCAGCATTTCTAATCTAGGCTTAAATTTGATTTTTTGGATCTTCTGGAAGAGTTTTTCCCCTTTTGTTGTTCTCTATTTCTTTGCACTTGTTATTGCAATACTTCTTTTTGTCTCTATGTGACAGTCACAGAAAAGTTGAATTTAGGATTCTGATTCTATTTCTGTCACCTTTTACTTTTACTTTTTGTCTCTCCTTTACAACTTTTTCTTCCATCATTCACCTAGGGTTTTTTTTCTTTTTACTACAGGAATTGTATTTTTGTATTCTTCCCTAATAATATATCTGGTTTCAATCCATAGTTCTTTGGTTTCATGGTCAATTGAGTTTGGTAATGTAAATCTGTTCCTTATGTGGAGTTTCAATTCACCAGGAATGTTGTTTAAATCAGAGGTTGTCAACCCCCGGTCCACGGCCCGGTGCCGGTCCGTGGCCTGAGCCGGACCGGGCCGCGAAGACAGACCTCCCGCGCGCCCCCCCCGCACGCACTCCCCTCCCCACAGCTGCTTTGCGCACGCACGTGCCAGCACCGGCGTGAGTGCTCCCTCACCCCTTCATGCATGCGCCCCTTGTATCTACAAGTTAAGAAACAAATGGTCGTGCTGTTTGGTTAACAGAACTCTAAATACTCACAAAGGGGGGAAACGGGAAAGAAAAAGAAAAAGCAGAAAATAGTGTGATACAGCCTTAGTTTTTCAAGCACTATTAGTATCATTATACGTGTAGGGCCTATCGAACAGTTTCTCATTAGAGTTCAGCAAACGGCGTGGGGGAGGGGGAGATTCAAGGCCAACAGGTGTGAATTATAAACCTAATTACAAAAAAACTCCAGGTGTCGTGCATTCCTACACATACTGAATTAAACATAAAGCAACACCATGTTGAACTGGTCTGAATCCTTACGAAATATCTACAATTGGTTGCAGCTCAATACCTGATATCAGCCGTACAGTACACTTTCTGAAGAAAGATGCTTATAAATACCAAATTGGATAATTAGTTTTAAAGGGCTTTAAAAAATAAACGGACCCCCTCTCATTATTCCCGGGCAGCCTAGAAAAGCAGTTGCTACCTTGCTTCCGAAATCTCGGCCTCTCTTTCCTCCTGAAGCAGCTCCAGCTGCCGGAGGACAAACTTCTCAACCGGCGTCGCCATCACGGCAGCCTCGCGTAAGTAGAAGGAAAACTCTCTGACGGAGACGCTCCGCCCAGTTCGGAGGCACAGCAAGAATAGCCCTAAAAAGTGGTGCGCCTGTTTCCTGCGGGCTTCCGTGTGTCGCTGTTCCGTCCCCTTGGCTTCATGATTCCGGTTCCGTTGGGGCAGCAGCGAAAAGGGCTGGTCGGGATGGCGGTGGTGGTGTCGGCCGTTGGTTGCGGGCATTTGTTGAACCAAACGGGGTCACGAGTAGGTGAGGCGAATGTGGTTTGGGTTTCTCCTCGTGTGGTTGCTCCTCGCCAAAGAGGTGGCTCTTTCCTCTACTTCTTTCTTTCTTAAGCCTGCTTTTGCTTTACTCTCTAACATGGCACTTACTGCTACTCTCTGTGTTCGTTTCCACATTTTGCCGGTGGTGAATTGAAGGCCTACATTTCCTCGGCCTGTGGTCAGTACTCCACCTCTCTGGGAATCTTTATTTATAGGAAATAAGCCTTCCCTGTATAACCGAAGTAGTTGTGTTTTTATTCATTCATTCCATGCATGCATACACACACACACACCGCCTATATTGGTAACTCCCACCTTTGGATATGGTGGGTCTGCAGGGGGTTTTCAGTACACACCTTGTTGATTTCACTGTTGCTTGTAAGAATCGTATAACTCCTGTTCTACAAAGCAGATATAGAGGAGAACCTCGTTTTAAAGGAGATAAGTTCATTAATTCTTCTCAGTCTCTGAAGAGTGATGGCTTAAGGCTACTAGTTTTATTTTTAAATTTCAGTCTAGCCTGGGGGTGTTTAAAAACATTCCATTTTGTAATTTATTGACATATTCCATACCTTTATTTATATCATGGCTGCAAAAAAGAGCTCTGTAAGTGGGAAGCATCTTGTCATTTAAAAATTAAGAGAAAGGAGCCCTATTAAGTGACCTATTAATCAAAATGGAGGGGAAAGAGTGAAAATTTTAACAGTACAGTTACTGGTAGTTGAAATATGTCTTGCTCTCTTTGTTGCTTGAAATAATTCACTTTGCTATAAGTGTTCTGGGGTTGCTGGAGAAACGGCTTGTGAAAAACACACTGGTGAATGGAAATGGAAAAGTCTCTGGCCAGAATCCCCAACCTATTTGGAATTCTGAATAGGTGTCATAAATGCCATCATGAAACAGCTGCTATGAGGAAGCTGCTGTTCTCCTAATGGATATTGTGATGGGAACAGCCAGTTACAAAACACTAATTTTCCAAGAAGACATAGTGGTGAGGATTAAGGACAGTTTGCCCTATAATCTGAAATACAAAGCACATATGGAGCCTGAGCTCCAGGATCCAAACCCCCCATTTGAATCCATAGTTTCAGAATTTAACAAGCAACCTATTTTACAGAAAAACAAGCCAATTATTTGATTCATCTCTAAAGCTGTCTTTCCCCACCAAATGAAGGTTGCATCAAATCATACACAAGAACCACACAGCAGGCACACACAAACAATTGTGTTCTCCCCTGTTTTCTCTCTACTTCAGTCACTCTCCTAATTAAACACACGATGCTCTGGATCATTACTAACCTCTTCTTCATCTGTACCTCACTTCCCATCCTGTCCATTTTCAAACTTGCAGCAATGCACCTCATTCATCCATCATGCAAGTGCCCACTATCCCTTTTCTCTGCCATAGAACATCATGCATATCATAAAGCTTAAATACTTCTTTATTTTAAAAATGAGAGAGGGCAAGACAGTTTGGTAGACGCTGTGGACAGTGGGCATTATTTTGGTGCGCAAGGAAAACTGAACATTGAGACAAAATACTTGTAAATCTCCAAGCAACCTGTACCACTAATTAAAGGAAATCCATTGGCTATACAGTTTATTGATGCATAAAGGCTTGACAAGTATGTTAACAAACCAGCACAGCTATTCAGTTGGTCAAGGCATTAGTCAGGGGTTCACACATTTACAATACATATGATTGCAAATATATTTAAATATTTTGCACTTTTATGTGGCCCAGTGAATTTTGAAGGACTGCAAAGTTAATGCTGGTGACTACCAGGGGAATGCATCTATATACCCTACAAAGGAGCAACATATATTTTTAGAACGACTGACAATAGAGAGGAGCTAAGAATACCTCTTTCAGAATTGTTTGAAGCTTTATCTTTTGCTTTGGATTTAAGTGGAAGGACGCACACAATCACTACATATCCCATATAAAACTTGCTGACTGGGAAGAAGATACAGATATTCCTGCAGCTCCTTTAATGTTGCTGTAGGCCTCTTGGCAGCCTCCCTGACCAATTTTCTTCTAGTCTTTTCATCACTTTTGCAGGGACGTCCAGTTCTTGGTAATGTCACTGTTGTGCGATATTTTCTCCACTTGATGATGACTGTCTTCACAGTGTTCCATGGTATATCTAATGCCTTGGAAATTCTTTTATACCCTTCTCCTGACTGATACCTTTTTAACAATGAGATCCCTCTGATGCTTTGAAAGCTCTCTGCGGACCATGGCTTCTGCTGTAGGATGTGACTAAGAAAATGTCAGGAAAGACCTACTAGCATAGCTGATCTTTATTTGGGATTCCATAGAGGCACTTTAAATGATGGCATACTACTGCATAACAAGTACCCCCACGCACGGATGCCCCCCCACGCCACGCCCCCATTTATGGGAGGCGGCGGCAGCAGCCCCCCCCCCCCCCCGGTCCTTGGAAGAATGGTCTTCAACAAAACCGGTCCCTGGCATTAAAAAGGTTGGGGACCACTGGTTTAAATACTATTTTGACACTATGATTTTTTTAGTGTTCTTTTTCAGCTTTACTCTAATGCTAGATATTAACAGTTCATGATCAGTGCCACAATCTGTTCCTGATCTTGTTCTGGCAAAGAGACTACAGCTTCTCCATTTCCTGCTTCCAATTACATAGTCTACTGGACTTCTATATTGACTATCTGGTAATGTCCACGTCCACAATACATGTATTGAAGCATGTATTTTCAATAAGCAGATTGCTGGCTTCGTAGAACTCTATTTTTTTTAAAAAAATTATTAAACAAACATCCAACCTAAACAACATAAACCTAACACCACAAGGCTTTGTAGAACTCTATGACCCATTCTTCTGCTTCTAGGCCAAATTTTCCAACAACATTTGGTTCTGCTTTGTTCCCTACTTTTGTGTTCCAGTCGCCTATGATTAAAAACATGTCTTATTTTGGTATGTGATCAATTTCCTCTTGGATGCTTGGATAAAAGCTTTCAATTTCATCTTCAGCATTTGTAGCTAGAGCATAGATTTGAATGATGGTTATGTTAATAGGTTTTCCACGAATTCTGGTTGATATTATTTGGTCAGAATGTTCTTTATAGCCCCTAACTGCCTGTGCTACATCTTGCCTTAGTATTACAGTTGTAATACTAGTTGTCTGACTGAAAATATTCTGTTCCAGTCCACTCTAGTTCAGTGACACCAAGCATTGCAATGTTTATATGTTCCATTTCTTTTTAGTTTCTAGTTTACCTTGATTCATACTTCTCACATTCCATGTTTCAATTGTATGTGTTGTACAGCATCAGATTTTCCCTTTACTTCTGTGTATGTCAGCCACTAGAGATCCTTTTGGCTTTAATCTAGTTGCATCATTAGCGACAGAACTATTTGTACTTGTCCTTTGTTCTTCCCTAGTAGCTGACTGAGTGCTTTCTGATCTGGAAGTTTCATCTTCCAACACTATCTCTTGTTTCATTTGGGATTTCATGGTAAGGAAGTTCAGCAGAGGTTTGCCATTGCAGCATTCTGTGCAGTACTAACACAATTTAGCTTAAGGGATAACACTGGTGCCTTCTCCACCAGTCTTACCTTCATCTACCACTGCTACCCAGGAGCTGCCTTGAAGAGTGGATGCATCTTGGTCTGCTGTTTCAGCTGCGACCATTCTGCCTTGGGCGATCCTGCTCGGAGACCGGTCTCATAATGGAGTCTGGCCTCCTGACGGCCTTGTTCTCAGCTTCACTGACACACTCAAACCCCATCAGCACATTAAAGTTTACATCCAAGAAGGGGCCACTGGCTATACTAATCCAGAAATTCTTGGAGTTCCTGTCCAAAAAAGCAACTTCCTCGACCTCTGTATTGGGCCACTTGGCTCTCAAGACTTCCACACAGCTGCTTTGTTTAGGAGGCAGCCAGGATACGGACTGAGCCTTGCTCCCCACCCTCACCCCAAACATCATCTTTCACACAAGACGTTTTTCTTAGTCATGAGTTATTAGACTGACCAGAGCTTTGAACCTGGACAAGATCAGTGGTGTGATTAACTGAAATACACACAGAGATCCAAATGCAAAAATATATGATTAGACAGAATCCCTTTAAGAGAAGGGGTCACCCATGAATCCAATCAATATATTCTTGTTTCCAATAAAACTTGTTTTGTGCCCTCAAATCAGAACCTACTGAGAGTGACCCTAATGGGGCTTTTACAGGTAAGTGAGATATTTATAGAATGGTTTTAACGAGTGCTCTCCATCCCCTATTAATTTCTATGGCTGAGCAGAGATTTGAACCCAGGTGTCCTGAGTCTTGGTCCATATCAATAGAATGAGTGTACTTTTAGCTTCTAACAAGCTTTGGAAGATAAGGAAGCAGGTACATGTGTATTATAAATGTTGTTTTCCTGCACTAACGATGATCTCTCTGTCATCCAGATCGGCTTTCTCCTTTATACACATCCCAACCAGCCACACTTCCTGGAGTAGATCAAAGTAAGCCTAGTTCAGTGCTTCAACCAGTGCTTCTAAACCTTGGGTCCCCTGATGTTCTTGAACTAAAACTCCCAGAAGCCTTCATCACAAGCTGTGTTGGCCAGGATTTCTGGGAGTTGTAGTCCAAGTAATATCTGGGAACCCAAGGTTGAGATGTACTGGTTTAAACCCTCAGACTGAATGTCATGCACTGAATGTGAGCCACAATTTACTACAGCCCTCGGTTCTCACCCCTACAGGCCTTTTCCTGCTCCGTCACGGCCCATTACCTTCATACGGCAATCCACGCCAGCCATATGGGACGCTGCGCTCCTTCAGTCTGTTCCAAGTCTCCAGGGTGAAGAGCTGCTTCCATATCAACGTGGGGACATTAAAATCAAACTGCTTCCCAAGTGTGGGGTCAATCTTCACTTTGGTCTTTAATGACTGGGGGCACAAACTGGACTGAGAGAGACTGGAAGTGAGTAAATAATTCTAATGCAGTAGAGTTAATATCAGTCTGCTTTTCATTGGAACATTTACTTACATAATTCACTTAAAAAACTGGCACAGTAAATTTATAAGCAGAAGACTCCCACCCCAAAATTAAATATGGGAGTTACAGATTGCAACACTATAAGCCCATCTCCAATTTCTGCACACGGGGAACTCAAATTCTGTGATAGGAATCAACTATACAGGCTAAAAGTCACCAGACTTGAAAGGACATGTCAACACCTTTGTTAAGTGCTAGAAACACAACACAGTGCCAGAAGGGGTGGAATACTGTGATCTGAAGGAAACAGAACAAGAACAGTATACAGGCCTTGGGTTGATCTTTGTGGACAATCCTTCCCTTGGTCTGTACACCTATGATGACTTTCACATAAAATGACAAGAGATGGGAATAGTCCTGGTGGGACTTACAAATATGATGGGTATGGAATCAGTACATTTAACCTCTGAGCAACTCCTCTGCTTGGAAAGTATTTCTATATAAGAGGCAGTCAATGGATTCCAGTGTCTCTTTAAACTTCCAGCAGGCATCAAACATTAATTCTACACCAATAATGCTGTGCTGAACGATTAAATAATTAAACTGAATATAATGAATAAGGTTACTTTATTGATGTTGCTTGGGAATTAAAAAGGGTCCCATACCAACTTCTTCTAATAGATATATTATGGGTTTGGTGTTTCTCCTTTCCCCTGTATCTGTTATCTCATACCAATGGCTTAGCAGTGGGACAACAGACATTGCACCAGTATTCAAGCTAACCATGATGAGAGGATAATATCAGAGTGGAGCCACAACCAGAAGTACCAACAAAGGTATGGGAGCCCACTGCTGGGGGCTGGCCCTACTATGAGGTAGAGTGTGGCAGCTCCCTTATGCATCTGAGTTGGGGAGTCATGGAAAGATGGCAAATTGTGATTTTCTTATATTTAACAAGAAGGTGGGTGTTTCGGTTGCCAACAGCATTGGGCATGCTGACATGAGGGTATGGCACCATTTACTGCTCTGCCTGAGACAGGACTACCCCTGCCTAGAGCTTGAGCAGTAGGTGAAAACAAAACAGGAGGTTCTAGGAGATTTTTCTCCACATAGCCTGACAACAGACAAAGGAGGTCAGAAGACTGCGGTTCTTCCTCCACTGTCACTGTACGTGAATCATGGCAGGAAAAAGCATAGGGGGAAAAGTAATGGCCCTTCTTTTGTCAGTTCTTCTGCAAAATAGCATTGCTTAAACAACCTGCCAATCAGAAGATTCAGTGAATGGAAAAACATATATTGCATTTCAAAGGTATTGCTATGGACATAAGAATTTTAAGTGGCATGCTAAATAGCATCACAGAATCAAATGTCTGGCTTCCATTCCTGGATGCAATCGAACTGGCTGTGTAAATACTCTGCCCCGATTAAAAGTCTGCCATGCAGACTCCATTTGATGTCAAAAGCAGACTCGCACGGATTGCACAGATAACATCTGTCATTTGACGGATGATTTTAATGCCAAAATTGAAATTCCAATTTTGAGGGCCAAGCACCAATTTTTGAAGTCAAATACGGATGGCATTTAAATTTTGATGAGGACATTTGATGCAATGTCAGGATTTAAATGCCTAACAAGATTCTGAGCTAGGCTTTGAACATGACATTAATTTGAGTTGTGCACAGCAGACAATCTTCTTTAGGAAATATTTTATTAATTTAAAGCTGGATAACTTGAATGCTGGTTTTCTGCCACAAATAGTCCCAAAGTAGCTTTCAAATATCACAAAATACACAAACAGTAGTCCATATCATGGTTAGAAAGCCTGTTTCAAGCACTTGGATTCCTGGCAAACTGTGCAAAAGCAGACTGCTTCCTGGGATCAAGGACTCTCCCCTACCCCTCTAGGTTCTTATTTCAGAATGTGAGGACAAGGATTCATGCCACTCAGGGGAGGGGAGGGGGCAGCATGAATGATTTTAATGATGCTCTTCTGCTGGAGTGTGTTCTAACTTTTTTGGTGTAAGCTGCCTAGAGAACACGGGGTTACTGTTTTGCAGTAAGTGGGGAGCAGAGATAAACAAGTGAAGCACAGTGAACTATATTAAACATAAAAAAGGTCTGCATTAGGGCGGGCAACCTATGGCTCTCCCAAAATTGTTGGGCTCCAGCTTTCATCACCATTAGCCAGCGTAGTCTATGTTGGGAGTTATAGTCCAGCAAAATTCAGGAAAGCACCGGTTTCCCACCCCTGGTCTACACAACTCATTTGACCATGAGTGCTGTTTGGGGAAGGGGGAAAAAGCAAAGAAAGCAAAGAAAGGATGTGCTAGTTACCTTCTCTTTGAGAGGATTAGAGTCATCTCTTTTTGATGGTTCTTGTGTTGCATTCCCCCTAGTAATAAACCAACAAGAAAAGGAAATCAGGATTGATTGGCATCTGCAATCCTCTCCCTGACCTAACAGTCCTTTCTCAGAAAAATCTGTCTGCTAAACTTGCAAAGGAGAATTCCAGTCTAAAGTCGGAAAAGCTAGGCTTTCCGATAAAAAATCGGGGTTCTTTTAATGCCAAAGAAGGGCTAGAGATTGCTATTCAGTGCCTGTCCTGTGGGTTCAATCCCACTTCCATCTAACCCAGGGGACTTGGTACTGAAGCAGCATGTCAATCAATGGGAGTGAATATCCATCTGCACATAGTTATATTACAACTGTACATCCGGAGAGGCTGTGCCACTCAGCCTTTTCTTCCCATTGGGAAAAGCATACAGAAGAGGAGGGAAGCTGTCCTAGCTGCCTGCTCGGAGACTCTTTCTGGACCTCCTTGAGCCACCTTTGTTCCCATTTCAACTATCTCAACTAGAGTGAAGTGGACTGAGCCGGCAGCACCATCTGGAACAGAGGTTGGGGCTCTGTAGACTGGATGGGAAAGGCGGCCTCATGGGCCAAATCTGGAAACCTACCGCTCATGGTTTCCACTGGCCCTGACAACCCAGCAAGCAGGGCCAACATGATCAAGAAATGACTGGTGAATTTAATATATTTACTGTAAGTGACTAGTCAGTTGTGAATACTCCAGTTGTACTCCAGGGCTGGCATTTGTTCAGAGGACTAAAACACAAATACAATATTTGATCAAAACAAAACTCCATTTCTGTGAACATCTGTCTATTGCAATTTCCAACTTTACTCACCACTTCCTAATGATTTTCATGGGCAAGTTGTTCTTCCTGACATCTCGGAATATTTCTGCTTGGGTCAGTTCCAGTGTCTCCTCCTGCAGCAGTCTGAAACAAAGGAATCAGGCAGAGACAATCTTTCAGTGACAAAATTCTGCACACATACTCTCTATATATATCTTGTGACTTCTTCTGCACAAAGGTATAGGACACAGTTATAGTCCCTTGCACAAGAAGCATAGCATGCATCAATAAGCTCCCTTGAGAAAGTCATAGACCTTGTAGTTTTTGGAGTACAACTCCCAGAATGTCCTAAATTGCATTCCAGGAGTCGTGGTCAACGAAAGGGAGGGAGGGAGGGAGGGAGGGAGGGATCTGGCCAAAATCCTATTGCATAAGGTGATGACATAACCAGGGGAGATTTTCTGGAATAAAAGACTTCTCCTTACATCTCATGGCTCCCATAATTTCTGCACAAGGAAACTGATTACTCATGAGCTGGACACCATGAAAGAAAGGAGAAGGAAGTATTTAATTACCAATTATCGCCATTCCACAGTGTAACTTACACAACAGGATTCTGGCCACTTTTTCCATGATCTGGGAAATAGTATCTGGGAAACCCAAAGTCAAGCAATTCTTTCATTTTTGGGTGGAGGCACCTAATGTTTATTTCCACATGGACAGCAATATTGATCTCTCCCTACCTTTCTTTTCCATGTGACCTTATTGTTCAGAATCCATCTGATCCCAAAGCATGCAGTGCTGGATAACATTTCACACTTCTGGTGATATGGACATATGCCATAGCAAATTTGTTAGCCTTACTGTGCGAGCAAACTCTTTGTTACTCATGTTAAAGGCAGATTTCCCTTTCTCTCCAGATTTGAAAACTGCTGTCTGAATTTTGCTTGTCAATTTCACCTGCATTAGGGCATCCTAAACCCTCTTGCTGTGAATCAATTACTTGCCTGAACTGAGTTTCCTAGATCAAACTAAAACATGTAATGTTCTCCTGACAACTCTTAAGGTTTTGCAGCTTTTTTTTTCAAGTTAATTAAGGGTGCAGTCAAATGTGCCAAAGAACCACAGTGATATCAATTCCCCCATTATTTGTAAAATAATTTTACAAATTTCCATTTACACCACACACGTGTTACCTGGATTCATTTGGCCAGCCAGTTGGTTTTTTAACATCTCGCTGACATGGCCTTTTAAAAATGATCTGATCCCTGTATCGCTGCAATCCTGTTTCAGCATATGTGAACATTGCTGTCAATTTACTTTGTGAACAGGTTGGATTTTTGGGGGTGACGGCCACTCCATGACCACTGCATCCTTTTTTTAAAAATTGTTTTTTAAAAATGCTTAGCAATAAATCATTTACTATCCATGAAAAGTTCTTCCAGCAGCAGCAGCAAAAACACAAGCTACATTGCTCAGAAGGAGACAGCCTTCCCCCCTCCCTCAGCACCTAGAGGGAAGGAGGGAGGGAGGGCTGCAGGTGACATATCCCACCAGGTGGCACATTGACCAACTGCTGGAAGTGACAGGAAAATAATGATACATCACTTACGAAGTTTAAAAAGAAAAAAGAATTTTACAGCAGTGGGATACCCAGAAATGAATTGATTTGACTGAGATGTTATGTGTAGCCTACAGAATTGGTACAAATAACAAGAAATGTACTGACTGAACTGACAGCCATGTGAATGGGCCTAGCAGCATATATACCACGTGACAATATATACAAATACACAGATATTAAAAAAAGAGGAAAAAGAAATGGTGGTCTGTGTGATTAGGCCCTAAGATACTTTTACTTGCTACATAGCTTAGCTCCATGACGTTGCAAAGTAAACTTGGTAAAATTTTAGGTTTGAGTTATTTACTTGTCAACTTTTGCAAATTTTCTTAATTCACAACTGGCTTCTATGCCAGGAAATCAAGAACATATTAAAGAACTTAGAGGTGCTATGGAATAATGTTTAAGTCTGGAATGATTTGTTTGGCCAGAAAACAAGACAGAATGAAGAAAATACCATCAGTTTGAGAACACTGCTTTTAGAAATACGGCCAGAATTGGTACAAATCTCAGAATAACAACTCTGACTTTCTTGTTGTTATAACTACTAGAGATAAAGAAACAAAGTTGGGAATTTTATGTTTAAGGATTGTCACACAACCCTTTCTTCTCTGCTTTATTTCCAAATACTGTATCTGTAGCTTTCCACCTTAATGTAATTGTGCTCCATCTTGACTTAAACTGATTAGAGCAAGCAGAATGAATTTTAAAAGATAGGAAAAAAGGGCATCATAGCATGTGCCGGCTAAATGCAGCGTGTCTATTAATGGCTACTAGTTATTTTTGTTATAAGCATCAAATGGAAGTAAACCGCAGTTGACAAAACCTTATGCCCAAAAAAGACTTGTGAGTCGCTGAGATTCCACAAGGCTCTCTGTTGTTTCTGCTGCCGCCGCCACCACCCTTGTCAAAGGCCTTGCGCCTCTTCTTATCAGTTCTGCAGGACAGTATAGTAGCAGTACACAGCTCATGCCTTGGTTGTGGGCTTCCCAGAGGGAACTGACTGGCAGCTGCTGAAATAAAATGCTGGCTTAGACAAGCTTTTGCTTTGACTCAGTAGGGCTCTTCCAGTATTCTTAACTATCCTAAGGTTAACCCAAAACCTCCATCCTTCTCCACAGTATTACTGGGGAAAAGAAAATACTTGATTATCTTATTATATTTTGGATTTATTATCCAATGGCCAACAGTGATTTATCATATCTGCAATTCAAAGATATTTAAGGTGGCAACAAACGGAACAGTTCAGAAGATCTCCCAGTTCCCCAGCTATGACAGGCATGAAAGGAACCATATACATAAAACCTATGCCTTCTCAGACCACATCTCATCAAATTTCTCTCCTCTGCCCAACTGGGTCAGTGCAGAGAAGCTGTTGACTTGCACAATAAGCCTGTGGACTTGAATGATAACAATGATGAACAGGCCGGAAACAAACGGGGGCTGCTCGACCTGGTTCAAGGAAATTCTTGCACAATGGCAGGGCTGCGTGCCTGATGCTGCGTTGGATTAGCTCCATCAAAGAGCTGGTTAACACTGTCAGACAAGGTTCCCTCTAAGCTGGACGCATGCGCGTGCATGCATGCCTCTGCCTCCCTGCGCACAGCTGTCTTCCTCCTCCACGCAGCAATCACGCTAGGTTCTGGTCAAGACAGAACCCTGCATGTGGGGGGTGTGGAGTTGTGTGCACACGGGCAAAGTTGCATACAAGAGAAAGGCGGAGCCCCACCCACTGGAGCTTAAAGTTAGAGGGTACATTGCTGTCAGCTCAGGCAGCACCGATTGCCTGCAGGGGAGAAGAAGACCACAGACTGTCATATATTGGAGAGCAGTGCTGGTAATACTGCTATTCATGTCTGGCAGTGTATCTGTGGGATAGGACAAGAACACATGGACGCCCCCAGGTCAGGTACCGAATCAACAGACTTTACATGCAGATGTATTTCTCTGGATCAAAGTTAGAACACTTCTGCATTTGGTAGAATACCACATTCCAGTGGATATGAGCAAAATCTTCATGTGCAAGTGCTTGGCATTTCTTTGGCGAATAATGTTATAAGCTAGGCAGTTATCTTACTCTTTTCAGTTTTTGGTGACTCTTGGTCGCTAGCCATGGATTCAGACTCTATGCATTCAGCAGCTACAGTCATGGCCAAAAATATTGGCACCCTTGCAATTCTGTCAGAAAATGCAACCCTTCTCGCAGAAAATTGTTGCAGTTGCAAATGTTTTGGTACTCACATGTTCATTTCTTTGGTTTGTGTTGGAACAACACAAAAAAACAAAGAGGAAAAGTCATACAATCCCACACAGAAACTCAAAAATGGACTGGCCAAAATTATTGGCACCCTTCACTTAACATTTGGTTGCACCCCCTTTGGAAAAAATAACTGAAATCAATCCCTTCCTGTAACTATGAATGAGTTTCTTACACCTCTCTACTGGAATTTTGGACCACTCTTCTTTTGCAAACTGCTCCAGGGCCTTCAGATTTGAAGGATGCCTTCTCCCAACTGTAGTTTTGAGATCTCTCCACAGGTGTTCTATGGGATTCAGATCTGGACTCATTGCTGGCCATTTCAGAACTCTCCAGCGCTTTGTTTGTAACCATTTCTGAGTGCTTTTTGAAGTGTGTTTCGGGTCATTGTCTTGCTGGAAGACCCATGACCTCTGGTGGAGATGCAGCTTTCTGACACTGGCCACTACGTTGCGCCCCCAAATTCTTGGGTAATCATCAGATTTCATGATACCGTTCACACAGTCAAGGCATCCAGTGCCAGAAGCAGCAAAGCAACCCCAAAACATATTTGAACCTCCACCATGTTTGATTGTAGGGACTGTGTTCTTTTCTTTGAATGCCTCATTTCTTTTTCTGTCAACAGTCCCATGATGTCCTTGACCAAAAAGCTCTACTTCTGTCTCATCTGTCCACAGTAAGTTCTCCCAGAAGGATTGTGGTTTTGTCACATACGTTTTGGCATACTCCAGTCTTGCTTTTTAATGCCTTTGTGTCAGCAGTGGTGTCCTCCTGGGTCTCCTACCATAGCGTCCCTTTTCATTCAGATGGCAACGGATAGTGCGAGCTGACACTATTGTACCCTGTGTCTACAGATCAGCTTGAATTTGTTGGGAAGTTAATCTGGGTTCTGTATACACCATTCGAACAACCCTTTGTTATAATTTTTCAGTAATTTTGCTCTTCTGTCCATGTCCAGGGAGGTTAGCTCCAGTGCCATGGGCTGTAAACCTCTTGATGATATTGCACACAGTGGACACAGGAACATTAAGATCTCTGGAGCCTTGTAGCCTTGAGATTGGCGATGTTTTTCCACAATTTTTCTCTCTCAAATCCACAGACAACTCTTTACACTTCATTCTTTTCTCCATGCTCAGTGTCACACACAACACAAAGGTTGAGTCAACTTTTCTCCATCTTAACTGGTTGCAAGTGTGATTACTATATTGCCCACACCTCTTACTTGCGACAGGTGTGTCTAAATACAAATTAAAGGAGCATCACATGCTTGAAAAGCAATTATTTCTTACAATTTAGACAAGGTGCCAATAATTTTGGCCAGTGCATTTTTGGGTTTCTGTGTGGGATTGTATCAGGTTTGACTTTTCTTCTCTGTTTTTTTGTGTTGTTCCAACGCAAACCAAAGAAATGAACATGTGAGTACCAAAACATTTGCAACTGCAACAATTTTCTGAGAGCAGGATTGCATTTTCTGACAGAATTGCAAGGGTGCCAATATTTTTGGCCATGACTGTATCTTTAGCCATTTGGCTCAGGGGCTGGCATCACCTGACACTAGTCAAGGCTCTATTGCCTGCAGAGGGTGCACCGCTGATCCCCGGACACTCCCACCCGCTTCTCCTCCTTGCTATCACTGCCTGTTTAGGCAAATGCAGAAGTTTCACAACTTTGCACAGACAACTAGTGGGCTCGACAGAAAAAGCTCCAGCAATTGCTTATTCTGAAGCATGGAATCAAGAGGCTTGGAAAATTCCAAAACCCATATTTTTTAACCTGTAACTGGGAGCTAATGCTGCGCAGAGACATCCAGAGAAGCAGTGCTTAGGTTTCTGTTAGCCACTGAATGGAATGAGCAGGTAATTTAAGACAGTGCAGCCACACGTTGCTTCATTTTGTTACAGCAATTGCTCATATACATTCATGTATAAAGAGATTACCGCTAAAGACAAAAGAACACTCTCATCCTCTCTCCTTAGAAAATGAACTAGCCCTGTAAAACACATAGTCCTGAGAAGCATAAACTGTATTTGGAGCCACTGTGGGTCCCTTCTCATGGAAAAGGCAAGACATTAGATAGGTAGACCGACCGACCTTCAAAACCTAAAGCATGCAGTGGCCAACAAGCTGTACGCAGCCCCTGAAGTCTTTCAATGGGAAGCCTTCTGCGGATGTCTAATCCTTTTCACCACAGCTGTGTTGCGCTGCTGCCAGCCACTGCACTTCCGACGCCTCGTTCAAATGCTGTGATGGAGAGGAGAGCCTCCAAGGGACAGTCCCCTGTACGTGCCATCCTCCCAACACAAACTATGATTCTGGCTGCCAGTCTGCCCAGCAGCTGTTGGGTGGTCTGGCAAAAGGATGTCTTGTATGGGAATGACGACATGTGGGGAGGGAAGGGTCAGCCCTCCCCACACATCCTCTTTGTAAGGCAGAACGTGCAGAGTGTGTGAGAGGGCCATGGCTGTTGGCAGGCAGTCCTTGACTGTCTACGGACTGTTTCCTTTTATCCCTGTTTTTGTTTGTTTACATCTTCCTCCTTCTACTCTTTAACTTTACAGAAACAACTGGGCAATACTACTGACATATT
The DNA here is from genome assembly GCA_037013535.1 of Intellagama lesueurii. NCBI lineage: Eukaryota > Metazoa > Chordata > Lepidosauria > Squamata > Agamidae > Intellagama > Intellagama lesueurii. The sequence goes on from JBAJHW010000002.1 coordinate 183,820,357, forward strand.
TTTTTAAAGCACCTTAGCACAAACTTCAACAATTAATCTAAAAATGACCTTAGTACATTTTTTTAATGTGCTGTCAAGTTAATTCTGACTTATTGTGACCCTTTTTCAGGGTTTTCCAGGTAGAGAATATTCAGAAGTGGTTTACCAGTCCCTTCTTCTGGGGGTTGCCCTGGGACTGTGCAGCTTGTCCAAGGCCACACAGGCTGGCTCTCCTCGCAGGAGGCACAGTGGGGGGAATCGAACTCCCAACCTCTGGCTCTGCAGCCAGAGACCTAAACCACTAACCTATCCAACCACCTTTAGATTTTTTAAGAAGATGCCTCCGGGGGACTGTCCTTTCCCAACCCACATGGTTACACCATGCCACTTAGTGTGGAAAGAAAACATGTCAAGATGTATGCCTGCAAAAAGTACTACAACGTTCCCAACCTGTTGCAGGTAAACTGCAAATCCGTAGGCACCTTACAGTTGACAAACAATGACTGGGTGGCATGGGGAACCACAAATATGAAGGCTCCTCACATGCTATCACATCACATCTGAGATCTGAAACCTGAAATGACACTGAAATTTCCCTCTTGTTGCCTGTCCTTGATATATGAAAGACAGGAAAGAGAATTCGGTAGCTGGTGAGAACCCAAGACGTCACTCCAAATTAGATCTCAGCTGGATAAAGGGCTCTTTATGCCCATTTCACCGCACAAACAATTTCCTTTCCTGCCGCAAATGCTGTCATGCTACTAGCAATAATAATGGAGGCATTTCTACCAAGAAAAATGACAGAAACCTGTTTTTGACAATATAGGGCCGTCAATAGTCTGCTAGCACCAATAGCCATTCATAATATGTATATCCAGTGTGTGGTACTCACTGTGGTTTTGTAGACAGAGTCATGGACTAGGACTTGGGTTCAAATACCTGCTTGGCTAAAGAAACTCACATGGGGACTAAGTGGGGTAGTTACATCCTTAAAAGCATCCTTAAATATCTCACTTATCTGGGAGGCCCAACTAGGGTGGCCTATAAGTTGATTCCAACTTGACAGACCATAATACACACACACATATCCAGTTAACACCTCTTTGCAGAGACTACTGCAAAGCTTGAGTTTCAGTGGTTTAAAAGTATCTCCTTACACAGAACTCATACTCACAAGCAGGCATGTTAAGTGAGAACCTTTTACACACACTGGTTACTGTACACATTCACAAATACGATAATGTAAGTTTTGAATGCAGACCCTTTAGAGAAAACAGAGTTTTTCCAATACATCTGCACACACTTGGGAGCTAAGATGGCATAGCATTTAAAAGAGTGCAGTGTCCCTGATTCAAATCACACCTTGGCTATGAACTCAAATGGCAGTATTTGGCAAGCTGCTCTCGGTCTCAGTAGTACCCATACAAGCACATACAAACTGAAATATAAAGATAACAACACTGATCTACTTTACAAGATTACCAGAAGAATTATATCTGGATTACACTAGTCACTTCCACAACGCTGGGGTTAGGGGCACTGGACTTCCGTGTAGTTCAAAATCTGTGTATAACTCTTATGCCCCCCCCCCCAAAATGGAACTACAAAGCATAAACAGTTGATTAAACACACACACACCTCCCCTGACCCACGTCAGTCTTCCAGCATGCCCAACACCCTGTCCACCCACCATGTAGATCTCCCATAGCAGGAGAGGGGTCCGGCTGGGCTGCTGCACGTGTGTGTGTGTGTGTGTGTGTGTGTGTGTGTGAGAGAGAGAGAGAGAGAGAGAGAGAGAGAGAACTGACATAGGGTGCGAGTACACTGGATACAATTCACAGCACAGACAGTGCTCACAAAGGGGCTGTGGATTGACTTGGGAGCTCACTGTTCATGCCAGATGTGATGCAATTTGCGTTCCAGTCCAATCCCTCCCTCCCTCCCTTCCTTCCTTCCTTCCTCCCTCCCTCTGATCCTGCCTCTGCCAATCCTTCCTCTGTTCCTGTGTCTGCTGATCTGACAGGGAACCAATGGCGGCATAAAGATGGGAAATTATAATGATGAACCAGCAATAAAGTGAGAAGGTGATCTAGCACCAATCTTATCTATGTAAGAATTTTTTTAAAAAATTACAAGATAGCTGGGGGAGAAGAAAGAATGCCAAGGTCCTGAACATCATGACCCAATTGCCTATGTTACCAAAACACTGCCTACTGACACACACATATCTTTCAAGAATGTATCACAACTAGCCACGCTGGAAAAAGCCCATTCAAATCGTTCTGACTTGAAAAAATAGAAGTCCCCAGTGGCAAAGAAAAAAAGTCACTCTGGGAGGAAAAAGGGCTGGACTGACTCAAATCAGCCTTTGAGGTCAGTAAAAAAATACTTCAGATGTCCCCGTATTATAAGCGGAGCATATTCCTAGGTCTTTGACCACGTAGTCACATCCTTACAGCAGCAGCTCTACCTATTTATATGCCAAATAAATTTTCTCAGAGGAGGAAGAAAGAGGCACATTCATTGGAAAATGGAAGGTTGACTTCAAAGCAACTTTGACGGCAGCCTGTGACCAGAGTTTGAATAAGTGGGTAGAATCAATTATCATGATGAAATCGATCAAAAGTCCTTTAATGCTAAAGAGGGCATTTCCAGACATATGGGGTCTTGCTGATAGTAACGACAGGTTACCCACCTGTAATTGTAGTTCTTCGAGTGGACCTCTGTGATTCACACTCTGGGTGATCTGCGCCTGCGCGGAGCCTCATCGGAAAGTTCTAGAGCTTCTGCGGTAGCAAAAACACATTAGAATAAGGCCCCTCCCCCCTAGTATAAGTACCTTGGCGCCAAGGCTCCCCCTTTCAGTTGTGTCAACCGCCGCTACATTAAGCAGAATGGCGTGACAGTGGGGAGGACGGGCGGGATGTGTGAATCACAGAGGTCCACTCAAAGAACTACAATTACAGGTGGGTGACCTGTCGTTCTTCTTCGTGGCCTCTGTGAATCACACCCTGGGTGACTAAAAAGCTGTCTTACCCGGAGGCAGGGTGTCACGCCACGGTAGAGGCTAGAACAGCACGTCCAAAGGCCGCATCAGACTTCTGCCGGAGATCAAGTCTATAATGCCGGATGAAAGTGGACGGCTGTGCCCAGGTGGCAGAGGCGCAGACGTCTGGAAGAGGTACGCCACGTAGGAATGCCATGGAGGTCGCCACTGCTCTGGTGGAGTGAGGGCGAATCACCTTCGGGACTGGTTTGCGTGCCAGCTGATACGCGAGGTGAATGGTTGAGGCGACCCATCTAGATATAGTTTGAGACGTCACCTGGCAACCTTTAGTAGGTGGTTAGTGACTTATGAAAAGTCGAGGTGAACGCCTGAAAGGTTGGGTGCGTTGGACGTAAAAGGCAAGGGCTCGCCTAACGTCTAAAGTATGGAGGATTCTTTCTTGAGTTGTGGACGGTGACGGGAAGAAGGAAGGAAGGATAAACGGCTGAGAGAGATGGAATTGAGATGCGACTTTGGGGAGGAAAGAAATATCCATGGATAGTTTGACTTTGTCCGGAAAAAAATGTAAATAAGGATAGTCATGACGTAAGGCCGCTAAATCACTAGCTCGTCGAGCTGAGGTGCTGGCAACGAGGAAAACTGTTTTAAAGGTAAGTAGCCGTGAATCAGTTGAAGCTAAAGGTTCGAAGGGAGCTTTAGTAAGTTGTTGCAGTACTAGTGTTAGTGACCATTGCGGGGAAGGCGGGCAGGTATCTGGGTAGATATGAGATAGACCTTTAAGAAAACGTTTCAATGTTGGATGCTTGAAGAAATCAGCTGCCGGAGAGTTAGGGGGCTGATAAGAAACTATGGCGGAGAGGTAAACTCTCAAGGAAAAGAGGGAAAGGCCACTAGACTAGAGATGAAGCAAAAAATGTAGAACAGTAGCAAATGATGGGTTGATAGAAGGCAATGAAGAAGCTTCAGTGAAAGATTTGAATCTGTTCCATTTATCCAGGTAAGCCTTTCTAGTGGAGGGCTTCTTTGCTTGACGGAGGACGTTCATTAGCGAGGCGGAATCGTCCACGCTGCCATGTGCAGAACAGGTAAGTCTGGGTGGAGTACTTGGGTGTTGTTCTGCGTGAGGAGGTGGGGCAGGCGAGGGAGGTGGTGAATGTCTGATGAGAGATTGTGAAGGACTGGAAACCAGGGTTGTCTCGGCCACCAAGGGGCTATAATGATGGCATCGGGTTTGTCTTGTTGTAGGCGAACCACGACCTTGTGGAGAAGCAGGAACGGCGGAAAAAGGTAAGTGAGTGTCTTCGGCCATCGGCCAATGAATGCATCTCCTTGGGAGTGTTTGCCAATGCCGGCTCGGGAGCAGTATTGTTTGCACTTCCGATTCACACGGGAGGCGAAGAGGTTGAGAGTTGGTTTGCCCCATCGTTCGCATAGGCGAAGAAAAACTGATTGGTCTCCCATTCGTGAGCTTGAGAGTTTGTGCGGCTGAGTAGATCGGCCAAGTCGTTGTCGTGGCCGGCAATGTGTAAAGCCATGAGGCAGATATGATGTGCTAGGCACCAGTCCCAGAGGTCGACTGCTAAATAGAGGAGACTTGGAGAGTGGGTGCCACCTTGTTTCAGAATACAGTACATCGCCATGGTATTGTTGGTGGCAATTTGTACCATCTTGCCAGCAAGGAGATTTCTGAAAGCTTTGCAAGCTTTTATAACCACCAACAGCTCTAATTCGTTGATGTGAAGCAATTTCTCACTGGAAGACCACTTGGCGTGGATTTTGAGAGATTTGCAGTGAGCACCCCAGCCTGTGAGGCTGGCGTCGGTGGTGACCTGTATTTGTGGTCATGGTTGTCAGAACGGTCGCCCGACAGATAGGTTGGGAGGAAAACGCCACCACTGAAGTTGGGAGGCGAGTTCTGGGGTGACCCTTAAAAGAGTGTGAGGAGGGTCTGTGAGCGGGTCGAAGAGGGCGAGAAACCACGACTGAAGATATCTCATCTTGAGACGTACGTGCTGCACTACTGAAGTCATAGAAGCCATGGTGCCTAGTAGACGTTGCACAGTCAAGGCGGGTACCATAGCATGAGGGGTGAAAACTTGAAGTAATGCAATGAGATTTTCTCTCTTGTCTGGAGGAAGAAAGGCGCGAGCTTGTGTGGAATCTATGCAAGTGCCTATATAATGAATAATATTTGTAGGTTTCAGATTTGATTTTTGTTCGTTGACAGCGAGACCGAGATCGTGAAGGAGGGTAAGGGTGAAGTGAGTGTCTCGTTGGGCCTTGCGATGGGAATGAGCTACGAGGAGCCAATCGTCGATATATGGAAATATGAGAATTTTTTGCAACCTGAAATAAGCAGCTACTGGTGCAATGCACTTGGTGAATACTCTTGGAGCTGTTGCAAGGCCGAAAGGAAGCCTTTTGAATTGGTAGGCTTGTGATCCTAGTTGAAATTGAAGGAATTTTCTGTATGAAGGATGTATAGAAATACGGAAGTATGCGTCTTTGAGATCTATGACAGTGAACCAGTCGTTTTTGCGGAGTAAAGGGAGAACTGATTCGAGGGTAACCATACGGAATTTTGTGGTAATGATGTATTTGTTTAACTCTCGTAGGTCTAAGATAGGGCGAAGACCTATGTCCTTTTTGGGTATGGTGAAATAGCGAGAGAAAAACCCTTTGTTGTGTTGTGAGACCGGTTGAATGGCGTCTTTGAGGAGTAAATTTCTTATTTCCTCTTGTAGGGTTGGAGATGGTGGAGTGATGACGTGTGTTGCCGGAGGAAGTTGGAAGAAATGGATGTGCTAGCCATCGCGGATGATGGACAGTACCCAGGCATCTGTAGTGATGGATTCCCAGACAGGTAGGTGTTTCCAGAGGGCAGGATGGGTGGAGTGGTGTGCGATCTCGGTCATGGGAGCGTCAAACGTGATGTTTGGGCTTGCGGTCGTTGTGCCTAGTAATGGGTTGTTGGCGGGGTTTATTTCTTTGATTTCTGAAATAGGGTGTATAAGATGTTTGTTTTGGAGGATCACATTGGAATTTTTGATAGGAGTTCTACGGTCGTCTCCATTGATTTTGTTGGGGGTGTTGTTGGTAAGATGGATAAACTCGCCAACATCTAGCTGCTGATCTTTTCTTTTGCATGTTTTCCAAAATATCATCAGTTTCAGCATTAAAGAGGCCTGCCCCGTCGAATGGAAGGTCTTCGATACGTGCGCGGGCATCCTCAGCCAGGCCAGCTGTCCTTAGCCAAGAGAAACGTCATAAGGCTACTGAAGTGGCCACTGACTTTGCTGTGGCGTCTACCATGTGCCTAGCAGAAAGCATCTGTTGTTTGGCAATGGAAAGACCTTCTTGTTGAAAGGTTTGGGCAAGTACTTTTTTATCTTCTGGTAAAGATTCGACAAAGGTTGACATATTGTCCCAAAGGAAACGTTGATATGCACCTATGGCTCCCTGATAGTTAGCGACACGCATGGTGAACGCTGCTGATGAATAAAGCCATCTTCCCATTGAGTCAATCCTTCTACTGTCTTTATTTGGTGGCATGAGGGTTTGTCGATGTCGAGATCTGGATTGTGAGGCTTCGACAAAAATAGAGTTTGGAGCTGGTTGTTTTTGAAGAAATAGAGCTCCAGGATCATGGACTCTGTAGAGGTTATCGATTCGTTTAGACATGGTATGGGAAGAGGCTGGTTTTGTCCAAGATCGTTGAGCGGTGCTGAGTAGAGACGGAAGCATCGAGATGTGTACTGGAGTAGTTGTATCTTTAGAGATTGGGTCGTATAGATGATTGGCCGGTTCTGTCGAAGGACAGTGGATTTGGAGATTGAGAGACTTAGCCATACGGATCATAAGTTGGGTGTAAGTTTGGAAGTCTTCCGCCGGTGATGGTGGGTCGGCATCGACAAGGTCGGATTCCGGTGAGGTAAGTAATACTGACGGCGTCTGAGGTCTGGATGCGTGATCGGAATAATCGGGATCGCGTCGGGAGTCGACAGATTGTCGATCGACTTCAGTGTCAATAGGTTGAGTGTCATAGTATTGACGTTTGTGGCTCGATGTCGATGGAGGCGGCATGTCCATGGGCATTTGTCGGTGTCGAGGATTTTCGATATCAAGATATGTCATCCGAGTGTCCATGGACATCGTTTGATATGGTTGAACGTCGGTGTCAAACTCGGGGTCATAGTGATGTCGAATTCGATGGCTTGATTCTATCGGGCAACGGAAATTGTGCGTCGATAGAGGGACAGAACGAGTGTCCATGGACCAGGATGGATATCGAGGATCATCGATATCAGAGCCTGTGTCTTGGTGATGTCGAAACGGAGGTTGTTGACGAGCTGGTAAAGCAGTGGAGTATATAGACGCTGGAGATGCCGAGTGAGAGGAATTATTTCCCTTATCTGGATTAGCGGGAAAATATCAGGAGGCTGGAGCTGTAAAAGCCTCGCGTGTAGAAGAAAATTGCTCGACCGTCCTGGGTCTTTTAGGTGCCAGGTAGGGAGCAGGTTGGAGTTGATGTGGGTCACGATGATATGGTCATTTCGACACCAATGGCTGTCGAGATCGAGGCCTGCCATGAGAAGGTATGGCTGAGCTGGATAGAGCAACTGGCTGATTGACGGTTGCAGTTTGTCCGGTCGAGCACTGGTCGGGGCAAATGGCAACCCAGTGAGAGTGCTGAACGCGGGTCTGAGCCACGCATGATGAAATAGATGGCTCCAGGGACTATTGGGGCCGATGTCCCTGAGGCGGTTGTGGTGGACAATCAGATGTTACCGAATAAGGTATGGTCTCTAGTTGTTGTTTGGAGTCGACCCTGTCAGGTGAAGCAACTACGGAAGGATTGCTCGAAAGAACAGAGTGTTGAGGACTGGGAGGAGAAGATGTTAATCGATCGACTCTGTCATCCCATTCCGGTGATTGGGAGCAGGGTTGATGAGAGGGGATTCCGTCATCGTCAGAAGGCGAACCAATAGAGATTGATTCGGCGGTTTGTTGAGGCTGCTGAGAATTGACTGCAGCTTTAGATTTATGCTGTTTAGGTCTTTTAGGTGGAGAAGGCTCCGGAACCGAAGAGGCTTCGGTGGACATTTGACGTCTAGTGGAGGGCTTCGATATTGAGGATTTCGGTATCGAGCGCTTCAATTTATGGGTTTTTGAAGTTTTAGACGAAGTGGATGGAGCGTCGGAGTGGGATGGTGTGGTTGATGGATGTTGTTTTGAGGCTTCAGAAAGAGCCTTCTCCATTGCTTTGGTTTGTGAGGTGGCCTTACAAGGAGGTTGGGCCATTTTGGTTGGTTGAAGGGATTGTTCCCAAAGACGGAGTTTTAATCTGGATAAGCAAGAATGGAGGACTCCGCGCTTGAAGTTCTTACAATGCTGGCAGGACGACGTCTGGTGTGCCTCTCCCAAGCAAAAAAGACACTTAGCATGGCCGTCGGAGAGTGGTATTTTGTTATCACAGACCACGCAGTGTTTAAACGGGCCCAAAGGGGCCATGAATAGGAGAAAATAATTTGAGGAGAAAAAACGATGATGGGGGGTGTGTGCTGCAGCCGGAGGCCGAGCGAAGTAGAAAAGAAAAAATATCTGATGATAATGAATTTGATCTAAAAGTTTAAAGAAGGAATAAAGGATAAACTCTCTTTCTCTTTTACTCACAGAAGCAGAACTATGAGGCTCTCAACACGGCGGTTGAAAGAAACTGAAAGGGGAGCCTTGGCGCCAAGGTACTTATACGAGGGGGGAGGGGCCTTATTCTAATGTGTTTTTTGCTACTGCAGAAGCTCTAGAACTTTCTGATGAGGCTCCGCGCAGGCGCGGATCACCCAGGGTGTGATTCACAGAGGTCACGAAGAAGAACCTTCGCTTCCTGACTTTAACATGAACTGGCTTGAAGACTGAGGTTGTGTCTAGTCAATATTTGCCTTCTGCTCCTTGTTTAACAAGGACTGTGAGGTTTGTGTGCACACTCTAACCTCACCCATACAGCTCCCACTGTAGGTAAATGTTAGTCAAATCCAAAGATTGGCATGTGCCTTCGTTCAAGGATGCCAACCTGGAGTTGCCACATTCATTGCAACAGCCAAGCACAGACGGTCCTTTTTCTTTTGCAACTGACACTGCCTGCCTGCACATGCAAAAAAGAAAATATGTGCATGGATTGCTCCCAACAGAGAAATAAAATTGTTAGTTCTCTTGCTGCCCTTTGGTATGTGTTACTGTTTATCTGAAGGGACTCATGTCCACATGACACTTCTAGTTTGTGGCAATGGTGTCTTGCTCATTTTTTCCATACCAGCAACACTGCAAAGTTTAAACTCCCTCCCTCCGCTGCAAGCGGAAATTGATGAGGCTTGACCAGTTTATGATCCAAACCATCCTGGTTAACTGGTTTGTGGCCTGTTTTTCATTACAGAATGCCTTCTTTTCCTACAGTGACAACAACTACAATTTTTTCCACCATGGAAGCCACCTTTATGTCAGCGAACTGCATGACTCCCACCTGGAATTTAGCAATTATTGTTGCACTTCTTTCAGAGCGAAGGGTGGGGAGTGGTGCGTGACACTGCTTAGCCATCTCCTGAAGTGAACAAACATTGTCTGCTTTTCCCATGGTGTCGAAATCACCCTCTGGCCACCACAAAGGTTTCCTTGTCTCTTTCTGCCCCCTCAGGCTAAGCCTGGCCACAGGATCTGAGTCAAAATGTCAGTTCCGTGAACTACAACAATTACCATGGATTCTAAAAAATTCTTCACAAAGAATCCATCTCCCCTACATGTCTGGGGGCGAAGTGGGAGTGGGCTGGATAATTCCCCATGTAAGGGAAGACTCTGAACAAAAACATTAATTGAAAAAGCACTGTTTTATCTCTTAAATACAAGTTCAAAGCAGAACATAGTGCCACCTATGAATGTGTATGCAAACCAGTCTAAGTAAACAATTTTATACAAATGTCTTGAAACACCTGCTATGTGCACTCATTCTAATTTAGGCTTGCTAACTAGGTTGCTGAAATAGGAACTGGATAATAATAATAATAATATTCTTAGAACTGCAGAGCTGGAATGGATCAACGAGGCTAGCCCCTGTCAAGAAAGCACAGTGGGGAGTCGAACTCCCAACCAAACCACTGAGCTATCCAGCAGTTCACCTATACCACCAAAACAAACAATAACACCAGGGCAAAGATGAAATCACTGTGGAACCAGGAAGGAAAAAAATATTAAGAGAGGTCCTCTTGAAATAGGCAGAGACATTAAAATGCAAGTTGTAGCATGGAACACTGAAATATTTTTAGTGGCAAACCTGGTCACTTCTAAACAATGGGTCAGAGTAGGACCACCACCTTTTCTCTTAGCAGAGCTCCAAAGTCATTTGGATGTAGGACCTACTGCTTTCCAGGTGTTACTGGATTACATCTCCCATCCCGCTTGGGCTGACAGGAGTCAAGAGTCCAGCTTCATCTGGAAGGCCACAGTTTGCCCCGCCCTGTTACAGCTGCATGCCAAACCTTTCTTACTTGGCTCTTAGTTATTTCAAAGTTCTGATGCATACTGACTGCAAATATCTAATGTTTAACTTTTAGGGAGGACGGTGAACAGTGTGGATGAAAAGTTACACAAAAACACAAGAAATGGGTCCCCACATCTACAACTGACATGGGTTCATGGCTAGGGGATTCTGGGAGTTGGGATTTTAAAAAGTAAAATTCCCAAGCACTGCCGTTGATTGATATCAGTCCTGTTCCAGTCTACTGTGGAACTGCAAGAAACCCACTCCAACTGAAACCCCATTGAAAGGACTCTGTGGTAGCAGCTACCCCTGATCATGTCAGGGCAAAGGGCTCCTCAGCTTCCTGTAGCCCACATGTGCTAAAAGTTCCTCCAAAGTATCTCTTATAACAACAAGTACATATGTCATCCCAAGTCCTTTTCAGTACTGTCTATGGAGATTTCACATTTGGGGTTAATAATTTTTGATACCACAAAAATAAATGTAATATGTCCATCTGTTACAACTTGGCATAGACCATCTTTATGCAAATGGATGTTAATTACAATTAGCTCAAATACAAAATTAGGTCCCAGCACCTGGATATCATATGCTGCCAATGGGAGTCCTCAGAGGGGATCAAGTTGTTCACTCCTATTCTAAAGGGATGTTGATTAAATGATGTGAAACGGAAGTTCGGGAAACACATATTTGCATTTAGCCTAGCAAGATGATTCTTTAACAAATCTGACTTGCTCAAACATGTTTTTCTTGTTATATCCAATGCAGACTCCTTTGGAAAGCAAATCAGATAAGACCAAAGCTTCAATCAAATGTTTGCTGGAGCTGTCACCATGAAGGAACACATGTTGTTCTTCAGCATCATTACAGCTAACATAGATAACTGACTTCTTGACTGAGTGTTTTGCCCTGAGGTCAGTTTCAAGTCACTTTCCCATAAAATATACTATCTGAATTAAAAGTTCAGTTCTATCAGTGTCCATGTTCTACTTGGAATATGGCTGATTCTGGACAGAGTCCAATCAGTTAACTGGTTTGAAGAATGCCAGTCATTCAACTGTAAAACCTTCTACAGGCTAATTACCTTTAATGTTCAGGTTTAGGTCAATAAGACCCACTGGAAAGAGAGGTTAATATGTGGGCCAAGCAAGGTTCCGATCTGGATACCTGCTAACCCAGGAGACAGAAGAAGCCATTAAATGCAGGTATAAGATGAGAGCATCAGTGGGATGGATTCAAAAACCTTGGTAGAGCTTGGAAAAGTTACTTTTCTGGACTGAAATTCCCAGAATCTCCAGCTGACTGGGGACTGTCAAAATTAAAGGAAATTATAGGTTTAAACAGGGGGTCAAAGGATCTACTGCAGGGGGACGATATTCTTGAAGGCTGCTATAAAGAGCTTTGTTTTAACAAGTTTTCTAAAAGTTAAAAGGGAGGAGGCCTGGTATACCTACACAGGAAGAGTGTTTCAGAGTGTTGTGGCCACCACAGAGAAGGTCTGGTTCCTAGTCACAGTTATCTGGACCTCCCTTGGGGTGGCCACCACAGCAATGAAGCCCGGGAGGAATAGGTGGCATAGGTAATAAAGCAACTACCTGTGCTGCCTAAGGTTTGTAGTTCTAAAACTCTGACAGGTATCAAGGACCCAAACCATTAAGGGCTTTATAAGTCAGCATTAGCACCTTGAATTTGGCACAGAGACTCACAAGGAGCCAAGGCAGGTGAGCCAGGATCTGGCTCCCCATTTTGAACCTGCTGTTGCTTCCAGACTGCCTTCAAGGACAGCCCCACATAGAGTGTTGCAGTTATCAAACTCTGAGATTAACAACTCATGAACTAGGGTGTTCAAGCATTCCCATTTAGAACCGCAACTGTGCCATCTGCCAGAGTTGGAAAAAAGCAGATCTGGCCACAGCAGAAATTTGCTTCTCCACGGAGACAGTCTGGTCCAGAAGCACACCCAAGTTATCCATCTTTAGAAGGAGTGTAACTCAATGAGCTATCCAGCAGTTCCATACCTGGCAAAATACCAACTACCTAGTCAGATGCCCCTCCCAACAGCAAGATCTCCACCAGGATTTAATTTCAGCCTGTTAGCCCTCGTCCAGTCCATTACTGAGGCCAGGCAGTGCTCAAGAGTCTGTACAGCTTCCACTGCCGAAGATGTAAAGGAGAAATAGAGCTGTGTGTCATCAGCATATGGATGACAATGAACTCCAAATCTAAGGATGACCTCACCCAGCAGCCCCATGTAGATCATGTAAATGTTAGGAAGTATTGAGACAATTGACCCCTGTGGAACTCCATAATTTAGAACCCATGGAGTTGTCCGCATGCCCAAGCTGCACCATCTGGATATGAACATCTAGAAAGGACTGGAGCAAATGCAATGCTAAACTTCCAGTCTCCTAAACTTGATAGCCAATCCAGAAGGATACTGTGGTCAAAGCTATTGAAAGCTGATGAGACATCCAGAACCAACAAAGTTACACTTCCCTGGCCAGCCTCCCTTACCAGGTCATTGAGCAGAGCAACCAAAACTGTCTCAGTACCATGGCACAGCCTAAACCTCAACTGAAACGGGTCCAGACTATTAGTATCCAACAAGAATGCCTGCAACTGATCCGCCACAACCCCCTTGATCAGAATTTCACAAGATGTTGAGAAGTTTCCTTTAAATCAGTGGCGGGCAAGTTATGGTTAGAGATGGGAAGGAATCAGAAAAATGGTGATTCATTTTGATTCGTGATTCACCAAGGCGGACAAATCACAAATAACAAATTTATGATTTTTTCTGATGAATCGATGAATCAATTTGTTGATTCATTTTTGCCTTTAAACCTTATAAAACGCCCCCCCTGCCAAGCACCTAAAGACACCAAAATCACAAGGAAGCTTCCACTGACTCCCCTCTACAAGCCCTGCAAGTCTGGTGAAGACTGGATTTCAGACATCTGAATTATACACCCACAAGGAGCCCCCCCCCCAGAAAAGTTTCCCCCAGGCACTCAGAGACACCATAATCACAGAGAAGCTTCTACTGACTCTTTTCTACAATCCCCCATTAGGCCAAGATTGGGTTTCAGACATCCAAGTTATACACCCACAAAGTAGGTCCCCCCAGAAAAGTGCCCTTTAGCAGCTGGCCACAGAAAACGCAATCTTCACCAAGCTTGGAGGGATTCTAGAGGAGAGTCAGAGGAAGCTTATCTGCAATTTTGCTGTCTCTACGTGTCAGGGAGGCATTTTATAGCCCAATGAATGAATAAATCAAAAATCACTAAACACTCGTTGATTCGTACTCGTTGGAGGCATTGATTCATACAAATATGAATTGACAAATTAGCAATTTTTGAACAAATTTGGTGATTCGTTTTTTAATTCATGCTCATCTCTACTTATGGTCCTCCAAGTTTTTATATTGCAGCTCCCAGCACGTCTCACCACTAGGTAGAGATAAGAGCTGCAGCCCAACAATATCAGGAGGGCCACTAGTTGCCCACCCCAGCTTTAAAGATTGTTCATCATTCATGGCACACTTTCCTTGCAGTGAGCCACCACTTCAGGGCAGAACCGTAGGCTACACTGTAGGCCAGTGGTGGCGAATCTTTTTGGGCCCAAGTGCCCAAACTGAAAAACAAAAACAAAAACCCAGCGGGTGGTGGGCTGCGGCGGAACCAGAAGTGGTGGTGGCAGAACCGGAAGTGGCGGTGGTGGAACCGGAAGTGGCGATGGAAGGGGGAATCCTGGGCACGGAGGTGCCTCGAGACCCCACTCTGGATCCGCTGCCAGCGCCAGCTGCTCCAGATCCTGGCCCGACGCCTGTTGAAGCGCCAGCACCACGGCTGCAGCTGCCTCCTCAGGTTTGGCTGTGGGGGGAGTAGCGATCCAGCAACTTATGGCTCATGTGCCCACAGAAAGGGCTCTGCATGCCAGCTGTGGCATGCGTGCCATAGGTTCGCCATCGCCGCTGTAGGCTATACTGTCAATTCAAAAGGGTACAGCTGTGAGGGTCCAAATATAACAAAATAGTACCTTACAATTAATGTGATTATTAGAGGCATGTTTGTGAAGCCTCTGGTTTTATGAAGTGAGTTATTATAAAACTTAGTTACTTCAAGTTAAAAAATTGTATCTTAAACAGTACACACCAACATTATTGAAATTAGGATCCCCCTACCCTAAGTACAGTAAACTAATGAAAAGCTAATGGGAAAAATCAATCCTCTTCAAAATTCATCCCAATAACTACCCGCATTTCTCCTTCTGCATGGACTGCCTATGTCTTGCCAAGGAACCGGATGGACAGCCTGAAACTAAGTGACATCCATGGTTTTATTAGCAAATATCAAAAAGCTCTGTTTCAGTCATGGCCTTGAGAGCACATGGCCAGGCACTGCTGAGTTATGAAGACATGGTTGGGAGCAGGCAGTTCTTCAATATCTGTATTTCAGGTGGGAGTGTCTGATTAGACTTCTTATTGTATGGAAGCATGGTGAATAAGTATTGCTTTCAGTTTAAAACAGAATACTAAGTAGAATTATAAGCAAGACAAACAGCCAGCCATCCTCAATGAAAGCCTGCGTTGCCACTGCTCTCCTTCCTGAATTTCTCCGTAGGCATTGCTTCAGGTCTTAGATCTACTTTTTGTTCTCTTAGCAACATGCTGCAGAAATACTACATAACAATGTACACAATTAATCACTTTTTAAAAAGAGAGACAATGGGGAGGGTTTTAATTTTTTTCCCTATTGACCATTTTTCTGCTGAAACTCACTCCTCACACTGTTTTTTCCCCCCTTTCAGGAATTCCAGATACTGTACAGGAAAACGCAAGCCTTCAGCTTCATAGGGAAAAAACAGTTAGCCTGGCACAGAGGAAGGGTTCAATAACTCCTGCACGGGATATGAAGTAGCTCCCCCCTTCATAGCACCTTCATTCAAAATCACAGTATCCCGTGGCAACTTTTGAACAAAAGTGAAGTCTTCATTATATACCACCTTCCAAACATATAATTTGATCATTAGCTGAGCTAGAGATGGGTGCAACTGGGATGTAAAGTTCTCTCTCACCATCTGCTTTCTTCTCTGGAACTGAATAACAACAACTCAGGATAGATTTAGTAGGATCTGTCCCACTAAAAATATCCAGTGAGGTTCGGTGTTTCCCTTTGACTCACAAAAAGAGAAAACAAGAAACAAAGAAAAAAGAGAGAGCTCAAGCCAGTACAACATTTTACTATGTATTTTAGGAAAGGACTAGTATCAGGATAATACTAGTAGGGGAAATGAGATGCCCTAATGGAGCCAAGACGGAAAGTAGAACTTTCCAGGAGAAGCAAAGACTGCTGTTACTAGAATATCCTATCTTAAACAGAACTAGTCCAGTCCTGAAATCTTGGGCCAAACACTTCACATTTACAGTGGACCCTCGATTTATGGAATTAATCCGTATTGGAACGGTGGCTGCAGGTCGAAAAGTCTGTAGGTCGAGGCTCCATTGACCTACAATGCATTGAAAACCGATTAATCCATAACCGGCCGTTTTTGGTCCATTTTGTTTGATTTTCCGGTCTGTAGGTCGATTCTCCGACCGCAAGTCGAACCTAAATTTTGCGGCCAGAGAAGTCTGTAACTCGAAAAGTCTGCAGGTCGAGCCGTCTGTAAGTCGAGGGTCCACTGTATCTTTTGTTCGTGGAAAAGATGCCAATGCATGTTATTCTAAAATCCTAAGAGACTTGACAAAATATGTGCTGCTTTTCAGTTAAAATGCTTGGTTTAAAGAACAAGGCTGGACCAGAGGCTGAACCATGCTTTCTGCAAATTCTGAACCCAGAGTGGCACCCTAAAGCAAAGATGGGTATATTTCAGGTTTGCATGTCCTCCTTTCTTTTTGACAAGAATCCTGAAGTCTAACTATCAGAGCTACCGTAAGTGCAAACCAATGGCTCAACCAATTTGACATATTCTAATAATTAAGGAAGATTGCCTCTGAGCAGATGCTTAGGAATTTGTCATCAATATTAAAACCAAGTTTGCATGTTCTACACAAAATTCCATGTTTGGCTTCCCCTAAGCAACATCATGGTGGTGTGGGAAGAAGCTCTTATTTAGTTACTACTCTTGTTTGACAAATGCGGGAAGTTGGAAGCTACTGATGATCTACAGCAAACCAGTCACAGATCTAGGAATACATGTCAACCTACTTTCTTCCCACTCCCATTCTAAAATACAGGAAGGACAGATGACTCACTGTACTGAAGTCAAATATGCTTCATTTACTGTGGCACTGTTAGAAAGCTTAGTGAAACTGAGAAGGTGGGACAGTTGTACCAGAAAAACTGAGTCGGAGAGAAATCAAAACCGGGGGGGGGGGGGGCAGCATGGCTTGGATAGAATTAGAAGGAATGGCCTTCTAATTCTTGAGATATTTAGACCAGAAACAATCATCTCTAGAAGACATCTGGAAAACTGAAACTATCTGTTGTACAGAAAAGAAGACTTAAAGAACAGTCACAACAAGATCATAATCAATACTATATCTATATCTTTAGTATATTCACTTAAGCTACGCACATTCCAGCGAGTCAAACGCATGATCATTTGCCAAACCTGCCTTTTCCTTCAAGATGCAAAAGGGATGTCCATATTTAAAAAACAAAATAGGTTTTGTTTTTTTTTGAGATATCCTGATCTCTCCCCCGAATTGCCACCATTTGAAACCAATTGCAAAACATCTTTGAGGAAGTAACGATCTGCTGATGATGTCTCAAGACGTGAGACCTTCCTGGCACTTCCCCTCTAACTGCCTGAGGTTCAACTGACCAGACTGGCAGAACCAGACCTTTCAGAGCTCAGCTTGGACAGAAAACTTTATCTGGAAGATGTTGTTTACTTGTTCTAAAAATATTATGGTTTGTGATATCTTGATTCCAGAAGTATCCATCTGGCTTCTTTGAAAAGAGGGCTGTGGATGGCAGTCTTGGAAAATGGGCCCCTCCTTTTTAACCTTTCACTGACAGTTGAAGACCTATTTCTTCAGGCAGGCTTTTAATAACCTTTTTTTTTAAAAGGCATTTTTACTCCGCCTTTCTCCTAAAAAAGGACCCAAGGCAGCTTACATAATTAAAAACACAATATTACAAGCTAAAAACAGCAAATATTTAAAAAGAATTAAATAAACATTATATTAAAAATGTTAGGCAAAATCATTACTAAAACAGATTTAAAAACAACGAAAATACAAACCATCCCATTTTAAAACCTCTCTTACATAGTCACTGAGAGAAAGCTTGCCAGAAGAGAAAGGTTTTCTCCCAGTGATTTCATGTAGATGTTAAATAGCATAGGGGATAAACAGAACCCTGAGGCCAACAGTCAGGGTGTTAAACAGGAGTAACCCTGCACCACCTGCTGATTTCTCTCCTCCAGGAAAGACCAGAGTCACTCACTGTAAGACAGTGCCTCCAAGTCTCATCCCAGAGAGACAGCCCATTACTGGGTCCTGGATGCTGGATTTTAGCTAAGTAAGTTCGTTTTTAAAGTTTGGCATGTTTTTAATCACTTAATATATTTTTGTTATTATATAGTGGAATTGCTTTTTAATGTGTAATTTATTGTGTTTTTAATCTTACTTGTTTTAACATCGTGAGCCATCTTGAGTATCCTCATCAGGAGAAAAGTGGCCTACAGATGATACTAAATAAAAAAATAACACAACATTGACAGATCCTAATTGTCATGGTTTGCCTTTCATTAAAAGTTTAAAAAGAAAGGCTAGCAAGTTAAAAGGAGGTGGGGATGGAAGCAAGGTTTTCAGCAAACTGTAGATCTGTTTGACAATTAAAAGACCAAAATTTGGAAGTTCTATGTAACGATGATGTTCTGGAGAAGGAAACCATAGTGCTATTCTCAAGGTTTTAGGGGGACAGAAATACTATATGTGATTCTGTTGAGATTTCTCTCCAAAAGATAGGGCAGGGCAGGGTGAGAAAACTTACTTCAACCACTGCAAGCAGCACTGGTCTTCAACCGGAAATACCACTACAGGACCTACCGTGCTAGGGATCAGTGTATCTGCAATAAACCACAGGTTCTAATCTTCTCTCTTGATGGGTTTTCAAGCATCAATGCTGATATTCAGAAAATACTCCTTGGGACTAGACTTCTTTGGAATGTAGAATTGGAACCATGCTGAAGGCTCATTCACTTCAAAGTCTTCCTGCAGAAATGCCAGAGATGAAGGTCCAATGCTAGGACTTTTTTTCCTCATCTAGCAGCAGGGTGGTTACAGAATTCTGTCCCCAAGAAAGTAAACTGCCTGATGACTACAAGAATTGCAGGAAAAGCTCAAAAGGATAGGTTAGGAGCTTGTCCCTTCTATCTCAGTCAGCTGCCTCACTCTCTATTGGCAGGACCAGTCCTGATTTCACAGAGAGTAGGCAAAGGGACCCTGACAGTCATTTTGAGACTGGTAGAAAAAAGGGTATAACAAGACTGCTGATACAATTCTGCATGTGATGGGAATGTGAGTGCCCTACTCAGCCAAACTCCTGCTCTGTGGCTCAAGCAGTTTTAAAGAGCAAATTTAGTTTCTCCTCTATTTCATCTGTTTCCAAACTTTATAAAGGTCAGGGTTTGGGAATACACTGTGTACATTGCACAATAAATTTAGCCAATAGAGGTACAAAGCAGATAAAACATCTTCCAAGATTCCAGATTAAATTGGCATAAAAACATACCATAAAATAACAGAAAGATGGAGATAGATTTTTATCTCATTTTGTAGCTACATTGATTTTAAACTGGCCACCACTGGTAAAGCTTGTCTCAGCTCAAAGCTTCATTTCTCCCAGAGTAAGTCAGTATTGCTCTGTGATGTGTGTATTGTCATGTAGTACACACAAGAGTAGCTTGTGAGGAATGTACCTCACCTCCAAATTTGAGGGTAACCAAATCGGAGGGTTCTCCACTCAGATGATGAGCAAGTTATTCTTTGCACCCGAACTGCACACGAATTGGCCTTCTCAGCCACACTAGACGCTGTTCCAAGTCCTCTATTCAGAGCACGTTACCATAGTCTCTCGAGACTGAAGGATGCCTAATCTAAATCTTAATCTTTGCACCCATTTTTGACCCTATTCTTTGAACTCTTAGGAGGTTTTTCCTTTCACAATTCTGAATCATTTATCCTAGGAAAAGAAAAAAAACTTCCATTCGTGTAAAGCAGTCACCCAAGACTCATGCTTCACATTACAGATCATGAGCACGTAGCAAAAAGTTTGCTATGACATTTGAAAATACCACTGCGACTGCAACCCTAAGCCCACTCTTCGAGGAGTTAAGCCTCACTGATCTCATCTGATGTACTTTTGAGCAGATACATATACTACTCTTCTGTTATGGCTTGGATTCGTGTCATCTGTTGACCATTTCCAGTTCTCTCAGGTTCTCCTGTGAAAGTCTCTTACTTGGTAGTAAGGTAGATTTGATTCAATATTTTTTTAAAAAAAATGATTTCTGGGCCCATTTTGCCATCCATGGCTGATTTGGGGGCATACTGCACAAGCAAATTCACACCAGCTATATAAGCAATTTGAACCTATACATGTTTACAAAGCTGTGGTCAGTGCAATTTACTCCCAGGTAAGCATGCATAGGATGACACTTACAAAGAGGTTATCAATGACCCTACCATGGAAAGTTAGTTAGTTGTGTGCCATCAAATCCAAACTGACTTATAGTGACCCCAATATAACTTTCAAGGTAAGTGAGGTACTTAAGGACTGGTTTTACGAGTTCCATACCCCCAGTTGAGTTTCCATGGCCAAGCAGCAATTCAACCCCAATTCTCCAGAGTCCTAATCCATCACTCTGTCCATTGCGCCACACTGGATACCAGGGCAAGGATGCAACCAAGTGGGGGGAAAAACAGCTAATCTGTAACATTGGGCCCCATGCCGAGGAGGCTTATTACCACTATTTATTTATTTATTTATTTATTTATTTTATTAGATTTATACCCCGCCCATCTAGACAGATAGTCTACTCTGGGCGGCATTACAAAATTTAAAAACAATAGAAACAATGAACATGCAAAATCCAAGATGTAAAAATGTAAATATTAAAATACAGCAGGAGGGAAAGCCTGCCTAAATAGCTATGTCTTAAGTTTATTTCTAAAGACACCCAGAGAGGGAGCCAGGCGGATCTCTACGTGCAAGTTGTTCCAGAGGCGAGGGGCCACTGCCGAGAAGGCGCGGTTCCCCGTTCTTTCCTTCCGGGCCTCCCTCGGCGTTAGGCCCCTCAATCGCCCGGCCTGGCTAGAACGAGTGTCTCTGGCAGAACTGGGTGGGAGAAGGCGCTCTACATCCACAACTGATGAGAAATCTGGAGAAGCAGGGATGTGGCAACTGCCTCACCAAGGGGCCAAACGTTACAGATAACCAAATTCTCATGGGATTGTTTGAGGACAGTTTTCTGTCACCAGTCATTCTCATCCTCCTAAGCAAACTGTGGAGAGCCAGCTCTGTATCTGGTAATGTATGTGCACGACACAGCCTATTAAGGATTTGTCAACATGGTGCAGCCACATGAAAGAACTGTCACTTTAAAGACCAGGTATGTTTTGTAGCACATGCTTGTAAACAAGTGCATGACTGTAAATGGGGATAGTGACTGACCACACTTAAAATGCTCTCCACAAAAGGTACTTGTTCCTTCCTTTATTAATTGCACAGAAGGGTTATTTCTATGCAAAATGGGTAAGACTTTTTATCTCATTCCTCATAACCAGCCTGTTAGGATTTTAAAAATAAATAAAACAAACTTGCAGAAAGATGTTTTATAAACAATCACTTTTTAAATCCTATATATATCTACTTTCAAGCCAGCCTCAGTAAATTCAGCAAGACTTTCTCCCAAGTATATGTGTCACATCTGTAACTAGAGTTGCATCTGTAGCCTGCACTGCATACTCTTCTGAATTGTGAATGAGCAAGTAACAATTCAACTAGAGGAGCTATTTTCTGTTCAACGGCATGAACTATGTGCTGGATATTTCTAGTTCAGAGGTCAACTATGAACCTTCAAGTTAGATTCAGAAAGATCAGTGTCCCTCAATCCCAGTGCTGGTAACACTGCCACGTCCTCTCATTCTTGTAAAGACTATTGAGGCAATGGCTGAAATCAAGTAGTAAGTTACTATTCAAGTAGGCCCTTTGAATAATGCATCTTGTAGAGGAGTGGACTCACCAAATCCACCACCACCACAATTCTTCTGTGACTTGCTACTGGATTTCAGCCATTGTGTACCACAAGTGGACAACTTCCAAATTCACCAAAGTTTTGAACCTCCAAAACCTAGGCAGAGGGGACTTTTTTTCTCTCTCTTTTTATTTTATTTTACTTACAAGACCCACTCTATCCTTGAAGGAGTAAAATGGGCATTGTTATATCTTTGGGCTTAGATCTGTATTAGGACCAGGACTCTTAAACACAACAAAACTGCCCTTGCCTTTTCTAGAAGATGCACCAGTCCTTTTTAAGTAAAAACATAAAATAAAAATATAAAAAGAGATGTCAAGGGCTACAGCTGGCCATTGGGGGCCCCTCCTATAGCCTAAAAACCATACTCTGCCAACCTCAATGCATGCAAAGCACAAAGCATAATGTATGCAAAGCACAAGATGAACATGCACACAAAATATATTAATACAGTGGGTTTTTGAAAGCTACCCATATAGTCTTTGCCAGAATGTTAACTCGGGGGGGGGGGGGGAATCATTGGTCTGCAAAGAACACATAAGGAAGGGAATAAAAATTGTGAATTATCCATGGATAACATTCCTAAATCATATCATTCATGAATACTTTATGCACAAGGAACAGTCTCCAGTACAGTGTTAAATGTATGGTACTGTCTCAGTGGGTTAGCTGAGATTTGATCCCAGATTTAAGGGCAAGGAGAAGGCATGTATCTTTGGGTTCTTTTAGCTTGTGTTTTCCAGAGAAGGAGAAAAGCAAAAGTGGGGTCTCAAAATTGTTTTTACCAATATGTGTCTACATTGCACATCAACAAAAAGTGCCTGGAACTCTGTCTGTCTGTGGCTATAAACTATTTCAGCATGGTGCATCTCTGTTTACATGTCTGCTTACTCTGGAGGGTGAGGACACACAGTCCCAGGGAAGAGGTATAACATGAATCAAACCACAAGTCTTGTAAGTCTAGTTACTGGAGAAAGGGTCTACATTGAGTCAGTGTATGGTCAGTCTGCAAGATGTTTCATTATACTTATGTTAACCTTCACCACAACTAAGATTTCTGCGGGTTTTTCATTATTAAATCCACCTGCAAAACTTTTACACCACTCAGAGGATGGTCCTAGGAAATCGTCCTGTTATCATTTTTTACTGAAAATTATACACAAATGGAATTTGTTCTTTGTTTGGGAACAGAGGTTAAGCATGAGCGGACATAATTGAGAAAATATTCTAAATTCAAAACAACTGAGCTCCAAAGGAGAATACAAAAAAAAAAAAAAGGGGGGGAGAGGTTCATAGACTTACAGCTTTCAGTTGTTAGAAAATTAACAAAGCCATTCTCCAACAGGTGTTTTTTATCAGGGTTGCAACCCAGAAAGTCACAAAGCTCTTTAAGACACACAGAGTTTGTAAAGGCAAGGATCATGCAGAAACAGACAAGATTATATAGTTTAACTCTTCTTAATGATTACACTGAATTTACAGCTTTCTTCCTCTGACACTGTCCCTGGTCACCTGTTTCAGGTTCCTCTTCTATTTAGGACAAAGTCAACTGTCTTTCCTGCTCAACCCTCTACTGACAAAACCACACTTTTCATGCTTTAGCAAGCTTGAATCTCACAGCCAAGCAGATTCATGTTATTGCATTTTGCATCAAGCACAGTATATTGGTTACTTATTGAAAAATACATGATTGAATAAATATTTTTCTCACAGAGCATTGTGAAACTTCAGCTTTCTCCTTTCAAGCAAAAGGAGAGGAAAGATGAATGATAAAAAACAAGGATTATGATGAAACGGAATTCAAAGTGTGAAGCCCTCAAGTATTTTTCTTGTGCTGTCTCCCAAACAGTACAATTTGGGATTTGATTTTCAGAAACCTTTCATTCCAAGAAGATCACCCCTCTCTAGTGCCCCAATTTCCATCTCCCTCAGTCCTTCACTTCACAGTGGTGGGACTGAATTGCTCTCAAGCATCCCACAGATGTTATACAGGGTAATTTCCACTTATTTGTTCAACAATGTGGGTCAAACATTTTGCCAGTATTCTAAAGTGTCCTCCCAACTCTTTGAAATACTTTCTGTCTGTTCCTTTTGGTTATCACTAGTGTCCTTAATGTACATCCATAGTGCATTTTCATATGCTTACATGCTCACATATGCCACACGAGATTTATTTTAAAGAATGGCAGTTAGGTATCTTTTCTTGAGTTGCCTTTGCCCTCATCCCAGGGAGCAGCTGAACTTGGTCTGCTGCTTCCTCATGGACAAAAGACACAGTAGCAGCGTGCAAAGGGCTGGAGCATATTACACATTCACAACACCAAGATCAGGAATTCTGGAGCTGTGCACCTGATCTCCAATATTAAGTGTGGGTTGAGGGGCTTCTAGATGCCTGTATGTGCAAGGATTCCTTCTAAGAACCCTACCATCTTCTGACCCACTCCTTGGGAACGTGCTGTTGTCACAAGGAATCCCTGCACATGCAGGCATCTGGAAGTCCCTCAACCCACACTCCTAAGCATGAGTCACTCTGCGAAAACTCCATTAGCATAAAATGCTTTTATTCCTAGTACTTGGGGAACTGAGAGGACCATTCCCCTCTCCTCTCTCAACACCTACGTCCCTCTTCTTCGCTCTCCAGGAGAGGCAGCGTTGTGGTTGCTAGGCTTTGTGCTCTGATCCGGGCTTGGGCTGACCATGGGAAGGCGTGTGTTCTGGTGCAAAGCAACATGTGCAGCCAAATCTCTGAAAACAAGATTTAGCATTTACCTCACCTAGTAACTCTGTCTGGGGTTGTGTGGCTCTAAAAGATCTGATACACATCCATATGTGTAAACCCACCTATATATACATATAGGTAAACAAAATGACATTAGGCAAGAGCAAATGTTCCGCCAGCACCTTTAACGCTCTGGTCCCTCGTTTGCTCATTTCGGGGTTCCTCCTCAAACACGACAGCCACCCCACAAACCGAAGCCCGAACAGCCCCAGCTGCCCAGTCCAGGCGCAAAGCACTGGGCCAGGAGCGTGTCTAGCCTCCCCGACGGCGGAGGCCATTTCCCCCTCCCTCTCAGGAGCTTTCTGGGCTTACCTGGACGCAGTCCTGGGGCTGGGGGCCGAATCCGTCGCGTAGTAGTGCCCATAGAAGATGATGGAGAATGTCAAGCCGACGAGGAACAGAAGGCAGAGCCTCTTCCACCGGGGAGAGCCCATGCCGGAAAGTTGCAAGCGGCTGGGTGCCCCGTCCAAAAACTACTTTGCCCGGGCTCCCTCACCTGGGCGCCGCTAAGGGAAATCAGAGGCAGCCCCTTCCGTCCCCGAGCAACGCCGCCCGCTCGACAAAGCGGAGCGCGGGGGATTTCTTTCCGTCGGTCCGGTCCGCCTTGCTCTTTCCAAGGATTCCTCGCCAAAGTTGCTTCTGAGCCGCCGGCGTCCCGGGCGACTCGCCTGCCTTTCCCCTCCGGAGCCCGACTGAGAAACCTCCCCTGGGGCTCGCGTATTGTGTGGCGCCGTAATAAAGACCTCCTTCTCGCCTCCTTCCCCGCCTCTCTCTCTCTTTTCTTTTTCTCTGGCCTTCCATCTGTTGATAATTGCCAAAGCACCTCCAGAAGAGCGCTGAGGGGAGGAAAAGGGGAGCGGGGCGCGGCGGGATGGGGAGAAAGAGATTTTGCAAGTTAGGAAAGCGGAGCGGGAAAGCCGTTCACGAACTGGTTCAGACTTGCTGGCCGGGGAGGTGCAAAAAGATACTTCTGAGGCGGGTGTCAATTCTGAGCTTGTGATTACACATTTACTGGAAGAAGCAAAGAAAGCCCCTTTTGGGGAGTGGCGCGTTCCCATGTCTGGCTTCCCTCACGCGTGGCTTTTACAAATCAATAAGTGCAGGTTGCTTTCCGATAAAATTGGCACAGCCCGGCTGTTTTGGAAGAAGGCAGAGACCCCGTTTCTTGGCGCCAGCGAAGCGTCGTGGAGACAGCCATGGAGAGCTGGAGCAAGGCTCGGGGCACCGGCTGGAAAACTCGGCTCAGCCACAGAATGCACCGAGTGTAACCTCGGGTTCGTCCTCGTGCCTCGACCTGACCTACCTCGCAGGGTGGTTGTGACCATAAAACGGGAGGAGGAGAGGCGTGCGGGAAAGACGGCGCACTCAATATCGGCAGTGGGCCGATGGTCTGACTCAATCTTTACTTGTGAATCGGAGTTGCTCTCTGTGGCAGAAGATAGTGGGGCGGGGAAGGGGAAAAGATAGGGTCTGTGCCAAAAAAATCCTCATCTCTTTATTCCTCCGCGGAGTCCCTTCAGACAAAGCCGAAGTATTCCTGGACACGCCCTCTGTTCCCGTCGTAGCCATTACAACTACAGTATAGTCCATGCACTACATTTTCATACCAATTCATCACCCCGCTGTTTATATAAATTAGACCCTCCCCACATTGTAGTTACTGTATACCTTCACTTCACGGGAGCTATCAGAACTCGGCTTGACAGCGCATTCCGACGTTCACCAGGAAAAACAACAGCGTGCGTGTGCCCTGCGCAACCACTGTCGGGCTGCCCGTGTCTTGTTGGAAAAAGGAGTCATGTTTTCTCTTGGCCCATGATGGC
The DNA here is from genome assembly GCA_037013535.1 of Intellagama lesueurii. Classification (NCBI taxonomy): domain Eukaryota; kingdom Metazoa; phylum Chordata; class Lepidosauria; order Squamata; family Agamidae; genus Intellagama; species Intellagama lesueurii. Next base: position 183,846,738 of record JBAJHW010000002.1, read on the forward strand.
TACCCAAAGGCATGGTTCAGGCCCGGGGGGCTCTTGAAGAGGCGAGGCTCAGCCCTGAGGCCTTTGAAGTAACAATCAGAGGGACAATAGGGGAGGCAGAGGGCCGCTGAGCACATGGCACAAGATCCTTTCTCTGCTTCAGTCCTAGATCTCCACAGCCACCCCCACCCGCTTTTTTTTGGATTTTAGGAGGTGTCCCACTCAAAATAACTGCTTTCTAGGAGTCTTGACCTGATTTAGTGGGGGGGGGGGGGGAGAGTCAGAAATGACATCCCAGCTAATGTAATGGTAATGGTGTAGCCAAGGTCTGCCTACATGTCACCCTCCTCCTCTTGCTCCCAGTCAGTGTGACACATGCTCTTATGCAAATTCACGCCTAAGGGCCTACACATGGCGCTGAAAATGGAAATCCTGGCAGACTCTCAAGTCCCTGTCAGTGCAGTTGTGTGAGAAAGAACTGACTCTCATGTTCACCGTCGCTGAAGCCTCTTCCTTATTCACGCCTACTTGGGTTAAAAATGAACAAACACTCAGAAACCTGCTGCAGAATTACATTTGCGTCTGTCACTTGGATCTTCCCCTACAAACCTTCCCTTTGAATGGATAGAGATGGGTCATATCTGTCAAGCTAAACCATAGGTTCTTAACCTGTGGTCTGTGGACTCCCCAGGGGACTGCAGTGTCCTCGCAGGGGGGTCTGTGAAGGCCTGAAGAAATGTTGCGATTTTTTGCAGTTAAAACAGAAAGAAAGAATGAGGGAATGAATGAAAGAAAGCAAAGTAAAGGAAACATAAAACAAAATCTTAATTCCCCTTGTTTGTTTGTGTAAAACTTGCTTTTTCTAACCTACCGCCTCCATTAAAAGCAAATAAAAGCAAAAATCAGTTATGAAAATAACGGTTGTGATCAGGTTCTTCCGAAAGTACTGGCGGATCCCTCATCTTGGCGGGAATGAGAGTCGGAGGCGGTTTCAACATTTGAACAGTTTCCTTTTTATTTTTTTCCGCTCCAATTTCAACCATATCAAACGGGTCAAAGCAACTCAATTCCGGCAACGTCTTATAACTTTTTACATTTATCTCCGGGGTACAAATATCACTCCTCACATCGGGGCCGGGCCAAAACGCTCCCGGTCCGTCATCGCCCGTATAGGGGTACTCCTCACTGCACACACCGTCCCGCAGCAAGGGTGCCTTGCCCAGTCCCCTTCCAAGGGGGGTTGGTTGAAGGAAGGTGTAGGGCGAATAACCTTCCCCCCCCATCTTGATTGCGCGGGTAAACTACCACAGTCCATTCCACCGGCTTTACCCTTCGTCTCTCCCCCGTGGTCACCTCTGGATCGGGCAGCAACCCTCCTCCGGTCTTTAGATTGGGGAACTCCCTGGTTAATTCCCCAATCTTGTCTGGGGAGCCGCCCACATCTTCGGTCTGCACCGCGCAATCTCTCGTCCGTTTTCCTGTCTGTCCTGTCACCACCTGAAATTCCTGCGCTTCTCCCCCCTCCTTTATAATCTCCTCCCACACTATGAGATCTAACTCCTCCCCTCTGTCTTCTGCTAAACACACCTCCAGCGTGTTTTCTCTCTTCCCTTCACTCCCTTCTATTTCTACAAGTACCCCTTCTGCACATGCGCACATCTCTTTTGATTTTTCTCCTTGTGGGGACGGCACACTAGCCTCCTGTCCTTCACAACGGTTCAATAGCAAATAACTGATATTTCTGCACATGGTGAGAACATGCAAGTGAATGACACCAAATGGCTGTGAGACAGCCCATGACATTTCTTGCTACTGCGCAGTCAGAAGCCATGGAAAGAGAGAGTTGGAGTCAGTCAGTGTCAGTGCAAGTGAGTACTTGGACGAACTTCATGCTCATGTTTCATCTTCGGCTTCTGCTAATAAAACCGTTTCCATATATCAGTGAATTTCACAACAATACATTTTGGCTGAGCCTCAGAATGGATCGCTGGCTGAATTTGAAACGTAAAAGAACTGATGCTGTTGATGATGGTGCATCCTGTTCAAAGCAAAATGAAGCTTCTTCCAGTCATCTTAAAAAGTGTTGCTGTTATAGCAAGGAATATCTGTCGATGAGACCCTTCATGAGAAACTTTAAATAAATATTTGATGCACTTTAGGGTTTTAAATTTTAATTTAAGTCTTGGTGGTCCGCAGCAACAAAAGGTATTTAAAGGGGGGTCCGTGGTAAAGAAAAGGTTAAGAACCGCTGAGCTAAACCATATCATTGTATAATGGTGGCCTTTTAGCATAACATGACCTGTGTGCAGGCCACCACCCGTTGGTTTTTCATATACCACCAATTCCATCATGCTGGTTGAAAAGCCCAGAGGACTGTTTTGGGGTATGTGGCCTGAGCTGGATGACATGTGGAGCTAAGGTTGCAGCCTTGACTTCATTAGATCTCTAGCTGAGGCAGGGAAGGGGAAGGGGAGGAATAAAATATTCTCAGCCAGTTTTGTAGGTGCCGGTTGTGAACTGAAGTCAGGGCTTAGCTGGCACTAGTAGCATTATTTATTTTTCCACAGAAACTCTGAGAAAGAGATGCAAGATAGGTAGAAATTTAACAAACACAGTTTACACACAGACACAGTATATCTTCACTACAGCAAAGCTTTTGACAAGGTGCCCCATGATATCCTGATTAGCAAGCTAACTAGGTGTGGACTGGATAGATCAAGTGTCAGGTAGATACACAATTGGTTACAGAATCTTACCCAGAGGGTGATGATTAATAGCTCCTTCTCCTACCGGGAGGAGGTAACAAGTGGGATACCCGAAGGCTCAGTCCTGGTTCTAGTGCTCTTCAACACTTTTATTAATGACTTGTATGAGGGAGTGCAGGGAATGCTTGTTGAATTTGTGGATGACACAAAATTGGGTGGCATAGCTAATATCCTGGAAGACAGAAACAAAATTCAAAATGATCTTGATAGACTGGGGCAGTGGGCTGAAAACAACAGAATGAAATTCAACAGGGATAAGTGCAAAGTACTGCACCTCGGAAAAAGAAACCAAATGCACAGTTACAAGAGGGGGGGATACCTGGCTCGGCAATACTACAAGCAAGAAGGATCTTGGAATTGTCATAGATGGCAAGCTTAATATGAGCCAACAATGAGATGTGGCTACAAAAAAGGCAAATGCTATTTTAGGCTGCATTAATAGAAGTACAGTTTCCAAATCCTGCAAGGTGCTGTTCAACACTGGTTAAGCCTCACCTTGAGTATTGTGTCCAGTTCTGGACACCACACTTCAAGAAGGATGCTGACAAATTGGAACAAGTTCAGAGGAGGGCAACAAGGAGGTTGGAAACCAAGCCCTATGAGGAAAGACTGAAAGAATTGGGCATGATTAGCCTTGAGAAAAGAAGACAGAGGGGTAATATGATGACACTTTTCAAATACTTGAAAGGCTGTCATACAGAGGAGGGGCAGGATCTGTTCTCAATCATCCCAGAGTGCAGGACATGCAACAATGGGTTCAAGTTAAAGGAAGCCAGATTTTGGTTGAATATCAGGAAAAACTTCCTAACTGTTAGAGCAGTATGACAGTGGAACCAGTTACCTCGGGAGTTGGTGAGTGGTCCAACACTGGAGGCATTCAAGAAAAACTTAGACAACCACCTGGTAGATACCCTTTGATTTGTATTCCTGTATTGAGCAGGGGATTGGACTCAATGACCTTACAGGCCCCTTCCAACTTCACTATTTTATGATTCTATGATAATCACCTGAGGCACACAGGCACTACCACTACCTGACCCATAATTTCTGCTGCCTCCCTCACTTCTTCCTCCTCTCATCTCCCCTGATAGGTTTCTTTTTCTTTTCATCATGCTTCATCAGGGCTCAAGCATGTGGTATAAACTTGTAATACACCAAGGGTGGCAGCTTACATATAATGTAAAAGGGAAATGAAAGCAGACAACTGACCAAGGGCCTGTCCAGACTGGCCATTTTGGTGCAGGCTAGATTGGGCTACAAATGTTCGGTTGAGATCAGGAAGGGGAGGAATGATGTGCCATTTGGCACACTCCTCCCATCTGAATGGCATATTGAACGTTGTGTCAGTTAAACACTTCCCCTGATCATCTGCAGAGGGTCAGGGGAAGTAAAAAAAATTTTTTTTACAACTGCTACATCATTGGTGATGCAATGAATCACACTGGCTAATTTTGAAAAATAGTTTTCCTTGACGCTCTGTGTATTGCCAATTGAGAAACTGCCCACAACCACAATTTTATTTGGCAATATACAGAAAGACAAATAATAATAATTAAAAACATTAAAATGAAGTGATTAATTGCATCAATGATCATCTAGTACCGTGGTTCCGAACCTTGGGTCCCCAGGTGTTCTTGGACTAAAACTCCCAGAAGTCTTCACCACTAGCTGTGCTGGCCAGGATTTCTGGGAGTTTTAGTCCAAGAACATTTGGGGAACCAAGGTTGGGAACCACTGATCTAGTAGATGCAATAAAAATAATTTCACATTCCCTGATGCTCTGAAGACAATCAGGGAAATTGACACTGGAAAGATCTGCAAGGCTTTAGTTTATTCCATTCCAAGCAACCACATTTGATGGGAACAGACTAAACTGGAGCCCTCCAAGGCATACCGGAATAGTAGAACCTCCTGACAGGGGTTCAAAAAGATTGTGGAGCTGGAGGTTGGGACTTTGATTCCCCACTGTGCCTCCAGCCAGCCTGCATGGTCTTGGGCAAACTGCAGTCACAGGATGCCCCCCAGAAGAAGGGAATGGTAAACCACTTCTGAGTATTCACTGCCTGGCAAAATCCAAAGAAACAAAACAAAATGAAACAAAGACAAAAACATGTGGCACCTTAAAAACTGTTATATTTTAATGTGAACTTTTGTGGACAGGTCTGCTTCGTCAGACATATGGAAACAAAATGAAATAAAAGATGAAATATCAGTTTAACAAGCAGAACATTTTAAATATTCATTGACTGTAGGAGTCTTGAGTATGTGGTACATCTCACATGTAGTAATTCATGGCCTATGTTTCGTGTTGGGTTCTGTTGTAAACCCTGAAAAGGGTCGCCATAATTCAGAATTGACTTGACACCCTATGATGATGATGATTAGGGTTTTGTTATTATATTCAATTGGGTTTCCTAGAAAGCTCATTAAAAGACTTTTCAAGAGTAGTAATGGTTGTCTGGCTCCCCTAAAAGATAGGGAGGCTCATTATGATCTGTCTTGTTCTTTAAGTGAAACTAGAGGGGAACATCGGGTAATGTTTTCTATTTGTGTTTGATCTGGGCAGGACCTGACTTTCCACATGTTTAATATCGCATTTTGTTTCTTCAGTTTTGGCAGGTATTAGGAATATTTCTGTTGTTGCTGCTGCTCTTCCTTTTAATACAATAAGACACTGGAAATAATAAAACAGAAACACCAACCTGGCAATGGGATTACAACCTATTTTGGATGCCATTGCACCCCTTTCTGAAGAGCCCAGTGTGCAGCAGTGCCCTCGGACCCACGATTCCTCCTGGGAATGTATTTGGGAGTCTTGCTCTATGGCTTCCTGTCAGTGGTGCTGGGATACCGAACCTCCCTTCCTCAATCAATGGTGAGCAGTATATTTTACTGTAGAAATGGTCAGTGCTTGAAATAAGTGGAGTAATTGCTGAGTAGAAAAGAAACGGAGCCACACACCTAAATAACATGTGATCACTATACCAGTTGACAAGGTAAGGAGGTGTGTCTCTTTGGAGATGGTATTCTTACTGAGCTCTTCATATTGCTTCACCATGTGAGAAGCATCTAGAACAGGTGTGCAGAAAGATGGGGAACTAATGTAAATAAAAATAGTCAAAAATGGGTGTGGTTGGGGAGAGGGATAGAGAACAGGGGCTCTGTTGTTTAGCAGGTGTACATTTTCTACTACCATTTTTAATAATCTGGCCAGCTCTCTGCATGATGGCTGCCATAATCATCTGCCTGGTTACACATCATGTTGGTCCAAAGCTGTTTGAAGGGCTGGACCGGATTCAAATCATTGAATCGACCTGGAAGGTCCCAGTGATCTACTGATGAGCAGGAGAATTCACTCTTTCCGTAAAGGTTCTGGAGCCCAGTGTCCCTCTGCGCCTTTAGTCCTTTATGCTATTTTGCACCCCAATTTCTATAAATTAAATTAAATTAAATTAAATTAATTGAAATAAAATAAAATAAATCATGCCTGGATAACTGATCAAAATTTCAGTTTTATTAGGATGTCCATCATCAGGCTGAATTAGCCAATGAGCTAAATTTAACTTGAGCTGGGTCAGTTTCCTTATGTGTGGAAAGCTGAGCCATGAAGAAGAGTAAAACCACTGAGCATCTTTGCAGTTAGAAGCAGAGCTCCTTTAACAGATGAAAGATGTCTGTTTATATTAGCACAGTTTTCTCATGTCCAGTAGTGTGCATATGAGCTTGCTTTGTTTTCTGATTTGGGATTAGGAAGTAAACACAGGTGTCATTTGCCGGACTCGCTCCTTAATGCCTTAGCTCTGTGGAAATCCATTGTGGGAGGAATAACTTGTTATCAGCTTCTAAATATGAATCTATTTATCTCATCTCTTCTGACCTTTCCTTGTATTGAGAGAGAATCTCTGTTATGCCAATAGAGGTAGTCCTGCTACTCACAAACCTGAACAAGGCACACTTTACGTTTTTTTAGTTAATAGGTACTGGTGGGAATATAGTGGACAGTGTGGTATAGTGGACAGAGTGTTTGGATTAGGTCTTGGGAAACCGGGGCTCAAATCACCACTCCGAAAACAGAAAGTAAGTAAAAGCAAATGGAAAATCCTCACCATGAAGGGGTGTAATTGGTAGAGTCCTGCAGGGATCTGTATGGGGTCTGGTACTTATTAACTTGTTCATAAATATTTGGACTCAGGAGTAAGCAGTGAAGTGACCCAAGTATCCTGGCAACACAACGTTGTTTAGCATAATTAATGGAGAACAGCAAAAGGATCTCTCCAAACTGGACGAATGGATTTCAAAATGGGACATTCTGGCAGTGGCAGATTCTCAGTGTCTCCTGCCGGTCCCAGCCCTTTTCAGATCCTTCCTTGATTCCTTGACTTCTGCTCCAGTTGACTCTCTTCAGACGCAGATCTGGATTACATTTGATGCTGCCTTTGAATTGCCTTGCCAGACCTCCTCACTCTTTGGATGAATCTGTTGGTCTTGAAGTTCTGTTAGAATGACTGAGAATAGAAAATCTGGCACATTATAACCAGGCACATATTTTATATATATGGTGGTACAGTCCTGATACAGGGCTGTGTCCTCACGCCGACCCTGTTTGGGATCTTTTTTGCTGTCATGCTGAAGCACGCCTTTGGAACTGCAACAGAAGGTGTCTATCTCCGGACTAGATCAGACGGAAAGCTCTTTAATCTCTCTAGATTGAGAGCGAGGACCGAAGTCCATCTGAAATGCATGCACGACTTCCTCTTCGCTGATGATGCAGCCATTGTTGCCCACTCTGTTGAAGACCTCCAACAACTCATGAATCGTTTTAGCAAGGCCTGCCAAGATCTTGTATTAACAATCAGCCTGAAGAAAACACATGTCATGGGCCAGGGCGTGGACCCACCACCCTCTATTACCATTTCTACACAAGAATTGGAGGTTGTTCATGACTTTGTGGCTCAACGACCTCTGACACTCTCTCTCTAGATGTCGAGCTGGATAAACACATTGGCAAAGCAGCTACCATGTTCTCTAGACTCACAAAGAGAGTATGGCTTAATAAGAAGTTGACGGCATATACCAAGATCCAGGTCTATAGAGCCTGTGTCCTGAGTACACTCCTGTACTGCAGTGAGTCCTGGACCCTTTGTGCACGGCAGGAGAGGAAGCTGAACACCTTCCATATGCGTTGTCTCTGATGCATTTTTGATATCACTTGGCAGGACAAAGTTCCAAATAGAGTAGTCCTAGAACGAGCTGGAATTTTTAGCATGTATACATTACTGAAACAGCAACGTCTACGTTGGCTCGGGCATGTCATGAGAATGGCTGACGGTCGGATTCCAAAAGATCTCCTGGATGGAGAATAAGTGCAGGGAAATCGCCCCAGAGGGAGACCACAGCTGCGATACAAGGATATCTGCAAGCAGGATCTGAAGGCTTTAGGAATGGACCTCAACAGATGGGAAACCTTGACATCTGAGCGTTCAGCCTGGAGGCAGGCGGTGCAGCATGGCCTCTCCCAATTTGAAGAGACCCTTGTTCAGCAGGCCGAGGCAAAGAGGCAGTCCCGAAACCAGCCAAATCAAGGAGCTGGACAGGGGACAGATTGTATTTGTCTTCAGTGTGGAAGGGATTGTCACTCTCGAATTGGCCTTCTCGGCCACACTAGACTCTGTTCCAAGACCTCTATTCAGAGCACGTTACCATAGTCTCTCGAGACTGAAGGATGCCTACTTGGGAGTCCTGATACAGGACCACTGTGCTTCAGCAAATATAAAAGAACATGGTGATGTTGTCCTTTTACATGTTGGAAAGGAGGTCATGGATTGGCTCAAAATCAGTGTCTAAATAAGATGGTTGCCTTCCACTTGGATTCAGTAAACATGGCGGCCCACAGAACTGATGGCAGCAGGTGATTAACTTTGTCCTGCTCAAAGGCAGGAGAAACATAACCTTCCACCTGCCTTGTTGCCTTGATCAAACATCATTAAATCCAACTGGTCCTAGAGGGCTACTTTTTGATGTGCCATAGCTTCCAATATTTCCCAGGTATCAGCTCTCTGCACTTGCTGAGCACATGCTCCTTGGATGGGGCTGGTGATCAAATGCATCTTCTCCTCATTAATTCTTGTAAGGTGGGATGCATGCTGAAGAGACATGGGGAATATTCAAAGCACCAGGCTCAAGATCCTGAGGTTGCCAATTAAATCATGATGAAGGAGAGACTGTAATGGCCAGCAGAGAGCATTAATTTTTATTCATGCCTTTTGATGCCCTTAATCTTTCTTTGGAATTAGAAGCAAAGGAATGAACAGTTCTTGAGGCAAAAAATGGGGAAAATGTGTTTGCTTCTTGTGTGGTTGTGGGTGGCATCTTGTGGAGCTGAGGTGGCCATACAGTGCTCAAATGAAGGCAATGCTTCCTTGACTGAAGCTGTGGTAATCTACCAGTCTAGCTGTATTTTGAAAGTTACCTCTATTTGAAGGAACCCACACATCCTTTTTGCTCTTGTTTAAGAGGGGGCAGCACTGTTGCCCATCAATTGGGGTTTCATTTTACAGATCTACAAGGAATTACTGGAGACATAAACCAACCCCTTCTGTTTTGCTGCTATTTCAGGATTCTCCCTTGCTTGGGAACTGTTTCTCACCATCACCACCCTGTTCCTTCCACATGTACCAGCCCTGTCCATTCCTTTGCCCTGCACAAGCCCAGTTCCTATGGGGTCTTATACAATGAAAACTTCCCTGACGTCAACTGTGATGTCATATGTGGGAATGTTCTCTCCAGCATAGCTGTCTTTCATAGCCTCTCTGGGAGAGAGAGAGATTAGTCTAGCATGACTCATTTTTGAGAAACCACGCTGAATTTTAGAAACCAGTGGGTTGTTTTTTTAATGCTCATAGACCAATCGTTTAATGATCTGTTGTAGAGTCGTTCCAGGGATCAATGTCAAGGTGATTTGTCAGTACTTGCCCAGTTGTTTAAGATGGAGATGACATTTGCTCACCTTCAATCTTTATGGACATCACCTGTCCTCCCAACAATTCTCAATTCCAGACAGAGGCTCCAAAATTATATCTACAAGTTCCTTTAAAACCTCATTAAAGTCTCTGGGACAAAGTGTACAGTATATAAAATTATCTTATGTCGTTATTCTGATAGTAGACTCTCACTAGTACTCACACTGTAAATCAATAAATAGCTATAATGTTTTTGTGTTCTTAGATTTTTCCAAAATTCTGAAAGAATTATGCCTACCAAAGCTCCCCACTGTAGATCTCAAAAGAAGAGCCAGTCTGTGTGGCCTTGGGCAAGCTGCAGTGTCCAGAAAAAGGAAGTGGCAATCCACTTCTGAGTACTCTGTACCTAGAAAGCCCTAGAAAAGGTCACCATAAATCAAAATCGACTTGACAGCATGTGTGTATGTGCCATTAAGTCAGAACTGACTTGTAAGGAGCCTCGTGGCGCAGTACTGCAGCCATAATTCTGCTCATGATCTGGGTTGAATCCCAGGTAACGGGCTCCAGGTTGACTCAGTCTTCCATCCTTCCAAAGTTGGTAAATTGAGTACCCAGATTGCTGGGGGGAGAGGCAATGTGTAGCCTGCATAATTAAATTGTAAAGTGCCCAGAGAGTGCTTTAAGTGCTGTGGGGCGGTATATAGGCAGCATGCTTTGCATTTTTTTCCCTGCTTGACTGTGGCCCTGACACAGCTTTCAAGGTAGGTAAGATATTTAAGGAGTGGCTTTACTTGTTCTCCACCCCCACCCCAGTGAGTTTACAGCAAATCTAGGTAATCTCAAATCTTTAGTCAATCACTCACTACATATTTGAATACCTTGTTCTGTGGCTTATGATGCTATAACAAAGAAGCCCAGCACAGTTCAATTTCATAAATACGTCCTTTGTGGTTTTGCTGTTATATGAAGAACTAAAGAGATGCACCCACACCTCAGTGGCCATATATTAGCACTGCCATGTTGCCAGTCCAGGGCCACAGGGAAGTCTGTTTATGTACATACTTCCTTCACCAGCAATGATATGTACTTACACCTTCACCCAAAGCCATGAGACCAGCAGAAGGTGTAACCAAGTTTCCCCATGTCAATAGCGTCTCCAGCTAGAGGGCTACGCTAACCTTAAACCTACAGGAACAGCTTTGATTATTATTAAAATCCCAAGTCCCACCCATTTGATTCAGAAGACATACACTTAATCCATCCTTAGGCATGACAGCTTCTGGGTTTGCCAATAGCTTGTCAGTTTGCTCACATGAGTGATGATGGATCTGAAGACATGCGTTTCCTGCTCGCATGTAGACTAAACTCATGAGCAAAAGCCTAGGAAAGCCTGAGTCCTGCATTGAATGTAGGAGTCTTCGGCTGGAGTTGTGTTTGCACCCTCACATGCTGTCTGTAATCTGTGTAATTGGGAGGGATTGTGATTTTCTATCCAGTAATAACCAATCATTCCTTCCAGTCTTAAATTCAAAGAGAGCCCTGCCTCTCTGCTGAGAATTCTTTCCCTCTCTTTAGTCTGCTGGTGGCAGTTGTTTGTTTGCTGTTGATCTGCTTACTTGGTTGCTAAATATGAGTGCAGTAAAGAAAGCAGAATACAGAAGTCTGTAATTTCAAGTGACTGTAAGTAAAAAAAAATGTTATTCTTTCTACTACAAATGACTCAGAGTGAGTTACTGAGACTTTAAGTGCCAGATAATGAGAAAAGGGGTGGGCTCTGGGGAACCTGTAGCTATTCTCCTCTGTGGATCTCTATATTTCTACTGCATAGCAAAAAGGAATTTTACCAGAAATTCAAAACGCTGCAACACCTTCTCCTCTTCAGACTTCTTGTTACTTGCTTGAGCAAAGGGGCAACAAATACAGTGGAGTTAAAATGTTCAATCTAAGCCAGTCAAACAAACCCACTCTAGAGGCTAAAAGGCCTGAAGAGGGTTTTTGAATTAAAGAATTGTGGGCCCAGGAATTTCAATGGAGTACTTGGACTGAACAATGCTCATGACCTCTCACACAAAATTCTATTCCTTGTAACCCAAACTTTTTATTAAAAAATCTTCAGGATATGTTTGAGGGCATGTGATTTTGCTATAGGGATTGTTTATAATGCAAGTCAGTAATCTTCCAATCTATTACAAATCACTCAGAGATCTAGTAAGTCTAGATATATCTTCTGCTCATCCTTAACCTATTACACTTTTGTTTCTTTAAAAGTTTCTTCCATGGCTCATACATCTGCTGCATATCCTACTGCTGGACTGCTTACTGGTTATGGACACGTGTGATATACAAGTGATTGCAAAGTCCCAGCCTCTAAAGCCTGCGAATAAACACACCCATGCATGCAGTGTGTCCTGCAATACAGACCCCCATCTTGAGATGCATGTGCCATCTGTTGTAACTGTGAGCTTTTCACAAGCGACTTGTCATAACTCCCAAGCTGGGATTGGCTGGAAGTCAGAAAAAGCCAATATCTCCTTGGAAATGAGACATTTCAGAAGAGTAAAGACATTCATCTACTCATGGTAAGGTAGCTGCTGATACATTATTTAAAAGAGAGAAAGCACACTACTAGTCAGAATACAAAAGGGCACACAAATCTTCATAAGATGTGCACATGCTAAGATACGACAGTCAGGGTGGTGTAGCATCGGACCAAGACTTAGGAGACCTGGGCTCAAACCACGGGTATGACATGAAACTCACTCCCACGTGGCAATGGAAAACCACTCCTTGACCATGCCACGTACCACAAAACCCAACTGGGATCCATAGTAATAAGGAGTGACTTGATGGCATGTTACAAAAACAATGTATCAATACAGACACAACTTTAGATACAACTTTCAGCAGAAATTCAACACTGGGATGAGTTTACATGCACTGGCAATTTTCCGTAAGTAAAATCTTTTTCCTCCTGGCCTGTGGCTTCCTGATGAGGAAAAGGATCACATGAGAGTCTCTGGAGCTTCATTACAGAAGTTGGAAATATTTAATTTCTGAAAAATCATTGCTGTCACATTAATCAGCCTTATGTGTTGTAAGTTGCGGCAACAGGATTTCAGGCGTTGTTTGATTGTGCCTCTATACCAGAAGAGGAAACTTATAAATAAATGTATAAGCAAATCTGACACCTCTTATACACTTTGGGTGGGGTGTGTGTGAAAATTAACAGCTTGCAAACTGTGATTATTTAATTTCTTTGCCCTCTCTCATCATGGACAGCATATCCCCTCTGGCCTTTTATCAGAAAAACGATATATATCGCAGTACAACAACTTTGCTACAGCAGTGAGTTCTTAGTTTAAAAAAAATATCAGGGCAGTTAATAAGCTCTAGCTAAAGAAATCGAACTAGTATGATAGATCCAAAGTTCATCCTAAGCTTAATGCAACCTCTTAGCTTTCTTTCTTTTTTTCTTGATCCCAAGAAAGAGGGGTTTTTTTTTACCGAAGTAACCACAATTAATCTCAAACTAATGCTGTGATCTACAAAAAAGCAGCAACATAAATGCAATCAGCTCTGGTCATGCTGACAATTAATCTTTGCTCACGTTTCCATGCCCTTGATTCTTCTTGGATTTTTATATGATTTTGTCGTAAGGGGGGGGGGGATTTTCAAACTGTTTTTCATGCTGTTGGGAAGGAGGCTGGGGGTAATCCGTTCTCCACAAAAGAGAAGTCCAAGGGAAAGGGGGGCCTCTATGTGAGAACCTGAAAGAATTCAACTTATTGGGAATTGAAATGGTCCTATTCAGTCTTGAAGAATACCGGCATGAAGATGGTCACCTAGCAACCTGGAGCAATGTGGCACAGCTTGGATTCCGGAGTGGGAGAAACAATAATTCCTTGCTACCCTACTGAGAACTCAAAGCTGGGAGATTTCTCTTGAGAGCAGAGAGAGAGAGCGCTCAAAGAATGGGAAAACCTCTTAGCAGAGAATAGCCTTTATTGAAGCAATAGTGAATGCAACAATTCCCCCCAACATACACCCCTCCCAATCCAAAGTATGACAGAGGAAGGCAAGGGCTTATAAGCTGGGCTTTGCTCTTCTCTGGCAGTGTAAATCAAATGTTTAAGCAACTCTAGCAGAGCTCTGCTGATCGAGAAAGAGGAGATTGAAATGGACAGGAGTGGAAGAGAATGCCATCTAAGGTGTTTTCCTTAGCAGGAAGTTGCCTTATATGGAGAGAGTCAGACTGTTGGGTCAACTACTCTTGGTTCCATTGGTTCTGAATGCTGGTGGCTCACCAGGATTCAGACAGGATTCTTTTTCTTCTCACCCTAGAGGTGACAGGGATTTCAGCTAGGGCTTCCAACATGTGCTCTGTTACTCAGCTGGAAAAATAATTATTATTGCAGCCAAGTCAGTTTATGACTTATGACAAACCTTGTTCAGTGTTTTCTAGGCAAAGAGTACTGTCCTGGGGACTGTGAAGTTTGCCCAAGGCCACATAGGATGGCTTCTTTGGGGATGCACAGTGGGGAATCCAACTCCCAACCTCCAGATCCATAGCCAGATATCTAAGTCACCAAACTTTTCCGCCAAAATTATTGAGCTGTAGCCTTGTAATTTTCCCCTCCTCAGTTCCATTCCTGCCCTTGGTCTGTGATTTGTTTTTTGGCATGATTTCTAAGGCCCTGAGGAGTAAGCACTTTAGCTTTCCCCCTCTTGAAGAAGTGAGATAACCAAGCCAAGATCAAACCATGGATTATGTCCCTGGCTTGTTGGAGGGAGAAACAAAACAGACCACTAGATCCTCCCAGTCTCAGATATCAGGCTAAACAAACCATGGACCAAAGCCTTCTGATCTGTTTAGCTGTTTTGTCTTGCAGCAGAACTGATCAGCCACCGTGCATCTGGCCCTAATTCTAAAGAATTCTGGCTTACAATGACGTGCACACTGGGTCAGTGCTTTTTCAGGCTTCCAGGCCAACATCCTCCTGACTTGGGATATTTGGATTCTGTTCCTAAAGGGACTCACATCTCACACACCTTTCCTTGGCTGAGTCTGTCTACAAAGCCTTCTTTTCAGTTTCTATGCCTTCTCTAGGTGGCTGGGATTTTATTTTTATTCTTACATTTTTTTTTAGCACCAATGTGATCAAGCTCTTAGAAGGCCAAACAAGTTGCACTTGTAGTTACTGAAATGGAAAACTTTGATGAAGTTATTTATTATTTACTTTGTAACTATTTACCCTAACCTTTAAGTTGTAATTCTACATCCAGAATCCCATTGCCAATTCACAGTTGCAGAAGGGAGATCATGGAAGTCCAAGTGGTATTTGTTTGTTCCTTTTTAGTATTTGCATATTGTTTTAGCTTAATATTGTCTTTTAATTATGTAAGCCACCATTGTATACTCATTGTTCCTACCTTTAAATATTGTCTTTTAATGATGCAATCCATCGTTATATTGTTTTCGGCTTTAAATATTGTCTTTCAATGATGTAAGCTGGCTTGGGTCCTTTTTAAGGAGAAAGCAGGGGTACAAATATTTTAAATAAATAAAAATAAATAAATATAATTCTGCCAACTTTCTAAATTACTTGATCCCAAAAACACAGAAGTTGAACATATGTAAATATTCTAGATGAGATCAAAGCAAAGCAAAGTATGCTGCCTATATACTGCCCCATAGCACTTAAATCACTCTCTGGGTAGTTTACAAATTAATTGTGCAGGCTACACATTGTTGTTCCCCCACCCTCATGAGCTGGGTACTCATTTTACTGACCTTGGAAGGATGGAAAATTGAGTCACCCTTGAGCCGGCTACCTGAGCCCAGGATCGAACTCCTATTGTGAGCAGAGTCTTGGCTGCAGTATTGCAGTTTAACCACTGTGCCATGGAGCTTCATAGTTAAGACACAGATCTGATGCAAGAATAAAGTGTGCCCCCTTTATAAGGAAATAGCCACAAGGGAACAAGCTTGAACATCAGCTGATGAAGTATTGCCACTTTGATCCCCAAGGTAACAGTGCCAATGTTGGTCTTATTAGCTTTTACTATTTGATTCCCAAGCCATTAAGCTAGTTATATGCAGTCAAAAGTACACTCAGTCACAGGTGGATGCTGGAATTCATTCAGGTTAAAGTGAAATCATCCCCTGTTCCAGCCCTGCTTTAGTTTGCACTACTCCCAGGCACACTGATCACTGAATACAACAAAAGCCTCCCATGCAAAGAATGGTCCTTCCACCAGCGGGGGGCTTTTGGTCCAGGGACTCTTTCTTGTGGGTTGAGCAAAAGAAGTATAGTCATCTTTGGCCACTCCTCTCTCTCTCTTTCTCTCTCTCTCACACACACACACTTACATGTGGGTGTGGGTTGACAGGAGGGAAGAAATAAATGACACCACCACCACCCCACACACTTTCTGCCAGTGGGAGCTATTCAGAGAAGATCTGCTTGGGGATATTTCTACCCAGGGAATAAAACTCTGGCTGCAATTCATTGGTGTGCATTGTGTTCAAATATGATAGCCTTCTCAGGCCGAAACGCTTGTATGACTTTGATGTTCAGACCAAAAACATTAACCTCACATTACTTACAATCCAGTCTGCCAGCTGAAAACGTAGGAGTTCAACTCATAAGACAATTACAGGGCAAACTCTAATTCCTGACTCCATGTCTATACTGTACATAGAGCGATCAGCCTGGGCGTCTGACTTGAGGCAAGACCTCTTAGTATCTGACAAGGCTATTGATTGGCAGTCCCACTGTGGTCATGTTCCATTGGGAGCTGAGACAGTCCAAGAGGAGTGGCAGAAGTGATGGGTGTAAATTGCCAGGGAGGCCCGTTGGTGTAGCAGAAGTTGGTTTCTGCTGGAAATGGAGGTCCAAACCCACCCCCCACCCCCCAAGATAACATTGCTCCCTAGTGGAATTCTGATGGGGTGGGTGGGGGTATGAATCTACCGTCTATATACTGTGAATCTCACCTTATGCTCAGCCCCTGCCTTGAAAGTTGATTTTTCAGTTAGATTTAGAGTTCCAAGCCTCCAGAAATAGGTACTGCTTCAAATACAATGTTATAAAAAGTAATGCTTTTTTAGACTACAGCCACTTCGTCAAATACACACAGTGTCACCTCAGTAGGCAGCTATGTGTACATATGCTGGGGAAAGGGTGTATATGGTGGTATAGAAATGCAAACGTGCAGTGATTATGTGAATCGGATTTGCTTAATAGTTGTCGGGAGGAGATTAGGACATCCTAGCACAGATCCTACTGCTGGACTGCTTACTGGTTATGGACATGTGTGATATACAAGTGATTGCAAAGTCCCAGCCTCTAAAGCCTGCGAATAAACACACCCATGCATGCAGTGTGTCCTGCAATACAGACCCCCATCTTGAGATGCATGTGCCATCTGTTGTAATTGTGAGCTTTTCACAAGCGACTCGTCATAACTCCCAAGCTGGGATTGGCTGGAAGTCAGAAAAAGCCAATATCTCCTTGGAAATGAGACATTTCAGAAGAGTAAAGACATTCATCTACTCATGGTAGGGTAGCTGCTGATACATTATTAAAAAGAGAGAAAGCACACTACTAGTCAGAATACAAAAGGGCACACAAATCTTCATAAGATGTGCACAGGCTAAGATACGACAGTCAGGGTGGTGTAGCATTGGACCAAGACTTAGGAGACCTGGGCTCAAACCACGGGTATGACATGAAACTCACTCCCACGTGGCAATGGAAAACCACTCCTTGACCATGCCACGTACCACAAAAGCGCGACTGGGATCCATAGTAATAAGGAGTGACTTGATGGCACGTTACAAAAACAATGTATCAATACAGACACAACTTTAGATACAACTTTCAGCAGAAATTCAACACTGGGATGAGTTTACATGCACTGGCAATTTTCCGTAAGTAAAATCTTTTTCCTCCTGGCCTGTGGCTTCCTGATGAGGAAAAGGATCACATGAGAGTCTCTGGAGCTTCATTACAGAAGTTGGAAATATTTAATTTCTGAAAAATCATTGCTGTCACATTAATCAGCCTTATGTGGTGTAAGTTGTGGCAACAGGATTTCAGGTGTTGTTTGATTGTGCCCCTATACCAGAAGAGGCAACCTATAAATAAATAAATGTATAAGCAAATCTGACACCTCTTATACACTTTGGGAGGGAATTAAAATTAAGGGCGCGGTTACACTGTTGAAATGTATTGATACCCAGTTTGATGTTTTTGAAATAGATTTAAGATCACAACCGTTTTGTATTGCTGTGTGCATCCTCTTGGGACAACTTTTAATCCAGTTTTAAGTTGGGTAGTATATTG
Organism: Intellagama lesueurii; assembly: GCA_037013535.1. NCBI lineage: Eukaryota > Metazoa > Chordata > Lepidosauria > Squamata > Agamidae > Intellagama > Intellagama lesueurii. The sequence goes on from JBAJHW010000002.1 coordinate 183,864,789, forward strand.
CTCCTGGGAACTTCCATTTCTTTATGTGTGATGCATCTCAGAATATAATGGCCAAGGACAGTCCTTGTGTCACTGTTAAGAGGGAACACATTTATGGTGCTAGGAATCATCCTAATTTAGCATAAACAAAATCAAAGAGAAATATTAACATACTATAATGACACAAAATGACACATTCCTTGCAAAATGAAATAAAACTGCACACTCACAAAAAGAGGAAGGGAGGGGAACATAGCCAATAGGCAGAATGTGTGCTTTGCATAGAAACGCACACATTGTGAGATCCAACTAACAAAAATGGGAAAGATCTTTGGTCAAGCCTTGAGAAAGAATTGGCTGGCCAACTACGAGAGGGAACATTGAGCCAGCTCCTATGGTCTGGCTCAGCTCTACCAATTCTGTTCTGAAGTTAAAAAAATCCTTCTGCGTTTTGTTTTGTCCTAATTGACATCTGTGTGTGCAACAGGGTGCATAGTCTTGCATGAATTAATTATGCAATATATTTTACTCTCAGTGAGCTACTCTGCAGAAATAAGAGTATGGCTTGGATCCATATAACATCCCCGCTTCTAGAGTTCCTCTTTCTTGGTGAAAAAAGCTCACCATCAGAGTTTAAGGCTCTCCCTCTGTCAGAGCCGTTGATAAAGCTTCATGATTTGTTCATCGTGAAGTTTTTTCCACACCCTCTTTTCCAGACCAAAGTCATGATTAGCATAGAAGATCAGGCGCTTCCATTCCTTATCATAGTAATGATCTGAATATTTTTGGTAGCCTTCGGTGATGTACCCATATGCAGTCACCTGAGAAAGGCAAAAAATCATAATTAGTCAGCCACAAGAAAAAGGTTTGCATTGGCCATCAAAAGGATACACTGGAAAAGGAGAGTTGGGGTCAATCTGAGAGGTGGTGGATTTAGACAAGAGGTATGTGTGAAGCAAAGCCAAAGGCGCTCAGCATCCTTCCCCAAGGGACTGCTTTCTCAGTTTTCAAGGCATTGCTGCAGGATCAGGTATACTTTGGGACCTCAGCTTCAGAAGTAACCGATAAGTAGGGAGCGGGTGAAGAAGCATTCGGCTGATCAAATTATGATAAGCAGTCCTGGCAGCCTGTGGAGCTCAGAGAGGAAGTTACACAGATCAGAAAACATAGAGCATTTGTTCACTTTACAATCTGGCTAAACATTTTCCTTTTTCTCTTCTGTAAAGTTTAGTGGAGAGAGGAGCGAAGGAAGAGGATGCAAGGAGTAACAGTCCAAAGGACACATACCATATATGGTGGCAGAGACAAGAGCTGGAGGTAATTTGGTGAGATGAAGGAACACCTTATCAGGGTGTTTATTCCTGTCATCTGTCTTGCAGAATTGTAAGGCAAGAATCAAAGTACCTGGAAAAGAGCAGGAGCGGCAAGACTGCTGTTGCTGCTCTCATTGATAGGCAGACTCAGGAGCCTTCAAGATGGGGTATTTCTACCACTACCTTATTCTGCCCCTGTTTGTTCTAGCTTGTTCTGAAACATTGTTGGATTTACACCCATAAGCTTCCCCCATGCTTAGAAGCCGATTGCTTCCCCATGCTGGAGCCATGGAAAAAAAAATAAAGACGACAAATGGCCAGAATCCTCTTGCACAATGTTATGCCACACAAATGTGATGATGTCATTAGCCATGGCCATTCTGGAGAAATTACAAGTTTCCTGTTCTCTCCTCCCCCCCCCCCCCCAATTTCTGGGGATCCCTTTCAGCTGGGGGAACCCTTCAGGAACCACAGAACAAGAGAGGGAAAGTTTTAATGGACCAAAATTGGTGGTGGTGGTCCCAGTCCCACTTCCAGGGAATAGGAAACTTTTAATTACCCCCCCAAAGGCCACAGATGATGACAAATCATATAACAGGATTCTGGACAATGATTTGGTCGGGGGGGGGGGGAGGATGTAAACTGCACTGAACTCAGTGGGACTTGCTGTGCTCAGGTTAACAGCCAAGGCTTACTGTAGGTGGTTTACTCTGAAGTAAGCCCCATTTATCTCCGCACAAGAAAGAAGGCACAATGGGAGACACTTCCAGGCACTGCCGCTATTGCAGCCCTGCTTCTTTCTCTGCCACACAACCCTCTTTTTTTCTACCCAACTCCTCTGTTTTTCTGTCACTTTTTAAAAAAAAAAATATTGGGGAAATGCCAAACCGCTACCATGCTGCTTTTGGATGCAGGGGTGAGGATCCTTTTAAAAAGACAGGGGAAAGGCAGACTGTGGCCTGAGAAGGGAAATGGCACACCACAGAGCAAGGGATTTAGGAAGGACAAAAAGAAACAGGAAGTCACAGGAAAAATGCGCACCCTACATACTAAGAACAGAAAAAGGGCATAAGGATTGGGAGGGGGGCGCACGCCAGGGGCTCCTGCTACCTGCCCGGAAGAGCCCACAGCTATAAAACCCATACAGTGGTGCCTCGCAAGACGAACACCTCGCAGGACGAAAAACCCGCAAGACGAATGGTTTTTGCGATTGCTATGGTGCCTCGCAAGACGGCTTCTTCTATGGCCATGCTTCGCAAGACGATTTTTTTTTTCAAGATCGATGCCTCGCAAGACGAATGAAATTTTTTCATCTTGCGAGGTTCCCATAGGAATGCATTGCAATGCATTCCTATGGGAAACTGCTTTTCGCAAGACGATTTTTTCGCAAGACAGTGCTACTCGCGGAACGAATTACATTCGTCTTGCGAGGCACCACTGTAATTGGAATAGGACAACACTTAGCGGCTGATAGCCTGTGATGGTCCCAGCAGGAGCTTCTCTTACCTTCCAGCGTATGCAGATTGGTTTGTATTACTTTTTGATTGGTCTTCAGGACTGAACCAGAGCATTCCTTTTAATTCTTACCTTCTCAAACACTGAAAGACTGCCTCAGTCATGTCTCCCTAGCACCAATGTACTTTCAGCTGTGTTATCACAAACTTTCTATGTTTCTGTCCTTCTAGTCATTTCATCCTTCCTTGGTCTGCTTTCTGTATTTATGTCTTGCTTTAGTGTCCCTCCCCCTCACCTGGTCACAAAGATGTAGTGCAGTGAGCAAAAGGAAGGCACCTGTTGTGGGTCTATAAATTCGCCAGTAGGGTTTGTCTAGACTTTTGGACCTTAAAAACCTGCAGTGAGACATGAAACAGATTGCATTTTTAAAACAATACTTGTCTGTGAATTTATCAAAACAATACGGCATAGAATATAATAGAAAATAATCAGATCAGCAAAGAAATTACATTCTGTTCTGAACCAAAAATATGTATAGTGTACCTGTCCTAACGGGCTTCTCCCAGGCAGCATGTGAAAATGGTATAAACACCACAAGGTCAAAATGGAAATAGAATACTGTATTAAGATCAAAGAGATCAGAGGGAACCCCTTAGTTGATGTTGAGGGGGAGGGCGGCTCCCATTACCTGACTATCAAGCAGATTATAATATTTTTGCAACCTGCCTAAAGATCCTCAAGGATGGAGCCAATCCTTTGGGAGCGACTCCTTTGGAAAGGATTCCCACAACTAAAATGGGGTCACTGGAATCTCCCTGTTCCCATGAGCAGAGCCTCTTGGATAGTGGGACATGCAGCGGAGTCCCAGAAGATGATTACAACCTCTTGGCACATTCCTACAGAGATTTCAGAATTCTCTAAGCCACTTAGCCATTCAAGCCCCTTGAAATGGGTCCAGAAGCCAAGGCTGTTTACATATACACTTCTCCCTTGAATAGCAGAAGTCTGAACAGCACGGTTTTGGTTATATATGGATTTTTAAAAATAAATATTCAATAATTATTGTGCCCCGGCCACCCAGAACACCATACCTTCAACACTGAAGGCATCAAAGTGGTATACTTGCCTCCAAATACAACATCTCTCATTCAGCCTCTAGATCAGGGGGTCATAAAGACCTTTAAGGCACATTACACACAGCATTGTATGGAAAGGATTATCAACACTATGGGAGAGAACCTTGATACTGTTCTCTCTCACACACACACATTCTCTCACTCACTCTATCTCTGTGAATCAACTGTTTATGCTTTGCAGTTATGTTTTTGGGGCATAAGAGTTATACATGGCTTTTGAACTACACAGGGATTGGGCGGCCCTAACCCTAGCGTTGCTGAAGGGAGAAGTGTAAGCAGTTTTAAAGCTCATTTTTGTCATTTAGTTTTATTGTTTTATGCTATTTAAGTGTCAATGAACAGAACTTGGTAAAGTTACTTCGGCTGCCCAGAATCCCCCAGCTGACATCATCAGTTGTAGTCCAATAAAGGAATTTTTTTCCAAGCTATAGTTCTAACCAGCTAGAAGCCAGACTGTAAATATTGTTAAAAGCACTACATTTTAAGACATAAATCACTAGCTACTACCCTTTGGTGCTATAATTTATTAGCTACTTCTGCTAAACTCTGGAGCACAGGACTTCAACAAGATAGATATGACATTTGGTCAGTCAGTGTATGAACATGGACATAACGTGCTAAAACCAGGTTGTGTACATTAAGAATGTCACTTAACTCCCCACTTCAGCGCCACCCACCTGCCAAGTCTGCCTATGGTTTATTTGTATGTGCTGGTCCTTTCCAACAGTTTGGTGCTGGCCTGAAGGATGGTCTATTCTGTGGTTCCTGACAGTCACTGAGACAGAAGTACAGGGAGAAGGAGGAGGTTCTGCATTTATTGGCTGCCACCCTCAAGCACCTGTTCTCCTAATTTGAGATGCTGCCAAAGAATAAAAATACTGCTGTATTAAAACTGTACATATGGGTCTCAAAATAAACTTCACAATGGGGACTTCTTGTTTTTAAAGTCGCTATGTGTGCAATCCAGTTAAAGGGTCTTGTGCTTTCAAACAAAGTGCAGATGAGCTGGTACAGCTTCTGACGCCATGGCAGCATAGAAAAGCTGTTCCTCTCAGGTCCTGACCCAATTACTGTAAACCAAGGGGTCCTATCATGCTTTGCCCTCTGCAGCAAACAATGTGTCCTATCAGCCCCCAGCCAATGTGGCACCCCAGCATATTTGGGCCCTGCTGTTCCTGAGTGTCCCTGATTTTGGTAGTTAAATTCACATACCTTAGCTTGGTGGTTTAGGTATCTGGCTAAGGAGCCAGAGGTTGGGAGTTCTATTCCACCCACTGTGCCTCCTGTGAGTAGAGCCCACCTGTGTGGCCTTGGGCCAGCTGCACAGTCCCAGGGCACCCCCAGAAGAAGGGAAGGGTAAAACCACTTCAGAGTACGTATTCTCTACCTAGAAAACCTGGAAAAGGTCACCAAAGTCAAAGTTGACTTAACGGCACACAATTATTATTATTATTATTCCCACTTACCTGTTTTTCATGTATCTGATAAAGTCTGGATGAATCACAAAGTATTTATCCAGGCTGAAATTATCAAAATTGTCCCGAGGCCATGGCCTAGGAATGGAAACATAAATACCTTCAGACAAACGTAGAATTAAAGGCAAAACTAGTTTGGCCAGGTTTTCTCCAAATTAAGTTGTTGAGAGAGGCCGGCTTTATCCTTTGATACACAATGTCTAAAGCATTTTACTAGCGTGACTGTTCTTTCTGAAGTGTGAAGTTTGTGGATGGCAAAGAGAAACAGCGCAGAGACTTATGGCATCTTAAAAGCTTAAGAAGTTCTACTTGGCATGTGTTTTTGGTGACTGTAGCCCACTTGAAGCTTGTCCGAAATAAAACTGGTTAGCATTTAAAAGTGCCACAAGATTCTGTCCTCTTTTTGTGACCTGCGTCTACAGACCCAACCCCCGTCTATTCCTCTGGAAAAGAGACTATAAAAAGACCCTGGTGTAGGGGCAGTAAGTGGTTTCCCTGGAAGGCACCTTCCCCCCAATGTTTCAGGATGGGATCTCTTCCCCACCTTGTGTGGCCTATGGGCCACCTGTGAGCTGTTGCGTATTTCTCACCAAAGGAAGAGAGTAAATGTTGGCTTAAATCCAGGGGATTATGGTCGTTATCTCATGATGATCATCACTAGAGTGTTGCAGAGCCTTTGGTGAAAAGCTAAGTAATGATGCAAAAATCTTAAGGGACATAGTCCTGAAAGTGCAGCATTTCTCACCCATAATAATCCAAAAATCCCTTCCTGACTTCCGTGTTCAGCAGAAGAGCTTTCAGCCATTCGTAGTCTCTTTCACCTTCCAGGAAATGAAAGTACTTGATCTCCTAGGAAAACATACCGCATAGGCATAGGCTGGCAGGGGGCATAGCAGATGGCACACAAGCCCTGCCAGATCGCATCTAACAAATGGGTAGGATTGGGCATAATCTCTGTTGGCCAAACAAAAATCCAAATTCTGCTCCAGATCTCATTCTGAGTAATTTATGTAAATGCCAGAAGGCTAGCCTCAGCTTTTCAGAGCAACAGAACAGGATCAAAGTGAGAACAGAGGAAAGACACGAACATGCCACAAAATTCAGAGCACTGATAAAAGAGTCTGGAGATGGTCCAAACGATGCTAAAACAACATAAACCAAGCGTGGTGCCTCTTTGAAGTGCTGATCGAGGGACTTCTGTGACTGGCCGCTCTTCTTTGAAATGAAACTTATGCTGGAGGCTAGAACGTCATATACTGCAAAGCCTAATATCACCTGATCATTACTACTCACAGCATGAAGCACTACTGCTGAGACTGTAAGCAAAGGCGCCTTGAACTGTGAACCTTAATGCCTTATAGAGTATAATCACTAAGCTGACACTGACTAAACTGTATTGCACAGAATTATTTCTCTACAGCTGAGACTGCTTGCAGGTCACAATCAAACCATCTTCTCAGGGTTTTGTACTGCATTGGAAGTCGAAGAGCAAACTAGATGGGTACCTGGGGTGATCTGCAGGTAGATCTCTCACTTTTCCTTTGAAAGGTAAAAGCAGCTGTGGGGAGCACAGATTGGATCTGCGAGGGTGGATTTTATATTACCCCATTTTTTCTGGCCTTCGTTGCCATTCCCCCCCCCCCCCCGGCAAAGCTGTTATACTTGTCCCACAGAAAAAAATACAGGTGCTGTATGATACCTGCCTTACCTCTCCCATAGGAATTTTCCTAAATCCACGATTCCTCAGTATTCCAAGAGAAGCCACTAAGGAGTAGGCTGTGAATCCGTAGAATGAAGTCCTTGTTCCCACATCTTTCTCATAGCCTTTGATCACGGCCCCGCTTACTCTGGCCCAAAAGATCACATTGAATTACAATGTTAGCCTCTAGGAATTCCATCACTGAATTGGGATGGGTGGTTTTCAGTAAATGATGCAAAATAACTAGCTCAGGTTTGTATTTTGCCTCATTTCTGAAGGAAGAGTGGTTAAATGGCTGAAGGTACACACCAGGGACGGGGACTTGAGTCGTGAGACTCACTGTCAAGTCCAACTTAAGTCACACCGGTGACTCAACTCAAACTCAACTCGTGGTTGTTGTTGTTTTCAGTGACTCAGAACCCACCCACCCCTCCCTTTCTTCTGGGGGAAAAAACTTGTTTTTAGTAGGGACTTGGGGCTTGGTACCAAAGACTTGGACTCGGACTCAGACTCAAAGACTTGCCAACATCCTTGGCATACACAATGTTTTGATTTTCTAAAAATCTAGAACAATTAAATTCCAACCAGAAGCACTGTGTTTCTGCAGATGTAGAGACTGAGTTGTAATGGGTATTATGAACTGCTGGGAAATCTCTACCTTTTGAATAAAAATAGAGCTCTAAATCTGGTTGCTAATCCTATAGAGTAGGCCCATTGGCTGAAATCCTGGTACATAACCTATGCCTGCAGAAGGGTGATGACATCACCAGCAGGGAGCAATTTTCAGTAATTAAAAACTTCCTACTTCTGGCCTGCAGCTTTTCTATCTTCTGTATAATCTTTCCCACTGCATGTGAGCTGTGGGACAGCAGGAGGAATTCTTTAATTACAAAAAAAAATTGACTCAAATCATATGCTGATTCTTTCCTTCATTCCTTCCCTTCTTTAATATCACACCTTTCTCCCTTGGACCCGAGGTGACTTACAACATGAAAATTAAAAACAGATCAAACTAAAAAGCATAATAAATTACAGTATTAAAACGGTATTAGATAGATTGCTACTTTAAAACAAACAGTAAGTGTATACTGTTTACAAAACCATTTCAAAACAACATTGACAAAAAGAACACTATCATTAAGAGGTCTGTCTAAAGAAAAATGTCTCAGTCTGCCAGCAGGAGAACAGTTGAGGGGTGCGGTAGGGGAGTCTAGCCTTCCTTAGAAGGGAGTTCCATAGTCTGGGATTGACCCCTGAGAAGGCCCTCTCTTGCATCTCCACCAAATGTGCTTGTGAGGGTAGTAAACCAGAAAGGAAGGCCTACCTTTAAGATCTTAAGACCCAGGCAGGCTCATTTGGGGAGATACGTATGTCCTTTGGGAAGCCTGGATCTTTGCCCTATATCTTTTGGCCTATAACTCCTGGTGTTAACAGCCGTCCGAAATGGTTTTCTGCTAAAAGATCAGGTATTGCTTTATTTTTTGCAAGTGAAGTTTTATAGATTACCCTTTTACAGCCTTGTTTTGTTTAGTAGCATCTAGCTGACTGTGCTGTTTTTAGGAATGGAAGCTTATAAATAGATAAATGCATAAACAGATGGAAGATGAGATTTTAGAAAAAGTGATTCCCTTACCGGAACACATAATCATGGGAGTCAATCTCCTGCCCCATCCTTGAGTTGTTCAGGATTCCCCCATTTCCCACTACTGCACAGGTGACACATCTGGAAGGCTGGTTGTTCTTCTGTGCCAAGAGAATTTGGTGGTAGGGCTTAGGAGGAAGCATGGTTATGACTTCCTTCACCACTGAAAAGACACAAGCATCATTATCCCGCATGGAAGGCCAGTAGCTGACATCAACATTTCATGGGGAGGAAAATAGGACAGAACTTCGGCACAGGAGAAGGATTAGTGAGGAACTCGTCTTGGAGATGAGACATAAAGGTTCACTAGCGTTTTACAATTGCAGTCTTCCATAGCATAGCCTGATGTCAGAGTTACTTTTTTTTAGCAAACAGAATCATTCCCATTCACAAAATGGGACTGATATTCAGTTGACATTTCCATGGAAAGAATGGAAGAGGGAGGGTACCAACTGGAGTCTCGGAGGAATTGCCTCTGCCTCATCCCCTTTGAGCAGATACCTGAGCAAATATCTGGAAATCTTTGCTGTATAATTTATATTTATAAATATTTTAACCCCTGTTGAGGTTCCTTTTCTTTTCTTTTTTGGGATGAAAATGTCAGATAAGTTTTTACATCCATCAATGTTTGACCTGGACTATCCATGATTATGTTGATACTTCATTTATACAACTCAGAGAGTTCAGCTGGTAAGTTTGTGGAAGAGTACAGTAGGACCCTGTATACACAGGGTCAGTATCCACTGTTTCATTTATCTACAGTCTGAAAATATTAAAAATATTAAATTAAAAAACCCCAAAAATAAGTGTTTATATGATGCAATTACCAGACCAGGCCACTGGAGGGAACCAGAGACTATGCTATTTTGGTAACTGACTGCCATTTTGCCTAGACTCTTAGCATCCTCAAGTGACTCCCTCTACCTTCCAGAGTGCTATCATCACCAGCCAGCCTGATCCCTATGATTTCATGCGCAAGGAGAGAAATCCCTAGTGAGTGGGGATCCTCCTCTTCTCACAGATCTGGGAGTTCCTGACTAGAGACCAGCAGTGAAGTTTGCAGGGAACTGCCGCCTGAATGTCCCTCTCTTTCCTATGGAGATGGACTGAGGAGATGCTGCCACCTGCCTGTGTAATGGAGCCCTGAAAGTCCTTGGTGGATAATAATATAGCTTATATGTGGAGAAGCTGAGAAAATAATGGTGTACATACAGATAGTTTAGCCCACAGTGTTCATCCCTACCCTTCCCTCCTCTTAAACATCACCATTACAGTTCAGTGATGATTACAAATCACTGTTATAACTTAACTACTACAACACGTAAACACTTTTACTAGAGGGCAAATCCCATCTTTTCTGTGTCTAGTAATGCATTATTAGCAATTTATTTCAGAATGCATTTCCACTGATTGTCAGGATACATCAGTAAGTTCCTCATGCATATATAGGAAGTGGAAAGAAGGCCAGTCCACAAAGGAAGAGGCAGCAAAGAATTGCAGGGATGGTATTAGGAAGGCAGAAGCTGAAACTGAGCTGTGGTTAGCAAGATATGTTAAAAGCAACCAACCAACCCCCCCCAAAAAACATTATTCAGGTCCATACCATATTTTTCCATGTATAAGATGCCCCCATGTATGACCCCCCTTTCTAACCCCAAACTAAGAAATCTTAACTTAGGTTTGAGTACCATATTTTTCCGTTTATAAGACGCCCCGATGTGTAAGATTACTCTTTTACAGGGTAATCTCCACTTTTCTAACCCCAAATCAGAAAATTTGATCGCTGCTTTCCCCGCCACTTCCTAAGCCCCACGGGGCTTAGCAAAAGGAGGGGGAAAGCAGCAAGCAAAGTGATCCTGCAGCCCTTTGCTCGCTGCTTTCCCCCTCCTTTTGCTAAGCTCCGTGGGGCTTAGCAAGTGGAGGGGGAAAGCAGCAATCAAAGCACGACAGGATCACTTTGATCCATTCCCCCTCCACTTGTTTTTGTTCTCTCCTCAGCTTACTTCTGTGTATAAGATGACCCTCAATTTTTAGTCTAAAAATTTTAGAAAAAAAGTATCATCTTATACACGGAAAAATACAGTATTCAGCCTCTGGGCTCAGAACGCTCAGACATTACGAGTCCCTGTTGAATCTGAGCACTGCCTACAGGCTCCACCTCCAACGAGGTGTGTTCCAATTGGTTTGTACAGCATCAGTTGACATCAGTTACATAAGGCTCATGATTGGAGGAAGCTGTCCCCTGACTGTAGGAAGCTAAGTCTCGTAATTGAAGGAAGTCTGTTTGCAGAGGCAAGGTATGGGCCGTTTTGTTCTCTCCTCAGCTTACTTCTGTGTATAAGACAACCCTAAATTTTTAGTCTAAAGATTTTAGACAAAAGTATCATTTTATACACGGAAAAATACGGTACATAGATGACAGAGAAAAGGAATAGTGGTTTAGCTACTTAATGGAGATGGGGAAATGATACCAGATGACAAAGGAAAGGAAGAAGTCCTCAGTTCCTACATTAGCTTTGGCCTTTTCCCAAAAGACAGTCTATGTATTTTGGGAAATCCACGCAATCCACAGAAATGTGAATTACAAGTGGAGGGAACAGGATTGCAGCTGGAAATTAAATAGTCAAGGAGTACCTTACTACTTTGAACAAGTTCAAACATCCAGGGCCCAATGGACTGCATCCAGGAGTATTGAAGGGAGTGGCTGAAGAACTCTTAGAACCACTGTCTATTATTTTTTTGAAATCATGCTAGATGACTAGAAGAGGACTAGCGTCATTCCTATCTTCAAAAAGGAGGAATCTGAGAACTACAGATGAACTTCATCAATCCCATGGAAAATTTTGGAGCAGATTATGAAGGAGTCACTCTGCAAGCACCTTGAAAACAAGGCAGTAATAACTAGAAGCTAACACAGATTTGTCAAGAACAAATCCTGCCAGACTAATCCTGTCTGGTAGATGGTGGGAATGCTCTGAACGTTTTGACTTCAGCAAAGCCTTTGACAAATTGCCCCATGATATTCTGACTAGCAAGCTAACTAGTTGTGGGCAGCATATAACAACTCTCAGGTGGATACACAGGTGGTTACATTCGTAACCATTCGTGGGTGCAGTCCTGCAATCGACTCAAGCAATCTGCCAGAAGATTGTCGGTAGAGGCAACATGAACTGCAATGAGAAATATGTGGTGCTCGTAGCACCACTCCCAAATTTGAACAGTAAGGTATAGGAGGCGTTGGGAATGTGTGCCGGCCTGCTTGTTTAGGTAGTACACTGCTGTAGTATTGTCGGTAGCCACCTGTACAACTTGCCCGGAAAGGAGGTGTTCGAACGTCCGAAGTGCCTTGAAGACAGCAAGGAGTTCTAGCAAGTTGATGTGGAGGCGGCATTCTTCTGCCGTCCAATGTCCGTTTGCTAAGTCCAAAGCATGCACCCCCCAACCTGTCGGACTGGCATCCGTGGTGATTTGCATCGTTGGTGTGAGGGGTCCAACGAGAAGATTGGGCCGGAGAGACCACCAGGTGAGTTGTGTTGCAAATTCCAAAGTAACAGTCAGGAGCTTGGATGGGGGGTTCGAGAGAGGGTTGAACAACGCCAAGTACCAGGCCTGGAGAGACCGCATCTTCAGTCTGGCGTGTTGGATGACTGCAGTAGTGGAGGCCATGAGGCCCAACAGCCTCTGCACCTGCAGAGCTTGAACTTTGGCTCCCGCAGTAAAGAGTGGAAGCATAGCATGAATTTTTACAATCCTGTCTTCTGGGATGAAGGCCCGACCCGACACAGCGTCTAGGAGTCCTCCAATGTAGGTAACTTTTTGAGTGGGGTACAGCATGGACTTCTCGTGGTTGACCTGAAGGCCAAGTTTAGACAAGAGAGATAAAGTAAATGAAATATCATCAGTTTTTCCGAAGAAGTTGCCACCAGCAACCAATCATCAAGGTAAGGAAACACAGTGATGCCTTGTAAGCGAAGGTAAGCTGCCACCAGGGCTAAGCATTTTGTAAACACCCTTGGTGAAGTGGACAAGCCAAATGGGAGAGCTTTGAATTCATAAACCACTCCATCGAGCGAAAACCTGAGGAAACGACGATGGTCTGCACGAATGCTAATATGAAAATAAGCATCTTTGAGGTCGATGAGCGCAAACCAGTCCCCTTGCCTCAATAACTGAATAGTACCATCCAAAGAGACCATACAAAAATGTTGAGGCGTAATGTAGGAATTCAAAGGGCGAAGGTCAAGGATGGGGCGGAGTCCTCCGTCTTTCTTGGGAACAATGAAATAGCGTAAGAAAAAACTACGTGCAATGTCTGGATCAACAACCAAAGTGATAGCATCCTTAGAGAGTAGTTTGTCGACTTCTTGACGCAAGACAGGGGAAGTGGCTGTGTCTCTGACCAAACCCGTGCAAGGTGTGGAGTGAAATTCAATTGCATAAGCTGTGGCAATTATAGTGAGAACCCAAGAGTCAGAGGTGATAGACCTCCAGACATCAAAAAATTGTGCCAATCTAATTAAGCGAGGAAGTGGTGCTGGTGGCTGAAAAGTATTAAAGAGACTGTTTGGCCTTTCGATCCTGTCGGCGGGCCTGCTGACGCGGCCGCTGTCTGCCAGGCTGCTGTCGGTACTGACCTTGGAAGCTAGCCATTTGTGATCGCTGACGATCAGAATAAGGTCTGTAGGAGAAAGGACGGTGCCAAGTCGCACGAGGTCGAGTTTGCGACGTATAGGACCGTGCTGTTTTCCGATGTTTCAAAAGACTCTCCAGAATTTCGTCGGTCTTTGGGTCGAAAAGGCCAATCCCATCGAAGGGGAGGTCTTCAATCCTAGTTTTAACGTCATCGGAGATGTTTGCTGAGCACAGCCAGGCATGTCGACGAAGGGAGACAGCTGTTGTTAACTGCTTTGCTGCAGCGTCCACCACATGCTTGGCCGCAATCCGCTCCTGGCGAGCTAGCGACATTGCCTCCTGGTGATGGGAAAGAGTAGTAGTTTTAAGGTCTTCTGGGGCGGCTTGCAGCACAGGGAGCACACTGTTCCAAAGTGGTACACCCCCATAGCCGCCATGTAGTTTGCCACCCGCAGGACAAAAGCAGCTAAGGAGTACATCCTTCTCCCCAGAACGTCCAGTTTACGTCCTTCCCTGTCAGTCGGCGCTGAGGAAGACCTACCTCGGGACCGAGTTTGTGTAGCATCAACCACTAGAGAATTTGGGGAGGGATGCTTTGAAAGGAAGTCCGTATTTGTTCCGTGTGTCTTATACAAATTCTCCACACGCCTGGGTATCTGATGGGAAGACGATGGTTTGTCCCATGGCTCTCTAAGGAGACTCAAGAGAGACGGGATGAAAGCCAGGCGAACTGAAGGCACTTGGTCCTTTGTTATATCTGCAAAGACCTTGTCAAGTTGTTCCACTGCAGGATGTAGAACCTCCAGGTCCAGGACCTCCGCAATTCATTTTAATAACTGCGAATAAGCCGTGTAGTCCTCTGACAGCGAAGGAGGGTGGCTACCAGCCACATCAGAGGAAGGTGTGGGAATGTGCAACGGCGAATGTTCTCTGATTTCTCCCTCATCCGCACCGGATCCCGAGTCGGGGTCGAGGACTTGCTCAGGTGACTGAACATACTGTCCTTGGGCTTGAGGAGCATCAAATTCGGAGGGTGCTTGGACTAAATCATCAAGGAGATTATCATCTCTCGAAGCCCGTCCAGGGGAGAGAGAGGGGACAGTCCCGGCATCGAGACGTTGTTGCGGTCGAGCCGGTAATTCAGTAGAAGGCGTCTTGGCAGAAGACACCGGCTGTCAGTGTCGAGACCAATATCCTTGGTCTCGATACTGCAGAGGTCCGTGATCATCAGGTCGATGATAGAAGTCATCCAAACCATGATGAAATCGAGGTGGTGGATAAGCCTCGAAATACGGGGACCAGTGACGGTACATCATCGGGTCATACGGCATGGGATAGCCGGGACCCTCAAAACCAAAGCCGCGAGGTCGATAGAACCCCCGTGGATTGTCCCAGGGAGAGAATCTTCGATCTCCCGACGGTGGTCGAACGCGGTTGGTCTCGGGCTCGAGATGACACGTCTTTTGCTTCTTCTTTTTGGGCACCTCCGCCGCCAAGCCCGGTGGAGATCCAGGGCTGGCTGGAGCCTCCTGCTCAATCTTGACCGAGGAATGGACTGACTCGGGAGAAAGGCTCGCCTGCAGTGATATCAGGAGCTCCAGACCCAAGGGAGAAATCCCCTCTCCCGATGGAACGGCCACCGTGTCATGTCGGGAATGAGACACCGAGCCCGACAGCGGAGTAGACGGCTTAGCCGTCTTGGAAGACCTCTTTTTCTTCTTCGGTATCGAGCCCGACAGGGGCTTCGATATCGAGGCCGAAGCGGTCGACCTCGAGCCCGAGGAGGTGGACTTTGGGACCTTGCGAACTTCCACGGGAGAACGAGCCACGGCTGAGGAAGTTCCCGACAAAAGAGTACGCGGAGGCTCCATGGGACGAGCCGGAAAAATAGATTGTTCCCACAAATGGGAACGTAATCTCTGCAGCCTCTGCTTCAAAGCCAGTTTAGTGAAGGCTTTACAATAAGAGCAGGAAGAAGTCTGGTGCTCCTCTCCCAGGCAGAAGAGACAGAGCGAGTGGCCGTCGGAAAAGGGCACTTTGCCGTTGCAAGCGGTACAACGTTTAAAAGGCCCCGACGTGGCCATAAACTCCAATAACACAGTTTTACGCTTCAAACCAAACTCACAATTACAAGAGGATCGTCAGGCAAGCCGAGGTCAAAAACACGAGGAGGTCCGATAAAGAGAAGGGATTTTTAGAAAGGGAAATGCACAAGCTCCGGTTCACGATGCTGCTGTAGCAGCGGCAGAAACGGAACTGAGGCACTTGGTGCCGGGGGCAGGGATATAGCCTAGGTGGGAGGTCCCGGCACCATGTGCTTAAAGCTCTAGAAGGTTCCGAACCTGCTCTGCTCAGGCGCAGATTAACCCATTAGTGTTCATTCACAGAGACCACGAAGGAGAAGCTTATCACATAATAATGGGCTCAAGCTACAGGAAGCCAGATTTAGGCTGAATATAGGAAAAACTTCTTAACTGTTAGAGCAGTACAACAATGGAACCAATTACCTCAGAATGTAGTGAGCACTCCAACGCTGGAGGCATTCAAGGAAAAATTGGACATCCATCTGTCAGATCTGCTTTGATTTCAATTCCTGCATTGAGCAGTTACAATCTGCTCCAGAATTTTCCCTGGGATTGATGTCAGGCTGACAAGTGTATAGCTTCCTAGATCTTCCTTTTTTGCCCTTTTTGAAGATAGGGACAATGTTAGCTCTCCTCCAATCATCCATCACTTCACCCATCCTACATGATTTCAAGAAAATAATAGACGGTAGTTCTGCAATCTCTTCAGCCAGTTTCTTCAATATCCTTTTATGCAGTTCATCCAGTAATAATGGGCTCAAGTTACAGGAAATGGGGTGGCATAGGTAAAAACACTCCTTAAATATCTCACACACTTTGAAAACCCTATGGGGACTGCCATAAGTCAGATATGACTTGATGGCACATAACACACACAAATAACTCAAAATATTATGTTGAAATGAACTACAGTAGGGCTCCTGTATCTGTGGGATCAGTATCCACAGTTTCACTTATCTATTGGTCTGAAAATGTTAAAACTATTTAAAAGAAGAAAAAAATTTATTTTCACATATATTACCAGAGCTGAGCACTAGAGGGAGTAAGAGACCATGCTATGAATATTTTTTGAAGAATACATAGCATGGTCTCTAGAGCCATCTAGCGGTCAGTTCTGGTAATCCATGTGAACAAAAATCTGTTTTGTTTTTCTTTTATCATGTTATATATACCATTTGCTATTATCCATGGTTTTCAGCATCCATTCGAGGGTTTGGAACCAATCCCCCACAAGTACGGGGGTCCTACTGTACCTAACTCATACCATGCTGCAGTTCCTAAAGTTTTCCTCCTGAAGGTGCCACCTTACTATCATTCCTAGTAAGGCTAGCCTTGCTTCATTACAAGGCAAACACGCACCCCATCCCCGCAAAATCTTTCTGCTTATCTAGGGCTTCCCCGTAGGAAAAAGGTGATTTCCCCGCCCTTGTTCTTTTAGTGTATGGTAGGGGACAGGGAGAAAGTTCCCAGATGGGAAGACTTCAAGGACTGCTTGCCTATTCAGTACAAGACCCAGGGCTCCTTTTTCCAGTAAGCAGAACCCTCGCTGTCTTTGAAAAATTACTCACAGGAGTAATTTAGCTCCATGAAGCCAAAAGGTGGAGGGAAATGTTCCAGGCGCTCCCATTCGCTATCACTGAAGTGAGTCCTGTCCACGAACAAAGTGATGTTGCTCAGGAATAGGCCTTTTAGCTGATCAGATTTGGCAGCTTTGACTCGCAGAGAATCTGGGCAGCTCTTTAAATACAGAAAGGGGAGAACTATGTTAGGAAGTCTCAACATGAGCAACTGAACCAACAGGATTTATTCCTGTCACAGAGACTGGATTCTGCAACTGCATCTCTCTCTCACGATGCTTGCTGTTGCTAGTGAGTGACTTTTCTCAATTGGCCTAGATGACTCTGTTCCTTACAAACACCCATCCGGCTTTAAAAGGTACTTGCTGGCAAAAATAGCCTTTGCAACAGAGATAACAACACAGCAGCCAGACCTTGGGATTCTCAGACCCATGGATTCTCTGTCAACGCTGCAGAGAAGATCCTAATAATATCTTTCTCAATATCAGGGCTAGTACATCTAGTCATCTTCCAGGGTCATATATAGCATTATTTGCCAGCGATGGCTTACTGCATTTTACCATGCAGAAGAATAAATGGATGCAACTCTGATGTGAGGAGTGGCAGTCTTCAGAAACTGGAGAGAAAATAGTTAGGCTTTCCGTCACTGACCTTAGCATGGCCATTCTTAAACAAAGGCCCTTCAGAGACAGATTCTAAAAGGAAACGGCTGAACAGGAATGTATCAAAATGTTCAGTTCTTATCTCTTGTGGCCTGAATAGTGATAAAGGCTTTTTATTCTGTGACATATGTTAATCACCTCATTGATGCAAGAATTTTTGTGTTACCACCCACCTACTGTTTGTTAACAGCCACTATTAATTATTATTGTTTGTACTTTTGCATTTCAGTGCGTTCTGACCCCATGGCTTGCAAATCACTTACATATCCAAGCATGTGTGTAATGATCAGATGCTGCGTGCACTATATGCATCTGATGAATTGAGCTGCATTCCACAAATGCTTACACCAAATAACATTTACTAGTCTTTAAGGTGCCAGAGCACTTTTCAGGGTTTCTTTATAACTATGAGGGCTAGAAAATACATCTTCAAAACAAACAAGCAAACAAACAAAAAAACTCTGCACACTGCTTTGATTTTCCTGAATGCCTTTTGGCCTTTTTTCTTTAAAAAAAAGGTCCATGCTGCATTGTGTAGCAAGCCATTCACATTTCTTCCATGCTTTCTCATTAGGCTGTTAAATCTGTAGATGGATTATATACTCCTTCATATGGCAGATGCGGCTGACATGATGGAATGGTCCTTCATACAAGAAACGTCATATTGTAAAGTTACCTATCAGAGAGATTGATTCTAGCCTATACTTTCCCTCTTGATATGCTAGTCTTCTGTGTCCAGAGAATATGATATATCGACATCCATGCAGTTGTCATCTGCAATCCATACCAAACTAGCAGAGTTCCCGTGCGGGTTTATCACCTCAGTCAAAGCTAGACCTTAGATTGTTTGTTCCCAAATTCAGGGCGAGGGACAAAATTCAGGGCGGGGAGGGGATGAAACTGAAATGCATAATCACCATTCACATTAAATTTGTTTTTTAAATTATTACTGACACTTCTTGGCATAAATTACATTTTTATTACTTTTTGTGGCTAGAAAAACTATTTCTGCTATTTTAATCTGCAATACTTTTCCTGTTTTGTGTTTACTTAAAATTTTAAATTACAAACTGATTCTTTTGTTTAAAAGAGTGCTGGATGATGGAAGAGGGAAGGTGGGGAGGTGTGAGGATTTCTCAGGTATTTAAAAGGAGGTGTGATGTTAAAAAGTTAGAAAAGCATCTCCTTAAAATCTATGCCTGTTGGGATTACCTGTGTCAATAACCTGTTATTTGGCACTAATATCGTTCTTTTTCCTTTAAAAATATCTGCAAGATCCAGTGTCCTGAAATTTCGAGCAGCGAGTTCCACATCTGACTGAATACATAGGTGGCTTGTGGCCCTTCCCCCAGAAAAGCTGGATTGAGCCTCCTCCCCACAGCTGGTCTAGGAACCACTCATGGGCAAGAGAGATTAAGAGGTTAGGAAGAGGGAAGCTAACAATGGCTGAAATCCTGTTCCTTTATGTAGTAAGTCACACTAGAGTAGGCCCATTTGAATCTATGGGAGTAATGGAGCAGCTGATTCACCAGATCCACAGTGAGTCAATGGACCTACTCTACTGCCACTTACTATGCCAAACAACAGGATTTCAGCACAGTATCTTTCACAGTCAATTCTACACTTTAGTTTTATCTTGTATCTTAAAATATCAATAACCAAAGTATCCTAAATCGGATTTCTAGCTAATTCAGAGCTTGGAACTGTTACTTTAAAAAAAAAAAAACAACTCCCAGAATCCTAGCACAGATGTGCTGATTGGGGGCAGTCAGAGTTCTTGTTGTCAATGAAATCAGATTTCCAAGCTCTTTGTTACTTACTGAATGTGGGATTGAAGCATCCTGGAGATACTGATCATCAAAGTCCCAGTGAGGTTCAGATGTGAAATCTGATGCTTTAAACCTGTTTTTGGGTGGTGTTACAGGAACTAGATGTGTGACATGTTGGGCCTGTGGTGCAGATGCATTGTGATGCACAATGGTAGGAACAGACTCAACTTTGTAAGAATGTTCTTTAGTTGTACCCTTTTTTCTAGATTGTTTTCTATAAGCTTGTTCTGTTTTGGATGATGGTGTGACATTTATTCCTTCAAGATGCTGTCTGAATGCTTGTCCTACTTCCTTTTCTTCAGACTGCTTTGTATTGGATGCTGGTGTGACATATTTAGCCTCAGGTTGCTTTTCTCTCTGGGGTTCTGGTGTCATACGTTTATGTTTCTCTTCCTGTGTTTTGATTATTGGCGTGGCAATCCTCCCATCTTGTTTTTTATTAGCTCTTGCTGTTGAATCCAAAGCATCAGCATGATGTTGACTTGATAGGGGTGTCACACTTCTGTCTTTAGGCTGAATCTTATTTGATACAGTGGTGAATTTTTCTTCAGTTGCTTTTTCATTGGCTTCTGATATCACCCTCTCATTCCTGGTTTGCTTCTCTGGTGATTTTGGTGATACTCTTAATGTATCAGGTTTTTCTTGAGCATAGGATTCATCATGAGCTACCAATCTCTTAACAGCATCTTGTTCCAGTCTAGAGCTTCCTGACCCCAGTATCACATCCAAAATCACTGATGTCTCCTGGCTGGCAGTCACAGCTCCTGGGGTGGCCTGTTGGGTGCCTTCCACTGGCTCTTCAGTGGTATGGTGACGAAAATAAAAAAATTGTCTGCAACACAGTTCAGAAAGAAAGTTATGTCTAACATATTTTGGTACAGGATAGTTCGCATATTAAACTTACTCAGAGGTTACTTCCACTTGTTTCATTTTGAAGGATCTAGAAAGGATCCTCAAGTGTAAGCATGTGCTGCTAGAGACCAATGCCAAACTCTTCCATACTACAGTATACTGTACCCAGTTCCTGTGTATGGATGTGAGAGCTGGACAGTGTAGAAGGCTGATGGGGGCAAGAGAATCCATTCATTCAAGATGTGGTGTTGAAGGAGAGCTTTATAGATACCATGGATTGCCAGAAACACAAGCAAGTGGGTGTTGCATCAAATCAAGCCTGAAACCTCTATAGGAAGGAAGGAAGGAAGGAAGGAAGGAAGGAAGGAAGGAAGGAAGGAAGGAAGGAAGGAAGGAAGGAAGGAAGGAAGGAAGGAGCGAGCTATTGTACTTTGGACCTTTGGATCATCAAAAGATAAGGCTCACTGGAAAAGATAATAATGCCAGGAAAATTTGAAGGCAGCAGGAAACAAGGTTCACAAAATATAAGTCAGATTGACTGAGAAACACAGCCATGAGTTTGCAAATTCTGAGCAGGGCTGTTAATGATGGGAACCTTTGCAAGAGAGGATCATCATTGGGCCTCTCCCCAAATGTTGGCAAAAGTCACCTTTTTGCATTACAGCTTGCAGAAACACCTGCAGTTATGGCCAATGGGTCTATCAATGAGATTCTGGAATCTGTAGACCAAAACCAATACGTTTTTGAAGCTCTGCCTCTTCCTAGTTAACATTGGCTTGCTCTCTGAAGAAGATCCTTATCTCTGAAGAAGGAGGCATCAGAAGGTTATTGTAAAGTTTATGAGAGAAGGTACTCCTTTGGATAACAAAGGCCTTCAACTAGATGGGTGGTAAATCAATCAATCAATCAATCCCAACACTTGGAATTGGCCTTGAAAACAGTCAGTCGTTGAACACAGGTCTGTTAAAATGTTTGTAATCTGACCCAAACAAGCAGCATAAATAAAAAATCTGGTAGTAATAATCTCCACTAATGGATCCTTCTGAGTGGTGTTCAAAGTGAACTTCACATACAACACTTTGCAGTAATGCAGCTGTTACCAGAATGATTTAAACATATACTCTGTGTATAATAGTAACATGTAAAAAGTAAATTTATTATAAGATGTTATGGAAGAGTCCAGAGATCCCACGGAATAATTGCTTGAGGGAAAAGACTTACATGCCTTTGCAGCACCAGTGTTACCAGCTGTGTGCAACTTGTTAATGTCTTGAAACAACCGGAGATTCTAGTAGTTGGATAACCCCTTCTCCTATTTCAATCTGAGGGTCATTATTTCAACCCCCCGAGGAAGTATGAATATTCCTCCTGATGCAAGAAGGGAAAGAAGTACATCCTCACAGGCAGGGGTAGCTCACTCTCTGCTCTGATCAGAAAGCAACATGGCTGTATATACAGTAGATAGTTCCTACAAAGCGTACTAGCCCCAGGCAGGAGACGTTTTTTCCAGTGAGGTGTGCATATTTCTCAGTTCATATGACTGAGAAGAGTTCTCAGTCATATGGATTCCTTCTGCCCAAATGAGTCCCCTTTGCAAATTGAAACTGTCCAGAACTGCTCTGCTAAAGGTGCCACCTGTTAAAGCTGTCCAATTGACTATATCAGAAAAAAGATCTTTTTTTGCTGCTGCTCTCAAGCTCTGGGATTCTCTTCTTGAGTCTCTGAGAAGCATGGTATTGTGGTGTTTACCATTCTGGATGTGTTAGTAAAGAACAATGGCATATACATAAAAATAAGAAATGAGAAAAAAGGAAGAGAGAGAGAGAGAGAGCAAGCACAGCACAGCATAGCCAAGCCCAGGCAGCGTAATTGTCTGAGGGGTTCTCAGAGTTATAGTCCAAGAAAACAAACCTGTACAACGCTAGTACTAACAGTGCTGTATTGGAAGGCTGAACCATGAAAGCAGTTCCTGTTAAGCAACTGAACTGTAACAGAAGTTTCATTTCACCTTCATTGCTAGGTGACCAATGCAGTCATGGGTAGACCTATGGGTGGTGTTGGCACAAATGTAGAACCGCTTCTAGTCAAAAGAGAGTCCAAGATGACTTGCATGTTGCCAGATGGTTGGGGGGGGGGGGAACACCCAGATAAACAATGCTTTAGATGTATCAATGCTTTTCCCAAATACACTTTGCTTCCCAGCTGTTGTGCCTTTGAGAGGCAGCCAGGGCACATGATGGGCCCATTTGTCATTCACTGAAGCCTATGGGACAGCTTGCAGTGGCCCAGTGCATAGCAGGGGTTAGCCTCTGGGGAAATTGTTTCTACGCCAGAGAGCTGTTGGCCCCTCTCTCTCCCTCAACCATAATTCTAATAAGGGGCATCTATCATAGGCAGCCATCTCCACTGCTTCCTTAGGAAGAGGGAAGTCTCTTTGATGACAATAAGTATTTAAGAGTGCATGGCAAGAAAACCACCTGATTGTTCTAGTTTTTGCTTGGTTTGAGGGGAGGAGGAAAGTCACATGGATTAACAGAAAGATATGTAGGACTTAGCTCAATGAGCTGGAGCAACCAGCTGTGGAGCAAGGGGTGGAGAGTTTGAGTTCTACCAGTGCCTCCTGAAGGAAGAGCCAGCCTGTAGGGTCTTGTCCAAACTAGGCAGTCCCAGAGCACCCCCAGAAGAAAGGAATGGTAAACCACTTGTTAGGACTCTCTACATAGAAGACCCTGAAAAGTGTCACCATAAGTTGGAATCGACTTGATGGCTTGTAATTATTACTGTGTTGGATCCAAGATTTAGGAAACAGGTCACTGTGTCCTGTTACATTGTCCTTGTCCAGCAATGTGGAAAAGGTAATGTAGCATATAGCCATGTGGCTTTTGTAACAAAAGAGGAGCTAGAAATAGTAAAGTAGTACCTATAAGACTAACTGGTTTTTATTTTTAATTAGGCATCTGAAGAAGCATGCAGTACAAGCAGAGAAAAATTACTTAAGGCGGTGAAAATGGAGAATATTTTGAAAACAACAGAAACAAAGGCTCTATATAAGAAACAACAATTTGAAAATAAATTAAACAGCTGGAAAAATAAACCACTACATGGACAACACCTGAGAAATACTGATGGAAAACATGATAATAATTCAACATAGGTATGGCTAAAACTGTGGACCATTAAGAAAGAAACCAAAGTCTTGATTTTTGCTGCACATGAATAAGCACTCGAAACCAATGTGATGAAAGCTAAGATCCAAGGAATTGGTGCTAACAGCAAATGTTGACTCTGCCACGAAAAAGATGAAACCGTCACACCTTATCTGTGAATGTCCAAAGACTGCACAAACAGATTACAAAAGTAGACATGATAGAGTGGCAAAATTAGTGCACTGGTCATTATGCAAAAAATATAACTTGCCAGCTTCCAAAAGAGAAGGTGTCAGAAAATGATGACGTCAAGATCCTGTGGGATTTCCAGATCCAAACTGATAGACACTTTGAACATAACACACCAGACATAATAGTAATAGAACGAAGAAATGTCTCGATCATTGACATTACAATTCTAGGGGATGCCAGAGTTGAAAATAAAGAACTGAAAAAACTAACAGAATACTGAGACCTGGCAATCAAAACATCTTGTTTGTGAATGAAACACACTTCATTGGTCCCCATAGTCATAGGGACTTTGGGAACAATATCAA
The DNA here is from genome assembly GCA_037013535.1 of Intellagama lesueurii. NCBI lineage: Eukaryota > Metazoa > Chordata > Lepidosauria > Squamata > Agamidae > Intellagama > Intellagama lesueurii. The sequence goes on from JBAJHW010000002.1 coordinate 183,888,827, forward strand.
GAAATTTCACACTATAACAGTTGCAGATCTCATAAATAACACCATCAGAGCTGCAAAAAACATCAGTATTTGGAACAGCATACATACTGTGCCGATATTTAATATATAATACCAATCAGTGTTTTTATAATTTTGATTGACTGTGCTTGGTGTTTCTGAATAATAATAATAATAATAATAATAACTACCACCACAGAACTGTAGAGCTGAAAGGGGCTCTATAGATCATCAGTCCAGACCCTGTTAAGGTAGCACAGTGGGGAATCAAAATGTCAGCCTCAGCCAGAGACCTAAACCACTGGGCTATCTAGCAGATCATTTGACCAAGAGGGTCTTTTGTGGGCTGGGGTGATTGTGATTATCTATCCATCACTAACCAATTGCTCCTTCAAGTCTTTGAATTAAAAGAGAACCCTGCTTCTCTGCTGAGTGTTCTTTCCCTCTCTTTAGTCTGTTGGTGGCAGTAGTTTGTTTGCTGTTGATCTGCTTACTTGGTTGCTAAGTATGAGTGCAGTAATACACAAGTCCATAATTTCAAGTAAGTAAAGAATTTTTTTTTACTCTTTCTACTACAAATGACTCAGAGTGAGTTACTGAGACTTCAAGAATTCCCCCCTCCCTCTTTCTACTACAAATGACTCAGAGTGAGTCTTTAAGTGCCAGATAATGAGAAAAGGGGTGGGCTCTGGGGAACCTGTAGCTATTCTCCTCTGTGGATCTCTATATTTCTACTGCATAGCAAAAAGGAATTTTACCAGAAATTCGAAACGCTGCAACACCTTCTCCTCTTCAGACTTCTTGTTGCTTGCATGAGCAAAGGGGCAACAAATACAGTGGAGTTAAAATGTTCAATCTAAGCCAGTCGAACAAACCCACTCTAGAGGCTGAAAGGCCTGAAGAGGGTTTTTGAATTAAAGAATTCTGGGCCCAGGAATTTCCATGGAGTACTAGAACATAAACTCACACAAAAAAACTCTACTCCTTGTAACCCAAACTTTTTTGGGTGTGGTAATCTTCCTGAAAGGCACAACTAAACTCTACGCGGACCTGGCTGGCCTCTCCCACGTAGCAGAGTGTAGGGCAGGGAGGAGCAGGGAGCTGACCTTCTTGAGACCAGTAGGTAGGCTGACCATGGGGTTTCTCCGGTGGGACAGCCTGCACTTACTGCTTCCTCTGCCAGCAGTGAGCTTGACACCGGTTCTCGAGCCTGTGTGCCTCCTGGCACCTGGCTTGATCCCAATGGGCCCAGGTGGCTTCCTCTGGTGGCATGAGCAATTTGACTTAGTAGCTGGTCTCAGGATCACGGTGGCGGATTGTCTGCCACCCAACTGTCGGCTTTTCCAATAGTGGCAGCATCTCCTGGACCTCGCATGCCTCCCAGTCCATGGTGCCCACCCAACAATCCTCCTCTCCACTCCTGTTTCTCCCTCCTCCTTAACTCCAAGTCCCACCATAGCCACACCTGCAGCCTCAAAAGCATCATCCGCCTCCCCCTTGCCAACATTCCAGTCCACAGGCGAAGTGCAGGTAGGGAATTCAGCCATTGTTCTCTGAGAGATGGAGAGCCCATTCTCATGGCTGGGGGGACCCTCCCCAGTCCCACAAGGGGGTTTCACAGAACACAACAGAATTGTTCCCTATACTCCCTAGAAGGCACAAATATTAAACAGAGGGGTGACAGATTGCTGGGGTGTGACATTGTCCACCCCTACTCTTGTAGGTCAAAACAACATGTAAACATTCAATCTCTGTCTGATAAAATAAATCTCAAGGAACTTCCTCAGCCAATGTTTGTAAACCTAGTTGTATAATAATTTCTTAAAGTGGGAATTTACGTGGAGAAGTATTATATTTCTGTGCTACTTCTACCCTCAGTGCCCTGCTGACTTTTTTCATGTCTCTAGCATAAGGCTTTATCTCACTCATAATGTTTACCCTAAATGCATCAAACCAAAGAGAACATTGCCATCCTGTGTAAACAGGCTAGGCACCAGATAGCCACCAAGCTCTGATTACGGCAGTTTTATCAGCAAGATATGATTGCCTACCGTAGTAAATATATATGGGAAACAATTGTTTGCACTCTTAACAGTTTATACATGTGTCTCCAAAGAATTATTCAATATGTGTTGAGCATTTAGTAACTGCTGAAGCTTTAAATTGTGATTGCAGATTGAAGAGAATAAGGTTGAACTCTGGTCAACGGATATAACACGTGTTGTCAATTGTCTGTAATCAACGGCCCTGAAGTCAGGAAAGCCATTGTGTTGAACCTATGCCAGCTTTTGTCACACACAATCTCATCATTATGTTATTTGTTACCAACGCAAGTGAGGCTGCCCCATAAATCTGAAAAAATGTGATGGAAGGCTTAGAATGGAACAGAGGCTCCCATTGCTCATTCTAAACATACTGACACATTCACTGTCCTAGTGGCTAGAAGAAAGAATCCCCCTCCCCCTTGCTCTGTTATCATCACATGAGGAGGATGAAGAAGGACATATACACACACAAACACACATTTCCCCTCCACACAAAGTACCTATTCTTGTGCCTAAATATCCCACCCTCCAAGCTGAGACAGAAACCCACGCCAGCACAACATAATGGCCCCCAGGGTTGCAGGCCGTTCTGTTCCAACTCTAGCACAATGTCTGTCTGCTTTCCCCCCCAGAGACCTGTCCAAAGTGGGACTGGGGACAGGGAAACATCCCTCAGCTTCCTTAGAGGTATTGGCTACAGTCCACAGATGGTATTTTCTCCAGACGACCAGGCTGTGCTTCCTGTTGTGCTACAGACTCCCTTAGGTATAGGAATGGAGGGAAGAGAGGGAAAGAGGTGTGGGCTGCTCTCACCTAAGGAAGAATAGCAATAAAAACAGAAGCGGGGAAACAGAGCAAGGGCCCCCCCAAGGGGAAAACGTAGGGAGAGGAAAACAAATACAGGTGCAAAAAACAGTGAGGTGGGAAACACTCAAGCGACAGGGAGAGCATGGGTAGTGGGAAGAGATACCTCTAGGTACAAAGAGAACACAAAGTTTCCTAAGGCACAATGGAAATTATGTGCTATGGACACAGTAAGAAAATAGATTAGGAGGTTAATGAAGAATGTTTAAATAAAAAGTTGGTTAAATGTGGTTTAAAAAATACTGAGCACTCGGCAGTTAATAAACATGGAGCAAAATGTTTCAAATCTCCATTAAAACTCTTTTGTGTTGCCCCCCCCCCCCCCCACTGCAAGTTGTGGACAGATGGAACAAGCAGCCGCTTTTCCCCTTCCTTTTCAAAGGTAGGAAGCAGTGCTTTTCCTCACTGCCCTTTTAATCAAAGAAACAGCAATAATAGGATACAGAAGAGGCATAAAGAGATAGTGGGGGGGGCCTTAAAAGTAATGGTGACCTGCACACCTCAGTGTCACTTAGAGCAGCAGTCACTCATTCGCCCGCCCACCCATAATATGCACAGGAACTAGAAAAGGGGGGGCACTCATTCATTTCAATGAGAAGGGAAAGTATTTGTTCAATATCACTTTCTGACTGAAAATTGTGAGGCCACTGTGGCCAAATGATATCCTTCCATATTTTTTTATTTTATTTCTGGGCCAGTTTTGTTTGTTTTTGCTTTTTAATACTAGTGTTCAACATAAGATTACTGAAGGTCTGAAAAAGTTAAAGAGCACTTATTCCACTCCCTCCTATTTATAACACATATACATTTGTTTTGTTTTTGAGATCTCTGTGTTTGCATGCAATTAATACACTTAACTATATATTAATAATATCTGTATAGGGAAAGGACATGCCAGCTATTTAGCACAAAGGATTTGAAGTTTTCTGTTGTGGGCAGCAATCACGTGATAGCATAAAGATACTTGTAAACCTACTTCTTTTAGAAGAAAAAAAAAAGAAATAATTCATTGTAAGTAGGCTAAAATCTTCGTGTGTTTCAGCTTTGCAAAAGGGGTATAAAAGTTTGTTGGTTGTCAGGAAACCATCCGTTGTTAAATTAATTTCTGCAAAGCCCTACAAGGAGGTATTAAAGCTAAGCTGCTGAGGAAAAAAAATTAATTACAGACTACAAGAGAGTTTGGTTTGCCCGGGGAACATGTTGACACATCCAGAGAGATGGGCAAGTATGATATGTGGTGTCTTTCAGAAAAGAGTACAAAGAAAGACCAGTTTGGATTGTGAGAATAAATGAGACATAAATTACACTTGAGTAGGTGGTGGATTTCTTCTTACCTGTACGGGTATTTTTCTGTAAAGCCAATGTGTGCAGCAAAAGACAGAATAAGGAACAAAAGACTTATGAGAAGCCACTTGGACACCCTGCGGAAGCTCCTGCTCATTAATTTCATGGCTTCACCCTAAGCGTCCCTGGAGATCTTCACTTTCCTTGCCACAGACACGTGACAGAATAACTAAACCCACAGCCCTGCCTCTCTGATATGCCCTGAACAGGGAGGAGAAGAGGGGAAGGCACATAATAATCCATTGAGGTGGCTCTAAGATTGCATTCCTCTGCCAAAAAGACAGGGAAAGTTACTTCCTCCTATTAGGTTTACGGCTCTTGTGGGCAGCATATGCCAATAAAAAGACTCCCACAAGTTAAACAATTTGCCATAGCCCCAGAAACTGTTCTTGTTGGAGGTAAATATCTCCTATTGAACAGGTAGGGTGTGTATGTAAGGTAAGCAAGTGGGAAAAGGAACAGCTCTCCTTTACAAAGCTATGTAGGCAGGGGCTTAAGCAGGTGTGTCTTTTCTCATTCCTGCATAACCAGGTGCACCTGCTCTATTGTCTTCTTCTAAACACAGTTACAAAAGGCAGATGGAGTAAATGCATAAGGAGTGCATGAAAGCCCAGGTGTATGTTTGAGAGAGCAGCTGTGTCCGTGGGGAGGAAAAACTCAATCTGTAGTCCATCTTACTTGCCCTGTTGAACACAGTGGATCTTGCTTCCAAATAGACAAGACATAAATAGCATTATAGGGTTGAGTGCTGCAATCCCATGTACATTTATTTGGAAGTAAGCCCTAGTGGGACTTTTGTTGTTGTTATGTGCCATGACATCAGTTTTGTCCTACAGCAACCCTATAAATTACTGACTCCCAAAAGATCCTACCGTGTTTTCCCAAAAATAAGACAGGGTCTTATATTAATTTTTGCTCCAAAAAACACATTAGGGCTTATTTTCAGGGGATGTTTTATTTTACAGTCATGTCATCTTCGGGTTGCTGCACAATCTGCACAATGGTGGAGGGCGGGGTTTCACTTAACTAGGGCTTATTTTTGGGGTAGGGCTTATATTAGGAGCATCCTGAAAAATCATACTAGGGCTTATTTTCAGGTTAGGTCTTATTTTCGGGGAAACAGGGTATCATCAATAGCCCTGCTCAGCTTTTGCAAATTTAAGACTGTGGCTTCCTTTGAGTCAATCTTTCTTTTATTTGGTCCTCCTTTTTTCCTGTTGCCTTCTACTTTTCCAAGCACCATTGTCTTTTCCAGTAAGAACTACCAATAATTTAAGATATGCAATTGACACTACTGGCAGAAAGCAGCAATGACCTGAAATGATTCTTGATGAAGGTGAAAGAAGAAAGTGCAAAAGCAAGACTACAAGTGAATATTAAGAAAATCAAACTCATATCTACAGTTGAACTTACTTCTGAGTGAGCATGCATACGCATGACATCTAATATGTGACACTTTTAGATGGATTTCTAAAGAAATATGGTGTTTCTTTTAGCTGTGTTAGGAATAGCATGACCAAATGAGGCTGATAAAACTAGCCAATATAGTTAACACTGTGTCATTACAGTAAAGCTCCTTTAAGAGGTAAAGACTGTTTATTGTAGCTTTTTTGCTTTTTAAAATCTTTATTGAAAGAACATTGAAACAACAATAGCAACAATAACAAAACAGTAAAACAAGTCTTTCACTTGATATGTATGATCAGATATAGTACCTTCACACCACTGTAATCTGCTTCAGATATTGAACCAAAAATTGTCATGGTGGAAAATAAGTCTTGTCATTCTTATTAACATTAAAAAGAAAAAAGAAAGAAGTATACCCTGTGTTAAAGACGTCATTGTGGGAATGTGGTTGCTTAAATTATTTGAACTGGTGTGTTAATATTTCCATTTAGGGCAATATGCCATATTCTGCTTCTCCATGCCTGTAAAGTTATATTACAAGTTCCCTTCCAGTTTGCAGCAATTTCTGAACACACTGCCACACAGAAAAAGACAATCAATTGTTCATGAACTAGCTGTTTGTTATTGCCTGAAAATAAGGACAGAAGAGCTAGATCCGGTGACCTTATAATTTTTTTGCTTTGTGATGGATTCTATTTCTGTAAAAACTCTGGACCAGAACAGCTGGACTGGAGGGGATGTTCACTACAGATGAAAGTACTGATATTCCCACATTTCCTCCAACAAGATGAACTTGACTTCTTTATTGATAGATGTGTCACCAAATAATTATTCAAACTGTGTTGAGCATTTAAGAAGAATGGTGTAAAATACCATCTGTGCAGAAGCTTAATAGAATGCTCCTCAAATTTGGAGGAGATTGATCTGAGAGGAACCTTGTTCTGTAGAACCTGCCATTTCCCATCAGATATGGTCATCCCCAAATGACCAAAATGGCTTTTGGGATGCAATATACCACCATAATGGGATTCAATTAATATTTCATATAATTTTGAAGCCAGAGTCCACCGTATATTTTCTGAGGCTAGTAGTGATGTTTCAAATGCAGCTAATTGTCTAGTGGCCTATACATTCACTGCCTGAATGGAAGAAAAATGAACAGTCTGAAATATTTGAAACCAGGAGGATGAGATAGTATGAATTTACTTCTGTGGAACCTTTATTTAGTTTGTTGATTAGTATTATTCTGGCTAAATTCCGGAAGAAGGAAACTCGATAATGATCCATAAATGAATCACATAAGTTAAGGAGCAAAAGTGACAGCTGATCTTCCAACATTTTATAGAAACATCCACCAAAACCATCCAAACCAGCTGCCTGGTTTAAATTTTGAATTCATTTATATACAGTAACTCCTCAGATGTAATTGGTTTACACAGGAAGAGTCTATGATCTTCAGTGATTTTTTTAAAATTTGCTTTGGTTATCAAATTGTTAATTTTAGTTTCATTAGTGTACAATGAATTAAAAATTATTTTAAAATATTATTAATTTTAGCAGTCTCAAACTTTATCCTCTTTGTTGTTTTTGCTATTTGACATTTAACTGATATTTTCCAAATATAATTAGCAAGTAATTTGGATTTGTTGTTGTGAAATTCATAACATTTTTGGTTGACATATTGCAATTGTTTTGATATTCTACTTATCTCTAATGTTTGAAGTTCAGACATTTTACGAGCTAATTCTTGCAACCATTTAGTTTTCCTCCTTCTTGTGTAGACTTTCCAGAACTTTTATCTCAAAAAGAAGTTGATTTCTACTAGCATGTGATACTCTTTTTATGTGGCAAGATTCAGCAATACATATGCCCTGTAGTATAGCATTCAGAGAATCCCACAGCATCGTGATAGCCACTTCTAGTGCATTGTTCTCTTTGAAATAGTTCAGTTTTCTCTTTAAATGTGTCTGTAGTTTATTTTCTGCATAGTAAAACTGGGTTCAATGACTATGAGAAAGGCATAGATCTTATCCTGAAAAGATGAGATGTTGCTTGGAGTAGCATATGATTGGAAGCTGTTAGGGAATCCAATCTGTGCTGACCTGAGACATATTTTCCATGCCTTGGAAGTCAGTATGTCATCTCTCCTTGAGCAGAATTCATGATGTTTGGAAAAGTAAGAGTAGTCCTTCTCACCTGGATGATGCGTTTCTTGCCTCATTAATATGTCAGAGCCCTTTTATTTTATTATGCCCCCATCTGTATGATATTCATTTTTCACAAAAATGGCTTAGGAATGGCTGTGTTATACAAATGAAAGGACAAAGGTTTTAATGAAGTTGCAATGTTTGCATTCTGGAAAACAATAGGATTATTGTCTTTAAGAGCTGCTAAAGTGACATCTTCATCTGTCATTTGGCAAATCTATCACCAGGCTATTTATTCTTAGGGGGGGGAGGGAAGAGGGGAATTATGTGCACTGAAACAAAATCCTCCTTTGAAATATGCAGTTCAGGACACAACTCTATAAACAGATGGAGGGTTAAGGTAATCAAGTCAGTTCCAGATCCAGGAGAATGGACTCCTCTCACTCTCAAATTGGGGCATCTCCCTTTGTTTTCCAGGAACTCAGTTCTCCTTTGCAGCCTATCAGAGTTTTTATGGACTGTTGTTGCTCAGTCCCCAACTTCAAGGCTTGGTTAGCAGTATTTGCTATCCCTGGTCGGTTTCTCTGACAGATCTCTAACCTCTGTTTGAAGAGGATTGATTGCAGCAGTTCATTCTTGCCAAAGTTGTTTTATTTCTTCAACTACTTCACAGCTGGATCCAAGTTGCCTTGAGGCCCTTTCTGGAACTTCTTCCCCATGATAGGACAGTCAGCTTCACCCACTAGGCCTCTCTTTTGCAAGCAGTTTTTTGCTTCCCCCCTCCCCACAAAAAAAAAGAGTGTAATGAATCTTCTTTGATTCCTACTGACTCCTGATTCATATTTTAAATGGTTACTAACCTTTAGAAGTTTCAGTCATTCCCCTTTGTTAGCTTAATTATCAGATTTGTAGTGTAGCGTCTCAGGAGATCAAGCAAAAGCGCTTATTCCCCCTTTATCCTAGCTGAACTCAATTCACATTTAGCAAATTGAGCTGCTTTTGTTTTGTAAATACTCCTTGGGAGATAAACCTGGCTTTGTTGTGGTGCCTGAGCCTGGCTGAAGAGGGCTACCATCCCATGGAGAGGAATTATATGTTTGCCTTTAGCAAGATCTGGCCTTAAAGCTCTCAACAATGCCACACAGGAGTGAGAAAAAGAGCACTTGTGGAAAATTTTATCTACTCAAGTGTACACAGGTTCTTTGAATTGACCTGAGAACATCTGACACAAATTATGACCTACGTTGCTGGAACAAGTATATTTATTTAAAAGGGACACCAGTATCTTTTCTTTGCACTGTCAAAATGTGTCCCCAAAAGTGTTGACGCTAGACACTGTGGTAGAACATGAAAGAAATACAAAAAGATTATGAGATGAAGATGGAAGCCTTTTCCCCACAAAAAGAGATTATGAGAAAGAGCCTGATTCCACTGACAATAAAAGCCACTTTTGAATTGGGTTCTGCTTTAGAAAAACACACTCAAATTTAGGTGTACGCATGAGGTATGTGCATGTACCAAGTAGTGTGCCAGAGGAACAAGTTTTTCTGCTCCTTCACCAGAGGTATGTTTATTTGGAGGAAGTTGTGGAATCGATTCATTAGACTCAATTTTGAATGCCCCTGTTAGGAGCAGAAAAACCCACTTTCTCCCATCCACCCAATCACCACCATCCCCGCCAGCCTGACTGCCCACCTGCCCCCTGGTCCTCATCACGTGACTTTAGCCTGAATCCAAAAGAAATGATGGATCTGTCAGTTTGTTCTGGCAGTAGGATCAGGCCCTCGAAAGCAATCCACTTTTAAGAGGAAAATATTGTCTTTATTCTAACATGAGCTTTCCTTGATCCACATCTGTCAAATTAGCTTGTTTTTGTCTTGCACTTAGTCAGTTGGGAGGTAGCATTGTTCCTTTCTCTTTTCCTTCCTTTCTTCCTCCCTCCCTCCTTTGCTTTGCATGCTGGATGTTTCACACGCTTCACATTGGAAGATTTGCATGTCTGGAGGCATAATGTTGGAAAAGGAATAAATACTCATTTCCCTTAATGTGTGATCTGACCCTCAGTGCCATAAAACACCTTTATGAGCAGCTTTATAATTGAAGGTGATAACATGTTATATGCAAAGAGAGCTTGTTTCTTTTCCATGACCAGTCACCACACAAAAAAGGTTTATTTGCAACTTCTGAAGCCGTGAAAATTGTTAAAGGACAATAATGCGTACTTTATCGCTTAAGCCAGCTCTGCTTCTGGTTGTGAAGCCATCTGTTCCTCTGCTTTGGCCCCCGGGCAGCCCAATCCTAAATATTTAGGGAGGTTTTTAAGGATTCAGTAATATGTAACAATGAATTAAATGGGATTGCCTTTCTATTACATGTGCATTAGAGTGCACTTCCTAGAGGTAGGAACTGTTCTTGATCATCCCCAAGTGCAGGACATGCAACAATGGGCTTAAGTTGCAGGAAGACAGATTTTGGTAAAATATCAGGAAAAACTTCCTAATGGTTAAAGCAGTACGACAATGGAATCAATTACCTCAAGGGGTGGTGAGTGCTCCAACACTGGAGGCATTCAAGAGAAACTTAGACAACCACCTGGCAGATATCCTTTGATTTGTATTCCTGCATTGAGTAGAGGGTTCGACTTGATGGCCTTATAGGCCCCTTCCAACTTAATTACTCTATGATTCTATCTTCGAACAATTTGTATAGATAATTTAAAGTGAATTAATCACATGAGTGGTTACTTTGTGGGAGTAGGGGAAATGCGTCATGGCCAAGTCAATTTCCTGTGAATCTTTGCTTCTAAGGGTGTGATCACATGGACATATAGCTTGCATCCTGCACCCATTCTGGTGTGGTCTGGTGCAAGAAATGTCCCGGTGATCACATGGTATACTCCAGCCCAACCCTAATTTGTGTCTGAGCTGGACCTTTTTGGTCCAGCAGTAGGTCTACTACTTGGGTGGCAGGCTGGAGCAGCTACCTGAGGGACCAAAGCTTCACTTTAAGAGAGAGTGTTCCTGGCAAAGCAATTATTTTAGGTGTGATCAGCTGTGCACTTTTCTCACTGCTTGATTGCAGAGACTTTAGGCCATTGTGCTTTATGGTCAAGCTATTTTTCTGTGAATCTTTGCTAAGTTTCATTGTTCAGTGAAGAAGATGCTTCACTATAAAAAATGGTTTTATCTTGGGCAATGTGCTCTGACTATACCTGAAAGCCTCATGCTGTTTACTTAGGCTCCTAACATACATTTGCCCCTCAGAAGTTCTCTTATGAGTTGAAAGTTGTTTCTCTGGGAGGAGCAGTTTAACAACCATCCAGATGTTTTGGATCATAATTCCTCGAAACTTCCAGTCAAATAGTTTGGGATTATGGGAGTTGTGTTCCAGCACACATAAATGACACCTGGTTGAAAAAGGCTGCAGTAGGATGCAGTGAATTCTGCAAAATCTATATGAACACCTGAAGTTTCTTTCAGACATACACAAAGGGCAGAGAACAGTAATCTAGCAAGGAATTCAGGATCATGCTTCTCCCGGGAACCAATCTGAAGAAACTGTAGAATTTTTATGAAGAAATGTCCTACCTGTATCCTCCTAAAAGCAAAATTGTATTTTTTACTTCTCCTGGACACACCACCATTTTTCAGAAACTTTTGATCCTATCTTTAGCTGCACATGGCAGGTAGGGGCGAGAGAGAGTAGTTGTTTCCCAGAGTAAACAAGAGATGTTGATTTTACATCAGGCACGAAAAGGACTGAACATCCAGATGTTCAAGCCCATGCCTGGTTCAGTGAGAAAAATCTGTTAGCTAACATTTTCTTTCAGCACTCATCATTTGTACAAAAGCGCAAGGAGTTACACATCTGCATTTACTTTACAGTGCCTTGCTGTACACTTGACCACATGTTGATCTCTTTTGAATGGGTGCGCTGAGTGAGCTGTTCCGGGATTACCAAAGAAGAATGGAAGGAAGCAGGCTGCAGGACCTCATTTAGCAGCCCCACCTATTTTCCAACTTGGTGACCAAAGTTTGCTTGTGTAGAAGACTGTGCGATAGGACCAGCCTGAAGCTACACTCAGTTAAAAGACTGGGACAGTAAAACCAGAAAAATACTCTGGTGAAATATGCTTGGGGTGTGTATGTGTATGTCCTTCACTTGGAAATACTATCATTCACTTCCAGCAGGGAACAGTTGACCATGTTTTTCTTCAGTGACAATGAAGGCCATGCAAGAAGTAAAGGCCTTTAAAGCAACAACGAACAACATCATCCCCAAACTTTCACCTGTGTTACTAGAGCAATTGGCCAGCTGCAAGTGGAGTTCTAGAAGAAAAGAGATTTTCTCCTGTACAAGCTGCTCCTCCCATGGCTGGCTCTGCCCATCTTACTGAATGCCCATGGGAGTCTGTTCTTTACAGCTGGTACTGCACACATACGCCAAGTGAGACTGTGACCCAGGTCAACATTACCCCTTCTAAAACAGTAGCCATTGTGGCGATGCTGGAAGAATACAAGAAAAGAAGCTGTGTGGTGATGGTGGTTTTGCATGCAGACTATGAGGAAAATAGTGGTAGAAAAACTGGATATAATTCTTCACATGTGATGACAATATGAGTCAGTTCCCCACTGCTGAGTGTACAGAGGAAACTGTCATGCGCCTGGAGTTCATTATTCCCTTCACACCCAACTTCTGTTCTGGCAAAGCCTTCGGGGCACTGAGACATTTGCGGCAACAACAGCATTGTTCTAATGTGTCATTAAAGCTCCCAGAGACTTCTAAGCATGAACACCAAGCAATTGCAATTACAGTGATAATCCAAGCCCTGCTCCAAGGCATAAATCACAGCTAATTGAGACATCTATTTCTTTAAATCTTGTCTAACAGTGTACCAGTTTGCCATGACACTGGGCTCAAACAGCTAAACAGAACAACCCTGATTAAGACCAGGAAAAGTGAGCAGGGTTGGTTAAGGCAATGATTCTCATCTTGTTTTTTCTTCCAGATGTTATGAATTTACATCCTCAGAATCCCTGACCATTGGCCATATTGACCGGCACTTTTGGGAGCTGAGGCTTGAAACATCTGGAGGACCAAATGAGGAGAACGCACTTGGTTAAGTAACGAAGATCTGCAAAATACAGCTGTTTCCTTCTTCTTTTCTTCAGCTTAAGTGTCTTTTGTGTTCTTCAACTTTGGGCTGTTTTCTCACAAGCTTGATTCTATAAGTAGCAGGTTGTCACAGTGGCATACAGATTATCCAGTCAATTACAGTACAGGGCTTTTGCAGTGTGAGTGGTTTTGCTGCCAAGCAGACAACTCCTAGCGCTACCAATTAATCTTCACTCTGGAGGCACGCCTGGCTGTTGCTGCTGCTTTTCCAGTGCTTTCCCAGACAGAGACAAGACCAAGAGCACCTCTATACTTAATCACCTGGATCTTGAAGGATAGTGCAACCCCACACAGGGCCAGATGAACTCGTATGTCCAGAATGACAGCCCTCCCTGTCAAGGTCAAAAGTGCGGCACCTGAACAATAAACTCAGAGCACTATAAAACTTTATAGAGGGGCTCCCAGTTTGGGTAGGGTGTGGCAGCTGCATTTCTTCCTTGCTGCTCCTTCGATTTTTACCTAACTCCTTTTTACTCTGAATTAAGTATATTAATTGTTTTTTTATCTAGCTTCTTTCTATATATTTTTTACATAACGTTTGATGTAAAGTCTTTTTTCCCAAGCTTATTTTTTATGTCTTCTCTTGTGGGTTTTGAGTCAGTGGACCCTGAACTCGTTACTAGGGAATTGCTACAACTGCCCCTGAGATGCCAGCTTTTTATCAAGAATTGTTTTACAGTGGTGCCTCGACTTACGAACGCCCCTACTTACGACCATTTCAAGTTACGACCAGCTCCGGCCACAAAATTTTGCTTCTACTTGCGACCGGAGCTTCCACTTACGAACAGAAAAAGGCAGGGGGAAAAGGCGGGAAATTCAAATTGCTAACTGCAGGTGGCGATGAGGCTGCTTCTTTGTAGCTCTTTCGCCCCAACAGTTAGAGAGTGTGCGTGGGAGGAGGCTTGGGACTGCCTCCTTCTGCTTCTGAGTGAGCGTGTGTGTGTGTTTACAGGGAGGCTTCGGGCTGCCTGGTAAGGTAAGGTGCTGGTTTCTGCTTTTTAAAAACTGTTCTGGGTGTTTTTGCACTGTGGTTTTGAGCTGGGGGGGTTATGTTTCTGTGCTGTGATGGGTCTTGGGGGTTTGTTTGTTTTTGGGTTTTTTTCCCCCCATTTCTGATGGGTCTTGGGGGGTTTGGTTGCTTTTTGGATTTCCCCCCATTCCCGATGGGTCTTGGGGGGTTTCCTTGCTTTTTGGATTCCCCCCCATTTCCAATGGGTCTTGGGGGGTTTCCTTGCTTTTTGGTTCCCCCCCCCCCATTTCCGATGGGTCTTGGGGAGTTCATTTACTTTTTAGTTTTTTCCCCTCCCATTTCCGATCTTGCACGATCTGCTTGATTGCTTTTTGCTTTGTCTTGTTTGCATTTGCAATGGGTCTTGCACAGTTGATTGGTTTTTGGTTTGTTTTCTTTGCATTAGGTCTTGCACGCTTGATTGCTTTTTGCTTTGTCTTGTTTGCATTTGCAATGGGTTTTGCACGGTTGATTGCTTTTCTCCCCCCCCCCCCCCGCCCTTCGGCTGGAATGGATTAATCGCGTTTCCGACCGGTCTTGCAGTGATTTTTATTTTTTGGTGATTTTTTCCTTCGGCCGGAATGGATTAATTGCATTTCAATGCATTCAAATGGGAAATGGTGCTTCAACTTACGACCATTTTGAGTTACGACCATCTTCCTGAACCAATTAAGTTCATAAGTCGAGGCACCACTGTATTAACTTTATAAGGGAAGGGATAACAGCTGAACTGTTTACCGGTTGCTCTGGCTGGAGCTGAACTGTTTGCTCCCTGCTTAAATTGAAATGTAAGACGTTATTTGCATATCTGATTCTTTCAAAAGGAGAAGGTCCTCATTGAAAGGTATTTCACTTTGCTTGCAACTGAACAACAGTGTATCATTAACAGGCTTCAAATGGTCCTCCACATACCAATCAGAAGCCCCTTCAGTTTGAATTATTCACAAGAGCAACCAAAAACCCACACCTAAAACTCACAGACCTTTGCCTTATATGTAGCAAGGCTCTTCTACACAAATCTCATCAGAGGTAGATTTAGTACATTAACAGAGCAACAAGCACCATTGCTTCTTGCTAGCCCTCCAGTCTAGCAGATCCTCCTAAATCTTCTCTTGTGGGAGAAGTGAATCTAACGCAGCTAGAGTATTTCCAAAACAAAACACAAGATATTATAGCCAAAGTTAACATAAATTACCAGCAGAGAGATAAGACTAATACCATGATTTTACGCCAAACCAAGGTGCATGCAGCGCAAAACTGTACAGCTGGCCACCAATGCTCCTTGCTGTCTGGTATCTGTGTTGTTGGTATCTGGTGTGTGTGGAATGTGTCTTGCTTCCCTATATCTATATTTCCCCCACTTGATTACATTCCCTTTCAACTGTCAACAGTTCCGACTGGCTCAGGTTAGTGAACTGCTACCCTTTGAAACTCCCTTCACGGATTGCTGCCTTGTCATGGTGAAGGGGCTTGAGTTATTCAGAGAAGCTATAGGATATGCCGTGCAGGGACACCCAAGATGGATAGGTCATAGTGGAGAGTTCTGACTAAACGTGATCCACTTGGAGCAGGAACTGGCAAGCCACTCCAGTATCCTTGCCAAGAAAACTCCATGGACAGAAACAAATGGCTAAAATATATGACGCTGGAAGATGAGCTCCTCAGGTCGTAAGGCATCCAACATGCTTCTGAGGAAGAGCGGAGGGCAAGTACAAGTAGCTCCAGAGCTAATGAAGTGGTTGGGCCAAAGCCGAAAGGACGCTCAGGTGCGGACGTGCCTGGAAGTGAAAGGAAAGTCCAATGCTGCAAAGAAAAATACTGCATAGGAACCTGGAATGTAAGATCTATGAACCTTGGTAAGCTGGATGTGGTCAAACAGGAGATGGCAAGAATTAATATTGACATCCTGGGTGTCAGTGAACTAAAATGGATGGGAATGGGCGAATTCAATTCAGACAATTATCATATCTACTATTGTGGGCAAGAATCCCGTAGAAGAAATGGAATAGCCCTCATAGTAAACAAAAGAGTGGTAAAAGCTGTATTGGGATACAATCTCAAAAATGATAGAATGATTTCAAGACGAATCCAAGGCAGACCTTTCAACATCACAGTAATCCAAGTTTATGCACCAACCACCGATGCTGAAGAGGCTGAAATTGACCAATTCTATGAAGATTTACAACACCTTCTAGAACTGACACCAAAGAAAGATGTTCTTCTCATTATAGGGGACTGGAATGCTAAAGTAGGGAGTCAAGAGATAAAAGGAACAACAGGTAAGTTTGGCCTTGGAGTTCAAAATGAAGCAGGGCAAAGGCTAATAGAGTTTTGTCAAGAGAACAAGCTAGTCATCACAAACACTCTTTTCCAACAACACAAGAGGCGACTCTACACATGGACATCACCAGATGGGCAATACCAAAATCAGATTGATTATGTTCTCTGCAGCCAAAGATGGAGAAGCTCTATACAGTCAGCAAAAACAAGACCCGGAGCTGATTGTGGCTCTGATCATCAGCTTCTTATAGCAAAATTCAAGTTTAAACTGAAGAAAGTAGGAAAATCCACTGGGCTAGTCAGGTATAATCTAAACCAAATCCCTTATGAACACACAGTGGAAGTGAAGAACAGATTTAAGGAACTAGATTTGGTGGACAGAATGCCTGAAGAACTATGGATGGAGGCTTGTAACATTGTACAGGAAGCAGCAACAAAAACCATCCCAAAGAAAAGGAAATGCAAGAAAGCAAAGTGGCTGTCCAACGAGGCCTTACAAATAGCAGAGAAGGGAAGGGAAACAAAATGCAAGGGAGTTACAGAAAATTGAATGCAGACTTCCAAAAAATAGCAAGGAGAGACAAGAGGGCCTTCTTAAATGAACAGTGCAAAGATATAGAGGAAAAGAATAGAAAGGGAAAAACCACAGATCTGTTCCAAGAAAATTGGAGATATTAAAGGAACCTTTTGTGCAAAGATGGACATGATAAAGGACAAAAATGGTAGGGACCTCACAGAAGCAGAAGACATCAAGAATTGGTGGCAAGAATACACAGAAGAATTATACCAGAAAGATCTGAATGTCCCGGACAACCTAGATAGTGTGGTTACTGACCTTGAGCCAGACATCCTGGAGAGTGAAGTCAAGTGGGCCTTAGAAAGCATGGCTAACAACAAGGCCAGTGGAGGTGATGGCATTCCAGTTGAACTATTTAAAATCTTAAAAGATGACGCTGTTAAGGTGCTACACTCAATATGCCAGCAAGTTTGGAAAATTCAGCAGTGGCCAGAGGATTGGAAAAGATCAGTCTACATCCCAATCCCAAAGAAGGGCAGTGTCAAAGAATGCTCCAACTACCGTACAATTGCACTCATTTCACACGCTTTCAAAATCCTACAAGGTAGGCTTCAGCAGTATGTGGACGAAGAACTCCCAGAAGTACAAGCTGGATTTCGAAGGGGCAGAGGAGCTAGAGACGAAATTGCTAACATGCGCTGGATTATGGAGAAAGCCAGAGAGTTCCAGAAAAACATCTACTTCTGCTTCATTGACTACGCAAAAGCCTTCGACTGTGTGGACCACAACAAACTATGGCAAGTTTTTAAAGAAATGAGAGTGCCTGACCGCCTTATCTATCTCCTGAGAAATCTATATGTGGGACAGGAAGCAACAGTTAACAACTGGATATGGAACAACTGATTGGTTCAAAATTGGGAAAGGAGTACGACAAGGCTGTATATTGTCCCCCTGCTTATTTAACTTATATGCAGAATACATCATGCGAAAGGCTGGACTGGATGAATCCCAAAACGGAATTAAGATTGCCGGAAGAAATATCAACAACCTCAGATATGCAGATGATACCACTCTGATGGCAGAAAGTGAGGAGGAATTAAAGAACCTCTAAATGAGGGTGAAAGAGGAGAGCACAAAAAATGGTCTGAAGCTCAACATCAAAAAAACTAAGATCATAGCCACTGGTCCCATCACCTCCTGGCAAATAGAAGGGGAAGAGATGGAGGCAGTGATAGATTTTACCTTCTCGAGCTCCATGATCACTGCAGATGGTGACAGCAGCCACAAAATTAAAAGACACCTGCTTCTTGGGAGGAAAGCGATGACAAACCTAGACAGCATCTTAAAAAGCAGAGACATCACCTTGCCGACAAAGGTCCGCATAGTCAAAGCTATGGTTTTTCCAGTAGTGATGTATGGAAGCGGGAGCTGGACCATAAAGAAGACTGACCGCCGAAGAATTGACGCTTTTGAATTGTGGTGCTGGAGGAGACTCTTGTGAGTCCCCTGGACTGCAAGGAGAACAAACCTATCAATTCTGAAGGAAATCAACCCTGAGTGCTCACTGGAAGGACAGATCCTGAAGCTGAGGCTCCAATACTTTGGCCATCTCATGAGAAGAGAAGACTCCCTGGAAAAGACCCTGATGTTGGGAAAGTGTGAAGGCAAGAGGAGAAGGGGACGACAGAGGACAAGATGGTTGGACAGTGTCATCGAAGCTACCAACATGAATTTGACCCAACTCCGGGAGGCAGTGGAAGACAGGAGGGCCTGGTGTGCTCTGGTCCATGGGGTCACGAAGAGTTGGACACGACATAACGACTAAACAACAACACCCTTTGAAACAGTCCATAAAATTTCTATGAGAATCTACACTGCTTTGCCAAGCGAGCAACCCCCTGTGGCAGCAAGGCATATTGTTTATATTTTGACTTATTCTTCACTAGACCTGCTGGAATACCAGACTGGTTCTATATTAATTAGCTTGGGTATGGCTTTGTTAGGTAAGCAAAATGTCAGGAGACTGAATTCCTGGTACAACAACTTGGTGAGGTACCAATTTGCTATACTCACATTTCAGAATCTCAGGACTTGCATGGTCTAGAATGTTTTTTCTCTCCCAATTTTATGTTTTAATTTTCCTTGTCATTTCTTTACACATGCTGAAGTGTTAGCCTACTAGGAAAAAGATCCTTTAGTCTCAATATTATTTTTGTTCTTTTACACTGACCTTGCTTTCCCTGAGATTGCTTGGATGGAGAGCCATCCGATTGTTCGTCAGTGACTTTGAGCTCCATCCCACTGACAATAAAATCCATGTTCTGCTGAAAAAAAACATGACACAAATTTAAGGGTAGACACAAGGCAAGTGTACATGTGGACTACTCTGCCCGGGGAGCGAGTTTTCCTGCTCCCCTTTCAGAGGTCTGTTTATTTTGAGGTGGATTCCAACAAATTGATTCCACATATATGAACGCCCCTGCTCCATGTTACTTTGTGGTTTTTTTGGCAGTCATTACTCAGCCAAGCCAAGCCTTCTTTCCCTCCCCTTTCAGCCCCCACCACCTCCTTCCCCATCCCTCAACCAACCTCTTCTCACCCACTCCAAATCCTTCCTGTTTTCTGTTCTCCTCAGTCACCTGCCACCACCCAAACTATTCAACCCCTTCCCCTTTCTATCCCCTCTTATATTTTGACCCCTTCTTCCCCTTTCTCTCCTCTCTTTCAATTTCTACCCTTTTCATGATTCCATATGATTTTTCTATGGGATTCTCATCAAACCACCTTCAAATCATAGATTCCATCTGTGTCCACAGACTACCAATCCAAGGCATGCCTGGGACCCATGTTTTTGTGATTTGGGGTAAACCCTATGTATAAAATTCATGGGGACCCATGTCTCTCTGGTTTGGAGTTATCCCCAAAAATCATGAGGATCCATGAGGAGTGTTTCTCCTGGAATTTGAGCCCAAAGGGCTCAAATTCCTCCTCCTCCACTGGCTTGCTCCTCCTGCCTTCCTCCTCCTCCACTGGCTTGCTCTCTAGGTAGAAGGTTTGAGTTTCCTGCATCCAGGAGGGAGAAACCACCCTCGCACCTCCATCGTTGTAACTCTAAATCTGTCTCTCTCTCTTTTCTGTATGTACATGCGTGTTTTTGTATGTACTGGGGTTTTCTGGGGGGGGGGAACTTGCCCCTTTGCCACTCATCCTCCACCTCCTCCCTCTCCATTCTCCCCCTGCCCCCCTGTTGGACCCACCTGACAGGAGATGAAGGCAGTGGTGGCGGCGGTATTGGTGGCAGCAGGGTGAGGATGCACACACCACCACAAAAGTTTTGGGTTTGGGCTAAAGTCCATGTGACTTAAGCGCAAATCCAAATAATACGATTGCTTTGCCGGCTTATTCCCGCCATGGGAACAGACCCTTTTAGTATACTGCTCTTCAAATCTCATTTTCCTAATCACAATTTACACTTTCAGTGTCGCATTTTCACACTCCTTGAATTATTTTAGAATTCTGTACATACAGGATTTGAAACATTCACACTCCTAACCCACAAATCTGTCATCCTCAGTTTCAGCTTTTTATCTCCTATTCATGTCTAGAAAACATCTAGACTCCTGTAACAGAGTTCCAGTGCTTTCCTGAAATTTGTAATTAAGCAAAAGGGAACATTATCAGTGTACTGATGACATATTGATGATTCTGGGACTTTCAGCCCACAGACCCATACCTACTGATACCTGGATTTTGCTTCCCTGGAGCAAAGCCTATCTTGGAGTCTGTATGGTATTCTGAGGCCTTAACTTCCTCTTAAGTCTATACAGTTTTCTATGGCCAACCATTACACTTAGAAGTAAGAGATTACTACTACTGTATAGGACTTTCCTGCTTATATTCCCCAGCTAGTAGTATGGAAAGGTGTATTGCTTCTGATACTGGAGGTCATATTTAGCTATGATTAGTAGCCACTATCAGTTTTATCCCCATGACTCAAAGAATATTATCTATCACCCAACTGCAAAAGACTGTTTTTCAATATTTTAAGATGTGCTTGAACATGTATAACCTTAGAGAGATATAGGTAGATCCCACAGAACATTGCAATTAAGTACATTAAATTTGTAAATTTGCGTCCCTATCTTGATGTGGGGGCACTCACCACTTTGGTCCATGCGCTCGTAGTCTCAAGATTAGACTACTATAATGCATTCTACGTGGGGCTGCCTTTGAGACTGACGTGGAAACTTCAGATGGTACAGAATGCGGCGGCCAGACTTCTTACTGGGGTGAAAAGGTACCATCATATTTCCCCCACTCTGGCCGCCTTGCATTGGCTGCCCATTCATTTCTGCGTTGATTTCAAAGTTCTTACGATTACATATAAAGCCCTAAACAGTTTAGGACCTCGATATCTGGCAGAGCACCTTCTCCCACCCAGTTCTGCCAGAGTCACTCATTCCAGCCAGGCCGGGTGGCTGAGGGGCCTAACGCCGAGGGAGGTCCAGAGGGAAAGGACGAGGAACAGGGCCTTCTCGGCAGTGGCCCCTCACCTTTGGAACAACTTGCCTGTGGAGATCCGCCTGGCTCCCTCTCTGGCTGTTTTCAGGAATAAACTTAAAACCTGGCTATTTGGGCAGGCTTTCCCTCCTGCCGTATCTTAATTTCTTATACTTTCACCACCTTGGATCTATAATATATGTTTATTGGCTTTATTGTTTTTAAATTTGTAAACCGCCAAGAGTAGACCTTTGGTCTAGATGGGTGGGATAGAAATCCAATAAATAAATAAATAAATAAATAAATAAATAATAAAAAAGAAAACAACCCACTTCAGGGAATGTTACCAAGGATTTCAAGTATAAACACAGTTGACATGGTTGAAGGTGTGATTGCAGACAGTGAGGGTGGAGGAAAGTTAAGTGAGAGAAGTACTAAAAAAGGCAGTAACAATTAACTTTGTTGACAATGATCATTCTTAGGATGAAATCCAGTGGCAAGTTGCAACTAGAGTAGGCTCATTGAATTGGGGGAATGTGGTGAGTCAAGATCTATGTAAGTTCCATTGGTTCAATGGGCTTATTCTAGTTGTGACTTATTATGGATTTCAGCCTTAGAATTATTGCTAGGGATAGCCTGGCACTAGATACGATAGTAAGTAAATGTAGGGTGCTAATTGCTGTTCAAACTCTGAGGCTTCCTAATGAATTATCTCATCCAGTTGCTTTCTTCTGGTCTCTCTTTCACATTTCTTTTTCTTTTTCCATAATAGCCACTTAAAGGTCAGTTCAGAGTATTCTAAGAAGCTGAAGTCTTGCCCTTTGGTTTTTGAACATCGACATTTCTGATGTCAGATCTACAGTATGTGCACTTATTCTTTTTACACATTATTTAGACTGTTTCTGCTGCTGTAGAAGGGCACTGGTGAAAAAAACATGGTATCTCCTGGTTAGAAATAACAAGTTCCTTATAATGAATTATTTTTGTAATAACCAAGGTATAGCTAAATTACTTTATAGACCGCATCATAATGGCCTTTGTGTAATGTTTGTGTAACTTGCTGTGGGAACTAATGAAGCGCTGAGGTATATCTCAGTGGTGTGTGCCACATCATGTGCCTGACTGTGCAACTGAAATGCACCCCGGGATCTCTTCAGTTACCTGCAATTTGCAGAAACATTATGCTAACCATCAGTAGGATTTTGGGCATCTGGGAGGGGGGGAGAGGAGAAGGTGAGGAAGGGAAGTTGGTCCTAGTAGTCTGGAGGGGGCAGGAAATGGTTCTCCAGCAAGCTCCCTCCCAGATTAGGAGGGTCCTTTGACTTTATAGACACACCTAGGAGAAAGGTGCCCCTCGAGCAATCACGAGAGCAGGGGCAAAGGGTCCCAACGCCGGTAATATCTGGCTCTTTCCCTAGACATTGTCTGAATCTCGGGGTAGATGGGGCTCGTTAGCCTTGGAAGGCAGCCCATCTAGGAGAAGGTAAACTCCGATTTCAAACCTCCACTGCCTTGTGGCTGTATCCACTGATGGAAAAGGCTTCAGGAGTTAACCTCGAGGCAAAATCTGGAGCCGGAGTCCCGGAGGCAGTTTGTGACTGTGTACAGTCACGCTCTGGCAACTCCTGCGACGTTGCTGGAACCAGTTGTATTGGCTCTTGCCTTTCCATTGGACTACTTCAGTGACGTGGAGAGGGGGGATTTTCTGCTTGGGTAACAGTCTATCCTCCATATTATTTTACCCAGGCTTCGTGCTCTGGAGAGGACACTCCAGCTTTGCATACAGCGTCGAAAAAACACGGGAAGCAGCAGTTACCAGTTATAAGTCTTTGCTCGATTGGTGTAGAACGTGACGCCAGGGGCTACTTCCGATGGTGGGAGAGGTCATTGCACCTCACTAGGTAGCTACTGCCTGCCTTAAGCTGGGATGTTACACAGGTAACATCAAGGGAATGTATGATGGTATCAAGCAGGCTTTAGGTCCAATACAGAAGAAATCTGCTCCTTTGAAGTCTGCTACAGGCATGATTATCCAGGACCGAGTACAGCAGATGGAACGCTGGGTGCAGCACTACTCTGAGCTATATTCTAGAGAGAATGCAGTAACCGAAGAGGCATTAAATAACATCGAGTGCCTGCCTGTCTTGGAAGAGTTGGACAGCGAACCAACTTTAGCAGAAATAAAAGCGGCCTTGGATTCCCTCGCCTCTGGCAAGGCACCTGGGAAGGATAACATCCCTGTTGAAGTGCTGAACTGCTGTAAAGAGATCATCACCACTGAGCTGTGTGAAATCTTTTGTCTTTGCTCGAGGGAAGGTGGAGTACCATAGGACATGAAGGATGCAAACATCGTCACATTGTATAAGAACAAAGGCAACAGGGCTGACTGCAATAACTACTGTGGCATCTCTCTTCTCAGTGTTGTAGGGAAGCTGCTTGCCTGTGTTGTGCTGAAGAGGCTCCAGGTGCTTGCAGACAGTCTATCCAGAATCACAGTGTGAATTTTGAGCTAATAGATCTACCACCGACATGGTATTTTCTCTCAGACAGTTGCAGGAGAAATGTAGGGAACAACAACAGCCACTCTTTGTGGCCTTCATAGATCTTACAAAGGCCTTTGATTTGGTTAGCAGGGACGGCCTTTTTAAAATACTTCCCAAGATTGGATGTCCACCTCGGCTCCTTAACATCATCAGGTCCTTTCATGAGGAAATGAAGGGCACTGTAGTTTTTGATGGCTCAACATCAGATCCCTTTGACATCCGAAGCAGAGTGAAACAGGGCTGTGTCCTCGCGCCGACCCTGTTTGAGATCTTTTTTGCTGTCATGCTGAAGCACGCCTTTGGAACTGCAACAGGAGGTGTCTATCTCTGGACTAGATCAGACGGAAAGCTCTTTAATCTCTCTAGATTGAGAGCGAAGACCAAAGTCCAGCTGAAATACATGCGGGACTTCCTCTTCGCAGATGATGCAGCTGTTGTTGCTCATTCTGCTGAAGAGCTCCAACAACTTATGAACCGTTTTAGTAAGGCCTGCCAAGATCTTGGATTAACAATCAGCTTGAAGAAAACACATGTCATGGGCCAGGGCGTGGACTCACCTCCCTCTATTACCATCTCCACACAAGAATTGGAGGTTGTTCATGTTTTCGTGTACCTTGGCTCAACGATCTCTGACACTCTCTCACTAGATGTTGAGCTGGATAAACGCATTGGCAAAGCAGCTACCATGTTCTCTAGACTCACAAAGTGAGTATAGCTTAACAAAAAGCTGATGGCATATACCAAGATCCAGGTCTATAGAGCTTGTGTCCTGAGTACACTCCTATACAGCAATGACTCCTGGACCCCTTGTGCACGGCAGGAGAGGAAGTTGAACACGTTCCATTTGTGTTGTCTCCGACACATTTTTGATATCACCTGGCAGGACAAAGTTCCAAATAGAGTAGTCCTAGAACGAGCTGGAATTGTCAGCATGTATACATTACTAAAACAGCGACGTCTACGTTGGCTCGGGCATGTCGTGAGAATGGCTGACGGTCGGATTCCAAAAGATCTCCTGGATGGAGAATTAGTGCAGGGAAAGTGCCCCAGAGGGAGACCACAGCTGTGATACAAGGATATCTGCAAGTGGGATCTGAAGGCCTTAGGAATGGACCTCAACAGATGGGAAACCTTGACATCTGAGCGTTCAGCCTGGAGGCAGGCGGTGCAGCATGGCCTCTCCCAATTTGAAGAGACCCTTGTTCAGCAGGCCGAGGCCGAGGCAGTCCCGAAACCAGCCAAATCAAGGAGCTGGACAGGGGACAGATTGTATTTGTCTTCAGTGTGGAAGGGATTGTCACTCTCGAATTGGCCTTCTCAGCCACACTAGACGCTGTTCCAAGACCTCTATTCAGAGCACGTTACCATAGTCTCTCGAGACTGAAGGACGCCTACTGGTGGTGTGTGTGTCTGTGACCTCACTATTCTGGTTCTACCGTGTTTTTTTTAATGTAATGAAAAGTAGCTATTCTCATTACTTTTGAACAATGCAGAAGAGTTGCTTTTTTGCAATTCTGTGAGTTTTCAGGCCTTGAACGTACAAGATTAACTAGTTATTTTTAAAAAGTAACTTTCCAAACTCTGCCCAACATTGGTGTCCATAATGGAAGTAACTGGGGTGAGGAGGACAAAGCTGGCATCTGGGTCTAGTCCCTCTGTTTATATCCTGCTGCTGCTGCTGAATTTAAGGTGTGGGAAGCTGGCTAGAAGAAAGCACAGGCCTACCACCTAAGCTTGTATAAAGAAATGTGATTGCCCAAAATGGTCTAATTCACTGGTGACAGGTTTAAGTACTTTTGGCTGTGTACAGGTGACAGCAAAGAGTGTTCTGTTATGTTCTTTTCTATGTGGTGCCTCCAACTTCTGGGTAATTTTCCTTTGTTTTTTCCACTTCCTTGGGTGGGCTCTTTAGTATGAGAAAATCCTGATATATATTTTTATTCCTCCCGCCATCTCTGCTAAAAACACACCACAAAATCCTGTGTACTACACCCCAGCCCTATGATACAACAGCACCTGTTCAGATTAGTTGGATGGAGACTAATATGGATTTACACCATGCGTTTCATAGGCTATAGTATCCACCCAAGCGAGTGAAATAACAACTTGTCTTGACACGTATTTCCCTTCTGTGGCTGGGAATACAGTGTACCATTATTATTTTTTGCGGTCCCTATTATTTGTCAGTTCCATGGCAATCTAGCCTTTTTAGATGACTGCTTGATGTCTCAATCAGTTAACCAAATTCACAGAATATAGAGTACTTGGGAAACCATGTCCAGATATTTCTTGTGACTCAACAGAGCAAGAAGAGACAACAAGGGTCTGTGCCAATCTTCTGCAAGCCAGGGAGTGGCATTAATTACCACCAGCAGGGTGGACCAGTGCAGTTCAAATGTTGGGACTCTTCTGGTCTTGAGGGCTGGATTGGCCCCTGCAACCAGGTCAGTGGACTAGATCACCTCAGGAGGTGGGATGCTCCAAGCCACTCTCCCTTGCCTGATGCTATCAAGACTTTTCTATCCTTCCAAGGCCCATTTCAAGTTTCTCCACCATGGATTCCCCCGCCCCACATCTTGTGCTCTTTCTCCTTTCCCTCTTATCCCACATTTTTTCCTACTTTTTCTCTGCACCCATGCAGTGCTCACTCCTGCTCTCTCCTCTACATCAGTCAAAAGCATTGCCTTCCTCCCCCTCCCTGCCTCCCTCCCTCCCTCTTTTTGGTTTATTTTATGGCAAGGTTAAGGAATCACAGTCTAAAGTCAACAAGCAATTCTGGAGACCACATTCTAGTTGGAGGCACCAATAAGGCAAACAGATGAGCGAAAAATATCAGTATATTTTAACTTACTGCGAATTACTAAGCTTTAGGACAGGTACTTCAGTCTTTTAGAATGGCCTGCCAAATGATAGTGTCAAAGGGAAGAGAGTGTGGCTATCTGCCTTGAGCTGGAATCAGAAAGAAAATGGAAGCCAGAGAAGTTGTTTCAAGAATGGGGTTACTCCAGAAAACACACATCAGACAAGAATCTAGTTGCTGCTTTTGGCAGGAACTGAAGTTTCTGAACACTTGCCAAAGTTGGCCCCACACTGAGCATGTTACACTAATCTAACAAGGCAATGAAGGCATAATTTAAGGACATGATTATGGTGATTTGTTGATGGGTTGCCATATAAATCTAATATATCAGATCAAATCTAGATCACCATCTACATCAGTAAGAATTGCCAACAACAAATCATTGTTGAAAAAAATTAAAACATTTATTTTCTATGAGCTCCATCTAGTGGAGTATCATGTTATCATTGGGAAGGTTATAATCCGCAATATAATTTCATGGCTGTATACAAAACATAGGGCTCAATCTAGTTGTTACACCCACCTACAATAAACAGACTGAATGAGCTAGTTTTGATAAATCAACACTCCTGCAGGTCTCACTGATTTTGAAGCCTGGATTCTCAACAAAAAATCACCCATTGACCCGAGGCCAATTCAGCCATTTATTCTGTGAGTTTGCTCTCTAGTCAAGACTAGTAATAGGATACTGTGACTAATGATTGGATTTAACCTGAAGAAATTCTTTCTTCCAAACACACTGTTATACAAACTGAGCAACCAGCATAGTTATACATGCAAATAAATATGAAGATAATCTTTCAAACAAATGACTGAAAATATGGTATATCTCAGTTACACTCTAGTTCATCTGACGCATTTTAAAGGTGTGCATACTCTATATATTATGAGGGGAGTGTTGGCTCAGCATTGCTTTCTTCTTTTGAAAGGAACTTTCTGAAAACAGACCCTGTTGTAACCAAGTCAGGCCTGCTTCTCTAAATGCCATTAACACCAGTCCAATATGTTTCACATGGTCTTCCCCTGCAGGGCTAAAAATAATGTTGTCTATGTAAGCTGCAGTAAAGTTTTAAACGGGGGTAAGACTATATCCATTAGTCTTTGAAAGGTTGTTGAGGCCCCATATAACCCAAAGGACATGTATGCAAATTGGAATAACCCCTTGAGAGTCATAAAAGCTATTTTTTCTTTAGCCTCTGGTTCCAAATGTATCTGACAGTAGGAGCCCTTTGTCAGATCTAGCAAGGTAAGGTAACTGGCTTGCCCTAGCCATTGTAACAATGCATCAACTCTGGGCATGGGACAGGTGTCAAATTTAGCCAATGCAAAACTGCCCGCTTCCATCAGGTCTGGGCACAAGTACAGGCTGATCTTGCCAGGGATTACAGGAGAACTTCATCTCCCATAGATTCAACATGCTGCCAAACTCTTCTTCAATCGCTCGGCACAGTTGAAAGTTGCCAAGGCTTGCCTGCTGCCCTTACAACCACAGTTTTGATCTCTATGGTGTGAGCAATCAGATGGGGAAACTCTGGATAGGAGGGGAAAATGACAGGGAATTCTTTTTGAGCTGCCTTATCTGCTATTTCTGAAAAATACTTAAATGCTCAGCTAGCTCAAGAGCAGGATGTTTGTGCACTTCATAGGGCCCTTGCCATTGTCCAAACAGGAGTAGGATGCCTTGTCCTGGTTGAAAAGTCCTTATTTTAACCTGTTTGCCATCTTGTTGCTTCTGCTCTGCCTTAATCTGGGATAAGGTCTCCCAAGCCAGTTGGGTAGCTTCCCATACGTATTCTTATGTTCAGGATACACTGCCCCAGGGATTTGGAATTGTCCTGTCCTTCTTCCCATTGCTCTCTCACTACGTAAATCCAAAACACCTTGTGTTCTGCGCTCATATAAGAGACCGAATATGAAAAATCCTGTAGATGCCGGAGGAGCCTCTCTTACTGCAAACATGAGTAGGTCCAGCAGTTGGGGTTATTTCTTAGGGCATTTAGTGATGAGCTTTCTCAGCATCCTTTTAAAAGCCCTGTGAAACCTCTCTACTAACCCATCAGTTTCGGGGGTTTTAAACGGAGGTATGGAGGGGCTTAACACCTATTCCACATTTCCACATCTGTTGCAGAGTTTGGCTATTGACATTAGTGCCTATCTGTTAAAATTTCTTTGAGAACCCCCACTCAGGAGAACAACTGTAACAACTGTCTGCCCTTCATTTGGAAGTAGAGAGCCTGCCCCGGATCTTGCCCTCTTGGTATGGCTGACACTAGGGCTTGTGTCAGGGTTCGGTCCTCATGTTGCCAGGTCTCTATTTATGTCTTAGACATACCTGCCAGTTCTAATAAGAGGTCAGTGTCCTCACTTTGAACTTCAACCTGTTTAAGCCAGAGGAAGATTCTCTAACCCTGACCAATGTTGCCAAAACAATACTTCTCTAGAGAGCATGGGTTCTACTCCAAATCTGAGCCTTCAGGTTTGTTCTCCTGCCCTCATTTGTACGAGGCAGCAAATGGCACAGTGTTTTGTTGTTTAGTTGTTAAGTCGTGTCCGACTCTTCGTGACCCCATGGACCAGAGCACGCCAGGCCCTCCTGTCTTCCACTGCCTCCCGGAGTTGGGTCAAATTCATGTTGGTAGCTTGGATGACACTGTCCAACCATCTCATCCTCTGTCGTCCCCTTCTCCTCTTGCCTTCACACTTTCCCAACATCAGGGTCTTTTCCAGGGAGTCTTCTCTTCTCATGAGATGGCCAAAGTATTGGAGCCTCAGCTTCAGGATCTGTCCTTCCAGTGAGCACTCAGGGTTGATTTCCTGAGTGTTTTACATCTCCACAAATAAATTTGATCATTAAGTTTCTGGAAGGTATTTCCCTTCCAGCTCTCGAACTAGCGTATTCCCACATCTTGTATAAACCAATGCTATTTTCTTTTGTCCATTTACCCAATCACTTCCCAACCAAGAGGTTCCTTAAACCTGACCTGGGTTGCCTCCCAGGCATGTGTCCAAGCACATTCCATTATGGAGCAATCCCTCTTTACATGGCTCATCTGACTACATTATTATTATTATTATTATTATTATTATTATTTATTCAATTTATACCCCGCCCATCTAGATGTAAAACATACCAAGTTCTGAGAGGTCATGGGCTTCTCAGTATGCTGTCCAGAATAGGGTGGAATGCCTGGTTCAATAGTGATCAGGCAGAGAGAGTGCATGCTGGTTGGGGGCCCCTGTTCCTAGGCTTTAACCCTGCTGGTCTCACCCCTTCCAGGTCTTTGTGCTATGGCAGGGAAGACACCAAGGTCAACTCCAACTGCAGGCCAATACCTACTTGCTCACAACTGGACATGATAGACTTTGATTATGTGGCATAGAGGAAGCATTGAATTGTTGGATTTGTTCATGCACAGTATTAAAAAGAGCCTTGTGATGCAGTAGTTAAGTTATTTCTGCAGCAAAAATTCTGCTCATGGTCAGCACTGGATACCAACAGATCTGACACTGGCTCAAGGTTGACTCAGCTTTCCATCCTTCCAAGGTCCGTAAAATGAGTACTCAGCTTGCAGAGGGGTGTGTGTGTGTGTGAGAGAGAACATGTACCCTGTATAATTGAAAAAATTGGAAACTACCTAGAGTGCTTTAAGCACTATGGGAGGGGGATAATAGAAGCAACACACTTTTATTGTATACTCCCTCCATGAAGCAGATGATCCTCCAAGAAGTGCTGTTCTTTCCTTCTTTGTTAGACTTACAACTATTTTTATTGGATCCATATTTTTTATTTACAGATATGATATGAAATTTACACTTTGAAAGAAAGAAAATGGGTGTCTATCCTTTGTTGTTGTTAAAAAATACCCTTCAATAAATTTACATACACCACACTGACTGCCAAAAGGACGCTGCTTTTTCTTCATGGAAAACTCTTTGCTTAAATGATCAGCATGTTGTGCTAGGCAATGATATACGTATGTGCCCACAAAAAAGAAAGAAACATGATGTTGCTACCAGGAAATAGACATAAAAACAAGTCAGATTTTGGGGGCATGGGTATCAGAACTAGACAAAAAGAGATGTGCATTCTTCATAGAAAGGTATAAAATGGCACACATGAGCTGGAAAAAATGTGCAATGTCACAGTACCCAAGACACGAGTACAAAAAGGACTAACCTATTCTTAAGGGGCAAATATTGGTTGCCTAAGTGATTCTAAACTTGTCTTCAGGAATGTCCTGCAATACCCATGGTAGTTTGGAACAGAAATCATCATGTTTGTGAGCAATTCTGGTTGAAGCTCTGATTTCTGTTGCATTTTTTTCATAGAAAAAACTCTCGCTCTTACAACATCATTGGGTTGTTGCTTCCATTGTACTTCTAGGGCAGTGGTTCCCAATCTTGAGGCCCAGAAGCCTTCTCCACTAGCTGTGCTGGCCAGGAATTCTGGAAGTTGTAGTCTGGGGATCTACAGTTGGGTACCATTGTTCCAGGAGAACAAGAGCCTTTGGAAAGGCCCTGTCAAGTAACATTCTTCTTATGTTATTTTAAAAATCTCATACCGTTTCCCCGAAAATAAGACCTAACCTGAAAATAAGCCCTAGTGTGATTTTTCAGGATGCTTCTAATATAAGCCCTACCCCAAAAATAAGCCCTAGTAAAACCCCACCCTTCTCCATTGTGCAGCAACCAGAAGATGACATAACTGTATTTGAATAAATGTAGATTGTTGTACATGAAAAAAATAAAACATCCCCTGAAAATAAGCCCTAATGCGTTTTTTGGAGCAAACATTAATATAAGACCCTGTCTTATTTCCGGGGAAACACGGTACTTGGAACCTGGTTGTCTTATTTTTTAAAAAAAGGCAGAGGGGAATGGCAGAATTTTATCTCACCATCTTTCAGAAGCTCTAGCTTATTTGCTTGGAAATGTCCAGACTCTATTCCAAAAGATTAGCCTCAAACCACGAATTTGATGGAAAATTCAGGATGAATTTTGTTAAAGAGTTTGGGATGATGTACACCATGGGCAGTTTAATCCTTATTCTTCCAGCACTGAGGGTGGGCGGGCAGGGAATGCTGAAAAGTGCTGTGCATCTCAAGATGCTTTTCCTTGCACTGGAGTGTGGGAAGATTCATGTATACAAATCTTCCTCATAAGTATAAAATCAGGGCAACTGAAACAGAAAAACTGATAATACGAGGCAGGTAAAGCATTTAAAAACTCCTCCTCTTACATGGGTCTTCTCTACTTCAGAATTCATTCCTCGCAACTGCCGCATATGGATACATGCAACACACACATCTCTCTATACAGGCATTGCTGAAACCTAAATATATGCAGAGGTTTTCAGAATATGTACATTTATTGAGAATTAACTGATTCAGTAATTCCTAATTCACTGGACCACAGTATAATTTCAAGTGGCCTGTCAAGGAAAATGCTGTACATTTGTTCTTGAAAGGAAAAAAAACAAACTGAAAACAAAACAAAACCACTGTTCCTGCACAGACACCACTTAGATGCATGAGAGAAAAAGAAAAATTGGGTGGGGAGGGAAGCATGACAAAGTAGCATCATGGGTTTTCAGGTCTTAACCCACGACAAATCACATCCGTTCTGAAAAACAGGGGCTTCACTCAGATGTAACGTATTTTTCGCTCCATAAGACACACCTGACCATAAGATGCAGCTAATTATGGAGCGAAAAATAAGGTACTTTGGAGGTATTTGCCTTTTTGCCTTCGGAGGTCTGCAAGGGCTCCCTCTGATGTCGGTGGAAAGCCGTCGGAGACCTCCTGGGGGTCCCCTGCCGCCGCGATCGGACCCCCAGGAGGTCTCCAAGGGTTTTCCCCCGACATCGGAGGGAGCCCTTGCAGAAGTGTACTCGCTCCATAAGACGCACACACTTTCCCCCCCACTTTTTTTGGGGGGGAAAGTGTGTCTTATGGAGTGAAAAATACGGTACTTGGGAAGCTCTAAGTATGTGCAGAATTAGCAACTTCAATAAAACATAGAAAGAACTGGCTTTAATTCAGAGGGCTGCCTTCTGACAATTAAGTTGTTGTTGGCCAGAAGACAAACAGAAACTCTTTGTGGGTATGAAGTGTACATGCATTACTATAAAAACTGTCTAGGAATGACAAACAAAATCCAGTGAAGATCTGCAAACGTTAAATATGAATCGTATAATGAAGTTCTAGCTGGTTCTAATACCGCAGCAAAATATATTATCCATGCTTATTTCATGATTCCATATATGAACTTGCAAAGTATTTACAGTTTACTCAGATCATTCTGGAGAATAACATTCATGTGTCTCCCTCAGAATTGTAGCAATCTGTACCAAAGATGGTGCTCAGTCAGCCAAGATGACAACAAGGACCTGGCAATGCCATTTAGATTCTTGTTGTTGTTTAGTCGTTAAGTCGTGTCCAACTCTTCGTGACCCCATGGACCAGAGCACACCAGGCCCTCCTGTCTTCCACTGCCTCCCGGAGTTGGGTCAAATTCATGTTGGTAGCTTCGATGACACTGTCCATCCATCTCGTCCTCTGTCGTCTCCTTCTCCTCTTGCCCTCACACTTTCCCAACATCAGGGTCTTTTCCAGGGAGTCTTCTCTTCTCATGAGATGGCCAAAGTATTGGAGCCTCAGCTTCAGGATCTGTCCTTCCAGTGAGCACTCCGGGTTGATTTCCTTCAAAATGGATAGGTTTGTTCTCTTTGCAGTCCAGGGAACTCTCAAGAGTCTCCTCCAGCACCACAATTCAAAAGCATCGATTCTTCGACAGTCAGCCTTCTTTATGGTCCAGCTCTCACTTCCACACATCGCTACTGGAAAAATCATAGCTTTGACTATGAGGACCTTTGTCGGCAAGGTGATGTCTCTGCTTTTTAAGATGCTGTCTAGGTTTGTCATCGCTTTCCACCCAAGAAGCAGGCGTCTTTTAATTTCGTGGCTGCTGTCTCCATCTGCAGTGATCATGGAGCCCAAGAAAGTAAAATCTGTCACTGCCTCCATATCTTCCCCTTCTATTTGCCAGGAAGTGATGGGACCAGTGGCCATGGTCTTAAGTTTTTTTGATGTTGAGCTTCAGACCATTTTTGGCGCTCTCCTCTTTCACCCTCATTAAGAGGTTCTTTAATTCCTCCTCACTTTCTGCCATCAGAGTGGTATCATCTGCATATCGGAGGTTGTTGATATTTCTTCCGGCAATCTTAATTCCGGCTTGGGATTCCTCCAGTCCTGCCTTTTGTATGATGTATTCTGCATATAAGTTAAATAAGCAGGGGGACAATATACAGCCTTGTCGTACTCCTTTCCCAATTTTGAACCAATCAGTTGTTCCATATCCAGTTCTAACTGTTGCTTCCTGTCCCACATATAGATTTCTCAGGAGATAGATAAGGTGGTCAGGCACTCTCATTTCTTTAAAAACTTGCCATAGTTTGTTGTGGTCCACACAGTCAAAGGCTTTTGCGTAGTCAATGAAGCAGAAGTAGATGTTTTTCTGGAACTCTCTGGCGTTCTCCATAATCCAGCGCATGTTAGCAATTTGGTCTCTAGCTCCTCTGCCCCTTCGAAATCCAGCTTGTACTTCTGGGATTTCTTGGTCCACATACTGCTGAAGCCTACCTTGTAGGATTTTGAAAGCGTGTGAAATGAGTGCAATTGTACGGTAGTTGGAGCATTCTTTGGCACTGCCCTTCTTTGGGATTGGGATGTAGACTGATCTTTTCCAATCCTCTGGCCACTGCTGAGTTTTCCAAACTTGCTGGCATATTGAGTGTAGCACCTTAACAGCGTCATCTTTTAAGATTTTAAATAGTTCAACTGGAATGCCATCACCTCCACTGGCCTTGTTGTTAGCCATGTTTTCTAAGGCCCACTTGACTTCACTCTCCAGGATGTCTGGCTCAAGGTCAGTAACCACACTATCTAGGTTGTCCGGGACATTCAGATCTTTCTGGTATAATTCTTCTGTGTATTCTTGCCACCAATTCTTGATGTCTTCTGCTTCTGTGAGGTCCCTACCATTTTTGTCCTTTATCATGTCCATCTTTGCACAAAATGTTCCTTTAATATCTCCAATTTTCTTGAACAGATCTCTGGTTTTTCCCTTTCTATTATTTTCCTCTATATCTTTGCACTGTTCATTTAAGAAGGCCCTCTTGTCTCTCCTTGCTATTCTTTGGAAATCTGCATTCCATTTACTGTAACTTTCCCTATCTCCCTTGCATTTTGTTTCCCTTCTCTTCTCTGCTATTTGTAAGGCCTCGTTGGACAGCTACTTTGCTTTCTTGCATTTCCTTTTCTTTGGGATGGTTTTTGTTGCTGCTTCCTGTACAATGTTACGAGCCTCCATCCATAGTTCTTCAGGCACCCTGTCCACCAAATCTAGTTCCTTAAATCTGTTCTTCACTTCCACTGTGTATTCATAAGGGATTTGGTTTAGATTATACCTGACTAGCCCAGTGGTTTTTCCTACTTTCTTCAGTTTAAGCTTGAATTTTGCTATAAGAAGCTGATGATCAGAGCCACAATCAGCTCCAGGTCTTGTTTTTGCTGACTGTATAGAGCTTCTCCATCTTTGGCTGCAGAGAGCATAATCAATCTGATTTTGGTATTGCCCATCTGGTGATGTCCACGTGTAGAGTCGCCTCTTGTGTTGTTGGAAAAGAGTGTTTGTGATGACCAGCTTGTTCTCTCGACAAAACTCTATTAGCCTTTGCCCTGCTTCGTTTTGAACTCCAAGGCCAAACTTACCTGTTGTTCCTTTTATTTCTTGACTCCCTACTTTAGCATTCCAGTCCCCTATAATGACAAGAACATCTTTCTTTGGTGTCAGTTCTAGAAGGGGTTGTAATTCTTCATAGAATTGGTCAATTTCAGCCTCTTCCACATCGGTGGTTGGTGCATAAACTTGGATTACTGTCATGTTGAAAGGTCTGTCTTGGATTCGTCTTGAAATCATTCTATCATTTTTGAGATTGTATCCCAATACAGCTTTTCCCACTCTTTTGTTGACTATGAGGGCTACTCCATTTCTTCTACGGGATTCTTGCCCACAATAGTAGATATGATAATCGTCTGAATTGAATTCGCCCATTCCCGTCCATTTTAGTTCACTGACGCCCAGGATGTCAATGTTTATTCTTGCCATCTCCTGTTTGACCACATCCAGCTTACCAAGGTTCCTAGATCTTACATTCCAGGTTCCTATGCAGTATTTTTCTTTGCAGCATCGGACTTTCCTTTCACTTCCAGGCGCGTCCGCAGCTGAGCGTCCTTTCGGCTTTGGCCCAAGCTTCATTAGCTCTGGAGCTACTTGTCCTTGTCCTCCGCTCTTCCTCAGTAGCATGTTGGACACCTTCCGACCTGAGGGGCTCATCTTCCAGCGTCATATCTTTTAGCCTTTTGTTTCTGTTCATGGGGTTTTCTTGGCAAAGATACTGGAGTGGCTTGCCAGTTCCTGCTCCAGGTGGATCACGTTTAGTCAGAACTCTCCACTATGACCTCTCTATCTTGGGTGTCCCTGCACGGCATAGCCCATAGCTTCTCTGAATTACTCAAGCCCCTTCGCCACGACAAGGCAGCAATCCGTGAAGGGGGCCATTTAGATTACATCTTCCTTTATCAAGAGGAGAATCCTTCTGATGAAGTGTGACACCACCACTGCTTGTGGCAAAAGAACTTACTGTATTTCCAGAGTCAGTCTGAAGTCCCCATGTATCAATAAATTCATTTCCAAGCAGCTTAATCATTGTGATGATGTCCAACAGAAACAAGCTGAGAATCTCAACAAAATTAACCAACAACGCCATGAATAGGAACTCAGCGATGAAAAGAAACAACTTCAGAAGGCAGAGAATTGATTAAATTAATAATAATAATAATGTATACTGTTCTGATTCACTCAATAATTCTCTCTACACATCTCAGTTTGCAGATACTCTAGCTTGCTTCTGTGGCCTTTACTTTTGGAGTATACTATTCCATTTTGCAAACATGAAAATTATTTGATTCTGAAGATACTGTTTTGAGAAGTCCTCATTCAACAGGAACTAGTTAACCGAGTTCCATTAAAGGCAAACCAGTGGAACTGAAATACTTATTTATGTACTTAGAGAAATGTTAAATAAATTACAATTTCTTCATTTGTAGGCATCTCTTTTCCCCCATGCTTTTATCCACTTTTTTTTTTAAATAATTAACTAACAGATGGTCACCTAAGGCAGTGGTTCTTAACCTTTTTGAAAGAATCGCCCCCTTGAGCCATTGAGGAAGTTATCATTGCCCCCCTCCCGCGGCGGCGGTGGCACGGGCACCGGATCCGCTGCCAGCATCAGCTGTTCTGATCCGCCTGCCGGATCCGCTGCCAGCACCGCGGCTGCAGCCGCCTTCTCAGGTTTGGCTCGCTCCATTGCCCCCATATCGCCCCCCTTCTGTTCCTTCGCCCCTGTGTTGCCCCTTTTTGTTCCATCACCCCCCTGAAAAATGAAATCGCCCCCTGGGGGGGGCGATATCGCCCAGGTTAAGAACCACTGACCTAAGGTCCTATGGTGGTGGATACAAAATCAAATAGCTCTAGTGGTAGGTAACTTTTGTTTCAGAGGGAAACAGCTTTTCTGTCAAATCACCTCTGAAATTATTGCAACAAATCAGTTTATAAAGTTTGCAAAGGCAGTATGCAAAGTCAATGTTTTATTACAATGTCATTACAATATTTACATTAGACTTCCACTATTTAAAAAAACAGATAATGTTCCAGATAGCCAAATATCAACCCAATTTCTCCTTCCAGCCTGGACAATTCCATGACTGCCAAAGGATTGTCAGGAAGAGTGACTGCTAATCAATTGCCTCCAATATGTCCTGATGGCTTTCACAATCCTATTTGCTGGCATTTTATTAAAACCAGGCATGGCCCTTCATGCGCTACACATAGTTTTAAGAAAACCCTGAAGAAGTGATGGTGGACATATTCTTTGGTCATTATGTAATTCATAGCATTAGCCTGGTAATTTGAAAATTTATAACACAATAGTGGTGGAGAAAAAAGGGGTATAAAAATATCACTGGTTATCAGAGTTACAAAGAGCATAAAGCAAAATGACTGATTGCTGCTCTACTATGATAACAATTTCTGATAATTATACAAACTATGGTATTGTATAAGACCTTTATTTGACTGTCACAAAGCAGTGAGCATTATTCACACTTGATCAGCTGTCAAAATGCTTCCTGAATCACCATGTTAAGAGTAACCATCAAGTATCACAGAAATGGCTTCCACAGCATTTTCCCCCATGCCTTCAGCAGCAACATCTTTTTTCCCCCCTGCTCCCACCTTCCTTTTTTTAACATCCACCCTGAGGAAGATTTCTTCGAAACCTGATAGCTAATCCACTGCTTGTAACAGCTGGGTTGTTCTACTAAAGACATCATGCTTCTACTACGGTTTCGATTTTCTCAACAAGGCTATCTGCAATTTTTATTAATTACTGATACTGACAGGTAATGCAACTGTGAAACAGATTTTCTCTGCAAGTTCTATAGTCCAGAAAGGCAGACCAGGGGTTGGTGTGATGGCGGAATCCTAATATTAACCATTTGCAATACATAATCCCATGTCTTTAAGGTGCTTAAATTAACTAGCTTACAGCAGAACTACAAACAGTGGGTGAAACAAATTAGCAAAACTGATATAAAGATAGTTTAAGGAATAATCTCAAGGTGCCACCACGCTACGGAATGTCTACTGGGAGTTATAAACCAGCTGTTGTTCCAAATGATCTCTTGTAGTTGATGATGCTTATGACAGAAGCACTATGATTTATAACACCCCAACCTGCTTGCTCTGGAATATGTCATCGTTTTCATAGCAATTTGAGGTCA
Source organism: Intellagama lesueurii (assembly GCA_037013535.1). NCBI lineage: Eukaryota > Metazoa > Chordata > Lepidosauria > Squamata > Agamidae > Intellagama > Intellagama lesueurii. The sequence continues at coordinate 183,927,418 of JBAJHW010000002.1, forward strand.
ACCAACTTATTGTGTACAAAAGAGGATAAACAAAAATGTAAGTAAACAAACCTGAATACAACTGTGAACCCCAACTAAATGTGACCCAGTGGTTGACATCTTGTTGCACAGCATAGTGTGCTGCATTAGAGCAGGCCTACTGAATCAGTAGGGACTTGGTAAATCAACTCCTCTGTAGGTTCCATTTATTCAAATGTGCCTACTCTAGTTGTGACTTAAGAGCAGGCCCATTTGAATCAATAGAATTTTAATTGACTCAGCAAATCCCCACTGATTCAGTGGCTCTGCTCTACTGTTACTTACTATGCTAAGCAACAAGATTTCAACAACTGTATGAGTGCAATTTATATAAGTGTTGACTCACTATTCCATAATTGATTCAATGGGTTTAACTTCATTAGGGCTAGCAATTGGATTAAGGACATAATTGGATACTGGCTGAAATCCTGTTGCACCATTATGCAAACAGTGTAACTTCTGGACCCATATTGCTGCAAACTAAGTAATCTCTGTAGACATTATCTGCTGCACAGAGTAACACAACTCAGCATGCAAGAGATTAAACTTATTCTTAATTTACAGCTATTTGTGTTTAAAACTTACGATTTCTGTAACTGTTCAACAGGATTTCAGCCAATATATTATTGCTGCTGTACCCTTTGATGATAATCAAATGCTATGCATATGTAGACACTGTTTCCCTCTTATATACTTCCCTATATAATTTTAGCACATGAAAAGGGCCACTACCCTGCTAGAATTCCAGATGATCCTTGGTTAGGTACCTTGCAATTTGTGCTATTCATTTCATAGTTTCAAGTTTTGTTTTCATTACAGCATCTTAAATACCAAATACCTCTCCTGGTTCATTCACCGTTAGTTAAATATATTCACATTTGTCATGATGGTAAGACAGACTAGTTTCTTTTATTTATCATTATATAGTCCCTCCATTACCACATACACTCCCCCAAATATGGGAAAACATTCATCAGCCTGTATATGTAAATACAGTTTAAACATTCTTATGGGCAGAAAGCCCCTCTCCAGCTTTACTTAGGCAACAAGAGAATGATCTTCCACGAAAGCTACAAGCATTTTTTCAACTCTTTCCCATCTACCCATAAAAAACTATAGAAACTTAAGATCTTTTTCAGATCTGATATGAAGATATCAGCTCCTGCATCAGATAGGTCATTGAGATTAGGCAAAAACAAGCCTGTTTTCTCAGAGGTAATTAAAATATGTGACAGACAGTGCACACCAATTTCATTACAATGGGATACCATTTTTATGTTAACGTGCTTTCGTATTTTTTCCATTTCTTCAGGCTTTTGGTCTTTTCCCCAAACATGTTTTGGCAATAATGAAGACCAAATTATAATAACATTGGGGAGTGCTCTTCTAAGAATGCCCAAGTCATTTTTCATTGCCATAAGAAATGAAGTGTGATTACCAGGCAGCAGGTCATCTTCTCCAACATGAATTATTATAATGGACGGAGGAGAGCGGAGATGATAAATCTCATGCAGAAGAGGCAAGATTTGTTCCCACCTCATTGCCTGTACCCCATGCCAATACACATGTGCCCTTGAAGGCGGGATGCCCAACTGCAATCCATGTGGTTGACTTTCTGCTCTTTTCTTTGAAGTCAAAATTACAGAATTGCCGCATATCCAGACTTCCTTTGGAACAGGTTGCAGGCTTCCAGTATCTGAAAGTAAAATGCCTGATTAATTCAACTCCTTCAGTTTGAATTGCGTATAAGCTTATCACTCCTATATATGCTTACTATTCTAGTTCTAAAGCAGAAATTAATATATAATTATCTATAAGCTACATAATTTTAATCAGCTGTGTTTCAAAACCAAAATCAAGAAGGAGCAAGTCAGTTGTACTTTTAGGTCAGATTTTATTAATATGTGTCTGAATTAGAAATTGTCAGAAGCCTGTTAATATCAAAAGTTTTTGCAGGGCAGGGGAAGCAACTGAGGGAATTGTGTAATGGAATAAATGGAGCAGTTCAACTCAGTCAGAAAGACGAACTAAGGGAGAGGGTAGTCATAAGCAAGATTGTTTTCTTCCATCACATGGTCTCATTTCCAGGAGCAGGTGAAGGAAAGATCCTTCTTCTTCTTCTCAACCCAAGCCAATGCTGCCACAAGACAAGCAAGGGTTGGCCTGGAGAACTAGCCTCAGCCCCACCACTCATTCATCTAGGTCTTAAAAGCAGCTGTCTAGATCAGTACTTCTCAGCCAGTCTATCAGATGTTCTGGGAACCTTGAGACTACAGTCCAAAATATCTAGAAGACCAAATGTTGGCAACAACTGGACAAGACAGGCTAGCAAGGAAAGTAACAGGAAGAGAACTACCTGTCATCTTGAGATCAGTGTGTGTACATGGCCATAAGAAAAGTAGTTCACTCTGACTTGAACTGGAGAGAGCACAATACCACTTTCCTTTACCATTCCTATTAATCTGCCTTTATAGGAACTAGCTTCCTCAGGCAGGCTCTCCCAATAAAGAGATGACCATATTAGAGCTAATTTGCAAAGTCTACCTAATTGCCATTTACCGTGTTTCCCCGAAAATAAGACAGGGTCTTATATTAATTTTTGCTCCAAAAAACACATTAGGGTTTATTTTTAGGGGATGTTTTATTTTACAGTCATGTCATATTCAGGTTGCTGCACAATGGTGGAGGGTGGGGTTTCACTTAACTAAGGCTTACTTTTGGGGAAGGGCTTATATTACGAGCATCCTGAAAAATCATACTAGGGCTTATTTTCAGGTTAGGTCTTATTTTCCGGGAAACAGGGTAGTATGACCAAAACATCAAATTCTAAACACACTTAGCAGCTAACTCTGGTCATATGTTGTTTTTGAAAGTACAGTGGTGCCTCGACTTACGACCGTCCCAACATACGACCATTTCGAGTTGCGACCAGCTCTGGCTGCAAAATTTGCTTCGACTTGCAGCCGGAGCTTTGACTTGCGACAGGAAAAAGGCAGGGAAAAAAGGTGGGGAATTCAAATGAGGGCTAACCCTTGGTCAGCGAAGAGCTTCTTTGTAGCTCTTTTGCCCCAGCGGTTAGAGTGAGTGCGTCGGAGGAGGCTTCGGGACTGCCTGGAGCTGCTTTCTGCTCCTGAGTAAGTACATTTACTTTGTTTTCAAGGGTGGGTTGGGGGGGGGGGTTATGTTTCTGTGCTGTGATGTTTTTTGTGTTTTGGTGTGTTTTTCCCCCAGCCCCATGGCGTTCTGCTGGGGCTGGCTGTGTGTGTGTGTGGGGTTTGTTTTTTTCCCAGCCCCATGGCGTTCCGCTGCGCCTGGCTGTGTGTGGGGTTTTTGTGTTTTTTCCCCCAGCCCCATGGCATTCCGCTGGGGCTGGCTGTGTATGTGTGGGGTTTTCGAGGCTTTTAGCCAATGCAATAAACTTAAACTTGTGGGGGTTTTGAGTTTTTCCCCAGCCCCATGGCGTTCTGCTGCGCCTGGCTGTGTGTGGGGGGGTTGTGTTTTTTTTTCTCCAGCCCCATAGCGTTCTGCTGGGGATGGCTGTGTTTTTGTTTTGTTTTGGTGTGTTTGTTTTTCGGCCCCAGCACATTCCTATGGGGCTTGCAGTGTTTTATTTTTATTTTTATTATTTTTTGGTGTTTTCCCCCCCGGCTGGAATGGATTAATGGGGTTTTAATGTATTCCTATAGGAAATGGTGCTTTGACTTACGACCATTTCGAGTTACGCCCATCTTCTGGAACGGATTATGGTCGTAAGTCGAGGCACCTCTGTATTCTGTTCTCCCTCTAATGTTTTTGCTTAAGACTCCTATGGAATTGGGTTCAGAAAGTGAATACAATGTCACATTCCACTGATATCCGACGAAAATCTGCATTAATTGTTGTGACTTGCACCTGTTATTGACTTCTAAAGTAGAAAAAAAAAATCTTCTACAGCAGATAAGCTAAGTGGCAAGATTTTTAGATGGATGAAAGACTGAAGAGAAATTCAGTAACATAAAATAGCAAAACAAATAAAAGAATCAAATTTTCTTGAAAATAAACTTATGCAAAATGGAACACAGAATCATACATTGGAGGGAAATATGAGAAAGATCATTCCTTTACAGCCTAAAACATGAATTGCTGGATACATCAGTAGTTTAGGTAGTTGGCTGCAGAGCCAGAGGTTGGGACTTCAATTCCTCACTGTGCCTCCTTGACAGGGGCTGAACTCAATGATCCATAGGGTCCTTTCCAGCCTGGCAGTTCTAAGATGATGATGATGATGACTGTGTTCCTACACAGCTAGGAGCTTACATCCTGTGGTAGCAAGAAAGATAGAACCACCATTATCCATCCTCCCCTGTTATCAAACCACAACCATGGCATGAGATTGATGGAGGGGTGGCCAATGGTGTTAAAAGGAATAGCTAAAAGATGGCATGCTAGATTGTGAAGAGCATTCACACTACTTTCCCAGTAGAAAAAAAAATGAAGCCAGAGCCCTTCCTCATTTATCAGGCGCTTAACAATTTACTTATATGCTTCTATTTCTGAAACACATTCCCAGTGCTGTATCGCAAGCAGCTGCAAGCCAGGAGATAACAGCAAGCTATTCCCAATGGCTTCAGACACTACCTGAAGTAAGGAGGTGGCAATTTGTATCCCATATTACAAGACCCAGAGGAAGGAGGGACTAATGGGAGTACCTCACATGGGCAAGCGTGACAGGCAAGACAAAGTCATAGAATGGTAGAGCTAGGAGGGAACCTTAGGGTCATTTAGTCCAGCTAAAACATCCCTAACAGATGGTAATCCAATCTCCACTTATGAATCTCCAACCATGATGAATTTACCAGCTCCTGTTGCACTGCTGAACACTTCTTGCTGTTGAGAAGTTCTTCCTAATGTTTAATAGAAATCTTATTTCTTGTAATACTTGTTCAGGTCCTACCCTCTGGATGCAAGTTTTCTCCATCTTCCACAAGAGTCATTCATGTATTTGGAGATGACTACCATATCACCTCTAATTCTTCTATTTTCTAAGCTAAACATACCCAGATCTTTCAACTGTTTCTTGCAGTGCTTGGTTTCCTGACTATTAAATCACTTGTCATCTATCTCTGGAGATGTTCCAGCTTTTCAGTATTCAGATTTAATGGGCATGCCCTCCACACTCTCATTTGAGTAATTTATAACAATGTTGAACAACACTGGGCCCAGGACAGAATTCGGTGGTGTTTTTCATCCATGTTGATGGGGAAACATACAGTCATGGCCAAAAATATTGGCACCCTTGCAATTCTGTCAGAAAATGCAACCCTTCTCGCAGAAAATTGTTGCAGTTGCAAATGTTTTGGTACTCACATGTTCATTTCTTTGGTTTGCGTTGGAACAACACAAAAAAACAGAGAAGTAAAACCTGATACAATCCCACACAGAAACCCAAAAATGCACTGGCCAAAATTATTGGTACCCTGTCTAAATTGTAAGAAATAATTGCTTTTCAAGCATGTGATGCTCCTTTAATTTGTATTTAGACACACCTGTCGCAAGTAAGAGGTGTGGGCAATATAGTAATCACACTTGCAACCAGTTAAGATGGAGAAAGGTTGACTCAACCTTTGTGTTGTGTGTGACACTAAGCATGGAGAAAAGAATGAAGTATAAAGAGTTGTCTGTGGATTTGAGAGAAAAATTGTGGAAAAACATCGACAATCTCAAGGCTACAAGTCCATCTCCAGAGATCTTAATGTTCCTGTGTCCACTGTGTGCAATATCATCAAGAGGTTTACAGCCCATGGCACTGGAGATAACCTCCCTGGACGTGGACAGAAGAGCAAAATTACTGAAAAATTACAATGAAGGGTTGTTCGAATGGTGGATACAGAACCCAGATTAACTTCCAAACAAATTCAAGCTGATCTGCAGACGCAGGGTACAACAGTGTCAGCTCGCACTATCCGTTGCCATCTGAATGAAAAGGGACGCTATGGAAGGAGACCCAGGAGGACACCACTGCTGACACAAAGGGATTAAAAAGCAAGACTGGAGTATGCCAAAACTTATGTGACAAAACCACAATCCTTCTGGGAAAACGTACTGTGGACAGATGAGACAAAAGTAGAGCTTTTTGCTCAAGGACATCATGGCACTGTTGACAGAAAAAGAAATGAGGTATTCAAAGAAAAGAACACAGTCCCTACAGTCAAACATGGCAGAGGTTCAAAGATGTTTTGGGGTTGCTTTGCTGTTTCTGGCACTGGATGCCTTGACTGTGTGAACGGTATCATGAAATCTGATGATTACCAAAGAATTTGGGGGCGCAACGTAGTGGCCAGTGTCAGAAAGCTGCGTCTCCACCAGAGGTCATGGGTCTTCCAGCAGGACAATGACCTGAAACACACTTCAAAAAGCACTCAGAAATGGTTACAAACAAAGCACTGGAGAGTTCTGAAATGGCCAGCAATGAGTCCAGATCTGAATCCCATAGAACAGAGGTCGTCAACCCCCGGTCCGCAGCCCGGTGCCGGTCCGTGGCCTGAGCTGGACTGGGCCGCGAAGACAGACCTCCCGCCCTCCCCAGCAAGCACTCCCCTCCCCACAGCTGCTTTGCGCACGTGCACGCGTGCCAGCACCAGCGCTCCCCCACCCCTTCACACATGCACCTGAGTGCCCACACAAAGGGGTGGGTGAGCGCGCGGGCGGGTGTGCAGACATCCCTGCGCATGCACGAAGGGGTGGGGGAGTGCTCACGCCGGCGGGCGCTCCCCCACCCCTTCGCGCCCGCGCCCGAGAGAGCACACGCACCCGCGCGCACCTGCGGGGGCCCCCCCACCTTCCTTGGAGGCTCAGCGGGTCCGCGGTCCCAAAAAGGTTGGGGACCGCTGCCATAGAACACCTGTGGAGAGATCTCAAAACAGCACTTGGGAGAAGGCATCCTTCAAATCTGAAGGCCCTGAAGCAGTTTGCAAAAGAAGAGTAGTCCAAAATTCCAGTAGAGAGGTGTAAGAAACTCATTCATGGTTACAGGAAGGGATTGATTTCAGTTATTTTTTCCAAAGGGGTTGCTACCAAAAATTAAGTTAAGGGTGCCAATAATTTTGGCCAGTGCATTTTTGAGTTTCTGTGTGGAATTGTATCAGATTTGACTTTTCTTCTCTGTTTTTTTGTGTTGTTCCAACGCAAACCAAAGAAACATGTGAGTACCAAAACATTTACAACTGCAACAATTTTCTGCGAGAAGGGTTGCATTTTCTGACAGAATTGCAAGGGTGCCAATATTTTTGGCCATGACTGTAGATAAGCACTCTTTGGGTACAGACTATCAAATGGCTATCATTTAATCACTGTTAAATTAATCATCTAACAGTTACACCGTCCAGCTCACATTTTACCAGCTAGGCTACAAGAATATAATGGGGCATCCTGTCAAATCAAGATACACATCTACAGACTTCTGATCTACCAAGCTTGTGACTCAATTGAAAAATACGCAGAAAGATTATGCTCCTTCTAAGTAATAACTACATGCTTTTCAAAGTACTCATAAATGAGCTATTTAATAATCAGTTCTTGATACTGATGTCACAATGACCAGTCAGTAGTTGCACAGATCCTCTTTCTTTTCCATTGTTGAAGTCAGGAACATTTGTCCATTTCCCCAAGAATTCTCAAAGGTTCTAGACTGAGAATCTGAGATGTCATCTGTAAGTTCCTTTAGTACCCCTGGATGGAGTTCAATCTGGCCCTGGATATTTGAATTCAGTTAACCTAACTAGGTATTCCCATACCATGTCTTTACCTATCACAGTTAGCAGCCCCCTCACTGCATCATTTTCTTCTTATTTTTGCCAAGTTAAGCACTATTGATTTTTTTGGAGATGATGGATGGAAAGTTCTTTCACCTTCTCTCCACTACTTTAGCATCTCTCCTTTTTTCCATGCAGTAGTACTACTGCTTCTTTACACTTCTTCTTGATCCAAATGTAGCCCAAACCCACCTTTAAACATATTTTCTTGTAAACCTGAATTCACTCTCCCTACAAATATTGGTGACTACGCAAAAGCCTTTGACTGTGTGGACCACAGCAAACTATGGCAAGTTCTTAAAGAAATGGGAGTGCCTGACCACCTTATCTACCTCCTGAGAAATCTATATGTGGGACAGGAAGCAACAGTTAGAACTGGATTATGGAACAACTGATTGGTTCAAAATTGGGAAAGGAGTACGACAAGGCTGTATATTGTCTCCCTGCTTATTTAACTTATATGCAGAATACATCATGCGAAAGGCTGGACTGGATGAATCCCAAGCCGGAATTAAGATTGCCAGAAGAAATATCAACAACCTCAGATATGCAGATGATACCACTCTGATGGCAGAAAGTAAGGAGGAATTAAAGAACCTCTTAATGAGGGTGAAAGAGGAATGTGCAAAAAATGGTCTGAAGCTCAACATCAAAAAAACTAAGACCATGGCCACTGGTCCCATCACCTCCTGGCAAATAGAAGGGGGGGATATGGAGGCAGTGACAGATTTTACCTTCTTGGGCTCCATGATCACTGCAGATGGTGACAGCAGCCACAAAATTAAAAGACACCTGCTTCCTGGGAGGAAAGCGATGACAAACCTAGACAGCATCTTAAAAAGCAGAGACATCACCTTGCCGACAAAGGTCCGCATAGTCAAAGCTATGGTTTTTCCAGTAGTGATGTATGGAAGTGAGAGCTGGACCATAAAGAAGGCTGACCGCCAAAGAATTGTTGCTTTTGAATTGTGGTACTGGAGGAGACTCTTGAGAGTCCCCTGGACTGCAAGGAGAACAAACCTATCCACTCTGAAGGAAATCAACCCGGAGTGCTCACTGGAAGGACAGATCCTGAAGTTGAGGCTCCAATACTTTGGCCATCTCATGAGAAGAGAAGACTCCCTGGAAAAGACCCTGATGTTGGGAAAGTGTGAAGGCAAGAGGAGAAGGGGACGACAGAGGACAAGATGGATGGACAGTGTCATCGAAGCTACCAACATGAATTTGACCAATCTCCGGGAGGCAGTGGAAGACAGGAGGGCCTGGTGTGCTCTGGTCCATGGGGTCATGAAGAGTCAGACACGACTTAACGACTAAACAACAACACAAATATTGGCAACTCATTTGTACTCTTCATCAGTGATCTGTCCCTACTTCGATTTCTTAGGCATGTCTCTTTTAAATCTCAGCTCCTCTGAAATGCCTTATGCAGCCATCTGTTTCTTTAGAAGCTTCCTGTGTTGTTGTTTTTGCACTGGAATTTTCTGCAATTGTGTGTTCAATATCTGTCATTTAGGAATTCCCCATCTGTCTGTCATGAATACCGTCATTGGAAATTTCAAACATGAGATCTTACTCAGTATTTCCTTAGGTTTACTGAAATTAGATTTGTTAAAGTCCAGAATGTGTGCCTAATTATGTTTGGCTTTCCCCTTCCTCAGCATAACGAATTCCAAGAGGCTTCCACTACAAACACCTTCCTGTTGATGAAGATCCAGTCCAGAATATTTGATCCCCTTGTCATTTCTGCTTTCTGGAAAATGAAACTTCCAGCAAGGCAGTGAGGAATTACATTGTTGGTAGAGGTGGACACTCAGCAGATAACATGGTAGATGAAATTTCCCAATAGTACTTTAAAAAAAAAAGTTTGGTAATCTGATCTAGGGAAGCATCATCTAAGTTTTCAATTTGTAGCAGATTTCTATTTAAACACTCTTAATCGGACTTCCGTCCTCCAAGTCACTGATCTCCTTGCACATGAACACATCCTTTATAGTATAATGCTTCACACTAATGGAGTGGTATACCAACCTTCCTTCCTGTTCTGTCTATTGCTTTGAGCAATGTATATCCTTCAATTACTACATTCTAGTCAAAAGACCCATCAACCAAATTTAAGCAGCACCTATTAAATCATATTTGCCTTCCTGTGTTAAGCATTCAAGATCACATTTACTTCCCATGCTCTGAGGCATGGAGCATATCCTGTAGAAACACCTGAAACATCAAATCATTTCCTTCTGCTGCTTTCTGCTTGTTTTTCTTCTTTGCCTACTAGTAAGTTTCTATACCACTGTTCTGATGTTTTGTGTTATCACTGACACTCACATGTCCGAGTGCTATTCCGGAGAAGACAGTTAAGTCGTGTCTTCTCCGGAATACTGACACCCTTCTCTGCAGAATTCAGTTTAAAGTTTTCTTGATTAAGCAAACATTTTCCCCAACCACTGTCAGATGTGATCCAGCTTCTGTCAGAAGTACTTCTTCACTGAAGTGCAGACCCTGATCCATGCTGACCACTGAAGAGGATGAAGAAACTCAGATCTGTGTGTGCAACTGAGGGAAGGAACAACATACTTCCATAGGGGCAGGCACAGCAACCCCCAAGAGGGATAGAGAAGAAAGGTGGGGTCAGCCCTTGAAACTGGGAAGGCACTCTGAGGGAAAAGTGAGGCTTGGACTTCTGTTCCCACTGACTTTCAGGCTTGTTAACTTATTTCAAGACCACATCATTGTTTTATCTGAAGATGTGTGCTTGGACACATGAAAGTTTATGAAAAATAAAAACTACTTGGTCTTAAAGATGCTGCAAGACTTTTGGTTTCTCTTATGATTGTCCCTAACCCTCACTTGTGTGTTGCTGTTCTTGGGTACTGGCCACCCCACTGGCTCCCACAGCTCATGGTCCCAATGTCCATTTTTGTAGTGGAAGACCAGGTTTGTAATTTTTCATTGACAACAAAGTGCTTGGCCCACCATGGTCTGAATATTATATCGGGTCTCTGAGCCAAAATTATGGGGCTCCCCATCAGAGGTGGCAAGTATGGAGTGCAGCCCAGGTGAGGGTTCATACGGTCCACAAAGGAGGCAACAGCCTCCTGCTCCTGTCACTGCTCCTGTCTTCTTAGGCCACATTAGATATTACAACAGAATCACAGAATAATGGAGTTGGAAGGGAGTTTTAAGGCCACCGAGTCCAATCCCCTCCTCAATACAGGAATCCAAGTTAAAGTATATCTAACAGATGGCTAACTTTCTCTTTAATGTCTCCGGTGTTGGTGCACTCAACACAAGTTGTCCTGAGCATGAGAAATACGTTTTTGCTACATAGCAAGGATGCACCTAGTGACATTTTGTGCACATCTCAGGGTGCCCCCTGTGCCCAGCAGCAGTTGTATGCACTGGATGACTAGTTTTCTATCTTCTGCTACCCATGCCCTTAGACATGCCTGTCTGATTTGCATGCTGTGGATCCCTAATTCACTTGTACACTTTAGCCCAGCAAGCAGATGTCAATGGACATTCCCTGTGTTTATCCTCTAACCACCACATGCTTAGCCTCAGTGCCTCAAGATGCATTTCTAGATCTCAGTCCTATATTGATCCTGTTCCTATCATGATGCTGGCTCCTTTGCAGTTACAAGTGAGGGTTGTCAGACCTCCAGCCAATATCTAGGAGTAAGAAGAAATGTATTTCACCTGTGGTATCTGAATCAAGTGAAATATCTTGAGGGCATGTGTATATTAATTCATGTTTCCATAACAGCAAAGACTCTTCTGCTTTTCACTGAACCATGATGGGGTATATTTAAACCAACAATCTCCAGAACATGTTTGTGCCCAATTTCCATAGGATTCCCTTTCTTGTTGTTGGTTTTTTGCCTTTTCTCTGTGAACAAAAGTATTTTGTCTGTTTGGGAACAACGTACCCTCTAATTTTCAGCCTTGCTGGGCGCGATTCCACCCACCCCCTGCACTGGGTTCCACTGCATCTGGAACCGAATGCACAAAGAAGAGAGCTGTGCAGAGGGAAGGGGAGTCATTTGTGCGTGCACCCAGCTTAGTGGAAACCTTGTTTTGGACATTTGAAGTAGGAATCTTCTGAATGTGTTTGTACCTGTTTTAGTAGATGGCATCATGGAGTCCCCTGATTATTGCTAGTTTATGTCTTTCTTTCATAGCGGAGTGCAGGAAATATTTGAATCAGCCATCTCCTGAGTGTGTTGACACTTGCTTTATCAGGGCTTTGGTTCAGGGTACCTGTGGCTGCTACCTGGTGCTTTGCAATTCTCACAATTTTGGGAATTAGCAACATGCTCCTGCTTTGGCCTGTGCAGGTTGACTCTACAGTAATGCAATAACATAAAGCAGCATTGCTCTGTTGATGTTGTATCGATGGATCAAACGTAGAGAGAAACTAAATGCTAGACAAAGACTTGTCAAGACCATAAAACAATTCTCGTTTACTTCTGTCTTGCAGCAACATGAACATACACCATCCATCGCACATACTCTTATGAAAATGGCAATGTTTTACACTATCATTCATTTACCATACCACCTGGTCACTACTTTTACTAAATACCTCATTATCCGAGACGCTGCCTCACCCGACATACCTTTTGCTGATGGCACCGCCGTTATCACGGAGGACCGTTTCACGCTGACCGTCGTCGCCGTCGCCTCCTCCTCCTCGGTGTCCGAGAGGCGGGGGATAGGGTTGCGAGGGCCCTGCGGAGCCGCTCCGTTGGCGGCGCCTACGCTCCGCTCCGGGATGCCTGCCGCCGCCGCCATGGCTGCCGGGCCGAGCAAGCCGCTTTTCCCGGCGGCTACGACGGCCTCCAAAGCTTTCAACAGGGACGACTTGCAGGGCGCGTTCTTCGGGTCCGGCGGCTTGAGATCTTTCTTCTTTGTTATCTCGCAGGGGATAAGATTATCGAGATTGCGTCCTCGGCTAGGTAACATGGCGGAAAAGAGGGTTTCCTTTGGACAAGCCCAACTTTATCGGAAGTACAAGAAGGGGCTGTCGTCGGAGTCTCGCCTGTCTTTCGGGGCGAGGTCTCGTTGGGCCAGCGGTCCCGTCACACCGGAGGGGACACTGGCCTGAAGCCGAGGCAGCCAGCGGCCTCGAAAGCAGAGGCCAGGGACCAACTCCGTAGGGCCCTCCCAGACCGGCGTGGGAAGGCACCGCCCCGAGACTCCTCCGGGGCTCCGCTCCCCGCGGCTGCTGGTCTCACCTGCCGCTTCGGCAACGGCAGAGCCGGCCAGAGGCCCGCCTCTTCCCCAGCCCAGTTCCGCTTCGGGCACGCCTTCTCTTAGTTTTCTCCCGCCAGAGGTGGAAAAGGCCACGGGGAAGAGCTCCAGACACACCGCTCCCCTCCCTCCCAGCCGCTTCGGGCCGTCCCCGAAAGGAGGCAGCCGCCCGGCTCTGGGCCGTGGCCTCGGAAACCCGCCTGGCAGCAGCGAGGCCCCCGGGTCTAACCCGAAGCCGAGTCCTTCGGGAAGGCCGCCGCCGCCCTCCGATTCAGAGACTGAGCCCGCTCAGCCACCGTAGCGAAGCAATCTTCATCCAAGTCCCTCGTGCAGCGCTTGCTCCGTCTATTAAGCCAAATTCGGTTTCTACAGACTTGACTTATAGATGGACCCGCGGGACTAACTTCCTAGTCCCTTTGCACCTTTTATTCTTCTTCTATCCTTTCCACAGCAGAACTGTTCGTATTTAGACCCTGATTATCATGCAAGCTGGTTTTATGTGAACCTGTTTTATATTAGATATAATTTTACTAATATGTTTTTTTTTTGTTGCAAAGACGGCTGAGAAACTGGTGGAATAAATGCGACAGCAGCTGCAGCAGAAATAGCAGCAAAAACAAGTGTGAAATCCAGGATTGGAATGTGGCTGTTGTTGGAAAACACATGATCCTCTATTCTTCGTTGTAGAAAAGAGATGGCAAACGGGACTTCATACTTTTTCTAGCTCGTAACTTAGCGTGAATAACGCTACCTCTTTATTTATTTATATGTTAAACATTTAAAAGGACAGATGTTTTCATTCAGTCTGGATCGCATGCAGAACAAAGGGTTCTTGCTGCAACGGGCTATGGAATCTATATTGTAGACTCACACAATTATCCCGCTTCCTTTCGTCTCTTCAGTCCCTGAAACTCTATGGTCACCTTAAAACCCCTCTCACAGCTGTCCGTTTCTCTGGCAGCTGTTCACATGCGCAGGCGTAAGCAGAGGGGAAGTTCCAGTTTATACGCATGCGTTAGAGACCGCTACCGTAAGGCGGGCCCTTGACAAAACGGAACATGCGCGGTAGGAAATACTGATGAGGCGGACCGAGTTTGTTACGTTAATCACTAGCGGGGACAGGTGCGCGTGCGCAGCCATCCGGCGGTAGTAATGGTTGTTTCCTCGATTCTCGGGAGGGGAGCCGTGCAAGAAAAGGGCGGTGGCGGGGAAAGGACGTTCTGGGCACGTTTCCAAAAGTGGCCATTCGCATCATGGACCGCCAAGTTGATTTGCTTTCTGTGCCGCACAAGCGTAATAATTTCCATCGGGGTAGCCTCGTAGTTAATCAGTTGCAACAAGAGCAGCAGCCTTGCAAGTGCCCTTACCGGTTTCCTTTGGCATATGGTGGCGTGCAAACCCCCCCCCCCTCCTCATGGGAGTAGCTTGAGTCCCGCGTATTTGAGAATAGCTAGAGGGCTTGTAACTCATGGGGGTCCCCTTCAGTGTTGTACAAAATGGTGTAGTGTTACCAGGGACCTGGTGGCGCTGCGGGTTAAACCGCAGAAGCCTCTGTGCTGTAAGGTCTATAGATCTGCAGCTGTAAGATCGAATCCACGCGACGGAGTGAGCGCCCGTCGCTTGTCCCAGCTCCCGCCAACCTAGCGGTTCGAAAGCATGCAAATGCAAGTAGATAAATAGGGACCACCTCGGTGGGAAGGTAACAGCGTTCCGTGTCTAAGTCGCACTGGCCACGTGACCATGGAAGATTGTCTTCGGACAAACGCTGGCTCTATGGCTTGGAAAGGGGGATGAGCACCACCCCCTAGAGTCGAACACGACTGGACAAATTGTCAAGGGGAACCTTTACCTTTACCAGCCCAGAAAGGTGTATTCTGAGTAAGCCTGCCAATGATTTCAGCATAATCTATTTTACTTTTCTCCCTCTCTTCATCCTCTGTCTGTCAAGCAGGATGACTTGGCCTTGAAAATCAACTCATACTTGCCTCAGTTGATAGTTACCTTTCAACTCTCTCCCTCACTCAGAGACTAATAATTTCAAAATTTAAACATACACAGCACATGCAGACAAGAAAAATGAAGCAATTTGTCTGAACTTTGGTAGGCATCATTCTTTCAGAATGTTTCAAAAATCTAATTGTGCAAAAACATTATACTTATTTGTTGATTTCCAGTGTGAGTACTAGTGAGTCTACTGTCAGAATGAAGACCACACAAGATAATTTTATATACCTGTACTGTATACTTTGCCCCACAGACTCTAATGAGGTTTCAAAGGAACTTGTAGATAATAATTTTGGAGCCTCTGTCTGGAATAGTTGAGAATTGTTGGGAGGACAGGTGATGTCCATAAAGATTGGAGGTGAGCAAATGTCATCTTCATCTTAAACAACTGGGCAAGTACTGACAAATCACCTTGACATTGATCCCTGGAACGATTCTACAACAGATCATCAAATTATTGGTCTATGAGCATTTCAAAAAGAACACTGATTTCTAGGATTCAATGTGGTTTCTCAAAAATGAGTCAGGCCAAACTAGTCTCTCTCTTTCTCTCTGTGGAGTCCTATATTAAGAGGATGCTACAAATATAGTGCATCTTGATTTCAGCAAGGCATTTGACGCTGTCCTTCATGCTCTTGCAGCTAAACTGGTAAAAATTGGGTTAAACAATGATACGATGAAGGTGATTTGTAGCTGACGGATGGGCCATACCCAGCGAGTGCTCACCAATGGTTCTTTGTCATCTGGAAGAGAAATTACAAGTGGGGTGCTACAGGGTTCTGTCCTGGACCCAGCATTCAACATCTTTATAAATGACTTAGATCAGGGTGTAGAGGAGAAATTCACAGAAATCAAATTGAGAAGGGTAGGTAATACTTTGGAATATGGAATTCAATATATCCCTAATAGGGTGGAGAACTGGACCAAAAACAAAATTAATTTCAGTGGGAGGGAAATGTAAAGTTCTACATTTAGGCAGGACAGACAGATGCACAAATACACAGTGGCAACAGCTGCCTTGGCAGTAATACATGTAAAAAAGGTAAGCGGTCTTAATATAGACCACAGGTTAAACATGAGTCAAAAGTCTGATGATGTGACCAAAAATAAAAAATGAACCAGTACTAGGCTGCTTCAAGAAAAATATAGTGTCCGGATGAAGCATTAGAATGGTATTAGTACCATTCTACCTTAAATATAATGTATGCCACAGAGGTGCTTCACATGCCAGAAACATCCAAAAGACTTTTTCCTTCTGGGAAAAATCAATTCCATAAGACAGAAAAGGCTAGTATTAAGGAGTACTTATGCTGAAAGTGCATAGACTTGAAGTGTCCAGTAGACCAAAAGATGGAGAAAAGGATGGTCTGGCTAGGTAACTTACAGTCTATATGTCATAAAGCTTAAGCTGTTCTTTGATGTCATTTTCAGACATCTCGCCAAATGTATCTTCTTTCTCCTTTATGAGGTTGAAGATGGCAGTCAGCTGTTCTCTCTCAATCCTGCCGAGAAGGACAATAACAAGGGGAAATGGAGATGTCACTTCTTCATAAGTTGAAAAGGCCTTTGAGCAGTACTAGTGAATTTTGAAAAGACAGTTCACAAATATTGGCTGCTAGTTATCTCTGGCACTGACTGTCTGATTGATTTAGTTTATGGCCAACAGGGCTCTAAAAGTAATTTACAACAGATTAAGATTATTAAAAACAAATGTGAGCATTTGCATGGAAGTTCGCTAGCATACTGAATGGAAGATTGTATTCACATTTGATCTAAGATACAGTGTCCAACTGATAGGATAAATTAAAGTAGAACTAGTGAATCAATTCTGAATAGTAAGCCAACACTTGTGTAAATTGTATTGATTCAAGGAGCCTACTGTAGTTGGGAAAGTGGATTTGAGTCTTGATTTGAGTGTGGTCAATTATTATCAAGCAATGGCACTGAACTCCTGATTTTCTCAGATAACAGCTGAAATTCTATTGCATAGTGTAATAAATTGCCATGGAGTAGGCCCACTGAATCAGTGGGGACTTGGTGAGTCAACTCCTCCATATGTTCCACTGATTCAAATCGACCTACTATAGTTGTGACTTGCTGTGCTAAAGTAAGTCACAACTAGAGTAAATCCATTTGAATCAATGGAACGTATGGAGAGGTTGACTCACCAAGTCCCCACTGATTGGGGGGGGGGCTACTCTAGTGCAACACACTACACTAGGCAACAGGGTTTCAGTGCATATGTTTGTTTGGGTTTCTTGTCATTCAGAGGAGCCGCATCTTCATACTGTGCACTAAAAGAAAAAGAACCTTGTTTCCCCACATTTCATGGTTTCCCAGATGCAGAGATCTTCCATGTTTATTTCAGAATGTTAAGTACCAAAGAAGTTGCTGAACCTAAGATGACTGAGCTACTTGCTTTCCACTTGGGTATCTGCCTGAAGTGGAGAAAGAGGCACAACTAATAGATGTTAAGAAAAGGATTTGTTTAAAGGAAAAACACAATTGAAAGCAAAGGAGTAGCTATATTTTAGTGGCAATAAACCCGTTGCCACCCAGCTATTGGATTACAAACCCCATCATCCACAACTTGACAACTAGCCCTGGAAAGCCACAGGTTCTCCATTCCTCTTGAAAAAAACACACCTTTAGCCTTACTTCTTAACATTTTTAGCCCCCAGGATCCACTTTGCAAGCTTCCTAGACTCCCAAAAGTGTTGGCACTTCCACTTTTTAAAAAAGGATATTTGTTTGCAGGGCACATTTGCAATTTATTCAAAAGGTGACCTGCTGTTCCCAAAGTCTTTCTGTGGTGGCAATTCTTCTGTATCTACCTGGAAAATCAATTTGGGGAGGGGGACAGGAGAATCTAATGAAGCCAAAGCTATGAAAAAATATTGGGTAGGTGGAGTTCCAGGGCTTTGCCCATCCCTGCACAAAGGAGCTCTCTCTTTTCTCTGCTGTTTTCATTGCAGCCTTCCAAAAAAGCATTTTATAAAGTAGGGACAGAGAACTGTTTGCCCTCCAGATTTTTTAGACTACAACATCTGTCATCCATTACCTTTGGCCATGCTGGCTGAAGCTTTGGGGAGGTGAAGTCCAAAACGTATGGAAGACCAAAGTTGTAAATGAAAAACACAGCAGAGAGGGAAAAAAAACATGTGGTTGAGCTGCCTTAAGTAATTTAGCCCATTCATGGTTTACTAATGTGTGCTATTACCACAACAGCCCTTTAGGAAGAGTAGAACTCACTATTCAAGCATTCCATCACATAGACTGTATTATGCTTATGTGTATCTTTGTAATTTGTTCATTCAGGATCTACAATCCTCCCTATATGGACATTTCAGGATGAGATACAATCAACATACAAGTTCATTGCCTTGGCAATTCAAGAGACCTCTATTAACAAGCAAGGTCCCAGTATCAATACATGTTGGCCAATGGTCTTAGGGCCAAAGCAGAAGAAGAAAGAGCAGGTTGACAATTGCAGGTAATAATACATTAATCCATGGCAGGAACACACCTTCAAGATCTGCAAATCAATGTGCAAACAAAGCCTGTTACCTCCTATGAAACTCCTCAGAGGGGATAATCACATTCTTTACTACTTAAGCCAGCCTTCCTCTGGCACTTCATGTTTTGGCCCTTATGTATTTCTGACTGGCTATTTTGGCTTTTAAAAAGAAAATAGGAACAATTTATACCCCCTTTAAAGCAACATAGAGCTCAATTCTTCAGTGCCTTTTAGGCAGAAAGTTGCTTTTTAAAAACCATTCATTACAGTTTTACTTTCAAGGCCCCTAAACGTAGATAGTTATTATTATAGTTCCCTCTTTCAAAATTAATGATTCCCTTTTTCATTTCTCAAAAGTAACTAAAGTAGATTCTTTTAGTTATTTTTTCCTTTTAAAAAATTGGAATACCGCAAGCTGCTGGCTTGTGATGGGAAACCTCTTCTCCTGTCTACCGCTGCCTCATCACCAAGCATGACAGAGGCCCAGTGTGAGCCAGTACTTAAATGTATAATAGTCCTCTGACATTTAATGAGGCTGCGTCCCTCTATACTGCAAACATGTCTAAGAGGTTAAATTATACTGCAAAAGGAGCAAAGATCCCCCTATAAGGTACAATTGTAATGTAACTTAGTTATTGCTTAGGTGCCACAAAAAAGGGATTCATTATAGGTTTATTTGTTATGTAACCAGCTGTATTTCCACACTTTGCTCTTAGATGGCTGAGCATTGTTGTACCTGTCCCCGTATGCTTATCTCTGCTACTTCAAAAGAACTAGCAGGATCAGTTCAGATTCCATAGCCCAAATCCGGGGGGGGGGGGGGGGGGGGGAAGCCCCCAAAAGAACAGTTTTTGGTTCCTCTGCAGCAGAGGTATTGTTTTCATCTTCATATCTGATTTAGTGCTGCTCATTTGTTGGCGGTACCTTCCAAAGTAACACTTATTTCTTATTTCAGTATTTGCCCTGCTTGCTGCAGCATCAACAAGATGGAAACCTATTCCTTAAACCCAGCACTTTTAATAAACTTTAGTATGTTCTTTTGCTTCCTACATTTTCACCTTTCTTGTCAATTAGTCTTTCAGGTGCCCTAATTCTGCCCTTTGTTTCAGCTGAACTGCAACTCCCATCAGATCTAGCCAACATAGACAATAGTGAGGTATAATGGGAATTACATCCTGGAGAGTGAAGTCAAGTGGGCCTTAGAAAGCATGGATAACAACAAGGCCAGTGGAGGTGATGGCATTCCAGTTGAACTATTTAAAACCTTAAAAGATGACGCTGTTAAGGTGCTACACTCAATATGCCAGCAAGTTTGGAAAACTCAGCAGTGGCCAGAGGATTGGAAAAGATCAGTCTACATCCCAATCCCAAAGAAGGGCAGTGCCAAAGAATGCTCCAACTACCGTATAATTGCACTAATTTCACACGCCAGCAAGGTAGGCTTCAGCAGTATGTGGACCGAGAACTCCCAGAAGTACAAGCTGGCTTTCGAAGGGGCAGAGAAACTAGAGACCAAATTGCTAACATGCGCTGGATTATGGAGAAAGCCAGAGAGTTCCAGAAAAACATCTACTTCTGCTTCATTGACTACGCAAAAGCCTTTGACTGTGTGGACCGCAGCAAACTATGGCAAGTTCTTAAAGAAATGGGAGTGCCTGACCACCTTATCTATCTCCTGAGAAATCTATATGTGGGACAGGAAGCAACAGTTAGAACTGGATATGGAACAACTGATTGGTTCAAAATTGGGAAAGGAGTACGACAAGGCTGTATATTGTCTCCCTGCTTATTTAACTTATATGCAGAATACATCATGCGAAAGGCTGGACTGGATGAATCCCAAACCGGAATTAAGATTGCCGGAAGAAATATCAACAACCTCAGATATGCAGATGATGGCAGAAAGTGAGGAGGAATTAAACAACCTCTTAATGAGGGTGAAAGAGGAGAGCGCCAAAAATGGTCTGAAGCTCAACATCAAAAAAACTAAGATCATGGCCACTGGTCCCATCTCCTCCTGGCAAATAGAAGGGGAAGAGATGGCGGCAGTGACAGATTTTACTTTCTTGGGCTCCATGATCACTGCAGATGGTGACAGCAGCCATGAAATTAAAAGACGCCTGCTTCTTGGGAGGAAAGCAATGACAAACCTAGACAGCATCTTAAAAAGCAGAGACATCACCTTGCCGACAAAGGTCTGAATAGTCAAAGCTATGGTTTTTCCAGTACCGATGTATGGAAGTGAGAGCTGGACCGTAAAGAAGGCTGACCGGCGAAGAATCGATGCTTTTGAATTGTGGTGCTGGAGGAGACTCTTGAGAGTCCCCTGGACTACAAGGAGATCAAACCTATCCATTTTGACGGAAATCAACCCTGAGTGCTCACTGGAAGGACAGATCCTGAAGCTGAGGCTCCAATACTTTGGCCATCTCATGAGAAGAGAAGACTTCCTGTAAAAGGCCCTGATGTTGGGAAAATGTGAAGGCAAGAGGAGAAGGGGACGACAGAGGATGAGATAGTTGGACAGTGTCATCGAAGCTACCAACATGAATTTGACCAAACTCCGGGAGGCAGTGGAAGACAGGAGGGCCTGGCGTGCTCTGGTCCATGGGGTCACAAAGAGTCGGACACGACTAAACAACAATGGGAATTATAGGACCCAGAGCTATAAAACATTATTGTTAGTGCTAACATGTTAACGTTAAATTGTTAAAACAAAATTTTGTTGTTGTTTAGTCGTTAACACTAACGTGTCTGTTTTGTAATGTCATATGTTAAATAAAATCTTACTACTTTAAAAAAAAATGACACTGTCCATCCATCTCGTCCCCTTCTCCTCTTGCCTTCACACTTTCCCAACATCAGGGGCTTTTCCAGGGAGTCTTCTCTTCTCATGAGATGGCCAAAGTATTGGAGCCTCAGCTTCAGGATCTGTCCTTCCAGTGAGCACTCAGGGTTGATTTCCTTCGGAATTGATAGGTTTGTTCTCCTTGCAGTCCAGGGGACTCTCAAGAGTCTCCTCCAGCAAAATTAGTTAACATTAAAAATCTTATGAAAGCTTTGCCAGATTACTGTGCTAACTAATTTATTTCAAATGGCCAAAAGTGAATTAAAATGAGAACCATTGCTAGGATCCTATTGGTGTTCTCTTAAGCTTTTCATAACTTGTTACAGCTGATTGCAAATTGACAAGGTGCGGGGGTGCAACTTGATCACATGTTTAGTTACGTGCCCGGCTGCGAAACCAGTATGCATCCTGGTACTTCATCAATCAGCTGCAATTAGCCATGGCAAGTTATGCAAACACCAGTAAGATTCTAGCCATTGACTGTTATACAAAAATAATGTTGTTGTTGTTCTGTGCCATCATGTTGGAACTGACTGTTTTAAGGAGTGTTTTTATCAGTTCCACTCCCCCTGTGAGTTTCCATGGCCAAGTGGGGACTTGAACCCTCATCTCCAGAGTCCTAGTCTGTCACTGTATCCACTATACCACACTGGGTACCCCTTAGCAAATTTGGAAATTTCTAACAAATTATTTCCATATTCTGGGAGTGATATATTTCCCAAATTTATGATCTATCAGGTTGTTCACTTGTGCCTTTTATCTTTTAAAGCACAGTGATGCTATTTGAAAGTTTCATTTCTTTGATATTACTTCACTCACACAAGCTACTCATGTGAACAGACTCCAGATAACCATGAAACAACAAATACAAGCATGAAAGAAAGGGAGAAAGAGCTATGGAAAAGATGCATGTGACATGTCTATTCTGACCTAAGTCAACAGATAATTTTAATTTCTTCTTTTAGAACCAGTTCTGATAATATGGCCTATTGTGCAAGATGAAAATTATGGTACTGTTTCCAAAGCTGAATAAAAATAGAAACATATTTTTCTGCTGGTGTAATCTTTGAAACACAGTAGTTGTAGACAGAAGAGTATAGATACCATGCATATTTACAAACACAGGGACCACTCATATAAACTATTTAAAGGTTTATTGGACTGAATAATGGCAAAATACATTTTAAGCCACTAGAAATTACAGTCCTGTGTATAAGACTTATCTTCACATTTAGGAAAAAAAAGTAAAAAATACCCTAGACAGCCATTTTTGTCATAACTGAGGAGATAGCTTTGCTCACTGCCACTAGTCATATATCTTGTACAACATATGTATTGCTGTTTACTGAAACATTGTATTGTATATAAGGCATTCTTTGCATAGTTAATGGTGTTTGAAACACTGAGTCTGTCACATAATGCAAACTGGAGGCAGAGTGGATGCTAATCAGTATCCCAAAGCCAGTGTCCTTATATAAATAGGATTCAGTTGCAAACTCTATTATGGTAGTGAAAACAGATATAGTAGTAGAAGCTTAGCTTTTCTTTTCTTTTAAATAGACAAAGCTTCCTGCT
Organism: Intellagama lesueurii; assembly: GCA_037013535.1. Classification (NCBI taxonomy): domain Eukaryota; kingdom Metazoa; phylum Chordata; class Lepidosauria; order Squamata; family Agamidae; genus Intellagama; species Intellagama lesueurii. The sequence goes on from JBAJHW010000002.1 coordinate 183,950,423, forward strand.
GTTTCCTAAATAAGCCCTTTTAAAAAAAATCATATGCTAGAGAAAAACATTCCTCAAACCTGGGTGCTCCAAGGAGGAGTAAATAATTTCAAGTATATCCGAAGAATTAAGATTTCGTTTTTCAAAAGATCTTGGGCTTGATATATTATAAAATGTAAAGATGAAATTAACATTTATTCAGACTATAAATGGAGAATTTTGAAAGAATTCTGCACTTACATCAGTTTAGTACAGAAGTGTTCCGTTGACAGAAGAAAATAGCTATTGACCAACAGTGTAGTTTTAATGGAATTATGGTTTCAGCGCATATGAAACCAGTTATGGTTTCAGCGTTGGCAACTTAACCCAACAGACCAGATTTTCTGTACATGTATTGTAACAATTCAGTACCTTGGCTTTTCTATTATGGGAAGACAATCAACAGAGAAAAGTTCAAAAATGAAAGAAGAGGTTATAAGCAGTGTGGTGGTGTTAAAACAAAACAAAACATTTAATGTTAATTAAGAAATGAATAACTAATAATTCACTAAACATTGTATGGTTTACTTCTTCAAATTCCATTCTTGGGAACAAAAGCAAGGGCTAAGTGTACCGCACAGTAACAAAGCTCTAGTCCTCATGATGAAAAATAGTCACAAACTGTTACACCAAGGCTGCAATCCAATGCCTACACCTGTGAGTAAACCCCATTGAACTCAGTGGAACTTACTTCTGAGTAGAGGCATAGGATTGCTTTGCAGATCATCCTTCTTTCTTTAGGACTTCCCTCTACAAAGATGGAGGACTACTCCTTCCAAAGACTACAGTGTAAAGCTGACTACACTCCTAGAGTCAATATCATACCACCAAACCTCCACCTGCACATTCACAAGGCTTTAAAATCTCATTGCACGGTCTTCAAAGCTCCTGAGAAAGCTTTTGGTCCAAGGTGGACTGGTAAAAAGAGACTAGACAGCTTGACAGAGCAACTGGACTGGTCTAATGTAATTGGCTGTTTGGCCATGCTCTCTACGGTGGATTTCTTGTTTTGGGGATGCAGCAAACATGGGAACAGCAGACACAACAAAGTGTGGTTGTTTTGTTTAACAAACAGATCCCCTCAAAATGCTGTTGGTCACCTTCTCCAGCCCATTTAATTCTCAGGCCCAAACACATTGATTTCCTCCAGTCAAGACATTATAGGATTATATTCTGAGGAACTCAGCTTCAGTCAAAGAGAAAGTCTTGTATTTTGAGGGGCTATTAATTTTTCAGTTGTGTATGCATTATCTGGAAGGTTTGGGTTTGCTTTTTTTCTCTCTCTCAAGCCTTTAAAAGTTGCCAAAGGAAAAGCTTTAGGAAGAGTCTAGGGATAACTTCATATAGTCTTCAGTTCTGCAAAGAGAAACAAGAAGAAAATAAAGAGAATTCATTTCAGTCATGTCACTTTTGAAGTGTTATGAATATTTTCTGTCATTAAGTGGAGGCAAAAAAATTAGTGCAGGGAGAGAGTTCTGAGGAAAGTTTCTGAGCCACCTGGCACACATACACAAAGCAGTTATTAGCAGAAAAGGTGCCACAAATTTAAGATATTTGCTTCATCATTTGCAGCAGGATAGTCTAAACCCAAGAAATGGAGTACTGACAAAACCTCTTGCTTTGTAACATGAATTTGTCAATTTATTTTAGCCCTGGAGACTGAAAACTGGCAAGGATTCCCTCAAAACATTTGCAAGTGAGGCAGATATGTGGCATCAATTTTTGCTGATGTCCCACACTATCCATTTCACATTTGGATATTTCTGGGCGTTGTTGTTGAGATTTATATACTACCCGCGTTTCCTAGAAAATAAGACAGGGTCTTATATTAATTTTTGCTCCAAAAATGCATTAGGGCTTATTTTCAGGGGATGTTTAATTTTTTTCATGTACAACAATCTACATTTATTAAAATACAGTCATGTCATCTTCTGGTTGCTGCACAGTGGTGGAGGGCGGGGTTTCACTTAAATGGGGCTTATTTTTGGGGTAGGGCTTATATTATGAACATCCTGAAAAATCATACTAGGGCTTATTTTCAAGTTAGGTCTTATTTTCGGGGAAACAGGGTACTCCATAGTGCTAAAGCACTCTCTGGGCAGTTTACAATATAGTTATGCAAACAACACTTTTCCCCAGAGAGCTGGGTACTCATTTTACCAACCTTGGAAGGATGGAAAGCTGAATCAGCATTGAGCCAGCTACCTGAATCTGTTGGGATTGAATTCAGGTTATGAGCAGAGGTCTGACTGCAAAACTTGACATTAAATCAACAACATGTTTTATGATCCATGCCGGCTCCAATTCATATATATACATTTGCTTTATTCCTCTAAAATATCTGTAAGCTACTTTTTACTCTGCCTTTCCTTTACTGCAAAGGCAGAATATAAATATAATAAACAGTAGCAGCAGGAATAATTAATCTTAGTGAATAGTATGGTTCTCATCTGGTGCAGACACTGCTCCGGCATCAAGATAAGACTTTCACCATTCCACAGCTGGCAGAACCCTTTTTCAGAAGCCCAAGGAACCTAAGCTTTCAAAGGAGGAATTATTGCAGTACATAACTAGGTATTCTGGCAGTACAAACCCTCTCCTAAAAATGTACACATCTTCCCCATTTCCCCAACTGCATACATTTTCCATCAGCTAAGCACTCTACCATTTCATAAATATTAGGAGAGCACCTACCCATTAAGGAAAACTGTTGGGACAATCTGGACATTGGTAATCTATTTTAGAGTATCTATTTAATTGTATTTTAATTGTTTTATCTTTTTATTGTATTTTAATTGTTGTAAGCCGCCCAGAGACCTTTGGGTAGAGTGGGTGGCATATAAGTTAAATAAATAAATAAATAAATAAATAATCATTAATCATAAACAACATGGCTATTGTTGTGTATCACCCATAAAATAATGTAAGTCATCACAGATAAATTCTTACGCTGTACAGTTCAACTCCAGCTATTTACTGGAGTCAACAAACTGCCGCTTACTGGATTGGCATTAATAATTATTTATGTTCATTATTATTTGTATAGTTTTTAAAACATGTTAATAGTAAATAGTTGTGCTATTTTGGGGATCCTGGAAGTAGTAATCAAATAGATCTGGAAGATGCTTGGTTGGGGAAGGATGCTGTTGGTAGGGTAGGCAACTGTGGCCTCCCAGATGTTTCAGTCCACAACTTCCACCAGAATTATCAACCACAGCCAATGGAGAGGAAATATGGGAAGTGTTGCCAAAAACATCTGGAGGGCCTAATTTGCTTTAGAGTCTAGACGAAGGTGAATTTCTGCCTCCACTGAGAATGTGGGCAAGAAAGCTTCTTTTGTTTTCACAATCTAAGCCAGTGGTGGCGAACCTTTTTGGGCTCGCGTGCCCAAACTGGAAAAAAACAAACAAACCAGCGGGTGGTGTGCCGCGGTGGCGGAACCGGAAGTGGCAGCGGCGGAACCGGAAGTGGCGGCGGAAGGGGGAATCCCGGCACGGAGGTGCCTCGAGATCCCACTCCAGATCCGCTGCCAGCGCCAGCTGCTCCAGATTTGCCTGCCAAAGCGCCAGCATTGTGGCTGCAGCCACCTTCTCAGGCTTGGCTGTGTGGGGGCAGGCGGAGTAGCGATCTGGCGACTTATGGCTCGCGTGCCGGCAGAAAGGGCTCCGCGTGCCAGCTGTGGCATGTGTGCCATAGGTTCACCATCGCTGAGCTAAGCCAACTAGCCTTGTGGTCAGGCAGTCACCAGCATAGCTGATCCATAGCTAAGCAATTCTAAACCCTCATCAACAGATTTTGATTTCTTCAGAAAGATGTATATTTATATACAGGAAAAGGATGCTCATCACAACACATGCTTGTTGGGCTAAAGACATTTTAGTGCAGGAGATTCAAAATACATTTGCTTTCCTGTCTTCCTTTGACATGACATGCACCTTTCTAGGCAACTCACAAGCTTACTAGTACAAAGCCTGTTTAAGCTAATATACTGATATTTTACCTGAAACATCAGGAATTGTATAGGATAATGTCTTGCAATACAGATGACTAATCAGATGTCATTCTTCTTTGTAAGAGCACAGCTCTAAAACAGTGTGGAAACGTTGATACAGATATAATTAAAACTCTTTGCCATTATTGGACTATGCCTATAGTCCCTCGATGACTGCTTATTTCCCCATTTCCCCCAATATTATCCTGCAACTCCTTATTCCTAATCCTTACTGTTCACTCGTAGAGAAGAAAGAAGGACACATATCAAAGCTTGCAATTTAGCAGATGGAGGATGACAGGCTGTATGTGGAAGGATCAACACAAAGCAGAACATAAGAGGACATGGTATGAAGGATTGCCAGATATGGCATACATGAACAACAGAGACTAGGGTAAGGAACAAGGCTGAGCAGAAATGATAAAGAATCAAGATCTCAAAGCAGCATTCCCTTATCCTTTTATCCTTTCTTGGACTTTGCACTGTATTTGCAAAGGAGAGTTCAACCCACTGGTCCAGGGATACAACCATTCTCCCTGCCATGCCTCCTGCTCTCCAAATGATTTCACAGTATGATTAAAAAAACTTTTGCATGGATGAAAGAAACCCTGAGTCAGTGTTTTGTTTTGTTTTTTGGTGCTGACTAGGTTTAGGAAATACACAGCAAGTAGGATAAACAAGCAATGGTATAGTGGATTATGGTTTGTAGGGTCAAAGCTCCAGAACTTTTTTTTTTACCAGCCGGGCTGATTCTGTCATCTGTTTCCCTCCTTAGGCTTCCTTGTTCCCTTGCTTGTTTACAGCAGTCCTCTCTGTTACTGAGGCTGGGAATGGATTTTCCTAATAACAGTATTTTGTTTCCAGTTTCCTTTTTGCTACTGCTAAAATTATTTTGAAATGCCTTTGTCATGAATGGGTACTTTAACACCCTTTAATTTTTAAAAATCCTGCTCCTGAAAACTGCTATAAAAGGGCTGTCAATATGCATTAACGCAGCTGCCTGCATTTTTGTGCCTTCTTGGGAGCATGGCTTTGGGGGCTGCCATGATGGGTTGACTATGCTTGACCAGGAATTAGACAGAGGACTTCTGTTGATCTTTGCTCTGCATTTGGATAGAACAAACTTAACCAACCAAAGCCTTACACAATCATGGAGAGACATTAGACTCAGGATGTCCCAGGAATGCTTCTAAAAATAACACTTGTTTTTAAAATACAGAGCAGTAAGCTATTTTGCAGTTTTTTTCCAAAACATACTCATACATTGCCGGTTGTCAGTCAGAGTGACTGCTGTTTCCAAGAACATGCTTGGGATTCTGTTCCAATATATGCTGCTGAATTTTTCCACAAGGCATTCAGGTTAGAAGCAGCAGATTATGGCTGCAAGGAAGCCAAATTATGGCTGCAGGGAATTACTGCTGCTTGAAAAGTTTGGTATATAATACGTGTTGGAGGTTTTTACATTTTAATTTCATCTGCTTTCCTTGTATTCTTCAAAAGCACCATGGGCCAGTAGGTGTCTGGAAGGTGATTTTTAAAAAAATCAAGATATATGGGAAATCTACTCAGTTTTTTCCTGTCAGTGAAATGCCACTACTGAAATACATAATAACCAAACCCAATGGTTACTGATCATGGTTCTAGTCTGATGTAAAACATGCTGCTAGGGCAAAGAGCAAGAAGGCACCATGACTGATGCCTGCCATTCTGTGTACAAAAGCAAACTGGATTGGTTGTTCTTCAAGACTGGCAATAGGACAACACCTTCCAACACACATGAAAGCACCCTAGTTAAGACACCACACAGTACATAGGTCTCTTCTTCAACCCCTTGCTGTCATCCACCAGTATCTGCTGCCTGAGACATCTGACCCTTCATTATGTCTAATGCTAGGCCTGGTCCTTGGTGTAAACCTTCTTATGTTGGCTAGCAGCATGAACAGCATGAAAACATGAGCTGTACAGAAATGAATCCCTGTGCTGTTATGTGCCTGTGATAACACCATAGTAGTTTCTCCATCCTTGAGTACTCTATCATGCTGCAGAAGATGAAAAGCAAAAAAGGAACAGAAACTTACCATCCTCTTTTATCCCAAAGAAGTACCATGCTGGACAGGAAAGCAAAGCTGCTGATAAAGAAGTGGGAGGAGAAGGAGATTGCAAGCAGCAAGAGGGCAGCAAACAACAACAGGATAGGATGGTCCCTTTCCCAAGGCTACACACATAAGGAGTCAGCAAGCATAAATCATGGAGGAGCAAGCAGAGGGGGAGCATGCACTGGAGAGCAGAGCTGGCAGATGCCGGAAGGGCATTTGCTCAGGTGTAACCCCGCCCCTTGGAAGGCCTAACTCTGTTGTTGGAAGGGGAAGCTGGCAAAATAGCTATCTGATATAGTTAATCCTCTGACTCCTCTTCTTGTCTTAGGCCTATTAGGAGGACCTAATGTCATGGTAATAGTTGGTAATGTCCTCTGCAATGGTGTAGTATTGCAACTGGAAAAAGACAATATTGTCTTTAAACAAGAGAAGCAAACTCTGGTCCCTCTTGCTATGGTCTATTCAACTTTAGCAAGAGCTTGTGATCCACTCAAATTTAAGTGACAAGTAAGAGTGCTAACAGTTCTTTCCATCATATGAGATTTGAGTTTCAGATTGTGGTACCCAAATTTAGCTACACGCTTTTTTCACTTAACAGCAGGTGAAGGACAGGTTAAATAGGAGAGTTTAAAGTGTAAGCACTACACTTTCTCTTCTTTTGGAAGAAGAAAATTCAGTGCCAAACTAACTATGCAAATTTCTAGGTCCATCATGTGCATACAACACAAAATGGAAAACGTGAACGAACTCTAGATTTTATCATCTTGCACTTTAGGCCTCAGATCCAGTTTTTCATCTGCACGGGACTTCAGGAAGAAACTGCAGCCTGTGGACTGAGCAAATCGGTGTGTCTTGCTCCTTGCTTAGAGTAGCTATTCTCACCAATCTGTATTGGTTTTCCGACATTCTCACTTCCATGGCTCACCTCCGTCATGCTTGGAATTACAGTTCCCACAGGAGCTGAGAGTTCTGTGCAGGCTACCTGCTTTCAAACTATAATTTCAAGAGCCATCTGGGAAGAGAGACTTAATCTGGAGTCAATTTAAATCTAGTGAGAATATGACCACATAATGTACACAAAGCGAAGCGGTTTTGCAGCTGGGATTACCAACCAGCACTCAAGGTAGAAAGACTTGCCTAACGCCTACAGAGGGCGCCCCAAAACCAGGGATCTTATATTGATTTTAAACAGAGAATACATCATAAAAACTTGAAAGGAGCACATCCAGAATCAGATCCTTCTATGAATTCTTGAAGCCTTCAGAATCAATTGCCAATCCAAATTCTACAGAAATACACAGAATAATCCACAAATCAGTTACAGAGGCTTCCTCATATCCCTGCTCCTAAAATGCATTCCATATTTTAGATATCCAGACTGGTATGCAGAGTTGGGGGAAGAAAAGCTAAATGTTTAATGCTTAATGCAGATCCCACTGAAGTCAGGTGGAGGAACTTTCCAGCAGTGTATTTAGGACTGGAATTGAGTGTTGCTTCTCTTGTGAAGTCAAAGGAACATGAAGTGCAGATTTGTCATTTCAAGTGGCCTGTGGACTGCTGTTAAAGCTACTTCAGTGCTACAGAAGAGCCTCGTGGATTTCACTGGAGTATCTGCAACATGACAGGGCCAGCATTCATAGGCAACTGCTGAGGCCCACACCCTACTGTCAGTCTGACCACCCAGCTCTTCCTACTGCCTATCTCTGCCTCCTCATTAGCCCTTTCTTTATGAGGTGCAAAAGGATCAGGAGAAGGAATTGCAACCTCCTCCTCAGATCTTGTTCCTTTGGGGAAATGGAGACACTGGCAACAGTGGCAAGGAAGGAGAAGGTGAGTAAGCCTATGGAGGAGCTCCCAGTACAAGCATCTTCTTCACTTCCCCCCGAAAGCAGACAAATCTGGAACTGGTACTGAGCCATGATGCGGCTTTTCTTTATCAATATATTCAGGTGGAAGTAAGTTAAGGTGACAAAAGCTGTGATAAACTGATCACACAGGGCTTGCCCATGTGATACACCTGGAATTTTGCCTAGGTACCCCTTACTTAGTTTTCCTATTTCTGTTTTAGGTGGGAGCTTTAGCTATTCTTGACTCTGCATCATAACTTGCACTTTGCCTTCCATTCTTCTGCTTCTTGAACTATGTCTTTCTTCCCTGCTTCACTCTCCATTTGTTCTGTAATCTGGTGAGCTTTTTTAAGCTCGAACTGATCTCCTGACTTACGTACCTTGGCTGCATAATCACAAGCCGTAGTCGTCTTCTACCTTCCGGCTTTGTTGTTCTTACGTATTTCTTTGGCACCCTGACTTGGAGCAGCTCTGAAAAATATCCCCTGCTTACCCTTCCTATAAGATGCCCCATGGAGTGCTGAATCGGTTTATTATTATTTTTTTCTGTTCTGAAGATAACAATCTTGTGTGATCAGAAAGTGGATGTGTCCATGATATCTCATGCTTTATGTCCCTGTTGGCCACAATTAATGTGGGCAGATTTTGCAATGGCTTCTGTCCCTGTCTCTTGTATGGCACTCTGAGCTGGAGCAATTAGCAGATGATAAACATTAGTTCCATCGGAGCCTGACAAAGTTGGCCGCCACTGATCATGCTGGCTTGGAAATTTGGGAGTTGTAGACCAAAACAAAAACAAAGAAGAAAATGCAAACCAAAGCAAACAGAAAAAGCTTTGAGCGCCATAATATGAAGAGCATCACCTGCCAATATCAAGCCTATATTAGAGGCACACTAGCAAGCCAGGCTACTTGTTTTTTGGCCAGGTGTCAACCCAGGATGGTGTAGTGATTAAAAGACTATGCTGTGATCAAGTCTCACCTCTGCTATAAGTTAGTCGTGTCCTTAGATAAATCAGCCCCTCAGCCCCACTCCACATCAAAATCAGAGAAGAATTATACTGACCAACCTTAATGAGCTGTTGTAAGGATCCTGAGATAATGTATGTGAAGTGCTTCTGAAACGTTGGACAGTGCAGTTTAAATGCTTATTACTAATACCTTTCCAGATCAGTTTTCTTTTCTCTAGAATTAAAATCTCTGGAACTTCTGGGCAGCTGGTTCTTTTTAACAACGTCTCCCTTTCTCAGGTTTATATGTCAACACAATTTTTTTAATATTACAGAGTGTATGTGTCAGCCAAAATGAAAGTTTTAGATTTAAATAACAGAGCAATTAGGGCCAAATAAAATACTAGGGATGGTAGCCAGCATATTTTGCAATGCAAATATACTGTATTTTTAATGTTAAAAGACTGAGGGATGACATTCTGCCCAAAGGTAATTGCTTTCAAAAGCCCACAGATTTAATAGGGAGAGCTTCATTTACAATATAGGTTTGGTTTGACTGTGCTGTTGGGTCTCCCAACAGCAGCTAAAGAGCATGACTGAAGAGTTGCATTTCAGTGCAATCTAGAGGCAGGGCCTTTGGGAAGCCACCATCTCCTAGCATTCTACAGATAAAAAACATTTCTATTAGCCCTGTTATATATTAGTAGCGTAGGTGGCTTGAGGAGGTATCTCCCCCTCCTGCTAAGTCCATGACCCATTACTGAGTAGCAGTAACCCCCTTTTGCTGAATTCAATTGGGGGCGGGGACAGTTACTTCAAGCACAAATGGGACCAATTATTACAGTCAGAAACTCAATCCTTAATGCCAAAATGGAAAGAAATGCTACCCAGCTCACAGAGATGCAGTTCATTGGACTAAAAATTGCTGGTATTCCAATTTGGGAGATCATTTTCATTATTCTTAATGGAAAAATGTGGCTTTGAAGAGCTGACGGATGGATCCTAAGAGAGGAGGTGCCAAACTCCAGGGGCAATGACTGATTCTTGCTATGGAGGAGAAATAAACCAGAGAGCAGATGGTAAAGGCCAACACAGGTTCCATTAGGAAAAGGCCAGCATCCCCTGTTTCATTATATTGATTTGTGGTGTTCATGGTAAATGAGATGGGGCACAGAGGGGAAGAAGGCTAATTAATTAGTTATGAAAGGGGAGGAGGGAAGGTGGGAAGTGCGGGGTAAGGAGGAGAACATGGTCAAATTTAGTCTCAGATCACATTAGCAGAAGTTATATAAGTGGTACCACTAATTCTAAGAAGCATTGTCTCCTTACCAAAAAGATTTGCAAGAATGTTTGTGGCCGAGGACCTAAGGTACTTGCTACAGGGATGTGAGGTCAGAGGTCAGCTCAATCCTGTAATATAAATGCAGCAAACCTTGGTCACATCAAAATAGCAGCATTGTCAGGCAGCGCCTGACAAGAAGGAGGGAGGGGGAGGAGAGAAAGCAGGTGTTTGCACGCGCAAAGAATTGGGAATCAAGGGTTAGGATAGTGGATGGCATGGCTCCCCTCAGCTGATCCAGTGTAGCTCCTTACCTTCGGGCAGCCCTGCCCCAACAAACCAGCTAGAAAGATGGATGGTTTGGAGAAGCCTGAAATGAAAAATTGCTGATGCCACTACCAGCAATCAGAGGTCAGAGGGGAAAGAAGGAAAAGAAACAAAACCACAGCTTGGAGAAAACAAACACATACACAGAAAATATGGCACATTGACAAGAAACAGAGAATCCGTTAGAAGAAATGCAACAATCTGCCAGTGCCAATTAGTGCAAGAAGCTGGGGAACATTTGCAAATGCGAAGAGCTCTGCACAAAGACAGCAAGCGCCAAGTATTCCAGATGAATTCTAGAATGTGATACACGGCAAATCAGGAAGCACACTGCCATTGTTAACACTGACCTTGCAGTCCAAAACAGGAAGGTGTATCAAAGTGCACAACTGTCCCTTGTGAAAAAGCCACCCTCTGGAATTTATGGTCAAAGGAACGTGATCGCCACTGAACACCTCCATAATGGGGGGGGTTAGGCAATTTCTCAACTGACTAATTCTTGTATTTGTTCTCTTACTTCCTCCCCCCCCCCCCCCAGCAAGCATCTATACCTGGCTTGAAGAAGCCATGACTGTCCAGATGTTGTTGGACAATACTTCCCATCAGCCAGCCTGGGTAATTGTTTGGAATGATAAATGTAGTTGTTCAGCAACATCTAGAGAACTACATATTCCATACCCCTGCTCTGCACCATGAGTGAACTTTCTAAAATGGGTCTGTGCACAACATGCAGGCCCTGAAACCTAGAAGGCATGCTAGGCTTCTATTTAGCTCTCAGAGGGTCATGATTTGTCTCATCGGGGTGTGCCATTTGGATTGTTTTGACTTCACCTCCTAGAAGTCTCAATTCCTGGAGTTCCACCTGGCAGACCCACATCTACAGACATCTAAATGTGACTCACCTGGAGAAAGGCCTAGTTAGAAGGCTTCATGGCCTAGCTTCCTGTTTAAAAAGGAAGCTGCTTCATTGCTTGTTGGGATATCTGTCATACACAGAGGGTTTATCATATATTGCTACAAGACAGCGGTCTGTATATTTCCCAAAGGGTTAGCCTTGTTAGTCTATTACAGGAGGAGCAACAAAGAGCCCTGTGCCATCTTAAAGACTAACCAATGTATGGTAGTGTGTGAGCTTTCATGGACTGCAGCTCATTTTGTCATTTGCAGAGAGTATTATCCAGAATGTAAGGTCTGTATACATTACCCAAAGTTGAGGGTGGGAATGTAGACAGTGAGGTCGGAGGGGAGAAAATTAAATGCAGAAAGATCTGGGAGCATCCTTAATAATGGTCATTGAGAAAACTACATAAACTTCCTAGCACAAAGGACACTAAATAACTCAAGCAACATGATATACTACCCTGTTTCCCTGAAAATAAGCCCTAACCTGAAAATAAGCCCTAGTATGATTTTTCAGGATGCTTGTAATATAAGCCCTACCCCAAAAATAAGCCCTAGTTAAGTGAAAGCCCGCCCTCCACCATTGTGCAGCAACCAGAAGAAGATGACGTGACTGTATTTGAATAAACGTAGATTGTACATGAAAAAAATAAAGCATCCCCTGAAAATAAGCCCTAATGCGTTTTTTGGAGCAAAAATTAATATAAGACCCTGTCTTATTTTCAGGGAAACAGGGTATGTCCAAACCTCTGTTGACAGGTTAGTGTTTTCTAATTTAATTCTAACTCAGCAGTCTCCTGTTCTAATCTCTTTAACATCCCCCCTTCCTTTTTTTGGCCCCCAATGGCCATTCTGAGGTCAGTGGCAGGGTATCCTGGAGAGCTTGAAGCATTCTCCACTGTTTCTTTCTTTCTTTTTTAATATGACCAGTTCTGATATCAAATTTAAAGTGCATTTAGTCTTTTGAATACATTACTCTTTGTTCTATCTATATAAAAAATAGAAATGCATTGCTAGCAGAAAATGGCATATATCAATGGAAAGACAGGCATATAAATGAATCCCTGAAGTTGCAGATGACACTGCAATAATGTTGCCAGAGTAGATGAGGGAAGAAGGTTGGGTTTGTTGCAGTCTAGTCCCCGCTTTTGCAATACTTACAAGCATCTGACGAAATGGGCTACAGTCCACAAATGATCATGTGGTCATCAATGTGTTAGTCTTTAAGGTTTCTTTAAGGTTAAGAATTCTTTATTGTTTATACTGTGCATGGCTCCTACAGATGGCAGGACTAATTCTTCTAGCACAGTGTTTCCCAATCTGGGGGTCGTGACCCCCAAGGGGGTCACAAAATATTTTCTGGGGGGTTGTGGGTCACCTTATATATGTTGTAGCCCTTGTTAAATAATTTCTTCCTTGACCTTTCAGAACTGGATATTAAAGTTAGCCTGTATGTGTACATATGAGAAGCAGGCCCTTTGGTGGAGAAAGAAGCCTCTACCTGTCTTTCTATGCAAATGTGGCAGGGGGGTTGCATGTTACTTGGCTTTTATAAAAGGGGGTCACAACTTGAAAAAGGTTTGGAACCACTGTTCTAGCATTTAGCTAGTTTCCCGGATAATAGTCCTAAAACTTTATCAATATTATTCTTATCTAATTTTATAAGGATCCTCCAAGAAGTGACTTTGGAGTCACGATAGCAAAAACATGTCCATACTTTTCAGCACAAAGTGTGTGTGGGGGGCAATCCTGTTAGGCCAACAGGAAGCAGGATTTTGCACGAGTCAGCAGGGCAGAGTCAATATAGCAATACGACAGCCACCTAAAGAGCCCTGTTAACCTGCTGATGCATCAGTTAAAAGCTAGCTAACACTTGCAGAACCTTGTGTTGATAAGAATTAGAAAAATACTAGCATGCTAGATCCCCATGGGTGCATAAAAAATTACCAGTTGAGAAAGGAAAGCAAATTATGTTCTGGCAAGTAAACATAGCAAATTCCCTGGGAAATGTTGAGGAATGCGTTTGCTGCATTAATGATATGCCTGAATTCAGAAGTGCAACGAACTAACTTGCAGTCTTTGTATTTAGGCATGTCATGAATTGCAAAAATACGGGTTGCCCTGCGTTTGTGATGTCAACATTTCTAAAATAGGTGTCTGAAGCTTCTCACAGAGTTCCTTCTAATGAAATTTAGGACTGAGATGCAAGACCATCACAAAACTTATATTGTATTAGTTTAGCTACTGAGTGATTGATCTCAGCAAATAATCCAAGCTCCTATGTTTGCTTGTCTGCTTTGTTGTTAATCATTTGTTTTTATCTTATCACCAACATTCATATAAAGCTCTCCTCTTAAGAGAGTCAGATTGCTAACTGTGTCAAGCTAAAGGCAATTTACCAGACCATTTAATGAATATTGGCTCCCCTGTTAAAGAAGTTTGAATAAGACAATCATTTCTCAGAGTGAAAAAAGGACAGACGAGATGGCCTCCATGCTCTTGCAGCTCAATGTATCAATGTAACAGTTAATGCTTATATCTACCTCACTCAGCTATTGAGTATTTAAACACTACCCATGTTTAAATGAATTTTATGAAAACACCCCCCCCACACACACACACACTTTTAAGCACATGTCAGTAAGCATACAACATTGCAGGGTTGTTGGCAAGTCTTTGGGTCCAAGTCCCAAACCCGAGTCTTTGGTACCAAGTCTAGAGTCCTAAGCCCCAAGTCTGAGTTCCTATTAAAAAGAAGTGTTTTCCCCCAGAAAAAAAGGAGGGATGGGTGGGTTCCGAGTCACAAGTTGAGTCCGAGTCATTGAAAAAGCGCCCGAGTCGACTCCAAGTCAAGCCACCAGTGCGACTTAAGTCCAACTTGACATTAAATATCGTGACTCGAGCCCCCATCCCTGCAACATTGTCTATTGTTTGTATGTGCATACATGAATCTTTTAAAATCAATTTACATATTAATATTCGGTTCTCTTGAGTTTTTGACATCACCACATACTCACCAGTGTCATGAGGCATCAAGCGACTACCAACCAGCTCATTAGTTGGTAGTCAGGTATTCATTTATGTTGCTTGTTCAGTTATACCACTTCTATCAGTTATTGGAACAGGACTGATGCAGGCACTTAGAGGACTGGGGTCATATCGTTAATACTAAGCTGTGTAGGTGGACATTTTGGAATATGTTACTTATAGCACAGTGTTGCATGGATGAGAAAACTTCACCTGACGCAATTCCCTCTGCTACACACTTATTCAGCATAGAGAAACCCTGTCTTCTATCTAATCTGGTCTCTCTAGTTGGCCTAGTGGGTGTCTGTAGTCCACAGCCAAAACAACCTTTTCTACTCACATCAGTTAAATCTTACTGAATTAATGACTCACATTGTCTTAAATACAATGATTTGCTTGTAAGTGGGTTCAGATTACTCTATTACATTATTTCATTGCACCTTTACTTGCAAAAATCAGAGAGGGTTCTGGCCACTGGCCAGCTAACATCATTAGAAATGTAAATTTCAATCCTAGAATTGGCTTCCTTCCTCTCTCATGACATTTATTTTCGCAGCCACACAGATATATATATATTTTAATCACAGCAGAATTCTGAGCTGATCTCTGTCAGAAGAAACAACAAATATTCTAATATTTGAATAATAGAGTCTGCAGTCCTTGTTATTGGAACAGAGGTTAAAGTGCAATTGCGTTATGATTAATTAATTAAAATGTTATGCTTTAAAGACAGCCTCAGGATTTAAGGAGTTACTGATTAAATATTTAAACCATAGTTAGCCAGACCGCTGAAGAATCTGACCTCAGGTCTCTATTAACAAGCACATCTATATAGCTCAGATGATATAGACGTCACAGAGAGGGAACTACGGCAGACTTTGTTGACCACATCATCAAGCAACAATACATGAGGAACCACGAAGCCATTAGCAAGAGAACCAAGTCACTTGAAGATATTCCATTATTTTTTAAAAACTAGTTTATTTGTTGGAAACTTTTATATCAAATTACTTGTATTAAATATACAAGTAGGGCAACTGTATCCCAAGAAGACTTTATGAGATATGCCACCACTGAAGTCCACCAAGTGGAAGTGACAGCTGTACTCCTGAACACAAGTTACACTATATTCGGTAGCATTTACTTCTGAGTAACCATAGTTAGACTTGTGCAACACCTCTTTTAGGACCAGGAGGACATGGTTAAGTAGTTTTCTTAGGCCATGTTTTTGGACTCGACATTTCATAGCATTTTGGAACATAAGGGCACAAACCTCAAAGACTTTTTGTGATCTTTGTGCTTTGGGATGTAGGGTAGGTTTACCATGACAGACATAGGGCAACAGAAGGTTGCAGTCTTTCTTTAATTCAGGACAGAGGAAACATTCATGCTCTGGAATTTCTCCCCAAAACTACCACAGTCCCTCACTTTTGGCCCTGTTGGAAATGTAAGGGCCGAGGAGAGTTGTAAGCCAAGAGATACGGAGGGGCAGAAGTTCCCTATCCATGCTTAAACTGGTTGGTAATGGTGGTCCTTCATATATTTGACTCTCATTATCCCTTACCACTGGCCATGGTAGTTAGACATGATAGAAGCGGTAAAGTAAACACATTTGGAGCATCAAAGATTTTGCATCCCTGATTTAATTGGAAAAATGCTTTGCCAGTGCTTTGTACACCAACCATACTTCAATAAGCCTGGCAAAATTCCTCAGTGGCAACAAAACTATGTTATGATGTATCATCATTCCCAGGAGTACTATAGGTAATAAACAAATAAAAGATCTCTGCTACTGACATGAATCAGGAACCCCTGGATGACAAAAAGACTAATATGCCACCGGAAGACCACAGCATGGGAGCCCAGAAATGAATTTAGGCTAAATCTGCATGGAAGTCCCTTCTAAAAAGAATATTAAGTCTTGTTATTTTAAGAAGTGCTAGGTGTTTCCTCTTTGGGCAGCCTCTTGATCCCTACATGAAATGAGAGGGTGAAGCCATCAGCTGCCAACAGGCCCATTTCTAGGATAATGGGTCATGTCTCATGATGGGAATACTACAAGGATTTTACCTACTCTTTAATCCCCAGGTCTGCAGCTAATACAAACACATCTTACATTTTATTATTCTTAAGGACAGAACACAATGCATGAGCCAAATAATGAATGGTTGTAGGTTGCAATGAACAGAAAATAAGTGAGGATTAGAAAAGCTACTTTTTTGGACTATGAATCCTAGATTCTCCCACTAACATAGCCATAATGGCTACGGCATTTTGGGAGTTATTATAGTCTCCCAAAAGTTACTTTTCCAAGCTCTGGTACAAGTGATCTGCTGAATACAAAGAAAATGCATCGTACCTTCGTTCCTCTTCAAGTTCTTCTTTGGTCATCATAGTTTTATACTGGCTTCCCCTCAATTTCCCAGGGCTATATTTAAAGGAGAACTGTTCATCTGCTACAAAAAAAGAAAACCAGAATGAGTTAGAACAAGGAAAAGGTCATGTACCTGTCGGGGACCTGTACCAACCCCCCCCCCCCAAAAGCCAATTTAAAATCACATTCTGATCAATTTCAGGGACAAATTTGATGACACTAGACAATACGTTGTAGGCTGCTTAATCGAATCTACAAAGAAATAGCTAAGGTCACAATCATAGGCATACTGATCATAGGTGCATGTAAATCCTATGCATATCTTAATCAGATGTAATAAAGAATCTTGTGGCACCCTAAAGATTGAGAAATGTTATTGGATACAAGCCTTCATGGACTGTAGCCCACTTCTTCTACTGCATGGGAAGGAGTGCAGTATGGTCCACCTCAGTTTATGATACATAAAACCTGCCTTTGTAAACAAGGCTACCCCCTTAAAAATGTATGAAATGCTATTATTAGCAGCTGTATTCCAATGTAGTTAAGCAGATCAAAAGGCAGTTAATTTTAGTTCTACTTGCAAAATAATTAATTTGTTACATTTTAAAGGCACCATGATATAAGTTTTTTTTTTTGTTCTTGCTGAAACATACTAACAAGACTACCTTTCTGAAAACCAACAAACAAATATATTTTTAAAAGCCATTGGGAAACAAAAAGCAAGCAGGGGGATATATTGTGCTAAAATAAAGCATTGTAGAGCTAATCAGTTCGTTAAGAATTGATGGAAACTGGGGTAGTACCAAGTTTTCTTTGTTCCAGTTGATAAGAACGAAGCTGTATGCTGAGGGCTTTTTTCCATTACAACAGTGAATTATATTTTCTTTCTTGAGTCTTGTCGGGCCACATCCCTGCCAGTTAAAGCAGGATTGCTAACAGACATGGAGCCAGAGGTTTATCTGTCCAAAGCAGATTTTATTCCAGCTCTGTGTTTATGTTTTAAATTCTCCCTCTGGGTTTTCTTCTTACGCAAGAACCCAAGAAACAATAGGACTAGAGGTCAATTATAAGGGACCAATGCAAAAGGATGCAGCTGTGTCTATCTGTTTTGGTTTTTTGTTTTGTTTCATACAGCCATACATAAAGGTCTTATTTAACTAATTTCGGCATCAGATGGACTATGCAGCAATGCTGGCACATTGTTAAAAACTCCAGAGGGGCACAGGTTGTTCTTAGTGTGAGGGGGGATAGTGGAGAAATGCTTGTTCTTCCAGTACAATCTCTCTTTGTAACTAACCTGTCTACAACATCACTGTGAAGCAAGCTGAGCAGCTTGTTCACCATTGTGAATTGCCACTCTTTATGAGACAGAAGATTGCAGCTAATCTGTGTATGCTAATGACATCCCATCAGCAACACAATGGCATACTGTCAGCAATTTGCATCTCATTTGGAACAGCACAAAACTATCAAAGACGATTTTCCACATAATCTACAATACATCTTAGCTTGGAATTGTCCTGTTCCTTCTGTTAAGACTCTAAACAGTCTTTGGGGTAGGGAGACAGGAAAACAATCGGCTTCACAGCATACTTTTGCTGGGACCAAGAACTAAGAGGAACTTCAAAGCGGCAAGGGAAACTATGAGGTGCAGGGAATTTGAATTTTCATCTTTTGGCCTAGTAGAAGGCAGATGCTGCAATATCTAATCATCTTTGGAATAGAAATGTCAAGAGCTTATTCTGTCTCTTGAGTTCAACAGCTCAACTTCTATTAGAAGCAACTGCAGTTCAGATTGGGTAGTGCAACTCACATCTTCCTGTGTTCTAGGCCTTTTAAAAAAAACCTTGGTGTAATGTAATTGTGTTTAAAGTTCTGCACTGAAGGGGGGAATAGAATTCTCTCTAGCTCTGATTGAATGGCAGACAGGAAGCTGCAAATAGCACAACATTTCCCAGATGATCTTATCCTCTATTATACGTAAAACTATTACCTGGGACAAACTAAGGCCAGAAAGAGATGCTAGAACAACTATAACTGTCTTCTGGAGGATGTGGCCACAATTCTAAATTATCATCTTTTCCTTTTAATCCCCATGTGTCAACGTATGTCACTTAGATTCCAACCCTAAATCAATAGTTTACAAGGCCACATACAAAAACTTGTCTGTAGCATGGGAACAAAAAAACTGAAACACAGCAGCACAAAAATAATTCTCTTAACACATGCCAAATGCTCTGCATACAGCCAGTAGCTGCAAATACCACCCCAAACACCCAAGCCTCAGGTGCCTCAGAAAATTCAGTTTTGCAAAAAGCTCATTCCTTTTATGGAAAAAGCAGTTTTGTTCCATGACCATGGCAGGTATACGAATCTGACTGACTAGACGTGAACAGAAATTTAGCTCATCTAATTATCACACACTACCAAGAGAGCTTGAAAGAGGACTTTAATAGGCCACGGATCTTAGAGTCAAATGTTTGTGAGACCAATTCCTACATCTAATGATATAAATCAGTATTAGTATGGCAAACAATCCTACTAATCTAAATTAGAAAAGGAAACCAGGTCAATTTACCTCTTGATTTGGATAACAGAAAGGAAAACAGCAAGAAATAATGAGGATTTTATCTGCTGTGGGTTATTTCAGCCACCACAATCCAGATAATAGCGTTCTCTTTATTTTGCTTTTTTACTTCTGAATAGGAAGTTAAAAAAAGACATTTCAGATCTTAGAAAGTTACTCTGTTTATATAACTCAGAGATGTTCAGATAATGCTTTAGCTCCAGTGCAACATATTACCACTGCTCAACTATAGATGGCTGGAGCACATCATGCTTTACATTTATTTTCCTTAAAAGTGATTTTCCCAGTTCCTTCTGCCTCCTATGAAGGACATGAGGTGGCTTTGTAGGGATGTAAAGTTTTGCTTATTTCATTCTTGCAGGCAAAAATAAAGTTTGAATAGTTTTCTCACTACTGAGAGAGATTGAGAGTTTATTTTTATATAAAAATACAAGGCTTTTGTGCAAAAAGCGCTGTTTTTCCTATGCTGTGCCTGAATGAATAGTGCACATGCATGGGTGCAGTAAGTCAGTTCTGAGTTGACAACCCATGAGACACACACAGAAGTGAAAAATCTCACAGTGGCTGTCTGCTTTTGCAATGGGATGTCTCAAGGTGTCAGGACATCCTTTTTTTGGGGGGGGGGGCAACTGTTACATACTTACTGTAATCCAGTACAGTAGGATTAGGTACCCAGATGTGGAGCCAGAGATTGGGAGTTCGATTCCCCACTGCTTCCTGGAAGAGGAGCCACTCTGTGTAGTCATGGGCAAGCTGCACAGCCCCAGAATGCCCCCAGAAGAAAGGAACAATAAACCAATTCTGTGTATTCTCTACCTAGAAAACCCTGGGAAGAGTCTCCATAAGTGGAAATCTACCTGACAGCATGCAATTATTATTATTATTATTACTGTAATCATGCTCACTGACATGATTTTCTGAATTTCTGTCTTGATGTTTTCCAATTTATTAAGGAATTAGCTAAATGTATAGTCATTCCTGATGTTGATCTACGTGTGATAACATCATTTCCATAATTGGCATCTACATACGCTGTTATGATCAACTCTCCTTTAGGTTCTATATATAGACTTTTATCTATGGTTTCCTTTAAATATCTAATTACACGTTTAGCTGCTTGCCAGTGCCTTTCGCTAGGTTTGCTTACATTTCTAGATAACAGATTGGTTGCTGTTGAAATATCAGGTCTTGACCATCGACTAATATAGAGTAGACTCCCTATTAAAGACCTGTATGTTTCAGAATCGCATTCTGGACCAGTAATTGTTTCTTTCTCAAATTCTATGTTCATTGGTGTGTTAGAACCTTTGCAATCTTCCATTTTATATTGTTTCAACAACTTTACTATCTTTTTCTTTTGTGATATTTTAAATCCTTTTGTGGTTCTTTCTATTTCAACACCTAGATAATTACTGATTTGTCCTAGATCTCTTAGATTGTAATTCTTTTTTAACATTTTAATGACTGATTCAGTAGATTTCTCATCTTTAGCAAATATGGCTAAATCATCTACAAATATGAGAATAATTATTTGCTCATTCTCTTTCATAAATAAGCACGGATCAGCCTTTCCTTGCTTAAATCCATTGTTTTTCAATGTTCTAGTGAGATGTAAGTTCCACTCAAATGCACTTTGTTTCAATCCATATAAACTTTTCTTAAGTAACCAACATTTGCCTTCCTTCTTTTCAATACTTGGAGGCATTTCCATATAAATCTCATGCTGAAGGTCAGCATATAAATATGCTGTTTCAATATCTATGTGCCTTGTCACTAAGTTATGCTTTGCTGCATATGTTAAAATGAATCTTAGTGTTTCAGGTCTTAGAGCAGGGGCAAATATCTGGTCATAATCATTTGTGTTTTGAGAATAACCCTTAGCCACTAATCTCGCTCTGTATCTTTCATTCCCATCTGCATCTGTTTTTCTCTTGAATATCCATCTGCACCCTATAGTTTTACTATTTGAGGGTTGTTCCACCTCTTCATATACATTCAGTTTTACAAGAGAATTTAATTCTTTTCTTATTGCCTCTTTCCACTTATCTTGTTCTATCTTGGGCATTTCACATATCTCTTCATATGATTGAGGTTCAGTGACTGATAAACAGTAATAAGCACCTGGTTTATACCTATCTGGGGGTTTACTTTCTCTAGTTGACCTTCTAGGAATTGTAATTTCCTCCTCATGAGTTTTACTTTCTTCTGATGTGCTAGGCATTTCTCTTTCTAAATTTTCACTTTCACTTTCTTGTTTTATTTCCTGATCTCTCTGTGGTGTTGTATTTCTCTTAATTTCCTTTTTATTATTCATATCTGGAACATAAATACTTGTTTCTGGTGGTAAACTTATTAAATTCCAATATGCATGTTCATTGAATGAGGCATTGCTACTAATTACTACCTTATTGGAATTAGGTAGACCAAATCTGAATGCTCTCTTATTTTGCTGGTATCCAAGAAAATACATAAGTTTTGCCTTTTTTTCACCCTTTTTCCTTATGTTCCTAGGAATATGCACCCACGCTGGAGAACCAAATGTATGCAGAAATTTTAAATTTGGTTTTCTTCCAGACCATATAGAATAAGGAATATCATCAATGCCTGAATGCCATAGGATATTTAGATAAAAATTGGCACAGAGTATGGCCTCACCCCAAAATTTATCAGGTAGCTTACTACCTCTAATCATAGTTTCTGCCATGTTTTGCAGTGTCTGCCCTCGCCTTTCTATAAAAGCATTCTGTGTGGGAGTATATGGTGCAGCTTTTCTATGAACTATTCCATGTTTCTTCAGTATGGCTTGAAATTTATTATTTGTAAATTCTGTCCCATTATCTGTTTGTATTTGTTTTAATTTTCTTCCAGTTTTTCTTTCTACAAATTTCAACCATTTTTCAAATTCAATATGTGTCTCACTTTTATCTTTCATTAGGTAGCAAAAGCCAAATCTGGATTTCTGATCTTGAATGGATAATATATATTTTGCTCCTCCTATTGATGGTTGTTTGGGACCAATTAAATCCATTGACACTAAATCAAGAATATTTTCTACTTGCACATTACTATATTTCCTGATAGGGGCACATTTACTCTTAGCTATTTGGCATGCTTGACACTTTACATATTTGTCACATTTTCTTATATTGGCTCCAAATGAGTTTTCTATAGTCTTTTGTAATGTTTTATAATTGGGATGCCCAAGTCTCAAATGCCGTAAGTGTATACAATCTCTGTGAGGACATTCATTATTATAAACATTGTTCACATCTAAATCACTCAGTTTGTACAAGTTATTCTTCATTGAGCCAATTAATACAGAATTGTCTGCACCTCTTATTTCACACTTTTCTTTGTGAAATGTTGTTGTAAATCCCTCCATAGCTAATGATCCTACTGATAGTAAATTATGTTTCAATTTGGGAACATACAAAACATTAATAGCTTTAGTTAAGCATGGGAGTTTAACTTTACCTTTACCCAATATATTGGTACTTACCCCATCAGCCAAAAACACCTGCTGATTTCCCACAGTTTGGAAGTCATATATCAGCTTTCTATTTTTACACATGTTTGCTGTGGCACCTGAGTCTATAACCCATTCAGTCCCATTATCCCCTAAACTGCAAATGGTATCAGTTAAATGTGATTCATTACTATATTGTGGCTGCTTTCTTCCTTTTTTCTTTTTCTTGCAGCTTCGATATAAGCGTTTGTTTGAACCACATGCAAAACATTTCTTTTCAATGTGAGTTACTGCAGCTGTGTCTCCCTCCTCCTCCTCAAGTTCTTTCGGCTGCTTCTTTTGAAGTTTATGCTGATAAGAACTCATGGAGTCTCGGAGTTGTTTATTATCTTGTCTCTTTTGTTCCTCCTCCAAAAGCCTGCTTGTGACATTCAAAACAGTTAGTTCTGCTTGAGGTAGAACTTCTAAATTGGAGACAAATTGATCATATGTATGATCTAATGAAGAAAGAATGATGAAAGCTTCTTGTAGCTCAGTGAATATTGTTTTTCCCTTAAGTCCATGAGCATTACTTTAATACATTCTAAATGATTCAGCATACTTTCACCAGTCAGTAATCTTGTTCTGAATAACTTCTTTGCTAGCTGTATCTGGCTCCCCACGCTTGTTCGTACAAAGAGTCTCTTTAAATTATCCCATGCTTGCTTTGCTGAAGTCAAGCCTCTGAGGTGGATTAAGAGACGGTCGTCTAGAGTCAGACCAATTATAGCCAAAGCTTTGTTATTCTTTTCTCTATCTTCTTCATCTAATACAGCTGGTGGGCTCTCAACAATATCCCATAAAGTTTCCTTTTGCAGGAGTAACTGGACCTTTTGCTGCCACGTAGAATAATTCTCACCATTTAACTTTGTTACAGGAAATCCTGACATCATTATTGCATTTGCCATTCTGGACTGTAAATAATGTTGACTTACTGCTGATACTCTCGTCTCTCTGGACTTCTTCCTTTGGTTGTCTACCTTCTGGCACTGCGTCCACCTGTTCTAGCGTCCACCTGGGCCCATGACCTTTGACAGAGTGCAAAAATGCGGAATGTTGTGGATACTAGATGGCGTAGCTTCACCAGAGGTTAAGGCAAGCCAAGAAGAATTTGAGCAGACAGACAGCTTTTGCAATATAAACTTCTATTCAATTAATATTGCAGTATATACATACAGCATAGTCCATTTGTTCAGTCCTTGGTCAAACACAGTTTAGCAATTAGTCAGTCCGTTTCATTAGTCAATAAATCAGAGTTCCGTGGTCAGTTCAATGCCATAAATCCATCCAGCAGCGTTCCTCCTTGTTTCTCCTTTCGACCCACAAGATTGAGTATGCTGGAACTGTCAGCTTTATCTCGCCATTCAGCCAGTCAGTGATTAGCTTCCGCAGGTAGCTCCGTCTGCATTTTGTTTCCACAGCTGTTCTAATTCAGCCTACTAGCTGGTTCCTATCTCAGCTGTACATCTTAAATCATTAGTTCTACAGACTTTTCTCTACTGTTTTCATCCTTATAAATACTTACAATCATGTACAAACTGGATTAACAATTCTACAGGTCTTAACAAATACCTGACACTCACCACTTCTTCTGATGTTCGAGCATGAATGTCAGTGCTTATGAAATCAAAATTGTATCATCAATGCATAAAGGGGAGATATCAGCCAGTTCTTGCAAAGGTACTGAGAGAGAGAGCATCCCAAAGGATGGGTATTGCCCAGTGAGGGTTGAGCATGCTCAGGAGAGCCATGGAATGCTGGTAGACCATTGGGGTGGGGAGACAAGAAGGCACATGGTGAGCAATTCTTTCCGGAGTTATCATTCTCTGCATAGTACAGAGCTGAAATTATCTATATATGGTATGCAGTATTATAAACATGACAAAAATAAAGCTATTAATCTAGAAGTCCATTGAAATAGGCCTGTAAACAGAAAACCGACACATATTCTGATAGTCTCTTCCCTGCTTTCAGCATACTCCAGGAAACACTTAACATTCTGGTCTTGTTGCAAAATATGTAAGAGCAGCGGGATGGCCTACTTTAAACAAAGTAGCTGGAAAGGAACTATCATTTTAAAAGCATTTACCTATACTCATTCCCTTGCTCTCACCCACCCCATTAAAAGCCTGCAAGATGCCATGACATTCTGTTTCAGAAGGTCATTTTCTTCCATGCAGTCATTTGTCTGATAAAAAGCTTTGTTCCAAAGTAAGCCTTTCCCCATCAGATACTTCCTGAGATCCAATCTTATGCATGTTTATCCAGAAGAAGCCACATTTAGTTGAATAGGTATTGCCACCCATCAAAGACTTGCATCCTTACTTGGCCTTTCATTCTTGTGGCTCTGACAGCTCACTGGAAATACTCATCATGTGATGCCCGCACAAGGAGGATATTTTGATGGACAGCCTCAGCTGCAGAAACTTTATTTCTGACTATTGTTATGTGGACGAAAACAAAGCTTTAGCTTCTGATACTCATCAATCAAAGCTAGCAGCAGATTCAAAATGGTGCATCGAATATGTGCAATCCATAGAACATAAACAGACTGCTGAATCTCCACAGATTTACTTATTTCAGAAAGACAAACCGATTTCAAGATGAGTACATTAGTGTTTAGAGAACACCGGGTAGCACCAAAGAGGAATAATGAACACAAAGTAGGTTAAAAACAAGCACTACTGCTGACTGGTAGTCTGGTAGTCCATCTATTACTGCATCCCACTGATACAGTAACTGGTATCAGTAGCTATGGGAGAAGTGAGTCATTGTGAGACATCCCTTATTTCTTGATGTTAACACTCAGCTTCCAGACTTGGGAGATTAAAATTCTTCCATCCTGACCACAATATATTTATTTTCCAGGATATGATTTGAAGGTACATCATGCAACAACTTTGCTGAAACTAAGCAGCTCTGGAGACCTCTGGTTCACAGCTGAATGGGAAATGGCTTGGGGAAAAATGTTCTCAAGTCCTGTTTTAAAGTATGGAACACCTGACAAACAGCACCAAACACTCTGGTACTAGTTACTCTACTTTCTGAAGCAGGTTCTTCTTCACTATTGAGAGCAAATATTGAACAATGGGTGGAGTTCTCCTCTAAGACCTTTAGAGCCAATTCCTGGGTCAGTCATAAGCTCCCCCAGCAGGAGGAACAAGTGGTAGTTCTCCTGCATATTAATCACTAAGTCTTGAGATTCTATGTTGTCCAGAGGAAGGCTGGGATAGATATGTGAGAAATTAAAATAAATATTTAGAAATGTGAGAAATTAAAATAAATATTTAAAGTTGCAACACTGATTTGATGAGGAACCCTGAAATTGATTGTTATAAAATGCGATGAATAGATCTGAGACTCACATTTGGCTGAAGTCTCCTGCTGAATCTCTATGTGAACTTGATTCAAGTTCATGTTCATTGTTATTTATTAAATTTATATGCCATATTTCTTGCAATTGACTTAAGGCAGCACACATGACTTTTTCCCCCCCACTCTATTCCCATAGGAACCTCATGAGGGAGGGAAGGTTGGCAGAATGCGAATGGCCCAAGTTCACCCGCTGAGCTTCCTGACTCAGTGGGGACTAAATTTTCCATCCTTCCAAGTACCATTACACTGCATGGGCTCAACAATAAAAACAGAGTCATGTATTTAAAAAAAGAAGCAGAGAAGAGTCATTGTGTAATAATAGACTCTTGTGATAAAGATGGAGATGCTGGGAGCAAGATGTCCATTTACAACAGAAAGAGATGCTTAGAATCTAGGATGCTCCAGGCATGGACACAAAATGCATTTAGAAAGTACAGAAAATTGCTGGCTAACAATTTGAGTTCCATGTGGTTGCTAGAGGCTTCTTCTCCTTAGTCTTGCGAATCCTATTGACAAGCCTGAATTACATAATGCTTTATTGCAGGTGGAGAGTGAACCATACCAGCTCAAACAGCTGCAAATGCCAGTATTCTGTAAACAAAGATTTCTTATGTGTTCAACTCATTCCATCTTCCAAACACTCTGTGCTTCTGGACTCCTTCAGAACACTAGAGATCTCTTCACTAACTCCAATGGGAATGCTTTTCAGACCTGCCCTACAATTAAGCAGAGGGAGACAGCCATCTCAGGCCACAGTTCTGGGGTGTTGTGGAAGGGCAGCATATTTTTGTTATTTTGTCATTATTGTATTTCTGCAGCTAGACATAATGAGAGATGTTTGAAAGACCTTGGGCCTTGTAAATGTAAAAATATTTTATGTATTTTTTGGTATGGTGCATCCTGCCCTGGAGAAGTGAGGGAAAAAATATTTGCTTATCTGCCTCGGGTGTAAAAATGTCTCTGACCAGACCTACTTTCATAAGGAAAACTTTTTCTGGCACAGATATAAAATGATATGAAAGGAGTCAACTGCTTCGTCTCACTGTTCCAAGCTGCTATAAAAGGCACAGAAGCTGGGCTAATAAAAAAATGTGATGACTCTACTGTTTCTCATCACCCCCACCCTCCCCGAGACAATGATTCGTTGAATGCATAATGTTCCCCTCACTTTAAAAAACAGCAACGATACTCCCTCTACCTTGTGGACATGATGTGTGAGGATTAAAGATTGTTTATAAGTATTATAAGCATAATCCTCCTGAGTCAATAGGATTGTGACTGTGAAATGAGGCCTCAAGGGACAGCAGGAAAGTGGGACAAGGGAGTAGAGCTCCCATCTGTACAGCCCTCCCTTCTTCTGAGAGAAAGACAATTTGTAGAAAACCAGGGGTGCAGGAGAGTTTGTAGTTAACACAATTCTTGGTACTCTACCTCAAATGGTTGTTGTCAGGACAAAATGGAATAAGGCTGACGTCGATCACTGAGGGCTCAAAAGTATTTAACTGTTTTAGTTTTATAATGTTTAATGGAACCCGCCCTGAGTAGACTTTGTCTAAAAGGGCGGGATAGAAATCGAATAAATAAAAATAAATAAAATAAATAAAAGATAAAGCATGGGAGGCTAATAGGATCACTGTAAACATCAACAGACACTGCTCAGTTTACCACAGCTGTAAGACAAATGGTAAAACAACACCATAATAAACCTCAAATTATTATTTCTTCTCTCTGGAAACGTGATGCAGACCTTTTAAAAATAACCCCCACCCAGTGCCTCCTCAGTGACACAGGGATAAACTCCTAGTAAGGTGTCCAAGGCATGTAAGATACTTAAGGGGGAGGCACTTTACCATTGCCATTCCCCCAGAGAGCTTCCATTGTCAAGTAGAGATCTGAACCCAGATCTTCTGTGTCCTAGGCCAACAAACTATCCACTATACTACACTGGCTCAGAGTTCCCAACTGTGAAAACAGAGTGACAGCTGGAACCTGGCCTGTTTCAACCATTTGAACTGTAGAAATGTAGCAGAGGTGAAGTTTTAAACGTTATTTGTTTAGAATACATCTCCCAGAATCCTTCATACAACACAGCCAGTGGCCATGCTGACTACAGGACTCTGGAACTTGTAACTGAACAACAACCATTACTAACCAACCAAACCTAACTTTTCCAAGTAGAATCACCTTGTACATGTTACCTATCATACCACTTTTGAAAAGCATAGCTGCAAGGACGACTTCCAGACCCTAACTGGAACACAGGAATTCGCCTTTGGAATTCAAACAAGTGCATAAAACGCAAAGTTTGTTCAGCTTGTCTAGAAAAGCTTTATGCCATATCTGTTTCCTCACATCCTGCTTTACATTGTGCTAATTTTCCAAATTAGTCAATTAATAATTTTCTTGCAGTCAACTAGTTGATTAATTACTTTACATTTTAGGGCTTGGAAAGGAGCTCTCGGAGAGAAGGATGTGAAGAAGGCAGGCACCGGCAGAGACAGAAACCAGGTTTGTCTTGAATAGCTAAGAATATATATCAAGATAAGGCCCTGGGCTACAGATCTGATAATACTTTAAAATATTATCATTTCAGAACAGGAATTTGCAATTTATTCCATGTTGAGATCCAGATTAAAAATATCTCATGGCTGGAGATCCACAGTTAATTTATGAATTTACTCAGTCTGCTGCATATGATTAGTATAAATTCCAAGGTATTTTTTAAATTAACATGAATGTAAAGCAGCAATTAGTAGAATTACTGTATTAATTTTATAACTTTCTTTTATATCTTCCATATAATATCTTCATGATACTGCTAATGCCCAATTTTTAAAAAAATGCATTTATATATTTAAAAGTCATTATATATATTTTCTATGTATCTGAAAAGGTGGGCTGCAATCCATGAAAGTGCCTGCTGTCATGGTGTGAAAACCATGAGATACCACAGGACTCTTTGTTGTTATACACAGGGTTGTCTTTGGGGGCATTTCCTTCACTGCTTCTGGATTCAGCTTCTTTAAAAATCATGGAGAATGGAAACCAAAGTACTCAGTCATTCTACCTGTCTCTCTGGTTTAGATTATTTGCTGTTCTAGGCTGCATTTTCTCTGCTAATAAGGAACCTGATTTAGAACAAAATGAAACCAGGAATTCCCTGGATTTGAATAAAACAGCCCCTGCTCACCAAAGGTTTATAGTTCATTTTGAGTACATTTTTTTGTGTTAAACTGTATATTTTTTGTTAGGTTTGAATAAACATCCACATTTCATGGGAAACGTCTGGGCAGAGCCATCCTAACAGCATGTAGAGCAGGGATTTCATAGACTCTGTATTCCTTACACTCCATCTCCCAGGAGTGTAGGGGATTTTAGGAGATGGTTCAAAACATGTGGCAGGCAAAAACATGAGAACCACTCTCATGGAGGATGTGCCACCAAAGCCTTCTCAGATTGATGCAGCAAGGGCAAAAGGTAGACAGGAAAGAAATATTTTCCTAACCCCCTCCTTCTCCTTCCCCTACCATTACAATCAATGGTCTACGGCTGACACAAGGCCAGGGCTGGGACAGCATTTTTGGGGTAGGAAAGGTATCTTGGGAATGAGGGTTTATAATCCTGTGGATTCACTGCACAGAGGGCCACCATCCTCCGAGCATCACATTTATAACAGTAACAGCAGTACAGACTGCTGTCACTGTTATAAATGATAGCAGTCTATCATTTACAGACCTCTCCACAGCATCTCATATTACTTCTGCTATCCTCTCCAGAAGCACAGAATTCCTCTTAGGCAGTATCCAAGTGTTGTTGCAAAAATACAGGTCACAATTGTTTGTTATCATTGCTCTGTGAAACTCATTTTAAAAAAATATTTGCAGCACAAAACCCACAGCAGTCTTTTATTTTTTTTAAAGTGCCCAATCTATAAACTCAGTGTAAGGTCTGCTTTTAGCATCACAGCCAGGGGATTTCTGTCACCATCCGCTCCCAAAGAGGCATATCCTGGAACTGCATGTTGTACGCAATCTCACAAAATTGTTAGCAATTCTAGTAGTATAGCGCTGATACACTTATCTTCTCTAGGCTTAGCTGATGCTCAATTCCACATCCTTTGTATAGTTTAGGACACCAGGAGCCTAACTCACCTGTTATCCTTCCCCCCTCCCAGTACAGTGTGAGTGTTGGTTGGGAGGGGTACAATTGCAATAGTTCAGTTACAGATTCCAGCAATTGTTTGGCTCTTTGTTCTTCTCTCTATGACTGAAAAGAATGAACAGCTCGAGTGATCAGGAGGAGGAGGAAGCAGCAGCCTGCTTTTGAATCTCAGCGGCTTGAGGGCAGGCAGCTAATCCTTTGTAGCCTTCCCCCAGGAGGGACCCTGGCAGACCCTGGTAGGGCCCAAGCGTGCTTCACTGGTGGCCTTATTTATAGAAAGTGACAGCAGCAGCGATGGCCTAGTCTCTCTTCATCAGAGCTCAGGATTGTTCTGTATCTGGGTTCAGAGCCTCTCTCTCATTCTCTCACACACGAGGCAGGTAGAAGAAAAGCCCCTCGGTAGCGCCATCCCTTCCTCTAATTTTCAACCTCCTCGACTAAAAGGTATGAGATAGAAATGTAAAGTGAAACATCACAGCCTTTTCACTGTCTGCTGCAAGATCAAGGGAAAGCAAGCCTAAAAAGAAAACACTAGTTTTTTCCCACCCCACAGACCCTCCAATTGCATCATAAGGAGTAATTTGATAGCAGAGGCTACAAATTCCCCTCAGGTGTCCCCATGCTATTCTGCATTGATTCTTCATCAGAGGGGAGATGGGTGGGCACGGAAGTTTAAATCTAAGGACACGGAGGTTTCCTCCTTTAGAGTCTTTCCGCATATTTAAATATGCTGGAATGACATCCCAATAGTCTACTGCATATTGTCAACCAAGGGGAAAAAAGGTGTGAGGCCTTCCTTTTCACAGATCTCTTAAGTGTTTCTAAGATCTTTTCGAGCAGCTGTTCTCAACTGGGGGGCCCTGGCATCTTTGAAGGAGGGCCATAGACTGGAAACCATGCGACTTATACAATCCTGATTTGGCCTATATTTCTTTCATACTGTGTTTATGGCTATGGCCAAAAAAGGGTTAGGAATGGCTGTCTAAGAGGACCAAAATTAAGAGGACAATTTTGGAAAAGGTTGGAAGAACTCCATGGTAACACAGAAATTGAAACCTCTGGCTGACATTTTAGAAGTAAGAAACTTTTTGGAACTAGGATAGTCACCTCTTTCATCGTATATTGCTAATACACAGTGAAAAGTATACATATTAAAAATGCACCTTGATCCAGTTCTGTTCAAGTGGAACAAAAAACAAGAAACAAAAATGACAGAATTGTTTTGTTTTTGGCAACGTCATGATGTTATGCCATTTGTCTACTGGAATGAGAGCTACAGTTTTCTGAATGGTGACCTTCAGTCATTCTACATTTTCTGTTAAGATATTACTATGGTGCTAAGGCTGTTTTTCACAAGTGATGTTAATTTTGTTTTTGTTTCACCTAACCTGTAAATTGAATGCAACACTGAAAGAAATACGTGCTCCATTTAAAAACTGCCCTTCTCTTCTCTCCCTGTATCATAGCCTATAATAATTATTTCAGAGAAAATAAATGTTTTTCTTCCTGAACCAGTATCACATTAAGAACATTCAAAAGCAATAATAAATGATCATCTTTGTACTAATCTGAAGGCTTTCATCTCCAATATCCATCCCTTCAGGCATTTTGCGTCTCATAACTTACCCTCTTCAGCCTCAGGTTCTTTCACCACTAATTTCTCATTTTCTGATTCTTGATCTTCCTCCTGGAACAAAGGAATTAAAACCAGGATCAACCAAAGACATTTTGCTAGAAGAATCTGAGCAGCAAATGCTTCCAACCCAGCCCTCTCATCCAATTGAGGGTACACAGCACAGTGTCCAAAACCAGCCAAGCCGTGGAGCCTGGTGTCCATTGTTGTCAGTGTGTTAGAAGGCCCAGGAGCCAAAGGGAGCCAAAGCTAGAGGTGACAACGTGGTGACTTCCCTCTTCATCTCTTTCTTTTTCACAAACAGGGAGAGAATGAGGAAGCTGAGGGTTGATAGGGAATAAAACACTCTCTGCAGGTAGAAATCGGCTGGCTGAGGGTAGTCTCAGCCTGAGGTGGGAGAGTGCCTCCTCCACTCTAACCAGCCATCACTGCGGCCAGGTTATGTTGCTGAGTATGGTAGAAAATCCAATACACACTTTCTCCTATCTTAATTATTTGTTGCCCTTTTGTGATTCCTAATAACTGCTGCCTCATTAATGTTCCACATTAACGAAGCCTGGAACTGACACTCACTTTCCTCCTCACTGCTTTTGTGAGTGGCAGGAATGGACAGATACAATTTTGAGGCCTATTAATAAGAATCTTATTTAAACACACTCTCAGAACACATAAAGTAATTGTGAAAACCAAAACACTAGGCCTGGGCACAGGATTTTTAAAACAATATAATCTGAATATATGGCATATATTCGTAAAAGGAAACTAAGAAGCACTGTTTTTAAAACTGCCCTCTTTTTCTTTTGCTACCTAATTTTGTTTTAAAACTGCACGCAGCTATTTCCTACGTACAAATAAACATCTTGATGAAGATGGGAGCATAAAAATTTCCTGGTGGTGGTGTCTATATATTTTAGAAGCAAAACCAGTAATTTTACACAGAATTACTTCTCCTCTGCCTGAACTACATAGAAAATGCCACCTGCCGGAGCTTTTTAAACATGCTAAATGTGATATTATCTTTTTCCATCTTCAGATATTATTCTTATTAAAATATATAGAAAAAACAAAATGACATATGTAGAGTGATTGATTACACCACTGTATAACTATAGCATATACCTGTACAAATCAGAGGCAGCAGGTAGGTGCTCCCATAGAGCACCATACACTTTTTTTCAAAAGCAAGTACTGCCCATTGGCAACATCTTGGAAAGGCAGTCCAATTAAAATAAAAGACTTCAAAGATTTTAGCATAAGATATACGTACTGTGAGTACTCTATACCTGATTAATTGTGCTTACTTTCACCAGGGGCATGTACCCAGCATAACATGGTACACATGTAGCATGAGGATCTGTCTAGTTTTGGGTCACCACTCAGTGACAGTACATATACTCTGCATGCAGAAAGTCCTAGATACAGGAAGAAGCAACTCTATATATTGTCAATGGATTATCATGGGAAGACTCCATACTACTGAGGGCTTTGGAAGCCACTACTGGTTAGGACAACACTGATCTAGTTGAATTGGTGGTTGGGCTCACTGAATGGGCAGCATTATGTTGAACTCTGGCTCTCTTCACTGCACAGGTTACTGGGGATCTGCAAATTCAGCATCTAAGGGAAACACACCATAAACCTGTTTCTAGGAGCAAAGACCCTCATATAGTACTGGAATGGCAGGAGCTGCATTTGGACCAGGTTGTGGTTTGAAAGTACATGATATGGCAGCTTTATCAACATGATGCATGTCTGTCAGCTCTGATCAGTTTCTGGATAGAAAGCTGGAGCTCCATGGAGAATGGATGGGCAATAATTTGTGATCTCCTGTGAATTATCTCCCTCTCTTTTCATTGCGCATTATAATTATGGAAGGCTAGCTGTGAAGGAGAGCACTACTCTGCTAGGGCAAAGTACAAGATTTGGGTACAAAATGGCACACTTGCAAGAACAAATGCATGTCAGCATTAGCAGAATCACTGGTGAAACAGCACACCCCACACTTTTTAATGTGATGTATATCTAAATCTGCATAACAGATTTAGGTTGAAAGGTCATTCTCTCCCCCCGTAGAAATTTGGAAAATATAATTTTTTTAGAGGTTGGCTTAAAAAAAAAATCAGCATCCTACTAAACTACAATTTCTTGATTTCTTTAGGAAGTGATGAATTGTTGTTAAAGTCACATACTGTGTTTCCCCGAAAATAAGACTGGGTCTTATATTAATTTTTGCTCCAAAAAACGCATTAGGGCTTATTTTCAGGGGATGTTTTATTTTTTGTCATGTACAACAATCTACATTTATTCAGATACAGTCATGTCATCTTCTGGTTGCTGCACAATGGTGGAGGATGGGGTTTCACTTAACTAGGGCTTATTTTTGGGGTAGGGCTTATATTAGGAGCATCCTGAAAAATCATACTAAGGCTTATTTTCAGGTGAGGTCTTATTTTCGGGGAAACAGGGTATGTTTGTAGTGTAGATCTGCTTATGTAGTCTATCCATTGTGGCTCCAGATTTGTACTTACTATTGCTGGAGATAAACTGATGCCAGATTGCAACCAGAGCCAACCCAAGACATGTTACTGCCTGAGGCAAATTATACACATGCCTGCACGCCCAGCCATCTCCTTAAGTCATGGTGCACCCGAGAGAAATATCTCAAAATACGTGAATAGATTAAATAATGAACAATTTGCTGCTTTTCTGTGACACCCAAAACCTGCTATGTGAGGTATCTAAAGCACTGTGCCTAATGGTAGGGCTAGCTCTGGTATCACCCCAGCTGGTCAATTGGTATAGTTCTCACAGACTTACACCCACATCCCCACACGCCCACACTTACTTTTTCATTAATACTTAGGTGCTGGAATGCATAAAAACAGGGAACCAAGCAGCACACATTCTCTCTCAGTGGCTCTGCATCCCTGGAGAGGAGTGGAACAGCCAGTCAGATTCCAGATGGCGTGTGGGCCTGTCTTCTTCCTCCCCAGCTTGTCTAATCCCCCATGTTTGATTCAGTGGGACAAGGCCTTTACAGCTGCTACCATTTGCTATATTTGTAAAGGAGGGTGTGTGTACACAGGAAGAGCCACAGGAGGCTGCCAGCCCCAATTAGGAAGACAGAATCAAGATGGAGGGGAGACAAAGAGAGCTATAATACAGACATCAGGAGCCATGTTTATCAAGAACACAGAGAGAAAAGAGACTGTCTGCCTGCAGAGAAAGACCTTGGGAATTCAGAAAGTACTTTCATTGAAAACAGAAATATGCTGTGTTACCCAGATACCAGATCTGGGTGAGTCGTGTAATCAGTGGGGAATGTGCATAATTCACTTGCCCTTTAGGGCGCAGCTTGCATTCTCTGGTCCCTGACTCACCAACCAGACACACGCCCAGCATCACTATCTCCTACACACACGTATCTATTTTAGTCCATGATTCCAAAAATGGAAGCTCCTTTTGCCTCTTCATTCATTGTCTTTCCCATCCCATATTCAGGAGGGAAAAGAAATGTGACCCAGTAAGATGGGTTTGTCTAATGCATCATTCTCTAGGAAAAACGCCAGAGACTTGATGGCATAGCTTGGCCCTCTTGCACAGGAAAGGATGCACCAGACCAGACAAATGCTGTCTCCCGTATATGGTGGTTGTTAGTTTTATGTGCTGGTTATACGTAGTATCTCACAATTTCATTCATCATTCAACTGTCAGTCTTTAGTCCACATTCTGCCTATAAGACCTTTCCAGCCTGTGCTATTCTTATGCCTTCTCCATTATCCATCTCTCTTGCTGTACATGCCTGTATACACTATTGTGAGTGCATGTGTAAGAGAGGGGGATAGAAAGTGGACAGGGCTCAAAAGATAGTGAAACAAAGTTCTGCATATGTTCACACAAAGGTCAGTCATCTGAAGTTCGCTAGACTTTACTTCTGAGTAATGTTTATCGCAGGGGTGGGAAATGTTTGTCCAGGTGTTTACTCGTAAAACTACAGTTCCCACACAGTCCCTTACCATAGGCCACGTTGCATGGGAGTTGTGGGGCCATACGTTCTCTGCTCCTGCTGTACAAAGGTAGACTTATGTCCCACCAGCTTGCTCTACAAATATGCAGTGTTGACAGAATTAGAACTCTGACATCCTTTATTTAGCTCTTCCTAGCATGAGAAATAAATTTAAAGCGCTACATAGACAGATGGACAGGTAGGGTGCCACATGGAAACCATCTTACAGGGACCAGCTGTGCCTACCTATGCAAACCACATCTACTTGTTGTGACATCCTACGCCTGAAGCATTTGGATTTTTCCGGTGTTGATAAGGATTTCCTGAATATGCAGATTTTACTATATTGCAGATTAATTGTTCAGTGTATGGGAGAAAAAGTCCTTTTGACTTTGGAGTTTAATACTTAAGGAAATAATAGTGTGGGGTAAATACTACTACTACTACTATTTATTTATTATGAAAATGACAGGATGTGTTTTTCCTCATCAAAAGCTTGATCTTTTATTGTTTTATTAAAGTTTTTACTTGGAAGCTAAACCTGTGAAGTTTTTTGAGCCAATTAAGTCTGTTTGACTGGGACTGGTAATCTTTTTCTATGCTGATCCAAGAAAGTAGAAAGGTTTTCATTTATTTATTTAATTAGTGTCATTTGTAGGCTGCCTCTCTCTCAATGAGGGGACTCAAGGTGGCTTACAACAAATATTACTGTTTGAGTACATGGAAAAACGTGGTATTCACAGAACAAAAGTGAAACTCTGATGCAAGACCCAAGGGTTGTACACAACACTTGCAAAAAGGATGCCTAATTAACTGATTATGCAGAACGAACATTTCTTCTTTTGCTGTTGTACCTCACTGTCTTTTTCAGTCAGGACAAAGCCCTTGTCTCCACTGATGGTTCTTCTTTTCAACTTTTTATAAGTAGTGGCATCTTATATGTGTATAAGTATACACATCCCTTTCCCTGCCTATGACTTGTTAGGTTAAAAAAACAAAACACATAAGATGGTATAAAGGAATCACATCTATCCATCTCTAATGAATCAGACGTGTTAGCTTCTGTCTATCTGTCTATCATTTTCCTGTAGCTTAAGAGAATTTTTTTTGCTGCTGCTGCTATTACCAGCTTGAGGTTTATTCCAGCCCTTGAGTTCAAACAAAAGGACAGAAGTTGCTTGTCACCTTCCTTCTGATGGGCATCCTGCAGTCTAATTGGAAAAGTGTTGCTCTGCAGTTAAAGGATGCCAGGCTGCCAACTCCACTTTTATTGGGAAGGCAACATGTTTCAGCTTGGGAGACTTAGGTTTTGGGGTCCAATTTCCAGGTCTCAGACTTTGGCCCTGAAATGTCAGCTCAATATTTTGGGTTTTATTCTTATTTCTTCAGGATTTGCCTTTCACAGCAGAAGCACCCTGGTCATATTTGTTGCCACAATGCTCTGAGGTTGCAATTTCTACTGAATTTCACATGTTAACCTTTAAATTCATCTCAGGGGCTTTACCTTGTCTGTTTCTCTTACACGTACCATTTTATGCTTGTTGCTGAGTGAATGCCTGTGATTTTCACAAGACCCATCCTCAATTCTCAAGCTTTGGCCCAGACACTTCAAAGAACAGGGAGCTACTGGCTTGGCTTTTGAGTAGTACCGTGAAGCAGCTAAAGGTCTTTGTATTCAAAACTAAGTCTCATTGTATTTAGTGCAGCTTATGGCCTGGTAAATGTACTTAGGATTGCAGTCTTAATCAATTAAATCGCTGCCATTTAATCAGTATACCAAATATATTTAAATAGTGTATGTCATTACCTCAGTAAAAATCTGGAAGGATAGTGCCAGCTTCTGCTAAGTACAATTTAACTTTATTAAAAATGAA
Organism: Intellagama lesueurii; assembly: GCA_037013535.1. Lineage (NCBI taxonomy): Eukaryota > Metazoa > Chordata > Lepidosauria > Squamata > Agamidae > Intellagama > Intellagama lesueurii. The sequence continues at coordinate 183,988,372 of JBAJHW010000002.1, forward strand.
ATAAACAAGCTGCCATTCATTGTTTAGAGAAAGGACATTTGTCTTTGCTATATTCATATCATTTGTCAAGCAAGCAGTTTTCTGACCTTCCTGCATTTGCAAATTTCTGTGAAAAGAGAGTTTGTCCAGCAATCAGGTGGTGTTCCTTGGCCATGATTTTAAACACATTGATCTATAAAGTTTTAAAAGTTCTGTGTGTAATTCTTCTAAGGCTGATTCCCCCCCCCCGCCCCAATAAGGTAATAATAATACAGCAGGAATACACAACATTCTTGTCTCATTTCTGTAGAAGCACATCTCATTAAAAGCAAATTGGACACTGCAAGCCATATTTCTCAGAAGGGATTCAGGAGCTTTTAGTTTGTTTTTATGACAAAGAGAGTTGTCATACAGGGCTTCCTTGGTAGTCATTTCCAGGCTCTGGAACCTCCTATGGAAAGTGGCTTGCTTGTCTTGCCCCCCGCCCCCACCCCCGATTGTCTTTGGCAGGCAAAGAACTTTTTATGCAGATAGGCCTTTGCCAGTTGACCTTGTTTGTGCAGAAGGGGCTTTGAAGGGATGGCTACTGTATTCTCTTTGTTTGGTATGTTTTAAAATTGTATTTTACATGTTTTCATTTATTTCATTTAATTGCAAGCTACCTTAAGTTTACTTATGGGGAGAAAGGTGGGATATGAAAAATAAAAATATGTAAGTAAATACATCTATACACAAAAGAGTAAGAAAGTGATTAAGACTACCATATGAACAGGACTTTCATTAACTATGTCATACTGAGTTTGTTTAAATATGTACAGGGAAAATAGTTATATGGCACACAAATCATTACACAAACAAAATGTTTATATTAGTGAATTGTCAGTCCTGAATGTAAAGCACCTTTGAAGAGGTCTCTGCTTTAAGAGATATAAAGCATTCAAGGATTTCTTTTTCAGCTTCCTCCCATACTGGAACTCGGGGTGTGAGCATTTTAGATATGTCCTGGTAATACATCTCTGTAGGGAATTTCCTGCCCATTTGCTTTAGGCATTAGCACACACCAGGATCAGCCCTGCCTTTAGGTGGAGTGAGGCAGCTACCTTGAATGGTAGGTGCTGGGGAAGCATAGAGCAGCAGCAAGGTGCAAGAGAACAGAGCTGTGTGTACCACACAGCCAACCCTGCTTTCTCCAAAATAGCTGACTGCCCTCAAGCACAGTGAGAAATGCTGTTGCTGTCATCTGTGTCCAAGAAAGATTGAATTGTCAGTCCTGTCTGTGAAGCTAGCTCTCTCTCTCTGTGTGTGATTATCCTGTTCTTTGCCTTAGGAAGCAAAATATCTTGAGGCACACTGTGGAGTGTGGAAAGCAGTCCTGGGAAGAAAACACAGCACAATGTGGTTGGGAGATTTTCCACATGGATCTTGCTCCTTCTTATAGGATGCCTAGGCTTTGACAGCTCATGTCCACCGTACAATTTCTCACCATCTAGACTCAGGGCATGGCTGTATTCCAGTGCAGTGTTGCAGGCCGAGGCAAAGAGGCAGTCCCGAAACCAGCAAAATCAGGGAGCTGGACAGGGGACAGATTGTATTTGTCTTGAGTGTAAGGGATTGTCACTCTCGAATTGGCCTTCTCAGCCACACTAGACGCTGTTCCAAGACCTCTATTCAGAGCACGTTACCATAGTCTCTCGAGACTGAAGGATGCTTACTTACTGTTGCACTTGGGAGTATACACAAAGTAATTTTACTTATTTAAATCTCATACCACACAGAGGTTTCTGCACAGTAATCAAGTCAAATCAGTCCTGTTAAAGCTGAACAGCTGTTTTGATGATGGGCAAAATAAGAGGACAGAAATGCCCATCAGGGAAAGGATGGGGGGTGGAGACTTGACCCAGTTGGCAAGAAGCCTGCAAAGGAGCTACAACAGCACATCTTTTTGAGGTCACAGGCCATGGGCACCCCTGGGCTTGTGCTCCTTCACCAGTGGTTGCTGAGAGGGCTTGGAGAGTGTCATAATCATGGATGACAAGAAGGCTTTCCTTTAGGAACCAGGGCAGTGGAGGCCCGTCTGCCTGAAGGGGCAGAGAGGACAGATGATCTGGGAGCATCTGGAGGGCTGTTACATGGAAGGCCATTCCGACAGCTGCTGAAGCACACAAAGATCACTTTACTGGAGGCTTAATCAGGAGGCTTCCTTGCACAGCAGCTGCTGGAGGTAACTATGGAGTCAAACAGCAGTGCTTTGCACCTACGTGTTTTCTCAGACTCTCCCTGCTTGCTATAGACATTCTGCACGTTGTGACCTTTTTCCCCTGAAACTACCCAATCAGGGTGCATTTCAGTCAGGTGAAGTCAAGGGACCCACTGAAGATTTTAATGTTCATATACGAGGTGGGACAGAAAGGAGCATTCTGCTGTGTCCCTCTCTTTGATTCTTAGGCAATGCAAATCCTGTTTCTGTCATCCATCACCAGCTATGCTCGGTTTTGAAAAGGTACTAGTAAATCCCTGTAGGATCAAGAAAGAAAAGAGTGTATAGAGCAGGGAGAACATAGGAAGCTGCCTTTGGCATCAGGCCGTAGGGGGTGGGGTGGTTAGAGCTTGGGAGGTTCCAGATGTAAGTTCCCTCTGAGCCATGAACTGCACTGGGTGACCTTGAGTCAGCCACTAACTGTTAGCCTGACCTACATCACATGGGTATTGTGAGGATCAAGTGATAAGAAGTTGTGAAAAAAAATCTAAAAGAGCTAACCATTTCCATATTGGTTGAGATCTAGCTGATGAGATGGGGTGATGGTACGAGCTGGAAGAAGTAGCAGTTTCCTTCAGAAATACACTTGGGTTACTTAGGAATGGAGCCAAGTTAAAATCACTCTTCCCAGTCTAGTAGAGACAGCCTAACAGCCCATTTGCTTGTATTGTTTATTGGGGGTGGGGGAAATGTAAGATGGCTCCTACTCAGATAAAAGTTTATTGGGATTGGCTGCTGAGGGTTAAAGCACAGAAGTGGGTATGTCTGGCCTTTGTATGTTTGGATGTTAGCCAGTTATTGGCATTCTTTATAAGCTAAAGAGCTTCTCTCCTGATACAGTGAGGTCTCCTAGAGTAAATAAAGTGGACTACTTGTTGTTTTCCTGTGGTGTGTTTTATTCACAAACTGTTCTATATTTAATTTCTAACTGACTTATTTCTTCAAAATTCCTTTTTTCTTCTTTTAATATGGCTTTCTCCCATCAATTTAATAGAATAAAATCTTCTTGACATTCTGTGTGTTCCTTGGGAATGTAGTGGGAGTGAGGAGAAAGAGAGTGGGTGTTAAATTGAGTCTTGGCTCCTTTCTTTGCTACAGAGTGGAATTGTTTACTGTTCTTCCTTGCAGGGCTGTTTTTGGCTCTGAGGGAAGGTAGCTACTGTGCTTGCAGGGTAGCAACTGCCAGGAGACTAAGGGGCCCTGTGGACCTGGCAAGAAGTTCTTTACAGAAGGCAAGATATGGAGCTTACTGCAGAAGGGGGCGAGGAGAGAGATAAAAGTAACCAAAAATGTATATTGACTGGCAATGGCTTCCAACAGTCTTTCCCAGTCTCTGTTGAGATGCTAGGCACCTGGCATCTTCTGCAGGCAGAGTGAGAGCTCTACCACACTGTTTTGCCAAGTAAGATAGTGGATGGGCATGTGCACTGTGTGCATGGATACATGTATGAAAAATCAGCCCTCGATAAGCAGTTCAGATGTTCTTGTACACTTAGGTAGTGTAAAGAACAAGGAAACAGAGACCTTCACTGGTGGGCAGATACTGAGCATTTCAAGATATCTATCACTTTCTGTGTTGGACATTCGCCTCTTAGTTCTGGTGGAGAAACAACAGCGTTTAAAAAGTCTGAAGCAGTCAGGCTGGGTGTCTCAGGCAGAGATTTGTGATGTACTCCTTTGCTTCAGGGTGGGCCCTAATGAATGGCCTGGGGTGGAGGCAAAGTACGAAGATAAGAACTTTGAATACTCATTGTGGCCGATCCTTTGTTAGCCCTTGGTTTCTACATGTGGAAGAATGTAGTTCTGCTGTGAGATTCCCAGAAGGAACAGCGGCACAGTAGCATCTCCCCTGTAGGGCTGCTCCTTAAATGCTTCAGAACATTTATTTATTTATTTTATTTATTTAGATTTATACCCCACCCATTTAGTGAACATACCACTACTGTGGGCAGCTTACAAAATAGTATTAAAACCATATAAAATATATTAAACATATTAAAATAAAACAAACAAATCCTAAACCCCCCTCCCATAAAATCACCCGTCTGGGACATAAAATGGCAGACAATGGGCCAGCATAATTTCACAAAAGGGTGGTGCTTGGGAAGGCCTGGGTAAAAAGTCAGGTTTTAATTTGCTTGTGGAAGCTCAGGAGGCTGGGGGCCAGTCGCACCTCCAGAGGAAGAGAGTTCCAGAGCAGAGTGGCCACTACTGAAAAGGTCCAGTTTCTGGTTGATGCCTTCCGGGCCTCTTTCGGAGTGGCCACCCGCAACATTAAAAACTGGGAGGTGCGGGTGGGATGGGAAGATGACCTGAGGGAGACGCGCTCTGACAGGTAGCAAGGTCTTAAACCGTAACATTACTGTTTCAACCTAGTTTCATCTCTGATTTCCTCTGATGACTGTTTTGAACTGAGTCATGGATCCTGTTACACATCTCTCCACTGGACCTATTTGAGTAGCCAACTATCGTTAGCAGTGATACCTGGTATGGTGTAGTGCAGAGGTCCCCAACTCCCGGTCTGTGGCCCGGTGCCGGTCCGTGGCCTGAGCCGGACCGGGCTACAGAGACAGACCTTCCCCCCCCCGCCTGCACTCCCCCCGCACAGCCCCTTTGCGCCTGCGCCCATGTGAGCGCTCCCCCACCCCTTAGCGCATGCGCACGAATGTCCCCAAGTGCCGAGCACCCTTTGCGCATGCGCACGAGCACACCCACGCGAGCACTCTCCCGTTCCTTCGCACATGTGCACAAGCGTGGGGGGTGCCCCGCCTTCCCCAACCGGTCCGCGGGGTTAAAAAGGTTGGGGACTGCTGGTGTAGTGGATAGAGTAACAGACTAGGGCTCAGGAGACCTCTGAATCCCTGTTTGGCCGTGAAAATTTACTGGGTGTGAGTGGGTGTGGCACTGGTCAAACAACTTCTTAAATATGTCAGTTACCTTGAAAGCCCTATTTGGGTCACTAGAAGTTGTTTCTGACTTGATGGCACCTAACCCATGCACACACACATGCTTAACATATTTTAGGAGATCTATTTTTTCCTAGTTTATTGCTACGCAGTTGAATTTAACATGGTATGCAACATACCTTTCTTCACTTTTATTCCAACCACTGTTGCCAGCAATTCAAATTAGTTGCCAGCATTCCTTACACCTCCTTAATTTTCTTGAATGTTTTATATTCATATAATTAATATCTTGTATTTTCCAAATACTAAAATATATTCTAGCTGGCTAGATAGCTCATTGAGTTAGGTATCTGGCTGCAGAGTCAGAGGTTGGGAGTTCACCCCAGAAGAACCAGCCTATGTAACCTTGGGAAAGCTGCACAATCCCAGAAATGCGCCCAGAAGAAGGGAACGGTAAACCACTTCTAAGTATGCTCTAGCTAGAAAATCCTGAAAGGGACTCCAGAAGTCAGAATTGACTTGACAGTGCATACACATATAACAGAAAATTTTTAATAGCAAATTAAATTTAAATAGTGATTTGATAAAAATTTAAAAGGGAATAATACCAAACACCCATTTTGTAAAATGTTTTGTGAAACATTCTGTTTGTTATTGTTAAAAAACTAAATGGATTTAACCTGAGAATCCTTTGTTTTCCTTTTCAGAGAGGTTGGGGGTTTTGTAAGAGGGAAACAATGTCAAAAAAGAAATTATCGGTGAGGTGGAAAGATATGCCCTTTTATTTTGAAATACTTTCTGATGTTGGCTATCGCAGGAACAAGAAAATGGCAAGCGTGTGAACTTGAAACCCTCTTTTTCCCTTACTCGCTGTATCTTTCAATGTGACCTTTTTCTTGAAATTGGTTTATAAGCTTTGTTGTTGATGTTGCCTATTTCTGGACACTCATGACATCACCTTTTCTTTATTTCCTCCATGTTTCATATTCCCATATAAAGACCTCCATGTACCACAGGGATGATGCTGTCCTTCCAGATGTGTTTGGACTGCAGTCCCCATCAGCTCTTGTCCCTATAGCTAATGGCAACAGCTAATGTCAGACACAGTTGTGTCCAGTACATTCCGTCCCTGAGCTAGCAGCAAAAATTAAAATTACCAACAAAAGTAGCCATTTAAGCTGTGCTAAATGCGTTGTTAAATATTAAAGATGAAACCACAGTCCTAAGCTGAGAGATGCTAAGGGAGGGATCTGTGTGATTTCTCTGTCTATTCCAGGAAAAAAGAACAGTGTGAAAGGAATGCAAACACCCAGCTCGGATTGGGAGGGGGCAGTTTAAGATGAAAACCACGGCTTGGAAAAGAACTCTTGGCTTTAGCACTGAAGTATGTAACATGTTGCCATTTATGGCTTGGCTTTCTGACCCAAGCCTGATGCAAGAGGCTGCAAGAGGAAAAGGGAAAGAATTAAGGTTGGAATAAAGGCACCCTCTGCTAGCGTGGCCAGGAAGAAGCTTACATCACGCCCTCTTGCTCCATTTCACCCTAATCCTCCATCTAGATCTCTTCATCTTTTCATTGAGGGAAACAGCTGCTAAAGCAAACATTGCTGGTAATCTAGTGGAGAGTTGAGGGCCAAGGGCCAGGTGGGTCTCTGGAAAAGATGGAGTTTTAACTTAGGAAGCAGTTGAAATGGGTGAGCTTGTTCCTTCTTACACAATAATGGGTGCAGGAGTGTTCTAACGGGTGATTGCACTGATGGGAGAGTTGTCCCCTCATTTTGAGCACTTAAAGGCAAGATGCAGGATTACTTAACAGGTGAGTGAAAAGACCACTGGAGCAAATAGTTGTGGGGAGGGGAGCAGTCCCCCACCCTAGGGTGACTGAGAAGGTGAGCCTCTATTTGCATGAGTTACTCTACAACTCACCTCAGTAATCACACAAGTAATTTGTTACACTGCATGCAGTTAACATGTTGGATTGTTATTTAGAAACACACAGGGAAAAATTCTCTGGTTCTCCCTAGTGGCCAATTCTGATAATGCAATTTGGAAATGTTTATAGAAATATGTGTGCTTTGTGCTGTCAAATCACTTCTTGCATACGGTGATCTTAACATGGTTTTCAAGTTACATGAGATGTTTAAGGAGTGGTTTTACCAGTACCATTCCTCCAGTGAGTCCTCCTACAGGGGAGGTCTCCTGAGCTAGGCTAGTCATTCTTTTTTTTGCCCACTGCCATAAACACATGAAAGAAAAACAGGCCAAATCAGGATTGTGTAAGTCACATAAAGTGACTTATAACCTTATAAGGTGGTGTGTGAAGAATTGTTTCCAGTCTATGCGCCCCTTCAAATGTGCCAGGGCACCCCAGGGGTCCCGTGGCCCTTGCTGAGAGTGGCTTCACTAGACAACAACTGCTTTTAATAAGTCTTTTCAGCACACACACACACAAAAGATCTCCACAAAAGACAAAAACAGAGGGCAATTCCCTTGCCACGTAAGTGTGGTAAGAGAATGTCATAAAACCTAATAAAAACTGTATGAAAAATTCCTGGGACAAGGGCTTAAAATGCCCTTTAAAAGTAATCTTTGAAAGTACACAAGTCTCATTCATTATACCTAGGTATCTTGGTTGCTAGGTATCTTGGTTGCTACTTGCTACACCTAAACAGTTACTTTGTAAGTACTCGTCATGTTATTTACTACCTAAAAAGGAACTACTTACAGGCAAATACATTACTTTTAACTAGTAACTTCTAAGCCTCTGCAAACAATCCCCAACTAGCCCCAACATGGAGGAAGAGCCATGTACAAGAGGGGATTGCGGAGTGTCCCTCTGTCATATAACAAGATCATCTGAAAACACCCCCCATGCCCGGCATCTCATCAATAAAATGTAACATTCACAGAAACACCAAGATATTTGTGTATCAGTTTATTTCTTGGCTGTGTAAGAACCCATAGTTACTCAGGAAGTGGGGTGGGGTCAAGAACATTTTCTCTGAGCTCACTGCTAGAATTCATGCCGATCTTTGTTTTTGTAGCTTATCTGTATGGGGCATTAAATGCTTTTAAATATTTGTTGCTATTTTGATATTTCTGTTGGTTTAATGTGATGATTGCTTAAAATTTAGTTTGGAAATGCTTTTAGGGCTGAAAAATGAGATATGCATTTTAGAAAAATAAACAGACAAAACCCCATTTCCAGGCACTGAGTGGTGTAAAGCTCTGTTTGGTTCTTGGCTGTTTCAGTCTTGCTTGTTTACAGCCTCTCCTGTTGCCTTCTTTCCCAGATTCCATTAATTGCTTGCATGACAAGTTCCAGCCTGGCGACCTGACACTTGAAATGTTTCTACCGCCCTAGAGTCCAGTCAGAACAGGACAAGCCTAGAGAAGGCCAGTCTTCTCCTCCCTGTTCCACCCCCCACCCCAACACATTTGAGCCCAAAGGACTAAGACAGTGCTAAGCACCAAGACTGAAATGAAGTGTATCATCATATAACCTTTGCTTTGAAAATAAGGCTGATAAAACATTTCCCATACGGACTTGGTGTCTACCCACGGCCTGTCCTACCATTAGGCAGAGTGAGGGTCAATGCTGGAAGGTGGGTGGCACTGTGGCAACATTGGAGTAGACATCTGTGGGCCATATAGGCTCTCCCATGTCTTCTAAATTGATATTATGCCATCAGGTGTGGTGCTCATTGTAAGTGCAGAAAAAATGTTTGTCAGTACAGCTGAATGTTGTACATGGAAAGGAAGGAGGCACCATCTTGTCCTTTACCCTCAGGCAAATACTGGGCCAGTCCTGAACCTCCCATGTAGTAGTCTTTTCTTTCCAATGGATCAGGTGAAATATTTTTGACTAATCGCCCATATTATAAATAGACCTCACAGGCCTATTGACAAGATTCCTTTGACCAATTCAGTGATCTCTGAATAGACAAGGACTTCATCAACACTTGCTGCTACCTCACACACTACCATCAAAGTGATTCCTTGGACTTAACTTGAATCAGATTCAGAATTCTCCTTTCCCATTCAGTCATGGTGGTGGCGGGGGGTAGGAGGGGTGTTATAGCTTATCTAGCCTCAAGCCTTCATTTGTAAAATGAAGATAAATAACGATAAAGTATTTCACATGGTTGCTGTGAGCTGACAAATGAATTGATGTTTAAAAGATGTTCTATAAGAGATCACAACCAGATTTCCCTCAATGAACAGACTGCAGGCTCCAACATGAAACTGTAGAGCTTGCTGGAAATAATGCAGGGAATCCATTTTGAGAAGACACTTGTCTGCATTTCTTTTCCAGTCCAGCAAGCTGTATGAATACAGATAATTTAAGCCAACAAGCAAATTCATCATTACCAGGCACATAGCTACTTTAGTCTAATATTTACTACCTTTCTATATTTATTCCTACCCTGTATATAGCAATAAGGGGAGAAACTGACAAAGAACTCCCAGCACCACTGTTCTCTTGGGAGGTTTTACAAGGCTGTTTGAGTCAGCTGGTTTTTAACAACATTCCTAATCTAGCTCATTAATATCAGACCTCCAGTTGCCTTTGCTTGATGCTGTATGATTTCATTTAGCTCAGGCATCAAGAACAGATTTCACCTAAAGTTAGAAATGGCAGAATCACTGGTCGTAATAGTAACCCATGGGGCAGAGTCCAAAGCCATGTTCCATTCCCTAATTGTTTTGGACTTGCAGTGCATCTTTGGATACTTTGTACCATTTTCCTTTGCCTTTATTGCTTGCAAATAAGAACAATGCTTCTTCCAATTGCCACCAACTTGAATAATTCTGTTAATGCCTTTCCTTAAGAAAAACAACAACCATGTTCTGGGTTTTGGCTTTCTACTTGTTTTTCTTAATATTCATGTTCGATCATGGTCAATCCAAAGGCAGATCAAGGAATAGGGATGCAGCCTGTACTGGATGGGGTTACACTACCCCTGAAAACAGGTGCACAGTTTCGGGGTGCTCCTGGATTCAACTCTGAGCCTGGATTCCCAGGTTTCGGTGGTGGCCAGGAATGTATTTGCACAATTAAAATGAATATACATACTAGGTCCGTCTGTTTCTGGAAAGATCTTATCTCGCCGCTGTCATACATGCCCTAGTTACTTGCCGGCTGGATTACGGTAACTCGCTCTATGTGGGGCTGCTGATGGAAAGTTTTAGGAAACTTCAGCGGGTCCAAAATGCAGCAGCCAGATTGCTGACTGGGGCTGGTTACAGGGATCACATAACCCCTCCTGTTACGGCAGCTCCACTGGCTGCCAATCAGTTTGTGGGCACAATTCAAAGTGCTGCTTTTAACCTATAAAGCCCTAAATGGCCTGGGTCCAAGCTATCTCAAAGATAGCTCCTACTGTCTCCTACTATGAGCTGGCTCGAGTGTTAAAATAATCAGGTGAGACATTTCTCTCGGTCTCACCACCTTCACAGCTGTGTCTGATGGGGACAAAGGAGAGAGGGCCTTCTCTGTCGCTGCTCCCAGACTTTGGAACTCCCTCCCACAGGAGGCCAGGCCGGCCCCATCTTTGCTGTCCTTCCAAAAGCAGGCAAAGACCTTTCTCTTCAGGCAAGCTTTCCCTCAATGACTGCCTACATGAGTGACTAGCCACATGGCTGGCTACATGAGTAACCTTTAGATGGATTGTTATGCATTACTGCTCTGACTGGGTCTTTAGTACTACTTGTGTTTACCATCTCCCAGAGTGGTATTTGTTTGTTTCTTTTTAGTATTTGCATACTTGTTGTTTTAGCTTTAAATATTGTCTTTTAATAATGTAAAACAGTGTTGTATACTCATTTTTTTCCAGTTTTAAATATTGTTTTTCAAGGATGTAAGCCACCTTGGGTCCTTTTTAAGGAGAAAGGTGGGGTAAAAAATATTTTAAATAAATAAATAAAAAATAAAAAAATCCTTCTATATAACAGACTCTCATTACTGTTCATTAAAGCCCCTACTCTGGGCAATATCATCATACCAACACTCTCATTTTGTGTCAGGAAAAATTATCTCCATTTATGGAAAATTGTGAATTGGGCCGCAATTTTGGATTGTACAATTTTAGGCTGTTTTTCTCTTCATTGGGTAGGCTGTTCACTAGCACTCTCTTCAAAACGTGCTACATTCTGAACCCAGTATTTAATCTATACAGCATATCTACATGTTCTTGCAAACAACTGTTTGGGAGAGAAATTGGTGAGACACTGACAGAGCAAAGGGTAAAGAAAGTGTTGATTTGGCATAATACTGACATTAAAAAAAAATCACATTTGTACATCAGAGGTATTCCAGTGTCACTGGGGCAAGGGGGCTTAAGAAATGTACCTTTTCTTAGCGCAAACTTTTGTTATGTGCTATCAAGTCACTTCACTTTATGGCGATCCTAACAGGGTTTTCAAGGTATGGGATATATTTAAGGAGTACCTCTCTCCTCACAACTCTAGTGAGTTTCCATTGCTGCGCAGAGATTTGAACCAAGGTCTCCTCACTCCTTACTGTTATTCTATCAGCTACACCACACTGGTTCAGAATAACTCAAATTACCTCAGATTATTATTATTTTTTAAAATTAAGTTGAGATCTCCATATTTGGATGAATCTATATTGTTTCTTTCTGTTTGGCAGGAGTCTGAAGATTAAATGGGCTATAGTTTGATCACATCCCAGGTAGGGAGACCACCTGTAAATTCCATGTACAGTACGTGGCTTTGAGTTCCATGAACGAAGAAAGGTGAATTTTAATTATGATACATAATAAGTTACCCAGAGGAATGGCATGTTACGACTATAACAATTAAATGCTTGTCTCCAGTATGATAGCTCTTTCTCAACCTTGACAAACTGTCTCTCATTGTTACCTTACCCCATAAGCTTATGGTGAGAACCAACTGAGATAGTTTTATATGTATTACAATCAAAGAATTTTAGAGTCAGAAATGCTGGCAGTCTGTTGTCCAAAGGGGACTTGAGGGCCCATCCAGCCCACAGTTCAATGCAGAAATCTACAGCATTCCTGACAGATGGCTGCCCATCCTCTGCTTAAATGCCTCTAGTAAAAAGGACACCTTCCAGAACAGTCTGTTTCATTGTCAGGCAGCTCTCACCATTCAGATATTTCTCCTGATGTTTAGCTGGGAATCTGCTTCCTTGCAATTTCCACCCATTAGTACTAGCCTTGCCCTCTGGAGCAACAGAAAACAACCCTGCACCATCTTCTGCACGACAGCTTTTGAGATTTCTGAAGGCTATAATTTTAGTGACTGTCATCCAGACAGCTCAGCAGTAAGGAAATCTGAATAATAACAGCTGTTAGATTCTAGGAAGGATCAGACTCAAACAATGCAGTTTATAGGCCAATGACTATAATAGCATTCTCCCAAACATTTTGATGCAGGAACAAACCCATGTGACAGGTTGGAGCCCTATCAACTGGGACAATTTGTAAGGTGTTTACCTCACTGTCTTGACAACAATTCTGCAGCTCCTGCCAAACCAGTCTAATTGTTTGGAAAAGATTACTGCCGTACATGGTTGTAATGTGCCTGTTCCCCTGACAAGAGCTCCAAGATCTGCATGGCATACTAAGTGACACAAGGTAGGGAAAAAAATAACACAATGTGTGGTGGGGGCTGTCCTTCCTGCAAAGCAAACTCTATAGCAGAAGTGGTGATTCTTTAGACCAGTGCTTCCCAACCTTAGGTCCCCAGATGTTCTTGAACTAAAACTCCCAGAAGCCTTCACCACTAGATGTGATTACTAGGATTTCTGGGAGTTTTGGTCCAGGAACGTCTGGGGTCCCAAGGTTGAGAGCCACTCCTTTAGACTATAACTCCCAGAAGTGCCAGCCAGCAAGTGCAAGATTGAGAGATTGTAAGAGTTGTATTCCAAAGTATGTGGCAGGCCAAAGGTAAGACTTGGAAATGTTATTTTTGGGCCTGTGAGTCTAAAAACAAAAGGTTGCGGCCTAAACATGGAACTTTTCCATTTTCTGCCCAGAGGTTCCCTGTGCCTGTTGTCAAGGAATAATACAGTTGGATTTGGCTTTTCCTGCCACATGGCTTCTCCTTTTAGGAACTGCTACAAGGAGATGCGGCTTCTGTTTCCCATCAAAGTCACATGAGAAAGAGATAGTGTTGTGCCATACACACACATGCAAAATAGGTTTGCTGAGCTCCTGACCCCTGAAACAAAGCTGACAGTAGCCTATTAAGGCCCCTCTAATTGGACTCCCTGACAGCAGGTGGCCTCTATCTCAGGCATACCAACAAAAGAAAAGCATTGCAAGAGCTTGTATGTGTGGGTTGATATCATAAAGTTCATGATTTGAGAGATCAGGCCCCTGCATTTGGCCTTTTTTGCAATGGGAGGTGTGTCTGTGTTTTTTTGCCCATTTCCAGAGGTATTCAAGAGCCATGGAAAGCAAGCCAACACACAAAAGTCAAAACAAAAGAAATGCAAAGCCAAGCCGCATGGCTCTTTATCTACCAATAGCCACAAAGACAGCCATCATTGATGTTAGCCTCATCTAGGATTGCTAAAACTCAGAGCCAGAACTAGAAATTTTGGCCCCTGGGACAAATGGCAACATCCCCACCCACTCAGTTTCTGCTTTTAAAAAGGGGTGGGGTGGGTGACTGAATAGGAAGGGAGGCATTGCTGCTTATTTTCCTAATGCTCATCAGTAGATTTCTAGAATTCGCCACATTTTGGCATCCTTGGGCAAAGTCCTGGTTGCCACACATTAAACCTGCTAAAACTCGTGCTTTTGTTGTTTTGTTTTAGCAATTCAGAGACTGAATGAGATGCTTGAATATAAGTTTTGTTGACCACTCTAGACTAGTATCAATAGGACATACTCCTATACTCTTAGCTGAACTTTCTCTTTCTCTGAGTGTTTTAATTGAATATCCTTATAAAAATCACACAGTTCTAACATGCTACTCCTCATTCAATTATTTGATCATCTCATCCTTTTTCCCTCTCTCTTCTCATCCTTTCCTGGTCTTCCATGAGTTGATCTATGCAGAGCTTAATGTCAATGAACAATCCCCATAGCTTTTCCCCACTAGAATGCAAGGCCAGGAATCTTTCCGATATTAGTATGGCTATTGTGTTCTGAAATTAAAAGCCATTTAGAAAGAAGCAACTAACTCTTCTTGTGCCAAGTCTCCCCACTGCTTAAATTGAGGAATAATTGCCAGCTTTGCTACCCAAACCCCTGCCTCCCTCCCCCAGAAACTCCTGCAGGGCAGCTGGGATAACATCCATCCTCTGCCCATTAATCAGGACCTTGTCTGTTTGAAAAGCAAGGCATGAGTTAGGAGGCAGCTGACTCGGCAGGGGGAAGTGTCAGTTTACTGAGTGAATAAGACTGCTGTTGTCTAGCACAATTCGTTTTCCACATGGCTGTGCCTGTCAGGGGTGGCCCCTGCTCTGAGGAACTAAAGACTGCCGCACTGTGATCTTGACATCTTTGCTTATTTGGTGATGGGCACAATCTTCCAGATCTTAAATCTCCATCTTTGTTAAAATTAACTCCCAGTGAGGAAGAGCATCTAGGGGCATTTAAAAAATAAATAAATAACGCATGCACATAGCACTTGATGATGACTCAGACAAACATGTTAATTGGCTCCAGTGAAATGTATTAGCAATATGATGCAAAGTGATGAGAATGCTTTCTCTTTTGTTTTGGAGCTACAGAAGGTCGAATCATCCCTGGATACTACAATCCCATGTGCAAATTCACCCTAAACTCCACTGCCACTGATTATTTCATTTTTCCTATTCTTCTGATTACACTTCAGTCTGTTCTCCAAGGGGACCTCCATACTGCCGCAGAGCCATCCTTGGGTACAGTCAACTAAAAGGAAAAAAAGGGAGGAACCTAACAAGATGTTTGATGCATTAGTCTGTCAAGCCCAGTACTGTCAACTCTGATTGACAGCAGTGGCTGTCCAGGGATTTCAGCAGGATCCTTTTGTACATCTACCTGAAGAACACTGGGGATTGGACCTGGGACACCTTCTCTGTGCAAAACCATGTGTTCTGCCTACCTACAGCCTTTCCCTGCACCTGGACCAAGAACAGGTGAGAAGTAAAGGAATGAAAACCGGCATGAGAATGCACTTGTATGGCCCAATAGACCCAGAGGAACGTAAGAACCATTTCTACCTGTTAAGCACAGACATCATTAGGAAGAAAAAGTGATGGATTAAGCAAAAGGAGAAGCACTGTGAAACCAGCTCCATTGTATTTCTTTTCCTCTGTATGATCTCTGAATGGTCTAAAACAGTTGTCCCCCAACTTGGAGCACTCCTGACCTTCTTGCCAACATTTCCCATAATTCCGCAACATTGGCCAAAGTGGCTGAGACTGATGGGAATTGTTGGCTAAAACATCTGAGGGGGTTAGACTGGGGAAGCTATGGTTTAAGTCAGGCATGAGAGATTTGTGGCCCTCCAGATGCTGTTGGATGCTGATTCTTGTCAATTCCATCCAGTAAGGCCAGAGTCAGAGATGATGTGGCATGCAGTCCAACAACATCCAAAGGGCCACTGGTTCCCCACTCCTGGTTTACAGCAATGTGAGCCTGCTGCTCCTGTATTTGTTGTGCCATTCAGCAAATCTACATGCTTTCTCTCTTTCTCCTTTCTATTCAGTTGTTTGAAGTATCCTGCAATGGATGAGAGGGAGAATCAGGAACATGGTTCCTCTTACATACACCTGGCAGGACCTGTCCCAAACACTTTACTGCCTGAAATGATGGACAGGCTAGTACACACACACCCCAGCTGTTCCATGCAAGAATCACACTGGACTGGCACTAGAATCTTACTTCACTGTTGTTGATGGGACGTTTTCTACACTGAAAGGTAACAAGTTGCTGGCTACAGGTTTGCTCACCACTCTGCTTGGCTGCTGCCTCTGCCCCCACTCCCACCCCAAATTAGCTGCCAGAAGCAGTCATCCAGAACCTGAAGACAGTTGTGGGAACCATTCTTAAAGTTTGGGGGAAATCCAGATGAAAAATCTTATTTCTGTTAATTATTTTCAGTTCTGATCCTGATTAGGATCAGAGTTTCATGTCACATACTCTCTTCCCCTGCCTCCCCGGCTGGATCCTCCACTCACCAGCTGGCACATGCTCCTCTCCTCCTTCTCGTCACCTATTCAACCAGTCTCCAGCAGGAGCATGGGCTTCTGTGCCCCGCCTCCTTGGCTGATTGCCCACTCAGACAAGGAGGCAGGACAGGCAGTCTCCTGCTTGAGGCTGGTCGAACAGGCAGAAAGGAGAAGACAATTGCGCTCCTACTGGTGAATGGGTCATAGGCCAGGGAGACGAGGGAGGCCATGATGACACACCTGTTTGCTTATGGGGTCCTAAGGTCTGTGAAAACAGTGATATGCACCAACTCAATGTTAATTAGCAGCCACCTCTGCCCCATTGATCCCCTTGGAGGGTACAGGGAGAGGACAGATGGGAAGAGCAGCAATGGCTATGCAATGTCAAGACTGGCCGTTGTGGAAACATTTGACAAACTGTACTCTATTCTGTCATCAAAGATTGCTGATGTCCTGCTACCAGAGAGAGTGAGTAGACTGTCTCATGTGGCCATTGTTGGAGGAAAGAAGGCAAAAATAGCAGCCAAGCAGCATTTTTTTCCTAGAGCTCTTATCACACAGTTCATCCTTTACTAATTGAACTAACATTGAAATAAGGGAAGTGTCATCTTGTCTTTTGCCTCAGGCAGCAAAATATCTTAGGCCAACCCTAATGCTTAGCCTATATATTTCCCACAATGAACAATATATTATTTAGTTTTGCTGAATGACAGAACAGATTTTTCATAACACCTTCCCTTGCAACATCCACAAGTAAAACTGGCATCTTTTTTGCAGGTAAATTCAAGTAAATGCACTAGACTGCTGAGTAGTCATTTATTAGAATTAAGTCTGATCTTAAAATAAAAATATGTTAAGGGCTAGAAAAGTCAGTTTTCAGTAGTTCAGGGTAAAGAATCTTCAGCCTGCCATATTATTTAGTTCCCTGTCATAGCACAGATGTTTTTTTGCTCATCTCCTCTGTTTCTTAGTGCATGATCTCCCCAGTTAACATCTTTTATCCTTAAATTAGGAAATTTAATCACTCTGTTTCATTATCTGAGTAGAAAGAGACAGCCATGTGTGCACATGTATTTGTGATTTAGAAACAGGCGTGAACCTTTTGCCTTAATTATTATGTTCACAGAAGTGGTCTTAAAACATCATTTAAGGTCACCAGATAGGAAGCAAGGTTCTCATATATATGATACATATCCTGGTGGATAAGCAACTTGACTAGGCTTCCTGGGAAGCTCTGTGTTTGATTCTTTGCTCAGCTGCTGGACTGTGTTTTTTCAAAATTCTTAAGCTGCAATCTTATGTTAATTATCTGGCAAATGGCAAAAAGAGTATATGTGTATATAATATTTTTGTGTGAACTCATGTTCAAACCACTGGTTAAACAACAGCAAGTCTCCCCATGTTTGGGGAGAAAATTACTGTTAGGATTCATGTCTACTAGAGTTAATTTCTCTGAATGTTTGTATAAGGACAGCTGAGCTTCTGAGGACTGAGCAGAGCTATCTGCTCCACTGAAATGATTACAATAAGAGGAAGCAGGGTTAGCCCAAGACTGAAGCAAAATAGATGATGGTGCCTTAACAGTCTACAGTATGTTTGAGGAGCTGATTGGGTAAGCAGGTGAACCTTACTTTAGCGTTGGTGACTGGACTGCAGACTTCACTGTACCCATGGGCAGTAGGGAAGCTTAAGGAACATGGGTCAAGCCAAGTGGATACAGACTTTTCCATCCTCTGACGCCTTGCCACTGCAGCAGGATGAGGCCATCTTACTTTGGTTAGTGACAGATCTGGTCTGCCTATCTTATGTCAATAAGTAGAAGGCCTTATGTCCTGTTTTTAAGTCAACATTGAAGTGCACTAAGCAGGGGTTCACCCTAGAAAGATCTGGAAGGTATGGCTTATTGAAATAGAATTTACAGATTTCTGAGGCTTTATCGCTGGGAAATTAATTGCTATAAATGTAAGCATTTAGTCCCTTCCAATAACCTCAGACAATGAAGGATGCATAGCACGCAAGAGAGAACAAAGACCCATAACGATGTACATTGAGATCCAGTCTTGCCAAGTCTTTGCTTGGGTTTATGTTCCTTTCTTACCTGAACTGCAATACCCTTTCAGCCAGATCCTTTCTAAAATGGCTTCTGCATCATAGCTTTACAGCTAGATAAGCAGATGGAAAGCACAACCCTGCTTTTGATCCAGCTCATAGAGCCAGAAGAGGATTTAAGGATTTTATCCACAAAACATTTTTGGCTTTATCTATACTAATTGTAAGGAACTTCACAACACCTCTGCATTCATGGCAAAGCAAGAGTCTACAACCATTAACAGAAAATCACCCTGCAAAAGCCTGAGTAGCTGAGGGAAATTCTGTCACCCACAAATCAAGCATGAAGGCTATGAAGGTCTCTCTGTCATTCCTCCAGGAGCCTCTGGCTGACAGTTAGATTTACTGGTCTTTTTAAGAGACTTGACTGCATCTCAAGAAAACAGTTCTCTCTTCTGGTAACAAACTGAATTTACTGAGTCATGCCAGCCCACACAATAGATGGGTGATGGGAAAAGTACTTTCATCTCCACTAAAATCTGAGGGAAAACTATTGAAAAACTTCACTCTCAGCATGTGAGGCACTAAATAAGAGACTGAAGCATAGACAAGCAAGACATTTTTTTTTATTATTTCTCTACTTGATTTGGTGATGTGTCAGCCGGGGCTCAGATTAGGAAAAATGCTGGTAGTACAAAATGGCAGGCATTCTCTGCCAAGATAGCATCATGCCATAATTTTGTTCTTTGTATTTGCAGTAGATAATATTGTGAGGAATCTGCTGCCATAGGGTAGACCTCTTAAAAGTTTTAAATAAGTGGGGTGGGGAAATGAAGTAAATCAACAAGTTGGATGTCAAACTGTCTAGACTTTTTAACTGCTTGTTTACGGAGGGTTTGAAAAAGAAAAGCATCATTTTAAAATACCAGTGGGTGGCTCACTTGCAGCTTACAGACATCAAGTAATACCCATTGCCCAATCCAAATAAATCAGCCATCATTTCTCCACCTTCTCTCCATCGTCCATCTATCCATGTGAAAACATATACTTTTGAGGGAGTAAAAATCAGATCTTTAAATGGCCAGAGTTGCTTAGATTTAGCAGACAAAAAGTTGTGGCTTCCTTTACAGAACAAATCCATCTCATCTTAGGGCTCCTTTTCCTGTTGTTTTCCTTTTTTCCTACCAGCATTATTGTCTTTTACAGTGGAAAAGGTGACGCCATGTATTATATTTCTAAGCCAAGCAAACAATTCTGGGAAAAGTAAAGAGAAACGTATTATTCAGCTGTTCATGTTTCTCAGTTGATGACTACAACAACAGCAGGGAAGATGTCCATGTGTGAACAGGCCATCAAAGCCCCAAATACCAAGACAGGAATGTCATATCCCCACAGACACAAAGTTATTCAATAGACTGGCTTTAACATTTCATCTGCCAGTCATCAACTGTGGGTTGGCTGTAGAGTGCTCTGGTGATGAACGATCAAACCTCATACATTAATGTGTAAAACCATTCAAGAAATGGGGGGGGGGGGGAGAGCACAAATGTGACTGAATGTAATTGGAATTTATCCCAAAGGTCCAGCTTGAGTGTTAACTCCAGTGTCCTGACCAGCATCTGGAAAATCCGTTTATTCCCATTCTTAGTTCTCATTTACATATACACCATTTTATTTATTTTTAGCTGTCCACACAAGCCTTGCTAGCTCACAGCTGATTGTGTAAACTGGACAAATGGAAAGTTTATTTTAATATATAAAATTAGGGGAACAAATTGCAGATGTAAGATGGCAGTTCATTGTTATGTGTACGAAAAGATGTTGCTAAATGCTACTGTAAATGAAGTTAATCAAGTCAGCATTACACATACACAGGCTAGCCCTTGGTTTCCTGCTTCTGATGACTGATGGGATTGATAGGTTAACAATATAAGATGCTTGTGTGAATAAATAAGACAAATAAATAAAAAAAGAACAGCCTACGAGTTTGCATAAAATATTGGAACATCTTTACCAATACATGCTTTAGTTGACTGCTTAATATTGGCACTAAATTCATACATGTCCTGATTCATGATGCATCCCATTTCTTTAGAGCAGTGATTCTCAACATTGAGTCCCAGATGTTATTGGACTAAAAATCCCAGAAGCCTTCACCACTAGCTGTGCTGGCCAGGATTTCTGGGAGTTGTAGTCCATGAACCCAAGGTTGGGAACCACTGCTTTAGAGGATAGAAAGCTACTATGTACTGACATGAATTTGACCAAACTCCAGGAGGCAGTGGAAGACAGGAAGGCCTGGCATGCTCTGGTCCATGGGGTCACGAAGAGTCAGACACAACTTAACGACTAAACAACAACATGTACTGAGTCAGACCACTGGCCCATCCAGCATTGTATAGCCAACATGGGCTGACACCAGCTCACCAGAATTTCAATCAGGATTCATTTCCAGCCTTGTCTCGAGACACTGGGAATTTGACTTGGGACCTTCTGCATGATATGCTCATCATTTACTTTTTAATTTTTTTTGTCATTCTGCATCAATGGCTCAATTAAAATACACCTTCTGTCTTCTTTAGTAACCCCCTGAGGTTGCTAGAGAATGGACAGCTGAGCTCATAGTGTCTAGGAATCTCAGGCAGTGAGTATTTCTAAGCTAGGCTTTTCCTAATGAAATATAAATCATGTCTGCCACAGATTCAGAATGAGCCTTGAAGCATGGATGTCATTATATTCAGGATACCCATATTTTATCCAGGCCTCCCCCCCCCAATTTTTGGAGAGCGAGCAAGAGCTATTTAACTATTATCTCTTCTTATGTAGCTGCCTGGATAGCAACAGCTCAAATCCCTTTCCAAATCTCTATGGCTAGAGAGCTCCAGCTTTCGACCCACAATGGCCACGCTCTCTGGCACTAAGAATCAATATGTTTTAAAGATGAGTGCTTGTCTACTTAAGTGCTTCTTTCCATTTCATCAATCTGACAGCTATTTATTTGGTTTTGGTGTGATCAAATACTTAAGTACAACTAATATCCATTCAAGGGTTCACTTATTTCAGCTCTGCCTAAACCTTAAATTTTAAATTTAGTTAGAAAGATCAGAGATGGAAGATATGGTACAGGCCAAGTTGTCAAAAGGCACAAGACATCAAATCTGTATGTTGTGATGACTGCCATCCATCTTGAATTCTGTGGGCATCAGTCACTCAAATGTCAGCTAAAAAGAGACGCTCTGGCACATGCCAGGTCTCATAAACCCTGGGTACCAGCCCAGCTCTTTCAAGCACTTTCTCAGCACACAAAGAAAAAGAAAGTCTTTCTCTCTGAAGGCCAGTCAGACCCAGCCTTCCTCTGAAACCAGCCAAAAGAAACTCTGCAAAGCAAATAACTTAAATGAGGCTATTCTTTTCACCCCACGCAGTGAATGGCAGCAAAGTAATAAATCAGAATATTCTGGCTTGCTTTGAAGATCCAATGGGATGGGACAAAGTAAGATGGGAAGATAGTGGTGCTAAGCTGACCTCACTCTGCCCCACACCAAAATGTTTATTTGTTTGGTTTATTTATTTTTGGAGGGGCATGTGTGTTTGGTCTTTTTATTGTTTTAAATTGCAAATAGGATAGAAAGAGGAAGAAAAAAACAAGCCAATGACACCAGCTATTCCATATAAGCCTTGTTGAAGTGAGGGTGGGGAATTACAATTCTTGACTTTCAGAAGATCTGAGGATGTATCCAGTCTCTACAGAGGCAATGCTGGGTTGGATATTTGACAGCAGAGATGGGAACATGTGGCCTTCCAGTGGACTACAACCCATATCATTAAACTAAGCTAGCAGTAACTCATGAGAGTTGCAGTCCAACAGTATCTGGAAAGCCACAGATTATCTGTCCCTGATCCACTAGGTTATGGTTTTTGAAAATATGGTATCTCCTCATAACACAGAACCTTTTCCAGTCATATAGCCTAACTACTCCTTGCCCATTGAGAACATGCCATATGTAGCTTGTGTGAGACAGCACACAACACAAACTGGTTATGCCGGTGACCTCAATAGGATTAGATTAGCCTAAATCAAAGTGTTCTGGCTGAGTTCCCAGTCAAACTCATTGCTTATTAATCCCCTCTGGATCTGGTGGACTCACACACACACTTAACCAAGCACTGATTTTTTAACCGCAAGACCTCGTTGCTACTTCTCCCTTAAAATATGCTGCTGGACCTAATAGGGCAAGCTTATTAGCATAAGGAACCTTATTTCATGTCTGAAGTATTTGACATGAAAGCAATGCGGAGGTATATTTCATTGAAGGTTGTAGACTTCAGTAGAATTTCCCATTTCTGATTCAACCCGCTAGGGCAAATTAAACCAGAAATGGCCATTCCTCATCCTGCCCCACTGCATGTCTTTAATTAAAATGGCCGGGCACACTCTCCCATGCAAGAATTAGGGCTGCAGTCTTCATTTGGCAACAACAGCCAACCCCCGTCCTCTGTCTGGAATTGTCTTGAAGAATGTCCAGACATTGGACATGAGATGTTGCTGCTTATCTTTGGACAGGATGTGGATATAGAGGTCACTGAGCATTTGGTGTACTCATAGCTATACTTGTGTCCCCTTTGCTTTGGAAATTTATTAGCAGAGGTGTAGTGGAACCAGTGCTCACAGGGTCAAAGCCGAAGGCCTTTCGAAGCATCAGTGGAATAGTTGCTGGGGAATGTGGTACAGGGGTTGCAGGAGCATTTCTGTCCAGCCAGCAGGCTTCCAGTAGGCAACTGTTTGGATAATGCAAAAAACAGAATGCTGAACCAGATACATGCTTGGTTTGATCCTGTACCATGCTTACATTCTCTGTCCCATAGATGTCTATTCAGAAGCTAGCCCTGCTAGATTCAACAGTATCCTAAGTAAAGTGTGACTAAGATTGCAGCCTTGATGACTGTTTATTTGGGATTACTTTGATTTTCTGGGATGGTGTTGGATGTTCTTCCATTGGTGTGTTGTTCTAGAAAGGCTGTATATTTTTAGAAAAACAAATCAATAGAGATTCAGGCAAATCCAAATTAAGAATGCAATAAATAAATGATGTAAAGCAATTAAAAGTACAATGCAAGCCATTAGCATGGCATATTCACTTTTGAATAGCACTGACATATTTCCTGCACAGCAAAATACATTGCAATTTTGGAAGAACAAGGAAGAATAAGAAGGGTTATAGATAAGATTTACAAAATGTTTGTGATGACACAACTGGAGACACCAGATTAAATTCAATGGCTAGTCCTAACTATGGTAAACCCACTGAATCAATGGGATTTATGTAAGGTTGACTTATGTTATTGATTCAATGGTTCTATTATTGCTGGGACTAGTGACTGGATTTAGGCCACAGGGTACCAAGCTCTTGTCCTGGAGATTAGGATCCCTGCCTATGCTTTTCTGAAGTTATCTCCAGAACAACATAGAACAGCAACTTTTTTTTCCTTCAACAACGATGGTGGTGGTGAAAACTGAGTTTGTCAGGAACCCAAATTCTGTGGTGAATTTAGCATAAAGTCACAAAGCAGTTATTTCTACATGACAGTCATGTTAAGATTTGTTGAGGTCTCATAGCACAACTCAAAAATGTGCATTATTCTAACATTTATGCAAAATTGGGAATATTAGTTTTTGGCTTTTTTGTTTGTTTTATATTTAGAAGCTCCGCATAACCTATACTCTTTAGCTGTAACTTATTTAGCTTCTGCATATGTCCACTAGCCAAGCCTTGAAACAAAGTTCTTTAGACACAGAAGCTGTCCTTTAACCTGCAGAACAGAACAACCTTCTATGGGTGACCACAAAGGGGTAGTGAAATAAGGTAATGTCACATACGCAGCCAGGGTAAATATAGGTTTTGTGAAGCACTTTTTAGAAATCATAGGTAAAATATGGCCAAGATGGAGATAACAAGAACATGGAAAAAACAAATATGGCCATCATTACTGTAGAGAACTAAAGGTCATTTCTTCCCACCAAGAGACTCATGTCAAAAGCACACTGTTAGAGGAGGGACTGTGGGCTAAGGTCAGCTGTGTTGCTGTGCATTCCCAGCTACACACAAAAAGCCAGCACGTGCTCTGCACCCTGCAGCTAGCTTGCAAGCAAGCTGTGCTGAGAAACCCAGCTGGTGCGCAGCAGCCATATCCTGATCAGCAGCATGACTGCTGAGGGCACGTTCTCTGTCTTGCCAATGGGTCCTCTGGGAAATTACACAAAATAAAGGGGAGCCCAGAGACAGAAACAGGCTGAAGCAGAAAGCTAGAGGCTGGTGATGAAATAAAGCAAAACAAAATAAGCCCTAAAGTACTCCTGTGTAGCAGCATCTGGGTAATAGGGGTCTGTTTCAAAGAAGAGCTGACTCTGCATTGCTTCCATTTACTTCACAAAGCAAAGGCAATGTTTCTCCAAAGGAGGCCTTGAGAGATGCTTCTCTCCAGAGTAAGGAACAGATTAACCCCAAACCAGCAAAGCTGAGGAGATGCAGGACTTGTTCATTATTAGCCCTCTAGAAAATGTTCTGTATGACTACAATGAAGGGGGCTTCTGTAAGACTTTTGCATTCAGCAGAACCCCAAAGTGGACCTTAAAAGTGTTTTCCCCCTCTTCCTTCTGAGACTACCTTGATACTGTGTTTCCCCGAAAATAAGACAGAGTCTTATATTAATTTTTGCTCCAAAAAATGCATTAGGGCTTATTTTCAGGGGATTTTTTTCTTCCATGTACAACAATCTACATTTATTCAAATGCAGTCATGTCATCTTCTTCTGGTTGCTGCACAATGGGGGAGGGCGGGGTTTCTTAACTAGGGCTTATTTTGGGGGTAGGGCTTATATTACGAGCATCCTGAAAAATCATACTAGGGCTTATTTTCAGGTTAGGTCTTATTTTCGGGGAAACAGGGTAGTGCCTCACAGAGCAACATAAGAATTGTTGCCTAGCTTGACGGCTTGCATACACAAACATACATACACACGCAAGTTTTTATATAGAACTTCTGGACTCCTCAGATGACTTTGCTATCCATAACCTCTGTGATGGGACAGGAAACTCTTGGAACTCCAATTGTTGATGTTATTTGCATAGCCAGGGAGGGGTGATGGGTGTTGTAGTCCAACCACATTTGCAAGACCTAACATCCCTCAGCTCTGTCATATGCTAATAATATAGCGAGTCAGTATTATCATTATTCCTCTGCTACAGATGAGAGGCAGGGAGTCTACAACACAACCCAGTTAAGCTAGTGACCTCAACGGGATTAGATCTTCTTAAGGTATCCTGGCCTCCACTCCACCCGTGCCCATTGCTCATTATGCCTTCTCTACAGGACCAGGTCTTTTGTTAAGGAGAGTGAGGGCAAATGTCTCAGGCCCCAGATTTTAGATAGCATGAAACAGTTACAAGTTATTGTTCTCTTTTATTACTACATTTTTAGTGCTAAGTGCTTTTCATGGCACTGTATACATGTGGTGTGGAAAAACACTCAGCTCTACACAGCACCTGGGCCACAAATTCCAGATTTTGGTAGAATCAGTGTCCTCTCATCACAGAGTCACACCCCATCTGTGGTGAGGCTGGACTCTGGGTCACTGCAACGCTTTATCCTCCTTCCCTGTTTGTAATCAGACCTTGGGAAAGTTTACTGTTTTTGTCCCAGGTTCTCCCTGTTAGCATGGTTGTTTTGCTACAGGGAAATGGAATGAAATATTCTGAGGACAGGCACAGCTGGCTCACTAACTAGAACCCTGAACAGTACAAACTGCCACATCTCATTGCAAATCTCAGTTGCCAGAACTTAATTTGAGAAACTTAATTTGAGTGTCGACACAATACATTTCCAGTATCAATCCAGGAACATGAAAATAAATTAAAATGGATGGATGAATGATGATGATGATGACAAAGCATCAGAGCATGTGCAGAAGCACCGTTTTCCCTGCTTAGTTCCTATAACCAGTAACCACACATGTGACGAAAGGAAAAGAGGTTTTCTTGGTCAAGAGCCTGTATCTCCAGGAAGCACTGAGTTCCAACAAACATCCTTTTAAAATTATATATTTAATCACAGCATTATTCATACATGAGAACCTGGATTTCCAGAACCCCTATCTCATGGCTCTGCATTAGGTAACTGTTGTGGCTTAAGAGTTCAAGCAATTACTGCTTTTTCTCCCCTCTTAAACACACACAAACAGAAAGAGAGAGAGAATCCATCCATCCTCAGGAATGCAAAGGAAAAGGAACTGCACAGAAAAAGAATGAAAGTTTCTCCAGCAACCCCGATGGAGATGTGGCAACCTTAATATCTGCAGTTCTCTCAATCTGGTCAAGAAAAAAAGAATTCTGATTTTCTGTGTAGAATGGGGAAGGACAGCCTAGAACTAGAGTCTGCTGGCAAAGGAGGGAGGAGGTGACTGTGTCCTTTCTTAGAATTGCTTGTTTATTTTTAATCAGAAAAAGAGAAATCCATGACTGCAGGTAGTAAAGATTTACTTTCTTAGCACGCCACTGCCTCATATCCTGAGCATGCCCACAGCACATCTGTGGGGAAACAGATGACTTGACAAAGTTACTCACTCTGTAGGGCAGAGGAAAACATGAGATTGCAGTTGTTGTTTTGTGCCATCAAGTCGCCTCCAACTTATAGCAACCCTTTTGATTTCCAAAATGTCCTGCCCTCAATTGCCCTGCTCAGCTTTTGAAAATTCAAGCCTATGGTTTCCTTTAGGGAGTCAGTCCATCTCGTATTTGGTCTTCCTCTTTTCCTGCTGCCCTCAGCCTTTCCCAGGATTATTGTCTTTTCCAGAGAGTCTGTGCCCAAACAGACCTCAGCTTCAACATTTTTGCCTCCAGAAATAGTTAAGTCTTGATTTGATCCAGGATCCACATGTAATCTTCCTGCCGGTCCAGAGTACCACAAAGTTCTCCAACACCACATTTCAAATGCATCAGTCTTCTTCCTGTTAGCTTTCTTTACTGTCCAGCTTTCACACCTGTACATGGTGATCACAAATACAAGAGTGCAGATGATCTTATCTTCGTCTTGGTCTCCAATGACACATTCTTACCCTTGATGATTTTTTTCTAATACATTCATTGCTGACCTTCTGAGTGTCAGTCTTCTTTTGATTACTTGGCTGTAGTCTCCATTTGGATAGATGACTGAACCAAGGTAGACACAATCTCTAACCATTTCAATTTCTTCAGCTGAACATTAAAATGATAAAAATCATGACTACAGAAGAACTACACAACTTTAGCATTCACAATGAAGAAACTGAAATAGAAATATTGGAGTAGGAGATGCCATTTGTTAAAGAATGAAGTAGGAGTTACCCAAAAGAGCATTGTGTAAAGAGCAGCATCAAAAGAGATCTTGGAGCCAAGTTTTTGCACTGGGGAAATGCAGGCAGAGGACAGCAAAGGTATCACCCTCCTAAATCAGAGCCTCGAAAGTTGACAAAAGTGATCAGTTCACTAAATTTCTACTTACATTATTTCTGTCAAGTATTCCAGCTAGCTGTGGAAGGAGGAGCTATGAAATTAAGCATGCCTTTTTTCTTTTAAACCCTCTCTTTTCTGAAGGGTTGCCTTTGTGTGCGAGAGACTGGGACCTGAAAAGACCTACAGACCCTCCCTTACAGCCGCTATGGCTCACACGTTATGAAGCAACCAGGCTGTTTCTTGAGCCGATTGCACAGGTCTGTTTTGGGGAGATGAATGGGATCAACCTGGAGAAATCAAGGTGGCTTTCCTTGTTACCACCGTACACAGTGCTGACTCTCCCTCCCTTCAGGAGAAGTCCTACAAATCAAGGGACGCTGCTGAGGAGGGCTTCGCCGTCAACCCCGGTCTGGCCATTTCCAGGAGTCAGTACTGAGCGCTGCGGATCAAGCCAGTCAGGTGGCGCAGGAAAAAAAAATCCTGGGGCAGCGGCAAGCTCTGCGCGCCCGGGGGCGGCGGGCGCCACTGACGCCTTCGGAGGACAAGCGGGAGACCCCCGTTTCCCACTCCCAGACAACGCCACCGGGGCCGCCCTTCCCCACCGGGCGTGGAGCTCGCCGAGGGAATGCCCCTTGCCGGGGCCGCCCGCCCTGCGCTCCTCTCCCTCGCCTTGGCGCACCGCCGCCGGCCCGTTCCTCCGAGGGGCGCCATGTGGGGGGGGGGGGGCGGGCTGCCGAGGCACATCCAGGGGGAGCTTCGCAGAACGAGCCGGGTGGCGGTGGTGGCCGAACATCACCTCCCGCTTTCCCGGAGCCCCTCCCTTACCTTGCTTTCCTCTTCCTCCTCCTCTTCTTCTTCCTCCTCGTCTTCGTCCTGCTCCTCGCCTCCCGCTGCTGGAGTAGCTGCAGCGGCGGCAGCCGCCGCCGCCGCCACCTGCCTGAGGGGCTTCACCTCCGCCTCAGGTTGACTCGGCTCAGCCTCCCGCCGTTGCTGCTGCTGCTGCTGCTCTGCCGGGTCAGTCCTGGTTGCAGCCGCCGCCGCCGCCGCCTCCTGCTGCTGCTGCTGCTGCTGCTGCTGCTGCGCCTTCGCCTCGGCTACTTTCCTTCCCTCCTCCTGATGCCGGCCAGCCTTGTCAGCTTTCTGCCCCTCGTCGGCCTCGGCGTCGCCGGCGGGGAGGCTCCTCTCTTCCCTCTTGGCTTCCCCCTGGCCGGCCACTTCCTTTGGCGGCGGCGGCGGCCCCTCGCCTCCCGGCTCCGCTCCGGCTCCCTCACCCGCAGGGAGGGTCTCGTCTCCTCCGCCTTCCCGCTTTGCCGCAACGCTCGCCTCGACGACTCCGGGCTCCCCTTCGTCTTCCTCCTTGGCGGCGGCGGCGGCGGCGGCCAGGGCTGCTGGCGCTGCTTCCGCCGCTTTGTCCCCTCCCGAGGCTCTCAGCTTCACAAAGACCGAGGCGAGGATCACCGCCAAGACGGTGAAGAGCAACGGGACGGCCAGGTACCCCCAGTCCATGGCGACCTCCATCCCTGCTGCAGCCCGAGGGCGGGAAGCTCAAGAGCGCGGCTGGAAGCGGACCAGGTGGGGCGGGAGCCGGGCACCTCCGCCCCTGTCGCGAGGAAGGGCGCCTGGTTTCTCGCCCGCTCTCCTCCTCCTCGTCCTCCTGGCTCTTCCGCGGCCGGAAAGCGACTGACCCGCGCCGCTTGGCTTCAGCGCTCTTGAGGCAGCGGGCGCAGGCAGCCGCCGGCGAGCCAAGCAGCGGGCGGCGAAATCCCTTCTCTTCCGACCTGGGATAGGGTTTCACAACACGCGCGTCACGCCTCCAGGCCCTGCCCACCGCCTCCGCCTCGGCCACTCAGGCGACCCAAGTTGGGATGGCTCTCTGGCCCTGCCCGCGATCTCCTTCTCCCCCCCCCCCCCCCCAGCAGTGGCGCAAAAAGCCTGGCCCTTGCTCATTCCCAGGGAGAAGCCTTAAGGGAATTCGTGGAGAGGGCGTTGATTCCTCTTTGGAAAGCAGATCTCTGCGGTGAGGGTAAGTATCAACGGAATCATCCTTTGGTTGTTGTAGGGTTTCCGGGCTCTTTGGCCCTGTTCTGGAGGTTTTTCTTCCTAATGTTTCGCCAGTCTCTGTGGCCGGCATCTTCAGAGGACAGGAGTCAGAACTCTGTCTGTGCTCTGGTGTAGTGTGTGGGAACACAGACAGAGTTCTGACTCCTGTCCTCTGAAGATGCCGGCCACAGAGACTGGCGAAACGTTAGGAAGAACAACCTCCAGAAGACGGCCAAACAGCCCGAAAAACCTACAACAACCATCGGATCTCAGCCGTGAAAGCCTTTGGAAGGCAAGCTCTGGGCCAGGGCATATCTTTGCTGATTTGCTGGCAAAGCAATAAACGGCATTGATCTGGAAAGTGCTCTTGCTCCATTGGCTAAAGTGCAGGAGCGCCCATGATCGTAAGCATGTTGAGCATCAATGTGCGTGAATTCTTTTTAGACCATCCACCTTCACGTAAACCAGGAGCGGGGAACCTGCAGCTCCCCAAATTTTGGTCAAGTACTCCAATTATCCCTGACCACTTGCCATACTGAGTGGGGCTGATGGGAATTTGAGTCCAACAATAGAAGGGCAATCAGTTTTCCCACCCTGCTTTTTGCACTTTTTTGCCAATTTATTTGTGCAGTGTATTACTGCATCCCTTCCCATACATACGCTTCTATCCATGCCTGCACAATCAATATTTATATGCTTATAAACACAGCTTCTCTCCAAACAAGGCTATCTCATCTACCCCTGCGTTTCTTTTTCCTGCTGTCTAGCAGTCTGTCTCCAGTTCTGTCCAGAGAGAGACTCACCACTATTCAGAAAGTGAATTATTATCCTGTTCCAGCGATGAGTGTCCTGTCTCCAGATAGAATTACCTGTGGATAGTAGCTACTGGAGGGCCCTCTCCATCCACATTACAATGGAAACAGGAATTAGTATTTTCATCCACAAAATACAATATAGACAGAAACAGTACAAAATACAGACGTGCAATACAGTACATACAGGCAGGCATCCCACCGAAAGCTTCCTTATGTATATGATAGTGTGGGTTACATAGACATCTCCATCTGATCAGCGTCTGTATGAAATTTACATGTGGAAGCAGATTTCCATACACAAATCACACTCACATAAGGGAAAGCTGAGTGACTTGGGACAAATTCAGTTCTGCCTCAGTTACATACCAGTAACTTATTTCACAAGGCTATGGTGAGAATCACCCAGATTAAGACTGCAAAGCATTTAGCCTCTCAAGCATTCTAAACAGTGTGTTTCCCCTCATCCATCCAGTTCTCTTTGAAGCTGTTTTTGAGGATTTTAACTAGTCCAGCCTTGGGAAAGGAGGATGGGACAAGATACGTGCTTTGATGACTGTTGTGAGGATCAGTAAGTGATGCAAGTACAATAGATTTAATGTTCAACGTCTTCCTTACCAAGGCCAGATGCTGAACAGTCCTGAGTGTGCTAAGAAACAAGCCACAATGAAGAAGAGCAGGCAGGAGAGGGGGTGAGAAAAATCCTAATGCTCCGTGTTTGCTCTTTGGGAAACGAAAGCTAGGTAGAAAGCCGGTTGCTGCCCAGAAAAACATTTATCTTGGCTGTTATTAGTTTAAAATCCTGCTCTGCCCCTCACCCCAAGGTTTTCATGATGGTTAAGCTCTACTTGACTCGTTCCATGGCCTGCATCTAAGGTCTAAGCAGGAAAAGGAAATTAAAGCTTGCATGCCAGACTTATACCCTGGGGCTTGTGAGCTCTGCTCTCCTGTAAACAGCACCATTAGCTCTGCAGCTCTCTGCTTTTGTTTCAGCCAAAGAAAAAAAGAAAGGAAAAAAGGCACCACAACCTTGTGATCGATGCAGATGCAACTCGTCACATATGTTTACCAATCTGGAATCACTGCCAGGCTAATGGGTATCCAGATGCTTTTGCTCAAGCAGCCTTGGGAAAGGACAGGGCAGGGTACCTGCTTTGTGGTGCCCATTGTAAAGATCGGAAAGTGATGATAGCCAAATAGGTGGTACCCACCCTCTCTCCTTCCTGCTGTTCTTCATCTCTAATGTTGAGAGAGGGGAAAAGAGGTAACAAAAGTAATTTAAAATCCCCCTCCCCTTTTGGTCTTGGTATTTCATATGGAAGACAGCCTACAGAACATTTGTGCTGAGGCTGTAGACTGAGATACACAACCTTCTGGCACTTGCTGACTCACTAAAGCTATGACTCTTCATTCATAGAGCGAGGCTGGCCTCAAACTTCACTGTGAGATTGGCTGGTGGGCCAGCTGATTAGAAGGCTCTCTGTGTATTGTTGCTTGCAATCACATGGTGCATTGTGTTTTCTACCTTGCAAACCAGAGGGAGAAGGACACCTTCATCAATAATATGGGGTAATGCAAAAGCACTGCTTCTATTTCTTAAAAGAAAGATGCCTGCTTTGGAAGAAGGCCTTTTTGGTGCCTGCTCTCTGGCTTTGGGGATGTGGTGGCGCTGTGGGTTAAACCGCAGAAGCCTCTGTGCTGCAGAGTCAGAAGACCAGCAGTTGTAAGATCGAATCCACGCGACGGAGTGAGCTCCCGTCGCTTGTCCCAGCTCCTGCTAACCTAGCAGTTCGAAAGCATGCAAATGCAAGTAGATAAATAAGTACCACCATGGTGGAAAGGTAACGGCATTCCGTGTCTAGTCGCGCTGGCCACATGACCACGGAAACTGTCTTCGGACAAACGCTGGCTCTATGGCTTGGAAACGGGGATGAGCACCGCCCCCTAGAGTTGGACACGACTGGACTAAATGTCAAGGGGAACCTTTACCTTTACCTCTGGCTTTGGAACTGTCTTCTAAGAAACATCAGGACTGCTCCTTCAATCTCATCCTGCTGCTGGCAATTCTCCCCCCCCCCCCCCTTATTTAGACAGGCTTTCAGCAGTTGATTGAAATAGAGTGGCTTTTAAATGGATGGGGGTTGTAAGGCTTAATTGATGTGGCTTTAAATTGCTTTTAATTAAACTGTGTTTTAATATTGCAATTTGTTTAACTGTTTTACAGCTATCACCTTGTAAATTTTTTTTGTACCTGTTCATTAATCTTGACGTGAACCATCTCAAGTCTCAGTTTTAGGAGAAAGTCAGGATATAAATAAATGTTTAAAAACAAGCACATGACAT
This sequence comes from Intellagama lesueurii, assembly GCA_037013535.1. Classification (NCBI taxonomy): domain Eukaryota; kingdom Metazoa; phylum Chordata; class Lepidosauria; order Squamata; family Agamidae; genus Intellagama; species Intellagama lesueurii. The sequence goes on from JBAJHW010000002.1 coordinate 184,021,397, forward strand.
CACAGTCAAACCAAACACATTCCCAAGGTCAGTTTGGGTAGTGATAGAGGATGCTGTTGTTTTTCTTTAAAGCAGAGGGCATCATTCTCAACTTCAAAGTAAACACATTGGCAGATAGTTTGCTAGGAGCCACACTTCCAACACATAAGAATATGGCTTTAGAGAATTGACGTTCTCCATCTTCTTGATTACACATGGAGTCAAATTCTTTTGATCTTGCTTGTTTTGAATCCTGTTGAAATCAATGGAGCTGGCAAAAATTCTATCTGGATGGTAGTGTGGCCTTTATAATATAGCATGTCAGGAAAAAACAAAACAAAAACTAAAAAAAGACAAAAACATTGCGGCACCTTAAAAATAAAGACAAAAATGTTGTGGCACCTTAAAAATAAGACAAAAACACTGTGGCATCTTAAAGTTTTTAAGGTGCCACAATGTTTTTGTCTTATTTTTTAATTTTCGTTTTGTTTTTACCTGACATGCTAGCAGAGACGGCTACCTCTTCTAAAGCTTTATAAACTAGTATTTGACTCATCTCCTGGGATAAGAGAGACCATGTAAATCCACTTTGGTTACATATGGGCTAGGTAAGATAGCATCTCCAGGGTTGTAGTGGGGATTTTTTTTTCTGGGTAATCCTATCAAGGCAGTGATCATTAGCAGGTGGGTAATTATATTCTTAGTAACAAACAGCCATAACACCTAATCTTCTCCTCCATGCAGCTTTACATTTCACAGGGAGGGATAAAGAGAGCAGGGCTCTTAACAGAAGCCAAAGCGGAATGATGCAGCATTGTGAATTGATTGGCAAAGCATTCTAATGAACAGTTCAGAGTTCTTGTACAGACAGAACAGAAAACATGGAATTCTGAAGAGACAAGTTCTCTCTAACTTGGTGGCCTTTACAATAAATTGCTTTGAACATCTCTACCATTCCTTTACTTGACTCAAACCTTTGGGAAGATCTGGCTTTCCAGTTTTTCGTCAATTTTAAAAAGAGAGACACGTAATAGGCATTTGTTAGTTTTCCAGATCCCTGACTTAATAAAAAATGGTCAAATTATCCAACGTCTCTGTTTCAGTGGTTCCTGGGAACTATGTTAATATAAAGGAAGCAACATGGCTCTTCCGTGACAGAAGATTGTGGCCTCCGTTTGGTTTATTTCTTGCTCTTACTTTTTAGACTAATAAGGGTACAATCCTTACCTAGGAAGAAGTCCAGTGAATTCAGAGCTACGTCTCGGTTGACCTGACTAAAACTGCACTCACTGCAGGAGCTTAAGAATTCAGATGTTTCATTGACAGACTTTAAACTAAGAAATTTTTGCTTCGGGATATCCAGCTGAGAATTTTTTGGCTTTGGGATATCCTCCTCCCTTTCTTGGTTTTATTTTGCTGAATTTGAGCATATAATATGACTAATAGTTCTGTTTTAAGCAATTTTTGACAGCAACAAAAGATAAGTTACAAACTGATTAGTGGGACTATGCCCTTCCATTTTAAAATTACCGTAGTAAATGTTGTCATTCACCAATTCTACAGAAAATGGTTGTACAGTTTTGACTGCCTCAGTCTTAGTTAAGGACAGACCAACAATCCAGACTGCTGAGGCCTTGGATTTATTTGTTTTGTGTCATCAAAAGCAGCGGTGGGCAACTTCCATCATCCCTCACCACTGTTTCTTCTGGGTAGGGATGAGTTACAGTCAAATCTGTTTTTTTCTAAAACAATGTTCTGTTACTCACTATCCTGGATTTGGAGCAGATAATTACAGTTATAGTTACTCCTTCTGCAAAAATAATTTTATTTCATTGGTTGTTGGCAAGGCCTCACCATTACTAGTACAGCCTTTGGAAAGATATACAAAAATACTCGCTGGTTCCCTCCAGTGATTAACTCTGTTCATTGCATTGTGATAAACAGATCACCAAGCAAAGCTTCCTTTGACATTTTATTCTCTTGAACTACAAATGCCTCCCATCCATTTTAGGATAAGATTTGTAGTCTGAAACACTGGGACAGTGCCAGCTTGTTTAGAGCTCTACAGGCAGGCATTTCTTATGAGCACTAATTGAACTGCCACAATAAATTGCCTTTTCAAAGAACTCCATCCATCTGTCCCTGTCCTGAATATATCCACCGGGATGAGTGTCATGAATTAAAAGTTAAATCTGTATTGGGGTGGGTGCCCTGTTGGCTGGAAGGATTATAGGAAGTCCTCCTAAATCAAATTTCTATGTTCACAGGCAACATATATCTCGATACCATTTGAACAACTAATGTGGAAGGTCCTTGCTTATGAATCTTCCTACTAAGCCGCTGCTTTCCTCTCACAGACCTCAGAGACTGATAAGGAATATATTTTTACCAGATCTCTTTTTCTCTGTCACCTGGTCTGTCTCACGTCCACTTGCTTTCTCTCATGTGTGGACCCTCTTTTTTGTGTGGTCACGTGCTCATGTGTTCTCACACTTTCACTTGCACGCTCATGAGTTCCTATGCTGTTTCTCAAATATCCACTTACCGTTACTGTCTCTTCTCCACAGGTCTGTCTGCCCCGTTGTGTACATATAAGCACTTCCCTGCCTGCTCTTGATCAATGTCTTGGGCATATATTCCCTTGCTCATGACTGGCATTTTCCCCATTTTTGTATTCAGGCTCTCATATGCACACAAGCACTTGCCTGTCTACCCACTCTCCTTTTTGTGCTCTCTTGTGCACAGTCTCACATGCAGATACATGTACAGTGGTGCCTCGCTAGACGATGTTAATCCGTTCCACGAGGATCGCTGTCTAGCAAAAACATCGTCTAGCGAAGCACGTTTTCCCATTGGAATGCATTGAAATCGCTTCAATGCGTTCCAAGGGAAAACGCAGTCGTCTTGCGAAATTTCCCATAGGGAAACCTCGTCTAGCGAGTGAGGGTCCCCATAGGAATGCACTGACAGCTGCACTGACAGCTTTTCACCACTAGTCGGCGCACTCCTATGGGGAAACCTCATCGTCTAGCGAAAATCGCCATAGGGAAACATCGTTTTGCGAAGCGCAGTAGCGCTCGCAAAAAGGCATCGTCTAGCGATTTCCTCGTCCTGCGAGGCAATCGTCTAGCGAGGCACCACTGTATACCTGCCCATGCACACCTGCCTCTGCAGTTATCTTTTCTCTTATCCATTTACTTACATGCCTGTCTGCTCTTACACATGCAAGTGTACATTCCCATCCAGTCTTGTCTGCATACAGGCACCTGTCCACACACCCCTGAATCTTCCATGCCAACTCTCAGTGCATGCTCAACTGCTTTCTCTCTCACACACACTTGTTTTGTACACTTGCTCCTGCACCAGTTCTTGTACACATGCCCACTCTTGGCCTTCCCCCTGTGCCCATCTGAAAGCTGCCTCTCTCCCATTCATGCGGTCTTGCTTGCCTTCGCTTTTTTGCATGTATGCACTCTCTTTCACCATTTCTCTTCCCAATGTTGCTTCTCCTCCTCTTTTGTTCCCATCTCATCAGCACACACTGGTTATTTTTTCAAAATACTTTTTGGGGGGTTTGATGGTAGTTTACTGTACTTTTATTTATCATATCAGAATTCAATCTTAAATCCTCCTTTCCTAATTTCTTTCCTGCCCAATCCCATCTTTCCTTACTCTTTATATTTGTTGTTCATGTGAGTCTCTGTGTTGGTCTCAGTGTTATATCTGTGGTACTTTTAGTATGCAATTGTACTTGCCTTATCCTCTTCAGTATTCCACCTCCAGTCAGCACAGATTTTTGCCCTAGGTCAGTTTATGTTGGGTTTCCATCTGTAGTTTCTTAACTGCATTTATTTTGTCTTTATAGATTAAGTCTGACTATATACGTACCATACAGAAATCACAGATACTACCATACTACAGAACAACACACAACATTATGGCCAGAATTCTGTTTGCGTAGGACTGTAATCTTTAACTAAAACTTTCCAATCGCTCCCTGAGGCTCCTGTTTGACCGAGAGAAGCTTTGGGGTTCTCAGGATAGCCAGAGACTTTACTGCCTGAAAATCACCACTGCTGACAATTTTGAGGCATTAAAAGCTCTCCCTGCCCAAGGACCCCAAAACTTCTCGAGCTGAAAAGGGATCCCTAGGGAACCTTAGAATTTGAGGTGAAAGGAGTATAGGAAATGTTTAATTTAACTGAAGTCTGTGGCTGATGAGATCACCACCCTTACATGCACAGAGATTCACAAATGGAACTCTAGGCTATAACTGGTAATTCACTGGACTTCTTCCTAGGTAAGGTTAGGTCTTATTTTTGGGGAAACAGGGTACATACATACATACATACATATAAAAAAAAACACAATGAAGTTATCACTCTTTTCAATTTCCCCATTAAATTAGGGGGAGGATCCAAATTTTCACTTGGATCCAAATCAGACTGGGAAAAGACAAATCAGTTTGAACCAAATCAGGCCCACATTGTATCAGGGTACCCTTGCACAGCTGTATTACAGAACATTGCCTTTTTTTGCCTGTAGTAGTATCCTGAGATCAGCAGCTCACTGTTGAAGAATCTCATGGTAAAACATAAAAAGGACCAGAATTCTGTTTAAGTCACATAAATTAAAGAGTCTGCAGCATAACATCTCAAATGCCTATAATACATACTGAACAAGGTAGAGACTTACTAAAGTCATTTTTAAATGTACGTGGAAAATCTAGAGATTCATATCTACATATGAATGTTGCAATTTCTAGTTCATAAATCTGAAACAGAACGTAAGGTTGTATACTTTGCCTCTGTTCCTATGCATTACACTGCCATGTAAGACACTTCTAAGACTCTGACATGCTTATCCAGACTACAACGAATGACCAGAGAGATATAGGAAACATGATATTCACCAGTCCCTGTGCATCTACAGCACAGACACTTCCTTGTATCCTCAGAGTGCCCTATAAACAGGCCCTACATTAATTAGAAGAAGAAAAATATTACATCTCTTCATGTGGCTGAAAGCACTTCAAATTCCAAACATATTTTCTCCTGAATGCTTCTGGGCCTCAAGGTTGCTGGAGGGGTTGCTCTGAAGAACACACAATAGAAAAAGGAAGAAAAAGTCCCACTGCTACATAAGGTGGGAGGGAAGCTTATGGGTGGCAGTGGAAAAAATAGGGCTAGAGGGGAGGGAACTGGCCTGGTAGAATGGGAATGAGAGCAAAGCTGGGACAGGAAGGTCTGCAGGGAGCAATGGAAGTGATTTGGTTGCTTGGTGTGAGAGGGGAAGTTAGAGGTAGGTGTGTGTTTGTGTGTGTGTGTGTGTGTGAGAGAGAGAGGGGTTTTTTTGAAAAGTAAAGCAGTGAATGATAAGTGAACAGGCTATGTGGAGAAGGGTTTAAAGAAAGAGTTTGAGGTGTATGAAAGACAACTGTGCACTCAAAGTACTGAGGTTGGGGACTGTCAGCCTCCACCTCTGTTTTCCATTCAGGTTCATGAGCACCATTCAGTTTCCCACTTGTGCTTTAGCCTCACAAAATTCTTTTTGTGAATTGGGTGTTTTGTGATGTGATGCTCCTCATGGCAAACATTTTATGATAACACTCAGAATTCTGAATGTGCTCACAAGCCCAAAAGCAGTAACTACACTACAGTACAAAATTAAAGTGTTGCTTTGAAACAAAAGGACCCCAACAACACAAAATCATTTGGACTTTTAACCTCTTCAGCTTAACAGCAAATGAAGAGGGCACATGCAATCTACACATTTCAGAACATCCAAAGCCAGGCCTCAAAAATCCAAAGCAATGAACAGGATACAAGTCAGCAAGGAGCTGAACACTGAGCCAAGTGTATGGTAGCTGCAATGGTAAAACGAGGAATCTACAAGTTCATGCTGCATTTCTTTTTTCAAAATGCTACAAACTGTGACACTAAAGGTTTCCTATAGTCCACAAGGTGTAAAACATGTGTCTCCAATATTTCAATGAAAGCAAAATACAAAGTAATGAAAATAATATTTTATTTTAAATAAAAAAAGAGAACATAATAATCAAAATTGAACAATTCAGAGCATTTCTGTCTCCATATGGATGGACTTACTTAATAAGTAGTTTGCAGAGCTGGCACTTTGAATGTTGCCCTAAGGGGTCCAGAAAGAACTTTGCACCACAGAAGAGAGAAAAATGAAGCTATAAAGATCTGGCAGGCATAGTATCTCCTCAACATAATGACATAATCATTAAGAACTGGAGAAACAAAAAGTGCCAGCTTTACTAAAAGTCGACCACAAAACAAACCGGAACACATTTGACTGAAGCCTCCAAGGAGAAACCTGGACTCTGAAAAAATCTCAGGCCTAAAGTGAAATTTTTCATAAGTAGAGTACCTGAAAAATACACATGCTCTTAAGCCTACAAAGTAGATTAATCAAAAACAGCTGCCACTTAACAAAATGTTACAGCAGCCCATGCTTTAGCTTTTGACCTGAACACACACGTCTTAGGAAGGCGACATCTCAGTCTACACAACCCATTTTGCAGAATATTAGTGTGTAACACCAGCTTGTTGACCTCTGCTGAGTCTTGCCTTCAACTCCATATGCAAGTATCTGGCTTTCAAAGCAGATTAATAGCCACTCTGTTTTTAGAGAGCAGGAGCTTGCTATTATAGTCCCTGCTAGAAAAGCACACAGTGGCTAAAATCCTGCTGCTTGGCATAGTAAGGAATAATTAGAGTAGACCCACTAATCAGTGGGGATTTGGTGAGTCAACTCCTCCATGAGTTCCACTGATTCAAATGGGCTTACTCTAGTTACAACTCCTGAAGTAAGACACAACTAGAATAGGCCCATTTGAATCAATGGCGCTCATGGAGGAGCTGATCTACCATATCCCCACTGATTCAAATAGTCCGACTTTAGCTGTAACTTATTATGCAAAGCATCAGGGTTTCAGCCTATGTATTGGTTTCAAAGAGGAATTAATTAACATTAATTCACATTAAAATTAATTCTAATTCACACAATAAACATTTTGTGAAAACCAGGTTGTTATCCTAAACATGGCATTGATATTTTAATCAAAACTGATTAAAGAATGATAAATTGTAAATTTTTCAGCAATAATTCTTTGGAAGTAATATTGAAGCTTCTGAACTCTATGTGACATGGATCAGAGGTCCCCAACCCCTGGTCCGCGGCCCGGTGCCGGTCCGTGGCCTGAGCTGGACCGGGTCGCGGAAACAGACCCCCCGCCCCACCCCCCGCATGCACTCGCACCCATGCGAGCACTGCCGTTTGCGCAAGTGCCCGCACAAGCGCCGTGTTGCCGTTTGCGCATGTGCATGACCGAGCGAGCGCCTGCACAAGCACCACACCGCCGTTTGCGCATGCGCACGAGAGAGTGCTCATTTGCGTGAGAGTGCGCATGCGCTCGTTCGTGCATGTCCATGAGCGCGGGTGGTGCCCCGCCTTCCCAAGCCGGTCCGTGGGGTGAAAAAGGTTGGGGACCCCTGACATGGATAACTGTCTTGCTCACAAAGGAAGTACTAAGTAAATAGGTCAGAATTCCACAGTATACCTCTGCTAAACATTACTACTTCTCTCACACAGAGAAGGACCCTTCCCCAACTACCCTGCAAGACTCCATGCTACTTAAAACCTGTTTGGGGAGGTTTACCAGCCTTCTGCAGCAGATTTTTCAGGTGCCATGGAGTTGCAGGAAAGAAGTGGGATCATCTCAATGTCACAGGTGGAAGCAGTGGAACCAAGCAGAGATATACCACTGGATCCTGGTCATAGGCATTGAGTTACTTGCCTCCGTTTGAATAAAAGGGGAAACAGAAAACTCAAGATCCGAATTCATAAACTGTAGATAAATAGAAACTATATCTAGGAACCTGCTTTGCTCTTCAAGCCATTTAGTACAACTGCTATATATCTGACTATTTCCTTTCAGGCGGTTGCGGATAGGAAAGGTTTAGTACTAAATAAAATCAATGCCCTTTCCCTTGGTATGACAGCTGTCTAGCTTCTACTGAACAGGACGGGAATGTATTCGCTACCTGGTAAAATGATGTATAACAGCATAGCTAAAAAGAGCTAGTCAATCTCTCCTTTTTTTAAAGAGTACCGGAGTCAGGACACAGCTTTTCCTAAGTGTGTGAATGCACAATTTTGTTATGAAAAAAAGGTCTACATTTTTTTAAAACAAGGAAAGATGATGTTTAATGGGTCTATTTTCTCACCTATTGGGGTTCTAGAATATAAAATATTCCCTATTACAATAACATGAGAGGTAAATAGTTTCTATAAATGAACAAATCTCATCAATATTGAGAAAGATAGTTAAAAAGACATGACGACATCAACTACAGCTGAGCACCAACAGCACCAGTTGCCTGTGGCTACTACTGCTAAAAAGGACAGCCATCACAAGTTTTACCCTGAAATGCCACAATTCAAGTTGTTTTTGACACAAACTAGACACTTTTCATTTCTTTTTAAAAACCATTTTACCTAAGAGGAGAAAGGTAGGACAACCTACTCAGCAGTGAGTCCTCTGATCGATTCCACCTAGAAAATGTAGCCTGCACCTGTTCAAGATCACCTTACTGATTATTAAATCAATAAATATTTGATATTTAAATAAATGCATGACTAAACTGATGCATATGAAACTCATGATCATGAACACATCAATCAGATTTCCAAGTAAAGATGTTCCTTGCATACCTAGTGCACAATGGCCCCACAAAACACACAATGTGGCATTTAATATATTAACCCTTTGTTTGCACAAAAATTATTTAAGAGGAACACCTCCAAGATCCTAAATTTCAATTTGAAAGCATGTAAGCCTGTATCATATACTATGGCATGCAGAAAGTTCCAGTTTAAGTCCTCAGTATCAAGAAACACAATGAATTGATCCACAATGGGCTTCTGTAAATTGAAAAACTCATCCCATTTTCAAACAGGACTGTAATCTAACAAAACCACCCCAGAGGAAGTTACATTTCTGCTACCCTTCTGCAACACTCCATGCCATTTCTCATTCTGTTCTGGAGGGCCACAGCCTGATGAGCTGCTTTTCAGAGCAAAGAAATGAGGGCAGGGGGAGGCATCTCCCTGACCTTTTAATGCTCAGAGAAATGTTGCATCCTAGCCATGGTGAGAAAAAAACAGGGCAAGGAAATATCTCTGCCCAAGATCATGAGAGTGTGGCTTCCAGTGAGAAAACAATACTGGACTAGATGGACTAGTGGTCTGCCAGCAACTTATTGTGTTCCAGCAGCAGTGGCAACTGTATCAGTCCAAGTCATATGGTTGGGCACCCTTGCTCATCATCTGGCTCCATGGTTCTGAATTCCTGGTATCAGACTGCAGAACACTGGAAGATGTCAAGTTCCACAGAAATACCTTCCAAAACAAATTGTGCAATCCAAAGTTATGCTTGAAAAATGTAATGCAAAAATTACCTGATTTTGCAAAGATTACCCCATTTCACAAAACTAGCTTAAGAACAAAGATGGGGGAAAGTCTTATTGGGACACAAGGGAAGTTCAGCTTTTTAATATCTCAGCACTCACCCAAAAATGTATTTCGTGCTTGTATGAAATTAAGGCTGGTGAGTGTTATTTGGATCCCTGCTTTAATGATATGGTAGTATTTTGGCACACACTGAAAGTATGGATGAAACTCAAGGGACATGACCTATTTGCTAGGCATTAACAAAAAACACATCCTTCATGTTACCTCTCAAAATGCAAGCAGATTCACATAATCACTCAACTCATTCTCAAGTGTTACTGGGGACAGGACCTTTCCCTATCCTGTAAACTTTCAAAGCTAGGACAGGATTATGGTTGTATAGGGAGGCACAAGGCCTGTTTTTTAACATAATATGCATCTCCACTAACAACAAGGAAAAGCATTTAAAACAGAAGCATCTCCTTAATCAATTCCACTGCTATGGAATACACACAGTCACATCTTATCAAGAAAAATCAGACACCTTAAATACCCGCCATACAACAACAGCAGATTGGAGCAAGATGTTTCCATGCCCTAGAAATACAGTTCTATATAAAGAGGAATTTTAATTTTATTTATTCAAACTCCATCCATTCCTTATTATCATTTTTTTTAAAAAAAACCTTCTGCCCTCATGTAACATTTCCAGAAACTCCCACAGGGAGATGAAAATGAGGCAGTTATAACTTCTCCCATACTCACTTTTTTTTCGGATCAGGCTCCCAAACTGATGACAAAATACCAGCAAGTTTGTTCACTTACTAAAACATAAAGCACATGTAATCATGGTGATGAACTGCTGGTTCAGATGTGTTATGTTTTACTTAAGTCTAATTAGTCCATGGTTGGTTTGTTGTTACCTACCAATTAAGTATTACAAAAAGGTGCTGCTTACAGGTGATCATTTACACAATAGAAGAATCACCTCAGACAAACACAACAAGGCTAGTCTTTTTCCTCTTGTACTCTACTGAAGATCTGCTGGCCAGTTACACAAAGTGGAGACTGTAGTTCTGACCTTCAACAATAGTGCATGAGAACTCAACTTGTAAACATAAGACAATATTGAAGCAGGGCACAGGCTTCCATGCTCTACCTGCTGATTTTTATGATAACTCTGTTAATATAAAGTCTCTATTTCCTTTGTTGACATTAAGAAGTTGTGACCCACTGCATAACATTGGAAAGGACAGCCTTGTCTCCCGTTGTTTAGTGTAACTGTTTCATGGAGTGCAGAAGAAGAGGTTTGAATACACAGAAATCTCTAGTTTTCTCCTTCAGTTAACAAGCAGTCAGATTTGGAAGTAAGCAGCAGACTGAATTTCAAACAGTTTAAAGAATAATGGTGAAGATTTGAGAAAACTCCAAGCATACAGCTGAGGGGAGGAATAGAAGACATCTGGCTGGCTGTGACTGCCTTTAGATGGGGTCTTGTTATCTCTCAGGGATGAGCACGGCTTCCACAAGATTCCCTAATCCTGTCAAAAATAAAAATACAACTGCCTGTCATGGCAAGTTTCTTGTAGCTTATTCAAGAAGACAATATAGAACTTTCCAAAGAAAGACGGATACATTCTAAACTTCCTGGAAGTAGTTTCCTGTTTCTAAACTTTGAAAGTATGACAGCTGGACAAGCAAGGAAGCAGTGCCAGAAGCAACAAGCCAAACATGTCATCATCTGAAGACAATATAAAAATACAAAGCTAGGAAAGAACTCAACAATCCCTCATTCTGCTAGGAAAGAAACCAACAATCCCTCATTCTGCACAATTAAAAGGGATGAGAGGCCATTTAAAGATGTTTGCTCCAACTAAAATCTTCTCTCACTCTAAAACAGCAGGTCAAAGGCACTGCAGAGATCCACTTTTAAAGCTGTGATCTGCAATATTTTTAACAAAATCTGCAAAGAGAACCTGGGATGGTCAGATTCCACTTGGCATTCCACCCCTCACCAAACAAACAAAACCAACCAGTCTTTTTTTTAAAATATCTGTGTTATCCGTTGTTGGTGAGATTACCAGCCAAATCCTCCCAAATATAAAATGCACAATTTTGTGTATAAGCCATCTTCTTTATGAAGAGATACTAGACAGAAAATATATTAGTCAAGGCAAGAGAATTGTAATTTTAGTTAGAAAATATTCTATTATAGAATTACACCTTTAAATCCTATTTCTCTATTGCCTCCATTCCTCATTGTGCTTTTACCTTCTCTGCAAGTACGAAGTGAATCCATTTTAGGGAGCAGCACTTCTATACTTGAACACTGCCAATTTAATTCTGCCTAGATTGAATAGAAATGTTGGATAGAAAAATGAGAATGAATTTAGTAAGTGAAAAAAACACTTCTGTTTTAGAGCATTAGAAATGGGCAAGGAGATGTACATGAAACAGTTTGCTTATATGAGCTGGAGGAAGCTTCGCATTTCAGGCAGCTCTCTTGTTCTCCCTCCATGCCTGCAATCAGGAGTGTAGCCCAACACAACAAATCTTACTAAATTCCAACAATTGTGTGGTCAAAGTGGGTAAATTGGTCCAGTCACCTGGAGGAGCTGCGCTCTTTGCTGACACAGTCATCGTGGGAAGTTGTATCACCATTCCCCATCATGCTACAGGTTCTTCGTTTTTTCCTTCGATGCATCATTCCTTCCGTCTCTGAGCTAGAATCACACTGGACACACAAGAAGCGATAATAATTACCTTCACTATCAAAACAATAGCTCCCATCATTAGGAAACACAAATTATGACTACAACAGTATTATCATTTTGCAGTGAAAAACTAGAATATTCAGAAGAGACATCTACAATGTCAGCTATTAAGAGATGATTATGATGTTGCCTTCAATGTATACTTTGGTGTCTTTCTAAAACATATTTGCTAGGCATTTCACCAAGTATTTCACATCTAGTTCAACCAAGATGTCAAGACAAAGCTAACTGGGTGGCCAGAGGTGGGGCCAGTATTTTTTTTTAATGTGAGAGTGAGATAACTTTACTTGAATGAGTAAAAATTACAACACTAGTACCAAAACCTATACAGCTTGCAAAAAGTGTGATATGTGGCTAGTCTTCACTTTGACATTTTTAAATATTGCTGTACTTCTGATGGAGGCAGACTTCATAAACACATTTCAATTAGAACTGGAAATATTTTAGTTTCTTGGTGAATAATAGTGATTAGAGATTATAACACTATTTGCTCCTGAATATCTTTATTGGTACCACATATAAATACTTAATACCAACCTCAGCTCAGAATATGAATCATTATGAAGCCAAAACAGCACTGCCCATGCAGAAAGGAGTGTATCAGGGGGAAATTGTGGCTTTGTAGAACTAAGAGATGTTTACTAAAGAAAATTTAGCAAACATGGGGCTGATGCCTCTAAATGTCCAAATCATAGTGACTTTGTTTGGGGAGAGGACAGAAGCAAAACTGAAAAGCAGGTGCAGGAGGCAAAATGGAGCATTCCAAAAACAAGTATAACTCGTACTCTGAACTTGGACTGCAACTTTGTGCTGCAAATCCCACTTCTTGACCCTTTAGGGGGTTGGGAAATTTAAGAAATATCAATAAATTGGACACGGCCAATGCAAATTTCGTATGATACAATTATTTATGTTCAATGATATCAGTGGAAGGCAACACATGCCACTCTGGAACAGGTATGATGTTCACACCCCATAAGCCCTTCCCACTACTAGTGACTTAAAACATACAGTGTCCGTTGTATGGCGTCTGGATATGAAAATCTGAAATTGCAAAGTTCCTACCTCTGAATCAGAATCTGAAGAACTGGAGCTTGAAGAGCTAGAGGAATCACTGGAACTGTCAGAAGCAATGCCTGTTGATTCTTGTAGGTCAACAGAATCTGCCAGTGCAGCCAATTCAGGATGTTCCTGCTTTAGGACTCTTGAGGGACAAAACCAAAACAAACCCACATCAGCATTTTATTACCTAAGGTATACGTACATAGGGTAAAAGCATTATACATTCTGAAGAATAAACAGGTAGGCATATAATTCATATCCTATTCTTCATCCCATAGGGCACACAGAAAAGCCACTTCACACTCAACTACTAAGCAGATATTATACAAGAAAAACCAAACATAATTTTAAAATAGTAACATGGGATACAAAACAGTGAAGTATATAAAAAAAGTAGCAGTAACAGCAACAGAACCTTGATATGCTATTGGCATTTCCTTCCATTTTGCATAAGACCTGACATCTCAAACAGAGGAAAAGGCCTGTTCCCATGCACCTGACAAGAGTATCCCACTGTGTGTCATCCCACAAATAAAACTTTCCATCCTGAAATGTCGCCCACCTAGGGATCTCAAACAGTGGGTGGAGATTCTGGTTGCCCACTATTTGCCTTCATGCCCATATTGAGTTTAATGTGCCCTGTCAAGCATTACTCCAGCCTCATATCTTGTTCTAAGAAACAACATTTGCCTTGTGCAACGTCTGTGAAATCTCTGAAGTAAGGATCACATTTCTTACCTGTACCATTTTCTTGATAATTTTGGCCTTCCCCTTACTGTTTTGTGCCACACCACAGGGAAGTTTGTACAACTGGCAAAGTTCTGAGTGACAGCAATGGTTGTGTCAAGGTTAAGAACTACATGCCACCAGCCACCTACAAAAGCCGACACCACAGGTTAAAAACCATGAATAGAAGAAGCACAGCAATTATGGCTGAAAATTTTTAGTTTAAGGGCACAACCACAAATGCCTACCCATTTAGTCACCAATGTAAACAGCCTTGCACAAGATGTCCAGCAAACAATACAGAGCTGGGGAGATGCAGGGAATAGATTTCTTCTGCAAAACCCGTCAGATATTTATTGTTTCTGCCTTCTGTAAAAGCCTAGGGGACAGGAAGACTATAATTCTCTGGCATATGGGACAAGTTGGGAGACCAAAGGAAATAACTTTTAAACTGTTCTATGGCAGAGTTTTGCAGAAGATCAAAGCAAGCTGCTTTTGTAGACAAGCCTAGTTCCCCAACACCAGAGGTTGGGCATTGGATAAATACATGCAGGGCAGATTGCGCTGACCCACCCACCATGCCAGTAGGTCAGATGATGCCACTGGGCAGAGAATCACTCCAGGCTCTGCTTCTTTCATCATCTATCCATGCCCCTTCTTGATTTTATTGTCTCCTCTCATATGGACAGTGGGACAGAACTGTCCATGTTTATCTTCACACAGAGAACATGTTTTTTATCTTCACCCTCAGATCAGAGACAGCAAGAACATTCTTCCCCAATGCCACTGGTGTCTCTAACAGGGAATTTTGACAATGTAGGGGAAGCTCAGTCCTGTCTCTAATCTCAAGAAAATACCAGCAGGATTTTTCCAATACCCTCACATGAGTGATTTGGGGTAATTCCACTTTTATCTCTAATCCACAGATTATATCTGGAGGCCACTGCATTCCCCCCTCCCCCATCTGCAGCTTATCTTCTCAATTAGGAACATAAACTGTATGGCTGTATAGCCTCATGGATTGGGTGTGTCCCAGAGTGCTTGTGACACAAAGTTGGACTTTCTGTAGGCCAGATTAGGTCTGCAGGCTGGATATTTCCTTCCCTTCCTTGAGAGTTGGCTTAACTTCACTGAACGGAAGATATATTTCCTTATAAATCATAATCGTCAGTGGTGATGCTGCTTTTCAATAATAAAGCTATGCCCATAGCAGCCTATAGCAATACATAAAGAATGTACATTACCAACTACAATAACTTTTCTAGGTATTGTTATTCAATAACAATTACAAGTCAAATTTTTAACAGTCATAAGAATAGACAGTGATAAACATACACTAAGATAAAACAATCCATTAATTATTCTTGCTAAGACCTAAAAAAATAAGATCAGATGAAATCATGTGCCATTAATATCTTCAGCTTTTAACATTTCAGCATCAGACCACTTTATCTATTAAGAAAACTGTGTTAATACTCTTTATAAGACCCTAAGAAGCTGCAAAAAACCTCATGTTATTAACAAAGAATGTAAGCTCATCAGAACATGTCAGAAGCATGCCTAAGTAATTACCTACTTAATGTTAAACCTTAAGATGGAACACAGCAATATTTTTGCACTTACAGAAATCCTATTGTGTAGTTATACAAATCGCATTACTTTTAGAGGTAAATTGGCCCAAGTCAAGAAATCACTGTAGACAATATAAATTGTACACTGAATCACACAACTCCATATGCAACAGATAATGTCTATGGTGGTTTCTTAACGTAAGGCAATTTGCCTCCAAAAGCTATGCTGTTTGAGTTATGCCTCTGTAAGTAGGCAAGAGGATTTGGGACACAAAAAGAGACACACACCCCTTCATAGTAGCACT
This sequence comes from Intellagama lesueurii, assembly GCA_037013535.1. Classification (NCBI taxonomy): domain Eukaryota; kingdom Metazoa; phylum Chordata; class Lepidosauria; order Squamata; family Agamidae; genus Intellagama; species Intellagama lesueurii. Next base: position 184,037,291 of record JBAJHW010000002.1, read on the forward strand.
AAAGCCCACTGCATTAAAGAAAGAACTAGAAATAGGAAAAAGGAAGCTCCTACCCAAAGGGAAAAGTTGATTTGCTACATTTGTGGAGAAACCATGGAATAGTTACTTTAACCCAAATCTAACCTGATGCCCCAGATAGAGAGGTTACCTACCTGTAACCATGGTTCTTCTAGTGGTCCTCTGTGAATCCACACAATTGGGTTTGTTCTGCGCCTGCGCAGGACGTCTTGGAAGTTTCTAGAGCTTAAAGACATGTGATTAGTAGGACGTTCCCCCATGGAGCGCATGCTCCGCCGTCCCAACATCCCCTCAGTTCCTATAAGAGTCCGCCGCTGTCAAAGAACTGTATTTAAAAAAGGCAACGTGACGGACAGAGGGGAGGATGGATGGGATGTGTGGATTCACAGAGGACCACTAGAAGAACCATGGTTACAGGTAGGTAACCTCTCTTTCTTCTTCGTGGCCTCTGTGAATGCACACAATTGGGTGACTGACAAGCTCACTTACCGGATGGTGGGACGTCACGGTAGAAGAGATGTCAGGACCACTCTGCCAAAAGCAGCATCATTTTTTGCTCGGACATCAAGGCGATAGTGTCTCACAAAGGTCGATGGATTAGACCATGTAGCTGCACGGCAGATGTGTGGAAGCTCTATTCCACGGTGGAGAGCAGTAGAGGTTGACAGTGCTCTGGTAGAAGGAGCCCTTAAATGTTCAGGAGGTGTCTTGCCTGAGAGCTCATAGGCCAACGATATAGTTTGAACAATCCATCGAGAAATTGTTTGAGGCGAAGCTGGATCACCCTTATAAGGACCTTGAAAACATAAGAAAAGCCTTGGAGACTTCCTGAATAACTTTGTTCTATCAATGTAGAAGGCCAAAGAGCGTTGTACATCAAGCATGTGGAGCATGCACTCGAGGGGCATGGAAGGAGATGGAAATAAAGTTGGTAAAATCAATGGTTGATTGAGATGAAATTCAGAAACAATTCTGGGTAAAAACGATATATCAAAATAGAGGGTAACTTTGTCTGGATGAAATTGAAGATAAGGTGGATCTGATCTGAGGGCCGCAAGTTTGCTGGCACGTTTGGCAGATGTTATTGCTACAAGGAATGATGTCTTTAGAGAAAGTAACTTGAGATTGGAAGTAGCCATTGGTTCGAAGGGTGGTCGAGTGAGCACGTTGAGGACAAGCTGTAAGGACCACTGAGGGAGATGGTGTTGCCGTGGGGGGCGAATATTTTGGAGTCCCTTGAGGAATTTCTTTAAAGTTGGGTGGGAAAAAACTCTTGCTGAATCAGAATGAGAAGGCTGGTGAGCTACAACAGCTGAAATATAAACTTTTAAGGTAGAATGGGCTAGTCTGAGATGAAAGAGATGGAGGACAAAGGTAAGTAGGGTCCTTCAAAGAAACCGGCGTTGCAGGTAAGTTTTGAGAATGAGCAAAGGATAGGAAAGATTTCGAACTTCGAAGGGTCCTTTTGTCAAGGTGGTAGAGTCGTCGGGCTCGATATGGAACGAGCGGTTTCTCACGGATTCGGAGATGTTGTTAGATCCATGGAGGTCGGATTAAGGGACCTTTCCCAAAGGTAAGATTGAAGCCTTTGTAGGCATAGTTTCAAGGCGGGCTTAGTGAGCTTTTTGCACTCGGGGCACGAGTGTGTTTGATGTTGTTCCCCCAAGCTAAGAGGCAACGGTCATGACCGTCTGTAAGCGGGATCTTGTTCGTGCAGAGCACGCACCGCTTGAAAGGCCCTGGGGGGCCATAAAAGTAGGAGAAAGAGGAAGGGAAAGGTGGCGATGGGGGGGAACGCGGGAAGAAAAGAAAAAGCGAATGGGAAATTGAAAAAGGAAACAGATAATTTACAGGGGAACGTCTAATAAAAGATGATTGAAAAATATAAAAGAAATGATGGGAAATAGCAGATTAGATTTAAGTACTTGCTCTATCGTTCCGAAATACGTCCAACCGAAGCGGCGGCAAAAAGGAACTGAGGGGATGTTGGGAGGGCAGAGCATGCGTTCCACGGGGGAACGTCCTACTAATCACATGTCTTTAAGCTCTAGAAACTTCCAAGACGTCCTGCGCAGGCGCAGAACAAACCCAATTGTGTGCATTGACAGAGGCCACGAAGAAGAAATTTTAGACTGCAACTTCCAGCAGCACCAGGTCACAGGGTGAATTATCAAGGATGATAGCAGCTATAGTTGCCTTGGGTTATTTAAAGAGAAAGGTGGGGTAAACATATTTTAAATAAATAAACTGAAATATCATCCAACTATTTGGATTACACAAGGGAGGAGACTATGCTGACTGTGACTTACACAGTGATCTGAAGAGAACTGGATGGGAAATTATTTATTCTATCCCTCACAATATACACAAGGGGAAGAACTGAAAAACAATCATCAGGCAGAATATCCTGAAGTTAGTTGAATGTGGTAGCCAACCTGGAGGGGGCATACAATGGGATATATAGGGACTGCAAAAAGAAAAGAATGTTTAAAAATGCCCATATAAGTTCTTGGGTGGTGTATTTTTTTTTCTTTTATTTATTTTTTTGCAGTAGAACTAAAACCAAACAATAAACCATCTATCTTTCCAGGGCAAGAGGATGCCACCTCAGACATATACATCACACAGATCGATCTCATTTAAGTGTTGCAAAGTAATCCAGTGGAGGATTCATTCACAATTGTTACTGTAGAGAACATGCCCTTTGAACACAGTGGTGGGACTTATTTACAAGTAAGGCTGCTTAACAATAGATTGTCAGTCACCTAAGAACTAGTTGTATGACAAGAATAATTCTCTTTATTAGCAATACTATCAAAGCTCAGTAAAAGAAGCATCTCTGCTTTATAACTGGACTTGTTTAGAAGCTTATCAATATTAAGCAGCTGGGAAGAGACAATAACCTTTAAAATGGTATACAAGAAATGAAAGCACAATAGCTTAGTTATTTCAGTTCTTACTGTTTCAACCCTGTAAAAGCTAAGCTTTCATTTAATAAGAACAAAGGGTCTACATAAAATGTCATTTCTGATCCTCCTCCTGTTAGCAGCATGTTTAATACAAGCTGTACAGAAGCTCCTAATGACATACAGTAAAGATTTATTTCTCAGCTGAGATTTTTATAGCCAGACAATTAATCTTCCTCTCATATAATGCCAATAGTAAGTACATAAGTTTATCATGCTCAACTCATAAGCAGCTAAGACAAAGCTAATTTATAAGTCACAAAATAAAAGTGTGACAGCTTTATTAAGCAAACCAAAAAGGAACAAAAAGTGTGCCAAACAGTAATTTTGGTCTTTTGAGAAAACACTCTGTATGGGGTGGGTGTAAAAAGTTAGCAGAATGAAGCAGCAAAAAGAAAAAAGGGGAGGGAATGCTGGATCTTAAGGTCTTTTTTGTCCCCACATTTTTATAGGAAGTAATTCAGGAGAATTGCTGCAGGCAGAGATCTTGGCCTTACTATGCGATAATGGAGTTGGATATCACTTGGCACAACCCTTGGAATCACTCAGAGCTGCCAAGTTTAAAACGTTTTGTCCTTCATCTTAGAGAATGTTAACCCCCCCACCCCCTGTGAATGCAAGGCTTCATCCATCTCATTAGGATAAACAGGCTCTTTGGTCCAGTGGAAAACACAGCATTACAAGGCAGAGGTTAGTTTTAAAAAAGAAATTAGGTAAGTCGGTATGGACAAATGGTGTACCTTTATCTGTTACGTTTAACAGCATGCAATCTCTGGGAGTGTGGAGTCATGTTGGTCTCATTGCTAGAAAGCTAAATAAAATAGCTACAAGGTCACAAACAAAAAGCAGGGATAACTGTCTTGACACAAAACAAATGCTGAAATACCTACTAAGATGATCCCTTTATTAGGCCAGTCAAAAATACATGTGAAGTCTGCAAATCATGCAGACTGGCATGGGGGTAATTTACACAGCAGACTGGCCATAATGAACAATATAAGATCCAGTCCTCCCCACCCCCTTTTCCTATCCTGCTTATTTTTTACTTCTGCTGATGAAGAAGGCATTCGCTTGAAAGCCTGCACAGTAGTTTGTGCTTCTGGGCATTTTTGTGCCTTTCTAGTTGGCCTAATAAAGGTATTACATTAGTATGATATTAAGTACACTTGCTACGTACACTAGAATTTGCTTTGTGCCACTAAAAATATTCCTGCTTTGTGACAATTTACAGGGGAAATTGGTACCTAATGAATATACTCCAGGTAAACAGAGCTCTCTGCAGACAGAACTCCCAAGGGCTCAAAATGCTTTCAGAACCACAAAAGACAGGCTTGGTTTCTTTAATCTGCAGCCTGCTTCTCAGAATTCTATGTCAGAAAGCCAAAAACCTTAATCTGGTAAGGCATAAGGATTTTCATTTAGTGCTTGAATTACGTAGCTGAAATATGTACATTAAGCTCTCAAATAATTACATTTAACCACATAATAACTATGGCTCTTCTGTAACAGTCATCACTGTGCCTTTTTGAACCGAGGTTAATCAAAAGTCAGAAGGAAAAGGTAGCAGCAAAGCAACAGGGTGGTGTGGCAGTGACAACTATGGCAATGATTCTTGTCCAACTCTCTGCATACTTCCTCTATCCAACACTACAATCGAAGCACAACAACAACTTTTGTTATTTTGTTATCTGACCTATGAAAATCCATTGGGCCTTACTCATATACTTGACTTCTTGAAAATGGAAGTTTTGAGTGTTGGAATAATTATTTCCATTGCACAGAACAATAAAGAAACAATTCATTCCCTAAAACTCAGGAGCAAACAAAAATGAGCACCCAGAGGATTGCTACTCCACTGCAACTGCTACATGTTCCTTTCCCCAGACCTTATTAAAGTTACTTCCTGAGACTATAAGTTCCAGAATTCCCCAGTCAGCATAAACAATACCCACAATGACTAAGGGTTTAGTTCCAAAAAGTAACTTTTTCCCAGACTGGCTGGATAGCTCAGTGAGTTAAGTATCTCACTGTGGAGTCAGAGGTAGGGAGTTCAATTCCCCACGGTGCCTCCTGCAATAAGAGTCTGCCTGTGTAGCCTTGGGCAAGCTGCACAGTCCCAGGGTGCCCCGAGAAGAAGGGAATAGCAAACCACTTCTGAGTACTCTCTACCTTTAGAAAACCCAGAAAGGGTCACCGTAAGTCAGAATTGACTTGATAGCACACGATTACTATTAATTTCCCCCAATTCTCCCACCTTGCTGCATGCCAAAAAGTTCACTGCTTTTCCCAAAGTGATTCAAGGCTGCAGATACCACAAGAGGCATTGCGCCTTTTATCAGATGCACACACGACAACTGAGAAGCAGGATTAAACAGGTTGTCCACTTTTATTTTCCGTTTCCACTTTGGTGAAAATCTTAAAGCTGTCCAATCCTCTCCCCTATTGTGCCAGTTAAGTTGCCACTGCTGAGAAAACATTATTCACAGCTTCTCCCATGCCAAATTTCAAAGGGTTTATAGTCATTCCATGTTATCTCCATTCCTTCCTAAATGTACAGTGAACTTCAGGATTACTCTGGTATGCATATATCATGCAACTTTCTTGTTCAAAATATGAAACTATCATGCAGTACTCTTAGGACACCTCAGGGTTTTGAAAAGGGGCAACCATGTTTACATGCAACCTTGTTATATCAAAAATGTATTTTTCTACATCAGATCGTAGTTTAGCACAGAATTTAATAAGGTCAAGTGCACATACCTGGTACAAAAACAGTTTCTCCTGGCTTTTGCACAATTTCCAACGGTTTAAACTCAGAAGGCCAAGTGGGAAGCTGAGTTCGAGGATATATTATTCTGAACCAAGTGATGGCTTCATCTTGCTGGTTCCCTCCTTCTTCGCGAGTCACTTTGATCAGCTCTCTAGGAGTGCTGGTAGGGAAAAGGCACCAGCGCTTGTGTCCCTGGACTAAGGCATTCCAGGCACTGGTACCTAGTGGGTCAATGTGAATGCCTGTTCCTGATCGAGGTGGGCCCATCACAAACCACCTGCATAAAGGAAAAATCAGACAGCGTTACAAAACTTAATTGTTTTCCTGCTATTGCCCAAACCAAGCCTCTTCATTTCTAAAGCAGAGTAAACTACTGCATTATTTTCATTCTGTTTCTACACACAAAAATGTAATAACAGCACAAGAAACAACAAAAGTATAAGGAGCTGCTCTATAAATGTTAGACAGCTGGTTTGTTTAACTGGCTACTGTCTCCACTCTGGCTCCTGATCCATTCCCGAGTCCTTGGGAAAGCTTTTCCAGTTCTCTTGTCAAATTAACTATGATTCTGCAGGGCACCCTTGCTAAAATTATAAGGAAATTATAAGACAGCCTTTTGTCTGGTGAGTTTGGAACAATTCAATCAACATTGCTAAAGGTGGAATTTAAAACCAACCCTCCTGTCTTGACTTTTCACCCATCATTTTGAAACTGACATAAACATCTAGCCCTACTTTTTGGGATTCTTGAATTTCATTGCACCAACCACATATAAGTGGTGCCTAGTCTGATAAAAGCCCGCATGGGCTGGATGCTAGCATTTGTCTGTGAATTGTTAGTGGTCTAACAGTGGTATCACACCCTTGCCTTAAAATTATAAGAACCCATGTGCCATTTGGCAATGTTATCCCAAACTCTGAAGTCTACCTCTTCCATTGAACTATGATCCCTTCCCAAAAATGGAGTGAAGGCAATCAAACAAATGTCAGAATGATTAAATAGAATCAAGTAGCTTCCTTTCCAAAATTCAAATCCTTCCTAAATGAAATAAAGGGGTTAAAGTACTTTCCTAGAAAGAATGTCCTAAGAGACTAGATATACAATTTCATAAATCCCTCCTAACATCAGTTTATGTCTCAAAATGTGTTTACTGTCCTCTGATCCTAGAAGCTGTTGAAAATGACACCAGCTAAAAGAAAAGAGTTCAGATTAGACCAAGAAAAATAGTCCAAACGCCTTAAATTACCTTATAATTCAAATTATACTAGTTTGGAAAAAAACAAAAAAATGAAAGTCTATATCAATTTTGTCACTGACAAAATTTGTGCCACTGTACATTTCCAGCAATGTTGAAGAAGTGGAGAAATTATTCCAAGTAGAATTATTGGAAGTATGGACAAACATAAGCAAACACATTGCAATACAAGACAGGGCTGTACAAAAGGTGTATCAAGGGTAACTGTACCAAGTCAGACTAATGTTCTAGATTTTAAGAGAGCTAACTTTAATAAACTAAGAGATGTAATAGGAAGGATTCCATGGATGGAATCAGGGTGTTTAGCACAGTTCAGGGTGCTTGGGAAACCCTGAAAGGTGAGATAATAAAAGCCCAAACCAAACAATACCACAGAGAAAGAAAAACAAGAGATGTCTGAGAAGACTGGCGTGAATGCACACAGAGCTCTCTGACAAGCTAAGGGACAAAAAGGATACGTATAAAAAACTGAAAAAGGGGCTCATAACTAGAACAGAATACCAGCAAATAGCTCCAATCTGCAAGGATGGAGTCAGGAAGGCTAAGGCGCAGAATGAGCTAAGACTTGCAACAAATGCCAAAAATAACAAAAAAAGTTTCTTTCAACATGTACGGAGCAAGAGGAAAGTCAAGGAAATGGTTGGTCCACTAGTGGGAGATGACAAGAAGGTGACAGGCAACAGGGAGAAAGTGGAACTGCTTAATTCTTTTTTTACATCTGTATTTACACAAAAGGAAAAATTGGTCCACCCTGTCAAAAGCAGCACTGTGGGAGACAGGAGAGGGAAGCAGGTCAAAATAAGTAAGGAAATGGTAAAAGAACACTTAGCTGCTTTGAATGAGTTCGTCTCCTGGACCGGATGGTTTACATCCCAGGGTACTAAAAGAACTGGCAGATGCGATCTCGGAACCACTGAGAAGACCTGGAGCACAGGCAATCTGCCAGAGGACTGGAAAAGAGCTGATGTGGTTCCAGTCTTCAAAAAGGGGAAAAAAGTGGATCCAGGAAACTACAGACCAATCAGCTTGACATCAATACCTGGGAAAAATAATCAAGCAGCAGATTTGTGAGCACCTAGAAAATAACAAGGTGATTGCTAGAAGCCAGCATGGGTTTTTGTTAAGAACAGGTCATGCCAAACAAATCTTATTGCCTTCTTTGATAAAGTGACTAAATTAGTGGACCAAGGAAACACAGTGGATATAATATACTTAGTCTTTAGTAAGGCATTTGATAAGCTAGACCACAACCTACTTCTGCGTAAGATGGAACAAAGTGGGATAGACAGCGCAACTACCAGATGGATTTGCAGCTGGCTGACCAACCCGCATTCAACATGTGGTCCTCAATGGAACCACATCTATGTGGCAGGAAGTGTGCAGTGGGGTCCCTCAAGGTTCTGTCTTGGGCCCAGTGCTCTTCAACATCTTCATAAATTACCTGGATGAGAGGATCGAAGGAGCACTCATCAAATTTGCTGATGACACAAAGCTGGGGGGAATTGCTAATACTTTGGAAGATAGACTCAACATTCAGAAGGATCTAGACAGACTTTAACATTGGGCCCTATCCAATACGATGCAGTTCAGTGGTGGGAAATGTAAGGTCCTTCACCCAGGCAAGAGAAACCAGATGCACAGGTACAGGATAGGTGGTACCTGGCTCGACAGTAGTACCTGCGAGAGGGATTTAGGTGTCCTGGTGGACCACTGCCTAAGGATGAGTCAGAAGTGTGCTGTAGCTGCCAAGAAAGCCAACACAGTCCTAGGCTGCATCAACAGGGGGATAGCAGCAAGATCATGGGAAGTGATAGTACCACTCTATACCACGCTGGTGAGGCCACACTTGGAGTGCTGTGTCCAGTTCTGGTCACCACAATACAAAAAAGACGCTGAGGCGCTGGAAGGGGTGCAGAGAAAAGCAACAAAGATGATAAGGGGACTGGAGGCTAAATCCTATGAAGAATGACTAAAAGAACTAGGTATGTTTAGCTTAACGAAGAGAAGACTGAGGGGAGACCTGATAGCAGTCTTCCAGTATCTGAAGGGTTGCCACAGGGAAGAGGGCATCAATTTATTCTCCATTGTGCCTGAGGGTAGAACAAGAACCAATGAGGGAGATCCAACCTGGAAATAAGGAGGAATTTCCTGACGGTGAGAACCATTAAGTAGTGGAACAGCTTGCCTCCCGATGTTGTAGGTGCCCCATTGCTGGAGGTTTTCAAGAAAAGATTGGACAGCCATCTGTCCGGGATGGTATGCTGTCTCCTGCCTTGGGCAGGGGATTGGACTAGAAGACCTCCAAGGTCCCTTCCAACCCTATGACGATTCTATAATTCTATGAAATAACATCTGTAGAGAGCAACAAGAAACAGCAAGCACTGGCATGGATCACAGAAGCATATTTTCCCTTTACCCTGACCAGATGAACATAAATGTGAGTTGGTAGGCCTTTTTAAAAGCTTCTTATTTCATATTAGCTTGTCCATTACAACACTTTGTTTAGCTAGGTGTTAGGTTCTCCACAGCATATTACTAAAATGCTGACAATACTTTTTAATCTAATAACATTAGCCAAGAGGGGAACAGAATTCAGAGATAACAAGGCTCATTCATGCAGCATGTGTTTGCCATCAATAACTGCTTTCTAGGTATTAACTAAAGATGCTCCTGTATATGCTGTACAATTTCAGAGTGGTGGGACCATTTGGTCCAGGGACGAGCAGAAGAGAAAATGGAATCTATTGGTAGATATCTAGGCAATCTTTGGCACATCATTAAAGGTTTAAAACTCCCAACAACAAGTCTTTCCCATCATTCCTAAATTATGCTGATGAACTCAAGGAAGCTGTAATGTGTCAATAGACTGTGCATGCAGGATTCAGTTTTAATACTAAAAACAAATTCCGGGGTTACACACATATTCAAGCTCATTCTGTTCTGCAATTCTATATCTACCTTTCTTAGTCATTCTTTTGCATGTGAATCTGATTGGTGGATCTTGTGGTTTCAACGAAAAACAAAACATATCCTGCAAGTCTGAAGTTGATCCACCCCTAGGAAACTGAAATACTAGTGGCCTCCATGCCACCTACTTTTGAACCACTGTTGAATTCTACACTGTTACTCTGGGTTGCTTTTTGCACAGTGCCTGCCATTTGGAATATTTTCTTGAAAGTTCTGGATTCAAATAAAACTATGGTGTACATAAATAGATATAAGGGCAAAGAGAAAGTAATGGCTCTGTGGTGGTCTGCCTGCTAGTTTAAAATAGTTGTATTTTGTTCTTCCTATCCTCAAGCAAAAAAGCATCCTGTTCATACCTGTAGGGTGGCCTTCTCTTCTCTCCTGCATACTTGAACAGGTCATCTGTAAAAAATTTGGGCACCCTGTAATCTTCCAGAAGTTTCCTGCGTTTAGGATGTTCTCCATAGCTGCTGTCAAATATATAGAGTGGGCTGTCATCATGTGTGGTCTCCATATACTCAATATAATACTTCATCTTCATCTTCACAGAATAACCATCATTGTCCTCCCCACACTTGAATTTCTGGTTCCTGTACTTCCGCTTCAGACGTTCTGAAGTCCATTTGTCATGGGCTGGCCATCCCACCTGAGCATTTAGCAGGACAACAGGTTTGTAAGGCTTCTCATAACGTTCAATGAATTCTTCCACTGACAAATGGAGTGCATCTGCTCTTTCCACATTATCCTGAGGGTTGGAAGAATACTTTTTAAAATACAAGATAATACACAGTATTATACAGAAGAAGTGTAATGACTGCATTAACCCCACATGGCTTTTTACGGAACAAGCCATTAAAAAACTTCAATCCCCATCTTCCTTAGCTCTAAAGTGAGGAGGGAGTGACTCTCTAGGTATTATTGAACTGTTGGTTCCAGCATAAGTTAGGAATAGCACCACGTTTATAAAAAGATACAAGAACAATCATGACAACATTTTGTCATTTGCTCTTTTCTCCTTTCCCCTCAAAATCTGTCATTATTATAAAATATATGTTTTTAAAGACCACATGGTTACATGTGCTTAGTGTAATACACAAGATTTTAATCTTCACAGCATTCATATTTCAGTGATGTCTAGTGCCTGTATTAGCTGGCACCACCACAGAAAACTCTTACATAATTTCCATATTTCCGGTCACTTTTAAGGTACCACATCTGTACAATTCCATACAGAAATAAACTTTACTGAGTTCAGTGTGACATAGCCTCATGTAAATTACACAACTACTGTCTTTACCAAACAAAGAGTTCTAAAATTATAACAACGAAGCTCTTTCCCTATTACAGATAAAAAAAGTGAAGAGGCACATATTTGTGCTTTAAACTGGAAACACATAGTCTCAAGTATCTGTAAAGATTATTTACTTTGTGGAACAGATATGTTAACAAAGTATGATTCTAATCTTATTCATCATAAAAAAGAAACACTAAGAGTTATGCCATGGGGGGGGGGGGGGGAAGGAAGCACACTGTTTAATACTTAGAAAACCCTAAGTAGATTCATTAAATTGGAATCGGAATCCACTTAGGTGCACAATTATCATTATATCATCATTCTGATATAGATGAATGCAGAAAAAGTACACAGAACATTTGCTTCCTAATCTGAAAGCATCAAGACACTTGCTGCATCTAATCTTCAACAACAGCTAGAGGGCTTAAATGGAAAATTCCATTGAAGTGTGAGTATGACCCAACATAAAGGTATCACCTGGTGTCTCTCAGCTTAGTTCAACAGGTGTTTTCTTTCATGTTGACACCACAACTTACATCTTGTAAATTTCCAACAGATCCAAGTGAAACTTTAACATCCAAGTGTGATCTGCACCACATGAAGCCTGTGGGTTTTCCTGATAATTCTACCTGTATGTTTCCTCAGAATCAACTCCCACCAGATTCAATGATACTTACTCTCAAGCCAGCCTGCACAGTAAGATAAGATCTAGCACATTCTTTGGAATAGAGTCTATTTTTGACAGAATTCAGGCTTTTATTAGCAGGCCACCTACTTTGTGAGAAAGTCCTAAACCAAAAAAACAAAACAAAACATTCCAGTGGTGTAAAGCCCAATCCTAAACTCATTAATCTGGGAGTAAGTCCCATTAGATACCCAGTGTGATGTAGTGGATAGAGTGACAGAATAGGACTTTGGAGACCTGGGCTGAATCCCTGCTCAGCCATGGAAACCCCACTGGGGGAGATGGAACTGGAAAAAACACTCCTTAAGTATCTCATTTACCTTGAAAGTCCCATCAGAGTCACTATAAATTGTTTCTGGCTTCACAGCATATAACAGTATCAATGTGAATTAATTCTGAGTGGTTAGAGATAGTAGGCTTGCACTGCAAATTAAATTACCAAGAAGCTAAAAATACACCAGCAAATTTCTCTGCCAAAGATGGTAGCTCAGGAACAAGGAAACCCTATGCATTTGAACTCAGAGGTTAACTCTGTTGCGTTCAACTCCTTCCACGGAATCACGTACTGTACAAGGTTTCTGCCACATGGGCATGCCCACAATCCATCTCCAGAGGCTATTCCCCTACCCGCCAAAAAAACGTTGCCCTCCCTAAAATGCAAACACAAATCATACGGAAGAATCACAAGGAGACCCAAAACACATGGGGGGCGAGGGTTTAACGACTGTGACTAAGAATCACAAGATGCTAGAATCAGCGGGGGGTCACCTCCCTCACCCCACACACCTTTCCCTCTATTATCAAAGGGTCCTGTCCATGCATGCTGCTTTTTTTTACTCGTCCTCCGCAGCCCAGGTGGGCCCCTAACTCGTCTTCCTCCCCCGCCATTTTCCTGGGCTTCTATATCCATTCCCCGCCCCCGCCGGACCCGGCAGCCGCTTTCCCCCTCCCTCACCTTGCAGAGCGCCGGGTTCAACGGGAAGCTCTCGCAGTAGTTATGGCGGGTCCAGTCCAGGGAGTCCTTGAGCTCGGGACGGGCGCTCCGCTTGGCTTCGCGGATGCGCTTCTTGCTCTTGTGGTTCATACTCCCGTTGCCCTTTCCTCCTCCGCCCGGCTCCTCAGGCGACGGCTCCACCGCGGACAACGCGCGCCCGAAGAAACAGCGCCCCGCCGCTTCCAGAAAGTTCACCTCCGCGCCGCCTCACCCACCGCGCCGCTGCCCCGACTCAGCCCACCTTGCTTCCACTCTCCTCCTTTTCCATTGGCCTATGCTTTCCACCTTCCCACGCAAGGAGAACGCTGATTTGTCACGGTGGTAGCGGAAAGCCAGGCGGGGAGGAAACAATTGGCGGAGGAGGAGGAAGCGACTTCAGTGTTGCCGCCATCTTAAGAAGCCGGCCTCGAGCTAGCTACGTAATTTCGCCGGGCAATGTGAGGAAGGCAGGCAGGCTCGGAACCGATTTGAGGAGCTATTCTGCCGCTTTAGGGAGTGATGGTATTGAGGCATAAAGCGTAACCGGGATGGGCCGGAAAGCACATTGCCAGAGGCGGTATTAAGCTACCTACTTTGTAAGATCAGAGAAGCTGAAGAGAAGGAAAGGTGGGAATCACGAGCTTTACTAGACTGTTAATAAAGCTGGAGCCAATGCATGCTCAGCGGGAGTCAAATGCGTCTGGATCCTATGAGATTTAATCTCAGCAGTGATGGATGGAATTGCAGCTTTATTAAGAAGGAAGTATTTCAGTCTAAGATTCTAGAAATTTGAGGAATCAAGAAAAAGAAGAAGAAAGGTGCAGCTCTTTCGCCTCCCCCCTCCCCGGCCACAATGAAATGGAGTCAAAATCCGGCCATGGATGAGAACCATGCAAATCTAAGAACTGGATCAGAATGGTGCAGGGTGTTGGACTCAGACCGGGAAGATTCAGGTTCAAACAGCCGCATAGTTCATATCCATGATGCTTATTCGGTGACCAGTCACTCTTTTCTATCTTAATCGCCTCCCTCGTGGGTGGGGCACCCAAGTATGCCGCGCCCTCGAGGTTCCTAGAGGAAAAGTCAAATATACTGTAAATTTAATAGATAAGAGAGGAGTCATAAAACTGTAGAGTCATCTGCTTCAATCCCCATTTGAGGTAGGCACCTCAGCAGCTGCGCTCCTATTAAAGCTATCCCAGAAGTTTTATATATATTAATAGAAACTTCTACGCACTAAAGGGACTTTGATCCATGACAGCTCACGCCGGGGCAAGGACGAGGATCCAACATGGATGGCGGTCGTCATTGTACTTCCGTTTTGCTGGTTTTCATGCGAGATTTATGGGAGATGGTACCCTTGAAAAAATCTGCAGAGCAAGGCGTTTCCCACCCTGTGTGCTTAGCGGGGAGCGAGGGAACGCGACTCACCCCCAGCAAGCCCACGGGACTTACTTGGGTCAACATTGGGCAATATATCTGCTCGTCTGCGAAGTACTACAACAAGTCTGTTTCTGTGCATCGGGGAGCGCCGTGTGTGTATAAATATTACTTTGGCATAATATACGTAATACTACTAGCGATTACACCAACAAGAACTGCTAAGAAGCACTATATCTCGCCTCGCTCAAGGCGTCGCATTTGTACGTGGCCTTTCCAGAGTTCCACGCTCTTCATGCTTTGCTGTGATTGGCTGCATTCTTCAGCGATTTTCGACTGCGAGTGGTCCACTGAGACGTCACTCGAAGCTCCTTGAAGTTCGGAAGTCTTCGGAAGTGCCCGCCTGGCTGTGGCCGGAGGAGGGGACGGGAGTTCCGATGTGCGAGCGGGTGGCGGCGTTCCGCGTGAAAGAGTACAGGTTTGGAGGACAACCAGATGAGGACGAGCAAGAACGGCTGAACCCAGAACTGGTGGTGTTTATTCCCGAGGTTCTGATCTATTGTTTTGTTTTAAAAATACTACAATTCTGCTCCCTACAAATGCGTAGGAACGAATTTGTAGGGAGCAGAATTGAGAAGGCAGTTGTCCCGACACGAAAGAAATACAGGGCAGGATTTGTCGTTTTGTATCTCAGGTGACGCCAGGTTATGAACGTTTTTCTGAAATCTGGCGTATATTTTGATAAAGTATAGGAGGCTTGTGCCCTTTTTCATCTGGTCACCATATGCCGCTCGGTTGCATTTACGTTATCAAATCCGTTTCCGTCACCTTTTATTCTTGCTTCTAGTCTGTCATTAATAATAATGTGAGTTTTATCTGTCACCGGAGGCTTTTATTTTGGCTACAGACACTGTCGGTTTGTATTCTTCCCTTATATAGTATGTTGGGTTTCATGCCACAGTTCTTCTGGCTTGCATCGATTGAATTTGTATTTGTAGTTTAAATGAGTTTGAATTTTTCAGGAACGTTATGTAAATTGTATTTTATCATATTAGTATCTATATACCGTGAGTGTATATTTTGATAGTAAAAGTTCATGGCCTGCAGGAAAGGCTTCTCCTGGTCCTTTTTTTGGACAGAGAACTTTATCTTCTGTTTCCAGCAAAATAGTAACAAAACAAAAGAAAAAAAGGGGGGGGGAAGTAATCCAAAAGAATGTTTAGATTTATTTTTAAAATGCTTCAGATACTATTCTGTTTTATAGCAGTTACCTTTTTCTAGGTCCTTGATCCCCAGTATGGCATGTATGTTTGGCCCTGTGCAGTGGTCTTGGCCCAGTATGTCTGGTTCCATAGAAGGCTAGTTTCCAGCAAAAGAATTTTGGAGGTAAATGGGACTACTCTATGATTTCAATCATACATTATAAAGTTAGACCCTTGTCAACGTACTGCTTTAATATGCTTTACTTCACATTGGTTTTTAGCAGAGGGGTAGTGTTTTTTTTAAATGAACCTCATTGACAATATGGGTGTGTGTATTTACTTTACTTTAGGTTCCTGCCAACCTAGCAGTTCGAAAGCATGCAAATGCGAGTAGATAAATAGGTACCACCACGGTGGGAAGGTAACGGCGTTCCGTGTCTAGTCGCGCTGGCCACGTGACCACGGAAACTGTCTTTGGACAAACGCTGGCGCTCTGGCTTGGAATCGGGGATGAGTACCGCGCCCTAGAGTCGGACACGACTGGACTAAATGTCAAGGGGAGCCTTTACCTTTACCTATTTACTTTAGAACTGGCTACTCTTTTAATCAGTATTTGCTGTGGATAAATCTTAGCAAGATTATAAAAACAACTAATTTATGTAAAATGTTTGCCTTGCTGTTTCATGCTATCTTACAAAAGGAACAATATTTTACGCAAACCATTGTATGCAGTGGAATCAAGGCTTCTGTTTTTGCATCATTAACATTTAGGATACAATTATGCTCAAATGAGAATCCCAGAATAGCCAGAAGTCACTTGTACCCACCACTGAGCTAAATTATGCACAAAGATAGAGGCAGGTATCAAGTATGGGCTTGTAGCTGTATATGTTTGCCTGCTGAACAACAGAACCCTGTAGTTTGTGACTTGAAGTAACCATGTTTTCTCAGTGAAACACACCATAGCCTAGGTGAACTGACAAGTAAAAGATATAAGGACTGGAACATGCAGTACAACAGTGGCTTCTAATCTGAAGTCAGGAACAAATAGTTGGGGTTGTCATTTGGGACACTGAGCAAATCATTTTAAGTGGCAAAGCTTAAACTTGAGGGCCATCCTGAATTTAGTTCTGCATGCTTTGTAATGTCAATGGTGTACCTTAAAACAATTTTTACTCTGTTCAGCTTGGGGCAGGTGTGAGTCTTCCTGGGATAGTGGCAGCAAAGTGTGACGCAGAAGTGATATTATCGGATAATGCAGAGTTTCCTCAGTGTCTGGACAACTGTCGAAGAAGCTGCCAGATGAATAACCTCTCCAGTGTGCACATCACAGGAGTCACCTGGGGACGTGTATCACCCAGTTTACTGGCCTTACCTCCAGTGGACATAATTTTGGCATCTGATGTGTTTTTTGAACCAGAAGGTACATAGACCACTGAAATTCAGCTTATACTACTATTTAAACACTGTTTAAAAGGTGTTCGTTCCCTCCATCCTTTCCTGCCCTTTTATTTAACCTAAGTCAGTGATGGCGAACCTATGGCACGCGTGCCCCAGGTGGCACGCAAAGCCCTTTCTTATGGCACGCGAGGTAGTGGCCCACCCAACCTCCCTTGTGGAGGCAAACCTTATGAGCCGGCTGCAGCTGGGATTCCCCCTTCAGCTGCCACTTCCTGGTCTTCTGGGTCCGTCACTATGATTCCCCCTTCCGCTGCCACTTCCTGGTCCTCTGGGTTCATCGCTATGATTCCCCCTTAAACTTCCTGTTCCTCTGGGTCCGTCCCTATGATTCCTCCTGAAACCGCCACTTCCGGTTCCGGACTTCCGGGCGGCACGACAGCCACTGGTTTCTCTCCCCCCCCCCCCTCATTTTGGGCACGCAAGCCCAAAAAGGTTTGCCTCCACTGACCTAAGTCATCTTAGGTTAATTTTTTTTCTCCCCCTAGTGGTAGAGGACGGATTAACCGGTTTTGCATTAGTTCCTATGGGAACTAATGCTTTGACTTACAAACGGCGCCTCGACATAAGAGCAAAAAACAGCCGAAACGGATTAATTGGTTTTCAGTGCATTCCTATGGGAAATGTTTATTTGACTTACGAACGTTTTGACTTACGAACATCTTCTGGGACAGATTAAGTTCGTAAGTCAAAGCACCACTGTATAGCAATTAATCTTTAAGGTGCCACGTTATTTTCTTTTGTTTTTGCCTGATATGCATCTCTTAAATTATGGCTGTTTCTTCCATAAATTTTCACTCCATCTGAATCTCATCTGGCTTTCTGTACATGTTCTACGTACAGATTGAACAGATAAGAGGATAAAATGCACCCTTGTCTGAACCCTTTGCCTATAACAAACCATTTTTTCTTTCTATATTCTGACCTAATGGTATTTTCTTGTCAACAATACAAGTTATGCATCAAGTCAATTAAGTGCTGAGTCACACCCATTTCTGTCAGAACAACCCAGTTTCTTATGATCTGCAGTCAAAGGCTTTGCTTTAATCTATAAAACACAAACTGATCTTCTGATTCTTTGGTGTGCTCCAGTAGCCAGCAGATATCTACAGTACAAGCTTGAATGCCTCTTCCTTTTCAGAATCCATCTTAAACATCACTGATTTCTCATTCTCTGTAAGGTAAAACCCCTTGTTACAACACCTTGAGCATCGCTTGGCTTGCATGGGAAAGTAAAGCAATGGTGCTATAATTCCTATACTCCTTAGTATCTCCTTTCTTTGGGATTGGAATGTGTATTGAACATTGCCAGTCTGTGGATCAATTATTTTGTTTTCCACATTTGTTGACATATTCTTGTTAGGATTTTGACAGATTCATTCTCTGTGGCTTGAAAGTTCTATTGATATTCCAACTATCCCTGGCGATTTATTTTGCTCAAGTACTTAGCGTTACCATTAGGGTACTTGCAAAATCAAGTACCTGTAAGTTTTAATAGTTCTTGAAGGACACTATTAAATCCACTTATATATACAAGTATTCCTGTACAGGTTGACAGGAAATGTTACATGTATTTGCATATAACAAAGGATCAAACTAAGATTTAGAAATTTTGAAACTAAACAAGTGACTCAATAATAACTGGAATGATAGGAATCCAGCAAGTGGTTAGTATCAGTGGCTTAGGCCAGCCTCCTGGTTTTATTCAGTCTGGACTGTTCTTGTGCTTTGGGCTATGCTTCTTATGACTGATGGGATTTATAGTACAAAAAAAGTGGAGGGCACTAGAACACCTGCCCCATTCATTTCAATCTATCAATTGTAATGTTCTGATACCCAGGTTCATACTCCACATTTGTATCAAACGGCCTCTTCATCACTCCTACCTGCATCCCCTTGCTGTACTGTGCCAGAACACGGACATACTGAATCCTTATAGTGGCACATAAATAGAAACAAGGATATCCTGAACTCGGCAGAAATGTATTACTTATTAATCTTTCTTCTAGAACAGCGTCTCCCAACCTTTCTCGAGTTGACCCCATAATAGCCAAGTAACCTGTAATTTCCCTATCACATTTACATAAAATGGCATTTTAATAGAGAAAACACATTAAAAATATTTTTTCAGAATTCTAACCTTATTAACCTTGGATATGGAACAACTGATTGGTTCAAAATTGGGAAAGGAGTACGACAGGGCTGTATATTGTCCCCTAGCTTATTTAACTTATATGCAGAATACATCATGCGAAAGGCCGGACTGGAGGAATCCCAAGCCGGAATTAAGATTGCCGGAAGAAATATCAACAACCTCAGATATGCAGATGATACCACTCTGATGGCAGAAAGTGAGGAGGACTTAAAGAACCTCTTAATGAGGGTGAAAGAGGAGAGCGCCAAAAATGGTCTGAAGCTCAACATCAAAAAAACGAAGATCATGGCCACTGGTCCCATCACCTCCTGGCAAATCGAAGGGGAAGATATGGAGGCAGTGACAGATTTTACTTTCTTGGGCTCCATGATCACTACAAATGGTGACAGCAGCCACGAAATTAAAAGACGCCTGCTTCTTGGGAGGAAAGCGATGACAAACCTTGACAGCATCTTAAAAAGCAGAGACATCACCTTGCCGACAAAAGTCCGCATAGTCAAAGCTATGGTTTTTCCTGTAGTGATGTATGGAAGTGAGAGCTGGACCATAAAGAAGGCTGACCGCCGAAAAATTGATGCTTTTGAATTGTGGTGCTGAAGGAGGCTCTTGAGTCCCCTGGACTGCAAAGAGAACAAACCTATCCATTCTGAAGGAAATCAACCTTGAGTGCTCACTGGAGGGACAGATCCTGAAGCTGAGGCTCCAATACTTTGGCCATCTCATGAGAAGAGAAGACTCCCTGGAAAAGACCCTGATGTTGGGAAAGTGTGAAGGCAAGAGGAGAAGGGGACGACAGAGGATGAAATGGTTGGACAGTGTCATCGAAGCTCCCAGCATGAATTTGACCCAACTCCGGGAGGCAGTGGAAGACAGGAGGGCCTGGTGTGCTCTGGTCCATGGGGTCACGAAGAGTCGGACATGACTAAACGACAAAACCTTATTAATATTAATATTAAATTAGTATGTTAATATTAAATGTGCCTCTACCAGATAAAATTTGAAAAGAAAAAAAGTCAGTACACTGTTGAGTTTACTTTTTTGGGTATGGAAATTACTCTCCCTTCATGTCTCCTCCCCCTCAAAAAGCCCCCTTTGAAGAGACCCTCCCTCTCAAGCCCAAATAAACACCTTCCGCACAGCTCCTCATGCCCCCTCCCCCGTCCCTGATTCTCCCTGACCTTTTTGCCCCTCTTACCTTCCTCATCTATGACTCAGGGTGGAGCCCATAGGGATCTCCTCACCCAACTCCGTCACTGTTCCACCATCACTGCCCCCAGAAGAGTGCCATGACAACGTTCCAGTCCTGTTGCCATCTTGAGTGTCGGTGTTAGTGGCATGTACTGCACTCTCACCTCATTCAGGCCCTCTTTGAGCCAGGCTAGCACTTGGGTCCAAAGGGCTGACATCAGTCCTCCAAAGATGGATGCAGATGAACAGAAATGAGCAAGAGCAGCTCTTTCAGAGGGGGTAGGAGTGATTCACATGCATAAAAGGAAAATCCGCCCAAAGGGTTACAGATATACACTAAGAACTCTACATTGCCTTCTGGGTCAAATTAAATGTATCTATCTGTGGGCCAAGAGAATTAAAATAAACAGCATTTTGTATACCATATTTAATATAAAAATTGTTGCAACTAAAAATATCTGTGGTGACCCCCAAGTCGGAACCAGTGTTCTAGAGGAAGTGGTAGGGATTGGTGAGAATAGCATAATACCCTTTCCCCTGCATTCACATGAGGAGTGGGAGTGCGATATATTGATACAGGACTCTCTTACCAAAGCTATTTAATTCCTGTGTCCGCAAGTGTGAAAAAAACCCTAAAAGTGCTTTTCTCCACCTGAAACAAGTCTCCCATGCTAAATAAAAAGTACAAAACATAATTCCTTGGGTGGAAGCACAAGAACTCCTATATTGAAATACATTCATGCTGAAGCACAGCAAAATAAGGTATACCAAAATGAATATCATGGTTTATTAAGTGCTGATTAGGATAAGATTAGTCCAACAGTCACAAGTGAAACAGAGTTTAACACTTGTACATAAACACTGCATAAAGTTGCTGGCAGCATGTGGTGAACTAACTTCAGGACTGTTTGCATTACTTTACAGATTTTGAAGATATTTTAAGCACAGTCTACTACTTAATGAGAAAAAATCCACATGCACAATTGTGGACTACTTATCAAGTCAGAAGGTATGGCTGTGTCAAGTGTATTTCTCATTATGACCTAAATTTTAAATATCACTTCCAAAATGCTACACGTTTTCTGAATAGTTTTTATCCCAGAGCTATAATTGCACTTAATAATGAGCTTAAAGACCACCAGTAGTGAATAGTTGGACAGTGTTACTTGGCCTGCGGTGTAGATGTTTGTATTCTTAGTGGGGCATTTTTAGTGGGGGGGAGTGTTTGGGGATTTTTTTATGTGTGTGCATGTGGGTCTGGTCTCTGGGTGTCTGTGTGAATTTCGTTGTATGTGTATACTATGTATATACTTACAATGACAATAAATTTATTTGATTTGAGTTTGTATGTCATGTGTATTGTTTGCAAAGCAGGTATGGAAGTTATCAGCATGAAAGTGTTATTGAGAAACTACTTAAAAGACAAAAGACAGCCAAAAGGCTATACCATGTAGTATAAATTAACAAAGTATTAAATAAATATTTTTCAGTGCGGACTGGTCTATTGAAGGACTACTCTACAAGTGGGAAATGGAAAGCTTCTGTGTGCCCTTGCAATCATTTGAAGCAAACAAGGAACAACTGGCTGGCTCTTCTCTTCCAGGGAGACACACTGTTGAAATGATGGTTATTGCTACAAAGAAAGCAGTTCAATTAGAGCCTTAGCTGTTTTGAGAAATTTTTTATTTTATTTTTGCAAAAATAAATATTTTGACACCTAAATTGTCTAGCACTGAAGTTTTTGTAAGTGGTTATGTCATAACAGTATCAGTTGCAAATTGCTTACAGCCAATGACTTAAAGAGATAGCCATCTGGCACTGTAAGGTTAGCAACTCCCTTCTGGCATTTTATGATGTTCTCAAGGCTTCTTAGTCTTCTACCCCAGATGGAATAATCATCGTATAGAGTAAATAACCACACCAGACATTCGGCAGCAGGGAACAATCTGCTATAACTCTCCAACTCCAAACCTGTTCTGGAAGGCCTCCCAACCCCCAGAGCACATTAGAGATGTATGGTGGGCTACAGAAAAGAGTTACCAAGAATCCCTCTTCTTGCTGTTTCATTACTTTGCTCATGGAACAAGTCCACTAAACATTAAAAACAAAGAACTGTCCAAGCCCATAACATATTTACCACCTATGGAGGCCTCAATGAAATTAACTAATTAACTAAGTACCTGAGGGACAGAAATCAATTACTGATTTCACAGGAAAGGAGTATTACTGTACTTTCTCTTCCAAAAATTAATTCACATACTAGATATGAACACCCGCCCAAGATAAAAGCAGTACTTATCCCAATATTTATATAAACCAGACACAGGATGTACAAATTCAAAAACTGAACACCAAGAAAGTGTTTTTATTAAACTACAGTCACAGTGGTTATAGTACAGAATGGTTTAAAAGTTACTCCAAATTGATACTTAAGAGGAATGAAATGCTTTAACATTACATTTTTATATGCATGTTCACATATGTAGATGGTCTAATTTACCATTTTGAAAAAATAAGGTGTGTATATCACCAGCTAGATGTGCTCACTGTATGCTCCGTTATTTTTATGCAAGGCCGGGTGACTGGAAGTGCAGTTGTCAGGCAATTATAATTAACTGGACAGCCATTTGTTTCTGCACGACAAGGCATCGTTACAGGAGCAATCAGGAGAAAACAGGAAACAGCCAAGCACTCTGCACTGCAACACGCCACCTTAACAGCTAACCAGCATTACTCAACTGCTACACAACTGCGCCTAGTGCACAAAAATACATAAGAGAAGAGATTAGAATTTTGTCTGATAAAAGCAAATCTTTCAAAATAATTGTCAGCTGTAAAGTTTAGTTTGACTTGAAGATAATATTTCAACTATAGCATTTACAAATGCATTGGAATTTAAAATTTCTGAACTCGAGAACAAAGGCAAAATCTGAATATCTGGACAGCATTAAGCTACTAGGCATATTATAGCTGCACATTTCTTTAATATTAAACATGAGGCAGCGAGTTAGTTACCAGTTTTATTTGCAAACAAGTCAGCGCTATATGAACAAAAATGAAGTTTACCTCAATTATCCAAGCCAATAATGAAATCTGTAGTCGTTCACTTCACTAAATTACAAGAAATTTGAATAATAGCAACAAAATGGCACATAAAAGTAATAGTCTGCCATTTGAGGCTCAAAAGTAAAATAAAAAGTTAGACAAAGTGTTACAAAATAACCTTTTTCAACAGCTGGTTGCTTGTGCCAGGATCTCTCCACGGGACTGGAAATTCGAATGATTATTCCTCCTCCAAAGGCATCCTTTATCCAGATTTCTCATCTATTTGATGCATCTAGGTTTGAAAAAGGTATAGTT
The DNA here is from genome assembly GCA_037013535.1 of Intellagama lesueurii. NCBI lineage: Eukaryota > Metazoa > Chordata > Lepidosauria > Squamata > Agamidae > Intellagama > Intellagama lesueurii. The sequence continues at coordinate 184,060,962 of JBAJHW010000002.1, forward strand.
CAGCAAGAGTACCCCTGTGTACTTTTTCCATATTTTATGGATGATCCTGGTTTCTAATAATCGCCTGGTCTCATCACATTAGAAAAAAACAATACCCACCTCCCACCATATTAGATGCTAACTGTACTTAGGAAGTTTTCAAATATATATCTGTGATTAATCTCCACTAATCACATTACATAGTGTCGGGCTATGATCAAACCACCCTTAACTTGAAGTCAGCCCGATTTACTTTAAATTATGGATTAGTTTGCATTCCAAATCTTGAAGAGTCATTAAATGGTTAACTTTAACAGTTCTAGGCCACCTTCCTTTGAAAAAAAAGGACCAAACAATTTTAGGGAGGTTAAAGACACACTATCCATTTCACCCACCCAGCATATCCTTTTAAGCCCACAATTGCACTGTCAAAAAAAATGATTTCTACAAACTCGCATTTCAACATCCATGTCTAAACATTTTCTGCTTTTGAACTCTGTGACCACAAGAGTGATTCTTCATTAACAGGATAGTGTATCTTTAACATTTAAAGACAAACCTGCTCCAATACACGCCCACAGAAACTGGTCCCTGGAGGATCAGCCAAATCAGTTAAAATCTGCAAAACTGGCCAATATTCTTTAAGCAAACAGGAGACCGCAGCTTTAAAGGGGAAAATGCAGATGTTGGATAAGAACAGTAAGAAATAGTCATTTTCAGAAATAGGTTGCGTCTCAAACAATAGATATTAAAAAGCAAGCTATTAATAGCAACAAAACATAAAAAGGTCTTTTATTAGCCGTAAACTAAAATGCCCTCCTCAGAAATGAACAACAAGCCCCATCAGAATTTACTTGTTCTCAAAAGCTACTTGAAGGACTCAATACCTTGTTGAACTACAAAGAAACATGCAATTACAGTAGTTGAGGAAGCACATTACCATTGTTTTAGGACGAGACTGCTCCTTCCTCTTCAGGGGACTTAGGGGGGCTCTTTGAACGGGATCTCGACTTGGATTCTCTCTTTGAGACGGGCGGGGGACTTCTCGACCTGGACCGAGATCTCGACCTGGACCGAGATCGGGAGGCAGACGAGGACTTAGACTTCGATCGCCTAGCTGATCTGGACTTGGAAGTAGAACGCGACCGGGATCTTGTGCGCGATCTCGACTTGGACCGACTGTAACGCGATCGGCTACGAGATCTGGATCGGCTCCTGCTTCGGGACCGGCTGCGACGCCGCCTTCTGGGACTGAGTAGAAAGGAGGAAAAAAAAAAGTCGTTGGACAACAGCCAGAAATTCGTACATGGATTTCCTCAAGTGCTTTGCTTACACCCGAAAGAAGAAAGGGAAATCTGGGCCCGCCCTCTGGGCCCCTTGCCCTCCAATACCATGTGATTCAGTTACTTTCCCGCCGATCGGCTCCGAAGCTATGCCAGTCTATGGCTGCCCTACCTCCGGCAGGCCTCACTTCACGCTCCCAAGCCAACTCTCCTTCCAGGCTTGCCACCGCTTTCCCTCTACAAGCCAATATTTTTTTTATTATCTTCCACTCCCTCCACGTTTAACCGGTCGCTCCAGTTCTTCCTCCCACTTCTCCCCTCAGGCGGGCCCATTCCCGCAGCGATCCTCCTCACCTCCTACTCCGACGTCCGTATCCCCCGCTGCCATACCGGCGAGGAGGAGGCCCCCGCCTGCTGTGGTGGGAATCTGGGGGTCGACCGTAGCGGGCCATCTGGACCCGCAACTCCCGCCCATCGAGCACGGCTCCGTCCATGGCATCCATGGCGTCCTCGGCGTCGCGTTTGTCGTGGAAACGCACGAAGGCGAATCCGCGGCTCTCCTTGGTATAGCGGTCTCGAGGAATGTACACGTCCCCCACACGGCCATATTTCTCAAAAACACGGCGGAGGGTGTCCGGGGAGGTGCGGTAGGTCAGGTTGTCCACTTTCAAGGAGGTCATACCTTCTACGTCAGGCGGCGGCCGCCCGTAGCTCATGGCGGCGGACAAGGCAGGAGGAAAATGACGCGGGGAAGCGAAGCCGCGCCTAGAGCCAAGAACCACACTCCGAAATCGAAACCCAAGAGGGTGGGGGGGCCGCACACAGGCCCGCAGGTCTCAGAGACCTACTGCCGGATTAGATGGGAAGCACGCGGACGGGACCTTACTCGTCAGCCACCATCTCCGAGCAAAGCCACGAGCAAATGAGCGAGGTACCGCCCTTCCTCCAGCACTTAAGCGCCACAAAATGGCTGCCGTTGACCCGGAAGTGGCTTTGGAACACCAGCTCTCCTTATCTCTAACGAAGTCAATTTAAAATACATGCCTTTGTTTAATGACCACAAAAAGGCAATAAAGAAAGCCTTTATTAATGGTGGTGGGGAATTAAAAGACATAAATGTATCAGCTTTGGACGCTCAGGTACCGTTACTGCGGAACCCCGGAAGCGATTATCTATGCTTTCCCCCCCCCTCCGAAAGGATACGCATTGTTGTTTTCTAAATACCACCAAATATGAAATAGGTATGTTGATGAACTAGGTATGTTGATAAATTACAGTTTTTTAAATTAGGAATAAGCCTTAAATGGCACGACTAACACGTAGGGTTAATCCAAAATGGATAATATAGGATTCAAAATGGCGCCAACGGAAGAGAAGACGCGGGCGCGCGCACGAACTCTACAGCCTACGTGCCGAAGGAAGAAGCCAGATTCAAACGGCGTAGCCGCGTTTCTTACTCATCGCAATGGAGGGGCGGGGCTATCTTTGCCCCGCCCGCTGCTTGTTTTGCTGAGTTCGCTGCAGACGGAGCTGGGTGCGGCGGGCTTGTCTTCATTTCCGGGAAGGCGGGTGTCGTGCTGATAGTTAATCAAATAAAGACCTTAGGTGTCGCGAAATCCGTATAGCTAGCGCAGTTGGGGAGCATCAAAACATTTGAATTAAATATTTTGAAATAGAAAAAGAGAATTTCCCACAAACAATTTTCCATTGATTTATCCCAAAGGCAATCTAGTGCCTATACAGAAAATGTCTTCCTTAGAGTTATGTGTCGTCGCGCCGCCTCCGACTTATAGGGACCGTATAAACGAGTCGCCTCCAGAATGGCCTGTCCTCAACAGTCCTACTCAACTCTTGTAAACGGATGGCTGTGGGTTCCTCGATCGAGTCAATCCATCTCGTATGTGGTCTTCCTCTTTTCCTGCTGGCCTCAACCTTTCGCTAGAGTAGTCCCATAAAATATTTGGACCATAGTCGCACAGTGGAAATAAAAGCAATAGACTTACTTGAACCACAGGAACGGAAAAATTAAAACTCATTGCATCCGTGAAAGAGAACAGCAGATTGGAGTGAAACATCAAGGTATCCGAAATAGGAGATACAGTACTATGCTGCATGAACCTGTGTAGTTATTTCTTATGGGATTTATAGCAATTAACTGTAATCAAGCTGTGATACTATCCGGATGCACTTGATCTCTGATTTTAGAAGTTGAACTGGTAGGACTACTTGACTGTTAGTAGATGTAAATAGTGATCTCCAGGTAGGGTTAGGAAAGGACCTTTTCTAAGTCCTTGAAAGCCTCTGCTAGGCAAAGTAGACAATACTATGCTAGATGGGCCAATTATTTGACTTACCGACGATTTCCTATATTCTTAACCTAACTAAGAGAGAAATGTTCAGTTCTGTGGGCATATCATACCATATCTATGTGTTTTATTCAGTACTGTTATACGGAGGTTTGTAGAGGGCAAATACAGTAGGATTAAAGAAAAGTTAAACTCTAAACGACTTGGGCCCAGGCTACTTGAAAGACAGCATCTCCCTTTATAAGCCAGACTGAGTTTTAAAAATAATCAGGGGAGGCCTTTTCCTTTGTCCTGGCACCAGCACAGATATGTTGGTGAGAACACAAGAGAAGACCTGGCCCTTTTCTTGCTGTCCTTCCACAAAGCAGGTACTGTAAAGCCCTTTCCTTTCAGTCAGGCTTTTTCTCAGTAATTGGTTACTTAAGAGATGGTCTACTGTTTTTGTTTTATTTTGTTTGTTCTCCCCCCCCTTCCAGTTTTTATATTGCTTGTTTTTAATATTGTAAGTCATGTTGGCTTGAGGAGAAAGGTGAGGTATAAATATTTTAAGTACATAAATAAAGTTTGGTTATAAATAAAAAAACTATTCTTGGAATGTATCAAGTGTATTAATAAGGCAAAGTAATGTTCAGTTATTTGATTTCCCAAGAGAAAAGTTCAAAAGCTGTTATTTGATGAAGCTGGTGGTATTCTGAAATGTAACGGTGGTTTATGAAATGGTGATAACATTAAATAGAGATGGTGAATAAAAATAAGGAGGTTTTCACTGAAATAATGAATTCCACTGTTCTGCAATCCTTAAGAACCTCTCACTGAACCAGACTTCACTTAGCGTGTCGTACTGTTTTTGTGGACAAAACCTGCAAGGGAAAATATCTAGTGTCTTAACGGTAACTACGTATGTGTCTCAGCTCCTGAAACCACCAGTCAGCATGGCTGATAGTAAGGGTTTATGGGAGTTGTAATCCAAAACTTCTAGAGAGTGAAAGATTCCAACACCTGTGATTTCAATGGTTACTTAAAAGCAACAATTTGATGAGGGCAATTTTTCCTGGTGTACAACTTCTGGGCAGGCATTTCTTGCTGAATTTATGACTGAATTGCAGATATTAAGATACCAGAAATTATCTCAATAAACATGGCAAACCTACTGTAGGATTTAATAGAATATCCCATTTACACATACAGATGCATTATGTGGTGCCAGAATTTCTGTGATGTTATTCCAGACTCTGTTTAGAGGATGGGCAGTTGGAACCCTTCTTTATGTAAAACGTTCCTTTCAGATAGAGACCAAGCATTTCAGGCAAGATTTTGATATGGGGGAAAGTTTAAACATGCTATTCTCCACTAGAAATTCCAGAAACTTCTTACCACGTAGTTTGCCTGAATATTTTGGTGAACCCTAATGTCTTAATTTAGTTCTGTACTAATGCACACACTAATTAGGGCTCTCCTGGCCATTCACATGGCATGGTTATAAAGAAAGCAGTTGATTCTTGTTTCCATTTCAATCTAATTGCTGAGCATTGCAGAAATTATTGCAAGCTTTGAGGAGACAGAAAAAAAATACTAGAGAGAAAATTGGAGTGTATCTCAGGATGCCTTTCCATTCCTGTGTTGGTGGTGGGTTGGAATGGATTTGGCAGAGTCCCTTCCATCCTTTCAGTTTTGTAGTTCTTTCAGCATGATCAGATAGTTGGATCAAATTCTGCTCCTTCCCCTGCAGCCCCAAATCTGTTCCAAAGGTGAGCCTTTGGATGAGTTTTGGGAAGGGCTGCAACTGGTAAGAGAGGAAGGAAGTTCCCATTATGCTTAGCCCAAGGAAAATAAATTTTACACAGTGCTAGAAACTCTCAAGCATTCCTAGTTCTAAATCCTACACAAAAAAACATACTTCAAGTGAATGCACTTTTAAAAAAAATTGGTTAGACTGATTTTTAGCTGCAAGCCATCACAATAACTGTTAAAACAATCCCAGTGTTGAAGGAGATGTGTGCTGCATTTACAGTACTGCCTTAACTGACAGACTGTTTGACTTAAAATTCATAAGCTAAGGCTGTAATCCTGGATGTGGTGACAAACAGTGCTGAAATCAATTGGACTTACTTCTGAGTAGACAAGAGAAGGATTGCATTGTAATATTTCTAATCATTTCCAGGCAAGTTCAAATTAAGAAACAATTTTAGATCAAATCAAGGCATCTCCATTTCCTTATCCCACATGAAAATTATCTTGAACAAATTATACTCAAAGCTTGACCGGGAGAACAAATTATTCAATCCTGCTTTTCTTAAAGAGAGTGTGTTGATTGAGATTGTACAGATCTCTGTACCAGAAATTAATTTTCTTTGTAGGGGACAGATAGTTCTTTTTGAAACTGATCACTGAAGCAAGTTTTCATCAATACTACCAGTCATATGCCAGTTCTTCCTGTTTTAGCAAGGAGCAGGTTAAGAACTACATTTCCCAGAATTCACAAGGTTCGGTCCCCTTTGATCACCTGACCAACCTTGTGAGCCATTCTTTATTTCCTGTTCAGCATAAATGGAAATAGTTCTTTCAGCAAGATTTCCTTTTGTCATCAGGTGATTAATTGGGTTTGGGTTTTTTTTTGGCCAAAAATTGATTGAGGGATACAGCAGAGACGTGAATCTGCAAAAAGGCCAGCTGGAGCAGAATGTTTCTTCTTCATAAGGGATCTGCAGCTGTTCTGTGTTTGAAAGGTATAGAGAATCTCTGTGATGTTTTCCTGGCCAGCCTCTTCTCCCTTGCTGTAACTGTACTTAATTATTCCAACTCTACAAAGATTTCTTTAATGTTATCAGAAAATGTTTTTTTTAATGTATAAGTCAGTTTTAAAAGTTTGTTTGTCATGATTTGTGTGTTATCTGGGCAGAACCTTTAAAGAAAAGAGAAGAAGTTTAAACGATAGACATTCGCCTGGATTCAGTGTGACAGCCTCCAGAGAAAACACAAAATGAATTCCGAGTCAAAAAAGCAATTGAACATCGTTGTTTTAGGAACAGCCTTTATGTTTATGTTCACGGCTTTCCAAACATGTGGAAACGTTGCAGTAAGTGCAAATATGAATATACTTCTTTCTAATCCCCTCCCCCCACCCACATCCATTCCTTTTTGTTTGTGGTTCTTCTGTCTCTATTGATGCTTTGGGACTACAGCCACCAAAGCCATATGCTGATTTTGTTTTATGTTTCTTGATTTAGTTCACTAGGTAGAGTTATCTAGTATTTTATCTGGTGCTGACACAGAAAATGATTAGGGTCTACTGTTAAAAGATACCTCATGCAGGATTGATTATTATTTTCAAGTAAACCCCCCCCCCCCCATTATCTAGATAATCTTGTTTTTAGTGTTAAGGTTTGAATCCCCTTTGTGTTTTTCACTTCTTTATTTAACATGCTGATCATCTTACAGACCGATGCTATTCACTGGTAATAATTTGCACCTATCTTCTTCCTTCTTAATTCCAGTGTGGCATCCCTTTCCAAAATTTCATTATATTTTGTCACTCATCAGCATCCAGTCCAGGATGTGGGGTTTCCTAATGGAGACAGGGTTTGTCTTGCCTTTGTAACTCCTTCAGAATGATGTGGAATCAATGACACTACACATTTCAAATTTCCCCCATAAACATCTCTGAAATTCATTTGTGTTACCTTGGCAAAGTCAGTTTGGTAGCCTCTGGTTCTGTTCGGTTTTGCTTCTGGAAGCAGAGAGTGGAATGTATGGGGGACTCAGGAAACAGTTGGTTAGAATCCTGTTGGTATCATGTAGTGTAAATGGAACTTACTCAAACCGTGTATGTGATCTTGCTGGATGTCTTTTTGTGTGCTTGGCCAAGCTGAGATGCACAACTGGTTTAATACTTTATTTTATTCCAGAACATATGATAGGTGACTGATAAAATACGATAACAGCTTGTATGATTACCCTTCTGTGCATGGTAGTTCACATTGACTAGAATCCTGTTACTTTGCCTGTAAGCATAAGTCTGTTGGTTTAAATCTCAGTGGCACATTGCCACTGTTTAAGAAGTCATGTAGGCATTTGCTGCCACATACCAGTTGCCTATGCTGACTTATTAACTAGTGGCAATTCACCGCTAAAATTTAGGTCAGTGGACTTAACAGTGGTGTAACTTTTCAGTTGGATTTTGGCCGAACTGTAAAGTATTCTAACCTATTCAGATTTCTGGCCTTCCTCTCCATTGTGCATGTATGGTGATTAGGAAGACTTGTTTTAAGCTCCTGAATGAGTCAGTCCTCTTATCTATGAAAGAGCTGCAAGAATAGCGCACCGTACTCACACAGTTATTCTGAAGGCTAATCAGTGTGAACAAAATGTTGTAATGGTTGTTAATGTGCATTAATTTTGATTTATAATTCTGTTATGCATTAAATGAGATAATTCCATTATCACTAATTCTTAAAATTTCTTTCCATACAGCAAACTGTCATCACAAATCTAAACAATACAGATTTTCATGGCAGTGGCTATACAAGGTAATTTATATTGCTGTTTTATCCCTTTGTTGGTTTTTAGTTCTGCTGTGTGGTAGGTTTAAGAAATAATGGAAAACCATGCCTTCCACTTTCAGGAACAAGCCATAGTAGAGTGAGAAGCTTATCTTTCTCTCCATTTCTCTTTCATTTACCAGGCCTGAGTGTTTTAGCATCATATCTATGCCGACTGTAAAAACAGTTTAATAAGAAAGAGATAATATACTGTATTTTTAAAGTCTGAAATGATACGGTTTGAACTGAAGAATACCATAAACTTTTGTTCAAATTTTTATTAACAATGATTTCTGCTTTCTGCAGCATGGCTGTTATTTATGGAGTCTTTTCAGCATCAAATCTGATTTCGCCTTCTGTGGTTGCCATCATAGGACCACAAATATCCATGTTTATAAGTGGCATTTTTTATAGGTAGGTAAAGGTTCCCCTTGAAAATTGTCCAGTCGTGTCCGACTCTAAGGGGTGGTGCTCATCCCTGTTTCCAAGCCATAGAGCCAGCGTTTGTCCGTAGACAGTTTCCGTGGTCACGTGGCCAGCACGACTAGACACGGAACACCGTTACCTTCCCACCAAGGTGGTACTTATTTATCTACTCGCATTTTTACATGCTTTCGAACTGCTAGGTTGGCAGGAGCTGAGACAAGCGACGGGAGCTCACTCAGTTGCGTGGATTCGAACTGCTGGTCTTTCTACCTTGCAGCCCAGAGGCTTCTGCGGTTTAACCTGCAGTGCCACCACGTCCCTTTGTGTAAATCCTTGCTATTTTGTTCCTGCTTTAAAAAAAAAAATTACCTCCATTTAAAAGTTTTGCTGTCCTCATGTACAGGAGTAGGAGTTATAATGTCCTCCAGAGTAAGGAGAACAAGGGCTGCTCCTTTTCTGCAGCTTCTAAAATAGAGATGTGGCCACATACATTGGTCACATATGGACTCTCCCTACAGCCCATGAAGACTCTTTCTTTAGACGTTTCTGCCTCCCAAAGAGAAGTGAATGCTTTGGAGACTTCATTGCAAGACTCCCAAAGCATCTTGAAGAGGCAGTTCCTAAGCCTTGGCTGACATGGGAAAGTTGTGTGGTCTGAATGGAGCTGAGGGCCTAGTGGAATGAAGGGCTGAGTGAAGCCAGCTCACTGAGGAGCTGCTACTACCTCACGTGATGGGATCACCGTAGGGCACTGTTCTAACAGCAGTGCACTAGGGAGGTTTAAACTTCCCCACTGTGCTACTCTGTGTGTGTGCTTATAAACGAGGAAGGAAGTGTATGTGACTGTGGCCGTGCCCATTGCTGGTATAGAGCCCGTACTCTCCTTCCTCAATGTGAATCTGGCTTTTGGGCCAAAATAGGTTCTCTCAAATGCAGCGTGTTTTGCCAGTAATTGATCCTGTAAAAAAGACTCAATGATTTCAGGCGTATGAAAAGACAGAGGGAAGATACAATATACTAGTAGAGCATTGGCTTTGGAAGCAGAAAGCCCAAGTTCCAAGCCCTGTATAGGCACTAAACTCACTGGAATCCCTGGGTAACTCACCTGCAGTCCGTTTTAAGTCGATTCCTCAGGGTTGCTGTAGGGCTAATGTCTACTCTGAGCTTTAGTGAGTGGTCAGTGGAGTGTAATGTAGTAAAATAACAATGGCTAGATTGAATGATTGAGACTCTGTATCATCATGTGCCTTTGTGATATGAATGTTCTTGTTTGAAACATACTGGCTGAAATCCAGTAGTAAGTTGTAACTAGAGTAGACCCACTGAATCAGCGGGAATTTGGTGTGTCAGATCCCCTGTAAGTTCCATTGAATAAGTAGGCCTGCTCTGGCTACAAGTTACTATTGGAATCCAGTACGATCTCTCCCCCCCCCCCCCCCAAGTTTGATTAAGAATAATAAATTGACTTAGATAATTATGTAACATATAAGAATAGCTGGTAGGCTGGCATTGTTGGTTTCAAACTGAACTGGTAAAGAGAATGACAGATGAAGTCTTCCAAGCCACAGGCAACTCCCAGCTCCATGTGGGAAATCTTTTCTTTAAATATTATGAGCATGGAATTGACCAAATTAAAACTGAATATCATACACTGTCATCTTTTCAGCATCTATATTGCCATTTTTATCCAGCCTTCTACATGGACTTTCTACACGGCCTCAGTTTTCCTTGGAATAGCAGCTGCTGGTAAGCCCTTCAGCTTGGTATGGGTTTAGTACTGATGAAAATGGGATGGATGGGTGCCTACTGCTAGCAATTAAAAACAAAAAGACACAGCAGCAAGTGATACTTTAGCATCCTCTCTACTTTGCCCCTAAGCAAGTGAGAATAAATGTTTTGCATTTTTACAAGCTGGGAATTGTTAAGAGCTGTCTCTTGAAAATGAAACATTCAGCTGTCAGGCTAGGATGTGACTCCTTTGGAAACCAGAATTAGAATCCATCCCCCTTTCAGCTACAATACTATGTACATTATTTGGGAAGGAAGTACACCCCGTTGATAAGATTTACTTAGTATTGCTTAACTTGCCCTCTTTGCTATGTTATCTTGGGATGAACTGAAGTGCTACCTGGGAGCTGTATTTCATGATTGCAGAGATGATGTCAGAGCAGAAATGGAATCGGGTATAAACAGTTGTACTTTATGCTGTTATAAATATGTATAATACACTTCTACCTTCAACAGTACTGGGGTTAGGGGGAATGGACCTCCCTATAGTTCAAAATCTGTGTATAACTCCTATGTCCCCAAAATCATAACTACAAAGCATAAACAGTTGATTAACACACACGCACATAGAGAACAGTTCTCTCTATCGAGGTTCTCTTCCATAGCGCTGACAATCCTTTCCATACAGTACCATGTGAAATGAGCCTTAAAGGTCCTTATGACCCCCCTGATCTAGAGGCTGAATTAGAGATGTTGTGTTTGGGGGCAAGTAGATCACTTGGATGCCTTCAGTGTTGAACTCATGGGATTCTGGGTGGTTAGGGGCACAGTATTTATTGAATATTTATTTATTGAAATATTTACAGGATTTTTTATTTATTGAAAAAAATCATGTATAACCAAAATTGTGCTGCTCAGACCTGTGCAATTTGAGGTAGAAGTGTGTTTTTTATTTCACAGAGCTTACAGCGTTACACTTAACTGCAATTACAACTGCAATTATTATTATTTTTAAATTATTTCCCCCACCTTTCTCCTTAAAAAGGACCCAGGTGGCTTACATCATTAAAAGATAACTTTTAAAGGTAAAAACAACGAGTATACACAGGTGACTTACATAATTAAAAGTAAATATTTAAAGCTAAAAACAGTATGTATACAAATATTAAAAAGGACCAGATACCACTCTAAGAAATGGTAAACAAAAGCAGTACTAAAAACACGTTCAAAGCAGCAATGCATAACAATCCATTTAAAAATCCCACTCAGGCAGTTGAGGGAAAGCTTGCCTGTAGAGAAAGGTCTTTGCTTGCGTGTCGAAGGACAGCAAAGATGGGGCCAGCCTGGCCTCCTGTGGGAGGGAGTTCCAGAGTCTGGGAGCAACAACAGAGAAGGTTCTCTCCTGTGTCCCTTCACAGACGCAGCTGTGAAGGTGGCAGGACTGAAAGGAAGGTTTCAGCCTCAAGCAGGCTCATGAAGGGATACGCCATCCTTGAGATAGCTTGGACCCAGGCCGTTTAGGGCTTTAAAGGTTAAAAGCAGCACTTTCAATTGTGCCGGGAAACAGATTGGCAGCCAGTGGAACTGCTGTAACGGGTGGGTGGGTTATTCGATCCCTGTAAGCAGCCCTAGTTAGCAATCTGGCTGTTGTGTTTTGGACCCATTGATGTTTCCTGACACTTTCCATAGTCAGCCCCACATGACACTTATACAGCCAGGATGTAACTAAGGCATGTGTCATCATGGCCAGACCAGACCTCTCCAGGAATGGGTGCAACTAGTGGCTGTGCAACAATGTCTAGGATAACTTGCAGTTATCAAATAGATTAGTTTAATTCATTCAGTATTTATGAATCTGTGGATGCTTCCAGATGGTTGATTGGTTAATTTCACATTTGTACACAAATCAACAAAATCAGGTATGTCAATAAGTAAACGTTTAACAAATCCCAGGAAGTTCCAGCTGTCTTGCATGTGTATGGTACCTCTTTGTCGCATTAATATTTTATGTGTTTTGTTTTGTTTTCTGGCAAAATTAAGTATATTTTGGCTGAAATCCTGTTGTGCAGCTCTGCATTTGCAATGTGAAGCTGCAGCAACATTAGGGAAAAGTGTGACAGGGTGGAAGTGCTGTTCATGAGGCACTTCCACATGTGTGCCGTGCAGTTGGTGGAACTCTGTGATTGATTGCACAATCTGATTGTCCTGCTCTGGTGGTCTGGGTGTAATGCCTGGCACCCTTTTCTTGGCAAAACTGTACATTATGCCAGAATGTAGGATTTTTGCCATTAGGTGTACACCTGACAGTGAGTGAAGCAGCTCTAAGTTATTTCCTAAAAAATGCAACTATTAAGTAACTATTCCTGGTTGCTCAGGCACATTCGTGGTGGTCAAGTATGAGCAAGTTTTAGGCGACTCCCCTCTCCTTGTTTACTAGTATTCTAATTAACTTTCAGTTCTGTGGACTGCTCAGGGAAACTGTCTGACAATAAATTCCAATGAAAACACAATTGGCAGGAACAGCGGAATCTTCTGGGCATTGCTGCAATCCAGGTACGAAACATAACAATCTCCGTTGGTTAGGTCCACCTGGTACTTCTTTTAGCTTTATTGACATAACATGACTGTCATAATTTAATATTAAACATTTAGTTTTAGAAGTTCTGTCTTTTTTTGAAATACCTGTAGTTTCCTCTGAAAAAAGCTTCTTTAAGTTGTTCAGTGTATGTCTGTTTAGAAGCAAGTTACATTGAAATCAGTAGGACAGATTAGACTGAGCTGAAATATTTTCTGCAGGAGGAGTGCTTTGCCCTAAGGCTGTTCTGAGTCAGCATTGCTTCTGTGTCATGGGAGATAATCTGCCTTGCTCCTGAGGGCAATTACGCAGAGTTTCCCATGAATTTATACCGTGTTTCCCCGAAAATAAGACAGGGTCTTATATTAATTTTTGCTCCAAAAAAACGCATTAGGGCTTATTTTCAGGGGATGTTTTATTTTTATTTTTTTTGATGTACAACAATCTACATTTATTCAAATATAGTCATGTCATCTTCTGGTTGCTGCACAATGGTGGAGGGCGGGGTTTCACTTAACTGGGGCTTATTTTTGGGGTAGGGCTTGTATTACGAGCATCCTGAAAAATCATACTAGGGCTTATTTTCAGGTTAAGTCTCATTTTCGGGGAAACAGGGTAACTGTCCTGGCGTTGTAAAGCAAGTAGTCAGAAATTAAGGGAAGGCAGCAGAGTGTACTTACCTTTCATGGATTTGGTCTTATTCATGCAGTTTTATTCTAGTATTATTAGCTCACAAACATCTTCACCTGCCCTTTTGCTCACATGACAGCTAGAATGAATGAACGTCTTTCTAGTAAACCTGTGTGCCTGATCGGCTCTATAGACGTCTGCTTCATGAGTAGTATTGCTTTAGTCATGCTATTGTTTTCTTCACTGTTTTGCTTAACAATGAGACACTAGTTTTAAATCTAGAATATGGTGACAATCATTTAGAATGTTAGTGTTTGATGCTAGTGTGCTACAGTGGTTAGTGTTGGATTTTAAACCAATACGCTCCACTTCAAATTGCAGCTTAGCTATGAAGCCCACTTGGCCTTTAGACGAGTTGGTGTCTGCTGGTCTAGACCGACCCATTTGTTGCGAGGCTAAATTGTGTATGTTGTACAGGTGGACATGTGCAGCACTGCAAGAAGAGGGGAAGTATAAAATGTGTTAAGTTTTTGCTCACACATTTAAAAATTGATCTGATCTAGGGACTTAATTTAGTGTCTATACCCAACTTTTTTATTTGAAATAATTAAAGTAATGTTAAAAATATAAGATAGAGCAAAACAATTCCAATATGTCGCTCTCATTAACATAGGAAAATAGTACCATTTTAAAAAGGAAGATAAAACTTCCAGCAATTCACAGATTCAGAATGATAAAGCAGGAGATCCCAGATGAGAAGGAAACTGTAATAAAAAGGTATATATCAGCTGTCTAAACATACATAGAAAGAGGGAATGCAGTGAGACACCACAAGGTAGTTGTTCCACAAACCTACCAATGAGAAGACCCTGCCTCTAAGACCTTGATGTCTGATTTTGTGTATAAGCTAGATAGCGAGCAAGACCCATAAGGCTAATCTTTAAAAAGTCCAGTAAGTTTCTGTGGGAGCATATGGTTTTTGAACTCACCTAACCCTTTGGACTAGAACTTTAAATTCAGTCCAGAAACACATGGGCTTGGAGAAGTAACACTGAAGTCTGTAAAATAAAACAAAAATACCACAAAGTACAAAGGGCACGGTGTGATCGGATTATGGGCATGTTCTCGCATACCTTCTGCCCCTCACCCCCAACTGAAACACAAGTAAATGCAAATTACTTTCTAGCTGTTGTTGAATTTTTGGCATGAATTCTAAATTCATATATCCAAGTTGGGCCAAATTTTTTGACAGGAGCGTGAGCTTATGCATATCTTTCTCTGTTGTCTGGGTATGCTGGACTTATCTTTCTCTGTTCTGTGACAGAGAACAACACAGTTTTACTTTATGTAAGCAAACCCTTGAGGTTTGGTTAGAGTTCAGTAGGACGAGCAGTTTTATCTTCTAACAATGTAGAATGAATTGCTATTTACTTTTTTCTCTTCTTGCAAAACAGATTTAGTTTAACTCATAGTGTGCTTCCTTCTTCTGTTCACAGCTTGTTTTTTGGGAACCTTTATATATACTTTGCCTGGCAAGGGAAATTCCATATATCAGGTTGGTTTTACTTATAATACGTCTTCTTGAGGCAGCATGTCTCTTATTGAAATAATGAGAAAATGTTTCAAAAGCAAGGTACATACTCACAGGCCATTTCAAATAGCTCTTAAATAGCTCCTCAGGACGATTCTTATTACAGTGCTCATTCCTATATGTGTAAAAACAATTGAAATTTTCTTCCTGTTCTCTGTATTTCTGGGTTTCATTCTCTGTGTAACAGTTCTCTCAGACTTGCTGTTATAATATATGCCATCAAGCTGCAATCCTTGCTGAAGGTAACTAATTTGAAAATATTTGAATGGTGATTAGCATCCTCTCTTCTTGACCTTACCTTGACTGGTCTTTTGATTCTTATCAGACTAGATGTCTTACTGTTTATCTTTCAAATCCTTCTTCAAACAACCAGTCTTATTTGAACACCCATCCCCCTTCTTACCAGATACCAGGGTTAAGCCAAATCCGATTTCCTTTTAAAGCATCTTCAGCATTTCCTTTGTAATTCAAATGTGACATTTAAACTGATTAGAATGTACATTGATTTTGAAATGGCTCATTTCCACAGTGACAGTCCACATCAGTTTGCAAGTAATACATTCCAGATTGAAATGTTTTTAAATTTTGACCTTTTACTTGGTATTTATTTATTTTAGGACTTCTGACCCACTCTTTGTAATCCTATGGTGGTTTAATGTGTGAAAAATAAAACACATACTTAAAATATAAAAGCTATAAGTGCATCTCTGTTTGCTTTTAGTCTTAATATTTAGCATTTCTCTCCATTCATTAAAACATGTCTGTGCCAAGTCAGAAGTGGAAATAATAACAATGTATGATAAAAGTGGCAAAGATATGACTATTTCTCAGTTTAGCCTACCTTGCAGAGGTGTGGGGGTGAAGCTGTCCTTTCCTAACATTATGACATTTTTCAAAAGGATACATTGTGGGAAAGACTCTCTTGCCAGTCAGCTCCTACCTATTTTCTCCTGGCTTTGGCCCACAGAGAAAGACCTCTGGAACAAATCTTACATTTTGGAAACATTCAGGTGGATGAAGGTGTTGTTGTTGTAAGTGTTTGGGGCCCCAACCAGTCTGACTAGTTTGCTTAAAGCACCATTCTGTATTGGAATTATACCATCTGTGGAATTTTAGGATCTTGCAGAAGGCCCCCGTGAGCCAGTGGCATTAGTCCCCCAGTCTGTCTATGGACCTTATCTGCTGGAAAAAAGATGCCAACAGAGTGACTGGAATAGAACAGAGGAACAGGGTCACCATGGGGAAGAAAGACATTTATGCCCAGATGGATGTCTGCTCAATCTTACAGCCACGTTTATCAGTACAGGAAATTCCATTTCCATCAAACTTAATCCAGGGGTCACTGGTCCCATCACCTCCTGGCAAATAGAAGGGGAAGATATGGAGGCAGTGACAGACTTTACTTTCTTGGGCTCCATGATCACTGCAGATGGGGACAGCAGCCACGAAATTAAAAGACGCCTGCTTCTTGGGAGGAAAGCGATGACAAACCTAGACAGCATCTTAAAAAGCAGAGACATCACCTTGCTGACAAAGGTCTGCATAGTCAAAGCTATGGTTTTTCCAGTAGCGATGTATGGAAGTGAGAGCTGGACCATAAAGAAGGCTGACCGTCAAAGAATTGATGCTTTTGAATTGTGGTGCTGGAGGAGAATCTTGAGAGTCCCCTGGACTGCGAGGAGAACAAACCTATCCATTCTGAAGGAAATCAACCCTGAGTGCTCACTGGAAGGTCAGATCCTGAAGCTGAGGCTCCAATACTTTGGCCATCTCATGAGAAGAGAAGACTCCCTGGAAAAGACCCTGATGTTGGGAAAGTGTGAGGGCAAGAGGAGAAGGGGACGACAGAGGACGAGATGGCTGGACAGTGTCATCGAAGCTACCAACATGAATTTGACCCAACTCCGGGAGGCAGTGGAAGACAGGAGGGCCTGGCGTGCTCTGGTCCATGGGGTCACGAAGAGTCGGACACGACTTAACGACTAAACAGCAACAACAATCCAGGGGTGTTCTTGTACTTTTGTTTTTTTAAAAAACAGCCACTCCACATCCTCATCTAGTATACAGTGGACCCTCGACTTACAGACGGCTCGACCTGCAGACTTTTCGAGTTACAGACTTCTCTGGCCGCAAAATTTAGGTTCGACTTGCGGCCGGAGAATCGACCTACAGACCGGAAAATCAAACAAAATGGACCAAAAATGGCCAGTTACGGATTAATCGGTTTTCAATGCATTGTAGGTCAATAGAGCCTCGACCTACAGACTTTTCGACCTGCAGCCACCGTTCCAATACGGATTAATTCCGTAAGTCGAGGGTCCACTGTACTCAAATTTCTGTAATAGAGTACAGGATATAATTTTACCAAACACCTAAGCATAGTATTTCACTATTGCTATAAGAACTCCGCAGCTGGTTTGGATAGTTTATTCAGTCTTGCCTTAGATGTGTGTTAATACATTAGTACTACCAAGAATGAAATTTTGCAGTGAGAAGATGCATTTGTTTGAAATAGGTTACAGTTCAGGAAAATTTACTTTATTGAAATCCAGTTCCAGTATTAGATTTTATCTTACAAACATGTACATACATCAGGAAACATTTTTCGGTGCTACAGTAGTGTAAGTGTGTAAGTGACAATTACCTATATTGCTCTACAGTATGCTTCAGCTTGTCTTTTTTCTGTTCTTATATTTGTTCAAAAGTAAGTCTAGTTGCATGGCGCACTACTGCATCATGTCTAGGATACTTTTATTCATGACATAATCAATAACAACATTCTTGCTGCACTTGCATCCTATCCTTTTCTTCATTACAGTTTTTGAGCAACAATTCCAGTTTCTTCTAAAAAGTGCATATTGCAATCTAAGTAAATAATTTATTTTATGTCACTTATACTAACATCTGATGAAGAATTTGCGTTTGTATGGTGAAAGGTTAATTCAAACTTGACGTAAATGTGCCAGTTTAGGTTTTCCTGCTTATGCTGTATTTTACTTTCCCAAGGCAGCTCACAACAACTATCTCAGGTATTGTGGTTAGTTTGAATGTTTATTGTTTATTTCTGAAAGTGTAATGCACTCTTATTTCAGAGAGTGACCGCAGGACAGTCTTCATTGCTTTAACCGTGATCAGCCTTGTGGGCACAGTTCTGTTTTTCCTCATTCGGACCCCAGAAGAATCCAATTCAGAGGAAGAAGAACCTGCTGCTGACAACCTTATGGAGCGCACGTAGGTACTCATGATGTTTTTGCAGCTGTATCAGCCTAATCCCTAGTTCATGCATTTTCACAATCTTGGGACAAGGAATATGTCTCATTTATTACAAAAGGAAAGTTACACAGTACGGCTCCTGGAGAGATTCTGTGTCATATAATTACTTGCTTTCCCCCCCTAATAAATTCCAGAGGATGGGAGAGAATGTCACTGAAAAGACTCAGTTTACCTCATTTGAACATGCTAATTATCAAGTATTTAAATCAACACCCATGTAAACCTCATTGATTCCAATTAGTCCACTCTGATTGGGGTTAAAATTAGATTTAGCCCCAAACATCTGACTAGACTCAGATCTTTCTGATACTTTGGTCCTGGGAGCTATTATAGGATGTAGTAGTCATGCATCTGGGTGCGAGAAATTAACTTGAATAGGATGCAGGTGGTTCTTTGGCTATAGTGCATGTATCAGGATCCTTGGCCTCAGTTGTGTAAAGAAGCAAAACCTTCATTCTCCCTGAGGGCAATAAGCTTTGATTGGCACTGTACCACTTCAGATTGCAATTGAGTACTTGCATGACAAAATGCTCTACCACACCCACATTCTAAATCTATGAAATTTTAGTGTATCAAAGAAAAGGCTAAGCTAGTCCCCTTCCATCTGACCCGTCGTCTGCAAGTTAACGTGGAGATGCATACTTACAGTGTAAAAATATAGGTATATTCATTCATAAAGCATCTTTAAAGGCTTAGGAGGACAGAGCTAATCTGATAGAGAAAAGAGCTCTTTGAAAAATCATCAACAAAATAAAATTGATCTCTATATTTCCTAGTTCATTTGTTTCATTTCTGAAAGGCATGTCTTTTCCCACATTCATCCTGTCAGTTTTTCAATGGGGAAGTGTTGTGGAAATAAAAACTCTTGTTAACAGCTTAGTACATACAACACCGTTATAATTTACTTTCTTGGCTAATGGTTCGTTTTCTCACTTTAAATAAACATCTGTTTTTAACAGATCTGGGCCAAGCGTGATGACGAAGGCTGTAGATGCATTTAGTAAGTAGAATTCCAGGGAAGAATTCCTTGGGAGCTAAGACACTTCAGATATTCCAGCATGGCAGCCATTGTCAGGTGGAAATGCTTTCAACAGAAGCTTTTGTGGGGTGTCCTTCAGAAACACATGGAAGCAGCTGCCTTTCCTTTCTCCAACTCTGACATCTTTCCCTTTATTGAAAGATCAAACACTTCTTACTCCATTTCCCAGGGCTACAGTTGAATATAGTGGTCTGAGGTCTCCTCATGGAGACAACTTCCCCTTGTGACGGTTCTCTTTAAAGTTCCATTCAGCTTGGTGCCTGGCAGACTCTTCCCTTGTCTGGGGGCCATGACCATCTTTTCAGAGGGATAGAGGGACATGGAAATAATGGCTTGCCTGCTGTAAGCAGCAAAATGATTATGTCTCTGTAATGTAGCCAAGACAAGGAGGAGGCCTTTTAGGGTATTCTTTTTGGCTCAAATCACACATAAGCTGGAATATTCTATACAGAAGTATCTACTGCAGTTCTGAGGTCTGGTATATTAAGAGAGAAGAGTTCACTATGATTGGGGGAAGAGGTGATGTCGTTCAACCCAGCCTACCCTTATTTAGTCCCAACATTAGTGATAGTTCTCAAGGTGTATTTTTTTTTAAAACTGTGCCTTCTCTACAGAAAGGTCTATTAAGCTGTGTGCCACGAAAGAGATTGTGCTGCTCAGCGTTACTACAGCGTATACAGGTAACTGAACAAGGATACAAATCCTGGCCTCTTGAGTTTGTACAGGGATGCTTGGTTAAGATGACTTTTCTCAGTGTTCATTTGTTTTATATCTGCAAATCCATACTGTAAATCCACAAGCACTTTCTCTTTCCTTTTATCTCCTCAAACTTTTGTCAATCTGTGTTTATGTTCTCGTTCCACGTATGGCATTTCCCTTTATGTTCGGCTTTTGTTGTGAGAGAACCATGCAGAGAGATGAGGCTTTCTCTGAAGCTTTGTCTACAGCTGAAAAGACAATGTGTTTTTGTAATAAACAGCTGCTTAGTTTGTTGAAGTTGCTCTGGCCAAAAACCCTGACTGCTTGTATGATTCCTTTGTATATATGTATATATATATATATATATATAATGGATTGTGGCTTTTGCCTTCTTTAAGAAATTCCTTCCCAGCACCAGAGGTATCTCTTATAGTGTATTTTCCTTACAAGTACCTTTGTTGTTATGTTCTGTCAAGTTGTAAGTGACTTCTAGTGACTCTAATAGGGCTTTCAAGGTAAGTGAACTATTTAAGGAGTGGTTTTACTAATTCTACACCCCCAGTGAACTTCCATGGCTGAGCAGGAATTCAAACCCAAGCTGGTGTCACTATCCACTGCACCATGAGCATGCTTGGGGAGCTCTTTTCCTACTCAAGGGAGCAGTCCCTTGGCAGCTTCTGAGAAAAGTGTTAAGGGATTGCCATCTGGTGGCTACAGTGGAGAATATCTGCAGTTGCTTTAGGCTGCAGGCAATTTTTGAGTTTCCCACCATCTAATATGAGGGCTAGAATTCTAACCTGCCCTTGTCTTTGGGCCAACAGCAACTACAGATTAATAACATCTTTGTGCACATTGCATGGCTTTGTTACCATCTCTTAGTATTTTTTTACATCCAAATTGGAAGTCATACTCTAGCTCCTGCAGCAAAATAGGTTTTTGCTGTTGTTATTTTTTCCTGCGGTTATATAGGGACGAGTAGACCTGGTGGAAGTTGTTTGACCTTTGTGAAAGAGGCTCAGAGTGTGCTGGGAAGCAGAGTTAGTGGTCCAGTATTTAAATGTGATGAAGTTTTACATAATTTTTTCAGCATTTCCCCCATTTCCTCTAAGAAACTCAGAGCTACCCGTTCCCATTTTAACATGTCATTATACAGAACTAAATAGATCTGAGGTGAAATGTTTTAAGACACCTTTCAAACTGCTAGTGAAATTACCATTTGAGTAACCTGGTGGTTATAGCTGAATGTGGTTTCTTCTCTTGCTTCCAGCTGTTTCCTCCAGATGGGTAAGTATACGGTGCCACTGCTGG
The DNA here is from genome assembly GCA_037013535.1 of Intellagama lesueurii. Classification (NCBI taxonomy): domain Eukaryota; kingdom Metazoa; phylum Chordata; class Lepidosauria; order Squamata; family Agamidae; genus Intellagama; species Intellagama lesueurii. The sequence goes on from JBAJHW010000002.1 coordinate 184,082,337, forward strand.
TAACTTGGCTTGCTTTCCCAGGTTTTGTATTGTTGTCTAATCTGGGAAAACTACTTATAAAATCCTATTATTTGACTTTGCAGGTTCATTCAAAGTGTACATTGTAACACAGGCTTAACCAGCAATTGTCTACTTTATTTGCATAGAACTCTTAGAAGAAAAGGAATACATTATTTTGGTTCAGCTTCCAACTATGATTACGCTAGCAACCGTAGTTATGAGGTATCCTTCATAGCTCAGGAAAAAAACAAAAATATCCACAATATATTGGTGCACAGCCTGATGAAGATTAGTATAGGTTGAAAGCTAGCAATTTCTATTTTTTATTTTTAATGGTTTAATAAATTTATCATCTGGTCTTGCTTTTTTATTATTTATGGGGGTCACTTAAATTCTAATGGCCATATGAAAAAGAATACAGGGCTCCAACAGTTGTATGGAAGAGGAAATTTTAATGTCACTTGTACACACTTCACTTGCTGAAATTCCATTTTCCACTTGCTGTTAAAGGTACAAGACTCATCATCATCTTTTCCATGTGGTCCCTTAATCCCGATGAGACTAGGTACGTAGGCTGAAATCCTGTTGCTAAGCTTAGTAAGTCACAGCTAGAGTCTGCCCATTTGACTCAATGGAACCTATGAAGGAGAAGACTTATCAGATCCCCACTGATTGAGCTTACTACACTTAGCAAAAGGATTTCAGCTATCAAATCAGTTGCTGAATGTAAAGTCAACACTCTGTTAAATCCCATTTATTCAACAGCTCTACTCTGGTGGAGACTTTGAATTGAATTTAGGCCTCAATAAAGAAATGTTCTTTAAAAATCAAAATGTATATTTTGGGCAATAACATGTGGTAGAATGCCTCTACATTAAACCTTGTACACAGCAGCTCTTCAGGATGTTACATAGTTTTACAATAGATATGCCCAGCGTTTGCATCTATGGAAGCTTTGTTCTCAGGGCAGCTAATGAATGGCTAATAAATGAACTGATACCCACTGTGATGGAGTGGATGGAGTGATGGACTGGGACTCAGGAGGCCTGGGTTCAAATTTGTGCTCAGCTATGGAATCTCAGTGGGGGAGTAGAACTGGTAAAACCATTCCTTAAATACCTCACTTACCTGAAAAGCCCTCTTAGCATTGCTATAAGTTGGTTCTGATTTGATGTCACATAACAATATATAAATCTAGAAGTTGAGTCATGGCAACTGGACTTCTTATTAGGTTGAAACATTTCGCACTCATCTACTCTGTTACCCCGAAAATAAGACCTAACCTGAAAATAAGCCCTAGTATGATTTTTCAGGATGCTCATAATATAAGCCCTACCCCCAAAATAAGTCCCAGTTAAGTGAAACCCCGCCCTCCACCATTGTGCAGCAACCAGAAGAAGATGACATGACTGTATTTGAATAAATGCAAATTGTTGTACATGAAAAAAATAAAACATCCCCTGAAAATAAGCCCTAATGTGTTTTTGGAGCAAAAATTAACATAAGTCTCTGTCTTATTTTCAGGGAAACATGGTAAGTAGCTTCTTCAGTCTAAGGAGAGTTGGTAGGAGACCCCTGATATATCCTCCACATTGGTTTCACTTCCTTGTGGTCTGAATAGACTTGTTAGATGGACAAAAGACTGGGGAGTGAGTGAAAATCCTGCCCCCAGTCCTTTGTCCATCTAACGAGCCTACTTAGACCAGGGGGAAGTGAAACCAGTGTGGAGGATATATCCAGGATCTCCTACCAACTCTCCTCAGACTGAAGAAGCTACTTGGATGAGTTGTGAAAAGTTTCAACCTAATAAGAAAGAAGTCCAGTTGTCGTGACTCAACTTCCAGATAACCTCAGCTGGATGACTGACAATCTTCACAAACAATATATGAACTAACTGTAGGGCTTCATATGTATGGAGCTTATTTGGAAGCTGCTGCTCTATATTTCTGAACTCTGTGTGGCTTCCTATTCAATGTTTGCTTGTCCTCTTAAATTATTAGCATCTTATATTGGAATGCAGCCATAATTAATCTGATTATTTTGCAACCTTCTCCCTGTGGAATACCATTCTCAGAACAGTGCATAAGGATAAAGCAATCGTGCATAACCATAACTGAAATAATGTTATTTCTTTCAAGGTCTGGAATTAACATTCTTCTCTGGAGTGTATGGGACCTGTATAGGTGCTGTAAATAAGTTTGGAAATGAAGAAAAAAGCCTTATTGGACTCTCTGGTATTTTTATTGGCATTGGAGAAATATTAGGTGAGTCTAAATGGGATCCTGAAATAGCAGAACATATTATTGTCTGTAACTGGATCATATATAAGCAGCCAAAATAACATAGCAAAGAAGCTGGACTTGTTCCAAATGGCCAGGAAATGCTTTATACAGCTATCTCACTTGCTTACTCCTCAAATAAAGGGATGAACTCTGAAATGGGATGTCAGCTAGCAAGTTTTTGTTTGTTGATGTTGGGAGTAAGCAGTGCCCAGTATAGATTATGCAGGCTCTGCAGCATGAGACTTCTACAGCCAAGACAAGCAGCTGCTCAATATAAAAAGCAGATTGCTTTTCTAGTACTTGGAGCCAGTGCAGGTAGCTATGTTCATGACTTGTTCTCACAGAGTACAAATTAGGTGGTAGACCTATGCTTGTAGGGCCTCACTTTAGAATGCAGACAGCGATTCGGGTGACTGAATCCTATTCTCATCAACCAAGATGAAATCGTATCTTTGCCTTTAGAAAACCCAAAGAGAAAGATTCTAGCTTGTCCCTTTCCCTAACATGTATATAGTAATACATGGAGATTAAACAGACAATGAAAAATACCCCAAACCACTACAGGGAAGAATTCAGTCATGCAAGTCCCTGCTCTTGCCATCTGAAATGGTACAGTGGAGACACAGTTGTTGCTTCATTTGCTGTTGTGAGACTCGGGCCTTGGCTTCCAGTTAGGAATAGCTAGTGGTAGATGGTGGAGGAATGTTTGCCTGACTCTGCCACCATTTGACATGGGTTGGCTTCTCTGCTGTTGCAGTGTTGCCTGCTTTCTAGCTTGTTGGACGTGAGGCAGACTCACCAAAGACTTGGTGGACAGACTGCATTTGATGTCCTGCAGTGAGCCTGTCTTCACCCTTTGGATGCATATTTTCTAAAACAGTTGACTGCTGTCGTCAGAACACAGGTGAAGTTAGAACATATCAGTCATAACTGAGAATGGAATAAGTATTTGAATTTGAACTTTGGAGAATATGGATGAAATGTCTGGCTTCTAATCTCCTGTCCAACAAAGAAATCCTTTCAAGAAATCAGAAATCAGAGGTTGAAAAAAATCTTACTTTTCTTTTGAGCTGCAAATTCTAGCATTCCCCAACCAGCATGGCCACTGTGGGAGTTATAGTTGAAAACAAAAAGCTCTCCCAGTGTGTGCAGGTAGGCTGTGCCCTAATTATAAGTCTGTGAGCTTTGTAAGCCCAAGTGCAGGGACACACACTTTTGTATTTACTTTAATAACTAAACTTTGTTAAAATATTCCCAGCTTGTATACTTGGCAAGCTGAATGTCCATGGTTCATAATTTCCTGTGATGCATCCTTGAGTTTCTGTGGAATTTATAAATCAGTTGTTATTTCTTTCGTGTTTATTAGTTATTGAATGTATTTATTGCCCCAAGATTTGAGAGACAAGGATGAAATGATAGAGATACACCAGTTGGGATGTTTTTGGACTCCACGAGTTCTCCAAGAATTCCCTAGCCAGAATTCTGAGAGTTTCAACCCACACCTACAGAAAGCTATATTTTGTTCAGCTGGAGAAGCGTCTGTCTTGGAGGCTCTGTGGCTTTCTTTGACTTTGCTTCCTGCTACCTGGGAGTCCTAGTGCTTCCTGGTAGGTGTAGTCTTGCTGCCCATTAAGCTCTTTGCGGTGCCTCCCAAAGAACTACACCTCCCAGGAAGGCCTTGAGCTGCTTCCTTGTTCCTAAAAGTAGAAACAGGCCAAAGAAGCCACCAGGAGAGGGTAGATACAGCTAGTCCATAGACTTGTGTTTCTGGGATGCACCTCTTTGAATTCGGGCTGGGTCGGAATTAAAAAAAAATTGAGTGGTACATCCCTAGTGGCCAATATTAGACCACTAAAATCTCACACATGGAAAGTAGCTCTTGGCTCTACACAAGCCTTCATAAGGCTAGGCATTACTGGCAGCTCTTTGTCTTACAAATTTGGGACATCGTGATCCACATTGTTGGAGATGAAATTTGGGACCTACCATCTCTTGAGTGCATTCTGAAGCCCTCATTTTGAAAATCTTTTAAACAAAAAACCTGGCCTGCACACTTGATCATGGATTTTGGAATGTTTATTTTTTTATTTTATTTTTTGCACTACTCCCAGCTCTGTAATGCCTAGCTCGATGAAGACTCATGCAGAGTCAAAAGCTAGCCTCTGTATGTAAGATTTTAGCGGTATCATCCACTCTTGCCTTTGGATTGTGTGCAAGGACCACATGGCTTTTTTCTAAGACTCCAGGGCAGTAAAGATTTAAATTTCAGTAAACACTTAAAATGCAATCAGTGCAAAACTAAGCAGAATTAGAAGATGCTAATTAAAAGATTAAAAAAAAAAAACCCTCAGTCTCCTAGCAGGATAATAATGGTTTTGTTTGGCATCTAACAGAGCAGGTGGCATGTGGGACTGTGTGGGGAGAAACTATGTCAAGCAAGGCATCAGCCTAAATACCTTTGGTCACTTTGAACTGGGACTTGTAATGAACTGACAGCCTGTGCAGTTCTTTCTAGCTGTTTCCTGTGAGCTATTCCAAATAACAGATTCTTCTTTACTGCCAGAAATCCTAAGAAGTCAGTTTTCTGCTTGGTTATTTGCTTTCTCCTCCTTGATATAGCACAGTGATTGAAATGGTTTAAGGAAAAAATCAGACATCTTCTTCTTCGTGGCCTCTGTGAATGCACACAATTGGGTTTAGACAGCGCCTGCGCTGGTCTTCTCGGAATCTTCTAGAGCTTTTGTAAAAAGTAACAAGTTTAGAGTTGCCCCTATCGCGCATGCTCCACCCCCTCAGCCTTCAGTTCCATTTTACCGCCTTGGCGATAGGAACTTCTCGGTTAGAGCTTTCAAATTACTACTCGTTTTGGATCATTTTTCGGCTTTGAACACGGATTTGGACTTTGGATTCTGTATACTCTCTGTTGCCCCGACCTCGGTCTGTTTGACAACTCTTCTGCAATTCGAATTCCCGCGCTTTTCGTAAGCCGTGCTTTCCGGACGTTCAGGACTTCTCTTCTCTGATCGGAAACCTCTTCATTCTTGAAGTCTGCCGTGAGTCCTTTTATCCCCTCTTCCCTTCTACTTTATGTCCCCCTCAGGTCCCTTTAGCAGGTGCGTGTCGTGCTCCCGTAAACTACCATTCTCGGATGGTCACGACCGCTGCCTTTTTTGCTTAGGGGATACTCACCAACCACAATCCTGCAGACATTGCAAAAAATTTACAAAAGCGGCTCTGAAAGCTCGTCAGCAGCGTCTAAAGATTTTTCTTTGGGATAAGACCCTTTCGGCGTCGAAGCCTTCGGATATGGAGACTGCTTCCAATCCCTCCGCTACACCTCGTTCTGAGGTTCATATCGCTTCTCCTTCTTTGTCGGCATCTAGACCGGCCGACAAGTCCTCTAAGAAGTCCTCGACATCGACGTCTAAAAAGGCTTCATCATCCGCTCCGTCGAAAGAGACGACGAAACAAAAGAAGACGGCGTCGACAGACAAGAAGAAAAAGTCTAAAGAACACCGTATTCCGCCTGTCTCGGCGTCGTTACCTTCGCCGATCTTAGAAGATTCTTCTCGAGATCGGGAGTCTCTTTCAGAAGCGGCGGCTTCCTTGCCTCCACGCCGTATGGAAGCCTCACCGGTCCGGCTCAACCGATCACCGAGCCCTGGTCAGCTAGAAGGGGCGGCCCTATCTAGCCAAACCTCTGCCCATTATAGCCCTGTTTCTACCGGGCGGGCTTCGCCGATACCTCTCTCGCCGTCAGTCTCGTCGAGACAAGATTCTCCACCTCGAAAGAGGACGGCCAAGAGAAAGCATATTTCTCCTGATCGACGTCGATCCCCGAGGAGAGAGGTGGTCGTAATTCCCAGGTCGTCTCGACACCGAAAGAAGTGTAAACGAGACGACCCGATCTATGTCCAGCTCGATCGGAAAAGATATCACCGTCGACGTCGACGAGACGACTCCGACACTGAATCGCCCTCGACGTCGGAAGACTACCATAGACGTAAGAAGGTTCGCTACGTCTATGCATCGACGTCGTCATCGTCCTCGTCATCGCCTCCTCGACGTCGACACCGACACGACGTCGAAATGCACGTTCAACCAAGGGCGAACACTAAGGCTATTTCCAAACGTGTTGACCCTTTGACGTCGGTTCCTAAACAGACTAAAACATCTGGACAAGCTAAGCAAAAGCCCAGGAAAGAAGTTCACTTACCTTCACCTTCTGAGCACGAGGAGTTCTTCTTTTCTCTGTCCTCTTGCCCTGAGGAAGGATCCCTCTCTCCTGCTCCAGCCGAAACACCTGTGGAAGGAGAATCATTCGATTCAGATGCTGGCGATCCACATCCATCTTCTCCTTCGGAAGATTTTTCCTCATATGTCCAGATGATTTCAAGGATGGCTAAAACTCTCAAACTTCAAACAGAACAGCCTCCTTCTCCCAAAGAAGATCTGATCTTTGGTGACATTGATCAAGAAAGGTCTCCACCTCTAAGCCTAGCTTACATCCCAGCTCTCATGTCACTTATCAAGGAATCATGGAACCAACCCTCCACTTCTCAACCAGTTTCACGTAGAACGGAAAATCTCTATCGCACGCATGGCGATGACACCAGCTTCCTTCTCAAACACCCAATTCCGAATTCCATCATTGTGCAATCTAATTCATCTAGATCTTCCGGTAAGGCACATGTCACGCCTACAAACAGAGAAGGGAGAAAGCTAGATGTTCTAGGGAGAAAAATTTACTCCTTCACCACATTTTTGCTTCGAGTGGCTAATTACCAAACCGCCATGGGGGCGTACCAGAGACAACTGTGGTCCAGAGTCCTTCCAGCATTGGAAGCAGCCCCGGATGATACCCGTCAAGGCCTCCTGAACACCTACGCGGAGGCCCTCACGGTGGCTAAACACCAGCGGCTAGCCTCGCGACACTCAGCAGACGTCGCCTCCAAAACTCTAACATCGGCCATTGCCTTAAGACGCCATGCTTGGCTCCGATCCTCAGGCATCATAGAGGATGTCAAAACACGAATTGAGGACTTACCCTTTGATGCCAAGGGTCTTTTCAATGAAAAGACTGATGATTCTCTAGAAAACTTGCACAAAATAAAAAAGACAGCTAAATCTTACACTATTCACCAACAACCTACCTTCCAAAGAAATCAATGGCGTAAGCGATATCCACAACAGCAATACCAGCAACAATCTTCACAGCCTTATCGACCCTTCAAACAGACCCAGGGTAGATACTCTCAAGCTCCCTCCTCTGCGCCTTCCTATAGGCCTCAAGCATCTTTCCAAAAACGACAGCCTTATCGTCCACCTGCCAAGAAAACAAAGCAGTACCTTTGACTTTCTCATCCCATCTTCCATGCCTCCACAAGATACTCGTCTGGCTCCATTCTATCAAAATTGGTCCCTTATTACAAAAGATTCTTGGGTTTTAAGTATCATCCAATTCGGTTACCGTTTAGAATTCTTAGAACCTCCTCCTCTAGGACAAGTCCACTTCACATCCTTCAATGCTGCCCTAGAAGAAGAGATTCTCACCCTTCTTCAAAAACAAGCTATTCAACGTGTACCACATCGGGACGTGGCCAACGGTTTTTATTCACGATATTTCGCCGTTCCAAAAAAGGACGGCGGAATCAGACCCATTCTAGACTTAAGAAACTTGAATACTTACCTGCATCCACGAAGATTTCGGATGGTCACTCTAGAGGCCATTGTCCACCTGCTGAAACACAACGACTGGTTTATAGTCATAGACCTAAAGGACGCATACTTTCACATATCAATCCATCAAAGTCACAAAAAATATCTCAGGTTCATTTTTCAGAACATGATTTACCAATTCTGCGCCCTTCCTTTCGGGCTATCAACAGCTCCACGCACGTTCACGAAATGCATGGCACCCGTAGCAGCCTTTCTTCGTCTCCACGGTGTACAAGTCTTTCCGTACATAGACGACTGGCTGGTTGTCTCTCCATCCAGACAGAAGGCCGTCCAAGACACAAAATTTGTTCTAGACACTCTACAAAGCCTAGGCTTGACGGTGAATATCAAAAAGTCAACCCTGATACCGTCTCGAGTCATCGACTATATAGGAGCACGGTTAGACTCAATCACAGCCCGCATATTTCTCCCACCAGAACGGATTCTGAAGCTGCTGAAGGCTGTCCGGAAATTTCATCCTCGTTCAGATGTCTCAGCCCATCATGCACAACATCTACTCGGCCTCATGGCCTCCACAACATCAGCGCTGCCACATGCACGCCTGAAGATGAGATCGCTTCAGTCATGGTTTCTGGCTCTCTTCGACCCCCTTCAGGACAGCCCACGAAAACGTCTGCGGGTCACCCCAGAACTGGCGAAACAATTACGATGGTGGGCTTTCATTCCACATCTGTTGATCGGCCGTCCCTTTCGGCCACTGCAACTATCTGTTCAAGTGACAACAGATGCCAGCACCACGGGATGGGGGGCACACTGTGGACCGCACAAGATCCATGCCCTATGGTCTCGTCAAGACAGATGCCTTCATATCAATCATCTGGAACTGCTTGCTGTCATAAAAGCCTTCAGAGCATTCCTTCCGTTGATACAGGGTCGTGGTGTACAAGTAATCACCGACAACACCACGACCATGTTCTACATCAACAAGCAGGGAGGGACGAGATCAATGTCTCTCCTGTATCTCTCCATACATCTATGGGAATGGTGCTACCTCCACCATGTGTTTCCGGTAGCTCTTCATATATCAACGAGCGACAACCAATTTGCAGACAACCTGAGCCGCCTGGCGGGTCAGTCCCACGAATGGGAACTGGACGAGAACACCTTCCTGATGCTCTGCTACCGGTGGGGTCACCCATCAATAGACATGTTTGCGTCGAGCATCAACAAGAAATGCGCGAAATATGCATCTCGTGCAGGCAGAGGTGTGGATTCGCTAGGCGATGCATTCATGATCCCTTGGGAGACGCATCTCCTATATCTATTCCCACCAATCCCACTCATACAAAGGACTTTGATCAGAGCCCGACAGCTAATGGTGGACGCCATCCTCATTGCACCATGGTGGCCTCGACAACCTTGGTTTTCCGCCCTCAAGGAGATGGCTGTGGACGTGTTCCGACTGCCGCAGATTCCACACCTTCTTACCCAGGACTCGGGCAAGATCCTTCATCCAGACCTGCAGTCACTGAGTTTGACGGCGTGGAGGATATGCCATCAATCCTAGAGGTTCTAGACAAAGCTAGAAAACCGTCTACGACCCTTCTTTATAAATACAAATGGAATAATTTTGTCAAATTTACTCAATCAAAGCAGTTACAATCCTCCCCTGTCTCCCTCCAAACTCTACTCACCTACTTACGTTACTTGTTTGATTCAGGTTTGACTTTATCCACTCTTAAAGTTTACATTTCAGCAATAGTCTCCTTCCAACCTCGGAACTCTGAGTCAGCACGTCTTTTTTCTCATCCAACACTTAAATCATTTTTAAAAGGACTGTCTAACATTCGACCTCCTGTCAAACCTCCAGTACCCCAGTGGTCTCTCACACTTGTTTTACATGCACTCATGCGTCACCCCTTTGAGCCCCTGGCTTCTTGTGATATACGTTTACTATCGTTCAAAACTCTGTTTCTAGTTGCGGTTACGTCTGCTAGAAGAGCTAGTGAGTTGGCAGCTCTCAGGTCAGATGATCCTTATTTGCAATTCTTTAAGGACAAAGTTATGTTATATCCAGATGTGTCTTTTCTACCGAAGGTTGTTTCGGATTTTCACCTTAACCAGCCGTTATCGTTACCAACTTTGTTTCCTCAACCTGCTTCGGATGTCGAGCGCATGCTCCATTCTCTGGACGTTAAGAGAGCCTTGGTTTATTACACCTCAAGGACTAAAGACTTCCGTGCTGCACCAAGGCTTTTTCTCTGCTTCCAGGGATCACACAAGGGCTTACCTGCCTCATCTTCCACTCTATCTAGATGGCTTGTCTCCACAATTGCTCTGTCTTATGAACTTCTAGGCAAACCTGCCCCAGAAGGTTTGAAAGGACATTCCACCCGAGCGGTTGCGACGTCTACAGCGTTGCTGCGTGGTGTCGACGTCCCAGAAATATGCAGAGCTGCTACCTGGTCTACTGCGTCCACCTTTGTGACACACTACAGGTTGGACCTTCGAGCCAGAAAGGAGACAAGTTTTGGCAGGGCAGTTTTGACATCTGTTCTGCAGTGACGGCCCTCCTTCCGGTAAGTGAGCTTGCTAGTCACCCAATTGTGTGCATTCACAGAGGCCACGAAGAAGAAAGAAAGGTTACTTACCTGTAACCATGGTTCTTCAAGTGGACCTCTGTGAATTCACACATTCCACCCAGCCTCCCCACTATCCGTCACTGTTATGTCTCCGATAAGTTCGGGCTTTGTGGCGGATAAATGGAACTGAAGGCTGAGGGGGTGGAGCATGCGCGATAGGGGCAACTCTAAACTTGTTACTTTTTACAAAAGCTCTAGAAGATTCCGAGAAGACCAGCGCAGGCGCTGTCTAAACCCAATTGTGTGAATTCACAGAGGTCCACTTGAAGAACCATGGTTACAGGTAAGTAACCTTTCTATTTCCAGTAAGTGTGATATTCACCATGTAAACTAGATTATGACAACAAATTAAAATAGAAGTGTATTCCCTTAAACCGATGGTTCCCAACTTTGGGTAACCCAGGTGTTCTTGGACTGCGATTCCCAGAAATGCTGTCTAGCACAGCTGGTGGTGGAGGCTTCTGGGAATTGCAGTCCAAGAACACCTAGGTTATCCAAGGCTGGGAACCACTGGTTTCAGGGAACACTCTTCTATTTTAATCTGTTGTCATAATCTTTTTTACATGGTGAATATCTGATATACTGGAAATGATGTCAGATTTTTTTCCCTTTTCTCATTCACAATAATGATACATTCTCTCCACAGGTGGGGGAATCTTTGGTCTCCTGAGCAAGAGCAACCAGTTTGGTAGGAATCCAGTGGTGATGTTAGGCATTGTGGTCCATTTCATAGCCTTCTATTTGATTTTCTACAACATACCAAATGATGCCCCTATTGCCTCCATAGATGGAACAGACAGTATAGCATTCATGGAACCAAGGTATTTTTCCTACTCCTTTTTGGTCAAATAGTGTTTTTTTGGAGATGGACAAAAGAAAATACTTTCTTTTTTTCCTGAATAACGATGAGATGAAGGCGTATCCTTTGAACAGATCATGTGTTCTATCCTCAGCAGAGGTCTTACATATTTTGATTCTCCTCCAACAAGATGGAAGTGAACCCTTTTCTTTAAACACAGATATGCTTTCTGTGCTGGAATAATGTCTTTTGCATGATATGTGGAAAGCCTTTCTATTTGTAAATCATTGTTATAATTGTTTTGAGTCTTCGTACGGTTAGATGAATATGATTTCACTTTTAAGATAAACATTCTTTCAGGACTTTCTGAAACATATTTTGAAACTCATTTGACATTTAAAAACAAATGATTCCAGAAACTGAGATGTGTTAAATATGTGCTTAAAGATAAACATGGTAATGCTTTGAGTCTGATGCTATGTATTTGGGTCTGATGTTATTTTAAAGCTAAGAAGGCTCATACCCCATATCTCTTGGTTCCACCACCTTCCGACACTTGTTTGATGAGGACACAAGAGAAGCCATTCTCAGTGGCTATTCCCAGGCTTTGGAATACACTGTCCCATGAAGCTAAGTTGGCCCCCCTCCCTCTTATCCTTCCATCACCAGGCAAAGACCTTCCTTTCCAGGCAGGGTTTTGACAATAAGTGGGATGTATGTGTGTGAGGAATGCTATATTTATTGAATTTAGAGATTTTTAAATGGTTTTAAAATTGTCCTTGGTTTTAATATTGACTACTACTTCACAAAAAATATTTCATCTTCATCCATTTATTTGCTTTGGGGGAACATCATCTTTCCTTAGATGAATGAAAGGCATCAAGAGATGAGACCCATTGTTGTCCATTTGGAAGTTTCAAACTCATGATCTGTCTGATAGTTGTTGTGGGTTTTTCGGGCTGTTCTGGAGGTTTTTCTTCCTAATGTTTTGCCAGTCTCTGTGGCTGGCATCTTCAGAGTACAGGAGCTAGAATTCTGTCTGTGTTCTGGTGTAGTGTGTGGGTTTGTTGAGTATTTGTAGCTGTGGGGTAAAGGTGGGTTTTTGTTTTTTTTTGTCTTTTCAGGAGATTGGGGGTTTCTTGTGATCAGGGTGTTTTGTTATGGGTGTTTTGTTGTGATAAGGGGGGGGAGATGATCTGTCACTGTGATTGACCTTTTTGCAGGCTGTATTTTTCAGTGCTGGGAGCCAGGCTTTGTTGATTTTAAAGGTCAGTGAACTCTACCCCACCACAAGGACTGGTGATCACTTCACACAAAAGACCAGCCAACGACACCCATCATCTTCCCCCCCATCACAACAAAACACCCATAACAAAACACCCTGATCACAGGAAACCCCCAATCTCCTGAAAAGAACAACAAAAAACCCTTATCCCACAGCTACAAATACTCAACAATCCCACACACCACACCAGAACACAGACAGAATTCTAGCTCCCGTCCTCTGAAGATGCCAGCCACAGAGACTGGCGAAACGTTAGGAAGAAAAACCTCCAGAACATGGCCAAACAGCCTGAAAAACCCACAACAACCATTGGATCCTGGCCGTGAAGGCCTTCAAGAACAAACTCATGATCTGTCCTTGAGGCAGCAAAGAAACAGTGAAAATTTTTAAAAAGGAGTACATTAAGACTCATTTAGCTGTTGTATTTTGAACTCAGAAGTTAATCTTCTAAAATGTATGTGAAAAATTGTTGCAGAAACATATGGAGGTAAACCCAGGAACTGCTTATTCTTGTAAGGATGCAGCTGGTTAATAATTGTCTGCATCGTGCCACTTTTTTTCAGTCAGCTGTAACAAAAACAGTGAATATTTAGTTTGCACATCATACAGTGTACCAGTGATAATTGTATGCATTATGCTGGCTTCTTTCTGTTTTCAGCAAAGAAGTGGCCATTTTTTGCAGCTTCTTGCTAGGCCTAGGCGATAGCTGTTTCAACACTCAACTCCTCAGTATCTTGGGATTTCTGTACTCAGAAGACAGTGCCCCTGCCTTTGCCGTCTTTAAATTCATTCAGGTAAGATTTGTTGCCAGAAGGCAGAGCCAGATGCATGCATGTGTGTATATTAATAGCTTGCAGGAATAACAATATACAGAAAATCATACAGCAGTTTTACAGTAATTACACATACAGTAGTTACTCAGATATAAAAGAAGTCCATATAAGATTGGAAGAAAACAAACCATCACCAGGCTTCAGTTGGATGCTGGGTATGGCAACATCGCCAAGGTGTCTCTGCTGTAGCATGTTTGCATAACCAAAATGTAGAAGTGTAGGCTACAATCCAGTGCAAATTTAGGATATTAATATTAATAAAAACAGTGGGATTTACTTCTGAGGGAACATGTAAATCCTTGTGTTGTTACAACATAACAATAATAAAAACCTGATAGATTAGTAGCCAATTTTAAATACATGAATACTCCTGTGGTCAATATAGAAAAGATTGGTTAGTACCCTTCTCCCTTGAACTGCATGGATCTGAGAAACATGGTTTGGGTTATAAGCAGGGTTTTTTTTCTCCAATCAATCTTCAATCAATACTGTACTATTTGTCTCCAGGAAGTAGCCTGTCAAAGGTGGATTTTAGGCTTACCTAAGGCCCCTGTTGTTGGCAGTGCAGTGGCCCCCAGTCTGATGGAGGCAGTCTGGCCTCTCTCCTCTCATGGCAGCTCCATGTGGCAACTGGGCTGGGTCCTGGGACATGCTGGGAGGCTGACGCAGGTCGGGGGAGTGATGTCTGCTAATCAATGGTTTATGCTTTGTAGTTACATTTGGGGGGGGGGCATAAGAGTTATACATGGATTTTGAACTACACGGGGGCCCAGTGCCCCTAACCCCAGCGCTGTTGAAGGGAGAAGTGTACTTGGAATTAAGTCCTACTGAGGTTAAGTCCCAGTATTTGGATTTTTGAGGGTCCAGTCCTATATGCACTTAATTTGGAGTGAGCTGCACTAACCTCCATTAAAGTGGGTATACAACTGAAGCTTCAATATCTTCTAGAAATGGAAAATTGGCATTTTATATCAACAAAAATTAAATAAAGAGTGGCACAGTGCATGAAATGGGATTGGTAGATGCAAAAAATCAATGAGTTGTTGCTCACCCCTCAAAATCTTATATTGAATTTCATTCTGCCTGTCAGTGAATGCACATTAAACAAATTGGGCACTGATCCAATAGATTCTGGTTCCATGGAAAGGTATTTGTTTGAAATGGGCAAATGTTGTAATAGAACAAGGTCAGTTAGAAAATGAACTTGGTCTGGGAAATTACCGTATTTTTCTGTTTATAAGACCAATGTATAAAATGACACCCCCCCTTTTCTAACCCCCAAATTTGAAAATTTGTACGATCGCACCCCTTTGGTCCTGAAGCCCTTTCATGGCTGCTTCAGGATCAAAGGGGTGCGAGTGTGCCACCCTTTCACAGTTGCTTTACCCTGTGGCTTCGCAAAAGGCAGGGAAAGCGGCTGCCTGCCGTGTATAAAACGACCCTCAATTTTTTGTCTAATTATTTAAGTAAAAAGTGTCATTTCATACACGGAAAAATACGGTATGCTGTGAAATTCAAAAGAGACTTAGAACGTCATTAGAACTGAAGAAAAACAAGAATAGAAGTATTGTGGTACTTTTATGACTAACATATTTATTTCAGAGCAAGCTTTTGTGGATTACAGCCTCCTTCAGACACAACCCTAACCTACAAAAGCTCATGTGGAAATGAATGTGTCAGATGTAAAGGTGGCACAGTACTTCTGTTTTATGTTTGTTTGTGCTGGAAATAGACTAAAGTGGCTACTCCCCTGATACCATTAAAACTGAATGTCATTGAAATTGAAAGGAATTGTTAGTAAACATTCATTCACCACTTCTTTGGCTTCTTTTTCAGTCTGTCTGTGCAGCCATCGCGTACTTCTACAGCAACTATCTGTTTCTTCAATGGCAGCTTCTGATTATGGCTGTTGTTGGGTTCTTTGGGACAATTTCGTTCTTCTCTGTCGAGTGGGCATCCCCAGCCTTTGTCGCCAAAAGAACGGATTACAGCAGCATTTGATGGGCATTTTCCTCAGCCAGGGACAATATTCACACAGTTACCTTCATGCACATACATACTTTACTTACTTTCTGGAAAGACTTGTTAGCATTTTAAATTACAGAATATGGAATGTCCAAACACCAAAGTTTTGAAAAAAAATTTTTTTGCTCTTTAACAACAAAGTGACAAGTAAATTCCATACTGCACTGTGCAAGAAAGAATGACAGTTGAGATGCAAAACACCCTTGTTGTTTTCTGCTACTCAGTGCCTGCCTTTCAGCTTCATCCGTTTTAACTGAGATTTCATTCTCATTTTTGCTTGTCTCTCTGTGACGCCTTGCAGGTACCAGCATTTTTTTTCTATGCATGAGAAGATTGTTTCCGCACAGTAGAATAAGCTGAAACACAATATCTGGAAAACCAATTCACTTCGTTGGTTTGTGTGGAAATCCATGGAAACATTTTTTTGAAATTTCAGGCCCTATTTTCTCAGATAAGTCTAATATCTTACATTTCAGTATGAAGTAAAACCAGTTTTTTTTAAAAAAGGAAACATATAGATTGGGAGATATTAACATAAGGGAATTAAGTATACTTACACAAAGTATTTTGCTAATTTAATGTGAAGTCTGAGGCAATGATTTAAGGTTGACAGTACTTGAAATCTCTCTATATATTCCCCTGTGTGCTCTGAGACTGTATTGTATTTTCTCACGATGATGTTCCTTATCATTATGTTTGCTGTTACAATGTTGTTTAGGAAGTGCATTCCAGAAGGCCCCAAAGACATCACTATAATGGTCCCACAAATATTTAGATATTTTAGTGGCCTTAGTGAATTTACTGTGGCCTCTCTTGTGCATAAAAATGCTTGAATGCACGGATACAGTAGCCGTCTTTGGTCATTCTCAAAATCCATCTTTCCCAACATGGCTAGAAAGGACAAAGTAATTTTTTCCATCCAGGCAGGGATGAACCTGAAGAGGAGAGGACCAGTCTTATATGTGCAAGCTCTGCCTGTAAGCAAGAATCATGGAAAATGTGGGTTCTTGATTATGTGTGGAGCTTATACATCGGCAGGAGCCTCATTTCCGACTTGCCCCTTTTCATGTCGAGTAATCAGTGAAGAAAGGTGCAGGGTTGGCTGCCCTTTCTAAACCTGTTGACCAAGATAGATCGGAGAATGACCTATATGGATGCATAAAATAAGAAAAGTAGCTTGCTGGATTTTGGGCTCATTTACTTCAGTTAATTTATTGTTAACAGCTTTGGGAGAAAATGACCTCTGTAATCTGCCAGTTTTTAAAAATACACACCTTTTAAATACATTTTTAGAATAAGAGATTACATCACAAATTTAGTCTTGTTACGACCCCAAGGAAGAATGCTGTTAAAGGCGACGACAACGATGTTGGGGCCATTTAAAATGTTACGGATTTGCTATCACCTGGTTACAGTGCTGCAGTCCTATACAAGTCTACTTGAAATAAACCTCCCTGATTTTGTGGGCTTTATTGTCAGTTGAGGGGTATAGAGGTGCAACCTAAATGTTGGAGAATGTGTGGGAATCAGTACAGTCCTATACGTGCCTCCAGAAAAAGAGTTGACAGAGCTGGCTCCCAGGTGAGTAGTGGTTTGCACCCTGAGTTTACACAGGATTTCATATAAACAATACCTCGAGGGCACACAGGAGAGGAGCCACAGCATGTCTGCTCCTTAGAGGGTTAGGAAAGAAAGCAAATGAGACTGAGAGTCAGACCCTGAGAATGGCCACCTTTTAACAGATACAGGAGGAAGTAGAGGTCAGACCCCATGTTGCAGAATCACAGGATTTCTAAAATGAGAGGTTTCTGCTTGGTTTTCTCAGTACAGAAGTGGTTGAGACCAGCTCTAAAGGAGCATAAATTTAGTTCCGTCTTGCTGTTAATATTCATCTGCACCGATGTGATGAGTAGTCCTAGGAAAATATGAAAATGCAGATACATGTCTGGCATCCTGTTTTGTGGAATTTCTCTAATACTCTTTTTTACAGAAGGAAATGCTGCAGAACGTGCATTTTTAAATGCACAATAAAGGGACAGAATTATTGAACATAAATAAAATGTCAGTTCAATAGTGAATACATACCATTGCCTTTACCTGGAGTCGTTAATTCCTGCTAGAATAGACCCATTGAATCTGCTGCTGAATGGTGAGCTAACACTTAAATGTATCCTGTATGTTCAGTGAGTCTGCCCTAGTTGGGACTAGCAGTTGGATTGAGGTCCTATGTATGGATTATGTATCCCAAGTAGCAGCAGTGGTAATAATCACTGAATAATGTTTGCTTAGTGCACTATGATAGCTAAAAATGGGGCTCCGAGGAGGCATTTTACCTCTTTAAGTACTCTAGGCAAGCGTTACAGAATTCCTGTCTCCCCTCTGGTTGGCAGCTGCTGTAGGCGAAATTGAAGAGGATTCAGACCAGAAGAGTGACAGTCAGCAAGACAGTTCTCATTGATGGCAAACTGTTTGGTTAGATGTGACAGAAACCTGTTCTGTAAAGCACTTGTCTTGTGGTGCTGAGGAGAAAGCAAGACCATTCAAGCATCCAACATTTATTCCATGGGGGGAAGATGGAGGAGAGTAAGCCAGTAAGGCTGCTTTGTAACCCCTCTATACTAGCTGGACGTCATTAGCAGCACAAGCCCTATAGCATGTAAACATTTACCCGTAAAAGTTAGCATGCTTTATAAGTGCTGATTCACTGTTGAGTTTGGGAACTAATGTTGTTTGTTTTTTATAGCAGGATTCCAAAGGACAAAAACACTAAATAGTAGGAGTGGCAACAAGTTTGGGGGGGGGGGGAACATTACCAGCTTTTTACCCAGAGGAATCTAGATTTTTAGGATGGGGGGGGGGGCTTGCTGGGTAAAAGAACTGCCAAGAAGCAGTGAACCAAATAAAGGGGAAAAAACAAATAGGGAACTGGTCTCACCAGGGACTGCAATTCTCAGAGGGAAGAGACACAGCTGCCCACAGTCAAAGCCTGGGACATCTTTCTAAGCAAGCAAAGAAAAACCCTCAGCTGGGAAGGAGCATTGTCTCTGCCATCAAAAGGCAATTTACTTGGGCAGCTACATATTCGTTGCATAAATTTGGCAAGGCGTTATGATTTCCAATCATGTAATGGCTCCTCCAGTTTTGTTGTCATATTTGTTTTGTCATTGATGGTTTTTAAGAGCCTTCTTTTAATTTGCAATTTAAAAAAATGTTTTCAGTTATATGACACTGATAAGGGAAAATGTGGAGCATAGATTGGCTTCATTTCTTTTTGTGATTACAGCCATCTAAATAAAAATGGAATTACAGCTCAATGAATACAGTTTGCAAATGTGTTGAGAAATCTGGGGGCTTAAATGTGTCAGATCAATTATATGCAAAATTCCTTGCTTCTTCTTCGTGGCCTCTGTGAATGCACACTAATGGGTTAAATCTGCGCATGCGCAGAGGCCTCGGAATATTCTAGAACAAAAGTAACCGTTCAGGACCTCCCCCCAAGCCCTCGTGGTCCGCCCGCCCTAACGGTTACCTCTATTCCTTTTTTTCCGCTGCTGCAGTAAGGTCTCGGTATCTAGAGCTCTTCGCGCGGGAATCGGAACATTTCTTCTCGTTTCTTCTCGTTTTTTCGCCTAACCGTTCGTATTGCTGTTCCCTGTTATATATTTTAAAAAAAAAAAATTCGTTGTACTTTGCCTTCCCAGTTTTTCCCCCCCCCCCCTGTTTTCCCCTTTTTCCCGCCTTTTATGGCACCTAAAGTCTCCTTCAAAAGCTGCGCTTCTTGTCAAAAGAAGATTCCGTCTACTGACGGACATCAGCTTTGCCTTTTTTGTCTCGGTGACACTCATATCCCCCAATCCTGTCACCATTGTAAAAAATTTACCAGACAAGCGCTGAAACTTAGAGATCTTCGTCTCCGCGCCGCTCTGTGGGAAAAGTCCCTTCAACCTCCCGGAATGGATAATAAATCCACTTCCTCGACCACTGAGATGCCTGCCTTATCCCCCAAGGCCAAACCCCTGAAATCCAAGATTACTTCTCTTCAGACCAAACCCAAAACCAAGTCATCATCGTCAAAATCAAAAAAATCTCCTTCTCCTCAAATACAACAATTGACACCCCAACCACCGTCTACTCGAGCGGCACCGCTGGTCGAATCTTCCAGGGAGGACTCCCCTCCCATTCGAAGGGATCGGTCCCCTTCAACTCCTCCGGTGCACATCGACGCGGCACCATCGGAGGGACCATCTCGAGAATCCTCGGTGCCCATGACTCCTGGGTCACCTATGCCTTCTGATTCTGGATCGGCCTCGCCATTGCCAGATCCATCGCCACCCAAAAAGAAGAAGGCAAAAACTAAGCACATCGTGCCGGCCGTAGGAGATTCCCGGTCCTCGAGGTACTCGGGACCGAAGGTCTCCAAGCTCCATGGGGTTCGAAAGCATCGCCCCAAGCACAAGAAGAGCCGAGCACTTCCCGAGGATTGGCCGCCGTTTCCATACAGTAGGAAACAGATCGGCCGTTGGCATAAACAAATGGAAAAACTTTACGATCCCCGTCTTCTGTACGGGTTCGACTCTTCGGCTTCGGACTCCTCCTCGTCCTCCGATACCACCTCTTCAGGGGACGATTCCTCCCCCTCTGACTTTGACCCAAACGGTACCGACCGTAAACGACGCCGTCGGGTTCGAACACCGACGGTACCGGCAGCTCATACCAAACATACCAAGTCTTTAACGAGAGCGCTGAAGCGTCTCAAGACTATCGATACCACGCAACACTCCAAGCGTCGGGACCGGGGTTCCACTACACACGGTACCGAGCCTTCCGGTACCGTGCCACGACGCCGGCATAAGGACTTTCTTGCTGACCCTCCCAAACTAAAAAGACCAGAGAAATGCCGTCGAGACCGGTCCCCTGTTTCGAACTCGGATGCTTCCTCGGTATCGGCGGTACATGGTACCGTACACGATACCAAGCGAAAAAAACCATCTATTTCCAAAACTCTGCAAACTACTAAACCCTCTTGCTATTCACGGGATGATCTCCAGTCCTCCATCGATTCTTCAGGCACGCAGAGTGAGTCTGACTCCTCGGACCCCTCGTTCCGTGAATCTCCTCCTAACGCCAATACACCAGACTCCGAAATCGATGATAACAATCCGACCTCTCCAGCGGCTGATTTCGCATCCTATTCAGATATGATTCGCCGCATTGCTACTGCTTTGGACCTTTCAGTGCACCAACCACCTCAGATTGCCACTGATAAGGTATATGAGGACATAGACGAGGATCAGAACCCTCCCTTACGTATGTCATTTATTCCATCACTCCTTCGCATCACTAAACAATCATGGGACAAACCGTGCTCCGTACTGCAGATGTCCCGTAGGGTTGAAAACCTTTACAAGATTCACGGCACGGAACTAGATTTTTTGACGAAACATCCTCCTCCCAACTCATTGGTGGTTGATGTCACTCAGACTAGATCTAGAGGAAGCGCTAATGCTGCTCCTACCAACAAGGAGGGCAGGAGAATGGACATTTTGGGCCGTCGTGCCTACTCATTTGCTTCCTTCACACTTAGGGCTGCAAACTACATGGCCGCGATGGCTGCGTACCACAAGCACCTATGGAACCGTGCCCTTCCGTCCCTGCAGACGGCTCCGGCTGAGCTAAAACCTAGAGGTTTATCGCTCCACCAAGAAGCCATGGCTCTAGCCAGACAAGAACGGGTGACGGCCAGACACATTATAGAGGCAGCCTCTCGTAGCTTGATGACCGGAGTGGCCATTCGCCGCCATGCATGGCTCAGGTCTGCCAATATCAACGAGGATTCAAAGACCAGGATTTTGGACTTACCTTTTGATGGCACCGGTCTGTTCGACCCTAAAACCGACGACATTCTGGAGGGTCTGCAGAAGGCAAAAAAGACAGCACGCGCTTACTCTTCACAGCCATTTTATAAACAAAGATTCCCTTGGAAACGTCAACCATCTTACCAATCATCTTATCAACCTTACAAACAGTATCAAAATAAACAAAGATTCTACCCCTCACAATATACTTACCCGGCTCGACAACAAGACCAGCGCCGTCGCACTCGTCAACCCTTCAGGAAACCTGACCGAAAGGCCAAGCAGGGCTTTTGACTCCAATCTCTCGCCTACCTTTGGTCTGTCCACACGTTATTCCACCCGTCTAGCACCCTTTCTTCAAAATTGGCTTCTTATTACTACCGACAAATGGGTACTCACCATAGTCGCCCGGGGATACGCGATAGAGTTTCTCGAACTCCCTCCTCCACGAGTCGTCTTCACTCCTCCTTCTGCCGCCCTAAGAAAAGAAATCAAACTACTTCTTCAAAAATTGGCCATTTTTCAAGTTTCCCCACACCCAGGGGACCCAGGCTTCTTTTCAAGATACTTTTTGGTTCCAAAAAAGGACGACTCCTTCCGCCCCATTCTGGACCTCCGGGACCTAAACCTGTTCATCACTTACCGGCGCTTCCGGATGACTACCTTAGAACGCATCCTTCCACTGCTTCATCGCGGAGACTGGTTCGTCGTGGTCGACCTCAGCGACGCCTATTTCCACATTTCCATCAGACCAGAGCATCGAAAATACTTACGTTTTTCTCTTGGCTCCGCCTGTTTCGAGTTTGCGGCCCTACCTTTCGGACTGTCCACGGCCCCCCGCGTCTTCACAAAATGCATGGCACCCGTAGCGGCGTTCCTCCGCACAAGGGGCATCGCGGTGTATCCGTACATCGACGACTGGCTCCTCGTAGCCCCCTCAAAACATCTGGCAGAACTACACACCAACACTACCCTGTCACTCCTGAGGAGTCTGGGCCTTCAAGTGAACTACAAGAAGTCAATGTTGAGCCCGTCTCAGGTCGCAAACTACATAGGCGCAGTCCTCGACACAAGAAAAGCAAGGGCCTTTCTGCCACAGGACCGTGCAATCAAGATAGGCGCCCTCATCAAACACTTCACGCCCCTACGATCTGTCACGGCCCATCAAGCTCAAAGGCTCCTGGGCCTCATGGCCTCCACCACGTCCGTCATACCGCATGCCAGACTGAAGATGAGGTCGCTTCAGGCCTGGTTTCTCTCCCTATTCAATCCCATGGTAGATTCTCCCAGGATGCGCCTCCAAGTCTCCATCGAACTCGCGCAACAACTCCACTGGTGGACCAACCCTTACAACCTCTTCATGGGTCGCCCTTTCGCCCCACTCACACTGACTTCACGGGTCACCACCGACGCGAGCCCAACGGGTTGGGGCGCTCATTGCGACGGCATTCAAGTCCATGCTTGATGGTCTCAACGAGAACAACGGCTACATATCAACAATCTAGAGCTGCTGGCGATCTTCAAAGCCTGCCGATCCTTTCTCCCCATCATCTCAGGCACGGCAGTACAGATTGTCACGGACAACACCACAGCTGCCTTTTACATCAACAAACAAGGGGGCACTCACTCCCCCCCTCTGTTGTATCTGACCGTACAGTTTTGGGAGTGGTGCCTGGAAAACCACATTTTCCCTTCGGCGATTTACATTTCCACCCACGAAAATGCCTGGGCGGATCGCCTCAGCAGGACGAGTGCAACCATGCACGAGTGGACACTAGATCAGGAGGTGTTCCTTCTGATCTGCAGGAAGTGGGGATTTCCAACAGTAGATGCTTTCGCCACTCAGGACAACGCCAAGTGTGCGATTTACTTCTCCAGAGCAGGTCGGGGAGCCGGATCCCACGGCGACGCTCTTATGCTCCAGTGGAACGATCATCTGTTCTACATGTTTCCACCTTTTCCTCTACTGCTCCGGACCATTGTCAAAATACAACAGGACAATGCAGATGTAGTGCTGGTGGCACCCAGCTGGCCCCGTCAACCGTGGTTCACGATGCTGACGACGATGGCTGTGGACTCCATGAGACTTCCGTCTCTTCCACGCCTTCTCTCTCAACACGACGGAGCCACGTACCATCCGGATATCCTCTCCCTGCACCTCACTGCATGGAGAATCATTCCACAGTGACCACCATCATCTCTCACTGCTGGAAACCTTCCACTAAGACTCTTTATAGTAACAAGTGGATCGCCTTCCAAAAGTATACTGCTCCACGAAACTTACCTGTCTCGCCGACCTCTTTGGAGGCGGTTCTAGAATTTCTGTCTTACCTCTTCGATAAGAATTTGGCACTCTCTACCCTGAAAGTCTACCTCTCAGCGATTATTGCCCATCAACCTCCTGACTCGGAGGGCGCCCTCCTCTTTAGACATCCTACAGTAAAGAGGTTTTTGCGTGGAGTGGCCCACCTACACCCTCCTCGAATAACGCCTGTTCCCCAATGGTCGTTACATACTGTCCTCAATTGTTTGACACGTCCTCCATTTGAACCACTCGCCACGACCTCAGCGCGTTTGTTCACCTTCAAGGTTCTCTTCTTGGTGGCAATAACGTCGGCCAGGAGGGCTTCTGAGCTCGCCGCACTGCGGGTGGACCCACCTTTCCTTCAGTTTTTCTCGGATAAGGTGACGTTGTACCCAGATGTTTCGTTTCTCCCTAAGGTTTGCTCCAGTTTTCATGTGCGTCAACCCATTATACTGCCTACCTTTTTCCCTCAACCGTCGACTCCTGTTGAGAAGAATTTACACCTGCTTGATGTTCGCAGGGCGTTATCCTTCTATGTTCAGCGGACTGCACCGTTTCGCCAGTCCAAACGACTCTTTGTCTCAACACATTTGCCGCACAAGGGTCATCAAGTGTCTTCCCAAACCATTTCAAAGTGGATTGTACAGACTATACGCTTGGCTTATGAACTAGCACGGAAGCCTCTTCCGGACGCTGTCAAGGCCCATTCAACGAGGGCTGTTGCCACCTCTACTGCATTTCTGCGAGGTGTGCCACTTCACGACATATGCAAGGCTGCGACTTGGTCCACGCCTTCCACATTTGCGTCTCATTACAGGCTGGACGTTCGTGCAAAGGAGGATGCTAGGTTTGGACGTGCGGTTCTTGCTGCTGTACTGCCGTGACGTCCCTCCACCTTTCAAAGGTAAGCTTGTTAATCACCCATTAGTGTGCATTCACAGAGGCCACGAAGAAGAAAGAGAGGTTACTTACCTGTAACTTTGGTTCTTCGAGTGGTCCTCTGTGAATTCACACTTCCCGCCCGTCCTCCCCTCTTTCCGTCACGTCTGTCTCTACTTAGAGCAGCAGCGGAATTTGGGAACTGAGGTAACCGTTAGGGCGGGCGGACCACGAGGGCTTGGGGGGAGGTCCTGAACGGTTACTTTTGTTCTAGAATATTCCGAGGCCTCTGCGCATGCGCAGATTTAACCCATTAGTGTGAATTCACAGAGGACCACTCGAAGAACCAAAGTTACAGGTAAGTAACCTCTCTTTTATCTGGCATCAGTCTTGGAGAGTAATTATGTCTGTGTTCCTAGTAATTGGTTTCACTAATAGTTCATCTCCGTATAATGCAGGCAGCCTTCAGTCCATATAATGCTTGGACTGGAGCTGCTATGGCCATACTGGCTGAGTTGTGCTCCAGTACATCTAAAAGGCACCAGACTGAGGTTGGCTGCTCTAAACTGATAGCAATCCTCATGTAGGGATGGGTGCATCGTGCTTCATACAGTTTTGTATGAAGCATGGCACTACAGGTGGTGCTGAGTTCCATCTCCCTCCCCCAGGCCAGTTGGTCCACTTACTGGATTCCTCATGCTGCTGGGATCCTTCTTTCGCAGTGGCACTCTAATCCAGGGAGGAGCCCAGCCAGCCTTTCCCCGCCTCCTCAGGCAGCCAACCATCCTGGAGAAGCAGGACAGGGAGTCTCCCTGCATATCTGATGAGTGGTAGGTTGCCTGGGGAGACGGGAAAAGGCTGGCTGGGCTCCTGCCTGGATTGGAGTGCCGCTGCCAAAGAAGGACCCCAGCAGTATGCGTAGCCCAGTAAGTGGACCAGCTGGCCTGCGAGGAGGGAGATAGAACTCAGCACCACCTGTGGTGCCATGCTTTATGCTTTGTATGAAGCTGTACGAAGCACAAAGCACCCATCTCTACTTATTGTTAAGCTACTTTACAAAAATGGGGAGGAGGGTGCAAATGTCCACAAGGTGAAAGTAGTAAAATGATTTAGACTTACCTTTGTAGCAGAGGAAGAGCTGTCTAGACATATAGTTCTACAACAAAATGGGTAGAAGTTAAAAACAAACTACTAACCTTTATTAAGAAGGTTATATTCAGGGTAGAAATACTTAAACCTTAATCCTAACTAGATAGACCAGAGGGCACATAGAAGAGCAACATCATATCTGCTCCTTAGAGGATCAGGAAAGAAAGGAAATGAGACGGATAGTCAGACCCTGAGATTGTCAGTCTAACAAACAGATACAGGAGGACGTAGAGGTCAAGAGAGTCAAAGACAGACACCCTCTGGCTTCCCTAATGCCAAATGCCACTTGTCATATGGACTGGATAGGTGCTAAGAAGTGATGCCAATGCTTGGAGGATATCAGGCCAATGGGATACAAAGGACACTCAGGAGACACATAAAACACCATTAATTCATTCAAAAACTGCATTGTCCATATAATCTATCCTGTTCAGGCAGGCTTATGTGTAATTATAGTCTGTATGTTACTTATGATTGCAGATGCATTATAAAAAAAATGGAAACATCTTTCCGACATCTGACAATTCCTCCTTCCGATTCCCTTCCTCTTAGGGTAGGGATTGACACCCCTCACCCGAGATGTTGTCTCTTGAATAGATGACAGGCCAAAGTCAACAGCTACTGTCTTCCCAGCACACAAGTGCCTGTTGAGACAGTCTCTGTCAGGAGTAAAGACAGCAACCTGACATGTATTTTTTTCAATCAAGACATGTTTCATTGACCTTATCAAACAATAGCCATTTATTCTTTCCCAAGCTCCTACAATAAGAATTCTTGATTTACATACAATTCACACTATTGGTTCAATGGGGAGTAAACCTTCTGGGCAGTGCAGGAGTGAAATGCTGCTAGAGTAGATCATAACTGTTCTGAAACCACAGTTCTGAAACACTCCATAACTCGTCTTATTTTGTAAACGTCAAAATCGTAACCATTGTTCTGTGAGCCCTCCCTACCAAGTATCCTAACTTAGCTGATCAAGACTATCCCTATATATGTGACACAATTTGTTATGCTTCAAATTGACATCTGCTGCCACACTGGCACTGCTCATCCTTGCACGTATTCTGATGGAGTTTTATCTACTAGAGCCATGTGGCTCCATCTATTTCTTCTTTCTTCCATTCCAAAGCCCATTGAAAAAAATGACCTGCACCATTCAGATAAGCTGGAGCCAAAACAACAGTAAACAAAACAAGCAAATGCTGCTGTTGCCAAGAGCGTTCTTGTTAACATGGGTAAATTTAGCCAAAACTGAGATAGCTTTGGCAGCAAGAATAGTAGTGCCCTGACTAAAGAAAGTAACACTGGATTTGACTAATCTGTGA
The DNA here is from genome assembly GCA_037013535.1 of Intellagama lesueurii. Taxonomy (NCBI): domain Eukaryota; kingdom Metazoa; phylum Chordata; class Lepidosauria; order Squamata; family Agamidae; genus Intellagama; species Intellagama lesueurii. The sequence goes on from JBAJHW010000002.1 coordinate 184,109,398, forward strand.
GGAGTCCTTTTTCTCTTCTTGCTAATAGCAGTGCAAGCATACTAGAAATGAAACAGCTAGCTGTTTACAAAATTAATTGAATGTAGTGGTGGTTGTGGGTTTTTCGGGCTGTTTGGCTGTGTTCTAGAGGTACCGAACATGGCCAAACAGCCCGAAAAACCCACAACACCTATCGGATGCCGTCCGCAAAAGACTTCAAGAACAAATTAATTGAATTTAGTTTGTTTGCCAAACAATTGTATGGTTTTTTTTAAAAAAAGTGGAGAAGTGCACATTGTGGGACTGCCCCCCCCCAGCTGTGAGAGTTAGATCACCGCTCAGAAAGTGCTGACTGGATTCCCTTCCCACAGCTCACCTGTGGACTGAGGCACTGGTGAGGGGGAGTTAGACAGCACCCTCGAGGCCGCAGGTCTGGCCATGGTGGGACTTGGACTTAAGGAGGAGGGGGAAACGGGAGAGGAGGACTGTTGGGCGGGTGCTGTGGACTGGAAAGCATGTGAGGCCCAGGAGGTGCTGCCACTGGTGGGGAAGTCAAAGGCTAGATGGGAAATGGCCAGCAGACATGATCCTGAGTTGTCCGTATTCAAAAGTGGTTTACTATTTGCACCTTCTGTGAGGTTCTAACAAGAGTTACTGCTCTTGTCTGTGAAAGATCCTCCGCCAGTGGCACTTTCCACTTACCGTTGCAGCTGAGTAGCTGCCCTTCAAGAATTTCTCCACTGCCATCACCATTGGAGCTATCCATTCTCTTCTGTGAATGTAATCATTAATTCCTGTAGAGGATGAATGTTTTGACCATTCAGTTTGGGTGATTCTGTTAAGAGTCTGGACTCTCAATGGTATTGCTTTCAGTTTCCCTAGTGCACTTGAAACTTTTCAGTGTGTTAAGATGTGCATCCAAGAGAGAGTAATTTAAGATACGTAGATAACTCCATATTACTGGCAGGAAACTGCAATGACTTGAAATGACTACTGATGAAATTTAAAGTGCAAATATAGGATGATAATAGATTACTAAAATGATAGAATATTATGACTGTAGAAGAATTATGTAACTTTAAAGTTGACAATGAAGAAACTGGAACTGGTTGAAAAAATCCCTATAACTTTGTTCAATTAGCAAACCAAATGGCGATTACAACCAAGAAATCAAAAAAACTAAGACTTGGAAGGCAGAGGTGAAGGAACTAGAAAAGATCCTTGAGGATACATTTCTGAAGATCACGGCCAGGACCCATTTATATCACACTATTCCCAACTGCTCTGTACAGATGTGAAAGCTGGACAGTGAAGGAAGCTGACAAGAAAAGAAAATCATTTGAAATGTGGTGTTGGAGGAGAGTTTTATACATAATATGGACTGCCAAAAAGACAATTAATAGGTTTTAGATTGGTGATTTCCCAGCTTTGAATCCCCAGACATTTGTGGACTGCAGCTCCCAGAAATCCTGGCCAGAACAGCTAGTGGTGAAGGCTTCTGGGAGTTTTTGTCCAAGAACATTTGGAGACCCAAGGTTGGGAACCACTGTTCTAGATGAACTCAAAATGGAACTCCCATAAGAAGCTAAAATGGCTAAACTGGACTGTTGCATTTTTGACTTTGTGGAAAGATGATAATGCTAGGAGAAGTTGAAAATATTATGAAAAGAGGAAGAAGACTCAACATGAGCTGGATTGAATTTATGAAGAAAGTCATGGCCTTTGATTTGTAAAACCTGTGCAGAGATGATAATAATAGAGTCATTTGTAAGTTAGTCTTTAATTAATATGGCCCACATAAGTTGGCAGTGACTTGACAGCATTTTGCTTCCATACTTAATTGTCTTAGCTCCGTATTAGACAGAATGATGGATATGTCCTCTTCCGTTTCCTTGAAAGATTTAAAAGGTCAGGAAGGATATCTAGATTGTGTTCTAAAAATGCTGGTCCTGAAGTATGGCTGTATCCGGTTCACTATTTAAAGGAACCCAAAGGGTCTGAGATGATAGATCTGAAATTAGCTTTTTGTGGTAGGAGGGGTTCCCACAAGTCACAGGAGATTAGATGTGAAGTGCCACTACCAAGATGTATAAGAGTGCTGCCCTGCCCCTCCCCCCTCCTCCCATTAAGTAATAATCAGGAATCTTGTTTAATATTCAGATTTCTTGGCATGCTGAATCTCATTATTCAAAATAAATGACTTTGCATTTAAAAAAGGATAAATGAGAATATTTGTACTCTTTACAAAGGGCATTTGGTCTTCAGTGTTATCTCTCAGTATGGGGAAAAATTGGTTACTGCTTTAAATAGCAAATTTCTCATGCTGTCATATTAAAAGGAAATTGCCATTTATGAAAGTCATTTCTTCAAATTAACTTCAGTTATGCCACCACTAGCATCCACCACCACCATCTTAGAACTGCAGAGCTGGAAGGGACTATGGATCAGTAACTCCAGCCCATGTCAGGGAGGCACAGTGGGGAATCGAACTCCCAACCTCTGTCCTTAAACTACTGAGCTATCCAGCAGATCTATTCCATGCAATGCTTTCTTGGTTCTTTTGAATGATTGTAGTGTTTTAAGTTTACTATAAATGTTCTAACATGACAATAACAGATCTATCTCCACAAATACATTACACCACTAAATCCTCAAACAGTGTGGGGCAAACATGGAGAAATCCCTTTCTTTTCTAATTATAATCATAATTACGTGCCATCAAGTCAATTCTGACTGATGGTGGCTTTGCCAGGTTTTCCTAGGTATAAAGTACTCAGAAGTGTTTTATCAGCCCCTTCTGCTGGTGGCATTCTGAGACTGTGGAGCTTGCCTAAGGCTGAGAATGTAGAAGTATAACACAGGATTGCCCAGCTAGGACTACAAGATATAGAACTAGGTCAGCTCTCCCCCCCCCCACTTCTCCTCCTTTGGGGAATGAGCCTTCCAGCGGAGTCAGAACCATAACTAGCAATTTTGGCACCTGAGGCAAACAGCACAAAATGCATCCCCAAATCCACTTTGTAATTCATGATGTGGGGATCGTACAAGTAGTCATTATAGCATGGAACACCCTGCCAGCATCTCCTGTCCCTCACAGGAGATCAACAGCACTGTCTCGGCTACAAAAGCAAATAAAACATGTTATATATTAGGTCTGTACACTGCATATATTAATACGTGGTCCTTCTGTGGTGTTTGGGCCAGAGGCCTGGTCTGTGGAATGCCCGGTAGGCTCATCTTCTGCTGCCTCAGCAGGGCCTGGAATGTTTTCTTCTACCCTCTCCCCCCACCCCACCCCCCGGCAGCCTGGCCCTCTGGCTGTGCAGACTCAACAATGAGCGGAAGCAGACCGTGCTGTCAGACCAGTCTTGGATGCTTTGGGGGAAATGCACATCCTTTATATTTTGGTGCTCTGGGACAAGGCCCTGGTTGCTCCACCCTAGCAGAGTATTTATTCTGCACTTACATGGTAAATGGAAATGCTTTGCCTCTTTCAGGTCCAGCACTTATCCCATTCTCAGATCCCACTCTGCTTGTAATCAGGACTCTGGCTGCCATCCTGTTGTGCAGTTACCCAAACAATGTAACTTTTAGACACAAATGGCCGTAAGTCAAGAAATCTCTGTAGGCATTAACGGTTGCACACTGAGTTGCATGGTTCAATATACAACAGCGTTCTACAAAAAATTCTTAACTTACGGTAATTCACTTCCAAACGTTATGCTGTTCGCACAACAGGATTTCAGCATAGAGGACAAAACAAAATATAATTCATTAGGAACCACTGATAATCATGCCAGTCTTCAAGTCAATGGTCTTTCTATCCTGGTACTGTAAATACTCAGAAGAATACTCTTAATCCTTGTCTCTTGGATAAACTAACCTAGAGACACATACAACCCAGTATGATTTGCTCTAAACGTGATGTGTTCAGCAACTTCTTAGCTGCTAAACTAAAGGTGGACATTGTAATCAAAATGATGTATTGATCACATTGATGAGAGCTTGTGAAGGAGCAGTAGACCCAAAGGAGAAAGAACAGAGTGAGCCGTCCCCTCAGCTAGAGACATCTGAGCAGGAGAGAGATATAGAAGTAGGGAAGACAATAGAAAGTGAGGAGTTGAATGTGGAGGAAGGGAAAAGAAGGGGATCAAAGGGGAAAGAGGAGAAGATTGAAATCTGTCTGGTGGAAGAGAGAGGGAGAAGGGGAGGAGGAGTTAATTTTGCCCGTGTGGGAGGAGGATATAGGGGAGCAAAGTGGGAGGAGACAGTTCAGTGTACCAAGGAGGGAGAAAAAGAAGGAAGGGGAGGAAAAAGAGGGGAGAAAAGAGAATACGAATATGATAGAATGCACGGGTTGTTGGAGGACTTCCCTAATTTGAAGGTAGGAGGGTTGTTACCTGACCCGGACAAGTCTAAAGAAAAGGGGACATCGGCAGAAGCTCTAGAATGGACGGTTGTGGTCTTTCCGCGGGGACAAGGTCACTCGAGGAAGGTGATTCGGCCAGACCCTCCCTTCAACCATACACTGCCAGAGGGAGATTGGGCCAGACACCCTTGTTGTGGGGACAATATGCGCGGTCCGGAGTGCTCCGCTGAGGAAGCCCACTGATCGGGAACGCTTTGGGCCAGCCCCTCAATGAATCTTGTCAATTTCCAGACAGAGTTATTGTCCTCACAATTTGGACAGTTACCAGATCTCAGTTGTTTTGAACCAATAGAAGTTGTTGTAGACTCACCTAATGTTAAACTAAATAAATCTGTTAACGTTCAAAAAGAGACTCAGTCGTCATTTCCCGCCAAAAAGGAGGAACTGCTTCAGATCTTTAACAAACCCAATCACAGAGCTACAGTAATGAACATTTGTAACCATGTACCTTCAATGGACAGCCCACATAACCTGGAGGAACATGAAGAACAAGACTGAGCCAAAGGTTAAAAATAACCTTTTGAGCAAGTATGAATTCAGGTTGTTAAAATAAAGGAGTCTTATCCAGAATATATCACGTCTTTGGGCAGAACAAGCTGCCTCATTTGGCAGGTCCCAGTGTTGTGGAAGAGGCATTTCTAGTGGGTTGCTGCCTATCCCCTAACCTAGCCCACTGTTCTCAGGTAGGGTGGAAGATGCTGTCCCACCACAGTGTTGAAGTAAGATTCAACCATTGTTCTGTAGTTGGGAAACAAGGTGGGCACCTCTGGTCTTTTCCATCAATCAACAAAATGCCCTGGCCTGGATTTTCACTAGTGGCATTTGAGAAAACCTCAGCATGCTCATGAAGAAATGTTCACATTTAGCACAAGGCAGGAGAAAGGACTTGCACTGCTGCTCCTACCCCGGTACTGAAACTCAACATTTGAAATGAAATTAAATGAATAAATATCCAGAATAAGAGCAGGGAACATATGGCCCTTGTGATGTTGTTAGACTACAGAGCCCATCTGTAAGAAACTTAAAAGTTGTTTCCATCTGGACTGAGACCTAGCAGATGGAAGAGGATGACTGTATCAGCTGGAAGAAATGGTGGTTCCCATGAGAAATACACCTGTGTTACCTGGGAAAAGAAGGTAAGACAAGGTCAATTTGAGCAGCTTGGCAGACAGAGCCTAATTACCAATTAGCTTCAGCTAGGTTCCTTCAGAGCTCTGGTGGGCTGTGTGAGATTGCTTGTACTCTAGCACCGTGGTCCCCAACCTTGGGCCTCCAGATGTTCTTGGACTACAACTCCCAGAAGCCTCCACCACCACTGCTGGCCAGGATTTCTGGGAGTTGAAGTCCAAGAACATCTGGAGGCCCAAGGTTGGGGACCACTGCGCAGATTCTGAGAAAACTGCATTGGGATTAGCTGTTGTGTTTCATCCTTGTGGCTGAGGCTTAAAGTATAAAAGTAGTCCAAGAAAAAGAAAAAGTAAAGAGTGTGGTCTTTGTACACGATCCAAGGGCAAAGGTGGGCGATCTCTTTATTAGACTACTGAAAAATCACAAACCTAAGCTAGCTCTTGATTCTGTGGATGTCTTCATCAGACGGGGGTTGGTGCAGAAGAAACATGAACGTTCCAAAAAACATGGGCCCAGCAGGGTTGGTTTGGGCTCTCAAGGAAGGTGGTAACTGGGCTTCCTGACCACAGGGGTGGGTAGCAACTGCCAAAAGGCTAAGGGGCTTCCCCTGCTTGGCCTGGGCTAGGCTTTGATCCTGTGTGGCCACCAAAAAGTTCTTTGCACCCTCTCTTTTTTTTTTTACAGCTGGCCATGCTGACTGGTGCTGGTCAAGAGTTCCCAGCTGAATAACACCTGAAGGGCCACACATTCCCCACCAGTGGTGTTGACAGTCTTACAGCTGAAGTATGCAATGGTTGGCATTGACAGATGGGTTGCCAGGATTAGTCTTGATTGAACATTCGTCACATAATAAGGGATGGTTCTTTTTTTATCCTGACAGGAGCCAGATAAGTAAGTACTATTTAATAGCCTCTCTCCAATTGTGCTTTTAGTGCTAAGTCAGCAAAGATAGTGAATAAAGGAATAAACCCCTTCATTCTCAGCTTTTGGGAGTTCAACATGCAAAGGTATTGTTTTGAGACACATCATGTTGTCTGCTCTTGGATGGACCCCTTGCTAATAAGTAGAGAGACTTTTCTCGTGGCAGTCAGTTGGATCAGATGATCTCTGAAGTCAGCTTTCAGATGCTTATTATCCTCAGCAGAAGAGAGCATGATGGAATAGCACATTCTATTTACATGTAACTTACCCATTCATTGATAACTCTTTTGGTTCATTAGTTGCTTATTTTGGTCCAAGTTTTTATGCTGATACTCATTCTTTCACGTGGCAACAAGTTCTGCGGATCAGCTGTATGCTACCTGGTTCAATTTATTTGATTTTATTTTACTTTTTGCATCCTTTAATTTACACCGTCTCACAGGAAACTGCTTGTCCCTGGTGCCATTTTCCTACTTTTTGACGATTTCATACCATCTGTTCCACCTCTAACCTCTCCAGCATCCCAAATCAGTCTCTTTGGCAAGGTGAAGAGCCCTCATCAGAAATGCGCCAAATGTTTTTTAGAGGTTTAGAAGTGTTTTACCCTCTCTCGATATTCCTTTCACATAGATGTTGAAATAACAGTTAAATAACTATGGATTTGTAGTATATATTTTTTAGTATTTCTTCACTTTGGCTGAGAGCTGCAGGCACTGGACTCTCTTTGGTATGCACATAACGCAGAGGCACACTCTATCACAATCCTCTGCCCCAATTTAATTAACACAGCACAGGGCTTGCCCTTCACACCCTTCAGGTCTGTCATTCATTCACTGATGTAGGCATGCCCGTTCCTTTCACTCAAAGTCTGAACAAAATCAGGTTCTTTGCTGTTATGATGGGACACTGGTTAGTCCCAAGTCCTCATCTGTATTCTGAAACACCTACCGGAGAGTAACTCCCTTCTTACTTGTTAAATCATGTAGCAAAGTGGTGATCTTGAAGCACACCAGTGAAGAAGAGAAGGATTTGCTGCCCTTGACGGGGGATTTGTGGCGAGTGTGATGCTTTTGTTGAAGGGCAATGTCTGACAAGGTGGAGATCTTAGAAATAAAATAAGGTAACTTCAGTGGTTACAAGGCTGCAGTTCTTTGACAACATTTGTTGTTGTTTAGTTGTTAAGTCGTGTCCGACTCTTCGTGACCCCATGGACCAGAGCACGCCAGGCCCTCCTGTCTTCCACTGCCTCCCGGAGTTTGGTCAAAGTCATGTTGGTAGCTTCGATGACACTGTCCAACCATCTCGTCCTCTGTCGTCCCCTTCTCCTCTTGCCTTCACACTTTCCCAACATCAGGGTCTTTTCCAGGGAGTCTTCTCTTCTCATGAGATGGCCAAAGTATTGGAGCCTCAGCTTCAGGATCTGTCTTTCCAGTGAGCACTCAGGGTTGATTTCCTTTAGAATGGATAGGTTTGTTCTCTTTGCAGTCCAGGGGACTCTCAAGATTCTCCTCCAGCACCACAATTCAAAAGCATCAATTCTTCCGCCATCAGCCTTCTTTATGGTCCAGCTCTCACTACCATAGATCGCTACTGGAAAAACCATAGCTTTGACTATGCGGACCTTTGTCGGCAAGGTGACGTCTCTGCTTTTTAAGATGCTGTCTAGGTTTGTCATCGCTTTCCTCCCAAGAAGCAGGCGTCTTTTAATTTCGTGGCTGCTGTCCCCATCTGCAGTGATCATGGAGCCCAAGAAAGGAAAATCTGTCACCGCCTCCATCTCTTCTCCTTCTCTTTGCCAGGGGGTGATGGGATCAGTGGCCATGATCTTAGTTTTTTTGATGTTGAGCTTCAGACCATTTTTGGCGCTCTCCTCTTTCACCCTCATTAAGAGGTTCTTTAATTCCTCCTCACTTTCTGCCATCAGAGTGGTATCATCTGCATATCTGAGGTTGTTGATATTTCTTCCGGCAATCTTAATTCCGGTTTGGGATTCATCCAGTCCAGACTTTTGTATGATGTATTCTGCATATAAGTTAAATAAGCAGGGAGACAATATACAGCCTTGTCGTACTCCTTTCCCAATTTTGAACCAATCAGTTGTTCCATATCCAGTTCTAACTGTTGCTTCCTGTCCCACATATAGATTTCTCAGGAGATACATAGATAAGGTGGTCAGGCACTCCCATTTCTTTAAGAACTTGTCATAGTTTGTTGTGGTCCACACAGTCAAAGGCTTTTGTGTAGTCAATGAAACAGAAGTAGATGTTTTTCTGGAACTCTCTGGCTTTCTCCATAATCCAGCGCATGTTAGCAATTTGGTCTCGAGTTCCTCTGCCCCTTCGAAATCCAGCTTGTACTTCTGGGAGTTCTTGGTCCACCTACTGCTGAAGCCTACCTTGTAGGATTTTGAGCATAACCTTGCTAGTGTGTGAAATGAGTGCCATTGTACGGTGTTGGAGCATTCTTTGGCACTGCCCTTCTTTGGGATTGGGATGTAGACTGACCTTTTCCAATCCTCTGGCCACTGCTGAGTTTTCCAAACTTGCTGGCATATTGAGTGTAGCACCTTAACACCGTCATCTTTTAAGATTTTAAATAGTTCCACTGGAATGCCATCACCTCCACTGGCCTTGTTGTTAGCCATGCTTTCTAAGGCCCACTTGACTTCACTCTCCAGGATGTCTGGCTCAAGGTCAGCAACCACACTATCTGGGTTGTCCGGGAGATCCAGATCTTTCTGGTATAATTCCTCTGTGTATTCTTGCCACCTCTTCTTGATGTCTTCTGCTTCTCTTAGGTCCGTACCATTTTTGTCCTTTATCATGTCCATCTTTGCACAAAATGTCCTTATAATATCTCCAATTTTCTTGAACAGATCTCTGGTTTTCCCCTTTCTATTATTTTCCTCTATTTCTTTGCACTGTTCATTTAAGAAGGCCCTCTTGTCTCTCCTTGCTATTGTTTGGAAGTCTGCATTCAATTTTCTGTAACTTTCCCTATCTCTCTTGCATTTTGTTTCCCTTCTCTTCTCTGCTATTTGTAAGGCCTCGTTGGACAGCCACTTTGCTTTCTTGCATTTCCTTTTCTTTGGGATGGTTTTTGTTGCTGCCTCCTGCACAATGTTACGAGCCTCCAACCATAGTTCTTCAGGCACTCTGTCCACCAAATCTAGTTCCTTAAATCTGTTCTTCACTTCCACTGTGTATTCATAAGGGATTTGGTTTAGATTATACCTGACTAGCCCAGGGGTTTTTCCTACTTTCTTCAGTTTAAGCTTGAGTTTTGCTATAAGAAGCTGATGATCAGAGCCACAATCAGCTCCAGGTCTTGTTTTTGCTGACTGTATAGAGCTTCTCCATCTTTGGCTGCAGAGAACATAATCAATCTGATTTCGGTACTGCCCATCTGGTGATGTCCATGTGTAGAGTCGCCTCTTGTGTTGTTGGAAAAGAGTGTTTGTGATGACCAGCTTGTTCTCTTGACAAAACTCTATTAGCCTTTGCCCTGCTTCGTTTTGAATTCCAAGGCCAAACTTACCTGCTGTTCCTTTTATCTCTTGACTCCCTACTTTAGCATTCCAGTCCCCTATAATGAGAAGAACGTCTTTCTTTGGTGTCAGTTCTAGAAGGTGTTGTTAAATCTTCATAGAATTGGTCAATTTCAGCCTCTTCAGCATCGGTGGTTGGTGCATAAACTTGGATTACTGTGATGTTGAAAGGTCTGCCTTGGATTCGTATTGAAATCATTCTATCATTTTTGAGATTGTATCCCAGTACAGCTTTTCCCACTCTTTTGTTGACTATGAGGGCTACTCCATTTCTTCTATGGGATTCTTGCCCACAATAGTAGATATGATAATCGTCTGAATTGAATTCGCCCATTCCCATCCATTTTAGTTCACTGACGCCCAGGATGTCAATGTTGATTCTTGCCATCTCCTGTTTGACCACATCCAGTTTACCAAAGTTCATAGATCTTACATTCCAGGTTCCTATGCAGTATTTTTCTTTGCAGCATCAGACTTTCCTTTCACTTCCACGCACATCCGCAGCTGAGCGTCCTTTCGGCTTTGGCCCAACCACTTCATTAGCTCTGGAGCTACTTGTACTTGTCCTCCGCTCTTCCTCAGTAGCATGTTGGATGCCTTCCGACCTGAGGGGCTCATCTTCCAGCGTCATATCTTTTAGCCTTTTGTTTCAGTCCATGGAATTTTCTTGGCAAAGATACTGGAGTGGCTTGCCAGTTCCTGCTCCAGGTGGATCGTGTTTAGTCAGAACTCTCCACTATGACCTGTCCATCTTGGGTGTCCCTGCACGGCATAGCCCATAGCTTCTCTGAATTACTCAAGCCCCTTTGCCACGACAAGGCAGTAATCCATGAAGTACCATTATAATAGCATTCACTATAATCTGCATTTTTCAGTATCCATGGTGGAGGAGCTTGGAACCGATCCCCTGTGGATACGGGGGATCCTACTGTATCCCAGTTTACCAAGCAGACAATGAGCGCAATTTTGCCATTGGGAAAACGCCATTCTGGGTGATACAGATTCTTGACACTGTGTTGTCACAGGTATAGATCTGCTAATGTCTCATCATATTGTGAACTTTATATGTTCTATGTGTGTCTTTTAAAGGGGTGATGGTGCTTTAGCTGTTTACTGGGAGAATCCCAATGCTTAATAAAAGACATAAGATGAAGGTTATGCAAACCAAAAAGCGTGCAGCAATTTGACTGAGCAGTAACCTTGCTGATATCTTATTTTATTTTCTCCTGCTCCTATGTCTTTAAGAGCTTTATGACTAAAAAAAAAAATCAGCAGGTGAGGCCTCTTTTCCACCACATAAATCTTCCTGTCAGGGGGAAAAAACCTACAGTTGCCAGCCCCTGCTGGCTTCCTCCTTCCATGTGTTTTGTTGCTTATGAGGTTTTTCTAATCTGAACAAGTATTGCTGAATTGTCCCTTATTTTAGCTCCCTGAATTGACAAATGGCTCTGTTCTCTCTCTCTCTCTCTCTCACCCTCACCTTCCCAGTTTCATTATTTTTTGTAATGTTAATGCTGCATAGTTTTTTTTAAAAAAGTTTTAATAATCTTTTTATGCCACTGAGTTGGGTTGGGAAAGAGACACAAACATTTAAAAATAAAATAGTTGTTTTTATAAGCCCTTATACAGCAACTGCAAAGTTGTTCTCCAAGGGCGGACGTGCATGTAACCAAAATAGATTCACCCACACATTGAGGGTGGGCGGTGGCGTATGGGAATTAGGGTGGTGGGAATGCCATGGTTTGCAGGAGTGTAGAAAATCTTTACAATAAAATCCAAGAGAGGGGGGAAAACCCCAAAACGGGCCGTCAAGGAGGGAGTATGCTCAGTACATACAGAATTCGAACTTGAGGGTGACAGGGATGGAATCCAATATTCTGGAAGAAGAAATGCTTTGCTAACTGGAATCCTAAACAAATGCACTCAGCAATACAACATGGGTCTGCTAGTCTGACTTATTGGGGCAGGAGAACAGGGGCATGCTGAGGCTAAAGGAAAAGATAGTTGGTAGTTTGACAATATAATGTGTGATATTCCTGACTGGTTTTATAGACCAGTAGCAACACAGTGCTAGGCATGTCTAATCAGAGGTCAAGCTGGGAGTCAGGGCACCAAAAAATATACAAGTCACTGTTGCCCCTCTGGGTTACCCTAAGATTATTGCTGCACGAAGTAGAGCAGCCAACGGTACTCCACCACTCACCCAAATCAAGGCACATAATACCTAGATGACCTATTTGGGCATGAGAGATCAGACATCCCATAAGCACCTTTCCTTGTAGCTAGTGCTAAGAAATACATGCAGTGTCTTGAAATGTGCTCTACTTTTATGGTACTCAAAAATTGCTGGCAGAAGCAGCCCCTTCACTTTCCCCAACGGTAGGGCCAGCTCCCTTGACAAGGCTGCCCCCTCCCTCCTCCTCGTGCTGCTTGCTAGAGTCCCCCAGGTAATTAGACGTTTCTTTATCAGATCATAAAACAGCTACGTTAGGGAAACTGGCCTTGCTCCGCTAATAGAAATACTTGATTTGCAAGTTTCAACAGATTTAATCAGTACCTTAAACAGCTAAAACTTTAATTACAGATTAAAACATTTCCCCCTAATTAAACAGACTCAGAATGAAGGTGATACCATTGTGCCAGTTGGGGAGATGCATGTGATTCTTTCTTCTTGTACTGAAGCTGATGAAAAAGAAACTTAAAAAGATGGCCTTTCCTTTCCTTATGGTTTGCATCCAAAGCTAGCAAATATTTTGCATTTTGTAGAGAAAGGCAATGAATTTCTCCCTCTAGCAAACAAGAACTTCAGGAGCCCGAGTCTGATACATGTGTGATGAAAATAAATCCCGCTGAGCTCAGTGGTAGCTGAACAAACATTCGTCTAGTGTCTGGCTGCAAGGCTTTCAAATCTAGATCTTCCATAATACCAATGGGATTTTGATGTACTTATTTCAAAGCAATCTGGGCCTTGATGTGGTACTAAAACAACGGCTATTACATATTCCAGATTCCTGATGTGAGAAGAAAAAAATTTAAGAGTACTTTCCCTTTCAAACTGTGCAGCAGCATTTTCATAGCAAATAGGATCTTAATAGCATCACACTTAAGAACACTTACGTTCTTCTATATCTCTGACAGGTAACTGTAATGCGATCTTGGTATAATATATTTATTTACTTATACTTAATCAGAAGTCATACGATCAATCCACAAAGCGTCACTGGATGCCACGTGTTGACTTCTTTGTAAGCAAGAAAATGTCTAGATGTAGTCTTTTTTTGCTTGCTTGCTGATTAAGGTGTTGGAGTCACAGCTCTGCGGTGTATCTTTCTCCCCAGATAAATGAAAGTAGAGGGCAGTTTAAGAGTGGGCTAGAATGAATGAGAGGAGGCCTGTATTGTTTTAACTTGGGAGCACCAGCTTTCTGGGGCCCTTGGGCGTGTGTGGAATTTGGAACAAACAGCAAAGTACCGTCACAGAATTGTGTGGCTAGCAGTAAGCCGACTGTTGTGTTTGTGTAGCCAGCCCGAATAGAAGAGGAAATGCCACTGCATGGAATATATGGAAGTAGAAAAGCAAATCTGTTTGGTGTGGTGGATAGAGTGCAGGACTAGGCACTGGGAGACCTTGGTTCAAATTTATACTCACTGGGGTGAAAGAGGAGAGCGCAAAAAATGACCTGAAGCTCAACATCAAAAAAACTAAGATCACGGCCACTGGTCCCATCACCTCCTGGCAAATAGAAGGGGAAGATATGGAGGCAGTGACGGAGTTTACCTTTTTGGGCTCCATGATCACTTCAGATGGTGACAGCAGCCACAAAATTAAAAGACGCCTGCTTCTTGGGAGGAAAGCGATGACAAACCTAGACAGCATCTTAAAAAGCAGAGACATCACCTTGCCGACAAAGGTCCACATAGTCAAAGATATGGTTTTTCCAGTAGCGATGTGTGGAAGTGAGAGCTGGACCATAAAGAAGACTGACCGCGGAAGAATTGATGCTTTTGAATTGTGGTGCTGGAGGAGACTCTTGAGAGTCCCCTGGACTGCAAAGAGAACAAACCTATCCGTTCTGAAGGAAATCAACCCTGAGTGCTCACTGGAAGGACAGATCCTGAAGCTGAGGCTCCAATACTTTGGCCATCTCATGAGAAGAGAAGACTCCCTGGAAAAGACCCTGATGTTGGGAAAGTGTGAGGGCAAGAGGAGAAGGGGACGACAGAGGACGAGATGGTTGGACAGTGTCATCGATGCGACCAACATGAATTTGACCAAACTCCGGGAGGCAGTGGAAGACAGGAGGGCCTGGCGTGCTCTGGTCCGTGGGGTCACGAAGAGTTGGACACGACTTAACGACTAAACAACAACAACAAGGAAGCTCACGGAGGGGACCTGGTTCTGGTCACACTTTTTCAGTCCCCAGTTACCACCCAGGTTGTAGGTTGGAGAAAGTGGCGAGGAAAACAGCTAACAAAGCGACCTGGAGCTCAATGGAGGAAAGGTGGGTATAAATTTGGCAAATAAAGTGAGTATATACAATATATGATAAAAACTAAAAGCTGGATTTAGAAAATGAAAAACGATTTCTCATGAATGTGCTTGATTTTGATTTTGGAGCCTCTACCTTGCAAATTCCCACCAAATTAAACTTTGCTTTGGTGTCTGTCTATATACTGCACCATAAAAAGAACAGATTGTGTGCTTGCTAGGGCTTTCCTGATATTAAAGCTTGAATCCAAAGCTCCTACTCTTATGATTCTTCATGACTTTTATGTGGGATGCCTGTAAATGGCAATCACATGACAGAACATGTCTCCAGTGACAAAGATTTATGGCCAGACGCAAGGTTTTATGGCCATCCTTTATAAACATCATTGAGGTCTCTTAAAGCATATGCACTTAAGGTTTGTTCATATTTTGTGGTAAATGCCAGATCTGCATGTGGATCCATAGATAGTTTACTAATAGTTTAGTAGTTTTGTTTAGTAGCTTTTATAGTTTACTAATCTATATAGATATCAACGTGATCTTTAATGTGATGGTGGTTTGGTCAGGAGAGTCCATGTAAAAAAAGTCATGCAGTTTCAAGATAATCTGTGTTAGTATTATCCGACCTTATGCAATAGAGTATGTATAGTGGATGCTGTCTTCCTAACCTTGCTAACTACTTTACTAGTGTGTGTTTTTTTCAGAGTGCCTTGGTATTATTGTTCTGGTCCCAGTGAGATACCCTGTGGTTCTGTCTACTAGTATTCACATGGTATGTTATAGTTATATCTAATATATAACTATTTTCTGTTAAGGACAATTTGACATGTTAAAAAATAAGTTGGATTCCAGACTTACTCATATTTAAATAGACCCGTTAAAATCGATGGCTAGAATCCTACTGGTATTTATGTAAGTTTTGTGCAACATATTACAGCTAAGTGATAAGGTACAGGGGCATGTTTTGCTTGTGTGCCTGGTCATGCACCCAGCTGCACAACTGGGTTGTGTCTTGAACCCTGTCAATTTAAGGGGAATGTGTATTCCCTCTGATTAATATATTGTTTCTCAACAGGATTTCCTCAGTTACTTCTTTCAGCAAACAGATTTTTGAATTAACACATTTTCCTTCCAGTGATCACAAAATAAGGCATGCTACAATGCGACATATGCAGATGAAGAAAAAAAAAAACAGTACTATAACAGTCTTTCACCACTGAAGGAGTACCTATTAACCCTAACCCTCACCCCTGCTAAAATATCATCTCATCTGACCTTGTGTCTGAGTAAATCAGGATCCAACTTATGTTTTCATTAACGAACAGCAGATGTTACTATCTCAGATAATTATCCAAATTTCTTTTCCCAATCTACAGTTGTACATTTAAAACATATTTAGAAGTAATGCACTTTTAAAATGTGCTGCTTGTAAATGTTAATACAATTATAAAACTGGAAGAGAGTAATTGTAAAATAATTATGCAGATCCCCAGTCATTTGATTTGAAAGAAGCCAAAGGAAATGCAAAACCCAGTTTTGTGCCATTTGCGAAAATGGCCTTCCTGTATGAAACAAACATTGTTTATTACTGCATTTACATATATACCTCACCTTTCCTCAAATGAGTTCACGGCAGTGTACCTGGTTCTCCTCTACCTAACTTTATTCTCACAGTGTCTTCATGAGGAAGGTCAAAGTGAGAGAGTGTAATTGACCCAGGAGGACCTGGTAAGCTTTCTGGCTAGGCAGGGATTTGCATCACCTTGGCCATCATTATTTTATTTTTATTTATTTATTTATTTATTTATTTTATACCCCGCCCATCTAGACCAAAGTCTACTCTGGGCAGCTAACAACAGTACAAAAAACAACAATATAAAATAGAACAACAACAATAATACAACAAGAGGATAAATTAGGTATTGACAGGAGGGAAGGCCTACCTAAAGAGCCAGGTCTTGAGTTTGCTCTTAAAAACACCCAGCGAGGGGTGTTTAGTGTTATGATTAGTGTTGTAGAACATACTTCATGGGTGGCAAGTAAGTAGATCTGTGTTTAAGGGAAATGGAATATGACTTCTTTTCGAGAAAAATATTATCTGTTTACAAAGGCCAGGAGGCCCACCCCTTAAGGTTCTGGCCATGTGTTTCAATGGGAGTTGAAATGGTGCTAGAAGAGGGATGAGGAAAATGTGGCCCAGGGGCTGTGTGCAGCCCTCCATGTCTGTTTTATGGTCCTCGGTCCCACTAGACACTCCCATCCTCCACCAGAAATGGTTTTTCCTGGAGGGGGAGAAGTATTGTGGAGAGAAAAGTAGACGACACAGCTAGTAAATAAATAAATGACTATTTGGGGCAAGAGAAAGAAATTTATGGGCCAGGGGATTCTGAAAGCTGGTTCCTGAAGCAACATTTTCAGGTTCTGTTTAGAACTGCTGGATAGCTCTGTGGTTTAGGCAGAGGTGGGGAGTTCAATTCCCCACTGTGTGTTCTTGACAGTGGTTGGGCTCGGTGATCCATAGGGTCCCTTCCAGCTCTCCAGGTCTAAGATTATTATTGTCTTATTTTTGCTAGAGTGCCAAGGACACAGGTGTTGATGAATTCTGTCAGATAAGCTAATCATGCCCCACCACATGACCAGCTTTCTTTGTAGTTTGCTGTCAAGCTGTGAACTGTGTGACATGATACACAGTTAAAACAGCAATGTTCTTTTTTAAAAGTAGGTTTTCTGAAAGGATAAGAAATGGACTAGAGGTGGCACATTAAGCTCTGAGACCTTTTGTTACTGAAGCCTTTACTGTAGCTGTTAGTTGCCATAATTAATATAAGAAATCGCCGATGATAATCAAAGAACCATGTGTAATTCAATTACCTTCCCCACTTTCAGTTTGGTAGATGTTAATCACCTCTCATCACATGGGAAAGAAATGCCTTCTCGACCCAGATCTCATTTGAAAAGGTGTGAAAGATAATGCTCTGCCATGAAGGATTAAAACCCATTTCAACAAGTTGACAAGTTTATACAGCTTTTTTTAAAAAAATAGGATTAGTTTGATGTCAAAAATAAAAGGGAGCCAGAATATGCAGATAAATCATAATCAAATGAAACTCTTATGAAGCAACCAGAAATGCAGAAGCAATGGCTTCCGTATGTATTAAGATGAAGAAGAGATTGTACAGTATGTATTTTTCCCTTTGAGGCAAGGATTTGTGGTACAACAAATTGTCATTGAAATTCATCAGGCAGTCCTTTCCTTCACACAACAATTAAATAAAAATATGAGGATAGAAATATAACAGAATGATGCTCATCATCTCCACAAAGTGGGCCAGAACCTGCCTTGTTCAAGTACCTTTCCCTCAGTCACAGATAGAGATGGAAAGGCCTGGGGAAAAAAGGAGAAATTAGAGAAAAAAACAGGCTTTTTTTCTGGGGTTTTTCCAAAGACACTTTTTGCTTCTCCCCCCCAGAAAAACTGGGGGGGGGGGG
This sequence comes from Intellagama lesueurii, assembly GCA_037013535.1. Lineage (NCBI taxonomy): Eukaryota > Metazoa > Chordata > Lepidosauria > Squamata > Agamidae > Intellagama > Intellagama lesueurii. The sequence continues at coordinate 184,127,379 of JBAJHW010000002.1, forward strand.
GGAGAAAGGAGTGTGGAATATGTTCTTTTACAATGATAAATAATATGTCCATGACATGGTCTTCAAGCTATATAACATGAAGACCTTAATGAAAGACTTTTGAGACTTTATGTATTTAAATTCTTAGATTTACGTTTGTAGATGTAGAAGGGGTAGCCATGTTAGTCTGTGCAAGCATTATAGGTAAAGGTAAAGGTTCCCCTTGACATTTAGTCCAGTCGTGTCCGACTCTAGGGGGCGGTGCTCATCCCCGTTTCCAAGCCATAGAGCCAGCGTTTGTCCGTAGACAGTTTCCGTGGTCACGTGGCCAGCGCGACTAGACACAGAACGCCGTTACCTTCCCACCGAGGTGGTACCTATTTATCTACTTGCATTTGCATGTTTTCGAACTGCTAGGTGGGCAGGAGCTGGGACAAGTGACGGGAGCTCACTCCGTCACGTGGATTCGATCTTATGACTGCTGGTCTTCTGATCCTGCAGCACAGAGGCTTCTGCGGTTTAACCCACAGCGCCATCACGTCCCTCACAAGCATTATAGGTAAAAGCAAAATAGAAATAAAAAGTAAAAAAAGACAAAAATGCGGTGGCACCTTGAAGACTAACTTTTTTTAAAAAAAAAAATTAGTGTGCACTTTAGTGGACAAGTCCAGTTCATCAGTCTAATGCAGTAGGTTGGCTCCTCAAAGGACCAAGGGGAAAAAGAGAATCATAGAATATTTGAGTTGGAAGGAGTCTCTAAGGCCATCACGTCCAACCCCCTGCTCCATGCAGGAATCCAAATCAAAGCAGATCTGACATTTTTCTCTTGAATACCTCCAGGATTGGAGCGCTCACCACCTCCCAAGGTAATTGGCTCCATTGTTGTACTGCTCTAACTGTTAAGAAGTTTTCCCTGATATTCAACCGAAATCTGGGTTCCTGTAACCTGAGCCCATTGTTGTGTGTCCTGCACTCTGGAATGATTGATAACAGATCCTGCCCCTCCTCTGTATGACTACCTTTGAAATATTTGAAAAGTGCTATCATATCTCCCCAACTTATAGCATTCCTAATAGAGTTTTCAAGGTAAGTGAGAGATTTAAGGAGTGGTTTTACCAGTTCCACACTCCCAGTGAGTTTCCTTGACTGAATGGGATTCACACCCAGGTCTCCTATAAGTTTATTGCATGGACAGGTGTCTGCCACCCTTCAGATGTTTTGGCTCTACAACGCCTAGCAACCCTACTCAGCGTAGTCAGGGGCAAGAGATTCCACCCCAGCCTCCGTTTGGGCTCACATCCTGGCAACAGAAGTGTAACTAGTGATTCTGGCCCCTGGGCAATCAACTCCATCTTTTACCTTGATGCCTGGATACATTTTTTTTACAAGAAGGAAGAGGAAAAGAATGTGGTCCTCACCCCTCAAAAAGAAATATAAAGTTCATGCTAAAAAAAAAAGGGATGGAAGACAGGAGGGCGTGGCGTGCTCTGGTCCATGGGGTCACGAAGAGTCGGACACGACTTAACGACTAAACAACAACAACAAAAAAGGGAAAGTGAACAGCACAGGAGATGCTCCCCTTTCTTTTCCTAAACCTTCATCAGTAGATTCAGCTCTATCTAGATCTCTGCCCCCCGCCCCCTAAACCTGGGTGCCTTGGGGCAAAGCCCCATTTGCTCCATCCTAGTTACAGTCCTGTCTTGCAGAGCCGCGTTCCTTGAAACGGAGCGCCTCTGCCCACCGACCCCTTTCAGACACATCTCGGCTGCGTCGAACTCCACAGCGTTATGGAAACTGGTCAGCAGAGGGCGCTCTCCGCCTTCTGGTGTGTCCCATCCCTGCCCACCCCACCCGCTTCTTCCGGCTTCAGAGACCTCTCCTTCCACCCGTCGCTTTGTACTACGCTCTCCTCTGAAGGTGCCCTTTCCAATATCTCACTCCCACTGCCAACAGGAGACTTTCAATTAAACCTGCTACAGGTCAGCTCTGACAAGGCGCCTGCCTTGTAAATCGAGAAGGTTATCAACCAATGCCTCCCTGAAATTCATCTAAGGGGAGAGCAAAGAGAAGGAAGGGGAGCTGTCTCTGATGTGGTTCCCTGTGTTTGTCAATGGGCTGCTTTCCGTCGTCGTCGTTATCATCCCATTTCAGTAATCATCATCATCATTATTATTATACACTGAAAGTGAAGAAATACAGCATACTAGTTACCGGAAGACTCCCAGCGTTTTCTGTACTGTACCTTGAAACACAAAGAGAAAAGCTCTTCTTTTAAACCATGGCTATGCTGGCTAGGGTTGTGGGGAGATTAGTCTGACAAATCTGGGGAGTGCTGGTTTAAAACCAACGTTGCTCGTTCGCATGTACAAAATAACAAGAAGGAAGGAGACCTTCCTTTCTCCCAGCAATTCTCCTTTCCTGGCAAACCCCCCCTCCCGTGATATTTGGGCTGGGCTTCACTTTTCACCATCTTCTGGATTCAGCTCTGTGTTAAGGCATGGCAGGGGATGCAGACGCAGGGCTTACTGGAAGCTGTGCATGAAGGACCCTTCAAAACAATGTCATTGTGACTAGAGATGGGCACAAACTAGAAAAATGAGGAATCGGGCTGGTTCATGGTTTGTGGCTTAACCGTGACCTCCCCCCAAAATGAACCAGTTTGTGGTTCATTTTTCTGGATTGTGCCGGGGGGGGGGGGAACGGGACCTACCTGGTCCTGCCCCCTGCCTGCCCCCTTCCTACTGCCCCTGTCGCCTCCCTCCCTGGCCCTGCCGCCACCGCCACATCTTCCTCCACTACCACTGCCATCCTGGAACCAGGCCTGGTGCCTCTGCGCATGCATCCGCTGCCCAGTTGATAGGCAGGCACATGCACGGAGGCATTGGGCCCAGCTTCAAGGAGCTGGCCTCTTGCCTTTGCCCAGGGAGCCAGGCCTGCTGCTTCTGCGCATGCAGCTGCCACCCAGATGGTAGGGTCGGCACATGTGCAGAGGCGCAGCAGTTGCTGGTTCCTCAAAGCACCAAGGGGAAAAAAAGTTCGGTGGTTCATTTTGTTTCAGCAAAACAGGATCTCCAAATTGGTTCATGAACCAAACTATGAACCAGACCTATTCATGGGTTTTCCTGGTTCGTGATTTGGTTCGTGCTCCTCTCTACCTGTGACCAAGTAGATTGTGCTACATCATTCAGATTGTTGCAAATGATTCATTTATTGGCCTACTGGGGAAAAAAAAACACAACAGTGGGTGGTGTGCTGTGGCAGCGGCGGCGGCACCGGAAGTGGCGGCAGCAGAACGAGAAGTGGCGGCGGAAGGGGGATCCCGGCACGGAGGTGCCTCAAGACCCCACTCCGTATTCGCTGCCAGCACCAGCTGCTCCGGATCCCCTGCCGAAGCGCCAGCACCGCAGCTACAGCTGCCTTCTCAGGTTTGGCTGCGTGGGGGGGGGGGGGAATAGCGATCTGGCGACTTATGGCTCACGTGCCAGCAGAAAGGGCTCCGCGTGCCAGCTGTGGCATGTGTGCCATAGGTTCACCATCGCTGGCCTATTGCATTTGGAACCCAACTTTCACTCATTCACTTTATCCAAACCAGCCTCAAACTTGTAATTAGGCGATGAAATAGCAATAGTGTTGCAAAGGGTGCTCCCAACAGGGTTTTATGTATGAGAAATCAGATTTGCAAGCAAACCCCATGCTTACAACCTAAAACAAGCTAATTTGCAAATTATGGGAGGCTGTTGGTCACACAACTGATTTTGTAGCCAATGAGTGACCAGTCACAGAATGGACACCAGGCCAAAGGCAGGAACCACTTCTGCAACATATTCTGCTTGCATTTTTTTTCCTAATAAAGTCTATTTATTTTCTTTCACTGTGAGATTTTCTCAGAACTGGTTGACTTAGCAGTCATACTTGCATGTTCATGTCAGTATTTACCTGCCACTGTGAATCACAGAACAAAACTAGCTAATTTACAACATTTGGAATGAGGAAGGCTCAGGCCAGGACAAATAGATGGCTTTCATTATTGAAGGGAGCACTGCTTCTAATTATGAGCTAAGCATGTCATTAAATTTGATGCTAAGTTTGGGGATTTCTAATTGGTGACTCATTTTAGCATATTTGGATACTAGATGGGTGTTGCCTTGGGAGGGGGACTGGTGTTGCCTCCTCTTGTGCTTGCTTGCTTGTTGTCTGTTCCACTTGTGGATGTGTAAATACAGAGTATTCAAAGTGGTCTGTAAGTAACAGGACATTATTATGCTACAATAAATTGATAGCCTTTAACATGCTGAAGGATTCTTTGTTGTCAAGACTATTCAAAAGAGACCATAGGTCTCCCCTTTCATGAGGAGTTTGTCACTTTTCTGTGCATTATCAGGGTGTACATGTGAATAATGGGATGGCCTACCCACTGCTGGCAGGTAGCTCCTTCATATACCTGTCCAGAGATGATGGGACAAAAACGTTCTTCAGTCTAGCCATGAAAGGCAGCCTTGAACTTCGCAACATTCAGAAAAAAAAGCTGCTTTATGTTGTTTGCTGTTTGGGAGCTCTCCTTTAAATAGTCAGAGGGAAAGTGCAAATCAGGACACAAGGTGGATTCTAGTGCACACTCTATAGATTACTAATGGTGATGATGCCACAGAAGACCTGTCTGGTGCAGATATATCCCAGGAAGCAGAATTCACAGTGACAAAGGATAAAGGGAGACGTGTGGGGAGATATGATAGCACTTTTCAAATACTTGAAAAAAGAGGAGGAGGAGGGGCAGGATCTTTTCTTGATCACTCCAAAGTGCAGGACTTATAATAATGGGTTCAAGTTAAAAGAAGCCAGATTTAGGTTGAATATGAGGAAAAACACCTTAACTGTTAGAGCAGTACGACAATGGAACCAGTTACCTTGGGAAGTGGTGAGCATTCCAATGCTGGAGGCATTCAAGACAACCATCTGTCTGATCTGCTTTGATTTGGATTCCTTCATGGAGCAGGGGGTTGGCCGTGATGGCCTTGTTTATTTAGTAATATATTGTTATGATTTTAAATTGTTAAATTGTTAGATGATATGTTGTTACCCGCCCAGAGTAGTCTATATGACTAGATGGGCGGGCTATAAATGTAATAAATAAATGAATAAATATTAGAGGCCCCTTCCAACTCTATTATTCTATGATTCTATGAAAGCTCACCTTGCAGTCCAGATCTTATAGCACCCTCCCAACATTACAGGGTTTTCCCCCATCCTCAGTACCCTACCTATGCAGAAATAGCAAATGCTGGATAGCTCAGTGGTTTAGATATTTTGGCTGTGGAACCAGAGGGTGGGAGTTCGATTCCCCACTGTGCCTCCTTGACAGGGGCTGGACTCAATGATCCATTGGGTCCCTTCCAACTCTGCAGTTCTAAGATTATTATTGCTATCAGTATTATTGTACTTTCCATCCACTGAAGTCAAAAAGATGGAAAATAATTTAAAGCTTGAACCAGGATGCCTCATGTGCTGGAGGCTGAAACAGAGAAAGGCAGCTCGAGCCATATCTAAACCGCCAGCTGTAATTGGAATTAGAAGTCCCAGCATGCAGTGTGCTCTGTGAGCATCATGACAGCTCATCCTCTAATCCACCCTGATGCTGCTACTGCACAAGCCAGTCTCTTTTCGCTGCTACATGGTGAGTGGTAGCCTGTACAGGGGAATGAGCTGGAGGGTGTAGAAGAGGCTTTTTCCTCCCCCCCACCAGGCCTGGCACTTGTTTTGTGGATGAGCTTTGCTGCTGGCTGTCTCTGATGCAGACACAGCTGCTGGCTTATATGAGCCAACCTGTTTATCTGCTATAGGTGGTGGTGATGGGGGAAATCTCTGGCCAGTTTTAATTAGGAAACTTCATTTAGCAGTGGCCAGAAGAAAGCCTCTCTGCAATGAATTAGCCAAGTGGGAGTGTGCCCTCCTGAGGATCTGAAAACACCAAAACGTTGTCAAATGAACAGATTGTGATACTCTGGAGTTTTAGATACAGTGGAGCTAAACTGATTATAATATCCTGAGCTGACATCTGAACAGTTCTACTGTTTAAAGGCTCCAGTTTCTTTATTTGTCAGGGTATGGCTTGGAATAAATATTTATTTCACCTCAGACTGTTTACTGAGCCAAATACATTTGTCCAGTGGGGGAACGGATGGGCATATCTACAGTACAGATCAGTTAACTGGATTCAAGAGTCATATTTTCTTCCCAGGAAGTGCAGTTTTGTGAGGTGAGTGCTATGTTTAAACGAGTGGTTCCCAACCTAGGGTTCCTGTGTGTTCTTGGACTACGACTCCCAGAAATCTTGGCCAGCACAGCTAGTGGGAAAGACTTCTGGGAGTTTTAGTCCAAGAACATCTGGAAGGTTGGGAACCACTGGTCTAAACTAAACTTCCTAGAAGTTTTGAGAGAAAGTCATGGCATTTTAGCTAATCTCAGACTAAGTCTGATGGACAGGTAGACCCAAAACTGGTGGGTAAAATACATGCTAATTTCATTCAGCTTTGTGATGAAATGAGCCACTTACTGAACTGAAGAATATCCACATACATTCTATATATTCCATGGATATGAATTGTAAACTTCAAAAAAGGGCCATGGAAAGTCCAGACCACCTGACAAACCTATTGATAACTATTACTTCCATCTTTTTCCTCTGAATGAAGTCCCAGTGAGTTAAATGGAGTTTATTGTGAAAGCAGATTACAGCTCGGGTGAATTGCTTCTATGCAACCTAATCCTGTGCACATTTGCTCAGAAGTAGGTCCCGCTTAATTTAGTAGGGCTTGTTCACAGGGTAAGGTGTACAGGACCACACACTTACTTGCTTTAATGCCATTGGAAGCCAGTTTGTTTATTCATAAGCCATAAACAATAACAGCAAAACTAGAACGGTTGCTAAAATGCTTTTCAGGTGATTGACTGTCCGGTTCTTTGCTCTAAAGATAAAGAATGTGACAACAGATTTGTCTTACTGAATTACCTCATTAGATTTTGCATAGAGAAATGGGTGGATAGTAACTTTAAGCCCTTAAGAGAAATTAAAATGTAGTAAATTGAAATGTACTTGTCTTTCGACTTAGGCATCCTACATTGGTCAGCTGATTGCAATCCACGTCATTAACTTATGCAGTAAGACAGATTCCTCCACCCCAGCACACACTCCAATAAAAAGCAGAGGAAGTGGTGGCTTGCAGAAGACTTTAGTCCTCATGCTGGCGAGGCTTTAGATTAGGGTGTGGGCATTTGGTGGCCCTTAGCCTCATTTCAAAAGGACCCCTGCAAGTTATCTGTTCAGGCCCCAGGAGAGAGAAACCTATCTCTCCCTCAGTGCCCCACAGGAATACTGGAAGCTACCTTAGTCCAATATTGTCAGTTCTGACTGGCAGAACCTGTCCAAGGTTTTCAGACAGAATTGTTTCGTAGCCCTTTTGAAGGGTCCCTTGGGGTTCTTGGTGTCTCCCATCCTGGTTAGTAAATGAGACCTTGTCAGTTTCTTCATCCAGTTGAGACTTCTTGTGCTGTACACACAGAGAGAAGAGGTGGCCTGCTTACTTTTGGCTCTAGCCCCACACATTGCTGGCTTTAGCACTTCCTTCTGCCAGTGTCTCCCCTTTAGATTTAACCAAGGAGAAAGTGCCATATAATGAGTTCAGATGCAAAAGAGGAGAAGTTTAAAAGTTACAGTCTACCACAGCATGATCATATGATGGTGGTCGTGTCTCTGCTTTGGTAGTAGACACCATGGTATGAAATTTGCTTCCTTCAGATATATTTTGCTACTTTTCTTTCTTTCTTTTCTGAGGGCGTGGTTACATTATGAAAATGAATCGGGAAATGGACTGGGGTTTTTGAAGTCAGTTTAAAGTCACTTTTTAGTCATGTATTTTTTGGGCCAGGCTGTGTGTCCTCTTGGGAAAACTTTTAATGTTTTTAAACTGTGTTGTATATCAGTTGAGGGGGCTACATGGTCCTTTAAAATAGTTGCATTTGAGGTTTTGGCCTGTGCCCACCCGTCCTCATACCGGCTGCTTCTCACAGCCACTAGCTGCTGCTGTGGTGTTATTTTTTATTTTTTATTTATTTCTTGCAATCTGGCATAGCACTAGTTCAGTATGCCAGATAGAAAAAAAAAATTAAAATAGATTGGACAGTAAGCTTTCCCTGCAGCCCGGAATCCATGATCCTGACATCCAGTACTTGACAAACCCCGCAGATACAATTTGTACTGACAGAGGCGTTCACATATGCCAAAATAATTTGAAATAAATCAGTTTCACAAGTGATTTAAAATAAATGATCCTTTCATGGCCAAGTAAAATACCTCACTTTCCAAACAAAAACCATACTTCCCAGACAAAAACATCCATACTTCCCTGTGTGCCATGTAGTTGGAATTTTAAAAAAATGATTTGAAACATGCTAAAACCGATTCAAAAACAGGGTGTTTTCCCCACCCAAATGTAAGCAAGCCCTGAGTGCCCTGAAATGCTCTTTGATTCTTCAGTCTTTCCAAGGATTCACCATTGCTTATAATTGTTTGCTAGAAGTCTTAAAGTTTGCGTTTTTGGATTATAACTCCCAGGCAACTGTGGAATTCTGGGAGTTGTAGTTCAAAAACACAACTTTGTGCACATGTACTGTCTGCTTGCTGTCTTCCCTATGCTTGCTGCTTTCCCCACTTCCAGCATCTTCTACTTGTATGGGACAATGCTGAGGATATTGGTTTTTTGGTTTTTTTTGCTAAGCACACAGGGACCAGATAGTGGTAGGAAGGCTATGTATAACTGAAATGCTAATAAGGACAATTACTTACGATTGAGTTACTCTTGGAAAAACTGTAAACTTATTCTCTTGAGAAGGGCCACTAATTCCTCCCTGCAAGTTACCCAGATCCTCCGATGGCAGCAAGGGTGTCTGTTAGAAGAGCTATGCGTGAGCCACTGCCCTTCTTTCTCCTGATGGCTGCAAATTACTTTCTGCTTTTGATTGCATTTCAAAGAGGCACATTTCTCCAGACATGCTGGGAGGATGCTGGTGAACTTTCCAAAGTCTCTTCTGTCATTCATACCATTCTGCTGAGAGCGCTTCTGTCTCTAATGAGGATAGGTTTTTGTGTCCTCTCTGCCCAAGACAGCTTATAGACTATTAATAGATGTTTCTGCTGGATGCCCTCATTCCACCAGACAGGCCTTTGACATGGGTTTCTGCCCACGGCTGGTCACATCAGACAACACACAAGAGATCAATGTGGCAGACGTCAAGCTCTTTGTCATAGCATCTTAAATGGGGAACCCTCCACAAACATGCCAAAGTTTATTGTACGGTGGGGTGAGGGATGGGGGGGGGAAACATAGCCCTTGGAAAGTTACTTTTCAGAAGAATGAATATGATGACATATAATATCTGAGAAGTAGTACAATGATGCTCTGAGGCATTCCCATCTCTCTCTATTACTGGGATGACTTCACAGAAACATGGATTGACAATCAGACTTGTACATAGCCCATATTTACCATCAAACAAGTAGTCCAATCAGAGGAGAAACAAAGCGCCTTACATTCAAGATGTGTAATAATAATTATAATTGCATGCTGTCAAGTCACTTCCAACTTATGACAACCCTTCCAAAGGTATTCTAGGTAGACAATACACAGAAGTGCTTTACCATTCCCTTCTTTTGGGGGGGCAGGCATCCTGTGACTGTGCAGTTTGTACAAGGTTACACAGGTTGGCTCATCTCCCAGGAGGCACAGTGGGGAATCAAACTCCTGACCTCCAGTTCTGCAGCCAGATACCTAGACCACTGAGCCATCCAGCCAGCTGAGGAAAATTGCACACTGTGACAGGTATCTCCCTCAGGTACCACATGAGGGAGCACCTCTTCTAAAAATGTGCTGAAATGTATTAAGCATGCTTCCTAATTTGACCCTCGGAAGCTCTCACCTTCACAGGCATGTCTGTTGGGGACACAAGAAAGGGCCTTCTCTTTCACTGCTTCTACATTTTGGAATTACCCTCCCTTGAGTGGGTAGTTTTGTGCCTTCCCACTTGGCCGTCTAGAGATAGGTAAATACATTACTATTTACACAGCTTTTAAATAACTGAATGGGGCAATGGATAGTTTTGATTTTGGGTGCTGCACATTACAATTATTGTATATGTATTTTAAATATGTTCTTACTATTTTAATATTTTAAATGTTGGCATATGTTTAATTATTTTTAAATGTAATCACTTTTTGGGTTTTTTTAGCTAGTTCGTTTATTTCAAAATTTGTGAGCCGCCTTGAGTCCCAGCATAACAAGGCAAATAAAGACATACATAAATTAACAAATAAATAAGTTAGTTAATTTAAACAATCATCCATTCCTACATTGGTTTGCCCAGAAGAAAGTCTAACAAAATTCAATGGGACCTTCCTCCCCTGCATATATCCATATATACAGGATAATAGTGGAGAGATGCCTCTATATGAGGAACTAACCTTGATACAGCTGAGGAATTCTCATTGAGAAAACCCCAGTTCTCTGATCTTACAGCAGAAAAGACCTGTATCCTTCTTCATGTAATGTACACCCCACATCTAATCTTTACCCCCTGCCTCTTGCCAACTCCTCCTCTCATTTTGTGACTACTAACAAATGCAATCAGCTGTCCCATCTCCTGGGGAAGGCCCAAGGAAGCATACCTGACAGTGCTATGTTGCCAGCTCTTAGGAGCCTGTAACTTGCCAACATATGTAGGAGAACAGAGTACTTCCCCTCCACATATCAAGATGAAGTGTGTTAAAGTTCTTGATCTTATAGATGAAATCTCAGTCTCTCAGAAGGCACTGTAAGCTGCCTCAAACATGTACCCCATGATGATGAAAAATGGATGGAGCCATATGGGGTTTACTGCTCTATACTAGAGTACACTGGAGCACCACAACCAGTCTCCTTGGCCAGAAAATGCTTTTGAGTACCTGCTGGAGAAGGAGGCAGGTGGCTTCTCCAACTGTTGCATCCTGTCTTATTTATGAGAATGGCCAATACGTTGCTACTGTGCTTGCAGCCCTAGTGGGGGTGGAGTGGAAGTAGGAGTGCTTTGCAAACACAGTTACTGTATTTGCATCTTAATTTGGAGCAGAAGTCACCATGAGGCACGAGGAGAAAACATATGGACTAGGATTGCTGCCAAAACAGGAGAAAGAAGAGATGAGGGAGGGAAAGGGGCTTTGAAATATGCAGTTCTGTTGAAGCACGAGAGCATCCTGAAACAGTTGGCATACTGGCCCAAATCTGCATGGGGGCAATTGGAAGCTGAGGACAGGCAAAGAGAGGAATGAGTCAGAAGTTGGGAGTTTGATTTCCCACTGGGCCTCCTTGACAGGGGTTGGACTCAATGATCCACAGGGTCCCTTCAAGCTCTGCAGCTCTAAGATAAAATTCTAAGATTAAGCGCCTTCTTCTCTCACTTCTCCCCTCTCCTCCAAACCAGCACCTCTGAAGCATCTTTTCCTGAAATGAAAGAGTCATTTCTCAGGCTTTGGCTGCCACTATTTATAGATAAAATGGAGCCGGGGTCTAAAATGGCCACCTAATTTTTGGAGGCATAGCAGTTCAATGAACTGTTCAGTGGGGGATAAAGCAAAATGCAACATTCTTCAACATGGTCCTCCAGATGAGGCAGAAAACCATTTTCATCATTCCCAGCCAGCAGACTACTAGCCATACTGCTTGGGGATGTTGGGTATTGTATTCTAATGCATCTGGAGGGCACCAGCTTTCGGAAGTTTGTTTTGACAAAGTTATCAGTTACACACAGCCTTTTATAGTACTGGGGTTTATAAAAAGGTGGTCTCCAACATTGGGCAGCAGATCTTATTTTACATATACATGATGGATACAGACTCAGTCATAATTAGAGTAGACCTTTTGAAATTAATGGGACTGGATATAATAATGCCTAAATGACTAAAATAAGTAACTTTATAGGATGTTATTCAAATCTTTCTGTCTGGGCGGAACCCTTTGTATACAGACAAAATTCAGGTGCCAACTTAAAAGAGACGTTCTGCCCTTCACCTTCAGATGGGATAGGATGCTTCTTCCAGGGTGAAGCCTGTTCACCTTCTGAAAATAAAAAGTATGCTGGTTTTAAGTTCAAAGCTATGTTTGTTTTCTCAACCTGTGCAAATTTAATCCATTATTCAAAAAGTTAAAAACTCATACTATTAAGATGGTTTTAATTGAGGTGGCAGCCATTAAGCCAGTAACAACCTAACAATAACAATAAAAATTAAAATGAACATCATACACCAGACATAACAGTCATAGAATGAGGAAATGTCTGGAAATTGCATTTCCAGGAGATGCCAGTGTTGAAGATAAAGAATTGGAAAAATTAACAAAATACAGAGACCTAGCAAGAGAAATAACTCACCTGTAGGTGAATGAAACACATTTCAGGGGTCCCCAACAGTCATCAGGCATTGGGAACAATGACATGGAATTTTATACAATATTATAACCAGCTGCGGATCTCTGAAACAGCATAATCAGAGCTGCAAAAAACAGTAATATTAGGAACAGCATACATACAACACTGATACTTCATGGATACTTAGGTTTTTGGTTAAAACTTGTATCTGTTATATAATACCAGTCAAAGACTGTGCCTCGTAGTTTTGAATAATAATAATAAAAACAGAGGTCTAATTATACTTGAGGCTGTATGTTCACAGGCAGGGTTATCCAGAATTTATCTGGCTTAATAAGAACTTACATAAAGAGAGGTATTGATTCTTGCCTCATTTGGCTTGTTCCAGCTTCGTGAGTTTTATCTACTACCTGTGGCCAAAAGATTGTATATGCAAGCTCCAGTCCCCGGGGTGAGGATCATATTATCTCCTGATGTTACGTACTGGACTGCAATTCCCATCAGCCTCAGCCAACACAGGTCACAGTAAGGGATGAAGGCAGTTGCAGTCCTTCAATGTCTGGAGGGCTACCCTTTCCTCACCCCTGAGTCAGCACACTATCAGCATATTGTCAGAACTGATATCACTAGAAACCTGTGAGGCCTAGACAGGAAGATAGTCTGTAGGTAGTTTGTAGATGTCCCTGCATCCCCCACTCTGCGCTTGTGGGAGAGACTCTTCACAAAGAGAAGTGCGTTGTACAGCACAGAGATGACACTCATTAGATTGAGGTAACACAGACGTTATTTCCCACAGGGTGGAAATTCAGATAAACATCCAATAAAACACACAGTCAAAGATGAGTGATGAATTTAGAAAGCTCTTTTCATGTCAAGTCTAACTACGTCAATTAGATTAGGTTTTATTATACCATGTAGACATTCTTTCCCCCCACAAAAATCTTTTCCTAGTATTGAGGCACTTATTTTCATAACATCTTTATCTTATTTCAGAAATTAACTCACCGCTGTGAATGTCGTATATTAGAGGAAAAGAGATTTCATCCCAGCCTAGTGACTCAACATTCATTCTCAAGGGTACAACACAGAAGGCTGAGCCAGGAAAACAGGGGCGCAGAGAAGGAAGAAGTTTCTTTTTTGGGGACTATAGCTTTAAATATGTTGGTGGGGTAGCCATGTTTTCTACTTTGCCAAGAGCAGTCCTCTATTTGAAGGTATCTTAAAGGACACCTCTCTGATTAGAGGCCTTACAGAAAATGCCTCCATCCAATTTCAAAGGATTGGCCTTTTCTTCCTGCCCCACAACTACTCCACCTCTTGTGTTCGGTAGGGTCCCCATTTAGCATTTTAGGGGAGTTGGCCTGAGGAGGAGGGGTTGGGGAAGTCTACTTCCACCACCTAGTTGGTCATGCCTAAATCTGGATCCAAACTAATGCTCAATTTCCATCCAGTACATGTGTGTTTTGTGTAAATCTCAAAGGAGCAGCCATGTTAACCTGTGCAAGCATATTCAGACAATAGAAACAAAATGTAGTGAAACCTTAAAGACTGTATATATATTTCAGTGTGAGATTTTGTGCATACACCCACTTCTTCAGACATACGGGACTGAAGTAAAACCACAGATCATATACAGAGGAGGCACAGGAAATGAATAATAGGGTAACAGTAGCATTATGGGCACCAGTAATGAACTGGAAGAATGCTGATAACATAAACACTCTGGTTTCAATGGATACTTCCACATTTGTAATGTCGTGCAAAGGTGAAGCAGCATGGGTTCCATTCTAGATTCAACTTTTGGTTTAGTTTGTTACCCAGTGCAATGAAGCAGAAGTTTATTAACTCCTAGTCAATATCCGGGTCTGGCGATATGCAAGATTTTAGGAAGAATGGTTTATTAACACATATAATCAGCTAAGAATCCCTAGTTGATATTTAATTCTTTTGACACACTCTGGAATTTATGTATGTAACTTACTCTCATCTCAGCTGTCCGTCTTTCTAGTCTCATTTTGTTGGAAACCCCACCTCCCAACAGACACTTTCAAGTCATTTATAACATGTCCTTGGAACTGAAATGTTCTGAAATAGATTTTTATGTGTTGCCATTCCTTCTATCAGATTTACACCTGTTAATTATCTTGTGTACAGACTGTCCAGTTGGTCTGATGTAGGGTGCGGAAAGACATTGCTTGCAAAGGATGGCATATATCCCATTAGCATAGGAACAAGTAAATGAGCTTCTGATACGGGACTACTACCTGTAATTATGCTGCCAGAGTAGATGTGGGAACAGAGTTGTCATCTTGGTTTGTAGCAGGATTTAGTTCTCATCTCTGAGAAGAGGAGACAGTTTGAATTTTTGTGTGTGAGGTGGCTCTAAAACTTGGGAATTGCTTTTCATCCATTCCCAGGAGGCACCAGGGCCCAGTGACTCAGCAGGAAGGTGTTCGTATGTATGTTGTGCTTTTGCAACATGGGTGTCCAGCAAACCCAGTGGACTTAGCTATGGAAAAAAACCCGTAGGTACATGAATTTCCCCTCACAATGTGATGTGGAGCAAGGGAGAGTGTGGAGCACCTGCATCACAGCTTGTGAGCAGAGATAAGCATGAACGTGAAAACCGGTGGCTACCCATGAACCATGAACCCCCTGGAGCCAGCTGCTGCCTCTGCTCATGCACCCTTATCAGCTAGACAGTGGGTGTATGTGCAGAGGCATCAGGCCTGGCTCCTGGAAGGGAAGCTGGCTTGCTGTCTATGGCGATTGTGGCGGCAGTGGCGGCAGGACCAGATAGGGAGGCAGTGGGGGCAGTGGGAAAGGAATGGGTGGACATCCACATTGCTGAAGCAAAACAAAGTGCTGAGGGGGAAAATGTTTGGTACTTTATTTTGCTTTGGCATAACAGGATCCCCGAACTGGGTGGCAAACCAAACCATGAACCAGCCTGATTCATTGTTTTTTCTGGTTCATGGTTCGGTTCGTGCCCATCTCTACTTGCGAGACTTTTTGTTGCAGAAGCCTCGGCAGCAACAGTCCAGGACTTAAGGAGGGGGACCTTCCTATGGCTGGCCATGAGCTTTTCATAAACCTCACCTGTGCTGTAGAGACTGGAAGAATTCCTGGGTCATGTGTTCTGTAGGTAGGACCATGATGGATGAAAATCCTAATGGTAATGGTGGCGACCTTTGCACTGGTGGCCACATTTTGTCACTAGTGAACCGTCAAGCCCCACCTCTACTCTGGATTGCCATCTTACCTCAGCGCCATTTATCCAGCTTCCCCTTCTGCCCTTTCCCACAACCATTTGCAACAAAAGCAATTCTGCCTCCATTCCCAAACCTTGCCAGCCTTTGCTTCTATGACAGCCAAAGACGGCCTCAGGTTTTGGCTCTGAAATTTCAAGGAACGGAATGCTGTTGATCTGACAACCCTACCAGGGTTCTACTTCCTGTGGAAGACCTGTCCTTCTGTGGGGAAGTGGTTGCCATTTTGGGATAGTTTCCAAACTGCCGTCTTGTTCGAATCTTGGAGGTCACAGTCTCACTTACAGCTCATTAAAGGACTATTCCCCAGTGCTTACAAGAGTTGGGCCCACAGCAGAATGCTGGCAGGAAATGGGAACAAGTTAGAAAAGCTGATAAAGAATGGGATAATTTAGTAGCTCATTTTCAATTGAGTAATTATTATTATTTTTTAAAAAACAGGAATTTGCTAAAAAGTACCTTGAGTTTTTTTCTCCTCATTACCACTACAGAACAAAGTGCTTGTGTAATTAGTAAACATTTGGCATGCCTGCAAATAGTTTTTTAATTACACCAAAAGGACACTGCCAAGGTGTTTTTAATCATTTTAAACATAATTTCATTGATGGGCTGTTCTTGAAGAGCTCTGCAGGAACCAGTTTCCCAGAGAGAAGGAGAGGGAGAGATCTATTAAGCTTGGGGGTTAAAATCTGGCTTTGCCTCTTCAGAGGTTTTCTCTACCGCCCTTATCGCAGCCTCTGCAACAAATCTGAACAGAATTCCTGGCTTACAAGATTTGTGGGACTTGAGACACACAAGTGTAGACAGTGGACTTTGGTTGGTAAAGCCCAGACCGACCCTCCTCAACTCTGGCACATGGGTGAAGGACGGATGCCCCTCTAGATGTTCTGGAACTCTAACTCTCTTTAACTGCACAGGTAGAGCAGTTTGATCCCACTTTAATAGAGTTGCTGTATTTCAGTTCCCTGTATCCAGCGAGCCAATCCCGCATAATGTTATTTGTATATTATGCAAATGAATATGGATTTTTCATATGAGGCAAATTAAGCACATCCGCTCTTGCATCGTTTTTCTACCAGTGTATTACAGCCTTGGCGTCACTGTTATAGTAATTGTAAATCTGAGAAAGTAAGTATAATGTATTGTTAGAGTGATGGAATAGGTGACCCACATTAAAATATCTGATTAGTCATATAGCCTGTTTGATATCCTTGGGTCAGCCAGTACTCTTCAGTCAAACCTATATCACAAGGTTGTTTTTCAGAATAATGTGGGGAGAGGGAAGCCAGTACTTATGTTTCATGATTGTGGACTGTATTGTAGTATGAAATTAGATTCATGGCAGAGGCTGAACTTGTATTTTTCATACTAGACCATCCAGAATCCCTTAGTAAGAGCAGCCATTGGCTGTGTTAGGCAGTGGATTCTGGGAGTTGTTGTCAAATAAAGTCGTTTTGCCAATCTCTGCTTCGTATAAGTACAGATATACAAATTTTCTATGCACATTTACTAAGGTGCAAGACCCATTTAATTTAGTAGGCTATAACCCTGAGTAAACAGTTCAAAAAGACATTTAAAGATAAATGCATGTAGAATCAGTTATTTGAAAAGGACTTTATAATTTCCTTACCACTGTTTGAAACGTCTTTCCAGAAATGCATTATTCCCAGGAACCATAAACTCAACCTCAGCAAAAACTACAAGAAGATGACGAAAACACTTGGAAAACTTACTAGAGCTTGGAAAAGTTCCTTTTTTGTCTGCAGTTCCCACACATCCCTAAGTGAGCATTTTATGCTTTCTATGCTGTGTGAATTGCTTTCCATGCATGGAAAACAACAGAGTTAACTGATTTCTATACACTGTTTGCAGGCAGCTTTGCTAGGCCTATGTGTTCCCACAATTTGCAATGTTTAATCAGGGCTGGAATCCTATTGGTGTTTGTGTAAGGTTTGCATATCTTGCCTTGGCTAATTGCAGCTCATTGACAAAGTGCAGGGTTTCATTTCACATGCACAATTGGGCATGAGACCCGGTATACATCTGAGGCTTGTCCTAGAACCTCAGCCTTTAGTTGCATTTAGCCATGGAAAGTAATGCAACCTTTTATGAGAATACGAATAGGATCCTGGCCAGAGATTTTAATTACATGTCTCTGAGATTTGGTCAGGCTAGAGATTGCATCACTCATTCTTGTTTCTTATACAAGAATGAGACAAAATAGTGACTGCATGTTTTGCTTTATATCTCTGGGTCTATAAGGGCTGAAGCTTACTTTTTTCAAACTGTAAGCGTATAATTTCTAGATACACTCCTAGTCAGCTGCTCTGTTTGTACCATTCCCCCTGATTTAGGCCTGTCCCCTCCCCACCCATCTTCCCTGGGATGTGAGTGGCTAGGTTCAAGTGCTAAAACAACTTACCGTATTTTTCCGTGTATAAAACAACACTTTTTCCTTAAATAATTAGACAAAAAATTGAGGGTCGTTTTATACATGGAAGGCAGCCACTTTCCCCTGCCTTTTGCGAAGCCACGGGGCTTAGCAAAAAGGAAGGGAAGGCTCCCTTCGGGTAAAGCAGCCGTCAAAGGGCTGCACGATCGCAGCCCTTTGATCCTGAAACCCTTTCAGCCGTGAAAGGGCTGAAAGGGCTAAGGATCAAAGGGCTGCGATCATGAAAGGGCTTCAGGCAGCCATGAAAGGGCTTCAGGCAGCCATGAAAGGGCTTCAGGATCAAAGGGCTGCGATCGTGCAGCCTTTACCCGAAGGGAGCCTTCCCTTCCTTTTTGCTAAGCCCCGTGGCTTTGCAAAAGGAAGGGAAAAGCAGGGATCGAATTTTCTAATTTGGGGTTAGAAAAGGGGGGGGGGTCGTCTTATACATTGGGTCATCTTATAAACGGAAAAATACGGTATATAAGCACTTATACCATGGGGAAAATACCTCTTTACTACCTGAAGTCAATATGACCACTGTCATCATTTTTTTTTATTCAGGCTAAAATCTCACTGACAATAAAACCTACTATTATAGTAGATTCTCCTAAAAAAAAAAAAAGACTTAAATTTTAGCATACACACAAGGTATGTGCACATGTGGAGCACTGTATTAAGGGACAGAGTTTTTCTGCTCCTCTGCCAGAGGTCAGTTTATTTTGGGGTGGATGTGGAATTGATTCATTAAAATAGATTCCGCATATGTGAATGCCCCATCTACTTTTTTTAAAAAAAATTCCTGCTATCTGATACAGCACTATACTAGACAGCAGGAATTAAAAAAAATTATAAAAGCTGGTGGCGGCGGCAGCAGTCAATGAGCAGCCGTGAGTGGTGGCTGAGTGCGGCTGCTCCTTTGTCTCCTGCTGCTGCTGCCGCCGGCCAATCACCTCCTCCAGCGCCACTGCTGGGGCTCACCTCCAGCTCATGTCGCCGCCTTGTCCCCTGCCTGAAGGGAGCCCATGAGTAGTGCTGGAGGAGGTGATCGGGTGGCGGCAGCAGCAGCAGCAGTCAATGGGCAGCCGCAAGAGGCTGCCAAGCGCAGCTGCTCCTTTGCCTCCGCCTCCTTCCGTGTATAAGACGACTCTCAATTTTTCCTCTAATGATTTTAGGAAAAAGTGTCATTTTATACACAGAAAAATACGGTATATCCTCTTTGAATTCTTTGGTTTTATGTATTAGGACATAATAAAAATCCCCTGGTCCTTAGCAGGTCTGAACATTTGATAAATGCAACCTCAGATGAACAACAGCACATGACATATTACACTGTGTCATGATTTATTTTACAAAAATAAAGCCAAAATGGAGAAGCCATGTATGAAAAACTAAGTACACCTTATGATTCAATAGCTTGTAGAACCACCTTTAGCAGCAATAACTTGAAGTAATCATTTTCTGTATGACTTTATCAGTCTCTCACATTGTTGTGGAGCAATTTTGCCCCATTTTTCTTCACAATGTTGCTTCAGTTCATTGAGGTTTTTGAGTGTTCGTTTACACACAGCTGTCTTAAGGTTCTGCCACAGCATTTCAATTGAGGTCTGGGCTTTGACTGGGCCATTGCAACACCTCGATTCTTTTCTTTCTCAGCCACCCTGCTGTAGATTTGCAGGTGTGCTTGGGAATCATTGTCCTGTTGCATGACCCAGTTTTGGCCAAGCTTTAGCTTTTGGACTGATGGCCTTTTGTTCATCATGCCATGGAGTGAAACTCTTTTCAGCTAACTGTTGTGGATCAAAATCTTCTCTTCAATGGACAACTACAGAGGCTGCCTCAAATGCTGGCAACCTTTCGGGGCCATCTGTTAAATCCCTAAATGTGTCCTCCTCTCAGCTGCATGCGTCTCCTCAACAGCGGTGCCTGCCCGGAATGGGGGAAATGTTTGAAAGCGAGGAGGGGCAACCAGATACAGAAATTCATTTGTTCTGCATTTTATCCACAGCCCACAGCAACCAACCAGATGGGTCCTCCAGACAATGCCTTCGAGTTCCCCTTGCTTCTTTCTTTGCAGCTGGTTTCTCCGCTCATTCCCAGCATTGTAGCATTCAGTACTGCTCTGCAATGCCATTCTGGTTCTGCAGTGGGGATGTTCTGCCAGTGAAGTGGTGGAAACTGAACAGTAATGGCTCTTTCATTAGCCAAAGTGAGGCCACCACATCTACTAGCAGATGTTGGTGGACTGGGACTCAACGGCAAGATGCTGAGGAATAGCTGTGTGCACCACATCTTCTTCTCTGGGCTTCTCCCAAGTTAACATGCTGAACTGAGTATTTGTTGTTGTTTAGTCGTTAAGTCGTGTCCGACTCTTCGTGACCCCATGGACCAGAGCACGCCAGGCCCTCCTGTCTTCCACTGCCTCCCGGATTTGGGTCAAATTCATCTTGGTCGCTTCGATGACACTGTCCAACCATCTCGTCCTCTGTCGTCCCCTTCTCCTCTTGCCTTCACACTTTCCCAACATCAGGGTCTTTTCCAGGGAGATTTCTCTTCTCATGAGATGGCCAAAGTATTGGAGCCTCAGCTTCAGGATCTGTCCTTCCAGTGAGCACTCAGGGTTGATTTCCTTCAGAATGGATAGGTTTGATCTCCTTGCAGTCCAGGGGACTCTCAAGAGCCTCCTCCAGCACCACAATTCAAAAGCATCAATTCTTCGGCGGTCAGCTTTCTTTATGGTCCAGCTCTCGCTTCCATACATCGCTACTGGAAAAACCATAGCTTTGACTATGCGGACCTTTGTCGGCAAGGTGATGTCTGTGCTTTTTAACATGCTGTCTAGGTTTCTCATCGCTTTCCTCCCAAGAAGCAGGCGTCTTTTAATTTCGTGGCTGCTGTCACCATCTGCAGTGATCATGAAGCCCAAGAAGGTAAAATCTGTTACTGCCTCCATATCTTCCCCTTCTATTTGCCAGGAGGTGATGGGACCAGTGGCCATGGTCTTAGTTTTTTTGATGTTGAGCTTCAGACCATTTTTTGCGCTCTCCTCTTTCACCCTCATTAAGAGGTTCTTTAATTCCTTCTCACTTTCTGCCATCTGAGTGGTATCATCTGCATATCTGAGGTTGTTGATATTTCTTCCCGCAATCTTAATTCCGTTTTGGGATTCCTCCAGTCCAGCCTTTCGCATGATGTATTCTGCATATAAGTTAAATAAGCAGGGGGACAATATACAGCCTTGTCGTACTCCTTTCCCAATTTTGAACCAATCAGTTGTTCCATATCCAGTTCTAACTGTTGCTTCCTGTCCCACATATAGATTTCTCAGGAGATACATAGATAAGGTGGTCAGGCACTCCCATTTCTTTAAGAACTTGCCATAGTTTGTTGTGGTCCACACAGTCAAAGGCTTTTGTGTAGTCAATGAAGCAGAAGTAGATGTTTTTCTGGAACTCTCTGGCTTTCTCCATAATCCATAGACTGATCTTTTCCAATCCTCTTGCCACTGCTGAGTTTTCCAAATTTGCTGGCATATTGACTGTAGCACCTTAACAGCGTCATCTTTTAAGATTTTAAATAGTTCCACTGGAATGCCATCACCTCCACTGGCCTTGTTGTTAGCCATGCTTTCTAAGGCCCACTTGACTTCACTCTCCAGGATGTCTGGCTCAAGGTCAGCAACCACACTCTCTGTGTTGTCCGGGATATCCAAATCTTTCTGGTATAATTCCTCTGTGTATTCTTGCCACCTCTTCTTGATGTCTTCTGCTTCTCTTAGGTCCCTACCATTTTTGTCCTTTATCATGTCTATCTTTGCACAAAATGTTCCTTTAATAGCTCCAATTTTCTTGAACAGATCTCTGGTTTTTCCCTTTCTATTATTTCCCTCTATTTCTTTGCACTGTTCATTTAAGAAGGCCCTCTTGTCTCTCCTTGCTATTCTTTGGAAGTCTGCATTCAGTTTTCTGTAACTTTCCCTATCTCCCTTGCATTTAGTTTCCCTTCTCTTCTCTGCTATTTGTAAGGCCTCGTTGGACAGCCACTTTGCTTTCTTGCATTTCCTTTTCTTTGGGATGGTTTTTGTTGCTGCCTCCTGTACAATCTTACAAGCCTCCATCCATAGTTCTTCAGGCACTCTGTCCACCAAATCTAGTTCCTTAAATCTGTTCTTCACTTCCACTGTGTATTCATAAGGGATTTGGTTTAGATTATACCTGACTAGCCCGGTGGTTTTTCCTACTTTCTTCAGTTTAAGCTTTAATTTTGCTATAAGAAGCTGATGATCAGAGCCACAATCAGCTCCAGGTCTTGTTTTTGCTGACTGTATAGAGCTTTTCCATCTTTGGCTGCAGAGAACATAATCAATCTGATTTCGGTATTGCCCATCCGGTGATGTCCATGTGTAGAGTCACCTCTTGTGTTGTTGGAAAAGAGTGTTTGTGATGACCAGCTTGTTCGCTTGACAAAACTCTATTAGCCTTTACCCTGCTTCGTTTTGAACTCCAAGACCAAACTTACCTGTTGTTCCTTTTATCTCTTGACTCCCTACTTTAGCATTCCAATCCCCTATAGACAAGAACATCTTTCTTTGGTGTCAGTTCTAGAAGGTGTTGTAAGTCTTCATAGAATTGGTTAATTTCAGCCTCTTCAGCATCGGTGGTTGGTGCATAAACCTGGATTACTGTGATGTTGAAAGGTCTGCCTTGGATTTGTATTGAAATCATTCTATCATTTTTGAGATTATATCCCAGTACAGCTTTTCCCACTCTTTTGTTGACTATGAGGGCTACTCCATTTCTTCTACGGGATTCTTGCCCACAATAGTAGATATGATAATTGTCTGAATTGAATTCACCCATTCCCGCCCATTTCAATTCACTGACGCCCAGGATGTCAATGTTTATTCTTGCCATCTCCTGTTTGACCACATCCAGCTTACCAAGGCTCATAGATCTTACATTCCAGGTTCCTATGCAGTATTTTTCTTTGCAGCATCGAACTTTCCTTTCACTTCCACGCACATCCGCAGCTGAGCGTCCTTTCGGCTTTGGCCCAACCACTTCATTAGCTCTGGAGCTACTTGTACTTGTCCTCCGCTCTTCCTCAGTAGCATGTTGGACGCCTTCCGACCTGAGGGGCTCATCTTCCAGCGGCATATCTTTTAGCCTTTTGTTTCTGTCCATGGAGTTTTCTTGGCAAAGATACTGGAGTGGCTTGCCAGTTCCTGCTCCAGGTGGATCGTGTTTAGTCAGAACTCTCCACTATGACCTGTCTGTCTTGGGTGTCCCTGCACAGCATAGCCCATAGCTTCTCTGAATTACTCAAGCCCCTTCGCCATGACAAGGCAGCAATCCGTGAAGGGGATTGAGTATGCTTTGTTGTTAATCCAGCTGGCTCTTCTACATGGAATGAGACCATCTTGTCCTTTACCTCAGGCAGCAAAAGATCTTGGCTTGACACTGATGCCACAAACCCTGCCTCACTTCATTCTCTTGCACTTACTTTGCATTGCCACTTGCTGCTTAGGGTTTGCCCAGCTTATCATGGGAAGGCAGATTGTTGGTCTTGAACAGTCAGCTGCCGCCACCACCATTTCCCCCCATAATCTATGATGCTTACAGCTGATGGAATCTAAAGTCCAACAGTGTCTAGAGGGGCCACAGAACACTCACCATTGTCTCAAGGTATTGATGTCTATGTGTTCTGTGCTGCCAAGTCAGAACTGATTTATAGCAACCCTAACAGGGCTTTCAAGGTAAGTGAGATATTTAAGGAGTAGTTTTACCAGTTCCAACCTCCTCCCTGTGAGTTTCCATAGCTGCGTGGGGATTTGAACCCTGTTCTCCACAATCCTAGTCTGTCACTCTGTCCACCATACCACACTGGGAATCCAAGGTATTTCTAAGGGTTTTAAAAATTTATGTTAGAAGTCACCTGCTTTCTTATCGCTGAACATTGACTGAGAGTTAATATAATAATAAACATTAATAAAAGAATACAAAACAACCAAACCTAAAGCAGCTTCTTTCCCTCCATCTCCCAAGTCCAGTAAATGGAGAAAAAGAGCACCCGCACGAGAGAAAGAGAAACAGAAGAGAAACTGAGGCAAGCTGTGGAGAAGATACACCATAGTGAAAAGGGTTGGGATTCGAATTTACTACAAATTCAGTCCAGATGTCATTAAATTTAGATCTATATTGAAACTATGAAATAAATCTTCTTATCAGAAATCCAGGTCCAAAGGGTCTCCCATTCAGGTTTCATTGTGTTGTTGTGAGCTTGAGGCTTTTGATAAAAGATAAGATGTTTAGCCATCAAGTTCAATGCAAGACTTCCTGGAAGGTTTTCTGTCTATGGTTTCCTGCTGTGTTAAGTGTTTCAGGACCAGAAGACTGCCAACCTACCCCTGGTTATCTGGTGAGCTTTCAAAAGAACCAGCTGTTCTAACTACTTTATTGTGTAAAGCTAAATTGCCAAAGGAAAGTAGGGCACCCATAGCTCTGAGTCTTTTTTAAGATGGGCAAGCACTGATTGTAGGCACTGTTGCTATGATGGCCTGATAGAAAGTACATTATTCCAAGGAATAATGGTGTGGGGAAATGTTCACCCTCCTGGTGCTTCAGACTTCAGCTCTGAGAAATGCCAGCCAGCATAGTCAAATGGAAAGGCGATTATGGAAACTATAGGCCAAAACATGTGCAGGAGCAAAGGTTCTCATTTTTCCCCTGGCTGAACCTCACCCTAAGAGCCTATGTAGAGGAAAATTACAGGGAACTGTCCAAAGGTTAAACAAAAAACCCTGGGGTTTCCATCAGAAAATTCTCCTCCTGCTGGATGGCACAGTGTCTTTTTATACAGCTATGAACCAATCACAAGGAACATTGTTTAACTAGCAACTCCCAAAGAGCTGCAGTGATGTTTCCATGTGATTTCTAAAATGCTTCCTGAGGGACGAGACCGTTATGTCTCCATGCTGGGCAGAGAAGGTCCTTGTTCACTGGTCTTCTTGTAAACTGTGTTGACTTGACACACCCTTCACATCCCCCGCACCCCATGGATGTCAGAATATCTTCCCCTTTTCTTTTGCCTGGGCTGCTACAAGACAGAGTTCAACAGCACATGTACAGATGGTTTGTAAATGATAAATGAGGCACATTGGGAGAAGCATCCATCTGTATCCAGTGTTGTTTGTGTTTCTTCTCCTAGCCAAGAATTTCATTTTTCTGCTTTCTCTCTATGGGACAACTCTATAATTGAAATATATGGATGTCCTGGAAATGATTGAAAAAGATGTTGTTGTGGCTGGTGAGCAAAATCAGCAGTGCCTTAAATATGTCCTAGGGACTTATGGAAAGGTTTGCTTGCAAGATGTCAGAACAGAGGGATTTTGTTCTTTCCCCCCAAACACGTGTGTGTGTGTGGAGAGAGAGAGAGAGAGAGAGAGGGTGCTTTTAGCTTTTCAGCTGTACATCTCTGCCTAAGATCAGATAGTTCTTGTGCCTTAAATGGCATTAATGAGAGGCAGACTTCCAACTGGTCATGTCTTCTGCAAAAATACATTTTCGTACTAGGGTGTTTTATCTGCAGAAGTTCTGCCTCTATGCAGCTGTCATCAGTCCTTCTTTGGGACCTGGTATCTTAAGAGTGGTTCTAGATGAAGGCATTATCTATCATGGCATAATCCTGCCCCATTCACTGAATTTGAGAGAGGAGTCATATGGCAACTTCTTCCATTTGTAACCCTTTTGTGTTTTTCCACTGTTGCTTCTTTTTCTTGCGGGATGAAATCTGTTAGGGGAAAAAACAGAACAGCCAACTGTTAGCTCAGGGAGTGTGATTGCAGAGCCGGAGGTCAGGAGTTTGATTCCATGCTGTGCTTTTTTGTAGAGGAGCCAGCCTGTGTAGCCTTAGGCAAGCTGCACAGTCTCAGAGTGTTGCAGGAAAAAGGGGCTGGTAAACCACTTCTAAGTACTTTGTATGTAGAAGATCCTGGAAAGGGTCATCATAAGTCAGAATTGAGTTGATGGTAAATAATTATTATTAACTTTCTAGAAATTACTTAAATTTTGGAACCCACAGAAAGGACAACATAATGAATGCAGATATGATAACCAACAAAATATGTTTTCCTGTGTTTGTGGAAGAGATTGTACTCCTTTCCTAGTCTTTGTATGGAGTCTCTGTATAAAAACATTGCAACAGGCTCCAATTTGCTTATCAGGGCTGGTCTAAGATGTTTAGATGTTTCGCCTGAGGCAGAAAAAGCTTTACTAGCATCCTTGCCCTGTCCAGGTCATGGTGAGTAGGGCTGCATTCCAGTTGAGTTATTTGGGCACTCGAGGCAGACAATCCTATAAGTGCTGCTTACCATCCTTGATAGTAAAAATATAAGAAGAACAAATTAAACGGCTCACAATTTCCTGCCCTTTTGTGACACTTAAAATCGGTGTCCTGGAGCATCTGCCTCTTTCTCCATAATGAGAAAGGGCTGGCCACGTTGCAGTGACTGCACAGTTCAGAGGCGACATGGCTACCTGAGGCAAGGTGGAAGGAGTAATTGCCTCAGGCGGTGAGGTTTTGGCACTATTAGGGGTTAGGTCACAGTGCTCAATCTGGGAATGTTCTCTCTCTTGATCTCACTGGGTCTGCTCCTTCTCTTTGTGGTTGACCCTGCAGGACAGCAGACTGAAAAGGCTGACAAGCCACCTACCTAGTCACAGTATTTCCCAAAGCATGGTGATTCTATTTAAATTCCCATTAGATTTCTTGTTTTATCCTTGCACATTTATTAGCATATGCAGTACTATGCCCATCACTGTCATCGTTTGCTCTCCATTTTAGTGATTTATGTCCTCCCCCCCCCTTTTTTTTTGTGATGTGTAAGTGGTGACTGTAGGGGACGTGGTTAACCCAAATCTATCGCATTGCAAGAGTTTATCCTGCATATATTTATACTTAACTCGAAACCATAGGCCTGTGTTCTGTACTGCTGTTTACATTTCAGTGTGCGCATGTCAAAAATCTTAGCTCTGCATTAAGCGCAGATATAAATCACATTGAATTCCACTGTCAGCCCCCCAAAAAGGATTGAATATAAAAAATATGTGTTTAGTCTGTGCTCTTTTCCATGAATCAGAGCTAGAAGAGCTGTGATGACAAGATGCACATTTACAATATGGTTTGTCAAGACTAGAGCTGGGTGTGGTGCATTGTCACTTTCTTTTGCTCACTCTGTTTTTTTCTGAGCAATAAGAAAATCCTTTTAAGATGTGCCTTAGAAAGCCTTTCAATCTTTAAAATAGTTTTGTTTTCCTGTCTTTGATTGCCTTAGAATTTGTAGAAAAACCTCTGTGGGACTTTTAAAATGAGAAGCACTATATAAATATTTTGAACAAATAAAGAAACACAATTACTAAACTATAATCAAAATGCTGTGTTCACTGAGATGATTTGTATGTCAACATTTTTTACATCATTTTAGATTTTGTTTTATAAATATATATTAAAAAGTAACTTGAAAGCAAAACAAAAACAAAAAAAAGGAACTGTGGCAGGTAGCTGGAGAGGTTTTTTGGGAATATGCTTGGATTGTATGAGCAGCTGATAGCCATCTGACCTTTCTGAAGTGGCTTGAGAGACTGACATACTAGCCCCAGTCAGTTTTTGGTTTATTTGCTTGTAGTTCTGTAACAGTGATAGACAACTGACAGTTCTAATTGGCATTTAGAAATGCATACACATTTCTACGGACTCTTGGTCTGCGCAGATGGTCTATGAAGGCAGGAAGAATCTTATAGATATTGGCCAGTGTTATCAAGATCAAAACACTGTATGTGACCGAAAGCAGGAAATCATAAAGAGTTTCTGTTTGCACAGCTATGCTCTTCACAAGGAATAAGCCCTGTGGAATACCTGGGACTTAACTTCCATGTGCAGCAGTTGGAACAGGAAATGGCCATTGTTCTCTGCGGGCAGGGGCAACTGATGCTCAATATGGTTGGTGGAGCCCCATGCACAGGGGGCAGTGATGGGTGGAGCCAAGACAGATGGACAGACTGCTGTTACTTCCTCCTTCCCTGCCCACAGACTCTCATGGATCCTAAGATTAAGATGTCAGCAGGAGAGGAGACACAAGCAGGGACTTTATCCTTCATGCTCTGATTAGGAGGTAGGCAGGACTGACCTGGCTGGGCCTAGCCTGAAGCTCAGGTGAGGCAGTGCCCTATCTGCCTTCATGGACCAGCCTCCACTGAAGAACCAAGAATTCTGGAATATCCTGTTAGTGAAAATCAGTTAGTCAGTCAATCAGTCAAACAAACCCTCTGGCAGCTGAGAAATAAGAAGTGCATGACAACAACAACAACAACAACAACAACAACAACGACAACCACCAGCAGCAAAGCTCTCTGATGACAAATGCAGTCTGGATCTTTGTTTCCAAGGAGACAAAAGGTTCCTGCCTACAGAGCACAGCAGGTGAAGAGTCGTTTTCCCAGTCCTGCATTAAAAGGAGAGGAAGGGATGCACTGAATGCACTGTGGATTGCATATTCCAGTGTTAAAATGATATGCTGACCTTGCATCTCATCCACAGAGCTAGGCTATTACATGGTCCCTATTCTGCCCCCTCCCCAGACAATCACTTTCCTTCCTGCAACACAGATGCCTAAAAGTGAGAGACTCTTTCTTCTGCTATTGGGAAAGGAGGCAGCTGAACCTGACAAGGGACACCATTGAACCTGTGTCATCACTGGTGAATACAAGCTGCCAGCCATGTGTTTTGTGATTTCCACTAAACCTGAAACACACATCCAATGTGTTATGGACATAACTAGGTCAAGGGTGTCCAGCGATGTCTATGGGCCTTAATATCGAGACCCCAGATATTGTGCTACATGTGTTATGTGCCATTAAGTCGGAACACATTTCGAGTGACCCTTGGTTTGAGCTACCTGGAAGGAACTGTATTTCTAGTGCTTCCATCTCTTATCGCTTCAGATTATTAGAGGTTAATTGTAAAACACATCCAATGTGATGCAGTGGATCGAGAAACATACTGGGACTCAGGAGTTTTGTGTTCGAATCCCTGCTCAGGCATGATCACTCACTAGGGAGAGTGGGGCTGGTAAAACCACTCATTAAATATCTCACTTACTTTGAAACTATAAGTTGTTTCTGACTTGAAGGCACTTAACAACAACAAAGAGAAATATATTGTGGGGCCCAGTTTTCTATGCCTGTAACTTCTGACCTTTGCTGCTCACATAATCTCTCAACTAGTGCAAATTCAACAGCATGAAGTGCAGTGTACTTTCTCTCTCTCTCATTCACTAGTGCTAGATCAGTCCCTGCGAGTCTCATATAATGAGTAGTGTTGCCATCAAATCATTAACAGTAGTATCGCAGTAGATTTGAAATTGCAGGCACTCTTCATGGCAATCTCTGTAGTCTGCTGTCCCCTCCACCAAGGAGAGTCCAAAAACCACTGTTCAGAAAATGAAGATAAGGTGTTTTGTAAAACTAATGACTCTTAATTCCCTGTTAAGACCAAGCCACCTTCAAACACCTGACAGGGATCACTTGGAACAATATACTGATCTGGGAAATATCCCTGTCTCCCAATTATTGTGAGCTAAGCTCAGAGGAAAAAGAAGAGGTGGCGGCGGCAGTGCTGGCAACGGCAGTGGCAGAAATTCCCAGGGCTTTTGGCTCTGGGAGGAGTCTTGGCTCCACTACATCACTGAACTATGCCAGAATGTGTTGGGGGAGGGGGTGGTTGAATGTTCACCCACATATTTGGGATAAACTCTGGACACCAATGGCACCTGAATATGGCCTAGGAAAAATCACCTTCACTCTCAGATGCTTTGGATTCCATCTTTGGAACAAAATTGATCCAAATCATTCACTCAACTCCATGTTGGCTACCTAATATGGCAGATGCAGGACATCACCATACCCTTTCCCCCACTGTCTCATCAGTTTATATTAGAGGAGATTAAGGCTAAGGGAATTCACTCAACAACATCCCTCCAGAGGCAAACTAGTTTGCATCTGGGGATAGGCAGAGCGTCCATGCATTCAGTTTTCCAGCAGACACCTTTTGCATTTCTGAGCAGCTCTTCTCTGGAGACAGATTCAGGCGGTGACATTCCAAAGGTGACGTCTTGGCAAAGCGTGAGCTCGGGCGTTTGCTACAGACTACAGAAAGGTCATGTAGTCCTTTGCTTTCTCTCAGAGAAACCCTGCAAACTCATTGACTTGCAAACACAGATGGCTGCTGCTGACCAACGAGTCTGACAAATTTTAAAAATGCAACGAAACACTCCCCCGTATGGAGCGTCTCCTCCTCTTCATCTGTGCCGAACATCAGCTAGCAGGATCTACTTATGGGGTAGCATTTAATCAAAATGCAGCCAAGACCCAGTCTTTTACCCTTCTTCTGTAAAACATAGCCAGAGGCGGAAGTCTGCCTGAACTAGTCAGGCTAAATCAGCAGGGGTGATTCTTATCCCAGCAATTATTCTCCTACTCCTGGAGCTCAGCCTACCCCACTTGCAGGATGCAGTTGACTTTTCCAGGCACTGGATATCTGAGGGGCACCTGGCGACTCCACCTGACTCTATCCCATCCTCCTGCACTTCCAGATTTGCCTCCTGCCTGCTGGGATGTTCTGCGCTTTTAAGTGTGCCCCTTAAAAATGTGGAGATCTCGAACTGAAACCGCCGATGGATGGGCTCATTCTGTGGACTTGTGTCACAGGTTAGCCGATGAACTCAATGGAGCCATTGAGTTTTAAGGGAATTGCTCTTTGGTGGGCTATTAGACCCAAAACACAGATGCAGACACTCAGCAACGAATCTCCCTTCACCCGAGCAACCAGCGTTCAGAAGATTTTCCGCTTCTTCTGAACCAGGACATTGTACAGAGCACTTGGGCAGAGCGAGGAGGTTCCTTCAGGCAGAAGGTGCCGAAGGGCAGCGGGGACAGGCCTTAGCTGGAAGACAGAGCTACTTGTGCCATACAGCTGGTCTTCAGCCTCCTAAAGAAGTTTATTACTTTAGGTGCAGTGGAGAATACTAGCCTATTGCCAGTGTTAAAATTGGATCCAGCGTCCAGTTTACTTGACTTCTGTAGGTGGGAAAAGGTCTACTCTGTTTGGATTCCTCAGGAAGTAAATATCCTGGGCAGCCCTGTGTAAAAGTCTCATCTGAGCTCCCCCCTGAAACCTGGAATAGGCTGCCTTTCTGACAGTCCTTCTTTCAGAACAAAACCCATAAACCAACATTCTCTTTCGCTCTCCCTCTGACACACCCAGGCACCCTGGTCCCTCTCCATTCATTCCTGAAGTGATAACTGGGGGTAAAGAGTAAGACATCAAAAAAACCCCTAAGATCATGGCCACTGGTCCCATCACCTCCTGGCAAATAGAAGGGGAAGACATGGAGGCAGTGACAGATTTTACTTTCTTGGGCTCCATGATCACTGCAGATGGTGACAGCAGCCATGAAATTAAAAGACGCCTGCTTCTTGGGAGGAAAGCGATGACAAACCTAGACAGCATCTTAAAAAGCAGAGACATCACCTTGCCGACAAAGGTCTGCATAGTCAAAGCTATGGTTCTTCTTCGTGGCCTCTGTGAATGCACACAATTGGGTTTAGACAGCGCCTGCGCTGGTCTTCTCGGAACATTCTAGAGCTTTTGTAGAAAAGTAACAGAGTTTAGAGTTGCCCCTATAGCGCATGCTCCCGCCGCCTCAGCCTTCAGTTCCATTTTACCGCCTCAGGTGCTTGGAACTTCTCGGTATTAGAGCTATCTTTACAAACTATTCGGATAGATTATTTGGTTTTGAAATTGGATTCCGCTCGACTTTCCTTCTCTCTGTTGCCCCTCGACCACGGACTGTTTTTGGATATTCGCTTGTTTCGGTTTTGCGACTGATTGACGGTTTGGATTTCCCGTGTTTTTCGGGCCTACTCGTTGAGAAGCCCAAACTTCTTGATGCTCAGGACTCGTCTTCAATCGCTAGAGGACTTTATTTCCAGGACTTTTATTACGATCGTGAGTCCTCCCTCCCTATTTCTTATACTTTATGTCCCCTTCAGGACCTTTCAGTCGGTGCGTGTCGTGCTCCCGTAAACTGCCCTTTTCTGATGGTCATGACCGCTGCCTATTTTGTTTAGGGGACACCCATCAACCCCAAACCTGTAGGCATCGTAAGAAATTCACTAAAGCCGCTCTTAAAGCTCGGCAACAACGTTTAAAACTTTACCTGTGGGATAAGACCCTCTCAGCGTCGAAACCCAACGAGATGGAAACGGCGACTACTCCCTCGTCTACTCCACGCCGGGACGTTTCAGTCATATCTCCTCCTCCTTTGTCGACGTCGAGACCTACAGATAAAACAACAAAAAAATCATCCGCGTCGACAACAAAAAAACTGCCTTCGTCGACGTCGAAGACTTCTTCCGGCACCGTTTTGAAGGATCTTCTGAAGAAAAAGGTGTCGTCGAAGAGTAAAAAAGACAAATCCAAAGACCATCGAAAGCTAATTCCACCGGTGTCGGCGTCCCTGCCATCTCCGATTCTTGAGGATTCATCTCGGGACCGAGAATATCTTTCTGAAGCCGCAGCTTCTCTTCCCCCACGTCAGCTGGAGCCGTCGCCTGTTCGGCCTGACCGGTCTCCGAGCCCTAGCCAACTAGTAGACGTTGTGGTCTCTAGCCCGGCTTCTGCCCATCATAGCCCTGTTTATACTGGGCGGGCGTCACCTATACCTTTATCGCCGTCGACTTCGTCGAGGTCGAACTCTCCACCTCAAAAACGGACGGCAAAGAGAAAACATCTTTCGCCGGAGCGGCACTGAACTTCTCGACGGGAGGTTGTCGTCCTGCCTCGTTCGTATCGGCGCCAAAATAAATCGAAATACAATGACCCTGTTTTCATCAAGGTCGAGCGCGGGCGGTCGCGTCGTCGACGCCGCCATGACGATTTGGACACCGACTCCTCTTCGAGCTCGGAGACTTATCGTAGAAAGAAAAAGCTACGGTATGTCTATGCTTCTACATCATCCTCGCCCTCTTCGTCTCCACCTCGACGTCGACATCGACGGGATCTCGACATCGACACCCGTCCAACCACTAAACGCCAGGAAGGGAATAAGATCTCCTCTCAACGCACCAAGACTCTTCAGTCGGCGTCGAAAACTACCCACTCATCAAGAGTACACCAAAAACCTGGTCTGGACAACAAAAAACAAAAATATAGGAAATCTACACACTTACCTTCACCTTCTGAGCAAGAAGACGCATTCTCATCTGATGCAGACCAGGACGATGAGGTGTTCTCTGAAACCTCAGACGAATCCCCTGTAGATGGAAGAACTCCTGAGTCGGATGCTGGAGACCCTCACCCTTCCTCACCTTCAGAGGACTTCTCCTCATACGTCCAAATGGTTTCCCGGATGGCCAAAACACTAAAACTTCAAACTGAACAACCTCCAGCCCCCAAAGAAGATCTTGTATTTGGGGATATTAACCAGGAGAGATCTCCTTCATTGAGCCTAGCCTTTATCCCAGCCATGATGGAGCTTATTAAAGAATCATGGAATCTACCATCTTCATCTTCACAGGTGCCCCGTAGGACTGAAAATCTATACCGCACACACGGAGACGATACCAATTTTCTCATTAAACATCCTGTTTCTAACTCTATATTTGTTCAGTCTAATTCTTCTAAATCTTCTGGGAAAGGCCTCGTCACTCCTACAAATAGGGAAGGACGCAAGTTAGACGTATTGGGGCAAAAGATATATTCCTTTACCACCTTCTTACTTAGGGTGGCGAACTACCAAGCAGCCATGGGGGCATACCAAAGGCAGCTTTGGTCAAGAGTTCTTCCAGCCCTACAAGCAACACCAGATGACACAAGGCAGGGTTTCCTGAATACCTATGAGGAAGCCCTTACTGTTGCTAAGCATCAACGCCTGGCTTCTCGCCATTCGGCAGATGTAGCCTCAAGGACCCTAACATCAGCCATTACTTTGAGACGCCATGCATGGCTCAGGTCCTCGGGTATCATAGAGGACGTTAAGACTCGCATTGAGGACCTCCCATTTGATGCTAAAGGTCTCTTCAATGAGAAAACTGATGACTCACTGGAAAATCTACACAAAATTAAAAGAACAGCTAAGTCCTACACAATCCAGCAGCAACCTAAGTATAACAGATATCAG
The DNA here is from genome assembly GCA_037013535.1 of Intellagama lesueurii. NCBI lineage: Eukaryota > Metazoa > Chordata > Lepidosauria > Squamata > Agamidae > Intellagama > Intellagama lesueurii. The sequence continues at coordinate 184,161,736 of JBAJHW010000002.1, forward strand.
TGGCGCAAGCAATACTCTCAACAGCAGTACCAACAACCATCTTCTCAACCCTACCGGTCTTTCAGAAATCAGAATCAGAATAGATCCTCTCAGGCCACTTCGTCTGCTTCCACCTTCAGACCACAAGCATCTTCGCAACGACGCCAATCATACCGTCCACCTGCCAAGAAGTCAAAACAATATCTTTGACTCAAACGCACACCTTCCCGAACTTTCCCAAACTACTTGCTTAGCTCCATTTCTTCAAAACTGGACCCGCATCACAAAAGATGCTTGGGTCTTAAATATCGTTCAATTCGGCTATAGTCTCGAGTTTATAGAATTTCCCCCTCTAGGACAAGTCAGACTTACATCCTTCGACCCTGTTCTAGAAGGAGAGATTCTTATTCTTCTCAAAAAGCATGCTATTCAACGGGTATCACCTCTAGACATACCCAACGGTTTCTACTCCCGTTACTTCGCCGTTCCCAAAAAGGACGGCGGGATCAGACCCATTCTGGACTTAAGAATCCTAAACACTTACCTACATCCACGACACTTTTGAATGGTGACGTTGGAATCCATTGTCCACCTCCTAAAAGAGAAAGATTGGTTTGTCGTCATAGATCTGAAGGACGCGTATTTTCATATTTCAATACATCAAAATCACAGAAAGTATCTCCGCTTCGTTTTTCTAGAGACCGTTTATCAATTTTGTGCCCTTCCCTTCGGATTGTCCACAGCTCCTCGCACTTTCACAAAGTGCATGGCTCCGATAGCAGCCTTCCTCCGTCTGCACAGAGGTATGCCTCTCGTGCAGGCAGGGGCATGAACTCACTTGGAGATGCCTTCATGATTCAATGGGAGTCGGGTCTCCTCTACCTCTTTCCTCCAATACCACTCATACAGAGGACCCTGGTCAGAGCTCGGCAATCAGAAACGGAGGCCATCCTCATCGCACCATGGTGGCCTCGACAGCCGTGGTTCTCCACTCTCAGAGCAATGGCTTCAGATGTCTTCAGGCTGCCTCTCCTTCCACATCTACTCACTCAGGACTCAGGCAACATTCTCCATCCAGACCTGCAGTCACTGCATTTGACAGCCTGGAGGCTGACTCCTTAATCCAGGAGGTCTTGGACAGAGCAAGAAAGCCATCCACCAACCTCCTTTATAAATATAAATGGAACAACTTTACAAAGTTTGCTCAATCAAGAGGTTTGCAAGTTTTGCCTATTTCTCTTCATACCTTGCTCAAATACTTACGTTATTTGTTTGATGCCAGTCTAGCTTGTCTACCCTTAAGGTGTACATTTCAGCAATTGTCTCCTTTCAGCCTCGTGACTCCGACTCAGCACGTCTTTTCTCACACCCAATGCTTAAATCCTTCTTGAAAGGTTTGTCAAATATCCGACCACATGTCAAACCTCCAGTACCTCAATGGTCTCTTCAGCTTGTGTTACACTCCCTTATGCGTCATCCCTTTGAGCCCATGGCCTCTTGTGATATTCGCCTATTATCTTTCAAGACTTTGTTTCTTGTGGCTATTACTTCCGCTAGACGGGCAAGTGAACTAGCAGCTCTTCGATCTGACGCTCCTTATCTTCAATTCTTTAAAGACAAAGTTATTCTTTATCCTGACATCTCGTTCTTACCTAAGGTTGTCACGGACTTCCACCTCAATCAACCTTTGATATTGCCAACTTTGTTTCCGCAACCTTCCTCGGACATTGAGCGCACGCTCCATTCACTGGATGTTCGTAGAGCTCTGGCATACTACACCTCGCGAACTAAGGACTTCCGTGGCTCTCCAAGATTGTTCCTTTGTTTTCATGGATCACATAAAGGTTCGCCTGCTTCCTCCTCGACAGTCTCTAGATGGCTTGTCTCTACTATTACTCTGGCATATCAGCTACAGGGCAAGATTCCTCCTGACGGCCTGAAAGCACATTCCACCAGAGCTGTTGCTACATCTACAGCATAGCTTTGTGGTGTGGATGTTCCAGATATCTGTAGAGCTGCTACGTGGTCTAATGCGTCCACATTTGTGACACATTATAGACTGGACCTTCGGGCCAAAAAGGAAGCAAGTTTCGGGAGAGCAGTTTTGACTTCTGTTCTAGAGTGACGGCCCTCCTTCCGGTAAGTGAGCTTGCTAGTCACCCAATTGTGTGCATTCACAGAGGCCACGAAGAAGAAAGACAGGTTACTTACCTGTAACCATGGTTCTTCAAGTGGACCTCTGTGAATTCACACATCCCGCCCAGCCTCCCTGCTATCCATCACTACTATGTCTCTGCTAAGCACAGGCTTTGTGGCGGATAAATAGAACTGAAGGCTGAGGCGGCGGGAGCATGCGCTATAGGGGCAACTCTAAACTTTGTTACTTTTCTACAAAAGCTCTAGAATATTCTGAGAAGACCAGCGAAGGCGCTGTCTAAACCCAATTGTGTGAATTCACAGAGGTCCACTTGAAGAACCATGGTTACAGGTAAGTAACCTGTCTTTTTTCCAGTAGCGATGTATAGAAGTGAGAGCTGGACCATAAAGAAGGCTGACCGCCGAAGAATTGATGCTTTTGAACTGTGGTGCTGGAGGAGACTCTTGAGAGTCCCCTGGACTGCAAAGAGAACAAACCTATCCATTTTGAAAGAAATCAACCCTGAGTGCTCACTGGAAGGACAGATCCTGAAGCTGAGGCTCCAATACTTTGGCCATCTCATGAGAAGAGAAGACTCCCTGGAAAAGACCCTGATGTTGGGAAAGTGTGAAGGCAAGAGGAGAAGGGGACGACAGAGGACGAGATGGTTGGACAGTGTCATCGAAGCTACCGACATGAATTTGACCCAACTTCAGGAGGCAGTGGAAGACAGGAGGGCCTGGCGTGCTCTGGTCCATGGGGTCACGAAGAGTCGGACACGACTTAACGACTAAACAACAACAACAACAGATAGTAAGACTTGTTTGTTTGCAGTTCAGCTGAACGGCAAAGAGCTCTTGGTCTCCATCTCCTTTGCACTATGATTCAAGGCATGGAGGCATTCTGGGGCTGAGAACTTATCATGGGCCAGACTGGAGCCAGATCAGGTCCACCGTCTTGGAGGTTCCCCTTTGGCTTTCTAAAAGCATTACATATTGTGGATAAAATAAAAAAGGCAGCCCTGCCTCTCCTTTCCTCTTTGCAACCTCAAGGTTGGTATTAACGATGACTCTGGAATTCATTCCCAGGGATAGGGTTCAGATTCCCAGCCCCTCCCAATAGGCCTCCCAGTTAAAACTTGAAATGATTGTTTTAAAAAAGCATAATCTGTATGGATTAATTAAAATGAAAAATAGCAAAAAACCTCCCCCCCCCCATGTTCTTTTGAATTATTTACCAGCTTCTTGCAGACATAACAATAATTGCTGACTTCTGATTGTTGGTGTTAGGAGGGAGAAGAGTTAAATAAAGCACAGTATTTACTCTGTGGAAGAAAATTGTACTGGAAGAACTGAAGTTTCATTATTCAGTCATGATTTTTTTTTTGAGTGATAAAATTAGTTCATGATTCAGTTTGTATGGCTCTGAAGAATTTGTTGTCAGTGTTTTAGAAATCTGCCATTTCTCAATTGGCCAGTGTTTTAGGTTTGACTTCCAATGTTGGCTAGCAGAATCTACTTATTGGGTAGCCACGATGTTTTGGTGATGTCTCTCGCATCCACCAGCATTTGACGTTGTGGTTTCAAAGGGGTTAAGAAGGGAACACTGGGACACCCCAGGCAGGATACCCTGATGCAAAGAAGATGGATAACTCTCCTGTTTTTGAAATGCTAGTCCAGGGGAGTAAATTTTGGCAGGTTTACATAAGATCTGAAAAGCAGGGCCTGCTGAACTTTTTGTGTGTGGTTAGAATACACTGCCAGACAACTGGATTTCAGAGCTGTCAAGATGGATTAAAAATGAGCAATAGGAATGGAACAAACCGGTCCTGAGCAGCCATTTTGGATGTTTCGGTACTGGAAGAAAGGGCACAAGTATTTATGTGAAGAATAAATTTGTAACAACACTCCTGTCTTGATCAGAGTCTGAAGTCTGGTACATAACTATATATTCAGATGACTAAGTAGCAGGGATCAGGTGGGGTATATCCAAATGGAACTTCTGTTGAGGCAAGAAATCTAGACTGCATGATTAAGATTTTCATATTTTCACTCACTACAGATCACCAGTTCATTTTCCTCCTGTTTTTATAGGCTTTAAGGCAGCCTCTTGCAAGTTCACATCCCCCCTCCCCATGTGTTGGACTATAGCTCCTATAATTATGGCTATTCTAGCCTGTCTTGTCTGACAGATTTGGAGGGCACCAAGTTTAGAAAAGACTGCTCTAACTTCCTACGTCTGGCAAGGCCATTCTCCACTGGCACTTTCTCAGCAGGATTCAAAATTGGAATAAGAGGAAACATAAATATTGATCCAGCTAGATAGTATCTCTGCAATTGTTTTTGTTTTCTTTATTATATTCAGAAAAATATGAGGGGGACAGATTCTCTGTGATGGTTCTTGAGAAGATAACAAATAGTTTAACAGCCAGCCATAAAGCTGTGCAGGGTAAGAAAGCAAAGCATTCTTCCAAGTAAAGTGGAACTTACTGGAATGAATGTTATCATTTCACCAGGAGCCCAATGTCAGCAAACTCATACAGACAGAGATGGGATTGATTATGCTGAAGGTACCCTCCTAGCCACAGCTTGGGAAATGTAGTTTTTCTACTACCGTTCCCAGAATCCTCAGCAGCACAGTCAGTTTAATATGACAATATGTTTAACCACTTTTAAAATATGACAATTTATTGTATTTTTTAAATATTAAAGGGTGTTTTGTGGGTTGTTGTTGGTTTTTCTATTTTTAGCTGGATTTGGGTTTTAAATGCTGTGTAGGTCATCTCAAATTACTTTATTAGGAGAAAGACAGGGTATAAATCAAATTAATTACTGGATGAAAAAGTTAGTTTTCCAAGCTCTGCTCTTAGCCTAAGCTATTCAATGGTACTTCTTCCCTCTCTATCCCTCAAGTATGAAAGCAAAGGGAGTTATAGTGACCCAGGGATACTTCGGCTCAGAAGTCCTTTAGGTCCATTATTTTTATGAGAAAAAATTGAGGGGGGGCTTGAAGGAAAGACTGCAACAATATTAATATGCGGTTCTTCAATCACAGAGTGTCATCCTGGTCTGTCTCTCCAAAGCCCAAGGTGCAGAAAGGCTTACGTGCAGTGTAGCATTTTGCCAAAGGAAGCCATACTTGATTTTTACTAAGAGTGACATGAACTTAGAAGAATGCACTGAAGTGAACCTTTTCTCTGCTGATTAATCTAAAACTTAGGCTAAATTAAATACAACATAAAAAATTCATTGACTATACCTATGTCATCACAGATAATTTAGTCTAGACATTTGTTTGCAAAAATGCTGATGGAGTAGTTATATAATGGTCCATTCACTTGTGTTTTCTTTTGTTTAATTTAACATTTTTATGTTAATTTAGTTTGAGAAATCTTAAGTGACTCAAAGCAGCAGAGGTCTGATTATGGAAACTTTCCCAAGTTCTTGTTACCTAGGATAAAAATAAAACATTGTGCCCCACCTGCCTCCATTTTGATTTTGGAACGCTTTGGATGTGTTGACCAGAACATATTTCTCAGCATGAACCCTCACATTATCTGTTTTTCCTTTTCTTTGAGCTGTCATTATGAAATTAGAGACCTGTTGGATCAAATAATCATCCACAGTAACAGCCGCTAGTCCCTTGCTTTTTAAAAATGTGCCATTTGCATTTGGCTTTTATGTTGTAGATTGGAGGCAAATTCCCTTATACAGCCTAAAACTTACTCTGCATTTTAATAGGGCTCTCAAATGGTGCTTTCATCCCTCCTGGAGCTTGTGTGTCATATGTAAACTTGATAAGTGTGTTCTTTCCCTTCCTTCAGCCAACTCAGAAATGAAAACCATGAGCAACGCTCAGCCTCAAGACAAAGCCTCATAGGGGTTTTCCTCGGATCTCCTTCCAGTCTGACATTGATCCGCTAATTCTGAGTAATATCTCTTATCAAGCTGTTTGTGCCCATCTGACTGGGACTTCCCTCAAGCTACACCTGAAGTTTATTCACAGGGCTGTCATGATGGATTCCTGTCAAACACCTTCCTGAACTTAAGGAACACGGCTATCCACAGGTGATGGGGGACGTCAAAGCATGCCATGGGCACAGGATTCCATTAAAGGGAATAGGGCTTTTGAGCTTGCAACAGACATTTCAAGGTTGGTTTGTACAGCAATTAGCCAGTCCAATGAATTTAATTTGCCATATCCATGTTGGCTCTGTGTTTAAAATGGATTATTTCAACTCGTGCAGCAGTTTACTACGTATTTCAGTTAAGATAGCTTAATTCTCCATACTGGAGTTCATTCCCAGATTACTACCTTTGCTTCTGTCACTACTGATTATGGTTCCAAAGCCAACCCTGTCATTAGGCAGATTGAGGCAGCTAGCTTTAGAAGCAGACTTTTGATGTGATAAAAAGGCCACAAATCCTTGGTTATTTATCTTGATATTATTGTATGTTTATTGCTGGAGAACAGGAGAGGTGCTTGTGGGGTTTTCTAAGCCACACATCATCATAATTGGTCTTGTTTCAGATACTATGATGGTGAATCACGGCATGGAAATGGCTGTGTTCATTTTTTCTTTGTTTATTTTTTTTTTAAAAACCACACTTTCCATCCCCCTCAAGGGCTCAAATGGGGTGTCTTGCAACGTAATGGAAAGACCTAGCTCCCTACAGATCAGGAAAATGCAGCAGCAGAACAAGACCCCAAACTTTAACAAGCTGTATTGTCAGCAATGTCAAATCAAAGCTCAAAGTTAGCACCAAAAATACAGCTAAGGGCCACATTGCCAAAGCCTATACACATGTTTTAAGGGGGAGCCAACAGCCATCAAATAAGGGACTGAGCAAATGGGCATGTTAAAGGTCAAACTAAATGAGAGACCAACGGTGCAATTAGAATTAACACATTATTCTTCCAAAGAAATATTCCTTCAAAGTTGCCACGGCTGCACAATGAACTTGGAAATGAAGCCTGTGGCTTACTTCCAGGTGACCCAGTCACCAAACCCAAGCAAGCTTGTGCTACTCGTAGAGCTGCGGAAATCTCCGAAACCCAGGTGTTGGAGAAACTAATGTTCTTTACCCCATAAGGAAGTTTATAATGATTAGGATAACAGATAACCTTGCACTCTGGAGAATGTAGTGGACTACTGCTATGACTACTCAGGGTGTGTCTATACTGGAAAGCCCATTCAGATTGTTCCAGCTTGAAAAAGTAGAACCCCCCCCCCCCCCCCCAATAGCAGAGGAAGAAAACTGGCTTTGGGAGGAAAAAAGGGCTGGACCAACTCAAATCAGCCTTCACATCATGTGGCCAGTAAAAAAATATTTTGAATTCACCCATTTTATAAGCAGAGCATTTGACCATGTCACTGAAGCCTTAGTGAAGATGGCCACCAGCGAAGAGGTGTGTTTTGTATGTTTCTCCCTGCACTGTATTCTTGTCACAGATAGACATAAAAAGTTTGAAGGATATGTGAGAAAGACTGTTCAACAGCTGAAAAATTTCACCCCCATCTATCACCAAGCTAAAGAGAAGTAAAGTAAGTTTTCCACTTACATAAAGGAGGCTTTTACAAAAACGACTTGATGAAAGCACTGCATTCTCTTCTGAAGGCGGAGTGTGTCCCTTTTATTGAATGCTATACAGTAATGAACGGTGGGGGCTGTTTAGCAACCTAGGAGCCCACAAAAGTGTTTTCATATATTTATCGATTCTTTGCCTTTGGGAAGGAGAAGGGAGACAGACTGAGATGGAAGATGGAGTTGCCTTGGACACAGCAAAATAATCTGCTTAGCATTTGATTCAGAAAGCGTCTTCTTGCAAATTATGATGTTATTGACTGGTGAAATGCTTCGTGTTAGATAAACGTTGTTGGGGGTTGGGGCTGGGAAGAGCCGTATTGATTGCTTTTTTGCACAGCGCACACCAGCCTGGACTGATCTAGAGCACCCAGATTTGTTTAGATAAAGCATTCCAATAAAGAGGCTGATGAAGAGGAAGTTAGGGGGCAAAGACTAAGGGAAAAAGGGGATATGTTGATGCTTTGGAAAGCTTAGGGTAAGGGTGGTGTTGTGATGATACTAGTAGTGTGTTGATTTGGGTTTTCAGACTATATCTCCCAGAATTCCTGAGGCAGCTATAGTCCAAAACACAACACCTGTAGATAACATGAGGTTCTCTAGGTTCTGGGGCTGGCTCAGATAATTTCCCACTGCAACTCATTTTCAGCACCTAACATACCAGAGTGCTTTAGCTGTCATTCTGTATTTGTGCCAGCATCCATTCTGCCAGCTACTTAGATCCCCTGTATTTGCAACATCCAGACAGGCAGGTGCCCCAAAAGAGCCAAAACAGAAGAATCAAGCAAGCAGGTGTGAAAGGGAGGCAGGCAAGCAGGGGTTGTAGGGCAGGAGATGTAGGAGGACCCTGGAGATGGATAAAAGAGGTTTGGAAAATTACAAAAAGCAGAGCGCCACCTCCACCGAGTACAGGACACCCTGCAAATTGAGGCAATGAGTTCACCTTGGTTCTTCGTTGTTTAACTATGCAATCTAATTAGAGTTGCTCACAGGAGAGATTAGTGGAAAAGGAAGCCTTTCATGACAGTTTTATGACAGCTAAAGGTAACATATCCCCAACGTGGCTCTTTACTTAGGTTTAAAGAATTCATGATGCAATTTCTTAGGAAGAAAGCAGTGTAGAGTCCTGATTAAAGCTTGCATCTCTGCAGCATCGATCAGAGGCAAAAATATATGGGAGCACCAAGATCTCCTTGTTGTTGCCTATGGAGAGCGGTGGAAAAAGAGCAAGTCTGAGAACAGCCAGTTAAAAATGGCTGTCCATTAAAAATGAGTGGAAAAAGAGAAGGAAAGGAGGCGGTGGTAAATTGATACGGTGTTGATGGGACAGGAAAGGGAAGAAGACAAATGATAATTAGCCCAGTTGAAGGTAGGAACGAGAGGGAGAGAAAGGGAGTCTTTATGGATGCAACTAGAGTGATCTGGGTCACATTTAAAAGGCTCTTATCTTCAGTGGGATCTATTTTATCACATACTTGAGTGATCCTTCCATTCACATGCTCCACTCTGTGTCTCCACAGTGCCACAAACAGGGACCCAGTTCCAGATAAGCTGGGACCTGTGCTTCTAGTTTTCCCCTTATTCGGAACTGAATCCACATGTTATCTGCTATTTGGTGGACCCCAAGCTCTCTTTGAGGCTTAATTAGAGTTTATTGGCCTTGTGTTTGACCCAAGACATTGTCAGCCACAGCAAATTAATATAGTTTATCTGATACAAATAATAGTGTGATGGAGGGCTGATAGCTGAGAAGAGGTTCTGGTGTAAACACAGCACCATGCAGTATCATTGGAAGCTACTTGCTAGCCTGCCAATAATCTGGTCTACAAGAACATTATTTTTCGCTTCCATCTTAGGCTGTTTTGCTGCATTTTATCACTGAGACAATTTGCACTCACTCAGCCCAAGGGGGACAGAATTACGATTTAAAGAACAGCATTCTTGCTATCACAAATGAAGACACTTGAGGTGGCAGCTTTCCAAGCTGTTTTTGCAAGGGCTGCATACTAGCTGTGTGCTCGCACAGACAGTGTCAGCCAAAACAAAAAGGCTTGTAACTGGGGTGAGTGGCGGTTCAGTTCCTTACCATTTTCACTGCTGTGTGGGACTGAGGCTCAATCACAATGCAGATGCTGGCTTCCCTTCCCTTGTTCATTTGTCATTTGTAAGGAAAGGTGAAAGAACTGCATGTGAAAAAGCGGTTCTCTTGCCATCCATCAATATTCCCTTGACAGATGTTGATTTAGCTGCCAAGCTGGTGTCATCACAATATATTTATAAAGCTGCACGTTATTGGAAAATCATATGTGCAGGCAGTAAATAACATTGCCAGAGGGGCAGCTCCCTGGCAAAGCTGGTGTCTTTTTTTGCAGGCAACAGACCGAGCGACTTCTGACTGGTTTTCTGCTGACAATTGCCATGCATGGCTGTACATCAGTTTGTATTTCTGACGTGGAACAGGAACATGAGAGGTTCAAGTTCCTAGGAAATATTCATGTAGTTGTTCTCAGCCCAGGTAGTTGGGCCATTAAAATAACCTAGGCACCTGGGAGCCAAGTCATCGAAAACCCATCCCTGTACAGCTGGAAGAATGCTTAAACTAGGGCTGGAATTCTCTTTTCTGTTGAAGGCTTTCTTTTGGAGAGGAGGGACAATCTGTCAAGGCAGCATGCTAGTGGTAAGCAGCATCCAAAACCCCTGGTGGCTGAAGCCAGAGGCAAAATGGGGTGCGCTGCCCTCTTGTTCTCTTTCTTTTTGAGCCCCCTTTCTCTCTCTTCCTTTCTCCTCTTTCTGTTTAGTGGGCTGACAGATTGTCCAGAATGCCCAGGGTCTTTAAAATCAGGCATGTTGCCCACCTCTGATTTACAGCAACCTCTAATTCTGACCAGATTCAGTATTCCTGGAACAAGACTCATTTTTAAGCTTTGTCTCACAGAAACACAACACTGCAGTTTTCCTTCCTTCCTTCCTTCCTTCCTTCCTTCCTTCCTTCCTTCCTTCCTTCCTTCCTTCCTTCCTTCCTTCCTTCCTTCCTTCCTTCCTTCCTTCTGCTGAACCCCAGACAGAAATATTGCTGTTTAAATCCTCAGAGTCAAACAGGAGAGATTTTGTGCAAGAAATGCTGAGAAGTAAAATACAGCCAACACACACAAGCTTCTCCCTGCCCTTTCAAAAAGCCGAAAACCCATCTTGGTGCCACAACCTCAAGTACAGATTTTCTGAAAGCTAATTTCAACACACTTCTTTTTTTATTATTATTACCAGGTCCCTTGGCATGATTAATCTTTAAATGAGCCAATGCAGGGGTAAGCAAGTACAACACTCCTGATGTTTGTAGCTCAGAACTACCTCATCTCGATAATATAGCCAGTAGTTGGGGATTATGGCAGATATAGTCCAACAGCAGCCAGAGGGCCAAAGTTGTCCATTGTGCTTTAAGGCATTGTGCAAGGATGTGGACCTACTCTTTCCTTGTGCCCCATTCCTCTATCACTCTCATTGCCTCTCCATCTACTGTGGCCAGACCAGGTTTCTTTAGCTCTACCCCACAGCAAGTGGAGAAAAAATAGTTAGAGGAAGGGGGTGTCAAGATGTGAAATGTATGTAAAGAGTGTTAAAATAATTAAGGGGGTGTAGAAAAAGTAGCCCTGAAAATGAAAGTGCTTCTAAAATTTAGGCTTGAACAATAGTTTACAATAGCCATTGCAAAACAATTAGCTAGCTCTCCTGTTGAGCAAGTACCATAACAATCCTGACAGGTGAATGTGTTTATGTTACAGTGTGTAAATACAGATAGCACATATAATTTGCATTCTTTATCATTCTAATACAATATTCAGGTGTTCCAGGGCTCTGGTGTGACACAGCCTTAGTTCTCCAATTTTTACAAAGTGTTAGTTAAAACAAAGAATTTATTGTCATAGTGGCTGCTTGCCACATTCTAAGTTACGGACCCTTGGAGTCACAAAGACTTGCAGGAACAATAGAAGTTTCTTTACTTTTTTCTTGGTGTTCCAGGCCTCTGGGGAAAGGATTGCACACTTTGCTTTTTTGCTTTTAAATGATGTGTTTTAGAAATGTATTCTCTATCCTTTGTTTTTTAATTGTGCCTCTTTGGCTTGTGGGCTCTTGCATTTTTAAGATGTATGCTTCTGTAATTTTGAAACATGATTTAGGTTCTGCCTACAACTGCAGTTTTGGTTTTAAATATATTTTTCTATGTAACTCCTCATAGTTGTAAGAATTTATAAGATGTTGCCTGGAATTTTTGCAACAGTGAAAATACCTTGATACTCAGATGAATTTTGATATGGTTGGAAATGATTGTCTGGTTTAATTGTGGAATTAACCCGTAATTGCAATAAAATGCCAGCTGTGATGAATAAAGTCTTCTGATTTTTCCCTAGAGGTCTATAAAGTTCTTGGGGAGATGTTCAGGCATCAGAATCTCTGACTTGACAGGGGTTGGTGGGTGGGTGGGTCAGCAGCATTTTCATTCCAGCATCTTGAGGCACTAAACAACACTGTTTCTCGGTAATTCTGTATATACATGGAATATCCGTGGGTAGGAGTAACACCAATATTCATCTGAACATCTTTGAGATACCAGGTGTTCCCAAGTTATTCAAGAGGAACAGTGTAGCAGTAGGGTATAACATTGTGCAATTCTATTTCTGGTGCCTGAGCAGACATTTTTATTTCATAATTTCACAATTACCTGACACACTTCTCTGCCTTCATGAGTTCTCTGTTCATTCCTAATTTGCTTTTCCTCCGCCTCCCTCCTTCTGCTAATAGAAATTGCTTTGTTGTTCAACTTAATTTCACTCTTGGATGGGTTGAAATGGACTTATTTCTATGCAGCCCTAACACAAAAGAATAATGCAATAATAATAATAATAAATTAATGCAATCAAAAAGGTATTTCTCTGGAGAAACGAAGACAAGTCTTTTATGATAAACTTAGACAGAACTGCCTGAGAATTTGAAAAACAGATTAGGTGCAACTGATGTTTCTATTTGTTGTTGGGTTTTTTTAAAAATGTGGCTCCCTTCTTAATTTAAGCTCAGTTTCAATTAAAATAATTAACTGAAATTCCTACAGTGGGTAATAAAGATAAAAACAATAATTTACCACATTACTTGAGAACAAAAATAATAAAAACCAGTGGAAGTATACAATAGTCAAAACTAAAGACAGCCTTACTAAAATACTGGAATAAAAAAAAGTAATCATTGTCTTGGAACTGAACAAGGATGCCAGGGTGAATTACAGCAGGGCAGAAAAATCAGGAACCTCGAACCTCAATATAAGGTGAGTTTCATCTGGCAAATTTGATCTCTCCAAGCTTTCTGGACTGTTAGCTGATTCCCTGCTGGCCTTTCATCTGCTTGTAAGACAGAAAAACCCTCTGGGTCAAACAAAGAAATAAGAGGATTGCATCTTTCAAAAAAATAAATAAATCAGCACCTTTGTCCTCCAGAGATGGAATTTCCTCGTTGCTGCATGCCTGAGCAATCAGACTTGCAGATGAAGTTCTTATTTACTTCCTGAAAATCAACCGCAAAACAAAGCAAGATATGGAGGTGAGCAACAACCTGTGCTAGGACAAATGCTTTCCCACATTTTTAAAGGAGCACCACTTCTAAATATGAGCTAAGTGTACTACTTAATTTGTCTTTATAGAGGCACTACTATGAAAGGCAGCACTGCCTGTATCATCTAAAGTCAGACATAAACTGCCTTTACTTCAAGATATGGTGATTGCTGAAAATATTAGATGCATTTGGGCCATTTCCAATGCAAGTCCCAGTCCATGAGCCTTCAGGGTGAAGGGACACACCTCCTCCACCCTTGAACTCAGAGACTGAGAGCATTATGAGCAGGGGTTTGTGGCATCTGTTTAACCTCGTCAGACCCGACATGGTATGAAGCAGGCATCTAGGTGTGATTGGATTCTTCTGAAATTGGTGATGGTTCCTTCATTTTGGCGGGAATGAGAGACGGAGGCGATTTGAACTGTTCAACAAATTTAACTTTATTCTCATCAGCTTCTTGATTAACAATACCAAACGGGTCAAAACTACTTAACTCCGGAATCAGTCCATAACTCAATATCTTTGGTTCCGACGTAAACACTCCTCTCCTCACATCGGGGCTGGACCAAAGCGTTCGCGATCGGTCATCTGTCTCATTGGGGTACTCCTCACCGCACACACCGTTCCACAGCACGGATGCCTCGCCCAATCCCCCTCCAAGGGTGGGGTGTTGCATGTGAGATTGGGACGGATTACCTTCCTCCCTCCACTTTGGTTGCGGGGGTAAACCACCACTGTCCATTCTAGTGGCTTCACAACCCTCCCTTCACCCCTAGGGGAAGAGGGGTCTGGAAGTAATCCACCTCCTGTCTTGAGGTTTGGAAACTCCCTTAGCAGGTCACCGACCTTATTAACTGGCTTGACCACACTGTCTGTTTGTACCGCTTGATCTCTCCTGTTCCTTTCTTTCTTGCCTACTTCGATTCTAAATTCCCACACTTCTCCTTCCCCTTTTATAACCTCCTCCCATAATATCAGATCTTGCTCCTCCCCTTTGTCTCCCTCCTTATCTTCCGCCAAGCATATCTCTATCGCCTTCTTTCCCCTAGATTCCTCTTCCTCTATTTTTATGAGTTCTCCCTCTACACATCCGGATGTCTCCTCCTGTCTATCCACCGCTGAGGACGGCACACTATCCCTTTGTCCTTCACACTAGGATAGTCCATTATCCAATGCTTATCTCCAGCATCTGTTTATTCTTACTATTCTGTTGCTCTTTTGTGAATGTCGTTGTCTTTTATTATTGGCTTTAATGCATGTTATTCACCCTGAATTTTGTCTACAATTCATCGCTATCATCACCATCAACTATATATTATGATGGGGATTAAGAAAACCATTTTCTGGAATGCCTCTATGTTTGGTTGGCATATGAGAGTACCTTCCTTCCAAATCAGACATATCACATTGATTGAACATTTGCTCCCTTTTGACTGATTCACCCAACCAGCGAATGAAGCATGGTCATTTGAAACTCTCTGTGCATTTGGCCCTTTCCCCTGATGTCATTGAAAATGGCTTTTATGTGCACCAAACGAATGCCATAGGGCTCATGTTCTAGTCCAGGTGTATGCATCTCATTTAAATACTTAAGAGGCATTGGGGACTTGGGGTTCCTACACCAGTGTAGCTTGTAGAGATGCAGAGTTTGTTTGTTTGTTTGCTTGCTTGTTAGATGCCTTTCTCCTAAAAAAGGAGTTTATTGGCGTGGTATCTGCTGCATTGCACCATGGTCCAGATGATGCACAGAGGAGTGAAATACAGCTCATCAGGCCAGCCATAGCAGGTGACCTGAAAAGCTAAATAGGGCCTAGTATCAGTTAGGAACTGACTTGCCATGACCAGCATCATTGTCTCTTCTCAGTGAAATGTCAAGAATAGTGGAGCACTTCTTCATGTAGCATATTTGATTTCCACAGCTTCTTAATGTAGAGCGTTTCAGACTGATTGTACTCAGGGTGACCATTAGTTCTTCCTGGGCAGGAAGTGGGGCATGGAGTGCAGGTGAATCTTAAAGAGGTGGCATCTCTTTATTTGAAGGAAGTGTAGGAGAAAAACTTGATCAGGAGAAAAACACAGAAAGGAAGCAAAGGGCAAGGGTGGGAATCACTTTCTCCAGTCTTTCCCCAACAGAGTCCTAACCCCAATCCCACAGCATTTTTGAGGCAGAGAGGCTAATCGTATAGCTGTTGCAAAGTGTTTGAATTTCTGGCAAAATTCCTTGTCCTACACAGTAGAAGTACATAGGCTCACAGACAGCTACAATTTCCCCAGATAGTTCACCCCTTTCTTATTAACTGTCACTTAAGGTCTCAATAACTCACTCTGAAACATTTGTAGGAGAAAGAATAAAAATGTTTCATTACAGTTGTGAACAGATCAACAGCAAACAAACAAGAAACCTCCAACAGACTAAAGAAATGGAAAGAGGCACTCAACAAAGAGGCGGGGCTCTTTTTGAATTCCAAAAATGGGAAGGAACGATTGGTTAGTGCTGGACAGATTGACAGTCACTCCAGCCCAGAAAGGCCCCTCCCAGCCACACCTACTACAGACAGCATGCAAGGTTATAAAGACTCTCACAATAGCTTCCTCTGGAAAGTGCTAAACTCCACCCATGGCAGTGAACTGAGATTTAAAAAATGAAATATGCCTTAGGTATGTTTACAGAAACATACGTTTCATCTGGATGAGCCCTTGGGCAGGGCTCTAGATGCCCTGTAGTTTTTGGAGAACAGATAAGATTCAGGTGCTGTTTTCCATGGTGTAATATTGTGAATGATAAATTTAATATTTGAACTTACATCTTGAATATGAATATGAAATCTTACCTCTGAACCTGAGACACTAATGCTTTAGGCTTGTCAGCATCTTGATTGTCTCAGAGGGAGGCAATCACTGAAGTTGTCTGTTATCAAGCACCATTGTGTGTCAAATATCAAATGTTGTTAGGCAGAAAAGAGCATTTCTGGCTATTAAATGTTTCAAATGCACTGAATAGTGCTATGTGTAAATAAGGTTAAATGCTAAATAGTACCACATTGTCACTTTCAGCAATGGCATTTCCAGAGGGGTAGCTATGTCAGTCTGCTGTGACAAAAACAACAGAGAAGTAAAAGTAGGGGAAAGATTTTCCTGTGCACAGTAAATCTGATCTGGGTCAATCCTCCCTTCATATTGATCTGCAACAGGATTTAGCTCAGGTCTGGATCAGCCACCCCCTCATTGTTTACTTTCAAATAAAAAAAGAACAGATGTCTCAGCTAGGTGCTACCCATTTCGTGTGTCCTCTAGCCTGACCCTCAGCTACCACAAGGAACATTTCAGATATTTCCATCAAATATCAGAGGGTGCCAAAGACAGACACTGAACATTTGATGAAACAGGGACTCTCTGGAGAATATGTAATGTCAGCATTTCCAGAAGTAAGTTGGTGGAGAATATGTGGGTTCAAATCCATTCTAGCTATACCTTGGAATCTTCAATGTTAAAATGAAAAGTTAGGAATTAAGAGTGTGCATTTGGATTTGGAAAAGTTCAGAATTCACCCAATAATGCCATATTCTGATAGTTTTGAATATATCTGAATCCAAATTTGATAGCTCTGTATATCTGTAGTAACAATTGCTAATATTCAGAGTCCCATTTATTCGCATAGATTAGAAAGCAAAACACTAGGTTTCTGCTTGCTTGGGGAAGAAATGAAAGTGAATCCAATTTCTCAGGCATTCTGGACTGATTACTTGAGAAATAAGATTAAAAAAAATACTCTGGCACCAATGGTAATGGGGGCAGAGAACTCCATGTCTCTTGATTGCGGTTGCCATGGGTTTTCCAAGGAAGGAGGGCTGGAGTGAGAGAAAGTTTGTAAATGATGTCTGTCTGCACCAGTGAAATCTAGAAGCAGGCACAGACACTAGAAGGTATTTTTTCATATTGATTCTTTCCAGTTGAAAGGTGGGCACAGCTGCTTATAAATTTCCTGAACAGTTGCTGTGAGCATATGCTCTGGTGCAAGCCTGCACTGCAGCAGTTTTCTTTGTGTCCTTTTCTGAACCCTCAACTTACATTCACATTCCCTACTTCTCTTTGTACATTGTTTAGTTAATATAGTTAGGAATAAGATTTAGGATTAGTAGATTCATAGATTCATATGCTATTAAGTTATTATAATGAAAAAAGACAGGAAGAGGAAGAAGACAGCCTACAACTGCTATTATGAGTCCCCTCCATACAAAATCTGTCACCCAGCTGCCTTGTTTAGCATTGAACCTGTGAAAGAGTAGCAGGCAGAAGCACAGGGTGTGGGTCTCTCTGCCATGGAGGTGCCAAGGTGGTTCAAGGTGGATAGATAGAAGTGCACCTCAGACATGTTCCAGTGATGTCTTTGTGCAATCCAGGCAGGGCAAGAGGCCAAAATGTTAGTGAAGAAGACATTTTTCTCCCAAAAGACCTATGTACCAGAGAAAGACAAGGATGCCATCAGCACTCAGACTGACTCTGTCAGCTTGGGCAGCAGCAGTGCTGCTGCTTTTGTGGTTGGGAAAGAGATTTATGAAGAACACCTGGCATTGCCTTCCATATCCATACCATGCAGCTTCGTCAGATTCAAGGAAGAGTTTACCCCCAGCCCTCATTCCCAGCAAATCTCTCCTGTGCAAAGCCACATTGTGGTTGGTGGGAACTCCCCTTCAAGGAGATACACATCTGACATGGAGGAGGGGGAGACTGAAGGGACTCAGGTGTACACTATTTCAGAAGCAGGCAACACTGAAATTACCCCACCCTTCCAGCTGCACTTGACCCACCAGTTGCTGGAACTGGTAGTGATGACAAGTTAGCAATCCCTGTTAGGAGCATGCGGTCAAAAACTGGAGCTCCCAAGAAGTCAATAGTCTGGAAGCTTTTCAACAGTGTACAACAGACGCTTGCACAACTGAATGCATACACTGCAAGAAGGTGCTCATGTATAGGGAGGATTTGGGTCACCTTTCCAATGGTAACATGCTCAGCCACCTAAAGACTCAGCCCAGGGCATAGCTGCTGTCAGATGAAGTGGGTGCTGTGGGGGGCAAGTGGCTTCCTTCTTGTGAAGGGTAAGAGTCATCTGAGGGCAGAGATTGAGCCACCAGCTCAGGGAAGCAGGCAGGTAGATGGGCAAATAGCAAGCGGGAGGAGGCAGTCAATGCCAGACCCCTGTCTCAAGAATAAATTCCAGGCTACCCTGGCAAGAATGTGGAGGGGTGCAGGAAAAAAGACCTTTTGCAAACATAAAATCTAAATTTTGGTCCTAGCACACATCCCTACTAGGAATACTTGCTCTTTGCCCCAGCTATGTTTTGCTGGGAAACTATCCAGCAAGCAGAAGCCATATCCTCAAAAATTGGTCCCTTTGCTCAATTAGAACATTTTTCAGATGAGAGAGTTCACGTGCCACTCAGGTGGCACACATGAATGCCCTGCTCATGGATAATGAACAGAATAAATTATTGGCCTGGGGTGGAGGAAGGGAGGGTATCTTTGCTGACAGTTGGCTGTAGGCAGAGAGCGTAAGCTTTGTTCTTGGGGAAGGGAAGGAGGTGATAAGAAGCAAAAACTGAAGGGATTTATGATATGACTTCATCTCCCCACACCACCCAGATGCAAACACACACACACACACACACACACACACACACAAGCTGAAGGAAGCAGTGATACATGGCTGTGTTAGGTTCATAAAAACCAAGGGAGCAGAACTGAATAATCATGACATGAAATGAAGATCTACGGTGTCCTTTGAATGATGATGCATGGCTTCATCCTTGTGGCCTTCGCTTTGAGCGTATGCTTGAATATATCAGAAAGCCAAAAGGAAAATGGCTCTGTGGGAAGCAGAGTTTGGCAGCAAAAACTTGATCGGGAGAGCTGAGCGTAACACAGGGCCTCAGGAAGCAGATGGAAGGAGGCTGGCCAGGCTCACACAGGAGCGCATCTGTATGCTGAGGCTGAGTGCATGGTAGCTGATGGTTCCAGCAACTACTATCGCCACCTGAAGGTAGAGATAGTGGCCCTTGAGTGGCACCCACTAGAGAGTCTGAATGTAGAGAAACCCTTTCCAAGCTCCTCTCAGCAATTGCCCTCTTCCTAAAGGCCCCGCCTTCAGAGAGAGTGAGGTGAGTGTCACAGGCAGGAGATGTTGGTGGGAAGGGCATCAGTGTCTCTCTCCTAGGTGTCCCTCCCAAATTTTTCACCTACTCGTCTCCTTTGGAGAGCTGTGGGAGCTGTGCATGCCCCTGAGCCCCTTGAACTAGCCTGCTGCCTGTGGTATTCCATGGCCTGTGTTGAAGGAGCTGCATAGTTGCTATTTCAGTCAGGTTCTGTAAATGGATTCAGCAGGAGATACCACGAGAGCCAGGGCTGCCCATTAACCTGGGAGAGGTGCAAATTGCTGTCTAAAACGACTGGTGGCTAATCTGGAGCCTTCTTTGCTTCAGTCATGGTTTCTGTCGCTCAGCTGCCTCTTGGGCAGCTATGTCAACCATCTTTTGGCTCCAATGATCCTGAGAGCCAGGCATTATTAAGAAAGCTAGCTGACCAGCAGCCAAGCTATGGAGGCCCTGACTATGTCTTTGTTTGTCTTTCCTTAGGCAGCACCCTAAGGAAGGAAAGAACAAGTTGTGGGCTTTTAGCAAAGAAAAGCCCACAACTTGTTCTTTCCTTGTGTTAGCTTTTGATGGGCCACAAGAGCCTCTGCTGTTTTTGCCAGAGCAGACTACAGACTCACATGGCTGCTCTTCCGGAAGAGTCATCAATTTTGTTGCGACCCTGAGTCCAAGAGGAAGATTGTCTCGTGGACAGAGGGAAGAGAATTGAGAAGGAGGTGTACACAACAGGGTTGGATTAGCTAAAGACCCATACGGCTAAGCTCTAGAAGCTGCTCCACCAGGTTCCAACCTGCACTGTGGTTGGTAACTAGAATTTGGAAACCTGGGAATATCCTCTGTGTCAACCTGGGTCTGTCCAAGAACGTGAATTCTGAAAAGCAAAACTAACTGTCTGCAAATGATAACAACATTGCTTGTGTATTTCTCTGTCTTTTTCCGTCTCTGCCCAAACCAGCCATCTATTCTAAACAAAGGAGAGACTTGCCAGTGACCAGAGGAAGTGGCTTTCTGTGCCAAGACATGGCACGTTACGCAGCCTGCCTTGTGCTTTCTAATGCAAACCCCCATTAAACTGGCCAAAATTAAGATGAAGAAGCTTGCAGAGCCAGTTCCTTACGTTGCCATAAGCTGTTATTACTTCTGCTTGACTATGGGAAGCATTGGGGCTGAAAGACATTGCTGGCATGATGCAACTTGGCAAAACCTCGATGGCAGCTCTTGTTTAGATTGCCTTAGTAGTGTATGATATATACAGAGAGCTTATTGGCAGCAAAGTGCCACTGTGGGATTAACCATCTGTTCCTCAACAGCAAATGGGCATGTCCAGAAAATCAATTAGGGATTTTAAAAACTCAGCTGCTGTTCCTTACTGTCTTCTTTTGCATGCTTTATGGCAAATGTTAGCGGGCCTTTAGTCAAATGAAAAGAAAACCTTTCTAAAATTTGATTTACCCTCAAGGACCATTAAAAGTATATTGTGATTGCCAAATTTTCAAATATGTAAGTGTACGACTGTATGAAATGCTTAGCTCATATTTAGAAGCAGTGCTCCCTCAAATGCTGAAAGATGTCTATTTGTCATTGTATATGCCGTCTGTCTCTGCTGTATCTTTCATTCCAGGCTCTGCTGAGTCATGATAGGGTACTGGAAATTAAATAAGGACTTGATTTACAAATCTAATTACACATCTCAAACCTCTGAAAAAATTGCAAGGCTGGGGGAGAAAATAGACTAGTTTAAAGAAAGAGACATTTTCTTTAACATCTAGTTAAACTCTAAGCTTCTGGTGTGAAAAAACTGGTTCTATCTAACCTGAACCACCCTTCTGTTTAAAATATTTCATCATAAAATCCCATTTGCAGCCCAGATTCAAAATCCAATTGAAATATTGCCTGCTTTATATTTGTTTGCATTCCACCTTTCCTCCAAGAAGTTCATGGTGGCTTCATTAAACCCTTTTCTCACTGTAATGACCCTTTTAGGTAGATAGGGCTGAGTCTTGGTGATTAGTCTGAGGTCGGCCAGTGAGTTTCTTGGCTGAATGGGGAGCTGAAGCAGACCTTCCCAGCTCTGGCCTAATTTTCTAAGTATTATATCACATTGGCTTTCCAGAAGTGGGAATAGCAATGTGATCATAGAACACTGTGCTGGGAACATAAATTGTCCACTCCATTTGAGTGTCCAAGTGATGGCTTGCTAATCTTATGACTAGTGGTATAATGGTCAGTTTTGAAGAGCAGTTGCTCATCACCACAGCCACCCCACAGCCGGAAAAAGTCCTGAAATACAGGCAGCTGTGTTGATCCCTATGAACAAATCAATTCTGCAGCTTTCCTCTCCACCAGGAATAGGTCTTTGATAAGGTTAATGGGTCTTAGTGGCTTCTTTAATGAATGCTCCCCCTGCCCACCCCCAGATAGTTTCCATCACTAGAAGGATAGCCGATACCAATACACTGTTGCAGGGAAAAATCCGTCCCTTGTCCATAAACAACTGTGAAAACTGAGGCTGAACTCAAAGGTAACAGGGCAACCTGAGGGTTAGCAGTGGATATCACTGTCCTGCTAAATAAAAAAGCCCCCTTGCTTTGATCCCATGAGCCCCACCTCTATGTTCGACCTACGCATGGGACTGTTTACCCACCTTCTCAGTATGTGACAACAGTGGCTTTTCCTGAGCCTACCCCAGTCATGCTCAAACCACTGTCCTTTAGCCTGCTTTTGGCTCTTCCATTGCAGTGCATATGCAGTGGGAAGGAGCATAAATTTGTATGCCCAACCCATGTGAATTCATTATGCTGGAAGATCAAATGTAGATGCACAAGACACCGATCCAGCTACTTGCTCCCCTTCTAATCATGTCTGAAATTGCTCTTAGGGAGCTCAGCCACATTTCAAAGGTTTCTCTACTTATTTAAAAATGACTGATGTTCAGTTCAGAACATTTGAATGTTACTCTGCTCCCCACCGCAACGCAAGTCTTTCTACACGTACACTCATCATGATTTATGAAGCGGAACATGAAAAACATAGAGCATGAAGTAGCTGCTTGTAGCAGCCAACACAACATTTTTCTCTTTATATCTTCTGTTTATACTTTGGTGTCATCTGCAGCATGCACAATGCAGGAAGAAGTTAGACAAGGCTGTGGCTTCCATAACAAGCAATTACTTTTTTTGCTTTATTTTAAAAAGTAAGTACTTTAAGTTTACTTGTTAAAATGAGTTGCAAAAACATATAGGCAACAGCAACATTCTAGGTGGATCAGACCAAAGACCAGTGCAGTCCATTGTCACAGTGCCAGTAGATGTCCCGTGGAAGCACATAAATGGAATATGAGGTAGCTCTCTTGGTTGCTCTTGTCCCCCAGTGTTGTTAGTCAAGGGTATACAGCTTCTGATATGGAAATAATACAAAGCCATCATCACTAGAAGCCACTCATAGCCTTAGTTTATTAATAAATTCATAGAATCCCCTTTTAAAGTTGTCTTTAAAGACTCAATCTACACAACATGCTCAGCTGTGCATTTAGAAATGGAGATATCTTAGATGGCAAAAGACATCTTTTCGTCCTGGCATCAGCTTTAGGCAGGCAGCTCTCTTGATAGAATCACATTGCTGAAGGATTCTCGTCTTTTAAATGTGAGCTGAGCTTCTTGTTTGATTTGGCTCCAAGCTGACGGTTTTTACTGCATCTTGTCATAGCCAGTTCTACAGTTGGCGATGTGTTGTGTGCATAAGTACTTCCTTCTTCTGTCTAGAACCTTCCATCCCTGAGGATCAAATCTAACACAACAATTTCCATGTCATTAGAAGAAGAAAACACATTTGTGTTTTGGCCATGCAATCCCTCCAAGTTTCTTGTTGGGAGGTCCCACTAGAAAAGAGGCTAATTCCATCTTTCCAGCTCAGGTTTTCTCCCAGCAATGTGATATCATTTATTATGTGCAGTATAACAGGCAGAGGAAGCCATTGTTTACATTCCAAGGACAGGCTTCTACGGTTAACATGCTTTCACAGCTATACCTTTTTGCCACGTGAGGGAATACTTTTTTCTGGATATAGGATTGCGGTCGCCTAGGGAGGCCCTAAGCAAACAGAATCTGAATGAAGCTGGGTTTTCTCTCCTGATAACCAATCACAATTCACAAAACAAAGCCAGCTCATCTGGCAAGATACAGGACATGAGGAAAGATCATGGGAGTATGAGTCAACAGTTTTCAGTATCAGAGAGGTTTTAGACTTCTGGCACTGCAGCTTACAACAGCAGGCTCCCTGGAGCATTTAATGTGGCCCTCAGCTTCATTCGAAGAACCTCAGCCTTGGTATTATGAGCGAAGGAGGAAAATTTCAGTTTCCAAAAAGACAACTGTTGGATGTACTTCATCTTTGCTGTTCCAGTTTCAAGGCACCATCCATCTACTCTGAGGCCATTTCTAAAAATAAAGCAGGATCTAAGTAACTGTACCAAGCTCAGCCAGATGCTTACATGACACTGTTCTTTCTTTTGCCTCTTGCTTTGGGCACACTGTGCATTAAAATGCCATTACAGTTCTGCTTTCAGCAGAGGTAAATCATACAAGTGCAGTGGGCGGTTGCGTGTGACCTTTGTTCATTACATTAGAAGAGAACTTGTCGTGCAGGATTAATAACTGTGTTAGCTTAACTAATAAAGGCAAGCAATTTGCACCCTCCATTATGTTTATCTGCCAGTGTTTCTGTTTTCACTTAATAGATGGTTGTAGCTTTCATTTATTTAAACCAAGCAGTGAAGTGCCCTGAACAAATTTCCCTCATTGACCCCTCATGTTTAGTATTGCACTTGGCATACATGTATCAGATTCCCCCAACCCAATGCTCTCCAGTTATGTTGGTCTACAGTTTCCATTGTGATAACAGTTGTAATCCAGCACACCTAGGAGCACCTGATTGGGGAAATGTGCTATATTGACCATACTTGTCTTTGGATGTCTTTGCCAAGATCTTTATTTATTCTGGTTCCCTTCCCCACATCTGATATAGGTATAGTTCTCTGGAGAATGCCATCTATATCTCATCTTGTAGCCAACCCGCCCCCCCCCCCCAATTAAAAAATCTGCTTTCAGTGACAGAGGCTTACAACTCCCCAAAAATTGGTGTCCCTGTCCATCAATCAGACACTCCCATCTTCACCCAAAAACGTCCAACAAGCTACTTAGAGCAAGCAAGTGTGATATTGATGTGTTGATTGAATTAATCCTAACAGCAAAGAAGGGACCAGGTATGCACTGGAAAAGCTGCAGATAGCTTAGCTATTTATTTGTTAGTTAGTTAGTTAGTTTCGAACTTGACAATTAACTGGGTAGGATTTAACCAAGAGAAACAATACAGATCAAACAATAAAAGAAGAGTTATTTAAAATTGGGGGGGGGGGGGCTATAGCACTGACATTTTCCTCTTTTCTCATTGTTGCACCTCATGGCAATTGCTAATGTCTTTGTCTTCAAAACAGTGGCTCCCTGTTGCTTTTTGTCCCTCCTCTCTCTCTGTTTTGTATGAGGTTACACAACTACCATAGAAGGTGACGTATAGCATTTTTCTCCACACCCACACCCCCATTCCTTCTGTTTTCTCTGCTTTTTCTCTATATCTATGCTGCATCAGGACCAATCCACACCATGCACAGCCCTCTTCCAGCTTGCATGGAGGTGGAGGAGGCAGGTGTGTGTGACTGAATTGGGTTCATAACAAGTGAAAAATGGATCAATGGATCATTAAAGGAGTGTCTTTAGGATCTAAAATAGCTGAACCTCTCAGTGTGTAAAGCCCCTGATGGAATCATTGGATAGCCCTGTTTACAGCAGAAAACTCTAATATACCTTTCCTATTGTAGCTGGATTTGGATTGACTTTAAACTGATGTTCTCTTCCCATTGGTGGGAGACCACTGTCCCAACACGGTGACCATAGCTGCACAACATTAAATCCACAGCCCACGAGTCATTAGTCCCCCATGGAATGATGTGATAAAGTGACACCATAACATCAGGCCATAGCAGCAACAGAATGAAGCCTATGGTTGAAATTGATGTCAGGTAGCTATAACCTATCCTTTGAGGTGATATCTCTGGTGATGGGAAAAGAAGAGGATAATTATTTTCTGGTCAGATGCTGAGCTGTCAGCAAGTCATTTTACCATCATAACGATCTAGTGACAGCCTACCTGCCCCACAGCCTCTGTAACACTAGTATGCAACTGACACATCAGGTTCTGGCACCAATTAGAAAGAGGACACACTGCTAATCCAGTAAAAGAATGGTGGTAGGGAGGAAAAGAGGTCATGGATCTCCAAAGAGGAGACATACACTCCACATTCCATTCACAACTAATAGCAATAGCATTCCCTCCACTGCTGGAAGGGAGGAGAACCATTAACCTGGAAGGACAGAGGATCAAATCACAATGGGCAGCAGAAGCAGAAAGTAGAAGGCATGAGAACAGTGGAGGGAATGAATGAAGGGTGATGGGCTTTCAATGGAGGGAGATGTCCACAGCATTCCATCATCCACCAAATCATAAACAACATCCACCACTGAAACATAACATGCTGGGAAGTAAATCCAAATAAATCAGAGACACTCCCCATGTAGTTTTAATTTCTGCTTTTATAACAATGTAAAAACATCCCACAGCTAAATTGTTGATCATTGGACAGAATGCATTACGATATGGTGTGCATTGATCAGTGAGTGGTTCTCAAGCTGGAGTCCCCAGATGTTATTGGACTGCAATTCTCAGAAGCCTTCACCACTTGCTGTGCTGGCCAGGATTTCTGGGAGTTGCGGTCCAAGAATATCTGGGGACCCAAATTTGAGAACCACTGGGTTAGATCACCAAGTAATATATCTAGACCCCAAACAACACCCCAGACTATGATATAGCCTCTATTTGGGTTCCCCTAGGAAATCAGAATTGAGTTTGGGTCAATAACACCCTTCCACCCCAATCAGCTAAATTTTGATGCCAAAATGAGAGTCGCATCAGCACTCTGTAACTGGGGCACCACAGGAGAAATGCCCCCTTTGGCATCTTCAAATAACGAGCCTACCCAGTGGTGGTATGCAGAGAAGAGGTCCGTCAAAAATCTAATACTTGGACAGAAGTCTATGAGAAAGTAACCTGAACTCAGCCCATTGGCAGTAAGAGTATTATGTATGTCAACCCAATCAATTTTACCCACAGTCTGGCCAGCTAATCATAAATCCTAGGAACAGAAGCATGGCTACTGAATGAAGTCCAAAGTAAGAGGTGGTCACTGTGGCTGAAGGCTGTGATTGTATTTCGAATTTGGTTTGAATTTTAAAGTTGCGTTCCATAACAACTAGACTGCTTGGCAAAAGCTACAATTGATTCAGATGCAATCTATTAATCAGGCAGGTTCACGTGGTCGTTAGTTGTCATTTTGTAACAATCGCAACACAGTGATGGGTGACCATTGTTTTCTGATAGCTTATGGTATTTCTATTTTTTTATTTACAAACATCAGCTTATGCAGCTTTTCACTACAAAAGCAGTGATATAGTGCAAGAGCAAGGAAAACACCTGCAGAAAAACATTTGAGTGAGCAACTGATGATAGGAAAGGTACGTCAAATGCAAGCAGAACTGGGCAACATTCAAATTTGGGAACCTTTAAATAAATGAATGGATAAATAAACAAATGCATGAATGAATAAACAAACAAACAGTCAAGCACTTGACTGAGCTCAGCAGACAGATGTTTTGCACAACCTTAGTCCTCATCAAAAGATAAAATAAGGAGGGCATTTGCATAAAGATTCCCTCTGAGAAAACCTGTGTAGCTACTGTTTAAAACCCCCTGATCAGTTTTCTGCACACGCTTTGTCGGTTAGCATGAAGCTGCTTATGCTTTAATCTTGGCTTTTCTGTTTACCAACAGGCAGTTTTAAAGATCTGGGATATAAATGCTTTCAAATACATTCACTTCCACAATCAAGATAGAATCTCGTTTCCAGCTGCCTCCACAATGGGGCAATCACTGCTGTATGGTAGTATACCAGGTTCTTACTCCTGGCTGCCACGTTGTATATTTTACAATCCTAAGGGGCTCTTCTCAGTTAGCTCTTCTTAGCTTCTCTAAATTCTTGGGAAGTATTGTTAATACTGCCACACAGAGCAACATTATGCCGTGTAAATGTCAATTAAAAAGGCATGCATTGCCCTTACTATAAAATCAAGTCACTGTAATTCAATCCAGTCACCTCCCTTGTGAAAGGAAATGACATTTTGATGATAATATTAGGGGGACAAAATTGCTTTTGATTTTGGAAGCTGAAGATTGGTCACATGAAGAAAAGGACACAGAGATAAACAGAATAGTTAGGAGCAGGATATAAATCTATGACATAGGAGAAAGTTGGTAGAAAATGGTTATTATATGACATGAACATTGAGCAATATGCATGCATGTATGTGTGTGAAAATAATTTCCTTTGTACTACAGAATATGGGGGTTAGATAGGTTTATTTAGATATAAAACAATATTTTTATCCTGATGTTCTCCCTGTGCAGAACACAAGGTGGTTCACAACATGAATTAAAACAGATACTGGCTGCAATCTTGTTGTATAAATTATATTGCATGGATTGACAGCATCATCAGATGAAATGATTTTTCAGGAATAAAACCTTTCTGGTTGCTCCCATGAAGGACCCAAGGCTCCAGAGGAGTCCCTTTCATTGTTGGGAAGCTATTGGGGACTGTGGGATGAGAGGAGGAAGTCTTTAATTATGTAAAATCACTGCCACCAGTGGGGTAAACCTGCAGAGGAAAAGGATGTGCACTTGGGGGCTGAACGTGGAAATGTAAGGAAAAATAGCTGGTGATGTTCTTACAGCTACACTTGATATGGTATGATATCCCAAAAAGAGGAGAGCAGGGGATTCTGGTTATTGAAAATGAATCTTGCTAATGTTCACAGACCCTTTCTTCCCACAAAACCCATACTCTCTAATCGGGAAATAGAAAGACACAAGGGGAATAAGTATTTATTTGACTGACCGACCGGTTGATTTATATACTGCTCTATTAGTGCTAGCACTACTCTGGGCAGTTTACAAGTTAAAACCTAAAACCCCACAAGACCCTACATAACAAAATACATCCAACAATATGGGAATTCACAAGCAGAGCTCTAAAATTCATACAAAAAGAGAAAAATACCCTTACGCATGATCTCTGACAGTTTTTCTTCAGATATTCCTTCATTGTAATGGCTTTCCTTGCAGTAGCTGAGGCTACAGTAGTAGCTGCTGGGTTTTATTACAACACGTGGAGAATAGCAGCAGAGTCTGTGGGAAGGGTATTTGATGGAGAAAGAGAAAGGGACACGCTTACTCAGGGTCTGGGGTCCTAGAGGAGCCTGGACTGCCCATGATGTTTTTCATGTTGTCCCTATTCTCGCTAACATGACACAAATTTCACATGGCTCCAGTTTTCAAATTGCACAAAACATTCTTTGGGAACTATAAATCTTCATCCCCAAAACTGTGCATTTGGTGCCTGGTTACATATAAAAACAGCATGATCTCTAGCTGTCCATGGGAATGTAATTTTACTTCTGAGCAGAATCAGAGCAGATCAGAAACTTACAACCTCCAAGGGCATTTTTTTGCCCACCTTCTGTGTGTAGCATAGATGGCATCTGTTGTTGTTGTTTAGTTGTTAAGTCGTGTCCGACTCTTCGTGACCCCATGGACCAGAGCACGCCAGGCCCTCCTGTCTCCCACTGCCTCCCGGAGTTGGGTCAAATTCATGTTGGTAGCTTCGATGACACTGTCCAACCATCTCGTCCTCTGTCGTCCCCTTCTCCTCTTGCCCTCACAGATGGCATCTAGCAAACTGCAAATGTATCCCAAAGCTCACATCTGAGCCCATTTCATTAGATTTCTGTTGTACTTGGTCACCTTGATGTAAGGAACATAGGAAGCCATGATATCAAGCGCAACTTGGAAACTGCACTTTTTTCGGACTACAGCTGCCAGAACCTCGTTGGCCATCATGGCCAGTGACCAAGTGGGCCAGGGATTTCTGGCATGCATATCCTTTCCCATTCAGTAGCAAACCACTCACCCCCATCTCCACCAGTGCTTGGGGGCAGGATCACTTTTTGGACTACCATGTTTTCTGGGGAATTCTGGAAGATGTCATCTAAAAAGTGAATTTTTCCAAGCTCTGCCCAACTACACCTTTCCCCCCCTCCCCTTGACAAAATTAGGCATTCGGAACTGGTAGAGGGAGCCAAATGTCATGGAGATCTCAGTGGTTACTGGGAAAGGGGAATCCAAGATCAGACTTCTTCCTCCCAGTCTGGGGGTTTGTCTTCGAGGAAGCATTTCCAATCAATTTCAGAGCCCCCAGGATGTGTCGTTGGGATCTCAAACTTTCCTCTTTCATTCCTGTCTCCAAAGGTTTGTTCTCCCCAGCAGGTGCCAGAATATGTGAAATAACACTTCCGTTAAATGTATCTACCTTCAAGCTTGATGCCGTGTTATTCCAGAAAGAAAAATGCCTCCCTTGTCTGCCCTTAAAACCTACATAGACTAAAATAAGGTTGTCCAGTATGCATGGTTTCTTCAGGCCATGACTCTCCGTTAATCATTTCTAGAAGCCGATTTAATTAGCAGAGTGTCCTTCCTCTTGGAGGCCCTGCACTCAGTCATTAACCACCTGTCACTATTTCGGCATCCATTTTCTAGAACAACAAGAATGAAGACAATTAATGGAAACATCGGAGAGCAAAGTTTGCTGTCATAGAAAAATGGGAGAACAGCACCATGATTCTCCACACCACACCACCCCACTCAGCTGTTAGGCTTTGTTGTTATGTGTCATCATAAGTCAGAACCCACTTATAGCAACCCTTATAAAATTTTCAAGATAAGTGAGATATTTAAGGAGTGGTTTTACCATGGCCATCCCCCAGTGAATTTCCATGGCAAAGCTGGGGGATCAAACCCAGGATTCCTGAGTCCTAGTACTCAGTCCACTACACCACAGCTTTACATCTATTAAGATCAGTGAGATAATTTTATAAGGAAGGGGCACAGCTCACCAGCAGGGCACATCCTTTGTATACAAAAGTTCAGCCTCTGATGTCTCCCAGCAGGGTGGGGGAAGATCCCTGGTTTGAAACACCTGAAAGCCACTGTCCATGGGTAGAGAAGACTCTAATCAGCTAGTTGGATCAATGATATGATCGGATATAAAACAAAGCTTGGACACTTTACTTTTGGGGGTTGGATAGCCTCAGCCTGCTTCTGTGACAACAATCCTACACTAGCTGCACTGGTCCATGAATGCATTTCTGAGCCTAAAGTGCAGGTTTTAACCTATCAGTCATGGGCAGGCATCTTGTAGTCCTTCTTCTGTCTTGGAGAATGTAATTGTATAACACAGTATGTATATATATATGTATATGTATGTGTATATGTGTTTATATGGGAAGGAATAAAATGTGATATTTGCATAGTGAAGCATTCTGACCAATCAGAATCTGTCTGGCATCAGCCAGATAGATATATAAAACAAGTGGCAGTTAGCCATCTGTCAGATAAGGACAAATATGTGATAGGATAAAGTTTAGTCAGATAGGTGTTAGAGACGGGATAGATGGTGGTTGATAGGATCAAATATGTGATAGTGTTAGGATAGGGCTGATAGGTTTACAAGCTGTTAAAAGAGTAACTATGTCTGCCAATTTTAAGTATGATATACTAAAATAACTAAGTCAAATATAATGTGCATGTATAAAATACCAAATGATAAAGCACCGTGAGTTTATTCTATTCTGCATGTGTTTTAAACAGTAACAATTCTTTAATGTTTCTTAACAAATTTTATCGTAATGCTTAAAACTGCCGAGTGCAAACTGTCAGTGACATTTTATTTTATTTTTAAAAAACCAAACCAATACCCTGAAATGCTTCTGGGATTTTCTCCTCTGTCACACCTCACCCTTAGCTATGCTGGCTATCGGTAGTGGGAGTTGCTGTCCTGTAACACCTAAAGGGCCAGAGGTGGACCACATTTGCTTTAAAACCCTTAAATGGTTTGGGTCCAAGTTACTTGGAGGGCTGGCTTCTCCCACACCAGCCTATTCACACTCAGAGGTCATCAGCAGAGGCCCTGATCACTGGTTCACCATCAAGGCCACTGGGTCACTGGAGACAAAGGCCAAGATCATCCACACGATTGCCTTCCCAATGACTATGTACGGGTGTGAAAGCTGAATAGCAAAGAAAGGAAAATAATTAACTCTTTTGAAACGTGGTGCTGGAGGAGAGCTTTGCAGATACCCTGGACCGCCAGAAAGACAAACAAGTGGGTCCTAGATCAAATCAAGCCTTAACTGTATTTGGAGGCAAAAATGATGAAACTGAGGCTGCCTACTTTGGGCACATAATGAGGAGCCAGGATTCTCTGCAAAAGACAATATAGCTGTGGAAGGTTGAAGACAGTAGGAAAAGAGGAAGGCCAAATATAAGATGGATCGACTCCATCAAGGAACCATAGGCTTGAGTTTACAGGAGCTGAGTTAGGGCTGTTGAGGACAGGACATTCATTCATAGGGGCGCCGTGAATCAGAGGTGACTCAATGGCACATCAAAACAATACCAAGGCCAATTAGGCTGGTATGTACAAGGGAAAAAAGGTGGCCCCATACCTCTGGAATCTGCCTAAATTGAGGGTTTATCAGGCCCCTTCTTCAGATGTCAAAAGAAGGCTACAAAGACCCATTTGTCTCTGCTGGCTTTTCAACAGCTTGCAAACTGCTGTTTTTATTTAATATTTATTTATTGACATTTTGTTGCATTCTTTGTTTTTATTTTGCATGTCTTGAGATGGTTTTACCCTTAAACGGCAACTATAAAATAATATTAAATAAATAAATAACATTAGAATGGGAATGCACATCTGTGTGTTTGTGGTTTGTGTGTGTGTTTATGTGCGCACACGCATATCTATATATACTTAGGTACATCGGGGGCGGAGGGGACTGTTCTTCACTGGAGATTTTTAAAACATAGGTTGGATGGTCACCTATCAGGGTTGCTTTAGCTCTGGATTTCCTGCAATTAGGAGAAGGCTAACTAGATGATTACTGGTGCCCTTTCAAACTCTGCAATGCTATGATTCAATATGGGATAAAACAGTTAAGAAATAATTTGACATGTGAAGGATCCTGACACATGGCCAAAGGGCTGGACCTACATGAACTTCAGTCTTATTTCACTACAGTGCTTTTACGACATCTGATCAATCATACTTCTGTCTTGCAGGCAAAGAGGACCAGATTGAGAGGGGAAATGTATTTTTATACTGGATATTTGAAGAAAGACTAGCCATCTGTGCCTATGACAAGAATAGTTAGTGCAAGTCAGGAAAGACTAGAATAGAGGGTTGGTTGTTAAAATGTGTAGCACACCATCTGCCAGAGGAGGTCTGCTATAAATCAGCCTAGTAACCACCCCCTCCTCTCCCATCTGCTGAGAGCATTTTTCAGGCATCTCATGTCAGGTAAAAATTAGGTTTGACAAAATCTGGTATAGGGGTTATACATCTACCCTGGTGGATAAGGATAGCAACTTTATTCCCAAAGTCTATGGGGTGGATTTTTGATGTCATTGTCCTAGGATCATAGTAGTCATGAAGAGGGAATTTCCCTGGTATTCGTTTTCGAGGATGATCCTCTAGTAAAGACAATAGAAGACAGCTGTCTTCCAGAGGAGGGATGACCTGAAGGCACATATCCTTGATGACAACCACCTAGACCAGTGGTCCCCAACCTTGGGCCTCCAGATGTTCTTCGACTTCAGTTCCCAGAAATCCTGGCCAGCAGAGGTGGTGGTGCAGGCTTCTGGGAGTTGTGGTCCAAGAACATCTGGAGGCCCAAGGTTGGGGACCACTGACCTAGACCATTGCTACCTTCTGTACCATTGTTTGCAGGTTTCTGCTAGACAGCAACACAGACATGGGCTTCTCTATGGTGCCACTTATTCCTTTATTCCAGTGTTGGCATGTTTAGGAAATGCATTGAAAGTTTATCGTTTCTTTACTTTGACTTTCACCCGTGTTGTAGGCTTGGCAGGTCTCAGGTTTTGGCCTTGAGACTCAGGTTTTGGGATACGGGCTCGAAGTCTTAGGAACTCTGCCAGTCTGGCAAGCCTAGATTTGGGGTTTCATTTTCATGCCTTCAGGACATGGTGTTTAGAAATTCTCAGGTGCACCCTTGTCTTTTGACTTATCTTGCATAGGCTAGAGCTGCTGGCAGTGCTGCTGGAATTCACATCCTTTTAAATTAATCACAGAATCTCTACATTGTTTGTCTGTGACACACAGCTACTCAGATAGAGCATTTTGTAGTTCTTGCTGGAAATTCTCTCCCCACAACATCACAAGAGCCTTTGCTGGGTCTCAGAGAATGAGATGCTGCTGCCCTGACTGTGAGCTGGCTGCAGTTTTCTCATATGCTGTATTATTGTGTGCTTTTATTTTCTTGTGTTCTTTTACTTTGTTATTGTAAATCACTTCAGGATTTGAGCAAAGGAGAGGTGATGTATACTCCTTCTTCTCCCTCTTCCTTCTCCTATCCAGTACTACCTGATTCTCTGTTCAACTGAGGAATTATTCAGTGTGCAGTCAGAAAATAACACTGGCTCTTTTCTGCATGTTCATTCTAGGGAACATCACCCCATACATTTCTTTACTTTTTCCAAAAAAAAAAAACCCCTGAAATTGGCTTTGTACCCATCTCCCTTAGAAACATAAGCCACCCGTTCTGTACCACCCTTTCCGAACCTGATGCCCTCCTATAACCTCACAGCCCGGATATAACTAAATGGGATTCCTAGCCCAACAACACAGCTGGATGGCACCAGGTTAAGAAATGTCAGGTTGCACTGCATGCAGAACAAATGCCACAAGTAACAGAAGAGTACCTCAATTTTCCAAGAATATCAAAGATACATAGAACTTTGATGCAAAAATCTCCACCTCAAATGACATTAGGAATCAAAGAGTTTTAACCATGGATATTTCTGTTATTTAATAGGTGGAAGGTGACAGAAACAAATGACTTTTAAAACAAGTCCAATTCTGGATATCAATGTACTAAATTGATATAATATTATTTGCAAATTGCTGCTTCTTTAATTTCTGCCTCCTTGTCACTCAGCTGGTGCCTTCTCTTTCAACCATGCAAACTAAAAAATGGATACCAAATGTATCCCTTGAAACCCAGCCTAGTGCACCAATTCAGGCTGATGCCAAGTGGTTAGTCTCTATTGACATACTGGCCAGGCCCTGACAATTTAGTGTTCAAATATACCAGGTAGTACTGTTTTGAGGGAAGTCATAGAGATGCAGCTGTGGTGGTGTGAGATTCATTCAAAGTCTCAGAGACATGAAACACGGCTGATCCCATTATCTTTAATTGAACTTTATGTCAGTATTTAAATATATGGACCAACCAGCATGCAAATGCTGCTGGTGTGAGGTGATACAGCAAATTGCCAACTTTTTCTGTTTATACATATATGCATATATATTAACAGCCACCATTTCCCCACACATCATATTTATTATGTTGGGGCCAGGACTCTCTGACATAACATTCGGATTTGTTTTGCAGTTCATAAAGCTAGAAATTCTTGTTGAAAGAACTGCCTAAACAAATAATTTAGAATAATAGTAGAGATACAAGGGAATCCTCTGGGTCACTGCATCCAAACCCCTGCTGGATCACATAATCCACAGGTATAAAGCATGCCTGACATATGGCCATCTAACATTTAAAACCTCCAGTAAAGGAAAGACCACGACTCTCCCAGGCAGTCTGTTCCGCTGTTGAGCAGCTCTTACTCTCAGCAGCTTTTCCTTCATGTTTGTTTGAAACCCCTTTCCCTGTAATTTGAATCCATTAGTGTGGGCCGTACACTTTGACACCGCATATATTGAAGCTAAACTGCAAATGTATTGAGTAGAGACTGGCAAGTGAGCAAAAAATAGGCATTACATTATTGGCTAAGAAGCTAAAACTTCTAAATTAAATTGCTTTCATGTTGAAAGGGGGACTCCCCCCTCCACACTCTTATGTTAATTTTTAATGGGAGTTTATCTTGCTACACTAAAAAGCTTCCCAGTCCAGAATAAAGAGTGTTAGGATAATTGTGTTTGACTTATTCAGAGAGAAAAGAACTGGCCCCGTAAAAGCGGGCCCGACCCCTCCCTTCCTTTTTGCTTTTCTTCTTGACTCAAGGACTAATGTTTCTTGAAAGACAAAGGATCCGTTTACTGAGAAACAACGCTGGTAGTAGATAGAAACAACATGCTTTGTAGTAGATAAGAATGGAATGCAGGGGCCCCAGGGAGAGAAGAAGATCCGGTTATCTGTTCTGCGCATGTTTGAAAGGTGTTTTTACTAATCCAATGAATTTTCGCCAACTAACTTTCTGACCCCTTTAAGGAGATTGTGCGCCCACCCCAAATCGCCCGGAAGGGACAGGCTATAAGAGATTGTACCACTCCTTTTGTTCTTTGGAGAAAAGCCTTTGCCCCGCGTGGTGAATTGTTTTTCTCCCCGCTTTCTGCAGCAGGCGTTTTCCTTTGCAATAAAATAACCTCACAAGAAGCCTTCGTGCCTCAGTCTCTCATTTTGGGAGCTTCCTACCTGGGGAAACCGGATAACAGTTTGGGGGCTCGTCCGGGATTTCCTAACAGCCCCGGTTGGGGCTGGGCCACAGCCCAGTTGAGGCCGAGCAGAACGAGGGCGGCGGTGAAGCGAACCGGAGGGTACCCCTGTCTCCTTTTTGGCAGCCGCTTCCTTCCCGACGCTTCGGCTGCTCGGCATCAAGAACTCGGAAAGAGGCACGAACGCAAGAGGTCCTCCAAGCCGGCCGGCCAATGGACATTGGTAAGTTAAGGTGGGGAAACTCCGAATGGGTTGGTTGTTGTTGGATGAGTGAAGGATTGAGTGGGCCTGCAGTTCCCTACGGTAGCCGTTGTGTGATCCGGTACCCTGGGTCAGGTCGAGAGAGTGGTTGTTGCAATCCTATTGTGTCTGCGCTCAAGAGACCCCTTACTCTTGTCGCAAAACCCCTTTTCCCTTTTGTATTTGTCTCCCGTGGGATGGGAAACCAGGTGTCTAGGAAGGAAAAGAGGTCCAGCGGGGACCAAAAGGAGGAATTTCGAGGGGGACGCCCCGGCACCAACTCCGAGAGGCGGAGGGGAGCTAGGAATTCCTAGCAACAGCCCATTGGGGAAGCTGTTGCTAAATTGGGAATCGGTGAAAGTACAGGAGTTTCAGTCAGAGCAGGAAATGGTCCGTATGTGCACAGAGGTCTGGACCAATCTAGAAATCAGTCCAAGATGGCCAAAACTCGGATCCAATAATTTCGATGATATTAAAAGGGTGGACAACTTCTATGTTGCTCATCCGCCCCGTACTGCCTATGTCGACTCCTGGATGTGGTACATTATAAAATTTGGACCAGGAGTTAAATTGGCAGTAAGCAGAACCCTATTAGATACCAAGCCAAAGGGTGAGGAAATGTCTAAATTTGACCCCTTAGAGTTTGTTAACTATCAGCAGCCCATAGCACCGCCCACAGCACCACCAGAGGCTGCTGAGCAGTTAGCAGCGCCTCCCTCTTACGAAGAGGCAGGGCGGGAGGGTAGGAATTTAGGCCCAGCCCAGGCCAGTCCCTTAAGCGCTGCCTCCACCATAGAGTATTCCCCCCCTTTAGATCCACTTAGAGAACAAATTAATAAACTACAGAAGACCGTAGAACAGATGGGGCAGACCCCATCTCGACCAAACACCAGGTCTAGGACACGGGCAAAGGAGGCAGCTGAAATAACTGATGAATGCCCCGGTGCATCAGCTCAGTACCCATTAAGGGAAGTCCCAATGGGAACTAGGGTTGGATATGTAGAGGTCCCTTTAACTAACTCCGATATTCGGGTAATAAAACAACAACTGCCTAATCTTCCAGAAGACCCCATTGGGTTCGTGACAGGACTCAGGGACGCTCTAGGGACTATGGTTTATAAGCCCACTGAATTGTTACATATTTGCAAACAATTAGCAGGAGTAACGTATACCAACCAAGCGTTGGGTCATGCTAGAAGGCTTTGGCAGGCGCAGGATGGCGCCCGAACAGAACAGATGGCTAGGGAGAGATTCCCTGAGATAACCCCGGGGAACTGGGATTTTCAGGCTGATAATATTAGGGAGCAGTGTGGGGAAATGAAAGATTTCTTATTAAAGGGACTAGAAGCAACAGTCCCTAAAACCGTTAGCATGAAATTAGCCTTTGGACAGCCCCAAGGAAAAGATGAGAGTCCAGTCGAGTATTTAGAAAGGCTAAAACGAAATATGCGACGGTATACCGGACTAGACCCAGAGGATCAAGCAAATGTAAATATTCTGAGGCTGGAGTTTGTGTCGGGGTGTTACCCGGACATAAAGTTCAAACTACAGAAAATTGATGACTTGACAACTAAACCTATAGGAGATTTGTTAACGGAAGCTCAGAAGGTAGTGGTAAGGAGGGAAGAGGAGAAGGAAAAGAGAAAGTTGAAATTGATGGCACAGATGATGGAAAATAAAAGGAAATAACCCTCCATGGGTCGGGACTCGTGGACGGGGCCGTGAGAGAGGAGTGTATAGTAACCAGGGAGGTAGAGGAAAGCTTGTGGAAGGTAGAAAGAATGAAGAGGGACAAGGGCAGGTGAGGGGCTGCCTGGTAAAAAGTCCTGCCTGCGCAGAGCCCTTGTTAACTTTGCAGGTGGGCAAAGAGGGAAAGGAAATCGAATTTTTGGTAGACTCAGGAGCCACGAGATCTAGTCTGAGCCAACCTACCTGGGAAGGACAACTTCCTCTTTCTGGGGGACATTGTGACATAGTAGGAATAGAAAACCTAACGCAACGGGTTCCTGTTCTAAAACCCCTAGAGGTGCTAAAACCTGGGTCACATGAAAAGCTGTGGCATGATTTCGTGTGGACCCCAAATTCAGGAGTGAACCTACTAGGTCGAGATTTAATGGCCAAATTAGGAATACAGATATTGCTTAAAAACCAGGTGTGTGAGGTCAGGATGGCCGCCCTCAGGACTGAGGATGAAGCCGAAATTGACCCAATAGTATGGGCGAAGCCAGGAAACCCCGGCCTTATGAAAGTTACTCCAGTGAAAATGCATTTAAAAACAGAGGTACCAGTGTATAGACCCCAATATCCCATTAGACCAGAAGCTGAAGAGGGCCTTAAGCCCGTAGTAAAGGAATTGCTGGATGATGGCCTTATTGAACCCAGCGATTCGCCTTACTGTACTCCTATACTACCTGTAAAGAAATCTAATGGGACATGGCGAATGGTTCAAGATTTGAGAGAAGTAAACAAGGTAGTGATCCCTAGGGCGCCCATAGTACCAGATCCCCATACGATCATGCGAAAGATCCCTGACACTCACGTTTGGTACACAGTTATAGATTTAAAGTCAGCTTTCTTCTGTGTGCCCGTGGACTCAGTGTCGCGCCCAATATTTGCCTTTCAGTGGCCTCACCCAGAAACAGGTAAACTAACCAGATGGCAGTGGCGCGTATTGGCTCAAGGCTACACAGAAAGTCCCACTATTTTTGGGGAAATTCTAGAAGAATTGCTTCAAAAATGGACCCCTCCTCCGGGAGTACTTTTAACGCAATATGTGGATGATTTGCTTTTGAGTGGGGCGGAAGGGAAAACGGTCAGAAAGGCCAGTATTAGCCTTCTTAACTTCTTAGGCGAACAGGGACTCAGAGTATCCCAAGAGAAATTGCAGTTTTGTGAGCCAGAAGTAAAATACCTGGGATTAATACTAAAGCAAGGAACTAAGTGCATCAACCCCGAGAGGTTGAAGGGAATCCGTAGTTTGGAAATGCCAAAGACTAAGCGACAGCTCAGGAGCTTTATCGGAACAATTAATTTTTGTAGACAGTGGATTGAAGGGTTTTCAGAAATAGTCCAACCCTTTTTGAAGAAATTATTAAAGGATGAGCCCGAAGTATTGGTGCTAGAAAGGTCAGACTATAAGCTGTTTGAAAGAATCAAAGAGATTTTGTCATCGGCCCCCGCTTTGGGGCTGGCAGACCCAAAGAAACCTAGCCACTTATTTGTAACCGTGGGTAA
Organism: Intellagama lesueurii; assembly: GCA_037013535.1. NCBI lineage: Eukaryota > Metazoa > Chordata > Lepidosauria > Squamata > Agamidae > Intellagama > Intellagama lesueurii. The sequence goes on from JBAJHW010000002.1 coordinate 184,201,406, forward strand.
TGGAGTTGCCAAGGGAGTGCTAGCTCAGAAGAAGGCAGGACGATACCAACCGATTGGATATCTATCTTAACATTTGGACGTTGTAGTCCTAGGGTGGCCTACTTGTCTACAGGCCTGCGCGGCAGCGGCAGAATTGGTTAAATTAACTCGAAAACTATATCCTTTCGAGGCAATTGTCCTGCATTCTTCCCACCAACTTAGAACTATCCTCACCCATACGGCTAGGCGATGGATGACGGATAGTAGGTTGTTACAAATTGAGGCTATTCTCCTTGAAAAACCCGATCTGGTGCTAACCACCACTGAGCACTGTGGTCCAGCTGAAGGGTTATCAGAGACTGTCAGGAAAGAAATATGTAATGAGCATGATTGCATTGCCCTAACTGATCTGCAGACCAAATTTAGAGAAGACCTTCAGGAAGAAGAGATAAAGGAGGCATGGAACTTATACACGGACGGGTCTTCCAGAGTAGTGAACGGGAAAAGAATGACAGGATATTCAGTGGTAGAGGACGGAGGACTCGAGGTTGAATCTGGACCCCTTCCCCCGTCCATGTCTGCTCAGACTGCAGAGTTGTACGCCCTCAAGAGAGCTTTAGAAATTGGGAAAGGAAAATCCGTAAATATCTGGACGGACTCTAAATATGCTTGTGGAGTAGTGCATGTTTTCGGAAAAATTTGGAGTAAAAGGGGGCTACTAACATCCCAGGGAAAGAATCTAGCCCATCATCAGTTAGTACTAGAAACTTTGGAGGCGTTGAGCCTCCCATCCAAGGTGGCTATCATTCACATACCAGGCCACCAAAAAGGAAACGCCCCAGAAATAGTTGGAAATCGATTGGCTGATGAGTTGGCAAGAAAAGCAGCAGAAAAAGAGTTAAACCCTGCTCTCTTGGCAGCTCTCCTACCTACCAGTAAAGAAATATCCACCCCTTTGGTATATTCACAAAGAGAGTTGGAGTTGGCGGAAGCGCAAGGAGCTACAATGGTAAATGGCATACTGGAATTAAAAGATGGAAGACAATGGCTACCAGAGGGGGTGATCAGAGAAGTCCTCAAGGCACTGCATGAGGGAGGACATTGGGGAGTTAAGGCTTTGATCTCAGCCTTTCTGCAACGATATGTGGGGAAGAAAGTGTGGTCACACGCCAACACCATTTTGGCTCACTGCATTCCTTGCCAAAGAGTAAATAAGAACAACCCGAGAAAGGCAGAAATGGGAGGAAGACCTTTGGCCGTCCACCCTTTCGAACATTTACAGTGTGATTTCATTGATATGCCCAAGTCTGGAGCGTGGAATCATTGTCTGGTAGTAACTGATCAACTTACTGGCTGGGTGGAGGCTTATCCTACGACCAGGGCAACGGCAGGGACTGTTTGCAAAATCTTATTAGAACAAATTATTTGTAGATATGGATTGATCCAATCAATAGATAGCGATCGCGGGACACACTTCACTCAGAGGGTGCTACAGCGAGTAGCTGAAACTTTGGGTATAACTTGGAAACTACATGCCCCGTGGCACCCTCAGAGTTCAGGAAAAACTGAGAGGATGAATCAGACCTTAAAGAGACAAATCATCAAATTGATGCAACAGGCGCAATTGCCCTGGCCAAAGGTTTTGCCCCTAGCCTTATATGCTATAAGGACCAAGCCGCATAGCACTACAGGACTCTCGCCCTTTGAGAGTCTATATGGAATGGGAATTTGGGATGTTAGCACACAGAGAATTAGCCCCAACCTAGAACTTTTCAAAGATGCCTTTATAAGAAAATATCTGCTGGCCCTGTTCTCTATTCTCTCCGATAATAGGGAACGAGGCATCGCGGTGCAGCGAACGCCATTGGAGGTAGCAGTGCATTCCTTCCACCCCGGGGATTGGGCTTACATCAAGGCATGGAGGAGTGAACCGCTCGCCCCAAGGTGGCTTGGCCCGTTCCAGATCTTGTTAACAACAGAAACTGCCGTCAGGACCAAAGAACTAGGCTGGACTCACCACACTCGCGCCAAACACGCAACTAATCCTGAAGGACGGTGGGAAGCCGTACATGTGTCTGAGGACGGACTAAAGACTATTTTTAGGCGACAAAAGTAATGTCCAGCAGGCAATTGGCGCATAAGTGTTGCCCCTTCTTTAGTGTGTTCCTGGAAGCAAGGAAGGTCAATAATCTGGTTCAAACTTGGAAGGTATCCTTAAAAATTAGCAGGAGTCAGTGGGGGTTCTATTTCTTTAAAGGGTATTCAATTGGAGATCAAGTAGTATTGGAAGACGAGGAGACAATCGATAGGGAGGAGGAAAGAAGAATTTTTAACGGGGTTTTTACAGAATTGTGGGATTCTCAGTGGTGGCACAATCAGTACTGTAAGGTCTGCCCTATTACGAAGAATCAGGAACTGTGTGAAATTACCGATACTGAGAGTAGTTCTGAAGGAGAATCAGAGGAGGAGTGTGTGATTTCATTATCTGATGACGAGGAGTTAGATGAGGATTGTCGGATTACATTGTTTGGACGAATATTGTAGAGTAATGTCCATAGTTCCCTATATAACAGGTAGTGTTTGCCCCTGGTTTTCCTGTTCAATCAGTCGAACACCAAAGGGAGAGGTAGAGGCGTGGATAGTGCAAATACAAACTACTTCCTATTGGGACACTGAATACGAGGGGTTGGCCTGGGGCAACCAGTTGATGGTATACCAGGCGATATCCGGAACTTAAAAGATCCCTTGCTAGGGATAGATCCCTTTGAGCCCCATTGTCTACTATATTGCCACTTTTGCCCTCACCATTGGTGTGCCAGAATAACCAAATTTGACGAAAGCCCGACATTGAGGTGGTATGTGCTGAAGGTGGGATATCCCGAGAGGTTGTGGGCCGAAAGTCTGTGGGCTGTGGAAACACCAGTCGCAAGCTATCAGTGGAGGGTTCGACCCGATAGCTCGACGCAGGCAAAAGCCATTCCTAAGGGATGGCTCCGCTACGCATCTTCGGTACACCACGAGACGTGTTGGAAGTGCAGGAGCGAAAGCCCTTGGTCCGTGCCCAGCCCAGACTCAGAGGACGAGGAACGTAACTCCCGCTGCCAGTGGCGGTAAAGCCTACCCCTCTGATGTCTTGGAAAAACATCAGGCAGATGCTTATTGGTAGACCAAGGGTAGACGGCAAAGTGATTACAGTATTAGGGATCTTTCTGAGCCTTATTCTGCAAGCGACAGGGTCTACTTGTCCTTGTGTGATAACTACCAGGAAAGGAAATCAGGAACATCAAACATTGCTCTACAAGTCCGTCTATAAATGCATGGGCAATACCTCTGTATGTCGATTCAATAATGTAGAATATACTGTCTGCAGTAAAAGGAGTCAGGAGCCAGTTTGTTTTGATCCTAAGGAAGATCCTGAAAGGATCTGGGTGGAGATCTACACCCTGGCAACCCTTCAACGACACTAAGTGTGGGGGAATGGAATGGGTAAAATACTATAAGGCACAGCACAAATACATGGGATCCACTAGATCATGCGGCCCCATGGGGGATCATGGATTTGGATTCCACACTAATCCAACTTGCATAGTATGGGCTACCTGGTCCACTGCAGATAAAACTGCAACCTTGAGATCAATACCTGCAAAACCTGACTGCACTTGGGGTACCTGTAACTTTGTTAACTTTACCATATTACAACCAAAGATGTGGGATGAGAAGAACAAATGGGGAACTTCCATGTGGGATCAGACGTTCAGTATACTCATAGAGGGAAAAGGAAGCAAACCTAAAGCGTTCCTTAAAATTGTCCAGACTAAGGAATATAAAATAGGGGAAGATTTGAGGAGATACCAGACCTTCTGGAGAGAGATGGAAACGGATCCTTGGGAACAATCTTTGACTCCCAGGACAACTAATCTGTTTGTTGAACTGGCACAAACAATAGCTACCACTATGAATGTTTCAAATTGCTACATTTGTGGCGGTACTCTTAAGGGAGATCAGTGGCCTTGGGAGGTACTTGAGTGGAGTCATACTGTACCATACAATCTCACAGGACCCCAATCTATATGCTCAATAGAATTATAAGACTCCAAGCTGTAGTAGAGTTGCTCACTAGGGAAAATGAACAAGCTTTATTATTGCTAGCCAAACAGAACACGCAAATTAGGAATGCTATATATCAGAATAGATTAGCTCTAGATTACTTATTGGCTTCGGAAGGAGGTGTGTGTGGAAAGTTTAATTTGACAAATTGTTGCCTTGAAATTGGAGATACACAGGACGCAATTGCAGAAATTACCGGTCAAATGCGGAAATTGGCTCATGTCCCTATTCAAAAATGGGCTGGAATTATGGATGACACTGGGTGGTTAGGAGGGGTTTTCAACAACTGGAAACAAGCACTATTCTTCCTAGGTATGATTATGTTTGGATTAATTCAGCAGTTCAGGCGGCAATGCCAAAAACGCAGATGACTGTAAGAGAAACTGAAATAAGCTACAAAATCATCCCAGCCCAGGACGAAATTTATAATTGTGAATAAGTCAAAGTGTGTAGAAAAAGAAAAGGAGGGATTTGTTAGGATAATTGTGTTTGACTTATTCAGAGAGAAAAGAACTGGCCCCGTAAAAGCGGGCCCGACCCCTCCCTTCCTTTTTGCTTTTCTTCTTGACTCAAGGACTAATGTTTCTTGAAAGACAAAGGATCCGTTTACTGAGAAACAACGCTGGTAGTAGATAGAAACAACATGCTTTGTAGTAGATAAGAATGGAATGCAGGGGCCCCAGGGAGAGAAGAAGATCCGGTTATCTGTTCTGCGCATGTTTGAAAGGTGTTTTTACTAATCCAATGAATTTTCGCCAACTAACTTTCTGACCCCTTTAAGGAGATTGTGCGCCCACCCCAAATCGCCCGGAAGGGACAGGCTATAAGAGATTGTACCACTCCTTTTGTTCTTTGGAGAAAAGCCTTTGCCCCGCGTGGTGAATTGTTTTTCTCCCCGCTTTCTGCAGCAGGCGTTTTCCTTTGCAATAAAATAACCTCACAAGAAGCCTTCGTGCCTCAGTCTCTCATTTTGGGAGCTTCCTACCTGGGGAAACCGGATAACAAGAGGAAAACTCTCATCTGTGTTTTTAATCCTCCTCTCCAGCTTGGCTTTGTTTTTGAGAGAAAAGAAAAATAACTGGATGAATTTTTTGAAAATACTGTGCCACTTTCACTCACTCCAGCAAAACCATTTCTCTCTCTTTCTTCAACCAAACCAAACAAGTGAAATAAAATAAGTCAAGAAGTAGTTTTCCAGTACTAGGGGAGAATGATGGGTTTCAGTTCCCAAAAAATTCCAGGTCGCCTCTAACTGAGCTCTGTATGGGACTACAACAGCCGAGCTATATAAACCTCAGATTGGGAGAATTGGAGATAATGACTCAAATCCTCTTTCTTAGTATAAGACATCACACAAGAGTAGGTCGATCGAATCAATGGGGATTTGGTGAGTCCATTCTTCCACAAGCAGCATGCTTTGATAACTTCCATTGATTCAAATGGGCCTGCTGTAGTTGTGACTTACTATGCTAAAATAAGTTGCAGTTTGAGTAAGCCCATTTGAAGCAATGCAATTTATGAAGGAGGTGACTCATCACATCCCCATTTATTCAATGGACCTACTCTTGTGTGATGTACTATGTTAACCGACAAGATTTTGGCCATTATCTTACATATGAAATAAGATGTATGACTACAGTGTGTAAGTCCTTAAAAAACAGGACAACTTTGAACAAACAGTTTGGAAAATATACATTCTGCTTTGGGGATTGTGTAATGCTGAAACAGCCTTTCTTAAAAAGTGAAAGTTTGAGGAAATTGTGAGCTGTGGGTACAGGGAAATTGATAGTCTTGCTGATAACCAATTTTTGGGGCTGGCTTGTGTATCTTTGGGTCCTTTGCCAATTGAATGTTACAATAGTGGAGAACCAAAACTCTAGAAAATTACAGTATAAATTTACAATAGTTTAAAGTGTGATAAAATTGTATAGACAGGTGAGCTGTACCTAGTTCCTAATGATGCCAAAAACCTTATCCAACAATTTTTCATGGGATGGCAATAATAAAAAAAAGCTATATCCATGCAATAGGAATATTATGTTTGGCTCTCCTGTGAGAGATTTCTAACAATGGCATGCTTATTCTGAGAAAATAAATGAAACAAGTGTCAGTAACGATAACTTGCCAGCTGGGGCTTAGGACAAGAGAGAGATAGCTAAAAGAATATGTGTAATATTATGTATATTTCATATCAAATCTCCAGAGCTTTCCTGTTGTCTTTGTGTTCAACACGAGATGCAAAAGCAGCCTGGGTCTTCTGCAAACAAGCACTAACTTCTTAGGTCTATGAATTACACACTATGCAGAATATTCATTGTTTTCGCAGAGTGCAAAGGAACTCCAATATGTGATTATTTATGCATGTAAAGCTCAGGGCCAGCTTGGGAGAGAAAAACAGAAAGGGGACTCCCCTGAAGCTCTGTCTAGACATTTTCCTCTCAAATATGTCATGAGAGTGAAAGCAGGATTGCAACTTCTGGTTTCACATCTGCCTCTTACTTGCCACTTAGGCTGTCTACATGTGGGAGGGGAGAGCATCCTTCATTAAGCCCACAAATGGTAAGCAATGCCAGCATGCCTTATTACTGAAGCCCTGAAGCCCAAGCAATGACTGGGTCTACCATTAGATGCAGTAAAGTGAACATTTTAGGTAGCAGTTTTGAGGTGTCATGAAAGAGTACTTCTGTTGTATTTCTATTCTAGGTACAGGGAGAGTATTGCAGATATACGGCTTGATGTACCCAAATAACCTTGTGTACTCACCCTCCGGATGGAGGGGGTGTCAGTAGTGCTACCTGGTGCTGAGCTTCAGGGAGCAAAATCTATTAGGCTGCCTAAAGCAAGGGTGTTACAACAGTAACAAGGTCCATGTACATGGCCTTCTTCCTCACCTCACCTGATAATTCTGTGAGATGAAAATGCTTAAGGTCTGTTCTGAGCTATTGTATTTATTCACAGTGCAACTCTCTGCCATTTGTCCTTCAATATGAGGGCAAAACTATGTTACATCATTAGAAGACGGAAATCCCTTGAGTGATGATTGTGTGTGATTCTCAAAGTGGGACATTTCTCCTCTCCTGTAACTGGCAAATTAGCTTGCTTTGTTTTGGGATGGTCATCAGGATGTCAGCAGCACCTTCCTTGTTTGTCAGCCTGATTTCTCTGGAACGCTAATGTGATTTCAGTTCCAGTGACAGGTTATCTGTAAGGTGTAATTTGCCCTTATATTTTAGAAATGCAAGTTAAATATTGAATATGGTAAATTATTGCATATTGTCACATTGGTTGTAAGCTGTTGACATACCCATAGTATCTTGAAAAGCTCCGGCAGAATTATATGTTTAGAATCAAAATCTGGAAAGTAATGGAAATGCAGAGTTTCAGGCTTCTTGCTTTGAACTGGAGTAAGTACAAGCATGCCGGCTTCAACAACTTGTGTACTAGAGGCTTGTCAAATTTAGGTCACTAAGGGGCAATTTACATAGCTACTTCTGCAAAATTGCTTAGAGTAAAGCTCTTGTTTGAGACTCTGCAGTTATTGTGGAAAGCTGGGATAGCAGGTTTACCGTATGCCTATTTAGTTTGGTCTGATAAATTAAACAGCCCAGATTTGAATTTTAATCTAAGACACGCAAATCAGTTGTAAAACAGCAGTTCAGAAAAATACTTACCTTCAGGTAAGCGGAGGCATCTTTGATTTGTTGTTTTTATTGTGTTGTTTTAGTCGTTAAGTCGTGTCCGACTCTTCGTGACCCCATGAACCAGAGCACGCCAGGCCCTCCTGTCTTCCACTGCCTCCCGGAGTTGGGTCAAATTCATGTTGGTAGCTTCGGTGACACTGTCCAACCATCTCGTCCTCTGTCGTCCCCTTCTCCTCTTGCCTTCACACTTTCCCAACATCAGGGTCTTTTCCAGGGAGTCTTCTCTTCTCATGAGATGGCCAAAGTACTGGAGCCTCAGCTTCAGGATCTGTCCTTCCAGTGATGTGCTGTCTAGCCACTTCCAAAGTATGGCAATTCTAATACGGTTTCCAAGGCATGTGAGATATTTGAGGAGTGGCTGTCACTGTCCTCCCCCAGGGAATTTCCATGGCCAAGTGACAGAGTTAACCACTCCTGAAACAGGAAGATTTGAACCAGGGTCTCCTGAGTCCCGTTATAAAGCTTTTAAAGCCTTTGATTTACAATAGTGCAAATAAAACAAAGAAGGCAGGCCTAATTTTAGCCATGGTGATGTATATTGTCTTGCATTAAACAATTAACATGTAATCTTTTGCTGAAGGTTTCGTTAAAACAGCTTCTACAGATAAATAGCTCTTCTCTGTCAGGGGATAGCAGTGAAGTGTAGCCCTGGGGGAGGGCGTTGGTGAAACTACATGAGAGAATGCACTTTGGGCCTTGTAGCTATCGCACAATCCAATTCCATTTCCTGTCTCAAGGGCAGGATTGTGTGGAAGGACATTTTTCAGAAAACCAGTCAGTACTGTCTCATTGCATATTGTTTTGTTGTTCTTTTCTATTTGTTCTTTCTGCGAAAGTACAGTAAATCTTCTTTGGAAGAGGGCTTCAGAATGGAATGTACATACCCTCACCTGCATTTTTTATTTGCTTTTGGAAACAGCAATGAATCTGTGTATTTTAACCCACATTGTAAACCAAAGAAATCTCTTTTCCACTAGGGTCATAAAAATGTGTGCAAACAATGCAGAAGCAAGATTAGAGACAGATAGATGTTCCTGAATTCAAAGCTCAGTTCTAAAGGATCTAATTCCCAAAGAACAGGAAACGTATAAATTGTATCATTAAGAAGGGCAAAATAATATTTGCTGTTTGCTGAAGGACGAAAAGTGGGATGACCACCATTTTAGTTGGCATAGTAAGAACTGAGCAAGGATTGTGTGATTGATTGACTGATTTAATTTATACTCCCACCTTTCTCTCCAAGAAGACCCAAGGCAGATTACTGTACAATATTGAAACAAACAATGGACAAAATCCTGTTGGTGTAAAGTTATATCATGGAGTCATCATCTGGCACTGGTAATATTTAATTTAAATGATTTGAAAGCTTCCTATCCTCCTGTTTCAGGTTCCAAAGCTCCCTTTTGCTCTGGGGGAGCCGTGGGATTTGGAGGCAAGCATTTAATAGTCTAAAAGTTGGAGCCAGATCACTGCTGCCAGGATTGGGACCGCCACTGGTGATCTGGCAGTGGTTTTTTGACTATTAAAGGCTCCCTTTCCTGTCCCAAGGCTCCCAAAGGCTTTCCTAGAGCAAAAGGGAGCTCTGGGGCACATTGGAGCATAAAACAGGGGGACAGGAAACTTTTAATTAATTTAAACTAAATTTTACCAGTGCTGGCTGATGACATCATCAGCTTTTGGTGCATACATTTATACCAACAGGATTTTGTCCTATCATAAAAATAAATAAATAATAATAAAAAACAATTAAACCACCCCCAGTTAATTACTTTGTTTAAAAGCAATTAGATTCTCTTATAGTTCTGGGGATTTCTCTTTGTGGGTTGAACTTAGCTTGCTGTGCTGGACCGCCAAAGATCACCAAGTCTGTTCCTTGCCTGGTGGATGCCAAGAAACACCAGCCAAACAACCAACTGCCATGGCCCCCAGATCAAGCTTCAATGATGGGTGCTGAGCTACAAGCTGGTTGCCTAGGAACAAGGAATGATGAAGTCAGCTGAGGAGCAGGGCCTGAAACGTTTAAAAGCTGCATCAGCAACAGGAGGGGAGCAATGAATGAGGGAGGAAGAAGCTCCTGGAAAGGGACTCTTCCATAGCTAGCCAGCCTAGTTCACTACACCCAGTCTGACACATGCAGGGCAGTCGTCCTTGCCTAGCAGTGAGCTGGGTAGTGGAAGCCAGCCAAATATCTTTAGACTCATCTTATGGGGACAGAAGGGCCTCTTAAGTTGTAACTACTACCGTGTAAGTTTGTTCAAATTAAGGCAACCCATATAAGCTAAGGATGGGCTCCATGGGTCTGACCTTGGAAGAAATCAGCCACTGAACCCCATCTTAAATCATAGTGTGGTCTGTGCAGACCTAGTCCAAAGCTCAGTGACATGACCTGTAGCAAAGGATCCTCCCAGACCAGATCTGGCAGCTACTTATTACTCTTTCCTAAATTTTGGGAATTTCTCTTTATAGTTTGAACTTAGCTTGGGACCACTGAAACTCAGTACATGGTGTCATATTCTCCATGCAACGTTCATGTGCCCAGCTTGTCTGTAAGGTACAGCTCTCGAAGTCTGAAGTCTGACTCTGACTCTGGTGCCTCACTTCCTTCACCACCATGGGTTATACCATGCCAAAGTGGTGAACTGCTAGTTTTTCTGACGTATGTTCCCAGGTATGTTCCCAGGTCTCAGGTTTTGGCAATGAATGGATTTGGGTTCTCCTGGTGTCAGGCCTTAGATATGAAATCTTGGAATGTGATCCTGCCAAGCTGGAAACCCTAGATTTTGGGTTTTATTCTCATTTCAGACATACTCAGAAGCACCCATGTCTTTTTTTCTTTTTTAAATAAAGCATGCTCTAGTAGTGTAGCTGCTCAAATTCACATGTTAATTTTTGAACACATCATCCCATGTTGCAACTGATGTGGAGGGGTCCACTCCCTGTGACATCCTAATGGGCCACCCTTGGGCTTTGGCCTTAAAATCTCAGGGAATCATATGCTACTAATGTGGCAACACTATCTGCTGTATTGTGGTGGCATTAATACAAATAGAGAGAGTTGATGCTGCAGCTACCGTCTCTGAAGAGTTACATAAAAGGCCTTTCCCAACTCTGTTCCTGGTTTACTCAGTTGGAGTACGTTGTGGGAAGAACCAGCTGCTCTCATGCTTGCTTGACTGCTCACAGTGTTGATTTGTGTCCTCAGGACCACTGGCCTTAAAATTAGAATAAGTAGGAAAACAAATAGGGCCACAGCACCTTTGCTAAGAGATGCTGGGGCTTGACCTAGGAGTCTTTGGGTCTCTGAAGAGGTGTTGAAAGAAATGTACTTGAGACACTGGGCTGGTAGTGAAGGTCAGACTGGCTCTGCTCACACCAGTTGGCCTTTGGGACCCTCCTGAATAAGAAGAACTGCAAAGTGTTCCTAATTCTTCTTTGGTTGTCCTTCAGTCTGGTCCCTTTGGTCCTGAGTTATGTTCTGTTCTGTGGTTAAAAAACAAAACAAAACATTTCTCCTTGAATTATTGGGCACATTTGTGACTTTTTATTCAAAACATTTTATTCTGCTGTTGCTGCTTTTGGATATGCAGCCTACTCCATCTGGTGTTGCTGGAGCCTTCGAAAACAGAAGCTGGGCTTCCCCGGGACAAGCGCAATATCCTTCTCCCTATTGTTCTATCTTCTGCAAAGTTTTAAGTCCTCCTAAAACTGAGAGGGCATGCCAGGTCACAAGCCTGCCTTCCCTCTCCTATGAGGCCAAAATTATTTCTCCTCCCTTGTACAATGGGCAATGAAGGAAGACAGCTTAAGCACTGGTGCCAGCTAATTTGTAACTACAATAAAATATATAATTTCCAAAGTATTGATTTTCAAGACCATTGCTTTGCTGTCTGCTTTTGGTAAGGGATGATGGATCACTTTATTACCCCACTTGTGTTTTGTATCTATCAAATTAAACAGGCAGTGAAGTGGTAGTTAATTAAGATTATGTTTTGTCAGGTAGAATGGCGAGAAGGAAATGTGACTGCATGGGTCTTGCCTCAGAATTTCTTGCCCTATGTACTCAGAAAGAAGTCATTCTCTGTATGCTAATCATTAGATAGTGGAGACATATAGGGCATGCATATGGCGGTTCTTTCCCTGGCCTTTCCACACAGGGGTATTCAATACCCCCTTGATCCTGCAGAAGTCCTATTGTGTTCACTGGAATGACCTCTGGTTTAGACAACTGCAGGCCAGAGAGCCCATGGTGAGCTGTGCCAGGATTCTACCCAGGGTCTGACAGTAGGGAGTTGTAAGTAATGTGTGGCAATTGAGTGAGATTAAAATTATTGGTGCAAGTAATGAGTAATGTGTTCTAGTTACATTTGGATGTTTCCTTTAAAGCACATTTTAAAATATTTTGGTAACTGTTCTGGGCAATTCTGTGATCGATCCTATTTTTTTTTTGTTTTTTTACCAAAAATAACTAGTATAACAAAATAACAGGTAAGGTAACAAGTTTCTTTTATATATTGCAATAAGCAAGGCAAATAAATTAATTTGCAACACTATCATAAGCAATGGGGAACCTTCCCTTTCTTTTTAAAAAAGTTAACTGTCTATATTCTGCTAGGATGGTACCATCCACACACAATAGCAAAGTATAAAATATTTTGAAGAGGAGGGAACTCCAGACAACTGAGGGAGGGCTGGAGAAGATCAGTATTCGTATAAGGCAGAGAATCTGTTAACCTGTGGCCACTGGTTGATTTGTAAAGATTCTTCTAAATATATGAGAACATTTTTAAAAAGAAATTGTCTACTACCACCTCACTGCCAAGACCTCTGATGAAGACATTACAGCTATGAGATGCAAAAAGCTTATGTGCTATGAGTTTATGGCCAGAATCCTACTGAGATTTTATTCTAGAGTAAATGAAATTGTATAAAATCATGGCAAATTACAACTTGAAATAAATGAGGATCTGGTCATATAATTTGTCACATGCTAGTCATGCCACTGACTACACAACCAGCACATTGTGAATTAGCTGCCATTTGCTGCTGTGACATAAAATCTCACTGATTCTGGAGTAAAATCCCAGTAGGACTTTGGCCTATAAAAATCTAAAGCAGGGAAGATAAGAATTCTGTTTCTTTTCACTTGTGGTAAGAATTCCCCAACATCATATTCAGGACAGAAAGAACCTAAGCTTTTAACACTTCAAATGCAAATGGAATTGAAGCAGACCAAACTGTCCACCCAGGGCAAGGGCTTTGATTACACCTAATGATCAAACGTCTGGTGTTGATTCCCTCTGTAATCATCCAGTGGTGAGGTAGGATTGCCACTTTATCCTTCTGAAAGTGCCCCCATTTTTAACACCTATGTGCCAGGTGGGCCAAGAAAGAACTCAAAAGTGGGAGAAAGCAATCCTGATACATTTCCCCCATCCCGACTCCTAATCTGCAGGCCTTAGAAGTCTTGACCTTCTCTGCTGCCATAACTAATGCCTGTTGATAGGGTGAGCTATGAGGTGTTCAGCCATTCCCTCCAAGTGAAGTGACTGGAATACTGTTCATTTCCTTTGCCAAAACAAATCTGAAGGATGCTACTTATTTCAGAGGAGAATTGTGCCCCCTGGAGGCAGGGAAATAAACTTTTTTAAAATGCCTAGTACTCTTTCAGTAACATGCATAATTTTATAGCCACTACTTTGTCTCCTCGAGGGATTGATACATCATTATGGCTGAAGTAAGGCTGGTGCTGGAAGGTACACCAGCTCTGGAACCCCTCTGCTATCTTGGTCACCTGTGCCAACACTGTAAGGTGTTAAGGACTTTGAATTTGGGGATCTTTTGGGACTTTTGAAGATGGTATCCGGTCCCAGGCATTTGACTCCCTGGGGTGAGAGCTTGTAGGCAAAAGAAAGCCACTCTTCTCGTCTCTGGCCATGCACAGCAGTGCCACAGCTGTACATGGCCACATGCCCCTATTGCAGCTTTTTGTGAGTACAAATCTGACAAGGCAAGGTCAAAGTGTTTATTTATTTATTTAAAATATTTTCCCCTTGCCTTTCTCCTTTAAAAGGACCTAGGGTGGCTTTCATCATCAAAAGACAATATCTAAAGCTAAGAAAAGTAAATATACACATACTAAAAAGGACCAAACAAGTACCATTCAAAGCAGTAAAGCACAACACTCTGTTTGAAAGAACCACACTCAGACAGCCAGTTACCATGGGAAAGCTTGCCTGAAGAGAAAAGATTTTGCCTGCTTGGAAAAAGACAGCAAAGATGGAGCCAGCCTGGCCTCCTGTGGGAGGGAGTTCCAGAGTCTGGGAGCAGCGACAGAGAAGGCTCTCTTCCCTGATGATCTTAACACCTGGACAGGCTCATAAAGGGATTGTTCCTCAGGAAGATGCTTCCCCCACCCCCAATCCTTCCTGTGTTTCTGAAGATCAATGCACAGTTGCATATAATGCTGATGGTAATATTTTTCTCTTGTTTTAAGTGCTAACTATAACTGCACTACTACAGCGAAAGTGGTCCGTTGTTATTTGGCTTAACTTTCTGCAACAGCTCCTCTTCCTAAGAAAAAGGCAGGCAATGCATCTCAGAAATGAAGTCCTTGAATATTCTAAAATCAGCCTGAATAATGCTGTGCTCTTGTCTGGAATCAAAGAAGCATTAACAGAGGAGGCAAATCAACCTTCTGCTTACTGCTGAGGGTGCATCTTTATCCTTGTGAAGTCAAAATGATACTATCCATATTACATCACCTGGACCACTTAGCTTTCCTTCAGCACGTAAATCTACTCCTATTTTGTTCTTGTTGGGAAAGCTTCAGTTTTATCTTTTATTTTGTTTGCTCAACAGAAAAATTTATTTTTGAAATAAAGTTGAAAATAAGGGCAGCAGTCTTTCAGGCACTCCCCTGTGATTACTAAAGTCCAGCATGAGTTTTGTAATAAAAAGACATGCAAGATTAATCTTTTACTTTATTTTACTTTACCTTATTTTGCTTTCTTTTCTATTTGATAGATGATAGCTTGGTATAAAAGAGAGTGCTGTGGATATAGTGTTTCTTGATTTCAGCAAGTCTTCTGGCAAGGTCCCTCACGATATTCTTGTGTTCAAACTCGTAAACAGTGGGGCTAGCGGATGGATTAATTGATGGCTGGTTGATGGACAGTACTCACCAGTGATTCTAGAGAGAGTGAGAAGTGAACAATCACAGAATTCTGTCCCTGGGTTTGCCAACTTCTTTATAAATGACTTGGATCAGGTTGTGTGAAAGGGATACTCACCAAATTTGCAATGACACCAAACTAAGACTAGTAGCTAACACTTCAGAAGACAGGATTGGTATTCAAGATGTCCTTAACATGCTAAACCCTGTGCCAAGAAGCAAGTTTCACCAGGGACATGTGTGAAATTCTACATTTAAGCAGGGGAAAACATTAACAGCTGGTTTGGCAGTAATCTATGTGAAAAGAATCTAGGAATCCTGGTGGACCACAACATGAACAGTACGATGAAGCTCCGAAACATTCTAATGCAATTCTAGGCTGCATCAACAGAAATATAGTATCAAAATAAAAGCAATTAATGGTATCACTTTGTTCTGATTTGGTTAGACCCCACCTAAAGTATTGTGCCCAGTTCGGTGCACCACTATTTAAGAAGGGTATCAATAAGCTGCTACGTGTCCAGAGTATGGCACTGAAAACCAGGTCCTGTGAAGAATGGCTGAGAGATTTGACTATGGTTGTTGTGGGCTTTTCGGGCTCTTTGGCCGTGTTCTGAAGGTTGTTCTTCCTAACCTTTCGCCATTCTCTGTGGCCGGCATCTTCAGAGGACAGGAGTCAGAACTCTGTCTGTGCTCTGGTGCAGTTCTGACTCCTGTCCTCTGAAGATGCCGGCCACAGAGACTGGCGAAACGTTAGGAAGAACAACCTTCAGAACACGGCCAAAGAGCCCGAAAAACCCACAACAACCATCAGATCCCGGCTGTGAAAGCCTTCGAGAATACAGATTTGACTATATTTAGCCTGAAAAGGAGAAGCTTGAGAGGTGATATAAGAGCCATCTTTAAATATTTGAAAGGCTGTCATATACAAGATGGAGCAGGCATCTTTTTTGCTGCTCCAAAATGATAACACCCCAAACCATTGGATTCAAATTACAAGACAAAAGAGATTTCAAATAAACATGAATAAGAACTAAACGTCAGTAAAAGCTCTTCAAAAAGGCAATGGACTGCCTTGGAAGTGATGGATTCTCCTTCACTGGAGATTTTTAAACACAGCTTGAGTGGCTGTCCAACAGGGATACTTTTACGGTGGCTTTCCTGCTTTGGCAGTAGGTTAGACCTGGTGGTCCTTTGGGTCCCTTCCAGCTTTTCAGTTCTATAATTCAAACATAATACTTATTCTAGGTTTTGGGGTGGGGTGTGGTTTGATGAGTGTATGTGTGTGTGATGGTAAAGAACGACAAAATGGGAAACTTATTTTTTAATCCTGACCTACATATGGAAAATCAACATAGCAAGGAGCCCTCTGCTAAGTTAGCACATTTTTGGCTAGTGTAAAGCTTTTTTTTAAAAAAAATCTGTTTTTCCTTACACAGAGGAGTATTTTTAAAACAATGACAGCCTTCTACCCACCCGTTTTTTGTTTTTTTTTTGAAGTGGATCAGTCTATTCCATTCCACCATTTTGCTGCACATGTTCAATTACATCTTCGTCGCAGGTGGCGCAGGCCTTCCTGTTTTAAAACGTCAGGCTCGGTTGGATCAGCCTTGCAGCACTGCTATCGCTCTCCTTAGAAGACACCAACCCCAGTGCTGCATGTCTTCCAAAGATAATGTTCGCAACCAGACTCCTTCCATATCAATAGATATTCTGAAAGAAAAGTCTTTTGTTCTGCCTGAGATAAAAGAAGACCTGCCTTCCCACTTCCAGCATTCATTGGTTGTTCTGAAAAGGAATGCTATCTCTCGTTGTACGTATTTTAAAAGAAATGTGGATACAGATATTTCCTCTTGTGTCCCAGCGTTGGCTCATGGCACAAAGCATGTGATATACACTGCAGGTGTGTGTGTGTGTGCAAAAGACACCATTCTGGCCTCCTTCTTCCCTTTAGTATTATTAGCTCTGAAATATCCTCAACAATTCTGAGTTATCTGTGCTCTATAGGTGGCTCTGGTTCCTATGCACAAATGCTATTACAATGTTACGAATACTTGAAGACTCATGCTTGAGATTGTCTCTTAATATGCCATCTGGAATTGCTTTAGAAAGCCATATTAGATGGTGGCACAAATTATATAAGAGCTGAGCCTGATTGCTATTACGTACAGGAAGAATCTGATTCAGTTCTCAGTGATCAATATGTTAAACAACAAAAGCAGCAATTGGCTTGTATGATATAACTGCAGTGGGGGAGTGGGTGGGGAGGAGTGAATACGCATAGCACAGACCTAGAGAGTGTATACTTCACATTGCAAAGCCTACATTTGATCCCTGGGCTTTTCCTCCTGGAGCTTTTGTTCCATCATTACTTTCTGCTGCTTACTGTCAAATGAGTGCCAGGTTCATCACGATCTGTGTCCAACTTTTATTTTAAAAATCCACTTCTCTTTAAGAAATCAGTACGTCTTTTGAAAAATATTTTAAGAATCATCGAATCATAGAATATTTGAGTTAGGAGGGGCCTATAAGGCCAACGAGTCCAACCCCCTACAAAGTGCAGGAATCAAAATCAAAGTAGATCTGACAGATGGTTGTCCAATTTTCTCTTGAATGCCTCCGGCGTTGGAGCACTCATCACCTTCTGAGGTAATTGGTTCCATTGTACTGCTGTAACAGTTAAGTTTTTCCTGATAGTCAGTTGAATTCTGGCTTCCTGTAACTTGACCTCATATGTGTCCTGCACTCGGAGATGATTGAGAACAGATCCTGCTCCTCTTCTGTATGACAATCTCTCAAATATTTGAAAACTGGTATCATATCTCCCCTCAGTCTTCTTTTCTCAAGGCTGAACATGCCCAGTTCTTTCAGACTTTCCTCACAGGGCTTGGATTTCAGTCTCACAGTCATCCTTTTTGCCCTCCTCTGAACTTGTTCCAGTTTGTTGGCATCCTTCTTGGAGAAATATTTAATTAAGTGAGCTTCTCTGCTAGATACGCTGTGTTGGGTTTTTTGAGTAGTGGTGTGATAGTAACTAAAAACCTCTAACTGGGAACCCGTTGCTGTGAATATCTGCAGCAAATTGAATACTGTTTTCTTTACAAAATCAGCACCTCTTTAAAATATCTTGAAGAAATTAGGCTCTTATCTGCTGGATTTGTTGTTGTTGTTATTGATGAGGAGGAGGAGGGGCAGTGTAGCACTAATTGAAAGCTTCCAATCAGGAAAATCTTGCCACTTAAATCCTGCTCCTATGAGAAAGTGATAAATACTTTTAAAGGTTCAAAAAGGAGTGAAAAGTCACAGGAAAAAAAACTGGAGGGAAAAAGATAAGGGTAATGTCGGATGAATGGTGACAAAAATATGGGTATCAGCACAGAATCCAGTACTTGAAAGAGAATAAATGCTGTCAGTGGAAGAGCCCCATGCCATTCCCAGTTAGAAGAAGCAGATAGCAGGTTATCTGAAAACACCGTTATTTTCCTGAGATCTAAGAGTTCCACTGCCAGTTAATAGCTGATAGTACCAAGCTAGATGGAACTCACAAGGTGTGTTGCCCATTTTCACGCTGTTCCCTCCTCTTTCACTACTTTTTTGGGCACTCCCAGTTCCAGAAGAATATTGACAAATTGGAAGATGTCTGGCAGAGGACTATAAAAACAGTGGGTGGCCTGGAATCTAAGTCCTTTGAGGAGATATTGAAAGAATCAGATAAATTAAACTGGAAGAAGATATTAAAAAAACTGATCTGATAGCCATCTAGAATTATTGGAAGGGCTGCCACATAAAAAAGGGGCAGCCTGAACTGATGGGCTCAAATTACAAAAAAGGGTATTACAACCACATGTTAAGAAGAACTCCCTGGTAGTATGAAAATGGAACAGACTGTTTTAAAGCATGTTGGATCCTGTCATTAGAAGCTTTGAAGTAAGTATTGGATGGAGTACTAGTAGATATCCTGTGTCAGCAGGGGTGGGTGGGTTACATGACTTCTGAGAACACCTGCCCCCCCCCCCCGTGATTCTTTTAATAACTTTTACATTGGACAGTCTAGCCAGATGATCGGTCAAAACATGGGGTCCTTCTTTAATCTTACAGAGCCAGGACACTTGCAGGCATTTCCTTGCACATCAGAGGTTGTGCTGAAAAAGAGCACAGTTGCAGCTGAGTAGACTTATGGAAGAACATTTCTTTTGGTTCAGCTTTGATCTCTGTGATACTGACACTCTGTGACACTTTGTTGTTCTCTGTTTCATATTTACATAAATTTTGCATTCGAAAACAATGGCATATCTGCTCTTTATCTCTGCCTAGTTGCTTTCTTTGCCTCCATGACCTACCTGCATTTCAACTAAAAAACCCCCACTACCTTTCTTTGTTATATTAGAGGAAATTATAAACCAGGCCTGGGGAATATGTGGCTCTCCAGAAATTTGGGGCTGCAACTCTCAGAACTTTCCACTATGACCTGTCTGTCTTGGGTGTCCCTGCATGGCATAGCCCATAGCTTCTCTGAATTACTCAAGCCCCTTCGCCACGACAAGGCAGCAATCCATGAAGGGGATTATTATTATAATATTATATAATAATATATAATAATATATAATATTATTATAATATTATTATAATATTATTATTATTATTATTATTATATTATAATAATACCCTATATTAAAACAAGGAGTGCAGTAACTATAGCACCATTGCTTTACTTTCCCATGAAAGCCAAGTGATGCTCAAGGTGTGGCAACAAAGGCTTCTATGGACAAGAAATGCCTAATGTTCAAACTGGACTTTGAAAAGGAAGAGGCACTCGAGATCATATTGCAAATATCCGCTGGCTACTGGAGAGCACCAAAAATTACAGAAGATCAGTCTAAGCTTTAAAAAGTACAGCAAAGCCTTTAACTTTGTGGATCATGAGAAACAATAGGTTGTTATGAAAGAAATGGGTGTGTCTGAACACTTGATTGTCCTGATGCATAACCTTTACTGTGGACAAAAAGCTACCATTAGGACAGAATATGGACAGATAGAGTTAAGATTGCCGGAAGAAATATCAACAACCTCAGATATGCAGATGATACCACTCTGATGGCAGAAAGTGAGGAGGAATTAAAGAACCTCTTAATGAGGGTGAAAGAGGAGAGTGCAAAAAATGGTCTGAAGCTCAACATCAAAAAAACTAAGATCATGGTCACTGGTCTCATCACCTCCTGGCAAATAGAAGGGGAAGATATGGAGGCAGTGACAGATTTTACTTTCTTGGGCTCCATGATCACTGCAGATGGTGACAGCAGCCACGAAATTAAAAGACGCCTGCTTCTTGGGAGGAAAGCGATGACAAACCTAGACAGCATCTTAAAAAGCAGAGACATCACCTTGCCGACAAAGGTCCGCATAGTCAAAGCTATGGTTTTTCCAGTAGCGATGTATGGAAGTGAGAGCTGGACCATAAAGAAGGCTGACCGCTGAAGAATTGATGCTTTTGAATTGTGGTGCTGGAGGAGACTCTTGAGAGTCCCCTGGACTGCAAAGAGAACAAACCTATCCATTCTGAAGGAAATCAACCCTGAGTGCTCACTGGAAGGACAGATCCTGAAGCTGAGGCTCCAATACTTTGGCCATCTCATGAGAAGAGAAGACTCCCTGGAAAAGACCCTGATGTTGGGAAAGTGTGAGGGCAAGAGAAGAAGGGGACGACAGAGGACGAGATGGTTGGACAGTGTCATCGAAGCTACCAACATGAATTTGACCCAACTCTGGGAGGCATGGACGACAGGAAGGCCTGGCATGCTCTGGTCCATGGGGTCACGAAGAGTCGGACACGACTTAACGACTAAACAAATGGAGAGACAGAATGATTTGCTATAGGCAAAGGTGTCAGACAAGGGTGCTTTTTATCCTGCTTTCTGTTCAATCTGTATGCAGAACATATCATATGGAAGACCAGACTAGATTCAGATGAAGGAGGAGTGAAACTTGGTGGGAAAAATCAGTAATTTAAGATATGCAGGTGACACCATCCTGCTGGCAGAAAGCAATGACTTGAAATGACTTTTAGTGAAATTGAAAGGAGAAAGTGTCAAAGCAGAACTGCAGCTGAATATTTAGAAGACAAAAATCACAACTATAGAAGAACTACATAACTTTAATATTAACAATTGTGAAATAGTGAAATATTTTGTATACCTTGGTTCACTCATCAGTCCAAATGAAGCCAAGAATTCAGAAGAAGACTGAGACTTGGAAGGGCAGCAAGGAAGGAACTAGAAAAGATCATCACGTGTAAGGAGGTGTCACTGTAAACCAAGATTGTCCACACTCTTGTATTACCGATCACTATGTATGGAAAGTTGGACAGGAAAAAAAAATTCATTTGAAATATGGTGCTGGATGAGAGCTTTGTGGTATCCTGAACTGCCAGAAAAACAAACCAGTGGGTCTTAGAGCAAATCAAGGCTGAACTATCTCTGGAGGCAAAAATGATGAAACTGAGGCTGCCCTGCTTTGGGCACATCATGAGAAGGTGGGATTCTTTGAAAAAGACCATAAAGGCTGGGAAAGGTTGAAGACAGTAGGAAAAGAGAAAGAATAAATATGGGATGGATTGACTCTCGAAAGGAACCCACAGGCTTGAATTTACAAGAGCTGAAGCAGGGCTGTTGAGGATAGGGCATTTTTGAGATCTCTCATTCGTAGGCCGCCATAAGTTGGAGGTGATGTAATGGCAAGTAACAACAACTATCCTCGTGGTAGGATAACACATGTAGCCTTTAAGGAACCTCCACATCCGATTGTGAAGCTGGTGTCTCATAGTGTTTGACCCCGAGGTGCTTAAGAACTCTTTCAGGTAGTAGCTTAGAAAGTACTCACACACACTGAATCCGACGTATTTGACATATTTCCATCAAAATCTCCTCTTCTCCCACTTTATGTGTGCTTGGGACAGGCTTCCTCTTTGCATATGGTCAGCCCTTCTGCACACGATCAGTCCCTTCCTCTTTACACATGATTACTGAATAAAGATTATTCTCAAAGTGTTGCAGGAATAGTGTCATTTCACCGGATACCTTGCCATGGTCCAGCAGTTCTGCAGGTATGAAATATGAGGTGTCAGAGGTGTTATGGTGTGGTGGAAAAAATAAAAATAAATGCAAACTACACCAAAGAAAGGTAGGAGCAGATGCTCCAAAGGAGTCAGTCTGACAGAAAAGGTGGAAAAATGTATTTTAAAAACACCCATCCTTTTCCTCCTAGGAAGGGGTGGGGGAATGTCTTTTCCAAACACAACATTTGTGGTCCACTCCACAGCTACCTGCCCCCCCCCCCTTTGACAGTGCCTTCTGCGTGCATCTGTCCAAAATACACCCTCCAAAGTTAAGGGGGACTTATTGAGCTGATTCAATTGGAGAGAAAGAATTTTCCCTCCAGCCACATGTTTACGGATGTTACTGTTCCACATATGGAGTTATCTCACAACCCTAGGAATCGTACAGGTCTCTCCAGAGCAAGAAGAGCAGACATGGTTAGAATTTCTAATGCTTTGGGTTGGACGACTTAGTCTTGCTTGTAGCTCCTTCACAGCAGTAAAGTTTCAGTCCTCTGGCTTGGTGGAAAAAGCACACCCTGCCATGCCCAGCTCCCAGCTGGGGAGAGTTAGCGCTTAGAGGCACAAACTGAGAGTGATCCTTCCCAGCAGAGCTTGCTGAATATCTCCATTAAGCCATTCCTTGGCTTTTCTTGCCCTTCATCTCCTGCTCCAGGGAGCTCTGTTAATGAATGTTTTGATGCCTTAGCATTGCATGAAAGCACAGCTAGGCCAATTTTTGAGACAGACTGGGAATGGGGTGGCACGGAGCTTCTTCTCATCCCACCTTCCAGCTTGGCAGATCTTGCCCATTTCTCTGAGCTTCAAAAACCAAAGCCCCTTTCCTCTCTACATCTCAAACTGCTCTCTTTGGACCAGGTGATGTTGAACACCTCTGTGAAAGGTACACCTGTGTTAAAGGAAAACAGGAAAAGATTCTAGAAGTCCACTCTGGGTTCTGCATTAGCCATTTTGGCTGTCTTCTTAGCTCTCTCTACAGAAGCATGAACTTCCATATAAATGATCTTTACTTATTTCCTCTGAAAGTGAATTGGACATGATTTCAACAAATATATACATTTACCACCCATCCTGAAGATGCCTGCAAGCTGCATTTCCAGCCCCCACCTCTGTCATTTTGGCTTCCACTTCCACTAATCCCCGTTAGATGCTTCCAGTGCTACTGATAACTGGACCGAGAACAGCAACACACACTAGAATGCTTCCAAAATTTCAACTACGTATTTATTTAGAAGAAGGTTTTTTTTAAACAGGAACCACCAGAATTTGAACTATTTATTATTACTATTCCTGGAAAAACCAGGATGGAAAACTTGGGACTAAAGTCTCTCTGCCTTGCAATTCTGGATGCAATCAGATAGACATTTAGCCAGCTGTTGGTCTGCTGTGGGCTCCTTTTTCTGATGATGACACAACATAACTGCTGGAGCAAATCAGCCTGGCCCCAGAGCTTTCCTACCCACACATTTGTCAGGAACTGCTACTTATTTTTGGTGCAGGTAAAATAGCTCCATTTTGGTTTGTTTCCATTGTGTGGGATCACTGGAAATAAACCAAAGCGAGCCTTCTGCTGTCAATTTGCCTTCCTCTTTGAATTTTCTGAATCATGAAGTGGCTTAAGAAGAGAGCTATTTATTGGGAAGGAGGCAGAAGGACAGAGGAAGTAAAAAAATTAATTACATTGTATTATGGCTGATGCACCATGCCACTTATACAAAATAAAAGAAAAATGAAAAATGTCTTACCAGAACCTGGCCCCAGCTGGTACAGTGGATTTGGCAGTGGGCAGGTTCTGTTGAGGAGGTTTTCCATTTTTCTTGTTTTTTATAAGTGGTGCAGTGGATCAATGCTGCCCTAATACAATGTACAGTTGTTTTACTTCCCCTGCTCTTTCATGGGGGAGTAGAGGAAGTGTTTAATTTATCAATATCAGGAAATGGCTGTCTTCTTAAGCCACTTCACAACATGGGAAATTGAAGGAGGAATTCAAAGAGGAAGGAGCCAAAGGAAATAGGATTGCTTGAGGTGTGCATGCCATTTGGATGTGAGGATCCTTGACTGGACCTTGAGCAACCCTCTCCCAGCCTGCTCCAATGACCCCATGCAGATAAGGCTTTGTTTGCTTCTTTATTTGTTGTATTTCTGTTGCTTCTCGGCCTTTGGGTTAAGAACAGGTGCATGAGAGAGAAATTTGTAATGGGACTGTAATGTGGTGGGGAAAAAGTGTTAAATCTAGGCACCATGGATCCAATTCTGATCAACTCCTACCCCATGGGTGTTGGTGGTTTAAAAGCAAAAACTCTTCATGTAAAATTTGCCTATAGATTCAACGTATCATCAAGATGAGTCTAAGATAATTATCAAAAGGTTATGGAGTAGAACTGTGTAGATTTGTGATTATGGTCTATAATTCCCAGAATTCCCTCTAAAATGCTCTGCAGCCTAAACCTAAACCACTGAGATATCCAGCCAGCTACTTAGTCAGTTAGCTTAAGGTAAAAGTCTGCAATATATTAAGTGTACAACATGCTGTTAAAATTTACTTGCAAATGAATCAGAAGTTTTAAGTTGCATATTTTGTGAGTTATTATTGTAACAGTGTAAAGGTTATTTTTATACCCCTTTGGGGCCTAGCTAAGAGGTGTGACGAATAAAGATTATTTGACCTTTACGCAAGTTTTTATCCAAATGATTTGAGGAGCTACATTTCAAAAGAGAATCGGCAGCTGGTCAACAATATGCTGCAGCTGTAAAAACGTTATTAGCAAGAAATTGGGGAAACATTAAGATTCTTCTGTAGAGAAATGAACCAGGAGAGTCTGGCTGGTAATGGCAATGAGGAAAGGGCAAATAATTCTTGTTTATTGCATGGAATGAAAATAGAAAAGGTTATTTCTGGACTTAAAGAAGCCACCCTCTCAAAAAGCTGTTAAATCATCAGTCATGGCCCATTAGACTTAGAGGGAGGTGACTGGCCATTTTTATGCCATTTCTTTCCAGCATGGGGGATGCTGGGGAGGCCTGGAGAGTGGCTATATTGTGGGTCCCGTGCACCGCACAGCAAGAACCTTACTCATTCTTGAACATAAGCAAGTGACCCTCAGGGGAAAATAAGTCAATCATTGTCCTCACTGCCCTAAGCATACTGCCTATGGTTGTGACTTCTACTGAGCACCACTTGTGCAGGTTGCAAATCCAAAAGAGAGCCTGTGGGAGAAGGTTCTCCTTCAGGTATCCTCCTTGCTCAAATTATTGAGGGCTGAACTGGGCAACTTATGGCCATTCACATGTTGCTGAACACTAACCCTCATCAGCCCTGACAGCATAGTCAGTGGTGGTGGGATTATGAGAGATGCAGTCCAACCACATCTGGAAGGCAACAGGCTCCCCACTTCTGGGGTAGGGCTTAAAAGATAAAACCTAGCACTCAAGGTCTCGTTTTCCTATCCCAATTGAAATTTAATTTTGTTATGTGCAGACAGAGGAACTGTATTTCCTTATCACCAGTTTTCCCAGTTACAGCCTCTCTCTTTTGCTCAACACAGTGGATGGAGCAAAGGGACTGAAGCGAAAAAGATAACTGAGGGAAAGACATCCCTCCACACCTCATACGGGGACACTAAACCTAGAGGCCCAGGGAAAAGGATGAGAACCAGATACGTGGTGTTTAATTTTCAGGCTCAGAAGGACAGTAATGGGAGTCCCCCTACTGACACCTTCAAGGAGATTCCAAAAATGCTGGCAGCTATGTTGCTCTGTATCAGCAGACCAGTTCTAGCAGTTCACCTCCATTTATTTGTCTGTTTATTCTGTGTTTTTCCATTAATAGAGACCAAAGCAACTCAGAATATCAAATACACAAAATAAGTGTGGCAACTCACAACAATAGAAACATTACTAATAAATCTTACATCGATACATAATAAAATATCAAATGATAAAAATACGGAATAAAATATAGACTACTTTAATCCAACATAATTTAAGCAGGGGATAGAGAGCGAGAGAGAGAGCAAGAGAGAGAGAGAGAGAGAAGCCTAAAGCAGACAAAAGGCTATATTAAAGGCAAAGCCAAACGGATCACCATTTCAGAAAAAGGCAACCTGGGGCTCTCTCTACAATAAGTTTGACTTCTGGTAGGCAGCCACACATCTCACTTGTAGCAACCTTTGTACCAGGGTCCTTCATAGCTCAGTGGTTTAGGTCTATGGCTGAGAATCTAGAGGTTAGGAGTTCGATTCCCCACTGTGCGTCCTTTATAGAGGCTGGATTTGATGATCCATGGGGTCCCTTCCAGCTCTACACTTCTAAGGTGGTGGTGGTGGTTATTTCTGTTCCTTCTTCTACTCCCTCCTCTATCTTTCACTCCTTGCTCTGGTCAAAAATCCTGCCTTCGGTGGCTGATTTGAGAAGCCTCTTTTAAATAAGAGAGCCTGGCTTCAACATCCACCTAAAATGATTAGGAGATTTTTCTATTGCCTTTCCTTGCCTCGAGCTCTCTCACACTGAATGCAATGAAGGAGCCTGCAGAAATTTGGCAGATTTTAGTGATCTAATTAAGGTGTCACCTTCATTAGAGACTCTGATTACCTGCCTAGGGCAGCCACCTACAGGACTGGATCATCACCCAACCACTAGGTAATACTCTTAATCTGGCTGCAACTGACGGTGTCTTCTACTCAGTGTGAAAACCAAATTTAATCGCCAGTTTTTCTGATATGAGTTTTGCTTGGTGCCTCTATTCCAGCCAAACAGAGGCTATCTGCTCCAGTCCAAGGCAATGGGAAAGGTGCCAGACGACTGGCAATGCTCTCCAAAGGGAGAGTGAGAAAGACAAGGAAATGTACATTCCCTGAGCCGGAATCTGGTACCTCAAGCTGATTGAAAAAGCTTGTGGACTTCATTCTGGAATTAACTTCAGACAAGAGAGCCTGGCCTCAACGTCTAGCCAAGGTGATTCCTTCGCTGTCCTCCACTCCCCAAAGCTCGGTGATGTCCGGCCAGATGAAGAGGCCTTCAGGACTTGAAAGCTAGCCTGTTTGTGAGATTTCAATAGTGTAATAAAGGTACTGATTCCCAGTGTGGTGTAGTGGATAGAGTGACGGATTGGGACTCTGGAGAACAGACTTCGAATCCCCGATTGGCCATAGAAACTCAGTTGGGGATGTGGAACCGGTAAAACCACTCCTTAAATATGTCACTTACCTTGACAGGCACTACTAGGATTGCTACAAGTGGGTTCCGACTTGATGGCACAGAAGACAAGACAGGCATCAACCTGGTATAGCTTAGTAGGTTGGAGCACCTGGAGGTCCGGAATCTGAATGCCCAAGGGCCCTCCTCAGAGAGAGGCCAGGCAAGGAGTGTGCCTGGCTGACAGGCTTGCGTGGGCATCTCCATCTGTGGCCCTGGGCAAGCAGCAAGTTCCCGAGTTTGCCCTCCCAGAGGGAGGGAGGGAGGGGTCACCCACTTCCGAGCGACTTTACACCAAGCAAACGTTGGGCAGGTCGCCACAAACGACTTGCTTTTGGATCTGGCCTTTTCGAAGGCAGCCCCACTTTGAGGTCTTTGTAGCAATTCAGTCTGCAAGGGTCGTGGATAAAAAATTTCTTGCAGTGACCGCACCTGGTTGGGGTGCTGGTTGATGGAACCGCTGGAAAAGTGTTGGGTGGTTGGCTAGTCTTGCCGATCGAGCCGACGGGGGAAAGTAGCCCCTGAGGGCTGAGTTTTGCTGGCCCCACTCGGGCCACGAAGCAGCGCCTTCCTTTCCTGGGGTCTCTCTTCCTCTCCCCTGCCCTGTGGCTCCCTAAAAGTCTCCACTTTGCAGCAGGTGGAAAAGCCGGACGCAATGGACCATCCTGACGGTTGCCACGAGATGGCGCCCGACTCATAACTTGGCGAAGAAGCCGCTTCTCTCCCCCCCCCCCCCCTTCTCGTCCTGATCGCCTCTGTGAGCAGCGCATCATCCTTGCCCGTTGGAAACAATGCAGCCTCTTGGCGAGGCTAAAACCGGATGCTTCGGGTCACCAGGATGAGGAGAGGAGGCAGCCGCCGGGCTGGGATGGAGCCGCTCCCTTTAACCGCTGCCTCTCCAGCTGTGACTGGGAGCCGCCCCTCCGACGGCAGACGAGCCCAGGAAATTATGGCACCTACCTGGAAGTGTTGAAGCTCGCCTGGAGAAGGACGGGAGCGAAACGCTTGGCTGTCGGATTTGGGCGAAGGCGCAACCTGAGAGATTGTGGGGACGGGGGAGGGGGACGACACGGGTGGTGGTGATGAGGGACCTCCTGAGTCGACGCGTGTCTGGAGCCAGGTGTCACTCACCTGAACAATGGATCTAATATTGAGCGAGAAGGGTGCTTCATTTGCTTCAGGTTGTCTCCAAAATGTGACTGAAACATTGTAGGAGCCACTACTACGAATACTACTGCTACCACCACCACCTAGTCCTCTTTTCTGGGTTCCTACCTGTTTCTTCTCAAGCAGACATCCCTTAAAAGGCAAGCCACAGAGGCAGAGCGCCTAGGAGAGAAAGGAAGATCCAGCTCTCTTCCTATGCATGGATTTATTGGGTTTACGTTCCTTTTCTTGATATGTCCTGAAAAAACAAACCAACCTCTAGCCATGTGCTCTTTGCAATAACTGTGGTGGGGCTTAAAAAATAATAAAAAAAATCTCAATTTTCTCAATTTAAATAAGAAGTTTGAACCATGATTACAGTGAATTCGGATGGGAAGATAATGGTCAGAAGATGTCTTGTCACCTTGAGGCCTTTTAGGTAAAGTTCTCCTGCTCTGCTTTCTGGGATGTCCAGTTCGGAAGACATGGGGGTGGTGGGAGAGACCAATTCCCAAACTGCATGCTGCCAACCTTTTTCTGCTGCCTGAGGGGAAGATTTCAGGTCTGTCTTAGAAAACAAGTTTGCTCTCAACTCGCCTGAGTGCAAGCGGATGGGTGCCAGACATGGTGGCAAATCGTCCTAGTGGCTTGTTCATTAATGCTGGGATTTGCTGAGGGTTAGGTTTTTGGTACTAAACCAGTTCTTATGGATATTTAGATGTCTTAAGGGATCAAAGCAGTATTAAACTGGATCATTGTATCTTAGGTTTGTTGTTATAAATTGCTAGCAGCTCAGAACATTATTCCTGTCCATGCGAGTCTTTCCCTTTAGCTGTTTCTACTCAGTAGGATTCATGAACTACGGCTTTTCCTCATGACTGTGTCTCTGAAGTTTGTTTTTATGGACTGTGTTCTGGTCAATCTCCATCAGTCCATTAGGGTCCCTTATCTTCTTTTTTTGGGCTATTGGGGGCACCTTTCTTCTCTTCTTTCTCCTCAAATGATGTAAAAGAATTTAAAGCATATTCACAGGCTGTTTCCATGTAGCACGCTTTGATTTGTGTCATGGAACGGGCAAAGAATTAAGTAAAGGCTGGCAAGAAGTGAGAATGAAAATCAAAGAAAACCTGGATAAGAACAAAGACTGGTCAAACCTGTTGTTCCAGGTGGCATGTTCTTTCTAAGCTGATGTTAGAATTTGGCTTTGTAACTCAAGTTTCACAAAGTTGGGGTGTTTGTATGTGTAAATGTGACATTAATGGAACTGTTTGATTCATCCTAATCAAGAGCAGGTCAGTCTACCTAGTAGTAGATGAGTCTTTAGAATAAGTTGCATTTTATTTTTAAAAGGTAAGGTTGGGCTAAAAAAGGGATTAAAAGATGATGATGCATAAAATGTTTTCTCGAAGGCTTTCACGGCTGGGATCTGATGGTTGTTGTGGGTTTTTCGGGCTGTTTGGCCGTGTTCTGAAGGTTGTTCTTCCTAATGTTTCGCCAGTCTCTGTGGCCGGCATCTTCAGAGGACAGGAGTCAGAACTCTGTCTGTGCTCTGGCTCCTGTCCTCTGAAGATGTCGGCCACAGAGACTGGCGAAACGTTAGGAAGAACAACCTTCAGAACACGGCCAAAGAGCCCGAAAAACCCACAACAACCATAGGATGTTTACTTGTGAAATGCTGCAATATCCCATGACATGCTCTTGCAGCAGGGATATGGAATTTATGGTCCCCCAGATGTTGCTGAGAAGAACTTTCCATCATCCCACCCCATTTCTTATGTTGACTAGAGATGACGGGAGCCAAAGTCCAAAAAACATCTGGAGGATGGCATTTTCCCCATCCTTATATTAGAGGGAAGTTTTGGAAGGCAACTATTGCACAACTCCGTTCCCCATCTAGAGTATATACCTGTTTGTGATGGTAGGTAATGGGATGATACTGATATGGTGGAACTTCCGGTGAGAAGCTTTCACTGCTTCTACTGATTGATCTAATGAGACTCCCCCCTCCATAAGCTTGCTTACAAATAGCTGTTAAATAACTAGCTCAGGTAGCTGAGAATGAAAGAAAGTGGGTCAACAAGGATGCCTGGCTGTCCATCAGCTGTGTACGACCTTAAGTCTCTCAAGCTAGCAATAACCAAGCCTGTACGTTAAGAAATAGTTTTAGAGAGTAAATGTATAACCAGAACAAAGTGTATGGAACCGTTGGCCAAGATAAGGAATCCCTGTATTTCTATTGCCTTTTTACAAGCCAATCTCACTGGATTACATGGGGCTAAAGACAAATTAGACGTAATGCAGGAGAGCATGTTGTTTGTTGGAGCTTATGGTTTCCTTCGCTTTGCAGAGAAACTGTGCTTGGCCCTTAATCTGCTGTGATGGGGGCAGGAATTTTCATGCTGGAAAATCTTAGGTGTTAACACTGGTCTTTATAAACATTAGCCACTGGATCTGCCTTTCTCTACCTGACATCCTCCATGTATCTTGGACTACAACTACTATCAATATCAACCAGCATATAGATTGACTGGCAGAGGATGATGGGACTCATAATTCAGGAAGTCTGGGAGGGGTGCCTAATTTGGGGGAGATCACACTAGATATGATATTGCAAATGTTTAAGGTGGGTGTTGCCCTGGTAGTCGGCCAAGATGAGGTCTGATCTGAGACTGAATTTGTGGGACAGTAATGGTCAAACGGCGTTCCGTGTCTAATTGCGCTGGCCACGTGACCACGGAAACTGTCTACGGACAAACGCTGGCTCTATGGCTTGGAAACGGGGATGAGCACCGCGCCCTAGAGTCGGACATGACTGGACTAAATGTCAAGGGGAACCTTTACCTTTACCTAATGGTCAAATCACATGTTAAGAGAAATATGTGTCTCCTGCATTTATATTTTCCCTACTGATAAACAGTCCCTTCAAAGCTTCATGGCTGAACAACTGGACTTGCAAGTAAGTGGAGCCCATGTTTACTGCTTGATGACCAATTGCGAAACAAAAGGAAGCTAATGAGTAACATGCAGAATAAAGCAATCACATGCTAGAATAAACAGACCTTTTTTTTATCTCCCAAGTGAGCACATTGCTTCTAATTACGTGCTAGCTCTATTATTGAGTTTGGCCCTTAGATGACATTACTTTTGGGTATAGTTTGAGGAATTCCTCACACATTGTCTTTCCTAGGGTGCATACCTAAAAACGTAAAATTACTGGAAACATGCAAAGTGTGACTGTCACAAATGCTTGTTGTACAGTCATGCTCATTGGAGAGCTGTGATTGGCTGTTGTTCTTGGTCCAAGATGCTCTTGTAGCAAGCATCAGTGGAAAGAGTTCATAGAAACAACCTCTTCCTCAAATGTGTATTTGACTCTTCTCAGAAAAATTGTTAGGGTTCATAGCAGAGCTGACTAAACTGATGCAAGTTGATCCCTGCGATGGGGTTCTGTGCAGAATGAGAAACTGGGTGGAAGGATGTGCATCTCGGCAGCAGTTCACTAGCTGTGCCAGTTGTGTCATGGACTATATCAGTGAAAGCTGTCACTTTGCCTCATGCTGAATGACACTTGGCTTAATAGAACAGCAGAACCTGACTTATAGGCTGTGGAGTGAGAGGATGTCATGAGCATCCTTTAACTGGCAAGGCTGGACTAGTTTCTTTGAACAGCTTTAGGGCCTTCCAAAACAAAAAAAAATTGTGATACAACTTCAAACTCAGTTAAAGGTCAGTTTTCACATTGCACTTTTATATCCTGGAATCTGTACCCTGTCTATTTAAAAAAGGCAAGTTTGTTGGTATTGTAATAATGACTGTGTTAACATGTATACTTTCCCTCCCATGCACTTGAGAATCCAGTGTGGGCACACGGGGAATTGGGGCAAGTGCCTTTAATGTCTTGACTACACACATGATTCAGAAGATATACAAGCATTTGAACTGGGTTGCAGGCCAGCAAGACTGTTAGGAAGAGTGTGGTGGTCATCTGTGGCCTTGGTTGTTGAGAGGCAGCAGCAAGGTATTGTAAGAGACAGGTGTATGTCAAATGGCCTGCCTTGCACCTCCTAACTTAGAGTCTATTGACACCAGCAGTTAAACACCACATTAATTGCCATGTGTCACTACCTTAGGGAATCTTGGCATCTGTAGTTTGATGAGGTGCTGTAGTTCTCAGAAGTACATTGGAGCTCTTTAGCACTGAATTCTAAGTCCTTCATATACTGGAAACGCCAGGATTCCACAGGATGGAGCCATGGCATTTAAAGTGGTGCCGAATTGCCATAACTGGGCAGTGTAGGTGCACACCCAGTCTGCTGCCTTCAGGTATTGTGGAGGACACTGTCACATAGCTAATGAGAATATACCGGCAATCGTGTTGGCTTCTGTACAGAGAATGGGAGCAGCACCATCTTGGTCTCTCTCTCTCTTTTTTCTTTTTTAAAGCTCAGGCAGCAAAATGTCAGGGTCTGGCCCTGTTGATCAGTGTATTGTTTGTTTGTTCATTCTATTAATGGCCTGCTGTTAAAATCAGAAGGTGCAAATATCTAAAACCCCAAATGGCACCAATTTAAAATTACTAACATTTGGAATTACAGGTTTAAAATGCTGAAAATAATATAAAAACGAGACAAACAAGTATGACAAAGACAATTTGAATCCTGTTGTCTATTCTGCAAGAGTGCGTGCAAATGTACGGAACTGATGCTTGAAAGTCAAAAGGGTTGGAGGCCATCAGATCCCTGCTGAAAGGGAGTTTCTAACGCAAAGTCTGCCACTGAGAAAGTCCTGCCATGTGTGATGGCCCTACAAGCTGCTTCGTTGGCTGCTCTTAAATCCCCACTGGGCCAGTACTGGAGCAGGCAGTCCTTGAAGGATCTGCATCCTTAGTCATTTGGCCCTTTTTATGCTAATACTAACACCTGGAACTGGACCCAGATTGGAAGGCAAATAAAATTAGGTCATGATCTGGAGAGGATCTCTCTGTGTCTGAAGTTTCTCTCTCTGTGTGTGTGTGCAACAGATGTTAAATGTCTTTAGAAGTAAACTTAAGACATGGCTATTCAGGCAGACTTTCCCTCCTGCTGTATTTTAATATTTACATTTTTACATCTTGGAGTTTTGCATGTTCATTGGTTCTATTGTTTTTAAATTTTGTAATGCCGCCCAGAGTAGACTATCTGTCTAGATGGGCGGGGTATAAATCTAATAAAATAAATAAAAAATAAATAAATTAAATATCAACTGAGTGCTGTGGACATGTGGCAGGCTTGCCATGAATACAAGTTGTATAGCCACCATGGGTTCTTTTTAAGAAGAAAGATGGGATTAAAACATTTTAAATAAATAAATAATAAATAGTTTTCCCCACAAAGCAGTGTCACTGAAAAAAGGTGGCTCTGTGTGAATGAATGAAGGAGTGAACCATTTTGCCTTTCTTTGTGCATGTTGACAGAGGAGAAAGCATTTGGTTTGCAAATCAGTTCCACAACATTTATATGTGGCTTTCTCTTTGGCTTTGGTCTCTGTTACGGCATGCTTATGCTGGGTGGTACAAAAATGCAGCTTGCTTACTAACTAAACTTCCTGCGGAAATTATAAGTTCATTTTCTTGAACATTTCTTTTTAACTATTTCTACTACTAGTGCATAAAACAGTATATAAATTAAATGACATTTTGAAAAAAGCCTCCCCCCTTTATTTGTGCTGCAGCCAGATTGGTTTTTATGCCCTTGCCTTATTGGTAAGCAGTTGTTTATATGAAAACTATGACCATGCACTGTCTCAGGGATGCTGGAAATGAATTGGGGGGGGGGGGGGGGAGAATGATAGCATAAAGTAGCTTCCCTAGGAAAAGATAACAAATGACTTGTGAGTTGTGAGCTTTGACATTTTGTTGAATTGTATGTGCATGTTTCTCTGTCTGTCTCTCTCTCTCTCTCTTTGTTTATTCGAACAGAAGTGTTAGGTATAATGGAGGGCACCATGAATATCCCAAATATTATTGTTGCCAAATGCAAGACCTTAATCTTTTATGTGAAAGGACTCCACTCAATCAGTGTATGAAAAATTTAGACAAGAAAAGCCCTAGGCCCTTTAATTAATTTGGTTTATTATTTTATGATACATTACATAGGGACTTTCATACCTTATGTTTGCTGTGTACTTCATTGCAATTAGGCTACTGCTGTTTTCTCTCCTCCTTAATTTTGCCTCTTGATATGTGTGTGCACTGTTCTCTCTTCCTTGCTGATTCAGTGAAACATAAATGATAGTGATCAGCTTAGTGTGGACTAATGTTTGTATTAAGGAAGGTTGTAACACTGAGAGTGAAATCTAAGTGTTAGTCCCTACTAGAGTAGATACATTGAATCAATGGGACTTCTAGTATTGTTAATGTGACCACTCCTATTCATTCAATGGGTCTACTTAGTGAGGATCAGTAATTGGATTTGGCCTTAGGTATCAGTGTCTACCTTAAACCAGGTTGGGCAACTTCAGTGATGGGAGCATAATGGACCAGTGACTGTGCTGCCTTATTTGCATCCCTGGCAAAATACCTGGAAATTCCCCTGACAATAAGGTACACTGTAGGTATGTGTCTTGTCCTAAAGCAGGATGGTACTATTAGGAGGCTTCCGGGAACATGGTCCTACTTTAAAGCAAGGAGACCCATTTGGTTTTCAGAGTAATTTCTGGGTATAATGCTGTCACTGTGCTGATGACGTTTGGTGGTGCGGAAGGAAATTGTGCTACAGTTGGGCATTGCCAAAGTAGGTGGTGGAGGCTGGTTGAATATGAGTTCTTGGTCATAAGACTGCCTGCTTCTGCCCTAGACATTTAATCAGGTGAAGTGAGAAGTCAACATGGGAACTTCCACTCTTGTTGCCTTTGCAAGGCAGAACAGCCAAAGCCAGTTTCTGATCTCTTAGTGCCACTAAGATGAGAAGGGCTGCCAATGCTGGAACACTTTACATTGGGGGTTCTTTAGAACAATTTCATGAATGAGGAAAATATGATAGAATGGAAGTCAGATGACCAATTAAGTGATGTTTTTGTTTTATTCCAGAGTGAACTCAACTGTCTGATCACCATTTTGCTTGGTTAACATTTCCACAACTTCCTTATTCTGATCTTTTTGGGTTCTATAGGCAGTGAAACATCATGTTTGCAGTTTGCAGTTTAGAAGTTTTTCACCTTTTAATGAGACTCTAGGCCAGGCATCTCCTTTATTTTTCTCCTTTCATTTAATTGTGAGGGCTTTTAAAATGTCTTTTCTTCTCCCATCCACAGTGGTCTACATTAGTAATTTAAGATAGTGTTTAACCATCACTCCCTGCTAGATTATAATTATGAAGATTCAAATAAGCAAGGTCTTGCATATTGATGAGCTGCTTAGAAATGAGAAGAATGTGAAGGGGGAAAAACACTCCCACAGGTTCCTCACAATTGAAATAACCCACATACTCACATATATACCCTGGACCACTTCATTAAATTTATGCCTCTGGGAATAAAATGATTGCTGCTGTAGTGAATGAATAGTGTACAAAAGTTTTGTCATTTTTCATATGCTGTCATTCCCATTTCATAGTTTTATGCTTGCCCAAACTGTAGATCTCCTAGTACTTATGAGTACTTATGTGATACTACAGCATTAATCTAGAAGGATGCATGCTTGTGTGTGGTAGGCTGTCCACTTCCACACAGGACACGCTTATCAGATTTGCAGATGACACAAAATAGGGTAGAATAGTTAACACCCTGGAAAATGAAAAAAAAATTCAAAAAGATCTTGATAGGCTTGATCACGGGGCTGAAAAGAACAGAATGAAATTTTACAGGGGCAAGTGCATAGTTCTATATCAAGGGAAAAGAAACTAAATGTACAGGTACAAGATGGGGGATACTTGGCTCAGTAATACTACAAGTGAGAAGAATCTTGAAATTATTGTAGATCACAGGCTGAATATGAGCCAACAGTGCAATGTGACTGCAAAAAAGACAAATGCAATTTTAAGCTGCATTAACAGAAGCATAGTCTAAAAATCTTGTGAAGTACTAGTTCTCTTCTATTCAGCACTAATTAGGCCTCATCTTGAGTACCGTGTCTAGTTCTGGCCACCACACTTCAAGAAGGATGCCAGTAAACTGGAACAAGTTCAGAGGGCAACAAGGATGATCAGGGGACTGGAAACCAAGCCCTGTGAGGAAAGGCTGAAAGAACTGGGCATGTTTAGCCTTGAGAAAAGAAGACTGAGGGGAGATATGGTAGCATATGAAAGGTTGTCATACAGAGGAGGGGCAGGATCTGCTCTTCAGATTGCAGGATCCAGAGTACAGGATACATAACAATGGGCTTGAGTTACAGGAAGCCAGATTTTGACTGAATATCAGGAAAATCTTAACTGTTAGAGCAGTATGACAATGGAACCAATTACCTCAGGAGGTGGTGAGCACTCCAACGCTGGAGGCATTAGAGAGAAAATTGGACAACCATCTTTCAGATCTGCTTTGATGTGTATTCTTGCATTGAGCAGGAGGGTGGGCTTGATGGTCTTATAGGTCGCTTCCAAATCTATTATTCTATGATTGCCAGAAAGGGGAAATGGAAGATGAACGACAATAGAGATTTGCATAAAATGGAGATATGTGAATCTGTTGCGTATAGCATTATTCTGATGGAGAGACTCTTTGTCCATGTGCACACAGTACAGTACAACCTTCCCACAAATAGATTACTTTTGTAAACCATTGTTTCCTATTATTAACTGTTCATATTTGGTTAATCATATTCTTCTTCCTCTTGTGTCTTATTAAATGGAAACATTTCCTTTGTACTTGTTAATTGTTTTACCCTGTTCCCTTTATCAGGTTAACAATATATTTGATTGTTGTTAATACCCTCTTACATGTTTTCTCTGTGTTTTAGAACTTGAATAGAAACATACACATGTGTGTTCATGCATGCACGTATGCCTGCACAAACAAAGATGGTCCAGAACAAGCAGCTAGTGGAGGAGCGCAGCTGCTTAGCTTCTAACCAGAAGTTAGAATATTGTGTGTTGATATTGTGTGTTTTAATTTTGTTTTATATTCGAAATGTAAGCCGCCCAGAGTAGATTCATTGAATCTAGATGGGCGGGGTAAAAGCCGGAAAAATAAAATAAATAAAAAGTTGCTCAGAACATACAAGTTCAATTCTGCCTGATCTACACTGTCAAGCCGCTCCCGCACCCTTTTCACATTTGTAGATGCAAATGTGAAAAGAATGACAATAATTAACCAGAAAGAAAATGCATCTCGCCATAATGGGAATGGCAAATTGCATGCTGCCTTTCTAGCTGTGCTTTAAAATACACCTAGATTTTTAGCTGTCATTCACTGAATCCCACCTCTATGTATTAAAAGCAAACAGAACTTCTTATGCTTTTTGTTTCCAGTGCTTGAAGCAGGAAACCTGTAGCCAGGTGCTAAATCCTGTCATTGCAAGGTATCTCAAACCAGCCCCAAAGTTCCCCTTTTTCATGGGTCCGTGATAACAACTTCAACATCTCTACCATTAAGCAGAGTGAGATAGTGACTTCAGATGGGAGCTATTGATTGATGGGGAATAGATGAGCGCCATGAAGCCTGCCCTGCATCTCTTAAACTTGCCTGGTGGTACAGTGGACGAGGCTGCCCCATTAGCAGCACTCAAGACTGAGCAATCAGTCTGGTTAGCATTTACACATGGCATGGAGAGAGAGACATTAGTGTCAAAATGTCTTGCGATGGCCCCGAGAGGCGGCTGATATGAAACCTCTGGAACTAGCCATGTGTGATATAAACATCATCATGACTAACAGTGTATGTTATAGCAGGGTTGGTAACTAGCCCTCCAGGCTTTTTCAGCCTGCAGCTCCCATAATCTTTCACTATTGGTTTCACTGAATAGCTAATGTTGTCATATTAGTTGGTTGGCCAGATTTTACTCCAGATTCTAGGCGTGCCAATCTGTGCTCATTCAGTCCATCAGCTGGCTGGGATTCCAAGACTTCAAAAAGTAAGTCTTTAATCCTCATACAAGCTAACAAATAAAGGTCCCAATCGTATTGGTGTTTGTCTAACTTGTTGCGGTGTATTGCAAGTAATTGATGGGGTGCTAGGGCATGTCTGGTCAGATACGTGATTGCACAACTGAGATGCGCCTTGGCACCTTGTGAATTAGTTGTAATTAGCCATGGCAGGTTATATGAACATCAGTGGGATTCTGGCAAATAAAGAACATGCAGTCACTGCTTCAACCAATTGTTTTCTGAGAAATGTCAGTGTGATTAGCCATTGAGTTAAGCCATCACAGTTTGACAGGGATTAAAGATTTAAAAATTAAAGATTAAGCCTCTTCTAAAATTGAAGTTTTGGGGAAGCCTGGCCCTGGCTGCTTTGCAGATAGCTGAAATCTATTTTGTAGGTCAAACAATGCGCAGATAGCAATGCAGCAGCAGGAATGAAGGCACCAAGAATAAATACTCATATAAAGAAGGGTAAAAGTACTTCATACTTCAATTTTAGCATATACAACTCCACTGTCTTTGCTGCAAAAGAGTTGACATGGCAATATTAGGCAACCTCACTTTATTGGATTGTGTGATAGTTGAAAACTGCAGTCCCACAAGGAACTTGCCCAGGCTCTGCCGTTATGCAATTTACTGGGCTGCCGGGGGAGAACCATTTTGTATAGGTTTCTTGGAAGTTAAATGAATCTGAGATTTTTGGAAAGAGGCTTCAACAGTGAAAAGGAAATTATAATGTCCTTTTCACAGGACTGATGTGTACATTTGGAGTTGTCTTGGGAGTATGGTATGGTCCTTTGAACTGCTTGCTCATTCTTGAATTCGGGTCACTCTGTTCTAATCCAGCATTCTACCCATTAAACTATACTTGTTCTCTCAGATCAGTGGTTGGTATATAAACTGTGCCAATGCTGAAACATATTGGTAGAAAAACAATACATTAATTAGTGCAATAAATTCACACAATGTGCAAATTGTATAATATGCAGACAAGGTAATTTGCATAATATGCAAAATAGGTTGGCTGTATTTGAGGAACAAGAATTTGGCAGTCTTATGAATTGTGCTTCTGGAAAAGTTGCAAGCTCAAAATAGCCCAGTGGCTTAGGCATCTGGCTGCAGAACTAGAGGTTGGGAATTCGATTCCCCACTGTGCCTCCTTGACCCGACTGGACTTGATGACCCATAGGGTCCTTTTAAGCTCTGCAGTTCTAAGATGGTGATGATGATGATTAAAATAGGTACAGAGTTGCCAAGACCCAGATCTGAACTTCCTCCAGAAGTATTTTGTCTTTTTGATTTTCCAGTTTTAGGCTACATAGTATATTCTTTAAAAAAAAAAAAAGGATTGAGTGGGTGAAATGACTAAATATATTTCAGGAACAAATAAGAGCTGTGCATTTGGATGAGACCATGTGATGATCCTGAAGCTTTGTGATACTTGTCATTTTCATTCCCCTTAAGTACAAATGCATTTGTCCAATTGAGAAGATAAACTTTCTATTGTCTTCCAACTAATGCAGTGTTCACTCCTGCCTGCAGCATATTCCTTCCAGCAGCTATAAGGAAAAGGGAGGAAGCAGCAGCTGTGAATCAATGACTTTATTTCTGATTTCCTGCTGCAGCAACTTGGCTACTTGTCTGCAGTTAACTGTTAATTAATTAGATGGTGGTGTTCAAAATATATATACAAGCCACATATGTTGCAGTAAAGAACCTTTTAGTATACATTGGAATGCTGGAAGAAACCTCTGGTTTCCCACCGTTGTGTTTCTACTGACAGAGCAGCCACCTCCTTTTCTGCTGAAAAAAGGATGGTGGGCAGATGCTTGATTTTTCGGTCACAGAAGGGGCCACAGATTCTTTAAAGCAGTCATTGAGAGACATGTAGGAAACGTCCCTGCATTTTGTTCAGCTGTACTGTAATCCGGCTTAACCGTGTCTCCTTTCTTGTCTCCCTACACAGGATATTTGTGGTGGGAATTGGATTTTTCACTCTCTGCTTTTTAATGACATCACTGGGAGGTCAGTTTTCAGCCAAACGACTGGGAGACTCGCCGTTCACCATCAGGACAGAAGGTAATGCCATGGTCTCATTTAACTAGATTTCCCATTTAGACAAGAGCCTTTGCCTTTAAGTCACTCACTTGTACCACCAGGCTAGTAAAGGGGACAAAGCTTGGAAATGTTCTGTTTTTGGACTACAACTCCCAGAATCCCTTGGACCGTGTTGGGGGCGGGGTTTGTCCAGGAATTGTAGTCCAAAGAAGTACTGTCTTTAAGCTCTGAGTGGAAGAGTGACTTGGCGAGGAAGGGCAGCCTGCTGTTGCCACTGAGAAGTAAACAAAGGAAGAGTGCTCCACCATCCTTACTGCCAGGTGTCCAATGGAGATGATGTTCAAGGCAGGAAGAAGCTGGGATGACGTCGTAGGGCTGCAGGGAGCTGAGGAGCCAGCTGCATTTTTTACTGCTGCAGATATTAGCAGTGCTCTACACATGCAGAAAAGTGCATCCTGGTGTCTTGTTCCAGATAGGTGGCACAGGAAATAATAAGAAGGCTTTGTAAGGGGCTGCTGCTGCTTGGGAGAACGGCTGCTACAGATGGATCTCCCGAATTGCCTTTTCCTCCCTTCAGTGTCAGGCATGAAGCAGTCCACAGAGCCAAACTAACAGAATTGCCTGTGCTGCAGTTGTAAGCACTGCATGGTACACTTGCCAAACTTAAACCGGATTGCAGTAGAAGAGGGTGTTTTTTTTTTACTAATTCAGGTGTATGCTTCCTTTAAAAATTGCTGGTGTTAGCCATCTTGGGACCCATTCTTTCTGGAAGAAATGCAAAAGAGAAATCAAGTCAATAAATACACAATAAACCCATGGCCTCTAGTGAAATACAGTAGCCATAGTTGTTTCCTGTGGCACCCAGCCCTGCCATTGAATGCTGTCATTGTTGCTGCCTCCTCCTTGAGGAAGCGTTTTCAATGCGCCCTCTACTTTCACAGCCATTATTTGATCTGTCTGCCCAACAGCCCTGTTGAGACAGCATCTCAGGGAACAGAGCCTGGAAAAAAAGAAGAAGTGAATTCCTTTCCCATGAATTTTCACTTTGTATGGTTTCCACCCTTCCTCTCATTAGAACTAGGTGGTTGCAACCACCCTACACCTTGTCCCGGCGTCCCCCAGGATTGTTTAGGTAAAGCATGACAATGACCACTGTGTAACCTTACATTTGCCTCCCTCCCTCTGGCAGTGGAGCAGGGGTGAGGAGACCAGATCTCCTGTAATTAAAACATTTCTGGCCTGCCTTTCCAAACCGATTAGCTTTCAAGGAAGTTTAACATTCATTTTGAATAAGGCAAAAATACATAATAAAACCCATCTTAAAATAATGTAAAATCCAAATTTTGGCAGATAAGCCATTGAAATAATAATAAGGAAATCCACATTGTTTGATCACTAAGAAAATGGGACAGTTTTTAGCTTCGGGTTTAAAATGTCAGCAACAGGCAAATGTGCCTGCAGGGAAAAATTGATAATTAAAGTAGATATTAGGTAGTCCTTCCACTTAACATCTTTATTATTTTTTTTAAAAGGCAGTTCCAGAAACAAGTTATAACCACCAGATATAATTTCAGCAAACCAATTTGTATGGAAAGAGGCAGTCAATACTTAAAAAAAATTAAGCAAATATTTGTGAGGCAATCAGTGATGCATTTATGATAGCATGTAGTCTCGGCTTAAGTGAAACAAGCCAACTAAGAGCTGACCTGTGTGTGTTTTTGATAGTCAAGTAATAAGTGGCAGAACTCTTTCCTTTTGTAAACACATCTCAAAAAGTGAACCAAGGGAGTGGCTAGATGGG
The DNA here is from genome assembly GCA_037013535.1 of Intellagama lesueurii. NCBI lineage: Eukaryota > Metazoa > Chordata > Lepidosauria > Squamata > Agamidae > Intellagama > Intellagama lesueurii. The sequence continues at coordinate 184,243,725 of JBAJHW010000002.1, forward strand.
TATTTGTGCCATTTCTCACTGTTCCACTAAATATTTGCATCATGAACTACACAATGCTAGCACTAATTGCTACGAGATCCAGTCTTTTGGCATGAGAGTCTGCAATACCCTACTTCTTTGGCCTGCCTTCTGCAATGCAATTTGTAAATTTTATTTTTTAAAATATACTTTCTTCTAGTTTAGTACTATAACCTAAAATGATACAGCATAGATTCAAATGATTGCCACATCTAATCAGTTTGGTTCAGTGCTGTTTTATTTGCTAGACATAACAGAAAAAGAAAAGGAATTTGAATGTGGGTGAAAGGGATGGGAACAGGATGATGACAGTGATAGAGAAGGAGAGGGAGGTGGAAGGTTGTGTGATATGTGGACCCTTGGAACACACCTTCCAAGGCAAATTAAATATTTCTCTGTGTGTGAATGGGGCACAACAATTTAAATGCTAGGGTGTGGTATAGAGAAATTGCCATCAACTTGGGACAAACTCCTGTGTGGTCACAGCCTAAGTCAGAAAAGAAGAAGAGCAGTGGGGGAAAAAACACTACCCCTGTTGAAGGAAGCAGCTGTCTGCTAACTCTTCCAGATTCAAATACAGAGTACCTTTGATGGCTTCTGTTTGGTAGAAGATAAATCTCTAATAGGTGACTTTGTTTCTGAGGGAGAAGAAAATAGATTTGGAATGATAATTCAACAGTTTGTGTTGCTGCAGCAAGAGAGAGGCGACTATACAAGGGGATGTTGAAGGACCCATGGGTGTGAGGATCTTACCTGTGTGACTACTAGGGATGTGCATGGGGGAAGCCTTTCAGACTATTCCGCGCCTTTGGCGGAATGTGTGCCCTACTTGTTTTCAAAGCTTTCAGGTACTGGTCCTGTCACTAAACATGAAAGCAATTGGCTCTTTCAGGTTCTTTCTGGTCTGGTTTCCCTATTCAGGTTCTAAACAACCCTAAACAACCCTCCTTCAACTACTCTAAAAAAGCAGGGGCAAAGGAAAGTCCATTCAAAAGCCCTAAAGAACCCTTAAAAACGATTTCAAAAAAAGCAGGGGCAGGACAGGCAATCTGCAATGATTACTGTACCACAAGCATGCACGCACGTGTGTGTGTGTGTGTGTGCACACGTGCACGCACGCACACAGGGGGGAAAGGCAAAATAACATATACACACATTGCTCCCTCTTCCAAAAATCAAGAAAAGCAAGGAAGCAAATAAAGGAAAAAATGCAGTCAAAGCTCCCCCCCCAAAAAACCAAAACAAGTAGAATGGGGGTAAATTTCTCTTTCCACTACAACTTGATGACTTTTCATCCTTGGGTCCACCACCAGCAGGCAGCAAAAATAATTCAGGAAAGGCAAAGAGAAAGAATACAGGAGAATTTTTTTAAAAAACACCGGTCCCAGGGGGGGGGGGGGGAGGCAAAATGGATCCACAGGCACAAATGGAGAGCACAGTCAAGACAGAGGAGCTAAACAGAATGCTGATCCTACCCACAAGAAAGAGTAGACCTTTGGTCTAGATGGGCGGGATAGAAATCCAATAAATAAATAAATAAATAAATAAATAAATAAATAAATAAATAAATAAATCTGAGTGAAAAGAAATTCTTAGTTGGGTTCCACGACCAATCCAGCTTCTTCCACAACTCAAAATTACCTCTCCCCTGCCAGTACATTCCGATTGGCTGCAAATAGGAGCCATCATGATGCTTTTTGGTAGAACATTTCCTTGCAGACGGGGCAGGCAAGAGGTGAAGGAAAGAAAGAAAGAAAAACATGAAAGAATCTGAAGCTTTTGTGTCCCTCTTTCGTTAAAATAAAAAGCATTCTGGTTTAAGAGTCTCTCCTTTTAAATTAAATGAAAGGTTCTGGAAAAGAAAGTAAGATCCTCTTTCATGTCCCCGCCCCCATTTGGATTAACAAAATGGTGTAGAGGGGGCTGAAAAGAAATAGTGAAGTTCCATTTCAAGAGATGGCAGGAGTGCAGGAGTGAGAATGCAATTTCTGCTCTCCTCGGTTCCTGCTGTCTTTTTTTTTAAAAAAGGCACATTTTCAAAGATAAAATTGCCTGGAAGCCACATGAATGCTGGTTTTAAATAGGTCATGGTGGAAGGTTCTTTATGCCATGCAATTGGGCTCAGGAAGAATACAGCTGCTGTCTGTGGTTATTATATATCTAAGCATTGCTACTGAGTGGGAGGCCACTGCGGCTGTTTTTCCTCCTCCTTCTGTAATCATAATCATAATCGTATTAGCTCTGTCACTTTGCTACCCATTACTATGTAACGGCTATCAGCCTTTCAGATGCCTTTGTTCTTGAAAACAACATGCTGCCTTTGAGCAACAGGATTAAACTAGATAACTTGTCTTAGACACTAAACGAGGGGTGGCAAATCTTAAGCTGTCCAGTTGTTTTGAAGAACAGCTCCCATAATCCCTTACCGTTAGCTGTGCTGGGTGGAGCTGATGGAGGGCCAAAGGTTCAGTAGGACTGCACTGAATGCTGAGTAGATTATTACACCACATGCTTACAGTTAACATTGCATGTAAACACAGTCTTCCTGTTGGTGAACAAGATGTGATACTGTAACCTGACAAGAAAATGTCCCAGTTTACTGCTATGTGAAAGCCTCTTTAGCAGCACGGGTGGCTTGCGGAATGGAGGAGAGCCCCTCCCAAAACTTCAAAGTGGAGTCACTCTCCTACCATGTTCACCCAACTTTTGTTCTGGATGCCAACGTTAGATTTTTGATGGAACGTACCTTGATGAGATGAAAGAGTAGGGTAGTGTTGACAGCTGTTCCTTAACATTCATAGGGTGGTGACGGAAGATGACCCTCTTTCCACCTTCCCCATTCACTTCACAAACATCAAATGTTGTATTTGCCCTTTGCTTTCATGGCTTGTAGATTTTGATGCTTTTGTATTTTCATATACTCCTTATGTTTCTGCTCTATATGGATGGGTGGGTGGGTGAGGAGCTGTTGGTTTGCTGCAGAAAAAAAAGCCTCTACAAAGGCCAGTATCCTGTTGAGCTTCTCCTGAGTGGAAATTCCTGCCACTGTTAGTGTAGTAACAGAGTTGTGCTGCTTGGGCGACCACTGCTGTTGCACAAGTAGAGGCTCCTTAGAGACCATTGCTTGAGTAAGAGCAACACATGTGCAAGTGGTTCTATACTGGTGGAACTTAACTTTTGACTCAGCCAGAGCTCAGCAGGATACTGGCCAAATAAATAAATAAATAAATAAATAAATAAATAAATAAATAAATGAATGAATGAATGTATGAATGTATGAATAAATAAATAAATAAATAAATAAATAAATAAATAAATAAATAAATAAATAAATAAATAAATAAATAAATAAATAACAATCTTGTGGCACTCTAAGATTAGCAAGCTTTGTTTGGCATTAGCTTTTTAGAGATTGCAGCCCACTTTCATCAGATATTCTCTTCATTCTCTTGTTATGTCTTGGAGGCAGAGAATTAGTTAAACTCTTAACTGACAGCAAGGAATACCACCGGATATAATATAATCTTAGAACTGCAGAGCTGGAAGGAACCCAATGGATCATTGAGTCCAGCCCCTGTCAAGGTGGCACAGTGGGGAATCGAACTCCCAACCTCTGGCTCTGCAGCCAGAAACCTAAACCACTGATAACATACCAAGGGAACATTTTGCTTCCCCCATATGTAACTTTTGTGAGTGAGATGGTAAGTCTGCCTTAACTGGGTTGCCAGATTGTAGCTGCAACATCCGATGGTAGACAGATGCTGCAGGTGATTGTCACAGAGAAACTAGTGGATCTTATTGAGCTGCATGAGGTCTCATGGTCCAGATGACATATTTCCCTGAGATGCAGTTGTTCCCAGAGTGCATTGCAGACTACTTGCCTGGAGCAGAAACCCAGAGGCCAACAGGCTAATAATAGCTTTTATACTCTGAGCCTCTCTATATGCTAAAACCTGCTAGAAGGTGGAAGGGGCAGAACAGGAGCAAGCAGTCCCCTCCGAACAGGGAATGACCTGTTTCTAGGAGAAGCTGTAGTCACCTTCTTATCATGACACCTGGGAAAGCAGCCCAGAATGACCTAATGGGAACAGCCAAATTCAGAGGATAGCTAGTTTTAACTTTTTTATGGCCAAAACAAGTACTGACACGAGAAATGGGGAGTTCACACTCGGGGCCGTCACCCACAGTCTTCATAGCTATATTTGCAAGGAAGGAAAATCCAGGAATGGATTGTTGTGTTGATCCATATCAACAAATCAGAACTGGTAATTCACTTTTTTCACTGGAATGGATCTTTTTTAGAACTGCTGGATGGCTTAGGTCTCTGGCTGTGGAGCCAGAGGTTGGGAGTTCAATTCCCCACTGTGCCTCTTTGAGAGGGGCTGGACTCGATGATCCATAGGGTCCTTTCCAGCTTTGTAGTTCAAAGGTTATTATTATTATAAAGCGAATACATCTGAATTGCCTGTTTAAGATCAAGCAGTTCCAGTAATGGTACTTTGCATCAGGATAGGGAAAACACACAGCAATATATTATTGCAGGGAAAATCTGCTACTCACCTGCATCCCTGAGACTATGGGGATATCAGCTGAACCCAGAGGGAAACTGGAGTGGGCAGCTCAGCAAGTGAGGACAGCCTTCCTGCTAATCAAGAAGTCCTGGCTAGAGAGCGGCACGAACTATAAAACTGGTAGGTCATGACTCATGATGGTTTGTGGTTTGTGGCTACCACTTGTTGTTGTTGTTTAGTTGTTAAGTCGTGTTCAACTCTTCGTGACCCCATGGACCAGAGCACGCCAGGCCCTCCTGTCTTCCACTGCCTCCCGGAGTTTGGTCAAATTCATGTTGGTCGCTCCGATGACACTGTCCATCCATCTTGTCCTCTGTCGTCCCCTTCTCTTTCCTTCACACTTTCCCAACATCAGGGTCTTTTCCAGGGAGTCTTCTCTTCTCATGAGATGGCCAAAGTATTGGAGCCTCAGCTTCAGGATCTGTCCTTCCAGTGAGCACTCAGGGTTGATTTCCTTCAAAATGAATAGGTTTGATCTCCTTGCAGTCCAGGGGACTCTCAAGAGTCTCCTCCAGCACCACAATTCAAAAGCATCAATTCTTCGGCAGTCAGCCTTCTTTATGGTCCAGCTCTCACTTCCATACATCGCTACTGGAAAAACCATAGCTTTGACTATGCGGACCTTTGTTGGCAAGGTGATGTCTCTGCTTTTTAAGATATTGTCTAGGTTTGTCATCGCTTTCCTCTCAAGAAGCAGGCGTCTTTTAATTTCGTGGCTGCTGTCACCATCTGCAGTGATCATGGAGCCCAAGAAAGTGAAATCTGTCACTGCCTCCATATCTTCCCCTTCTATTTGCCAGGAGGTGATGGGGCCCGTGGCCATGATCTTAGTTTTTTTGATGTTGAGCTTCAGACCATTTTTTGCACTCTCCTCTTTCACCCTCATTAAGAGGTTCTTTAATTCCTCCTCACTTTCTGCCATCAGAGTGGTATCATCTGCATATCTGAGGTTGTTGATATTTCTTCCGGCAATCTTAATTCCGGTTTGGGATTCCTCCAGTCCAGCCTTTCGCATGATGTATTCTGCATATAAGTTAAATAAGCAGGGGGACAATATACAGCCTTGTCGTACGCCTTTCCAAATTTTCAACCAATCAGTTGTTCTATATCCAGTTCTAACTGTTGCTTCCTGTCCCACATAGAGATTTCTCAGGACATAGATAAGGTGGTCAGGCACTCCCATTTCTTTAAGAACTTGCCATAGTTTGCTGTGGTCCACACAGTCAAAGGCTTTTGCGTAGTCAATGAAGCAGAAGTAGATGTTTTTCTGGAACTCTCTGGCTTTCTCCATAATCCAGTGCATGTTAGCAATTTGGTCTCTAGTTCCTCTGCCCCTTCGAAATCCAGCTTGTACTTCTGGGAGTTCTTGGTCCATATACTGCTGAAGCCTACCTTGTAGGATTTTGAGCATAACCTTGCTAGCGTGTGAAATGAGTGCAATTGTACGGTAGTTGGAGCATTCTTTGGCACTGCCCTTCTTTGGGATTGTGGCTACCACAAACCAGGCCAATTCATGGGTTTTCCTGATTTTCCTAAGTTTATGGCCATCGTCAGTCCTGACCCTTTGAGTACATGAGCCTGCTGTGACAGTGATGCCAGCCTCATCTGCTAGCACTGATATATAGAACATGTGCAACCGTATTTTTTGCAACTAGCTTAGAATTCTTGCTTTGCTGCCACTTGCACAAATCATACCATTACTGCTTTCGTATAGCTTTACTGAAATTGTTCAGGGGACTCTTTTTGGCCTCTTCTGCCCAATAATTCTTGAAACTCCACTTTTAATCATAGCAGAGTGGCTCTCGATCCCAGTCCAAAGCCACATTTTTACCTTGTGGAATCCACAAAGCAAGCAAGCTAACAAACAAGACTCTGGGAAAGTCTTTCCCAATGCTCTTTTCACAAAATCTGGAATGAAGACCTTTACTTCTGTGCAAGCGTCTAGGGGACTGAGGAACTGAGGCCACGTTCCCTTTAACATTGACTTGGGTTTAGCAAATGCTTTCTTCCATGTTTCCCTTTTCCTTGTAGAAAGCTGCAGCTTTAAAGCCCTTTGCAGCACTTCTTACGTTTTTTTCGATCAGCTACAGAACCTTTCGGAAGCAGGATTAGGATTGCCTGCTTCTTCTGTTTGGGAAGAAGGGGAACGCTCAACGCTGGCAAAGTTTATATTAAAAGGAATAACTATGGTTATATTTGAAGTTTTTTAAAAAATAAACTTGTTACTGCTTCTCATTCTTCCTCCTCACCTTGCCCATTGCATTACATTATTTTATTGTATTACATGTTTGTTCCTTTATTTGTATCATAGACTAATAATTGAATAAAAGGAATGACTGAAACCAGCCTGTCCTAGAAGATTAGGCAAATAAGACCCTGAATCCAATTGCAAGTCTCAGCTAGAACAGATCCATTGAGTCGTTGAGGTTTAAGTTCAGCCACTGACTCACTGAGGCGACTCTACGTAGCTAGGATTGCCAGTTCGATTTAGGCCATTTTTTGGAAACCTCGTGTCATTGAGAGACAACTTGGTCTCACAATGGGAAAAAAACATATCTTAGAAGCTCATGAGTCTAAAATAGCATAATTTATTTCTTAGTGGGAGAGGACAATGCTGAAAATCAGGACGGACAGCCCTGGACTGCTGCCTGCGCCAGTGTCCCTCTGGCCTCAGCTGATATCCTCACAACCATGCAGATGTGGTGGGTCATGGATTTTCCCTGCAATAATATATTGTTTTCAAGCTGTTCGTGACCACCATGAGTGCATGACCACTTACCTGTCTGGTCATCAGCACTTCTTCCAGCACAAAGTGACCATGTTTCCTGTGCAGTGCAAAGGTATTTCTCCACCTTATTTGGTGAATATCCCCACATTGCCATGGGCAACCCAGCCTTTTCATCCTGTCTTCCTGTCAGAACAGGGCCGTGTGTTATCTGTAAAGGTGTGTGGCAGGGCTGACTCCTACCATTAGTCAAAGTAAGGTTTGGGTTTTTGTGAAAGGGCACCACGTTTTTAAATGTTAAACAACAAAAGTACAGTAATAGTAAGGCAAAGTGTGCTGCTTCTATACCTTCCCATAGTGCTTAAAGAACTCTCTGGATGGTTTATAATTTAATTATACAGGCTACACATTCTCCCCTGCCTTCCCCGTGAGCTGCAGAGCAGCTGACCTTGGAAGGATGGAAGGCTGAGTCAACCTCAATCCGGCTGCCAGAATCCGCTGGGATCGAATGCTGACCGTGAGCAGAGTTTTGACTGTAATACTACAGTTTAACCATTGCTGTTAAAGGGCCATGAGGGTCCTTTTAAAATCACAATAGTAGTGATTTAAAAAAATAAAATAAGAAAAAGCAACAATGACAAATGTAAAATGTAATGCTAATAATAAAGAAATTAAATGGAAATAATTATGTTCCTTGGGAAAAAGCAAAAGCAAAGCAGTAACATTTCCTCCTGGGGCAAAAACTCTGCTTCCCCACCCCAGAATCCCAAATGGAAAATTGGGAAAACTCAACTCCTGTCCTACCCTTTTGATGTCTTCTTCTATACAAACACCAGCCCAATAGAAGCAACCCAGTCCATAAGACATGGGTCCAGTCCACTCAGACTCCAGGCCAAAATATTTTTTAAAAAGGGAGAGGTTTTCCTCATAAATAAAAGAAATTAAAAAGCCAATGTCATCATCATCCACAATTAAATGGAGGTTGGAGAAAAACAGCAGGCCAATGGTGTAGAAAATGGAGGGATCTGGTAAGAGCTCTTTCAGCACATAGATCAGTGATCTTCTAGCTAATACAGTGGTGCCTCGCTAGACGATTGCCTCGCAGGACGAGGAAATCGCTAGACGATGGCTTTTTGCGATCGCTAATGCGATCGCAAAACGATGGTCTCCTATGGGCGATTTTCGCTAGACGACGAGGTTTCCCCATTGGAATGCATTGACTAGCGGTCAATAGCTGTCAGTGCATTCCAACGGGGACCCGCGCTCGCTAGACGAGGTTTCCCTATGGACAATCTTCGCAAGACGACGACTTTTCCCTTGGAACGCATTGAAGAGATTTCAATGCATTCCAATGGGGAAACGTGCTTCGCTAGACGATGTTTTCGCAAGACAGCGATTTCCGCGGAATGGATTAACATCGTCTAGCGAGGCACCACTGTATGTCAGTCCCCACAGCTTGCTGCAAAAGAGCAGCCGAAGGATCTCTACCAGGGCTTTTAAAGATTTGAATTTCCCTCCCGCCAGCCTTCCAGGATGCTCTGGACATTCACATTACCTGCTAACATCTCTCCTTCTGAGAACTATGATGCAATTGGCTGGAAAGCCTGGAATTCCAAATGAGGCAATTTTACATATGCAAGGCTGTCTAGAGTGACAGGCCAAAATTTGGTAACTAGACATCTGGATAACCAGATGTCTTACAGGAAGCCATGGAAGACTCTGGAAACTTAAGAAAAGGGCCAATTATGAATTTTCCCCATTTGAGACATTCCAAAAATCCACTCTCTAGGGGACATCATGCAAAGACTCTTACTAGGGAGACTGAGGGAGGAGACAACTTGAGATGACAGGCTGTTATCATTTTGATTGGCAATTATATGGTTTAAATAAAAACTGCAGCCTGGGCAGAGAGATATAGAAGACAGGGCAACCATCACTTCTGTGGAGAAGCCATCTTTATCTGGCTTTACTGCTTCCCCAACGGTCATCCAACAGCCAGGCTGTGAAAGAGGGAGAGAGAAAGGCCACTGGACTGACTCCACTGAAGACTGGCTATTTTTGGGTTCCTGCTTCCTATGAATTTGTTTCCATTGCAGCTGCTGATGGTAAGAGAATCAGCTGTGTCTGGTTGCGTTACAGCCATGACAGTTGGCCATTTTAAGAACCGTACACCTTTAAAAGTTTGTTTCCTTTTCCCTCCTCATCTTTTTCCCCTGTAGTTTTGTGTCTTTTTAGTTTCTAAATCTGAAGGCGCTGGGGTATTCCTTTACCAATTGGAAAGCTTTTTTGAGAGTGGGTAAAGAAAGGGTTTATAAAAGCAACAAATAAATAAGTAAATAATCATTCTCCTCCAAAAGATATGTCCTCCGAAAAGCCCCAAAAGAACAACCTAACCTAATTGGCTTTCCCCCCTGTATCTCATGAGACAAGGGTAGATTTCAAGCCTCTTTTACAAGAGTTCTTGTGTTTCCTTGAAAGCTGAATTCTGCCTTTTATTCCTCAAAAACCAACCAGAGGGTCTCTTAACATCGGTTGTACTGGCTGGGCAGGGAACTGACAGTTTGCCTCCCCAAATTCTTGTGGTGGCCTGTAAAATGCTTACTTGGCTTCAGAAGGAATTATCTTGTAATGCCGCTTCTCTGGTGCTTGGCTTAGTTTTCTCCCTGGTGGGAGAAAGTACTGCAAAGCTTGTTTTGTTTCGCTTCCTCATCTCCTTAATCATCACGAACTCCATTAAAGATACTAGCAAAAGGTTAGTGCTGAGTTGGCTGGGTTTTGCAGGCAAAAAACAACATAAACAATTGTTGTCTCTCCCCACCCCACCCCACTGCATTTATTTAGTCCACCTTTCATCAAAGCCAGTATAAATAGGTTTATATTTTACTCACACTAGGATTCCCAATATGGTGTAGTGGATAGAGTGACAGACTAGGACTCTGGAGAACAGGGTTTGAATCCCACTTGGCCATGGAAACTCACTGGGGATAGTGATGGGACTGGTAAAACTGTAGGTGATCACAGAACAAAGAGAAGGCAATTAGCCTTCAGAGAAATTACAAAGAAGAGTCGACCACAGATGTCCCAAGCCAGCGGAGCTTAAAGCCACGCCTTGAGAACTCTTTTTATTAACTTAGCACGATTACACAGAATGTTGTGAGAATTCAGATAGGATACTGGTTACCTAATCGCCACTAGGATTGGCCGGAGAAAGTCTTTGAACTTATGATCTAATTCTCTAACTCTAGGCAGAAAGGCAGAATGAGAGGTCACCCCGCCCGCTGGCCGCTGCTGCTTCTCTGCCAGGAGAGTTTGCTCTTCACTGTAACAGATAACAACTAACGGCCTTGAGCAGGGTTTTCCCACAGTAAAACCATTCCTTAAATATTTCACTTACTTTGAAAGCTCTATTAGGGTCACTGTCAGTCCGTTCTGACTTGACAGCACAGAACACATGTACATATGTTACCTAGCGCAAGAATCCTGACTTCAAAGTAATGGCAGGAAGGATGCTTATGACCACATCCAGTACTATGCACTGTGCAAACCGTGTTACTGTAAATCACCCTGCAGCCGTATAGGTTATGCAGTTTTCACTCCAGATGGTGTCTGGATATGGGTGGGTGGTCTCTTCATACCTAAACGTGGATGACAGCCAGAGCCAGACATCTTCCTCTTTGATCTTGGTGTGAGAAACCCAAGGAGCACCTTCTACTCCCAAAACATGTTGGGTTGAAAATGTGTATATGTTTGTGTGTGCACACACACTAGCAGGCACACCTACAGAACTATTCTGTGGTTTATGAATGTGAGATATTGTGCTTCTGTAATCTCTACTTATGACTCAAAAAGCCAGGAAGTGGCTTTCCTGTGTTGCTAGCAGAAAAAAGGATGCCAAGCTTTACATCGCAAAGGGTAGCCTGAATGTTGATAACACCACCAGCAGCAGTCAAGATGGTCTACAGCAGAGGTCGTCAACCCCCGGTCCGCGGCCCGGTGCCGGTCCGTGGCCCGGTGCCGGTCCGTGGCCTGAGCCGGACCAGGCCGCGGAGACAGACCTCCCACCCCCCCGCATGCACTCCCTTCCCCACAGCTGCTTTGCGCACATGCGCACGTGCCAGCGCTGGCATGAGCGCTCCCCTACCCCTTCACGCATGCGCCCGAGCGCCCACGTGAAGGGGTGGGCGCACGCGGGGGTGGGCATGCAGGCGCTCCTGCGCATGCACGAAGGGGTGGGGGAGCGCTCACACCGGTGCTGGCGGGTGGGCGCTCCACCACCGCTTTGCGCATGCGCCAAAGAGCGTGCCTGCATGTGCCCGAGAGCGCGCGCGCGTGTGTGGGGGTGCCCCACCTTCCTCAGAGGCTCAGCCAGTCCGCGGTCCCGAAAACGTTGGGGACCGCTGGTCTACCGGATACCCTCTTCTGCTCCCTACCATTCCCCAAGTGACACCACACAAGGGGAAAATCCCAGACGCCGACTCCTTTTTTTCATCAGTTCACCACTTCTCATCCAAACACAAAGCGATTGTCAGGGTTGTTTTTCAACAAGTGAAAAAAAACTGCTCTACCATGTGCTGATGTTGCTTCAGTCTAGACTGATACTCCTGAGGCTGCTGGTCTCATTTTCTTTCTCTCTTGACCCTCTCTAAGAGAAGATAGAGAATACATCTTTGCCTTTGTTCTTGAGAAGTGAGTGGGCAGCCATGAGTCCCTCCATCTCCACCTTGGTTAGCTAAAACTAAGATTCCTATTATCTATACTATCACAATATAATTCTCTAACAGGCACCAGCTTTTCTTATTTTCCCAGAATAAGAAATGTAGATATGATTTATTTGTACAGAAGATATGTGATTTGCTAACCATTCAGATTTTCAGGTGCTGAATCTACAAGTTACTTTAGCTGTTGCTTACCCTGCTAACCCAAGGACGTAGTGGCGCTGCGGGTTAAACCGCAGAAGCCTCTGTGCTGCAAGGTCAGAAGACCAGCAGTCGTAAGATCGAATCCACGCAACGGAGTGAGCTCCCGTCGCTTGTCCCAGCTCCTGCCAACCTAGCAGTTCAAAAGCATGTAAATGCGAGTAGATAAATAGGTACCACCACAGTGGGAAGGTAACGACATTCCGTGTCTAGTCGCGCTGGCCACGTGATCACGGAAACTGTATACGGACAAACACTGGCTCTACGGCTTGGAGACGGGGATGAGCACCGCCCCCTAGAGTCGGACACGACTGGACTAAATGTCAAGGGGAACCTTTACCTTTACCTACCCTGCTAACATTATTTTGGCTGTTGCTCAGCTCTTTGTGACTGGGTACATTCTTGATCCTTTGTTTTCAGACCACTTCAGGTTTGTATTCTTCGCCCTTTGTTGCCCTCCCCCCCCATTCAAATAGTTTTGAAGACGCGAATGACCAATGGTGCAATGACTGATGCTAGCTCCAGAAGAGTATTGGGTTCGTCACATGCACCTTTCCTGAGGAAAGGATGTTTGAGTGGCTCTCTCTCATGACAAAGGACAAAGGTTCCTCAAAAAGAGACTTTCTTTTCCCTCAATGCTGACATAATAATGCAGGATTCTGTAGGATGAATGCTGCAACAGCAAACTGCTGTAATGGTGTAGGAGCAGAGAGATACCACACAGATACAGCGGTGGGACAATTATTATTTAGAATACATTTTCAGAATGTTTCCAATCTTAGTCTTTTTGAAGTGTGTGTGTGAGATAGTTTGCAAAACATTCAGTTTTGAATCCCTTTTCATCCCCCTCCCTTTTAAGGTAGACATTTGGAAGGGTTTTTTTTTTTGCCTATCCATAGCTAGTGAAGTTACTACATTCGCTAATGACTGTTTTATCTGAACACCCACAGGTTTAATCAGGCCAGTCAGTTATCAAATCACAAAGCCAGGTAGTGGTTAAATTCTGCCATGAATTGTTCATGATGTTTTCTGGAGCCTTTCAGAATGGCATATCGATAAAAAAAAGGTGTTCACATAATGAGAGGCTAAATACTGAGTGCTTTCAGAAGTCGAGGTCTGATTCTGATTTCTACAGAGCTGTGGAGCAAACTGACACCAGCTCACTTCTAACTTCTGCAAAATGCCTTTGCTGGATCCGAATCTGACCTTCCAGCAAATGATTTACGGTGTATTTTAGCTAGAATTTCAGGGGAAGGCTAAATGGAGAGTGATGGCTTGTTAAAAAGGCCACATGATATGGACATGATAATAGGAACACTTGCAGATTGCATTACATTGTCAATGATCCTCCAGAGATTTAGTAGAAAAATAAATTTGCATGCAGAAAGGACTTTTTAAAAAAAAAGAAAAATACACGAATACCTGTAGCTGCAACCTGTAGCTGAGTGATAATTAACTGCAAGAAAAGCACACGCTTGGAAATGGTAACGTGAGCTTCTCTAGCAACAGTTGAAGTTCTGTCGATGCCTGAGGTGGGAAGTCCAAACACTGTTGTCCTCCTCCTCAATCAAACACAATTAAATGACTAATGAATCATCTGCTGCCCTAAAATGTATTGCTTAAATGGCTCCTTTTGCTTTGTCAAATGTTAGAATTAGTTTTGATGCAGTTCTGCTCTGTACTATCATGTTTAATTTTACCCTCCTGCTTAGTGTGTACGTCTTTGTTCAGATCAGATAGTCTACTGTAATCCACTGTTTGAAAATTCCAGCAAGGGTAGATTTCAGCTTCTCTCTGCCCTAATCACTCTAGTTCTCAGGAAATTTTGGTTATAGGGTGTGATCAGATGGGCATTTAGTCCACTGTTTGGTCCATTGTGGGGACAGGTTGGTCCACTCCTTTTTTCCAGTGATCACACATGTAATTGCTAGAGCGAACCAAACCATCTCTACCTGCATTCTTACCTGCAGCTTTCTGGGCCCCTGTCAGAGGCTTCTGCTCTTTTGGTGCAGATAGGATTGCTCTGTTTTGGTTTGTTTCCAGTGCATGTGATCACTGGAAATGAACCAAAGCAAGCTGTCAAATTGTCTGCCTTTGGGAATTTCCTGGATCATGAAGTGGCTTACGAAGTATTGGCAAAGTAAACACTTCCTCTGCTCCCTTGCAGAGGGGCAGAGAAATGAATGTTTAAAAAAGACTTTATTAGGGAAGGGCAGATAGTGGGAAGAAATGGGTGGGGGAAGAGTAACAAGGGGTGTTTTTTTCCTTTGCAGATACAGCAGCAGGAAGATTGGGAGTTCCTCTCTGTCAAGTTTTTTTTTAAAATAAAAAGGAAAAAGTGAATGATCAGAGAAGGAGAAAGAGCAAAGAGAAGATAGATTGGCTTGTGACAGTACAAGGCTGGCTCAATTGCATGATTGCCTGCCAGTGCACAGCCAAGGGGTTGGAGTGTCCATGCAGGGATGGCTGCCAGAGCTGTTGCTGCTGCTTCCAGCCTGACCCCCCTCCCCAAAGAGTCTTGGCTCCAGCTTGGCTTCCTTCCTCCTTCATATTTGAAGGGTTGGAGGGAGGCTGCCTTTCTGACCAAAGGACAAGCCCAGAGAGGGTTTCAACCACCCCACCCTGTGGTTTCTTAAAAAGGAATTAAAAACGAAGCAGGTTGTCAGCCTCAGTCCAGCCTTGGTTGGAGCCTAGCAATTTTTTTCCTTTTTCTTTTGTAAGCAAGGCAGTGCGTCCGTGTTGCCCTATTAGTCTTTTTTTTTTTAAATCACTTCCTGTAGTTTTCTTCTTAAGCCACTTTGTGATATGGTGAATTCCTAGCAGAAGATGGACAAAAATGGGGTTACTTGAGGTCGAGATGTGAGGATTGCACGAAATAGCATACCAGACCTCTACCTGATCCCAAGTGATGTTGGGAAAATTATTTTGGTTATTCTCTTTTTGTTAGAATAAGAAATGTAGAGAAATCAGCCCAGGCTCATCACTACCCCCATTCACAGATTATCACTTTGCTGGTATAAAATAACTCTAGAAGCATTTAAGGTAGAAAAGAAGGTATGATGAATATTTCATTATTTTTCTGTACTATGTATTCTCCATTTTCAATGTGCACTGAAAAGCATTTGTCATCTAAGGCTGAAGCACTTAGCATGTTACATGGCAAATCATGGACATATAGAACGTCACTTAGAGTATTATTTTATTTATATTTATTTATTACATTTATAGCTACATATTATAGCTAATAAATTACATTTATTAGCATTGATTAATTCACATATTAAAGTACCACTTCCAATTCCTTCTATATTCATAGAGTCACCACTAGCTATTTCAATATTTCCACCTGCATTCCCATCTAGGGTTAGAAATAACCCTTTTGTATGTGCAATGGCTGATACATCCTAAATCAATGATCCAATCATCTGATTTTCATTCAGAATTAAAAGCCATGCAAGCTCTCTATTTAAAACCCCTTGTTGGCTTTCTCCTTTGTCTCACTCATAGAATCAGGTTTCACATGCTTCCTATGACCTTTCAGAACTGGTTTGGCTAGCCTTGGCTTTCTCAGCCAAAACTAACCTAACCCTACCACAATTCCAGCAGCTTCATGGTTGGTTTTCTAGGAGCTACATGGTTGAGTTCTGGGTGTGATCTTTCTATTGTCCTTCCCTTTCACCAGGTAATTCGAGCCATTCTGATCTAGGGCTGTCTCAGGAGAGCTCCTTTGATCTATGAATTCCTACCTGAAGCAACTGAGGGCTTCTTTGTTTTCCATTCAGAACAGATATAAAAGCACAAATTTTTTCATCTAGTGTTGCTGAACAGAAGCCCACCTTTTGTTTATCATCTAGGTTAAATCCAGTCAGGTTTAAGTTATTAAATACAGTCAGCAAAGCAGTTATGTGTTTTTCACAATATTTCTTGGAATTAAGCCTCAATCTCATGGGCTCCCTGATCAAAATTGCTTGTGATTTAAAAATAGTGAAACCATAGCATTTATCTAGGCCATTAAACATTTCTTTTGCAGTCTCACATGGGTTTATATAACTCATCCACTTGTCTGATAGGATTTCTCAGATTAGTTCTTTAGCTACAAATTTGGTTTTGTGCCAGTTTATTTTAATTTGTGTATCTGTTTCTCCTGGTTCATCTGTTTCAATACAGTCATGGACTTGCAGGGATCTTAAATTAAGCTTCCCCCTGGTTTTCCATTGAGAGAAATTAGCAGAATTTCTGGAAGTTTCCCAGAATTTCTGGAAGTTTCCCAGAAAAACTTTTAGTCTGATCAGAATCCAGCCTTGTATTTTTGAGCGAGTTTGGTTACTTATCTCATAAAAGGAGTTTAAAAATGAGCAGACAACAACTCTTTTTCTCTTCAGCTAGCATGTGATTTAGTTGGTGCGTTAGTGGAGAAAAAAAATGCAGTTCTCAGAAAACAATAAAACCTGAATATTACTGCTTAGCTATCTCTCTGAGGAAAGCTGCTCACTCTGGGCTGTCTGTCTGGACTCATAACCTGTCAGGAAAAATATTCTGGCCATTACCTTTTAGCAGAATAAGAAACATGGAGAGATCAGCCCAGTCTCATCAGTACCCCCCTCCCACACAGATGAGCATTGTTGGTATTAAATCACTCTAGAAGCATTTAAAGTACAAAAGAAGATATATTTACTTACAGTTGCTGTCTATAATTACAATCAAAGGGATAAAAAGAAAAAACAAGGGAGTCTCAACCATGTGGGAGACAGACTATTCATGCTGGCTGCTTGGTTAGATATCAGAAGTGGAGGGACACTAACAAAGAAAAAAGGAGGTGAAGCAAACAAACAAAGAAAGGAGAGGTGGGAAAAAGAACTTTAGCAATAGGTCAGTGGAAAAGGAGAGAATCTCTTTAGGTCCTAAAAACCTCCTTCCTACTGATACCCAGTGTTACAAAGCATGCAAGATTGTTATTATCTCAACAAGTGACCCTATTAGCCTGCACCAGGCTGGTGCAGGCTAATTGAGCCTGTGCAGACAGGCCCAAAGTGGAAATTGTTGGTCTGCTTGGTATTTTTGCCCTACAACCTCAAGGAGACCTAACCAGGATAGCCCATGGCAAAGTATTATGGGAGCTGTCATCCAAAATCATCTGGAGACTCGCCTTTGTCCACCCTTATTCTGAACATATCTTCAATATTGTTTAAGAAATTATCTGAAAACTGGTGTTCACAGACATTCCCTGACTTGTTGAACGCAGGAAGGAATTTCTGGGCAATATTGAGTAACCTGCTGTCCTCCACTAATGCATGCATTGACCCTTCTAGCCATGTGTTTGGCAGACATTGGAGGAGATCTAGGGCTGCACAGGTGTATTGATGCAGCCCAGTTCACACCTGACCCCTTGGGAAAGCCCTTCGTTTATCTCTGAAGCAGCTTATCAGTTCTAGATTTAAACTTCATCAAAACCCCAATAAAGGGCCTCCTTATGAGGAGGAGCTAAATGATTAATTGCCTATGTATTGTAGCCCTTATTTTTCAGTATCATGTATTCTTCCTTATCAAACAATTTCAGCATCGTAACCATAACTGTTTTGGCTGGGTGAGGAACAGAGTGTTAAGCCTCCACATTACATCAGATAGGTAAAGGTAAAGGTTCCCCTTGACATTTAGTCCAGTCGTGTCCGACTCTAGGGCATGGTGCTCATCCCCGTCTCCAAGCTGTAGAGCCAGCGTTTGTCCGTATACAGTTTCCGTGGTCACGTGGCCAGTGTGACTAGACACGGAACGCCGTTACCTTCCCACTGTGGTGGTACCTATTTATCTACTCGCATTTTTACATGCTTTTGAACGGCTAGGTTGGCAGGAGCTGGGACAAGCGATGGGAGCTCACTCTGTTGCGTGGATTCGATCTTACGACTGCTGGTCTTCTGACCTTGCAGCACAGAGGCTTCTGCGGTTTAACCCGCAGCGCCATCACGTCCCCTTTACATCAGATACACATGTACAAAATTTATCCCTCTTGATACTGGTATACACCATTTCTAAAACATTTTGGTTGCTTATTTGTTCAACAATCATACTTCTCACCTTTCCAGTGTGAAATTCCTTAAGGATTTTTACATCAGAATGAAAGTCGTACTAATATGAAATGCAGTCAAAAGAAAGAATAGTGCTATTATCAGATGAGATGGCAGTGCCAAACAAAACAGTCAGAAAAAATAAATCAGGACTTTTGTTTTAAAGCTGATAATGCTGATAATATTTTTATAATTTTGATTGGCTGTGTTTGGTATTTTTGAATAATCATCATCATCATTGTCACCATCACCATCACCATCATCCATCAAGTCAATTCTTACTTATGATGACCTTTTTCAGGGTTTTCCAGGTAGACAATACTGTCCTCAGAAGTGGTTTACCGTTCCCTTCTCATGGGAGCGTTCTGAGACTGTGCAGCTTGCCAATGGCTACTCAGGCTGGCTCTTTCCTTAGGAGGCACAGTGGGGAACTGAATGTCCAACCTCTGGCTCCACAACCAGATACCTAAGCCACTGAGCTATCCAGCCAACTAGTAGAATAATACAGAGGAATAAATCTATGGATATTAATTAAAATTCAGGTGGGCAAGGCAGACTTTAATGACAGCAATGAAAGTAGCAGGCATAAGGAAGATGTATGCCAGACACATAAACAGCCATTTTCTCCTTGTATAGAAATCTGCCACTCTTCAGCTGGTGGAGGAATCTGGACAGGGCCCTTCGAAAATTATTGTGAATGCTAACTGGGCTTATAAGAGAAATTTAGCGATGCAGTTTGATATGGTATAAAGCAGCTTCTTGCTTGTGCATCTAGTCTAGTGTGGTCTCCTGTGATTGGCAGCTGCTCTCCATGGTCCTGGGCACGGAAAGGTCTTTCCTATTGCGTTTCCATATCTTTTTAACTGGGCTTACCGAAAACTTGAAAGTTCGGTTTTTAAAAGGAACTATAGTTTCAAAGCTTTAAAAAGTAATTAAAATCAATGTTTTACTTTTTAATTTCTCAAAAGTAATTCTAATAGTTAGTTTTTCATTATTTCTTTAAAAACTTCTAAATGTAGTAGCATGAGCTACTATATTCAACACATGATATTCCACTTCCACCATTTAAGTCACCTTGGGTCCTTTTAAGGAGAAAGGCAGGGTAAAAATATTTAAATAAATAAAATAAATAAAATTTAGTGAGGCTATATGCTATAAATATGATTAAAACATTACAATTACAGTGTGAAACGAACAAGGAATCTTGTGGCACCGTAAAGACTAACAGGGTTTATTTGGAACAAGCTTTCATGGACTACAACCTGTTTGGTTCGATGCAACTGATGAAGGAGTGAGTTCTTCCTTGTTAAATTACAGCTGTAGTATTGCTTAGTTATAGCTTTGTTATTGGGAAAGGAACTAATCAGATATAACTAGAGTATAACCTGCTCCCAGCAGAATAATGGAGACAGTCAAGCATTGTTGCCCAAGATAAATGACGAGGTGACAGAGGAACACCTTTACTTTAAATGAATTAAAATCTGAAGGGCCAGATGAACTGCATCCAAGGGTACTAAAGAAACTTGGAGATGTGACCACAGAGCCTATATCTATAATCTCAGAGAACAGGTGAGGTCCCTGAAGACTTAAGGTAGGCAAATGTAATCCCCCCTCTTCAAAAGAGGGGAAAACAAGTAGAGTCAGGCAACTATCAAATGGTCAGCTTGACATAAATACCAGGAGAGGGTCAATCAGTGAAGACTTGTAAAAGAATACTGTGATATGGAGAAGGCTGCTGATAGATTGGGTCTTGATTTTACGAAAGCTTCTGATGAGGTCCTCATGATGTTCTTGTGGTCAAGGTGGGAAAAGGTGTCCTGGACAACTGCTACTTTTAGGTGGCTTTGTAGCTGATTGATTGACAGTATCCAAAGGAGTGCCCGTCAACAGTTCCTTGTCACCCCAAGGACAAGGTTCGGTTCTGGGCTAGATGTTACTCAGTTATAGATGACTTGCATGAGGGCATGAAATTTACAGATGACACCAAACTAGGAGGAATAGCTAACACTTCAGAAGACAAAATTGAGATTCACAATGACCTTAACAGAGTGGGCACTGGACCAAAAACAACAACAACCCAAAATGAGTTTGTGATAAGGCAGCAAAATACACAAGTGCAATACTCAGTTGCATCAACAAAGTATAGTATCCCGACCAAGGAAAGGAATAGTACCCCCCTATTGTGCTTTGCCCCTTCACGGATTGCTGCCTTGTCGTGGCGAAGGGGCTTGAGTAATTCAGAGAAGCTATGGGCTATGCCGTGCAGGGACACCCAAGACGGACAGGTCATAGTGGAGAGTTCTGACTAAACGCGATCCACCTGGAGCAGGAACTGGCAAGCCACTCCAGTATCTTTGCCAAGAAAACCCCATGAACAGAAACAAAAGGCTAAAAGTCCCTGGAAAAGACCCTGATGTTGGGAAAGTGTGAAGGCAAGAGGAGAAGGGGACGACAGAGGATGAGATGGCTGGACAGTGTCATCGAAGCAACCAACATGAATTTGACCCAACTTTGGGAGGCAGTGGAAGACAGGAGGGCCTGGCGTGCTCTGGTCCATGGGGTCACGAAGAGTCGGACACGTCTAAACGACTAAACAACAACAATTGTGCTTTGGCCAGACCTCATCTGGAATAATGTGTCCAGTTCTGGGCATCACATTTTAAAAAGGATATTGACAGTAGAAACTGGAAAGTATCCAGAAGAGGGCAGCCAAAGTTCTGAAAACCAAGCTCTATGGATAATCGTTAATGGAGTTTCCAGTTTCGCCTGGAAAAGAGGAGATTAGAGGTTATACCTGTTAGCTATCTCTGAATATTTGAAGGGCTGTCCTGTGGAAGATGGAGAAAGCATGTATTTTCTGACTTGAAAACAATGGATTCAAATTAAAAGAAAAGACTAAATGTTAGGAGATACTACCTCAAAGGATGGTTGGAGTTCCTTCATTGGAGTTTCCCATCTGTCAGGGATGCTTTGGCTGTAGATTTCCTGCTTTGACAGGGGGCTGGACTTGATGATGCCTGGACTGCCATCCCTACAATTCTATGATTCTAGTTGCTTCTCAACTCTGAAGATGCCAGGAGTAGAACCTGAGACCTTCTACCTGTAAAATAAATTCTTTGCCCAGGAGCTATGTCCTCAAGGGAGAAGATGATCTTCCATACATTCCTCTCTCATATTCAATATTTCTTCTCTCCTCCCTCCCTCCCTCTCTCCCTTCCATATGTGTGATACAGAGGCCTCCTCCCATGCACCACTGGGCACACTATATTCCGACCATGGCATAATGTTAATAAACTCCAGAACTTCAGCTCGGAGGACCATTGACCTCTGCATGTCATTCCTTGTGGTTCTTCCATAATGAGTTGAGTGGAGGAAAGATGATGAAGATCTTTTGGGGTACTGGCACTCTGGTTGCATCTGGAGGTTTCCAGAAAAAGTTGATTTTAGAAATATGCATTTTTCTGTTGTTGTTTAGTCGTTAAGTCGTGTCCGACTCTTCGTGACCCCATGGACCAGAGCACGCCAGTCCCTCCTGTCTTCCACTGCCTCCCGGAGTTGGGTCAAATTCATGTTGGTTGCTTCAATGACACTGTCCAACCATCTCGTCCTCTGTTGTCCCCTTCTCCTCTTGCCCTCACACTTTCCCAACATCAGGGTCTTTTCCAGGGAGTCTTCTCTTCTCATGAGATGGCCAAAGTATTGGAGCCTCAGCTTCAGGATCTGTCCTTCCAGTGAGCACTCAAGGTTGATTTCCTTCAAAATGGATAGGTTTGTTCTCTTTGCAGTCCAGGGGACTCTCAAGAGTCTCCTTTTTCTGTGCCTCCTGCTTATTGTCTAAAGACACTCCATTCTGCTGGTTTCCTAGTGAGAACTACTTGCTATTAAAGAAGGGAATAAGGTTCTTCAGGGGGCTCACCTGTTCCAGTATGCAGTAAAGCTGGTGGTAGTTGTTGCTATTTGTGAGCCATGCTGATGAGCATTGAGGCTCCGATGACAACAGAATAGTATCCTCAAGGGAGGGGTTTTTTACTCTTTTAATGAGACACAGCATTCAGCAAGGTCTGAGACATCATTTTACAGCCAAGCTGTTCAAATATAATGGCCATTTCCAGAAATCCCACAGGGAATTGCTGAAGTACTTCTATCTGTCTGGGTTATTTAAGATTAGGGGCTTTAGCTGTGGCGTGCTTTGCCAAATTGTGTCTCAAAATGTCTTCCCAAGAATTTTTATGCTGTCTATTTGCCACACACAGCATTCTGTATTTGAGGTTTGAGTTCTCTCCCCACCAATGTTTGGGAAGGAGACACAGCCCTGTGTTCTGCTACCTTCTGTCAATAAAACCATAAAAGACTGTCTTGATATGTTGTCCATTCTGTTTGTTTTTCTCTTTCACTTATACTAGTTCACAACTGCAGAGCAGGTAGAAATAATTTTGAACAAGAGCTAAATATAAAACCTTTTCCCCCCAACTTACATATATTTTTATTATGAGTTGAAATAAATTCACGTGGCATTAACCTTGGGTCCTGTCAAGTCAGATCTAGAACTTCATGAGGCTGCTGTGAATCTCTAGGAGAGAGTTCGAGATTTATAACTGTGAAGCAGCCATTTTTAAGAAGTCTGATGCACCTAAAGGGAGTTGAACATTGTACAGGTGTCCTGAACCGCATACAAAGATGTAAGAAGGAAGAGTAAGAAAGCTCTCCCTCCCAACGTCACTGCTGTTGCTACCACCCTTCTTTGTATTCAAGGTAGACATCTGAAGTGGAAAGCATTTTGTGTTGTGGAGATTTCCTGGGAAGTATGTCCTTAAAGCAAGAAAACTGGCATTCTCTATGCTTGGAGAGCCTCCACAGATACAAAAAGCTCCTTGAATCTGAGGACGGCAACAGAAATTGTGTGTGAAGCAGGAGCCAGAGCTAAGGAAAAGTTCCTTTTTTGACTACAGCCCCCGGAACTTTCCAGCCAGCATGGTTAGTGGACACTGACTAGGGGATTCTGGGAGTTGTAGTCCAGAATACCAACTCTTCCTTCTGACCTTTGGGACCTAGCGTATCCATTCTCACTGTTCCCTCCTTGCACATTCCTGTCAGTGAGATTTTGAATAGCTGGATAGGCTCGTCTTATCTAAGAGATGGAAGGACAGATCCTGAAGCTGAGGCTCCAGTACTTTGGCCATCTCATGAGAAGAGAAGACTCCCTGGAAAAGACCCTGATGTTGGGAAAGTGTGAAGGCAAGAGGAGAAGGGGACAACAGAGGACGAGATGGATGGACAGTGTCATCGAAGCTACCAAGATGAATTTGACCCAACTCCGGGAGGCAGTGGAAGACAGGAGGGCCTGGCGTGCTCTGGTCCACGGGGTCACGAAGAGTCGGACACGACTTAACGACTAAACAACAACAACTATCTAAGAGAACTTGATTAATCTCCAGAAAGACCTGTGTGAAGTGCTTCCAGCAAGCAAGTACAGAAATAATTACTATAATTTAAATAGAAATGCAATACTTCTCACATAGCAGGGGAGACTGTGGCTTGTGTGTCTGCTGAATCTGCAGCCAAGGTGCATGCATGCTGTTGGTGGGCATTTTCAAGGATCCCATTGCTCTCCCTTTTTAAAGGTTTTTAACCTTTCAGCCAGAACTAGGCTGGTTGGCCAGTCCTTCAAAGAGAGGACACCTTCACAGAGAATGCAGTCCTTTGCATAGGACCAGCAGCCACCCAACAATGGGTTAGCAGTTGAAGGCAGCCCTTCTAAATGTGCTCCTCCTGTAGGATGGTGCTGTGGGCTTCTAGATATTATTGGATTCAACTTCTCATTAGCCCCAGCCAGCCTGGCCATGGTGAAGGATGATGAGAGCAGTTATTCTGTGGCTGCTGGAGGCCCATAGGCTCCCCAGTAGTGACTTTGGCCATTGGACAGAGCATAGAGAGCAGCCACAGACAGGGAAAGTTGTGATCCTGCTGGGCTTCCCCAGTGATAAATGTTTAAATTGTGTTCAGAGCACTGATGACTGGTGTAGTATTATTATCTTATACTATGATCTTTTCAAGCCATGAACTTGCTTTGTGGTTGTTTTAGGGTGGACAAGAAGAAGGTGAGATCATCTGGGAATGTCTTTGCATCTCTCATAGCATAGGGGCCTAGGTTTAGCATCATTTTTATCCTCAAAGGATTGGGAGGGGTAGCAATCAGACAGGAAGAAAATAAGAATCCAGAAAAAGAGGTTAAAGACCTTCTTGGCCTAGTGCTGCAGCTGCAATCCTAAGTATCATGAAAGCCATGTTTAACCTCTTAAAAACAAAATGCCAGCCTGTGGGACATTTAGTCATGGACCTCGTACTAGCACAGGTGGTTTGCCCCTTAATTTGTATTGGGGACTGGGCTCTGTATAGCTTGAAAATTCACCTTTTTGGACTACAGCAGTGCTTCCCAACCTTGAGTAACCAGGTGTTCTTGGACTGCAACTCCCAGAAACCCCAGCTGACACAGCTGGTGGTGAAGGCTTTGGGAATTGCAGTCCAAGAACACCTGGGTTACCCAAGGTTGGGCGCCATTGGGCTACAGCTTCCAGAATTCACCACCAGCCTTGTGCTTATCCCTCTGCTGCCAGACATTACAACAGGACGGCCGCTTAAGAAACAGCACTTGAAAGGAGCTCCTTGGAGGTTTATTTGGCTTCTTTTCTTCAATTTCTTTCTGGCAGGCTTCAAAGACCTGTTTCTTTTAACAAGTCTTTGGGGCTTAATTAAAGTTGATAGGGTGATTTATCAGCTATTACCAAAGTGTTGGAAGTTTATCTTTGTACTTCTTAATAGTTTAGTGTTACATCCTTCTCTAATGTTTTCAGTTTTCAGAGACATTGCTGTGTTGATCTGTTTCAGCAACAAGAAAAACAAAGTCAAAGTGTGTTGTGGCACCTTTAAGACTAACAAATGTGTTTCGGTAGTTTTAGGAGAGGTATCTTTGTTAGCATATCAGGGAAAAACAAAGCAAACATGAAAAAAATAAAGACGATAAAAACATTGTGGCACCTTAAAGACTAACTGCTTCCTCTTTAAGTTGCCACAACTTCCTTCCTTCCTTCCTTCCTTCCTTCCTTCCTTCCTTCCTTCCTTCCTTCCTTCCTTCCTTCCTTCCTTCCTTCCTTTGCCTGAAATGTATTTCAGTGTGAGCTTTCATGGCAATGTAAGGAGCTCCATTCTTTGTTTGTTAGTCTTAAAGGTATTACAGTACTTTTGAGTTATGGTTTATATTTTTGTTCTGTCATTATTAATGCTTTCATGATCTTTTTGAATGGTTTTGAATTGTTTTGTTAAAAGAGAGAGAGAGAGAGAGAGATTCACACCAACACTTCCCTTGAATGAACATACATGGGGTGGCGGGAGAGGAGTTGCATGGGCTATCCTCACTCCAGCGGCCACAAAATGTGACCATACAGCCCAGCCATGGTGGCAACTTTCCCCTGCTGTCCACATGCCTGAATGGCAGGAGAGATTGTCTCTGCACTGGCTGGGTTACATGTCGAAAGCTCCATTGTGAAAGGAGTGAGTGGGCTCTGCTTCTGTGTGGGACAGCTTCTGTGCGCCACTAGGGGCTCTGACTGAGGCAAAGCCCCTAGTGGCACACAGAAGCTGTCGGCCAGAACTTGGAAGCGTACTTTGTGAGACTGCAGCTTCCAGAATCCCCTGGCCAGCATGGCAAGCTTTGCTGTGGGCACAAGCCTCAGGGACAGCACTTTCTCCCCCCATCTGAATGTATGGACAGCTGGAGAAGGGTTTCCACTGTACGCCACAGTGGTGGGGTGGGGGCGTTTGGCATCTTTCAGGGACAGGACTCCTGCACGTGGCCCTGTGGTGCCCTCATCTGTTCTGACCATGCGTGGTCAGAACAGATGTTATGTTAGCTGCCTTCTTGTTAGCTGCTTTGAGCACTTGCGGTACTTATTGATGCTGGGATAGAAATATTTTAATGAATAAGAAAAATAAATATGCTGCTAGCAGCTTAAGCTAGCACCAGGAAGTCAGCTATTTGCTTCTGCTGTATTACTAATTGCTGACGAGATATCAGAGGAGCCTGGCATCTAAAGCTTGAACAGATTTTTTGAAAGATATGAAGGATGGTTCCTTGGTCTGGATGGGTAAACAAGGATGGTGTTGCAGCTTGTGTTGTAGCTTTAAAGCTGCTGATGAAACAGTTCCACCTTCCTGTTCTTTTCCTGCTCTTTTCTCTGCCTCTTCCCTCTTTCCCTGCTTTAGGGATAAGGATTTCAGGTATGCCACAGGCCAAAGTGGAAAAGAGAGACAAAGAAAAAGGGTGAGAGGAACAGGTTTTTAAGCAGGTGCCATAGGGTTGTTAAAGAGACTGACCAATGAATCAGGAAGTGCCAAACAGAAAGCTTGCCTCTGTTATGAATTTGCTAGATACCTTTGAGCAATTCGTTCCATCTCAGACCCACATCGGCAATATGGAGTTACTACTGACCCAACTTACAGGGTTATTGTAAAGGAACCTTTGGTCCTTCGGATGGCTGGCACGACAACAACTGGTACAGTCCCTTAATGTTGCCCATGCTGAGTGGGTCTCCTTGAACTTAAATCCCTAAGATCTGGGGAGCTAAGGGCCCTACAACCCTGTTGAAAAGGTTACAAGATAATATGTTTGAAATGCTGCCAGGTAACTTGGTGAAGCGCTGCATAAGTATTGTTAATTAATCTGAAAGGGACAGAGCCAGTTTCCAGTTAGACAGTGGCTATCTAATGGAGTCTTCTGGCCAGGTGTTGTAGAAAGGACTGGGGACCCCTGGGTCCCTTTGCATGTTACAGGAGTACGACCCCCATCGTCCCTGATCACTGGCTGTGCTGGCTGGACTGACGGGAACTGAACTTAAAAAGCCTGCGGAGAACAAGGTTTCCCATCCCATAGTAAGAAGCCAGCATTTGGGGGATATTGTCACAATCATATTTAGTAACTATGTGAAATAAAGGGAAAAAAAATAACATTAGAAATTCACGGGAAACTAATGCATTCTCTGTAGTCAGCCACAATCAATATAAGAAATGACATAGTTTTTAAACAGACAGCTAGAAGTTATCTATTATTCACACTGTGCACTTTGCTGGAATTCAGCATTTTCTAAACCACAAAACACAAAATATGTTAGAGCAGAATTCACAGGCTCTTGCTTTCCTGGAATTCCAAGTCTCTGTTGTGGTCTAAAGCCATTCTGTGGACTGTCATGAAGTCTTCATGGTTATGTGTTGTCAGGTCATTTCCATCTTATGCATTTATAGCCTCCAAAAGGTCTCCTCATTAGCAGCCCCGTTTAGTTCTTGCAAACCCAAGGCCACAGCTTCCTTTGTTGAATTAATCCACCTCATGTTACATCTTTTTTCTTTTTCTTCTTACCTTCTGTTTTTCCTAGCATTATTTGTTTTTCACAATGAGGCCTTTCCCCTCATGATATTAAAGTATGATAGCCTCTGTTTAGTCCTTTTAGCTCCTAGTGGGAGTTCAGGCTTGGCGTGACCCACTGACACCTCTTTCTGGAGGTCTATGATATCTATAAAGCTTTCTTCCAGCATTATATTTTGAATTAATTGACTCCCCCATTAGCTTTTTTTATTGCCAGGTATTCACATCCATACATAGTGATTGGGACCATAGTATGGATGAACTTGGCCTTGGCCTCCAGCCACACATTCTTACATTTACAGATCTTTTCTAGCTCCCTCACAGCTGCCTTTGCACATCTCAATCTTCTTGTCATTTCTTGGCTGCAGTCTTCATTTTGATTGGTGACTGAAAATCATTGACATCATTCTTCATTGCCAGTGTTAAAGATATATAATTCTTCTGGAGTTATTATTTTTGTGTTCTTAATTGCAATTCTGATCGTGCTCTTTCTTCTTTCACCTTCAGCAGTAATTGTTTCAAGTCATTACTATTTTCCAGTTATATGGTGTTACCTCCATATCTTAAAATGTGGATGTTTCTTCCACCAGTTTGCACCCCTGAATCTAACCCAACGTTTCATATGATATGCTCTGTCTATAGGCTGAACGGATAGGTTGATAAAATATACCCTCGTATGACATTTTTTCCCCCAACGGTAAACCAATTCTCTTTCTGTCTTTTGTCTAAACAGTAGCCTCTGTCTAGAGTACAGGTTACACATCACAACAGTCAAGTGTTGTGGTATACCTGTTTCTTTTAGAACAGTCAATAGCCTTTTATGTTCCACAGTCAAAGGATTTGGTGTAATCTATAAAATAGAGGCTGTTTTGCTTCTGAAATTCTCTGATATTCTCCAGTACCTAGGATATATTTCCAATATGATCTTTAGTCTTTTTTCTTTTTCTGAATCCCGCTTAAACATCTAGGATTTCTCACTCTGTATACAGTAATATCCTAGCAGGTCTTAATTTCTCCTTCTCATTGGTAGTGCAGTTAGTTGTACAATCATTTTTCCGTATGATTTTTCTTACCCAAATGGGCACAAAAGCTAAGTGAATTCTACCCTACCCCCTTGGAAGGCCAATGAGCTTTTTAGATAACAGTCTGATGGTGAGACAGGAGGAGCTATCTTTTTGCTTCAGGAGCATAGCGCTCCATTCTAAACTCCTGAATGCAAAATAGGTGAGTGTTCCCTTTTGATTTCTTTGGGCATGAAGCAGTTAACATTATTGGCTCTGTGGTGCAATGAAAATACGTCAGTTTCCCACAGCCATGGGGAAGCTGCCCTTCAAAGATCCCAGTGGTGTCCAGTGTCCGTCAGCCCTTTGTGCTGGCCCCTCAGAAGCCTAGCCAGAACTCCAGTGGGAATTAATGTTCATTTCAGTGCTGGGCAGCAGTCAAGGCAGTTGCCAGAGGCTGACCCACAAGGGCAGCGGTTGTCTGGCAGAGGACCAATTTCTTGTGGATCCTGACCTCAGTGACTTCGACAGAAAGCTTTATTTCTGCTCCTTCCTCTAATCACGTACAAAATGACAGGCCCGCTTGTCCAATTTCCTAACCAGATGGAATCTGTCTTTTTAGAGCTTAACGAGAAGAACGAAGAAAGTCCCGAAGGCTTTTGTTTCAGCGCGTAGGGTTTGTTTCGTTCTTGACAGCTTGCCTGTTCTCTTCTTGTGTTTGCGGCTGCAGAGCTTTGGTGTATGATTCAAGCAGAGCCGGCCCAACACATATTTCTGCCTGAGGTAAATGATGAAATGACGCCCCTCCTATTTATTCCACCAACCAAAGGGACTGGTAATCAAATTTTACTTCAGCACCGGTCATAGCATATTTTCTCTCACCCCAGTTGAGGGCCACAGGTTACCTTACAGGATGCAGGGCAGGGTGGCTGGAACTCACAACTCTGTCTTCTGGTATAGGGCAATGGATACAGAACAGGAGCACTGAGTACGTGCCACCCAGGGTGACTGCCTCATTCTGCGTAATGGTAGGGGTGGCTCTGAATTCAGGTGGTAGGTAAAGGGGTTTCCCTATCTGGGGGAGACATGTGTACATTTAGGAACTTCCGGCTAATGATGTCACATATGCACACAGATTTTCTCATCCTGGATGAGAAAAAGGGTCTTGATGTTTAAAAAAATTGTCAGGAGATGCTGGATTTTTCACTCCTTCCCAGGAGCGAAAAAGACCAGCAATTTTTAACCAGCAGTATGGGTTGTGTGGATTGCCCTCGTATTGTACATACAATGCCAGGGGTTTTTGTTTTGCATAAAATATGAGATTCTTGCACAAAAATCACCCACCTCTGTGAATTTTTCACAAAAACATCAATGTAAAAATGCACAAAAGTTTTTACAATGTTGTCATGCCTGGAGAAAATTTTTTAAACTCTAATTAGAGATGAACATCCTTGCTCCTGGCAGACAAGTGGCTTTCAAGCAAGCAAAATGTGGCTCTTCCTGCCCACCTTTTGTTCTAGGAATTCAGAGAAAGATAGAATTTTGACAGAGACAATGTGAGCCTTTCTACTCACCCACCTGCACTGTGTTTCATGACCATCTGTGTAAAAACAGTATGTTGGAATAGATCTGTCAGATGGGCAAGTTTTATGTGAAAAGTACTGCTACTGTGATTATTCCTGCTGATGCTTGTTTGAATAGAAATACTAACATCTATGGGCCAGAAATGGTCTGGTTAGTTTTGAGTCTAGGAATGATTGACAAATCCACAGCCTCTGCTGTGTTTAAGCAGATGGAAGATATATGTACATGTGTTGAGAGACAGGTGAATTGTACAGCAAGCTGCCTGCAAGACAGCCAAGAGTGAAACCAACATTGTTAACGAGAAGGAAGCTGAGGTTCTTTATTACATTATTCCATGGGGATATCCCACTGCCTGCACTCCTATTCTTAATGATTTGTCCTCTGAACACAGCTGCAATCTTCACAGTAGCTGTGAAGGAAGTGGATGTTCTCAGGAACGTGAAGTTGTTGCAACCTCTGCTTACTGTAAGGCAAAATATTTGAGGGTGGTTTGGCCTCCAGTGGGCAACGTAAGACTCAGCAACTTTACAAAAGACCTGCTCCTCACTTGATGATAGGGATGGATCTATCTGCCTGCATTTCTGCACTTTCCTAAAAGGGCAGGGCGACTATAGGGACTGTCATGATATGTACATCTACACTTCTAAATTTACTGCTGCACCAGTGGATTGCAGCCTAAAACACAAAGATTAACTCAGGATGAGTTCTGATCCCATAACGTTTTTCACATATTGTAGATCAGATGAGAGAAGGAGATAGCAGAAACTCTTTTAGCAGCCAGACCTTTCATAGAGCAACATGATTAAGGAGCTCCATCTAGTCTGGTCATGCAATGTATCCTTCTACAGTCACTGCATGCAAACATTGGTCAAAATGTTGGTCTGCTTTAAAGGAATGTCTGTAACAGCATTCCAAAAGTTGTCATTCCTGGCTCACTGGTTTCAGAAAACAGAGAACAACTGTTTTACCCACTTTAAAAGCCTGTGTCTTTAAAACCATGAAGAAACAATAAAGCATATCATAATGCAGGGCTCTGCATTACAGAAAAAGATTCTGTCCACTAGAGTCCTACTATTGCTTGAATAAATTGCCATGACTAATTGCAGCTAATTGATGAGGTGCTGGAATGCATCTCAGTTGCATGACCCAACACAAACCTGATGAGAACACCAGGAGGAACCTTTGCCAGTTTAACAAGATATTCTGTTGAGTTCAAGAATAGTTGCTCCAGGGAAGTGCATATAGGATAGCTTGTTGAAGATGTTGCCCGATCTGCACAGATCTGCACCTCCAGTGCAGCCACAGTTGGGTCAGATGATTTCCTTTAAAGTCAGGGCCAGCCCTACCCTTAGGTGGAATGAGAGAGCTGCTTCAGGTGGCAAAAACTGAGAGCCAAAAAATGGCAACAAAATATTGTATATAAAGCTATGCATGTTATGAGGTCTGCCTTCTGCCTTCTAAACTAGCCTGCTTCCCTTAGGCACAGTGAAGAACACTAAAGAATCTTGAGGCACTTTTAACATGTATTATTTGGCACAAGCGTTTGTAGACTTGCGCCTGAAGCAGTGGGCTACACTCTGCAAAAATGCTTATGCCAAATAAAACATGTTAGCCTTTAAGGGCCCCCAAGACTCTTTGTTACTTTTGCTGCAACGGATTCATAAAGCTTCCGTCCTGTGGAAGGCACTGGCCTGCTACCATCTTGGCAGCTTTTATACTTAGAGGGAGGAGGAAGAGGATGCCCCTGTAGTTGTCTGACTCAGATAGCAAAACGGCTTGGGTCAGCCCTGCTTGCTGTGTACAAGATGGAGCACTGAGTTACTGAAACATGGTACCAAAAGTAAGGTAAGTTATATTTGGCCATGTCCTTTATTATCAGGTGAAGATCATTTTGCTACCCCCCCCCCCCCGGTTTTTTAATCTGGACTGTCAGCTATAGTATCTGATGCCAGACTGCATTAAATGAGCTATTTCTGAGTTAGCAATTGCATAAGAGGGAAAACAACATTTAACCACCTCTCCTGTGGCTGTTATCTCTGTATGGCCTGGAGTGAGAATCGTTTAAAGGCAGTCTCTGGAGTTTGCAGATGTTGTTCAATACCTCCAAGAAGCAAGCCGTTCAGCAGAGTAAAATGAAGGAGGGCTTGGATTTTCACAGCCACTCTTCAGAACAGAGCTGCCTTCAAAACTGAAGAGGGGTTTTAATTGGGGAAAAAAAAAAGATTCTACATCTGTGCTTGTTCAATAATCTATGAATTCATGCCTTGCACCTGCACCCTATAATTCTTCGTCCATTGAAACAGCAGATTGTGGCCACCTGGTTCTTCTGGTGCCTTCAACGTTGCAGACTCTTGCTTTGCCCAATAGCGTGATTGGTTTATAGGATTGGTTCATAGGCGATGTTTCCTAGAATACTAATGATTCAATGCCCCCTTTTTCCTCCAAAAGCTGGTTACTGTTAATAATATCTCAGCTGCTGGGCTTGTGCTTCCTTCATTAAAGCTGTGTGAGGAGGGGGCAGTGCCAGGGGGAGAAGAGTCCCTTCCTTGCAACATCCCATCCTATGGGGCATATCAGTTAAAGGGGAACAATTTTCAGCACATGCATGGAAACTCTTTTGTGCCTCATTATTGACCACTAAGGCTGTACCCAGGTTCCCTGATCTGATCTGGAGGCCAATTCTGGACTTCCGGAGAGATCCTGGTTCAGTACAGAGTGGTTCGTATCCCAGCTTGGAAGAGATTTATAAGCTTGCCATGGGTTTACAACTTAAAAACAAAAAATTGCTGTGACTTTTGATTTTGTGCTATGTAAAAGAAATATGTAGACACGATATATCTTGAAGAGGAGAAATAAAGCTGCCAAGATTTGTACTGCTAGCTTCAGAGGCTTCCATATTAGGCCTTTAAAAAGTTTGCTTAAAAAAAGAAAGAAAGGAAATAAGATGTGGCTGTTTGTGCCCCATCCAATTTGATTTGTACTCTGGACCCAAATTGCTTTGTGAATTCACTTTGTTCTGCTCCAGAACTGATTCTGGCCCTTCCACTTTGATCCAGACTACAAACAAATCAGGCTGAATTTGGCTCATTCGGTCAGTAGTTTGGTTCCCCCTCTCGCCCCCCTGGAAATCTGGCACACTGCCCCACTGACCTCCATGCTAGGATGCAACCTACAGAATTGCTCCACATTTTTAAAACTACAAATGAGTCTAGAGATGAGGCTGCTGCGGCTTTAAATATTTCATTCCTCATTTGGCTCTGTTGTCCCCTGTGGCAGAAATCCAAGTGTCCTTCTCATGAGGTTGTGCTAGTTGGCAGTTTAAAAAGAGAGAGAGAAAGATGAAGCTGGACGTTGGGGGATGTATTGTTTAATGATGCAGTAGTAAATTTTGAAGTGGAGGTGTCATCATGACAGTCCCTCTGGCCATTCCCCCAAAGAGATTCCAGACATGCAGGCAACAATATTGATTCATGATTTCTGCAGGAAACAGGTCTTTTGTAAAGACAAGGAGTTTCAATTGCCTGCTTAAGACATTTTATGCTATGTGCCATCAAGCTGGAACTGACGTAATAGGATTTTCAAGGTAAATGAGATTTAAAGACTGGTTTTACCAGTTCCACTCCCCCAATGAATTTCCATAGCTGAGCAGGGACTTGAATTCAGACCTCCTGTCACTCTATCCACTACATTCCACTGGGTATCTGTTCAAGACATAGCCAACACAAAATACTTTATGCTATGATTGAGCTAACAAACAATGGTATGTATCTGCTTGTTCTGAGCTGGAAATACTATATAAAAAAACTGTCTTTCTCAGACGGTTCAACTGAATGCCCAATTATCCTGGCCTGAATTGCTCTAGATCGTATTAAACAGGGCTGTTTTGAAATAAGGTGTGTCATTTGGAGCAAACCTTGCATCCACATGCAAGGATCAATCACACTGAACCTCAAGTGACCCTGTTTAGCACAGTCTAAACTCATCTTTCCCTTTAATAGGAAAGGGAAAAAAAATCACATCCTATTTCCTCCTCTGTGCTTTGCCTTAGCTGCTTAATGATCTTGAGAAATGGAAAACTTCATTGCTACTGGCCTGTGTTAAGGAAGGAGAGGAAGTTTTCAATTTCTTTTTAATTGTTGCTGACTGACACAGCACATCGTGATGCTTTGAAAGGGCTCTAAAAAGCTCTTTCAAATATTACTGATGCATAAACAACAAGTAAAAAGAAATAGAAAACTTCCTCTCCCTTCCCCTCTGTAGGTGAGTAGCAAGGATATTTCTCAAGATCATTAAGCAACTTCAGCAAAGGAGCAATCATTTTGGTTCAGTCCCAGAGATCACACTCATTTTGACTGAACCAAAATGGAGCAATGCTACCTGCACCAAAAAAAAAATAAAAAATAAAATAATAAAAAAAAAAAGCCCCTGGCAGGGACCTAAAAGAGTGTAGGTAGGCATTGACTGGAGTGGGTGGGCTCATGATGGCATGTACATCATGTAGTCACCGAGAAAAGGGGTGAACCAGCCCTTTCTCAAACCCAGACCTAACTGCAGGACAAATACCCATTTGATCACATCCAGAGTCAAGTTGATCTACAGAAACAGAGTGTGCAAAAACTGACAAATAACGAATTACAAATTTACATTTTTTTCTCATGAACTGATGAATCGATTCATCAATTAATTTTTTACTTTAAAACCCTATAGAATGACTGCCCAAGTACATAAACCAAATTCACAGAGAAGCTTCTCCTGACTCTCCTCTACAATCCCTCCACTTTTGGTGAAGATTGGGTTTCAGACATCCAAGTTATACACTCACAAAGTGCATCCCCCTAGGAAAGTGCCCTTTAGCAGCTGGCTTAGGGAAACCCAATCTTCAAACTTGGAGGGACTGTAGACGAGAGTCATGGGAAGCTTCTCTGTGATTTTGGTGTCTCTAGGTGCCTAGGGGGAACTTTCCTGGGGGAGCCCGCTTTGTGGCTTATAACTCAGACATCTGAAACCCAATCTTCACCAAAATTGGAGGGACTGTAGAGGAGAGTCAGAGGAAGCTTCCCTACAATTTCCGTGTCTCTAGCTGCTTGGAGGGGGGACATTTTATAGCCAAACAAATCAAAAATCACAAAAAATCCATTGATTCACGATTAATCGTGGGCGTGGATTTGTGCAAATACAAATTGACGAGTTAGCGATTTTGAAGAAATTTGGTGATTTGTTTTTTAATTCGTGCCCATCTCTAGTCCTGAGATGTCAGGAAGAAAATTTGACACTGATGATTATTGTAGCCCTTGGCTTTGTAGAATTAGTTTTATTTATGCCCACTGAGAATGTGACCCATTAGTATCTGTTTCACCCAAGTACCACTGCCTAGATATCAGCAGGGTATGCCTTATTCTTTATTGTCATACCTGATCACCATGATCTTCTGAAGAGGTGCTCTTGGTGGATCCCAAAGCAGAAGGGCTTCTTGTTCTGTGCCATGGAATGCCCTTGTTACTGAGCATAGGTATACCTGTACTACTTTATATTTGGTCTTCGCAGAAGACTTTTCTTCTCAGACACACATTTCCTGATGGATAAACTCCAGAGATGATGTTATTAATGTATTTGTTTTTATTTACATAGGTATATTTTATTTGGTTGTTTGAATTTAGCACACACCACTCCAAAATCTTTGATGTGGAGTAGGTCTATAGATAAATAAAAACAAATAGTTCATAATTCTGTCTACTGTATAAATGTGAAAATATATGCAGCAGACTCATAAAGCATGCAAGAATAATCTCTGTTAAAGAGACTCTGTTAAAGTGACAGATTTTACTTTCCTGGGCTCCATGATAACTGCAGATGGTGACAGCAGCCACGAAATTAAAAGACGTCTGCTTCTTGGGAGGAAAGCGATGACAAACCTAGACAACATCTTAAAAAGCAGAGACATCACCTTGCCGACAAAGGTCTGCATAGTCAAAGCTATGGTTTTTCCAGTAGCGATGTATGGAAGTGAGAGCTGGACCATAAAGAAGGCTGACCGTGGAAGAATTGATGCTTTTGAATTGTGGTGCTGGAGGAGAGAGTCCCCTGGACTGCAAGGAGATCAAACCTATCCGTTCTGAAGGAAATCAACCCTGAGTGCTCACTGGAAGGACAGATCCTGAAGCTGAGGCTCCAATACTTTGGCCATCTCATGAGAAGAGAAGACTCCCTGGAAAAGACCCTGATGTTGGGAAAGTGTGAGGGCAAGAGGAGAAGGGGACGACAGAGGTCGAGATGGTTGGACAGTGTCATCGAAGCTCCCAACATGAATTTGACCCAACTCCGGGAGGCAGTGAAAGACAGGAGGGCCTGGCGTGCTCTGGTCCACGGGGTCACGAAGAGTCGGACACGACTTAACGACTAAACAACAACGAAGAGACTCTAAACTCACCCAGGGAGAAAGTTAGTTTGCCCCAGTTTATGCAGCCACTTTTTAAATAAAATGCCATCAAACTAGTAAGGATATTAATCCAAGTGTCCTAAAATGATGTGCCAGCAAAATTTCAGTGTAAAAGCCATCTTGCCACAATTTTTTTTCCCTCTCAGCAGGCTGGCCAGAATTTCAGCACAGATAATTGCATTCAGCTTCACTGAATTCCCCCCTGCATTTCTAACGGGAGATGACATCCGTCTTTTCTTTGCAAACTCAAAATGTGGTGGTGTGCTGCTGTCTGCTGGCTCGGTAACAGCTCCCATTTTCTGCTCCAGGGATGGCTTTGTGTCTGTGGTGAGGGGATTCATTTGTTTAGGCAGCCAGAAGATGAAATATGAATGCAGGCTGTGAAATGTGAAAGGAGTTGATAGCTTCCCCTTAGTCAAACATGTCTGTAAAAAGGAAATGAAAGGAGGCAAGATAGAAGGAGAGATTAATTGTGGGTCTCTCTTCACCTCCACCCACCATTACTCTGGAGCATCAGGCAGTCATAATTAGAATTAAAATATTAGATTGGGGTGAATTGGAGCTGTATGTTTGCTCAAATATTTATATACTGCCCTTTACTACTGGAGATTCCCGAATTCTTAGCAGAATTAAAATATAACAACAACAAAAAGAGAGATCATCTGATC
Organism: Intellagama lesueurii; assembly: GCA_037013535.1. NCBI lineage: Eukaryota > Metazoa > Chordata > Lepidosauria > Squamata > Agamidae > Intellagama > Intellagama lesueurii. Next base: position 184,281,121 of record JBAJHW010000002.1, read on the forward strand.
AGCAGATTTTTTAAAAATTGAAACTGTTAGCAAGAATTTTAAAGCCACCACCACCTTTGAACTGCAGAGCTGGAAGGGACCCTATGGATCACCAAGTCCAGCCCCGTCAAGGAGGCCCAGTGGGGAATTGAACTCCCGCTGAGCTATCTCTGAAGTACCTCAGCTGCTTGGGAGAATAGGAAGAGTTTTGGCTGGTGGTGACCCTCAGAAAGCAACACTGGCGAGAGTGTTCCACAGAGGAGATACTGCATGGGAAACATCCCTCTCTGTGGTCATCCTCTCCTTTGCTTCTGATGAAGAGGGAGCCAACAGAAGGGCCTCAGTAGCATGTGGGCAGAAAGAAGAGGAGAAGGCAGTCTTTCAGGTTAAATAGGTACTCAGCCAGCCAATACTGTAAATGTCAATCCTAGCAGTGTAAATTGGGCTCAGAAGTGAGTGAGCAGGCAGCGGAGCACTTTTAACACTGGTGCGATATGATCTGCACGGGCGGTGCCTGAGTCAGAATTCTGATGGTCAGATTCTGTACCAGTCGCAGCTTCTGAAACATCTTCAAAGGCAGCTTTGTGGCTCATGCATCAGCAGGAAGAAAGGCCAATTTAAAACAATACCTCAGCAAACCTTTTGGAAAAGGCTGCTTTCATGCTCACAGCTTAACTAATCAAGGTCAGCCTTAAAACTGTTTCTCCTTGTGCATATTCTTTGGAACAATGACACTTTGGCCGGTAGCAGAGGGCCTTGGGTGATTTTAACATTTGCTTCTGAAGCACTGGTTGAGCTGTGTCAGATGCAGATCTGAAAGCTATCTGACCTTTTAAGGTTGGATCAGGTGTGTGTGTGTGTGTGTGTGGGGGGGGTCTGACCAGGATGGTCTGCATTCAGAACGTGGACCTGAAGGAAAGGTGAGACTACAACTCCCAGAATTTTACAGACAGAGTGGTTAGATCCCATGCTTGTTGATGGATTCTAGGTGTGCTGGTTTAATAACTTCTCCAAGTTCTGAGTTCTGGCATGAAAGTAAGTAGCTACAGGTTTTCCGAAATACTCTCAATCAATAGATGTGGCAATTTCCACATCTACGCTCTTCCACCACTATTCCATGTACTTTGATGGGGAAATTCAAGCCTATAATAGGGGGAACTGGTGGATACAGCAGACTTAGATCACCACCACTATCTTTCCCTAGACCCTTGATGATGTCATTATGCAAGGCTGAGACATGATATAAAGGCATTGGGAGTGGCAGTTCTGATCTGACCTGGCCTTTGTGTATTTAGATAGCTCACTCGCTTCCAAAAACAATTCTCACTTATGGCAGAAACAGATGTTACAGATAGACCATGATTAGAGCTGAAAACATATTAGTGTGGGAGAGATATGATTCAGGTAGACTTTCATGTTTGAGATATTGAACTTCTGGAATCCTGTGTTTAAGTTCTTGAAGATCAATCACAAAACAAAGCAAGCTAATTTGCAAATGATGTTAGATGAGAAGATTTTGGTACTATGTATTCTTGACTCCACTGTATAGAACTAAACTGTGAACTTTATCAAGGCAGCTGTTTTAAAAAAATGAAATATTTGAAATAGGGATACTGTATATTGCAGGGTACTCTGAATTTCTTGGATTGAGAAGATGACCAATGGAGAAGTACTAAAGCTAATTAATACATCACAGAAATAAAGTGCAGACAGTCCCATAGTAAGACATGTAAGCAAAAAAAAAGAAAAAAGAAAACAAAAGTCTTGTGGCACCTGAAAGACTAACATTTATTTCAGTGTGAACTTTTGCAGATTACGATAGACTTTTCTTGGACAGATGGAGCAGACCAATAAGGCTATATAAGACATGATAGAAGAGTAGAGACCAAGTGAGGTGGGGAAAAGAGGGCGGTAATGAGCATTCAAAGTGACAGTAGTATTATCAGCATTGTATGCAAAATGCTAGTAATGAGAAATGAAAAATACAGATTATTACAATTCATCATTCAATGGAGCATAAATTGAAAAATAGGTATAGGAAAGAGACAAACCGACTGACTGCTCAGGTTTGAATGCTACCTGGCATCACTGTGGGGACCTGCTGTCTCTGAAGTTGAGATAGCCAGGATGATACCTCTAGGAGGAGTGGAGAGGAGAGAAGGAACAACAAAAGGAAGAAGAAAGTGCCTGCTGGGACATTTTGCTGCTTTCAGCTCTTAAAGAATTCTTTCCTCTAAGGATGAATAATCTATTGTAAAATCTGTTTCTGCCCTGATTCTTGTAAGGCCCAGCTAGTATTAACTTAACACCCCCTGTATGGAGGCAACTGGTGTTTTGTCCCATTTCTGATTTCTTGTGTACTGTATTCTGGAAATGGAACGGTGGAGCGAACTGCAGTCCCATCGCAGTGGTGTTTGGGGACACTTGAAACCAGAGCCAAACTAGCTGTGATGGAGGAAAGTCTGTGATTGAATCGTGCCTATGCCCAGTAAAATTGCATAACAGCAGCAGGGCCCCAAATTCAAGTGAGGATTATGCCCATGGGAAACTGGGACATTTATCTGTCATCTGTTGTCTTCCCACTGGCAACTATCTCTTCTGTGAATTGCTTTTTGATTAGGTTGCAGGGAAACACATGGAGGTCTCTTTGTCTACATCGGGGCTGGGAGACTCTTGCCCTTCAGGTGTTGCTGAATCCCAGCCTTCATCAGTGCCGACCAGTTTTGCCAATAACGAGGCATCATGGGAGTGGGAGTACTTCTTAAATATCTGGAGGACAGAAGGTTCCTCAAAGTAGGATGTCCCACCCCACCCTCTCTTTCTGTCAGGTGCTTATCTATATCCACTCTTAAGAACAGACTGAAGCAGGAGATGGGTTTGTCTTGTATTAAATCAACAGTCCTATCAACCTCTGTTCCGTGCTAGTAGCTGGGGGAAACAAAAGCCTTGGGGATCATTAGGCAGTGCAAAGCTCTTCAGCACTCAGATCTTTTGACTATGGCCTCTTTCCTTTGCTCACTTCATATCATTGCACACATGCACATGCGCACGCACACACACACACATAGTGTGTTTCCTGATGGACAGTTCTTATATAAGCAAAAGATATTGTGCAGTTGTACTGCTCTTCCTTCCTTGACATATATTTTTTCCCAGTCTGAGAAAAAAAGGTGGAAGAAATGAAGGGAAAAAGGGGGAATGGTGCAAATGGAAGATGACATTGTCTGGATCTCCTGAACATGTCAGGGCTGTTGTATTAAATAAAAGCCTTCTCAAAAACACCTCCCTTATTATCCCAGTTCATTATTCTCATAAGCAACGGATGCCATTGGAATGCATAGATCAATTAATTGATTTCCTATAGCTTAGAAACAAAAAAAGTCAGGCAGCATTTACATCAGCTTGCTATCAGCAAACACCAGACCAAAGCCTGGAGGGATATTAATAGACCTTTTATGTTGTGTGTGTGTGTGTTTCTGCAAATATATATATTATTATGCCTTTGTACTCAGAAATCTAAAACTGGTGCAGAGATCCTGACACTGAAAAAAAAGCTTTGTGGAATAAAAGAGATTTGGGGGAGTTTTATTCTTTCAATCAAAGCAGGGCTGGAAGGGATGGGCTATTGTTGCTGGTGTTCATTTTTGTAACTGTACTGAAAACTGTTGTGCTGTTCAAGAAACTTGTATTTTGTTCTTCTGCACAGCTGGCTCTGTAACCATTTAGAAGAAAACTGTCCAGGATACTAATCAGAGCTGTGTTAAATGTTCTCCATTAAGAGGGCAGTGTGTCCTTCTTTACAGCAGGTAGTCCTTTGTTTGAAATTGTCCCCTATTTGAAGGAGGGCCCACTTTCTTTTCATAAGACATGAGAAGCAGGACTTTGAAGTTACCCATTGACAGTTAACACCTGGGATGGGAGGCTGAGCAAACATGTAGGTAGTCTGATCAACCTTCCTTATTCTGGTGATATGTCTTATAATTCCTATTTGAATTATATAGAACTGATTATTTTACAATGGATTTATATATACATATAGGTTAGCACATGAACAATTTGTGTAAATCAGCGACCCCCAACTCCCCCTTCCTTTATGATACTGTGTAAGTAGACAGTTATGGTGGGGCCTCTAGTTGGAGGGGGAGGTTCAGAAAAACTGCTGCCCCCACTACTTTTTTCTGCAACCACCACCTGATCGACATTCTAGGTGATCAGAATTATGTTTCTGGAAGTCCTGACTGTACCATTCTTCTCCACCACCAACGTATCAAAGAAAGGGTGCCTTCACGCTGATGCAGCTTCACAATGATACTATCACATGGTGTCACTGGGAAGCAAAAAGAGCAAGATCAGACCCACTGCATCATGCTGGATGTAGTCCCAAAAAGCAACTTACTACTTTGGATACTGGATGGGATGGCATGATATCCACCAATAGCTAGGAGCAGGATTGTTGAGGCTGGTAAGTGTACCCAACTTACTAGATGCTGGTGGCAGAGGCTGGTAACTCACCCCAGTTTTTCTCTCTTGTTTTGTAGTTTGGTTTGTGTTTACTTCACAGGTGGGCAGTTGTGGCCTAGCAGATGTTTTTGGCCTTCTGCTCCCATAAGCCCTAGCTAGCACAGGTGGCCTAGAGGGTCACAGTTACCCACCTCTAGTTTATTTCTACTGGAACCATTTCCCTGGAGGTATTTCCAGTTTCAGTGCACTTGCTTCCTGCTAATATATGATTCACTGTGTTGTGAAGGTTGTTTGGCGGGTACTAGTGGGTGGATGGTCCTGCCTGATGGTGGACAACTGGATTGTGCAGCCCCTTACAATCCATTGCTGTTCTACAATTCTTCAGTTAACCGTGCAATTCTAGAGACATCTACTCTGAAGAAAGCCCTGCTGAGTTTAATGAAACTCACACCTAGGAAAATGTATGTAAGATTACACAACTTCATTCTTGTTTTGTAGCCTGGCCTCATTTTTTGCAAAAGGTTTGGAGGTGTGACAATGCAGCTGCTGTCAGTCACAGTTGCTTCTTCCTGTAATGGCACCAGGCGGCTCTGTTGTAGTTGTTCATCACTTTTTGGCTGTCTTGTAACCATCATAAAAAGCAGTGCCAGGGGTGTCTGAAATTCATCATTATCTGGTGTCAAGTCTTGGGTCACTGGAGAAGGAGTTCACAATTTTTGTACTTATCCCTTTGGACAAGGGCCCACACTACTAAATAATAATAATCCATCAGAAGTGATGCTAATAGGCAGACAGAGTTTAGAGCAGTGGAGGCAAACCTTTTTGGGCTCGCGTGCCCAAAATGAGGGGGGGGGGGAAAGAAACCAGTGGCTGCCGTGCCGCCCAGAAGTCCAGAACCGGAAGTGGTGGTTTCAGGGGGAATCATAGGGACGAACCCAGAGGACCAGGAAGTGGCTGCGGAAGAGGGAATCCCGGCTGCCGGCTCATAAGGTTTCCCTTCACAAGGGAGGACACTGGCGTGCCATAAGAAAGGGCTTCACGTGCCACCTGGGGCATGCATGCCATAGGTTCGCCTACACTGGTTTAGAGGGTGGTTGGGACTGAACAGACTATGGGGACAGCACTGTCTACAAGGCCAGACAGGCTGCTAAATTCTGTAATTCAAAAAAGTAACTTTTGTAAGTTTTGGCTGTGCGCTTTTTGAACTATTATGACATGAAACATTTTCAGAATGTGAAGGTTTGTATTCCAGTAAATGGGATGTACAAGGTTATGTGTCTTGATAATTCCTTGCATTTTTTGGTTGGCAAATTGGAATGAACCTGCCTTGAAAAACTGGTTTCTTTTTGTGAAGTGTAAAGGCTGGTTGAGAACTGATGTATCATGTTACTTTCCAATCCCAATGGAGCTTTTCAGTTCCTGAACAGGGTTCAGAGAGGTCTAAATCTAGCTGGTAGCATCAGTTCCATTGTTTTCACTGGGTCTGTGTTCGTTGAGAGGAACACTGGACTTAGCCCAGAGAGCTTTTCAAACAAAGGAGTTCTTGTTTCTAGAGATTCCACAGACACTTTGTTGATATAATGGTCTGTGCTGGATGGTTCTACAACTGTATATTTATTTATCTGTGCCCTTGTAGTTGCCTGTGCTCCTTCGTTCAGTAGTATTATAGCTGATTCATTTGAAGAACCTCTATTGGAAAGTCACTTCACTAAGAAACCAGCTGTGTGTGTGACCAGGGGAAGCCACCACCAAGTGAGAACAGCGCTGGAGAGGCAGTGTTCCTTAGAAGACCTTGTCTGCCTCAGCACTCACATCCCTGACTTGGCAGGCTGATGATGGCTTCAAGCCCACCAGGTTCTACCGCAGGGGGCAAGATGATGATCTAGAAGCAATGGAGCATGCATATCCTGCGGCATCAGCTGCGTCAGGAGCGTCGACTGAAGCCCTGACATCTGCCAGACAAGTATTAAATAGAGAGAATGGGAAAAGAGAGAGCACATAGCTGGAAGGGGAGCAGGGGGACACATGTGTGCACAAACAGATAGAGGTAACAGGGAGTAGAAGGAGCAGCGATCGGAAGGAAGCTTAATGAAAGAGCATGTCTCTCTGGCCGACAACCCCTTATTTCAAAGGCTGACGGAAATAAGTCAGATTTTAGGTTCTGTTTGAATGCTGGCAAGGCACTCCATCTCCTGTGTTGCTAATCAGGCCACTGACGAGTAAAATATGTAGTGCCAGAGGTTCAGTAGAAGAGGCTAGTAGGAAAAAGGTTGCAATGTGTAGAGAAACACATTGGCTACAGAAAGTCTGGGCTCAGTCCCTTATATTTTTTTTAATTTTTTTTTGAAAAATTTCCATTTCTTATATTAGCTGCTAAATTCTGACAGGAGTTAAAATGCAATTGGCATTAAGATGTATGTCATTATTTCCTGCTGGGAATACACAGCACTCAGAAGAACGCTCCAAAACATAGCTGGGCCAACAAAACACGAGCTTTATTTTAGAAGAGCAGGGGCATTTTTCCCCCCCTCCACCTCTTGAGGCATCCTCTTTCATGGTTTTGGATTGTTGGTGGATGCTCTCTATCCTCTGGCAGCCACCACCAAATATATGAACAGGAATTGTTTTGAGGGAGAAGGGAATGTTCCTGTCAGAAAAGATGCTCACAGTCCTACTACCATACTTTCAAGAGTTTGACATAAACAATTCGGTATGTAGACTGCATGTACTCATTGGTGTCTATATAGAGAGGAAGGTGGGCACTTGTTTGCTCAACCTAAATTTATTTATTATTTTAACTTACACAAATGGATATACTATATTGCAGTGCCGTGTGCTGTGTACTAACACGCCACCTTGCAGCTTCCCTACTGCCCTGGTAAAAAAAAATCTTGCTGACACCCTTGTACTGTGCATGCTAACAAAATTAGTTACAGTAAATTTAGAATAGCCCAATGTAAGCGGGCACTGAAAGAAGTCCATTAATAATTTGTTTGTGGGAAGCTATAACATAAACTGATGTACTTGGATCAAACGTTATTGCTTGTTTGGGCTCGCCTTTACCTGGACCCCTCTCCACAGAAGACAAACAGTGTTCTGCTTTGGGTCCACACAGGGAATACAATCATCTCTGGCGTGCAGCCCGTCTCTGCAGTTCACTCCAGTAGGATGCCATGGGTGATGTTAACCAAAAGCTACTGAGAGCTCCAGCACAACTTACATGGATGCATGCTTCTATGTTGCTTCTAGCATAGTTCTGGCATAGGCTATCCCCATGAGTCTCCTCATCTTGTTTGCTGCATCTTAATTTGGTGCACTCACTTTCTTATTGGTCATCAGAAAGTCAGCACAGGCTTACTTTAAGAGCTTGACATGTCAGGGGTTAGCTCCTTGTGGGAGCAAAGTCAGATTAATGGGAAGGAATACACATTCTTCTTAAGATTGCTCCCATGTCACCTCAAATTTTCTGCATAAAAGGTGCCAACAGTAGAGGTTGCTTTGACTGGTTACAAAATATGCTTAGTATTCCAGTAAATTAATTTTCCTTCCCCCTCCATCTGCAGAGGCCTAAAAGCAAGCTCTATATAGCTGGCTAGGGGACGTGGTGGCGCTGTGGGTTAAACTGCAGAAGCCTCTGTGCTGCAGGGTCAGAAGACCAGCAGTCGTAAGATCGAATCCACGCGACGGAGTGAGCTCCCGTCGCTTGTCCCAGCTCCTGCCAACCTAGCAGTTTGAAAGCATGCAAATGCAAGTAGATAAATAGGTACCACCTCGGTGGGAAGGTAACGGCGTTCCGTGTCTAGTCGCACTGGGCACGTGACCACGGAAGATTGTCTTCGGACAAACGCTAGCTCTATGGGTTGGAAACGGAGATGAGCACCGCCCCCTAGAGTCGGACACGACTGGACTAAATGTCAAGGGGAACCTTTACCTTTACTATATAGCTGGCTGGATAGCTCTGTGGTTTCAATATTTGGCTGTAGAACTAGAGGTTGGGAGCTTGATTCCACACTGTACCTCCTACGAGTAGAGCCAACTTGTGAGGCTTTAGGCAAACTGCACAGTTCCAGGATGTCCCCAGAAAAAGTCAATGGTAAACCACTTCTGAGTACTCTCTACCTAGAAAACCCTGAAAAGGGTCACCATAAGTCAGAATTGATTTGGTAGCACATGATGATGATGATGATGCCATAAGATATGCACTTGTCTGTTCACTTTGCTTTTGGATAGGACTTATCATGATCCACCTAGCCTTTCTCAGTGCATATCCCATTAAACAGAAATGATAATGCACCAAATACCACTCAGCGAGGAATATTTAGAAGTGGTCCCCCTCTGGATTGTGTCCCAGGTTTCTTTCAATTGCTAAACTTTTAGCTTTGCAGAGTGGAGGGAGAGAAATAATAAATAAAAGGAGATAGCCCCACTTTTGCCAAGCAGTAATGAAAACACACCAATCTATATTGTAAAAGTTGGCTGGTTTTGCTTAGCTCCCTGTCTTTTACTATTTATATGGAAATATGGCATGTCTGTGTTGAGATGTGTAGCTGAGGTTTGATAGTAAATAAGTTTCAATTTAGCCAGAGTCAATAGAGCGGAGGTTTTGTGCTTTCATTTCCCAGTTTTAATAACCACTGTATGTATAAACCTGTGTATATTTCTTCTTTGAAGAAACAGCAGTGATGAGAATTAATGCAAGTGTAAGATGCTGCAGCCAGACTGCTGACTTGAACTGGTTAGAGGGAGTAATGAAATTCCTTCTTACAATCAAGTCATTGAGGGCTACTGGTCCCTTTCAGCGGCTACTGGTCCCTTTCCAGGTACAACATACAATGCCGGTTTTGACCTACAAAGCCCTCGATGACTTGAGTCCAGGTCATCTGAAAGACTTTTCTCTTTACCCTGCCACTGGTCAAGACACAAGTAGGCCTTTTTGGTGGCTGCTTCTGGAAAGGGTTGGCCTTCTCTTTGCTGTCCTTCTGCTTTTAGGCTTTTAGCCAAGTAACTGGTTACCAGGTAAAAGGACTTTAATGAGGGGATGTTGCAATGTTTAGTCTTTTCTTTTGAATGTGCATTAACATTTTTTAAAATAGTTTTTACTCAGTTATGTTATCCAACACAGAAACGAATGTTTAATACATGAAAGAGCCCAATATAGCATCTGTCTTCTAGACCAGGGGTCCCCAACCCCTGGTCCGCGGCCCCGTGTCGGTCCGTGTGCTTGCTGGAACTGGGCCGCGGAGACAGATCTCCGCCTCCCCGCCCGCATGCATGGTGGGCGTGTCGTGCTCACGCGGGGGGGGTTGTCGTGCTCACGCAGTGGCGTGTCGCGCTCGCGTGCATGCGCAGGGGTGCCCCCGCCCCCCCAACCGGTCCACGGTCTCCAAAAGGTTGGGGACCGCTGTTCTAGACCATGCTGGTCATGGATTCTGCAAAGTCTTTGATGAAATCAATCCTGGAAGTTGGTCCCTGTTTTTATTTCCTTAGTCAACCTTTAAGGAGATTTTTTTTTTTTTTTTGTGGGGGGAGGAGACTCTGCTGATACCCTGCAGTGGAGCAGTGAAAATGCAACCGGTGGTGCTCTTCAGCTTGTGTTCTGTGACCAAAACCAAAGGTAGAAAGAGGAAATGGCTTCACATAGGCTAGCAGAACTGAGAAACTGAATAGGTCAGTAGTCTGTATGAGAGCTTTTAATTTGTGATTCAAAGCAGAAGATATGCTTTTTAAAAACAGAGCTACATTTTACCCTGTGTTTGCCTTTATTTTTCTTGGATTTCAAGGAATGAATGGAAACTTGGTTTCCTTCTGTTTCTGTTGTAAAGATGGGGTTCCCACATCTGTATCTATTTGTGCTGCTTTTTGGATGTATGTTATCAGCTGCAGAGAGGAAAGAGAAGGGGAAAGCCACAAACAACAGTGTCAGGAACTCACAAAAATGTATGTTCACTGGCATTTGATTGAATACGGTAGATCTGGACCAATCTCTCCTCCATGTATTTGAGCTGATTGTTGTTGTTGTTTTTACTTTGTTGTTGCTATTTTTTGTTTAAATCATCATCACGATCATCATTATCATCATCATGCACAGGAAAAAATGCAGAAATCTAACTATGTATGAAAAACGGCATTCGGCTTAGATGGAACATTCATCCATGGTCTGTTCAACCTATTTTTCAGTTTGGATTGATATCTGTAACAAAACACAGTTGCTCTGTTGCTGTGCATGATGTGCTCCAGTGCGCGTAACCTCAGTATACTCTCAGCCAGTGGAGTGCATGAACCCAGCCCATAGTAGTCAGTCAACTGTCAGGCAGGATGACTTTCTTCACACCCTCCCCTGGAAGGTAGAAGTTGGCTTTTCCAGGGTACTGAACATATGGTTGCTTTTCTATCAGATCAGTAGGAGTTGGAAAAGGCTGCTTTCCTTTTGGGGTTGTTATGAATGACAGCTGGTGAAGCAAAACCACCCCTCAAGCCTAAACACTATCAAAACCCATGTGACCTCAACATTTTTAAAAGTGAAATTGAATGAGATAAAATAAATGCTGGATCAAAAATGCTGGTTATATCTCCTTGGTAGTAAGCAGCACGATAGGGGTTATAACTTGTCAGCATCTATTACTTGTGACTTAGAAAGAAATGAAACACAGACTGTGAGGTGGCAGCGTCTCCCTTTTTATTGCCAACAGCCAAATAAAATGGAGCCGGAATAAACAATTTCTATTGATTCTGTTGGAGGTCAAGGAAAAGAGTAGCAAATAGATTATAGAATTAGCTGCTAGATACTTGGTGCATAATCCACAACATCATCCCCTTTACAGAGAGCTTAAGTCTCCCTCCTTTGGCCTGTTTGTGAGGCAGCAGACTCACTGCTGGTACGAACTCAGCAACGCCCAGCAATAGATTAATGGTGCGTCGGTAGATGTTGCGAAATGCCAATTTTAAAAAGCAGGCTTGGCCCTGCAGCAGCCGAGTGCTTTGATTCACACTGCCTCTCTACTTTATCGTGGCTGCTAAACAGGTCAATCCTTCCTTCCCTTCTCTCTCCATGCAGTTAAAGGAATACAAAATCAGTGGTGGTGAAATCCGGAAACCTCTGAGGGTATAAATATGTCTCTTCAAAACCACCCTGTCCCATGCCTTCCCTTAACTAACTCTTCTTTAATTCCTTGTTCCTCCACCTCGAGGAAGATGGAAGTACGAAAGTGGCAAAGTAGCAAAAAGGAGAGTCTAAGCTGAGATGAATGAATTAGTACCTGCCTTTTAAGGGAAGCTTTGGGAAGGTAAAATAATGCAGGCCATGTCCTTTTTCTGTGGAAACTGGGAGCACTGGGAAGGAAACTGGTGTGGCTGTCAGTGAGATAGAAGCATTAACACAGCAGGAATTGGCATGGATGAAGGGAGGCAGTACACATTTCAGTTATCCTCAGTCACAAGTCACATGTGTTAAAAGAAAGGCAAGCCCACAAGGGTTTTTCTGTCTCCAGATCCAGTATTTAATAGGAAAACCAAAGGGGCAGAAGCCAGGCACCAATTCTAGACGGTTTCGCTGGATTTTGTTCTCCTCCAAACTGTTCTACCCGAGAGAAGCTGCTGGCCCTGACTACTAGTCCGCAGTGGTCAAAAATGTGATTCCAAACCCCACCTCACCTCCCCACCTGCTATTCAGAAGAATAAATTACCTAGACTGACTCAATGCAAGCACTTCTTTGCCATTAGGTCGAATTTGTACCTAATTCTCTGAAGTTCAGAAAGTGCTCATAATTTGGTGATTCTCTACGGCAGTGGTCCCCAACCTTGGGCCTCCAGATGTTCTTGGACTTCAACTCCCAGAAATCCTGGCCAGCAGTGGTGGTGGTGAAGGCTTCTGGGAGTTGTAGTCTAAGAACATCTGGAGGCCCAAGCTTGGGGCCCACTGCTCTACGGGAAGAAAATTCTGAAGCATAGGGAAATCCACTGAAAAGCACGAGGGCCGCCGGCCTGGTGCCTTTGGGTTCTGTCACAGCAGAGATGCCATTGGTATACTTAAGGGATTGTTCCAAGTCTTAGAAAGTCACTGGTGGAAACAGAGGGAGGGAGGCAACAGACTCAGTCTTGGGAACAAAACTAGATGTTTCATGAAATGTGGGAACTCTATTAGCACATATGATGTCAGCTGTAGTCTCAGAAGGAAATTCACTTGGTATGGACATCATAGCAGCTTGAGTGTGTGTGTGTGTGTGTGTGTGTGTGAGCGAGTGAGAGAGAGAGAGAGAGAGAGAGAGAGAGAGAGATTTGCCTATATGTTCAATGTATCATCAAGATGAGTCCAAGATAATTCTCGAAAGGTTATAGAGTAGACGTGTGTAGATTTGTGATTATGGCTTATAACTCCCAGAATTCCCCCTAAAATGCAAATCTGCATATGAATTCTTAGCAGGTGTGAAGGTGTCCGGTGCCTTTCCTCTTCAAGCTGGGCCTTTCCCTCCCCAGAGGAATCACCTGTCACCAGATGATGGCCTGCATGAAGATTGTAATAACTTGCTATATGTTCTTTATTGCCATTTTAATAATACATTTTAATATTATTAAGGTAGCCTTGTAAGAATTTATGATATAAATATGCAATTGCATTTATAAATAATTGTCGTCGTCATCATCATTATCATCATTGTGGCAGCTTTGTTGGTCCAGAGGGAGAGTGCATACAGAACCCATAGCAAAATGATGCTATCTTCCATCCTCTCAGTGTGCTTGTTGCTATATTTCTGGTTTTGTGCTAAACAGGGATGATCTTGAGGATGATTCCTTAGCAAATTCTCCTTAGGCAAAACCACCTACACTGACTTATCTAAAATTTGATAGACTGCATCATATTATAGAAAGGAAGATTATGCCTGCAGATACAATGGAGTTTTGCAAAAGTGAAAAAGGAAAAATAGATGCTTGATGCTTGCTTAAAAATAAATAAATGAAAGAAATCTCACACACTCTAGACACGTCCATTACAGAGTCGTCTGCACCTGTTCCTCTGCAATTTGGTGGCCCTTGTCCTTTCAGAAGAAGCTGCCATGCCAGCAGCTTTCATCTATAAAAAACACTACAACTATTCTCATAGTGAATTCAGATGATTTTTCCCAAGCTTTAGAAATGCAGTGCTTCTCAGAGGTTCCAAGCTGGACCAGTCTCTTAGTCAAAGTTGCAAAATGGGTTCTAAACCTTCCTTTGGTGCATCGTTCTGTTTACAATCAGTGTCTGAGTGAGAACCAGTTTGGTCTTTGATGAAAACATCCACATTCGGCATAGAAATGCAGTGGTTTTGATGGAATGTGAATAATGTATGTTGCATCTGACTACAGAGTCCGGATAGAAATACACAGTCCTGTGATGAGTACCGATGTGTTCAGTGTGGAGTGGATGAAAGAGCAGCATGATGTGGATCTGCAATCATGTTATACTCACTGTGTGCACCATAAATATCCCTTCTTGGATTAAACCAAAACTGGCCATCTTGCAGAAACTTATATGCAGTTTCCAAAAGAAACCACAATATATGTTGCTTACCGAGTACAGGCACTTTTGTTGTGAATTTTAGAATAACGGGTTCCAAATTTACTGAAGAATTTTGCAACTGCAAAGATGTCTTGGCAGTCAAACAGCAGACGTCCACTTTGCGGACAGGAATGCTTTAGGCTAGTGAACCCTGGCTCTTGAATATCTTCAGGCTCCACTGATGAATGCAGGAATATCTAAGGCTAAATCCAGTTGCTAGTCCCACCTCGCATAGGCCCTCTGAATCAACTGCTAAATTGTAGGTCAACTCTAAGGGCTCATCTACACTCTAGTGCTGTTCTTGGAGTGTTCAGGGTCATTTTGGTATATTTTTTGTTGTTGCTGATTTGAAAAGATCTTCCAGTATTGGCACCCACACTTGGGCAGGGTATTTGTTGCTGCATGCACTGGGTTGTCCCAGTACCGCCTGTCCATTACATCGAGAATTGCTCACTGAGATCTAACTCCCGGCATAGACTGCCATCCTCTTTGTCTTGTCCTCTCTGGCCTGCCTCCTTCATCCGATCTTCCCTTCCCTCCTTGTTTTACCCACTCATCCTTCTCAGACCTTCATGTTTTAGCCACAACGCTTTCTCATTTTATTTTTTTATTTTTATCTTCCCTTTTTGTGCTATGGCAGAAAAGTGGTAACATTAACAAAAAGCAGAACCCAGAAACAGCTGATATGTTCTCTTCACTCTCTGCTCCCTTTCCTTCTACTCACAGTTCTCAAACCTTCATGTTTTGGCCACAATGCTTTCTAATTTTAATTAGTAATATATTCATTTTGTTTAGTTTTCACTTTGGCGCTGTGGTGGAAAGGTGATAAAAGAGTAAAAAATTAAAAAGCAAAACCTGGGAACAGCTGCCATCTTCTCTACCTCTGCACATCGGCTTCACTCTCTTCTCCCCTCGATCCTTCTTTAACCTATCTGCCGTTCTCAAACCCTCTCACTTTCTCCCCCCGCCCCGCAATGTGTTCTAAATTTATTTATTTTATTTTTAGCATTCTGTGTTATGGTGCAAAAGCAATAGCATTAATTGTTTTTTTAAACACCAAATCATGGAGGTGGGGAGACTGATCAGCTTAAATACACCCATGAAGAAACGTAATCAAATGACCCACATGCCCATAAAAGGGTATGAATAAGCATGCATTAGCATAGTGTTGGGGCCCACAGTAGCAGATTCTGCACTGGAACAAAGCAGAACACAAATACACACCTTCCCTTGGATGGTCTCCCCTCCCGAAAGCAAGGTTTTCATTGATATTGTTTTCAGCCCTGCATTGTGTGGACACTGGGGCGCAGTACCAGCATTACAGGTATACGGAAAGTAGCAGTTGGAATTAGCCCCTAGTCTGAAGGAGTAACTGTTGCAGTTCCTGGCTGCGAACATGTCAGGATCACAGGGGGTGGCCATTGCGTCTGCGTGCAGTGAAGGGCAGACTTAGATGATGATGCTGGAGGAATGAAAACTCCTGCTGATCTGTTTAAAATTATTATTTTTAGTTTCCTTTGCACATTACTGTCTATGAACCTGTGAGTGGTTGACACAGTGCAGGAAGGTAAGGTAGCTAGGTCAGTGGTGGGTGGTGATGAATGACAGCCATTATCATTGTGAAGCCTGGACAGCAAAGAGCTCTGTTATACTGGATGAAGTCGGAGGTGTTCTCAGTTTCCCTCCAGACTCCATCCTGTGCTTAAAGTATCTGTAGAACGTGTCACCCAAGCAGGTAGAAGGCATTTATAGGACTGGTCTGTCAAAACCAATGTTGTCGTAATGGTGACAAGAGGTTCTCCCCCCCTCCCCCCATTACTCCTGTAGAGGTGATTTCTTTTTCTTCCTGTGGAATACAGCTAATCGGGTGCAAGTAATGGATGATTTCCTGAGGGGAGAAATTGGAGTCTTTTAATGACTGGAACTTCCAGTTTTAGTCATGCTAGCTCTCGTTTCAGCAATTTCAGTCATAAGATAATTTGTCTCCTGAACCACATTTCCATTAATGGCTGATGCATGCTAAAATTAAGTTGGGTCACTGTGTATTCCCATAGATGAGGCATAGCTTTTTGCCTTAAACTATGGGTGTATGGTGATGGTAGCTTAGTCACAAGTTATAATTTTTGAACCTCAGTTTCGTATCTATGAAGTACAACCAAGTGCCAAGTAGGTCACAGGATTGAAATGCCTACAAGCTTTATTGAATTAATGTTGCCAGCTGCACCCCCCCCCCCTCGTAAGATCAATTTTAGAGGGCTAGGAAAAGATGGCAGTGCAAATCAACTATCTACAGCAGGCCCTGTTACATCTACAGTTTTCCAGAGTCCAAAAATAGCCTGATTCCTCTACATTTTCAAATTCTTTTAAGGGGGCTAAGTTTAAATTTTATGCTAGATTTCTGTTTCCTCATTCCTGACATCTAATGCATTTCAAGTGTGCATTGTCCCTTTTAACAATGTTGGAAACTGGAATGGGCCTCCTTGCTGAGTCTTAGGAACACAGAAGCAGAAGAAGCTGCCTTGTGGTGAGTTGGTCTGTCTAGCCCCATATTGTCAACACTGCCTGACAGCAATGGCTGTCCATGGTTTTTGGCAAGGACCTTTTCTAGCCCTACCTGGAGACACTGGGAAATTGAACCTTGGACCTTCTGCAAGCAAGGCATGGCATGTTGTCTGCCACTGACCTACAACCCCTTTGATGGTCTACAACTCTAACCAGGCCTGTTTCATATGCAGTCAGGTTTTACATCCAGACTGTGTTGGGCAAACTTCTGTGAGATACACAAAACACACATATCAATTTGCACAAAATACATGCACATTCACACATGTATGCATTAATTCTTCCTCTTTTCCTCTAAATAACATACCCATTACCAAGATCCTTCTATTCCATGCTTCAGCTAGGCTTAAGAAAAAGGTAACTGGTTTGTTGGTTGGTTCATATCTTGGCTTCTTCTTCGTGGCCTCTGTGAATGCACACTAATGGGTTAAATCTGCGCATGCGCAGAGGCCTCGGAATATTCTAGAGCAAAAGTAACCGTTTAGGACCTTCCCCCAAGCCCTCATGGTTCGCCCGCCCTAACGGTTACCCCAGTTCCTTTTTTTCCGCTGCTGCAGCAGGTCTCATTATCTGGAGCTCTTCGCGCGGAAAGCGGAACGCTTTTATCTGTGCCTTTCGCTTCGCTACCGTTCGTATTGTTTTTCCCTGTTAATATATATAAAAAAAGCCTTGTTTCAACCGTTTAGCCTTTCCACGTTTTCCCCTCCCCCTTCCCTGCCCCCTTTCCGGCCTTTTATGGCACCGAAGGTCTCCTTTAAGAGCTGCGCTTCTTGTCAAAAGAAGATCCCGTCTACTGACGGACACCAGCTCTGTCTTCTCTGTCTGGGCGATACTCATATCCCACAATCTTGCCGCCATTGTAAGAACTTTACCAGACAGGCGCTAAAACTTAGAGATCTTCGTCTCCGTGCTGCTCTGTGGGAAAAGTCCCTTCAACCGCCCGGAATGGACACTAAATCCACTCCATCGACCACTGAGATGCCCATCTTATCTCCAAAGGCTAAACCACCTAAATCAAAGATTACTGTTGTTTCTACCAAACCAAAGACCAAACCGTCAGCCTCAAAGTCTAAAAAACCACTCTCTCCTACTGTTCAACAGTCGGCGCCACAACAACCATCTCTTCGAGCCCCAGTGCTCGTCGACTCTGCCATGGAGAACTCACCTCCCATTCGGGCGGCACAGTCTCCCCTCCTACTCCAAGTACATACTGAACCGGCTCCATCTGAAGGGACATCCCGAGAGTCCTCGGTACCCTTAAGCCCCGGATCACCCCCGCCGTCAGCTTCTGAACAGGGATCGGCTTCCCTGGTGCCGGATCCATCGCCAGCCAAAAAGAAAAAGGCGAAAACCAAGCATACCGTGCCGGATGTAGGAGATTCCCGGTCCTCGAAACATTCGGGACCGAAGGTCTCCAAGGTGACTGGGGTTCGAAAGCATCACCCCAAACATAAGAAATCCCGAGCACGCTCTGAGGATTGGCCGCCGTTTCTGTACACCAGGAAACAGATTGGTCGCTGGCGCAAGCAGATGGAGAAGATGTATGATCCCCGTTTTCTTTACGGGTTCGACTCCTCAAATTCGGAGGCGTCTTCTACGTCCTCCGATACCAGCTCATCAGACGATGACTCGCGCCAAGCGGACTATGTTCCTCCCGGTACCGAGCGCAAACGACACCGACAACATCGTCCTGCTCCGGTACCAACACCACCGAAAAAGAAGCCGAAATCGATACCTGTGGCGCCTAAGCGCCCTAAGCCTGATACCGCTTCCGGACTCTCGAAGCAGCGGGACCGTGAGTTGCCTACTCACGGTACCGAACCTTCCGGTACCGTATCCCGACATCGGCGGCGGGACCCTCCCGTCGACACCGGGAAACTTAAGAAACCCGAAAAACGGCACCGACACCGTTCTCACTCTTCGGATTCGAGTTCCTCCATTATATCCGATACCCACGGTACCGTCCACAATAGCAAACGCAGGAAAATGATACCTTCTAACATCCCGCAACCAGCTCAATCCACATACTATCCTAGAGACGATTTTCAGTCTCCCTTCGACTCCTCTGATACTCCTTCTGAGTCGGATTCGTCAGGTCCGCCATCCCATGAATCCCCCCCTAACGCTAATACACCGGATTCTGAGATCGACGACAATAATCCGACCTCTCCAGCTGCTGACTTTGCTTCATATTCGGACATGATTCGCCGTATAGCTAATGCCTTGGACCTATCAGTGCGCCAACCACCTCAGATAGCCACTGACAAGGTATATGAAGACATAGATGAAGACCAAAACCCCCCTTTGCGTATGGCTTTTATCCCATCGCTACTTCGCCTCACGAAACAATCTTGGGACAAGCCATGCTCTCTGTTCCAAATGTCCCGTAGGGTTGAAAACCTCTACAAGATCCAAGGAACCGAACTGGATTTTTTGACCAAACATCCTCCTCCCAACTCGCTGGTAGTTGACGTCACGCAAACTAGATCCAGAGCCAGCTCCAACGCTGCGCCTACCAACAAAGAAGGCAGGAGGATGGACATTCTGGGCCGTCGCGCTTATTCATTTGCCTCTTTCACACTTAGAGCCGCAAACTATATGGCCGCGATGGGCGCGTACCACAAACATCTCTGGAACCGTGCCCTTCCATCTCTGCAAGCGGCCCCGGCTGAGCTTAAACCCAGAGGCTTGTCGTTACATCAAGAAGCTATGGCTCTAGCCAGACAAGAACGAGTGACGGCCAGACACATCATAGAGGCAGCCTCTCGAAGCTTAATGACCGGAATAGCCATCCGACGCCATGCATGGCTCCGTTCCGCCAATATCAATGAGGACTCAAAGACCAGAATATTGGACTTACCCTTCGATGGTACCGGTCTGTTCGATCCTAAGACGGACGAAATTCTGGAAGGGCTGCAGAAAGCAAAAAAGACAGCACGAGCTTACTCTTCACAGCCGTTCTATAAGCAAAGATTCCCTTGGAAACGTCAACCATCCTACCAATCATCTTACCAACCTTACAAGCAGTATCAAAATAAACAAAATTCTATCCTTCGCAATATACTTATCCGGCTCGACAGCAGGATCAGCGCCGCCGCCCTCGCCAACCCTTCAGGAAACCTGATCGGAAGGCCAAGCAGGGCTTTTGACTTCAACATCTCGCCCACCTTTGGCTTGTCTACACGTTATTCCACCCGTCTAGCACCCTTTCTTCAAAATTGGCTTCTTATTACTACCGACAAATGGGTACTCACCATAGTCGCCCGGGGCTACGCCATAGAGTTCCTCGAACTCCCTCCTCCACGAGTCGTCTTTACTCCCCCTTCCGCCGCTCTAAGGAAGGAAATCAAAATACTTCTTCAAAAATCCGCCATTTTCCAGGTTTCTCCAGACCCCCTGGACCCAGGTTTCTTCTCCCGATACTTTTTGGTTCCAAAAAAGGACGACTCTTTCCGCCCCATCCTGGACCTCCGGGACTTAAACCTTTTCATCACTTACCGGCGCTTCCGGATGATTACCTTAGAACGTATCCTCCCGCTACTTCATCGCGGAGACTGGTTCGTCGTTATCGACCTCAGCGACGCCTACTTTCACATTTCCATCAGACCAGAGCATCGAAAATACTTACGTTTTTCTCTTGGCTCCGCCTGTTTCGAGTTTGCGGCCCTACCTTTCGGACTGTCCACGGCCCCGCGGGTCTTTACAAAATGCATGGCACCCGTCGCGGCGTTCCTCCGCACAAGGGGCATCGCGGTGTACCCGTACATCGACGATTGGCTCCTCGTAGCCCCCTCAAAACATCTGGCAGAACGACACACCAACACTACTCTGTCACTCCTGAGGAGTCTTGGCCTTCAGGTGAACTACAAGAAGTCAATGTTGACCCCCTCTCAGGTGGCAAACTACATAGGCGCAGTCCTCGACACAGGAAGAGCAAGGGCCTTTCTGCCGCAGGACCGTGCAATCAAGATAGGCGCCCTCATCAAACACTTCACGCCGCTACGATCTGTTACGGCTCATCAAGCTCAAAGGCTCCTGGGCCTCATGGCTTCCACCACGTCCGTCATACCGCATGCCAGACTGAAGATGAGGTCGCTTCAGGCCTGGTTTCTCTCCCTCTTCAATCCCATGGTAGATTCTCCCAGGATGCGTCTCCAAGTCTCCATCGAGCTCGCGCACCAACTCCATTGGTGGACCAACCCTTACAACCTCTTCATGGGTCGCCCTTTCGCCCCACTCACACTGACTTCACGGGTCACCACCGACGCGAGCCCAATGGGTTGGGGCGCTCATTGCGATGGCCTTCAAGTCCACGCTCGATGGTCTCAATGGAAACAACGACTACACATCAACAACCTGGAGTTGCTGGCGATCTTCAAAGCCTGCCGATCCTTTCTCCCCATCATCTCAGGCACGGCAGTACAGATTGTCACAGACAACACCACAGCTGCCTTCTACATAAACAAACAGGGGGGCACTCACTCCCCCCCTCTGTTGTATCTGACCGTACAGTTTTGGGAGTGGTGCCTGGAAAACCACATTTTCCCTTCGGCGATTTACATTTCCACCCACGAAAATGTCTGGGCGGACCGCCTCAGCAGGACGAGTGCAACCATGCACGAGTGGACACTAGATCAGGAGGTGTTCCTTCAGATCTGCAGGAAGTGGGGTTCTCCAACAGTGGATGCTTTCGCCAATCAGGACAATGCCAAGTGTGCGATCTACTTCTCCAGAGCAGGTCGGGGAGCAGGATCCCACGGCGACGCTCTCATGGTCCCGTGGAACAATCATCTGTTCTACATGTTTCCACCTTTTCCTCTACTACTCCGGACCCTTGTCAAAATGCAACAGGACAATGCAGATGTAGTGCTGGTGGCACCCAGCTGGCCCCGCCAGCCGTGGTTCACGATGCTGACGACAATGGCGGTGGACTCCATGAGGCTTCCGTCTCTCCCACGCCTCCTCTCTCAACACGACGGAGCCACGTACCATCCGGATATCCTCTCCCTGCACCTCACTGCGTGGAGAATCATTCCACAGTGACTACCGTCATCTCTCACTGCTGGAAACCTTCCACTAAGACCCTATATAGCAACAAGTGGATCGCCTTCCAAAAGTATACTGCTCCACGAAACTTACCTGTCTCGCCGACCTCTTTGGAGGCTGTTCTAGAATTTCTGTCTTACCTGTTCGATAAGAATTTGGCACTCTCTACCCTGAAAGTTTACCTCTCAGCGATTATTGCCCATCAACCTCCTGACTCGGAGGGCGCCCTCCTCTTTAGACACCCTACAGTAAAGAGGTTCTTGCGTGGAGTGTCCCACCTTCACCCTCCACGAATAACGCCTGTTCCCCAATGGTCTTTACATACTGTCCTCAATTGCCTGACACGTCCTCCATTTGAGCCACTCGCCACGGCGTCAGAGCATTTGCTCACCTTCAAGGTTCTCTTCTTGGTGGCAATAACATCGGCCAGGAGGGCTTCTGAGCTCGCCGCACTGCGGGTCGACCCACCTTTCCTTCAATTCTTCTTGGATAAGGTGACGTTGTACCCAGATGTTTCCTTTCTCCCTAAGGTCTGCTCTGGTTTTCATGTGCGTCAGCCCATTATACTGCCGACTTTTTCCCCTCAACCGTCTACTCCTGTTGAGAAGACCTTACACCTGCTTGACGTTCGCAGGGCGTTATCCTTCTATGTCCAGCGGACTGCATCGTTTCGACAGTCCAAACGACTCTTTATTTCAACACATTTGCCTCACAAGGGTCATCAAGTGTCTTCACAAACCATTTCAAAGTGGATTGTACAGACTATACGCCTGGCTTATGAACTAGCACATAAGCCTCTTCCGGATACGGTCAAGGCCCATTCAACCAGGGCTGTGGCCACCTCTACTGCATTTCTACGAGGTGTACCACTTCAAGATGTCTGCAAGGCTGCGACTTGGTCCACGCCTTCCACATTTGTGTCCCATTACCGGTTGGACGTTCGTGCAAAGGAGGATGCTAGATTTGGACGTGCGGTTCTTGCTGCTGTGCTGCCTTGACGTCCCTCCACCTTTCAAAGGTAAGCTTGTTAATCACCCATTAGTGTGCAGTCACAGAGGCCACGAAGAAGAAAGAGAGGTTACTTACCTGTAACTTTGGTTCTTCGAGTAGTCCTCTGTGAATTCACACTTCCCGCCCGTCCTCCCCTCTTTCCGTCACGTCTGTCTCTCCTTGGAGCAGCAGCGGAATTTGGGAACTGAGGTAACTGTTAGGGCGGGCGGACCATGAGGGCTTGGGGGAAGGTCCTAAATGGTTACTTTTGCTCTAGAATATTCCGAGGCCTCTGCGCATGCGCAGATTTAACCCATTAGTGTGAATTCACAGAGGACCACTCGAAGAACCAAAGTTACAGGTAAGTAACCGCTCTTTCCTCAAGGTGGCTCACCTTGCTGATGGAGTTACACCAGCATAAATGTTTAACCGGATGATGGCCACCAATTAAAATGCATCTGTGAAGAAAACAAAATGGTAGTTAAAACATCCCTTTCTTCAGCAACCAATCAATTGCCCACACAGCCAACCAAAGTCCATTTTTGCCTGTCAAGAGCAAGAAGGATTTGACTAGTATAGGTTCAGTCTCAGCTGGGATGTTGCTCCACAGATTATCCCCCCTCTTTAATAAAACTTTGGAAGGAGCCTCCTACTGAAGCTAGTAGAAGGCTTTTCTCCAACCTTGTTGCTGTAGGGGGGAATGGGGCATGAAGGGGAGGCTGTGGCTGCATGGAAAGGCAGAGTGCTCCCCAGGCGCTCCACCCATGAAACAGAGACTGTAGTGCGATCCAGCCAAGATTTCTTATAATGAGCAAACCAGGTGGCTGTCCTATTGTAAATACTGAATGAGAAAGTAGACCCCACCAGAGTATTCAAGAATCCAGGCCAATGACCTCTTCTTTGCCTTCAAGAAAGAGGTACAAATATTCATCCCCATCCCTCAACCACCACTGCTATCAAGCCAAAAGTTCAGGGAGCCAAGATCTAAGAACAAAGGAAGATGATTCCTTTATTAGACTATTAAAACATTGAACACAGTTTCCCCTGGTTTTTTGTTAAATGGCCCAATATGGTATTACATATCCAAATTCTTAAATACAGAGACTGATGTTGGTGGAGATGAACTAGAGTGTAATGGCTTGTTGGTCTGTCAAAGAGAGACTTCTACTACACTAGAATTATTTTTTTTTACAAGAATCAAGTAACAATACATCAGCTTGGGTGGGTGGGAGGGTGGGGAGAAACTTACTATTTTTCCATTAAAGCATCTAGTTGTTACAGGACTGACATACCAGGAATATTTTGTTGTAATAGTCTTGGAAATAAAAACAAGCCATCCATGCTATGAACGACAGTAAAATATTGTATGATTACAATGTAAATGTCAGAGGGCATGGTTTGATGCCTGCAAATAATTCAGACTTGGTAGAAGGAGAATCTCAATCTCCTCTCTCTCTCTCTCTCTCTCTCTCTCTCTCTCTCTCTCACACACACACACACACACACACACACACACACAGAGATTTCTTCAAGTTTTTCGGTTTTTGTGGTCCTGCTTCTTTTCCCTGCCTTTTCCCATTATTCATATATAGTTATTTTTCATTTACCTGTTGCATTGCGGTAGAACCCAATAGCTGAAGCTCCCTGGGTGGTTCACAGAATAACCCAACAGAGTCTCATGATTGTGTGAATGCTTTGCATGCAGATGATCCTACATTAAAACCCTGTCATCTCCACTTAAGAGAGCCACAAATACTACAACTTCCATCAGCCTTAGTCAACCATAGCTGCTAATGAAGCATGATGAGAATCACAGTCCAGAAGCATCTGGAGGGCCACAGTCTCTCACGCCTGAGACACCAGGTGATGAGTAACACTGTTAACTGCCTAAGGGCCTGGGGAGCTGCTGCCAGACAGAGCAGAGAGTACTGGGCTTAGACAAATTAATAATCTGGTGCAGTACAAAACAGATCCCTGAACTGCCAAGGAGCATGGGAAGTGCTCATGTACATATGTGAAACCAAAAGTCCCTGTAGAATGACACAGGTTTCCTTTTTACTCATTATGATGATGCTCATCTAAATAGACTGCTCATGGGAGCTGATAAATCTACAGACAAATGGAGACTGGAAAGAAAGAGTGATAGCAAAGAATTAAAGAAGGCCAAGAAGTGATGGTACAATCTGCAAAAGTTTTAGCTGCAGCAATTAAAATAAAGTTGAATATTATTTAAAACTATAATTCTTTGCAGATTTCCCTGTTTAATTTTCCTGAGTATGTATGCATATTTGATGGTTATGCACTTATCTTCTTGATTTTAATATGTTGGTCTTATATAACAGTAACATTTTATGTACTACCTGTAAAGACATATGAGAAATGCAAATAAAGAATATACTGTACAGCCACTACAGCTGACCTGCACTTCCATTTTTTGGGGGTGCATCCAAGTAACATCAACAAAGGAGACATTGCACATCTTCCTGCAGCTCGTGCAGCATATGGCAGGGGCAATGGGCATTTTCATCCTTTGCTAGTTATCTGGAAGCAGAAAAAGAAGCAATACATCTCACACTACTTTTGTACTACTTTTGGTAATGGCACTCAAAGAAAGGAGTGATCTCTGTCCTCTCATCGATGGAAATAAGTCTCGGAAAGGCTGTGAGGGTTCTTTACCTGTTTCTGATGGATTCCACTCTGGCTCCTTCTTCAGGTCAAGTAATGAGGGCACATTAGTTGGATTCAAACCTTCAACATTTATTTCTGGTAATTCTAAGAAACTTTGAACATTATCAAGAATGGAAGCTTTCTCTTCCTCACACAACGGTGCAAGGAAGGGATTGAGTACTTGGTCCATAAATGGATTTCTAACAGTAAAGTCCAATGGTTGGGTCCCACATCATGGAAAAAGTCCATCAGTGGTGAACCTGGTGAAAGTGACAACAGGGGCATCCTGGTCTCTCCAAATAGGATTTCCTGGTTGCGGTGATTCCCAGTTCCTGGTATTCCCGCGACCCGGGCTCTGGCATCTCAAAATCTCCTTGTACTTCTGCTATCACTTCCTTTCTTCTCTCTCTCTCTCTCTCTCTCTCTCTCTCTCTCTCTCTCTCTTTTGGCTCTTTCCTCCCTAATCTTTCTTCCCCACTCTTGGGCTTCCTTCTCTCCCCAATAAGACAGTCTTGCCAGCACTGTGTCATTCTGTCTGCCTCCTCTTTTGGTACCATGAGCTTTTCCCATTTATGAGTCCATGGGTTTTCAAGCCAAATCCATTGACTTTTGTATCCACTTCTCTCACCTGCACCACCTCCTTCTTTGACCCACCCCCCTTATGTATCTCTTCTTGTACTCCCACCTTTTCTCACAGGGTACTTACCACCCCCACTGTCTTTCCTGCCTCTTCTTTCTCCCTCTTTGGTTCCTCTCTCTCACCAGTAGGGGTCATCACCCTTCTCTCCATTTTAGGCTCGTCCGGTGTAGGGTCCATACTTTTCTATGGGAGAATGGACAGCAGTCAGGCAGGAAAGCTGTCACGCCTGCCCCTCATCTCAAAATTTAAACAAGCACTCTGCAGTGCTTCTTAATGTATTTAGAATTTATCACCCATTCTTTCCAAATTACAGCAGCTTCTTAAGATTAATGAAGTTGACTGTTTCTTTCTTTGTCAATCACAAGCTTAGCTGTAGTTTAGGCCCTTTAAAAATTATGGAGTTATTTAAGTCATGAGGCAAAGGATGGAATGAGCTTATGCTGTAGAGCTATTTTTCTTTTCAGAGACGTTCAGCAGGCACATGTCTTTGGCTGCATACTCAACAGATTGCCATTGCTCTACTTCGGATGGATTTCTTCTCTGTAAATTAGGCTGAATAGAGAGCAGAGAGGTTTTTACCTTCCTTCATAGCGTACTACTAATTTTATTTGCCTGGACCTGTCATTCTGGTAGCAAATGAAAACATAACTCTTTGTGCAAGCACTACAACAGGTGGATTTCTGAACTGCAGCCAGCATTGCCATCTCAGAAATGGAGATGTATCATTTCTCCATCCTGGTATGCATTACTAGGTGTAATGCAATATCTGCACACCTGCCAGTGGCTTGTTTCCTCATCTCCGTTCAGCTGCAAACCTCCTGGATGGCCATGGCAACATCTGGCCATGGAACCATGGGAAATGGGTGAGCTGCCAGAGGAGGGCTAATTTTGTGCCTATCTACAAAAAGGACAAAAAGGCTGAAACTGGGAACTACAGACCAGTCAGCCTGACATAAGTCTCAGGGAAAATTCTGGAACAGACTATAAAGCAGTCACTATGCAAATATCTAGAAAACAGCAGTAATAACTAGAAGTCAACATAGATTTATCAAGGACAAATCCTGCCAGACTAATCTGATCTCATTTTTTTATCGAGTAGCCTCCCTGATAGACAAAGGGAATGCTGTAGACATAGTATATGTTGACTTCAGCAAAGCTTTTGACAAAATGCCCCATGATATTCTGATTAGCAAGTGAACTAGGGGTGGGTGGGATAGAACAACTATCAGGTAGATACATAGTTGGCTACAGAATCATACTCGGAGGGTGATGACTAATGGCTCATTCTGAAACATGGAGTGGGTAACAAGTGGGGTACCCCAGGGCTCATTCCTAGGCCCAGTGGTATTCAATATTTTTATTAATGACCTGGATAAGGGGATACAGGGAATTATAATCAAATTTACAGATGACACAAAATTGGGTGGAATAGCTGACACCCTGGAAGACAGAAACAGAATTCAAAATGATCTAGATAGGTTTGAGCACTGGGCTGAAAACAACAAAATGAAATTCAACAGGGATAAGTGCAAAGTACTGCACCTAGGAAAAAGAAACAAAACACACAGTTACAAGATGGGGGATACCTGGTTCAGCAATACTACAAGCAAGAAGGATCTTGGAATTGTTGTAGATCACAAGCTGAATATGAGCCAACAGTGTGATGTGGCTACAAAAAAAGGCAAACACTATTTGAGACTGCATTAACAGAAGTATAGTCTCCAAATCCCGTGAGGTACTCATTCCCCTCTATTCAGCACTGGTTAGGCCTCATCTTGAGTATTGTGTCTGGTTCTGGACACCACACTTCAAGAAGGATGCCAACAAATAGGAACAAGTTCAGAGGAGGGCAACAAGGATGATCAAGGGGCTGGGAACCAAGCCTTATGAGGAAAGACTGAAGGAATTGGGCATGTTTAGCCTTGAGAAAAGAAGACTGAGGGGATATATTATAGCACTTTTGAAATACCTGAAAGGCTGGCATACACAGGAGGGGCAGTATCTGTCCTTGATCATCCCAGAGGGCAGGACACTCAACAATGGGCTCGAGTTATAGGAAGCTAGTTTTTAGTTGAATATCAGGAAAAACTTCCTGTTAGAGCAGTAAGACAGTGGAACCAGTTATCTCGAGAGGTGGTGAATGCTCCAACACTGGAGGCATTCAAGAGAAATTTAGACAGCCACCTGGCAGATATCCTTTGATTTGTATTCCTGCACTGAGCAGAGGATTAGACTTGATGACCTAACAGCCCCCCTTCCCACTTTATGATTCTATGATTCTGTGGTCAAATATTTGGACTTCTCTGCATCTGCTCCCTTCTCTAATTTTCGCACAACCATGGTTGATGATGACTTCCAGATAATCTGAAAGGCAGCTCACTTTTATGGAATCTTAGTTGGTCCTGATAAATGTATTACCTGCCTGTGAATTTTGGTTTCATTTCACATAACTGTGGTGGTTTACATAGGCAGGGATGGGTACAGCCCAGGAGAACAAGTGAAGAAGAGCGGTATGCATGTGGAATTGTGACAGATTTGCCTAGAGGAAGAGCCTATTTGTTTTAGATAGTGCAATGGTGCAACTAGCCTATCCTCTATTTCAGTTACGGAGAGGGGGAAATGTGTGACCCTCCAGGAGTTATTGAGCTACACCTCCCATCAAGCTTAGTCCAGGTAGGAGTGGTGGGTGGTGGGAGTCGCAGCTGAACAACAGTCTTTTAAAATTATTATTATTATTATTGGTTGCATTTGTATCTCACCGTTTCTCCAAAGAGCCCAAGGTGGCTTACTTTGCTCTTCCCCTCCATGCAGTCCTCAGAACAGGCTGAGAAGCTGTGACTGACCCAGGGTCAGCCACTGGATTTTATAGCTCATAGCCCAGCTGGCTGCATAAAGTTTGTTATCTCCACATAGAAGCTTGATATGTAGTAATACAGATCGTTTCCATACTTGCTATTTAATTAGATTGGCACTTCTCTTTTTCCCTGGAGAAGATGTCACATATTTCACTAAGCATTGTGCTCAGGAATCATCTTCATCCACCTTTGCTTTCATCTGATTATTCCTAATTACTTAGCTCTGTGCCCCTTTGCAGCTTCCTAAGTAGTTCCCCCAAACCTCTGTGTTTTTATGTCACATCTCCCTAGATACTGTGAAGTGATTGATTATGGTCATTATTTTAAAGTACCATATGAAAATCTCTACCCTATTCATTAATTGTCTTGAAATGTGCCAGCCTTTTGGGGAGGAAAACACAAAACCCTGTCATTCTTCAGAAGACTCCAATTAATTTCAAGCTTCTTTAAAAAAAAAACACTTGTGCTCTCTTGCTTGCTCTTGTTTATTATCAAGACTCATTTGAGCGTTTCCCCTTCTACCCTTACTTAATTAGTGCTGTCCTCTGAGATGCTTACTTTGGTTTTTGATTTCTCCATTACTGGCTCCTGTATTTCAAAACAAGAGTGCTTTTTGCTAACTAACTAGTGTTTGATCAGACACCTATTGTGTACAGAGATGAGGATGTTCATGGTCTTCAGCCCTTTAAGCTCTCAGGAGAGATCTCTCTGGGCCCATAGGGTGGTCAGAGCTCAGAAATGTGAATGGATGGGTTGTTTGGGTCAACAAAGCAATGTATCTCAGACTCAGGGAAAGTGTGACCTCCTGATGTGGGACAGCAACTCCATCAGCCTGAGCCATCCTGGTCAGGACAAACAGATGCTGGGAACAACAGGTAAACAGCATCTGGAGATCTGTGTCTTTCATCAATTAGGAAAGTCACCGGATGTGATTTTTAGGGAGGCCTGGACTCTGAAATGTTTAAAACAGCAATTAGTAAATTCTCACAGGACTTTTGGCAATCTGGTCTGGGATTGCCTTGGTTCCAACTGGCACACTCCTTTCTTATGGCTTTTAAAGTTTTTCCAGTTCTAAAATGTGACCTGTGAATGAGCCAAAGCCATGAGGAATCACATGTATCATAAAGAAAATGCAGGAAGCCAGGAGTGGCTACAGTTCTCTGTCAACTGTGCACTTCTTAGTTATAAACTCAAGCTAGTTCTCATGTATATGTTGGACACACAACTTAGACTTGGTTCATGGAGCCAGGAACCATTTTTACAAACAGTGTGTGTGCCACTGAGAACCACCATATGGGGATTCAACTGGACTCATGTTTGGCCCAGAGATTCACCATAGAGTTAAATCGTTACTTTCTGAACTGCTTATTTGCTTGGAGTGTCTGTATCCAAAAAGTAACATTTCCAAGACCTGGACTCGCCCTCCTTCACAGCTGGTCAGAAACCTTGGAAATGGCTTGTCTTTACCACATGATTTATGGGTACACACATCATTGCCTCCCTGCAAGGATTTTTCTGTGTTCACATTATAAGCTTTCAAGTTTTCATCACACAGCTCCCAGTAGTCTCTTATTGCACTTGCATAACCAGGTAGACTGTGCATATAAACCTGAGGCTTGAATATTATATTCCAAGTGTGTGAAGACATTTATTCTAATCCATCAAAGACCTTCCAGGTAGAGGGGAGGGAGAGAAATAGAGAAAGAGCACATTTATGTATATGTGTTTAGTTGAAAAGTTCATCCTAAAAGAAATCTGTAAATCTTAGAGGTCTCAAAAGACATTTCTTCTTTCTATTTTCTTATGCTAAAACATACTAACATGGATACGTCTTTGTAACTTGCAACAGCAATGTACTGTCATGAAGGGTCTTAGCACAATGCTGTTTTGTGTGTTCTTTTATATGCACTTCTACTACATGCAGTGCTTGGTTTGCACATTGGTTGAAATTTGACAGAAGGCAGACACTAGCCGCCATCTTAAATTTCCCATGATGCATTGTTCCACAGCATTGTGTGAAACTGAAAATCGTATTTTGCAGGCCAGTGGTACTGTGGGTGGACTGTTGGCTCAAGGCTCAGACAAGATGGATTCAAATCTCTGCTCAGCGATGGAAACTCACTGTTATGGGGTGGGATGGAGTGGGGATGCTAATGGTAAACCACGCCTTGAACCTCTGACATGCTTTGAAAACCCTATTAGGTTTCCATACATTGCAAGTGACTTGATGGAAAATAACAAGCCCATGTAGGCATGAGTTCTGATGGTTCTGACCCTGCCATCCTGGCACGGTCCTGACAGATGGCCCAATGTCCTGATACTTGCCCAACGACAATATTTTTACTGCTGGCCAATGTTATTCTAGAAATAATACAGCTGTGCAAGTAAGGGAGACAGTGGATGAAATGGAAACCTGGAGCGTGCTTCTAGTTCTGTAGCCTCTCTTCAACAGTTGCCGTTTTAGCTGATAGCTCTGAAACAATGGGCAGAGGGAAATACGTGCTTCTGCCCTGCTGAACTTGAGGTTGATTGCCCCTTTATGAGCTGACTGTGAACTCAATTTGAAATTCCACATGCATCCAGAAACATCTGTAAAATGAGTACCCAACTCACTGGGGGCCAGAGTGTCCCTTGCGTAATTACACTGAAAACCTCCCAGAGAGTGCTCTAAGCACTATGGGGCAGTATATAAGTATACAACAACAACAACAACAGCAGATATATACATATATATATATATCAGAAGTAGCAGCGTATTTTCCAAAAGAGACAATAATAGCTGTATTCAAGATTTGTCGTCTATCATGTTATCTTCTGTAAATCCTTGAGGAAAAAGAAAGAGAAGTTTTTCCTTTGGGGGGAAAAACTCCTGAGGGGGAAGAGGAAGAAGATGAATCCATGCAAGAGAATGGCTTCTTAAAGTGTCTGCTGGAACTGGCAAGTGATAACATTGTCAGTTGTATTTTCTGATTGCAAAATACTATTTATGTGACTGCAGGATGGAAATCAGCATTTTCTTGCACATCACCAATAGCAGTGGAATCTGCTTGGTCGAATTGTTACTGTTATTGTTGTTATTTTATTTTTTTATTTTTCCTGATCTGTATGACCTGGAAATGGATGCAGATTGAGCACATTTTGCATGCAGAA
Source organism: Intellagama lesueurii (assembly GCA_037013535.1). Classification (NCBI taxonomy): domain Eukaryota; kingdom Metazoa; phylum Chordata; class Lepidosauria; order Squamata; family Agamidae; genus Intellagama; species Intellagama lesueurii. Next base: position 184,313,002 of record JBAJHW010000002.1, read on the forward strand.
ATCCACACATTTCAAGACTTTAAAAAATCCACCTAATAAAACATGTACAGTTGGAAAGGGTTGATGAAATGCACATTTCAAAAATGGGAGGATGTATGCAAACTGGGTTTACAATGGATAATGTAGATAAAAACATGCACTTTAAAAAATATATGCAAGAAGGGAGGAAATGAATGACAACAGATTTGATAGGTGCACACATATCAGGCAGTGAGTGCTGCTTTTAAGAGTTGCCATGCATACATACAAGCATTACAGGCCACACCAAAATTCAGTGATAACATACAAATGATCCATAGACGATCCATTGTGGATTCCTTACGAGACATCCCCATGTGGACAAATTCAGTAGCCCCAAATACCCACACTAAGCAAATGAGTGAAAGAGGCAAGATGCTCTTTCCAGCAATGGGCGTTTGCAAATGACACACGTGTGTTATTCAGCTGGAGTAGAGAGAATGCAACAAAAATATTCCTTTTTGATAAGCATTAGGCAAACCTACTCAACCAATTAGATACCAATTTTCCAGGGAATGTTCTGTTCGGCTTTTATGTTAACCATTCATTAATTTAATGACTTACAGCTCTTTCAATGGTGCTCTCTGCTGCCTGTTCTCTTCTTCTCATCTCCTTTTTTTCAAACCGTGCCCCTCTCTGCCTTCCTCAGTTTTCTAATCCCAGAGTCTTCATTTAACACTACAAAAGAAATTACCAGCAGATCCGAAACTTCAACTTAACAATGCAGGGTTGGTAGGGCAGGGGTGGGGGGAAGAGTCCCTCTCAGATGCTCAGCTGCGAATTGGTTCTGTTTCAAGGAGCTTTCTTTTCAAATATTGTGTCTGCTAGAGGCTATTGTTTCCCCTCCCAATACCTGGGAAAGGGTCCGGATGCAAAAGGAGGCAGTGCAAAAGCAGTGGCTGGGCTTAAACCCTAAAGGTGAGCAGTCACCTTTTCAGTGGGATGAATGTTTAGGGTGTAATTAATCGCTGGTTGCTGTTTTCCCTCTGGAACTCAGTGACATCCATGCTGCCAATCCCAGCCCAAAAGTACTTTCCGAGAAAGACTAGGCTTTAGTAACGGATGCCCCAGGCCCTGTACGTCTGCAGTTTTATGTTCTTATTCTAAAAACCAATGAAGAAATTGCTGTCAACAAGGTGCTGGATCCAAAAAGGTCTGTTTTATTTAAGGGTTTCTAGATAGCAGGGCTGTCTTGGCTGTCTTTGGATATTGTTTGACTTGATTTAGGTTTTAGTTGTGGAGAGTGCCTCAGGAGTACTCCTGCGGATGGCCATGATGATCTATGGCAGTGGTTCCCAACCTTGGATCACCCAGGGGTTCTTGGACTGCAACTCCCAGAAACCTTGGTGAACACAACTAGTGGTGAAGGCTTCTGGGAGCTGTAGATCAAGAACACCCCTGGGATACCCAAGGTTGGGAACAACTGATCTATCTGGGTCTAAAGTGGGACAGTCAATTTTGCTTGGCCAGCAGGGTGTTACATGACAAGACCCTATTGTTTGACTGAACTTGTGCTGGAGTGGGTGAAGGAAGAGGCTTGGGGGCCTGAGGGTAGCAACAGTGCCTGGAAGGCTGCACTTTGCTTGCCCCTGTTCTCATAACTCCTTTTTGCTGAGAACAGACTCCCTGTTATACAACTTAGTGACTCAGCTTCTGGCCCGAAGAACTCTCCATGGCTACCTGTAACACTGAATGTCATGGCTTCGGATGGCTAGTAGCCATAAATGGCTAGTGAAGATGGTTAAGCATCACACACACCCTTCTTCTTTCTCATTGCAAAACCCACCTCATAGAGTTACTATGAGGACAGGATGGGATGGGCGTGGGAACCCTGTCTGCGACGTTGAGCTGTTTGGAGCACAGGCCGGGTAATGATCCCTTACCCACGATCTGTACACTGTGGCCATAAACCTACTTTAAAAAGATTCATGTGATGGTGGCCATGCAAGCAGTTTTCCTCTTTTGCTTGCCATCCATTATGCAGTTGGGTGCATGATCTGGTGCACCATTGTTTGCTCGATTGGTGAAAGAGGGAGGGTTATGAGATATGGCCTGCTAGGCAGGAAGGATCAGTTGTATGCTTTCCTTTATACAAGTGTACATAGTATCAGGGTTCTGCCCTGTGTGTATAAACCTGTGGCTTAAGTGCTATACTTCATGCGTCTGAGGAAGTGGATTGTAATCCACAGATGCTCACTTGAAACCAATAGCCCACTCTTAAGGGTGCCACAAAATGTTGTGTCTTTTGTATTGTTTTTGTTTCACAAGCAAAATCTTTCTTCTGCTGAAGTTGTCTCCATCTGTCCACTTCCACCTCTTTGCCTTGGTGTGTTATGGGGAACTTGAAATGCAATTGTGTCACAGAGTTTGCATAAGCCATGGAAGATACTGGGCTGTGCGAGAAGCATCTTTTGTAATGCCATCGGTCCTTTTATCTTTCAGCAGCCATCTGAAGCAGTTATGACACCCAAAAATTCTACTTGAGAATTTAATGGTCTGTCTATTTGTGCCTCATGCATCGCTGCCAGGCCAACTAAAGGGAGTCTAGAGCAGGCATTTAATGTGTGATTTTAAAATGATATATGAACTAGGACATAGCCTGGGGCAGGTATTTGCAATGCTGAATGCTACAGGTTACTAGAATCCCTCGGGTAAAGTCAACCAGTAATAGTTTGTTTCTGTACATACTGTACTGGAAACCCAATATATTAAAGCCCACATACTGTAAGTGTGATGGACTGCTCTCCATGTAGGTCCCTGAGGACTAGAGTTGTTTGTCTTTCCACACCAAAGGAACATATTTGATTAACCCTGGAATTACAGATTAGGAGTGAGCTTCCATCTGGAAGTCCACTTAGGACAGAATAGGATGTGTTGGTTCTTTTCAGAGTCTGACCCCAACCCTTAGGTCCTAAACTGATGTGCATATCAGAACACTATTGGTCTTTGGAGTCTGCACCTAGCTGAATTTCACAGTGCGCTTCTAGGATGGAAAGAGGGTACCAAAATAGCATAAAATGACTATTTTAAGAGAAAATAAACATCAAGCAGCAGTGTGAGGCAGTGGCAAAAAAAGGGCTGATGCAATAGTAGGCTGTATCATCAGAAGCACTGCTTCAGTCTAGGATAATAATAGTGCCACACTATTCCGGCTTTGATAAGACTTCACCTAGAATACTGTGTACAGTTACAGCCACCCCTGTTCAAAAAAGGAGACGGACGAGCCAGACTGTGTCCAGAGGAGGGCAAGCAAAATTGTAAGGGGCTAGAAATCAAGCCCCATGAGGAATGGTTGAGGGAGTTGGGTATGATATGCCTGGATAAGACTGAGAGGAATGGCTGTCATGTGGCTGATGGAGCAAACTTGTTTTGTGTGACTGCAGAGGAGAGGACCTTAGCCAATGGGTTCAAATCAGAAGAAAGGAGATTTTCACTAAACACCAAGAAAACCTTCATGAGGGCACAGACTGCTTGATAATAGAATGGAGGTTGGACCAGGTAATTTTGAGATCCCTTGTAGTTCTACAATTCTATGATTATTTCCACCAGTCCTCCTATTTTGCCCAATTGCTTCTACTAACCTTTGTCTAGGGTCTTGTTTAGACTGGCAAACATTCATTGTAGTATGTTTTATTCATAATTGAATTGTGGTGCATTCACTGCTTCCTTACTGCAAAATGTTTTGGGATAGCTAAAGGCAAGGTTAAAAATAAAAAATAATGCCAGAGCAAACCCTCAAGAGACTCAGGGGCTGTTTATGTGAAAGGCAGTTCTCAGCATTCGTTTCTACTTCTGATTTGTTTGCACTTTCAAGAGCTGAATCCAAGTTTCAAGAGCAGAGCAGAGCATTAAGTACTTTGCTCCCACTTTCTGAGGATGACGCTTGGCTGGCCCTTGCCCTGGACTATTGTGCGCCACTCAAGTGAAGTCCTATTCAATCATGCTTTCAAGCCTGTAGGCCTACATGCGTTGAAGCAAACACATTAGCTCACCTCCCTCATTTACCTCTTTAATACAAGAAATACTGAAAAGGAGGAGGGTGCTATACCTGAATAACTTCTCCATGTGAACCAGAACCCTGATCCCCCCCCCCCCCCAAAGCTTGGGCTCATTTGGAAAGTCTAGCTAGATACGGCAATTTCCCATTTGCAGACATGTGCATTTTTGTGATTAAATAGATGGGGGAAGAGTGGGCCAGCATGCTCCTCTCAACATGTATGGGTACCACATGTTTTAAAACGTGATTGGATATGGCTTGACTGTCTGACTATTATAGGCCGGCTGCATTTGTGCAGGATTCTGTGTCAAGCTAGGCATTAGAAAGGTGGGGATGCAAGAAGAAAAAGTCATGTCCCCAAAATTAGGGAGTGATGTAACGACCAGGCTCTTTTGCTTGAAGCGTGTTCCAGAATGGGAAGTCCAACATTATAGAGTCTGCTGAAGGTGGGATGTTTCAGCTTACACCCTGAGCGATGTAGGCTCGGAGCTGGAGCTGCACGTAGAATAGAAATTGGGTTCAATGCAAAGCAACTTTTGTCCTTTCACATGACCTAAGTTTGATTGGTCTTTAAAACAGTGTGCATTGGGCACCATGTTAAAATGCAATAGGGCTTCAGCCAGGCAAGAGAACCCTTCCTTCTATGCAGGGGTTGCTTGTCTGCCCTCTTGCAGCTGGCAGAGGACTGCCTTTTTACGGTGTGTCACAGGGGTGTGTGTGTGCAGGAAGTCCACCTCCTTGTCTGTGGGGGTCACCCTAGGAGACCAGGTGAAAGAAAAGCAGCAGCAGCAGCAGCAATTTGTCTTTTTCAGCCAGGGATATGCCTGCCACTGCGGCTACTGCCAACGTGCTCCCCGGCCACTGCCTCCCAGCTGCGCACCTGGCAAGCAAGCCCTGGGGAGGAGGAAGGGAAGCAGGATCCTTGCCTGCTCTTTGTGTGGCAGAAATGGAGCTGCTGAAACTGACACCCCAGGCAAGAATAATGTCGCTGGGTAACCAGTGTTGGGAGGCTCCCCAGTTACCTTGGCACGGGCTGGCTAGCATTTGTCTTGCCAAGGGGCAGCCCGGTGGCTCCATTTTCACCACATGAAAAGATAATGTGTGATAGGAGGCTTTTCACTCTGATTTGCAGATAACCTGAAGTAAAAAGCTTACTGCTGGTTATCTGCAACGTGTAGTTCCAGCCTGAAAGACAGAGAGCTGCCAGTCACTCAGCAGTCCCTGCCCCCCCCCCTTTTATGGCAAAGAGCACAGCTCTTTTTTGACTAAGTACAGAGACACACGGAAATGTAGCCAGCCCTCTATTAGAAATGTTTGGGATAAAATTTAGTCCACATGCTAGGTAAGAAACAGTCCATTGCAGGCAAATAAGAGTATTACCCAGTAGCTGGAGGAGTTTTTGTAATTGATAATATTCAGCCTAAATCAAAGTACAGAAACCTTGAGTCTAATCCAAATCACCAAAGCTTTGCCAAGAAATAAGCTGGTAGCAAAAGCCCCTGTGATTAGAAAATGAAACACACCTTTTTGATTCCCTAAACTCTTGATATGTACATCTATAGACCAGAGAATACTAGGAGTACTGAATTAAACGGATGATGGAAATAGTCTCTTCCCTTGATTCTGGAATATTGGGAATTCTAAAAATTCAGTTCCTAGTTGCAGATCTGTGTTTAGTGCTTAAAAAAAGAGAAAAGAGCATGTGTTGCATAACAGTGTGTCTACAAATTTCAGATTGCTTCTCTTGTCCTCTAACTTCCTGCTGCTTTTTAAATGAAAGTGTGCTTCAAAGGAGTCTGTAGGAGTGGAATGAAGAAGATAAGTTAAATGACTGTGTTAACTAAAACACATACACACAAACAAACAAAATCACACATGTATTGTGGAACAGAACCCAGTCTCCATCCTCTGCCTTCATAGTGAGACCTTCCAGGCATTGCCAGAAAAGAGAAATTAAAAGGCAATTAGTGGAACTGCAGGGGTGGGCTTGGTCTCAGATCACCCTACTGTAGGAGTTGATGTATGAGACAGGTAAAAAGAAGTGAGGAGGGAAGGAGCAGATCTGAAGTGCTGGATTTCTAACGAGGGTGAGACTAGGCCGTGAAGTTATCACGGACTGGATTCAGCTAAACAGGATCACTTGAAAGTGTGGTCTGACATTTAGAATGATCCTTGCATCCACACGCAAGGATCAGGTGGTTCCAGGACAGGAAACCACACTGCACCTCAAAGCAATCCTACGTAGCCTGTTCTTTTCTCATAGCCTCCATGCTCCTGCATCCTTTCCTATCTCCCCTCCCCCCCGCCTTGGGATCATGCAGAGGAAACCTGGAGATATATAGATATAGATATAGATAGATAGATAGATAGATAGATAGATAGATAGATAGATAGATAGATAGATAGATAGATAGATAGATAGATAGATAGATAGATAGATAGATAGATAGATAGGTGACATATCACTTCACTGCCTTGCCACCCAAGGGGCGTAGCCCTGAATATTTTTGGGAACTGTCTACCAGCACTGCTTGGGTTCATTATCAGTGATCAGACATGCCAGAAACTGAACTAAAATGGCATGATCCTGGCATTAGAAACGCAGTGGCCCCTGCCAGTGATCCAAAAAGGTGCGGAGAGCTGTGGAAAAAGGGTTGGGCTGGTTTGCAATTGCTGGTACATTCTGAAGTCACCAGAAAACAGATCAACCTGAATGTGCTAAAAGTGGTCCAAAATGGGAGATAGAGTGCCACCAGATCGCATTCTCAGGCCTTCTGATGCCAGGTTCTCCAAGTACAACTCTTTGGATAAGTTTTATATGCTTGAAATTCAATTTTGTTTTAAAAGAACTTATTCCAGGTTCTCTTCCTCCTCCTCTTCCTTGCTGCTGCTAAAACCGATTAACCTCCCTAGGTCCATTTTTAAGAGAAAGGCAAGGTAAAAAACAGGTAAGGCCTGAATAAAATGCAGTGCTTGGAAGAGTCATTTTTTTGTTTGGAAGAGCATGTGTGCTACAATTGCCAGATTCCTCTGGCCACGATGATTTAAACCAAAGAACCTTCTCAAGCTTTGATAAAATATGTTTGGTGACGTCTCCTTGTAACACATTAATGGATGGTTGAGCATAACCCACTATGTCCTTCAGACCTGCCCTTAATGTAGAATCAGTATATCAGATTTTCAGAGACATCATGTCAAGAAATCTCAGTGTGAACATTTAAAGCAATGGCAGCTGGTTGTATTTCTTAGGCCTGTTTAGTAACTCCCACTGAGTTAGTAGGAAGTACCGCTGAATTGAGTGGAACCCATTTGATGTAAGGTTGCAGAGGACTGCACACTGAAGGCTATAAATGACAAACCGCTGGGGTTATTCACAATGGGAATTATACTCTAATTTGATATTAGAGTATTATTCAAACAAATATGAAAGTAAGCTTTCACTCTAATCTGTTTTTTGTGACCATCCCTGCTTGTTTTTGTAGCCTGCCATCTCTGCCTGCATCTCTGCTGCTTTCTGCTACACCCCTGTGGAGTGCCTTCCTCTTCCTTCCTCTTCCTTCCTCTTTCATTGTCTTTTTTTGTGTGACTGCAGTGATGGGTGCTCTGGAGTCCAGAGGGGTGCTGAGGAAAATGAGTGATATGCTGGAGATGATGGTGAAGAGGATGGATGTACTAGCCAGGCTGGAGAATAGGACCGACTTCCGGAAAGGGGAAGAGGCACATTTCCCTCTGGACAGGTCAGTACCGGTAGCTCTGGGATGTTGAGCTTGGACCAGGCATGCAAGATGGGATTTACAACTTTCTTCTCATTGTCAATGAGGATGGCAAGGAGTTTCCTGACATCACAGTATAATTCCCTCATCGATAGAAGACGTTTTGCTCAAAAATTCAATGTTGGGGGCACAAGATTGCTCATTTTTGCACAGAATGGCATGCAAAACTGGGATGGCTGTAGCTTTGTTTAAGATTTGTGAGCACTGGATGTGTTGTTTGCATCTTTTGTAACAATCAGCCTGTCCTTCTGTTCTTTGCTCTATGTGTGTGTGCTTTGTCTCTCAAAGGGAAAATAAACTAGAGATGTGTTATGCAAATTATATAGGCTTTGTTGGGTGTGGAGAGCTACTTTGTCTTGTTCTCATTTGTAGGTGAGGAATCTCATGGGGCCTGATAATTCATTGTTAAAATTAAGAATGCCTGAATTGAAAAACAACAACAAAGAATTCAGTATCTCAGACATTTATTTGTTTTATTTATAGGCTGCCTTTCTCACAATAAGGGGATGCAAGGTGGCTCACAATATTAAAATGAACAGAATTAAAAAACATAGTAAGTTAAATATTTAAAAAACAATTAAATGATATACTAATAAAATACAGTTGAATAATTAAAAGTAAGTAAACATTAAAAACTGTCTTAACTTTAAAAAGGCATTGAGGGACTCAGTCATGATTGTTAAAGGCTGCCTGAAAAGATGGGTCTTCAGCTGTCAGCGGAAGGATAAAAGAGAGGGGGCCAGCCTGATCTCCTGAGGGAGAGCTTTCCATAATTTGGGAGCTGCCACAGAGAAGGCCCTCCTTTGTGTCCCCATCAATTGTGCCTGTGCTGGCAATGTACAGTATTAATTATGCAGTATCCTCTTCCCCTGAAATGAGTAAATTTCTTAGAAAGTTCAGTTTTTTGTACAGTTGAGATGGGAACCCTTGGCCCAAATGTTTTGGCACGAAGCTCCCATTAGTCCCATCTAAATGACCAATGACAAGAGAATCAAGGGAGTTGTGGTCCAAAACACTTAAAATGCGAAAGATTCCCTCTCATTTTATTCCAGGATAGACTAATATGACAGCTGCTTCATCCCTTTCCTGAATGCATTGGTTCTGGCCAGAACCTGCACACAAGGGGTGTGTGCACAAAGCACATGGTGGAATGAGGACTGCAGCTGAAAGCCTTGGATGGGTCCCCCTGAATCCAATCTGGGTTCGTCAGGTTGCCCTGTGGCTTGCAACTCAAGAATGGGGTGTTATCCTTGAAAGTTAAAGAAGCCCTGGAAGATGGAAGTTGCCAGGCTTCTCACATATCTAGTCTTCCTGTTTAGCGAGCACACTTTCAGTTCTGTTCATTGCTAATGGAATGAGAAGGGCAAACAGAAGAACAAGAGGCACAGAGGGGAGCTGTAAAATCTGTACCGTTTCTCGCTGCATCATTACCATCACTATAAAATGAATTTCTTTAGGCTGAGACTATCTGGCCATTGTAGGTATTCACTAAGGCTTGGTTGCACATGGTAGATTTTTGCAGTGTAATGGATCAGAAGCTACTGAGCTTCAATCCTAAGCATAAATGTTATGAACATCTGTACTTTTCCTGCTATCCAAATGATGTAAAGTTTGATCAAGTATCTTCAATAACTTTCAATGATAGCTTTTTTCTGCCTCCCTCCCTGCCTCCCTCCTTCCCTTCCTTGTCCATTCTGTTCTGGAGCTCTGTTCTAAGGGACAAAGAGGCTGATTATATGGGAGTTTAGACTGCTGTTTGGTCTGTTGCAGGAACAGGCTGGTTTGCTCTTCAAGTTGGCGATCAGATGACATCTTTGTTGGAGAGAACCAGCCCACCCACAGAGTGGTCCTATCCATACCTATCTGAGTCCCTGTCAGGGGCTTCTCCTTTTTTTGGTGCTGGTAGGATCACTCTGGTTAGGAGAAGTTCCAGCACGTGTGATCACTGGAACCACTCCAAAAGAAGCCTTGTGGCTTGAATTTGACAATATAGTGAAGTGGGCAAACAGAGGGGCAAGGGAAGTGAATTTTTTTTTAAAGACTGTGAAATGGACTATTGCTGAGGCACAGCAAGTTATAGAAAAAAATTTTTTTGACTCATCTTAAAGGGATAGTTGAGAAAATCCAAAGTCGTAGCTTTAGCTGTAGGCAGTTTCTCAGCTGGCCCTTTAAGATGAGGCAAAGATGGGCTGCAGGAGCAATGTCTGTGTTAACCACAGACAACTGAAAACATGGATGTTTAGGCAGGCCTTCCCCTTTTCCAGTTAACTCCTATTATTTTTTTTCTTTCTTTTTTCACTATAATACACTCTTTCTTGCCATCTTTGCGAAAATTATGTTATGTTATGTGTATGTTTTTGTTTATTGTTTTTAGCGTGTGTTGGAAGCCGCCTAGAGTGGTCATAATTGACCAGATAGGCGGGGTATAAATGAAATAAATAAATAAATAAATAAACCATCAAACATGATTAAATTGCTATAATCAAACCAGATCATTCCAAAACAGGCCACACAAGCTTTTTCCCTGCCTCTTATATAGCCACACCAAAAATTTAGTGCCATGGCACTTTCAGTGGGAAGTTCATTCCTGCACTAGAGACTCCCAGTTGGAAGCATTTAATGATCTCACAGATTGTTGTGAGACGCGCCCAAGGGGTGCAGGCGCCAAATGGTTTTGGTATAAATTATTGGAAACCAAGGATTAATCTGTAAGCTTTTCCACAGAAAGCAGGGCTGACCAAGTTGACAGATCAAAGGAGCTTTGAGCCAAAGGGGGCCAGATACCCACCTCTCTGAAATGGTGATGCAGGAGACAAGCCGCTTCACACCTCCTTTTGTTCAAAGTACTTCCCCACGGCTGAATGAGAGTTCCAAGCATTTCACACCTAGCCCCCACTTCAAAGAACTTCCTCTGAGATACGTGTTGCGGCATTCGCAAAGAGAAGAAAGGCTCCCAAAGGTTTAAAGGAAAGGACTTGAACAGAGACAAAGAGAGGACTCTCACCGGCATACGCTGGCTGAGAAACCTGGAGAAAGGATGGAATGAAGCCATAGCAAAAGTAAGTCCGTTCCCCATATGGAGAGGGATGGAGCAGAACAGGCTAAGAGCCAGCTCCAAAACCAACGGGACTGAGGATCAAGGAAGCTTTAGACCATCAATGGGAAAGGCCTTTGACAGGTAGTTTTATTGTTTTGAAAACCCAGCAGGTGTTGTCTGATGCATTGCCTGTATGCCTCTCTCATATTATTATTATTTGTGTTTGCAACCTCACCACTCATTTCTGTTTTTGTCTCCTACCTTCTACTTCCTTTTAATAAAGCGTTTTAGTTAGACTTCCTGTCTGGCTGATGTTTTTGCAGAGAAACCCAGGTTAAACTAAATCCACTAGCCTACCCAGTATCAACCACAACGGTCTTGTAGATGCCAGAGCACGTGCAGAGTGCAAAAGATTCCTAACCCGATTCCCGGGGGATGGTGGCAGCCTAATAGACAGAAAAGCAAGAGTGATACCAGGCCTCTGGAGCCCAGCGCTGGAGTTAGGCTCGGGGACCGGCCCCATTTCACCACACAAATATTTAATATTTTAAAAAATTTTAAGTGGCTCCAGAAGCAAATATACAGCAGGAAAGTGGATTGCTAAACATTTTAACAACCACCTCTTTTTCTGTATACAGTCTGTGTCTGCTCTTCCCCCTTTGTTCTAGAGCAAGTTCAGCTAAACTCAAAAGCCTTTTCTGTTGACTGAAATTAAGTTTAGTTTAGTAGGGTAGCAGACATTAAACAGTCACCCTTGCCTGCATGCAGCCAGGCTCCCATGCTCAGTAATTGCCCCTCACTGGCTCTAGCAATTTCACTTTCTTGTAGTATGGATAGAAACCCTGGTAGGCCCCACATTTATTTATTTTATTTATCTATTTAAAATATTTTTATCTCCCCTTTCTCTCATTCTCAGGACCAACCACAAACAAAACAGCAAAAAGGGGAGGGTAGAAGTTTGTTACCATCTGGAAGACCACTCAGTTTTTGCCTTTTTGTGTACTTTTGGATAATATTTTGTATCTCAGCCCTCAGGGGCGGGGTGACTGGAATTAGAAATTCTGTAGGTACCATAGAATAAATAATAACCAACACACAAAAGATTAGCTTTACAATAATGACCGGAAGTGTCATGTGGCTTCTAGAAAAGCTAAAAACATCAGTTAATTTGTATGATGGATTGACTGCACATTTTTCAGTAGAATTTTAATTTGATTTCAACTTGATCCAGCTGTTGAGAATGTGGATGATTAATTTCTGATGACTGTGCAATTGTTAACAATGGGAATAACATTTCTTTTGAGTTGGGCATTGTCATGGAACAAAGTTAATATCCAAAATAATTAACACCATAATCTTTTAGTCAAAAGAAACCTCCTTCCTCTCATTTTCACTCATTCTTGCATTCTTCAAAGTATCAAGTGTATTCAGACAATACATTTGACTTGCTTATTTAGGTTAAGTGTATTTCCCATTCCTGAGAAAGCTACTTGAACCTCAACCTTGTCAAAATTAATTAGGCTTTCTTCACCACAATATTGACCTGATTTATGTCAGTGGAATCTAAAGCAACTGCATTTATCTGAGTTGAGGTCAATGGTTTTGAGTCTCTCTCTCTCTCTCTTATGTTTGTGTTTGTGGACACGTAGCTACTACTGTGGCAACAGAAGTGCATACATTTTGGTTTGACTTTCATTGGCATTTAATTGTATTTGCAATGAATTAATTCTTGTTCTCCATGTCTTGAAGAGCTCTTTCTATTTTTAAAGGCTGTAGGATCACTGTTTTTCTACAGAAGAACCCATGTGGGCACATTAAAAACATAGTTTATGGTTGCAAGAATGTCAGCGCAACCCTATTACTCAGAAGTAAACCTCACTGACATTTTACCCCCTGAGGCAAAGGACAAGGTGAGCTGATTGGGTTGCTAGATGAATCTGACCAAAATCGTACCGGAGAAACAATGCACTTAAGGACAAGCTTGGTAGTTTTTGCAGTTTTGATGACTATGTAAACAGAGGATGAGTTGTCCGTAATAGTCAGAATGTCTTCCACTGCTTGTGCAATTGTGCTTATGCAGTCTCATAAGCAATCCCATAAAGTAGCCTCTGTGAAAAACATTCCCTGCCACACCTGAGGATGGCAGGATCAGGACTGAGCAGGTGGCACTTACAGTTCCATCTTTCAACAGATGGGAGCAGATACTGCTCCTCCCCTTTCACCTGCCGCTGGAGGTCGTTGCCTCACTCTGTCTAAAATTTGGGTCAGTCCTGCTCACTCAGATGCGTGTGGGAGAGAGATTGCAGTTGAAATTCCATGTTACATACAGAAAGCCAGATAGAGATGCTGTTTACTATAAAGCATAAGCTAACAATATCTGAAAGACAGATGTTACATATAATTCCCTGACCCATGTAAAGATACTCTCAGGTGTGAAGCGGCTGTGCTGAAAACCGTGCCCTATCAAATATCCGAGTTGAAACTGACATGGGCCAGTGCCCTGCTGGAGATTGTGGAGTGTTACGCCCTTGTTACACAAGCCAGAGGTGGCCCTGTTGGAATGAATAGAGTTTATGCTTGTGTAAGGAGGTAGCAGATCCCTCCTTGGGTTCAGTGAAAATATGATAGATCACACAGAGATACTGTGTGATATAGAACATCAGTAACTTTTGATAAGGATTGAAAAGCTGCCTGACTTTCTGTTTTAGCAGAGAACAGACACACAAGGAAAAAGGTCTGAAAAGGGAATTGTTGATTGCCAAACATTCCCTAAGGTGCTAAGCTGCTTATTACCGTAGACTGTGCAGTTTGAATTTATTGTGCTTCCTGCTCTCTCCCAGTTATCTTGTCTTTTCCTTCCAGGAGTTGTAGTGCAGAAAAACCCTGCTCACCATTACTTTTTCCAAAGAACAGAAACATTTGCTAATCTACAATAAGCAGTTGGGTGTTTATTCTGTTTGGCTTGGTGTTTGACTTTGTTCCAGTTCAATGGGCCAAGTCTATGTTTGAAAAAGATAGAGGCGAGTTTTCTCCTTAATGCAGTTGTAGGCTGCTCTGAAGTTAAGCCATGATGAAGTTCGTGATAAATAACTTGCATGGTGGAGTATTAAGCAGAGATGTGCAGAGGTGCCCTGATCTGTCCTGTGCGCCTGAATAAAGGCTCCACAGCTCAGGGGGCCAACCTGCCCCATGATCTTTGAGTGATCCCATCTTTGCTTGAGCCCATGGTAGTATTTGTGTACTTATGGTTTTCTATAAAAAACCTTATTTCTATGAATGGGAAAATGCAAACAGCAAGGCCAAGCCATAGACTGGATGGCACAGGCAGGACAGAAGGGCACTTGCAGCAATTTTCAGAGTTGAATGCTCTGCTTTATTTCTCTTTGCGCCCCTTGTCCCAGTCACCAGGAGAAAATTTGAATCGGCTCCTCGAGGCAGCCAGTGAGAAAGGAATAAAGGGAAACTTCAAAAAGAGCAATGGGCAAAACTGCCACTGATTCTTTCTTGAACCGAGAGCCTTTCTGTTCTAGGCTTTCCACCCTTTCTCTTTGCCCCTGCCCCTCTTTTTCCTTGGATCTGAAATTGGTGGTGCTGAGGTAACACATCCATAATTGAATCAAGGATTTTGCAGCAGGAAAGGCAAGGATGGTTGGTTTCCAAAGCTAAGGACATTCTCTTCTTCATCTGATTGAGTTTCCCCCCCCCCACCCATTTCTAATTACAATGTGTGAATGCAGGGATTAATACAAGGGGTCATGGAGGTGTTCTTTTGACCCATGGGCAATCAACAGCTGTTTGTGCTTCCCTGTGGACACTTTGGAAACATACAAATATGTCTGATTTGGCTTGTACTTACACAACTGGTCTGAGGGAGATCACAGGGGGAGTATTCAATTGATCGCTGGTAGGCTTTGGGTATCTCTTATTTTCCTAACTCTCCGTTTTTCTGCCGAGAACCTCCTGCCCCTGCATCACGTGCCTGCCTGGCATGGCCTCTTCCATTCTTTGGATTGGAGAAGGAAAAACAGAATGTTACCCTTTGCAGACCAGTGAGTTGATTTCTATGAGAAATCAAAACCAGGTTGACACAATCTTTCAGTACACTTCCAGTGGTTATAGGGAGACGAACAGAGAACTGCATCTATGTAGAACACGTAGATGAGCAGCTTTTAGAGGGAGAAGTGGGGAAAGGCCGTATCTGAAATGGCTGGGAAGTTACACCCTGTCACTCTTGTGTAGAAGTATGCTTGTTCACTTGTTTGTTTTCTCGTGAACTTTCTATACCGGTTTTCAGTGAATGCTCCTGAAGTAGTTACAAAGTTGTTAAGCCTAATAATTAACATGTAAGGCAGCTCAGCACATTGACGTAATGCAAAGGCAAAGCAGAATTCATTCTGAGTAACTGTTCCTCCACTGGCAATCAGGGGAACCCGGGTTTATGCACTCCAATTCCAAGAATCCACCATCCAGCTTGGCCATTGGTTCAGAAGTAATTTTTTTCCAACTTCAGAACTGAAAGTTCAAGTCAGACCTTCCCTCCCCAGATATTTGGTAATTTGGGTCAGTGGGGAACACATACCTGGAGCAACTTTGTCCAGGATACATAAAATGACTCAAACCATCCATGCCCTGATTTAGCTCCCTCTCCCTTAGCTCCCTTTTTCTTGAAAACTGCAAAAAGTTTCAGTTCTTCTGTTATTCAGGTGTAAACAAGCAATTAAATGGTGTGAATTCCATGGGAACCTCCTTTGATGTTTTGAGTTAATAATACTGGCTCATCGTGTTTTGTGAATTTGGGCTTTTGGAACACAACAGCCTGCAATACCACTTTGATCCAAATTGGGGTGTTTTTTTTTTTTTTTTTTTTTGCAGGAGACTCCAGTTTCTTAAATGCTAATCCCCCATCAGTTTTCAGTAGTTCCAATTAGACCTCCTGAAGAACAATGAGAATGGAATCTCAAGGTGCTCTACAGCAGGGGTCCCCAACCTTTTTCACCCTGCGGACCGGCTGGGGAAGGCGGGGCACTCCCTGCGCTCGTGCGCATGCGCGAATGAGCGCTCTCTCTCTCTCATGCACGAACGAGACAGCGTGCGCGCATGCGCAAATGGCGGCACGGCTCTTGTGCGGGCATGCTTGCTCGCTCGTGCGCATGCGCAAACGGCAGCGCAGCGCTCACACGGGTGTGGTGGAGCGCGCGTGCATGCACAAATCAGCTGTGTGGGGGTGAGTGCGTGTGGGGGGTGGGGCGGGAGGTCTGTCTCCGCGGCCCAGTCCGGCTCAGGCCACGGACCGGGCCGGGGGTTGGGGACCTCTGCTCTACAGAATGCCTGTGCAATCAATCACGATGCACAGATGAAGCCACCTCCTAGGTTGAAACAGGATAGCAATCCTAAGGCAGTAGTCTAGTGCATCAAGGGGCTTCTGGGCCAGTGCATGATGAACACTGCAGTGTGAATAATGGGGTAGGAGGAGAGAAGCAAAGAGTGCATGGCTCATTAGCCATGCCAAGACCCTGACAAGAGTCGTTCGCAGTCAATCTCAATATATTTTAAATAAAATGCTCATTGTACAGCATACGAAGGGCTGTTTCACACATTACATGTTTTAAAAAACTTAATTTCTCACTGTATTTGGCAGGGAGCTGCAGGCAGTCTTGACTCTCTGACCAATTCACCTCTATGCTTCATGCATTTTCACAACTGCTTGTCATGTTCGCACTTGAGATTTTCTTCCTGGCTTCAACCAAACAAAAGTAAAGAGTGAAAAAGCCCAGAGATCTGGATTGGATTATGGTCTCAGAAAGGTGGATTTCCAATGTGATGTGACAAGGGCTTTCAAGTTCCTCCCCGTTGTCTCTACAAAAGTGGACATTGTGTTAACTCATTCCGTCACTGTTTGAATGATGTTTGAAAGTATACCTAGCAGCTGTATGGAGGATGGAAAATCAAGAACATAGTGTAGAGAAGGTGAGCTGAACTCTTTGCCGCAACCACAATCTGGAATGTGCCTCTTGCAGATGCAATTTATATCAAAAGGGACACTCCCATTGGTGCCATCTTCTCTCAGCGTTCTGCAGATTCTGGAAACCATAGTATAGCAACTTCCTTGTCAAATACGCAATGTATTTTTTCAAAATTAAATTTATAAAATAATGTGCTATGGTGTAGCCAAGAAGTCCTCAAAAACAACCTTTTTTTTGGAGGGTGAGATGAATGCTAGTCCCTTATACTACTGGTGGCCCCATTCTATTCCTGAACTTATAGGCATTTCAACACCTATGCTTGGTTGCTGAAAAAGATGATGATTGAAAGAAGATGGGAAGAGGTTAGGTCTCGTATTGAGTACTGTGTCAGGTTCTGGAGACCATACTTTTAAGAAGGATGCAGACAAACTGGAACAAGTTGAGAGGAGGGCAACAAAGATGATAGAGGGGGCTGGAAACCAAACCCTATGAGGAAAGACTGAAAGAACTGGGCGTGTTTAGCCTTGAGAAAAGACAGCTGAGGGGAAATAGGATAGCACTCACCAAGTACTTGAAAGGTAGTCATACAGAGGAGGGGCAGGATCTGTTTTCAATCATTCCAGAGTGGAGGGTACATAGTAATGGGCTCAAGTTACAGGAAGCCAGATTTTGGCTGAATATCAGGAAAAATTGTCTGTTAGATCAGTATGACAATGGAACCAGTTACCTCAAGAAGTGATGAGTGCTCTAACACTGGAGGCATTCAAGAAGAAAAAAATATATATTTCTATTTGGATTTCTGCACTGAGCAAGGGGTTGAACTTAGTGGCCTTGGCCTTATAGGCCCCCTCCATGCTTTTTCTATGCTTCTGTGAAAATATCTGCTATAGTGCTGAGCTACGTTAGATGGCTTCCACTGCTTTTTAATACTGAATATTTAATGTGTGTGTGTGTAAAGTTACTTTGCAGCCTTTGAGGTGAAAACAACAGATGGTCCAAATAAGCAAGAACCTTTCCTGGAATCCTTGGTCACATGAAGAACTTAAGCATGAAGAGGAACATTTCCTCTGCAGATGCATTGCTTTTCACATGGAGAAAGCGAGAGCAGAGAGGAGAGGGCCTACTTGCTCCCTTCTTAGTCTGTCCCTAGGAGTCTAGTCCTAGTGTCTGTACAATCCTGGGTGATGCTCATAATTAGGACTGCCATGTCTCTAAAGTTGTCCAGTTTGGCATTAGTGCATACTGGAAATAGAATTATGTTCATGCAAAAGAGCACTGCCCTGTAAGTTATATACATCTAGATTGTCTTCCTACAGCTGTATCATCATAGCTTCAAATATAATTGTTTGGGTTTTGATGGCTTCCCGAAAGCACATTCTGCTAGTTGCCAATTAATCTTGACACTTCATCACTTCCGGAACTTCAGTTAATTTCCACAAGCTTTAAGCACTCATTTCTGTACCACTTACAGTCTGACTCTGTCCCACTTGTATATAATGGTTCACAGTGTAACACTTAATGGGAGACATTCTTGTACTTATTCTCCTGCCAGCTTTGTGCTGTTCATTTCTAAGCTATTGCCAAAGAAAGGCCATCTTTAGATAAATCACACAGAGGCATTGTCCCACCTCACTGCCCCCACTCCTAATCTGTGCCAAAGCTTTTAAACATAAAATTGTCTTCCTGGATCATTACTGTCAGTCCGGTGTTCTTGGTGCCTTGTGACATCAAGAGCAGCCACTTCTTTGAGGAAGTATAAAACAACAGAGATCCAATAAAAGAAGCAGCCATAAAAGCAGAAAAGGACTGGACTCTTACGAAAGCTCACATTGAAATATAAGAGTTAGTCTTTAAGGTGCCACATGTTTTTGTCTTGTCTTGTCTTGTTTCTTTGGATTTTGACTGATAAACAAAAAGCACAGGACCTAATTAATGGCATTTTGGTGACATGCGCTGCTCTCGCCACAGTGTATACAAGGAGTAGAAGAAGAAGAAGATGAAGAAGAAATATTCCTCTTTGCACAGCAGGTTTAGACAACTTGCTTGACCCAAAGCATAGAAAAACAACACAGCAGGGGATCTGGTGGTGGCCAGAGCACTCAATTGACAATGTACACGTGTGCAACTGATCATCGGAAAAGTCAATACAGTACCGTTCATAATAAGCTTAGTGTAGTATGTGGTGGTGGTACAAAGATCAGCTCCAGATCATGTGCACGTACATTGCCTCCAGTAAGAAGAAAACCCAGTTCTCATGACTCTTGGTGTTTGGAATTTTTCAGCATGAAGTCATGAACACCAGTAAGCCCAGATCTTGGGCTGTTTTTCAAGTAAACAATGGTTAATTCCATATTCAACTCATTCACCCCCACCAGCCAGAGAACACAGGCCAGCCACCACCCTCTGTTTCACAGGCTGAGTAAAACTTCCTTCTCTTTAATTTTGCAGAAGAACTAAATCTGCAAAATTGGGGGATGCCTCTGTTGGGGGAAGAAGAAGAGCTGGTGAACTGGAACACCTGCCCTCCCTTCCCGTGCTTGTGGCTCATCTTCCTGCAGGTCTGTAAAGCCAGGCACTTCGCCAGCGGCATCTCTGTGTTGAGCCAAGTGTGACACTGGGTGGGCACTTGGCACTGCAGGAGGACTTGCGTGTTGAGAGATGCGGGTGCTGAATCTCCAGCAGAGCTTCCGGGATGACCCTTGCTGCTACCCACTTTTTATATTCCAGTTCCCACTAGGCTTTGTACACCATAACCTTCCCTAAATTATTCCCTCCCCTAGTCTGTTTTTATTCTGATATTGTTGCCAGTTACTGCTAGCTCTTGTCTAGGTACCTGAGGAATAATTTTTAACTCAGGGCCTTTGTCTGCTTGCAGAGGGTGTGTTTTCATGAGAGGGAGAGTAGTGGGGAGAGTCAGGAAGCAGTCATCGACATTGTATAGGGCAGGGGGAGATACGGCGGTGGATAGCAGCTACTGCATTATGGAAGTGGGGAGGCCAAGAGGGTATTGGCTGCCCCTAAGTTGTCCCCAAATTTAAGTAGTTTGGACAGCCTTGGCTTCTGGTCCCCTGGCTTGAAAGTGCAGTCAGTGGTTGGTAAATGGGAAAACAACAGCCATCCAGGACTTGATCCTGCATGAGCATGCCGCCCTGGCTTGCATGACAAAGACTTAGTTGGATGAGGCTAGGGATGTCCATCTCACTCACTTTTGTCCACCAGTTTTTTCTTCTTCTGTGCAGCAGGAAGCAAGACCTGGGGGGACGGTCAGGCAGGGAAGTTGAGTTGCAAGGGTGTATCATTATTCCATTCTCCTCACCAGGTGTCACATCCTCTAGTTTTCCAGGTCTGAAAGTGGGAGCCTGGGACAGAATAGGGATCCTGTTGGTGTACCTTCCACCCCGCTGTTCAAAAGTCTTCCTTTCTGAGCTAGCCCAGCTGGTTTCAGGGGTGATGTTGGGAGTCCTCTCAGCTTGTTGTGCTGGAGGAATCCAATGCCCATGCTGAGGCAGCTTTGTCAAGAGTGACCGAGGACTTCATGTCCTCCATGACGATCATGGGTCTGCCCCAAATGGTATCTGGCCCCACCCGTGCTTCAGGGCACACTTTAGACCTGGTTTTCTGTACTGGGGTAAATGTTGGTGAGCTGGGTGCAGAGAAACTCTCTGCAGTTTCATTGTCATGGACAAATCATTACTGTTGTCATGGCCAAATCATTAGACTCAGTGGAAACTCGGAGCCTCTGCAGGGGTGGGAGGCCAATTAAGATGATCCACCACAGGAAGCTGATGACTCAAAATGGTTTCCTGATGGTTCTTGGGGAATTTCTTCTCACCTCGGCAGGAGATTCTGTCAAAGCCCTGGTTGACCTCTGGAATAGGGAAATGGCCCACAAGAAGAGAAAGCAGACCACACTATAGCCTGCAGTGAAGAATTTGCATGACCCTTTGCAAGCAAAATTGCACAGACCCAGTCTGACCTGGCTGCTGTAGTTAATACAGGTCCTGTGAATGTAACTGTGGCCTCTGTTTGTCCTGTGTTAATGGATATGTTTCAGCTTTTGCAGCTCGATGATGTGGACAGGACCCTTAGAGAGGTGAAGGCTGCCACAGGTCTTTGGGACCCTTGCCCTTCCTGGCTTATGAAAGCTGCCAGAGAACTGGCTGAGTGGATACAAGAAGTGGTGAATGCATTCTTGCAGAAGGGTAGGATATCAGCATGCTTCAAGGAGGCAGTAGTAGGACCATTGCTGAAAAAGCCCTCCTTGAATCGCACAGTACTGGATAATTACCAGGCTTCTCTGGTATTCCATTCTTGGGCAAGGCAGTGTAGTGGATTGGCTTCCCAGCTTCTAGATGAGGTGGATTATCTAGATCCATTTCAGTCTGGCTTCAGAACTGGTTATGGTCACCTTGGTGGATGATCACCACTAAGGACTGGACAAGGAGGAGTGTGTCCCTCTTGTTTCTGCTGAACCTCTAAGCAGCTTTCAATACCATTAACCAATGGTATCCTTCTGGGCCGTTTCTCTGGGATGGGACTTGGAGGCACTGGTCCTTCCTGGAGGGGAGAAGTCAGAGGGTGGTGCTGGGGGACTCCTGTTCAAAGCCCTGGTTGTTGGCCCGTGGTGTCCCTCAGTGTTCCATTTTCGTCATGCATGCTATTTAACATCTATGTGAAACCACTGGGAGAGATTGTCCAGAGTTTTGGGGTTTGGTGTCACCAGTATGTGGAAAACACCCAACTCTATTTTTCCCTTCCACTTACATGCAATGAAGCTGTTTTGGTTCTAGATTAGTGTCTGGTGTCAGTAATGGCCTGGATGAGAGTGAATAAACTGAAACTTAATCTAGACAAGGAAAGAGGTGCTCCTGGTCAGTTGAGGGGCAGGTCAGGGAATAGGGATCCAGCCTGTGCTGGATGGGCTATACTCCCTGTGAAAACACAGGTGTGCAGCTTGGGGGTGCTTCTGGATTCATCTCTGAGCCTGGATGCCCAGGTTTCGGCAGTGGCCAGGAGTGCCTTTGCACAGTTAAAACTAGTGCACCAATTGCAACTATTCCTGGAAATGTCTGATCTGGCCACAGTGACACATGCCTTAGTTACATCCCAGTTGGGTTACTGTAATGTGCTCTACATGGGGCTGCCTTTGGAATTTGTTCAGAAACTTCACTGGGTGCTGCAGCCAGACTGTTAACTGGAATTGTCTACAGGGATCCCACTGTTACAACAGTTCCACTGGCTGCCATTTCCTTTCCAGACACAATTCAAAGTGCTGGTTCTAGCCTATATAGTCCTAAACAGCTTGAGTCCAGGCTGTCTCAAAGATCGTATCTCCTTCCCACCTGGGTTTTAAGCTCATCTCTCAGTCCCATCACCCTCACAGATGGAGACACAGGAGAGAGCCTTCTCTGTTGCTGCTCCCAGACTTTGGAACTCCATCCCACAGGACAATAGACTGACCCCATCTTTACTGTCCTTCTGCGAGCAAGTGAAGACCTTCTCTTCAGGCAGGCTTTCCCTGAGTGATTGGCTGCTTGAGTGGGGTTTTCAAATGGATTGTTCTGCCTTACTATTTTGAATGTGTTTTTGGTGTTGCTTTTGTTTACTGATTTTAGTGTGGTACTTGTTTGTTCCTTTTTAATATTTGTATAGTTAACTGTTTTTGGCTTTAAATATTGTCTTTTAATGATGTAAGCCACCTTGAGTCCTTTTTAAGGAGAAAGGCGGGTTAAAAATATTTTGAACGAACAAACGAACAAATAGTCCATTCAGCTGTGCTGGGGAACAGCTAAGTATGATACAAGTCCTGGCAGTATACATAAAGGTTCATTTAGCATTGTCTTCCTGCTGAGACAACATCCTTCTGTAATTGTTCCAGCACAGGAGTGGGCAGTGATGGTCCCCCAGAATCTGTTGGACTGCAACGTCCAACAGGCTTAGCCAATCTAATCAATTGTAGGGCATCCTGGGAGTTGTAGACCAACAATATCTGGAGGTCTACAGTTTCCCACCATTATTCCAGTAGGAGAGAGCATCAGCCAACAGGATTCAAAAAGGAACTATCCAAGGTCCTGTTTCCATCTGATGTTCCCAGATGAGGCATTTGCTTTGTCATCTGGACTTTATTGACTTCATCTGTCTCTATTGGTCATAAGATTCGGTCTGTCCTTGGCAGGTAAATAAAGACCCTCTGCTGCAATTCTCAGGGGTTACGAGATATACACCAAGCAACCAGGGCTCTTTATTTACTGGCAAGGAATGGACTGAAATTCACTAATCTGCTTAATATCTACATACATATCCATGGTCAGGAAAATATTTTTGTGTTAATTAAATGACTGAGTGCAAATAATAAACTGGGTTATAAAATTGTGCCCCCTGCAAAAGTGGTAGTGAATGTATGGTGAACTCTGATGAATTCACCTGCCTAATAGGTTACAGCCCATGTTAAAGCCATGCCTCTAAAATAGCAGAACTGTAGTGGTATCTGGAAGTTGAGTCATGGCAACTGGACTTCTTTCTTATTAGGTTGAAACGTTTTACTGCTCATCCACTTGGAACATTTCAACCTAATAAGAAATAAGTCCAGTTGCCATGACTCAACTTCCAGATAACCTCACCTGGATGGCTGAGAATCT
Source organism: Intellagama lesueurii (assembly GCA_037013535.1). Lineage (NCBI taxonomy): Eukaryota > Metazoa > Chordata > Lepidosauria > Squamata > Agamidae > Intellagama > Intellagama lesueurii. The sequence continues at coordinate 184,336,428 of JBAJHW010000002.1, forward strand.
TCACAGATAAACTGTAGTGGTAGTGCTATCTTTTCCAGGGAAGACTGTTCTATAGTCTCCATAAGTGGGATGAATAAAGCTGTGCCCCCAGTACATCAGTCACTGAAATGTTCTTTGCCCCTGTAAGGCACCCATGTGCCTCCGTTATAAATAGACAGTGATTGGACTGTTTTTATTTGTTAAAACATTGGCTGTGTAAAGACATGCATTGTGTTAGAACAGGGGCTGATTCAACTCCTACCATTTCCTGCTAATTGATTTTACTCTGGATAATGTAAGAATGTGTGCAAGTTGTAGCAGTTTCCGGGGAAGGGGTGGCCAAGTAATGAGTTGCAGTGAACAAACTTAACGTAGAGTCCTGCGGAACCCAGAAGGCTCACAAGTGTTATCTGGCATAAACTTTCATGGACTGCAACAGAGTTGTCCATCTGATGAAGTGGGCTGCAGTCTACAAAAACATATACAGAATAAAACTTATTTATATGTGATGTGCCCCAGGACTCCTTTTTGTTGAACAGTTGCATGTGAGGTATTGTTCTGCCATGAGCAACCATCTCAGGAGGCTCAACATGTGTCTCCATTTTTAAATATGGAGCTGCCCTTAGGAGCACTAAAACCCTAACTGCAATCCCCTTGAGGCCTAGACCTCTGGCTTTATCGATGTCTGGACTGCTGCCAGGCAGAGATTTTCTGCTTCCGTGGAATTGCATTGACATTATTGATTCCTTGCCTAGACTGTGTTCCAAAGTAGATCATGCTTCAGAGTATGTGAACTTTATTCATCAATCATGTGCACCATGCAAAAATGTATGCAAAAATTGTCCCATATAAAATCCCCCCCCCCCCCCAACTTCATCCTCTGTACAATTCTGGCAGCTCACTGTTGTTGCTTCTGCTTTGCACACAAAGCCAAAACTTGTGAATGAGCAACTTTGCTAGTAAGGCCCTGGTCATATGAGGGGAATGTTCTCTTGTTATCCCCCAGTTAGTTTCTTTCTCTTTTTTTCTGGTCGCACAACCCAGAGACAAGATCGAGACATTTTCCCAGCCAGCGGTGTAACTGCAGAACGTTTCCCCATCTCCAGGAGGGTTGTGTTATTTTGTACCTTTGTTGTAACGGTGCATTCCTTACCGGGATTGCCTGTGTGCACAACCTGCCCCGCTTCTTTTCAGAATTGAAGCCAGGAAGGTGGCCACCATTATTGCAGCATGCACATTTTTGTGTGTGTGCCTAATACATCAATACGTTGGTAAAAGCATGTCACCGGGGGCAGCTGCCATTACATTACCAGTGAGTAATATTTTTTTTCCTATGGGAAGATACATTGAAACGTTGGTATGCCAATGTCATGGGGGGGTGATCGCCAGTCCTGCTGCGCGGATATTCCAAGTCCATTGTGTGCAGTGCATTTCTGCAGAAGCAGCCAGTGCAATAGAGGGACACTTTCCTAAACAGAAACACCTTCCACATCGATGTTCCCTCTAATTTCCACCTCCCCCCTGTGTGTGAATATATATATATTATATATATATAATAAATATTATAAAATATTTGCCCCTTGAAGCAAGACAGAAAATAAACCAGTACCATGGTGTAGCCAGCCATAACGATTCAAATAGAAGGAAATAAATCAGTACTGCTAAGTATAAACCATGTGACCACGATTCAGTACAACAGAGGTATGGAAAGTATTGGAAGAACTAGAAAACATTTCCCTCATGTGACCAGGGCCTAAGACTCAACAGTTTTGTGACTGGATGAGAAACATCAGTGGAAGGTTAAAGTCCAATCCTGTGGTCCACACCAGTTCTTATGGGATGCAGTTAATGTGACAAGCTAAAAATAATATTGGGTTTCCTCCTGAAACTCACTTTGGTCATGATACTTTTTACACTTTTGATTGATCCTGTAATTCCCACAAACCCCATCATCTCTTTTCTTCATCTTCTCCTTTCCTGCTTGCAGAGAGATAATTCTTTGACTTTTCTTCCTCTTTATTTCATTTTGGGACGGTCTCTACTATTTATCATAGATTCTTTTCCCCCAAATGAGGCTTCTCTTTGCATTAATATTTGGCGGCATGCTGTCTACTGTGATCATCAGAAGCCAGAACTTGTCACATTATCTCATACCATTTAAGATGAAAACTGTGGCATCCAGAGATTCTTGCAAGGGCAGAACTACGGATAGAAATGGTGGATTTATCCTGTGACTGGCTTTTCCTATGGGAAAAAATAAACGGATGTGTGTGAAGAGAATGTGCCTGTTTAGTGTAATTAAGAGTTTAATTTTTAATGGTCTCTTTTAGTGCTTTTTTCCATGCTGGAGCCATTTCCACAAAGACAGGATTAGGAGTTAAAGTTTGGGAAGCAGTGCTTAGATGAGCTTCCTCCACCTGTTGCCCTTGGACTACAACTGTCATCACCCCTACGGGCATGCCCAGTGGATAAGGAGACTTGCAATCCAAATCATCCATTGGAGTGTTCTACAGCCAGGTTGAGGAAGGTTGGGCTAGATTGTGATAATCAAATCAAGAGATGAGCTGCGACAGTCATGTGAAGTGTCTTTGTGATTTGTTTAGCCTTGTGGTGCAGTGCAGTACTGCGGCAAAGACTCTGCTCATGACCTGAGTTTGATCCTGGGCTCAGGTAGCTGATTCAAGGTTGAGTCAGCCTTTCATCCTTCTGAGGACAGTAAACTGAGTACCCAGCTTGCTGGGGAGTCAATGTGTAGCCTGCATAATTAAATTGCAAACCACTCAGAGAGTGCTTTAAGCACTACGGGGAGGTATATAAGCAGCACACTGTGCCTTTTGCTTTTTTTTTGTCATTAAGCTGACAAAACCTATATGACATGTCTTCATTTCTGTCTGGTGTTCACTTGTCACAAAAAATTGTGGGCAAGGTTTTTCTACCCAGAAAACATTCTTGGCCCTGTGAATGAGTGACCTCTAAAATGTCCCATCATTAACAGTCCACCAGTCCATTACGGACCATGAAGGAAACTGGGTCTTCATTCATGAAACCAAATGCCCCAAATTGGACATGCTTTCCATCAGACGCAAAAAAGGTTAGTTTTTCTTGTATCCTGAGACTACAACTGAATGATACGCAACTGTGCTTCCCTTTGGCCTGCTCTACCCCCTCTTCCATGTGGATGCAGAAAATCAGATGTTTGGGCTCAGACCACAGCTTGAGAGCACTCATATCTTGTAGACTGTGCTTGTTTCTCCTGGGCAGCACCTGAAAAGGCTAATACCAGAGCTGCAAAGGACCTGCAGACATGAATGCTGTTCCAGCTCATCACCACTCTTGCTTCCATTTAATCTAGAGGCAGAGTTGTTCACAGTGCAGGGTGCTGCGTTCCCACCTGATTCTGGACGACATTCTCTGTGACCAAAGAGTTTTCCTAGGTGTGTGTTTGAAGGGATGATTGAACATCTCCATGCACTCCTTCACACGACCATGTGTCTTCATAACACGACGGCAGCTTTTTAAGGAGGGAGTTTCATCAGTAATTAGGCCACCCCAAAGTGCTACAGTATATGCAACAGTCATCTTATAGTCCTATGCTATGGAACAGGACTCTCAGCTGTTGGGGATGCCTTTCCCACACCTCTCCTTGCACATGTGGAGAAGTCAAAAGAGCAGCATAAAACACATAGGCCCATGATCCTCCATAGACATTTAGTGTCTATTAGTTTTAGATGTTGCCCTTGTGTTCCACTTGTCGTGAGAATGGCTGATGGTCGGATTCCAAAAGATCTCCTGGATGGAGAATTAGTGCAGGGAAAGCACCCCAGAGGGAGACCACAGCTGTGATACAAGGATATCTGCAAGCGGGATCTGAAGGCCTTAGGAATGGACCTCAACAGATGGGAAACCTTGACATCTGAGCGTTCAGCCTGGAGGCAGGCGGTGCAGCATGGCCTCTCCCAATTTGAAGAGACCCTTGTCCAGCAGACCGAGGCAAAGAGGCAGTCCCAAAACCAGCAAATTCAGGGAGCTGGACAGGGGACAGATTGTATTTGTCTTCAGTGTGGAAGGGATTGTCACTCTCGAATTGGCCTCCTCAGCCACACTAGACGTTGTTCCAAGACCTCTATTCAGAGCACATTACCATAGTCTCTCGAGACTGAAGGATGCCTACTATGCACTTGTATTGAATATGTCTCTGCACTAAATTTATCCGAAAAGGAGTGGAAAACTGTCCCTAAAAAAATCCTCAGAGACATATTCAATACAAGTGCAATATTAGTGCCCCTGAAGAAGGCTGAAAATATATTAGCCGAAACGCATTGGGCTCTTATCTTTGAATAAAAATACTGATACCTTTTTTACATCCTGGGACTATCATCTCTCCTTGCTAGACAGCTTCAGTGGATGTACCAGTCCTTTTTGTTTTTTGTCCCATCAATCCTAGCCACTATAGCCATTGAGGAGGGATCATGGGAACTGCAGTCCAACAATAGGTAGGGGGGCAACCTTTCCTCATCCTTCTTCTTTATCAAGGAATAGGGAATGTCCCCTCAGTCTCAGGACTTGCTTGTCTCTGTGAAACATAGATGTGGTTCTTGTGGGTGTGTAGCTGATTCTCCGTCGCCAGGTGAGTCAAGGTCCACAGGAGCAGAGACTATGCTATTAGTCTGACTGCAAAAATGGAGAACACCGGGTCACACAATAATTTCACAGCAGAGCAATTTCACAGAGATTAGACTGAGGGGAAGGTCATAGCTGTTTTACCCAGAATGCTTTGAAGCAACCATGTTTAGCATGTGCACCATGACAGCTCTAATAAAGGGCCGATTATCAATAATACCCTGCCTCATAGCAGATCAAGCAGCTGTTGTGTTACTTGTGCCTTCAAATGTTTTAGAGCATAGATTGAAAGTGTGATTCTTCTGGGCCACAACTGCCAGAATCCTTTAGCCAGCATGGATCTTTTTTGGACTACAACTCCCACAATTCCCAGAAACTTTTCAAGGTTCTGGGATACGGCATAATGGTATCTCACTTATTCTGGAGTCAAAGTCTATGGCAGCAGATGCATTTTCTACAAAATCAGAGCTGTCACATTCCAAGAACTCACAGTGTCTAGACTCCCTCAGCTAGCATAGGTAGCTAGGACACCTGTTGAATCCTGAAAACTGTGGTTCTAAAAAAAGTAACCTTTTCAAGTTTGCCTAATAATGTAATCCTGCATGTTTCTGTTCAGAAGTAAATCCTGGTAAAATTGATAGAGTTCACTCTTAGGGAAGCTGGTTTAGGATTTCAGCCTTTATATCTTGAATAACAAGGCAAATGTTGCCCATTATATAAAGGGATGTCTGGGAGCTGAGGATGGATGATAACTTTATAACACTTAAATTTTACTGCATCCCTCGTGTTCTTTCTTTAAAAAATACCTGTTTTCTGTTATTTGTATTTGTCATGCACTGAAGTCACTGCTTTTGACAATGAGCTACTGAGAATACCAGATTAGGCTGAGAATGTGTTTAGGGTTTAAACTGCGGAGACAATGCACAAAGAGAAAAAGATTCATCTCTCTGTAATGTCCGTTTTGTAACAGGCAATAAAGATACAGCATCTTGTAAGGAGATAAAAGTGCTATAAGTGAGCCAGAATAGCAGAATAGGAGCCATGAGACAAAGCTTGGAGAATGGTGAATTAAATGTGTGTGTTTGTGTGTGTGTATGATATATAATATATATATTTAAGAGACATGAAAAAAGGAGCCAACTCCCAGTCACCTCAGAGTGAAAATTACCTGCCATGGGGAAAGATGTATTTTACACAGAGTTTCTGAAGTATGACAAATACTGTACTCAGTGTATTATAAATGACAGTGTGAGCTGAATCTTAAGCAAGACATGGAAACAAACATCTAAAAATAATAAAGGAAAAATCAACATTGATGTTCAGGAATAAAAGTACTGTATTTTTGTTAGTAAATGTTTTTTAGGTCCCAAGGAAAAATTCATTTGAGTGAACCTATGAAAATTTACTATAATTCCAATAGCTGGCAAACCTTCAGAACATTTTAGTAGGATTTATACCATTGCCATAGACTGAGTTTATAAACTGAACAACATTTCATACTTTACTACTGGTGGCTTCCTGAGGCACCAGAAAGGTGTACTGGCAGGCTGGGAATACAGTAATTTCAGCAGGTGGAGTACCTTAGGCTGCATTGTTTATGAGGCCCTAGTGGATTCAATTTCTGTGAATTGTACCAGATGTGATGCTATGTTTCTTATTATTTTGAATCTTAATTTGATTGAAAGAGATTAATAACAGCGGCTACTGAGATGATTTTGAAAAGCCAATTAAAAATACCTTCAGCTAATTAGATAGACAGACATAGAACAGATATAGATATAGAATCATAGAATAATTGAGTTGGATGGGGACTATTAGGCCATCAAGTCCAACCCCCTGCTCAATGCGGGAATCCATATCAAAGCAGATCTGACAGATGGTTGTCCAATTTTCTCTTGAATGCCTCCAGCATTAGAGTGCTCACCACCTCCCAAGTCAATTGGTTTCACTGTCATACTGCTCTAACAGTTAAAGAAGTTTTTCCTGATATTCAGCATAAATCTGTCTTCCTGTAACTTGAGCCCATTATTATGTGTCCTGTACTCTTAGATCAGGGGTCTCCAAACTTTTCACTGTGAGAGCCACATAATATATTTTCCACATTTTCGAGGGCTGAAGAAATGAGCTTGCATGCGTATGCGCACACGTGCGTACACACACACGCATGGACTCCTGCATGCCTGCCCGCATGCCCGATTAAAAAATGAGATAAGATTAGTCTGGCAAGATCCGTTCTTGACAAATCCATATTCGCTTCTAGTTATCTCTGAATTGTTTTCAAGGTGCTTACAGAGTTACTGTTTTATTTTATTTTTTATTTAATAAATATTTTTATTGTATTTTCTCTACTTCTCTATCTGTTGCAACCAGAGTGATTTATTACAATATGTTCCATTCATTTCATCTTGTCTTATACTCTCTAACATAATATTAATCTAATCTATTCTACTTAAATTGGTGTTGTCATCGAAGCTACCAACTTGAATTTGACCAAACTCCGGGAGGCAGTGGAAGACAGGAGGGCCTGGCGTGCTCTGGTCCATGGGGTCACGAAGAGTCAGACACGACTTAGCGACTAAACAACAAAAATTGGTGTAGATTTCATCCAGGTATAAAGAGGTTCCCATTTATTATTATCCAGTCTATCCTTTAGTGTATCTGTCAAAATATCCATTTCTGCTAGTTCCAAAATCTTCTCAATAAATTCCTTATTTGTCGGCACCTTTGTAGTCTTCCACTTACTGGCATATACAATCCTAGCTGCAGTTATCAGGTGTAAGGTCAAGTAAGTCTTGTTTTTTTCGAGTGTAGCTGGTAATATATTCAATAAGAAAATTTCTGATGTCAAAGCAATTTTAACCCCTAAAATTTTCTCTATCATTTCATGAATCATTTTCCAAAAGTCCTTGGCCCTACTGCACATCCACCACATAGGATAGAAGCTCCCTACTTTCTTTTCACATTTCCAACACTTATTAGAAACATTTTTATACATTTTTGTTAATTTCTCTGGTGTTACATACCATCTGTAAAACATTTTGTATATATTTTCTTTTAGATTTATAGATTTAGTAATTTTAATATTTCGTTCCCAAATTTGTGACCAGGCACTTAGTTCTATATTATGACCTATATTTTGAGCCCATTTTACCATGCAATCCTTCACAATTTCATCTTCCATTTTTTGCTCCATTAAAGTATTATATAAACCTTTCATCAATTTTTCCTCTGAGTCCAGCAACCCCTTATCCAAAGGTATTTTGTCTTTCTGAAACCCTGTAGCTTTATCTTTTACATATCTTGATTTCAACAAGTTTATCGACCACCAATCTAAGATAATACCTTGTTCTGCCAGTTCATCTTTGTTCTTTAGATTAAAATCACTATCTAATATCTCGGCATATCTCCCGTTTGTCCCTTGAGATGTTCTTGCCGGATCAGAGAACGCTTCTAATGGAGCTACCCATAATGGTATCTTTCTATAATGTTGTGCCTTAACTGTCTTCCAAACCCATAACAGAGCTCTCCTGATCAAATGTAAATTAAATGTTTTGCATTGCTTATCATCTTGGTACCATGGGTAGGCATGCCAGCCTAGCCTTAAATCATGCCCCTCAATTTTTAAAAGTCTCCCATTTCGTAGAGTAACCCATTCCCTCACCCAGCTGCTGCTCTGTAATAATTCATCCAGTCTGGTAGGCCAAACCCTCCTCTTTGTTTATTGTCCTGAAGAGCCTTAAGTTCTATTCTTGGTTTTTTCCCATCCCAAACATACTTGGTCATTATCTTATTCAGTTCTTTAAAAAAATCTTGTTTTAATAATATTGGAATTGTCTGAAAGAGGAAAACTAGCTTTGGTAATATATTCATTTTTATTGCGGCTATTCTACCCATTAGGGATAATTGGAGTTTAGACCATTTCTGCAAATCTACTTTGATTTCTTTCATTACTTCCATATAATTGTCCTTTATTAATGTACTTGGTTTTTTTTGTCATATTAATTCCTAAGTACCTGACCTTACACGTTTCTTGACATCCGGAGTGTTTTCGTAATTCTTCTTTTTCTTCTTTTGTCATATTTTTCATCAGAATTTTTGTTTTTTGTTTATTTATTTTAAGACTTGACATGCATCCATATTCAGTTATTATCTCTACTAATGTTTCTATTGACATCATAGGTTCTTCGAAGATTATTACTAAATCATCAGCATAGGCTTGAATTTTGAAATCTTCTCCTTTAACCTTTAACCTTTTGATTCTCTTATCCTCTCTGATTTGTTGGTTCAGGACTTCCAACATGAGAATAAACAGTAGGGGGGACAGCGGGCATCCTTGCCTTGTGCCTTTTTCAATTTGAATTGTTTCTGTCAGCTCTCCATTCACTTTGATTCTTGCTTCTTGTTTAGAATATATTGCTTTAATTTCTCCTATAAACTTCTCTCCAGCTTCCATTAATTGCAACTGTGTCAGCAAAAAATTCCAGTTCATATTGTCAAAGGCCTTCTCTGCATCAAAAAATATTAATGCCATCTGTTTTTCAGGGTGGGCTTCATAGTATTCCAAGACATTCAATACTATCCTGATATTATTTTTCATTTGTCTTTTTGGTAAGAATCCTAATTGGTCCTGATGAATGATCTGCACCAAAACTTTTTTCAATCTGTTTGCTAATATTGATGCAAAAATTTTATAATCTACATTCAATAATGAAATTGGTCTATAGTTTTGGATTTCTGATTAATCTGTACCTTCTTTATGTATCACTGAAATTATTGCTTCTTTCCATGAAGTGGAAATTTCTTTTTCTATTTCTATTTCTTCCATTAATTCCTTAAAGGGTAAACTAGAACTTCTTCAAAATTCTTGTAATATTCAGCCGGTATTCCATCACTTCCTGGAGATTTATTATTCTTTTGTTTTCTAATAGCTTCCACCACTTCACACATCGTTATTGAGGAATTCAAGATCTCTTTATTTTCTTTAGATAATTTCTTTAACTGAAACTTCTGTAGATATTCTCTTTGCTCTATTATTGATTTCCCTGGTTCTTTGTATAGCGCTTGATAGAAATCCTTGACAATTTTTTTTACTTCCTTCTGCTCCCATTTAGTCTCTCCTTCCTGGTCTTTAAGGTTTATAATTTGGTTTCTTGTTTGTTCTTTTCTCAGTCTATAGGCAAGCCATCTGCCTGGTTTGTTTGCTTTTTCAAAGAAATTTTGTTTCGCTTGTTTTATCTTCATTGCCATTTCTGACATCCACCATAGATTTATTTGATGTAGTACTGATTTCATATTATCTACTAGTTCTTCAATTGAGCTATTTTGTTTTGACTGTTGTTCTAACTGGAAGAGTTTTTTTCTCTAATTCTTTGTATTTTTGTATTTTTTTTTCTTTTTTTGTCTTGCTGCATGCTTTATAACTATCCCTCTTAGCTTTGCTTTTCCTGCATCCCAGACTACTCTCATTGGTACATCTGGAGTTTTATTTTCCTTAAAGAACCAAGACATTTCTTGCATTGCTTCTTTCTTAAAATCTTCATTTTGCAAAAGACTAGTGTTCATTCTCCAGAACGATGTTTTATTTTGTATATTCAGTTGTAAAATAACTGGACTATGATCAGCAAAAGTTCTTGGTAGTATGCCTATAGTCTTCATCACTTTTATCCAGCTTATTGGAATCAAGCATGCATCTATTCTAGACCATGTCTTATGCGAATTTGAGTAGAATGTATAATCTTTCTCTTTTATATGTGTTGCTCTCCATGCATCTACCAAATGAAACTCTTCTGCTATAGACCGTAAGGTTTTTGATAATATAGTCCTTCTTTCTTTTTCCCTTTTCTTAATGTTTGAATGTTTGTGTCCAGTTTTCTATCCAGAACTGCATTGAAGTCCCCTACACAGCAAATATCTTTGTATTCTTTATCTGCCAATTCTTTTTGTAGTTCTTTGAAAAATTTATCTTGATTTTTATTTGGAGCATAAATATTCACTATCAATGTTTTTCCTTCCCTCTTTGAATTTCTACCATCAATATTCTTCCATCTTGTGATGCAAAAATTGGTTTAGGTTTCAGATCCTCTTTTATAAATGTTGCCACCCCTCTCTTTTTTTCTTTGTTGTCTGATGCAGCGAAGAGCCTCCCTAATTTTGGCATTTCCAAATATTTCAAGTCTTTTTTTAAAATATGGGTTTCTTGTATGCATGTAACGTCCAAATTCAGTTTCTTAAGCTGATGATATATTTTTTCCATTTTCCAGGTGTGTTCAATCCATTTACGTTAATAGATATTAGTCTCAGCTGATTTTTAGACATTTCCTGCTTGCTTACTACTTCCGTAGTCCTCCCTCTTCCTTGTAGATCTGGTCTGAATCTGTACTACTTCTTTAGAATTTTTTGCCTCTTTGGTTTCCTCCTCCTCCTCCTGTTCTTCTTCTTCCTCCTCCTCAGATTCTTCTTCGCTTTCCTGGGCTATTTCTGAGTCTGCTGATTTCCTGCCTTCTGTTGTATCTTTCCTTTGAACTTCTTCCTCTTTTCTTTTCTTCTCCTTTCTTCCTCCATATCTGACCAGGAAAGCCTCCACTTTATTCGAAGTGTTTATATATTGCCGCTTACCTTGATAGTGGAATTACACACCTTCTGGGATGATCCATCTATAGCTGATCTGCTTTTTCGACAAAAATTCTGTTCGTTATTTATAATCTGCCCTTTTATTTCTGACTCTCCAGGGAATATCCTTCAATATTTTGTAATCTTGACCTTTCCAAACCAGCTGTTTCTCTTCTAAATTTGCCAAAACTTGATTTCTAAAAGAGCTCCTTAAATTTTTTACATGAATCTCTCTTGGTTTACGGTTGTTTCTTGTATAAGTAGTTGAGATTCTCCATGCATTGTCCAGATTCTGTTCTATTTCTTCAGGAGCCAATCCTACAATAGGAATGAGTAATTGTGTTATAATTGCTCTTAAATCTTCTTCCCGTTCCTCTTCTATGTTTTGAAAGCGTAGTATATATATGAGGCCTTTTCGGTCTCCAGATAAGTCAAAGTTCTTTCCTGCTGTATTAGTTTTGAATCTTGCTCCCGTTCATTGCGTTCCAATTCAGCCAGCCTATTTTCTTGCATATTAACTTGCTTTGTTAGCTTCAAGATGGTTTTCCTGTTTTTCAGGATTTTCTGCTGATTCTCATTCACTTGGGTTCCCAAGTCCTCTACTTTTTTGTCTAAAGCTTGTATATCTTGTCTAATTTGTTGTGCATGCCTGTCCAGTTCAGACAAAAAAAAGACTTGCATTCTCTGTTCCATCTGTCTTAATTCAGTATCGTATGTCATCAACTTTGTGACACCTGATTCAATTTGGGGACTCCCTTTCCCAGCCTGTTTCCCCCTCTGTGCCATTATAATTTCAATTAAATTTGTCTATCTTCAAAACTATAAATAAGTAAATATATAACTTCCCACTATCTTTGTCTATATATCTTTGTTTTTATCTTTATCCCTATTAGTGTAACAAAACCATATTAGTAATATTAGCTCCTTTAAATATAATTAATTTCACAGGTTTAACAGATTTGGTACTCCCAACTTTGATATATATTCCAATATATCAGAGTAAACAAACAAACAAAAAAAAAGCCTTGAGACTTTGTCTCTTCAAATTTTGTTCAGTTATACCAATCCTTCCACTGTGGCTGGGACTTTATTGGAGACAACAGCTCTTCTTGCTCCAGACGCTGACTCCTTTGTATCCTGATCTTTGCTGACTTTGGACTGCTTTGCTGTGCTTCTTGGATGCTCCCTGATTATTTTCTAGAACTGGTGGCCTGGCTTGACTTTTGAGTGTTTGGCTTTGTTTCTCTCAACACTTGACTTCCTTGACCTCCTGGTAAAACTCTGTTCCATCTCTGCCTATTGCTACAGGTTCCCTGGCCTGTACAGTGTTTGCCCTTGGGGCCCGTTTACTTAGGAGCAGGTCAGAGGGAGACACTGCCTGGCCAAGCACTGCAAAGAGAAGCACTGTGTCATTAACTAAATGTGAACGGGGAGGCCGATCTCAACTATGATCAGGCCCAGAATTTGCTCCATCAAGCTTAATAAGGATGTGCATGGTGGAAACTTTCATTTTGGTTTCTTTATGGAGTGCCTTTATAGTTTTTATTTGTTGCGTGCACCAGTACTTTTGTTTGCCATGAAAGCAACCACCTCTTTTAGGTCATCTTGTTTTGTTTTCCCCCTTCCATTTTTCTGCCGCCTTTAAAAATCCATAAAAGCTACCACTAAAAAGCAGAGGCGAGGCAACAAAGAACCAGTCTTTTCCAAAAGCAGACAATAGTACAACCAACAGTGGCCAAAAAGCTCTACAAAGCTTGTGAAAACAACCTGCTGCCTCAAAGCAGATATAGCCAAACCCCAATAGATCCTAGAGACGGGGGAGTCCCCAAAGCTCTCTGTTTTTCTGACCCAATCCAACATAGACCTTCTTGTCCCCATCTCCCCGAAAAACTTTGTGCAAAGGTTTTGTGTGCCACCCCCATGTTTGCAAGGGAAAGTCCGTGGGTGAGCTACGGCATAGCCACTCCTGTCACCACTCCTCCACCACCACTGCTAACCCTTAGACAGGTACCTCTTCTTCTTGCTGGTTCAGCTTGTCTGAGCTGTGCTCCTTCTCATTTTTTGTGTTGTCCATGATCTCTTCTACTGTCACCAAGTTCTCTCTTTGCCTCTCCTCCCCTCTCCAAAGTGCATCATGGGAGAGGTGGTCCCAGCTAGTGGGTATACCCAGGAAGCATGTGGTGGCAAGGCAAGGAGAGGAAGGGGGAAAAGCAGGGCTCTCTCACCCTGGGCACTATGAGCTGCTTCAGCAGCATGCAGGGCTTTGTGTCTCCAAGTGGTGGAAAGAAAATGGAAGCTGGCCACTGAGGGGCAGACAGTGTCTGGTAGCAAAAGAGGCTTGGCCTTCTTCCCCTGAAAGGGTGTGAGTGAAACAAAGAAAGCAATCCTGTTGGGTACTTCCAACCAATCAAGGCCTTTTATGGGTGCCAATTGCCCCCCATTCTGGACTTTCTGATTGCCTGCTGACGTAGCCCTAATGATGCTACAGACCCCAGGTGAAAGAAAGGACCAACAAAAGAGGAGAAACGAAAGAAGTAGGAAGATTTAATTCACCCCTCTTTCATTTAAACTAACCAATTCGTTGTGAAGAGGTTTTTTTTCAGGACATGGAGAAAGAGTGCAAAAATGAAAAAAAAGTATATTTCAGAGTTTCCCCCCTCATTTGTTTCAAAATAGAAGTCCCATTCCTAATGCTCGTGCTGGGCATAAACAATATGAAGGAAGTTATCTTAAACATGCTTGCTTAAAAATGAGCTTAAGGTAACATGTAGCTTAGCCCTGAGCTACCCAACATAAGATCACATACAATTCAAGCCTACATCTCTGCAGCTTATCCACTTCCCTACTATCTGCAATAATAAAAGGCGTTTGTATGTATATCTCTGTGTATGCCTGTGTATGCCATAGCTCCAAAACCATGAAACCTAAATACATAAAACTTGACATGCATACTGAAATGATTTGTCAAGTGTGCATCTTTGGATTATTTTGCTTTTTAGTGGATTAATCATCGGTTAATTAAAATATCTGTGTAGCCTGGGATGCCATTTGTAGACACCAGCCATCCCTAATCTTCCAAAAAGACAAATCTGGAAGTAAGCCTGGGAGATTCAATTCTCCACAGAATATCTGAGAAGCTTCTAATGATTCTCTCTGCAAGGCCTACCCGCACAGAGATAGATTGATAGATTGATAGTGAGTTTGAGCTGCAGCCTGGTAAATGGGAAGAGAGAAGTGCTGACAGAGCACTAGGGTGGAAGGGGAAAATACCAGTGATAAAGAAAGAAAGAGTAATGAGATTTAGAAAAGAATAAAAGAGAAGAGGGTGAAAGGAAAAGCTCTTAGGAATGGCAATGATCGGTGGTTTCTAATCCATACCAAACTGGAAGCTCTATACTCTGCCATAGTTCAAAGAGTAAGACACCTTTTGTTGTTTAGTCGTTTAGTCGTGTCCAACTCTTCGTGACCCCATGGACCAGAGCACGCCAGGCCCTCCTGTCTTCCACTGCCTCCCGGAGTTGGGTCAAACCCATGTTGGTAGCTTCAGTGACACTGTCCAACCACCTCGTCCTCTGTTGTCCCCTTCTCCTCTTGCCTTCACACTTTCCCAACATCAGGGTCTTTTCCAGGGAGTCTTCTCTTCTCATGAGATGGCCAAAGTATTGGAGCCTCAGCTTCAGGATCTGTCCTTCCAGTGAGCACTCAGGGTTGATTTCCTTCAGAAAAGACACCTAGATACCTGGACACACATTAAGGATACCCTAGGGGAAGCACCTTTGGTCTATTTTCTTTTCTAAGCTGATGAATTTTAACTAATTTATCTCTGCTTATAGCCTGCAACATCCTCTTCAGTCACTAGGTAAGCAGGTGTTGCTAGCCTGCAATGAGTACCAGCATATGCTTTAGTTAGTGGTCTTCTAGAGGAGGATGGAGAAAACAGCATGACAGGACAAACTACTCAAAAGAGAGAGAGAGAGATGGGGGTGGTGGAGGAAGAGCCCCTGATGCCTGATAAAAGACAGAGAAAGCATCAGGGTGGGGGAAAGAAAGGTCACTTGGGTGGGTGGATTAAGGGAATACGGAGAATACCAGAGTGGGCAAATGGAGGAGGGAAGTGATTGGCTTTATAAGGGAGAAAAAACACTGAGGTGGCTGGGCAAGTAAGGAGAGAGAAAGACCTCAAAGGGTAGTGCATGAGGGGAGGAAAATAGCACCTGTAGGGATGGAAGGGTAAAAGCATTTTGAAACCTAAAAGTGAAAGGGGTTTTAACCCAAGCAAAGCTGAGTGCACCTATAATTTTTTCCTAATCCATGGGAAAGGTTAAGTAGGGCAAAGAATGCCAGTCTCTAGTTTTTTGTCCCATTACTTGTTTTAAAATAGCATTTCTCAAAACGGAATGACAAAATGCAAAGAAACGTGTCACAGACTCCCTGTCTTATTCAGCTCCCAAACAGCTAAAGGAAGATTTCCTGTGACTTCTCAGGCTCACATGCTGAAGTCTCTCTCAAAAAAGCATATCCTGAGCACATTTCACACACATTTTGGTGGAAGAGCTACTGTGACACAACATTCTCATATGAAATGAAAGGAGCGTTTAAGGGTGATAGCCAAACATTCATTTCTAACTTAATGTTTTTTTTATAAAGGAACAGCTGATAGTTAATGGAACTGGTGAAACCCTTTGTGTGAGTAATAGACCAGATTGCCATCTGTAGCAAAAGGGACCCTTTTAGTGAGCTGTAGCAATTTTGTACCAGCCGGGAATCTTGACCATTAGGCCTCATTAGAAGTGTAACCTATTTTCCAGCTAAAATGTTCCCCCAGAAGCCAATTCTGATTGTATCTGAATTAACACTGATGAGAATACTAATAGCAAAGTTCCCTTCCACTTAGCTAGCTTACTCATCTGGTTTGTAGCTGGACATGAAGTCCCTATATTTTGTAAGATTGTACAGTAATGCCGTCCAGAAAATAGAAGGGAATGGGAAAAAAAATCAAGCAAAAGAAGTGCTCTGCAAGAAGACAGAGCAGGATTTCTATCGGACAGTGTGTGTGATGTTGGCACGGTAGTTTAGTCCTCCTCTTGGTTCTTAGGCTTGTTTCCTCTGTTCCAAGGCAAAAAACCAGGAGCCCTAAGAAAAGGAGTGAGTTTGGAGGCCATCTATCTATCTATCTATCTATCTATCTATCTATCTATCTATCTATCTATCTATCTATCTATCTATCTATCTATCTATCCATCCATCCATCCATCCATCCATCCATCCATCCATCCATCCATCCATCCATCCATCCATCCATCCATCCATCCATCCATCCATCCATCCATCCATCCATCCATCCATCCATCCATCCATCCATCCATCCATCCATCCCACCTTTCTCCAATTGCAGGGACATGAGGTGACTTACTCTTTTACTTATATGGCCCTAGTTTTGTAGAGTTTGCTATGGATAGAATGGAAGCCTTTCTCTAAGGAATGGGGATTTTACACAGAAGTTACACTCCATTCTTGTGTCATGTACTCGTATGTTATACAGACTACATGTTTCTTCTTCCTGACTGCAGATAGGCTGACATAAATTTTAATAATATACAAGGGGCTCTTATACATGTGTACCCAGCAGTAGGCCCCATTCATCTCAGTTTGGCTCAGTCCTAGGCAAATGGACATATGATTACAGGCATAAATAGCAACGGGTAGAAAATAGGATCTTCTGCCTGTTGATTGGTTGTTTGGTTACTTGCTTTGATGTGTAGCCTGCCTTTTTTCTGAGCACTGGGACTTCACACAGCTAATAAATAAATATTTTTTTAAATGTACAAGCAGAAATGTAAGTCAAAATACAGAAATTCAAACCAACAATAATCTTAGGACACAGTTGACTCAAGAGGGAATTGAAAACATGTTAATAACAAAGTACAGTAGCCATTCATGGGAAAAGAAAACTCCAAACCTTTGCTCACCTGGCAGTCAGGGCCTGATCAAACGAGCCAAATGAACCCCAGTTATACCCTATTTAGATTGTTTCATAAATTTCCAGTCACACAATGCATGGCCATGATCAACTCATTTTCCTGGCCAGTGGTTTATTTCTGGTTTATTTCCCTCTCTACAGGACGGTTGTTTTATTTTGTACTGATGATGAATCACTTCATTCCTTACCATTTCAGCCTGTGTGAACGTTGCTGTTGATTTATTTCCTTTGCAAGGGGGTTGGGTTTCTGGGTGCTGTGGCCACTTCATGGCCACTGTGCTTATTCCCTTTTTTTATATTTTTCTTTTGAAGATACATTGACAAATCAGCTTGTAATGAAACAGCTGATCCTTTAGAAAGCCAAGTAAAACCTGCTGGCAAAAACAGCAGGAGACAGCCTTCCCCGCTCCCTTTGAAAGAGGGCTTGAGCAGAGGCATTTCCTGTTTCTCTTCTCTTTTTTTTTAACCCTTGCAAAGGGGTTGGGTAAAGTGCATAAAGGAGGGAAGGGAAAAGGGGAAGAGAGAAGGCTTGGACCTCTCTTATTGCATTGCCCATGTATCACTTTTGTTAATTAAAAAAAAAAGGACAAGGGGGGACTGATTGCCCAAGAAACAGCAGAGAAAATGAATCAATACAAAATGAAGAGCAGTGTAGCCTGATGTAGTGGTTCAAATAGGAAGAAATGAATTTGTAATGTTAAAACATACGGGAATGTTACCACCGGTATATATACCACGTACCGTAATTCAGTGCAACAGAGGTATGAAAAAAATTGATAGAACCAGCGTTCTTTTGGCTCGTGTGATCAGGCCCTCAGTTTTGAAAAGCCCAGCAGTTCCTTTAGAAAACCTCTCTCCCCCCAGTAGAATATCATCCCTTTATTTTAAATAGAATGGTTTTGGGATGGTGGTGGTTTGATTTCCAAGTATCAGGATGTGTAGCTTCCTTCCTGTAGCAGGAAGGAGCAAATCTAGCAGCTGTAAACCACTCGTATAAAGTTAGGGGGAGGGGGAGGGTTGAGGGGAGAGATGTGGATTGTGTAGCTGCCAGAGAGTGGCCTTTAAATCAAAAGCTAGCACTGTGAAGCTTCATAAAACCAGAGGCAATTTTGTTTCGGGGTGGTTGTTTTTTTTAAGCCTTGAGGACTGAGGTACTTTAAATTCCAGCCTTCAGGTTCACTGATCTGTTCAAGAACAAACATAACACTTAAACAGAAGGGACCTGGAATCAGAACACATTTTCCCCCTGAGTTAACCCAGGACAGCCCTTTCTTCTCATTTGAAGTGACATCTTCCTGCATCTGTACTATCTGGAAAGTTGGAGCAAAGTTTTACAATTAGTTACAAAGGGAAACAGAATACGTTTCCTGCAATATTCACCCTTTGAGAGATTGCAGCAGGGAGGGTTAGCTAGTAATATTTACCTCACGAAAAATTTGTGTTCTTGACAGTGAGCCTGATTTTATTCCAAATACAAGATTGGTTAGATGCCTATATATGTACATAGATCTTTCTTAATTTCTACCCCTCTTTTCAATGCAGAAAAAGCTTTAAAAGGTTGGTCTCTACAGAGTCTACTCTATCTTAGCTTGACCAAATGGGTGTCCTGGAGGAGCTTTATTCCCACCATTGGATTTTGTGCACTGCAAAGAAAACAAGGATTACACTTGATTTCAAAACATTATTGCTGAAAATATGACTATGTGAGAACAAACACCACAGTTCTTGAGTGTTCCTTCCTTTAATATATTTTATGTACAAATACAGACAATGCAACTGGGGAGTCTTCAACCACTGCTCTGCCCATTAGTGTCCTAATTAAAACAGCCTCATCATAATGTTACCTATTTCCCCTCAGAAGTAGGTTGCAGCATGTACAGTGGGAATTATGCCTATTTAATGACTCTTCCAGATGGAGGATTTGTTTTCTTATGGCTTGTTCACTAATATTATCAATATCATTCTTGCTGTCTATGTGATACTCTCTTTATGTCACTGCATGTGATGTTTTTCCCCATGACATTCCATTGTTCTTTATTTTTAGTATTGCTTTGTACCAGGGATAGCATTTCTCATTTGCACTTGATGTCTGTGATGAGAGCCTCTGGTGATTTTTTTTTTTAAACAGAGAAGATCCAGCAGTTACATGGATTTCTTAAAGAGAAAGCAGATTTCATATCGAGAAAAGAAGTAGACTTTTAAAGACAAGTTTGGGTTAGGGATGTGCATTTGGATTCAGAAATATTTGGAATACACTGAATAATGCTGTATTCAGATTGTTCTGAATACATCTGAATCTGAACTTGATAGTTCCAGATATCTATAATAATAATTTCTAACATTCAGAGTCCCATTTCCTCCTTTAGGTTGGAAAGCAAAAGCCTAGTTTTGTGCTTGCTATATGAAATGAAAGTGAAACCTATTTCTCAGGTATCCTGGAGTGATTTCTTGAGAAATGAAATGAAACTTAAAGACACTCTGGCACCAAGGGTAGTGGGGGCACAGAATTCTGTGTCTCCTGATTGGAGTTTCCAAGGGTTTCTCAAGGGAGGGGGCTGGGATGAGAGCAAAACCTATAAATGATATCTGTCTGCATCAATGAAATCTAGAAGCAGAAACCGACACCAGAAGGTATTTTGTTCCACAGTGGTTCTTTCCAATTGAAATACGGTCATAGTCACTTATAAATTTCCTGAGATGTGCTCTGGTGCAAGCCTGCACTGCAGCAGTTTTCTCTGTGTCCTTTTCAGAACCCTCAACTTACATTCACATTCTTTACATCTCATTGTATATTGTTTACTTAATATAGTTAGGAATAGATTTAGGACTAGTAGATTAATCAATTAATATGTTATACAGTAAATCAACAGGAAAATTGGTGGGCAAGACAGTAGTCACACCACCAGCTTGGTCATACCTCCTGAAACTGACTCCTTGTCAGCCCAGCAAATTCTCCAACTGGAATAGCCCCAAGTGCCTACAGGTTTCAAGATGCAGACTTTCATCTGAGTGCTTTCCAACAATACTCTCCTTCTCTATGAGAGGCATTATAGAGATAGCACAAGAGCAAACTCAGATTTTACACTGAATGTACACTCAGTAGGAAGCCAGGGCCACCCCTCCTTCTCTGTGGAAAGGGCCTGCATGACACAGGTGGGTTTGCTGCATTCATATTTTCCTGCAGTAGATGTAGATGTGAATGATTGTGGGAACAGAGCCAGAATTATAATGTATGATTTTGTCCTTGTTAAATGATGCAGGACAGTGGTTTCTAACCTTGGGTTCCCATATGTTCTTGGATTACAACTCCCAGAAATCCTGGCCATCCTATCTATTGGTCAAGGTTTCTGAAAGTTTTAGTCCAAAAGTCCAAAAATACCTGGGAACCCAAGTTTGGGAACTACTGATATAGGACATGTTTTTAGCATTTATATATCAGGGGTTGCTATTCTGGTTTGCTTCTACTGAAACCACATTTTCTGATTCTACACATTTTACTTACTCTGGTGGAAAGGGTGGAGGCTTCATGAAATCCATGCCTTACTCCCAGAGATTCTTCCTTAATTTTAGCTAAATCAGGTACCCATATATTGCTAAGAAGAGCAGCGAAAGGGCTTTAACCAACAGTATGGGGACTAGTCCTGTACCACACTTTACTGGATCCTTAATTTGTCATTTGAAAGGCTACTGAACAAAATTTGTCCGCATTCCAAGAGTACCTGTACTGAAAAACTTAGCTAGGGAGAAAGGGGACAAAATAATAATGTTTTAACTGGCTTGCTTGCTTGTTTATATCCCACCTTTCTCCTTAAAAAAGGACCTAAGGCAGCTTACATCATTACAAAACAATATTTGAAGCTAAAACAGTAAATATACTGAAAAGGATCAAACAAATACCAGGGAGAAATGTATAGCAAAAGCAATACCAAAAACACATTCAAAGCAGTAAGGTGCAACAATCCATTTAAAAATCCCATTCAGGCAGCCAGTCAAGAAGGGAAAGCTCATATGAAAAGGAAGGTCTTCACCTGCTTGCAGGAGGGCAGCAAAAACTGGGCCAGCCGTCTTTCATACCCCCTGTTCCAAAGTCTGGGAGCAGCAACAGAGAAGGCCCTCTCCCATGTCCCCACCAAACACAGCTGTGAAGACGATGGAACCAAGAGAAAAGCTTCTCCTGAGGATCTTAACACCCAGGCAGGTATATATTCCAGCACAGTGGTATAAAGGAGCCAGAGCTCACAGGGTTGAAACTCAGGGTAGCAGGGACTTTGACATCATTTGCCACCCTCCTCAGGCTTCCCAGTTCTTTCTGAGCTTAGCTGCAATCTGCATAGCACCTGGGAAGAAAATGACATTTTGGAGGAACAGTATTCTGTTGCAAGATATTGAAGTATAAAGTTTTTGAAGATGGTTAGATTTTGAATGGGCAGTGAAGAGCCATTAGCTTTACAATAGGGTCTACTTCTCATTTTTGGATATGTACTGATCCATCATTTTTGGACTCTCGGAAGGTGAGTGAGTGAGGTGCAGAATGTGGGGCTATCATGACCACTTGCACTTCCACATTTCCTACTATACCAGTGTTCCTGTAAGTAAGAATAGTTCTGGACACCACACTTCAAGAAGGATGCTGACCAACTGGAATGTGTTCAGAGGAGGGCAACAAGGATGATCAGCGGGCTGGAAACAAAGCCTTATGAGGAAAGACTGAAAGAACTGGATATGTTTAGCCTTGAGAAAAGAAGACTGAGGGGAGATAAGATAGCACTTTTCAAATACTTGAAAGACTGTCATACAGAGGAGGGGCAGGATCTGTTCTTGATCATCCCAGAGTACAGGAAACACAGCAATGGGCTCAAGTTACAGGAAGCCAGTTTTTATTTGAATACCAGGAAAAACTTCCTGTTAGAGCAGTAAGACAGTGGAACCAGTTATCTCGAGAGGTGTTGAATGCTCCAACACTGGAGGCATTCAAGAGAAATTTAGACAGCCACCTGGCAGATATCCTTTGATTTTGTATTCCTGCATTGAGTAGAGGGTTCGACTCGATGGCCTTATAGGCCTCTTCCAACTTCATTATTCTATGATTCTATTCCCCCTTTCTCACTTCCATATTCTCCTTCTTTGCACACATTCTATATAGTTGTACTTCAGTACAGAAAGAGTTGAGCCATTTTCTCTGTTACGTGCCTGTGTTTCTTTTCATGGACAAATGAAGTCATGTCAGACTATATGTTAAAAATCACTAACACTTTAGAAAATTACACTTCTGCCACATGGAAGACTTTCTGAAAGCCTTCTGCATTGAATCCAGAGCCTTCTACTTTCAGGATAGCTATACTGAAGTAAACATATTAAGTGAAAGGAAATGGGTCCAGAATAATACTTCCCCCATTAAGTTCTTTCTATAATGCCGACAGTGTGTTCCACTGGGTCTGTTGCTTTTATTCCTCAGAACGCACATGACTCCCTGCTCTGTTCCTGGTAATGCTGGGGTGCCATGGGAGGAGTGGAGAAGAGGAATCGGCAGCTTCCACTCCTGGGTGCAAGAAGAAATCTGTTATTACTAATCATTCAATGCACAATCCACAAAGTGCTTTGAAATTGCTCAGCTCTTTCAGTGGCAGAACCACTCTGCGAAGTACCCAATTACTGGACCTGTTTTTAGAGATGAAGAAAAATGGAGAGGTAGCATTTTGTACAGGAGGCAATAGCTGAGATGAGAGTCTAATCAAGATTCCGGTTGTATAGCAGACCCAGCATATTGCAGACTGGACCATACAGACTCCCTGTTATAATATGAAGCACAACTTCAAGCCCCGTTTGCCTTCAATTGCTCCACTCTACTACTTTCCAGTAACAAACTGTGTAATGTATACAGGACCCCACTCTTGTCAGCATGGCTCAGGCCCATTGGTTTCAGTGGAGAGCTCTGTGGAACTGGGAGGGGGGAACAAACGTTCTGGGCTGTATAACCGTTGACCCCACTCTGGGATATACAACACCCTAGGATAGTGAGGAGGTTTGAGTGTCTCAGGGAAGCTGAGGAAAATACCATCAGGAGGCTAGATGCTGTTATTGAGCCTGGGCCCTGAGCAGATCACTCAAGGCAGAAGGGTCAAAGGTGAGATTAAGACGCATCCTCCTTCTTTAGGAATTAATGGTCACATTGGCAGAAGAGAAGTGATAGTTCCCCTGGTAAGGAGGGTGGAAAAGTTCTTGAAAGGCAGTTAGTGGATTGCTGGCAGAAGATATTTCATAGACATTCAAAACAAATCTTGTTAATACTGCACAAGTGGCCACAGCAAACCACCTGTGAATATTTTACACTCTAAAAATCCTATGAGGCAACCATCCCAAATGAAACAAGATACTGTTCTGGAAGGTGAGACTCCCAGGTAGGAAGGTACTCAGCCAGCTACTGGAGAAGATCTCAGAGTAAGTACAATTAGTGCTGTAGCTGTGAAACCAACTGGATTAAAGCTGAAAGGCTGTCTACTTGCTGATGTGCAAAGACAGAGTCCAATGCAACATGTCCCATTTTGCTGGAAAATGTAATGTGAGAAATGAGAATCAAGGCAAGCTCAAGATCATAAAATAAGATATGAAACATTTTGTTTAACTTCAATGTTGCAATACTTGGTGTGACCAAACTAAAAAGGACTGAAATAGGAAATTTTCAGTCAAATAAAAATGTTTTACTTCGGAAGTGACAAACTCAGAAGAAACAGTGTGACTCTAAAAGTGAGGCAAGACGTAGCACAAACAGTTCGGGAAACAATGTAAAGTCTGACTGAATAAGACCAATCAGAATAATATCAGCCAAACTTCATAGAAAGCCTATCAACATAACCATCCAAGTTTATCGTCTAACTACAGCTACCTGTGAAGCCAACAATTTGTTTCATACAAATATATGCTTCAGACAACCACATTGATGATTGTACATGCCAGTGTCCAGAGACAGCCAATTCAGAAATCAGATAGATTGTGTAATTGGAAGTGGATGATGGAGAACCTCTTTCTCCTTTGCAAAACCAAGACCAGGAGTGGACTGTGGTACAGACCATGAACTGTTAACATAAAAAATTAGAATAAAGCTGAAGAAGAACACTCAAACAATTACAGTACAAAATATAATTTAGATAATATTCCTGAAGAATTTAAAGACCATATAAATAAAAGATTTGCATAACTAAATTCAATTTTCCATGAACAAGAAGAATGAGATAATATTTCTGTGAAAATAGAAAAAAGAAATATTTTCAAGTAAGAATGCAAACAGACTGTTACCATAGCCAAAAGAAGAAAAAAGTATCCTTGTACTTGAATGTAGAGATAGGGGTATTTGTATTTGTATACGAATACAAATATCCTCGCACAGCTGGACTGAACGAGGGTCCAGCCCCTGAGCCCGGACCATCCACTCACATGTCCAGTTCTGGCGGCAGCCCCGCTCATCCTTCCAATCACTCCCGGAGCACTGCTGTCTTCCTGCTTGGCTGGCAACTCAGCAGCTGTTCAGGGAGACTCATCCTCCCTCCCCCTGCCTGGAGTGGTTAGCCAAGCAGGAAGAGAGCGGCACTCCGGGAATGATTAGAAGGATGAGCGGGGCCACCAGCGCTGCCAGACGTGTGAGTGGATGGTCCAGCCCCAAGGGCTGGACCCTCATTAAGTCCAGCAGTGTGAGGATATTCGTATTCGTATATGAATACGAATACCCCCATCTCTAACAAGGATACTTCAGACAGTGGGTTAGGGAAGACAGAGGGATTCATATCACTTGTGCAAGGTAATATGAAAACAAGACTGCCCCCACCAATAAGGAATTGATCCCCCCCCTTATTAATAGCTGCTAGAATAGAAATAGCCCAAAGAAGGAAGGGTAATACAACATTATCTATTAATGTATGGTACAAAAGAGTATGGAGGTTAGCCCTCCGTAAGTTAACACAAAGTAAGAGTAGGTAGAAACCCAACATTCACCAACATGTTTATAAATACATTGATCACTTTTATTCAGTTTGTAGTGTGTGTGTATGCATGTGTGCACGTGTGTGTGTGCGTGCGTGTGCATAGTGCTACATATATATTTGTAGATAAATTTTGGTATTAAAAAAAAGCCTGCCTCAGTCTTGCAAGTGCCATGCAGTACTGGACTATATCCTTAATTTATAAGTATTTATCCTCGATTAAGTGCGGGGCATAAGTAAAAGCAACAAAAGCAGTAACACTTCAGGATGTTCATTTGACTCACCACACTTTACCAATCATGTCAATTGCCTTGTAGGCACCTCCAAAATCGCACAGCACCAAATTTGTGCAAAAATAGTTAACATTTCCAATAAATCCATAATAATGTTTTGAACTGGAAAGCTGTTCTGATTCTTTGCTTCTTTTCCCACAATACTTTTTAAAAAGGTTTTTTTGGATTTTGATATTTAGTGATAGGTACAGTGGCCTCTTATTTAGATAAGCTGCGATTTGCTACTTTGGTTGACCTCTCCAAGTGCCCTTCATGCAAGTGTCATTTTTCAGTAGCACAAAATGAAATGAAATGAAATGGGGGAACAGTTTAAGAATTCAACAGATATATAGCTTACTACTGTATGTTGATTTATATATTCTTCAAATAGCTAGAATCTCTTCTAGCAGAATATTGTCCTTGACAGTTAAAACGGTGTTTTGTTTTGTTTAATCTGAGAACTTGAGCTCCCCTGAGGAGAGCACTCGGAGGCCATGGCTGTGCTGCTTGTTTTCCACAGCTAAGTTTCTCTTTGTGGTGTCTGTCCTGCATATCAATCCCGGGTGGCTTGCACTTTAAGGACAAACTAGTTTTTTCCCCTCTCTTTTGATGCTGGCAAGTGCACAACTGGAAAAATTACTTTCTTAAAGTAATTTGTCCTTTGACTTGTTAACTAAACTCAACATGTGAAGTTTAAAGCAGTAAAATTACAATTATCTGCTCATTTTCCATTACTTTCTTTAAAAAAAAGCTAACAAGGCAAGAAGATGGCCTCAAGTTTGAAGGGAAAAAAATTATCCAAATGATCAGATCATTTTTAGCCCCCCCTCCGCTAATGAATGTTCTTAATTACATGGAAAAATAAGGACATTACTCATCATTATGTTGTTTTACAAATAGGACAGAATTAAACCTTTTTATCCCTGAAAGCAACATGTTACACGTAGTGTTGTTACTATGATGTGCAATTCCCAGGGTCTTGGCAAATAGGGCCACTGCAGGCACTATATGGAAGCACCCTCAGGTCTCCCACAGTATATTGAGCTGTGCTGAGGCTGCCAGCTGCCATCTCCTGACAAGCATCTTTGCACAATATATATGACTGCAAGCAAAGAGTTGCTACAGTCACAATGTCTGTTTGAAACATCTTTAGGGGTTCATTGAGAAAACAAAATAAAAATCTAATGTGTGAAGTCACCTTAGAAAGGTGCAGGTGGCCAGTTTCTGCTTTGGGAAGGAAACAAAAGTCAGAGACAGTTTGTCCCTCTACAGCAATGGTTCACAACTTTGGGTCACCAAATATTCTTGAACTACAACTCCCAGAAATCCTGGCCAGCACATCTAGTGGTCAAGATTTCTAGGAGTTTTAGTCCAAGAACACGTGGGAACCCAAGGTTGGGAACCACGGCTCTAGAGGGTAGGAGTCAGTCACAAACAGGGCACATTTGTGTGTCATTCAGAAAAGCCATTGGTAGGTTCTCTCAAAGTAAGATTCTTTTTGCAGCCCATTTGACAAAATGCTGTGAGAATTTGGTCCATCAGTCTTTGCCTGCTTTCCCTGTAGCTAGCTCGTTCCAACATCCCTCTGGCTTCCAACACTGATCTCTTTGGCACTCGGCTTTGCAGTTTTGAAGGACTGTTGTTTTAGGGCGAAAGGACCTCTCTTTGCTTCTTCTGATAAGTTTGGACCCCTGACAAGGATGAATCATGCCTTGTATCTGTTTACTTACTTTCCAGGTTCCATCCAGCAGTTGGGCTGATGGAGAGGATCCAAGCAATTGCTCAGAACGTCTCAGACATTGCCGTGAAAGTGGACCAGATTCTTCGCAACAGCCTCCTAAATGGAAAACGTAAGAGTGCCACCAGTTTTCAGAAAAGGACTGGAACCCTTTGATTTGAGGCTGGCTTCCTTGAGCCTGTGCTTTAATAGATGAATGTGTGGGATGTCTTTCAGTCAGTTGCTCAGTAAGCAAACCAGCTTCATCCTCCCTAACCCCTGGGTTTAAGGATAGACTCTTCAAGTCAAAAGATGTGATGATCAGGCAAACTTTGAACCCTGCATTAAAAGTGTTAGTGACAGAGGTATAATGTTGGATTATTATGCTTTGTATGATCCTGCCAAACATAAGAGATAATGTTTTTAAATTCCATTCTACTCTTTTAGTTTCCACCTGTGATGGCTTTCTGGCCTTGGTGATTATGAACTAGCTATAATCTAAATTTTACTTTGTATTTGCATCTTATTCTGCTAGTATTCGTCTTCTTGGGCTTTGGATATACAGTGGTGCCTCGCTAGACGATTGCCTCGCAGGACGAGGAAATCGCTAGACGATGCCTTTTTGCGATCGCTACTGCGCTTCGCAAAACGATGTTTCCCTATGGCGATTTTCACTAGACGATGAGGTTTCCCCATAGGAGTGCGCCGACTAGTGGTGAAAAGCTGTCAGTGCAGCTGTCAGTGCATTCCTATGGGGACCCGCACTCGCTAGACGATGTTTCCCTATGGGAAATTTTCGCTAGACGACTGCATTTTCCCTTGGAACGCATTGAAGCGATTTCAATGCATTCCAATGGGAAAACGTGCTTCGCTAGACGATGTTTTCGCTAGACAGCGATCCTCGTGGAACGGATTAACATCGTCTAGCGAGGCACCACTGTATTGTATAATTGGCTGTCTTACTCAAAACCCCATTGGTGTCCAGGGAGTTACTACTGGTTACTAGGAATGTGCACATACTTTGGACAAATGTGTAAATACAAACCAGTTCAGGGATATCAATGTGTTTATGGGGCAACTCAGGATGAAGCAAAGAGCCCAGAGGCATTAGCAGGGGAGAGCAGCAGCACATATGGATCTCTCATGATCAATCTGGCTTTCCCATGTTGCCATTCCAAGTGGAGATGAGGAAAGAAAAAGGAAGGAAGATGTTCATTTGGGGGCACCAGAGAAAGAGAGTCTTGGAAATGAACCTTCCTTGCTTTTGTTGCTGCAAAGCCATTGGTTAGAGTCTGTACGGTAGCTGCAGCACTACATATTTCAGATCCAAGAGGAGGAGGAATAATGGCAGGGAAGAGAAAGGGCAGAAAGTGAAAGAAAAGGAAGCTCACTGAATTGCTGTTTTAGAAAAAAAAAAAAATCAAAGAGCAGGCTGCCCATTGCCCTTTCAAAGTCCCTCTCTCACTCCCTTCCCTGTGGCTGTCCCCAGAATCTTGCACACTCTCCTGCTTCTAATATCACATATTCCTACAGGCCTTTTAAATTGAGAGTAGCAGTGAATACATTCTGGGAAAGGATGTAATTCGATTTCTCATCTAGTCTCCTAAATCTGTAGCCTCTCTGACTGTGACACTTTCTGGAGCAGACGATTGTCAATGTGCTCCGTCATGAATCTCCTTGGCCCCTGTAACATAGTACAACCAGCAATAAGGTCCTTCTCAGAGGCCTTGTCTGGCTCTGTCCAACTTTTCTGGGAAAGCAAAAGTTCACAGCACTTGAGCATCAGGCGTCAGTAACAGCAGCACCATAACCAGTCACAACTGCAAAGCCAGCTCCGAAGGTGGTGGCAGCAGCTGGACACTGCAGGGGAGGGAGCTTGGTGTTTTCCAGAGTCTTGTAGTTTGGGTTCCCAAATCCCAAAGGTTGCCCTCCCCACCCCCCTTTTTCTGATAGAAAAGCAACTTGAAGCCATGTTCCTCATGGGAACTTTCCCTTTGTTGCTACTCAGCTATTTCCAGAATTGCAGTGGATGGAGATTCTGTGGAGTGGAAGTCCAAACCTCCTGTCATCACAGTTTCCTTTCCTCTCCTGCCACTTGCCCAGCTAAGCAGCTACGAGGGGAAATCGCTTTGGCAGCCCAATCACCTACATGGCATGGCACAGCTGAAAGCTTTGCCCCTGCTTTTGCTTAACCACTCCCAGCATGGCTTTCCTCCATCCATTTCTTTTTCTATGAAAACTGAAGTGAACTGGCAGTGGCTGGATACCAGTGCTGGTATTCTCAGAACTGCTTCTCCTCACCTACATAGTCACAGACCACATTGGTCTTCACTATTGTTACACTGGCTGGCTGGATAACTTAGTGAGTTGGAGGTCTCGGGAATTTGATTCCCCACTGTGCCTTGCCGGAGAAGAGTCAGCCCACATGGCTTTGGACAAGCTGCACATCCCTGAGGGCCATGAGAAGGAGGGGATGATAAACCACCTCTGCATACTTTGATCCTAGCAACGTCTGCCATAAATCAGAATCCACTTGACTTCACACAATGAGTATTGTTCCTCTTCTCTTTCCAAACTAGAGGTTCACATCCCGGCCACTTAACCAGCCTTCTGTTTCTCAAGCAACTTATCATCATATGTTGAAAGTTAGGCCTCTGCCTTCCTGAATCAAAAATTAGTTCTTTGCGATTGCAAATGGATTTCATTATGGTAATTATGTTGCAGATTCAAAAGCACTTTATGGCTGGTTGTCTTACCACGCTGTCAAAGTGTGACCCTCAGGTTTTAAATATTGGCTTTCTCGCTCATCTTTCCTGGTCCGGCTGCGGCTCACTCTTCCAAATGGCTTTTGCTGTCATTTCTCCCTGATGTGAGGAGAGGTGCAAGGAGAAAGTCAATATAATATTGTCCATTTCTGTCCTGTTATCCATTTTTAATGCTTGTCTTTAATCTGCAGCTGAGGTTCCTAATGAACCAGAGTGGCAAAGGCCTTATTTAACATTAAGTACATGAATAATTGCATTGGTTTCAGCAATTTGTTCATGAAAACAAATGGAACACATTATAAATAGTTCATAACACTCTTGCCAGTTTCCTCACTTTAACTTTCCCAGTGCATAAATAATGGATAAAAACTGAAAACGGGGCTTAGCCGGTGTCACAGAGCACACTGCTTTGGGAGCAGTAGAAGTTACTTTTTTTACTCCAGCACATGGGGTGGCAAGGCTGGCATCAAGGGTCTGCAATTCCTGAATTCTCCAATGTATTTGGGATCCATTGCCGCTGCCACCCCATCCACCCCCCCCGAGCCCCTTGAGTTTGCAGCCTCTTTCTTGCTATTGCTCCATTTCATTTTTCATGTGAACAGTAACTTTTACACAAATTGTTTCTTTGGTCTCTTCATTGGAAATATACACTAGGGATGTGGTGAATGTTGAAGGGCAATGTATTTATCAGAACAGAGTCCCCAGAGTTTAAAATACAGGCAGCTCTGTATTTTTAGAAGTTTATTCCCCAGTGCTGACACAGGAATTTATAGGAGTTATAGTCTGCCACCACTCCAAATTAACTTCTCTAAGCTCTGTCCGTAGGAACAAAGCAGTTCTAGCAGTTTTAATGATCATCATCATCTTAGAACTTCCGTGCTGGAAGGGATCCTATGGATCATCAAGTCCAGCCTCTGTCAAGGAGGTGCAATGAGGAATCAAACTCCCAACCTCTGGTTCCACAGTCAGAGACCTAAACCATTGAGCTTCATCCCTGCAGTTCTAGCATTTTTCATCCCTCTGAGATATCTTGAAGGTAGAGGTGTTTTGTAATACAAAGTGACCTTAACTGCCTTACTCACGTCCAAGTCATCATATTTTGCATTACAAGAGGGATAATCCACAATGACCAGAATCTTACTAGTGTTCTTACAAGGTTTGTGTAACTTTCTGTGGTTAATTGTAGCAAATCAATGAGGTGCCCAGGGCACTTCCTGATTGCATGATCAAGCATGTGACCAACCCCAGTGCCTCATTAATTAGCAGCAATTCACTGTAGTAAGTTATGCAAATCTTATGCAATAGAATTCTGATCAATATATGGTTGCTGGGAAAATCCATTCTTTCCATCAGCTGCTGAGAAGTCTGAAGTTTAACTCTAATGGACAGGGGAGCCTAAGGGGGATGGCAGGTTAGGCCATCATCACTGATAATCAAAATTTCATAGAGCATTAGCCGTAGTGAACCTTGGCTATGCAACACCACTAGGACTGGTACTGATTGGGCCCATAGGGAGAGGGAAGTGGATGGGTGGTGGTGGGAAAAGGGGAAGAAAGCACCCACTCAGGGAGGGATATGACATTGAGAACATTTTGTCCAAGAGCCCCCACATCTAGAACAGTCATTGACTGGCCATGATAGAGATGGACCCAAATGAGACCAAGTTGTTCTACATTCATGTGTATCCTTCAGATGAGAAGAGTAAAATGCTGCCACTCTACCTGGTATTTAATTACAGCTGTGAAAAGATACCGATTTCACTAGTCAGAGTTACCTGTCATTGGCATAAGGCTAAGGGAGAGGTGGACAGTCTTTGAGATGTTATCTGACTACAACTCCAGCCATCTCCTACTTTTAGCAATGTTGATAAGAGGCTGATAGGAGGTTTTAGAAGGCCACAGATTCTTCAGCAAAGCACACCTTTTCTAACTTATATTGCAATACATGTTTTTGGCATTCACTGCCCCCGGCTTCTAGTTCCCGACAAATGCATTCGTTGCATATTTTGTGAAATATTTTGGATCCGCTTTTCTGCAAATGTAGCATTAAAGGAGGCTAGCAATAGTAAAATTCAAATACAGACAAGTGCAAAGATAAAAGGACATTAAAGACATAAATAAAAAGACACATTTAAAAAAAATACAAAATGAGAGCTGCAAAAGTCTTTTGTGGGTCTAGAAAATACTGCAGTTTCTGCACTATGCTGCACATCACGCTCAGCAATACTGCTAAGTCTTGGGTGCACGTGAGCTGTGCAGACACTTGAGTCCAAATGGCCAAGTCTGGGTACATTTCCCTGTAAATGAGTTAAAGAACAGAGACGGATGTGTGTGTCTTCATTGAGTCTTTATGTGTATGAATAGTATTTCTTTGAAGAAGTCATGCAAATAAAGAGATCATCAACAACAACAATGTTAGGACTGCCAAGCTGGAAGGCACCCTATGGATCATCGAGTCCAGCCTCTGTCAGGGAGACCCAGGGGGGAATCAAACTTCCAACCTCTGGCTCTGCAGCCGGACACCTAAATGACTGAGCTATCCAGCATTTTTGGCAAGTTTAGAACTGGTTGTACAGGAAATCCTAAATTTATTTCAGAAGCCATCCATGATCTTCACACTGGAGATGGGGGTGGGGCACTGCCTCTCCCTGAAGTGGTAAGGGAGAGATTATCCCCCACTTCGGACCACGGGCTGCTGATAATTGAAGAAAAGCCTCTTTATGCCACCTCCAGTAATGGCTGTAACTAGTTGTTCCTTACAATGCAATGCAATATGAGAAGTGAGTGGGTTACCTCAGTTTTGTGCTGCAATTAACAAATGCTTAAAAGACCATTGTTTTTCAGTGTTTGCCTCTTTACAGAAGGTGTGGGAAGGGCACACTAAATATTTATGGCAGTAAGTTGATCGTGATTAAATACATTTAATTATTCACAGTTTGACACAAATATATCACTGTTGTTGCATTGTTTGCAAAATACAGGAATTATTCTGTCAAAAGAGTTAGGCTTTGATTTGTGTAATTAAGTCCAGCAGTTAGTTATGTGGGATTGGTGGTAAAAAAAAATTACATGTCTTTAAAAGCTTCTGGGTTCTCGAGACCTTTCACAGTCTGTTGCCACCAAGGTTTTTGGACTTCAGCTGGCAGAACCCTCAACCGGCACAGTTAATGGCAAAGGATTTGTGGAGTTAAGAGTCCAAGATTTCTGAAAGAACAGAGATTCCCACAATGGTGTGGATGTGGCTAAAGGTTGAATGGTTTTTCTAGTTGCATCTAGTGTGAATAAACTTCCTCTTAAACTATGGACATTGGATTGGTTATTTCAAAGAACCAGCTCTGTGTTTTACTTTTGAGTTGCTGCTGTGGAAGATTTTTGTGCCTTTAGGTGTTGTTTTCTTCACTGGGTGGCTCTGTATATAATGAACTGCTAGCACAATTTTCTGCTGCTATTTGAAAATGTCTGTATTTTGAAGGGCTTTCAAGTATTCTTCAGACAGACAGGCCTCATTAGGCACAAACTCCCACGATGGCCAATTGCTGGAGGTACAATTTGGGCCAACCATTAAGATGCCCTGCAAGCTGAGAAGCAGAAATATTAAGAGTATAGCATAGAGTTTTGCTTTCATTAATGTGTGTGCATGTCTTCATTGAAAAATGAACACACACATACACACACCTAGTTTCTTTAGCTCACTTAAAGAGACATATATTCAGACATGGCCATTTGAACTCAGGGGTTGCACGGCCCATGTGCACCCAAGACCTAGCATTATGTGCAGTGGGCTAGTGAAGAAACTGCAGTTTTCTAGACCCATAGAAGACTCCAGAGGCATTTTTTATGAAATGTTTTGGACAGAAGTGCCCAAATTGAAATCAACTGACCACAGCTTTGCCAGGTTTGGAGTGGAAATAGTCAAGATTTTGGAAGTAGTCATTTCATTATTCAGTAAAGGGTTCCCCATCACTCATCACACAAAATATGAACACAAAAAATAAGAGCTTAAGAACATTTTGGAAAAAAATAAAATAAAAAAAGAACATTTTGAAAAACTCTAACTTGTATAGGGTTTTTAAAGCCACCGTGCTAGTAGGAATAGTCTTGCATTTTTAAAAACAGGTTGGGACAAAGTCTAGAGCTGTGTTCCTGATTTGTTATAATTAGAGGTCAGAAGGTTGACTATTGTGATCTGTCAAGGGAGTACGGTTATCCATTCCTGAAATAAAAAGAAATCTAGGTAGGACCTGGAGCCTTCTTGAGCAGGGAGAAGATCCCAAAGTCAGTCTGGGTGTGGATTCATGGAGCCAGAGTCCACAAGTTTGCGGGTAAATCCATAAGGGACTAGGCTGTTCCCCCCACCCCTGGTGATCTAATAACCTAGTTTATGGGCAGAATGAAGACAGCAAACAGTTGCAAATGGCAATACCATTTCCTTATTTCAATAGTGTTAATTCTAATGTATTCATTTTGGGGAGAAAAAAAAGTTAATCCCAGGTACCTTTTGCAATTTAAACCAAGTTCTGAACTAGCGACCATCCATTTTACACAAACACCCTGTGTGTATTTTACTCAACAGCGATAGAAGGCAGACGGGACCAATGTGAGGTGCCCAGGGATCCCAAGTACTCTGACTGCTCTGGAAAAGTGGAGGTGAGTCAGCGAGATCAGAATGAATGATGTGGAAGTCAAGATGTGTATGGTTTTTTAAAAAAAGAACTTTTAGGCTCGCATACTTTTCTAGTTAAAAAGCTGATTAGGTATAGCACCTTGATATGTTTGCTGTTCTCTGCCACCTTCACAGGTATGTCTGATGAGCACGAGGGAAAGGGCCCGGGTGACTGCTTACAAGCTATGGCACTTCCTTGCAAGGGAAGTGAGTTTAGCCCACCCCCTGCTGTCCTTCTGCTGGCAGAGGCAAATAAGTTTTTATTTAGATAAATCATTGGCCACAAATGGGACGATGAGGGAGGTAGGGCCATTTAATTGTGGGTGGTGATCTTCTGCTTGTTATTGTTGTCCTTGATAAATATTTTTAAAACCATTAATCTAGTGTCTGTTTTAATGTGATAATCTATTTAACTCCAGATTAATACTAGATTACATTTTAATCTAATAATACTGGATTACATTTTAAGAATGTAATTCCTGATGGGATTTTTTAAACTGCATCTGTTTTTTTAAAACTGATGTTGTAAGCCAACTTGGGTCCTGTTAGGGAGAAAGATGGAATATGAATTAAATGAATAGACAAATAAGTAATATACATGCTGACTCATTTCTCTGATACCTGGAAATCATGGCTGGGTAGAAAATTATTTCGAAAGCATTTTGGGCAGAAAATGAAGTAGGATTCAGTGAGAGGGGAAAAACTGGTCACCCGCTGTCAAGATGGCATGAAATACAATAACCTAGCAAGCAATATGCTTGATTCCTTTTGCTTCTGCTTTGAAGTTGCTGTGATGCCACCAACCCCCACCTCTAATTTTACCATCTATGATTAGAATTCATGGTGGGGCATTTCAGTTCAACCATAGAAGTAATCATAATGCTGAAGATTTTTTGCAAGGGCCTTTATAGTACCATTGTTTCCGAACTTCAAAGAACAGGGGACAACATACATGTGCAATCTGGGGTGAAACTGACACTTGGTAACCTAACAAAATAGCTGGTAACACAGAAGAATTCTATCTTTATCTTGGCGAAGATATAGATGGAAAAAGAGAATACTTAATTCCCTTAATTAACCTGAACATCCTCCCCATCCTCCATTCCAGCAGATCAGGAAATGGAGCCAGTTAGGGCTATTAAAAGCCAAGCCAAGCATCATCT
Source organism: Intellagama lesueurii (assembly GCA_037013535.1). Lineage (NCBI taxonomy): Eukaryota > Metazoa > Chordata > Lepidosauria > Squamata > Agamidae > Intellagama > Intellagama lesueurii. The sequence goes on from JBAJHW010000002.1 coordinate 184,372,168, forward strand.
CAGCAGGAGTAAGGTTACACGTCTTCTTTGTGTAAAGCCTTAGCAACTTGGTTGCCCCAGCCTACATGCTTAATGCACTAATGTAGCATTTACATCTATGTTAATTATTCATACGCAAGCAATTGCAGAGACGTTCCAATGGATAGATTGTCCTGCTTGTTTCTTACTCTGGAGGGTTGTCTCCAGCCTGGGGAATAAGCTAAGCACTGTAACCTGAGGCTGCCTCTTTGCACTACATTTTGCTTAGTGCAGCACATTGCCTTGACTTGAACAGGGCATTAGATCAGAGCATGTCTTTGGGTTGAACTCTCTAGTCTCCGTACACACCTGTTTTCACTGTAAAAGGAACATGAATTAATTACTCCCTCCCCTAGAAACTTCAGCCATTATTTAAAGCTGCAGACTCCTGACCCAGCTACTTGACAAAACACATTAACCACCAGATTAACAAGACATAAGCCTTGCAGTAGTCCGATTGCCCCAGCTACAGCGTGGTCTTTTTCTGCCATTTCCTTCCATGGCTGGGTTAAATTTTAAGTGTAATTTAATTGTCGGAGGCAGTAATTCGATCTCCTGTCTGGATGATTGGTGTGTTTTACATATTGGGAGTGGAGGGCTGTCTCCTGAGTGGCTTCGTTTGTGTAGTTAAGTTTGGTGGAGGCTGGCACCGGCAATTACTGAGGATGATAGATCTACATGGAGAATCCAGTGGTTATTGCTTTGCATGCAAAATCACCTTCTGAGAACCTTGCTGATTTTTTTTTTTTGCCTCCTTTGCTGAGGGATGCTAGCTCTGCTTTTCTGAGTTAAGAAATGCCAGTGTTTGTAGGGCTCTCTCTCGCCCTTGCTGTTTTTGACACTTACTGAGCCAGCTTGATTTTACCCTGGTGAGTGCTTTGAAACTCTTTATTTCCTCCACAGCTTGTGCTGCTGCTGACCAAGGGATAACCAAGATAAGCTTTTTGTGAGGTGAACTGATAGAGCCCATTTGAGCTTCCTAGCAAGATTTCCTCTTTAATTTAGATAAAACATTTCTAAGATGTTAGCTGTGCATTCTGTCTCATGTGCTTCACATGTATATACTTCATAATATAAGTCTGATCTTTATACATGGTGATTCTCCCCCCCCCCCCCCCCCGCCACACCCAGGTTAGGTTAGTGCCAACAGCAAATTTTAATCAGAATTTTATCTATTTCATTTCTTGTACAGATGAAGCAGGGCTTTTGTTCACAAAAGCTCATGTTCTGATACATGGGTTAGTCTTTAAGGTGCCCTGGGTCTCTCCTCCTCTTTTCTGTTTGTTTTTGAATCCAGAGACTAATATGACAACTCATTTGGAAATCTATTTGTTGATTACTCAGATCTGCTTTTACCACTTGCTTCCATTATGATCTGGAGAAATCTTGCCTTTTCACTGATCTTTCCCACCAAAATCTATAATTGCAATGTCTTGCCATACTGTCATTGTGACAAGCTTTTTACAGTTAAAACAATAACTTGCCTACAATACCATATCATATTCTGTGATGAAATCCAAAGATTAGCCATCAGAAATGTTAACCTCTTCTCAATATATAGTGAACTCTTAAGCTGTGATCTCTTGATAGCATTCATTTCATGAAGTAAAAGACCTCCATTGGCTATTACATTTTTTAAACATTTGCCTGACATATCATCTTTGCCTTGCAGTGGATGAGGGCCAGGTGGACGTCAGACCCCTGCTATGCATTTTTTGGTGTGGACGGCACAGAATGCTCATTCCTCATCTACCTCAGTGAAGTTGAGTGGTTTTGCCCTCTGCTGCCATGGAGAAATCAGACAGCAGCCACTTCTTCCACAAAGCCACCAGCTCAGGTGCAGGTGAGAGGGTCTTGTGGGCCATACATTGCTCCGGACGAGTGACCATGTCATCTACTTGTCAAGTGTGTTTTCTTCTGAAGCTAGTTGGTTTAAATGTTCTGCGATAGTAGTTACAGACTAGAGGATGCCAGAGTCTCTTTGTAAAAACCTCCAATAGAAGGAAAATTACTGCTGAGTTTGAGGATGGAACAGGCCAGAGAAGACTGGGCATGGCCTCTCTACTCATGTCTCAGGACATGGCTTCCCATGCCAATTCAGAATGGTTCAAGCTCTGTGCAAGTGAGGAGGCTGAAGATCAGGGTCCATCAGGTCCATACCATATGATCCACTGAAGTCTTTCCTTGTGGCCATACTCTTCTAGTGTCAGCCCATCACTATGTTTGGCCCAATGCCTGGAGAGAGTACAAAGAAAATTCAGGCTTTCAATTCCTCAAGTTGTACTTTCTCAAATGCTGGAGGTAGGTCCCAGCAGTCTGTGCTATCGGCCTCACTGCTGGATAGCTCATTGGTTTAGGAAGAGGTTGGTAGTACAATTCCCCACTGTTCCTCCTTGACAGAGGCTAGACTTAATTATCGATAGGGTCCCTTCTACCTCTGCAGTTCTAAGAGTATTATTAAAGATTGCTGGAGAGCACAGAGGAGGATGTATGGGAATACGTAGAAGGCTATTTTGAGCTCTGCAAGCAACCTTTATTGAGATTCTGGTAATATGCCTAGGAAAAACTATCATGAGCATAAACAATGGCACATTGTCAGAAACCGTGCATAAACCCATTCCAGTCACCCTAGAAATGATCCTGTAACTGTCTTCCTCCTAATGTATAACTAAATGAGGCTTAATTGTAGTCTTCTCTTTTCTGTCCTTTAATTTCTTAGATTAAAGATAAAATGAGCTAATAAGGACCATGAAGGCCAAAGATCTCAGAAATCTTGAAGGAAGTTAGTAATTATTACAGTGGCTTCAAAACATAAACTGCAAAATAAGCCAAGAAGTTAGAACTCATGCAAATAATTAACCACTGGCCATATTGAACGATCATGCCCTCTGATGTCAAACTCAACTGGTGTGTGCTAACAGGACAGTGGGTAAAGCAGGGCCAGGTTCAAGGTTTTGGTTCTTACCTACAAAACCTCCCACAGTTTGGGACCTTGTTACTTATCAGAGCATCTTTGCCTAAGAACATCAGCACACACCATCTGTTCCTCACAGGCAAAGCTCTTACAGGCTGCCACACTGAGAGAGGCCAGGAAGACACCTACAAGGAACTGGATCTTCTCAGCGGTGGCACCTTCCCTTCAGAATGGGCTCCCAGTACAGCTGCCCCTGGATCTCTCCCTCTCATATTTCAAGAGAATGCTCAAAATGCGGCTCTTCAAAGGAGTCTTTAAGGAAATCCTCTTTTAACGTTTTGCTGTATTTATACTCCTGTCTTGCTGTCGTTTGGGTTTGCCTAGCTTTTGTGCTCAGATGTATTGCTTTGCTTTGGATTTATTTGATTATTTGTTTTTATTTTGATGCTCCGCTATTGGATATTACTTTGTTTGTATTCCTCTGATGTGAACCACCCAAGAGTAGTGCCCAGCACTAATTGGGAAGTACACAAACAGATGAAATAAATAAATAAATGTTTGCCTAACAGTCCAGTAAGGAGTAGGCACGTCTGTTGAGGACGGGAAGAGGGAAAACGGGGGTGAGGGGAAGGCAAAAGGAGTCTTTTAAAGGAGAGCAGAGCTTAACAGGAACGCACCACACCATAACATTTTGGTGCAGGTTCAACTGATACTGCCCTCTGATAAAAAGTTAAATGTGGCCTCCATCTCACAATTTGTTTCTGAGGAGGTCCTGAAAATATTGCCAGACTGTATCCAAAGCTCAGTTTTGATGGCTCAAGCCCAGAAACACTTTCAGGCTTGCCCCAAGTGCCACACAAGCAACATAGAAAAGAAAAGCAAGGTGCCCCTGTGGTCTCTAAAGGCCTAAAGAACTCGGGATGGTGAGTCTGCGAGGGCCACTGGGTCTTGCATGAACAGAGAAGCACCAATTGTTTCTTCTTCTTCCTCTGTTCCTAGGCGGTTTTTCAGAGGGACTTCTCCTACCTCCTGGAGCTGATTGGCAGTGGCAAGGAGTCTTTGATCTTCATGAAGAAAAGGATTAGGCACTTGGCCACACAGTGGTTAAGGGCCTCACATAAACTGGAAGAGAAGCTGGAAGGCAAGCAGAGGGATCAGAAACAGGTAAAACAGTCAAGTCACTTGTGCTTGTGAATCAAATTGTACTGTCAGAGTAAGATGTTCCAGTACATCCTCCAAAAGTTTGTATTGTATTCTTAACAGCCTTCTCCTTTGTAACAACTAGTGTTAAAACATCACCTCCTTCTCTCTCTTTCCTCCTCTAGATTTTAATCCACATTGGCTTCTTGACAGAAGAATCGGGGGATGTTTTCAGTCCCCGTGTGTTAAAAGGGGGCCCACTGGGAGAGATGGTCCAGTGGGCAGATATTTTAGCTGTCCTTTACATCCTGGGCCATAGCCTGAAGATCACCATCTCATTGAAAGAGCTCCAGAGGTGGGTCTACAGATGTAAAACAAGTTTTAAAATGTTCCTGGTTTGAAAAGAAATCTGAAGGCCATTGTGCCTTCCCTTGATTAGCCAGCGTAAAGGATAAAGCCAGGGATGAGATTCTGTATTACATTACAGTGACTTCTTATCTTTGTCCCATAATTTGAATACTGGTTTAGTGGTGTAAAAATCATGCTTGATGAGAAGGAAAAGCTTCCTTTTTAATATTAAGGATCGTTATTATTACTATTGTTGTGTGTATTTGTAATATCTCCTTATCCATTTTAACAGCCATAGCTCTCTTCTCACAGAATTCTGGGATAGGTAGTTCGATGATGCACTTAATCTTCTCTTCTATAGTTCAGTTGTTGTTTGTTGTTCAGTCATTAAGTCGTGTCTGACTCTTCGTGACCCCATGGACCAGAGCATGCCAGGCCCTCCTGTCTTCCACTGCCTCTATAGTTCAGGAGGTGCACCAATTTCTCGGCACCTCACCAAACAATAAATCACAGAATTCCATAGGGTAGAGCCATGCAAATTACAGTGGCATCAAACTGTTACAATTGTGTGGTGTAGATATACCCCCTGTTACTGTTTTAATGCTACTGTTTGTAGCAGCATCAGCTGAAAGGAATGGAAGGTCTTGTTGTTCCTTGCAGGCATGTTTCTCTGACACAGAGTTAGAGGTAGCTGGTTGGAAAGACTGGTTCCAGTCCTGGTAGTCAGGGAAGTTAAAAGAGAACTTTATCATCTCACTCTTACAAGAAGAGACCAGCAACAGGAAACACCACCCTGACTCCACCCAGAAATGACTTACTGCCACCTGGTGATTAAATCATATAATAACACTATCCAGACACCATCTCGTGCTCTTTCATCACTCTCTTACAAAGGCAGACAGGCAGGCAACGATTTATGCCAACTGGTCATATGATGCTTATGTGCTTAGGTGCTGAGGGAAGGGGAACTGTGATTTAGTTTAGCCCAGAACTGATGCTTTCTTTCTCAAGGAAGGGAATAGTGGATTTTCAAGAAAGCCCTTGTGTTCCCCTCATCATCACCAGCTTATAACCATGGCTGTGCAAAACGTCTGCTCAGTTTCACTTTGTTAGGAAGAAACAATAATTCCATGGCTCCTGAATTATCCCCTCTGCCCATAAGGCTTGTCACAAAAAAAAAATGATTACCTTTCTCATATTTGTTTGCTACATGGTAGCCATATGTCCTATTTTCGGGAGGGAAGTCCTTCATTTGATGGACCACTGGAGGACCATCCTCCTTTTTGAAGGTGTCATCTATTTGAAGGGCTGCCCAATCCAAGCCACATTGAAGAACCCTACTCGAGAGATGCACTGGAATTCTAAATTATGAAAATTATCTTTAACTTTGTACTTGTGTCTGTAAATTAGCATATGCAGTTTTATGCAGATCAGTGCCCTCTTCTATCCTCCTCTTGGATGATGCACGTCATCTTTTTTGGGGTGGGGTGGGATGAGATCTTATTGGCAACCCTAGTTTACTACCATGTTCATTGTGCTTCTACACTGCTTTCACCCTGCATTAGGGTCCTTTTTCCTACGTCACAGAATTATGTCAACTAAGCAGGGTTCATATAGTGGAGGTGATGACGCAACTATGCTACATAATCTCCTGCAGCCAAACAAGGCTTGTCTGCTGAGGAAGCAATGCTTCTTGAGACTTCTTGGCCAATCGGAGATGGACAAATAATGCCATTTTAGAGGAACACTTTTTGAGTAGACAAACACTTTTGAATAGGCGAAATGGGAGAAGGGCACCATTCAGCACTGATGAAAGTGTTCGTGGATCCCCTTGCCTGCCTCGGTTCAATGCTACTTTTAGCTCAGACTGAGCTATACAAAGCAATTATCCCAAATAATGGGGATTGCTTTTGAGAAGGTTTAAGAACAAGAATGAGCAAACAGGATCACAGCAGGACTCCACTGATTAATATTTAACATTTGCTGATCCAGTCTGAATAGAGGCCCCTTCATGACTCAAAGCTTTTCACTGTTCTCAAAAATAGAGTAAGAGGGAGCCCCGTGCTATGTTCCCAATACCAACCTGTATTGTGAGGGTGTAACTGGCCCCCAGATTCTCTTATCTTTACTCTCTTCCTTTTCCTGGCCTTGCCAGCTGTTATAGAATTGAGATGAGGGAGCAAACGGCTTAAATATGCCAGAATAGAAAGTGATATGTTACCAAAAAAAAAAAAAGAGTGAAAAGAACATGAAATATTTTATTTGACATTTCTGTCTAAACCAAATCTGTAGTAGGCTATGCTGGCTGGGAATTCCTGGTTCCAAAGCCAGAAGTCAGGAGTTTGGTTCCTGACTGTGTCACCTTGGGCAGGCTGCACAAGCCCAAAGCATCACCAGAAGAAGAGGCAGAACACCCTGGGAAGGGTCACCATGAATTGGAATTGACTTGATGGCTTGTCATTATTATTAGGAATTGAAAAAATGAATATTTCTGACCTCTGAGAAGAGCTAAAATAGAAAGATTTGGCTTCTGCTTTGCATCTCCTTGTTTCTCCTAATACCTTAGGGATGCTTCTATCACCTTCTGAATGTCATCGTCCACCCCATGTAACTATGAGAGTTATGGCAGACCTTTAAGCAGCCATTTCTCCCCACGTGAATTCAATTGTCTCTTCCAGCCAGACACCTAACAGCTCACTCTACTGCTGCAAGTGGCTTTCCATGTGCAGAGGATCTCTCTCTCTCTCTCTCTTTGTGTGTGTCTCTGTGTGTGTTCGTGTTCTTCTCTCTTAATTTACTGTGGCACATTCAGGTTTTGTAATGCAGCAACCCCATGACGTCTCCTTTTATAACATTTAAAGGGCAGGAGAAGGGCCTCCTGTTCGACGAAGCTAGCAATTTATTTTTCAAACTTGTAATTCAATTTAATTTTATTTGCTTTCTAGCTCTGGGTGGAATTTTCCCTTGCACATGATTTCCACTTGCTATCTATTATACCCCGAGAATGGCAAGGACAGAGGCCATCTGGCTACGTAGCTAATAGAGGAACTTGACTCAAAAAGATGAGTCAGGCATCGCTTAACACTTAAGAGTGTTAAGCACTTAATTACCACTTCTGAGCCTTGAGTTAGGACCTTGGGCAGAGGAGTCATAGAATCATAGAACTGTGGACTTGGAAGGAGCCTGTAAGGCCATCGAGTCTAACCCCCTGTTCCATGCAAGAATCCAAATTAAAGAAAATCTGACAGATGGCTGTCCAATTTTCTCTTGAATGCCTCCAGCATTGGAGCACTCACCACCTCCTGAGTTAGGACTAGGATGCACTGTGGAAGGGGAACTTCCAATACGTCCCAGTGATCCTTTTACTCTAGGGCATAGCGATGTGATACATTCCTGTATTTCATTGTGAGTAAATGATTGATATCTTCCTGTCTGTGCCTTCTTGGTGACGTGAAACCTTTTCCCAGCCCTATCTCCAGTGTGTGGGGGTGAAGGTCGCAGTGCCCTCTTCTGCTATTGCCCTAAGCATGTTTCGTTGGCACATGCAGATGTGGAGCCCTTTGTTCCTCTTAGCACCCTGTGTCAGTATGTCACCATCCAGCATTTCATTTCTACATTGAATTAGCCTCCTTCATCCCATGCAAGATCTATTTCTGAATCTGTAGTTGGCTTCTTACATTCTGGAATGAGGGCACAAGGCAAAGTGAATAGAATGGATCAAGGGCCAAAACTTGATGAATTAGCTTAGGTGATCTGCAGCAGAATATAACTGTGAATGCCACTTCCCTTTTTTTCTTCTTTATGCAGGCCACCAGTTGTCAAAGTAGAGGGCTAGGATGCTGTGCCTCTTGCTGCCTCCCTGCATGGGCAACTCACTTGTGTTATATCAAGTAACAAATACGTTACTTATAATGTGTTCCTTTTCTGGAGTAGCAAAGGGGCAACAATTCTGTATTAATTCTTTGGAAAAAAAAATAAGAAAACAAATACTAATATGGTAGCTTTGAGGGGGCAATGAGTAACAGCTGACTGGATAGCTCAGTGGTTTAGATTTCTGGCTTTGGAGTCAGAGGTTAGGGGTTTGATTCCCCACTGTGGCTCCTAGGAGAAGAGCCAGCTTGTGTGGCCTTGGGCAAGCTGCATCATCCCTGGGAGCCTTCAGAAGAAGGGAATGTTAAACCAGTTCTGAGTATTCTCTACCTGGAAGACCCTGGAAAGGGTTGCCTTAAGTCACAATTGACTTGACAGCACACAATTATTATTAATAAGCAACACTCGTTACTCAGCAATGTTTTGAGAAATTTGGACTATTGTGGCATTTAAAAATATATATATTTTACAGTGAGTTCTAAAGCAAACAATTTAAAAGTGACGTGTTAGCAACAGACTGCAGGTAATGAGTTGCAAGCAACATCTAACTTTGAAAAAACAGCACCAAGACACTAGTGTTTCCAATCATGCTTTCAAGCACTGCTCAGAGCTTTGCACTTATCATTACAACTGATGGTCTGCTGAGTAGGTTCTGAGAATGTCATGTGCTTGTAAGGCCTATCAGGGCAACTGGCCAGTGGATCTTTTGGGGGCACAAGGGAACTCCCTGTCCAGAACCCTCAAGTAAGATAGGAAAGGGTAAGATTCCTTTCACTCTGGTGTGGACAATATGTGGCATTTGCATACAGCATTTCAGAGACCACAATACAGCCTTCCAGCACCCTATTCATCTCCATCACAGCATTCCCCAAACACCCAAAGTTATTTACACCCCCCCCAAAAAGAAAACCAAGTTTGGCTTACAAAATCTTCCTCTGCCCTCTAATTGGCATGGGAGGAAGTTTGCCATGTTTTGGGGACCTCTCTGCACCACAGGCCTCCATGCCCTGAAACATTTTTTTAATTTTTAAAAGAAGCCCACTAGAGACTGCAAGGATGCTTTTTCAGTACACCCCTCCCATTTTTATATGAAAAAATGGGGGGGGGGGAGAATGGAGCATTATAGGAGTGGGTGTGGTCCTCCAAGGTCCAGGGATGGCCATGGAGACCTCTTGAGGTTGCCCAGCCCTGCCTGTATCCAATTATCCAGTTTTGCATTTCTTTGTTGACCTGCTTAGAAGTAGCCACTGGTGACCTAAGTAAACCATGAGGTGTCAAAGCTAGGGCTGTAGAGTGGTGTTATGTTTAACTAGAACTGGGAAGACCCAGGTTCACATTTCCTCAGTCAGAAAGGTCATTGGGTGACTGCCTGTCAGTGATCACTGCTCAACCTAGCTTCTTTCCCAGGGTTTTTGGGAGGACAAAAATAGGAGGATGGCTCTCAGCACCACTTTGAACTCATTGGAGGAAAGATGGGTTATAAATGAAAGAAAGGTAACAAATGACATATTAAGAGCAATCAAATAATACGTACCATTCAGATTCTTGCTCACAATACCCCCATGAAAAGAGAGCAGACACTGCCACCAACAACAGTGAGACAGCAGCAGCAGCAACAGGTTTCTATGGGTCAGTCAGGATTAAATTTCCTGTGGCTCAACCACTCCCATATTGACTATTAGCGGGATTAGCTGCTGTAGCTGTTGCACACTTAAGATTGTGTATATATGGTAGCTTAATGTTGGGTGTGCAATGCAAGGCTGTTAGTGGGAGTTTCCAGCCTTAGCAACCCAGGCCTAAATCCAGTTGTTTATTTGAGCTAGAGGAGCCTCAGTTAATTAATGAGCACTTAGTAAGACAAGTACTTTCATTGATTCAGGAGGTCTAACCTAGTCTTGAGTGACAGTGGGTTTTGGTCTCATTTTTATGCCTTTTATATATAGACGTGGGGGGGCATGCACACATGTATGCATACATTTGCACAAGCACATGTATGTGGGGCAAAATCCCACACGTACACTGCAGTGTCACTGCAGCTTCTCTGTGAGTCCAGAATTGTGAACATTGTTTTTTTTAAAAAGTGTCTGAATTATAATTCCATCAATAAAGATGGTGGCTGAATTTTTTCCCCAGGCTGAACGCTCTCCAGAACTCAAATTAATTCCTGTGTTTAATTTGCTGTCCTTCCCAAAGTCCCATTTTAGACTTGGAGAGCTCACATTCTGCAGCTGAAACACATCTGCATAATTATCTTAATTTGCCCAATAAATTCCTGTCAAAGAATGCAGAAAGTATGCAGCATTCCTTGTGTATGAAATTTATGGAGCCTTGGCTGTAAAGTCTTATGGGAAGAGTTTAGCCTTTAGCTCTGATGGAAGTCTCCCAGTCCTCCTGATCTCAGCTGAGGAGGCTGTGAGGACGAAACATCTGGCCGCCTCCTGGGCTTCTGTAGTTAAAGTCAATGTGTGAATTTCATTGTTTTTCATTCTTTTGCGTTTCTAGCTGAATTTGTTAGTTGCTTTTTTTTTATGTGCCCTGACAGCCGAGAGGTGAAGTGTACATGATTATCTGGCGCAAACCCTGCCAAAGAAGGTTGTAACACCAGCAGCAGTTTGCCGCTCCCGGGAAATAAAGTGCAAGTGTCAAGCTGAATCAGAGGGGGCCAGGAAGCGGCTCCTTCAGCACAAACTTTTGTCCATGGAGAGCTCAGTATCAGAAATGGGTGCAGTCGATGGTGCATTCCACAATAGGAAACAAAGATTCCCCCAGCGGAGCAGAGAGGCAAACAAATGGGACTTTACAGAACAGAGTTACAAATGCCACAAAGGACTAGCTCACACTTCCATCACTCTCACTTCATGGTTTGCATGCCATTACCCAACAGAAAAGCATGCTTCTTCTAGTTTTTCACATTGCTCCAAAATACAGTGTTTTTGTGTGGAGTCAGTTCAGACAGTCACTTCCTGGCAAAGAGGACCATCCATAGGTTTTTATATGTAAGACAGGCTTCAAGTACTAGTTTATTCATCCAGGAGTAGAATCTGGGTGGGCATTGTGGTTGTTTTCAGAAAAGAAGACCAGCCCTATTGAGATTTACACACAGCGGTATTATGTTTTTTGAGATTCTTCAGTCATCTCCAAACTGAGAGCAAAAATAAAGACTCTGGACACAGACGTTCCCTTCACCGAGAGTTTATTTACAAATATACATACGTAGCACCTCAGAACTGGCAAAGTCCACGATTCCAACTGACAAAGTAACGTGCTGCTCTTCCGTACATCAACCCAACACTAAGCTTAGTCAGCACCTTGCTTATATAGTGTAGTCTGATGCAATCATGACAGAGCATATTGAACTCTGCACATGTGCAGCAGAGTCACATGACTTTCACTCTTGGCTCACTGCCAATCTGAGTGACTCAGCCTTTTCTGATTTCCCACAAACCACCAAAGCAATTCCATATTACATTTTATACAAAATGCTGATAAGCCCACTATACTCTTTGCATACAGTTTTCTAGAACTTGGGAAAATTCCTTTTGTGGACAACTAAATGCATTCAGCCAACATGCCTAGCTGAGAATATTGGGAGTTGCAGTCCAAGAAGGATTTTTTCAATACCCATCAGCTTTCACTATGTCACCAATTGCGTTGAAAACCTCTACAAAGGTGCAAGAGATCCATTCCTGTTGTCACCTACGTGTTTGTTTTTCCTCTGGTTAAAGAAGTCTTCATCTGAGGTCTGAGCCACTTAGAGCCTCAATAACCAGACTCATGGGTGGTGGTTAAGAAGAAATCAACCTCTCTGTGTGGAAGAATAATGTAGCATTATTAAGTACAGTGTGGTTGATGGATAAAGAAAACAGCAAAGAGAAGCTCGCAACAATATCCTTTCTGTTGTTGGTTTTGCCACACGACGACAAAAGTGTGCCACAGGCCAAAGTTCCTCAGGTGCCTGGGCACCTTTAAACTAAGATGAAATGCACAACAGTTTCCAAGTGTGGCTTTTATATTTCTTAGCCCTTCTAGAAATTGCTAGCAGGAAAGAACAAAGCAAACTTCAGAAAAGCACTCCTTCCTTCTTTGTAAATTTGGAAGGAAAGTGGGGCGGCGGCGGCGGAATTATTTTCTCAGCTAAGAGTGGATAAAATATCTTTTATCTAGCATGTGATGAACCAGGTGAAAAGTTCAGCGCAGCCCAGTACACTAACGCGGTATTCCTGGTTATTGTACATGCAGTGCCTTAATGCTTTCATGACCATGTCAGTCTGTGGTTTGATGTCTGTCAACAGTTCATGCACTTACCTCTCTGTGTGACTGTTGCTTCCGTATCTAAGGTCGCGACAGTGGAAGAAAATGCTGGTGGAATGCACAATCAGCTGCACCCAACAGCTTTTTTGCCTGCTTTTTTTTTTAACCAAGAGTTTCTTCCACTCTAAAGGGAACAGTTGCAGTAAGAAGCTGAAACAACAACGCTAGCTCTTTTCTCATGGGGATCTTTCCACCCCCTGCTAGGCATTTCTACAGGTTGCTGCCCCATCGCCCTGAGGTATCCGTGCAGATATTTCCAGGAATGCTAGAAGAAGGAAAGATGTGAATGGAAATTCATGTCACTTTGGTTAGAAGAGGAACAAGCCTTCTCCTGCTTTCTCCTCCTTCCCTTCTACTGTCCACTCCCACCAGTCTGCCTCCTGCTTTCTCCCTCCCCCTTTCTACCCCTGGGGTCTTCCTCCTTCCTTCTAGAGTCTTCTGATCCCTGCTCCTCACCCTGAGCTTCCCTCTTTCCAGAAGGTTCCTCACCTTCTAAGCTCTCAGGGCAAGTTCCTCCTGTTGTTTTCTCTTCCCAACCTCCATCAGTGCCTCTGGCAGGGTTGGTGGCTTTACTATCAGTACTGTGGCCACTTTGCATGGGTATGGGGTTTCCAGGGAGATTGTCTGCAGGATGGTGGGTGTGGAAGACATGGGGGACAGCCCATCCTTTGAATCGTCTGAAACCCATCTAGAGAAGGATGGATCAGTCAATTTTTTTAATTAAAAAAAGCCTTATTTTTCCATCCCATTCCATTTTCCACATCAGTCTGTGAATTCCCACACCCACACCCACATATTTGTATAGCATGTCTTTTTAAATGGGAGTGTTTTTAAATAGACACTTTTTAAATACACATTTTAGTACATTTTTGAGCTGAAAACTGTATTACAGAATACAGAAGTATGAGAAAAATATTATGACTGTGGTCAGATCTGTGTATTAGTCTAGGAAGTCTGGGTCACTTCTCTTTATAAGCTGGACTGACTATAATCCTTGAGTGCCCCTTGTTACAAAAACCTGGTGCTATTCCATCCATTTAGAGTTCAACAAACGAAATCTACTGAGATCTTAGTAAAACAAGTGCAAGGGAAACCTTTGACTGTTTTCTTTTTGTGCCAGGCTGTTTAATTATAGAGGGTGTATTTGTCTGTACTTTCAACAGTGTGTTTTGTTTATTATGCAACAATAATGCCTGGTTTGTATGCAAGCACCAAACTTTTCAAAGGAAGCATTTTAATTGTTTTTGGCAGATGAAAGCATTCTATTTCCATGGATTTTTTTTTCTCCCCAGGAAAAAAGAAAGGCATTAAGACTCAGGATCTGTAATCACTTTTCACTGTGTACCCAATGTACCTGTGCTGAGATCATGCTGGCAAATCAACTCATTGTGTGTGCTAATGAAACACCAGCAGCAGCAGCAGCATCCTAATCATCAGCAACAATCATGGGGCATTTATTTGTGCCGTTGCTCTGTACCATCACTATGTTTTCAAATACAACTCTGATCCATAGGGCACATATGTGAGATTCATAGTTATACCCAGTGTTGCTGTATACATACACATGGAAAGAGAGAGATATATAATATATATATAATATATAATATATATTATATATATATTATGGGGTACAGGAGTAGGTGTAGCCCTAGAAGGTCCAGCAGTGGCCATGTATATATATATATATATATATTTGCTGTTTACTTTTTGAAACTGAACCCCCCTTGTGCCCTCTAGAGGCCATTTCTTTTTATGTTACCTTGGTTTCCACGAGGACAAGGAGTGTACAAATAATGTACAGTGGACCCTCGACTTACAGACGGCTCGACCTGCAGACTTTTCGAGTTACAGACATCTCTGGCCGCAAAATTTAGGTTCGACTTGCGGCCAGAGAATCGACCTACAGACCGGAAAATCAAACAAAATGGACCAAAAATGGCCGGTTACGGATTAATCGGTTTTCAATGCATTGTAGGTCAATGGAGCCTCGACTTACAGACTTTTCGACCTGCAGCCACCGTTCCAATACGGATTAATTCCGTAAGTAGAGGGTCCACTGTATCCTGTTTAGATCATTTTTTTCCTGATCAGTCACAGGTTACCCATATAAGGTTACCACAGTCATGCACATCAAAATCAAAGAATGTTAAATAAATTAACAAGGTATTTCTGATGATAAGATATTACTCTTTCAAGACCATTGATTTATCTAGTTTAGCACTGTGTACATCCATGGGCAAAAGAAGAAGAGAGGCCAGCTTCATAGTTAGAAAGAGATAAAACATTATTCCTCCACAAAGGCAAGCTGATCTGAAACTTCTGGATCTATGGAAACCTTATGGTAGGAAGAACAAATATTAAGGATGTTTTGCTTTTAATTATGAGACTGTCATCTTGTCTCTTTCCAGAGTGGCACTGAATCTACAAGTTTCAGGACCACAGCTTTTCTTCTTCTTCGAGATGCCAGGGACTGAACGTGGAACTTTCTGCATGCATAATATTCACTTAGGCGCTCTTCTACTGAGCTCCAGACCCTCCTCAGTTTAGGAGTTCCTGAATTTCTGGTCTTTTTTTTCTTGGGTAGAGATTATATTGACGTTTGAGTGAAATGCTGAAAACATTAACAGTTCTTTTTTTAAAATTGGGATCCTCAAGTGAATTATCTCCCCTCCCTGCCCATGTTTGCTACTGGTGCCCTCTTGTGTGCATGGAGCTCAGTGGTATAGATGTACTAATAAAGTTCTATAACCCTCAAAATATGGAAAGTCAGCTACCTTTCCATGTGTAACCTAAAGAACAGCAACTGGAAGCTGCTAGGATCCCCCAGCCTGAAGCACTCTGGGTAACAAAGCCCTATCTCAAGGGAAAAGCTGCAAATATAAACAAAACTTAAGTCACTTGAGGGGAAGATGAAATAGAGGGAGTAAAATATGATTGTTACTGTCAATGCTTCTCAATAAATTAATGCATCCCAGTTGGCACAGATGAAAGCTGGTGCATTAATATAAGACCTCAAGATGTATTTATGTATAATTAGCCCTGTTTACTTTTAATGGAGATATTATCAAGGGACCACATTTTAGGATTCCCTCCCCCCTCAATTGCTCTCTCTCTCTCTCTCTCTCTCATTAATAGCAACATTCTTGGCTGGTGGAAATTTACATAATTTTATTAACAGCCAATGTTCAGACTCAGATTTCTTTCTAAATGCAATTGCTTTCAGTCTGCTTATTATGTACAGACAAATCCATTTGCAGTGCACTCTGTAATAGAGCTGATCAGTGTTTTAAGTTATTAAGTGATGGTGAAATAAAGATGACAAGCCAATATGAGACGTACACCTGTAGGAGATGGAGAGGAAAATACAGGCTGCATTGTGTGCTCAGGATGTCTGTGTGTCTTGGAAGGAAAATGTTAAGGGTGATTGAGAGTTGGTTGCATATGTTCATTTGTGCACAAAGTTTTGTGCATCTGGCAAGACTTGGTTTTACCAAATACATGGAGAGCAAATGTTTCCTGCCACCATAATAATGGGAATTGTTATATGTTAGATCTCCTCCCCTCAAAATTCTCACTGCAGGGCAGCTAGTGCTTATATGCAGGACAACATATTCTTGTGGACTGTTGCTTTGCATTCTGGGTTATGAAATATGCTTTTCTAAATGGCATAAAGGTGTAAACTATGCTTTCCTTTCCGTCTTTAGAAATATGTATAGCACAGAGGAATACTGAAATTCTGTAGTCTACTGAGACATTGATCCCATTAGCAGTCACAATAAGATGTATTGGTTGAAATATATCTGGTTTCTTTTGATGTGCTAAGTCTTGTTTGTTAAAAGCTATGGTGTGTTGACCAGACAAAACCATGATCTGAACTCCTGTTTTGTTGTTAACTTATGAACTATGGCTTGCTCAAATCATGGTTTGTTGTGATGCTGAATACACAACTATGACTTGCCCTTGGCTTCTGAATTTTTTTAAAATTTAACTCTCAAGCATCAGTACAGAAAACTTGAATTGAGTAAGTCGTATGGAATTTTCCAGTGTATAAACTTTTTGTGTTTCTTGATGCCAGGAGAGAAAATTTCCACCAAATGGGTCCTACCTATTGACAATGAGAGCATTTCACTTCTGGCTTTGCATTCCAGTGATTCAATAATGGGTTGGTGTCTCTTGGTGTAGCAACTCCTCTCACCTGCAGACTCAGCTGTATTTCCTGTTTGCATTTTATATTACCTCAGGGGTTGTCCTGCTTTAAAGGGCCATCCAGACTGGAGATGCAGATAACCCCTCTCTTCTCTTCCTCTTTGACCTTGTAAAGGATGCTAGGAACAGGCCCTGATATGTTCCTCTTCAGTATTGTGGGGTTTGCTTGGTGCAGGTTGCTCAGGCCTGTGGTGGAGCACAGAGAAAGGCTGGAGATGCAGTACCTGCCTTTCGCCCCTTAAATGAGTGAGAATATGTCCCTTTCCATTCCTCATAGGCCCACCCCATACCTACATTTGACGCAGGGTTGGGAGATGTGTGTCTTATTCTTGTTGTTAAAGGTAAAGGTAAAGGTTCCCCTTGACAATTTGTCCAGTCGTGTTCGACTCTAGGGGGCGGTGCTCATCCCCGTTTCCAAGCCATAGAGCCAGCGTTTGTCCGAAGACAATCTTCCGTGGTCACATGGCCAGTGCAACTTAGACACGGAACGCTGTTACCTTCCCACCGAGGTGGTCCCTATTTATCTACTCGCATTTGCATGCTTTCGAACCGCTAGGTTGGCGGGAGCTGGGACAAGCGACGGGCGCTCACTCCGTCGCGTGGATTCGATCTTACAGCTGCAGATCTATAGATCTTACAGCACAGAGGCTTCTGCGGTTTAACCCGCAGCGCCACCACGTCCCGTTCTTGTTGTTACTGCTGTTTTAAAAACCAGGAAGAAATCCCTTGCTAGCAAGCTGAGGAGCTGTCCAACAGCTCGTGGTGCTGAATAACTCTTCATAATCTAACTGTCAAATTATGAAACTATTCTCCTCTTCCTTTTAAAAGTATTTTAGAGTAACTTCATTGCTTAGCTGAAGTATGGAATTGGGCCATTCTGTCAATCAGAAGGTGGGTTAATCTTTTTCAGTGCAATTATTATGGTGAAATCCTCCACCCCCACCCCCCAGTAGAAACTTCAGTCAGAAAAGGGTATTTATAGTTGAAAAATGACACTGAAAGAGGGTTAACCCTCTTCTCCTGTGGTCGGATCTTTATCTGGGTCAAGTCGCTACATGACTGCTCTTGAGACAAGAGAAGCAAATTCAGGATACAAAGACATGTTTAACTTCACGTCTAATTTGGACCCAATGGTCAAATAAAAAGATCGGGGATATCATTTATGTATCTGTTAAGAACATAAGAAGAACCCTGTGGGATCAGATGGAAGACCTAGGCCAGCATCAGATGGAAGACCTTGGCCAGCATTTAGATCACACAGCAGCCAACTGATTACCTATGGGAAGTCCACAAGTAGGACATGAGTGCAACAGCACCCTGTTAATGTGCAAAGTGGTGTGTTAAAGGAGCATGCTAGAGAGGAGCACAGCAGTCTCCCTCAATTCATCTCTCCTTACTTCACCTCAGCTCATTCCTTTCTAAGTATGCTTGTGTCTTCCTCACTCTAATTCCAGAAGTGAGTTGTAAAGGGAGGAAATGAGCTGGAGCAATGGACTGAGGAGAGGTAAGGTTAAGACTGAAACGTGTTCAACAATCCTTACCTCTGTGCTCATTTCCTTTTAAAGCTCATTTCCTCTCCACTTCCTTATTTTACATGTGGAAAGAATCAAGACCCTGACTTAGTCATAGCTAGTTTGGCCTTACAGCCTGTTCCCTAGAAAAGGACACTGCAGTTGCCTGCATGGTACTTTTTTCTAAGATAAAAGGTTTATCTTTCCTGCTTCTCTCTGGGTCAGTACAGCTGTCTATTGTCCAAAACTGCATGGCAACATATATTCTATAATATATATTTCAAAATTGGTTTTTTAAAATTCCTATTTAAGTTCAGTTGTTGTCAGTTAGGATGATCCCCAAAGATATTGCCTTTAATGGATGAAGAAAAACAGTTTTATCTAACTGTATGTTCTGAATGGGAAGACGTTTTACTTTGTCTTGATCCTTTAAGAAGACGAATAAGGAGGAGCTAAGATGTTAATTTTTAGTTTCTTTATAATATAAGTTCATTTTGTGTCAGATGAGGGAAATTTAACATGTTGTTTTCAGTGGGGTAAAAATCTGCTTTACATATAAATTCTAACTACATAATTGTTTGAAACAATTGTACTTGAAATAGCCTGCTCTGTGAGCATATATGCTGTGTCATCAGTCATCACTGGACATCTGCGTACAACCTAAATAGGTCCACAATGGAGGGAGAAAAAGTAGAGCAGCAAGACAGATGTTAGAGTGAATCAAGCATGGACTGAAGGCAGTTGAGTATTAAAATCCTGATCCTATATTGAAGGATTTTTGTAATTTCCTCCCCTAACTTCGCTGGTAGATTTTGCTCCGTGCTTTGGATTCAGTAGCATTTTCCCTTTCTGCCAGAAGTGATTGATTGTTGGGATTCACAGAGCCATTTCAGAATTGTACCAAGAGTCAAACTTTTTCGTATCTTCTTTGGAGAAGAAAGATCTCCTGATGTCTGCAGCCTTCATTTCAGATGAAATAAGAACCACCACGACCTGAGCAATCGATATAATTCTTCTCCCGTTACTCAGGGAAGCAATCCCCGTTGATAGGTTGTGTGCATTTGCACTTCACAGGAGCAAATGATAAATGTAGCCCTGGTTCTGGAATTGCTACCTATGAGCTGTCGCATCTGAATGGTTTAAGAGCAAGGGTATTCTCATTTCCCAACCAGCACATGGCCAGTATCACCAGGGAGATACACATAAATTACTATCCAAATTACCCAAGTCTTCTCTAAAGAGCCTCATGGCATAGGGGTTAAACTGCAGTACTGCAGTGAAGACTCTGTCCATGACTTGAGTTTGATCCTGGGCTCAGGTAGTTGGCTGGAGTTTAACTCAACCATCTATCCTTCTGAGGTCAGTAAACTGAGTATCCAGCTTACAGGGGTGGGATATGGGAATGTATAGCCTGTGTAATTAATTTGTAAGCCACCCAGAGATTGCTTTGAGCACTATGGGGTGGTATATAAGCAGCACACTTTGCTTTGCTTTGCTTTTCTCTCCTGCCCCTGAAATAAAACCAAAAAAGTCCATGGAATAGAACATTTCTTGCACTGCTGGTGTGCCCATCCTTTGTTGCTGATGGTTAAGATTGCATGGATCTTGAGGAAACTCAAAAAGCAAAGGAGTGAAGTGTGGTAGTGGTGCTGAAAATATATAATGAGTAGACTCAAAAAAGAAAAGAAAACACAGTCTGGTAGAAAGACAAATTGAATAGTCAAGGGAGATTTGCTCCTGCAATATTGCAATTTATTTTTATTTTATTTTTGTATATTGCTTAGGAGTAGAAGGTCAAAGTCATGTTAAGTTCACTACGATCTGCATAAGGGTGCTGGTGTCACCAGCAGGTGGAGAACAGTAGTAATTAAAGAGCTCTGATTTGATCCCAGGTCACGTTTGACTTGTCTACAATTTGCTTGCTATCAGTCTCATTACAGGCATGTCAGGTGATCCCTGGGATCAAAACAGGAAGGCTTTAATTACTGGCACTCTGCCACTGTCAGTAACATCATCACTGTTATGCAGATGTAGTCTACTCAGCAGAATATTGGCCAATACATAAAATCATGAATGTAGAACTGTTTTCCTCAATGCTCTTTTTGAAAATAAAACAAAACCAGGCACTCCCTGTCATCAGTGGATGAACTCCTTGCTTTCTCTGCCTTCTGATGTTACTGTAATTTATGATTAAGAAGTTCTAGCAGCAGAGATCCAATTAATGTTGGTGTGGGTGTATTAGCCTGTCCTCTGTAAGAAAGCTGAGGTCCCACTAGATCAATTGTGTGCTGGACATTTCGGCTCAGGGACCAATCATTTAGAAGCATGACATGGGTCAGTTTGAAAATAGGTCAATGGGATGAGAAGATAACCCTTGGTAATTGGACTCTGTTGCATCAGCTTCAACATGGGTCACTGGGTTGTTTAAATTACCTTCTAAGAGGGAAACAGTGGGAGGAAAGCTTGCTGCAGATTTATTCCAGGGTGCTTGCAGCTGTTCAAGACAGATGTCCAAAAACAACTAGCAAGGATGTGCTGTATAGGTGTATACGACACCCTTAACTGGCTTAATTAAAGGGGAAACAATGTCAGCCATCACTCATGTTATCCTGTATTTAATAAACGCAACTCAGCCTCATTTTGCAGATGCTCACTAGCCCATTTGCATTGTTATAGCACATTCCAGACCCATCTTAATTAATGATATCCTCATAAGAGGTTTGTCGCATCTGCGGGAAAGGAGATTCAAGGGAATGCCATCAAAAGCAGATTTCACCAGTCAATTCTTCATTTTATTTTATTTTTTTAAGATTATGTTTTCAGAAGCAGCTGGCCCTGGATGCAAAGATCATTTTCTCGCCTAAATAAATCTGTTAAGCTCTTGGCAAAGAACGAATTTGTATTCAATTTTATTTGCATAATTTCAAGCGCCATTAATAGTACATGGCATGAGGAAAAATTACCAAGTTTTCACTCCAACCATGAGTGAAATTGGGTTTAGTAGAAAATTAGTTGACTTAACTGGCAGATGATGAAAGCTTGAACAAAGAATAGTTAAATAAGGAAGAACTGTAGAAAAGAAACTTGAAGAGACAGGCTGAATTGAGATCCATACTCACATCAGAACATGCTAGTTGATATGAAAGATAAATGGATACTCATAGTGAATACAGAACTTTCATCTCAAGAAGTCTCACAGGGCTAGCTCCTCAAATGTCATGACTCAATCAATATAGCTCCAGGAAAAGTGTGGATGTGATCATGATTCCACATCAACTTGTTGGGTAGGTCTTTACCTTTATGTGAATAGTACATAATATGACGGCAGACTCTTAATTTGTGCTCACGGTTACGGTAGAGAAACTCCATCTAAAGCCTGCCCCTTTATCTTTCTTGAGTAATTGATGTGGTATGAATCACAGGGCAGAAGATTGTTATGAATTTGGCCATCAGACCACACCGGGCAAATTAAGAACTGCAGAACAGATAGATGTTTGAAGGAGTGCCCACTTTGTAATCAATCATTCGGTCCATTCATTCATTCAGATGTGACCAAGTTACAAGATACACACAGATATAGGAACAGATAAATATATACAGGCTTGTCAAGAAAAAATATTGGGAGTCCAATAAGTTCCTCTCATATAAGCAGGCAGTCAGGCAAGCGCGCGCACGTGCGCGCGCGCGCACACACACACACACACACACACACACACACACACACACACACACACACACATATATTCAGGAGCATTTAATCTTGTGAAAAATAAATGGGGGCTCTATAGGGGGGGGTCTAATTTGAAAGTAGGATGCACATAGTCTCAACACAGTGTCATCACTGCTGTTGCCAGCTGTGTCATAAATTTTGTCTGCCACAAGAGAAAAGTGGTGCTGTGAAGGTTCGTGATTTCCCAAATGCTACCTAACAAGCTTTTTGTTTCTGTCCATTCTATCAAAAATGATAGAATGATTTCAATACAAATCCAAGGCAGACCTTTCAACATCACAGTAATCCAAGTTTATGCACCAACCACTGATGCTGAAGAGGCTGAAATTGACCAATTCTATAAAGACTTGGTGGCACAGGGGACGTGGTGGCGCAGGGGACGTGGTGGCGCTGCGCGTTAAACCACAGAAGCCTCTGTGCTGCAGGGTCAGAAGACCAGCAGTCGTAAGATCGAATCCACGCAACGGAGTGAGCTCCCGTTGCTTTGTCCCAGCTCCTCGCCAACCTAGCAGTTCAAAAGCATGCAAATGCGAGTAGATAAATAGGCACCACCTCGGTGGGAAGGTAAACGGCGTTCTGTGTCTAGTCGCGCTGGCCATGTGACAACGGAAACTGTCTTCGGACAAAGGCTGGCTCTATGGCTTGGAAATGGGGATGAGCACCGCCCCCTAGAGTCGGACACGACTGGACTAAATGTCAAGGGGAACCTTTACCTTACCTATAAAGACTTGCAACACCTTCTAGAACTGACACCAAAGAAAGATGTTCTTCTCATTATAGGGGACTGGAATGCTAAAGTAGGGAGTCAAGAGATAAAAGGAACGGCAGGTAAGTTTGGCCTTGGAGTTCAAAACGAAGCAGGGCAAAGGCTAATAGAGTTTTGTCAAGAGAACAAGCTGGTCATCACAAACACTCTTTTCCAACAACACAAGAGGCGACTCTACACATGAACATCACCAGATGGGCAATACCGAAATCAGATTGATTATATTTTCTGCAGCCAAAGATGGAGAAGCTCTATACAGTCAGCAAAAACAAGACCTGGAGCTGATTGTGGCTCTGATCATCAGCTTCTTATAGCAAAACTCAAGCTTAAACTGAAGAAAGTAGGAAAACCCACTGGGCTAGTCAGGTATAATCTAAACCAAATCCCTTATGAATACACAGTGGAAGTGAAGAACAGATTTAAGGAACTCGATTTGGTGGACAGAGTGCCTGAAGAACTATGGATGAAGGCCCGTAACATTGTACAGGAGGCAGCAACAAAAACCATGCCAAAGAAAAGGAAATGGAAGAAAGCAAAGTGGCTGTCCAACAAGGCCTTACAAATAGCAGAGAAGAGAAGGGAGACAAAATGCAAGGGAGATAGGGAAAGTTACAGAAAATGGAATGCTGACTTCCAAAGAATAGCAAGGAGAGACAAGAGGGCCTTCTTAAATGAACAGTGCAAAGAAATAGAGGAAAAGAATAGAAAGGGAAAAACCAGAGATCTGTTCAAAAAAATTAGAGATATTAAAGGAACATTTTGTGCAAAGATGGACATGATAAAGGACAAAAATGGTAGGGACCTCACAGAAGCAGAAGACATCAAGAAGAGGTGGCAAGAATACACAGAGGAATTATACCAGAAAGATCTGGATGTCCCGGACAACCCAGATAGTGTGGTTGCTGACCTTGAGCCAGACATCCTGGAGAGCGAAGTCAAGTGATCCTTAGAAAGCATGGCTAACAACAAGGCCAGTGGAGGTGATGGCATTCCAGTTGAACTATTTAAAATCTTAAAAGATGACACTGTTAAGGTGCTACACTCAATATGCCAGCAAATTTGGAAAACTCAGCAGTGGCCAGAGGATTGGAAAAGATCAGTCTACATCCCAATCCCAAAGAAGGGCAATGCCAAAGAATGCTCCAACTACCGTACAATTGCACTCATTTCACACGCTAGCAAGGTTATGCTCAAAATCCTACAAGATAGGCTTCAGCAGTGTGTGGACCGAGAACTCCCAGAAGTACAAGCTGGATTTCGAAAGGGCAGAAGAACTAGAGACCAAATTGCTAACATGCGCTGGATTATGGAGAAAGCCAGAGAGTTCCAGAAAAACATCTACTTCTGCTTCATTGACTATGCAAAAGCCTTTGACTGTGTGGACCACAGCAAACGATGGCAAGTCCTTAAAGAAATGGGAGTGCCTGACCACCTTATCTATCTCCTGAGAAATCTATATGTGGGACAGGAAGCAACAGTTAGAACTGGATATGGAACAACTGATTGGTTCAAAATTGGGAAAGGAGTACGACAAGGCTGTATATTGTCTCCCTGCTTATTTAACTTATATGCAGAATACATCATGCGAAAGGCTGGACTGGATGAATACCAAACCGGAATTAAGATTGCCGGAAGAAATATCAACAACCTCAGATATGCAGATGATACCACTCTGATGGCAGAAAGTGAGGAGGAATTAAAGAACCTCTTAATGAGGGTGAAAGAGGAGAGCACAAAAAATGGTCTGAAGCTCAACATCAAAAAAACTAAGATCATGGCCACTGGTCCCATCACCTCCTGGCAAATAGAAGAGGAATATATGGAGGCAGTGACAGATTTTACCTTCTTGGGCTCCATAATTACTGCAGATGGTGACAGCAGCCCCGAAATTAAAAGACGCCTGCTTCTTGGGAGGAAAGCAATGACAAACCTAGACAGCATCTTAAAAAGCAGAGACATCACCTTGCCGACAAAGATCCGCATAGTCAAAGCTATGGTTTTTCCAGTAGCGATGTATGGAAGTGAGAGCTGGACCATAAAGAAGGCTGACTGCCGAAGAATTGATGCTTTTGAATTGTGGTGCTGGAGGAGACTCTTGAGAGTCCCCTGGACTGCAAGGAGAACAACCCTATCCATTCTGAAGGAAATCAACCCTGAGTGCTCACTGGAAGGACAGATCCTGAAGCTGAGGCTCCAATACTTTGGCCATCTCATGAGAAGAGAAGACTCCCTGGAGAAGACCCTGATGTTGGGAAAGTGTGAAGGCAAGAGGAGAAGGGGACGACAGAGGACGAGATGGTTGGACAGTGTCATCAAAGCTACCAACATGAATTTGACCCAACTCCAGGAGGCAGTGGAAGACAGGAGGGCCTGGTGTGCTCTGGTCCATGGGGTCACGAAGAGTCAGACATGACTTAACGACTAAACAACAACAACAACCTAACAAGCTCATGATTTAGGTTCAAGAGGAATCCTATCCTACTTCAGTATTCTCAGAACTAGACCATGTTGTAGGTATTGTAATAAATATGAATCGAAGGAAAAGACTGTGATGATGACAATAAATGCTTCAAAAAAACCCAATTGGTAACACGTGTCAACAGCCATCCCAATGGCTGGGCAATACAGGCTCGAATCAGGTGCATGAATGTATCTCCCCCACCCCCATCGTGCCCCCAATACTGAGGGCAAGAAACACAACTCGGCCAGTCTTCTGTGATTCCCACTTCTTGTTATCCTCTGTATGTGACAAAGCCTTGAGTGGCTGAAATCGCTTTGCCTTGGAGGTCATGGAGCTGCCAGCCGATTACCCTTGCCGTCCTGGAAACACAGAGATAAATGTTATCTCATTTCTCCTTGATAGTGATAACCTTGCTGTCTTCCCCTGTGTAATCTTCAGCAGTATCTCCTGGCTCTGTAGCTCAATAGGATGCTTTTTCTGCGTGTGGCCACAATGAATGAATGAATGAATGAATGTAGTGCACATCTCCGTAACAAAACTGCACTCTCCTTGGGCAACAGAATCTGAAACACTGTTAAATCCCTACATGGTGGTTCATGGCACCTGAAGTCCTGCCATCAGCTTTATGCAACTAGACAGAAACACGCAACTACACAAGTGTGTGTGTGTGTGTGTGTGTGTGTGTGTGTGTGTATAACACATACACATATAAGGAAATGGGATGGCTGAGTCTACAGCAGGAGTTCTAACACTTTTCAGCTGCATGCCTCCTTTTCAATTTTGGACAAATGCTTACACCTTCCCAAATCTCCTTTACCATAATCTCCTTCTAACAAAACAAAACAAAACCATTCGTAATTAAAATTTAAAAATAAACAAAAAACCTAAATAAAAAAGTTTAAGCTAAAAATAAGCCCAGGTTTTCTTGTGAAACCCACAAATCCAGGAAGATATTTTTTTTATTATAATAATAATAAATGTTTTATTACGGTCATTGACCAGCAAAATCTTTATTAACATCTCACCATCTTGCACCTCCTTGGAATTTCTTCACCTACCCCCGAGAGGCATTTTCCCATCTTCCAGCCCCAGTTGGAGAAATAATGCTGTAGAGCAGTGGTTCCCAATCTTGGATCCCCAGATGTTTTTTGACTAAAACTCCCACCACTAGCTGTGTTGGCTAGGATTTCTGAGAGTTATAGTCTAAGAACATCTGGGGACTCAAGGTTGGGAACCACTGCTGTAGAGTAAGGGTGAGCAAAGTGCAACCCTCCAGATGTTGTTGGCCTGCACCTTCCATCGGCCCTAGCCGGAATGGCCAACAGTGAGAAACATTGTAAGTTGCAGTCCAGCAACAGGGAAGATATGAAACAAATGGCAGATTATAGCACTGTCCCTGCTAATCAAAAACTACTGGAACTTTGACTGTGGGAGCCAGTGAGTGTCACATGTAGAAGCCCTTGCTTTCGCAACATGTGCATATGATGGCATTACGCTCTTCAGGGAAGAGATGAGGGACCCTTGTCTTGCCCATCCCAATTTCTCTATCCGATCTCCCTGTACAATCTCATGTGGCCCTTGTCACCAGCATTTGTTGCACTTCTGGCAGGATACACAGGAGCATGTGGGGAGCTTCCCATTATTACAGCAGGACTGTGGATTATAATATGGGGTTGCTTGCCCTGTTCAAATGCATGCTCCTCTTTCCCTTCTTCCGTCCAGCCCCACATATGACTAATACTGCTCTGAGAGGAAGCTCTCGTTACTAGAAATCCTTTCCTCTTTGATGTTACACTCATGTTCTTCAGTGCTGAACTGCTAGCATCAACCACATAGTTGCAAAGCATGAGGGAAGCCCTCATGAGCTGACCTGCGACTTCATAATGGGCATTGGAGCCCTTCTGTGTTGCTTCATTTTATTGATTGGGTTTCCCCCTCCCCTCCAGAGATGGCTGTCAGACAACAAGAGACTTTCTATTCATGTCATCTTCCTGGCCAGCCACTTAGCGTAAAATTGCCCATAAAAGTGAATTTAAATTACAAGTGATAAAACTACAGCCTATCCTTGCCACTGTCAGCCCTTTTTTGTTCTACGTGGTGCTGAAGCTTATATTCTTTGTGACAAGAGCAGCGAAGCAGCTGCAAGCACTGATTCTCAACTAAGACACCATGAATGGAAAACCCCTTGTTTTTGTCTCCTTCACAACGCCGCATGGCCCTTGTTGGTTTTCTTCTAAATATTTTTCACTCTTCCTCCTGAGGTCATGCTAAATGTGAGCCCTTCCATTGTACCGGATAGAAGTGGAAGAGACAGAACATGTCTTCTCACTCTTCACCCCAACCTCTACTCACAAAAGCAATGAAGCAGCTGCAAGCACTGAAACTTTCATGGTGGAGATGCTCAGTGATCATATTTGGAAAAGTTACTTTTTTGGGTTACAGGTCCCAGAACCCTCTAGAGAGCATAGATAGTAGCATCTCTCCCCCCTCCCCCATTTGTTTATAGCAGTGGTTCCAACCTTGGGCCCCCAATGTTCTTAAACTACAACTCCCAGAAATCTTGGCCAGTGCAGCTAGGTTGAAGGCTTCTGGGACTTTTGGGTCCCCACGGTTGGGAATCACTAGTTTATCACATTAGAATTGTCTAATCTGATGGATTCTGCTGTTATGAACCTTTCACATCAGCTCTTGAAAGTATAACGTGTTTGAACTACAGCTTCCAGAATCTTCGAGCCATCTTGGCCAGGGACTCTGTTGGCTGAGGGATTGTGGGAACTGTGATGGACAAAAATAACATTTCCAAATGTCCTGTATAGGACTGGTACCTGAGGTTGGCCTCAGCAGTTTCCTGTTGAGGCCTCTATGTCAGTAGGGGGTTGGAAACTGAATTGTTGCTCTTCCAGATCATTAGAGGGCACTTTCTTACCTTTCCCAGTTTGTGGGGACAGGCGTTAAAGGGGGCAGCTTCCACATACTTGCTTGGGTTTCTTTGGGGGGGGGGTTGGCAGTGGGAAGTAAATGCAGAAGGAAATGGTGAATGATGAGCAGCCCTTTGAAGGCACCTTGCCAGAGAATCTTCAAAACTTTAGACAAGTGCTGTACCTGGAGATTATTTGGAGATTTGCCCTTTTCTCCTTTAATGTTCTCTGGCTAGAAGTGCAAGGCTAAAGTGCAGTGGAGATGTGCAATGTGAATAAAAGGAGTTGAGACACTTTCTTTCTTTTTAATGGTATGTTTTTGCAAAGATAGAACACATCTAAAAACAAAAAAAACAAATCAGGAGAATTGCTTTCCTAGACATAGAGAGAAAAGCAACATCAAGGGCACCAATACATCAAAATAAGAAATTCAAATAATGTAATAGCATCCTACACTAAATGAAGTTGTCTTTCCAAAATGATAAAGGAGCCACTTTGCTTCTGTTTTTCATTGTTTCCTGTATGAGCTGAGTGAGAACACATGTCTTCACCTCTCATCATTCCTGGACCATTAGCCATGTTGGCTGGGATAGATGAGAGATATAGTCCAAAATCCATGGAGGGTACCCATTTGCGGAAGACTGTCCCACACAAATGAGTTTGAATGGATGGTTGTCCCCCCATCTCTCCTCAAATGCTGATTATCTCTTTCTGTTTCTTTCTAGTATTTTAGGAGTGCCTCCTGGACGAGGTAACTGTCCTTTGACAGTCCCTTTGCCCTTTGACCTCATTTACACAGACTACCATGGACTACAACAAATGAAGCAGCACATGGGCCTGTCCTTTAAGAAATACAGGTAAGGAGACATGGGGTGGTGACTCCCTCCCCCCTGTACCTTTCCCTTTTTCTATCCTTTTAAAAGGTGGCGGGTGGAAATGGCAGTGACAGAACTGAGAGGCAGAGGTGTACACATTTAATCAGTACATCTCTCTAACAGTGCTTTACAACGTGTCACAATCCTTGGAGTTCCAGGTGTCAGAGAACATCAAGTTTTCAGTGGCTGGGAGCCCTACTTTTTTTACCGTCTCTCAGACTGATCTTGTTTTCCCCATCCAGTCCACCCTTTTTTGCTCTTCTGTGGTGTGTCCCAGGCAATGCTTAGTTGAGTGATTCTTTTCCTCAAGAGGGTTTTTAATGCAAAGGGGGACACATATGGGGTACAGAAACTGATGAATGACAAACTCATTAATACTAAGAATTGATGAGTGACAAACTGATTAATACTAATAATTAATACCAGTGCCTAAAGTATGTTATCATATGAATACTCCTATATTCATATTAATATTCTTGATGGTGGCGGTGATAAAAATGTTGATTAATAGCTCGGGAGGAGAGTGGGGGAAAGCTAGGTAATCCACCTGTCCCAAATCACCCTCTTCCAAGATGTGCTTATATCTATACTGTAGGTGCATATATAGCAAGGATTTTTTTTTAAAAAACCCACAATTTTATGGTGGTGGGCTGTAGTGCCACCTGCGTGCCCTTCTCTGGGCTGGGTGGTGTGATTGGAAATCCCAGGTTAAATCAAGTTTTCAGCCAGAGTGGCAGGTGAAGCATCTCCACCCAATGCCTCAGTCAGGAACCAGGTGGCACTCTTCCTCTTCTTGGAACATCAAGTGGAGGACACAATCGGCAATTACAGCACATTCCCTGCTTGGAAAGATGCCATCATCACTATCATCACTATCATAGAACTGCAGAGCTGGAAGGGACCCTATGAGCCATTGAATCCAGTCCCTGTCAGGAAGGCACAGTGAGGAATTGAACTCCCAACCTTTGGCTCCCCAGCCAGATACCTAAACCACTGAGCTATCCAGCAGGTAATGCAGGGCTGTTTCTTGTTTTCTCTGAATAAGTTGCTTCTTCGTATGAGCTTCTGTGCCAAAGTTTGATTTAAAGGAACTTTTGCCATTATGCTGTTCACTTACTTTCATCAGCCTTGTTCTGAGGCATCATTGGTGAAATAGTTGTGTGAAAGTCAGCTACAGGCCCAAACTGTAAATCTAGTACACATACTGATCAACCCATTTTTAAAAAAATCCCTTCTGACTTCCTTAATGCTGTCTGCTTTGAACCTTGGTATGATTCTTCATCAGCAAACAATTCAAAAATAAAAATTGCTAGGGATGTTGGCAAGTCTTTGAACCTAAGTCCCAAGCTTGAGTCTGAGTCTCGGGTGGTTTGTGCTGCCCCTAAGGCTTTGGACTCAGGACTCAGACCCAAAGAGACGGACTATGCATGTGCTGCCCAGCTGACAGGCTGGCGCATGCACAGAGATAGCAGGGTTTCCTACCTGCCGCCACTGCTGCCACCCACCACCACCCGCTGCCTCCCGCTGTCATCTTCAGAGGCAAGAAGCCCGACTTCCCTTCCAGGAGCCAGCTGCTGCCTCCACCCATGCATGCACTGCCCAGCTGCTAGGCTGGCGCATGTGCAGAGGCAGGAGCTGACTCTGGGAAAGGAAGTTGGCCTGCTGCCTCTGAAGATGGCAGTGGTGACTGGTGGCGGCTGCAGCATCAAGTAGGGAGGCCCATAGGGACTCGACAACGCAACTCAGACAAATGGGTCTGAGCCACAAGTTGAGTCGGGACTCCCTCCTGAAACCCTGGAGTCGAGTCCCAAGTCAAGTTGCTGGTGCAACTGAAGTCAGACTCAACAGCGACTTGTGACTTTTGAGTCTCCATCTCTAGAAATTGTGGAGGGCATGTCATTCCCCATCAGCAGCCATTTGGCAAATAAGCAAACGTGATTGGAGGCCTTTGTCTCCAATCTTATTAGATTGGCATAAACTATTAGAGTGGCAGAATCTGATACATGGATTCCTGAATCATAAGGGAAGGTAACAATGTTGGGAGTGCTGATAACCCCTTCCCACCGGGTTGCCCCCATGTTATATTGTCTGAGTGAAGGTGTACATATGTACAAGAAACTCCATGTCACACAATAGTAATGAAAAATATGGATGGAAGAATCCTATATGGGCTGCAGTGTGCTTCTCAGAAACCTTGCACATCCTGTAACGACATCCGTCGCTTCCTTACTCTTCAAATCTTGTGATTCAAGAGACTGCAAGAACCAAGTGTAGCTAGGTGACAAGGATCTCAGATACAGTGGTGCCTCGCTAGACGATGTTAATCCATTCCGCGAAAATCGCTGTCTTGCAAAAACATCGTCTAGCGAAGCACGTTTCCCCATTGGAATGCATTGAAATCTCTTCAATGCGTTCCAACGGAAAAGTCGTCGTCTTGCGAAGATCGTCCATAGGGAAACCTCGTCTAGCGAGCGCGGGTCCCCGTTGGAATGCACTGACAGCTATTGACCGCTAGTCAATGCATTCCAATGGGGAAAACTCATCGTCTGGCGAAAATCGCCCATAGGGAAACATCGTTTTGCGAAGCGCATTAGCGATCGCAAAAAGCCATCGTCTAGCGAATTCCTCGTCCTGTGAGGCAATCGTCTAGCGAGGCACCACTGTAGTTCATGGGGCTCCTGGGACTAGCCTCCAGCTTTAGTATCTTCCTGGAATCAAGGACAGCATGACACTGAAAGCTTTGAGCAAAAGGCTCCTTCACGTTCCTTCTTTGTCCGCTCCCAGGTTCTAGCTTGCTGCTTCTCCCACTCTTTCCTCTTTCTCTTTGCCAGGGGTCAGGGGAAAACGGTGTTGTCACAAAAACAACTGTGTGTTTTTAATTTTAAGTATTTGTGGTGCACAGACCTTGTCAGCTCTTTCCTGCGTTGAAATGTTCTTATGTTTTTCGGCAGTCTGTCAGAGTGGGTGGGTAACATACAATACCCAAGATCTTTCCGGTCACTTTTTTGTTGTTGTTCCATTTCAATTTCTTTTCTATCCTTTCATGATCACAGCTGTACAAAGCATATAACAATTCTGCGGGTAGGTATTACAATAATTTTATCTCAATTCATTTCACCTTGCCAGCCATTTTTTCCCCTTCATTTGTTATCTTTTCAAAAGAGTGAAGTGCGTTGCACTATTATTTTCCCCCAAGGATGGAGTGCTTGAGATTTACACAATAATTTGAATGGAACTGAAATGGAAACTGTCTTTAACATTTAAGCTTCCCTTATCCTTCCAGCCAGGCAGCCAATGAATTTCCCATACATCCTCATAATTTAAGACTTCTTCCTAGCGTTCTTTATCTCTATGGCTTGGACAGCTGGTAAATTGCCCAGTGAATGGCCTCCACGCTGTTTCCCAGCTGCCGTTGCCACATGCTGGGTTATAGTCACTAAAGAGAAAACCATCTCACAGACTGCCCTCTTAAATAAATTAATAATAATAATAATGTTTTCTATGGAGAATGTGGGGGCTGACTGGCTGAGACTGCAAATGTAAATAATCTACTAGCCCTCCGTAGGTGAGTTTTTTGGGGGGTGTGGCACACAAGAAAAGAGGAAAAGGTGAAGGGATGAATCAACTCAGGGCCCATTTTGTTTCTCTCTCTCTTTCTTCAGTTTGGAGAGTAAACAAAAAATTAATTAAAAAACCCCCCAAACTCTTGCCAGATAAGCAGCTAGCTAAATTTTGTGATTTAATTTAGTGCTGATTCTCCTGCTATTCATTACCGTTTTCTCCTTCCCTCCTGTTATCCTACAGGAATTTATGAGGGAGAAAAATGGCAGGCAGTCTTACTGCTTTTATTATAAATCAATTTTCTCTCTACATTCAGCTCAGTCGAGGGAGAGAAGCTGGTATTCATGTGCTTGCTTTTATACTGTCCATCTCTCTCTCTTTTTCTCTCCCACCTCCATTAATGCTATGAACCAATTTCAGGATGCTGAGGAAAGCATTTAGAGAAAGGAAACCTCATCAACATTAATTATGGCTGACAGTCTCTTTCTCTTCTTCCTGTATTTGCCTTAAAACTGTGTAAAGGTAGTAGTAGGTTATGTGGATCAGTGGTTACCAGCCATGAATATATACAGGAATATAGCCATCATGTTGGGGAAAACAAGTAAAAGGCAACTTTTAAACTCATATCCTGCTTGTGAGTTCCCCATCAGAGCATCTAGCTAATCACTGGGTGAACAGAATGATGGACCAGATAAGCCTTTGGTTCTTTGTCGCCCTGTTCTTGAAGTGGAGTTCCTGCTAAGCCCAGCTCCTGGGAGGCCAAGCAAGTCCCACTGCCTTTCGGTGGACACAAACTGGGCAAATCACATGATTTGGTTACTGGTCAGCTGGTGGCAAGAGAGAGAGAAAATATTCTCATTTATTATGCCACTCTGCTGAGAGATAGTGAACCTTTGGAACAGAGCCTGGAAAAGTTACAGTTGGAGACTGTAACTCCCAGAATCCTTCAGCCAAATTTCAGTTTGCATCTTGGGTTGGCTTACTTGGTGTTGTTTGGCTCGGTTTTGCCTTTAAGAAAGACTGACAGGCCCCTTATATGGCCACTATGTGTCCATGTTTCATAAAAAGTATCCCACCATCCCATCCCAAAGAGAATTGCAATGCAAGCCCATTTGTCATGAATTTAACTTGATTTAGGGACTATAATGACATGAATAATTGAAAATATGAAGCAGTGAATAATTATTGAAGCGACCTTTATTCTGAAGCAGGATCTGGATCATCTGGGGTAAGTTAATTCAATAAGGATACCAATTTGGATAACCTGGAGTGGTGTGATTTGGATGGAAAATTCATTACTTTGTCTCTGTCAAATTTAAATTATAGTAATCATTTCCTAATCTGCATATTCACACATTCATCAACATATCAACCCTTTTTACAAATGAGTCTCACATTCTTTTTTAAGCAATGGGTTACTGAGCATCCTAAAGGAAAACACACCCATCTATCATTCATTTTGATACGTATGTGATATTTGTGTACTATAATGTTGACCTTCAATCATTCAAAAAGGTGGAGGAATATGGGCACCTGTACACAGTCTTATACGTGCCCTCTTACTTACTTAGAGGCAACATCACGAAAACAAGCCCTCAAACCACCATGGACAGAAGACCCCCTGTACTATGGGTTCTTTTTATGTTGCATGAAAACGTTTCTTGGCCTTGGGTGCCTGAGCATTCAGCAGTGTTTAACAGTGTTCAGCAGTGCTTCAGTCAATCTATCTTGCCTTATATAATCAGACCTTAAAATGCTTTCACAGATTATTTGGTGTGGTAGTCTAGGTCTTTGCTTATTTCCAAGTTCTTACACCATCTTACATGGTTTCCAGCCCAGAGAGCAGGTGACTTTGCCTTGTCATATTGTCCCAATCTGAGGGCTTGCATTCCTACATGCAGTTACATGGATGCCACCGCCTCTAATTGGTACCCACAGTGGGTGGTCTGCATCACTGTGTGTTGGAAACTCCAGGGCCCTCAGATCTTTCTTCAGTCAAGAATCATAGAAGGTAAGACTTTCCATTCAACAGCGAGTAGCACACAAGGCCTCTGGATAGTGACTGTCACTGGCTCATATTTTGTACGTGTTTCCCACACAGGCTATAACTTTCATGTCTTTTCCCCACCTATTCTTTTCTACAGATGCCGCGTTCGAGTCATTGACACTTTTGGGACTGAACCTGCATACAACCATGAGGAATATGCAACACTGCACGGCTACCGGACAAACTGGGGCTATTGGAACTTGAGCCCCAAACAGTTCATGACCATGTTTCGTAAGTGGTTACAGCATGTATTTCATCACAAGTGAGGTGACACTGGGGAGGCGGAGATGCTGTTAGTGCCCACCGGCCATGGTGGCTCAACATAGCCAGCATCTGAGTGGAAAGGTGCTCCTGTGCTCCTGTTCTGCTTTGGGGCTTCCCATAGCTTCCTTGGCCCTATGAATGTGGAGGAGGTGGGATAAGAAGGAAATGGAATAAGTAATAATGCTAGAGGTCTGGTTAGACGTTGCAGGAACAGAATGCTAGACTAGATAGCTCTTCAGTCTGATCCAGCAGGGCTGTTCTTATGGGATGTCAAATGTAATAACAGAAAGGTAGCTTTGCAGGGTTTTCGCCATCTAGTCAAGGAATGGGCAAAGTATGGCCCACACGCCACTTGTGTCCCCCAAGCTAATTTTTTTAACCAACAGGCCCCACATGGAAACACACATAGACACACCATTAAAACTAGCTTTCCCATGCTTGGAGTAGGGAGGTTTCAGGGCCCCCTAAAACCCAAACTTCCTGTGAACCCTACAAATCAAAAACAAAAGTGGGTGTCTGGTCACTTCCAGTCTTTCTTTTGTTTTTGCTTGCTACAGTCCATGGAAGGTGCACTGTGTGTGACAATTTGGCTGCTAAGCCCTCCAGAGTTACCCAAACCAATCTAGCTTATCCGGATGTCTCATGGAAGCCCACGAGCAGAATAAGAAGGTGGCTACCTCTATATTGTGCCTTATGTGGCGACCTATAGGTTTACTTAAGAGGGCTATGTCCATATTTTTGACCAGAGCCAGTGGCAGACAGTGTGTGATCTCCATGTTACAACAGTTTCATTGCGTACCAGTCCATTTCTGGGAATCATTCAAAATGTTGATTAATATAAGGAGTCATGCATGATTTGGGGCCCAGGTTAGTTGACAGTTTGTGTTATCCAGTATAAATTTATTCTGGTTTAAAGATCTTTGGAAGAGATCTTTTTCTGTCAATAACATCTGACATCCATGTGGAAAGAACTTGAGAAAGGTCTTTCCTGGTGGCTGCACCCAAGAACAGCTTTTCAAAATATGCCAATCTAGCATTTTTTTTAACATCTTTTCATCAACAGGCAGAAGCAGCTTTATTTACACTGGCCTCATCAGATAACTGCACAAGCTCTTGAGTTATTTCATTGAGGGACTGAGCATGCACTGCCTCATTCTGAGAAGGAGAAAGAGGGTGGGTGACAGTGGCGGAGGGTCAGTCCTGACAAAGGGAAGAGGTGGAATGTTTCTTCCTGCCTTAGGCAGAGAGAGTGAGATTAAGCCGCCTTTGTTTTCTCTGGACAATTTGGTTCATCCATTCAGCCTTGTCAGGAGCGGACATATACAGAAAAGAACATAAGTTATGTAATTTGCATAATCTGACTCTTATCTGTCATAGCGTAAAGGCACAACCCCCAGACCTCTACTCCATTTCTTCCCCTAAAAACAGCCTGGTGCTCATTTCCGAGGAGTCCACTATTCATTGACTGCTTGACCTCTTCACCTGATCACTTTTCAATGGGCCATATGCACTTTTCACCTCCTGCTTGGCTTACAGGTTGAACCAGTCACCTGTATCATTTATACAGATTTATTGACCTTCCATTCTCAAAACTCATAGAAATAAAACACTAAGATTAGAACTGAAGGCACTGCAAGATGAAGATGCTCCAGAGGAAATAAAAAGATCTGTCTTACATCCATGTCATGGATAAGATGCTAGAGATTCAGCTGTATCTACTCTTCCAGTCTAATTTCCCAAGGGGTTCTGGGTAGGTATATTTGCTGATTGCTCTTAACCTTAACCTTGGCAGTGATGCCAAATTAATGGAGCCTAACATTTTAATTAGGATTCCCAGTTAGCAATTCCCACTCCCCCTGTTCTGCTAATTATACTTTTGAATGGCCCAAAGACCCCCAGTTCACCCAGCCTGGTTGGGGTGGAAGACCTGTAGTTGATAGAGAGCTATTTCAATGCCAGTAGCTCTCTCCGAGAACTGCCAAGATAATTAGTCATCCCTCCCCCAGCTGGAAGTAAAGTGACAGAAGGTAGTGTGGGATGTGGTTTTGTGATAAAAACAAAATAAGATAAAATAAAATAAATCACCTGAGGACTATAGTAGAGAAGAAACAAATGGGAATTTTCAGCCTGGCATTCTGTTAGAACATTATTTTTAACACTCACTTCTTTAACATATATGTAGTTGCAAATATTCACTCCCCAAATTGTCATAGAGGGGATGGGAAATCTATAAAGAATAGCTGGGAAATGCACATCTTGTGGGAAAGATAAGGATAAAATGGATGAAACTGAAAAAACAGTCATCCTGAAAAGTAGTCAGGATTCCTGAAAGGAGCCCCATTGAGTGTGTGTGTGTGCGTGCGTGTTTCTGCGTGTGGTAGAGTGAGGAGTGTTAGTTCGCACCTTTGTTGCTGTCCCTTTATTCTCTAGCAGCTAAGCTGAAGCCTTCAGTTTCCTCATGACTGTCAACTTCTGGGTCTTCTCTTCATTCCTCTGTCCTAATCTGGAGTCCAGCAGTGACTTGGACATAATTGTAGAGAGACTGAGAAACCAGTGGTGCTAGCTCAGTCCTAAGCACCACTGGAGAGTCAGGGTCCTCCAAAACTGAAGTAAAGGAGACCCCTGTGCCAGAGATTTCTGTGCCTATGAACCCAGACCAACATAAGCATTCTCTAAATCTAGCCTCTGCACTAAGACAACATATCCTCCTTCAGAAGCTCCAGGATTGCTGGAACCAATGCACTGACATAAGCACTGTGCCCAGCACGATCTCCTTGAGAGACTGTGTTGGGCTTCAAGCCAAAGGCCTATCTCTGAAAAACAGGGATAGGCCACATATCACCCCCAGGGACCCAGTATGGACCCTAGCACCTTTATATCTCACAATTTAATTTTTGTATTGAAAGTTCTACTTTGAAAAAACAAAACAAAACAAAAAACACCTTGTGCCCTCTAGGGGATATGAAAAGCAAATTTCCTATGAGTTGCGAGGCCCCCAGCCCTCCTGCAGCTTCTCATCCTAACTTATTTTTTTAATTGGTCAATAGTGGGGACAAGAAAGCTTTTAAGAGAAATGTAACTAAAATGAGGTGGGGGGGGCAGGGCACAGGAGTCAGTGCAGCCTTTCAAGGTCCAGGAGAAGACATGTGTGACTACAGGCTAGAGATTGTTCATCCCTGTTTGAAAGTTTCCCACTTTGTGAGAAGAGCCAGAGCCAGATATGAGCTTCAGACCTTGTTAGACAAGGAGGCCCCCTGATGCAGTGCCCTTGGTACTGCTCCTCCTAGCTTGTGCTGTGCCCATTGGACTTCTGCTTCTGACTGGAAGATGTTGTTTTTGCCTAGGCATGTTTGTGGTTTTGAACCATCCATCTACACATCCCATTTGTTTTGCTTTATCCAGAATGGAAAAGGTTGATCACAGTTGGTTTTATTGTTATTTGCCAAATGTTATCTTAGATATCCTGCTATGAGCATATCCCACCCCATGGTATCTTCATAATAATGCTCTGGAGTAATTTAGGTTGAGAGAGAGTGGCTAGCCCAAGACTAATCTATTAATTTCATGACTGAGTGGGAATTTGAAGTACTGTCTCTCCAGTCTGTGCTGGGCATTCTTGCCTAACCATGCCCAATTTGGCATCGCTCAGATATCCTGGACTACAACACCAGTCATCCCTGGCCAGCATAGTTGTTGGGGAAAGGCTGGGATGGTGCTATGCTTACACTGACTCTGGTAGATATAATGGTTGGTGACGCTTACCAGTAACCAAAAACTTCTCATTGGAATATTGTATTAGAGAATTAACCACATGAAAACAGCGTGGGACTTCTAGTACTCTGAAATTTCAGAGCTGTTTGAATATTTGAGACCAAATGTACACATAGAGGCTATAGTTGACTTGCCTTTGCAGGTAGCGAAACATACCATATGTGGAATGTATGTTCCTAGGCGGTTCAGCTCTAAAATAATCCAGTTCCTTGTACATTTGGAGACTGCTCAGAAATTAATCTATTAAAAATCCCAGAAAACATTGATGAGATTATAATCAGATGTTTTAGAGAAGTTGTGACAAAGTGGACATGTAGTTTTGTCTTTTCAAAAATAGTATTTCTCAAGGCAGCTATTTTTCATTATTTTTTAATGGCTAGCCCTGCTTCAGACAGCTCACTCTACTAGATGTCAGCATTATTTAATGAGAAGAAAATTTAAAAGCATTTCTGGGTTATTCCATTGGTAAAGGAAAGATACTGTGTAATGGAAGGAGCACAATATCTCAGCGAACTCATTTCTAAAATGAACATAACTGTCTTGTCGACGAACACAGCAGATCTCTTACGAATTACCAGAAAATGTGTACTGTAACCATGGGAAGCTATGTGGGAGGGGCGTGTGGCAGTCTGTATATGTCACAAGATGGTAGTATATGTAGCTCGACTGTCACACATCATCCAACCTGGTGAGGATGGTCTCCATGACACTCTGGATGGGGCACTCTACTGGGAAAAAGTTGTTTATGCTACAAAGAGCAGAGCAAGGTCTGTGGAGAACCCCACTGGGACATTAATGACAGTCAAACGTGTGGATTTTTATTTTTCCACAGCTCACACGCCTGACAATTCCTTCATGGGTTTTGTGTCTGAGGAGCTCAACGAGACAGAGAAGCAACTGATTAAATCCAACAAGGCCAACAGCATGGCAGTAGTCTATGGGAAAGAAGCCAGCATTTGGAAGGTGGGTAGCCAATACTCTCACGAGCACTTCTTCAAAATAAGGAACAAGACAGAGGAGATTTTCCATGGAGTCAAAGGCAGTTTGTCACCCAGCATTCTCTAAAGCACCTTAAATGCATTGGTAGCCACAATCCTATATAAATTCACTTGCCAACCAGAAAAGTCCCATTGAATATTCTAAGGCCTACTTCTCTCCAGCATTGTGTGCTTGTATACCAGTTGCTGAGAAATAATAGCAGAAGAGGATGATTGGCTTTTTACCTGCTTGTGGGCTCCCCAAGGAGCATCTGGTTGGTCAGTGTGGACAGGAAGGTGCTGGACTCAACAGGCCTTCTGTATGACCCAGCAAACCTTGTCCTATGTTGTCCTGAAATCACATATGAAGTCATATCACAGAAAGTTGTTTAGATTTCAAATTCTTTGGGCAGGACTGGGGAATCATTTGGGATTGCTTACCAGCTGAGATATTTAAGTGCTCTGTTTTCATGGCATGTACTGGAAGTGCTTTCCCAGTAAATATAAAGTTATCAAAAATTTCTGTCTTATGGGTCGAGTTGAAGTCCAGGCATGGAGGTCACTGCAATCATTCTAGTTCCCACAAGAAAAATGAGGTCTTCAGCACAACTGGTTCCTTTTGTGACTAAAACTACAGCAAGTTACCACAGTAATGTCCATGCAGGATTGGTCAACTGTGTAGAAAATAAATCTGACACTAGCTGGTGGCCATAACAGTTAAGTGAAAAATCCATGCATAACAGCTGGTGTGGAAGTCACTGGCAGCAACAGCATGGCAGGGATCTATTACTTCCATGCTCTGCTCATTTCTGGAAAGGTTGGATTGGTAGGAAACAACATGCTGCGTTTGCTCTGATGTACCAGAGCATTTCTGAAGTTATGTTCACAGTAACTCATATTCTTCCAATTCAGAGCATTCTGAAAGCGGTTAAGATTTGTTGTCATTAATACAAAGACCTTAATTCTCATTCCTTCTTGCTTCTTTATGTGCTACCATGGGATTTCCAGTTGCAGGTAGAGTAAATGACAATTTTAAACAATGTATGCTTGCAGTTAAAAATTGAAAGAATGTCTATATTTAATATATTCTAGGAAAATGAAGAGTATTTTTGTGGAATTCATATTTCTGCTTTGGATTTGAGTATCCATTTCCTTTGACTTAGAGTGAAGCTTTACTGGCGTTGTGCTGAACCTTAAATACTTAGAGACACCCAGAAGCATTTTACTTCTGCCACAGGCATTGTTCTGGTAACGATGCAAAGGCCAGTAGACAGTAGGATTTGCGCCACCATATTAATAAGTAAAAAGAAGAAGAAAGGAGGCTAGGGAGAATTAGGCAGAGCATCACAATTCAGACCTAGCCATTCAAAGCCCGTACAAGAAGACTACAGGTATTATTCTGCACACACAGAGACATAGATACACAGACACACACTGA
This sequence comes from Intellagama lesueurii, assembly GCA_037013535.1. Lineage (NCBI taxonomy): Eukaryota > Metazoa > Chordata > Lepidosauria > Squamata > Agamidae > Intellagama > Intellagama lesueurii. Next base: position 184,413,294 of record JBAJHW010000002.1, read on the forward strand.
GAGAGGGGTGATGGAGAGAGAGAGTCCTCATAGCGTAAAGTTTAATAAACCGAGCTGGATTTTTAAAAAAGGACACAGATCCTGGCTAGCAATGACAATGCAAGTGTTTTCCTTTGTGCTTTTTTCCAGTAACCTCAGTCACAGACCAACCCCCTCCAGCAGCTCTGTGGCTGGGGTGTCCAGAAGAAGTCTTGGTTTTATTGGGAGCTTCAGCTGCCATTCTTCTCCTTTGGCACCAGCTGAATCTTCCTGGACACAATGTGTTAAGCTCTCTTTCCTTGTTTGGAATCCTAGCACAGCAGTTTTCTCTCTTTTTTAAAAAAGTGTTACCCCACAAATGCCAGAATGAACATGTAGTATCAATGGGGGGAGGGCCAAACTGCCCTGTGGGTGACCAGAAGATACTTTCTCCACCACATGGTCACCCCAGAATGGCATAAATATCACTGACTTCTTGCACATGAGCCTGAAGACAGTGCACATGCTTAATTAAAATGAATTAATTTGTTTCGGGTATTATAGCATGAATGGCAATCATCATTTTAATCCTACAAAAGCTGGCCCAGTTATGAAGAATGCTTTGTGGTATTTTTCCACCTTGGGGGTAAAGAATGGCTCTCCACTGTGCCCTGCAGTCATCCTGGAATTGTATAAATACCCTCCAATTTTGGCATGTTTCCAAACATATGACATAAATTTTAAAAAGTAAAGAGTAAGACCAACAGCGATAAATAGTGCAGAACAGCAGCAGTGGTTCTCAACCTTGGGTCCCCAGACATTCTTGGACTACAACTCTCATAAGCCTTTGCCATCGGAAGTGCTGGCAAGGGCTTCTGGGAGATGCAGTCCAAGAACATCTGGGGACCCAAGGTTGGGAGCCAATGATGTGGGCGATTCATTTGGCCATAAACATGGAGGAAGGGCCTTTGGATTATGTTGTGAGCCTCCCAGGTAATTTTGAGCCTTGATGCACTGGATCTTGATCACTTTGTACCATACCCCAGGTTGTGGGTGGCTTGGCTTCTTCCTTTGGTAGCTCCTTTTATTCTGTGTGTTCTTTTTTTGTCTTCTGTCATTGCATGTGCCTCCTTCCTTTGTGCATATGCAAAAACACATGTTGTTTCCTCTATAGACCAACCTCCATTGTCCAAAGAAAAGGAGGTCAGTTATCACCTTAGTACAGAAGTAAATCCTGAGTGTTGCATCTCCAAAAGAATGTCTCTTGCCTCTAGTCCCTCTCCTTTTTTTAAACTGTCCTGCACCAGCATTCACTCTGTACAAACACTACCCATCACTCTTCAGAGCCATCTCTTGTGGGTCAGGATGGGGTTTCTCATTCCACCACTACCACCCTGCAAACTGTCATCATCAAAAAGGCAATGAAGGACTTTAAGAACTTCTGTCAGGCACCAGTTTTAAGCAGAAACTCTGATATTCTTTTGTAGATGAAATGCTGCTTCAGTACAGTTGCCATCTCTGGTGATAGACTATGGTTAAAGGAAATGCAGCCTCAATACAGCTTCTCAATTTCAGGACACAACCTGTTCGAAACAAGGAATCATTGTATAATAAACATGTGAACAACAGAAAGTGGTTCATGTGTATGTGTGTGTGTGTGTGTGTGATACATGCACACACACTCAAATGTGATACATGCATTTGTGTATATGCAAACATACATGCACAGATGTCTTTCTGTCTTTAGAACACATGTTGTATGTAAGAGTGTGTGTGCCACTACTTCCGCCAGGTGTTGGGGCCGCAGGGAATCCAGGATTTGACTGCAGTGGTTGCATAACATTGAAAGGACAGCCCCCTTAGTGTGTGGGAGTTGATCAGGAGAATGTGCCTGAGCTTCTCTGGCTCTGAAGAACTTCATTTCCATGCTGGGTTTCTGTAAACAGCAGAGATTAATTGCCACTTGTGAGTTTCCTCTCACAATTTAATATGGCTATGGGTTTGATCTTTTATTGCTGAGAAAAGTATGGAAATAGGAGGAGGAAGGATGGATAAAAAGAAGCCTGTTCTGCAGAGGACAGCGCTGACCACAGCTGAACTTGAAAGGGACATTGCTTCTCTTACATAGAACTGGGGCTGGCAAGGAAGAGAGATCCATGCTTGGAAACATTGTGTGACATGTATTGATCTGCAAAGCTATTCAGTTGATGGAGTGATAATGAAGTCCTTAACGGGACTGTGCAATTCTTGAAAGGCACCATCCAATGAGTGCCAGAGTTAATTAGCCTAATGCAAGGCCTCTTCCTAAAAGGAAAAGCACCTGGGAAGCTGCAGAATAACACCTCATTTCAAATCCTTGAAAACCTATCTATTTTCTTGCAATATAGCAGTCAAACCAGAGAGTAACCACTGTTTCCCCTCTGTTCCTGGTCTTCCTGGGGGCTAAGGTTCAAGAGGCCATTGGCTTCTATCGTATCATGACTTCTCACCAGTAGCTCTCCCCCATCAGCACTCAATGCACTTCTGCTAGATCAGTGGGCCCCTCGATCTTGTTAGCCACCATAGTATATGGTGAGGGATAACTGGGATTGCAGTTTAGCAATGTCTGGATTCCTCTTTCCTGTCCTAGCGTCCGACAGTAATCCTTGCAACATTCCACTAAGAGAGGCCAGCATTATTGTCCCATTATTAAAGAGGGAATAGAACTGAGAGAGTGGCCTGTCTCTGGTGACCCAGAGAGGTCATGGTTGAGGAAAGATTTTGAAGCAGGAGATTCTCAGATTGCCGGCCACTCTCTATAACTATTGCATGAGATTCTGTCCCATCATTTCTATTTGTGTTGCATCTCTCTCTCTCTCTCTCTCTCTTTCTCATTATCTTTCTCTTTCTCTGATTCTGTGTTTCTTTGGGGGAAAGGGCCTGTTCAGATGAACTGTAACATATATGCAATTTGAAGGAATCTGAGTGGTGTTGTAGAATTTGCCCCCTTGAGTCTTAGCAGGCTCTGATGACTTTCTTTCTCTTTCCTTCCTTCCCTAGGGCAAAGAGAAGTTTCTAGCTATTCTTAACAAATACATGGAGATCCACGGCACTGTTTATTATGAAACCCAGCGGCCACCTGAGGTTCCGGCTTTTGTCAAGAATCATGGCCTTCTGCCACAACATGAGTTTCAGCAGCTGCTGAGAAAGGCCAAGGTATTTTGCCATCAGTGAAGACTGTTGGGGCCCTCAACCCCCAAAGACTGGATAATATATATATATATGTGAAGGAAAACCCTTTTCGACAATAAGAATGCCTCATGCTCTGAAGTTAGAGTAGATATGTTTCATGCAAAGGATCTTAATGTATGGAGGCAAGCAGGCCGTGGCTTGGCCTGGATGGGATGGTGATGCTGATGGACAATGATATGGAAGCAATGGGGCAGTGGAAATACTGCATGGGGAGGAGATATCCTGGGGCAAAGGTACTAGGTCAGCTTTTCTCAGGCTGGTGCTGGCACGGGATGATAAAGATCCCGTGCTATATATCTGGAGGGCATCAGGTTAAGAAAAGCTGTACTAACCAGTCCTGTCACTTGATATCTACATCTGCAGAAAAGCTGCGAGGTTGATGGCAGTAAATGGCTGATGTGAGGAGGGAGATGTCTGTTAATGGGAGAATTTGTGAAGCCATTAAGCCTTTGGTTGTAGAAAGATCCTGAAGCAGGAGATTCTCAGATTGCAGGTCTGTTCCAATTACTTTGGTTTTCTTCCCATCAGTTGAAGATCTCCTACTAGGTGTGGCTCCAGGTTTGAGTTGTCCTTTTCCTCTGCAAGAGAGCACTGGCCAGCTTACTTAGTGATAGACAAAAATGGTCCAGATGGCTTTACCCTTCTATTTTAATTCTCAGAGTATCCAATAAAGATGCTATTTGCTTGGCCCTCAGCCTCCTGGGACTGCTTGGGTCACTCTGCAGGAACATTTTTAAAAGAGAGGGTTAGGGTCAGGCATCCTGGGAGGCTCTGCTTGGGTGCAAGGCTCCCAGCAACTGCCCAAGAACAGCAGGTGTTGATATCAGCCCTGCATTTCCATATTGTTCTGACAGAAAGGAGCCATATTTAACAGGCATACCTGTGCGGTGCAATGTTAGGTGCATATATTTCCTCAGAGGTAATGCTCAGTGGGGCTTACTGCCAAGAAATTCTGCACAGAATTACAACCTTGTGGTCTGAACTTAAACTAAGGCACTTGGGGGAAAATGTCTATCAAGTGTGTGGGGATCCGGTTCCAACCTTCACCACAATGTTGTTGTTTAGTCGTTAAGTCGTGTCCAACTCTTCGTGACCCCATGGACCAGAGCACGCCAGGCCCTCCTGTCTTCCACTGCCTCCCGGAGTTTGGTCAAATTCATGTTGGTAGCTTCAATGACACTGTCCAACCATCTCGTCCTCTGTCGTCCCCTTCTCCTCTTGCCCTCACACTTTCCCAACATCAGGGTCTTTTCCAGGGAGTCTTCTCTTCTCTTCACCACATAGCTTCCTCCGAAAGCTTTGCCCTTCCTCATCATCTCAGCGGCCTGCAAGGCACGTTGTCCCTGTAGTTTTTGCCTGGAGAGATGAGCAAACCCTTTTGGGATTTGTTGACTAAAGCAATCCATAGTGCATTCTTGATGTGGGACAGGGCAGGCCTGCAGCCTGACGGCTTCAGCTTGATGTCATGCAAGAGGAGGGACCCTGAGGGAGAGTGGGATGGGGAAAAAAGCATAGGAAATGCTTTGATTGATGGAATGAAGGGACGAAAGAGGAACAGCAAGTGACCAGTTCATGCCTGTGCAATTCAGTTTAACTATAGGAAACTAACTGGCTGAGAGATTATCTTTGAACAAGGCATTTAGTTAACTGAAGAAGAGCAGCAATGGTTCCCACACCACCCACTAACCCAAATCAAGGTGCATAGTGTTCAATTTGGACATGTAATTTGGATACATGGGGCAAAAAGCCCCACGTCTATCTCTCCGCATCTCTGAAAATAAGAACAGCTGTCCAAACAAGTGGCAGCTCTTTCATGACACCCCAAATCTGAAGTCTGAGGCAGCCACGTCACTCTTCAAGGAAATGTGGCCCTCAACAGAGAACCATCCATCAACCCTGCTGTGGGCGACATTCTGTACTATTCTGATATGCTTAGCTCGTAAGCACAGTAATGATTTGCTTCCATAGTTGGTAATGCAAGGCTGATGAGGCCACTGCTTGTAAAGAAAATGGCATAACAGAATTAGAAGAGAAGAGCAGAAATGGCTTGGGAAGAGTATAATCTCATTATGGAGAGAGATAAGTGAAGATCTTACAGATGGATCTTCTTCATAATTACAGAGTCAGAGGTTTCTGCAAACCTTAAGCTGTCTTGCTAGTGGTTCTAAGGAATTCACTGAAGCATGTAATTGCAACAGAGAATGTATTACTGTTTGTTCTCTGTTTTCTGCCTGTGAACATATAGAAGTTTCCAATGTATACATATATTTACTATGATTTCCTCATTTCCTTATCTATTTTGGATGGATTTTTTTTACTTCCAAAATGAGGTTGTAGAATTAACAGATCTTCTTCTGTTTTCCTCCCCACATCCCATAATATGAAAAGACACAATCCAGCATTGGTCACACTTATGACAGCTTCAAGGGTCAAATTAAATGTTGAAAGGAATGTACATTAACTCTAGTTAATCCCACTCACCTCTGAAAACAGTATTTCTCAGAGATACATGCCTCAGTACTCAGACTTGCAAATTGAGCCCATGTTTACCTTCCACTGACCAGTGACAAAACAAAGCATGCTAAGTGGAAGATCACATCATTAACAATACCCATGTGCTATGACAAACAGCTGTCTTTAACCACTTGAAGGAACGTGTTCTTCTTTAGAAGGTGCTAAGTGTTTTGTCCTTTTTGTGTCTGAGCCTTTTCTCATGACAAAAACTTCTGAGGTCACAAAGGCAGCAAATTAGAACAGAGTCTTTTCTGATGTTGAGGTAGGCAATGCAAACCCTTCTTTCCTTGGAGTGGGTCATGAGAGGAAGTGCCTAGCTGTGTAAGTCTTACCAGACTCAATGTGGTTTACTCCCTAGTAAGTGTGGTTAGACTGTGACAAATTTTGAGACACATAATGAACTCTAGCAAGGTGGGCTCTAAAGCGTTTTCAAATTTATTTCTTCCTGCAAGGTGTGTCCATCAAACAGCTTTGTGCTGCTTTGTCATGTAGAAGGCTCGCTGAAATGACTCATTTGCTTCCCACAGCTCTTTATTGGGTTTGGTTTCCCATATGAAGGCCCCGCCCCTTTGGAAGCGATAGCGAATGGGTGTGTCTTCCTGCAGGCTCGGTTCAACCCACCTCATAGTTCGCTCAATCATGAATTCTTCAGAGGGAAGCCTACTTCGAGAGAGGTAAGTCTGATTTGCAAAACACCAGTGAGGAAGATCTTAGGAAACAGGCCTGAGCCTCAACTGGCTTAAGTCTTGTTGACTGGGATATTTAAAGGAGAGGAGGGTTACCTTGTCACTATTCTATACACATCTGTTCTTCAGGCAGCCAGTGTGTTCTAGTGGATAGGATGCTGTGATTATGTTTTATAGCTCCATATCTTCCTTCAGTGTATCTTAATTTTTTCTTTTAACCCCCCCCCCCCCCCTGCATAATTGTAGTGTTTTACTACATGGTTAAAGAAGTACTGCTCAGAGAATGGAAATAACTAGTTATAAATAGTTACAAGTAATTAATTCTTCTCCACAAAAAGAAAACATCACTGTAATACATTCTAACTGTAGCATAATGAGGGATAGCCGCGCTCCTTTTATGGTGTAGTTGCAACCTTTTTTAGTTACAAAGGTCTGGCATCAATGAATTGAGGAATTAAAATACTTCATAGTTCAAATGCTGGATTGTGCTGTGCTTCATGCTGCTAAATGAAAACAAATTCAGATTTTTTTAACAAAAGTAAGAAGCCTTTTTTTAATGAGTCAGAAGTAATAACAAAGTAACACTGAGATTCCCAGTGTGGTGCAGTGGACAGAGTGACAGACTAGCACACAGGAGATACGGGTTTAAATCCCCACTCAGCCGTGGAAACTCACTGGGGGTGTGGAACTGGCAAAAACACTCCTTAAATGTCTCTAATAAGGCTTTCAAATACCTTGAAAGCTCTATTAGGGTTCCTATAAGTTGGTTTGTACTTGACAGCACAAAACACACACACAATAACAAAGTAAATTTGAATTACTTCTGAGAATTGATAGTTACTTTCAGAAACTGTAACTGTCATAGTAATTGTGTGAGGGCTTTGAAATGATAAGTGCAACTACCTGTCAATTACCTTTAAAAAGCAATGTTCAAAACTCTTGGACTACTTTACATTTTACTTTTTTTATAGTAATGATAGCAAGAAAAAGACTCCAATAATAAGAACTTTGTTTCTTGCATGCACATAAAGAAAAGGTGGGTGATCCAAGCCTGGATCCTGGAGGCCAGCAGCCAGTCCTATAGTGCCATATGCGTATGCCCTGCACACACATATGCACACAGGCGCACACATGTGCACTCATTTCCCCAAATTAGTTTTTAAAATAGGAAAAGCCTCCTTATGCCCTCTGGTGGCCAGAATTTTAAAAAAAAAATGTTGGGAGATATGTCGTGAGAGCAAGGGGTCACTTGAATTTTTGCTATTCTTTGTGGTCTTAACATATTACTATGTTTTTTTACATACTTCCAATCATGCTGTCTCTCTTCAGGATAAGCTAAGTAACTGGTTTCCTTTCTGCATTTTAGGTTTCCTCTCAGCATCCCTATGCAGAGGATTTCATAGGGAAGCCCCATGTCTGGACAGTGGACTATAATAATTCAGAGGAGTTTGAATCTGCTATTAAAGCCATTATGAGGACTAAGGTAATTGTGAGCCAAAACCTCAGAAATGTTTTTAGGCACAGAAGTGGAGCCTATATATCAATGCTCTAAAAAAAATAATACTCTGGAGAGTTGATTCAGCAAGAACAATGCTAACTTGTGAATCAGTGTGGATTGCATGCATCTGCAGTGAAAAATATAGGAAATCATGATTTCTTCACAGGCACATTGTCAATTCATTCCCCCACGTACAAACTGTAAGACAGGTGGCCAGATCATCTGGACAGAATCCTGTTAATAACTGAATGAAGTTTTTCTTGATGCCCAAAATCTGGAGATAATGCCAGCATCTCACCAATGCTTTCGTTTAAAAAATGTCACCTTCAAAATGAGTTTTTAAAAAACGGAAAAGCTTTACACAACTGAGAATCTCAGGAGAGAGAGAGGGAGAGGTCATTTCTCAGCTGACTTCCAAATAATTCATGGGTGTTACATGGCTGTTTAAGAGTCCCGTAACCACCACTTGAGAAGGGTCTTCAAAATACAGTTATTTTACAGCAAAGACCAACATTAAGCAAACTGGCTGCTGGCATTTCAGTTTCTAGTTTTGCCAGACATACACCTTTGCAACAGAACAACTAGATTTAAATTTAAAACAACAAAAATCACATTGTTCAAGAAATTTCTGCAAGCATTCAAGGGTCAAAGTAGACATGGCAATAAACATGTCATGGCGACATAAAATAGTTGCCCTACATCCTGTTGCCATTCCCCATTCACACTACGAAACATTGCATGGCTTCACAATGATGTGCAGTTCCCATTCTTTTGCACAGCACAGTCTGTTGCTGGTGATGACTTTTTTTTTTTTAAGGAAGTGTGATGGCATGACAGGGGACAGATTGTATTTGTCTCCAGTGTGGAAGGGATTGTCACTCTCGAATTGGCCTTCTCAGCCACACTAGACGCTGTTCCAAGTCCTCCATACAGAGCACGCTACCATAGTCTCTCGAGACTGAAGGATGCCTAATACTAATACTATACTAATGATGGCATGACATCAGGGCACTTCTGCTCAATGTTACTGAGGGTGAAGAATGGCCTAAATTGTGGGTGGAAAGTTCTGACATGTCTTGTCTTTGTGTGTGAGCATGAAGAACCACAGTATCACTCTCCTCACTTGGCAAGTGGACAAGGTGCTTTGTGGTGCTCTCAGCTTTAAAAGAGAAAAAAATGAGTTTGAGTATGAATGTTTTTATGCATAGTAAGTAAAGATGGGCACAAATTTAAAAAAAGGTAATTCATTTTGATTCGCGATTCATCAAGGTTGACAAATCACAAATTATGTGATTATTTTTTCTGACAAATTGATGAATCAATTTGTCAATTCATTTTTTACTTTAAACCTCTATAAAATGGCCCCCAAAGCACCTAGAGACACCACATTTTCCAGGCATCTTCCTCTGAGTCTTCTCTACAAGCACTCCAAGTTTGGTGAAGTTTGGGTTTCAGATGCCCAAGAATTGATGAGTCGAAATTCTTTAACAATTCATTGATTTGTATTCATTGAGGGCATTGATTCATACTAATACGAATTGACAAATTAGCGATTTTTGAATGAATTTGGTGATTCATTTTTAATTCATGCCCACCTCTAATAGTAAGCAAAATGGCACAAATAACACTTTCATGCAAAAATAATGCTTTCATGCTAGTAAAGCCCAAAGTGGCCATGGCCTGCTGCTTTGTTGCATTGACTTCTAAGAATGAGCATCAAAGGGGTTGTTAGGGCTTGTCCAGATGGGGGAATCTGGAGCAGTGTGGTTCACACTTTAGAAGTTCTTATATTCAATCTGTTTTATCTCTCAATTGAGTGATCCTTCTGTGCACACTGGTGATGTTTATTCTCTCATGAGGAAGGTCCACATAGGTCTTTGGATCACTGGTTTACTCATGAGCAAGGTTTACTTGGTTTACTTGCAAGCAGCCAGGGACAGTGGTGGTCAATGTACCCTCTAACTTTCAGCCCCGCTGGGCAGGGCTCTGCCTCTTGCGCGTGTGATTTCGCCCCTGCGTGCATGTGAGACTCCGCCTCCCACATGTAGAGTTGCATCGCAATGGGAAGCACAGAGGCTGAAAACAATCCCTGCACAGAGGAGGAGGAAAGCTGCGTGGAGGGAGGTGGAGTCATACACATGCATGTAGTTGCATGCCTTAGAAGGAATCTTGGTGGTGGTGCAAGGACAAAACATTGGATTGAAGGCTGAGGAGATGAAGGGAAGTAACCTCCCCTTTTTTCCTACCTTTTTTCTCAGCTGGGGCTCTGCTGGGGTGGTGCTGCCTCATGGTGGTAGAGACCATGGGTTCAACATAGTCTCCTTCCCAACCTTGTCCCATGACCATCATTCAGCAGGGCGTGGTGACTTTCCTTTTCCTTTTTTCATTAAATAAAGTAAGGGGCATATCAAAATAGCAATGCATCAATCTGGCATGGTATTAGAATTTCGCTGTGTCAGTTAGTGAAATATATTTAAAAAGAAGATAAAAATAGAGGAGGGGGTTTCTCCATTGTCCCTTTTGATAGCATAACCCACCTAATATGTCACAGAGTTGTCTCCTCAGTTAATGCCACCTACAACTTAGTTTAGGTGCAAACAAGCCATCTGCATGGGCTACACAACGGGATAATTAGGAGCAAGCTGAATTATACCAGAAACCCCCAGTGCTGTACCAGAAAGGAGCAGGACAGTTCTTAAAGGGGCGGGATGGATCAATTTAAGTAGAAACAGGTGTGAATGCTCTAAGTTGGTTTGAAACAAACCATACCAGCAGTGATCCACACAGCGATCTATATACCAGTCTGGACGGGCCTTCGTCTCCCTCCCTCCACCCCTCACCCTCTCTCTCTTTAAAAAACAGTTGGCCACTCCCAGGGTGCTTGCTCTCTCTGTGTGTGCTTCGCTTGTTAAAGTGGCAGGACGGTAGTTTGAGGAGAGGCAGCTTGCACAAGTAATAGAAGTGATGATGAGAGGAAAACAGCGCCCTTTGTCTCACCCTTGCCTGGAAGCAAGGAATCTCACAGAGTGGCGAAGAAGGGGTGCTTGAAAATACCTTGTTGAGGTATCTCATCAAGACAATCTAAATCAATAAGAATGAAGAACTTGACGAATCTTCTTTACATGGATAAACCAGATATACAGTGGCTGTTTTTGGGAGATGCCACACATTTCCTATAATGTCTGTGTCTAGCCTACAAACATGGGGCATTAGACTGCACATACAAAAACGAAGCCCACCAGCCACAGGACTCAGTGTGTGCATTCTCAGGAAAGCCTCTTTTAGCTTCTGGGCAATTTTTCAAATACAGTATTGCTCTGTAGAATCTCTTCTAAATCCAGAGATATTAACACTACTTCCTGCTGTCTTCCTCCCCTCTCCCTAACAGGCTGAGATGTGTCAAGGAATTCATCATCCTTAATTTAATTATTCATAATTAGTACTTACAATATTAGTCTTAAGAAATTCAACAAGAAGAGGAAGAGCCTCAGGTGTTCCCTTTTAAACATGACCATTGCATATGTTTTTTTTAAAAATACTACTAGGAAGTGAAGAAATGGACCTTCTGAAAAATGCAGCACCTGCTGGGTGATGTGCTTTCCCAAAGACTTTTAAAATGTATTCGTCATGAATATTTACCTCTCCCACAGCAGAAGCCTTTCAAGTTGTCCAGAACATTAAAGTCAGTCCTCCTGGAGGCAGCGGCGAGGGGAATGGGCCGATCTCTATGTTGCTCACAGTTTGCTTTGGGTGGGAGATGGGTGTTCCTGTTGATACAAAGATAATACAAAATGGTGCCTCTCTTCACACCGGGACCTGGCTTGGAAAGTCGTGAGTGCAGAAGTCAGGGAATTCTCTTCAACTGAGCTGTTAATAAAAGGGATATTTTTTTCAGATGGGTAAGAGCTCCACCACATATTCTGTGACCAAAAATCTAGACTAGCTTACCTCCAGGTGAATGCATGTCAAGAAGCCATCATCAGTCCCAGCTCCCCATTAAGTGTGCTTCTGTGATCCATTCTAGAGAGGTAGCAGTGTTAGCCTACAGCAGCAAAAACAATGAAGGCATTTTAGACCTGTTGTTATGAGTTGTCAAGTCAAAACTGACTTATAGAGACCATAATAAGGGTTTCAAGGTAAGTGAGGTATTTAAAGAGTGAGTTTTTACAAGTTCCACCCCACAGGGAGTTTCCATGGCAGAGTTGGGGAATTGAACTCAGGTCTCCTGAGTCCTAAGTCCATTATTCAATCCAGTACACTACAGTGGGTACCCAGTGTGGTGTAGTGGATAGAGTGATAGATGAGGGCTCTGGAGACCAGGGTTCGATTCCCTGCTCAGCCATGAAAACTCACTGGGGGTGTATAACTGTTAAAACCGCTTCTTAAATATCTTACTTACCTTGAAAGCCCTAATAGGGTCACTATAAGTCTGTTCTGACTTGACAGCAGATAAATAACTAACAGAAATGTGAAGCATTTATACCTTACACTACCCAGATTATGATGGCAGAAAAGAGTGCTGGGGCTGTTCCGCTCTTTTTGGACTGTAACTCCCATCAGGCCAGCCAGCATAGCCAATGGTCAGGGTCTGATAGGAACTACAGTTCAGCAACATGTTGTGGACCATATTTCTCACTATTTATATGAAGTCTCATGGATTTTGAGCCTTTGAGCTGTACAAGGCTCTTTGTTGGCTTTGTCTGACATGAGGATTTGTAAATTCATGTCTGTCACATCAGATAATTGAGCTAAATCCAACAGAGTCCCAACTACAACAGAACCATTGAAATAAATGGGATCTATATACATTTTGACACGAAGAGTCGGACACGACTTAACAACTAAACAACAAAATATACATTTTGAGGAACACGTCTATTCATTTCAATGGGACAGCTGCTAAATTTAGCCCATTACATTGTATGTTGTACATTTCCCTGGAAAATATTTTTACCTCAGACATTCAAGGAATTCAGATGTGAAGCATCATGGACTCTTGTAGAACTTGCAAAACATGGGGTGAATATGCCACCATAGATTGTACAAAGGGGCCAGTTTCAAGGGTCGCCTAACTCTTCCACCTTGCATCCTGAAACCATATCTAATTATATTTATTTGTTTAAAATATTTTTACCTTACCTTTCTCATTGAAAAGGACCCAACTTGGCTTACAACAATGAAAAACAATATTTAAAGTTGAAAACAATGAAACATCATTAAAAGACAAAACTATGAATTATGAATAATGAGGCATGTTCCATTACTAACATGTAATATTAAGGCAAAGATCAATAAGTAAACAAATTTTTAAAAATTAAGGAATGGAGGACACAAAAATGGAAAACGCAAGCAGCACTAAAAATCCAGTCAAAGCCGTAATGCATAACAATCTTATCTAAAAATCACATACAGGTAGCTGGTTACTGAGGAACAGCTTGCCTGAAGAGAAAGGTCTTTGCCTGCTTGCGGAAGGACAGTAATGAAGGGGCCAGTCTTGCCTCCTGTGGGAGGGGGCTCCAGAGTCTGGGAGCAACAACAGAGAAGGCCCTCTCCTGTGTCCCCACCAAGCGCACCTGTGAGGGGGGTGGGACCGAGAGAAAGGCCTCCCCTGATGATCTTAATACCTGGGAAAGCTCATAGAGAGAGATGCAGTCTTTTAGATAGCTTGAACCCAGGCCATTTAGGGATTTATAGGTTAAAACCAGCACTTTATTATGCCCGGTAACTGATCAGTAGCACCTTAAAAAGCAGAGACATCACCTTGCCGACAAAGGTCCGCATAGTCAAAGCTATGGTTTTTCCAGTAGCGATGTATGGAAATGAGAGCTGGACCATAAAGAAAGCTGACCGCCGAAGAATTGATGCTTTTGAATTGTGGTGCTGGAGGAGACTCTTGAGAGTCCCCTGGACTGCAAGGAGATCAGACCTATCCATTTTGAAGGAAATCAACCCTGAGTGCTCACTGGAAGGACAGATCCTGAAGCTGAGGCTCCAATACTTTGGCCATCTCATGAGAAGAGAAGACTCCCTGGAAAAGCCCCTGATGTTGGGAAAGTGTGAGGGCAAGAGGAGAAGGGGACGACAGAGGACGAGATGGTTGGACAGTGTCATCGAAGCTACGAACATGAATTTGACCCAACTCCGGGAGGCAGTGGAAGACAGGAGGGCCTGGCGTGCTCTGGTCCATGGGGTCACGAAGAGTCGGACACGACTTAACGACTAAACAACAACAAACTGATCGGCAGCAAGTGGAGCTTCTGTAACGGGGGTGGTGGTGGTGGTGGTTATGTGATGCCTGTAACCAACCCTAGTCAGCTGCATTTTGGACTCATAGATGCTTGTCTACTTCTTATACTGCATGGCTTATTTTGGATGGATAGCTCAGTGAGTTGGGCACAATAACAGTAGTCATAGTAAATGACGTTGATGACTTATTCTAGCCACTAAAATAGTAATGTGCATACATTGCAACTGACTGCTTCAAACTTTCAGAGCAAAAGTCTGATTTTTGCTCATTTTCTCATGTTTTCCAAAGCTACCTTTCTTCTGTCATGTTTCTGCATGAGGTGGCAGGGTTTGTTTTGTTTTTTAATTACAGTGAAATGTGTGTCTGTCCTAGGCACCATTCCCAAAATGTGGACACTTTTGCACATATCCCATAAACCTTTTTTCAAATTATGCACATATATTCAGGCAGTTTCCCTTAAGATAAAGAGCTGATGTATAGACTTTTATAATCTATGGGTTCCTATGCCTGTTTTTCTGTAACATGCATATCTGTGTGCAGATTTTATTGCTGTACATATTTTGTACACTTTTTTGGAGGGGTTGCAAACTTGGGTCATCAACTTTGGAGAAGTTGTGCACTGTTTTGGCAGTGTTAAGTTGGTGTGCCCTGATAAAACCACAAATCAAATTTATCTCTTCTTCTTCACCCCCTATCTGTAGTCACATAGCACGGAGAAGGGAAAAGCACAGCCAGATATGGCTTCCTGTCCTGATGCTAACAGGACAGGAAGCCATATCTGGCTGCTTATATAAGCCATGCTTACGTGGCTTAGATCCACCCTGCATTTTAACTGAAGATCTAAAAAAAAAAAAAAAAAACCCTGGTGCCACCACACACAACATTTGTAGTAATTGTGGGAGCAGTCCCCAACCCATCTGCCCCCATTCTGCCATCACTGCTCTTTGCATGACACCATCCTAGGCTAATCCCTCAATGCATTAGAGCTGCTTCCGAAAAGCTGTTTCATAAACCTCCTAGAAACAGGTAGAGAATACAAAGTAACTCACAATTCCTCCATTCCTTTTTGCAAAGGGCAGGGATGTTAGAGATAGTACTGTCGAGACAATTAGGACTAAAAACTGACCTACCTTAAAAGCTTAAAAGCTTTATTACGGGCTTGTGCTGTTGGATTCCCCTGATACTTTGTATTTGCATCACTGCTCTGTTACAGAAGGAAATTAAAAACAAACTCCAAAGATTGGGGGGGGGGGGGGGAGAGACTGTGTGGTGTAGGCTGAAGAGCTATGCTTGCTTATCTGGGAGTAAGCGTCAGTGAATTCTGTGAGATTTCTTTATAAGAAAGATTTTAGCGTTAGAATGAGTATTTTCAGCTTGTAGGCTGAGTTCTGAAGGTCCCCCTCACCTCATTTTTCACTAGAAGGGGAATAATTGAATTGGTGAATAATGCAATCAATAATACCATCTGAACCTTAGAAAGACCTATTTCATTATAAATGTACTCCGCATCTAATCTCTGGCATCCACCCAGGTTAGTCTAGCCTCTTAGAGAGCAGTCCTCTGCTGCCTGATGGAAGCCTCCAATATCTGAGCCTTAAATCTACCCCAAACCCTGCTGGACATGTGGTAACAGTGTGGAAAAGAGCAAGGAGCTGCCGCTACCCCCTCTCTCCATTTCCACTGCCACTCTCCACAGAGCAGTTGGATACCATCGGCAAATAATGTGTTTAGATTAGCTCCACAACTCAACTAAATGTCCCCAGACCCTGATTGTGAAATTAGGTGCTGGCAAGGCTTGTGGATCATCTGGATTCATGGACACTGTCTCCCTTCTCCCAGCACACACCTGTACTGATGCTTTCCAGTCCCCTTCCTGAAGTCAGAATCCCAACCCTGGGAAGGAAGCTATTGTAGGGTTGCAGGGGGTAGAGGGCTGGGTCAGAGGTATCCATGATTGGGTCTCCTCCTTCATAGGTTCACATTTCTCTCTGGTCTTGGTGGGTGGGTGAGTCCTCCATGATGCTCTATAGCTGCTGGGATATTCCCTAGTGATGACAGAGGTACTCCCTTTGTCCTCTGAATGACAAGAACTTAACCAGGAAGTTAACTGAAATCCACCATGGCAGGCATCTCTTAGAGCAGTGGTTCCCAACCTTGCATCCCCAGATGTTCTTGGACTCATACTCACAGAAGCCTTCACCGCTAGCTGTGCTAGCCAGGATTTCTGGCAGCTGTTGTCCAAAAAACATACGGGGACCCAAGGTTGGTAAAGGTAAAGGTTCCCCTTGACATTTAGTCCAGTCGTGTCCGACTCTAGGGGGCGGTGTTCATCCCCGTTTCCAAGCTGTAGAGCCAGCGTTTGTCCGTAGACAGTTTCCGTGGTCACATGGCCAGTGCAACTAGGCACGGAACGCCGTTACCTTCCCACCGTGGTGGTACCTATTTATCTACTCGCATTTTTACATGCTTTCGAACTGCTAGGTTGGCAGGAGCTGGGACAAGTGACAGGAGCTCACTCTGTCACGTGGATTCGATCTTACGACTGCTGGTCTTCCAACCTTGCAGCACAGAGGCTTCTGCGGTTTAACCCGCAGCGCCACCACTTGAGAGTAAGGGAGTGACAAGGGGAACAGTCAACCAATATTAGTTTCTTCAGACTCAAAGTATTTTTTTCTTTTGACATTCTTTCTGATCTAGAATCATGAAGATATGGTTGCGGAACCACACCTTCATGGAGATCCTTAACTACTACTGCTCTAGATTGCATCTGAGCCTTTCTTTCACTCTTTCCTCTTTCCAGTTCTTTCCTCAGCCATGATCACATACTAGAAACGCCCATTCACCACCCTTGTCACTGCCAACTGTTAGGAACCACTGGCTTTTGGAGGATATTGAAAAGGAGTTGATTCTGGAGCTAAATAGAATAGTGCTGATAATCCAAAGAAGTAAACAGTTCCTCATGTATGCTTGCAGATCTTATTGTCTTGACTTTCTAAATCAACACCATCTGTAACACATAAAAAAAAATCTCTTGCCTTGTGGCAAAATTAACACTAGAGGTTCATTGTCATGGTGAATGGTGGAACCAAACAGAAAAAGTGAGTGAGGCACTGAAACAGTTTATTTTACCATAAAGGGTACACCCAGTCAAAAATAAAGGAGTACAGCTGCTTGGCACAGTTACAAAACCTTTATAATCTTTTCTTATCAGTAACAGAGGGAGTTAATTTAAAATCACTAATTATCAGGCAGCATTAAAACAGTTGTCTCATATGGAGTGTTGCTTATGCTGTTGTCATATAGGCAGAAAATAAATTAATGTTTAACTATACAGTGGTGCCTCGACTTACGACCGTTCCGACATACGACCATTTTGAGTTGAGACCAGCTCCAGCTGCAAAATTTTGCTTCAACTTGCAGCCGGAGCTTCGAGTTGCGATCAAAAGAGGCAGGGAAAAAAGGCAGGGAATTCAAATTAGAGGGCTAACCGTTGGTCGGCGAAAAGCTTCTTTGTAGCTCTTTCGCCCCAACGGTTAGAGTGTGTGCGTTGGAGGAGGCTTGGGACTGCCTGGTGCTGCTTTCTGGTTCTGAGTAAGTACATTTACAGGGTTTTGCAGGGTGGGTTTGGGCTGGGGGGGTTATGTTTCTGTGCTGTGATTTTTTGTGTGTTTTGGTGTGTTTATTTTTTCAGCCCCAACACCTTCTGATGGGGCTTGCTGTGCTGTTTATTTTTGGTTATTTTTTTTAAGCCCCAGCGCCTTCCGACGGGGCTGCTGTGTGCTTTATTTTTGGTTTTTAAATTTTTTTAAAGCCCCAGCGCCTTCCGATGGAGCTGCTGTGTGCTTTATTTTTGGTGTTGTTGTTTTTTAAAAGCCCCAGCGCCTTCCGATGGGGCTTGCTGTGTGGTTTATTTTTTTTATTTTTTTTGGCCGGAACGGATTAATCGCGTTCCAATGCATTTCAATGGGAAATGGTGCTTCGACTTACGACCATTTCGAGTTACGTCCATCTTCTGGAACGGATTATGGCACCACTGTATAAGTCAACTAATGAATTTTTGACTAAGCATGTCCCTGTGAACTTTTGACCTAGGATGTCTGACAGGTTACAACCTCCACCAATCCTATCAAATATAACAAATAGTCAATGTATAGCTGGGTATACTAGTGGTTGTGACTGACCGGGTAGGTTTCTGATCAGACAAGCCTGGGCAAGTTTGCAGTTTCTACTGACCAGAAAAATAATAAAATAAAATGATGATATAAAAATTTCCTTAGCATCCTGTGTGATTCTCGGAAATATTATGTTTGTGCGTGCCTAATTTCTGGCCTTCCAAGCAAACCCAATCCAAAAGGCATGCAGCATTTTGCTAGATGCTTAAGAACTTTCACCCTGTCTTAATAGTTCCAGGCAGAAGGCAAAATAGGAGGTCAAGAGAGGTTCTCATGGGCTAGGCCACCATAAATAGCTGGAGGGCCCCATTCTTCTTGGATTATAATTATGCTGGCCTGGTTTATTCCTTTATGTATTTGGTGTAGCTATGAAGCATAAGCTATTGTTCTGGAAGATAATTATAGCAAGTGTTCACCATTTTTCTTGTGACACTCAGTGCCTCCCACCACAAGGAGAGGGGTGACAACAGGGCAGTTGCATGAAGCCAAGGAAGCGTGTGAAGCAAAAAGACAAATTGCAGCCCTCAGGGAAAGGTGACGCTGGGAATATTGTCCCCGTGATGAATTGCAGCTGTTACCAGGAGGTGAAAGGCGACAGGCACAGACAGGGAGGCTTTTCTTTGAGGTCATTTGCCTGAACTTCAGCTTTTACATTTTCAAAAAAATGGTTCTTACATAAGCAATTTAATACAGCCAATATTCTGGTGTAGTGAAGAGAGAAGGCATCATTATATTAAAGTCAAATGTACAGGAATATGATGGAAAATTATATATTTCAGGCTATGCTTGGGAGAATAGCACATTACGAATCGCTGTGAAAATAGCCAGTTAAAATATCCCCCAGGCTGCTGTTACACACCGTTAGACAATTGCATTATTTTCTGTTTACTTGGCTGATAACATTTGGGTTGAGCTCCCCCCCCCCCCCCCCCCAGTTTTGTTTAGGAAGTATTCATTATTCTTCTTAGAGCAAAGATTTCTGTTGGAGGCTCAGATTCTTGTGGAGAAATCATGTTCTAAAATTCATTCCTGGGGTATTATTAGTATGTTTGTTTGCTACAAATGTTCTTGTTTGAAGGGCCTCAGCCTCATTCCTGTTATATGTTGAAGGAGGAGTAGGGCTGTGCTTCTAGCCACATCCCTGATTGTGTCTCTTTCCTTTGATAACCAAATTTTGTGTACAACTATCTAGAAGGCAACCCCAATATGCAACTAGTGTCAGGGTCAAACAAGAGGATACACTTAGCACATATTTAAAAATAGTGATCTCTCAAGTGGTGAAAGATTTCTGTTTGCTTTTCCTCATCTTTGTATCTTGCAGTTAGCCATTCTTTATTTTATGATTGGTAATCAGAAGGTGAACACAAGCATGTTTTGTAAGTCTGGTTGTTGAGGCACCTCCATAAAAAGTTCCGTCACTGGAATGTAAATTCTTTTGTCATATTAATGTGTAGAGCTTGGAAATAATGTGTTAAAACATATTAAGGTTAAATGTGTTACTTTTTTTGGAAAAAATAGTAGAAATAAACCCTCCAATTGTAATGTTTCAAAATAACATTTGCAGCCCACTGTGAGATTCAAAAAGTTGCACTTCTTATGCAACTTTTTTCTTTTTCACGTTCATCAATTAAACATTTAAGTTTGCATTTAATTCAAATAGGCAAATTTGCAGGTACCCCATGGCATGGGCAGTTCAGCTAGGCATTCAGCAATAGGTGCTTGTTCCTTTTCTGTGTACAGAGACCTTTAGGGGAGGAACCATGCAAATCACCCCAGCTTTGTAATGCACTTTTGCTGCTGGGTCAGCAACTCTTGGATATATCATGTAACAAAGCTGATACAGTACTTTCAAGAAACTTTCTTATAGTACTAAGTTTTTTTAAAAAAAGTAGTCTGGCAGTGGCCAAATAGCTCTTTATAGAACAATAATTCCTAACCTTGATGCTCCTGATAGTCTTATACTATAACTCGTAAACCCCAAAGAAACAATGTAGGTTGATTTATCTTGTAACTAAAGTTCTTTTGTGTTATAATCTAATTCTATTTATACTCCTAAGGTTAGGGTGATTTCTAAAGACAGATGTTTGCGTTATTGAGTTACACGTACCCCAGCTAGAGAGTCTATTAAGCCAGTGTTTTAATGAATGTGATAATAGTGTCTTTAAAGAATTAATTATTGACATGAGTTAATTTCCCAATTTCTAATGTTTGGCTGATTACTTTTGAAACTGAATGTTCCAAGCTCTGAATTTGATCCTCAGTCTACTAGTTCCATAATTCTGTCGTATCTTGACAGCTGAATAAAAAACTGGGCAAAAAAAGCTACCACAGCACGTGTGGCCCTTTCGTTTCTTATTCAATCTCCACAAGAGTCACTTTCATTTTAAAAGATTAGTGGGTTATTCCATATAACAATTCTGTACAAGTGAAAAATCTGTGCATGTGTACGCATTGTGCACATTAATGGATGCTGAGCACAACTTCTCAGCATATGGATTTAGAGGTTGGATGAGTTCAGGAATCTTGTTTTTCTCTGCAAAGACATAACTTCCATGTAGGATTTTTATCATCTGCAGGGGGCCCCTCTGGCATTATGGGAAGGATTTGTTTTTAGTTACTGGGTTTATAGCCATCATGTCTTATCTGATGGATTTCTCCTTGGAGTATATGCCTACAGTAGCTGGAAGATCCTGAGTATGAGCTGGAGGTTCCATCCAAGAGTCACAGCCCAGAGATAGTGGGGGGCAGAGCCTGCTCTGCCCACAGGAGACTCAACCCCTCCAGACATAGAGAAAATCCCAGAGGTAGATTTGTGTCCTCCCTGTCCTCAACAGTGTAGGAGGAAACTCAGAGTCTGCAGCCAAAACATTCCATTGTCCTGAGTAGCTGTCTAGCTGTCTAACAGCAGCTGGTATAAGGCAGATACTTAGGCTGCGGGCAGATGAAAGCAGGAGGCAAAGCAAGTGTCTCTTCCTGGCTAACCTTATGCATTGCTTTGTTTCCTCTAGACAGCCTGACCCATCCTACCTTGTGACCAGGCCTCTGCCTGACCCCGATTGAATTCCTGACTGGCTATGGCTTTGACTCACAGACAAGCTCTGTCTCACCTCCTGACAGTTATTCTGCTTGTCCTCGGGCCTTTGGCTACTGGTTTTTTTGTTTTTTGCACTGTGGTTACTGACTCACAGGCATTTGCTATATGAAGACAGGAAAATATCCAACTTCCCCCCCCCCCAATGGATGGCATTCAATAATTTCATCATCATCATCATCATCATCATTATTGCCACTACCACCACTGTTCTTCATGAACAGACAAAATGCCAGTTTCTCTGCAAATAAATGTTCCATTGAAATCAGCCATGTCCTCTCCCCATTTGGCTGCTGCAGCATTTGAAAAATCTGAAGAACATTGTCTGTCACAAGAGTGCCAGTCTGTTTTTGTGGGAGAAAGGGGAGATCACGGCACTGATCATTTGAAGCCAGATTCTCTTTAGCTTGGTGCCCAGGTACACCTTCTGAACTTAGAACAAATTGCCAAAATGTAATTTAGTAGAAAGTCAACCGTGGTGGCGCCTTTGGGTCTCGCTTTATGCTCAGCAGAAGCCAAGATTTAATTGAGAGTTGAAATCTTATATCAAAGCCAAGTCTGTTTACAAACCGCTGTGGATTAGAAGATGGTGCAGTTTGCTGCAGAATAACTCTGTTGCTGTTAGACCTCCAGAGGCGAATTAAATTTTTAAAAACTGAAACAACAACAACAAAAAATCACCCTTTAAGGTCTTCTTTATATGAAACATAGCATCCCATGTTTCATAAAATAAGCCTTGTATCTTTTGAGCCTATGACTGTAAAGCATCTAGTATGCATATGCAGAGAGTCAAAGGCATTTTTAAAACGCATTGCTAAAAGGCAAAACTGAGGAAACAACTGATCAAGAACAAGTATCAGAAACTGGTTGAAACCTAGCTATGTGGAACACTCAGTCAACAGATAAACACAAACCCTTTGAAGACAGTTAAGGGCCGAGGACTTTAACATCATTACTGGGAAAGGGTAGGAATTGTATTTGGTTCATTTCTGGGTAAGAACTCTCCAAAATTTACTGATCCCCTACCCATAAATCTCTCTCTCTCTCTCCTCCAATGAGATAGAAAAATAAAACTGGCACAGTCACACACCCAGGAGGAAGGTTTGGAGTAACTCTCTGCTTAAAAGTTCACTTTGAATCCCCAAGGGAGTAAGAGAGTGTGTGGTTACATGAGCAATAAAACCTGGTTATGAATCTGATTTTGCATCTTTAAAATCGATTTGAAAAATCCCGACTGCACAACACACAGAGAATCCTGCAGTTGTTTTGCCACAAAACAATTTTTTTTTTAATTAGCCCTGCGGGGGCTTTTCATTTTAACATGATGGTGAAATAGATTCATTATAAATTGTTTTGGTGGATGTGAACACCCCTGTCATAGTAAACACTGCCTTTGGAAGATTGTGTGTTTTGATTCCAAGCTGAACAGCCCTTCTGGGCAATTGTGGGGAAAGGTAAACTTCACCAGAAAATGAAAAAGGGCTTCCCACAGAAAGCAAAGGTGAAGGGGAGTTAAGGGTTTATCCCCAGGCTACCATTGGCCTCAGTTTGGAGAGAGGTGCTGTGCAAAAGCTGAAACTAAGTGACTGGAGGAGGGGAAAGGGTCTCAATGGCACTGCTATGGCAGCTATGGGCAGGGGGCATTAAAGAATGCAGAGACTGGGAGGGCTGGCATGGCAAATCAGAGCTCAAACAAGGGGAGAGAAATGGGAAGCAGTGCAGTGTCATCCCACCATTTCTATGTGATTTTTTTTAATTTTTTAAATATAGATTCAGCGCTATAGCACTTAAAATTTATTTTTTTAATTAAAAACTAATACAAAATAGGGATGCAGTCAAAAGAAATGCAAGCAATCCAAAGGAAACTTAAAACTTTCTAAACAATATTGTAATTCAAATGGGAAAGGCAATACAGTTGCAAGAATTGACAAGGCACTGGGATTTGCAACTGTAGGAACCGTGCAGTCTGGCACTGCTGTGTTATCAACCCGCTGGCAGTTGAAATGATTCAAAATCAGACGTGTAGTTTCAAGAAGCCCAACTTAACATGGGAATAAGAACTTTCAAAAGTGAACATGTACAGTAAGACAAAAACCACGTGACTTTAATCCCATTTTTAAAAAAATTGGAGCTGAAACCAATAAAAATCATCAGTGTAACTGTGCCCAGAGAGTGATAAGGAGCCCACCTGTATTCTCCCAGAGATTAGGAACTTCTTAGGGAAAAAGGAAAAGGAAAAAAGTAGTTGGATTTCTAACTGAGCACTATGGTTAAATATACAGGGAGCTAAGAATTTAAGCTCCTCTGTCTGGATGGGCAAATCTACCAGTTTCACTTCCTTCTACATTTAATTTTTTAAGTCTTGAGTTCTTTCCATGCAATGTGTGGAGAAATATGTGAAATTTGGAAAGTTCTTATCAAGAAGTGACCCAAACAAAATTCTCAAGCATTATTGCTCAGAAATTCTTAATTTATTGTACAAAAGTGATTTGTTACCTGTGACATACACTGGCTGGATCACTCAGTGAGCTGGAGCATCTGTCTGTGGAGCCAGAAGTCAGGAGTTCCCCATTGTGCCTCCTGGGAGAAGAGCCAACCTGTGTGGCCCGGGGCAAGCTGCACATTCCCACAGCACCCCCAGTAAAAGGAATGGTAAACCACTTCTCAGTATTCAATACCTAGAAAACCCTGGAAAGGGTCACCATAAGTTGGACTTTGTTTGATGACAGGTAGTTAATTACTAATTACCTGTTAAATACTAGTTGGTGTCCTACTTTCAACTGATCAGAGGGCTGCTTCTATGCTAGGCTGGCTGCCTAGTGCCTGTGGAGATTGGACATGACATTGTGCCTAGTGTCCAAATTGTGGGCAGTCTCAAGACAGCAGAAAGCTTTCCTTGAAGAATCACAACCATCAAGAGCAACAAGCAACAGTGCTCTGTGTTGTGTGATAAATCACTGTCAGAGGAGCATGTGCAGTAGATTGGAAGGGGCCATGGGGCAATGAGCAAGAATGCCTTCTTGCTTATCACCTCGTAAATCCCTCATTTCAGTTTGTAGCAATAGTAGTTTCTAGAAGCAAGCAGTAGTTTCTAGAAATAGACTTTTGAACACAGGGACAACTAATATTGTGCCCTCCCAATGGCTTGCCATTGTCTTCCTTCCTGTGTATTGTTTTGCTCAAAGCGATTTGCACCTACAGTCTGTGCCACCACTGCTTTCTGCTGCCTCTTATCGTTAAAAGCACTTGGTTTGAATGGATCCCTTCCATGATTCTTTCTCGTGACCTGTGCTAGCAAAGAGCCCAGATGAACACACAGCATGAAATACAGTGTTGTCACCCTTAAAGCCACAAAAGCAGAATTTTCTTTCTTTTCAATAGTGATTAAGTAGGATAATTCTGTCTCATAGCAGTCTCCTTTCTGTGTAAAACATCAGGAGGTACGAGCGCTGAGAGAGCTCTGCATGAAGAGAGATAATCTGGGTTATGACAAGCAAGACAATTCTATTTCAGGAATTCAGAAAAACACCCATCAAATTGCTACCTGACAGTTACCAAATCAAACCAGGGCAAGTTCAATAATTCATAGGCAGTATCAACTCCTGTCATTATGCTGAAACTGATTACCATTTGCACCTGTAATTAGATATAATGGGTACAGTTTCCAGCCCTGCCGAACTCTCAGCTGAGATATTTACAGCAGAAGGTTGCTTAGCGTCCTCTCCTCTAGCCTTGGGAGCGGCAGTCGGTGTCGTTCATCAGAAGAGAAGGAAGAGCTCCCTTCCATGTTACATGGCTGGAACAACAGATACAAAATGGCTCATCCACCAAAGGAGTCCCTGGGCTTATGGCCCCTTGGCTGCTCATTGTCCGAGTTCTGGTGAGAGGCTTGAGGACAAGAATGTTACCTGTGTCGGACCATCTACTGCATGTGTGCCTTTAGCAAAAGTGTAGACTTAGCTACTGGGAGTGGAAACAGTCTCAAACTCTGTCTCAAAATATTCAGTTTTTCCTTCTTCTTTTTAAAGTCAAGTTTCTAGTTCTTGCCATTGCTGTTTTTCTCTATTAACGGCAAGAACTAGAAACTTGACCTTAAAAAAGCGGGCAGCATGGGAGGG
Organism: Intellagama lesueurii; assembly: GCA_037013535.1. Lineage (NCBI taxonomy): Eukaryota > Metazoa > Chordata > Lepidosauria > Squamata > Agamidae > Intellagama > Intellagama lesueurii. The sequence goes on from JBAJHW010000002.1 coordinate 184,438,809, forward strand.
CTGAGCTCAGCAGGGCTCCCATTATCAGGAGTGCCTTTCACAGCTCATTCTTCCATGCACGATGATCTAACAGTTATGAATAAATTATGCAGAAGTGCAATTTGCATATTTTTGCATATTTTATGTAGATTATAGAATGAAACCGTTCTTTCAGTAGCATCTGCCTTACCTTCATGGAGGGTTGATGCTTACAGCCTGTAACCGTCACCAATCATTGCTTTGACTAAAGCCTCGTTGAAACAATGAGCATGATCCCAAACACAACATGGTTTAAAGTCTCACTGATGTTCAGACAAGTCCACTATTATTTATTCATTTAATTTATTTAAAATATTTTTTTATCCTGCCTTTCTCCTTAAAAAGAACCCAAGCGGCTTACCTAATTAAAAAGACAATATGTAGAAGCTAAAAGCAGTAAGTATACAAATATTTAAAGAGAATTAAACAACTTTTACATTAAAAACAGTAATAAAATCAATACTAAAACGCATTTAGAACAACAGAGCACAACCATGCATTTAAAAAACCCTCTCAGACCACCTGTTATTAAGGGAAAGCCTTCCCACTAACCATTCTAAAGAACCTTTTGCAGATGAAATAGTTGTACATGCATGCATTTAGATATAGACTGGAACATCTGCAGAATGAGACCTTTGCACCTGTAACAAAATTGATGCTAACTTGGTTTTCACACATGAATGTGTCCATGAGTGAGTACATTTTCTTCATGCCCAGGCGGGGGGAAAATGTGACACGTGATGCATTGCTAAGATAAGGATCCTTCATTTTGAAATAGTTTCTTGGCAAATTGTGGTCTGCATTGAACTGTAACAGCAACATGGTTCCTAGATTGACATACAAGTGTCAGCGCAGATAGAAATGTAGTATCTATTGTCAGCTGCATTTTGTTTAAGATTTGTTGTTAAGATGCTTCAATCACCAATGCAAGAGCTGTAATTTGTCAAGTGTACAGAATCAGGGACGACTTTGTATAAAATCTAGACTGTCGATGATTGGACCATTTGAAATCGGTGAGTTTGAGGGACATAAAACTTCCAGGAGAATATTCTTTACCAGCTCAAACTATCAGAACGATGATATACCTGAGAGAAGTGGGAAGGGGAGGAAAAGAAGAATGGCAGGTCCTAGGCTGGCCCCATGGCATTCAGGAGGTGATCCAGTGTCATCTTGAGGAATACAGAAGAATGTAGAGAGAGAGAGATGTAAAGAGAGGGATACCGAGAGAGGTGAAGAATAATGGCTGTAAAGGTATTTCCATCCCCACTGACAATCAAGAACCAAAAGTAGGTGGTGCAAAATAATACCTGTGGTGTTTCATAATCCATTTTGAAACTCTAACATTCATCTGAATGATAAAGGCAGAGAAGGTGGCAGGTAGGTATAAATAGCAGCTGGAACAGGAAGGTATGTTAGAAATGGCAGCAATTCAGAACTGCTAGGGATGCCGAAACCTTTATCTCTGCAGGCAGCCAGTTATGTCTCCTTTGTCTGTTACATCATGTACTCTGCCAGAACTGGACTAAACCTCTGACATAGCAGGGATGCCAGATCTTTTTTTGCTGACAACGGCATGAGAATCATTTTACTTTTTGATCAGCACTTGGGTGGGTAGGGATGTGTGTGTGTGTGTTGTGTTGATGAATCATTCCTTCCTAATGAGCTTTCTGCTGAAAATCAGGATCACTTTAAAGGACCGGGGTGTCCAACCCACAGTTTGGGACATCCTGCTACCTCTGCCCCCTGCACCTTACTGAATCGCTCCCGTCTTATTGCTTCAGGCTGCCACAGTTATTGCAATATTGTCAAAGGTGTGTGGTTATTAAGTGTCAGCCGTTCTGCCGAAGCCAAAGGAGCTAGGATGTAATGATCCCCTGAAGACCACTAGAGTTGGGGAACGTCTCGGCTGATGAAACTTTGCTGATGCTTCGGTGAGCATGATTCTGCTCCAGTGCCTTAGGCCCTTGGAAAAAGAACTATGATTGGTCAAAGATTAACCAGGATTGGTCCCTGGGACCAATAGTGGGTCTCACTGGGCACATTGCTCTGGCGGCTGCTTGGCTGCCTTGGAATTCAGTGATTCTGAAATAAGCCAGAATTAGGACCATACATTACATTGCAGGGAGTGAACGTCTGGCACTGTTGATGTTAGTGACAGAACACACACTTCGCGTGCAGGTGGTTCTGCAGCATCTCCAAGTTGGATTAGGAACATGGAGAATTATGACTGCCAGGGATGGGGACCTGAGTCGCAGGACTCACTGTAAAGTCAGCCTTAAGTCGCACTGGTGACTCTTCTTGTACTTGACTCAGGTTTTTCTTTCAGTGACTTGGACTCAACTTGCAACTTGGAACCCATCCACCCCTCCCTTTATTTGGAGGGGGAATAGCTTGTTTTTAATAGGAACTCTGACTTGGGGCTTGGGACTTGGACCCAAAGACTTGCCAACATCACTGGTTACTGCTAGTCAGTGCTGGCAATATTGGGCTCGAGGGATCCAGGCAGCTTATTATGTTCCTGTGTCGGATTGCAGCTCCCACCCTCTTTCATCCTGGGTGTTCTTACATAAACAAAAACTGAAGGGCACTTTGACTGTTGCAGTTTTTGCTTCTTTTACCTTTCTGAAGACTGAATCCCAGGTCAATCCAGTCCTTTGGTACTGCTAGCTTCAGATGAAAGCCTGCTTCACCTCCCAGGGAACACCAGAGCCAGACTGATTCAGCTCAGACTCCATCCAGTTCTAATTCACATCCTTCATAGGACAGCTGCCGTTTGATGGGACTGTCATGAAAAAGCAACAAAAATGGGTTCAAGTGCTCTCAAGATTTACTACCTTTCTTATCGCTCATAGATTCTTAGCGCTCTAACAGTAGAAAATCCCCTCAACCCATCTTGTTACCACCCTCCCACCCCTGCCAAGGTAGGCTTTCGTTAACCCTGCTGAATTTGGTAGCTAATCATATCCCCCATTTAAATGCTAATCTTTCTCTGCTATGGGCCCATTTCATATACCGCTTGGCTTTTCTGGCGCAATAAAACTTCAGCTTAAAATGTAAAATATCCAGGGAGACTCCTTAGGGCATTTTACCCCTTTTCTTCCAGAATGGTAGAAAATGAAGGACAACGGATGAACTGATGAATTATTGCCTGTAAAACTTTGAAATGGCAATTGGATTTCTTGGGTCTTTTTTAAACAAAAAACGGGATGGGAGGTGACAGGGACTGTTCGGTCTCTGTGTGGTCAGGAGCAACTATTTGAATGCTGTCTCCAGCTCAGAATAATAGGAATTGCTACCCTTATTGTTTCGGGGCCGGGCAGGGCTCCAATAATGGAGTAAAAGATAGAGCAGATGTATTGAAATCCACAAGCCTCACTCTCTCCCTCCAGGGCAAGTGATCATAGTTTTCTAAAGACAGTAGCTAAAAGCTAAAGGTCTGCCCACCTTCCTTCCTGCCAAGGGGTAAGGAAGCTACAAGAGGGGAAATGGTTGGGTCTCACCTGGAACTGGTGATGAGTGGTCGCAAGACCAGATAGGCGGGGTATAAATGAAATAAATAATAAATAATAATAATAATAGTGATGGTTATTTTTGGACTACAGCTCCACAATCTCCCCCAACCAGTGGGCTCAGGATTCTGGGGGTTTTAATGGGAGGAAAACACAAATCTCCCAAGCTCTGAAGAACTGAAGAAGCTACTTGGATGTGTAGTGAAACGTTTCAACCTAATAAGAAAGAAGTCCAGTTGCCATGACTCAACTTCCAGACTTCCAAGCTCTGGTGTCACCAAGGTCCCAACGTACTTTGAGCCCTGGTGTTCTCCATGTGTTGCTTCAGTACCATAGAAGGCACACCTGACCTAAAGCTGTAATCCCTCTGCAGGGTGACCCTTTCAAAGTTGGCAGCAAGCCCCAATGTCCTCAATCGGTCTTTCACATTGCAACCCAGTGTGTTTGAGATTACACCATGGGTCCTGGAAGCTGGCAAGATTCATGTGGAAATTTGCATTCCTGTTCTATGGCTTATGATGATGAAAAGGCCCCATGTGGCTACACTCTGTGTTTACATCTGATGGACACAATCACAAGCAATAGGCGGGATTGGGTAAGGATGCTTGAAGATCAGAGCTATCTTCAGAGGGAATCCATCCTCCCTTATCAGTCAGTCACCACCATAAGCTGCTTAAGAAACCAAGCTCCCGAGCATGGAAGGTTTTGTAGTTAGATCTCTGCTGTTCAGAAGCACCAGGCTTTGCTAGAGCATACAAGGATTCCCCCCCACCCCACAAAGTAGAACAGCTGCCACACACTTTTAATCACCTAGCTTTATTTTGATTCTTAATTGGCATCCCCCCCCCCCTGCTTTGATCTGCCATTCTTTATTTTAAGGCAAAAAGGAAGGGGAAGGGAGACGCTCATTAGCAGCCACTTGGCCTGGTGAGTCCGTCTGTTGTCAGGGCACTTGCCTTTCAAAAGGAGATTTCATCCAACTGTCTCCTGGTAGCAGATGGATGCAGGCATCTGCTGGCATTGCCTGGCATGGAGTGTTCCTGATGGATCCAACAGGAGGCTTGCCAGCATTCCTGAGGAACAGAAAAGGCTCCAGCCCAAGGAGCAAGCTAGAAGCCAGGTCATGTGCACATTCTGGTCCCCAGCAGAACATGCCAGACTTTGCTCAGAAAATGCCAATGTGCTGTAGGAGTTGCTGCTGGAGGAATCAGGAGGATCTTGGAATTCTTCTTTTTTACAACTCTTAATGACACACGGGCATGTGTAATTACAACATCTGGGTGCCTGGGATTATTTTTTTTTTAAGAGGTGGCAACTTTGTTTGATTACTGAAAATCTCTCCCCTTTTGCTAGCATAATTACTCCACTGATTCACAGCTTTTATTGTTAGAGGGGAGAAGATGCTATCTCTGTATCCCTGCAATTTCTTTTAATGGCTCTAAAATGGACTCATCTAGCCTAGCATCCTTCAAATGGGTTGGACTGTGACTTCTCTCGTGCTCACCTAGCATGGGTGTTCCATCACATCTGGAGGGCACCAGCCTATGGAAGGCTGCTCTAAAACCACATGAGACTGGGAGTGTCCCAAAATCTGGAATGCAATCATTGCCCAGAAACCCGATGTCTGTTTTGTGGGTGTATCTGATCAACATATTTTGCTTAGTCTCTGACATGAGGTTACATAAACCACAGAAAGCTCCCCATTCATGGCAAGGGTTAGTGAATACCTCTTGTGCACACAGGAGTGAAAGAAGAAGTATGCATGAAATGCACTGTTGCACATGCAGGAAAAACAAACACGATTCTGGTCATGGTTCACTCTCTGCACTTAATTCTCCCCTGAATTCTGAGCTCTTCTCTGTTCCTCTTGTAAAATCTCAAGCTCCTTCCACTGACAGCTGCAATAGAACTTTTTTCCCCCCTGTTCCTCTCTCTTCAGCCATCTGGCTCTGGACAGGAAGCTAGTCTCTAGCACCCTATCAAGCTGTGATTAGCTGTAGCAAGTTACTCAAACAGCCATAGGATACTGTCTGTTAGATTTCTTCATACTTCTTGACAGAAATGCGAGATGGGAGAGAATGATTTACTTAGCTGTCTATACTGGCTTCTGCTAATTCATCCTGCATCTTGCTGTTCTGTTCCTCCAGGTAGATCCTTACCTGCCCTATGAGTATACATCTGAAGGGATGCTGGAGCGAATCCATGCCTACATTCAGTACCAGGTAGCTAATCTTTTTGTTCCGTGCTCATTTCGTAGCCTAGAATGTTATTTGCTTTCAATTGTGCAGTAACAACACACCTTGGCAATACTACTTACTTTTATAATAGTGTGTAGATTTAGCAGTTTTGCAAAGGGGGGAAAGGGAGGAAGGGGTGCTTTTCCTCTTCTCTCCTTCTTCAAGTCACAAATATGGGAAACAAATATGAATCTTGGGAGGAAAGATGGAGGAGAATCATCATACATTCTGTCTCAGAATGATCAGTGGAAATGAATTATCTGAAAGATGCCTGTCCCAGCTTTCGGTGAGAAATATACAACTCCCATATCCCAACTACTGGTCATGGGTATTGTAGTCCTGCTTAATCTGGGATTGGGAAAAACTGCCTTATAGGAATATTTATGTCTGAACTTTATCTCTAGAAACATGAGTTTCATCTATTTTTACATGATTGGCCTCTCCCACTTTCCTGTATCTCTACTGCAGTTACTGCCATCATCACCCCTTCCCCCCCCCTATTTATTAACTAATAATGTGATAAGCTTCAGTACCTTAGTGTAACACCATTCTGCAACTCCAATAATCACAAATATTTAGATGCAGGGTATCTAAATACTTTTGTTTGAACAAGTCCTGGTCATGCTCTTTTTCAACATGTCTGTCTGTTTTATCCCCCTCTCCTGAAAGGACTTCTGTGCCACAGTTGCCCTGCCAGACAAGTCCAATGGCTACACTATGCAAACCTCCACAAGCCCGTTCAGCCTGCAAACCAACTCCACTTCCCTGGTGTGGTCCCGCAATGCCAGCAGCAGCCCCACCACCTGGCCCCCGGTCAACTCAATGCAGGTGTGGTTATCAGACATCGGGCAGGCGTGCACCAGCACTTGTCAACAGCATGGCTTGGTCTGTGAGCCAGAGTTTTTCAAGTTCATCAACAAGAAGGAGGTCTTTCAGCAGTAAGTCTTTCCTCTCGACCCATCATTTCCTTATTCCTCCTGGGATCTCTCCCCCCTGCCCTCTTTATGTAACACTTATAGTGTCAACTATCAATCCATGCATTTATATTTTGAAGCTTTGGGGCAAAACTGGTAAAGTTCACATTTTATCTCCCTCTGAACTGATGCCGACTTTTGACATTTAGAGATGATTACATAGGAGACTGGCATTTTTATGCCACACATGGAATCATACAGCAGAATTTGTGTTGAAGAAATGCTGAACCTGTCCCAGAAGTGGATATTTACTTCTAAACTTCACCTTCCAGCTTTTCAGTCTGAAATTTAAAGCCAGGTGTTGTTCAGTGGGAACTTGACATTTTGTAAGGGCTTAGTATTTTTTTTCTTAATTAACTTTGAATTTTTATTTTTATTTATTTTCATTTTCATCAGCACTCATTCATGGCCCCAAGAAAGGGAAATCACTGATCACACAAAACCAGGCAGCGGGGGCACTAACTCCTCAACTTAAATGCTTTTTGTGTTCCTAACCTGTTTGAGCAAATGGGTGGGCAGAAGGCACTTGGGATCTACTGGATGATCTCTGGATGACAACGCAGTAGATTGCCAAGGATTTTCAACTCCCAGCTAGTTGTTCATGAATTGTAGCAACAAAATGACCTTCTCACTGATTGGGCTGCTGAAAGAAAGAAAAGCTTGGAGGCGGGGGGGGGGGGAAGCTGAGAATACATTTTGTGTGTGTAGGGAGATGGTGAGCTCAGCTCAGTTTTGGAGCTCAGCACATGTCCCCTGGGCTTGGTACTTGTTCAGAAGTGCCCTGATCTTTCATTTTCTGTTTCTGTCTTTTGCACTTGGATCTGAGGCACCAAGTTTAAAAAGCCCAGAACACATCTCATAAGCCTGAAATATCACCTCCCCTGGTTTAAGCCTCCCTGAAAAGCACTGAGAATCACTGTAGATCTCCCCCTGCTCTTTCTTGCATTCTTGCTGAGAGTGGGTTCTTTTATAAGGGCCTCTCTGACATTTGTTCAGTGCCTTTTGCACAAACACAGAAGATTAAAAATATTTGGACAGACGTTCACATTGCATTGTGTGTGAATCGCTTTCTGCAACTGAAAAGGTGTGGGATTCTCGAGTCATCATTATTCTCCTGTCTTCCCCCTGCCCCTTTTATCCTTCTGTCTGTGAGCATACATTTGGAACACATAGGCACTGACATTTTAATAGGACATAAATCTGCCCACCCAGCTCCATGCATAGCCCTGGACAATTAAAATGGGTGCATTATCATTTTTGTCACGGCAGCCAAGCAGGCAATTTGAGTCCGAGTGACATTTTTATATGATAAATTAGAGCAAGCGCTCAGATTCTACTTGCTAAGCTTCTTTAGCTTCTTAAAAATCCCACTGTTTTGGAGAAATTGCTGGTTCAGAATTGGAGTTTCACACTGGAGTTTCTTAAAGAGATGCTAGGCCGTTTACTGAGAAGCACGACAAAGCAAGTCTGCAGAAGGATACGATGTGGGCCGAAACGTGGAAATAACGAGTAACAAATGACAACCTACTTGTAATCAACGGCTTTCTGCAAAAACCAAGGCATTAACTTGAATTAAATTACAACTATAATTTAGTGAGGATGGTCTCACTGCTTTTGGGGGTGCAATTATAATTTTTTGTGGGTATAGCTTAACTATGTGGTTCAAGTGCTATCAGGTGTGGAGCCTTATGCTATGACCTCTTGTTCACTGATGTGCACAGGAGTTGAGGCAACAACAATAAGGGTAGGCCTTGTAATGTTCCAACTTCTTTTTAAAGCAACTGGAAGTTTGTTTGTTTGTCTGCTTATTTATTTATTTATTTATTTATTTATTTACCCACCCCGCTTTTCTCCTTAAAAGTACCCTATTGCTTCTGAGAAACAGGAAAGTGTTGCTTTGAAAAACTTTCACAATAACAATAAACAATAACAGAGGTGCCTCCTCTGCTCAGACCATAAGCCACCAACACTGGCAACGAACTGCTTTTGAATCTTTGGACTCATCATAACTGCAAACAATATATTCTAAATTAATTTTCTAAAGGCACTTTTCAAACTCTCAGATGTGCCCTGCCATGTTTCACTCTGGTTTCTTGAGGAGAAGTGTCTCTAGAGAACGAGGGGTTGGGAGATAAACTTTAATAATTTTTTTGCAACATGGCATGTGCTTTTCTGGTGACGTCATCCATTTATTTGTGGTTGACTTTCGGCTACATTTAAATTGACGCTAGCTAATACTGTGGTGCATTGCCATCACGGATACATCCGTACACACTCCGGATTCCTGAGAAGAATTTGTTGTCTTCCTCTGCATCATGGGGAGGAAAGGCATGCATTTTGGCTGCCACCTGTGGGAAGTAAAAAGGATAACATCTGGAATCTAGTTTTGGATGTTCTTCAGGCCCAAAGATCCAAGGTAGATGGAAGTATGATAAAGTTACTATAACAATGAAACCAGCTGCTATTTTCCAGCATGCTTCTGATGATACGTAGTAGGGACAATCATCAGATTGTTTTCTCTGTGGTGGCCAGCATCAGAAACCAAATGTTATCTTAAGCTATCCTTCCTCCAACCTGGGCAACTCTCTAAATATGTACTCTAACCCCCATCATTTCTAGACAGCATGGCCATTGGCTGAACTGAACACTTGTTACTTGGTCTCAAAAGGAAGGCTTCATCTGTCATATAGAAGTTCCATAGGCCATATTATGAACTGCATGACTGCAGAGTTAGGCTGAAACCCACTGTACAAAATCCCTGATACAGACATTCCCTGGCTGAATCCACACAGCCAGGTCTGAAGCTATCATTAGACAAATTATCTTGGCCAACAGATATTGGGGGTACCAGTGAGCCAGTTTTTGGCTGTTCTTCTGGCTGATTCTCTGGCTGTTCTTCTCTTATAGGGGATAGAACTGTGTCTTCCCCGTAGCCTGTCCTCGCCTTCTAAACTAGGCTGTAGCTGTGAGCTACAGTGGGGACTCTATGCAATTGCCAGTGTTTTAAGTGAGAATCAGCTGCCAATCCAGTCAGTTTCTCCATGTGAAACAGGTGGAGTGTCATCTTGTTCCTGGCTACAGTCATCAAAATCTCTCGGGCCATCCCCTACACACTGCAAATCTGTCTCTGTGTTTTCCCCTCCATTTAGGCTCAATATTGTCTGTGACAACACCGAGTCAGAGATGAATCACCTCTATCCAGCGGTGGCTGAAAACGTCCGGGAGTGCTACCTTCAGAAGGAACCACTCTTGTTCAGTTGTGCAGGATGCAGTACCAAGTACCAGCGCCTCTGTCCATGCCGTGATTACCGGAAAGGACAAGTGGCCCTGTGCCAGGATTGTTTGTGACTCCAACAAGACATGTGCATGGTCACATACCACATGCAATGAATAACTATTTTCTTTATTTCGGTTTCATCAAAGCTTCTGCAATACTCAAGAAGGTTCCAGATGGGACCATCTACTTGGAAGCTTGTGAAAATTCTTGGATGTCAATGAGGCTTCATTGGTTGTTTTGTCTACCAATCCAGGGTGAATGACCCTTTTCCAATATTCCTTTAAGACATATCTCCTAACGTATCCAAGACCACTGGAGCCCTCGAAGAGGCTTGGAAGGATTTTATTGAAAATCTTTTTGAAGGACAAGAAGGCCTGACTTCAGGATTTCATCTTCCTTAAGCATCTTTATTTATTTTTTATGGGGGGAGAGATTGAAATTAAAGTGGGAAAAAAGGAAGAAACTGTCTCTGAGGAATTATTTGCATTGGTTCCATTTCAAAAAGGTTTCTTTCTTTCTATTGTTCTTTCTGGAAAGTCATAAGAAAGCTGACAATTGGAAGAACAGCCAGGATGCTGGCAGCCTGGCTGAGAGAAGCGAGTTCAGGACAGATGCATCCAGGCATTCCAAATTAGGTATATGCTCATTATGGGTGGCTGGATAGCTCAGTGAGTTAGGTGGGCCGGGAGTTCAGTTCCCCACTGTGCATCCCAGAAGACCTGCCTGTGTGGCCTTGGGCAAGCAGCACAAACACAGAAGTGCCCCCAGAAGAAGGGAATGGTAAACAACTTCTGCGTATGAATTATTACTGCATCATGGAGAGAGGGAAGAATTATGTCCCCATTATTCCCTGTTTTCAGTTTCATTGCCCTGCTACAGATAGGTGTAGATGAATTTGAAGAAGGAGAGCTGTGCCATCTATGGACACTCTTCACACAAGTTGAGATCCCAGAACATTGAGATTATGACTTATTTGGAAAGTATCCATGATTGTGGAGAATTTCCACTTCAGGCTGGTTCTCCTTTTGCACAGGAGGGCACTAGGGAGTGGGGAGGCAGAGCTAGAGTGCCTCCTGTGGCGAGAGTCAGAACACTTGAATAGATCTATTTAATACGATCATAGCCTTTCCCATCAGGTACCCTCCAGGCAGCTTGAACTACATCACTGTCTGTGATGGACCTTGCAAAGACACAGCCACTGCCTGGAAAAACAACCCCATAGATTAGAGGTGGGCAACCTGCAAAGGTATGAGAGCATCCAAAGACCTCTCCTGGACCTTGGAGGGCCGTAGCTGCTTCTCTGACTTGCCCAACTCCAGAATATTTTTCTCTTAAAATAAAAATGCCAATTAAAAAAAAAAACACAGTTCTTTTCCAGAAATACCGCATTTTTCCGTGTATAAAACAACACTTTTTCCTTAAATAATTAGACAAAAAATTGAGGGTCGTTTTATACACGGAAGGCAGCCGCTTTTCCCTGCCTTTTGCGAAGCCACGGGGCTTAGCAAAAAGGAAGGGAAGGCTCCTTTCGGGTAAAGCAGCCGTGAAAGGGCTGTACGATCACAGCCCTTTGATCCTGAAGCCCTTTCATGGCTGCTTTACCCACTTCCTAAGCCCCGTGGGGTGTGGTATGGATTTTATACATGTAGGACAAATGGATATACCCAAACCTAGTAATGAAAAATATTCCACAGCTAGAACATCTACATGGTCCTTGATGCACATCCGTGCCTGTGAGGAAATAAGAGAGAAGAGGGATTTGGTGTCATCTGAGTGTTCAGCTGCTGTTGACAGCAACTATACTTTGCAATAAACCTGGCCTCCTTCCTTTGCTTAGAGTACAGGTGGCTATTGTGTCTGGAATCACGAAGACGGGGACCTGTGAGGCTTCTAGAAAGCGAATTTGTCCAAACTTTCCCACCTTTGCAAAAGTGCCATTTCTCCTTGGTTCTCCTTAACCCAAGGTCCCTAGAAAGTCATTGTGTCTGTTGCCTGAGCTGTCCTCCTGTCCAGGGCTCACATCCTGATGCTCTAATGTACTGTGATTAGGAGCTGCATCACACGTATCCTGTGCTCTGTTGTGAGTACGATGGAAGAATTCATTTCTCTATTTACTTGTCTTCTAACTTCAAAAATAGGGCAAACAATAAAATCAAATAAAACAAGTACAGAAACAACATAAAAAAAGATTAATTGAAACATAAGGCACTTTAGGAAGGAAACTATTAAAAACACATTAAAAGGGGGGTGTAGCGCAGAAACAGCACCTGCTAGGATTTACAGCTTCTTCTTCAACAGCCGAGTTTCGTTGCCAAAGATTTGTCTCGATAATAATAGTGATGATGATACTGATGATAATAATAATAATAAAATCATGATGGCGGAAGTGGTAGTGGCGATTTTTCCTAGCTATGGAGACAATCTAGCCTCCCTTGGTCAGAGCAGCCAATGAGAAGTCCAGTCTCTAATCCCCATCAAATATGTATCTGAGATTAATTGGACCAAGAGAAGGGTCTTCAAAATTTTCAAAGCTTGAGCAGCCTCATATGGGAAAATACAATCTTCCAGGAAAGCCTGGATGTAAGTCATAAAGGGTTTTATAGATCACAGTCAGCAATTTGAATTGTGCCAGGAAACAGATGGCAGTCAATGAAGCTTTTGCAACAAGGGCATGTATTCCATAGCCAACCTTGGTGAACAGCGTAGTTGCAATATTTTGGACTATTTGAAGTTTGTGAACACCTCAAAGGCAGCCCTCGGTGCAGTGTGTTACAGTAGCCTAAGATGCATTTTATCATAGCCAGATCAGATGTGCCCAGAAATTGACCCAGTTGGTGCACCCGCTTTGATGTGCCAACACATCCCACAGCCAAAACCTGTGCATCCACATTCATGGATGAACCTAGGAGTATATTGTAAGCCGCCTAGAGTGGTCACAATTGACCAGATAGGCGGGGTATAAATGAAATAAATAAATAAATAAATAAATAAATAAATAAATAAATAAATAAATATCTGGATTCCTAACCTGTGAATCTGTATCTTCAAGGGGAATAGAACCCCATTCAGCACAGGTAGAGTCCCTATTCTTGGATCTAATGGAACAGAAATGCATAATCTGTATAATCTGGATTAAATTTCAGTTTGTTCACCTGCATCCAGTCTGTTCCTGACAACAGATACCAATTTAAGAATAGAATTGCTTCCTTAGATTTAGACAGTAGAGAAAGTGATTGAGAGAGGTGGATGTCATCCGTACTGGTGTCACAAAACCATAAACTCCCTAGAAACTCTTCTAGTAGTCTCGAGTATGCTGAAAAGCTTGGGGAACAAGACGGAACCCTACCTTTTCAAATGAATCAATAAAGATACTTATACTCCAGCCACTTGAGTGTCTTGGTTGTTTTGTGTGTGTGTGTGTATTTTGCCATTTTTCAAGCATTATTCTATTCTTTAAATGAGGTAAATGGAATTAATTGTGTACAATATTCCAGACTGGACACATTATCAATTTACATAAACCATCAATACAGGCAATCCTATCCCTATTGAAAATGAATAAAAAATTAAATTGAAAAAAAATTGCAGGCAATTTAGCCATCAATTCTTTTCTTAATAATCCCTAGCATGAAATTTGTCCTTTTCATTGCTGCCAATCGCTAGACTGATGTTTTCATTGAGCTATCCACCTTTACAAGGACTCCATGGTTTATTTTCTGCTTAGTTACTTCCAAGTGTACACTATATATCCTGCCTTGATTTCCATGAATGAAGGGGCAGGGTGCAAATATGAGAAATAAACCACATTAAAACTTGCAGAACTAGTTTACAGTAGCAGGCTGGGTACAAAATGGCTGTTTCATACTACTCAGGAGAGGATAGAATCACACCAGTAAAACTGATAGAAATGGTGGACTAACTGCTTTAAAAGCCAAAAACTGTAAACCGGTATGTCAGGGATGGGGAATGTGTGTCCTTCAGATGCTGATGGACAAAACCTCCCATCATTACTGGTGAAGAGTGGATGCAAGTTTAAGTTCAAGACTCTGGTATGCACATTTACCTCAGAATATGTCTCATTTATTCAATGGAGTTTACTTCTGGGTAGACCTGCCTAAAATGTCCTGTCATCTTCTTTTTGTTGGGGATATATGTGTAAGGCAATACTTCTCTAGTCTGGTGCCCTGCATTTGTTTTGGACAACATTTCCTATCATTATTGGTCACACTGCCTGGGGCTGATGGAATTTGTAATCCCAGACATCTGAAGGGTGCCACTCTGGAGAAGGTTGGCATATAAATTAGAATGAGTAAAGCCTCCATCTTAAAACTAGCTGTTATAATAACAGAACACTGCGGAGAAACCTAAGCATCCTACAAATGTAGGTACCTCTGACTGTTTATACTGGGGGAAAACACTGAGAATATAGCAAGAAAAGGCTCTGATACGGGGTGAGCAAAAAACATCTTAAGAGTGGTGCTGCCTCCAGCTGTTGTACTGCATTGAGGGAGAAAGGTGACAAATGACTGAGGAAAAAACTAGAAGGTGTTATATGGTGGCAGGCAAGGTAAAAGATGTGTTCCATAAGGCCAGAAGATGTGTTGAATCAGTAGCTACAGAGTGTTGTTCCCCTGCTGAGCAAGGACCTGAGCTGCTGACAAGGACTTCAGACATAAGCAGACCTGAAGCACCTTTTCAAGGAAAGCTGGAATGTGATACTTCACAGAAGGTGAGAAATATTGCCACCTCTTCTTAAAGAAAAGGCCAGCTTAAACAGGCTTGCAGCGGGGGAAAGATGATGCCAGTTCCCTCAAGCCAACTAGATAGGCAACAAAATCTTCCTTTAAGACCTGCCTCAGGGCAGCACCCTCAACAACCGCTGGAGGCAGCAAGCTAGCTTGGGGAGGGAGAGGGCTATAGGTTGCAGACTAGGTGGCATGTTTGCTCCCTGCCCCACCCCACCCCAGTATCTGTCACCTGAGGCAACTGGCTCATTCTACCTAATAACAGAGCCAGCCCTGACAATAAGAAAAGATGTGGAAGAAATCCATCTCTCTCTACTCCGAAGGATGCTTCCAGATAGCAAAATGGTGGTGCAGCTGCACACTGGCCCATGAATCAAGATTCTGTCTATCCTCCCATTTCATTGGATAACAGAAAAGCCATAGCATTAGGCTTCCAGGAATTTTCATTAATTTAAAGGGGAAAACACACTTCTTACAGGTTGCTGATTATAAGAGGTCATGAGAAGGCAGGAACTATGGTTCGGTTGTAAAGCAGGCATTTCCTTGGACAACTGTGTGCTCTCACCTGACAAATGTGGGTTCTGCCTAGGTGCAGCCCTGGATTTATCTGAAAACTAGGCATTGAATTTATTTCACAGTTAATAGGATTGGAATATTTTGAGTGAATAAGGAATATGAAAACAGCTCAGAAAAATGACAGCATAAATAACTTGCAGGTTCAAAGCAGATTTAATGCTGCAGCTCCCATTTTCTCCTGAAGCTCTTGACACCTTCCCTCCCGCTCTCTCCTAGCTGCTCATTTGAATTTATATACATCTTTCCTCCAGCACAACCAAATCTGGTGCTCTTCCAGTGATTTTGGATCACAATTCCCATAAACCCCATCCAGCAAATGCCACTGGGCATATCCTTGGAGAATTATAGTTGGACATGTCTGGAGGACATTGCTTGGCTTGACCTGTAACTTCTGATGTAGCATCATTAGGTCCTTATTGCCATAACTGATGGCAGCAGCCTAAGCTGTAGACGTAGGGCAGGGGAGTGGATGATGTGGTGACACAGCATCACATCAGTTTTCCATCCACATTTTAAGGTGGTAAGAAGCAGGGATTTAACACAGAAGTTCCTGTTTCCAGCACCATGTAATTTGTTTCCTACTCTGAGTTTTCTGGAATGGAAAGAATCTTTATCCACCCCAAAGATAAGAAGAACTAGGATAAGTCTTAGATTATTTTTATCCTGTAGAATCTAGTTCCTTGTGATCATAGAATTTTGGTGTGAAGGGATGCTGTGAATCAGGAAAGGCAGCGCATTGTGCACTCCCAGGTGCATGTAGGTATAAAGGAAGAGGCAAATGCCACAACACAAAACCAGATTCTCTCTCTCTCTCTCTGACTGGATCCTGTCAGATCAAGAAATCAGGTGAGTGGGTTTTGCTGAGTGCCAGACTGGACAAAAGAAAAAAGAAAAGGCAAGGTGATACAGCTGTCTACATAGCTGAGGAAGCAAGAAATGATGGGAGAGATGACCATGGAGGACACCTGTTGTTAGCCTGTGGAACTCCTTGCCACAGGAGGTGGTGATGGCATCTGGCCTAGATGCCTTTAAAAGGGGATTGGACAGATTTCTGGAGGAAAGGTCCATCACAGATCACAAGCCATGATGGGGATGTATAATCTCCAAGTTTAAAAGGAAGGTACCTCCAAACGCCAGATGCGGGGGAGGGAGTCAGTCTTGTGTGCTCCCAGAGGCGTCTGGTGGGGGCACTGTGAGATACAGGGAGCTGGACTAAATGGGCCCTTGGCCTGATCCAGCAGGGCTCTTCTTATGTTCTTACCAAGAAAGCATGTACACCCAGTTCAGGGGAGTGGTCAGCTTCCTAAAGGAGGAGAGCAGGACTGCTTTCCCCTTATCCCATGTGAGTGTGCCATCCCATCAAAGAACATTTTTTTTGTGGGGGGAGTGCCTCTGGACATACAGCTACAACATCTCAGTACCACACAGCCTTCTTCCCTTCTTCTGAAAGATGATAGAGAGATCTGGAATTTGTTTGCTCCCCTTTTAGCACTGAGAAAAGCATGGCGAGACCTGCCAAGTCTAACCCCTTCCTCTGGAAAAGGAAAAATGGTAAGTCTGGACACTTCTTGGTTAAAGAGAACAAAAAACTTTCAGTTACAGTTCATGGAGAGTGAAGCTCCACGTATCTCTCTTCAGAGAGCAGGAAATGGAGGAAAGAAGAAAGGCAGCTAACAACAGAAGCCACAGGAAGGAAGGCAAGATCTCAGAGATGTGGATGGGGTGGGGTTTGTAATCTTGAAGAAATATGTTGGAGAACAGCTTTGTTATTTATACTTCAAATTTTTCTAACAGTTTTGGTGCTGTGTTACTTCTCTTCTGCTGCATTTGGGCAGGGAGCTTGCTCAGAGTTTGGGTTCCTTTCCTGAATGGGCCTCAGGCCCCTTTGGGTGATTTTGCCCTCTTGCAGGCTCCTTCTGCTGCCAGCTCACACATTTGCTCCCAGAACACTGAACCTACTCTTCTCCACAGGTCAGGTCGAGTTTGTCTTGCTCACTTTTTGCTCTTTTCTTTTCTTTGGGGAAATTGGTCATTCTAAATCATATTTGGTGTAAGTGAGAGGTTTTGTCATTTCTTCCTTTGTACTTCTACTATTTATTGATTTTATTTAAAATGTTTTTCCACCCTTTCTTCTGAAAAAGGACCCAGGGTGGATTACCTTATTAAAAGACAGTACTTAAAGTTAACAATTGTGGGTATACAAATACATAAAGGACCAAACAAATACCATACTACAAAACATAAGCAACATCAAAACACATCCAAAGCAGTAAGGTACACTATCCATTTACAACCTCATTCAGGCAGCCAGTCACTGAGAAAAAGCCTGCCTAAAGAGAAAGGTCTTTGCTTGCGGAAGGATAGCAAAGATGGGGCCAGCCTGTGGGAAGGAGTTCCAGAGTCTGGGAGCAGCAACAGAGAAAGCCCTCTCCTGTGCCCCCACCGAATACATCTGTGATGGACCAAGATAAAGGCCTCCCCTGGTGAACTCAACACCTCAGCATGCTCATAAAGGGAGATGTGGTCCTTGAGATAGCTTGGGCCCAAGACATTTAGAGTTTTATATGTTAGAATCCCCCTTCACGGATTGCTGCCTTGGCGTGGTGAAGGTGCTTGAGTAATTCAGAGAAGCTATGGGCTATGCCATGCAGGGACACCCAAGACGGACAGGTCATAGTGGATGGTTCTGACTAAACGCGATCCACCTGGAGCAGGAATTGGCAAGCCACTCCAGTATCTTTGCCAAGAAAACTCCATTGACAGAAACAAAAGGCTAAAAGATATGATGCTGGAAGATGAGCCCCTCAGGTCGGAAGGCGTCCAACATGCTACTGAGGAAGAGCGGAGGACAAGGACAAGTAGCTCCAGAGCTAATGAAGCGGTTGGGCCAAAGCTGAAAGGATGCTCAGCTGTAGACACGCCTGAAAGTGAAAGGAAAGTCCGATGCTGCAAAGAAAAATACTGCATAGGAACCTGGAATGTAAGATCTATGAACCTTGGTAAGCTGGATGTGGTCAAACAGGAGATGGCAAGAATAAACATTGACATCCTGGGCGTCAGTGAACTAAAATGGACGGGAATGGGCAAATTCAATTCAGACGATTATCATATCTACTATTGTGCGAAAGAATCCCGTAGAAGAAATGGAGTAGCCCTCATAGTCAACAAAAGAGTGGGAAAAGGTGTACTGGGATACAATCTGAAAAATGATAGAATGATTTCAATATGAATCCAAGGCAGACCTTTCAACATCACAGTCATCCAGGTTTATGCACCAACCACCATGCTGAAGAGGCTGAAATTGACCAATTCTATGAAGACTTACAACACCTTCTAGAACTGACACCAAAGAAAGATGTTCTTCTCATTATAGGGGATTGGAATGCTAAAGTAGGGAGTCAAGAGATAAAAGGAACAACAGGTAAGTCTGGCCTTGGAGTTCAAAACGAAGCAGGGCAAAGGCTAATAGAGTTTTGTCAAGAGAACATGCTGGTCATCACAAACACTCTTTACAACAACACAAGAGGCGACTCTACACATGGACATCACCAGATGGGCAATACCGAAATCAGATTGATTATGTTCTCTGCAGCCAAAGATGGAGAAGCTCTATACAGTCAGCAAAAACAAGACCTGGAGCTGATTGTGGCTCTGATCATCAGCTTCTTATAGCAAAATTCAAGCTTAAACTGAAGAAAATAGGAAAAACCACTGGGCTAGTCAGGTATAATCTAAACCAAATCCCTTATGAGTACACAGTGGAAGTGAAGAACAGATTTAAGGAACTAGATTTGGTGGACAGAGTGCCTGAAGAACTATGGATGGAGGCTCGCAACATTGTACAGGAGGCAGCAACAAAAACCATGCCAAAGAAAAGGAAATGCAAGAAAGCAAAGTGGCTGTCCAACGAGGTCTTACAAATAGCAGAGAAGAGAAGGGAAACAAACTGCAAGGGAGATAGGGAAAGTTACAGAAAATGGAATGCTGACTTCCAAAGAATAGCAAGGAGAGACAAGAGGGCCTTCTTAAATGAACAGTGCAAAGAAATAGAGGAAAAGAATAGAAAGGGAAAAACCAGAGATCTGTTCAAGAAAATTGGAGCTATTAAAGGAACATTTTGTGCAAAGATGGAGATGATAAAGGACAAAAATGGTAGGGACCTAAAAGAAGCAGAAGACATCAAGAAGAGGTGGCAAGAATACACAGAGGAATTATACCAGAAATCTGGATGTCCCGGACAACCCAGATAGTGTGGTTGCTGACCTTGAGCCAGACATCCTGGAGAGTGAAGTCAAGTGGGCCTTAGAAAGCATGGCTTCTAAATCTAGAGGTGTGGCAATTATAATTTTTTAAAACTGTGAATTTAAAGTGGAACAGGTAGTAAAAGATTGTAATGGTAGATATATAATAATACAAGGTAAAATGGGGTTGGAAGAATATACTTTGGTTAATGTTTATACACCTAATAATAAACAGGGAGAATTTTATGATATGGTTTTTAAAGAAATGGAAAAGGTAAAGAAAGGTTATGTTATTATGGCAGGAGATTTTAATATGGTTATGGATAAGATAAAAGATAAAACTTTTTATGGTCGGAATGATATTTATCAAAGAAATACAATACTGAGCAAAAAGGTAAGAAATAACCCATTGAAGGATATTTGGAGAGAATTGAAAGGTGATGAAA
Organism: Intellagama lesueurii; assembly: GCA_037013535.1. Lineage (NCBI taxonomy): Eukaryota > Metazoa > Chordata > Lepidosauria > Squamata > Agamidae > Intellagama > Intellagama lesueurii. The sequence goes on from JBAJHW010000002.1 coordinate 184,458,832, forward strand.
GAAGATATACTTATTTTTCAGCTGTACATAATAGTTACTCTAGAATAGATTTTATATTCACATCTCAAGATTTAATTTCTAAGATAGTTAATACTGAAATTAACTCCATTAAAATAACAGATCATGCTTTGATGTCAATAGAGATTGAAATTTTAAAAAAAGATTATAAAGACTCTAAAAGGTGGAGAATGGATAATAATATTTTACAGTACCCAGAGGTAATAGAAAAGATAAAGAAGGAATGGTTAGAATTATGGACAAAAAATGAAGCAGGAGGTACTAAATTAGGCCTGTTGTGGGACACAATGAAAGCAATTTCCAGAGGAATAACAATAAGGGAATCCTGTAAATTAAAAAAAATTAAGGAGAAAAATGTGAAAAAATTGGAAGAAGATCTGAAAAATTTAGAAAACAGATTTTTTTTAAAGAAAGAGATAGAAGAATTTTGGTAGAAATTCAGGCTAAGAGAAAGGAATTAGATAACTTAGAAATAGAGAAAGTCCAGAGAGATGTATTTGAAGTATTTAAAGAGGCATTTTTTGAATTTAACAATAAAAATTCAAAATTATTACCTAGAATGTGTAAAAATAGAAGAGAAAAAAACTCAATTGGGATAATTAAAGATAGAACAGGTAAGAGTTGTAATATAATGAAAGATAAATTGAAGATTTTTCATGATTTTTTTCAGAAATTATATAAAGGAAATAATGTAATGAAAGAGAATATAGAAAATTATATAAATGAGAATTTAAAAATTAAATTATTGGAAGATGATAAAAGAATATTAGAAGAAGAGATTAAAGAACAAGAAATTGCAGAAGTTATTAACAAGTTGAAAAATGGTAAAACACCAGGCCCTGATGGATGGGGTCCAGAATATTATAAGCATTTTAGTTCCATTTTGATACCTAAGTTAAAAATGTTTTATAATAAAATAATGGAAGGAGAGACAATGCCTGCTTCTTGGAAACATTCATTAACGATTCTTATTCCAAAACCCAACAAGGATCAAACAGATCCGGGATCTTATAGGCCCATATCTCTAATAAACCAAGATGCTAAGATTTTTACTGCGATATTAGCAAATAGATTAAATAGATTTATAGCAAATTATATTAAGGAAGACCAGTGTGGTTTTATTAAGGGAAGACAAATGGATAATTTAACCAGACGAGTTTTGAACATTATATATGAGATAGAAAAGGAAAAAATAAAAGCAACTGTTTTATCATTAGACATATTTAAGGCTTTTGATTTTGTTGAATGGCCAACACTAAAACTTCTTATAAGGGGTTGGGGATTTGGCAAAAAAATTATAGGGGTTATAGACCAATTGTATTCAGATAATATTTCAGAAGTAATAGTTAATGACGGTTTAATGGAACGGATTTTTCTAGGCCGAGGTACGAGACAAGGCTGTCCACTTTCACCAATATTGTTTTGTATGGTTATAGAATTGCTAGCTAATGCAATAAAAACGATGAATTAATTAAAGGATTAGGAAAAAATGATACAATTAAGATTAATTTATTTGCTGATGATTCATTATTGACTATTAAAAACCCATTAGAGAGTATGGACAATATTAAAAAGCACTTAGAAAAATTTGGGGAAATAAGAGGATTAACTATTAATTGGCAAAAAACACAAATAATGATGTTTAATAATAATAAACAGGAACAAGAAATGTTTATAAATAAATATAGTTTTAAAACGTGTAATCATATTAAATATTTAGGTATAAATATAGTTAAAATGACTCAAAAATTAAAGGAGAAAATTTTTAATAAACTGAAAATTGATATTAAAGATAAATTGCAAGAGTATTCTAAATTGAAACTATCATGGTTTGGTAGAATCGCTATGATTAAAATGAAAATATTACCAAAAATTACCGTTTTATTTAGGATGCTCCCAATACAATTAGAAGAAGAAGATTTCAAGTATTGGCAGGGATTAGTTAATGGATTTTGTAATCAAGGTAAAAAATCTAGAATAAATAAAAGATATTGGTATAAGGCCCCCCCAAAAAAGGAGGTTTAGGTATTCCTAATGTAAAAAATTATTATATAGCAAATCAATTAAGATTTATTGGAGAGATTATATATAATAAAGAAAAATTAATTTGGTGGGATAGGGAATCCTCAGAAATAAATGGGAATGTTGAAAAATACTTGTTTAATGTAGTAAAAAGAAATACAACAAATCAGATGAAAACCCCCCTTTTAAGAAATATGTTAAATATATGGAATAGATATAGAGAGAAGCTATGTCCCTCGACTTCACCATTAAAATTAGTGACTGAAATAGAAAATTTTCCTACAAACCTAAAGGGTTTAGTAGATTTGTTTAAGGATAAAAATGTTGCAAGATTGAAGGATTGGATGAGTAAAATGAGATCGAAGGATCAGATTATGGTTAAACTTCAAACTAATAAACTATCATGGTATAATTATATTCAATTAGATAGTTGGACAAATGAATGGTTGAAAACTAATGGTAAATGTAGAGAATGCACTAAGTATGAACAATTTCTATCATCACATGAAGATATGCAGAAAGATGCTTTGATGAAGGGAGTACTAAGTAGAATATATAATATAATTTCGGAACAAGAGGAAAAAGAGATAGGAACAGAAGGTTTGAAATTAATTTGGGAAAATGATTTAAAGACAGAAATTAAAATAGAGGATTGGATAAAAATGTGGAGGATGAGAGTTTTAAGATTAATGTCGGTAAGAATAAAGGAATTTTTTTTAAAAATCTGTTTAAGGTGGTATATGACTCCTGTGAAATTGAATATAATAAATTCAGATTACTCTAAAGCTTGTTGGAAATGTGATGAAGAAATTGGCACGTATTATCATATGTGGTGGGATTGTAAATTGGTTCAGAAATTTTGGAAACTGATTTTTAAGGAAATATGTGATATATTAGGTAAAGATATTGAATTTAACTCTAAAATTGCTTTGTTGTCAATTTTTGATAAGATAGATCTTGATTATTATTCGAAGGAATTGATTTCTAACTTTATGACAAGTGCTAGAATATTAATAGCTAGGTTTTGGAAAGATAAAAATGATATTAAATTAGAAGATTGGTATAATGAAGTATGGGACATTGCATTAAATGATAAATTGACTACTGAACTCAAGATGAAAAGAGGGGAAATAAGTTCAAATATTTTTAATACTATTTGGGGTAGATTTGTTGAATTCGTATAAGTGAAAGGAAAGGGGAAAGCCTCTAAACAACAAAGTATACAATTTTGGAAAGGAAGTTTGTAATAAAAATATTGTTCAATGTGGTCCCGTGGGTATGGGGTGCACGGTAGAATTTAGTGTATAGTAAGCACTATTATTTGTATTTTTGTATTTTTGTTCTAAAAATAATAAAAACAAAAAAAGAAAAAAGAAAAAAAGAAAGCATGGCTAACAACAAGGCCAGTGGAGGTGATGGCATACCAGATGAACTATTTAAAATCTTAAAAGATGACGCTGTTAAGGTGCTACACTCAATATGCCAGCAAGTTTGGAAAACTCAGCAGTGGCCAGAGGATTGGAAAAGATCAGTCTACATCCCAATCCCAAAGAAGGGCAGTGCCAAAGAATGCTCCAGCTACCGTACAATTGCACTCATTTCACACGCTAGCAAGGTTATGCTCAAAATCCTCCAAGGTAGGCTTCAGCAGTATGTGGACCGAGAACTCCCAGAAGTACAAGCTGGATTTCGAAGGGGCAGAGGAACTAGAGACCAAATTGCTAACATGCGCTGGATTATGGAGAAAGCCAGAGAGTTCCAGAAAAACATCTACTTCTGCTTCATTGACTACGCAAAAGCCTTTGACTGTGTGGACCACAGCAAACTATGGCAAGTTCTTAAAGAAATGGGAGCGCCTGACCACCTTATCTATCTCCTGAGAAATCTATATGCGAGACAGGAATCAACAGTTAGAACTGGATATGGAACAACTGATTGGTTCAAAATTGGGAAAGGAGTACGACAAGGCTGTATATTGTCCCCCTGCTTATTTAACTTATATGCAGAATACATCATGAGAAAGGCTGGACTGGATGAATCCCAAAACGGAATTAAGATTGCTGGAAGAAATATCAACAACGTCAGATATGCAGATGATACCACTCTGATGGCAGAAAGTGAGGAGGAATTAAAGAACCTCTTAATGAGGGTGAAAGAGGAGAGCGCCAAAAATGGTCTGAAGCTCAACATCAAAAAAACGAAGATCATGGCCACTGGTCCCATCACCTCCTGGCAAATAGAAGGGGAAGATATGGAGGCGGTGACAGATTTTACTTTCTTGGGCTCCATGATCACTGCAGATGGTGACAGCAACCACGAAATTAAAAGACGCCTGCTTCTTGAGAGGAAAGCGATGACAAACCTAGACAGCATCTTAAAAAGCAGAGACATCACCTTGCTGACAAAGGTCCGCATAGTCCAAGCTATGGTTTTTCCAGTAGCGATGTATGGAAGTGAGAGCTGGACCATAAAGAAGGCTGACTGCCGAAGAATTGATGCTTTTGAATTGTGGTGCTGGAGGAGACTCTTGAGAGTCCCCTGGACTGCAAGGAGAACAAACCTATCCATTCTGAAGGAAATCAACCCTGAGTGCTCACTGGAAGGACAGATCCTGAAGCTGAGGCTCCAGTACTTTGGCCATCTCATGAGAAGAGAAGACTCCCTGGAAAAGCCCCTGATGTTGGGAAAGTGTGAAGGCAAGAGGAGAAGGGGACGACAGAGGACGAGATGGCTGGACAGTGTCATCGAAGCTACCAACATGAATTTGACCCAACTCCGGGAGGCAGTGGAAGACAGGAGGGCCTGGCGTGCTCTGGTCCATGGGGTCACGAAGAGTCGGACATGACTTAACGACTAACCAGCAACAAAATGTTAGAATCAGGACTTTGATTTATGCCCAGAAACTGACTGGCAGCCAGTGGAGCTGCTGTAATTGGGGGGTGGGGTTATATGATCCCTATGACCAGCCCCAGTTAGCAATCTGGTTGCTGCATTTTGGACTGGCTGAAGTTTCCTGACACTTTCCATAGACAGCCCCACATAGAATATGGGATGTAACTAAAGCATGTGTCACCGTGACCAGATCAGACCTCTCCAGGAATGAATGCAGCTGGCATTCTAGTTTTAACTGCGCCACTGCCAAAACCTGGGCATCCAGGCTAAGAGACAAATCCAGGAGAGAGTGTAACCCCATATAGCATAGGCTGCACCCCTATTCCTTGATCTGCCTTTCAACTGACCAGGGTCATCTCTGTCCTATCTGGATTAAGTTTCTGTTCATTCACACACACACGCAGTCCATTACTGACACTAGACACTGATCTAGAGCTGAGACAGCTTCCTCAGATTTAGATGGCAAGGAGAGATAGACTTGGGTGTCAGCTACATACTGGTGACACTAAACCCCAAAACTCCAGACAATCTCTCCCAGAGTTTTCATGTAGATGTTAAATAACATAGGAGGGAAAAAAACAGAACCCTGAGGGACCCCACAGGATAGCAGCCAGGGTGTTGGATAGGAGTCCCCCAGCACCACCTTTGGAGTTCTTTCTTCCAGGAAGGACTGGAGCCACTGTAAAACAGTGCCTCCAAGTCCCATCCCGGAGATATAGGGCAGAATGACACCATGGTTGATGGTATCAAAAGCCACTGAGACGTCCAGCAGAAACCAAGAGAGACACACTCCCCTTTGCCCAGTTCCCAGCGTAGGTCATCCACAAAGACCAGAGCAGTCTCCATCCCATAACCAGGCCTGAAGCCAGATTGAAATGGATCTAGACAATCCATGTCATTCATGAACCCTTAAAGCTGAGAAGCCATTACCAGCTCCAACACCTTGCCCAAGAATGGAATATTAGAGACTGGTCAGTAATTATTCAGTATTGTGGGACCTAAGGAGGGCTGTTTCAATAACAGTCTTACTATTGCCTTCTTTAAGCATGCAATTCTAGGAAATTATGTTTTATTCATTGTGAGTAACTCGCGTACTGAATTTATATTTGATGTTCTATGGGCTCTACAGGAGGGTCCCTTTTTGATTGTGGAATTGTGATAATACATACGTTCTGCTGGGATGACAGACCCACCCTTCCTTAGTTAATCAAGGCAGCCTACTAGATTGAGACAAGTATTCCTTGATTGGTGGTGGAAGACAGCGGTTTGAATTTTAGATCACTGGGTGTGTATTCATGCCACTGCATTTGCTGTGCTCTATTGCCTATTGCTGAAGGGAGTGGAAGTGAATTTTTTTGGTGACACAAGCCTTGCTGTTTAGAAAGGGTGTTTTCCATGCTGCTGACTTCTGTGGTGGGTCTTCTCTTGTTACCTGCCGCCCATCTCAATAATTGCTCCTTTTTGGATGCTATATAATATTTATGCTTGCCCTGATTGTGGTTGGTTTATCTATTTCCACTTGCTGAGATCTTTAAGGTCTTTATTGTAGCATATTAGAGAACGTAGAGAAAAATATTGGTTGCCCTGAGTTACTTGTGAGGCTCACTTTTTTTCTCCACTCCAGTCCTGGTCTTTTGAACAAGCAAACTCTTGATTTTGGTATAGAATTGGCATCCTAAAGTTTGCCCATATTTTTAAGATCTCTTTCTCTCCTGCCCACCCTCTTCCTCTCGCATGCATGCATATCTGTCTGTCTGTCTGTCTATTGGGATAAAAATAGCATGAACACAGCCTGAGACTCATGCGCTATTCCAAGGTGATAATGACTTTGTTTCTGGTGAAGGGAATGCCTTCAGGCTGACAATTAACACACAATTCCCGCGCTACTGAGAGCTTGTTAGTAGTGTTGTTTTCCTTCAAACAGCAGCCCTCAGCAGGGCCATCTATTCATGCTTGAAGCTGGTTAACCCTGGCTAATTGCAAAGCAGCTAATTTAGACAATGCAGATGGCTCCCATATACATGTTGCTGTTGTTCTGTGCTGCCAAGTCGGAACGGACTTACAGTGAAAGACTGAATAGATCTTTCAAAAATGAGATATTTAAGGGGTAGTTTTACCAGTTCCACTCCCCCAAGGCATTTCTATGGCTGAGCGAGGATTCAAACCCTGAGTCACAGTCCATCACTCTATCCATGGCACCACACTGGATTCCCTCTTATGGACGTAGCTAATCTTTACAGTGACCGAAATCTTTGGAGGCTCTTCTCCAGACATTTGCATTTTTATCCCAGAAGCTGGGAGAGATCCGAAGCTGAAATCCAAGCTCTTGGAATGGCCCGACAGGGAAAATCTAACCTTGCATACTTTGGGGCAGACCAGAAATGCAAGAAGCAGGCATGGGTGGGGTGATCACTGTCAGGACTTCAATGGCCAGGCAAGAGGGAAGCTCACCCTCTCCTTCCTTTCTCATATATCAAGATCCAAATAGTCAAAGATTTTATTCTGATCTTAAAAAGCAAAAAAAACTGATTCCCCACCCCTGGAATCCTTTGGTGTGCCCCAGTATCCAATATATATTTGCAGTATGATTTCTGCTGCCTCTTCCTTTTGTGTTTATCTTAAACATCTGGCATTTCCTTCTCCATGGCTACAGTTCAGCAATGTAAAGTTAAGCTGTGAAAATCTGATAATGTCTTCGGCCATGGTCTTATTTTGGTAATTAAAAGTTTCCTCTCCCCCCCCCCCCCCATGTTCCTTAGAATCCTTTGGTTCCCTTTGGTCTTGGGGAAGCCTTTGGGGACAAGTAGGATGCGAGAAGGACATCTTAAAGGGCTGAAAATCACCACTGCCCCTCCTGCCATAGATGTCAGGATGGGAGGCATGGATATTTAGGACAGAGAAGGAAGCTTTTAATTACCAAAACATGACTGCAGCTGATGACATCACCAGACTTTTGGTGCTGTACCTTTACATTACTGGATTGCAGCCTATATATGGCAAAAGTCTTTATGATAAAATTGAGCATCACTTTGCTTGTATGGGAAATTATTGTAATGATTCTATAGTCAATGCTCACTTTAATGTCTTCTTTCCTTGGAATTGGAATGTATATTGCTCATTTCTAGTTTTGCTCTTCCTAGAGTTTTGGGAGATTCTCTCTGTTCCTTGAAATAGCTCTGTTGGCATCCCATCTACTCCTCCTGGTGATGCCTTTCTTCCAATTGCTTCCACTTTACTTTCTCAAACTGCAGGTTCTTTATGAAAAGATTCTTGTTTGAAGAAATTAGTTACCCTTGCCTCTCTTCAGTATAACTTTTCAATATATTCTTCCCATCTTCTGTTTATTTTATCCTTCTTCTTTTCTCTGTTTCTATTACTTACTTGTGGCTGCCTTAGGAAGCCTCTCTTCTCACTCTGTGGGGCTTTCTCTCATGCAGATGGGTGGGGAAAAACAGGGGGAAAGGGCACAGAGGAGTACTCACTCCTGCAGAGTGCCACTCCCCTGGCTAGAAGCCTTTCTCTTCTTCCTGCACCTCAGTGCTTTCCCAAAACCCAGGGGCTGATGCAGTGGCACCATATGTTCAATCTGAGACCCAGCCCTTCCGGTTCTGTTTGCCCATTAATGGAGTCCCCCCCCCCCCAATATTCTGAGATACACAAACGCACATGGTTAGATAAAGGTGTCACTCCACCCGGGCATAGGCTGAGTCAGGTTCTGCTCTGTGTGCCCTTATTCTGACGTGGATGGAACTGAGGGTGGTCAGCGCTGCTCCGCTTCACACTCCACATCTTCACTGTTCTACAACACCAATGGGGTTGTATCAACCCAGTGCTTGGCCTGGCCACCGATTAGTTTGGGCACTGTAAGTCCTCTCTTTGTGATGACATTTCCCTTGTAGGAGCCTGCACCCAAGGACATATGCTGCTCCAGATATAACAGCTGGTTTCCTTTTGCAATAATTTTTACCTTTCTATAACTGACCAGCAATGGCAAAGACAGAGACAAGAACAAACATCGAGGCAGGACGTACCATTTTTCCAGCAAAAATCCTTGCTAAGTGTGATATTCTGAGACATTTACCCCTTTCCCGGTTTTCAATGGCTGGAATCCAACTGCCAGTTGAGGCCTGCACAAATGATAAGGCATCCGTTGCAGCAGTCGAGTGTTGCTCATTAACAAAGTCCTGGCTGCATTCCTGGGCATGTGTCTGATCTGGCCAGTATCTTGTTTAAGCCTTTTATACGTTAAAAACTGATAATTGTTGCATGGCTTTTGATACGGGAGAGGAGAAGGCTGTGCAGTCTATGATTTTCACTGCACCTGCCTTCTTTCTCTGAATCCATTCTCCCCATCCACCAGATGTCTCCTTTCTATTTTCCCAAGAGAAATATGAGGCCACTGCCCTGATATTAAAGGTTAAAATCCAGACACCTTGTATGCACACGTGGAGATACTTACAGAATCTAACTTCTGCCACCAGCAACACATGTCTACATGGTTTTAACAGTGCACAACATCAAATGAAACATGTGAATGAATTCAGACAATGTATTAGAATAACTGCAGACATCAGGGGCAGAAACTTTGGTAGGAAATGCCAAGCTTCTTAAACCTGGAACATGAATACATTTGTGGGGGTTTGTTGTTTGCTTTTTCTTTCTTTCTTCTTCTCTTTTTTTGAGGGAGATCATGCTTTCTTTTAAACCACAGGTGCACAAGTTGGGCAAAATGCCTCTGCGCAAAGCTAGTTATCCTTTCTGTCTGTGATGCCAAACTAAGCACTCATGAAGGCACACACGCTCAGACACTCATCCACCACCCACCTGTCACAGCAATCACAAAATGGTTTGTTTATTTATTTATTTGCTGCCTTCCCGCCCATAGGGGACCCAAGATGATATTTATTGATTTAAATCATTTGATGGATCAAAGAGATCCAGTGGGTCTAACTTTTAAAAGTTTGTGAATCAAAGTTGGTAACAACTGCATATGTACAATTTGAGCAAAAATGGCTCTTGAAAGTGTGCAAACTTTTGTTGATATGGGCAGGAGACTTCATTTAAGGGGGAAAATACAGCATTTTCTTGTTTTCTTGTGCAAGGACAAGGGAAGCAAGGATTTACATTCTTAATTAAGAATATCCCCCTTTGAGCTTAACAGGACCTACTCTTAGGAAAATGTACACAGACTGAATTTCATCAGACTGAATCCCATTAAACTTGGTTTTTATAAATCTTAATAACTTGCATTCTTGCTTTCAGGAATCTTGAACAAAAAGTGGAGAGGCATGCTTTTTTCCCCCGGTAGAAAAGAAAGGGGGTTTAGCATGATGAAGGCTCCTTTGAAGTGTCTGAAGCCTCCCTTTGTAATTAGATCAAAACCTAATCTCCAGTGACACCCATTGTAGTGTGTTAATAGGACGCCATTTAATCACCAGATCAATATTTTCTCTGGAGAGACAGGGACCTGTTCAATACAAATTCTCAGTCGAGAAATAAAACAATAAGAGCTCCCGAAGAAAACAGCAACAACTCCGAAATACTGTGCCTGGTTTTCCGTTGACAAGATAGTCTGGTTATGTCAAACTCTCTGTTATGAAAACCTGAGTAAAATGAAGAGGGAGCTGTGCTAAAAAACAACAACACTCATAACACCCACATTAGACAAATGTTTAATAATAAATATACACACACATACCCCAATAACAATTTTGAAAACCCAAATGAAACCAAGAGAAAGATTGGTTTGAATGTTATGGTTCTAATACTTCTAAATCTGGATCAAAAATTCATTCTTAAATCTCTCAATTTTTTGTGTGTGTGGATTTGTGAAGGATGAATGAATCTGTATATTCCTCTTTCTATTACATTCAGATTCTTTTAACCTCAAATTCTTCCTGTCTGATTTATGAAGAAATCTGTCAATTTTGTGAAATCTCTGTCAAAAAAACCAAAAAACCTCACATAAATCCACACTGGCCAAAAATGAAATAGGTACTGATATGTTTATCATGAAGAAGAAAGGATTGAACACCTTCCACTCAGAGCTTATCAGAGGAAAGTCCAATGAACCTTTGTGATTATGCCACCACCAAACAAATGCCTCAGGTATCATCACTCAAGTGCATGGCCCAAGGCAGGCAAAGGTAGGATGTTGTCGGACTACAGCATTTGCCTTGGGTACTGGTAATACTGGCTGTGGCTGATGGGAGCTGGAATTCACTGACATTTGGAGAGAGTGCCACAGTTCCCTCAATCTGTCCTAAGGTACAAGACACACTTTATGGGGCAATCAAAGGAGTTATATGCATTCTAATCTTTTCAGCACAAACCCCTGACAACTATTAAACAGAGATAGATGTGGGATATATAAAGTATTTTCTTTCCCTTTTGGAAAGGTTCCTCCACATTTGTTCCTTATTAACTCACATGAGCTGAGCTCCATCCTGATCAAATGCAGATTGAACTCCCTTGCAGTTGGAAGAGGTTCGGAGGTGTTATGTGGACCGAGTAAAAGTAGATAACACATCATGAGCTAAAATGAAGGGCGTGGTACATTTTCTAACAGGGAGTATTTCCCTCTGTCTGCTGATTTAAGAGATCAATATTTTACACACTTAACAATTAAAAGCAATTCTCTTCTATGTATAGTCTATTTTTGTTAGCTGGCATAAATTATTATATATCCTATTTAGGACTAAAATGGGCTATGGAAAGACAGAATTCGTTGCCTGCTTCACAATCTCTATACGTTAAATGTACTACTCAATCTTTGCTTGAGAATGATTATTTTATTATTTTATTCTCTTGCTGATTGCTCAGACTTATATTTTAGACTATCATCTTTTAAGACTGGCTGTAATTTCTGCTCACGCATACAGCCTGGCAGCAAAGCAAAGCAAATTGGTAGAGTTGCATCACATGCTGTGTTGTATTATGTATTCTTCATATTTACAAGTGTGTCTGTCTGTTTCCCGACAGTTATAATGACAGTAGAAATGCAGGAAGAAAGTACTTCTACAGGAAATATGAATCTGCTGTAAGCCCAGTTCCGCCAACAAGGGAATCCAAAGAAGATACAAAAAGGCACCCAAGCAGCCTCTGCCTGGCCAAAAAGCAGATTTCAGTGCCCTACCTGGATCTCACATAGGGGGCTGAAAGGCCTTTTATAGAGAACACTTCTGCTTTCTTTATGACCAAAAAAAAAAAAAAAAAGGGGGGGGGAATTCTATATTTTCAGAGAGAGAGACAATGCTTGCAGAAAACATCCTCTCTTTTGGCTCAGCCACACTGTGAAATCGGTTACAGAGTTGGATTGAAAGGAATAACAACAAACCCATCTAATAAAAACACAAAATATGGCACCCAAATATACACAAATACCTTCCTTGTTCTTACTGTTCAGTTTTACTGTCTATAATTCTAAACCATCACAGTACACCCTTAAGGAGGAGGAGAATGTGGAGGTGTAGCTGTAGTATAAATAATCACTATAAATGTCAGGAGCAGGGGAAACAGCTTGAAGAGAAATAACCTTCAAACTATTGGGTTAATAGCATGTTACATAACTAAGCCTTTACAAGGAGTAGCAGCCTCAGGGGACTGAGATTTTGAGTAGGAGAGATAAAGGAGCCCCTTCACTCTTGTTCTCACAACCATTTTCCTTCTTAATACTTCCTGCACATCTGGAATTCACCAGCGACACAGTGGAAATGGTATGAGGTTTCAGTATTGTGGGGGAAAACAGCCAATGGGAAAAAGCTAGTGTTAGAACATACAGAGGAGCCATGTTGGAGAAGACCTATCATCTTCAGTACTCTTTTTCTATCATCTTCAGTACTCTGCACGCTGGCCAACCAGCTGCTTGTGGGAATCCCACTAGGAGGCTTAAGAGTAAAAATGTATATTCCCACATATGCTCACGAAGAACTAATATGTGGAGATTTATTGCCTGTGCAGTTAGAGGTAGTATATCTCCCTTCCAACTGGTAGGGAGATATACTACCCTAGCCTCCTTGAATGGATCTTCTCCCCTTCTAAAGTCACTGATGGTGGTCAGCCATCACTACATCTTGTCACAATGAATTTTGCAGCTACTCTTCACTAATGCTGCAGTTCTGTCTCTCAATTCTATGACCTAATGAAAGCTTGACAGATCTATTTGTGGCCTTCCCCTCAGTGGACAACGTAGAGTGGCTATTATGGAGTGAAAACTGTGGTTTTCTATGACCTCCCCAACCCTTCGATAGACTAGCTGTTGATGGAATTACAAGGGTGGAATATTTATCTTTCTAATGCTGCAGTATACGTCTTTCAGCCATGGCAACAGAGAGTCCATTTATGCCGGCCCTTGGTCAATATCCAAGAAGGATGCAAATAATTTAAAAGGACATGCGCGCCGACAAAAATGATCCAAAGCAAAATCAATGCGAGTAATAACTTTCCCCCAACTGAGCCTATAACAAGATCTGACCACAGCAGAGATTGGAGATCTGTATCAGGAGAGTTACAATACACCACGAAGAAGCCTTGCTCAAGCCTTTCCTAAAAAGTCATTGTGGCATCAAGGTGTCAATTTTGGGGTGGGGGTTAGGTAAGGCTGTGGTCATACTGGCAATTTGAATAAATTTCTATTCAGACTTTTAAAAAATTAGGTTCAAGTCACATGATATTTGAACTGATGGCCACGGTCACATACAATGAAGTAAAATTGATTTATTTCTGATGATTTAAACCAGTTTTGGAGTCTACGCTGCTGAAATGGACTCATTTCCTTTCTGTTTTAGGAGCACGCCGTTCTTAAAGGTTTTTATTTTATTTTATTTTTTTAAGTAAATGATATATCGACAAATTGAGTGTCTAGGAGGTGCCACCTGGTGTCATAATAGTCACTAGAAACCACAGGGGAAGCAACAGAGAGGGGACCCCAGCTGATTAATGATGAAAAAAAGAGAATGGGGGGAGGCCCCCAACTCCTTTGCAGGGTGATGCTCTTGTCACGTGAACCGTCTGCCATGTCCAGGGGCAACTGCTCTGTGCCTGTTCCTTAATCTATCGGATGTTGTGCTTCCGTCTGGGTGCCTGCTTTCCTCCACTTGTCATATCAAAATCCTGCGGCATATGTGTCTCACACACTTTACAAAGAGGAAATGGGTTATAATCTATTCAATCTCACAGGGAAATAAATCTTTTTGTCACAAAAGAGCCACATCTCTTTTGTTTTTATTATGCTAAATCTCCCACTTTAGAATGTCAGCATTTCCTGAGCATAAACTACAAGCCGATACTCTCTGTCAGCTGCCTGCTGTGCTTTGTGGTGTGGGTGGATAAAAGTGAAATCCCACCATCTTTGGGGCTTCACTAAGCATATCATCCCTTTCTCTGTGCCACTCACCGTGCTTTACCTTAGTCATAAACCACAAGCCAATACTCTCTAAGTCAAGCTGCCTGCTGTTCTGTTGGCCTGGCTGTGCCCACTGAGCTGAAAAAGCACCTGGCTGTTTGGCTTCACCAAACATGCCACTTTTCTCCTCTGAAAGGAAGGAAGTCACGGCAAGAGGGATGCCAGCTGTGTGCCAAATCCTCCCTCTGTGTGTCTGTTCAGTCAACCTTACCACCACCAAGCCAAACTCTAATAGTCTTATGAGCAGCATCTGCTTGATGTGAGGCCTTGCCATGGCTAACAGTGGGGTCAAGACTAGTCTTGTTGCCTTCTGGGAATGGTCAGGTATCTGCCTGAGAAGTCATTAAGTTCTTCCATTACGGTAGAGTTAAGAAGGCTTGGGCAGAAAGACTTTCTTGGTTGTGAAGATGCTTCTTTGATCAATTTCTGAGTCATTTTTTAACCCCAATGGACAAGGGGGAAGAAGAATTGACCAGAAGAGGGCCTCCTCTACTCCTTTGGTTCAGAACTGTGAAATGGGCACAGTGGATGACCTTATTGTCATCGAAAAATATGTGGTGGTTCTAGCACAGCATCAGAATGAGCAAGTATGATGTGGTATCCATGTTTTTGAAGAGGAAAAGAATATGGAGAAGCAGGAGGCTGAAGCAGCAGACTCCACCCTGGTGCAAGACTCTATAGGCCCAACTGTGACCCTCAAGATGGAGGCAGGCTGTCTTCAGAAAAGACAAAGCATAGTGCTGCAGCACTTCAAGTTCAGGATATATTTTAGCACTGTGATCTGCACACGTCAGGTGCACAACAAGTAGAGAAAAGTATTTGAAGCACATCAGCACTGGCAGCATCCTTTAGCATCTCCAGAGGTAGCACATAGCCGTCTCCCTGCAGAGGGAAGTGGAGGTGACAAGAAAGAAGGCCAAGGCTCCCTAGTTGGAATCTTCTGGTGCTGGCAGTGGTGGCATCAGCAAATCAAGCAGCATGTGTTCTCTAGGTTCCCTAATTTCCCCAGCCCCTCCCAAGAGGCTCCAGAAAACCACAATACCAAAGCTGGGGAGAGGCAAGCTCTGATCCACCTGTTGGAAGTTCCCAAAGCTTTAGTTTTTATTTGTTTATTTATTTAAAATATTTTTACCCTGGCTTTCTGCTTTCAAAGGACACAAGGCAGTTTACATCATTAAAAGACAATGTTTGAAGTTAAAAACAATAAATATACAAATACTAAAAAGGATCAAACGAGTGCCACATTAAAAGACAGTAAACAAAAGCAACACCAAAACTCATTCAAGGCAGTAAAGTGCAGCCATCCATTAAAAAAACCCACTCAGAAAAGCCGATCATTGAGGGAAAGCTTGCCTGAAGAGAAAGGCCTTTGCCTGCTTGTGAAAGGACAGCAAAGATGGGGCCAGCTTGTTCACTCATACTAAGCACTTCCTGACTTCCTTCCACATTAATTTGTGGTCAGCAACCAGGAAATACTTAGTCTATAAGTGAAGGCTTCCTTAATCAGGGAAGTCAATTTAGATAAAGAAACCTAATTTTAAACTAAAATAATGGCTGCAAACAACATTTGTGAACAAAATAAATTGAAAGAAGATGGAATAAAAATTTAAAAGCTGCTGATAGGGCAGGAAAGTGTCTGGGAGATACGCCACAATTTTTTCAGCAGTTTTTTCTCCACCCTGGCTTTTGGTAGGGAAGCTGTGGGAAGCCCAGCCAAGATTACCCACCCTTGACATTGACAATGCTGGTGGCAGATTATTCATTTCTTAGTCTGAGTGCAAAAGTTCCTTCTGAGGTGACTGGAATCTGGAGTCCACACCTAAAAAGATGCTTCTTTGTTACATAGCATACTAATCCAAATATTTAAGGTATGTTGTTGTCATGCCCCATGAAGCTACAGGAAACCAGATTTAGGCTGAATATCAGAAAAAATTCTTAACTGTTAGGGCAGTGCAACAATGGAACCAATTACCCCAGAAGGTGATGAGCACTCCAACACTTGAGGCATTCAAGGGAAAATTGGACAATCATCTGTCAGATCTACTTTAATTTGGATTCCTGCATTGAAGGGTTGGACTCGATTGCCTTAAAGTCCCCCTCCAACTCCATTATTCTATGATTCTATGAAGCCAGAACTGACTTACAGTAACCCTAATAGGGTTTCAAGGTAAGTGAGGTATTTAAGGAGTGATTTTACCAGTTTTACACAAACACCCAGGGGTTCCTATGACAGAGAGCCCAGGTTTTCTGAGTCCTAGTCTATTATTCTTTCCACTACACCACACTGCTCTACTACATCCCAAAACTGATGGTGCCTCCATAGTTGTTTGAATTTCCCATTTGCAGGAATGGGGTTTCAACAGAGATCTAGAAATGCACAAAAACCTTCATGTATCCACACAAGAAGCCAGTTTTGGGGTCAATAAAATTGCAGACTGTGGCTTACACTTTTTTTCAGACATGGACCAGGATGGGGGACCAGTACATATTCCTCATCATTTTAATTGCTAGAGAATCAAGGAGTGGAGCTCATCTCTTGTGTTTGCTGCAAGTTAAGGAACAAGAAGGATGTATCAAGGTGCCCATATTTTCAGTGATGAGAAGAGGTTGGTATGAATTTCCTTATGTTTAGAGCACAGCTTCAACCATTATATCATCTTTGAACTGCAGAGCTGGAAGGGACCCTATGGATCATCGAGTCCAGCCACTGTCCAGGAGGCACAGTGGGGAATTGGACTCCAAACCATACCTAAACCACTGAGCTATCCAACAGTTCACAGCATTTTGCCGAAACAAAAGGGTATTTTTTTTGTCTTCAGAAAATGACAGCTTTGCTCATGGCCAAGTTATCAGTTGCATATGTATGTGTTTTAAGATATGTAATTAAAAGCTTCAAAGCATGACAATATTAAGGAGCTTAATGGGAAGTAAAAATGTAATGGGTTGCTGATAATAAAGATTTTCAATACGGATTGACTGAGAAATAAGCACAACTGTATTAGACACATAAACAACAATACAGTCTTACACAGCAATTGTACTCCTGTTTACATGGAAGCAAACATTCCTAACTCTGTTCAACAGAATTTAGAATTGTGGTCTTAATACAGGAACCGTGATAGGTTGTGTGTAGCAGGGCATAACATGATCAGTTTAATGGAAACATTATTTTGGCTGGGGCATTTTCAGTTGATTGGAAAGGAGAAAGCTGAAATGCTGGAAGAGCACAGAAGAGGAGATTACAGTAATCAAGACCAAGAATGACTGGAACATAAATGAGAAATTTTAGCAGTGGAGATGAGAGCTGAAATGAATTTGAGGGAGGGAATCACAAAGCCCATTTTTCTTCATTTGAATCTGGTTGCAAAGATTTATTTATTTCAGGAAGGCCCGAGTTCTCCAAGTGGTGAAAAGGCCAGGGGTGCGTGATCCTCACCTAGGTTTCTGATTCCATGGAATAAGGTCACTGGAGACATACAGTGACTTTTTGAATTATGGGTTATTTACACACACATATTGGTATGGGTTGAGCACATATGTAGCCTCATGGTAACAACACGCTACTCTCAGGCACTACAGGACATGGGTTACACTCATTCAAGGTTTATTCTCTCTACTGTGTGTGTCTGGAAGGGGGGGATAACTGATTGACTGGGAAATAATAATGAGCTATCTCTATATTTGGTCCAACCTGGCTCCCTGTGGGAGATATCATTGACTATTAGGGACTATCAATTTTTTGTCAGTCTTAAGAGGTCTTGCTTCATGGTGATCTACACTGATCATTAATAATAACATAATTGCATGCCATCAAGTTGATTCTGATTCATGGTGACCCCTTCCAGGGTTTTCTAGGTAGAAATACCCAGAAGGGTTTTCTAGGTAGACTATACTCAGTTACCCCTTCTTCTGTGGGTACTCTGGGGCCATGGAGCTTGCCCAAGATCATCCAGGCTGGTTCTTCTTCCAGGAAAGGAATCAGGCTCCCAGCCAAGATACCTGAGTCATTGAGCTGTACAGCCAGCTAGATCCCAGGATTCCATAGGATGGAACCATGGCAGTTAAAGTGGCATCAAAGTACTGTAAATGTGCAATGAAAATACACTCTTAGAATCAAGAACCATTGAGTTGGAATAGTTCATCTTATTAGCCAATTCCCTTTGACAGAAATATTCTCCTTATTCAATACTGTTTGGCATTCAAGATCATTCAAATATTCCACTTATGGATTTTTTAAAAAAAGTCTTGCTAATCTAACCTCTCCTCACACGAGGATACTCATTACTCTGCTTGCATATTAACACTCATTTTTTCTTTTGTTTTTGTCTTTGTTTGTTTGTTTGTCGCTTCTATAATAAATTTCCAAAACACATTAGTGTTTGCAGCAAAACCAACAAAGAATCCTGTAGCACTTTATACATGAACAAGGTCTGTTTTGTAGTATAAACCTTCTGTTGCTGCTGATTGAGCTACAGTCCACAAAAGCATATGCCACATAAAGCATGTTAGTCTTTACGGCGCAAGACTGCTGGTTTTCCATAAATTAGTTTAATTGCTGACTCATTCATGGAAATTTGCTGACTTCACTGTCTCAATAAAATAATTCCTGCTGTCACCCATATATTTGGCAGAATAATTCTACCAGGCCACACATTCTTCCTTCTAGTACTGCGCTTCCACTGCATTCCCCATCCCTCCCACAGCCCCCCTGAACCCTAAAAACCTGCTTTGGAGGATTGGAAAAAACAACTGGAGTAGGCTTTTGGCAGTAAGGAGAGTTAGCATGCAAAGGGGAAAGGAATAAAGTCCCAATTCCTCTAGCATTGGATACAGAAGGACACTGTTGACTATGGAAATACATCACTGGATCTTGGGGCCTGTCATTAAAGGTCAGCGGTCAGCTCCCAGTCTGTTGTCTGAAACAACCGCTCAGTCACCTACATCTGAATCATTTGGATATGTTGCCCCATTTGCTGCGTGTTTAGCATTAAAATCTGCGCCAGCGACATGCTCTTTCTATCAGAGAGATCCTGTCAGTCTGGCTAGACATACCAACAGTACTGTAAATTTAACTAGGATTCTCTTAATGGTAAATAAAAAAAGATTACATGCATAAGGTGTTCTGCTGTAGCCCAGAGCTGTTAAAGCATATCCTAAGTCCCTCCACCAATATGTTTAGCAGTGCTTAACATCTTGTGTATGCTTATTCAGAAATAAGCCCCACTCTGTTCAGTAGCGGATGCTAAAAGAATTCTGTTTCAGCAGATGCTAAAAGAATTCCAAAATAGATATGGAACATAAAAGAATAATCTGTTGCTTCTAAGTTTGGTAATATTTTATATAACTGGGACAACTCTTCTATGTGCTTGGTTGCTTGAGATAAATTTCAAAATAAATTAAATCTGAGAATCCTTCTTTTCTCTTCTCCTTTAAAGCATCATAAATTTAACGTGAAGAATGGATATCAAGATGTTTCTCCTCTGGGGGGGAAAAGGTGAGGTCTACAGATTTAAGGATTCTAGTGCTTACAGAAGACTTGTTTCTAGTCATGAAATTAGTCTGAAATGTCAGGGTCAGAGGACACCACGCTGGTTTCCATATCTGCAGGGGATCAATACTGCAGCCAAGAGGAAGGTCAAGCTGAATGAACATTTCCTGCTACATTCAGTCTTTTATGATCACCGATTTTATGTTGGAATCTGGGACAGAAAATTATCCATCTTGTTCTACATTCTTTCCTGAGAACAGCTGGATTAAGTTGGCCTACCTACATTACTGCAGTGAAATACATTCCTATCCCTGTGCGTGCTGCTTTATTTGGTTTCTAAGGCAAAACAGAGAAGGAAGGAATTAAGCTGTGTACCATCAAGTTCTTTTCTGCCCTGATCACCAAGCTTTCTAGATTTTGTCAGACAATCAGTCACATAGATCAATCTGAACTATGGACTAGAAACCTGTGTGCTTTTAAAATGGAGGATTTGTTCCACCCTCTTTCTGCTACTTCATGCTGAAAGACCAGGTTTGCCAGAACTTACGTTTGAACTTCTCTTTGAGAAAAAATTAAATCATTTTAAAGAAATTCACTTATCTTCTAGAGCATTTCTTTATTTCTTTATTTAGAGTGCTAATGAATAGCTTCCAGCTGGAGTCTCCCATCACAGACATAAACCGAGCTTTCAGAAGGAATGAAAAAGAGCAGAACATCACTGATAAACACAATGCAAAGAGAGATAAGAGGACTGTTGTCTATCTCTGGTGAGAAAAATATCAATATAGCAGCAGTGCAGAACCCAGGACATTAAAGAAGAAATGCTCTGTCTTGAAGAGCCCAGAGTCACTGTCTCAGTGAAGGTGGGTTACATTTTGGATTTCCTATTTCTTGAAACAACAGCGGAAATTCTCAGCACAATGAGACATTTCCACTTAATGGTCATTTGCACAGAGGACCTGGGTAGGGACAGTCAGTAAATTCTGTGGATCTGGCTTCAACAGAATTGCACAAGTGTGCCCCACTGGTTTCCACTAACATCTGGAGGGTTTTGCTGCTTTGGCTAATTAGACATTCAGAAATTCCACCTGGAGCACTGATGCTTTGCCCAGAGCTTGGGAGAGTTCCTTCTCTGACTACAGCTCCCAGAATCCTCCAGCTCACATAGTCAGTGGCCTGGGAGTTGTAGTACAAAGAGATAATTTCCCAAGCTTTAGCTTTGGCATTTTCCCCCCAAATAACTCTCTTCCCTCACCCAGCAGACACACGACACATCCATCTGTGGAGCCTTCTCTGATACTGCGTTATTGCCATCAAGTTGCATAAAACTTATAATAACCCTAATACAATTGTCAAGGTAAGTGAGATGTTTAAGGAGTGGTTTTACAAACAATACTGAGTTTCTGTGGCCAAGAGGGGATTTGAACCCAGGTTTCCTAAGAAGCAGCCTGCCACTTTATGCACTAACCCCGCACTGGGTACCAACTGATGCAGTCTACTGCTATTTGGGAGGCAGAGCCCATCTACGAGTCCATCTCGTAGGTATTTACCATTTCTCAGACTAGATGGAACTGTACATTTTAATATATTCTTCTAGCGAGAGAAGGAAAAAACATTTTTCCCTAACAGAAAATAACACATGGTAGAGAAGAGATGCAGATTTATTTTATTCTCCTGAGGAGAATTTCAAGCCAAACACCAACATAATACAGAAAACTTTGCCAGGTCCTTGATATTTTATTTCTGTTTCCACATGATGCTTTCCATTGACTACAGGTGACCAACAAAATATTGTCAAAATACAGTCTATGAGAGTAAGCCAAATCTGACTCAGAATAAAGCCATTCCGAGACAGAGATGTGGAGAATGAGTGTGTGACAGAGTTCAGCACCTGAGGCACTTCCTATAATGATGTTTTTGTACAGGAACAGTGGTGTACATTTAATATCCATTCAGCTATTCTGTCTGCAGAGGCTCCACTACCTGCAGAGGGTACAACTCTGCTTAAACAAAAAGCTGAGTGCACACCCACCTTTCACTAAAGTGAATCAGGGTACTTATGTTTAGGACAGGTCCTTGCACCAGCCACAGTCATGTTGTAAACAATTTGGCTGGTGAAGTTTTTCACTTTGTCATTGTCAATGTTCTTTGAAAGCTGTGCAGGCTGAATATTTGTTTCTTGTAGAGCTGCTTGAGACATCTGTCCATCCGTATATGCGCATGTGTACTAAAACAGTATGTACGTGAATACGTGTTGTGGTTGTGTCAGGCTGGTGAACCTGTAGAAGAAGGAAGCCACTGCTGTTAGAAGGCATTCTAAATCTACTGGTGCTGTTAAAGCACTTCATTGGAATTAAGAATGTATGTTTTAGACTCCTCAGCCACCCTCAACCATTTTTTGGCCATGACCATACATACAATATGGAATATAGGTCAAATCATGATTGCATAAGTCAGATAACAAACCTTATAAGGTGATGTGTGAAGAATTGTTTCTAGCCTGTGGCCCCCTTCAAATATTTTAGAACACACCGACACATTCTGAGAAAAGCACCTTAATTTTAATATGCACAATTTGTAGCTTTAAAATAGACACCACATACTTGAACATTGCCTCCCATTTTCAGGATTATGTTGAGATACTAACAGGCTCTCCTGACAATGAGGTGAAAGGATCAGTGCATAGCCTGGAAAGTTATGTTTTAAAATTACTCTGGCAGAATCTGAGTTCTACAAACACCTCCAGTCAACTTTAGTTAGTTATTTTCTGAGAAGTGGTCTCAAGGCTATAAAAATTCATGGCAATTAAAATTTGTTAGTCTGTAAAGTACCACAAAACTCTCAATTGTTTTCTCTCTTTTTCTCAAAAGCAGCTAAGCTACTTTCTTCCAGTTAATTGAAAAACACATACATATTTGAAGGTTACAAGCTGCTGACCTGTAGCATAAAGTGCTCTTCTCATCTGCCTTGTTTTTACAATCATAATACAATGTAGATAAACCCTTGGTTATTGGGAAAGGGAAATAATTACAAGTAGCTGTTATTGCTAACTAGTTACTTCCATGTTTTGGGTAGCTCATTATGTGAAAGAGTTCTTTGCTGACCGTACTTCATTGTATGGAATTTGCCACTCAGGAGGCTCTCGGAGATAAAGCTGTTGGATGGAGGCCAGGGACAATATCAGAAGAGTTACCACACTCAGTTTGCTGAAAAAGAGAAAACATAGCATTGAAGTGGGGCAAAAGAGGGAGCAGATTTACATAAAACATGTATGCTATTTATATCTATAGTGGAAGATTTAGACATGATTTTTAATCACTAAAATAGGAATACGATACAGCTTACTCTTTCAGAGAAGTCAGTGACCTAGTGGCATGCGTGTCTGTTTAGTTTGCTGTCCAGATGCTGACAGATGTCCCTAGAGTTGGACTGGACAGCTCTTCCAGCAGAGGAACCCTTTAAATCAGTGGTTCCCAACCTGGCTTCCCGAGATGTTCTAGGACTACAACTCCCAGAAGCCTTCACCACTAGCTGTGCTGGCCAGGATTTCTGGGAGTTGTAGTCGAAGAACTTGTAGGGATTTGAGGTTGGGAACACTGCTTTAAATAGACTACTGTCCTGTATACAACTGGACATGTAGCCACCTACAGCAGCAGGGGTGCCATTTAAGAAAAGGAGGAGAGCAGAGTTGCTTGACTTCTTACCACCTTCCAAAGCAGCATGGTCTTCTTAACTCAGCTTAACATCATGCCATGAGCCATTTCACCCACTGATTTCTTCTGCACACTGATCCTCTAGAACACTGGTTCTTAACCTTGGGTTACTCAGGTGTTTTTGGACTGCAACTCCCAGAAGCCTTCACCACCAGCTGTGCTGGCTGGGGTTTCTGGGAGTTGCAGTTCAAAAACACCTGAGTAACAAAGGTTAAGAACCACTGCTCTAGAAGAAGTGAAACATGGTGAAAGCACTATTCAGTGGTCCACCCTGGGCGCCCAATAGCTCTGTTTCTATGCACTGAATATCTTACTGCTCTAAACAGTTAAGTAGGCCTATGAACCAGTTAAGCATGCCAAAAGCATACTTCATACTTAAAAAAGAGTTGTGGGTCCAACTTCCTGCACTGATACCAACAAAAATAATCACAGCCAAAGCATCACCCTTTCCCATAATTTGCTTTAAAAGTGGCCTTTTGATGAACGCCATCTCCCTCCTCTCCCTTGTATATCTTTCCGCTCCAAAATCTGATATTATGCCTCCAAGGAGCATCTGATCTGTGGGTTTTGTGCATCTCTGAAATGAGAGGCAAATGGATGGTTGGTTAATCTTGATTAAGAACAGTGATATCTCCTCACAGTGTTTTGATCTCTGCAAACTGTAAAAGAGGCAGACAGTGTTTATTGGAGCTGCATGGAAATTAGATGATGGGAGAAGGCGAAGAAAAGAACAGAGGGTTGTCACAGACTGGAAGAAGGAGCAAAGGGACACATAAATCACACCATGAGTGTTGCCTACAAACTTCACATAGGCCCCTCAAGCATCCAGAGCAGGAACACAGCATATGTAACCCTCCAAATGTTGAACTACAACTCCCATCAGCACCAGCTATACTGGCTGGGGGTGATGAGAGTTCTGAGCAGATAAGGTTTGGGAAGTTTGTGTTTTATCTAAGAAGAAGGAAAGCTTTGTTACATATTAAAGGTGCAGA
This sequence comes from Intellagama lesueurii, assembly GCA_037013535.1. Lineage (NCBI taxonomy): Eukaryota > Metazoa > Chordata > Lepidosauria > Squamata > Agamidae > Intellagama > Intellagama lesueurii. The sequence goes on from JBAJHW010000002.1 coordinate 184,483,360, forward strand.
AAGAATTGTTATAATACATTAAAAAATTGTGCCAAGGCAATAACGATCACAGGGTTTCTTCCCTGGGCATGACTTAATTTTAAAAAACACATGCAAGTATTTCTGAGTAACCAATTCAGCCAGTGAACCTAGATGCCAAGTCGGAATGGACAGAGATGGGCACCCAAGAAGTTACCCTTTAACTTTGTGAACCATCCAAGACCACTTTTATGATTCCTTTTTCTCTGTGTAGAAAAAATTCGTAAGCCTTTTGCGGAATGTATTTAAATACATTTTAGCCAGGACTCAGAAGGCCTATGGCAGGGAAAATGCTTCATCTACTTGCAGATTTTCTTTTGCGCAAGAGTTGTATGCATTTGCCAGCCCGTCAGATGCTTTCAGTAGCATCCCATACTCTTGTGTTTGACAACCAGTGTCAACACTAAGAAATCACATGCTGAGCTATGTTGTCTGTTATCATGTATTGCTTGGAGAGGATGGGACTTGGGCACTAGCTGTGAGTAAAATGAAGATTTAAAACAAGAAATATGTCTGCATTCCAAAGCATGAACATTTACCTTTAGAAAGTAATAAGTTGCAGTTAGTAGCTGGTTTGTTCCTTCTGCTTATAATGACCCATTGTGTGAGGATATGAAAAGTTTGCAAGTGTGCACAAGAAAGCCCTCAGTTACACTTTTTTGCCCAAGTTCAGAAACCATCCAACCACCAGGGCAGAAGGTGCAAACAGGATTCTGCCCTGTTTCTCAAAAGTAGCTTCCATGTCACATTTCCATTAGTAAAACCAACACAAATCACAGCTGCACGTCCACAGCAGGAAACAGCACTTGAACCATGTGAGTCAATAGGCTATGATGAGAACCAGGAAAGGAAGAGCACAAATCTTACCAATAGACCACCTATTGTTATTTTCTAGTGAAAGAAACACATTCTTCTCACAATGGGGATAAAGAACCTGTTGCCCTCTCAGTTTTGGTCAATTACAATTCCTGTTGGCCCTAGCCAACTAAGGCAGTGATCAGAGATAAAAGGAGACAGGTTCTGGGGGTTATGGTCTAACAACATCTGGAGGGTCACTTCTTTACCCTATACATATTCTGCTAACAACACTAGCAGCAAAAATCTGTCTTGCAGTTTCTTTAGCATCTCTTCTTTAATACGTATCTCTTTGTCTTTGTTGCTCCATGAAAGCATTCAGCCGCTGTTCATAATAAATAGCACCACTGAAAATCCTGATCAAAATAGTAATTATTTTCAGAAATGTGCCACAGGCAAATTCATCCTTTACGCCATGGACATGGAAACATATCCCAATGTCTCCATCAATCTGTCGAAAAACAACAACTGTACCTGTGAGACCTGCTAGGTTTATTACTAAAAGAAGCCCAACTTCCTTTCAGTGCAACATGTTCCTCACAGCCCCAATGCTATATTCTAGCAGCAACATGCAAGTGCATATTAAAGACTTAACCATGTCTTTATTTAAGTAGTAGTCCTAAGTGGACTTATTTAAGTAGTAGTCCTAAGTAGTAGTCCTCTTGAGAGTCCCCTGGACTGCAAAGAGAACAAACCTATCCATTCTGAAGGAAATCAACCCTGAGTGCTCACTGGAAGGACAGATCCTGAAGCTGAGGCTCCAATACTTTGGCCATCTCATGACAAGAGAAGACTTCCTGGAAAAGACCCTGATGTTGGGAAAGTGTGAAGGCAAAAGGAGAAGGGGACGACAGAGGACGAGATGGTTGGACAGTGTCATCGAAGCTACCAACATGAATTTGACCCAACTCCAGGAGGCAGTGGAAGACAGGAGGGCCTGGCGTGCTCTGGTCCATGGGGTCACGAAGAGTCGGACACGACTTAACGACTAAACAACAACAACATGATGGGCAGTTCAACTAGCCCTTTACAATAGGTTCAGTCTTTTTCCCTCCAGTGTGCATACTTCTAGGGGAAGGACCATGCAAGTCACCCCAGTTTCATTGTTGTGGTTTTGGTACAAATAATATTGTTTTGCAAACATTGCCCATGAGAATCTAAATCCAGCTTTTTTTCCCATCTGTGGGACAGTGATCTTGACATGATCTTGACTTTTATGCCATTATAATCTGGGTAATCTAATGTATAAATGCTTCCCATTTCTGTTAGTTACTTTTGTACTGTCAGGTCGGAACTGACTTACAGTGACCCTATTAGGGCTTTCAAGGTAAGTGAGATATTTAAGGAGTGGTTTTATCAGTTCCACATCCCCAGTGAGTTTCCGTGGCTGATTGGGGATTCTAACCCAGGCCTCTTGAGTCCTAGTCCGTCACGCTATCCACTACACCACACTACTTGTAAGTGTCCCTGGGTGGCCATGAGCCACCAACCTTTCAATTAACAGCCAAATGCTGGGCTACCTACTTTAAATCTAATTTAACAGGTTAAACGTTTTAAGTTTTAAACATTATTCCCCTGATTTCTAATGTCTAGTATTTAACTAATGAATTTTTAAACCTAACATTCTAAGTTTGAATTGATTCAAAGTCAGCTGACTGGGCATCAGAGAAGTAACAGCCAAACTAAAGACTTCCCTTGGATTAGCCTGTTTTGTCCACCCCCACTGGGACATCCTTAGAGATGCAAATGCGGACAGTCCAACTTGCAAAGGAGACCCATGTTTACCTTCCAATGGCCAATCAGCAAAACAGGCACTGAGGTGAAGGGAAATGCATGGTATGACAAACAGACATCCTTCACTCCTGATTGATTCTGAGAGGTGTCGTCCAAAAGAACATGAAGTTCTTCAAACTCTGAGGGCTACTTGCTCTGGCTTGCTTTTTATCCTGAACAAATATCAATGGAAGTTAGTAATGAGTGAAAAATATTTGGTGAAGAACCTCAGAAGATAAGCATATTAAAAAGTGAGCCAACTTTGTGATCGCTGACTCGGCATGCACTCAGCATGGCGAGTGATTCAGCCCCATTTATTCTCCAGCATCCCATAGTATCATGCCGATTCTATCACTGTACAGTCTTATATGGGATCTGGTGGTGGTGAGAGGCGAACAAATCCTACAATACTATATGCTGTGGGAGCCCAAGTCTTGTGCAGGGCAGAATTAATAGGAGCTGTCACGCCAGGTCACACCAATGGTCAATGTAAGCAAATACCCTCTGGCCTGATTTCAAGGAGCATTCTGGGTTCTGAGGCAGAGGCCTTCTCGGGGCCAAACTAGATGTGACGTTCAATTTGTCACCGGGAATCACATCAAATTAACAGCAAGCCAGGAAAAAGTTTTTTTTTCCACTAGGGCCACAATGTTCAAGGAGGGGAAGTTTTAATCCTTTGCTCCCCCACAGCAGTTCAGTGACAAAGTGACATACAGGTACACCAGGCTGCTTATTAGCTCCTGGAGAGAAGCCACCATTAGCACCAGTGGAAATTTCCTTCCCAAGACTAATAGCAGTGTTTGGGGGGGGGGGGAGGAGCACACTATATGTTCTTCACAGAGACAGTAGGGAAGACGAAAGGATTGCACACCTTGTCTTTTCATACTGCAGTTTCAGTGATAACCTGCCTCATTCCCACTCAGGATGATTCCTATTTGTTATTGTTTCTCACACCTCTCCAACTAATTTTTATCAAGGAGACCAATGGAAATTATCTATAAACAGTACCTGATATAAGGCCATAGTAACAAAAATCATTATTTAAAAAGAGTTTAAGGAAGGAAGGAAAGGAAGAAATTTAACTGACTTGATTGCAAGTGACATGCTGAGTACGATGTCTTGTTTGATCCTCAGGCCGACTGGCTTGACTCTTGTAGCCACAAATGCCAAGACTTGAGCTTGGGAACTTTACAGCCATGATTCTCTGCCACTAGGCTTGGGCCCCTTTGAAGACTGAACAGCACAAAGGTCAGCTACCGTTGCAACCAGCAGCACCTGCAATCTGCACCTTTAGTAACCAACACAATGACAAGACTCACCAGCAAGGAACAACGAGACAGCAGGGGCAGCAGATAACTATGATTCTGGAGTCCCTAAATTTTATTTACCTGGCATCCTCTCAGCATCACTTCTTAGCATCTCTCCAACTCAAGTAACCAGAAGAGGGATTTGAGAATAGATGTCAGGCTTGTGTATCCCTTTTGACTCTCTGACCTCAACTACCTCCTGCACCTATTGTGAGACCGGTATTTTCAGAGTCCAACTATCAGTCCTTTTCATTTTAACTTCCTTTTGTGTTTCTAAGGAACAGACATGTTTTCTCTCTGCCATGTACTCTCTTGCATCACATGTCTATCTAGTTAGAATTAGGATTTATGCTTTACTGCTTTTACCTTATACAGAGCAAGAAATGCTGGATATGTAAGCTGGATTCTGAAAAGGAAGAGGCACTTGAGATCACATTGCAAATATCAGCTGGCTACTAGAGTGCACCAAATAATTTCAGAAGACCAGTCTATGCTTTATAGACTGCACCAAAGCCTTTGACTGTGTGTAGATCATGAAAAGCCATGGATTGTTCTGAAAGAAATGGGTGTGCTTTATGTGCTTGATTGTCCTGATGGACAGAATATGAAGAGACATAGGGAAAGGTGTCAGACAAGGGTGCATTTTATCCCCTTATCTGTTCAGTCTGGATGCAGAACTTATCATACAGAAAGACAGACATATTCAGATGAAGGAGGACTGAAAATCGATAGAAGAAATATCAGTAATTTCAGATATGCATCTTACTGGCAGAAAGCAGCAATGACTTGAAATGACTTTTAGGGAAAGTGAAAGAAGAAAGTGCCAAAGCAGGACTGCACTTTTATATGAAGACAAAAATCATGACTACAGAAGAACTACACAAACTTAACAATGAAGAAATTGAAATAGTGAAAGATTGTGTCTACCTGGGTTCAATCATCAATCTAAAGACAAACTGCAACCAAGAAATCAGAAGAAGACTGAGACACAGAAGGGCATCAATGGAGGAATTAGAAAAGATAATCAAGTGTAAGAATTTGTCAGTGGAGACCAGGTATTGTATTCCCAATCACCATGAATGGGTGTGAAAGCTGGACAGTAAAGGAAGGTGACAGGGAAAAAATTAATTCATTTGAAATACGGTGCTGAAGGAGAGCTTTGTGAATACCCAGAAAGATGAAGAAGTGAGTCCTAGAGCCAATCAGGCCTCAACTGTCTCTGGAGGCAAAAACTGATGAAGTTGAGGCTATCCTACTTTGGGGACATAATGGGAAGGCAAGATTCTCTGGAAAAGACAATAATGCTAGGAAAAGCTGAAGGCAGTAGGAAAAGAGGAAGACCAAATATGAGATAGATTGACTCCCGAAAGGAATTATTTTAAATTATTATTTAAAATATTTATACCCTGCCTTTCTCCTCAGGAGGGCCTAAGGTGGTTCACAATATTAAAAACAAACAATATGAAAACTGGAAGGGGAAGGGGAAAAAAACAAACAAAACAAAATGAACATGTGGCCCTTTAGACATGTGGACAACAATTCCCATAATTTCTCACCAGTGGGTGCATGTCTATGGGTGATGAGTTTACAAGAGCTGAGCAGGGCTGTCGAAGACAGAGCATTTTGGAGATCACTCATTCATAGGGTTGCCATAAGTCAGAGGTGACTTGACAGCAATTAACAACAACATCTTGAACATAACTTTCTCAATAAAAGTTTAGTCATTTGATTTTAACTGCTTCTTCTGCCTTTATGGTGCATCTGCAGTAGGACAGAGCACCCATTCATCTGCGCTGAGCCTACTCTGCAACTGAGAGAGAAATTTTAATATTTTCCCCTCTCTCACATGTTGTAAACACTCACAACAAAATATACACATAATAAATTTATTGGAGGTAACAGAAGCCGCAGCCATTTCTCCGTTAGGAAAATTTTTTTGGTAGGAAACTTGCTTCATCTGTTACCACAGTGTGAAGTATGACTATGCAAAACATGTGTCCATGCATGTGTGTATCTGTGTTATCCACTCTCTTTCATTGGATGTGTTTCACCAGCAGCCCAGCTCTTTCTCCTAAGTCTCAGCTGTATTCACACTTTGTTCGAGACCTGACACAGCGCCTACTCAAGGCACAACCTCCAGACACACTTTAATTTTTAATGCTTCAATAAAATTGCGATTACAAATACCCCAATTCAGCATGAAAGTAGGAAGTATTAATTTCTTTGGTTTTAATTATTCAGGAGAACTTGGCTGTGCACAAGGATAGATTTGATATAGATTTTACATCCGCCTCACCACTGCAGAAGGATTTGTTCAAAGGATTTGAGGGGAAATGCTGGCTCCCCCCCCCCCGAAGGCAAACATGTGCCCCCTCCCATGAGCTCAGCCCTTGCAGCTGCCTGCTGGAGACAGCCACCATTGGTCTTACCATTGACAGCACAGATGAAGCAGTCATCGGTCTTCCTCACAATGGGCCACCATTTAAAGTAATAGACTTGGTTTTTCCTATCATTACCACCATTACATTGGTGGGTTTTATTTATTGCTTACATATAGTCCAGTCTTCAAGTCTCTTGTCAGCACTGCAAACCATAATGTATTAAAAACACTATAAAATTGGCAGGACAATTCTACCAGTGGAGGCTGGGCACCCTAGGGAATAGCATTTTTATTTTCTCCTGTTCCTTTTTCTTCCTTTCATTCTTTAGTAGTTTCTCTTCCATGCATGCCAAGTGGGAAGGAAATGAAAAGCTATATCCAACAGTTAGACCCAAATAGAGTAGGTGATTTGAATCAATAGGACTTCCTTAACCGTTTATGTAACCAGTTCCAGTCATTCAGTGGGTTTACACTAGCTTATACTAAGATTTCCACTGCCTTGCAAAGAGAATTTTTGAGGCTGTCTCTTTTCAGATGTGGGGGAAGGAGAAGAATCTACAAAGTCACCTGGTTCCTAAGCAAGCCATGAAACCACTGATGAACGTGTGTGCAAGTGGTAGAAAGTAAAGCTTGATAGCATAATTGGATCAGAAGCATCAATGTTCTTGCTGCTATTAGTTACTATAGCATTAAACAGACATTCACGCAGCAATAGCTGGTTTGCAAGAAGTGAAGAGGAGATTTACAATAATATTACAGGTTCTAATTACAAGAAAATGATTTAATAACTGGTTGAGTGACAAGAAAGAAAAGGGCCATAGTTGTTCCTTAAATGCCTTGTAGAAATGCTTGGTTGATTAGGGTTTTGTTTTCTTTGAGTGGCTTCATTTGCAATGGAAATGAAATTATCACACATTTAATTTGCAGTGCTTGCGTTTCTGATTAACTTTGGAAACTGTCCTCCTTTTTGGATTTAATGCACCAAGCTCTTGGGCCCTCCATTTGGGGGGCCTGTCATTTTCTCCACAGTATGCTACAGAGGTATGGAAGCTGCATCTAGAAGCCATGCTGCCTGCTCCACTGATATTGGACTTTTCACAGAGGGAAGAACATAGTGCACTTCACACAGTGTGAATGTCACCTTAAAATATGCAGATGTATTTCCTGCACACACCTGAAACTTCCTTGACATACTTTTCCCATCAACAAAGACAGGCATTTTATAACTTCTCTGAGCAATTCAACCTCAGTTCCTCTCTTCTTACTATTTGGGTATGTTTCTTAACAGTTATTGTAGGATAGCTAGGGATGTGCATTCACTTCAGAGGAAAATGTCAGAGCATTCCACTGACCACAGAAATCCCCAAAGGGGAGATATGTACCCCAGAGGAGGAGGAAGAACTCCAAGCCCATGAACCCCTGGGAGCTGAGGGTCAAGTGGGAGAAGAAGAACTACCAGGAGGCAAAGACTGGTGAGACACTCAGGAAGAGTGGTTGGGCAACTACTGGGCAGAGGAATCCCGAGAAGAGGAGTGACTGGGATTGCATATATGAAGAGATATCTGGATCCAGTTGTGAGTTCCCAAGGGAATGGCCACTAAATATGAGTATAGGCCACCTCCACAGTCCTCTTCTTGGGAAGAAAGAGGAAGAAGAGAAAGAATAGAAAAGAAGGTGACCCAATACCCTCCCAAAGTGGATGCTGACAGAGAAAGAGACAGCACAACTGCCAGTGTCAAGAGGTCAGCAGATGGAAAACATCTGAGGAAGAACTCCAACAAATGTGCCCTCAGTGTGGGCACACGGCCCCCCACTACAGGTGTGTGTGGTGCGTGTAGAAGGAAGACACCTTGGGAACTGGACGGTGCCAGGCGACCAGCCAGGGGATTCCATGAAGGGAACTGAGCCCCTCTGAATGACTGTGACCCTTCTGGTGAAGAACACCAAAGAACTAAAGATTGTTGGAGGGAATGTGGGATGACTGAATGGAACTCAGGACTCTGAATGTAGTAAGTTGTTACCTATTACCCCTATCCTAGTTTCAATAAACCCTGTGAGTTTCATCCTCACCCTCTTGATTAAATATACATGAATAATATATATTAGCATCCTATGATAAATCCAAATTTAAAATGTGGATTTATTTTCTTAACTCCCTCCCTCCCCCCTTTTTATGGTAGGCAGTTTAAAAGTCTATGACTCCATGCTATGCAGTAGATCTAAGAATACATACTGTACAATGTGCATTTCAAAGGCAATTTTAAGTTCTAATCATCATTGTCATTGTTGTCATCATCATTATCATCATCATCTTAGAGCTGCGGAGCTGGAAGGGACCCTTTGGATCATCAAGTCCAGCCCCTGTTAGTGAGGAACAATGGGGAATCGAACTCCCAATCATTGGCTCCACAGCCAGATTCCAAAACGACTGAGCTATCCAGCAGCTCTCTTCACTTCATTCTTCATTTTAAAGAAGTTGCTGTAGATGCATCTCCTAACGTTTACTTCATACTTATGATCCCACTGTTCATTTAATTAAATTTCAAGGTACATGTATTTATCCCCTTCACTGATTGCTGCCTTGTCGTGGCGAAGGGGCTTGAGTAATTCAGAGAAGCTATGGGCTATGCCGTGCAGGGAAACCCAAGACGGACAGGTCATAGTGGAGACTTCTGACTAAACGCGATCCACCTGGAGCAGGAACTGGCAAGCCACTCCAGTATCTTTGCCAAGAAAACCCCATTAACAGAAACAAAAGGCTAAAAGATATGACGCTGGAAGATGAGCCCCTCAGGTCGGAAGGCATCCAACATGCTACTGAAGAAGAGCGGAGGACAAGGACAAGTAGCTCCAGAGCTAATGAAGTGGTTGGGCCAAAGCCGAAAGGACGCTCAGCTGTGGACACGCCTGGAAGTGAAAGGAAAGTCCGATGCTGCAAAGAAAAATACTGCATAGGAACCTGGAATGTAAGATCTATGAACCTTGGTAAGCTGGATGTGGTCAAACAGGAGATGGCAAGAATAAACATTGACATCCTGGGCGTCAGTGAACTAAAATGGACGGGAATGGGCGAATTCAATTCAGATGATTATCATATCTACTATTGTGGGCAAGAATCCTGTAGAAAAAATGGAGTAGCCCTCATAGTCAACAAATTTATTTATTTATTTATTTATTTATTTGATTTATATCCCGCCCATCTGGTATATTCTACCACTCTACCACAAAAGAGTGGGAAAACCTGTACTGGGATACAATCTCAAAAATGATAGAATGATTTCAATACGAATCCAAGGCAGACCTTTCAACATCACAGTAATCCAGGTTTATGCACCAACCACCGATGCTGAAGAGGCTGAAATGGACCAATTCTATGAAGACTTACAACACCTTCTAGAACTGTCACCAAAGAAAGATGTTCTTCTCATTATAGGGGATTGGAATGCTAAAGTAGGGAGTCAAGAGATAAAAGGAACAACAGGTAAGTTTGGCCTTGGAGTTCAAAACGAATAGAGTTTTGTCAAGAGAACAAGCTGGCCATCACAAACACTCTTTTCCAACAACACAAGAGGCGACTCTACACATGGACATCACCAGATGGGCAATACCGAAATCAGATTGATTATGTTCTCTGCAGCCAAAGATGGAGAAGCTCTATACAGTCAGCAAAAACAAGACCTGGAGCTGATTGTGGCTCTGATCATCAGCTTCTTATAGCAAAACTCAAGCTTAAACTGAAGAAAGTAGGAAAACCCACTGGGCTAGTCAGGTATAATCTAAACCAAATCCCTTATGAATACACAGTGGAAGTGAAGAACAGATTTAAGGAACTAGATTTGGTGGACAGAGTGCCTGAAGAACTATGGATGGAGGCTCATAACATTGTACAGGAGGCAGCAAAAAAAAAAAAAAAAACCATCCCAAAGAAAAGGAAATGCAAGAAAGCAAAGTGGCTGTCCAACGATGCCTTACAAATAGCAGAGAAGAGAAGGGAAACAAAATGCAAGAGAGATAGGGAAAGTTACAGAAAATTGAATGCAGACTTCCAAAGAATAGCAAGGAGAGACAAGAGAGCCTTCTTAAATGAACAGTGCAAAGAAATAGAGGAAAATAATAGAAAGGGAAAAACCAGAGATCTGTTCAAAAAAATTGGAGCTATTAAAGGAACATTTTGTGCAAAGATGGACATGATAAAGGACAAAAATAGTAGGGACCTAACAGAAGCAGAAGACATCAAGAAGAGGTAGGAAGAATACACAGAGGAATTATACCAGAAAGATCTGGATGTCCCGGACAACCCAGATAGTGTGGTTGCTGACCTTGAGCCAGACATCCTGGAGAGCGAAGTCAAGTGGGCCTTAGAAAGCATGGCTAACAACAAGGCCAGTGGAGGTGATGGCATTCCAGTTGAACTATTAAAAGTCTTAAAAGATGATGCTGTTAAGGTGCTACACTCAATATGCCAGCAAGTTTGGAAAACTCAGCAGTGGCCAGAGGATTGGAAAAGATCAGTCTACATCCCAATCCCAAAGAAGGGCAGTGCCAAAGAATGCTCCAACTACCATACAATTGCACTCATTTCACATGCTAGCAAGGTTATGCTCAAAATCCTACAAGGTAGGCTTCAGCAGTATGTGGACCGAGAACTCCCAGAAGTACAAGCTGGATTTCGAAGGGGCAGAGGAACTAGAGACCAAATTGCTAACATGCGCTGGATTATGGAGAAAGCCAGAGAGTTCCAGAAAAACATCTCCTTCTGCTTCATTGACTACGCAAAAGCCTTTGACTGTGTGGACCACAGCAAACTATGGCAAGTCCTTAAAGAAATGGGAGTGCCTGACCACCTTATCTATCTCCTGAGAAATCTATACGTGGGACAGGAAGCAACAGTTAGAACTGGATATGGAACAACTGTTTGGTTCAAAATTGGGAAAGGAGTACGACAAGGCTGTATATTGTCCCCCTGCTTATTTAACTTATATGCAGAATACATCATGTGAAAGGCTGGACTGGATGAATCCCAAGACGGAATTAAGATTGCTGGAAGAAATATCAACAACCTCAGATATGCAGATGATACCACTCTGATGGCAGAAAGTGAGGAGGAATTAAAGAACCTGTTAATGAGGGTGAAAGAGGAGAGCGCAAAAAATGGTCTGAAGCTCAACATCAAAAAAACTAAGATCATGGCCACTGGTCCCATCACCTCCTGGCAAATAGAAGGGGAAGATATGGAGGCAGTGACAGAGTTTACTTTCTTGGGTTCCATGATCACTGCAGATGGTGACAGCAGCCACGAAATTAAAAGACGCCTGCTTCTTGGGAGGAAAGCGATGACAAACCTAGACAGCATCTTAAAAAGCAGAGACATCACCTTGCCGACAAAGGTCCGCATAGTCAAAGCTATGGTTTTTCCAGTAGCGATGTACGGAAGTGAGAGCTGGACCATAAAGAAGGCTGACCGCCGAAGTATTGATGCTTTTGAATTGTGGTGCTGGAGGAGACTCTTGAGAGTCCCCTGGACTGCAAGGAGATCAAACCTATCCATTCTGAAGGAAATCAACCCTGAGTGCTCACTGGAAGGACAGATCCTGAAGCTAAGGCTCCAATACTTTGGCCATCTCATGAGAAGAGAAGACTCCCTGGAAAAGACCCTGATGTTGGGAAAGTGTGAAGGCAAGAGGAGAAGGGGACGACAGAGGATGAGATGGTTGGACAGTGTCATCGATGCGACCAACATGAATTTGACCCAACTCCGGGAGGCAGTGGAAGACAGGAGGGCCTGGCGTGCTTTGGTCCATGGGGTCACGAAGTCGGACACGAATTAACGACTGAACAACAACATGTATTTGTCAACATGCTCCACATTTTTATTCTGGATCTTCAACTACATTTTATTGGGTTGCTTGCTTTTTAACTGATTATCATGAACCATTACCATGAACCATGATTACCATAATAGTCAGTAGGAATTATCTCCTTTTCTTTAAATCTGAGTTTCAGCTTAACTTCACACAAATTCTAGCAAAATTAAAACATAAAAGTGACATACTTCTTTCAGAGCAGATAAGATCCCATTTGAATTTATCTTCTCATTCTAAATTTACTACTTAAACCCAAATATGTAGATGTCTCTTAGATACAGATCTTGACTTAGATATAATATTGTTATCGCTTATTCCTTATACATTATTTATTATCCATTTATCATGTGTTCTATTCACTGGCATTAGCTTTACCTTAGCCATGATCCCGGAATTTCTTTGACCTGGAGTTATAAAGTAGTAAAACTTTACAATCCAGCACTCTTCCAACAACCTTTAACATCAAACACCTAGTCTTATAACTCTTTGTTTCTGAAATAATGTTTGCCTTTTGGCATGGGCATCAACCCCACCTTCTTATATATCAACCAAACTGCCTTGCCAATTAACTCTGGATATTAGTTATGCAGCAGTATCTGTGGACCAGCTTCAGTCTTTGTCTGCTTTCCTTTGATACAATTACCTGGTTTAATGGTTTACAAGCCCAGCAGCACCCCATAACTAGGGTGGAGTAAGGGGGAACGTTGCCCCCAAGTCCCAAAACTTATAAGGGCACTGACATCTAGAGGTGACTCGAATGATGAATGTTGAGAAAATAAAAGGCAACACCTCCTGACCCTTTGCGTTTTATTTTAGTTTAGCTTGGCTTTATTTTATTTCATACCCTCAGCATGCATTTTGTAGGAGTCAAGGTCCATTGTCCTAGGTCCCAAATTCTCTTAACTCCGGGTTCTTACGTATGAATTATTATGCATATTCAGTTGTTTTTTATTGACTTTTAAAAATGTAAAATATTGGTTTAAGAGAGGTGAACTAGCACATTGCCTGACTTCAGTGAGACACAGAAGGAGGAGAAGGAGAAACATCTGTAGATTCGCACAGCGCTTTCAGCTGTTCAAAGCTCTTTGCTTACGCTATTTAGTTGTATCCTCTATAAGAAGGCTGAACCCTATTGATCCGTACTGTGGATGTGGGGACTGAGGCTAAGAGACACAAGCTCACCTGTTGGTGGCACAGGTGACATTTGAACTGGATGCTTATGCCTTCTTTTTCATAACTCTGGCTCTTAAAAACTTCTTACTTTTGAAGAAGTGACTGTTAACCCTAAAGGAACTTTAGCTCTGACCAATGCTGCCACCCTAATCATCTGCACCAGGTGGAAGTAAGAGCATGGCTACATTAGCAGCTGTGGACTACTTTGGAACAGTCAGGCTTGATTAGATCATTCTAATCAAGCTTGACAGTTCCAAAGGCTATATTGGCTTAATAAGTGAGTCACTTCCAGATATTGGCAAATTAATCACTTCCCTTGCTTGGCCGAGGGCATGGGAAGTGAAAAAAATATGTGAGATGGAAAGGAGGGCAAGGACAGGAGGAGGGAGCAAGAAATTTTGACGGAGCCAAGTAAGGCCCATTGATCTAGTGCAAGAGGGCAAGACAGGTGTTCAGTGTTGCATGTACATGTGTGATCACAAATATATACATACACATACGGAATTTACCTGCTCCTTCACCCCATTTCCTCCCCAAAAGCTTTAAAACGAGGCACACCACCTGGCTATAAACTTCACATGTCCTTGTAACATGGACATACACAAACACACACTTGTATGTGTGCACACCCATCCACACATGTGTGTAAGTGCAAAAAGTGGAGTGGGGGAGGAGAGAAGAGAGAGATCTGTTCAATCTGTTCATTCCTCCCTCGCCCTTTGTGTGTAAAAAAAAGCACACCCACAGTCTCACATTGGAGCGATCTAAGCGATCACTCAGCAAGAAACCATGCTTGTTTGGACCAATCCTAATCCTTCCAAATAAACAGTTGGTGCCAATCTTAGACCAATCTGGGATGGACTAATTGCCATTAGGGATGGTTTGGAACACTTTTACAAGAATATTGTGTCGCTGACATATTTTTAGAGCTCTCCAAACCATTCCAGCAAGAGGTTACAGAGCAGGCTAAATTCCTGTGTAGCTGACTTCTAAGTGCCACTGAACTCCGTGGAGCTTAGTTCTGACCTGAGTAACAAATGATACGCTAGATGCTTATGCATCATTATGCTTTCAGTATACGATTGACAAATTGTGTGCACTGTGCTGACATAGCTAAATGCATAAGACTGCACAGTTTGAGAAGAAGAGACTGATTTCCAAGTAAACATGTATAGAATCAGGCTGCATGTGCTGGAAAAATACATTAACGGATCAGGACTCAGGAGCAAATGTCGCTTGCCTTTCCTACTTCAAGGGTCCCTGCTCCAACTGATTCATTCCATCCACCATGGTGTGTGCTGCAAAGGAGTCTGGGCCAAATGGTGCAGAGCTTGGAGGATTACATTTGAAAAGGAATTATTGCGTTGCTCATTACCGCTTGTCAGCTAGGTTGCTGTCAGGCCTTCCAAGAGCTCAGATGAGGCCCGGGGCCATTTCTCATGGTGAGCCCGCCTCATTGTTTGGGAAGATGGGTAAAACATATTTTAATGTAAGGAATGTATGTTTTTAAATTTGTAGATTGCACTACAGTCCTGCACTGTTGGCTGAGGTGAGCCTCCTCGTGGGCCTGCTTGCCTCCCCTCTCCCCAGCGGGACTTGACTGTTCTCATTATCAGTGCTCCCACTGTTAAAGTTATTTATTCTGTCATGCATTATTAATGTTCATAATCCCAGTTTATCAATGTGGGATGTTGTGATTCTGTATCCACAATTCAAAAGAGCAGGAAATGGCCCAACATTGCTACCCAATATCGGTCCCACATTGCCAGCAGGTAAAAGGATGCCAAGCTTTACATAGCAAATGGCAGCCTAAATGTTCACAACAATGGCAGCAGCCGAGATGGTCTATAGCAGTAGTTCCCAGCCTTGGGAAACTCATGTGTTGATGGACTGCAACTTCCAGAAATCCTGGCCAGTAGAGCTAGTGGTGAAGGCTTCTGGGAGTTTTAGTCCAAGAACACCTGGGGACCCAAGGTTGGGAACCATTGCTGTAGACCATCTTGACTGCTGCCATTGGTGTTGTCAATGCTCAGGCTGCCCTTTCCTATGCAAATGTAAATTGCATAGCAAACTGAGGCTTTGTAAACTCTGGTAAACTGAGGCTATCTTACTATGCAAAACTAACCAGAAAAGACAATATTGCTGGGAAAGGGGGGTGGCAGTAGGAAGAGAGGAAGACCTAACATGAGACAGATTGTCTTAATAAAGGAAGACACAGTTGTTAGTTTGCAAGACCTGAGCAGAACTTATTGGAAAAGACAATACTGTTACAGGGGAGGGGGACAGTAGGAAGAGGAAACAACCGGACATAAGATGTTATTGGTTTGCAAGATCTGAGCAGAGCTGTTAATGATATGACATTTTGGAGGTCATTAACTCATATAATCACCACACATTAGAAGTTATTTGATGGCACATAAGATCCTCAAAGGTTTTTTTTTCTCAATTACAAAACAATTCTTTAGTGACAAGAGAGGTGGAATGGTTGGAACCATGACAGGATATAGTCACCAACGCTTTGCTAAGTAAGTAATACTATCTCCAGCCACAAAGCAAAAAAGCAGTAATTTCACAGTTTGAACAATTGAGCTTCTGAATATTTTTTTCTCTATTCTTTTAAAATATATATATTAAATAAATATTTAGAACCAGACACATAATCCCTTTCCCAGCCCCAATACCTGTTTGGTGAGGAAGGAGTTAAAAGACTTATTGAGTCCTGACTGACAGGGTTCAGATTGCCCCAGACCTGGAGCTGATTTCCCTCTTCAAAGATATTGTCAGGAGCCTAATCTTAGAAATCCTGAGATAATTTTTATTGAAAGCACTTAGGGATGGGACAAATACAACTGTTGTGTTCTTTTGCAATGCTGAATATGCCTTTAAAAATTGTATGCTAGTTCCCTGGAGATACAAAGGGCAAAATGTCCCTTTCTGGAGGAGTATCACTCTATTACTTCCTTTAAAGTAAGCTTGTTTTTTTTTATTCATTAAAGAAAATCTGTATTTTGACTCTGTTTCTATGACCCTTCATTGCCCTACAGTCGTCCCCCCCATAAAACTGCAACATTGTATCTACTTTGGTATACTCTCGCTGGTAAGCCTGTTCCAGCAAGAGTATAACAAAGTCAATTTTTCCCTTTTGAAAGGCCTGTATTGAGCATTAATATTTTACCCCATGCAGCCTGAATTCTTTCCAATAAAAAAAGCATGTGGGGCCAACCATTCTCTTTCAAGATAAGCAAGATAGGTATTTTCAATTTTTAAAAGCTATTTTAGATCTGGGGACAGTTGGGGTCACTTGTTTCTGCATGGGGAGAACATTTGCTTTTTTAAAAAATCATAACTCAAAAACCCTTTGCCCAAACATCCCCAAATTTGGCACAGAACAAGAGCAGACTGTCTACTATACCTCTGCCAAATTTAGTGCTAATCTGACATCCAGTTTCACGCCAGAGGGCTGCCTTCATTTTAAGAATTGCCTTGTAGAATGTTGATTTGCTCTGCTGCACAATAGCATAGCTGCAGTCTCATGCAGCTAAATCTTTATGTTTCCCAGTATAATCTTAGACAGGCAGAATTATACTGGGCAAAACTTGCTGATTCTCTCTGGTGGTCAGTTCTGACACTTTGGAAATATTCATAAAAATATAATAAGCCTGGTGGTGTGGTGGTTAAACTGTAGAACTGTAGTCAAGCCTCTGCCCACAACCTGATTTTGATTCCTGACAGGTTCAGGTGACTGGCTCAAGGTTAACTCAGCCTCCCATCCTTCCAAGGTTGGTAAAAGGAGTACCCAGCTTACTGGGGGACAAGTTGTTGTTTGCATAATTGTGTTGTAAACTGTCCAGAGAATGCTCTATCATGATGAGGGAGTATGTAAGTCAGAAGAAGAAGAAGAAGAAGTTGTTTTTGGTTAAAGCTTGTATCTGTTATATGATTCCAGTCAATGTTCTTATAATTGTGATTGATGTGCCTGGTATTTTTGAATAGTAATAATACTAATAATACAAAACCAAAGAATGCTTTCCTTGCTATTGCATATTGATAAAAGAATGACATATAGCTGAAAAAAACTTTGTAAACACAAGTTCCATTACTTGCTACCCAAAAATAACTACTTACAATTGTAATATTCCTTCTAACTAGTTCCTTCCATGCTCTGGCCTACTAGTTGTCTGTTTTACACTCAGTACTCAAAGTTCTATGTTAAAGACAAGGAAACAAGCAAGGAAACTGACAAACAAACAAACAAAACCCCTGGGTTAGCAATGTTGTTTCCTTGAGCAAATGTCAGTGTGTCTGGAGACATTACAAGATCTGGGGGCGGGGGGGGGGGGGGAGGGGGCGGAATCATAACCAGTACCTGAAAGAAGGACTCATAAATATCCTTCATTATGCCCGGCTGCAACCAGATGCCTCTGGTTCGGCCAGAAGAAAACAAACAGCAGGGTGCTATCGCTGTGTGCACATGCTTGCATGTGGGCACGCACACAGACGCGCGTGTGCACACACACACGCACACACACACACACACACACACACACACACAGAGCCTCTTCACAAATTATGCTGCGCCCTGGGAGGAGGGGAAGGGGGAGGCAGAAGCTGAGGAGGCTGCTCCAAGATGACCCAACTGAGAAGCCATCAATTTCCTCATGAAAGAATCAATTTTTATTCACTTGTAGCTGTGGGGATTACTATTGACCTTGGGTAATCATAACTCGAAAGGCTGCATTAACGAACTGTTCCTTTACTGTTCCTCCTGCTTTTCCCCAATTCCATTTCCTGACTTTATTTTATTTTTGCAAGAAGCACTTGGATGTGAAACCCACAATGAATCTTGTAACACCCTAAAGACCGCTGCCACAATAAATACTTTAGCCCTTAAGGTGTTACACTGTTTCTGTTGCTTGTTTCCTCCTTGTTAGCATCTGGCAAGTTTGCTTCATTTTAAGAAATGGTGCCTTGTTTCAAGGGAATGATGGTGAAAATGGCAAAGCCATTATAAAATGGGCAGAATCCCATTCAATGTGCCTCATACATGTTCCTAAACTACCCAGTCTATTTAACAGTGGCATGTGGCAGAGAGGCTACAATCCAGATCTATTTTTTTTTGTTAATGAGCCAATAGCTCAAGAGTGTATTAAGAGTAGAGGTGATCCAATCCCTCAGCAGAGACCCAGTCTATGTCAGATCTACTCAGCCTTCCGACCTCAATCTATACTGTTCTATAGGAGGTATAATGTCAAAAAAGGCAATTGGGAAAAGTTTACAACCATGGTAGATGCAGTTCAGAGTTGTCATAACTTATTAGAGGTTCAGGTGGGGGCTCTGCTAAGAGAAATGAAATTGCCGCAGTAGAATCCCCTATAGATACTCCAGGTCAAAGACAAGACTGAATCTGTTTAATTGCTTT
The DNA here is from genome assembly GCA_037013535.1 of Intellagama lesueurii. NCBI lineage: Eukaryota > Metazoa > Chordata > Lepidosauria > Squamata > Agamidae > Intellagama > Intellagama lesueurii. The sequence goes on from JBAJHW010000002.1 coordinate 184,502,149, forward strand.
CCAGCTACTTCAATGGAGTTATTTAATAATAATAATAAAACAGGCCGGCTTTTAAAACCAAGGAAAGGGAAGAACTCCCTCTGGGTACATGCAAGACATTATAGTTAATTTTAATGTCTAAATGAATAAAGCACATGGTAGAAACCAGTATGGAAATCAAAATCCCACATGGATTTGAAATGCAGTATCACTAGGTAATTAAACAATGGCACTTTGGGTATTTAACAGGTTTTGATTCCTACAGTAGCATTATCATTTAAATACGAGTATAATTAAATGCTGTGTAAATGTGGGGAGTGATACAGCCCAAACAGACCAAGCTGGGAGTTGCTTAACAAGGAGTCTATTGTTGAGTCAGGGTGTTTGTGAGACATCTGCCAAGGCCCATTCTTGATGCCTCCCCCACCTCCAATCATCCTTCTCCTCTTCCTCAGCCTTCCTGTTACACCCTGGTCATTTCCCTTTCTTACAGTAAGAACAGCAGGGAAAAGGAGCAGCCCCAGCAGCTTTTACTTGCCTTCCCTTCTACCTCTGGACTGTGGTGTGGTTCAAAGGGAGAGGGCAAGTGGACCGTTGAGACAGGGAGGGCCCACCTACCCAGCAGTGACCCAGCAGTGGCTCCCTCTAAAGGCACCTTGACTGCTTGAACACCTGATCATTGGCAGACACCTCACTTCAGTGCAAAGTGCAGACAAGGACCTGGATTCAGTGATATCACTGCTCTTGTACATGGCATTGCTTTTTCAGGCTTAACACAATAATTATATTGTATATGATCTGTGTTACACATCCCTTGTGTATGTGCATCATTTCTTAGAAACTTAGACAACCACCTGGGAGATATCCTTTGATTTGTATGGCTGCATCGAGCAGGGGGGTTGGACTTGATGGCCTTATAGGCCCCTTTCAACTTCACTATTCTATGATTCTATGATTTCTGACCTTTCTCTTTGCACATGCAGGAGCTCATCCCTGCCCCCCCCCCCCCCCGGCCACCATTAATCTTATTTTGCTGAGGAGGAAACTGTTATACAAGTTTATCAAGGAGGAGAAGTTGGGCTGGTTCATTGTAGGTGGGGCATGAGCAGGCCAAACGGTCAAGACGGAGGGACCTTCAGTGAAGTGGATGAAGGCAATCAACTTTCTTCAGATAAGAAATGTATATTTTAGAGCTATTCAGGAATACAGTGTTCTTCCCTGATTATCAGAATGTAGCCTTTCTTATGAGGATGGTAGGTTAGCATGGATTATGGGTCATGCTCATTCACCTTCAGTTATATCAGCAAAAACAGGAAATTCACAAAAACGCTCCCATGGTCAACAGTAACTCAGTCTGTAACTAAGCTGAAGCATGTGAGTGTTGCTTCCTTGTTGCTGTGCTCTGTTTATTCCTGTCTCCTCTTCCTCTATCATGCCCAAATTCCCATTGATTCAACTGGCCAACTCTAGTACAAATTACTACACTAAGCAACAGGACTCTGGCCAATGTTCAGGAAATTGAGCCCCTCTACTTCCAGCTGTTGGGACAGTATGTAAAACCTATGGTGCTATAAAACAAACATCAAAGTTCTGAGAAATTATCTCCTTCTGCATGCAATATCTGTTGTTGTTGTTAAATGCCATCAAGTCACTTCCAACTTATAATGACCCTGTGAATGAGTGATCTCCAAAATGCCCTGTTATTAGCAGTCCTGCTCAGCCATTATAAACTGAAGGCTGTGACTTCCTTTATTGAGTCAGTCCATCTAATCTTTGGTTTTCTTCTTTTCCTGCTGCCTTCATTTTTTCCTAGCATAGTAGTCTTTTCCAGTGAGTCTTCTTATGATGTGCCCAAAGTAGGACAGTCTCTATTTCATCATTTTTGCTTCTGGAGAGAAGTCAGGCTTAATTTGATCTAGGACTCACTTGTTTGTCTTTCTAGTGGTCCTTGATGTCCCGAAAGATTTCTTCCAGCAAATAGTATTCAGGGCAGGCATCTCAAAAGTCCCTGTTTCTATCCTGTTGATAACACTGCATAAAATATAAAATTATCAGTTCAGGGCCTTGCTTACCCCACTTCTGAATCAGTTCCAATGGATTTGGAGAGCCCTGGTTCACTTCAGACCAATTGAGGGAGGAGCCACTTTGCTTGGGTCAAAGTCCAACTACCTCTGAAGCAAGCCTCCTGCCTCCCCTCCATCTCTTTATTCTAACTCCACCCGCGGTGGTGTCAGGAAGTTTTCAAGAGTTTCTGTGTAACAAACTGCCTTCCTCATTTATCATCCCAAAGGGCTGCTTTATTTAGTACCTAAAGAAATGGGAGGAAATTGCCTGCATCACTGTGCTAATGCGAGTCCATCAATAAACCATTAGTGGCTCAAAGGTCAAATGAGAGCAAATAGAGATGGATTGAAGCCCTTGCAGAATGACATTCGGATCCCAGTTCCAGCTGGGATGCATGGGTTCAGCTTCTGCTGCCCCTCCCAGGCCCAGGCTGAGAGCTTGGCAACCCAGGAAGACACAAGGTTTTCTAGTGCTGTCAAGATGTTTCAAGATGCCCAAAATATCCCCTCAAAAACAAGATGTTGTTATGTCTACTTTTTGGACTGCATGCGACAGAATCCCTGATCCGTGCCTTATTTCTACCATGTGTACAAGCAGCAGGACCACACGGTTAGAACTAGCCTCAGAAAGTGCTTGTAAATTGACTTAGAAGAGTCAACAGTGAAGCCTAGATGACCTCTAGGTACACAATTACGGATATATGTACTGTATATATAATTCAAGTTAACATAGTGTCACTGGCAATCTGCAAGATGTCACTCAATATATGTATTTGAGTTCCACAAACCACAGGATGCAAAAAAGTGGCTGTCCAGGGTGAGATTTTGCTAGTGACATGCAAGTAGGGATTTGCTGAATGAGTTTTGACTCCCATGAAACTGGCATTTCACACAGGAGTTAGCTCACATACTATTGTTTGTGGGAAACAACTCACACTTTGAAGGAACAGTCCAGCTTCAGACTTCCTCAACATTTCAATGGTGACTCATGTACGCTATGGTGGGGTGGAAGACGTACCAGCTCAAGGTAGGTGGAGCCCAGAGTGACTGCCTGATGCTACTTCCCTCTTGTCTCTCCCCCCTCATGCAACATGGAATCTTCCATCTAGGTGTTTCTCTGGATCAGATGGGGAGTTGAGCAGGAAAAGAACACAGGCACCTCTACCAGTGGTGAGGTAGCAGGTGGGAGAGAGTTAGCTGGGTGGAACTTGAGCATGAGGTGAGACAGGGGCCCTTCTGCCCTAATGGACAGCTACCAGTGTTCCATCTTCATTTTCCTCTTATTTTCTTGTATGAGAGAACGTGCGTGTATACATGATAAATAGCATATATGTGAGCATGTGTGCATGCATTTTCCTTTTGGAGAAAGAACAGTTGCTGATTGTTGGGTTTAACAACACCCCACCAGTAGGTGTGATGTGTCCAAAGCAGGATATCCAGCTAGTCTTGCTGACCAATTTTCATGGTGGATATATGTGATATGAAATCACTGAGTTGTGTATGTCTAGGAGTTTGACTGGATCACACAGTTTCTTAAAGATCAAAGTCATAACTACAATGCTACCAAATGTGGTGACACCATGTTTCTGCTACAGATGTACACCAGTTCCAGAATAAAGTGTCCAAATGGAGAGGAGCAGGAATGTGTTTGTGTGTTTCTGAATCAGTTATAAAGCAGTTCAAGAAGCCCTCATTCATTATTGAGTCTGTTTATGCACTCTTGCAAATCAAAGTTCTCTGTTGAATTTATGGGGTCAGAAATGCTGATATTTGTGTGTGTGTGTGTGGAATACTTAGCACCACTTGCTGTAGCAAAAAGAAGGAGGAGCCAAAGTAGAAGTAGATTGACAGCTGAAATTCCCCAAGAAACTGCCATTGCTCAGTCCATGGAGAGGGCTCAAAGTGATCTCACTGGACTCTATATATTCCTGGTCCCTTGACCAAGCAGCCATCTTAATGTCCAGGCATAGCATAGGGAGGATGCTAGATTGCTTCCTAAACTAACTGTGATCCAGAATTTTTTTCACTTTTTTCTTTCTTTTAGGTAGCTATGTTGAGTCTTTATTATACTGAAGATTGTGTGTGTATGTAAATGTAGGATGAGTAACTGACTCTCCTATGTGGGTTTTGATTGTGTAGCCAAAGTAAAGCTAGGGATTATCTTTTCCCCACCTATTCCCATTGTTTTCTCCTTTCTTTTATTTTTTTTAGGGCCTGCTGGTGGTTGATGTAGGTTGGATTCATGGAAGAGCAGGAACAGGGCAAGGAATAGCATGCGTGGCTCCGAAGGAAGGAAGGAAGGAAGGAAGGAAGGAAGGAAGGAAGGAAGGAAGGAAGGAAGGAAGGAAGGAAGGAAGGAAGGAAGGAAGGAAGGAAGGAAGGAAGGAAGGAAGGAAGGAAGGAAGGAAGGAAGGAAGGAAGGAAGGAAGGAAGGAAGGAAGGAAGGAAGGAAGATAGAATATAGAAGGTCCACCACATTTCTAAAATTAATGGAGCTGCCTAGTGCCATACCATCACAATCCTTTGTTTTCTCTATTCACAGTTCCCTGACTGAGAAACTTACACATGTCTGCACAAACCTGAGAGCAAATTTATCCAGCTACAAACCTGATCAGGGCAAGTTGATCCTGATCTGTATAGCAGATATTCATATCCAAATCAAATTTGATAGTGATCTCATTCCCTAATTTCTACTGAGTCAGCATCCAGCCAAACATCAAAAACAATGATTGTCATCAATCAGGGAAAAGGGAAATATTTAGGAACCATAGAGCTTGTCCAGTGTCTGACTTCCAATGCTACAGGCCAGCTGAAGTTTGGTTTAATGCTAGCTGGACAGCTCAGTGGTTTAGGCATCTGGCTGCAAAGCTGGAGTTTGAGAGTTTGATTCCACACTGTGCCTCCAGGGAGAAGAGCCAGCCTGTGTGGCCTTGGGCAAGCTGCACAGTCCCAGGTCACCTCCAGAAGAAGGGAATGGTAAACCACTTCTGAGTATTCTCTACCTGGAAAACCCTGAAAAGGGTTGCCATGAGTTAGAATTGACTTGACAGCACATGATGATGATGATGATGTATCAGGAGTGAACAACTGTGACCCTCCAGATGTTATTGGACTGCAACTCCCATCAGTCTTGGCCAGCATATTCCATGATTTCACTTATATGTTACCCTAGCTCAGGGTTGTCCCTCTCTAGGGCAGCTCCTGTGAGAGGCTGCTCTATGCCTGAATATTGATTTGAACCTCACTCGGCCTACTACAGCCCCAATAATTTACCCATTACACCAGTCTTCCCCAGCTTAGCACTTCCTGAAGGTATTCCACTGTGAACCCCATAATTCTCAACCAGAACAGTGAAAGACCATGGTGATATGGAGGTTGGGAGTTGTATTCCAAGGCATCCGGAGGGTGCCATGAGTGGGGGAGACTGACCCTGCCAGACACATAGGCATCAGCCAAGCCATGAATCCCAGTGGGGTGGTTGCCTTTAGCAGTGGAACAGTGGGGATAGCAAATGCCCCACTTCTCTTCTGTCCTGGTGCCACCTCAGAAAATCCCATTTTACTCTGGAGAGTTATCACAGTGGTCACAGACCATTTCCTAGGTCCATACCTCCCATAGGGCCTCAGCTGTAGGATCATCTGCTTCTCCACTCTCTGGGAAGCAAGTGTGCAGGCAAAAGTGTGGAGGTGCTGCAGGTGATGGTGCCACCATAACTGCCACTCCCTCCAGTGCGATATGCTTCCCTCTCCAGGGCAGCATTTCACTGACTGCTCCATCATGCCCATGTCAGCCATCAGACACAAAGAAGGCCAGGCCACTTCACTTCCTGCCTCAAGCTGCAGAATAGCTTAGGGCATGTGCTTTCTCTACTCTGGTTCTGCTACCTGTTACAGCAAACCTGGAAAAGGAGGGGGAGTACTTTCCTCTGATTCCAAGCAGTGTTCCAATCTTGCATTTTGAAGAGCAAGAAGCGTGTCGCGTGCCCTGTTTTCCCTGCCAGATGGCATCAGGGAGTCGGATCAGTGTGCTATTGCCACTTGGATGCACATGAAAAAAGAGGAGATTATTTCATGTCAGATCCTGGTTTCCAAAGCTCGGTGTGCTTCTTGTGATGGCTTTCCACGGGCCAGTGCCTCCTGCAAATCATTCCAGCGGGCTTGCTGAAGGCGAGCTGGCTTGAGATGCAGTGGAGCCTAGAGGGGTGATGCAGTGCAGTTGCTTTGGCTGCTTTCCGGTTGCTCAGGCAGAATTTCTGGAGTTACAGCACCTTCTGCCTCAGTCTTGAATCCTGGGACTACAGACGAGAAAGCCGTGTGTAGAGGAGATGAGTGCTTCTGAAAGTTTCCATGGGGAAAAACAGCCCCGCAGTGTGATGGAGTGCTCAGAGTATTGGATTGGGATTTAGGAAACACACGTTCTGAGCCCTGTGACTCACTGGTGGCCTTGTGCTAGTCATTCTCTATCAACCTGTCCCACATCTGAGTTATCGTGATGATAAATAGGGGATGGGACAACCACGAACACCACCTCACCAGTCAATCTTAGTCAACCACACTGCTCTTTAACCTAGGGTGTGCAACTTGGCACCCTCTGCTTGTTTTCAGCCTGTGTCTCCCAGCAGCCCTAATCAGTACTGCCAGTGGTGAGGAATGCTAGGAGTTATCATCAAAAAACATCTGGAAGGCTGCACTTTGCCCATCCATGCTTCAGACAACACTGAACCTCCAGTTTGCAGTGGGGTTCCCTTATTTAAAGACTGCTTGACAGAATAACCTGCAGCCATTCCCAAGGCACAGGGCAGAGTTCCCTTGGACTCTGCAGGGAAGAGCAAGTGAGCAAAATGTTGCTCTCATGGTCAGTTTGGGATGAAGAGGGAATCCTACTCAGCCCAAAGAACTATAGGTTTCAGTTGCTTCTGAAAGACCTGGATTGGCTTTCTCTGAAAATTAGGGCAATCCAAAAAACATTTCCACTAGAGGAAGTTGACAGAGAGCCAATGTGGTGTAGTGGGCAGAGTATTGGACTAGGACATAGGAAGCCTGAGTTCAAATCCCCCACTAGACATGGAGATTCATGAGGACTTGGCAATAGTAAACCACTCCTTCAGCATCTCATCCTGGAACCATAGAGGTTGACCATGGAAATAGGCAATTATTGGGATAGAATTACTGTACTTCAATTATTATATTGTTATTATAGCTGTCTTGATTGTTTGTTTATTGCCTTATTGTATGATAATTGCTTACTATATGTTTTTATCATTGTAATTATGTTATGGTTGTATTTTAACTGTTTTAACTATTGGAATGCACTTTGGTATAGAGCACAACAACAACAACAACAATTTATTATTATTATTATTATTATTATTATTATTATTATTATTATTATTATTATTATTATTATTATTATTATTATTATTATTATTATTATTATTATTATTATCTCACATACCTTAAAAACCTTACAAGGGTTGCCAGAAATCAGAAATTACTTGAGGGCACATAAGCTGCAATTGAATCCACAGGGAGAAACTATGAAGTCAAATGCACAAGAAAGATTTTTTTAAAAAAACTTTGGAGGAAAAGCTCAGAATTGAGTTGCACTATATATGTGCGATGCATCTCACAAATCCAAAACTTATTTGTTTGTTTCTTCCCCTCCCCTCTCTAAATGAAACATTGTGATGATGGTGCTGGGTCCTGATTGCAATAATTTGCTCCAGCTGGAGCCCTGGAGCTGGCACATTTCTGTCCAAAAAAAGTTAATCAAGATGTTGGGAATTGAAAGCATTTGGCACTGCTATCCTTCTGAGCAAGCCATAAATGTAACTTAATGACATCTTCAATAATTCAGAGGTGAATGAGTAGTTCATTTCTCCCTTTGGCAGTGATGGGCAGAGAAAAGGGTGGGAGACAGATAGTCTAAGGATGCAGGAAATGGAGGGGGGGTGGATCGGCACCCCTTCCGTGCTTCCTTTTCTTAAGGAAAAGCTATCTGTGCCCATGCCTGGAAAGACATTTTATAGTAGGCGACATCTACAATTAAACTCAGTTTCATTGCAAACATTTTGCTGCACATCACTTTGAGTGTACTTTTCCAGAAAACGGCTAATCCACATTATTGCTATTTGATTTGTCCCCTTTGTTTCTCTTAGCAAATCAAATCTTCCAACACATAGCAACACTCAGAGACCTGGACACAATTTCTTGTGCTATCAGTGTGGAAAAGTTGGAAAAGTTACTTTTTCAAGCCTACATTTCCCAAAACATCCAGCTGACTGGGGATCTGGAAGCTGTAGCCTAAAACCTATGGTTCCCAACCTTGGGTCCCCAGATGTTCTCAGAAATCCTGGCCAGCGCATCTAGTGGTGAAGGCTTCTGAGAGTTTTAGCCCAAGAACATCTGGAGACCCAAGGTTGGGAACCACTGCCTTAAACAGTTACTTTTTTGATACCTAGCTTTGATACTAAAGATACTTTAAACAAGCCCTACATGAACTTCCATTTCTCCTGTAGACTCTCAAGTAGAATAGCCCTAGAAAAATCTTTTTTTAAAAAAAGAAAAAGAAAAAGAAGAATTGCTGTGTTAGTCTGTTCCAGCATGTAAAGTGTACCAAAACATTGTGGCACACTTTGAAAAATAACAGATTTATTTCCCTGTGAGTTTTGTAGACTATAGACTGCAACTCACAAAAGCTCGCACAGAAATAAATCTGATTTTGCTTTTTACAGTATTCATATTTTGATACTCTTCTTTCCATTTCTAATATGAAGCAATCTGCAAGTTTAGGTTAATTCTTCAAAAATGAGCCTAACTGAAATTCTCTCCCGTTCACACTTATCAAATTCAACAGATGCAGCTATTCTCAGCATGGAGATGATGACCGTGTTGTAACTGCTTGGCATAGAGGCACTAAAGAGGAGGAAACTTGATGTGTCCACATTGCACAGTTACAGCCCTTTGATAACTATTTAAATGCTACGACTCTTTCTTATGGAATCCTGGGATTTACAGTTGTCCTATGCTGAATTCTCTGCTGGAGAGCTTTGGTGCACACACACACATACACCCCCCCCACACACTACTGTGGAGAATTATAAGTCTCTTTCCAAGCTACAAATCCTAAGATTTTAGAGGATAGAATGATGGCAGTTAAAGGGGTGTGAAAATACTATAGGTGTGCACTTCATGTTGGAAAAACAAGGTGATAACTTTAATTCAGCAGAAATAGGGCTGACTATACAATGATTCAAATCCAAACCTTTGAGAGAATGGATAAATCTGTTGGTTTTACTTTCGTCTACATTTGTATTTTTTTCAGTATCAAGTTCTTTGCAACATGAACTTGAAGAAATATGGATTTTGACAAGCAAAAATAAATTGAAATTCAGTTTTCACTCATCCCTAAGTCCAACGGAGTCGTATTTTCATATTTTGGACTTCTCATCTCCATGGCTACTGTATCGCTGCCTTTTCTTTTCTTTTCTTTTTGGTTGTTGTTAGTTTTATTGATTAATTAATAGCAGTGCATTCAAAAAAGGAGGGGGGAACAGACAAAAATGAATAATCCATATAGTGGTTGTCGTTCATAGAAGAAAATTCTGCTTGCATGAAGACACAGCGTGGGGGTGGAATCAGAAAAAAGGCTAATCTTGGAAAGGAAAGAAGGTTCACCAGTCAGAAATCACTTTTCTAGGATATCCTACAATATGCAGGAAGGCCATGTGGGGTCATCAGTCTTTGTTTACAAATAACAGTGAATGGATAGCACACTGTTGATAATGTATTTTCTTTACACTCCTACTTTTCTGTCCTTGTTTTATACTTCTGTTTCTCTGATAGTGCATTGGACGAGGCCCCATAGAGACAATTACATACCCTGTTTCCCCGAAAATAAGACCTAACCTGAAAATAAGCCCTAGTATGGTTTTTCAGGGTGCTCGTAATATAAGCCCTATTCCAAAAATAAGCCCCAGTTAAGTGAAACCCCGCCCTCCACCATTGCGCAGCAACAACAAGAAGATGACATGACTGTATTTCAATAAATGTAGATTGTTGTACATGAAAAAAATAAAACATCCCCTGAAAATAAAGGCCCTAATGCATTTTTGGAGCAAAAATTAATATAAGATCCTGTCTTGTTTTCGGGGAAACACGGTATATGGGGACCTTGTAATGTTTTTCAGAGTTTAAGGCTTTTTGAGACATGCAGGGGTCACATGAAGGGAAATCAAATCTTTGTGGAGCAGCTTTTCCATATCACCAGAAAAGATGGCGAGTACCAACAGTTCATTACTGCATTCCATGGGCTCACTTGTCATCAGCAGGACCACACTGTGGCTGTTGCCGCTTTTGACATGACCAGGATTTTGTAAACTTACAGTTGTAGCTGCTGCCTTGCATTTGTCTTCCTTTTCTACAAGGTTGTGATCTCTTTTTTTAAGCTGATCTTTCTCACACCTCACAAGCCAGAAGGGAACATTTTGTTTTCTGCACCAAAATTGACCTATAAAGGCTGTAAAGGCTAAAGGGAAATATTATTCTGGACAAAGAGGATGACATAGCCCTAAAGAGCAAGTGGGAAAGATACATACAGAAAAAGACATGCATGTATGATGCTACAGATGATAGACAGACAGACAGACACAGAGCAACTAATCTTGTTAGTCACCATGCCCTTTCCTACTCAACCTCACAAGGTCATTCTGAGGAAAAAACGGGGAACCTTATGCACTATTTTGAGTTTCTTGGTGGAAATGGAGGAGATAGAACCAGTGTAATGTAGCAGATAGAATTTAGGACAGGGACTGCACTGAGATATAAAAACTTACTAAGTAACTATAGGCCAGTCACCGTTTCTCAGCCTTATCTACCTCACAGGGTTGTTGTGGGAATAAAATGGGCAATAAGAGAAACACAGTGCGGCCTTGAACTCCTCAGAGGAAATGTGAGATGCAAATGTAACGCATAAATATAGATATACGTACATGTTTCCAGCAAAGTGTGTCTGATCAGTCAGTATATAACTAACTGTTGGTTCATGTGCTGGATTTTGTACAATTTCAGATGAGCATGTAAGCTCATCTGCCTTATCCTCCATATGACATTCGGTATTGCACTTACACAGACACATCTGGAATAATGGCATTTTGCCAGTAATATGCTGAAAGAAAATGAGCTCACACAGAAATTTGCTTTTAGTGCCACATTATCTTTTTGCACCCCATCACCAAAAATTAACCCAATGTGTGCAGTTTTCATACAAAGGGACACCCCCAAAGGTATCACATAGAAACGGGACATTTTCAAGACTCCCAGCCAATGTTCCCTCTAAGGTGCATGAGCACCAGCAGGTGGGCAGAGCCCCATCAGCGCCACCCAGCAGCAGCCAGGCTCAATGCCTGTCTACTTCCCAGTTTTGAATGAAACCCTGCTCCCCCTACACACACACACACACACACACACACAGAGAGAGAGAGAGAGAGACAGGCAAGGCTCCCACGCAGCAGAGATGACAATTAGAGGGACCACTGCTCCCAGCCATTAGTTCCAGTGCTAAGGCCAGCAACAAGACAAGAGCCATTGTCCAAATAGGACAAGAGGAGGCAAACTTATGTTTGTTATCAGTGGGACACAAGGAATGTCTACATTTGAGAACATGTTCTGTAGAGGAGAGCTCATCTCATGACAAATTTTAATGAATATTATCAAATGATCTCAGCCTAGAATTGGTACCCACTCCCTTGAGAAGTCACATTAAAATCTAGATATTTCTTTCTCATTTCTGTCATTGTTAGGACGGATTATAGAGAGATAGAAGAGTTTCCTATAGGGGAAGATGTCAGATGAGGGTGCATTTGATCCCCTTATCTGTTCAGTCTGTACATAGAACACATCATATGGAAAGCCAGATTAGATTCAGATGAAGGAGGAGGGAAAATTGGTGGAAGAAACATCAGTAATTTAAGATATCCAGATGACACCATCTTACTGGCAAAAAACAGCAATGACTTGAAATAACTTTTAGGGAAAGAAGAAAGTGCCAAAGCAGGACTGCAGTTGAACGTTAAGAAGAAAAAAGTCACAACTACAGAAGAACTACACGACTTTAGTGTTGATAGTGAGGAAATTAAAATAGGTAGAGATTTGGTATACTTTGGTTTAGTCATCGATTCAAATGGAGACTGCAGCCAAGAAATCAGAAGACTGAGACTTGGAAGGGCAGCAATGAAGGAATTAGAAAAGATCAAGTATAAGGAGATTGAGACCAAGATCATCCACACTCTTGTATTCTTGATCCCCATGTATTGCTGTGAAAACTGGACAGTTAAGAAAGCTGAAAGGAAAAAAAATTGATTCATTTGAGGTGCGGTGCTGGAGGAGAGCTTTCCAGGTACGCTGGACTGTCAAGAAGGCAAAAAAAGTGAGTCCTAGATCAAATTGAGCCTGAACTAATTTTGCCTGGGGCAAAATGTTGAAACTGAAGATGTTCTGCTTTGGGCACATCATGAGAAGGCAGGATTCCCTGGGAAAGACAATAATGCTGAGAAAAGTGGAAGGTAGCAGGAAAAGAGAAAGAGCAAATATGAGATGGACTGACTCCCTAAAAGGCTTGAGTTTGCAAGAGCTGAGCAGGGTGGCTGAGGACACGACAATCTGGAGAACACTGATTCATAGGGTCCCCATGAGTTGGAGGTGACTTGACAACACATAACAACAACAACAACTATTATTATTAATTATCTCACTCAAGACAGAGCTTACTTATATATATTCTGGATCATCGCAGAATATAACTGGAGACTGCAAATGTTTGAATGACTCCACCTTTTAAAAAAAACTTTAGTATATCCAGGCTTAGTTCACAGCAACAGAGAATCAAGATGCAAAGTTGTCCTTGAACTGTACCACACTAGACTGCAGGTAAGGGAAGGCATGATAGAATGGTCCTCTTCGTTTTTTAAAAGCCCAGTCCTTAAAAAGGGTAAAAATATTGGCTTTAAAAATCAGAGAAAAGAGTTCTGATCCTTGATGTCTTTGTTTTATATTTGCTGATGATTTTCTTTCTTTCCTTTTTTTTAATGAGAAAGCATTCAAACATGCAAGCTCCACCTGCATTCTGAAGTGGTACATTACCAGGAGAGCTGTGCCAGCTACTCTTTCCTCACCACATAGCAATCTGGAGTGGTTTTTACCCCAACATCTGCTGTTTGTGTTAAAGGTTCTCCAGATCAGGAAGAATAGTCAGTTTAAACCTTTCTAGTTTTCCACTGGCAAAGTGTTTTTGGCATCACCTTGTGAGAGCAGAAACAGTCACTTTAGGGCTGAAAGCAGGTTAGTGTTGGAGAGACAGTGACTAAGGCAGTCTTTCTTGTTTGAGAAACCAGCCTTCAAAGGGTTCAAATGCTTAGGTTCTGATGACCATTCAAACCAAACAAGGTATTTTACATTTAGGAACTGCTGGATAGCTCAGTGGTTTGCGTTTCTACATGTCTGCCATTTGGCACAATGTGCTTAGCCTTTGCTGTCTACCATCTCACCAGGTTTGTTTATTTATTTAAAATATTTTACCCCACCTTTCTCCTTAAAAAGAACCAGGTTTCGTGGTGCTTTGTAAAAGCTCCCCAAAGTTATAGCCATTGGCATGAGCCAAATGTTGCTGATATTCAGAAACCCAAATATTGTGGCAAGTCCAGTTCCAGGTAACTGCTGGATAGCTCAGTGGCTTAGGTCTCTGGCTGTGGAGCCAGAGGTTGGGAGTTTGATTCCCGACTGTGCCTCCTTGACAGGAGCTGGACTCGATGATCCATAGGGTCCATTCCAGCTCTGCAGTTCTAAAATGAAAATGATGATGATATTCCTGGAAGCGCAGAAGTGATGTGACACACACAGCTGGCTTGTAAAGATTTTTTTCTGTTTTGATCACAGACTCTACAATGCCTGTTTCCATCTTGAATCAGTACACTCCCCTTTGTCATTCTACCTGTGATCCTCAGCAACATTACTCAGGTGCTATTGGCTTCAGTGAAACCTTTTTCAAATAACTCTTTTTAGATTTGCTGGGCAGTAGCATCCTGCACTGAAGAAAGAGAGGTCACTAAAAACCTTGTCTGCTTGTGAGATCCTAATGCTGCCCAGCCAGAGTGCATCTTCATGCCTCTGTTGCCATAGAAACAGGCAAGGGGCTTTAAAGCATCACACAAAGAAACTGTGTCTAGCGTATGGCAGAGTAGGCCACTATTCTATTCATAAACTGAGAGGACGAACACTGAAGTAAACGGTTGAGGGGTATAATAAAAGGAAGAGATCATAAGGAGGAACAAGGGTGAGTCAATACCACCAAAAAAAGAAGAGGTGAACTATTTCTCCTTGCTCTGGGGTTGAAGCGAGTCACAGGAATGTCACAGAAGAGGCCAAAATAATTGGTCCAAGAAGCACATTAGGAATGTGAAGGTAGATGCACCCACTGTCTCCAGCAGACACAAGACTTCAAACTTTATATTTATCTCCCTAGGCCAGTCATTTTAAGGTTATTAGATCTGTTAAAGTCACTGGGGAGAAGAGAAGGAGAGAGGGGCTCCAGCTTCATGTTAAGCATCACAAGATTAAACATTTTCAACCAAAAAGCAAAATAATGAGAAGCACATAAGTAAGGCAAAGCAAAACACTCTAGTCTACTGCATGCAAGACTGTCCTTTTGCTAGAACAAAATACATTCTCTTCTATAATAAGACCAGCAAATTCCTCCAAAACTGGTAATGCTATTTTGATCCAACAGTGGAATATAACAATAGAAAAGAAGGATGTTACTTGGAGCAGAAAAGAAAAGTCATACTTTCAAAGGCTACATTTTATACCAAACCGAAGCTGCGTTATGCAGATTCTTAAGTTTGGAAATACAAACCTTTCTTGTTCACAAAACAAAAAGCAGGCAGTAGACTGGAGGTTGGAAGCATGCAAAATTGAGGTGGGCAACCTGTAGTCTAGATGCCCAGTATGGTGTATTGCAGCCATTCTCAATGGGGGCCATATGGCCCCCTGGGTGGCCCTGGCACATTTGGAGGGGGCCACAGACTGGAAGCAGTTCTTCACACACCACCTTGTAAGGTTTGTTATGCAACTTATACAAACCTGATTCAGCCTTTCTTTCTTTCTTTCTTTCTTTCTTTCTTTCTTTCTTTCTTTCTTTCTTTCTTTCTTTCTTTCTTTCTTTCTTTCTTTCATAGAATCATAGAAAAGTGAAGTTGGAAGAGGCCTACAAGGCCAGCAAGTCCAACCCCCTGCTCAATGCAGGAATACAATCAAAGCATATCTGCCAGGTGATTATCCAAGTTTTTCTTGAATGCCTCCAGTGTTAGAGCACTCACCAACTCCCGAGGTAACTGGTTCCACTGTCGTACTGTTCTAACAGTTAGGAAGTTTTTCCTGATGTTCAACCGAAATCTGGCTTCCTTTAACTTGAGCCCATTGTTGCGTGTCCTGCACTCTGGGGTGATGGAGAACAGATCTCGCCCCTCCTCTGTATGACAGCCTTTCAAATATTTGAAAAGTGCTATCATATCACCCCCTCAGCCTTCTTTTCTCAAGGCTAAACATGCCCAATTCTTTCAGCCTTTCCTCATACGGCTTGGTTTCCAGCCCCCTGATCATCCTTGTCTCCCTCCTCTGAACTCGTTCCAATTTGTTAGCATCCTTCTTGAAGTGTGGTGTCCAGAACTTGACACAATACACAAGGTGAGGCCTAACCAGTGCTGAATGGTCATCTTTCTTTCTTTCTTTCTTTCTTTCTTTCTTTCTTTCTTTCTTTCTTTCTTTCTTTCTTTCTTTCTTTCTTTCTTTCATAACCCGCCTTTCTCCCGATATTTCTTTCATAATGTGTTCATGGCTGTGGCCAAAAAAAGTTTGAGAATGACTGGTATAGGGGATAGAGTGACAGATGAGGAGGCCTGGGTTTGAATCCGCACTCAGCCATGGAAACTTCACCAGAGGTGATGATGGAACTGGTAAAACCATTCCTTAAATATCTCAATTACTGTGAAAGCCCTATTAGAGTTGCTGCAAGTCAGTTCCAACTTGACAGCACATAGCAACAGCTACCTGTAGGCTACAGGTTGTGCATTGCCCACCCCTTTTCTAAATCTTTATGCCAGGTACTGCAGCGTCATTTGCGAACTTTTGTAAAAGGCTGGTTGCTGTTTATGAGGTCAGCTTGTGCTCACCCATAGACCTCTGGAATTTTCCCTGAGCTGGTGCCATTATCACAATCAAAAAGCAGAACGGATTGGTGTGGTTGCCTCCCCCGCACACACACAAGCTAATTTCCCAAGCAGCTCTTCTCGTGTTTTTGAAAACTAGTAGAGAAATATAAATGCGTGCCTTCTGCCACATCTCTCCTCTTCCTTCTCCCCCCACAACCCCTCATCCCCTGCTCCTGCCCCATTTTCCTTTGCTTGCTGTCCTTTCCCTAATTGTGCTGTGGTTTGAGATGCAATTTACATCTCAACATCTTCGTCCTAGCCTCGACAAGCAGAATTCCTCATACTGATTTAATCACCTCATTATGTCAAACAAGTTGCTGTTATTTCTCACAGCACTAATAGGTGCCAATTTACATGCCATGGCAGCGCAGAAGGGTCCCTGCTTAAACCCTAATGCCTATTTATCGGGTGGCCTCAATAGGATCCCACAAGCTGTTTTGTGGGGGTCATTCGAGATGAAGGACATTGTCGGCTGACCAAGAGAACACTGGCCCATTCATGCTTTAGTAAGACAGAGGCCGGTAAGAGTTAGAGGGATGGTGGGTGGAGGCTAGCGTTACCTACATGAAATTGCAAATTACAAAACCTT
Organism: Intellagama lesueurii; assembly: GCA_037013535.1. Classification (NCBI taxonomy): domain Eukaryota; kingdom Metazoa; phylum Chordata; class Lepidosauria; order Squamata; family Agamidae; genus Intellagama; species Intellagama lesueurii. Next base: position 184,519,040 of record JBAJHW010000002.1, read on the forward strand.
TGGAGAGGTGAAGGCTACCACATGTCTGCTGGACCCATACCCTTCCTGCCTTATAAAAGCTACCAGAAAGGGACTGCTCGAATGGGTGTGGTGAATGCCTCCTTGAAACACGGTAGGATCCTAGCATGCTTAAAGGAGGCAATAGTGAGACCATTGTTAGATCCCACAATACTGAATAACTACCAACCTGTCTCTAATATTCCATTCTTGGGCAAGGTGTTGGAGTGGGTCATGGCTTCTTAGTTCCGGAGATTCCTGGATGAGACAAATCAACTAGATCCTTTTCAATCTCACTTCAGGCGTGATTGTGGAATGGAGACTGCTCTGATCACCTTAGTGTATGACCTATCCTGTGAACTGGACAAACAGAATATGTCCCTGTTGGTTCTACTGGACCTCTCAGCAACCACAATACCCTTCTGGCTAGTCTCTCTGAGATGGGACTGGGGGGCACTGTTTCACACTGGCTCCAGTCCTTCCTGGAGAAGATACTCAGAAGGTGGTGCTGGGGGACTCTTGTTCAACACCCTGGCTGCCAGTCTGCAGGGTCCCTCAGGGTTCTGTTTTGTCTCCTATGCTCTTTAACGTCTACATGAAACTGCTCGGAGAGACTGACTGGAGTTTTGAAGTTCAGTGCCACCAGTAGGCAGATGCACCTAACTCTTGTCTCTCCTTGCCATCTAAATTTGAGGAAGCAGTTTTGGCTCTAGATCAGTGTCTAGTGTCACCGCTAGACTGGATGAGGGTGAATAAATGGAAACTTAATCCAGACTATAGAGAAGTGCTCCTGGTCAGTCGAAAGCCAGATGGAGGAACAAAGATGCAACCTGAACATGAACCTTACACTCCCCCTGAAAACCCAGGTGTACAGCTTGGGAATGCTCCTGGATTAGTCTCTGAGTCTGGACGCTCAGGTTTCAGCGGTGCACAGTTAAAACTAGTGCGCCAGCTGCATCCATTGCTAGAGAGGTCTGATCTGGCAGTAGTGTCACATGCTTTAGTTGCATCCCAGCTGGGTTACTGGGGCTGCCTATGGAAAATGTCAGGAAACTTCAGCCCATCCAAAATGCAGTAGCCAGATTGCTAACTGGGGCTAGACACAGGGATCACATAACCTCCCTGTTGCGGCAGCTTCACTGGCTGCTGATCCATTTCTGGGCAGAATTCAAAGTCCTGGTTCTAATCTATGAAGCTCTAAACAGCTTGGACTCAAGCTGTCTCAAGGACTACATCTTCCTTTATGATCCTGCTTGAGTGTTGAGATCATCAGGAGAGGCCTTCTTCTCAGTCCTACCACCTTCGCAGGTGCATTTGGTGAGGAGAGACTCTGGAACTCTCTCCCACTGGAGGCCAGACTGGCCCCATCTTTACTGTCCTTCTGCAAGCTGGCAAAGACCTTTCTCTTCAGGCAAGCTTTCCCTGACTGACTGGCTGTCTGAATTGGCTTTTTAAATGGATAGTTGTGCCTTACTGCATTGAATATGTTTTGGTGTTGCTTATGGTTTTTAGTACTGTATTCATTTGATCCTTTTAGTATTGTGTGCTCACTGTTGTTAGCTTATACAATTTCTTTTAATTGTTGTAAGCCACCTTGGGTCCTTTTGAAACAGAAAGGGAAGATATACATATATGTATGTATGTACGTATGTACGTACATACGTGTGTGTGTGCGTGTGTGTGTGTGTGTGTGTGTGTGTGTGTGTGTGTGTGTGTGTTTATTCATTCTGGATGCCAGCTGAAGTGTTTTTCCTGATCCAGCAGTGTGGCAAGGACTGATCATAGCTTTACAAGCACTGGCATATGGCATACATCTGGGCATACGGCGTACATCAGTTTGTCTCCTGTGGCACTGTTGTCAAGGAAGTACATCCACTGGTGATATTATCCAAATCCGGGATCACCTGTTAGTAACTGATCATTCAAATATGCATCCCAAAGAACATACTGAAAGCTAAAACAGGGAGACCTGTTGCTTTGGCTACTTTCCCCCCTCTTCCTCCTCCACATTTCCCCCACCCCAACTTGTAGCATGCTCTGCAGTAAAAAAAAGAAGAAGATAGCAGTAGATGGTAAATCTCCAGTTAATCTCCAGGCCCTTTGGGAGTCCCTCTTGGCTTCATGCATTAAACAGGTTTATGGAATCAGAGTGCATGAGTGCTGTGGCTTTAAAAAATTTCATCCTGAAGGACAAAGAAGGATTTTCAGAAAGGTGTTAGTGGGGTGGGAAAGAGGCCAGTGAAAGAAGCCGCTCAAGGCGCGTCCATCAAACAGACAGCTGTTTGTAGGTTCTTCAGGCAGAGTCTTCAGTCTTATGGCATCTAAATGTGCGGAAGAGTTAATGAAAGTGATAGATAAACCTGTGAAATGCAAATGAAATTCCTGCTAACAGCAGGTGCCATTTTAAATTGAGTAATTTTGTTGATGTCCGTGGGCCCTGTTGGTGTGAATACAGCAGTGCAGCCTGGCTAATGGATTCTCCTTCTGCCGGCTGCCATTTGGCTTGCCATTCATCACTCCCGCTCCTGTGCCTGTTGCTACTCATTCCTCCTCTTTCTCTTTCTTCCTTTCTTCTTTTCTCTTTTTTTACAAGCACCTTTGTCTTCAAAGACAATTGGCTTTTAGCCCTCCACATAGGCTCACAAAATGGCTTTGTTTTCCTTTCCAAACTGGGGGGATTAAAAAAGGCTCAATCCCAACAATTTCTGGGCTGCTGAGGTGAGACAAAGTGGGGGCCTAATTTGAAAAGGAGCAGGAGGCAGGGGAGCATGGGCAGAAATTTTTCCAGATGAAGGAGGGGGCAAAACGACTTGGTGTTCCGTGATTTTTATTCATGTACATAACACAATGCCTCAGCTCTCCTGTGATTTTGCTGCAGGTTAAATGCACGTTCTTGCTCAGTCTTACATATCATGATATTTAAAAGCCTAAAGAAGATAGCCCACCACACACCCCAAAACACAAACCTGGGAATTTGCAGGGGTGTTGGCAAGTCTTTGGGCCCAAGTCCCAAGTCTGAGTCCCTATCAAAAACAAGTTTTTTTCCTCAGGAAAAAAGGGGAGTGGTGACTGGGTTCTGAGTCACAAGTCGAGTCCAAGTCAATGAAAAGAAACCTGAGTCAGTCCGAGTTGAGGCATCAGTGTGACATAAGTCCGACTTGACAGCAAGTCCTGTGATTCAAGTGCCCATCCCTGGGAATGTGTACTAAGTACAAGGAGAGAAGAGAAGAGTACACCATTACAGTTCCACCCAAGTAGCATCCTGGACACCCTGCAAAACTTTATTTGAAATGAGGAGCATGAAATAGATTTTTTTAAAAAAACCTTAAAAGAAGAGGAGACCAAACACACACACACATGATGTGCCCAAAGTAAGACAGCCTTGGTTTCAACATTTTTGTCTCCAGAGATACTGTATTTTTCTGTGTATAAAATGACACTTTTTCCTAAAATAATTAGAGGAAAAATTGAGGGTTGTTTTATACACGGAAGTAAGGAGGGGGTGAGGGATCAAAGCGCTTTGATCCCTGCTTTCCCCCTCCATGTTTTGCAAAGAAAGTGGAGGGGGAAATCGATTCCTGCTTTCCCCCTCCACTTTCGTTGCAAAAAGCTGCTTTCCCCCTCCACTTTCTTTGCAAAAAGCTGCTTTCCCCCTACACTTTTTGCAACAAAAGTGGAGGGGGAAAGCAGCTTTTTGCAATGAAAATGTAGGGGGGAAAGCAGTCTTTTGCAACGAAAGTGGAGGGGGAAAGCACTTTCCTCACAAGAAAGTGGAGGGGGAAAGCAGGAATCAAAGCACTTTGATCCCTGCCTTCCCCCTCCACTTTCTTGCAATGAAATAAATTTTGGGTTAGAAAAGTGGGAGGTGTCTTATACATGGGGCATCTTATACACAGAAAAATACGGTAGTTCAGATTTGATTTGATCTAGGATCCACTTGTATGTCTTTCTGGCAATCCAGGATACCTGCAAAGCTCTCCTCCAGCACCACACTTCAAACAAATCAATTTTTTTCCTGTCAGCTTTCTTAATTGTCCAGATTTTACATCCAAACATGGTGATCAGAAATACAAGAGCGTGGATGATCTTGGTCTTGGTCTCCTGTGACACATCTTTACATTTGATCTTTTCTAATACATTCATTGCTGGCCTTCCAAGTCTCAGCCTTCTTCTAATTTCTTGACTGCAGTCTCCATTTGGATAGATGACTGAACCAATGTACACAAAATCTCTATCTATTTCAGTTTCCTCACTGTCAACACTAAAGTTATGTAGCTCTTTTGTAGTTGTGCGTTTTGTCTTCTTAAAGTTTAACTACAGTCCTATTTTGGCACTTTCTTCTTTCCCTAAAAGTCATTTCAAGTCATTGCTGCTTTCTGCCAGTAAGGTGGTGTCATCTACGTATCTTAAATTACTGATGTTCCTTCCACCAATTTTCCCTCCTTCTTCATCTGAATGTAGTCTGGCTTTCCGTATGATGTGTTCTGTGTACAGATTGAACAGAAAAGGGGATCAAATGCACTCATATCTGAGACCTTGACTTATAAGAAACCATTTTGTCTCTCCATATTCTGTCCTAATAGTAGCTTCTTGTTACACATAAGGACAATCAAGTGCTGAGGCACACTCATTTCTTTCAGAACAACCCATAGTTATTCATGATCTACACAGTCAAAGGCTTTGCTATACTCTATAATGCACAGCTTCTTATAGCAAAATTCAGGCTTAAACTGAAGGAAGTAGGAAAAACCACTGGGCTAGCCAGGTATAATCTAAACCAAATCCCTTATGAGTACACAGTGGAAGTGAAGAACAGATTTAAGGAACTAGATTTGGTGGACAGAGTGCCTGAAGAACTATGGATGGAGGCTCATAACATTGTAGAGGAGGCAGCAAAAAAAACCATCCCAAAGAAAAGGAAATGCAAGAAAGCAAAGTGGCTGTCCAACGAGGCCTTACAAATAGCAGAGAAGAGAAGGGAAACAAAATGCAAGGGAGATAGGGAAAGTTACAGAAAATTGAATGCGGACTTCCAAAGAATAGCAAGGAGAGACAAGAGGGCCTTCTTAAATGAACAATGCAAAGATATAGAGGAAAACAATAGAAAGGGAAAAACCAGAGATCTGTTCAAAAAAATTGGAGCTATTAAAGGAACATTTTGTGCAAAGATGGACATGATAAAGGACAAAAATGGTAGGGACCTTACAGAAGCAGAAGACATCAAGAAGAGGTGGCAAGAATACACAGAGGAATTATACCAGAAAGATCTGGATGTCCCGGACAACCCAGATAGTGTGGTTGCTGACCTTGAGCCAGACATCCTGGAGAGCGAAGTCAAGTGGGCCTTAGAAAGCATGGCTAACAACAAGGCCAGTGGAGGTGATGGCATTCCAGTTGAACTATTTAAAATCTTAAAAGATGACGCTGTTAAGGTGCTACACTCAATATGCCAGCGAGTTTGGAAAACTCAGCAGTGGCCAGAGGATTGGAAAAGATCAGTCTACATCCCAATCCCAAAGAAGGGAAGTGCCAAAGAATGCTCCAACTACCGTACAATTGCACTCATTTCACGCACTAGCAAGGTTATGCTCAAAATCCTCCAAGGAAGGCTTCAGCAGTATGTGGACCGAGAACTCCCAGAAGTACAAGCTGGATTCCGAAGGGGCAGAGGAACTCGAGACCAAATTGCTAACATGCGCTGGATTATGTAGAAAGCCAGAGAGTTCCAGAAAAACATCTACTTCTGCTTCATTGACTACGCAAAAGCCTTTGACTGTGTGGACCACAGCAAACTATGGCAAGTCCTTAAAGAAATGGGAGTGCCTGACCACCTTATCTATCTCCTGAGAAATCTATATGTGGGACAGGAAGCAACAGTTAGAACTGGATATGGAACAACTGAATGGTTCAAAATTGGGAAAGGAGTACGACAAGGATGTATATTGTCCCCCTGCTTATTTAACTTATATGCAGAATACATCATGCGAAAGGCTGGACTGGAGGAATCCCAAGCCGGAATTAAGATTGCTGGAAGAAATATCAACAACCTCAGATATGCAGATGATACCACTCTGATGGCAGAAAGTGAGGAGGAATTGAAGAACCTCGTAATGAGAGTGAAAGAGGAGAGCGCAAAAAATGGTCTGAAGCTCAACATCAAAAAAACTAAGATCATGGCCACTGGTCCCATCACCTCCTGGCAAATAGAAGGGGAAAATATGGAGGCAGTGACAGAGTTTACTTTCCTGGGCTCCACGATCACTGCAGATGGTGACAGCAGCCACGAAATTAAAAGACGCCTGCTTCTTGGGAGGAAAGCGATGACAAACCTAGACAGCATCTTAAAAAGCAGAGACATCACCTTGCCGACAAAGGTCCGCATAGTCAAAGCTATGGTTTTTCCAGTAGCGATGTATGGAAGTGAGAGCTGGACCATAAAGAAGGCTGACCGCCGAAGAATTGATGCTTTTGAATTGTGGTGCTGGAGGAGACTCTTGAGAGTCCCCTGGACTGCAAGGAGAACAAACCTATCCATTTTGAAGGAAATCAACCCCGAGTGTTCACTGGAAGGACAGATCCTGAAGCTGAGGCTCCAATACTTTGGCCATCTCATGAGAAGAGAAGACTCCCTGGAAAAGCCCCTGATGTTGGGAAAGTGTGAAGGCAAGAGGAGAAGGGGACGACAGAGGACGAGATGGTTGGACAGTGTCATCGAAGCTACCAACATGAATTTGACCCAACTTCAGGAGGCAGTGGAAGACAGGAGGGCCTGGCGTGCTCTGGTCCATGGGGTCACGAAGAGTCGGACACGACTAAACGACTAAACAACAACAATAATGCACAGACCGATCTTCTTCTGAAATTCTTTAGTGCTCTCATTAGTCAGCCGATATTTACAATGTGATTTTGAGTTCCTTGTCCTTTTTGAAATCCAGTTTAGACATCAGGCATTTCTCACTCCTTATAAGGTAAAAGCCTTTGTTGCAACACCTTGAGCATCACTTTGCTTGCATGAGAAATTAAAGCAATGGTCTTATAGTCACTACAGTCCTTGTCATGTCCTTCCTTAACAATTGGAATGTATATTGAGCATTTCCAGTCTGTGGGCCATTGTTTTGTTTTCCATATTTGATTACATATTCTTGTTAGGATTTTGACAGATTCATTCTCTGTCACTTGAAACATTGGGAACAAACACTCCAATGGGCAAACCAACTGTGTTAACCTCCAAAGATGGGGGTGGAAAGTTTCCAAGGATTTCTACTTGTAGGTGACTCTGGAGATACGCCATTGGCTAAAAGGTGAGGCCAAAAGAATGAGAAGAGAGCATATGTGAACAGTCTCTGTGTGCAAGAGCTTTTTGGTATTATTCTCTGGGACAGTTAGCTCTCTGGTCAAAAGAAATAATGTATTCAAGAAGCACTTGAACTGTCGTCCTTCTCAGCAGTGCTAAGTTGGGCTCCTGATTTAATGTGCTGGATATCTACTCATTAATGGGTTCAGAACTGGTTCGTGGTTCCCTTCTGTGAATGAAGCCAGGGGTCTTCAGAAATGGGGATTGTTTCACTAAGGAGTAATCTAAACGTCACGCTGGAGCAAGTGTTCTGTGAGGTGTTGTTGTTAATGAAAATGAACATGACTGTTCTCCTTACTGGTTTCTTCTACCTGCCTGAAATACTGCAGCAGACAGGGAGAACAAAGCTTCCCCTTTGTACCTTCACTAAGAAATTCTCCTAGGCTACACTTGACATTTGAAGAAGTATATATAAAATATAAATACTAGGAAAAGTTGAAGGCAGCAGAAAAAAAAAGGAAAACCAATGTGAGATGAGTTAACTCATTAAAGAAGCCTCACCCTTAAATTTGCAAGTCCAGGGCAGGAATGTTAATGATAGGGTATCTCAGTCACGTTTCCAAGGGCATCATAAGACTTGGGGAGTGTCTCCCCAAATTACACACCATCTTGATCAGAGCTTATCTTTATCAGACGCACAAAATTCAGATCAACATTCTGTTGAGCAAACCTAGCTGCAGATGGCACTTTGTACCAAAATCTGGAACAGTGCCTGGGGAACATCACCACTCAGCATTAAAGAATCCAGTCAAAAGTTGCTGAATATGCTCTGCAACCTTAACATTTGTTTTACTTTCCCACAGGAGGCTTAGAAAATGTTCTTGCAAACTCCACAGGCGCACAGAGGAGGCTGCAGCGATGGTGGAAAAATAATACAAGGCGACACTTCTAATGTTTTCCTCTCCTTGCCAATATGCCTCTTAGCATTATTTTGCCATCAACAGAGAGAATGAAGAATGGGGTCGAAGTACATGAAATGGGAAAGCTGTGGCTTTGCCATCTGTCAGTCTGGAAGAAAGGTAAAATAAAATAAAATTCAATTCTCTCCATTCTCCAAACTGATTGCAACTGCCGCTGAAAGGAAAGAAGACACCCTAATTTGCTCCTGCATTTCAGCCTTTGGTATTGCTTTGTGTTTCTTCACATTATGATGACGGTTCTTCTTCCCCAACACCCCCCCCCCATCCAACCCTACTCTGTTTCTCCCTTTTCTCTAACCTGTAATATAATAGAACTTGTCAGTCTCCCAGCTCTTTGAAAATATTTCATGGTATTAGCTGTCTGTCTTTTCATAAAATATTATTGATGAACTCTTCCTGCCTCCCTCTCTCTCTCTCTTCTACTCTCTCCACATAGAGCCAGCTATTCATTTACTCTAGTTTTCTTTCTCAGGGTGGTCTCAAGTGCACCAAATTCTGCTGTTGAAGAAGAGGCCTCTGAATTGTTTCCCACAGAAAAGCCAAGCTTATGAAGAACAGAGTCAGCATAAGCTCTAGTGCAGGTTTTCTCAGGGTCAAGTTGTAAGATATAGTTATCGCATAGTTTGAAGATGGTAGAACATTTTCCCTCCAGAGACTTAAAGTCCTTCAGAGCTCTGTGCCTGAGCAATCAAATTACAAATAAAGTCTGTGCTTGTCTCCCTATGACAAAACGAAGGCAAACCTATTTGCAGCATGAGATAATGATGTGGAAACTGTATCATGTAGTCCGGCCCTCTCTTGCTTGCATTGTGGGCTTCTTCAGGCCAAGGGAAAACAAAGTCCAATTGCATGAAACATTTGGACCTAAATCTGATTGTTAGCCACAACTGGAATAGGCCTACTGCAGTCAAATTGCTGAATGGTAAGTCAACACTTACAAATGGGTCTACTCTGAGATTGGATTTAGGCCTGAGAGACATGTTAGTTTGCTGCCACCACTTCAGCCCATGAGGATACAATCAACTGCAATAAACAAACCTAAGGCCATTATCATTCATGACTCTTTATTAGATATAATAATATATAATAATATAATATATATATATATATATATTCTAAGAATGTGACTTCAGAGATCAAAATCCCAGAGGGGGGAACTTTGTGTTACTCTCAAATACCACATTCCTCAATGGACTCTAAGAGAAGTTGTAGTATGAAGTAGCCCAAAGTGCTATACACTTTTCAAATTGAAGTAAAAGCTAAAAACCTGGATTATTCTCTTTCCAAATCTTTGGGAATATGCAACAGCAGTGAAAGCAGACAACTGTAGGCACAGAGAACGGCTATAGTATTATTTAGGATTTTCCATGGTAGATTCTTTAGGGAAGCATGAACAAGGAGGGTTTGATGTTGGCAAATGTGGGCATCAAGGGTAAAGCTCTGACCGTTCTTTCCAATAGTATTCCTCTAATGGCACTTCCACTGGCTGTAGGCAGTATTGCAAGGGCTTTATGACAGCACAAGCCACGGGAGTTTTCCGATTGCTGCATGGATCTTGGTTCCACTTGGGATAAAATCACTGAATTAAGTACAGAAAGTAAACTCTTTTCAACTCACAGTTATGAGCTTTCAAACCTCCCGTGTTGTAGAGCCATTTAGGAGCTCAGCTGGTATACATTGCTAAAGCAATTTTGTGAGCTCCAGCAACGGGCAAGGCAAGGGGGTGGAGAGAGAAGTGGGGCACTTTTAAAAACATAATTGCTGTTTGTTTTGTGATTTCTCAATGGACAATTAAAGTTACACAAAGAGCCCCTTCAGCAGTTCTAAGCCGAGTATGCAGAATGGTTAACCAACTTGCCTTCCTTTGGATTTCACATGGCAGAATCTTGAGTCCATGTGGGTTTTTTGACCTTCCAAGTGTAGCTGCTGCTGCAGACACCTGTCTCTGTTTTTGCTTAAGGCAAAGCGAGGAGTACAGAGAGAACCAGAAACAAAGCAAAGAAGTAATCTGGGCACATATGATCATCTTTGGTTTTGTCTTGTTAACATAGCTGTACAGACCACCACTCCCATCATATAGGGTTGCCAATGAATTCCATTCCATGGTAAATTCGGCAGGTGATCTGCCCACAGTACTAAATAACAGTAGCACTAGATCAGACCAGCAGTGGGTCCATACTGGAGAACTCTGGAGAGTTTTCCCAGTGTTGTAGGCTATGCCATACATCAAGCATAAGCTGACATGTCCCATGGACTCAGAAGCTTTTGCATTTGTGCAGTGTGGCTTCACAGTGCTGGGCAGCTGCTGGAGACGAGGAGGCCAGCCAAGCAGTACAGCTTCATCAGAAGGAATCAGACAAATTTACTAGTAGAACCAGTCTGTCCCAAATTCAGAATTTATTCAGAAGTAGTAGTTATGCCTTCAGCTGACTTCTGAATTGGCAGGGGTTGGGGAGAGAGTTTACTAGATCTCTCTAATAGGAAGTATGGATGTTGTCTCAGTGAGCAGCCCCTCCAACTTAAAATTCTCTGCAAATTTTGATGGTAAATATTTTCTGCCCGTAACCACAGTATATTCAGTAAATATCTGATGTTCAGTTTCAGTTTGGCATGCAAAGATTTTGTGGAAGGAGTCAATAGGCAATAGTGTGACAGCAAAAACAATATGACACAATTTCACATTTAGTACTTAGGATTTGACAATAGCTTATAATAGGAACTCACTCACTGGCAGTAGTTGTGTTACATTTATATCATTTAGTCATTCATCCATTCAAAAGAAGGAATCAAGTTCAAAGTTCTCAAAATGCAGTTTCAAACACTTAAAAATAAGTTGGATGTTGCCATTTCTCTTGACACTTCTTATGCCTTCACTTATAATCGGAGCTCAGAACTTTACATTTTAAAAGTAATTTGTTTCATTCCTTGTTACATCTGGACAATCTAGATGCCATTCGTATTAGTGCTCTTCCAATCATGCAAGTTGTCACGATTCCATGTGGCCCCTGCTTGTTTCACCAAACTAAGAGCTCACGCTACGTGTCTTTCAGCTGCCACCAGTTGATTACATCAGCATTACCTATTATTAATGATCGAGGTCCAAGCCATATGTCATTTTAAAAGAACCAAATAGAAATTGTTTATTGTTACAGGTGTTGACAGAACAAGCAATGTTGTTAACTCTTAACAAACATCATCATTAATCCACTCTCAACCACTACTCTCCCGCCCAAACTCCCAAACTCTTCAACTCTCTAAATTCTCTCTCTGACTAAACTCCTCCTCCTCCTGCTGAGTCTCTTATATCTTGTGACTCCGCCCTTCCAACACTCCCATTGGTCTATGCAGATAGCATATGAATATTCATAACCTGGGCGGACGCCACATTCCTCCCCCCCTTAATAAGTTTGTTTTAGGAGGAGAAACTTAACGGTTTGCCCTCATAAACAAACGAAGGTTTATGGAAGAATACAAATACCAACCTCTTACATTATTTACATCACTAAGGATACATTACATTACTCTTACATCAATAAATATATATTAACCTCTTACATTACTTACATTAATAAGGATACATCACTTACATCAATACGAACCACATTACATTACTCTTACATTAATAAGGATACTCACCATTATTTTTACCATCACTATACACACCTCTCAGTTTATCAACATCCAGGCAAACTCTGCACTTTAAGCATATTCCATAACTATTATACAAACAGAACAGTTAATACAATATTAGAAACTTTTATCCACCAGTTAGTCATTTGGCCTTCGAGACAAGGCATCAGCAACCACATTCTGGGTCCCTTTTACGCTGCGGATTTCAAAGTCTTGCAGCATCAGCGCCCATCTCATCAATTTGTTGCTGTTGGCTCGAATAGTCCTTAGCCATAAAAGAGGAGAGTGGTCAGCACACAGGACAAATCCTCTCCCCCAAATGCACGGCCTCAGCCTTTGCAGCATCCACGTGATAGCTAGGCACCCCTTCTCAATGGTGGATAGACGTCTCTCACCAGGTTGGAGTCTCTTGCCAATAAAAGTCACTGGGTGTAGACTCCCGCTGTTGTCTGCCTGGCACAGCATGGCTCCCAGTCCCACCTTCGACGCATCCGTGCAGATGATGAACTCACGGTCGACGTCCAGTGCAACAAGAACAGGTCCTGAAGTCCACACCCTCTTCAGATGATCGAAGGCTACCTGGCACTCTGATGTCCACTGGGTGTCCTCAGCTCACCTCTTTTGGGTGAAGCCTATTTTCTTTTTGATTAGTGGCTTCATTTTCTCAACTGTGGGAAGGGAAGGCAGTTTCTTCCACTCCTCCAGAACAGCTATGGCTGTGTTCTTCTTTGAAAACCCCTTGCTCTTGCCTTCACCCTCACCCACAAACCCGTCCACAGGTACTTTGTCACAAAGCTCTTAATATGGGGGGGGGGGGCACTTTCCCAGGTCACCTCAAAATTCACAGGCAAGTTCCCCTTAAGTGCCATCTCAAACACTTGGCCTATTTCAGATTTATTGAGACTTTCATCATCTGGATTCTCAGGCAGGGGCTCACTTTGCAGAATTTTCAATGCTTTTGCAGCTGCATGTTGAGCCTTCTTTAAGTTTGTTAACGGAGCAGTTAACATTGTACCACTCTGGCTTCAGGAATTTCTGGGCTCTCTGCCAAGTCCGTTTCCTTAGCAACAGTGCTGCTGCTAGATTCAGCTGCTGAAGACTGAAGAAGAAATACCTTTTTAGTCTGAATGTAATTTCCACCTTTAAGCTGACTAAAATCCCTATTCTTTTGAGTTTCATATTGAGCCAAAATATGTCCCTCTTCCCCACAGGAAAAACATTTCTTATTGGCCCTATGCTCAGAATAAGGGGATTTATTAACTCTTCCCTCAGAACTATTTGATTTCAGGGGACCTTGCCCTGAGAATGAGGGTTTAGTTTTAAAATGGCTTCCATTCACGTGGGTATTTCTGAGGTAATCTCTACTGGATGGGGACACTCTCCTCCTGTCATCCCAACCTTTTCTATCAAGTTTTACCTCAGAAAATCGAGGGTCTCTGATCCCACTAATGGAATCAGCATATTCAGACGCTTGTAGCACATTTTTAGGATCCTTGTCCTTGACTAGATAACACAATTCACCTGGCAAAATTGAATAAAATTGTTCTAATCCAATCACATTTTTCATTTGTTCTAAGGTAGATACATGTTCCTGTTCCAGCCATTTATTAAGAAACTGATTCAAACGTGCTCCAAGCTGGGCAAAAGACTCCTCAGGTCTCTTTGAAATTGATCTAAATTTCCTTCTGAGGTGCTCTGAATTAATCCCAAATCGGGAATACGCCATCTTTCTATAAGCCTCAAAATCTCTAGCTTGCTCCAGAGGCATCTGTGAATAAAGCTCAGATAACACTCCACTTATTTGTGATCTTAAAATTATCATTCTTTCATCATTTTTAAATGATGAATTGAATTCCAAATTGAGATGAAGAAATTGGAATTAGCTGCTCAAAATAATAATGATGATGATGATGATGATGATGATGATGATGATGATGATGATGATGATGATGATGATGATGATGATAATAATAATAATAATAATAATAATAATAATAATAATAATAATAATAATAATAATAATAATAATAATAATAATAATTCCAGTGTGGGAATTCCAGTGTGGGAAATCTCTCAAAAAGCAACTTTAAGAAATTTCCCCAATATCGGAAGGGGGATTGTCCTGAATCTTTCCTGATTTCATTTGAGAGAGCTTGTTGAGACTTTGAGGTTAAAGATGATGAGAAGATGATAATTTTAAACCGAAAAAAGAAAATTGGGTTTTATATGCCCTTAGGGAGGGCCCTGACGGCAAGCCAGAATTGCGGGGCTGGGAAAGCAGGGGAGAACCCCAATATAATCCAGAGGATGTGATCCTTAGCCCCACCCTATCTCAAAGTCAAATGGAAGAGATTGGGACGCTTCTGCAGAAGTATAATACTGTGTTTTCACAGAAACCTGGTGTGGCCAAGGGTGTGGTGCACAAAATAGATACTGGGAATGCCCCACCCATAGCAGTCACCCCTTATAGAGTGATGGGCCCTTACATTAACAAAGTTTGCTCGGAGCTAAATGAAATATTAAAAGCTGACATCATTGTTCCATCTACAAGTCCTTGGGCTGCTCCCGTGGTTTTAGTAGACAAGCCAGACGGAAGCATCTGGTTCTGTGTAGACTGTAGAAAATTTAACCATGTCACTAAGGCAGATGCATACCTGATGCCTCACCTAGAAGATCTCCTCAAGACCATAGGGAAGTGTCATTTCATTTTCTATCTCAACCTGACCAAAGGGTTTTGGAAAGTGCCCATGGACTATAAGGACCAGGAAAAAATAGCCTTCTGTAGTCCCTTAGGATTATATTAATTTCAGATCATGAGCTTTGGGCTAAAAAATGCACCAGCCACATTTCAAAGGCTGGTAGATAAACCTGGTATGGCCTGAGAGAGTTCACTATGGCATACATGGATGACATTGGTATTTTTAGCCAGACCTGGGAGGAACACAAATCCCATCTAGAGGTTGTGTTACAAAGTGATGCCAGTTTGACAGTGAAAGCGGCTAAATGTCAAATTGGAAATTCTGAAATAAGGTACCTAGGGCATCCAGTCGGAGGGGGGAAGATCAAACCCCTAGATGCAAAGGTAGAAGCTATTAATACTTGGCCCACCCTGACTTCTAAAAAGAAAATCCGAGCATTCCTGGGGTTAGCCGGATATTATAGACGTTTTGTTCCGAAGTTTAGTGAGATAGCTGCTCCGCTAACAAACTTAACTCGAAAGAAGCAAGCTGAGAACATCCAGTGGATGTCAGAGTGCCAGGTAGCCTTCGATCGTCTGAAGAGAGCACTGACTTTGAAACCTGTCCTTATTGCACCGTACTTCAGCCGTAAGTTCATCATCTACATGGATGCATCGAACGTGGGAGTGGGAGCCGTGCTGTGCCAAGCAGACGACATCGGGTGTCTACATCCAATAATGTACATCAGCAAAAAACTCCAACCTGGTGAGAAACATTTATCTACTATCCAGAAAGAGTGTCTAGCTATTGTATGGCCGCTGCAAAAGCTGAAGCCATGCATTTGGGGGAGAAAATTTGTCCTGTGCACAGACCAGTCTCCTCTTCTATGGCTAAGGTCTATTCGAGCCAACAGCAGCAAATTGATGAGATGGTTGCTGATCCTGCAAGACTTTGACTTTGAGATCCGCAGCATAAAAGGGACCCAGAATGTGGTTGCTGACGCCTTGTCTCGAAGGCCAAATGACTAATGGGTGGATAAAAGTTTCTAATATTGTATTAACTGTTCTGTTTGTATAATAGTTATGGAATATGCTTAAAGTGCAGAGTTTGCCTGGATGTTGATAAACTGAGAGGTGTGTATAGTGATGGTGGAAATAATGGTGAGTATCCTTATTGATGTAAAAGTAATGTAATGTAATCCGTATTAATGTAAGTAATGCAAAAGGTTAATATGTCTTTGTTGATGTAAGAGTAATGTAATGTATCCTTAGTGATGTAAATAATGTAAAAGATTTATATCTGTATTCTTTCATAAACCTTCGTTTGTTCATGAGGGCAAGCCATTAAGTTTCCCCTCCTAAAACAAACTTATTAAGGGGGGAGGAATGTGGCATCCGCCCAGGTTATGAATATTCATATGCTGTTTGCATAGACCAATGGGAGTGTTGGAAGGGTGGAGTCACGAGATATAAGAGACTCAGCAGGAGGAGGAGGACTTTAGTCAGGGAGATTGAGAGTTAGAGTTGAAGAGATTGAAAGTTTCGGAGTTTGGGTGGGAGAGTGGTGGTTGAGAGGGATAAAGGAGAATGTTTGTTTAAGAGTTAAGAACATTGCCTATTCTATCAACATCTGTAACAATAAACAATTTCTATTTGGTTCTTTTAAAATGACATATGGCCTGGACCTCGATTATTAATAATAGGTAACGTTGATGTAATCAACTGGTGGCAGCTGAAAGACACGTAGCGTGAGCTCTTAGTTTGGTGAAACAAGCAGGGGCCACATGGAATCGTGACAACTTGCATGATTGGAAGAGCACTAATACGAAGGGGCCATGTGGAATTGTGACAACAGCCTTATCCTCCAGTGATGCATAAGGGGCTCTGAAACAAATACCTCTCTTGGGTTGCCATGGTAGAACAGGGATGGAGAGGATTTTACCTCTCAGTTCCTTTGGAACTACTATTCCCAGAATTCCTTACCACTAGCCATACTAGCTAAGTCTTCTGGGAGCTGAAGTCCAAAATGTATGGCAAGGCAAAGGTTTCCCACCTGCGCAGTCTCCCTTTGTCCCAGGCTGCCAGCAAGAAGGTGGTTGAACCTGAAGCCCAACTACCCCCTTGCCTGACAGAATAGCCTCTTGAACTCAAGTGGGGCTTATTGCCAGGTAAACCTGCATTGGATTGCTCTGTAAAAAGGCACATGTAGGAGAAGTGCTGGAGAAGAGGGGCTATCCTACAAATCTGTGAAAGTCTGACCCTACAGCAGGTCTTCATTGGACAGATATTAGGCATAAAGCATGTGTACCACCACTTTGCAGCCCCGTGCAAAAGCCATCACTTCAGGAAATAAGCCTCAGAAGCCCATAAAGTCACCTTGTACCAAGGAATGCAAATGTAGATCATTTATATATTTTTAGAATGCCTACTTTTAAACTGTGGGACAGGAATCAACAGTTAGAACTGGGTATGGAACAACTGATTGGTTCAAAATTGGGAAAGGAGTACGACAAGGCTGTATATTGTCTCCCTGCTTATTTAACTTATATGCAGAATACATCATGCGAAAGGCAGGACTGGATGAATCCCAAGCCAGAATTCAGATTGCCGGAAGAAATATCAACACCCTCAGATATTCAGATGATACCACTCTGATGGCAGAAAGTGAGGAGGAATTAAAGAACCTCTTAATGAGGGTGAAAGAGGAGAGCACCAAAAATGGTCTGAAGCTCAACATCAAAAAAACTAAGATCTTGGCCACTGGTCCCATCACCTCCTGGCAAATAGAAGGGGAAGATATGGAGGCAGTGACAGATTTTATTTTCTTGGGCTCCATGATCACTGCAGATGGTGACAGCAGCCACGAAATTAAAAGACGCCTGCTTCTTGGGAGGAAAGTGATGACAAACCTAGACAGCATCTTAAAAAGCAGAGACATCACCTTGCCGACAAAGGTCCACATAGTCAAAGCTATGGTTTTTCCAGTAGCGATGTATGGTAGTGAGAGCTGGACCATAAAGAAAGCTGACCGCCGAAGAATTGATGCTTTTGAATTGTGGTGCTGGAGGAGACTCTTGAGAGTCCCCTGGACTGCAAGGCGAACAAACATATCCATTTTGAAGGAAATCAACCCTGAGTGCTCACTGGAAGGACAGATCCTGAAGCTGAGGCTCCAATACTTTGGCCATCTCATGAGAAGAGAAGACTCCCTGGAAAAGACCCTGATGTTGGGAAAGTGTGAAGGCAAGAGGAGAAGGGGACGACAGAGGACGAGATGGTTGGACAGTGTCATCGAAGCTACCAACATGAATTTGACCCAACTCCGGGAGGCAGTGGAAGACAGGAGGGCCTGGCGTGCCTTGGTCCATGGGGTCACGAAGAGTCGGACACGACTTAACGACTAAACAACAACTTTTAAACTTGTCCTTGTCCTAGAAATTGCTCTTCTTGTGCATCAGGATTTGGAAGGAAATGTACTGGTGCAACCGCAAGGTCCCCACCTTTTCAAATTATACTCGGAAACCAATCATGCAAAATGCTTGGATCTGAGAAGTAACCCACATTTTCCGCTGCTCCTCTGTAGTGTGGTAGCTTTCATTGGTGCGATCAGATGGGAAGCAAGGGAAGACATGTCCCCCTCACCAGTGGCTTGACTACCATCTACTGCCATGCATTGCAGAACCCTTAAAGCAATTCAGAACAAAAATGCAATGGATAATGGATTCATAAACTGGAAAATAAAATAAGGTTCCAATCCTAACATGCTTATTTCAAAGTAGTCTCTAAAAAAAGCTATAGGTCTTATTTCTGAAAAATATCTCAAAGATGGAAGCATGAATATGAAATGCTCTTGCTGTTTCTTTCTTTTTGGGGATTAAATTGGCAGAACACTGTCCTCTTCTCCCCCTGAAAGTTACCTCCTCATGTCCTCTCCTTCCCTGACCATACCATCAGTGGTTTAAACCCGCCAAGGTCTTTGTTTCATGAGTTATTTCATTTCTTTGTTTATTCTCTTCCATACCTTCCTCTTTCTCTGGATATACAGGAGCATCTCCTATGGCACATTATTTGAAAATTACTAGCCTACAGATATGCGAAGAACCAGCCTAGATAAACATAAAAAAATGCGGGGCATCAGGGAGAGCTATCCACCCTGACTTCACCAATTTTTGTTTCTGTGTTTCTTTTTCATTATTTTCGATCAGACCAAGAAATGTCGGTCTGCAACCAGAGCTGGAGTCAGCTTGATGGCACTTGGTCTCCCTGGTGGTGACAGCTGACTAGATAGGACTGCAAGCATCTGAATAATGGTTGCTTTTCTTGGGGAAAGGGGGGAAGAGAATCCTGCCAGCAATAAGGGTTCCACACATTGAAAAAAGGAACCACATGGAAAGGTGACCATTAATCCAGAACTATAAAACTAGTTTATTTGGCTCTCCAATCAACCAGATGATGACAGGACTTAAAAGGCTGTCTCTTTCTGCCTGAGAACCCAACAGCCTTGGAATGACTACAGAGTAATTGGTTGGTGCTTAAAGTCCAGGTTTTAAAGATCTTGAAGTAATAACTCACTGGAAGGATACTGAGCACTCATCACAGAGGAGAAATATGGTCTCTCTGGTGGACCATTTATCTGGCAACAAATCAACACCAGGTTCATTACTCTCTGCAGCAGAGCCAAGAAACAGGAGAGTTTGTTGTTGTTTTTTAAAATGCAATAAACTGAAAAGAGGAGGGAGAGACAGTAAAGAGAACATGTCTTAGCAGCCCAAATCAAAGTGTAAATGGCAGTCTTCAGTTTGGTCTCTGCTCCCGTCCACCAGAGCAAACAAAACGAGTCTTAAAGAAAATCACTCTATCAGATTGTATCAGTCCTGTATTATATATAAGGAGGAGCACCGGCCATGTTAAAATTGGGAAAGGTGATAGGGACACACCCTGTGGTCCATTGGGACAAGAAGTAAAATCTGCTCATCAAAGGTCACAAAATATGTAAAAATAACAATATGTGACACTAATTTGCTAACCAAAGCTGTGTTCCAATACACATGTACCTGGGAATGAGTCCCATTGAACAAAAATCTAGCAAATTATGTCTCACTACAGAATTGTTCTCCAAATATACTGCCTGTACTTTGTCAGCCCTGACCTGGGCATTTAATTGAGCATATTCAAATGTTCCTTCAACCAAACGTCTTGATTGCAACAATGCATCCATCCCATGCACACATTCATCATGTTCCAGTTCTCTAAATCTGGGCACCCTATTTTTCAAATTGTGAAAACCTAATTTGCCACACACGTGGGCTTCTGGGGATGAGACACCTATTGTTTTAACCTTCAGGTTTTCTCGATGGCCAAAACAAAAACCCAGCTACAGATCCATGAGAATACCACAGGAATCTTTCACACGCAGCAGCTTATACTCAAGCGGGGGTAGGGGAATGCAGGGGAAAGTAAGAGAAAAGTGCAAAAACAAGACACATTTCCTGCAGAGACAGGGAGTGTCCAGAATCCTGTTGGTTCATTATGTGGGCCTTAAGTGTAGCAGTGTGAATGACAGTTACAAATTGTTCCTAGTTAACAAGCCATCACTTGTATGCACAGTTGTATGAGTTGGTGCACATTGAGAGGTATAAGTAGCAATCTGTTAACTTGCAGCAATTCACTGTTGTAATTTATGCCATCACACCTATGCTGGTATAACTAACCAATAGGATTCTGGCCATTAAATATTTAATTATAACTAGAAAACAGCTTAATTTTCTTTGCGATATTTGAATTCCATACACGCAAGAGCCAATCCAATGTGGCAACTCTTTCCTAACCCCTCACCCACATGAATTGCTCATTTGTTTCACTACTATGGGCTATCCTGTAGCGGGAGTAAGATTCATAGCACAACCTGAGAGCTTTCTTCTTAAACTACACTACAGGTTCTTAACCTGTGGATTGTGGACCCCAGGGATATGCAATGTCCTCACAGCGGGTCTGCAAGGGCCTGAAGAAATGTTATGATTTTTTGCAGTTAAAATAGAATGAAAGAAAGCAAGGAAGGAAGGAAGAAAAGGAAATGCAGAACAAAATCTTAATTTTCCCTTGCTTGTGTGTGTAAAACTTGACTTTACTAACAACCTACTGCCTACAGTACATTAATAAGAAACAAAAGTTTAAAAATTGGTTATGTAAGTAAGTGTTTGATAGCAAATAACTGTGATATTTCTGCACACAGTGAGAACCGACAAGTGAATGACACTGAGTGGCTGAGACAGCACGTGACATTTCTTGCTACTGTGCAGACAGTCAGAAGTTGTGGGAAAGAGAGAGTCGGAATCAGTCAGTGTGAGTATGAGTAAGTGTTTAGATGGACTTCATTATTGTGTTTCCTCTTCATTTTCTGCTAATAAAATAATTTGGTCATTGTCAGGTAAAGTGACTTTTTGATATTATCGCGGTGAATTTCATAACAATACATTTTGGTTATTCCCTTGTACCCACACCCCAACCCTCACCCTTACTGAAAATGAATAAAACTTTTAACAACAGTACATTTTGGTTGAGCCTCAGAATGGATTGCTGTATGAATTTGAAACATAAAAGAACTGAGGATGATGCTGTTGATGAGGGTGCATCCTTTTCAAAACAAAACGAAGCTTCTTCCAGTCATCTTAAAAAGTGTTGCTGTTATAAGCAAGGAATATCTGTCAATTGGCTTCATGTGTACAGGTCCCAAAGACAAGCAACTAACTCAGTGTGTGTTGAGTTATGAGATATTGTCCAGCGAGACCATGAAACCATCAAAATTGTGAAGACATCTTGACACTAAACATAAAGAACGTGCCACAAAGAGCATTGATTTTTTTTTTTCAAAAGTAAGGAGCATGAGCATCGGGAAAGTAAGAAAATGGTTAAAAAGACTGCAACTGGTTGTAACAATGAAAATGCAGTGAGGGCCTCATTTGAAGTTTCTCAACCAATAGCAAAAAACAGAAAACAGCATACAATAGTTGAAGAACTTATATTTCCTGCTGTAAAAATCATGGTTTCTGCATTGATCAATGATAAAGTTCCCAAGGGCCTTTTCTTAATACCTTTGTCAAATGACAAAGTTAGGAAGCGAATTGACGGTTTGTCAGCCAATATCAAGAAACAATTATTAGAAGAAATTTGCACTTCAATTGTAGCAAAGCACAGACATAACAAACAAAGCAACCTTAATGTGGTATGTTAGATATGAGCACAAGAGAAATGTTTTCAAAGACATGCATAATATCAGAGCTTGGAAATGTTCCTTTTTTTGGAGGAGGAGGAGATGGTGGTGGTGGAGGAGGTGGTGGAGGAGGAGGAGGAATGAAAGCTTAGCATCCAGGCCAGATGGAGGACTAAGTAGACACTGTGTGTCAAGTCTAAACTCTGAGGAAAACCTGGCTAGCCAGATGTGACTACCCTTGAAGAATGACCAGGAGATTCAATTGGTGCATTATATAAGCAGTTGGGTTGCTAACAGATGCATGACATTGAGACCTAATGATTCTGATGCTGAAAAAGCTGCACCGGCTGTCAGTAGCTTTTCAGGCCTGATTCAAAGTGTTGTTTTTAACCTTTAAAGCCTAAAACAGGGTGGGCCTTACCATAGAATGAACTGCATTGTGAAACTGTCCAGATGTTGAGCTCTTCAGGAAAGGATGCTAACACCTGCTGAGCCCCCCTTGAGAAGAAGGCAGGAGAGGCCTTTCTCTTGTGCTGCTCTCCGATTCTGGAATGCATTCCCCTCAGAGTTGTGAAGATACCTTTCATCAAACATTTTAAATGATGTGATTCTTACTGAGTACATTTATAGTCTAGGAATCCTCACCAATTTGCATTTTCACAGATCTTGGTTTAATTATTATGTTGGGCCCTGAGATGTCTTGAGGACTAGCCTCTGTTTTCACATTTTCTTCTCTGACAGTGGGGATCCATGGTGCTTATTGTTGTTGGCATTGTTTCTGGCTCCTTTTCTGGTTAGAAGGCCACTGAGACTGGGCTAGTATAAGTTACTTTTTGAGGTCAAAGGCCATCACTGGATCCAGTATTCACTTGGACACAGGTCAATATTTGACATTGTAATTTCATAGCTGAGTGAACTGATCCAAAAGTTCTGGCATCGGTTACACAGATACAGTAGATTTAGCTAGTGGGTAAATGAGATAGGAGTGTACTCTATGCCAATTACCTCTGATCCAGCTAATTTTAATTGGGGGGCGGCAATGTTCACATTTCCTTTTCTGTGCTATTTTATTTCTGGTGAGCTCCTGTAATAAGGAAACAAGAATAATTTATTTCTTCCCTTAACAAGTTGCTTTTGCTTATTAAACTAGAAATTGTTTGTACACTGTTAAAGACCTCAAAAAAAAAAAAAGGCTGAGGTTTTAGCAAAATGCAAATTTAACTGGTTAGAAGGAAGATTATAATCAGCCAAAAATTCTCTAATTGGTTGGGAGCGCTAATTAAAATGTACAGAGCCCTAGGCACTCTGAGATGCTGCATTCGCACATTAACCCAATACTCAATATGATTGCAGCTGGATGATACTGGATGAGATTATTTCTAAAGTAGGGTGCTCAAATCTTGATTGGTTTGAATCTCTGCTGAACCTTAAATTCACTAAATTTGAAAGTACTTCTAAAAGTCACTCCGAGCAACTCCAATAGTGTTGAAGCAGAAAGGAGGGAAAGACTGTGAATAAGAAATTACCTCAATTTGTTGGAAGTTCTGTCAGAGAACATTTGACATTTGATGTCTTTGATGGTTCACTTTGTTTATGTGGACTAACATCTTTCAAACTGTGTTCCAGAGAAACCTTGGAAGCTTTTCAGGATTCCTCTGATGAGAAGGTGAAGGTTGACAGATCAGCTTTCTGGAGATTTCACTAGCCCACCATTGTTAACCTTCGTCCATGAAGCAGCTGCAAGAGGTGTGTCCTAGGACAAGCCTGCGGGGGAGCAGAATAAACGGGCAAACCTCTGAATGACTGACCATAGATGGGCAATGGATTCTAACTCCAGTTGTATCCTGCCCAGAGTAGTCAATTGACTAGATGGGCGGGATATAAATACAATAAATACAATAAATAAATAAATAAACTGACAAAGGCTCCCCTGCCTCAACTAAGGGTGCAACTACACAGGAGGTAAAATTAGAAATTAGGGTTTCTCCTGGTGGAGTTATATAGGATAGATGGGGGTGAGGATTACGAGCTGATTTGCATTGCCATGTACATAACATAGTCAAAAGAAAATAATATGAATCAGACTGTCCCAATGCATTTACTGAAACATTGGTCAATGTAGTCATCCCCAAAGTCACAAAATGAAGAGCATTTGAAGGAGGAAGCCAGGGGGAGGTTTTTATGTGAGAAGGTTGGGAATTAACTCTGTTCCAGTGTGGAGGGCAAATTCCTAGATTCGGCATGTGCTGAGAGGGTCCGATGTTCCTTAACTGTATTTTGGCCCCTGAGCCACTGTTTCACACCTCACCATGGTTCAGGATTCTTGAAACAAAAACAAAATAAAGCCTGCCCATTTCCGGTCTAGAATGCACTCTTAGTTCATCTGGGGGTCTAACAGCCACAGGTGATGTCCTGTATAAATTGGATGCACCCTATGACAACTATTCTCATATATTTTTCTGTATGATACTGTGATGGATTACTCAGTGTGGTGAAGTGGACAGAGTGACGGATTAGGACTTGGGAGACCTGGATTCAAATTCCTGCTTGGCCATGGAAACTCACTGGGAGAGGGTAAGGTGGAACTGGTAAAAACACTCCTCACATACCTCACATATCTTGAAAGCCCTATTAGGGTCGCTAGTTGGCTCCAAGTTGATGGCACATCACTACACACACACACACACACACACACACACACGGAATGTGATACACAGATATAGGTTTGGCAGGCCAGTTGAATATTTGTTATCTATAATCAACATAGATATTGTTATCTCCCATGCAATTTTTCTAACAAATCTCCTTTTTGAGATTCCTCACATATCAGATTCTTTGAAGGCTTCTCAAGCCCAGGGCTTCCTCTCCATCTCCGAGGCATTCAAAATCATTACTCACAGTGGTAAATTTAGCCTCCCTATCTGGGTAATTGCAACTTGTGCTCATTTATCTAAATGGAGTGTATAGAAATGCAATTAAACAAAATTAGTTACTGTGTCATGGAAAGAGTCAGTGCCGGCTGCTATAGCAACCAAGGAGAGAACATTCTGTACTAAATTTTATGGCAATACTGACAAATCCTTTTGCAGCTGTAAAATAATGTAAATCCATTAAAATGACCATTTGCTGCCTATTTTGAAAGGCCCAGTCCTTGAAATGAGTATAAATTACACTTGTTTCTCTCTAATTCCCCTTCCCCCATTTTTGAGCTGAGTGGAAAGTGACAAAAGACTAAAATGAAGAAGAGCCCAGAAGGTTTAACATTGCTGAGGTAGCAAACAAGAACACTTTTGCACGTGTTTCATTGATTTCCTTGAGACCTGACTTAAGACACTTAATTGCCTACAGTTGGATTGTGATGGATGTTTCAGAGATCACCATGACTGTTACTGTATTTACAACTAAACAGGGTCTGGATTTCTTTCTCAGCACTAAGCATTGTGAATAGCTTTGCCTCAGAGACCGTAAGTCCCCAGTGACAGTAGCAAAGAGTACTTGAAGTATATTTAAACTTAGAAGTTATGTTACTTTTATGTGTATTAATCCAGAAGTGGGGAGGAAGTAATAGTGGAGGCTGGTAACACAGGGCAAGTACAGTACTGCTCCACCTCAGGCTACCTCCAGACAACCTCAGGCATAAATTATGTTTCAGAATCATCTCTGGGGGCCACCTTAGAGGCAAAATACCATTGCTCCTCTGTGCATTCCAGTGTAATTACTCTTCTGTGGTTGGAGATTGCTCCCGGTGTGATGCAGCCTCACTGGGGAGCACAGAAGCTTTAATTGCCATCACTGTGGGGCACCATCCACTACAGTTTTCTTTTAGAAAAAGTGCATCTCCTAATATTGGCAGTGACAATCATCTCCTGCCTCCAAATCAATTACAATGGATGGCATAGAGTGTTAATCTCACTGCTTCAACATGCATAGAGCATGGGATTGGCCATTTCCTGTAATGCTGCTTCTCTTCCAGCTCTGAATGGAGTGAAATAAGGATGACACCAAACAAGGTCTGTTTGTCTGGTTCTTCTGTGGCTGTACTGTGCAGTGTGTGAGAGTATGTGTGCAGATTGCCTTTGCTAATAAAATATACTTGATCCAAATATATTGGATCTGGACAGGCAGGAGTAGGAGAATTTTTAAAAAGATGAAACTCACTCTTATGCCATCTTATGCCCATGAGAAGCAAGTCTCACTGCTTAGTAAGAAAATGTGTAGGATTGTAGCTCCCTAAATAATTATGTTTTGGGAGGGGTGCCTTACGTCCTATACCTTCTCCCATTCTTTTTTTGTTTTGAGGAGAGGGAAAATATTTTTCCCCTTTGCCTCACATTAATCTTTCACCAGTTTCTTTCTAAAGTGCAGTGAACATGTTACATAGAAGTTTGCAAGTCTCTAATGCTTGTTTCTGTGTTCACGTTTTTCCCCGTCAGCTGTCCATTGGCAGAGAAGAGAATACCTCTTGTACTGATTCGTACTAGGGACAGCAAGGGGTAATGAAAGCTGGTCCAGTAGGGAAGCTTCACAGTCTCTGTGAGTAAATGCATGAGTGTACGTGAATGTGAGGATGGGGTGGAGTGAGGGACAAGAAAATGAAAGAATGAATGTGAGTAAATAAGCCGACTCTCATGAGAAGAGAAGACTCCCTGGAAAAGACCCTGATGTTGGGAAAGTGTGAAGGCAAGAGGAGAAGGGGACGACAGAGGACGAGATGGTTGGACAGTGTCACCAAAGCTACCAACATGAATTTGACCCAACTCCGGGAGGCAGTGGAAGACAGGAGGGCGGGTGTGCTCTGGTCCATGGGGTCACGAAGAGTCGGACACGACTTAACGACTAAACAACAACAAAAACAATAACAAATAAGCCGACTGCCCAGTTTTCAAGCCAGACATGAACAGAAGCAGCAGGTAGGAACATTTCTAATTTTGTGACAGAGTTGTGGAATGAATGAATGGACTGAGTGATTGTGCTTGAGTGCATGTGTCTGGAGTCTCTGAATACGTGAGAGTGGTTGGGAGTAAATGCATGTGTGTATCTATGAATACCCTATTTCTCCAAGGTCAATCACCCTGGATCTGCCCACCACTGGATGCTGTGCCTTCTGCCCCACCAGCCATGATGAGCACCAGTTACCACTGGGAAGGGATCCTCTAAATGTCTTTGGACTGTAGCTCCCATCAGCTCTATCCAGCATAGCACACAATAAAGGATGTCAGAAGTGGCAGTAAGCAGCCAGCAGGGAGGACAGGAAAACTCAGAGGTGGCGGGAAGTCTTGAGGAGGAGAAAGAGTGGCTCCTGGACAGAGAAGACATCTCAACTTTGATTTGCAACCCAAGGCAAGGGTCCCATCCTTCCTCGTGACAGAGAGAGTCCAAACAGACAGGAGATTGCGTTGATGGATAGTTGTCTACTGCTTTTGTATATTAAGAAATTCAAAGAGGGGGACTCCAACAAAGATCCCCTCAAACTGGAAAAATAATGCACAGGCACAGTCATTGTCTTGGGGAAATTTATAAATGAACTTCTTTTTTTAGTACTCAAACTCCCATTAAGATGGCAGCAGCTACTGTATCTTTTCTTTCTAGTGGCACATGGAACATATCTTACATAGCACACCCACTTGTCCTTGTGGAATGGCCTTTTGACAAACACATAAAGCCATGTGTTTCCCAGTGAAGGCACACTGGGAAACGTTCTGTATTCATTATGTGCCATCAGTTTGTTACTAGTTCATTTATGATGACACATGACAGCTTTATCTATCCTGGTAATTTGTTTAAGATCCCAGAGACATGATTATATCTCATTGCCATGAACTCTTCTTTCCAACATAGTCTATGAGTACACTGAACATCCTGATGTATGACATGTCTTGTTTACCTCTCTCCCCTCATTTTCTTCAGTCTTTCTCACCTCTTCTTTTTGGGTGGAATTTTGGTTCTTCTGTGTTATGCAGCACAAGCTTAATGTAATATTTCATAAGTTCCTAACCACATTGGCTGAAATACAGTAGTAAGATGCAACTAGAGTAGTCCCATTGAATCAGCAAGAATTTGATGAGTCAACTCCTCTGTAAG
The DNA here is from genome assembly GCA_037013535.1 of Intellagama lesueurii. Lineage (NCBI taxonomy): Eukaryota > Metazoa > Chordata > Lepidosauria > Squamata > Agamidae > Intellagama > Intellagama lesueurii. The sequence continues at coordinate 184,546,909 of JBAJHW010000002.1, forward strand.
TTCCATGGATTCAATGGGTGTACCCTAGTTGTGACTCACAATGGGATTTTAGCCCTTGTATGGTAGGTGGTAAAAAGCTACTTAAGTCTAAAAAATGGGGAGGGTGGAGCTCTTGACGACCTTAGCATATAAAAGCCTTTATGATGAGTAAATTGTGCATTTTATTTTGGGAGCGAGGAGTTTTTAAATGTTTTGAACAGGGCTTGCTTGCCTGATAATGGCCATAAAGTTAGTCCTATGTAAATATGCCTGACAACAGGGAATTTCATGTTTCAATTGCACAATCGGGCACATGATTCCCATTGCAATTATTGCGCAATGTGCGGGTGGAAGTTCTTCATGGATAGTACTACTGCCTTTGCGCTGTAGCTACGGCAAGCCTAACATCTAGTTCTACCTGCATAGCTAAGTGAGACATTTTTGCTTAATGCAAAGAAGCAGAAAAGATCTACTGAGTCTTATGTGCACATCTCAGTATTTTATTCATTTTGTTTCGCTTTTCCCCTACCGTCTCCCTTGTAGGACTCAAGGTGGCTTGCAACCTATGTGTTAAAAAAATTCCACTTAAAAAAACTAATTACCCTATTAAAACAGTATTAAGTAAATAATCAGATTAAATCAAATATATATATATATATATAATTAATACAATTTCAAACCATGTAACATAATTTAAAAACACAGCTGCAGCAGCAAAATCTGCCATGAAAAATGTCCTGATCTCCAAAACCTTAGCGATTATGCAGAGATGGGGACAAATCAAAAAAATGGTGATTCGTTTTGATCCGTTATTCATCGAGGTTAACGGATCAACAAATACGAATATACGAATATTCTTCGACGAATCGATGGATCGATCTGCTGATTCATCTGCATTTTAAACGGCTATAACACTGACCTAGAGACACCACATTTGCAGGAAAGCTTCCTCAGACGCTTTTCTACAACACCTGAAAGTTTTGTGAACATTGGATCATGGACCCCTGAGTTATATAGTCACAAAGAGGACCCTCCCAGGAAAGCTCCCCCCAGGTACTTAGAGAATCCAGAATCATAACGGAGCTTCTTATGTCTTTCCCCAACACACCTGCCAACTTTGATGAAGATTGTATATCAGAACTCCGAGTTATTCACCCACAAATTGGGTCCCCCCCAGGAGAGTTTACCACACGGCACAGAAGCCCATGGCATTGAGGGAGTTATATTTGGCCCCAGCAAAATGAGAGGTCCCTTTGGCAGAGGCATGCATGAGGCATCGAGTTTGTCTTCAGCTCAGCACAACATTACATTTGCCAGTTTGCCCTCAGGAGGAGGACTGGAGGCAAGGAGGTATTTGGCAGCACAGCAGGCTTTTTGGCTCTGTCGGGCACTGAGGAAGTTGGCAGCAGGAAAACAGGCTCTTTTGGCCCCATCGGGCACTGAGGGAAAAGGCAGCAGGAAAGCAGGCTTTTTTGGCTGCATCGAGCACTGAGGTAGTTGGCAGCAGCAAAGTGGTGTGTGCTGCCCCATCGGTTAATCTAACAGCAGTTAATCCACGGGGCGGCGGGGCTTTTGGAGCCCGATCAGGACCACAAACTGAAGCCGTGCGATGGGGCGATGGGGTGACGCCTAGACAGGCTTGGGTGGGGCTCAGCCCAGCCCTCTTGGCACGGGGGTGCCTGGACAGGCTTTGGGTGGGGCAGGGACAGGCCTGGTTGGGGGTTAGCAAAAGGTGGCCATGGAGGTGTGTTGTTTGTTTTCGAAAACAAAAGGAGGCAAGCAACACTTATTAGCAGCAACAATAAAACCATCAGATGAATTGCTCCACCTTATTGGAAAGGTACTACTAACGGCATCGGCGTTCCGTGTCTAGTCATGCTCGCCACATGAGGAAGTTGGCAGCAGCAACGTAGACTGTTTTTCCAACCAAGATAGCCCTCAGAGGTTTTGGGGGGCTTGGACCGGCCGACTCTCTTGGCACGGGTTGAAAAACCAGATCAGGTCTGCAATCTGAAGCCGTGTGATGGGGCAATGGGGTGACGCCTGGACAGGCTTGGATGGGGCAGAGCCCGGCCACGCTGCTACTACAGCGGTTAATCCGCGGGGCCGCTGGTGAGCTGAGCTAATTTGTTTGGGTAATTTGTTCCAACTTCTGCCTACCTACTGAGTTGGCATGAGACTGAAAGCAGAGTGTGTTGCCCCATCGGGCACTGCAGTAGTGGGCAGCAGCAAAGTACCGTGTCTTGCCCCATTGGGCACTGAGGAAGTTGGCAGCAGCAACGTAGAGTGTGTTGCCGCATCAGGCACTGAGGTAGTTGGCTCCAAAGTAGGCGGGAAAGCATGTCTTAATAGGCATCGGGCACCGAGGCAATTGGCAGCAAAGTTGACTTTGCCCATTGGGTGTATAGTGGCAGAAATCTTCAACATCGATGAGCAAGAGGGTGGCGTTTGCCATCAAGGTGGCATATGAAACACAAGCCTCCAGAAAGAATTAATTATTTAGTCAAGTATGCTGTTTTTGACTACCTGGAAGGGCTTGGGTCAGCCCAGCCCTCTTGGCACAGGGAATTCAGGAGGACAGCTTTGGAAAACCAGATGATCATCTCTGCAGTCTGAAGCCGTGCGATGGTGTTGTTTGTTTTGTTATTGATGAAGAAAAGGGATGGTGGTTGTTGCTGGCACAAGATAAACTCTGCAGTCTCAAGCCGTGTGATGGGGCGACTCCTGGACAGGCTTTGGGTGGGGCTGGGACCGACCTGGTTGACGCTTCCATGCCCGGACAGCTCGGATCAGGTCGGGTTGGGGTTCTGAGCTGGAACCCGTTTGAAAGCATGTAACTGCAAGTGGATAAATAGGCACCACCTCGGTGGTAAGGTACTAGTAACGGCGGTCCATCGGGCACTGAGGTAGTTGGCAGCCGGAAAGCAGGCTTTTGGGCCCCATTGGGGCACTGAGGTAAGTTGACAGCAGCAAAGTAGAGTGTGTTGCCCCATCGGGCACTCAGGCACATGGCAGCAGCAAAGTAGAGTTTGTTGCCCCATCGGGCACTGAGGCACATGGCAGCAGCAAAGTAGAGTGTGTTGCCCCATTGGGCACTCAGGCATATGGCAGCAGCAACGTAGAGTGTGTTGCACCATCGGGCACTGAGGGAAAAGGCATCAGGAAAGCAGGCTTTTTTGGCCGCATCGGGCACTGAGGTAGTTGGCAGCAGCAAAGTACCGTCTCTTGCCCCATTGGGCACTGAGGTATTTGGCAGCCGGAAAGCAGGCTTTTGGGCCCCATCAGGCCACTGAGGCAAAAGGCAGCAGAACAGACTCTGGTCTTCTTCAGCAACATCAGATTTTCCTGCAAAGGAAAGGTTTTTGCCCCCAGGAGGCAACTGAGGTTGCTTGCAACTTCCAACAGCACCAGCAGCACCATCAGATGAACAGGGTTGGTGCTACTAACAGTGGTTAATCTACAGGGCCGCGGGGCTGTCGGAAACAGATTAGCTCTGCAACCTGAAGCCGGGCGATGGGGCAACAAAGACGCTCATTTAGAACTAGAAACCTGGGGATTGCTTGCAACTTGGCTGCTGAGACCACCCGGATATGATAAAGATAGCCCTCGGAGGTTGGGGGGGGCTTAGACAGGCCGGCCCCCTTGGCACGGGTTGAAAACCAGACGAGCTCTGCAGTCTGAAGCCGCGCGATGGGGCGATCGGGCCACACCCGGACAGGCTTTGCGTGGGGCAGAGCAGACAGACCTTTTGGAATGTAGCCCAAATGGAAGGAGCTGCAAGATTAGGAAATTGTTCAAATGGCCAGCAACGTCATTGACTTTTTGCCCCATCAGGCACTGAAGAAGTTGGCAGCCGGAAAGCAGGCTTTTTGGCCCCATCGGGGCACTGAGGCAAAAGGCAGCCGCAGGAGACTCTGGTCTTCTTCTTCTGCAACATCACATTTGCCTGCAAAGTTACTTAAGTTTGTCCCCAGGAGGCAACTGAGGTTGTTAAAGCAGCAGCAACAGCAGGAGAATAGGGTCCGACTGCAAGATGCTGCTAACAGCGGTTAATCAGGGTGGCCGCTGGGCTTCTCGAGCGGAAGATCAGCAGTTCAAATCCATGCAATGGGGTGACCTGAGCTCTTGTCCCTTGTTCCTGCTTCTGCCTACCTACTGAGTTAAACTGCTGCTGAGCCACTAGGCTTGTTGATCGGAAGGTCAGCAGTTTGAATCCGTGAGCTCCCGTGGCTTGTCCCAGATTCTGCCAACCTACTCAGGCAGTAGCCCAAGTGGACTTTGGAGCACCGTGTTGGCATGGGGCAGCCGGACAGGCATTGGGTGGGGCAGAGCCCGGCCCTCTTGGCACGGGGATGCCTGGACAGGCTTGGGGGGGGGCAGAGGAAAAGGAAGAGGCAGAGGCAAAAGGAAGCAAGCAGACTCTTGTCTTCTTCAGCACAAAGGTAGTTCAGTTTGCCCCCAGGAGGCAACTGAGGTTGCACAACTGCAGCAACAACAGCAGATGAATAGGGTCCAAGGTGCTACTAATGTAATGGCAGTTAATCCATGGGGCCACTGGTGAGCTGAGCTCCCGTAGTTTGTTCCAAGTTCTGCCTACCTACTGAGGCTGTAGAGTAGCTAGGAAGCTGGAATGAACAGTCTGCTAGTTTTGGGTGGGCCTGAGACAGGTCCTCTTTGGCACAGGGGACACCCGGACAGGCTTGGGGGGGCTTGAGACAGGCCTGGTTGGCGCTTGGATGCCCAGACAGGCTTGAAAACAGACTCTTGCCTTCTTTGGGAACATCACATTTGCCTGCATAGTTAAGTTTGCCCCCAGGAGGCAACTGAGGTTGCACAGCAACAGCAACAACAGATGAATAGGGTGGTGCTACTAACGTAACGGTGGTTAATCCATGGGGCCGCTGGGCTTCTCAAGCAGAAGATCAAATCCATGCAACAGGGTGAGCTGAGCTCCCGTAGTTTGTTCCAGGTTCTGCCTAACTGAGGCAGTAGGAAGCTGGAATGAACAGCCAGGAATTAGGAATGAAGCCCGAGTGGACTTTGGAGCACTAATGTATCCCTTTGAATAAGCAGGCAGGCAGGCCGGAAAGAACTTGGCCCGATGAGCCAACTTCACCCAGCAGTCAAGATTTGGAAGGCCCTTGGCCCGATTTTTGGCACAGAATCAGCAGCAAGCAAGCCCAAGGCAGCTGTAGAGGGATGCAGGATTTGGGGCCAACATGGCCCAAGGAGGCTGGAATTGATGCCCGGTGAGGTGGGGGGGATGACCGCACAGGTTGCACATAGCAGCAACATAGACTGTGGCACTGCGGGTTAAACCGCTGAGCCACTGGGCTTGTCCATCAGAAGATCAGCACTGCAGTTTGAATCTGTGCAACAGGGTGAGCTATGTCCCGTTGCTTTTCACCCAGCTTCTGCCAGCCTTCTGGGGCAATAGAGAAGGCTAGGAGGCCGGAATGAACAGGCATGAATAATTGGAATGAAGCCCAAGGAGGCTGGAATCATGAAATACGTATAAATATGCATTTCCGAGATTTTTCAGAATACATGAATCAGCAGATACTGATCCTGGAGATAGGGAGGGACATGTCACACACAGCACATCTCAGGAGGAGGGAGCACATTGGTCAGGTTTGGGTGGGGCTGAACCTGGCCATCTTGGCACGGGGACGCCCAAGGAGGGTAGGACGCTGAAGTCAGCAAGTAGCATTTGAGAATCAAGACTGAGGAAATTGGAATGAGCACGCAGGCCTTTTGGAAGTGGAAGAAGCTGCAGGACTCGGAAAGTTGTCATGTAGCCAGCAACGTAGACTTTTGGACCCATCGGGCACTGAGGAAGTTGGCAGCAAGGTAGACAGTGGCGCTGCGGGTTAAACTGCAGTGCTGAGCCACTGGGCTTGTTATAGGTGGTGGTGGTGGTGGTGGTGCTGCTGCTGTTGTTGTTGTTGTCCATCTTGGTACGGGGGACGCCCGGACAGGCTTGGGGGGCACAGCCTGGCTCTCGGGGAATCAGTACCACCAACAGGAGAAAAGGGTCCAAGGTGCTACTAACGGCGGTTAATCCGCGGGGCAGCGGGGCTGTTGGAAACAGATCAGCTCTGCAATCTGAAGCCGTATGATGGGGCGATGGGGTGATGCCCGGACAGGCTTTGGGTGGGTCTGAGACAGGCATAGGAGTCTCACCTGTCACTCACCACCAATGTCTAACTAGACTTGCTGACAACCTTCAAACAAAGATGCTCATTTAGAACTAGAAAGCTGGGGATTGCAACTTGGCTGCTGAGACCACCCGGATATGATAAAGATAGCCCTCTGAGGTTTTGGGGGGCTGAGACAGGCTGGCCCTCTTGGCACGTTCGGGATGTCAGGACCGGCTTTGGGTGCGCCAACTGCCAAGAAGCCTGGCTGGCCCTCTTGCCACGTTCGGGGATGGGGACAGGCTTTGCGTGTGCCAAGAGAGGGTTGTCTGGTGCTCTAGTCACATCCGGGGGTGCCAGGACAGGCTCTGGGTGTGCCAAGAGGGTTGTCTGGCCCTCTTGTCATGTCCGGGAGTGCCGGGACAGGCTCTGGGTGTGCCAAGAGGGTTGTCTGGCCCTATTGTCACGTCCTGGGGTGCCAGGACAGGCTCTGGGTGTGCCAAGACCAAGAGGGTTGTCTGGCCCTCTCATCACGTCCGGGGGTGCTGGGACAGGCTCTGGGTGTGCCAAGACCAAGAGGGTTGTCTGGCCCTCTTGTCACGTCCGGGGGTGCCGGGACAGGCTCTGGGTGTGCCAAGAGGGTTGTCTGGCCCTCTTGTCATATCCGGGGGTGTCAGGACAGGTGTGCTGGTCTGACTTGATCCAGCAGACAGGCAGGCAGGAGTTCAATAGTTCTTGGCCTGCTGGTTTGACTTGATCCAGCAGGCAGGCAGGCAGGCAGTTCAACAGTTCTTGGCCTGCTGGTCTGACTTGATCCGGCAGGCAGGCAGGCAGGCAGGCAGGAGTTCAACAGTTCTTGGCCTGCTGGTCTGACTTGATCCAGCAGGCAGGCAGGCAGGAGTTCAACAGTTTTTGGTTTGCTGGTCTGACTTGATCCAGCAGGCAGGCAGGTACGACTTGGTTGGAACTTGGCCCGAGGAGGCGACTGGAATCGGCAGCTGGAGTTCTGACTGAGGGGCAGGTTTACAGGCCAGCAGGCAAGTAGGCAGGTCTTTTTTTTTCAGGAGGACTGGAGGGTGGGCAGGTGGGCAGGCAGGCAGGCGGTGTGTTAAGGGAGAGACTGTAATTGGAACCCTATCTCTTTGGGTTCAGTGAGGGGAAGCCCAACAAGGGAAGTTTCACCTTGATGAATGACAGTCTCTCCACAGTAACGGGATCCAAACGTGAGCGGCGTGGTCGGAGTATGTCTCCGAGATGGGAAAACACATGCTCGCTCTGGACGCTGGTGGGGGGGATGGAAAGGAGGTCCATGGCCACATTGGACAACTCCTGCCATATGACTAGTTTCCTAGCCCAGTTATGGAGGGGATCTGACTGGTGGGGCTGAGGGGGCTCAGCCAGATATTCCCGCACCATTATCTCTGCCAAACCACCCTGCCCCTCGTGGCCTGACATTCCCGGCCCCCCACACAAGCGTTGTGCCCCCAACGCCCTGCGGACCTCAGTGGAGAGCTCCGTTCTCCACTCCTCGAGGTCTGAGGTCCGTGCTGCCAAGCCCCCCTTGATTCAAGGATCACACAGGCAGGCCATGCAGGAAGCTCTGTCGCTGTAGACAGGATGGAGTCGCTTCTGCACGCCTGCCTGCAACCTCTTCACCAAAGCCCTGGTCTATGGAAGGAGGGAGGATCCAGGTTCCACAGCAGTCTCCAGGGTCCAATCGAGGGCATGAATCAGGGGGATGACCTGCCCCAGGCTTGCCGTATAACCACACAAGATGTCCGTGGTTTCCAGGAAGGGCTTGAGCACCTTCACCATCTGGGAGAGGGCCAGCCAATCCGTGGCACTGATGCCCACCTCTCTCCCCCCGGGCAGAATGGGCATGGGGGACATGATGTCCTCCAAAACGGCCTTCTGCTCCACCAGGTGGGACACCATGGTGTAGGTGGAGTTCCACCTGGTGGGCAGGTCTGTCAGGAGAATGTGGGTCTCCTGACCCAACTCCTTCTGCCTCTCATGCAGCCGGCAGACAGCTTTCAGACTGCAGGAGAAGTGGCCCACCAGTTGGTGGCATTGCTCCAGGAGTGCCTGCATCTCCCGGGTGCCTGCATCCCATTCGGGCTTGATGTGGCTGCCCAGGCCAAGGGCATCGCACACCACAAGGTGTAATTTGTGCACCATGCATACGATTCCCTCAAAGCCCGCCGCGTTCAATGCCGCCAACATGTTCCGCCCAGCATCTGTGACCATGTGGCCACGGGTCACCTCCCCCTCCGGTGCCCACTCCTGCAGCGTGGACAGGAACTCATTGGCGATGTTCCTCCCCGTCACCTGAGCTTCCATGTGCCGTGCCTGCAGCAGAACAGACCTGTAGCCTGGGGGCAGGGCAAGGGCCTCCCCCTGTGGCCCTGTCGCCGATGCCCTGCCACTACTCAAGTCCTCTGGCTGCCACCAGTGGGCTGTGAGCGAGAGGTAGCCATGCTGACCTCCGCTCCACAGGTCCGCTGTGAAGTGCACCTTGTGCCCCTGTAGCCGTGAAAAATGGTCATGGACCACCTCCCTCACAGAGTCATAGAGCGAGGGCAGCACTCTAGAACCGAGAGTTCTCCGCGAGGGGAGGTCGTACCAGGGGGCAAAAAAATGCAGCAACCAGCGGGAGGCTTGGGATTCCACGATGGACAGTGGAAGTCCAAGCAGGGCAATCATCTTGGTGACAAGACAAGTGGTCGCCTGCTGGGCCTTGCCCTTCGACCACCGACTGAGGGTCATGGCGGATCCAACGGGTGCCACTTCATAGATCGTGGCCTGCCTCATGCTCCCGGCCCCAGAAACCCCTGTGGCTGCCCTGGAGCTGCTCTTTTCCCTCTCCCAGACGGCGCGGACGAAGTGCCTTCCCTGGACAGGAGCCTTGGGTGGTGCCTCTCCAGATGTTGGCGGAGGGCGGTGGAGGACAGATGCCTGGGGTCTGACCCCCTCCAGACCACCCCAAGGCAGGTATTGCAGCATGCCAGCCGTGGGTCATCACTGAGCGCCGTGAAATGATCCTACATGACCCCTCTGCCATGTTTGCCCAAACAAGGACCCACTGCCTGCCCCTGACTGCTGGCCTGGGAAGAACTCTGTGTCCCAGGGGTGCTGCTGGTCTGGGAGGAGGGAACAGATGACTCTGGGGACAGGGGTGGGGTGGGGCTGTGAAGCCTGCCCTGCCATTACTGGTTTCAAATCGGACTGGGGATCTTCGGAAACCAGTAACTCCTCAGATTCCTCTAGGAAGAGGAGTGGCAGTTCTTTTGGCACCTCTGGAAGCTTTGGTTCCCTGCCTGCCTGCAAGGCCACCGGAGGAGGGACAGTGGCACTGGTTATCGTAGACGTGGTTGTGCACGTGGTGGTCGTGATGACGGTGCTGCTACCTAGCCTGCGTAGCTTCACAGCCTTCTTCCCCTTCGATTGCCCCTGAAGAAATCCCTTCATTTTCTACTGTCTGCCTAACAAACCAACTAAACAAATAAAGCAATGGAGATTGAGGAAGGAAACTAATAGAGGGTCAGAGAGTGTGTGTAAATTTTATTTTTAGAATGATGGTGGTGTAATTCTTTTACTAAAATGTGACCTGCCTGCCTAAACAAAGCCCCCCCTCAGTATAATGTAATTAGGAAAATCCCCCCCCCGACCCACTGTGGCAGAGAAGCCAAAAAAGTCCAAAAAGGAAAGCCCTGCCAGCTAAGTCTCAGTCAGACACACACACACACACACACACAATAAGTTTTAGAAGAAAAAGGAATGATGGATCCAGCCACCCACCAAACTCCACCCCACCGACTGTGCCTGAGAGACACAAGCCTCCCTAAAATGAACTTTTGAAAACTGAATAATCCTCCCACCTAGACACGCACACGCACACAGAACCAATTTGGGGAAAGGAAAAAATGATTCTCCTAAAATAAACTTTTGAAAACTGAATATAAAGGAAAAGAGATTCCACAGTCACACGACGACAGTTTCCCCCCCGGACGACACACACACACACACACACACACACACACACACACAAGCCTCCAGGGGGGGAAAAAGGTTTGATTGATTTGAATTTGAAATAAAATTAAGCCCTTCTGAAGAAGTAGCCTAAGCTACCTGAAATCCCTCCCCAAATTCCCAGTAAAGTTGATGATGATTGATGAATGATGATGAAAAAGAAAAATATAAGTCTTTGCTTTGCTGCCACAAAAGCGAAACCGCAAGAGCACCAGCAAGCCATTGAGCAGCAACTGTTCTCACTCCAGAGAGCACGAACAGAAGTGGGGAACGGCCGGATGGGAAAAGCTTATATGAAGCGTCTGTAAAAGTAGATACACCTTTCAGTAGCACTATTGGCTGCCGGACATGTCAATCCAGGATCTCTGTCCTGATTGGCCAGAGCTTCAAATTGGTGCCAGCAAGCTCAGAGAGGCCCCCAAAAGGGGTAACGAATATAGACAAATATGAACGGATCGAGAAATGAAACTGATGAAATATTCGTCAAACCATATTCGTCCTGATTTAAAATTTTACAAATACAGATCGACGAATATATGACGAATTGGCTATATTCGTCAGAAAAACTGATCCGTTTTTATATTCGTCCCCATCTCTATGCAGGAATCTTCGGGGTTTCTCAAGGCAGTATTTCTTTCTCGGATAATGTTAGAAGCCCTGCAATAAAAAGCGTTAGTGACAGCAGTGAATAACTCCCGTAATAAGTGTCTTGGGCTAGGTATATACCGCCCACCTAGAAAGAAAGAACAGCCACCCTCTGCTTGTCACCACAACCAGACTTGTTGTGATGTGATCCTGCTCTCATACCTGGAATTTGTGAAGTGAAGTCTGTTGCTGAACAGCAGCTAAAGGTAGCAAGCCCAGTGTTGCTTTATTTAAATTAAAATCAGTTTCTAGTACCTACAAGGGGCAACCTGAGTGGTTTTTTTCTGCCTGAAGAAGAGCAGGACAAGGCCCTCCCACACACACTTCAAGGTGAATTGAATATGCACACAATTAGTTTTAAGGGAACACTATCTTAGAGCAGTAGATAGAGCAAATATATCCTGTAGTCATATGACTGGCTTTCTTTTCCGATAGGATTGAAGATATGGGACCCCAAAATCCAAAGATCTGTATTATTTGCAATAGCGTGTCTCCAGATCACTTTATGTATGCTTTGTCTCCACATTCTCTTTGTTGCATTTATCCACAAGGAATTAGAATGTGCACACCAACCCTGTCTGTTGTAGGGATTCAGAAGAGATGGCTGGGGGTGGCTTCTTCCCTCTGTACCTGCTGTCTAAGGCAGCTGCCTCACTTTGCCCAACAACAGGGCTGGTCTTGCTTTCTATGAATCAAATGGCCTGTTATCCATAATTTAATTCAGTGCCAATATATGCATGCATTTCTGCAGTTTTCAGATAAGGTTTGTACCACTCGTGGCCTAAATTTAACATTACTATGCATTTGACTGAAAGGTTCCCCTTCAACATAAAACATAGCTCGTCAGCATGTTCATGCTGAGATGAAGAATATTTTGGCTGATTTGTCTGAAATCCCTTCTACAGAATACTTTATTTAGAAAAGCAAAACACAGAGAAGCCCACAAAGCTCCATCCCTCCTTCTGCAGTTTGACAGATGATGACAAGTTTCCTGGAAGGAAGCGTTAAACTGTGTATGATTGGAATGTTCTGCAGGGCTTTATGGAATGCAGCCTTCCGTGATGCTCCTACATTTTGGAAGGTTCTCAGCAAAGCAAAGACGTTCCAAATAGAATCCGCATCTGTCAAAAATGTTATTCTGTCAGAGCAGTTTGTCACTGCTCTGTTTGGAAGGTTACTAATAATTGCTCTGCATTGCTGAATAATGAGCAAGCCTGATTTTGTCTGGCAAAGGATGGTGCCATCTACTTTGTAAAGCCTCCAAAATGACCTTCCTGGATGTTAATGTAAGCATCAGGACTAAATATCTACTGCAGATCTAACATCCAATAAGGTTGTGTTCCAGCCTAGTATGAGGCTAATCTGAAATACAAACAGAAGAAAAAGAGATCCATGTATGACTTCAGGGAAGAATATCATGGAGGGACTTGGAGTCCAGGGACCAATCTGTGATCTGGTGATATGAATTTATTTTATTTTATTATTTTTTATTGAATTTGTACCCCGCACCATCTGGCAACCAGGCCACTCTGGGCGGCTAACAGCAGTATAAACAACAATATTAAAACACGATAAAAATAAATAAATTAATACAAGCCAAACAGGGTAAATTAAAACAGACGGCAATAAAGGTGGTAAAAAGGGTGATGGAGAGGATGACAAAAAGGATGGTAAAAGGGAGGCCGAGATCTTAATGCTCCAGGAAAGCCTGATGGAAGAGCCAGGTCTTCAATGCTCGTTTGAACCCATCCAGCGAGAGTGCCAGGCAGATCTCAATGGGCAGGTTGTTCCATAGGTGGGGGGCAACTTCCGAGAAGGCCTGGTTTCTTGTTCTTTCCCTCCAGGCCTCCTTCGGGGTCAAAGTCCTCAACCACCCTGCCTGTGAAGAACGGGTATTACAGACAGATCTGGCTGGGAGCAGGCGTTCTGATAGGTACCGAGGTCCTAAACCATTTAGGGCTTTGAATGTTATCATTATAACCTTGAAGTCGATGAGGAAACGAACCGGTAGCCAATGAAGGGCGGCCAGAGTGGGGGAGATGTGCTGGAATTTCTTCACCCCAGTTATTAATCTGGCCACTGAATTTTGGACCAGTTGAAGTCTCCGCATCAACCTCAAGGGTAGCCCCACGTAGAGAGCACTGCAGTAGCCTATTCTTGAGATTCTCTTGTAAGTGCCCCCACATCTAGACAGGGATACAGCTGGGCAATCCTCTGAAGATGGAAATGGGCTGCCCAGACCACAGATGTCACCTGGGTTGCCATAGTGAGATCCGGGTCCAGGCAGATGCCCAAGCTGCAAACCTCACTCTTCATGGAAAGAGTCACTCCCCCAAAGGAGAGAGAGTTTCCCCACCCACTGACGCCAGGACCGCCCACACGCAAGATTTCTGTCTTGTCCGGATTCAACCTCAGTCCATTTGCCCTCATCCACCCCAGAACGGTCCCCAAGCAGCGTTCAAGGGTCGGAACAGCATCCACTGCAGTTGGAAAAAAGGAGAGGTAGAGCTGGGTGTAATTAGCGTACTGATGACACCGGGCCCCACAACTCTGGATGACCTCACCCAGCAGCCTCATATAGATATTAAATAGCATTGGCGAGATGATCAACCCCTGAGGAACCCCACAATTGAGGATCCATGGGGTAGAAGTCATCTCGCCAAGCTGCACTCTCTGGGGACGGTCCTCCAAGAAGGAACGGAGCCACGCCAAAGCAAGGCCACCAATTCCCAACTCAGAGAGCCGCCCCAGGAGGATACCGTGGTTGACTGTATCAAAGGCTGCTGAGGTATCGAGGAGGACCAACAAGGACATATTGCCCCTGTCGGCCTCCCTCAAGAGGTCATCCTGCATGGCGACCAATGCTGTTTCCATACAGAAGGAGATATAGGTATATTTACCTACCCTACAGGTTGGTAAATTGGTTTAATGAATTGGTTTAATGTCTGTTTCTTCTTCCTAGTATTCCATGAGAATCTAGTTCTGGGAGTGGCCAGATAGGCTGAGGATCTCCAAGACAGAATAAGCAACTCTGTCCTGCACTACAATTGTGAGGTTTATTTTGAGGGAAACAATGACAACTAAGCTGGGATAAAGCCAGTATTAATCTGCAACATAAGCAGTGTAGACATGTTTGTTGAGGAAGATGGTTCCTAGTTTCATCCAGAATTGGGGATACTTATTTAGCAGAGGTGTAGCTCCTGTCTAAGAAGATAACTGAGTAACTGAAGACAGAATCAAAACACTGGTAGATGAGTTCACCATTCCCTGTTCTGTAGGTTGTCTTCACATTTTTAACTTGAAAGGTTTTTGAACATTCTGTTTACTGTTAGCATTCCTATTTAAAAAAAACAGAAAATGGTTGTGTGATCCATTCATTGCAATGAAGTCCAGGGTTGAGCAATACCTTTGTAAAACCACTAAGAAGTTACAAATAGAATGAGCATTTGAGTTTCCCAGAACTCTTCTTCAGGCAAAGATGGTATAAACCCAGGCGTTAAGGCCAGAAGTTTAAAAACTGGCCTGGGTGTTTTGCCCATGACTCATGAAGCCAGACAGCCAACAAATCACTGTAGAGATTCCAGTACAAGCAGAGGTGACAAAAGTATTGATTGGCAGCCTGCTCATAACCTGAGTTAGATTCCAGGATCAGGTTGCTGGCTCAAGGTTGATTCAGCCTTCCATCCTTCCAAGGTTGATAAACTGAGTACCCGGCTTGCTGGGGAAGCAATGCGTAACTTGCATAATTAAAACTGTACACCTCCCAGAGAGAGCTTCAAGCTTTACAGGGCAGTATATAAACAGCACACTTTACATTTTTTTCTCTATGTATCTCTGTCCGTCCGTCCGTCTGTCTATCTAACTTTCTTTTGACCACTTTTGACCAGAGTTGGAAAGGTGGAGAATAGAAGATGCCCCTCTGCAGAGGGGGGAAATGTAAGATAAAAGCAGTGAAATAATGAATTAGAAGCAGCCGATAAAATCAGAGTAAGACAGCACCAGAGTAGAAGAGTGCTAAAATCTATAACTCACAAAAACAGTTCCTCAAATGTCCCAGAAAGTCCATTAGTTAGTTTCCAGGTTGCATGAATATAGGTAGTGTTTGTTTGTTTGTTTGTTTCATTTCTATGCTGCCTTTCTCCTATGAAGGGACCCAAGGCAGCTCACAAATGATTAAAACAACTTGGACTAAAAGCACAGCAAATTACAAGGTTAAAAAACATTTAAGCATGTAATAGTAATGAAAAGTGGCCATCTAAACATTTAAAAACATACATAAAAGGAATGTGTGGACAGCATCCAAAAGAGACTCACTCTTGCCCAATTTAGTTATTAAAAGCCTGTCTAAAAGGTAGGTCTTTAACTGTTACTGAAATGACAAAAGCCAGGTGTATCAGCAACCACAGCACGTTGCAGTAGCATCTTAATCTACCTCCTGAGTAGTACGGACCAAAAATGGAGTAAGAAGGAGAACAAGGGGGTGATATTCAGGAATGGTGTTACTTCAGAAATGTGCATTAACTGAAGTAGGAGAGACCTTCTGAGTGACCTTTAAAAGCCCTGAAGGTGTGCATGTGGTTTTGGCCTTTTAGAAGCTCATTTGGCAATTGTAATTAACCACCCGAAGCAGTCAGAACTGTTGCCTTTTCTTGAGAAAAACAGATTAGCAGCTCCTTGACCCCTTAGTGGGACGCAAAGGCAGAACAGCCTGGAGTTTAATCAGTGCTGGTGGCACTGAGGGAAACAGTAGCCATTACAAAAGGAACAGGCAGAAGATCTGCTCTGCCAATGTCTTGAAGAACCCATTGTTAGTCCTTCTTGTATCCAAGGGGACAGAAAGTATTTGCAAAGTGAATGCCAAGCCTGGAAGACAAAAGGATAAATCATATCATAACTGGGAAAATTGATAAGTAATACCAGGGGACTCTCTGGGGAAATCTATGTTGCTGAATAGCTGATTCTGCCCTGCCCCCTTGTTCGTTTGAAGGCACTTAAGAGCCTCTCATGTAGAAATCTTCAGTAAGATGCATCTGTGGGGGGTGCTCAAAAATATTGACAAATAAATACTTCACACTTATTATGAAGATCTCTGCAGGTGGCACAATGCACCATAGGATGCATGAGGCAGAAAATATCTGCTGTTCCTCAGGGTCTGAGCACACAAGGCAAATGTTCCCTAGTTATGCCCCAGTTAGATTGTTGTATAAATTTCCAGTTACTCAATGCACAGCCATTATCGAACCATTTCCCCAGTCAGCAGTGTATCTGCGGTTTATTTCCCCTTCGCTGGGAAGGTTGTGTTATTTTGTTCCTATGACTTATGGGCACATTCCTTACCAGTATTACATGTGTGAACATCAATCCCATCAGGGAAAATGGAGAAGGAAGAGGGACTAGGACTAAGGCACTGCCGTGAAGAAGCATGCCCACCCTACAGGGTTTGGCGCAGAGGCAGCGGCAGGTACTCCCAGCTTTTGCCAGTGGACAAAAGAAGGGAAATGGAGAAGGGAAAGCAGGACCAAGGCACCACCTCAAAGACGTACGCCTGCCCCACGGGGCTCAGTGCAGGGGCAATGGCGGGTACACCTGGCCTTTTCTGACATAGGGAAGGAGGGAGGCATGGCATGGGCTGATGGAAGCCACATGGAGGAGCCTCAGAGCGATCCCATACAGGGAAACTGTGAGACAGGAACAAGCACTGGGGAAGGAGTAACATGGGAGGATGAGTGCTGTGGGCATCTCACCCTGCAAGGTAAGACTGCCAATGGACCAGCTCCCTACAAAGCCAATCCACATAATCCACATAATCTAAACTACAGCCTAACACAACAGGAAGTGACCAATGGAGCAAAGGACTCAAGAAATCAAGCCAAGCCATCAGGTGCAAGGGTCAGGGACTTTAGCCCTGAAAGAACCTCTGTGACATATCTCTACAAATATAAAGTAAGGGGCTGCACTGCCCCAGGAAACAAGAGAGGAAATAAATTGGTTCCACAGTGTAGCTGGCCATAGCATTTCAAATAGGAAGAAATGAATCAGTAACATTAAAACAAATAGGAACATTCATCCCAGTATACATATGTATACAACGTGACCCCCATTCAGTGTAACAGAGGTATGAAATGTATTGTTAGAACTGGGGAACATGTGGCTGGTGCGATGAGGCCCTCACGCTCATTCTCTGCTATGTTTGCAATAGTTATGCCAGTTTGTATGGAGCAAAGAAGGGTGTTCTGAACTGGAAATGGGGAGCATCAGACAGGTAGTCATGTACGGCCACAGCCTAGATTCTTCGTCCTTTCCCACCAGAGGAAAATGTCGACATGGCTACCTTGAGCATCTCTAAACAATAGAATGGTGTTGCATTGAAATTAGTCTCTCAAGTTCTTCAGCCAATAAGTTATTCTCCTTTTCTATGCTTCTTTTCCCATTTGTTTTACTAACAATTAACACTTTAGTCTCTTGATTACATCAACAATTTGTGGACCTCTTGCAGTAGCTGGACAGCAACTCCCAAGTGCCCTAGCTAGCATCGTCAGTGATGAGGGTTGACAAGAGCTGTGGTCCAAAGACATCTGGATGGCCAGACTTTGCCTGTCCCTGGACTAAAATGTCATGGTTGTAGGTGCTGGCAGGGTCATGACACCACCAGGCAAGGTCAAGGTACAAGTGACAAGCAAGGATGCAGAAAGACTATCACAGGTAAGAAGCCAAGAGTATAGCTTGTGGGACAGTCAAGTCTTGAGCCCAGCTATCAAGCCCAGAACTGTCATCCTGAGGTTGCAGTGTAAGATCTGTTTGTAAATGGGTGATGAGACAGCAGATGGACGGGTAAACATAACTAGCCCAGGTAAGCCAAAGAATGGCCTTCAGAAACAGGAAGGGAGTGTACAAGCAAGTCTGCAACAAGCAGAATTAGGAAAGGGGAGGCTGTGCATGAGCATGCTTTTTTCTGAGCATGCTTTTTTCACGGTTATATTCCACTAACTTCAGTAGGATATGTTCCCTGACAAAATCTGGTGCTTAGGTGTCTGATCTTCACCACGTTTATTCAGAGGTCAGGTTTTGCGCAGGATGCTGAGATGACAATAATGGAGGAGAGTGAAAGCTTTACCCCCAGTGAAGATCAAATACCTCTCCTGCATTTTCCATTTTCCCATAAGTGTGGGGAGATTCTTCCACTAAGGTCATTCAGGGTTTATAGTCTCTTGCTGTCCATGTTTTCCCCACATTCAGCTGAGCTGCCTGATTCACACATTGCAAAAGCTGCTGCACAAGATTATCCTCAGTCCAAAACCAGAAATCCAGAAGAGCAAACCAGCTTCCTTCCTTGTACATCTTGAAAGATGTGATTACCAGACTCTGTTTAGGATTCACGGGACTGTTCAGCAAATTGTTCCTATCATGGAAAGGAAAGAAGAAAAGAGGAGGAAATGCCATGCGGCTGCTCTTCAGTCCACTCCTTTTCATCTGCTGGTGCCTGAAGAGATCTCTCCTTCCCAAATCTAGCATCTAATAGAAAGGATTCCATTTCTTCACAGAACAATGAACAGCAGCAGCTTAAAAGAAAGGAAAAAAAGTGGGGGAAGAGGAAGTGGAAGCAAGCAAAACATGAAAGGGGGTGGGCCCCAAATCTGAAAAGCTACATGTCTGCCATTAGGCACAATGAGTCTATCCTTTGCTGTTTGCAATCTCACCGATTAATTAATTAATCCACCTTTCTCCTTAAAAGGACCTTGGTTTCATGGTGCTGTGTAAAAGCTCCCCAAGGTTGTAGCCATTGGCATGAAACATTGCTTCCAGATATTCAGAAACCCAAATATCGTGGTAAGTTCAGTTCCAGGTGAGGACACTGGGAGAACAACAGCACTGGGTCAGACTGGCTCCCATTTGAGAGAGCTGAATCAGCACCTGAACAAGATCAGAGGACCTGCACACAGCCCTAAACAGAAGTCTGTGTCTGAATAAACTGTGAACGTTGTTCCTTAGGGTTTAGTCCCCCAGATAACCACACATAGGACTAAAGATATGCCTTGCCATTTTCTTCATGTTTCTCCAGTGGCAAGTCTCAGTTGGTTCATTTAGACTTCATCTCAAACAGTGGAGTCCCATTTGTGTCTATTCAGAACTAACACTGATTTCACTTACTTGTGGAATAAGTGCATATAGGGTTGCACTTTGAGGTTGCCCCTTCTAAGGATAGCAGGAAAAAGCAGCTCATTTCTTTACACAGCAAATAAGTGAAATATGGTGATATATCTGCATTTTAAACATCTGCATGCATACACCGAGAGTCAGTATGGTACAGTGGATAGGGGTTGAACTAGAGCTCAGGAGACCTGTGTTCAAATCTGCCCTGGAAACTTACTGAGATGTGGTAAACCACCCCATTAACTTCTTATACACCTCAAAAACCCTATTAGAGTTGTCATATGTCAAAATCAACAAGATGGTTCATAACAACAAACACATGCATTGGGAAGCCTTAGTTCAGTCCAGGTTCTCAGGCATAGCTGTTGAAAAGTACTAGCATTATGTAAGGGCGAAGGGTGAGTAACAAAGATAGAACTATGGCATTCTTTTCTGTCCTAAAAAATTCTACTCATTTTGCTGGTGAAAAAAAAAAAGCAACCATGCCTAGTAATTTACAATGATTAAATAAAGGCACAGAAGCAATCAATATAATAGCTGCTTTGTTATCAGCTTTGCCATAAACTATTACTCATTACCAGTATGTTTGAAAAGATGATCTGGCAGTCAGCTGTATTTTACTAAGATGCACTAGGGACAAAAGATCCTCAGAGAAAAAATGAGTGTCATTCTATTCATCAAATGCTCGAAGACTGGAATAAAATATTTCATGGTGGAGCCCTACAGTATGACAAAACACAAGTTGGGCTGGGCATTAACTGAGTGAAGACACATGGAATGGACCACATGGAAAGAACTGCCCTTTATGTACAGTCAGAATATGTACAAATTCTTCTTCTTCTTCAATATTAATATTAATACCTTCTGCTGCCAAGGTAAGTTGGAAGGAGCCTTCTGCTCCAAAACACAGGACAGTATGGGCTAAGAGGGAGCTGATGATGCCCTGGCCCAGATTGTTGCACTTCCATGATCCAGCGTGTCCTTTGCACCAGCTCCACCTCCTCCCGAGTTCATTTCCTTAAGTTCCTGGGCCTGATAGCCTTTGGCCCCTCCAAAGGTTATTGGGTTCTACCTCATCCATGAGACAGATGTGGGTACAACACGGATACTCATTGACCCAGGCATTCTTCCAAAGTCACACATACCCCACTTTTAACCCTTTACAACAGACGTGGGCAGCTTGCAGCTCTCCAGAGACGTTCAGACTGAAACTCTGCCAGACTGTGGGAAATTCATTGGGGGGGGGGGGGGTTGGACTACAATTGTAGGAGGTATCATCCAAGTAGGTAATTTTAACAAGCATAGTTCATGGTGAAGGATGACGGGAATTGCAGGCCAGCAACTTCTGGGGAGCCCCATGTTGCTTATCCCTGGGGTACCATAAATACATTATCCTGCCCTTAAATTGAACCCTTTCATTTCAATAAATATCTTATCTTGCCCTTAAATGAAGCCCCTTCCCCTGTATTTCCCAATATTCAGGTCTATTTAGTGGATTTAATAATATTGGTTTTTAATTCTTTAAAGATCATTATTTATGTGCTACATTGACCTTCCACCTTTCTTTTAAAAGTCATGACTGTCCTCCCTCAACTTGCTTTCTTCACAACAGCCCTGTGAAGTTGGTCAGGCTGAGAAAGTGTGACTGTCCCAACATCACCCCATGAGTTTTCTGGCCCAGTGGCGATTTGGACTCAAGTCTCCTGAGCGCTAGTCCAGCACTCTAACACTACACCACATTAGATTTAATAGATTCATAGTATAGGTGGCTTAGAACTGGGTTAGGTGACATCCTGAAAAATTGACATGTGTGGATGAGTTGCCCCTGCTTTGTCCATGAACCAACCCCAGGTCATAGCCCTAGTCTTAACACCGTGCCCTGTATCCTCCCAAGTGTGCTATTAATGAAGTGGAGATTTGCTGTCTCCTTGCTTGACCTTCGTTATGTTGGCACTGAATCATCACATCGAAGTTCATTTGAAATCCAGTTTTAGGGGTGAGAGACAGCTGAGTAAACCTCCATCATTCAGCTCTCCTGGCTGGCAGCCAGCCAGCCAGACCAAAAAAGAAAAAAAGAAAGAAAAAGAATTCACTTTTAATTATTCAGAACTCATCTTCTCTTCCATTAAAAACAAATGGGAAACGGATGGGTTTTGGCAATGAATCCCCAATAGGGCATTTAGGTTTAAAACGAAACCTGCCCAGTTAAATGTTGCCTTACAAAAATGGATTTGATTACTCTAATCTTTCCCCTGCAGTTTGTATAGCTTAGGAACAAAAAAAAAAGTGCTATGTTTAAAAAGAAGAAGAAGAAATTCTAACACAAGATTTCCACTGACGCCTTTAATGCTTTCTTCAGTAACAGGGTAGGGGAGAAAGAAAAGGGATTTGGGGTTTTGTTTCTCCCTCGGCACATGGTTTGGCATGGTATAGCTGCTGCTATTCGCATTCAAGGCCAGTCTCTTTCCCTGCCTGTTCAGAGTAGACCACTCTTGGGTGCCTGATGAAATGAGAAATGAAAAGGCAGCTCAAACAGCATTGTTTGGTGGAAGCCTGAAGCCTGGCCAAAATAATGATATCCTCTACAGGCATGGGGGAGGGGTGGGAGACTCAGCATATTTACTGTATATCAGGTTCCCCGCCTGTTCCAGTGCAGCTCTCTCAGTTACATGAGTCTTGCACTGTGAAATGTATCATCTTTACTATAGGACTGCTAACCCTTACTTTTCATGTTCGGGAAATAAGGCAATAGTTACAAACAAACAAAGCATTCATACCAGGAGTGGCCAATCTTTTCACCTCCCCTGGGCCCACATTCAACTGAGGAGTGTTAACTGTCAAGTGGGTAAGCCCAGGGAACAGGAGCATTGGATGGGGAGAAAGAGACAATGATGAAGTGAGGATAGCTCAGTGAGTTTAGTATCTGTCTGTGGAGCCAGAGGTTGGGAGTTTGATTCCCCACGGTGCCTCCTGCGAGTAGAGCCAGACTGTGCAACCTTGGGCAAGCTGCACAGTCCCAGGGCACCCTCCAGAAGAAGGGAATGGTAAACCACTTCTGTGTATTCTCTACCTAGGAAACCCTGAAAAGGGTCTCCATAAGTCACAATTGACTTGACACTACATGATTATTACTTTTCCTCCCTTTGCTTTGCTTTCTGCTAGCCCTTTTTGTTCCCTGTTTCCTCCCTGTTGAGCAGGCTATTTAGGAATTTTATAGAGGCTTAAACCAAAGCCTGGAAAGTTAATTTTTCAGAGTGATTCATTCTCATGACTTGCTGTAGTGTTTGAAAAGTGACCCATTGTTGTTAATTGCAGGGTTGAAGAAGTGAATTGTGGTGCTACTTCTTGTGATGTTTGTTGTTTTTCCATCACTTTCCAAAGTTTCTAAAAACAGTAGCATGAAATATAGGGGAAAAAATCCCTGTCAAAATGTATCTAAAACCCCTTTAAAATGCCCTTTTAAGTATCTTTTGGGGAAAAAATTACACTGATAAGATAATTTCAGTCCTAACTGATTGCATTATTTTTGAAATCAATAACCCTGGTTATCCAAAAAGTAACAAGTTACTGGAATTAAATTACTTGGAACCTGTTATTCCTAAACTCTGGCCTGAACCAGTCACTTACAGGCTTACAGGCTTTTGCAGGCTAAATAAGATAAATCATTTGTGTTCCCTCTTTCTTATATGCAACTGACTGGAAGAGATGCTTAATATTGTTCAAAGGTGGAAAAGTGCAATTTAATGCAAGACCAAACGAAACCTGAACCATGTTTTTGCCATCCCCATCTAGTGGCAGAATTTTTAAAAATTATATTGAATATGTAAATATGTCACCTAAACAACACAAAAATATAAATTATAATAAGTATTATAATATATTGTAATATTACAAGAAGGGATTTAAAAAAAACTGATGAATGTAATTTTTTAAACATAAACAGAATTAAACCAATTTCCTGTATTTATTCCTATTATTCATCTGTATTATAGACTACAAAAAGGTCTAGCAAGGAATATGTTCCAAATGATTCCACAATCACCATGCAAAATCCTGTGATTGGTGATATTCAGGTCCTAGCTATCCATTTGTATTAATTCTCACCCACCTTCACATAAGTGACTCTATACAGTTAACTTCCCCATTAAAGCTATATGCCGTACTTCTACTGACTCCATCCTTGTAGATAAAAAGAGCACTAAGCCTCTCCTTAGCCAGGACCACTATTGCTAGGCTATCAACCAATTCCAAATATTAAAATTTTAGGACACCCATATAATACAGTAAGTATTTTTGAACGAACAATGGGTTCAATGCGCTCATGAGTCTGGGATTCTGCAGTGATTCTATATATCTGTTCTATAGTGTTTTCCCAGAAACTGCTACTCGTTATTTTTAATGAGACCCCCATATATAAAATTGTCTTCACTTCCCCCACATTTCCAACACACATTACGAACATTCAGTTGTACTGTAGTCCATTTTTATGGTGTCATATGCTAACAATATAATCTGATTCCAAGAAGCTTGTGCATATGAGCACGAGGACTCTCACTGATATCAGATATATGAGCCAAAAGGCATAACATGCAAGAGCCTGTGATATAAAACACATTCTCTGTTCATCCACCTCCTCCTCATCTGGACACCCATAATGCAGCATATGGGCCAACATTTGACCAGTGAAATATTTGTCCTCGGTTGTTTAAAGAGGCAATCCTTCTCATCGTGTTCAAAACAACTTGAAAGTTACAGATACACTTGAAGAGGAATGAAGTGCTCTCTCATTAAGTTGCAGTTACATTATAACTTAATTATTAAGGAAAATAATTTGTTATAAGCATCTAGTTATTTGCAATTATTTAATTTCAATGTCTTGAGTGAGGTGGTGCATTAAAAAAATCAATGTAATTACTCTTGTGAGGTTGCTGTGATTGAAGGACCTGCCTTGAGGCAACAATTATAGAAAATGAGCTGGCTCCCATTTGAAGGAGGCTTCTGACACAGCGGTTAAACTGCAGTACAGCAGCCAGGACTCTGCTCATGACCTGAGTTCAATCCCAACAGACTCAGGTAGCCAGCTCAAGGTTAACTCTGCCTTCCATCCTTCCAAAGTCAGTATACTGAGTACCCAGCTTGCTGGGGTGGGGATGGGGGCAATGTGCAGCCCATATAATTGAATTGTAAACCACCCAGAGAGTGCTTTAACTCCTATAGGGTGGAATATAAGAAGCATACTTTGCTTCATTTGTGTATGTGTGTGTGTGTGTGTGTGTCTGTGTGAGTACACTGCCATTCCTCTCTGAAGCAGCATAAGTGGCTCTCTTCCCCACCCCCACTATATCCTCCCAATAACCCAGGGAGGTTTGTCCTGGTATGCTCATGAGCTGAAATACTCCTCCCTTGATGGTGTGAAAACAGGGCAATGGGAAAAGGGAGATAAGGATGGGAAATACATCTTTTTCAGCCTGTTGTTGTTGTTGCCCTTGTTTCTGTTGTTCATGTGCTTGCTGCTCCTGCTTAAACTCTAGAGGGAAGAATAGCCCCCTTCATCATGTACAGTCAGCCAGTACCATGTAGTATCATCTGCTTTCATCCCTGTAAGAGTTGGTTTCCCCTCCTCAGTCAGAGGGAAAATTGGTTGAGTGCGCTGAGGAATTCTTTGAACCAATGGGGGTGGAAAGGGTTTCTCATCCAACCTGATCAAGCCTGACCTCTACTGGGAGCTGTCCAAGGTTCCACTGATGGCTGCAGTTCTGCTGGTGCTTACCCTTTAGAGTCTAAACTGATCCCGGCCCAGCCTGGCCCACTGCCTGGCATAAGTTAGCCAAAGCCATTTGGCTTTTCCTGGTAGAAAGCACAGTACAGAAAGCAAAATGCTGGGTGAAACAAGTTCCACACAACCCCACAGTCTCTCTCATTGTTCTTAGGCAACAATCACATCTAATTATCATTACTCTCCCTTCTTTGTCTCACCTGTCCTGGAAAAGTTCTCCTTCACATATTCATTCCTTTTCAGAAAATTTTCTCAAAAGGTTTCCTTCTCAGATTCTCCCTTCCTTAAAATAATTTCCTTTTTTCTGATTCCATCTGAAAACCTGTATCATTTCGTTTGTCTGAATTATCCACTCTACGTTCATCTTCTTCTCCAAAAAAGGTGGGAGGCATTCCTGCATTGACTTGACTCTATCTATAAACCTAGTCTACTTCATAAGAATGATGTTGAGCTTAAAAAAGAAGAAGTGCCTTGAGTAGGTGGAAAGGAAGCTGGTACCTTAACAAAATGGCAAGTCTTCACTCAAAACAGAAGAAACAAATGGACAACATCCACACCACACGATGCTCATCTTCCTCATGTTTTATCATCTCTCATAGTCCACAAATTCTGCAGCCCGAGACTCCAAATTGATGGAACACACAAATAAATTGTTAAGTCCCAAAAGCTTCTGACAAAGCTCCTTGAGATCTTTCTTGTGTGTGGCCTTGAAATACCTTCAAGCTACTGGAACAGCGCTGCAATTTCAGAGAGATTATGTGCGTTTGCCTGTCCAAGCTTTCATTAACAATAGCTTATTACTGACATTTTTCCTTCATGCCTGCTTTCATCTCCCATTTATTTCTCTCTTTGATGGGGAGAACAATTTTCTCTGCTTAAAAGGTGATGGTAGCTCAGAACCAAATATCTACTGAATAACACTAGCCTTAGTTCTGTCACAAGGTTACCACTGTAGGCTAGTAGCATGTCAGCTCAGTGGAGGTGCAGAAAGGACTTGGTCCTGACTGACTGCTTCAGTCTTGAATAGTCATAGGAGCCTTAGTCTGATTTTTTAATGGGCTATTAGTTTACAGTAGTGGTGGACAAAGTATGGTCCTGCGGTTGGATCTTCCCTTGGCCCCTAATTTTTGAGGTGGGAAAGGAGTGAAATGCAGATTCTAGAAGCCTTCAGCAATGGCAGTTCAGCTTTTAAATAGATCACAGGGTCCACCTAGGCCATTTAACAACCCCATATGCCCATTTCCCCCCAAAAAATGGACTTTAGACCACATCCACTTTCATTTTTTGACAGTCTGTGCAGCCCTCAGAGGGCTTCCTTCCACCCTCCAGGGAGGCATGCTAAAGCCTAATGACCAGCAAGAATAAAACGTCTGCAAATATTTAAGCCACTCAGGAAGCACTGGGCCAGTCTCCTTTTTGTATAGCAAGTAGTGCTGGAGAATTCTTGGAAAATTCTAGGAGTTGGAGTCCAAAATAATAATAATGATTATTGTTTTATTTTATATTATTTACTTATTGCTTTTATATTATTTTATATTATTTTAATTATTATTACTTAAAAATGTTGTTTGTTTGTGCTTATTTTGATTTTATAACTATTATGTTTATTGCTTTGAATTGTTTGTGTTTAATATGTAAACCGCCCAGAGTGGCCTTGGCAGCCAGATGGGTGGTATAGAAGTCAAATAAATAAATAAATAAATAGGACCATCCTAAAAACATTTGCTTGAAATATGTGAAAGAGCTCCTCTTACTGTCCACAGTCAATAATGTGACTTGACCAAGTGTTGTCACTCACTCACTGTTCACTGCTTATTGCAAATCAAAATGCTGCATGTTTGGCACCCACTGCTCTAGCACATACCAAGGCACCCCCGGCAAGGGGGGAAAAACCCACTCATGCAAGTAGAAGGCGGCAGCAGATATTAAATATGAAAAGGAAGTAGAAAAATGGGGGTTGGAGGGAGATAGCCACCAGTGCTACATCGACCTCTCCAATCAAAGCCCTTACAAGACAGTCAGTCATCCATCTGACATTTACACACACGCCCGGTCCTAAGTGTAATGAAGACTAAGTTCAGCTACCCAAAAGAAAAAGCAAGCAAATTCTAGAATGTGGGCAATCTGATAAGAGAAGTTTCCTCCCAGTTCAGTATTTTAAAACCAAAAAGGTTAGAGCAAATCTCAGTGATCTCTAGGGCAGCATGAACTGTCCTAAGCATGACTGGAGGTTTCTTGAACCATCTCATACCTGTTCCTGTAACATACAAGTATCCCTGCTCTGAGGGTGAGAAGACTTTTTTCTGAAACTGGTACACATCCCTAATCTCTAAGACTAAGCTCTCTGCAGTTTTATTTTCAGTTTCATTCCTAATGATCCCCAGGCTGGAATTTGTCTTGTTCAGAGCAGCCACACGCTGGTTCAATGTTTTCTCATCATAACCCTGAGATCCATTTCCGAGTCGGTTATAGCCAACTCCGATCTGAACCAACTAATTAGAAAAAAAATTCTCTACCTTCTCTGCTTTCCCATTTGGCTGCCCCACATCACATAGGATTGCAGAAAAACAAAGAGAGTAACAGAGATACAGAGAAGAAGCTACTGGATCAGAGTTGTGCCATCCCCGGAAATGGCATGGACGCTGGACAAGACAAATGGGCAATATTTATTTATTTATTTAAAATGTTTTTATTAGCCATGATTGGCAGCGGGCGAGGACCAGAAAACAATGAGTATAACAATGGTAGGATGTAGAAAGCAGCTTGAGTGCTGCTTTCTACACATGACAAAGGGGCAGCGAGGAAGCTCCCTTGCCGGAAGGTTGTGCTTGGCAGAATTTTGACCTGCATTCCTAAAGGTTTTCTGTATTCTGTTCCATCCCTTTCCAGCATCATCCTTTAGGTAAGGTTAGAAACCATTTGGGGGCAGTAAAGGCCAGGTAGCAAGATTTGAACATCTTCGCTCAAGTATTTCAGTCATCATTGTAAAATTAAACTATTTCAAAAGCCATAAAATATTTCATAAAGTATTATTATGGCTTGTATCTTAAACATTGTAATGTTTTATCTAGAGCCTAGCATAGACAGATCATGGTCTGAGCAGAGGAGAGGATGCTTGCTTGAGTGAACCATCGCTTCCCTACATTACCCAGAGAACTTTAGCTATTAGACAGCCGGAAAGTGAAATTAATTAATTAAATAATTAATCCATTTCCCCCCGGGGGGGGGGAGTAAAAGCCCTTGGGGAAGATGCCATTGCCTTTTCATTGTTCACCCCTTCACTCCCCAGCTTTTACATTCTAATCACAAAGACATAAATCTCTTGGTTTTACTGGGATTTAATAACCTAATCATCACTAATCACCAATTACATCTGCTGGATTGTATCCTGTATATAAACTTTAAGCTGCTTTGCAAACAGGGAGGTCGCAGGTTTAATTTCCTAGGATTTCTGTTTTAAAAGATCTTGGATCACTGGGCTGGGGATGCTCTCCAGGTGGAAGCCTTGACAGCCACTGCCAGTTTAGTAGACCATTGTGGATTAGAAGTACCAGGAGGCTGGCTTGACATGTAGGCAAGTGCATGTATCCTTGTTAGAGAGGGAAATCAGCTGGTGTATATGCTGCACGTTAAGCGGCATCTGAGCCTCAGTGTTGTCCTCACTCCAGAGGCAAATCTCTAGAACAGCCATCTTTTTTTGCGTATATCCACACAGACACCAATTGTTGTGGGGGCATCCTGTGTCTTGATCCCATCGGCCATCCGGACAGCAAGCAGATCCGCCATTTGGTTTGTTTGGTTCCGATGCTGGGTTGTTTAGCTGGTTTGCTCACTCCAATCGCTCAGCAAATTTGGATGAGCATCACATAAGGGTGAAGCTTATTAAATATGAGACCATTCCATTTCCGACTTGAAACCACTGAAATCCACTCCATTCAGTAGCTTGTAGTTTCTCTCCATATCCCTGCTAACCTATTCCTCCAAGCAATTGCTTTCTGTCAGGTTACGTATTTCTTTGTTGTTATTTTAAAAGATTTCAAATCAAACAAAGTTTGTGCAATGTCACCTGAGAGTGGAAGGAGCCTCTTATTGTCAGATTCCCTCTGTCTTCCCCCTCCACCCGCACTGCCCTTCAGAGCACAGGAAAGATGAAGCAGTAACAGCCAGAAACCAAAAGGCTAATGTTGCTGGTCTGCCAAACAGATTTAACAAATGTTGGCCTTGAATGTTAAGAACTTTCTTTAAACCAAACCAAAACATTTCTTGTGCTTCCCAGCTAATCCAACCAGGAAGTTATTTTTATGAAGCAAAGAGTATTCAGGAAATTCTCTGAATACTCACAAAGCATCACTTTGCTGTGGTGCCCCATAGGTCAAGTCCTTCACAGAGTAACCCACGCAGAGGACTGTTTTGCTATGGTAAACATAGCTAGGATGAGAAAGGGCAATGTTTCCCACAGAGCTGCACCAGCAACACACAGTGGATTATTTACTAAACAAATACTGAGAAGAATAAAGCAATCATCATCATCATCATCATCATGTACTGTCAAGTCAATTCTGACATGGCAATCCTTTTTCTGGGCTTTTCAGGTAGATAATATTCAGAATTGAAATTGTGGATTTGTGAAATGGCCCCTTCTCTAGCTGTATGTCTGTGAATCATTTTTCTTATTCTTCAGTAGGTTTACTTGAGAGTAAGCAGGGCCACCTTTAGGCTGGATGCAGCAGAGAGAGAGAAATCTCAGATCCCCACCCCCTCCAGGAAACAGACAAGGTACAGTAAAGATCTCACAGTATCTTCCCACTTTGAAAAATGTGTGTAAATGATTACACCCTTTCCCTCAAACCAACTGTCTATTGAAACTGTTTGTTTCCTTTTGAGAATTGTATTATACCGTGTTGCAAATCTGGAGCACTAGTATCCTGGTATGTTGCTGAACTATCTCAGACTTGGGTGACTTGATCAGCAAAAACATTAAAGAAATGAAAAATATCTGCTGAACAGCCACACACAGCAGCTCAGTTTTCTAATTCAATGTTCATACAAAGGAAATGTGTGCCTGTGTACATGCGTGTGTGTGCATGCGTGAGTTGTCTTACAAAGCATAAATGCCAGCAGGCTTGCCTGCTGCTGGAATGCATCTGTGGACATTGTACAAGCTGTTGCCCATAACAAAAGTACTGCTTCTCTTGACAACCCCGTCCCAATTCTCCAGACCTCATCTAACTCCTGTCTGCCCCGTCAGCCTGCTGGAAGCCACTGCAAGATGCTGCTGTTACTTGGGGGATTTGCTAATGCTTCTGCAGCAAGGGTGGGCCAGGCAACTAGAGGAGAAAGAGAGAGAGAGAGAGCTGCATTTGCAAGAAAACTGCAAAGAAGGGGAATGCATCTGTTTCCTGCTGATCAGGGGAAGCTCTGTGATTGGGAAACCAGACAGAAAATCATCACATTGTCTGGCTTCCATACTCTCTGCCCAGCCTACTGGAACATAGAAGTTTCATTGGGCTACCCGGAGTGAAGAAATCGGTGCTTAAAAGAAAAAGAAATCCATCACTGATGAATAGGAAGGCATATGTCTTCCTCCTGCATTTACTCCCTCCCCCCTTCCCTCTCTACCCTACATAACGAGAGGTTGAATTATGGGGAAATCTGGTTGGAAAAGTTGGTCATCCTATTTACACCTCCTTTACGACTGCACACTGGGCCATATTCGCATGAGGACCAAATGTAATTACATGCAAGTAAGTAAGTAAGAAAGAAAGGCTTCCTTGCATGCTTCAGATTTAATCTATCATGTACTTTGGGTTGGAGTGGCCTTAAATGGACAATTAAGATGCATTACTTTTTAAAAAGACCTGCTCCTTTAAAAATGAAAACTCCTGCAGCTGATTTATCAGCACTGACCAGCTTAGCTGCCTGCATTTCTTGGAGTGTGACTATGCAGACTTTCACGATGAGAGCCTGCACTGAAATTTACTACTGGATCACTGCTTAGCAGGCTGTGATTCACTGTGCCAGTTTGAACAGAGGATGGGGTCATGGTGCTGAATGACAAACCAAAATCATGTGTGAGATGAGAAGCCGAGATGGTCCTATGGGTGTTTATTTCCCTCTGCAGAAGACAGACACAGCAGGTAATATATATACTGCATTTTTCCTGGAGGGAAGGTGATCAAAATCACTTTTCTAAAATGAAATAGGTGTCCCAGCAGGACTTCACTCCATTTCCTATCAGACTCCTGGAGCACCCACAGTTTTTAAAGCTGGAGGATTTCTCTTCTCTTGAGCCAGCCTTTCTGCATACATGCAAATCTGCCTCTTTTCAGTCCTTCCCCATCTAACATCTAGCCTCATAGGTTTCGAAACATTTCATGTCTCTAGTAGATTATTTTTGCCTGAAGAAGGACCACAAAACGTTTACTTACTCAGCCTCTTGGCAGCTTGTAACCCTTATAGAATATATAGCCTCATATTACTGGGCTGAAGCCTGTACTACAGGAACATAGGGTTCCAACCTTGTGTGAGCTCCACTCTTTCTCACCTGAGCAGTTCCAGGAAAGGCCTGTCTAAAAAACAACAACATGTTTTTAACGATCGCTTAAAAGTTTCCAGTTAAGGGGCCAGGCGGATTTCGGGCGGGAGGTTCTTCCAAAGTTGGGGAGTGACTGACAAGAAGGCTCGGTTTCTAGTCCTCACTTTCCGGGCCTCCTCTCAGGGTCATATACCTTGGATATCCAAAAGCAAACTAGCAGCAGTTGTCAAATTGTCCTGGAAAACAGGTATCTTGCAACTATCATCCATGCTCTTGTAAGCCTCCTGTTTTTGTGTGCTGTCAAATCACATCCAATGTACAGCAAGCCTAATAGAGTTTTCAAGGCATGTGAGCAATTTAAGGAGTGGTTTTACCACTGCAGTGAGTTCCCATGGCTGAGTGGGGATTCAAACCCAGGTCCCTGGTCCATCACTCTATCTATTACATCACACTGACTCTCTGTAATCCTTCTGCCCCTCGATTTAGCAAAAGATGCCCTGTTTTGTGGCTTTTGCTCTGTGCAGTTCTTTTTCTGTTCAGGCCTATTGAAAACTTTCAGAAAATATTAAGTAGATTTTTTATGCAATCATGTCTATGATAACATTGTGTGCAGGGTTTCTTTTTTTCTTTTCCTTTCCTTTCCTTTTCTTGTTGCTAAATGTGATGACTGTTTAAGTAACACTGAATCTACAATTTTTGAACCATTTGGGAGCCTTGTGGCACAGTGGTTAAACTGCGGTACTGCAGCCAAAACTGTGCTCACGACCTAGGGTTCAATCCCAGGTAGCCGGCTCAAGGTTGACTCAGCCTTCTATCCTTCCGAGGTCGGTAAAATGAGTACCCAGCTCATGGGGGGGGGGGGGGCAGGCAATGTGTAGCCTGCATAACTAAGTTGTAAACCACCCAGAGAGTACTTGAAGCGCTATGGGGCATTATATAAGCAGCAGGCTTTTTTTCATGATTGTTAACTGTATTGTCTTTCTATAGCATACAGATACATACATAAACACACACATACATTCCAGGCAAAAGTTTCTCAATTTCTACCCCCTGTGTTACTTCCAGTTCCATTTTATTATGGTTTGGATGGGATAAAGACCTTGTTGGACTGGAAAAATTGTGATGTTGACAGTCTTTGCTGGCATCTAGTGGCAGATCTTAAACATAGCAGTTGGTTCAAGCATTTTTCCACCCACCAATCTTGTTAAGACTTCAGTTCCTCCAAATGTATTGATTTCTTTCATTCCCACCATCCCAACACAACATCAGTGGCCTGGGTACATCCACTGGGGATAGCTCTCTGATATAATTCAGAAGGTATCTTTCTTTTTTCTCTCTTCCACCCCTTTGGACAAGCCTTAGCTGTCAATTGCTACAGAACCGAAATTCAGCATTTATTTGATGAGCAAATTAATTGTAACTAGACCATTTCCTAATTAAAGCCACACTACATGAAACACACATTGCCGTGTGTAATAAATCAGTGCTTTCTTGTTTGCCAAAAGGTAATCCCCTTCACGGATTGCTGCCTTGTCATGGCAAAGGGGCTTGAGTAATTCAGAGAAGCTATGGGCTATGCCGTGCGGGACACCCAAGACGGACAGGTCATAGTGGAGAGTTCTGACTAAACACGATCCACCTGGAGCAGGAACTGGCAAGCCACTCCAGTATCTTTGCCAAGAAAACCCCATGGACAGAAACAAAAGGCTAAAAGATATGACACTGGAAGATGAGCCCCTCAGGTTGGAAGGCGTCCAACATGCTACTGAGGAAGAGCGGAGGACAAGTACAAGTAGCTCCAGAGCTAATGAAGTGGTTGGGCCAAAGCCGAAAGGATGCTCAACTGCGGACGTGCGTGGAAGTGAAAGGAAAGTCCGATGCTGCAAAGAAAAATACTGCATAGGAACCTGGAATGTAAGATCTATGAACCTTGGTAAGCTGGATGTGGTCAAACAGGAGATGGCAAGAATCAACATTGACATCCTGGGCGTCAGTGAACTAAAATGAACGGGAATGGACGAATTCAATTCAGACAATTATCATATCTACTATTGTGGGCAAGAATCCCATAGAAGAAATGGAGTAGCCCTCATAGTCAACAAAAGAGTGGGAAAAGCTGTACTGGGATACAATCTCAAAAATGATAGAATGATTTCAATACGAATCCAAGGCAGACCTTTCAACATCACAGTAATCCAAGTTTATGCACCAACCACCGATGCTGAAGAGGCTGAAATTGAGCAATTCTATGAAGACTTACACCACCTTCTAGAATTGACACCAAAGAAAGATGTTCTTGTCATTATGGGGGACTGGAATGCTAAAGTAGGGAGTCAGGAGATAAAAGGAACAACAGGTAAGTCTGGCCTTGGAGTTCAAAACGAAGCAGGGCAAAGGCTAATAGAGTTTTGTCAAGAGAACAAGCTGGTCATCACAAACACTCTTTTCCAACAACACAAGAGGCGACTCTACATATGGACATCACCAGATGGGCAATACCAAAATCAGATTGATTATGTTCTCTGCAGCCAAAGATGGAGAAGCTCTATACAGTCAGCAAAAACAAGACCTGGAGCTGATTGTGGCTCTGATCATCAGCTTCTTATAGCAAAACTCAAGCTTAAACTGAAGAAAGTAGGAAAAACCACTGGGCTAGTCAGGTATAATCTAAACCAAATCCCTTATGAATACACAGTGGAAGTGAAGAACAGATTTAAGGAACTAGATTTGGTGGACAGAGTGCCTGAAGAACTATGGATGGAGGCTCGTAAGATTGTACAGGAGGCAGCAACAAAAACCATCCCAAAGAAAAGGAAATGCAAGAAAGCAAAGTGGCTGTCCAACGAGGCCTTACAAATAGCAGAGAAGAGAAGGGAAACAAACTGCAAGGGAGATAGGGAAAGTTACAGAAAATGGAATGCAGACTTCCAAAGAATAGCAAGGAGAGACAAGAGGGCCTTCTTAAATGAACAGTGCAAAGAAATAGAGGAAAAGAATAGAAAGGGAAAAACCAGAGATCTGTTCAAGAAAATTGGAACTATTAAAGGAACATTTTGTGCAAAGATGGACATGATAAAGGACAAAAATGGTAGGGACCTAACAGAAGCAGAAGACATCAAGAAGAGGTGGCAAGAATACACAGAGGAATTATACCAGAAAGATCTGGATGTCCCGGACAACCCAGATAGTGTGGTTGCTGACCTTGAGCCAGACATCCTGGAGAGTGAAGTCAAGTGGGCCTTAGAAAGCATGGCTAACAACAAGGTGATGGCATTCCAGTTGAACTATTTAAAATCTTAAAAGATGACGCTGTTAAGGTGCTAAACTCAATATGCCAGTGAGTTTGGAAAACTCAGCAGTGGCCAGAGGATTGGAAAAGATCAGTCTACATCCCAATCCCAAAGAATGCTCCAACTACCGTACAATTGCACTCATTTCACACACTAGCAAGGTTATGCTCAAAATCCTCCAAGGCAGGCTTCAGCAGTATGTGGACCGAGAACTCCCAGAAGTACAAGCTGGATTCCGAAGGGGCAGAGGAACTCGAGACCAAATTGCTAACATGCGCTGGATTATGGAGAAAGCCAGAGAGTTCCAGAAAAACATCTACTTCTGCTTCATTGACTACGCAAAAGCCTTTGACTGTGTGGACCACAGCAAACTATGGCAAGTCCTTAAAGAAATGGGAGTGCCTGACCACCTTATCTATCTCCTGAGAAATCTATATGTGGGACAGGAAGCAACAGTTAGAACTGGATATGGAACAACTGATTGGTTCAAAATTGGGAAAGGAGTACGACAAGGATGTATATTGTCCCCCTGCTTATTTAACTTATATGCAGAATACATCATGCGAAAGGCTGGACTGGAGGAATCCCAAGCCGGAATTAAGATTGCTGGAAGAAATATCAACAACCTCAGATATGCAGATGATACCACTCTGATGGCAGAAAGTGAGGAGGAATTGAAGAACCTCGTAATGAGAGTGAAAGAGGAGAGCGCAAAAAATGGTCTGAAGCTCAACATAAAAAAAAACTAAGATCATGGCCACTGGTCCCATCACCTCCTGGCAAATAGAAGGGGAAGATATGGAGGCAGTGACAGATTTTACTTTCTTGGGCTCCATGATCACTGCAGATGGTGACAGCAGCCACGAAATTAAAAGACACCTGCTTCTTGGGAGGAAAGCGATGGCAAACCTAGACAGCATCTTAAAAAGCAGAGACATCACCTTGCCAACAAAGGTCCGCATAGTCAAAGCTATGGTTTTTCCAGTAGCGATGTATGGAAGTGAGAGCTGGACCATAAAGAAGGCTGACCACCGAAGAATTGATGCTTTTGAATTGTGGTGCTGGAGGAGACTCTTGAGAGTCCCCTGGACTGCAAGGAGATCAAACCTATCCGTTCTGATGGAAATCAACCCTGAGTACTCATTGGAAGGACAAATCCTGAAGCTGAGGCTCCAATACTTTGGCCATCTCATGAGAAGAGAAGACTCCCTGGAAAAGACGCTGATGTTGGGAAAATGTGAAGGCAAGAGGAGAAGGGGACGACAGAGGACGAGATGGATGGACAGTGTCATCGAAGTGACCAACATGAATTTGACCCAACTCCGGGAGGCAGTGGAAGACAGGAGGGCCTCGTGTGCTCTGGTCCATGGGGTCACGAAGAGTCGGACACGACTTAACGACTAAACAAGCCCGAGAGGCCACAAACTAAGCAGAAAACCAAGGTGATGAATGCGTACAACGTTGACATTTTTGTTCAGGGCTTTCTTGATGTCTGGCTGTGTTTGGAACTAAGACGGGAACAGAGATGGACTAAGTCTGCAGAATGCCTGCCCCTGCAGATGTTGTTGGACTTTAAGGTCTGTCAGCCCTAGCCACCACAGCTCATGATGGAGATGGGGATGATGGAGTTCATAGTACAGCAACATCTTAAGGGCCACACTTTTCCCTTCATCACTTTGTCATTTGTTGTGCAAACATACCTTCTGGGGAGTAACTCTAGCTGAACCTGGCCGTACTCCCATCTTCTAAGAGTATTCTTATTTCATTTGAAAAACAAACAAATGTTAGTGCAGATACATTTCAGATTATGTGTGTTTTTGCTTCTCTTCTAGACTGGCCTTCTATTGTTTGCTAGGCTCAGTTTAGAGCACTTAGGATGGACCAGAAAACCCCAAATGGTCAGAATTTCACATACCAACAAGGCCACCTTCACCTCTGTGTTGCGCTTTAAGACCAGCAAGTGAGGATGTACTTTCAGGTACACGATCTGTGCAAATCCTTCAGGCTTTCTTGGGCCCTTTGAAAATCAAAGTGTTAAAGGTGCTTCCAGGCTGAGCTTGACCTGCTCCCAGATATTAAAGATAATGATGCACCTCCTACGGCTGCCAGGGCTCAGGTTTGTTTTAGTTTATCCCCCAGGGACTTCACTAAACTGTATTTTTTTTTCCAAAACCATGAATCGTGCAAAAGGCTTGCTATATCTTGTGGCTCATAATGAAATGTGCTATCTGGGTGAGAGCAGCTGTTACTCCATTAGTTGGGGTTGAGACTCTAATAGAAAAACCCAAAGGATACAGAATGAAACTGGAAGGACAGGCTGATTTTCCCCCTCTCCCCCCAAGCTATTAGAAACTTTTTGAAAAGAAAGAAACGGAGACTAGGCTGCTTTTGTAGAACCCAGCCAAGTTAAGATAATTGCATTTAAGCCTAATTTGATTCTTCAGAGTTGCTGGTAGGAATCCTATTGGGTTGGTGCAATGTATACCCAAAACGATGCAAGAGGGGTGCACAGTTTTTGCAGCTGCCTGTCACATGCTTGGATATACTCAGGTTATGCACTTGGTTGCACACTCAATGGAAACCACCACCACCACCCCCAATTTGTGACAACCAGAAAATTGTGAAAACTGCTTATACAATTTCCCTCACTTGTCCAGTATTTTGCAAAGGGATTCCGGCCAATAGAGTGAAACAGGCGTTGAGTACTACAGTGCAGAGTTTCTTATGAATGTGCCAGATTCGAGATGACATGGAATTCCAGCACGTGCATTATATTTCTTCTTTATGTCTATATGAAGTAGGGAGTGGAAATCAGTGGCTGTCAGGGTCCCTTCAAGCTCTACACTTCTATGATTCTACATACAGCTGTATGGATAGGGAATAGGAAAGGCTATGCTGTTTGGAAGTCCCTATGCATGGGCTGTAGAACTTACAACCTTCCAGACAGCACTAATAGCATTTCACTTGGCCTGGCAGAGGTTTGTACAGTGGGCGGTCCATTGACGTAATGCCAAGCGCTCAATGTTATGCAAACGAGTGATGAAAATTGTAATATTAACTTTTCATGAATGAGATGTGTGTTTTCCTGAACCCAGATATTTTGCCCCAATCCCTGGGAGAGAATTCAAAACATCTGTTGTATGTTGTTAAAGGGAAAGAAGCATTCTTATGCCTTTTGGGGAGTAAATTATGCTTTTAATATCTGAATCATATTTTCTACTCCTCCTCTAAACGTTTGAGTTCTTTGAGCCATCCTGTATTGGCAAGGCATCCTGTATCGGCAAGGCATTTCTCCTTGATCACCTTTGGTTCTACTGCACAGAAACAACCAAAACTGCAGAGAAACCACCAGAATACAAATAGAGCTTATCTGCCTGGCAAATATAGATGCATTTTAAAAATGTTTTTGTAGTTTCTCTTGAATAGTATCCTTTCCTCAGTGGTTACTAGCATTGGCTCTGCCCTCTGGTGAGGGACGTCGCTACATTATATGCCATCAAGTCGGAAATGACTTTGAACCCAGGTCTCCTGAGTCCTAGTCTGTCACTCTGTTCCTCTACACCAGTGGTTCCCAACCTCAAGTGTTCTTAGACTGCAACTCCCGGAAACCCTGGCCAGCCCAGCTGATCGTGAAGACTTCTGGGAACTGCAGTCCAAGAACATCAAGGTTATCCAAGGTTGGGAACAACTGCTCTACACCACAATGGATATTTAGAGACATTAGACTGTAACAATGTAACACTCACCACATCTGGACTTGGATCCAGCCATAATCCTCTCCAAGACCATTCCACTGACTTTTCCTTCCTTCCTTCCTTGACTTAAATTCCCCTCAGTTATTAAGCTAATTGCATAAGCTCCCTGTCAGGACTATCAATTGTGTATTCCCACTACATACTGTATTTGGTGAATTTGAAAACAAGTAAAATTAGCCCTATGCAAGCATGCAGAATGTATCTTTAAGAAATAACACTTACACAATGTTTCTATTGTCCTCTAAACAACTTTCTGAAGGGAAGAACCTTCTCTTTGTACAGTGTTGAGTGCTGATTTTCCAGCATTCCTGGTGGTGTGGAGAGACACCATGGATGGTAGAGGGCTTTCTCTTCAGAAAATCCCCTTCTATGCATAGAAACTGATAGAAATACATGTGGGGGGGGGGGCAGGGATAGCACACACACACCCCCAATATACTTGAATTTTGGAAGCCTGCTTAGGGCGCCTGTTGTCTACACTTCTCATTTTCCCTTCCTATGTCACAATCTTTCACCAAGGAATTAAGACTGCAATAAGCAAAGATGCCTGTGTTTACAGATTGCCTAAGTGAAAGAAAAGCAACCCTAATAAAACCTGACTGGTCAACTTTTCCATCCCCGCCTTAAATGAAGAACGGCCTTGTTAAGAATCAAATGCTTCCAAGGCAGTTTATGTTCACATAAATCCCATTAATGGCTATGTTGATTTAAAGAATCCTGATGTACAAAGCAAATTTTCAAGCAAATTAAATAAAACTGCAAGAGTGAAGCTAAGTGGCTGTGGAGAAACAATGACATTTAAGACTCACAAAAGAAGAAACATTTAGGTAAGGCTGCGGAAAATGGCAATAATTGCAAAAACATTCAAATCCCTTATTGCCATGGAAATTGCTGCATTATAAACTACACAAGTGTTTAAACCTTGTTGCAAAAGACTTTGCAAAGAGCTGGTCTAGCCAAAATTTCAATTCAAACCTCATGTTTTATAGTTGTGTTTCTGTATCCTCTAATTTTCATTCTCTTTTTGCAGTTATTTGTGTCTTCTTGTTTTACCAGTGGCCTCCAATTGACCAAAGCATTCAAAGAAAGATTAACAGAGCAATCCTATCCATACTTACTTCAAAGTGAGCCTCATTATATCAAGTGGGGATTACTTCCAAGTGACTTTCTGGAAAGCTCAGTGAGACCTGCCTGTGGAGGACCTGGCTGGGGAGCCAGAGTTTGCAAGTTCGATTCCTCACTGTGCCTCCTGTGAGTAGAGCCAGGTTGTGTGGCCTTGGACATAGACCTGCAGTGCCCCCCTCCCCAAAGGGTACCAAAAAAACACCTTTAAAAACACCCTGGAAGTGTCACCATAAGTTGGAACTGGGATGATGGCAGACAAATATTATTGTTAGACACTATGTGTAGTATTGTGGCTTTAGATGTCATCCCCACCTTATGTGGAGAAATGGCATTGTGCTTTATCTGCACTGCAATGAATTTTTAAAAAAATCTTTAATAATGTTGAGAGGAGTTAGACAAGGGCTTGCGTGTTTCCTGTATGTACTTTCCCCTTGTGCCCTGACTTCTGTGTGACATGACTGAGCGTGTTGTGTTGGTGTTCTTTGTGGTGAGAACTCACTTCCAATTTGCCATTCAGGTCTATGGCTGTTCATCTCCCTTATATACACAAACATCCCTCTGGCAAATATTTTTCAACATACTGGTTCCAAATAAATATAGTTTGCCCCAAACATTTGCATTGTGTCGTGCTGTGGACCACTTTTTTACTGAAACGCAAGCTGTTAATATTTACCTAAGGAGAGCCAAGGAGCTGTTCGTGGTGCTGAATTCCAGAGAGAGACAGAGAGAGAGAGAGAGAGAGAGAGAGAAGTGTCAAATAAATGCCAAACAAGACCATGAGCTTTTGCAGTATTTTATTATCATTCAGGCAGCATATTTCTCTGTCTCCATAGGTACCAAAACAATCCTCTACACTGTTTATTGTACATGTATTTTGATTTATCAATTGCAGACACTGTCTTTAGAGCTTGACTCTATCTTGATCTAACTTTAGTTCTAAGAGTTGTTTCTCCTTCTTCCCTTTGAATTCATTCATAACGGCGATTTGTGGGAAGCCTAGGCAGTCACTTTACACTTTCTTTGAACTGGATTGTGCTTTTTTTAAAAAAGGGAGGGGTTGTACTTTTTAAGATTGTACCCCTGTGTGATGATGGAAGACTTACCAGAGCAGCTGGTTTTCCTTGCTTGTTCCCTTCTCTTATCGCAATTGATTAGGGGCTTCAGATCCTTAAAAGAGAAACACCCTTCTTAACTTTGCAGAAAAATCAAAGGGCAGCTGGCAAGCAAATCTAATTTTATTATCACTGCAGTACTCAAAAGTCCCTGCTTCGTAATTGCCATGAAACTGTAGTGTGGGAATTAAAGGCTGAAGTGCAGGGACATTGCCAGGTCAATAAAGTCTGTCCTTCTCTATACCACTGTATTTTGGTCAATTTTTGGATATTGCTAAAGAGTGCCAGTTCTGAAGTGCTCACAATTGTAGGGTCTGAATTGCATTTTGTGATTCCCTCACCTGTGGAGTTTACATTATAGAGCTTTTAAGGGACTTGAAAAAAGGAAGGAAGGAAAATATACACATGAGTATCTAAGAAAAAGTGGCCTAAACAAACAGTAGTCCCAAGCGAAGTGCTCCATGGAATCGGTTGCTAAGTGATGAGATGGCACTTATGTAAATCCCGTTACCTCAGTAGGATTATTTTATTGGGAATAATAGTCCATACCAATATATGGGACTTGGGATTTACTTTTAGTAGGGGAGATAAATAAGGGCTCAAGCCAAAAGCTTTACCACAGAAGCGGATTTTGAAGAAAGAGGTAGTATCACATGGGGTTCTGAGAAGACATTCCAGGCATGAAGAAGCAGGGGAGAAAAAACAGACTGGTTTAAATAGATGGAACCTGAAATGTTCCCCAGAAGTTTAGCTCAGTGAATTTGGTACTTGGCCGTTGAGCCAGAGAATGGGAGTTCAATTCACCATTGTGCATCCTGGGAGAAGAGTCAACCTCTGTGGTCTTAGGCAAGCTGCACAGTTCTGGAGTGCCCCTAGAAGGAGGGAATAAACTACTTCTGAGTACTTTATACCTAGAAAACTCTGAGAAGCATTACCATAAGTTGGAATTGAACTGACGGCAAGCTGTTGTTGTTTTGGTATGTCACCTAAACTGAAGTCAATGGAACTAGAAGCAAAGTGGACAAGGACATATAAGGATCTAAGAAATGGCAAATGAGAGGAAAGCTCTAAGAGAAATGGCCATGGAAAGCTCTAAGAGTAAGAATAAACAATTTGTGGTGGATAGGAAAGTGGATAGGAAACCAGGATAGGGTTTTAGAGGGAAATGTGACATGATTTGAGCAATGAGAGATGTGGCAGTCATCTCAAGTGTGATAGAAGAAAGCTAGATAGGAGAAGGATTAGACAACCAAGAGGATCAAGTTAGAAATCAGAAGGAGAAAAGGAGGATGAAAGAACTTCTTTTTGCAGTGTTGAATACGATAAAATGATGTTTTTCTGATTGAATGTGAGGATAGAAGGAGAGAAAATAGCCAGATTAATCAAGTGGTGCACCAGATAATTATACAGACGTTAGGGGCATGGAGGAAGCAATCACATCAGGCTGTTGGAAGGACCATCTGTGGTCAGTATCCAAAGCACTGTTGGGCTCATGCTGGCCAGGGCAAAGTGGCTGGCATGAACCCAATGGCTGACATTTATTTTGAGGCTGGGCAAAGCATAGCCCTGGGGCTGTATGTGACCCCAAGCTGTCTCAGCCCCTTAAGTCCCAACAGATACTGTCACACATCCTCCCTATAAGAAAAAAAAAATTCCCCCCAGAAAATAAAATGTGAATTGAAAATATGGGGAGGAAAACTCTTCAGCAAATCATATTTCTAAATTGGTCACAGTCAGTTCTGCAGTGTTTAGTACCAGAAAAGACCAATCTTTCAAATTCAGATGTGAATTTCTGGCCATTGCCAAGTTTTGGGAGATTACACAAATACCCTCCATTTTGGCAGTCCATGTGCCAGAATCCCTGGGACAACAAACAAACAAAATCAAACAAACAAACCAGATACATGGACCCATCAAAATCTTTTTTATTTACCATCTCAGTGCTTACTATGGGAGAAAGCACAACTATGTTGTTTGCATGCTGGTGCGTTTTCCCCCATTTGTTGTTGGTTGTTGGTTGGGCTTCAGATTCAGCAGATCCAAGGCCTGCCCCCAGTGTGACCCAACCTGCAGCCCTGATGGAAGAGAGATGTTTAACATCAAGTCTCTTCCTGAGCCCAGAGTCTCCACTCTCAGCCTATCAACAGTGACATCCACAATGTCCTATACCTTGCCAGGGACCATAAGACTGCATTCTGAAAAGCCTCTCCACATTTTAAAAAGCCTGTCCTAGACGGGAAAGGTCCTGCTGAATGTCCCAACATTTCTACATGGCATTGTTCTTGAGCAGATGCTTGAACCAAGCCTTACAATCTTTTTCCTTCACCATACTAGCCTTGCTTAGCCAACAGTTAAAAGAACCATTCTCTTCTTCTTTATAAAGGTGTTTTGAGAAATGATTCCCTGGGATTCTTAAATTGGCTGCCCACTTTTGTATTGCTATTGTCTTAACCTCCTTTTCAATCTTTTAATCTGCTGGGCCCTTTCCTTGAGTTTATGAAGTAAAAAAATGAAATGAAAACATGAAACAGTCTCCAACAAAGAGAACAGAGGAAAGGGTATATTTTTGTGATGCTATACAAGGTAAATATTTGTTTAAATAGTAGTATCGAGGTTCTTAAAATATGCTGCTAATTTAGATTATGCCCCTTGTTATGTGCTGTCAAGTCACATACAATTTACGGCAACCCTAATAGGATTTTCAGGGACTGACAGATATTTAAAGAATGGTTTTCCCATTGCCACCTACCACGGAGCTTCCATTGCCAAGTGAGGATTTGAACACAGATATCCTGTGTCCTTGTCCATCACACCAGCCACTACCTCACTCACAGCTGATAAAGACACAAGAGTCCTCCTGGAGATGGGGTGAAATAGTAAATCCTGTTTGTGGAGGTGGATAGCAGCTTTTTAAAAATGCACCCCTGATATAGGGAGGCAAAAGGATGAAGATGCCTGGTGGGGGAAGGACGTGATTTAAAGATGGAAAGCATGATCATTATGGTTAAAATACTCAGCTTTTGACTTTTGATTTAACTGCCAACTTTTTTCAGTGTTTGTATGTCCTTCCATGAGCCAATAATTAGAATATAAGAAGAAGAAAAGAGGCTAACATTGCTCAGAAACCATATCTGGGCTTTTATTTGTCCTGCTGTAAATTATAAGTAGGTACAGCAGATGGAGCACTAGGATATTAATTTTTTGTTGTTGAAAATCACAGTGCCGTCCACTTTAGATTTACTGCTAAATAATAAATTGCATTGGTAAAATAATCAACAGAGATAAATATGCAACAATAAATCACACATTTGTCTCATAAACACATAATGGGACAGTCCATCTGGGATTTGTATTTAAAATGGCAGTTGTTCTCTCTAAGCTTTAGCAAGTGGGCTTTTAACTGATGGGCGCTTTCAAAAATGTCAAGTCCATAATTTAAAATGCCCATTAATTGTCAGCCCCCCCCCCCCCCGGCTATCCCTATGGACTTCCCATATGTCTAAAAGTCAAATTATAGGTAAGGCCTCTTCACTAGCAGCTGGAGCATACCAGTTCCTGCAGTATGAAAGTGGGTTGCTTTACGTCTAGAAAAGGCCACCAGGACCAGCTCCCTATCCTGCGTTCCTATGTAGATTGTGTCAGAATGGCAAGAGAATGTGTTATGTCCCTAAATCAAGATGGCGGGCTGTTTCCAGGGTTGGTCCTGCCATTAGACAGACAGAGGCAGATGTCTCAGGCAGCAGATTTGGGCAACAACAAGTCAGCTATTTAATTGATAGCAATTGTGATTTATCATGGAGGGAGAAAGGCTCTTGTGGGATTTTCTATCTCAAGTGCCAAAATAACTTGGCTGGCTTTAGGTATTACACACCTTGACTTTGGCATATGGAATGGTGGCTTTTGCCTCAGGCAGTAAAAGGACTTGGGTCTTCGGCTTAATACAACTTATGTATAAGATAGGTGGTGGGATGCTGTTGACCCTCAAAGCTGCCAGTCCCATCGAATGTGCTCTTTGGCATTTGGGGCCAAATGAGGAAAACACTGGATAATCCAGCACCAAAATGGTTATTTAACTCTTTCCTTTCGTGAAGCTTCAGAAGACAGGGGTGACATGTTCTCTGGGTTCAG
The DNA here is from genome assembly GCA_037013535.1 of Intellagama lesueurii. NCBI lineage: Eukaryota > Metazoa > Chordata > Lepidosauria > Squamata > Agamidae > Intellagama > Intellagama lesueurii. Next base: position 184,591,571 of record JBAJHW010000002.1, read on the forward strand.
GACAGGGTTGGCTCTTCTGGAAACTCAAAGGAGTCTCAAAATGAGAAAAGGAAAAGGTGGGAAATAAAATATGCAAGAAGATGTTATTGGTATTTACAGAGGGTGTTTGTTATTTAAATAGTCTGAACCCTGCAGACTAGAGGGGGGCAAGAAACGGATTTGAAATAGTTCTTTCTCCTTGCTCTGCATGCTGAAACAAGTGGTGCTGGACACGAAGGGTATTAGAGATTAAGAAAAGTTATTATTTTAGAGTTGTCCAGAAAGCTGGCTGAGGTATTTGTAGTCTCAAACAGTAACTTCTCCTGACTGTATTACATATCTCTGATCTTCAGAAGCAGCGTGTTCTATAGTACAGTTTGGGTTTAAAATAAAATGCAAAAAGATCACCAACAGAAGGTCAAATTTTCATCTGCTTTCTCCCTAGAAGAACCTCATAGCTGTCAGATGTCTCTGTGTGATCCAGCTTTTTATTCCTTCATGGTGAGATGGTTGTGTTAGAGATGCCATCAAATGCATGCTTTGTTTGACTTGATTATTTGAGTATTGTCTAAATCTGTCCCATGAATAACAGTGGGAAAGGGAACAGTAATTTCTTCCCAGCCCTCAAAAAACACCTCTGTTCCCTGGGTGGTAAAGAAGAATCCAAGGCCAGTCCTTTCATCGCAGGCAGAAAAGGAAGGCAGTGTGCTACAAAGTATGCTAGACCAACAGGACAGCAGTCTATTTTCAAAAGGAGTAACAATGAGATTGCCACCAGGGGCTAATATGTTTGAGTATAACTTAGTAAAAGAGCTTATTCATGAGAAGATTTTAACCTCAGTTATTGGTCAGCTCAAATCGATAACCCCCCCTGATGGGATAATAAGCACTCACCATGTGGAACAGACAAGACAGAATCCTGACATGATGACTTGATGTTGCATAGAGAGGCTGCATGGCTTCACTTTAAATGCTCCCAATGGTGCTCTGGAAACCATTCCTTGCTCTGCTGCAGCAACACACATCTAGAGGGAAGAGCAGCATGGTGAGAAGGGAGTGAAATCTATGGACATTTCAATTATCCTGAATAACTGGGGTACAAAATAGCCTCCTTTAGGAGATGTTAGATATTGAATACTGCCTATGACAGAAAACTGTTTAACCAGAACTTGCCATGTTTAGCTGATGGGTGAAGTACTGGGGAGGGGGAAGACATCAACAAATTACACGAGTAAAAAAAATGTAAGACTCATTATCAAGGGAGGCAAGAATTGGCTTCCGAATCCATGTTCAAGACTGTGACAGTAACCATATAATAGGTCTTTAAATGTCAATGGGGATCAACATGGTCTACTAGCAACAAATGAGATGCCAAGCTAGATGGCATGTAACAAAACAGATGGAGGGATAGCAATATCCATTATCTATTCCTTGCAAACAAACAAACAAAACAAAACAAACCAGGTATCGCAGGTATATGTTCGATCTAGTATAGGAATCTCAGACAGCCACTGTTTTCTTTTATCCCAAAACAAGATGGGGAGATCGGGTGGGGAGAAAAAAGAGAGGAGACAATAAAATATAATTAGTTTGTTTTCAGAACCATTTCTTGCTTTTCAGGCAGACTGAGGCGAGCTTTACAAATGAGATACATAAAAATTTCAGGCTTCCTGCAGGCAAAGCAAAACTGGAACAGAGAGGGAAAGGGAACTACAAAGGAGATTTCCCCTCCCCATTTAATTATGCAACAGCAAACATTCCCCCACACAGCTGGAAGAGGCAAGAATAAATGAGATGCACTTGTGCCCATACTTGCTCATGAGCACCTCTTTACTAGAGATGGCATGAAGCACTTTGTTGTGCTTCAGCCCAATTCGTACGCCCGGCGCCACAGTTGCCACATATTTGCTCCCCCAAGTCAGCTGTCCCATTCACAATCCGCCATGCTTTGTTGCGTTTTGGCCCAATTTGTACGCATGGCACCCCAGGTGTGCCGCATTCACTTCCCCCCCCCCCCCACCTGATGGCCTGCTGTCCCACTCACAATCCATTGCGTGCCACCTGGGTTCTCCTTCTCCAGTGGCTGTCCAGTCTGGGCAGGAACTTGGGCTTCCCTTCCCTGCCTCCTCCGTCAGCTGACCACTCAGATGAGGAGGTGGAATGAGGATTCTTATTGCACAGCCGTTGAGTGGTTGGCTGCCAGAGGAGACGGGGAAGTGAAGCCTCAGCTCCTGCCCAGACTGGACAGCTACCAGAAAATGAGGCCTTAGGTGGTGTGTGGTAGACTGTGAGTGGGACAGCCAGCTGGCCAGGTGGGTAGGGAACATGCGGCACCTGTGGTGCCGTGTGTACAAATAGGGAAAAAACACAACATAGCATTTCATGCCCATCTTGACTCTTTATCCACCTTCCATCATCTGCTACATATGGAAAAGTCAGCTAAAACAACTGGTCAGGAGCACATGGGCATTTCAGAGTCAAAGACAGAGCAATAGGGAAAAATCCTCATGCTGAAGAGCTAAGTGAACAGGTCAGTCTTCCACTTGCTCCACACACGGGAGAGGTAACAACCGTCAGGTGGAATCTGAGAGTGGATTCCCTCCCCTTGAGGCTGTAGTCCAAGAAGCCCTGCTCCAATGTACCCTCCCATTGTATCATCCCAGAGGAAGGTCTCTCTAGATGACCTCAGCAGACAAGCCACAGGGAGAGGTGCTTTGATGGCTAAGTCAAGATTTAAAAGCAGTGTCCTGAGAACAGCTGAAAAGCTCACTGGCAGCCAGAGTAACCAGCCCCGGTGAGCTCCTGCCTTCCCACAGCAGAATGGAGACAAGCAATCAAATTCTGCCACAGCTCCCTCTTCCAAATTGTTTAAGGACAACGTCAAATTGACAGGTACACTGCAGAAATTAATAAATCTCGGAAACTATAAAAGTGCATCGTAACAAAACATCTTGGCCTGAGATAGATTAAAATGCTGAGAATAACCTCCCACTCTTTCAACAATTATTCTAAACCAGTCAAACTATATTTGGGGGGGGGGTTGTCCCACGGGCAAAAAAGAACTGCAGTTAAATCAATTTAAGTGATATTTAAATCATTTTATAATTTCTCAAGCACACGATGCACAAGTGAAATCGATTTATTGGTACTCCAAAGTGGTTTTTCAACTGCCCGGCAGGGTTGTTTTTTTTAAATTAACTTGCTCTTTTTTTGTTTTTAATTTGTTATATTACTATTTAGCTGTTATAGTTACTGTTATAGTTACCGCTCAGTCACTGCAAACCTTTTTTTTGGGGGGGGGGTGTTAGTTTTTCACTGCATCACTTAATCAATACAGTCTGTTGGGACTTCCATTTGATGTTCTTGGCTGAATAGAGCCATCAATTTATTGCTGTATCACTAACTTAAAAAAAAAATATGAAAGGCAAAACGGTAATGAAAACCAGACTCCAATGGAAGAAAGGAAATGAGTTGATTTCAGCAGTATAGATGCCAAAAATGGTTTAAATCACCAGAAATAAATCCATTTCCATCCTGTGAATGTGAATGCAGCCACCAATTTAAATACCACCTGACTTGAACCCGAATTTTTAAAAGTCTGAACAGAAATTGATTTATATTGCTAGTGGCACCATGCCCTGAGCAACAGAGAAGCCAAGTCTGATTTATCTGATATAAATACCTGCCTAGATCATATCTCTGGAACACAAACATGATTTCAGTCTATCGGTTATGGACATCAGAAATGGAATTTGTGTCTGGATATGTGGATTATGATCCATAAATCTCCTATTGAAACACGTCTTTTTGTCTTTAAAGCACCAAAATATTTTGTCTTTTCCCTTCTTACTACCACCCGCTCAGCCCTTTTCTCCTTTAATTATGCCAGTGTGCTGAGCCAGACTAACATAGCTACTTCTTTGGATACTTTAAGCTGTTTTTTGTATTATTTTAATCAGCTACTTCACAAACAATTCAATTGAGATATAGGGTATATATCCTACCCATTGCTAGAGCTTGGAAAACTTACTTTTGGGAGGGGAATTCTGGGAACTGGGGAATTTTGAGAGTTGTGGTCCCCAGAAGACCCTTTTCTATGTGCTGTTGTCTATTCCACTAGCAGATGAGGAAGTGCTCACAACAGAAGTGTTGTTTCAAAGTCTTTTTTGAAAAATGCCGATTACTATCTGAAGCATCCACCTGGCAATGCCAAACATCCCCAAGGTAAACAAGCCGATGCTTCAGATTTTCCCTGCAGTTGTTTTATGTGGCCTGCTGTACTGTAAAGATGGAGCATTCAGCCACAAAACTCAGGTTTTTTCTCATATCATGGTTTCACACACATCTCATAAACTGAGCTTATTTTTCTCTGAGGGGAATGAGAGACAACACGTACAGAATAAATCCATGTTTCTGTCTGTACTGTGGCAGATATTTTCAGCTGTCAAGCAAATATTCTTTGCCTAAATCATAAACAGAACAAATCTAATATTGTTCACAACTTTTGCAGCCTATTTTATCCTCTTAGAATCATCTTAGAACTGCAGAGCTGGGAGGGGGACCCTATGGATCATCGAGTCCAGCCCTTGTCAAGGAGGGACAGCAGGGAATCAAAACTCCCAACCTCTGGCTCCGCAGCTATATTTCCTTTATTTTAAACAATTGTTCAAATTGATGCTCTTTTATGAAGCCTCCTGAGAAATCTGAGTGAACGAATCAGTAAATACCAGGTTTAATAGAAGTTCCTTTGGGAGCTGGGGTATTATTTAGATAAACCAATTCCAGACTTGCATATCATGCTTAGATACCATGGCAACTGCAAAAAAACATAAGCACACCTAGAATAGTCAATTAGGCATACTTCACAGGGATGCAATGATCTGCTTGGCTTTGATAAACCATTGATTGAAGCAGCTCTTATTTGTTTTTTCAGCTACTAGAAAACATTTGTAATTCTGATGGATGAGTAGGTCTCTTTGAGCTTAATCCAGGCCTTTTCAGTGATGGCACCCAGTTACCGGAATACCTTCTCAAGATCCCTGAGCAATATAATTCATAAGTAAATATGCATAGGACTGCAGAGTCATTGCAGAAATGGGGAAGATTCCAGCTTTGCAGTTACAAGGTGATAAATAATTATCCCTCCAAAAAGCCATTGCTTCAAAGCTTTTGTGTGCGTGCAGCCAACTTGTCAATAAATTCCACACTTACCTCCTGATAGCCAACCAGTGAATAAAACTGAGATCATCCGCATCTTCTGGAACTCTGGTAACCTTATGGCAAGAAAAACAAACATCAAAGAAGCTCAGCTTCTAACCATGAAACTGCCATCTCATCGGTTTCGGCCCCCACAGCTTATCCTACATGTTAAAATCCCACAGTGCTGTGAGGAGAGAAGCTTCCTCATATTTAGAACTGCAGTCTGGCAACCCTTGGAAGGCAAAGAAGAGATGGGGGGGATCAAACAGTTCTATTAGTAAAGCTGGAGATTTGGAAACATACTAAACAGTTAATGTACATCAAATTAAAGGATATTAGTCCAAATAGTGGGCATTACTGAAAGGCTCAGTTGCATATTCTCTTGGAACAGAGTCCCACTTCTCACATTTGCAGTCGGCATGAGAAAATCTCCCAAGCCTCAATTGCTTTTTGCACACTCCCTTCCTGATGTCTGGGTCGGTTGTCAGGAACTGCTTCTGTCATCCCTTAGGGAACGTGTGTGCCAGATTAGCTGGAGAGAATGCAGACAGCCGGTCTGCACTCAGAAATATTTATAGAGGAAAAGCTACACATCTGCAAAGATTATCACATCTGGAGAGAGCAAAGAAATGAATTGCTTGCATGTAGGAATAAGGTTAAAATATTCATTCTGTCAGCCAAATTCGAATTTTCAGAAGGCAATATGAAACACAAGTTCATTTGAGCCTGTTGCTATCAAGCAAATTGAAATTAATCTGAGCACTTCTACTGCCAATAATGTTTTTATTTCTACAATAAAAACCAGTTGGATACATTTCTGTTTTCATTTCTGATTCCGCCCATACAGACAGGTTTCTTTTTAACACAGAGAAAATAGTCTCACTGGAACTCCTCTTTGCCATTTCCTGCTGCTGACCTACTTACATTTAAATTGAGGAACAGGCTAACAGCCCTATCCACACATTATTTCTCGGCTCCCTCTCTCTCCAAGCAGGGAGGGCAGCTGCTGGGCCACTTCAAGGCCTGGAATCAAATCCAAATCAGTCCCTAAACCCAGTTATGTTGAAGCTGATCAGATCAAATTGGCTGATGGATGGACTGGGGCTTTACAGACAGTCAAACCCAAAATGACTTCCAACAGCATGGGAAGTACTTGCTGTAGATATTTTGAAATAATGCAGTGGTATGTTGGACAGCACTCTAAAACAAATGCTATATGCAAAATAACTATTTATGTTTAGGTCTTTTGCCCCACAAATATACAGAACAAACTTGTTCTCTGCACACTTACTTTGGGGACAACATCCTTAGCCAAGCACTTCTAAAGCTGCAGCTTTGTTGTTGTTTGTTGTTTAGTCGTTAAGTCGTGTCCGACTCTTTGTGACCCCATGGACCAGAGCACACCAGGCCCTCCTGTCTTCCACTGCCTCCTGGAGTTGGGTCAAATTCATGTTGGTCGCTTCGATGACACTGTCCAACCATCTCGTCCTCTGTCGTCCCCTTCTCCTCTTGCCTTCACACTTTCCCAACATCAGGGTCTTTTCCAGGGAGATTTTTCTTCTCATGAGATGGCCAAAGTATTGAAGCTTCAGCTTCAGGATCTGTCCTTCCAGTGAGTACTGGAAGTAAAACATAGGCATTTTTAAAAAAAAATTGAGCAAGAAATAGAACATTAATCATAATGATCCTCCTTTTCCTATAATACCATTTAGGTTGTCCCTGCATAATAATGTTGCAGGGATAATATGCCAGCAGCACAGAAACAGTATGAACGGTGCTGGTATTTGTTGAATGCAGGGACAGTCAGGGGCTCGTTCTGGGCTCACATAATGGAACAGAGAAAGCTTTCTTTCCATCCTCCACAAGAGCTTTGGCCTGTGCTGCTACTGGAAGTGCCATGCCAATATACTTTAAATGATCACATTGGCAAGTATTGTCAGTTATCTGGTTGGATGGAGTAAGCCTGTGGTGTCTGTTAAGACTGGGCCTTTTGCCAATGCTTCCGTAAGTCTGGGAAGTAGCAAAATACAAAGGCAAAGATCAGCAGCTGAAGCAGATTTGTTTTATTGCATTTGGCAACACCTCTAAAAGATATGCAGGACACAACACACACTATAGCTCATTCATAAAGCTGCTGCTGTTTACATACTCTCTCCACATAAGTCTGAAGGTTTCTGAGGTAGTCAGACAGATGATCAAGCTGGACAAATTGCCTAACCCTCTGTAAGAGGATCAAGCTTTTAGACGGTATACAGTTTAAGCAATAGCAGTTATGGACTTTGCACCTGAACAATGCTTTTCATGCTCAGCTATTAAACAATTTGTCAGGCTCAATCACATGCTTGCTTACTTTGAAGTAAGCTCCACTCAGCTGCACAGTACACAAATATGGAGAGAGGTACTGAATCAGAAGGGCACAGACCTCTGGATTGCTATAGTTTTTACCAATGCCACTAAAGAAGCAGCCATGTCATTATCAGCTCACTACCATGCAAGGGGTGTCCTCATCCATAAGTCACCCCAATGTGTGTGCTTAAGCAGGTCAGATTTCCTACTGTACTGCTACTGCACCTGGATCCACTAATCTGCACTAATAGTGTGTGAACAAATCTTGAATGAAGATGCGATTCCATACAGTACAAATGTAGGAAGCCACCATATATGAGTCCATTGGCCCATCTATGCTAATATTGCCAACGCAGATTGGTAGCAGCTTTCCTGGGCTTCAGGCGGACGGACTTCCTTTCCTTTCTGGCGACAGAACTGCAACTTTCTGCATTCAGTCGATGAGGTCTTTATGACGGAGTTGGAAGCACTACTGTAACTCAGAGCTAGTCCAGGGACCCCATGACAGAGCAGAAGGCAGATTGAAAGAACAGTACTGGAAGAGCAAGCATAGACGGCACTGAATGTGCAGCTCCCGAGATTAGTTATGCTAATTGCAGACATTTCAAGGGATGCAGAGTGTCATTATATTTTATTAGGGTGTTCAGATGGGAGAAAAAAAGATAGGGTTTCTATGCCTTTAGTTGTGTGGCAGAGGACATTTCAACAGGGTTAGTTCTCATTAAAAGCTGCACTTCATGAAATTTCCTCTTCTGAGCAACTATTAAAAGCACAGGCACCTTGTCTTCTTTTCCATCTGGCCACAATAACTTCTATGCTTAATACAAGGCTAGAAAATCCCCAAATAGTAAATAGTTGTTGTGTGCTATTAAGTTGCTTTCAACTTATGGCAACTCTGACAGTTTTTCAAGGCAAGATGATGAAGGGGATTTGCCATTGCTGCCACACACACTCTTAAGTTTCTGTGGATGAGTTTGGATTTGAACCTGGGTCTTCTGAATCCTAACCTAATGCATTACTTCACAGTGGCTCTCAGAAATGTCCATTTATCCCCATCTTTTCCATTGATGAAGAATCGGTGGCAGCTCCTTTCTTCATTTGTTCTTCATAAGGTACCAATAATAAAGATTTCAGTTTGTCAGTTCACTTTTGAATCTTAGAACTGCAGAGTTGAAAGGGACCCTATGGATCATCAAGTCCAGCCCCTCTCAAGGAGGCTCAGTGGGGGGAATCAAACTCCTAACCTCTGGCTCCGCAGCCATAGACTTAAGCCACTGAGCTATCCAGCAATCCCTGTTCACCTGTTTTTCAAGCCATCTCTGGGGTTACAATCCTGCATCCCTTGGAGTAAGACCCACTGAATGTAGATTTACACCTCCGGGTAGGACTACATACAAAGAGCTGAAGGGCAGGTTCAGTTCTTGTCCTGTGCTTGTATGGACTGATGCTTTGGAGAAGAGTCTTCTGGGTTTTACTTGGCTGTGTTTGCTCATGTAGGAAAATCCATTCATAGTCTTAAGGTATGAATGTCATGCAAACTGCATGACAGGGTCTGCTGTTTGCTTGAAACAGAAAACCACAGTCTGATTTCTTAACAGGCGATGGTCTCCTCATAAAATCTGAACTCAAAACAACGGTTTTAAACCCTTCTTATTCCGCTTTGGTCCTGCAGGGGGCGCTCTCGCAGCAGGCGTCGGCAATAAAGCTGGAACCGGACGTAACTCTACGACGAAGATGCTCCTTCGACCTTGCCCTTCTCCACTTCCGGTGGTGCGGGTTTCGTCTTGTTTGGCGTGCTGACGTGTATTCCGTTTCCGGAAGTGGCCGCGTGGAGTGGTGAAAGCGAGGCTTGTCTGGCGTGGGAGGGATGGGGCTCTTATGGAGGCAGGAGGTGGAAAAGGAGACAAAGGCCGGGGGGGGGGGGACGCGGCGAAGAAAGTCAAGCGCTGTGGGAGAGCCGTTGGCGGTGGGTCCTCCTGGGGATTTGGGGAAAGCAGCCCCCGGACTCCAGAGGGGCCTTTCGGGTTCTTCGTTTCGCCTCTGCCCCCGGGTGGAGGACGCGGAGCGGGAGGGGTGCGTGGGTTCGCCTTCTCTGCAGTGAGCGGCTTCTTCTGTCACCCTCGGCTCATTCTTCGATCTGAACCAAGAGCAGAGCTCGGAAACTTTACATTTTTGGCCAGAATCCTGCAGCCACTATGCCCGGCTGGCTGCTGGTGGGGATTTGGGGAGAGGTAGTCCGAAAAGTAAGGTTCCTAAGTGTCTTTTAATCCCAGACTGCGGCCCCCACCCAGTACGTGTGGGTGCGGTGCAGGAGATAAAGAAGGTTTGTTAGGTGTTGCTCCAGAATGCAGGAGTCGAGGCTGGGATTGGTCATTTCTCAGCAATGCGCTTAACTGCATCTGCACGAAAGTATCTGCACTGAGTCAAGGATTGAATTAGATTAGGTTGGAGACACTGGAGGACTGGAGACCACTTCCCATTTGAGGGGCCCAAGCAGCTCAGAAGTGGCCCTGTGAGTTTATATCCCCAGTTTAGGTGATGTCCAAGGTGCCTTCCAAAACTTTGATTTTCCATTAATTTATGGGCAAACTCTTCTATCCACTACTTGTTGATGATGTTCTGTAGCATCCTTATGATGCAATTGGAAAGGGACAGTGTTCCTGTGTGGTGGCACTTGTTATCAAGAGGATTTCCCACAGATGTACCTCTACTGCAGGTTCAGTGGATTTACGTATAGATGAAATGACCCTTTCCCCTTAGGAACCAGTGGAATGAAAGCACTGCTTTTTAAATTACGATCTGCAGATTCTTGTTGCTTTTATTCTAAAGGGTAAGTACTTTTTTGGTGGCTTCAGGAGTCGTAGCTGTGTTTATAATGTAACTTTATCTCCTCAGGGTAATTGCCAGGTGAAGCCTGTCTGCCTGTGAACAAGTCAGTTCTGGGAACACTGCTGTGTTTTCCATAAGGTAACACATTTTAATTATGTGGGCTCCAGGCCTGCCTTTAAGAAGCGGGTATGCTGGAAACATAATGCATTTGCATTAGCTGATGGGCTGGGAAAAGGTTGCTGTGTGGCTGGGCCTGCTGAGGTCCAGCCTTGTACCTGTTAGCCTGACCTTGCCCTAGAAGAAAAGAAAATACTTGGCATACTCTGTTCTTGGGTCTGCCTTGTGCAGTAGCAGGTGTGAGCATTCTACCAGCAGCTTGATGGTCATGTATGATACTGCATACAAATCTACTGATACTTATATGGAAACCACATCTTATTTATCCTTTTTAAAATGATTTAGAAAAAATGAAGACTAAGCCAGAGTGCGTAAACTGCATACAGATGATATGGTGTACCCCTACCACCCCATAGTCCTCTGTTACTGAGGGATTGTCAGTGTGTATAGTCATGCCCACCCCCAATATCCTTGGGCCTCTGTGCTTTTCCCGCAGAGGGAAGGACAAAACCTTTAAGATAGCCTCAGAAATGGGGCCTGTGGGGGTAGTGGTGGGTAAATTGGTTATGCCAGTTGGGTAATGCTGATGGACAGTATTGGGAATACAGACTGGATGTTTCTCTCCTGTAAGCTATCTTGCTTGAAATATCAGCCTACAGGAATGAAGTCTTACAGTTCTGACAACTTCCTTTAACTTCTCCATGGTAGTAAAAATGACAGCCTGAGCCTTAGATGTGCAGTGGTAATGTGTTGGGCTGCTCAAATTTTGCTACTGTTTCAGATTGCCTTAGGACAGCCTTTGCCAGATAAATGACACATAAGAGATGCAAAGATTTCCCTGTGCGATTAGTCTGCTTTATTAGGCTCTCCTAAAATCTTTTATACCTTAATGCTAAGTATTGGAATTTTGCTGTGTGCTGTGGCTCTAACTTATATATTCCACATCTCTCATTTGAAAACAAAAATGTCTGTGTACATTCCACTAAATATGAAACCATATCAATGAGTAATATTTCTTATAGGCTTGGATGAAACAAAAAAGAACACAGCAGAAAATGGTTATTTATCCTGCTTTTTCATCCAGGTAACTACCAGTTATTTTAAAGTTTGTTGGAATGTTGTCAATTCATACAGATAAAACTCAAAAAGTATGTATTAGACCATATGCTACATTAGAGCAATATATTCTGTATTCGTGTACAGTATGCCTTGGAAGGGAATCACATTGAGCTAGGTACATTCAAGTTCACTTGTTCATTGCCACATTTGAAGAAAGGCCTTCCTGTATTTAGCACGCTGCTGTGCTTCTGTTTCCTACCTTACTTTGCACTAATTGAATTATGAAAGATCTTAACTCTCTAGTACTTAATCAGAAGAGAAGGAAATTCTAAACTTGAAGAATATCTGCTGAAAGTAATTTCACAAACTTAGTGAAATCACAGACCTCCTGTTTTGATATGTGGCTTAGCATTTCTTCTTTCTTACATGCTAATACAAATGAAGAGTAAATTGATGTATAAAGGTTAAGAGAATTGTGTAGATAGAAACTGGCTATAATATTGCCAGCTTCATTTAAGATCTTAAATTTTGACATTTTTGACATCTTGGATTCATAGTATTATTGGTTTCACTGTTTTTAAAAATTTGTAATACTGCCCAGAGTAGACCTTTGGTCTAGATGGGTGGGGTAGAAGTCTAATAAATAAATAAATAATATGACTGGCTGCAGTTAACCTGGTGGAGCATACATGAGCATGAAATCAGTAATAGGGAAAGCTTCACTGTTTGAATTTCTGCAGGGCTTCCAGCTGGTGGCAAGTAGACAACATTGGTTTTGGAATTTAAAAAAACAATTGAATCAAGTTCCCCACACCTGAGTAAAAGAAAATAAATGATTAGTTTGTGTTTAGAGCTGCTTTCAGCCATGCAATATTGTGGCCATCCCATTTGCTTTTGTGGAATGTCATGCCATGCCAACTTTCTGCTCTACAAGAAATAAGCCTGTTGCAGCTGGCAAGATTTGTACTTGTGCAGGGACATATTAGATACCTTCTGGCACAAGCTCAGAAAAAAGGCCAGTTGCTTGGACAATGGGTGCTTGTGTTCTCTGGTACTGATGCACAGACCTGCAGGATGCTTGGGGCAGCTTGAGAAACGCACTCTGTAATCCTAAAGGTAGCAGATTCATTTTGGTTACCTTAATTCATGGAGTGCAAAATTAACTGGCCACCTTGGCACAGGGAGCCCTTGTGTGTAGTCTTGGAACTCTTCTGTAAAGGTGGCGAACATAATTCTCTCCAGGTTTGCATCCCTCTCCTAATCAAAAATGTCCTCGTGTAACTCCTGATTGAGAGGTGGCAGGGGAGATGATTAGAATCAGTGGCTAAGAGTGTTAGACTAGGGTTAGGGAGTCCTGAGTTCAATTCAGCCATGTGATTCATCAGGAAACCCGGCCAGTGACCATCTCAGAATCATCTACTTAACGAGTTGTTCTGAGGATTGTATACGCCACCTTAAGGAAGGGCGTGCAAGGGTGTGGTTTGAAAGATGTATATTCTTGCATCAGCTGCTTCAAACTGTGTTCCATGGCCCATTAGTGTTTAGTGAGAGGTTGAAAGCACACATTGGGGAACAAAAGAGTTTACCTATAGAGGGGATAACAGCTATATAATGCTCAGCTCTTGACTTTGCTTCCTTCTCAATATCTGTACTGGGCTTGGTAATCCCTCATCACTGATTCAGTTGTATTTGATGCTGTAGAATTACCTGTTCTTACAGGAGACTGCCTATTGCATCTATGAATGAGTCACTGGTGTAGGCTTGTACATTTTCATTCTGGAGGAAAGCCCAGAGTGGTAATGTGTTCCAAATTATGTTACACAGTGAAAGTTTCTGATGTTAATTTTGAAAGAAATCGATCTGTTACCAGAACCTTGGGGGAATGCTGGGTTTGGTTTTTATGTATGAAGCTTCTGGGTTGTCTTTTGTTCATTGCAATAATTGTTTCCACTGTTACTTTCCAGGTAGATGCAGATGGCAGAGGAATCCACAGGTAGTACCTAGAGAATAGTGTTAAAATATTTAATCTGCCATTTTTGTTCTGATGTAATTCTTGCTTATTTAGAGTAACCTAAATAAAATCTGATGTTTAAACCTTACTGAGGCTTGTGTTCTTGAATATACTGCAAAAAAAGTACACATCTTGGGATGGTTCCTCTTCTTTAATCTGCATCTTGCCAAAGAGCAGGCAGAATCACTCTTGCATTTTCACTTTCCCTGCCTGTAACCATTTTGCAAAGTGGCCTCTTAGATTATGCAAGGTGTGGTACTCTGTTCTGTCACTAGAGGGGGGAAAAGTACACTGGCTGGTCTTTCTGCCTTGTCTTTTCTGGTGGAAGCAAACTGCTGCAGTTGCCATACCAATAATTGTTTTTTTAGTAGGTTTCTTAAGGGTGCTGCCTTTTCTAAAAATAAGCTACATGACAAATATTGTGCTCTTGAGCAACCTGTTTCAGGGAAGTCTGAAGGAGCATCTCTCCACTAGTGTCATCTGTATGAATTAGAAGTGCCTACTTACTATTTAATTCAAATTTCGATATGCCAGCTTCTACACTGTGAAGGCAGGAATAGAGAAGGGAGCAGAGAAGCATTATAGTAGCGGTGGGTGGTTAGGTAAATGTTTTCCACTAAAAATTAAAAAATCAAACCAAATACCGATGGTTGTTGTAGGTTTTTCCGGCTGTGTGGCCATGTTCTGAAGGTTGTTCTTCCTAATGTTTCGCCAGTCTCTGTGGCCGACATCTTCAGAGGACCTCTGTGGCCGTGAAAGCCTTCGAGAATACATTGAAAACCAAATACCCTTAATTCGTGTTTTTTTTCTGCAATGCTTTCACCACAGTTAGAAATTAATCATTTTTTTAAAGCTAGCAGGCACTTGGAGATTTCAGAAAGCCCCAACCTTTTTACATGGATGTGCAGATTTCTTAATAATCACAATTAAAAGCACATTTACCTGAACATGTCTATAGAATAACCTAGTTTTTAGAGCATGAAAAGCTGGTATGTGAAAAGTAAGTTATTTGTGTAGAGTAGATAGGATGCAATAAACAGTATCAAGAATCATTAAGAATATTATAGGCAAAGTGCATTCTTGCATGTATTTACGTATAGCATACTTGTTACATTCATAGTATCTTCTGTATTCTGTTTATTTCTTATCGCCTGTGTCCCTTACCATGAAATTCTTTGATGTACTTAAAAGAAGTACAAATTTCGAAGGTATGTGATGCTGCTGATGCTGCAGTATGAAAGCAACTTCCTGTACTGAATAATTCCAATTTCTTTACCAAGAATTGGACAGGAGTTGGGGAGATATAGTAGACAACTAAAGGGCAGGTCATATGAAGCATTCTTTGAAAACATTTGGATGTTGGCACAGTTACGTATTTTTAACTGGGAGAGTTCTATAAAAAAATACCAATATTTCAAAATAAAAACTGAATGCAATACTCCTGCTTGTGTGTGTGTGAAATGAGTCAGTTGCTTGAGCTGTTAATATAGTCTAGTATATCTCATCCTTGTGACTCTTAAGAGATCTGTGAAGCCCATGCCTGTTAGCAGAATAAAAAAATACTGATTCCAGAGAGAAAAGCCTTGATCACAAGTGTTATATCCTTAGGCACTCTTGATTCAGCTGAGCAGCTGGGATTGGGAAGGGCTCTGTATAATCCTTTCATGTTATGTAATGGCTGTTCTGGCATAAACAGTTGGGAGTGGCTGTAGCTTGCCTGAAATAATAAAAAAAAATTGTTGATGATGATAGAAATGGTTGTGTGCTTCAATGCATTATTCAAAAGGTCTGTTCTTTTGGCACACAGGCAAACTGCTAGTGAGTATGTGTTTAGTTAACTCACTGTACAACTTAGAAGTAGTACATCTGTGAAATAAATTGTAAACTAGGATTGATAGTGATGATGTTGGCTGGGGAATTTAGGAAGGTGGAGTTTAAAATATAACTTTTCCAAGCTCTGAGGGAAAGTGTGACAGGACCAGCTAGCTATACATCTTATTCCTAATCAGACATTAACCAGATATTGGAGGGAACCATACTGGCCTTGCTTCTCTGATTCCTTCATGCACATGTGACTGGAATAATCAAGATGCTGTAAGGAATCTACTTCTATGTCACTGCTGAGAAGCAAAGCAATGGTTGCATAGTTTTTTCTAAATCATGTATAACAATGCCAAGGGCATTAAACTTGGCGTTGTCCACTGCTGCATTTTAACAGTTCATCCTTGAACTGTTCCGTGCAAAATAGCTCTGTCAGATAACAGCATTGCAGCATGCTGTATTCTTGCCACTCAGTTCAGTTTTACGAGCTAGGTATATTGCATTGTCTCAATGAGAGAGCGTTAAGTAGGCCTACGGCTTGAGTCATATAAGTATACTGTACCGTGATAGGAAATGTCATGGTGGCTGTTCAAAGAATTACATGAAAATAAAGGGCATTTAGTCATTTAGAAAAGTAAGGTTAGACAATCAACTGTGTGTGTTAAAGGCTGCTGCTCTCTGCTTGTGAAGCAGGTTTGAACACACGTTTCCGCAAGGTTTGTGTCTTATATGTTCCAAGGTTTTGTTGCAGTGCAGTCAATTATGTGGGTGAGGAAGTGATTGAAGACGTTCTACCTAAGTTTTATGAGCTGCTGCAGTAAAGTTTGATTAATTAGTTAAGGAAGCATCTATCATAGGATCTTCAGCTGAACACTCCTTGGCATTGTTCATAAGGGAAGGCAATTCCAAATCTTAACCCTGTTCTTTAAAATGAGATTAACCATAGTCCTGCAAAAACATGGAGCAAAAGGAAACAAATTAATAACAGTTGAATAACTTTAATTTTCCACTTGATGGCATGAACCTTAAAGATCAATAAGCGTAAATGTAGCCTAGTGTCCTTCCTTGTTCAGTATCTCCCCTCTCTTCCTAGAGTGGCTGTCATTTATCAGTGCAACCATCAAGGAGCCTAAAAGGTTCTGCTTCTATTCATTAGTTCATTTGTTCCTTACTTTTTGGAGTTCAAACTTTGTAATTCATACCAGTGCTGCTGCTGCCAAAATCTCAGCCAAGCCATGCCTCTTAATTATTATTTTTTAGTCTATTTCCCATCTTCTTCCCCCAAAGCATCTTACCAAATGACACAGGAACTCAGTGAAGAGGAATAAAAGAAGGAGAATGGGAGGTGGGGAGTTGATGGAGCTGTTAATGACTCAAGCATTATGATAAAAGTGACATCTACTGAAGAAAGATGTTAGATCAGTACAAACCTAAATTACTGCTGAGCAGGGATGCCATCTTGGAGTTACTGTTGCAAGTCATGTGTCAAAGGACCTCACATTCTTCCTCATCTCCTCTTGCAGTGGACCAGGCTCACATGCTAGAACAGTGGTTCCCAACCTTGTGTCACCAGATGTTCTTGGACTAAAACTCCAAAGAGCCTTCACCACTAGCTGTGCTGGCCAGGAATTCTGGGAGTTGTAGTCAAAGAACACCTTGAGGACTCAAAATTGGGAACTACTATGCTAGAAGGTTCTATGACATTTCCTGATTTGTACTGTTACGTACATCTACAGGCCTCACCCTGATGATGCTGTTCATAGACCCCTGAGTCATAGGTTGGTATTTAGTGACCTTCTTAAGGCTGGACTCCAGGGTTGCCTATAAAGCATAAATGTGCTGATTATCTTGCAGTGCCTCTCCAATCAGGCTTTCTTCTTTCCCTCGCCTGCTTTCCACTACCTGTTTCTGTTCTGAGATTGACTTCAAAATACCGTGGTGTGGCTCCACTCTTTTATCACGGCCGCATGCAAAGTTTTGCTTGGATTTCACTAATATGGCAACTATTTCCTGTCACCATCTTCTGTGCCCTTGTATCTGACCCCCTTTTGTTTTCTACTAAGCTAGTTGCCTATTAAAACACCTGAAAACTCTAACTAGTGGGGTTATTCTTGTTTTCTATCTTTCTGCCATTACTATTGAAGGTTGGAGTAATAGGAACAAATTTTGGGAGCCCTTTTCTAGTTGCAGTTGGAACTAACCTGGGCACTTTTCAGTTTCATTGTAAAACAATTCTCTATAAATTTCTGGGTTGCCTCAAAACAGAAGCGGTTGCACCATCTTCAGTGACTATATGTCTGTTAAGCCTTCCTTGCACCTACTGTCTTTGTTTTCATTTGTACCCTTTTTTGCCCTCCGATACTATATCTCAGGGCAGCTTACGAAAGAGTCACTATACAAAAATAATGCAGAGAAATGTTTTTTAAACTAGTCTTGTAAGGTCAGTCGAGAATCAGACTTGGCACATACCCAGAATGGTCCAGTATCCCTCTCTTCTGTAAATGAAAAGCATTTGCATAATGGCTTGGGTTTCACCAGATGAAACTGCAAATAATTCCATGGAGCATGTGATCTGATGTCTGAGTCAGTAGCTTTAGCCTTACAAACCTATTTGGGAGAACCCAAAACAGGTTCAGAGTAGCACTTACGCTATCATAATATTTACCCAACCTGGTGTAAATGCATAGACCAAAATCCTACTGGATGCTGACAGAGCAGAAAGCCCTGCCAATGTAGTCATGCAGGATCTGCTGCTTGTGCATGTTGTGCTCTTATCAAAGCAGAGATCATACTACCCAGCTTTTGCTTGCACAAGGATATCTTATATATCTCATTGCACAAGTGATGAAAAAGTGAAACTATTCGTATGACAGTTGTGCGAGCCAAGTGATGTTATGGGATCTTGGTCCAAATTTGTATTTTTTTTTTCCCCTGGGGTAAATGCTGGGTCAGTGGTGGTCACTAACTCTGCTCCTCCTTAGAGAAGGAGGGTTTTTCTTTGAATGTTTGAACAAATGAACATTGTCAGAGAATAAGAATGCAGCAATAACTTGTGGGTTCATCCCTTTGAAACTGGGGGGGTGTGTGTTATCTGAGCACACCTTCTCTTCTGTAAAAGAACCACAGCCACACTTCCTTCTAAGAAAAGAAAGCTTGTGCTTAATAGAGAAATAAATTTGGATAGGAAAGGTGATAAAATTCCTGCTTCAATCTAATTAAGTTGAAGCTATCAGGAGCAATGATGGCCCCTTTCCTCCCTAGAGAACTAAGGAAAGATGTCTCCTTGGAGAGACAAGAGAGAGATGGGAGAAGGAGGTAAGTGACATGAGCAATCTTAAGGCTAGTAATCTGAGGTTGAAAGAAGGTCAGCATTGGTCAGAGCAGATAAAGAACAGTCCAGGAAACTCTTTCCTCTTCTCCAAGCAAAGACAGACATATTGAGGGTAAGCAAAGTTGCACCCAATGACTTCCAGTCCAATCTGTATAGTATTTGTGTTTTTCCGAAGCAGGACATTTGTCCAGGTTTTCATTTTTTTTCCTGAAAGGATAAGAATAGCTTTTATTGTGAAGTAGAGAAGCAATAATTTAATCTGTTTGGATTAATGTCATGTGTTGACTGAGCACAGAAAGGAAATGCCCATCCTGTTTGAGGAGCATGTTGCTGAAAACCAAACCAAACCAGATTCCTTCAGTCTGGTAATTACTGACATACTTGTTCCAACACTGCAGACCTGAGCCCTAAAGAAAATTACCTGCAGTTTGAACTAGGTAAAAGGTAAAGGTGAAGGTTCCCCTTGACATTTAGTCCAGTCGTGTCCGACTCTAGGGGGCGGTGCTCATCCCCATTTCCAAGCCATAGAGCCAGCATTTGTCCAAAGACAGTTTCCGTGGTCACGTGGCCAGAGCGACTAGACACGGAACGCCATTACCTTCCCACCAAGATGGAAGTGCTTATCTACTCGCATTTTACATGCTTTCAAACTGCTAGGTTGGCAGGAGCTGGGACAAGTGACGGGAGCTCACTCCGTCGCGTGGATTCGACCTTACGACTACTGGTCTTCTGACCTTGCAGCACAGAGGCTTCTGTGGTTTAACCTGCAGCGCCACCATGGGAGTTTGAACTAAGTTTACATTAAATTGTGGAATCTTATTTTTGTATTTAGGATGGGGCAAATATGGTGATTCAGTGACCATCTTAGGTTACACTGTAAGGTTACTGTTACGTACAGTTCTGTAACTTTCTCCCCCACCCCATGCATGCAGTTGGGAAAACTGTAAATGACACTTCTAAAAAGGGTGCAAAAAAGAACAAACCCAGTATGAATGAAAAAAGGTCCTATAGAAAAAGAATAAAAACATGAGAGAGAGAGAAAATGAGAACTTGTAGCAAGTCTTCTCATTCTTACATTCCTTTTGCCATTTATTTTACTTTGGATGGTGAGCTGTAACTATTTGTACTTATTTCTCATTATGTGATCAAAGTCTGCATGCTGTGAGCCCTATGGTTGCTTTATGCATTCCTCTTTATAGTTCCTCATTAGCTGCCACCTCAATCTGAGAAATTCTTCAATAAAATCACATTTCAAATGCTTTTATCTTTTGTTTTATAAAAGGCAGAAGCATACAGTGCAGTTTCTCAAAAGCCCTATCCATCCATCCATCTACACACACACACACCTACCTTCTGCATACTACACTTTTTTTTATCTTCAGGAAGCTGCTCATCTCTATTTATCCTGCTGGCCCCAGATTCAGCCAGATTCTAAAGTGCTTATGTTTGTCGCTATACTGCATACTTTCACTTTGGATCTTTTAATTGTATTTCTTCATCTCCTCACTTTCCCAGCATTATTATTTTTTCTAGAGAATCTTGCCTTCTTATGATGTGCCCCTAAAAGGACAGTCTCACTTCCCCCTCCCAGCTTCTACATCTGTCTGAATGGCCAGACAGTGGTTGGCTCCAATTTGCATTTCTGTGAAGCTGAGGCTCCCTCAACTTCTCAGAAATCCCCTGGAGGACTGATAGTCTTCCAGGGCTATGAGTTGGCCAGTTTGAAATTTCTTTCTCTGAGAGCTGCCCACACCCAGCTGTCTAGGGGTATATTTTTGGTAGAGAAAGACATTTCCTTTGTCTTTCCCTGGATAGTGAACCATCTGTGCCTGGCAGATTCACAGGCTTCCTTCACCTGAAAGCTGTTTTGGTGAGTTATTCCTAGGATTCTGATCAGTGTAGTTAGCTAATCGGCTGTTTGTTCATTTTATTTTACAGCAAGCAACTTTTCCAAATTTCTTGCTGCTTGGCTGTTTAGTAAACACCCAAGACTTGCAACTGGAGTTGACTGGACTGTCATGGTTTCACAATAACAGGTGGTACTGGAATTCGCCCTTGCTGTTAGGCCAGACCACTTACTAGAAACAAACTAATCTAGGTGAAGGGTAGAAGGAAACTCTGAACATGGGAAATTGCACACATACCCACATGCCTGTGTTTCATTGCAGGTTACAAGATAATATTAGTATGTGGAGTAATGATCGTCTTATGCCTGAGGAATAAAGACAAAAGATGTTTTGCAGGGTTGAAGGTGCAGATACATTATTGTATCATGAATATGTTCACAATCTTGTGGTCATGGTTTCCAACCTTTTTCAAATCATGACCCCCTTTTATAATAGCCAAGTAACCTGCGGCACACACACCCCGGCGTCAGTTATACTTTCTGGTGTGTATATGATTGGCTAACAAAATAGCTCTCCAACAAGCTTTGTAATATGTGCTGAACTCCTGTTGATTAGCATAGTAAGTTGCAATTAGAGTGGGTCCATTGAATCAGTGGGGATGTTTTGAACCAGCTTCTCTGTATGTTCCATTGATTCAGTGGGCCTCTTCCAGTTGCAACCTACTACACTAAGCAACCGTTGTTTTACAAAAAGAGATGGTATTGTGTAGTGGCAAGAGCTGAATTGTGCACAGAAAAGACCCTTGGTTCAAACGTTACTTCTGCCAGGCCTCGTTGTGTGACCTATTGTTTCAACCTTCGGGGGAGGAAAGTACAGAATGCCATATATCAGAGTCACTGTGGGAAGGTCTTATGGAAGAACTGCTGAACCATTTTGGAGCAGGGGCTGGATTTGCCCCATTTACACCCCTAGAATCAATAACAGGAAGCCACTTTATACTGGGCCAGATTGTTGGTCTATCTAGCCATGTCTTGCCAACTGTGACTTGTCAGTGGCTCTTCAGGGTTTCAAGCACGATCCTTTTCTAGCCCTCTGTGAAGATCCTTAGTTGTGGTTTCCCATACAAGTACAAAGCAGGCTCAACCCTGTTTAGCTTTCACAATGAGCTCAGCTATGTTCAGAGTGGTATGGTGTTGGGGGACTCTTGGGATATAGATCAGAGAAAGAACTTCCAAACTCTGAGGGTGCATTAATGTTTCCTCAGGATGTTGTCTTTTTGCCATAAGCTCTTTCTTTAACTGCAAAACATGTCCTTGCATAGGAAAATATGTGTTTACCTCAAACAGCCCAGCAAAAACTGCCTAGTAGCCTGTTTCACACATCTTATGTTGAAAGCACAACATAGTGGAGGAAAAAGCTTGAATCTGTGTTCTGTGTTCCCACAACCTTCACAAGGGAAAATGTAGCAGGAGTTCTATATTTTGGGGATTGCACTAGTGGAGGCTAGGAGAAGCTTTGTTGAATAACTGTTAAGTTATTGGTTCAGCCTGTGGTGTGCCAGGAGGGATCCCTGGGTCAAATTATGTTCCTAGCAACCTGTCATTTTATGCAGTTTACAGGATAAAATGATGTGTACGGAGGCCTGGAATAGAAGGGTGACCACTCACACTCATGGAATGGTGATGGAAATGTTTCCACACATTTTTTAGAGAACAGTTGCCAAAATGGTTAGCCACACAACGGCATGAGTGACAACTCTCTGATGGTGCACTGGTTGAATTCTGAAGGCATAACTGTGAGCAAACGTTGATGATGTTAATAATTATTAACAGTAAACCTGCCCATATGATTATGTAGAAAAGTCCTGAAAGTAGAGGAACTCCGTGCTGAAGATATCCAGAGGCAGCTTTCTAGAGAAGAAAAAATATTCTTGAATGTTTCCCTTTCTGTTCCCTTAAACCTTGTGTGTTGTTCCTCTTTTCTTCTTACCCAAGCATTTAAAAATGTACAAGTTAAAAACACAGCTTACAAATGCAGCATTATTAAGAAGTCCCTCTGTGAACAATTTTTGGTCTTTTTCCATTTAGTGAATAAACAAGGCTTCAGATTCCAGGGTTTACAATGTGATCGCCATGTGCCTGTTTCTGATTTAGCAATCTCTGGAGAGCCTTATCATGCCCAAACCATCACATACTTTATTGTCTGACGTCAGGTGCAGTGCTCTGTGTTTAGCAACAACATTGACATGTTTCTTCTACTAGCTATCAGGGAGGTCAGTACATTGTTTTTGAATATTCGAGAATGATCACAAGTCAGTTTCTCCTTGCAGAGATTAAGAAGAAATTACTTGTCTGGTTACAAGAGCTTTAAGTCATTTATTATCTTAAAGTATCCTGTGCTTAAGGTTGCCATTGAAATTATGGTCTCCTTACCCAGCCAGTTGTCCTACAGCTGTGTTGGACTACAGTTCCCATTAGCCTCACTCAGCATAGTTATATTGTTAATGGACAATGGGAGTTACACCCCAATTTGGACAACCGTGGGTTTTCCACTCCTGCCTTAAAACCTGTAAACTACAATGATCTATGCTGGTTGGTTCCTGAGTGAGAAGATTTCTTTCTTTGCTTCTGGAGAATAACGAAGGGAATCTTCTTCCTTAACGCTATGTATGGGATTTTAAAAGTTGGGGTAGAAATAATTAACTCTGTGGGGTTTCTTTGTTGCTGGTGATAAGCCTCTACTGTTCTGGAATATATTGCCTCTGAACATGGAGGTTCATTTTAGCCAAAATAGCTGATATCAGGAATTTTCATGGAAGAATCTGGGTGGGACTGTTGTTGTTGTGTGACAGCAATGGGTTGGAATGGTAGGACTTGTAACCTACACACTTTCCGTAGGCACCATCAGCCATATTGATGCAGATGGTGCATGCTCAGATATTTTTCTACCTCAAGTCCCAAGATGTCTTTGAGACAATCCAGCAGAACCAAATACCGGTTCAAGTGACAAATCTGTTCTTGATCTGGTGACTTGAGGCTTGTGTACAATTAATAGTGTGAAGCTGGTCGATTTAAAAGTTTGCAAAGTTACTTCTTAAATATAATTTACTTCCATTTCACATTGCAATATTTTAAAGTAGGTCATTGTTACTCCTCACAGTGTTTAAGAAGTTGCCTGTTATTACTGTGTCCCTTTTTAAATTAATTTTCTTTTTGAGAAGCACCTTATAATTGATAAGAAAATGGGATAAAACTGGGGGGGAAATCCTTGCCAAGTTGCCATTTAAAATGTTTTTGTAACTTAATTTTTAAAAAGTTACTAGAAACCATTACTTATTATACCAGTAAAGTGGCCATGCAGCCTTGTTAATTTTAAAATGTAACCTGATCATGCCACTGTTATCTCTTAACAAATAACTTGTGTTACTTCAACACTCTTGGCAGTTTCCTGACACTGTTACTATAGTTTGTCCTGGCTTTCAGAATAATCCACTAGGATGCCTCTGTCAGCATTTTGTGCATAGATGCATATCAGCAACTGCTGTTCTAGAATAGAAGAGTCTGTTCCTTTATTCAGCCTTCTGTGAAGTGTTTCAGTAATGTTCGTTAGTGGGGGGGAGGGCACAAAGGCTGCTGCTGTTTCTGTATGTCCTCCAGTTCTGTGATATAATCTAAGCTGTGCAAAGGAGCAGCTGCACTGACCAAATGCCTCAGAGTAGTAGTTCAAGTTTTTAAAAAGATCATGCATATCCAGGATATTTGCTTGCACAGTGAAACTTGAACAAAGTCATTGGGCAGTTCCCTCTTAAATAACTGGGGAAGTGCTTGAGGGAACCAAGAGAACAAATTCAGATTATTAGAGCAAATGTCTGCAGGAGATACATTTGCAGATAATTTTGTGTTTGATCCAAATGGTTTGAGTTGTAAGTTACAAGTAGTATCTTGATAAGTAACTATTGTAGATCTTGCTATGAAGATTTTTTAAAAAAATTACAGTGTTTTCTTCAAATGGGACAAAAGCAAAGCTCAACAGAATAACAGACCTCATATATGCCAGTATTGACACAAGCACAGTATAGGTAAGGTTTGGACTAAGATGCTTCGCTCTTCATAAAACCAGGGTATTTCTTCTACTCCATTTTCTCCCATACCCACTGTGGCCAGCCCTACCAGTAGGCAGGGTGAGGTGGCCACCTCAAGCAGGAAGTTTTAAGTGTCATGAAAGGGTGCCAGATTTCAATCAGATTTAAATAATATCTTTATACACTCAACTAAAACTTAAGTATTTGTAACTTACTATTATTTTTACTGCCAGGGTTGGGAAGAGATCTCAGGACTCGTCTTGTGTGTGCCAAAATAACAATCACTGGCTTTCAGCACAATGTTCCTTGAACAGAATATACAGTGCCACTTGCTGCCTTGCCTTGAGGGAAAAAATGTCTTTGGCTAGCCTTGCCAAAGTTTATTGCATGCTGTAAAGTTTCTATCACAATAGCTTAGAGCCATCATTAAATGTATGAAACAGCATGAGGGAATTTAGATTGCAAAGGGAGGGAGGACTTCTGAGAGAGGCCGAGGCCAGTCATCATGGAGGAAGAAGTGGAAGTGCTAAGAGGAAGCTGGAAGCCTTCAAGAAATGGTTGTCAAAGAAATGCATCTTGCAAGAACATTGGAAGGGCAAGGAAAGAGTTTAACAAACACACAATTGGACCCAGCTTCTTGTTACTGTATTGTGTCTTTCTCTGTAATCTCTTTGCAGGTCTGTTTTTAATTTTTATCAATGTTTGTTTCAGTTTCAAGGTTGAAAACAACAACAACACAAGAACACAGCAGACCATTCTACTCAAATCATAGAATTAAATTCCAACCCCTATATCTCCCAACCCCCATTCTGGCAACCAAAGTCTTACTGTCGTTAAGGCACAAAAACAAAGGTTTAAGAGCGGGCACCTGTGAATGCAAGATGCCAAGAACCTGAGTGTGCGAAAGGATATTGGCTTTTGAATTTAACTAAACTCTCTACTTTGGTTTTCCTTCTAGCAGAAACATAGCAGAATTATATTTGCATCACAATGCTATGTGGGCTCGAAAACCGCCTTCCCATACTCCCATCATACTTTACAAAAGCACTGTGGTGTAGCTACTTCCTGCATTGCTCCACTAATGTGAGGGATTCCTGTGAGGAGGAGCCTATGCTACAGTTTCTCCTCAGCCTTGCCTCACTTTTTGAAAGGGGTATCACTGTGCTCATCCCAGATATCCTGGGTCTTCTCTCTACAAAAGCCAAAAGGGAAGTTGCAAATGAAGATGGGGAGGGGCCATAACTGACCAGGAGGGTACAGGCTTTGCTTGCCAAAAGCCCAGTTTGATAATTTCCTGCATCTCTGAATCAAGATGGAAAGCTGCTGTGTGAAACCCAGGAGAGCTGCTGCTGGGCTGGAGACTGAAAAACCTGAGCTAGGTGCACGAGCAGTCATGTCAACTTCCTGTCAGGCTGTTTTGACAGAAGCAGCTTCCTGAGTTCCTAATCTTTAAAAACTGTAGTAACAACAATGCGCTAAGATTATTGCACTACAGAATGATATCTCTAAACACCCAAATACACCTCTATTGTATTCTGATTAAACAAATAATTATTTTATATATATTCACATGGGGCATTTCTGTATACTTCCCCCTTTTAAAAATGATTTTTCCAAATGTTATTACTAATGTGCCAGGATTTCTTTCCAGCGACACCCTCGTCTGTCCAGAGAAGGAGGTCTAAATTCTTCTGCCAAGGGAACATGCCTTCAGCCCAGCTGTAGGGACATTAAAATATATATTTTTGTCCTTCTATATCCTTGTTGAAAGCACAGACACATAGAACTTGACAAAACTCCATGGAAATCCCAAGAACACAAACTGCCCTTTTTAAATTATGTAACTGTCTTTCATGAAGGAAAGTATTAGTGAGAAATTCCCTTTGGAACATCACCAAAGGTCCAGCTATGGGCAAAAGAAAGAAAACAAGATAAAGCACTAACCACACACAGAGAATTCTAAATAAAAGCAATAGAATCAAGCCATCTAGTAACATTTTAAGGGGCACGGGTGGCGCCGTGGGTTAAACTGCTGAGCCACTGGGCTGTTGATCAAAACGTTGGCAGTTCGAATCTGCAATGGGGTGAGCTCCCATTGCTTGTCCCAGCTCCTGCCAACCTAGCAGTTTGAAAGCATGCAAATGTGAGTAGATGAATAGGTACCACCATGGTGGGAAGGTAACAGCGTTCCGTGTCTAATCATGCCAGCCACATGACCACGGAAAGTCTACGGACAAATGCCATCTCTTCAGCTTACAAACGGAGATGAGCACCATCCCCTAGAGTCGGATGCGACTGGACTTACTTGTCAAGGGCAACCTTTACTTTTCCTAATAACATTTTGCCTACTTGCAGAGAGTCTTTAAGTTTCAGAATATATGCCAAATTTGGTGCACGCCATGATTATTTATTTGGTATCCTTTGTAGGTTGCCTTCCTCCCTATGCGGGGACCCAAGGCAACTCACAATGCCATATGACCTGAGAAACATCTTGATCTCTGAAAACTATTACATTTAAAGGAACTGAATTCTGTCAAAGCCAGCTCGTGTTATGGAAATTGACTATTTTCTTGGTCAATAATGCACATTCTTCCATTTCTGATGTCAGTAGTGTCACCATCAATTTGGAAAATTGCACCCTATTTATGACCCCAACCCCCCCCCAAAAAACATAGTCATTTGGAATCATAAGAGCTATTTTCAATAAGAGCTATTGGGCAGGGGTGGCAAATATACAGCTTTCCTGATATTGTAAGGCAGCAATTTCCTGTGACTAGCACAGCCAGTGATGAAAGACAATACTAGTCCAACAATATCTGGAAGGCAACAACCTTCCCATCCCTTCTGTAGGACTTTGTTCCAAGAGTGCTACATGATGTCACCAGGTCAGTGTTCCACCTTGGTTCCCAGGGCTCATTTCCCATTCTCCCACTGAAAAGGTCCTGTGGAAGTCAATTATATATCAAATATTGCAGGAACATCCTACCTTCAGCCATCACACTGAATCACAATTCAGCATCATGTGAATGCGCCTAGGTGAACCTTGAGCTCATGTGCTCCCTGCTCCCCTTCTAGTGTTGACATAAGGAATCTGGAATCTTTTGCCTTCTCATGGCTTGTTTCATGTGATGTAACAAACTGTTGTACTGGACTGGAAATTTGTTGTGCAAAACGTATTTCTACACTGCTTTATGGCTCTTGTGCCATCAACACATTGGGAGCCATGATCACAGACAAAAGCAACATGTTGCATCCTGTACTTATAAACCCAGGCCTCCTGAGCCCCAGTCTGTCATTCTGTCCACTTCACCACACTAGGTATTTGTCTTCCATTACTCCCTGCCAATTTCAGTGGAAGGAGGCTAGGTGATCACAACCCTCTGCCATGGGAGGGAGGGACAGTCATCTGTGTGGTGGTGGTGGTGCCTGGCCTCAAAAGGTACCATGGCTATTTGGACTCATGGGACTTCCCAACATGTGATGGTGTTTGCATTTTTTCCTCTTGGTATATTGCATCATGCTGCATCCCTCTCAACCATCAATATGCTAAACATGCTAAGGCACCAGTGGCCTTATGTCTATCAGGACTAAAAAAAACAGATGTTCCTTGGGGTTCTGGCTGCTCCAAACCTGCCAATTAATATATGTGATTAACCTTAGCTATGATTTGTTTGAAAGTCAGATGAGGGTCTTGTTGGCAGAGTAAGCAGCAACTAAGTTTGCTTGAGGATTCAGGCCCTGGATACAGAACACACTTCACTCTTTGGAAAGAAATCACTCCCACATTTCTTACTCCAGAAAAATAAGAAAGCAAGACTTAGAGAAATACATGGAAATGGGACTGATCATAGGAATCCTAAATCTATCTAAGATGGAGATGCAAGCAATCGTGGCTGCATCCTCACCTCTGGAAAACAAAAGCACAAAGTCTCCTTTGTTGTCTGCCAGAAAGCCTCAAGAAACAAATCTGAGAAAGAAGGAAGTGACATCACCAGCACTGAGAAGATCACTCTATGTTGCTTGGAAGGTCAGCAGAAGTCAGAGCAGGTAAAGGACAAGCTAGCAAACCTGAGAAGGTTCGTCATTCTCTCCTCCTCCTCACCCTGCAAAGACATCCATCTTCTTTTGGGCCAGCCAAGTTGCACCCCGTCTCTTCCAAGAGGACTTAAGAAGTCTAAGCCTGGGAAGCTATGAACTTTTGGAAACACAATTTTAAGCTGTTAATAAAAATTCTTCTGGGATATTTCTGATATTAGGGAGGTGGTATTGTGTTCTTTTTAAAGAATGAGTGTATATTGTAAATTGATAAGGAGGAGTTAGAAAAAGCAACATGACAATGGTTTACTTAAAGCAGGCAGCACATGAGGAAATCTTGTTAAAAGACGAGGTTCCCTATTTTGAGGTGCATAACACATAGCCCCTTAACAGTTGATAGGAAATTATTGGTTCCAAATTCATGGTAGAAAACATTGTAGGCCAATGGAAAAAAACAGGCTCAGAAACATTTTGAATGAACACACTGCCTGGTTTAAAAATAAAACACTGACCAGACTTGATTGGACAGCTATTTCTTAAACATTTAAAGTGCTGTTCAAATAAAGCGAGCACAGCTGGGTAGTGACCTAAATTCTACATGCTCTGAATTTCATTAGAAAGTGGATGTGTTTGTCTGCTTGCCAAGAATCTGACCAAGGCCCTTTGCTGCTAGCAAGAGTGCCTTTATCAGCAGAATTCTATTTTTTTTGTTTGTTTGTTTTAAAAGAGTACAGTTAGCGGTGCTGCTTCTGGTTTAATTCTCCCCATCCCCACCCCACCCCACTTTATGCTTGGTAGTGCAGAACAGACTTGATGAAGAAGTACGACACAGGCCGCTTATGCCGGATAAATGAGAGTGGACTGGTTTTTGTTCAGTATAGTACGGTAAGTGCTAGCCCCAGTCATTCCCATCTATGGGAAATACTCCCAACCACCCATGTCTGCAACAAGAATGTGTGGCATAAATGGAATGTACTGCTGGCTGCTGCAGCAATAAGCAAGAGCACGGGTTGTGTGTCAAAATCCCAATAATTTGTCATATTCATATTATGCTCTCTCGCTGTGAGCATCCATTTTTTATTCTAACTTCTCCTCCATTTAAACTGGAAATTCTAACTTCAGAACTCCACCTTCTTAATGGACAACAATGATACAGTTTTTTTCCCAGTATGGATGCTTTCATACTTGTAATCTTTCATGAAATACTCCTGAGCTACTCTATTTTTGATATCAGTGTTTTAAATCAGGCCTCTTTTTTTTAAAAAAAGGAGGTTAATAGTCTTCCTTCTGGCCCTATGTACAGGGCTGACCTAAGGGGGAGAAAAGTAAACAGGAGTCTCTTTTCCATTAACTGCCCACCATTTTTTTGGAGACTGAAAGAGACAGCAATTACTATTCTAGTTTTCCTTCCTGGCACGAAAGCAGCCTCAGCTGCTGCAAATGTAGGCTTCCACATTCCATCTGCCACCCAAGCCTACGTCTCCCTGAATCAAAGGCAGACAAAAAAGGAAGTTTTTCTCCATTGGAGACAGATACTGGTTAAAGTGTAGAGTGTCTCCTCCCCCCGACTTCCAAGGAAGTGAGAACGGAAGAAACAATTCAGCTAGAATAAACATTTTTTTTCTGTTGCAAATGCAATCAAAAAGCCATTTTCCTAAGGGAAATGGAAGGTCAACATTCTGGGTAATTTCAGTAGCTTGCTATAGATGGGACCCTATAGGACCCAAACAGGAAGCAATGCAAACGAAGGACTTACCCCATCTATCCTATCCTGAAACTAGTCCAGAAGGAGTAGGTGTTAAATTTTATTTGGCAACTTTCCTGTGAATGTGCTTATAGTTAGATTAGGAGCATATGATATGGAAACCCTTGGTTTTCTACTCAAGCAATGTTTTCTCTGAGTTGACCCTACCCTGGCATAAGCCTTTTGCACAGGAACTTTCCTCAGACCCTGAAGCCCTTCTTGATCTCGCCTCTAATTAACAGATGCTCATTTGATGGGGATATGGGAAAGACCCTTTTCCACGATAGTGCTCGGGCTGAGGAACATACTTGCCAGAGAGCTACTTAGAGCTCTCTGTTTTCAAGTGGGCACCAAAAACACTATCAGCATCAATACCATTATTATGGTAAGTATATTTACATTGGGGTGTCCCTTGACAGCTATGTTATGCACCTTTTTTTATTTCATCTATCTTTTTTATTTCATCTATCTTTTAGACTGTCTATACTTGCTTTATCTTCAGCTTATTTTCATGTCGTGATCTGGCATATGCCAAGAAACTTCAGAGATACAGTTTTTGTTATAAATAACAAACCCTTTGGTATCCTTCCACCTGCCATGGTGGTTACTCTTCTGTTTATTCCAAGACTTCTAGAAATGTGTTAATAACTGCTGTGTGTTCCAGACAGCATATAAAAAGTGATAGCACATGGTATTGGGTGTGGTATTCAAATTCCTTTCAGCTGTTTTCTTTTAAAGAGCTGCCCTAGTTGTTATATATGTGGAGATAATCTATGATGTCCATGCTGAATTTGCTTTACAGTATCTGGAGGAAGGACTGAGCATTCCCACAATGAGCTGAAGCAGAATAATCACTGTAAAGAGAGGGAGAGAGAACATGATTAATATATTTCAGTTAGAGAATTTTGAAGGCCTCCATATTGCTTTATTCTTGTATACATCTTCTTCTGAGAGAAATCTCTTCCCTTTAAGGCAAGCATGCATAATCCTGCTAATAATTTCTTAGAAGTGATTTGAAAGGAAGTACTAAAGAGGAATTTTGTGCTGTTTTGCCTCATGACTACATCCGGTTCTGTTTCAAACTCACTAAATTAGTCGCTAGTTAACATTCAGTTAGGTACTTCTGTTTCTTGGCTTGTGCATGATGCACAGTGACATTCTCAAAGATAGTGATGTCATTTTGGGAGCCCCCTCCCCGGTCCCTCTTTGGAGAGGAGATAGTCCCCCTTCCATTCTTGATTCCACACCTAACAAACTACTGTCTTTGAACAAAATAGCATTTCTAAAACTTGGAAGGGGTTGAACAGATATATAACAAATCTTAGAGTCATTTCCCTTGTCACCAGGTCCCTTCACTAATTCCCGCTTGTCACAGTTCCAGACTCCCTTGTTCCACTCACAAGTTAGTCTGGTCCCTAATCCCGAGTTCACAGGACTGCCCCAGACTCCTCAGAGAGAAGGACAGTATATACATAATGAGGGCACGTACCAGACAGCCTTTGGTCTGTCTTCACAACAGATGGTGATTCTCGGGCTTCTGCCCCTTCCCCTCCACTCTTGGTCACCACTCCGGGGTTTCTGTCTTCTGCCAGCTTTTGCATCCCCGAGATTCAATTTTTCCAGTCCTGGTTGCTTACTTTCTCTCTCTCTCTCTCCTCAGTCTAAACTTAAGTGGGATCTTGGGATTCTCTCACCTTCCCCTTTGGAAACTCTTATTTGCACTGGTACCCCTCCGCAGGGTGTGTGTGTGTGTGTGTGTGTGTGTGTGTGTGTGTGTGTGTGTGTGTGTGTGTGTGTGTGTGTGTGTGTGTGTGTGTGTGTGTGT
Organism: Intellagama lesueurii; assembly: GCA_037013535.1. Lineage (NCBI taxonomy): Eukaryota > Metazoa > Chordata > Lepidosauria > Squamata > Agamidae > Intellagama > Intellagama lesueurii. The sequence continues at coordinate 184,623,795 of JBAJHW010000002.1, forward strand.
GTGTGAGAGAGAGAGAGAGAGAAATTTTTAAATCCTGCCTGTCTCCTTAGAAAAGGACACAAGGCGGCTTACATCATTAAAAAGATAATATTTAAAAACTAAAAACACGTAGGTATAAAAATATTTAAAAAGAATTAAACAGGTATTACATTAAAAAACAGTAATAAAATCAATACTAAAACACATTTAAAACAACAGAGCACAACAATCCATTTAAAAACACCCTCTCAGGGAAAGCCAACCTGTCGTTGCCTACTTGCGGAAGGAATGGTGGGGCCATCCTAGCTTTCTGTCGGAAGGAGCTCTTTATAGATATAATCCCATTCCTCTGGGGGCTCAGGTTCTTCTTCAGGGGAATTTTCAGCTCAGTGGGATTTAGCCCATTCCTTTTGGACACCCTCCTACTCTATTTCTTCTTTAGCTTCCTCCCCTAGGGTTACCTCAGGGTCTTTCTCTTCTTTACTTTCAAGTGTTCTTATTTCTCCTACCCTGTTCTTTTCTGTTTCCTCCTCGGTACAGATTTCTCTCCCCTCCACCTCTTTCTCTTCTTCCTCCTGTTTCCTGATAGTCTCCTCTTTTCGCTGGCAAAGCTCTCCTTACATCTACCACCTACCATGGATACAAGGGCCCCTCCTTTGCCCTCCTGTGAGTATTACCCACTCCTATAATGGATCACAAAGGCATCCATTTGGATCCCACCATCCCAGGACCTACATTGGTTGCTTCCCCATTCCAGGTGACTTGGCACTATGGTCCTAGTGTTTGACTTTCTGAGGGACTGGATGCACCTTTCGGGACTGGGTCGGAGATCGATGGACCACCAACAGGGTCATCTGTGGCCCTGTCCTCCCCACATACTTCCTTCTTTCTCAGATTCCTTTCTTGACCCTCTCTAGGAGAGGACAAAGGAAACGCTGTGTATTTATTCCCCAGAGGTAAGGAAGCAAACATGGTTCCTTGACCCTATGCCTTTGCTAGCTAAAAGTAGGGTTCCTACAGTCTGTCCTGTCTCAACGTATTTCTCTGATAAACACCTTATTTTTCTTAGAATAAGAAGTGTGGATGTGATTTCTTTCCAAAGGGAGAAGTGTGGTCTGCTAAAACAAATTTGATATTGAGGGAATGAATCCACTCAGCTGCTGCTTGATCCTGCTTGTTCAGCTAACATAAAACAGCTACAGTCACCTTCAACATCACATTCATTTGTTCATTCCAACCAAATCTTAAATTCATGCAAAATCCTATTACAGCTTTAATTTCTAAGATAAGCACTTCATTTAAGGAGGTACACATGCTCCCTATCTGTGCATTCATGACTGTGGTGCCAGTAGAAATTCTGCTAGTTCCCTAGCCCCTTCACTCTGTGAATGATGGCACTTGCTTCAGCTCAGTAGCCCTTCTGAAGCCATATGGAGTTGCCAGCTTTGCAGGAGAGAGACGGGGGATGGGCTTCAAAAACCTACTGTGATCTCATAGTCTTCCTAAGAATATCCATTAGTCAGATTTGGATCTTGGATACATACCAATGCTGATCTACATAAAACGTAAGACAATGGCACTTTGACTTTGAAGGGTGAAATCAGAATCTTGGCAGTGGAACATATTTGGCCAACGTTCAGCCTCTGGTTTTTCATCTTCCCAGAATTCTCCTCCCCATCTCCCATTTTAGGGGAACAGGAAACTGAATCAAAAGGGATGTGAAAAATTGAGGAAAAAGAAGAATCAGAATCAGCATTTTCATAGGTTTCTTAAGAAATGATAACAGAAATAGCAAGTATCAACTTTCTACTATATAACTTTACAGTATAACCATGTTTAGAGCACTGAGTTCAATTCCTGTTGCTCAGCGTAAAAAAAAAAGAAGATACTGCAGCACTGCAGAGGGGACAAAAAACGAAAACCAAACACACAGCCAAAATGGTCAAAAGGTTGGAGCACCTTTCCTATGTAAAGGCTGGAGAGGCTGCTGGCTTTGGGGTTAAGAGGAGGAGGAGGACTAACAGAATGCCATCATAATAAGTTTTTTAAATCATCAGAAAGATAATCAGAAAATTCCAGTTTCTGTGACAGTTATTTTCTAATTGATCCTGAAGATAAGGGTCAAAAGTGGAAGGTAGATGGCATACAATATAATGATTGCATGCCATCTAGTAAATTCAGAGTTTTGGTGACCCTTTCCTGAGTTTTCTAGGTAGAGAATACTCAGAAGTGATTTTCCATTCCCTTCCTCTGGGAACTGTGCAGCTTGCCCATGGCTATTCAGATTGGCTCTTTCCCCTGGAGTCACAGTGGGCAATTACCATAAAGTAATCCCACCACACAACCTAAACAATTTCCCCTCCCAGGTATCTGCAGTGTTCACATGCTGACAGTGAGGAATCTGGAGCTTCACATTTGGCAGGTGGCAAGGAGGAATATCTGCTAAGCAGGCATCCAGAGAGAGCCCACAAGGATTTGAATTGGCTGGTTAAACTGATTCATACTATTACTCTCGTCTCTATTTCCCCAAGTGGTGCAAACTCTCAAGCCTATGAGAAATAAATAGTTTCTTACCAGCTCCATTTATATTCCATCTTTCCCTCATGAGCTGACAACTACTCTGTGAATTAGGTCAAGCTGAGGGAGAGGAACTGATCCAGAATCATCCAGTGAGTTGCATGACTCTGTGGGAACTAGAACATCGATTTCCCAAGTCCTAGTTTAACCAGTAGCCTACACTGCCTCATATGGTCTTTCATTTCCAAATTATTCATGTTGATCGATAGGTAGGGGTACAACATTCCACTACTGAAGTCCACTGCTTTCACATAATCAGCAGACTTCACTACCACACACTTCACTGGTTCTTTCTCTCTCTCTCTAGATTAGTGGTTCCCAACCTTGGGTCTCCAGATGTTCTTGAACTGCAACTCCCAGAAGCCCTTGCCAGCAGAGCTAGTGGTGAAGGCTTTGGAGAGTTGCAGTCAAGGAATGTCTGGGGACTCAATGTTGGAAACCACTAGTTCAACTGTCATTGCCTTCACAAAAGAACATGGAGTATAACATCTCTTGTTGGTCTCCACAAGAAGATCCATCCCATTTAACTGGTGGCTTTATTCTCATTCAGAACGTTCCTCAAAATGGCCCTGTATCAAGAACAATTGGCCAGCTGTCTAGTTTCCATGGCAGCATACTGTTTTGAGTATCACAAATTTACCAACATACTTTGGTCAAGTCTCAGATTTTGCCTCAGAGCAATCTTGTTTACTTTGACAGTAATCTGAGAGGAAACTCATAACAATATTCGGATCTGCATGACGGAACATAGTGGTATATCAGATACCATTTCAAAAATGGGCAGTTTGGACAAATGCCCATTTTGGAGGCTGCATCCTATTTACAGGAAATTATTACTTAGTGAGAATACCTTGCTCATTCCATGTTACAAGCAAAATATGGTTGCTTAATCTGAGCATGTTTTCACTAAATAATCTGCTAGAATCTCAAACAGTAAAATTAAGAGAAGTTTCCTTGTAACATATTTACCTGTCAATACATGTTTAATCCAATGACCCACCTTTTAGAATCTGTGTGGGAGGAGAGCAAGCTAAAAGATTATTATCATTTCTAGACTATTTCTCAGGGTATATGCTATACCATTTAATGTTTTAGGTTTCAAACCCTGGCTCTCCATTCCTAAATTGACCCTTTGAACATGTTGTGTAAGCAGAGCAGGCAAAGAATATACATAGCTGAGTATGTAAAATAAATTATCCACTTTCTCTTATTAAACATTCTAGATAAAGATGCAGTAATTTGGGGAACCATTTTGAGCGGCTTCTCTATGAAATGTCTACTCTTTAATTGCAGACACTGTTGATGTGAGATATAAATTCACCTGTGCCTTCAAAAGACAACTATTTGAGACCACAACAGAGTTAGGACAAATTAGTCCTGGACAATTTTTCATTACTTGTTTCATATTGTTTTCCCTTTAGCTTTACAACCCAATAAGGTTGCCAACTTCAAAAAAGACCCTTACTTGTGTGTCTTCAGTAAAGGTTGATTTGTAGATGGTAGAGGATGATAATGCATGTGTTGGTTCCTTTCAAAGTCTATCCATTAATCAAGCTGCTGTTAAAGAAACAGAAGCACGTTACACTAGATTTATTCTCTCCTCATATGGCAATCTACTTTTTTTTAAAAAAAGTTTGGCAGATGTTATTTATTTTGTTGAAATGAAAGGTATTGAATGATTCTTAACAACAAACCTGGATTAGATCTATACATTCTAATCAGCCACAAAAATAGCTGTTTTGGAGGGAGGGTTTGCAGACAGTTGTCTGACAGCCTTGGGCACATGTGGGGAGGAACTAAGGCATGGAGGAGTTCTTCCATAATGCTGTCCAAATCCCCAGAGCTAGTATTGTGCCTGGAAAATCTTTGTGTTTCAATTTCCAAGTGTGCATCATGGATAAACATAGTATCCTGCACTCCTACTTCTGGTTAGTGGTGTAGGTGGAAGACTAATCTTTTGTATAACATTAACAGTATACTAAAAAGGTCTAGTCAATAACTGTTTAGTCATTAAGACATCTGCTGCTGTGATGCTAAAAGGAATTGACAAAACAATAAAATAAATACTAATCTGCACACTCATTCAATCCAATAGTAAATCATATTGACTGCTTAGATTTGTTTTCCTGAACAGCTTGGTAGATACCGATCTTTAAAATAGAGTTTTGTTGATAGGTAACCTATACCTGTGTGAAGGGTAAGCCTTCTCACTATTTTCAGTCTTTACCTGCAACGTGCTAACACGTTTAAAGAGTTGGGAATGTTTTAGGGTGACTTCTTAGGGCACATGAGGTGACAGCAAGGTTCACGGAAGTGGTGGAATCCTTAGGTGGGAGTGACCACGCTCTCTTGGAATTTGTTATACAGTGGGAAGGGGAAGCCAAGTGCAGCCAGACATGCTTTCTAGACTTTAAGAAGGCCAATTTCAGTAAACTTAGGGAATTACTGGCTGTAATTCCATGGACAAAGATCCTGAAAGAGAAGGGAGTTCAGGATGGATGGGAATTTCTTAAAAGGGAGATACTAAAGGCACAGTCTAAAACTGTTCCAATAAGAAGAAAAAACGGGAGATGTCTAAAGAAACCAGAATGGTTGACTAAAGAACTTTCAACTGAACTAAGTGTTAAAAAAAAACATGTACAAGAAATGGAAAAATGGGGAAAACACCAAAGAGGAATACAAGCAAATAGCCAGTATATGTAGGGGGAAGGTAAAAAAAGCAAAAGTGCAGAATGAACTCAGGCTTGCCAGACAGATTAAAAACAATAAAAGGGGCTTTTTTAGTTATGCCCGCAACAAAAGGAAAAACAAGGAAATGATAGGATCGCTGCATGGAGAAGATGGCCTACTACTAACAGAGGACAGGGAAAAGGCTGAACTTCTCAACACCTTCTTTGCTTCAGTTTTCTCCAAAAAGGAAAATAGTGCTCAACCTGAGGGGTGAAGAGCAGGTGATGTAGTGGGGGAAATGCAGCACAGAGAGGTAGTACAGGAATACCTGGCTACTCTAAATGAATTCAAGTCTCCACGGCCAGACGAATTACATCCAAGGATATTAAAAGAACTGGCAGAAGTAATTTCAGAACCATTGACAATAATATTTGAGAATTCTTGGAGAACAGGAGAAATCCCCACAGACTGGAGGAGGGCAAATGTTGTCCCTATCTTCAAAAAGGGAAAAAAAGAAGACCCAAATAATTATCACCCAGTCAGCCTGACATCAATTCCCAGAAAAATTCTAGAGCAGATCATTAAACAGACAGTTTGTTATTACTTAGAAAGCAATGCTGTCATCGCTAAAAGTCAACACGGATTTCTCAAAACAAGTCATGCCAGACTAATCTGATCTCTTTTTTTGATAGAGTTACAGGTTTGATAGATGAAGGGAACGCTGTGGATGTAGCATATCTTGATTTCAGTAAGGCCTTTGACAAAATTCCTCATGATATTCTTGCAAGGAAGCTAGTAAAATGTGGGCTAGACAGTGCTACTGTTTGGTGGATTTGTAATTGCTTGACTGAACAAACCCAAAGGGTGCTCACCAATGGCTTCTCTTCATCCTGGAAAGAGGTAACTAGTGGGGTGCCTCAGGGTTCTGTTCTGGGCCCTGTGCTATTCAACATCTTTATCAATGACTTGGATGAAGGAATAGAGACTATGCTGATTAAATTTGCAGATGACACCAAATTGGGAGGGGTTGCTAATTCCCCGGAGGACAGGATTAAAATTCAAAATGACCTTGACAGATTAGAGTCCTGGGCCAAAACTAACAAAATGAATTTCAACAGGGAGAAATGTAAGGTCCTACACCTAGACAGAAAAAATGAACTGCACAGATATAGAATGGAAGACACCTGGCTAGACAACAGTACCTGTGAAAGGGATCTAGGAATGTTGGTAGACCACAAACTGAACATGAGTCAGCAGTGTGATGTGGCTGCCAAGAAAGCCAATGCGATTCTTGGTTGCATCAATAGGAGTATAGTGTCTAGATCAAGGGAAGTGATAGTACCACTCTATTCTGCTTTGGTCAGACCTCACCTGGAATATTGTGTCCAGTTCTGAGCACCTCAATTCAAGAAGGATGTTGACAACCTGGAACATGTCCAGAGGAGGGCGACCAAAATGGTCAAAGGTCTGGAAGCCATGTCCTATGAGGAGTGGCTTAGGGAGCTGGGAATGTTTAGCCTTATAAAAAGGTTAAGAGGGGACATGATAGCCATGTTTAAATATTTGAAGGGATGTCATGTCGAGGAAGGGACAGGTTTGTTTTCCATGGCTCCAGACACTAGGACAACGAGCAATGGTTTCAAACTACAAGAAAAGAGTTTCCACCTGAATCTTAGGAAGAACTTCCTGACAGTCAGAGCTGGTCGGCAGTGGAATAGGCTGCCTTGGAGTGTGGTGGAGTCTCCTTCTTTGGAGGTTGTTAAGCAGAGGCTGGATGGCCATCTGTCGGGAGTGCTTTGATGGAGTTCCTGCATGGCAGGGGGTTGGACTCGATGGCCCCTGTGGTCTCTTCCAACTCTGTGATTCTATGATTCTAACGTATACAGTGCCTATGCTCATGCCTGCTGTTACCTGCTTCTCAATTCAGTGGACTAGAAGCAAAACTACTGAGAAAGATGGCCTACATATGCACTGGAGTGGACACTAGTATGACACCAGTTCTATTCAGGTGTAACACGAAACCATTGTTTAGCATTACACCGTTAAGCAGAGTCTCAGGCTCACACAGTCACACTTCATAGTGAATATGGAGATTACAAACTTCTGATCATCCAAAGCCAGTAATGTATGGCTTGCAGAAACTACAGTTTGTTAACAAATCAGGATTCAAAACTCTGACACTTAGATGGAATAGAGTAATACATTAAGGATGGTTACTAAATGTGATTGGCAGCTTCAGAGGGGATGGAAAAAGGGATAGGAAGAGGAAGATAGAACACAACTGTGTTTGAAAAGAGACACCTCCCTGCAACCTTTTACTTTACAACTGACCTGTTACATCCTTTCCCAGAGGATGAACTCTGATCCATTGAATCCAGCCTTCTATGTAACATACCTCCATGCTTTTAACATAGACATTTCCAGATTCCTAAAGGTTAAATATATTAACAGGAACATACAAGTTGTTCCCACTTTCTCTGTCTTTTTTCTTTTCTTTTTTGCCATGGCAACCATTAGCTTAAACATGTTTCCAGCATTTGCGGTGCCAGAGAGAATTTCACAACCACAGACTTCTGAGATATTGACAGATTCTCTTATAGTACAATGCACTGAATAATGTGTCACACACTTTGGAATTTTGCACATTTAGAGATGTACCCTGTTTCCCTGAAAATAAGCCCTAGTATGATTTTTCAGGATGCTCGTAATATAAGCCCTACCCCAAAAATAAGCCCCAGTTGAGTGAAACCCCGCTCTCCACCATTGTGCCGCATTGTGCAGCAACCAGAAGAAGATGACATGACTGTAAAATAAAACATCCCCTGAAAATAAGCCCTAATGCGTTTTTTGGAGCAAAAATTAATATAAGACCCTGTCTTATTTTGGGGGAAACACGGTAATATTGCTTTACATTAGTGTGATTCAAATTGGGCACAACTTCCACAGAGGAAGACATGTCCTGAAGTTGTATTCAGCCCTAGAAAACCCATTAATGTGCCAGATGTCCTGTCAAGTCACAAGGCAGCTGGCAACAGAAGGAATTCTATCCCTCAAAATCCACATACTGTATAACAAAGGGATCCAAAATGAGTATTTATTTATTTATTTATTATATTTGTACACCGCCCTATTAGTGCGAAAGCACTATTCTGGGCAGTGAACAGCAGGTTAAAAACAATACCAAAACAAACAAACATTTAAAACACTCACCATATAAAAACCAGATGGCACCAAAACAATTTACAGAAGTGGCAGGACAGGAGATGAATGAAATATCAACCTGCGTCAGTATGAAAGTCCTCCCTAGAAAGGTCTTGAGATTCCTTCTGAATAACAAATAGGAGGGAGCCAGGCATAGCTCCTCTGGGAGTTGATTGCATAAGATTGGAGCCACCATGGAGAAGGCCCTGCCTTTGGGCCTCCCTCGGGGTGGCCACCCAGAGGAGCATGGACTGGGAGGATCTGGTGGGTTGGGTAGATGACAAATAATGTGGTCCCAAACTGTGAAGCGTTTGGGACCATAACAATCAAAACCAAATACATAACCACATTTTTTAGGATTGCCAGTATATATTTATTAAATAAATTTTAACAGATTAACCATAAGTCTTTTACCAGACAGGTGAAATCTAATCTATCTATCTATCTATCTATCTATCTATCTATCTATCTATCTATCTATCTATCTATCTATACCAGAAATCTGCATACAGTATATATATATATATATATATATATATATATATATATATATATATATATATATATATATATATATATATATATATATATATATATATATATATATATATATATATATATATATATATATATATGACACAGTTTGCTTTTAAATGATGTATGTATGTGCTACAGCATGCTTCTATGGGAGTGAGAGGTAGGTAAAGAAGGCATTAAAATTTTTGTATTAAACATTTCCTTTGCCCTATTAATATAATGCGGTAGTGGTACAGTAGCTTTCCTTTATATTTAATAGTTTGTGATTTCAGTTCTTATATATCTCTGGGAGTAAGCTTCACAGGAATAGATTCAATGTAACATATTTCTGAATAGCCATGTATACACATTGTCAGGGGATTTAGACAGAACTTTTTTAAATCATATGCCTGTCTCAACTCGTTATGCTCTTCTACAGATTATACCAAATTTCAAATTAAGAATTCTACAGAACCATCAAGAAGAATGCTAGATAGTTTTACAATAACTCTGGGGCAGGCCATGGTTATGTCAAAGCACAATGCATAGTGGTACCAACCTTCTGACTGCTTGATAAAACCATTGGATGAACCTGGAATGATTTTCTGAATATTTAACACACCTCCAACTCAGCTGAAGCAGAACCTGGAAGGAAGTGTGCATAAAACTCCATACCTAACTTTCCCTTGAGTGACTGGATGTTCAAGGAGAAATGGATGGGATGCCTAAATGATACCTTGATAATTCTGATTCCTTGTATGATTGTGTCTTTAGTTCCTGTGAGAATGGAAATCAGAAGAAACATCCATGTCAAAGGGCCTCCAGGAAGGTTGCCCCAGGGAAGTCAGTACCCTGTGATATGTGATATACTTGGCCAGATCAAGTAGCCAGGGAGATGTTAAGCAGGTCAAAATGGCCTGGGGGAAACAATTGCCACCTGAATAGTTCAAAGAAGTCATCCCAGACCCCTGTCTCTAGAATTCACACCCTGAAGGCTTTGCCGTACAGGAGGGAAAAGGGAAACTTTACCATGCCTCTTCGGAGACAGAGGCAAAAGACAAGGGACGATCCTGATAGTGAAAGGACATGAGAGTTAGAAAGTAGCTGAAAGAAGGCAGTTTTTAAAATAGATTGCTATGCCTTGTTGCTTTGTATGTATTTTGGGTGTTGATTTTGTTTACTGTTTCAGTGTGGCATTTGGCTGATTTTAGCTTTGCTGACATCTATCTTTGCTTGGTTTGTTTCTTTGGATTTTGCCTGATATGCTTGCACTGACTTACACGGCTACCTCTTCCAAAACGAATACGTGTATTGTTTTCCTTCATTTGATGACCCTGATGCGCCTGGTGACTTCCGCTCTTCTGCACAACCCACGCAACACAACTGGACCAAGGTGGGGAAAAGAGTAGTTCCGTTTCACCAGCGCCGTAAGAGTAGCAAAAAAAACAAAACCAATCGCGCTTTCTGGTCAGCGTGAGCAAGTAACTCCGAAAGAATAACCTTTTCCATTCCTAGCCTGCGCGAGCGATTACAGAACGGCGGCCAACGGAGCATGCGCACAGAGAGGGCGCAAGCGAACCCGCGCACGCATTCCATCTCCCTGAGAGCCGGGGGAGGGGGAGGGCAGCAAGCGTTCCTCCCAGTGCGCAGGCGCGCGAGCTGGCTGGCGGCCGGGCCCCTCCTCTGGCCCGTCACTGGTTACCAGCGCGCCGGGCCGTAGTTGTTTCTTCCCCTCCTCCCGGAACCGGCGGGGGCAGCAACGTCGCAAGGAGGGGGCCGCCGCCACAAGCACCACCACCGGCGGCAGAGGAAGGAGGAGCGGGACGGGGAGTCGACATGAGGCGAGACACCGGCCGTCCTCGGCGATAAGAGGTAGTCAGGCGGCACCCGGCTTTCCCATCCCTTCCCTTCCCTTCCCTCGCCTCCCTTGGGCTCCCTTTCTTCCCTCGCCCCCCGCGGTCTGTCCCCCCTGCTTCGGCCCTCCGGCTCTCTCGCCCGTCTGTGTGTGTGTCCCCCCCCCCCCGGCCCCAAAGACTCCCATCGCCGACCTCCGCCTTCGCCTTCCTTCCCCCCCCTCTCCCCCGCCCTCTCTCTCTCTCTCTTTCGGGTCCCTTCTGCCCCCCCCCCTCGCTCTTTGCTACGGCGCCCTCCCCCCCCCGACTCCCCCCAACCCCCTCTCCCCGCCGCCCCACTTGCCCGGGTCTCCCTGCTCTCCCTCCTTCCCTCTCTTTAATGGCCAGGGTCTGTCTTCGCTCCGCGGCTTCCGTCCCTCTCTGCCTCTTCTTCATTTCCCCTGGATGGAGGAGTCCCGCTCTACTGCGTTATTCCAGATTTTTCCGAACCTTGCCAAACGGATGCCTCTCTTGAATATTAAGGTGCCCACGCAACTTTTTCTCCCTGGAGATGAACTCCCACCCCACCGCACTCTCTCCCTTCCCCTGACCGGTGCTCTTCTTGACGACTCTTCCCGCAATTCCCCCCCCCACCCCACCCCACCCCACCCCACCCCACTCAACCTTTTACCCTTGGGTCTGCATCTTTGGTCATATTCTGGCCCCTGCTATGAATCCTGCAATCTGTCCCCTGCTTTTCTGTCTAAACAATTAATCCCTTTTGCCATCCTTCCTGTGATCCGAGTCTGTTCCAGGGTTCCCTGATGTGCCCTTGCTCTCTGGCTCGTTTCCCACTGACCTCTTCCCCCTTGCCCTGAAATGCCTCGGTGCTCTCTTTGTTTTGCGACTCTAGCCTTTGCCATTGCTCCCTCCCTTTTACTTCCTTTCCTCAATTTGCTGGCCTTGAAATCGAGTCAGTTTACCCGACTGTCCTTTGTTTGGCCTCAATTCGTATTTTTGTTCTAGCTTGCCTGTCACATCACCTAATTTCTTTTTGCCTTTCTTGTCACTCTGTGATTTTTCTGCTTGCATGTTTTTCTGGCATTGTTTACTAGGCTCATGTTTGCTACTTGATCCTTAAAACTCACTTTGTTTCCCCAAGTAGGATGGAGGGATGGGTGCTACAACCCGCGAACACCCCCTCCCCATTATCCTTTATGCTCCTTCCCATATCCCTACTGAAGCTTAAAGACAAATGTATTACCAATAATGCTGCTTTATGGGTTTGGGAGAGTAATCTACAGAAATGGTTGATGTTTAAAAAATACATCAATCTGTTTTAACACTCTGGCAGTCTGTGGTAGATTGATACTTGAGTAAATAGATCTCAGACTTTTTATTTTATTTCACATTTTATTTTCTGTCTTGGACTACTTTGGAGTCTGTAAATGTGGCAAGAGTCAGGAAAGCAAATAATTCCTTTTTGAACTATAAAGTTTATTTTCATTTAAATTCTGCTAGTATGACTTGGAAAAAGTTATTGAGTGTATGACTAGATGTTTCTTTTCTTGTAGATTGTATTTTGTAGCCACCTAAGAATAAATGTTTGGTGTCTTGCCAATAAAGAGAACACTGTGTATTTGTTTTAGAGGGAGTTGATTTTTCTCTGACATTCTTTCCTCTCAGCTGGTTACAGAACTCTTTATATGTTAAAAACATTTTTTGTTAGAGACTGTTAACTTTAATTGGCATTCCTAAGCTAATTTTAAAAGTAACAATTTGTATGGGTGAGACAGCTGCATAAACTCATCATGATTATTGACCTTCTAAATGGATGCTAAAATTATTCTTCCTGTTAGCTACATAACCATCGTTTGAAGGGGGTGAAATAAGATGTCCTGAGTGTGCCTATATCTTTGGGGAGTTTTACATAATGGGTCCATCACTTGGATATGCTCCTTGTCATGGTGAGGGGATCTGTGTTATGGGAGCTGAGCGGCAGGAGGCTAGATCCATTATGAGTTTAGACTTAACAAGGTCAGCCAAAATGGAATAGTCAAAACTGAAACACCAGTTAAGATGCATCAATTTTGTTCAGGAATTAATAGTCACTTCAACAGAAGGGAATTAATAGTTCCAATGGTGATGGAGGCAAAGAAATACCTGAAGGGTAGCTACTTAGCAGAAGCAGTGGCACTATGACAGTGCCGTGACACTCAAGCTAACCTGTTAGTAAACTGCTTCTCTATATTTATACTTTGAAAATGCTATGATGAGATAGTGCAGGAAGATAAAACTCCCAGTTTAGAAGGCACTGAATCAGCTACACAGAACAAGAGGAAAGGATTACATATGAGCCGTGCTCTTGCTAACAGCTTCAACTTTTCCCAGTTTTACTGTATTGTCTTTTCCAATAAGTCTTCTCTTTTCATGGTGTGCCTGCAGTATGACAGCCTCAGTCTAGTCATTTCTGCTTTTAGGGAGAGTTTAGGCTTGATTTGATCTAGAAACTACTTATTTATCTTTATTTTTTGTTTTATAATTGTTATGGAAATTGTTTTTGTAATAATTTTGTGATTTTATCTGTTTTATGTTGTTTGGAAGCCGCCTAGAGTGGTCGCAAGACCAGATAGGCGGGGTATAAATGAAATAAATAAATAAATAAATAAATAATAATAATAATAATAATAATAATAATAATAATAATAATAATAATATTTATCAGTCTGGCAGTCCATGGTATCCACAAAAGTCTATTCCAACACAGTATTTTAAATGAACCAATATTTTCTTATGTCAGTTTCTTCATTGACCAGCTTTCCATCTATACATAGGGAATACCATAGAGTAGATTGTCTTCACCTTGGTGTCCAGGGGTATATTTTTTGCACTTGAGGATCTTTTCTATGAGTTCCGTCATAGCTATCCTCCTGAGTCTCAGTTGCCTTCTGATTTCATTGCTTCAGTTCCTGTTTGGACTGGTGATTGTATCAAGGTAGGTGTATAGTAGGTGACTGGAACACGGAAGCAAACATGATTGAACAATTTGGCCTAGGGGTCACAAGTGAAACAGAAGAATAAACCTTAGAATTCTGTGAAGCCTGCAATTTGTTTATTGCTGACACATGCCACAGGCAACCTAACAGACCATTATATATGTAACTTCAGTACACTCAGTACGGGAATCAAATAGACTATGTAAATAGAAACAGAAGCTGAAGAAGGAATCTCTGTTCTTTCTGCAAAAACAAAGCGAGGAGCAGACTGCCATACAGACCATGAACTGTTAATATCAAATATTAGAGTGAAGCTGAAGAACAACACTCAGGCAATCATAGTGGCAAAATATAATTTATATAACATTTCTGAAGAATGTTATGACCATGTAAAGAACAATCAGCATTACTAAATTCAAATGCTAAAATTCAGTAGTAAGTTACAACTAGAGTAGGCCCATTGAATCAATGGAACTTACAAAGGAATTGACTCACTAAATTCCCACTCATTAAGTGGGCCTATTTTAGTTGCAATTTGCTACTGGATTACAGCCTAAGAGATATTTTGAGCCAAGTTTAGGGATGCTGAGAAGTCAACAGGGGTATATTGTATCTAATCATGATGAAATAAAGAGACAATGGAAATAATATATTGAAGAACCATATAGAAGAGATGCAAGGATAACAGATTCTTTAAAGACAAATGCTGTGAACTGCTGGGTGGCTCAGTGGTTTAGGCATCTGGTTGGCAGCTCAATTCCCCACTGTGCCTCCTTGAGAGGGATTGGACTCAGTGATCCATAGGGTCCCTTCCAGCGCTGCAGTTCTGATATTATAGATTATAGAACATGCAGGTTTAGAAAGTGAAATAAAAGCTATTCTAAAACACTTGGAATAAATCAATTACAGGAGTAGGTGAGATAGCAGTAGAGCTGTTTCTAGCTACAGAGACAGAATCTAGCACAATCCTAACAAGGATATGCCAACAAAAAAGGAAAACGAAACTGTGGCCGCAAATTGGAAGTATACATTCCAGTCCCAAACAATGGAGGTGTCATGGACTGCAGTAACTATTGGAGCATTGCATTAACTTCCCATGCAAGGAAAGTAATGCTTAAGATTTTAAAACAAACACTAGTATTGTATTTAAAGTAAGAAATGCCAGAATGTCAAGCTGGATTCAGAAGAAAGAAGAGATACTAGAGATTACATTGAAAATATTGATTGACACGTGGAGTGTGTGAAAGAATACCAGAAGAAAATCGGTTGGTGCTTTAGAGATAGTAGTAAACCCTTTGACTGCATGGATCATGAAAAATGATGGAAAAACAGGTGTGTTACAACATTGGATTGTCTTGATGTGTAGTCTGTATGCTGGACAGGAGGCTACCGTTTGGACAGAATATGGGAAAAAATCAGTGTATTTCCAGTAAGTAAAGATATCAGGCAAGGCTCATAGAATTATAGGATAAACAGTTAGGAAGTTTTTCCCGATACTCTATTGAAATCTGACTTTCTGTAACTTGAGCCCATGATTACGTGTCACTCTGGAATGATTGAGAATTTATTTTATATCCCTGTCTCTTCAATCTGTATGCAGAACATATCATGTAGAAATCTAGATTAGACTCAGATGAAGTAGGAGTGAATATTAGCAGAAGAAACATCAATAATTTAAGATTATCCAGATGAGACTATATTACTATCAGAAAGTAGCAATGGCTGAACCAGGTTTTGATGAAAGAGCACTTACCCTAAATAAACTGATGTTTTCAGATTCTCTAGGACTTAAGTATTCTAATTATTAAATAAAAACATTATTCAAAATTACTTTAATCCTGAAGATCAATATGAGGTAAGAGTATTTTGTACGTAAAATCCTACTCATAATTTTCTTGTCTTATTTTTCCCATTTTTGCGTACTCTTAAGGAAAACCTGTGGCCAAAATCCTTTTGTCATTTTATGCCAGCATGATACAAATAGTGTAAATTTTGAGAGGGAATCATTGTAAGTTACCAAGTCAGTGCAGATTATTATTTGCTGTACACTGGATCATACAGTTTGACATGCAGCAGATACATGTATAAGTTGTTGGGGGCGGGGGAGAATCCATCCAGTTTCACAAGAAATTAGAGGGGCGTGCTTAACAGAAAATCCTAGCCGTTTTAAAGGAAATCTTGTAGCTAAATTTCTTTCAATTGTAGTATCTATATTTAATAATCATAATCTTAGAACTCCAGAGCTGGAAGGGACCCACTGGATCACCACGTCCTGAACCTGAGATACCTGAACCATTTAGCTATCCAGCCCGTTGGACTGTGAGACAACACATCTCATAATATGCCCTGACTAGGCTGTCTGCTTTGTGGAAGTTTAGCAAAGAGAATAAATTTGAAAATAGTTCTGGAACTCATAGTCTGTGCTTGAACAATGAATATGTCAAGTTAATAAGCCACAATATGCATCAGCCTTCTACACTTACCCACAGCCACTTCAACATTTGCATAAGTGAAATGAGCCAAGAAACGGAAGTTTACCATAGCTTCCTGTTATTTTTTTATTAAGGAAATGATTATGATTTCCGAAGAAATCAGAATAGGAAGGCATGGTCTAAAAAGTTTGCTTTCCCATCCTGTGCACTTTAGAAATGCCTGTTCAACAGAGTCTGGATGGGCTCCATTAGACTCCACTGTTTGTCAGTTGGATCCATCCCTTTGACTTTTCACATGTGTACATTTGTGTCTTTAGTTATATCTGTACAACCGAAAGGGCTACAATCTTAAATAGTATTTGTACAACATATTCATTATGTATTCATATTTTTATCCTGCCTTTCTTCTCAAAAAGGCAGCAAGATGGCTTACATAATTAAAAAACAGCATTTAATAGCAAAAACAGCAAGTATACAAACACTAAATAAGAATTAAACAAGTATTATATTAAAATGGTAAATAAAATCAATATTAAAACACATTTAAAACTACAGAGCACAACAATCCATTAAAAAAAAAAAAAGCCCTCACAGACCACCAGTCATTAAGGAAAAGCCTGCCTGAAGATGTGCTTCTATCTTGAACTTTCTGCTACTGGTGATGTATTGGCAGTAGCCACACAGCATACTGCACTAATATTCCAGTAACCATATAGTCTGTTGTTCTGCTGTTCAGTCATCTTTTGAATGTGAAGGTATAAATTGAGGCAGAAGTCAGTTGCTTAAAATAGTAGATTAAGTAATGTGGGTAGGTGTGTTTTTTCCGTAGTCTCAGCACTTTTGAGATATAATGATTTCTGGCTAAATACAGTTTCTCAACTTTCATAAGGGTGGTAAGTTTAGTTAATACTTTTAAAATATAATACAGGACTTTAAAAAAACTTCTAAAACTGTTATAGTTTTGTTAGTACAACCAGGATAAATTGCATTGACTCTTTTTCTTCAAGTCTTATATGTATCATTGTCACGTAGAATTCTTGTCATGGAAAGTGGCATGCAAAGTCTATGGTTACTGTTCCAAGTGCAATATCCAGTTATTGATACAATTTCCTCTGCTTCTTGGTTTTTTTTTTTCCAGATCTGTATAGTATTAATCACTTGCAACCATGGTGCAGAAATACCAATCACCTGTGAGGGTGTACAAGCACCCCTTTGAGCTAATTATGGCTGTAAGTATCTGTTTGTACTATATTTTGAACTGTATTGACTGTGTTAATGATCTGCTTGGCTAAGTAATAGTGAAGGTTAGTGAATCTAAGTGGTGTGGAGTTTCCATTCTCTGAAAAGGGTATTGATGCTGTTTAAGACCACGTTTCTAGTTACAGATAATTCATCCTGACATCTGCTCCAAATTATGGTGGCTGTTTCAGTAGAGCAGCGGTCCCCAACCGTTTTTGGACCGCGGACCGGTTGGGGGGGTGCGGGTTCTGTGTGCGGGGGGGCGGGGGCACCCCTGTGCTCATGGGTGGGCGTGTCATGCTCGCGGGTGGGTGTGTCACGCTTGCGGAGGGTCGTGTCATGCTCGCAGGTGGGCATGCCGCGCTTGTGGAGCAGCAAGCCGCGAGCGCGGCACGCCCCTCCTCAAGTGTGACATGCCCCTCCACAAGCGCATCACGCCCACCGTGGGGGGGCGGAGATCCATCTCTGCGGCCCAGTTCCAGGAAGCCCACGGACCGGCACCGGGCCGCGGACCCCTGCAGTAGAGGACTTGGAACACGTATCTGAAGGCAACTGGAATAATAAGCTCCCCAGAGCAGTTAGACAATTGGTTGGTTCAGTTTATGTCTCACATTGAGCTGTGGCTATGAAAACTTAACTATGGTTCAGCAGGGTATTTGAACTGACAGATGTTCAAAATATTTCCTCATCCAGCCTCAGAGGCCACCATCTAAATACTAGAGAGTTGTGAGGAGAAAACAAAGCAAAGGTAGAGAGCTCTAAACCATGCTTATCTGTACTTCTGAAAGATCATATGGTTGGGTTCTGAACTAACATTAGGTATACAGTGGCTTAGCGTGATGTCTGAATTGAACCATTGTCTAACGTCTGATTCTGAGAGTGAAATGTTGTGTACCTAATAGTGTAGTCTAAGATAAGCAACAGCTGTGGGTTGGACAGGAGATAATTACATATTTCTTGCATAAGAATTTGCTCTTTAGCCTAGCAGTTATACTGACAGACTTAATGTAGGAGGCACAACAAGTCTGAAGGCGTTGGAAGTGGCCTTTTTAAGCAGATTGTCAGGATACTCTGTGCAAAAGAGTTTCTTTTGACTGTGGTACCAAGATATATTTTTGAAATGGTTCTGATAGAATAATAGGAATTGTTATACTTATGGCTTAGCGAGCCATCAACACAAACATAGGAACAGAGCGAAGAGCTCTCAGTTAAAGCAGTATTAAATGGTGGCATATTAATGTGTAGATTTAATCTTCAGATGGCAGTTCTCTGGCTTGCTGGTGTTACATGCTGTTTCCAATAAAGATTGGGCACACTGGTAAATATATCTGGAAAAAAAACCCAGGTAGATTAAACTGGGATGTAGTGGGGTA
Source organism: Intellagama lesueurii (assembly GCA_037013535.1). Taxonomy (NCBI): domain Eukaryota; kingdom Metazoa; phylum Chordata; class Lepidosauria; order Squamata; family Agamidae; genus Intellagama; species Intellagama lesueurii. The sequence continues at coordinate 184,642,610 of JBAJHW010000002.1, forward strand.
AAAAAAAAATCTTCACAGAGGCAAACTATATGTTCATCATTCCTCTTGGCCTTGGCGGGAAACTTTCCTGTGCAAATGAATATAGTAGAAACCAACAAAAAAGAGAAGGTCCCAAGTTTATTATAGTTATGTTTTTGCTACCATTATTTTTAAAACATGGTCATTTAAGGACAAATTGTACTAATACGTACAGAAAAGTTCTCCTGATTTGGGGCAGGGTTTTAAGGATACTTAGTCGATTTCACAGTTGTTTCATTTCTGTTTAGTAAACAGGATGTTGGCAGAAATGTCTGCTTCTTTGTTGTCTGATTCTGAGCATTAAATTTGTTTGAGGTCTTATGTGCACTATTAGCATTTTTAGGTGTTTAACTTGATTTTTGAAGATGTGCACAGTATATTAAATAACTTTCTTCCCACATGTGAGTGTAACAGTAATGGATTTATCCAGATAGTAAAGTGTTCTCTCAGAGTTCCTGTATTATATGCAAGTATTTGTTTAAGTCCTGATTCTTTCTGGAAGAACATTTTTAAACAGGAGGACATGAACTGTTTTCTATATTAAGCACTCTGTTTTCTTAGTCTGTAGGGGTTTTTTTTGTTCGATGGGTGCTACTGATGATCTGCTTGAAAAAATGGTATATATTATGGGTATGTAAAATGCCATGTATAAGGTAAAGCTGTATTAAATTGTATTACTGTGAAACCAGACTGTTATGATTGTGCCATTTGGAAATATGGCTCCTTTGTCCCACTGAAAGTAACATCCAGTGACAATATTAATAAGTGTTGTTGGAGATACGTAGAGATGTAAAATTTCTGAAAATTTCCATTTTTTCCAGAAGAAAAGTTTTTCCCCAGTTTTTTGGAAAAAATTGAAATTTTTGAAAATTTTACATCCCTAAAGATAAGTAGGATGTATGCTTTTAAAAACAAATGTCTGGTTTTTTTTCTATAGGGATGTCAGTTCAGAGTACAAACCAATGAATGGTATTGTAGTAATGGTTGTCTTCAAGTACTCTCATGGGCTAGATAAATGTACATTCCAGTCATGACAAAGATCAGATTTCTGCATGGCATACTGTATCTGACTGTGCCCTGAAACAGTTTGATGATGTAACCAACAAGAGAGGATGCTACCTAGGCATAATAATTAGTGGCACACAGGATCTGATAGAAGATTACAGTGTTGCTCAACCAATTGTAAATAGTAGCCTATGAAATTTAGCTTACATGTAAGTGGAAAAATTGCCAAGGATGGCCAGCAAAATATTATTGTCTGCAAAAGAGGAAAGTTCTCAAAAATTAAAATTTTCCTTTTTTTAAAAAAAGTTAGCAAAATGGGAAGTCAAGAGGGTCAAATTTCCTCAGAACATTTAGGGAATATTAAAAACCACAACAGTAGATGTATAGAGTAGGTCAGAAGAGGTATTGAGTTTGGAAGTTCACAAGCGTGGACAACAAACAAACAATAGCTTCCTTCAGAGATCTGAAGAATTGCCTGAACAAGGAAGGCATTAAAAAGAATACAAATTAGAGAAAAGAAAACAATAAGGGGTGTAAAAGGAGAATTTGAGAAGCATACTAATTGCATGGAGGCCAACAATGAAAAATTCAGAAGCAGGAAACCATCTGTGGATGTGGCTGGACCCTTGAATGACAGTGAAGTCGAAGGAGCACTAAAGGACAAGTAGGAGAATTGGAGAGAGGCAGAATAAATTGGTTGTTGTAGGTTTTTCGGGCTGTTTGGCCGTGTTCTGGAGGTTTTTCTTCCTAACGTTTCGCCAGTCTCTGTGGCTGGCATCTTCAGAGGACAGGAGTTAGAACTCTGACAGCCTGAAAAACCTACAACAACCATCGGATCCCGGCTGTGAAAGCCTTCGAGAATACGCAGAATAAATTCTTTGCATCTGTCTTTGCTTCAGACTAAGTGGAGCCTAAATTGTGCCTGAATTCCTATTTCAAATAGTTTAAGGCAGCAGTCCCCAACCTTTTTGGGGCCGCGGACCGGCTGAGCCTCTGAGGAAGGCGGGGCACCCCCCTGTGCTTGCGTAGGTGCGGGCACACTCTCAGGCACATGCGCGAAGCGGTGGGGGAGTGCGCGCGCACCTGCCAGCACCAGCGTGAGTGCTCCCCCACCCCTTCGCGCATGCGCAGGAGCATCTGCACGGCCACCTGCCCACCCCTTCACGCGGGTGCTCGGGCGCTTGCGTGATGGGGTGAGGGAGCGCTCACGCTGGCGCTGGCACGTGTGTGTGTGCGCAAAGCAGCTGTGGGGAGGGGAGTGGGGGGGGCGGGAGGTCTGTCTCTGCGGCCCAGTCCGGCTCAGGCCATGGACCAGCACCGGGCCACGGACCAGGCGTTGGGGACCTCTGGTTTAAGGAACTGAGACAAAAATTGGTGGCAAAACATGAGGTAGTAGATTTTATTGAACAAAATGAACATAAATTCTTGGCCCAAATCCTCTTGCTTAGTTATGGTCAGATGCCTGTGATGATTTAGATTTTTTATTTGGTATACTAATAACATGAAATGTAAACTGCGATTTTATTATAACAAAAAAATGGAATACCGTTGTATTTTATTTAAACTATTACAATATATGCAACACAGACTGAAGTCCAGTAACATAAAGTTATGCCACATATATCTGGTGATATCATCCGCCACAGCTGTATTTTGATAACAGTTTCCTATTCTGCCCATCCATCCAAGGTTCCTGATTCTCTTAGGATCTCTTTGATTCTGGAGGAGCCTTTGGGGACTGCAGGATGGGACAGGAAATGTCTTAAATGTCTGAAAAGTACTGCTGCCAGCCCCAGCAGCTGCACCAGGACCAGCAGCAGTGATTTTCAGACACTAAGTCTCTCTTCCATCCCACAGCCCCCAAAGGCCCCCCAAAGGCTTCCCCAGGACCACAGAGGGATCTGAAGGGAGTCTAGGAAGCTTGCACAGCCTAGGAAATTTTGAATTATCAAAATAAAGCTGTGGCTGATGACATCATCATCAGCCATAGTAAACACTGGTGGCAAAACTCTGTGTTTGAAAGAGTTTCAGGTAAGTGTATTTTCTCCACAACACTTTGGAGAAAAAGAGAAAGCTGTGTGATATCTTAACTGGATCACAAAGAAGTTACTAATATTAAAACAGTAAAGCAGCCTGCCTCATGTCTGCTTTGAGAGATTTCAGCCAAAGTTGGTCAGTGATTTACAAGTGTAGATAGGGCAGGGCAGTATTTGAGGAAGGATCTGAAAGAAAAGAGGATGTATTAGTAACTCCTTCATGCCATTTTCTTATGTAAAGCAAAAGCCTCTTAAGAAAGGGGGAAACTGCATATAATTGTGATGAAACCTTAATGGATTCCTAGCTTCATGGTCTGCAACACAAACTTTATTGATTCTATCTATATTGCTATGAAGTACAGGCTGAACTAAAACTAGTAGAACAGGATTAATTCTAGATTTTAATCTTTTTCTTTTTGTTGGTGGACACACAAGTAAGCATTTCTTGTCATAAGATGCGGAAGGGATCTTGAATTGGGGGGAGAATCTTTATTTTATTTTATTTTATTTTATGAAGGAGCAAAAGTTTTTCCTTGGCTTATACGGGTTTATGAAAACTGGTGTCAATCATGTTGAAGTCTGTTGCCCATTTGTAATCTAGCTTTCTGGTACCAGTTACTTTAGTAGAACTGTTGTAATTAAAAATTACCAAGCTTTTAATTTAGTGTTGGGTAGGCAGTGGCTTGATCTGGGGAGGAGAGCAGGCTGCATTACTTTAATGTAGTCTACTTAGAGTGGGATGGAAAGCCCCACACAGCTGGAGATCACAATCAACTATTGCTAGTTAAAACTGACAGCTCATTGTTTCAGACTAGTAATGTTGTGTGTTATTTTCTAAGGCTGACAAAAATGCTGAGGATTGCATATACATGGATCCTAGCGTGTAAAGGTTATATTCAAATATTTGTAATGAAAAATAGGGTGCATTGAGAAATTAGCCACCTTTAAGCTGCAGAATTATTTTGAGTTCAATTCTCAAAGCAAACATCCAGACTTCTCAACCTGTTGGCTAGAGCTGGAGGTATCACTTTCAGCTCCTCTGACGCAAGCAAAACCCTTCTCCATGTAAAGGCAAAGATCCAAGAACAAGAAGCTGACTGTTTAACATGCAGATTAAGTCTGGAGATTTCCACAGCTTGCCACCTTCTGTTTTTAGCTTAAGAACAGCTAAAAAAATTTTGCTCTGGAATTTTGATCCTATTTTCAAAGTGTGAATGATGAAAGAAAGCAACTTGATGAACTTTAAAACTGGACTGAACTGAACTAAACCAAACTGTACAGCATAATGATCCCATCACCCACTCTGTCTACATAGTGCATTAATAACAGGGATGAGGACTCAAGTCACAGGACTTGCTGTCAATTCAGACTTAAGTAGCACCAGTGACTCGACTTGGGCTTTTTTCTCCCAATGAATCAGATTCAACTCACAACTTGGAAGGACTCAGAATTGGACTTGGTACCAAAGAGTAGGATTCGGACCCAAAAATTTGCCAACTTCCTTGGTTAATAATGGTTTGAAAGGGTTGAAGTGAAACACAAACATTGACATTATTAATATATTCAAATAGCAGATTTGCAGCACTGTCCTATCCAGGATTACATAATAGTTACTAGTCTAATCCAAATTATCCATATTTGAGGTAAGGAAGTTTTCTTGTGTTCAATGCAATATTCCTCAGTAAGCCAAGTTTTTTTCTGTATAGGGAATCAAAGTGTAAAGCTCACCTTTTGAATTTACTTGCGAGTATGTTAACACAAAAAAGGGTGTAACAGTGTACTCCTGTTTTGAGTAAGGGTAGAAGGGTGATCTGTGATGTATATGTCCTTGTTTTGGGAATTGTCCATCAGTTATAAAATACTTCATTGCTGGCTGGATAGGCCAGTGGTTTAGATATCTGATTGCAGAACCAGAGGCTGGGAGTTTGATTCCCCACTGTGCCTCCTACAAGTACAGCCAGTCTGTATGGGCTTGGACAAGCTGCACAATCCCACAATGTTGTTGTTGTTGTTGTTGTTAAAAAAATACCAGACACAGTCAATCAGAAAAGCATTGTCTGGTATTATATAACAGATACAAGTTTTAATCAAAAACCTATTAAATATTGGTGAAGTATGTATGCTGTTCCTAATACTACCATTATTTTTGTAGCTCTGATGGTGTTATTTTTGAGATCTGTAACTGCTTATAATACTTCGTGAAATTTCTTGATATTGTTCCCAAAGCCCCGATGATTATGGGGACGACTGAAGTGTGTTTTCTCCACAAGCAAGATGTTTTGATTGCCAGATATCTATGTTTTGTTAGTTTTTCCAATTCTTTATTTTCAACTCTGGCATCCCTTGGAATTGCAGTGTCAATGATTGAGACCTTTTTTTGTTCTATTACTACTGTGTCTGGTGTGTTGCGTTTGAGGTTTCTATCAGTTTGGATCTGGAAATCCCACAAAATCTTGATGTTGTCATTTTCTCACACCTCTGCTTGATGTTCCCATGGGTTTTTGGAGGCTGGCAAGTTATATTTTTTGCAGAATGATCAGTGTACCAATTTTGTCACTCTATCATGTCTAATTTTGTAATCTGTGCAATCTTTGGACATTCGCAGATTAAGTGTGACACAGTTTCATCTTTTTCTTGGCGGAATCGACACTTATTCCTTATTCCACTTATTCAACATTTAGCACTTATTCCTTGAATCCTAGCTTTCATTACATTGGTTTGGAGTGCTCATTTTTGTGGAGCAAAAATCAAGCCTTTGGTTTCTTTCTTAATGGTCCCCAGTTTTAGCCATGCCCATGTTGAATTATTATTATTATACTTTTCATCAATATTTCTGAGGTGTTGTCCACGTAGTGGTTTATTTTTCCAACTGTGTAATTTATTTTCAAATTGTTTTTTATACGGAGCCATTGTTTCTGTTGTTTACAAAATATCCTCCATTTTCACCGCCTTAGAAAATCTTTCTCTGCTTGTACTTACATAATCATTTAGGTTTCTTTTTTCCTCCTCTACTACCTGCTGTATTGCAGTAATCCACGGCCTTCAATTTTTTGTGGTAAATATAATCTGTCCACATCACTTTTTGGATGTAGTGCTTGATGCATGTTCATTAGTTTCTGTGTTTTCTGATCGAATTCTTCTAATTCGCTTTGAGTGCAATCCATTATTCTAACTGGGTATCTGATTACTGGAACTGCCCTTATGACGATGATGATGATGATGATGATTCAAAAACACCAGGAACAGTCAACATTGTAAAAACATTGACTGGTATTAAAGCCTAAGTATCTGTTAAATATTGGCAGAGTATGTATGCTATTCCTAATATTGCGGGTTTTTTTGTAGCTCTGATGGTGTGGTTGTAGCTCTGATGGTGTGGTAATTATTATTATCATCATTATCATTATTATCATTTACTTAAGTCGTTCAGAAAAGGCAGAGTTGAGAAGTTAAAGAGCAGCATCAGTGAAAAATAGCTATACTACCCTGTTTCCCCTAAAATAAGACCTAACCTGAAAATAAGCCCTAGTATGATTTTTCAGGATGCTCGTAATATAAGCCCTACCCCAAAAATAAGCCCTAGTTAAGTGAAACCCCGCCCTCCACCATTGTGCAGCAACCAGAAGATGACATGACTGTATTTGAATAAATGTAGATGGTTGTACATGAAAAAAATAAAACACCCCCTGAAAATAAGCCCTAATGCGTTTTTTGGAGCAAAAATTAATATAAGACCCTGTCTTATTTTCGGGGAAACAGGGTAAAAAGGGTGCCCAAAAGGGGAAAATTCCAGTTGTTTGTATCATGGAGGTATCATGAAAACCTGTAATTAACATAACTATGCAGTGACTAGAGCTACCATATAAGAAAAACAAATTCCCTAATAGAATGTGGCAAAATGCAAGAATTTCTCTTCCTCAGTTAACAGTTGAAGATATAAAGGACGAACTATGTTATCTGCTCAACAGGTATGAATTACGGAGAAGCTAACTGTGAGTTTATGGATTAGGCAACTTTTTCCAAAACCAGTCCCTCCAGATATGTGAGCTACAACTTTTATCAGCTCCACCTAGCATGGCCAGTTTTTAGGGGAGGTCAGAGTGATATTTCACAATGTCTAATGGGGCCAAGATTGGGAATGGCTAGGTTAAGGATTATGAGCTTCAAACATGTTGCAAAAGTTTCTGGATTTGGAATGTATGAAAAAGCACTTCTTTGAAAATATGGTAGCTGTACAAACCACCAGTAAAGATCAGTGTGTCTGGATACCCAGCTCTGGAAATTGTTACCTAAACCTAGTTCAGGCTACCCCCAAAAAGTGAAAAAAATGACACCAGTTAAAATTGAGACAGTTGTAGGCCCTGGAGTCAGAAAGTAGAAGTAACAAATGAACAGACAGATTTCTGACAGTGTGGCAGTCTTAACATAACGGGTTTTTTTTACATGCATTGCCATTTTATCAAAGCAGCAGGCCATCATGCTGTAATGTACTTGTTTTGATAATACTGAACTCTACACATAACCTGTGTGACTCAAAGGGTGCATGTATTGTATTTGGAACCTCCTGCTTCCTGCAAGACTGGGAACTAATGCCATGGAATTTAAACATGTAGGGGCCACAGTAGGAGAGAAACCAATGAGCTTCCTGATGGAATTGCTTACTTTTCCAAATTGTATGGTGTTTCTTCACTTGGTGGAAAATGTAACTGACATCACCTTTGGGTATCGTTCAAGAACCTCAGTTGCCCTGCCAGTACATTTTCCTTTTGGACTCCCTTTGAGAGAAGCTTTTTCCTCTCCTCTATAGCTTTTCTAAATCTAGATTGCCAGGTTCATAGTACTGCTTCTGTAATTTTTTTGCCTAAGTATGGTATCTGATATCTGTACACTACAGATACTGCTGTTGTACTGAGTATTGTTTAATAAAAATAACTAGATCATTTGTTAATGTTTTTTTTTTTTTTTTTGGCTCCCAAAGCCAGCTAGAGGAGAAAATAGTGCAATTTTTAAATCAAAGCAGAAGACTGTAGAACAGGAGATGCTGAAAGAAAGTCCAAACAGTTAAAACCTGGTGTAGATATTAAAGTTAACCCTAGGCATTCTGACAATGCAAAAAAAAGAAAAGAAAAGGCAAAGTATGCTTATACCGGCCCCATGGTGCTTAAAGCACTCTCTGGGCAGTTTACAGTTTAATTATGCAAGCCACACATTGCCCCCACCCTAGAGCAAGCTCAATTTACCGACCTCTGAAGGATGGAAATCTGAGTGAACCTCAGTGCCGCAAGGCTGCCTACAATATGGATAGTCTCATGTCATTATTTTATTTCTGTTTCCCCCTCTCTTTTTTCACATGTGACAAATATGAAACAAGTCTGGGACAGGGTGGATTTGATTTAAATAAAATTGATTTAAATAATGATTTAAATTTTAAAAATCAGATTTTTTGACAATTTAAACAAAATATCAATATTTTATTTATATCACGATTTAAATCAATATGATTTTTTTTTAAATCATTGATTTTTATCCACCCAGGTCTGCGGTCATTGGGACATCAAATCTTTTAATGTTGTCAAAGGTGAATCTTTTAAATGTTTAACATATACTTCTGAATTTTAGCCTAATCATATTAAATTCCTTTGGGGAAAGACTGTAGCTTAAACTAGTGCTTTTCTTTAGCTATAGTTTGATGTTTATGCAGTAACTTCCATGTTCTTAGAGCACCTGTGCTAACAAGAAGTTTTAGAAATTGGGACTTATTCCCTTATGAGTGGTGTTTTGGTATATTCATACGGGGATTGGTTGCTTTGTGGCTTCCTGTCAAACGTGTATGCTACAAGAACAGCTGCGTTTTCGAACAACATGTGTTGGAAGGCCACAGTGCCAGCATAAGGCAACAGGAACCATTAATATATCCCCTGATCATCATCAGCTTAGTGAGTATGGGATCATTTTTATCTAGAACAGTGGTTCCCAACTGTTATTAACCCTAGGCATTCTGACAATGCAAAAAAGAAGAAGAAGAAGCAAAACAGCAAAGTGGGTTGCTTATACCGGTGTTATTGGACTGCAACTCCCAGATGTCTTCACCACCAGCTGTGCTGGCCAAGGTTTCTGGAAGCTGCAGTCTACGAGCACCTGGATTACCCAAATTGGGAACCACTGATCTAGAGCACACTTGGAACTCTACTCCTATGGTGGGCTTTGTTGGAATCACCACTTTTGGCAAATTGTTGAGGATCCTGTTGGGGTGGCTGTGTGATGAATAAACTTGCTGTTCCAGTTTAGTGAGTTGCTCCTAACTGTGTAGCTGAATAACTACACAGGTCAAGGTGGCAGTGAGGGGCCTTGTAAATGGCCCAGCAACGTGTGGAAACAAATATAAGGCTTGTGAAAGATGAATGCCTTTGAAGCTATTTTGCTAAACATTGAACAGATTCTCTTGAAGTTTCATTGTCAGGATTTAACTAGCACAGGCTGCACTGCAACAGCTGCTTTCCGGACTGGAACTCTGACCCTAGTTTATGGATTAGGATTTTTCTTATAAAGCCTGGAAAATTGGGAGACACTCTCTGTGTTAAATATATTTTGGGGCGACCAATTTTAGAGAATAACCAATTTTAGAGAATAACAGTGTACAACATAGTGCTGATAGCAGTATGCCTTGGCCTACACTGTTAGGATAAATTCAGGTTCATTGTGAGTGCAAATTTGCCAGACTGTCATCACAGTGTATTTCATCTGGAATGACTGCCAGATAGTATTTACCACTCAGAGTAGCTTTGCTGTGACAAAATAACCCAGTCATTGTGTAGAAAAACTATCCTGCTTTTATTGCAGATAGATTGCTTTGCCTCTCAAATTCAAAGCCAATCCAGCCACTGTAATTTTCAGAAAATTCTGTTTATTCCTGAAATTGGTGGTGTCAGTTATTCTCTAAATTACTTTACCTAGCATATATGCATCTCTGTGTGCACGCGTGCGTGCACGCACACCCACACCCACACAGAGAGAGAAGGGTTTTCATGGGTTCCTCTGAGCCACATTTTTAAATATAGTTCGTTCTTCCTCATTATGAATTCTTCTTTATTCGTGTTAGAAACAATCTGATTGTGCTTCCAAAGTGGAAGGGTCTGCAAACAGGGTGCCATCATTGCCCAGGGAATACCCAGACGTGTTCACAATTGTCACATTTTGGAGAGGAGGCTCCTTCCAGGTCCCCCATGAGGAATTAATGCATTAAAGGAGTTAACATCTTGTGTGAAACATATGATCTTCCCTGTACAGCTAGACATTCTGTGGGCGATCTAAATGTTTCATATCTTGAATATGAAATAAGCCAACTCTATTTTACTTTCAGAATACTAAAGCTATAACATGTCAAGCCGAGCATATCTTTTTACAATGGATTTTAACACCTGTATATGTCTACTCTTCATGAGGTATCATGGCCAACTGTAAAACATCTTTTTAAAACCAGATATCTAATAATGATTCCCCTGTGGATCTTTTTGGATCGTTTGTATATACTATATTAAGGTTCTTTAACATAAGTCAAGCAAACAACATAAGACAATTAATTGAAACAGTTCAACTGCTTAGAAATTTGCGACAAATTTGAACTTGTTAAGACTGTCACCTGGCAAATATTATATCAGGGTTTCTATATAACTTTAATTACTGGAAAGTTATATAGAATAAGCCCTTAGAGTATACCCACATGAGAACTGAAACTGTATAGTTTGAAAATCAGCTTATAAATAGTTAAGCTACTCTCTCAGCCAACACTTATTTCAGGTCTTCTGGTTGCTAAGCAACTTCTTCATTTTCATGGCTTGAGATGAGATTTTAAAGTTTGTGTGGGAAAGGGGGAATAATGTTTGAAGCAGAGGTTTGGTGATGACTGATCTTGTCATATCTTAACATAAAAGGAATTGGTCTTAGAAAATGAAATACCTCGCCAGCTGACTGCACACAACTCTTCTAAGGAAAGTCCATGTGGTGAACTATTTAATTAAAATGAAAATGTCTCTATGTTGGTTTTCAGTAAAGTATTAGAAGTATAACTACATTCATAATATCACCATTAACCATGTATGACCTTGGATCTGCCACATTTTTAACCATTGCTATTATGTACGTATAGCCATGAACAGAGACAAGGTAGCCCTTGTATTCCATTTCCCACTTCAACTTCCCCATCACTGGTTTCCTACTCAGCCCATTTAGGAAGAGTTTTGGATTAAGATGCAAACTGCTAGCAACCCAACCAAAAGAGGGTGGCTGTGACAATTTCAAAAAAATTACTTGAGACCAGCATGTGCGCCCACCAAAGCTCCAAAATTTTTTCATAATGATGCAGTTTAGACAACTGTTCATAGGCTAAAATGCAGCTCTTGTTGCTGAGCAAACTGCCTGAATCTAAAATCAAATAACTGCAGGCTGGTAAGGTGATATACGTGCCGCACAACTCAGTTTGAGGTTAGGCTTCAACATCTTGCTAGATGGTTTGCAAGGCAGCCTTTTTTGACTGCCTGATGCTCTGTGGCCAGAACTAACATAAGATGTAGTTCTAAACCAGGACTAATGTAACTGCACAGCAGACTGTTGTGGAAGAGGATTTATACTTTCTCACTCATACTAGAAGGTATCCCTTATCTCCTTACTCTTGTGGCAGATGAGTTGTTGCAGTGGCAACGTATCCTTGCCTGATAGCAAGGCTGGATTTCTAGTGTAGTCGTGCTGATGGATGAAGCGTGCTTCTCCACCAAAACACAATAGTAGAGTCCTAGCCAAAGCCTTATTAAAAGTGTCCATAACTGAAATTACATTTTTGAAACAGGAAAGCTAAAATTCTGTTACGGTTCTAGTATCCAAGTTCACAGTCTTCTGAATCAGAAGGGCCTGTGATTTGTGGTACAGTTAAACTTCTTTAAAATAGGGTGTAAGGTCTTGCATTTTGAGCTCCAGTGTTTTGCGTTTAGAAGCTTACTGTGCATTATTTTTACAATCTTTGGTTTGCTCACAGCTGGCATGGAACCTAATATTGTTAGCATTCTGGCTTTGTGCTTTTAATACCCCAGCTGGATCCTTTGGGTTTATATAATAAGCATGATGATGCATTTATATACCTTGCAACTTCAGGGGTTCAAAGCCAGCTTTATTTTAAAGAGATTTCTTTTACTTTAAATAAAATTATGATTGCATCTGGTATTTTATATTTATATTTGGGGCACTCAGACAAAAATGTGATTGGCATTGAAATGCCAAAAACTAGGTTTTTAGAATGTATATAAAAAGAGAACACATAAAAAGCAATGTTGAATGTAAGCTACAATAGAGGTTGAGGAATATGGGCAATAGTAATAATTCAAACTATATTAAGTAGGTTCTTGGGGAGAGTCCTATAATCCTGTTTGGGAGTAGAATTTCTGTTTCAAAACATGGTTTATGGTTGTCTGGGCTCCCCTGTTTTTGGTAGTGTCCTGTTTGTCAGTTCATTAACTCTGCAAAACATATTGCAACATAAGTGGGTGCCTGAGGCATCCTTTTAGTATGTTTAATTCAGGAAACAAGTTACAAACACTGTTTTATAATACCGTGTTTCCCCGAAAATAAGACAGGATCTTATATTAATTTTTGCTCCAAAAAAATGCATTAGGGCTTATTTTCAGGGGATGTTTTATTGTTTTCATGTACAACGATCTACATTTATTCAAATACAGTCATGTCATCTTCTGGTTGCTGCACAATGGTGGAGGACAGACTTTCACTTAACTGGCACTTATTTTGGGGGCAGGGCTTATATTACAGGCATCCTGAAAAATCATACTAGGGCTTATTTTCAGGTTAGGGCTTATTTTCTGGGAAACAGGGTATATGTAGCATTACCATCTTGTTATTTGATATACTTCTATATGAACACAAGCAAGCTTTTTTTCCTAACTGTTTATATGTAAATAAGACACTGGTGTTTCACATGTCTTTACCAAATATGCTCAAACTGGTAGATGGAAATTTAACTTTTGAAAAACTTTATATTTGAATTAGACGAAACTGCATAGAAGACTGAAGACAAGTCTGAGTACTTCCCTGGTGCCTGACACCTTTTAACACTACCAGTCAAAAAGATTGTGATGTTTGTTTCATTTCCCCCACCCCAACAGGGGGATTGAGTGTGTCTGTGTAAAAAAGAAAGAAAGCAGAAGTAGAGGGGAATAAAAAAGGATTACTGGAGATGCTAGCAGAAGAAGAAGAGGAGGAGGAGAGAAGCAAAATATTATAGCAGTTGAAAGAAAGCAGGTTTATTTCACTATGAGCTTTTATTGATCAAAACCCACTTCTTCAGAGACAGGAGGGCAAATACGTGACCTCTCATCTAGACAGGAGGATGTGCGTAAATATAGAGGACATGTACTTGCTTTTCTGGAGTGGCATGTGAAGCCAGTGGCTTCTTTCCTTCATTGGGATGGGCTTAGAAGGTATTGCTAAGAGGTTCTTTTCAGTGCCTTAGCCATGGGAATGCAAAGTCCCCCATGCTGTTTTACATTTACATGAAATCACTGGGAGAGATTGTCCCAAGGATTGGAGTTTGCTGTAACCAATATACTGGTGATACCCAATTCTATTCCTCCTTTGCATCTATGTCTGAGATGCAGTTCTGGACTAGTGTCTGGTTCCTTCCCCTGCAACAGAGTTAGAGGGATATGGATGGGACAAACAAATAGAAATTTAAAACAGACAAGGCAGAAGGTCTACTGGTAAGTAAAAAGGCAGATCAAGTATAGAGATTCAACCTGTGTTGCATGGAATTATGCCTCCTCCCCCCCCCCCCCACACCCAAGTTTGTAGTTCGAGGGTACTCCTGAAATAATAGCATTTTAATATTGTAACTGGTTTAAATTATTTTTACTGTGTGTTTTGTTGATACTTGTTCTTCAATCACATTATAAATCACCTTGAGTCCCAGAGAAAGGTGTCATATAAAATAAATAAATAATGTCCATAGGTATGCAGGAATTCATGGTGAACTGTCAGTGCCTATGAAATGATGAATCTACTACAGCAACAGTCATTGTTACGCTGGTGTTAAGCAGCTGCACATCATCATGTGGTGCTTTTCGCAGGATCCCTTAATTATCAGCAATTTGTTGCTGTGAGTTTATGCCATTTCCGTTCTGTCGTTGTATCTATGCAATGGGATTTTGCCCACTAGAAGTCAGGATTGCTCTTTATATAATCATGAGTTGCAGTGGCTGAATGGCTGTAATTAATTGTTGGCTGGGGAACACACATGGAACAGTCTGTGTAGTCATGCCACCCTGCCTCACTGGATTTGCACAGCAGAAAGGAGGAAGGGAGGCGGCTTTTCCCCTTTCTCATTGGCCTCTTACTGTTCTTTCATTAAATTTTCTTCTAATTACTTCCAGTAGTAAAGAAATAACTGTGACAGCTATAAAGCTGCTTTAATTTTTACCTCATTCCAAGGGGTGCGTCAGATAGGCTTCCCTGTTCGAGACTGAGTCCTTTGCAGATAAGACCTGGTTTTCAGGAAAAGGCTACCTGTTGCATTTTCTTTTCAAGCCCCTCAATACAGAAGGAGGAAACTGGTCCTGTAGGCATCTAAAGTTCTCTGGTCATTGACCACACTGTCTGGAAGTGATGGGACTTGTAATTCATCATCATCTGAAGGTCCACAGGTTCTTCACATATTGTTCTTCTTTTACTCCACAAAAATAGACCACTCTGAATGTGAAAAGGTGGTATAGAAGGAAACCTTGATGCTGTGGTGTCACATGTTACAGTTATGTGATTTCAAAAGATCAGCTGGAACGGATATGTATTTGAGACCTCACTTATTTTTCTTTAGTAACTGAAAATATATTTTAGAGAGGATATAAACTGCAAAATTATTCCTGTAAGCTTCAAATTATGGGTCCAAGAATAAGGAAGACAAAATAGTTTGTACACCTTGAGTCTGCTTAGAGTTCTTTTCTTGGCATTTCTGTTTCTGGTTTTATTTTCTCATTTGTTTTTGTTTTTTGTTTAAAATATAATGTCATATATTGTTTTTTCTGTGTAAGATTCACTAAGTACCACCACAATCTTCTTGTTGCTGAAATAGGGCTGCTGCTGTCTGAGCAGCCTAATAAAAGGCATTATATTCCTGAGCAGAAGTATAGGCTGGTAAATGGTACATTGCAGTCATTAGATGGATTCAGCTGCTGTGTTTGGGGACAACCCTTATGGTAAGGAACAAGCTTTAGATCTCTCTATTAGATTCCAGGGAGGTGCTTGGAAGAGTTTTCTGGATGGTTCTCTGAAGGAATGAAAAATTAGTCTTTTAAAAGTTCTCCAGTGCCATATACTGCTGTTGATGGATAGATATTTGAGGTGTGTGCACTAGCTGCTTTGCATATTTAATAGGTCTTTAAGAATTGAAGCGAACAGAACAGTTGTGATCAATTTAACTTAAGCATATGAAAATGCCACCTGGAGAGTCTTGTAACAGAGGCTTGAAGTGTGTTTTCCCTTCCCATTGCAGGCTTATGAAAAGCGGTTTCCCACATGCCCTCTCATTCCCATGTTTGTCGGCAGTGATACGGTGAATGAATACAAGAGTGAGGATAGGGCTATCCATGTGATTGAAAGGCGCTGCAAACTAGATGTTGATGCACCACGACTCCTGAAAAAGGTAGCTGAATTTAGTTGATTTGCAGGCCTAAGCAGTTATTTGTCAAGCTACTTCTTTTCTAATGTAGTCTCTAATCTTTTCTCAGATTGCCGGGGTTGATTATGTTTACTTTATTCAAAAGAACTCCTTGAATAGAAGAGACCGCACTTTACACATAGAGGCCTACAATGAAACTTTCTCAAACAGAGTTGTCATTAATGAATGCTGCTGTTACACGGTGAGTAAGGACCAGCGTGAATAGAGCTTTTCTGGACTTTCAGTAGATGTCTACTTTTGACCCTTTGTAGGAACATGGAGACCTGCATTATATGGAGTCAGACCATTGATCCGTCTAACCCAGTATTGCCAACTCTTACTAGCAGCAGCTCTCCAGAGTTTCAGAGATGCTTCTTTCCTAGCCCTGTCTGGACATATATGATATTCCCTGGTGGTTTAATGGTCAAGTACTAATCAGGCCCAACCCTTCTTAGTTTCCGAAATTAAATGAGATTGGTGTGTTCTGAGTGCTGCAGTTGCCTTGCCTTATTAGGGAGGTGCTGTATTGCACATAGGGGTTCCTGTCATTTTCTAGCTGCTTGAGTTTAGATGTAAGAACACACTGGAAAGTTATTCCATTAGATAGAATCCCACATTACTTTACACAGCCTAGTTTCTTATATTTTAACAGTCTTTGTGTTTGAGCAATACAGACAATATAACATGGACATATGTGTGCTCAGAGCTGTGAACCCTGCATTTTCATTCTGGCTGGAAACATGCAATAGCAGATAACAAATTACCAATGTCTTGCAGGCATCCATTTTTTCCTCATGTCTTCTTTTTAAAAAAACTGACTTGCAAAACTACCTAAAGAACTCTCTAATGTGCACAAGTTTTCATTCTTGTCAAGTGAAGTTTTAGCAGGTGTGAAGGATTTCAGATTTTGTCCTTCACCTTGTTGGCTTTTGTATGTCAATGTGAACATCCTTGTTTTTATCCATCTTCCAGAAGAAACATTGGGGACCGCGTCAAGATGTTCTAAAATTCATAGAGCCATCCAACATATTCACCCATTTTTGTTTGCATTTTGTCCAAAGATGGTGTTGCATAAGCACAGAAGGAAAGAAAAGGGAGTATTGATGTAGAAGAGAGAGTGTATGAGGTGTGCGCAAGGACACAGTGCCCACCCCAATGCATTTGAATGTTTTTAGGCATCACAGTGAAACCAAACGACACTTATTTCCATTGTAGAGCATACAGGGAAATAACAGTGCTTTGCTTATCGGTCCCTCTGACTGAAATTATTAGAAAGGCACTAGTCAGAATATGACATTTTGAGTACTATGCAAATAATTAATTCAGTAAGAGGCCAGGGTTTGGCCATCCTGAAGTGAAATCTTCATTTTTGACACATCTTGATTTGCAGCATTAATTGATGAAGAGGAAAATAGTCTTAATACTTTGATTTTGATAAATACTGTCAATCCAACTTTGCATTGGGTCGGCCAGACTGTTACAATGCTTATACCTTGACTAAAAACAGTACAAAATTATTCCTTTCTGTATGGCAGTAGTCAGACCATTTTTGTTGAGATGGGGATGGCAAATTAGAAAAGGGCTAACAGTAGTAACTTCCATGTAGTCTCAAGTGTCAAATATAGAGAGTAGGCAGCTATTTACATCTTGCCTTCTCTGAAATGAGGCTAAAATATGGGGAATATCTGACTGCTTGCATCTTGCCTTCTCTGATCTTAAAACGGGAATAAAAATCAAGAAGACTCCAAGCTGCAAAATGTAGATTTTTACCAATTCTGCCATCTCCTGAGATCTTAGAGCTTATTGTTATATGGCTATATTCAAACCTGTGTCCTGAACAAATAATATTAATAATAATAATAATAATAATAATAATAATAATAATAATAATAATAATAATAATAATAATTTATTACAGTCAGTGACCAGGAAGACCTGAACAAAATATTTTGCTTGCCATGAATCTGTGTTGCCTATAGATGCTCTTTCTTGGCAACCCTTGTTCCCGTAGTTTATATGCCATGCTACTGAAGCAATCATTGTTGTGATAATCATGTTTTTTACACTGGCCATTCTTTTATCTTTATTTTTCAACTTTTCAGGTGCACCCAGACAATGAAGACTGGACATGTTTTGAGCAGTCTGCAAGCCTTGATATTAAATCTTTCTTTGGCTTTGAGAGCACAGTAGAAAAAATTGCCATGAAACAATACACTAGCAATATTAAAAAGGTGAGCTTTCATGATTTTAGGTCTCTTGACTCATACTTGAGGAAGGATTATTGTCATTATGAGACTAAAAGTAATTTTGAACCTATTTGGGATTGCTGCATATTGTCCAGGTATGGTTTTGTCATCTCTGGCTGCTCTCCTCCTCTGTTAGTTGTACATTTTAATGTGGGTGATATGGGCAAAAATCTGTTCAGACTGGGAACAGCAAAATCTGAGTGTGTACTGACTTGCTGTCCAGCACCTACTTATACTGATGTTTCTACCATCCCTGGAATAGATCATAAGGCTTCAGACTCTGTTTTAGCAGTTTACATCAAAGTATTGCTTTTTTTGTCTGAGAGCAGCCTTCCTTGACCTGGTTTCCTCTAGATGGTTTTATGCCACAACTCCCAGCATTCTTTACAATCAGAAATGGTGACTGTGGCTGATGGGAACATTCAGAAAATGAAGGTCAGAAAAGTGTGCCCTGGAAGTAGCTGGCCAGAGCTTCTGTGGCAGGATTTAGGGCCATGTTTTGCTAACAGCTGTCAGATGTAAAGGTACTTGGCTTATTGTACCCATGCTGTAAATTGTAGCCCCATTTTAAAGGGAGTTAATTTTAAAGTATGGGTAGAAAGAGAGAATTGCAGTCTTATCCCCCTGCCTGTCACAATCTCCTTGAGGAGAGGGACCCTCTGAAGAGGAAAACTTCTCTTTATATGTGGAATTTTCCTTCACATGGTTGGTGATCCTGAAAAACCAGGCTTTCCAATTATGTGCACATGTTCTATGTGTAGCAAGCTGTCCCCTTTTGACTGTGGGATAGGGCTAGAACTCTCCTTTTGCACACTTTTGAATTAGCTCTTTTTCGACTGCCTAAATATTGCTTATATCTGTGTGTGTTGGGGGGGTGCCTTTTCAGAATCATGAGGGAAATGCATTCTTTGCTACAGTAATTTCTGCTTAATGGTGGGTGATGCCAAGGGCAAGTGACTAATAGCGTACTTCTTCCTTACAATAAACCTAATTTTCTGTAAGAAGGAGCCTGTAGAGTACAAGTATACTGATGCCTGTACAAACACACTGATAAAAGAACTGTCTTGCTTTTGAAGGGCAAAGAAATAATAGAGTACTACCTGAAGCAGCTAGAAGAAGAAGGAATAATGTATATTCCTCGTTGGACGACTCCTGTTAAATACAACAATGACCATGGTAGATCTTACGTGAGACGACCACTATCCTCTCCAATCAATGTACCTGAAACTTCCATTAAAGAGGGACTAAATCCCAAAGAAATGAACACTTGCAACAATGCATCAGATCCCACAGCTGGAACACCTGATGGTGCGTTGTTTGACTGTCGAGCCTTCTTGCACAACTGTTTTATGACCTCTGCTATAGTCTCATGGAATGCTAATGGTACAGGAAGGAGTCTGTGCATCCATGCTGAAAATGACTGATTTTTGTCAGTCTTACAAAAAAATTGATTTAAATGAGACAGAACAAATTATACATACAACACCATAATTTTATCTAGTTTTTTTGGGGGAAGGAATGGTGACATTCTGTAGAGAGTGGAACATATTTGAGCTACGAGATGCAGAAAGGACAGGACTGATGGAATTTGATGGGAGAGCAAAGAGCAAATAGGGACAGCACATTTTTTCAAAAAAGCATCTCAGTTGGAAAGGCTTTCCAAAGCTGACTGGGATGACCTTGAAACAAAGGCTTTAGAATGGCAGTTCATTCCAAAAATTGCAAACACCTGCTTGCATCTGAGGTATGTGTTCAAAAGGTGGTTTGTTAACTCATCTAGTGCCATCCTTTTTAAAACCATTGTGTCTCTACCATTTCAGATAAGCTGGATGCAGACTACATCAAGAGATATCTGGGTGATTTGACACCCCTTCAGGAAAGCTGCCTCATCCGGCTTCGTCAGTGGCTCCAAGAAACACACAAAGGCAAAGTAAGAATCTTTCTCTTTGCTGGACTTCCTGTCCATTGGAAAAGTTCATATAGCCTGCAAGATTATCTGAAACTATGCCAATCCTTTCAAGGGGATGGACATTTATACATGCTGACCTTGAACTCGTTTGAGCCTGATACCTTTGGGGATATATTTTGTGGGCTCAGAAGGTCTAATCTTTAAATCTGCTTCCCCAACTTCAGAGTCCAGCTGCTTTGGTACTCAAAGGAAATAAAGCTTTGTCTTTGTAGCCTGGAGATTCTTTTTGCAATGCTAAAGTTTATGAAGCCTCTACAACTTTACTAGTTTTACAATGAGGGGATTTCCTCTACTGGTGCAAGGATTATTGACATGGAAGAGTTGTCCCTTTAACCAATGCCAAGGTTGTTGTTTTTGCAAAGAATCTTCTGATACCTTAAAGACTAATAAGTTTTACTTGGCAGAAGTTTTTGTGAACTGTGATCCACTGTGGGTAATGCTGGCTGCACTGGGCACAGTGTTTAAAAGTGCACCAGAATATATGTTTGGATGAGTGGTTCTTTGCTGCAGATACCATATCCTTTTCTCTTTTTCTTCATGGAAAGTTAATCTGTATTAATGTATACATTTATGGGACGTTTTTAAAATAAAGGACAGCTTATCGTGATGGTAGAATTGAAAAGAAGTAATGAAATCTTACATTCTCCCTCCCTCCCTCCCTTCCTTACCATCAGGCAAGTTAATAATATTTATTATAAGACCGAGATATGAGGGTTACTTTGCAAGTTGTGGTTATTATTCCTCTTAACACTAGCAAATAAATATTTTCAGCTGTAGAGATCAATTTTTGAAATCTAGGTTAAGCAATTTTGTTCTTTCGTTTTTGCAGATCATACCTAGCCCACTGGTTCCCTCCCTGTTTATTTTTTTACTGCCTGCTTTACAACTCAAAACCTCCTTAGTTATTTCCCCAATATTTGCATAGCAGGCTGATTTACACTGCAGATGCGTCCCACTTTAATTCTACTACCAGTGCACATTGAAGCTCTTGACAGCCTTCTAGTCTCCCTCTTGTCCCCAGTATCCTTTTAATTATCTTGTCTGATTTATTGCCTCTTTTTCTGTGCATAAAGCCAAGGAAATAATGGCTTATCCTTTAGCTAGTTTTTTTTTCAGTCTCCTTTTAGCTTTGAGTCCTTATTACCCCAGTCTGGCTGCTCATCTTTTTAATACACATTTTAAATCTGGTCTGGTTCTAGACAACATAAAGTAATGCTTTTAGAATGGCACTGAACAGTTCAACAGGAGCCAGTAATCCTCTAATGCTGCTAACAGGAAAGAAAAAAGATTTTATACAATGAAGCAAATTTAGCAAAACCTAATTTAGCAATTAAACCAGTGTTTCCCAACCTTGGGTCCCCAGATGTTCTTGGACTAAAACTCCCAGAAGCCTTCACTAGATGTGCTGGCCTGGAGTTCTGGGAGTTGTAGTCCAAGAACATCTGGGGACCCAAGATTGGGAACCACTGCATTAGACAATGAAGCAAAGTTAGCAAAACCTGAAACATGCTTTCCGTCTCCCTTTAATTTCTGGGGAGACATGGACAACAAGTTGGGAAGAGGTTTTCTTCTATTTCTATTGTCCATAAATTAGGTTAACAAAGGAGGACTACTAAGGACCTCCTCAAGATTTTTGTAGCCAATTGTGTGTATGCTCCAGAATAGGAGAAGCTGCACCTTTAAGTGGCTGCTTCTTCTTATTGCATTAAGCATAGCCATTTAGTTTGTATTGGGGGGGGGGGGGGGAGAAGCAGAGTCCTCCCTTTTTAAGATGAACCCACCACATTCTTTCCTTCTTTTGTCTTCTCTCACCCAGACAATATGAAATACATTCAGGAGAGTCTGCTCTTTCTGTTACCTTAACAGTAGCTCCCCCACAAACCTTTTTCCATCCTTTGCATTTCTGGAATTGGAATACAAAGATGGAAATGGAACTATCAAAACATCTTCTAGGATGGGGAGTAACAGTTCTCATTATTAGTTCTGTACTCTGTGTGTTTTTCCGAGTCTTGTGAATAACACACATGTGTACAGGAGAGAGATGTCCCTCCTAAGGTTGATACCGTGAAGAAAAAGCATATAATTAGAGATGGGTGTATTTGTATTCTTGTGCGAATACGAATATCCGCACACAGCTGGACTTAACGAGGGTCCAGCCCTTGGTACCGGACCATCCACTCATCCTTCCAATCACTCCTGGAGCACCACTCTTTTCCCACTCGGCTGGTCACTCAGCAGCCGTGCAGGGAGACTCGTCTTCCCTCCTCCTGCCTGGACTGCTAGCCGAGCGGAAGAGCGGCGCTCCGGGAGTAATTGGAAGGATGAGCAAGGCTGCTGCCACCAGACATGGGCCCTTGTTAAGTCCAGCTGCGCGGGGATATTTGTATTTGTATACACATACAAATACCCCTATCTCTACATATAATGCTTATATGATCTCATCCAGAGTACTGTATATTTTCTTGAGTAGACATTTTGCTTTGAAATGCAGAATAGAAGCTTAAATACAAATATAAATAATGGCCAGAATCCTACTGCATGCGTAAGGGAAATTACACAAGTGAGTTCTGCTGGCTATCCATCGCACCTTCAGAAATGCAGCTATTTCATTTTTTAATTTACACTGTGAAACCACAACAGGATTCCAGTCAAAAATTGCCTTTGTTCCACACAGATATATGTAATTTTATATCTCAGTAAATGATCATGGTGGCAGTCTTAGTTCTTTGTACAGGAGGTGGAAAACAGATATCTTCCTGCTTGTCAAAAACAAATTAAACATGCATAAATACCATTTACAGATTCCGAAGGATGAGCACATCTTGCGGTTCTTGCGTGCTAGAGATTTCAACATTGACAAAGCCAGAGAGATCCTGTGCCAGTCATTAACGTGGCGCAAACAGCACCAGGTGGACTACATTTTGGATACTTGGAACCCTCCTCAGGTCCTGCAGGATTACTATGCAGGAGGCTGGCATCACCATGACAAAGGTATATTGCAGGTTTATGGAATACTTTTTATGTAGGTAAGCCTCAGAGAATCTGTCGGAAAAAGATCAGATGGAAATCAAAATGTACAATGCACAATCATCCTTCATGAAGTTGGTATGCACCCTTCTATAAGTAGCGTGAGAGGGGAAAGAAAAGGTTAAGGGAACAGGAACAAGAACATCTCCCTCTCCAAGATTTTCCTTGCGTTAATTGCAATCCTGGACCAATTGAAGCTTCAGGCCACTCACCATGATGTGGAGATATCCAGGGACAGTGTGTACATTGCCTACAGCAAGACCAGTACTTTGCAACCTTGGCTCACAGCACATCCTGTCTTCACAGCCTTCCTCTTTGACATTCTTCTGGAAAGCATTTTTAAACCAACTCTTAAAATAAGTGTCACAATACTTCCTTCCACTACTCCTGCAGATTCATAGTTCTGAAGGGGTGGGCGGTGTTTTTCACATTTAGTTTATTGTGATACATATAATAGGACAGTATAGTAAGCATGATTAGACAAGAGGTGATAGAAAGCAAGCAATACTAGCAATAATAGTGCTTCGTGTTAGCAGGGTTGTATTAAATCATTCTTCTTCGTGGTCTCTGTGAATGCACACTAATGGGTTTTATCTGCGCCTGCGCAGAGGTTTCTGGAATCTTCTAGAGCTTAACACTGTTCGCTAGGACCACCCCCCTAGTACACGTGGTCCGCCCATCCTGGCAAGTGCCTCAGTTCCTTTTTGCCGCCGCTGAGGTTTTCTTCTCTTCGATGAGCTCCGTTCTCTATTGCGTTCAAAAGGAATTTGTGAGAGACTTTGTGCTTTTTCTCCTCTCCACCGCCCCCTTCCCCCCGTTTTCACTCTTCTTATCCATTTTTGATAGTTTATGGCCTCTTCTGGGCCTTTCAAAAGGTGCACTTCGTGCCCCAGTAAAATTCCTCTGACTAACGGCCATGACTCTTGTCTCTTCTGCCTCGGCGAGGCCCACCAGCCAGCTTCTTGCCCTATTTGCAAGAAGTTTACTAAGCAGGCTCTTAAATTAAGACAGCAGCGTCTCCGTTCTTACTTGTGGGAACGTTCTCTTCGCCCTTCACCGAATATGGAATCTGTACCGCCACCACCACCTCCGTTACCGTCTCCAGATGCTTCTGTGGCCTCCTCAGTAAAGTCCAAATCCAAGGCGAAACTGCCTGCCAAGACTAAGTCTGGTGGTCCGACACCCAAATCTACACCGGTACTGAAATCTCCCTCGGTACCGGAACAGCAGCTGAAACTGAAGAAATCCAAAAAGTTGTCTTCTGCTGCACGGTCTATTAAACATCAGAAAGCCAGACCGGTCTCTTCGGTACCACTTCATGAGCAGCAGACTATCTACCTTGATTCCGTTTCGGTGGACGACGATGATTATCTACCTCCACCATCGGGACAACCACCAACAATCACCTGTTGGCACAGTCCCCGTCTTGGGCCAATACTTTGGCTGACGTTACTGTGCTTCCAAAATATGACCAATCGAGCCCTTCGGGTTGCTCCGTCTCCGTGTGTCAGTCGGATTCAGCATCTCCTTTGCCTGATCCGCAACCACCGCGCAAGCGGTCCCAGGAAGATACATCATACACCGGAGACTGGTCACTTTGATGTCGATGCCCCTAACCCTCAGGGATCGACAGGACTTCTCTCATCGCATGATTCTCTTACGTGATACCCTCTTCCTAAAAGGGTTACTCTATATGAGCCGCCCACTTATTATCAAATGCCATAATCACGATATCGACACCGCCGATACCACTACGGACATCCTGATATGGAAGTTTATGTCGAACCTAAATGACCTTGATACTCTTATTATTACTCAGATTCTGATTCTGACTCGTTTGAGTACTGTCCTCGATATCAGCATTCCACTTCTGATGACTCCCCGGTCCCCCCACCGGTACCGAAGCACCGTAAATCGTCTCGCAAAAGGAAACAGGTCTTGGCACAGGACCTGCCTCAACCACCGATACCGAAGCGTTCTAAACCATCTACAACGCCTGTGGTACCGCAGGAGGCCATATCATCGGTACAGGCTACTACCACTTATACTGGCCCTTCCCCGATACCACACCAGATTACACAGTCTCATCGTTCTCACCGCTCGAAGGCTCAACATACTGCTCCTCGAACCTCACTTACCAAACGGAAAGTTACCAAGTCAAAACCTGTGCAAATTGCAGCATTAGATGATGAACCCTCTCCATCCCAAACCTTGTCGTCTGCATCCTCTGATACTGACACCTCAGATTCTTTTCTACCCCCTGAGTCACCGCCTTCGCTGGGCATTTTCAAAGGCCAATTGAAAACCTGGCTGTTTAGGCAAGCCTTCCCTCCAGCCACTACTTGATTTACTTTTTTCTTCCATCTTGAGTACTGTCTATTGATGTGTTACTTTGTTCTTATATTTTAAATTGTTTATTTTATATGTTGTTAGCTGCCCAGAGTAGTCAGTTGACTAGATGGGCGGGGTATAAATTTAATAAATAAATAAAATAAATAAATAAATTTGCCAACTCCGGACTCTGATGTTGCGGATACGAATCCTCCTTCTCCATCAGAGGATTTTGCATCTTACTCACAACTGGTTCTACGCATTGCTAAGGCAATGGACTTAGATGTACAACAACCAGTGCAGTCTGAGTCTGACAAAGTCTATGAGGACATTAATGAAGACCAGACCCCCCCACACACTTTGTATGGGGTTTATTCCATCTCTCCTTAAATTGATTAAGCAAACATGGGCTAAGCCATCCTTGGTCCAGCAGATCTCGAGACGGGTCGAGAACCTATATAAAACTCATGGTGACAATACAGCCTTCCTTTCCAAACATCCACCCCCAAATTCAGTTATAGTAGACGCAACTCAGAATAGAGCTAGAAATCATTCTAATGCAACACCAAACAATAAAGAAGGCAGAAAACTTGATATTATTGGACGCAGGGTATACTCTCTGGCTTCTTTCACTCTTCGCGCTGCAAACTACCTTGCAGCCATGGGAGCGTACCACAGGTTCTTATGGAACAAGGCGCTCCCTTCACTCCAATCAGCACAGGGTGAATATAAACCAAGAGGCCTGGCTTTTCATCAGGAAGCAATGGCTTTAGCTCGCCAAGAGCGCATCACGGCTAGACATATCGTAGATGCTGCCTCAAGACACATGGCCACCGCTGTCACCCTTAGAAGGCATGCCTGGTTACGCTCTGCACATATTTCTGATGATTCCCGCATGTGTATTAAGGACTTACCTTTTGACGGGGTCGGCCTCTTCGATTCCAAGATGGATGAAATTCTTGACAACCTACAGAAAATGAGAAAAACTGCAAGATCTTATAATACACAATACAAACCATTTGTTGACAGAGATACTTACCGTAGTCTGCCTCATCCTTCCAGCCTTGCCAGAACAATCAGTGCCAACGTTCACGTCAGTCTTTTCGTAGACCTGACAAGAAACCAAAGCAAAATTTTTGACTCTTATCCAGCCCAGTTCTCTACTCTTCACTCCCCTCATACTTATTTGACTCGCCTGGCACCTCATTTCACATCGTGGGCGACCATCACCACAGACAAATGGGTACTCACCATCATCGCCACAGGTTATGCTATAGAATTCGCCACTCTCCCGCCATCAAGAACTGTTCTTATCGCACCGTCTCACATCTTGAATCTCGAGGTCCAATCTCTCCTCTCAAGAGATGCTATATCTCTAATTTTTCCATCAGACGATGACCCAGGTTTTTTTCTCAAGGTACTTCACAGTACCCAAGAAAGACGGAGGCCTTCACCCTATCCTTGACCTGCGAGATCTCAATTATCACATTTTTCCAGCGCCGCTTCTGCATGGTAACCCTAGAACGCATCCTACCACTCCTTCAGCAAGGCGACTGGTTCGCGGTAATAGACCTAACAGACGCCTATTTTCACATCAATATTCATCACTATCACAGAAAATTTCTCAGATTCTCACTAGGAAACACCGTCTACGAATTCAAAGCCCTCCCATTCGGACTTTCTACTGCTCCTCGCATTTTCACAAAGTGCATGGCCCCCCGTGGCAGCCTATCTCTGCACACAAGGGATTTCCATCTTCCCTTACATAGACGACTGGTTACTTGTAGCCCCCTCCCGTCTTCAAGCTCTGCACGACATAGACTTTACTCTTTCCCTCCTAGAGAATCTGGGCTTAAAGGTCAACCGAACCAAATCTACACTCATTCCTTCGCAACGGGTGAACTATATCGGGGCAATTCTAGATTCTTGATCAGCAAGAGCCTTTCTTCCCCAAGAACGGACTATGAAACTGTACACTGCGATTCAACAATTCCGTCCCCACGCTTTGGTCACCACACACCATGCCCAACGACTACTCGGACTCATGGCATCAACAACATCAGTGATTCAACATGCACACCTCAAAATGCGCTCTTTGCAGGCATGGTATCTCTCCGTCTTCAACCCAATATCAGACTCTCCCACGATGTTACTGAGAGTCACACCCCGACCTAGCAGCCCAGCTAGAATGGTGGAACACACCACACAATCTATTCATAGGCAGACCTTTCACACCACTTCAACTCACCATGCAAATAACCACAGACGCAAGCCCAACCAGTTGGGGAGCTCATTGCAACGGTCTCCACGTTCACACACCCCTCTGGTCCTCCTCAGAAAAACACCTGCATATAAACAACCTAGAACTGCTAGCCATTTTCAAAGCCCTTTGTGCCTTCGAACCACTCGTCACTGGTACTGCCATTCAAATAACAACAGACAATACCACAGCTCTTTTCTATCTCAACAAACAGGGTGGCACTCATTCTCTACCTCTACTCTATCTCACCGTGCAAATCTGGGAATGGTGTCTTGAACGCCATATATTCCCAATAGCAATCCATATCTCTACAAGCCAAAACTAACTGGCAGATGCCTTGAGCAGACGCATCACCCAGATGCACGAGTGGTCCCTTGACGACACCATCTTCCATCAACTTTCCGATCTCTGGGGTCACCCTCAGATAGACATCTTCGCATCGACGGAAAATGCAAAATGCCCTCTATATTATTCCAGAGCGGGAATCGGTCACGGCTCCCTAGGCGATGCTCTCATGACATCGTGGACACCAGGCTTAATTTATCTCTTCCCTCCTATCCCCCTTCTCCTCTGGACTATTGTCAAGTTACGTCAGGAACAGGCCAACGCAATCCTCATCGCCCCATGGTGGCCCAGACAACCATGGTTCACCCTGCTCTGCTCAATCTCAACAGACTTCATCCGTCTCCCTCTCATAGCTCATCTACTCACCCAGAACCAAGGTCAAACCTTTCACCCCGACCTTACAGCATGGAGGATTTGCCCACTGTAGCTTCTATCCTAGCGAATGCCAGAAAACCTGCGACCACTCAATTATATTCATATAAGTGGTCCGCCTTTCTTAAGTTTGCCACTCAACGTCATCTTCCTACTACGCCTACGACTCTTCCTGCCATCCTACAATTTCTGACTCATCTCTTTAACAGAAAGCTTTCTCTTTCTACTCTCAAGGTCTACTTATCTGCCATAGTAGCCCACCAACCACGAGACTCAGATGCTGCTACGCTCTTTCGCCACCCCACTGTAAAGCAATTTCTTAGGGGAGTCTCCAACATGCAACCCACTAGACCCCCCTTGCTCCGCAGTGGTCCTTGCATACTGTCCTCCGACGCCTTACGCTACCACCATTTGAGTCTATGGCTACGACCTCTGACCACCTTCTTACGCTTAAGACCCTCTTCCTTGTTGCCATCACCTCTGCTCGCAGAGCTTCAGAGATCGCTGCTCTTCGCGTTGATCCTCCCTTCCTTCAATTTCACCTGGATAAAGTCACCCTTTACCCTGATGTGTCTTTCCTTCCTAAGGTTGTCTCTGATTTCCACCTTCGTCAACTCATTGTCTTACCTACTTTTTTTCCCGTCGCCTACCTCTGATCTGGAACGCTCTCTCCACCTTCTGGATGTTAGGAGAGCACTGGCTTTTTATGTCTCAAGATCTGCGCCTTTCCGCAAATCCAAGAGACTGTTTCTACACACTTACCGCATAAAGGATCTCTTGTTTCCGCCCAAACTATCTCTAAATGGATAGTGGCAACTATACGCCTCGCGTATCAATTGGCGAACAAGCCTTTCCCTGCTGGAATTAAGGCTCATTCTACAAGGGCAGTAGCCACTTCTACAGCTTTCCTCAGGGGTGTTTCTGTCCCTGATATCTGAAGAGCTGCTACGTGGTCCACACCGTCCACCTTTGCCTCGCATTACCGTTTGGATCTACGGGCAAAGTCAGACGCGACGTTTGGACGAGCGGGTTTGTCAGCTGGTTCTTCCGTGACGTCCCTCCTCCGGACATGTAAGCTTGCTAATCACCAATTAGTGTGCATTCACAGAGACCACGAAGAAGAAAGAGAGGTTACTTACCGTAACTCTGGTTCTTCAAGTGGTCATCTGTGAATTCACACTTCCCGCCCATCCTCCCCTCTGTCCGTCACGTCAAAATTTTTATACAGCGGCGGACTTTGTGGGGACTGAGGCACTTGCCAGGATGGGCGGACCACGTGTACTAGGGGGGGCGGTCCTAGCGAACAGTATTAAGCTCTAGAAGATTCCAGAAACCTCTGCTCAGGCGCAGACAAAACCCATTAGTGTGAATTCACAGATGACCACTCGAAGAACCAGAGTTACGGTAAGTAACCTCTCTTTATGGAAAGGGGGGGGGGGAGTGCATCTTCAACTTTTTCATTCCATTATGTAGTGAAAACTCCACTTTTCTATGAATTTGTCAGCTAGTGACCTCCCTTTTCCATCACTTACTAGTAACTTATAAAGGCCATACTCCAGGCTTCAGGGCATCACTGGTCAAATGTGGGTGAATTAACTGGTCTTCTAAAGATAGCTGTAGAGATGGGCACAAATCTCAGTTTGAAGGTTCGTAGCCTGGCACCAACTTATGGTGACCCTATGAATCAGAGATCTTCAAAAGATCTTATCACTAACAGTCCTGCCTAGCTCTTGAAAACTCAAACCTGTGCTTCCTTTAGCGAGTTAATCCATCTCATATTTCTTCATCATCTTGGAACTGCAGAGCTGGAAGGGGCCTTTCGGCTTCCTCTTTTTCTGCTTCCTTCAGCTTTTCCCAGCATTATTGTTTTTTTTTCCAATGAGTCATGCTTTCTCATGATATGCCTAAAGTATGACAGCTTGTTTCAGCATTTTGCATTCAAGCTTGATTTGATCTAGGCCCACCAACACCCCTGCCTTCCCACTTACCGTATTTGCCGGCGTATAAGACGACTGGGCGTATAAGACGACCCCCCAACATTTCCACTCAAAATATAGAGTTTATTATATACTTGCTGTATAAGACTACCCCCTCTTATGTGACCGGCCCGTTCTGCTCAGCGGGAAGCAGCGGCCTCCGCCCCGCCCCTGTATCTCCCTGTGACCGGCACTAGTGTGCATGTGTGAGCTCTGCGTAGACAAGGGGCGGGCCAGAGCGCCGCTGCTTCCCACCGAGCAGAACGGGCCGGTCACGCCGAAAAGGCTGGCACCCCTGTCTCGCTGCTGATGCTCGCCGCGGCCGCGCTGGATACTGCGCAATACTGGACGTATACTGCACCCGGCGTATAAGACGACCCCCCCCCCACTTGGAGGCATGTTTTTCAGGGCAAAAAAGTTGTCTTATATGCCGGCAAATACGGTAATTTTTTTCAATTAAAAATATTTTTGGCTACCAGAGGTCACAGAAAGGGTTTGTTTGTTTGTTTGTTTTTTGTTAAAAAGCAACAACACACCACTGGCTAGAATCCTTTTGGCAATTTACAAATGCATAAGTAAATGGTATAAATTTTGGTGTAAATTGCCACTAATTAATGAGATGCCAGTTGCATTCCTAGTTGTGGGTCCATCACATGACTAGGGATGCAACCAGTGCCTTGTTAATTAATGGCAGGTCTCTGCTGCAGTTACACAATTTCACTCGTTTGTGTGTAAAACAGCAATAGGATTCTGGCCATTAAAAAAACATTTATTTTTTTTTAGGTGAAGTAATCAAGATTTAGCAATGGGCATGTGTGATCCCTGGATCTCTGGGAATTGTCCAGCTCTGGCTTATAGTATTAACTGAACCTAAAAGGAGTGTTTCTCATTTTCACCTCACCCTGGGCTGTTTGATCAAAAAGGCTTGCTTTGGGGGGGCGGGGTCTGGGTGAAAGGAGGTAACCATTTCTTTTGATACAAACATGGATGATTAAGTGTTTCTAGTGTCCCACATTTAAAAAGTCCTAATGAATCTTTGGTGGATATGTGCATACACAATCTGCTAAAACAGCAGTATTTTTTGTTTTGTTTGTTTTCAGATGGGCGCCCACTCTATGTTCTGAGACTGGGCCAGATGGATACCAAAGGTCTGGTCCGAGCTCTTGGGGAAGAAGCTTTGCTCCGTTATGTAAGTGCATGAGAAGATGTCGGCTTTGATAGCGGAGGCATGGTAGCTTCCATGTTGGTGCTCTGGTTTGTACTAGAATGATGATCACAAATGATTTTGCTCTCTGGCTTGTGTTTGGTTTGAACAATAGCAGAGTAGCCAGCTTCACTTCAAACTGCAGATGGGAAAAGTTAATTTTTTAAAATGTTCCCTGTGTGTGGTTGGGAGTGGGGAGATCTTTGCAATTACACAGACAAACCCAAAGGCAGAGGAACAGTACTAGGCCAGCCGCACACTGCTTCACTTGTTTTCTGTTTTATTTGACAGTCAGCACGTTAAAAAAATGTGATTCTCTACTTGCAGTCTGAAGTACTACCTGTCCCCTCGAATACCATGGGCATTTCGACAGTATGCTAGATGAGGCTGAACCTTAGAGGGGTTGTGTTGAATGTCTGCAGCTTTATGCAGCATTGAGAATATGGATCCGCAAGTGTTCTGCTTACAAAAGATTTCCAGTCTGCCCCTGTAATAATGATAATTATAACACCAATAGCATCAACAGTCGTAGTCATAGCAGTAGTAATGCCATCGGGGAAAAACAGTTGGTATATGTTCTTTGTAGCCTCCTTGCCACCAGTTTATGTGGAGAATGTGGTGAGTTGTATATGTGATATAATACACTGAAAGCTGGGGTTCCGTAGTACAAAACAGATGGAATTCGCTCTTGCTATTTCAGCCTTTTGGTGGGGAGGACTCCCAATTATGTTTGTACAGAGTTGGAGGTAAGTTAGTTGATACTGCTCAAAGATTATTACAAGACAGCTTCTCGAAATTTCACTGTGCCCAAATGTCAAACACAACGGCAAAGGTGGTTGGATAGAAATAAAAGCAGAAAAATCTTAAATGACGATATGCCACTTAGTCATGTATGTATCCCTGTGAGTACTTCTCATGTTATGATCATTTGAAATATAAAATTAATGCAACAATCTTAGTAATTTGAAATTTACAAGAGAGATTAATAGTGCAATGCTATAGAGGCCAGTCCCACCAATTTGAGGTAAATGAGTATAGGATTAGAGTCAAGGGTAAGATTTTTAGATAAACGATAAAGACATGTTTGACTAGGGTCTGAAAGTCAGTATATTGGCAAAATATGTTCATGATTTTTATATTTCTTTTCTCACGTGACTAGCACTACTTTTACTTTAAAAGTAGAGGAGAGGTGGTAGAAGAAAAACCAAATATCAGCCATAGTCCTAGAAATGCTGGATAGCTCAGTGGTTTAGACATCTGGCTGTGGAGCCAGAGAAGGGAGTTTGATTCCCGACTGTGCCTCCTTGACAGATGCTGGACTTGATGTCCTATAGAGTCCCTTCCAGCTCTGCAGCTCTAAGAGGAGGAGAAGGAGGATTCTGTAGCAGCCTCTAGACAGACATCTCTTTTTGTTTATGCTTTATGTAGGTTCTGTCTATAAATGAAGAAGGACTGAGAAGGTGTGAAGAAAATACAAAAGTGTTTGGAAGACCTATAAGGTAAAGGAGAATAGTCAATATTTTATCACACTGTCACAAACCATGTAGAGATATTCCATGATAATCTAAATAATATTTCTTTGCCTCATCCTGAGATTATGAGTGTTAGGTTAATCTAGGAGGCATACTAGTGAAATTGAGAATCCATATAGGCCTGGTATTCCATGCATTATATATCCCCTAGCACTAGAAAACAGAATCCATGAATAGAAATCTTTTTATTGTCAAATACCTTGGGGGGGAAGGAGGGTCCGTGGCAAGACCTGAGGGCATGCAGTGCAATTATTTTGTTTTGCAGTTCAGCTGATCTGGACTTGGTCAGTCTGGGAGGTTTATTTTGGGAAATCCCATGCCTTGAGTTCATAGTGGAACAAAGGTAGAATGTGAACATATTAGCTGCATAACATTAAGGGAATGCCTAGCATTTTTATTAGCAAACCCCTCATATTCTGCAAAAATTCAAAATTCAAAGTGTGAAATGGAACAACATCCACTCCACAAAGCCCAGCAAATGTTTAGAGTGAATTGTGGAAGTGAATTGTTCTTTCTGTTTCTAAGATAGAAGTCACCTTAAGTAGAAAAATCTTAAGTAGCACTGAAATCTTAGGCAGCTGAGACAGTTCATAATGATGCACTACCAAAAACCCTTCTAGGCTATCTCACTTCTGTTTACTTCTGTGGACTGCCTCATGAAACAGATCAATCTAAGTTGAAGAGTTCTTGAAAACGTGGAAGCTCACTTTTTACTCCATGACATTTTGTTGGTCCTTATCATTTGTATTTTTAATTAGTTACATTTCCATCCTTGCCAAGAGTATTCTGGCAATGCTTCTTGTCCTTTTCCTTGGTGTAGCCTTTCAGACCCTGGCTGTTAGGCAGCAGTGTCTGCCAAGGTGCTGTGAGTTAAGAGAGTGAGGCTGGGCAGCTGCCCCATGGAGGCATGTTTACTGTAATAAGCTCTGAATTAACTCACAGTTGCCATATATGCACTTCAAAGCAGAAGGCAAGACAATGACTCTGTAGGCAAGCCATGAGAATTGGGTATGTCCAAGCTCAAAACATTTCAGCTGCACCTATATTGAATGCCAGTTAAGGCATTCGTAGGCCAGAGGAAGAACTTACTAGGCTCCCTGGGGCCTAAGCGCAAGGCGTTTTCCTTGCCTCATATCCATGACAAGAATTGTTCACCAGCCCTAAAATACAGTTGCATGGAGGGAAAGAGGGGGGCGTAGGTGACCCTGGAGGTGAGGAATGGCCACATTCTGAGCAACCAGAAGCTTTGAAGGTTCTGCAGTTTAAGCAAGGAATGATGGCTAGCATAAAATAGCCTCGTAGTTGGCTGTGATAACAGAATTCTGCATACATAAGATCAGGGTGGGGACAGGGGCTGGAAGTTACATTTTTAATAAAAATGTTAAGTCCATTGCTTTTTTTTTTCCTCGGGGGGCAAAACAGTGCCTGGACCTGTTTAGTGGACCTCGAGGGCTTGAATATGCGGCACTTGTGGAGACCGGGCGTCAAGGCCTTGCTGAGGATCATTGAGGTGGTGGAAGCAAATTATCCGGAAACCCTGGGGCGTCTTCTCATTCTGCGAGCTCCCAGGGTATTTCCTGTCCTTTGGACCTTGGTAAGCTGCTCTACGTTTGTCTCTCCCAAGAGCCAACATGTTCTTTGAAGTAGCCAAGACAACATATGCAAGCTTGTTTTCTAAAGGGTTCTTGAAAGAAGAAATCTGTCTAGGCCAGTGGATCTGTGAAGTGCCGCTGCCCTTCCTCTGATTTTTTTTAAAATTGCTCAAAAAACTTTTTTTACCCTGAAGGAGGTGTGGGAGTCGGTTTTTGCCATGTTTGGGGGCTCCTGGTACCACACACACACACCAAAATGTTGTAATTTTTAAAAAGTGGGACAGTAGAGACCACTCGGGGTGTTTTCAATCTATAAATATAAAACTATAAATAAATTTAAAAGAAAAATATTGTGGGGGCATGGAAATGGGGTGGCCCTCCAAGGTCCAGTGGGGCCCTTCAGCCTTTGTCAGCTGTTCACCCTGATCAAGACGGTAACAAATAGGTGGCCTGGTGGACTAATGGATGTCATGTTCACTGTTTGTATTGACAAAAGCAAAAAATGCAGACATTTCATGACCTGGGAACTTTACAAACTCTGAACTTTATTTGCAGGTCAGTCCATTTATTGATGACAACACTCGAAAGAAATTCCTAATTTATGCTGGCAATGATTATCAAGGTCCTGGTGGGCTGCTGGATTATATCGACAAAGAAATTATTCCAGATTTCCTTGGAGGAGAATGCATGGTACATTAAAGTATTGTAAAGTATTGTAAAGCAGTAAAGTATTGTAGGACTGTTCTGTGTGTATTATAACAAAGATGAAACATCATACTGATACACGTAATGTTCTTAAACTCTCTTAATTCAGTATATATTCACTATGATCTGATATGAATAGACTGCAATTTCTAGGCCTTTAATTGATCATAAGAAATGCCAGAGGTTTTTAAACTAAAACACAGCAGTGCTGTTTTGCATTGCTGTTTTAATTTACATATACTGTACAACTAAAATCATACATTATCTGTTGACTACTAGAAATCATTTTTACTGTAGTGGCTCTACAAATGAACAGGGAAAGCTCCGGTCTCTGTCTGGCCTCAGCCATCAGAGTAACTTGAACTAGAGCAAACTATTCTCTTTCAAATACGGCCATTCCTCATTTAGTCTGGGAGTAATAAGAGTGGTCGTATAAGGCTGTTAAAAAAAATCAGGCAAACCTAGAAGGCAAAGGTCTTCAAAACTCTGAAGCACTATGTAATTACAAATTATGAGTGCCCATGTGGTCTTCATTCTATGAAGGAGTAAGTACTGACGTTCTGTATCAAACCAGCTCAGATTTGCTGTTCAGCAACAATTTAATTTGTGCTTATTCATTGAAATCAAAGAGCTCTTCACAGTGAAAAGAGTCAGAATGATTGTCTTATATTTGAGCAGAGATTGAATGCTGATTTCTGTGCCTCCCCCCCCCCCAATACATTTCTACAGTGTGAAGTTCCAGAGGGTGGGCTGGTTCCCAAATCTTTGTATCGAACAGCAGAAGAACTGGAAAATGAAGACATAAAGCTCTGGACGGAAACCATCTACCAGTCTGCGAGTGTCTTCAAAGGAGCTCCCCATGAGGTATGTTTTCTTGTTCTCTTTCTCGTATACAGTTGCCTACAATGGAAAGACAAACCGGCCCTTTTGCAGAAGCTTCATAGTCTTTGAGTTGATTTAAGTGACGCTTCACCTCACTTGCTCTTGAAAATAATTGCTTCTGTGAACTGGGAATTTCAGCAAGATTGAAATTTTGAGTCAGGAAGAAAATTGCTGCCAATTTCCTCCACAAGGGGAAAGAGCTCTGCTCTTATGCGGTGCTCCTGTTTTGCTTCTCATGCAAATTTTAGTCAAATTTCAAGCAAATTTCTAAAAACCATAACTAAAGAAGATATCGCAAATGGTAATGATGCCAAGACCCATGTACTTGAGCACTGCACACAAGATCATTTTCTCCTGTACAGAGAAGAGAAATGATCACATCTTTTTTTTCCTATGCAGCGAATTTTGAATAATGTTGACCAAGTTGGCATATTTTTAAAAATCTTCTTAAAGTAGGTAATAATTAATGAAATATCCATGTTGTTGACTCACAAAATAGTTTTCCAATACTATTATAACCCACTTATCCCCAAAGGAGCAAGAGAAGTCTCTTGATCTATGTAAGACATATGTCTGTTTGAGCCCCTTTGACCCTTATCAGGTCAGTTGGTTTCCCGTCTTCCATTCTCTGTTCCAGAGAAATGAGAATGAAGGAGTTTGTGACAGAACAGGTTCTATTAAACCAGACGAGGACTTATGAACAACAGCATTGAACTGTCCCAAACTAGTTCACTTCATTGTTTGGTTACACAGTTTTGAGTCCTTCCCTTCTGGGTGTTCACCCCCAGTAACTAGTCCTGGGTTTGCTGGTGGAATTCTTTGGTCAGGCTACACAAGGTGTGGTGCACGAAGTACTGCTTATAAACCCACACTAGGAACAAACCTGCTAATCCCTGTCTCCTGCTCCCCTCTGGGTTACTGATGGTTGTGCCTGACGAGTTCACGTCACCTTCCACCAGGGTCTATCTGTGGATGCTGTCAGTTCCCTGAGAGATCCCTCCTGGGCTTGGCGGTGTCTCTCTCTCCTTTCCCGCTCACCCCAGTAAGAAGGCTTTTGGCGTTTTCTCCTTCCTCTTTCCTGTGCTGCCTCTAAGCCCTCTTTTAGAGTCTCCGTTCCCCATAGGTCCTTTTTTCTCCTTCAGGGCTCGTTTTCCTTTTCATGGGCTTTCTTCCTTTCCCAGACTTTCTGATTCCCCCAGGGAGTCATATGCCAACACAGGCTCTCCCAGATCCACCAGGGAGTTTGTGGTATGAAACTCTTCAGGTCCAGGAAAAGAGGAGATGCCCCCCTGACAGGGGGCCTCCGTGCCTCTGTCTCTACAGTCTGTTGTCTCCCTGCCCCGTGCTTCTGAGTTTTGAAGCAGCAGATTTTATTCTGCAGTTCAGATTTTTTTTTAAGGTAAAATGAATAATCAGATTGTGCAATAACAATTTGGCTATATGTGCTGTCTAAAATGTGATGCCATTCACAAATATCGTTTTGTCAGATGGAAAAGCAATTAATATTCTTCTCTAGTTTAGCAAGTCACTCTTAGAAGTGACGAACAAATGCAGACACAGAGGATGGATACTCAGAGGAGTCATGTATGGGAATTCTGATGGGAGTGCCACAGTGTGTATCCTCTCATCAGACAGTTTCTGCCTTGGCTGAGCTTTGAATACAGTCTTTTTTTCCCTTTCTCTAGATTTTTATCCAGATTGTGGAAGCTTCCTCCGTGATCACTTGGGATTTTGATGTTTGTAAAGGTGACATTGTTTTCAACATTTATCACTCCAAAAGAGCACCACAACCTCCGAAAAAGGACTCTTTAGGGGCCCACAGTATTACCTCTCCTGGTGGCAATAATGTACAGCTGATAGACAAAGCCTGGCAGCTGGGGCGAGACTACAGTATGGTGGAGTCTCCACTTATCTGTAAGGAAGGAGAGAGTGTGCAGGTGAGAACAAAACTCTGAGCACAATCTGTACTCTTGATTTGTGACAAAATGCTACTTAGAGGCCATCTGAAAATAAGGCATTCCAAGCAGTAACGAGTCCAGTCGTACAGTATTTTCCAGTGGCTTCTCAGTAACGGCAATCAAAGGTAACAGGTGAAATGAGATCTGGAAAAACATTTAAGCTACAACAAAAACATTGTAATAACATGGAATCTATAAAGACTGATGGTTTGTCTCATTTGAAGTCTACATCAGTCAGCTGATGGACACTAGCCAGCAGAGCACCCAAATCTAGAGCATGTCTTATTAATGCTGTTATTGCGACTGGAAATTATCTTAGAACAGTCCTTCTCAAACAGCTTTGCTTCTGGTCCCCCCCCCCCCCCCCCCGTAAACGTCTTTGTCCTCTGCCTCCACCCTAAATCGTATGCAAACCATCTGATTCACAGCAAGACATTCAGAGATCCTTGTATGTGTATTGGCCTCCTATAAGGATATGTTCTCTGGGAGGTATGTCCAACTCAGCAAGGTACCATCAATTGTTCCTCAAAAACCATAGGAAGAAACCAATAAAACAAAGCTTAATTTTATTCTGGGGAATGATTTGCGGTAGGTTACTCTGACAGATAAACCACGAGCACCACAAAACTGAATGATGAGGAACCTCTCCTAGGGAAGACATTTTATCCATCTGCATCTTGGCATGAGACGGGAGGAAGACTGTATCAGGATCTGTCCTTGAAGTGGTGTACCCCTCTTCTAAGAGTTAGTGCACCTGAATATCACTCCCTTTCAGAATCTCTCTCTTAAGGGCCTCTGTACATCTTAAAAGTGTTATGTGAAAAACAGTATAGCAGTAGGCAATTCACATGCCTTGTCCAAAGCTGTGTTCAGGTGTTCGTTGCTCTGCATGAGTAGAGGAAGCTGGTGAATATGTTCTGTCACTCTTCCGCTCCTGTTCTGCTTGTGTTGCCAGGGAAGATCCAGAATGGAGCTGTCATAGGAATAGGATTCGATGCATTCAAAAGTTCTGATAACATGGAGAGTTTGACATGTAAAGAGAGGAGCTGAAGCATGCATTGCGAGCTTCTGTTACTCATACAGAGTAACACATATGTGAATGTCTATGCATAATCCCAAGAAAACTGTCTTTCTTTGGTTTGGGGGGGGGGGGGAAGGAAGAAAGCTAATGAGATTTGAGGATGAGGGACGTGGAAGTCCAGCTCCCCAGAAGTTCTAGGATTCCTAGATTCCTAAGTGGGAGTTTCTTTATCAAGGAACCCTGAAGAAACCCACTGGGTCATTTCTTGCTCTTGCTTCCAGGGGTCCCATGTGACTCGATGGCCTGGCTTCTACATTCTCCAGTGGAAGTTCCACAGTATGCCTGCCTGTGCCACAACCAGCTTGCCTCGTGTGGATGATGTCTTGGCATCTCTACAGGTCTCATCCCATAAATGCAAAGTGATGTACTACACAGAAGTCATTGGGTCAGAAGATTTCAGGTATGATCACATACAAGCACCATCTTTAAGTAAACCAGTGAAGGCACAAAGTCTCCTAAAAGAACATTGATACATGTTGCATGGTTGCCTATGGGGAAAAGCAAAACTATTGAGGACTTTATCAGAACTTTCAAGATCCAACAGTCAGGCTTCTTTCAGTGATCAAAGATGGAAGTCTGTGATGAGATAACATGTTTTGATGCACTGTGTTCTTTTCATGTGGTGACCCTAGGTGAAAGCAGTCTGAATTTAAAGGTATTTGTTTTGTTTTATAGAAGATAAGGTATAATAATTTTAAAATTAAAATTACTGTTTTATATGTACGTTGATTGAAAAGTATTCATTTTCATAGAATGAATGATCTCAAAACTTTTGCATTAAAAAAAATTATCATTTGGATCAATTAATGCTCAGCAAACATAGCAAGTATTGGAGTAGAAGGGGGCACAAAAGGAGCAAAAGGCCTTGTGAGTTGCTTTTCAGATCACTGAGAAAGGAGAATAGATCAAAAGAGACCAGAATTGACTGTGTAGCTTCTGTAGTTCCATTCTGTGGTTATAAAAAGTCTTGGTGAGGCCACCTGCTCCATTTGGCCAGTTTAAATACCAGCTTCATGGTCCCAATATTTTTCCCAGCCTTGTGGCTACAAGGCCTGCACAGATTGTCATGAAATCAAATCCTATATTGAATATCAATTTGGAATACTGTTTTTTTAACCAGACTACCTGAAAATTTGTTTGCACCTAATTAAGGATGATTAAATATTGCTCTGCCCTATTGATTTCAAGAAGGATGAAAAATAAATAAGCCTGAGGAATGCAAAACTGTCACTCTAGCTGCAATCTATTTGACAGATTCAGTACTAAAATAAAAACTACTTGGCTTGACAACGTTGTATTAAAGAGGACTTCCAGCCTGCATGGCTGAAGACATTCCACTTGCACTGTGGTGTTCAGGATAATCAGGTTTGAAACACATCACTCTCCTCAGATTAATTTCAGTCCTTGATCATAAGTGGCCATGTCACATGGGAACATTTTTTAGTACATGGCATCAAGAAGAAACTTCTTTAAAGTGACTGAGATTAAAAGTTTATTTGCATTTTTGCTCATCAAGCAATTAAAAAAACATTTTAATTCATTTCATTAGTCACAGGCTAAACTCATGTTTAAAGTGAGAAAAAGAACTCCTTTATGGAAAGCCTTGCCAGTAGGGCTACATTGTGTGTGCATTATGTGCCATCAAGTTAGAACTGACTTATAGTGACCCTAAAAGGGTTTTCAAGATAAGTGAAATGTTTAAGAAGTGGTTTTACCAGTTCTTCTCCCCCAGTGAGTTTCCATGGCTGAGCAGAGATTCGAACCCTGGTTTCCAAAGTCTAAGATTCTATCCACTACACCACACTGGATATTGGGGAGCCAGTAGTAACCCTAAAAACCATGGAAACTCATTGGGGGAGTAGAACTGGTGAAACCACTCCTTAAATATCTTGCTTGCCTTGAAAGCCCTACTAGTGTCACCATAAGTCAGTTCCAACCTGATGGCACATAACTAACAAAACTGGTTAATACTTTTTTGGTTGTATTTGATGCTTTCTATTTATCATTTGTATTCCTTGATAGAAACTGCCTCAAGGGGATGCTTACCCTAAAAGTCAAATAATAGCGATTTTGAATACTGATTGTGATCATTCATTCAGGTTTCTTAGTTTAATTGATTGTGCCAGCTATGCTGTGGAAGGAGCTGCTGTCAAGCCACTAACATGCATGCTTGTTGATCCATGATATAGAAGTCAAAATCAGCAAATCCTTTCAGCAGCCCAACATGCTAAAATGTCTTATGCTTCTTTTGGCAGGGGTTCTATGAGCAGCCTTGAATCAAGTCACAGTGGATTTTCTCAGCTGAGTGCTGCTACAACCTCTTCCGGCCAGTCTCAATCCAGCTCCATGATTTCCAGGTAGTGCCACTGCCAGCCAAAAGCCAGTTGATGAGATGGCCGGACCCTCGTCTATGGCAGTGAACTGCAGTACAGCATAATCACCAGTGACAGTTGCAAAAATACCAATCCCATGAAAGTGGAAGGCCTTTTTATAGATAGTAAAGTAGCTGTGTGCATCTAAGTATGCTGGTTTTGTTTTGAATTAGAGCTGAAACAGTGTGTCTAATCTTAACTCAGTAGCCATAGATTTTCTTTTAAATATATATATAAAAGATGCTTGCACAAATCCTAACTTGGAACTGCAAGGGCTGTTTTGCAAAGAAATAAGTAATCAATGTGCCACTGGTTGCAAATTTATTTTAAATAATTAATACCTTATCAAAATGTTCTGTAGTGCATTGAGAACTTACCCTAAAGTTTTTTGCCAGTGAGGCCCTCGCAAAAGTTCTCTGTTTTTGCTACTATGAGCTTCTTCCTGTTTTACTCCCAGCATTAAGGCCTGGAAGGGAGCAGTGGCTGAATTTTTGACATTTCATGAAGTGCCAGCTGGTGACTGGCTGAACGGTATCATTTTCTCTCACTTTGTCGTAGATGACAAAGGAAGCAGAACTGCTGTCAGACTCAGGCAGCCATTTTGATATGAATACATTCTACAATCACAGCGTTAAGGGCATATATACTCCAGCTTTGGGCACTGAAAGGTTTTAAGCCAGAATTCTGCTTCTGAGCACTCAAGGTGAGAAGGAAGAAAGAGGGCAGAGCAGACTTTTCCTCAGTTCAGCCCAAAGGCTGCCCCCCTTTTGGGTCCTCAGGTTCATTCCTTTTGGAGTTGTGTTTATCCACATTGCCTGGCATCTTTTCTCCCTTAACAAAGACTTACTGAATGGTGACCTCCTTCCTGCCAGTAGCTTATAAGAGGAGCGGGGGGGGGGGGGGCTGCAGCAGTTCTTCCTTTTCTGGTCACTTTCTAGTTCTTTTATCTGTCCCATGAAGGCAAAGAGAAACCTCATAGGTCACGGCACGGTGGGGAGTGCACGCAGCCTCTAAACGAAACCGTCTGCGATGACAAGTGTGATGGCCACTAACCCTTCCCGATCCAATTTTTTTATATAAAGGAGGCTTTAACTGCGATGCTCAGTGGTTTAGTAAGCTGCAACAGTCACTTCGTTAATATTCTGAAAGGTGTCCGCTTGAAATTTAGCCATGAATTTTGGAAAGCTCAAGGCCAAAAATGTGCTGTGTCGCTTCAGACCTTCTTAGCTACTAACACTGCAATCCATTCCTGAAGTGGGCAGTATTTGCTAAAGTAACCCCTACTTCCTGGGCCCCACTCCTGAAACCAGAGAGACATTTTAGATCCTGGGCCCTCCCTTAGAAAAACAGGTCCTCACCTAGTAAAGACTCTTTGCATGCATGGTTTGTGGAACTCAGTGAGTGGGCTTCCCTGTAGAAAAGGAAATGATTAATGTAAACTTCTTAATGAGAAGAAAAGAGAATTTGCTAAAGATCAGATTGTAAAATGCCTACACTTATTTAAAGGATAAAATGCTGATCAAGGTAGTGTCATTAGAATTAGGCAGAAGCGTGGTCACACTACAGGCTAACCGAGAATACAGATTTGTTTCCTATTTACCTGCACATGCTACAGTTGCTTTCCTAACTGCTGTCTGTGACAGCTGTTTATCCAGTAAGATAGCAAGAGATCAATCTTCAGTAACAGTTTTAATTATTGGTATGTAGTCGTGAACATTGGTTCCTGCTTTAGAGGCATACAGTGTGATGCCAAGCTCTCTCATACATAGGTCAAGGCTCTGGTGCCCTCTTTTTCCCCATTTGCAAGGGCTCTGTCTTGAAAGATG
Source organism: Intellagama lesueurii (assembly GCA_037013535.1). Classification (NCBI taxonomy): domain Eukaryota; kingdom Metazoa; phylum Chordata; class Lepidosauria; order Squamata; family Agamidae; genus Intellagama; species Intellagama lesueurii. The sequence continues at coordinate 184,686,056 of JBAJHW010000002.1, forward strand.
GTCCCCTCTTTTTCTCTCTCTTTCTCTCTCAGATGGCGATTTTGCTGACAGCTGTAAAGAAACCGCTTCAGTCAACAGTCCACATCAGCCTAGAGATGTCTGGCTGTGTAGAACCTCTTTTTTTTGGCATTGCAGTCACTTCTGCTGTCTGAAGACCTCTTAAGTTTGCTCTGAAGTGTCCCTTGGGGATGCTTTTTCTCTAGACGTCTAGTGCGTCTTTCAGAGCTCAAAGCACAAACACTTGAGGGTGTCCATACATCACAAAAAGCAAGAGACTTTTTAGCGGAGTGCCATGGCAACTGTGACCCAACTAACCTTATGTTCTTCTCCTTAGCTATGATCTGAACTGTTGTTTGTACTCCACTCTTTCCTGCTAGAGCTGCTAATTCTACTGGTCCTTCTTCCTCTGAACTCAATTTAGCAGCCTAGTCTCTCCTCCTTTGTGTTCATGAACTTCATATCACTCTCTGTAAATGTTTTGTAAGCATATTACCTCAATCCTGGTAATAAGATAACAGTCTTTAAAAGATTTTTTTTATTTGTATCAATAATAAATGTGAACTCTTTGGGGGGGAAAAATGGCCTGAGCTTTTTTTTTTCCCTTTGTCTTGCTTTCGAAGATATGCTTTCCAAACAAGTGCTGAAGAAGAAACAGTGTAAAGATTGTGCTGACCAAAAGGGACTATTATGCTTTCGATGCCCAATGTGGCATAGATTTAGAAGTCTGCCTCCCCTCCCCTCTTTTCACAAGGCTTAAGGCAAGCAATACAGCTAGTCTGCAGAAGACTCTGTCTAAGGTTCCAGCCAGACTGAGGATTCTGGAAAGGTCTGGTGCACTGATATAGTACATTGTACCTCATGTTGTCTTTGTGTCAGTTGCAAGCCCTATCTGTGCTGTTGGGTTCATTGGATGACGTGTTGCCAAGCGTTGTGAAGCATGGTAAGACATCACTCTTTCCTTACTCTCTTTCTGGGTGCTGTTTCCCTTGAGGTCCCTGATGTAGCATATCCAGACAAACAGATGCTGCTGGGTGAGAACAACCTAAGAGTTACTCTTTAATTTAAGACCACCTTAATAAAGAAATACAGATGAGCAAGGAGCAGATTCTTTGTGTATAAGAATCACATAAAGATGGGGCCTTTGAGGAGAAAGCACAATGACGTTCAGCCACAGGTTGGATTCAGATGTTGAGAGGATTAAAGAGGGGAGCCCCATAGAATAGTAGATTACGTACAGGAACAGCTAGTTTTATCTGCAAGCAATCTCACTATCTTAAGAGCAACACACACTTCTTCCATTTTTAAAAAGAGGCATATCTGGTTCCCTGGCATATAAATCATTGTATGTGCATGTTTGACAGAGTTCTAGTGAAAGAAAATGCCTATCCTGAGTGAGCATCTGCACACTGGCAAATGTATAATGCCTGTTTACCAGCTGTATCTCTACGGTGTACAGAGGACGCTTGCCAAGAAGCAGTTCCTATCAGACACAAAGGCCAGAATTGTCTTTATTCATGCAGTTTGTATAAGGGCGATGGGGTAAGTTTTTCCTCCCCTCCAGCAGGCTCTGTGTCATGTGCCCAGTATTGCAGTGATTACAGTATTGTGCACAACCAGTTCTGCATTGAAGCATCCAAAGAGCAGCCAAACGGGGGTGAAGATGGCTGCCCAACTGCATTTAACGCTGTTTCACCAACTGGATGTTAGCCAAAGGGACTTTATTCTGAGTAAATATGAATTGTGTTGCATTGTTAGGTTTCCTAAGAACAGAACAAGAATTTTGACCCAAGGAAGAGCATTCCTTTTTGCTAAATACAAAACTAAAGGTTCTCGCTTATGTGCTATACTCTTCAGAGAAGAAGCCATTTTTATAGTCTCTTTTAGGATGAACAACGAATATTGTGTCACTATCAGGTTGATTTCACTGTGAGATTTTTGTGGGTTACAATCCACACCTGTGAATTTCCTATGCTCCAGCAATTTTGTCTAGTTAGGTTTTTTAAAAAATACACATACACAAGCAGATAATGAGCAACAAAGAGATGTAGAAACAATGCCAGCTTGGGTAGAGGGGAGAAATGAACAAATTTTACTGGCAACAGTTTCCCAGAATACATTTTTGAACATACAGATTGGTACTTTGTGGACCAGACATGCATGTGCTGGTATATTATGCTGCTATAGCAACAGTTGCTGTGTTATCTTCCAGTGCTTTGATTGCTCACAGATTATCACAGGCTCCAATGAAATAGCTTGCCCAACGTGCCTTGTCATTTCTCCTGTAGCACCACCTGCTGGTTACATGTGAACTGGACAGATCTTGGCGCTCTGTCTAGGACAGTGCTTTGACTGGAAATGTTCCCCCCAGTGTACCAAGAGCAGTACAGTTGACAGCTTGAGAAGCATGGTAGGGGAAGATTCAACTGAAAAGTTACATACTTTTTTGTTGTTTTTAAATTTTTTTACACATTTTAGCAAAATTATAAACCTGTAAGTCTAAGTACCTATGGTGTATTGGATAGAGTGATGGACTAGGATTCAAGAGATCTGTGTTCAAAACCCCACTCAGCTGTCAAAACTCACTGGGAGTGACAATGGTAGAACTACTCCCTAAACAGATCACATGTTTTGAAATCCCTATTAAGGTTATTAGAAGTTGAATACAATTGGTGACACATAACAACACACCTAACGTTACCATAAGTGTCATTTCAGTCTTATCTAGACTTGCAATAGCGATTTCTAAGAAGAAGAAAGATTATACAGCCCCCAGACTTGGCTGAAAAGCTCGTTTGAAAGCTGCGAGCAAATAATGAATGCTTTGTGCACACATCTAAAACACGTGACTGTCTCACCTGATGGAAGCAGCTGTGTGTACACATCACAAAGAAACTTTGCTGCTGAAATCCACTGGCTGCACATGCAGCAGGCGCCATGCGTTGCGTCACAAAACATGATATGTCCGTGCTCATGATATTTTCCTCATCCTGCACAATGGGCTGTATCAACTTTGGTATACCAATGTTAGCCTTCTGAAAACATTCCTTGCTAGCTTTTTGCAGACTGGCAGCTGTTTCATGGACAAACCACTACTGTGGCACATGGGGAGAAAAACTGCCAAAGCACTGTCCCAGAGTGCCAAGACCTGCAGGCCGCGTGATACCCACCTCTCTTACAGAGTTAAACATGTGAGAATTATGTAAGCCCCCATGCAGAGTGACCTAGTAAGAGGGGGGGGGGGAACAGGAGGTGATAAATTGTAATTTTTAGAAATTTCATAAGTTGGCATTTAGCACATTTCATTTTTTCCCTGCTTAGTGTTACTTGTTCACAATTCCTTCCTTAGGGTGGGCTTGCCTCCTGGAGTCCCCAGGGTTCTGGCAAGAAACTGGAGCTGTAGCAAACACCACCCTGATGTAGGTTACTCAGACAGGACTGGTTGGGTTTTGACTCCCCCTCTCCTTTGAAATGAAATCATGATTGCCCATTAGGAAGGCCCATGCTTTATAGATGTCAGCTAGCAACAAGGGTAGGATTGCCAATACTGAAAAAGGTAGTTTCATTTTCAAAACCAAATTGTTATTACAAAATCTGCAGTTTAAAAATGAAGTAAAGGCCACCTTGCATTGGCTCAATTCCACCATCTCCAGGGAACCCTAAGTGAAGATAGATGTCTTAAAGGACATACCTAGGGATCAGTAGTGACTGATGTGCAATTTCATAAATCATGCTTGTTTGGTCTTCTGGGACTATGGCCAGAAGGAGATGGGGGAGCAAGGAGGTCACACATGGTCCTGTATAAGCCGTTAGGAAGCATCTGAATATTGACTAAGGGTGTACAGAAGCATCCAACCCATTCTCCATCTACAGATCGGCATCAACCTGCCCTATGGCCTTTAGGAGACATTCTGCCCCACTTTGGGCTAGTGCACTCCCTTATTTACTCTGGCACTGCAGCAAAGAAGAGTCATGGAGTTTTGGTTTTGGTTTCCACCAGACAGCTGAAAATGGAAGTATAGAGCTTCCTGCTTCTTCTCTGCAGCTGTACCTAAGAAGGGAGGTGAAGGGGAATTTACAAGCCAGAGGTTAATTCATATACCACAATTCATAGTTTAACAGTGAGCCTCAGCCCAGCCTCTATGTCTTTCCTTTCACAGAAGCAATCCTGTCAGCAGAGAGTAAGGTAATGAAGCTCTTAATTAAGAAATAGGGGTTTCACTTCTGCCAGAAGCTTTGAGATTTCTAGTGAAATGAACCAGTGATAATCTAACCTGTTCATTGGCTGAAATCCTGTTACACAGCTCCACATGCATAAGGGGCATGAATTGCCACTAAGAGCTGGCCAGATAGCTCGCTGGTTTAGGTATCTGGGTGTGGTGCCAGAGGCTGGGAGTTCAATTCCCCACAGTGCCTTCTGGGAGAAGAGCCAGCCTGTGTGGCCTTGGGCAAGCTGAACAGTCCAGGGTGTCACCAGGAGAAGAGGATGGTAAACCACTTCTGAGTATTCTTTACCTGGAAAACCCTGAAAGGGTCACCATAAGTGAAACCTGACTTGATGGCACATGATTATTATTATTAATGGTGATTTTTGGGTGTATGTGACTAGTACGTAATGTGACAATGTCGTGTACACCCCAAAAACATCAAAGAAAGCCTTTAATCAGTGGCAATTTGTTGCTGCTAATGACATACATGTTGCTGCACAGCAGGATTTCATCCAATGTATCAGTATGCTTTTTAGCTGTGCAGAGTCAGATATGGCCACTAGATGATGCTACTAATCTTTTAAAAACTTATTGCTACTCCAGGGAAAGAAGTTGGGAGTCAAGAAGGGGGAGAGATAAAATAAGCTGTGACGTATATGAATAAAACATGGCATTTTGTTATGACTTCAGCCTTGCTAGGTAGTGGAAGACAGTAAGGTCATATGGAAATATTGGAAGTTTGTAACTGAATACTTCTTTGTTGTCTCTGTGATTTGGACACATGGGTTCAAATAAATTTATTGTCATTGTAAGTCTATACATAGTATACACATACAACGAAATTCACACAGACACCCAGAGACCAGACCCACATGCACACACATAAAAAATCCCCAAACCCTCCCCACCCACTAAAAATCCCCCCCTAAAAATACAAACATCTACACCGCAGGCTAAGTAACACTGTCCAACTATTCACTACTGGTGGTCTTTAAGTTCATTATTAAGTGCAATTATAACTCTGGGATAAAAACTATTCAGAAAACGTGTGGTCCGAGTCTTAATTGTTCTGTATCTTCTGCCAGACGGCAACAGTTCAAAGAAGTTGTAAGCAGGATGGGAAAAGTCTCTAAGGATGTTGTGTGACTTCCTCAGACAGCGGAATGTGAAGATGTCATCCAGGGTTGATAGCTTGCAGAGAAGATCCTTGGAACCTTCAGGATTTATGGGTACATTTTTAAGGTATAGATTTTAGTAGAGCAAGAAAAATTTCTACCACATTCTCATGTTTAACCATTAATAGAACAAACACACAGACGTGCGCACACATGGTTCTACTGTAGGGATGTGCACTGGGCTCAGACAAATAAGAAATTCTAAGTCTGATTAGGACCAATGTGTATGAGATCCAGGTTAAAGTAGGCTGGCCAGGTTTGGTTCTAGAGTGAAGAGAAGCAAATTCAGAAATCAGTTTGTCTCCAGAGCACAAATCAACTTGGATGGGACACAAATAGCTTCCTTCTTTTTCTTGAATAAAACAAACTTTAAAGGCAACTAGCACATGAGGCTGGCTGCTTGAAGCTTAGCTGTCTTACAGGGTTATGCCCACCTTTAAGGTCTATCATGTGTCCAGACATCCATGAAAAAGCATGAAAGTTATCTCTGTCTAAGTTTTCCAGTTAAAATCAATGGGATCTGGGGCACAGTTTGTGTTTGTATACCACCCATTAGTTCAATGCACTATTCTGGGCCATTTACAACATAACACAAAGCAATAAAATTATGAATAAACAATCAGAGACATAAAGTGTATTATCTTGGTAATAGGTGGGACGTGAGGCATGAAATCAGGCAAGGTCGCTATGGAGGGGCTTGGTAAAAAGTAATGTTTTGAGATACCTTCTAAATGTTAGGAAGGAAGGAGCAGGCGCAGCTCCACTGGATCACTAGATCACTCCAAACTGAATGAGGATACCTTTCAAAGTCTTGAATTGGATTCCAGCTCAAAGCAAGGGTCTCATGCACAGTCCTAATCTATTACTATGAGTTTGGTTATGATGGTTGGCCTCTGCATTCTAACAGCTGAGAAGTCTGAAGTCCCCAGAGTTTAGAAATGATGTGCTAGAATTAATGTCGGGTGTTTTTTTGGGGGGGGGGGCTGTGCTTTCAAAAGTAATGTTTTAAAAATAACCTAATATTAATGATAAAGTAGCATTAATATTGAATTGAACTGAACTGACTCCAATAGGAATTGGCTGCTATCATCTCACTGGTTGGCTGGGATGGTGTAGCAAGGCTCTGAGCCACATTCCAAACAATCTTGTACTTTCAGTCAAAGCTTCTTAGAGCATTATATTAAAGTGTCACTGGACATGGCCAACTGGCTCTTTAAAGAGTAGTAGTTCTCAATCTTGGGGTTCCTGAGAGACAATAGGTCTCAGAAGTCTTGGAAAACACTCTAAATCATTCAAGCGTCATAATTCATAATTTTATAAACTTGATACTGACTTAAAACAGAATCAGAAAAGTTGTTGGCCTTTCCAGTGGCTTTGACATGGATGGAACTGGAGTTACACAACTTTCCAGGTTTTCTTAAAACCTCTGTTCAAACAAACAGAAAAGCAGGATGAGATATTCTGAATTCCAGTCCTTTAAGAGAAGTGCATTAAAAAGCCAGAAAAAAAATTAGCAAGCACTGGGTGAGATTTATTTGGTGGGACAGAAACAGATTGCTAATCATGTTTCAATGCTGTAACAAAGCTGATGATGCCTTTCCTGCCAATTCAGTTCCATTCAGGCAGCTTGGTCCCCCAAGGTATCACAGCAAGAGGGTCTGAGCATTGATCTCTTTCCCTGCATGCCATCCCATTTCCAGGCAGGCAGACACTTAGTTATACACATTTACATATTTTTTAAAAATACTTCAAACAGCAAGACAAGGAGGGTTCTTTCTGCTATACTGCTGCACCATCAGGGATGGTTGATGGAGCCACCTGCTTGAACATTGTCTTTGGAGTAGGCATTGTGTCCAGCTGCCAGGAGCCCTTGTTCTATGGCTGGAGGTCAAAGAAGAGAACCAGTAGGATTTTATGATATCTGGAAGAGGAGGAGATCATTACTCAGGCCACAGCACACAGAGCTTTGGAGGATTGCACCCCCTCGAGATGGCTAGCCACTGCTACTCTCTTCGCAGTGTATGTTAGCCTTATACTCTTACAGCTGTACTCTAAGGACACGGTCTGGCCTTGGTGAAAGTCATTTAACAATGCACGGTGACTGTCTCTTGATCTTAAGTTGTACGTTATGGACAAACTAATCCTCCATTAAGAAGTACAGCATTATGTACTGTAAAACCATCCAGAATAAAATCATAAATTCTTGTCCCAGAGTGATGGAAATGATAGGAAAGTGTAAACCCTATAGCTCTGTCCCTGCTGAGGAGTGTGGGCTGTCAACCTCCACATGTTCCAGTGTGCGTCTACACACCAGCAGCTCGCATCTGGACTGGGGTGGAGAGGCCGGCAACACCCTTGAGGGTTTGTAGGTGAGCGCTGGGGCAGAGGAATTTAAGGAGGAGTCAGAATCAGAAGAGGACTGTTGGGTGGATGCTCTTGCGGTGCTTGAGGTCCAGGAGGTAACCATGATGGCAGGACACTCCAAGGAGGGCTGGGAGACAATCTACCACCGTGATCCGGACTTTGGTCATTGGGCAGAGTTTTGTGTTCTCTAGAGGAGGCTAGCAGGGTGTGCCGGGACGAGGCAAGGTGACAAGAGGTGAGGCATTGGAGGGATCAACGCCGGGCACACCACCACCAAAAACTACCCCAGGGGAACCCACGGGCTTGATCAGCTACCTCACCTTCTCCACCACCGCTGTGGGCACCGCATTGGCAGGGCAAGACCTCCTGGGTCCAGCTGGACTTCAGGCACACCTCAGGGGAGGTGCACCAGCCCACAGCTGCACCCCTACCCTCAGAGGAGCATCCTGGATTTGGCTGGGTGAGCACTGAAGCTACCCGAGTGCAGGGAAGGCTACAAGCTTGCACGCGGCATTACTGCTGTAACACCCTGTGTCTTGCGCACTTGAGAGGTGTGTTGGAGTTGGTGGAGGAGGCAGGGTTCCACCCTCCACACAGCCCTAAAAGACGGAGACTAGCTTGTTTGGGAGAATGGCAAAACTTCCTGGTGCCCTTAAAGAGACACTTTCTGTTATATGCTGAGTGAGCAATATTCGAGTTCCTGTAAAAGAGAATAAAGAGTTTTGTTTGCTCGCAACTGACCCTTCCGATGGAAGGCAGGGTGGGAGCTTCTCACAGGAAGATTTTTTTAAAAACCTCTCAACCAAATTCCATAGTCTCTTTTTTAAAAAGCTCACCCTATTTCACAAGGGCTACAAGGAGCCTGACAAGATCCTGTAGTTACCATCACGAATGGACAGGGGTTTGAAGGAAGAATGTTTCTCTCCTGTTCAGTGGCCTACCACAGCTTAGGCATTAGGACCAAAATCAGCCCTTTCATCAATGGTCTAGCTTCATCAATAATTACCCGCAATCAAGAGGATTCTGACTTATAGCTGCCCAGTACTCAAAAGCAATTCATCAGTGCTGTCTTCTGGAATGCTCTTGCCCAAGGCTACCCAGGCTGGAGAATATATGTGGTATGCAAAGGTATCTTAGGTTGTATCCTACTGAGAACCAGCTTGGATGTCCATTACACTGCGTAACAGGTATTATCAGTTTACAAAAACAAGATCACAGACATTCTACAGCAAATATGTGAAATTGCAATTAATGCTTTTTAAGTTCCAACAACTGAAACCCAAAGAAAGTTCTGTTTCAATTGCTGACTAGTTTGGCTTCTGTCTTAGGAAATAAAACAGCAGCAGGCCAAGCAAAGGGCCAGCCGCCAGTGCCTGTCACAGTACTAAAAAGAGGGGACAGGAGGACGCAGAGAGGTAGAAACAGATGGGCGCACCTGCCCTGGACTGTCAGCTCACCCCACTCAAGTACATTATGTAGAATTAGGAGACACGAAGACCATTCAAGTGTGGAGCCCTACTCTGTCACGTGAGGCCCTTTTTTGAGACTGAGAGGCTTTGCAGTTTCCAGGAACAGCAAGAGAAAGACAATATTTAAACAAGATAGCAGTCATAAAAGGAAAAGATTAGGGAAATGAGGCTTTTCCCCTGTTTCCTCATAGCATCCAGCGGGTCACAAGATTAAAATAAAGGCATCATGTGGTGAGTAGCACTTCTGAGGTGTTTAGCCTCTCTTAGCAGCCATTTGCAAGCTGGACAAGAATGGTCTCCATTCTCGAGTCACCTAGTTATTATTGGTTACCTTTGCCCTTTCTGTTTCATTACAATAACATAAAGAAGGCAGTCTTTTGAGAACACCTGGTAAAAAAGCATTGTCAAGACACCAGTGTCCTGAAAGAATTGATAGATCTTAGCAAGCCTGTGGAGTACACAGCACACAGAGGTTCTACATCAAGTGAAAATATTAAGATTACTCCTTTGTTGTTGTTAACAAGCCCAGAGGATCTGGAGATAAAACCATAATAGCTTCTACAACTGAACAGTTTGATTTAATTATTTCAGAAGACTTCTCAGGGGAGGGACTGAATTGCAAAGAAGCTGCTTGATCAAACAGAGTGGGCAACAAAGCCAACCAACAAAACCCCAACAACCTAGGATTGCTTCTGACGGAGCGGAGGAATATTTACCCAGTGAAATGATTGACCTGACACAAAATGAGGGAGAAAATGAAAGGAAGATTCTCCCTGTCTCTTCTAGTTTCTCCTCATCCTGAAGGCCAAGCCTCCATAATGGTCTTCACAATGACACAATGAACCTCATTTTGAGGTTTTAAAGACTCACAATAAACCTCATTTTGTCATCGCCATGATCCCCTGATGTTCAAATCAGGCCAGTGCAAAAAGCTTGCAAAGTAATCCTCAGCATCTCTTTTTCCCCTCTCAAAGGACAATGTTGAGAAAGATTTGAGGGGCTACAACTCACACCACCTCCAAAACCCCCTGCCAGCAAGTCCTCTTTTTGTAAGTACTGTTCTTGCTACATTTTTGTTAAAAACAAATTATGTTATATTAGCAGTGGGATGGAGAGGGGGAGCAAGGTGGCCGAGAGACCTTTGGTTGAAGAGTAAACCTGAAAGATGTATCCTCTGTGAAGGTCAAACCAGTCAACTATATTACAGGACTCCAGTCTTGTGAGGACTTATACTGGAGTGGTTCAGTTAGCAGCACCCCATTCTGTGAGATTTCAGATCTGAAATGTAACACAGGGATGGATCCTTGTGATACCATATAGCCTATTGATCATAGAAATGGGGTTGAGGCAAATCTAGGTAAATGGACCCTGAATCTAGGTGTTTAAAACAACAACAACAACAACAGCTCAATAGGTAACACAACAAAACAGAGCTGGGGTGGGCGGGTGAGAGTCAGTGGCAAGGCCAGTTGCAAAAGATTCCCCACAGTTGCAGAAGTTGCCTCTATTCCTGGTGGGACTTGCATTCTGTGCAACCTTGCCTACAGTGCACAAAACATGTTGGATGTTTTAGCAGGCCTATGCTTTTCCCGGGGTTTCTGAAAGGCCCACAATTAGCCTATGGGTTTTCTTTCCTGCACTGCTGCTTCCAAGACTTGTGCAACAAGAAGTTTCATGAGTTGAGAGGCTGGCACTTCACACCCTGCCTGGCTCCAAATGGAATGATGGGCTTGAATTAAGGTCCTCATCAGCTCTCTGTGCCCAGCTTAGCAGCTCTGCTGTGAAAGGCTTGTGCAAAAGGAGTGTTATGGGTCATGACACTGGTGGTCCATGCCCATTTTGCTTTACACAGCACAACAGGACCCAGCATTGGCACACCCAAAAGCTAGGAGTGAGGGGAGGAGACAGCCAGTGGCTACATGCTATTGAACCCATTGTACCATTCAGAACAAACGCTTTGTGGAACAAATGAGACATGGGTGAAAATGGGGGCCTGGGCATTAAAACCACATCACCCACAGAATCATATTCTACCAGTGCTGCTCAGGCTGAGATTTGTCTCCTTGCATGGAGACCTAGGGAAGCACAACCATTTCCTGAGATTCCAGCCAGCCCACTAGACCGAGCAACATTACTCCCCACTCCACTTCCCTTACCCCTGGTTTTTTGATGCACTAACAGTTGCAAATAGCTGGCTTTATAACTCAGTGGGTTAGGTATCTGGCTGTGGAGCCAAAGGTTGGTAGTTCAATTCCCAACTGTGCCTCCTGCAAGTAGAGCCAGCCTGTGGGCAAGCTGCACAGTCTCAGGCCACCCCCTGAAGAAGGGAATGGTAAATCACTTCTGAGTACTCTCTATCTGTTAAACCCTGAAAAGGGTCGCCATAAGTCAGAAATGACTTGATGGCACAATATTATTATTATTATTATTATTAACAGTTGCAAATACAACACACATGCAAGCACCTCCTCAATGATCCTATGAGTCTTGGTGCCAGCTGGGCATACAGGGAGAGGGATGCTCAGGGTCTTAAGAGACTTCACACACAACAATTGTCCTCCAGTGCCACTCACCCTGAGATCTGACATCCCGCCTGGAGACTCAGAGAAGCCTAGCTATTTCCTGAGATTCTAGACACAGCCTGATAGCTGGCAACCGTAACTACGCAGTTAATTCTCAGCTATTACAGTTCCAACCAAAAGGGCTTGTATTGAGTCCAGCCTGCCTTAGGATGTGCCTCTTTTCACACAAGCCCTGCTCTTTCCTATCTCAGTCAGCTGGAGACTTCCTGTGTCTGTCCTGGTTTTGAAACAGATGCAATAGAGCCTGAAGAAGAATCTGCCAATTGTGTTGTCCTGAATTGACAGACAAGATGTCTCTCCAGAGTGACGCCTCTGGCATCCAAAGTTTAGGAAATCTGTTCAGAACACTCTGTTTAAGAAAGCTTTCTACAATGTGGGCAGACAGATTTTGAAACTTATAGGAAAAGGAGAACCAGAAAGAGGATCCATTTCCTGATCAACCATCACTGCTTCCTAGAGCCTGGGAAAGCTACTTTTCCAAACGAAAACGTTTTCCAGACTGCAGCTCCCAGAATCCCTTAGCAATACAGGTTTCAATTCCCTCAGTAGGTTGGCCATGTGTCCCCTTTTAGGGAGGATAGTTCTCCATTTGAAGAGCTGCCAGGGGACAGTCCTCCTTTTGAAGGTGTCCCTCCATTTGAAGGTCTCTCCATGCCAAGTCTGAATTTTAGGGGGAAATCAATGACCTTGAATTTGCCCCTCAATACTCAGGACCTACAAGAGATGGCAGACTCAGTGGGCAGACAAGTTATCCGGCCACAGTCTTTCTCATGTAGCAGGTCGCACTTTGTAATTCTACTTACATTATAAAAATCCTTTCTAATGACATGTCTGTACACGTAACTGAACACATGCAAGTGTAACTAAATTACTGCCCTCTTTTGGCTTCCTTTATTTTTGGCAATGCATGTCCTCCTTTGTGATGATGTGTAAGTGACCACCCTCTCCCCCAACCTTGACGTGCAGGTGGTCATCCTGCAGGCAGCTGAGTTGAGCTGTAGCAATAAACCATATTTGCCACAGAGTAAGTCTTTGATAAAGCTATGGCTGCTGCTTCTCCTCTTGCTCCCCTTCTCACCAGAGACTGAACATTATCCTGGCTGTTTTGATTTCAGAGACAGCAGCCGCTATGAACAGCAATTCTCATGTTGTATTCCAAACTAGTCCCTCAGGTTCTTCAGCCACTACGTTCCTTTCCATCCTGCACTACTTTTCCCACTTCTTCTGCCTTGAATGATCAGCTGTAACAATCTGCACTTTTTGTTTCTCATTAGAAGACCAAACCAAAGCTAATGGTTCTTAATTACTTATTCCAGGTCAAGCCGCCTGTAAGCATTTTGTACTACAATAGGGGTCGCTCACATGCTCATTTTCTCTGTCCAGGGATATTGTTTTCTTATTAGGTTTATTTTTGAAGGATCACACAATCCCCCGCATGCAGTCTCAAATAATTTATGGGGTCGCTTGTGCGAAACAGAAGACTTTGCTTCTATCCAGCAGCATGGGCCTCCTCTTGTAGGAAGAGAGGGGACCATGGGCCTGAAAGTGAGCAACACCAGAAGTGGTCACCTCAGGGAACCAAATATCCCCCCTCCCCATCTCTGCCAGAGCACTCAGCTCTAGTCCTTTGTTGCTATGGTGACACATGAAGAGCCTGCACTGAACCAATAACTCCAGTATCGAGGAGGAAGGCTTTTGGTGGAGAGCTCTCATTACTGCCTTGGAAGCAGGGAGCCGACATTTGTATCATCTGATAATAAGCTATAAAAACTTGAATTAGAGAAAAGCGACCCTGGATGTTAATTGCTCCATGGTAGCAACATCGCTATTTATCAATAGCTGCTTATGAGCACAGCTTTCAGTTGAACTCAGGCAGCAGTTAATTGCCCCCTGTCTAATTGATATTACAAAACAAGAACAGCTTGGGATGGGCGAGCAAACCCAAAACTAGCATTATGGTTTGCATGTGGTAATCAGAGGCTTCGAAGCAAAACAAGAGGCAGCTTTCCCAATTCAGTTTATGTCACGGACATCCAGGGCTGGGGAGGGAGAAGAAGGCAACACAAGAGACAATGTGGGTAAGTGCTGCTTGCAGCAGCACCATGATTTAAAGGCTGCGTTTCCTAACTTGTTGCCCTCCATGTGTGTTGACTACAACTCCCATCTTCCACAGCCAGGAAAGCCTGAGCCTCAGAAGACAGAGGCATCCTGGTCATTCTACAAATGTTTTCCTCAGCTCTGGCAATGATGCTTCCTTTAATTCTAAAATTACACGGTGAGGGCATGAAATTGCTCCTCTGCCAGTTACTCTGTTATTGTGTTGTCTTTATAGGAGCTATGGGCATATTAATTAAGTAAGAGGAAATGCCGCTCCAAAAAAAAGCTAAATAATTCAAATTTCTAAATAAGTATGCTTTAAACTGAAAGACAACAATGCCTCATCCCATTGATGACTGTGACTCGGTGTCCCATGTGCCTGCTCCGCCTGCTCTCTGAGTCCCAACTCCTAAGGGGCAACTTTAAGTCCCCTGTGAGCCTCTATTTGTGCTGATGTAGGGGTGTAGAGGTTTCTCTATGCATTGGGAAGATTCTCAGAGGAACACTTAACATGGAGTGAGATGTGAGGTTGACCTGCATGACCACTCTCCCCTCATCCTTTTAAGAAACATCAGAGAAAGGTTCTTGAGTGGAAGTGTGTCAGAGCTGGAGCTGAAAGATGGCACATAGTGGTCCCATATGAAAATTGCAAAACTAGTCTCTTTGGGCAACTAGTGTTGGGTGGCCCTGTTTGCTGGCCAAAGGGACACTATGAGCAATGGTGCTGCTGGAGCTAAACTCAGTATGGATGCCACTGATTGGAATATGTAGCAAAAAAATATCTGGTATTGAGAAGCTGAGATGACTGAAGTATTATTTTGGAATGTTTGTTTCAATAGTCACGGAAGGGATTGAACAAATGTTCTCAAAATAATAATTGTTGTTGTATGGGACAGCAGAATTGAAGGCCTGCACACTCAGGCCTATGCCATTGATCAGGGGATGAAGGATCAGATTCTAAGGGAAGACCACCTAGTAAGAGTAGCATAGCAAGGAGGAGACCTGGGGAAAAGGTAGCTGGAAGGAGAAGTAGCCATTGAGGAAATCCCATTGTCAAAGGAAATACAGGTGAGCTCTTTGCATCTGCTTTATTTAATTGCATTAATAAAGGAATAGGTGCTGAAATTGCAGCCAACCACACTGCCTTCAAGATCTGATCCAGTTGGTTTTTCAAGTCTACCATTCCTGTGCACATCCCTTCTTGTAAGCAATACTGTCTGCTCAGGGAAAGGCAGCTGAAATACTCAGACAGAAATAGCTGCATGTGAATCAGTAGACATGCAAAGGTTGGGGTTTGGGGAGGATACAGCACGGCTCCTCTCTATTTGTTTTGTCAGTTGTTTCCAATTCCTGCCAACCTTATCTTATTCTCTCTTACAGTGGATTAATGCTTCCACTCTGATGGCTTTTTCTTTTCCGGAAATCAAGCCTCCCATTCCATACTTTCCAAACAGTGATGGTGAAAAGCATCAAATGGGCTACAATTATTTCTCCCTTAACTTGGATGGAGAAACAAAATGAGTGTTGCAGTTGTGACCTTAGAAAAGTGCTTGTCAAGAGTCAGATCTTTGGTCCATCTAGCCCACTACCATCAAATTGGACTGGCAGCAATGGCTCTCCTGATTTCAGGCAGGATTCTTTCCCAGCCCCACCTGGAAATGTTGGAGATTGAATCCGGCTACCTGGGATGTTCTCTAAGCGAAGTATGTGCTCCAACACTGAATTTCAGCCAGTGGCACCTGATGGCTCTGGCTTCAGTAGAGCAGTGTATACTATTCTTCTGGTTTTAGTTTAAACCTCATAGGAGCTATCCAAGGTGCTGAACCTACTTTGGAGTTAGGATTCAACAACTTGGATAGTTTCTGCAAAGTGTGGACTAAACCAAGGGATGGATTCGCCACCCCAACAACACTGGAGGCACCATCAGCCCTAGTTGGCTTCAGCCCC
Organism: Intellagama lesueurii; assembly: GCA_037013535.1. Classification (NCBI taxonomy): domain Eukaryota; kingdom Metazoa; phylum Chordata; class Lepidosauria; order Squamata; family Agamidae; genus Intellagama; species Intellagama lesueurii. The sequence goes on from JBAJHW010000002.1 coordinate 184,701,895, forward strand.
TTGAAAACAGATCAAGCTAGACCTTGTTCTGTTTTGGTCACCCATCAATATTTTCAGCTGCTTCTTCTACTGAAACCAGTGTTTCTTCCACCTTACTACATATGGTACCCTGGTCTAATGTATTTTCATCAAACTTGTCACCCAGTCTAACTCTCTGGGGCCCATTTGATGTGTTGATGCACCACCACTTAGTGGTGCACCAGAGGAACCGAGCCCTAGAGTAGTCTTCCAAAACCTGGTCTTCAAGATGTGATGGACTTCGTCTCTCATGTTCCTCAGCAAAGCAGCATTGGACATACTAGTTGGAGACAATGGGAATTGTTGCCCACATCTAAAGGGTCTGGAAGGTGTTAGGTTGATAAGTACTGTCCTAGATTATCATGGAGCAACTACAGCAGTCATGGATGACCAAGTAATAATAGTGATTATCCCTTTTTTCCATCTTGAATGATTTTCTTATTGTTGTTAAATTGATATTATTTGATTGTTTTTATTCCATTTTGTTGTGAGCCGCCCAGAGTAGACACTGTCTAGATGGGCGGGATACAAATTTAATAAATAAATAAATAAAAATAGTGTATTGATGATCTTGGGTATGTGCTGAATATTAATACTGTGACCATTAATATTAAATTCCTGTGACTAATCTCATCCAGCAGCTAAACAGATTTTTTTAAAAAAAATAAAATCTGAGCATGGTTGTTGATAATGTACAGTATATACTTCTAATTGCATATCCATTGCAGATAGTACCTTTTACACACTACATAATACATAGTTATCAGCAATAAAACTCTCACAAGGCTGCACTTGATTTGATTGTCTGGCTATTCTGAGTTTTCAAAAACACAGTAAACAGGCAGGAGGCTGGAGGCCTGTTATGGTGGGTTGAACAAAGCACTGTACTGGTGAGAATACATGCTATTAACTAGCACAACATATACCCACAAAATAAACATATATAAATCAATCAGGCAGGAGTGTAGTATGTATGGGAAATACAAGTAGTGTTGTGTGATCATAAGAAAAAAAATAATTCATTATAATGGTTGCATTTTAATTTAAGAAATGTGTGGCCCAGTTTCAGATCACATTAAAATACTAAAACAATATGGGGGATTTGTTATGTTGCATCATATAGCTGGATTTATCATATTGAGTGACCAAGTGAAAGACAGAACAGACCAATGGAGTTGAACAAATCAGATTTCTTAGAACTATTGACAACCAAGCTGCTTCTTTTGTGGTGCATAAATTTGAGGAACACAGTGGTTCATTTAGATGGGAAAGTTCTCGGAATGCAGAATGCCCTGGTGTATCTGCTGGAATATGGAGATGCCATGTTATCTTCCATTTGTAACCCTCCCATGTTTTCCTGCCGCTTCTGCGGTCCTTTTAAAAAACAAAGGCACAAAAAAAAATCTGCCAAGGAAGAAAAGGCAGAAGTGCTGCACAGTGTCTTTTTATTATTAACCCTAGGAGCTCTCCATCCAGACGTATATTTTCAAGTATTGGACTAAACAAAGTGGCAGCAGAGGGAGGAGTTTTGCAGCTCAATTAATTCACCGGGATTAGCTTTCAAGAGCTGATCTCCCCCCCCCCCCCATCCCAAAAGCTAAACACAAAGATCATATGGCGCCCAGGCCATGACAAGAGTAGGTTCAAATTGATCTTGCACTTCCTTCTCAGGATTATTTTTATAGATTGAAGTTGGAGTGAGATAAGCCTCATTTAAAAATAGACTGATGTTTTCATGATGGTTGGCTAGTCGGCACTGAGAGGAGGTATAAGCTTCCCTTTATGCTACTTATTTACATATGACTATGAAAGTTACCTAGCAACACTCTCCAGATACTCCAGGAGAAAAGCATCGAAACCTCTTAGTTTGCAATTAATGGCCAGTTCCATATTAGACACCAGAAACACACCATTTCACTAAAGATACGAGTATTGTATATATGTATGTGGTGAAAAAACAGAGGAAGACTTACCTTATTGTTTGTTGTATTAGTCTAGTGCCAAAGACACAACAGGAAAATACCTAAGATACATGAATCACCAAGCTCTGTCAAGGATATTGCTAAAAATGGTTTACCATAGAATTCAACAAAAAATAAAACAACCACATGGTCCTTGTACTATCAGGAAACAAGGGTCTGGGCGGGGTGGGAGTCTGGCAGCCCTTTTGTCTATCAAGATTGGGAAGGACCAAAAAAAAAAAAAAAAACCTACATGGCCCAAAATGAAACCCTGAAAGCGGCTACCTCCAGCTGACTCCACAATGCTGCAGATTCCATTTGGGAACTTGCTTTAAGTGAGGGAGCCTGGTTTTTACATCTGCCCCCGGTGATGTCTGGGACTGTTTTGTTTCCTAACCGCCCTACCCCAGGTCTGTAATGTCCAGTTTGATGAAGAGCTTTACAGGACTCAAAAGCCAGCCAGTTTGTGAGAGCTTTGCAGTCTAATAAATGTATTGCCTACCCTTGCTTTCAGATTATCTCCATGTTTTCCGTGAAGTTTATTTATGAAACTGAAATCTTATAATCAATGATATACATTTTTGTAAAATTTAAAAAAAAGAAAGAAAGAAAGAAAGAAAAAAGAAAGAAAATGTAATCCTGAACATGTTGTCATTCTGAAGTCAACCTTCTGCCTGGCCAATGTTTTTCCAGTGGCTTCTGCATGGTGGCCCTCTCAGCGTCAAGTTGAACCCCACAGGAGAAACTGTGTGTCCCAGAAGTGGGACATTTCATCTCCATATACATCAACCGTTCAGTGACTCTCTGAACAGAACCATACCTTATCCTTTCAAAGGCAGATTTGCCAAGAGAAAGTGGGAAGTGGGAGTGGCGAAAAGTCCCACAAAAGTGGGAGTGGCGAAAATAAACACAGCTGATGCAAGATAGGGTGGCTCATAGTTCTTGCTATTCTTGCTTAAGCCGTCTCTTCTAGATTACAGAGGACTGTTAACAGGGACATCTAGTTGCACCAATTATGTTAGCAGGGATATTGGAAAGCATCCTCTCCTTCAAGGTGCCATCCCAGTCCAATTCCAGTCCGGTGGCGGTTGATGCCCTTTGTGGTTGGCAGTGCAGAAGTCACGATGGACAATGGTGTGTGGGGCTATGGATAACTTGATGCTGCTGTCTGCTTTTTCCTTCCCCCTTCTTTTTACACCCACATGCATACACAGGATGGAAGTTGAAAAGAAGAAAAACTCATGGGGTGATCAGATGAACATATAGCTTGTTATTTGATTTGCTTTTGATGCAGTTTGATTTGCCCTAGTTTCTGGCAACCACATGTGTTTGAACTCAGAGCAAGCCATCCTGCCCCTCTTTGAGCTGTTCTGCTCCTTTCTAGCAGAGTGCTTGGGCTGCAATTTATTTTGTGTGATTGGGAGTGCACCGTTCTGCAGTCTGTGTGGTTGCTTAATTCACTCCCAAACAGAGCTGTAGGCAGCATTCTCTTTTTTGTGACAACCCAGTTACACCGGGATAGCAGAGAAACCCTCTCCTCTATTTTTCATTTCATACAATTTCTAAAAGCATTCTTCTAAGTGATGCAGTGCTATTTCAGATATAAGAAGTATCCATACTAAACTGATGTATTGCTGTAGTGCTATGCCACTTACTAAATTAAGCCACAACTAAAAAGGAAATTTGCCACTGCCCATGGAATGACAGCCATGACAAAAGACAGGGAAAGGGACAGGGGGGAGGGTGACAATAATTGAAAGGGTTTGAAATTGTAGTGATCTGAAATGCTGTCTGGATCCATCTGTTGGGAGAAGAAATGTCTCCTATGTGAAGGGAAGGATCACTCAAGTGTGAGATAAAATAGATCACACAAAATATAAGAGCCTTTTAAATGCAACTTGGATCATTCAAAGTTCTCCATCTAGTCATGCTCACAGATGGGGCCCTAAACATTGGCTTTTGTTAAGAAGGCAGGCAGGAGTGGGCTGGTTGGGCGTGATTCGCGGTCACCCCATCTTCTTAATTCCATCCAAACATCTGGCTTCATCTCTCCACACAACAGATGAAAGATGAAACAAACATGCTTGTGTGTGTGGTGGCAGTGGTGGAGACAGTAGTGGTGGCAGCAGGACAGCAGTTCAAGCTTCATCTAATTAGAGTCTTTTTCATTTCTCCCCTTTGTTTGCTTAACGCGAGGGTAAACACCCTGCATGCTTTTTTGCCTCTAACAAACTGTTTCCATGGAGAGTCCCTAGTTCAGTGATTCACTGCATGGATCAGTTCCAAGGCTCCAAGAGATATGGGGTGGGGAGCGCTTTGGGACCCCCTGGCAAGTGCATGGCAACAAGCACATCACCATCTCCCCTCACAAGACCTCTTCCCTCCTTTCTGTTTCACCCCACAGCTGATTCATTGACCCTGGCTGGTTTCGGATGAAGCGGAGCAAGAAAGAGACCTCAGAAGGCAGCACTGAAGGGGGACTGGGAGGAATGGTATTCCGTTTTTTGTCAAAAGCACACAGCTAACTGCTAACCATCATTTTTTCCTCTCCATTTGGCAACACAGGCTGTCACAGAATGCAAACTAGTTTGTGAAACATGTTTTATTAAATACCAGACAGGCAAACCTGTTGTTTTCAAATGCCAAAGCCAGTCTCAAACAGAAACCTGTCAATCAATACCAAGCTGCAGCTTGCTGCTCCAGGCCCATATGTGTAGAGAGAGAATAACAGTGTATTATTAACCCCTGGATTGATTGGAATATAGATCAATGCTACGTAAGAACATGAGAAGTCCCTTATAGGAACCGGCCTGTTTTCTGCTTCCAAGAAATGGCCAGCTGATTCTGATTTCACAAGGAGGAAAATGAAAATGATGGCCACCCAAAGTGGTTTGCCTCCAGGATGGCCAAACAAAGAAATTTTGCTTCCTCAGGTAGAGCAATATGTGGCCCCTTCCTCCATCAAGGTACGTTATACCCAAAGCCAGAGCCAAGTTATTTGGGTATCTAACTCTCTCCATTCTTTACAGAAAAAAAACCACACACACACACACAAACTAGATTAAACAAATTAACCCTCTGAAAAATACAATTTCATGACATCCATAATCTGCAGCCTGAAACAGCAGCCTCTGTCTGTCTAATACTAGGCCTGACCCTGATGTTCAGTATCTGCCATTCTAAGACTTACTGCCTCAGAACATTTAGTTATCAAGTCCAATAATTATAGATGATTTATAATCCAGGCATTTTTCTAACCCTTAAACAACAGAAAAAAAAATATGTGTTCGTCATAAGGGGGAATAAAAAAGATCCAAAACTGATATCAGAGCAATAATTGTTGTTAGGTCAATCCAAGGTCACAAAACAGGGCACGTTTCTTACCTTCTCCAGAACTTTTCGTGGGGCTAGACAGCACGTATGGGTAGGGAGCAGACAACATGGAAGTCCTGTGGTCTGGACTTAGTTACAGTCTGAAGACACAGTGAGGAATGATACTGCTGGCATTCAAACAAAACAAAGCAATTATTTCACTAAATGCCACCATCATTACACAAACCTCTACAACAGTCCCTTTTCCCCACACCAGGTCCCTTCCTTCATCTTGGCTCAAGCTGCCCATTAAATTAATTAAAGAACAGGTTATTTTATTGCTTAAGCAATGCTTAAAACTCTTTCTGCGAGGAACACTAAAGAGAAACATTACCTACAGTCCTATAAAATGCTGAAATACTTTATGCCATGTTGTTAATATAGGCACTTATTAACTCTATATTCTTTCTAGTTGCAAATCTAATGAGAAAGAAGAAAAGAGAGAGTCTTGTAAATTAATGATTTGAAATGTTTTTGAGTCACTTACCTTTCTAGAGCAGTGGCTCCCAACCTTGGGTGTTCTTGGACTGCCATTACATTCTCAGAAGTCTTCACCACTAGCTGTGCTCGCCGGGGTTTCTCGGAATTGCAGTCCAAAAACATGTGGGTTACCCAAGGTTGGGAACCACTGGTCTAGAGGGTGAGATGGTCATATATAAAAGTTTAGTCAAGAAATTATACAGTACATAGCTATAGTATAGTTAAATGTGTAAGCTAATATCCTGTTACCTTATTTATTTATTTATTCATTCATTCATTCATTCATTCATTCATTCATTCATTCGACTTTTATACTGCCCATCTGGCTGCCAGTGCCCCTTTGGGTGGTTTACAACTAAAAAACAGATAAACAATAATAGAAGACAGTAAATGCAATAACAATCAACATCAAAATTAAACATCCACTAAACATAAACTAGCAACATAAGTAAAAGCTAAAAAATAATTAGGCTAGTTTAAAGGCAAGAGGGTGGAACAGGTAGTATAAAACGCTGAAACGACCACTGTGTTAAGATATCGAATACTCTGGGAAAGCCTGCCTGAAAAGTCACATTTTCAACTATCGTTTAAAGTTTCCCAGTGAAGGGGCCAGGTGCGTTTCAGGTGGGAGGTTGTTCCAAAGATGAGGGGTGACCACCAAGAAGGCCCAGTTTTTGGTCTGCTCTTTCCAGGCCTCTCTCGGGGTCAGTATTCTCAACTGCCTGGCCTGGGAAGATCAGGCAGAACGGGCAGATGTCATTGGAAGGAGGTGTTCTGCCAGGTATTGAGGTCCCAAACCATAAGTCACAACTAGAGTAGGCTCATTGGATCAGTGGGGATTTGGTGAGTCTCTGTAGAGTCCATTGGTTCAATGGGCATACTCTAGTTGCAGCTTACTACTGGATTTCAGCCAAGGTCTCATACCATCCTTTCTTTCAGGGCTCAGAGTAAGAGTCATATTACATTGCCATATTAATATTAAATGTGACTTTAATATTAACCAGATGGCTTTAATATTGATAAATAATATTAATATTTAATATTAAAGTCATCCCAAGTCAAAAACTAAGTGGCCAGAGAGAAGGCTAGAGCAGGCCTGGGGAATATGTCACTCACTAGATGTTTGGAGCTATGACCATAGCTTTCTATGTGCAGGATGTTTTTATCTGTGGTAGTAGTCAAGCATGTGACACCCACCCACCCATGAGAATGGTAATATAATATGACTCTTATTCTAAGCCTTGAAAGAAATGATGCTGTCTCACACACACACATACATATGAGAGAATATTCAAATATGTGACCTTCTACCTATATTCTAGGTAGAAGACAAGAGGCAACTGACTAAACAGAGAGAAGAAAGCCAATCTGTGCCAAGATCACCACAGCAAAAGACACAGAAATGGAAGTATGGAGACTGACAGACAATAGGGTAGAAAGAGCGAGATAGGCTGTAAAGAAAGTCTTAGGAGGAGCAAAGCTTGGGGAAATTATGGTTTTGGACTACAGCACCCAGAATCCCCCAGCAGCATGGCCAGATCAGACCAAGCTACACCCGCTGGGGGATTCTGTGAGTTTTAGTTCAAAAAAGTAACTTTTCTCAAGCCCCGAGAGAGAGCTGAACTCAAGGGCAGACAAAATTCTCAGCTTGAAGCATATGAGAAGTGACAGAAGAAGAAGAAAACCCTAACAACTAGAGAAATCTTTGTTGTTGTTGTTGTTTAGTCGTTAAGTCGTGTCCGACTCTTCGTGACCCCATGGACCAGAGCACGCCAGGCCCTCCTGTCTTCCACTGCCTCCCGGAGTTGGGTCAAAAGAGAAATCTTTAGGAGGAAGTTAACTTATTGAGGCACTGGGAGAACGACCCAGTAACCTATCAGCAGACAAAGACACAAGCAAAACCCCACTAAATCTCATTTGGGGCATAGTTGAATCCCAAAAGCTACTATGGGGAAATTGTCATGATTTCTTTGTACATGCATGAGAAGAGAGCCAGTGTAGCATAGTGGACAGAGTGACAAACTAGGACTCAGGAGACTTGGGTTTGAAACCTCACTGGGGGAGGGTGGCCCTGGGAAAACCAGTCCTTAAATATCTCATGCACTGTGGCCCTAGTAGGTTTTAATGGCACGTCATTCACAAATGTGTGAGAAGAGTGATACTGCTTTCTTTTCCACAGAGCTGCTGAAAGAATAATCAAAAATGGGAGAATCAGCTGGTATTTCCTTTTGTTCCTTAATTGGCAAAGGAGACTTAAAGCAAACTATGAAAGGGAAAGGGGAAGACAGAGATTTGATGCCCTAATTTGTTACCAGGGAAACTAGTACCAAAGGAGCTACCACTTTCAATACTAAACTAAAGAGGCCAAAGGAGTATCCCAAATATTAGGATCCATTCCTTCACATAGATTTTCCTCCTTGGCAATTTACTTTCTTATATAGATAAACATCATTTATCATCAGCAATCATTTTATCTATCAGACTTTACAGGAGGAGGAATAAGACTTGCTGTTTTCCCAAACTGACATTATTAGCATTCTATTGAATGAATCACCAATGTAATATTTGGGATGCGGGTGGGGAGTGTGCATTTTTGCCTAGTCCTATTTGGTACAGCTTCTTCTTCCCTAATCTTTCCTGACCTTTCCCCCCTCTCTTCATTGGGTATCAGAGCTGGGTGGATAGTTGAATGAGTTGGAGTTTACAGAGCCAGAGGTCGTTTGATTCCCCACTGTGCCTCCCAGGAGAAGAGCCAGCCTTGTGTGGCCTTGGGCAAGTTGCACAGTGCCAGACCACCCTCAGGATAAGGGGTGAGTAAACCACAGAGTACTGTATATCTAGAAGATCCAGGAAAGGATTGCCAGAAGTTGCAATCCACTTGACAGCACATAACTGCTAGTTATTATTGATTATAGGCAGGTCAAACTAGATGATAGGTTTAGTGTTCATTTGGTTTTAAGAAAAGAAGCTCACTTAAGTGGCAAAAGACATCAACAATGTGTTTTTTTCCACACATGTGTTTGTTAAGGCATGAATCTCTCATGAAATCTCGTGGTGAGAGAACATGTGATTAGAATGTGCACTTCACTGAATGTCAAGTTTGACTTTTGCATTGCCAGAAGACGACACAGTGTTAGGCAGTGCAAGACACAGGGCTTCCCCAGGTGAATTCCTGGTTCTTGAATGCATTTGAATGAATGAAGAGATGGGACTCACTCATGTGCAGGACTAGCAGAAAGTTTATCATTATGGTGCGTGGGGACAGCACTTAGATGGAAGACAGTTTAGGGTGCACTACTGAAGGCTGAAGATACTTCTTCCTATTCCAAGTTATTCCCATTATTTTAAAAAATCAAGGCTGTGTAGATCCATCATGTATTATGTTTCTTGAACATAGCAGAGAGAGGGAAGGTTGAGAAGGAAATAAGTTGGAATGCTGGGAGGTGGTTTTCATTGGTGGTGGTGATAATGTTGATGAACCTGCTCCCCACCTCCCACAGAGGTTCAGGGGACATTATTATTTATTGTTTTTGCTTTTGTTGTAGTAGTAAATATACTTCTTGCTTCTCTGCGTTGCTGGTGCAGGGAGCGGACCCAAGGCTCAAGACTAGAAAATAGGAGTCAAGTGCTAAAACTTTACAGGTGAGGTGAAATGTTTGCAAAAGTACTTTTTTTTTTAATTTTAGAAAGCAACTTAGCAACTATTGGCAATTGTTTTAAACTGGGGCCCAGATTTTAGAGGGACTCTGGTTGCTGAAGAGGATAATTCACTTCCTTTTTTTTTTTTAATTTCTTGCCTTAATGTTCGGTACTTGGTGATTTTTATGCTTTCTGTACTTTTAAGGTTGCTTAATGATGATGATCTTTTGACAAATCCAAGACTCTTTGGGTGGTTGATTCATTCACAGCAACCAACCACAATATAAGGCCACCTGCTTTTAAAGGGGTTTTGGGAGTGCTTTTAAGATGCCCCACCTACACCTCAGGGAAAAAGTATAAAGGGACAAGTTCCTAACAAACAGGAGAAACAGGAGAGTTCATTTATCATTAGCTACCACTTACCGATTAGGACATGAGTATACCCATTACCAATAAATGATTTCATTGTCTACTTCTAAAACAGCCCCTTTTGCAATTTCTGTTATGACTATCGCAGTTTAGAGTACAAACTGATGGCGATGGTGAAGAATAAGTTCTCCTTCCTTGTTTATGCAGAAGCAATCCAGTGGAGTTTCTGGAGTGGAAGAACCAACCAACAGGTTGGTATTATTGCCCAGAGACAACTGAATGTGTGGCCATAAGTCTTCTTATTCTGTAGGGAGGCTCCTTCTGTGCCCTCCGCCATTATTCAATTCTTTTTTATACCCAAATTCCCACTACGCATTGTGCTATATTCACCATGGGCAACTTGAGATAGAGCAGAGGTGCCTCACCCCCAAAATGTTGGCGTGAGACATCCCCTTGCTTAGATTAAAAGCCCCACCCTTTCCCCTCTTACCCAAAGGTATTATCAAAAACAGGGACGAACTAGTTTGCAAGAAGACAAAGACTACCTGGGCTCCTACCTAACTTCCTGCTGTTCACAAATAGCAAACTGCCTTAAACCACGTAGTTCCCCTCCCCCAGTGGTGTGTAACGCTAAATTTTGAACTATAAGGGCTCCGTGGCAGCCGGCACCCTAGCAGAAGCCTTACTAACAGCCTCAGGGAGTAGAGATATACATACATACTGCTATCTGTATTCGAAGGAAATAGTCCGATTTTAAACTGCATCCCAAAGCCCCAGCATCTAAAACAATTGAATCACTAATAGCATTTCATAGATAGGTTTATGGGGCAGGATCCCCATCCTATGCTCAGCTACACGAGATGATGCCTTCACACTTGTTCTGAAAAAGGTCCCTGTAGTTCCTCCTTCATTACACCACTATCTCGCCATCTGGAGTCTCCGTGTTTGGGGAACTGGCTAAGGTCGATTTTATTTATTTATTTGCCATGTTGCTGAGACAAATATATAAGAAATTTCGACCATATCATCAGAACTGAATTCGGAACAGGATACCCTGCTCTCACACCCCATGGATAAGAAGTTCATGGAGGGCAGGAGGCTCCTGATCACTGGCTTGCAACCCTTACCTTCCTTTGCACCATCCATATGTTGGAGAGAACATCTGCAGAGAGGAACCTGTCCCCGTACTGTTGGAACCTGAGCAGGGCTTTGGAACAGGGCTGTGCTTTACCAAATTAGATGGAGGCACACACAGAAACAAACACATACACAACACTAAAGCTTCCTGTAAAGCCACTAACTTCTACCACCATCACCCCATATGACCTCAATTCCCCATGGTAGGAAAGCTATCAATGTCCTGGTTTCAACCCCCAGTTTTCATTGACACAATGTGTGTGTCTCACCGAGAGGGCCGAGTACAATGCTAAGTTTATCTAAACACTTAGCAAAGGATTTGTGGATAAATTTCCAGGGGGACCAAACCAACATTCCAGCCAGGTTTTCTTCCTGTGGTATATTGGGGAGAAAGAATGTTTTGCTTTCTCTTCCTGCTGCTGAGCTCATTCCCAGTCCTAACTCTGTATCTGAGGACACATCATTCATCCCACGCAGGGCAGAAACACAGAGAGAGTGATTTTGCCTTAGAGATAGAGCTGCCTTAAGAAATAAAGGACATTGGATTATCCTCCAACATTGTTTTCCAGTTCCATGAGTTCAAAATGAGCTTTCTTTTATTGTTGAATGGTGATTAGGAGGGTTTTGTTTGCATGCTGATTTTGTGAACATGGAAGCTCTGGAGCAATAACATTGCATCACTTTCTAAGTGCAAGGTTACCCTCTCATCTCTTCTTGCCTTCATAGAGTTAGTCCAATTAAATTGATAATCAGGAGGAATTTCCCTTCTCAGCAGCAACCTGAGGAGAAGGGAACCTGGGCAGGTGTGTGGCCAGGCACACCCAGCAGAATCCAGTGGCCTGCTGTCACCCACATTGGGCACCTCTGACTAGGTGCATTTAAAGAAAATGTTAAAAATAATAATAATAAAACCACCTCCCCTATGCTGTGCAAGAGGGTAGCAAGCAATAACTTGGTGTAGAGATCACGGGCAGCTACCTGGGCTCCAATCCAGACCATCCTATGGACCCCAAGGCCACTGCTACCTGAGCCCATTTGTCAGCACCATTTGTTCACTTTTGCCTGGCTGTTCCCATTCGGTTGGGAGGACGAAAAGAAGCTGGCTAGGGCAATCCATCAGAGTCTCCATTCTAATCCATTTAAAAAGCTGCCTGTGTTCCATTCCCATTTGTAAAATCAAATAGGACACACTGACATGACCCTGCAGTTGCCTCAAGCATGCTGCAGGCAGCAATGGAGTCCTGGGTCTCTTTGTCCTTCAGAAAGAAAGCGAGAGTCTCTGTAGAGCTAGGAAGTGAGACCACTGGAGAAAGAAAGTGCTCCAATGTTGAGCGAAAAAGCCTCTAAGAAAGCAATAGAGGCAGGCCATGTTAACTGGGCAGCCTTCCCTCCCCCAGCTAAAGAGAAACTCTTTGAGTTTCAAAAAGGCAGAAAGGGAGAAGGACGGGGGGGGGGGGGGGGTGGCAGCGGCAGATTGCCTGTGACTGTCCTCTGTTTTAAGAGATGGGCCATAATGTCATAATGCCAGATTGCTAGCTGAGGAAATGCTTGAAACCAACATGCATGCTGCAGGTGCTTCCATCTAAGAAGCTTGCTTGGCCTCTACACCATCAGCCAGGTGAATTTGGGGCATTAGAAACAGCACCTACGTTTGCAACAGCCCACAAGAACTTGATGCACCACCTGGAAGAAGAAGATTTATCGTCGAAAGCTCGCTATTTGTTGTTGTTATTTTATATTCTTTATGGTTGATTAAAGGTATTACCTGCTGCATTTGTATTGTTTCCACGACCATGTGGCCTTATCCTGATTTTTCTAAGAAAGCAACCATTGGAACCCAGCCGACAGTGCTGGCTCTTAAGAAAGGGTTTTGTGAAAGGAGGGCAAAATCCTATTTTGCCACCCCTTTCCCTCGATTTCAGTGGTACCGTTTTAGAAGCTGAGAGCAAGGGCATCGAATCATGAAAGTGCAAGGCCGGATTCTTTGATTGCCACAGGTATTCATGGCATTCTGTGCTCTTTATAGGCCAGGCCACAACAAAGCTTGTGTAAAGCACAGCCCAGAAACAGGAAACAAGAAAGACATTCCAGTGAACTTCCATCCCCCCCCCCCCCCCGTACCACAACAGGAGACTGAGGAAAACATATACACACTGAGGGGGTCACACTCTATTTATTGGAGCTTCTTCTCATTTCAGATCAGAGAGTGCCATGAAAAATGTGTGTGGTGCCTCCCTCCTACATGTAGAATAAAACAAAATAATGACATCAGTAGCCACTTGCTGCTTTTAAGCAATAACCATTCTGTAAGATGGAACCTGAGGAGATTATTTCAGTCTCACAAAGCACTCTTGGTTCCACACATAAGCAAGAAGCGAAACTCTGAGAGGAAGGTAAAGGGGTATAATATGACTCCATGCCTGAAATAGGCTGCCATCCTATACCTTCCGCATCAGTGACAGGGGACTGTAGAACCTCCTGTTAAACACTATTGTATGAGAATATTCAGTGCTGAGGGGACACATAACACGACAAAAAAATCTGGATTTTTGCACACACGCAGTCCAACTTGTATGACAGGAAAAGGTGACTTCTACAATGTGTGCAAATTATGTGAAGCTCACAATTTATTCTGTGATTGACTGATGCTAAGCAACTGAAATTCTCTGTCTTTGTCTCTCTCTCTCTCTATTTATTTCCCACTTTTGAGTACCATCACTGGTTGCTTAACAACCACAATGGTGGCTTTCAAAGCAAATAAACACATGCCATAACATTTTAAAATGAAGGGATTTTTAAAAAAAACAACTGCCACAACTCCGAAGGTGGTCATGCCAACGGGACTAAAAGAACGTTGCTGCTGAAATTTCTTTAAAAAAAGAAAAGAAAAAGACTTTGCATGGCACCTAAGCAGCATCAAGAAACATTTAGCCAGAGTTATCCAATAAAGGTGAACAGAATAATGACAACAGGACCTGTGAGAGAAAATATTGCTTCAAATAGTAGACAATTAAACTAGGGCAGTCCAACAAGAAGAAGCAAGGAGGATCCCATAAGGATAGTGGGTAGCCTCTGGGTGAGTAGTGATAGATATAAACTGTATATATCTCCAGTGTAAGAGGCAGCAAACCTTGTGTGACATTTGTGTGACACAAGTGGGATGGTGTTATTAAACTCACAGCCTGTTTGTGGATTTCCCATTAGGGCACCTGGCTGGCTAGTACAGGATCAGAACGCTGAACTATATAAGCTTTTGCTCTGATTCTGCCACGTGCTTCTTTAAAAGAGGCATAACGTAGGTATTGAGTGAATGCAACCATTTCTAATACAGTAAGGTTTAATTTTTTTATGTTTTTCTGCACATGCTTCTTCCATGTAGGGTCATATTCTGAAATAGTGTTATATTAATTGCTTGATATACCATAAAACAAAAGGGTTTGTGTGTGTTCTGTGCTGTCAAGTTGGAACTAACTTATAGTGACCCTAGTAGGGTTTTCAAGGTCAGTGAGATATGGAAGGAGTGATTTTACCAGTTCTACCAGTGCGTTTCCATGGCCAAGTGGAGATTCAAACTCTTTTCTCAGAATCCTACTCTGTCCCTCTTATCCACTACACCACACTAGGAATCAAAAAGGGAGAACTCCAAAAACAGTATTCGTATTCCCATAAAGCATTTGTGCCTTTGCAATTATTATTCCTTCCTTCTCCTCTCTCCCTCTCTCTTTTTATCTCTCTCTCTTTCTCGCCGACTTCTCTTCCAATTCTAGGAAAATGTTCCAATTTTTGTCAAAATGCCCCCATTCTTGTTCAAAAGGCAACTGTCTTTCATCTGTAAAATTTAACAGGCTGCTCTACATGCGATTACAAATACAAAAGAAAATAATGAGGTGCCTTTGATTTGTGTGTGTTTGTTTTTCTCCCTGCAACATTCACAGAAGATGTGTGGGCTTGCTTAAACACAGCCAGCACTTTTGCTGATGGATTTGAAAACCAGGAGCCATTTTCTGCATGTGTATGTAACCAAGGGGAGTGCTGGTGGTCTAACTGAATAGTAAGGGCACGTTAGCCCTGAAGTTCCTGAGACGATCAGACAGTCCAGTGATCCAAAAGGCAATATATTATCAGAGGCTGCTTGCAGAAGAGAGAAGCACTTTTAGGGATGTTCACAGTGAACATTTTTGTACTTCTTTGGTTTTGGGTTCTTTTTTTGGGTCCTTTGGGTGGTGCCTTTTTTGTTTCTGATTTTTTCATGTACTGGTCTTTTCATTTTAAATGAAAGCCTCTCTTGTATTTCCATTTGTGTTTCCTGGCACTCTAAAGAACCCCTGAGAACTACTCTGAAAAAGCAGAGGCAAGACAACAGAGAATCAGTCTTCTTTAAAACCAGTTCATGAGAAATCATCCTCAGAGCTGTGCAGGCACTAGTTTCTGTATACACTTAAATAAATACACAGTAACTTAGCAAAATAACAATTTTAAAAAATCAAACAAACAGGAAACAGACCACACCCCCCCCAGAAGTATGAAAACACACACACATGGCCCCCTCTCCCCAAAACCAAGAAAATCAAGCAAACAAATTAAAACTAAAAATACCATCAAAGCCCCCTCAAACCAAAACTACAAGAATATGGGGAGACTTTTCTCCCCCATACCATATGATGCCTTCCCTTGACTTCTTTGAGTCCAGCAGGCAGCAACAAAAATAATGACCAAACACACAGACACACACACACACACACACAAAACTGACAACACAAAATGTTTGTGTATCTCTTTCATAAAACATGAATCATTGATGCTTAGAGGTTCTCTTTCCACAGTTGTTAAAATTACATGAAATACTCTTTTGTGTTTTTTGAGTCTTTCATCTTGGCACAAGAAGCCCATCCCTAGAAACTATCCACTGACAATGTTTTAGCCTTGAATAATTCTGAGGCCTTGGAGGTCTTCCGTTCCCTCCCTGTCCTGTGTTGATGTTGCCTTCCTTCAAGGTGCTGCTGCAGAAGAGGGATTCTTTCAGAAAGAGGTTGCGAATAAAAGCTGTGCTCCAATATTATTCTTTTCTTTATTGAATAGCCTGCATTACTTCCAGGGCGGAGATCCAGATCAGCTTACAAAATGGTTATAAAACTGATTATATATATAAAAATCCAGTGTTACAATGTGAAAACCCGATGGGCCATGTTATATTAAAAGAACTACAGACTTAAATCGACATTATTATAAACACGTAAAAAGGACAGCATATCCCCCATTTTAAAAAATTATTTATTTATTTATTTTATTAGACTTCTACCCCGCCCATCTAGACCAAAAGTCTACTCTGGGCGGCAAATTTAAAATGACATAGTACAAAAACAGAAACAGTTATTATTCCACTCTCAAATACTTTATGCCCTAAGAATATTAGATGATACTACCCAATTCAATTAGCACATCTCTCCATAAATCTTTGGGGAAAATTTCTTATGATTGCTACTATGATTGCTATCATCATCATCACCATTCAGTTCATTTGTTTATCGCATTTTACACTATACAGCACTTTACTGGGCAACTATTGTCCAGTCTCAAATATTCCATTTCCAGGCATGGTACTGGAGTGTGTAGTAGTTTCTCAGCTCCAAAGAATCTAGACCCATTTCAATCTGGTTTCGGACCTGGCTGTGAGACAGGGACTGCTTTGGTTGCCTTGGTGGATGACGTATACAGGGAACTGGACAGGGGAAGTGTTCCCCTGTTGGTTCTGCTGGACCTCTCAGAGGCTTTTGATACCATCTGCTGTGATATCCTTCTGGACCATCTTTCTGGGGTGGGACTTGGAGGCACTGTTTTACAATGATTCTAGTCCTTCCTGGAAGGGAGAACTCGGAAGGTGGTGCCAGGGGACTCCTGGTCAATACCCTGGCTGTTGGCCTGTGTTTTGTTTTGTCACCCATGCTTTTTAACATCTACATGAAACCATTGAGAGAGGTTGTCCAGGGGGTTTGGTGTCACCAGTATGAAGATGACACCCAACTTATCTCTCCTTTCCTTCTAATTCCAAGGAAGCTTTCTTGCTTCTTAACCAGTGCCTGGTATCATTAATGAGCTGGATGAGGGCAAACAAACTGAAACTTAGTCTACACAAGACAGAGGTGCTCCTGGTCAATCGGAAGGCAGATGAAGGAATAGGGATACAATCTGTGCTGGATGGAGTTATATTCCCTATGAAACTCAGTTTTGCAGCTTGGGTGTATTCCTGACTTCATCTCTGAGCCTGGATGCCTAGGTTTCAGCAGTGGCCAGGAATGCATTTGCACAGTTAAAACTCGTGTTCCAGCTGCTGTCTGTTCCTTGAGATATCTGATTTGGCTACATGACACGTACCTTAGTTACATCCTACTTGGATTACTGTAACAGGCTCTACATGGGGTTGCCTTTGAAGACAGTTTGAAAACATTAGCTGGTTCAAAATGCAGCAGCCAGACTATTAACTGGGGCAATTATAAGGAGCATAGAACACTCTTGGTACAACACTGCAATGGCTACCACTCCCTTTCTGGGCCCAATTCAAAGTGCTGGTCATTACCTACAAAAACCTATACAGCTTGAGTCCAGGCTACTTGAAGGACCGTATCTCCCCATATGAACCTTCTCGACATTTAAGATCATCATCAGAGGCCCTCCTCTTGGTCCCATTGCTAGTGCAGGCATGGCTGATGGGGACACAGAAGAGGGCTTTCTCTGTGGCAGCTCCCAGGTTATGGAATGCTCTCCCTCAAGAAGTCAAATTGGCCCCCTCCCTTTTATTCTTCCACCGACAGCTGAAGACCCACCTTTTCAGGCAAGCTTTTAACAATCATGACTGAGTGCCATTTTTAGTTGATAGTTTTTAACGATTTACCTATTTTTAATTATTCAATGTATTTTAATCAGTTTTATAGTTTAATGTTTTAAAATGTATATCACACTGTGTTTGTTAATTCTGTTTTTTTAATACATTGAACCACCTTAACCCCCCTTATCAGGAGAAATGCAGCGAATAAATAGGATAAATAGATAAATATGCTCAAAGCAGTTCACAAAAACATATAAATATAGTATCAATCAGGATGTTGTTGTTGTTTAGTCGTTAAGTCGTGTCCGACTCTTCGTGACCCCGTGGACCAGAGCACACCAGGCCCTCCTGTCTTCCACTGCCTCCCGGAGTTGGGTCAAATTCATGTTGGTAGGATATATAACATTAATGCATCATATGGACATTACAATTCATGCAAAACATTACAATAAGTTAAGTAAGAACAATATATACTAGCAGGTCAATACTAATACTGTATGATAAAAAGTATACTGATGTTTTAAAATTCATTAAGCAGTTCATAGTAAATGAACCTGACAAAAATAAAAATGCACTCATATCAAGCTCACAGGAAATGAGAGAAAAATAAGGAAAATACTGGAAGGTGCTCTGCCTGCTGTCAAACAATAGAAGTCACTTCTTACTTAGATCCTGTAAATTGTAAACTGCCCTGAGAGTGCTTGAAGCACTATGGGGTGGTATATAAGCAGCACACTTCATTTCTGCTTTCGGTAAGTTCACCCTAATGTACACACCACTGATTCAATGGGTCTATTCTAGCTGGATTTATCTCTGGGTTACGCTAAACATCATTGTAGCACAGATCCTGAAAAACACCCACTACTTCCTAGATGGAAGAATTATGTGAGCTCCCTTGAGATGCTCTGCCCGCATTCTCAAATGTCCTTTATGGTTAAAACAATTTGCTGTCATCTTTCTTGGTCTTAAAACAGCCATTTGCTAAATAATTTAACAAGACGAGGAAGTTACCAAAGTCAATGGATTCAGCCTTCCAATGAAGTCAAATCAGACCCAATGATTTTTCAAAGGGTTAAACAGTTTGATTTATTTGACCATTCTAATTGTTTGCAAACTGAAAAAGCCCGATGAGATGCCCTATCACATCTCTTTGTTGTAGGCCAAAGACAGCAACAACAAAAATTCTTTCTAAGTCCAGTCTATTTTACTGTAATTTCATTGGCAGGCACTCATTATTATTCCACTTTTCTGCTTGGTACAGTCTTATATGTTCCCAAGTAGAAAGCCTCACTGTGACCCCAAATGGAGCCATCTTTCCCGTTGGGGGTGAAAACACATTGGATGCTTTCCTAGGCCCTAGACAAGAATTCCTCATCTGCTTGGTGCACACTACACTTTCGCTCTCATTACATGCCTCCCAAGAAGCTAAAGTGACACTGAGGCACCTCAAGAGAAAGTGTAGAGAGGATGTCTAACAGCACACGTCTGACCATCTGAGGCCCTGAAGCCACTGCTGTCTGCCATGCAGATCCAGGGCAAACACTTTGGCACTCTTGTCCCTGGCTGGGCATCACTCGGTTGCCTTCATTTGGCAGAATGGCCCGTTAGTGATATGCTAACCCGCTGCAGGCTTGTCGTGTTTTCATGCTAAATTCTCCTTAGAAATGTCAGCTGCCAGAACGTGTCATTTCTGCTTCATAGAACTGCCTTGTACAGCCAAGAACCAGATTCTCTGTTTTGCTTTTGGTGGTTTTTTTTTTAGAATAAAATGACATGATGCCACTTCTTTAGCGAAGATGAATACTGTCATTAGCAAAGTGATGGGTCAGATGTGCCAAAACTTCATTGAGAGTTGCCTGCCACGGATCCGAGGAGAACCACGCAGAGTGGTTTTGAGTGGGAATGTGGCCTATTGGCATGTGTACTGTTGGTCCTGATGCAGATTTGGATCACTTTATTGTTTCGTATCCCTTTAACTGTACAAGGTATGCCACAAATAATTCCCTGTCTCATGGATCCTGCCCATAACCTAGTAAGACAGATCCTTATTACTCCTGTTTTAGAAATAGGAAGCTGAGAGCTACAGCGGAAAAGGGGTGATTTGCTCACGATAACACAGGGGAGGAATGGGCCATACCATTTGGCAGAGTGAAACTGTCCCCACAGGCAGGAATTGTCATCCAAGTTCACAGAGCTGTGTGCTGAACAGCTAGACGGTTCCTGTGCCTCCAAGCTAGACTGGTGTTTTCAGGTGTGGTGAAGGGTGCTATCACATCACCAGTCCTGAAGAAAAGATTCACCCATCTGTTATTTGGCTTTCATACATGAAATGGGAGCGGGCGGCATCTTGTTCATCACCTCAGGCAGCAACATTTCATGGGCCAGTCTTGTACATGAGTGTTAAGTCAGTAAACCAACCACTAATGATCAGAGCCCAGATCTAGTAAACTCTTTTTTTTAAGTTGCTTTTAGGTTTCACAAGATATTTTTCATCAACACACCCTTGAAGCAGCTTTGTGTCAGGATCAGTCTGCTTGTCCCCAGATGAGAGACTCCATCTTTATTATAATTTTTCCTGACACTCAATCTTCTTGTTGTTTTCTCTTAAAGACATTTTCAGGCCAGAGAAACTGGGGACAATTTGTCCATGTTTTAACACACTGCCAACCTCACAATTCACATTGACATATTATGTGTTTCTTTCAAGTTCTAAAAGAAATAACTGGATATTAAGTTTTGCCCTGCTCCAGTTTGCTTTTTAAAAATCAACAGCTTCAGGTTTTACCCCATTTCTCTTGTCAGCTTTTAGTTTCCATGTCCTACCTCACAGTGTCTTTTTTCAGAGGAGGACATGCCTCAGCTGGAGGATCTGGGGGAGAACCTTGAGACACCAGAGGCTGAGCTGGATCTATCCTGAGAGGGCTCAGTTTCTCCAGAACGGAAAGTAGCCTCTGAGGAAGAAAACCCTCCCAGTCCTAGAGATTACCGGAGGCTCAAGTACAGTTGTAACTGAGGCTGTCTCTTCCAAGAATTCTTGGCTGTGAGATCAGCCAAGATTTCCTACCCTATTTAGGAAGGAGTCACCACACTGCAGCCACTTAAAAGCAATCCCATAAAAGCACACGTTTTAAAAGAGGTAGCTGTCTTACTCGGTGCTAGCACATCAGGCAATAACAAAAGAAAAATTAAAAAAAAAGACAAAAACATTGTGGCTCTATTTTAATGTGAACTTTCGTGGACGTTATCTGATTTTTCTTTTGTTTTTGCCTGATATAAAACCACAAGGCTCACCTTTCACCTAAAAAGAAGGCCACTCCTCTCACCTGATGAGGAAACCACTTCAGCCCCAGCACAGCCACTGCCGAGCAGTTAGAGAAGGAGATACAGCTACGGAAAGAGGAAGGTGAACGAAATAAAGAGGTGGAGAGGAAAAAGATGTGTGATGAGACTATTGAGGGTGGGTGGGGCTACAATGGTTTTTCTAGAAAGAAAAGGGTGAAGATGAGATGGCAGCCAGAACCTGCCTCTTCAGATTGTCTGGAACTTCTTCACTTAGGGGACAACTCTGGACAAAAAGAATTCACATGATAAGAGTAGCAGCAGAGGTGCATCCTCCACAGAAGAAGAGGAGGAGGAGGAGTCAGCAACACAGGCCATACTTATGTCAATGTCTGGCTCTCTAAAGGCTGGCAGCTTATTCTTCTCAGGCGTATGAGTGTTCCTTCATCACCACCAACCAACCACAATGGCCATCACCCTCATTGCATACTTTCTCCCTCTTCAGAATTGCCCAACACTGATAAGTGAAGGAACTTGGCAACTCTGGGAAGCTGGCCTCTGGCAGGGGGTGTGAGGTATGTGGGGGACTCTTCTCAGATGACCGTCTTGTTGCATGTCACTTTTATCTCCAGCTCAGGATGGGTGCTTTGCCGTGCTGCAGGTGCAGAGTGCAGAGGATGGCGACTGCCATGTCCCCTACATTTTGACATCCTGATGCAAAAAACCCATTGCCCTGCTATAGTTACACTGGGGGGCCCTCACAGCTATCCAGTGAGAGAGGATATATGCAAGGAGCAACATTAAGTAAGAAGAGCTGGGGACTCCAGTGAACAGGAGCAGCCCCTCTAGAAGGGTATATAGACCATGGCTCATGCTTACTCTAAGCAAAGTAGTGAAATGGACTTGGTGCCAGAAGGAAGGAGAGACATTTCAAAGTATTAGCAAAGCTAATATGGTGTGTGATCTACAGTAGAATCCTATATTTATTTACTCAGAAAAAAAGCTCCACTGTGCCCAGAGGGGCTTACTGGGTAGTAAGTGTTTTAGACCTGCAGTCTTCGAAGTAATTTGCCAGAGGTTCTGGCTGACTTTGTGACAAAGGGGGCAACTTGGTAATCCCTGCTCCCTCTTTGGTGTCAAAATGCCCACAAATGGGGAAATGAGGCTAATTTTGCTTCATTAAACCTCAATAATGCCTTCACAAAAAAAGCAAACTGTTGATCTTTCCAAATTATCTGTTTGTATGATGTACCATCAGATGAAAAAGTCAAGCAGCAGAGATACACTGTGGTGCAGTGTTAGAGAACTGGGCTTAGAAGGGGAAGGCTCAGCTGCATGCTGATCCTTTCCCAAGAAATTCAGGAAATGACCTTGTTGCCCATAACCATCTCTCAGCCTCTTACTTCACCTAGCCAAGGTTCTTGCAAGGACAAAAGGTGGGGGAATGATTCCATGGTGCATGCCTGGTTTTCTGGGGTAGGCTTAAAGTGTAATATAACCAACCATAGCCAAATAAAGGAAGGAGAGTTTATTGTGTTGAATTCATTGTGAGAGTTGTGATTAACTTCAGAGCAGGAAGGACCGGTTAATTCTTAGAAATGGCTGGAATGGCTAACTCGTGTGTGTTTCTCTGCAGTACCCTACAAATGACAATTTAGGTCTGTTTCAAGCATACAAGCAGGAAAGGATGTGGAAATGAAAGGCACATCACCCAGCAGTGGCTGCAACTGAGGGCAGATGCACATGGACATATAAGCAAAATCAGGGGTGACAGACAGCCAGGCTCACAGCTGCTTGGTGCAGTTTCTCTTCTCCTTCTCTTAAAGAAATGGCAAAGTCAACTGGACAGCCGCCGCCAACGTCCTTGGTCTGCCACATTGCAGTGGCGTATCCGTTCCCTTTCAGAGAACTTTACCCCTATTGCCAAAGGCTGTCTCTGAAATTCTCAGTTCTTGGTGGTACTTTGTGAAATAAAAGCACAGGTCAAGATCCAGATGGGCTCTTCCCCATAGAAAAAGGGGACTGTATGTATTCTTGATTCCCCTCCCCTCCAGTTTTCATTTCATTGTTTACTTACCTTGATACCTTCCCCCTTTCCTTCAGTGTCCTAATGGTAATCTGAGTGGCAGTTTCCTCTTTCACATGAAGATCAGGCAGAGAGAGAGAAAGAGGGTCTGGCCAGGTCTAGATCACACACACACACCAGATGAGATTCATAACTCAGTGAGGCCTCAGAACTGAATCACCAAACTCCCAGTCCAATGTTCTAACCCTAGAATCAGCAATTATGTCCCTCTGGATCAGTGGATCTCAACCCTGGGTCCCCAGATGTTCTTGGACTAAAGCTCCCAGAAGCCTTCACCACTAGCTGTGCTGGCCAGGATTTCTGGGAGTTGTAGTCCAAGAACATCTGGGGACCCCAGTTTAAGAAACACTGTGTCTAGATATTTTTGATTCACAATTCTATCAGCCCTAATCAACACACTTAAAGGTGAGGGACTATGGGATTGTACTATGGGATTACAGTGCAAAAGCATTTGGATCATCACAGTTGCCACCTGTGCTCTAACTACTGTCTCATATTTGCTCTTATTTCAGTCAACGGTCTTTGACCTGCCCTTTGACCTGCCCTCAAAATGATCTAAACTTTTTCACTCAGATTCGTGTGTAGTAGGGGATGTGTTCACCACTGACACCAGTGGGTGGTTTTCAGTTCTAGCTCTGTGAATCAGAACTGTGGAGTCTGGCAGGAACCAATATATTCCCAGGGTTTATTTTCCTACCTCAAGACTCTGTTCCACTTTTCACCTGCAACTTCTTCTCTGTTGCTGTATCCTGCTTTTGATGAAATGATAACACGGGTTGTAGGTCACAAACCCCCAGGCTATAATAAGTGGATTAGTCTTTAAGGTGTCATGGGCAGACTCTTGGCTGGTTTTGCTGTGACAGACTAATATGACTTTGGAAATGGTTTGTAAGCTTTTGTTAGAAATCATAATTAGAACAGATTATAAAAGCAGATGTACAGTTTGGTTTCAGAAAGATATATAGATGAGGAACTGGGGTGGGGGCCAGGGAATATAAAACAAAGGGTTGGAATGAACCACAGAATAATTCTCGTTCTTTCCTAAAATATATTTTACGAACAAAAACTCTACATAGTTACAGGGCTGGCTTTGCCATGAGACAGGGAGGCAGCCAACCAAGGCAACAGATTTGGGCCAGGGGGATA
Organism: Intellagama lesueurii; assembly: GCA_037013535.1. Lineage (NCBI taxonomy): Eukaryota > Metazoa > Chordata > Lepidosauria > Squamata > Agamidae > Intellagama > Intellagama lesueurii. The sequence continues at coordinate 184,726,205 of JBAJHW010000002.1, forward strand.
TTATGAACAGGCAGAAAATAGTTTATTTCATTAGTTATTGTATTTTTTTTTTTTATTGCAAAGCAGGATTCTTGTGGCATTTCAGGCCCTAGTGCCAAAATAAGTGGACTAGCTTTAAGTTCTGTGCATCTTGACTTCGGGGTGTGTGTGCAAGTTTCTGCTCTACTTTATCTAGCAAAATGTCTTAGGGCAGTCCTGGCTTGGTTAGTGTGCTGTAATTACAGTGGCTGGTAATTACAGAGCTTGGAAAAGTTACTTTTTGGGATTATGGTCCCCCAGCCAGCATGGCTACTGGGAGTTGTAATCCCTGCAGATAACCAAATGTCCCAAGCGCTGGATCATAAGGGACCATGCACTGTCTCTCATGGGATTCTGCATGAGGCACTGTGAGAACAGGGAGCTAGAGCGGTGAATAGGATGTGAGCTCACTGTCTCGCTTATACATACTAAAGCCTACAAAACCAAAAAGATCAAGCATCTGATGGAAGCTAAGAACAGATAAGACCAAGCAGAGTGGGAGCTATACATGAATCACACCCTCCCGAATTGATACTGACAGAAGCCCTTCAGGGCTGGTAACAGCATGCTGTTGCCGATTACTGAGGCCCAGCTGATTGCATCCTAGAAATGAGGTGTGCTGACAAGTCTACACAGCCTCCTCTAGTTGCTCAGCATCCCCCCTGTAGCTGAGTCCATGGAGCCAACACAACCACGGTTGTGATGAGGGGCTGTCTATTGCATTTAGCATGAAGGTGCCGCTGGACAAGGCTACTTTTAACTTTGAGAATCAGCCCCCCAGTTTAGCATCATTAAGAGGCCATGAAAACTCAGAATGGGGGTGGGGGAGCAGCTGCAGTTCCTGTCATCTCGGCCTGTTCTCTAGAACAAACACCACAGTTACAGCGGGTAAGGAGAATAATGAGGAGGGATCGGCCATCTGGTCTCTGGGAGATGGGCTGATATAGTAGGCCAGACCTGCCTTATCTGGATGAGGTTTTCCTTCTTGCAGAAGACCACGCTGCCCCAGGGAATTAAGGATGGCCCTTTGTTTCAGAGTCTTTCCACCAGCAACACCATCCACCATAGGACTGGAGTGTCCCTAATTTATGATCAGGCAGGCCTTTGTTATCAGTCTCTTCCCCTGATGATGGGAAGTGCCCCTCCGTAGCTGGTCTGCTGTGTGCTAATGGCTTGTGTGAACAGGACACAAAGGAGCAGTTTCACTTCCCATGTATGTTGACTTCTCACTCACTGCAGATTTGAATAATAGGTGTGAATATATGTATGCGCGGCCAGTAGAAATGGAACCAAATGGCACTTTCAGGATTATAACTGACCATTTGAAGCCATCAGCATTGACCACCTGCTTTGCTGGGAACGTGTAGTATGATCACTTCAAAATATCTGAGGAAAGCAAATCATTAAATTCTACATTCATTTGAAAAGGTCCAGATTGAACAATCTTTCCTTTACAAATTTCCAGCTTTTAAAAGGTTATCAAGTTCTACTGCATCAAATGAAACATCAACATGAAGTTGAGATTGGTTGGACCCCTGGAACGCTGCTGTGAACAGTGATTCCACTAGGTGTGGGATTTTCAGATTTGGGGGATTACAAATCCTTTAATTTTTCACTCCAGGGGTTCCACTTGATGGACACACACCCAAATATGGATCATCTGGAGAAAAGGCCTAGCTGGAAAGTCTTTGAGGCCTAGCATAGCTAGCAAGAGGAGCATCTTCCTTTCTGAACAGGAAGCTAAGGCAGAACTAGGCTTAAGCTTGGCTACAAAGCCTGTGATTCCGGTTTTCAGAAAAGGTCAAATCCAAATGATCATGGGAACTAGAGACCAATTAGCATGCTGCCCATTATGCCAAAGCTGTGTGCTAAATACCTAAAATTCAAACCTAATTGTTTTTTGGAGTCAGAGGCTTTCTTCTCTGACTCTCAAGTGTCCTTTGGAGCAGAGAATCCAACCCTAAATTATCATATGGTGCTTCACCACTTAGCCTGTGATGGTCAAATTGTATGCTGCCTCATGGAGCTGCAGCCAACTTTTGAATCAGTCTCGTGGGTCAAGCTATAGCACAAACTGGAGAATATCCGTTGTGATAAGAAGGTTACCTCTCGAAGGTTAACAATGTGCCCCAAGTCAGATGTGAAAGTCAGGTCAGCCTGTTGTTTCTACTCTTGTGGTCAGAGGGGTAAGGCAAGGCTGTGTTCTTATCCCTCCTCCATTTCATTCAGCCTGTATTTGAATGGTGTGATATATGCCCTATTTCACCCTGCCTGACATGCTCCAACATTTTGGGCGAAGAAAATCAGGGTTCTGCTTTATGTCACCAAGGCACTATCACAACATTATGTTCTCGGCCAGGCTTCAAATTGTTATGGAATAAATCATTCCTCTACTGCAGAGATGATGGCTTAAAGATTAACTATAAAAAGAAAGAAAGAAAGAAAGAAAGAAAGAAAGAAAGAAAGAAAGAAAGAAAGAAAGAAAGAAAGAAAGAAAATCAAAGATTTTGGTGTTTGAGAAGAAACAGAAATGATGTAGCTGGCCCTTGGATGACTTACACAACAACACAGGTCAAAAGTTCCCAGTATTTAGGTGTCATCCTGTACCTTTGCATCTCATGGCCTGCTTAGTTGCAACTCCCAAGCAATTCAGAATGTTTTAGTTCTGCCTTCATTGGGAATCCCTGATGGAAATTCTTCTCAGCCAGCCCCTTGCTTGGGTAACTTGTGCATAACTAAATACTAGTTGGACTTCACATTGTTGCTGTTATTGTGCCATTAAACCACATTTGACTTAGGGTGATCCTGGCATGATTTCCAAGGTACATACAACATTTAAGGGTTGGTTTTACCTGTACCACCCCCACTCTGAGCTTCCATGGCTGACAGGGGATTTGAACCCAGGCCTCCTGAGTCTTAGTCTATCACCCTATCTACTGATCCACACTTGCTGTCGCAGGCCTTGGCATTTTCATGATCTGCTTTGTCAATGTAGCAGATACATTCCCTCTTTCTGCAAGGGTTTGCACGTATAACAAACAAGATGTTGAAATGGTGGAACATAACCTTTTCCTCCTCTGTCTATAAGCTAGCGTTTGCTCCTATGTTAACCCCTCTGCACGCCTAATCTGCCCAATAGTTCTCTAAATGTTGCCAGATAGAAACCCAGCTATGCCATTTGTTATGTCTAAATTTCTACTTCCAATGGAACATTCAGACGAAATATTTTGTAATGTGTGTATGATTGTTTTTGTTCTAGTCTTGTTGTTGTTGCTGCTGCTGCTGTCTATTTAAAAAAGGCTGAGTGAGAAAAGAGTTGACTCCGCCAGTGTTTAGTATGGGTGATCTCCAGCGTCAGCTTCAGGCCTGCTCCCCATCATCATGCAGTAACCCCCCTCCAAGATTCCCCCAAGGAAAGGTATCCCTCAAAATGGTTTACTCCTTGCAGCAGATCCCAGTTCCACATGCAAAGGCCAATGGAACTGTCAGGAGAGCAATAGCGTCCTCTACCTTCTCAATGTGCAGGACGGTGGGCTAGCTCAGGGTATGCAGGGTTGGTGGCTTTGAACACTCCACCTTATTCCCTATCAGCAGAGAACAGCCACCCACATCCAACAGCAGCTGCCACCTCACATGAATGCAGCACATGTCCTCATAGGAGGACTCGCCCCATCCACCGGTGCTTCCTTAGGGACACGGAAGGTAGATCCCACTGGAAAGGTCATAAAACTACTTCAGCAAGGGGGCTCGCATCAATTTAGGCTGACTTTACCGCATCAGAATGTGCCAAACAAGGTTCCTGTGAATTAATTTGAGATCAGGTGATGACTGCTATTTTTGCAGAGCACATCTGAATTTTGCTAACAGCACCTTCCAACTCAGTGACTTTAGCCAGTGGAGGGGGAAATGTGTTGTTCAATGTACCTTGAAAGACCACACCAGGTAATTGTGTCCCAGGCTTTAGGCGCTCTTAAGACTGATCAGTTCTAATTTGGAGCCATATGTTTTAGACTCAGGATATTCTGCTTGAGCTGAAGCAGCAGAAAAACTGGGAGGTAGCTATTCCATCTGAAGAGAAACCCAAGGAGTAAAGCTATCAATTCTAAATTTAAGGGACAATGGTGTGGAGCCCAGTTCTGAGAAATGGTGAGGTCTTCTGAAGTCATTCTCTTTCACTGGTGATGGACATCATCTCCCTGCATATCCTTTACCTAAGCAGCTTTGCTGGTTTTCATTTGTAGCTTTCCTAATTTAGTTTAATAATGTTGCAATAAATCTACAGCCAGTAAAATACATGAATAAAATATCTCTTAAGGATGCCCTAACATTAACTAATGTCTGAACTACTAAAATGAACCCTACAATCTACATAAGGCAAAACACCGAAAACCAACGCAAAATTAAAAATGTCTTACTGCTTATCTGTAATTTTTTTTGTTTTAATTGGATGCCTGTTGGAGCACAGTTCTTCCTCAGTGGTTAAAAAAAACAGATGAGGGAGCACTCAGGCAGCAGTGAAAAAACAAGCAAACAACAAGCAATCTCCCAATTTACAACTATTTTTGCTTTCTCATTTTTTTCGTGGTCCCCAGCTGGAGAGGGCTTGTTTTTCTTGCTGGAATCATCAGGGTTACTTTAATTAGATTGCTCTCCACATTTGCTGGCTCACATTTTCAGTGAGCTGGAACACCAGGTAGGGATCTTGATTCCCCACTGGGTGCCCCTTCACTGTGGAAAGCCCTTGAGATCTCAGGATGGGGTTAGCCGGTGGGGAGCCTTTAATATTGGAAAATTTCCGCCAGATCAGGATCACCACCGGCAATCCAGTTATGATTTTCTGATATTAAAGGGTCTCCATCCCCACATTTTGAGGTTCCCAGAACCCAAAGGGAGGGCAGGAAATTTTTAATTGAATTAAATTGAATATATCCGTTGGAGGGTGATGCTGCCATCCAGCTTGCATGGTGTAAATTTATGCCAACAGGATCTCAGCCACTATTTTATTTTACTTTCTACCCCTTAAAAATGTTTTATTATCTATTCATTTACATTGTAGGGACTGTCAAATCAAAATCTAACACCTGGTAGACTGGCTTACACCAAAGTACTCCCTCCCCCAACTTATTGTAACACTGTCTCTCTGAATAGGCTAGATAAGGCAGTAAACAGAAACTAAATTGGTCCCTTTATCTCAGCCACTCAATGTCTAATAAATTGCTTTTCTTTGGAATCAGATACAATAAGCTATCTACCTTCTCAGTACCAAGACACATCTGCCACACTGAATTGGCAAGTGTCTTTTGATTTTATGCACATATATACACTCCTGATTTTAAAAAAATGGTGTACTGTGACACTTTAAAAAAAAAGAACAGATTTTATATGTCATGAGTTTAGCAGGAATGAAAACCAACGAAGTAAATAAAATAAGTGCAGCATATGTGCAGGCTTAGGTATTACTGAGTTTATCATTTGTTCTCATTATACTTCATTTTATTTATTTGCAACTTTTCCACATTTCCTTTTGAACAAAGTAATCCCAAGGTAATTTAGCCCCCACGTTAGCCAAGCCATGAAGAGGAAGAAGCAGTGGTACTGTGCAGGGGGCTGGCATTTGGGTAGACAGAAGATCAGAGAAAGCCACTATCCCTCGTCCTGTACCCTCCTCTTTTCTAATGAACTAGATCCAACGATATGATTTGCAGAATAATTTTGCCATCCTGCAAGCTGTAAAAGAGAAACCAGCATGACGGTGAGTCCATTGGGAAAGGATTTGGTGATGCCTGTTGGAGATGAAGGGCAATGTCTCCTGTTAGCTGTTTCTCACCAGTTCTTGTGATATGCATGGCATTGGGTTTCATGTTCATATTGAGCCATGAATCTGCTTTCCCTAGAGTTTCTCCTGTCCTTTTCTATGCCCATAAACTGTCAAAACCTACGAGTATACAAAAGTACTCTCAATAAAGACGCATTCCTCAAATAGCCTTGGGAAGATGGGTTCAGTGGGGCCCAGAAATCCAGCAAACTGGCACATGTGGCTGAAGAGCTCATCTGTGACATTTTGCTGCCGGAGGCGGAGCAGACAGTGGTGCCTTCCTTTGGCTTCCAAGTCAAGGGCACAGGACCCAAGAAGGGTCAAGTTATTTGGGCACCTGACAAAAACACCCCACAGTCCTCTTTTTGACAAAGGGGCAAGCAACGCAACAACGGCCCATCTCCTAAAGAACCTTTAACTTTACCCAAAGGGTTTCTTTTTCCATTACAGCAGGGCAAGAAAAATGTGACCCTGACCTTGGCTTGAGTACTCAAGGGGCTCTTTTCCCAAAAGGACATCTTATTTTCTCTTTCCCTCCTTCCTTCCTTCTCAGTGACAAAACAACAAGTATTCCCTACATCCGAAGCATTCAAAGACACATTACTTATCTGTTACTCCACATAATTTTTAACACACCAAGGTAAGTAGGAGAATGTGTCCCTTTGTCACAGTCTCCCCAGTTTAGGTATCTGGCTGTGGAGCCAAAGGTTGGGAGTTCGATTCCCCACTGTGCCTCCCACAAGTGGAGACAGACTGGTGTGGCCTTGGGGCAAGCTGCACAATCCCTGGGCACCCCCAGAAGGTAGGCATGGCGAACCACTTCTGATTATCCTCTACCTGGAAAACCCTGAAAAGGGTTGCCATAAGTCAGTATTGACTTGACAGCACATCATCATCATCATCATCTCCCTGTTCCAGGCAGGAAAATACAACAAGGATCAATTAAATCCTTTTTCCTCACATCCAAAATCAGCTGCTTTAGGCATCCTTCTTGATTTGTCTCAGAGACAGGGTTAACAGGTGTGTTTTTGTGAAAGGGCAGATGGTGATTTAATACAATAAAATCACCATCTGCCCCTTTTAAAAATAAACTGGCATTTTACAAAAACCTAGATCTTTTTCTCCAAACCTCATTTATCCAAAGCTCCCCAGTTTCTGAGCCTATGGTCCATTAGGGATGGAAATTCTGGGTTACTCACCATGACAAAAGAGGCATTTTCTTTCATTTTCTGGCTGCTTTATGGATTCCTAAAAAAGAACTGCTTAAACCTGAAGGGCTTGTTTAATTGAAAGAGGGGGACACAGAAATTACACATTGTTTCATGTTTCCTTGTTATGTTAAACCTTTCCATCATCCAAATGACACAGGACGTTTTCCTCACCTCACCACTCCTGCCACGCTCCTTGCCCTACAGCAGGCACACTTTCCTCTCCCTTCGCCGCCACCATTTTATGGTAAATGAAAGGTGTTGTGCCTAAGAAAGAAATGAAACTAAAGAGGAAGCCACTGGAACAAACCAAACTGAAATGGGCATGAAAGTTTCTGATCTGGAAATCCTTACCATCCATCATAAACCAGCATGACCATACACCAAACTCCAGCATTTAGCATAATGTTAGATTAACCATTCCTTCCATTTGAATAGACAGGCCAGGGATTTCCTGGAAGGCTGCGGAAGACAAATGACTGCCATTTGAGGTCCTACCTCCTGTACCATTTCAAAATGTCTGTAGGAGTAAGGCCAAGAGTAGCAACAAAAGACAGATGGAAGGCTCCTAACATGAACCATGCCTTCCTCATGCTGCTCCCAAACACTGGAACTCCCTCCCATGGGAGGCCAGACTGGCCCCATCTTTGCTGTCCTTCTGAAAGCAGGTAGAGATCTTCCTCTTCAGGCAGGCTTTCTGTTAGTTATTGGTTGTCTAAGAGGAAGCTTTTACAATGGAATATTTGTATTTTTGCTGTTTTAATGTTTTTTTAATAACTGTTTTTATCTACTAATTTTGATATATTTAATTCTTTTTTAATATTGTAATAATTTATTGTTTTGGGGATTGGACTCAATGGTCAATTAGTCACCTTCCAACGCCATTATTCAATGATTCTATGTTTGTTTTTAGCTTTTAATATAGTTTCTTTTTTAATACTTTAACCTGCTCTGGGCCCTTTTTAGGAGAAAGGCAGAATATAAATATTTTAAAGAAACAAAACACCAAACGAAACTCTGCAGTTCCTCCATCTTTTCCTTGGAAAGCAAAATGACAGGACAAACACTGGTGGAGTGGAGAGTTGAAACTCAATGGCCTTCTGAGTAACAGGGACCATGATGTCACCATCTTCAGGTTTCTCTGGTCTTCAGTCATCACCATAGCTAGGAGAGAAATGGATTTTCCCATGAACAATATATTAGTGCAAAGTATCCTCCTTGCTCCCCTTCCCATAATAAGTAAGGATATTTCAAGGACTTTCCAGTAGGCATGTGCTTCAGGTTCAGAACTTACTCAGATTCTGAAGAAAATTGAGATGGTATTTGTTCATGTGGTACCTGTGAATGTGGCGGGACTGAGAGAAAAGACTCTCCTGATGATCTTGATGGGAGACATGGTCTTTGGGATAGCTTGGACCCATTTGGGGCTTTATAGGTTAAAAGCAGCACTTTGAATTGTGCCCACAAACTGATTGGCAGCCAGTGGAGCTGCCGTAACAGGAGGGGTTATGTGATCCCTGTAACCAGCCCCAGTCAGCAATCCGGCTGCTGTGTTTCGGGGCTGCTGGAGTTTCCTGACACTTAATCCCTTCACTCACTTTGAAAATGTTGATGAAGAGACAACATTCTTTGAAGGAAAAAATCAAAACATTTTATTGTGCCTTTTGCACACTTTGTGTGCCTTTCTTCCCAGTTGGCTTAGCAAAGACATCACCTCAGTTCAAAGTTTAGAAGCTGCTTTTGTGCTGTCACTTTCGTATTCCTTGTTTTTGGAAACGCCATTTGTTTGTGCTTTCCCCCTTTCCCCCTTTCCGCTATGGTCTGGTTAGTCAACAGGGGAGAAGAAAGGGATGGGAAGCTTCAGGGGATTGCAAAGAGCTGGATGGTGCTGCTTGTTAATATGGGCTAAGCTCTAAGCAGGGCAGAGGACGAGGGATGGCAAATGCAGGGCAGCTGAAAGGCAGACAGGCTCCTTCCAGCAACCAGTCCTAGCATGAGTCTCTTTCCTCTCCAGGGACTAGGCTTGGATTTCAAGGACAGCACTCAGCCGATTGGCCCAGAGCATCCTTTGGTCTCCTGCGCTTTGCCCGCCTCCCCCAACATTCCCCACAGCAGAGATTGGAGGAGACAGGCAAGGCACTGTCTATGTGAGTGTGGGGGTGTGTGGCAGAAAGCATGCAAATAAATGGGAGGACAAGCCGGGAGACTGCAAACAGCATCAAGTCCGCTGAGAGAAGTTGGTGAGCAGGAACGGAGGTGAACTGACGGACTGACAGTAGGAAGGGGCACAGCACGCTAAAGCAAGGTTGCAGCAAGACCAGGCAGCACCCACTGCTGTGGCTCCCATATCACAACTTCCAAAACTTTGACACCTGTCTGTCAGACCAGCACAGACGCAGAAGTATGTCTTTGGCAGTGAAAGAGAAGAACCAAGTGCGCCTGGTCTTCCTGGGTGCAGCCGGGGTAGGCAAGACATCCCTGATCCGGCGCTTCCTTCAGGACACATTTGAGCCAAAGCATCGGCGGACGGTGGAGGAGCTGCACAGCAAGGAATATGAAGTGTGTGGAGCCACCATCAAGGTGGAGATCCTGGACACCAGTGGGAGCTACTCCTTCCCGGCAATGCGCAAACTCTCTATTCAGAACAGTGATGCCTTTGCTTTGGTTTATGCCGTGGATGACGCAGAGTCCTTTGAGTGCGTGAAGAGTTTGCACGAGGAGATCCTGGAGCTGAAAGAAGATAAGTTCCCACCTATCGTTGTGGTGGGAAATAAGGCAGAAGCTGGTGGGCTTAGGCAAGTGTCACCTGAAGATGCCCTCTCCTTGGTGGAGCTTGACTGGAACAGCCGCTTCCTGGAGGCATCTGCGAAGGAGAATGAGAATGTGAGGGAGGTCTTCAGAGAGCTCCTCCAGCAAGCTAACCTACCCAGCCGGCTGAGCCCTGCCCTCCGCAGAAGAAGGGAGACCTTCCCCAAAGAGCCTCCCCTCAGGCCGCCAATGAACAAAGCCAATAGTTGTACTGTCTGTTGAACTATGTGAAAGTGACAGCTGCTTCGTGTTGGGGCAAAGCCCAGGTAGAGACCCGGTTGCTCCCACCGCATCAACATTGTACTACTTGATCCCTTGGGGGCGCAGGAGCTCTTGCAAGCCTTGACGGTTTGTCATGACATCATGGTTTCACCTCCAGTACCCCAAAGTTACAGATCTTTGTGCCCATTTCATCCATTCATTTTGAGTGGCAACCCAGGAATTGGGGAGCCTTGATGCCTATGTGCCATGTTACAGCCTAAAGCTAATGTGTTCTTCTGACCCAAACAAAGCCTGATGAAATGCAGATGAGAGAAGATGCCCCTGACTTGGTCATGGATGTCAATGTCATGGATGTGGTTTGACCAGGGCAAATGAGGGAGGATTCCCAAAGGGACTTCTGTCTGAGGCAGTATGGCTTGATGTCAACCAGGTGCATGGCATGATCTTAGAGGGCAACAGCCTGGGGCATCTGTAGGACACCACTTAACTGAACAGACTTTGTACACTTGAAGATAAGAAATAAGATAAGAAATCTTCTGTGTCTACTGAACAACAGGTGTGTGTGTGTGTAGTTTGTGTTTGTGTGTATGCATGCCCTTCAGCTAGTGCATTCTTCTAATTTCTGCATTGACATTTTGCATGCACATGCTCTTGCTTAGAATAGTAGTATACACAGAGATAACCATTGTGTGAGGCATATCGGCTTGTGCATTGTAGAAATAATTGTAGGTCTCATCTGGTGGGTCTGTCTGTGCCTGAGTGTTTGATTTGTGTGCGTGTGCGTGTGTGTGTGTATGTGTTTAAAGCATTTCAAGCCTTGCGTCTAATAAAAAGGTTAATAAAATATTGTGAGGAAGTGTGCTGTATTTTTTTCTTTGCCACAAAGAGATCTGATTGATGTGCACACACGCACACTCACACGTAGACACACACACACTTCTGAAACTTGTCACCTGGTAATTTCACAGTTTCTTGCTTCCACATTCTGATTTATGCTTTTGCTCTCATGACTTTGTAGGACATCCATCCTGCTGAGCTTGTGTACTTGGTTATGCTCTTCTGGGTTTGGTGACAGAGGCAGATAGCCAAGGGACAAGCTTGTCAGATTTGCTCTTAGGAGACGGTGGCTCCAAAGAAATGAGACTCCTGGACATGGCCAGCTGGCCACCCCCTCCCTCCCAGTCTGGCTTCTATTCTGCAGAATGAGAGTCTTAATGAGCAAACTTGCTTTGTGGGAGATCCAAGGGCAACACTGCACATAATGTAGCACGTTAGTGTCCAGATCCTACAGACTTTTTCTAGGAAGCAAGTCCCACTGATAACGGGGAACTGTGCTTGTGACTAATGTGCTGAAGATTTCAGTGCGAAGGTGCCACAGAGGGAGTAATCGCAGCCACTTAACCATTACTGTTTTGCCAAGTTAGGAAGCACATACATGTCATTTGTCCTGTCAAGCAGCCAGAGATGGGGGGTTGTGGAATGATATTTCACATATTGAAATAAAAATATAGAAAGAGTGGTGCTGCATGTAATGAAAGCTATGCCATTTCAGTCAGTAAATGAAAGGAGGGGGCTGGAATCTGTGTTCCTGTTTGGTCTTCCTATATTACTACGATTTTCATTCTCCTCAACTGAGTTCTACTAGGGAATTACCTGTGAGGTTCAGACTTCATTTTGCTTAATTTTTTTTGTTCAGACATTTACAATGCGTCATTCTATCCCTCAGCTGACAAACAACTATTCCAACCTACAGAACAGAATATAATCATTTGAAGTTCATTAAAAGCCACCACAGGTAGAACAGCTTTTACAGCTGGGTTAAAGCTAGCCAGAAATGTAACTCATCAAGCCAGCTCTCATCTGTAACATACGAAAGGCCCTGTCCTATGGCCTTCTTTGTAGTAGGATAAATAACAGAGACTTTGAAGAAAACTGCAATTGTAGGAAGATCTATATGGGAGATGGTGGTCTTTTACATATCTTCAGGCCCAGAAACAGTACTTCAGACTGACAGCAGGGAGCTAGCGTAATTGGTGTAAGACTGGAATTATATGATCAACAAAGTACACAATAGAAAGCAATCTGGTTCATACAGTTTGCATTAGCTGCAAATTTCTGAACATCCTTCAAGTATAACCCCAGGTAGAATAATTGTTTTGGAGACAAACCTCCCAATAGTTAGTTAGAGACTAGTGGTGGCTGGTGACTCCAAGTTCACAGGTACTGTGAATCCAGTCCCAGTTTTACCCTGCACTTTACAAGAGGTAAAGGAGCTGAGAGGAGCTGAACGCTTTCTCTAAAAAAGCTTCATCATCCTGGATAACTTCTGTAAAATAGAAGCCGCCCAGAGTGGTAGAATATACCAGATGGGCAGGATATAAATCAAATAAATAAATAAAAATAAATAAAATATAGACTAAAACCCAGAGTGGATTTATAGCACTCCTGAAATGGGAGTCACCACCCACCACTGCTAAGGATAGATGCAGAGGCTGCGCCTGCAAGAATATCAAGAGCTCTTAACTACGGGACTTTCCTTCACACTAAACATATACCACATAAGATTCCCTGGTGCGAGAACAAAGGCAGGGACAAGATTATTTTGTTCAAGTGCTGGGCTATTACATGCTTCCTTGAATTGCAAACTTCTGGGATGAACCAAAGCCAACTAAAGAATGCTGGACTGGAAGACATTCCACCTGATCTAGTGGTGAATATTGGGTCTTTTGAAAAGATGGTCCTTACTGAACTACCATCCTCACCATTTCGCAAAACCCTGTACCTTTCAAATCACACTTTTCTGAATTCATGTCCTGCCTTCCCTCTTGCCATATAATCCCAAATAAATGGCATTTCATTTAATAGGTGTTCTTGGTTATCTTTGTATTTATTAACCTCCAGCATATTTAGCCAAACAAGTCAAAACTGTACCACGTAGGACTATAATTGTCAGGACCAGATGTGGCAGTAGAGGGAGGGAGATCTCTCCCATCTCGAAACACAGCTTCGGGACGAATGGGCCTAGAAGGTAACTTGGATGCCAGTGGGTGTAACTTAGTTTGAATATTTGTGCCAATCGGTGAACACACGATATCCATCCTTCTTCTTACCTAGATTGCACCACAGACATAAATATGTTGTTTTGCCGAGTAACAAAGCACAAGACATACCACTGTCCCAAAGGCGTTTTCGGTGAAGAACTGGATACAGAAGAAGGCAAACTTGGGAGGATGAGGAGGACAGGGCAATCAGAGGAAAACACGTGTTCAGTTCAGTTACTCCTGCTTAGCTTTCACAGAGAATAAGATGAAAAGAAATGAGAAAGTCACAGATCTAGGTAAAGTCTGGACACAGTTTAGCTAATGTTCTGCACAGTGAATTCTCATTCATTTCAGTAGGAGCTTAACTGTCCCATCTAAGTCAATAGGAATTGAATAGAAAAGACCAAGAGGCCGGCAAAGTTAAGCACTTTTATCTACTTATTAAGGTGAACATTACGAAGGATGTTGCAAATGGCAGATTAGAATCTAGTATAATTAAACACAGAAGATCCTCTAATAAAAGTAACGTCACCTGCCCTCAGAACAATCACAGGATCTTATTTTCCCCGCCTCCTAAAGAAATTGATCCACTAACATAATAAATTTGAACTTGGCTTTTTAAAGTATATCATTCTACAACCTGGACCGTTTTGAACAACAGCATCAGCACTACAGAAAACCACCTTCAAGCCATTAATGTTGATAAGTATCATTTTACTCTGCTTTCACTATCCAATGTTGAGATATGTGGTACCTGATGCACTGCAAACTGGTTCATGATCCCGTTACTGCAGCTGAGAACAATGCAAACCAGCCATTTAATGTTCAAGATTTTAAAAATAAAGCAGTTTGGGAAAATTCAGACAATTTGTGTACAATCTTGTGCAACAGTGAGTGAGTCTGTACAAAATAGGCCTTCCCCTGCAAAACATTCTCCTCATCAACGCAAGACTTGCTTAGGAGTAAGTGCCACTGAAATCATGGGGCATGCCTAGGAAGGCAGACTTAGAATAAGACCAGAAATGTTAAACATTATAACTTGATTGGTGTGATTGGATGTCCTGAGTTGGATAACGCACAGAAGAACTTCTACTGTTGGATTCTGGAGAGAGGCAACATCTTAAGCATGAAGAATAATCTTAAACATGCTACATAGACATGGACAAAGACATTTAATTAGGGGTCTACGGAAGCTGCATGACCCACTTTGTACCCAAATAATTGTACCCAAATATATAAATAAGCCTATAGTTGTGTGCATTTCTTCTCCCCCCTGCCTTTGCAGAAATATGGGGGATTTTTTTTGCCTTTGCAGAAATATCAGGGATATATATGTGTGCTAAACAGGGTGTGAAGGGTCCATTTTGGTGCTGCTCCATTCCGGTGGTAAACAGCAGCTCTATGCGCTACCCTATAGTCACCCAGAAATTATACAGATACCCCTGATTTGATCCATTTTGCACATTGGCCCAAAGACAGTAGGCATGCCTATACTTAATTAGCTCAAATTTTAAAACCAAATGTGACAATCACAGTTTGCACAGCAGCTCCAACTCAAGCCAACTGCACCCTCTGCTGGTCTTCTCTGAAATTGTCAAATGCAGGAGCAGGTGACACCTTTAATCCACTATTAAGAATATAAAACAAAAACAAAAAACCAATATTAAGCTTTGGAAAGCTCGCTATTTGTTATTTCTTTTTTTGTTAGTTTTGTTTATTTGTTTTATATTCTTAATGGTTGATTAAAGGTGTCACCTGCTCCTGCATTTGTATTGTTTTCACGACCGTGTGACCTTTGCCTAATTTTTTCTAAAACTGCCAATTTCTTCAACATCCTTAATAATAATAATAATGTGCCATCAAGTGAGTTCTGACTTATGGAGATCCTTTTCAAGATTTTCCAGGTCGAGAATACTCAGAAGTGGTTTACCCTTCCCTTCTTCGGGGGGGGGGGGCACCCTGGGGCTGTGCAGCTTGCCCAAGGCCACACAGGCTGGGTCTACTCCCAAGAGGCACAGTCAGGAATTGAGCACCCAACCTCTGGCTCCACAGCCAGATACTTATACCACTGAGCTATCCATCCCTAGAGAGCCAATTTAGATGAATGTAAATTGTCCTACAATCTCTTTTGCTCACTCAGATCTGTGGGCACTAGAAATGCACCCATCCTGCACATTATTCACAACGTTGTACTATTTGTGCATCGTATATGTAGTCAACCCAGCCTTATAAACAAGTGTATCTACCTGCTGATGCACTTTTTTTCCCTTCAGAGCCACTTCTTATTTTGCATTTATCTGTGGATACCCACATGGACCTCTTGTCAAATCCGAGCGCTGCCTGCATTAAAAATTCAGGGCATGCCTCTTTACAAGCTGCGACTGTGAAACAAACACAGCCCAGGTTCCAGCTGTGAACTTTATACACTTGAGTGGTGAGACTCGGGAGTCCACACCTGAGGGCAAAATATACACTGCAAGTCAAGTGGTCTTCAGCATCTGCAACATGTCAAGCACCATGTCAGCTCTCGCTTGTCCCGCATCACCCTTGTAATCTGCAGTTCTGCCTCAGGATGATTTCTCCTGGACAAGAATCACATGTTTGAGGGGCAGAGGGTGTGAAAAAGCATTGTTGATGTCAGAAATAAACCCTGACGCTGAGGCGAGAAGGGCAGGGAAATGATCCTTGGAAATAACAGGACAAAATATTTGCAACTGTAAAACATTTATATTCAATGTCGGGGTGTATACAGTGTGCTTATAAAGTTGCACAGATTACTTGGCTCAAGAAAATCACAGCAAATCCCACACCTCTCACACATCCAGGCAGATTCGTCATCGAATTTCATTGCTCCGTCAGAAAAATTGGTTTATCATTTGCTTATGAGTGCATTCTTGCTCTGTCAGCAAGATGCTAATCATGGGTCATGTTTTAGTCGAACTAAACAGACAACAGGTCTCTTATCCAAAATGACAGAAAATGAAAGCAGAAGGTTTTGTATCTGTTTAGAATCAGGAATGTGTGCTCATTATTTCAAAAACGTGAATTATAGGGGGATGAAAACATTTTTAGTGTTTTTTAAAAACAATGAGAGCAACGTGTTCATAACATGTCACGTGAATGACAAACTTTACATTGCTGATAATATGTTATTAGCTGCTGAGAGTACCCAAGCGTTCCAGAAGTAGGATTTCAGGCTTCAGTCTCAGAGTCTGAGCAAACAGTTTTACAAATAAAGCTTGTGTCTCACTCCCAAAGACTATAAAACAATATCAACATATTTTATCTGTAGATTGTGCATTTATAATGCATTGCCATGTCTGTACTTTCGATTTTCGCATTGGCCTCAGGACCCATGTGACCACTAAGGGTTTTTTTTTTTAAACTCTGCAGGGTGGCAGTGTAGGAGTCCCCAATTTTGAGAGTACAGCTGTATAAATGTCCTGTTTTCAGGTGTTTCTCTAATTCAGGGTGTCTTGGACAATCCATGCACCAAATTTCCAGCCCGTAGACAGCAAAATATCCTAAACATTGAAATACTTCTTTGTTTGGGTGTGCGAAGGAGAGGCACAAGTATTTTACAACCGTAATGGGAGTTGGATCATGTTGACATTTGGATATGTTTTGAAACCAGGGTATTATGACTGAGGTATAAATTACTATCTGTTCTGAAGGATGTGAGTACAAAGTGGTCATACTGTTGGAGTTTTTACAATTTGCGCATGACACCTTTGAGAGGTTTTAGCTGGGAGGAACCTTTCTGATCTGAGATAAATGTCAATCAATCCAGTAGCAATCAATTGTTCCCTCTGTGCCTCAGATTTTGAAGAGAGCCATGCCTCTCTACTCAAGTCTTACCCCCTCCTCCTTTTTAGTCAGGGGGCAGTTAGAGTTATGTAGCCAGTTCAGTTAGTCAGTCATGAAGCTAGTTAACCGATCAAGCTCTGTTCAGTTAGCTAGTCACTATTTTTCTACAGAATACTGTTGTTGTTTTTTAAATCTACGAAGAACCGAGAGTAAACGGAAACCTTTTTATTCTTTTCTCTTACTAGTGTGAGTGAATTATTGAGACATTACGTGCCGTTTGAGGTAAACCAAGCAATAAGGGGTGGTCTGCTGATCGGGACTTGAAGCTCATTCTGCTCTGTAGGTCCCTGAACGTTTTCCACACTGTAGTTAGAGAGTTTTAAGCCAATAATTTCCACATTCTGCCAATACATATACTGTATATCAGCCAAGCCTTTAGTGAAACAAATGATTGACCTCTGAAGAAAACTACTGCTAGTTAAGTGGCAACATTCAGCTTTGAACTGTGTGAAGTTGTTATAAAAAACACCTCTGGCCTTATGAGAGTACAAAGTTTAAAATTCAGCCAGATCTAACCATGATTCAGATCTGGAAACTGCTATTGAGGCTTAGCCCTCAGCAGTGGGATTTGTAGGGTTGCCATTGCTGCACTGCCAAGAAGGAGAGCAGGCAAAATCAAAATGGAGGACACAGAAAATAAAAATCTGCAAAGTTATTCTCTGCAGATGTGTTATATACATCTGCTTTACTTTAAGTAAAATTACAATATATAACTCATCAAAGAGCAGAAGACTGACTAGGTCTTAGATCACATTTAGTATGTATTACAGGATGCTCTATCCTCAACAGGAGTAAAATTCTGTGAATAATCTGCCCAACCTGTGTACCTAGAATAGGAGGGTGGGGTGTACAGAGCAATGTTACATTTTAAAAGGAACTAATTGCATTACTCATCACATTTCAGCAACTGGGTTGCTAGTACCATTATTGTTTCTCTGCTTGTGCAAATAATTTGTTGTGGTTCACTTTATCAATTCCTTTATTGCCTTGCTATTTGCGACAAGCCAGAAAAATGCATGTAAAAACTCTCTGGCTTCTTCAAGGTACCAATTCTGATACTGCATTTTTGAAATATTTGTAAAAACACAAAAAGCAAAACCAAAGAATACCTTTTTTTATCACTTGGCGTTGACAAGGGCATACATAATACCTGAAAAATGCCTGTCAAAATGTCTGTGAAAAGACCTTCACATAATCTTAGAAAGCTACAAAAAGATGCCAGCCATCTCCCTGCAGGTCCTCTGGTAGCACCATTAAGGGCCCCAACACTGTCAGCCACCATGTCAGGGATTCATTGAGAATTCACCTGCTGATGTGATCTATGCCGCCCTTTGCCACCAGGGCCCTGCTGCATTTTACCTAGGATACATGGGACAACCTCTGCACAAGAGCATAAGTGGTCACAAAACTGACATCAGAAGTGGCAATACACAAAATCTAGTTTCAAAATATTTCATCTTCCTAGAGCAGGGATCTCCAAACTTTTGAGCATGAGGGCCACATTGTATATTTTCCACATTTTTGAGGGCCGAAGGAACGTGCACACATGCACAAACCCTGCACACGCACCACACGCCTGCACAGATGCCCGCATGGGTCCCCCGATGCGCACACATGGGCTGAAGGGAACGGGCTGAATAAAACGGCAAGGCGGGCAAGATGTGGCTTGCGGGCCGTAGTTTGGATACCCCTGTCCTAGAGCAACTGTAGCTGAAATGCTGTGCTAAGTCTATGAGAATTTGTAACTTTCAGTCTGTTACTAACTGGCAAATAAAAACTCCTTCCATCAATTCTTAAGGGCACACACACACACACACCAAACCAGCATGCCTATGCACCACCAAGAATTGTGGTGGGGACTCTTTATTTGCTGGCTAGGAAGAGGCTGGAAACAACAAATTGTGTATATCAGTGATAGATAGATAGATAGATAGATAGATAGATAGATAGATAGATAGATAGATAGATAGATAGATAGATAGATAGATAGATAGATAGATAGATAGATAGATAGATAGATAGATTATTTGAAAATTAATCTTCTGTATAGACAAAATTATGGATTTAAGCACCAGAACCAGAAGCTTATTCAGGAAAAAACCAAGCTGCTTCCTCACTAAACACCACTGCATTTCAAAGACCAGCTTCAGCTTACCTGATGATCACACCAGCAATGACCAGGAAATATATGTAAATCAACAATTTCAGAACACATCATCCATGTTAACAATACTATTATCTCTTTGAATTTCATTTTCTGTACCTGTACCCATTTTCACTGGGTTCCCCACCCTCAAAATGTACATCATATATAAACTTGTGGCAAAATATTTCACTCTGCATATCTGAGGGAGTGGATTGTAATCTCTAGAAGTTCACTCTGATACAAATGTTAGGCCAGAATCCTGTTGATGGTTTCCTCATAGAATAGACTCATTGAATCAATGGGATTTACATAAGTGTTGACTCATTATTGTACAATGGATTCAATGGGTCTACTCTAGCTGTGACTACCACTTTGATTTTGTCACAGTACTTTTTATTTTGCTTTTGAGCTGAAACAAACTAGCACAGCTATTTTTTTTTAAATTAACTTGGAGTTACTAATTACATCTAAACATAATGTTATAACTATTAAATATAGACCTTATTGCTCAAAATTACCAGATACGGATTACTTTCAACTACTTCCAAGCTCTGAAGGTGCCATCTTGTATTTTGCCTCAGAAAACAAAAGTGTCATGGCCAACCCTGCAACCTGGTTGTCATATGATCCTCTCTCCAGCTCTTCACAACTCTGGATTGCTTTCCACACACACACAAACATTCCCCTCAACTGTATGTACAGAGTGCCATCTCTCATAGTTAAGACTGTAGTTTATAATTCACTGAAGGAAGAAAATGGTAAATTACTAAAAATATATGTCATCCCTGTTTTCACATTTCTACTATGAAATGATATATTTTAAAAAAACATTGATGACTTTTTGGGTCTAAGAAAGGTATCATACCAATCTAGATTTTGCACACTGTCAGTTAATGTAGTTCTGATGGATGGAACTGGTGACTTCTGCACACTTTTGAATCTACTATCTGACATTCCCAGACTTAATTGGAAGAGAATATTCTGTATATACAGAGGATGAAAAGAGAGAGCCTGGGATACAAGCAAGACAAGCAGGAGATCGATAAACACAAGAAAGAGGTCTCAGTTCTGTCCCTCTCTTTTCTCAGATGGGTTGGCCTACATTTCCCATCAGCCACATCCAGCAGGAGAAGGGTTTCGGGCAACAGTGATGCAAATCATCTATAGGGAAAAAATTCCTCCATCTTAGGAACAGCAGCAGGGCTGAGACACCCTGGCAGTGGCCAGCTCTGGCACCCTGGCTGGGATGTGGGCCTTGGCAGGGAATCTTGTCTCTGGACCAGTTTCAATATCTCAAGATAGCATCTTTATTTTGGCTTTAGTTCTACAGCCATTTAAATTCACTCACTAAAAGATCCATGCAATGAGTGAACTTTAAAAAATGTAAGGTAATGGACAAGAAAGCTTCTTTTGGACTCCAGCCTTAGAACCATAGAGAACTTGTATAACTTAGTTAAACCTGCAGACCTATAATTGTTTGAAACATGTAAAATTCATTTGCAAACTCATGCCATTCCTTTCTTCAGCCATCTGAATTAGGCAATGGTTTCTTCCTACCAAAAGAGAACCAAAGCAGACTGTAACTCATCTCTTCGTATCCTACGTTCATGACAGTTACTCTCAGGGCCAGCTGTACGTTTAGGCAGTGTGAGGCATCTACCTCAAGCAGCAGATGGGTTGGGGGTGGGGTGGGAGAGGGAGTCTGGGAGTTACAATAAAGAGAATAGAAGTGTGTATGTGCCTAGACTGCTATTTCAGCTTGTGACGGTGGGCACTGTCCTGTCACCATTATTGAGTTAAGATTTCACTGCTGGTCCATTTGCACTTTATATATATAGTATGTTGCCTCAGTGGACCAAATATCTTAGGCAGGCACCAAGTGCTCTTTAATGAAAAGGAAAATCAGCAGTTTATTTAACTTCACTCAACTATATTTTCATAGAATCATAGAATAATTGAGTTGGAAGGTCAAGTCCAGCCCCCCTGTTCAATGCAGGAATCCAAATCAAAGCAGAACTGACAGATGGTTGTCCAGTTTTCTCTTGAGTGCCTCCAGCACTGGAGTACTCACCAACACCCAAAGTAATTGGTTTCATTGTCATACTACTCTTAACAGTTAAGACTCCCCCCCCCCCCTGTTATTCAGTCTAAATATGGCTTCCTGTAGCTTGAGCCCATTATTATGTGACCTGCACTCTGGGATGATCAAGAACAGATCCTGCCCCTCCTCTGTATGACAGTCTGTCAAGTATTTGAAAAGTGCTATTGAATCTCCCCTCAGTCTTCTTTTCTCAAGGCTAAACATGCCCAGTTCTTTCAGACTTTCCTCATAGTGCTTGGTTTCCAGTCCTCTGATCATCCTTGTTGCCCTCCTCTGAACTTGCTCCAGTTTGTTGGCATCCTTCTTAAGTGCAATGTCCAGAATTGGACATAGTACTCTAGATAAGGCCTAACCAGCGCTGAATGGAATTTTACATATTCTAATATATTCTTGAGGCGCTGAATGCTACCTGCAGTTTATTTTTTAAACCAGTTGTCAATTAAACAACAAGGAAAACAAGTGGAGAAAATGTGTATGTTATGTTGTTACTGTTAATGGTCAAACCTATGACACTGAATGGCTAAACTACTGTGGCAGCCACGGATAGCTTGTGGACACAGGGGGAAAAATCTCCCTCGTTTATTTCTGGGTGATTCTCTCTATGCCTAGGCCATGAGCTGTTTTAATTGGTGGCACAGAATATTCAAGAACATTCTAGTTAGTTGCTCAGTGAACTAAGCTGTCAGAAGAATTGAACTGCAGGCTCTCTTAGAGAAGAGGATGGTGTGCTTTTGGCTAAGATGCAAACCTTGCAAAAGCCCTTTGAGTCTTAACTTTGGGGGCAGCCTGAGAACTGGGAAGCAGTTATTAGAGGCAAAGAAACTTAGGCATATGTAGCAGAGAAAAGCAATGGACTGAGAAAGAGAAATGCACAGGAAGGTGAAGGAAGCTTGAAGAAAAGAGCAACTATGCAGCCAATTTTTGGGGTGCATGCTCCTAGGATGAGTTGCTAGATAATGTGACACAGACTTTGGGTAGTTCATGAGTTACAAAGATAACCCAGGGCATTCTGAACACTGGAAACACCTGCAAATGCAGATCCATACATGTCTCCTGCACCAACATGGGATGTGAAATGTTATGCATTTTAGGCCACCTAGACACATGAATTTGGCACACACTCCACATACCTTAAAACAACTCATAAACGGACTGTATGAAAATGGGCGTGTTTTGTACCTAGATCTCAAACCTGGGACATTCAGTTACTTTAATGATAATATTCACATACTGTCAAGTGAATTCTGAGAGTTTCCTATATATAAGGCACTCAGACATGGTTTACCAGTATCTTCTTCTGGGGCTGATCTGAATATGTAACTTGCCCAAGGCCACACAGTGGGTTCTTCTCCCAGGAGGCATGGTAGGGCATTGAACAACCAAACCTTGTTCTGCATCATGGTGTTCCAACTCACTAAGCTATCCAGCCAATTTCAAAATAAAAGATGGCCTGACTCCCTAAAGCAGGGGTCCTCAACCCCCAGGCCGCGGACCGCCACTGGGAGAGATGAGCGGCGAGCAGGAGGTGAGTGGCGAGCAAAGCTCTGCCACCTGTCAGCACGCCCCTATTAGGTTCTAATACCACTCCTGATTTGACAGGAGGTGGAGCTTCAATTGCCGCTCACCTCCTGCTCGCCATTTCCATTATGCGCTCGATTCAAAGCTATCCTCCAACAACCTACTGCATAACAAGTACCCTGCTGGTCCTTGGGAGAATGGTCTTCAACTAAACCAGTCCCTGGTGTCAAAACAGTTGGGGACCACTTCCCTAAAGGACACCATGGCCTTGAACTTACAAGAGCTGGGCAGGGCTGTTGAGGACAGACCATTGTGGAGATTGCTAATTCATAGGGTCTCTGTAAATTGGAGGAGACTTGATGGCATGTACCAATAATTACAAGAAGGGCACTACTGTACAGTATATTTCTTAAACTTGTTAGGTACTAAATTTATAGTAGTGACAATCCAAAGATTATGATGGGTGAGTAAAGTATGGCCCTCCCAAAAGTGTTGGGTTTCCAGTCAAAGTGTTCCTTACCACTGGCCAGTCTGAGTTAGGGCTAGTGGGAGTTGCAGTTGATAGTCACCCTTTAGTCACCATGCATTAAGAATTGCTTTTTTAAAAAAGTGTTGATCAACTTCAATGGATGGAGATAATGTGCCTTTTAAGGGCTTTGGGGTTTTGTTTTGTTTTTTTGCTAAAGACCAGCTCTCATTTTACTAAACACCCACTAGCTTACTTTGTAGAATATCTGTAGCCTTCACTCACATGGGCATCCCAAGATCACAATGCCTCCCTGCAATATACTAGACTTTCGAACAAGGGCTACTACTTACAGATAACAAAAGCTTACTGGGCCATATTCTTAAATAATCTTAAATAACTACCACTAGGTTAGCACCCATCTAGATACACCCCCAAGCCCAATTCAAATGAGATGCTCAAAATATCTGAAACAGTGGTAGCATAGAATCACATACATGTAGGCATCCTACACATACAATGCTGGCTGGAATCATGTTTAAAAGGATCTGAAGTTCCTAAATTTGCATTCCACAAAAACTTGTGGATATTGGGTGTGTGTACTGTATGTATCTGTGTCTGCGGATAGTGGGGACTCTACATGTGACAGTGGGGTGCATGCAATTTAGTATATGTGTTTATTTTTCATACATTTAGCATTTGTGATAAACTATCTACTTTTCAGGCAAACCTTCCAGCAGTTGACATAAAAACTCCGAAAACTCTTAGGTATCAATAAATGTATACAAGACAATACAGTGAAGACAGGCTGGGGGTGGGGTGGAGGTAGATCCTGAAAGGAAAATCTTTTCTCCATTCTGGCAAGAATAACTCTGTGCTGGTAGCAGAGAGAAGAGGGTAACTCAACTAGCACGCTGGCGACTAAACAGTAGGCTTGAAAAAAGCTCAGTTGTTTCAATACAGATGAATCAGTTGCTGTTACAGTGTGGTTAAGTATCCCAGTACATTAGGTGTACTGTAGATGGCCCAGAGATACCCAGTGTGGTGTTATGGATAGAGTGACAGATTAGGACTTAGAAGCCCTGGGTTCAAATCCCCACTCAGCCATAGAAACTGGGGATGTGGAACTGGTAAAATCACTCCTTAAATAGTTCACTTACCTTGAAAGCCCTCTTAAAAGTTGCTAGAAGTCGGTTCTGACTTGACAGCACATAACATAAAATGGCCCTAGAGTCTTGCAGACTGCACTTAGCTACTGAAAGGAAAATAAATTCATACTTGCTCATAAGTGAAGCCCTTGGATATTAGGAAGCCTACTATCAGGCCAATCAAGACAGGTTACTTACCTGTAACTGTAGTTCTTTGAGTAGTTTTCTGTGATTTCCCACATCAGGGTCTTCCTGCACCTGTGCAGGAGCCTTCGGATGTTCCAGAATGTTTAGCCTCAAGCCTTCTTTCCCCAGTCTCTATGCTCCAACTGTTAATGGATCCTCCTCAAACCTATTCCATCTGCTATGTAGTCCCAAATAACTTGTTGCTAGGCATGGCAGAAGGAGGGGAGGACAGGAGGAATGTGTGAATTCAGAGGACCACTTGAGAATTATAGTTATAGATAAGCAACCTGTCCTCCTTTGTGCTCTTTGTGAATACACACAGAAGGTTGTCTAATAAGCTGACTTACTGGATGGTGGGTTGTCATGCCAGCAACAAAGACGATACTGTCTGACCAAAAGAAGCATCACTTCAAGCATGTATGTCAAGGTGTTAATGCTTCAAAAATCTCATTGGTCGAGACCACATAACTGCTTTCGAAATGTCTGTAATCTTTACACCTTTCAAGAATGTTTCTGATGTTCCTTAGCTCTAGTTGGATGGCTTCTAGTAACATTTGTCAAAGGTAATCCTGCCAACTTGTATAATAATCTTATTTTTAGGACAATGAATGATTCCTGCAAGTGTAGTTTTCAACTGTGATCAAGTAAGCAGTTGAGCACCACACAAACCAAAGACTGTCTCTCTTACTCAGAATTTCTATTTGAAACCATTACATCAGACAGACATAATTTTGGCTATAATTAAAGTAGAAGCAAGGGAAAGAGTGGTCTTATAAGGATCGTAATACAAAGTAGAGAAAAACCAGGGAAATATTAATTTCCCTTAAAAATTGTTCATAAACAGGAATATGTTGTTGTTTTATTAGCCACTTTTTTTCTTGCATGGTCTTAATTCCACATGTTGAATGGTTTCAAATGGTAGAACTTTGCTGAAGAAATAAGAATGATGACTAGGAGCCTGACGAAATGGAGTTGCTTGTGTAGTCTAAATTCTGTCTCTACACTATATCACACTTTCAGCAGTGATAAAAGGCTTTGCCAGCACTGTTAAAAAACAAACAAAAAACACCACAGCATTTTAACAAAGATACAATAACCTTTGCATACAAAATCCATTCTTATCTTAATGGTTCTGTTAAAAGATGAAAAGAGCAGCAAGCAAGACCGATAGCAAAAGTAAACAATGGCAAGCAGCAAGTCCACAATCTATAATTGGAATATATCACGTGAAGCAAATCATATACACAGAGTAGGTGAAATTTTAATCACATCAGATATTTGCTGATTGCACATGTAACATGTAGTGAATGTGGCACGCCTTCAAAACGCCCTCCACAAAGATGGTGACCAAAACTAGGTAGTTTACCTGTTAACAGTCATCTCTGTACAAAAGAAAAATACAGATGCCATTTTAACAGCCAAGAAAAACTGCAGTTTATTAAGTTTCAAAGAATCTTCGTACTCTTGAAAGCAACTTCTGGTGCATGTTTTTAACAATCACATTCTATGAGGAGAAATAACATTAAAAGCCACAAACTTTTTAAATCTTTTCATCTCAGAGTTACAGACATCTTGAATTCAAAATGAAAGGCAAAAAAATAAAGTAAAATAAAAAATCAACAGGATTTTTTTTTTCTTTAAATGTCCATCCCCAATTTTAAATGATCGGGAGTTCTTTTTCTACAACTCATTACTAAACTTTAGCATGGAAAATTGTTTTGACTATTTCAATCCGCACATAGGCACATATGTATTTTATATATAAATATAATGTGTTTGCTTGTGTGTGTGTGTGTGTTAAGAGAGATATATATATACACAATACATATGTAGAGTGCGCATAATGAGAATGAGATGCAATCACTCTGAGAAAAGGGTATTCAGCTAAATACACTATGAAAACTTGAGAAAACACAAGTCTGGAACCCAATCTGTGCATAGTTCATGATCCTCTAGAAAACCAGCTTTTGTTGATTTGCAATCTTGCAGGACCCTTTTTAATTGGACAAAACCATTAAAAAGCTAATCGTCAACAAAACAAAACAAAATGTAATGCACAAGTTTCCTGATCCAAGCAGGCAGGGAGCACAATGTTCATATAATTTTTAAAAACATACGAAAAGGGTATGTTATTCCATTGTCTTTCTTCCTTTCAAAACAATCAAAAAACATTGATCATTTTTTAAACATAAAGCAATTTTTAATATATAAAGCACTCTTCAAACATCTATTTCTTTTGAGTCCATTATTTGGTAAATATGTAACTGCTACACATTAGATTAGGTATTTTTCTTCTTCTCTTACTGTCTTTTTAATTTTTTTTTCATTTTGTTTTTTAATAATATCTTCAGTGCTAGGAGTTGGGTTTAAAAAATACATGAAATGGTGTGGAGTTGCTCCTCGGGAAACCCGGCTTTCCTGAGACATCTTCCACCATGTGCAAGATAGTGATCACAATATTTTTCGCCACTCTTGACGAAGAGGAGGAAAACAACAACAACAAAAAAAGAGTACACCAGCAATGGCCAAAGAAAAGGATAAACAACAATAACAACAATAACAACAACAAACACTGTTCAATCCCAGAGCTCTGAAGTAGCATATCTTCATTCTGAAAATAGGTTTCTTTATGATGGAAGTCTATTTTTTTTCTTTTTTTCAATTCCTTTTTTATTTTAAAGTTTGAAGGAGGAAAAAAAAGGTCTGTAAACAGGTGGGAGCTGAAACCGTAGGCTCCTCCAAAAGCAGTCAAAACCTATGTCCAAGTGCTTGTTTCTGTTCCGGCTTGCAGGGAACCATCCACTCTTTACAAGTATTTATGGCCACAGTTCAACAAGAGTTTTTTTTTTTTCCTTTTTAAAACTTTATATTCCGAATGGAAAAAAAATGGTGCAATACTCCGGTAATTATTTCCTTGCATTAGTCCACAATAAAAAGCTGCTAAAGGTAGATATACATATTATTCTCCAGAGATACACACTGTAAGTTTTTTTTTTTAAATGCGGTAAGAGTCCTTGAGTAAACATTTACACATGAATTGTCGCCAGCCCCTCCTATCAGGTTTTTTTTTCATTTTTTTTTTTAAAACAAGGATTAGCTACAAGAAGGGCTGCGGACACTCAGTGCAAAGTTAGAAGCTAATAACAATTAAACATTTGACCAATGAGCAAATCAAAAGCATATACCGAGAAGAAAAGGAAAAAAAAAAAGAAAAGAGAAAATCACACAATTTGTTAAGTTGTACAACTGGCACCCATACACACACATCCATACATTCACACATCGATCCATCTTTTCCCCAAAGCATACATATAAGAAAGAACTTAAAAATAATAATCCTAGAGCCTGTTCATTTGTCTTCTGATGCCAACCTGGAAGTGTCATAATAGAAAGTGTTCACATTTTGTTATTGGCCTGCTGGATTCAAGTATAGTTGCATGTTTGATATGTGTATGTGTCTTTTTAAAAATGTTTTTTTTTTTTACTATGGGGGGATTAAAAAAACAATGACACAAAAAGTAATGAAACAAGTGTTAATGTGCATAGGCAAGACCCACGGGAGCAGTGGATGTGGTTATTCCACCCCACCTCTCAATCCAAGCTGTACAGCTGAGGGGCGCTAAGATTTGTTCCCCTGATGCTGCTGATGGGCTGGTCAGATGCCACCCCCTACTGATTACTGGATCCGCCTCTGGTAATGTGCATAATTATCACAGGCTCGTTTTTTTTTTAAATAGGCTTTCTCACATTCCCCCCTTCCCTCCCCCCACTCCCAAAGTTGATAAAATAACCCTTTCCAGCCCAAATTCTGAAAAGTGCCCTTCATGATAGAACTAGTCTAAGCAGCTTTTATACGTTTTTAAAAACACCATACAAACATAAAAACAAAAATTAAAAAGCCATTGGAAAAAAAAAACTCACATAAAACCTATCATTAGCACGTGACACTGACCAAATAAATGGAGCCCATACTGTTGCACTAACAGTTCACAAGGACTTCAGCAGAGTTTCGTAGTCAATATTGGACAGAGGTACTAAAAAAAGGGCTGCCAGTCTGATCTATTAAAGCTGGATTCTTCGCGATGCCCTGGACTGGAAAGGGTTACCATTACTTTTTTTTTTCTTTAGTGCTGATGATTGTTACTTCCATTTTGTTTTTCTGGTGTCCTAGATGGACTCCCCGCTGAGAAGGTCACCTGGGAGCAGAGTATTCAAAGGCGTTGGGCTTCCGATCACCCTGCCGTCATCGGCACTGGGTGGACCCCAAAGGCTGCTCGAGTACTGAGGGACCCCACCCCAGAGGAGATCGCTGCTCCCTTTCCCACCTAGGCAAGGGGGATTCCAGTGGCCTGCATCGTTGCGCACCATGCCGTGTGAGCTGCTTGTAGAGCCCAAACGGGTCTGAGTGGTTCCAGTGTTGGACTGCCAACTGGAGGTGGGGGGCAGTGGCTGGCCTTGTGCTAAAAAACGGTTCACTTCCTCTTCTCCAGCAAACTCGGCCAAGATGGTAGTGTTCCCCAAAACGCACCTAAAAGCAGAGGGAAAGACATAGAGATGCTCAAAGGGAAACCACTGGCATACTCTTCAGTGAGGTTAGAGCAGAAGTCCTGTCCAAAGTTATTTCCACAGTAATTTAATATTGTGCTGTGAAAATCCAACAAAGGAACTCTTAACCATTTTCTCTTACTATACAATTACTCATATACCAGTACATATAACTGTTCACTCTTTGTGCAGAACATTAAGATTCAGTTATGAGCTACTTAATCATGAAAGCTCTTTGGATCTTCAGATGCATGCAAGGACAGAAGTATGCACCTATTTATGTTCTATAATCTGTTTTAACAGCAATATACAGGTTCCAATAAAGCTTAAGAGTTTTTTTTCAAGAACCAGATGGTTTTAAAAGGGAATGGGGAAATGCTGTGCAATAGAGAAGTGTGTGGATGCCTGCAAAACAGTTGCTGATTTTAATTGCTCTAAATACTCAAGTACCTGATATGCGAACCTTCATTCTATGGCCTGTTTACACTCATAGTTGCTTGTCAAAATCCTAATACATTTTGATATTTGAATACCTGTATTAGCCAAAGAAGGAATTTGATCAGGAGGAACTGACATGTGTGGTTGGAAATGCTCTGCTGAACGGGATGGAGGCAGCAATATTCATATTACCACATTTTTCCGTGTATAAGACGCCCCCTTTCTAACCCAAAATTTCTTTCTTTGCAAGAAAGAGGAGGGGGAAGGCAGGGATCAAAGTGCTTTGGGAAGAAAGTGCTTTCCCCCTCCACTTTCTTTGCAAAAAGCTGCTTCCCCCCCCTCACAAAAAGTGGAGGGGAAAAGAAGGAATCGCTTTCCCCCTCCACTTTCTTGCAAGGAAAGTGCTTTCTTTGCAAAAAGGAGAGGGGGAAAGCAGGGATCAAAGCGATTTGATCCCTCCCCCCCTCCTTACTACCGTGTATAAAATGACCCTCAATTTTTCCTCTAATTATTTTAGGAAAAAGTGTCATTTTATACACGGAAAAATACGGTACATGTGTCATCTTAGATGGTTGGTTCCTCTCCTGGAGATGCATTCAAGACATGACCCCAATACACTATTAATTTATCCCAACAACCCATGGGTGAAAAGCTTACCCTCAGATGAAATGAACAGATTTACAAAGAGTATGATGCCCTGGGTAGTAAAGGGAATGGGCGGGGGTGGGGGGACATGTTCTTTAGTGCGTTCTGTTTAAGGTTAGGGCATTTGTAGGGAAAGAATAATGCTGAAAGCAGAATATGCAGAGAGCAGAGATTGGCCATATTGGTGGGATATTCTCAGCTATGTAGCTCCATAAAACTACTACTCGCTATGCAGACTGAAAAGAATGTTTATGGCAGACGTCTTGTAACCTGGATTTAAACTAATCCTTGGAGAGGAAGCAACAAAGACCTCTGAGTTGGGTATTAAGAATATGAATACATAGGAGAAGGCAAGATGGTACAGACATGTGTACAGACAAGGAGGGGTACAGAGGAATCTTAAAGGATGGTGTGAGGAAGGTGAAGGCTCAGAATGAATGAAAGGGATACCAAAAAAGAATGAACAGAGGGACAACAAAAAGGGCTGTTTAGGTTATGTTAAGAGCAAGAAAGAGAGGAAGGTCTTCACTGCTTAGGGAAGCATATGAACTGTTGACAGATGATGAAGAGAAGGTGAAACTACTCAACTCAACTACTTTGCCTTATATACTTTCTGCAAGGGGAACTGTCTTCTCCATGAGACAAGGGGAACAAATGATATATGAAGGAGCTTCCAGCTGACTATGGGTAAGAAGATGCTTGAAGAGCACATAACTTAATGTGAGTCATCTCATGGACCAGAGAATGGAGTATGCCAAAAGAACTTGTGGAAATCATTTCAGAATTACTGTCTGTAATCTCAAAAAATTTCTTGAGAACATATAAAGTGCTAAAAAGACTGGAGACGGGCAACTGTTACCTCCATCTTTGAAGAGGAGAAACAGATGAATCCAGGAAATGGTTAGGAGACTAATTAGTCTGAGACTAATACTCAACAAAGTTCTAGAATTGATTATTTATGTCAATCCGTAAGCATATGGAAAAATAATAAATTAATCATTAGGTACCAGAAAGGGATTTTTTCAGGAATATGACATGCCAGGGCAACCTTACCTTCTTTTCTGATTGAGTTACTAGTTTGATATATCATGACAATGGTATTGAAACAATATGTCTTTCTTTTGGCAAAGCTCTTGACAAGGTGTTTTGTGATATGCTTCTTGACATGATGGTAAAGTTTGAATGAAGGGATACTATACTTAGGTAGCCCCATAGCTAGTTGAGTGAATGACCATACTCAGTGAGTGCTAATTAATGGCTTTCCATTCTCTGGGAGGAAGATTTTGAGTAAAGGGCCTCAGGGCTTCATCCCAGGCCCTGTGCTATTCCACATTTTTCATAAATGAGCTAGATGAGGATGTTGATGGATTGCTTGTCAAAGCTACAAATGACAAAAAGCTATAAAAGATACAATAAAGATCCAAAAAGTTCTAGAAATGCTGGAATATCAGCCCAAAACTAACAAAAGGAGGAGGTATGAGGTTCCACTTTGCTACATGTATTTACTCAGTGGGAACAAATGTACCTCATTTTGAACTTCCCAGTTGTTCTAGGCATGCCCTGTATCATGCAGGTGACTGTTTCTCTGTATTTCGTTATCTAGTTCTCCTATTTCAACTCCCACACAATCATTATAGACATGTGAGTATAAGGATCTAGAACTAATACTGAACCACAGCCAAGATGGAATAGATTGCATACATGTGCAGAGACTTCTGGGCCTTCGCTGCTTCTTCCTTGGAACTGTAACGGACCACAGCATTCCCTTGAGTCAGATTCAGATGGAATGTAATAAGAGGACCATGTTGCAAGCATAGCGTACGCAGTGTTGAGCCATCAATCTAATTAGAGAACAAAGGAGAAAACATTAGATTGCCGTATTCTATCTTTTCCTGATGCCTGTCATTATTCCCTTCATTAAAGGTAGGGAACATTTTAACAAGAAAATCAAAACAGTATCCTCAACTAAATATTAAAAGGCTCATTAGATTTTGATTTACCTTAATGCAAGAACAGCTTATTCTATCACAGATGGAACAGCCAACAGGTGGGATATGCATATTATATTTCATTTCAGCAGGCAGATTTTATAGGCTTTGTTCAGAAAGCATTACTGTAACACAGATGTAGTAGCCAACCTTTACCCAGTGCATCATGCATTTAAGTACATTCCCCTCTGGAGGCTGAGTGTAGGAGGGAATCTAGGATCTGTTTCCTTCTCTGCCTGCTCTCGGTATCAGGAATTGCTATGATCAACCTGTCTCTGCAAGCCTGTACACCAAGGATGTTGCCATTAAGTCTGAAAGCTTTAACTGTTAGGATGTATTTAATCATTAAAAGGAAGAGTGAATTTGTCTCAAGGTACGGCATCTGACCTAGATGGCAAGTGTCAGAGAGTTGTCTAAAATGAATTATTTCTCTGCGATTTGCTTTTCTAAACATACTGCCACTAAAAACTCACTGTGTTGTAATACTGTAATAGTCAGATAGCTAGCCTTTGAATAGTAGGGGATGATTTGGATGTTCACCTCATGTTAGCCTTAACTATGCATACAAGATGGAAAGCATGAAGAGGAAACTTGTGCATCCCTCCTACAAGCAGGTGAACGGGTAAAGGCACTGTACTTCTGATTCTCACGCACTTTACAACTCTAGAAAGTTAGGGAGTACTCCAAATTGGATGTGTGAACATCTTATGTACCTGATTTTGTGCTCCCACCTACTATCCACAGACAGCAGAGGGATTACTGTAATATGCATGCCACTAGTTACACTACTGAAAAGCAAACTTGTGGCTTTGGCTCCATTACTATCATTAGTGATCTAGACATAAACAGTCCTAAATGAGAGTTGGTTGGTTGTTCATCCCACCATTTTTTAACTAAAAACTCAATCAGTTTATGTCCGTTGCTTGTGTCTATTCTACACGATGTATGATGCAAGGATTCAACTAAAAAGTGAATTAGGATTTACTATTATATCTAAACAATGTGAAACACGGTATAATCTTAAGTATAAGGGCTATATTTAATTCTAGGTAACATATTGCCTAAGTGCGATTTCTGTAAATAGCACCCCCCCAAAAAAAAACTCAAACAAATCAGTCATGAAAGACAAGGATCCTAAAACTGGCATCAACAGGCAATTGCATGTGACAGGAGGCTGCAATGGTTGTCCTAGTTAATGTAGGCTATGGACACAATGGAAGGATTTTGAAGCAAGGGCCAAGTGTCCCTTCCTGTCAACATAGTTAGACCACAGGACATTCCTTATTTCATCCACAAGCTTTGCTTACCTGGGGTGTGAGGTTACGGAGGACCAGCCAGCTGCTTGTTCTTCCTGAGCTGTCCGTACTCCAGGCTGAGCCTATAGTACAAAGAAGGGAAAGATTAAGGAAAGTCCAAACAAATGATCAAAGATAGTATAACAAAGATAGTGTAACATTCCTATTCGTCATGAACATGACAAATACGGATGTTAAAGGAATATTTAATTAGATTGTTGTCTCAATTTTCTCATGGTCAGATGGTTTATCCAAAGCCTGCTAGTCTTTCTTCATAAGTAGCTGTTCTTAAAACTGTACTGTAGAACAGTGGGCTATGAAGAATCCTTATTCTTACTTGCTGTTATATACAAATATTGCTGTCATTCCTAGGGGGAGCAGAAATAATGGACCAAACCCTCCTGTGTAGTTAGGCTGGATTAATACAAATGACTTAACTTTTGGAATTGAATCGCCTTAAGACCATTACAATACTAGGGTTTTGATTAAAGATACTAGAAAACCAAGTGCCATTTTTGGCATCTGTTGGATTCTGTGAGGCCAAACTGCAGTGCCTGGCACACTAATAGAATGTACAAGAAGCCATATGATTTCTAAGGTCAGATGGTCTATTGTACTCAAGCTGTAGCTGAAACTGTCATTATATGTCCACCAGGTGGAGCTCATAAAAAGCAAATGACAAATGTATTCTCGAAAGCTTTCACGGCCGGGATCTGATGGTTGTTGTGGGTTTTCTGGGCTGTTTGGCCATGTTCTTAAGGTTTTTCTTCCTAACGTTTCACCAGTCTCTGTGGCCTGCATCTTCAGAGGACAGGAGTCAGAACTCTTGTCTGTGCTCTGGGTTCTGACTCCTGTCCTCTGAAGATGCCGGCCACAGAGACTGGTGAAACGTTAGGAAGAAAAACCTTCAGAACACGGCCAAACAGCCTGGAAAACCCACAACAACCAAATGACAAATGCTTTTTTCAAAAAGGGGTGACAGAGTTGTTCATCTGAACACTTGCTTCTATAATTATTGTAGCATTCTTTTTTTTTGGAAGAAACCATTCTATTGCACTGAAATATAAAATAAAACAAGTAATAATAGATCAAATCAAAATCAAACATATAATATCCAAAATGGATGAAGCTATTATCCAGACTCATAACTGAAGATAAATTATAAGCCTGAGACACAAATGACCTTTTCACATTTATCAGCTATTAGACAGGTATGCCCCTGAAACAGTGTCACTGAAGCTACCAACATGAATTTGACCCAACTCCGGGAGGCAGTGGAGGACAGGAGGGCCTGGCGTGCTCTGGTCCATGGGGTCACAAAGAGTCGGACACGACTAAACGACTAAACAACAAAAATGCCCCTGAACATCTCCTTTTTGCCTTAATATTCAGAACTACGTCACAAAAACTTGCCATCATCCACCCTGTCTTTCTAAAAGATTCTGTTGAGTGCTGTTACAGGCTGAAACCCATTTAGGAATTAAAATTTGGGAGTACAATTGATCAGTGGAAAGATTTTTACTCGTACTGGAGGGAAAAAACCCTAAAGCCAAATGTAAAGGCTCTACCCTCCCTAAAGCTGCATTTCAATAACTATCTAACACAACCTCCTACTTCCTCCTAGTTTCCTAGCTCACTGATCGATCTCCTCAAGGTCTACTTGAATCTCTGAAATCCTGAAAGGCGATTTTTATTTCTCCTCTTCTTTCCCCATGCTTATTTCCTAAATAAGCTGCTCTCGCATGTCCATATTCAGTTATCTTGCAATTAGTTCTTTAAAGTGCATTATAACTGGGAATTTCTGTTCTCAATCTGGTGTTTGAGATCTACGCCAAAACCATGGGAAATATTGACCCCAATGAGAAGTGGAATGGCCAAAACAGATGTTACCTTCTGTGGAGAAGATGCCCTATGTTCCCTCCATTTTTATCCATGTCAACTGACAGAAGAGACAAACAACTAGTATGGTGTGCACACACACACCGCCCCAAATATGCCTGGCATACCCTTTAGCAGTGTGCAAACAGCCACTTCAACTGTTATGGACTTTAACAGAAAGAAGACGTGCCATCTACTCTATGGCCTAATGCAGTGGTTCCCAACCTTTTTGGACTGCAATTCCCAGAAGCCCTTGTCAGCACAGCTAGTGGTGAAGGCTTCTTGGAGTTGCAGTTGAAGAATGTCTGGGGACTCAAGGTTGGGAACCACTGGGCTAATGCATATGTGATGTTATCGTTCTGCTTCCACTTCCTTCTACTTCCTGATTGGTTTGCCCAATTTAGGGATTACCAGCTTCTCAGGACAGGAACCTGATCTCTTTTTACTCTGTATGGCTGACAATATTATATACATCACCTGTACTTAGTGCCACAGTAAGCTGTTTTGTAATAATCCTGCCAATCCATTTTGGACTACAAGTAACACACATGAACAACACATTCTGCACTAGGACTGTGCAGAACATCAAAAGCAAAACAGGTCCTGATCATCACAAACACTGATAATCTGATATGCCTTTTTTTTTGCTATGTTTTAAAAATTAATTACAGAAGATCAGAATATTCACATATATACTCCCACATATAGCACAATCAACCTACATCCTTAATTCTATTTTTAACTGTATACCCCTCCCAACATTACAGCCTGAATCTTGAGCACAGCACCCTTGTAGCTTCTTAAATATAAAGAAATTGCTGCATTAGGAAAACGCTTCCTAGTGCACAAACTACAATTGTACAGGGTTCCCCCCAAAATAAAAAGACAACAACCTAGGGTGGGGGGGAGGGGGAGCCAGCATTTTGCTGAATCAATTAGCACTTTCACTTACTGCAATCATGGGCAGGACATTAACAAAACAAAACAAAACAAAACAGAATCATATATACAATTAGTAAATACAGTTTCTCCAAATAATGGTCTTTATAGAGACAAAACAGCACTATCCAAGCAAAAGAGCAAATTATCCATGGTTTGGAGGCATTCCAACACTTGCAGAAGTGTTTTTAAAAGGTTTTAAAAATGGCCCCTTTAATGGACCAGTAAGGACGCCAAGCACACCTGGGGGAGGGACACAGAATTTTGTTTATAAGTGGCTAACTACTGGAAAGAAACAGAATACCAGGAGGAAGGAAAAATGAAGCATTTTGAATCCTGAACAGGAAGACTCCACCCAGTGGAATATTTTGCTACACCAGTCAGTTGCATACATCAGCAGTGAACTCCAACTCTCTAAGTTATAATACTTATGTAGCCAAAATGGCACATCTATGCAGAGGAGGGAGACTCCCACAGAGCTGGGGGTTTATACAAGTCCCAAGCATGTTCATTAAAAAAAAAGAAAGAAAAAAGAGAGAGACAGAGACAGAGAGAGGAAAGATACCATACACATCCCAGGCTGAACATACTCTGTGGCTGTGAAATATTGACTGATTGTTAAGAAGGGGGAAAATGGGAACACAATGGAATGAAATAGCTGAAAGGATAAAATAAGTCATTGCCTGAAGTCCGGAACAGAAATACTTGATAACACATTTTATTGCAGGGCAGATTTATTTGCCTTTCTAACAGTACCACCCTAAGCATACCTACTGAGAAGTAAGTCTTATTGAGTGTAATGGGATTTCCTCTCAGCTTTTCAATCCCTACTGCACTGTGGCCTGAACGATCAAGTGCAGACACCCCCCACCCCCAGCACATGAAGATGCATGTGTCGCTCAGGAAAGTTATTATGTTCTGGAATTAATTGTAATGACTGGCTGACTGAATGAATCTTTCAACCTAGGAATGCTCCTCCTATCTGATGCATTCCACTTGCCCTTTGAACTCTGCACATCTCATACCTCAAAAACATTCAACACAAAGAGATATAAACAGCATACTGTTGCACTGAGGAAAAAAAAATAGAAGTCAGGAGTACCAGAGGAGTAAGAGCTGGTCCAACCGAGAGGGCTGGCACCCCAGGTAGATGATGGCTTGGTGTTTGTTAAGCCTGGCGGTGGTCTTGTAGGAGCAGTAGTGTTTCTGGGTACCTTCCACAGTTCATGGGACAGAGAGGCTTGAGTGTGAGAAATTGGGCCAGAGGACCATGTTGACTTGATGTCTGACAATTTACCTGCAACAGACAAATGCAATTCATGTACTTGTTAGAATGCAGTATAGCATAATGCAGGCAACTGTCACCCCACCCCACGGTTTTGCTCTCATCTTGGCATCAGCATAGTAAGCACTGTGTAAAATCACATCACTGGTTGTAACTGGCAGAGATTCTCTGGTTAGTCCATTTGTCATTTTCTTTGCTACGTTCATTAAAGATCCCAGAATTGCTCCTCATGGCTTTGGCAAAGCATCCCACTAGATAAAGAATACTGATTTACAAACTATGAACAGTGCTTAGGTCTCTGGCTGCGGAGCCAGAGGTTGGGAGCTCAATTCCCCACTGTGCCTATGTGAGAGGCATAATAATAATAATAATAATAATTATCTGAGACTCATGTAACATCTTGACTTCAGAACAAAACTAGTTATTCATAATTATTAAATGGCTAAACACAACTTCTTTTTCTTTCCTCCAAAAGAAAGTGCTCTTTACTCAGAAGGTAAGTCTGGTCCTACTGGCAAGTTTCTGGGTGATTTGCAGAATGATTAGCAATGGGCTCCAACTCCCAACTGTTTAGTACAGTGGTTCCCAAACCTTTTCAAGTTTACTGACCACTGGCTGCAGCTTCCCCAATATGATACTTTGGGTGGGTGGGGAGAGAACGGGGGGGGGGGGGGGAAGCCCGGTCTGAGTAGTATTTCCAAGGATTCTGTAGTGTCCCTAGCTGGGTTTGACAGTGATCCATGGTGGTGTGGCGCACAGTTTGGGAACCATTGGTTTAACAGCAACATTTTAAAGGTCTAAACTACATTAAGAAACTCCTTGATCTGTAATAACTGAACTGTATAGATTTGTATGGTGATCCCAGTGCATGGTCTATGAAATGTACTATCTGTGGTAATGGCAGCACAAGAGGGAAAGGATCTCACCTTGGTTACTAGTCATAATGTTTTGAAACTGCCTCCAGCATCAGAACACCATGCCTTTTAAAAATCAGTTGCTGGGAGAGTGCTACTTCTCCCATGTCCTGCTTGTGGACATTAGGGGTCTGATGGGTCACTGTGGAGACAGCATCCTGGACTAAAGAGGCTTTTGGTCTGATCAGGGACAGCTCTTCTTAAGTCATTATGTTTTGCTTCCGTTACTCTTCTGCTTATACATTCAGACACCAAAGGAAAGAAGCAAAAGAAGAGTATCCCTTTAGTTTTTGGGCTGGTAATGCAAAGAACATGTGACGCCCCTCTGACAGTCAGGGTGAAAACTACCAATTAAGAACAGAACATAAGAACATAAGAGCAGCCCTGTTGGATCAGGCCAAGGACCCATCTAGTCCAGCTTCCTGTATCTCACAGTGGCCCCACCAGATGCCTCTGGGAGCACACGAGACAACTGATACCCCTCCCCTGCATCTGGCATTTGGAGGTACCTTTCTTCTAAGCCTGGAGATTATACATCCCCATCATGGCCTGTGATCTGTGATGGACTTTTCCTCTAGAAATCTGTCCAATCCCCTTTTAAAGGCATCTAGGCCAGAGTGCTCACTGGAAGGACAGATCCTGAAGCTGAGGCTCCAATACTTTGGCCATCTCATGAGAAGAGAAGACTCCCTGGAAAAGACCCTGATGTTGGGAAAGTGTGAAGAGAAGGGGACGACAGAGGACGAGATGGTTGGACAGTGTCATCGAAGCAACCTCCCTCATCATCCAGAGGGCCAACCGCTTCTCTGGCAGGTTTCCTGCTTCTAACGTATTTAAAGAACCTTTTACTATTCCCCTTTACATTGCTGGCCATACGTTTCTCAAAGTCTTTCTTTGCCTTCCGTATCAACGTCTTACATTTCTTTTGCCAGAGTTTGTTTTCCTTTTTATTTTCCTCATTTGGGAAGGATTTCCGTTTATGGAAGGACCCCTCCTTGCCCTTTAAAGCCTCTCTAACTCCTCTCGTTAACCATGCCGGCACCCTCTTGGACTTAGTTGAGCCCTTCTTTCTTTGCGGTATACTATCCAGCTGTGATTTAGGTTCAGTCTGAACCTAATCCTAGACTATGGTCAACACAAGTCTCATCGCCAAATTTTATTCTGCATGAACTATTACGGACTGTAGTCCAATTCATCTGCAGTCTGAAAATTAAACCAAATGAAACTTGTCAGTTTTTAAGGTGCCACAAGACCCTTTGTTGTTCTTGCTACAGCAGACTAACTATGGCTCCCTCCTCCCAGCAATTTCTAGATAATGAAGGAAGGGGGCAGATCTTCTACATTAATCTGCAAAGCTTCTACAGTAGAGACAAATCATCTCCCAACATTTACTTCTCCCATCACACATCCCTTTCTAACTCCTTTTTATCACCACAATGACATAGGTATTAAAGACGGATACATGGTTAGTTGTCAAGCCAAATGCTAATTTTAAGGCTGCCTTGGGTCTTTTTAAGGAGAAAGGCAGTGTAAAAATAAACATGTGCCCCTCCAGGTATTGTTCAACTCCCAGGTTTCTTCTACTCCAACCAGTCCTTCCAACAGAACTCATGGTGTGGGATGATGGGAACCACAGTACATCAATATCTGGAGGACTACATGTTGTCCTCCCCATTCAAAAAGTTTGAAAACTGATTTTAAAAAGTGCACATAATCAAACATCTGTCACAGCTGGATTGGAGTTACATCAAAGGGGGGGAACCCCTAAAACCGAATCCTTGAAATATTTCCACATCCACCAAAATCTGGTTTACACATAGATTAAGAATCCAACCCTAGACATATTTATTAAGGAGAAAACACAGTTGGCTTGGGTTATAATCCTGAGTGACTGTTCATCTTGAATACTCTTCTCCAACAAGCATCTTAGCTCTTAACTGGAAAGAAGACGTACATCCTGCATACATATCACAGCTGTGGTATGTGAAAAATGAATACAGACAGACGCAGAGTCCTCAGTCCTTCTGTATATTAATTTTTAAAGAAAATTGTAAGAATTGCCTTAAGAACTCTATCAGTGTATTTCATTATTATTCAGTTAATAAAAACTATCATATGTTAAAAAACGCTTTTGACATTATCTTACTGATTATCACATAATCAACGCACAGAAACAAAAGTAAAGTAAGGGAAGAAAGAACAAAGCCACACAAAAGAGAAATGCATAGTTGTTAGAATTAAAGTAAATTGTTGTTCTTTTCTTTTAAACTAATTCTTTAAAAGCACCCATCTCTTCTTTAAGAGTCACACCTTAAAACATTACTGTTTAATCTAAAACAGAAGATTTTTTTTACATAACTACAGCTCATAAGAAATCTGAAGTGGTAACAATTATTATTAATATCATTGTTTCGATTGCTTAAGTTACTGGTGTACTAATAATATGTGATAGGAACTATGCCAACCACTGATGTCAAAATTGGCC
This sequence comes from Intellagama lesueurii, assembly GCA_037013535.1. Taxonomy (NCBI): domain Eukaryota; kingdom Metazoa; phylum Chordata; class Lepidosauria; order Squamata; family Agamidae; genus Intellagama; species Intellagama lesueurii. The sequence continues at coordinate 184,767,161 of JBAJHW010000002.1, forward strand.
TGGAGGACAAGTTTCCGCAGTCCATCAGATCATCCACATGCATCAGCCTCTGCTCGGTCCTCCTTGCCATATTCAGTTCTTCAGAATAGCAGGGGAAGCATGGGTGGGATCTGAAATAGGTCAAAATATCCCACCTGTGCATGTATGTTTGGGACATATACTGCTTGGTGTTGCAGGCAGTGTGGACTAACATAATGAACAAAAGCAAGCAACCTTAGAGAGGTCTCACTATTTCCGATTTCACCTTTAACTGCACATTCCAACAAAGGAAGTAATTGTTGACGGAGTTATTTAGTCTAACTAAATCTATAGCCAGCTACGGCAGTTGGATTACATATTCATATTATGACAAGTATGGAACCAATTTTTTTCCCTTAAAGGAGGAAAAGAAAGATTCACAATATTTACATTTTAGGGCAGAAACAACAAGATTGGATCTAGGAGTTGCCCATTTCATGGCTGTGGGGAAAAAGCTCCACATTCCTTTCTATTTTCATCAGAGGGAAATCCAATACTTCACAGGCTTCAAGCTCGATACAGAAATAGAACAGTATCATGATAACATGTTAACATTTTGATTATGGCTGTAAGAGACATTAACATTATTAGAGCTCAATAATTTATTTGATAGCAACTACCTTACTTTTCTACATATTAACCACTTATAAGAACATACTCTTTAAGTACAACACTGATGCCATTTTGGTGACTAACAGAAATTATATTCTATTTTTATTCTAGGGTGAAACTCTGCAGCAGACTAGCTGAGAATAGCAAAGGTATCTTGAGAGAAAATTGATGTATACAATCTCCACTCAGGGCTGTTGCCCAAGAAAGAAGAAAACAGTCAGCACCTATTTATCTAGCGATGGCACTGGGCCCTATGCCTTCCAATACGTGAAAGGTGATCTGACGGGGAGAGTGGGTTTATTACCACCACCTTGAAAACAAAAGCTGTGCAGACTGCTTCCATTCCTCCAGATCAGCAGGCAACATGAGAAGGGGCACAAGTTCTCCCTCAGCCTGCAGCCCATCCCTGTGTCTTTGGCGAGAACAGAACATCCCAGCACAGAATTCTGAACAAGGCTGGGAGTTTGGGGGAAGAAAGCAGGAGAGGAGAGACCAAGCGTTCTTATCAGCCCTGCACAAACAGAAAGGCTCAAGCTCTTCATCTCTTCTCATCTACTGCCATGTTGAAGAACACCAGAGGGGGCCTAGTGCTGGACTCTCCTGAAGGCATGCACCAGCACTGTCTCTTCTCAGCAATCCCATGAAAAGTGAGACAAGAGCTGCTGTGGGCTGCTTTGTTCACCATCTCTCCAGCTGGAAAGGCTATCTACTTGCTGAGATAAAATGGGGAAGGGCAGGGAGAAGCAGAAGACTTTGGCCATATCGAAAGTATATGAAGGAACTTAAGAAATTGCCTGTACAAATCTAAGGTCAGAGAGGCAAGGCCCTTTATCGCAGAATTTCTGCTGGTGGAAGTGTATAAGCCAATAAAAATCTAGACTATTTGTATAGAAAAAAATCAGTTCAAAAGGCATCAAGGCTCAGGAGCACTCGGTCTACTTTGCATTTCTCCTTTTGATGTCTGTTTTCTCTGGCAATTCCAGTTCCAGTCATCTCCACCATGTATGTATCACTATCAAACTCCTAAGACAGGCATTGGATTTGAAGGAGTACAGTATGCAAAGACATGCAGCACACCTTTAGTACCATCATCCCCAGCAAGAGCAGAGGCCTCTGCAGAACCTCCTCTCTTAATGGACAAAGAGGGACTCTAAGTAGAAAGGCCATGGATCGTACCTGCAATGCTAGGTGCGGATGCAATGCTGCTGAAAGAGCTACTGTAGCCGGAGGCACTAAGTGGCCAGGCACTCGATGAAGGCAGCGTGGCATTCTGAGATGATGTTGGGGATGACCCTGCAGAACCAGCAAAGAAGCAACTAAGAAAGATGGGCAGAATGGTGTCTACGGTAGCATATGCAATTCTAACACCATCATGTGCAAACAGAAACCATGCGAGGTAAGATGATAACCCAGCCTTGACTTTCAGGTCTATGAATGAAATGTTATAGGAAGCATGATTTGATGCAATAGATCTCAATATAAAAGAAGGACAACACAAAGGTAACAGCAGAGGTGCTCATGCTGAGTTCCCCCCTCACCCTTCTTATCTTCCCTTAACTCGGCCATTTCCAAAGATAATCATTGCTCTTATATTCAGGAAATATGAATTGTTTAAGAGAAAATGTTATCTTTGAAAAGTCAGCCATGCCACTTATGGCAACACTTGCGTCATTCTGTATTCTGTAGAAGGCAAGTCAAAATCATCTCAATGCCCTACATGCATTCAACAATCCTGGCAACAGTGACCAGCCAGCCAGTCATTTCACCTCCTTCTTGCTTTTCTGAGCAGTGTTTCTGCAAACTTTCTGACACTAATGGTGGTGTCCGATGTTGTTGTATAGGGCAGAGGCAGGTTACAACACTGTGCAAAGAGGGAGAGGGTCCACCTGCACCTGCAAGTCAGATCCTTATGCTCTGCTATCATTGTTAGAGTGCCCTGAGATTAGGCCCTGGAAAACATCTGCTGTTAGGAAGATCACATTACTAGAACCTTCTGGCTTTCCAAAAATGCTTTTTAGATAATGTCACACAAATTAGATTGGAGGTCACTTATCCGGTCTTAGAAAACTGCCTTCCAACTCAATTATTCTATGATTCTATGAAAACTTAGTATTACATGTGTAAAACAGCTAAAAAATCTGAAGGGGCAAATACTGCTACATAAATCTGTTAAAGGGTTTCTGTACAGTGGGATAAGTAAATAAATAATTATTGAGGGATGATCAATTTTTTAACATGCGGTGAAACTGTTTTTGCTTGGACTGTACACCACAAAACTGACAATGTATTCTGTGGTGAATTAATCCATGGAAGACTGCATGGTGTGGAAAGAAAACCTTCAAAGATACTTTGCCTGCTTGTGTTAAACTGGTATAAAGATCTGGATGTCTATGTGAACAGATTCATTATGATCAATGATTCACCCTTTAATTGGTGCTCTGCTGCAAGAAATCAAAAGTATGAGCATAACCTCAACATCCACAATTGCCAATGAAAACATAACAGATGATCCTCTTGTCTTTTGGATGCAACACCAACATGCAGAGGACATCTACCTCCCCCTGACCAAACTCTGAAAAATGCACAGGGAGCATGACCGGACATTAGAAGGAATGGGACATCTGGCCACATATCCCATATCTCCATCTATCCTTTGATCACCATGCTAAGCAGGTCACTTGTGCTTAAAGTATAAGCAGCTTGCTTTAGTTAGATAGTACATAGGGATATGTGAAGCACAGACAGCTGCTCATTTTGCCCTAATGTTTCAGCATCTGCTGGCCTGTTTGTGGCCACAGACAGAGGGGAAACAGGGTCTCTACTTGTCTATCTGAGTCTTTGCATGTGTGTGCTGCACAGTATGATGATAGTACTTGGGGGCCAAAATCCAAGTTACAATGGCATTAAGGAGATGATGTCACTGTCAGGGAGATTGCCAGTAATTAAAGAGCTCCTGCTTCAACCACGTACAATCAATTTCATTGTGCGTGAATTGTACCAGCCTTGAGACTGAATCAGGAACTCTTTAATTATTGGCAGTCTCCATGACATCATCTCCCTTATGCCAGTGAAATTTATGCAACAGGGTTTTGGCCAATGTATGTAACATAAGAAAGTAGGAAGTGAAAGCCACAACTTGATTGGAACTATATAAATGTCAAAAAAACCTAGATGTCTGTCAACAAAATGTTTCGCTTCAGGCATTAGAAGAGGTATATGCAACATGAATGAAAAAAGTTCAAGTTCATAAGTGGATGTTATTCTGAGTTTCCATTACAGTATACTGAATACAGTTAAATGAACATGCTAAAGCCAGGAGTAACACAAATTCTTATGATGTGTTTATACGTAAATTTCTGTTCAAGCTTCTATGCATCAACACAAAACCAGACCTACAAGAAGCACTACCTACAGTGTAAAGGGAGATGATGTCACTGGGTGGTGGAGATTGCCAACAGCTAAAGTGTTCCTGCTTCAATCCCAAGGCTGGTACAATTCACACACACACAAAGTAAGAGTGTACTCTCTTTCCCCCATCACCCTTTTCACCCTCATGCAAGCAGGCTAGGGCTCCTGTGATGTATGAAACCAGCTCTTTAAGGTAATCTAAAAATCTTGAATATAAATCCTTAATAGTTCAATGGCTTCTGTGTTTTTAGGAAATCAGAAAGCCATGTTATAACCCAGATGATACTTTTGCCATTTATGGTAGTAATCCTGCCTTAGTGTAAGTGTACTTTTTAATATGGTGGATTTGATTTAAACCAACTGATTTAAATTAAAAAATGATTTTTTAATTTATATCATAATTTAAAATCAAAATGATTTTAAAAATCATTTTTATCCACCCTACTTTTAAAGAAATTGGGGGTACATGAAAAAAAAACTGGTTAAACGGATCCAAATAATTTTCTTCAGGTACTGGAAATAGGATGATTGCAAACACAGCATCACTATTTGTAAAGAGAACTACTAATCTATTCAGATGATGAACTCGTGTACTGGCTCTTAATCCCTCATGTGTCCTGATTCACTCCCATACGTCCGTGTTCTCAGCCACACATGTGAGAGGAAGAAGGGGTATGTGCCTTGGTTTGCTTAATACCATGTTTTGCCATTACATATGAACCAAGTCAAAGTGTTAGTACCTATAGATACTCTAGTAAATACTTCAATGCACATTTGGAAGAGATTCTCCACTGAAGACACTGGACTAATTCAGACGTTGACACTAAACCAGGAATGAGGAACTTGGAGCCCGACAATTTCATCAACATTTAAAATGCAGTGTCTTCTTTTAATCCGTTCTTTGTTAACACTTTTCCTCTCTGTATCATAACCATGATCTTTCCCATTGTCTGAACCAATAAATGTTTCTGTCCTAAGTCCTTTTTTTCTATCAGCTCACTAGCACACTTCTTGCTCTACCACAAGGCTTTCTGCATACAATTTTTCCATGTTTCTTTCACTACAATCTATGTGCCCCCTCTCCTTTTTTCTCTTTCTCTTTACCACACTGTCCATTTCCTTTGGCCATTTAACATCTTTTAACTATTTATTAAAGTTACAAGTTGTCTTTTCAGCACAAATGTTCCAGATAGCTAATAATAATAAAAGACAAGATAAAAATGCAAAGTTATAATTTAATTTTAAAACCAAGCACTTGGAACGATAGATAAAAGGAGGGAATTAAACAAATGTATGAGTTAAAACCTATTCAGCAAACTGACAGGTCATCTTAAAGGCCAGATGCCTATCTACATAAGAATGTAGATAGAACGATCAGGACCACACCTACCAGAAAGTCCACTGTTAATGACTGTTAACAACTCATGACAATGGGTGGAGAAGGACTTCAAAGGTGGGATTTTCACTCACCCCCAGTCCTTTGTCCATCTAAGGAGCCTATTCAGACCAGGGGAAAGTGAAACCAACCTGGAGGATATATCAGGGATCTCCTACCAACTCTCCTCAGACTGAAGAAGCTACTTGGATGAGTAGTGAAACATTTCAATCTAATAAGCAAGAAGCCCAGTTGCCATGACTCAACTTCCAGATAACCTCACCTGGATGACTGAGAAACTTCAGATACATAAGAATGTCTTTGGCTCTCAGGAAAAGGACAGCACAGATAGAATGATCCTAGACTCCTGTCACAGGGAATTCCAGAGCCTCGGAACAGCACTGAGAAGGTCCTTTCCCTTATTTTCATCAAATGCAATCCGGATGATAGTGGACTAGACAGAAGCACCCTTTCAAGGATCAACTACCCCAGGCTAGCTCTTAAAAGAGGATGTGGTCTTGGCCTCAAATTGTGTAGGGCTTAATAGATCATAACCATAATAAATCATACCTTAAATTTTGCCCCAAAATGGACTGGAAGAAAATGAAGTGTTGTAACAAGGGAGTTGGATACTCCTTATAACTACACTACTTGATATTTTCCTGGATTATATTTTACACTCTTCTTATCTTCCCTCCTTTCCTTTTTGTCCCTCTCTTCCTTATTGAGTTTAGAAGTGGCAGTGGAAATAAATGCCTTTCACTTTCCTAGTAATGGACGGCAATGAAGAGCCCTCATGATGAACTAACACATTTTTTGATATATTTTTTTAAAACAAGAGTTCAGTAAAAAGCCCCAGATGTAGGGGTATCATGACTCTAACAGGGAGCCTAGTAATGAGAGAGAAAGATTAACTGTTCTCCCCCTTACCCCTGATGAAAATCATCCTCCAGCACACACCAAAATCTACTTTCCCTCCCAACATGAAAAAAAATGCTCACTTGTAACTGTGTTTCTTTGGATGGTCATTCTGTACATTCACACACCTGGGTGTACCTGCACAACACACCCTCAGAATCTACTAGAGCCTGTATGCCCAGTGATTCCTCTTCTTCCCTAGCCTATTGCACATGCCCCTCCTCTTCACCTCCGTCTCAACCTGTCCTCCACAAAGTCACCACGAAATATCAGGACTAGCAGGGAGGTAGGAGGGCTGTGTGAGTGCACAGAATTACCACTTGAAGAACCGCAGTTACAGACGAGTAACCTGTCCTCCTCCTTTGTGGTCTTCTGATTCATACACGTGGGTGATTGGCAAGCACCTGTACTGGAGACTGGGTGTCACAATAACACAAAAAACAAAACTACTCTCTGAAAAGAAGCATCCCTCTGAGCACAAAGGTCCAGCCTGTAGTGTTTGACAAATGTCATGGGCTGAGACCAAGCAGCAGCTTTATAAATGTCATGTGGTGGTATGCCCTTTAAGAAGGCCAAAGATGGAATAAAATGTCTTCAGTGACTTCTACCACAAAAACAACTTGAAACAAGACTCCCAATTCTGGAGTGGTACTTGTGTAAATCCCTTACTAGTGGCACTTTTTTTAAAAAACTAAATGTCCCTCACCAAGACAATAAAGGCATTTAGAATGTCCATCAGCCTGAGAGATTTTTGCTTCACAGTCAGTACAGTTTTTCACTAAGGCTAGAGTGACCATTAAAAAAATGGTGGGAAACCTCTGAGGAAATGAAGTGGAAAAAAGGTTCTAAAACAATGATGGAGTGACTTTTTCCCTCTATTTTAAACAAAAATATATATGGAGTAACAAGAAGAAAAGTAAGCAAACTATAAAGTAAGCAAATTATAACTAAAAAACTGCAATAATAGCAGTTTTAAACACACACTAGAATCTGAGGTGTTCCTGTTGTGGTGGGCAGAAATGGACTGAGATGACATGCACAGTAGGCAAAGGAAGAGGAGAAAGCCCTGGGCACACAGGCTGTAGAAGATTCCGATGGTGTACCATGCAGACACGTAAATTTACACAGGTGTGTAAATCACAGAAGACTATGAAGAAGAAACACCACTGAAGTGAGGTTTATACCAAGGCAATTGCTTCTATCAAATTAGGACTTCATAGCTGTAACTTACAGAACAGGTAAGTAAGAAGGAAATCCTTACTGAAACCCAATGATGACAAAGCAACTTCTAGGAACATCAACGTTTAAAGCCCACTCTATTTAAAACTTGTCATGGGCTTCAAAGTTCACAAATGATCAAGGAAGCCTTGTCACCAGCTTCTTTAAATTATGTCTTTATTGATCAAAGAAAGAAGAAACAAATGTCAAATCGAAGTTTAAGTTGAATTAAGAGCTACAAATTACAAGGTATTTATTTCCAGCTTTTCATTGCACAAGAGTGAGCATCAAACAAGACATGGTACTAAATTAGAGCATCTTTCTCCATATTTCTTTAAAAACCATCACCAGTCAAATTCAGCACTAGAGGGCTGTGAAACTGGATGGGAGGGAAGAGGGTGCTTAATCTCCTCCCTATCTGACTGTTATCCTCTATCTCATAAGTGAAAAAGCTGTTCGGAGGGGGCTGAGAAGAAAAACAGTCCCATTCCTCTGATTAAACCTGCAGCTGCCCATGGCTGTTTGGTGTTCAAACAAGAAAACGCTGAGGAAAGATGCATACAGCTGCAAATCACATCACCTCTGGGGCCAAATACAGATGGCTATGTTTCAGACTAAGGGGTACCATAAAAACTGAGAGGAAAGCAAGGGAAGCAACAAATGCAACAGGACACATGACTGTTCCTCTACCTCCACTCTTGAGTAGATAGCGATTAACATCTTGTATGGTGGTGTTAATAGTAGGCCCTGTTGGAACACTTCCAGGCGTAACATCGGGATCATTCTCAGGGTCAATGTTCTGCAGTCCTTTCCATGGAACTCCAGGATGAAATTCTGTTTGGGGAAAAATTGATGACATAATCACATTTCCTCCCAAGATACACATGAGTGGAGGAAATTGTGTGATGGAATAACATATGAGAAACAAGGCACCTCATGATGGGAAGGACATTTTGCTGAAGGTGTTAAGAAAATGTCGTTTATGGAAGGTTCCTTGGATAGATTTTCCTATTTCATTCAGGACTACTTCATTTTCATAAAACAGATTTTTTTAAAAAAAAATTTTAAAATACAGTGGTGCCTCGCTAGACGATTGCCTCGCAGGACGAGGAAATCGCTAGACGATGGCTTTTTGCGATCGCTAATGCAATCGCAAAACGATGGTCTCCTATGGGGGATTTTCGCTAGACGACGAGGTTTCCCCATTGGAATGCACCGACTAGCGGTCAAAAGCTGTCAGTGCATTCCAACGGGGACCCACGCTCGCTAGACGAGGTTTCCCTATGGACGATCATCGCAAGACGACGACTTTTCCCTTGGAATGCATTGAAGAGATTTCAATGCATTCCAATGGGGAAACGCGCTTCGCTAGACGATGTTTTCGCAAGACAGCGATTTCCGCGGAACGGATTAACATCGTCTAGCGAGGCACCACTGTATGTTTTCACTGGGATAAAACTTCTGCTTTCCTGAGAATACACATTTACCACAAACAATGCTTTATAAGGAGCACTTCCAATGAAGTATTTCCATGTTATAGAACACAACATGTGAGCCATGCTGGACTAACCTGTCAATAATATTTGGCTACTGAAAGTTCTCCTCAGTACAGAGGTTTGAACAAATGGCTGATGGTTTTACAACTCTAGAGTAGGTCTCCTTTCTTACCTGGTGGCCAGTTGATGCTGGAGCCATTAGAGATTTTATCACTATCAGATTTGGCACGTGACCAGCTGTGAGGAACGGCTACAGGAGGACTGGCTGGTGACTCGCTGTTTTGAATCAGATCATACCGGCCATATGAGTCTTCAATGGAGGACTTTCCTGGAGGACCGATACTCAGACCTCCAGGGATAGCACCTGGAATAAGGAAAGGGTGCATGGGAAGAGAATGCAAGAAATAAGAGCAAAGTTAACTTGGGGCTGAACTTCTTAATGTCCGCTTATATCATTTTTTCTTCTTTCACTCTAGACATTTTTAAAAAATATTACATATAACAATATATCAGTCACATAACTCAACTGTGACTGTATATAGGTAAATGAAAGGTAGCAGATTAAATTAGGGTAGAAGATAAGTTAGTATCATTCAGGAGGTTTCTTCCAAAATTACAGATATGATACTCCTCCCTGTCAGTTCCCTTTCATGCTGGAACCCTGCTCTGGAAGTTTTCCTACCAATCTAGAGTTGTTCCTCCTGCCCTGGTGGGTTGGGGGGGATAATGGAAGAGAGATTGCTATTCTCCTTCTGCTCACAGAAGGTACCCCTACAAGCAATATGACCATGCTGCATAACGGCCTAATGCTCCAGACTTCTGCACCCTGTCCTGCGAGTAAAACTCATTCAACAGAGCCGAACCTACATATGAGCACATGTATAAAGAATTTATTTTGTACTGGCGAAGTAAAAAAACAGTAAAATTCTAACGGCATAAAGAACTTGAACTGAATGTGAGCAAAAAGGCATTTTGTTCTGGACACAATCAAAATCCTAAAGCAACATATTAAAATTAATGCACACATGAAGTGTAAATGTTTTTACAGAGCACAATATTAGCAATGAGCTGGGGAAACATGACTTTGAAAGTTGAGTTAGATGCTAAGATACATTGATTACACTATTTGAGTTAACATGTATAATGACCCTGAGGGCCATATTTAATCTTCAGTTTAGCTCCATATACAGTTCCTGTAGTTTGCATATGATTTCCACTAATGTGATGGATAGTGAGCACAGCTGGCAGATAATCTGTGCTCTCTCTGGGATGTGTTTATTTGGGAATTATTCATATAACTGAACAAGAAAAACTTTTCTCAGCATTTCATATTTCTATGTTTTAAGTAGTCTTGAAAAAAAATCTAACACATGTATAATTTAATTCTCTAAGTCTAGTCAAAAGTCTCACTGAGTTCCAGAGTATGTTGGATTACAGCCTTAACCATAAAAAAATGGATATGCCTGAAGTTGTGGTCTCTTCCATCTATTTGCATTCTTGTTTCCAGTTTCTGGCTCAGTCATTATTTTTATTTTCCAGCAAGTTTTCAAAATGGTGAATGAAATCTTAAGGAGTAACATTTCAAATGGAAATTGAATATTTGTAATTCAGTTTTTCTGACCATTGGTGTAGGTGCAACTTACCTATATACATTTCACAATCTGAACAATACATTAACAATAATCTTCCTAGTAATAATTATTTGTCTGTACTTGCAAGCAGCTATTGTTTTGACAAATAGCCCCAAAATGTGTCCCAGATAACTGAGACCAATTATAAATTAAATATTTACCAGAGTATACATTTAACAATAACCTTCTCCCATGCACATTTTAGCTGAGATCACTGTATTTGTTTATTGCTCCTTCCAAATACAACTTCTTGCATGTTCCATGGTATACAGTGTTTTATGAAAAGGCACTCTCCAAAGGCCATGGCTAAGAAGTATGTGGATATTTTCAAAAGGAGGTTTCTTGCACTTGAATTTCAGGTCTTCATACCCACCATGCTTGCTAGGATTCTGGTCAAGTGGAGAAGCAGCACTGGAGAGATTATCCATTGAGTTGGGGTGTGTCCACTGAGGAAGGCGAGACTGGGACTGAGAAGTATCCTTCACTGACAAACCACCAGGAATGTCCATGCTGTTTACATTCATGTTTGGGTTCAATCCAGCTAAGAGGAAGTAGACAGGTTATTAGACAACCTCAATTCCTGGCTCTTGTTGCTGCAAGCCTGAATTGCAAGGAGATTGACCCTTTTAGGAGTTAAGGAAAACACTGAGGCAGAAGAAAAAGAACCCATCAGTAAACTGGTGGCGGGGGTGGGGGCAGAAGCTAATTGTCTTAAAGCAATCTAAATTACTGTTCATTACTATATCTTCTGTAAGCTAATCTAGCAGTAAAGAAGTAATTTTCTTCAAAAAAGACCATCTTGGGGGCAGATCTCTCTCATGGGATAGTTACAACACTTCAACATTTTACTTGAAATCTCCTTATGTCTTTAAAAGAACACGAGGAACTGCCCCTACAGATAATCGTCTAGGGGCGGCAGCAGGTTGGCAATTTCACTATGAAGAAGTCAGATGTTAATAAGAAAAAAGGCAGGGATAACAAAGAAAACAGTAGTGGCAGCAATTAAAAGAGCCAAGTAAAATGACACCATGACTATATCTGTATTTTTTGGAGTATATTGTGCACATACCAAGGGGATAAGGAGCAAAGGTGTTCGGTGAAGACTGTTGCTCTTTGGTCTGCAGGTCAGATAGGCCAGGAGCCTGGGGGTGGGGTGAAAAGTTATCCATGGCTGATTTGCCTGCAGAGGGGTGCAAAGACAGATGCGGAGGGGGTGGCTGCTGCTTCATAAGCAGGGCCTGGGCCAGCTGGCGCTGGTGCTGCTGGATCTGCTGCTGCATGTTATTGATTGTACGTGCAACCTGGCAACAAGGCAAACATACATGTAAGACCAAGAACCTCATGATACTTTTAATCAGAGATGGGAGCATACAAATATCACTTATGGTGATATACAAATACGACTCAAATATGACTCAGCAGCCTTGCAGAGAGACTCGTCCTCCCTCCCATTGCCAGGAGTGGCTAGCCCAGCAGGGCTCTGGGAGTGACTGGAAGGAAGAGAGGGGCTGCCACCAGCTGATGCGTGAGTGGACGGTCCGGCCCCAGCAGGTTGGACCCTCGTTAAGTCCAGATGTGCGGGGGTATTTGTATATGAATACGATAGCCCCATCTCTACTTTTAATCTTGAACCACCCAACAGAAAATGTTCTCAATGGATTAAGCATTAGATGCATCACATGCATGCCAGGGAAAGGAGACGGACGTCCATTGCTCCTGGGAGGGATTTATGCCTTCACACCAGCATGTAACACAGTAGGCACAAATACAGTTTTTCACCTAATGTACTAGATTCCGTTGAGACTGTACATTTGGAACTATTTTATTTATTTAAAATATTTTACCCCACTTTTCTCCTAAAAAGGGTGGCTTACATCATAAAATTCATGTTAATTTGAATTTATTAAGTATTAATAATATTAAAAGCTAAAAACAGTAAATTATTCAAATATAAAAGAAGAATTAATAACATTATGTACATTAAAAATGTTAGGTAAAAGCATTACAAAAAACAGATTTAGAAGCCACAGAACTAAGACAGCAGGTTTAACCTACTTGCTGCTCCTGTTGTCTGATGGGTCCGGAAACATTACGCTGAGCCTGTAACATCTGCTGCTGGATTTGTAAACGTTGGTACGCCTGCAAGTTGGAAATGAGCGAAGTCTAAGGTCACAAAGTGAAAAGGCCCAATACAGTCATTAGTAAAATCACATTACAGAGAGCATGACATGTTTATTTGTTAATAGTGTATCCTGCCATTCCAGCAAATGATACTCCATTGGTCTTCTTGACATTAGCAACTGCACTGAAGAGCCAGAGACTGAAATCAGTGGAAATCAGTTGCAAATACACGGGCAACTAAAGTAGGAAGAAAGCTGTTCAAAAGGTGACGAGGAAAACACACCAAGGAAGGGAAGGAATCTCTCGCCTGCAAGGCCTCCCCAGTCAGCATCTGGGCCAATCCTCAGGCCCCACCCTTTCCTGACCAGCAACTTGGCTTGAAAAAAAAATTCCACTGGTACTAAAAGAGGCTTCTTAAACATTCCTAGTGGGTATGGGGGCAAGATTTCCATGGGGATAAAAGACCCACTTTGCCCTCTACACTCCCCACAGAAATGATCGGTCTGCAGGAATTAGTCTTCCAATGCCTTAAATGGAAAAGTTCTCAAAGCTGGTGCTGAGGGGCTGGGATGCAGTAACATGGAGTCAGCAAGGCAAAGGCAGCCATACCCTTTTCATGTGCTCTGCTGCCCCCGCAGCTCTCTTTGGGGGCGGGAGGGTCTGGAGCCAATGAGAGCTTTTTTCAAAGATCCAGACAGTGGGGTAGGGGGTTGGGGATATAGGGAGACAGCTACAGACAGTATGAGGTATAGGACAGGAGAAAGATGACTGAAAGTGACAGAAGTGAAAAATAATGGATGAAATGAATGGATCAGGATTGTAACGGTGAGGAAGAATACATGGGAACTCTGATCCAGCCTACTGGAGACATGTAGTCCACAGAAACTTTTCCAATGGATACCGTGGTCCTCAAGTTGAAAAAGGGTTTGCTAATCCTTGTGTACACACTGACAATAATGGGACAATTACCCACAAAAGATAAATACAGATGTAATGTTTACAAATGATTAGTATTAATCCTGTTTTGTTTGCTTTGTTGAAAGTGTCCAACACAGCTGCCCACTTGCAAACTAGCTTCAAACCATGATTTCACACTCTGATCTGTGGCTAATCCAAGTTTTAGTTATTTAGATCACTATTGAGTCAGCATAGAGCCCTTTGTCTATGGTCTCTCAGATGTGATAAATGCAAGAAGCTCTATATTCATTTTCTGCACATATCAACTGGTCAACACATCTTCAGGTCAGTTCTTGAAGCAGGGTACTTTAAATGCCACATGGATGCCTTAATATCTGAAGCAATGAATCCTGTGCTCTGCATCAGCTTTTATAAAAATGTGCCACGGCTTTATACTCAATGCTATCATTTAGGATTTGCAACTTCCTCATATTGCCTTTTAACTCACCAGCTGCAGCTGATAGAGCTGGTTCAACATCGTCATATGCTGAGGATTAATTGGCGAGGTTAATAGTGCAGGATTGAGACCAATGTTTTTTGCTGCAAACTGCAAAAGCTGTGCTTGAACCTAGAGAGAGAACACAACAGATAAGCTTCCAATATCACAGCTGTGTTTAATTACAATGTTGTATTCCCCCACAGAACAATTTGCCTTGTCTTTTTTTCTTTTTTCTTACACAGAAAGCCACGTACAGAAGCCAAAAGAAACAATGTCATTATCCCAGCAAACTAAATATCAGAAACCTTCCAGAAGTGGTCATATTTCCTACATCTGATGTATAAGCCATTCTACTCAGAAATATGCTTTGATACAACATGTAGGAGCAGAGAATATGTGGTCTTTCTGAAAACAAATATACTAGCTAGGAAACTTCAACATCCTATGGTATCTGAATACCCATATGGCTTTCACAGAAACATACTGCAGGAGCATATCTGTATTGCTGCAAACTAGCACAACCAATCATATTCTTGTACAGTTAAATTTAGGGGCATTCCCTGTATTTGAGTGTTTTACTCAGTAAGCCCTAGTTATTGCTACCACAATGGTTGCAACCATTGGTTTGTTTTAGACTGAAGAGCCAAGAATGAAGACTGGGAGCCTGACTTCCTCAGCAACCCAGTTGCCAGTTATTACAACTTTTTATTAAGTTGCCGTGCAAGGTGATATTTGAATGTCTGTGCCCTTGGCTGTCACAAATGCAACAGAGCTCCATCCAACCTGAGGGGAGAGAAACTGAGGCACTTGAGCACGAAGACTAGGCTGGGATGAGTTAAGAGGTTGCACTGGCGGTTGCTGCGGCTGTTGCATGGTCCTGGCTTGTGCTGCTCCGCTATTGCCAAACATACCCAGATTGCCACTCGGTATCTGTGGAAGGACAAGGTTAGAGACTTTAAGGCTCATCGTACCACTGGGGACCAGTCCCACTGTTCAAGACAGCCACAGAGCAGCTAGGCAGATTAGCAGTTGCTTCAATGGATGATTCAGAGAAGATTTAGTGTCAAGGTCCTACAAAATGCAAAACTGGTAGCTGTGTATTAATGCCAATTTGACAGGAAATCTTGTATAACAACATTAAAGGAATCAAAAGATAAAAATTTAAATCACACCTACAACCAAAATCTACTTTGTGGAGGTACTCTCCTTTGGTTATGGTGCTTGCAAAAGCTCTCCATAAAAGTGTGCGTTCTTCAACCAGGCCATCTCATACATGCCCCCACTAGCAATAATGTTGTCAAAACAACAATGTAGGGAGTTGCTATAGGCTTTGCTTATCAAATGCAAAACAACCAACTAAATGCAAACAAAAACACCCATCTGTATAGGTGCCTGTATGTTCAATTTGTTATGAAACATGAAATAATCACAGGCTACATGCATGTGAAGTAACTAAAAATAGGCACTTCCTTTTGACCTTTTTTACATGTTATATATGCAGTGTAGTGCAGGATTTTTTAAAATCTGTTTACAATGGCTTCATATGTAAACTCAACCTTCACAGGTGAAAAATGCATGCTGTTTTTAAAAACAGGGATTTATGTACTGTAGCTGACTGTCTTTTCATGTTCATCTATCTACCTGTAATGCACACATGTAGGCAAGCCATTGTTTCTTCTTTATGTGCCAAATGAGTAAATGTCCTAGAGAATGAACATTTCCCTAGGTATACAGCACTAAAGAGTTTTTCGGCTAAAACACACACATACACATGTTGCATGTATGGAATGTATATTACTGGATACAGATGAAAACATTTTTTTTCATAACTAATTGGATTCGGGGATTCAGTGTCAGGATGACTGTTCAGCATGCTTTGGTCAGACTTCTAGTTTCTGCATCTGCTTTCCACGCATAAGAAAAAGGGAAAAACATCACAAAGACATTGTCAGAGAATAAAGAAGTTGTAAAATTTATCACAGGTTATCTCCTGGCATTCAGCTACTATTCTGTTATCATTCATTCATTCATTTATTCAGCGAGCAATCCGTAAGCTGACATATCAATGTGGAGTTTGCTTGTTTTTTTGAAACTAAATAAAATTAAAGAAAAAGACAGCACTGCATTGCAAATTACAACATGCCAACATAGGAGAGTCTGTTAAAACATTGCCTTCACAGCCAATCTGATATCCACTAAGGATGTACCAAAGTGTACTCCCCTTTGGAGGATGCTCCAAAAATTTAGCACCACAACACAGAAGATTCTGCCTGGATGTAGTTTTCCAACTCTGACTGTGAGGAGAATGCCACAGTTAAGTCTTCTTTCTAGGAACCTGAAATTGGTGATAATCCATTTCTGCAAGATGGATTGCTAGTCTTCTTCCTCGTTAATCCACAAAATTGTGCAAAAACAAGCTAATTACTAGGCCCTAATAAAGACAAGCCATACATGCTCAGAGGCACCCTCCTCACAAACTTTTTCATAAGCATCATGCTTAATGCTAGAAAAGGAAGAAGCATACCAGTGATAGCTTCCAATTTTTTATTGTCTGATCTGTTCCTTTTAAAACTTGTTTTTTCCCTCTTTTTTTAAAAGTTACTGCTGGTCTCTTTTTAATTTGTATTTGTATCTTTGTATTCTTTGGTATAATCACAAAATCTTATGCAGCTTGGCAAAAACAGGTGGGGATGTGAATCATGAATAATGAAGGAGGAAGAGAAAGAGACGAATTAAACTCTGTAACATGGATCTCAGTGTTCGGGCAAGGTCATAAAGAAGCAGATGTTTCCTTAGGTAGACTGATCTCAACCTGTTAGGGCTTTAAAGTTCAAAGCCACATCTATGAACTGAGCCTAGAAATAGTTTGTCCTCACACTTCCTCCCAAGAATCCACGTGGAACTTAGGGATACGTCCTTATATCACTGTAACCAACCTGTGAGACAGAGATACTGCCGGGTCCCTAGATTTCAGCTTCGGAGTGTCTCCAAATGTGTTGCTTTTATTTATGTATTATTAATTTAAAATATTTATATGCCACCTTTCTCCTAAGGGATCCAAGGTGGCTTAGAGAATTAAAAGAAACAAAGTTATAAGCTAAATAATAAATTATTACAATATTTACAAAGTATTGTCATTGCTTTGACAATGAGAACCAGTTGGTGCCCAACTACCAGCTGCATAATGCAGATAAAAAGATTGTGTATAAGGGGAGATGGATAGAAGACCCTGATGTAGGAAACACATTCCATGATCATGAGCTGAGGAGATGGGGAAAAGGGGAGGGCTGAGGAGGTGAAAGAATTACAAGCTGTGAGAAGGATTGGCTCAGTGAGATGGGAAGGAGTGCCAGAGTGGCACAGGGAGAAAGAGGTATTCTTTATTCATATTCTTTAAATTCTTCTTTAATCTTTATTGTTGATTTAACTGCTTTGGTCATTCAACAACCACTACCATTACAAACAAAACATAAATACAAATAGAAATATGTACACTTGTGGAGTGTTAGCTCACCAACATAATGCTAGCAAATGAAAAAGTATAAGTACGAACACAAAATACATTCACAAAACATTGATTAAAAGCAAAGTATAAACAAATTAAAATGCACACACAAATTAAAAAAAATTAAGTCCTTTCAATTAACCATATGGGTTATTACCTAATTTTCCCTCAATTTCTGGGCAGCTACTGCAAATTTAACTACTCTCTCTGTTGCGACTTTATTAACATCAGACAACAGATAGATGATTTTATTTTGGTCACTTTTATCTGGTATATTCTCTAGCAAATTTGATATAAACTTTGTTCTAAATTTAGAATATAAAGAGCAATTCAGTAAGTAATGTTGTCCATCTTCTACTACTTGGACTCCACATATACAAAAACAGTGCGATACTGGTGTCTGGGTATAGCACCTTTCATATACTGTGATGACATAGTTTGAAATCTTAATGCCAAAAATGCTTTCCTAAGGTAAGGGGATCACAGTTCATGTAAATAATTTATGCATAATTTCAAGAAGTACAAATAAGGGGAAAATAATGACATCTTAATTGCATTTAAATCTTGCTGAGTGTAAAAATCCCTCAATGTTTCCTTTATAAATGTGTGGATCTACTCCAAAATTCTTGCCTGGAAGACATGTGGAATTAAATCAAAGGCTAGCATTTGCTGTTCACAGTTAGCTATCCAGATACTTTGGCTGTCAGATTTCATTTGTTCTAGAAAACATTTTTTTGGTAACCTGAATTTTTCCATTTTAAGAAGCTTAAAGTAATATGTGAACCAAGCAGCACAGATATAAAATTGTATTAGCATAATTCCAATCTCAGTTCTAATAGTAGATGCTGAGGTGGATAGAAGCAAACAAAGCAAACCTTTGAAAAATTGACTTTGCACAGTTTCCAAAAGTTTTATGTTTCTATTTCCCAAGATTTCTCCCCCGCCCCCAAGATAACTGTGGGATCGCTTTGGTTAAATACTCCCTAGAGTGGCCATATTCCCACTGTTTGTTGTAGAAAAACAAACTAACTGTACAAATCTTGAAGCCTTCAAGGCTGAAGCAGGCAGATGGTGGGACCAGATGGTGGGACTGCAAACCATACCCCAAGATAACTAAAAAATGTCACTTGTTCAATTACTTGGCCATCCAGGGGCCACTTATACTTCAAAGGGCACTTTCCAAACACTACAGCTTTTGTTTTAGCATAATTTAGATATTTCTTATGACAAATTGTGCCAGAATCTGTCAACCAGCACCAAATCCCCACCTGAGTGTGTGAGAATTTAAAATGGACACTGAAAAACAGGTTTTTCTTTGACCAGTAAGGGAAAGCGTGCTGACATTCACACAAAGTTGTCACTCGAAAAGCACCTTACCTGTCTAGAAGAATTCAAGTTTTGCATGCCCAGCCCTGAGGCAATCCCGCCCAGGGTCTGATTAGGGAGTGCACTGTTTGAAAGGGGGAGCTTCAGGCTTGGTGAAGGCAAAAATGGTGAAGTAGTGGGCTCTTCCACTAGGCCGCCATCCTGATTGAAAAAAGAAAGGGTGAGCTGTGTGCAGTGTCCAGGGACAGACAGTGCACAGAACAGTTTCCCATGGAAATATAAGTGGAACATGGATGAACAAAAGATAAAAATATTGTTTAAAAAGGCATGAAGAATACATAATGAAAAGTATGAGGTGGAAGGAAGAAGAAAAAGAGAAACAGAATTAAGGTACTGTTTGCCTTTCTTTTTCATGTTGCATTTTTAACAAAAGTATAACTCGATGTTCATTAGCAAATACAAAATACAGCAAACACAAGGAGAGGTACTTGTCACAACTTTTAAAACAGAAACATAACAGTGCAATCAAATATTTGTTTCAAATGGAACAGCAGAAATATCTCCCCAAGACAGACTCCAATCATTATTTCCCTGCCCACTTTATTTCTTCTTTTTTCTATCAAGATTAAGAAAAGAAAAGAAAAAGAAAAAAGCTATAGGGCCTTCAGTTTTAAAGAAGATCTAAAGAAATCTGATAACATTCTGGAGCACCGCCATAAAGCAAATTAGGCACAGACTTATGAGCTACAAATGACAGTTGCAAACGGTACGAACAGGTACAAACTACAGAACCCTCAGGGAGCTCTTGTCCACTGAGTCTTTGTCAAAGCACATCATCAAGAAATCCTGTTTCAGTTACTGTTCTAAACTGCACATCAGCTGTTCAGGAAGCTCATTTCATTAATCTCCTGTGCCATCCACTGTTGGCTACGTGACAGACATGAAACTGTTTTCAAACATTACCACAATAAGCACCTTTGCAAACAAGCATCCACTAGTTTTGCAGGTATACAATACTGAGCTTATTTGTAAGGACAGGGAGTTGGCTATGCAAACTAATCCTAAAGCTGGGTGTCCTAGCTTAAATCCCATGTTTCAGAAAGGTCCTGGGAAACATGTGGCTCTCCAGTAGGTTGCAGGACCTCAGCTCCCATCTTCCTTTCTGCTTCTCTGCTTACTGAGGTGATGGGAGTTAGAATTCAATAACATTTTGAAGAACACATGTTCCTCATCCACGCTAAAGCAAAAAAGATACTTCAAATAACTGGCTTTCAACTATTGGTTAAGCACAACTCCATGTACACTGATCTCCACAGGCATGAATATGAATCTTTAGGCCTACAGCCAGTTCCCTAGGATTGTCTAGCTTTGTCAGACCGAGACCATCTAAGCCAGTGGTCGGGAAACAGGGGTAAATTAACCCCAAATGGGATAAAAATGAAAATCCTGGGGGTAATGAGGACGCGACCCTAACCCCCTTCCCTCCTCCTCCTCCTCTGCCTGGAGGCGGGGTCCCCGGCTGCCCGACTGCCCCCTTCCCACCCCCTTCTCCGGCCCGGCTGCAACCGAGCCACGGCGGATGGCGGCCGGCGATGGGCCCCGGTTGGCGGCGTAGGGCAGTTATATGTGAAAAACACACCCAAACTATTAAGAGGAAAACCTCACAGTTGTAGAAGCCTGTTATGGAAATGGTTTGGGAAGTTTTCTTTTATCTATTCAACTCAACTAGAAAGCTCAGCTTCCATTTTGAGAGTTGAGTTTATAAGAATACAACAATTTATCCCACATTTTAACAAACAAACAAACAAACAAAAACAACCCACCCACCGTTGTGTACAGCTAGCATCTCAGGGACTTAAGAGACATTAGATCATGGCTTTCCATTACATAAACCAGCCATGTCAAATCTTGGGCTTCTGCATTCCCTATTTCCTGTCTCTTTACCTGACATATGTCTGAGGAAGAGGTCAGAAATATCTATTACCCCTACTAAGGTAACAAGAACTTCCCAGGGAACCCTGGCTTGCTGAAATCTAGATCCTTAGCAAATCAGGGCTCAGTGGGCTCTGGCCTTGCCTAAACTAACTAGAGCAACAATGGACAATTTAGGGTTGGGTACATCATTACCTCTAGGAAGCAGTTTGGGCCCACGCAAAAGCAGCAGGTGTCAAAATTTGGTGGCAACTTCCTAACTCTCCATGCCAGCATATCCTCCTATACCACAGAGCCCTACAACACTACAGGACCAATGTACCCTCTAGTTTTCAGCCCTGCTGGGTGGGGCTTCACCTCTCTCTCTCGTGATTTCTCCCCTGTGTGCATGCATGACTCCACCACCACCACCCATGTGCATGGGGTTCCATTGCTACCGGAACCAAAGGGGCTGCATGGAGGAAAGCTGAGTAGAGGGAGGCAGAGTTGCATGCTTTAGAGCAGTGATCCCCAACCTTTTTGGGGCCGCGGACCGACCGGCTGGGGGGGAGCGAGCTCCATGTGCGGGGGGGGCGGGGGCACCCCCGAGCGAGCATGGGGGGCGTGTTGCGCCCGCTGCGGGTGTTTCACGCTCACGCGAGGGCATGTCGTGCTCGCGGCGGGTGTGTCGCGCTCATGCATGCGCGCGAGCGCAACCCCCGCGAGCGCAACATGCCCACCGCAGGCGCGACACCCCCCCGCGAGTGTGACACGCCAGCCGCGCATGCGTGCGGGGGGGGTGGAGATCCATATCCGCGGCCCAGTTCCGGCAAGCCCACGGACCGGCACTGGGCCGTGGACCGGGAATTGACGACCCCTGCTTCAGAGGGAACCATGTACAGGACTGAATGGCTTTCTCCATTCAGAGGAAGCAGGAAGGGGAAATCTTCAATTTTATTAATACGAATTATAGCCAGGGACAAACAACAACAAAAACAACAAAGCTACACACCCCTCCCAAAGGGCTGTATGCCATTAATATGCTGCACATCCCTGAGCTAGAGCATAAATTAACCAGAATATCCTGAGTCTGGATGCAGCAGAGAACTCTGCTTAGACCAAAATAAGAAAAACATCTCAATCTCGCCACCACTACCTATACAATTTTACAGAAGGTGGAGGTGGGCAGCCTTTCAAACATGCAATACTTAACTATGGTTTTTTGTTACGTCTGAGAAGGCCCAGTGTATTTTCCATGGAACAATTCATATAGAAGGAGAACCAGGGTTTCCATTATTACATTACATTACCAGGAAAAAATAATACACAGAAAAATGTCATCTCCACAATCACTGGTTTCATATCGCAGAACCCAGCAGGGGGCTGAGCAAGGGTCCTGCCCCTTGTGAAGTCAAACTAATCTCCAGTGCCTAAATATACCCCTCAGCAAGCAAATATTCTACAAGTGAAAGACTCAACTCATGTGGAAAAAAATCCTACATTTCCTGTGTATTTTGGAAATAATGATAGCTTCAAGAATGCAAGCTCTTTGTTAACTTGCTAAAAGCAATCATTTTACAGCTAACTTGCATCACCTTCCCCCCCTCCCCCCATTTGCTGAGATGATTATTAACTGTCAAGGAATATCTCCTATTCTTATAACAGGTGAATGCCAATCAAACATCAAAGATTTCTGAAGTCTTAAATAAATATCCTACTAAGAGGAGATTTTCTGGAGCTTCTTGCAAAGGCCTAGGCAACATTTCTTTATCATCAACCCAGTGAATCTTATCCTAGTGCTGAAGGAGGACACTAACATTTTCTAATCCTACCCCTGAGGTCTTTCGGCTCAACATGTTTAACATTCTGCAAGAATATCCATCATGCTCCACAAACTGCAGCTTGCATGACAGTAACAGGTTGCAGGACTTCTTCTCCCCAGGTCATGAGCGGCTGGCATACTATCTTGCCTCTTAAGTAGGAATTGTTTTTAAGTGTCCTGCATTCCTTCTACTGAGGATTGGTCTGCTATGTAAAGCAGTGTTTCTATTCATATAGAACATGTCATGGCATGTTGTTTGGAGCTCACACAGGCTCCCCAACTGATCATGCAATGCAAATATCTCTGGGTACCACTAAAGTAAATTCTGGCTCCCTTCTTGTTGTATAATACATGCTGAATGTAAGAAATTAGTTAAAGTATAAAAATTACTGCTCAAAATTGGGGACCCCTTGTCTAGGTTACACTGTTGGATTTCAGGCAAAGTATTTGCTGTATTCACAGAAGCAATACTGTCTATCAAACTGTAAACTGCAGAAAAAATGCTGTTCTATGAACAAAGCAAATGACTCTTCATAATGTACCCCTGAAATTAATTAGGCAGATATAGCTGAAAACAAAAGATACATCACCCAGTGAAGGCTCACATATCTGGAGCTTTAAAAAGCAACTGCATCCTCTCCCCACAACCTCCTTCCTGACAAAGCATTCTAAGGAACTTGGAAACCTGCTCTCTCTCTCTTTTTCTTTTGGTAATCTTGAGTTAGTCCTAACAACAAAAACAGAGGTAGTCAAAGGTATGTGTGTGTGCATGTGTGTGTGTGTACTTCTAGGACCAACTATATATAATTCTATAGTACTGTATCTTGTTTTATTTTGTTGCCTCATAACCTGATGAAGCATGCTGTATGATAACTGTTGTTGTTATATGCTGTCAAGTCAGAACCAAATTATAGAGACCCTAATAGGGCTTTCAAGGTAAGTGAGATATTTAAGGAGTGGTTTTACCAGTTCCACTCCCCCAGTGAGCTTCCATGGCAGAATGGGAATTTGAACCCTGTTCTCTGGACTACTTCACTACACTGTTCCAGAGAGATGAACAAGAGTGTCCTAGATAAAATCAAGCCTGAATAATCTCTGGAGGCAAAAATGAATTAAACTGCAGCTGTTATACTTGGACAATTCATGAGAAGGCAACATTCTCTGGAAAAGACAATAATGCTGGGAAATGTTGAGGGCAGCAGGAAAAGAAGGAGACCAAATACAAGATGGATTGATTCCTTAAAGAAGCCATGACCTTGAGTTTACAACCTCTGAGCAGAGCTACTGAGGTCAGGACATTTTGGAGATCACTCATTCATAGGCTCACCATAAGTCAGAGGCAACCTGATGACACATAACAACAACCACCTGATAAAGACTTCTAAAGAAATGAAATCTTGCCCAGTATTGTGGAATTATAACTAGTCCTAATAGTGGGTATACACTGGTGGTATGATACAAAAGGAAGCATCTGTCCAAACTTTATGAGAAATAAACATTCAAAATGCCTTACTAATTTTATCCATTAATTTCATTCATATGCAGGAAAATCATTTTGATATGGCCACAATTAAACTAAAGAAGTTCAATGAATACATTTTATTATTTTTGTGACATGAAAAATGTATCATTAAAAAGCAATTGGTGCTTATTTTTAATTTATAATCTGTTTCACTACATTTTTGTGACCCTGAGGTCACAAGTAGGGGACCTGAACATAGAATTCCCGTCCCTGCCAAATAATCTCAGCAGTACCCACCACAGTGGATCACAACATCAGTGTAAATGGCACTTTATAAAGTAACATAACCCAACAAGACAGATCCATGACCTAAACATCAGTGCTTAAGGAAATTGTACGTGACAGTGGCAGAGGCAGAGACAAAAAGTAACAGTGGGGGAGTCATAGAAACGTAGATTGCTTTAGTTTAAATGAATCATCTATGCCCTTCTTAAATAAGGCACTTTGTTAATCTCTGCACTGATTATGGCAAGTTAAATAATTTGGAATAAGAGATTAATCTGCAGGAGAAAAGAAAAGGAGGTGATATGTTGTGGATGCATGTTGGTATATCCTTGTTTCTACTTTATTGCTAGGGAACAGACAAAATGAATGTTCAGCACCTGCCAGTGTCTAACATTCTCTCCCAATCTGGGGAGCTAGGGAATTTGCACCAGGATGCAACAGTTATTTTAATGTCGTTCAAGTCAGAGGCTACTACTGACAACAATCAACTCACCCCCAACACAGAACTGTTCTTTGCTCAATTCTTAAAAGGAACCAGTATCCATATTTATTACAGACATCATGATATACAATTTTGCTTGCATGATTTCAGCTACAAATAATTCAAACCTATTCCTTGGTAGTTCCTATAAAGGAGGGATGGGGAACCTTTGGTCCTCCAGAAGTTTCTACTTCTCATGTCATGTTCTCACCTGTCTTACTGAAAGCAGTTAGTGGTAAGATACTGTGAGCCCTGTAGTCCCTGAATGCCTTTTTTAAATTAACGTCATTTTAAATGTTTACTTGTTTTTAATTATTCAATTGTATTTTAATTAGTGCATCGTTTAATTGTTTTTTAATGTTTAACTTATTATGCTTTTAATTCTAGTCTTTGAAATACTGTCAGCCGCCTTGGGTCTCCTTATCATGAAAAGGCAGCCTATCAAACAAACAGTTCAAAATGTCTGGAGGGCCAAGGTTTCTTAGACTTACTATAAAAGAATAGCTAGAAGCAACAAATATGTAAGACCGTGTGTTAGAACATTTCCACCTCCATGACAGTAACAAAATTTCTCTTACAAGAGCTAAATAAAATAAAATAAGGAGAACTAAATAAAAGGGCAAACGGGTACCTTTTCTCCCTCTACTTCACTTCCCATTTTTATAGGGCTAATCAAAATTAGGTTTCTTCTGTAAGTAGTAACACCTGTATTCCCAAAATTCTGTGCCTACCTTGTCAAGGAAGGTGGGGCGGTCCATGGAAGACTCTTTGGAGATTGGTGGTGGGCGGCAGCCAAGGGGTTTGGTGACCATTCCGTTGTAGTCAGCCACTCCCATTCCACGCTTGTCCATTTCCACCTTCTTTTCCAGCAGAGCACCTGCAAATAGGAAATTAAAGGTGAAGCTCTCTCTCTCTCACACACACACACACACACATACACAAAGGGAAACTTTTCAAAATCAAGATAAAATAATAGTCCTATGAATACAGCTACGATGACATTCTCTTACATGTTGTAAGCCAAAATTTAAGTTGTGCTTTGCCTTCTAAAGATTTATGTTCGGCATGGAAGATAATTCACAACCAACCCAGAGCCTTGATAACATGCTGTCAGGAACTGCAATATTGTTTTCAGTGTAAAACACCATCCCTCAAAGATATCTATTTGAGGTACAGAAGTACTTACTCATGGCCTGATCCAGATTCATACTGTTACTCTTCAAGGCCTCTTCTGCTGGCTCTCTCTGAAAAAATGAGAAAAGAGGTTTCTTCAAAATGAAGACACTGTAGGCCTTGTAATAATTTTAAAAATGGAGTGGAGAAGCGGGGAGCACATCTAGAGCTAAATTTCTCACCAAAGGAAAAAATCAATTATTTTGATAGATGCACTCCACTGGCTCAAACAGTACTATTTTATAAGCATGTTAATCAGCAATATAAACTTTCCCCCCAATTGAAGTTAGCATGATTTTCTAGGAGCAGTGATTAAGAGTACTTTGAATCCATTCTTTCCTTCATTTAGTGGTCCTAATTTTGCTTGCTAACATTGTCTTTGTAGTTACTGCACTCCTGCCATTATTTGACAGTTAAAAGGTGGTGTGACTGAGAAATTTAGACAACCACCTGGCAGATATCCTTTGATTTGTATTCCTGCATTGAGCAGGGGGTTGGACTTGATGGCCTTATAGGCCCCTTCCAACTGCATTATTACATTATTCTATGATAATGGATTTGGAAGATCACGATCCTGGCTGCCTGTCCCTACACATTTAATGAACATCAGTCTCATATGCAACAATCAGAAGGAAGAGCTTTTTATGGCATCGATATAAACATCCATCACTTGCCAACATGTTCCAATCAAGCTGCAACTAAATGCATAGGTGCTAGAGTCAGTTAAAGAGTTGGCATCCTCAACAGAATGACTTCAGGTAGACACCATTTGGGTGCATGGAGTGGAACTGGACTATGGCCCAAGTTCTGTTTTTGCTGTAGAGAGACTATGTGGCATCAAGCAAGTCCCCTCACCTCCTTTCAGGCTCAGCACTTCATTCATACAATAGGAATAACAAGTTATCCACAGGTATACAGAAAAGTCAAATGCAACAACGATGTTAAAATATCCTTCAAACTACAGCTGCTATATAAAAGCCTAGAAGCATTAGCCTCTTCAAATATACCCCAATACAATCATAGTTCTTGCCATGGCATCTTCCATTCTCCCACTCTTCTGATGCCATGATTTCTTTTTCTCATTGCTTTTCATTTCTTTGCCCTTCCTTATCTTCCTAACTTTCTCCATTTCTTCAATCTTTTCCCCTTCTATTTTTAAGGCAAAATTTAAACAACATAGCAGCCATTCAGCAGTGGTAGCTAATGTCTTCATTCCTTGGTAACAACTACAGTGCAAGGGGGATAACCTGAAAGAACTTTGCACACCCACTGTTCCACCTAGAGGCAATCAATCAACCCCTGCTCAAGTTTCTGTTCTTTCACTCTGTCAGTTCCAAAATCCAAAGCAAGAGACACCCTCCTCTTCCCTTTTACATTTGGCATGAGAGTTCTCGTGCCATGCTAAGCAGGGGCCTCGGTTCAGCAGATGCTTTGGCAGAGTGCAGTTACAGCATTTTTGTCAAACACACGTGATGTGCTATTTACTCATTACTGACAAATGCAACTAAAGTTTGCCTGTAGGTAGGCACTTGACAGAGACTAACAAACAAAACAACCAACAAATGGATTCTCCCCCATTTGATTCATAAGCACATGGAAGGAATATATGTGTTCTATTAATTATCAACTTATGGATATGTCAACACAGACATAGGCCTCACTGAACATAACAAGGCCTACTCACAAGTACATCTGTACAGGTTTGAAATTCTGATGAAATGTATATGCAGTCTTCATAGTCATCTGCATTCTCTCAACTGTAGTGGTGAAGTCACAGGAGATACTAGAATATGTATGTTACGTACCGGGAAGCCCATGTCTGTAAGCTGTTTTATCAGACGATTCATGATCCAGGCCTCATCTTGCTTACTAGATGTCTTCATGCCCTGAAAGGAAACATGGGAAAACATTTTAGGAGTGCAGTCCTAGATAGAACTTGGAAGTAGCTAGTTACAAACAACTACGTTACTTGTAGTTCCCTCCTATTTTCAGTAACTTTGAGAAATCACTGTTCAAGATACTGAAGGAAGATGTTACACAGACCTTTTTTAAAAAAAATCGTAACAAAAACTGCACTCCAGTGACTCTCTGATCTAATCTATTTTTATTTCAGAGCATGATTTCAAAGGGCATTTTAAAGTCAGGTTAGATGGTGCCTTGAAATGCATCACCAGAGATTGAAAACGGTTCTTCCTCTAAGCTGCTCACTTAAAGAAGCCATTTTACACTGAAAAGCTCTGATATGGGTCATTCTGTACAGAACACTGGGAAAAAATGTCTTTGTCACTATCAGTGTCACAGTATCTAAAGTGTGACACTTAAATGGATTGTACAGTCTGCTCCATCACTGTTAAGACAGGTATATACCTATTCTCTGGTCTCTTTTTCCAGGGGATGACTGCAAGTCTCTTACTCCAGGGAATGATTGGACTGTTGACAATGTGACTACAAAAGTCAAAAGCCAAATCACACAAAAGTATTTGGATTGAACACTCTCCAGCAGTCAACCATCCTATCTTCTTCCCTCCCTCACTCCTGCAGCAGTTCTGTCACATTTCTTTGTCTTAGTTAAAATATAACACTTGTTTCTATAGCTATTAGGACTACCTCACGTGGTTACGATCTGTAACACTCTTGGAGAGTCTTGTAGTACAGTTCTGCACTCTAAGTACCAAGGTGCTCTTTGTACAGATGACGAGAGGCGTCTACACACTATCTGCATTAAGAACAACTCCATTGTGTTAGAAAGATTCTAATAGAGATGGGACATCGAATCTCAAGAAATGCTCTAATCCACCTCTGCTTTCCAACAGGAGGCACACAAAATCAGAAAATGCATCTATCTTTATGTCAATCTTATTGCAATACTCTTCCAAAATAATGACTTTCCTCAAATAATTTTGACAGCATAAAAATCACTGCATGAACCATTCCGGTACCTGTCTTAGTGATTTTTATGACACAACATGTTGAATCATACCTTTTGAAGTCCTTTCTTTGGAGCATTCCCCCAGGAGCTACAAGAGGAATTGCTCTCTTGTGAAGCAGTATTATTCCACATATCTGCTTCTTCATCTTCCCACTGACTTGTACTGAGATTTACTTCATCTCCACCACTGCCCCAGCCTTCTTGCATAGAAGATTTAGAAGCTAGGTGACAAACAGAGGATCCAAGTTAGCCTTCTTATACTTTTTTATTTGTAAACATAACTTATATTTTATTTTACTAACATGTAAGCCTATGTATGAATTGACAAAGCAGACATCAGATCTCATTCAGAAGCTGCTTTTAGTATAAGCTGAAAATGGGTTATGGGCAAGTACAGCTAACGTTCATCATGTCTGTGTTTTTCACCTCTGGCAGTATAATATACACACACATACATAATCACCTGGTTTGCACAGTGCTGGGGCAGCAGCTGGTGCACTCACTCTTCCATATGTCCCTGCTGACTCAGCAGAATTATCTCCCCACCCTGTACCACTGCTGGGGGGCTTCCCCCATGCTGAAGTGCCATTATCAACTGCAGCAGAAGGGGAGGAAGGCTCTCCCCACGAAGCTTCAGGCTTTGCATGGACAGCAGGCATCTCTCCCCAGCCTGCTGAAATCAGAAAGAAAGAACAACTGTGGTTAGAAGGAAGAAATAAAAATAAATGTAACATTTCAAATACATCTTACAAAAAAGTACTGAAAAACATCACTATGGAAAACTGGTGAACATGAAGCAACTGGCACAAACAGAAATTAAAAAGTCTTGTAAGACAGACTTTTTCAATTTGTGCTCTCTCAAAGAAGATTCAAGAATCTGTAAGGCACAGTCAGGATATAATTTATTAAAAAGGCAATTTCATTCTCTGCCATAAATATTTTCAAGTATCAGTTATAAGTAAGTTCTGTTTACTTCATACAAATGAGCAACAGCTATAGTAACAGACTACTGCAGTTTGTTTTTTAACTAGCTCTGCTTTATCATTACATCCAAACCATTAGTCTTAACTGTAGTTTACAGAAACAAATTAATGGCAAACTATGATTTACAGTGGTGCCTCGCTAGACGATGTTAATCCGTTCCACGAAGATCGCTGTCTAGCGAAAACATCGTCTAGCGAAGCACGTTTTCCCACTGGAATGCATTGAAATCTCTTCAATGCGTTCCAAGGGAAAACTCAGTCGTCTTGCGAAAATCTCCCATAGGGAAACATCGTCTAGCGAGCGCGGGTCCCCGTCGGAATGCACTGACAGCTTTTGACCACTAGTCGGCGCATTCCTATGGGGAAACCTCATCGTCTAGCGAAAATTCCCCATAGGAGACCATCGTTTTGCGAAGCGCAGTAGCGATCGCAAAAAGCCATCGTCCTGCGAGGCAATCGTCTAGCGAGGCACCACTGTACAATCCTAGTTTGTTTTCCTAATTCATAATTAAGATTCTCAAAGTTTTCGCTTCAGACATAATTATCAAGGTAGTGAACACAGTAAATGAAAGCTTCTGTTCACTCCTTTGAAGCAGTGCCAAGTCAAAGGCTTGTACATGTAAGACTACACGATGGCTTAATATTACGTCCAGACCAGAACAACATGTTCTTAACGTTTTCATAAGGAGTATTTGGATCAAGAAAATAAGCTGGTCTAGTCCTCCAGTCTTACTATTCAACAAAGTGAGATAGTAGCCAGCAAGATAAGTGGCAAGGTAAGACCACTGTTGTGGGCTGCATCTGCTTCTCTTTCTACAGAATTCTGTGTATCATTCACCATTCTTAGATTCTCGATAAGACAGAACTTTGTCCAGATGTCTTCCTGCAATATACTGCCAAAAATTAAATAGCAAGGGGAAAAATATTTACCTTTGAAGTTCTGCACTCAAACCAAAACAAAGTATCTGCAGCACAATGTGTTTTGAGCCATTCTACTTTTTAAAAGCTGTTTGTTTTGAACCATCCTATTGTTGTAAACAGCTTATGAGATGACTGGGAAGTACCATCTTAGTGATCAACCCTACCTTTTCAAGTCTACTCCCCATTGGTCCTTTCCAAAAGGAATAGTTATCATAGGAAGCAGCGCTGCAAAGTCAAGCTTCATGCTGCTATTTCCCAATGCCTTGACCTTAATGCAGTAAGGTCTCAGTGTGTGGATAAGTCACAGACAGCATACACCATCGCACTAATCACCTAGTCATTAGCCAGTTGCAGAAGAAAGAAATCACTGTTAATTACTATCAGGTTGATTTTCTCTATCTAGCATGCTGAAACATGCTGTTTAATTTTATATTTTTTGTTTATATTTTGGTGGAAGGCTTCTAAATACGAAATTCAAGCATGAGAAAGAATGTCATCTCTGAGCTGTCTAAAGAATAAAATTTGTTTATAATGTCTGCCCAGAAGTACGATACTGAAAGAGTATCTGCGAAGATTCTCAATCATCCAGGTGAGGTTATCTGGAAGTTGAGTAATGGCAACTGGATTTCTTATCAGGTTGAAATGTTTCATTACTCATCCAGTCTGAGGAGACTGAAAAAGGTTCAGTGAGTCCTTGGTTAAAATCCCTGCTTAATCCCCAGCTGGGGAAATTTGGACAAATCTTATCGCTTGCTCTCACTGAGATCTGGTTGTAAGGACTGATCTCAAAGACTTATTGTTAGGTGGAATATGGACTATAAGGCACTTTGTACATTACAACCACACAGGACTAGTAAATAGACTCAAACTCCAGCAAATAATTAGCAACCCACTTGTAGTTTCACAACAGTACACAACGTGCAGTGATCAAATTAAAACCAAACAGGATTTTCCTAAGTAGAGAGTTTCGACATTATTACAGTACGTACCAAAAACATCAGCTAGAGGTTAATTATTTCTACTACTTTTCAAATAACATATAATGGGAAATTTCTACATTCAGATGGAAAAAGCCATCATAATGTATCTACCCTTTTGCCCTCATTCACATTACAAAGCACAAAATTTAGACAATCTCCATTACAATAATCAAGAGCTGCTCTACTGTTGGGACTAGCTTGATTTGTCAAATGGTGTGTCTGCAGACACATCCTGACACTCATCAGTATAGAACAGACTTTTCTGATTTGAAACTACATGTGCCTGAAGCATCAAACAGGGTTTGGAATGCAATGATAATATTTGGATACAACTTTACCAGGAACTACTCCAGGTTCCCATTTCATCTGTGGTCTTTTGAAGCTTTTGATTTTTTTATTTAAGAAGTTTTCTCATACAGAGAACAGAATGTTACAAAATCCTGAATGTTACAAAAACCCAGAGAATTCTTTGTGTACAGACAAGAGCACTATAAGGAGCTAAGGTACTCTATGCTGTTGACTGGGCTAATAAAGGCCTCAGGAATGACTGGGGAGCTGCTATCACAGCCAGGACAGTCAAGCTGGTCCTAGAGAGGGAAGGGCACATGTGTTAGAGAAAACTGAGAGAAAGAAGAGACAAGCAGCAGAACTAGAAGGCAGGAGGCTGAGGGCTAGAAGACGAGAATTATATTTTAGACTATGGACTGATCAAGACAAGGCCAAATGGACATGTCCAAGGGAGGAAGGAAAACCAGAGACAGAATAGGGCACATGGGAAAGGTTAATAAGGCAAGGAGCTGCAACTATTTATCTGAAATGATCAAATCTTTGACTTCACTTCTGCTCACTTCCATTTTCATTCTGCATTCATATACTGACATATATATTGTCACAGAGGAAATTAAGGATCATTAAATATTAGAAAGGAAGCCAGAATGCATAATTTAAAGAGTTCCCAGCCTTTGTAAAAATATATTTAATTTCATCCTGAGCACTGTAATTTCCACTGCAACATAGATTCATTTATTAAGTAAAAAAAGAAGAGGCCAGTTTCCCTTTATAGTCAATAATAATGATCAATCTCAATCAGTATTGTACTAGTCATTTTGTTAAATACATTATGTATTGAGCCACATAATATTAGGTAAATTATTGGCCACAACAATAGAGTTCATGCCCCAGCAAATTAGTTATTATATGAAAACAGTAACATATGTAAACACACTCATAGTCTGTAAAGTTCTCCAGAGATTAAATGAAGTGCAAAAAATTACAGAGTTGATCATGATTACAGTTAATTAGAAAAATACTTAAACAGCAGCTTGGGCATTGCTTACTTTTACATTTGAACCAATTCAAAATTCACTGGTGATTTAAGAATAGCTATGATATTTGCATTTCTTAACACACACAGACACACAAGATATTACTAGTGTTTCATATGCTTCCAGAAGTATGCATCCAGATGCTTTTGCAGGCATTATAATGGCAAAATATTGTGAGGAAATCTCAAGGATGAGAGAAAGTGTATTTGATTTTCTATAGCTGGGACATTTGTTATGCTTAATCTACCAACATAAACAAGGCATTCCTTGTTGACTTGGAACCATTCTGTAACACTGATTTGCTTTCCCTGGCTTCAGATAATTTTCACTCAAAAGATGTGCTACTGTGTTTCCCCAAAAATAAGACAGGGTCTTATATTAATTTTTGCTCAAAAAAACGCATTAGGGCTTATTTTCAGGGCATATTTTATTTTTTTCATGTACAACCATCTACATTTATTCAAATACAGTCATGTCATCTTCTTCTGGTTGCTGCACAATGGTGGAGGGCGGGGTTTCACTTCACTGGGGCTTATTTTTGGGGTAGGCCTTATATTACAAGCATCCTGAAAAATCATACCAGGGCTTATTTTCAGGTTAGGTCTTATTTTCAGGGAAACAGGGTAATAGCAAAGCCACACTTTACTTCAACACTGTACCTCATTTTATTCTAATTAAATTGATGACAAGTAATTGACTCACAGGCATTTAAAAGTCCTAAACTTCAGATTCCTGATTTCCT
Organism: Intellagama lesueurii; assembly: GCA_037013535.1. Classification (NCBI taxonomy): domain Eukaryota; kingdom Metazoa; phylum Chordata; class Lepidosauria; order Squamata; family Agamidae; genus Intellagama; species Intellagama lesueurii. The sequence continues at coordinate 184,801,199 of JBAJHW010000002.1, forward strand.
GTATCAACTAGAAAAACTGACATGAACTAGGATAAGTTCAACCGCCCAGAGTAGACCTTTGGTCTAGGTGGGCGGGATAGAAATCTAATAAATAAATAAATAAATAAATAAATAAATAAATAAATAAATAAATAAATAAGTGATTGTTAGTTAAGTTGGCATAAGTGCAATTGCATAAACTGCAGTTGTGACTGGCTACTAATTATTACTGAGCTGCAGCTTGCGTCTCTCATTGCATGCCAGCTGCTGCAGTTGATGCACAAAGAGGGATACAACTGGCAACTCGTGAACATGAGGCAATTCACTGCCATGATTTATGCCATTGTGTAATCAATATGATTGTGGCCAGTGTCTCTGAAGTTCGAATTAGCATCTGGCAAAATAAGTACTATAAATACTCCCTTAAATTAATGGACAGAAGATCTACCAAATATTGTTCAGGGCTTTTGAATTCACCTAAAAATTCAATAGTGGGTAATAAACTTCATAGTGTTGCTTGCACTGAATGGATGGGCTGCACTTTGCCTGCAAGAAAGCACAGTAGGAGAAAGAGCTGGAGGGGGAATCCTTTTCGGTGAGGAGCTGTGAGAGATTACTTAGCATTTATTTTTCATTTCTTATGCCTGTATAGCTGTAGAGGTGCCTGGAGAAATGGCTAACTCTTATCCCACAACACCCTATTGTATTGCACCAGCACAACTTCCTCCCTAAAGGGCCACTTGAAAATAAAATCAACCACAAATCAGTAGGCAAACTACATAATGTCTCCATGGGATAACCAAGAACATGCACCTCAGTAAACAAAAGGCTTTTTTCTATCATCATATTCACTGGAACTGATTTAAGTTCTGTTTTTGCTTTGTTTTGTTTTCTTCCTGTGCAGTCCATCTAGAATTGAAAATCCAAATGGTATTAAATCCAGGTTTTCACTTTTTAATACACGGCTAGGCTTAACGTTTGTTATTGTGCAAGCTACAAATGTCCAGATATAGCCATGTTTAAGCAACCAGTCACTGTTAGGATACAGGAAGATGCTTTTATGTCTAGAGGTTCTGGATTTTGTTTTATTTTTTCACATTTTCCAGAGAAAATCTGGCAAATGCTTTTAAAACAAATCACCTATACGAGAATTTGTTGTACCTACCTGCAAACTGATTTTCATTACAATCTGAGCAGAAACTGGTCAACCATCCTCCAAGTATAGGAGGAGAGATGTCCTTTTTCCTTCGAATCAGCAATAGTTCTTTTTTTAAAAAATTAGGTAACAAGAATACTCATAGTTAAATCTATGTATCCTCTCTATGCATAGATGATTCAGATTCAGGATTGGTATATTCTGTGCCACCACAGAGCACAGTGAGCTTTGGACTGAGTACCTGTGAGAGGAAGTATTTAAGCAACTAGACTTATCTGTTGAGCTACTCATTTTCTTCCTTAAAGCTAGATGTTCTGAATGAGTAGATGTGGGTGGACTCCCAACACAGAAAACTACTAGGAACCCAGAGCTCAGTCTCCATTGTGTTATTTCCTTTGTTAAGGAGTAGAGATGTTACATCTTTAAGTCTAAATGCTTTCCTTCCCATTATCTAGAGGAGATATAATGCCTGCATTATTTAAATATTTCTCCTCCTCCCTCCCACGCAACAAACTATACTGAACCACTGGAATGTTTTGTCTGGAGCCACTGAAATTTTAAAATTGAATAGCATATCATACATATATGTCTTTTACAATACAACTCCTGTAGGTTCAAAAAGAAATAGATTAGGCCCTGATGGCACACAAATGATTCAAAATAAGAAATTTCTACATCTTATTAGGTTCACTGCATTACATCACTAGAAGACAATATTTTATCAGAGTTCTAAATTACAATGAAAATTGTGTCTTGCTACCATTTTAGTTTCCTTAAGTGAAGAATACTATCACATCCAGGTATCTGATTCACTAGGGAGTGGCAGTGAAGTTTGATTGCAGAAGAAAAGTATAAGCCCTTTCTCTTCATGAGGTTGATAATCTCCCATTCAGGCCGGGAGCATTTACTAAACACCTGCCCACACAGAGGCTGCCTTTCCCCTATGGGTGACCAGGTACTGACACTGATGACACAAATCACATGGCAGTTGACTAGCATTCTAGAGATGAGGGGTTTCCATTGTTAATCCACCACATGGTATCAGTACCAGCCCTGGGGAATACCAAAGTAGGGCCACGTTATTAGCGGAGGATAGCAGTACCATCTCAAACACAAAGGACTATTTTTCCCAGAAGGCTGAAAACTTCAGGATTTGCTTGTTTCTTTAAAAAAAAACAACACAAGATGTTTTAGGGAGTCCTGCCCTCCCATGAGGACAACGGAGGCAATATACATAACTTGCGCAGATTAAGAGAAGCAGTGGGTCAGGTCAGGACCCTCTTCTTAATCCATCACGTCTTCTGCCTGCTGCAGCCATCTTTATAGTTCCCTGGATAACCTCAATAGTGCTGTTGGTACTGCTGCTGCTGCTGCTGCATGCAATGTTCCTTCAAGACCCTCCAGCACATGGGCCTATAGCTCACCACTGCTCTCAAGACAGGGTCCCTCCTCTGAACAAGACACAGTGAGAGAGGAGAGGGTCTAAGCTGCCACCATTTTGCCACAACAATAGCAACTATTGTGTAACTTTACTGAATAACAAACAGTATTTTAAAGTTTGAGATATGGTATGTGTCATGCCTTAATCAAATGAAGTATTCCATCCCCAGACCACAGCCTTGAGGATAAGCCTAAGAGTGCTGGAAAGCCTAAGAGTGCTGGCACTGCTAATGTAGTAACAAAATTACAGGAATTAACAGGCAGGGAGTAAAAGGTGGCATTCTGTTTCAGGCAACACAGCCCTTTTTAAAGGTCTCGTGGCTACAGAAGAGCCTGTAAATATGCCTGTAGGAGCTACATGACTGCAGCAGGAAGAAGGATGGGACAAGTTTTTATTTCCCATTGGACTGAGACAGGGAGAATGGGTTGCTTATATCATTTTCGTTTTCTCAGTTCTATTCATGTGTAGGATTAGCCAAAGAACTCCTTCCTCTCTGGCATTTCCTTCTTCTGCTTTTACATTCCCCAAGTCTCAACTTTAATTTCTTCTTGTACTGAAAAAACCCTACAATATTTATACTGTCTAGTTTCTATTATTCTGATACTGTATTTTAAGACTAAGTGATATTTTTTCCATTATGAGTCACTCAAAGAACACATATGCATATATATGTATGTACTGTATGTATGTATGCATGCATTTGATTAAGGTATTAAAATAATTTTTAAAAATAACTCCAGCTAAGCTAGCTTCCTTCTTCTTGGTCCTGCTTGTGACTAGTCTACTGCTGAAGACGTGTCTAGCACGAGAACACTCATCTCCCATCCTTATTGACCTATGAGATCTGATTTGTTTTTCAAACTAACTGTATGCACACAGAGAAACTATAAATGGAATAAGAATCTAGCTAGTATTGGAGAACTGTATTGAGGAGGAAATGTAAAATAATGGCCAGGGCCACAGGCACTAATCACTCAGCTACAAACCCTCTCTTGAAAACTGGGAATTTGGTGAGTACTTCCATAGCTAATCTCTAAAGAATAAGGGGTCTAGATTACCACTCGAGAGGAGTATATATAAACATGCAGCTTCTGAGATAGGGTAGAAGATAAATTTAAAAATATAAAATTGTCAGAATTTTGTGTTGTTAAATCCCCTGTGGTGAAATAATCTCCATTAAGAATCAACTACACATCTTATTCATTCATTCTTATTCATTCAGTTATTTTGATTTGTTTGTTGCTCACACAGAGATCACTTTTCAAACAAACAGAAGTGTGGGAAAATGTCTGTGTACTCAGTGAAAGTTGAAGGATGAGTCAACAAACACAGCTCAATGGGGTCACTGTGACTATTACAGTTGTTCCTGCCACTGTGGGTCAGGCTAATCAATCTTCCCTATTACATATCCATGCTATTCTGGCCACTGCTTACCACTGTTAACTCTGACTTGCAGTCTGGTATTGCTGGCTGGCAATGATGCATAACCCCACATGGTCTAGGCAAAAGTGTCCCAGAAATAAGTTTTGGTTTCCTGGTATATGCATCTACCAAACACACATGACCAAAATACAGTGAGAAGGCACTTCTAGTACTCATATTACTTCTAGTACTCATATTACAGAGGAAAAGGTAAAAGGGATACTTAATGAAGAGTAAACGCACCAGTCCAAGCGTACCTCCACCTCAATTTTATTCACACGATCTCCACTCCCTGAGAACCTTTTAAACAGTAGCCAAGAGAGTTGTGGAGGGGGGGGGGGGAGGTAAAAAGACCAGGAAGGCACCGTATGTGTCCTGCACATCAGGGTACACTCACAAAACTGATCCTGCTTGGCTGATGCCTGCTTAGCTCACATGGAGATTCCATGGTACTTGGTACAGACATGTTCCCTTGATTAAGCCACTTAAAGTGTACTCATTCAACCTCAATGATGTCACTACTCTGGCTAATGACTCTTGAGTACACAAAGCTGCCTGGCACCCATCTGAATAAAGGACAATATATTTAAGTAAAGCTCAGGGGACCCAGAACTAATTACAGCACACCCAAAAAATCCAATTATAGGGTCACCCTAAACTTCTAGAGACATGGGGCTCAAAGGCCAACCCCCCCAAAAAACAAAACAAAAAGAGAGCGAGAGAGCATATGCTCATTCACAAGGAATGAAATATCTTACAAACATTATCAGGTGGAGCATGAAGAAAATGGCACAAACAGAATTATTTAAATTCTTTCTCTACAAAAACATCCCATCCTTATTGAGACCTGCTTTTTAAACTCTTTTTAAAAATGGGTTGTAGACTCTAATATATTAACATATTTAACTACCTAAGACTTCAAAACATTTTGGAAGTTTTCTTCATTGCTGTAAAAAACCTGGACATTTAGAAATACTATACTATGACACAAATCACAGCTAATTATTTTTTTTCAACCAGTCAACCAAAGTGAAACATGTACTTTCCTATTTTTCAATACAAAAAAATTCATTGTATGAGCTAATGAATAAAAATCACTGGTTCCAACAACTAAGCAGTCTTTTTGGAAATGTTCACAATAGAAGAAATATGTATTTGGCAGGCGACAGCCAGAGTAATAGAAACAGATGTATGGTATCTGAGAATCAGTATCAAAGACTGGACAGAGAATAAACAGCAACAGAACCAAGACAGCAGATTAGAAAAATATGGCATATCTTGTGAGAAAAATATTTTAGGACCTGTTCTATAAAGTTCTAAAAAACAAATTGTGTCTAGACTAAATGAAAGACATTCGATTGAACATAATAATAACTTTGTGGCTTTTAAACACACTTGTTTATATACATATGTTCTGATTTGAGAACTTGGTGTGTCCATCTAATTAGCAAAGTCATTTTATAATCTGATCTTTATTTCACCTTTTCCATTTGCTCTTGGCCATCAGCAAAAGATATTCTTCAGTTACAATTTCGAAAGAAAAATGTTATAGAAATTGATTGAATAGCATATTATCTGCATCTTTTTCACCCTTTTATTGATCTCCTTATATTTGACATTTCCATCTGCCAACCCTAGTTTAGGCTGAAATCCTAAATACAACTACATAAGAGTAAGTCTCAAAGAATTCAATAGGATATTGGGAGTAAAAATGTTTAGGATTATGTTGTTACCTTCTTATTTTTGCTCTAACTGTGAACTTCAATTTTGGGCTGAAAACCCCCCCACACATTCTGATGAAAATGAATATACTAGATATCACCTTTATGCATTATTCATATCAAATGTGAATATATCTTTAAAACTGTCAGTACTGAACAGAAATTATTACTCTCTACGCCACACTGTTTAAAAATTTCTTTCCAAAGTATAGCACACGTATTAGAAGAAACCAAAGCATGTATCATACCTGGACCAAGCAGCGGGGACCGGTTTGACTGGGCACTTGACTGGTGCGGTGGCTGAGGATCAGCCATGTTTGCGTTGATAATGGTAGTGGTGGTGGTGGCGGCTGTGGTACTGCTCTGGATTACAGGATTATTTCTGTCCCACATGTTTACAGTCTTGTTGTTATTGTAATTTGGGTCCCCCCAAGCTGAGGTACCATCATCAATCTCCATCTTGCGCCGTATGGACGGTGGAGAGGGCTCTTCCCATCCAGTTGCTTCACTACTATCTTTCGGTTTGGTTGGCACTGGTCCACCAACCCATCCTGATCCAGTCTGTTTAACAGAAGCAGCTCCTCCCCAATTGCTCACATTATTGTCCTGGGATTTAGAAGCCCAATTCTGTTGGGGACTGGGTTTTAAAGATTCTCCCCAGCTTGTACCTGTATTAGCCTTGCTGTTTGTGCCATTTCCCCATCCGCTGGTCCCAGAACGTGTAGCATCATTCCAACCAGACCCTGATCTATTGTCGGCATCCCATCCAGAACCATTCTTTTTCCCATCTCCCAAGTGTCCAGGGACAGATGGGGAATCAACCCAATCTCCACTCCCCGAAGTCCAGCCTGGATTTGATTTCTGTCCATCTCCCCAGTTTTGAGATTTGGGTTTCTGAGGTTCACCCCATGTGGGTGACTTGTCCTCCTGATTTGTGGTCCCACTCCAAGTGTGGCCACTTTTGGCAGCAGCAGCATTATTAACAGCAGTAGAACATGTCGGCTCTCCCCATCCCCCAGGGCCATTTGGCGCTTTGTTATTGTTGTCGCCCCAACCTGTATTAGGTGGAACTGTTGCAGGCGGAGAGCTGACCCACCCAGATACTGAAGAGGTATTTGTACTGTTCATGATGGACCCATCATTCTTGCCCCCCGAGTTTGAAGGTTGAGTAGCTGCACAACCCCAGGCCTCCGTTCCATTGTCATTCTTTCGTTCAGACCTTGGAGATTCTTCAAATTCCCAGGCAGTGTTTTGCTTTACAGGAGTCTGTCCCCATCCAGTGTTGGACAGAACCCTTGGGTCAAGGTCACTCCTTGGCAACTGGACTTGCCCTTGGTCTATCATACCCTTGTCTCTTCGTCGGCCCTCTCCAGCTCCTTCTCTGCCACCACTGCCTTCATTCTGACTCCCATTACTATCATTACTTCCTTCACTACCTGTGTTGCCAGATGCTGCGGCTTTGGCCCAAGAGTTTATTTGTTCATTGCCCTGCTGCATGGCAGGATTCTGGCTGGTAACACTAGAGCTATCCCACCCTGTTGATCCTTTCCCATTGATGTCATTATTGGAATGCTGGTTTGGGGGCTTGCTCCATTCACCATTAATGCCATTGCTGGTGCTGCGGCTTGGGTGACCCCAAGCACCAGAATGCATATTACCAACACCACTGTTGCCACTGCCCCTGCCCCACGCTAAGACCCCAGGACCAGTAGGAGGCCCTGAATCCCATGCACTTGTTCCATTTCCTTCCTTTTGCACAGCACTGCTGGATCCATTTTGTTTAGCACTTAATGCTGAGTTCACAGTGTCTCCATTCCCCTGACTGAACCCAGAATTGCTGTTTCCTGTGGCAGGATTACTTGGGGACATCCCCCACACTGAATTGCCCATTCCTTCACCATTTCCCCCACTGACTTGAGAAACTGATGTCCCATTAGCACCAGGAAGGCTTTGCAGGTGGGGTGGGATGATGGCCCCCATGCCAACAGCCATGCCCCAGTTCGGCAGTCCATTTGTCTGCATTGCATTGATAGGGTTTGGTGAAGAGTTCATGGGGTTAGCATTATTTGGTCCATCAGTGTTAAGGTTCTGAGGTTGTACGCTGAAAGACACATTCTGAGAAGTGGACGTTTGTGGTTCTGTGCTCTCTTGCGGCAACAAGTTTCCCCAAGCACCTAAGGTGCCTGATGGGTTCCCATTCTGGTTGCTCATGTTCTGACCTATGGCACTGACTGGACTGCAAATACTGGAAGGGTTGCCTGCTCCCACAGTTCCTTCATGTCCGAGTACAGGCCAGGCAGCTGGATTGGCATTCGGGTTAAGGTTAAGATTTATGCCAGCATTTGAGTTGGAAGCACCCCAGCAATTTTGACTTCTACTATCTCCAATCATGTTGTCCATTTTTCCATCTCCACCGCTGGCAGAGCAATGAGCTAAGCCAGAGTTGGAACCTGTGGCAACACCCCACACTCTGGCTGAATTTCCATTACCATTTGCTCCACCAGCTCCAAGGGCACTCTGGTTAGAAGTGCTTTGGATGAGTGCTCCATTGGTGCCATTATTGCCATTGGGTTTCTTTGTATGTCCAGTGAAGTTGCCTTGGGCACTCCCTGTAGCCATGCTACTGTTCTCTGAGCCACAGTTGGAGGCAGAGTCAGTGTCTGTAGTACATTCTGAGGCAGACTCAGTCTCAGTTCCTGTAATGGAAGGCCACGCTTCCTTGTCAGTCCTGTCTATTATCACTTTATCCCAGCTGCAATTGGCTTCACTTCGGAAAGTGGGCTGCTGTCCCCAGTGAGTATTCTCATAATGATCTCCCAATCCGCTGTGACCAAGGTCTGAAAAATTAAATATGATGTAAATTAGTCTGCTATCCAATGACTCAAATACATCACTTGCATTTTTTGTTTGAGTGCTATGTTTATGTCATTCGAGATATTTCCTCCCTCCCTCCCTCACAACCTAGTTTACGCATATGCATCATCAACAACAAAAATCCCACTTTTGCTATGCTCTTGGGATAATGTGGCTTCCTCTAAAAATACAATAATGCATTCTAAAATCTGAAAAATAACTACACGTCACACTAATTCTATTTTTAAATGCTATTTCTTTTTTGTTAGGTTGCACCTATAAGGCTAGGTTGAAAAATTATACTATAGGATATGCAAACATATATTTTGTACCTGTCACAGAAATTTAAAGCCATACTGCAAATTGGTTTTTGTTTAGAACAAACAAATATTACAAATATTGACAGACTGCTGATTGTCAATGAAGACTGCAAATAAATTATATGAGTGTGCAATATATTTTAAACAGAATAGAGGCTCTAGATTGATTGAATAAACCAATTTCACTTATCTCTGTCACACATAGTTGTAATATTTTACTGAAATTAAAAACAGAAAGGAAAAAATCACCTTAATTAGGCTGATTCCAAAATTAGAAACACTAGAGTTACAAATACTAACATTTCATCATTTTCAGTTTATACGTCCTTCAGGAATTAGATGAAATCAGAGAAGCATTTTATAAACTATATTTGCTTATTTAATACTGATGAAATACACGGTACACCATACATACACGCCCACTCACAAGCTGTCACTCCAACACAGAAGGTGGAGTCCATGAACACTGCAGAAACACTGGGACAAGGTATCCCCTTAAATCAGATCAGACACATTAGTCCTGCCAAGCACAGGACTAGACTCTGAGATTACCAACAAGAAAATATAGCAGTTTCAGGACTGTGGGTTTGCATATATTAAAAGACAGAAAATCCAGTATGAAAAGGATAATTATGACGACCATTAATAAAGATAATCACTAACATTTTGTAGCACAATACTGATAACTATTGGGCAAAAACGCAAGGTGTATGCCATATCTAACCAGGAACTTTAAAAAAGAACAAACCTTGACCCATGAGCCAATTCAGGCAGAATTCTAACAGTTGTTAAAGGTCAACACATAAGCCACTCCCCAAACAATTTGCGTTCTAGATTTCTACATGTGAGCTGTTTCGATTCTAAATGGAGACGAGACTGATTTCCCTCATAGAAATGAAAAGTTATCCATGCCACATCTGCACCACATATGGGTACCATACTTGCTAATTTAAATGCCCAACTAAGTCATACGAGATGTTAATTCCAAATACAACCTTCTATATAAAAATGTGGATATTCACTTTAAAATGTGCAGCACAGTTGGGACAAAAATAATATTTTCAAATGAAACAGGTTAAGCCTCTCCAAAGCTGTTTAACAACAATAATATATGTGCGATTTCACCAGTATTTATACTCTGGTGTTGAACCAATTTGAAAACGGTTACCAATTCGGAAGACTCCAAGCAGCCAACATCTTTCCATTCGTTGCTTTTATGTCACTGGCTGATTTTTATGCTTTGAATTTCCCACTGTACGAATGTTTAAATGGGAATCTGTACTGTAAGTTTGCTTTCACAAGAATACTGACAGCATAAATGCTTGGACTGTAAAATGGTGCCGGAAAGGCATATGCAAATGTAACAGAGTGAAGAGATGAGTACACTAAATAAAGCAGCTCTATTTGCAGAGCAGCTCCAAAATTAGGTAACACAAGCGGAAAAGCCTATTGCTCTTTTCATTCTTTTTCTCTACGGTATGCAACAAAATATGCTCCCTCTGATGTAAGAAACCTTTAATGCATTCAGGGAAAGAGCTGAACAGCATAAAACAGAGCATTCTTCATTATTAGATAATGAGTACTCTATGAAATACTAACACTCCAAAACCAAACAGCAGTAGATAATGATAAATAATAACTTCATTTTTTTCTGCCTAACATAGCGTATCTTTAGCAAGCAGCTCTTTCTCTGAGGACGCCATTTTATCAAACCTGAAAGGCAGCCAAAAGCTTAGGACGCTGTGCTGCTGCTGCTGCTGCTCTCTGAAACATTATGTAATAAATTGATTTAACAGAAGCAGATGCTATTTGCCCCCTTTTTCCCCCTGCTTGCTGCTCTAACAGGGCTGCCAAGGAATGAAATACCTGAGGAAAGGAGCTGCCCAACCATCCTAGGAGACGCTACATTGTGTGCAGAGCTGCCTCCCCTCCTGCATCTAGGTTCGCCTGGGCTCTCAGCTTCAATATGTCGGCTGTGTACAGAGTGAGCCTCATCCTGTAGAGCTGCCAAGAAAATCGCTCAGTGCAAGTGTGCGCCCAGACAACCTACAAGCTCACTCAGGCCTCTACCGTGCTGGCTTTTGGAAATGCCCTTTCCACAGGAGGAGACTCCTCCAGCCCCCACCTCAGCACGCAGCCCCCTTAACTCTAGGTAAGGTAGCAACAGATGAGGATTTTAAAGCTTTGATTATCTAATTGCAGCTGACACTAAACCGATCTTCCTTCCTCCTTAAATTCTTTCAACTGTCACAAAACATTTTCACTTCGGGACCTTGCCACAATTAGCACGGTGGCTGCTTTTCTTCTGGTTTTTGAAAGTCAGCCAGAAGAACAGCCGCATACTGTCAATTGGCTGCATGCAAATCGATCCCCTCCTTCGTGTTTCCATCCTCCTCCTCCTCCCAGCTTCATACAGCAGCGCTACACACTTGGCAGACTAGCACGGCTGCAATACAGGAGACAAACCTTACTGGAAACCTGGCTTGCATCCAGGTACTTAATTACTTCTCTGCCTCTATTGACAAAGTAGGAAATGTACAAGTCTTTTTTTTTTTTTTTAAATCATGGCTTCTGCTTCTGAATCTGCAGAATTGTCTCTGCAAACCGTACAAGACAAGCTGTAATCCTTTCAGTGTGAGATGGCAGGGAGGAGCAGCTTTAACTGCTTGTTACAATTCACTGTTAGGCTCTCCAAATTTTTGTTGCATGCCGTTGTTTACTTCAGGGGAAAAATTGTGAAGTAAAGAGCCATCAACCCATACAGACCACGAGACTCTCAAGCGTGTAATCAACAGGGATACAGTAAAATAATCACTTGGCCTTATTACTTAGAACACATTTGTTCTCATATGGGATAGGTATTCCCAGACGTAATTAAAGAATGCAGACTAATCTGTTACAAAAGATATCACAGGAATACAATCAGATGTGATTACACTGAAAGAAAAAAGTGGACATGTACCAGCAGTCCTTCATTTACATCCTAAAACTTCTGAAATTCAAAAGGATATACCAGGACACTACACCATAATATGCATACTGCTTATTCCATGTTGATTTTTTTTTCTAACTCTCCCCCACTCCACGTTTCCAATCCAGAAGACTTAAGATACTACACTAGATAGTATATAGGTGCTGCTGTTGTAAAGACCAAGACAGACTACTGAGTAGGATTTCTAGGGGTCAAGAGTTTCCATTCTCTCGCCCTGTTCTGTAAGCATAAGCATACTTCCAATACTTCGCATATTCTTTTTTTTTTTATAACTATGAAAAGAAGAAAAATGACACAAAAGCCAAAGGCAAATGTCCTTGATCTGCATGTTAGGTGGTAAACATAGGAACCCAGCAAATGTACAAAATCAGGTTATTTTGGTGAAAATTAAAAACGTAGAATATATTTGGTTAAAAAACTCATTTATTAAAACTACTCAGTATTACTGTTCTCTCCCTGAATATTTAGCTGCTTTGTTCAAAAGTATGACTAAGTTCTTAATGGCTATAACTACTTTATACCACCACTAAGAAGTTATATATTAGTTCTTATTTTGATATTTCATGCCTTCCTTTTATACATTATCACATTTTACATTTTCTGCATCATCTTGAGTCTGTAGGGCAGGATCCTCTTGGGGGTGAATTATTTATGCAATAAATGTAGTGCAAGCAGGATAACTTTTACAGACCTTGCACAAGGAAGCATCCAGTACCTTTCTATGCAAGTGTAAGCCAGATTTCCATAAATGGGATCTTTGTCAGTGTACTGGCATGCTATCCGCTAGGGGAAGATCCTATATTACTGCACCAGTTGAATATTGTACTCTGCTATGGTCAACAGGATCCCTGTTGAGGACCGATGGTGTCTTGGGGTTTTCCTCCCACAAAAGGCATGTCCATGTACTTAACTGAGAAACACAGAAATGTATGGGGGGCAGGTGGCTTACTACAAATATTTGCCTTTGACTTACATCTGCCATAAAAACATAAAAATCCAATAGAAAAGTGGAAGTAGTTTCTGTTGTAGTTTCTAATAACTGCTAACTACCAAAAAGCCACATATCAGATCATGAACAAAAATTTTTAATACTCAGCTCTGAATAGGCACTTTACTTCCTCCTCCATTTAAAAAGTATTCTGTATTGATCTGTGGTTGTCAGAGATGGTGGGGTTGGGGTGGAGAGGCATTTAAGAAAAGATTTCATGCCAAAGTGTATGTCTGTATATTTATTGCTGAATATACAGTAATTGCAATACATATGTTGCTTTTCTGTTTCCCTTTAAACAGTGGATAAACATGCAAACCATAGATGGGATTCAACTGATGCTGGAAAAAATCTGATCTGTCTGGTGGTGCCTATACATTTAAACAGTGTTTTTCCAGAAAAGCTCAAGTCTGGCATCTGAAAAAAGGAATACAAAATTGCAGTGGCAGGATTTAGGAATTTAAGCCATCTTTCCAGTCTGGGACTCGGCCAACTTCTCATCACTAAATATTGGAAAGGAAATGGGAACAGTAATTGCTGTATCTGTTTTCCATTTATTATACATTGTTAGATTAAAACTTTTAATTTCTTCAAGCTCTGGAGCAAAGCTTTTCTTTGTTCTTCTTGCAAATATTGAAGCTTAAGGCTCTCTAGTTACTCTACTTCCTCAGCTGTCTGGCTTCTTCTGGGAAAGTCTCAAGCTGTGAATAAATGCTGTATTCAACAATGCTAGGGATTTCTGGCTGGGAGATTGCTTTGTTTTCTGTTTTATTTCAGACAAATGCCAAATTACAAATGAATTAATATTCTTTTAAAATCAATTTTGCTAGTGTAAGATATAATTATAGGAATGTTGTACCCATACAAAAATGGTGAGTTTGAACTACAGTTCCAAGTTGCCATGCTCTCTGGGGGATCTGGGGAGTGACAGTCCAAAAAAACTTCTTCCAAACTATGCAAAAGTGTCATGATTTATACTGAAATCTTAAAGGCCTCCAAAGAGCCATACTTAGGACTTATCTATCTATCCATTGGGGGGGGGGGGGGGGGAGATGCACATGAAACTTGGAACATATATAAACATATTAGGGTATGTGTGCTAAAATCATCTTTGTACTGAGCAATCAATCTATGTCTCTGGAAGTGCTGTCTGCAATCTGGAACTGGTTTTGTATCATAAGCATTTCCCACTGTAAATAGCTGTTATGTCATAAACATCCCAGAGGAAGATTAGGGCTTCAAGTGGGGCATAAGCGGCAGGAAGAGCAGGTTAACTTCCAACCAGTCAAAACCGATTAGCTGTGCTAAAAATATACAAAAACTCCATTGTGAAGAAGCAAAGGTTTGCAGGTTACATACCTCACATTTCAGAAGCTCCCAAAACTCAGAAAAGTTTAGCCCCTTACCACGGCTCTGCTCTTCCCCTTTTGCCTATTGGCAATTATTTTAAAGGCCTGGAATTAAAGGTCACGGCCAACATTCTCTTCTGACCGTTCAACTCCAGGCACCCATGATTCCACTTTCCCATTATGCAGGGAGACCCCACCCAACAGGATTTTAGCCAATAAAAACAGTATGTTAGTATTTTACTTTTCTTACTTTTTAATACTACCCATATGCTAGGCACTAACATGAATAAAAATATTCATTCTGGACATGAATAAATTAATCCTGAAAATTAGGCTTTCAGCTACCAAAGAACTGACATTTCAATTAATGCCCTACAGGTAGAATGTGACTAGGTTTAAAAGCAAGTGTTAACAAACACATAATCAACTGAATTTTATATTTTCCTTGCCTTCTTACTGGATGTAGGGCTGAATAATGCCTTAGGGGGGAAATTCCATAATTTGGTACCTACCTAAAGATGCTTTTAGACAAAAGCACCCATCCAATCTTCTGTATACCCAGGGAAATAAGCAAACATCCAGATTCTAATGTGTTATTTAGAATTGTATAACTATGGCTATTGTACTTTGGACATGGCAAAATTCACTAGAAAAGACAACAATCCTAGGAAAAGTGGGAGGCAGTAGGAAAAGAGGAAAGCCTAATATAAGGTGGAAGAGAATGAGTAACGGAAGCCACGACCTTCTGTTTGAAAGACCTGAGCTAGGCTTTTGGAGGTTATTCATTCACAGGGCTGCCATACGTCTGAGGTGACTTGATAGCACATAACAATAACAAGACAACACAAAGCAAGCAAAATAAAGTCTATTTAAGATGAATGGATCTATTTCAGTGTGCACTTTTGTGGATTACAAATTCACGTCTTCAACGATATATTACTTTCAAAGGTGCTACAGGACTTTGGATTTGTGTTTGTTTTGCTTTTGTTTGTTACACGTATTGAAACAGATCAACACTGCCACTTCTGCTCTTTATGCTCTTTGACACTGAACAAAAATGCTTTGGAATATGCCTAGCTGTTCACTTACCAACCCACTTTTATCTTCTATACTGTTTTCAAAATACACTTCCTTTTGAAAATGGTCAGGTATACTCCATTGCTCTTTTAATATATCAATACAATATGCAACAGAAGTACTTCTTATGCTCTGAATAGAAGTGGCAGTTCTACTGATGAAAATAAAGAAGGTGAACTGCCTGCATGGAAGACCATCTTGGAATGCCACATAAATGGCATCCAGGGCCTAACAAGGAGAAATGGGTATAAACAATATAGCAGTTGTAATACCACAAGCACCACTACTGATACTGTTTTAGCAAGTATGGTATGTGTTTGCATATATATTGTATGTATTACCTAACTGGATAGCACAGACTAATGGAAATCTACAGTATGTTGTATTTTAACAATTTAATTATTCATCTATTTCAAATTTACTGAAAGAATAAAATCCCTTCAGTTTCACTGCCTCTCACCTCCTACCTTCTTTCCTTCAAGCATACATCTAGTGTAGCATGCTCTTTGCTTCTCCACTTACATATTTAAATTTCAACAGCATCAGCACTAACAAAATCTTTTTGAGGCCCTCTGCCAACAACAGATTTCTTCCTACAGACATACAAACCCTTTGATGTGCCACCAAGAGACCAAAATCATTTCGCTTTAAGATTAGGAAGTATCTTGCTTTACAACCATAAGAAACCTGATGGCAGATTTATTTTCATATCTTATTAAATGCTTTATTCCTTATTGTTTTCATATGTTAGCCACTCCTGAGACTTCAAGGATAGGAAGAGTTAGGATTCTAAATAATGTTGAGAGCAGAAAGCATTAATATAACTGATATTTGATTCTAAACTATGTCAAATGATTCCTAAAGGTTTATGTACAACTCCACATGAACAAATACATGATATAAGGACAAAGACAGAACCAAAATATGTTGTTTCGTATGAGATCAGAACTGCTTTATGAAAGTAAACATTAAAATACATACATTTTGAATTAAACATTTCACAGTAGTCTGTTCACCATCTGATGACTTTTTCACACACATCAAAATCTGTCTACAGTTTCCAAGATTTAATGAGGAAAGAAAAAAGGAGGACAATCAACAACTTAAGAAATCTTTGGCATTCAGCTTAGCTAGCAAACATTATTTTTTGCTAGTATTAGGGATGTCTAATACACAAATAATCAGAAGTCATAAAATGGAGTAAGAGGTCCAAACAACTGGAAAAAGTGCTTTAATACTTCAGCTACAACAAAGACAGAGAAAAATGAGAGGACAATGTTGTGTGTGCATGCACGCGTGCGCACGTGTACACACACACACATGTTGAAGTTCCTGGTTGCAAATAATTCTTGAACTTTATTCTTATTGCTGCACATATTAAATAACTGCAGGCATTTTCTCTCAATATTAAAGTATATGAATAAAAGGAAACAGGAAATCAGGGCCTAATCACACCCAAAACATAACCAAGACTTTTTTTTTTTAAAGCAAAAGCCAAAAAACTCCCAGAACTCTACTACTACTATTACTACTACTGGCGTGCTCTGGTCCATGGGGTCACGAAGAGTCGGACACGACTTAAGGACTAAACAACAACAAGCATTCACATTGCCTACATCAGTTTAAGTAGTCTTTTTTTTTTAAATCAAGCTGTCATTCGGAAGAAATATACTCTGGTTTCCACAAGTTATCCCACTCACTTGTGATATAAATTGGCATAGAGCCTATTAACTCTCACAGGACTAGTTCATCCTGCTATAATATCACATAATGCATTTGGAACTTGCATGGTTGCCAACTTACAGTCTGAAGTTTCTTAACGCAACAGCTGTCAAACATCTCAGCTTACACTAAATGAAGGCATAGTTGCAAACTCAGATTTTGAGAAGCAAAGTCTTACACCTGACAGCGAAATCAGCATTCTATACAAATGGTTTGAACTCTTCTGGTTTCAAACCAGTGTGGAAACAGAGTAATTCACTGCTTTTTGAAAAACAGCATTGAACAATTTACTCTGTGTTAACTCTTTGGCCGTCATATTCACACCTAACTGCTACTTTCATTTTAATCACATAATCTGCTAATCGAAGGCAGACTGGGTGGTGCAGGAAACCAACAACTGGTATGCATGCAATTTGTATCACACCTCTATGAGCTAAGAATGGCCCAAGCTCATTGTTACTACTATGTGGGCAAGCACTAGGATTGTTGAAAAGGGAAGATGGGGTAAGGGTGAGAGGAGCTAAAGTATCTGCTAGCCCTGAAGCCCAGTTAGCTATAGGCAGAAAAAACAAAACAAAAGCTATATAATTTGCAAACTCTTGTAGGATAAATTAAACTTTTACCCTGGAGGTCTATGGAATTTCTGTAGGATTCTTTGGGAAAGTCAAACACCTAAAATCTAGGTCTGACAAATCAACCAAGCTTGAAGCAAGATTACATGTTGCATTATATTCACCTACACAGGTTACAAATAACTGAAGAAAATGAAAATTGTTATTGTAACAGGAGCTAATATCCACATTACATGAATGTCAGAACAAATCTAAAATTATATATAAATCACTTAGCACAGAACCATAATTCACTGAGAATTCAATGTTGCTCCACTGTAGAAAACACAATTTTGACAAAATTAAGTGAACAAATCAGGTCTTCAAAACATGTGCGCTTCTCTAACTTAAGAAGATCCTTTATAAGAGTTTCTCAGCGTGAGAACTAGTTTGGCGGATAGCATTTGCTTGACACATCACAGGAAGATTCAAGAACACCATTATGGTTTAACACCTGCTCACAATGCAACTTCAAGGGAATAAAATGAATATAATATGGAGTTGCCTGAATAACCCTTACTATCTGACAACAATTCAAGAAGCTGAAGATCCTCAAGTTACACGAACATGAAAGGAGGTGGTTAGCATTCCACTGTTTGGCCCAATCAAGATGCAACAAGTTCAAGCTAAGGTATCTTGAGGAGAGGAATGTACACTTCCCTAATGTTACTTCTGTTTCCTTTGGGAGGAACAGCTACCACTTTGGGCACCATGCTCCTAAGGCACGCCAAGTTGAGAGAGGTATGTTTTCACAATGGGTTTAATGATCTTAACTGCTACCCACATCAACACACTAGTTCCTGAAGCCAAAGAAAATCTGGCATCATCCTACCTTATTTGTGCATACGTGCTCTTCTATATCAAGACTAGGAATCTTTTTCATATCAAGGGTCACAACTGCTCGTGGGAAATGTTCCAACTTCCAGGCTCTGCTGACTAGTAGCCTACAGTGCCAAAGCCAAAAGCAAGAAGGGCCTATATCACTAGGTACTCCCTCTCTTTCTTTCTTTCTCTCTCTCTATCACACACTCACCCTGCCTGGCAATCCATTAAAAGGAAGCTTTTAAAAATTGCTATGGGGCAGAAGATTGCACGGGCATCAGTGGCGGCTGAAGGTGGGGAGGGTGCGGAGTTTAGGAATGGAAATGTTAGTCACACCTCATACCCAGCACGAGATAATCTGGTTCTTAAAACGTTTTCACTGGCATCCACTAAGGCTTTTTGAAAGGCTAATTGTTACACATGTGCAAAGGGGTGGACTCTGGGCAGATTGTTAGCTACTTCCAGGCTCCCTCTCCTTCTTGTTGTTGTTACTCTCTACTAATATTCTAAGCTATAAAGTAGAATAACAAGCCTTGCTGAGGGAAAATCAGCATGGCTTCTGTAAGGGTAAGTCTTGCCTCACAAACCTTTTAGAATTCTTTGAAAAGGTCAACAGACATATGGATGCGGGCGAACCAGTGGATATTGTCTATCTGGATTTTCAGAAGGCGTTTGAGGCGGGCCCTCACCAAAGGCTGCTGAGAAAACTCCACCGTCAGGGGATAAGAGGGCAGGTCCTCTTATGGATTGAGAATTGGTTGAGAACCAGGAAACAGAAAGTAGATGTCAAGGGGCAATTTTCACAGTGAAAAGAGGTGAAAAGTGGTGTGCCCCAGGGATCTGTCCTGGGACCGGTGCTTTTCAACCTGTTCATCAATGACCTGGAGACAGGGATAAGCAGTGAGGTGGCCAAGTTTGCAGATGACACAAAACTTTTCCAGGTGGTGAAGACCAGAAGAGATTGTGAAGAGCTCCAGAAGGATCTCTCCAAACTGGGAGAATGGGCGGCAAAATGGCAAATGCGCTTCAATATAGGAAAATGTAAAGTAATGCATATTGGGGAGAAAAATCAAAACTTTAGTTATCAGTTAATGGGTTCTGAGCTGTCCATGACAGATCAGGAAAGAGATCTTGGTGTGCTGGCGGACAGCTCAATGAAAGTGTCAACCCAGTGTGCGGTGGCAGTGAAGAAGGCCAGTTCCATGCTAGGTATCATTAAATAGGGAATTGAAAATAAAACAGCCAACATCATAATGGCATTGTACAAAAGCCTGGTAAGGCCGCACCTGGAGTACTGCATACAGTTCTGGTCACCGCACCTCAAAAAAGACATAGTGGAACTGGAAAAGGTGCAGAAGAGAGCAACTAAAACGATGACTGTGGTGGGGCACCTCCCTCATGAGGAAAGGCTACAGCATTTGGGGCTCTTTAGTCTAGAGAAAAGACGCCTGAGGGGGGACATGATTGAGACGTATAAAATTATGCAGGGGATGGATAAAGTGGATAGAGGGAAGCTCTTTTCCCTCTCACGCAATACCAGAACTAGGGGACATCCACTCCAATTGAGTGTTGGGAAAGTGAGAACAGACAAAATAAAATATTTCTTTACCCAGCGTGTTGTTAGTCTGTGGAACTCCTTGCCACAGGATGTGGTGATGGCATCTAGCCTAGATGCCTTTAAAAGGGGATTGGACAGATTTCTGGAGGAAAGGTCCATCACAGATCACAAGCCATGATGGGGATGTACAATCTCCAGGCTTAGAAGGAAGGGACCTCCAAATGCCAGATGCAGCGAAGGGGTATCAGGAGACAGGTCTCTAGTTGTCTCGTGTGCTCCCAGAGGCATCTGGTGGGGCCACTGTGAGATATAGGAAGCTGGACTAGATGGACCCTTGGCCTGATCCAACAGGGCTGCTCTTACGTTCTTATGTATTTGTTAAGAGTATTAAGGACCTTCATGCAAGAAGCTGATTTTATTAACTTCACCAATTTCATGATGCTCTTAAGCTTTCAAACAGACTGCTTTGGAAACAAACTCATTTATCACAGGAGGGAATCCTTTTTACTGTGCCTGAGAATTACAAAGAACAAATCAAACTGATCAACAAAACAAAGGTGGAAATCTGTTGATTGTTTTAGAAACAAACTATCATTAGCTTTACAGCAGACCTCCACTGCACTTCATTTGCTCACAGTAAACAGTACGGGTAAACATAGTTCAACAAGCTAGTATGTTATTTGAAACGTCCTGCTTCCTAGCATAAAGTTTATACTCTCCATTCAATATGCAAGAAGATTTGAGGATGTCATTTCAGCTTTGAACAAAGGAACAAAGCCTTATATAGTCTGTTTGGTAAAATCTCAAAAACGAGATCAACATAATGGTGTTATTCCTGGTTATCAAATCTCTTCCAAGGAACACAAGGACAAAGAGATGGAAGGAGTTCTCACTGTAGTCCTATTAATTACAGGTCAGCACCGCTTAAACAGGTAACACTAAGTTAGTATGTGTCTACTCTTTCATGTTACCAATATTGCTTCTTTTTTTGTCTTTTTGAAGAATGGAGAGTTTCATGTCTACATTATTCACTCCTGTTTCCTAGGTGAATTTGCCCTTATAACATAGAACAGAACAAAATCTTCTTCTCTAAACGATCACTGTGCTGTGAATGAGAGGAAGGCAATTCTGAGTTAAATATTAACTATTTCATCGAGCACCTGAACAAGACCTCTCTGCATACAATGTACTAAGGAAGCACAACTCTCTTACCTGTTGGGGTCTGAGTCTTACTGGGGTGGTGATGTCCACCTGCTCCTGGCTGGGGAGGAGGACTTGTTCCTGCTTGTCCAGTACCTTGTGCTGGGCTCGTGCTGATCAGAGTTCCAGTCGGCAAAGGCTGGCCTCTCTTTAGGAGCTGCTTCTGTTCTTGTTGGCGGAAGCGTGGAGGCACCTCACGAGGCAGGTATCGGGATGCAGCTGGCTGCTGCCCATTGGCAGATGCACGCTTGCCATTGCTATTGTTAGTAATAGTGCTGGTGGAAGTACTGGTACTGGTACCGGCAGGTTGGGGCTGGCTTAAACTGGTCTTAATAGGTTCTGGCACTGTGGGAAATGAGATATTAAGAAAATATTAATCAGGAAGAATAATTGGACATAAGTTCTTTCAAGAGGCAGTCTAAGTGAAACCGGCTTTCATTTATATTCTCTTTTGCCAGGACAAGGTGGTAAGCAAGTAAACCACTCTGGTATACAAATTTTAAGTAGTGATACTTGTTGTTATATATGCTCAAGTAATTTCCAACTTCTGCTGACCCCAATGTTTTTTTCAGGTAAGTGAGATGTTCATGGAGTGCTTTACCACTGCCACCCTCCAGTGAGTTTCCACAGCCAAGCAAGGATTTGAGCTCCAGTCTGATACTCTATCCATTACACTATATTGTTTCCCTAATACAAATGCCAATGTTTATGCTAAGGAAGAATACGCTGACTGGCAACACTGACACCTCTTAAAAACAAAAGGGGTGACAGCATAACTATTGCAATTGTAAATGGTTTCTGAAACTCTGTATTTTATATTTAAAGTTGCGTAATGTTGCTTATCCCCAGGACTCCAGATGCTTGTCACAATGGTCTATGAACAATAAGAATAGACAAGCTAGGAAGGCCTCACTAGGGGGAGCATTACTGCAAGGATAATGCAATGACAGATAAACCATACTGTTTCTGGTGGATACCAACCTAACTTCAGACTGAAGGGGCATCCCAGATCACCAACTACTGTGTGTGTGCAAAGGCATTTCATACAGATGGAATTGTTCCCTGAGATCACCTGAACCAAGGCAATTTATAGCTTCAAAAGGTCAAAGCCAGCACCTTCAATGGAGTCCAAAATCTAACTGAAAATCAATATAGTTCCTTTAGTATTAGTGTTATATGCTCACAGTGGCTGTAAAAGGCCAATAGCTGGGTAGCTGCATTCTGAGCCAACTGAAGTTTGTGATCCAAATACAGCTCTACACACTATCCATTACACGAATACAATCTGAAGGCTACTACGGCAGGCATGAGAGTGACAAAAAGTACACTGAATCACAACAAGCGGAGACACAAGTGTTCAACATATATCTTCCCTTACATTATGACACAGGGCAAGAGGATTTAGGCCATTAACATTTTGACTATAACTAGTAGCAGCACAAGATTAACTTGCACTAAAGTCCTTTCACACGGATAATAACAGAAGTTGAGCTTGCTGGACCTCTTTAGGAAGACATTCCATTCTGCAGTTTCATAAGAAAAAACAGCTTGTCTACCATGTCCCCCAGTAAGAATGGGCCTTTTCTGTTTACACAGAAGAGGAAATACACAAGAGAGGCTCCCTTTTCCATTTTTATATTCTTTCACTGATTACTAAAAGAGAGGCTCTTAAACATGAATGAAAAGAGGTACATGAAAGTTTCATGCTTCCCTGTTTCCCTTTTTTGTTTAACCTTTCTTTCACTCTTTATCTATCAAACTGCCTGGGAAATTTTTCATCTAAAAGCATTGTGAGGGATGTTGTCAGCAAACAATCAGAACATCCAGAGGGGAACAGAAATGTTGTATATGTAAAAAGACCTGGATTGCTTGGAACCCAGTGCGGAATGCTCTTTTTTTGCTTCAGTTATTTCTTGTGGGTGTGCAAGCTCCTGGTGCCCTCCATCTTAGATTGCATTGCCTGCCTGCCTCTGTGCCTCCATCTTGGATCCTGTCTTTTTTTGTCTTCGTTGTCTAGGGAGGCTTTCCCACTTTTGTAAGATTATTTTGGTGCTGCTGCCAGGCAGCATACTTCCTTGGGATTATTTTCTGAATTGCCCTCTCCCTCAATTTGTTTGAGAATTTCTTTGAGAATTTTCTGCTTCTGTGGTCCTTTCCTTTCTTGGATTATTTCTGCTGCCTATTTGGCCTGACTGGGGGAATCAACGAAAAGAAGATGGTGGGGGTGTTGATTATATTTTTTGGCTTTTATTTGTTATTTCCCCCCTGTGTACACGGGGGGGGGGGGTGTACTTCCCTGTTTCATGTATTTTAAAAATGTTATACGGTTTACAGTATTTATTTTGCATGTATTCTGTTAAAGGCTTTATTCTGGTGAGCTTTTGGGGACTGTTTTGCTTGCTTCTGTGAGGGCATATGGGGCGCAGGGACGGTAGCTCTGTGATTCTATTAATGTGTCACTGGGCTATGTGAGTGCCTGCACTGATATGATAATGATTTTGTTTGTTATGCTCTGTTGTCTGCTTTTGGAGTTGATAGGTTCTCTGTTGCCTTGCCTCTGCTTTTCCTGAGCATTTTAATCGGGTCTTTAGGGCTTTTTTGGACTAGTGCAAGAAAACACAAACGGAGAATACAAAGTCAGTGACCTGAATGAGGTACACCCTTTCATGCACTGAAAATCAAAGAAGCACTGAGACCCAAAATGAAATAAATATGAACATTTTTGCTGTACACATCCCCACCCACTCATTTCTCCACGACGCAGGATAGGGCTTTTGATGTTGACCCAAATATAACAGGAAGCAGGATTGTTCTTAAGATATCCTGGACTAGATACGTCAGGGTCAAAACCAGCATTTTGAATTTGGCCTGGAAGCAAATCTGTTACTAACGTAAATTAATAATGCCACACTTTTATGTTCAGTATAGAGAGTATACTTAGAAGTGTTGCTACTGCACTTTGACCCAAGTAACATTTCTGAGTGCTTTTCAAGGGAAGACCCATACATAGCACACCATGTTGTCTAATCTGGATGTAATCATAGCATAGTAAAAGTTCATATGGTTGTAGTCAGCAGACCATGATCAGTTGTAGTTTATATGTTATGCTAAAAATGTTAAGGAAGATTAGGTATAAAGTTATCACAATCTTATTCACTTTTTGTCAAAGCGCAATGAAGACTTCACCTTGTACCTTCGAAATCAGCTACCTATATGTAGCTGCAAAAGGAGACACCATTCTTTCATTCCCTGCTCCTCTGAACTATTACAGAATAAAAATGAGTTTAAGTATTCTGCAAAAGTCACCTCAGCCCTTATGTTTTACATTCTTTTCAACTTCATTTGTAAAGCTCAAAGTCAATGTGCTGCACTACATATACAGTACATTTAACACAGCCCAGGAATGTGTACTCTGGGAATACAGATGAGACATGGACTTTGTTTAAACCTCTCCAGCTGCTCTAAAGTAAAAACATTTCCTAGATTTTTAATTGGAATGAAACCAGAGCCAGATCCCCACTGAGGTAATATTATCCAAGAACAATGAAGTATAAAACACAGAAACACTTGTATAAGTTTCACACAAAGATAGACAGACAGACAAGACACACACACACAGAGACACACACATTGTAATCCACTAAGCTGGATACAGAAATAAATGAAATCATGAAGAAACTGAGAGGAAAGTGTAACATCACTTTTATCCACAATTCTGAAGCTATAACATGCTGGGGCAGCAGTATTTTGCCACAAGAGTTAAGATTCTGGAAAGTTTTATATGATGTATTGTCACTAAAGCAGAGCTGGAGTGTTTGCTTGAATCTTTTTTGGGGAGGCATCTGGCTAACTAACTACTTTTATTATGTTATAGGGATATGGAAAAGGGGGAATTTATCATATGAATAGAACCGTTTAAGATATCTACACGTAATTGTTTGTATATAATCT
The DNA here is from genome assembly GCA_037013535.1 of Intellagama lesueurii. Lineage (NCBI taxonomy): Eukaryota > Metazoa > Chordata > Lepidosauria > Squamata > Agamidae > Intellagama > Intellagama lesueurii. The sequence goes on from JBAJHW010000002.1 coordinate 184,826,361, forward strand.
GAACTAAAACACCAAAATCTTTTTTAAAAAACACCTTTGTTTTTAACACATTGCATGTGAACTAAACACATCTTAGGACAAACTTAAGTAAACAATCAAACACAAGCTACACAATGAGAGAACGATCTTTTTCATTAAATAATTAAAATTATTAATTTTATTTTTTCTCAATAAAATCTTATTGTAATCATGGATGGTGCTTGGATCTGGGATGTATTTAAATACTTATAGCTAGGAATGTTACAGATATAATAATCCAAAAAATATGTACAACACTGGACGTGTAACTTGGCTGTATCATCCTCCCACCTTTTTATCACCTTTTTCCAGCAGGCAGATTATAGTGGTTCCCAACCTTGAGTCCCCAGATATTCTTGGACTAAAACTCACAGAAGCCTTCAACACTAGCTGTGCTGGCCAGGATTTCTGGGAGTTGTAGTCCAAGAACACCTGGAGACTCAAGGTTGGAAACCACTGATATATAGGAACCCACAACTTTCTTTGCTTCTACCAAAAAGAAGAAAGGAGAGATGGGACAGGATGGGGTGTGGGGATAAGAAATAGGAAACAAGCTTGTGAAATTGGATTTAACATGATATCCTAACACAATGCCTTAAAACCTGTTCCCATGATTAAAAAAGCCAATCAACACTTTAGGACTGCAGTCTTCTACGCACTTACCTGAGTGTGCATTCCACTGACCTAGGAAGGTATGTATTTTTCTATAATGACTATTATACATTAAACCATTCACTGCATTACCATTGCAAGCTCCAAGGATGCTACTTCTCAGTTATTACAAACAAAAAGAAACTTTTCCTTTCTACAGTTCTCAAACTTTTCCTTTCTACCATTTTCTGAAAGATATTTATTGACAGGAGACAACACTTTTTAGGCTTTGCAACAGAAGATACTGCATGCATCCTTTTCACCAAAGTAAAAGGTCAGTGTTTATATCAAAGAAATTATAAATCTTAGATCTCAACACAAAATCCTTAGGCAGGAAACCAGGAGTACGACAAGAGTAATTCAGATGTGAATTCTGTGTTATGATGGTAAATCTCTGATGTCTCGTTCTTTTCATTCAGACCTACTCATTTATTTATACCTGCCATGTGTACACATCCTGGCCATGATGTACATCTTAGACCAGCCCTCCAGATTTCTATCAGACATGTCACACATGCTAATCTTTTTTGACGTAATGAGACCAAACTTGGTTTGCACTAGATTCTGGCATAAAGCAACTGAAAATTGAACTGGGATGGGGTGTTATCTACACCAGCGGTCCCCAACCTTTTTGGGACCGCGGACCGGCTGAGCCTCTAAGGAAAGCGGGGCCCCCCCGCAGGTGCACGCGCTCTCTCGGGCGCATGCGTGAAGCGGTGGGAGAGCGCCCGCCCACCAGCACGAGCGCTCCCCCACCCCTTCATGCATGCGCCTGAGTGCCCGTGCGAAGGGGTGGGCGCGCGGGCGTGCAGGCGCCCCTGCGCATGCGCGAAGGGGTGGGGGAGTGCTCACGCCGGTGCTGGCATGCGCGCAAAGCAGCTGTCGGGAGGGGAGTGCGTGCGGGGGGGGAGGTCTGTCTTCGCGGCCCAGTCCGGCTCAGGCCATGGACCGGCACCGGGCCACGGACTGGGGGTTGACAACCTCTGATCTACACAATGCAACGGGCAGTTTCAAATGAGTTATCAAAATGGCTGAAAGAATGCAGTCAAGTTTTTATTATTATTTTTTAATGTGAACTTTCTGCCTGGCACGTTTATCCCTTTTAAGCTACAGTAGACTTCACAGATGTTATTGTTTAAGAGTCCTAAAGGAGAAAATATATAAATTTCCCTATGGTTACATGGAAACACAGCATTCTCAACAAGAACAATGAATGTCATGTGCCAAAAGACCATAGCAATCAATTTGTATGTAGAGGAAGTCTTGGGGGAAAAGAGTATCATATGACCATGGAAAGGAAGACTGGATGGCAAAAGAACTGTGGAGGAAGATTACTATAGAAGGGAAAGAGATTCTGAGTACTGTATTACAAAAGCTAAAACTTCTGTCTGCAAGTAAAGATACAATTCTGCAACAGTCTACTAACCTTCTAGAAACAGTTACTATTTTTACTACTATATTTTTAAAGAAGTTGGAAATGAAAGAAACATTCTAAAAATATACATTAATATTGAGGTAGGGAAAATTTTTGTTCACTTCCTGCACTCAAATGGCATTCTTTTAAAAGGTTGTTTCATTCAGAGGCAATGTTAAATTATAGTTCAGCACCAAGAAATTGAGCCGACAAGAGTCTCAACTCATGCACTGCCACCTCCATCCTCCTCTTCCAAAATTGGCAACAAGCAGAGAACGTCTTGTAGTTTCCAATTATCTCAGGTTTTCTTTATTTGTTCCATCAAGCCAGGATAAGCATTTATCTAGATTATCTCAATTAACTGGAGTTCCAGCCCGTGGACTATTTCCTTTTCATACTCTCTACTAGAGATGGGGACAAATAAAAAAAATGGTGATCCGTTTTGATTCGTGATCCGTCAAGGTTAACGGATCAACGGATACGAATATTCTTCGACGAATCGATCCGTCTTTGCTTTAAACGGCTATAAAACTGGACCCCAACCACCTAGAGACACCAAATTTGCAGGGACGCTTCCTCAGACGCTTTTCTACACCTCCTGAAAGTTTGGTGAACATTGGATCACAGACCCCTGAGTTATATACTCACAAAGAAGACCACCCCAGGAAAGCTCCCCCCAGGTACTTAGAGAGTCCAGAATCACAATGGATCTTCCTATGTCTTTCCCAAACACGCCTGCCAACTTTGGTGAAGATTGGATATCAGACATCTGAGTTATTCACCCACAAATTGGGTCCCCCCAGGAGAGTTTACCACACGGCACAGAAGCCCATTCTGCCTACTGGCCGCCAATCAGCTGAGGCAGGCTAAGGAAACCCAGGCTACCCTTTGCAAAGATGGCAGCTGCAGCTTCCCTACCCTAAATGAAGCCGCAGCCGCCATCTTCACAAAGGGCAGCCAGTCTCCCTTTTTACGTGCCGTGGCTCGGACTAGGCCAAGAGACCTTGGCAGCTTCAATTAAGGTAAGGGGCTGTCGGTGGGGGAGGGCTAAGGTAGGGAAAGGAAGGGGGTGGGGGTAGGCTGTGGTATTGGGTGGCTGTGTGTGTGTGGGGGGTGGCTGCCTTTCTGCCGCCGATCAACTGGTAGGCAGCATGTTGGGGTTTTTTTAAATACGAAGTATGAATAAAAATGGGTAAATATTTGTCCCTTCGTATTCGTGGGGGTCTCTGGAACCCACAAATACGGATCGACGGATATTTAACGAATCGGCTATATTCGTCGGAAAAACTGATCCGTTTTTATATCCGTCCCCATCTCTACTCTCTACTGTTGGGAATTTCAACATCAGAGAAGAACTGTTTACAGACCTTCCCACAGACTCACAAAGTTGTGTCTCCCTCTTTAAGTATGAGCCTTTCTTTCCACCTCTGAACATGAGGGGAGTAAAAAAAAATGCTAAAGCTTGGGATGACTTTCTCAGGGACCAATGAACTTCAACCTTACTTCAGGAAGTTGTACTTGCATTACGTTTACTTTGTCAAATCCTATATACCTTCAATATATTTTAATTCTTTAAATGCCTTTTACACTCTAAGGGTAGACTCTGCTATTCCAGCTGCATGAATTCCAAGTCAGTCCTTTTATAGGAATATTACTGTCAGAGAAGACAGATGTTTTACTTGTTAATGAATTCTGCCCACCCAGCAATCCCATACATTATGTGGCAAGCACAAAAAGAGCTCTTCTGCTGCCAACAGACGTTATGCTTTTTATAAGCAGACACCAATTAGTACTCCCCCTGCCTACAAAGTGTAGTCTAAACACTGTTCTTTCCTGATCTCTGGTGAATCCTGATGAGCCATCTAGCTTTGCTGAGCAGGAATCAAACCAATAATAGCTATAATCCTTCCTTTTCCAAGCCCCTGGCAAAATGGAAGCTAACATTAGCTTACCTCTTAAGGTAACATTTTATTAACAGTATGACCTGAGACGTGGGAGAGAGAACCCCAGATTGACTAAGCTATCTGGAAACAGTTCTTTCTGAATTTCTGCAAAACGCCACTGGTCATCATCCCTCGGTAAGGGAAATACAGGACAAGTGAATACAGATACAACAACGACCTTTCCAAAAACACTGCTCAACTAGAAGAAATTGTTCTCCTGGACTTGATACATTAGGGTAGCCTAACTTTTTCCTGGCACAACTATAGAATTAGCGAATGCTGTCTGTCCATGTGGCTTAAAATTAATCTTTTAACCTGAACTCTTTTTAAGGAGGAAGTTTAAGTTATGAACACATCAACTGTCAAAGGAATAAAAGGAATCACAGTGACAGACACAAAAAGTTTAAAGGCACATTGGTTATTGGATAAACAAAATTTTACTGGCTTAACACTGTTAGTATCAGTATCGCTTACACTCAAAATAAGAGCCTTTACTATTAGATCTTCTGAAGGACTCAATGATACAATACACTAACACATCACATTTCTACTTTTGCATCTAACTATTGGAAAGGAAAATGTTTTGTTTTCAGTCAGGACTTAATAATAAGACCATAACGATTCTGCATTTAAACAACAGAACTGTTTTACCTCTTTCCCTGTAGCAATGAGAGCCACAATCAACAGAGCCTGACTTGCAGCTGAATTCAAGGTCAATATTTCTTTTAAACCTGGATCAAATAGTTAATGATGGTTCAACTGTAGCCACTTTGCCACTGGTGTGGTAGCGTATATATGTGTTCCCCTTTAAAAAGTGCTGTTAACGCAAAGAAAATTTACACTTCAATCTTAAGACAAAAATGAGCCTTATAAAGACACAATCATTATGGTTTTAAGATATGTAAATGTATAAAATGTATATATGTTTAAAAATAATGTTGACAGCAGTAGTTAGGAAAAGAGGGATAATATATCTACTAACTTAGAATTAATCCTGCCAAAAGTTATTTATGGGGGTAATATTTTTCAACGGTCCTTAAAAGGGTTTGAATGTATTCTGATCTTTCAAATTCATTAAAAGGCAGTGAACTGTTAAAAAAAATATTCCTGCCAAAATGAAGTTCACCTGCTTATGGAATTTGGAAGAGAAGAAGTTAGCTCCACCACCAAGATAAATTAAAACCTCAGAGATCACAAATGGCTGGGTTCCAAATTACCATGCTGCTTCGGATATCAAGCATAACAATGATTTGCATAAGGCATTTTAAAGTAACAAAGCATCAAGTTGTAACACATACTAAAATAAAATCCTTTACATGCAATTTCATAACAGCCCTCATTGCCAGCTAAGTAGCTGTGCAGATTTGCTACAGCATTGTGGGAAAATGCCTGCTGCTTTGAGTGAATGCATTAGCTTTGCTAATGCTTTCTTTACTGTAGCAGATCCAACAACTGACTTATAAACTGTCAATTGTTTTGAGAGTACCTTTCTTCTTTTTAATGGCATGCACTGGAAGTTATGGCGTTCTCCTGAATGTACAAAAACACATCCAGACACATCAAGCAAATTTTATAGGATAAAGGCGTATCACGTGGCAGAGGCTGTGGTCAGCAGAGACAGACTACAGCACTAAAATGCTGTGCAGCACACATTTAATCAGCCCCAAGGGCCAATCTGCCAATCTACGAAAAGACCTTGCCAGTTACACTAGAGGCTGCCTGTCTACCCTTTCACCTGATGGTAATATATTGCCAAGGCTGTTGTCATTTAAGCAGCTGCTTGAGATACAGAAAATGAAATTTAGTCTACTGTCATTATGATGCCATTCAGAGGAATAGTCCACTTTTAACTACTGATTGTTTATTTCTAAAGGACAGCATTTTACTGCGCTATTTTTATTTCCAAACAAGATTTAGGAGCTGCAATTTTTCCTTTTTGATATAAATAGAGTCAGAGCTGGGTTAGGGCTATGGATATAAAGAGAGCAAATATGGATTGTTCTGAGACATAAACCATGTTATCTGGATTTTTCTGATATTTGTAACGAACAGCAAAAGCAACCCACATTCTAAACAAATTGCTCGCTGCTAATAATCATACTATATTTAATGGTATCTAATGTAACCATCTAATTTTAGAGAAACATATCCAATAATTACTTACATATGCTTTTTAATGATTGCAATCTCAGAGGAATCCCAACTCTACACAAAAGCATTAAGAAATTGTAAATGGATTTTAATAACGCAATGAATGGGATCAGTCACCCAGGTTTCAATTACTACAGAAGCTTTTAAGCACAGTTCTGCCACAGAAGGAAAGAACACCTACAGAAGGAAGAGAAACTGTTTACATCCCACAGTGTCTATTTCTGTCAGTTCTAGACCGTCAACATCCGAGCTCCCATCACAGACAATAGTCTGCATCCTCCTACTCCAAATTTACAAAAACACAAATGTATAGATTTATTCATAAAGAAGGGGAAAGACCGGGACAAACAAAGCAGCATTTTAGAAAGGAAAGAGTTAAGCCTAGCAATGCATTCTTGGCCGCTGCTGTGACAGGATTTATTTACAGCTTCCATTAAACACGGCAGCTCCATTACAAAGTGCTGTATGTGAGAAGAATTTTTGATTATACAATGCAAGTGCCTCACTGCATTAAACATAGCATGCCAATGTCTTCTCCCCCTCCATCTGTAATTGGTTTGGGTCATTGTTTGATGGGTTTATGAATTCATTACAGGAAACAGATGGATCTCATAAATCAGAGCTATTCACCCAGCCAATCAAATGGACAATTCCTCCTCCCTCGTCTCCTTTCCTCTCCCCTCCCCATCCTTAATGAAGCCACTTCCTTCGCGCCCAAAATGGAGTGTACAGGGTGTGCAGAGAAAGAGGCTGCAAATGCAACCTTGAAACAGGAAACGGAAACAGGAAACACCTTTTAACTAAAGGCAAGAAAATTAGCACAGCCACAAAAGAGACCCTCTCCTACTATAGGTAGATACAAAGAAAATAACTTACCTAGTTCAGTTGAAACATTCAAACTGAGGGAGAAAGGGCAAAATGTCCTGCTTTTTAGTATCTTGTATTGTTAAGGCTAAGAAAACAGTTGCATAGTCAAAATGCTTATTTCCCTCCAATTCCACTCTCCTGGAATGCTGATTTTCTTTTCAGAAAAATTACTTCCTTTGTCTACTAAACTCTTTAGTTTGACAACAGTGACATCTGCTGGTAAGAAAAAAGGTATCACCAAGGTTATATAAGTGGTAAGGCTTTACATGCAAATGGCTCCATTAACTCCGTTACAGAGAAAATACCCTACCGTTGTATTTTGTAATGTGACGTACATGAGTGTTGACTAAATGCGGAGTTTTAAAAAAATTGAACATGAAATTGAAAAATATTCTCAACCGTGATCTTATAAAGATTTCAGTTGCAATCCTCAAGTCTCTTCTGTGCATACAGCGCCACTGAGATCACTCTGATTTAAAGACTCAAGCTTAACACCTCAGGCCTAACTTTACTGAATGAAGGCAGGTCCACTGATTTTTGTACATGGGCATGCGGCAGGTCAAAAACAAATGAGAACCAAGCAGTTTGTTTAAGCACCCACCTGGGAATGCCATAATCTCCATAAGATATTAATGCAGCATAGAAACATCTAGGGGTTACTGCTGCTGTTTTCCTGGTGTAGCGTATTTTGATAAAACAGTCATTCTAAACAAGGTATGTAGACTTAAGAGAGGCATGCTTTCCATTTAGGCTGCTGCCATTACAACAACGTGTAGATAGCAGATACAGACAGGTACAGGCATAGATAGGATCCACATTGGCAAGCTGAATTTTAAATATGTCCCCCCAAATTACCAAAAAATGTACTAATTTTACTAGGAGGTCTGATATACTAAGGAAAGTTGACAAAAGACACTTACACATCAGCTTTATGGGACACATAGTCTTTTCTAGGCAAATATTTCCATATCCTGCTCAGTTATTCAGTCTGGAATTCACACATTCACCAAGGATGACTAGTATTTAAGCCCCAGTGAACATATAGTTAACTAAACTTACAGAAGTCAGAGAGACTGATTCACTGGTTACAGACTGTCCTGCTCAAGAGTTAGACATATTCTGAAGATTGTGTTTGATATGTAGCACCAAGTCGGAACTGACTGACTGATCGGTTGATTTACTTACTTACTTAAAATATGTTTATCTTAAAAAGGACCCAAGGTGGTTTATGTCATTAAAAGACAATATTGAAAACTAAAAACAGTATGTATACACATACCAAAAAAGGATCAAAGAAATACCATACTACAAAATGGTAAACAAAAGCAACACTAAAAACACATCCAAACACTAAGGCACAGCAATCCATTTAAAGTCACTAAGGGAAAGCTTGCCTGAAGACAAAGGTGCTTGTAGAAGGAGAACACCAGAGATGGGGCTAGCCTGGCGTCCTGTAGGAAGGAGTTCTAAAGGCTGGGAGCAGCAACAGAGAAGGCCCTCTCCCCTGTCTTCACCAAACACACCTCTGAAGGTGGCAGGACTGAGAGAAAGGCCTCTCCTGATGATCTTAACACTCAAGCAGGCTCATAAAAGGAGAAGTGGTCCTTGAGATGGCTTGTACCCAAGCCATTTAGGGCTTTAGAGTAGGTGAGGACCAGCGCTTTGAACTGTGCCCAGAAACAGACTGGTAGCCAGTGGAGCTGCTGTAACAGGGGTTATATGATCCCTGTCTCCAGCCCCAGTTAGCAATCTGGCTGCTGTGTTTTGGGCGTGCTGGAGTTTCTAAACACTTTCCAGAGACAGCCTCATCTAGAGCACATTACAGTAATCCAGCCGGGATGTAACTAAGGCATGTGTCACTGTGGCCAGATCAGACCTCTCCAGGAATGGGCACAGCTGGCATACTACTTTTAATTGTGCAAATGCACTCCTGGCCACTGCCAAAACCTGGGCATCCAGGCTCAGAGATGAATCCAGGAGCACCACCAAGCTGCACACCTGTGTTTTCAGAGGGAGTGTAACTCCATCCAGTACAGGCTGCATCCCTTTTCCTTCATCTGCCTTTTGTCTGACCAGGAGCACCTTTGTCTTGTTTCAGCTGATTTAACCTCATGTAGTCCATTACTGATACCAGACACTGATCTAGTGCTAGAACAGCTTCCTCAGATTTAGATGGAAGGGAGAGAGTTTGGTATCATCTGCATACTGGTGACACTGAACCCTTAAACTCTCGAAACAGTTTAATGTAGATGTTAAATGACATAGGAGACAAAAGAGAACACCAAGGGACCCCAGAGTATCAAACAGGAATCCCCCAGCACCACATTCTGAGTTCTCCCCTCCAGGAAAACAGTGACTCCAGCTCCCATCCCAGAGAGACAGGCCAGAATGATACCATGGTCAATGGTATTGAAAACCGCTGAGAAGTCCAACAGGGACACAATTCTTTGCTTCAGTCATTCATTAGAGCAGGGGTCCACAACCTTTTTCACCCCGCGGACTGGCTGGGGAAGGCGGGGCACCCCTGTGCACGTGCGCATGTGCCAACGAGCACGCACGCATATGCACAAATGGCGGCACGGTGCTTGTGCGGGCATGCTCGCTCGTGCGCATGCGCAAACGGCAGCACAGCGCTCACTGGAGTGCGTGCACATGCGCAAATCAGCTGTGCGGGGGTGAGTGCATGCGGGAGGGCCGGGAGGTCTGTCTCCGCGGCCCAGTCCGGCTCAGGCTGCAGACTGGGGGCTGGGGACCTCTGCATTAGAGTCAAATAGAAACACATAAAAATGTTCAGCTTCAGACAGGAGCTGTACAGCTTTCAAACAAACCCTTTGCTAAATGTGCCCCACAGAACCCAACATATGCTAGGGTATGTACATTGCTCAACTCTGCATGTACAGACACATCCTTGTCAAAGGGGCTGCACCAAAACTCAGCAGTATTCTTGGTTTCCTACATTAAAAATTGTGTGCAGAATGATGTCCTTCTAGTTTAATTCTTCTCACAGACATGACATAGTCTATCAGTGGGTCTTAAATCAAAGGGACAACATATCAGTTTAGCCAGTTCTCATCTGAATACTTTTTAATAGGCCTCAAGGTGTGAAGCATAATTTATTCTAGAAGCGCACACCAAGACATATGATCATCAAATGGAAGTTGGTAGATAACTACCCATCCTAAATGGCTATTATAAAAGAGTGAAATTTATTTGCCATCTACTCAGCAGCTTTTGATTCAGACAAATTAATTCCTAATTTTGATGCCAGAGAAGCTGCTTGAAAATATGTCATCCAGAAAGAATTTAAAACCATCAGTGGGATACCAACGTTTTATGAGGAAGCCATGGTAACTTACAGGCTCCACAATGAGTGAGCTGCAAATCACATTTTTCAAAGTGAGCATTTCCTATCAATCTGTACAAATTACATATTTGCACTTGAATCTGTCTCTGTTAGACTCCCTCAAGCATATAAATACAAGTACCAAGGATAGCATTTCATGTGTTGCACTTTAATTTTAAGAGACTTATATATTCTGCTTTTACATATACTTTTCTATGCTAACAGATTCTCTTAAAACTGGGCTTTTAAAAATCCATTACTTCTACATCACTTTAGGATCCCAGGAGATGCTACTACCTCAGTATCTATATTGAATCTTGGTAGAACATATGGGACCAAGGATGCTATCTGTGAAAAAAACATATCCTTTGCTTAACTAGTGTAGCTTTCCCGATAGCACATTTACTGTTACCCCATCAATAACTGTCCTTATGAAAACATGAGTATCCTTGACATAACCTTAAGAATGCTGATGTATACAGGCAGATCCTGCTTTTCAAAAAGGCAGCGAGGTACCTGAATTCTGGTCACAAAATAGAAGATTAGACCTAAATGGATTCTTCAAAAATCTTCACAACTGCTGCAGTATTGCATGACATTTATTTCATCAAGCAAAAAGAACACAACTTGATGAGGAATTTCTTAGTGCTTTGCAAATATCATCCCCACCACGGCTGGACTTTTCATTCACACAAAAAGCAGGGGAGAGAATTTGGCAACATCTACTGTATAGTAATGTACACTTACAAGGTGGTCTTTGCTTTCTCTTAAAAAGCTGTTTTAACTTTAAAGGAAAGAAGTGATCTGAGCAGGTAGGAAATGCGCTGAGAGGGCCCACAGTGTTCCTAAATATCTGTCACATAAGGATGCAAGATCATCTCCACAAGTACTGAAGAGTGATAACGACAATGACAACAACAACAGTAGAAGAGGCTGCGGCAGCCACCTCTGTGGGCCCATGGGATTTCCTTTCATTTCCCCTCACTTTCCATATGTCTCAATTATGCCTGGAAGATTACAGAAAGTCAATGGTAATTCCAGAAAACCAGTACAATGTGTTTTAAAACAAAGAAAGCTGCTGCGGGGCCTTCTGAGAGTTGTAATTCTTATGGAAGTGGTTTCTATAGAGGCTAATGGGCAGTAAGACCCTTGACATCCTCTGCATCCACAAGGCCCTGGCCCCACTGGTCACTCATGCTTTTGTTTTGAAAAAAATAGTAACAGGAAGCAAAGACAGGAGAAGTCAATGCCACATCAGAGATAAGCCCTTCTCTGGGGGGCAAAATCTAGGTGTCTTCAGATTTATGTTTGTGGACATAAACAAACATGAAAAGAGCACACCCTTACTAACCTTTAGGATTATATGTTGAACTGAGCAAGAGCTAAGGGACAACAATGCTGGTTATAGTTATTGGCCAACCCACATCTGGGTGAACCAAAGTTTAAACCCCCCAGACCACAACAGTGGCTTTGCAGAGACCTGCTCTTGAGTACTTCTGATGCTTGCTTGCTTGCTTGCCCATTTAATTTTTATGACACACAATCTAGTGGCCTTGCCACTACTCTGGGCAGTTTCCAGGAGTAAAGTGAACCTAAAGAAAACAGTCAAATCCCACCCAACCCACAAGTATAAAAAATATAAATATATAGTATAAGAAAAAAACAACGTACTTAAAAGCCCAAGGTGGAAGCAATGGACAAGATAAAGAATACAATATATAATGGTCAAAATAGAACCGACAGTTATGAGGGGAAGATACCCTGAAATGCCTCCCAGAAAGGAAAAGTTTTTATACGACTTCTGAGTATTAGGAGGGAAGGGGTCTGGCACACCTCCACAGGTAGAGCATTCCACAGAGAGGTGGCCACCACAGAAAAGGCCCGGCTCCTGGCTGTAGACTTCCTGGCCTCCCTTGGAGTGGCCACCCACAGCATCAATGTCTGGGAGGTAAAAAGGGCATTGGGGATTGATCTAAAGGAGAGGCGTTCCAATAGACAGCCATTTCCTATTTGCTTGAATCTAGCTGCACATAAAATACTCAGCAGGTGATGTGACTGAAAATTCTGCTAAATTTATGCTGATCCAAACCGAAAGAAACCAAAGATGTCACAATCATCATAATAAAGTTTTGAACTACAAAGCAATATAACACTTCATTCTCATCTGTGTGTTACCTGCTGTCAAGTCAAAACAGACTTAGAATGACCCTAATAGGGCTTTTGAGGAATGTGAGAGATTTAAGGAGTGGTTTTACCAGTTCCACACCCCCAGTGAGTTTCCATGGCTGAGTGGGGATTCAAACCCGTATCTCCTGAGTCCTAGTCTGTCACTTGATCCACACACCAATACCATTCCCCAAACAGAAGATGAAGAGTTGATTCCTTCAGCAATTGCAAAACTGTAATTTAAAACTTACAACAGACTGTAGGTTGCCTGCTCCACTTTTAAGCTGAAGAACACACTGTAGCACCAAAACATCTGCTCATTGTCTAAGGACCACAGGAGTATATTAACTTATCCCATCATTTAGAGATGCTAGTTGCACATGTTATGGGCCTTTCATAGGACATGAAGAGAACACTGAAGAATACAAAAGCAACATGATCCAGATCTAAATGTGCCACTCGTGACAGGGAAATGCTTGCTTATCACATCACTATTTCGGACTGCCAATATCAAACATGGCTGCTCAAAGAGAGACAAGTTTGCTCCCTATTAAAATGGTTTTAGAGAATGCCAGGTCAAAGCTAAAACAGAGAAAAGATTAGGAGGAGGGATTTGATTTCCTAAAGCATATGATGATACTATGAATATATGTCACCATTTAAGATACATTTGGGCAGGTGTGATTGAGCTTAGATATGTGATTGTGTGCAATCAACTGAATACAGCCTAGAAAGGATGGCAGTGTCAGATTATGAAACAGACAACCAGCCAGTCCTATCTACAGTTTGTTCACATATTAAACAGGCATTACAAACCATTCAAATTTCTTACTGGGAACAGAAAACAAGGCAGGAACTCAGTGGGATAACTCAGTTAAGTTAAGGCTGCTTTGTAATCTACTCTGACTATCACAATTCAACTTAGGATCAATAGACATTTGTTTGTTTGTTTGTTTGTTCAATTTCTATACCGCCCATGTTATTTTATCACGTTGGGTGCTTCACAACATGATAAAGCAACCAATAACACTTTAAATAAATTCACAACATAATAATGACACAAAAATAAAATTAAGCATATCAACCAACTTAAACTAAGAAAAGGCAACATGAAAACAATTAATAAAGACAAAGTGGCACTGACAGCACCTCTGCACTCTAATGATGTAATATGCGGGAAAGCGTGTCTAAACAGCCAAGTTTCCAAAGATGTCTTGAAAATTCCCAGCGAAGGGGCCAGGCGTATTTCAGGTGGGAGATTATTCCATAGTTAGGGAGCAACCACCAAGGAAGCCCGGTTTCTGGTTTTCTCTTTCTGGGCCTCCCTTGAGGTCAATGCCCTCAACCGCCCAGCCTGGGAAGATCGAGTAGGTCAGGCAGATCTCACTGGAAGTAGGCGTTCTGCCAGGTACCAAGGTCCCAAACCGTTTAGGGCCTTGTATGTCACCTAACACAATTAGCTCGTGTTCTACTTTCTGGTGCTTCTGCTTTTTAAACCTTCAAAATGACGTGCTTCTAGGCAGGAAGATCTCTACAATGATACAAAACTCTAATAACCTGTCAGTTCTGTTAATGCCCTTGGTACTCACCTGTTAGAACATGGGCTAGGTCCATAAAGAGGTTTCTTTTGGCTGATTAATACTGCCAGGATTATCTGCTGGTTAATGTGCTTTTTTTTTAAAGCAGATGTTCTAGCACCTAAAAGTGAACACTTGGAAGGATACTGTATCAGGAAGACTCTTCATTAAGTCAGTGGAAGCTTAACAGAATTTTATGTCTGCAAGGCCATCATACATTAATGACATATACGGGAAGGAGCATTTAAATTATTCAGAACACTAGGAATGCAGATCCAGCAGTTTTCAGATTTCTCAACTGCTTTACCTAAAAAATTCTCTCTCTCTCTCTCTCACACACACACACACACATATACAATTTTCTCTCCATCTGTCTCTCAAACATACATTAACCTGGACAAACAAAGCCAGGAAGACTAAATTCTTCAATCACTGGGTTGATGAAAGCCAGCAAAACTCCTTCCAGTTTCCAGCACATGTCATTCTAAAATCTCCTCTGTTCGCTCCCTTGGAGGAGTATCTGCTCTTTCATATGACCAGACAAGGCTTCAATTGTATATTTTAGCAAATGTCTTCCAGGATAATTTCAGCAATTATAAATAGATAAACAAGTGGCTTTCTCTAAAAAAGACCAAAGAGACCATAATCAGTCATAGAGGAAACAGAATCCATATGTCTGTGTTTACAGACTAACAACAACAGTGCCAGTACAGGGAGCTAGCTTATTCTATTTGTTGTTTTAGTTGACAGCTCTTGCTTGAGCACCCGTCACCATGGCAACTCTGTGCACAACTCACAATGCACCCAAACGAACTCAGAGCTAAATTAACTTACTGCATGTCACCAATGAGAAATGACTGTTCAGAGGTAATTTTCTGTACTAATATGTAATAGAGTTAACTCTCTAAATTGAATTAAATTAATTAAATGCCACTCCCAGTAAATCAGATTCTATTACATCAATGTTAAAATAAATTAAATGTTTTATTAAAACCACTAATAATATTATGCTATTACTTCATTCATTCAAAATTCTGTACAGTTGATTTTAGATACGTGCACGCTTTCCATTAAGCAGGAACAGAACAAACTTGGATGGCCTGCATTTGCTACAGGGCTGCGTGGCCATAATATTCCTAGAAGCAGAAGGTCAGTCTATAATAATATTACTATTTAACAATCGGATCATAAAGACATAAAGTTAATACTAACTTTAGAGAAATAGTTCTTTTCAAAAAAAACAAGAACAAGAACAAGTAACACCCTCTTCAGAAGAGAATTAAATCTAGGGCACACTACAGTTAGCTACAGGGAAATAAAATCCACTGCTCCAAAATGGGGGGGGGGGGGAGGGAGAGATCCCAATGCTATTTGCAAACTATTAGGTTTTGAGTTACATATTACTGCTACAGAAACATATTGGAGTCACACCAGAGAGGGCTCAAAATTCATCTGCTCCATACAGATAGCCATTAACAAGCAAACAAACCACAAACAGATGTTAGGAATTACAAGGAAGCACATGGAGTACTTAGTGCAGCTGTGGATGCCCCCTCTGAGAAAGAATACAAAATCTGGAGAGAAGAGCAAAGCAAGCAAACAAACAAAAAACTCCAAACAAATATAAAGGAGAGAACAGCTAACAGGATACAACATGAGCAATGAACAGGGAAAGCTAATAGGTCAGAACTACTCTACATGAACAATTATTTGTAAACAGCAGAGGGAGCACACACTATTCCCACACCTGCGCTGATCCTATTGATATTCTTGTTGCCCAAAAAGGGGGGAGATTCCAGGGTTCATTAATTCAACGTCTCAGGAAAACCCAACAATTCTGAATCTTCTGCATTTTCTCAGTGCAACACAAAAATGCACTGGATTTGTGGACTGCAAATGGAACGTTCAGCGATCCAGTTCTCCTCTCTTTCAGGGCACTCAATTGTGGCAACTCACATAACCAGTTCTCCTCCACATCTCAACCCACAGAGGCACTTAGGACTTGCTTTACATTATTTATTTATTTATTTATTATTTATTTATTCATTACATTTCCCCCCCCCCTCCAAAAAAAACCCCATACTCACTAAAATACCGTGTAGTGCTCAATTCTCACTGGGCTGTTTCAGGATTATCTATGTACTTCTACAAGCATCACCTTCTCCTTCCAACAGCACCATGCCCTCACTTTTGGTTTTTAGTAGCCTTGCTGAAATTGCTATTAAAGAAAATGATGCTGTTGAAATTTCAACCATTTCTGAAACATTTGTATACAGAGTTCCTTTCCAGAGATTAAAATATTCAAAATCAAGACGTAGTACTGTGATATCTAAAAGACTAAAAATTTATGTCTACAGTCAGGATCATGTTGAAACAAATCCCTCAATACAGGGAATGGCTGAAATTCAGTAGTAAGTCGTCACAATTAGAATAGGCCCATTGAAGCAATGGAACCTACAAAGGAACTGACTCACCATGAGCCTACTTGAGTAGTAACTTACGACTGGATCTCCAGTGAGTGGTTCAGCTTCTGACGTCCTCATGCACAAAGGCATTCAGAACCTCTCTATGTAAGGTACATTTCTGTAGCAGAGATTCCTGTTTGTACAGAAGCACTGGCTGAAATCCTGTTGGACCAGCTGCACCACACAGCGAGGATGACCTCATCAGCTATGCCCATGCTGTGGCCATTTCAGAGCAACATAAAGCTTCGTACAGCCACCCTCCACCCCAGGTTTTAGGGATCCCTAGGAATCTCCTTCATCCTGAGACAGCCTTCAGAAGCGGCAGAATGGAAGGGGAACAGTTTAAAGTTGGAAAATTATTGCTGTTGGGCCCAAGACCAGCAGTGATTATCTTCTTGCTTCAAAACATTCTCCTCTTATTCCATGGCTCTCAAAGGCAGTCCGAAGATGGAGGGGATTCCCCAAAACCAGGGAAGAGCCTAGGAAGTTTTTCATTGGCCTCAAACAACCACAGCAGATGATGTCATCCTCACTGCACGATGTAAAGTTGTGCAACAGGCTTTCAGCTGCTGTACAAACCAGTGGGGGATCCTGCACTGTTGTGTCCAGATAGCACTATACTCTGCCAGAGCTCATCAGATTCTGGCCATGCACCTTTGTGTACTAGACTCCATTAGATGCAATACATACTATAAATACTCACGAAGCTTGTTTCTTCTACAATTCTTTAAAACTATAGCATAAATATAGTTGTAAAAGTACGCTTTCTCATCTGATGTTTTGTACTCTGGTGTACAAGTTATACATTCAGCCTGCCTATCATGGAGGACATGCCTATATATGTATACATGTACTTACTTTTACAATACAGTGTTGCCTCCACTTACGACCATAATCCGTTCCAGAAGATGGTCGTAAGTCGAAGCACCATTTCCCATAGGAATGCATTGAAGCCCCATTAATCCGTTCCAGCCAAAGAAAAAAATCACACACACACACAAAATCACTGCAAGACTCATTGGAAACGCGATTAATCCCTTCCAGCCAAAGGGGGGGGGGGGGAGAAAAGCAATCAAGCGTGCAAGACCCATTGGAAATGCACAGAAAACAAACAGAGCAGATTGGAAATGCACAGAGAACAGAGGGACAAGGTCGGAAATGCACAGAAAACAAAGGAAAAAGCAAGGGAAGCATGCAGGACCCATTGCAAATGCACAGAAAACAAACGGAGCAGATTGGAAATGCACAGAGAACAGAGGGACAAGGTCGGAAATGCAAAGAAAACAAAGGAAAAAGCAAGGGAAGCATTCAGGACCCATCAGAAATGGGGGGAAAACCCCCAAAAAGCAACCAAACCCCCCAAGACCCATTGGAAATGGGGGAAAAAAACCCAAAAAACAAACAAACCCCCAAGACCCATCACAGCACAGAAACATAACCCCCCAGCCTAAAACCATGCTGCAAAAACACACAGAACAGTATTTAAAAAGCAGAAAACAGCACCTTACCTTACCTAACAGGCAGTCCCAAGCCTCCCTGCAAACACACACACACTCACTGAGAAGCAGAAGCCAGGCAGTCCCTCCTCGATCACACTCACTCTAACCGTCAGGGCGAAAGAGCTACAAAGAAGCAGCCTCGTCGCCACCTACAGTAAGCAATTTGAATTTCCCGCCTTTTTTCCCTGCCTTTTTCTGCTCGTAAGTGGAAGCTCTGGTCGCAAGCAGAAGCAAAATTTTGCAGCCGGAGCTGGTCGTAACTCAAATTGGTCGTAAGTAGGGACGTTCGTAAGTGGAGGCACCACTGTATGTGGTTCTTTTCTTGTAATTGTATTTCTGTATTGTGATGGGAAATGCATTTGTTTATATACCTACATGCACCTTTCACCACTGACAATGTATATTTTGTATGTATACCTGGAATACAAAATAGTGAATAGGAAGAAGCCTTAAGGAATTAGTACATATCCTTTAAAATGCACCTGTTACCATTCATTTCTACACAAAGTTCTCCTGATATTCTCATTTCCTTGGTTAGGGAAAACGTCTGTGCCCATGGTCCTTAGGATTACAGCTAATACATGCCTCATACCTGTATATGAAATATATATAGCTGAAAAATTGTAGTATACCTAAAATGTACTCCTCCTGTACATTACCAGGTAGTAATCTCTGTTCTTCAAATATTGGATTTTTGTATGTAGACAGTAATCCACTGAGTAGAAAAATCCCTGGTTAAATTAAGCTCCCAGTATTGCCAAAATAAAATGAATTTTCCAGAAATCATTGTGATTTCTAGAATTTCAACTGTTTGGGCACATCACAGCTGGTATGGCTTAATAAAGTGCACTAAGCAAAGCACATTAAAGCAGAAAAAGTCTTTTACTGCACAGTGAAGTACACACTATGGGCAGATAAATAACAATAAAGCAGTAGGAAGCATGATCACAACTACCTCAACCATTGTTCAGTACTTGGGCTAAATTTATATTCTAGCCAGCACAGTGCTATTCCAAGAGATTGATTTTCCTGAATGACCTTTTGGCCTGACACAAAACCAGCAAGACCTCTCTGCAAATCACTGGAGCTCAATGCTGCTTGTCCTTAGAAAAATGAAAAAGGCAGGCACAGTATTCTGCTTAATTCAATTCATCAAACAAAACAGCAGAAAGGTGGGGAAAGGCAAGGATGTAGTCTCTGCTTGGATCATGCAGGATTTGCAAGAGCCGACTTATTGAATCTACTATTCCTATTCCACCATGAGGGGATCTGAACTAAAGCTTTTAAGCTTTAAGTGTAACCAGAAGGGAGAGGGAAAAGTGATTCCCACATTTTTCAGCTCTGTGGTTCTTTCGAATGTTAAACATCATGCAAAATGCTGAATAAATCTGGAACGGTGCACAGCCTCTTACCTCTGGTGAAGCAGCATGAAGGTGAGAAAATTCGTTAGAGAAAGAGATATACAACAGGAGTTGCAAGAAGGCAGACTGGGATCTACTGCTCTGGGTAATCGGCAGCAGACCAGTAAGGATTTCTGACCCTCAAGCGGTTTAACACTAAGAAGTAAATGACTTCCTACCCACATACCAAAGTCCGTTACTGAAATGAAGAAAGCTTGAGACCACCAGCAATGGATTTTTGTGTTGAAGAACTGCAAGCTTAGCTGAGTCCTAGTTCTCAAAAGAAATCTTTCTGCTCAGCAGCTAATTAAAGGGTCCCTTTTCTTTAGTGTGGAGTGTGTGTCTTCTAAACTGACTGTACACCTTTTGGCTACAATTGAGGGATCTCATAGTTCCCAGAAGACTGAATTCTATCCTCTCCCAGAATATTTTATTTTGTTTTATTTATACCCTTCTTCCAATGCAGGGACCTAGGGTAGCTTACAAAATAGTTTAAAAAGCAACAAAAACATAGCTAAAACACAATAAACTGTAAAATTAAAACTCATATATACACATGATCATATTAAAACCACTGAACTGCAACATTTTAAAACAATTCAAAAGCACACTAGTAAGAAGGTGAAAGTATAATATACAGCATCCACCACTAAAAGTCCTTTCCTAGCCCGTTGGTTCAGTAACCAAAGGTGTGCCTGAAAAAGTAGGTATCTGTCAGCCAACGGACAGACACTAGGGAGAGGGTAAATCTAGCTCTCTTTCACAGGGAGTTCCAGAGCCTAGGAGCAGCCACTAAAAAGGCCTCACCAGATGTGCCCGTAAGGCTGGGAGGAACAAGAAAAAGCTGTTCCCTGAAGCTCTTAATATCTGGGGAGATGCTGTCCTTCAGATATACAGAGCAACAGTATAAATGGTTATCTTAAAAAAAACACTAATGGCTTTATTGGAGAACCTGCATTTTCTGTATTATGGTGTCTATAGCACCATCCATGCATATGGCATTTTACAGAATAACAAACAGAAGAGTGTAAGTCAAACCAGTGCTCAAAGAAGCTTACAATCTAAATTATGCATATATACTATAGCCCTACTTAGACTGCACTGATATTTTGGGCTGCTTGGTTGTAGCTTCTACAAACACTGTCTTGAAGGATATGTGAAGAGATCATAGGCAGCCATATGTTCTAAACATTTCTGTATTAATAAGAATGGAAGCTCCAACTCCTACTAGAGAGTTTTTTGTTAAGGAAGCCATCATTTGTTGAAGCTTTGAAAGACACTGAATAAAGGTGTTAATGATGAGAAAATGATGATAAACAGGGAAATTCCAAGACAGAATGCAGAGTTCCTTACAAACTGTATACAAAAGAAAAAAAACTCCTAAATCATTCAACAGGCAATGCAAGAATTTACTTTATAAAACTGCATGGATAAAACTGAAGAGACTTGGCAAAGGAGCCAGACCTATTAAGAACTCTTCTAACCCTTTTCCAAGTTTGAAACATTGGATTTGCAACATAGAATTTCTGCTCATCCAGGATAAGAGGGGGAAGCTTTGTTATTAGAGGGTGGGGAATGGGGTCTAGAAAGAATAAAAATTCTTCCATTTCTAATCTGCTAAGCAGATAAGGCATTAACCAGTGGGAAAACTGCCATCTCACTCAACAGTCTACTGTGCCATGGTTGTATAGTACAGAATTTTTTAAAAAGGTGATGACGAAACAGACATAGATAAAAAGTACCCTACGTAAGGGATGAAAGAGAAGGGGAATGTGAAAGGACTAAAATGTTAACTGAAAGCAAACATTAAACAGATGATGTTTTCCATAACACTGTTGATGATCGAAACAAGCTGGCAGTATGGAGCTCACTCCATCCCCTGAGGCATGTAGAAAATGGACAGTATACCTAACTTTAAAGGAAGGGAAAGAAACACTAATTCTAGGCTTAGTAATTCTTTCCAACCACTGTACTACACAGGTGTAGGAAAAGGAGAGACTGCCAGAAACATACAAGCTGCCTGTGGTCTGAGCGGAGTGGGTAGGTGAGAAATCACCACCACCACTTCACTTCGGGAGGAAATCCAATGCCCTACTGAGGCCATGAGCTGACCATGTATAAACATGTCTACATTTCTGTCCCATAGCTGTAATTTCTGTGAACTGTAATTTCAAGTCACTTTAAAAGCAAGTCTTAAAAATGAACTGAATCACAGTAGTTCCCACTGGCTGCATTCCAGTGGCAAGGCAGGGCCAAAGACAAAAGGATGGGATAGGAATACTGGCATATTTTCGTTTTAAACTCCTCCTGGCAATAGCCAAGCTTCAGAAGAAGTATTTCCACCTTTTAGAATATGAAATACTCTGTACACAATTTGGGAAAGTACCATATGATGGTATCACAGGGAAGAGGGTATGGCCATCTGGAAAAGTCTAGAGAGCTGCTTTAACTTGCAGGGCTTGAAATTTCCCATCCTGCTACATAAAAGGAGTACCACAATATCTACCGCTTATTATTCAATGAAATACACAAGCTGCAATACTGTACCTACCTACCTGAAAGTCAGACCCATTAAGCTCAATGGAGCTTCCTTCCAAGTAAGTATAAACAGGATGATAATCTGCATCCTGATTTTGTAGTTACACTGGCCATGGAAGCTACAGGCTCACACAGAGCTCCCCTTGCCTAAAAAAGCTGTAGCCACCACTGAAATTAGTATTGACTTATTTTAAAATTGCTGGTCTGTCAGGTCACAATTGAAAGTGCTACTCAAACATAAGCAGCAAAGCAATGTTTTAAAAATAAATAAATAAATAAACATTTAACATTAGAACAATTAACAATACTTAAAACATGAGACAGAAAAGCCTCAGGAAAAACAGCCTGCAAAATTTTCAGAAAATACCCTGTGCAGCTAAAGTGAGTCCCAACAGTCACAGCCAGATGTTGAAAGCCTGGACCACATTACTTCATGATAAGGATGCTCATGTTTTCCTTTAACGCTGCCTGCCTCTGATATCCCTCCTTTCCCTCCTGGAATATACAGCCAGCAGCATGTGCAATAGCTCCTGAGAGCCCTGGTTCAACCAACATATGGCAACAAAGTTCTATTGAAACCTTTGTGTGGAATATTTTTCCCTTTGGGTTTTTCCCATGTCACAAGGTGACATTTTGTGTGTTTACTGTGCTAAAATAATTAAGGGGGTGTAGAAATTGCAACCATAAATGTGTCCACTGTGCTCTAAAATGAGGTCTGAACAGCAGTTTACTAAAAATCACTGCAAATCAATCAGCTCTCCAGCCAAGTCTGAAACCAAGGTCAAAGTATTGTCTTGCAAAAGAATCTCTTTCATAGCTGACAGCTAAACGTGTAAACAAATGATAATAGAGCAAGTTGGTACCTGACCAACTTAAGTCCACCAGCACTTTATGCCCATAGCATTTTGCCTGCCTGGTAAAACGCTACCCAAGCAACTTACTATTCCTGCAAGAGGCCCATTTGGTCAAAATAATAACTATTATCTGCTATAGAGGCAGCCTGCCAACCTCATAAGTTAGGAGAGTTTATTTTGCCACCCCAGTAAAAGCAATAAAGATTTCCATTGAAAAATTCTGACCATTTATCATTAACTTTTACACCAGCAAAATTCAGTTGTTTACAGTTGAAGGGAAATGTAAACTGAGAAAAAGATAGAGGGAGGCAAAGATACAGGCAACACAACATGCCACACACACCGGACCAATAACACAGACACTGGGCACAAGACATCAAAGAGCAGCAGGCATGTAGCAGCACAGCAGCAGGCTTCATTTTCAGAAGCCAGCAACACAAACATTGTAGATTTCCCTCAACGGAACCAGACTGGCACATGGCTGGCTTCGCTGGATGAGAATATCATTTAATAATGTTCTCTGCATGTTCTTAAAATATGTTTAAAGGCTAAGAAATGCATTTTACTTTGTATATTCTTACTTCTAAGGACTTTGATATTTTAAGAGATGTATTCTCTGCTTTTTCATTGTGCTTTTTCAGGCTACAAACTCCTGCATTTTTAGAATGCAAATAAAACATTCTTTTTAGTATTTCAAGTATTTTGGATTGAAACCTGACTTAAGCATCTGCCTGCAACTTAAGTTTAGTTTTCATATATTTTTAACCATTAGTGCCTAGTTTTTCCATAGTTGTCAAGACTATTCCCAACAACTCTGAAGTATTTTTTGTGCATATGGAACATAGAAATAATGTAGACAACTAAAGCTTGTAGAAATAGGCAAGCTGATGTTGCCTGTAATTATTGCAACAATGAAATAACTTTTACCTTGATAGCCAATTGAATTTTGATATGATCGGCAATGGTTATGTGATTTCATACTGGAAAGAACCCTTTCTGGGATAAATGCAAGCTGTGACCAACATTTGTCTTCTGATGTTTCCCTAGAGATCTATGAAGTTCTCTAGGGCTCTTAGGGAGATTTTCAGACCTGACACCCATTAAAACTTCAGCATGGCTCAGTACTCAAATTAATATGCACAGACTCCTCCTACTTGATAATGGTGCCATTTGGATTAGAGCGGGACGTGGTGGCACTGCGGGTTAAACCGCAGAAGCCTCTGTGCTGCAAGGTCAGAAGACCAGCAGTCGTAAGATCGAATCTACGTGATGGAGTGAGCTCCCGTCGCTTGTTCCAGCTCCTGCCAACCTAGCCGTTCGAAAGCATGTAAATGCGAGTAGATAAATAGGTACCACCTCGGTGGGAAGGTAGCAGCGTTCCGTGTCTAGTCGCGCTGGCCACGTGACCACGGAACCTTTACCTTTACCTGGGTTAGAAAGCCATTGGTGGAGGGTGTTAGCTTATTAGAGAGAAGAAACAAAAACTGTAATATAGCATGTTCACGTTGAGGGTCTCCACAAACTCCATTCCTCTGTCAGGATACTTCATTCATTCCCTGTAACAGACACATAGCTTTCTGTGGCCACTCAGCCTGCTCAGCTTCTACTTTGCTGCTGGAGGGCAGGGCTGCCCATTTAAATTTTGGGCTTTTGTTTTTCACTTCTGCAGTTTTTCATGATGCACGCCAATACATTCTCCTTATTTCTCAGTGACTTCGTTTTGGCCACAGTCCTATTGTCGCTCAACAGCACAGCTGGCTGTTTAGAGGAAGTGCAGATGTCTTGTAAAATGATTTAAAGCAAAACAGCAAGTACCACAACTCTACTATATAAATAATGCTTACATTCTGAACACTGTATTCAGTTCTACCCATCCCACCTCAGAGAGAATATTTCAGAACGAGAAATGTGATCAGAGGAGTCTGGGAAGAAAAGCAGAAGAGTGAACAGACAAAGTACTTTCTCTGAAAGTAGTGGGGTTTGAGGCCACTCAGCAAAATTCATCAGCAATGGTTTCAGATGAAGTAACAGGATGCACTGAGTCAAACAACAATTCACTGTCACTAAACAGAGTGATGGCTGGGAGCTTAGATGACTTCAAACAAAAGGTTATAGAAATTCAAGGAGGCTAGAGCTATCAAAAGTTTTTGGATGTCGTCACTAAAAATGGAATCTTCATATGAGAGCTAGTATACTTGGGATTACCAGATATTAGGGACAAACATCCAAGAAAGCCATCATCATCATGCCTTCTTTGCAAGCTTTCTGACATCATTTGTCTGGCCACTGATGAAGATGGAATATTGAATTTTACAGACGATTAATCTCATTCACAAGATAATTGTTATGTTCTTGTATCTGTGCAGAAACAATCTTTTTCTTGAAGAAGCCTGAACTTCTGCACAGGGACCAGGACATCAGAAAACAAAGAAAAATTTTTTTAAAGCACCTTCTCTTGCAAGATGGTACATGTATTCATTCTGTACAGTTTGTGCATTCTATGCATGAATGAAAACATTTAACCATATGAGGGCCCTGTGTAATACTCATCTGGCACCACACCACATACACCCACATACAGGAAAACTGTTTTTCTGTTTAAGTAATCTCTCCTTCCTGAGACGGCAAGAAAAAATGTAGCTAAGTATGCAACTGCTGATTTATTTCACACCCACCTATAACTAACAGGATATGCAGCTCAGCTTTCTTTCAAAACAGTTACATTTTGTTTTGTTTTGTTCAAAAATGGAGGAAAAAAACTGCATGAGGGACCCAGTTGGAAAAAGTAACATATATTTAAGAAGCAGCAAGAACCAAAGACACAGAGTTGTTTGAGGTTGGTAAACTAGAAGATGAGCTCTCTTGTTCGTTTTAACTTCTTACCAAAAGTCTTTTCAGTCAAATATAATTAGGAAAAGGGAAGCAGAGCTAGAAAACTGAAAGCTGAGGAATCCATCATGTTGTACTTCCATTCTGGACTCAAATCAAACTTTATGTAATCATAAAGCAGATAGATTTTTCAGCTAGAATCCATAGATTATTTTGACCTCCATAACATTCATTCTAATTAGAGATAAAGAAAAAGAACCATTTCTTTAAGGGGAATTTATGGTTATCTGAAACTACAGAAGCAAAGGAGATGGATTTAAAGTATGCTTATGATGCTGAGAATTAAATCTCTG
This sequence comes from Intellagama lesueurii, assembly GCA_037013535.1. Taxonomy (NCBI): domain Eukaryota; kingdom Metazoa; phylum Chordata; class Lepidosauria; order Squamata; family Agamidae; genus Intellagama; species Intellagama lesueurii. Next base: position 184,852,429 of record JBAJHW010000002.1, read on the forward strand.
TCTGTGAGCTTAGTTAACATGAATGCCACAATTGTCCAAAGATTAGTTATCCCACTTAAGAATGTGTATAATGTGCAGGTTCCACAAAACATTTTCCTGAGACAAATAAAACTATATTCTACAAGGAAACAACTATGTTCAAGCAATGTAAGAATTAAGCACATTATAAAAAATAAAATATTCATTTACCTTTGGTTTTTTGTTCAGCAGCCTGAAAAATAAAAACAAAAAGATAGCAATTAGCAAGATTTTTTTTTAGCCAGAACAATTATTAAAAGAAACTTGAAGCCCTAGTAATCAAGCATGTCATGTAAAAAATACAGCCACCTGGCCAATAGTTTGAAAAGTTTTGAGCAGCTACTATCATTTTGCAGGTAGAGTGAAAATAGTGTGGTGGTCCATAGCATACCATACGTAGCAAAATATTGGCGGTAGATGGAAAGGGAAAGAGATGTGATGTAAACCAAAGGCTTGTTCCCATGATACTAAACTACAGCTTAACATTAATCCTGGTCCCATCTGAGAACATGAAACCACAATGATATAAAACTGAGAATGTTCAAGCAGTTCATCTTTTTCAGATGTGGACAGATACCAGTGACATTGCCCAAGAGGACTATGAGAGCAGGTACAAGACAACAGGAACTGTATGAGTCCACACAATATGTGAATCAGGCTTATTACTTCTACACTTCTTCTCATCTTTTAACTAATTCATCTTCGATAAAGTATTTAAGTTTGCAACAGTTCCTTTCAAACAAAAAGCATCTATTTCCAAATCTGAAATAGGCAACTTGTAGCCATCAGCTTTAGAAAAGCAGTAAGAAGCAACCTACGGAGACAAATGGCCTAACACAAAATGGTAAACTCATGCTTCTATACAAAAGGATGACCATATTTGAACAGTAATGACAAATAACTAGGGATAGCTGAAATCAGGGGTGTGAAACATGCTTCTTCAGCTTTGCTGGACTATGATTCCAACACTGGTTGGCTAGGACTGTTCCCCACGGTTGCTTTACAATAACATGAGACTTCAACACTCAAGGACACCTTCATGTTTCTAAAGACTGGACTACTGCAATGCGCTATACGTGGGGCAGCCTTTGAAGACGGTCTGGTGACTACAACTGGCACAGAACCGGGCTGCGCGGCTAGTAAGTGGTGCCGCCGCACGGGCTCATATCACGCCGGTTCTGAAAAATTTATACTGGCTGCCGGTTGCTGCTCGGGCCCAATTCAAAGTGCTTACTTTGACATATAAAGCCCTAAACGGCTTAGGACCTGGTTACCTAAAGGACCGCCTTCTTCCATACGAGCCTGCCCGTCCTCTAAGATCAGGCCAGGAGGCCCTTCTGAAGATGCCACCCCTGAAAGAGGTGAGGGGGATGGCATGCCGAAACAGGGCCTTCTCGGCTGTTGCCCCCCAACTTTGGAATGCCCTCCCTATAGAGATCCGCCTGGCTCCAACACTTTTGGCTTTTCAGCGCCAGGCAAAGACCTTTCTGTTTAGCCAGCATTTTAATTAAATAGTATTCTTTAGCTGGCCATATGAGCAGCAGGATTTATTAATATTAATGTTTTAATGACTGTTTTTAATATAGGGTATTATAATATTGCCTACTTTTAATGGTTTTAATGTTTTTAAAGTTTTAATATTGTTGTTGTAATATTGAGACCACTGGTAATGGCGCGGCTAAAAAAAATCTTATAAATAAATAAATAAATAAATAAAGTATAATGCAAACTGTGGCTAATCTCGACACTCTAACACTGTGTTCCCCAACATTTTCTGAACCGCGGACCGGCTGGGGGGGGTCCGTGCGCAGGGGGGATGGGCGCGCTCGTGGATGAGCAGGATGTGCTTGCGGATGGACGGGGTGTGCTCACGCGCATGCGCAGAAGGGAGGGGCGTGCTTGTGGAGGGGCGGGGTGCATTCGTGCGCATGCACGGAGGGATGGGCCTTGCTCACGGGTGGGCGGGGCACCCATGCATGCAGGTGGCGGGCCATGTGTGCAGGTGAGGTGCATGGGGGAGTGCATGCGGGGGGGGGGAGGAGATCTGTCTCCGTGGCCTGGTCCTGCCATGGCCACAGACCGGCACCGGGTCGCAGACCAGGGTTTGGGGACCCCTGCTCTAACATATACATGTGTATGTCTAACTACATGTATTTGCAACTATCTGAGGCATACATAATGTTACAATTTTATACGAATACATTTAAACAAAGTGTAACCTGGGACACAATACCATCCCGGATTACACTGAAGCCCAACATTTTTATTTATTTTATTTTTTTTATTTAACTTATATGCCGCCCACACTACCCAAAGGTCTCTGGGCGGCTTACAACAATTAAAATACAATAAAAGATAAAACAATTAAAATACAATTAAAATATATACTCTAAAAATTGCCATCAGGACCCACAGTTGATATTATTTCAATTAAAGGCCTTCTGGAACAGGAAGGTTTTGACCTGGCGCCGAAATGTCATCAGCATCGGCGCCAGACGAATCTCAATTGGGATGGTGTTCCATAGTCTGGGGGCAGCTGCCAAAAAGGCCCTTTGTCAACAAGCCATCCCTCTTACCTCCTTGAGGGACGGCTCTTTCAAAAGGGCCCCCTGGCTAGATCTTAACTGCTGGGTAGGTTCATACGGAAGGAGGCGGTCCTTCAGGTATCCAGGTCCTTCAGGTATTTTATTCACACAGTAGCCAGCAAGATAGGAATATGAGTTCAACAAAACCTTCTTGCTCAGATTCCTCAGCAACTGCTATTACACAAGTACACAATCCAAGATATTAGAAGTAACATATAGTCACTGTGACTAGAGGTCATTGATAACTTTCATTTCCATGAATCTGCCCAATCCCTTTTCAAAGCCATCACCACAATATGTCACAGCAGCAAATTCTATACTTAAATCATGCACTGTGTGAAGAAGTACTTCTTTTTCACTGCCCTACATTCCCCAGCTTTAAGCTTCAATAGATAAGCCCAGGTTTTACCATTGTGCATGAAGGAAGAAAACTTCTGTCAATTTTTTTCCACAGCATTATTAATTTTATATATCTTCCCCATTTTATTTGCCCACCCCTAAATCCTCACTATTTTACCAAGCATAGTCTACCTATAGTGTTGTTACTCCTTAAAAGGCAGCTGATCCATTCATTTTGGCTGCCCTTTTCTGCATCTTTTTCAACTCCACAATTATCCTTTTTCTGGTGCAACAACCAGTATATAGTATTCCAAGTGTGGCTGCACCCCAGATTTGTTCAAGATTAGCATATATTTGGGGACTGTGGTACATTTCACCATTAAATTGCAGTTTCCAGGAACTTTCCTTCTAGAAGGCTGTTCATTTAAGCTCTTGATACTCTCTATGTAAAACAGAAAGGATAATTCTTGTCTTCCATACAAGTAGGGGCAAAAACACACCATAGCATGTATGAAAGAATCTACCCAGCTCTACTTTGCTAGATTTTAGAGCAAATTGCAGATGATTCCTTGAGAAATGAGTGTACAAAATACTCTGATAAGACTGCTGTGCACATATCTTATAACAGACAAATTCTTTAAAATGACAGAACATATATGTATACAAATTGAAGTACAGGTACAAAATAAATACTGCTACATTTTGAAATCTGAAAACCACCCATAACTTCAGTATATTTATAGAGAACTCTTAGCACTAATTTTACAAACCATTAAACAATTACAGAAATCTAGCAATAATAATAGCTTCTGATGTAAATTAATTACCTTGAATAATGCAATATACTGATCAAAATAGATGTTAAGGACTACCTACAACTAACTTAAAGCAACACACTTGCAAACCATCTGCATTCTGCTGAAGCCAATGGACCTGAAGCTATATTAAATGTAACTAAGCTCCTGAAAGTTGTTTGTAAATGACAGCCACAGAAGGAATGTTACAGACTTTACCAAATTTTGCTATGCTTCAAACGAAAAATAGTAGATATTTCAGTGGTGAAATAGTAGGTTTTAAAATGGCCAGGAACCAAAAAGCTACTTCAGCTACATCAAAGTGTTTGGACATACTCATTACAGATTTTAGTATCCAGGTTTTGAAAAGTTTGCTGGACCCTCTCATTGTCTTATCTTCATGTTGGCAGTAACGTTAATTTCACTTGTGCAGGATTCTGTGGGTGCCTCATTTTATCATTTTCTGCTGATGTTCTAAACTGCCATGTTGTTTTTGTCATATTCTGTTATGCTTTTAAGCTGTATTTAGTATTTATCATACCGACGTCTAATAGATTTATGCTTTCTTCAGCAAAAATGTTGGCATACGCAGAAACTACTATCATGGCAAGCTCCTTCTGAAAATGGGGGGGGGGTACTTTTGGGCTTCAAAGGTCACTTACATTCATGGAACTATCTATACACAGTGTTGTGGTTTTTTTTATTATTATTATTTTATTTTTTAAATTTTTTATTTATTTTTTGCATCCTAACTACCAATAGGATAATTTTACAAAACTGGAGAACTCTGTGCAAGGCTCAGGGGTTCAGGAATTTGTTCTCTAAATTTATGATTTTGAAGTTTTCAGGCCCTTCTCGAATTCTCCAAATACTGCCTTCATCTCGGAGTACTCTAGATCAGGGATCCCCAACCCCCGGTCCTTGGCCCGGTGCCAGTCTGTGGCCATGGCAGGACCGGGTCGCAGAGACAGATCTCCTGCCCCCCCACATGTACTCCCCCCACCTACCCCACCCGCACACATGGCCTGCCATCCGCACACACGGGTGCCCCGCCCCTTCACGCATGCACGTGAGCTCACCCTGCCCACCCGCAAGCGCACCCTGCCCCTTCGCACATGTGCGTTCCACCCGTTCACGCATGAGAACGAGTGCGCTCCACCCTCCCGCGAGCGCAGGGGAATGCCCCGTCCCCCTGCGAACAGACTCCACCCCCCCAACTGGTCCACAACTCAGAAAAGGTTGGGGACCACTGCTCTAGATGATAATCTTTAGCTGCAATTCACAATACACCTTAAACGAGGTTACAGTAAAAACAATTTTTTAAGGCCAAGAAATATATAAGGCAAACAATATGCCTGTCATAAGAAATATGAACAAAGTTATGTTTAGTAACTTTTGCAAAACATTAGTGACATTCTATGTGACTGTTTATAACACCAAAGAAATATAATCCCCACAAGTTACACTGGTGAAATGGATCATTTCAAAATTTTAGTTGTATCACTCCTGTGAGATGTTTGACAAACCTTTTTCTGAGCACCTTCCTTCTTTTTCTTTTCTTCCTGCTTTTTCTTTTTCTTTTCTTCCATCAAATGTTCCTCTTCTTGTGTTTGTTCTTTCTCCCTGTTTAAAAGAGGAGAGTAGAAACTATTTTAGAGAAGGTGGTTGCACAATAAGCTGTAAAGCAGCCTGAATAATATACAAAACTGCTAGTACTTAAAGGTAACTTACATTACAACAAATGTTTAAAAAACCAACAATCCATAAATCTGTACTGCTGCAGTCAGCACTACTGGGGTTAATTAATGATTCCAATATACTCAAAACACCTAACTTGTACAAATTGCTTTTCTTACATGTTATGTAGATCTTCATTTGCTCTCAATACCCTGTACCTGTAGCTTATCAATTTATGACTTGGAAAAACAAAGCTCAAACACACTTACAGATTCAAGCCTTCCCAAAATCAGATTTTCAACTTATCATACATAATCTCAAGCAAAATTCTCCGAAAACCCATAATACAGATAACAAAAATCACAACTAGTCATTATGGTTCCAATAAACAGTTGGTGTCCACATTGGTTGGACTGAAAAATTTCCTTCTGAAAAGTAACTGGCATACTTTTGCTTAAGTTTTATTTTACATTTTAAAAACAGTTGAACGTTGGTTCTTATCTGACATTTGAATTCACATGGTACTGTTTTTTGTTTGTTTCAGGGTAAATAAATTAGCATTACAGATGAAAAACATCAAGTGACCACTTAATTATGAGTGGCATACAACAGTGGATGAGTTGTGTTCAGTAAAGAAACGGGTTCTCACCCCAAAGACTCCACCAATCTTTTTCCAAGTGGGAAATCCTTCAGAGCAGATTTCAGAGTAGGGGGACATGGGGGTTTCAGGAGAAAAAGGAACAGGCGGCTGAAAGGCTGGATATACCCCTTTATTTTGAGAAAATAATTCAGAAATGATACACATAGGCAACCTAATCAACAGTTTGCAACCCATTTAATTTAAATCCAAGCATTTTGTCTTAACCGGTCTGTGTAACAAACTCACTGTGTTAAGTATGCTAAGAACTCAGATGTCCTACAGTATACCACCATTCTGTTTTTCAATAGACATAGTTACAGCTCATTTCCCAACTGGTAACAACAGCAATCTCCCTCATGGGCACTTTGCTATAGTTTGTAAATTGACAAATTTGAGAAAGCAGGCAGGAAGTCTGTCACTCTTCTGTCAGATTCACCCAGTGTCAGATACCTAGAGTACAAAATCCTGACCTGTTGTGATAGCAGTTAAATTTTTTGACCTTACACCCCAGCTCTGTGCAAGCAAAATCAATGAACTGTGAATGATGTCCTTGTGCAGCCGGCAGCAATGCACTCTGCTAGAAATTTCTTAAAGCACAAATTTGTTGAAGACTCAATTAAACATTCACAATGAAGTATAACCTCAGTGTGGAGCTTTTTAAAGGGCACATTTGGACAACAGATAGAGAACACAGAACAATGTCAATTTCATACTGAACTTTGGAATGACATATACTAGCTGATTGTGGCCAAGTTTTATATGAACTGTAGGAAAGAAATCTTGGTGAGGAGTTATGTAGTTGCGAATTTTGAGAAGTCCCTTTTTCTTAATCTGTGTCTTGTCAGGAAACATCAACTGCTTCTATTTACAAGGAGACAAAGAGAAGTGCAAAATGTAGTTTTCTTTACTGCCTTTAATAATTACAGTTAAAGGCCTTGAGAACTTCAGCTTCCTGTGAAGCTGGCATTTTTTCCCTTTTTACTGAGGAAATATTTCATATTATGGTGTACCGATACCACAGAAGTGGTAGAGTGTATTAATGGATGACACAGAAGAAGAGAGTGAAGTACTGGGGCAGCCCGCAGTGTAGGTCCCTATGAGAAGAGTGCAGATTCCTATGTGAACTCGAGCTTGTCGGTTATATGATTATTAAAAATGTGAATTTGATACAGGGGTTGCGGCAAGCTTGAGGACAAGGACAGGTTCTTGGTCAGGTGAGAACTGAAATCTGAAGACAGATAATTTTTTATAAAGGAAAGGTTCAAAAGGTCTTTTGAGACATGTTGCCAACTCAAGATCTGAATGAAGAACTTTGTCTCTCAAACTGTGAATATAACTTTACTCTTTCCTCCCAAAACATATGTTTCCAAAACTGGACAAAATCCTGTTGCTTAGTATAGTAAATTACAATAGAATAGCCACGTTGAATCAATAGGGATTTGGTGAGTCAACTCCTTCATAAGTTCCATTGATTCAAATGGGTCTACTCCACTTGTGATTTTCTTTACCACAGTAAGTCACAATTAGAGCAGGCACATTTGAATCAATGGAACTTCTGAAGGAGCTGACTCACTAAATCCCTATTGATTCAATAGACCTGCTGTACTATTATTTATTTATTTATTTATTTAACTTATATTCCGCCCACACTACCCAAAGGTCTCTGGGCGGCTTACAACAGTTAAAATACAATAAAAAGACAAAACAATTAAAATGCAATTAAAATATATACTCTAAAAATTGCCATCAGGACCCACAGTTGATATTATTTCAGTTAAAAGCCTTCTGGAACAGGAAGGTTTTGACCTGGCGCCGAAATGTCATCAGCGTCGGCGCCAGACGAATCTCAGTCGGGAGGGCATTCCATAGTCTGGGGGCAGCTGCTGAAAAGGCCCTTTGTCTACAAGCCATCCCTCTTACCTCCTTGAGGGACGGCTCTTTCAAAAGGGCCCCCTGGCTAGATCTTAACTGCCGGGTAGGTTCATATGGAAGGAGGCGGTACTTCAGGTATCCAGGGCCCAAGCCGTTTAGGGCTTTATATGTCAAAACAAGCACTTTGAATTGGGCCCGGGCAGCAACTGGTAGCCAATGTAATTTAAACAGAATCGGCTTGATGTGTTCCCTAGCGGCCCCACCACTCACCAGCCGCGCAGCTCGATTCTGGACCAGTTGCAGTCGCCGGACCGTCACTAAGCAACAAGATTTTGACCAATAAATCAATAAGTTATAAAGTAGACATAAGCAACAAATTAAGACAGGCTTTCCAAATCAACATTTTTAACTTTCACATGGTCTGAAAATATTTTATGTTATAAATAAATAAAGGGGAGTGGTTACCTGGTGGTGATGGGAAATAAGATGCAGGAAGATAACATAAGCTGCCTAATGCCTGCTGCAGCATAGAATGGGAATTGTCCATAAGGGCATCAACAAAACAGATAGAAGGCAAACATCACTTTTGACATGAGGGAGGTTAGGGTGACAAAGAGAATATGACAGAAGTGTTGAACAGTGAAGGGAGATTCTGCTAATAGCTACAGAAAGCTAGCGAGATTTGTATATACAAATTAAAACCTAGATTTTAATGAACTGTAGACATCCTAGCGAGTGTCAACATGGGGGCAACATCACCATCACCACCTTGATTTCCCTCCACATTAGTGGCACAACACAAATGTCTTATGTAACTCAACTTTGAGCCTCTCAACAAATAGCTTTTCTAGTGAGAGTACTCAGGTGGCTGGCTCGAGGTTGACTCAGCCTTTTATCCTTCCAAGATTGCTAAAATAAGTACCCAGATCGATTGGGGGGGGATGTGTAGGAGTTAAATTGTAAACCACCCAGTATTGTGGGCAAATATATAAGCAGCATACTTTGCTTTCACTCCCCACACTTGTACAGACAGATAGGGAAAAATATATCTACTTTGTGGAAATGCCCTCACCAATCTGTACTTCTTTATGAACTGGTTCACATGCGCTAGTCAGGTGTGACTAGTGAAAACCATGAAGTCTGAATAACCTTTAAAAAAAAAACTGCCAAATTTTGACAGACCTAAAAGTGCAATTGTCAGGCTTCAGGTGATCCCAAAGTGATCTTGGGCAATATTTTTTGAAGATGTTTACACTTGTAACACATCATAATGTAAACATGCAAAGTTACCTCATAAACATTTACACAACAACAAGCTTAAATGTACTTTGCTAATGTCCAGCAACTATAAACCAAGGACAAACCTAGGATAGCCACCACGCTGCTTTTGAATTTAAGGTTTCATTGGCTGTTCACATCATTTTGTGCACAACAACAAATGCAACCACCAACCTCTTAATTAGCAACCATTCACTACTGAAATCTAAGCCAAGGGACTAAAACTAACATTAGTGTAATAATCCAACTGGATTCTGATCAGCGTGATAATATGCGCTTTCTTCAAGAAGTGCCCAGCACAAACACAATTTCTGGTCCACATCAATTTTGTTATTACCACTGCACACCAGCTGTGAACAAGGAAGCCCTACTTATGACTATTGAGGAATAAACCCTATTCTGAAATAAGTTCAATAGGGCTTACTCCCAGGTAAATGGATATAGAATTGTAGTCAAAGTTATCCACAGTTGAGGTCCATTCCACTGTAAATGTCTAGTACAGATAAATTCTTCAAAGTGTGACTATATCACCTCTGAAAAGAGAAATGTGACATTGCCCAAAATACTAAAAGTAAACTAGTAAAATTGGAATTGATCCAATAAGAGGTAATTCAGACATTCCTTTTGCATTTTGGACCTTTCAGCTGTTGAGCTAGAGCTCCATGCAGCTGTGATACTGATTAAATGTTATTCCCATGCATGTTTAGGAGATCACATATGAATGCAAGGTACCCTTGCAAACACTATACCCTGGCTGCAATGGCATGGACACTGCTACTTTCCTGCCATTAAGAAGACTACATTTAGATCTTAACAGTAACATATACCCTAATGATAAACATCTTCAGTTACAAGGATGTCAGATCAGTAATAAGCAACATTACTGAAAATATTTTGACATTCATTGTTCTGTCATTTTAGCTTGTTTCATTGTCAGAACTGAGCCTCTTCTCTGGCCACTGAGGGATCAACTGAAGGACAGAAGAAACGGTGCTAAAGCAGGCACATCAGAGTTTAGTAAATGGCACTATTAAGATACAGAAGCTCAGTAATACACTTTGGACCTTGCTGAAAGAAAGGTGCATCACAGATCCCGTCAGGACACATCATCTTAGGACCTCTCTACCAGTAGGAATAACCAGTGCACTAACTGTAGGACATCATGCACTGTGAGGCACATATCTCCTTATTGTCAATCAGCTTAAATTTCCAGGGGAGATACACTGTGCAGTAGTATTTTGAGATGTGATAGGAATCCCATAGTACCTCTGGCAATGAACCAGTAAACATGTTATGAAAAGTTCAACATTCCAGAGGCCAAGTCATGCAACAAGAGGTGTCAAGCACCTGCTAAATACACAAGCTGCCTTAAGAACTCCAAAAAGCAGCTCCTTTTTTTGAAGTGGAGTGCACTACCTAATCAACTGTGTCATTATTATATATATATTGTTTTTATTCTTCAATTCAGATTAAGGAAACACCTCCTTATTTACTTTAAGAGAGGGGATGTCAACCCCTGGGCTTCAGCCAATTATCATGGACTTAGAGTAAATCAATGCTACAGCAGGACAATTTGAATCAATGGAAGTTACAGAGGAGTTGACACACTATATCTCCACTGATTCAATGAGTCTCCTCTATCTGATTTACTATACTAAGCAATTATGGAACTAACAAATTACTAATTTTTTTTTCTGTAAAGATTTGAGTATTTAAGACTTCAGCTAAATCAGGATAAACAACTCTCTTTCCCCTCCCATCAGCAATTCCTTTTTTGCTTCCATTACAATCTCCCTCAGCCTCTCATTTTTTCTCTCTCTCTCTCATTCTCTGAGAAGGCACAGTTATACTATTGAAATAATTTGGGTAATGGATCAAGGTTTTTTAAGTCGGTTTTAAAGTCACATGGTAGTCATGTGGTTTCTGGGTCGGTGTGTACATTCTCCTGAGACTTTTAATCCAAATTTAAGCTATTGTACATGGGCTTCTAAAATCATTACATTAGAGGCTTTGTCCTGCACCCACCCGCCTTCATGCTGCCATGTGTGCTCAACTGTGTGGGGTTTGTCAAGTAATGGATGCCAGGATCATGAGTTTGGGGCTGCAGGGAAACCTTGCAAATCGATCTGTTATAATTTATTTTCTACTGCGGAATCCCATTGTAAAACAGTTACACTATTGAAATAAATTGGATGATTGATCGGGGTTTTGAAGTTGGTTTAAAGTCACATGGTTTTTGAGTCAGTGTGCACATCCTCTTGGGACAACATCTACCCTATTTTTAAGCTGTGTTGTATATCAGCCGGAGGGGGGGGGGCTACATGGGCTTTTAAAATAATTGCATTTGAGACTTTGTCCTGTGCCTGCCCACCCTTCTGCTGACATATGTGGGGTTTGTCAAGAAATGGATGCCAGGATCACAGGTTGAAGGGAAACCTTGCAGTCTGATCTGTTATATTTTTTTCCCATCTGTAATACTAAAATTGTGCTAACCCAGTTCGAAATAAAAATTAAAAAGAAATATTATAAATAACAACGTCAGTGGCAGCAGCAAGTGGTTGTGAGAGGCAACCAGCACAACAGTGGGCAGGCACCACAAACATTGCTTTTGAGGCTTTGTCCTGCGCCCACCTGCCCTCTCGCTAGCTGCCTCTCACTGCTGCTGCTGGCAGTGTTACAGTGGTGCCTCGACTTACGAACGTCCCTACTTACGACCATTTCGAGTTACGACCAGCTCCGGCTACAAAATTTTGCTTCTACTTGTGACCGGAGCTGGTCCACTTACGAACAGAAAAAGGCAGGGGGAAAAGGCGGGAAATTCAAATTGCTAACTGCAGGTGGCGATGAGGCTGCTTCTTTGTAGCTCTTTCGCCCCAGCAGTTAGAGAGTGTGCGTTGTCGGAGGAGGCTTGGGACTGCCTCCTTCTGCTTCTGAGTGAGCGTGTGTGTGTGTTTGTAGGGAGGCTTCGGGCTGCCTGGTAAGGTAAGGTGCTGTTTTCTGCTTTTTAAAAACTGTTCTGGGTGTTTTTGCAGCGTGGTTTTGAGCTGGGGGAGTTATGTTTCTGTGCTGTGATGGGTCTTGGGGGTTTGTTTGTTTTTGGGTTTTTTCCCCCCATTTCCGATGGGTCTTGGGGGGTTTGTTTTTTGGTTCCCCCCCCCATTTCTGATGGGTCTTGGGGGGTTTGGTTGCTTTTTGGGGTTTTTCCCCACATTTCCGATGGGTCTTGGGGGGTTAGTTTGTTTTTTGGCTTCCCCCCCTTTTCCGATGGGTCTTGAGGGGTTTGGTTGCTTTTTGGTTTTTTCCCCCCAATTTCCGATGGGTCCTGCATGCTTCCCTTGCTTTTTCCTTTGTTTTCTTTGCATTTCCGACCTGCCCCCTTTGTTCTCTGTGCATTTCCGATCTGCTCCGTTTGTTTTCTGTGCATTTCCAATGGGTCTTGCACGCTTGATTGCTTTTCTCCCCCCCCCCCCCCCCCCGCCTTTGGCCGGAAGGGATTAATCACGTTTCCAATGAGTCTTGCAGTGATTTTTTTTGTGTGATTTTTTTCTTCGGCTGGAACGGATTAATGGGGTTTCAATGCATTCCTATGGGAAATGGTGCTTCGACTTACAACCATTTCGAGTTACGTCCATCTTCTGGAACGGATTATGGTCGTAAGTCGAGGCACCACTGTATTTTTAATGTTTTATTTATTTATTTATATATTTCACACTGGGACAGCCCAAGCAGTTTAGGACTTTATAGGTTAGAACCAGTACTTTGAATTCAGCCTGGAAATGGATCAGCAGCCAGTGGAGCTGCTATAACAGAAAGGTTATGTGATCCCTGGAACGAACCCAAGGCAACAATATGGCTGCTGTGTTTTGAACTCACTGAAGTTTCCTGACACTTTCCATAGACAGTCCCACATAGAGCACAGTACAGTAATCCAGCCGGGATGTAACTAAGCCACATGTCACCGTGGCCAGATCAGACCTCTCCAGGAATGGGCACAGCTGGCACACTAGTTTTAATTGTGCAAAGGGTGTAAGTTGGAGACCAGTTGACACCACATTGATTGACTGAAGGTATTCCCAAACACTGCTGAAACCTGGGCATCTAGGCTTAGAGAAGAATCCAGGAGCACCCCCAAACTGTGCACCTGTATTTTCAGAGGGCATGTAACTCCATCTAGCACAAAATGCACTCAAATTACTCTCAACCCACAACATACATTCATGGCAGTAGTGGGAAGGTTTCCTCCCCTCTATTCTCCTTATGTGTGGCCAAGAAAGGAGAATATGGAAAATATATTGGTTTCCCCCATACAAATGTACTTACATAACTAGGAGTGACTTGAGGAAACTGAAGATCTGTGCTATTCTTCCAACCGCAAAGCTCCCGTGTCATAGATGTCTCACATCAACACAGTCCCCATATATAGAAATAAGTGCCCTTCACTTAACAGAGCAAAAAGTAAAAGCTCACAGTCGAGTCATTATCAATGGTGGCTACACACCTGTTTATAATGCCTAGTTTCTGGAGTGGGGAAGGAGCTTTTGTCCCCTCTCAGCAGGGTTCTGAAGCATAGCCATGTAACTCAAGAGAAATACCAGAACAACCCAGGCAAACCTCACTTGTGCTGTTTCTATTTTGGGTTCTGTCTCTGGGTCAAGCTAAACTGTAAAAGAATACAGGCAAAGAGAGGCCAAAATCCTGTAGCTTAAGCGATGTTTGCAAAAGGTGATGGAATCACTGGCAGGGGTATATTTTCAGTAATTAAAGCAGTGGTTCCCAACCTTGGATCCCCAGGTGTTCTTGGATCCCCAGAACACTTAAGACTACAACTTCCAGAAATCCTGGCCAGCACAGCTAGTGGTGAAGGCTTCTGTGAGTTTTGGTTCAAGAACATCTGGGGACCCAAGGTTGGGAACCCCTGAATTAAAGACTTCATCCTTCTGTCCATGGTTCACATAGCTTCCATGCAACGCATTACTCACAAGTCAGACAAGTTGTAAGGTGGAAGGAGGAAGTCTTTAATGACTGAAAATGTCCTCCTGATGGCAATGTCCTTACCTCCTGCAGGCATAACATAGGCAACAGTATTTTTGCCACTCAGCATAAATGTATTACTCAGTCCTCCATATCAATGACAGGATCATATTATTCAGCAACACTTGGTTCTAAAGCCTGAGACTAATTTGCCTATCTCTGGCTTTATTCATTCATTGCTGCATTTGTGCTCAGAGTGCACAAATTCTCAGGTCTGACAGTTAACAGTTCTGAGATTTCTTAAAGTTCTTCAACATCCTGAATGATTCTCATCCACCATCACTTTGCATTCTTCATGATGCTCCTACATTATTCTGATCTTCTTCATCTTCATTTCTATCTGCACTGCTAAGCATTTTATAACAGTCCTTCTTCTTAAACCTCTCACTTGGTATCTCCAATTCTATACAAGGCAATGAAAACAATGAACACAAGATTCTCTTTTTATATTATGTATACTTCCAAAGCCTTACTGAATGTAGGCATATATCTGAAAATTTGCCATTTTCTTTTCTAAATAACAGTGAATGAAATTTGAATTCAAGACTTCCAGACTGTAGGATCGAATAAACACCCACCATGAAAAATATCAGAATTTATTATTCCACCTTTCCATCAAAGTACCAAGAGAGCTTAAAAAAACAAAAAACAAATGCAAACAAGAAAAGTACAAAAACAACCCATAAAAGCCACTAAGACAGCAGATAAAAGCAAATAATCCAATTACAAATCAGCAGTGGATAAAAGAATTAATTCCAGTTTACAAAGGATGGAATACAAACAAATGAGATGAAATTAAAAGGTGATGTGAATAGAACAAACATTATCTGGCAAGTAAAAAACTGCACCAAGTGCAACAAAGTCATGTCTTGAGAAAGCACTTAGGTTGGAGTTTAACCTGGAGAACAGAAGTTTGAAGGATTGATATGATAACCATCTTCAAATATTGGAAAGGCGATCAAGTAGAGCTAGAACAAGCTCGATAGTAGGACTTGATTCAAATGGTAAGAAGAGAGATTCCAACTAAATTTTGGCTGAAATCCAGTAGTAAATCACAATTAGAGCAGACCCATTGAATCAGCGGAAATTTGGTGAATCAATGAGCCTTCTCTAGTTGTAACATACTACTAGATGTCTGCCATTAGGAATAACTTCTTTACTGAGCTGTACAACCTGGAAGAGATACCTTTTAAGATTCTGGCCTTTAATTTTTGGAGCCTTTTAAATACAAGTTGGATGCCCATCTGTCTGGCCACGTTCACTGTGAATTCCTGCATTAGATAATCCTAGGGTCCCTTCCAGCTCTACAATTCTGCAATTCTACAATCTCCACAACTTGGGCACCACCACTAGGAAGAACATTCTCACCGGCATCTAACTTCACAAGAGGATGTCCCAGAAACATCTTAATTGACAGAAAGTCAGGTAAAATTACAGTGGTGCCTCGACTTACAAACTTAATCCATTCCAGAAGATGGTCGTAACTCGAATTGGTCGTAAGTCGAAGCACCATTTCCCATAGGAATGCATTGAAACCCCACTAATCCATTCCGGCCGGAAAAAAACAAAAAACAAAACAAAACCCTGCAAGCCCCATCGGAAAGCGCTGGGGCCGAAAAAGAAAATCACAAAAAAAAAAAAAAACCATCACAGCACAGAAACATAACCCCCCCCCCCCCCAGCCCAAACCCACGCTGCAAAACCCTGTATGTACTCACTCAGAAGCAGAAAGCAGCACCAGGCAGTCCGAAGCCTCTCTGCAAACGTACACACTCTAACCGTTGGGGCGAAAGAGCTACAAAGAAGCAGCCTCTTCACCGACCAACGGTTAGCAATTTAAATTCCCCGCCTTTTTCCCCACCTTTTTTCTGATCGTAACTCAAAGCTCCGGTCACAAGTCGAAGCAACATTTTGTGGCCGGAGCTGGTTGTAACTCGTATTGGACGTAAGTCGGGACGGTCGTAAGTCGAGGCACCACTGTACCATAAATTGTTACTGTCAACTAACTGAAAGATCATTATTTCATTATGTTGAAAATTAAAATTACCTGAACAGGAATACTCTTAGATCTGGCTAAAACACTTCAATTCTGATCCACTACAGTGGTTTGTCCACAGATACATGTGTTTATTTAAAAACACCACTTAACATTTCAAAGTCTATCTGGATAGAGTATTCTTTAATTAGAATTTCTCATTGCTAATCAGAGTGTCACAAACATTTTTCTAAATTAATGTGTCAATTACAAGAGGCACAAGTGCCTCCCACAGCAAAACCCATTCTATTATGTTTATTTAAAAAATCTGACAATAATATTTACTCAAAAGAAAGTTTTATGGAGTTCAGCTGGACTTACTGACTTGGACATGCATAAAGAAGTGCATCAACAAGCTTATAATAGTACAAATTAAGTCAAAAAGGGATACTTTTCATTTTTAATAGACCTCAGTTCTTCTATCTGATTTACATAATGACACTTCTGAATACATGTACTTAAATATCCTTAAAACAACAACTGAATCTCCATGTAGTTGGTCTAACAGTAGCTTCCGCTAGCACATCCCATACGAGCTACTGATAAAAAGCAAGTACAATATTGAAGGATCTTCAGTGTTATTTTCGGACCTTACGACTACAAAGAAACAATTAATAACCTACTTTGGATTACACATCCTCTCTTGTTTGGATATTTAAGAGGAAATAAACCAAATACAAGTTGAAAAATGAGAGAGAGTGAAAATCAAGAAAATCGATACATTTTCAGCATGACAGCATTGTATCAAGTTGGCTCTGAAAACACTGATCAAAAGCTTTATTATCTAAGCAAATTTAGAATGGCCTTTGAGTTTCACGAATCTCCTGGCAAGCTCCAAAATACACAGGGATCTCCTTTGCACAGAAGGGCTTCCTCATTTATTTCAACAGCAAGGACAAGTACAGAATTGCCTCCCCTACTGAAATTAATAGACAGATCAGATTGTATGTGCACTCAGGATGTACATACATCATATCACCAGCAGAAGCCTGAATCAGGGACGAGAGAAGCACCAGTATCTATTTTGCTTTAAAAATATATCCTTAGAATCATAATTAAATATCACCACCCTGATTATTAGACATCAGATCCCAGAGAGAATTGTGAAGTACTAAACTGAGCCATCGTATCAGCAGAAGTTGTAAAAAATATAAACCAATAATGGTTTAGCTACAAATGGCCTAACACATACTCCTAGTCTTTACTTGTTCCTCATTTTCACTTGTGTCTTCAGTAGCAAAATAAAATCATGATCTTCTCTCAGCCAGCTCTCCCTGCTTCTTCTATTTTTATAGCTGTTGTAGTCATATAACAGGGGAATATATGCAGAGAGACAAAGAACTGCCATCCCTCCAGAAAAGGAATACCGTTTCCCTGAAAATAAGACCTAACCTGAAAATAAGCCCTAGTATGATTTTTCAGGATGCTCGTAATATAAGCCCTACCCCAAAAATAAGCCCTAGTTAAGTGAAACCCTGCCCTCCACCATTGTGCAGCAACCAGAAGAAGATGCCATGACTGTATTTGAATAAATGTAGATTGTTGTACATGAAAAAAATAAAATATCCCCTGAAAATAAGCCCTAATGCGTTTTTTGGAGCAAAAATTTATACAAGACCCTGTCTTATTTTCAGGGAAACACGGTACTATAATAGATAAAAACATACCTCCTATCCCAGAGGTCACTATTTACATTATCCTCCCTTCTCTCTTTTCAGCATTGCCACCTCTGCCTCTTTAAATTTTGTTCTGCCATCCCCCTCTTCAGCTATATACTATCCTCTTCCTTATCCTTACCTGCCCATTAGAAACACAAAATTTATTTATTTAAAATATTTTCCCCTGCCTTTCTCCTTAAAAAGGACCCAAGACAGCTTACATCATTGAAAGACAAAATTTAAAGCTGAAAATTGTAACTATACACATACTAAAAAGTGTATACCAGAAAACCGTAAACAAAAGCAACACCAACAACACATTCAAAGCAGTAAGGCACAACAATTTTTAAAAAAAGCTCACTCAGGCAGGCTGTCACCAAGGGAAAGCTTGCTTGAAGAGAAAGGTCTTGTATCAAGCTGAAGTGGGATGTATCACTTCTTTGCATGGCCAAGTGAAAACTGGATTTAATGTTTTTATAACACATATATCCAAATATCTTGCAAACTCCGAAGAAACAAAACAAAACAAGACAAAAACATGTGGCACCTTAAAGACTATTATATTCTAATGTGAGCTTTCGTGGACATGTTCACTTCGTCAGATACATGAAAACATGTTTCCATATATCTGACAAAGTGGACATGTCCATGAAGCGCACGTTAAAATATAATAGTCTTTAAAGTGCCATATGCTTTTGTCTTTTGTTTTGTTTTGTTTCTCTGGATTTTGCCTGATATGCTTGCACAGACTAACAAGCCTACCTCTTCCAAAACATCCAAATATCTTGTCATGCTCAATAAGGGACAGTCACTTCGAGCTTTAAGAAACACAACTACAGTCTAAAGCAACTGCAGCTAAATTTAAGCAGGTTTGCACATAGAATCCTCTTTCTTGTTTTTGTGTTCCTTCAAAAGATTGAAGCAGTAGAACAGCTTGTTTTTCCCTCTCTTTTCTTTGAAATGGCTGAACCACTACCCTGAAACTTTCCAAAACAAGTCCAGCCTGAGGCAAGAAAGCTGGCACAAAACTGCTTCTCAGTCTGAATGGTTTAACTTTGTTAAATGAAATTGAAAAGAGAGGTTTATGGGAGAAAGAAATGTAATTCAACCCAAAGCAGTTAACTCTTGCCTATAATGAGGGACTTTCAATGCATACGGAATAAGGTAACTCTCAGTTAGGCCAACCTCCCATCTTTACACAACCTTGTTACATTTATGGACACTGAAGCATGTTCAAAAGGATGCTAAAGGCCGGCTATGTGTATATTGCTAGATTGAAAGAGTACAGCACAGATATAGTACAGGGTACACAGATATAGTACAGGGTACACAATGCAGCATCCTGAGAAGCAAAACTTTCTTTAAAAACATGGGTCTATAGTAGCTTCTTTAGAGCAGAAAAAATGACTAAAAAGGTGTTGGCAATGTCTGCTGAATTCAGAGTAGCCAAAGGTAAAGGTAAAGGTTCCCCTTGACAATTTGTCCAGTCATGTTCGACTCTAGGTGGCGGTGCTCATCCCCGTTTCCAAGCCATAGAGCCAGCGTTTGTCCAAAGACAATCTTCCGTGGTCACATGGCCAGTGCAACTTAGACACGGAACGCTGTTACCTTCCCACCGAGGTGGTCCCTATTTATCTACTCGCATTTGCATGCTTTCGAACCGCTAGGTTGGCGGGAGCTGGGACAAGCGACGGGCGCTCACTCCGTCGCGTGGATTCGATCTTACAGCTGCAGATCTATAGACCTTACAGCACAGAGGCTTCTGCGGTTTAACCCGCAGCGCCACCACGTCAGAGTAGCCAAAGAAGTGGCTAAATACTACTGCTAGTGATGGGAGGCAGGCAGCAATATTCTTACTTTTTTAATGACTGAGGGGAGACCTAAATAAATTATTTTAAGAGACAAAAATTATGAAATTATGAAGAAGTTAGGTAGACTTGCTTTAATATGCATAATATTTGTTTGTTTGTTTAATATGCCATCTTTCTCCCCATAGGGGACCCAAGGTAGTTCATAACAATTAAAACCATACAATAATAATAAGTTTGAAATGCCATACAAAACTATGTATTAGTAAACAAACACTGGTCAAGATTAAAAATAGTTTTGAAAACATTTTTAAAAACATTTAAAAATATCTAAATTTCAAAAAATAGACACTTACTGCTTAAAAGCCTGCCTGAAGAGGAAGATCTTTGTCTGACAACAGAAGGAAAAGAGCCAAACTGACTTCTGGGGGCAGTGCATTCCAAAGCCTGGGAGCAACCACTGAGAAGGCCCTCTCTTATGTTTTCACCAACTGAGCTTGGGAAGGTGGTGGAACTGAGAGAAGGGCCTCCTCAGAAGATCTTAAAAGCTGTATAGGACTTTATAGGAAACAACCAGCACTCTGAATTGAGGGCGGAAACAGACTGGCAACCAGTGAACGTGTTATAATAAGGAAGGTATATGCTCCCTGTAACCAGTGCCAGTCAGCATCTACCTGCACTTTTCAAAGTGCAGCCCCACATAGAGAGTGTTGCAGTAATCCAGATGAGATGTAACTAAGGAATGTGTCACTGTGGCCAGACATCTCCAGGATTGGGTGCAGCTAGTGCACCAGCTTTAACTGTGGCATTCCTGGCCACCATTGAGATCTGTGTATCCAAGATCAGGGTTGAATCCAGGAGAACACACACGCTGTGAACCTGAATTTTCAGGTGGAGTGTAACCCCATCCAATACAGGATGGATCTCTATCCCCTGATTAGCTTTCTGACTGACCAGGATCATTCTGTCTTGTCTACATTAAGTTTCAAGGAGACATTCACCACTCCTCTAACCCAGCGATCCCCAACCTTTTTGGGGCCACGGACCGGCTGGGGGGAGTGATCTCCATGCGCGGGGGAGCACCCCCGTGTGAGCATGGTGGGCGTGTCACACTCACGCGGGGGGGCGTGTCACACTCGCGGGGAGCGTGTCGCGCGACACAACCCCCCGTGCAAATGTGACACCCCCCATGGGGGCGCGACATGCCCACCGTGCATGTGGGGGGGGGGCGGAGATCCGTATCTGCGGCCCAGTTCCGGCAAGCCCACGGACCAGCACCGGGCCGTGGCCCGGGGGTTGACAACCCCTGCTCTAACCCACTTAGCTAGCCACCCTTTTATAAGCCACCAAGGGCAATGGTCCAGTACACATGTGATTGCTTTTACCTCTCCAAAGATCCTGTCCTAAAACCTGTAATTATACGGGTCCTAGAACTCAGCTTTCATTGGCAACTAATAGGATTAGCTGGGTAGAAATCTTCACATCTACAAAATAATTATAATAGTAATGTGACTGTGATCATTAGCATGTAATAGACACAGTCCTAGCTGAATGGTGAATATACATATGTTCCGATATGTTCATTTCCTCCAAATAAAGATAGAGCCTGTTACCTAGACTGTATTATTATACAGAGTGATCCAAAATGAAAAGACATGCTGAATGAGGCACCCAATTGCACTAAAAAGGGAAGATCTAGAATGACTGGGGAACAAATGTGCCTTCCGAACCTTTGGACTCAGCACAGCTTCCCCTCTGTTCCCTGCATGCAAACAAACCTTCCACTCATGCAAATAAGAGTTTTTTCCAAATTCCAAGCAATGAGGCTACAGGGGGTGTGACATCTGAGGGGTTAACATTTGCTTCTCCACAGCCTGCCATCCCTGAACCAAATTTCCCTATTGCCACCATTAAACTTAGAAGACTCTTTTTAAGCAACATTCTGTGATGGGGTGAGGTAGGGAATTTTTGGTGGGAAAAGATGGAAAAAGATAAGGAAGGCAAAAAACACTGGGGAAATATGAGAAAAACAGAAGGGAAGGGAAAGGAAGCAAGGAGTAGCAGGAAAAAAAGGTATTTCATTTGTCATTTTTGGCTTTAAAATTACCTACTGCTGACTCTAGTCTTCCTCACCAACCTCATAGTTGGCATCCAAGACATCTTCCACAAGGGATTGAGATCATCAACCTAAACATGTCTTTCCACCTGATTCTGGGATGTTCCATCCCACTTTGTCTTCAAGGAAAGATTTCCCATTTTTATTATCCATTAATACTGAAAACTATGCCTTTCTATAAGAGGCAGAGGGATACAATTCTAAGTACGTTACTCTCCCTATATATCTTAATTTCTGTTTTTCTTTACATCCTTCTTTATTCTCTGAAACAAGACAAGGTTCCCAAGGTTTGAGGGTGGGTAGGGGATTCCTGTTAATTTCTATTTTTCTGTGTATAAGCCAGTACTTTTGTCTACAATCTTTAGACTAAAAATTGAGGGTCATCTTATACACAGAAGTAAGCCTAGGAGAGAACTGCTTGATTGCAAAACTGCCCATACCTTGCCTCTGCAAACAGGCTTCCTTCAATCATGAGGCTTAGCTGTCTCCAATCACGAGGCTTAGCTTCCTACAGTCAGGAGACTTAGCTTCCTCCAATCACGAACCTTATGTAACTGACGTCAGCTGATGCTGAACAAAGCAACTGAAACACACCTCCTTGGAGGTGGAGCATGTAGGCAGTGCTCAGATGCAACAGGAACTGGTAATGCCTGAGCGTTCTGAGCCCAGAGGCTGAATAAAGCAATATGCTCAAAGCTAAGTGTGATGCCTAACATGATAGTACTGGTATGTAAATGTTATCTAATTACTAAATAAAAATGTGTCCTGTTTTATGTTTAAAATATTGATTTCTTAATTTTGGGTTAGAAAAGGTCTTATACATGGGGTATCTTATACACGGAAAAATACGGTAATATGAAGAATTAAGGTTTTACTTTCAAAATTTTGTTTTCACTTGTGATCATGAAAGTTGCTCAAGGATTATTACAGATATGTATCACAGCAACAGGATGAGATTTTTCACCTTCATTCTGGTAAGGCTTTTAGTAATTTAAACACCCTTTTCTAATGTAGACACACTTCAATAATTTTTTTTTTGCTTATTAACTTAATGGGTATCCATTTTTCATTAAGTTCCCTACCTCTGATATTGAACACTAAAACCCTCTCCCTTTTCATCTATAAGGCAAGTGTAGTTAACCCGAGTCCTCTCAGGAGTAAACTCCCTTCACTCCCGATAGGACACAACTTTCCCATAATCCCTGGTGTGAGACAATCCCAAATAGCCATGCCTGCTATACTCCGTATAATTACAGGAGTGACTGAATCTGGAGGGCCACAGTTTCCTATCTCTGCAATAAAGAAAACAGACTGAGACTGCAAATGAAATTAGCCGGGGCACTAAGTAGGCCTGTGTGAAAAGTTACTTCCACTTCCACCACACTCCCAGCAAGGAAAGCTCTTTCTCTCTTTGTTGGGAGGGATAAACTCTGCAAACAAACCGTTTCATAACCAAACTGGTCTCAGGTCTCTGCTGGAGACATTTTTAAGAGCAACAGACTCCTTCACACAGCAAAGACAGCTGACATTTGCTGGAAACAAGATGGCTGGGAACTACTGCCTTGAAGCTTAGGAATGTTTGGGCAAAGAATTTTGGAACCTTTGTTCCTCCAACTCATTCCAGAGCTGCAGATATGCAGTCAGTCTTCAACAAACTGTCAGCTTCTTCTGTAGTTTCCACAGACTCTTTAAGAGTTTTCTAATTCTGTACTTGTTAGATGAATAGTGGATAGAGAGGAGCTGGTTCAGCAATTCATGCCAGTTTGACAGACAGCCAAACAAGTGTCCCACAATTCAGCACCCCACCCTCTCCCAGTAGGTGCCCAATCAGCTCCGGGAGGATGCGGGGCAGGGAAGCTGGAATGTTGCTTCTGAATAGGCCCCCACCAGAAGAGACGGGGAGTCAAACCGAGGAATACCTGTTTGGCCATCTGCCGAACTGGGTGCCCATCTCTACTGGTGAATATGGAATTCAGCACCCCAGGCAGACAGAAAGAATTCTAAACCCATACCCTTAGTGAACTAATAAAAAAAACACAATGGTCAAAATCCTCTTGCATAAAGTTACACCTGTTCAAGCTAATGCCATCCATCAGCCACAGACCTTTATCACCCATTTAAAGCTTCCTATTCTACGCCCCCAGGTTCCAAGGCTCCCTCAAGATCCCTTTTGTCCCAGGGAAACCTTTGGGAGCCTTGGGATGGGGGGGGGGGGCAGCTGGCCATTATTTTCAAGCATTAAAGGCTTCTCCCACTCCACACCAAGGCTTCCAAAGGGTTCCCCAGAGCAAGAGAGATCCCAAGGGAACCTCAGAACCTGGGAGCGGAGGTGGAATAGGAAACTTTCAATAAGAGAAAAAAGCCATATCTGATTACATCATCAGCTTGTACTGATGTAACTTTACACAAGAGGATCTTGGCCTATGAAATGCCTACAGTTCTGGTGTTCTTAACAGGATGAAAATATCCAATACGAAAAAAGCGAAACAAACCTCATGCACAGCTTCTACGTCCCAATATAAGCCTATTTTACATTTTGTGGTGGTTGAACTTAGTAAAATAAACTATTAAGTGTCCAGCAGTTTTGTAGAATAGTTTTTCTCTAATACTATCTATGCCAATTCTACATATAGCTTTAGTTCACGTACTACTGAAAGTCACCACATGAATTTCAAGAAGTAGGGATACTTGTGTTCACCTTCAAGGAGAAACCAGCCTGCGTAGCCTTGAGTAAACTGTACAGTCCCAGAGCACCCCCAGAAGAAACTGGGAAACCACTTCTGAGTACTTTATATCTAAGAAACCTTAATAGAAAGATTCACCTCTCAGTGAACTCCTGTGGGTGGGAGAAAGTAATCAGAAGACAGAAGCCTTACATTTAGAAAGAGAAGACTGCCTGCTATACTTGGAGCCTCTCAATGTGATAAAGAACCCTGTTTTTTCAGGATTCCCAAACAGTGGAGAGACATGTAGCAGAAGTGTTCCTCCTTAGACAACATATCCTCCTATGGGGACTGCAACAGGCAGAGAGCTGGGCAAGAACTCTTTTCCTGCTCATGGCTTCGGATGAATGTTTTTGAACACCTGAATACGGTATTAGATGAAACAGAAATGCAAAAATAACAGGCAGTGGGAACTGCTGAAACAACACTCATGTAACAAACAGAAGACAGGTTGTAATACACTAATCTCTGTGTAGATGAGCTGAGCAACACATATAATGAGACAAAAAAGGCCTGTAAAATGCTTCTGGAAGGGGGGCAAACCTTAAAAACTCCACATTGCTGGCTCTCTTCACCAGTCACAGGGGTCAGGTGGCCTGCCGCACACACACCCTGCACACTTCTCCCCTGATTTTAGTTATCTTCAGCACTGACTAAACTCTCACTATATACGGTAGTCAGGTGGCACAGAACATCAATGATGTTTACACTTTTCTCTCTACTTCCCCAAAGATCATCTCACTGGGATATTTCAGCAGTCCAATATCCTGTTTTCTGATTTTGCACACGAACCATGCAGCACTTTGCACATGGACCATCCTTTTGTTTTGCTAAGAAAAAATGCCTTGAAGAGCCCTCCCTAACAGGATCAACAACCAGACTACGAGATCTATCGCGACCCCAGAAGGATTGCATTACAGTGAGGACTCCATCTGCTTCTATGAACTAGGTAATACTCTGAACTGGGCTTCAATTGACCTTTCCTTTGTCTAGTGTGCAATTAAATTTAATCTCCTGCTTTTCTGATGTGCAGCTTACTATGTTTCTGGGAGCTGCTACTCTTTGCCAAAGGAAAAGCCATGTGCATTGATAATTAGGAATAGAGGACTTACTAAAGGACTGCCTTTTGTCTACTGAGATGGAAAAAGATAATTGACTTCACAACTGCTGATGTTAAATTGGATACTACCAGCACTTCTTAAATGAATTGTTCAAGTTTTCAGCCTCCATCTTGGAACTTTAATTATAGATCCTGAACCTTCAACATCTAGCAAGGCTGACTTTTAGACTTTTCTGTCTCTTTCCGCACACCCCAAGTTGTAGAATTTCCTGACCAATGAAGTGTCCTGAAGGACTCAAAAGCTTATATATATAATAACTGTCTAACAAAGGAAACACAGCTTTATTTCTTCCTTACAAAATATCAATAGATTTGAGAAGGCTATGTTTAGCCAGTTACTGTGTTTTAGAAGTGTTACATTTTTAATCAACTATTACAGTTTTGGTCAAAATATCTCCCCTATACCAATAGGTAATTGGGATATGGAGCTTGGGGTGGACAGTGCAAACTTGACTAATGTTTGGCGATCATGTAATGTCTGACTCCAGCCTTGAAGATGCTGGCAAGGTAGCACAGACAGCCTTACATTCTTTACCATCTGAATGTTAATTATTATCTGGAATCAAAGGATGGGGATTACTTTTACATACCTGGTGGCAATGCCCTAAAATCTGTTAATTTGGGTCTAGGTTTTTGTAATTTATTAAACTTATTGCAGATGACATTATTTCTTTATGCCCTCTAGTGGTATTATTAAGGGACTAACACCAGAAATACATACCTATTCCAAGTAAAGATCTGATGGCTCACCTGCTTACAGCAGCAACACTATCTCTGCACAATGGAAACTGCATTACAGTAGCAAGGTTCGATAATGTGTAAGAGAAACTAGTGTCTAACAGAATTTCTTCTTTACCTAAAAGGAATGGCATTCAAAAACGAATTTGAACGTCAAAAGGAACTCTTTCTGGAAACATGGTTGTTTTCATTACATTTTCTAAAGCACACACACATATAAACACCAATCCTGTTCTTCCAGGCCCAAAATGTTTAAAAGCATTTTATTATGCAGCTAACATAATGTATCCACTTTTGTTTTGTTCTAGTTATTCAATGTGCTTTTATATCGGGTCATGATGAGTTATGTTCCTTGAATTGGACTTTTTATTATATACATTGGCTTTTGGGCCACCTGCTATGTACCCTGGTATACAAAATATCTGTTAATACCTTCAAGGAATTATCATGCAGTTTTCCTGCCATATTTATAGTGATAAAATATTTCTGAAAATTGTCAGATTTCACAGACAAATCAGGGGATAGGGATCCAGTGTGTATTGGATGGGGTTACTCTCCCCCTACATAGTCAGGTTCATAGCTTGGGTGTGCTCCTGGATTGAACCATGAGCTTTGATGCACAGGTCTCAGCATTGGCCAGAAATACCTTTTCACAAGTTAAGCTGGTGTGCTAGCTGCACCTGTTCCTTGAAATGTCGGATCTGGCCAGGGTGACACATGGCTTAGTCACATTTCATCTGGATTACTGCAACGTGCTCTATGTGGGGCTGCCTTTGAAGAATATTCAGAAACTTCAGCTGGTTCAAAATGCTGCAGCCAGATTGCTGACTGGCACTGGTTACAGAGAGTATGTAACTCCCTTATTATAACAGCTTCACTGGCTGCCAGTCTTTTTCTGGACCCAATTCAAAGTGCTGGTTATTACATATAAAGCCCTATATGGCTTGGGTCCAGGCTATTTGAAAGATCAAATCACCCCATATGAGCCTACTCAGTTTTTAAAATCTTCTGGGGAGACCATTCTCTTGGTTCCAACTACCTTCCTAAGCTCATTTGGTGAGGACATAAATGAATGCACTGACCTGTGAAGCCAGGTCTGCCCTTTCCCTCCTTTTGTTGTCAGGCGGACTTTCCTTTTCAGACAGGTTTTTAAGCAATAAGTGTGGATCTAGGGAATACTGTATTTATTAAATTTAGGTATATGAAATGTTCTGTAAAATATTTTTAAATTATTTTATTGATTAATGTTTAATTATTTTTAATATAGTTTTTGTATAGTATTTTTTAACCTGTTAGCACTGTATAGTTTTAATTATTATATGCCAATAAAGGTTTTTGATTGATTGATTATTGTGAGCCACTTGGGTCCCCATGGGGAGAAAGCTGGCATATAAATAATATAAATTTTAGCCACACTCTCATAGCATATTTCTTATTTATTAAATACTACAAACCTTAAGAAAGGCACAAATAATTCAATAAATAATTATCAAGATACTATATAGTGCTACAACCATTAGGCATACTACAACAATAAATGGATTTTTTTAAAGCACCAGGAGATTCAACTTAAATTTAAATGCAACTGTTCTTATCAAATTCTATGGCTCCAAAAAGCTTTATTAAAGCAGTTTTGTGTTTAAACACTGAACTAGCTGCCACTACTAAGGAGGAATTCCACACAGACAAGTATGTGGGATTCCCTCCAGGCAAGTCAGCACACTGGAAAAGGAGGAACAAAACAATCTGTCCATCTCTTACCAGCTCACTCAGCTTCAATGCTGGCTATGAAAGAAATACAGCCCCTTTCTCCATGTCCAAGACAAAAACTCAGGAGACTGGTGAAGGAGAAACACAATACTCTCGTTTTTTCTCTGCAGCTCGCCTGGCCTTCTTGATGGCGAAGGGCAAAGTAAAGACACTTCTTCCACAGTGTGCTATATGGTGCTTATTCCCCTTCCCCAGCCATCTGCTCTTTGAACCTACCAAAGTTTTTAACAGCCTACATTCAAAGAAAAAGAGGGAAACTTCTACATAATGTAAATGTAAAACCATCAAGTAAAGAAAATTTCAGACTAGTAGTTTTTAAAGGCATCATAAAAACAACAGATTAATAATAGTAGCTTAACAAAAAACTCCTGATCTTTTTGTCCAACCTGATGAGCTCTTGCTGTGTTGAAGAATATATTTCCCAACATCCCCCAGCAACATGGTCCATTATTGGGATTGCTAGGAGTTACATGCCAACACATTTTGAATGAACCAACTTTGGCAATGATCTTCAGCAGTAAACCAGTTTTCACAATTAACAGGAAAAAAACATGATTATCACCTCAAAAATTACTCATTTTCTATTAGTGATGGATCAGTAGTAAACAAGTGTACCAACTATTCCAAATAACAGTTGAGGGGGGGAGAGATTCACTTGAATCAGCACATTTGTTTCATGACTAACACTGCTTTTCAACTGTGAACTGCCAGATTAGGCCATTGCTATTCTCTGTCTCTCCATACAACTCTAAGCTGTCTATTTATAGAATGCACAGAATACTGAAACACTACAACCAATATTTTACAATGAACATTGGGAACACTTCAACACACAGGCACAGTGTACCTTCATAGACTGGAGCTTGATGTTGCTATAACTGGAACAACTCTGAAAACAAAACAAATTTTCTACTCTGGTATCATTCTGAGACTGCCTCTATGTTGGGAATGTACGTACTACTCCACCATAAAAGGGAATGTTATCAATAAATGCATATTGGTCCAAAAGAAGTCCAATAATCCCAATGGCTTAGTTGTAGGCATTTAGTTATTAAGTAGGGGATGTGGATTTCATGGGGTATTTGCATGAATATAGTCACACTGAAGCACTGACTATAATTTAAATCCCACTGGTATGAGATAATGTTCATTTGAATCACATCAGCACCATCTGAGAGTCCTAATAAAGTATGCAGTGAAAAATACTTTGGACACAGCAATTTGCAAGTTCCCTGTTACAACACTAGATCTCTCCACCAACAAGCCAATCCTAAAATATCCAATGCATCAACTGCCTTTGGGAGAAGGGCAAGTCACCTCTTGTGCATGAATGAATGCCAGCCTTTATTATTCTTGCACGTGCATTCAGAAAGGGACAATAAAAACTATGATGCAGGCTGTAGATGGAGCATTCTGTCTATCTGTTCTTTACAAATTTAAAAATAAATTAATAAAATGAGATGGTGACAGACTGGCAGAATTATGGTTTAAATATGTAATTCAAAAAAAGCTTTTATACAAAAACATTAATACAAAATAATCAAAGCTGTTAGTTTTTTGTATAGTCATTTTCCGTAACTATAGTTAAACTTGCCTGTCTCCAAAGTTACAGCTTTGTTAGCAACAGACCAAATCAAAATACAGACATGCATTATCTTATAAATAAAATAGAGTAGCCTTAGACTATTTTTCATTCAGTGCTACCTTATAACCTGAATATCAATAACTTTGATTTGTCCTCTGTTTAACACATTTTTTGTGAAGAAGCCAGATTACTAGCCAGGATGTAGATCATTGTCAACTCCTTTGCTTGGTTATAGATTATGTTTTTTAGAAAGACACAGCAACTGCTTTGAATCTGTGTAACATTCATTTAAATCTCTAAAAACCAGACACTAAGAA
This sequence comes from Intellagama lesueurii, assembly GCA_037013535.1. NCBI lineage: Eukaryota > Metazoa > Chordata > Lepidosauria > Squamata > Agamidae > Intellagama > Intellagama lesueurii. The sequence goes on from JBAJHW010000002.1 coordinate 184,882,533, forward strand.
CTCAGAAAACCAGTGGCGACAAACCAGTCATATAGGAAAAACAACATATGGTATAACAAGTACACAAATACATCTCACTATTACTCAAGTTGAACCAAGAACAACTGACAGCAATGTACACTAACTACAATTCTCAAAATGAGGAGTCATCAACAAAACAGAATTACTAGTTTTGCCTAGCCCTGAGAGAAAAAGAGAATGTGTGTGCATGCATGCATATATGTGCACTCTCTGTCCCTCTTACTGCACAGGTGGTGGCATTTTGTTTCCATTAAAAAAATTATTAGGAGGAGAACAAGCAAGCCCCTTTTGAGTTTGGGCCTTTGCTTTCCACAGAATCAGGGATTCACACAGCATACTTACAGGTTGAAGAGTTATTGCCTCCTCCAACTTAAAAACACATGGCTTCAGGGTCAGGGCAGGAGACGCCAAGGTCAATTATCTGTTTGTGCTGTCCATCACTGTCTTTGCTGGCCATTAATCACACCCAAGAAGGTGTGTTTGATTTTTATTATTATTATTTTTACAGTCAGTTGCTGAAGTGACTATTCTAGCTTTGAATATATTAGGAAAAACAACTTAAACGGAGGGAACCAAACATATATAGGTGAGGGGAGATAACTGAAATCACCACAACACTGCAGTACCAATATGGGTACTGCAAGTGCATGGCTTTCCTTGATTGCACGATGTCACACTAAAAAACAAATGGGAAAGAAGCGACTCAAGTCCTCATAGTTATCCATTCACGTTAGCAAGGTGATAATTATAATATTTCATTTAGGGCTACCCAAAGCAATTCAATTCCTTATTTTGGGAGAAACTAAGGGTGTTGGTGAGAGCTGCCTATCTTTTAAGATGTTTACACCCTGAAAATTGAGCATCAGCTGCCTAGTCATTTATTTTTAAAGCAAATTTTTAAACTATCATTTGTTCATTAGGGCAATTGTGCTTTTCTTACAACTAGTAAAAAAAAAAATTAAGCTAGATGATGATTGGAAGGCCTCATTTCAAAACAGAGAAAAGCAGTTCTGCAGAGATAAAGCTGTTTATTAAGAATACATTCCATCTCTCCAGCCTTCCAAAGATAAACCGCAGAGCTGTGTGCAAAGCTAGACAATCTGGGCAGCCAGCCATAAAACATCACTTCTGTAGCACAGATACTGCTTTCACTCTCTTAAGCCCTCCACAGCTGTAAAATATAACAAGAGAGGCTCTGGTAACCAGCCTTTACTGCCTCAGACACTTTATGATTCATGTTGAAGTTTGGATATGGATTACATTTTTTCTTAAGATACAAAACCACACACAAATGAACATTCAAGGTTAATATTCTGGAAGTGAAAGGAAAAAAAATCAAAATCTAAAAATGTGATGTCATATGACGACAATGTTCATAAGAGCTTTCCACAGAGAAAGCAAAAATAGGTTACAATTACAGATGCTATAATGTGGCTAAACAAACAAAACCCAATGTTTAACAAACACTCACGAAACATGCTATTTATGACTTGAGAGTAAAACTGCTTGTTAAGAGGTATAGCATATTTCTGAATGGAAAGGTTTACAGTGAAAATATGGAATTTTGGACAAAATTCAAAGCATCAAGCAGCATTCTGCACACACAAAGCTGTCCAGCTTTCCTCTCCCAGAGGCCCTCTCCATACAGGACAAAGATGAGAGGGCTCTTCAGAGCTGCTTCTCATGAGGAACGAAGACATAACACCTGAAGTAAATGTCGATCACTTCCCCTTCTGAGTGCAGAAGTATTTTGTGCTCTCTGGATCCCTGCCTAAGTACTTCAACTCACGTTTCACTGAAATCAACAGACCAGCCTTCCAATTTAAAATGAGTCTGATTGGACTGTGAAATAAAACAGCATGGGTGACTCATCTTGCTCCACAATGTGCTATATTTATCCACTAAACACAAAGATTACCCAGGACTGAGAAGCAATTCTGTAATTCGGTTTGCAATTTCCAGAGCATATAACAATTCAGTAAAATGTCTTGGGTCTTTACATTCTCTTTGACCTAGCTGGTATCTTCACAAAACTACTAAAAACCTCTTGGCATTATCACCAGAAGGCATCAGCTGATACTAAATTGGCTAGACTGCAGCAGCATCGGGCACTTAAGAGGTTTCTTATCATTCATCTCTAGTACTAAAATAGACTGATGAACTCTTTCCTGCATCTTCAAGACCAGGGGGGAAATGTTCCAAGTATGACATTATCTTGTCATCCGAATTTTAACCATTGTTTTTTTAAAAAATAAACAAGCTTGACGCTGATGAAGCAGCATCACAAGCCAAGAGCAACTTACAATGCAAAGGATGTGATGTGACTCCTAGGCAGCACACAATTCAATAAACTTCTACACTTCATACAGTATAGCTGAGGAGATTCACAATCTAAACATTTTAAATGGTTTTCTATGAAATAATGACATAAGCAGTATCAGTAACACATTTTGAAAGGCAGATAATCTGCATACATTTCTTTATGAATAGAAAAGGAGGTGGGACCTGTAGTGTTCTCATAGGGAATTTCTTTAGCAATTCTTTCCATCTGAAAGCCTTCCTTTGCTGAAGTGGAAGGCTGCCCCACCCCTGACCTCCTCCTCCAGCTTGTTTTGGAAAGGAGCCAGATGACAGCATTGGGAAAAGTGCATATTTATCTCAACAAGACCAGCTGCATGGAGCAACTAAATGTAATTTCAAAGTATTATCCAGTCTCCCTCAAACAGCAACCTTCTCTCATTCCTATATCATGAAAATTCTGAGTACCAAATCATGTCCATGGCACAGTTTAAACAGGTATATTTCTAAACCTTTTTTTTACATCCTTAAGTGTTTCAGAATTGAGAAATACTATGGAAACCCTCTTTTTTTGTAAATAAAATTGACCTCTCTGCAGAGAGGAATAGGTTTGCATTTTTAAATGGTAGTAAAGAGGAATACAATCAAGAGTGTATGTTTCACTACACCAACTATTTTCATATGCAAAAAGATTTTGCAATGTCTTAAAATAAAACTTTTGAAATGTTGTTTACTTGCTGAGTTTTCACATTTTGCTAAACTGTTTGAAGGTCCGATGCAAGCACACACACCAGAAAACACAAACACCTCAAAACTGTGATTTTTCCACACTGAACATATGATCCATGAATATATGACACACTGAATATGAAGGAATGTAATATTTAAAGCAGTAAAAAAAAATGCTGAGATGTTTAATTACTATCCTAATATTTGTCTGCCCAAGAGGATTAACATCCATTGCCAAAGCATACACCTGCTCCAACTTCAGGAACGAATCAAGAATTACAAAAATAATTATGAAAGCTATTTTCATCCTAGCAACAGGGGGGGAAAGGTACTGATCAGAAAAGATAAATAAGGTAGCTCTTTCAGCCTATATGAAGCATCATCATTGTAGATCTTCACAAAGTTTTTTTTCTGAAACAGATTTTCAAAATACTGGATTCTTGTACTGTTATTACAGGAAATAGGAGCATACAATGAGGTCAAAACCAGGTTTTTCTAACTAGGATCTCATTACGATAGAGCTTCTTAGACAAATCAGGTAACAGATAAAAGCATGACCCATTTCCTCACCTTGCATATGTCCCCCTGGACAGCAGCTTTCCTTACCTATTCAGGAATATTGGGCATCTCCTCAAACCATGACAGGCAGTTCCATAACAAAAAGGATACACTAATTCAGAGCTGATGTCTTAGGAGGGCTCGTCCTTGACCAGCTCACTCAGCTGAAGAATAAACTAACACTGGGATAATATTCAGAAACACAAATATTGGAGAGCCAAGTTTACAACATTGAGACAGGAAACAAAAACAAGTCCCATGTATGATAATGTAATGCCATGAGTTTGTCAACATAAGAACATACGAAGAGCCATGCCAGAGCAGACCAAAGGCCTATCTAGTCTAGCAGTCTGTTCCCCACAGGGGTCAATCAGATGTCTATGGGAAGCCCACAAACAAAACATGAAGGCAATAGACCTTTCATGCTGTTGTTTCCCAGCAACTGGTGTTCAGAAGCATGCTTCATCTGATATGGAAACTGTATGTAGTATTAGCCACTATGAATTTGTTCAGGCCTCTTTTAAAGCCATCTAAGTTGGTGGCTAACGACTACCATGCTATAGGAGCAGCAAATTCCATAGCTTAACTGTGCACTGTGTGAAGCTGCATTTTGGAAGAAACACACCACTCACAATTTTAGAGATCTCTGTCATGTCCTCTTTTACTTGCCCTTTTTCCCATAAGAAAAAGCTCCAGACACTGTTTCATAGAGGAGCTTTTCCAGCCCTCTGATTATTCTGGTTGCCCCATTCTTTATGTTCTTCATCTTCCTGCTGAGATACGGTGATAGAACTGTCTCTAGTATCTGAGGTGTGGTTACGCAGATTTGTATACAGACATTATAGTACTGGCAGGTGTATTTTCTATTCTGTTTTCTAGTGATCTCCCAGCATGGGATTCATATTTTTTACAGCTGTTGTACATTGAGATGATTTTAATTGAGATATCCACCAAAACTCCAAGATTATCCCTTTGCCCTGGTCAGTCACTCACAGTCACTTGTCCACTTGCTCTTTCAAAATGAAGAGGATTTAAATGGATAGTGGAAAGTTGAACACACTTGGATTTTTCCCTCTTACACCGGAAGGGCCCTAGAAGACCTGCCATACACTGAGCCTATTTAATTCCTGACCAATGCAACTGTCAGCTTTGCAATAACAACAGCACACCCACACCAGAAACCAAGAATGCACCAGAATTACTTCGGGTATTTCATGACTAAAAATCTGCTTCCTAATGTGTGTTTCTTTCATAACCTGTACTGTATTATTAATATGTGCATAGGTCAGGTAAAAAAGTAGAAAGCATCACTGTTTGTTTCTGATACCACAAGACATCAATTTTTTATTAGGTCAGCCCAAATTACATTCAATGTCTATAACTAAGCCGCCAAACTAAGAACTGTCATAGAAAATGTGTGAATTGTTTTTAAACTGATGTAGCAAAAATATTATACTCTGCTACATCTTTATTTCGAAAAGATACCAATGGGGAAAATATTTAGCAAACTGAACGAAAAACTGCACAGTATAATAACTGAATTATATATGTAAGAAATGTATACCAACAACTGTAAGTATAAAACAAATCTATAACTGTAGAGGCAGTATTAAATATCTCTGAAGGAGTTTTGACATCTGGATTCACAACTGGATATTAAAAGGCAGACAGACTAAAGGAAAAAAATCAACAATTGAAATGAGGACTGCAAATCCCAATAAGCCATCATGAAAACAAAAATGAAATCATGAGTGTTTCCATGTCAGAAACTATTCAGCTTTTTTGCTATCTGAATTCTGAATGTAAATACTTGTTACATGTGTACTGTATATGAACAATCACACAAAACAGAGACAATCAAGACAGAAGCGAGTATCACAATGTGGAAATAATTATATTATAGGCTTTTAAAAGCATTTCCATAGTCATCAAATGCTGGGTGTTAGTCTTTATTCCCTTATTCCCGCTGTGGGTTTTAATGTCATCCCATATTTTACTATCTATGGATTAGCTGATTTATAAACATGTGACAAGTACTACAGAAATATTTTGTTTGCTATTGTATACATGGATCTTAACAGGTCTCCTAGCATGTGACCCTAAATCATAAATGGGGGGGGGGGGGGAGAGACATTACAAATGCCAATCTAGACTACCTAGCAATATATTTTATTTTAAATGAACCACAGCAATCTTTGCTATATTTTGAGAAATCATAAGCCATGCATGAATTATTGGACTTCAAAGGAGCTTAGCTTCTGACATAAATGAAAGGGAAGATATTTCCAATATATTTCATAAACCTTCACTTGAAGTCTGAAATCTACTTTTGTAGTTACTCTTAAATGCAGCAAGAAGGATCCAGTCATCTTTTAACAGCTGACTGCAGGTAATCAAGGATGAAGTTTAAGTTTTGTCCATTTTGTTACATGCAATCAGTCCTTCCATTCCAGCCACACTTAAAGCAAGACAAATTGCCAAGGCTAATTATCACTATTTTCCAAACATTACTTCACAAGGCAATGAAAGATGTTGTCAGCAGCATGCACACACTAATTCAGGATTAATGCTTTTTTTTCTAATTTAACATTTCTTGTTTTTTTCATAAGTGCTATATTGGCTTTTCGTCTTGGAGATACAGAGAACTAAATACCAAATATTCCCCCCAAAATGCTAGGTTCTAGCTGTGTAGAGGTACCCTCCTAGTATACTTTCACCTCTTGAATTTAATAGCTTGCTATACAAAACAAAACAACATCCATGGATTTATTATTTTAAAACTATATTGTGAAATAAATATAAATATTTCAGTAGAGTCCTGATCTGGACCTATGGCACAAGAGAGCTGCACGCATCAAACTACTTAGAAGGTCTTTGCCATTTTTAACTCTTCCTGCTTCCATATTAAGAGAAGGGGATGACCCTCCTCTTACCTTTGCTTGTTTCCTTCTGGGGCTCTTTGGCAGCTTTCGACTCAGTCTCCTTGAAAAAGAACAAATGAATATTTTGTCTGACGTCTGGGAGTTTCACTAGCGTGCTCCTTGCTTTTTTTTTTTAATGCTTTTTCTTACAAAAAGTACCCGTATTTTTTTCACGTTGAATACGAAAAAAATCTCACACGGCCAAGAAAGTCTGTTTTGCTTTACTTTTTTTTATATTTACGCCCGTTCCAAATTAAAAAAACAAACAAACACCAAAAATAATCTGCCACAAAGGCGGAGGGAGGGGGGTTAGGGAAATCAGACAAGAAATCAACAGTATCCAAGTAGAAGAGCTAAAAGCTCTAGTTTGATTCCAGCCCAGAGGAGGAGTTAAGTGCAGCAGATGCAGGTCCAATTAAAATAAAAATAAAAATAAAAGATTGTTATATTTTACTTCCAGTGAAACAAAACTAGCAGCTAGGAGTCCTCAGCTAGTTTTGCACACAGAGTTTTGTTTTTTAAAAATTTAAACGTACGTGGTTGCTGGGGTGAAAAAAACAAACCTGTCGGGATGCCAGAGTGAAAAATGGTACGCTTTGCAGTTGATCAGAATACGGCTTTTAAAATTCAGCGTCGGGAAAGTCTCACTTCCTACGGACGAGGATCAGGATATTTCGTTTTTCCAAAGTGCAAATTAAAACGGAGAAAACTGAACCCTTCCGAAAGTTGAGGGGAACAGCTCAGGAAAAACAAACAAACAAAAAAAGAGCCACGGGGGTTGAGGGGGGAAAAAGGGGAGTCCAGAAGAGTCTCACATACGCATCCAAGCTGAAGTACCTAGTCGAGTCTCTCTTAAAATGGGAGGAGAGACATGGAACACAAGAAGAAAAGGGATCCAGCAGTCTCTCTCTCTCTCTCATGAAGATCCAAGGGGGAGAAGAATCCAGGCAGTGTTTCAGAAGGCAAGGACCCACAAGAGCCAGGGAAATCCACCAGCTGCGCCTTTCACATGTGGATCCAAGGAACGGAGCTCCAGCAGTCTCTCTCACATACAGGGATCCTAAAAGGATCCAGAAGGTAGGCTTCGTGCTGAGAAGGGGGTCCACAAGTCTCTTTCATGGGGATCCACCCAGCGAAGCCCAGCATAGGTGGATCCAGAAAAGAAGGCGAAATGCAGTCTTTTTCTTTCTCACAGGGACAGGATCCAGAGATCCCAGGGCGATCCAACAGCTGAGTTTCTCATAAGGAGGTTCGTCAGTCTCAATCTCTCTCTCTCCCAGTGGGATCCACCCAATTAAGAGCAGAATCCAGCAGCCGCGCTCGCTCTCCTTCCCCTCCACAGGGATTCGGGCGCGATTCTCTAGGGGGATAAGGGGGAAAATTTATGGATGCAGCGGCAGCAGGAACGGCTCCTCGGACGGAGCTCTCTCTCGCATGCAGGGGAAGGGGGGGGGGGGTTGGGCCGCTGGCGGGATAGGCAATGCCGCCGGGCTCAGTGATGCTGCCGGGCCGGCCCCCCGCTCCTCCTTACAGGCGCCGCAGCCTCCGTCCTCCGCTTCAGGAGCAGAGCTGCTGCCACCGCAGCCATTTTGTTACTAACTGACAAGAGCCCCGCCAGGCAGGCAGCGCGAGACCACAACGGGGCGGGAGGGGGGAGGTTGGTGAAAGCAGGAGGGAGGGGAAAAGACGCGAGAATTACTCCCCCACTCCCCCCCCATGACCTCAAACAGGAAATCTCGTCCGCCTCTACTGGTCACGTGGTAGGGGAACAAGCATAAAAGACGGCTGCGAGACATGCAAATAAGGGGGAAAGGCGAGCCAATGATGGCGCGGGAGGGCCTTGGAGAGGCCCGCCCTTCCCACCGCCTCATCTCGTCGCGAGAGAGAGAGAGAGAGAGAGCGAGAGAGAGCTCGCGGGGTGAAGCTGATGCTTTCCCTGCGAGGTAACTGCGCTGCTACTTGCGAGCCTCCTTGGCTCCTTTTCTGCTCCGTCCATCTTGTGTATTACCTAATCTGTAGTGAAGGAGACGTTGCATACGCTTGGCGGGAGTGGGCAGTGGAGGCCCAGGTTTTGCATTAAATGAATAGCGTTGTGTGTGTGTTTTCCTTTACTGTGGTAATGTTGCACGAGCAAAAACCTAGCGCAGAATAGCTGGAGTACATCCTAGACAGATGGATCCGGCGGTCTATTATCCGTTGCCACAGGAAAAGATTCGGCTGACTGGCAGGCGCTTGCCTCCGACCTCTCATGGCTTCCTTCCGTCTCGGCGCGCCACTGTTGTCGCTGAAACGCTGCAAAAAGCCGGCCCTGCCGTTTGCAAAGGTCGCCAAAAGGAAGAAGGAGCGGCGCACTGTTCCGCTCCCCACGAGAAAATAAACATAAAATAAAGTTCGCCCGCACCCCTGGAGAAAGATGGGGGGAGCACAGCTTGAGCTCTTGAGAGCTTTTAGGCTCAAACATACCTTTTCTGAGGGGACGGAGGAGGATCCCGGTGAGCCGCCCTTTCCAGAGTGCTGGTTGCAAAGGACCAACAAACGGTGTTCCCTAAGGCAGGATGCAGCCTTTAGTGCCAGGTAGACAAACCATAGGGCACCGTGTCTTAGTACAGCCCATAGTCAGGAATGCACCCTCAAGCAGGCAGGGAAAAGTTCTGTCTGAAACCTACTGGATCCAGTTAGAGATGGGAAATTTCTGAATTTTTTCTGGGGAAAAAAATTCCAAAAATTTCCATTTTTTCTGGGGGGGGGGGGGGAAACAGTCTTTCCTGTTTTTTTCCAGAAAAAAAACTAGAAAATTTGGGGGGGAACAGGGAAAAAACATTTTTTTCTGGAAAATATGGAAATTTTCAAAATTTTTACATCTCTTGATCCAGTATGTAAAGCTAGCCACAGTTGGCATGCATTGTTCTGGAAAAAGGAAAGAGGGTGCTGTGCTTAGGCAGCAAGAACACTTAACTATGAAATTTGAACTCCAGAATGAACATGCATAGGACTTCTTACTCAAAGATACTGTAGATGCACTCCTCCAGGTCTTTTACAAGGTGACTTAGAATTGTGCCCAAGCCAATAATTTGTTGTTTAGAGCACAAGCTGTTTTTTCTCCATGCCAATAATACCTAATGTACATGGAAATGAACAAGAGTTGTGTTTGCATTTGTACCCTTCCCACAAACTTTGGGCCACCCCGAAACATATAGCCATGCCTCCAGGAAAGTATCTTTAAGATCTTCCTCTGGATTGTGTCTGCCCAAATGCTTGTTTGGGGAGCAAGCACTTCTAAGCATTTGGGGTGACTTAAAGCTTGTTCTAGGATGCACTCTCCTGATTCCTCATTTATTTCTACATATCCTGGATATTATTGGCATAAGGCACCACGTCTCGTGTGTAAACAAAGCTTCGGGCTGAATGTGACTTCCCACTAGAAGCTTCTGACGATGCTTGTTAGTGTCAACAGGTATTAATGCTGATTGAACAAGAACAATAAGCATTAGAGGTTTTCCTATAATTGTGATAATAGTAAACTCATGAAATGTTTTATGTTTGAAAGCGTAATTTACAAAATAGGGTAGCAGATAGGCTACAAAAAAAAAATACAGGTATTACAATGAAGTGACTTCAGTGACACCTGGTGATGGAGAAAAATGTTTCACATCAAACTGAGCATTGTAACTTAATGGTACATGGTTTCTCCTGTTGTGCCAAGTTGAGTGTTCTGTCAGCAAATCATTCCTTTTGCAGTGTTCCCTACCAAAGGAGACCAGGCTAGCCCTCCCTGTTTCCCTTCCTCTGATGAGCAGACTTGTTTTCAGAGAGGCATTTGGCATTTAAGCTGGTTTGTTGAATGGGGCATCAATTGGTTTGGTGCTGATATTTCTTTTCTACTGATGTCTTTAAATCATGCTTTCAAATCTGTCCTCATGCTTTATTTGCCTTTGTTTTAATTTCAGTTTACCCGCCCTCAACTTTCTGGCAGAAAAGCAAGATACAAATTTAATTAAAGGATAGATTTTAACCATTTATTTTAATTTAACTGTTATATGTATTCTGTGAATTGTGCCATTGGCATCATGGAGGGTGACATATCTTGACATCAGGTTCTGCTTCAGAGGCAAATGGAAGACCTCCTTCATTTGACCCATAGTTGACCATGGAGAGGTCAGATTGAAAGAGTGCAGTGTATTTGAGTGTAGTACGTACATGCATGCAGCCAACACTACTTTAGTAAGAAATTGAAAGCTCAGAAGCAATTGCTGCATGCAAGGGTTTGTGGACCTTTGTGTTGGCTGAGCTGCGCCCACCAGTACCCGAGGCTAACATCTCCATGCTGCTTGGTACATTCCCCAGTGGCAGTGAAATAGGTACAGTACTTGCATCACAAACAACTGAAGCTAAAAAGGAGTGGCGAAGGAGAGGCAGAAGAAGGGGGTCAATTAGACTTATCAACATTTCCTTAATTAAGCTCTCATGCTGCCCAATCTCTTTGTAAGTAGCTCAGTAATTATTCTTTTATTTAAAGAATTGATATCCTGCTTTTTGACTCCAAAAGAAGAGTTGTTGTTCGAAATGGATTACAAAGTGTGAAAAGCATAAAGATGCTAACCAACAGTGTGGATAACATCAATATTTTTTAAAAAAAATCTATTTAAGCCACAATTTAAATAAAAAATCATTTTATTTAAATCATCAAAAATGTCTGATTTTTAATTTTAAATCATGATTTAAATCAAATCCATCCTGCTAAGCCATCATTAAAACATGAACAGTAAGCTAAAATAAGCAGCAAAGGCAAGAACAAAAATCTAGCAGTCAAAAAGTCAAATAAAGTCAAATGCTTGTTTCATGGGAAATACCTGCAGTTGCTGGCAGAGCACACATCAAGTGCTCACTGATAACTCTTTCTCCTTATGTTAATTCTGAATGAGCAATATTTTTGTAAAGTAGCTTTTCTAAAGGCAGTCATGGTTCCAGTTATTTCAGTATCATCAGCAACATGATTTGTTGGGATATTTGACAGTATCTGATCAGACAATATACTGGCATGGTGACCCTACACAATGCTGGCATGGATTCCCTGTGCTACCATAATATATCATAGGTCTTCCCCATTTAGGAATTATGCCAAGCAGAAATTAGGCATAAGATTCTTCTGGAAGTTTTCAGCTTTGTTTTTTCAGTTTTCAGTTGTGTGAGCTGTTTATAGTGGAGGTTGGATTCTTTCTTCCTTTATTTGGGGGCAGATAGCCTCAAAGTATTTGCTGTTTATTTACAACAGGGCTGAGGAGCTTTCAACCTACAGGTATTTTATAACACTGTTCTCATAATCTTTTACCACTGGCCATGGTAAGTCCAAAACATCTGGAGGATCAAAGTTATCCACTCCTGATGTACACTCCTGATCCACTCCACTCGTTTCATCTACTCTGATAGCTTTCCATTGAGTTCTCACCAGAATTGTCTCCTGGTGTTTTGGTCCTTTGTTCTGAGAGACCGTAGCAATGGCACAGTGATAAAGAAATTTCCGATCCCTGTATGGTGAGTAAATTGTTTAGCAAGTGACACCAGTGTAGTGAGATGGGAAGTGTGAAGCACTGGCCAACTCTTCCTCCATCACTGCACAAGAGCGCTATTTTTAGCTGTTCAGGATCAGCCTAACAGTGTCTTTGGTTCACAGGAATGAGAATATAATTGGAACTGTTTTTGCCACTGGAGGGAGACGACATTGCTCAAGAAAGCTAAGGAAAGAAAAGTCCAGAACAAAGAAAAGAAAAGCAAAACGAAAATGAATACCAGAGTTCTATATTTAGAACAAACTGTTTTCTAGACCAGGCAGCAAGACTGATGTGCATGCAAAATATTTGAGCAGTCAGATTTGAATTTAGCCTTCTGCTTTTCACACAAAAAGTACTAATAATCATGTAGAAACATTTCTCTGCTCCTGTTGACTTCTAGCAAACCTGATTATGTTCATGGGGCTGTGGGGAGATGACATGATGACTCAGGGCCTTATCACATGAGGCAAATGTTCCCTAGTCATACCCCAGTTATATTGTTGTATATATTTCCAGTCACACGATGCACGGCCATTATCGCACCATTTTTGTGGCCAGCGGTGTATCTGCAGTTTATTTCCCTCTCGCCAGGAGGCTTCTATTATGCTCCAATGACATATTGGAACATTCCTTACTGGTATTGCATGTGTGAACATCAATCCCACTGGGCAAAACGGTGAAGGCGCCACCTTGAAGAAGTGCATCCACCCCATGGGGCTCCGCGCAGAAGTGGCAGTGGGTATGCCTGGCCTTTGCCAGCAGAGGGAGGGAGGGACGGAGAGAGACATGGGTAAGGGGCTTTATATATATATATTTACTTTAAAATATATATATAAAGTAAAGGGCTGCATTGCCTCAGAAGACAAGACAGAAAATAAATCGTTTCCACAGTGTAGCCGGCCATAACATTTCAAAAAGGAAGAAATGAATAGGTAACATTAAAACAAAGGGGAACGTTCATCCAGGTATATACCATGTGACCGCGTTTCAGTACAACAGAGATATGGAAAGTATCATTAGAAGTAGAGATCGTGGATTTCATGATCTATAGCAGTGGTTCTTAACCTTTGTTACTCAGGTGTTTTTGGACTGCAACTCCCAGAAGCCTTCACCACCAGCTGTGCTGGCTGGGGTTTCTGGGAGTTGCAGTTCAAAAACACCTGAGTAACAAAGGTTAAGAACCACTGATCTATAGGGTCCCTTCCAGCTCCGCAGTTCAAAGATGTATTATTATTATTATTATTTATTATTTATTTATTTATTATTATTATTGAACTCGTGTGATCAGTCCCTCAGTCTCAGGTTCACTTTAATGCTGCATGTGTAAATCCAGATGGAAAACAAATAGATTACATAGAAGTAACTGAGCAACCGATTCAGCCAAGAGTGTTCTATTTACAAAGATGCTAGGTTTGTAACGCATATGCCGATAAATATAGGCAAGCATCTGCACCACTTTCCCAACATGCACAACTCATGTACACTTACCAGAAAGTAACAATAGGAGACTGTCTCACTGATACCTTCAGAAAGGATTTTGCTTCTGACTTAAGCCAAAAGCCTGATGCAAACAGAATGGGTCCAGCCATGTGACTGCATTGTTGCTGTGGTGTACAATCTAATTATCGGCCTATGATATGATTGTGGTGTCACAAACTGAATAACATATAAAGCTATTCCCTGATGAAAATTGTTTGTTTTGCTGTATTAATAGAAGACATGCCAAGTGAAATTTGCCTCCAGTTTAAGATTTTGCAAAAGATTGTTTTCAGAGCCTGGGAACAGCCTTGTAATGATGTGTGTGTTTTGTTTCATTTTTAATACATTTTTTAAACTGCCAAATGTTGTAGCTATATCTTACTTGTGTACAATTCACCACCTGGAACCGAGGGAAAAAATGAATATATTACTCTTATAGTACAGAGTTTCTAGAAGCTCCTTCTAGGCATGCACTGGTAACAAAAGTTGGGTTTATATTTCCAGTGAAATGAGGGTGGGCAAGCGACTTTTTATTTGAATTCTCCAAAATTTTATTCTGAACTACTGTCAAAAGCACTGAGGACCATTGCACTCAGTTCCACATCCCTCCCACAGCTAAGTGGGATTTGCTGGAGCCTTGCCACGTTACTCACCAGGGGCCATTCTCCCAGCTGTGGATTCAAATACAAACCGCGGCTTTTTGACTTGTTGGGCTGAGATTTGGGAGATCCAGATTCAAGTTTCCACTGAAAGGTGCTGGTCAAATCTGGGCCAGTCTCTCTTCCCCCCCCCCCTTTCTTTTTCACAGTCTAAGCTACCTTGTGAAATTATTGTGAGGAAAGACAGATATGGCAGCTCATTGAAGAACACACGAGATACAGTTGTTCTTAATAATAAACTCACAAACAATTGTTGTATTCCTCACTGCATTTGTGTATGTGCTGTTCTGTTGAGATAGCTCATGCTCCCACCTTTCTGCCTGAACAAGACATGGCTCGTGCTTTGTGGGTTACAAGCCCTCAGAAGAGCCACTTGGAAATGAAATGGGGGGCCCACTCCTTTCCAATGGAAGGCTTTTATTCTAACTACCTCTAATGCTTCAACACAGTTCTACTCACTTTTCAGATTAGCCTTGCTATCTTTCTCAGTTATCTCTTTGCTCCATAAAGAAGCTCTTAATTCTGCCAGGCTCTGTCACCTCTATTGAATGATGACCACGTAGGTGACAAACGTGGCAGGAGAAGCCTATTCTAGGGTCACTTGTTACTATTAGTGTCATCTGAGAGAATAATATGTGCCTGCTGTGTGTGATAGGTTAACTGTGCAGAGGCGGCTGGAAGCAGAGGATATCAAATGGTTCGATCAGCAGCCCATCTAATCCTGTGTTTTGCTTCAGACAGCATCTGTGTGAGACTGCTTCAGGAGAGAAGCAAAAGGCACCAGCAATCTCATGCAGCGTATCTTTTCCTAGAGCCTACTATTTCAAACTACAGATGGAATCCAAAGCTTGAATGTTCCCATGCATCAAACAAACAAGCAAAATGGTATGCATTTTCAACATCAGCATGACAGGGAGAAGTTCTCGGTTTAGCTGTCTTCCTGATGTGGCAGTTAGAGATGTAAAAACCTGAGGTTCAGTTTGGTTGCACTTCTTTCATCAGCATTTGCTTCCTGTCTACTTTTTGTGTATTTGGCTCTGAGACTTTGGCCAAAGTCGTGTTGCACAAGATACGCCTGTAGAAGGTTGTTAACGTCACTGACGGGGAGATTTCTAGTAATTAAAGAATTCCTACTTCTGTCCCACAGCAGCTCCCACTCATGTGTAATCAGTATCATTCTGTGAAAGCTGTGGGAGCTCGAGATGGAAGGAGACACTTGTTAATTACCAAAAATCTCTTCTTGCTGAAAACTTCATCCAGCGGGGAAGATTTATAGTAATTAAAAGTTCCTCCTTCCATCTTGGGTTCTCACGTAATGGGACTGAATACACATGAGTCAGAGAAGTCATGGGACAGAAGTAGGAACTCTTTAATTATCTAAGATTTCCCTTGGCCAGGACTATGTACACTATTGGTTATTTCAACCAACATTGATAACACCAATTCTGTCTCAGTCAACAAGCTAAATCTGGCCAAGTTCAAAATGCTGCAAGGCACCACATCAGCAGTTGGAATATGCAGACTATGAATGAAATGAGTGTACACTTGGAAAAGCTGAGAAACATAACACAGCTTTCAAGTCTTTTACCCACTAGCATATCCACCACAATAATCACTGAATTTGGGAGGACCAGCAAAGATTGAGGTTCACCTAACTATATTGTACTTTTCACCCTACCCTCTTTTTGTTACATGAGTAGGTGTGAGCTGACTGTGAGCTAGATGGCAAAATTATTTGCCAGGTGTTCAGTCCAGATCTCAAGGGAGCTGTATGAATTTAGTTGTGGGGCTAACCATGTTGCAGAAGACATGAAAACATCAAGAATTAGGGATGAAAAGAAATGGAACATCTGGAGAGCTTAAAGCTTGTGGCAGAAGTACCCTTAGCTGTGTTTTTTCCAGACATGCTATTCCCCTCTCTCATATGCAAGCACATATAGCAGCTTAGAAATACAAGCAAACTGTTTTGCAAGTTTGGGGCTGTTGTGAACAGAATGATGGTGATGACGACACAAAAGGTAGGAGAGAAAGCAGAGAGTCTGCGATAAGCCTGGGAAGTGCCAGATACAGTTTTACTGCAGTGCTCGTCTGCCTTAGCCAACATAACCCATAGCAAGACATGGTAGGAGTTGGAGTCCAAGAAGGTTGGAAAGGCCCCACATCCTCCGCGAGGGCCCAGCACTTTTAACTGTTGGCTTTACCTCATGTATCTACCAGCATACAAACAGTTGCTCTTCCTAAGCCTTGAAGGAAGGAAACAAACTCCCAACAGGAAATATGGTGGCCAGACACAAATGAGGGCAACACGCTTGTGCTTTCAGTAACTGTGTAACAGACTGTTTTGGCAAGGCGCAAGGGGTAAAAATACTTGTCTCTGCTGCAGCTTCGGAAGGCAGAGTTAGCAGAGGAGATGGACACTTAATGTCTGGCTGATGTAGTTTCCACATATATCTAATCCTATCTTCAGAAAGCTAGGGACTAGCCTCCAGATCCTGTGAATTCATCCCCAAATTGTCTTGTGGGGAAACTTTGATTTTCCAGAAATCGTTGACCTGCATGGACCTAGCTTGAAATTTTATGGCAATATAGATCATTAGAAGTCTAGTTCTCAGAGATATTAAGATAATGAAGGTGAATATTGTGGTAATCCAGCACCTTTGATCAGCTTGTCTAATCATAATATACTGCTCTAAGAGAAAGGTATAATTCAGTCACCTTAAAGAGAGTAGCCAATTAGTCACAATCTCAGACATAGCGAAAATAGTCCTCTAAAGATGATTTTCAGAGGAAAACTACACATCAAATGGATTCATTTACTTCTAGTACTGCATGGCTTCGAAGATCAAGATTATCTAGAATAGAGAATAACTCTATGCAGAATGTGGAGATTAAACTTGCAAACTAACTTGCAAGCTTGAGAAGTTTTGTTCACATTATGCCTTACAGCAGCGGTTCCCAACCTTGGATCCCCAGATGTTCTTGGACTAAAACTCCCAGAAGCCGTCTCCACTAGCTGTGCTGGGTAGGAATTCTGGGAGTTCCAAGAACATCTGGGGACTCAAGGTTGGGAAGGCTTAAGAGCATGGAGGACTGTTAATAAGCTTCCAGGTCTCATGCTATGCCTGATGAGTTGCCTTCAGTTATGCAGGTCAGACTTAGGCAAAGGATCTTCTCTATAGATGTCATTTATTATCACAGGTTTTTTTTTTCCACAAAGGAAAGGGGTTTTTTTTGGGGGGGGGACTAGACACTGCACCATTTAAATCACTCCAGTTAGTTAACGCTATATTATCCTTCCATCACATCATTTGTAATCTTTCTGTTTCTTCTAAGTTCTCTTTCACCTAATTAACAGAATGATCTGTAGTGGCTCAGAGCACACTTCGGAGCATAGTCTCAGGAAACACCAGACAGGATTTAGATCCTAGCACCAAGAGAATGAGTGCATTCAACATGGTCTGGATGAAGCAGGGCAGTGACACGGTGTACAGTGCCAGCAGACAGAACCGCCACTTTTTTTAAAAAAGTGCCCCTGCTCTGTTAATAGCTTGACACACTGAATTAAGGAGGTAAAGCTCTTCTGCCATGGCCAGCAGCAGGAAAAGTTTCATCTGCTTAGTGTCCATGTGGCAGGTTGGCTGCTTTTAAAAGTAACAAGGAGGGCAGCGACCTGGAAATCCGACCCATTGCAGAGACTACAGATTACACCGGTGGCTCTTCTGTTGCCCTTCTAAATGCTTCCATCCATATTCATGGCAGTGCCGGCCATACCTTTTAGGGAGAATGAAGATGCTGAAGGAGGCAGAATGAATACCCTGTGACCCGCTCTCCACCCCATAAGCTCCCCAGCTGCCGTCAGGTGCGGTGGACAAAAATTCCCTGTTGCCAGGATTGAAACAAAATGCAGCCGCAAGTCTGGACAGCTTTTCTCTATGAAATCGGGAGCGGCGGGGAAACGTTTTCCTTTGCTTGAGGAAGCCAAAGGGCTTTGACTTGGCCTCGCTCAGGATGTTTGTATCTCCACAAGGGCCCTGGCACGATCCAAGCCTTCGCTCTGTACTCATAGTGACAAGGGTTGTTTCCTCCAGTGCAAAGGGGGCACAGAACTAGAGGGCACTTGGCCAGATGCGACTTGTCCTGCCGGGCGAGAAAAGGGGCACCTGCCCAAATCTCCTCAAGTGCAAGATGATGAAAGATCATGCCTCGCCACCAGCGTTACAGTGTCTCGCCCCAAGAGCTCTGCTGCTCTTCGCTGTAGTGGGGGAAGGAATATCACGAATGTCCCCTGAAGACCAAAGGAAGCAGCACTGTTCTGGGGGCAAGGAACTAGGGGTCCATCTAGCTCAGCACGAGCATCCCGACATACCTTTCGGCAAAGTGAGGCAAGTGTCTCAGACGTCAGGTCCTGGGGGTGGCAGCAGCTCCCTCCCTCCCTCCCTCTTTTCTTGAACCCCCTCGCCATTTCCTTCTGCCAGAAGGCAGAGCTGCATGCAACACATACCCTGTCCTGCACCCCATAAACTGACCTGCTGCTCTCGGGTCCAGTGGAGGACATTTTCCCGTCATCCACGTGGGAAGAGAATTCGGCTTGCTTCTCCATGTGGAACGAGGAGAGTCCTGCCTTTTGCTTTCGGCAATGCTGTGGCTTAGGCCGGCTCTGCTTAGTTTTGGGGTGAGGTAACCAGTACTGACAGGCAATGGCTGTCCAGATTCTTAGAGGGGAACTTTGCTTGCGGATGCCAGAGAATGGACATTGGACCTTTTGTGCACTAGGCCTTCTCTAGCTGTGCATTACAGCCTCTACCCCCACACTGACAACTTGTTAGCTCGCTGTAGCAGAACCAGTCAAAAGCTCCACGGTACCCAAAATGCCAATAATAAGGGACCCAAAGAATTGGACAGACTAACCCATGCATTTCCCGATGATGAATCAGAGGAAGAAGAGGTGTTAACCTATTACTAATGGTGCCACAACAACATTCTCAGATTTGCCTTTGTTACAATCCCATGGGCTCCTTCTAATTATATCTTTGCCTGGGCATGAGACAGAAGCAGGAATGCCATTTGGCTTGGCATAGGCACTCCCCCTTGGTGAGGAGACAGGGTTTGCCTTTGTGGTTTATTTTGTGGCTGGCATGCCCAGCAATGGTGCCCATATCATTACAATATGCAGTTGTTGGGTGGATTTAAATCCTTCTCATGTCGAAGTGATTTGGAGGATCAGTCCTGCGATTTAAAAATCACGGTGTGAGAAATAGCCTGTTTAACAAGGCTATAGAGCCAGGGATAAGGTGTGTTTGTTATACTGCAAGGCAACTCAGGGGGCGTTTGTATGAAATGACAGGGGCTTCTTCCACTATAAGGCATAATGGCATTGATAAAAACACCTAGTAACTTACACTAGTTTGTAATGTCTGAGTAAAGGGCAGGACAGTTCTGTGTGATTGCCTTCTCAGGCATCCCCTTGTTAAAAATACATGCCTCACCATGATGGCTTCTGATGGTGCTTCAGAGAAGAGGCTGGGAGGCCGCAATGCATGGCTCATCATGACATGTATCCAGGTACAACCATTCAAACCCACGAGTATGTCCCCTGGGTGAGAGAGCAGAGTTGCAGGGGGGAGGCTGAGACATGTGGTGCGGGTGTGTGTATGTGCGCTCAAGAGTGGCACACGGACTGGCTGGCTACCTCGCTCAGACAGGTGTGAGCTCAGACAGGTTCTGCGATCTAGTCTTGCTGTAAATGACTGCGGGTATCTCCTGGGGCATGGATGTTGCAAATGAACATATTTGTTTCTACTTTAGGGATTTTGCTGTGCATAATAATGCATCTCTCGTAATGAGAACTACAGGAGTTTTATACATTTAAATTTGTCCAATTAATTATCCAGGAATGTTTTTAATAGGCTTTATTGCTGTAATTTCGTTCTGAAACAAATATTTCTTATTGGATCAAGATTTCCCCCTCGCTTTATGCTCTCTACTGGGGTGTTGCAGCATTGAGACAAACAATTCTGGGTTTCCATTTGCTGCTTGCTTTTTGTTGTTGATGATGATGATGCACAGTTATGTTTTTTTTTAATGCAAACAGTAAGCATGCAATTTAGAAATAGAAGTAAATAATTTTTTTTAAAACAGTCACTTTTTAAGTTGCTTTACAAACAGACAGCTATGCAGTCATAAGGAGTCTTCCATCCAGACACAACTACATATTGCACACATACAAGGTCAGGTGGACGGATGGACACACACACACACACACACGCACGCATGCATACATGTCCAGCTTGTATGATCCAATTCTTATGCTTTAGATTGAAGACTCCACTCAAGATTTTAAGTCCCACACTTTCCTTTGTCACAAAATTTCCTTGGAAAATGACTTCAGTTCCTTTGTTGAAACTTTAGATAGTTCCAGCTAACCATGACAGCCCTCTAGTTTTCCCTCCCGGGAAATCCATGTTGATGGGTACAAAACTTTACTGATAAGACTCATGTCCCAAGCTTTGTTAAAGGAAGTGAAACCAGGTATTTGTGCACGCAGCTTGGTTGGAGGGAGGGGTCTAGTCAAGTCTGTGCCTTGCCGTGTGGCATTCCCAGGGACTGAGGGGTGGTCCAGCCACCTCCTCTGAGAGCCAGATAGAGCACCAGCTTCCTCCAGGGGTTCAGCCTCCTGGACTCCCAAAGATTTAGGGTCTGCAGGACCCAACAGTTCCTCCCACTCAACCATGCCAGGTTCAGGAGTTCTAGCTCATCCTCACGTGAGGGCATACGGAGTGGCTGATGACAGGTTGCCTTAGGATTGATAACAGAATGGCCTGAAACCTGGAAAATGCATGTAATTAAGAAACACCTGGTTACTTTCAAACGTAGGTATAACTATTTGTTATGTTCCTCATTACCCAAAAGTAATGAGTTTATAGAAAACTACATTCCTTTTAACTGGTTACTTGCAATCCTGCTGGTCCCATAAGAGGGAGGCCCAGAAACAGAAAACAAAGGCAGCTAATGTCTCAATGCCCACTCTGGTGTTCTGCTTCCAAAGACACCTGTTCCACAGACAGCCATTGTGATGAATAGCTATTGATAGGCTCTTCCTCCACAAACTTTTCTAACTGCCCGTCAAAGCCACTCTCTAAGCTTCTGGCCATCACCGCCATCCAGTAATTCCACAGTCTGTAATTGATAATTGTCTGTCAGTTGCATTCTGAGTCTGGTGTTGTGCTCAGCTCAGTCAAAGCTTTCCCCTTCATTGCCTGTGTCTCTGTGAGGCCTGGCTTATGGCACAAGTGGAAAGTTTAGATGTTTATTTGTCTGGAATTGCCTCAGTGAAATAGAGGACATGGCTACTACGTGTGCAACCTGTTATCATCATCATTAGAATCCCAAGAACTGTATGAAAACAATAATTGGCTTCTGCCCCTAATGGATATTGACAATGACTCAGAGGTTTAGATGGTACCCAGTAAGAGCAGTGACTTAAAACACTGCAGTCCTTCCCTTAATAAGTGATCCCCCCCCCCCGTCTGCCAAGCTTCCTGGGGGCCCCCAGGTAGCTCTAATGTCTTCTCCCATTGCCTCTGAATATTTGAGACACCCTAATATTATTTCAGTTTTCCTTCAAACAGTTGAATTTCAAAGAACATTCATTTTAACCTTTGAACCCTACCTCCCACTCACACAAATATATACAGAATTTGAATAAAGGATATATCCACAAAAACTACAAGGCTGTGCGACCAGAGCATTATTCAAACCAAATTAATACGTGTAAATATTATCTACTATTTATTGCAATTGTAGTTGCATGTGAAGATGTAGGTTTAGAATCCAGTATCTATTAATGCATGCAGAACAAAGAGGTCCTGGGCGGCTCAAAGGCTGATATTGGCTTCCAGTGTGTGTGCACTTCATGTGCTGGGCTGGATCAAGATTAAGGGTGTAACCATATGGGGAAATAGATTGCAATTTGGAGCACTTGTGGAGCATTCCAGTGCAATCTATTTGACAATGATCACATGGCGCACAGGGAAATGTGCTTCAGTCCCACCTCGATCCATGCCCAAGCTGGACCTTTTTAGTCCAGCTGCAGAGCTTTTACATTTTATGGCCTGGCTGGAGCAATTCCCCTGCAGACAGAAGGGTCACTTAAAGGGAGAGCCCTTCCATTAAAGCAACTCTTTCCAATGTGATCAGGTTCATGTCTGATCACACCCTCAGTCAGTTGAATTTAGGTCCAGTTGAAGCCAGTGGCTGAAGTTCTATTGACATGGATCCATGTGGCCTGGATCCATCAGTGAGATTTATGTAAGAGTTAACTAACCATTCAGCAATTGGTTCAGTATTCTAGCTGGGATGACGATTGGATTTCGGCCATTGATTTCAATAGGAACAAAATTCAACTTGTCTGGTTTCAATCCATTCCATTTATGGGGTATTCATGCACAGCAAAATATTTTGAAGTCTATGCCTCAGACTGCAACATGTGAATGTGAAATGTGTCTGTTTGAAAGCATGCATCATGCAGGTAGATTTGTTAGGGAATCCCAGTTAACTGAAGCTTCCTTTTAAGCATACGCCTGCATTCACAAACCCAGGGCTTCCTTCATGCCATATCCATGAAAACAACAAAGCTGTGCAGCCAGAATGTAATGTGATGTAATGTAATGAAGGAAACAGGTATTTTTCATTGTTAATACACTGTATGCTCTGAGTGACCCAAAGGTTTAATATTTCAGAATTATTTCTTTTTTTGATTCAGAATACTATTTTCCTGAAGTAAAATAAATTGTGTTAAAAAAGAGAGAGAAGGTCATTGAATAGCTAAAGATGCTTGATTAAATCCAAAAACATCATGCAGTAATAACTTGTAAGGAGATGAGGAGAGAGAGAGAGAGAGAGGAGGGCTGGTGAAGACCACTTTATTCATTTGTTTGTTTTCCCCCTGCCACTACATGTGTGGTTGTGCAATAATGTTTGTTTTGTATTCTCTGAAGTGGCTAATCTACACTCATGCAATGAAAAGGTGGCTTATTAGGCTAATTGCTGATTTAAAAAAAATTCCATGAGCAAATATTGCAAAAGAGATACAGAAGGCAGGGGTGGGAGGCGGGAAGGGTGGGAGAGGCAACAAATACAGCTCTCCATTTTTCCCCCTGTGAAGTTTTCCCACCAGTAATCAGGCAGTTCAAAGAGACGTCCAGCTAATCCAGTTCCTTCAGGCAGCCTGAATTGATGCTGTTCATTAGCGGCCCCATAATTTTACCTTGCAGAGCTGGATTAATAGAAAGGTGACTAAGGAAATTGTCGAGAGACTTGCTAATGTTTGCTCTGAACCTTAGAAGGGTTCTCTCTCTCTCTCTCTCTCTCTCTCTCTCTCTCTCTCTCTCTCTCTGTGTGTGTGTGTGTGTGTTATACCTCCTAGATATAACAAGGCTGCACCACCACAAGGAATCACTTTTTAGAAAATATGAGGGTGTCCTCCACATTGGGTCCTGTGACTGAAGGAATCCATGAAGGCAAAATAATTGCATATAGTGTGTGTGTGTGTGTGTGTGTGTGTGTGTGTACACACACATACACACACGCACGCACGCGCACACATGCGCACACACACACACACACACACAGAGCTAGCAAGGAGAGTCCTCCAAGCTCATTAAAACAGATGGAGTTTTAAAACCTGTATTACTTCAAAAAATTAATTTACAGCTGTAGGGCTCTGTGGCCCAGAGAACATTAAAGCAATAAATCCAGAAAGGTGATGTGATTAGAAAAGAACACCTCTGTGGCTGGAGCATAGGATATAAAGCTGGAAAAGAACAGGCAGTTTCTGTTAAAATGGCACCTTTGTTTCACTCTTTGGATCTTAGCGGAATAGTGGAAGCCAATGAAAATTTGTCCAAAAGTAAAAGGCGGTGCATGAGACATTCAGAAAAATGGCACACAGAAGAATTTCCACAAGGCCAAATGGTCTGATCATTCAACTTCCTTGCCCTCCCTTTCCATTTAGCCCTAGCAATCAATCCTTCTGTTTACCTCACAGCTTAATTACCCAAGTATCGTGAATTCTCTACCAACATATGTGGTCAGAGTCATAATTATTGACATTCCAAACCTTATAATCATGCTTGAGAAAGAGGTAAGTAGAGATGCGTATGAATTTAATCCAAGCAGGTCATTCCATTGATCGTGCTTGATACTTCCTGCTCCCCCCCCCCAACCCGGTTTTTGAAGGGAGGAGGCAGGCATTTATTTAAGTTCCTCTGCCCCTGGTGACACTAGAGCTTGGAGACATCCAATTCAGAATGCAAAGAAGTGTCTCTGCACACAACACATTGTTAACCAAAAGGAATGTCCTGTCACAAGACAGTATGGAATTTCTTTTGACTTGCTGGCTTTAAAAAGGGATAGACAAGTTCATTGAAGACAAGTAGTCTTTCCATGGCTGCTAGTCTTGATGGATATATGACACCTGTACTTTCAGAAACAGCTGCCAAGGCACGACTGGAGAGGAATGTTGCTTTCATGACTTCCTTCAGAACTTCCCTGGATCATCTGAATAGCCATTGTAGGGGCCAGGATATCGAAACAAGTCAGGGATGGGAAACCTGTAGCTGTCCAGATGTGGCTGGACTGTAACTCATATCATTTCTCACCACTGGTTACACTGATTGGAATTACAGTCCAACAGCATCTGGCAGGCCACATATTCCTCATTCAGACTCTATGTTTGGCCTGATCCAGCAGGGTTTCTATGCAATATTATGTTCTTGATTATTAATTTTCATAATTAAATTGCTTCTCAACCTTCACTGTCATGGAACTCAAAGTGGTGTCCATGGAATCACCAAGCAGCCTAATCCTGGGAATGTGCTTCCTATTATTGTTGTTGTGTGCCATCAAGTCACCCTCGATTTATGGTGACCCTATGAATGAGCAATCTCCAAAATGTCCAGCCCTGGTCAGCTCCTGCAAATTCAATCCTGTTGTTTCCTTTAGAGAGTCAATCCATTTCGTATTTGGTCTTCCTCTTTTCCTGCTACCTTCAACCTTTCCCAATATGATAAGGGTCCACATCTTGAGAATGGGCTTCTTACAGTTAGGGTGCATTGCTTCTGCCTAAAATATTAATTTGTCAGATATAATTGGAAACAGGACAATCAAAGCCAGATACACCACCATATGATGTATGCAAGATGGATACTACCCCCACTCACCCCAAGAGTTGTAATTTTTTATATATATACAACATAAAAGATTTAGGAAGGTCATCACCACCACCACTTTCTTTTTTGCATTTGTGAACTAGGTGACTTGTTTGCATCCTATTTCCCTGCATAATCCATTCATAAACTGAATTCTGTCGTGTAGACTGTGACTCTTACACACCATAAGATAGTAACTAGAATCCAATACGAAGTCACACCGTTGGCATTCCAAAAACAGTGTGTTCACTCCCATGCACAGCCCTCTTTTTAAAGAGAAAGAAGAAGAGAACAGCTTTCTGTAAATTAAATTTAAAGTAAATTAAAAGAGGCAGGATCCCACCTCACCCAACCTTGATCCCCCAGAAGCAGATGTGAATGTGCTGTTTCTCCCTCACTCCATCCGACTCTGAACACTGCAGGTTTTGCTGGCGCCTAAGAGACACTGAATAGACCTTTCAGGTGCTCCCAGAAATAATACACTGATATTTGCAGTGCAAATTTTCCTAATAGGAAAGGGAGTGCTGCCTGGCATCTCTTTCATTTCTCAGTCTGCGTGTTCACTACATTGTAACCTGTTCCTTCTTCTTCCTTTCTCTTAAACAAGGAATTAACTTCAGCCGTAAATTAACTTTACCCCTCTGTGCTGGTGAGCGCTTGGAGTGAGCGTGAACCACATTCTTTCCCTTGCTCTCATTAATGGAGGCCCATCCCTCATTCAGCAGGCAGGGCGCAAGGAACCACAGGGCTGCAGGCTGCTTATTCACTGCATCCCAGGGCTAAACAAAGACCTCATTCACTCCTGCTCTCTTTCTGCCAGTTTTCCCTTTGAGTCTGGCTTCTATTTCTCCCTCCCCATTCTCTCTTTCCCAAACGGTGCTAGCTAATTTCATTGACAATATTCATAACATCGGGTTGGGGGAATCTCTCCTCCCATTCAGAGAAGATCTCTTGGCTTCTTTCTTTCTTCCCTTTTTCTTTTCCAGGCTCTCCCTCTTTCTTCTATTTAAATTGGTCACCGTTTGCAGATTGGAAGGCTGCCAAGGAACTCGAGGGTGAAAACCGCATGCATGCATGCATGCATGAGCTGTGTATCTATGTGGCTTTGCTAGGTGGCCGGAGGAGACAGCTGGTCATCTGTGTGTGTTTAATGGGTGCTCAGGGGTCACAATTAAGCAGTTTTGAAATGACTGAATGTCATATAATCAAATTGCCTTATAAAATATATGGCAGGTATAAAACACACAGAGCCTTGTTTAGCTTTTACAGCCGTCCACAAACCATTTCCTTCAGAATAATCCCACCAGCTAAAATACCTGTGGAATAAGTCACTTACAGATGGCAACCAACGTCTAATCTGTTTGGAAAATCTGCTTGTTTTCCTTCCTCACAAACCAAAGAAGCCAGTGATATCTTGAAGGCCCTTTCCCCCCCTCCCAACTCCCAATACTCTCTCATTTTGAGGAATTCCTAAATTGCATGCAAGGGAAAAGTCTCATATTTGTGTGGTTTGTTTTACTTTCCAATTTGAGTTCCTGGCTTGCTACTACAAATCTCTTCCTGTGCCAAAAGATGGATTGGAACTCCTGGAGTCTTTTACAGTGTACATGCCTGTCTGTGCATTGTTGTGGATTTTTACCCTTCCCTATTGTCGGAGTCATTGCAACCTCACATGCTGCCTCTAGCAGGTGTGGCTAGGAGGGACCTTTCAGGGCTGGGGTGACTGTCAATCAATCCAGCAATAACCAATTATTTCTTCCGTGCCTCTGAATTTAAAGAGAGCCACGCCTCCTCCCCTTTTGTCTATTTGAGTCAATCAGTCTGTTGAAAGTAGTAAGTCTGCTGAGGCCTGTCACTCAAAGCAGTCATGTTTTTAGCTTGCTGTTATCTGTTCACAGTAAACAAATGAAACCCTTTATTCTTTCTATTAATGTCTCAGAGTGAGTTATCGAGACTGTAAATGGCAGTTCATGAGAAAAAGGGGTGGACACGTTCTGGGGAATGTGAAAGCTATTCTCCTCTGTGAATCCCTGCACTTCTGCTGGGCAGCTAGAGGAATTTACCAGAAATTCAAAACTCTGCAACTGTCATGGTTTTATGAAACAAGAAAGTGGCGTGTACCGATTTCCTTGTGGATTGAGGTGTATATTGAGGTGCTACCACTAATGCTGGGATTTATTCTAGACTGGAAACTGAGGTTGTGGAGTTTATAAAGCCAAAAAATGTATCTGCTGAGGAAACAAAAATCAAGGGAGGAAATCAAGAAAAATGATGTACACCTCATCTGAGTTGTGGTAAGGTACAAATATCTGCATTAATCATGTTGCACCTTATATCCTCAGGACAATGTAAATGAATACCATTTGGAAATGGTATTCATATGATCAAATAATCGTTTACATGCTTTTACAGGCTACAATTCCATGGTGTACCTGCTGCTGCTGATCCCATTGTTCTCATCAGAATCCAGGACATTCTTTCCCTCCTGTTACTTAAAAGTTGCAGCAGAGGGCTGGGAAACCCTCAAGAGGCAGGCTTCCTCGAGCGATGGAAGACTAATGGAGGCAGGATCAGGAAGTGAAGGAAGTCCCAGTTCCACTGGCTTTAGATACCAAAGCACACGGTTGAATCTTGGCCATAGAATTTTAAAGTTTCCCGCCTAACATCCTTCTCAGTCTCAGCCTCTCACCCAGCACAATCCCCTGTTGTATTTCTACCTGCTATAGATGACACAATTATTTGCCATTTTAACTATACTTCATTTCATTATTTGTATTCCGCCTTTCTTCCCAAGCGGACCCAAGGTAATTTACAATATTAAAACAGACAAGATTGAGAGTTTAACAAATAACAATAAATTATTACAACAATAAAAAGCAATTAAACGATATCATATTAATACTAATATATAACAACAGTTTAAAACAAGTTTAAAAACACAAAAGAAAAGACATGACAACCCCATTGTAAAACAATGTCATAGACAGAGAGTGACTGAAAGAAGACCTGCCTGAAGAGAAAGGTCTTTGCTTGCTTTGCGAAAGGACAGCAAGGAGGAGGCCCAGCCTGGCCTCCAGTGGGAGGGAGTTCCAGAGTCTGGGAGCAGCAACAGAGAAGGCCCTCTCCTGTGTCCCCACCAAATGTGCCTGTGAGGGTGGTGGGATGGAAAGAAAGGCCTCACCAGATTATTTTTAAACCCAGCAGGCTTGTAAAGGGAGATGATGTCTTTCAAGTAGCTTGGACCCAAGTTGGTTAGGGCTTTATAGGTAAAAAGGAGTACTTTAAACTGGGCCCAGAAATGGACTGGTAGACTGTGGAACTGTTCTAACAGAGGAATTATGTGTCCCCTAGAACCAGGGTCCCCAACCCCCGGTCTGCGGCCCAGTACCGGGCCGTGGCCTTGGCAGGACCGGGCCACAGAGACAGATCTCCCCCCCACATGAATGCCCCCCACGTACGCACACGTGCCCCCCCACATGCATGCACGGGTGCCCCACCTACCCACCCATGAACTCACGGGTGCCCCACCCACCCACCCATGTACGCATGGGTGCCCCACCCACCCGCCCATGCATGGGTGCCCCGCCTCTCTGTGCACAGATGGCCCCCCCGCCCCCCCACACGCACGCTAAATCAGTCCACGGTTCGGAAAAGGCTGGGGACCACTGCCCTAGAACCATCTCGGTTAATAATTTGCCTGCAGTATTTTGGACCAGCTAAAGTTTCCAAACACTTTCCAAAGGCAGCCCCATGTAGAGTGTGTTACAGTAATCCAAATGGGATGTAACTAAGACATGCAGCATTGTGGCTGGATCAGATCTCTCCAAGAACCGGCACAGCTGGCACACTAGTTCTAACTGTGCAAATGCATTTCTGGCCACTACTGAAACCTGGGCATCCAGGCTCAGGAATGACCCCAAGAGCACACCCAAGCTGTGAACCTATGTTTTCAGTGGGACTGTAGCCCTATCCAGTACAGGCTGAATCTCTGTCCCCTGATCTTCTTTCAACTTCCTAGGAGCACTTCTATCTTGTCTGGATTTATTCACCTTCCTCTAGTCCATTATTGACATCACACACAAATTTAGAACTATAACAGCTTCCTTGGATTTAGATGGAAAGAACTGATAAAGTTGGGTGTCATCTGCATTTTGGTGGAACTGAACCCCCAAATTCCAGACAACGTCTCCCAGTGATTTCATGTATATGTTAGACATCATTAGGGACAAGACAAAACCCTGAGGGACACCACAGTTCAATGGCCAGGGAGACAAACAGGAGTCCCCCGGTACTACTTTCTCAGTTCTCATCTCCTGGAAGGACCAGATCCACCGTAAAACAGTGCCTCCAAGTTCCATTCCAGAGAGACAGACCAAAAGGATACTATAGTCAATTGTACTGAAAGCCACAGAGAGGCCCAGAAAAACCAGCAGGGACACATTCCTCCCATCCAGTTGCCAAGGTAACTCATCCACTATAAAGGGTATACTACTACTCCTTTTGGTGCTCACTGTGGTGTAGTGGACAGAGTAATGGACTAAGACTTAGGAAACCTGGGTTTGATTCCCCGCCTCTGCCATGGAACCCCATGGGTGTGTGTAAAACTGGTAAAATCACTCCTTAAATACCTCACCTTAAAAAACCCTATTAGGATTGCTATAAGCCAGTTCTGACTTGATGGCACATAACAACAACTACTACTCTTTTAGCATGGAATACAAGGCTAAAATTGAATACTGGTTTGTTCCGGCTGGCATTGAATTCACTCCTGTATCACTGAGTGTATGACACAGCGACCTCAAAAAAACCACAATAAACTGCTCACAAAGGGAACAGTTCCTTTTAAAATCATCCTAAACTTTAATGGCTCCTTCGGTAGGTGAAGAGACACTTACTACCTCTTCTGAGATCAGCTGCAGCCCAGAACATCTCACTTAAAGTCCACTTCCATTATTTAAGATACATTTTCCACAGAAACAAGGCGCTCAAGGCCAGTTGGCATTGTTCTAATGTAAAATCATATTTAGGGGTTTTCTAAGAGTGCATTTGTCCTTTTTATACAGTATGTGGATGTGTGCGTATTTTTTCCCTAGCAGCTGTCAGGGAGGACTTGAGGAGCACAAAAGGGTCGGCGGTGCTGCATGTCACCCATGAACCATGTGTTGCCATTTCTGCTCTATAGTGTGCACGTTTTGTTCTCCATAAAATGTTTTCTATCCATACACTCTATAAAGGGTCATATACTTAAACGTTTTTGTGACTCCTGGGTGAGAAACAACCATTAAAGACAGACCAGGACTTTGAGAGGGAAATTCTCAATTAATGAAAGCAATTGAGTGTCACAACACAAGTTTCTCTCACTTCTGGAATTATGCAGGATTCCTTTGAAGTTTCACAAACACAGAAAGACTGCCTTAACCAGCCCTCTTCAACATTTAACATACTTTCACCTCAAATTATGGGCTAGCTCAAATATCTGTTTAGTACTATCAGTAGAGAAGACAGAAAACCAAACCAGACCAGACCTGCAAGTCCTGCAAATCCAAACGATGTTTTGATCCGTCCTAT
Organism: Intellagama lesueurii; assembly: GCA_037013535.1. Lineage (NCBI taxonomy): Eukaryota > Metazoa > Chordata > Lepidosauria > Squamata > Agamidae > Intellagama > Intellagama lesueurii. The sequence goes on from JBAJHW010000002.1 coordinate 184,913,522, forward strand.
GTCCTTACCTCCTGCACTCTTCTGAAATGTTATATACTTGTTCCATAGGGATCCCCTGTGATTTAAGCCATTGACAAACCACTTGAGTGAGGGTGGAGGACAGAAATCCTTTTTAGGAACCATCACTAACTGCAAGGTTTCTCTTACACAAATGCCCTAAACATATCCTCCCGAAATGGTACATTACTCAGGGAAACCTCTATGGTGTCTGCATACAATTTGCCCCCTAAAACTACTGGAGAGTGGTGGGCTAATAAATCCCCATTTGAACACATCTTTTAATAAATCTAATTCTTATATACCCTAAGAAGCCTTAGGGACCAACTAACCCTAGACTGAAATAACCAGGCATGTTTAGGCTTGAGAAAAGAAGACTGAGGGGAGATAAGATAGCACTTTTCAAATACTTGAAAGGTAGTTATACAGAGGAGATGCAGGATCTGTTCTCAATCATCTCAGAGTGTAGGACATATAATAATGGGCTCAGGCTACAGGAAGCCAGATTTAGGCTGAATGTCATGTGAAGGAGAAATAGGAAAGAGAGAGAGAGATGAGAGTGAGCCGTCCCCTCGAATAGAAGCATCGGAGAAAGAGGGAGAGAGAAAGGAGAGGGAAGTAATTGAAAGGGGAAGATGGTTGTAGAAGAAAGTGAAGGAAAGGAATCAAAGGAGAAAGGAGTAAAAGTAGAAATCTGTTTGGTAGAGGAAGAAAAGGAGAAAGGAGGAGGAGTTAACTCTACCAGTGTGGGAGGAGGAAATAAAAGATCAAGAGAGAAGGAGAGTTTTCAGTATTCCACGGAGAGAGATAAGGAAGGACGAAGGAAGGGAGAGAGAGAGGAAGGAGGAAGAGCTGAAATATGGGAAAACACGCGGGCTATTAGAAGACTTTCCCAACTTATAAGTAGGAGGATTGGTGCCAGACCCAGATCTAAAAGAGACAAAAGTAACCGTAACGGAAACTCAAGAATGGACAGTGGTAGTCTTTCCCCGAGGGCAAAGTCATTGGAGGAAGGTCATCAGGCCAGATTTGACCTTCAATCAGCCACCGTGCGAGGGAGACTGGGCCAGACATCCTTGTTGTGGCACAATATGCGCAGTGCGGAGCGCTCCACTGAGGAAGCCCATGGACAAGGAGGGGTTTGGACCAGCCCCTCAATAAACCCTCCTAATTTACAGTTTGGATTTTCATCTTCACCCTACGAACAATTACCTAATCATAGTTGCTTTGATCCTGTTGAAGTCATTGTTGAATCACCAAATGTTGTAGCAAATAAACCTGTTAATCTTTCAAAAGAATCTCAGTGGTTATTTCCCGCCGAAAAGGAGGAACTGCTCCAGTCTTCTAACGAACCCAATCACAATGGCGCCCAACGTGGGGCAGTTCCGATGGCGGGAAGTAATGAAATGTCAAGGTTGCGAGAGATGATAGAAAGACAAGAGAAGTTGATAGAAAACTTAACTGAACAACAAACATTGTTAACTAAACGAATATTAAAACAGGAGATGGAAGAAGAGAAAGGTCAGAAACATGGGGGGCAGCAAAAGAATATATGGGTAGCCGGTCCCGCACCTATTAGAATACAGAAAATGGGGCTCATGGACGATCCGGAGGCATATCTACATACTTTCGAAAGGGTGGCTGTTGCGACTGGCTGGCCAAAGGAACAATGGACCTGGATCCTGATTCCATGTCTCACAGGGATATTGCAAGAGGTAGTGGATACCTTATCACCAGAAGAAGCTACCCGATATGAAGATGTAAAGGTGGCAATATTGCATACCCTCAAGCTGACAGAAGAAGCCTATAGGAGAAGGTTCAGAGAGCTGAGGATGAGACCCGGAACACATCCACGCTCGTTGACACAAAGAATGAAATCTAATCTGATAAGATGGTTAAGACCCGAAGAGAAATCTAAAGAACAAATATTAGAAATACTAGTAATGGAACAACTGGTGATGACACTGGGAGGCAGTCTACGGAATTGGGTGCAAAAAAACCACCCCAAGAAGTTAGAAGAAGCAATCCACCTAGTGGAGGATTTTTTTAATGCAGAAGACTATGGGCGAGATAACCCCACCCCTTCGGCAGAGAAAAACAGAGGAAGAGAGAAGATGGCGGCTAGCAGCGGTTCAGGAGCGACACCACACGGAGTCTTCAGCTCCAACACAGCTACGAGAGGGAGAGGATGAGGTTTCGAACCTATGGGGCCGAAACCAGTACGTCCCACAACTTTCGTCCATCGGCTGTTCGAGAACGGGAATGGTTGGAAGGGAAAAAAGAGATGGACGACCGGTCTGCTTTGAATGCGGAGTAGAAGGTCATGTATGTCGTGAGTGTCCAGGGACAGATTGTTCCTGGGTGGGGCAGAACCCGAAGACTATGCAGGTCCAAGGCTCTGAACGGAATGGCTGGGAGGTGGTAGCATGGGTGAATGGAGAAAGGAAGAAGGTGTTGGTAGATACGGGGTGTGGTAAGACTCTTGTACAGAGTCTAAAGGGTACAGTATTGGAAGAAAGTTTATATGTAAATTGTATTCATGGAGATTCAAAATCATACGGTATGGCCTGGGCTAACATAGAGATAGAGGGGGAGCGTAGAAGGTTGAAGGTAGGGGTTGTACCAGGATTATCAAGAGATATGTTATTAGGACGAGATTGGGTAGGGGCCCACAAATTATTACAGTTAAAGGAAAACCTACAAGGGGAATGCGAGGAACAAAGAAACGAAAGCGATTTTTTAGAAAATACCTCGCGAGAACAAACCCGATTATGGCAACAGGACGATCCCACATTACAGAAAGCCCTAGGGGAGGCTCAAGTGGGAGGAACGATCACAAAGGGCGATTCGGGTTTTGAAATACAAGAAGGCTTGTTATATCATGTAGACAAAGAAGGAAACCGATAGTTGGTGGTCCCTCAAAAATGGAGAAAAGCCGTGTTGCAATTAGCTCATTACGTACCCATGGCGGGACATTTATCTACTCATAAAATGACGCCTCAGATAATGCAACGGTTTTGGTGGCCTGATGTGAGTAAGGAGATAGAAGAATATTGTAAGACTTGTGAGGAATGTCAGAAGACACAGGTGAAACCACGTCCAGGGGCCCCTCTGATCCCCATGCCACTGGTAGATCGACCTTTTGAGAGAATAGGGATAGACATTGTAGGCCCTTTGATTAGATCAGCCGGAGGACATATGCATATCTTGGTTATAATAGATTATGCTACCCGATATCCGGAGGCTATCCCCTTGAGATCTACCACTGCCAAGGTTTTAGCTAGGGAGTTAATGCAAGTATTCTCTAGATTAGGTTTCCCCAAAGAAGTTTTAACTGACCAGGGCACCAATTTTATGAGTCAGACCTTAAGGGAATTATGGCGTTTATTAGAAGTAAGGCCTGTCCATACTGCGGTATACCACCCTCAAATTAATGGCTTAGTAGAAAGGTTCTATAAAACTTTGAAGGGGATGTTGAGAAAGCTAGTGTTAGACAAACCACGGAGGTGGCACCTGTTAATAGCTACTCTGATGTTTGCAATTAGGGAAGTGCCCCAAGCCTCTACCGGGTTCTCACCCTTTGAAATGATGTATGGATGGAATCCTAGGGGAATATTAGATCTGGTAAAGGAAAAGTGGGAAAGTGGGAAACATGAGGCTCAAGTGGTAGTGCAACAAGTGATCGAAATGCGAGATCATTTGAATAGAGTGGCAGAAATAGCTATAACACGATTACAAAAAGTACAACAGGGACAAAAGAGACGGTATGACTTAAAGGTTAACCCCAGACAATCTGAAGTGGGACAAAAAGTCTTACTCTTGCTACCTGCGGAGAACGCCAAATTGTTTGCCAGATGGCAAGGACCTTATGAAGTGCTCAGGCGAATAGGACCGGTAGATTATGAGATAAAGACACCAGATAAAAAGAAGAAAACGGGCACATTCCATGTGAACCTATTGAAGGAATGGAGAGAAAGAGAGGTATTGTGGGGAGAAGCAGAAGAAGAAGATTTAGGCCCTGAAGCGATGGTTTGTTTACAGGTAACACAAGAACTATCCTTAGGAGAGGAATTGAAGTCTGACCAAATTGATCAGGTTAGAAAAATAGAAGAAAATTTCAAAGATGTTTTTTTCTAACAGACCAGGATATACTAGGATGGTTGAGCATCAGATCAATACCTCACCACAAGTCGTAGTGAGGTCAGGAGGGAGGAATTGGCCACATCACTTAAGAGAAACAATTAACAGAGAAGTAGAAGAAATGTTAACATTAGGAGTGATAGAACCTTCTTACAGTCCATGGAGAAGCTATCCAGTAGTAGTCCCCAAGCCAGATGGAAGTGTGAGGTTGTGTATTGATTTTAGGAAATTGAATGAGGTATCTAAGTTTGATGCTTACCCTATGCCTAAGGTAGAAGACCTGTTGGAAAGACTGGGGAGGGCAGAGTTCTTGTCATCTTTAGATTTGACAAAGGGTTATTGGCAAAGTCCATTAAGATCTGATGATAAAGAAAAGACCGCTTTTGTCACCCCAGGGGATTATTTCAATTTACCCGTATGCCATTCAGGTTGCATGGAGCCGCTGCTACCTTTCAGAGATTGATGGATAGAATTTTGGAACCTGTACAGGCATTTGCAGGGGCGTATATCAATGATATTTTGATTTATAGCAGTAGTTGGAAAGAACATGTAGAACATTTAGAAAAGGTGTTAGTTGAGTTGAGGAAAGCAGGACTCAAGGTGAATCCTTCCAAATGTAAGATTGCAAAAAGGGGGGTGAAATTCCTGGGGTTCCAAGTAGAACAGGGAAAAATTCAATGAGTGTAGGATAAAGTAGAAAAGATATCAGATTGGCCATCCCCTAAGAACAAGAAGGAAGTTCAACAATTTCTGGGACTAGCAGGCTACTACTGCCAATTTGTTCCTAACTTTGCGGAGATTGCAGCACCCCTCACTGATTTAACTAAGGAGAGGGTAGCTAATAGGATAAGATGGGGATTTATCGAACAAAAAGCGTTTGATCAGTTGAAGGAGATATTAAATAGTTTACCCAGTAGATATGCCCCTGACTTCAATATACCTTTTATAGCACAGACTGATTCATCAGACAGAGGTATCGGTGCTGTATTGACCCAAGTTCGAGAAGGTGTAGAATATCCTATTATGTATTTAAAATAAAAATCTATCACCACGAGAGCAAAGGTATGCTACTATTGAAAAGGAAGCATTAGCTGCAAAATGGGCTATACAATCACTGAAATATTATTTGTTAGGAGCTCCCTTTACTTTAGTTACAGATCATGCTCCTTTACAATGGTTGAATAGAATGAAAGATACTAATCCAAGGTTGACTAGGTGGTATTTATGTTTACAACTTTAGCATGTGTGCTACCCTTCTTATATTGAACTTATTTAGTGTTCAATATAAGAAGGGTAGCACACATGCTAATGCTGATTATTTTTCCCAACAGGGTGCATGGGAAACGGCCTTGGAGGAGAGGACGGCACACTTGTCGGGGGGCGGCGGCGTGTGAAGGAGAAATAGGAAAGAGAGAGAGAGATGAGAGTGAGCCGTCCCCTCGAATAGAAGCATCGGAGAAAGAGGGAGAGAGAAAGGAGAGGGAAGTAATTGAAAGGGGAAGATGGTTGTAGAAGAAAGTGAAGGAAAGGAATCAAAGGAGAAAGGAGTAAAAGTAGAAATCTGTTTGGTAGAGGAAGAAAAGGAGAAAGGAGGAGGAGTTAACTCTACCAGTGTGGGAGGAGGAAATAAAAGATCAAGAGAGAAGGAGAGTTTTCAGTATTCCACGGAGAGAGATAAGGAAGGACGAAGGAAGGGAGAGAGAGAGGAAGGAGGAAGAGCTGAAATATGGGAAAACACGCGGGCTATTAGAAGACTTTCCCAACTTATAAGTAGGAGGATTGCTGCCAGACCCAGATCTAAAAGAGACAAAAGTAACCGTAACAGAAACTCAAGAATGGAAAGTGGTAGTCTTTCCCCGAGGGCAAAGTCATTGGAGGAAGGTCATCAGGCCAGATTTGACCTTCAATCAGCCACCGTGCGAGGGAGACTGGGCCAGACATCTTTGTTGCGGTACAATATGCGCAGTGCGGAGCGCTCCACTGAGGAAGCCCACGGACAAGGAGGGGTTTGGACCAGCCCCTCAATAAACCCTCCTAATTTGCAGTTTGGATTTTCATCTTCACCCTACGAACAATTACCTAATCTTAGTTGCTTTGAGCCTGTTGAAGTCATTGTTGAATCACCAAATGTTGTAGCAAATAAACCTGTTAATCTTTCAAAAGAATCTCAGTGGTTATTTCCTGCCGAAAAGGAGGAACTGCTCCAGTCTTCTAACGAACCCAATCACATGTCAAAAAAACATCTTAACTGTTAGAGCAATATGACAATGGAACCAATTACCTTGGGAGGTGTTGAGCACTCCAACATGGAGACATTCAAGAGAAAATTGGACAACCATCTGTCAGATCTGCTTTGATTTAGATTCCTGCATTGAGAAGGGGTTGGAGTCAATGGCCTTATAGGCCCCTTCCACCCCAGTTATTCAGTGATTCTAACCTGCATCCTGTTGCAGCAGAGGCCAAACAGAAGGTCGTCAGGAAGGTATGAAGACAATCACTTTCCACTCTTTGTTTGCATCTGTCCTTAATTTTAGAGGTTCCATTTGGCTGTCATGACTAGAAGCCATTGGCTGAAATCCTGTTGTACAGCTCCAAGAAGGTGAGATCATCATCAGTAGCAAATCACTACTGATTAAAGGCAATTTTGAGGTGTATGCACACCCTGAAATCCCCATAGGAATCCTTTAATCAGTGGCAATTTTAGACCTGGCAAGAGCTGTATGGTTCAAATCCTAAATTTAACTCAACATATAGAAGATGGTTTTAAAACACACAAAATAATGGAACAGCATTTGTCCACCCACTTTCTTACTAAAGACTGCAAATTAATCACTGATCTTTTCTTTTTCTTTTCTTTTCCTTTTTTATTTTCTCAAAAGAAGTAGGGAATACAGAAAGGAAAATGGGTAGGTGGAATTTTGATACTTAAAAAAATTGGATATCATATGATTGCATACAGCAATTACAAAGAAAAAACAAACAAAAAAGACAGTTGTACAGTATTATTATCATATTATTCAAAGATGCTTTCTCTTTTTGTTTTCAACTTCTTGATTAGATTATTGCCGCTTGTATTAATCTAATTAACTAAAAACCAGAGTATAATAGCAACTTTTCTAATGTTTCTATGCTTATTTAGTGATGCCAATATCCATAAATATAATTTAAAAATTATACAATATAACGTACCTTGGATTTAAATTGAATTTGGCATAGATTTTGACTCTTCATTTCTATCTAGCAGTTAAAGAGACATGAAAAACAAAGAAGAAGAAGAAAGATATCTTAAGTATTCACCTCAATCATTTTTAAAATTATTCTCCACATTTTATGTTGTTTAGGACATCTTAATTATTTCCAGGGTATGAATTATAGGCTTGCCATTTTTGCTGATATTCTTTGGATGGTCTTTTATTTACATAGCTTGTTAACTTTGCCATTACTGCACACCCAGCTAATTTTTCTTTCCAACTCTCTATCGTTGGACACTTTTCTGTCTTCCATTTCTTTGCAAAGGTTACTCTGGCAGCCATTAACATTTATCTAAATAGGTCTTGTGATATTCTCTCTACATTATCCAGTAGGATTCCCAGCAACATAGTCTCTAGATGGACTGGAAATTTGATTTTAATTTTTTTAAAAAAATTTCCGAATGTACCATTATTCAGTATCTCTTAGTCTTTATACAAGTTCACCACATATGGTGGAAAGTGCCATCTATCATTTTACACTTCCAGCAAGCCCCTTTGTAATTTTTAATCATCTTTTCAATGGTAGAACACCTTATATCAATTTTCCCTTAGAGCTTAACAAGCTGTAAATTAAATGCCAGATCTTTATTTTTATCAGTGTTGCACAATTTAAAATTATGGATGCACATGAGTTATAGATAAAGTTCAAACAAATAAAAAATGTAAAAATGATTAGACTGTTCTTGACCAGAAGCGGGCTACTTCAGTAGGGTTATCTTGGTCATTTACCAGGTCTTCTTTAGTACACATGATGACATCATCACCCACTGCATGCCCAGAACTACCCAAATAGGCCTTCAACCATTGATAGCCTTGTCTTCTATTAATGCTTCCATTGCTCCTTTTCTGAAGCCACCTAAGTCAATGCCCACCATTCTATTCTGCGACAATAAATTCCACAATACGTTTCATAAGGAAGCCACCTTTGCTTGGTGAAGAATATATCTGCCTAAAAGAATCAAGAACACCTCACATCTTGCAGACTCACAGAGCTGTATACTGAATCATACAATTAAATCCTTCCCTCCTCCTACCCCCAGAGATGGAGGTAAACCGGTGATGGGTTTATTGTCATTTACAACTTTTCAGAACCGTATACACCAAACAGCACTTTGTGGGTGTTCAGGGGATGTTCACTGCTCATTATTGGTGGACTTTTTTCATAGCTTCAGACTGAGCCTTACAGTCAAGCCCATTGGGAAGAACTACAGGTCAGTCAGTAGGGCACAGGTTTTCTACACAGGAGACCCCCGGTTCAGTTCCTGGTGTCTCCAAAAGGGATTGTGGGGAGCATGTGAGAAAGAAGCTCTCCACCTCAGATCTCCCCAAAAAGCTGCTGACAGTCAGGAGTACAGAATACTAGCCTGGATGGACAAATAGTTTGACTTGGCAGAAGGCAGCTTCCTATGTTCTAATGGAAATCACTTGAGCGGGGAGGTAGTGCCAAAGAAGTAGTTGTGTTACTTCTTTTAACAGGACATGTTGTTTTCTACCTCATAGAATGTTCTCAGCACAGCTTTTTCTTCTTCTTCTTGCTCCTCTATCAGGTTTTATTTCCTGTGGAAGGGTAATGCTCTGGGAGAAGGTAGGTGCTGTTTTCCAACCCACAGAGCAAGTGAAAGCTTCTTGAGCTAGGGGACCAAAAAGGCGGTGTGCATCCTTCAGCATCCACCCCATGACTACAGACAAACTGTTTCGGCTGAGTCCGCCCAGCTGGTTGCCATGAGTAGGTGCCAAACTGACAAGAGGCCAATATCTTCAGAAGCAGCACTTTTTTTTTCTTGGAATAAAAAACACCAGGTTTTGGTGTGTGTGTGCTTTCAGTCATCAGCAGTACGCAAGACACTGAAAGCAAGGAAAACCCAGCTCCCTTTTCAAAAATAAAACTGAAAATTGCTGAATAAAACAAATATCTAGAAAAGCACATTTTATCTAATCTGTCAGGAAATGCCTATATCAGAACATCCTTTTAAAATAATGATTTGGCTCCCCCCCCCCTTTTCTGGCACAGTTTTCATGGAAAGCTGTATTTTTGGAATACTGAACAAGTTGTGTATGAGAGAGAGAGAGAACATTTTTAGAAACAACACATCTGCATATATATATATATATATATTGGCCCAATGTCAGAGCAGGAAAGCTGCTTCCCTTGACTCATGCTGCATGTTAGGTATCATGCTCATGTTAAGTAAAAATTGATGATCATGATTCACTCATATGATAAAGACACCATTATTTAAATAGACATAGGGAAGAGAGCATATGTAGTTATAGGGTTCATACCCTGTACTGCAACTAAATATCTTTCAAGGCGTCTCACAACAATTGTCACAGGTGATGAGTCCCCACTATTATTTTTTTATTTAAAATATTTTTCTCCCACCATTTTCCTTAAAAAGAATCCAAGGTGGCTTACATAATTAAAAAGACAATATTTAAAAACTAAAAAACAGTAGGTATACAAATATTTTAAAAGAATTAAACAAGTATCACCGTATTTTTCTGTGTATAAGACACCCTCATGTATAAGACCCCCCCTTTTCAAACCCAAAACTAAGAAATCTTAACTTAGCTTCAAGTATTCAGCCTCCGGGCTCAGAATGCTCGGACATTACGTGTCCCCGTTGAATCTGAGCACTGCCTACAGGCTCGACCTCCAAAGAGATGTATTCCAATCGCTTTGATCCCTGCTTTTCACCTCTTCCTCTTCTGTCACATGATCTCTGTAACCAGCCCCAGTCAACAATCAGACTGCTGCATTTTGGACCCTCTGAAGTTTTTGTACACTTTCCAAAGTGTGCCCTGATGTAGATTCTGAGGCTGGGAGTTCCATCATGAAGGGAACACCGGTGGGGGCCTGACCCCATCTTCCTCCGGTAAGGAAGTAGGCAGGCATGGACTAATGGTGGCAATAAGAAACTGTTTCAGTTGCAGGTGCTTAGGCCTAGTTGCAGATTGCACTTTTCTTCCAAAAAGGGGCCTTTCCACCTTCGACAAATGGCTAAGGCTGGGGGTCCTTCCCTGTAATTCTGTAGTCCTAAGGTAACAGAGTTTTTCAGTGACTGTGTGGCATGCAAATCACACTTTGGAATCCAAATATCATTTAGATTTTAATCCCTTATTACATAGAGGATTAGGGTGATGACCAGGATAGAAGTATTTGATTAATGTGTGGACTCCATCTTCTTCTTGGCTCTTTTCCTACTCAGGGTGAAACCAGCAAGTTGTTGTTGTTGTTTAGTCGTTAAGTTGTGTCCGACTCTTCGTGACCCCATGGACCAGAGCACGCCAGGCCCTCCTGTCTTCCACTGCCTCCCGGAGTTGGGTCAAATTCATGTTGGTAGCTTTGATGACACTGTCTAACCATCTCGTCCTCTGTCGTCCCCTTCTCCTCTTGCCTTCACACTTTCCCAACATCAGGGTCTTTTCCAGGAAGTCTTCTCTTCTCATCAGATGGCAGAAGTATTGGAGCCTCAGCTTTACTATCTGTCCTTCCAGTGAGCACTCAGGGTTTATTTCCTTCAGAATGGATAGGTTTGTTCTCTTTGCAGTCCAGGGGACTCTCAAGAGTCTCCTCCAGCACCACAATTCAAAAGCACCAATTCTTCGGCGGTCAGCCTTCTTTATGGTCCAGCTCTCACTTCCATACATCGCTACGGGAAAAACCATAGCTTTGACTATGCGGACCTTTCTCGGCAAGGTGATGTCTCTGCTTTTTAAGATGCTGTCTAGGTTTGTCATCACTTTCCTCCCAAGAAGCAGGTGTCTTTTAATTTCGTGGCCGCTGTCACCATCTGCAGTGATCATGGAGCCCAAGAAGGTAAAATCTGTCACTGTCTCCATATCTTCCCCTTCTATTTGCCAGGAGGTGATGGGACTAGTAGTCATGATCTTAGTTTTTTTGATGTTGAGCTTCAGACCATTTTTTGCGCTCTCCTCTTTCACCCTCATTAAGAGGTTCTTTAATTCCTCCTCACTTTCTGCCATCAGAGTGGTATCATCTGCATATCTGAGGTTGTTGATATTTCTTCCAGCAATCTTAATTCCGTTTTGGGATTCATCCAGACTAGCCTTTCGCATGATGTATTCTGCATATAAATTAAATAAGCAGGGAGACAATATACAGCCTTGTCGTACTCCTTTCCCAATTTTGAACCAATCAGTTGTTCCATATCCAGTTCTAACTGTTGCTTCCTGTCCCACATATAGATTTCTCAGGAGATAGATAAGGTGGTCAAGCACTCCCATTTCTTTAAGAACTTGCCATAGTTTGCTGTGGTCCACACAGTCAAAGGCTTTTGCGTAGTCAATGAAGCAGAAGTAGATGTTTTCTGGAACTCTCTGGCTTTCTACATAATCCAGCGCATGTTAGCAATTTGGTCTCGAGTTCCTCTTCCCCTTCGAAATCCATCTTACTCTTCTGGGAGTTCTCGGTCCACATACTGCTGAAGCCTACCTTGTAGGATTTTGAGCATAACTTTGCTAGCGTGTGAAATGAGTGCAATTGTACGGTAGTTGGAGCATTCTTTGGCACTGCCCTTCTTTGGGATTGGGATGTAGACTGATCTTTTCCAATCCTCTGGCCACTGCTGAGTTTTCCAAACTTGCTGGCATATTGAGTGTAGCAATTTAACAGCATCATCTTTTAAGATTTTAAATAGTTCAACTGGAATGGCATCACCTCCACTGGCCTTGTTGTTAGCCATGCTTTCTAAGGCCCACTTGACTTCGCTCTCCAGGATGTCTGGCTCAAGGTCAGCAACCACACTATCTGGGTTGTCCGGGACATCCAGATCTTTCTGGTATAATTCCTCTTTGTATTCTTGCCACCTCTTCTTGATGTCTTCTGCTTCTGTAAGATCCCTAGCATTTTTGTCCTTTATCATGTCCATCTTTGCACAAAAGGTTCCTTTAATATCTCCAATTTTCTTGAACAGATCTCTTGTTTTTTCCCTTTCTATTATTTCCCTCTATATCTTTGCAGTGTTCATTTAAGAAGGCCCTCTTGTCTCTCCTTGCTATTCTTTGGAAGTTTGCATTCAGTTTTCTGTAACTTTCACTATCTCCCTTGCATTTTGTTTCCCTTCTCTTCTCTGCTCTTTGTAAGGCCTCGTTGGACAGCCACTTTGCTTTCTTGCATTTCCTTTTCTTTGGGATGGTTTTTGTTGCTGCCTCCTGTACAATGTTACGAGCCTCCATCCATAGTTCTTCAGGCACTCTGTCCACCAAATCTAGTTCCTTAAATCTGTTCTTCACTTCCACTGTATATTCATAAGGGATTTGGTTTAGATTATACCTGACTAGCCCAGTGGTTTTTCCTACTTTCTTCAGTTTAACCTTGAGTTTTGCTATAAGAAGCTGATGATCAGAGCCACAATCAGCTCCAGGTCTTGTTTTTGCTGACTGTATAGAGCTTCTCCATCTTTGGCTGCAGAGAACATAATCAATCTGATTTCGGTATTGCCCATCTGGTGATGTCCATGTGTAGAGTCGCCTCTTGTGTTGCTGGAAAAGAGTGTTTGTGATGACCAGCTTGTTCTCTTGACAAAACTCTGTTAGCCTTTGCCCTGCTTCGTTTTGAACTCCAAGGCCAAACTTACCTGCTGTTCCTTTTATCTCTTGACTCCCTACTTTAGCATTCCAGTCCCCCATAATGACAAGAACATCTTTCTTTGGTGTCAGTTCTAGAAGGTGTTGTAAGTCTTCATAGAATTGGTCCATTTCAGCCTCTTCAGCATCGGTGGTTGGTGCATAAAATTGGATTATTGTGATGTTGAAAGGTCTGCCTTGGATTCGTATTGAAATCATTCTATCATTTTTCAGATTGTATCCCAGTACAGAAACCAGTAAGTACAGTGCTTCAAATGTCTGCCCTTTTGAAGCATATGCTCCTTTCTGCCTGGCACACAGGCTGCACGGGTCTTTTTCAGGACACAGTTTGCATTGTTTCGAGTTAGATATATGGAAGAGAGATTTGTTTTTCAGCGATACGGGCACATTTTTCTTTCCTGCCAAATTGCCAAAAAATCAGGAACTGATACACTTATGAACAGAAGTGAAAAGAAAAAAGGGGTTGCCAGAAGAATAAAAGTGGCCACCCTTCAAGCTTCAGTTTTTGTGTGCTTTGAATGTTTTGACATCTACAGTAGGCACTGACTGTAGCCATGCCTGTGCTTCCTGCCATGTCCTTCTTCACCGTTTGTAAAGTGACAGAGAAGCTAGGCTGTCCAGATGAAAAAGAGAACTGCCTTTCTATACCTTTAATAGCTCAACAGGTATACTGTAGCTTGCATTGAAAACTGCACCTGCTGAAGTTTCTTCTTCTAAGCCACTATTAAAGGTACAGGGGCCCTACCCTTTTTTTTTTTTTCCTTCTGGTCATCCTGAGAAAAGCAGATGTTTCTCATCTGCAGCATTCTTGGCCAGGCTTTTAACATCTTGAGTCTCGAAGCATCTAGGAAGGGAGGGAGGCACTGTACCTGCCCCACTCACATCTTCCATGGGTCCCCACAGTCACCTTCCTTCTCCTAGTACAGCCAGCATAGCTCTCGTGTTGCTCTGTAGGCACAAGGAGAGAACAGCGGGCAAGGGAATAGGAAGCAGCCTCACAGCCTTTAAAGATGTAGGCAAATTCTCCAGCAAGAGAACTGTCCTGGCCATCCTCTGAGAGACCCACTCTTGCATTTTAATTAGGAAGAGAAAGGAAAGGACTCCTCTGCAGGCATCACCTTACTTAAAAACCTCTCAGGCCTACAGCCCAAACCTTATTGTAGAGTTTGCCTTTCTAAGCTGAAGAAAGACTCCACAGCTTATTATGTGCCAGCATCACTTGCTCCTCTAGAAAAGGTCAAGCTTTGCTCCAGTTTCAGTCAGAAGGCAGACGGTCGTCAAGCAAGCATTAATAATTATTTAGCATTCATATTCACCTACTAAGGATCCCCACGCTGCAAACATGTCTGTGAATTAACAAGGCATCTGGCCTCTTTTACACAATATGGGCAGCTTGGATCATGAAGTGTCTGAGGCAAATAAAAAGTGCCTTCCATCTGTCTCTCCAAAACATGGCTCACTTGCACCAAAGCAAACAAACCGCTCTTCCAAACATGCCCTCTCCTCCCCCCCATCCCATGTGTTACTCAAACACAAAACCCACAAGTCTTTCATAGGGAGTACTTCATGCTTCTGAAATGTCATGCGGGAATGGCATCTAAGAGCTGAAAGCAGCAAAAGAAAACCAGCACACACAAAAATCATCATAGGAAAATAATGATTTATCTGCGGCAAAAGAAGTGAGGAAGGTAATATCACAAAAGGAGAAAGAGAGAAAATGAGAGAGTGAGACATTATCTAGTCTTTGGTGCCGCCATTAAAATGTTCAGGTGCAATTCAGTTGCCATTTATTAATAAACCACTTCTTCTTCCTCCAACATCTTGAAGTGCAAATTCACACAAGGCGAAAGGGGTAGAGAGGGCAGAGAAAGAAATGTGTGGGATGCTATTAAGCATTTACTGTGTAATTGTGGGTTTTTTTTAAATTAAAATAAAAGGTAAAAGAATGCTATGCTTTAAATGTATTCTTACCTGTAGTAAACGGAATTGGTCTAAGCATCAAGCTTTACCTCACTGTGCATTGACTTACACATGCTGGGGGTGGCCAACTCATTTTTTCCTTTCCATCTCTATCTGAGGAAGCAGTTTTAATTTTAAACCAGAACCTGGCATCAATAAGAGACTGCAGGAAGGCCCATGAACTGAAACTTGAGACAGATGTTCCAGGTCAGTTGAAAGATGGATCAGGAAACAGGGATTCAACCAGGTGCTTCATGGGGTTAAGCCTCCATCCCCCAAAGACACATGTTTGCAATCTAGAAGTACTCCAGGATTCAGACCTGAGCCTGGATCCCCAGACTTTGGTGGTGCCTGGGAGCTCATTCGTACTGTTAAAAACTAACATTCCAGCTATGTCTGTTCCTGGAGTGGTCTGATCAGCCCATGTAGACACATGCCTTAGTGACATCCCATTTGGATTACTGTAAGACGCCATGTGTGGGCCTGCCATTGAGGGCTGTTCAGAACCTTCTGCTGGTCTAAAGGCCTATGGCCAGATTGATGACCACGGCTGATTAAAAGAAGCATATAACACCTTGTACTGGTCCTCGGCACCGTCCAAAGTACTGATTATGCCTTACAAAGCCCGCTATGACTGGACTTCAGGTTATTTAAAAGACCTTGTTCTCCTATACAAATTGGCCTGGGCTTGGAGAAGGGATTCTTCTTTCAGCCCCACCACCTTCAGAGACAGATTTGGTGAGGGCACAAGAGACGGCCTTTCACCGGCTACTCCCAGAGACTCCCTGCCGAAGGAGGACAGGTGAACCACACCCCTGAGGTCCTTCTGCCAGTATCCAAACACCTCCTACTCAGGAAGGCTTTGGGCAGCCGACTGATTGCTACGGACAGGGTTTTCAAAGAGGAGGTACTGCACTTTTCTGTTGCTAATTGTAATTATGATTAACTGAGATGTTTTAAAATGGCTTTTAACAGCTCTTTGCTTGAGTGTGATAATTGATTTGGTTATTTGTTAATATTTATAATGTATTTTTAATTGTGCTTTTAACATACACTGTAAATTGCCCCCGATCGACTGTTTTTGGGGCAAAGGCAGAGTACAAATTAAATAAACAAATAAGTAAATAGTGTGCAAATTTATTCATCTTCTTCGCACTGAAATATTTTAATACATTCTTTGGTCACAAGTGTCACCATAAAATGAATCTTTGAAGAAGCTGTAACCTTTCTTCTTCTTCCTCCTCCCCCTCCTCCTCTCCCTCCCCCTTGGCAGTTGCCACTACTGATTCTGCCTGGTAAATCTCCAGTGGTCCTCTGGGTGTGTTTTTTCAGTTCGCTTTGCTTGGTTCATGTCGGTAAAGAACGACGCAGGAATATTCTGCAGGGTTAGATGGTTTCTGCTTCGTTGCTGTGATCCTTCCAACTGTGCTGTACAGGCAGACTCTCAGAACAGATGATCTGTTGGAAGGTAGACCAGGTATTCACCCGCAACAGTAGCAATGGCCATTTGTGACTCTTGTTCTCCAAGTCTAGCATGCAGCTGCTTTGAGGTTTGTCAAACTTTCAAACGTAATCTTTTGCATAGGTATCAAAGTCAGGCCATGCCGCTGACACACCATCATGAGGAATCATTTTCATTCATGAGTTGAGGCAACTAACAGTCTGGTAGAAGATCCTCTTGCTCTACCTTTAAAGGCTAACAGTTTGTAGATGTTCTTGAAGATGACATTTATTTATTTATTATATAATATAACAAATAAATAAATAAATGTCATATTTATTGTCAATGTCATATATATATATACACACACACTGCCCATCTGACCAATGGTTACTCTGGGTGGCTCACAGCAATAAGTGACATAAAAGAAACATAACATAACATAATCAGTGCGATAAAATTAAACTAGATTATCATAACATCTAAAAACACATGAAAATGGGCCTGAAGATCAGCTGATTGTTTGGAGTTCCACTAGGCAGAAACATCCAACTTCTTTGTCTTTTCTCTGCATCTGAATCCGAGGAAGCTGTTTCAGCTCTAGATCAGTGTCTGATGTCAGTGCTGGACTAGATAAGGGCAAACAAATTGAAACTTAATCCAGACAAGACAGGGGTGCTCCTGGTCAGTCAAAAGGCAGATCAGGGAACAGGGATGCAGCCTGTGCGGAATGGGGTTACACTTCCTCTTTAAAAAGGTGTGCAGCTTGAGGGGTGCTCCCAGATTCATCTATAAGTCTGGATGCCCAGTTTTCAGCCGTGGCCAAGAGTGTGTTTGCACAATTAAAACTAGTGTGCCAGCTGTGCCCATTCTTGGAGAGGTCTGATCTGGCCACAGTGACACATGACTTTGTTACATCCCAGCTGGATTACTTTAACACGGTCTATGTGGGATTGCTTCTGGAAAATGTTCAGAAACTTCAGCGGGTCCAAAATGCAGCTGCCAGATTGGCAACTGTGGCTGGTCACAGGGATCACATAATCTCTCTGTTACAGCAGCTCCACTGGCTGCTGATCAGTTTCCTGATATAATTCAAAGTGCTGGTTTTAACCTGTAAAGGACTAAACGGTTTGAGTCAAAGCTATCTCAAAGACCATGTCTCCCTTTATGAGCCTGTCTAGGTATTAAAATAATCAGGAAAGGCCTTTCACTAGGTCCCACCACCCTCACAGGCATGTCCACTAGAGGCACAGGAGAAGGCCTTCTCCATTGCTGCTCCCAGACTCTGGAACTCCCTCCCACAGGAGGCCAGGCTGATCCCATCTTTGCTGTCCTTCACACATTTCTTCATAAGGCATGGAACAGATGATGTTAATACTAAAATTGTATTCACAGTGCAGTTCAAAGCCTCCAGATTTTGTTCCTGCATATGGCCAGAATATTCATCCATAGAAAGGCATTTTTTTTTAATTTTTGGATATATTTTTTTAACCTAATTCTGTCACCAAAGAAGTCATTGGCCACATTGGCCAGGGGATTCCGAGAGGTGTAGTCCAAACAAGCAGATTGTCTAGGCTCTGAAAGCAGCCAAACATCTTCTGAATGTCGAACTGATTGCCTTCTGCTTGTTCGAAGAAACACGTGAGACCACCCAGGTCAGCAGATCCAAAGCCCAGGTCCAACCAATGCCTCGAGAAGCTTAATCAAGACAACAACCTGGACGTCTGAGAGGAAGGAGGAGGTTCCCCCAATTATTCCTCAGCAGATTTGGAAAGAAGTGAATGCAAGTCTCAAGCCTGAGGAAAAAGCACAGCCATACACATTGAAAAGTTCGAAAGCATGAAGTCCATACCTGAGGGATTAAGTGTGAAGAAACACATCCTTCATTTGGTTTTGAAGTAGTGCCATTTTTGTTCAAAGCCAAACGCATCTTACAGGAGTGTATCTGCCTATATCGTCCCTGATCAAGAGGGATTGCTCTTTCTAAACAGCCTCCTCCTCTCCCCACATCCAAGATCGACTGCATCCTCATTCCACCTCACACTGAGAAGGGCAGAAGGGTCTGCTTTCCAGAACTTGGTAAGCCATATTTAGCTCTCAGGGAGTTGCCCTTTGGGAAATCTGTTTTTTGACCCCAATCCTGCATCCAAAGAAATCAATGTTGGCTTTGTTAACTGGTTTGAGCAGAAGCAGAATCAGGCTCTATATGCACAAGGAAATCTTTCAAGCATGAAAGCTAATTTAAAAGGAGACGTCCTCTCTGTATTCACAGAGAGGGGGTGGGGGGAGAGAGAGAAAATCATGATGAATTTCAGTGCATTTTAACTGAGTTATTGTCCATCGGGGATTGAGCTAACACAACAAACATTATTTCACTTTCTAGCAAGCCTTCCATGATGAATTTTAGTTTCAGAGCGGAAAGCTGGGAGGTTTCTGCTTTTCATAATAAGTGATCTACCATCAGTTTTCAGATGCAAACACGTCAATATTGCGGCATGTGCCTCTTCAAACAAAGGTTCTTTATTATAATAAACAAACATCTGAAATGTAAATCTGTTTCAGCCTTACGGAAGGTAACATTAAATGCAGCCATTTTTTTTTTTTTTTTTAGCAAACCTCTGCTAAGAATATTCTATTTAACTGATTTTTTTTAAAAAAAATCTATTATGTTGCTCCAGGCCCAGCTATTGATCGGAACGCTGTGGAGGTAATGAAGGAGCCTTGAAATCAATAAGGCAAAAGTATATCTCAAACTGTATCTGCTTCAACAGCACATCAAAGATGCAGCCAGTTAAATTCCCTAGACAGGCCCAGTACTGCAAACCACCTCATCTCCAACTGCCAAGATTTATGTCTATTGGCATAAACATAACTAATGAAACCCCTATGACTCTTGGTGCTGTGGACGCCAATAATATATTGCCTCGCTGGTGACAAAATGAGCAAGGGCACAATTTGCAAAACTAAAGTAAATAAAATGAATTAAATCCTTGGGCGCTTGTGAGCAGATGGCTTCATTTGTATGCTTGCATGTATTGCTCTGGATCTGGCCCCACCCTGGCCCTGATCCAGAGATTCCCTTTATTCAGATTCTGTACTGACTGGTATAATTCAGCATTGATGATTGTACGAATGGCTGGTTTTCCCTTCCTGCCAACATAATGCAGGCAGACAGCAGAAACCAACTACTGATAAATATGTTTGGAGCTAAGCCTGTTATCTTATCTGGTTTGCAGTAATATTGCCTGAGATAAGCTAGCTGGATTAGCCAAAGACTGCATCTCAAGGAAGTGACCTCATTAAAGTTCAGGAGACCACTGACTGCCATGAGAACAGCTTTTGCTATTGAAAAAAAAAACACACGAAAAAAATACAACCTCCATACTTCTTTATGGCTAAGATTTTTACTCTGCTTCTTCATACTTCAGGTGAGCTGACAGCTTAAGGTGGGAAATTGGTGAGCAACGTCCATCCGATGGAGGGATGCAGAACCTTTTGTCTGTATGGGATCACGGATTCAGAAGGAAAAATTACTCAGGGATTCTCAGCCCAAAGCAAGCTGTGCCCAAAACAGGACAGAAGGATATGTAGAAGTAGAAAGATCAATGCATCTTTTGTGTCAACTGCAAAACCAACGAATGATACAAATTCATGTTAAAGCTTTCCTATGTATGATTTATGGCAGGATTCACCCATGATATGCTTCTGTTTATAAAGAAAGAAAAGAAACTTGATCAAGATTGGGGTTTCTTCTTTTCCTTTCCTCTATTGCACCCTTTGTACCCTACAGAAAACTGCTCCTTTGGCCTTGGCTTCCTGACACTGCTGCTTCGTCCTCCTCCAACTCATCCTCAAAAGAGGAAGTAGTAGTGAGCTTTGCAGCCATACCTAGAATCACAGAACTGCAAGGGACCCTGGGTCCTTGAGCCTAACCCCTGCCCCAACGGACAGGTAAAGTATGGCTGGCAGGTAGCCATCTCACTTCTGTTAAAAACCACCAGTGAAGGAGAGACCACCACCCTCCCAGGCAGTGTGTTCCACTGTTGAACAGCTCTTACTGTCAATATGTTCTTCCTAGATTTTAGATGAAATTCATTACATAAGGTTATACCCTTCGGAGATACTGAAAAACAAACTTGCTCCACCTTCCTTGTGACAGTCCTTCAGATATCTGAAGATGGCTATCACATCCCAGTCTTCTCCTCTCCAGGCTAAACATACTCAGATCCCTCCACCATTCCTAACAGGACTTGGTTTCTGTTCTTTTACCATCCTGCTCACCGTTCTCTGGACATAATCCAGCTCATCAATATCCTTCTTGAACTGTGCTGCCCAGAGCTGGACACAGTATTCCACATGAGGTCTGACCAAAGCAGAATACTTTTCTTGATCTGGACATTATACTTCCCTTGATGAAACCGAGTAATGCATTTGCATCTCTCCCCCCCCCAGCCCCCATTTTCACACTCTTGACTCATGCTTAAGTTCTGGTCTACTAAGACTCCTAGATTCTTTTCACACATATTTCTACCAAGCCAGCTATTACCCATATTATATTTGTGCATTCAGTTTTCCCTTCCCAGATGTAGAACTTCACATTTTTCACTGTTGAAACATCTTACACCTGCACATTTCTTTAACACCTTGGGATGTGGTTCCTCTGGCCTAGGAAACTTGAGGGCTTGAACCTGCCCTGACGCCTTCCTGTTTGTGGCTTTTCCTCCTTTAATGCAGCGCATCATTAAAGCAGACAGCCACAGAAATATCTGGGCAGTTGTTTTTCCAGAGGTCATCTTGTTGGTCCAATTGCCCAAAGCATGGCCATCCCTCAGGAGAAGAGCAAAAGGGGAGAAGCACATGTTGGAATAAAGCCGAGACACTTCCCGCTAGGAAATTAATCTGATTATTTTGGAAATGTCTAAATCTAATCTGCATCTCCAAAGTTTCAAAATATGGTAATGCAATTAGTCGCTTTGGCAGTCTAATGAAAGCCACTTGAAAACCTGCAAAGATACCATTAGAAAGAGGAGACTGAAGAGGCTCTTCAAACTTCCCAAAATGTGAAGTACATTCTTATTCAGAAGATTCCAATCTTGTCTTTCTTCCTTCTAGGGCTCAAGATTAATTAGGGCCTTGTTTAGTGCCTGAATGAGGAAACAAATGAACTCTTGCATTGCACACTACTGGAACCACTTTTTCAATTCCACCCCCCCCCCCCCCGAACCCACCCTTTTACAGTTACATTCATATCATGGAACTCCTGGTTAGACTGTTCTGTCACATGCTTGTATTAAGTCCCAGACTGAAGATTAAGAGTTTCTTCACAAATAAATGCAGGGAATGGGTGGGTTTTTTTTAAAAATTCAGTTACAACGGTCATTCAAATGCTAAAATAAATCACAAACCCTTACGCACAGTAGCTAGTATCCTATTGGTAGCCCCACGTAAAGGAGATGCGTCGTCAATACAGTGGGATTCACACATTGTGCTGTTTTACCAGTCGTAAATTGATTCAGTAGGCCTACTCTTAGTTGATACTAGCAATAGAATACTAGCTTTTGCTTTTGTTTTAAATAAGAACAAGCAGATTTTCTTTTTCATACTAAGCATCTGTGTAAACATTGGATCCAAACAATGTACAACTGCATTACTTAAAACGAAGTATGTGAAAACTGGGTACAGAACTGATGGCAGTGCCATCCTGATTCAAAGATGCACTGGCTGCGGGGATGAAGGCTGGAATAGGTAGAAGCTTCTTTGGCTCGCACACATCCTTTTATGCCAGTAGAAATGCCTTTATCTCCGGTCTCAGAGATCGAGATATCTTCCAGCAAAGGGATAGGACTACGGAACTGCTCTGCCAGATACCGTCTGTCAACAGAACATCCAAACAACAGGTGGAGAAGGAACAGGGCGATTGAGGCATCCAATGCGAGATCCCAACCTCCTAAAGCTCAGGGACATGGCAAGTATAGCAAAACAGGGTTAGGTCAAGTCAAGGATGGTCCTAAATAACTGCCAGTATCCATTGGCTGGAAGGGATTTGGACTCAACCTAGTTCAGCTGCCCTAGAGTCAGCTCACCTGTCCCTGCCATCAATGCTCTTGCCTAGTTAGGACCGCACGCTAACTTCACACAGTAACCAATGGAACTCTCTAGGACATGAAATAGTTTTTCACAATGATGCTGAACAAATTTACAGATAAAAATATGAATGGTCCCAACATGTAAAATTAGTAGGAATTTATAATAAGGAGCATGAATGAAGGACTCCACTTTTCTTCTTTTTTGTGATTTTGCACATTAAAAAAATTGTAGTGGCTGAAATCCTGTTGTGCAGCTCCTCAGGTGCGATGGTGACGATGACAGCAGCAGCAGCAGCAAATTGCCACCAATGAACAGTAAATCACTGCTGTTCAAAGGTGATTTCTGGGGTGCACGAAATTCGTGTACAATGCAACGAAGCTGTGTTTATCCCGAGGTTGTCAAAGGAAGCCTTTATCAGCGGTGGTTTGCCACTGATGATGATGTCGTCACTATTATGCACACGGAGCTGCACAGCAGAATTTCAGCCCGTGTTTATCAAATAGTAGGGTGAGAGGTTTAAGAGTTAGCTACTGTAGATCCAGCTCCTGCCAACCTAGCAGTTTGAAAGCATGTAAAAATGTGAGTAGATAAATAGGTACCACCACGGTGGGAATGTAACGGTGTTCTGTGTCTAGTCGCGTTGGCCACGTGACCACGGAAACTGTCTTCGGACAAACGCTGGCTCTACGGCTTGGAAACGGGGATGAGCACCGCCCCCTAGAGTCGGACACAACTGGACTAAATGTCAAGGGGAACCTTTACCTTTACTGTAGATGCATTTAGTGCTGTTAGAGCTTGGAAAGCTGAAGAGAAACCAACAAGAACTGTAGTCTTCACCAAGATTGTGCACACAGAGTAGGGCAGGGGCAATGGGATGGAAAAGACAAAGGGGAACCTCAGAAAACCAATATGTCCAAGGTCTAAAATAGCCTAGTTCCCCTTTGTGCAGCACATATATTACTTCATGGGTGAAGCGCGCAATGAAGACTTTCCTTCTCTCCTGCCCATCATTCCATCTTTTTGTTGGGTCCTACCTTCCTGATACTTTGCAGCTAAAACTCCCCCAACCCTTACCATTGCTGCTGCTGATTAAAAAAAAAAAAGGCAAAGCAAAGCAAAGCAAAGAAGAAGAGCACTGAGGAGGTTAAGTTTCACAATTCAAACTAACTGAAATAATAACATAATCATGCCTACAAGGAGTAAAACGAAGTGTTTGTCTTCTGGCTAGATGCTAAATGTATTAATTTGGGGATAAAGCTCTACTTTATTATAGATGGTGGTAGACAGATGATAGCTAGCTTTAAAATAACAAAAACAAACAACACTTCTCTAACCAACTCATCTGCTTGGTCATGAAATTTTCCTTTGCCGGGGGGGGGGGGGAGAGAAATAAGAGAAGTGGTGGCAACCAGTATTAGCCTTCGGGCAGGGCTGTAACGAAGGTAAGTGCAACTGAAGTTTTGTTGAGGGTGCCACATTGCAGCCTCGTCTACCACTCTAGGACAAGACAGCAAAAGACCAGGTCTCTAGAGTGGACTCAGCAAGTATATATATGATAAGCTAAACTCGGGTTTGTGTCTGTAACTCTGACAGAGGAGATGCTGGCAAGTTGTTCTGAGCTGTAATTACTTCTTGTATGATTTACAAAGGAGACTTGGGAGCCCATTTGGGGCTCTTTGTCCCAGGTGCCAAAATGGCTAGTGACAGCTCTGAGCTCAGGCATGTGCATGCCACCACGTGCCGCTCTGACATTGCCCCTTTCTCTGTTCTGCTTTACATCATTTAAGGGGAGGCCTGGATGGCACAGCAGTGGGCCTTCCTCCTGAGATACAGCCCTTAAGGGCTCCAGTGAGGAGAGAGGCAGAGACGTGACTGAGACTGAGGCAGGTATCTGATTTCACAGATAATGCAAGGGGAGATTTTCCTCCCACCCCATCACGCGTAGGCATGCACATCTCCTGGCCATATAGCAGGGCTGGGTAAACTTTCGCAATCCACAGGTTTTCAGTTACAACTCCCATAATTCTTCTCAATGACTCCTTACTGTCATTTTTAATACCTGGAAGGGGTAAATCATCTATTAATGCTCTTTTTTCTGCCTCATCCTGCATTTCAGGATAAGAAATTGATAATAAAGCACCATTGAGTAAAGAGGTCCCTCAATAAATTCTGCTGCTGTATTCAAAAGGAAGGAGCAAGATGTTAGTCAGTTAGTTAGTTAATTAGTTAGTTAGTTAGTTAGTTAGTTAGTTTAAAACATCTATAGCCTACCCTGTATCACAGGATCTCAGGATAGGTTGCATAGCTGTATAAAACAATTTAAATATATAAGATATTTAAAATAATTTAAAATCTAACAATTTAAAACAATTTAAAATATGTCAGGAATGAATATTCTATCAGAGAACTTTTAATTCAAGACACGATTCAGTCATGTGTCGTTCAATGGACACCTGTCCACATTGGACAGACTGGTGCTATTTTTTAAAATGTTAAAAGATAACCAGAAATTAGGTCTAGCGAAAAACAGGGCAACAACATATAAAACACCAGACTGCCAACACTACCTGGATTAAATGTAATATGAGTAAAACAAGCTCAGTGAATTAGGTGTAGGGCTGCAGGAGTCAGAGGCTGAGAGTTGGATTCCCCGCTGGGCTTCTTGTGCGGCCTTGGGCAAGCTACACAGTCCCAGGGCAACCTCACCAAGAAGGAACAGGAAAGTCTCTGAGTCCTCTCTACCTAGGAAACCCTGGGTAGTCTTGCTGTAAATTGGAATTGACTTGATGACACATAATTTAATTATGAATTCACAATGGATAGCAATTCCAGGGAAAAGTCTAATGTCAAAGCGTTATTGGATCATAAAACCCTCATAAAACATAACAATGGCATTTTCCAGATGTAGCATTTGTTCCTTCCTAACAACAGGGTTGTGCACTTATCTTACAGGAAGTTTTCCCAACTAGACAACATTCCTTTTACCTTACTTCGTACAATTTATCCCTAAACGTTTCTGCACCTTTTCCCCCCTTCCTTTATCAATGGTCGGTGGGTGAGTGGGTTGGTACTGTGAGTGGAATTTACCACAAGGGCATTTCCTTAGCATTAGCATGAATGCATCAGTTGCAGTTAACCACTGCAGTAATTCCCTGTTCCCTGCCCAAGCGTACAGTATATATGCAACGGCATTGGCAATAGAGCAGCATTAATTACCAGGCTTCTACATAGAAAAGTCCTAGCAAAGTGTGTGTGTGTGGGGGAGGAGCATAGGCAGGAAGTAGGATGGAGAGCAGAGTTGAGATCCCTTCAAAAATATTATGAACACGTAGCAGAGACAGAGGGCAAGCATCTAGGTGTTCTGGCCCTGCAGGACAAGGGGGACAGGAATCCATGGGTTTGCTGTTCCAGTTAGGGATGTGAATGGCCTGATTACTAGGGGAGGGGGAAAACCCCAAGAGAACAAACCTATCCATTTTGAAAGAAATCAACCCTGAGTGCTCACTGGAAGGACAGATCCTGAAGCTGAGGCTCCAATACTTTGGCCAT
Source organism: Intellagama lesueurii (assembly GCA_037013535.1). Lineage (NCBI taxonomy): Eukaryota > Metazoa > Chordata > Lepidosauria > Squamata > Agamidae > Intellagama > Intellagama lesueurii. The sequence goes on from JBAJHW010000002.1 coordinate 184,939,556, forward strand.
CTCATGAGAAGAGAAGACTCCCTGGAAAAGACCCTGATGTTGGGAAAGTGTGAAGGCAAGAGGAGAAGGGGCCGACAGAGGACGAGATGGTTGGACAGTGTCATCGAAGCTACCAACATGAATTTGACCCAACTCCGGGAGGCAGTGGAAGACAAGAGGGCCTGGTGTGCTCTGGTCCATGGGGTCACGAAGAGTTGGACAAGACTTAACGACTAAACAACAACACAGACCAGGGAACATGCTATGCACAGGAGGGGAGTAAATGATCCTGCACAGGAAGCGACATCTTACCCAGATCTCCCTCCTTCTGACCCTAAGGACCTTGTGTGTAGGCAAGGAGCAGTGGTTGACTTGAGGACCCTGATGGTACTTAGAAGACCAAATCTCTACTGTCCTCTTTTGGGTCCACTCTTGAAGTATCTGGGAACTGCTGGGGGTGAGCAGGAGCTAAACCTCTGGCCTGGGGAAGAAGCATTGAAGCGCTTCAACACACTACAGCTAGACAGATAAAATTAGGACAAGGCTCCCAATAAATCTTAAGATATTCTGTTGCCAAGCAACAACAACAAGAAGAATGAGGCAAAACAATGCCCTCTGTAGAAGAGCTCTGGTTCAGGAACTCTAAACAAGTATAGCTAAACATATCCACATGTGGAAAGCAATGAATCGCTATGCTACTCATCCAACCAGTTTTCAAGAATGGAATGATTCTGTTTTCTGCAATGAGACAGAATTAGTTTTACATGGATGGTTATTTTGAGGGAGGTGCCCTTATACGATGGGTAAACCCCCTTTTTCCTTTGGCTACATCTGGTAAAATGGAAGGTGCAAACCATTAATGTATTATCCCTTGTGTTTGTGATGAGAGTATTATGGGAAATGGGCCTCAGACTGACAGATTCATTTACTTTTTTCCATTAGTATCAATTTACAATGATCAAGGCCTCTGCCAGACTTACCTTATCACGTTTTCCCTAAGTGGAATTGTAAAGGTGTAATTTTCATAACGGATGGTTTCAGTTTTACCTGCTTTATGTCCACTGAGCCACTGCGCATCAGATCTACGCTCTCCAGGGTTCACTTGCACAGGATTCCTTTTCAAAAGCACTGAAAGCATTTTATGCCATTTCTAGTAGCGACGTTTCTTATGTTTCAAAGCCCTATTTCTACAGGGATAGGCTAAATAGAAATCATAGGCTAGATACTATCAAAGGGAAACTTTTCATTACCATGCTGTAGCATACGTCTTTAGCAATATTAACAGGATTTCGAGTATAAAATTGTGCTCCAGATGGGATTGTCTATGGTTATTCACTAGCAGCAGATGCTCTGAAACCCAGGGTAGCCTGACACATCAGCACACATTTAGTTGAAGGGTCGCCTGAGCTACCAGTGTATGTACACTTACTTAGGAGTATACTCTGCAAAGTGGTATCAAGCTGGTAACCTTCAGTGAGACTTACTGCTGTGTAGAGATTGTACTTCAAGTATGTGAATACATATGGGACCAGGAATGCTGTTACACATGAGCATATCTAGGTGCTAATCACTCTGGTAAAATACAGAGTGACCAAGATAAGGAAAAAATGTCATTCGTACTTGACCTTCCCCTCAATTAGGCAGTTGCACAATTGGTCTACACATTCCAAGGGAAAACAAGGATAGGGAAGCATTTAGCATTTAGGCCAGGCCAGGGACAGCATTGGAGCCCAAGTCCCCAGGTCTCAGCTGAATATGCAGGTGTGCAATCCCTGAAAGACTTAACAGCCAGAATCCTGTTGAGTAAATTGCACCTGGATAAGTGTAATTTATCCGGCAGCGGGAGATCACTGGTAATCAAAGGGTTCCTGCTTTGATAGGCTTGCCCAATTTGCCAGCAATGAGATTGATTATCTGGAAGTTGAGCCATGGCAACTGGACTTCTTTCTTATTAGGCTGAAACGTTTCGCTACTCATTCAAATAGCTTCTTCAATCTGAGGAGAGTTGGTAGGAGACCCCTGATATATCCTCCACATTGGTTTCACTTCCCCCTGGTCTGAATAGGCTCATTAGGTGGGCAAAGGAGGGGGGGGTTGAGTGAAAATCCCACCTCTGCAGTCCTTCTCCACCCATTGTCATGGGTCGTTAACAGTCGTTAACAGTGGTCTTTCTGGTGTGTGTGGTCCTAATCTTTCTGGGGAGGGATGAAAGGGCAGCATGATAAATAGGAGACAGATTGTATCTAAGGCCTCCACCCCTGTTGAGTGAGGGATTTTCTATATGCACATGTATGGCCTCCCTGACCCCTCTCTCAAACCACCTGTCTTCTCAGTCCAAAATGAGTACATCTTGGTCATCAAATGAGTGTCCTTTGTCCTTCAAGTGAAGGAACACTGCTGGTTGTGGTCCTGAGCTGTTTCCCCTCCTGTGCTGGGCCATTCTCCAAGAAGAGTCTTCATTTTCAACCTAATAAGAAGGAATTTCAGTTGCCATGACTCAACTTCCAGATAACCTCACCTGGATGACTGAGAATCCTCACATATATAATGAGACTGATTGTAGGCAAGTTGTAGGGGAGTTGTGTGAAGTCCAGTACCGAATCAGGAATTCTTAGTGGCAATCTACCACTGCTGATAATGTCATCCAAGAGGTGAGGACTGGTCATAATTAAAAAGTTCAATCCCGAAGATTGCTAAACTCACCTCTGAATCTGGCAGAGTTGTGGTCAAATCAGACAAAGCTCAAGATAAAAGCATGACCTCTTTAATTACCAGGAGTCTCTGCTTGCCAGTGATGTCCTCACCATTATGCAGGGCTAACTTACACAACAGAGTTTTGGCCACAGTATTTCCACAGAATAGTGAGGAAGCAAAATCACTTAGAGCTGTAGTTCCCAACCTTGGGTCTCCAGGCCAGCACAGCTAGCGGTGAAGGCTTCTAGGAGTTTTAGTCTAAGAACATTTGGGGACCCAAGGTTAAGAAGCACTGACTTAGAGGAAAGTGCAACATACAAACCACAGATTATTTCCAGATGAAAAATGTTATGATGCACTGTGGAAGAATTAGAAATGCAAGTGCTCATCCTGATGGTCCCCCATCTGTTCCAAGACCTCTGTTCAGAGCACGTTACCATAGTCTCTTGAGACTGAAGGATGCCTACACATCCTGATGGTCCCCCATAACCATGATCTAGAGAAGGATCCACAAGTGGTGGAAGCTGTGTCGATCCATTCCAAGAAATCAATTCCAGCAGTTTTCATCTGTACCAGGAGCAGGTTGTTTGCAAACCTCATGGGTCTTACTTTTCTCTGAAAGACCAAAGCTCCTCAAAAAGCTTTACATTACAACAGGATTGATTCTGTTACTGGGAAAACCTGTGATTTTTCTGGCTGTTGTGAAAACTGCAATGAGAACTGCAGTGGAACTCGGTGCAAACTAGAAAGCTGAGGGGGTGTCACCTGATGTCATCCTCCCTGCTAATTAAAAAGTCCTGGTGTTTTGATTCTGTGAACACTGGCTCTACTTCAGCTTTAGGAAAATTAGGTAACTACATACTGGCCCTTCTGTATTGCAAAATTGGCATGTTCTCTTGTTTTTCAAGCCTAGCTGGTTGATCACGTCTATTTCTCAGGTATGATTTGATAAGATGATGCTTTTTCCTCCCCCCCGTGTCAATCTAGTGTCTGGATAAATAAATACAATATTTATTTTAGGTGTTCATCTCCAAACAATCGCTCAGCTGTTCAGTTGCTGGGATACCACTACTGATGAAGGTTCTTGTATAATGGGGGGGGGGGGGGGAGAAACTGGCAGTTGTGTAGGAATTGCAGCAGCTTCTTGTCTCGGTGGCAGTTGCCTACATTAATTTGTCATTCTCTTCTTTCCTAAATATAACAGAAATCCTGAGGCCTTCTTAGCTGTAATGGACGATGTCTTGAGCTGAGAGTTACGGAGCAATATAATAAATTCCACACATGGGCAGGGGTGCTCTCTTGTCTCCTCCCTTTGCTCTGGCATTGAGTTACAACTAATGAACGCTGGCATAAACAAAATCTGATTCCTTCTTGTTCCTCCTCCTCTCAGTTCGCCTAGTCTGATTGTGATTATTACCTAACTGTCTTTTGGCCTCCGTTCACCTTCAAATTCCACAATTACACTCAACAGCTTAACTTATCTTTTGACACATGAAATTAGACAACAAGTGTAGTGTACAAGACTGCTTTTCCCCGATGATGGTACCAAAGTTATGGAATTCCATCCCTTTGAAGAGCTGCTAGATTTCCTCATTAGTAGCATTTAGATTTTTTTTTAATGACATTTCTGAGTTTTTATGGTATGGTTTAAGTGTGCTAATTCCAAGGTTTCATATTTGCTGACTTGGAATTTTAACTTTACTAGGTTTTTAGTTGCTGTCTGTTTATTGTAATTTAGACTGTTCCTCTGAAATCAAATTATAGTTTTATTCAAAAGGCAAAGGTAGAAATAAGAAAATAAATCTAATGTTTATATTAATGTAATAACTATATTAGTCTGACTAAAAAGGCAATAAATATGTGAAAGCTTTTGAGATCTCTGTTGTTAATTTTTACGCACAGCTTTATATTTTTTTTAACCCTCAACCAGGCAAACAGATCATTTTAGTACCCTTGGGTTATGGTCTCCTTTTTTGGAAAATTCACACAGGCTTAGACCTGAAAGATAGGTAACACTGTCACAATAAGACTTGTAAAAAAAAAAAAGATTTCAGTCACTCACCATGTACAGATTTTTTTTTTTACGGCATAAGCAACTGGAACAAATTTCCAAACAAAGCTATTTTATTTTGCCAGATTTGGGCTGTTTTGGTGTGTGTGTGTGTGTGTGTGTGTGTGTGTGATATAGTGTATGAGACAAAAAAATGTCCCATGCTCCTTTTAATGAGCCATGGTGTCATGGAGCAGAAATGGCATAGTCTGATGGTCAGTTGGTTGGCCCCCTTTGGGTGAAGATATAGGAATATTTGGTGGGTTCAGGAAATACAAGGCCCACTAACAGTAATCTTAACCTTAACCCTAACCTTCAATACAGTGGAATTTCCCATGGATCAGAAAAAGTCCTGGAAATTGCTCAACACATTTTTTTTTTATTTGCATGGATGAGGAATAGTAATAATAAAAATTATCCTCATCCCAATCCTGCAAAGCCCACCCAGTTTCTGAAATCTGGCTTCATCTCCCTTTGAAAGCAGCAGAGCTAGTGCTGTTTAAAGCAAGAGGGCCCTGTATCAATCATTCCCATGCCATAGCTACAATCTGCATTTTTGCCTCCATCACATTTCCTTGCCTCCTAAAAGATGTAATCATCTGTATAATCTCTTCTGGAGTGTTAGCTACCCTGTTTCATAAGCGTACACACATTTATAAGCATAAAAAGCAGGTTCCATCAGGTTCCAAGAGACAAGCACCCTGCTCATAACATTCTCCTCCTTATACTTCAGGGTTTTGTTTTGTTTTTGTTTTTTAAAAAAAAAGCTAAGGAAATTTCAGGGATGAGTGCCTGCTAAAAAAATTAGTCTTTCGAAAGAGATTCACTATAATTATCATCCTTGTTCAGGCATTCACTCCCCACACAAATCAAGAAGTCTCTTTCACTTTGGGCATCCCCTCTACAATGGGTGGAGGGTGGAGCTGAGCAACAAGAATGCAGCCGAGGGGGTGGAGCCAACAGGTGCAGTCACGTGGTTGCAATTGGAGGAGGTGGAGTTTGAACACCCAGACTATAGGCTTTGCAATTTTCTGTAGTTCCCCTCATCCCCGCCCCATTAGACTAGTAACGAGCCTAATGGATTTTCCTCCTATCGCAATTTTACTCCAACACTTCTGCAAAATAAAATGATTGTTAATTATATTATTAATGATATAATTATTATAAAAACCTTCCCATTGCCCCATTGCAGCAGAATTCATTAGCCTAGGAACAGAGGGTGCCTGAGCAAATCTCATTTCTATTAACAAGGAAGTTCTCCTCTCCCTAAGGAAATTGAATGGTGGGAGAGTGGAACGGAAATAACAAGCAAGATCCAGGTCGGACAGCAATCAGACTAAAGGTGTGTGATTTTCTCCTGCCTCCCCTGGTGGTTGCCCTTCCAAACTAGCAGGAGAACAAGGGTTGCCTTGAGATCTGGCATCTTGCATGTTGGAGGAACTGGTGAAGTCCAGCTTACCTTTGTTCTGGGGGTTTTAAGCCAAGACTAGCTTGTGATGAAGAACCTCATTTTGCTTTCTTAACCATTCCCCTTTTCTTTGTTGCTTGCAAGCTGCTCTTCTTGCGTGAAGGGTCACAGAGCCATAGCTTCTTGCCATTTTGCCCCCCAGGGCAAATAGCACTCACACTGCTCTGAGGTAAGGATGTGAGCCCTGCCCTCATGAAAAAGGAAGAAGAGAATGTTATGTCCCCTCAAAAAGGAAGAGGAAAATTAATGCTCTCTCTCAAAAAAGGGGGGGCAGGACAGAAAGTGAATAGGGCCAGAAGGTGTTGCTGTTTATTTCCAAAACACTTACCAATAGATTCGCCTCTAAATTTAGGTGCCCTCTCAATTTAGTTGTCCTGGAGCAAAGCACCAGTTACTCCACCCTTGTTAGAGCCCAGAGAAGTGATTCCTCCTGGTTTTTTTCTCTCTGCTTCTTGGCACACACATTGAACAGGGGAAGGTATCTTTGTACCCTGCATGAAACAAAGGGGTGTGCAGAGAAAAGGAGAGAGGGAAGCTTTGGCCAACAGGATCCTGCTGTTTCAGGAGAAGGCAAATCATACTCCAGTTTCATGAAGGACCAAGATCACATCTTGGCGACTTCGCTCATTTCACATGATGCAAGTGAAGAACCCCAGTGCAGTTTTTTTAAAAGTGTGCTCTGGCACCATTTTTAAACCAGACCAGGGCTTCCATCCTGACCGGCCAGTGCTGGGAGGCAATAATGGAGCCCCTGGAGCTGCCACTTAGGCAAGAACGGCTTCACTGCTTGGCCAGTGCTGGGGAGGTTTCCCGGCCACTGGCCACTGGCCACTGACTGGCAACATTGTTTTTGCTGGGGGGGGCAGTTCCCTTTTCCCCGACAAGGCTGCCCCGACTCCGGCACTGTCAGTAACAGTAGGACGCCTCCCAGTACTGACCAGCCTGCCGGGCAGGGACCGTTCTATGTCCAGCTTTAATGCAGGATATGTGAAATAGGCAGTTTCATGCCAGTTTTCAGGTAACCCAAAGCAAAATAAAAAATAAAAAAATTACTGCAGATGATCTGAAATATGTAGTTCCTGCCTCCTTGTAGGCCACACTCCATTCATATGTTACAAAAAGCAGATCAGAGACACTTTAAAGTTGACATGAAGGGAAACTGCCCTACTTCAGCAGCATCTGTTGTAACTCTTTCTATTTTGAAATGCTTTTTAGGAATTTATTGGATGCACTGCAATTCAGTTTAAACTGGATGGGTTTTGCCATTCCGACTGAGACATCACAAAGGTGTCATCACAAAAGCATTAAGGGTACGCAGACTACATGCTTCAGAAAATTTAGCAGGTTCCACAGTGGGCTCTATTTATAATTATTGGTATCATACGGGCACAAACAGTCACTGTCTCTGGCTGCTTAGATATTCCACTGACACCTTCATGGGTGCTGCACACGGCAGCTGTGCGGCAGTGTAGAGTCTAGACTTCAGATCAGTGGTTTCCAGACTGGGTGGCGTGGCCCCTCCAAACAGGGCATTAATAAATTCCAAAGGGGTGCAAGACTTCACGATTTTATAAAGATTTTTTTTTAAGTAGGCTGTAACAGATAAATTCATTTTTAACAGCTGTCTGTGAGCTGAAAAACTGTATGTGCTAGTTTTTAATTTCAGAAATTTTTACAAAGTTTTTGTACTTATTATAACTTTGAATTGTTGGTTACAAGAGGTTGGATGAACTTAAAAGGCAGCCAGGGTGGCATGTGTTTTTCTTAAAAAGGGGGGCGGGGGGAAGAGTTGTGATAATGAAAAAAAAAATCAGGGATCTGCTGCTTAAAGGCACCATCTTCCCTGGCCAAAATGGCCGACAGCTGGCTGAGCTGAGGGTTTTGCAGGATCCCAGCCTGTCCTGATCTAGGAATTTTAGAAGTTACTTAACACTATCCTGACCCTGGCCTAAATCTGTTCTAGCACAGTGGTTGTTGAGTCTGGACTGAGAAGGGTTTAGATTAGAGATGGGGGTATTCGTATTTGTATATGAATATCCCCGCACAGGTGGCGTTAATGAAAGTCCAGCCCCATGGGGCTGGACGGCCCACTCACCGATCCGCCACATCCACGGATGGCACGATTCTACGAATGGCGCCGCAGTGCACGATCCGCTCGCTACTCCTGGCAGGAGGCGGGAGGACAAGCCTCGCTGCAAGGTCGAAGAGTGGCGAGCGGACCGCGCACTGCGGCGCCATTCATAGAATCGCGCCATCCGCGGACGCGGCGGATCGGTGAGTGGACCATCCGGCCCCATGGGGTTGGACCCTCGTTAACGCCACCTGTGCGGGGATATTTGTATATGAATACGAATACCCCCATCTCTAGTTTAGAGATGTGGTGTAGCTCAGCTCCTCCCCTACGCCTCCCTTTTCTAGCCTCTTCTGCCAGCTGATCTCAGTTGTGTCAGCTGCTCTGAAATCCACAGGAAGAAGTGTAGTTAGTTGTGCTGCCACAAAGGGCTTTTGCCCATTGCAGACCCACTATGGCCAGCATTATCTTTGAGTTTGGATTGCATGGCCTGACAATGAAGCATCTATGTGGGCAGGACAGTCCTTATTCCAGTATTGAACTGGTACCATCAGAACATCCTTCTGGTGCCTTTAGTGTCAAGACACCACAGTGATGATCTGTGATGATATGACAGAAGTGCTAGAGGAAATCTTCACTCTGGTAACTTCATGGAGAGTGCAGGTTTTTAGGAAACACTTCCTCTCTTTGCCCTCCCTCTCCTGCGAGACAATTGCACATCCTTTTGGTTAGAATGCACCTAAGTGCCAGCTGCTAACATCAGCCATGTTATGCATCTCGTGTCACATTTGGCCGAGTGTTTGCCATGGGAATGAATAGTAAGGGTCCTTGACTACAGTAACAATGCCTGGGCTTTTCTGCCAGCTATCTTTACAGCCTTGGTTGATGAGAGTCAAGTACACTTATAAACAGTGTCCTTGAGAAAGCAACTGCTGCCTGCTGAGACAGGGGGAGAATAGTTCCCCATGGCCCACTGGCTGCTGTAGCTGTCTTGGGTGGGCATATATGTATGTGTGTTCAAAAAGCATCTTCATGATGACTGCCATAAACATGAATCTATCACACGTTCTCCATGGGCTCACCAATAAACAACATTACAAATATCATACGTCACACTGCATCCAGTGTTACAGAACATCATCTGTTCTTTATCACCCTCTATGCCCGGGCTTTTCTTGACATGCCACATGTTAAAAGCTGAGCCCCTGGGTCACCTCTCTGTGCATTCTGATACAGGCACCATGGGTTGCAAGCAGCTCAGATACTAGCTTGCTTCTAAGCTTACCTGAACATCAACCCACTGACGCCCACGTTGCATTGATGTAAGTAATTCAATCCCATACACAAAGTCCCAAAGCTGAAATGTTGGCCTTGAACAGGTGGAAATGATAAGGATTTCGTCGTTTAGTGCTGAATATTGTGTGAGGTGGCATGATTGTTGGGTGTCACCAGCAGAATGGCTTTCTCCATACTGGGAAGTATAAGCTTGGTAGACTTCCAAACAACAGCCATGTCCAATTATAGCTGAACTATCTCAGGCATGTTATATCTTAGTTTATGAGGATGGCCAATGCCACCCTTTCACAGAGGCTAATGGTCTATTTGAACAGCTATCCATCCAGTCCAAGCACAGTTTAAATGTAAACAAGCATATGAAGAGAGAGCAGTGCCTGAACTACAGACTGAACAGGCAGGCACAAAGATAATGTGATGCTACAGAGAGACCTATTGTATTAGGATTGAAGTCCTGGACTTCCTATCTAAATGTGCATCTATACATACAAACCAGCATCTTCCATTTTATAGAACGTGGTGTCCCTTTCCCCCCTCTTTTTTGTGACATGTTTCTTCTTTTGTTGATGCACAGGTGAGCTACAGCTTACAGTTTGCCCCTCCACACACACCTGTTCAGTGTCTCAGTGTTCAGGCTTAAAGCTTGTTTCTTAATGCACATCTAAAATTATGTTGGCCAGAATTCTCATCTGTGTGTGCTTTTTTAAAAAAAAACACTATCCCTAGCATGCACAACTATTTGTGCACCAATTAACAGAAGCAGTAGATATTGGGTAGGAACACAAAGATGATGTGTCTCAGCTAAGGGAACCTCCCTAGAGCCCTGCTCCAATGATTCATGTCTCCCCCGAGTGGGGAATAGCATTGCCTTCGTGACACAGCCCTGTGGAACATGAAGTTATTTCACACATGATAGCAGCTTCCACAGATCTGCTGTCCTTGGAAGGAAACCTGAGATTTTCAATACATTTGTATACTAAACTTATTTAAATATCTTGGAACCTATTTAAAGGAGGGACAACATTGACATATTTTACATAAAATAAAATACATATTAACTAGGGCTAAAAAAAACCCTAATAGTTTTCCAATATATTATTTTACACACACAGTGTTTTCTGATAGATGATTAGACCTTCAAATCTTAAAGGTTATCTGGGTCATTATGATGGGGAAAATCTAACTTGATTTGTAAGAACTGCCAGAGAAAAAGAGAGAAAGAAAAGTGATATAAACTGCAGATGGGAAGTTGTAAGCAAGCCTCATACTTTTTATAAACCGGAAGAATTAAAACAGAGCTCCTCCATTCAAGGCTAGCTTATGATTCACAGTTCTGGAAATAATGCCCTTAAGTGACTAGAGCAAATCCAGATGTGTTTCTTCCACCTGTTGCCCGGCCCCTGGTCCTTATTTCATAGACATTCCAGTTTGGTTCTACTTTACAAAAGACAATGCACCAGGGGCACTGGAACAAATAATGGATAATCTTGGCCTTGATGATGTGTGAAAATCACCAGGAAGGAAGTGGTAAGAAACACAATTCCCACACCTGACCTTTCAGGGAAAACTTTAGGCTTCAACGAAGAGGCAGGGCAAGTGAGCCATAATGATTTTATCTGTCCTTGAATTCTCCCCAGAGACAGCCTTTCTCCCTGAGCACCCCCCCCCCCCACAACTTCCCTCTCACTTCATCCAAGGGGCAACACAGCCCTGTCAGTTTGATGAACCAGGATCAATGGGAGAGAACCCCAACTCTCATTTTGAGGGTTTCTCCTGATGGGCTGGAGTCAAGAAGCAGCCGGCTGAGAATCTCTCTGCCTGTCTCTCTAGGGTGAGGGTCTTTCAGATTGCCTTGGGTCCTCACTTAAACTTTCTTTTTAAAGGTTAAGCATATTTATATACCACCTACAAAAGGTTATTCTGCTTGACCACATCTCCAGGAAGAATGATTAATGGCTACTCCTGCCAACCCCCAGTGTTTTGGACAAGTTGGAGCCAGAGGGGGCAGGGAAATTAGCTGGTACAAAAGACAGAGGAAAGCTTCTGTTTTAGAGAGAATAGATAGATCCTGCTGCAAGATTTGCTTGTTCATGGACCTTTCCCCATTCCCATTAACACTTAGGGCTAATTCTCATGTAAATTGCTGAGGTTATAGTATTTATGCAGCAACTTGTCCTTGTTTTTCACATGTTGGTCATAGAAAATAGGCTGTGGTGCTGCAGGGTTAGGGACAACCAACAATTATTATTTCTTTGTTTATTTCATTTTTATACCACCCATATGGCCAAAGGCCACTCTGGGCGGTTTACAACAAGATATATACAATAAGTTACTGTACCCCATATAAATTTAAACTTATTTACTTTGTTGTTCTTGTTGCTGTTGTTGCTATGTGCTGTCAAGTCACCTATGAATGAGCAATCTCCAAAATGTCTTGTCCTCAACAGCCCTGCTCACCTCTTGTAAACTTAAGTCTGTGGCTTCCCATTAGGGAGTCAATCCATCTCAGATTTGTTCTTATTCTTCTCCTGATGCCTTCAACCTACTTTGTTGTTGTTTAGTCATTAAGTTGTGTCCGGCTCTTCGTGACCCCATGGACCAGAGCATGAACCAGGCCCTCCTGTTTTCCTCTGCCTCCCGGAGTTTGGTCAAATTCATGTTGGTAGCTTTGATGACACTGTCCAACCATCTCATCCTCTGTCGTCCCCTTCTCCTCTTGCCTTGACTCTTTCCCAACATCAGGGTCTTTTCCAGGGAGTCTTCTCTTCTCATGAGATGGCCAAAGTATTGGAGCCTCAGCTTCAGGATCTGTCCTTCCAATGAGCACTCAGGGTTGATTTCCCTCAGAATGGATAGGTTTGTTCTCTTTGCAGTCCAGGGGACTCTCAAGAGTATCCTCCAGCACCACAATTTAAAAGCATCAATTCTTCGGCGGTCAGCCTTCTTTATGGTCCAGCTCTCACTTCCATACATCGCTACTGGAAAAACCATAGCTTTGACTATGCGAACATTTGTCGGCAAGGTGATGTCTCTGCTTTTTAAGATGCTGTCTAGGTTTGTCATCGCTTTCCAACCAAGAAGCAGGTGTCTTTTAATTTCGTGGCTGCTGTCACCATCTGCAGTGATCATGGAGCCCAAGAAAGTAAAATCTGTCAGTGCCTCCATATCTTCCCCTTCTATTTGCCAGGAAGTGATGGGACCAGTGGCCATGATCTTCGTTTTTTTGATGTTGAGCTTCAGACCACTTTTTGCGCTCTCCTCTTTCACCCTCATTAAGAGGTTCTTTAATTCCTCCTCACTTTCTGCCATCAGAGTGGTATCATCTGCATATCTGAGGTTGTTGATATTTCTTCCGGCAACCTTAATTCCGGCTTGGGATTCATCCAGTCCTGCCTTTCGCATGATGTATTCTGCATATAAGTTAAATAAGCAGGGTGACAATATACAGCCTTGTCGTACTCCTTTCCCAATTTTGAACCAATCAGTTGTTCCATAACCAGTTCTAACTGTTGCTTCCTGTCCCACATATAGATTTCTCAGGAGACAGATAAGGTGGTCAGGCACTCCCATTTCTTTAAGCACTTGCCATAGTTTGCTGTGGTCCACACAGTCAAAGGCTTTTGCGTAGTCAATGAAGCAGAAGTAGATGTTTTCTGGAACTCTCTGGCTTTCTCCATAATCCAGCGCATGTTAGCAATTTGGACTCTAGTTCCTCTGCCCCTTCGAAATCCAGCTTGTACTTCTGGGAGTTCTCGGTCCACATACTGCTGAAGCCTACCTTGTAGGATTTTGAGCATAACCTTGCTAGCGTGTGAAATGAGTGCAATTGTACGGTAGCTGGAGCATTCTTTGGCACTGCCCTTCTTTGGGATTGGGATGTAGACTGATCTTTTCCAATCCTCTGGCCACTGCTGAGTTTTCCAAACTTGCTGGCATATTGAGTGTAGCACCTTAACAGCGTCATCTTTTAAGATTTTAAATAGTTCAACTGGAATGCCATCACCTCCACTGGCCTTGTTGTTAGCCATGCTTTCTAAGGCCCACTTGACTTCACTCTCCAGGATGTCTGGCTCAAGGTCAGCAGCCACACTATCTGGCTTGTCCGGGACATCCAGATCTTTCTGGTATAATTCCTCTGTGTATTCTTGCCACCTCTTCTTGATGTCTTCTGCTTCTGTTAGGTCCCTCCCATTTTTGTCCTTTATCATGTCCATCCTTGCACAAAATGTTCCTTTAATATCTCCAATTTTCTTGAACAGATCTCTGGCTTCTCCATCTTTGGCTGCAGAGAACATAATCAATCTGATTTCGGTATTGCCCATCTGGAGATGTCCATGTGTAGAGTCGCCTCTTGTGTTGTTGGAAAAGAGTGTCTGTGATGACCAGCTTGTTCTCTTGACAAAACTCTATTAGCCTTTGCCCTGCTTCATTTTGAACTCCAAGGCCAAACTTCCCTGTTGTTCCTTTTACCTCTTGACTCCCTACTTTAGCATTCCAGTCCCCTATAATGAGAAGAACATCTTTCTTTGGTGTCAGTTCTAGAAGGTGTTGTACGTCTTCATAGAATTGGTCAATTTCAGTCTCCTCAGCATCGGTGGTTGGTGCATAAACTTGGATTACTGTGATGTTGAAAGGTCTGCCTTGGATTCGTATTGAAATCATTCTATCATTTTTGAGATTGTATCCCAGTTTTTCCCACTCTTTTGTTGACTATGAGGGCTACTCCATTTCTTCTACGGGATTCTTGCCCACAATAGTAGATATGATAATCGTCTGAATTGAATTCACCCATTCCCGTCCATTTTAATTCACTGACGCCCAGGATGTCAATATTTATTCTTGCCATCTCCTGTTTGACCACATCCAGCTTACCAAGGTTCATAGATCTTACATTCCAGGTTCCTATGCAGTATTTTTCTTTGCAGCATCGGACTTTCCTTTCACTTCCACACACGTCCGCAGCTGAGCGTCCTTTCGGCTTTGGCCCAACCGCTTCATTAGCTCTGGAGCTACTTGTACTTGTCCTCCACTCTTCCTCAGTAGCATGTTGGACGCCTTCCGACCTGAGGGGCTCATCTTCCAGCGTCATATCTTTTAGCCGTTTGTTTCTGTCCATGGAGTTTTCTTGGCAAAGATACTGGAGTGGCTTGCCAGTTCCTGCTCCAGGTGGATCGCGTTTAGTCAGAACTCTCCACTATGACCTATCCGTCTTGGGTGGCCCTGCACAGCATAGCCCATAGCTTCTCTGAATTACTCAAGCCCCTTCGCCACGACAAGGCAGCAATCCGTGAAGGGGTCAACCTACTTCCTTATTTATAATTTTTTCCCCGCAAACTGTGGTGAGAATTAATGTTTCCCAAAACATCAGACTTCCTGATGCCTTCTGACCCTTTGCAAATCCTGTACAACTCTTTCTAGCTCTCATCTTACCATTTCCCTGTTAATAAGCACTAACAAACTCAATCCCTTTCATTATGAGGCTGTTTTCTGGCATGGCTTTGAGTCGTATTCTTTTACTTTCCACACAGATGAGCCTGTGAGAGAGAGAATGAAACCAGAACAACCCTTCCCATTCTGCTTGAAGATAAACAATTAGAACAAATTTCCTTTCACTTTAGTCCCCAGAGCCATTTCAGCAATGGTTCGTGGCATATCTTAATGTCTTACAAAGCTGACCCTTCCATGTTCTCTTAGAAGAAAGAACAGGGTTGCAATGTATGCCTCACTCTCCTCCCTTAGAAAACAATGACAGGGATGAAAGGTAATCTATACCTGTTTTTATCAAGATGTGGTTTGAAGTTGCTTTTGGAGGGATTCCCAGTTCCGGCCCAAGATGTCTTCCTCTTCCTTCCATTTAAGGTCGTCTGCTGACATGTCGTTGCCCAAGCTTCAGTGACGGGACTTGCTTGCTTGTCCAATGGATCAGGTATTCTATTCTTCCATCCCCAACAGCACCCAAAATCCATGGCTTTCAGTGGCTGTTCCTTCTTCCCCTGTGGTACAGGGAGAGCCAGATCCGAGTCTACTGGGCCAAGAAACTTAATGAGTGACCTTGGGTCACTCCCATACTCATAGACTTGCACAGGGCTGGTGTGAGGATAAATGGAAAGGAGAGCAGTGCCTGTCCCCTGGAGCTTGCTGAAGGTTTAAATGTAATGAGTAAATGCATACCAACAGCAGTATTGTGTAGTTGACTCTGCTTTTCTTTAGATGACTTTGAGATCACCTAAATATTGACCTTCCTGCTTATCCCTCTCAATTTCAGGTGGGAATGACCATATAATTTAGACCTTTTAAGTTTGGGCAATTCAATGAATACTGCTAGAGGTGGCATTTAACACTGACACTCCTGGCTTGACTTTGTAGCCCTCATTTTGAAACGCATAGGCATCTAAGCATGACTTTTGCAACTGTTATACAATATTTTTCCTGCACCATCCCCAGATAAGTGGTGCCTGGCCTGAAGAAGGCCTGTGTGGACTGAAAGCTAGCATTTGTTTGTAAATTTTCTGTGTCGTCTAATGGAAGTATCACCTACCCTTGCCTTTCAACCAGCCCCCTGTGATCTGAATTATGGCTGTTTACCAAGGCTGTTTACTCACATACAATACTGGATTCATAAAGAACAAAAAAAATCAGACATATGCCAGATAATGGACTGAGCTGTACTGTGTGCAATGATTTGCTGTATATTATACATTAATTGTTGTATATGAATTTACTGCACCTCCCCCATGACTTATGGAATACATTAGAAGGGCTACTTCTTTCTTTCTCTTTCTTTTGCTCACCAGGATAGTTTTTCAGACTCTGAATAATTATTTCTAAACTCAGTTCCATGATTTGTGTTATAGCTCACCAATACTACAAATACTTCCATCCAGAGGCTCAAAGCACTACCAGTCAGAAGGTATTATGAAACTATTTCACCTTTCTCTCCTAAATGGATCTGATTTTCTTCTGGTAAGGAAAAAAAAAAGATGGAAGAAGCAATGGGGAAGTGTGAGGGGATAGAACCGGAAGATGTTATCTGCTGGACCCCTGTGTAAAACTAGAACAACTGCATAATACAGTGGACCCTCGACTTACAGACGGCTCGACCTGCAGACTTTTCGAGTTACAGACTTCTCTGGCCACAAAATTTAGGTTCGACTTGCAGCCGGAGAATCGACCTACAGACCGGAAAATCAAACAAAATGGACCAAAAACGGCCGGTTACAGATTAATCGGTTTTCAATGCATTGTAGGTCAATGGAGCCTCGACCTACAGACTTTTTGACCTGCAGCCACCGTTCCAATACGGATTAATTCCGTAAGTCGAGGGTCCACTGTAAAGGGCTTGTCTGGAAGGGCACCTGAGGCTTCATACCCATGGAGCCAAACAGATTCTTTTTTTCCCCTCATTAAAATGGAAGAACCAAAAATCAGACCTTCTGATAGAAATATGACTTGTCTCAGGTGCTTCCCACCAGTTATTTAAGTCACCTGTATCTCAAAGATATCAGAATTCTATTTTTTTTTAATTTCTAAAAAGTTTTGGAAATGAATATTTATTATGCTATAGAACTTACAGAGAAATGAGTAAGATGGCCCGGTCTCAGAGTGGTGGCTGAAGTCCCAGGGAAAACTGTTTCTCCATTCAATAGCCTGGGAGACAATCATTCAGGGTGTGATTGGATGGCAAGAAAGGATCATGTCTGGTTGAACCAGAAAGCATTGCTTTTGCTGGGAGCCATGTCCCTTAAAGCGATCCTTCCATCTGTCTGGGAATCACTCCACCCCAGCCCCCAACAGAGTAGTCCTGCCACTGGACCAAAAAAGTCCAGCTTGAGCACATAATCAGGGTTGGGTGGGAGCACTATTGCCCGATCACCAGGAAATAGTTCCTCCAAAACTGCTCCACAAGAGGTCCAAAAAACAAGCTGTATTGTGCTCACGGCCTCAGGGTGAGCAGCCCTGGAGGAGGAGCAAGTCTTGTCATTGTATATGATGGACTTTAAGCCTGGGGACCCATCTCCTTCTATTTTGAGCTGGTGTCAGGATTCACTGCCTCAGTGCAAATGTGTTTGTGCAGCGCTGGTGCACCAAGTGCTGTGAACAAGGGGATGACACTGAGGAGAGAGCATGTGGGTAATTGCACCTGGGCCCATCTTGCCACGTTGAGTATGGGAAG
Source organism: Intellagama lesueurii (assembly GCA_037013535.1). Classification (NCBI taxonomy): domain Eukaryota; kingdom Metazoa; phylum Chordata; class Lepidosauria; order Squamata; family Agamidae; genus Intellagama; species Intellagama lesueurii. The sequence goes on from JBAJHW010000002.1 coordinate 184,957,284, forward strand.
AAGCAGAACACCACCATCACAGCTCAGGAGCCTTCTTGTTGCACATGTCTGGCAGCAGGAGGACAGAACTGAAGAGTAAGTGGGTGACCTCTCAGTACGCTAGCAGTGAACCCTCCTTAAGCCCTCCAAAGCAATGTAAGGCCTGGAAAAAAATCCCCAGAAGAAGCAGATGCAGGGAGATGTCTTCCCACTCCAACAGAAACAGTACTGACCTCCAATTGCAGATCTGAAAGGAAGCATACGCTGGCCCCGTTCATTGGCCAGGAGACCAAAGGGAACTGGGAAGCTGCCTCCCAAGAAGGCCATCATGGCAAAAAAAGGAGAAAGCAATCAGGCCTCATCTGTTAGCTGCAATGCCTGCTTGTCCTTTTCCTCTCAATTCTAGGTTGGTTGGTTTCTTTTTAACAACACATCAGTTAGATGGTGCTTTGAGCCTGGGGGAGGGGAAGAGACTGTGAATATTGGTGCACATGTAATCCAAATGGCGCAATGACCCCTGCAGACCTTGAAGAAACCCATGGATTTGCCAACCTACCTACCTACCTACCTACCTACCTACCTACCTACCTACCTACCTACCTACCTACCTACCTACCTACCTAATGAACATGGGGGAGGAGAGGGGAACGTAAAACCACTCAGTGAGGACTATGCTAGCTCACTGACTATGGAAAGTTGACTGTTGCAGGGAATGAAGCAGAATAATGAGGCTTTTTTGGGGGGATGGGGGTGGAAGTGGGCAATGGAACGGAGCGGCAGGGTTGCTCCTAAGCAGGGAGCCATCCATGCTGCGGCACGTTGGTGCAGGTGCCAGTCATAGTAACAGCCTGAGCAGAAGCAGCAACAATAGCTGTGAATGTATTAGCTGGTCAGCAAGCTACCCCTCAGCACCCTCAGCATCATCGGGTTGTTCCCTGAGATGAAGTAGCTTCCCTTTCCTGACTGCTGCCTTTGTGAGCCGCCAATCAAATATTAACTCAGGTCTGATCCCTATAAAATTTGTGAGCTCCACTATACCTGTGGGGTTGCCCTGATTTATTTCAGGCAGACGTTGGACTCGCAGTGTGTGTAGGTGTAGGTATAATAAGGAAACACAGTCAGGAAGCGCATTGTTTCCCTTTATCTTTGCTGCTGCTGCCTGCCTGACTCTCTCTCTCTCTCTCTCTCTCAAGCCCCCACCCATCCTACTCCTCTCACCAATGATATACACTGCTGGGCACACTGCCAGCTCAGTTCTACTATTAATAATCCAGCAACAATGAGAGGAAACAGATTTCAGTGCCAGGCTTCCAATGGGAGCTAATTAAAAATAAGTGTCAGCAGAATAAAAAAGAAAGATTTTGAAAAATAACAGGACGGTGCCCTTTTAGGCAAAGATAAAAATCTCCCCTGTATATGGGCTCCTTCTTGCCCTGTGCACGGTGTCTCTTATGAGAAAAATAGGACAATTAAAATTTAACGCGAGCCAGCATGTTAATAAATCAAAGTGGACATCAACACAGCTGGGAGAACAAAATGACTGTGTTGCAAAGCACGGAGGGCTCGGCTTCTCTGCAGGTTGCATTCTGCAAATGAGAGGGTAAGGCTAATGCTCCGCCACTCCCTACAGCTTTATGCAGCAGGAAACCGACAGCCTGATCCTAGGCAGAGCTAGTGGGGCTTCCATGCCTGTCGAAAGCAAGGGGGCTTCAAGGAGCCCAACTCCCAGAGCAGATCTCGCCTGTTCTGGCACCCTGGGCAAGCCGCCTCCCCTCCCACCCACTCTGCTTGGAGGCTCCTCCTCCTCTTTCTTGTTGGGGGAAGGACAGGGCTGCCCAACAGGGTGGCTGCAACCCTCACCTCCTACTGGGGCATGAGACACAGAGGGTGCTCGTCACCTCTGCAAGAGACCTGGTCCCTGCCTCCCAGGGCAGAAGAGGGCCGTGGTGCCACAAGAGCAAAGCAAAGCAAAGCGTGCTGCTTATGATACCGCCCCATAGTGCTTCAAGCACTCTCTGGGCGGTTTACAAGTTAATTATGCAGGCTACACATTGCCCCCCCCCCCCCCAGCGAGCTGGGTACTCATTTTACCAACCTCGGGAGGATAGAAGGCTGAGTCAACCTTGAGCCGGCTACCTGGGATTGAACCCCGGGTCGTGAGCACGGTTTTGGCTGCAGTACAGCAGTTTAACCACTGTGCCACGAGGCTCCCTTGGGGCTCCCAGCTTCTAGCAGTGGACAGCTCCCTGGAAAGTGAATAGCCCTGGGACATTTCAGGACCCTTTCCCATCAATTCCCATCTACATTTGGGGCAGTCTAATTTCCGTGCCCTGGGGCAAAGCCCTAGTTGCCCTGCCCTAGCTGTGGTTCTGCCAACTCCCTCAAAATAGATATGCTTGCTTTAGATATCCTTCCACGGAGGGAGGTTCCTGGACAGGTCTTTGTTTAGTGCAATCGTCCTGCCTTGTTTGAGGAACTTCACAGGAGGTTCCAGGTAATTCCTTTTGTCCCCACCCCATCCCTTTTCTTCGCTTTTCTTTCTTATCATAAGAAATCCATTGTGGAGGGAACATCTTAAATAGCAGCACAATGCCTAAGCATCCTTGTTGTCGTCGTCGCTAAGTGCTGTCAAGTCACCTCCAACCCATGGTGACCCTATGAATGAGTGATCTCCAAAATGACCTGTCCTCAACTGCCCAGCTCTGCTCGTGTAAAGTCAAGCCTGTGACAGCCTTTAGGGAGTCAGTCCATCTCATATTTGGTCTTCCTCCTTTCCTGCTGCTTTCAACCTTTCCCAGCATTACTGTGTTTTCCCGAGAATCTTGCCTTCTCACGATGTGCCCAAAGTAGGACAACCTTAGTTTTATCATTTTTGCCTCCAGAGATAGTTCAAGTTTGATCTTTCTAGGACCAACTTGTTCATCGTTTGAACCAAAGTATACAAAATCTCTAACCAGTTAAACTTCTTCATTGTCAACATCACAGTTGTGTATTTCCTCTGTAGTCATGATTTTGGTGTTCAACTGCAGTCCTACTTTGGTACTTTCTTTTTTCACTTTGGCTAAAAGTTGTTTCAAGTCATTGCTCCTTTCTGCACGTAAGATGGTGTCATCTGCATATCTTAAATTATTGATCTTTCTTCCACCAATTTTCCCTCATCCTTCCTCTGAATCTAGTCTGGTCTTCCATATGATATGCTCTGCATACAGACTGAACAGATAAGGGGAAAAATGCACCCTCATCTGACACCTTTGCCTACAGGAAACCGTTCTGTCTTTCCATATTCTGTGCTAACCATAGCTTATTGCCCACAATACCAATAGACCATGCCCAAAACCAAAGCAAAGTGAAATACAAATTTATATCCATATTTTTTCTCCTTTTGTTTACATGCTAAGAATTTAGTCCCAAAACATTAGAATGCAGTGAGATTGCAGCTTGACGTCTGAGCCGTGAGTGTTTTGCATTTTATGGATATGGCATATGCTCCAAAAGATATTCCTTCAAAATAAGGGCAATGCTTCCTTATTTTGTCAGAATATATTTTACACCATAATATAACAGCACCTCGGGGTCAAAATGGCTGTCTTACGTGCATCATCAAATCTGGCACACTTCTTAATTTTAGAGCTCTGATCTGGAATTAATGATTTAGGTTAACGCAAATTCCTCTTACTTATTACAGGGAACTATTGTTGTTACGTGTCATCAAATCACCTCCACATGGTCAGGTCAGCTGTTCAGGTCTTATAAACTATTGGCCATAGTGTCCTGTATTATGTCAATCCACCTCATAGGAGTTTGTTTTTCCTACTGTTGTCTGCTTTTTCTAGCATTATTGGATTTTTTTCCCCCAGTGATGATATGTTCAAAAAACAGAACTCCCAATTTAGTCATTCTGATTCTAAAGAGATTTAATCTAGCACCCAGTTTTTGTCATTCTAGCAGTCCATGTTATCCATAGAGCTCTCCTCCAAACCAGAGTTCAAACAAGTAATTCCTCCCCTCCATCCAGTTCCTTATTGCCCAGCTTTCACATCTATACATTTCAATCAAGAATAGCACAGTATGGATGATCTTGGCTTTGTTCTGCAAAGTCACATCCTTACACTTAATTATCTTTTCTAGGTCTCAGTCTTCTTCTGACTTCTTTGCTATAAGGTCCATTTGGATTGATGATTCAGCATCTCACATAGCTGGACAACCCTATTATGTTGGCCATAAATCTGAAACAATTTAATAGTATGTAACCACCACCACCACTTTTCAATGATAAATGTGAAAGAGTTGCACTAGTTGAAACAACCATTTAGAAAACAGTGCCATATACATAGACACAAACGTCTTATCGTGTGCCATGTGTTAAGCTGGCTCACTGTGTTTACACAACTATATTGTGATTATCACAGCATAATGAACATTGCTTCCTCCTTTCTCCCACAGAAGTAAATGTAGGGGAGACCATCAGAAGCTCCTGTTGGTTTTGCTGTCTTGTTCATTCTTAAAGAACAGCTTCATGGAAGAACAGTCTTTCAGTAACACATGCATCCACAGAAGAGAAAGAGAGAGAGAGAGAAAGCTGTACACACAATGATTAAGACAGAGCCGAAAACAAGTCGAGTTCATCAATCCTTAGCCAGTATTTCAGTTCCCAGGACAGCTCATTAGCCACTGTGCGTCACAAAAGATACTGCCTCCCATCTGAGGATAGAGGAGACCACACGCGGAGAGGATGGATGCCAGGGAGGAGAGCGACACAAAACACGTAACACATCAAAGGGACTTCACTAGTGATAACACAGGAACTCAGATATGTTTTTTTAAAGAATGGGGAGGGGTAGACAGAACTATAGAAAAGAATGTACTGTATTTCCCATATTTCTGTCAAATACTTCTACACCCAGAGATTCATCCAACCAAATTGTACATCCTCTTCTCAATACACTAGGGATGTACTGAGTATGCACATTTTCGCATTTTCAACATTTCCCCCAATTTCGCCATGCTCAGATTCCCCTGTATTAATGGAAATTCCCAGCTTTCAAGAAAACTGGGATCCTAGTCTTATTTTCCTTTGTATCCCCTGTTATTTTTTTTCTCTCCCATTGTCCTAAGCAGGAACTTACCAAATTCCGTGTTGCTGAATATGCCATTCCACACATAATTTTAAGAATCCTATACAGGTTAGCATTTCTTCTGCCCTTTCCAGGTGAATCCAGTGCAGGAAAGATGCTGTTTTGTGTAGGTACTGCAATTATGCTTAACAGCTTGGCATTTGGTCAAGAAAAAGAGAATCAAAATACTTCCAAGAATTCCTGCAAATTTTTCCATGAGATTTGTCAGGAACATAAAATCTTACATAGAGAAATCTCCCTGCAAGGAGAAAAGAATGAATTTTTTCCCCTCATTCCGTCTCCGAGGGTGAGAGGCTGTGAGATTCTCATCCCAACTTGTAGATCACAATGTTTGCTAACCAAAGGAACTGTAGTACCATATCTCTGTAAATACAACACTCCAGTTTTATAATAATGCCTGATTATTGGCAAGGTTAGAGACCCCAAGTTGTAAGCATTCATACAGAACTTACTGCATTGCATGTATGAAGGGTTGTGTGTCCTTTTTTGAAATCCCAAATGATTCTAAGGAACGATCCTACATTTTCAAATGGCAAATTACAAATGCACTTTGTGTATTAGTGAACTGGGGAAAAAATTATTCCCCATCTGTTACACACATTCTTACGCATTAGGACAGCAACACAAAACATTTGTTTAAGAAACCTACTGCTCATTTCTCTCTTCATCCGTAGTTGATGTTCCCTGCCATCAAGTCGCCTTCAACTTATGGTGACCCTATGAATGAGCATTGTCCAAAATGTCCTGTCCTCAAGAGCCCTGCTCAGTGCTTGTAAACTCAAGCCTTTAGGGAGTCAATCCATCTCATATTTGGTCTTCCTCTTTTCCTGCTGCCTTCAACCGTTCCCAGCATTACAGTCTTTTCCAGAGAATCCTGCCTTCTCCTGATGTGCCCAAGGAAGGACAGCCTCAGTTTTATCATTTTTGCCTCCAGAATGGATAGTTCAGTCCTGATTTGATCTAAGACCCACTTGTTCATCTTTCTGGCAGTCCAGGATATTTGCAAAGCTTTCCTCCAACAACATTTTTCAAACAAATCAATTATTTTTCTGTCATCTTTCTTCACTATCCAGCTTTCACAACCATACACAGTAATCAGGAATGCAATAGTATGGATGACTTTGGACTTGGTCTCCAGGGACTCATCCTTACACTTGATGATCTTTTCTAATTCTTTCATTGCTGCCCTTCCAAGTCTCAGCCTTCTTCTGATTTCTTGGATGCACTCTCCATTTGGGCTGATGATTGGACCAAGATATACAAGATCTTTCACTATTTCAATTCCTTCACTGTCAACATTAAAGTTGTGTAGTTCTTCTGTAGTTGTGATTTTGGTCTTCTTAATGTTCAACTGCAGTTCAACTGCTTTGGCACTTTCTTTTTTCACTTTCACTAAAAGTCATTTCAAGTCATTGTTGCTTTTTGCCAGTAAGATGGCTTAGATGGGAAATTAGAGCAATGGTCCTATAGTTACTGCACTCCTTGGCATCTTCTTTCTTGGGAATTGATATGTATGTTTAACGTTTTTTTTTTTTTTTGGCATATTAGGATTTTTGACAGATTCAGTCTCCATAGCTTGAAATAGTTTTGTTGGTATTCCATCCACCCTTAGTGATTTATTTCTTCCTACCGTGTTTTCCCGAAAATAAGACAGGGTCTTATATTAATTTTTGCTCCAAAAACGCATTAGGGCTTATTTTCAGGGGATGTTTTATTTTACAGTCATGTCATCTTCTGGTTGCTGCACAATGCTGCACAATGGTGGAGGGTGGGGGTTCACTTAACTGGTGCTTATTTTTGGGGTAGGGCTTATATTACGAGCATCCTGAAAAATCATACTAGGGCTTATTTTCAGGTTAGGTCTTATTTTCGGGAAAACAGGGTAGTGCTTTCAGAGCAGCTTTAACTTTACTTTCTAGCACTGCAGGTTCTTCATCATAGGCTTCCTCTTCAAAGGAGTCTGCCATCCTTTTAGCTCTTCTGCACAGGTCCTCAGTATACTGTTTTCACCTTTTTCTCCTGGTCAGTGTGTTTTCCTGTTGGTCATTCAGTATTCCTAATCTAGGTTTAAATTTCACTTTGATTTCTTGGATCTTTTAGAAGATCTTTCCCTTTTTATTGTTCTTTGCTTCTTTGTGCTGGTTGCTGTAGCAGTTATCTTTGTCTCTACAGTGGAGAAAATGCAGTCCACCAGACTAGTGAGTCCGTGGTAAGAATGCGGGGAGAGGTAGTCCAACATCTCAAAAGCTGCACTTTGTTCACCAGTGTTATCAAATTGTATTGAAGGAAGTCCTGGGGCTCCTTCAGAGATCTCCATTTTCCAATGTGTAGCCACAGGACAATCTTGGGTACAGAAGTAAATCTTTACTTAGGCTGTGGTCACACTGGCAATAAGAACTGCATTTAAGAGTCGTTTAAATCAATTTAGAATTTATTGTTTGCATGACGAAAAGGTGAAGTCGATTTATATGGGCTGCAAAGTGAGTTTTTTTTCCCAACTAACCAGCAGGAGGTTTTTGAAATACTTTGCTTCTAAAATTGATTTCGTTCAATACAGTTTTATTTATTTATTTTATTTATTTATTAAATTTATACCCCACCATCTAGACCGAAGTCTACTCTGGGCGGCTAACAATAATAAACAGAATAAAAACAATATAATAAAATAAAAAACAACAATAGAATATAGTTCAAGATGGGAAAAAATATTCAAGTGATGACAGGAGGGAAAGCATTGCCTAAAGAGCCAGGTCTTCAGTTTGCTCTTAAAAACACCCAGCGAGGGAGCCAGACAGATCTCTGGGGGCAGACTGTTCCAAAGGCGAGGGGCCACTGCTGAGAAGGCCTGGTTTCTTGTTCTTTCTCTCCGGGCCTCACTTGGCGTTAGGCCCCTCAGCCGCCCTTCCTGGCTAGAACGAGTGATTCGGGTAGATCTAGGTGGGAGGAGGTGTTCCGCTAGATATCATTTTGTGGATATGAATGCTGCTGTTAATTTGTGCCTATGTGTATTTTGGGTGGCAGGGGTACCACCGTTTTTTTCTTTTAATTTCTTTAATTTCTTTCTTAAAATGTTTATCACTGCATCACTTGTGTTCAGCATTACAACCACCTACCCATTCTCTCCATTCAACGGATGAAAGAGCTGGTGGAGCAGCAGAAGACAAACAGGTGCAAAGTCGGCGTGCTTGGACACAGAGAATGGCCCTCGTGCCAGGAGCATCACCCTGCAAAGCAGCTGGAAGCCTTCTTCCCCTCAGTTCTCATTGTTTTTCATCATTAGTCAGCTGGGGTCAAATCTCCAGTGTTTCCCCCATGGTTTCTAGCAACTATTATGATGACACCAGGTGGCACCTCCTAGACATTTGATTTATTGATGTATCACTTACTTCTTTTGAAAAAAATCAAATCAAATCAAAATCTTTGAGAACAGTGTGCTCCTGAAACAGAAAGGAAATGAGTCAATTTCAGCAGTGTAGATGCCAAAACTGGTTTAAATCACCAGAAATAAATCAATTTCCATTCAGTGCATGTGAACGCGGCCATTAGTTTGAATACTACAGTACATGACTTGAACCTGATTTTTAAAAAAATCTGAACAGAAATCAATTCAAACTACCATTGTGGCCACAGCCTGTTCTAAACTGTGAGGGGGGAAATTGTTTCCCACCCTGCTGTGTGATATCACAAGATTTTGGTGCATTTTTCACATTTTTGGACCTCCCCTCCTTGCCACCCAAGTAATGGAAGTGCCCTTTGAAAACAACAAAATACAAGGATTTTAAATACAAGGGTTTCATTCTTGCACAGAAAGCCCCCAAATGTTTGCTAATTCTGATTATAATGTTGATGAAAAAAGCACAGGCCTTTTCAGTCTTATGCTAGAATGAAAAATCCTCACAGCAGTTGACAATTTTTTTAATACTGATTTATTTATTTATTTATTTATTTATTGATGGAAAAGAATCTCTGACTACACTGGAAAAACATTTTTTAAAAAATAGGAAAAAAACAAAGAATGTGGCACCATTAAGACTATTATGTTTCAATATGAGCTTTTATATGGATACACCCACTTCTTCAGACCTATGGGTGTGAAGTAAAACCACAGATTATATATAGGGTTAGCACAGTCAAGGGATCCACCTTGTGAACAGACCAGCAGCACCTCTGTCTTGTCTGGATTAAATGTCAGTTTGTTTGCCTTCATCTATTACTGACAACACACACCGGTCTAGTTTCCCAACACCTTCCTTGGAATCAGATGGAAAGGAGAGCTAGAGCTGGTTGTCACCTGGTGTACTGATGGCACCAAACTCCAAAACTCTGGGCAACCATCTCCCAGCAGTTTCACAGCTGTTTAAAAGCATGAGGGACATGGCTCAGTCTACTCGGATTGCTGCCTATGCATCATCCATGACGTGACACCATGAAGTTGCACACCAACATATCTACCTAGGTGCCTGTTGGATGACCATTGCACAAGACTGTGTAAGCAAGCACAATGCAGGTATGAGAAAAGCATCCATGCAAGAGATACTAAATAGACACCTTACTTTCACTTTGCTTTTGAACCCATCATATGTGAAGATTAAAATATTTTTTGACATATTTAAAAGTGATCATGAAGCATGCTGAAGACCAAAACAGCTGCTGGTCCCTCAGCTTTACCAGTTTACCTCCAGGTGTTTTTCTGATAAACAATCCAGGTCATTTACAGGAAGTGGCAAATACACCAGATGGAGCCACCTCTGGGCAATTAACAGGCTGTTGAAATCACTAAATTTACTACCAGACACCTTTTCTCTCCTTCCTGACAATCCCTTTTCTCCTCTTGTCTGTCTGTCTGTGAGTGGGTGTTTCAGTGCTCAGGTTTGAATGGACTGCTGCTGAATTATGCAAGAAACCTCACATCAATAATCCAAGGGAAGTGAGAAAGCTCACACCTGCTGCCGCCAAACCACCAATATTTGAGGTGGTGGTGGAAGGGGGGGGGGGGGAGAAAGCAAGACAAAGGCAGAAGCTGCCGACAAAGCCTAGTGCCGCTAGCCTAGAAGTAAACCCCAGTGAACCGATGGAGATTTACTGCTGAATAGATGGGTCAGAGGCATGGAGATCCTCACTTGTCTCATCCTCACACAAAAGCACAAACGATTAGCATGTTCTCATCACTGACAAAGATGGCAAGGGGTTTCCTGGCACTAAAGGAAGGAAAATGTTTTGCACCAAAAGCAATTTTGGTGCAAAACTGCCCATTTGTGTGTGTGTGTGTGTATGAAAAATCCTAAGATTCATGCAAGTACAGGAATGAGAAATTGACTAGCATTCTTAATGGCAGCAGCTTGTGCCCCTTTGACTGGTGGGGTGGAAGGCACAGCAGCCAAGGGCGACTAGCAGATCAGGGGCAGAAGTGAGGATTCAGACACAGAGGGACACGAGGCAGGCAGGTGAACACACATTCACAAGTACAGACAGGCAAACAGCCGTTCACGAACGGATGCTGCCTCACCCCACCCCATTCATTCACGTAGACCAGACCTGGGCAAAGTGCGGCCCACGGGTCACATACGGCCCGCGAGCCGCTCCTGTCCGGCCCGCCGCCAGTTGCTTATCTTTAACATACCGCAAAAAAACTCTTTAGTATTTGTGAAGATGAACAAGTTTAAAATAAAAACAATCATAACATCACTGTTTCATTTTATTTTTAAGTAAAGTTGGTTCGGCCCCCGAACACAGTTCAGATTTTTCAGGTGGCCCCCTATAGAAATTAATTGCCCACCCCTGACGTAGACTCTCTGCCTCTGGCAAGGGAGCAGGTCAGAATGTGCTGGGGGTAGCCTGACTAGAGGTTTGGCAATGCCCTCCTTGCTCTAATAGACTGGTCACCACTGATTAATTTCATCCTTAACATGCATAGGATTGCACTGTTCTTCTTTCTTCTTTGTAATTTTAAACCCTGGTGCTTCTGCTGCTAAAGCAGTTGCGTATGTTTTGAAAACTGAGCTGTTCCAAGATTCTTTGCTGCAAAGAAGCAAAGCCTAAAGTCCGTGTCCCCTGCTTCTTGTTCCACTTCTTACAGCCAACACCTTGAAAAGTTTCCATGTGCCATGCAAATAGCATTGTTGGCCTTGCCCCTAAATCCCACCACCTGTAGCAGCCTCCTTCAACTTGATGCAGGGTGGAGACAGCCCTGCCCAGAAATCGCCAGAGAACTAAAATACTTTATTCAGATGGTCTTGTGCCGTCCCTTCTGCCAAAACCCTAAAATATAACAACAGGCACAGCTGTAACCACAGCCAGCAGCCAAGACTACTGCTACTGCTGCTGGTATTACTCTTGTTGCTCAAAATCTATTACATGCTGTAAAGGAAAACCTAGGATAATAGATGACCTCTTACCTATGTCTTTCAATCTAAAAGGATGTGACACATGTAAAAATGAATTGGGAAGAGCAGGTAATTAGAAGGTGCATACATTCAGGCATAGTTACATTTCATTAACGGTTGATAAAAGTGGCAACAGGGAGCATCTGGTATTCAGAATACGGAGAGAGTTGAGAAGGAAACACTAAGGTGGAAGGATGAGGATTTTGAGAGCTTCAAGATGAGAAAATAACTTTTCTGAATAAAAGCCATAGGGCATTTTTACCCCTTAATGAACAATTTTACTATTGACTTTTGCACATCTACCACAGGATAGTTACCTATACCCAGCTAGTTTGGTGGGTACAGAATTGGATCAAAAAATGAAGTATTTATGCCATGAATCTAAAACCTTTTGTCAGATTCAAGGTTTGCAATTTTGCTAAATGTAGAATACTTGTGTGATCATACAGGACACCTTTACCTGTTACCACCAGGTAGGGAGAACATAAGAACATAAGAAGAGCCCTGTTGGATCAGGCCAAGGGCCCATCTAGTCCAGCTTCCTGTATCTCACAGTGGCCCCACCAGATGCCTCTGGGAGCACACGAGACAACTAGAGACCTGTCTCCTGATACCCCTCCCCTGCATCTGGCATTTGGAGGTACCTTCCTTCTAAGTCTGGAGATTATACCTCCCCATCATGGCTTGTAACCTGCGATGGACTTTTCCTCCAGAAATCTGTCCAATCCCCTTTTAAAGGCATCTAGACCAGATGCCATCACTACATCCTGTGGCTAGGAATTCCACAGGCTAACAACACACTGGGTGAAGAAATATTTTCTTTTCTCTGTTCTCACTCTCCCAACACTCAATTTGAGTGGAGAAGGAAGCATATGCATGATTCCAGCTTCTTTGCACCCTCAAATATGTGAACACATCTATGGCTTCTGCAGAGACCACACAGCTGTTCATGGGAAACATGCATAATTTTTTTCTTTGGACATTAGACTGAAAACATGGAAATAGGTAGCAAACATCTTATTTTCCTGACTTTCTGTTCTATCTAAATTAACTTACCGTTTTATGCCTCTGATTTTGATTTCCCATGTCCTAAAAGTAGCTGTTGCTGTAGTCTCACACTGCTTTCAGGTCTACTGTTTCTAGGTTTCATTGTCCTGGAGACTAAATTTGAAACCAAGCTTTTTGTTCCGGCCTAATAGTGTATGTCAGTGGAGAGAGCAGGATGATACTTCCCCTGAAAGAGCAGCACACATGGAGAAGGTGAAATGCATGAATAAATAAAATGCCAATATTAGACCAGAGTTTTGTTGGAAGGTTTTAAAGGATATTAATGTGGTTCAGGCTCATATCTCCCAACGCTTTCAGAGCTATTTATAATCCTTAATGACTTGTCTCAACCCTGACTAGGGCTTTAAAAAAAAACAACCCCCCTGCCTCTTTGCAACCCCTCCATACATCTTGGCAAATCAGTTTTTAAAAGATGCCACAGCTGGACAAACCTCGAGTTGGTGAGGCAGCTTGTGTTTAAATAAAAGTGATGAGTTAAGGGAAATGGGTTGAAATGATTGGGACTGGAAAGTGAGATAACACTCTACAAGGAGACACAACAAACCTATTTGGCCCAGAGCGGATCCTGTTGTATTTTACCTGAGAAAGGGAGAGAGAGGCTACTTATTGCTGCATTTACTACCCTGAAATTCATCTATGACTACATGCAGGTATTGCACAAGCAGTACGGCCAGCTCTAGTACTAGGCCAGGTAAGGGAACAGCCTTGGGTACCTGGGGGTACCTGAGGGGAAACAGTGACACATACAAACACCCACACGTTTCTTTCTCCCATAAAGTGCTTCTACCATTCCATTCTTTGTCTTCCATTGAGGGACAAAAATAGGCAGGGCTGGCCTTATTATTAGGCAGAGTATGGCAATTGCCTCCAGCATCAGATATAGTTACTGAGAAAAGGCAACAAAGGGTTTTTACCATTTACTTTGTTCTACCAGAGAGAGGACAAGATGTCTGTGGGATTTTCTGCCATATATACCAAAGTATCCCAGTTACTTTAGGATGTAATGCATCCCAGCTTGCAGAACTGGGTGTGCATCTGCTCTTCTGTCTCAGGCCGCAAAATGGCTTGGGCTGTGTGTATCACACACATAACCTCTCTGGGGGTCCCCTACTGCCTCATGGGCTGTACAACTCCTGTGCAGGGAATAGGAACAGGGCACGGAAACCTTGTTGGGATAAAACAATTAATCCAAATGATGCAGAATTATCCATACAAGATCTGTACAATTTGGTATAGAGATAAAAGCCACATTAGCCAAGAACAGGAAGCTAGGATTCTTTGGAAGAGCTAGAGTGAGCAGTGTGCTCTGTTTGCTCTTGACTGCTACCACTTGCTAACGTAAGTGGCTCAAAAAACTAGAAATGGTTTGTTCAGCATGCTACCCACACTTGGGATCCTACCTTTTTGCTTCTTTAACAAGGCACATTTGTAAAACAGGATTTGTTTTTAGCTTCAAAAGCCTGGCATCTATGGGAGCAAAAAGTTGGGTTCCTCGGTTCAGAAAACACATCAAACAAACCATTTCTTGTTTCTTTAGTTCCTTGCACCTGAGGAATCAAGAAACCAGCACACTGTAAAGGAGAATTCACCAGAAACCCGGAGAGTCCATTCTGTGAAAGCATGGCGAATATTATTAAAGAAATGTTACTTTGAGTCCCTCTTTCTTTGTGACTAGGACACGGACAACGCCTCAGAGATAAGAAAGACCAACAGTCCTTGACACAAGTGTTGGGTTGCTAATGTTGTCATTATTTCCCATGGAATCCACTCAGTTCAAGGCTGTCAGTTATTCAGCTCCTGCACAGATGTTTGGTCAAGGCTGCTCTCATGAGAATAGCAAGAAGGAGAGACAAGAGATATGGGTTTCCCCACCCTGACTGTTTTGATGCCGTTGCTACTGTTGCTGTGGTTATATGCCATCAAGTCGCCTCTGACTTAGGGTGACCCCATGAGTGAGAGATCTCCAAAATGTCCTGTCCTCAACAGCCCGGCTCAACTCTTGCAAACTCATGCCTGTGGCTTCCTTTCGGGAGCCAATCCATCTTGTATTTGGTCTTCCTCTTTTCCTGCAGTGTCCCACTTTATTGTCTTTTCCACACAATTTTATTGTCTTTTCCACATTATTGTCTTTTCCACAGAATCCTGCCTTCTTATGATGTGCCCAAACTATAACAGCTGCAGTTTAATTTTTGCCTCCAGGGATAATTGAGGCCTGATTTGCTCCAGGACCCACTTGCTTGTCTTTCTGACAGACCAGGCTATCTGCAAAGCTCTCCTCCATCACCACAATTCAAACGAATCATTTTTTTTCCTTTCAGATTTCTTAACTGTCCAGCTTTCAAACCTAGAGTGAAACTATAGAAATTACATAAAAAATTATCAGATGTAAATAAATTTTACCATTGTTCTACACTGTTAGGCTATTTTATATCTGATCAAAGTATCCAATACACACATATTTGAAAGACTACTCAGATCTGGTCCTTTCCTGAGGCGATTCCATTCAAGCTTATACTCTGGAAGGCTGAATATTTTTAACTACCTTTGTATTTTCATTTAGAGACTTTCTATTTTTTTAAGCTAAGACCTCTGTTATATAATCAAATCATTGATCAACTGACAGCTTCATATTAAAAGAACTTTTTTTTTGCAGCATTTTAATCCCAGGAGATAATGTAGATATTTGTCATTTCTGATCTTCCTTTCCTACAACTGTCCACAGATGACAAGATCCGTGAAATTGCTACTGCCAGGGAGTGAAATGGATATTAACCTGGTGCCCACCAGCCGCCAGAACACTACCCTTTCTGAGATGGCCTTGACCACTTTTTCCCTCCTAAGCAAGAGAAAATGGGGGCATTTTCTATTATTATTATTATTTTCCAGGCAGTTCACTTTCCATTCAGTGTCTGATGTCTTACATATCACGAGTGCCCATTCAGGAATCATAAACTCTGCCACGTTAACAGATTGCTTTATATCCTTCACTTTATTTCTGATTCTCATTTGCTTTGCTTTTCATGCTTTTTTCTCCTGCCTAAAAGGGGAACTAGGAAAGAAAAGAAAGAACACACGGACACCTGAAACTCTCTCCCAGCCTCTTCACCAACCACACCATGTACCTGCTGCAGCTCCTCAGCAGCAAAATCTGAATAGAAATGGATGGGAGGGAGACGACAAGATGGATGAATAACATTTCATGCCCTGTAGTCAAACATAATTTCAAGAGGGAAACGAGTGCTGAATGGTAAGACGGCTTATCCTGTTAAGATGGCAAAGGCACAATTTGGAGTACCTCTTTGAAGACTGACCTCTAATTTCATCTGGCAATTATTTATGACTCCTGGAAATAATATTTCAGAAAAGGGGATCCCTCATCTAAAGAGGGGTGGATGCGTTCTTAGTACAGGGAGGAAGGAGGCAAAACACTTCAGCATACTAATAATAATCAAGAGATGGCCCATTACACTGAGAGAAGTCTGACATTGATTCGCTCCTTTTCTCTTGAAAACCATAATGGAGGGGTTGAAAGGGGGATGAGAGCAGAGGAATCTAAAATGCCTGTGTGTGTGTGTGAGCGCACGCACACACACATACACTTAAATAATGCCCGTGCAGAACAAATATTACAACTGGCGATGGGGGAAACTGAACTCACTGTGACTCAGAATGGAACAAATGATTCAGAAGGCAGGTAGAGTCTGGACAAGTTTGTTTGCTAGACTTCAGTTCCATGAAACTCCTAGTAAGCATGGGCTGGTTTTTATAGACTGAGTCCAGAAATATAGCTTTTCGTAGCTCTGAGGTTAGGTGAACAAGACTGATGGCTTTTCCAGGTATAGGGGAAAGGGCCTGGCTAGGGTTTTTTGGGGGTTGTTGGGAACAGCCACTCCAAGGCTCTGTTCAAAACATGCCCTGCCCCCTGTCTTTTGAGCTGTTTTGTTTTTCCTGGGAGGATGGCATTATTTGGTCAAAGATTTGTTGGGTGGGGGGGGTGAAACTTGGTGCTGGAGTGCTTCTGATGGAGAAGTCATCTCCATGTCAGAAGCTTCCAATCAGAAGCCTTTAATTAGCTCTAAAATTAGCTTTTTAAAAATGACCCCCCCCCTCAACCAAAAAGCCTCTCAGAAGGAAAGCTGCAGTGAAGAAGTGGATTTATAAGGATTTATTTCCCTAGAAGTGAATTTCAAGGACCTTGATTTTACAGGTCCGTTTAGATGCTATTACCAGCAGGCCCATCCCCCCCTTTGGGATTAACCAGGCCTGCCGATACTCATTTGCTCCAGTCGTTTTGCACATCTGGCCACAGCCTAACTCAAAGGAAGTTCTCCTACCTGCTGAATTTTCACATATCCAAAAATGTGTTTGTGAATGCACTTTGGGAACGTAGCGTGCTAAGTGTGAAACACACTTCTTCCATCCCCTGGCATTGCAGCATCACGCACGAGGACAATGACATATCCTTCTCTTGTTCCCTCTGTTACATACATGAACACGTCTGGTTCTTCCAAACTTTCAACTGTACTGGTTTCTTCAGCAAAGACTACCTCATGACCTAAAATAAAATCATACTGAGCAAATGACTTCCTTTGTTTTCATGCATTGTTAAAAGGTTCAGGTAAGCAGTATCTGGACATGAGCAAAAATGGAGGAATATGGTTGTTTAGTTTAAAAATCCCCATGTGTTTTACTGATAACAAATGTGGACTATGGCTATAATGTTAAAGGCTGCTACTTTGAGGGTCTTACAATTGGAATGTAGGTATCTGCCACTGCTTGCATGTCCATTTGCACCTTCCTTCCATCTGCAAATAGAATTGATTCTTACCTACTCTGGGAGTTGCCTGTAGTTCATTAAATATCTTTAAAGTGCTAATGATTTCTTTCTTTCTTTTTCTTTCTTTTAAAAAAAAACCCTGTTTAATGTTTTTCCAGTTCATTTCCTGCTGCTGTCACCCCAAATCCGGTGGGCAGTAATGACATGTCGAAGGCTGAAAATGGGATTATGATGAACAGAGTGAATGCTCTTGAAAAATGGGCAACATTAAAGATTTGCAGCCACTTTCTCCCTCTCTTCCCCTTGCAGGCTTCGATATAAATGCATTTCATTCCCATCACATCCGAGTTACAGTTCTGCAGGCGCACAGAGAAGGAACCTAATTCATATATAGCTCAAATACTTGAGCTAATAGCATGGAGGAGAAGAAAAGAGCGAGCGAGCCAAAGAAGGACAGGTGATCTGTTCTGAAAGAATAGATATGTGATCTGAAATATCTTTCTCTCTTTCTCTCTGCAGGGCACTGTGCTATTTAAAAGGAAAAGTGATGCACACACACACACCCCAATCCCCAGGGCTTTTTTTTTTAATGTCCTACATCTCTTCCTTGAAGCAGCCAGGTGTACAGGCCAACTTTTCATTCACAGGGAAGAGACATATAACTTTGCAATAATACGTTGATTTACAAATCGCAAGGCTGAGAATCAATAGATTGCCATCTACAATAGCAAATAAGCATGAGGACAGGAAAAGAGTGCCCCAGTAACAAGGTCTTCAGCAAAGACTACCTCATGACCAAAAATAAAATCATACTGAGCAAATGACTTCCTTTGTTTTCATGCATTGTTAAAAGGTTCAGGTAAGCAGTATCTGGACATGAGCAAAAATGGAGGAATATGGTTGTTTAGTTTAAAAATCCCCGTGTGTTTTACTGATAACAAATGTGGACTATGGCTATAATGTTAAAGGCTGCTACTTTGAGGGTCTTTCAATTGGAATGTAGGTCTCTGCCACTGCTTGCATTCCGTAGCCTCAAATCCAAACCTCATTCTTTGACAAACAGCTATTTTCTTCACGGCTGTTAATGTTCTTCAAGCTTGTTTTAACCTCTTGCTTCCCAACTTTTGGGTATGACTGAGAGGCTCAAATCACAGGTTAAGAGAAATGCATAATTGTATTTGCTGAGATTACAGATTCAGCTGCAGGTAGGCAGACTTGCAAATGACCCTCAAGTATAGTTCCTGATGATGAATTATGGAAGAAAAGCAAGCTAATTTACAAAATGTGAAGTACAGCAAGCTCCCGCTAGGACAATCAAGTGGCTCTTACCACTTCAGGGATCTGTGCTTCTAATGATGTTTTAATTGTATCATGCAGTCTGGGCCTTAGTTAGAAGCCTTGTGGCACAGTGGTTAAACTGCAGTACTGCAGCCAAGGCTCTGATCACAACCTGAGTTTGATTCTGATGAGCTCAGTGTGAGATGCCTAGACAGGGTCTTTGATTGCCCCAGGAGTCCTAGAAAGATACATAGACTCCCCTGGGCAAAGATCAGAAGCTTGTTGTTCATCATAGCTGTTCTTCAAAAGACAAGAGGAAAGTGTGTGTCTTGCTTATGTTATTCAAAAATTAAAAATTGTACTGGCGTGGGTAAGACTTTCAAAACTTTGAAAATCAAAAATTCAAATAAAAAAATTGAAAGCAATAAGCTCCTTTGAAACTTGTTGTTGGAAAAGTTGCTGAAATCCAAAAATATCTTCACTTTTTAAACACAAATGTCTTTAAAGTGCTGGACAGCTCAGTGGCTTGTGGAGCCAGAGGTTGGGAGTTCAGTTCTCCACTGTGCCTCCTTGACAGTTCATGATCCATAGGGCCATTTCCAGCTCTGCAATTCAAAGGTTATATTCTTTAAGTTATCAGGATCCCAATCGCAGTGTAGAACCATGTAGAACAGTTATTCTGTTTCCCTTGACTGAATTAATATCTAACATGTTGATTGAAGTTCTTAAGTGCTACAATCTGTCACAGTCCAATTTTATCGTCTTAGAGAAAATATTGATACTCAGGCACCTTCTTTCTAGTTTTCAGAAAGAAGGATTTTTTTTACATACCAAGTGTTTGATTTAAAATGATTTCTTTAGGTCTCTCTGCTTATTTGCTGCAGTATGTTGCAGTACAGTTCTGTCACTATGAACTTATTCTTTACCACCATTCAGAAATATAGCAGTGTCCTAGCAGACAAAATTGCCACCTTTTTTGGTAGCTCCTGTGATGAGATGTTCTTTTCTCTGAACTTTCTTCATCTGTTGATAACAATATTATTCCGCCGCCGCCTCCCCCCCCCCCCCCCCGTGTTGCAGTGTGTTCCAGCTCACTGGTGGGGAGGGAGGGACAATGTGTAGCCTCCATAATTAAATTGTAAACTACCCAGAGAGTGCTTTAAGTGCTATGGGGCGGTATATAAGCAGCACACTTTTTGCCTTCCAAAGTTACTACAATAAGCAGATTATTGTCCACTGTCCCTATCAGGCAAGGGGGGGGGGGGGAGAGAGAGAGAATTTAAAGCAACAGTGGAGAAGTTCTTTTGACTGAATTTGGAGGCTGCATTCTTGTGTTTAGGGTGGGTCTAAGGCCAAAGTGGGATAAAAGAAGGGATTGAACATATTTTAGCATAAAGTTCTTGCTGCTGGTAAATAAACCCTAGGAGGGCCATTTCAGTCTTTCAGACTAGGGGGGAAAAACTGAATACAGTACTATCTAAGAAACTAGCCAAATGATGGAGTTCAGAAGAAGGGGGCCTGGCTTTCTGCGGAACCCCAGAGGGCCAGATGGGGGTCCCATGAGGACTGGATGTGGTCCCTAGCCCTGAGTATCCCCACCCTTGTTCTAACAGGAGGCTGAGTGCAATAGAGCAGTGTAGCTCACAGCCACATCTGTGCTGCTAGGATGAAAAACCTATTATGGCAAATATATTCTAAATGTATGTTCTGTGTAAATGTATCTATGCAACTGCTGCTGGTTGGTGTGCACTCATGTTATTCAAATCCAGTAGATTGTGTTGCGTCTTGATAATGTTTGGATCTGGCACTACAGAAGCAAGAGTCTAACATTAATAAAGACAGTTCAATAAAGACGGAGCAACACAACTGGTAACTGCTACTGTTATAGCACAGTCGTATCCCTCTGCCTAGGAAGGTCAGTGGAGCAAGAGGTGCGGCTGAGACAGTAAAAAAGGAAATTGGTCTTTGACTACAGGTCTTTGATCTGTAGAAAAGGCTGGGACAACCACTAACAGCTTCTTTAAACTTTTAACCTGCTTAATACACAGCTATAATCTAATAGGTGTGCCATTCACTTTAAGGAAAGGAAGTTCTTAATATCAAGAGAAGATGAGAAGGGAAGTTAAAATGTGGTTTGTTAAATAATGTGCTTGTTTGGAGTTACGGAAGACGTGCATTTAATACTTAGTGGAGAGGTGTAGTGTAGGGAAGTAAAGAATACATGGAAAACACAACACAGTGAGACAGCCCGTAAAAAACTCTTTCTGTTGCTGCAAGAATTTTCACTCTTGTACCACAGCAGAAAGATCAGGGTTGTATTTTCTTTTTCCATCAGCAGCAACATTAGCATATCTGGGCGGGTGTGGGTGAAAGTATTAAAAAATGTATTCTGCACAAAAGTCTTGTATTTTGCCATTTCAAGCAAAATATAAACTTTGCATAAAATGCGGACTTTTGTGCTAAACGCATTTTTTTTTTGCACAAAGATCCCAGCATGCGAAAAAAGTTTTTTTTTAAATGGTACAAAAATGCTCATTATGCCAACCAAAAGGAGAAACAGTTGTGAAAGTTTTCATTCTCACTTCCAAGGACAAAAGGAGCAAAGATTTGCTTCCCTAAAAGTTCAGGTAACAATATTTCACAAGTCATGTTCCATATCTTACATGAATAAGATCTTCTTCACAAACCTCTGCTCTGTCTCCTGTCTTCCAAAATTAGGTGGAAAACTACCGAAGAAAAGGCCTTCTGTTTAATGTTCCTAAATGACAAAATCCCTGCTTCCTCTCTCAAAATGTTAGTAGACTGAACCAAAAGAATAAGTGACTCTAGTGGCATCTTTAAGACTAACAGAGTTATTGTAGCATGAAGGTCAGTGGACCAAAATCCACTAGATTATTATAGTCTATTAATGCTTGTACTCTTTTCCACAATTGGTGTCCAGCAGATTTAATCCACAAAAAACCTATTCTGTAACAGTTGTGTTAAGTGTTCGTTGGTCCTAAAGGTGCTACAGATTTTCTTGACATTCACAGGGCAGAAAAACAGAGCCCATCTTATTTCCTTTTCTGCCAAATACAGTTTTTTCATGCACCCACTCCACACATTTTTGCTAGTGCTGCTGCTGATTAAAAAAAAACTTGTGCAGGAGCAAAAACTCTTGCGGCTTTTTTTGACATGTTTACCTGGTGCCACTTTTGCTATATATGGGCCTTTTAAGGCATTAATCCACCCTATTCTCTTGTGCTTTTAATGATACTTGAGATCTTATTTTAGTGGCACTTTACCTGCTCTCTTTTATTCCTTATCTCAAGTTTTTTCCTGCTGGCTCTGCAGTTTTATGTTGTTGGTTTTATTGTATTTTGTGGCATTGTAATTCTTTATGGCAAGCCATCTTGAGGCTATTGGGAGTGGAATATAAAATATGATTTCTTTGTTTTTAAGAAGTTTACTACAAAAAACACACACACTTTTTACTCATTCAGAAAGAAAATAAATACAAGCTTCTTTTTAAGTTATCAGAACCACCCTCCTTCCCCCACCCCACCCCATAAGCCACTTGCAAACTGCAACCATCTCCAACTAAGAAGCTAGGTAGTCCTCACCATCAACCATGCGACTTTGGGAATGTAATAACATCATTCAATTTTGGAACTACCAACAAGAACTTGGTGCACAGCCTTGAAGAAGGTGATTTATCATAGAAAGCTCACTGTTTGTTTTTTGTTTGTTTTATATTCTTAGTGGTTGATTAAAGGTATCATCTGCTCCTCCATTTGTATAGTACTTTGAAGGATCACTTGCATCTACATCGGGCTTACTCTTCTGTGCTTGGAGAAGAACAGCCTTTTCCTCCTCTTCCTCCTCTCAACTTTAAATCCATCTGCTCAGCAAGCAAACAAAATAAATTTTGCCTTTGAATTTGGACTGCTTTGCTGCTTTATTTTTCTTGTAATTCCTTGTTTTGTGACATTTTTGTTCAGTGTTTGATAACTGTGCTTTACTGAAGGAAGGAAACAAAATCTCTATTAAAGGAAAGGAATATATGCATTTTCTCCAATTGGCAATTATTTTGAAATCTCTCTCTTTCACACACATACACACACTTAGCGGTCTCTGAACATGACTAATCTGTGCTCAGTTCTGGAAGGGAGGGAGGGAGGGAGGAAGGAAGGAAGAAAAGAAGGAAGATTTTCTTGATAGACTTTATTCCACAGTATATGTACTATTCTCAAAAACAAGCCGTCTTTCCTATATCATCATCTTAGAACTGCAGAGCTGGAAGAGATCATCGAGTCCAGCCCTGTCAAGGAGGCAGAGTAGGGAATTGAACTCCCAACCTCTGGCTCCACAGCCAAAGACCTAAACCACTGAGCTATCCAGCAGTTCTAGTGTGCTGCCAATCACTGCATCCAAAGTAGCACAATGGTCAATAATATTCACATGCAATAATTCTGGCTTTACAAGAAACAGACTTTTGTATGAGACATGTGATTGGTGGGTGCAGGTAAGAGACTTCTAGCCAAGAGCCACCCACCACCCATAAAATGGGCAGCTCACTGGCAAACCCCACCCACCCCCATCCAATTTTGAGTTGAATCAGGACAAGCAGAATGAACTCCTGAAAGCAGAAGCTGGATCATACACCTAACAATATTTACTCTGCTGAGACACTTTTAATGCAGAGCACTGATGGCTCAACTCAGTGCTCCAAAGTCCTTCTCTCCTGGGTTAGTATAAGTAAAAAGAGATGAACACTTTCACACATGCACAAAAGTTTGAATGGTGCAGGCTGTGAATCATCATCATCATAGAACTGCAAAGCTGGAAGAGACCCTATGGACCTCAAGTCCAGCCTACATCAAGGAGGCACAGTGGGGAATCAAACTCCTAACGTCTGGATCCGCAGCCAGATACTTAAACCACTGAGCTATCCAGCAGTTCAAAGACGATCCTTAGAACCACACAGAAATGCATGAGATGCAATACTATTTTCTTGCCACTTTTCTTTAAAAACTGAACTTTTTGATAATTCTCAGTGGGGAAACAGAGCTCGGCATACTTTATGAATATCAAGGACCTTGTTTTGTATTTCGTTTCAGCCCAGAATCCAAAGTTGTTTTTAGTCATTAAACTTTGCACTTTTCTCAGTGAAGATTACATACCACGGTATATTTAGGCAACTTCGTTTATTTATTTCTCCCAAGTCAGAAGCTAATGTGGTGGAGGTGGCAAGTCGAAATATACCAAGAACATCTGAGACCTGCTTACTATTCATGTGATACCGTCTGGTATCCTCTTGAAATGTAAAGAATGGCTGGCTCATTTGAGCTTTCTGTATATATCCATTCAAGACTTATTTCCCTTTCTTCTGCACTAGATTTCGAACACTGGTTCTGATCAGGATGACGAACTGTTGCCATAGACATTAGTCGCATAAGAAAATTACTACTGAGAAGGGTGGATACAATGCCCCACTCATACTCCAAAAATTGAATAATTTCTTCTCAAATGTGGCAAACAAATCAGCTTATTTGAAGTCCAGTACCCAGTCATTCTAGACCCTCCCATGGTGCTACTAAGGAGCAGTGGGGACTAATCCTCATATGCCTTGTGATACCCTATCTGCCAGCCTCCCTCCATGCCTACCTGTCTGCCAGCCTTTGATACCTCTTCCTCTTATCTATCTACCCACTTTTACTTGGGGGACATGGAAGGTACCTCCCTAAAGAATGTGAGAAATGTGAACACATTTGGACATCCCCCCCCCCCCGGTGATGACAGCCCCGTCAGCTGATCCTTCCACTCTGGAAGCACCACTGGATTGCTTCCAACACGAAACAAACAAGACCACTTAACTGGCTTCTTGTTACATTGGTAGCAAAAGGAAAGAGCTTCCTCTTCTCCCCTACCCCCTACCCCCAGCTTCTGGCATGGAGCTATGTCTGTGCACTGGTTGGAACAAGCGCTGGGACTGGGGAACACAGTTTTCTCATCTCTGTCGACAGACATCAATACCCAAGGAAAACATTATTTCCCAGAGTTCTGGGACCCCGACTTGCAACCATAGCTAAGCATGCTCTGCCTAACATACCACTGGAACCAGGAAGGTATGTTGGTAGAATGGAGTCTGAGAGGCAGGAATGGACCTTTATTCAGACTCAAACAAAATCCAAACTGGAAAAGAACTTTGGGGGGGGGGGGAGGGAGGGAGGGAGTATAATGGTAACCTCTTATTGGCACTAACAATTATCCCAGTATGAGGTCAATATGAACAGTATAACAGTATAACAGCTATACATATAAATTAATCAGCCAGGAAATACAAAATATGGTGCAAGGGTAGTGCAAATTCACATATTCTGTCACTGAACCTATCACAACGAAACTTACATTGTATGGATGGCAGGAAAAATATCAATATCAGGGATGAATCAGGCCTATTGCAGAGAACAAGTGCTCCATCTGGAAGAGCCCTCACATGCATGTCGCCTTTGAACCACAAGATAAAATTAGCCCATTCATAAGGTCATGTGTGGGCATAAACTAAATCTATTGGTAGGTTTTTTTTCTCTTTTTTTCTGATTTGAAGTGGATCAGCCAACTGTTTAATAACAGGAAGTTTTAAGTTCTAAATTCATTCATCATGTGCCATCAAGTCAAATCTGACTCGTGGTGACCCTTCTCAGGGTTTTCTAGGCAGAGAATACTCAGAAGTGGATTACCCTCCCCTCCTTCTGGAGGCACCCTTGGTCTATGCAGCTTGCTCAAGGCCACAAAGTCCAGCTGGATTTGCAGGAGGCACAGTTGGGGGGGGGGGAACTGAACTCCCGTTTTCTGGCTCTGCAGCCAAATAGCTAAACCACTGAGCTATCCAGCCAGCTACAATAATTGTATGCCCTCATGTCAATTCTGACTTATGGCAACCCTTTTCAGAGTTTTCTAGGTAGAGGCTACTCAGTAGTGGTTTACCATTCCCTTCTTCTGAGGATGTCCTGGGACCACACAAGGCTGACCCTACTCAGAGGAGGCACAGTGGGGGGAATTGAACTCCTATCTTCTGGCTCTGCAGCCAGATACCTAAACCACTGAGCTGTCCAGCCAGCACTTCTAAATTGGGCTGTTAGAATTCCTTATCAGTAATTCAGATGGAAATTTGTATTTGCATGGTCACCATTTTGCTCATGGCTCCAGCTGGTGGACTGTAGTGGATTCTAATTAAAAGCAAAATCCTGTATACCTGAAGTCTGCTTAGCCCTGCTGAATGAGCTTTATAAAGAGGACTGTGATGTTTCCATGCATCTCCTGGAGTGTGGAGGTGATCTATATGGCATCTGCTAATCTGACAGATTGTCTCTTAACAGTTCTCTATATGCGCTCCGACGTTTGTGTAATGCAATGTGAGAAGTCCTTTTTCTTTCCAGTGTGGGAGGAAGATTACATGAGCTCCCATGCATGGATTGCTATATTGTATTTCTGCAGCCTTCAACCATGCTTCATTGAGTTAAACAGCCACAGATGGCAGTTACACAAAAATCCTTTGCTGCTTTTGTCACAAATTTTTATATATAAAGGAAAGCCCATTTTAAGCTCTTACTTATTTTTTTAAAAAAAAAACCAGCCCCAGCAACAACACAAACAAGCACCCTTTTCTCCATTTGTTTTAATGTGTCAAAGCAATAACGTGTGCTAGAGCGTTGCAGCTGCCTATCAAGAGGTTTATTCAGCTTTTATTGGCCTTGGGCAATTCTGCGCACGATGGTCTTTAGAGTGACATGGAATTTATTAAACTTTTCTATAGCCTGACAAGCCCCTACCCTTCTCTAGTCCCTCCTCCCCTTTACAAGGACGTGGGGAAAACAATTTCTGCAGTTCATGGTTTTTTCATTTCTATTTGTTTGTTCAGCTTATTCCTCCGGATGGTAGAGTGTGTGACCGTCTAGCATCAGCTTAAAGAAAACCCATTACCCTGCTGTCTCGAAGACCACATTTTCAAAAAGCTGCGCAGCCCCCTTGCTGTCTGTCTCACACCCAGAACACCTCGGCACTTGCTAGGACAAACTATATAGACACACATTACACAAGCCGAGCGTTGTTTGCCGCCTTCCCCCTCCCCTTTCGATAGCCTAATTTAGTCTGTGTATGCCGTCCTGTGTAATAAATTTCATGTTTCAGACAATAGCCTGTCGCCTCCAGCAGCTGGCCCCGTTCATGATCCAGAGCTGTTAAAAGCATCTGCTTGTCTTGCCACTTCCTATCAATGGACCAGATCATCACACTGATACCAGCCCAGCACCGTTATATTTAAGGTGGTGCTTGGGTTTGTACAGAAACCTCGCATTTGTAGGGTTTTGTAAAGTAGTTGCAAAAATTTTCACTTAGCGTAAGCTGTGCTGTCCCCCCACCTCTGTCTACACAACCTCTGTCTAAAAATCTGAAACATGAGAAGGTACCATTGCCTCATTTTTTCCCCACCAATGGCTTCAGAAAGCTACGTCTATTTCAATTCATCACCAGAAGTCAAGGATGATTTGAGCAGCTCTGTTCTTTATATGGAGGACCTTTTTCTCAATTTTATCCCAAGAATACGGACCTTTTTTCATGGTATTGTCATCTGACTGATTTCATCAGAAAATACATGGTGCAAAATGGGATAAGTCTGTTGATTTCCACACATAGGGGACCATTTACATCAGCAGAAGGTGTTAAGGTAGGGAGACTGACAATGATGGTGGGGCTGCTGATTTAACCTGTTTCTCTACAGACTCCTGTATTTAATGATATCTTGATCAACTTGCCAAGCAACCAATAATGCATATGTAAGTTCCTATACAATGGAGAACTCATTTGTACTTCTATTGAGCTGCAAATTGTCCAATAAAATGTCAATTAAATGTTAATATGTTAATTAAAAGCACGATGTCAACAGTGTGGAATTTCACAAGGATAGAACAGAATTTGTGGGGACCAGGTCCATTTCCTGTTGGGTTAGGAAGAGGAGGCAAAGGAGGAAGATGAAAAGGAGGGAGAAAGCAATCATAGCCTGTTTCTTCACCTGCTGTTGCATCTCTGAACTGGGAGTGGGATCCTCCTTCCTTCTCAGAATCCTATAGCATCATCTGCCCTTTGAGAAGGAGAGGGAAAAGCAGGTTGTCATCACAACCACCTCCATAAAGAGTCTACTGACCTGTTATAGTTTTTGCTGACATTGTGTCAAGACAATTTGGGACCCTTGCCAGATAAAGTGGGAGATTAAAAATATGCTTAAAATAAAAGAGTAATAAGAAGTTCACGAGATGACCCTGGGCCAGTCACAATCTCTCAGCCTAGTTGACCTCCCTGGGCTGTTGTGAGCATAGCAACGGAGGTTAGGGGGGGGGCATGTATGTCCCCTTGAGCTCCTTGTAGTAAATGCAGGACATAAATACAATAAAGGAATAGAATATTTAACCAGTGAAGAATACTTGTTGAGACCAGCAGCGAAAGGAGGTAAGACAATCCTGTTGTCACCCAGAAGGGTACCTGGCCTCGCACTAAGGACTGGATAAATATTGAGTCATAAAAATATGAACTGCAGATGGCAATTTGTTTTCATTGATTTATTCATGTATGATGCACACACTACACATTTTAGAAATGCAAAATGGCAGCCTATGAAGGATGGGTAGTCGATGCTTCGCTTCTTGTCCCATTTGTGATATTTCAGGAGTGAGGACAGCAGTAGGAAACTCCACTGTCAATCGGCATTTAAGACTACCATTCACATGTGAAAGGCCTCACAGTATACCCCATACCATGCCCCCAAAGCCCACAATCCCTCTTCCCTTGCAAACAGCATTCATTATTAATTCCTGTAGTTCTTGATTAAGTAAATGCCATTCAGAAGGGTTAATAACTCATGCATAGTTTTTTTAAAAAGGAGGAGGGGCTCTGATGTTTGTATCTGTCTGTGTGTCTGCAAGTGTTCAGGTCACAATCTAAATCGTAACACTCAGCATTCAAAAGGATCCACTACAAGGCTCTCAGTCCTCATTTCAATCTTATTTACTCCTTTGTGATTCACACTGAGGAACGGAGAATAAATATACATTAAAATGTATGACCCGGTGCTCCCCTGACAAAAAGGAATGAGAAGAGAGGGTGAGCTGCACAATGAAGCAGGCACCTTTTCTTTATGAATTCCCTGGCAGATTGGTTAGAAAAGAGGGTCCCTCTTGTTGCTCTCACATGTAATTTGCCTTTGCTGGAGTGGTATCCATCAACATCAGGCTTCTCCTGGCTCCCTACAGCTTAGGCAGGGACACAGAACTGAGAGCTCTCCTCTCTTTAGGAATCTAGTAGGAAGGATTTAACGAAATCACCCCCCAACCCAACCCCAGGGTCCAAACAAGGTCTCCTATTCAAAATCTACTGGCTTTAGACCTTGAGTGTAACACAGAGTGCAACACCGCACAAATGTCCTCCTGGATTATTTGAATCTGCTTGTTACACTGCACAGTCTCAGAGATGCCTGCAGATGAAGGGAATGGTAAACAACTTCTGAATATTCTCTACCTAGAAAACCCTGGAAAGGGTGGCCATAAATCAGAATTGACTTGATGGCACATTATTGTTATTATTTGTTAATAACTGCTGAACAATGGTGTGAGAATCTCTTTGAGGGAACGCCAGGTGCAACACACAGAGTCTTGGACACACTGTCAATCAGTAAGTTTGCAGTACCGTCCCTTGGAGGCCAGACCAGAAGGCCTCAGAAATGTTTCACCATAAATGATTAATAAAATGGAATGCCTGTAAACACATCAATGTCCTTCTCCAAAAAAGTGGGCTTTTTAACTCTGGCATGACAGGATTCAGGTCCTTTGGCAGAGAGATGGGTGGGATATAAGAAACATAAGACTGAGAACAACTGCTCCAAGACCTTGCCTCCATATTCCCACAACTAGACTCTTGTGGTTACTTGAAGGAAAGGCATTTTTCATGCATTTAGAAAGCTGACTGTTAAAAATCAAATGTGTATTTCAATATATTTATAATTAAATGTTACCAGTTATGTAATTTTGATTATCTATCTATCTATCTATCTATCTATCTATCTATCTATCTATCTATCTATCTATCTATCTATCTATCTATCTATCTATCTATCTATCTATCTATCTATCTATCTATCTATCTATCATCTATCTATCTATCTATCTATCTATCTATCTATCTATCTATCTATCTATCTATCTATCTATCTATGGTGTAGTCACTAGGTCATGCTCAGCCATGGAGACTCAACTGGGGAGTGGAACAGGTAAAACAACTCCTTAAATATCTCTCTTATCTTGAAAACCCTGTTAGGTTCACTATAAGTCAGTTTTGACTTGACAACACATAACAACAACAACAACAACAACAACAACAACATCTATCTGTCTATCCACTATGGAAACAAGTGGGAGAAACTGCCATCAGCAGACAGGATGAAGGGGTGAAAAGTGTTCTCATGAGGGAGGTATGAGACATACGGCCTAAAAACTTTTGTCAGAAATTTCTCATAGTCCGTTTCTTGAAACCAATGGTTTGCTTATGTGACCACACTTCATCTGCTTGCAACCACTAATACAGAAAACATAAGCTCTCTTTAAATTGTACATCTCACTGCTTTCAGGCACTTCGTAGATATAAAACCATCCCCCACCACTACTTTAAGGGGAAATTTTGATGCAACCTTAACTATAGCTGTGCAACTATTCAGATATTATAATTAGTGAAACTGAGATTGAATCCCAATGAATACAGCCCACAAGACAACCCTCCATTACAAGCCTTCTTGTTTAAATATCAATATTTTAGCAATGGTGACAAAAAGGACCCCAAAAAGCTCTAATTTTCCTTTTAAAGGGATTCCACTCAAGTAGGTGCATCAGATGAAGATGATCCAAAGATTCCAGTTCATGTTCCCACTGCTTCAGCTATCCGGAATACACTGGACACATGGCTGCTTTTTAAAGAGGGAGGGAGAGCAACCCTACTTTTCACTCCTGCCTCCTCCTGCCCTTGTTGTTTTTAACTGAATGGCATCTGGGAGCTGCCCAGCAGGGAACTGCGTACCCTTGAGAGGCAACTGGACTCGGTTCCTAAGATACAGAATCCTACCCCTGGCCCTAACAAAGGAACAATAGCATTTACATAACAGAGCGCCTGCAACCAACTCTTCACACTAGCTGACAAATTCCACACGATTTATGTGCCCCATTTTGCTGATCTGTTTTTTCCTTCCCTCACTTTGGCACTCTGCCATGGAAAAAGCCACATTAGGCAAAGGAAAGCAGAGTGGGAGGCGGGGTGAGTGGGTGGGTGGGAGAGAGTAAAAAGAGCCCCTCTCCATCCAGGTGCTGCATATTTTATATATACCGTGTTTCCCCGAAAATAAGACAGGGTCTTATATTAATTTTTGCTCCAAAAAACGCATTAGGGCTTATTTTCAGGGGATGTTTTATTTTACAGTCATGTCATCTTCTGGTTGCTGCACAAGGGTGGAGGGTGGGGTTTCACTTAACTGGGGCTTATTTTTGGGGTGTAGGGCTTATATTACGAGCATCCTGAAAAATCCTACTAGGGCTTATTTTCAGGTTAGGTCTTATTTTCGGGGAAACAGGGTATATATATATACACATACAGCTCATGACCGTGCACACACTTGCTATTAAACAGCAGACCTGGAAAAGAAGAGGCCGACACTCTTTAAATGTCATGTTTTCATATTTGGTTCCAAAACTGGGGAATGGAAATAACTCGTGAGTACTGAGTTGAAGGGGTGGGTGAGATGCCAAGGATTTGGAGGCTGGGCCCTCCACTCCCCCCCCCCCCCCTGCGTTCGTTAATGTTCCCTTTAGAGATTAGAGTTGGGACAACTGCAGACCTCAGCATTCTGGGCTCCCTGGGGAATCCTGCTCCTTACTTTCCTTTCCACCTCCTACATTTGGTAAACAGAGCCAAATGGATGATGCAATATTTGGCCACTCTGCACCGGAGAGGCCCCAGCTCAGGGTACACTCCAGCCAGTAGCAGCAGCTTGATATATGAGTGGCTGTGCTGGGAAGAACGTCCCAGGCTATATGTGTAGAAGAAAAAAAGGGGGCAGGCTTTCAACACACACACACACACACAAATTAATTCAAACATTCAAAAACAAGCAAAGCTGCTTTCTATACAACAACCGCTCTTCACCGGGAGCCTGATGCGTATATTTAGATGAGGAGGAAAACTGTTGGGGAAGTGGAGGGCCTAGCTAGGCAAGTCTTGACCAGGATGTGCAAGCTATTAAGGGAAGGATACTCTGCAATGTGAGAAGGCGAGGGTTGTTGTTTTTTTTTAAAAAGGATCGGCACATGCATTCCCATTGACAGAGCACCGCCTACGATTCCAGCCAAGACACAGAGTGGAACTTAAGAAGTGCCCCAGGGTCCAGGCTTCCAAAGGAAGGCACATTATGGAATTGTGGTGTCGGCCTTTGGCACCAACTTACCATTATCTGCAATAAAAACTGCCCATTTTGTAGTGTGGGGGAGATGATGCTTCGGACGTTTTTTTAAACAAAATGCAGGCATTCAAAATAATTTAAAAAATAAAGGGGACCTTCTGGCATTCTAGCCTGCCCATCCCCTACCTAACAACTTCCTTTTGCCAGCATTCACACCTTTAATGGCAGTGCAGGCCTCTTTGGTTTAACACAGCTTCAGACCAACTCCATGGAATGAAAAATCACCACTAGCAGTCGTGATTCACTAGGGGCGTCACAGTGGGAGAGGGGAATTGCCTGGGATGGTTTTGAATAATGGAATCAAAAGCTGAATTGAATCAGGGCTTTCTTTGTGCGCACACACACACTTGGACTACTGGTATCCTCCTGCTAAATTATTTAAGCACCACCAAAAAGCTGCACCGTGAAAACAAGGTCATAGGTTGTGGCCTTGTGAATGCCATACGAAGAAGACCCAAAACCCCACAAGTAAAGCCGGTGCTTGCAAACAACGCCTGTGTTCTGCAGCCAGACTATCTGATGCCAATTACTGTAA
This sequence comes from Intellagama lesueurii, assembly GCA_037013535.1. Lineage (NCBI taxonomy): Eukaryota > Metazoa > Chordata > Lepidosauria > Squamata > Agamidae > Intellagama > Intellagama lesueurii. Next base: position 184,989,970 of record JBAJHW010000002.1, read on the forward strand.
AGATATTATGCAGGGACTGTTCACAGCATCCAAGCTGTGGAAGTTACAATTACAACTTTTGCAGGTAAAGGGATTTTTGGCAGGAACGTTGAAATCAGGGGTTTGAGATGCTCATAATCTATTTCCAGGAGGACAATGTTGATTATTCCAGTGCTGTCTAAAAAAAAGATAGAGCTGGTGAGGTAGGCAAATTTTAAAAATGCTGAGAAACTGACAACTCCAACCCTATTAATAATTTTGTCTTTCTTTCCCTCTCTCTCTCTCGTTTAAAAACCCTGCCATAATATAATCAACCACTACCCCTGCAAGCAGAAAAAGGGAATGTTCGCCCTCTCCAGTCTACTGGTATGGCTGCTTGTAGTCACATGGACACAAAACTCTCACAGATTCCATGGTGGTGGGGGCTTGCCCAGAATCCTGCCTCTGCCATGCCAAGCTCTCCAATGGTGGCGGCAGCATGCCCTCCTCCTCCTCCTCCTCTTCTTCCTCCCCCCCCCCCCCCACATCCTGACATCCTGGAAGAACAGCTCCAGCCGATTACTGAGTCAGTACACATGCTAACACTTCACCCTCATGAATCTTTCATGGCCCTCCAGAAGATTGTTCAAGCAGACGCCACCGCCGTGGGGGCCACTGCAAGGCCGCCCAGATCAGCCGAAGCTGGGTAAAACAGGAGAAGGTGGCAGCCACTTTGCACCGTTCTAAGCCAGTAAGGGGTGATGAACTGGGACAGGGTTTAAGGGATGGGTTTAAGGAGGATTGTAATGCAGCCTATGTTAAGAGAGCGAGAGCGAGTGAGCAATGAGTCGTCCCTTGCAACCTTTCCGTATAATCTCATAGAGAATAATAAACTGCAAGGCTCTCAGGCAAAGCCGCAGCAGCCATAAAACAGCCGCTTGTGCAGACAGAGCTTTGTTCGGCATGAAGGCATCAGGCTGCGACTCCACACTGGCACCAAGGCTGGCAGCATCTCTATCCTATGAAACCATCCTCTGGTCTTTTCACAACTCCCCACAGGCCAGTGTGATTTTGTCGTGTGGGTGTCCTACTCTCGCTCTTCTTAATCTGTAGACAACCACAAACATGGGGGGGGGGGGGTGGTTGGTTTGGGTGTTTTGCATTGTTCTTGGTCTCCTTTCAAAAAACTGGTTCTTAACATCCATGGACACTTGAAAAAAACAAAAAACAGCTCGCTGGACTTGACCTAGTTTATGACCAATTTATTTTAGGTAACACATTACAGTAGTCAAATTGGAAGGTGGGATAGGATGGAGAACATGAGTCCATAGCATTAATTAGCGTATTGCGACCATCTGTTTAGGTGTGTTTCGCTTGTATCCACACACAAAAATGCAAATCAAGAAAGGGTGAAATTCAGCCCTGTCTCTGGCGTGCAGGACTATAGTGCAACTCAACTGGCACTTCTGTACTCAAAATGCTCAGTTTCTTTTAGCTGTGTGGGCAGTTGTTGCATTGCTGACACCAATCCCAAGTCAAACTAGACAATACAATTTACATATTAAAATAAGAACTTCCATAACAGCTCAAAGACATCTCTTTAAATAAGTTTCTGGGATATCCAGTGTGATGTAGTGGATAAAGTAACAGACTGGGACTCAGGAGGCCTGGATTCTGATCCCCAATCAGCCATGGAAACTCCCTGGGGGTGTGGAACTGGTAAAACCACTCCTTAAATATCTCACCTGTGAGGGTTGCTATAAGTCTGTTCTGACTTGAATAAACATAATGACAACAAGTAAGTTTCATTACCTCTTAGATTCTTCCTAGATTTCATCACCTCCCATGTTGCATATTAGCTTGGATTTGTTTTGTGATTGGTCATTGGATGATAAATACAAGTTTCATTTGCATTGGATTCATCAGGCAGAAAGGTCTGAATGAATGACATGCCTAGATGGAAGGCATAATAGCAGCAAATGTGCATTTCACTTACAACATGGACAAGACCGTACAAGATAGTGACTTGTCCACAATTCGTGTCTTACTCTTTATTCTAAGGGAATGTTCTTGTTTCACTGTCTTGTCCTTCAATCTTTAATATAACATTGTCTCCTATTTATTTATTTTATTTTATTTATTTATTTATTCGATTTCTATCCCGCCCTTTTAGACAAAGTCTACTCCGGGCGGGTTCCACCAAACATTATAAACTAAAACAGTTAAAAACAATTCAAAACAATAGTGATTAGTAATGCTCAAGATGGGAAAACAGAAAATTATAATAAGAATAAGAATAAAGTCAAGTATTGACAGGAGGGAAGGCCTGCCTGAAGAGCCAAGTTTTTAATTGGCTCTTAAAAACACCCAGCGAGGGAGCCAGGCAGATCACTGATGGGAGTCTATTCCATAGCCGAGGGGCCACTGCCGAGAAGGCCCGGTTTCTTGTTCTTTCTCTCCGGGCCTCTCTCGGCGTTAGGCCCCTCAACTGTCCCTCCTGGCTATGGCGAGTGATTCGGGTAGATCTAGGTGGGAGAAGGCGATCTGCCAGATATCCTACAACCTTCTGTGTGAAGAAATCAATGAGGAGAAAACAATTCTGCAGATGGGGCTGTCTCTGTGATCCCAGGCCCCCCTTTCAGAGACCACAAAGCTCTTGGGAAGGAAGGGAGGGAGGAAATAAATGATGTGAGTCTTTAAATGTGGAACTGTCATCCTCCCCCTGCCTCTGGAGATTAAAAAGCAATGTACAATAATGTTAAAAAATTTACAACAAATATAAAGTACTATCTATATGATATCCATGAAATAAAGGTTGGCTTGGACTACATAGGGAAGGCTTGCAAACTAAAACTGTTGGAGCTTGGTGAATATCCATAACTCTGCTCTTTGTTTTAAATTGTTTAATTTTATTTAAATGTACGTTTTTAGTTGGGGACAGTGTTTTATTTATTTTATGGTATTTGTTGTATATTAATGTTTTGTCACGTTCAGAACTACCCAGCAAGTGTTTGTACTATGAGGAAGTATACAAGTTGAAATAATACACAAAGAAATAAATACTCACAAAGAATCACCTGTAATTGCAGTGAGGGAATCTGGGGCTAGATGTCATGATCAGGGATAATTTCATGTCAGGACAGTGATATGTCACAATAGGAACATCATGTCATGATGGGGAGTAATACATGTCACTCACCCCATGCGTAGATCCATTTGGTGAGGAACCTGAGTCATCAATGGATTTCACTCATTGAGCAGTGATGTCAATGTATGGATGAATGGAGTATGTGTCTGTGTGAAAAAGAGGAAAGTTATGTCCATGAGAGGTGTGATTGGGTACTTTATCGGGAGGAGGCAGGGCTGTCCTTTGGGCGGGAAGAAGAGACGGAGACGAAACTGACGGTTTGAACATGTCATCTTTATTCTTGCTAACTTCAGGGTTGTCAATGCAAAAGGGATCAAGTAAACTTAACTCGGGCAATAACTTATAACTTCTAACATTCATCTCTGTTCCTTTCTTTCCGCTTTTCACTTCTCTTTCTTCCCGTGGGGATCTTGGTGGGTCTGACCCCAAGTGGGATAAGTCAACGTCGCACAAATCGTCCCGCAGCAAGGGTGCTTCACGTAATTCCCCTCCAGATAGGGCAGGTAACTGGTAGTACCAATGTACGTTACCTTCTTCGTCAGGTCTTGAGAACGAGGCACCGCCACCATAGTCCATTCTGCCTTCCCTTTAGATTTGTCTATCTCTCTCAGATTGACGGGATCAGGCAATAGACCTCCTCCGGTTCTCAGATTAGGAAAATCCCGAACCAACTCCACTGGTCCATATCTTGGAGAAATTATCCCTTCCGTCTGAGTCCCTTTCTCTCCTTTCTCCTCCCCCTCTCTCTCTAATTCCTCCTCTTTTATACTCTCATCCCATCTCCACAAATCTAACTCCTCCCCTTTCCTATCTTGTCTAGTCTCTGCTAAGAAGATTTCCACCGCTCTATTGCTCCCCATTCCTTTCTCTTCTAACTGAATCAATTCCCCCACTGCGCAATCAGTCTTCAACTCCTCTCTGTTTTCCTTTGAGGACGGCGCACTCAGCTGACCTCCTTCACAAGAGGACAGAAATAGAGACCCGTAGTCTTAATTATAGGCAGCTTACTAGTAAAAACATATACTTGTGAGTTCCTATTAATTCATCTTCCACATATATAAAGAACTTGTCAAATATACCATGTTTTCCCGAAAATAAGACAAGGTCTTATATTAATTTTTGCTCCAAAAAAAGCATTAGGGCTTATTTTCAGGGGATGTTTTATTTTTTCATGTACAACAATCTACATTTTTTTCAAATACAGTCATGTCATCTTCTGGTTGCTGCACAATGGTGGAGGGCAGGGTTTCACTTAACTAGGGCTTATTTTTGGGGTAGGGCTTATATTACGAGCATCCTGAAAAATCATACTAGGGCTTATTTTCAGGTTAGGTCTTATTTTCGGGGAAACAGGGTACATAAAATCTTTCTGTATTACTAATCCTTTTAATTGCTTCAAACTGTATTTTTTTTATTTCTGAGACAATTTTTTTAAAAAAAGTTTTAAAATCTCTTCTTGAAACATGTGTTTGTCTTTTTGTTGTGCATTGCTTAGGGACCCTCCTGGATTGAGAGGCAATAAACACATATTTTAAATGGCAAGTAACTAAATTTCCAGTGAAAATAGAACACTAGTGTATTAGAAAAACTTTGTTAACAAGGGCAGGACCACCCCTGCAAGCAAGCTCTGCTATCTAGAATCACTTTCAGGTTGACAGTAAAGATTTTAAACTGGTACAGCAACAGAATCCTTAAGCAGGTGGATAGGTACCAAGCTGTGTTTTCACAGACCTTTTTTCTATCCAAAATTAGATCAAGGATTCTATATATCCATATTTACATATCTCCCTTCTTACCTTCAGTTGGTCATCTCTCTTCTGCTCTCTCTCATGCTACAGTGGTGCCTCGACTTACGAACGCCCCACCTACGAACATTTCGACTTACGAACAGCTCCGCTCGCAAAATTTTGCTTCGACTTGCGAGTGGAGCTTCGACGTACGAACGGAAAAAGGCAGGGGAAAAAGGCGGGAAATTCAAACCACTGCCTCCGCCGCTGCGGGAGGTGAGCTGCTGGACCATGCTGCCGGGGCTCTGCCTCCCATCCCCACTGCCCTCTGCCTCCCATCCCCGCTGCATGGTCAGAGGCAGCGGGGACGGGAGCCAGAGCCCGGCCGGCATGGTCCGGCGGCTCGCCTCCCGCAGCGGCGGAGGCAGCGGGGACGGGAGCCAGAGCCCGGCTGGCATGGTCCGGCGGCTCGCCTCCCGGCAGCGGCGGCGGCAGAGGCAGCGGGGTAAGGTGCTGCTTTTTGCTTTTTAAAAACTGTTCTGTTTTTACAGTACAATATTTTATTTTTTATTTTTTTGGTATTTTTTTGAAATGCTGGAACGGATTAATCGCGTTCCCATGCATTTCAATGGGAAATGGTGCTTCGACTTACGAGCATTTCCACTTACTAATATCTTCTGGGACGGATTATGTTCGTAAGTTGAGGCACCACTGTATTTTTATTCTGTGCTTAGGGCTCAATCACATGTGATATATATATCGGCAAGAGCGTTTACATTATTTTGAACTGTTTCACTATATTTACTATGTGAATCATTATAGCAGGCTACACTGCTCTTTCATCTTCTTTTGATTCATTTTCTCTTCTGTTTCTTGGGGAAATCAGGGCCCCCTTTGTCCTTTTTTTTTTTGCGAAAGTGATATATTGATAAAGCAGTACGAGCCTTCTCCCCTTTTTCCTTCTCTCCTTTTCTCACTCAACCTCTTTTCCTTATTTCCCTGCATATTTCTCCCTCTCTAGTCTTGGCTTCCTTTTTTCTTTTCCCTTTTGAACAGCACCAGGAGGAAGAAGCGGGTTTTAAAAGACATGCAAAGTACTGTGAAGAGCAGGGTTTAAAAAAAAGAGAAAGAAGATGTTAATGCAACATCCCTTTCTTTACAATTCAAAGCAGGAAATGTCCTTTGCTCAAGCCCTCTTTCACCCACAAGGGACGAGGGGGAGAAGTCTCCTTCTGAGCAATGTATTCATGTTGTTTTTGTGGCAGCAGCAGCAGCGGCTGTTACTAGCAATTTATCAATATCCCTTCAATCTTTTTTAAAGGGTACAAACACAGTGGCCACAGCACCCAAAACCCCGACCCCTTCACAAAGGAAATAAATCGACAGCAATGTTCACATGCACTGAAACAATAAGGAATGAAGAGATACATGACCAGTACATTTTAAAACAACCCTCCTGGCGAAGAGGAAATAAACCGATTGCTGGGGCAAATGAATCAATGTTAGCTGTGTGTCTTGTCAATGGAAAATTCTGAAATGATCAAAATAATGTCAAAAACAGTATAACTGGAGTTCTTTTGGCAAGTATGATCGAGTCCTTATTTCGTTTTTCTGAACAATAGAAATTGCTGGTGAAAAATTAATTAAAATACAAGGCATTTCCTGGTGCTTTGGATAATGTACTGTAAAAGTGTTTTATATTCATAAGAAATACAAGTTGCCCAAATTGCTAGGACGACACATCTTGGGGGGGAAAATATATATAAAAGAAAAATAACTAAATTCTTGTTACCAAATATGGCTGCAGTCAGAGGGAAAGGCCCAGGTTTACCCCTAATATCACTACCATATACAACACAGTCCTGGGTGCTATAATAATTATAAATTGTACTGACTGTGTTTCAACTAAGAACCCTTGGTTGACCTATATAAGCATTCAGGCAAATAAAGTTCAGCTGTTTCCTTCCAATTCTCCTTATGTTAGCGATCAAGGTCCCCTTTCTTCATTCCCTTTAGTTTTCAGAGCAAACCAAGCAGTCTCTGTGTAGCTGTATCAGTGTCCTTCTATGCTTGTTGTTGTTGTTTAGTCGTTAAGTCGTGTCCGACTCTTCGTGACCCCATGGACCAGAGCACGCCAGGCCCTCCTGCCTCCTGGCAAACTGCCTCCTGGAGTTTGGTCAAATTCATGTTGGTAGCTTCAATGACACTGTCCAGCCATCTCGTCCTCTGTCGTCCCCTTCTCCTCTTGCCTTCACACTTTCCCAACATCAGGGTCTTTTCCAGGGAGTCTTTTCTTCTCATGAGATGGCCAAAGTATTGGAGCCTCAGCTTCAGGATCTGTCCTTCCAGTGAGCACTCAGGGTTGATTTCCTTTAGAATGGATAGGTTTGATCTCTTTGCAGTCCAGGGGACTCTCAAGAGTCTCCTCCAGCACCACAGTTCAAAAGCATCAATTCTTCGGCGGTCAGCCTTCTTTATGGTCCAGCTCTCACTTCCATACAACACTACTGGAAAAACCATAGCTTTGACTATGCGGACCTTTGTCGGCAAGGTGATGTCTCTGCTTTTTAAGGTGCTGTCTAGGTTTGTCATCGCTTTCCTCCCAAGAAGCAGGCGTCCTTTAATTTCGTGGCTGCTGTCACCATCTGCAGTGATCATGGAGCCCAAGAAGGTAAAATCTGTCACTGCCTCCATATCTTCCCCTTCTATTTGCCAGGAGGTGATGGGACCAGTGGCCATGATCTTAGTTTTTTTTGATGTTGAGCTTCAGACCATTTTTGGCGCTCTCCTCTTTCACCCTCATTAAGAGGTTCTTTAATTCCTCCTCACTTTCTGCCATCAGAGTGGTATCATCTCCATATCTGAGGTTGTTGATATTTCTTCTGGCAATCTTAATTCCGGTTTGGGATTCATCCAGTCCAACCTTTCACATGATGTATTCTGCATATAAGTTAAATAAGCAGGGAGACAATATACAGCCTTGTCGTACTCCTTTCCCAATTTTGAACCAATCAGTTGTTCCATATCCAGTTGTAACTGTTGCTTCCTGTCCCACATATAGATTTCTCAGGAGATACATAAGGTGGTCAGGCACTCCCATTTCTTTAAGAACTTGCCATAGTTTGCTGTGGTCCACACAGTCAAAGGCTTTTGTGTAGTCAATGAAGCAGAAGTAGATGTTTTTCTGGAACTCTCTGGTTTTCTCCATAATCCAGCGCCTGTTAGCAATTTGGTCTCTAGTTCCTCTGCCCCTTCAAAATCCAGCTTGTACGTCTGGGAGTTCTCGGTCCACATACTGCTGAAGCCTACCTTGTAGGATTTTGAGCATAACCTTGCTAGCGTGTGAAATGAGTGCAATTGTACGGTAGTTGGAGCATTCTTTGGCACTGCCCTTCTTTGGGATTGGGATGTAGACTGATCTTTTCCAATCCTCTGGCCACTGCTGAGTTTTCCAAACTTGCTGGCATATTGAGTGTAGCACCTTAACAGCATCATCTTTTAAGATTTTAAATAGTTCAACTGGAATGCCATCACCTCCACTGGCCTTGTTGTTAGCCATGCTTTCTAAGGCCCACTTGACTTCGCTCTCCAGGATGTCTGGCTCAAGGTCAGCAACCACACTATCTGTGTTGTCCGGGACATCCAGATCTTTCTGGTATAATTCCTGTGTGTATTCTTGCCACCTCTTCTTGATGTCTTCTGTTTCTGTAAGGACCCTACCATTTTTGTTCTTTATCATGTCCGTCTTTGCACAAAATGTTCCTTTAATATCTCCAATTTTCTTGAACAGATCTCTGGTTTTTCCCATTCTATTATTTTCCTCTATATCTTTGCACTGTTCATTTAAGAAGGCCCTCTTGTCTCTTCTTGCTATTCTTTGGACGTCTGCATTCAGTTTTCTGTAACTTTCCCTATCTCCCTTGCATTTTGTTTCCCTTCTCTTCTCTGCTATTTGTAAGGCTTTCACAATAGCAACAACCAAATGACAGCCACTTTGCTTTCTTGCATTTCCTTTTCTTTGGGACGGTTTTTGTTGCTGCCTCCTGTACAATGTTACGAGCCTCCATCCATAGTTCTTCAGGCACTCTGTCCACCAAATCTAGTTCCTTAAATCTGTTCTTCACTTCCACTGTGTATTCATAAGGGATTTGGTTTAGACTATACCTGACTAACCCAGTGAGTTTTCCTACTTTCTTCAGTTTAAGCTTGAGTTTTGCTATAAGAAGCTGATGATCAGAGCCACAATCAGCTCCAGGTCTTGTTTTTGCTGACTGTATAGAGCTTCTCCATCTTTGGCTGCAGAGAATATAATCAATCTGATTTTGGTATTGCCCATCTGGTGATGTCCATGTGTAGAGTCGCCTCTCGTGTTGTTGGAAAAGAGTGTTTGTGATGACCAGCTTGTTCTCTTGACAAAACTCTATTAGCCTTTGCCCTGCTTCGTTTTGAACTCCAAGGCCAAACTTACCTGTTGTTCCTTTTATCTCTTGACTCCCTACTTTAGTATTCCAATCCCCTATAATGAGAAGAACATCTTTCTTTGGTGTCAGTTCTAGAAGGTGTTGTAATTCTTCATAGAGTTGGTCAATTTCAGCCTCTTCCGTATCGGTGGTTGGTGCATAAACTTGGATTACTGTGATGTTGAAAGGTCTGCCTTGGATTCGTATTGAAATCATTCTATCATTTTTGAGATTGTATCCCAGTACAGCTTTTCCCACTCTTTTGTTGACTATGAGGGCTACTCCATTTCTTCTACGGGATTCTTGCCCACAATAGTAGATATGGTAATCGTCTGAATTGAATTCGCCCATTCCCGTCCATTTTAGTTCACTGACGCCCAGGATGTCAATGTTTATTCTTGCCATCTCCTGTTTGACCACATCCAGCTTACCAAGGTTCCTAGATCTTACATTCCAGGTTCCTATGCAGTATTTTTCTTTGCAGCATCGGACTTTCCTTTCACTTCCAGGCGCGTCTGCAGCTGAGCATCCTTTCGGCTTTGGCCCAACCCCTTCATTAGCTCTGGAGCTACTTGTCCTTGTCCTCCGCTCTTCCTCAGTAGCATGTTGGACGCCTTCCGACCTGAGGGGCTCATCTTCCAGCATCATATCTTTTATCCTTTTGTTTCTGTCCATGGAGTTTTCTTGGCAAAGATACAGGAGTGGCTTGCCAGTTCCTGCTCCAGGTGGATCGCGTTTAGTCAGAACTCTCCACTATGACCTGTCCGTCTTGGGTGTCCCTGCACGGCATAGCCCATAGCTTCTCTGAATTACTCAAGCCCCTTCGCCAGGACAAGGCAGCAATCCATGAAGGGGCCTTCTATGCTAATTGTATATTAATTGGACTAATTGTCTAATTATTCGGCAGTTGTGTCTTTTCAGCCCAAATACACATCCTGATGGACAATATCTAAGCGACGAAAGAAGAAAGAGTCATTGTTTCCTGAAATTTATAGAGCTCATTCTCAAAATATTTTAAAAGGTGTAAAGTGACAGACTTTTGAGAAGAAAGTGAGCTAGTGATCACATCCCCATAACTCTTGCCAGAGAATGAGCTGCTTCTGCTGCTGCTGTTTAAGAGAAAACCAGAGCAGACAACTAGAAGCAAGTGTATTGTAAGGAACAGTTGTGTCAAGTAGGAGTGGTTTGTGCTTAACCATTTTCCTGCATGGATTGTCACTTCCATGTGAGATACAGTCTGCGTAGCATGGCTCCTGGTAGTCAAGTAGACGTGTGTTCATCACTTGTGGCAAGGTGCAAGCAGAGTATGCGCTGTATGGAAACGGTGTGAAGCAGACTCCACGTATCATTTCTGATTTGTTTGTAGGTGGAGTTTTCTTCTTGTCCCTCCTCCCTTTCTTAGCACTCAAGTTGCTAGAGAATGAACCAGATGCCATAAACTACAGTATGATGCACCTGCTCGCCATGGAAGAGAACCAACTATTTATCTGCCAAACCAGCCAATGCCTTTATTGGTTTTTGGAACCAGCCCACCACAGGTAGTGCCTGTGATAAGAGGAATGAATGCCCGTAGTTTATACTCCTGCCCCATTTCCTTCCTTTCCTCATGGCAAGCACAGGAACGTTCAAGCTGAGGGAAAGAGCAGGCCTGTGAGTAGCACTTTTAATTCTGTCATCTATGCGTTGAGAAATTTCAAGATCTTCACAAGCAAGATAGGTATGGGAAGTACCTGGCTCACCCAAACGTCTGTTTAGGAATTAGGTATTTTAATTCTTTGCGCAAAGCCCTCCCACAGACATGAAAGAAATACTCATTACCTCAAAGTGGTATATTTTTAAAAAAATTCTCCTTGTGGGATGATGTAACCATAGGGTTATTTGGGGAGGGGATTAGTAAGCATCTCTGCTTTTGGACAGGTAATTGAAACAAAAGAAAGCAGTCCCTCCTTTTGCTATTATTGTTGGGCCCTACTTCATTTCTCCTATTTTCACTCCACAGTACACTCAGGTGGGCAACCTGTGGTCCTCCAGACATTGTTGCATTGCACATCTCCTCATTTTTCACCATCACTGTCCCGGCAGCTGCAGTCCTATAACATCTGGAGGGCCACAAATCCCCCCCATTATATAAAACAAGCTGCAACTGCTGACCACCAAAATCTCCTATGTGTTTAACGGTATTTCCAGAGAACCATGACCAATTCACAAACTCTATTCAGGTTTTAGAACACCCAGTTTCTTGAACATCATGGGGAGCTTCTCGCCCAGCCGTCTGTGCTATCTCCTTCTTCATCTGATGACAGAGGAGTCTGAAGAGGAGAGGTTCCTTTCACACAGAGGAGGCTGGAGACACAAGGAAGAACTCAGAGTTCCCAAGATTCTTACTATTCAGCTGATCAACAAGTGGGAACTTTCTCCTCCATTGCCACACAAAGAAAGGAACAAGGGAGGGGGCGAGGCTGAGCATTCTCCTCTAAGTGCATGGAGGAAACTGCTCAGATGCAGTTACTAAAAACACATGAGCTTGTCACTTCAAACATTCAGTTGCTCCTCTGCAGACATATTTCATCACCTCCACGGCACCCCAGAACGGGGGTGTTACTGTATTTGTGCAGAGAATGTAATGAGCTGGATATAAAACCCTTTATACATAGCAAACAAGAGTTGGTGATAAATAAAATCACTGAATTATTATCACTGATAACGAGGGAATGTGTCTTTATAATCTCCAGACCACCTACAGCTCACAAAATATAATGGAAATCATAAAGTCTTTAGCTTGCTTTATGCTTCTCTTTCCCCCTACCCTGTTCAACCCCGCACCTTCAATTCCCATGTTCTGTAATAGATTTACAAACAGAAGAAGTTGTATTGAAGGGAGGGGGGAGGAGGAGGAGGAGGAGAGATCTCTCTTTATAGGAATGGCATCAAAATTCTTCTCAGCTTCCCAGCCACTGACTGTTTCTGAAGCCTTCAGTGAAATGCAATTAGTATCTTTTACCGCTCACCTTATGGGGATAGCAACATCATCATATGCTTGCAGTTTCACCTTGACATGCAGATCACAAGGCAGGGAGCAGGGTTGTATTTTTGAGATGGCCCCCAGATTGTACCATTCTCTGTGGGTGATTCAGTGATTGGACAAAACAGAAAGGAGAAACAACAAGAGTTTCAAGCTGTATAGAAATTGTGGGGTTTTTTTGGCAACCTTCCAAGTCCCCCAAACCCAGAAATCCTGCTAGGAGTGCAAATGTGGAAACAAAATGAAGATGAGATAGAGAGAGTGCGCGCGCGTGCGCGCGCGCACACACACACACACACACACACACACACACACACACACACACACACACACACACACACTACAAAGGACCTTGGTAGCATTTGTATAAGCTAATTCCATTTTTCCAGCACATTTCTGCTCTACGTGAATGGGCTCCCAGATCATTTATTCTTCCTGAAAAAAGATGAATAACGTTGCATCCTTTCAAAAAAAGATGATCACAGAGGCAGGTTGGACAGCACTTTGGTGGCTTTCATATGGTCAGCTCCGCTAAATGTTGAGTCATCCACTGTATGGTATTTGCTGAACCAGAAATCTTGACTTTGATTCTTTTTTTATTGTACTATATGGTTTTTTTTTTAATGTTTTCACTTTTCTTTTCAGTCTGGACCAATGTTTAATTGTTTTTAATATATAGTTTTGTGTGGCATTTTAACTTGTTATTATTGTATGATTTTAATTGTTGTGATCCACCTTGGGTCCCCTATGGGCAGAAAGGTGGCATATAAAATAAATAAATACATACATACATACATAGAAAGTGGCAGGGTTTGCAGAGCCCCAAAGAATAGCTCAGCAAGCACATCCAATATATAATATGGTGAAATTGTGTCTGAATATATTTGTGAGTGTGTCCATGCATGTATCTCTGCAAATATATTTCTCCACTTGGTTACAGCCTGGAAGTCCATCATTATTTTATAGGCACCCACAGGTTTAAAACTAAGGAAAGACCACCTGTCAGGACCAGCTTTGAGGAATGGGACCACTATAGTTTGCCCACCCCTTTTTTGTGGTTTGAGTGACTGCTAGGCAGATTACCTTAGAATTTCTTGTTATCTAAAATGAAGAGAAAGGATTATTCATTTTTAAATTCTGAGAAACCACAATATACCTATGGACAGAACATTATTTAAAATGAAAATGCACTTTTGGATGCATGGATGGGGTAAAAAGTGTGGGCAAGTAGGGCATCCATGTGTTGCCCCTGCTGGCCCCTGTATCATGTTTGCTCAAATGCAACTGGTTTATTAGAAGTGAACAGCAACAGTTTTATCCAACATGGCGTAACGATTCTATGCGTCAACACTCCCAACCTAGAGTCTCTACCTTTCCTGGGTTCAAGGAGTGTCCAGGGTCAGACAGGAGAAGCCTCTCTCCTTGACCAGCTCGAGTATGCTGTGGAGATGAGTGAGACAGGGAATATGCGGTTGAAGCCAGGAGAGCTGGGGACAGACCCATATATGACTGCTGCAGTGATGTCAGTCCCTTCTAGGCTGAGGTGGACTTGGCTCAAGGGAGGTGCAGAACTGGAGGAAGGTGGTGGCCACACCAACTCTGGGATTTGATGAGTGCTCGCTGGTTGAACCAAATGGTCGGGGCTCATCATATCCTCTCCTCACTCAGCAGCGGTGGTCTTCCCAGGGGGCATCATGGTGCTGTTCGTGGTTGTGTTGCCTCCTCAGGGGGAATAAGAAAATCAACCCAATGGTCACATCCAAAGGTCATATTTCCAAACTGTTTCCCAAACTGTCTTGTAAGGGTCTTCCGGGTCCCCCACCATCTCCACCTTGCATGCCTCCAAGTCCATGGCATCTGCCCAGAGGTCCTCCTCCTTCGATCCTGATGGGTCCTTATATAGTCCCTTTGGGGCTGCCACACCCTTTCCCTCCTCCTCGATGCCCCCTACTGCCCTGTCGATACCTTTGTCAGCTTCCCAGTCTATTGGGGAGCTGCAGGTGATGAACACCATCGCTAGGGCAACCAAGGTGGAAAGACCACTTGTGGCTGGACCAGCTTGAGGGGAGGGGTCCTGACCAGTTCCACAGAATCTGTTTCATTAGTTTTAACTCATATGCCCCTTGCAAAGCTGTTGGCATGTGTGACAACCTGAGTGTGTCACACCAGCAAAAAAATTACACACCACATAACTTTTTAGACCAGGGGTTCCCAACTTTGGGTCCTCAGGTGTTCTTGGACTACAACTCCCAGAAATCCTGGCCAGTACAGCTAGTGGTGAAGGCTTCTGGGAGTTTTCATCCAAGAACATCTGGAGACCCAAGATTTAAAACCACTGTTTTAGACAGGCTGACACCCTAGGCTAGGTAGGAGTGCTTTTATGCTTCAAGAGCAGACCAGAGGGAAGACCTCCACTTCCTGGTTTGTTCCAGCAACCCCACTTGCCCAGGCAGCCAAGTCCTTCTGTGATTGGCCAGCCAGAAAAGGACTTGAGCTAACCATACAGAAGGAAGAAGGTGGGATACAACACCCCATTCCCAGCCATGCCTGCAAGCTGGGGCCACCGTAACTTCTAGGGACCCTTTACTATACAGGCGAGCTGGAATAGTCATAGGACAAATGGATAAAATGAACAAGTGAACAAATGAATCAAGAGAAAAGAAGAAAATGTGAACCCAAATATAATTCACCTTTATATAATAAATAATAAATGTGCATCATTTAAGAAGGAAAGTCTGGGCAGAAGGTATACCAGCAACTCTACACTGCAGGACTGATTATAATCTTACTCAGACTGGCAACTCCCTTGAGTCTGGCATCAATAGGAGTCCCAGAGGAGAGCAAAATTATCTGTTTTCTGTGATAGCACTGCTGTGGGGCTGTCAATGAAGGAGCTGGGAAAAGAGGCTTGATCACAAATTGGGTAACTGGATTAGAGGCAGCTGTGGACGGAGTGAGGAACAGCAAAAGATTCTTACACACACACACACCCAACACTTCACCCCATTCTCTCACTCAGCTATTAAGTCTAGTCATCTGTATTCTACACGCTAATGAACTCATACCCCTGAGAAACTAGTGGGAACTTGCTCGTATTCAGATCCCTCTGCCCCTGAGAATGAGGAGATAAGAAGCAGTAATGAAGGGGAAAACCTCAAAAGGTGTTTGATCTGTAACATCTATGCAAAGCTGGCTGCTGCTGCAGCTGCTGATCTCAGCAGAGCAACCTTTCGCCTGTGAGGCCTCTGGCACTTATCATTTCGCTTGGAAAAAGCGGAGTCCACACCTGCTCTTAGGGACACTGTCAATATTGGTTTCATCTAGGCCAGCACAGCTCTTGAAACGGAAAGTGCAAACATTTATTTTATTTATGTAATAAATTTATTTCCTGACTTTTTGATGATGGTGATGGTGATGATGATGGTAGTAATAAAATAACTAAGTTTTTTTAAAAAACTTGCAACAATGCGTAGATGACATCACACTGAAAACAAGAAACACACAATAACAACGACGTGTAGCAGCCGTCAGCAATAAAATGAAAAGAGCATTTCCTGTCAATAAAACCGGTGGGCAGAAGATAAAGCAGCAGCACAATACCTGCAGTCCAATTAAAATCCTTCAAGTTATAAAAAGACAGTGGCAAAGAATTATGTTTTCAGCACTTGTTTAAAGGGATATATCAACGGAGACGGTCCGATCCCAACAAGAACAAAGCTCCCCCAAAGTGGAGCCCCTTTCAAAGCGCTCTCCCTTTTGCCCACCACTCTGAGGAGGACATGCCAGCTTGGCCTTCCAAATTGATCTTAACAGGCATGCAGGCTAAGAGGGAAGTGGGTCGGAAACCATTCAGAGCTTCCAACCACAGTATCAGCCCTTTCATCTGAGCCTGGAAAGTCAAATATAATAAGACCAAAACGTCAACAAAAAGTGAAGGAAAATCATGAAGTAGGTTCTGGAATTTTATATCTCAAAGTGTAGTAATTGTTTGATTGTCTGTTGTGCATTTCCATGTTCTGCATTTCCAAGGGATTCATTCACCAGATAGGACAGAACAGATTCTGAGGTTTACAGATGTGGCAAAGGAAGATCTGTTCAGGGCCTCGTGGCGCAGGGGTTAAACTGCTGTCCTGCAGCCCAAACTGTGCTCACGACCCAGGGTTCAATCCCAGGTAGCCAGCTCAAGGTTGAGTCAGGCTTCTATCCTTCCGAGGTCGGTAAAATGAGTACCCAACTCGCTGGGGGGACAATGTGTAGCCTGCATAATTAACTTGTAAACCGCCCAGAGAGTGCTTGAGGCGCTATGGGGTGGTATATAAGCAGCACGCTTTGCTTTTTGCTTTTTTGGTTGCATCAGCATCTCCCACTTGGCCTAAGCTCCCAGCTGCCTTCACCACTAGTTGTGCTGGCCAGGATGTCAAGGAGTTGCAGTCCATGAACATCTGGGGACCCAAGATTGGGAACCACCGGCCTACATGATCACAGAGAGCCTGTGAACTCAAAAACTCCACAGCAAGACGTCACAGGAAATAAGTCCTTCTGTGATGATGAACCTTTCTGTGTCATCACTCTGCTATTTGTACAGGTTTCAAGGGTCTGTAAATATCTCTACTGTGGCTGTTGCAGCAATGAGTAGTGCAGTCCGGCCAGCCTTATCTTAGGTAAAGTGAGGCACTCACCTCAGGTGGCAGCTATCCTAAGCATCCTTTCTGACCACCCATAATAGGAATAGTCTGGGGCTGTACATGGAAATTCTTCATGAATATCTGCAACGAAGGTGAGATCAGCCATGCAGAAAACAAAAATATGTACTATAAGGTATACCAAATGTTCATCTCCAGCCCAGCTTCAGTTCTTTGGGTTTTAGAGATCCATAACATCAACCCTTTGGGAAGAGATAGGTGGCATAGTCCCATAGAACAGGTTTGCCCTATCTACAATCTACTGCTCTAAAATGTTATGTCTTCACAAAGCTGCAAAGGAAAAGGGGGAAGAGGAGGGGGAGAAAGCTGCCCCCCATCGTAGGAGGAAGCCAATTCCATATAGGACAGGGTTTTTCTTCAATGACTGGCTCCATGGAGCCAAAGAACTGTGGAACAGTCACCTGGCAAATTGCCTGGGGTGTGACTCAATGGCTTTGTAAGGAGAGGGTGAGGCAAAGGAAGCTCCCATCATGTTTATCCATTCAACCAGATGGTGTGGTCCAAACATTTTTTTCACAATATCTTCATATGGCAAAACAAACTGGGCTGAAGGAAGCTACCAGGCAGCCCAGTGTCTGTTTCATCCTTAATATGCACATAATTTAGGACAAGAAGATGGTGGCCTTCATGACTGTCATGCTTCACTAAATGGAGTTGAAATGTCATATAGAAAATCAAGTTAAGGTAGGAGGAAATTATGGATGCTAGAAAATAATCAGTCAATCAATCTCCTATGGTCTACACCATGACTAGCTTATCCTGAGAGAGTCTGACACCCTCATAAAAACAGAGAAGCCATTGGGTTTGTTTAGCTCACAAAGTGGCAGGGTGTGTATTTTACAGTTCAGGTGGTTTTCATGGTGCACACTTCACCTTTTCAGTATGCTTCATGCCACAAGAAATGACTGGGGCTCGAAAATGTTTCACTGAGTATTATTATTGCCTCTTTATATAGGAGCCACATTTTTAAATTCCCTCTGCATGTATAAGAAGACAGGAAACAGCTCTCTTCTCACAAATGTCAGTCTTGTGATTTTCTGCTTTTCCATGTGAATTTGTAAGAAATTAGTAAAACATGCTGGTCCAGTCACAGGCACCTTGCATTATGAATGATCAATTTGGTTTTATGGTATTATGAAGCACAGTCATCACAGGGCTAATACGGGAGAGCACATAAATAATGTTTATATTTTTAATGCACGGTAGATAGCTGCGCATGACATGAAGAGGAATATAACTTATGAGTTCCTCAGAGAGGCTCACACAAAGAAAAAAAGCAAACAGAAGTTAAATGAGAAACACTTCATTATTTCTCCATAGCTAGTACTTGTGTGTGCATACACTTTTCACTATCTTCTGTATTACCTTCCACAGGGGGACTGCAAAGTGCTTTACAAATAGTAGTTAAGTCTCACAACGACCATTGAGGCAGATTTAACAAGAAGTGCCACAGTACTGCAAACATTTGCCCTCATTGCTTTAGTTACACACTGAATTGTACTTGCTCTTCCATCTTATAATTGCACTGCCTCCCCTGGAATGGTCAGGCAATAAGGGATACCTATATGGGGTCCGTATAGGGGCACTTGGGGGTTACGTTTGGAACACTTCAAAGCAACAACAAACAAGCATAGCCCATAATGATAGTCAGGTGGTTGGCTGTTCGGCAATTCCTCAGAAAGCTCTATAATTCTCAATTAGCATAAATTATATAGTGAGCACAGCTCACTGGTGGCCTTTTATGGAGCCAAATGTCTATCAAATGCTGTACAAGGGACTGCAGGAGAGTCCTTGTGATACAAGGAATCCATGAAAGCTCGTGCTAAATAAAATGTGCTTTTCAAAGATGCCCACAAAATGCATTGTTATTTATGAAGGACCTGCTATGCCACTGCACAACTTCCTTGCGATAAGAGATCTGAGTAGAAACTCTACTGTTTCTGCAATAATACATGTCAGTGGGGTTTCCCCCCCCCCTCACACCACCGCTAAGACCCTTACGCCTGATCCTATGTTCTTTTGAACTGGAGCACCACTTCATAAGGATGGATTGCCATGACATGAGCTGAGCCTTCCTGCCTGCCTGAATGTGTTTGCTACTTAAGGAATCAAAGGCAGTGTGCCTGGAAATGCAAAGAGAAACTCCTCAGGATTAGGTGCATAAGGCTGTTCAGCCTTTACCCAGAAGCAAAAGCTTTCTTCCAGACACCATATATTTAATCAACCCACTCCCACATTTAGTGGAACTGCCATTTCACAAAGATGGTGGCAGGGCGGCGGCGGCGGCGGTAGTGGTGAGAGAGCCATAAGAACATATTTCTCCTGACTTGTCCCTTCATCCTGCAGTAAGCTAGAAGCTAGACAGGCAAACTGCAAGAGTCGAGTGCCCTCTGCGATACCATTTATTCAGATGGAAGAAGCCATTTGCCTTCCATGACTCCCTCCAGCTATTGCATAAGGTGATGCTGTGGCTCAGTCAGTCTCTGTGGGCTACTTGTGTTATGCAACCCTGTCTGCTGGTACCCGGTGTTTTGTTGCAAAAGAAATATAAGAAGCTTTTGCTTGGCTTGGCATTTTCCCCCCGGGAGTCACTTATTCCCCATGAAGAGTAAGAACTGGGGAACTCCTACAAGATCACATTCTCAGGGCCAAATAGCCCTATGTTTGTTTCTTTCTCCTCTAGTCATTTTCTAGTTTAAAATCATCAGTCCCAAAGCTTTTCTTCTCATGAGGAAAACAATACTGTATACCTATTACAGAGTTTTAACCCTACTGGTGAGAGAGAAGATTGGAGCATGAGATTCTGAGTGGTCAAGTGGCTGGAAGGGGGAGGAGAAACCCATATCTTTCACCTTCCTCTCTGGCCATTTCTCCTTCTTGATTGTATCCTCCAAAGTTACTTTCCATGTCCAGAAAACAAAGCACAACATCTGGGGCCAGGCTGTTTAAACACAGAACACTCCAGGCTCAATTTCTCAGCTCTCTAGGGAGGGTGAGAACCAGGGATGGGGACTTGAGTTGTGGGATTCGTTGTCAAGTCAGACTTAAGTTGCACGGGTGACTCGACTTAGACCTGACTCAGGTTTTTTTTTTAAATGACTCAGACTCAACTCAGAACTCATCCACCCTTCTCTTTTTTTTCTGGGAGTAAAGCTTGTTTTTAATAGGGACTCTGACTTGGGACTTGGCACTAAACACTCGGACTTGGACTTGGAACTTGGACCCAAAGACTTGCCAACATCCCTGGTGAGGACAGACCCCTCCCTAAAACCCTAAAGAGCTACTGCCAGTACATGGAGACTTTCCTGACTTTGGGGGACCAGGAAGATTGCTCAGCATAAGGCAGCTTCCTATCTTCCTAAACAATTACTTACTGGTGTTAACACTTCCACGGATGAAGTGCGTTCTGGCCTCTGAAAGCTTAAGGCACAATATATTTGCTTGTCTTTATGGACTCCTTCTCCCTGCAATTTTGGCTCAAAAGTGCTAATGCTCTGACACCCACATCCCCCCCACACACACACACCCTTTTGAGATGCGGAGAACAAAGCTTTTCTGGAAGTGGAGGCCCAGTGAGAGATGAAGGCCAGAGAAAAGAATGCCGTGTTTGTACAACTGGATTAAACCCTCTCCTAAGGATAACCTCTTTTTCCATAGGAGTTCCCTGTTGTGACATTATAAAAGGAGAAAAATGACAGTCTGCTCTGCGGCTATCCATATGCACAGCAGGGTCAACAGGGTAGAGCTTACCTGGTCGCTGGTACTGACACAGTTTCCTCATCCTTTCTTTTGGCTTTTATAACCACAAGAAACTAAATACGAGTACAAATGATAATAGCAACAGATTTAGGCTGATGCAGCTCCTCTTGCTAAAAAAGAAAAGAAAAGAAAGCAGCAGAGAACAAAAGAAGGGCCTTCCTTGAGTCCAGCATTTTGTTTCTCACAATAGCCAACCCGTTACCTCTGGAAAAGCCACAAGCAAGAAATGAGGACGGTGGCCTTTCCCCACTGTGGTTGCTCAGGAGGCAGCACGTAGCACTTGCACATCCAGGAAAGTAGCAATATACATTTGTAAGAAACCAATATAAGTTATTCATGCAACTGCATTGTCAAAGGGAAAGGCTGCTGTTTTTAGTCTCAGGAACATCGATTTCATTGAGGAACGACTGTGCTTGCGTTTCATGCCCATGAACTGCAGTCTAATGAGGCTGAGTCCAAGTCAGTGTTCATAGGTCTGGCGTGGCCAACAGATGAAAATGAACTAGCCTTGCAAAGGGACTGGAAAATGCCCTGGATGTTGATACCACTTTGTTGATTCAGCTCCACTCTGGGAATATTTCTTCTCTAATGGCTTGGGGGCGTATGGTGTCAGTATTCTGAAAGGAATGTGGCTGTTTTTAGCCGTAAAGAATTAGGAAAAGGCCGCGTGGTTCAGGAGTGCGGTGATACCTTTATTGAACCGCTGAGAAAAAAATCACACAAATTACAAGCTTTCGTGAGTAAAACCTCTCTTCTCCAGGCTGTACATCAGTTATCATTTCTTCTGCGGACTTACAATTATGGTAGCGTTGCCGAATGGACAGTTCAAGATTTGCTTTTCCTAGGATCCCAAACATATACACAGAAAGCCCTCCAAAGAGGCCAGTAGGATGCATGGCCTCTTTTTCAGGCAATATCCCAAACACTTGGAGGTTAAATATCAGGGTTATAATGATGGTGAGCAATTGGAACATCACCCAGAGCACCAAAATTTAGAGACCACCAAAATCTAGAGGTGTATCTGCTGATGCTTGTTAGGAAAATAAATAGCAACATTTCCCAGTCCTATTCATCTTATTTTTTCTTTTGGGAAGCATAAATGTGCTGTGTGTTTGAGGTAAACACATTCTCCTCTACCTTTATTGGGTGTATTTGTGTTACTCTTGCCCATACTTCAGGACAGTGTGGGTGGGAGACAGTGCTACCTGTCCCACGGTCCAAAAATGGCTAGTTATTGCTCTGGTATATACATATGCATATACATTTGCATCCCCCCACCCCATGTACATTTGAATAAAATATGAAAAAGCCTGATGTGTCACATAGTCCTGGATCTACAAACCAATGAGAACAGGCAAATAAATAAATAAAATTATTTTTTAAAAAAAATCCTCAAATGAATTGGGCTCCACTTAAAGAAATAGGTAATATTTCATGTGATCATGGAGAAATAAAGAGAAAGGGGTAAACCTAAACATTTATGATTTTGTAAAAATAAAAAAAGTCAATGATCTCGTAATGAAAATGAGACAAAGAAATCTCATTAAATTTACAATAAATTGTAATAAGAATTCATTGTTGCATCTGCTATTAAGCCCTTAAGGTACTTGATTCCTGGCCACCAATGATCCTTCTATCTGGCTTAGAATTATGGAAATAGCCAGGAATTATAAACTGCTTGTACTGAACTACCACACACCTAGCTTGGGAGATGTTCTCTCTGTGTGTTTTCCCTTCCTCAAACCAAATGAATGCAGCTAAAGCCTGCCAAAGAAACCAGTTGTGATCAAAGTAATCATCTCTTTAGAGAAGTCCCAGCAGCAACAATAGTCAGAGAAAAATTATTCTGAAGGACCATTCATTTGCTCTGTTGAACCTGTTCTTTGTAAACCAATCATATTTTATTCCTTTGAGGAATGGAGGAATTGCCATATTGAGTTAGGTGGGTAAAAAAGCGATTCCAGTTGGTGCTGGCGCTTCCCAAAACCAGCCCACCCCTTGCCCCAAACAGGTGTTTCTCTCTTAATAAGTGCCCATTTGTGTCATCCATCCCCCAATTAAGCACCTGTGCTCCAAGAGCCTGACAAGTTCTTTTGCTGATAATCCCCAATGGTTTGGCAGCATTATATATAATGGAGCCATGACCAAGATCCTCTCTGTTTGGAGTGCCTTCATGAGGAGAAGAAGAAGAAGAAGAAGAAGAAGAAATAGCCATTTCACTGTTGTGATGACAGGACCCATGTCAAATGTCACTGAAGTTCATGCTGAATATCCGGAGATCAATACTATCCAAATAATATACATAAATCTTAACACAAGAAAAAGTGAGAGTCTTCCCTTGGCACTGAAGACTTCAAGACAGTATTTGCTAAAACAATTTCCTTCAACAACAATAAAACTCATTATTAGAGCTTTCAACCAACTCAAATGTTTTTGGTCAATTAACTATCTTCCTATTCACCAATTGATTAATTAACCTGTCACAATAAACTTTACATACAGCTG
Organism: Intellagama lesueurii; assembly: GCA_037013535.1. Classification (NCBI taxonomy): domain Eukaryota; kingdom Metazoa; phylum Chordata; class Lepidosauria; order Squamata; family Agamidae; genus Intellagama; species Intellagama lesueurii. The sequence continues at coordinate 185,013,252 of JBAJHW010000002.1, forward strand.
ATAATTTGGAGGAAGCTAATAAAAATTACATTTTCTACTCCATCCCAACATATCCATGTGGGTTCTTATTTGGAAATGTTCTGAAGCACCTTGCTTGGAAGAAGATATCTACATCTGTATCTGTATCTGTATCTATATTTGGCTATATCCTGAGATCTGTCCTTGCATAAAATGACTAATTCTCAGCATAGCATGTGACAATCCTCAGGAAGCTCTCAGGGAATCCAAATTAATTCAACAAATATAAAACTGAAATACCGTATTTTTCCATGAATATGACACCTCCATGTATAAGACACCCCCCCACTTTTCTAACCCAAAATTTCTTTCTTCACAAGAAAGTGGAGGGGAAGGCAGGGATCAAAGCATTTTGATCCCTCCCTCCTTACTTCCGTGTATAAGGTGACCCTCAATTTTTAATCTAAAGATTTTAGAAAAAAGTACAATCTTATACATGGAAAAATACGGTATTTTCAGTGCAACTGTGCCCCGGATGTTTGTTGCTCCTTGGCCCTGAGGGCAGGGAAGAAAATGTATTCTTTCCCTAGCAAATAAGCCAGGGAGCATTCTGTCATGGGTTCACCACTTGGTCTTGGAGAAGGTACTATCTTTTGGCTTCTTTACTGCTTATAAAATGAACACAGTAGCCCACCCTAGGGCCAGTTATGAATGTGAAAAACACTCGTATAACTACCTCAAAGGTGTTGTACCAATGTTTTGTATGTGAGACATTGTGTGTGGCACAAAACACAAAGCTAAAGAATAAAAGGACTACTAAGCTTTTTCTTCAGCAGGATATGTTAATAGCAATTGAATCTACTTGCATGCTTTGTTCATTCTTTGTTCATCTCAGCATCCCTTCCAAGTCTATTTGCTGGGCTGCTGGTGGCAAAAAAACAACAACAACCCACCAACCTGCCTCAGCACAAACCTTCATGTCCTCCCTCCTTCTTCTATAGCCATGTTTAGATCCTTTAGCATAAGACAGGGTAAGCAGCCTTCTGGGATCACGGCAGGCCACAGGAGGCTAAGGCCCAGCCACCAAGATTTCCGCAAGCGAAACAGCCAGCATCCTGGGATGTCAGATCCAAGTTTGCACAAGATGTACAGAAAGATTAAAAAATCCATGCAATGTGCTGATCGAGATATCCACTGTTGCAAACAATCCCTGGAGGCTTCATAGCACAAGCAATTGAAAAAATATATCAAGATAAATGGAAGTTTACAAAGGAGGGAGACTTTAAAGAAATGTAAAAATAGAGGAAAGGCATAACCAAATTAGCTTCTGCCTGTCAGGTGCAAAGCCAGCTTATTACACTCACAAAGAACCAGCAAGCTCTTGGGAACTTCTCTCAACAAATCCTTCCTTCCTACTTTCCGTGTCTATAATCCCTGAACACCGTGTACTCTAAAAAAACCTCCAGAGCTCCTTTTCCCTTCACATCTTGTGAAGACTTCAAAGGATGCACCATGTTCTTCAACCAAAAGCACCGAAGGGAAGTTCCTAGTCTAGAATATTTGATCAGAGAGGAATTCAAAGGGATTACACCCCCAGTAAAGCAATTCTACCTCCACCACCACGCCCCAAGAGTAAAACCACATAGGAATTTGCTAAGCTCTAAAATGGCTCTATTATCTTACAGCCATAATTCACGTAAAATATTTGGAAGGCTTGCAGTTCATATATTAACATTGCTAACAGTCATTGGAATGGTCAACATCTGGACTCCAAAACCCCTTTTTGTGGGCAGCTGATGGAGTACCGACTCACCAGATGGAGCCATAGATTATGTAGCCTGTGTTCTGCAATTTAGTCTCTAGTGCAGCCACTGGCGCAGATACCTATTCATGAATTCTGCAAGCCCCTATTCAGCAGGCATAGACCAATGTGAGAGGAACATCTGACATCCTAGATAGGCTGGTCATATGTCCTGCCTTGCAGAGGACAGTAATCAAGTGGAAGATTCCTCCGTCTGAAAGGGTTGCTCAATCTATGTCCACTCTAAAGATAAAGAACATAGCATAGCAGCATCAACCGTCAACACCTCGACAACTGACTGAATAGGTTCACAGGTCACCTGGTAACACTCTTCCCCACTGTGGTAGGATTTTTTTCTCATTCTGTTTAAATCATGGCCAGACAACTTCAGGTGTTCCAGGGGCAGTGCCTACCCTGGGACCTACAACAGGCTGCTACTACACCCACCATGCTCACAAATTTCTTTTCGGCAGCTGTCCCCAGACTATGGAACGCCCTCCCGAGGGAGATTTGTCTGGCGCCGACGTTGATGACGTTTCGGCGTCAGGTCAAAACTTTCCTGTTCTAGAAAATTTTTAATTGAAATAATATCAACTGTAGGTCCTGATGGCAATTTTTTAGAGTACTGTATTTTTAATTGTATTTTAATTGTTCTATCTTTTTATCTTTTTATTGTATTTAAATTGTTGTAAGCTGCCCAGAGACCTTTGGGTAGCGTGGGTGGCATATCAGTTAAATAAATAAATAAATAAAATTTCACAACCAAATGTTGCTTTCAAACTAAGAAAAATCCACTTAAAATACACTTTTATTTGCTTCAAATGACTTATGGTAGTTTGCCAGGGCAGAAGTGCCTTAGGTTGATCACAAGTAAGCTTCAGCTGCATGTTGCCCACCCCCGTTTCAGCTACAGCAGCTGGAATCCTATTACATACATGTGTTGGCAGAACCCCAGCAGCATACCTTTCAGTAGCAAATTGCTACCAGGTAAGAAATTGGCACTTGTTTTTCTTGCCATGTGCCAAATGCTTGTACACCAGTGGGCATAAATAATAGGATTCTGTCCAGTAATTAGGGTTAGGGGTTTCTAACTTGGGGTGTATGTGTGCACGCACGTCTGCACACATATTTTAAGCAGATCTCTTTTGTTCCCTATTTTGGTAAGAGATTTTCTTTCCTGGCAGTGAAGTGTGAATGGCCAGTGTACTCCCAGAGTACTTCCATTGGATTATGTTCCATATGCTAGATCAAATTCTCATCATTCTTCACTAAGACTGCAAGGTTAGCAGCATCCCAGTTCAAGACCTAAGTCTGAAATCTAGAGAATGTTTCCGCAACTCTTAAAACTCGAGACCTGCACTTTTAGTCTTAATATTTTGGGTTGTGTGTTACTCCTTTGCTGCCTCCCAATCAGAAGGAACATTTAGGGTTTTTTGTTTGTGTTTTGTTTGTTTGTTTTGGTAGACCATTAGATTAGGCATCCTTCAGTCTCGAGAGACGATGGTAACGTACTCTGAATAGAGGTCTTGGAACAGCGTCTAGTGTGGCTGAGAAGGCCAATTCGAGAGTGACAATCCCTTCCACACTGAAGACAAATACAGTCTGTCCCCTGTCCAGCTCCCTGATTTGGCTGGTTTCGGGACTGCCTCTTTGCCTCGGCCTGCTGGACAAGGGTCTCTTCAAAATGGGAGAGGCCATGCTGCACCGCCTGCCTCCAGGCTGAACGCTCAGATGTCAAGGTTTCCCATCTGTTGAGGCCCATTCCTAAGGCCTTCAGATCCCACTTGCAGATATCCTTGTATCGCAGCTGTGGTCTCCCTCTGGGGCGATTTCCCTGCACTAATTCTCCATACAGGAGATGTTTTGGAATCCGGCCATCAGCCATTCTCATGACATGCACGAGCCAACGTAGACATCGCTGTTTCAGTAATGTATACATGCTAAAAATTCCAGCTCATTCTAGGACTACTCTATTTGGAACTTTGTCCTGCCAGGTGATAACAAAAATGCGTTGGAGACAACGCATATGGAACGTGTTCAGCTTCCTCTCCTGCCGTGCACAAAGGGTCCAGGACTCACTGCAGTACAGGAGTGTGCTCAGGACACAGGCTCTATAGACCTGGATCTTGGTATATGCCGTCAGCTTCTTATTAAGCCAAACTCTCTTTGTGAGTCTAGAGAATATGGTAGCTGCTTTGCCAATGCGTTTATCCAGCTTGACATCTAGGGAGAGAGTGTCAGAGATTGTTGAGCCATGGTACACAAAGTCATGAACAACCTCCAATTCTTGTGTGGAGATGGTAAACTAGTAGACCATTGGGTGATGAATAAACCTATGTTTGCTGGAGAGAATGGGAAGAATTGAGGCATGCAAGTGAAATAGAGACAAAAGAAGGAAAGGATGGGACAAGCCTGTGAAGTGGATACACAGATCAATGGAAGAAGAACACAATGCATAAAGAAAACACTACGCATCTCTAGTTAAGAGTTTGAGGTTCTGTGGAAAAGATCTGGGATTGCTGGAAAAAATCTGGGATTAAGGAGAGCTGCTACCCTTCAAAACAGTCAGTACTGGAATAGATGCCCCAAATATACAGTGTTGCCTATTCTCTACACTGAAAACAAAAAAAATAAAAAATAAAACTTGTAGTCAGTTCAAATTTTGAGTCAGAAAAAGCTGAATTCTGCATGCGGTATTTCTTATACAAATTTGCACAATTTCTCTAATTTTGCTCAGTTATTCTGTATTGAATCATTTGTCCCTGCTACCATACATTCCAGTTCAGCAATTATAGTGATTTTCTGCAACCCTCAAGCCTTCTGGAGAGGTTTGACCCTTCTGACTTTTCCTTTCAACTTATATATTTTTTTAAAAAAAACCAATCCCCTCATTCTTGAGAAAGCTGATCTTTCGAAGTCAGCTGTGACTATGTTGGACTTCCTTGGCAATTTTCCACTTACATATAAATTAAATTTGATAGCACTGTCTGTTCCATGACCAACTATTCCAAGGCACACGTAAGGCACTTAGAAATTGTACTTCTTTGTCATGACTGGAACATACACTTATCTTGTCTATGTGAGGGTAATTGAAGTCACCCATTACTACAATGCTTTTTTCCTTTGGATGCCTCCCAGATTTCATTCTCCATCCAGATCATCCTCAGCATTCTGAACACTTCACACTTCCCATCTGAGCTCAGCTGCAGCTACCACTAGCTTGTACATGGCATCTCTCTTGAAATAACCTGGGCATGCACATTTTCCCCTGTGGCCTTTTGGCCTCTTTGACTGTCACTGCATGTTCTACTCTCTGCTGATGACCTATGTCTACCCCATCCCTACTTGGGCAATGAAAAACATTTTCACTTCCTGAACTGAATGTTTCCCGGCAGCTTTGGCTTAACCTCCAAAGAAAGTTTGGGCCAGAGATCACATGTGCCTATTCCTTCCTCTTACAAAGTTAACCAGCCAGGCATGCACATATTTCAGCCTCCTGTGCCCAAGAAACCAAGATATACAAAGGAAGCGATACTTACATCCCAGTGACCAATTACAAAATAAAATCAGACAAATTTGCCAAATGCAGACTGAGGAAAGCTTCTGTTAGAAGAAGGAGCCAGTCTTTCCTTCTTAAGGAAATTCTGCTTCTAATTGCACGTTAAGGGTACCGCCTACTTTGGCCCTTCAAAATCTGCTCCAGAGCCAGCAGTCTGGTTCCAGTCTAATTCAAGTGTTTTCTCCCTCTTTTGAACAGGCTTCGCTTACCATAAAAGATTATATCATACATAACAAACCTAAACCCTTCATCAATATAAGACTGTCTCATCCATGCATTAAAATTCCTTCGTCTCCTCCAAATACCTGGCCTAGGACATGGTAAGGAACAGGTGTCCTATTTCCTGGCCGGGGATCCCAGGAGGAGATCTGTGGAAGAAGCTCTTGAAAGCCAACCCAGAAAAGGCAAGTCAGGGCAGATTCCAGGAAAGCTGCAGAGCAAGGTCAAGTCCAACCAGGCCATATTGGTTCCAAGCTGGGAGTTTCCAAAGCTGAGGTCAGTGATCCAGTATCAGGAGCTACCAGATGGAAACCAAAGAAGGAGAAGCACTTAACACAGGAAGAGGCAGTCCGGGGTCATTCACAGCAAAGAAATAAACAAGAAGCCAGCAAGTAAGATCCAACTGCCAGAAGTGGACAGAGACAATTTGTCTTCCTCTCTGATTGAATGTTGGTCAAACAGATGATCTGCTGCTGCTGCTGCAACTACTGCCAGCCACTGCATCCAGGGTTTCCTGTGACCTAGATCTCCCTCAAGGAGATTCCATGCTCCTGAGGAAATCACTACACATGAGAAGACCTTCCAGATAGCTAAGTGCTCCTTCTAATGGCTTCTCATCCAGCTCTAGCCTTTATCTCCCTTTGCTCTTATAGACTGGGAAGAGTCCAGAATCCTCCTCTGAATCTGAGCATTTTTCTACAGTTTCCAGCCACTCACAGCATTGGGGGAGTTTGGTACGATATTAATTTATTTGGAAAAGTCAAAGTGAGGTGAAAACAGTAATGCAAATGGTGCCACCAGTGCTAAGGTGCATGGCAATAGACATTTGCTCTCCTTGTTCATTCTTGCCTCACTTTGTTAGTTTCTTGGATTTCAACCATTCTGCTTGGCACCAGGCTGTGCTGAAGTATGCTGCAAAATGGATGGTTATCTAATCATTGGTCAACGTGCAAAGCTTCAAGATCAGTGATGAAGGAGAATATAGCCTTAGTTCATTATTTGCCAGCTGGATACATCTAATATTATGGTATGACATGCATAGCTTTAGATTCTGTAAGGCATAAGAGTCCATAGAACAGTCTTTCCCCAAGGACAAAAGGCCTTGGAAAGTTATAAATTTTTTAGGAGTAACTGGTTACCATTTTAGTAGTTGGGAACTTTCCAGTTATAGTTTTTAAAAAGCAAAGCGTGCTGCTTATATACCGCCCTATAGCGCTTCAAGTACTCTCTGGGCGGTTTACAAGTTAATTATGCAGGCTACACATTGCCCCCCCCCCCCAGCGAGCTGGGTACTCATTTTACCGACCTCGGAAGGATAGAAGGCTGAGTCAACCTTGAGCCGGCTACCTGGGATTGAACCCCGGGTCGTGAGCAGTTTTGGCTGCAGTACAGCAGTTTAAACACTGTGCCACGAGGCTCTTAAAAGCAGTTCTTCACCTTTGTGACTAAAAAGTCACTTGAAAATATCTAAAATAAGTTAGTTTTCGGTCACGGAAGGAGGGAAATTGCTCACCTTCAGTTCCCACTGAAGTCAGTGTATGGTTAGTAAGGAAATAACTAATCAGTCTGAGAGACTTGAAATGGAAAGTGTGATTGCTGGGCTGTCCTTTCATTCTTTGAGATGGGGAGTGAGACTTTTGGTGAGAATCAGCACAGGTAGCATCCCACCGTTGCACCAGAGGAGAGGCCGCAATGGCACATCTGGAGTTGCATTCGGTAGCAGAGCAGGGAACCTGCTAGCTAACCTGTCAAAGAGACCTTCACTGGGGAGGGAGGAATTCAAAAGCAAACGCAGAATTGTAGTATTGTGGTATATTTTAAATGGGAAGAGATGGTAAATGCAGAAGGATTTACTGAGTTTCTCTCTTCATGTACAAAAGCCCTTCTGGAAGCAATTGCTCAAACTCTCCTGTGCCTGGCACAGCTCGTCGGGAAATGAAAAGACTTAACAGGGAAGGGGGGGCGAGTTGGTGAAAGAGAAAGGCAAGCACTGAGCTTCATGAATTCACATTGGCACTCCAGAGGCTTAGAAAGAAGCAATACAACATAAGCCACCATTGTCAGCAGCAGCTTCGCTCTTATCCTAGCAGTACAAGGAAGCCCCATATAACACCAGGGGAAAAAAAAACTTTCGAATATTATAATTGGCTGTGCCGAACTAAGGAGAGAGAAAAGAGGAAAGAAAAATGAAAAGCAAGACCAGAAAAAAAGGAAGACTAAACCCCCTGCCTCAATGGGAAAACACTACAATCCAAGGCACGCAGTGTGAAACCAACCCATGTACAACATTGTCCGGGTAAATTGATGGTCCTGCATTATTCCCTGCTTGCATTAAGTAGCTTTGTAGTGTTAGCCCTGTTCTTGAAAGATAACTTCACCTTTCACCCTTTAAGCTCCGAGACACTCCTAAAAGTACTGGTATGCTATTAGAATAAGCAGGAGCAATGTTAATTCCCAAGTCCTTCAATTCTCCTCCCTTCTTGTCACCATTGTATGTATGCGTGCATGTGTTTTTTATTATTATTATTACAAAGCATTGCCTTATTAAAAAGAAAACACATCTTGGAAGGATCAGGTTGCCTTTCAGTGTCAAAGCTGCAACAGGCTTCTTCTTTCTCCTGACAAGATGCAGGCAAGGTGTGTGTGTGTGTGTGTGTGTGTGTGTGTGTGTGTGTGTGTGTGTGTGTGTGTGTGTGTGTGTGTGTGTGTGTGATTCCTCGCCTCTTGTCCTTGTGCCTCTCCTTGTCATTCTTTGCTGTCTCTCAGAAATAGGCAGTGTTAGCTGCCTTCATCATCCTACTTGCCTCATTTGGGTGAGGAAAGATAAATTAAAGGGAAATTAGCTGAGGTCTGGGGAGGGAGAAGCACTTGTGGAGGGCTTGTTTGTACAGTCCCTCAGCTAATGATAACTACCTCTTAACTTGGATTTGTTTACACAGTGAGAAGGTAAATCCAAGGCTGTAATGATGTTCAAGTGAGGAAAAATGCCTCTGGATAACAGGGGAAAGGGGTGCTTTCTCACATGACTCTTTCCTTTATCATCTGGCAATAGGAGATTTGTCACCTGTTACATGAGCTTCCAGGGCATCCCCCCTCCAAAAAATAAAAATAAATAAAATCCCCTCCCATGGTGATGTTCCCTTTTCATCTCAAGTACCTATCACGTGACACAGTGCTGTCATTGTGTATGTTTCTGCTGATGTCACTAGTAGATCATCTAAGGAGTAAGGAGAAGGATGTTAATCCGATGGTCCCACTTGCCCCATGATGAGGACTCATGAAGAGGAATCTGAAATGTTACTACTGAGAGATAGCACACAGTGAGTACCTGGAAATGTTATCACACAGGCAAGTCCAACCTTTGCCATTTCTTGTAACATCTGCAGTGGTTAATAAGACCTGCTTAAAGAGTAACCAACTTCACTTCTAGGTACTCTTGCCCTAGGCTACTTTTTCTTCTTGTTTTCTATCAGGTGTATGTCTCTTTAAGCAGTTCGGAATGGAACAGTCCACTCTCTGATGTTTGCCTGGAACGGTCCTCTCCTAGTGGTTGTGGCTCTTGTTATTCAGTCCCTCTGTGCCTCTATTAGTACTAGTACTTCACCAACACTTCTTGGCATCTGTGGCCTAGAGCAGCTGCCTCATTCTGCTTAATGGTAAGGCCAACTTTCAAGGTTGTATTTGTCTGGCATTCTTAATTAAAAGAAAGACGTATCTCATCCTATCAGCATCTGCTGAAAGTTGACCCAAGAGCTCCTACTGGGATGCTGAAAGTTGACCCAAGAGCTCCTACTGGGATGCGAGCAAATATTGCACCATTGAAACACAAAACCGAAAAGGAAACATTCTCTTTCTAAGCTGCAGTAAAAGCTAACCACTTCCTGTCCCTCCCTTACCCCCTCTACTCGGCAGATTAACTGTTCTTAGATTACATCTTTGCAGGCGGGAGCTCTCTTAAGACATAATTGTAAAGAAGTCATATGTAAATTGCTCAATAAATGTTTGCCAGTTGTTCGTCTTTAGTCTTTAGATGGGGGATAGTTGCAGGAAGGCACACAGTTGTGTCAGTGATTAGAGAGGCAGCCTAAACTGAAGTGACACAGGGAAGACAATGTGAACAGGAAGTAGTGTGAGATATCCAAAGCTGCCGGTTGTCAATAGTCAAGGTGGCATTTGTTACTGGAAGCCAGCTGGTGAAAGACAGAGAAGCAAGAACGGCATTTCCTTGGTGGAAGATGGTGGATTAGTGCCAGTTCATTTTTACTGCTGATACGCTTGGCTGCGGGGTGGGGAGGGAAGAGTTAAATTCAGAAGTCAGTACACATTAAATGCCAGCAATTTGTTCCCAATAAATGTAGTAGGTTTAATAAAAGAAGCAAGAACTGGTGAAATCTAGAAGCATTGCTTGATGAAAAATTCTATCAGTAGAGATGCTGACAATGGCCATATCAATCTATTGTTCATCCTTGCTTGGAGTTGCTCACACTGCCTGTCTTTGGTATAAAAGGGTATCTGGGAAGCAAAAGTTGCTGTTATTGATTTATTTATTTCCAGTATTTATTTCCCACCTTTGAAGGGGAAAGTCTCTCAAGCTGGTTCATATAAACAATTGCACACATATGCCAACACTCAAAGTTGGCAGGCTGCTGGGGAGCAAAGGAACTGTCCAAATTAAACTGGGAGAATCTCAGTGCCACACAAAGTGCTGGAAATTGATTGTATGTGCTTAGCTTAAGGGATGACTAGACAGTGAAGCTATCTCAGGTTGGACTGGGTTAAACAGGGTCAATTTTAAGTTTGCTCAAGCATTTAAATCAGTCTTTCCATTTATACGTATAACATTAACTTTCCCGGGTAGTTTTGGGACAAGAAAGCGTACTGCACCTCCAGTTGCTCCAAAGGCCACCCATCCTCCTCTGCCATTAACATTGCCTTCTTCCCCCTTCATTCCCTGCTGTCAGCCATCATGGCTGGAAGCCACATACAGGAGAAGTAGAAAACTACTGTCCTTGCAATCTGTTACAATTTGTTTTTAAATAAATGGCATAGTGCTAAATTAATACAAGGCTTAAAATGCAGCATTTATATGACACGTTGCTAGAGCCCTCCTTGCTCTCTTGTGAATAGAGTGACCTTTTGGCACACCAGGTACTGCCTGCTTTCTCTCTCGCTCTCTCTCTCTCTCTCTCTCTCTCCCCCCTTCTCCTTCAGTAAACTGGCCTGCCTGGAGCAAAGAGTGGACAGCCCCTGATGGAAATGTCTTCTTGCTAATCTCAGAGCAGGACCAGTTGAGCTGGGTTTCTGAGTCAAAAGTCATGAAGCCCCAAGTACCTATTAATGCCTCCAAAAGAAACAATGTCTCTCTTTTTTCTATTAGAAGTGACATAGTGCAGAACTGGATAAAATAAAATAAAATAAAATGAGTTTGGAGCAGAGACAACAGAAGAGAAGGGTGTAATGCTGCAATGCCACACCCTGCTCAAGACATCACCATGATGTTACCCTAGGACATACAGCACCCATCACTTTTGGAGCAATATTGGTGATCACACATCCTGGAAACAAACGCCAAACTGTGTTATCTCAATTGTTACCAAAAAAACAGCAGCCCCTGACACTGGACCAAAAAGGTGCAAATGGTCATTGAAAGGGGCTGGAATAATTTGCATTTACATGTACATCATGTAGTCATCTCAAAACAGACCAAATTTGACCGTGCCAACAACAGTCAAAAACTGGGGATAAACTGCAGTGTGATCGCCCCCTCAGTTATGCATGTTGTTCCCACCCATCCAACATACATATTAACAAAACTAAGAATGGTGGTTTAAATAAGGCAAACCCAGCAGAGAGAAGACTCCCTGGAAAAGACCCTGATGTTGGGAAAGTGTGAAGGCAAGAGGAGAAGGGGACGACAGAGGACGAGATGGATGGACAGTGTCATCGAAGCTACCAACATGAATTTGACCCAACTCCGGGAGGCAGTGGAAGACAGGAGGGCCTGGCGTGCTCTGGTCCATGGGGTCACGAAGAGTCGGTCACGACTTAACGACTAAACAACAACAAGCAGAACTGCCTTAATTTAGACAGATCAAAGATAAGAGAATTGTCTCAGTAGCCCTGAGCACCACCAGCTGGTGTAAGTGGGAGTTTGACCGCTGAAGCCTGGACAAGTCAAATACTGCTTGAAATGCTGCACAGAGGTCCTCTGGAAAGCACACACATAACTAGGTTGTGTTTAAGACACAACTCAGAAAAAGCTGCTTCAGGGGATATAAAATAATTTGTGAGTCCCCCTTCAGTATTTCACTTCCTCCCAGCTGTCTTAAACGTTTCCTTCCTTTCGCTTATCTAGACCTGGGATCAATGTTCCCTCTAAGGTGCATGTGTGCGGCACCTGCACAGCGGGAACTAAAATTAGAGGGAACGTTGCCTGGGATCATATCAAATTTCTTTTCCTGAGCTTTTTGAAATTGGCTGTACTAAAGTCCGACGTATGCGTCTGACAATGCTCAGTTTTCACAGCCTTCAGTACTACAGATTTCAAGATGATGCTTTCTCCTAGGATTCCTATCACTTTCAGTTCATCTCGCAGTTTCTTCCCTGTTGGTCAGAGTGAAATTCAGAACTGGCTCTCTCATAAAGATTGCAAGCAGCTTTCCTGTTTTTCTCATTCAGCTTTTCACTCTAGAATCCTTGAGATCATGTAGTCCCAACCTCTTCTGCGACTATTCGCAGAGGGCCATCCATCTTCTCCTTGTGAAGGCAAGCCCACCCGTCCCTCCAAGAGCAGAACAGTGCATTCATGGTGTGTGTGTCATAGCCAGAGATAACTACCTGAACATTTTAACTAAACTCACTAGGCATTGAGAGGGAGCATGAAATAGTAAAGCAAAACTTTGTTAGAATGTATGGTAAGGCTCTTGGATAATGATCGGTGGAGAGAGGAACAAATACCTGGGAGCCACAGGCAGCCTTTCTGAGATACTGAAGCATCTCTGAACCAGTGAAAAGCCACTAATCAGTGTGCTATAAAATATTCATATCTGCAGTTAGCCATACCAGCCAAAGATGTCATGCCAAGTAGTTAGTGGCAGTATCATAAGAGAAACAGAGAGACTTCACTGCATGTATTAGAAGAGGCCAGAGCCTAAATGTGCCAGCAAGATAGATCCATCTCTAGGAGGTGCGAGGTTATTCATTAGAAGCTCATTTTTCCAGAGGTTGGGGGGGGGGGGGAATGTGATGATCTATCTTTTCTGTGGTTCCCACATCTCTCGATCACATCTTTCATTCTCTGGACTTGCACAATCAAGGAGAGAGGGAGAGAGATTTCAATTTATATTAAAAAGTTAATTAATGAGGAAAGATACTGAGTGTGGCATTTATGTCTTAATACCTACATATGCACCTTAATTCTAAGCAAGTGTACACTCAGGATTGCTGCTTTACTGCAATAAACTTTACATTACAGCTAGTACCTATTCACACTCGTGCACTTAGATCTTTGAACTGCAGAGCTGGAAAGGGTCCCGTGGATCATCGAGTCCAGCCTCTGTCAGGAAGGCACAGTGGAAAATCAAACTCTGAACCTCTGGCTCCACAGCCAGAGACCTAAACTATTGAGCTATCTAATCTCACAAAGAAGGAGATTTCCAAAACTTTACCCAGAAAGCCTCCAGACTAGAGATGGGGGTATTCGTACACAAATACGAATATCCCCCCCACAGGTGCAGATAACGAGGGTCCGGCCCCTTGGGGCCAGACTGACCACTCACGATTCCACTGCTGCCATGAGCTCCGCGGTGCCTTCCTATCTCTCCATTGCTCGCAATGGATTAGCCACTCTTCGACCTGGCAGAGAGGCTCGTCATCCCGCCTTCTGCCAGGAGTGGCTAATCCATCGTGAGCAACGGAGCAATAGGAAGGGACCGCGGAGCTTGTGGCAGTGGCAGAATCGTGAGTGGTCGGTCTGGCCCCAGGGGGCCGGACCCTCGTTATCTGCACCTGTGGGGGGATATTCGTATTTGTATACGAATACTGCCATCTCTGCTCTAGACCCATTTATACGTACACATGCACCACTTGATTTCCTGTCCATTGATAATTTAGTGCTTGACAGTTCATTGTTAAATATCTGAAATCCTTCCAGTGAAACACATTTATGGATCCCCTCCCTGAAGAGAGGAATGATGGCTTTTTCAAATACACAGACAATCATTATTGATTAACAGGGTTTTAGTAAAAAAAAAAAAACAGTGGTGGTGAGTGACTATAACTACAACATGGTGCCTATCTAGTCACTCATAGCTGAGATTTGTGTGGAACTGAGTCATGTGACTTATTCAGACCACATACTTTTATTTTGGCAAATGTTGTTTACATTCCCTTATAGAAAACGTGGCCACTCGGAAGGTGAAGGTATACCAGAACCTTCACTACACTGGACTACATCTCTCTCTCTCTAAAGGGGTAACTCTTTTTTTTTTCCATGTCATGAGGTGGGGCAAAAGTAATTCTCTGAATCGTGGGAATTTCAACTTTTTCTTTTTTATGATTATACTTGTCATTGGTATATAGACTGCAAACGGATGGTGGAAACACAATTTACTTTTACATTTGGATAAGAAGGTTGAGCATACTGAAAGCATAATTCTGACTTCAAGTCTTTTGTCCTCATGGAATAATCACCTAACATTCTGAAATATTTTTTAAAAATCATAAAACCCGATACAAAGCTGGAATTTTGCTGTCTTCAGTTGTTTTCAACCAGGTTAGCAAACTGATGTTGCTAAACAGACTGGAGATGGGCACAAACTGCCAGTTCAGCAGTTCGTGCTGGTTCGTTTTTGTCCAAACAGGTGTTCGGTGTTTTCCAGTCCTGCCTCCTCTGGCGGGCGCCCACTCAGAGGCAATGTCCGGAGAAGGCGGGGCAGGAAAGCTTGGGTGCTGCCTCTGAGAGGGCCTGCCTGCTGAAGGAGGCAGGGCTGGGAAGTGCCAAACATCTGTTTGGATGATAAAGAAACTGCCACAAACCACGGAATCGGCAGTTTGTATCCATCTCTAAAACAGACCATTAACTAGTTCCCCCAATCTTTTATCTATAGATTTGGCTATCATATGTCTTCTTCCTGGTACAAATCTGGACTTCACGAATCCAAGTATTGAATCTCTGCTTTATGGTCTGTATTGTGTGGATGATCCAAAGGGCTGGGGAGTAATGTGTGAACAACATGTGCATTTGAGCAGTGTTACTAATATATTTCCAGGCATAGGAGCTGGTGTTGATTGTTGCCGTCATTTTTATTCTCCGGGCTGAGGAGTGTACTCCTGTCTTTTCTGAGGAGGAAAAGAAATCATTGGGTTCTACCAGCCTTACTACTGAACTTGCATAAGGATTTGGCCGATGGTTATTTTGAGGACTTCCGGGCTTAATTTGAACCTTGCAGGCATCTTTTTAAAAATGCAATGCCATGATTAATTCATGAACTAGTGAGAGAATTCCCTAGAACAAGCACAAGGGATAGGTTTTAATCAGTTCAGTCTCCCCAAGGCTTAGATCTGGAAACAATGTTCAGTAGCAAAACTTAGCTCCAGAATATATGGAACAAAAGCAGACAAAGGCCTCTGAACGTGTGCAGGTTCACTTTCTGTCATTATTGCAAGAAATTTACAAGGTACAACTGGTCAGAAACATTGGTGATATCTACTTTTTTCCCATGTGTGTGTGTGTGTCTGTGGGTCTCTCTCTCTCTCTCTCTGTGTTTATGTTGAAAGTTGAAAGGTGGTGCACAATTTACCCTTAAGTGTTATGATTATTTTTGCAATGATTAGCACTAATGAAGCTGAAGCAAACAGCATTAGGAAGCATGGTATTCCATCATAAAGGTAACATTGGTAATCTGAAATTGAAATCAACTGAAATAAATTTAACAAACTAGCAAGTCTGGGCATTCATAGTCCTCACGAGTCATTTTCTCCTGCAGAGTCCAAACAGAACAAGACCTCCAATGTTATCATCCAGTGGTATTGTCACCTGAAGAGTGGTAGACTGTGTCTCTAATTTCAGGTACAGTACTTGCCATGTACAATTGTTTGTTGTGGTTGTTTACAAACAAAAATAGCTCAGACAATAAGTGTCCGAACATACTCATGACTTTTGCTACCGGGTGTACCTTGTGTGTGTGTGTGTGTGTGTGTGTGTGTGTGTGTGTGTGTGTGTGTGTGTTCCTGGCTAATGTAACTTATTGGGATTGAAATGTCCCATGTTCTATTTCAGCAAGCTATGATGTAAAGCTGGCAGCAGGTTGACCCCATTTCTGGGAAATCAATATTTCTTCCAAGGAGAGGGACGACAAGGGGGAGGGATTAGGAAATATTCCACTTTACAGACATACATTGCACCCTAACCCCAACTCTGGCTGCAACCTTCAATAAGGTGGAATTCTCACTGGGGACAAAAATACCCCACCCAGTGCAATTTTTAAAAAAATTGAGTGAAAATTACAGAGCATCTGCTGGTTGTGAGGTGCAAAAAGATGACATTCAGAGGCAAAAAGGTAAAATAGGATATTTTCCTGAGAGGCACAAATGCACTGTGAGAAAGCAGGTGATACCATTGTAATGAACTTGGGCCTGGTAGCCAAACACATTTTCAGCTCCTTTAGCCCTTGTAGCATGTGGGCAAAGACACCACAAAACTCTCCCCCCCACCACCCCACCCCCAACTCTACACACTATGTTGGTAGCCTGGGTTGTCCAGGGCCCTTTTGATACAAGATCAGTTCTTGGATTTAGGGTCAGACTTAAGATGATGGAGCATATATTCAGCTTGCTCTGTGTTTTCCTCCTTGTGAGTGCATACAGCAGACGTAATCTTAGGTCTAATGAGAAAAAAGGAAACCTCCATACTTCCATAATGGAAGAAAGAAGAAAACAGACCTTTCCAGCGGGTCAGCTCATGTCTGAGAGCTACGTACAAGGAAAAGAGCCAACTGGGTAGGAAAGAGATAGCAAACAGGGCTTCCAGCCCCGTCCTACTGATTGGCTGATGAGGAGGGAATGAGGTTTGTGTCCTATTTTTAGATGCTCCTGCAGCAAAGCTCTTATGTCACAGGACTGGCTGTGCAGGGACGAGGCTGCGGTTGCACTTCGTGATGATTTCCAGCCAGTGTAAAATCCCAGGCTGAATACTTAGATTTCTAAAATTAATAGCAAACGTGTGAAAGCACCGTTTTATAGACTTCCTTTTAAACACCACCACCAGCAGCAAGACCCTTTGACAAATGAATATTTAGGAAGAGCAGCAGAGAGTAAGGTTGGAAGAA
Organism: Intellagama lesueurii; assembly: GCA_037013535.1. Classification (NCBI taxonomy): domain Eukaryota; kingdom Metazoa; phylum Chordata; class Lepidosauria; order Squamata; family Agamidae; genus Intellagama; species Intellagama lesueurii. The sequence continues at coordinate 185,030,116 of JBAJHW010000002.1, forward strand.
TCCAACACTATCAATTTCTTCCTTTCCACTTGTAAACATATTATTCCAGTGAGATTCACAGGCTCCCAATCAAGAGCAAGACTGCAGTCAAAGGAAACCCTACTACGAACGACGGGGCTTTTGACTCAAGTTTTCATAGGGCTTCAACTATTACCATCTTTTACCAGCTGGCAGGTCAGATAGGAAGAAAACATTCCCCCACACCAAGTTAAAGCTTAAATCAAGAGTAAAAATTATGCCTCTGGTATTCCAGTATTACCTAGCTGATATCTGGAGGTCATTTTATGCTGTCGTGAGGTTTTCCTGGAGGTTTTATTTTTCCTGCTTGAACTTTGCATACTGTGCTTTGAATTACATCTGTATTAGAGCATTTTTGTGTGACCTTGGCTATAATGACAATGGTTAGCACAATGATTTGTAGGGAATCTTGTGGGGTTCCCATTCTCCACTGTACTTTGCATTTTGATTTTTTTTTTTTTTGGATGTGTGTATTTATGTATCAGGTGGTGAGACATGTTTTGGCAAACAACTACATCACAAAATAAGTGCCATTTTGACCTTGAAGTTAATTAGTGCTAGGAAAGGTTCTTGGGACTCAGTCTTCAGAATAACGATCCACAATTTCTACAGTCTTGTCTCTCCTCTATGGCAGTTCTGGAGTAGATATAGATATAAAGATACAGGTACTACAATCACTTTCCAGGTCATGTTTCTAGGTCCGCCTTTTCTCCTGCAATTAGGTTGTGGAAAAAGTGCAGCAGGCAAAGTGTGTGGGAGTAACTGCATGGAAAAGACAAATGGGCCAACACAGACTCAGTGCATGGTCCCTATAAATTATGTTTTGCTGGTCAGGAGGCAGCCTTGAGCAGTGGTGGCTGGTGCCCATTGTGTAGAAGGTCCAGTAGGTAAAGGTAAAGGTTTCCCTTGACATTTAGTCCAGTCGTGTCCGACTCTAGGGGGCGGTGCTCATCCCTGTTTCCAAGCCGTAGAGACAGCGTTTGTTCGAAGACCGTTTCCGTGGTCACGTGGCTAGCGCGACTAGACACGGAACGCCGTTACCTTCCCACCGAGGTGGTACCTATTTATCTACTCGCATTTACATGCTTTCGAACTGCTAGGTTGGCAGGAGCTGGGACAAGCAACGGGAGCTCGCTCCGTCGCGTGGATTCGATCTTACGACGGGTGGTCTTCTGACCTTGCAGCACAGAGGCTTCTGCGGTTTAACCCGCAGCGCCACCACGTCCCGTACCTGGAAGGTCCAGTACCTGGATGCAGACCAAAGAGAGCAATATAGGGAAGTGCTTTATGCTGAGTCCAGCAGCCTCTGGTCATGAAAGCCCAACATTCCGAACTCTGACTGGCAGCACCTCTCTTTGGTTTCAGGCAGGATTTCTTTTCCTAGACCTACCTGGAGGTCACTGACATTCCCTGGTGATGGCCTATCCAAATGCTAATGAAGCCCAACTCTGTGCAGCAGCTGAAATCAGACCAGCTCAATGCATTCATGTAGATGGTATGTGGTCCCGATATTATTTTTGTGAATTCTGAACTTTCATGTGCCAGTTTTGGGTTAAAAAAAAATCCTTTTTAAAGGACAGAGATACCTAAAGCTGTTGATTCTGTTCTGATTGTCTGTCTTGACAGAATTGGTTTACATAATTTGGTTTGGTATAATTTATATTAAATTTATATATTATATTTATATTAAGTTTAATATAAATTATACCAAACCATAAATTATATACTGTAATTACATACTGTAATTTATACATAATTTATACAGTGATTGCCATTGCTCATACTTCGTCATTTATTTACCTTTTGCCGGATTTCAGAGGGCCAAATTCACCACAAGCCTACAGGAATGCAAGGAGAACCTGAAATAGTGAACCTCAGAGACAGAAACTAAAATGTACTGAGATTCTCAACGACATGAATTTTGTTAGGCCAATGCCATCAAGAAGACAAACAAACAGGATCAGATTGGCAGCCTTAGGTATCTGTATTCATTTAAACATGATTTTAACCCAATACTTGTGCGTGAAAGTGCCGAATTCACAGGAAATGTCTGTGAAAAGTTAGCAAGACTTTAGCACAATTCAGTTCCATCTCTTGTCGAGACTGGCAAGGCCATTTTGCTTTCCTTCAAAGGGTACTAAGAACTGGTGCTGCAAAGGGAATTTCAAAGAATAAACCAAAAGCCCAAACTGATATTCAGCTCAGTTACAGTAACAGCAGCACCCTCCTTCTACTTCGTTACATGTGATTAGTTCAAAGAATGTGCTGGCGCCCCTTCTTTCCTCTTCCTCTCTCTTCAGACAGGAGCTGAGACATTAAGAAGAGCAGCTTAGAATTTGGATAATAAACACTACCACCAAAAAATCCTCTTAAAATATTCCAAGGATTAGTTCATTATGCAATTGCACTCCTGGGGATTAGTGACAGTCATACTTTGAGAGGCCTTGTGTGTCAAATCTAATTTGTACGGCCTGAGAGTTTTCAGAGTTGTATGCCTCCGTGGCTGACTGGGTACAGAGGCACCTGTCCTTTTGGAGCAAGGGAGCAGAAGAGTGACAACGTAACCTGACAACATAAACTGCTGCCCCAATCTGTTACTTTTAGCTCTGGTCCAAGCACTTTGTGGGATCAAAATCACACCATAAGGCCGCCTCTCCCATTAGGTGGGTGACACACCTGTTTCACATGATGGAATGCTAGGGATGTTGAATTATGCCATCCACACCACCAGGGGAAATCTTGCCACTACTCCTGAAAACCTCTGGGGCCTTTTCCTGGCTCCAGAAAATGTTACACAGGGGCAGGGCAGGCAAACGTTGGAGAGTGGTTTCACAGGCTTATGCACCAAGAAGGTTAATGAGTCACAAGACTGGTGGACTACTTGTTGCGCACTGCAAATGGCAAGATGGCGCCAACATTGGTGTGTCAAAAAACCAAGAGCAAGGGGAAATGACTGGAGAGAAATGGGAGCATTAACTTGGACTCTTTGTACATACATGCACCTTATGCTGAGCTAGTAAGCCCTGGTGCCAGCTGGAAGTGGATGGAGATGGGTGCCTAGAGCTGTAATGCCACCTCATGCCTTTTTCTTCTTGCATTGATGCTCATGCTGAGATTTGTCTCTTCTCTCAGAGGCCTGGAGATGCATAGAAGTTCCCACTGCAGCTGGCATCCTGAGGCCTGGCAACCCTAGCAAAAGCACACACCAAATCTGGCTTCCTTGGCTGCCAGGACAGATAATGGTACTGGGTTATTTTTCTGGCTGCATCGAATTCCTTCACTTTCCCTGCCCACTGTAGTCTTTGGAGTTGAATGAACACACTTCAAAAGCTGCCTCTCAGATCTGCACAGGGAGATGCCAGGCATGGGAAGGGGAAATCATTCCCTCCCACATCTACTGGGTTCCACTATTCCATCAGGGACAGTCCAGCTTTGGATCCTACCCTATATATGTGCATGCAGATGAAGAAAATGAGTTGGCACTTCCGTGAGCCATAGCAAATCAACTCAAAGAATAAGTATATCAGGCAAAACCCAAAGAAACAATTTTTAAGTTTTTTAAAAATTTTTTAATTATTTCTTTAAAATATTTCTATCCCATCTTTCTCCCCAAAAGGACAAAAAGCACGTGGCACCTTAAAAATTAACTGCTATATTTTAATGTGAGCTTTCGTTGACAAGTCCAGTTCATCAGATATATGGAGTAAAATACAATAAAATACAGAATTTACAAGTAAAATATTCATGCCGGCGTTTGAGAGTCAGTGGTATATGCTTGTGTCTCACACAGGCAGCAGTTTATGATCTATGTTTGGTGTTCAGTTCTTTTGTAATCTGGTTTTGTAAACATTCTCACAAGAGACAGAAAACAAGGCACAAAAAGGAGGGAAGGGGATGTTGTGGTCTTCCACACTTTACAAAGTAAAAGTGTCTTGCTCTTACTTGTGAGTAGAGATCAAATAAATAACCCATCAAAAGCTGAGTTGCTTAGAATAATCAACAACAACCAGAATCTATTGTGCAGTGATGAAAGGTAATGATCCTCATCTAATGCCCCAGGATGTTGAGTGGGAACAAAATGTCTGCCTACCGTTCCTTCAAGAATGCCAGGAGGTCTCAGTCATGACAAAAGAACGTGGCAAAGCTTTTCTTCCAGGTAGCCAGAGATCCAATTTCAGGTCAAGATCTAGTTACTTGGCAGATGTTCCCTTTCTGCTTCAGAAGAGTGGGATGGAGGAATCAAACTGAGGAGATTATTGAGTCCATCTCAACATTCACTCAGATGTAGTGGGCCCGGAGAGAGAAATAAGCTCACTCATAGTGCAGGCATGAAACAGTGTTAAAGTAATACAGGACATTTTCTTTGCCTGCATAGAGGCGAGATCTCTGCTGGGAGGGTGCATGCACATCAATAATATGTGACAGATAAATTAGACCGTGCACTATGCCTGTTCTGTGCTAGCTCCAAATGGCTCAAACTGATCAGTCCCAAACAGGATTGCCTCAGGGCTAATTTCCATTACATGTTTATTTAATAACCATTAGTCAAAGCAGTGACTAGGTGGGAAAGTCTGGTGAATGATTTGTTTTGTCAAAAGAGAGGTAATGTTGATACAGGACAGAAAGGGAAGGATAACCTCTTCAGAATTTGGGGCTGAGGCAGATGATTGGCAGTCTCTGATTGTGGCGCTCCCCACCATGGGAGGCTCGGCTGGCTCCTTCCCTGTTGCACATCTCCCACCAAAAAAAGACGCTGGAACAAAATTAGGAAGATCTTTGGTAGCTACTTTTGCTTTTCATCTGTGTGGGTGCTCCTTTTAAAAAATGATTTGGTTCTAATTACTTTCAGAGTTGTTTGTTTTGATTATTCTGTTTTATGTTTTAAGCTTGTATGGGTTTTATTTACGTATCTTTCTGTTATTTACCTTAAATCCCATGGCGGGGAGAGGAAGGTGGGCATAACTCAAACAAACAAACAAATGAAGTCTTGTTCAAATGGGGATAACAAGAAGAAACACAAGGTTGTAGAAAATAGCAACAGACACTAGAGGATCCATTGAGCAGTATATCACTAGAAACATTAAAAGCAGCAGTTGTTTTCAAAAATCCTTAAATAAATCCCAAGGAGGAAACTGGCTGGGAAGGCAGTTGGACTACTGGGTGTAGGAAACTGAAAAAATACTAAAGGAAAAGAAGACTGCAGAGAAGGTGAACAAATTATTTCTGTTTGGCTTCACACCACAATATATAGGGCAGATTCAATGCCCGTATATTTTCTGGATGGGTAGATAGTGAAAAATGTTTAATTCTATACCTTAATAGCAAATTCAAAAGAAACAAATCAGCAGCCCCAGATGATACCCATTGCAAGAGATCTTTAAAAAATCCAGGGGGTAATTGCTGAGCTTCAAAATATGTAATGTCTCGATAAACAACCTCTGTATCAGAGGACTCAGAAGTGACTAGTGTGATACCAGTTTCAAAAAGGAATCAGGTGGAGGTCCAAGAAGTCAAACAACAGTTAGCTTAACATATGTTGTGAATGAATTGTTGAGAAGGATAACAAAAGATGGAATTACCAATCATATAAAGTTGGATGTTTGGATAGCAAGAATCTGTGTAAATGTATATCCTGCCTCACTGATCTTTAGTATTCCCTGTTAAGTGTCAGCAAGCATCTGAATAGGGGTGATCCAGTAGATATTGCTTATGTAACTTTTAAGACACTTCTGACAAAGCCATTCAGCAAAAGATACCTGACCAAACTTACTAACCAGTTCTCACAAGGGAGGGACCTAAATTGTTGGGACACCCAAGGATTTGTATTTGGACCATAAAAGATCTGCAGAAAGCAGTGGGGTGTCCCAAATGTGCTAATGACACCAAATTACTCAGAACCACGGAAGTGAAAAGGATACTGAAACACTCTCTCCATCCAGAAGAATCTGCATCAAAGCACTAAAAGATGGAACGATTTAGATTTAAATTACATGGAAGGCAGTTTTAACTAAACATTAAGGATAACTTCCTGACAGAAAGAGCTATTCAGCAGTGGAATGGGCTACCTGAGGAAGTGGTGGACTCTCCCTGTCTGCAGCCTAGTACATAACAGATAATCTCTTTGGCAATTTCTCAACTTTAGAAAATTTATCTCCAGAACTTATTCCATGTTCATTATAGTGGTATAATCACACTTGAGGATTTTGGCCTATGGTTCTATGAAAATGTCAAACATGATTCAGTGTTAGCAACTGTAGTGTGATGCACATAGTGGCAAAAATTCTAACTTTCTATAATTCTTACTTTCTATAATCCTGGTTTGATACTAATTTATAATATACACTGGTGAGAACCTACTGCCTTCTGAGGTAGTCTGTGGTAATTGCTCAGATAATAGATTGTGGGGTTATGGGCAACATGCCGATGCAACATGCAGTTGCTGTGAAAAAAAAGGCAAATATTATATAGAGAATAACCAGAAAAGAGACAGAAAAACATTTCTTCCTCTCTCATAATACTACAACTTGGGGTGGAGAGGGAAATCATCCAGTAAAACAGAATGAAGGGAGATGGGCACACAACAGAAAGTATGTCAGTTTAACACTGGAAGTCCCTACCATAATATGTAGTAATGAGTACCAACTTGGCTAGCTTTAAAGGAATATTACAATAATCTTAGAACTGCAAAGCTGGAAAGGACCCTGTGGATCATCGAGTCCAGCCCCTTGTCAAGGAGGCACAGTGGGGAATCGAACTCCCAACCTCTGCCTGATATCTAAACCACTGATCTATCCAGCAGGATAAGGCTATAAAACAGCTAGTCATGATGGCTATACATTCTCTCCAGTATCTATGGCAGCATGCCTTTGAAGCCCACTTGCTGCGACGGTTCTATGGCACTCATGTTCTGTTTGGCTACCTCCCATAGGCAGCTGTTTGGCTACTCTGAGAACAGAATGCTAGACTACATAGGCCTTTGGCTTGATCCAACACATTTTGGGTCTTCTTATGTCTCTTCATATACTTTGTTTCAAGAATGGGCAAACTTCTTTCTTTCTTTCTTTCTTTCTTTCTTTCTTTCTTTCTTTCTTTCTTTCTTTCTTTCTTTCTTTCTTTCTTTCTTCTTCAAATTCCAATATGGGAAGGGTCTTACAGCTCACTTTCCAGCAGTTGGTGGTGTGGCAGCCCAGGGAAGTGTCCCTTCTCACTAATTTCACACTCTCGTGAGTTACACACTCCCTAGATATTTGCAGGCACTTCTTTGGCACTTTCACCTTAAAACCTGGCCACCTCTTCTTAGTGCCACTAGGTTAGGCCACCTATCCAAAACATCTGGGGTTGCCCCTCTATCTGTGCCTGAAGCTTGTACCTTCTGGCCTGAGCTGGTATTTATTTTATTTGTTTGTTAAATGAAAAGGTTTCTTCCTCCTCCTCCTTCTCTTTCAAGTTTTGATTGAGTGTTGTCTGAGCTGATGTGGGTTCTGACTTCTAAATATCTTTAAAATACTACTTGGAAAAAAATAATGAGGAGAGTTTTTCTCATAAACAAACAAAAATGAATTTATTAGGGAACTGCGGGTATAAGGAAGGAAAGAGTAATTAATTAGGTAGTCAAACACCGAAGTGGAAAACAATTATAATATATATAATCTCATATAATATTTACACAAACATCCTTATAATCTACTCTTCAGTCTTTAAACTTTATATTTAGCCATTTCTACAGACACCACACAACACACAATTTCCTTAATCCTTTTCTCATTCACTCCAGTCAGACACTCCAACCAACTTTCTCTCAAACCACTCAAAACAGGCTGCCTTTTCTAAACTGTCCAACTGCCTCCATATCACATTCTAAATGTATCAATCAAACAGCATCCTGCTCTGCATTCAACATTCTATCACTCATCCGCCAATCATTGCCGCACTTAGCCTATGTATATATGCTAATAATGCATCCACAGCTATATCTGATACAAACCCATTATCTATATATTTACAAACACATATATACATATACATGTGCCATCAAGTCAGAACCGACTTACAGGGACAAGTGAGGTATTTAAAGAGTGGTTTTACCAGTTCCATCCCCAGTGGTAATCGAACCCAGGTCTCCTGAGTCCTAGTCCATTACTCCATCCACTACACCACACTGGGTACCCACAGAGTTGTCTAGGATGACAGAATCACCACATTTGGGGATAAGGTTAATGGCTGGGGCTAAAGCAAAGTAGGTAGTGAGGTTTAATCCATGTCAATGTGGACATTTTCCCACCAACCATACAAAGTAGTGCTCAATCCTAGGCATGTCTACTTAGGAATAAATTCGAGTACAAAGCTTCTTGGGGTACAAACCAACACTCACTTCCATGCTGCAGCTTTCCTGATTGCCAAATAGAACATAATGCCATTCAATAGCCCAGGAGTGGGAAAGATCTAAATCCCCTGTAATGGTCTCAAGGATTACACATTATAAGGTACACAATCAGTTCATCCAAGAAGCTGCCCATAACACAAGCCAAATGTTAGCTGCTGCAACACACCCTCCTTCTCGAATAATGAATAGTGCCACCTTGTTTTTTTTTCTTAAACACAGTTTGGTTGGCATTACTCTGTTCATGGATACACATCATGGACCATTATGCATGTCACTGTCATTGAAGAACTGCTATATATAGCATTAAAGCAAGCTGTCCAGGAACAGAAGAAAAAAAATGCCAGTGTAGTGTTGCTAGGAGAAGTGACATTCTGACTGTGTGTGTGTGTGTGTGTGTGTGTATTTATTATTATTATTTATTAACTGCTGAGCAAAGATGGCACATGCAGCAGCAATGGCATTATTCTGCTGATTAATTGTTGGAAGATGATCCTTTGGTATCGTAGTGTTAGCAACACACGGTTATACTTCCTGCATGGAAGAATGGCAGAAAATAATAGACCAGGCACTTGCACAATTAATGTAATGAGAGTAATTAATTTGAAAATAATACCCAAGGGTTAAGGATTTTTTTTAAAAAAAAGAAAAGAAAGGAAAGGAAATAAAAGCAAAAGCTGAGCTTTAGTGTCCCACAGGAATTAGCATTATTCTGGCTTTGATTGTTGCATTCATGTGATAATATTCACTGAAGCAGATCTCTCCTGGCAGAAGCTCTTTTACCCCCTTCTTCCGTCTTTTACAATAGCTAAGGATGCTGCCACTCAGAAGGCAACATTTGTTCACAAGGTAGGTCGGGGCTGACACCCCCCCCCCCCCCAATGATCAGTTTGGGTTTTCTCAGTCACAAAAAGGAGACACAAGGTACCACTCTCCCTAGGGAGGGATATCCTTATAGTAATAGCAGCTGGCTCCTTGAAACAGTGGGACACATGATGCCATACAAACAGTTGCATGGAGTATGGTCCAGATTTGGGGTAGGGTGGAGTGGAGAAACTGTAAATAATGTGACTGAGGGTGTAGAGGCTGCAAAACTTTGTGGGGAAATAAATAATCAAACTCCTCTTTTTTCCCATCAAGGTTTTTAACCTCTCTGATTTCATGCTGAAATGAAATTTAATCAAAATCTATGAGCACCTATAAGGATATCTGTAAGTATATTTCTTCACCCTCACCCCTCTTCTGCTCTACCTTGCACTCTTCTCATTTTTTGTTGTTTGTTCAACAACAACAGATATTTATAATTTGCATTCTGCTCAGCTCATGCTTCTATATTCATGCAATGTCAAATCAGTTATTTCTCCCACTTTCTGTCCTATGGCCAAAGGGACCTCCCTCCCAATCCCTAAAAGAGACTGCATGTTTTCACATACTTGCACAATTTTCTTTGGTTACTTAACTCCTACCTCTTCACAACCCCCGCTAATATGAAAGCTGCTTTCCTTCTTGCAAAGAACATCCCCCAAGATACACCTCCTTACACAGAAAGGATTCTCTTGTTGAAGAAGGCATGGCAAAAATGGATGACGCACTACAATGTGCCCGGTCTCATTTTCCCAAACAGCTAAGCAGAAGGCAAAATCCAGGTTTTCACATTGAACTACACAGACTTCAGTGGCATATTCTCTTCGTGGATCCATTATGCTAAGTTTCATGTAGGCTGGTAGTAATCTGAAAACATTGTGAAGCCAGGGAAATGTCTACATCATTGCAATGCTGGCCAAACGCCCAAGATTATAATTTGAATGGCAATGCCAAGATCTGTCCTGTTGTGTCCATTACATAAAGGGATCAACAGAAAGATGTTGCAACATCCCACCTGTGCTTGGAAGAGATAAGAAGAAAAAAATGAAAGAGATTAAAGTGTCCAGAGTGGCACTGTAAAGCCTTCAGGATGCTATTTCCTAAATCACCATTATTTTCCCCAAAACCATTTGGATGTACTGTACTTACATATGCAGATGCAACATTTGGCTTATTTATAGAAATATAAATAGAGCATCGGTTGGAGGTTCTGTTAGCTTAAGTGTCAAATTGCCTCAGGTACCGGTATTGGCAGAAAGCTGAGCTATAATATAATAAATAAATAAGAAGCAATCAGCACAACACACCTATCACGCTGGATACCCACTCCCTGGTGTAGATGCCCAGGAAAATCCCCAGGCGACCTGATGGACCAGATCTCTCCGTATGAGCCTTCTCAGAGGACACACTCCTCTCAGTCCCATTGCCAGCACAGGCATGGTTGATGGGGACAGACAAACGAACGAACGAACGAACGAACGAATGAGCAAGCAGATTAAGGTGCCTTTAAACTTGCAGTTGTGTAGGAGCCATTCTTCTCAGTCTCCCACTTCTTCTTTCTTCTATAAGCGGTTCTCAAGCCCAGCCATGGAATGGGGAATGTCTCTCTATTTGTGAACAAGTATCACTCCACGTCAAAGAAATAATTTCAGGACTGGAGTCCTCATCTAGGAACAGGCACTAGGAGAGGAGGAGTCTACAGCCTCCATGAGTAGGTGGTTGCTTCAGCTCACGTCCCACGTTCCCTTGACTCTCTTCCAATTCTTTGCCCTTCCCCACGAGGTATTCTACCTCTTGACCCAGTGGGTGTGGGGATTCCCCCTCCATCACATGCGAACAGACCTCTTTTCTTCTGAAGGCACTGTAACCATGAGAAGGAATATGGCCTTATAGCTTACACATTAAACCTTGAATAATTCACGATATTTTCAAACAGACAAAAACACAGAAAAATAGGCATATGCATGTGCATACAATAAGATGGACAAATAATTTCCAGTGCTTGAAATTTACAGCTGAGAAGAGTGATTAATCTGGCAGAAAGCATGGATTTACAACACTGCGAAACAACGGGTGACTAGTAAAACAGATGTGGTAGCTAGATCTAACAATATTTACTTCATATATTTTGGCAATTTACATTTTAACAATGTAATTTAATAACTTCAGTGTGATTAAGAGGCCTTTGTCTAGCTTCTTAAATTCTGAAAATATAAATTGATAGATTTTCCCAATTTTTTTTTAAAAAAAGAATGGCTTCAAAAGTGAGGAGCAATACGATACCCAACAAATGTTTTATAAAAATTTCAGGCTTTCCCTTCTCAATTAATTCGAATGAATGGAAAAATAAGGCAAAAAAGTGTTGTTTCTTGTCCCACAGAAAATAGAGCTGATTAGGTTAGAATTAGATTATTTGTTGCATTTAAATTGTATAATGGGGAAGGAATGGAAATCCCTAGACATCCTCAACATTTTTCACTGGATCCAAAAGGCATGAGATAAACAAAAGCTAAAACACTCTGAATGGTAAAAAGTCTAAAGAAGAATAACCACTTCTGGAAGTTACATATGTTGACATATATAAACCCCATATAAGTCAACATAAGCCAAAATATAAACAAAAATAAGTTTATACAACTATAGGAGCACATACAGTATATGCTACAAGACAACAGAAGAGCGAAAGTTAGAGAAGAAGAATAAAAATAATGGTCATGTGCTGTCAAGTCACTTCTGACTTATGGTGACCCTTTTCAGGATTTTCTACGTAGAGAATACTCAGAAGTGATTTTCCATATCCTTACCGGTCAACAGCACTGTTCTTTCTGCTGCTAGCTGTTCCTCAGGCACAGATTTGTTTTACTGACCACTGAAGTTGCACTGTCCAGCATACAGTGGATTTTATTTTGCTGCATTGTTTACTTTACTACCTGCGAAAACTCAGCAAAAAAAGGGGATAATCCACATGTGGCCATGCATGATTTTTTCAACAGAATTGTTTTGTGGCAATCTGTTATTTAGAGAGCCAGTGAGGTGCACTGGATATAATGATGGTCTAGGACTCTGAAGACCTGGGTTCAAATCTCTGCACAGCCAAGGAAAGGCACTGGACAAACAAGCACCGGTGAAACAATTTCTCCAATAGCTCACATGCCTTGAAAACCCTATTTCAACAGCATATGACATACAGTCTGTTAATACGGGGCCCTGGCAATAATGAGTTCCTAAAAAGTTGTTAGGGAGACCAATGAGGATTTCCAACTGTTTCCAATCATGTGTCATTTTTTCGCCAGAACCTATGTTTGTGGTCAGTTACCTCATAGCCACTAATTAACTGATATAAATAAAAAAATACCCCCTCACGGATTGCTGCCTTGTCGTGGCAAAGGGGCTCGAGTAATTCAGAGAAGCTATGGGCTATGCCGTGCAGGGACACCCAAGACGGACAGGTCATAGTGGAGAGTTCTGACTAAACGCGATCCACCTGGAGCAGGAACTGGCAAGACACTCCAGTATCTTTGCCAAGAAAACTCCATGGACAGAAACAAAAGGCTAAAAGATATGACGCTGGAAGATGAGCCCCTCAGGTCAGAAGGCGTCCAACATGCTACTGAGGAAGAGCGGAGGACAAGGACAAGTAGCTCCAGAGCTAATGAAGGGGTTGGGCCAAAGCCGAAAGGACGCTCAGCTGCGGACGCGCCTAGAAGTGAAAGGAAAGTCTGATGCTGCAAAGAAAAATACTGCATAGGAACCTGGAATGTAAGATCTATGAACCTTGGTAAGCTGGATGTGGTCAAACAGGAGATGGCAAGAATAAACATTGACATCCTGGGCGTCACTGAACTAAAATGGATGGGAATGGGCGAATTCAATTCAGACGATTATATCTACTATTGTGGGCAAGAATCCCGTAGAAGAAATGGAGTAGCCCTCATAGTCAACAAAAGAGTGGGAAAAGCTGTACTGGGATACAATCTCAAAAATGATAGAATGATTTCAATACGAATCCAAGGCAGACCTTTCAACATCACAGTCATCCAAGTTTATGCACCAACCACCGATGCTGAAGAGGCTGAAATTGACCAATTCTATGAAGACTTACAAGACCTTCTAGAACTGACACCAAGGAAAGATGTTCTTCTCATTATAGGGGATTGGAATGCTAAAGTAGGGAGTCAAGAGATAAAAGGAACAACAGGTAAGTTTGGCCTTGGAGTTCAAAACGAAGCAGGGCAAAGGCTAATAGAGTTTTGTCAAGAGAACAAGCTGGTCATCACAACCACTCTTTTCCAACAACACAAGAGGCGACTCTACACATGGACATCACCAGATGGGCAATACCGAAATCAGATTGATTATATTCTCTGCAGCCAAAGATGGAGAAGCTCTATACAGTCAGCAAAAACAAGACCTGGAGCTGATTGTGGCTCTGATCATCAGCTTCTTATAGCAAAACTCAAACTTAGACTGAAGAAAGGAGGAAAAACCACTGGGCTAGTCAGGTAGAATCTAAACCAAATCCCTTATGAATACACAGTGGAAGTGAAGAACAGATTTAAGGAACTAGATTTGGTGGACAGAGTGCCTGAAGAACTATGGATGGAGGCTCGTAAGATTGTACAGGAAGCAGCAACAAAAACCATCCCAAAGAAAAGGAAATGCAAGAAAGCAAAGTGGCTGTCCAAAGAGGCCTTACAAATAGCAGAGAAGAGAAGGGAAACAAAATGCAAGGGAGATAGGGAAAGTTACAGAAAATGGAATGCAGTCTTCCAAAGAATAGCAAGGAGAGACAAGAGGGCCTTCTTAAATGAACAGTGCAAAGATATAGAGGAAAATAATGGAAAGGGAAAAACCAGAGATCTGTTCAAAAAAATTGGAGCTATTAAAGGAACATTTTGTGCAAAAGATGGACATGATAAAGGACAAAAATGGGAGGGACCTAACAGAAGCAGAAGACATCAAGAAGAGGTGGCAAGAATACACAGAGGAATTATACCAGAAAGATCTGGATGTCCCGGACAACCCAGAGAGTGTGGCTGCTGACCTTGAGCCAGACATCCTGGAGAGTGAAGTCAAGTGGGCCTTAGAAAGCATGGCTAACAACAAGGCCAGTGGAGGTGATGGCATTCCAGTGGAACTATTTAAAATCTTAAAAGATGACGCTGTTAAGGTGCTACACTCAATATGCCAGCAAGTTTGGAAAACTCAGCAGTGGCCAGAGGATTGGAAAAGATCAGTCTACATCCCAGTCTCAAAGAAGGGCAGTCCCAAAGAATGCTCCAACTACCGTACAATTGCACTCATTTCACACGCTAGCAAGGTTATGCTCAATATCCTACAAGGTAGGCTTCAGCAGTAGGTGGACCGAGAACTCCCAGAAGTGTAAGCTGGATTTCGAAGGGGCAGAGGAACTAGAGACCAAATTGCTAACATGCGCTGGATTATGGAGAAAGCCAGAGAGTTCCAGAAAAATATCTACTTCTGCTACATTGACTATGCAAAAGCCTTTGACTGTGTGGACCACAACAAACTATGGCAAGTTCTTAAAGAAATGGGAGTGCCTGACCACCTTATCTATCTCCTGAGAAATCTATATGTGGGACAGGAAGCAATGGTTAGAACTGGATATGAACAACTGATTGGTTCAAAATTGGGAAAGGAGTACGACAAGGCTGCATATTGTCTCCCGGCTTATTTAACTCATATGCAGAATACATCATGCAAAAGGCAGGACTGGATGAATTCCAAGCCTGAATTAAGATTGCCGGAAGAAATATCAACAACCTCAGATATGCAGATGATACCACTCTGATGGCAGAAAGTGAGGAGGAATTAAAGAACCTCTTAATGAGGGTGAAAGAGGAGAGCGCAAAAAATGGTCTGAAGCTCAACATCAAAAAAACGAAGATCATGGCCACTGGTCCCATCACCTCCTGGCAAATAGAAGGGGAAGATATGGAGGCAGTGACAGATTTTACTTTCTTGGGTTCCATGATCACTGCAGATGGTGACAGCAGCCACGAAATTAAAAGACACCTGCTTCTTGGGAGGAAAGCGATGACAAACCTAGACAGCATCTTAAAAAGCAGAGACATCACCTTGCTGACAAAGGTCCGCATAGTCAAAGCTATGGTTTTTCCAGTAGCGATGTATGGAAGTGAGAGCTGGACCATAAAGAAGGCTGACCGCCGAAGAATTGATGCTTTTGAATTGTGGTGCTGGAGGAGACTCTTGAGAGTCCCCTGGACTGCAAAGAGAACAAACCTATCCATTCTAAAGGAAATCAACCCTGAGTGCTCACTGGAAGGACAGATCCTGAAGCTGAGGCTCCAATACTTTGGCCATCTCATGAGAAGAGAAGACTCCCTGGAAAAGACCCTGATGTTGGGAAAGTGTGAGGGCAAGAGGAGAAGGGGACGACAGAGGACGAGATGGTTGGACATTGTCATCGAAGCTACCAACATGAATTTGACCCAACTCCGGGAGGCAGTGGAAGACAGGAGGGCCTGGCGTGCTCTGGTCCATGGGGTCACGAAGAGTCGGACACGACTTAACGACTAAACAACAACAACAAAAATAACAAATAAGCTATGCTGAGGATAGCTATGCCAAAGGCAGAGACTACTTTGAAAAATAAGTAGGGCGAGTACATTGAGTACAATGTAATTTATATGATGTGCTACTAAACAAACAAAAAAGTAACCATGACAAATGTTCTTTAAGCATGCCACTTTCTAAAATGGCAATTTAATCCTGAATATTTCAGAGTGGGATATATTGAACCTTCCTTCAAATCCATCTGCCCCATAGCTTCCCCCAAATCTGAAATGCATTCCTAGTTGGACAGAACACTCAGGGACAGGTAATAACACACACAGCAATCCCTAAATCTCCAGTTAAGAGGATCTCATGTGAGAAGGCTGAGAAAGATTTGTGCCAAGGACAGTTTTAAAAGGGGTAACCATGTTAGTGTGTTACAGATATTGTAAAGGCCTTTGGTCGTAAACAATAAAGTTGTTAAAGTGTATTGCATGGAAAACAAACAGTGTTCTGTAACATTTTGAAGACTTATTATAACATAAGGGTTTATGGACTATAGATCACTATATCTGAAATCCAGGCTATCCTGGATTTCAGCTGTTTACTTTCCCTCTGCTCTCACTGTCTGCAGCCCCATGCGGACCGCCTGTACTGAATAATGTACCTGAAAACTGAGTAACACATTGTACATCTGATGAAGTTGGGTTATAGTCTATGAAAGCTGATCCTTCAATCAATGCTGCAGTTATGTGCATGCAATTTATGCTCCACCAAAGCTGGCTGGATAGCTCAGAGGTTTAGGTATCTGATAGCAGAGCGAGAGGCTGGGAGTTCAGTTCCCCACTGTGGCTCCTAAGGTAAGAGCAAGCCTGTGCAGCCAGGAGCAACAGTATAGTTCCAGGGTGCACCAGAAGAAGGGAATGATAAACCACTTCTGAGTATCTTCTAACTAGAAAACCCTGAAAAGGGTTGTCATCAGTCAGAATTGACTTGACGGCACACAATTATTGTAGCTGGCCGGATAGCTCAGTGGTTTAGCTATTTGGCTGCAGAGACAGAGGTTGGGAGTTCAATTCCCCCCACTGCACCTCCTGTGGTCAGAGCCAGCCTGTGTGGCTTTGGGTAAGCTGCACAGTCTCAGGGTGTCCCCAGAAGAAGGGAATGGTAAACCACTTGGGAGTAGTGTCTGCCTAGAAAACCTTGAAGAGGGTCCCAAAATTCAGAATTGACTTGATGCCACATGATTATTACCTGTACAAAAGATCTAGCAAATGGCTGCGATAATGCTATTGAAGTAGCCTTCTTCCGATCAAAAATAATTTGTTTTTAAGTTTATCTATATTTCATGTGTCCATAATTTTAAATTGTGCAACACTCTTGACACGAATACAGAATGAAAGACTACACTAAATCTTTTCGTCTTGAAAGATGCCATCAGGACTTCTTCTTCCTGGCTTTATGCCAAGGCGATTTGGGATCTCTAGGGGGCTGGAAGGGCCAAAGTGGCCAAAGACGGCTAAGCCACCTTCCCGGGTCCACCACCAGCCTGACTACAGAGGCACTGAAGTATCTTGTCAGACAGGTGTCGCTTTCCAAATGGCTCCTTCCAAGGTAACTGCAGTTGGCAGAGTGAAGGAGCGTTCCCATTCTCTGAGAGGAATGAAGAACCGCAGCCATGTCGGGTGGTTGATCTCACATCGTTTAATTGTTTGGCACACTGGGAAAGGAAAGCAAACCTTTCATTGAGAGGTTAGAGGGTCGGTACTACAAAGAGGCCTTTTCTTTCCCCTTAATTTAACACTAACACGGCTTTTTACTGCGCATCGTCGTGCTGCCTTTTTTGGTAATTAAAAAAAAAAAACCAGAAGAGGAAGAAGGAAAGGAGAGAGAGAGAGAGAGAAACACCTCCCTCCTTCTTCCTGCACCGTTCGTTAGCCAAAGTGACATTGATGCAGACAGGCAGCCTAAAAAGGCAGCTAACCGCTCCCTTGTCTGAGGGCCCCCACCGCCTGTTTCCCTAGCAACGCCAGGCAGGGAAGAAGGAGGAGGGGGGGGAAACCCTAGAACCTGTCAGATGGAAAATGTCAATTACAGCAGATCGGTACAGACGGGAAGGGAGGGGGAGGAGGAGAAGCAGCAAGCGGGAGGGAGGAGTGTGAAGCGGTGGGGAGGGGAGAAAGAAGGGGGGGCAGCGCACACGAGCAGTGGTGGGAGGAGGAGATGGTGGTGGGAACAGCAAATCTGTAAAGGAGCGAGGCTGCGTCGGAGCGAAAAGGGGACGCGACGGAGCGAGGCGGAGGGGAGGGGAGGGGCGGCATGAGGAGAGAAGGCGAGAGCCACACAGAGAGAGGCGGGGGGGAAGAGAGACGCAGCCAGGCAAGGGCGGAACGGCGGCGGCGCTCTTGCGGCAGTTCCCTCCTCCCTCCCTCCTTGACCAAGCGGGGATAATGATGGGCTGAAGCCGCAGCGAGCCAGCGGCTGTTTTTTGTGCCAGGCGGGCAAAGCCGTCCAGTAGAACGAGGAGGGCCGCGCCTGAGGTGCTTGTGGCGGCGAAAACATAGCCATGTCCCAGGTCGCCGCCGCCATTCTTTTTTTCTTGGCGCGGTGGTGAGAGAAAAGCGGCTTATGCGGCAGGCTGGTGGACGGGACTGCGCCACGAATCAAAATGGCCTCCCTCTTCTTTGCCCCCCCCTCCCCGCCATGGGAGCGCCTTGCTCCTCCTCCTCTTCCTCCGCCGGTGCTTCTTGAGGTGGCGCCTATAGAGAGGTCCACAATCATCCTCCCGGCGGCTTCCAAGTTCTCGCCGTATTGGGAGGGCTGGAGCCAATGGCGCTGGAGTGGGGGCCTCACATAGGAGTGATGTCCCCGTGTATGAAAGCACCATTAAAAGCAATTTTTTAAATAAAAAAAAAACATACAGAGAACGGTGCACTTCGATCATTTTTCTCCGTTAAAGCAGAAGAGCCTGACATAGCTCTATTGATCTGAACCCGCCGCCGCCATCACCCGCCCAGGAACAGATCGGTGGATCAATGTCCGTCCGAAAGAGAAATCGCTTTCGAAAGCGGCGGAGAAAAGGCGACAGAAGCCCTGGTGCCATTAATCAAAACCAGCCCACCCTCCGTCCCGCTCGGCTGCAGACATCCATCCCTCTTGCCTCTCCCTTCCGCCGTGCGATGCTGCCAGCCTCAGCAGCCGGGCGGGGGGGACAAAGAAGCGAGGGCCGTCTGAAGCGGGCGGGTTGGAGGAGAGATGGCCGCCCCCCTCCCGCACCTGCACGCCCCCGCCCTTCTCCTGGTTCCTGACGGTTGCCCTTCTGCCCTCGCCGCAGCCTCTCCTCTCGGGCAGGCTCTGCTGCGCTCTGGGCACCAAGTGGTACCGCATATATATATATATATTTCATTCTCGGTCAAAGAATCACAGGCGTGTTAGGTGCGGTTTGTGGACGAAATAAAGGGGACCCCCAAATTTTCCCGCACGACACCGGGCTACCTGTCCAAAGCTTGGCAGGACCCGGGCTCCCTTTCGATGAATCGGACGGGATGTTCTTGAACCTAATCTGCCTGCCTCACAGAGGGGTTGTGAGAATGCACCATGAGCTGTTTGATGGGATAAAAACGTCATCGAACACATACCCGCATCTTTAGCACCAAGGCTGGATTTCTGCACAGCACCACAGAGGAACGCAGGAAAATATCTATAACTAAGAGAGGTCTCAGGCAACAGCTCACCTCTTTGTCAGTGGTGTGAGCTGGCATCAGAGATTACAGGAATGTTTGCAGCCAGATCATGAACACCAGGGGGAGGGGTGTTGTTATTTGTTTTGTTTTGTTTTGTTCTGCCAGGAGAGTATGTTACCTCATAGCAAGGGGTATGAGTGCATGAGGTTTTTTGGGGGGGGGGCATTTGCCCCCTCAGGATCCTAAACTATTTATCATTTTAACATACAGAAAAAGATGCACTGTTGTGCTGTGTGTGAATTATGCTAACATATCACCACTCTGTAGCCACTCCCCAGAAAAGTTCATGCAAAACACTCGTGTGGCATGACGTACAGTCCTAATGTAAAAGCATATCTGAAAATCTAGTGTAAGCCATTCTGAGATTTCTTCTGAATCAAAAGAATATGATAGATATCAATGTAATAAATAAATAAAAACAATGTGTTATAAGCAGTGAATAGAAAGGGGCAACATTCACTGTGCTGGAGTTGTTTGTGGGTCATGGAATTATCCTGATGTGGCTTAAGACACTTCAGTACACTTTCTCACATGCCATCATGCCATGTTCCCTACTTGAATTCCATGTTCTTTCTTTCTTTCTTTCTTTCTTTCTTTCTTTCTTTCTTTCTTTCTTTCTTTCTTTCTTTCTTTCTTTCTTTCTTTCTTTCTTTGAGAACTGTGTGCAGTATGGCTGTAAGACTCACCTACACATCAGGCACTTGCAGCCACTGTGGCCTCTATCTGCCATATTGAGAGAACTGCCCATCTTATAGGGTTCATGTTACTGGTTGCTGCTTCAAGAATTACAAAATGGTAGTTAATGCACAAGAGCCTGGGTGATGTAGTGAATATTGTGCTGGACTAGACCTGCATTCAAATCTCCACCTAGCCTTGGAAACTCAGTGGAGTGCAGTGTTGACAGTAGTAAAACTCCTTGAATATTTTGCATTCCTCAAAACCCTATTAGGATCACCACAAGTTGGATGTGATTTGACAGTACCTAGCATCCACATCTAATACAAAGGGTTTTGAGCAATCTAATGGGCAGTGTAAATACCTGGGAGTTTCTGGTGTGTTGTCTGCAGCCATTTGCCTTGTGTGAAGGGCCTCACGATTCTAGTATTGTGCAATGTCACTTCCTGTGCAAAAAGTACTTCATATTTACTGTTGTTGTCTCATTAAGTTCTGTCTTCTTCTGACAACTCAAGATATCTATGAAGTCCTTTATTCTGTACTTGATCTGGGAGGGATGACGTGCTTGACTGCTGAAAGAATTTGCTGAATTCACCCAGTATTGCCTAGCTGCAGAGTTTCTTAGCAATTCTGAATCACACACACGCGCGAGAGAGAGATATAGTACTATGCTTTTTCAAACTAGACATGCCTTTCCTGAAATCCTGGTATTCCTTCTCAGAGGAGGGTCTGACGGAGAACCCAGACAAACAGTTCCTCCTATTTTTGCTGTATGAAAAGTGTAAGGCAGGAATTATTTACTGACAAAACGCTTTGGAGTTCTGATTATGGGACATATGAAAAATGGATGTGTCAGTTTAAGGATACATTTACTGAGAATCCAAGGTCTCACTGGTCTTACAAACTAATCCTACTGTTTATTGCTCTGTAGTGCCATAACTTGGAAGCTGTGTTGACACAAAGGAAAGAGAAGGGAAGATACTGCTTTCTATACAGCACTATCTGGGCAATGTCCATATTGTATGATTGTGTCTTCCCCACTAAGCCAGTTTTATTGTGTTAGGCTCCAAGTGGGAGACTATAATTCCCATGACCAGTGGTCATGCAGGCTGAGGATCCTGGGACTTAATATTCCAAAAGTAACTTTTCCAAGTTCTGAATATATGTAACAAAGCTTTGTCTGTTTTATTCTGTAGAAAATCAGCTTCACAAGAGGCCCTTATATGAGGACGGATGTCCAGGTTAGAAGTGGTTGCTAAACTTTTTCCCTACCAGCTGGTATTCTGCTTCCCCTTCCTCCCTTAAAGCTGTTCCCCTTGGAATCCCAAGTGTCTGCTTGCCTGCAACTTCAGCCTGGTGTGTGGAGGAAAGATGTGAGGAAAAGGGGAGATCAGAGCAGGAGAGGGCAGTTGGGAAATGCATTAAGCATAATCTTTCCTCTCATAGTAGACCCTTTCATATTTGCTCCCCATCCCTGAAAAAGTTATCACTATGGCTGCAATCTGCATAATGTGTATAATGTATATAGTTAGTTTGCTCCAGAGACCCAATTAGAAGTTGCTAAGATGCCACCTGCCTGGCTTGCTTTTGTAGTCCATTCTGCTAGCAAACAGAGAAGTGACTTCTCATCTATCACCTTGAAATCATGTCTAATGCTTCCAATAAGAAAAGAAAACATTTCTCATATATATATATATATCTGATCCTGGATATATATCTAAACTAAATGAAGTCTGCTTGTTGCCCCACCTCACTTGCATTAGGGGCATCTGTCCT
This sequence comes from Intellagama lesueurii, assembly GCA_037013535.1. Lineage (NCBI taxonomy): Eukaryota > Metazoa > Chordata > Lepidosauria > Squamata > Agamidae > Intellagama > Intellagama lesueurii. The sequence continues at coordinate 185,052,109 of JBAJHW010000002.1, forward strand.
GTCTGTATGCCCCAGACATGCGACTGGGTCCAGGAATTGGGATGTCAGTGTTTCAGGTATCAAGGGAATATAATCTCCTTTGCTGGAAAGCAGAAGGGAGTGCAAGCGCAGCAGACTGCATACAGAACTGCAGTGCAGGGCCTCGAGACCAATTAAATGACATTAATTACCTTTTTGATATAGCCTCCAGCTTTTTGAAATCCGACCACCACCCTCAACATGCACTGGCACACACACTACCTTCAGATGCTTCAAAGGAACAACCTGTCTGATGCCCCGGACAGGTTGAAGTCTCTTGAGTTCTAGGGGCTCAATTATATCTTTCAGCTCAGCCCACTGCCTATAATCCTAATGTGGGGGGCACTGACCTTTTCAAGTCTCACAAAGCATTGCTGAAATGAAGGCAGATGACAACCAGAGAGAGAAAGAAAGCAAATGAACCAAAGGGCAGAACAGGAAACTGCAAAATATGGGAATGTTTTTGCCTTTCTGTACGAGGGGTTCATTCTTACTTCCTTTACATAATTTATTGACTTGGATATTAATACTAATTGTGTGAAAGAACAGGGAAGTCATATTCTAATTTTAACAATCTGGTTGGGATCATTCATGTCCTTTACTATGAAAATTTTAGTGCCAAACTAGATGAGTTTGCCATCTTAAATCAGGACTTTGTACATTTTTTTAAGATAATGATAACAGCATCTGTAAAAGGAGAAGTCAGAATGGGCTATAGCTGTATTGCAGGAAATCTATTAAAATTCTGATCCCCTATCTGTTTTCCTAATTACAACAACTTCCTAGTTCCTATATGTGCCACGGGAGTACTTAGCAGGTACTTTTATAATGTCCCATCATGAAAAGCAGGTGGCATACAATATTTGAATGTTTTCTTCTATAGACAGTATAGTAATGACAGATGGAGGGGATGATTCTGGTGAGGAATGCAGCAAAGGAGAAAGAATCAAATCCCATGGACTGTAGACCCTATATCATTTAACATACCTCAGAATCCCATTTGTCAAATCTAGAAGTAGATTTCTAGCCCTTTCCAGTTTTCAGTGTTTGTGTGGGCATGTGTGTATGTGTGTTCTGGCATGTTTTGCAGCTTCTGAGATGCTGGAGGGCTCCAGTGACAGAAAATTAACTCCCAGTCCCACCAAACATATCCTCCCCTTCCCTAGTGTCATAACTGTGATCCAACCTCCCCTTCCCCATTGGTTCCTGGTAACATGAGAGAAAAATACTGTATTAAGGTTGTGCTTATAAATCTCCCACTTTATTTTTACTTTGCCCTTAATTATAGAAATATGAAGACACACATATTTATTTGTTAAATATGTATGTTGCTTTTTTTACCAAATGATGCTCAAGGTGGCTAGCAGTAATTTATAAAATAACAGTCGCAGATAAAAAACTAGTATGTCTAAAATCAATAAAATCTGTAAAACCGTAGACCACATGGCAGTATTTACAAGTGGCAGCAATAGCTAGTGGGCCGGATATTTGAATACAGGAGATTTGTTGGAGAAGGGCATTGGAGAAAAAAGTTAGTCAGCTTCCTCTTGGCAAGGAATTCTAAACAGTGGGGGCAGTGACTGAGAAAACCATCTCTTGGCTTTCTAGCAGACATTCTTTTAAATTTAATAATTTATAATAATTATGTGCCACCAAGTCAGTTCTAACAAGTGATTCTTTCCAGGGTTTTCTTGGTAGAGAGTAATTAGAAGGGGTTTACCATTCTCTTCTGGGTGCCTTGGGACTGTGCAGCTTGCCCCAGGCCACACAGGCTGGCTCTTCTCCCAGGAGCCACAGTGGGGAACCCCTGACCTCTAGTACCACAGGCAGGTACTCCAACTCACTGAGCTATCCAACCAGCTTCTTTTTATTTATCATTTATTTACCACATATCTATTGCAGCTTTCCACTTATAATAGTGTTCAAACTGAATCACAAACTGATTTCAGATATTGGCAGAAGAATAAAGCACCCTCTCTTAATGATTGTAAAACTCAGCCAGGCTCGTGTAGGAGGGTATAGTCTTTCATGTAGCTAAGAACAGATGTCTGTTTTATCATAACGTCATCATTTTATAATTTTATTGTATTTTGATTTCCACTGTTGTTAGCCAGCCTGAGTTGTATGTAAATAAGAGAAGAAGGATAACATTTTTTACAGACATGCACATGGATCCACGACTCTTTTAGGGCCAGTTTAGAGGGTGCATGGGCAACCTCAGGGGGAAGGGTCTCAGTTGATAGAAACAGTTCTCTCCAGAGGAAGACATTACAGGAGTATCACTACCCCTTTTTGAATTTGTTAGCAAGCTCTTAACCAGGGGTGGGTAACTTTGGAGGGTCCAGAGGGCAATTTTATGACCTTGGGACCCACTGGGGACTGCACCAGTTTCCCCTCCCCCCGAACATAAAAGAAAAATGAAATTTAAATTTTGCTGAAAGTCCACTTCCGGCTTCACTTCTTTGGGGTTAGGTTTTTGTGTGGAGGGTTGAAAGATCTTGTACCTCTTTTCATTAGAAAACCACCTTCCAGGAATAGAAAGTGACTTTTTGGCAGGGAGGAGAGATCATTTTGATAGGGGCTGTCAAAACAGCCTTAGGGGGGCATATTTAGTCTTAGGGTTCTACTTTGCCCATCTCTTCTCTAAATTAAAAAAAAAATGCTAGACTTGGTGAAGGAACACTTGCAGACTTTTTAAACACCACTATGTTTTTCTGAAACTGAAAAATGTGTTGTGTTTATATTCCTCCTTCTTACAAAAGGAACTTACAGGAGTACTTCAAGGACATTTCAGTTTTAACAGCAGAAGAAGTGTGTGTGTGTGTGAGGGGGTAGCTTTAAGATATTGTGTGTTTGTTTTTAAACTTACCTGCTCTTTAGTATGAAAGAGAATTTGGCCGAGTTAAAATGCAAAATTACACTAATTGCTTTTGTTGGAAAGAACATTAATTACTTTCAGAAAGGAAAGCTATTGGTTGAAGGGAACAGTTGCTTCCATTTTAAGTACTGCTTTCAGTCAAAGAAAAGATAGATTTGCATAGGAAAATTCTGGTTACTGATACAAATGCCACCTCTTCATGAGTCTTTACCAATTCAGAACCCCTATGGGCCTCCCCAAGATAGGATGGAAAGAGATATAAAGGTGATTATCATCACCATCATGTTCTTCCAGATTGTGTGCTGACAAAGAGTGACAGCACACAGCAGCTGCTTATGAAGGCAGGCAGACCGCGTGGAGACTGAGAGGGACTCTTGTATTGGCCTCAATCTAGCTCATGCCAGGAACTATTAAAAGTGATCTAAACAAGGCAGAATCGCTGCTTTATCTAAGAAGCTAATCTTTCCTTTCCTTGGTACATGTAAACAAGGGAGATGGCACACAGCCCTTCATGCTGGAACAAGTTGACATAAAAACATCAAGTGCAAAGCAGAATAGAGTGGAAGCAAGCCCACCAATATGTTTTTAATCCCCTATCATCTCCAACCATAAGAGAAGGTGGCATCTTTCAATATCTGAAATCAAACTTGCCAGAAAGAGCTTAGGGTAAATCATAAAAAGTCATTTGAGCAAGGTCTAAATTTGCTTTTGTTGATTTTTATTTTGACTTCACAGAAGCAGGGGTAGGGACAGATTCCAGATCCAAATTCCTGAATGTTATAAGACAAATACTGTATAGAGAAAAACAAGGAAATGGCCCTGCATGCACATGGTTCTGTTACACTACTAAAGACTATCAGATCCCTCTCTCTGGCTGGTCTTTTGATGGGAGATTCTGTGGAAACATTACTATAAACTGCTTCAAGTCTCCCAAGGGAAGCACAAAGTATGAATACAGTAGTTGATATTGCCTATTTCTTGACCATGAATCCCAATGAGATCTGAATGCGCTCTCTCTCTCTCTCTCTCTCTCTCTCAATCTCTCTCTGGAAAAAAATATCCCCTTTAACAGAGCTGGACAGATATGCACATTTGTAAAATAATGACTGTCCTTGTTGTTTCGCTTATCCAACTTTATGTGGCATAATTGCAGCTTTTGTTCCCCTTCAAATCTAATTGTCAATCAAAATGAAAAATGTCATAATTTAGGTCTATCCTGATCTGACAAGGAAGCTCAAATGGCCTTTAAAGTGAAGAGAAATTTAGTCCTGTTATGATGAAAATGGCTCCAGACCTGAGAGAACATGTTTGTGTCAGTGAATTGAAAAGAACAGCTCCAAAGCCCGTTCCAATTGGTACCATGGCTGTTTGTGCTATAACTACCCTTCACAGTCAAGAGATCAAAATCAAGTTGAAGTCCTGTTTTTGGTTAGAAACTATGGCACACATAATCCTGAGCTGGAACTATTATTGACAGGGCTTCGCCATTAAATAGATATCATTGCCATTTAGTTATGTGTGACTAGTTGGGCCAATCTGCCGCATTGGGACATTGTGAGAGGTTATAGTCCCTAATGTTGCTGGACTTCAACTTCCCTCATCCTTGGCCATAGGCTAATGGATATAAGGGTCCAACAACATTTGGAGAGCCAGAAGTCCTAACTTTCACTACTAATCCATTTGTGTACGATTTGTAAAGGTGAACGTGCTCACAAAATCTTTCTCCTCTATCTAGAGGTAGGGATAATTCCCACCACATTCAGACACCTTGTGCAGGGAGAGGAGGTTGCAAATGAGGAATTGGGAGATCAAGCAATTAAAAAAACAGAATCAGGCCTTCATCTAGTAAAAAAATAAAATAAAATATCTGGAGGGTTAAGCGTTCCCAACTTCTGAGGAAGTAGGGATGGGAGGAAAAAGCAGGAGACCAGGAAGAGAGAATGCAGAGGCCAGAGAAGGCAGCTGGCAAAAACATGAGGGTTAAGTTGCCAACAGAAGGTCTGGATGTAGGGGTGGTTGGGCAAGAATGAGTAGAAGAGGGTAAGTCAAAAGGAAAGTCAAAATTGTAAGAGAATGGGCAAAAACATTGGAATACATACAGCTTGGTCTGTGGCAATTCTTTCTTAGGATAGTAAAAGCTTGTCAAATAATCTGTCATTCTTGTTCAGAAATAACATGCAGGCCTTCATGGAATTGCTGGACAGCTCAGTGGTTTAGGTATGTGGTTGCAGAGCCAGAGGTTGGGAGTATGCTTTCCCCACTGGGCCTCCTTGACAGGGACTGGACTTGATGATCCATAGGGTCCTTTCCAACTCTGCAGTTCTAAGAAGAAGATGATGATTAATATTTTCATTATTATTAAGGATATAAACCAAGACTCTCCACTGATTTCTTGATGGTTGGTCTCCAACTTATATGCAGTTTCTAGAACACAGAAGTTATACATTTATCTGTAGCTCTTCTAATCGGGATTTCCCATTATGCTGGGGGTAACCATCACCACAGTTGCACCTCTTCTTGTCCAAATTGAAGTGTTCCAAGAGTAGATAGGAAAACCTATTCCACTCCAGTGTCTGCAAAGAGTTCTGACTGACCGAAGGAAACAATTAAATCCACATGTACAAGGGAAGGCACTTTCCCTCCAACTTATTTGGGGTTATTGTTATAGTGTGTTGTCAGGGTGTATACACAAATTTCATCTCTCTCTCTCTCACTCACTCTCTCTCTCCTTTCTCTTTCTATCTCAAGCCCTAGGAAATTACTCAAGGCATGATAACACTGTAACAAGAACATTTATTTTTTAGCTGCCTCCCCAATAACTGGAAGGCTGACAAAACTCATATTTGGTCTGGTTTAATGTTTTGCTTTCTTCAATATGAAATCCAGAACAGAGGCCATCAAATTATCATGATCCTTAGAAATTGTGTAGCAGCCTTTAAAAATGTACCTTTCTCCCTACAATATTGTTGTTGCAATGGTAAAACTGGACAACCCACCCCCAATACCTATGGCTTTGAGCACCTTAAGAAAAAGGTGACATGTACATATGTTATACACAGTAAAAGGAAATAAAAGGTATCTTCTCTTTGCAATGGCTACTTTTAAAACTGTTGCTCTGCTCTGAGAATATGTCTCTTCCTCTCTTTTGAGCTTGCTTATGGTCCTGCACATTTACTTTCTTTCTCAGATTCCTTGTCTTAATGCGTTCCCTCTTCTTTTCACGCTTACATTATGTGATTGCAAAGTGCCCTTAACAGATTTTCTGAAAGAAGGCACAGTAAAGCAAATAAGGTTGTTTGTGGCCTAATTTTTTGTTTTGTTTTACTTAGCCACATGAGTGGTGGGATGATCAAATAAATACCAGAGGTACAGAAAGGGAAAACTGAAATGGAGAGACATAGAAAGAAAGCTTTCTTGAGACATTTGAGCAAACATTGAAGAATGTTTACATAGAAGAATATTAAAAACCAGAAGAACCGCTTACTTGAGTGGAGTAATGGTGCATCTACCGTGTTTTCCCGAAAATAAGACAGGGTCTTATATTAAGTTTTGCTCCAAAAAACACATTAGGGCTTATTTTCAGGGGATGTTTTATTTTACAGTCATGTCATCTTCTGGTTGCTGCACAATGCTGCACAATGGTGGAGGGCGGGGTTTCACTTAACTAGGGCTTATTTTTGGGGTAGGGCTTATATTACAGGCATCCTGAAAAATCATACTAGGGCTTATTTTCAGGTTAGGTCTTATTTTCGGGGAAACAGGGTAGTGTCTTGTCCATAACCAGCTTTAGTGGCACATGCTAGAGAAAACACATAGGCCAAAACTAAACTCCCCAGAAAAACCTGATTGAATCTATAGCAACTCCATATGACACAGCAGCAAGCTGTACAGCAGTTCAAAATAGTGTCCAATTCAGTTCTTCTCTGAACTCACAAATAAGGCATGCTGGGGCTGCTACCCTTTAATATTTCTGTTAGTCGTTCTCTAGCTTCCAAGTTGTCTGATGGCTTGCAGACTAAGTGAGGGGCTCACTTTGATATGGGGAGGCTATCTTGATCCATAAGCTCCCATAATAGAGTTTCCATTGTTATTATGACAAGTCAGTTCATTAAGACACTTCTTCCCTACAGCAGCCTTCCCCAAGCTTGTTCTGTCCAAAGGTGTTAAGACTACGACTCCCAGAATCTCAACCCCAGCTGGCTTTTTGAGCATGTCTTTTTAACATTTGTACCTATGAATGCTAATTGCTGTCACAGTTGCTCCCTTGAGCCAAATAGTCTTTGGCCAGAAGTATCTTCTTTGGATGAGGCAGTAAGGAGGCAGGAGAATCTGTGGCCATGACACTTTCCCTGATCTTTACCATGTATTACAAAGGCTAACCAAACATCCAGGAAACTACATGCCCTCTTAGGTCCATGTGTATCAAAGAGTGAGGACAGCTCGGGAGCCCTGAGAGATGAAACCTGTGGTCTTGCTTTGTCTCTGATATTTGTTTTGCATTTATATGGATTTCTTTTAACAGCGTAGCTTTCCCAATGTACAGTACTGATTTCTTTATGAGACAACAACTTTGTGAAATGGCAAATAGTTTGAATGCAGAATGACTCAGTCTAAACTCCAGATACCTCCAGTTTGAAAAGATTGCTGACAGAAGACCACAGAAGTAAACCTTTGCCTTAGGTTAGAGTTGGCAAACTCTGATGCACCACATGTTTTTACGATTCTGTCTTCCAGCAGTCATGGCCAGTATAGCCAGTGGTGAGGAAGTTTGCATTCAAAAACATCTGGAGGGCTACTGTTGCCCGTCCCTGCCTTAGCCTTTAGAGACCTGCTGTCACTCCATGTTGACAATGCTGAAATACAAAGGCTAATATAGTTTGAAGACATCGTAATGTGCAAAATACTTTCCCTGAGATTCTGAACAGAACATTTTGTGGCAGTATAATGCATTTTTAGCCAGCAATGGGCCAAGTGGGGGACCATGAGCTTAAAAAAAGGATACAATCATGAGTGGCCATACATTATTGTTCCTAACAACTGTTGTTCCTAACAGCAACAAAGTCTGCAGATGCCAAAGTGCAATATTACAGATGAAGGGCGGAAAAATATTTTGTGTGAGTGCTCTCCTAATGTTTTCTGAATGGAAATTTAAATAAAATAAGATAAATGCAGACATAGGAGAAAACATTAATAGATTAACAAACACATTTACAGATAATATGCATCTTTAAAAATATATGTGTATATATATATTTACTCTGAAAGGCATTCTGTGTTCTTCGTATAGCTGACAACATTCTGAATACATCTCTTTACATGAGTAAAGTATTTCAGCCTAAAAACAATAAATTATAGGTCTGTGGCATTTAATCAAAAGGAATAATTACTGTCATCAAACATACCATGAGCACACTTGCATTTAGATGGAAGTACTATTTTTCCAGATGTTTATTTCATTTGTTTATTTAGCATTTCTATAACATTTGACTAGAATCCAACATCTCTGCCACCAAAACCAGCACTTGATACAAAATGAAGAATAACAAAAATGTTAAAACAAACCATTTTATGCTTTTAGAGATCAGCCATCCTGGCTTCTGGCATGTAGTAGAATTTCTATAGACCTGTCTCTGAATCCTCTGAACCTGAAGATGGGGGTAAACTGGAGCAGTCCAAGCCATTTTTCCTGCCTGAGGCAGAACAACAAATAGCACACACCCACACTCCACCCACATTAAGGTACATAGTGCTCGAAGCCAGCCAAATTATTTTGACACTCGAGGCAGAAAACTCCATAAGCACCTAAATGCCTCACAAGCAGTGAAAGTACAAAAAGGAACAAATTAAATAGTGAACAATTTGCTGCCTTTTTGGATATTCAAAAAGCTGCTGCCTGACAAGTTCACTATGTCACTCTGCTTAACGGTAGGGCCAAGCCTTGAGGGGTAAAGCTATGTCCTCAGCCCCAGAGGACCCATATGAAGATTTCTCCTTCATATTGAATATGATCAATATTCAAGATAATCAGAGTCTTCCTCTGTGCACACTGAGATCATCTCCATAGCTAAATGGTTCCCAACTAGATATGGGCACGCGCACGCGCACACGCGCACACACACACACACACACACAACCCAAGAAGTTCATAAAAAATTGCTGGTTTTGGTTTGGGTACATCAAAACTGAACCAACAAACTTTTTTAGCAATTTAATTAACTTCCTGGTTGGTTTGCCTCCCCTGTCCCCACAGCCTGCTCCCCGTCCCCTTCCCACTGCCCCCATATCCTCCCTACCTTGTGCTGCCATCTCCTCATCTTCCTCCTCCTCTGCTGCTGTCATCTTCAGAGACAGTGGCTGGGCTTGCTGTCTCTGTGCATGCGCTGACCTATTCATTCATTCATTCATTCATTCATTCAACTTCTATACTGTCCATCTGGCCACCAAGGCCTCTCTGGGCAGTTCACAACACAATGAAACAACAGACAACACTTTAAAAAGAACTGGACATAATAACCATACAAAAGACCAAATTAGACCTATCAAACCAGGCACACAAAAATGACATGGAATAAGTAAAAATAATTTAAAAGGCAAGGTGGCAGAACAGATAGTATAAGCACTGAAAAACCTCTGCGCTATGATGATGTAAACTCTGTGAAAGCCTGTCTGAACAGCCATGTTTTCAGAGATCATTTGAAAACTCCCAGTGAAGGTGTGGAGATGCGCAGAGACAGTGGCCTGGCTTCCATGAACCAGGCCTGCTATCTCTGCACATGCGCCAGGGTCTCAGTTGACCAGACAGCTGGGACCAATGTTCCCTGTATGCTGTGTGGCCTTGCAGTGCTGGATCGGAGCTGCCCATTTGCTTCCGATCACAGCCAGAATGATGATGAAGGAGGAGGAGGAGGCAGCAGCAAGACCAGGTAGGGAAGCGGGGGCAGTGGGAAGGGGGCAGGTGGATGGCATTGGGCGTGGGGGGTTTAGTTTCCCCTCTCCCCAGGCACAAACTAAAAAAAAAAAAAAAGAACTGGTTCATGGTTCAAGAGTAGCCATGTTTTTAAAAAAAGTTTGGAGAGTTTGTGGTTCATAGTTCAAGGGTAGCCATGAACCACCATTTTTCTGGTTTGTGCCCATCACTAACCTTGTCTCTCCAGATGTTCTTGGACTAAAACTCCCAGAAACCTTCACCTCTAGTTGTGCTGGTCAGGATTTCTGGGAGTTGTAGTCCAAGAATACCTGGGTTACCCACGGTTGGGAAGTGCTGCCTTAGCTCAATGAGGTCACTCCTCAAGCTATGAGTGGGTGAATACCTGGTTAACCAGCTTGATAAAGAACACACAACACATTCATTCAGATTCTAACATGTAAAAAATAAACAAGGCAATCTTAGCACATGACATGTAGACAAAACAATACTGATGGTTGAGTTAAGATAGGTGGGTCAGTCTGCTGGTTACTGATTCTAAAGCCTAGCCATACAATGGCATACGAGTTCTTCCCCTCCGGCTTTCCTCCCTTGTATATCCTTATAGATAAATATGTCCTTCACTGTTGTCACCTGCTCTATCATACACTCCTATCAAATGAGGCTTGCTAACTCATAAATTACCACACAAACCATTCCAAACAATAAAGGCAATTTTACTTACTGAACCATTAAATTTACATACTTAAATTAGACTCAACCAGACGTTGCGAGGGGATGTCTCACAGCCAGACAAACAATGAATTTAGGGAAAGAACTGCCGTGTACTTCCCCACCTCTCACATGAAATTAATGAGGTGCTTCAATTTAATCATCATTAAAATTACATCTTTATTTAGTTACTTAGCAGAGTTTGACTCTGTGGCGTACGACAGAATGTACGGTAGCCCCTTTGACAATAACCTTTTCCAAGGAGAGGAGGGAGTGTTGATGACTTGACTTGCTTGCCATCCGGAGGCACCTGAGCCATGTGTTTTTACACCTTTTTGTGTCTCACATAGCACACAAAGCACTCTGTGTTAAATGTTTCCTTATTAACTCATGATGCTGGTCCTCTTTGTTACAAGAAAAATGTAAAAATTCAAAATCTGTGCCAACAGCTTAGAAATCTGAGGAGGCTTCAATAGAGTTTAAAGTACCAAAGGATAAAGGGAGAAAATTCTGTGACATATGCGTTAATTTCTGCAGCAGGTATAAATAGAACTTCCCAGTCGGTAGGGGTTGAAATGCCTATATGTTCAGCACAAGTTCCAGTTCTTTCCCCATCAGATTTTCTTAGGGTGTGACTACACTGGTAAGCTGAATGGCAGCAATTCGGCTTTGCTGCAGCTTGATTTCCCACCTCTTTTACAGCTGCATTCAATTTAGATGATCACACAAAGACTTCAGATTATTTCAGTGTCGGTGTCCACACCGGCCCTCAGTCCAATGTGATTTGATATGTGCCTGCAGCCCATGCCCCCTTTCCTTTGATGCTGCCAACCTGCTATTCCTGGCTGTCCTTTCTTACCTTGTGTGTGTGTGTGTGTGTGTGTGTGTGTGTGTGTGTGCGTGCAGAGGTGATCTAGCACTAAACTAATGTATCAATGCAGTGATAAGGTGATCTAGCACTAAACTTGGTATCCTGTTTTAAAAAATTGAAAAGTACTTTGGGGTGACCAGGGAGAAAGAGTATGTCCCAGAGCATCATTCTCCAGCTTAGTATATTACCGGAACACCACCCAGAGTCACATATCCCGTTCTTTTATGGAACGAAATGAATCATCACACATGAGAAATACCATTTTAATCATTCTGGCTTTAAAAATGCAGAAGCCCCCAGCGGCAACAGAAAAAGTCCGAATTGGAAGCAGAAAGGGCTGGGCTGATTCACATTGGCCTTTGCATCTTGTGATCATTGAAAAATATTTCAAATTCACCTGTGCTAATTGCAGAGCAAATTCTAAAGTATTTTTCATTGTAGTTACAGCCTTGGTGAGATGGGGAATGGATTTGTGTAAGGTCACTTACAGGGGATCAGTCTGGCAGGTTTTTTTTTTTTTTTCAGATTAACATCCTTTGTGGGACTTACACAAATGTTAGATTGATCCAATACAAATTTACCTAGGGCCCATTAAAAGCAGTAGCTCTTACTTCCAAGCCAAAATACACAAGATTGTGTTGCCAAAAACACACAACAGCAACAGCAACAGCAACATAAACCTGCTCCAGAGGATCACACCATTTTCCCATCTAAATCTTGGTTTGCTAATTAAGTGACTGCTGTGCGTGATTTGCCTAGTTCATTATGTTTGCAAGGTTTATCCTGTTTTGACTGTGGATTCTGTTATCAATTTAGAGCAGTCTCTATCAAGGTAGATCAATGCCTGTAGCTTTTAAAGCTCAGGTTTGTTAAGTACACAACCATCAAAAAATCAAAAGGAAACATTTCAAAAACTGAATTCTACATAATAACCATACAGGAGAGAAGCATATCCCATAAAACTGCAAGTGTACTTTTGGTATGTGGGGAAACAGGATAAGAACTGATACAGAGATATAATTTGTCTACATTAAAAATGTAATATCAGCAGAAGGGGCTCAAAAGGCTTAATTTATCAACACCAAGGTTAGGGAGACATCTTAAAACAAGCGTGCCATTTACACAAACATGCATATGAGAAACAGTTGCTGCTGCAGTAAAAGAAAGTTGCTTTCCCTTTGTCACATGACTTTCTCTCAGTCCTTTGGGTAAACGGAGGACTGAGATGACATTAGGCAAGGAAAATAAGAACCTTGTTCAAAATAACAGGCAGTTCGATTCATGCGAGGCGCCTGAATGGAAAGTAATCTAATGCTGCAATTTCAGAGAAACAATACACAGTCACTCACATACATCATGATTAATGACTGGATACCACGGTGTGAAAACCATTTAGAAGTGGCATTTTTGTCACTGACAGCACTACACACATAGTAAAGGTTATGGTAAGAGTACTATCCATATTTCTTTGGCAAACATGCTTAACCTTGTAGAGCACAATTCCCTACAAGATCAGTGATCCATCTCTAGCGTCAGAATGGCTCATGGGAGAATCTCAGAAGGCAAATTTGAGGTACACATGAGCTTCTCACTCCAAACTGCTTCTAATGTTAGGCAACCATGGCCACCCTTTGAGGGTGAGGTGATAAATCCCTAAAAAGCACAGTCAGACAAATGAGGAAAGGGCTACTCTGTCAGGTAAACAATGCAATAGTGTGCACATTCAATCAGAGCTATGCCTCACCATGTTCGATGGAGGTGACTCACAGAAGTGTGTGCATGCAGGATTATTATTATTATCATTTTGTTCATGCTTATCAAACATTGTGTTACATGGATTGCTTACAATTATTTGTTTTTTGCGTCTTGGTGTCTTCCCAGTTGTCCCCCCAAATTCCACATATCTTCCAATCATTCAAACCGTTCATGTATGTATTTTAGTATACAATATTGGCTATTACCATAATATTACTCTCATAGTATACAATGTTTTCAAAATCCTCTAATAACATACTTAATAAAAGTCATTCCAGTTCCAAATCTATATAATTTGAGGTAATTTAACCGACAAACTTTGTAATTTATACCAATGATAACTGAGTAAGTTCTTAACACGTAATAGATATTATCTAGAGCATCTTATACAGATTTTCTTTGTATAGTTGTTTGTTGTTGTTGTTTAGTCGTTAAGTCGTGTCCGACTCTTCGTGACCCCATGGACCAGAGCACGCCAGGCCCTCCTGTCTTCCACTGCCTCCCGGAGTTGGGTCAAATTCATGTTGGTAGCTTCGATGACAATGTCCAACCATCTCGTCCTCTGTCGTCCCCTTCTCCTCTTGCCCTCACACTTTCCCAACATCAGGGTCTTTTCCAGGGAGTCTTCTCTTCTCATGAGATGGCCAAAGTATTGGAGCCTCAGCTTCAGGATCTGTCCTTCCAGTGAGCACTCAGGGTTGATTTCCTTTAGAATGGATAGGTTTGTTCTCTTTGCAGTCCAGGGGACTCTCAAGAGTCTCCTCCAGCACCACAATTCAAAAGCATCAATTCTTCGGCGGTCAGCCTTCTTTATGGTCCAGCTCTCACTTCCATACATCGCTACTGGAAAAACCATAGCTTTGACTATGCGGACCTTTGTCAGCAAGGTGATGTCTCTGCTTTTTAAGATGCTGTCTAGGTTTGTCATCGCTTTCCTCCCAAGAAGCAGGTGTCTTTTAATTTCGTGGCTGCTGTCACCATCTGCAGTGATCATGGAACCCAAGAAAGTAAAATCTGTCACTGCCTCCATATCTTCCCCTTCTATTTGCCAGGAGGTGATGGGACCAGTGGCCATGATCTTCGTTTTTTTGATGTTGAGCTTCAGACCATTTTTGGCGCTCTCCTCTTTCACCCTCATTAAGAGGTTCTTTAATTCCTCCTCACTTTCTGCCATCAGATAGTTGTTTAGCCATTTCTATCTCCACATTTTCTATCCTGTCTATAACAATATCATATCTAATGCATGTTCATTATGTACTATTTGTTTACCCCAACCTTATATCTAGCTTCAATTTATCTTAAAAAAACAACACCACCATATTATGCCTTTACCCTGATTAGTGCTCCCTTATTTCAGTTTAATTCTCTTTTTTAATATATAAGATATGCCCCTTTGCAATTCCAGAAGTTAGGTATATACATGCTTTCCAACATTGAGGGCCACCTTCCTGTTTTTCCCTTTTTCATCTTTCTATGTAATTCCTTCTCTTAATCTTTTTTCAATTTTTGTTTCTGTCTTTCTAAACATTCTGCCATCTTTTGTGTCCTCTTATGCATTTGATTTACCTCCAATAGATCTTTATATACTTGGTCTATCTCCAATAGATCTTCCAGGCTATTTTTAATTGATTCTGCTGATTTTCTCCTCTTATCTTCCCTTAAGACTCTCCTCAACTCCACTAGGTTTTCCCCATTAATTTCCTCCAGCCCTTCTTTAGGTTGGCATACACCATCCACCGCCCTCTCATTCCCTTGTTCATTATTTCCTGTCTCCTGTTGACTATAATTCTTTTTCAACTGTGCCGTGAATAATTTTGCCTGTTCGTTGTGGGATCTCACTATTTTTAAGATTGCTTGAAGGGTAGATTTTGTTTCCTCCCAAAATTGTCCTTGTTGTGTCATTATGTTCCAATTGTCAAAAAATTGTATTCTGAGTTAAAGTTGTCCATATGCTTAAAGTAATCAATCCAGTTCCATTAAGCTTGAATCCAGTCTCCGACGTAAAGAATTTTCCCCGCCTAAAGGCTCAAGGTCCCATCCAGTTCAACATCCAGGATACAGTTTGTAAGTTCCACTTTGGCTAAATTAGGCTTTCTAGGGTTAATTTGTCTGTAGTTCAGTTTCTCAAAGAGAAAGGGAGTTCCAAACAGTCATAGAACATTCAAGGCCATTGATTCTAGGCATTTTGCCAGTGCCTTAGATAGCTGTTACACATAGCATAAACAGATTTTATTTTCCAAAGTTGTTTTCAGTAGTGTTTTCAGGGGAAAAAAATCTTAAGTTTTAATACCGTACTTCCTTCCTCTAAGTATAATTAAGTGTCTAATTAATGCCCAATTTATTTTCCTTGTGTCTCCCTCCGTCTCTTCCTCTCCCCAGCTTCTCCACAGCTCAATCAACGATGATGGAGAGCTATGAGACGCTATTTCTGCCGTAGAAGTTGTCTTGTCCAGGGATAGTAAATAGATACAGTTTTTAAAGATGTATCTCACCCGTTTGTAGCATGATGTTAATTAGGCTGCTTTATCGCTTCTTCATACCCGGCTGCCGACGACTTGCAAGCAAGCTAGTTCAGCTGCTTGTTTCCGCCCGCTGGTTGATTGGGGAGTTTCCTGGATCAAACGTGGGTAACTGCCGTTCCCCCGTGATCAACAGGCTTCTCCCCCATTTCACCAACTCTTCGGGGTGGTTTTAACCCCCTGGGGGGTCCCAAACAGGTCGGAATTCAGCCCAGAAGACGGAGCCCCGTCTTCCTGCTGCTGTCTCGTCGCAGCGTCAAGCCAGAAGCCCATTTGTTTATGTTCTTCTATTTTGCTATTCAGGGTTCAAATATAGATCAACTGCAAAAGTGTATAAGATAAACACAATACATCCCTGTTCTAACTACCTGTTTTGGAAGCTATAGTTCATAGAGGGAAAACAATGGGGGATTTATTTAACCAGCTGCTTGATTTGCATAACTAACTGTTTGAATGTTGTGCAGATTAGGGTGCCCAGCTTTGCAGATGTGGAATGTAGCAGCCCTACTACATACAAAGTGCACAACAGGAAGAGAACAATTATCCAGGAACAGGTAACAGTAAAGTAACAGACCATACCTGTCTTTTGGGTATGGTATATATGATCACTCAGAGAGCTAGGAGAGTTTGGGAGTCTGATTCCTCTTTGTACGTCCCAGGAGAAGAACCAGCCTGTGTGGCCTTGGGCAAGCTGCACAGTGCCAGAGTATCCTAGAAGAAAGGAATGGCAAACCACCTCCATACCTAGAAAATCCAGGAAAAAGATCACCATGTTCTCATTGCACATGTTTGTATGAAATAATACTTATGTTCTGTTAAGTTGGATGTTATGAATATAATGGGATTCCACTTGTGAATTGCACACCCAGTTGTGACACCAGGCTAAGTAAAAGCACATGAAAGTAACACTGTAAGAGGTACAAATTGATCCAGAAATGCACTGCATGAACATGTAGATATTTCCAGACCAGTACTCTGAGTAGTTGTTAGATACTCAAGTGGACATGTTGGTAAAAGCTTCTTTAACATGAATGAGAGTAAGAAAGCACGTCTTCAGAACACCTTGCAAAGTGTTCTGGCACAAATCCCACCTCTCCTCCAGGCCTCATTCTCAAAAGAAGGTCTGCCTTTGACAATCCTCGGTGTGATTCTGTTAATAAGAACGAATGTTTCTTGGCAGCGGGAAGAAGGGAGGGAGAGAGATCTGACTTGAAAGCAAAATGTCATTCAATAAGCGGTACAAGAAAAGGAAGCACAGTGTAGGATTGACACTGCTATGCCCGGCAGTCTGGTAAAAAACCTCAATGAGCTGGAGTCATAGGACTTGTGAAACCAGTGACCCATTTGCTGACCACCTCAGATGGGAGTGCAGACTCTTCCTTATCAGCTGCAGAAAGTTATCAGCTTTCCTTGAACCCAAGGCTCTGAGCATAGCTACTCATGTATCTTTGAATTACAAGACATTACTAAACATTCATTAGTTAGTTCAGTTTAGTCCAGCCACAGCAATCAACCAGGTGGGTTTAGGAAACCCATACATGATACATATCAAAGATTTTACTGCATCCTTGAATGATTTGATGCCCTTAATGGTTTAACTCTGCTGGCTGCTTAATACACTGGACGTTTGTGTAATATTCCCACAGGTTTTGCTGCCTGTGGGAATGCTACAATG
The DNA here is from genome assembly GCA_037013535.1 of Intellagama lesueurii. NCBI lineage: Eukaryota > Metazoa > Chordata > Lepidosauria > Squamata > Agamidae > Intellagama > Intellagama lesueurii. The sequence continues at coordinate 185,069,461 of JBAJHW010000002.1, forward strand.
CAGGAAGCACCATGGTGATGATGCTAATAGTAGGCATCCTTCAGTCTCGAGACTATGGTAACGTGCTCTGAATAGAGGTCTTGGAACAGTGTCTAGTGTGGCTGAGAAGGCCAATTCGAGAGTGACAATCCCTTCCACACTGAAGACAAATACAATCTGTCCCCTGTCCAGCTCCCTGATTTTGCTGGTTTCGGGACTGCCTTTTTGCCTTGGCCTGCTGAACAAGTGTCTCTTCAAATTGGGAGAGGCCATGATACACCGCCTGCCTCCAGGCTGAGCGCTCAGATGTCAAGGTTTCCCATCTGTTGAGGTCCATTCCTAAGGCCTTCAGATCCCACTTGCAGATATCCTTGTATCGCAGCTGTGGTCTCCTTCTGGGGCACTTTCCCTGCACTAATTCTCCATACAGGAGATCTTTTGGAATCCGACCGTCAGCCATTCTCACTACATGCCCAAGCCAACGTAGATGTCACAGTTTCAGTAATGTATACATGCTAAAAATTCCATCTTGTTCTAGGACTACTCTGTTTGGAACTTTGTCCTGCCAGGTGATACCAAAAATGCATCAGAGACAACGCATATGGAACGTGTTCAGCTTCCTCTCCTGCCGTGCACAAAGGGTCCAGGACTCACTGCAGTACAGGAGTGTACTCAGGACACAGGCTCTATAGACCTGGATCTTGGTATATGCCGTCAGCTTCTTATTAAGCCATACTCTCATGAACAACCTCCAATTCTTGTGTAGAGATGGTAATAGAGGGAGGTGAGTCCACGCCCTGGCCCATGACTTGTGTTTTCTTCAGGCTGATTGTTAATCCAAAATCTTGGCAGGCCTTACTAAGACGATTCATAAGTTGTTGGAGGTCTTCAGCAGAATGGGCAACAACAGCTGCATCATCGGTGAAGAGGAAGTCCCGCATGCATTTCAGCTGGACTTTGGTCTTCGCTCTCAGTCTAGAGAGATTAAAGAGCTTTCCATCTGATCTAGTTCAGAGATAGACACCTTCTGTTGCAGTTTCAAAAGCGTGCTTCAGCATGACAGCAAAAATATCCCAAACAGATTCGGCGCGAGGACACAGCCCTGTTTCACTCCGCTTCGGATGTCAAAGGGATCTGATGTTGAGCCATCAAAAACTACAGTGCCCTTAATTTCCTCATGAAAGGACCTGATGATGTTAAGGTGTCGAGGTGGACATCCAGTCTTGGGAAGGAGTTTAAAAAGGCCGTCCCTGCTAATCAAATCAAAGGCCTTTGTAAGATCTATGAAGGCCACAAAGAGTGGCTGTCGTTGTTCCCTACATTTCTCCTGCAACTGTCTGAGGGAAAATACCATGTCAATGGTGGATCTATTAGCTCGAAATCCACACTGTGATTCTGGATAGACTCTGTCTTCAGCACGACACGGATGGTAATACAGAGGCATAAAAAGGAATTCATTCATTTCAGGAGGTTTCATGGAGAGAATTTGCAGGGATTTATAGCCAGTTTTGTCTATCTTTTTTTAAAAAAATAGCTGAAGTCCAGTGGCTACTTAAAGCTCAACAAATGTGTTACAGGATAACTCTTCTGGACTAACCTTTCATGTATTAATTTTTGTCTAGAATTTCAGGAACAATGAGAATAATCAGAATCCTTGTGATCTAAGGTTTATTCCAGTTCAGTTCTCTAGACTTCTTGATAAATTTCAGCTCAGTATACTTGATCATAGATCCTGGGACAAAAGGAAATTAAATATGGTAAATAAGAACTACACTACTAATTCTGGCCATTCACAAAACCATAAAATTTGGCACTTGACTGGCTGTGATACATGTGTAGAGGTTTCACTTTTTTATTGTGCTTGTAAATAATTTTTAACTGAGTTTCAATTTGCACATGATTCAGAATCTTGTCCTGAGGCATCTAAAAGTTTTGAGAAGAAGATGGGATACAAGTCAAATAAAGAACACAAGTATCTTGGCTCTAGGTAAGGCCGATATCACATACAGGCTGAATTTTTGTTGTGCCATTACACAAAGGACATAACTTTTGGAGGAGAATTGCTTCATGTTAAGAAATCTACTCTGGTATTTTCTGTTACGTGCTGAGTTGTGTGACTTGGCATGCAACAAGTAATACCTATGATGAGTTCTTCATTTGAGGCAATTTGCTTCCAAAAGTTACACCTTTTGCATAATAGTGCAACAGGATTTCAACCCTATTGTGATAAGAATTCTTCATCTTGCTTCATCAGGCCTCCAGAGATACACCAGATCTTGTTGATGCATTTTAACTCAGCAGTCTCTTGCCCAAACTCTATTTTTAGTTTCTTTGCTTCATCATGGTCACCTTAAGAGTAGGCACAAAAGTGTCCCGCAACTACTGGATCACACGCCATGCATTTGATGGTCTGCAGGCCATCAAAGCCCAAACCATAATACAAGTGCTTAAAGGACTAATAACTGATTATGGAAATAGCCTTGACAAGGAAATGACTGTTGTGTAGATTCAGTGGCAAAGCTTCAAGCTAGACTGCTGGCAGAGAGAACCTGTTAGCGGGGGCCAAGGAGAAATTGTCCCTAACTCATCATACATTGTTTCCCTTTTGCTTTTTCCTTCTTCCACCCAGCAAACAAAGGGAGAGGGGAGCAGCCAATCACTTCTGCCTCTGGTAGATGTCTTCTAGCTTCAAGAAAACACTCCGACATGAGAAAGTAGATGAAAGTAGGCTAAAGAGAAAGTAGAGATCAATTCATGCTTGTGGAATGAAGAGCCAACAGCAGGGATGAGAGCTTGTAGTCTGCTGGCCTGGTCCATCCCATATTGGTCCCAGTCTAGCCTGGGAATGATTTGGGAAGGCTTCCCTTCATCCTCACCCTCAGTACCAATAGCCCTTCCAACTAGGAAGGTGAACAGAGAGGACTCCCTTGTCAGCTCCAGTCATTGGCAGTACTGGTTTGCATGATGATGCTTCTTTGGTCTCCTTTGTACTAGCCAGGTCTGTCTTCAGAAGTTAACAGAAACATGCATCTCCTTTTAAGGTTTACCCCGTCACTGTAAATAATAGCTGGACTAGGACCACTGGACAGTGGCATCTTCTCTGAATCTGCACCCATGTGAAATTATGTTTTAATCCCTAATGATTCCAAGAATGCCAAGTATGTGGATAAACCAAATCAAGCTCTGGAGTTGTGACAGTCCTCAGGACCAGTGGCAAGTTAATGTACTTCATGGGGAAAAAAGCCAAATGTTGCACTGTACATGTACAGATACACAACATGGATTAGTATCAAACTGTCTATGTACACAGTGTACATACAGTGGCACAACTAGATATACGTGCAAACCCCATTCCAATTTGTTTGAGTGTTAATAGCAGTAAAATGTTTGTAATCTTGCTGGAATTTAAGCAGGTAGGTGTCTGTGTGTTTTCATTCAGAAGCTGCACCCCGTTATTACACATGACAAACCAACTGCTGCAAGTGGTGTCTGCCATCTTTTGTGGTTTGGGAACCTGGAATACTGAATAAATCATTACGCTTGCTAATTACCAGAGAACATCAAACAAGACAAGCATTTTACTCCTCATCACTGAATTTTGTTATGCTAATTAGAGCTGTGTAAGATGTTGCTATTAAACCTGGAGAGAGTGGATTAAGAAAGAAGAAGGGGGGGGAAAGCCCACTGCCACATTTGCATGAATACCCACAAAGCTGCTTCAAAACCTACTGATTAGGACTTCAATGAAGTTCTGGTTATTGAGGGGCTGCTGCCTTCTCTCCCTCCTTCTCTCCCTCCCTCTCTCTGAAGAGGCTAGGTTGTGTTTTGTTTTGCTTTTTAAAACCTGCCGTGAGGTAAACTATAAATAAATGCAACGTGATGGAGCATGCTTCATCACAAAAAACATTTCCCAACCAGAAACCACCACAGAAGAGTGCAGAGGCACAAAGACAAAAAAGAACTCAGCAGGCATCCAGAGCGATTCCCACAATGTTAATGTAATGAAGTGTGTATTTTCATCAAAGCCTGGCACGTTACTCAAAAATGCCATTTCTTGTGTTCCTAGATTGCTGCGTTAAATAACTTATTATTCTTAATGTTAGCAGCAACATGTTTGCAACTCACAGGGTTAGTCACTGTTAACGCCTTTGTGTTAACATTATGCAGCCTTTCTCTCTCTTTCTCCTCCCTTCCTTTCTCTCTTGTTTCTGGCCAAGCCGCACCATGTGTGCTGTGCCTCTGCCATAACTTACTCTAGGGTTGCACTGAAAAGAATGTGTGGTTAGTTCCTTGTTCTTGTTGGTTTAGAATTTCTGGACAGGATGAATCACCTTGGCAAGAAATTTTAAAGCCCTGTGAGATTCCCCAAGAACAAAACAGACAGCTCCCCCACCCTAAGGTCTCTGTAACTGATGCAGAATATTTCTTCCACCCCCTTGTGGCACATGCGTGCACATATGTGCGTGCGCATGCACACAACATGCCTAGAAGAGCTTTTCTATTGATCATGTTGGCTTCTGTGACAGGCTGTTCCAAAAAAGATGACAAGGATAGGAATTCCCATTATTTCTGTTTTGGAGCTGTGTCTTCTTGTATCTGTACATGAGAGAGCGAGAGTGAGAGAGCAAGACAGAGGAGGAGACATGGGGTGGGGGAGAGGGGTGAAATGTGTTTTCACAGGACGTCCTTTTACACTCTTTGAAAGTCAAAGGTCCAACGCAAGAACTTGAGAAAAATGGAAACTTACCGAGTAAGCAGCCTTGAAAAAACAATCCTGAACAAACAAAAACATTATTTATTCAGGCAAAGGAAAAGTGGAAACATGGTTGTGTTGGGAACGCAGAAGCAGGACCAGAACTGCCTGGGCTTATTTCAAACATGGCTCAGACCACCCCATCAACAGCAGCAGCAGGCGATGTTAGCATGTCTGATGGCAGGTGTGTTCTCAGGTGGGTGATGCCTCTTCAGATTTTATGCCATTGATTTGGGAGGCTACAACCTCAGTGCCTGACAAATGCTGGTAAATGAAGTGGGGAAGAGAAGACTCAGACAGAGGCATTGCCGGGTTATACTTTGAACATAAGAGAATCTGCAGGGTCTTGTACACGAGAATCTGGGGAACAAAGTCAATGGACAGTGTTCAGTATCTTTTTGTGTGTGCTTGTAGTCCATGCTAACTACAGATGCTGCTGTGGTGCTCTGATGAAATGCCAGCTGAATGTGACTGCGCACATGACAGGTAATCTCAATTGGCATTCTTCCTGTGTAACTATTGAACAGAACATTGGGCAATGCATTTTAAGTAAGGAAGGGCTTTTCAATAGGACGTGTGACTATGATCATTGTATATAAAGGAGAATTGGTTACTCCTGTGATTAGAACATTGGGGCCAAGCAGGGTTGTGAGGGTGTTTTTGTTTTGTTTTTTTGCTTTAACATATTTACAATCCATGGTGCATTGGCAAATTGGGAGGTCCAAGTGCTCAACATGAGAGTCCCTATAGCTACCCTACCCATAAGGAGAATTTTTTAAAAAATGCATGCAGCTATATTGGTCTCTTATCAACCACTGATTAATGGTTTTTTTAAAATGAAGTTAAAGGTTCTTAATTGCCCATTCAAGGCCAAACTATCTTCAGACACTTTGCTTCACAAGAGAGGACAGTGTGTAACAATAGCAAAGATGGCAGCTAAGTTCAAAGAGAGCATGGAAGCTTTTGGGGGAAGGTGGTAAATGATGTCATACCCCCTACAGTTCAGAAAGTCCCAGGGACTTTGGGCTTGGCTTCATTAGATCATTGGCTGGAAAACTGGGAGCCACTGCAAATCTCTTTTTTATCCAGGTTTAAGTATTGGAGTTACATCAGCCCTTGCTTTGGCCTGTGTTTCCTGAAAGAGAAAAGCGGGGGGGGGGGGGAGAGAGAAGGGGCTGCGACAGCAAGCTATCACATAAATAAAACATACTAGGCTATATATAACTCCCAGGGTTATTCTATTGACTGGGCTACAAGTTATCTCTTCCTAACAGTGCATTTGTCACTTGTAGCTGCAGATGGAAATCTCTGCTCCTACCGGGGCTTGTTTACACCACCAAGGACCCCAGGGCTCTTCGAAAAGTTGATATCCCTGAATCAACAGTCTCCCAGGACAAGGATGTTGCTGCTGATTTCAACATAATGGCCCAGGGGATCCAAGAGCGGTCAATGGGATGATCTCGCAGAATCCGGCAGTGCTTTGCAGAACAAAACCTGCCACAATGAAAGCAACATTCTTTTTAGAGGTACACCGTTGCTACACATCACAGCTTCAACTGAGAACACCTCATGTGTCCGATGATGGGGACTTGCACAGTAATAGCTGTGTTTGTCTTTCATGGCAACTTCTTGTTTCTGAAGGAATATGGTTCTAACCCACCACAGATCAGATGGCTAAATAAATAAATAAATAAATAAATAAATAAATAAATAAAAAGTAAATAGAGGCTGCATGATTGGCAGAGAGGGCAAAGGAGAAAACAGTCAAGGGCAAAGGAGAAATTGCTTACACACACACAGAGAGAGAAGTAACCACTTTGGCCTCTCAAAGACATCTCCTTGTCAGCTTATGTTTCTTTTGCTTCAACAGAGTACGGAAACTACCTTTCTGTAACTGCAGGAGTGGCACAGCTTGAGACCCCTGTAACTATCATAGTTCTGCCTTTTGCAATTGTGGCATTTGTACTTTGCTGAGGTGCTTGGAATATTCTTTGCTGTAGGTGAGGAGAGTCCAGTCTTGTGCTCCAGCAGAGAATTCTGAGTACCTCGGCAACCTATAAATACCAGGATTCCATAAGGTAGAGTCATGCCATTTAAATTGGAGGCAGAAGGCTCTAAAGATGTCATGCTGTTACAGTTTTAGAAGTCCTAAGGAAAAAAAGAGGAAAGGACAGTCTGTCAGACCGCTCTACAAGAGGCATCTGCTGCTGAGGCTTGCACCATCATTTTGCTGATACAGACACATTAACCCAGACCTTTGGTATGACCTCACCTCATCCTCCCCCCTCCCCTCCTCTGGCCTCACCAGCTGAAGGTCACTAACGAATTCAGTGATTTTTGTTTTAATGTGACCTAACCTGAGAGTTGAACCCATGCCTCCTGGGGTGACAGACCAAAGCTGTAACTCTCTATCCTTTTACCACTGATAAGCTCTCTCTCTCTCTCTCTCTCTCTCTCTCTCTCTCTCTCTCTCTCTCTCTCGTTTCCTTCACAGCATCTGCTGCTCTTGGACACCCACCCCACACACCTCATTTCCATCTGCATATGTCCAAGACAATAAGCTGCTCTCCTCTCTGCCTCCAAAAGACAGTGTTCAGGTCTTGTTCTCTCTACCTTGATATCCATCAGCATAAGCAGAAGAGGCTGTAACACCCCTCCGCCCTCCTCTGGGGTGTATTCAATCACCCCCAGCCACCATCATCACAAGCAGATTAAACACACACACAAATCCATAGCAGCAAAGCTAAAACGAACTCTAAGAAGGATGAAGAAAATGAAGACACTATGAAATGCGGTACAGTAGATGTCAACTTCTACTTATTTTTTAATTTCATCTTTTACAAGCCTTTTGGAAGCTAACATGATTAAGTTCTTCACACAATTTATTAGCATCGTGTTGGAAATCCAGCACTATATTATGCTATCTGAGTAATCCAATTAGCAAAATGTATTTATTTAACCAGAATATTAGCTACACACAATCCCAAATGAAGTCAAGCCCATGATCCCCGAGTTCCTTTTGAGGCTCTGCATACAATTCCTGGCTACAGGGGGGTTTATATACATAAAAGGAATATTAACATCCCCATTTTGAACCAAGGAAAGAGGTGGGAAATTGTTCTTAAACACATGGTATCCTGCAGTAATGTAGCCTATTACTCCTAGACACATTTTTCCCCAGACTTTTCTTGTCCTCTTTTTCCCTCTATGTACATATTTTTATTGGGGGGGGGGGGGGCTTGACAGTTGGTATCTAATTCGCTCATAACTGAATGAGCCAATTAGAAAATTTTGCTATTCACATATGACTTGGTTTGCACAATCATGCACATTTTTATTCTGGCATTTTCCAAACACTGTTGCACTGCAAGTTAACATTACAAATTAATGGATGGGGCTTCATTGCTTCCACAGGACCAGTACTATTTCCTTTTTCATTGTTTCCATCACTTCTGCTTTTTCCTAAATTTACTTACTGGACACTGACCACACATGCTAACTTTTTTAAAAAAAATATCTCTGAATCATGAGGACTGGAAACTTTTTTTAAAATTAAAATTGAAAGATAACTGTGGCTATCTTTCATTCTGAGGCTATGCATTCTATTCTGAATGCAACCCTAGCCATAATATCAAACTATTTTTCCCCAAGTGAGACATACCTGTTTAGTTTTATCCCATTTTTGTTCTGCTGCGAAAGTATAGGTCAGCTAGTTCGTGGGTGGGCAAAATCTCTCAGATTTCAATTCAAGGCAGTATGAAAGGTTTGAGGATCTTTGCATGCACACTATTTTCCCATAGTCACCCACTGTTAAACGCAACACTCTTCGGAAAATCTCAGTACACAAGACATATTCAGCTCAGTTTTGTTGTTGTTGTTCCTTTTTAATGAGGCAGCTGGAGAAAAGGATTTCTCCTGCCTTCCCCCCTTCCCCCCCCCCCCCACAAATGTAATCATACAGGTTGTTAAGTCCTGTCTTTAGCATGATATGAACAGAGGAAAGGAGAGAAGGAACATCCTGGGAGGTACGAACATGAATGCCCTGATGAGTCATACAGCCTAGCCAAACTAAGACATCTTCTCCCCCCTGCCACCATATCCCCCTTTCCAGACTAATAGCTGACAATGTATGCCTTCCACATTAATGATACGTGTACAAGGCAAAACAGGCTGCTTGCCTGTTTCTTTGACATTTTGCTCCTCTATGTACCCACCAACATCCCCTAAGGCAACTGAGCTGGTAATAGGTTCTTCTAGCTGCCTCCCACATCAAATTTGACACATTGAGCTCCCCCCACCCTGCTCCATTCCCACTGCTCAGCTGATAGTTCTTGTCATCATCATTGATTTTGACTATTTTTGTTTAAAAAATGGGGAGGGGTCTCTCTGGGCCATTAGGATTCTTAGCATGTGAAGAAAAACTCTGGAGCCTGAGCGGTTGAGCAGGCCTTTCTTCATGGCCCTCCCTACCCCCTAGAAGTCCATCAACACAGCCCTCACCAAGGCAAGAAACATTCTCACCCAATTCATCTTGTGCTCTGGGCCCTTCAAGAAGCTGCTGTGTGACTAATTTTGCTTCAGAACCCTCAATGAAGAAGCTGAAATAAAAGTGAGGGATGGGAGACCGAAGAGATGGCCAGGTCCTGGTTGATAAACTCCTCAATCTACGGTGTGTTTTTGGGTCATGTCTCTCAAGCCTGTGGCTTAAATGGAAGCCTGAGGAACAGCTGGCAGCAGAAAGGACGGTGCTGTTGACCGTCAAGGGGCAGAAGGCCAAGGTCTAAGGGCAATTGTTAGTCCCAGTTGGCGCAGACCTACTGAATCAATGGGATTTACCTAAGTATTGAGTGAACACATCCCATTCATTAATGGAATCTAAGAATTAAATTTAGCTCTGCATTTTCAGTTTATACAACGCATCTTGTGCCAATTGTTATGTGGCACGTTATGGAGGCGTTATGTTGTTGCCATGACAGAGGCTAATATTATGCAAGCATATTCTATTCTGTGCCTCGGATGAGCTACAGGAGGAGGCAGGAAGGGAAAGGGGGAGAAAGAGAGAGAAAGAGAGCCAGTGAAACTTGGCAGCCCATGAAGTTTCTGGATCAAGCCCAGATCAGTGACAGCATGAAAGTATTATGTTGCTGTCTAGGAAGCACAACAGAATTTAGCACAACTGGTTCAAGTGACACTCCTCGGTTTGTAGTTCCTGAAGTTGTATGCTCATCCTTCCCACTGCATTTCCACACAGTCTTTTGAGATTACTCCAGAAGCTTCCATGAGCTGGGAAAACTAACACGTCTATCTGCATTTCTTGTTGCATTCCAGCAGCCAAACTTTTTCTGTCTATCTGTCATCCAAGCACATAATGTGTGTCACATTCCTGTGGCTAGCTAGTAGCTACCAGCCATTAAAGGATATAATGCAGTACATTCAACTCGGACCAAATCATGCCAAAACAAGGTAATCTCTTCATATGACTCGATACAAGAGCATGCAACATTCTGCTGGTGGTGCCTTCTAAGCCCACCAATGATCAGCAGAGTCTCTGAAGATTGATTAAAAACACTTTAAAAAATCCACACCCTCTTAAGGTGGGATGCCATTGGGCCTCTTAGGACTGGAACTTATCACTAATAGAGCTGGAACTTAGCACAAGTCCAATATTCTTTGGTAGCACCAAGGAAACTGCTTGACTAGGAGCTGACTTAAAGGTGTGACGTTTTTCTAAACAGCTACAAGCGGCATGTTCATTTTGAATTAATTTTGATTGCAATTTTTAAAAAAATCATTTTGACGTGTTTGTCAAGACTAAATTGTGTCTGTGGGGTTTGTCAGGTATTGGATGCCAGGATCTTGGGTTTTAGGCTGCTGGGTATCCTACAGTCCAAACAGTGTATCTGTAACATTGATCTAGTGCTATGCCATGTTGAAATACAGAATAAAAACCCAAATATTAAAAATAAGAAAAAAATAACAAAAATATGATTTATAACAATTCTCTACAAAAGCACAAAAATCACCAGAAAGAAAATGGGGCCCGGAGAAATCAGAAATTGGAGCACTGAGGTGCCAATTTATAAAAAAATGCAACGATTTTAAAGCCCATGTAGCCCCCTTAACCGACACACAGCACCGCTGACAACCTGATTAAAAAGTTGTCCCAAGAGAACTCACATGTTGACATAAAAACGGCAATCCAGCTCCTGATTCATTTGAACAGTGTAGCCGCATCCTAAGACAGTTTTCTGTTTTACCAGGCGGTGAGGAGACTGGCTGCTGTGAGCCTGCCTAGGAGGGTGATGTGAAGCGGAGCTCCAGGAACTCACAGGGTATCATCACTTTCTTAACTAGTGCTGCCCTCTGAAGGATGCCACCCTTGCCCTAATGGGTGATTATTGGGAGCAAGGCTGGAATCATTCAGATGCCGGAACACTGAGTCTGGCAGACTCCAGGAACCCAGCTACAATCCAGCTAAATCATGTCAATGGCAGTGAGAGCCTGCTGGCAACAGCAGCAGTAATCGTTCCTGTCAGGGTATTATCCGGCAGATTACAGAGTTAGCTGGGAAGATGGGCATTGGCACCAGGCTCTGATGGCCTCACCTGTCTGTTCATGAATTCTGGGAAGAATTCTGTATATCATAATTTCACTGTGACCTTCCTCCATGATGGTTTTCTCCCATCTTTAGTGATGGTTCTCTCCATGCTTTATTCCAGTAACCATGCTGTAAGGCTGGTTGGGTGACATATGCAAATAACTGGACAAATATCCGCCAGTGAGCTTCATGGCTGAGTCTTTCTGATTCCAGCCCCACATTCTAACCATGCGAAGAGCAATGCTTATAAGAAGCTGGCATCCAGGAGGCTGCACGGTGGTCTAACATTTCACCTTCATGGTAGCTGTCCATCTTCCCAGGAGAGCCTTCAGTGCCCCTGGTTGCTTGTTACTACCATGTGGCCTCCTGGCGACCCATAGATGCCAATGGGAACAGTCCAAACAAGGCAGGAGGGGGGGAGGGGAGAGAAATGATCATGATAAGCAGCCTGCAAGGACAAAAACAACAACAGGCTCTTTCCCGCCCCTCTTGTTTGATTACATTCAGACATGTGGGAGGGTTGTTCATAAACACTCAGTCATTTCCTGCGTTTGCCCCGAGTGATGGCGGTGAAGGCAGTCTTTATTTAGTAGTGCTTTTAATGAAATTGCCCATGAAAGCTAGCTAGCTAGCTGGGCTGGAAAGAGTTAAATCATCTCCATCTGAAGCCTTAATGACTCTGATTAATTTATTTCTCCCTTTATAGAAGGCTCTGAATTAGCAATATGCTTGCACACCTCTCTCCTCCCGCTCTTCGTCTTCCCCTCCCTCTCTCCCTCCCTCCCTCTCTGTTGATATTTGCAAGTCGATGCTAGGCTGAAATTAATTTTTCCACTCTGGTCTGCTTTACCCAGCAGCCACACAAAACTAGAGAGAGCCCATCTCCCTTTCTGGAAAGCAATGGGGGGGGGGGAACCTCTCCCGACCACGGTTGCAGACAGAAAGCCATGTTGCTATTGTCTTTTCTGCTGCTGCTCATAGTTGTGGCTCAGGGGCTCTTTTTTATTTTTAATTCCTCCCTTTTATTATTATTACTAGGCAGAGTTTCTCTCTCCCCCCACCACCCCATTCCTTCTTTCCTTTTTTGCTAGGACCATGCAAGCGAGTGCAGGAGCCAGAGCTGATTTATGGTTATTAAAACCAGACAGTCTCTGGCAGCAGGCAAGAAAAGAACAATGCAACCCGCGCTTCCCTGCTGATGTTTATGGGGAGTGAGCTTCCTTTGGTACCAGTCATTGGTCCCTCTGGTCCCTTCCCTCCCCCCCCCCGCCATAATGCTAGAAGCCAAGGGAGGAGGGGTTGTGTATGTGTCTGAGTGTGTCTGTCTGTACGCTCATACCTAGCGGGAGTTCTGCATTATCATTTTCCTCACTGCTGCATCGCTGGTACAATCTGCATATGCGACACAGTGTGGCGCAAAGCAAAAGGGACCCACGGAAAGCACAACAGGCCTGTCTTTCGTCTTCTCCATCCCTTCCCACTCCCTGCTGCCCCCTCCTCTGGATAAGGGACGATGTGAACCTGGAAGAAGCCAGGGGTCTCTCTCAGTTCAGCCATTCATCCTTGCTGCTCCGTCTTGCCTTTGTACTGCCATGTTTCTCCCGCATGAACAATGAATCTCTCTGTCCTTTTCAATCCTCCCCCATGTTGTTTACTTATCACCTTGGGGCAGCATCATGGGATAAAAGTGTTTCTGCCAGCACTAGTCCCTCATCCATCAGCAGGCGACTGTGGCCCTTGAGAGAAGGGTGGTCAAAGGCACTATATCGCTGCAGCGGTATTCAATGAGAGTTTCTATACAATGATAAATGACAACAAAACAAAACCTAAACTAGCTATAGGCTTGCTTTTGGAATTGCTCATTCTATACTATATTATCAATTAAAAAGTCTGCTATTTCAATTCCAATTCTTTTCCAGTATGCAGACCATAGCAAATATTTACTGCAAACAATTCGTATCCATTAAGTAAATGGACTGGACAATTAAAAAAAAAAAGATTGGACCCAGATAACCAAAGGGCTGAATGTAATGTGGAAAAAAGCAGGGAGCAGTGCTCTGTGTAGTTAAGCAAACTGCCAAGTTATTGACAGCAGCAGCTTCTCTGTTTGCAACCTGCAGTTTGAGTAGTTAAAACGGTTGCAGCCTGGGAAAATGGAGGCTGACTGAACATGACATTAAAGCACAGAATACATATTCAGCACTTCAAAAAAGAAGAAGAAGAAGAAGAAGAAGAAGGTGTGTGTGGAAAAACAGCATTTGCAAGAGATGGAAATTTAGAAGGAAGAAGCCACTGATGAGGGAAAGAATGATTTATCCTTTCCCCACCTCTTACTTTTTCTCCAAATTGCTCCTCCTAGTGGCTTTTCACTTGCAGGGTTCTAAATATGCACATATCTGGGTCCCAGATCAAATCAAGACTGAATGGTTTCTAGAGGCAAAAATGTTGAAACTGAGGCTGTCCTACTTTAGGCACTTCATGAGAAGGCAGGAATCTCTGGAAAAGACAATGCTGGGAGGCTTAAGTTTGCAAGACCAGAGCAGGGCGGCTGAGGACAGGACATTTTGGAGAACGTTCATTCACAGGGTCACCATGAACCAGAGGTGACGTGATGGCACATCACAACAACAGTCTAGATCTCTGCAGGGAAGGAGGTGTCTTGGGACAGAATTTTTCTGGAGCAGAGGAGCAGCAGGTGGAAAAGGATTTTCCACCCTCAACTGCTTCTCCACTCTGAGGGTGCTTCGACACTGAGGTATTTAGTATGGTATTCTTGCAACTGAGAAAGAGGTTGGACTTGATGGCCTTATAGGCTCATAGTTTCTAATGCTCATTTCCTACTAGATATAATAAAACATCACCTGCTCCTTGACATTCTGCATTTTCCCTGTGACTCTTCTATCTGTGAGTTTTTCAATAATGTGGGGAGATTTTCTCACCCCAGGTGGTAGGGTGAGACAGGTGGCAAACTGTGCCCCTCCAATTCACACACACACACCTGCCATTCATGCCAACACAGCACTGCCCCATGGTGGCTTGCCAGCACTGCTTTCCTGCCTGAAGATCACCTCAGGGCAGGAAGTCTAGTGGGTGGGCTCAGTTGCCTGTCTGTGCTGTCCGTCTGAGGAGACACCCTCCGAGGAAGGCTGCTAGACAACAGGCTCCCAGGAGAGCTGTCAAAGCCACAAGAAGTGGAGGCAAAGGGACGGCACTGCTCTGCTGCCCACCTGAGGTACTGGGACCATTTGCTACGACTGTTGGCAGCAAGTCCATGTTTTTCAGAAGAAGAGGAGAGTAGATGCAGATGTCTTTAGTTTTACCCTCCTGTCTTTTAACAAGAAGCTATTCTAGGTAGACAGTCATATCTAGTCAGCCTAGAACAGCTCAGCCTACACTCCTACCCCTCCTAATGGGCAGGGGAGGTTTCAAAGGGTAGTAGTGGCCACACTCCCTACTCTAGGTTCAAATACAACTTGTGGAAGCCACTGAAACAAGCAATTATTCTTCAATTTCTTTAGATGCCACATGTTAAGGATGTCTACTGCAGTGATCTTGCAAGGGAGGAGAAAGGAAATGAAACCAGAATGAGAAGGCTCCACCTACTGTTGACTCTGGCTTCCCTCCCATTGCCCTACCAGTCTCAGTGGGCACCTGTTGCCACTGGTAGTGGTTGCTCTTCCATGAGCCCTACGTCCAAAGAGCCATAAAATATGTTTCTGAACATAGACAATCCTGGGGAAATAACGGGGTGTTCACACCTGCTGCTGAAAGAATATAGGCAGACCTCTCTGTGTGAAGCACTCCATAATTGGGGTGCTACAGCTGAACGGGGCCCTTTCTGTAGTAGCCCCCTCTTGTCCCATTAGGAGTGAGCACTTGGAGAAGGACTTTTGACTTCTGAAGGTGATCATTGGATCTAGGGATTCTTGTAGACAATCTAAGCCAAGTAATAATAGTGGATGAGTAGCAGATAATAGTGGATGACACAACCCTCTTGGTTCTCCCGGATCTCCCTGGAGCATGAGATACCACTGATCACAGTGTTCTTCTCAGCTGTCTTGCTGGAATGGGATAGAAAGACATTGCCTTGCAGAGGCTCTAATAATCCCTCAAGGGCCAGTCTTGGGTGGTGATGCTGGGAGGTTATACTTTCCTCTAGGAACATTGCATAGAGTGCCACAAGGCTTCATCCTGCCTCCTATACTTTTTTAAAATCTACATGAAACTGCTGGGTGAGGTTACCTGTAGATTGGAGCTAAAGTATCATCAGAATCCTCTGCTCCCTCCTGCTGATCTTATGATCCTAAGGTGGCAGAGGGAATCTTTGTCCAGGAGCACCACCGTTTTCTCTAGGAGAGCTGATGGAAGCCTGCTGAGAAGGATACTATGGACAACTCTATACAGTGCTACTGAGCAGCCCAGGAGATCCATGGGGGTTGCATGTCCCACTGTCACCACAACAGGGGAAGGACAGTCCCTGCCAGTTCTCATTTGAACAAGGTGTTTTCCGGCATATTATAGTCCTAAACTAACTGCACAGAGGTATTAATGCATTGTTTAGTTTAGAATACATCTGTTTTAACATGGGAGTTGGGACGCTCATACCAGTGAGGGCTGAGGCCCACGGTGAATTGAGGGGCAGAAGTCATAGCACAGATGAACAGAAGAAAGAATTAGAAGCAGAGCCAAGGTTTAAATTACAGATACACTCATGAACACATGCACAGGCAGGCAATCAGCTGCTCACACAGCTGCTTTATACATAGCAGGAAGGGAATGTAGGTAGGGCTCTGAACCTCCATCTCTGGTTGACAGATAGGCAGGAATTGGCTGGCTGGGAGTGAGCCAGCAGTCCATTTGCCCTAATGAACTTCATTTCCCTGCCTTGTGTGGGTCCAAGTATGTCCTTGTTGAAAGTTTCTAGTCTCTCTGAGGGTCTCATGATGTTCTGTAAGCTTCATAAGGATGATGCTAGCTATCAGTCTACCAAGTAAGTGCACAGCACAACATCTAAATAAACCTCTTAGCTTTCTCTGTTCGTCTCAGCAATCTTCTTCCCTGAGATGACATATACAGCTGATGGAGATTTAGGAAATCCAAGAACCTTAGGTCTCAAAGATGTCCAGACGGTCTAAACAGAATTTAGCCCAACAGGTTAGTAACTGCTGCAAGATTACTTTAAAGAGTACTTACAGGGTTACTTACATGAGCATGGCAGGCCTTTAAAAACATGTTTGCTGTGTCCTGTTTGGCTATTTAATTCTTTATATTACAACTTTAGCAGCTAAAATAATAAAAGTAAGTCAAAACTGAACATGAAAGAGCCCCTGAACAATGGGGACTCATATCTCCTATACGCTCCCAGTAAGTGATCATTGCAAATGGGTAGAGCTGAAAGACAAAAGCTTCAAGGTGGAAACAATGAATACAATCTATGTTTTGAGGGTGCTTGTTAATGTTTAATATTACTGTGCATAGGTTGATAGAACAGAGTAGACTGTAGCTTCTACTCATGCCTGAAGCCTGTAGAATGTGGAAAAGAAGAGACAAGGGCAAGTTCAGGGTCAAGAGTGGAGTTCCAGTGACATCCACAGCTCTTTTCTTTACTCTGTGATCAACACAAACAGAACTGTGTAAAACTGGCAAATACTTATTTGTTCATTGCTTAATTTACATAATTTATACACGACACAGAATTCAGATTTCCCTGGGCTAAAATTTGACTATTTTTGAAAAACAGGTTAGGAGCAGAAAAGATGCAAAACCTTGGAGATGTGCCCACTCCCCCAAATTCTGAACATGTTTGCATTGTATTATAGATGTTGTGCTCTTTGGGGTGGTTATTATTTTAATGGTGTGTGTCTGATTTGTATTCATTGGTCATCTACTCAGTAGTCCAGCTGCACCCATAGTGCATCCACAATGCAGGTGTTACTATAGTTGTCTGATTTGTAAACACAGTAGTTCCCCCATATTTGTGTGGGATCCGTTCCACGATCCACCATGAATGCCTGAAACTGTGGATAGTATATACCCTATATACAACCTTCAAAGAGGTGGGACAAAGGCCACACAGGAGCACAACAAAGGCCACAAGGCCCACTCCCTTGTATTTGGTATAGAGCTGAGGTAAATGGTGGATAACTGAAACTGCGGATACCAATCTTGTGGCTGGGGGGATCCTACTGTAACTACTGATATCATAGTGGCCAGACAAAATATTATTCTGTCCTTCTTGTGCTCTGCCTGCTCCAAGGTACATGTGAAGTACAAGTCTGGCTAGAAAGGCAGGATGATGGGGATCAAGACCAGCCCCATCGATGCCGAGGTTTGTGGAGCCCTTTTCATTGGTTATTGGATCTAGTTCAGTCGCAAGGGGAAGAGCGACCCCTGTTTCAAGAAGTGGCTACAGAAAGGAAGGAAGAAACAGAAGCTTACCAAAGAGAGAGCAGAACTTTCCAAGCTGCCTGATCTAAAAGATGCTAGAGCTGTTAGAGAAGTTCCTTCCTTGAAGGAATACAGCTGGCCCAGGAACTACTAGCATAAGGAGAGTCAGAAAAGAGTGCTGGCCATGTGACAAAGGCCACTGCTATTTGTGGACAGCCACAGCAGTGCCTACAAGTTCTACAGCAGACTCTTCCTCCACCACCAGTTTTCCAGATGCCTCTCTAATTGAATTCCCAAGAAAACCCAGAGAACTGTAAGGGCAGAGTCATTGGCTGAAGATGATGCAGAATGAGAAATCTCAATTGGAAAAGCAAGTGAATCTTTAGCTCAAAAGGTGAACATTGTGGAGAGTGGGAGGAACAGGATAAAGGAGTACAGTAGTCATAATGCACTGTTAATGTTAACTTTGAACAGGTTAGCTTGACTGGACTTTATTCATTATCTAGTGCAAAGCAAGTGGGTCCTAGATCAAATCAAGCCTGAACTATCTCTGCAGGTAAAAATGTGCAGGATTCTCTGGAAAAGGCAATCATCGTGGGAGAGGTGGAAGGCAGAAAAGAGGAAGATTGAATATGAGATGGACTGATTCCCTAAAGGGGAATCTTGAGTTTACAAGAGTGAGCAGGGCAGTTGAGGACAGGACATTTTGGAGATTGCTCATTCATAGGGTTGCTACCGTGTTTCTCTGAAAATAAGACATAATGCTCCAAAAAACACATTAGGGCTTATTTTCAGGGGATGTTTTATTTTTTTCATGTACAACCATCTACATTTATTCAGATACAGTCATGCCATCTTCTTCTGGTTGCTGCACAAGGGTGGAGGGCGGGGTTTCACTTAACTGGGGCTTATTTTTGGGGCAGGGCTTATATTACGAGCATCCTGAAAAATCATACTAGGGCTTATTTTCAGGTTAGGTCTTATTTTCGGGGAAACAGGGTATAAGTCAGAGGTGACTTGATGTCACATAACAACATGTGCAAAGCATACTTTGAATAACACATTTTATAAATATATCATATCAAGTTATAAAAAGTATCATTACTGTTATTTATTATCTATACAGTTGTAACACTACACATAAAAGATGTAAAGCTGTAACATTAAATATCCCATAGTTTTGAAAAAAACAAAAACAAAGCTAAGGCATTAAAAACCTTTCCTAAAATGTGAGTTCCTCCAATACATCAACACTGCAGATCTGTTGACTGCAGTGTTAGGGAAAGAAGGCTGTGGAAAACAGGTGTGCATATCTGTAATCTTTTGAGAAGACTGTGGCTCCCTACCTTGATCTTGAAAGGAACATTTGTACTTTGCAGGGTAGATAAAAATCAATGATTTTTTTAAAAAATCAAATTGATTTAAATTATGATTTATTTTATTTATTTATTTATTTATTTCTTACATTTTTATCCCGCCCATCTAGTCGTTTTGACTACGATTTGAATCATGATTTAAATTTTAAAAACTGATTTTTTAATTTAAATTGTCAAAATATCAGATTTTTAAAATTTATATTGTGATTTAAATCAATTTGATTTAAAAAAATAATTGATTTGAATCAATTTGATTAAAATCAAATCCACTTGGTACTTTGTATATGGATATGGATTTAAATATATATATGGCGTTATATATATATAACACATCGCGCTCACAGGTTTATGTGCTTGTTTCACTTCTATTCAAACTTTCTCCCACTGCAGGGATTCAAGAGACTTTATAAAATGATTTAAAATACCCCAGATACCACGAAAAATGCAATAATTATAATATTAAAATGCAATTAAAGATAGAATATTACAATCATGCTAATTTGAAACACTTTAAAGCATTTTAAAAATGCATTAGAAAACAGTAAAATTGTCATGCTCTCCATCACAACCATCCATTTCTAGTTGTCAAAAGTGTGCCTGAGCACAATTCCTCCGCCCGATGGCTGAGGAAATGTACCACGTACATATTTCTCTCACTCAAATAATCTCAAGATGAATCTGGCTCAGAAGATTATCTCAGAGCTTGGAAAGTTACATTTTAAACGTAATTGGATTCAGTTACACAACAAATCCTACAGGGTTAGTTGCTCTTATACTTTCATTTCTTTAAAAAGTAAACTTTCCTGTTTAACTCTTTACTATTTTAGTCATTTAAAACCACGAACACTTGGTTGCTATAAGTGGGCAGCTTGTGATATGAAGCACCTTCTCCTCCTATTGACGTCAACACTCACAACAAAGCATGGGGCAGCAGCACAAGTCATGGGAGATAAACTATGTGACATTTATCCTCTGGCACTGAGGGAAGTCAGAGCCCCCAAACCAAAAAGGTAACCCCTATTCTGTGTTAAAAGAGAGACATTACCCCGTTAGCTTACAATACAATTAGCCACAAATGAGCACAAGATTGCTTGTAACACACATCCAGTCTGACAACTGTTTTTCTGAAAGTTCTCCCAATCGTTGCCTGAGTTCCTGTGATATGAGTGAAGTAATTGAGAGGTAACAGAAGCAGAGATGTAACAGATACAGTGCGGCCATGGCAACAATGAGATCAAGACAAAAGGGGATCCAATGGTCATGGAGAGATGGAGAAAAGGGCCAGGGGACCAAGAGGATGAACAAACCGGGTGTTGAAAAATTGTAGGTTTTCCACTTTGCTGGAACCTAGTGAAATGTCAAAACCTCCTCCAAACAAAGCATCGGGGACCCCATGGCCCACGCACACCCTACTGCATATAGTCAGTCTCTCTTACTCCTTCCAGAAAGGCTAGCTGGTATCTATGGGAAGCCTAGGGCTCCAGCTTTACTGTTGGAGAAAGCAGTGGGAGCAGTCTTAGCAACCTCATATCTTCTATGGACCAGAGCGACATCAGCAGCATCTTACATGACGGATGGCCTTGCAATGTACACTCTACCAGATTTGCTTGTGATCCAATCAGGACAAGGCTTTTAATGCAGCCCTCTGGGTTTTTACTTGTTACATCAGCCAGATGATGAGGCACAACCATGTGTAACCGCATGGGATAGGGAGAAGGAAGAGCCTGGGAAGTGAGAGCTGCCATTGATTCCTTCCCCTTTCAAGCTGCTATGAAAGAACCAGGTTCTGCAACTAGAACCTCATCTGATGCCTTCTCTGGTGCCCTCTTCGAACCCAAGTGAATTAATGACTCAGTGCATATTGAAATATGGAGGAGGGTCCTTCCAATTCATGTTCTCTATCACATAGGTTCAAAATGATAATTTTTGGCTGAAAATTCCCACTAGGCCAGCAGAAGCAGCAACTCTTCATCTTCATTCCAAGACAATAAACCTTGCATGCTGATTCATGCTGGGAAATTATATAACAGGACAGGACAAAAAAGTTCTCAAGCCCCCATGTCACCTTAAAACCTGCCACTTGGATGTCGTGTTTAATGAAATCCCTACCTGCTGTTGACTCCTTCAAAGGCTGCTTTCTGGCAAGGACTTATCTGATGGTTTACTTGTTGCTAAAAGATAGAAGAAAAATAAAATAAAATACATTGATGAACTAAAATGGAAATATGCCATTTCCCCAAAAGTAAATGAAGGAATTTTGCCACATTTAGATGACAAGTGCTGTGAGATCAACATTAGGAAAATAATGATTAAGCACAATATGGTGGTATCTGTTCTATGGAATCCTGCACTGTGATAGACATAATAGACCAAGATATCACCTGAGACACAATTCAAGCAACATAATAAGTTTCCAGAAAGGTAAAGTAAAAGGTTCTTTACCTTTAAGAAATAACCCACTAGATCTTTCCCACCAACTCAGTTCTGCTGATAATACCTATGTCCAGGTGGGTTTGCTCAAAAATAGAGAAACATGTATTCATGATACAATTATAATTAAATGGCAGGAAAGCTAGGGATTTTAATTAAAGTTTAAGTACACCAGCTGAAATCCTGTAGCAGCAAATTATGCTGGGTTAAGGCTGGTGATGCTATCAGCAAGCAGCAATTTAGAGGGGGATTTAAGCATTTCTCATTTCTCCTCCAAAGGTCCTGAAGTTCCCATGTATTCATGTTCATTGTTGGGAAGCCACTGGCAGCTGTGGGGCAGGATGGGAAGTCTTTAATTACTGAAAAGTCACAACCAAAGTTATCCAAGCGGCGGCAATATTCAGTAATTAAATACTTCCCCCTCCAGTCCTTCAGCCCCCAACAGCTTCTTGATGATGAAAGTGTTTACACAGAAGCCTCAGGACTTTTCAGGTTGAAATCACAAATGTTTAATTTCTGGGGGAAAAAAATCACTATTGCTGATGACATCATCAGAATTATGTGGCATACCTTATAGCAACAGGATTTCAGTCACTTTTTCCTTGTGTTGAATAACTGTAACAATGATGTTCAAAATAGCAAATGTTTCTAAATTACTTCCACACCTGGTTTTGGAAGTCCCATTTCATGGAACTTCCTTCTTATGACATGTGATTAAAACGACAACATGTCGCCATCAATTAATTCTCATTAATTTATCTAGCCTTTCTGAGAATGCTTTGTAGAATATCGGAAGGCTCATGGCTGTCGTGAGAAATATGTTTAAATGATAAAACTGAACAAACAGTGTGGGACATGTGTTTCCAGGATGGTAGAATGAGGTATGTAAATGTTGAAGTGCAATAATTGAACAATAAGGTTTTTAGAAGATGGCATGTAGTATCAATAAAGAGTTTTTAAAAAAAACTTTGCAAAACAATCTGTGTTAGAGAGAATGTAAAGCAGCAGGTTCTTCAAACATGTAATACTATGTAATTCCTACAATATAGGAATGTGATAGGAATGCAATTAAATAGATTTTTTTGGTCAGATATATTCAAAATTGTATCAGAAACAACTATATATATAAAATAAAAACACCAGTATTCATCACACATGGTGCTGCACAATAGGATTTCAACCATTGTGTAATAACTACACATTGAAAAGGCCCAATGAATCATCCAATACTACTCCGTACAATACCAAGTTTTAGTAGACTAACTTATACTGGTCCATATGAACAAACCTACAAAGAAATCAGTGCTCATGAAAAATGAATACCAGCTGAGTTTTTAAAGGACTGGCAATTGTCCTTGAAATACAAGTATAGTTCAGGTATAGGATTTATAGTTTGGTTAAGGCTATGGTTCCAGTCCACCTACATGGGAACAAGGTCCAATGAACACAGTGGATCTTGCTTTTGGGTAAACATGCCCAGAAAACAATTGTTTTCCCCCATATCCTTTACACTTCCACCCCATTATAAATGTTTTTCCCCCCTCATATGTGTGTTACTTTCTTCAACCTACTGTTGCACTAGGGGTATTGCTTGTCATTTTAATAAAATTTAAGTCTGAAAAAGAATTACAATAGGATGATCAAAGGCAAGGAAGGGCAACGGTTTCATATTTTTTCAAAGAGCACTGAGAAAAGAATTTAATACAGGCTACTTTTGTCATCCTTGCATGACAAGGTGCACCTTTCCAATTGCCTTCTTCTGCATAGCTCTTTAGGTGCAAAAGAGCCAATCACATTAGGTTCTGAATGTATTGGGTTCCATAACCCCATGCACCAACCAACCCTTGCTAAACCCACTAGTTCTACAAATACACGCACATGTGATACTCCCTCAAATGTAGGGAGTAGAGGTAACATCAACTCAGCATGAATCTTGCTTGCTAACCTGAAATACTAGGCTCTGAGAAATGCCAATAAATACCAGATCCCAACCCTGTCTTCTCTTTGACCTGGTAGATCTTTCCAAATGCTGCCTCTAACATGATACATGTCCTGGCAACACCAAGGAGAATAATTTGCAGCATGGGGGATCCAAATATAAACAATCCTAGCATGGAGCCAAAATGGCAGCTGCTAAGGAACATGGGGCGGGGGGAATGTTATTGGTCTGGTTGTGATTGTTCAGTTTTTCTGCCGATGCATCACTTAATAATGCAAAATGTAAATTCATCCTGTATAAAATCTACTTAATGTAAGTAATGCTGCACCTTCTGATGTGCACCTCAGTTAAAAATTAGGTTGTAGTGCCTCATATCTTAAATCCGGAGTGGTTTTAAATGTGGCAATTTAGGCATGGGCACAATATTTGCCCCCTTGACGGATTGCTGCCTTTTCGTGGCGAAGGGGCTTGAGTAATTCAGAGAAGCTATGGGCTATGCCGTGCAGGGACACCCAAGATGGACAGGTCATAGTGGAGAGTTCTGACTAAACGCGATCCACCTGGAGCAGGAACTGGCAAGCCACTCCAGTATCTTTGCCAAGAAAACTCCATGGACAGAAACAAAAGGCTAAAAGATATGATGCTGGAAGATGAGCCCCTCAGGTCGGAAGGCGTCCAACATGCTACTGAGGAAGAGCAGAGGACAAGGACAAGTAGCTCCAGAGCTAATGAAGTGGTTGGGCCAAAGCCGAAAGGACGCTCAGCTGTGGACGTGCGTGGAAGTAAAAGGAAAGTCCAATGCTGCAAAGAAAAATACTGCATAGAAACCTGGAATGTAAGATCTATGAACCTTGATAAGCTGGATGTGGTCAAACAGGAGATGGCAAGAATAAACATTGACATCCTGGGCGTCAGTGAACTAAAATGGATGGGAATGGGCGAATTCATTTCAGACAATTACCATATCTACTATTGTGGGCAAGAATCCCGTAGAAGAAATGGAGTAGCCCTCATAGTCAACAAAAGAGTGGGAAAAGCTGTACTGGGATACAATCTCAAAAATGATAGAATGATTTCAATACAAATCCAAGGCAGACCTTTCAACATCACAGTAATCCAAGTTTATGCACCAACCACCAATGCTGAAGAGGCTGAAATTGACCAATTCTACTCTGGTTTCTCTTCAGATCATATAAATCTTTCGCCTTTTACTAAAGATTCTATGAAGACTTACAACACCTTCTAGAACTGACACCAAAGAAAGATGTTCTTGTCATTATAGGGGACTAGAATGCTAAAGTAGGGAGTCAAGAGATAAAAGGAACAACAGGTAAGTTTGGCCTTGGAGTTCAAAATGAAGCAGGGCAAAGGCTAATAGAGTTTTGTCAAGAGAACAAGCTGGTCATCACAAACACTCTTTTCCAACAACACAAGAGGCGACTCTACACATGGACATCACCAGATGGCCAATACCGAAATCACATTGATTATGTTCTCTGCAGCCAAAGATGGAGAAGCTCTATACAGTCAGCAAAAACAAGACCTGGAGCTGATTGTGGCTCTGATCATCAGCTTCTTATAGCAAAACTCAAGGTTAAACTGAAGAAAGTAGGAAAAACCACTGGGCTAGTCAGGTATAATCTAATCCAAATCCCTTATGAATACACAGTGGAAGTGAAGAACAGATTTAAGGAACTAGATTTGGTGGACAGAGTGCCTGAAGAACTATGGTTGGAGGCTCGTAACATTGTTCAGGAAGCAGCAACAAAAACCATCCCAAAGAAAAGGAAATGCAAGAAAGCAAAGTGGCTGTCCAACGAGGCCTTACAAATAGCAGAGAAGAGAAGGGAAACAAAATGCAAGGGAGATAGGGAAAGTTACAGAAAATGGAATGCAGACTTCCAAAGAATAGCAAGGAGAGCCTTCTTAAATGAACAGATGAAAAGATATAGAGGAAAATAATACAAAAGGGAAAAACCAGAGATCTGTTCAAGAAAATTGGAGCTATTAAAGGAACCTTTTGTGCAAAGATGGACATGATAAAGGACAAAAATGGTAGGGACCTAACAGAAGCAGAAGACATCAAGAAGAGGTGGCAAGAATACACAGAGGAATTATACCAGAAAGATCTGGATGTCCCGGACAACCCAGATAGTGTGGTTGCTGACCTTGAGCCAGACATCCTGGAGAGCGAAGTCAAGTGGGCCTTAGAAAGCATGGCTAACAACAAGGCCAGTGGAGGTGATGGCATTCCAGTCGAACTATTTAAAATCTTAAAAGATGACGCTGTTAAGGTGCTATACTCAATATGCCAGCAAGTTTGGAAAACTCAGCAGTGGCCAGAGGATTGGAAAAGATCAGTCTACATCCCAATCCCAAAGAAGGGCAGTCCCAAAGAATGCTCCAACTACCGTACAATTGCACTCATTTCACACGCTAGCAAGGTTATGCTCAAAATCCTACAAGGTAGGCTTCAGCAGTATGTGGACCAAGAACTCCCGGAAGTACAAGCTGGATTTCGAAGGGGCAGAGGAACTAGAGACCAAATTGCTAAAGTGCGCTGGATTATGGAGAAAACCAGAGAGTTCCAGAAAAACATCTACTCCTGCTTCATTGACTACACAAAAGCCTTTGACTGTGTGGACCACAGCAAACTATGGCAAGTTCTTAAAGAAATGGGAGTGCCTGACCACCTTATCTATCTCCTGAGAAATCTGTATGTGGGACAGGAAGCAACAGTTAGAACTGGATATGGAACAACTGATTGGTTCAAAATTGGAAAAGGAGTACGACAAGGCTGTATATTGTCTCCCTGCTTATTTAACTTATATGCAGAATACATCATGCGAAAGGCAGGACTGGATGAATCCCAAGCCGGAATTAAGATTGCCGGAAGAAATATCAACAACCTCAGATATGCAGATGATACCACTCTGATGGCAGAAAGTGAGGAGGAATTAAGGAACCTCTTAATGAGGGTGAAAGAGGAGAGCGCCAAAAATGGTCTGAAGCTCAACATCAAAAAAACGAAGATCATGGCCACTGGTCCCATCACCTCCTGGCAAATAGAAGGGGAAGATATGGAGGCGGTGACAGATTTTACTTTCTTGGGCTCCATGATCACTGCAGATGGTGACAGCAGCCACGAAATTAAAAGACACCTGCTTCTTGGGAGGAAAGCGATGACAAACCTAGATAGCATCTTAAAAAGCAGAGACATCACCTTGCCGACAAAGGTCCGCATAGTCAAAGCTATGGTTTTTCCAGTAGTGTTGTATGGAAGTGAGAGCTGGACCATAAAGAAGGCTGACCGCCAAAGAAATGATGCTTTTGAATTGTGGTGCTGGAGGAGACTCTTGAGAGTCCCCTGGACTGCAAAGAGAACAAACCTATCCATTTTGAAGGAAATCAACCCTGAGTGCTCACTGGAAGGACAGATCCTGAAGCTGAGGCTCCAATACTTTGGCCATCTCATGAGTAGAGAAGACTCCCCGGAAAAGACTCTGATGTTGGGAAAGTGTGAAAGCAAGAGGAGAAGGGGACGACAGAGGACAAGATGGCTGGACAGTGTCATCGAAGCTACCAACATGAATTTGACCCAACTCCGGGAGGCAGTGGAAGACAGGAGGGCCTGGCGTGCTCTGGTCCATGGGGTCACGAAGAGTCAGACACAACTTAACGACTAAACAACAACAATATTTGCCCAAATGCCCAAACACTAACCAAATCAGGGCTATTTGTTCATTTCTAAGGTGATCACGGGATACAGCAATGAACTCAGGGGTTCTCACACTGTGGAGCAGCATCCCCCAAGGACCCTTTATGCTAAATCCAGCATTCATGGGATTGCACATGTTACAATCTTTTAAGTGATGTAGAGAAAGAGGGATCGTACCGTATAAGTAGGATCCCGAGCTGCTGCCAAAGGAGGAAGAGAGTGACAATTCTGTTCTCCAACAAAGCCCAAGGTATCTCCTGCACGCTCTATCACTGAGGCACTGGGGAAAGTCTCTAAGTGATGTCACCAATCTGCTCTCCCTGTTTTTTAAAAGCTGCAGTGTGAGGTGAAGGGCTTTTGTTGCTACAGCATGTTGCCTGGGCTCTGTCTTTTTCCTTCTTTTACAGACTCCTGTTGGTCACCCTACTAGGACTGAGTGCATGTCTCTCTGTGTGTAGATGAATACTGGCATTCCAGTATGGATTTTGAATCATTCCCTTTAGGATGCTAGGGTCTGCCTTTCCCCTGCCATCTCAGCTTCTCTTTTCTTGCTAATGGAGTCATGCCAGTGCCAAAGTTGATCATAGTGGTTCCTGTGTCTTTTTCTTGCGTTCACTAGGTGGGCAAATAATTATGCTAGCAATCACTGAGCCTGACATTTCATCTGGCATGAGAGAGAGGCAAGGAGCCCTCTTTTCCCCACCCCCACAGTGGTTTCCACAAGATGGACAAAATGCCTCTGCACAGAAGTAATCTCTTTGTCCTTAGTGAGCAAGGCACACACACACACACACACACACAGAGAGAGAGAGAGAGAGAGAGAGAGAGAGAGAGCATAGAAAGACTGGCTGATCAGTCAAAAGGATCCAAACCATCTACTCGTATCCTATGCTTCTAATATTTAAACTCCCATGCAACAAAGTAGCTACTATTGTTTACACAGTTAATTTTATTTAAAATATTTTTATTTAAAATATTTTCTCCTTACAAAGGACCCAAGGGAGCTTACATCATTAAAAGACAATATTTAAAGCTAAAAAAGACTACGTATACAAATACTAACAATCAAATAAAACAGTCAAAGACAATAGCAACACCAAAAATGCATTCAAAGCAGTAAGGTACAACCATCCATTTAAAAACCCCACTAAAGCAGCCAGTCATTAATCTGTGCAATTTATCCAATTTGCCTTATTGACTCAATTTGTGCAAAAAATGTTGTGGCCCTGAAAGCCACTTGAGGGTCCTTTACTATTATTATTTTTAAATGGAGGTGGTGGTTTAAAAAAAAAGTCCTATTCCACTCCTAGAGCCTTCTGGAAATGGTGAATTTACCCCTGAAAACCAAACTGGCAATGACAATTTCTCATCATTTTTAAAAATGCCTGGGGGGGGGGAAGCCATTTTCAGGCATGGTGCAGCCCACAGCAAGGTCCAGGGGCAAAGGATTTGGCCCTCTAAGCCCACCAAGTTTGCCCATCCTGAGCCTGTCCTGCCTTCCTGAGGGGGCAATCAGTCAAGGAGGTGTGGCAGGGAAGCCTGCGCTCTGCCAGAGACTGGTCAAATAGCCAAGGAGGAGGAGGAGAGGGGCACTCGCTGGTTGGTGAGTGGGGGATCCAGGGGAAGGGAGCACATGGCATGATGCTCTGAATCCAGGTTCATGCCCATCTCGACTCAGGAGTCAACCTATTATGCAGAACAGAATCAACCATGGTGTTTATGAAAATAAAAATAGGTTGATATTCCTAGGGAGGGGGGCAAGGTGTCAAGAACCATCTCTCCTATTTGCCACTCAGGTAAGCAGGGAACTTCCGCAAGGAAATAGTCTTTCTGCATCACAGCAGATGGCTCCCTAGCACTAGGTAAATCCAGCTCTTGCAGGCTTTAACACAAAGAGGCTTAAAATTAATTAGCAACTCCATTAAAAAAAATACAAAGCCGTTGCTGTAATAAAAAGGAGTGTGAGAAAGGAGACTGATTAGGAGTATTTCCAGTGCTTTTAGGCCAAAGGGATGAATTATTGCTTACAAAAGAGGTGATTTTTTTTTTACTGCACAGAGGGGTTAAAGGTATTTACAAGCTGGCGCTTTGATGCTGCTTTGTTTTAAGGCATTTGTGTAGCTATTTGTGAGATGACAGTTTCAGCATCATCAGTTTGAATTCAGCATTCTCCAGAATGAAAATTAGAAGGAGATTGGTTTTCTCACCAGAATAATCAACAAGAAGCCAGGTGGTTTATGGTTGCCTGGTGACCATCAAAAGAGCAGCTTTCCTCATTCAAGATCTATTTCCAGCAGGCATGTCATGCTGCCATGTGAAAGCTAAATGGAGCAGGAAAGGTGACTGGGTGGGCCTCAGCCCTGCAAGAGGAGACACTCGGGAAAGCTGCAACTATCTATCTTGAAGGACAAAGGGTGACTCCTCGAGGATAATGAAATTATGATTTCCCTTTAAATCAAGCATTTGCTGAAGAGGTGCTCATCTTATGGTCCCAGTAGCTTTTTAGGCAGATGGCAGTCTCATGCAATCCATTTCACTTGCACATTCACCTCAAGGTCTGAAAATGGTTGCCGACCCATCCTGACCATATTGTTTCAGGAGAAAATCTCCCTGGGTTTATTAACACATTTGTAAAAAGCTTTCTAGAAAGTATGCTTAGTAGGACAGGAAGTAGAAGACAATGCAATGCAGATATTTCTCACAATCATCTTTGGATGATGTCCATAGGATGTGCATGCAAAGGATTATGTGAAAGATGCATCCAATTGCCATGATGAAAAAGCTCAAAAATATCTCCCCTTTAATCACAGAAACCACATATGCCTGTGTAATTGTGTACAAACACCTGGCTGACATAATGCATCCTCCACATGGCTCAAGGAGCATTCCCAAAGAAAGGACAAGCAGGCACAGACTGCATGGTGATTGCGTGGATGCCACAAGCAGTTTTGTGTACCAGACATCCATTGTCTTCTTATCCTAAATCACGTATGAAGGACCTGTGGCCCTGTAGACCTTTCCGGACTTTAATTCTCAGAAGACCAATCTCGCATGGCCAATAATAATCTTGGACCCTATGGATCACCAAGACCAGCTCTTGTCAAGGGGTACAGTGGGAAATCAAATTCCCAACCTCTGGCTCCGCAGCCAGATGGCAAGGGAGTATGCGAGTTGTAGTCTAAAACATGCAGAACAACAAAGATTACGCAGGTCTATCCTACATCTTCTCTTTGGGTACAAGTGTGAACCATAACCATGCAGGACAGACAACTAGAATAGGGAACAAGACTCCTCTGCCTTTAATAGCTGGGGTAAAAACAGATGTACAACGGAAATGGAGGCAAAAAATGTTTGGTTCACAATTTATATATGAACCATAGCACAGTATGTACTTCTTGAACTAATGTATGAATACAATTATCCTAATGTACGAATGCAGCTTTTACATTTCCCCAACTATTGTGATGCAGTTACTAATGCAAAAAGAAGTTCATTAGGGAAAACTGTGTACCAAATGAGCACTAAGAGAGTAGGAAAACCAAATGTGTACCTTACTGAAACAGGTAAATGCTGGTCAGGAGCCAAAGACAATTAGCAGACATTAACATTGAGAGGAAAATGGCAAATTGTTGGAAAAAATGCATGTTAGGGGAAACTGTGTACAGAAATGTACTAATCTTTTTGTCTCCATGTTTTTGGCAAGGTTTTTTTTTTTTAAAGAACACAGACTGGTGCATAAATTAGATGCATAAATAGCTGGCCCTTTCAAAAAAGCACATCTTTTAGAAAGTGAAACAGAGTAGCACATCTCTTCCTAGGTGGCAGCTCACTCAGGTAAAAAATAGCCTCACTCTGGTCAGAAATAGTCCAATTATCTTAACATTTTAATTTGGTTTTAATTTTACTTATGTTTCATATACATCTATAATTTTAAATTGTGAAATGCTCTGATATGATTAAAGAAAGAAAGCCCACAGAGCAGGGTTAAGAAACCGGCCCTCCTTGTTATTCTTTCTCCCAGACATTAACGAAAGTCACAAGAGCCAAAGTACAGTACAGTAGAGTGGATGATTTTAAACAATTCAATAACAATATTTGGAGAAAATCTTTATTATGGTCTTGGACTAAAATTCAAAGACAGATGTATGTCAAAATACCATGTTGGGTAACGCCAGTGGAGGCATTTTCTCTTCCAAACCTGAGAGAAAACAAGAAAATCTTAAGGTACAGAGAAGCACTAAAACCAGATGGGACATTAAAAAACAAAGATGAGCTAATGATACAGGGATTTTATATAGATTGGTGGTCACACTCTCAGTTGATTTCAAGATATGGTAAAGATAAGCAGCAAAGTTTTTATGTAAACAATACCCCCTTTGACAGAGTTCTCCTGGATACCAAAGACAAGCATATTAAAGCATTATATAATTTTTTAATTAGATTTTGATACCCAGGAGGAAGTGGTTAAAGAATGTACGATAAGGTGGGCACAGAATATTGGGCACAATATAAGTTTGGATGAGTGGGAACAAATATTGAAAAACAATATAAAACTCACTAAGTCAGTAGCTTTCAAATTTCAAATCTCTGTTGGAGATGTAAACAAAAAGAAGGTTCTTTTTATCATATGTGGTGGTCATGTGGGAAAGCCCAAAAATATTGGAAAAGGGTTGAAATGCTTTTGCATGAGGTTTTAGAGATTCTGATAACTGTAACTCCTGAATTTTTTCTTTTAAATATAATCCTGGATTCAATAGACCTAATGGAAAAATATTTAGTTATCCATATCTTGACAGCTGCAAGAATTCTTTTTGCTAAACACTGGAAAGACCCGGAGAATCCATCTCAAGATGAGTTAATAGCAAAAATCTTGGATACAGCGGAGATGGATAAACTATTAGAATAGCTAGACTCAACAAGAAAGACGAATCATGAAGATTGTTCGCATAAATTTTATGATTGGCTTAGAAATAGAATGTGAATTAATATTTGATAATTGAAAGCCTAAGATCAATTTAGAATTAGAATATGTATTATAAATTAGTTACACCCGAAACTTATGTATAGATACATAGACTCGTCATCCCAACTCCTCGCCAGATTGGTCAACAGTGCAGGGAAGTGGGGAAGCCCTGGCCGAGCTACTTCTGCAACTGGCATGGTGTGAATGATGATGGGCTATGTCTCAAACAGTAAGTGGACAGCCTGGCTCTGGGGAGAAGGGTCCAATCAGCCCGGCTACCTGTGATAGCGATATTCGTATTTGTCTCCCCTGGGAGACAATCGCAAATATCCCATTGTGACGTTCGCCCTCATGGCCCCTGTTTGTCTCACTAAACACAGAGCTCACAAAGGCAAACCAAACACCTCTTGACACGCTGCCACCAGTTGATCTCCTTATCAACTTACTTTACTCAGAAAAGATGAAGGTCCATTCAGTACTGACTTTTTAATAAAACAGGTTTATTGATTACAGATGGTTTCTAGACTAATTCATAAGCATATTCCTTCAGTTTCACCAAGCATCAATATTAATCTTCTATATTAAATATCACAGGTTACTAATCACTCCTCAGACTAATCACTCCTCAGATCTCCCAAACTATCTCTCTCCCTCTCTCTGATTCCTCTCACAGACTCTCTCTGACTCTCACTGACTGACTCCTCCTCTCAGGCTCCGCCTTTTAACATCTCTCTCGGCCACGCCTCTTAACCACATTAACATATACTATGAATAATTCATAACTTACAATGCATAACAAAAAGAGGTGTTCTAGTGGTCACCTCATCTGTTTGCTGTACAAACTATCCCCATTTT
Organism: Intellagama lesueurii; assembly: GCA_037013535.1. Lineage (NCBI taxonomy): Eukaryota > Metazoa > Chordata > Lepidosauria > Squamata > Agamidae > Intellagama > Intellagama lesueurii. Next base: position 185,102,459 of record JBAJHW010000002.1, read on the forward strand.
ATTTTATTTTCTGTGGAGGTGTTGAGAAAGCATTAGCCACCACACCGTACACACCGAAAAGCAGCTCAACTTGCTTTTGTACATTGTACAAACAAAACAAAGGACTATAAAAACAGCTTCACAGCACTCCCATCTATAGGGAATGCTTAACTGGAATGGTGCACAGAGCCAATCTCCAGTAGATCAGGGTTCCATCCACAACTGCAGAGTTCTTCCTTGCTCAGGCAGTTTCAGCCTCCCTGCAAAAAGACTACACAGCAGTAGGGATGTGCATTTTGGCTACAAAATACCATAATTCCCCTTTCGGGAGGTTCCACCTGCCAAACTCAAGATTTTAGAGACACCTAAATTCTGCTCACCTGGAAAGAAAACAGGCTTCTGCTGGCAGGCTTCATGCCTTGGACAGGCCTAACTTCCTGTTTGAAAAATAAAGTTTCTCAGCAGCCATCAGGGCAAGACTGAGGGGAGTTGCAGTTTGCTAACATTTAAAGGGCACCATATTTCTTATTCTCCATCTAGTCTTATCTCCTAAAGAACACTCTTTTTGCCCTTGCCTTCCTATCTGATTACAAACAAACAAATCACTTTCCCTCCATCCTGGTCAATTTCTTTTCTGTTTGGCTCCATATGCATGCAATCAGCCCCGCTGAGCGTCATATCTGTATTCAGAATTTCAGCATCTTAAATGATCCCCATTAGCTTAGGAGCCTTTAGGGCTTGCAGGACTAATGCCATTGCAATTAACTGCTGCTGCTGGCAAGGAGCCCTAAGGTGGTCCCTACTCTCTGGTGGCACTTTCCCTCTTGGCTTTGGGCTTACCTTCCAGCAGAGACCTTCCATTTAAATTGTATGTTAGTTATCGTTGTTGTTCTAGAATCCCCTTTTTTTATGACCAGAAGTATATCATTCTTTTAAATCAATAAAAGAAATGATCTTCCACCTGCCAATGCCCCTGAGCAATGCCAGGGTCTACTGGGTGACTTGATGTTTGTATCACCGATCAAAAGACCTTCCCATGTGATCAAGAGCAGCAGCAGCAGCAGCAGCAACAAAACAGCCCAGCTTGACTTGAAAACAGGTAGCTGGTCATGATCCCAAGATAATTTGCAGGCACTGATGGAGAAGAAAATGATAAACTGCTTATGGGTATTTCCCAAAGAAAGAAGGGAAGTTCATCAAACACAATTTTGATATGAATTTTGTCGTTGGCTCCAGGGAACTAGATAAGATTTGGAGTTATTAGATATTAGCCCGGAGCATAGTGATAACATTAGATATTATTTATCATTAAAGCTAGCCAGGAGAAAAAGAGCCATTTTCTTGTGGGGAAGAACAATATGTATCTGAAACAAGAAATCAAGTCGAGGGGGGAATGAGGAGGGAAGAATCATACACAGCCATAAATACTAAGTTTTCAATGCAGCTTCTTATTTCCTTCTATTAGCTTAGAAGGAAGTTGAAATACGTAACATTTAAGACCAACAGATTGTATGGAAGAAGAACTTGTATTCAATGAAAGGTTCAAGACTGTGAAAGCATTTGAAACACTTAATGTAAGGGGCGGAAACCTTAAACTAAGTATAATTCAGTACACAGTTTAAAAGATGAGACATATGTGCTTTTCAATCTTATTGGGCCTTATCCAAGTATAACAGCACAGTAATTTCGAAGGTGGTGGTGTAGCTATGTCAGCCTGTTGCAGTATGAAAAGCCAAGGCCAGAAATCTATTGGTTGGTTACATTGGCGTAAGTGCAATGCAGAAAATGGCAGCAGCAAATTACCACTAGTTAATGAGTTCTTTTTTGTATGCCACATGGTGCACCATGTCATGACTTGTTAACTAGCAATAACTGTTAAATGGTTAACTAACAGCACTTCATCCATGCAATTTACACTACTGCACTTAAAACTGGTGTAACCAACCAATAGGATTATGTCCAAAGTTTCTTATGTCACCGTACAAAAAGCCAGAATCCTTTTGCTTTTTGCAAGATCTGTGTTACCTGTGCAATCTGTGGCTAATTACAGCTAGTTAGTGGGGTGCCATGGGGTGCCTTGATCATATACCTGGCCCTTTGCACAACTGAGATGTGTCCTGGCACCTCATCAATTAGCTGTTATTAACGGTGGCAAGCTGTGTAAATCATGCACAAACACTGATAAGATTCTAGTCTATAGATTTCATTTTGTATGACCATTCCTGGATTATCTGTAGAAGTGGGCTGCAGGTTTTAAGGTGCTGCAGGGCTCCTAATTGCTTTTCTGTGGTCATTTGGACACCACAGATGAGGCTGGCATGCATGAGGAAGCCATCAATGGGGGGCAGGGAGAGAAACTCCCCATAGTAGTTGGGAATGATGGGAACTGGAGGTTGGCGAGGCTGAGCTATGCTAGGGAAGACAGAAGAAGAACTACTAGGAGCATCATGTGTGTCAATGGCGGTACTTTGAAGGATGTTGGCAACTCTGCTTGTAGCAGCAGCAGATCCATCACGCAAATATTATGTCACCTTTTATGCTGACCGACTGCTGACGGAAATGAACTGTATAGGAAACTCAACCCTTGCCTGTCTATACTTAACCATGCTTTTAATGTCTCTGTATTTTCTTTGAACTTAGTTTTTTAAAAATATTTTGACCTATGACATGAAATCTAGGAGAATACAAGCAAAAGAAAACAACCAGGAATGTAGGGATTGATCACTACAAAGCCTGAGATTTAGCAAAGTGATTTATCCCCTCCCATTTTGCAAGCTGTTCCCGGCACAATGGTAAACCACTGCTTCGTAATTGAGAAGGACACATCCTCTGTCTTATATTGAGTCTGCCTGTGAGCGATGATGATGGCAAGTTAATTAATTATCTCCGGCATCGGGTTTACTTGAACATTTTCTTTTTCTCCAGCAGCTTTTTGAAAGGAGCCCAATAGAGGGCTTGATTAGAGGGATAATGAAGGAAATTTCCAATAGATTATATCATTTCTCATCTATTTGCAGCCATTGTTAACATGGATTGCTCTCTCTCAGTGGCAGGAATTGCCATCAGTGAAATTTCATAAGCATGTAAATCTACCTTAAATGGGATATTTAGGGATAAATTCAAATAATTGCATGTTTATCATTTTCCTGTCAATGCGATGGGGGGGGGCAGGGGGGGAGAAGATCCATGGCCTTCATCTCGGTAAGAGGTTTTATGATATGTGCCCAGTTTCCAAAAGTATTGTGTATTTTAAGTGAAAGACCCAGATATTGAGGGGGAATAGGTATATATTCCATATAAAGAATATTCATTGTACAAATGCAGCAAGGACAGAAAGAAATAAAGAAATTAATTGACCAGTATGCCTTTGCTGGAGCGTGGACCTATAAAATCAATTGTTAAATGGAAAGCCAACATTTATGTAAATCCTATAGCATCTAGTTGGGCCTATCAATAGGAAAAGAAACAAACTGACCATATACTTGGGTTGTGTCATTCAGGTGTCTTTTTAAAGAGTTTCTAAGAATTTTCCGGGCAGAATTCTTTGAGATCCAGCTCACAAATGCACACCTATAGACATAAATATTTCTCTCACTTGTATCAGGGCCTAGCTCTGAGGCTACATGGCCTAGCTCCAGCTTTGCTTCCTCTTGTAAATGAGGGTCGGGGGGAGCTATCCTGGTATTTTCTGGCTGTTATAGTTCTTCAGGAGGTGCCCTCTATAGAGCAGTGAGACTACAACACCCAGGAAGTACCATAATACCTTCCTTTTCTGATGAACAGTAAGCAAGGTCAAAGCCTTGGAGTTAGGCCCTGGTCCAGGTGAGTGAAATGTAGGTTTTTATAAATGTGAGTCTGTGGACTGAAACTGCCAACATTCTACGTAGGGAATTCTTGGAGAATTCTGGGAACTGGAGTCAAAAAAAAAAAAAAAAAAAAAAGGGGGGGGGAGAGATATATCCCTACCAAATATTCTAGCCTTCTCAAACTTCCTCTCTGTAAAGAAAGCTCTCTATTTGGTAAAGCCATTCCATTTGTAGCTTCTCTGAAGGTCTTGTGTACAGGCCATCTTCTATCCTCAAATCATAAAATGACTGTCTGTGCTTTTATCATCCCCATTGCCCTCAAAGGTGCTCAGATAGGTTTAGGAGAGAGATGTGCAATCCTAAACATATCTATTCAGATTTTCATCCTACAGATTTGGGAGAGAGTTACTCTCAGCTAAATATACTCAGGAATATAATCCAAAATATAATCCCAGACATGTGACTGGATCAGTCCCAGGGAAATCTATTTAGAACAACATGAAAATTAAGACAACATTTGGGCTTCCCAAAGTGGTAATGAAAAGATGCTTGAGTTTTAAAAGATCAAGGGAAACAGTGTATTTGGCTAAGATGAAGCAAGCACAGTGTATCAGTCCGTAAAGGAGGAATGCTTCCAAAGGAGAGTTCCCAGTACTGAGTAGAAAGTTACTTTGTAAAAGTAATGTCTTTCCATACTCATTGCAGCACTTAGAAGATAATTTCTAGTTATTACTCATTATTAACCTAACTCATTGCATTCCCTGTTACCTTCTGTTACTTCTTTTAAAAGAAAGAAAGAAAAAAAAGAACTAGGAAGGATAGTGACATAAAACTTGAAATATTTCTGTCAAAATGCCAAAAAAAAAACCAACAACAACAGATGCCACTCATTCTGCCAATTTGAATAAATTAGTTCTCAGTTGTTACATCAGTTTTGAAATGTACCCTTCTTATGCCCAGTTTATGAAAAAAAAGAGGGGAGTAATTCATTATCGGTAGCTCTATTCCGTTAATCCCAAACCCTGGTGCCTAGTGCTGCTTCTCCAAAGGCAGCGTGTGTGGGTTCTGCCTTCCTCTCCTAAACAGTATTTCCCCCCCCAAGGACAAGACAGACAGCAGAAGAAATGAAGGTCATCTCAGGAGGATTACAAAAGGAAGACATACTATTCCTGTAAAATTCCATGTTTCAGGGAAGAGAAAACTCATCAGGAAGTGTGTTGTGTTTATTTTTTACATCTTTAAAAATGAAGATGTGTGCCTTAAGCTGGGTAAATTTGTATGTGCAAATTTCCAAGGCTAAATGATCTAACTGTTGTTGTTGTTGTTAAAACAAAGGTTTTCTGATTCAAGAATATACAAGGAGAAACATATAAAGCAAGAGTTCACAGACACTTCATTTAAGTCCCATTCCTTGGGATCGGGAGCAAGATCCTTCTGTGTTTAGTATGGAAACAGACCTGAAACACTCCTAAAGATAAGATCCAGGTGATTAGATGGCAGTGCCTGAACAGATTCTGTAAGCTGAAGAGTTCAGCCAGCAAGGAATTGCCAGCTCAGGATGAACATTTCATGAGAATGTTGATCACTGAGTGTTTTTGTTTGTGGGTTGGAGCCTCTTCAGTGCTATGAAAATATCTACTACTTTAATGCCCAAAGTAGAGTTTATATGAAAAATGCATCATCAAAATCACATCTTCCCCTTGCTGTGGGGAGGAGAAGGAGGATTTAAAGACGTACTGTTGTCGGTATATCCAGCAAAGCAAAACTCCACAAGTAAGTAATTGGGGGACAGGCTCTTAGGCATACACAGAAAAAAGTGATCAGCTGCAAATTGATATTAGTAGAGTTCATCCTGGATGCAGTTTGACAAGCCCACCTCTTAAGAGTGGCTCCAAGACAGGCCAAGCTGAGAACACGCCCATTACTGGCCTCAACAGGCTTAGTGAAAGTACATGTTTCCTTTGTACTTTGGAGGTATTGGACAGATGGGTCCCTTTGGAATCTCTAAGCTTGTTGTCTCTACAGTATATCAGGGAACCGGATCTATGGGCAGAAGAATTAGAAAGGGACAGTGATACGAAGCCAGAAGAGAGGGGAAGTGGAAAGTGTTAGATGGGGTTAAATGTCCCCTGTCTAAAGTGAAGCAATTTCTTCTGCTCTCCTGCCATTTTCTCTCAGAGGCTTATCATCTCCAGCTGGGACGATATAAAGCTCCATTTAATCGAGATCCATTTAACACTGAATCATGCTAACAAGATTACTTAGCCAGGGCTAATTCTGTATTTGCTGAAGTGCCGTATCCAGGGGGAGTAATCTGTATGCAGTGGTGGTGGCAGGTCTGCAGATGGCTTGGTCTAAGGAGGAGAAAGGCTGTGAAACCTCAGCCTGCTCCCCACGAACTCTGTTTCAGTGTCGTTTAGACCTCGTTGCAGAGAGAACTGCATTACCCAGTTAATGATAAAAACAACTGCATGCGGTCAAGTCAATTCCTACTTATGGTGACCCTGTAGAAAATTCATAGGTTTACTGCCCCCCTCTTTCTGGGGGAATCCTGGGACAGTGCAGCTTGCCCAAGGCCACACAGGGTGGCTCTTCTTCCAGGAGGCATAATGGGGAATCAAACTCCCAACCTTCGGCTTTGCAACCAGAGACCTAAACCACGGAGCTCTCCAGCCAGCTATTGTTACCCAGCCCTATTACCCCACTTCCAATCGTGCTTTACTTATTTATATGTATAATTACTTGTTTATTTATAACATATAGCTGTCGCATCTCTGAAGTTTCTCTGGGCAGCTTGCAAACAAATGCTATCTTAAAATGCAGTTTAAAACAATACAAGCTGCCGAATCTAAAAAACAACACATTAAGTACTCAAATTTAAACTGGGGAATTAGAGCTTGTTCCAAAACAAACAAACAGACAAAAAAAATTACTTCCAGACTCTGTTCTGAGAAGCTGAAAGCCAAAAGGAAGGCACTAGCCCCTTCTTTCACTTACTTTGGCGGTGCATCCACTATCGCACACCACCTCTGATGTCTATTAGCCCAATTAGCCCAATCCTCCATGACTCTAAAGCCATTTCACCTAGAATCAATTACATCTTCTTTGTGGCCCTGAATTGTATAAATTAATGATGTGTTCGTATTCAGAATACTAACGCCTCCCCTTCTTAATATTCTGAATTTGTATGCATTGACATAGGCCTGGGTGCTACATAAACAGTCTTTGGGGCTGTGCATGGCCTGTGGCTACATCTTGCCCACACCTACATTAGGTTTCCCCTTTTCAACTACCTTATCTGGAAGACAGGTTAATTGTTGTCATATCATAGAAACATAGAATAACAGAGTTGGAAGGGGCCTGTAAGGCCATGGAGTCCAATCCCTGCTCGAGGCAGGAATCCAAATCAAAGCAGATCTGACAGATGATTGTCCAATTTTTTCTTGAATGCCTCCAGTGCTGGAGTGCTCACCACCTCCTGAGGTAATTGGTTCCATTGTTGTACTGCTCTAACAGTTAGGAGGTGTTTTCTGATATTCAACTGAAATCTGGCTTCCTGTAGCTTGAGTTCTGCACTCTGGGATGATTGAAAAAGGATCCTCTCCTTCCTCTGTATGACTACCTTTCAAGTATTTGAAAAGTGCTATCATATCCCCCTTCAGTCTTCTTTTCTAAAGGCTAAACAAGTCCAGTTCTTTCAGTCTTTCCTCACAGGGTTTGGTTTCCAGTCCCCAGATCATCTTTGTTGCCCTCCTCTGAATTTGCTCCAGTGTGTTGGCATCCTTCTTAAAGTGTAGTGTCCAGAACTGGACACATTACTCAAGATGAGGCCTAACCAGTGCCAAATAGAGGGGAACTAGTACCTCATGGGATTTGGAGACTATTCTAAAATTGCATTTACCTTATATGGATAGCACAGTGGTTTAAGTATCTGATTACAAAGCCAGAGGTAGGGTGTTAGATTCCCCACTGTGTCTCCTGTGAGAAAAGGCAGCCTGTGTAACCAATGGGCAAGCTGCACAGTCCCAGGATGCCCCCAGAAGAAGGGAATAATAAACCACTTCTAAGGATTCTCTACCTAGAAAACCCTGAAGACAGTCGTCATGAGTTGGAATTGACTTGACAGTACCCTGTTTCCCTGAAAATAAGACCTAACCTGAAAATAAGCCCTGGTATGATTTTTCAGGATGCTCGTAATATAAGCCCTACCCCCAAAATAAGCCCTAGTTAAGTGAAAGCCCCGCCCTCCACCACTGTGCAGCAACCAGAAGATGACATGACTGTATTTGAATATACGTAGATTGTTGTACATGAAAAAAATAAAACATCCCTAAAAATAAGCCCTACTGCTTTTTTTGGAGCAAAAATTAATATAAGACCCTGTCTTATTTTCGGGGAAACACGGTACATGCGCGCGCACACGCACACAAACACACACATCCTGGGTGATCGCCCACTGTTAAGCTGTTATTCTCTCTTAAATAGGCAGAGACTAGACAAAGTATTTAAAATGTTCCTTGGCTGCTGGGGGAGGCGGTAACTTTCCTGGTTTGGAAGGAGACAGCCTAAATCTATAGGGAGGTGTGATAAAACGAGTTGGAGCAAATACACAGTTGGGGCAGTGAGGCAGAAGTCACAGGAGGAAGAAGCACCTTGAGACCTTACAGGCAGATTTCGACATCCAACTGAAAGATAAACAGCCCTGAAAAGGACAAGGAAAAAGTTAATAATAACAACCTTAGATTGACCTTATGGATCGCTGAGTCCAGCCCCTGTCAAGGAGACAGTGGGGAATCAAACTCTCAGCTTCTGCCTTAAACCACTGAGCTATCTTGCAGTTGCCCACTTATAGTTAGCCCCAGAGAGCAGACACAGGGCCAAAATGGACCTCAGGGCAAAAGCATGCCTCCTATTCTTACAATATCCTTCATTACTTGCACTTTGATATACACAAGAAGCCACTGTTTACATTCTGGTGACAGGCAGGCTTCTGCTTTTAATGAGTGTTACCTCATTCTAGACATGGGATATGGCTCATTTTGTGATATATCTCAATAGGCACATAAATCACGTAGTTGTTGGCTGAAATCCTATTGCTTAGTGCAGGGGTCCCCAACCCCTGGTCCGCGGCCCGCTGCCAGTCCATGACCTTCGCAGGACCGGACCGCGGAGACAGATCTCCCGCACGCACCCCCCCACGCCCACATGTACGCACAGCTCACCCACCCACATACACAGGTGCCCCACCCACCCGCACGTGCGTGAGAGCGCATTACTCTCACCTGCGCATGCGCGCAAGTGCACCCCACTCACCCACGAGTGCACCAAGCCCATCTGCGCATGCATGCGGGCGAGTGCGCCACACCCACCCGTGAGCGCTCCATGCCCACCCGCAAGCGGGGGGGTGCCCCCCGCACACAGACCCCACCCCCCAACTGGTCCGCGGTTCGAAAAAGGTTGGGGACCACTGGCTTAGTGCACCAAGTCACACCTGAGTAGACCCACTGAATTGGTGGTGGGGATTTGGTGAGTCAACTTGTCCATAATTCCATTGATTCAAATGGACCTACTCTAGGTGTCACTTACAGTGCTAAATTACTGTAAGTTGCAACTAGAGGAGGCCCATTTGAATGAATGGTACTTATGAAGGAGCTGACTCACCCAATTCCCCTGATTCAATGGGCCTACTCTCTTGTGACTTACACCAACCAACAGGATTTCAACCATTGTGTTCCCACTTAGATGAAATATACTGTGATTTTGCTTAAATTATAGAAATTATTCCTAACTTTGAGCATACAAATTAGGATATGTACCTTTAGGCAAATCCGTGCTCCCCTTTGTCTTCTTTTTTGGTGATTCACATCCTCTTTTGGGGGCACCTATGTAAATAGCCACTCTACTCTGGAGATAGAACAAAGCTAGGGCTGTTGGTCTTTCTTAGCATCCCCACTGTACTCCCATGCTTTCTATGTGTCACCCCACATGTGTGACAAGATTACTGGGGTGCTCATTCTGCTCTTTTTTACTCTCCTCATCCCAGGACAAAATACAAACAGAAATAAGGGGGAGCAGTCTCTATACTCCATTATGTGGGGAAGGACAGTTTTGAAACTGGAAAGGACATAATGTTATGCTAATGTCTACAGGAGCAGGAAGGAGGTTGAATTGCTGGTCACTTGTCACACTATAGTCTCCTAAACTGTAATGGGGCACACCAGCAAAACAGATGAGTAAGCTGCTCCCTAGGACATTTTTGTAGATTTGAGTGACAGCGAAACCATATTTAGTAACAGACAGATTAAAATGAGAATTGCAGAAGCATGAAGTCTTGTTATCTGCAAGTCTTTCCACAGCTGAGCCTCGAGACACATACTGATTGCTAATTCAGATCATGAAGTTTGTCCCTGTGGAGCCTCCATATGTTTTTCCCTCTGGAGAAGCTATGAATGTCAATGCACCCCTTAGGGTGCAATGTGTGAAAAATTCTCCAGGGGATGAAATGAGAATCGACATTAATCTGCCACAGGTGGCCTTTGGAACTTTTAAGTATTGTCCCATGTCTTGCAAGTTGCAAACACAAAAGTTGCCAACACAGGCTCTTCCAAAACGTACGCTCTCAAACACACCTCATTTTCAGACAAATGCATATTAAAGATTTACTGAGTGGAACCAGAAACACTAATCACAAGTGACCCACATAAGCAAAACCATTGAGAAGACTCACAAGATGATTTTTATAACATCAGCCTTTTTGGAGGGAAGTCCTACTCAGCAAGACAAAACTGATGACACGGTGACCCAGTTTTTGTCCAAGTCCCTGACAGTATTTGTGTGTTTTCAGAACTCGGGAGGCAGGGGAGATTCCCACAAAAGGAAGAAACACAAATGGCTATGATCAAAGATACAGCCCATCGGTATCAGGAATGTAGTTGTTATGTGCTGTCAAGTCACCTCTGACTTATGGTGATCCTATGAATGAGTGACCTGAAAAATGTTCTGTCCTCAAGAGCCCTGCTCAACTCGTGTAAATGCAAGCCTGTGGCTTCCTTCTGGGAGTCAGTCCATCTTGTATTCAGTCTTCCTCTTCTCCTGCTGCCTTCAACTTTTCCCAGTATTATTGTATTTTCCAGTGAATCTTGCCTTTTCAGTTTCATCATATTCAGCATCTGTAGTTGGAGCACAGACTTGAATGATATTCATGTTGATATGTTTTCCCAGATATCTGATTTATATTATTCAATAAGATATTATAACCCCTATCTACCTGTGCTACATCTTGCCTCAGTATTAGAGTCAATCCATTTCTCTTGAGTTTGTCATTTCCAGAGTAGAACACTTTGTAGTTGTCTGATTAAAAATTTAGTTCACTGACACCAAGCACTGCAATGTTTAAACATTCTGTTTCTTGCTACGTGGTTTCCAGTTTAACTTGGTTCATACTTCTCACATTTCATGTTACAATTATGTGTATTATGGAGTATCAAACCTTTCACCTCTGTGCAAATCAGCCACTAGACATCCTTTCAGTTTTAATCTTGTTTGCAGCATTAACAACAATGCTATTGATACTTGTCCTTGTTCTCCCTCAGTAGGTGACTAAATGCTTTCTAACCTGGGAGTCTCATTTTCAGTGAGTATCTCTTGTTTTGTTTTGGACTGTCTCTTTATAGGGGTTGAAAGGTAAGAAAGTTCAGCAGTGGTTTACCATTGCCTTTGTCTGTGCATTACTAACTACAGTTAGCTTTGAGTGTCACTACTGTTGTCTGTGGAATATCCTCTTCCAGTGTCACCTTCAGCTGCCACTGCTGGCCAGGAGCTGTCCTCCAGACGTTTCTCCACCCTCATCACCACTGAAACTGTCCGTTCTCTTCTGCTGATGTGGCTGCTACCTTTGAAGAGGGTGGTTACATCTTAGTCTAGTGTCTCAGCTGCAACCATTCCACCTTGGGTGACCCTACCAGGCTCATAATGGAGTCCAGCTGCACTCAAACCCCCCCCCCCCACATTAAGGTATACATCCAAGAGGGGGGATGTAGCAGACAGGTGGATTTTACTTCTATCCAGAGCTACCCTTCTAGCAATGGCACAAAGGCCGGCAGGAAGTGGGATTTTCACCAACACAAAGAAAAAAAGTGGAGGCAGAAGAAGGAAAGATAGAGTCTAGTGTACAAAATTTCACCTAGCCAATTGAGGCTAGCATTCATCCATTGCTACTCACAAATGTAACGCTAGTAATATACTGTTTAATATACTGGTGGTGACTGAGTGCAACTCAGCTTACACTCAAGAAGATGCATGTCTTTGTATGGGGTTGAGTAGAGAGAGGGGACCTTCTGAGGTTTCCTACACTGTCCCTTATGTGCTCTTTCCTGTGCTGATCTTCCTTTGACCTTAGATTACTATTCTTCAGGTTGCTGGTGTCACTTCTTTATTTATTTTATTTTTATTTATTATTGGATTTTTATCCCGCCCTTCTAGACAGGAGTCTACTCAGGGCGGCTCACAATATATTACAGACAGATAATTCTTTCCTTCTCACATCTGTCTCTTCTACCTCCAAAGAGGAGACAGCTTGCCTTTGTTTTCTAGAGAAGAAAGAGGCCATCATGGCTCCTGATAGCTCCAACTTTGTTAGACCTTTCCTGTCCCAAGTGTTTTTCTGTAATAAACCCAAGCTTTCCTATTTTCTTAGAAAGAAGCATGGATGTGGTTTCTTTACAAAGGGAGAAGTGTGCTCAGGTAATTATTCTGAGTCTCGAAGGGCTGCATCCACAAGTTAACATTTCTGCAGTACCACTGCAGGTGTACTCTCTTACATAATAAATGAACGAAGTTAGATAATAAAGAAAAAAGAGAATTTCACAACACAAATCCTAGTGGGGAACAACAATGCAAGTCTTTGTATTGCCTTACACCTATGTGACTTGGCTAGTTGAGAAGCTAAAAGGAAACATACAGCACATGTGACTTTAGCTTGAGTCCTCTGTGGTTTTAAAAGAAGAAGAAGAATTACATTTCCTAAAAGTCTCCAGGAGTTGTGATTCACCTTGTAAATATGTTAGATCCCCACCACGGGCACTGTTTAGCACCCCAAAACAATGTTCTAGTTTGTAGCCACTTCTGGTTTCATTCCTTGCACTTTTCACAATCTTTGTTGGTCTGTGAGACCCTAGATGGTCCCAGGAATGTATTCGTAAACTGTTTTGTGATCATGTAGTGGACTGACACTGTGCCAAAGCTAGAAGTGGGTTGTAGTTGTCAAGTCACACATGAAAATCAACAGCAGACCCATAGTGTGGCTGCGGTGGGTCCAAATGAGAGTATCCCATCTTAATGATCTTACGATGTAGGATTCACATTTTAAATCCTCCAGGACACTCAAACAAGTAGAGTTGGATTCCTAAGCACAGCTCCACATTGGCAGCTTTGTTTTGGTGACATATGCTGTAAATATTCAGAACCCTAGGTTGACTGAGCTGGAATCAGACCCCCTTGGGGGGTTTCAGGTGAATCGCAGCTGACTAGACCCTCCAATATAGCCAGGAGACAGAGCTAATGAAGGCATCTAGGGATGCTGAACATGTGGTCTTCAACCACTGGAAGTTTAAAGTCATATCAACTTAAAGGAGATGAGTAGAATAAATTCTAGCATTTGTTGTTATATACCGTCAATTCACCTCTGACTTATGGTGACCCTATGAATGAGTGATCTCCAAAATGTCCTTTTCTCTGCAGCCCTACTCAGATCCTGCAGACTCAAGCCTATGGCTTCCTTTAGGGAGTCAGTCAATCTCCCTCTTTTTCTTCTGCCTTCCACTTTTTCAAGTTTATTGTCTTTTCCAGAGAATCTTGCCTTCTCATGATGTGTCCAAAGGAGGATAGCCTCAGTTTCAACATTGTTGTCTCCAGAGTTAGTTCTGGCTTGATTTGATCTAGGAGCTACTTGTTCATCTTTCTGGCAGTCCAGGGTATCCACAAAGCTCTCCTGCAGCACCACATTTCAAACAAATCATTTTTTTTCCATATCAGCTTTCTTTACTGTCCAACTTTCAAACCAACACATGGTGTCCGGAAATACAATCGTGTGGATGATCTTGGTCTTGGTCTCCAGTGACACATTCTTACACTTTATAATCTTTTCTAATTCCTTCATTGCTGCCCTTTTGAGTCTCATCCATCTTCTGATTTCTTAGCTGCATTCTCCATTTGATTGACGATTGAACCACCAAGGTATACAATCTCTCTCTATAGAGAGAGAGAGTATGTAGAGTTAGAAATCTACCTATCTATCTAGCTACAGTCAACCCTCGACTTACGAACGGCCCTAGTTACGAACATTTCGACTTACGAACCACTCTGATAGAAAAATATTGACTCGACTTGCGAACTTAGATTCGAGTTACGAACCGAAAAAAAAGCCTAAGTCATCTTAGGTTAAAAGGGGAAAAAAAAGAAAAAAATTCTGCCCCTAGTGGTAGGAATGGATTAACCGGCTTTGCATTAGTTCCTATGGGAACTAATGATTCGAGTTACAAACCACCCCTCGACCTAAGAACCAAAAACAGCCGGAACGGATTAATTGGTTTTCAATGCATTCCTATGGGAAATGCTGATTCGACTTACAAACTTTTCGACTTACAAACTTCCTTCCAGAACGGATTAAGTTTGTAAGTCGAGGGTTGACTGTATTTAGCTATCTATCTATTGTATATATCTCTAACTATTTAAATTTCTTTGTTCTTAACTTTAAAGTTCTGTAGTTGTTCTGTAGCCATGATTTTTGTCTTCTTAACATTCAACTGCAGTCCTGCTTTGGCACTTTCTTCTTTCACTTTCCTTAACAGTCATTTCAAACCCATAGTTTCTCATGATCTACACAGTATAAGGTTTACAAGGTGCATGAAAGAAATAAGCATATACAAGGTGAGGCAATTTGGACCTGAGGGTGGGGGTGGACAATAGGGACAGTATGGAACACCAGATCAGAGGGGCCACAATGACACAATTTGGACACGACGTCCAAAAACAATAAGAGATGAAGCAAGCAAAAGGAATTGACATAGTCAGGACGGAGACCAGATTGATGATGACGACACACAAAAGGGGGGGGGGGGAACCAGGTTTAGTCCTGATGAATAATAGTGTCAACAGGGCAGAATCCTTGGTCCAACAGGAATCGTAACAGCACACCTCAAAGTGAAGAACCTTTGTTGGCTGCAGAAAAAAATGAGTAGGAAGCTCTTTGGCCATTGTATTTGTCATTATTTCTTGCTTGCTTGGCCTCAGTCTTTGTGAGACAGAAAGTTTTGTATAGTTTATTAAGTTATATGGCTGAGCTTTAAGCAGGGAACAGGATCATGAACTTGTGACCTGTGAAGCCCACCTTGAATGAGCATCTTCTGACACTCATTCAAGATTAGCTCCACAGGTCACAAGTTCATGATCCTGTGTGAGTCTCTTTTTTTCACACTTTCAGTGGCACTGGTTGACTTCTGTGCTTGCCTGTCCCCAGAGGAGGGGAAATCAGAAGCTTCTTTTTACAGCAATATGAATACATTATCTTATCGTATCGGTGCAAGACATCTTCCAGTCCCTTAAGGAATGACCTGGAGGTCATATGCCCTGTGTTCTCTGAGGTCCAGTTCTACCACCCCGACCTTGAACTACACAAATGGATCCCGTAAGTAGCAAGGAGGGAGATACTACCTCTCCCCCCACAAATTATTCCTAGGTAATTACTTGTTACTATTCATTTCTTCAACATATTTAGATACAGCCCTTCAGGAAAGCTTCCAAGACAGTATTGGAGGGAGGGGGGAGAAATAAAGTACAAAAACTGAAATAAAATAGCGGGATTTTTTATTTGTTTGTTTTAAGCTGCACTCCCTCATCCCACCTCCCAGTCTAATTTGTCTTGGTTACCAGACTGGAAAAGATCCTCAATGATACACACACACCTGCAACACCCCATCTCCTGCCAACCAGAGATGGGAAGCAAAGCACATTTCCCCCCTTAAGTAAAGATACTTTGGTGACAGGGAAGGACCCTTGTATACAAGACAAGTGGAGTTTTTGTTTTGTTTTGTTTTTAAAGTCTGTCTCTGATTCCAGCATGGTTTGTATGTGGCTCTAAGACATCAAAGATGTAGTAAAAGTAGCACTATCCCAGCCCAGCCGCATCCCATCTCTCTGGACACTTTCCATTTTGTGTCTCTGTCTGCATGTTTTGCCACAGAGATAATGTCAACGAGAAAAGTATGTCAGCAAAGAAAGGGCTTCTCCCCTCCCACCCCGCCACCTTCCCTGTATAACAAAGCAGCATGATTTTATTTATTGTTATTGACAAACCCAACAACTATTTCTCAATCATAAAAGCAAAAAACAGAGGCTGAGCAAGTCAGGCCATCATTCATACTTTGCGTTTATTGGAGCCAGAAAGCCTAGGAGATATGAGAGCTCGTTTGCTGAGACACCCTAGTGGCAACATCACATTATTCAAATGGCTAAAATAAGCCTGGCGCAGGCAGTTCACACAAACTTCCTCTCTCTTGCCCCCTCTGCAAACAATAAATCACCTCAATGACTCCATTAGATATAATGCAGGTACCCCCATGCACACATCTAACCTTGTACTGTTGCCAGAACAAAATTTCAAAAAATAAAAGAGGCACTCAGAAGGTTTGCTGTCTGTTGTATAAGAAGATCATGGGGCTGCAGCGTTCTAAAGGAATCGTGTTCCTGGACCTGATAAGGATCCAGAGCAGTAGTTCCTACCCTTGGGTCCCCAGATGTTCTTGCACTAAAGCTCTCAGAAGCCTTCACCTTGATGAGCTGTGCTGGACGCGGTTTCTGGGAGTTGTTGTCCAAGAACACCTGGACTATCTAAGGGTGGGAACCTCTGCTCTAGAGCAAGGGTAGGAAGATGGCAGGCTAGCTGGGTCCCTTTTGCTTTTTGTTAGAATTTATTTATTTAAATTATGTATTTAAAATATTTCTATCCCGCCTTTCTCCTTAAAAAGGACCCAAGACTCTTAGCGTAAACAAGCCAAAACCAAATGCAAAACAGTAGCTCTTCAGGGCTGGACACATCTTTGGCGTTAAGAAAAAGGATACGTTGGAGCATTCCCACGAGTCCAAGGTAAATTTTAAAAATTAAAGAGAGCAAGGCTCCAAGTAGGAGTCGGAATCTCTTCCGCTCCACCCAGAGATGTAAGGGGGGGGGAAAGCTTTCCTGAGTCCTCAGGGTGTCTGACAACCCAACATTCATTCTTCCTCACTGTCCTTTAGGACCTGACAAGAATACTGGGCTGGAGGTTTACAGAGGACATGGAATACATTGATTTGTCCAGTGTATTGCTTTGCCCATCATTATCCCCAAGAGTATAAATGTTGCTCATGTCTCACCTTTTTTGTCAGTGCCTCCCCATTTTACCTCCTAGCCATTCCCACCAAGTTCCTGAGCATGGATCCATGGAGGGAGACAGGATCCCAATCTAGGTATCCCCACTTGATTTTAGAGATGTAAATCTTCACTTATTTCATTGAAGGAGAGAACACATTAGAAAGAAAAAAAGCTTCTCCCTGCTGAGTGAAAGTATTACATTTTCTGTGCATTTTTTTTCACCTTCTGGGACTATTTTGTAAAAAACAATGGCAGAAGTGAAGTTTTTCCCCTGATAAAATATATAAGTTTTACATGCTCACGTACGCGCGCGTGCACACACACGGCCAGTATCATACTCAAAGTATAAAAGTGACTGTATAAGTAGTTTACTGCTCCAACAGGCTCTCATTGTGCAACAAGTCACACAACCTTTTTTGTACAGCCAATTTCATGAGTTATGTAAGATCAGGCATGCAAAGTGGACCCTGCCAGAATGGGTGGAATGCTTATGTGATTATCCTTGCACAATCACACAATCCAACAAGATTCTGGCTCTTGTACTTTATATTAAAAGGGCCTTGCATTTTAGAGAAAGGTGCTTGATGCAAAATACAAGGGCTCTTAAATTTTTCTTTGTATTTTTGCTAATGTTGTGCTGATTTAAAAATATTAACAAAGGGCTGCATGGACTGAACATTTTTTTCAGTGGGATGCCTCAGCTTGTCAAGACATCAAGAATGAGAAAAATTCTTGAGTACTGGCTACCCTGCTTTTCCCTTGTAAGCTTCAGGCAGCTCGGTGAAAACATCAACTCAGCATCCAGCCACAATGATGTAACCAAATCCCAGAATAAGGATTAGGGGGAATGGGTCAAAACATAGGACAGCCAGGCATGATCACTTCAATATAGCTCAGGAAGTGCCGGTTGCCCCCTTTGAAGTTATGGGGAAGAGATAATATAGCAGGGAAAGGGCAGCCCAAATGTTGGTACAGGAAAGGGCACCCTAAATGATCCTGGGGTCATTTGGAACACTTTCCCCAAGAGCAAAGAGAAATGCTTTCTAATTTAGAAAATGCAAAACAAAGAGGGAATGTGATAGAAAACACGTAGGGTTTGGAGGTGGCTTTTCCCTTTTCATGCTGGGAGGGCTGAGGATCACTCCAGGAAATGGATTGGCACTAGTGTGAGGAGGATAGGGAGAAGGTATAAGATGTCCCATAGACTGATTGCAGAACTTGTTGCCACAGGATGTAGTGGATGTAGCTGCTATGAGCTCTGGAGATGGAATTAACGGAGAGCGGAGAAAAGTTGTATTGGTGGTGATCAGCCGTAATAGTGCTAATGGAAACTCAGTGGTCAAAGAGGACATTCAAAGTGCCTCTGAATGTCATTTAGAATCATGATAAAGCTACTGAGTCCAATCCCCTGCTCAATGCAAGAATCCAAATCAAAGCACATCTGACAGACAGTTGTGTCTAATTTTCTCTTGAATGCCTCCAATGTTGGCGCGCTCACCACTTCCCAAGAAAATTGGTTCCATTGTTGTACTGCTCTAACAGTTAAAAGGTTTTTCCTGATATTCAACCAAAACCTGTAGCTTGAGCCCATTATTACATGTCCTACACTCTGAGATGATCAAGAACAGATCCTGCCCTTCCTCTGTAGGGGTACTTTTCAAGTATTTGAATAGTGTATTTACATGGAGATGTTTGAGCTCTTTGCCATGAAATGTTTAAGCTGACCAGACTGGAAAGAGGATACAAGGCTCTGATCCCAGTAGTTAGTTTGGCTGGAGTAGGCCGGAATATTGGCTATTTCAAGCTCTAGATGGACTAGATGGGTTGAACCAATCCAGTTCAGGACTATTCTTTATGTTCTTACATTCTCCCTACACAGGAAAAAAACCCAGATCTGGCTGATGGACTAGAATTTAATCTCATCTCCAAATTGCATCCCATGATTAAGCCCTTCCTTAGAGAGTACAGCCTTCACGCTGAACACGGAATGAACTTTCAAATCTTACCTTTAATACTGATAATGACGTGGCCCACTATGCACTGTCCGTATCTAAGTTATACTTAGGCTGCTTGCAGCTGAATTTCTAATCAGCTGAGCAAGGAGGTGGCGGTGGGTTTTGCAACGACGCAGATGCAAGGAATCAGGTATCCGGCAGCTCAAGCCAGACCCCAATCCCCATCCATTGTGAGATGATATTAAAAAGCATATGTGACGAGGCTACACCTTCTGTTCACACTTTGTCAGTAATCTGGCATAGGCAAGGCTTGCTGTTAACCTTCCTAATGGAAAAGCCTGTTAGATGGCTTGCCGGCTGCGCTTCACAGTTCAGTATTATCTGCAAAGATGCAGGCTGTTGATGTGTGGGCATCTAAAGTGAAAGCTGCAGAAACTTAAAAGAAACGATTAGATTCTATGCAGACAGCCAGCCAGCCAGCCAGGAGACTTAGGGAAGGAGGAGGGGCAGGCTGGCTTCGCCCAAATCTTGGACACCCGATTATATGTAACTAATTCCAGCTGAGGAAGGCGAAAACTTGCTTTGGACACTCTACAGGGGTAAGAAAAATCAGAGTTTAAACTTAATTGCAGATTTAGTTCTCTCCCCCGCAACCCCCGTTTAAAAAAAAAAAAAACCCAGAAAGAAAAAGAAATCCCCATAAAATGTCGATATCCCATATTCATTACAAGTCTGGGAGAGAAATGGAGAAACACAACTCATTACCAGGTTCTTCACCTTTACCCTTGACAATGGTTATTTACATAATAACCTGACCCGTAGGTTACCGTTCATTAACAAACACATGTGAAAATATTGAGGCAGCTGGTCACCACTCATAAATATAGATTGTTAACCTTGGCTTAGAAGACTTAAACTCAGAAGAAAGAAAGAAAGAAAGAAAGAAAGAAAGAAAGAAAGAAAGAAAGAAAGAAAGAAAGAAAGAAAGAAAGAAAGAAAGAAAGGCCTTATTTTGCATAGCTATTATGTCATAACCTCAGTATGGAGCATAATAAACCAGAGCTATAAAGGGAGGAGCACAAGATGGGCCATTAAAACACACACACACACACACACACACACACACACACACATACAAGCAAGCAAGCAAGCAAGCAAGCGTGCATGCATACATTTGCACACACACTCGAAAATTCAGTATCCTGCAAGGGATGATGTAAATTTGCCAGGAAACCAAAAAATCCTGGCATTCATTTTGGCTTATTGTTTATATTCCTGAAAAATTACTGACTTCATATCTGTTACTCACAAAAAGAAAAGGCCACATACGAGGGGATGCTGATAAGTATTGAGCCTTTCCCAGAAAAAAATGAGCTAGGAAGCTGTAACTGCCACACTATTCTACATATTCCCCCAGGAAGTCAATGCACTTGCGACATCTGTCCTGCAGCTTCTTAAGTCCCTGCAAATAAAATTCTTCCGACTGCTGGTGTAACCACTCATTTGCAGCATTAGTTGCCTCCAGAACACTCCCAAATTGTTGTCCCTTTAGGTGTTTTTTGAGTTTGGGGAACAGATAATAGTCAGAAGGAGCCAGGTCGGGAGAATAGGGTGGATGGGACATCACTTGAAAGCCTAAGGACGTCAGTTTTGCCATTGTTTCACCTGCAGTGTGTGACGAGGCATTGTCATGCAACAGGATGACACCTTTGGAGAGCTTTCCTCGATGTTTTTCCTCGATGTTTTGCCTCAACTTCGTCAATAAAGCACAGTAATATTTTGCATTGATGGTTGAACCCTGTTGGAGGTAGTCCACCAGCAGAACTCCCTTCTTATCCCCAAAAACTGTTGCACTCGGAACTTCTTTGGCCTGGGGGAACCACTGTGCTTCGATTCCTTAGACTGTTCCTTTGTCTCAGGATCATAACAGTAGATCCATGTCTCATCACCAGTTACCAGTTTGCCCAGGAAATCTGACTCATTTCTTGCAAAATGTTCCAAAACAGCCACCGATGACTCCACACGTTTCCTCTTTTGTTCGGTTGTCAAAAGTTTGGGGATCCACTTTTCTGCCAGCTTTCTCATTTCCAAGTCATTGTGGATAATGGCACCAACTCTCTCACGTGATATTCTCAGATATATAGCAATACTTTTGGCTGATATTCGGCGATCCTCCATGATCATGTCATGGATGGCTTTCACATTTGCAGACACAGAGACAGAAACAGGCTTTCCACTGGGTTTCTCACTATCAACACCGAAATGGCCAGTTTTAAAATTGACAACCCAACGTTTAACTGTTGCATATGAAAGGCCACTGTCACCCATAGTTTGTGACATTTCATCATGGATCTGCTTTGCACCTTTCCCTTGGAGAAACAGGAACTTGATTATGGTCCTATGCTCTTCCACATTGAACTTTTCTGGAGGTGCTGCCATGTTCACTTTGGAGCTGAAAATGAAAGATAAGTTAAAATCATAGGTAGTTGATTTTTGCACCATTGAATACAGACAAATTGGCCAATACACCCTGCAATTTATAGCTTCCTAGCTCAATTTTTTCTGGGAAAGACTCAATACTTATCAGCACCCCCTCATACATTCCTGCGTCTTTGTCATTCTGTGATGATTAACCTGAAGAATTGATAATCCCCAATCGGAGAAAATTTGTTTAAGGAACTTTGGTCTGAGGAAGTGGACTTGTCCATGAAAGCTCCCATTAAAATATATCAGTTAGTCTTTAAGGTGCCGCAATGGTTTTTGTCTTCTTTATTTTTCATTTTTATTTTGTTTCGAGAAGACACAGCCTTCTTTTATCCCCCATAACAGCTAACCTGTATCATCTCAGGCAGATAAAAAAAATCTGCCACACAAGCAAAACTGAGGCGGGCGGGGTGTGTGTGTGAACAAGGCAAAATAGTTCATGGAAACAACAGATCATTTAAATTTTTCCTGAGAGCATTTGCTTCTTTAAAAAACAACCACAGCAATGAAGCACATTATAATATTTTGCCCTTCCAGAGTGAGGGCAGGGCCAGGCCCAAACCACCTGTGTGCATCAAGGTTGTGTTTACGAATGTTAAAGAGTGCTTTTTGTTTCAGTGAATGTTTGCAAATGTTTCCCTTACTGATATAACTGTTCAGCACGTTCTGACTGGTGGAGTCCACCCCATGTGATTTTGCTGATGATTTAATGCACAGCCCTGCTGCAAGTGTTATTATGACAACAAAGGGGTCAATAAACAAAACTAGGGACAGTCAGATTAAAGGCTAGAAGTTGTGAGAGCAAGTAGGAACAGCACAGAGAAGACACTGAGAACCCATGGCTATGGATCAGTTCCGAAATGAGAATGTTTGGTAAGTATAGAGGTGGATGGAGTCCTCACTTCGGTTATATCACATTGGTTAAAATCCGAGCAAAGACGAATGTTAGAATATTCAGTGCAACCACATGTCAGCTTCTCCTGGGAAACCAGCAAAGTTTATTTATTGTTATGTTTGAAGGGAGAATTCCACTGCAACAAGCAATGGTTTATGCTAAGGCTTTTGCTCTCCTATATACTTGCAAAACAATTATGACTGATTATGTATCTTTCACCACATACTATCTTACCTATGGAATGCCTGGAAGGTACTAGACTGGCACAACTACCAATTCTTGCCAGGGATGTGTGTTTAATACCACAAAATGATGGAAATCAGCGGGGAAGTCCATGTCACAATAGACTATGGGTATGATCACATGAGAAAATAGATCTCATTTGGACCACTTGTGGTGTGGTCCACTGTGAGTTACGTCTTGGCAATCACACAGTATAGCCCTCTGGCCCAACTCTGATTTGTGAGCAAGCTGGACCTTTTTGTTCCAGCTGTAGGGCCACTGCTTTTGGGAACCAGGCTGAAGCAATTCCAGAACAGATGGGAAGGGTCACTTTAATTGCTCCCTGCAAAGTGATACTTTCTGGTGTGATTGGGCATGTACTTTTCTTGCCATCTGCCTAACATGGGTGCACTCAAAATATAGGCTAAGGATAGAGTTTTGGATGGTATTTTTAAAGAAAACAATGGCATGCTGAAGCCATAACTGAGCAGTGATGAGATGATGCTCCATGTCCCCAAACAGCATCCTACCACTTATTCGATCATGGATAGTTTCAGCTTATCCTTATATTCATTCTGCTCAAAGGTGACTGTAGCGTTCTCCTTTAAATGTGGTCATGGCTCAGGTTTAGTTAGAGTGAGTCATGCATATTTATGTTGCTGAGAGGCGGAGCCAAGAGGCAGAGTATAAGAGGCAGAGCCTGAGGGGGAGAAGGGGGATCAGAGTTTTGGAAGGAGTTTGATTAGAGAGTTCAGAGATTTATGTGATTGTGATTAGACTGATGAGAATAGTAGGAGATCTGAGAAGTGATTGACCAGTGACTGGAAGGGAGACGGAATAGAACTGAATATTAAAATACTGAAACAAATAAGCAAATAAACTAAAGATCTTTCTATTTCATTAAAGAGTGGACCTGATTCTTTCTAAAGGAGTTATGGGGATCTAGGGATCTCCTGGTGGCAGCAGTGGAAGAAAGGAAAGAGTTTAGTTTTGCCCTGGTGTGCTCTGAGGTCTGAGTCTGGGTGGACAGACCAAGGCACGAGTGGGTCCAACGCCACATAGGTGCCAGAGGTGTGGGATCCAAAAAGGGTCAAATCGCGACAGTGACTTTCTAAGCTCTGCCCAAGGAGCAGGGCAGGTTTTACTCACTTCTGAGCCTGTTGCGATATTTTATTCAGTTATAAATTATCACAGTTCATTTTTGCTTTGTCACTATATAGCCATTTCTCTTCAGGCTTTTCAACTGGCTTTCTGTTGCTAATAGTGTATAATAGAGCCAGCTACAAGCTTGGTGCATATTATGTTTTGAATTTATAGCATTCTTTAGTAAGTTTTAAAAGTTATAGAACTACCACATTGATTTAGGATTATGCCAGTTGTTCTGAAATTCTCAGAAATTGATATTTGTTTCAGAATATGTGTATTCATAACCCTAAACCTTACTGAATATTTGGCTTACTTTGTTTCTGTTCAAAACAATCATGCTTTCTTTAGTTATACGGCTGTAGAGCCAGAGGTTGGGAGTTCAATTCTGTGACATGAACTGGACTTGATCCACAGGGTCCCTTCCAGCTCTGTACTACTACTACTACTACTACTACTACTACTACTACTACTACTACTACTACTACTACTATTATTAAAAAACACCAGGCACAGACAAAATTATGAAAACATTGACTGGTATTATATAACAGATACAAGTTTTAACCAAAAACCTAATTATCTGTTAAATATCGACGCAGTATGTATGCTGTTTCTAACATTGCCGTTTTTTGTAGCTCTGATGGTGTGATTTCTGAGATCTGCAACTGCTTATAGTATTGTGTGAAATTTCTTGATATTGTTCCCAAAGCCCAATGACTACAGGGACCACTGAAGTGTTTTTTCCCCCCATATGCTTAGAGGCCATATGTTTCGATTGCCGGGTCTCTGTATTTTGTTAGTTTTTCCAATTCTTTATTTTGCAGCTCTGGCATCCCATGGAATTGCAATGTCCAGACATTTCTTTTTTCTATTACTACTATGTCTGGTGTGTTATGTTCAAGGTGTCTATCTGTTTGGCTCCGGAAATCCCAGAAAATCTTGACTTCCTCATTTTCTGACACCTTCTCTACCTGATGTTCCCATGGGTTTTTGGAGGCCGACAAGTTATATTTTTTGCATAATGACCAGTGCACTAACTTTGCCACTCTATCATGTCTAACTTTGTCATCTGTTTGTGCAGTCTTTGGACATTCACAGATGAGGTGTGACACAGTTTCATATTTTTCTTGGCAGAGTCGACATTTGTTGTTAGCAATAATTCCTTGGATCTTAGCTTTCATCACGTTGGTTTGGAGTGCTTATTCTTGTGCACCAAAAATCAAGCCTTCATTATTATTATTATTATTATTATTATTAGTAGTAGTAGTAGTAGTAGTAGTAGTATTAGTATTAGTATTAGTATTAGCAGCAGCAGCAGCAGCAGCAGTAGTATTACAGTGGTGCTTCAACTTATGAACGTCCCGACTTACGACCATTTCGAGTTGCAACCACCTCCGGCCGCAAAATTTTGCTTTGACTTGCGGCCGGAGCTTCGAGTTGCAACCGGAAAAAGGCAGGGGAAAAAAGGCAGGGAATTCAAATTTGCTAACCGTTGTTGGTGGAAGAGGCTGCTTCTTTGTAGCTCTTTCACCCCAACGGTTAGAGTGAGTGCGTTGGAGGAGGCTTCGGACTGCTTGGTGCTGCTTTCTGCTCCTGAGTAAGTACATTTACTTTGTTTTGCAGGGTGGGTTTGGGTTTTGGGGGGGTTATGTTTCTGTGCTGTGATGTTTTTTGTGTTTTGGTGTGTTTTTCCCCCCAGCCTCATCGCGTTCTGATGGGGCTGGCTGTGGGGGTGGGTGGGGGGTTTTTTTGGATTATTTTTCAGCCCCATCGCCTTCCGATGGGGCTTGGAGTGGTGGTTTTTTGTGTGTGATTATTTTTTTCTGCCAGAACGGATTAATTGCATTTCAATGCATTCCTATGAGAAATGGTGCTTCGACTTAACGACCGTTTTGAGTTACGCCCATCTTCTGGAACGGATTATGGTCGTAGGTCGAGGCACCACTGTATTACTCTTTTGCTTTTTGTCATGAGTCCCTCTACAGGGAGAAGGGCAGGGAGGAAATAAAATACATCTTCCTTTCTTTGTTCATGTCTGAACACAGTACTATTAATAAACATATCAGGTAATTTTTGCCCCATAAAAGGCAACATCAAGAACCTGTGGGACAAGTAACACCAAATCTTCCATAGTACATGTTCAATCAGTAAATCAATCAATCGGTTAATTTTGCTTTTTTTTTTAATCCTCTATCTCATTGGACCTAATTGCATTTTAATTTCATCAGCTATGGCAACCCATGTGATTTTCCTCATCCTTAATGACATCATCTCTGCTGCAATATTGTTACAGCCATTGCCAAAATGTACACAGGATGCTGGAGCTAATCAGATTCAGCAGCAGTGGCTATAAAAGGGGAGATGGAGAATTAGTGTAAAGAAGAAGAAAGACTTTTGATATTGTTCAGCATTCCCTGCCACCACGTGTGGTGAATTAAACCTTACTGCCGTGAGGCAGCTTTTGACATAGCTTGGAAAAGTTACTTTCTTGGACTACATCTAACCTAATCCTCCAGCCAGCTGGCTGGATAGCTCAGTGTCTGGTCGGGAGTTTGATTCCTTACTATGCCTCCTGTGTGTAGATCCAGCCTATGCAGCCTTGGGCAAGCTACACAGTCCCAGGGCACTCCCAAAAGAAGGGACTGGAAAAGCACTTCTGAGTATTCTCTACCTGGAAAAGCCTGTCAGAAAGGGTCATCATAAGTCAGAATTGACATGATGGCACATAAACAGAACAAAACAACAACCAAAAAAACCCACCCTTCAGCCAGTACAGGTAGTGGCTAGGCTGGCTGCTGGAGTCTGCAGGAGCTCTGCTTTGTGACACTGATGGAAACAAATCCCAAGTTTTAGAAACATGTCTGGAAAAAAGGCCTGTTTCCAAGCCCACAGATCAGGAAGATTGCTTTGGTAGTGACTCCCTGATGCATGTATACACAGTTTGAAGCAGCCCTGAGAGGTACTTTCAATATAGCCGTTTGTGACTTCAATAGTCGGCTGAGTGCTAGCCTTAATGATGTTTACGTATGGCACACTAAAATTAACAGCTTTTGAAGCAAATGACGGCAACAAAACAAAGCAAACCGCCCGCTGCAGGAAGCCCATGTGATCTAGTAGCAATCGCTCGGGAGTTGTCTTTCTGCCTATTTGCAGAAAAATTCCACACCAATTAGGTGGCGTCTTCAATTCTTGCCAATTCTGGGGGTTTCAGATGGCACTGTCTTTCATTTTTGCTATCAATCCAAGTATGTTTTAATTTAGCAAAGAGGGAAGCATATAAATGTATTGTTGTTGCTGTTATTATTATTATTACTATTATTAGCTTCAGGGACGCTACAAGCAACCACAAATGTCCCTTGAGGTGAATCATATTTGCCCATTTAAGAAGCAGGCTATTCTATTTCAATAATTGGATTTAGCTTCCCCTTCATTGAGAGAGAGAAGAATAGCTTAT
The DNA here is from genome assembly GCA_037013535.1 of Intellagama lesueurii. Taxonomy (NCBI): domain Eukaryota; kingdom Metazoa; phylum Chordata; class Lepidosauria; order Squamata; family Agamidae; genus Intellagama; species Intellagama lesueurii. Next base: position 185,129,805 of record JBAJHW010000002.1, read on the forward strand.
TTGAAGAGCTGAATATTTAAGGACATGGCTTTTCACCCACTGGACCTGGCTCTGACTCAACATTTAATTGGAAAGAACCCCAAATAACCAAGCTGTGAAACAAAAGGAGAAAACTGCTATAGAAATATACAAAACCCACCCACAAATAATCTACCTCCATTATCCTTTACTAGGTCTGAAAGGCAAGATGGGCCTGTTGAGACAAAGAGCTGTGTTAGAATCCCCAGAATCCTACATCAAAATCCACTTTAACAAAGTATCATCTAGCCTGTGAAGTCAGAAGGTGTTAGAGATAGCCTTGAACTGGAACTGAAAGCACATTGATGTTGCAGGAAGGTGACTGAGGCAGTCCTTTGGAGTTTGTGAAATTAGACTTCAAAGGAATCCTGTCCTTAAGTGTTGATGACCAGTCATCAAATAAACCAAGCTAATTTGCGTACTCCAGAAAGCACGATAAACTCCTGCTGTGACACTGTGATGCTTTCATTAGTTAAGGATTTTTCTCTTCTAGTCATGAGCTATCTCTAACATCTGTCTCTGGCCTTTTATTGGCTAGATCCCACTTTGGTAGAGTGGAATGGGACTTTAGAGTCTGCCGATTCCAACACCGAGGCCATCTGACAGTGAACAGGTTGGTCTTTAAGGGCTCCAGATTTTGACTTGAAAATATTGCTAAACTTTCTTTAGACTTTTGTGCCCCCAGTCAATGGGACATACTTCTGATCTGAATAATTTTTTGTGGGATGACTGCAATGCTTAGGCTGGACTTGCTTCCAGACACAAGTATTTGAAATGCAGTAACAAATAGTCTTTAGGGGTTACAAGGACTCAGATTGATAAGCTGTTTGCTATAAACACGAAAGGCTGGCAGGGGATCCTTCTCATTCTAGGGATGTGAATCTTGTAATTGCTTGGTCTCAGAGAGAAACTCGGGGGGGGGGGAATTACTCTTTTCCTTTGCAATACATTTTCTTTGTGCAAATTCCCTCCCCATCCCATCCCCAGAAATCTCAAGGAAAATCTTACAGGATTCTTGTTTGTGGTCATTTTTGTCTGGAAGAAATGCCACATTTTGCTAAGAATGAGATCTTTCCTGCATGGGATTCACTGGGAATAGAATTAAACTGCAGAGAACTGGATTGTTCCCTGTACAGAATAACGTGAAGAAAAAAAGAACTGGGAGAAAAAACAAGGAAGTGAGTCTGAGGATTTAATTTAGGTATCTGAACGTTATACTACCTTCAGCACACTCTTTCTAGGCCTTAACAGAGACAATGTTTTTTTGTGTCATTACATATACAGTGGTGCCTCGCTAGACGATTGCCTCGCAGGACGAGGAAATCGCTAGACGATGCCTTTTTGCGATCGCTACTGCGCTTCGCAAAACGATGTTTCCCTATGGCGATTTTCGCTAGACGATGAGGTTTCCCCATAGGAGTGCGCCGACTAGTGGTGAAAAGCTGTCAGTGCAGCTGTCAGTGCATTCCTATGGGGACCCGCACTCGCTAGACGAGGTTTCCCTATGGGAAATTTTCGCTAGACGACTGCATTTTCCCTTGGAACGCATTGAAGCGATTTCAATGCATTCCAATGGGAAAACGTGCTTCGCTAGACGATGTTTTCGCTAGACAGCGATCCTCGTGGAACGGATTAACATCGTCTAGCGAGGCACCACTGTACTAACGCAACTATCTGGGCCTTTGTCACCCAGCCAGTCTCTAATTTCCACCATTGAGATGGAATTAATCATAGCCCATTGACTTTTAAAGATATTTTTCACCCAGGACCAACACACTCTATTGTTGTCTTCCCCTGACATACCCTCCCTGCCAACAGTTTTAAACTCCCCCAAGAGAAAAGGCATTCCTTCATCTGAAAATGTGTGCTTGGACACACAAAAGTTTATGAAAAGTAAAAACTGGTTAGTCTTAAAAGAGCTGCAAGACTTCAGAATGGTCTTTTACTACCTTTGGTGCAATTCTAAGCATATTTGCAAAGAAATAAGTTAGAAATAACTGTTTTGTCGCACTAACTTTCATATAATTGTGCATAGGATGGTGGACAATGGCCATATTTTACTAATAAATGATTTGTAATGTACTATATGCTTTCCAGTTCACTGTTCAAAGGAACTGATGTGGTATCTTCACAAACTTAGCTTTGCTAACATTTGGGCTCTACTGAGAGCTGGAATGTATTGTCAAACAACAACATTCACTGATAGCGTGCATGTATGGAGGTGATCTCTTCCCATCAGACACACCCTGAGGATTTCAGAAGCCTGCTCCAGTGGAGTTGGAAACCCTCTGGAGCCATTGTTTCAGGTAGCTTCATAGGATGCATTGTGGAAGAGAGGGGATTTCCATATTATATTGCCCTTTGCCTTACCAGTCCCAGTGTGGAGTCCCTCTTCCACCCTCTGTTCTATGAAGCAAAGAGATGAAGGGCAAAATGTAACAGGGTTTATGGTAACTTGGACGGGGTAAACAGCAACAATGGTACACATGGTGCTGAGTCTTTGGTTCTAGTTAATGGCTCTAGTCCACCACTGTAGTCTCTTGCCCCCCTGTTTTCCTTCACTGGGAGGAGCATTATCTCTTCTCAGAACCCAACTCATGCCACTAGGCTTTCAAACAGTCTAGCTGGCTTACCCTCAGCATCTGGGCACTTCAAGCTCTGTTATGCTCCCTGGAGCAAGAGCTGGTGTGCCCACAGTGAGGATACGTATGTTGGAGTCTTCTCTCCACTGGCTCATGCCTATCCTGGACCTCCAATCCCTTTTGCTCTTGTTCCTCTCAACCCTGATATCTTCATTGATGGTTCCTCCACCAGCATCAGTCTTGAGTTGTGGCTGGGTTTCCCTCTTTCTCTCTCATTCCCTCCAGTAAGAGGGTTGTGGGTACTCTTACTTCTCTGCTTCCCCCTTAGGGACTTGAAACTGGTCCAGGACCCCTCGCCAGGGATTCGCTTTATAAATATAGTCCAATGTCTCTGGGGACTCCAGCTCCTCTTCAGGGGATTCTTTGACCCAGAAGGTCCCAGACCACTCTTCCTGGGCATTTCCCCCCAGGATCCTTCTCCCAGGATCTCCTTGTTCTCCCTGGGCCCTTTCTTTGGGCTCCCTCACCAGGTTGTTCCCTTCTCCCACAAGAGTTTCTGTTCCTCACTCCACCTGTCCGACAGCCTGCCTCTTTCTTCTTGGGCTCCCTCAGTGTTACTGTCTCCACTGGCGGCAAGGCAGCATTTATAATAATCATCTGCTGGGGGTAGACCAAATATTTCCTGTCCTCTAGAGGCTCCAGATCCCAGGGCTGACATGACAACCAGGGTCTCTGTCTGGGTCCCAGTCTCCCAGGTGGAACTAGGTTCAGTGGCCACCATTCCCTCCTCTGTATCCCTGGGCAGGAGTCTCAAGTCCCGAGACAGAGTGCAATGGCACGCCAACAAGGGCATCCGTTGTCCTCTTCTCCTCACCATGCCCCCTATACAATTTAGCATCCCCCTCTTTCTTATTTTCATTTCCATGAAGAAGAAATTAATTTAATCAATTAGGCAGATTAACATGAGCAACATTAACATTAGCAAAGTGAACCAAATACCCAGCCTCATTGTAGATGTAGTTCCTTAATATTTTGGACTTACTCCTTTAAAGTACAAGAAGGGCAAGGCGCTGGGTGAAGCTGTTGGAAAACCAGGGAATAAATTGGGAAGGCAAAAAAATATGTATTAAAATCTGGTAAAACATTTTTTTAAATTAAACTTTTTAAACTGACTGAATAGTATTTCTGCACTACAATTACAGTTCTAGCTAACAATGGGCATTGGGCCCCAGTATTTCAGAACTGCAATTTGAAAAAATGGCATGTGGTGACACAGCTACACAAGGTACTACTCAAATCCTAACCTCTTTTTTCAGTGGTAGTCTATAGTCTGCAAACTACACTTTCTCCGGTGTGTACCCCTAATGGCAGGCCCAAATTAAACAGTCACGGTACTTATAAATCCAACTCGGAAAATGCCATCATGTATTTTTAATCGAGCTACCTCATCACTGCATAATAAAATGAAAGGATTGCCGAGTTTGACTGGCATTTGTAAGTAGCATATGAAAGGGGCTAATAGAGGGAGAAAATTAGTTGCATTTATCATCTTAACTACATTCATATTACACTCACGATTCAATTGTTTAAAAATTAATCCTTAAGAACGGCTTTTTTAAGTTTAAGCATTCCAAACAATTGTAATTTATTCTCTGAACAAATGCTATTTGTAAAAGATTTTTTTTAAAAAAAGAAAGAAACTTCCATGCATCATATGAAATAAATGACCTATTCTTCAAGCATTTGAAATAAATAACATTTAATACTTATTTCTTGTGTATATCACAAGAGTGACAAAAACCCAGTAAGCTAACAATAGAGGTGCAGTCTTACCTGAAAGTAGATTTTTGGGCACAGTGTGCCTTAATATTTTGGAAAGAGCCAAGGCCTGTATTGACAGCAGTTGGTTTTCATTATCGGTTTAAGGTCCACTGAACCTGTCACAACCTATCCAGTAGCTACTCCCAGTAAACCTAGAAATTTGCCTATGACTGAAATGCAACCACTGTTTCATCTACATCAGCACTATCTTTCCTAACTGGAAGCCATTTCCCAAGATTTCAGGTATAAATCTTTCTCAGTCCTACCTGGAGATGCTAGGTCTGGAAAGTGGGCATTCCTGTGTGCTCACCTAGTATATTAGACTCAGAGCTTGGACTACAAGCTCCTTTTAACTACAATTCCCAGGATCCTGCAGTCAGCCTGGCCATTGGCTGTGGTGAGTAGGGTAGTTTTCTAAGAGCTGGAGTGCAGAAAAGTAACTATCCAAGCTCCAATATACAACCCTGCCCCGAATTCTGGTTGGCCACTGTGTATGAAACGGTACAAGGCACAATGTCATAGAGACAATGGGGTAATGATGTGGCAGTTACAGCTGGGGCTTTGGCAAGTGTGAGGGCTGTTTGAGGGAGGAAGAAGGCCAATGGGAGTTGAAGATGAGGGAAGATGAGCTCAATGGGCTGCCTGAAGAAGTGTCCTGGTTTGGTATGGCCAATGGACTGACTTATGAGCCGTGGCCTTGTCTGCTTTTAACGTGTGTATTTTCAAAACACTCGCTGCTGCTTATCACACTCCGAGCTTGCCAACACCTACACAAACAAAATGGGTTAAACCCTTCTATTTTAGGTGCCTTTGATATATTTCACTTGCACTGAAAGGTTTATATTGTAGATTCAGTATTTCTGGTTGAAGTCTCAGGTCAGAGCATTTCTGAGCCTATTGGCTCATGAGATTGATTCAGTTACTACGCTGGCTGATTTCTATCTACAGATGCCTTCAGTCTGGTTTCACCTTGACTTATCAAACAAATGTCTTTCTTTCTTTCTTTCTTTCTTTCTTTCTTTGGAATTATAACTTAATGTTGATGATGAACCACAGAACAGAATGCAACTTGTTCAGAAATCATCTTGATGTCAGAGGGGAAAATGAAAGTATTACTTCCCATGGACTTTGCTGCCCTTCATTATGAACTTGTGGGAGTGATTATTGGCCTTGTATTGTTGATGAAATGAGTAAAAAAATAAAAAAAATAAAGGCCTTGCCCAAAGCTTTCTTTGGGCCTGGGGATAAACCCACACCTCTGTATATAAGCCCAGCAAAGTACAAAATCGGATCCCCAAAATCGGACACCCTAACTCTCAAGAGGTCCTGTCAGCAGCCTTTCTCCTCTGCCCACTAGGGGCTAAAACTAAAGTCCTAGCAGGTCCAGCAAGCGCAAAAAGGAGAGCAGTCTTGTTCAGCACCATGACAGAGAGAGAGCTATAGCTTAGCGGAAAAGACAAGCACATGCTTTGCACACAACATGGCTCAGGTTCATTCGACTTCCAGATAGAGTCGGGAAAGATTTTTGTCTGAAATCCTGAAACGAGAGAGCTAGCATTGGTCAGTGTTAACCTAGAACAAGGAACCAGCAGCTCATGGGCTCCATTGGGCTTGTAGTCCACAGACAGATGGCTCTGCCTCAGCTCTACTAGAGAGCACCAAGGAGATGAACTAGGCCTGGTTTATGTTTGGCAGATCTCTTGACAGTTCTGTCAGAAGAGAGACCAGAGACATTCCATTGAGGGGCATGTGCCCACCATACTGGCATACTCTTCAGTTGGGCCCAGTATGCCAGTGCAGAGGGATTATTCCCCTCAAGTAAAAACCTCTTATTTCTCCTCCAAACAATTTTTTAAATTATGTGTTTCCAATATAGCATTATATCAGATAGGCACCACAATTTCACAAGCTGTTATGTCAGTTCAGTCCTACACCACTTCCATTTTTTTTAAAAGTTGCTCTAACATCGGTGTCACCCTGTGGTGCACCTGCCACTGCCCTTTGGACTAATATAGGTGATCACACATACCAGAACCAGAAAAAAAGTGATGCAGGTGGAATGGTTGCAACCCCCATCCCCCCCCCCCCAAAAAAAACTGGCCCTTGGCTGTGGAGCAAAAATCAGTGAATGCTCATGAAAAAAGACTGGGCTTACTCACGATTAACTGTACATCATGTAGTCAATAGAAAATACGTCAAATTTAACCATGCCAACTCCAGCACAAATTGCAGGGTAAACTGCAGTATAGCTGCATCCTGTGTGGGTGTCAGGGGGACAGAGAGAAGTATAGTTGTGGTCCATAGCATTCCTCCAGATTTTCAGGACTGAAGCTGCACTTTTGACTCTTCTGCCTGCAGTTGATGAGAACTGCAATCCAACAGCATCTGAAGAGTTGCATTTACCCACCTCTGAGACTGAGTATCTCCTTCAGTTGTGTTCCCACAACTTGCTTTGGCCCACACCAGTAGCTCTGTCCATTGACTGATTTTCTGCAGCCAATGGTTCTTTACAATGTGTGTGTGTGCATGTGTGCACATGCCACATGCACGCACACACACAAAATCTGACTGATTGATTGAAGGCATTTATATTCTGCCCTCTATCCCAGGACCTCAGGGCAGAGAACAACAATGGAAACAATATGAAACAATTAAATACTTTAAAACTGTTATACACGAAAACCCAGCAACAATAAATAAACCTTCAAAGCCCGTTAAAGCCACGATCCCTCATTCCCAAAGGTCTTGCTGAATAATCGTGTTTTAACTTGACAACAAAATGAGGTTACTGCTGGTGCCAGCTAAGCCTCTAAAAGGACACCATTCCATAGATGAGGTGCTACAGCCAAGAAAGCCCTCCCTGTGTCTTGACATAGTGGGTTGTTTTCCATAGTAGGACACAGAGGAGCGCCCCCCTCTGCACCAGCGGATTTTAATGATAAGGCAGGTACCAAGACGAAAAGTTTGCAATATGGCGCTACTCGCGGAACGAATTACTTTCGTCTTGCGAGGCATCACTGTATATATATATGTAGGGAGAGGTGTTCCCTCAACGATTCCCCAGTCCTGGTGCACACCCCACTAAAAGCCAGGCAAATCAATAACCTGAGAGTGTGTGAGGTTTAGGTGCCATAGAATAGTGACTGAAGCCATCGTATTTCCTGACACAAATGTATGTAGCATAGCAGCCCAAGTAGTACAGATGATAGACAGAAACAGACAAACATGCTCACACACACACACACAAGCGTGCACACACAGGTTTTTCAGTGTTAGGCAGCTACCAAAACCTATGGCATTTGTTAAATACCAGCAGTAGGGGCTGTTTGTGGTTGGTGGGTTGGGTTGATGGGTCAAAAATTAGAGATGGGCACAAACCACTGGTTTGGCAGTTCATGCTGATTCGTTTATCACCCAAAGAGGTGTTTGGCACTTCAAAGCCCCGCCTGCTCCAGTGGGCACCCTCTCAGAGGCAGTGCCCAGAGGAGGTGGGGCAGGGAAGCCAGGCTGCTGCCTCCAAGTAGATCCCCACCAGAGGAGGTGGGGCTTTGAAGTGCCAGATACCTCTTTGGGTGATAAATGAACTGGCACGAACCACCACACTGGCAGTTCATGCCTGTTTTGAGTCACGAAACAAAAGGAACTGGTACATCCATGGAAGTCTAGATTATAAATGAGAGACAAAGTCTCAGGATGTAGAAAATAGAATCAAGCTCTTTATTCTGTATTTCTTTAAATGAGTCGTTAAAAAGCTCTGGCTCAACGCGTTTCGGTGAGGCCTTCTTCAGGAGCTAAGCATATATATACAACTGGCTTGGGACTCTCAACTTTATATAAATACATGCATTTATACTGAGCACATTAGGCATGATAAAATATATTAGACAGAATATCAAACACATACTGAGCTTCTTTATATTTTTTCGTTAAAAAGCTCTGGCTCAACGCATTTCGGCAAAGCCTTCTTCAGTTTTTTCATTAAAAAGAAAATGTGAATGATTCGATATCTAATGTGTGGTTTTGTGTTATGCTTAGCTCCTGAAGAAGGCTTCACCGAAACACATTGAGCCAGATCTTTTTAACAACTCATTTAAAGAAATACAGAATAAAGAGCTTGATTCTATTTTCTACATCCTGTTTCGAGTCACAACTTATACAGGCCACTTCTCATCAGATAATTGCATTGGATTTATTATATTATATTGTTTATACCATTTTATATTGTTTTATCCGATGTATGTTGCAATGGCCTGTGTGCCACGCAATAAACTTATTTTATTTTCCATCTTGATCAATACTAACATTGTCGATTTAATTCATGGTTTTAATTGTTTTATGAATAATTTTATTGTGAGCCGCCCTGAGTAGACATAGTCTAGAAGGGCGGGATAAAAATCTAATAAATAAATAAATAAATATTTTGCTTGCTTGCATTGGATTTATGCTGAATTCAAAACACCCCAAAGAAGATTTTGGAATTCCTGCTTTGGGGCAAAATATGAAGGAAGAAAGAGAAGAGGGGCATCTTAATTACTGTGGCATTTTCCCAAAATATTTGCTGTAGGGAAACCCTTTCTGAAGGCGATGGTTGTTTACATTATTGGCAGGTGGAGGAATTCCTGCCTGCCTGCTTCTCCTGACTGATTCTGTTGCTTTCCATTCATGCAGCTGAAGAGCCAGTCTCTTTCTCTAATTAAGCTGCCTGAATAACAGTAAAAGAGCATAATTAGCCCTGAGTCATACTGGCACACATCTCCTCCTCCCTGTGCCCCCCCCACCGCCAAGCCCTCATGTGACACACACAGAGACGTCAGTTGCTCACTCAGTTAAGCTAAGCTTCACATGTTGGTTTGATGGGAGGAGCTGCTGACCCTCATGGTAATTACTCAGTCTAACAGCTTAACTAACATGCAAATTCCTCTGTTGAATGACAAGTAAACAGTGTGAGGCCCCTGACTTCTGCTGCCAGATGGGAGGGGAAAAATACGAGAGGGTGGGTGCTGACACAGATGTAAAAGCGTGTGTCAACTGCAGATCTAATGCAGCTTCGAAGTATGACATGATTCATTAGCTTTATTTCATGCTCAGGGTAACGAAGTTGTGGTTGCTGTGTTAATTAAGTGGGGAGGGAGCAGGGTGGAACTTGGCAGGCATAAGTCAGCTGGCATGGCATACAGATCCCAGAGGGCAAGGCCGCTCCGAATCACAGGCTGTGCAGGTCTCTCTGTATTTCACGTCTACTCTCTTCTTTCCAAGCCCTTCAAGAAGTACGGTAGACAAAGGCAGAACCTTTGGCTGTTCCATTTCACTAAAATGGCTGATCTACAGTTTTTAGACGTAGAGCTGATTTTCATGCTTCAGAAAAACAAAACAAAATAGGTCTTTTCGTGTGGCAGGGAGAAGGGAATATAACTTCCCTTTTGCATATGAATTCACCATTTGCACAACTGCGTTCTGGTGGACTGATGTAACAAACCAAAATGAAATTGTCCTCCATCCCGAGTGTATTATAGGCAGAAAGATGGAGCAGAGCATCAGCATTGCTTTTTGTATCTGGATGGAAGATGGCTTGTGTATGATCCTTCTACAACTACTCCACATAGGCATGCACACAAATGCCCTAGTCAGGCACCAATGGGCTAGGACTAAAATTAGGGGCAGGCGCACGAATGAGCACAGAAGCCCACTGCAAGCGCTGGCAAGCTGCCAGGAGCATGCCAAGTCTTTGCGCACTGCGCCTGAAGGTCTGAAGAGAATTGTGTAACTGCAGTGGATGGAACGCCATTACGAAGGACCAGGAAGGTTGAGCCTTCTTTTCTAACAAAAAGCAAGCACCCCCCACAACAGACAACAAGCAATGTAGTGAATAATGCAGCCCAATCAATGGGTCATGAGCTGGTTTTGAACAGCAAGGGAGTCCTTCTCAAAGCTCTGGGGAAAATGGCATGAATGAATTATTTTTAAAAACTAACTTCCCAAGATGTAGCCCTGACTTTGCACTGGCAGTGGCAGGGTGCTTTTCAAAAAATATTCACTGCCTCAGCAAAAGCTCACACACTTAGTTGGTATAAGACTGGAGAGAGGTCTTTTTTGTTTCATTATTGCCCAGTCACCGCTAGAGTAAAATTTCTGGCTTGCTTCACTGGGTGTCTAATGGGTAATAGTCATCTTTGTACAAGAGGACACTGGAGGAACAGCTTAAAAATGAACCAGAACTTCCTCCCCTCTAGACAACGGGGTTGCATTCTAATTTTCCCTTGATCTGATTGGCGAGCTCTGTATTCATTAATGACAGTAATTATAATGACTGCATGCACTGGCTGAAAATATATAGAAGGATGAGGAGAGGCTAGTTTCTTGCTACATGACTAGGCCAAATTGTGGCTGTATATTTTGCCTTCTATACCTGTTTTGGAAGGAATAAAGTCCCTGTGCAACAGGAAAAATAGAAAAGCAAGGAGGCTGCGGATCCTGGATCCTGGCTTATCCGATGGTGTTGATTGTACTCCCTGTTTTCCACCCATGGATGCTCATGCCCCATGATGGGAAACAGATGCAGACCAGATCTCCAAAGATATCATCTTGCAGCAATGTTCTGTCAGCAGCAAATTCTTTCAGACAGAAAAGGGGGCGGTTGCTTAGGGGGTATTAAGAGCCCTGGAGAGTTTTCCTTTTATTAGATGATAATAACATAGTGCAATATGTTCATACAAGGTATTCCTGAAGTTCATCCAGTGATTTCAAATCTTGCTTAAAAACTACTACAGCTAAAAAAAATAAATAAATCTACAACTGGATTTTACATGGCATAGAAAGTGACCAAGCCACTATCCTTTCTTTTAGTATTTTGATTAGGAGATGAAGACCCTTCTGCCTTCCCCACCTTTGACTGGGCAAAGCCCACAGGAAAAACAGTCACAGAACTACAGGTGAGTTCAGCTGCCATTTCACACAAACATGCTTTGTTTGCTCCGAGGAATCCATTTTGCCCAGCCTGCCTTCATTTCTCTGCTTGCCTTTTTAACAGACAGCTGTTCCTAGTTTATGTTCAAGATCCAGATCACCAATGGACTAGGATCAATCTTCCCCTGCCTGCTTCCAAAATATATGGGCAATAGCATAAAAATTAATGGGGCTCCCTAGGGAAGCGATTCAAATTATGGCTGGGAGGAAACTGTACAGGAAGAAGAAAATGGGAAGGCAAACACCTTTGAGGGCAATGATATAGCCAGGTGTTTACAAAGGGTATAATGCAATCCAGCAGAAAGCTCACTGCCATGGGGAGCTTGGCAACTGCGTGTTATTACATAGAATCAATAGCACTGTAGTATAGATTGAAGCTGTATCTTTTGAGTTGCTTTCTCTCGAGCTTCCATAAACTGATGGGACTGCCACGGTGAAGGATCAAGTTCTTCCACTGCTATCAATCTCTATGGCCAAAGGGGTTCAGAATCCATCTTTGACTAGTACAGTCGCTCCCTCAAGATCACTCAGTCACCCAGCCAATCTCCTTTAACCTTCATGAACAGGAAGCAGTTGCCGATGATTGACAAAATAGCCTAAGCTTAAAACATCCATCTCATCTCCTCTGTCAAATGAATAGGCAGTGCTCAACCACAATTATAGTACTAACATGCTGAATTATGGGAATACTTGCATGGTGGCCCCATCAAATATAAAACCCAAAGAGTGTTTTGCCACTTATTAATGGTGATAGACCCATGGTAGTCACAATAGCTCCACATTTCTGCACCACTTCTAAAGAAGCTGGCCTCAATGTTAAAGAATATGATCCTAGGAGAACAATGTCAGAGTCCAGTTTGGATGTATGACTCATTCAGCGGTTAGGGTTGAAAAAGTCAACCCTCTTCAAAGCAACCTGTTTTCCTTCCATATTGGATGAGGTCTATTACTTTTAGTGAATTCTAGTTCATGGAGCCACTGAATTTAGCATTACCTTTTTGTGCAGTGCTATGATAGGAAGGGATATTCAGTGTGGTGTAGTGGATAAAGTGGCAGACCAGGCTTCTGGAGATCAGGGTTCAAATTTTCACTTGGCCAATGAAACTCACTGGAGGAGTAGAAGTAGAAAAACCACTCCTTAAATATCTCATTCACCTCAAAAACCCTTTTAATTAATAGTCATGTGACATCAAGTCAATTCTGGCTTATGTCAACTCTTTTCAGTATTTTCCAGGTAGAGAATACACAGAAGTGGTTTACCCTTCCCTTCTTCTGGGGGTTACCTGGGACTATGAGGTTCCCCCCAGGCCACATAAGTTGGCTGTACTCATAGGAGGCACTGTGGAGAATCAAACTCCCAATCTCTGGCTCCGTATCTAGAATCCTAAACCACTGAGTCATCCAGCCAGCTGAAGTCCTACTAGGGCCTCTATAAGTTGGTTCCGACTTGATGGCACATAACTAACTAAATGGCAGGAAGCCTCCACTTTTGCACTCTTAACACTCAGTAAGCAACAATCCTGCTTTGTTTGTTGCAGACTGTGAAGTTTGCAACTTCCAGTCATACAATATAGACCATTGCTGACTGGGAAAGCCTTTGCTTATGTTTCTTGTTTGACTTTAATCATGTTAAAACTGTTTCATTTCTTCACATTTTCTCTTGCCAGATCTGGCTGATGTCCTGTATATACCCAACCGTTCCTGCTCTGTCCTGCCTTTTGTTACTATGCACCATGAAGTAGTTTCTGACTTATGGTGACCCTTGGAATTAATAACCTCCAGAAGGTCCTATCACTAACTCTTATGTTCAGGTCTTGGACTCTCCTAGTTGTACAATCAGTTCCACGTCTTTGAAAGGCTTTACACTGGATTTTAATCACTGCCCATGGTTTATTTAGTTTGTTGTTAGCCCCAGTTGAAATCCAATATCTATTCTGGCTTATAACTTTGTTGTCATTTTATCAGATGCCAGTACTTTATCGTATTTTAGGACTTCATAACAGTTTGAATTGTATTTCTTGGTGCTTCAATTAGCTGAAATTTGCTGTCCTGTACTCTGCACAGATTGCTGGCTTAGATCCATGACATGCTCATGAGAGGCCAGGCTAACACATACTTTTTTGCATGGCCAGCACCCAAGCCTAGCGGACATTCAAGGGCCAGCATCCTGTTGGATCAAACCATTCACAAGAGGCTCAGATAGCTGGATCAAGGTTGACTCTGCCTTCCATCCTTCCAAGGTCAGCAAATGGAGTACCCAGCTCACTGGGGGTGGAGCAGAGTAATGTGCCGCCTGCATAACTGAATTGTAAACTGCCCAGAGAGTGCTTTAAGCGCTATGGGGGGCAGTGTATAAGCAGCACACTTTGCTTTTCTTGGGTACAAAGCAGGAATGTGCCCCATCATTCATGCTGATATAAATTCAAGGGCTTGTCCAGTTAGCTATTGTCCATGAAAAGGGAAGGATATCAACTTGTCCATTGGACAAGGTTTTTTTTAATATAAAAAATAAAACGTGTACAATGCGGCAGGCAGAAAAATGTCTTGGATTGTGACTTAAGTGAGCCCATTGGGACAGAGTTTGAGCTTTGTATTAAAAGAAGCCAGTAAATATCCTGCACTCTGTGTTTTGCTAACACCCCCAGCTTTCTGGTTGCTTATTACAGCTTTTTCCAAGTGCATTCATTTCTTGTTAGTGGCCATGGCAAACATCTGTCAATTGTAGCAACACAAAGGGGGAGCATGAAGTGGGTAAAAAAAAAGTTGCGGTGGTGGAGACAAAAGGGCACAGTGGCTTGCTCAGCCTCTTCTTGCCCAAAGGCTTATTATAATTTTGAAATGAGTAAAGATAAACAAATTCCAGTACCAATCCTTTGCCCCCAAGTCTGCTTACAGCTCCCAAAAAGGCAAAAAAAAAAGAAAGAAAGAAGGGAGGAAAGAAAAGAAGAAGAAAACCACCTCTATTATTCTCAGGCCATTTGGTAGTGGTTGCCATGGAGATCAAAAGCAAAATAGCATGCAAATCAACACAAGCCCCAGCGTTCAATAACAACCTTAAAAGGGCAGCCGGATAAGGCGACAGAAATCACTTGAAATGCTTCAACCTGCTCTGCTAGCTGTGATTAGATCTAAAAGAAAAATACCCTAATGGATTATAGAGCAGACGAAAGGAGTCTACTGGCAATGGGGTGCAGCTTGCATGATTATTTTACGTGCAGACAGATTCTCATACGGTAACCTATATTTGCATAGGGAAAATGTGTCTATCTGCACAAAGGTAGCAGAACTGGACAAATAAGCAACCACGAACACCTGCAACATTTTGAATGTCTTCTCACCCTCAATCATTAAAAGCAATCAATGTTTTGGTAATTGTGTTGGAAATTCTGTTGTTGGTTTTTTTTCCTTTGAAAGAAATCTGTTCATTATTCATCCTTTTTTTGCTGCTAAGACACCTAATCTACAGCAAATAAACAAAAGTTCATGCATTATTGGGAAAGACACACCCCAGATTTTTTTTCTATAGTAGGTTAATGCCTTTATAGTTATGTGCTATCAAATAAATTCCAACTTATGGTGATCTTTTCAAGGGCTTTCCAGGTGTAGAGTACTCAGAAGTGTTTTAACCTTCCCTTCTGTGGGCTGTGCAGCCTGCCCAAGGCCACACAGGCTGGCTCTTCGTCTAGATGGCACACTGGGGAACTGAACTCCCAACTCCTGACTTGCTAGGACTAACCAAAATGTATAGAATGGACTTTATCAATTGTTCTTTATTCTGTTCATGAGACTGGATGGTGAAAAAAAAGAACAAAAAAGTACAACAAGTAGGGCAAATTCTGTAGCCTGGAGACCTGCATTTGGACTCAGGTTGTAAGATGGAGACAGCCAATTGAACCACAAGGATTTTTTAGATACCATGTGTAAGGTTATGCCTAGGACTCTATATAAAGAAGTAATGGTGGACTCACACTTTTAAAAACATAAAATCTGGCTGTTACTCAGATGTTTCCAGCACTGGTACCACAGACAGGTTCGTGGTTATTTAGGCAGTGGTACCGTTGATCTGGGCTGAGCGCATATATATATATATATGAGAAAAATAGGCTAGATGTGAAGAGAAGCATTTGAAATGTTTACATGTTTGTATTTGATTGACTGTTTTATGGAAGAATGTCTGTGTTTTTGCTGGAGGCTTGAGTTTTGTAAGGAGAGACATTGTTTATAGTATTTCTAAGGGGTGGTTGGTTCTTATTCTGTAACTAACTGCCAGTGGGAATAGGCAGGAGTGTTAGGGAGGCATGTTCCAAATATTCTAATTATGCAAAGGAATCCAAACTGGATAAGTTTGACTGGTGAGTTTCTCAACATTCAAAGGAATTTTATTGGTGCGAAAGTTTAGGCAAGGTGATGTGAGGGAATGTTGACCCTTTTGAGTCTGATTAAAGTCAGAAATAGTCATGTAGCACATATAAGACTCGAGGAGTGCTTCCGAGCCTTGGGTCCCCAGATGTCTGTGGACTACAACTCCCAGAAACCCTGTCCAATACGGTTTGTGGTGAGGGCTTCTGGGAGTTTTAGTCCAAGAACATTTGAGGATTCAAGGCTGGGAACCACTGGACTAGAGAGAGCTCTCATGGTTAAAGAATGAAAACAAATGGGGGCGGGGGGGGGAGGAAGAGAACTCGCAGCAAAGCTGGCAATGATTTGCTGCCGAGAGGATCAGTCCTGTGGTTGTCTTCAGGAAGAGCAGACATTTCAGGAAGAAATCAAGGAGGGATTTCAGAATGCAACTATGTAAATACAATCACAATGAAGACTTCATATCCTGAACTCAGCTTGTGAGTTAACTGCGGTGGAGCCTCATTGAGGGACCTACCTAACTGGTTAGATAAGGAGTAGAAGTATAGCCACCTAGTTACTGTCATGGCTGTTGGAATATCCAGTATCATTTAAGGAATATTGCAGATAGTTATAACATTTTATTTAATATGGCCCTAAAAGAAAAGGTGATTCCTCCCTCTCTAAGAGAAGATTCAGCCACAACAGGCTGCAGTCCTATACACACAAACACTCTGTGAATATCTTCTACTGAAGTCAAGTAATTGCTTACTTCCAAGTATGCATATATAGGATTGTGCTAATGGATTTTGAGTAGAAAATATATCTGCTTCCTATGGGGGCGATCAAACAAGCATACAACTCACTGTTAAGCTTGCTTTTGGTGCAGTTTGGTTCACCTTATTTTCTGGTGACCACATGTGTTGTAAATAAGAGTGATCCATCCTGCCTCTTTGAGATCTGTTCAGCTCCTTTCTGGCACAGCACTAGGGCTGCAGTTTATTTGGTGCAACTGGGAGTTCACCGTTCTGTGGTGTGTGGTGTGTGGTTGCTTAATTCGCTCCCAAATGGAGCTGTGGCTAGTATTTTCTTTGGTGACAACTAGGTGACATATGCAGTGGGTTGTGACAGTACAAAGGATGGTGGAGAAACCCTCTTCTCTGTTTTCTTCTTTTCACAATTTTTAAAAAATATTCTCCTACATGGTGCAGCGCTATTTCAGGTATAAGGGAATAACCATGCTAGGCTGATGTATTGATGTAGTATTATGCTACTTACTACATTAAACCAAAAATAGGGATGTTGCCATAGTCCATGGAATGATGTCCGCAACTAAAGGCAGGGAAAGTGGTGGCAGAGGGGCTGTCAGTAACAAAAAGGGTGTGTGTGTCATGGAGTGACCTGAAGCGCTGTCTAGATCCTTCTCATGGGAGAAGAAGTGTCGTCTGTGTGAATGGAAGCATGATTCGAGTGTGAGATGAAAAAGATCACACCAAAGATAAGAGCCTTTTAAACATGTCCTGGATCGCTCCAAATTCCCCTGTCTAGTCATGCCCTATGTCTATCTCTTTTTAACTATGGAATTGCAATTAAAGAAACTCTTATCCTCCCAATGTACAGTATCTAAGTGAGAGATCACTTATATAGGAGGATCAAGGTCACAGTGGCAGGTCGCCCTCCATCTCTATGCATTCAGTAACTGAATGCCTGCAACGAAGTCAATACACACTCAACCATCTGGGCACAGTGCTCTGTTCTTGCAATTAGGAATCCAGGAAAATTTCAGCCCCATGCATATACAGATGAATCTATGCTTGATGCAGACATTCAAATGAAGATATTGTGTGCAAATACACTTTCTCCGTGCACATTCAATCACTCTGAATATATCATGAAAACAGGACAAGATTTGGGTTACAGCACCTATTTTTTTCTGCCTGTTGCCAGGACACTTTCATTGTACTCACAACCTCACAATTAAGATGCTCAGGATATCAGGCATAACCAATGGCAGAAACTATTTTTAGTCTTCAGGGCCAAACCCATAATTTAGTGTGCGTGCATCTCTAAAGCTTAAATAGGAAACTCCTATTGTGGAATAATCAGCCTAGAACTGTCACGGGAACAAAGAGCTTGTTTTCCCCCCTTTTATCTAGATCTATATTTATCTAGTGCAATACACAAGCCACAATACTTAGAGATTATACTCCCAGACAGACAATCTACATTATATTTTCTGTTGACTACTGTATTTCTCCTGGAAGTACCTTGTAAGTAAACACATTCTCCTGCTTCTAAGCTGAAGTGTTTAATTAGAGTGGAAGAAACTCTCTCTGTCTCTATGCCTTGGTAGTGCCTGGTTGTTGATCAGTAGTATTATTAATGGAAATGAATGGGAGACTAGTTCTTACAATTTCAAGATCCTCATATAGTAAATGTGTGTGAGCCACAACTAGAGAATCGAGATTGGTCTGACAGGTTGAATGTACAGGTTGAATGTACTGGACTTAATAACATAAAGGATACTGCCTGTGTGCTTCCTATAACGTTTGTTCAAATGGTAACTTTGAGCCAAATATTGAGAAAATCCTGCTAATATTCAGTGTGCTCCTGTTTGATGGAAATTTATTCTGTCAATGCTACCTACTGCTCAAAAAATGTGTTTGATACTTGACAGTAATATCTTCCAATACCCTAGTATGTAGCACTGTCATTCAGATGTGGAAACATCTTATATTCTTGAATGCAACAGAATGGTGCCACTATTTCCTTTTCTTCCAGATCATGAGAGATTACTGCAGTTACAGGTAGGATGACATACTATGCAGGATAAATGTGTGCTAAGGGAAAGAAAGAGAGAAAGAGAGAGAGAGAGAAAGAAGGAGGGAGGTAAAGAAAGAAAGAAGCAGGGAGGGAAAGAAAGAAAGAAAGAAAGAAAGAAAGAAAGAAAGAAAGAAAGAGGGAGGGAGGGAAAGAAAGCTTTTTTAACTTAATGGGACATTTTCTCAATGACTAAATCATACAGCCTATTAATTAGCTTACTGATTAGAAACTAGACATAGCTGGGTGTCTTCTCTCTATAAAATGGACAGTCTGTGAAACTGCTTTCAGGACCAAGAGCATCAAAACAAACTGACAAACAAACACTCCTTCGATCGTTATTGACCCTCTGGTTCCTTCCCTCTGTATTTATTTCAGTGCTGGCAGGTCTCTGTTCATGCACAGGGCTTTAAAATGCAGCTTACCTGCTTAGAAACTTGTTTCTAGAGTTCATCTCTGGATGACTTCTCTCTATATATATTGCTACATTTTTAAAGTAAGTGAAGAAAAGGCAAAAAAGAAAAAGGAAAACAATCCTTCTCAAAGGTTGGTGAGAAATGAATTTCTAGGGAATGCTTAATTCTTCTAGGATAAACAGAAATGTATTTATTCTGTTCTGGGAGCTAAAGGGGATGAATGCCACTCAAAGGCCATCAATGGAAGAGAAAGGACAACATATGGAATGTGTGCGATTAATCTTAACTAGGTATGATCCTTGCATTAACCCTCAGGCATAATCCTTGAATTATCCATACAAAATCCTTAGTCTTTTGTTAGAGGGAAGCTTTGTTACAACTGCATTAATCTAATCTTTCTCTCTTCTATACATGTTCTTCCTAACTTGCAGGCTGCTTTTAAACATCATAGTTATCTTGTGACACTACTATGTTGTCCCCAGATTCTCCCCTATGTTTTCCCAGTGATTTATTCATGAATCTTGTTCCTTTCAGTACCATTTTGCACATGATGTAAAATGAAATCTGGGTTAACCACCACACACATATGCTTACCAATAAGCTGCAGGCAATACAGCTCCCTGATGGCAGGTATACCTGACCGATATACAGGAATGTGGCATTAACACTGAAGATATAAAATGTTTGTGGTGTAGATGTGAGAAATACAGTGCGCAGAATTTCTTCTTGTCTAATATTAGCCCTCCTCACCCACAGGTCAGCTACTGTGCTTCCAGATTTGGTCCTGCAAAAACAGTCAAAACTGCCGTTGGCATCAGGGAGGGAGGGAGGCAGCCCTGCCATGCTCTTTCCTTTGAGGACTCACACCTGTCGTGGGCCCAAAGAATGGTGTGCCAAGAGCAGCCATGACCCCCCCCCCCCAATCCAGGTTTATGAACTGCTCTGCTCCTGGATAGAGTTGGATGGGGTTTTCTGCGGAATAGTGACATTCCGCCCAACAGCCATAGCCACATCAGGACTAAGGTGAAAAGCCTCTTCTTTGTCCTGGGGCAGAAGAGTTACCTATCTTCACACTGTTGTGACTATGAGCAACCTAAAAAGTTTTCTAAATTGCCTGTGAGATATAAAAGAGGAAAAAGAGGCAAGGACGTAAAGCTTTCGAATAAATAAAAACACAAACAAATGGGTGATCTTGTGGAAAATACTTCTGAAACCAGTTTTTGCTCCCTGGAGAACACATTGGTGACCACATTTGCAAGTTCCTTGGCTCAACCCTGATCTGGGTAAGATGCTGGACATGCCACTTTCCTTGAAATGGGTCTGAAAAATTCATCCTATTACATTTAGTCTTCTCTTCAGGGAATAGGAACTATGGAGCGAGTAGGCCTTTGTTTGTGTCTTGCCTTTTAAGAAAATGTCATCCGAACAGAAATAATGAATGTTTCAGAAGTCTGAGAATTCCAGTGTTATTACCAGTCTTAGCTACAATTGCTACCTTCTCGCGGGCTTCCACACATTGCCTGTACCCTTCCAGGGTACCCTTCCAGGGTACCCTTCCAGGGTACAGGTAGAGTCTTGTTTGTTTGCTTGATGCACCAAGCTATGTGACTATTTTCTTGCCTCTCCGAATTAACTGTTGCTATCAAGATCAACAATTGAGGCAGGAGACCTAACTCGTTCAAATGTAACCTTTTTTTTTTCTCCCAACACAACCTGTCAGCCTTTCTATTTCTAACAATGTTATGTAAGCAGTTGATATTATTAGTAGGTTAGCAAGTCCCACAAAAGAACTGAGGTTGGAAAGTCACTGCTTATGCAATGCAGTTTTGGAAAGGAAATGGGGCTTTGTAAATGGGAAAAATGGGGGGGGGGGGGGAGAGATTGATTATATCTCTAAATGTTCCGGTGGAGAGGAGCACTGTTTGTATAACTGTACAGCTTATGTTGTTGATGTTTTTGTGGTTATTAACTTTTTTTTTTAGGTTTGTATTCTTAGGTATGTATTTTTCCATTTCTATTTCTTTTCTTCTTTGATTTAATAATAATAAAAAAAGCCCGGAAAGTCACTGCTTACAAGTAATTTGTTATATAAATTGTTAAGACTCTGCCGATGCCCTCCAAATAATTTATCATTAATGTTTTTTAAATATAACATGCTATGTGTTGGCTCATTACTTTTGAGAGTCCTTTTAAGGAGAAAGGCAGGGTAAAAATATTTTAAATAAAATAAATAAATCACATTACTCTTTTGGAGGAGAAAACCACCTTAGAATCATAAAACTTGGATGGGTTTATTTTAAATGTTGCTTGTTATTCTTGTTGGTTGTTTCTGCTAAAAATGCTCTAAAATGTAACACTAACTACTGTGTTTTTGTTTGTTTTGTTTTTGAGAGAGATACAACTTTACTACAAATCCTTACCAACTGTAGTTACAGGCAGCTACATTGTGAAGCTCTGTACAAGAATCACCACGGTGTTTCGGCACAGAACAAAATCATTATATAATTATATCAAATGTCTTCTATGAATTGCTGCATAAGACTACGGTAGTTGTTTTACTCAAATAACTTTTTGTAGGCATCCTTCAGTCTCGAGAGACTATGGTAGCGTGCTCTGAATAGAGGCCTTGGAACAGCGTCTAGTGTGGCTCAGAAGGCCAATTCGAGAGTGACAATCCCTTCCACACTGAAGACAAATACAATCTGTCCCCTGTCCAGCTCCCTGATTTTGCTGGTTTCGGGACTGCCTCTTTGCCTCAGCCTGCTGAACAAGCATCTCTTCAAATTGGGAGAGGCCATGATGCACCGCCTACCTCCACGCTGAACGCTCAGATGTCAAAGTTTCCCAGTTGTTGAGGTCCATTCCTAAGGCCTTCAGATCCTGCTTGCAGATCTCCTTGTATCGCAGCTGTGGTCTCCCTCTGGGGCACTTTCCCTGCACTAATTCTCCATACAGGAGATCTTTTGGAATCCGACCGTCTGTCACGTTCCTAGGGGATTCAGCAGGTGAAAGTCCAATAAGCCAGTCAAAGGTCAGAAGTCCAAGAGATACAAAACAGATGCCAAATTGTCAAAGCCAAAACACAAACCGTAGTCAGAAGTCAGAGTCCAAAAGCCAAGGGTCAAGAGAGGAAGGTTCAAGATGAGCAGGAGCGTGGACGTGAGCCAGAGAATTGAGTTGTTGCTTCCACGAGCTTCCAAGCCTCTGGGTACAAATTATATAGCAGCAACAATCATCTAATTCCTAGAAACATTCCATCCTGTTAAAGTTCAGGGCTGGTCGACCTGATGTTCCTGTGAGAAGCATTCATGCGAGCCTCAGTCCTCCGTGTTGTGAGTCTCTGCCGAAGCTTATCTCTCACTCTGGCTAGTTGGGGAGGAGAATCTGGCGGTGATTAAGTTGTCTGTGATACTAATTGCCCAGCATTTTCCTCAGCTGTAATTAACTCCTCTGATTCCAGATCTTCTTCGGCTGAACTCATGACATCATCAGCCATTCTCACGACATGCCGAAGCCAACAAACTTATACCTTTCCTTATAAGTATATTGTTATGACCTTCCTTCCCTGTTACACAGATTTTAGATTTAGCTGGGAATTTTCTGAATCGGATATTCTTAAATGCATATTTCCTGAATGGGAGCTGATGATTTTAAGATAGGTGGTCATCTCTTTCTATTCAAAATAAGGTATCCATACACCAAGGGGCTGAGGGAAGTTATGTGTGCATGTCTCTTTGTCTGTGGATGAAGTTACAGAAACTTTGAAGTGTTATTTATTTATCACATTCCTATTCACCTTTTCCTCCAGTGAGCTCAAGGGAGCATACCTCTCTCTCCACCACCCCACTTTGTTGTTGTGACAATGCTGCAAGGCAGAGCAAGCTGAGAGAGTATAACTGTCCCAAGGTCACCCCATGAGCAGCATTATGGCTGAGAGGGAATTTGAACCCAGGGCACCTGGGCCAGACACACTGGTGTAGGTAGGGAGGCACAGAAGAAGGAAGAAGTGCATGAGGTTAACTGGGAGCTGGAACTGCTGTGGGGATGCAGGGACTCCCTCTGGGAAGCTGAGACAGGATGACAGATCTGTTCCACTGTATGAATGTCTACTGTTTTGCTTATATTTATGCTCTATGTTAAAAATCTCCAGAGCTCTCTAATCCAAAGGAAGCCAACTTCATGCCCCTTCAAGTCCTTATTTCACAGCACTGTGGTGAGGAAAAAGAGGTTACCTACCTGTAACTCTGGTTCTTCGAGTGGTCATCTGTGAATTCACACTAATGGGTTAATCTGCGCCTGCGCAGAGCAGCCTCAGAATCTTCTAGAGCTCAGGCACATGGTGCCGGGACCTCCTACACGCCGGCTATAACCCCACCCCCAGCACCAAGTGCCTCAGTTCTGTGAAACTGTCCGCCGCTGCGCAGCATGCCACATGGCACACGTGACATACAGTGGGGAGGAAGGGTGGGGAGTGTGAATTTACAGATGACCACTCAAAGAACCAGAGTTACAGGTAGGTAACCTCTTTTTCTTCTTCGTGGTCTCTGTGAATGCACACTAATGGGTGACTAGCAAGCTGAATTACCAGGTGGTGGGCATCACGAAAAAACAGATGCCAAGACAGCTCGTCCAACGGCAGCCTCTGCTTTGGCTCGAACATCTAGGCGGTAGTGGGTCACAAAGGTGAGTGGCGTGGACCACGTAGCAGCCTTGCAGATATCTGCCAGGTCTACCCCTCTAAGGAAGGCTGTGGAGGAGGTGATCGCTCTAGTCGAATGGGCCCGAACTGTACTCGGCAAAGGTGCATGAGCCAGTTCGTATGCTAGGCGGATTGTAGTAACTATCCACCGGGAAATTGTTTGTGCCGACACCGGGAGACCCTTTGACTGTCCTTAGAAGGACACAAACAGTCTGTGCAAGGAACGAAAGGACGCAGACCGGGAGACATAATAGGAAAGTGCTCTCTTGACATCCAAGGAGTGGAGAGCCCTTTCCAGCGTGGACGCTGGCGCCGGGAAAAAGGTAGGCAATACTATAGGTATTGTGCTTCTCCCACAAGTAGGAGCCAAGTCGCTGCAGTCTCTGCTTTAGGGCAGGCTTAGTAAAAGCCTTACAAACGGTGCACAAAGCAGGCTGGGGCTCCTCCCCGAGACAGAATAAACACTGCGAATGGCTGTCAGAAAGCAGGACCTTATTAGAGCAGGACGCGCAGCGCTTGAAGGGCCCCGAAGCGGCCATAAACACGCAGAAAAACAGTCAAACAACACAGTTATATTCTTAATGTTAGACTCACGAAACCAGAAGAATGGTGAAACAAGCCGAGTCGAAAAAGCCAGGAGGTCCAAGAATATGAATTAAGCGAGGTCGAAGGGAAAAAACACGAAGCTCCGATCCGAGTAGTTGCCATAGCGGTGGCAGAAACGGAACTGAGGCACTCGGTGCTGGGGTTATAGCCAGCGTGTGGGAGGTCCCGGCACCATGTGCCTGAGCTCTAGAAGATTCCGAGGCTGCTCTGCGCAGGTGCAGATTAACCCATTAGTGTGCATTCACAGAGACCACGAAGAAGAAGCAGTAAGATCACTGATTACCATGTAGATAAGTAGGAAACTGTTTGATAATTAATAAAACATGCAGTCCTGTGTGATGCTGGGAAATGCTGTTGCTTGGCTTTTTTTGGAAAAAAACATTGACGG
Organism: Intellagama lesueurii; assembly: GCA_037013535.1. Lineage (NCBI taxonomy): Eukaryota > Metazoa > Chordata > Lepidosauria > Squamata > Agamidae > Intellagama > Intellagama lesueurii. The sequence continues at coordinate 185,154,456 of JBAJHW010000002.1, forward strand.
TAATTTAGAGCATTGCAATGTTTTGAGGTTTTATCTTTTATGTTTGATTTTGAGGGCAGGGTACCCTGAATGACGGCACAGAAAAAGGCCTGAGATAATACAAAGTACTTTTCAGGCCACCAAGAATTATTTAGTTAGTTATGTGTCATCAAGTCGGAACCAACGAATAAGGCTTTCATGGTAAGTGAGAGATTTAAGGAGTGGTTTTACCAGTTCTACTCCTCCAGGGAGTTTCCATGGACAAGTGGGGACTTGAACCCTGGTCTCATAGTCCATCACTCTCTCCACTACACCACATTGGTACCCCCACTAAAAATTGGGCCTCCTTCATATACGAACTCTTCCCAGAGTGTCCCTGTTCTTCCTCCCAGAATTTAAACCACCAGCAGCTGCATTTCTTTTTCACCACTGTCTGCCTCCAAACCATTATGTGTAGGCAGTCCCAGAGCACAGCAATGACAATGAAAACTAGGAAGACGGGTGTGGCTGGATTGACTGCAGGAAAGAAGCACTAGCAGACCTGATGTAAGGTGAAATGAGATTTAAACAACCAAAGAACAAAATGGGCCTTTGATTTCATTTTGTCCTAGCCATTATTTGCAGTAACTCTCCCTTTGACTTAAGAGCACAGCCCCAACTGGCCAAAATAGTTGAGCAGCAGCTGCACTGTGTGGAATCCAAACCATTTCCAACAGCCTAAGAGTAAAACATTATTTAGTGTGCCATACCTGAATTTTTGCTAGATTCATGGCTGGGTCCCTAGACTAGATAAGGCCTGGATCTACAACAGGGTTTCTCCACACTGTGACTCTTCGCTTGGCAGATCTTAGCTGGAAGAGTAGCTGGCTAATGGCCATGTGGGCAGATCTCTGAGATCAGATGGCAGAAGGAGATTTCTTCCAGGAGAAATCTCTAATCCTAACATCTATGACTGGTGCATCTTTCATTTAGAATGGCATTGCTTGGCTGTTATCATACACCTACTTTTGTGAGAATTAGGGTGTGATCACACAGACATATAGCTTGCATGTTGGACCGCTTGTGGTACAGTCTGGTGTGAGCTATTTCCTGGCAATTGTCAGGTCAGAGAGTCTGATGCCTGAGCATCTCCTTAAGAGCCCTACATAAATTTCTAGACCTCTAGGTAAAAATCAGGAGCTAGCGTTGGTCACAGCTGGCATTTATCCCAGTTAAGAATTAATTTCAGAATGAACCAGAGGAAAATTTGCACCCTGTACAATTTACCGTCTTCTTTTGGATATCCTTTACGTTAGCTTTGCCCCAGATAAACTGAATGTCCAGAAAAACCCGTGCCCAAGATGGACCTTATTGATACAGCAGTAGGGTTACTGCTTACGGGTCTGGGCTGGCGCCATTCCCTGATGAGCGGACAGGTTGCTTTAGGGGAGATTGTTCCTGGCAAAGTGACCCTTTCCACTGCAGTCAGATGTGTGCCTTTCCTGTCCTCTGATTGCACTCTGAATCCCACTGTATGCAATGTAACTCGCCTATGAAAAGACATGAATAGGATTGTAATGTTATTTCTCTTCTTTCTAAGCACAGGAGGGTCAAATGTCTGCCTTTATCTTAGTGGGAGTGAGAGGAGGAACAACACTCACTTCTTTCAAGGGGTTGAAAAGAAGATGACGACAATGAAATAATATTGTTTGAAGATAATGGAATGAACAGGGTTGAAAGAGGTTAATTATAAATCTGATTTAGGAACACTATAGATCAAAGTATAAACTGCAAAGATTACATTAGGTCATCAGTTGCTAGTGAAACACACAAAATAATTTTGAATGATTCACTGTCGAAAGTGCTGCAGAAGCAACTACTTCATGGTTTCTGCTTGGTCATGAGAAAATATCATCTATAAGGCTGTGAGCCCAGGGAAGATTGGCAGAAGGATAGATTAAAAACTATTGCTTCAGCTGATCTCTCAGGCAGCTTTTGGCTACTCTGGGAAGATTCTTTAGATTAAGAACCTGTAGTAGCTTGTGCCCAGTGTGGTTGATGAGATGGAAAGCACAGCCTAGGTAGGCAGGGCTTGGTTCTTTCTTTCTTTAGTCATGTCAGAAGCACCACAGTACAATTAATACACGTATCAGATAATTTCCACCCAGTAATAGACAACATAAAGGGGAGTTAGAGCAGCTAACATCAGGTCTTCCATGGTACATATTGAGGGGCTTAGAGCACATTGACATGAGTGTGGAGTTGCCTGTTTTTCCCCTCATTGATAGTGAACTATGTTGGTATGAAAACCTTATTTTCTTAGCTTCATTTTGCCAACTCCAGTCCATATTCTGCTAAGTGACTTCCAAGAAGCCCAGTTCTCTGTGTAGCCAAGGGCTAGACTTTCCTGTGGTTCATCCATTTAAGAGGTGTGTACAATCCCGGATTAACCATTAAGCAAAATAAGCACGTGCTTGCATCCGCAAAGGAAGGGGGCACCACAGAGGTTTTTTCAGTGCTGGATTTTGCATGGACCATGGTACAAATGATGCACCCTCCTTAACAAACCACACCCATCCATCCCTCACCTCACCTCTCTCCCTCTCTCCCTTAAGAACATGAACAACCTCCTTACCTAAAGCAATTATGTACCAGCAAGACCTAAAAAGTATAAAGACTCGCCTAGTGAGAGAACTCATGTTTTGAGTGAAATGATCAATCATCATCATCACTTGGTGGTTTTTTTGTTTTGTTTTGTTTTGTTCTAATGTTCTGTATTTTAGGAGGTTGGGTGGGAATAAGGTTAAAAAGAGATGCTGGTCTTTTAGACCTATGCCTTCTGCACTATACGTACAAGCCAAAGAAATAACAGAAATAACAGCCACTGAGCTTTTCAGTTTACAGATTCTGACAAAATCTGTCTACATGAATCAAAGCGTGAAAGCGCAAGATTTGGCTGGAAGCCTGTTATTTGGTTGTACATATGATTTTGTATATAATATGTTGTGGGTTTTTTGCCACATGCTACCCAATTAAATTACCGTGTTTACATGCATATAATGTGTGTGCTATATAGGTTTATAATTTTAGTCATGGGACCCACCATACATTATATTCGTAGGGGGCGCCATAATCTTTTCAGTGCTTAGGGCCTCTAAAGGTCTTAATCCAGCCCTGGGGGCGTTGTTGTTCCTTTCCATATTATAGTCCTGGCATTCTCTGTTGTTCCTTCAAGAGTCACAAATGTTCTCAAAAGCATATCCTTGATTTTAATCCAGGAGGGGGTGGGATGGTAGCCATAGAATGGATATATGCATTTAATGTAGATGCATTGAAAAAGCAGGAGGTAGGACCTTGCCCTGGAGTAGAGCATTCTCTTGATTCCTCCATCAGCTGCATTGACTCACCGTTCGGCAATTGATTCTACTTTACCTGGGACTATCAATTGGACTTAGGCCTATGAATCCGAGCTGGGAAGAAACATGTTAAAATTAACACTTTAATGTTATAAATGTATTACTTTTCCCATCAAGCAGGAAAAATGCACCAATTTATGTAATGCTTTAAAAGCACCGATTTATGCAGTGCTTTAAAAACAATGCCTTCAGAGTGACACTAACACATTTTATATGCATTAAAATCATTATTTTTGCTCTGTGTGTACGTTCACACTCCTCGTCCCCAAAAGGAAGGTAACCCTACATGTCTCATGGGAACTAACTATATGCACCTGAATCCAAACCATGGCATTTCTGGGATACAACTCCCCAAAGCCCATCACCAATCAATAACCATAGCAGAACAGAAATCCTAATCAGCACAGCCAATGGCCTAAGTTTCTGGACCTCTAGGGAGAATATGGCTGGGGAAGCTTAGCAGTGTTTTGTTAAAAGTATGCTTTTAGGTGAAGATTCCAAAGTATTCTGCTAGGTTCCTAGACTGCACTGTGCAGGCACAGAAACAAACCATAGGCGTGATTGGCAGAGACCATGAAGAAGAAATGATTGCCTCTGTGTGGAGTTAGTCTTGTAGAATGGTCATGATTGTCTTTTTCTCTGTGGGTGGAGAATGGAGATTCTGTCTTCGGACACACTGTCCTCTACAAACTAATCATTTTCGCATTGGAACCATACCCTTGAGAAACAAGCAGGCATTTCAGAAGTGTCAGGTTACCTGGAAGGCCATTCAATTAGTTCATTGTTTTGCCTCCAGATTCCTAGGTATTACTTTGTATCGTGCACTGACCTATAAGAAACAATGCCTAAGTACACAGCAAAAAGTTTCCACAAAAAACTATGTTTTCCTAGGTTCACTTGTCTAAGGAAGTGGACTTCTCCAGAAAAGATCACATTAAAATACAGCAGTTAAGTATTTAAGGAGCCACAACGTTTTGCTTTCTATATTTTTTATTTTTCTTTATTCTCTGTGAATGCAGAGAACAGGCAACACCACACATATTATAATATTGCCTATTTTTAATGGTTTTAATGTTTTCTAAAGTTTTAATATTGTTGTACGCCGCTCAGAGACCATTGGTAATGGCGCGGCTAAAAAATCTTGTAAATAAAATAAATAAATAAATATGTCAGTCTACTCTATGCCACTCAATATGTACCATGGAGGATTTGATGCTAGGTGCCCCAAATGCCCTCAATATTCTCTGTTATTGGGCAAAAATTATCTGGCATACTTATGTGAGCTTTAAAATATATTGCATTTAGAGATGGGCATGGATCAGAAAAATGGTGATTCATTTTGATTAGTGATTTGTCAAAGCTGACAAATTATGAATTGACAATTTTTTCCTGATGAATTGACGAATTGACTCATTAATTCATTTTTTTACTTTAAACACCATATTCACAGAGATGCTTCCCACGTCTCTCCTCTACAATCTCTCCATGTTTGGTGAAGTTTGAGTTTTAGACATCCAAGTTATACACCCACAAAATGGGTCCCTCCAGGAAAGTGACCTTTAGCAGCTAGCTTGGGGAAACCCAATCTTCACCAAACTTGGAAAGTTTGTAGAGGAGAGTCATGGGAAACTTCTCTGTGATTTTGGTGTCTCTAGATGCCTGGGAGGAACTTTCCCAGTGAACCTCTTTGTGGGTATATAACTCAGACATCTGGAACTAGATCTTTACCAGACTTGGAGGGATTGTAGAGGAGAGTCAAAGGAAGGTTCTCTGCAATTTTGATGTCTCTAGGTGCTTGGGGTGGAGTATTCTAAAGCCCAATGAAACAACAAATCAAATACCACTAAAATTTATTGCTTCATATTCATCAGGGGGCATTGATTTGTGCAAATAGCTCCAAAGACTACTTTGTAAGCCACCAGAGCTTGGTTTCCATAAGAAATTTGGCCAACTCAGCTTTGTGCTTTAATGGGCACCATATAACCTGTAGTGCCAGGCTGTTCCAGCACATAGTCAGCTGACTTGAAGGGCTCTGTTTATGATGACTTATATGGTCTCCATCTAAAAGGATGCTCTTCAACCCAAGCAACTTGTCCCTGGTTTGGAAAAGCTCTACAACCTCTGCCTCCTAACTTTTTGATTCCTTTCTGATTTTGACGATGAATTTGCACTGACCCCTCTTGCCTGCTGCTCTGCTCTGAAAATCAACTTTTCTCTGTTTTGGACCCAGGACTTTGTCTTCCTCTCTTGGGACTTACAGATAGCATACAACCCTGGAACCATAAATTGACAACAAATATCACTCAACACATTGTTACGCATAAACTGTTTTAGGATTGTAAAATTAAGTAGAAAAACTTTTCAACACAGCTGGTACCACATTTGCTTGCCAGATATTCCAGGTGGACATCTTTAAACAATGCTAGGGTGAAACCCTGGAGGGACACTGCTGGTCAGGAGCAACAATACAGGAGTAAGTGGACTCAATATAAGATGGCTTCCTCTGTCTCTTGCATTGTAAGCTACCTGTTCACAGCACATATGGGTAACGGTCCAAAGTCCCAATGCATTTGGACAGTTCTGATCTTCTATCAGCAGTAGATCATAATGGCTGATCTTGAGAGCAGATTGCTCTCTCTTTTCTTCACTTGAACTGATGGCCAGCATTTTTGAGTCTTGGACCCTGAGCAGAGTTTGTAAAAATTACATATTTGCATTACAAATCACAGAATCCCCAATTCCGAGAGCTGTACTCCAAAACAGAAACTTTCTGGGCTCCGACCCTGTCTGCTTAGCTGAGAACTGATGCTTTTCCCCAGATGGTGCAGCTAGACAAGACACCAGGTTTCCCAAGAAAAGCTGTCTTCCTCATCATTGACCAATACCACCAACATCTGACAATGAAAGAAAGGACACATGAGTGAGGAGGAGGAGGAGCAGCCACCTGCTGACTTCCTCTTGCTCTCCAGCAGGGGTGACTGGGCTCAGAGTGAGAGGGCAGTCGAGGAATCAGGTAGCGACCCCTATTAGAAGGCAGTAAGTCGGCAAAAGGAGGGTTCTAATTGGGACAGGTGAACTCTGGGTAGATGCCCTCAGTTACCAGCCACTGGTACAGATCTTGCTTCTTTGACATGAGGGAAGTCAGTAGAAACTCTCTGCAGGGGGAGGTGGAACAGAAAGTACATCCTGTTACTTTGATCCCCCCCCCCCGTTGTAAATGTGCATTGGGAGCGGGAGAAAAAGAAAAGGCAGCCCCCCAATATATGTGCTTGCCCCAGATTTCAAAGAACATCTTCACTTCACAGGCATGAAGGCCAGCCTAAAACTGTGCACCAAAGCTGGGTAGTTTTGTCCCTCCCATTCTCTTAGCTGGTCAATTGCTTATAATGCCATAAGCAAGTGGATCTCTGAGAGGCGGGAACGTATTCTTAGAAGTGCTAACTGTCGATTTGATTATTTGAAAGGTTTGATTTCTCAGTTGCCTTACACATTTTAGACAGAAGATTACAACTTCATTCATCACAGGCTGTAGTATTGAGGGAGATTTTCCTCCTCATCAGTCTGATTTTTAAACAAGGGTCTATTTTCCCCCTACAGTGTTAGCTGCCGCATGAACCTTCCACTTGTCACCATGGCTGCATTATTGAAGGAGTTAATTGGGTAACATCTCGCTCACCTACCCAGAGTTCGAACCCCTTGCTGAAGCTCAGCTGTAGCTCACACACCCTCCTAATTACATTTATTCACAGAAATCAAAAGGAGAGGGATGCAGTTGAGTAAAGGTCACATTAATAATACAGGCTGAAAGAAAGCCTGTGGATATGTATTTTTCATTAAAGCCACATTTGACTGAAGGGGCAATTCTTTTAGGTTTGGCTGTATTTCTCAAGGAGGCTGCAGAAACGGCAGAGTGTGTGGTGGGGGTGGGTGCAAGAGAAGCATTCTCCTTATTCTCTCGTCATTGTTTGTTGTCTGCTGAAGAAATAACAAGGAAAGTTAATCATGTTGCTCACAGCGAGAACTGCTGGAGATCACAGACTTCAAGCCAGGGGTTTTTGCACCCTCCACCAGACTGAGAAGGAGGACTGCCGCTTGGAGTTCTGTTTACAATGGAGGACTCCCGAGAGGAAGCGAGATGACCTGAAGACACAGGTCTCGCTCAGGCCCTATGGAGAGGAGAAGTCGGGAGTCAGTCGGGAGCTGCAATAACAGAGCTGTAGTTGTTTTATTTATGTGCAGGGGTCTACCAGGCTCTGTTCCCTGCAGGTAATGGTACGTGCGTGTGCGCACACATGGGGTTTGGGTACACCAGTTTGTACTTAGCTTAAGTTTTATTCTGTATGCAGTGATGATCAGAATCCTGTCGAAAATGCTCTTCATGAATCCAGTGGCAACATAGTGGCTTCCATTAACTTGCTTGCTAAGGCTGCAATCCTATATACAACTGTCTTGGAAGCGGTCCCACTGAATTCAGTAGGATTACACTGTAAAACATGTGGTAGATATAATTTGTATGCGAAAAGTGGTGCAATGTCCACCTTTAGTGTTCAGCAGAGTTGTATTAGACACTGTGCATAAAATCAGCCTTTTTCTGCCTGCCTCCTTACCAGACATGGAGGGTCAGGGACCTCACCTGTCTTCTCTCCTTGCTGAGCTTCCTGTCTCATCACTTACTGGGGTGTGGGGGGGGGGAGAAGAAGGAAGCAGCAGCAAGTACAAATATATATATATATTTTCTAATTTGGGGGCATTGTAGATTTTTTCTGCCCTTCAGCTGAGTTGTGTACATACAGTTGTACCCTGTCTCTGTCTACAGCTGGCTGCTATATTTTCCACCCCACCAACCACGATGGGCTACAGATGCCACTGTGTAACACTATGCTAGAGTAGCATTAATTGTTATTGAAATGGGGTGGGGGTTGAGGAATCATAGAAAGCGTTCTTTCTTCCATTATCTGCAGCTTCTTAAACCCTACACACAGTCTGCTGTTCTGTGTTGCTAAAGATCTGGCAAAAGGCTGCCAAACAAAGGGCTGAAAAATTTGAAGTAAAAAGAATCAAAGATGCACAAATGAAGAGAGAAAGGAGAAAGCAAGGGTGTAACCTCCCAACAGTCCAAGGAGTCCAGGACAAGCTAACCTGCTCCCACTGTTCCCATATCTTCCTGGCTCATATTGGGCCAGTTTGTCACCTGCATGCCCATCAGCATGCTGCTATTCAGCCTTAACCACTTGCCTCTTTTTTTCCTAAATGTAAATCTGGTGGGAATGGTTTTCTTCACAAAGGACACACTATATACAACTTACATCCATATGACTGCAGGCTACTTTTTGAAGACACTCATCCCCATGACATAGCTGAAGCCTGCAGGTTGCTGGGATTCAAAATATGAAACAGGAGCAAAGATGAAGCTACATGCGGTGGTTCTAATCTAATCCTTTCAGAATGTATTATGTGTCATAGGTCAGAACTGACTTATAGCGACCCTTAATAGAGCTGACTGGATAGCTCAGTAGTTTAGATGTTAGGAGTTCGATTCCCCACTGTGCCTCCTGCAAAGTAGAGCCAGCCAGTTCTAGGGCACCCCCAAAAGAAGTGAATGGCCAACCACTTCTGAGTAGTGAAAAGGGTTGCATTGTTGTTGTTATTGCTTTCAAGATAAATGAAATGTTTAAGGAGTAGTTCTACCAGTTCCACCCTCCCCCCCCATGCCCATGAGTTTACATGGTCAAGCAAGGATTCAAACCCAAGTCTCCTGAATATTCACTACACCCCACAGAGTATCCAGTCCTTTCAGAGAGACCCCTTCACATATAACTCAGGCAATCCAAGTAAGCTCGTGGATTGAGTGAAATGTTGCTTCCTTTGTCAAAAGAAGTACAGACAACATGTATGTCATTAGCATTGATTTGAATGCAATATGGACATAACAAAAACAAAACAAAACAAAAATCCAATTTTGCATACAATACACCTCTTCCACTCCCACAAAACTGGATGTCTGCAATACAGCAATAGCGAATTCAGATCTCTGAGTGCCCGTATTTGAGTTGCCCAAACAGCACCATCCATGTATTAGAGGAAGTTGGTAGCCAGTTTGGGGGAAGTTGCTGCTACACAAGATCTTGAGAAATGCAAACATACACATGCATCTACCTGCAAGGCCCCCCCCCCCCCCCAATCTCACCCACAACACCGAAGAGTGCTGAGCCTGTTCAGGGGAAAAAGAATGCGGATAGACCACTGGAGGGGAAAGAGACTCAGAGAGCTGGGAAATCAAATATCTTGGAAGAGGGCATAGGAGGAGTATCCCATGCTGCAATACTTTGTTGCAGCTTGCAGGTGCTAATTTTTTTAAATGTCTTATGACCGTGGATATCTCAGCACAGATACTACTTGAAGAATTGAGAAGGTTGACCTGGAGTTTAGTTTCCCAATGGCACAACACCCCCGCCCCCAATGGGATGAAAATTGCCCCTCCTTCCCAAGGTCCAAACATTCTATTTTTAGCACATCGTGCGCACCTTGTGTCTCAGTTACAAGGATTCTCCCAACAGCCAACGCTAATGAGTTACCATGCTTCAAGTGACTGCTCCATGCTTTCCCTAGGAGCTTGATGGATCTCCACTCTATTCAGATAGTGTACCCTGTTAGCTTCATTTCTGGGACTCCCTTCCTATCCATATGATAAGGGGAGGAGGTAAAAAAAGAAAATTCCCTGTACACTGCTCATTAAAATATATTTTAAATAAATGTTGGTCCATACCCTGCGAGATTGCTCACATCATTGTCACAGAACCTTATGGTGGCCACATGTCTTCTTTTAGAGAATATGGACCTCAATCTGCTGGACTGTCCAGTTAAAGTTTGATGTAAAGATAAAGAACCCTGCATGGGTGAGATGTATGGTAATTCTGTTTAAATTTTTTAAAAACTATTTCTAATTTTACCTTTGTAACTGTAAATCAACAGGTGGCCTATAATGGAAACTGGTGTCCTCTTTGGCCTTCTCTTTGGCGACAGGTTCCAAGCCACAGGAGCCAGCATCCTCCTGGGGCAGCCGGGGGAGGACCTCACAGGACGGCTGTTAGCTTCATTTCTGGAACTCCCTTCCTATACGAGGAGGACCCAGAACTCATGAACCCCTTGCAGTGGCTCGAGCAGGGAGACCCCCTGAAAGAACTGACTCCAAAAGAGGCTAGTTGCTGGTGCGTCCAGAAACCACCTGTCCTGACAACCTTATAGTCGCAGTGATGGTGACTGACAGACCACCTGGTGAGCATTACAAGCCTTCTCAAAGTTGGGGAGGAGGTTATTACTTGTGACCTTGCCTCTATTACTGTACCAAATCTGCTGGGGCTGGAAAATCTCTAGACTAGGCACTGACTACATTGCTCTCCCCCTGAATAATAAAGACACAGAAATTGTGCTTGCTCTGCCCAGTGCCCTCTTGGAGACACTCTGACCAGGTCTTTGTCTGGGTCCATTTGCACATTTCCATTCGCCCCATTCCCATCAATGGAGAAATCCAAATGGCAACAGTCCTTGCTTTAGAAAACCTTGAGGGCTTTCTTCCCACAGCTGGAAAAGGGGGAGAAACAAAGCAGACTGCCCAACTTTGTAGACAGCCACTGCTTGGCTGGAAGCCATGCTGTGGAGGCCATGCTGTTCTGCTTGTACCAATTAGTCCATGACTAGCCTTGCTGTTGAGATTTCCTCATTGGTAGTCCTCTTGTAAGTCATTCCTGTGAGGCCTGGTCATGAAACAGTCCATCACAAAGATCATTGGGTGGTTGGGAAGGGAAGGGGAAAACTCCTCTTCCTTTCTACTTTATCTACAACTATGATGCTTTGTGGATCACCATGACTGCTTTAGACTGTTATGCATGCAGAGATCCTCCATGACAAGTGGGGTGAGGAGGAAAGACTGTAGTCAATATTTTGCAAAAACTAGAACATCTGTTTTCTGTGATTGCCTATTGTCTAAGATGTAAGTAATACTATCATCCTTACCTTCAAGGATAGTGGTTAGCAACCTTGGATCTCCAGATGTTCTTGAACTATAACTCCCAGAAATCCTGTGGTACAGACGTCTGGGAGTTTTAGTCCAAGACTATATGGGGAGCTTCATCTATGGGTATGTGTCTTCTCACAACACTGTTCTAGGTGAAGTTTATTCTGTATGAAAGTTCTTGCCTCAGCTGAACAATTTCCCTTCATGTGTGTGTGTATGTGCTTCTTCTATTGTTAAAGACTGCATCACCAGCCAGTTAGCCACTTAGAATCTGTTTTCTTTTAGACATGAAAATGAGAGCCACCAAGCATCAGATTTCCAAAAGCTGCCTCAGGAATCAGAATGTGTGGTTCCCATTAGCTGCTCTGCGTGTGCAGGCGTGTGCCCTCAACTCTCCCAAGGCATGTTTGGCTCTTTCAGAACACCTGTGTTTTTCATGTGGTGTATAGAAAATAGTCCATTTAGTACAGATTACTCTGTGGTATCCACTGTACAAGTAATACCCTTTGGCACCTCACGCTTTTTTGGAGCGGGGTGCTGAGTAACCAATTTGCTTCTAAACACGTCACCTCAACAACATACCCTAGCAACCCCCCCCCCCCCTGTCAGCCTTCTTGGAAGTTGACCAGGGCTGAATTTTGTCCAGAGATGACTGGCAGCAGCAGATGACACTGTGAGCTACCATCAGCTACTTAACCCGCAGTCTAATATACAAAGTCATTTCTGGTGCACAGCTGTCTGCACAATACATTTGCCAATTAAGTTAATACAATTAAATCCCTTGTATCCAACAGAAAGGGCAGTGCAAATCCAGGTGAAAGGAAGGAGGGAATCTTAACGGTCCTCTAATGCATCGCCCACCCAAAGAACAAAGGCAAAGAAAGAACATTATAAAGACAGCGAAATCCACTGTTAATTAATGTTGAGGTATCAGGAGACTTATTTATAGCTCTCTCTCTGTGGCACCAGGAGAGGATGAATTATAAATCAGCCAGCCAGCGGGGAACTTGGGAGTCCGTGTAGAAACAGATTCGCTGCTTCTGGTTTCAAAGCATATGTACTGGGGGGCAAAGTACAATCTTCTTTCCCTCTTGTTTTCTATATATCACCCACCAAGGAAAGGCCACCTCTTCCTGGCTTTATTTATTATTTCACAATCATGGTTAGGCAGCTGCTTGTTAAGTTGAAATGAGTTTGATTTTGCTCACCAGTAATATGAAGCCACAGTCCAGGAGGACAGATTATGGAAGCCACACGTGCAGATTTCTAAGGGTCAAAGAAGTCTTCTTTGGGCACATGGATTCTGCCTTCTGAACACCTCTTTATTACCCCTGAATGTCAAATGCTCTTCTTGGAGATGTTGGCGCTCTGAAACAAAACCCCTTATTTATTTTCTTTTGTGAATGGAAAGCAAATGTAGAATCATTCGCGCACATTTCACAATGTCGTGCAAGCTTTCTGTAGAATCGGGGTAGGCGAATATCCATGATGCAACATATTTCTTCCAGACCAGTGGTTCCCAACCTTGGGTACCCCAGGTGTTCTTGAACTGCAACTCCCAGAAACCCCGGCCAGCACAGCTGGTGGTGGAGGCTTCTGGGAACTGCAGTCCAAGAACACCCCTGGGATACCCAAGGCTGGAAACCACTGGTCTAGACAGTTATTACAGGGTAGAAAACTGTGTGCTGTTTTGAACTTGATGGTCCTACAGGAACACGAAAGGCCTAATAGACAGAAATAAACGAGTATAAAGGATGCTTTCCAGAAAGTCAAGAAGAGGGTGCAGTGAATTGATTTTTCCACACCCACAACTTCAGCATATGAAAAGGGGATCATACTTGAAAACACTGGAGCCCCTTTGGGTCGTTAGGCATCACTGTGCCAACTATCCCTCCCCCATGCGAATGCAATTACTACGTTATGGGTACCCATGGATGATTATGGCCCAATCGCCACAGTAATTGTGCTTAGAAAAGGCTGAAGTGCTACACACCAATGCACAGTCTTGCAACAGCAAAAGGAAGAGGGGGAGTTTGAAAGATCAGGGGAGCAAAGCAGAGAGATGGGTTTTAAGATGAGCCTGGTGACCTCAGGGCTTAAAAGAAGAAACGCTGTTGAATGCATGCTCACCAGCAATAGTCTGCATCAGTGTAAACAGAGAAAAAAATTGTTCCAACACAATGGATGCATAAAGCCTACTTTCTACTCACTTCTCCCCCAACAAAAGGCCTTTTCCAAATGCAGAGACATTACAGTCATGAGGGGGGGAACAGAGTGAAGGCAGAGTGTGTGAGGCATTAAGTGTGGCCTTAATTAAAATGAACTAATAAATCATTCTCTAATTATGCAGTGGGTAAAATGGTTCAGTCAGGAACCTACAGAGCAGATTGAGCTACATGTCTCCCCCAGTAAACCACCTCTTATTTGCTAGTTTGCCTCAACTGGCACTTATTGTCTCAATGCATTCACTCAGAGAATCTGATAATGAGAGTTTAGAACATCTCTGATTACTTACAGTTCTTCATAGATAAAAGCAAACATTGTATTGTGTAAAAATGTTAACTTGCTACATTGCTGAGCTTAATTGGTTAACTAGCTCCATTACTGACTAACTGATTGGTTACATAGCTGACAAAACGCATCACTCTAACTGTCTACTTCTGACAGACTCCATAACTAACACTGACAGAACCATGACTGGGAAAAGTCAACAATTGGCTGTTCCTGAGTTGATTGACATCCATCCCAGTCCAGAAAGGTCCCTCCCAGCCAAAACCTCTTAAAAGGCATCATATGTAGGTTGCAGTATACTCAACAAAAACCCTCCCAGTGTAGATTGGCAAAGGGCTGCAAACTGCACCACTTCCTCTCTGATTAAATGAGGACACCTTGACTGGGAGCTGTTTTGATACGTGCTTGCTTACGCTTGTCTGTGTCTGTGCTGGTGTTTATATGTTTCCAAATATCTAGGAATTCTGCTGCCTTCATTTGCTTAAGCAGGAAAATATGCAAATAGCTATAATCTGGGAGGAAGAGCTATACTGTGCCATGAATTGTGCATGTGTGCATGCGCATGCTCTAGAACTTAAAATAAATGCAGCCAAATTCCAGACACACACCACTCCATGAGTGGGACCCAACCACTTCCAAAGTTTGCTTCTTTTCTCCCTTTTATTCTTTACTCTTGCTCTTTTCTTTTTCTTTTTAAGCTGCTACTGCAGCAGGTGCTGCTGACTGTTCAGTCCTACAAGTTCAAAAATGAGCATCCTTTGTACTGGAGGTGGTGGGGTGGGAGGAGGCTGGGTGATTTTACATCAAGCTGCTGCTTCAGCTACTTGTCTCTTTCTTTGCATTCCAAGGCATTACATTCACTATGTGTAGTCTATCAGGTAACTGTGGTGTATTTCAGGAACTCTGACCACAACATAGTGGTACCGCCACACGAGCAAGAAGCCAGAGGACAGCCCCTGATGTGCCAGAAGTGAAGTTCCAAACAAAACCTTCAAAATACAAAAATTGAACCACACATTCCTACCATGTTTCCCCGAAAATAAGACAGGGTCATATATTAATTTTTGCTCCAAAAAACGCAGTAGGCTTATTTTCAGGGGATGTTTTATTTTTTTCATGTACAACAATCTACATTTATTCAAATACAGTCATGTCATCTTCTTCTGGTTGCTGAACAATGGTGGAAGGTGGGGTTTCACTTAACTGGGGCTTATTTTTTGGGTAGGGCTTATATTACGAACATCCTGAAAAATCATACTAGGGCTTATTTTCAGGTTAGGTCTTATTTTCGGGGAAACGGTAACATTTTACTTTCTTTTGAAGAGAGATAATTTGAGAACACAACAGACTAGGGCCAGGGGCTTGGTGTTTTGTTACCAGCACCATCTCTCACCTAGCAACTAAACTGATTTACTGCAAACTGTGGTTACAAGGGATTATACAATCTAAGGAAGTCCCTTAGCAACCAGAAGGTGCAAGGGAAGACTTTGGGTTTCATGGTGGTGTTGGGAGGTTTGAACCTGTTAGTTTCCTTCTCTGTTTTCATCTCAGGCCTATTCCATGTCTTTCTTCTAAGGCATCGCTATTTTCTCTTTCTCTTTCCTCACATTTCATTCTTTCCTCTGATTTGTAGCAGACCCTATTCATTTAGTGTTTCAGCATTTGTCCTAGACCTGGTGCACAGCCTTATATAGGCTCATTACTAGTCACGGTGCACCAGAAGTGTCTGTGGGTGTCTGTAGGTCACCCAGAAGAAGAGCACTTGAAATTCTCTGCTTCTGAAGATCAGTGACTGGAATTTACCCTCTTCTCAATTAACCAACTACAGAAAGCTCCGCATGCCTCTGAAGGCTGACCATTAAACCTGCTCAGAGATGAACAAGGGCCAGGCTCCTGGTCAGAGCTGGACTCTCCTGCAGAATTGCCCAGTGTGCAGCTTTAGTCCAGGTCAACCATTAGTCATGCACTAGTTCTTTGATTAGCATAATAAGGGCAAGGAACATGAACATGAGTGAAGGGAACCAAAGTGACTCCATGATGGATTATGTATGTGCAAACAGGACTAGGCGGGGGATGGTGAGCAACTGCCAACTCATGATCAGGAGATTGTAAGAATGTGATAGACAGAAGGGAGGGGCCAGGAGAAAGGGCGGTACAAGGGGGATGGTATAACTGTTTAAGGGTATAAAAAGGGGGACCACTTGTTTGTAAGCGCGGCAGTTTCGAAAGAGACTGTCCGCCCGTTGCTTTGCTCAGCTGATTAAAGAAACATTTTCCAGATCTCCCAACTCAATCTCTTATTGGCCCTTAGGGATTGGTTCGTTAAAGACAGGTCTGAGGAACAGGCCTCTACATGAGGAAGGAGCCTCATTCTAACTGATTTAGCTTGTTATTATCAGCAATGCTTGGCAGTGGCTCTCCAGAGATTCAGGCAGGGTTCTTCCCTAGTCCTCCCTGGAGATCGCTGGTCTTCCCTGGCAGTCTCCCATCCAAGTACTGACCAGGCCTGACTTTGCTTAGTTCCCAAAATCAGATGAAGGTGGTGTGGTGGAAACTAATGGTCCCCCTTTGGGGCCTTTTTGATCTTCCCTGAGTCATGAAGCTACCTGTGACCTACCACCTGCATTCCTTTATACCAGGGACTTGCAATGTGTGGCCCTCCATTTGTTGTAGGGCTGTAAGTCCCCTGCCTTCTTCATCATTGGCTGTGTTGGCTAAAGTGCACAATGAGCATATCTGGAAGACATATATTCCCCATCCCTGGTTTACCTGTTTCTTGTGTCATTGCTGTTTCCTCTCATGGTTCACCACTTGGGATGACCTTCGCTCAGTCACCTGGTGCTTAGCATAGTAAGATGGAGCGGAGCAGGCCCATGGAATCAGTGTGGCTTTGGTCAGTCAACCTCGCAATCAGCTCCACTGATTCAAATGGGATGGCTCTAGTTAAAACTAACAACATTAAGCAACAAGACTTCAGCCAGTCCCTCCTTAAGCCAGAATAGCACCAAATCAATAACAGAATTCCCATGTGCAGTGTATCAGCAGCTGTTGCTCCACGTGCCTACTGATGGTATGGAAGATTTATGGGGTTGAAAGGCCCTACATGCAATCACTGTATGTGCAAACCTGCCTAGGTTCTGTAATTACACCACCCTTTAAAGTGAAGCCGTAAATACAGAGTTTCAATGCTTCCATCCCTAGTCAAAGTGATCCTGGGTAAGTTTTCTTTTTTCACAACACTCACCCAGTGATCAGAAGCCTTTAGGGCAAGATGTATGCTTGTATCCTACCTGGCATGCACACCTTTTGAATGAGTGTACCAGGTAAACGTTTACAACCACTGTAAAAATGTCTCTTGCAATGGGAGGGGGAGCAAAAATGACAGTCCATGGGGCAAGGTTTTAGAGTAGCTTGCTGACTACTAGTTAGAAGGAAAGGGCTAGCAGAGCAACCTAGAGCAACCTTTCCCCTGGAGATAATGTCAGCAAGCTACTCTATATATATTTAAAGTACCTTACAAAAGCATTGCTGATGGCCAGAAAAACAGCAGATTGTGAAAGAGGGAAAATTAAACAGTGAAGGATGTTCAGTAAATAACCAATGGGGGAAAAATGCCTCGTGTGTAATAGAGCGGGGGGAGGAAGGACTGTAGTAAAATTTCTCAAAGCCACTAGGATGATGAAATGAATTAGGCGGAGGGGAGGAAAAATTTAGAGTACAAGGCCTGCATATGACAAAAGAAGGTCTGAAATTTATCAAGAGACAGGGCTGATTTGTTGAATGTGCCATGCCAGGGACATCTGTCAGCTTGATCAGCTGCAATTAGCCGTGACGAGGCGATCCAAAGGATGTCACTAGAAACAGCAGGCTCTTTACCTCACCAAAGTCAGGTGGAGCAAGGGAGAGGCCCTTAAATCTGTGCCTTCCCCCATTAAGAGCAGGCTGGAGTGTTGGGTCCTCAGCATGATTGAATGATCTTGCCGAGCGATGGCCTTTTGCGAGGCCTGTCGTTCGTCTTGTGGAATACCAATTACAGCTGTCTCAGAAACTCTGGGAAGTACATGAGCTCAGGACCTGCCCCTGTGCTTGATTCAAAAAGATGGCAACCGATAGCAAGTCGGGTTTGGGGGCCAGGGGTGGGGCGAGCAGAGGGCTGCTGTTAAATCTTTTGTAAAAGAGAAAAAAATATGAATGAATGGTTTTACCACAAATGGGAATGAAAAAGTTTTGATCGTGTTCATGACTGCTTCAGGTCACTAGGATTAGGTCTTCCAGATCAAACTGAATCTTGAATCTTGAGAGGCAGATGTGAAATATTCATTTTTAATTTTTTCTTTGGTCAAACTATTTAATCACCCAACAATGTGGATTTTCTTTGTACCTGAATAATTGCCTCACACAGCTGATTTCCCAACAACCAGCTAACCTCCGTCTGTGTATTGATTAGCCATTGTTAACTGTAAGCCCTCAGAAGTAATTACAGTAGGACCCTGTAACCCTGGGGGATCAGTTGGTGTACTGCCGTGGATAGGGCGGGACAAAGGCCACGGGGGAGGGCACCTTGCATGTTGCGTATAGGGCTGTGACAAACCGCAGATAAGTGAAACTGTAGATCTAAATCCTGTGGATACAGGAGTCCTACTGTATTTTGATTGCCAGTGGACTTAGTTCAACCTGGGCTGAAAATCCACACACACACACCGCCGCCACATTCATCTGTTGAATTTTTTTAAAGGAAGAGGCAGTGGCAACTTTTTTGGCGAGGGGGTAAAATCAAAGAACCCAGAACAATGGGATTTCTTCAACAGTCCGATTTGCAAATTATGTCTTGAGTTTACCATCCAAAGATAAGTACAAATAAAGCACACTAAACATGATACCTCTGTGAGGAAAATTAAGTTGTAGGACAAGCAGATGCCTTTCACCACTTGGGGGAGTACCTCTGTAAAAAACAAGCTGCCATCTTTTGAAGTACAGAATTGGCTGGATGGATGATGGTCGTAATTGGTAAAAGGCAGTGACTTATACAGTATCTTTATTCCATTTGCTTACCTACGGGACTGGCTGAGGTTGCCAAGGCATTTATATCTGCACAGCTTCCTGAAAAGACTTGTGTGTGTGTTTCTGTATTACATGGAGCTGCTAGTTAAACTAGAGTCTCTTTAATGTTCCGTGAGAGAGAAAGAGGTTCAACCAGTGTTCAGTCACTGTACATGAACATGCAGTATCTTCATAACATCTGACCACAGGTCATTCAATATGGAGAAAGCTAAAATCCTGCAAGGGGTGGGAATACAAAGGGGAGCAAAAGCTGAGAAAGAATTTGTGACTACACTGTCAATTAGAACCTCTGTTGATTCAGGTTTAACATAATTAAAATCAGTTTAAATTAAGGTGGCTACATGATGTACAAGGAAGCATGGATTATTATTATTTATTTATTTTGCCTAAGAAGCATTTTGTTTGTTTGTTTGTTTTGGCTGGAAGGGAAGTAAAATACTCTTCTGTCAGAGGATCATTGATTGTAAATGGTTTCCCAAGCTGATTTATTTCATTTGGTTTGGCATACGTAAACCCCTCTGTTGGAGCAAATTGCATCTTACTGGCAAGAGGGGAGAAACGGAGTGGAAGAGGACCAGCAGCAGTCGAGGCAGGAGGAGACGCAGCACCTGGATCTGCTGTCTGGATCAGCCGGGCCACCTGGCACCTGCTCGGCAGTGGCAACCCAGCTGAGCTTCCTCTGCTCCTCTCGGCTGGCTCCTCAGTGGCAGCAAAGCTGAGTTGCTGCCTCTGAGCAGACACTTCGCTTCCCAGCTTCCCGGCCATTTCCATAAGGAAACACTTACAGCGATCTATAATCATGGGACTATCACGTGCTTATAAATCGAATTCAAGAACACCATGCATATTGCTTGGTATATTATTAATGTAATCAGGCCAACAGTTAAGGAGCAAACAAGCCAGTAGCAGACAAGCAAAATGGAGTACCAAACTGGTTTAATTCCCTTCAGTGTCAATGCCAAGGCTACATTATCCTGTTTGTCTAAGAGGAATGTTCTGTGAACCTAGTATGGTATTTTGTTAATTAAATAAAACTAGGTGTCATTCCAGAATTTGGGTTTGTTTGCCCAGGATCCAAATTCCTTTTGGTACAGAGTACATTCAGGCCTGTCTAATTCAACAACGATAACAAGCGTGACATCAACACAGCTATACAGTGTTCACAGCACTCTTAATAAGCTTTCGCTGCTTGTACATGTGAAGTGGTTCCTTTTATTGAATTAATAACATCAATTAGGCCATGCATATTAGCATACCACGATGCCTCATGGGTGCAAGACAACAAATGCAACAGTGATTTTTAAGTTAGTGTTATTATGTTTAACTAGATCACTGTATTTACAAGCTCAGCACATTTAAATCAGATTGAGACGAAGTCTGGCATAGTTGTTTTTTTTCTCCAAGCGTAGATATTTTCAAAAGTGAGTCATCTTTGTTCCAGGCTGCAGAAATGTTAGAGCTGCATGAAATTTCCCTTTCTCCAATTTTCATTCTATTTGCAGGTAGCAAAACTGCTCTCTCTCTCTCTCTCTCTCTCTCTCTCTCTCTCTCTCTCTCTGTGTGTGTGTGTGTGGTTTTCATATGTTCTGTAAAGGAATGATAAGGGGAGGAGGTAAAAAAAGAAAATTCCCTGTACACTGCTCATTAAAATATATTTTAAATAAATGTTGGTCCATACCCTGCGAGATTGCTCACATCATTGTCACAGAACCTTATGGTGGCCACATGTCCTCTTTTAGAGAATATGGACCTCAGTCTGCTGGACTGTCCAGTTAAAGTTTGATGTAAAGATAAAGAACCCTGCATGGGTGAGATGTATGGTAATTCTGTTTAAATTATTTTTAAAACTATTTCTAATTTTACCTTTGTAACTGTAAATCAACAGGTGGCCTATAATGGAAACTGGTGTCCTCTTTGGCCCTCTCTTTGGCGACAGGTTCCAAGCCACAGGAGCCGGCATCATCCTGGGGCAGCTGGGGGAGGACCTCACAGGACAGCTATGAATTGGTTGTTCTACTTGTGATCAAGGGGTCAGAAGGCTCACAGCAGGTAAAACAAACAATTAAACATACATTAACACTAAAACAATAAAGTATAAGAATAATTTAAAAACATTTAAAACCTTTAGGTTAAAAACCAGCATTCCTGAGATAACTTACTGCCTGAAGAGGAGGGTCTGATGCCTGATGATGGAAGGACAAGAGGGAGGGGGCCAACCTGGCTTCTCAGAGCAGTGGTTATGTGTTTCAGAACCACCTTCTACTGTATAGGCTGCGTTAGATTTAAGATTTGAGCTATACAGCTCTAACCAGATTTAAAGCCTGCCTGTTCTGGAATCAGAAGAGGTTCAGTTTTAGGGGCTAGATGGTTTAATAATATAATTCCTTCAAACACTTTGTATCAGTGGCCTCATAGAGAGATCGGCCTGTAACTTTTGGGATCCGATAGTTCTTTGGCTGGTTTCAATATAGCAATTACTTTTGTTTTCCGCCATATTTTGGGAATTTGTTTGCTCATCCAGCAGACATTGAAGAATTGAAGTGACTCTATTTAACCAATTTATCCAGCCTGCTCCAGTTGAGTAATGTTGACAAGCTCTGTGGTCAACCAGATAAGCCAGTCATGGAGCTACAAGAGGAGGAAAGTAAATGTAGGGATGGCTTTATGCACAGCACCACGTCATTTACAAATTTTGAAAACACCACCGCATGTGGATGACCCCTGGCTGCTCATCCTAAGTACAGGCAAGGCACGTTCCTGCCAGTTGAAATGCCGCTCATATAAATCAGGGAGCATCCAACAGATTGTTGCTTCAAAGGTTTACTCTTGAAATTGGCTTTAAAGCAACAATCTGCTGGATACTCCCTTTTTTTATATATGAGTGTCATTTCGACTAAGGTTGGAGTAATGTCTGCCATCATCTTTTTTTGTGTACTTGCAAGGACTTGACATTTTTTAACAAATGCATCAAGAGAGCAACAATGAGAGCAATCCATCTCAGGCCACCATTTGATGGCCACTGAGAATTCCTTCTAAAAAAATACTTCTTTGGTTCAAAATAATAGGGCTAGGTGTGATATAAGGCTCGGCAGAACGGAAAGGAGATGGGCAACTCCCACACTTAGAGAAGAGGTGTTGTCAGTCTGAAGCATTTACTGAATTTACTGGAGCATTTTGGGTTTCAGGCAGGCACTAATCCTGCTAAGAGTAAATGCTGGGCTGGTAAGTGTTGGTTTTGTGAGAAGCAAATTATTAACACCTTGGGATCAGTATCACAGAGCATTTTCAGTATATAGAAATACTTATTAAGAAAACTGCATATCTGGTAGCTCAGCCATTCTCAACAGGTGGCGTATGGCCCTCCAGGGGCTGGCACATTTGAAGGAGGCCACAGACTGAAAATAATTATTCACAGGGTTGCCGCTGGGAAGAGGGCATTGATTTATTCTCCACTACGCCTGAGGGTAGGACAAGAACCAATGGGTGGAAACTTGTCAGAGGGAGATCCAACCTATAAATAAGGAGGAATTTCCTGATGGTGAGAACCATTAAGTAGTGGAACAGCTTGCCTCCCTATGTTGTGGGTGCCCCATCTCGGGAGGTTTTCAAGAAAAGATTGGATAGCCATCTGTCCGGGATGGTATGAGGTCTCCTGCCTTGGGCAGGGGGGTGGACTAGAAGACCTCCAAGGTCCCTTCCAACCCTTCGACGATTCTATGATTCTATGGCATACCACATAAAGTTTGTTATGTGACTTATACAATCCTGATTTGGCCTACATTTCTTTCATACTCTGTTTATTGTCGTGACCAAAAGAAAAAGAAAAAAAGATTGAGAATGGCTGTGCTAGATAGAAGAGGGTGGGGTGAGCCAGCCTCCTCTATGGCTCCACGATTAAGTCAAAGAATGTAGAAAGAGGAAGAGTCAGAGGAGGAGGTGAAGCCATTCCTTGTCATCTGTGCACTGACAGGGAAGCAACAGGTGACACAAGACAAAGAGGAAACACCCGAAGGAACCCTGAGCTAGCGGCTGCCTCTATCTCTGCTGTCCCTGCAGGCCCATAACTGCTGATGCTAAGTCATTGCCCTCTTGCAGCTGGGATGGCCTGAAAACGCTTGGCTCCCACTTTGAGCCCTGAGACCAGACAGGAACCATTACAAGCTCGCTCATGTCCGATTGCCATGGTGGGGAATGATGGAGTACATCTGGACCAGGGGTGCCGCTGAACAACTATGCTAACAGTGCAGCATGGGAGATGATCCTTGCCAGCAGCTTCCTCTTCCCCATCTAATGTATTCCAGAATGGCTAGGGCGTGCAAAGGGCTGACCTAATGGGGGTGTGTGGGGTGTGTGTGTGTAGAGGATCTGGCCTGAGCGCCAGGCCAAGCAACCACCGTAGGAGCTGCTGTTATTTTCTTCCTTCTTTATTAAAAGATGAAGCCAGTCTTAAAGCTGGAACCTTTTTTCTTGCTCTGGGAAAATTATGTATGACACTTTACATACGGATTAGATAATTAATGTATGCCCTGATTTCCTTCACTGTAACATAAAAAGGGTGAGATAACGGCACTATAATTCCAGATAATTAAAGAGCGATCGACAGAGTAGCTTCTCCTGCTCGGGAAGTGCGTCCCTCTGTCATTAACACCACCAAAGCCCTCTCTATTCTTCACACCTCATTGCAGGCTGCACTCCTGGTGGCTGACTCCCCAGAGAGGGAAGCGCTACAGAGCACAGGCTGACTGAAACAGCTGCTCTTCACTACCACACACTCTCTGGTGTCGTTTGGACCAATTTGTAGCATATTTGGGCCACATGGACGCATCATTACAGATTTGTATCCATCTGTTCTTTGTAAACTACCTGATGCCTCGTTCAGCCACCCTAGTGCTTCACAGAAGTTGCAAATAAGAGCAGCGAGGAGCAGTTAAAGTACTGGGGTAAAGTACTGGGTTGCTTTAAAGTACTGGGACTTGAAGTTGCCTGGAAGCCACAGACCGCCAAACTGGATCCCTCATCTCAGTGGTGTTTACATCAGGAAGGCTTTAAGCAAAGCAAAGGCTAAATAAATATTTATTTTATTAAAAAGATCATTTTTCTTTTTACTCCAGCCTTCAGCCAAAATACATTCTGGATGTCCTGAAACACACATGGTTATTCTGCACAGTCTTGGGCCGAATCCTGGCCTGCGAACCGATTCCAAAGTTGTGACCTAGTGAGCCAGGAAATCAATTGTGCCCTAGTAGGACATCCATCTGAAAATCTCCACACTGCAGAAGGAGCAATTCTGCACCATCTGCTGAACGCCAAAGGGCATGCAAATTCTGTAGAAGGAAGAGGTGAGGCTAATGCAGAAAGGAGTTTTTGCTTACATGTGTGTTTGTGGCTCTGCAAACACACACACCTGCTTCTCTTACATACTTTGTTACATGCATACCTCACCTATTTGTGTGTGTGCAAGCATGCACACACAGCAGGACATTAATGAAGGGTGGAGCAGAGAGAAGGTGACTCTTGCATCCTTCCTCAGTTCCTATAGCCTTACACCTTTCTGTTTTTTTCATCCTTTTCTCTTCCATTTTTAGCTGAAGAAGACAAATAGGGAAGCAAAGTGTCAAGAATCCACATCGGTAAACCGGATCACTGATGGGGGATAACAACAGAATTCTTCTCCCTGCTGCATGGAGTGGGTGGGCAGGCTGTACCCTGCCATGCAAATGCCTAGATACAGGGAGGGGGGGCATAAAAAAGAAATGAAGGAAAAGTAGACCCACCCACAAAGGGAAAGGAGCCCTATCCATCATCTTATGTGTTTGACACCGATGCACAGATAAATACAGGGAGAAGACATGTTTCTCAAAGATGAAGAAGGCAGGGAGAGACAATCAAGCTGTCCTACACCTTGTTACAATCTTCTTGATTGCATATGGATTCAGAAGGTAGGTGTTAAGTCATTTTGCAGAAGAAGGAATATGAAAATCAAGGAAGTTTTCACTAACAGAGATAAGGGATTTCCCCTTCAGAGAATACTGGTGAACAGAATAAGGGGCTGATGATTGCCTGTGAGATGGCTGACAAAGGCTTCAGTCCTCAGGTCAGGTTTCTGATGGGTGAGGAAAGCTGTTTTCAATGTCCAATACTAGAGATGGGCACAAACTGCTGGTTCGGTGGTTGGTTCCAGTTTGCTTTTCGTCCAAACAGGTGTTTGGTGCTTCCCAGCCCTGCCTCTTCCAGCGGGCACTCACTCAGAGGCAACACCCCATACCTCTGAATAGGTGCCCACCAGAGGAGAAAGGGCTGGGAAGTGCCGAACACCTGTTTGGACAAAAAACCAAACCGGCACAAACTACCGAACCAGCAGTTCGTGCCCATCTCTACTCAGTATTGTGGGTGGTGTGTAGCAAGGAGTGTCAGAGTGTCTCTGTTGGATTTTTTTTACATTTGAGGAGGTAACATTATTTGGTGATAGGACGCATGTGTGGCACATGTATAAAATTAAAACACACACACTTCCCCCTCCCAACCCATCTCAATGTGGACGACACAACCAACAGTCAGTGAGTTCAGCTCAGTAACCTCTTTAGTTTGTCCTTGTCTTAAGATTTCTGCTGATGCCCCTCACCAGTGAATTTTCTGGTGGGGGGGGGCTGGTGGTACTTGCAGGTCAGTAACACTCACCTCCAAGGCCAGCCTTGCCATCTAAGAACTGTGTTCCCTTGCTGCTTCTGCTTTTACTTCTACAGGAAAGGAGAGTGCAACAATGAAGTGGCCCTCCTTTCAAACTCTGAAACCCGCTTTCTTCAGCACTGCTTAATTTTGAAGCAGAGCAGAACAAAATGCCAGATATTCACACCTTTTATTTATTCTGGCTTGCTGCAGATTCCCTGAGGAAAAAGTGGCACAGGCAAAGGTTTCCAATTTCAGGAACTTGCTCTCTTGGTATCCCCTCAGCTCACCAGTTCTTTGTTTAGAAAACAAATCTCCATAGCTCCCCTGGAAATTTCACATTATTTGCAGTCCCTTTCCTTTCCACCCCGTCTGAAAAGTGTTGCTTAATTTTCAGACATTTAATGCTCAATAATGATGATGGTGAGGATGATGTGCATCGTTTGCTAATTCTCCTTCTAATGCTTTAAAGGTCTCGATCATTTGATTTGACTACAATTCTCTCTCCTTCCCATTCTCCTCCCCCCCACCCCCACCCCCGCCGCCCCGCAACTCCATTTCAAGGAGAAAAAAAATCTTTCCCAGGGCTAAATCCTGACAAATGCCTGCCTTCAACCACCCGCTTTCTCTCACACCCCTTTTGAAATATGTATGCGCATGTTATGCAGTGTGGATGCATATCAATGCCAAGCTATCTACCTTTGCATATTAAATCATTACCACATCTCGGATGGCAGTAAAATATGCAGAGCGTATGCTAAAGAAAGCTTCTCCCCTGCCTAGCCGGAGCAACACAGCATCCCCCTTCTTCTCTCTCCCCACCCCCTCCCCGCCTCCTCTGAAAAGCCCAGGTATCTTATGCCACCACCATCCTTTGTTCTCCTTTCTTGCTCTTCCCCTTTGTCATTGGGAAAAGGACACATTTCTGAAACTTTGGGCAAAAGAGGATAACCCACACTTCATGCCCCTCACCCCCTTGCCGTCTCTGCCGAGATGAACTTCCACACGGGGCCCCAGCGTGAACCCTCATGGAGTTAGCCCTTCATTGTGTACGGCGGGATGCCCAGCCCCTGCTCCTGGGTTAGGCCATAATATTTCTGGGCACCCCAGAATCCAGGGAGACATCAAGCTACTGGCAGCTGGTGCTTCTTTGTGTGGGAGGGAGAGGCAGAGACCGCGACACAGGCCATGGTGGGCAGACTCAGGAGTGGCAGACAGAGCTAGAGGCAAAGATGGGTGTTCATGGACAGGAGTGTGTCCAGCCTTGGAAAGAGAGACATGCACACAAGAAACATACATGCAGTGGTTGTTGTAGGTTTTTCGGGCTGTTTGGCCGTGTTCTGAGAACACCCTCAGAGCACGGCCAAACAGCCCGAAAAACCTACAACAACCATCGGATCCTGGTCGTGAAAGCCTTCGAGAAAACATACACACATATTCACAGCAGGAGGGGACTGCTGATGCAACCCTGTCCTTCTGCACGAGGAAAGGAGGCAAGCAGGAGTGGACAGAGTTTTGGGCAAGCCTGAGCCTGAGGTGGGGCAGCTCCCCATTTGCCCTGATGGAGCAGCTGCCACCCCATCCAGCTCATCATCTCCGTCCCACCATCCCTTCCTGCCACACAGGGTCTCCAGATGGAAGGGTTGCCCCACTTCAAGCAACGAGAGGACGCTTCACAGTTATTCCCTCTTTTTGCCCATAGCCAGTTTCCTGCTGTGGGGAGGGGGAAGGGAAGAAGAGAGAGGAAAATGAGGGAAGGTTGCTTGTAGAAGAGTCCATAAAATCCAGTGGATAAAGGAGGGCAATGCCATGATGAAACCCTCCTCTGGAACCACTCTTTGAGTCATTTAATGTTGGGAGAAGAAGCAATGCTAATTAGAGAGCCTGTCTGAGCTTGGTTTGGTGATCTTTCACTTCTGTTAATGCAGGAGTGGGCAGACGAGAGACCAGCAGGTCCCTGGGTGGCAGGATTTGCAAGACATCACCCAGGGTGTCAGATTCCTTCCGCTTTCACAATTGTTGTTTAGTCGTTAAGTCATGTCCGACTCTTCGTGACCCCATGGACCAGAGCACGCCAGGCCCTCCTGTCTTCCGCTGCCTCCCGGAGTTTGGTCAAATTCATGTTGGTAGCCTCAGTGACACCGTCCAACCATCTCGTCCTCTGTCGTCCCCTTCTCCTCTTGCCTTCACACTTTCCCAACATCAGGGTCTTTTCCAGGGAGTCTTCTCTTCTCATGAGATGGCCAAAGTATTGGAGCCTCAGCTTCAGGATCTGTCCTTCCAGTGAGCACTCAGGGTTGATTTCCTTCAAAATGGATAGGTTTGATCTCTTTGCAGTCCAGGGGACTCTCAAGAGTCTCCTCCAGCACCACAATTCAAAAGCATCAATTCTTCGGCGGTCAGCCTTCTTTATGGTCCAGCTCTCACTTCCATACATCGCTACTGCAAAAACCATAGCTTTGACTATGCGGACCTTTGTTGGCAAGGTGATGTCTCTGCTTTTTAAGATGCTGTCTAGGTTTGTCATCGCTTTCCTCCCAAGAAGCAGGCATCCTTTAATTTCGTGGCTGCTGTCACCATCTGCAGTGATCATGGAGCCCAAGAAAGTAAAATCTGTCACTGCCTCCATATCTTCCCCTTCTATTTGCCAGGAGGTGATGGGACCAGTGGCCATGATCTTCGGTTTTTTTGATGTTGAGCTTCAGACCATTTTTGGTGCTCTCCTCTTTCACCCTCATTAAGAGGTTCTTTAATTCCTCCTCACTTTCTGCCATCAGAGTGGTATCATCTGCATATCTGAGGTTGTTGATATTTCTTCCGGCAATCTTAATTCAGGCTTGGAATTCATCCAGTCCAGCCTTTCGCATGATGTATTCTGCATATAAGTTAAATAAGCAGGGAGACAATATGCAGCCTTGTCGTACTCCTTTCCCAATTTTGAACCAATCAGTTGTTCCATATCCAGTTCTAACTGTTGCTTCCTGTCCCATCTATAGATTTCTCAGGAGATAGATAAGGTGGTCAGGCACTCCCATTTCTTTAAGGACTTGCCATAGTTTGTTGTGGTCCACACAGTCAAAGGCTTTTGCGTAGTCAATGAAGCAGAAGTAGATGTTTTTCTGGAACTCTCTGGCTTTCTCCATAATCCAGCGCATGTTAGCAATTTGGTCTCTAGTTCTTCTGTCCCTTCGAAATCCAGCTTGTACTTCTGGGAGTTCTCAGTCCACATACTGCTTAAGCCTACCTTGTAGGATTTTGAGCATAACCTTGCTAGCGTGTGAAATGAGTGCAATTGTACGGTAGTTGGAGCATTCTTTGGCACTGCCCTTCTTTGGGATTGGGATGTAGACTGATCTTTTCCAATCCTCTGGCCACTGCTGAGTTTTCCAAACTTGCTGGCATACTGAGTGTAGCACCTTAACAGCATCATCTTTTAAGATTTTAAATAGTTCAACTGGAATGCCATCACCTCCACTGGCCTTGTTGTTAGCCATGCTTTCTAAGGCCCACTTGACTTCACTCTCCAGGATATCTGGCTCAAGGTCAGCAACCACACTATCTGGGTTGTCTTTCTGGTATAATTCCTCTGTGTATTCTTGCCACCTCTTCTTGATGTCTTCTGCTTCTGTGAGGTCCCTACCATTTTTGTCCTTTATCATGTCCATCTTTGCACAAAAGGTTCCTTTTATATCTCCAATTTTCTTGAACAGATCTCTGGTTTTTCCCTTTCTATCATTTTCCTTTATATCTTTGCACTGTTCATTTCAGAAGGCCCTCTTATCTCTCCTTGCTATTCTTTGGAAATCTGTGTTCAGTTTTCTGTAACTTTCCCTATCTCCCTTGCATTTTGTTTCCCTTCTCTTCTCTGCTATTTGTAAGGCTTTCACAATAGCAACAACCAAATGACTCTCCCCTGTCCTACGTTATAGGGCTGAAAGAAAGAAAGCTTGGGTGGGTGGGTGTGTATGAATGGGAGTGGATTTCTATGGGGAAGAACAGCGAGCTCCACTGAGCTCTGGTACTCAAGGCAATTTCTCGGACTCAGCATTCTTTCATTCGAAGCGCAGGGTGAGTGGGCCTCTGTGTTTCAGCGAAAAACAAAGCAGATCTTGCAAGGCTGGGATCTGGTCATTCGTGCCTTACTCTGCACACCAGGCAGGGCCTGCCCGGGACATTATGCTGCCTGAGCAGAGGACAATATGCCCCCCCTCTGTAATCCATGTACAGGAGACTATTAGAGGGACATTTGTATCCCACTACGCCACTAGTGATGGGATAGGGTCTCCTGCTGCATCTGAGAGGGCCAGCACATTTAGGGGGCCCAGGATAGGTTGAAGAGCAGGCCTTGCTGTCCCGCCAATGGATGGGAAAGGCCAGGGAATTCATGAGGAACCTCTGGGGGGAGACTGTGGCTGCTGCGGGGCAGTCACCTCGCTCTGATTAATGGTAGGGTCAAGTCCTGACAGCAGGAAAGACATTGCTACAGACAGATGCACGTTTTCTTCATAAAGTCTTGAATGGGAGTAATAGTTAAGCCAAGCCAGATTTCTGGGAAGGGTGAAGGAGAAAGGCCATCAAGAATAGTCAGTTATGAAGTGCCTGAGCTAGGAAGAAGCAGCTATGACTCGGACATATTTAAAGACTTTGACTCATTAAAGCCAACAATGTGCATAAAGCATTCTGTTCAGTACTATGGGAGTCCCAGCCTGGACTACCAATCCCATTATCCTCCAGCCAACATGATGAATTCCTCTAATACGTGTAAAATGTTGGGGATAGCAGGTGTGGAGACATTTACATGTAGTAACAGCAGTGGCATCAGGAGTGGAATGAGGGCTCCTAGCAAGTGCTGAGTGCTGTCCACAGCATCTCTACCTTCCCTCAGTAGGAACTGGTACTGGCTGGATAGCTTAATGGGTTCAGCCCCCGCCTCCACTGTGCCTCCCAAGAGAAGAGCCATCCTGTGTGTCCTTGGGCAAGCTGTGAGGTCCTAGAGAAAAAGGGAATGGTAAACCATTTCTGAGTCTTCTATACCTAGAAAACCCTGGAAAGAGTCACCCTATGTTAGCACTGATTTAATTATTCTCATAACAAGGAGACACCCTTAGTAAGATGGAGTGCGTAGTAGGGTTGACAGGACTGGAAAGTTGAGGAGTGGCTTTGGAAGGCAGGTGCATTTCAGCTGGCATGCCACAATTTGTGGGAATATGGTTTATGTGGCAAAGGTTAGAATCTGGAGTTGCATTCCACATCCCCTATTGAAACACTTCATGCTAGAAAAGTACAGCAAACCTGCTTTGGAACCTGGAGGAAAAACAGTTGCTCACCAGGTGGGAATTGGAGCAGAGAACAATGCTCTAGGTTTTTTAGCATTCAAGCACTCTTTCCTTCCCACGAATGACTGAATGACTGGCAACCCTTTGTCTCATAAGATGGGGAGACACCTTCAAATTCACAACGGCGGGGTTGGAATCTGAAAACTACAACTCCGAGTTGAATCTGCAGCCCCTCCATTTTGAAATTTATTTTCAATAAATAAATAAATAAATAAATAAATATTTATTTATTTATTTATTTATTTATTGAAAATAAATATTTATTTATTTATTTATTTATTTATTTATTGAAAATAAATATATATATTTCTGCACCATCCACAGTTCTGTGGCACCCAGTCTGATGAAGACCTGTAAGAAGTCAAAAGCTAGCTAATATTTGTAATTTTTAAGGGGTCTAATACAGGTATCACTCCTCTTCCCCTTCAG
The DNA here is from genome assembly GCA_037013535.1 of Intellagama lesueurii. NCBI lineage: Eukaryota > Metazoa > Chordata > Lepidosauria > Squamata > Agamidae > Intellagama > Intellagama lesueurii. Next base: position 185,185,847 of record JBAJHW010000002.1, read on the forward strand.
ATTATGCCCAAGGATCAACCACACTGTTGGTTGGTTGGTTGGTTGGTTGTCCTCCATTCCAACTCCAGTCCTTCACTGCTTTTCAAAAATGCTCATTTGTGCACAAGGTATAGGGCGCCTCATAGACAGCTGCAAAGTCAATGTGAGTGCCAGAGCATGGAGTCCTCCTTCTGGCTCAATCCTGCTACTGAATTCTTCTGAAGTCTTTGAAATTGAGCCCTGCCACAGACTAGAGGGGCCATTTGTCTGACCTAGGCAGAGTCAAAGTGAATTTTGATTAGGTAGGCTAGCTAACAATCACTCTGGGTTTTTTTTTGGGGGGGGGGAGGAGGGAGTTTCGTATCTCCTTAAAATTTGTACCTACAGTTTTCTGAATCTCTTGGCCTTCCTTCCTAGCAACCTCCTGCTTGCTTCATTTTGTACAAGCAGGCGGAAAAAGGAGGGAAGCTGTCAGAATCAAAGGGAGCACTAACAGAGCAGGATGGCTGGTTGGAAGCCCACGGGCTGCTCTGGAAGCTGTCAAAAGCAGCAAAATTAGCAAGGAGCGCTTCCACTCCCAGCTCCCAGGCGGCTATTTTCTTCTGCTGCCCATCGATCCGTTCACCTTTTGCCACTCGCTAGTGAAACCCTGGGGTGCTCGGCTGTTCAGCATCCACAGTAATACCAGGAAGCAGCTCTTTCACTCACAGCAATTAAAGTGTCTAAGAGCTACATGGGATGTCAGGACTGCTTGTTTGATCACATTTCTCACCTTTTGCCCGGAAAGGTCACTCGTTCATTTCCCCCCCCCCCAGCTAAATCTTTGGCCCTCTCTTCATCTCAGCCTTGACGTTGGCCAGTATCCTACTGAGCTTTCACTCAGTAGAAAGTCCCACTACAGCAGCACTGAGGGGGGCACACCCTGTGTGCAAGTGTTGCCGTTGCACAAGGAGGGTGAGTTTTCTTCAGGGAGATCAACTCTTGCTTAACAGCATTGCTCACGCAAGCAAAGCAATCCTGCATTACTGTGCAGGAGGAGTCATGCAGGAAGGTCCTTCCACTCAGTGGAAGCGCCACCGGATGCTGGCCACTGTCAAAGAACTCAGGGGTGGAGGATGGTGAAGGGTGAACAGGGTGGAACTCAGAGGACGGGGCTGGACCACAATTCTTTTCAGTTCACAGGCTGGAAATTTTGTCCAGCAACCTCTCGAGGGCCACAACTGCCCCACCCTTGTTTCAAAGAATAGGTCCAGCCCACATTATTAGTTTGGGTTCTCAGCATTTTACCATTTCCTTCTGCAGAGAACAATAGGAATATCTAGAAAATGAACATTCAACTTATTTTATTTGAATTCTATTTTTATTTTATTTTATTTAAGGTTAAAGTTTAAATTTTATTTTATCATAATCTGTCAATAAAACAAGAGGAAGGCATGTTCCAGGGAGCACAGCTTCCTCCATGCACTACCTCTAACACTACCACCAATTCTTCTTCTTCTTCTTCTTCTTCTTCTTCTTCTCCTCCTCCTCCTCCTCCTCTCCCCCCCCCCCAAAGGTGAGCCAGGAAGCAGTCCTGACGGGAAGAATTGGGGGTCTTTGGGAAGCAGTCTTTGAGATAGCTGGGCGGGGGCTCTGTGGGTAGGTGGATGGGTTGGTGCAAAGTTCCTCTGTCTTACTTCTGAATAGTCATGCAAGGGGGTGCCCTGAGGGCTGTTTTGTGTCTGTGCAAAATATGCTGTCCGAACTTGCTGCCCATGCTTACCTTCAGTAATCTAGTCTTTTAAAAATCTGAGAAGGCATGCACAAATTGCATTTTTTGATTGCCCTGCTTCTTACTATTGCTTCTGAACAAACAACATGCTGCTTTGCAAGCATATATTCTGTGTTTCCTTTTGCAGTGAATCATCCTCATTATCAGTACCATAATTATTGTTTCATTGGCTGTTTTATCCTTGTGGATAAAGTTATCTGGCTCTCTGTGCAACTGGAGTGGTTCATGGAATAGGAGAATGTGGGTCTAACTATAGTAATGGATTTCATTCCTCACCACCTCATCCTCATGATCTTTAAGGGTCATCCACTGGAGAGTTGGAAGATAGCATTTTCCCTCTGTGGTCTCCATGGCTCTAACCCACCAGCTGTCCTTGGTTTGAGCAAGGTGAGGAAGAGACAGACAGTGAAATACTCAACAGAACAGTATTGGCATGCTAGTGACAGTGATGCTTCTGAGCAAACTTGAATAGCATTGTATTGTGCAATAATATAGTAAGACTTCTTGATAGGTTTAACCTGACCCTGGAGCAGCCCTTGGTGGTGGCAATTATTACTGTTGCATTGTTGTTCATGACGGTGGTGATATCATCTCCAATACAAAAATGGGATTATCAACCTGATTTGGCTTTGGCTACCTGCTTGGTACCAGAAAGCTTTAGGTCATTCACTTGAGTAATGCTCCAGCTCAAAAACCACTGAAATCACTCTGATATGTATAGGAGCAGTACTCAATCAACAGAGGGAGCTTTCATGGAAGCCCTTTGCCACTGCAAAGCAGCTACGCTTTACCAATGGCTTGGTTTCACACTTCGTTGAGACCAGTTCAACATGTATTTGAAGAATATGCATAGAGGAGCATTGTAACAGCAGGCTGCTCTTTCTAAACAACATGCTTGCTGTCTGAAAAAATCCCCCTCTCCATATGAAGAAGGGTCTCTTCTCTCTTTAGGAACCCTGTGTGTCCAAGATTATTGAATGCCTGATGAGGAGTCTTGTATGTGTATGGGTGTGTGCATGGAAGTCTTTTCAGACAGTGAATGCATGTACGGGGGTGGGGGTGGAGATGCGGGGGCAGAGCTAGCCGTTGTCCCTTCATGCCGGAGTATGCATGTACATTTAAAAGTGTCTCTGCATGGACATTAAGCACTTAAAACAAGGAATCTTGTAGTTCCTTGCCATTAGGACTGGCCCTGACAGTAGCCTCCATGAGGTGGTCAGCTAACGTGGTGGGGGCCTGGGGTGACATACTTGTTTATTCCCTCCCCTCCCCCCTCCAGCTCTGGTAAGGCACTGCTGCACAGCTCTCCCGAGCCAACCTGCGCTCCTGCTGCCTCTGGTCTTCTGCTTCCCTCCTCAGAAGGAGAAGCCATTGCTCTCGCTTTGGCCTTCTCGCTTTGCTCACGTGCACACGGGGACACCGGCACTGCCTCCCTCCTGTGGGCAGTGCTAGGCTCCACCATAGCCCCCCCTCTTTCTAGTAAACTGTACTCAGGCAGCGTGGCAACTTCTTCTTGCTCAGGAAGGGGCAGGTTGGGGGCGGGGCGCACTGGCATCACTCCTCTGGGAAATCCCACCAAGTCTGAAATATGCTGCCACCACCCTTCGAGGAAGTCTTCTGTGCCCTTCCTGAGCTGTTGAGAAGGGCAACCAGTGCCTCCTCCAGCCAGGGGGTTGCATTTGTGTGCCTCAAGCAGCAGGAGAGCTTTGGCCGCCCTGCCTGGCATGGCTGTCTGTTCCCCGACCGCCGAGCAGTGTCTTCGCCTGACTGTGGCACAGACGGCAGTCACTTGGTGATACTCTCTGCCCACAAGGCTGCTTGCCCTGGGACACCCTTCTGGGGTGAGAGGAGGAGGGTATATGTTCTACATCCCTGCTTCCTTAGTCCTTCAGGATGAATCATGGCTCTTTTAAACAGAGTGGCGGACAGCAGCCAAGATTTATGCAGTAATAGAGGTGGGGAATTGCTCAGACTCGGAGGTCTCCGAACAATAATCCATAATTCAGAAATTAATACGTGGTAGCAAAGACAATGGAATTTGAAAAAAGCATTGGTGGCCGAGGCAAAGGGAAATTCTGCTCGCTGTGGATGCCCCCATTATACACACAACCAATTATAACTTTACCCGTTACAAGAGAAGTGGACTTAAACCATTAAATCTTTATTATTTTTCCCCCTTGTGGTTTTGTGTGTCTGAGTGTGCACTGTGCGTGTACACATACATACACACACACAGAGGCATGTATAGAGGAGGGGGAGTAGGAAGTGGGAGTAAAGCTTTCTTAAAGATAGAGAGTTTAAATTGAGCTTTAAAATTGTGACTGAGCAAGATTTAATGCTGACAATTAGCCTGGACAAACAGTTAATCGTTCTGCAGGCATAATTTATATATTCTCTGTGCAACAGGGAGAGATTGTCAGCACATCGCCCTGCAAATTAGTGCAATAAAAGAATCTCATAACCTCTAACGGCTTAGCTGTCTGACAAAGAGAGATCATTCCCTCACTTTCTCTCTTGCTTCCCCGGCCGCAATGAAATCAGTGCAGGCTGCTGGGCTGGGTATTGCATCTGATTTCCCCAGCTGCTTCCGATTTAACTTCTGTGCTGCTTTCTATTTACTGTTACCAGGACTGAGCTGTTTTGCCACGAGCAGGGAGTTAAATAAAAAGCTGCCCTGACCTAATGGAAATCAACTAGCTGATGTTTGCATGGTCTCACTCAGTCACTGTCCTTCCTCCCAGATGCGACCTCTTTTGGATATCTTTTGGGGTGCTTCTACAGGGAATTATTTTTAAAGGGCCCTGATTGCCATTAAATACAGGCATCCGACACTCATTTCATGCCCACGCCTGCAGGATGTGCCTTCTGCACCTGTTCGAGGCCAGGCAAACACAAGTGTTGCAGGGAATGAAATCCAGTGGACACCCTCAAGTACCAGTGTTGATGTACATCCTACACAGTTTGCTCCATAAAGAGAATATATATCCCACTGCAGCAGCGTGCTTTGTAGTGGGATGATAATGGATCCTTTCCCCCCTACAGCAAATATTTAGGAAAATAGTTATCTGGTACATCAGGGTTATGGCTTCACTCTCCAGTTCTCATGCACACAAAGAATGATATGTATTTTCTTGCTGCCCTCTCAGGATAAATTTTTGAAGGAGTCCTGACACAGGAGCCCATTCACAGCAACATCCCATACAAGAAGACCCTACTACAGTGGTTTTGTTCTAAATCTGGAATTGCATATGCACAGTGCAATAAGTCTTGCAGATAGGTTCCTAAAAATGCAGCTAGATTGATCAATCCATATCAACAAGACTGTTCTAACAGTTTTTGCTTCAGCCAGAAGTGGGTCTTTGGTAAAGCTAATGGCTCTTAATTGCCTATTCAAGACCAAACCTCTCTCAAATACTTTGCCGCTTAACACAGAGAAATGCAACAATATACTGTTCCTGTTACAATTCATTTCTACCCCACCCCACTACTGTGAAGATGGCAGATAAACTCAGAGGCAGCAGGAAAAGCTGGATGTCAGTGGTGAGTGATTCCTTGCACTATATAGACAATCCCACAGCTTTGGCCCTCTGAGCCACTGTACTTCAGAAGTAGTACCATGCAACCACCACCTTCATGAACACCTTGTTAGCAAACATATACACAAAGGGAGTGGGTTACTTTTGAGTCAATAAAAATGTGCCAACTAGCTGTAGCCCTGCAGGTCATATTTGTATCCAATGTGACCCCCAGTGCTGAGTAAGTAGCCTACCATGGCCTAAATATAATTGCTTTGCATTGTGATGTTTTGAAAAGCAAACAGAATTGAGGGTTCCAGTTACCTAAAGATTTATGGCATATAACATGCTATTCTTTCCATCGCCCCCTATTTGCATAAAATGCTTATTTTACTGGAGTTTCATCAGACCTGAAAATGCAATATAATTCCAATAACATTTCTCTAGAGATAGACAGTGGGGCGAGGGGGAAAAAACCCACACTAACAACGGGAGGGGGGGGAGTGTTCGTTCAGCTGTGCGTCTTTATTAACAAACACACCAGAATGCATTTCTAATATTGCACAATTTAAATAGAACCACTGTGTGAGGAAAAGAATAGCACACGCAGGGTGGCTTTTGCCATCATCCAATCTATCTTTCTATTTTCTAGTGTCAATCTATTGTTTTAAAGATATAATAAAGCACTCGGCTGAAATGCTGGCACAACCGTAAATTCAATCTCAGCATTTAGGGATCGTCTTTAGCTCCTTTAGCAAGAAGGGTGCTGGGCTCTGGTTTTCAAAGGACTTTCCATTGCAGCAAACTCTTGATCCCAGAACACACCAGGGTTAGGAATGCCTTATAGAACCGCCAAGTAGCAGAACCCTTATTACGGGAGCCCCTTGCTATCCAGTCTGAGGACAAGCCTAATCTATTCTCTCTTGCAGACCATTCCGAATGGTTGCACCCAACTTGGGTTCACAGGAACATCCATTTCCGATCCTCTCCTTTATGACAAACTATGCCAGAGTCAAGTCTACATTGCCAGAGATTTAAGATGCTTCAAACTATGTACTACCAAGAAGATTTACTGGGAGTTTGTTCTGAAGAGAAGAAGCCTCTAGTTGAAAGAGATTCAGAATCTCAAGGTTGCAAAATTTTGATTTATTCATTTATTTTACTAAAAAAGACCCACCAGGTAATCTGGAAAGACTCTTGAAGTATTCGACTCTTTGGGCTGGGAGATATACATGAAGGGAAATACTGTATCCATGAATAATAAACTTGTGCTTCACTTTTTCTTTCTTTTGTTTAGACTACAGTTCTTTGAACCTTCGCATGTTGCAATGCAAAACAGGAGTATTTTAATTTTTCCTCATAACAATGAGGTTTAAAGGCAAACCGGATCTTAAGACATACATGAAGACCTGACAGACAATATTTGTAAACAAAAACAGCATCAGACTTTTTTTTTTTGGCATAGAAAAAAGAGGGAAGAAGGCAGGAATCGTACTTAACTCTTTCTCTACCATTCCATTTCTGTTCTGCAGTTCCTCCTGCCAAGCTGCATTGACTCCATGTGTCTGGAAGTCAAAGTCCTGAGGGTCACTCTATGACTGACAGAAAAGGAGAGTTATGACAAAGGATTGCCGTTCTAAAGACAGACAGAACTTGTAGGAACCCCATGTGCTCTAATCCAGCCATTCTCAACAGGAGGCATATGGACCTCTGGGAAGCCCTGGCACATTTGAAGGGGGCCACAGACTGAAAAATGTGAGAAATTTCTGAAATATATTTGTTCGTGTTGTACTCTTGTTTGACAGGGGGCCCTGGAACCAGAGAAGACCTCCTAAACGGGCCATGGCCAAAAAAAAAAAAAGGTTGAGAATGGCTGATCTAAACTATATTTGCAGTCCACATGGCTATAAAATAAAGCAAGTTCCGGATATCAGGATCACATACTATTTTGGATCACTCAGAGCCATAAAAATATGCTTGTCACATAATATTCTCGAGGACATCATCACACTAACCCCACATTTCTACATGCAAGCACAAAGGTTGACTAGCGAGGGGCTGAAATTTGCTGAGGCTTTATAAATGTTATGAGTCTTCACTGAGTGTCTCTCTCTGTGTGTGCATGCGCACTATGCTATGCATATTTACTCAACAGTGCCCCCCTCTTTGAGTTCAGTGGGCATTGCTCTTCCATATGTACATACTAAGTTATACACGTACTGCTGTCAGTTCAGCTAAGAGAGTCTTCTCTGGTGAGAAAGAAGATAAATATGATTCTCTTTGAGTTTACATGGTAGATGGTCACTCCTAAAACCTATATATGTCCCCTCTGAGTGGACATCCTTTTGAGTTCAATGTGGCTTCCCCCTGGGTAAATGGGGATTTGAATTGCAGCCTCCTTTGTGAATTGTGTCAGTTGGCATTGCTCAAAAAGCAATCAAAGTCAAAACAAACAAGAAAAAAGCAAGCAAAATCAAAACAGGCAAGAAAACATCTGCCCCACACAGGAAATTTCCTTTCAAATTGTACATTGTGCACTTACACAATGGCTGAAATCCTATTGTGCAGCTCTTCAGGCAAAACAGGGATGGAGTCATCATCAGGGACAAATAGCCGCTCCTTGATTATTCTGCATTGCATCCAACTTTGTTGCACTGTATGTGAGATTTGTGTACCCTGAGATCACTTTTAATAACTGGTGATTTACCTATAATCAGCAATGATTTGCTGCTGCTGCTGTCATCACTGTTACATGTTCAGAGCTGTGCAACAGGATTTCAGCCACGGTAGATTTGTTTAAATGAATATTGCTGGCTGGATAGCTCAGTGAGCTAGAGTACCTGGAGCCAAGGGTCAGAGGTTTGATTCCCCACTGTGCCTTCCAACAGAAGAACACATCTGTGTGGCCTTGTACAAGGTGCACAGCCCCAGAGCAGAAGGAACTGGTAAACCACATCTGAGTGCTTAATACCTAGGAAAGCCCTGGCAAGGATTGCCGTAAGTCGGAATTAACCTGACAGCATGCAATTAGTATTATTATATTGCATTTTCATAATTATATAAGCCACTGTGAAATCTCTGATTAAAAATCCCTTACTTAAATAGGCAAAATTTTGGAATTATGTTGTGACTAAGTACATCAATTAGCAAATCGTGATGGGAAAAGAGTCTTGCATTCCACTGCAGTTACAGTTCGGACTTGGACAGGGGATGGCACAAGCCCATTAAAGGTCCATTAGCTTTTAGGTTCAGAAGAGACAAGGGGAAAAATTGGTGCCTAGAATGGTGGACTTGGGACTAAGAAATATGCAAAGATTAATGACAAAGGTTGTAGGGTGATACCGAGGCAGCTGGGGGAGAGGCAGGCAGGAAGGAGGACTCCCATCTCACACCTGCTAACATTCTGAAAGCCCCTTTAAGGCATGAGTGCTAATGAGCCAACAAATTATTGTGATAGAAAGAAAACCATCCTCCTAGTTCTCTAGCCTCCAAGAGCCAATCTGGGGCTGCCCAAGTGGAAAATTGTGTGGGTTTCTTTTTCTCTTTCTGTTCTACTCCTTCTCTCTCCCGGCCCCCACCAGCCCCTACAGTCACTGTTCCTCCGAGATCTGCATTACAGCACTAACAAACCACATCAGTACAGGTGCAACCAAAGGCCCTCACAATGAGAGGTGCAGGTGGGAATAGTGCTCTATCCTATCAATCATCTCATATATTTTATAGCCCCTTCCCAATACATCACCCCACCTTCATGCTGGCCATAGGGAGACATGGCTTGTCCAGAGAATGAAACATGTAACTGAATAACTGGTGGTGGGAGGAGGAGCAGATCACTCAAGTCTTAAAAACCAATGAATAGGCGAGCATTTAACAAACAGAAACACTTTGCAGAGCAAACAGAGAAAGGTGACGTTATGGTCCTTACTATCTTTTGCTCCATCACAGACTACGATGACCAAAGCTTTGCTGAGGGGAAAAAGGAGCACTAGAGAGAATCTAGTTAAACAGACACAACCAGTGTAAAAATACAGAGTAGTTAATATGCTATAGCTGAAATTGGAAGGTACAGCTGTGGCTACTGGCACATTTAATCATCCTGATGCTATTAATAGTGCCATTAAGAGAAGGGAGAATTTTTACAGACTGCATCTTTGCCCCTGTGGACGGCCACTATTGCTTGCTTTTCTCTCTAGTGTTTCTTCTTCAAGCTGGGCACTATTAAGCATGCCGCACCCTGTGCTCAGCCTTGTACTGGGACTAGGGGTCCTGTGCCCCACTCAGCCTTTCCCTCTTGCTTTTTTTGCCCACAGCAACAGTGAGGTGCCAAAGAGAGGTCTATAAGAGACTAAGATCTCCCAAGTTTTCTTTGTTCTCCCCCTCTGCCTGCCGCAAGTAAGAAGGCACTCATCTCACTCACCTTGACTCTGATGTATGAGTCCAATAAGACGCATGCTATCAAGGCAGTCCTTAGGGCTGTCCTAGAGGCCTTCAATGGGGAGTGTGATTGTCTTGCTTTTAACTACATGTTTTATGTCAGCTCCAGGAATGAATCCCACCCATTCTCCCTGTTTGAGGATGTAGCTGCTGGCTGGAAGGGCTTTGGATCTGAGGGCTCCCCACTCCAGCTTGGAGCTCTGACACAAGGAACTGAGGAGGGAGCACTGATGTTTTTACAAGGACCAGGAGAGAGGGACAGTAGAGTTCTTCCCTCCAGATCCTTTTTTCTCTCTCTAAAATTTTGGAGGGAGATATCTTTCCTATGGACCCTGGGACAATGTCCATAGGACTTCAGCTTAGAGATGGATATGACATTAAAGATAATGACTTTAGACATAAAACGTAATGGCCAATATCCTATTTAATCCATTGATTCAATGGGATTTATGTAACTGTGGCACTGCTACTCCGCAGTTGACTCTATGGGTGCCTTCTAGTTGGCACTAGCAATAGAATGTTGCCAATACATATTCTCACTTCCCTAATGGGATTTCCTCAGGAATCCATGCCTCAATCACCAGACTTGCAAATTAAGCTTATGTCTACCTTCCAGTGACAGAACAATTAACACCAGTCAGAGGTAGGCAACAGCAACACTCACAATAGGTTTTGGGCTTTGAGTTTTGTTGTTTGTTGCCTACAAAGCCCATCAGCACCAACCACCAGAGTCAATGGTAAAGGAATGGTGAAGGAATACTGGAATTGCAGCCCCTCAACAGCTGGCAGTGCACCGTTGCTCACTTCTCCCTTATATAATATCTCTTTTCTTGGGTTTCTGACAGCGAGCTTGCCTTCAGTTAAATATCTAGCACTGGAACTTAGCTCCCAGTTGTGTCCATCTTACTGCAAACCTGTCACAAGACAGGTTTGCAGTAAATCATCTCCAGTGAATTGTGCAGTTGTCCAAACTTTGATGGATATGTAAGGAAATGTGTGTAAATTAATGGACATTTACTATTTGTAGTATGATAATATTAACGTACATCTATATCATCTCCCCCTCCCTCTCGAGATCTCTGAAGTGGCAATTAGTTTATTAAAAGACAATAAAAGCAAAAGATGAAGAGGCAGTAATTCAAATCTTTAAAAATAATGCTATGAACTCAACAAAATAGCAGCATAAACAGCAAAAGTACAAAAAAAAATACAGGCTTTCTTGATATGGGTGTATCCTTCTGAGAGCTGCCTCTTGTCGATGAAAGATATGGTTGAAGGACCACTGGGCCAGAAGTCCTTAAATACTGCAATTGGCATTGTTCAAGCAGCAAGATGGGGGTCATTACATACAGGAGCACAAAATAAGGGAAATCTGCACCTACTGAAACTGCACAGGTGCACAAAGGTTTGGTAAATTCTTGCACTATACACTTTGTAGCAAGAGAGCATTAAACCACACATTGAATGCTTCCCTACTGTGGGTGTGAAATTCCTGTATCTTCCTAACTCCTGCTTTCATTTCAAGCCTATCACATGCTTGTGTGTGGCCTCACACACACATATTTCCAAATGTGATTATCTGGAGGGTTGTGTTTTACAAAATATGGACAAAGCATGGCCCTTCAGATGTTGTTGGGCTGCATCTCCCAGCTTTCTTCATCGCTGCCTACGCTCAACAAGAGCATACCCTTTGCCCAGTCTGCCTTTGGCACATGTGGCCATGCTTTAAACACTGTTTGGAAGATGGGGCGAGGAGTATTGGTGCCTTGCTTTTTAATGGCTCCAACAGAGACTGGCCTTGACCAGAAGTCCAAAAATGTTGCAGAATGACACCTCTGTTCTGTGAGCTCAAAAATACAGGATAAAGGAGGGCATGGTAGCCCACGTTAGCAATTAAGAGCACAGAATCAAAGGATGACATTTATTCCAACTTAATTAATTAATCCACACTAATTATGCACCAGCCCCTAGCCCGTAGCATACAACTGGGTTTGCACGCACTGAATGCCCATCTATTGCCTTGTTCTAAAGCACATAGTAAACTGCTGCCTGTGTAATGAGAAACCTAGTAGGGGAAAAAAATCACCCATGTGTGCCATGTGGAAAAGAAGAACTCTGGATCACAAAGAGAAACCTCCCTCTCCTCTCCCCCTCCCTTCCTCATCACCCCTGATTTGTAATTACCAAATTAACACATTCTAATGGGTGAAGTACTCTAGCAACAGACTATGATTAATGCACATGGCCAATTAGCTGCAGCTTCTTTCCCTCTAATTTTAGCCCACTTAAATAGCATGAGGCAATCTGTAATGTCTCTGAGGTGAGGCTCCCCCTTGTTCAAGGCTCCCTCCTCCACCATTTAATGGAATCCTGAATGCTTAATGGGAGAGGTACCTCTGCTCTGTCAGGCTGCAGGAAAGAGGTGTCTCTCCTGACACTGCAGTTCAGGTGCTGCATGCAGAGAGCATTCAGAGGGGGAGAATCTGATGAAGTGAGGGCCAGACTGAGTGAATTAGATGGCAGGTGAATCCTCCACTTCCAGCTCTCTGGTCGCTTATTTTCTGGGTGGAATTGCTGTCCTGCTCCCAAAGAAGTGAAGTAGTGGTTACATAGGTGGTCTTGACCTATTTAAGAAGATTTTGTTGTGGAAATTTGATGATTGCCTTTTACAAATATCACAGCATAAATGAACAAAAATAAACTTCTGCAGCACAGGGAAAACATAGCAGAGAATGGAAAAAGATTCCCAGCCCTTTGTATATAAAAGAAAAAGTCACGATACAAGTAGAATAAGTAGAAAAGAAAAGGCATATATTACCTTCAGTGGATCTTTAGTTACAATCAGAAGATTTTTTTAAAAAAAGGTAAAAGAAAGATATTGCAGCCTCAACCATGTGGGAGACTGTTATCCACCATGCTGGCCACATGGACTGCGGTCAGGAGCAGAGAAAGAGCATGTCTGCTCCAGTTGAAAGAGAGGAAAAGAGAGAGGAGACAAATAAACAATTTATAGCAAACAGGCAGGAAGGGGCAAGCCCAAAGACCGGGGTATGGTGGGCAAGGAAGGGCTTGTTAATTGGTTAGTGGGAAAGGAAATAATTCCTTTAGGTCCTAAAAAAAACCCCATTCCATTTACAGTATATCACAGAAGTGAGTACACCCCCTCATATTTCATAAATATTTTAGTGTATCTTTTCATGTGACAACACTGAAGAAATGACACTTGGCTACAATGTAAAGCAGTGAGTATACAGCTTGTATAACAGTGTAAATGTGCTGTCCCCAGCGGTTTAGACATTAATGACTGTGCGTTGTGTTATTTTAAGGGGACAGCACATTTACATTGTTATACAAGCTGTATACTCACTGCTTTACATTGTAGCCAAGTGTCATTGCTTCAGTGTTGCCACATGAACAGATACACTAAAATATTTATGAAATGTGAGGGGGTGTGCTCACTTCTGTGATATACTGTATACCTAATGTTACAAAACATGCAAGATTGTTATTATCCCAACAGATTTTGGCCACAGAATGTAGTACAGACCCCAGATACAAATCAAAGGCACAGTGCTCAGGAGATGTCAGGAGTGGAACTGAGATGAGGACTGGGGGACAACCATGCATTCTGACTGAAAGAATTCATTACAGTCCCAAAAACTTGAACATGGACTTAGAGGAGGAGGAACCAGCAATGTCAATGGAGGAGGCACTGAGTCCAAGCACTACTGTGAAACTGAAGGCCATTGAGCTTGGCATGCAAGAGACCTCTGGGCCCAAGACCCTCAATAATAGTAACAACAACAGGCGACTGACTGTAAACAGGACAGTTTATATTTTGTTGCTTCTAAATCTGTTTTTAGTAATGCTTTAACCCAACATTTTTAATATCATGTTATTAATTCCTTTTAAACTATTTGAATAATTTACTGTTTTTAGCTTTTGTTATTGTGTTTTTAATGTTGTAAGCCACCTTGGGTCCTTTTCTACGGAGTCACGAAGAGTAAGGGTGCAATCTAAGGAGAAAGTTGGGGTAAACATATTTTGAATAAATAAATAAAATAAAGAAATAAATGACAATAGATGTGCCATCGAATTAATTCTAACGTATGCTGACTTCTTTCAGGGTTTTTAAGGTATAGATAGAATGCTCAGCAGTGGTTTGCCATTCCCTGTTTCTGAAGACGCTCTGAGACCATGTCGTTTGCCTGAGATAATACTAGGGGCTATTCTCCTACAAGGCGCAGTGGAAACTTGAACTCCCAACCCCTGGTTCCACATCTAGATGCTCTGTTTCAGTGAGCAGTCCTGCCAGCAAGAGATCCTCAGACCTGGATCTACAACAGAGACCCCCCACCTCCAGACCCAGATCCAGCAACAATCCAGGACGCCCACTTCCCTGCAAATAACTCCACAATCCTTAGAACACACGGTGTTCCAGTGGAGCCAGTGTGCTCAACCTGAGCTCTTGAACTCTAAGAGGGAACAAAGCATAAACGGCTTCAGTTCGGTCCCAAACCTTGACAAAGAATCTTACTGCCTAGGAGCTCTCCTTGGCGCTGCACCACCTGACCTCCCTGCAAACCCTAGCACCCCACAGGCTTCTTTTTGGGACCAGAATATGACAGAGCCACTGCTTCCCCCCCCCCCCATCAGTCCATAGTTGTTCCCCATAGACTACATATTAGAAATTGTGCAATACTGTCATCTCACTTAGATCATCACCTGGCAGATATGCTTTGATTTGTATTCCTGCATTGAGCAGGAGGTTGGACCTGATGGCCTTGAGGGCCCCTTCCAACTTCACTTTTCTATGATTCTATGATTCTGATATAACAGGGAAAGGGACTATTCCAGGAATTGCATAGAAAGGGTGACAACAGTGTTCATCTATATAGAAAAGTGAGGGCCACTGATGATGTCATCATCAGGTTCACACACCTGAGTCACAGAAGAAATATTGGCATCACTCTTGGTTGACATCATTCACCTGTCATCATGGGTTCCTGTCCTTAGCTCATATTGACCGAGAAGCCCTATGAGCTTCTTAGCACAAGCCCTGCCATCTCATTCACCTCAACAGGAAGGTCAGGGTATGTAGGCTTTGATTTCTCTTTAGTGGTGTGCAGCAACCACTGGCCCCAAAGAAGGATTTGCTCCTCTGCTTCACAGTCCTACTGACATCAGTTAATTTTGAAACACGATGTGGTGCGGAAGCTCGTTAGTTGCATGTGTAGAAGACTGGTTCTGCACATGAATGTCTCTCGCTGTACTCGGTGAAGGGCAGTAAAGCCAGAGTCAGATTCGTTACTTTTGCAATATTACTAGAATCTTTTAGCCATCATGGTGAATTTTTTCAAGCTCAGCTGAAGTTGATTAAAGTGTATTTCTGCACCCTCATCAAATGATGCTTCACAGACCAAAGACTAGGCTTGGGTGAGGCGTGTTAATGATTCTGGAACATGGCCAAACAGCATCAGAGTTTTGTTCTCTGGCGTGGGCTCACACTAAGCTCTCATGGAATCAGAATGCTATGTTCACAACATTAATACGGGCTGTGCTTAAAAGCGACATTTTTGGAGGACTTCTAATAAAGCCACATTCCTCCAGTCTCTCCATCATGACAAACGTCAATAAATATTATGAGCCCCCGAGGTTGAATTTGAATGGAACATTAAAGATTAAAGAACGCACAGGTCAATTACTGAGACAAGTAAATGACTTAAGAAGTAATTAAATATAATTTTGTCTTGTTTATTTTATATAAGTCAGACATGTCCATAATCTAGTGTCCCCTGAGGTCTTTCATGGACTGGGTTGAAAGATCAAGCCTATTGCAAGGAAATTTGTCTTAGCTTACAAAAACAAGAATCCTTCCTTTTTCTGAGCCCCCAAGGTTCAGGAGAAGCTGAAGTTCTAGGGCTTCACACAGAAATCCAGTGAATTCTGCATCTCGAACTGCCTGATTCAAATGATTTGGGGGCATATCCCAAGTGAAGTCAAGGGCCTCTTTATCGCTTTCAAATAAATCTGGATTGTTCAAAGTTTCACAAGCAATTCAGAGATTTAGGAAGAATGAGAGACTCAAAAGAATATCTCCAAAATCAAAACCCAAGCTTTCTATAAAACAAAAATGGCAGGTGGAAAGGGAGAGGGGCATACTTTTCTAACTGACACCTCTAGCTTCCAGATGGAAAATAACTTCACCTGAGTTCCTTTTTAAAAAAAACTTCTAATCACTTTGTTTTGGGGAGGAATATGGAAAAGGCTTAGCAAAAACTACGCCTATATTTTCAGTGTATTTTGTGTGTGTGGCAGTGGAGACAGCCACAGGAACAGCGTAGCCCTTCCCGTTTCCCTGGAACGGCTGCAAAGAGCCATTCCTGGGAGATACTTACCCATGCCCATCTCTGCGTGGTGAGTGGGCAGCACCCACTGCTACTGAGGCGAGTTCTGCAAGCGAGAACAGTTCTACTGAGTATCCACACACTGAGTCAAACACACCCAGCACTTTTCTTCTGATGAAAGCCACTATGGGGAGAACAGGGCATCCCCTTCCAGTGGAAGGTGGTTACCTACCTGCAACTTATAATAGGAGGTCACCCACAAGGCCCAAGTGGGCAAGAGACGGAACAGGGAAGAGGAGTGTGTGACCGCTTGCTGAGGTTATGAAGTAATGAAGGGATAGTAGCGAGCATGTAGCTGAACTTCCCATAAGAACAGCCAAACCTCTGGTTGTTGGTCTCTTGTGAAACATAAAGACAAACCCATTTATGCCTGCTCAGTACACATCACAACCCTCAGTGTGAGTCTGCCTAAGAAGACAAGCAAGACAACACTTCTTCCTGTTGGTTCAGGCATGTTCAGTATGTGAGTGCTGCTGACAAATCTTCGTTAACTTACAGTATGAGACGGGGGAAAGCTGAAGAACTGGAAACAAAAAGCATTAATGTATAGTACTAAATGGAAGGGGGGGAAATCAAGGAAAGAAAGTAGAGAAAAACATTTATGATACAATGCAAAACAAACAAAAATATTAAGTACAGAATGTGTATTGTGTGTGTGTGTGTGTGTCTGTATGTATTTAATGAAAAAATAGTTATGATCTGGAGTGGCATAGGATGGGTAGGTAGAGCTCACAGGGTAAAAGTAATAATAATAATAATAAAAAGGAGAAATGCTTGCCAAGGTCTTTCTTCCTGCCTCACTTTTCACTTGCTTTGTGTTCTCCACTTTGCTTGAGATGAGCAGCCTATTTGCATGCCCCTTATGAAGTATACATTTGATGTTCAGGGCAGACTCAGCAAGTCTGCCATGGAAGTTCTGCTTCTAATGTTATTTTACAATACACCTGCTTATAACAAGGCTAATAAAAATAATGTTTAAAAAATACATTAGGTAGGATTTGGGAACCTCTCAGCAGCCAGTTGGAACAGCAAGCACAGTAATGGATGTGTCATAATCTCCCTGCACTGGTTAATATATGTCCAGGGTTACACTGATGTTTTCCTGCACTCTACACATTCTGCAGAAGCCTATTTCTTTTAAATGATTTTGATAAGCTGATTGATGCACTCCCTGTTTT
Source organism: Intellagama lesueurii (assembly GCA_037013535.1). Taxonomy (NCBI): domain Eukaryota; kingdom Metazoa; phylum Chordata; class Lepidosauria; order Squamata; family Agamidae; genus Intellagama; species Intellagama lesueurii. The sequence continues at coordinate 185,203,131 of JBAJHW010000002.1, forward strand.
TCTCATATGTATGTGTTTGTGAGAGCCCATCTGCCTGATGCCATGGGCTTCTATCTAATAAAAGATCCATAATGTACTTATTTTCCTCAACCACGACTTTCCTCCACTTTCTCCGGCAATTTACTACTTTATAGAAATTTAATCTGCTGCTGAAATTCACTGTATTATTAATAGAGAGGCAGTGCAGCACCATACTATAATTAAACCACACCCCCACACTCACACACATGCGCGCGCGCACACACACACACATACACACACACACACACAAAAGATTTAATAGAAAGCTAGTAAATCCAAGAAATCTGTAGCCATACAGAACTGAAGGTGCTTTTCCCATCTTGCCCCAAGGTATCGTCTGTGCATTAAACTGTGATCCAGCCTGAGTGTAAAATCACAAGCAGGTCATTGGTTTTTGCCTTCCAAACCTGGGTGTCCTTTGTTTCTGAATGTCTGCTGAAAAATGTTTATCCTTCCTTCTTTCTTTCCTTCCTGAAAGACAATTTCAGGCTGGTGATGACCATGACTAATCACCCTAATACGATGGCTAAACTGTAATTACACTTTTCTGGTTCAGCTTCAGAATGTAACCCTTACATAAATATCCATTATTAGTTAGGGATTTCACAAGAATACGACCAGCCAATTAAAGAGTGGTAATGTCCTCTTCAAGCAGAAGTCTAGCTGTTAGTCACAGTTGTCTGGTCTATGACCAGCTTCATTCTCGCGGTCTCACCCCTAGTAACAAATTGACAAACAAAACCTCTACTGTACTACGATTCCTTTTGTTCTTCGGGAATGATCAAGGTAACAGATTGCTTGGCCATCTGCAAGGCAGGAACTTTAAATTATCTGTTGTGAAGGAAACTGACCATAGCAGAATGCTGTTTTATATTTTCCCTTTGAGGGCCAAACTGCATTTTATGTGAATTGCATGAATACAATTACCGTGCATTTGTGTAACGTAAATAGCAGCTGCAGGAAGTCTGGGTAACCTGGGGCCTGCTGGCAGGGGGCAGGGGAAAAAGTCTCTCTCTTTCTCTTCCCTTGAGAATCCCAAGGAAAATGGCTGCCCCAAAGCGGCTTCCTGCCTTTAAGAGGAAGCTTCTAGAGGTGCCAAGAGCAAGGGAAGAAAAAGTTAACCTTCCCTTTCCCACCCCACCTCTGTGAGTCAGAGGCTGCTCATGCTTTCTTGCTATTTACCTAACAACACACACACACACATGGTTAATTACCTTTACATAATTAAAATTATACCTTGTTTGGACTTTAGAGGCTCAGAGTTACATTATGTTTGAAAACCTATCTTTTGCTTGATGTCAGGCTCAAGATAGCAAAACTGTGCTTAAACGATACAATCTTTCCCAGCTGCTTAACATTTGTAATTGTTAATGTGTTGCAGTGTGGGAATAAAACTGGAATGGGACACTTCATGTCCTAGTAGATCTTCAAGAATTCCCAGACCTCTAGCTAGAGTAGGGAATAACTGGTCCTGAAGATAGTGTTGAGTTGGAACTTCCAGCATCTCTTACGGTTAGTCATGGATGGGACTTGTAGTCCCAAGACATCTGAAGCCATTTCCTAAGTACGTAAGATCACTCTGAGAAGCCCCTAGGCTAAGATATCCCGATGGCATAGTCTTCACTTCTTCAGGGATATCAACACAATTTATGGGTTGAAAATGTAGCCTATGGTCCATTGAATCAGTGGGGATTTGCTGAGTCAACATCTATGAAAGTTTCATGGATTCAATGGGCCTACTTTTGTTGCAACTTGCTATTGGATTTCAGCCAATGAGCAATTTGGACATAATATTCCTAATTTGGGAGGATGTTCGTTTATGAAGTATGGTATAAACATCAGTTCCACTGCACCCCTTCGTTGCCCCCTCTCCTTCTGGCTTCCATATCATGATCCTGGTTTCTTTAAACCAGAATCTCTCTTTTCATCTGAATAGGACGACTTTGGTTTCCCATCAGTTTACTAAGTCAGGATCAGATATGGAATTAATTGTCTGGTTAGTAAACCAACATTAAACGAGAATGTTGGGCCTAACACTAACTCCATTCTTCATAAACCATGGATTAGATGACGAGAATATTATGTTTACTATAAGCCCAATGGGGGCACAGTTCTTTGATTTTATATGCCATAGAACCGGATAAATAATTGGCCAAGAATAAGTGCAAAGATGCCCTGTTATAAAATACAGGTAATTTCAAATCCGTTCAGACTGTTCCTGAGATTCTGTATTCAGTGCCAGAGTTGAATCTTAAAACCTGTGAAGCAAGAATAACAGAGACTTCACTGGAGGATGTGAAGATTCTCTTATTTTTACCACTGAATATCCACAATCAGTCCAAATTCAGCCTGGAATGAAAGCCACAGGTACACTCATGGGTGCTAGAATATCTCCTTGCAGAAATTAAGTACTCCATGAAGGGTGGTTGGGGACCAAACTTGTTGTTTTCAAGGGCATGAGTAATATTTGCAATCTTTAACATACAACTGCAGAAAAAGTCTCTGGCATGAAGCAGATATTAAAACACAATTTCGGTTGTGTGCTTGTGGATTCCAGTCTGCCACGGGAACCACAAGGTGTTGACATCAAATGGCAGGAGCCTGAGAAGCCTGCAGGTTGCTGATTTGAGATTAACTGCATAAAGTGTTCCTTGAATGGATGGCTCAAGCCCTTCCAGGTGTAATGCACAGCGACAGCTAATCTCAGTAACTATGTTTTTTTGCTGCCCAGAGCAGATTTTCAGGTCAGGAAGTGCAACCCTGGAGAAGAGAATGGGCTTTTGATCTTGACATGCTGACTTCAACCATGATGGGGAAGCCGAAATTTGTAGCTTGGCTCTTGGTTTGCTGATGGGATTCAGCAAGGATGCTGCATTTTCACTGGAGGTAACATTTGAAGCTATTTCAACTCTTGAGTTGTGCAGCTGGGATTTTTTTTTAAGTGCCTCTGATTTACCTTTCTTGATTTCCCAAAAAATCAAGGAACAACAGTGTCTAGAATAGTACTCTCAAGAAGTACAAGGTAGGCTTCCCTAAATGGCCAAAAGAAGAATTCCCTAGAAGGAGGGAGTATTCTCATGATCCCTGGCACAGAGGAGGGAAAGCGCAGGATGTGTTCACATTGGAAATAGATTGCAATTTGGACCACTTGTGGAACAGTCTGGTGCAATCTATTTTCTGGTGATCACATGATGCGTAGGGAAGTGCGCTGACCCAACCTGACCCTGATCCATGCCCAAGCTGTACTTTTTTGGTGCAGCAGTAGTGCTAATATTTTTTGGGTCGGAGTTGGGGTGATTCCTTGGCAGATGGAAGCATCGCTTTAAGGGAGGTCATTCCTGTTAAAGTGACCTTTTCTGGTGTGCTCTGGCATGCACCGTTGCAGCCGTCTGATTGCACCATTACTCTTTGTGACTCCAGCTCCTAGATGACCTGCGCCACCATCACTACCTGCTGGTAATTTGTAGTCAAAAAAGCAACTTTGCCCATCTTTGTCCTAACTTAGGGTTTTCCCCCCGTCTTTTGTTCACTTTCATTTCACATTTTTATGGCAAAAGACTACCCTTGATGGAACAGTTCCAAGAGTGGAACTAGATCTCCCTGTGTTGTCTTCTTCACGTTACTTAAAAATAGCCTCAGGTGAGCATCATGGACCAGATCAATACAGTGGCAATGAGGGGGCTGTTCACTGCGACTCCTCTCTAAAGCTGTTCTTAGCTGGGAAGTGGCCGCAGGGAGGTGCACTAAGAATATCTCTCTCCACCCTGCCCACCCCACAGGTTAACTGTGGCAAATATATTTTAATTAGATAAATTTAGCATTAATTTAATAAGAAGGGATTCTATAGGTGGAGCCCCATGACTGAGACAGTACTTTTTCTACTCAACACCTCCTTCCGAACATCTTGATGCTCTTGGGAAATTTAAACTGGGGAAACAGTACAGGGGAAACGGAATGGTGTTCCTCCTCCCTTGACAGGGCCCTGACATTTGCACCCCTATAAACTAAAGGTGCTGGGAGATCTGATCGACGGGTCTGCACAGTCATGTGCAGTTGACCCTGTGTCTTAGGGTGCAGCTAGACAGGCACTTGTCCCATTGTTAGTGCCATGTTCCTCCCTGTTCTGTTCAATATTTATTCCATCACACACATAACATTAGCACGAATCCCAAGTCAATCTGATTTTTTGGCACAAGTAGGGGGAGTATTTTGTTTGGCTAGTAGGGATCATGGAGGTTTTGGTAATGTTTCTGCTTGCATAATTTTGTCTTGCCTTTGATTTGTTTGTTTACATATAGCGATCCTGGGGTGGCAGTGGCAGGGCATATCCTGATCACATTGATGGCAATGCATGGAGTGGGGCGAGGCATGGTAGTTGAGCATTATCCTCTTTCACTTGTCTCCAGCTCACACCCTTAGGCTCTTATGCTTCCATTATTTTTTAAAATGTATTTTGCAAATTAGCACTGCATCAGTAATTTTTTTCCTGCTGCCTTTCACTTTCAGCAGCATTACTGTCTTTTTATTTATTTATTTATTTAACTTATATGCTGCCCACTCTACCCAAAGGTCTCTGGGCGGCTTACAACAATTAAAATACAATAAAAAGATAAGACAATTAAAATACAATTAAAATAGATACTCTAAAAATTGCCATCAGGACCCACAGTTGATATTATTTCAATTAAAAGCCTTCTGGAACAGGAAGGTTTTGACCTGGCGCCAAAATGTCATCAGCGTCGGCGCCAGACGAATCTCAGTCGGGAGGGCATTCCATAGTCTGGGGGCAGCTGCCGAAAAGGCCCTTTGTCTACAAGCCATCCCTCTTACCTCCTTGAGGGATGGCTTTTCAAAAGGCCCCCTGGCTAGATCTTAACTGCCGGGTAGGCTCATATGGAAGGAGGCGGTCCTTCAGGTATCCAGGGCCCAAACCTTTTCCAGAGGTTCCCGCTTTCTCATGATGTGCCCAAAGGAGGACAGCCTCAGCCTCAACATTTTTGCCTCCAGAGAGAGTTCAGACCTGATTTGCTCTAGGACCCACTTGTTGATCTTTCTGGCAATCTAGGGTATCCACAAGGCTCTCCTCCAGCACCATATTTCAAACAAATCATTTCCCCTCCCCCATATCTGCTTCCTTTGCTGCCCAGCTTTCACGGCCATACATAGTAATCAGGAATACAAGAGTGTGGATGATTTTGGTCTTGATCTCCACTTGATCTTACACTTGATGATCTTTTCTAATTCATTGCTGCCCTTCTGAGTCTTAGTCTTTTTCAAATTTCTTGGCTGCAGTCTTCATTTGGACTAATGATTGAACCAAGGTATACAAGGCCTTTAACAATTTTATTTTCTTCATTGTCAACATCATAGTTGTGTAGTTCTTCTGTAGGCATGAGTTTTGTCTTCCTGTTCAACTGCATTCCTGCTTTGGCACTTTCTTCTTTCACTTTCATCAGAAGTCATTGCTCCTTTCTGCTAGTAAGTGGTGTCATCGGTGTATTGTAAATTATTGATTTTTTTTCCACCAAATTTCTCTCCTCCTTTATATGAATCTAGTCTGGCTTTCCACATGATATGTTCTGCATCCAGACACCTTTGCCTATAGCAAACCATTCTCTCACTCCATATTCTGTCCTAATGGCAGCATCTTGTCCACCATACAGGTTACGCATCAGCATAATCAAGTGCTGAAGCACACCCATTTCTTTCAGAACAACCCACAGCTTCCCATGAGCCACACTGTGTGGACCTTATAGGGACAAAGCTACATGAAATATATATTTCTGAAAATAACCTTTGAGTTGAAATTTTGAAAATGCTCATGTGACATTTGAACCTGACATTCAGTTTGGACTCTATGTAATCTCTTCTCCTACTCCATGTAGGCTTCTAAATGCCACAGCACGAGGCTCTAAGCAGCAAACTCACATTCAAGGAGAATACACAAAGGCCCTGTAGAACACACACTGTGCACACAAATTGCCACCATATACTATTCAGCAGTGCAAAATTTGCCTTGTAAAAATGTTCTGACTAGCACTGACCGCTCACCTTCTCCTGCTAAGGAGAACCACCTTCACTCATCTTTGTTTTCTCTATTTGTCACAAGAGTGTTGCTCTTCCTGTTCACCTAGTCAGCCATCGCCACTCGAAAACAGCAGTAAAGTAGGCATGCAGGAACTGGGCAGCAGGCGGTTGAGTTTCCTCTGGGCCAGAAAAAGCCCTGTTGTTCCATCCACCTCACAGGAGTTCCATCCAATGCCCAGAGGGTGGCAGCTGCAACTACAGACTACAATTCCCAGAAGCCCACAGCCAGTCAAGCAGTGTTTCCCAACTCTAGAATTTCCACTGGAAAGATAAACCAAAAACATAAATAAATAAACCCAACACCTAGGAATGAGACATCTTGTGAACCAGAGATGAAGAGAATTTCCGATGGTCAGTGAACATTTCCTGTTCACAGACACTCTGCCTTCCCCAGGGGTTCAGTTATCCTGAAGCACCCCTTTCCATGCCACCTCTCCTTTCCCACCCTTTATGACTTCTCTTCCTTCTCCTCCATCCACTCCAGTTCCCTGGCCAAAAAAATCCCAGGGCCTTAATGATACAACTCTTGAATGGCTAACTCTGTACAAAACTAGAAGCAGTTCACAAATATAGGGTACACCTAAATCCTGCTTGGCACGAGCTTTTTATATTTGTTTATCTGACTTTATAGTTTGCCTTCCTTCCATCAGTGGAACCATTTTTATACAGTGTGCTCATGAAAGATGATTGACTACAAGGAGTCTTTGTAGTACTATTGGCTGTAATTATTTTAATTCAAACACATTCCCTTATAGGACTGACATTATAAACGCTGTTTTCTATAACAAATAGCTGTCAGGTCTGTCAAGCGGATCTGCTTACTGTTTTATATCATTACAATATTTAATTTCAAGTCGGTGCTCTTTGTCAAATGTTCTCAAGGCATCTTCCTCCTCCTTTGCCAGGAGATCAGCCAGGCGCCTTGTTTCTTAAACAGATTGCTCTTTGCAGGGGAGGTTGGGTAAAGAATATTGTGCTGCTGACTGACGCAGCCATGTCTGACGGGAGCAGACATTCTATCTACAGATCCCCGCAGCATTCTACCAAAGATGATAACTAACCGCAAGTTTCAGGTGGTAAATGGCAGCACCATTCACTTCATATCTTCAGCATTAATAAGGTGGCACATTATGGGGTAACCCACAGAAAACAGATACACCAGATATATTCTTTTTTACTTTCAACCAGCTTACCCAGGGTTCTGAACTATTTCTGTAGTTCCTGCTGCAATCCAGTATACTGGATCACAGCACCAACATCAGTTACAAGCAGTCTAAACCAAAGGAGCCAAAGTGGTTGATAGACAGGTAGACAGATGCTCCCAAGTGTTGTTTTCATCTCTTGTCCTTTTCAGATCTGTATCCAGATTGGTATTCTTAGGCTTCCTTCCTCTTCTTGAGCACAGAGAAGTAGAAACAAAATGCAGGGATGGCATTAGGAGGGCAAAAGCTGAGAATGAGCTGAGGTTAGCAAGGGACACTAAAAGCAATAAAAAAGCATTCTTCAGGTATGTGAGTAGCAAAAGACAAACAAAAGACATAGTGGCACAGCTCCTCAATGGAGATGGAAAAATGATAACAGAGGACAAAGAAAAGGCAGAGTTGCTCTATTCCTATTTTAGTTCAATCTTTTCCCATAAGACAGACTATGAACTTCCAAACAAATTGGAAGTGCAAGTGGGGGGGGGGGGGGACAGGATTGCAGCTGGTGGTTGATAAACAAATAGTCAAGGAATACTTTACCACCTTGAACGAGTTCAAATCTCCAGGGCTGGATGAACTGCATCCGAGAGTACTGAAGGAACTGGCTATCAGAACCGCTATCCATTATTTTCTTTAAATCATGGGAAACGGGGGAGGTGCCAGAGGATTGGAGGAGGGCCAATGTTGTCCCTATCTTCAAAAAGGGCAAAAAATAGGAACCTGGGAACTACAGGCCAGTCAGCCTGACATTAATCCCAAGCAAAATTCTGGAACAGATTGTAAATCATTCAATCTGCAAGCACCTAGAAAACAATGCAGTAATAAATAGAAGCCAACACAGATTTTCAATAACAAATCCTGCCAAACTAATTTGATCTTGTTTTTTGATCAGGTAACCTCCCTGAAAGGCAGAGGGAATGCTGTAGACGTAGTATATCTTGACTTCAGAAAAGCTTTTGACAAAGTGCCCCATGATATCCTGATTAGCAAGCTAACTAGGTGTGGGCTGGATAGATCAAGTGTCAGGTGGATACACAATTGGCTACAGAATTGTACTCAGAGGGTGATGATTAATGGGTCCTTCTCTAGCTGGGAGGAGATAACAAGTGGGGTATCCCAAGGCTCAATCCTGGGCCCGGTGCTCTTCAATCTTTTTATTAATGGCTTGGATGAAGGAGTGCAGGGATTGCTTGTCAAATTTGCAGATGATACCAAATTGGGCGGAATAGCTAATACCCTAGAAGACAGAAACAAAATTCAAAATGACCTTGATAGGATGGAGCACTGGGCCGAAAGCAACAGAATGAAATTCAACAGGGATAAGTGCAAAGTACTGCACCTGGGAAAAAGAAACCAATTGCACAGTTACAAGATGGGGGATACCTGGCTTAGCAAAACTACGAGCAAGAAGGATCTTGGAATTGTCATAGATCACAAGCTAAATATGAGCCAACAGTGTGATATGGCTACAAAAAAGGCAAATGCTATTTTAGGCTGCATTAATAGAAGTATAGTTTCCAAATGCCGCAAGGTGCTAGTACCCTTCTATTCAGCACTGGTTAGGCCTCCTTGAGTATTGTGTCCACTTCTGGACACCACACTTCAAGAAAGATGCTAACAAATTGGAACAAGTTCAGAGGAGGGAGACAAGGATGATCGGGGGCTAGAAACCAAGCCTTATGAGGAAAGGCTGAAAGAACTGGGCATGTTTAGCCTTGAAAAAAGAAGGCTGAGAGGTGATATGATAGCACTTTTCAAATATTTGAAAGGCTGTCATACAGAGGAGGGGCAAGATCTGTTCTCGATCGTCCCAGAGAGCAGGACACGCAACAATGGGCTCAAGTTAAAGGAAGCCAAATTTCAGTTGAATATCAGGAAAAACTTCCTAACTGTTAGAGCAGTACGACAGTGGAACCAGTTACCTCAGGAGTTGGTGAGTGCTGCAACACTGGAGGCATTCAAGAAAAACTTGGATAATCACCTGGCAGATATGCTTTGATTGTATTCCTGCATTGAGCAGGGGTTGGACTTGATAGCCTTGCAGGCCTCTTCCAACTTCACTTTTCTATGATTCTATGATTCTTTGATGTCAATTCCCATTTCTTCTTGCTCATCCATCTTATATATAGAGAAAGAGGCAGACCTGCAGAGTCAGAAGCCAGCTCTCACGGCTTCTATAAAACACTTTTAAAGATATTTGCTCCTGCCCTATCTCTACATGGATTTCCTACACTATAAACAGTCAAGGGGATATCCTGTGTGGTGTAGTGGACAGAGTGATGGATGCAGGAGGTGTGGGTTTGAATCCCCACTCAGCCATGGAAATTCACTGGATGTGAGGAAGTGGTATAACCACTCCTTACTTTGAAAGCCCTATTAGGATCACTCAAGGTGAGTTCTGACTTGACAACACATGACAGCAATAAATAGTTGAGGTATGCAGAATCCCTGACTTGCTCTGTACCCAAATAAAGGGTGTACAAATCAGAGTTGACTCAATTTAAAAAAAATTTTTTTTTGAATCTTTATTTTATTAAATGAAAACATATTGTAAAGAAACAAAAGAACAACAAACAAATAAACAATAAAACATAATAATTGTACACAAACAAAATTGAAACAAGGTGCTCCCCTCCCAATGGAACCAATGGAGAACTAGACCTTTTCTTTTATTTCAAAGATTCCCATTTCCCTTCCAAAATTGTAACATTTCTTGCGATGGTGCTCTTCCCTTCCCCTTTATTAATACATAATCAATAAAATCTCCCCAAATTTCTGCAAAAGTATGCATTTTAAGCACTCCTTTCTTTACTTTAATATTACATGTTAATTTGTCATTAATAGCTATATTCCATACCTCTGTATACCATTCACTTAATTGAAAATTATGTTTTATTTTCCAATACTTGGCTATAATTAATCTAGCAGCTGTGACTAAATTAGAAATGAATTCTATAGTTGCCCAATTATATTCCACCTTATCAAATATTGATAGAAGTGCTATTTTAGGACATACTTCTGCATTTTGTTTGGTTATTTCTCTTATTTGCCTAAATACCATTTGCCAAAATTTCATCACACTCTCACATTCCCACCACATATGAAAATATGTGCCAGTTTTCTGGCATCCCCTCCAGCACAACATAGAATAATTTTTATTTGATTTAGTTTCACTGGAGTTAGATACCATCGCCAAACAATCTTATAAAAATTCTCTTTAATTCTTATAGACATGCATTTCACTATTCTTACATCCCATATTTTCTTCCATCTCTCAGTGTTTATCACTTCCTTCATATCATGTTCCCATAAAACTCTCAGAGGATCCTGTTGATCCTCTGCTTCAATTAATATTTTGTAAATTTTACTATACCTTTCAATGCTTCATTTTCTGCTAGATTTTCCTTTTGTAATAACATTTCCTCAAATTTTGTAACTTCCCTATATTTACCATTTTCCCTCAACCAGTCTTTTGTCCAACTCTCTAACTGCAACACACTGAACCACGACAATTTCTCCCATCCTAATATGTTTTTTATTTGCTCTTTATTCCCCATCCTTTCTACCCAATCCTTTAATCTGATTACTTGCTGTCCTCTTAATGCACTCTCCAGATTTTTCAGATTCCTAGGAAAAGTTTCCAGTTCAATCACTGGACATAATGGCGATATTAGTGGACTAAGCATATTCTTGTAGTTATTCCAAATTAACAACATATTTTTTAGAAATAGATTACTAATTATTTAACCTCTATTTTTGTTGTATGGTTCGAAAATATTATTCTCAAAATTTAGATCTAGCTCAATTGACTCCAAACCCCACCATATTACTTTATTAGGATGTGCAATAATATCTCCAATATGTCTTAAATGGTTAGCAACATAATAATTCTTTAAATTAGGAAGTCCCAACCCTCCTACCTTCCGAGCCTTATACCATCTCTTCTTCTTAATTATTGCCTTTTTATCTCCATTACAGAATTTATTAATCATAGATTGCCAACCTTTTATCTCCTCTTCAGTTAATTCTATTGGTAGCATCCTAAATAAAAAAAAAAATCTTGGGTAAAATCTTCATTTTAACCATGGCTATTCTGCCAAACCATGATAATTTGATTTTCCTGTAATCTTCCAATTTATTCTTCATTTCACATTTTAATCTCTTGAAATTTTCTTCTCTTAATCTAAATAGATTCTTTGGTTTATATATTCCTAAATACTTAATTAAATTCCCAACTTTAATATTGAATTTTCCCCTGAATAGATCTTTTTCTTCCTTATTATAATTGAACATCATTATCTCTGATTTCTGCCAATTTACCTGTAGCCCAGTTATCTCTCCAAACTCTGCTAAATGTAATTTTACCCTATCCATCACTCTTAAGGGATTTTCTATTAAAAGAGAATCATCTGCAAATAAACTAATTTTAGTCTTGTCATTGGTCCCTATGCCACAGATTAAATTATCTTTCCTAATAGCATTCGCTAACATTTCTATAACTTTTGCGAACAAAATTGGGGAAAGGGGACATCCCTGTCTAGTACCCCAGCCAAGGGATATTTGTTCTGTTAGACCATCATTTACAATAATAGATGCAGTATTTGCTGAATATAACTGCCCTATCACACCTCTAAAATATTGCCCAAATCCTAATATTTCTATTATCATATTCAATGTTGGCCATTCCACGCAGTCAAAGGCCTGAAAAATATCTAATGAAATTATACCAGCTTTCAACTTTTGTTTTCCTATTATGTGTATGATATTTAGAACTCTTATTGTCAAATTGACCATTTGACTCAATTTTTTTACATTCTACCTCACACCATGTCCAGGTCCACCATATTATTTGTGCATTCGCAGATCACCGATTTAAAAAACAAAAAAAAATCTTCAAAATGGAGGGAGTACATAAAGAGCTCAGACCTGGCAGCTACGCACGGTCCTAATTGTGTGACTTATTCACTCCCATTGAAAAACGGGTGTGCAGCTTGAGGGTGCTCCTGGATTCATCTCTGAATCTGGATGCCCAGGTCTTGGCTGTGGCTAGGAGTGCATTTGCACAATTAAAACTAATTTGCCAGTGTGGCAATTGGCCCTTTCACTCCTGCCACTCAAGCTCAAGAGCTTATTTGCATGAGCCTATGAGAGCGCTGGAGGGGCGGAGTCAATGAATATATATGGCTGAAGGGAGATAGAGGCAGATAGAGATAGGGCTGGTTAGTCAGAGAGAGAGAGGGGGGAGAACAGATACTGAGATAGACTGGGTTAATCAGAGAGATAGAGCTGATTAGGAAAATAGGTAGAGAAGGTGGTAATGATATTGCAAGAGAAAAGAAGTATGTACTGAGAGAACTGTTGATGAATTGCTTATGTATAATGTGTATCTGAAAAACTTCTGTTATTATTCAATCTGCTTCACTTCAATAAATAAGTTCTGTTTCTGTTTACAAGACAAGTGTTCTGACATATGTCATTTATATTGTGGATGGAGGTAATCCACTGGTAGCAGCGAGAAGAAAACGTGATGTGAGCCTTTGTGAGGGAAAACAAGCAGGGGCCACGAGGGTAAACGTCACAGCCAGCTACATCTGTTTTTTGAGAGATCTGATCTGGCCACTGTGATACATGCCTTAGTTACTTCCCGGCCGGATTACTGTAATGTGTTCTTTGTGGGGCTGCCGATGGAAAGTGTCAGGAAACTTCAACGGGTCCAAAACGCAGCAGCCAGATTGCTGACTGGGGCTGGTTACAGGGATCACATAACCCACCTGTTACAGCAACTCCACTGGCTGCCAATCAGTTACCAAGCCCAATTTAAAGTGCTGTTTTTAACCTATAAATCCCTAAATGGCTTGGGTCCAAGCTATCTCAAAGACCGTATCTCCCATTATGAGCCAGCTTGGGTGTTAAGATCACCAGGAGAGGCCTTTCTCTCAGTCCCACCACCTTCACCGGTGTCTTATGGGGACACAGGAGACAGCCTTCTCTATTGCTGCTCCCAGACTTTGGAACTCCCTCCCACAGGAGGCTAGGCTGGTCCCGTCTTTGCTATCCTTCCGCAAGCAGGCAAAGAACTTTCTTTTTGGGCAAGCCTTCCCTTAGTAACAAGCTACCTGTGTGTGATTTTTAGATAGAGTGTTATGCACTACTGCTTTGACTGGATTTTTAGTACTACTAGTATTTTCTATTTTTGTGTTTTCCATTTCTCAGAGTGACTTTTTTTGGTATACTTATTGATCTTTGCCTTAATATTGCCTGTTAATGTTGTAAGATGCCTCCTTATTCACTGTTCGTAGTTTTAATATTGTCTTTTAATGATGTTAACCACCGTTGTATGCTCTTTGTTTTCAACTTTAAATATTGTCTTTCATTGTTGTAAGCCACCTTGGGTCCTTTTCAAGGAGAAAGGCGGGGTAAAAATATTTTAAATGAATAAATAACAATAAAAAGCCGATATAACAATCATCCTTCCACAATAGTATATACACTCCATCCTAATAGTGTAATAATATTTCAGTAACATTTAGTAAATTAAATTGGGTGATAGAAAAGAGGCGGGTGGGGGAGAAGTCCAGAATCCAAAAAGCCTGTGTAAAAAGCAGTGGTCTTGGCTGGCAGAGTGCCTCCAAGAGGATGTACATACTTCATGGTGACTGGAACAGTGAGTAACATTTTCCAGTTACTTTCAAAGGTTACTTTTTAAGGCATTTTGAAGTGCAGCAGTGGTAGGCTGACCTTAAGGAAAATTACCTACAATAGCAATTAACTATTGAGAATGAATCTATAACTGTTAACTAGTTGCTGTCTTAAAAGTAAGTTCCCATGTTTAAATTTCTACCCACAAATGTTTAGGACACATTTCCTTCCGTGCCTATTTGTATGAGTTCATATCTTCTACCCTCTGTGCTTTCCTCCCCGAGTGCCCCTGTATTTTAATTTTTTGTGTAATTACCTTTCAACTCCTAATGTTTAAAAAACAACAGTTAACCCAATGTCCTGTCCCTCCCAAGCAGACCAGATTGGAGCCTTGCTGTAGGGGAAATACCCATAGTGAGTTGGGTGGGGGTGGGGAGTCGAGAGATTTTGATTGAAGCCTGTCAGATCAAAAAAGACATCATCAAGAGGCTGGCCTGCTCCCAGTTGTCCTTCTGCTGGGAGGCAAAGACCTTTTTGCTCTGGCAAGCTTTCGGCAATTGATTGGCTGCCAAGAAAGGGCTCTTAATGGATGGAGACTGTGTTTCTTTTTTAATTGAGGCACTTTTAAATTGCTTTCAAATTCAGTTCAATAGGGCTTTCATGTTGTAGCTTGCTTAATTGTGTTTAAACATGACCATCTTTTCCACTTATCTATTTATATGTATTTCTGACTGTTTCTGCTTTAATTTTTTTTGTGAGCTGCCTTGGGCCCCAGTTCTGAGAGAAAGAAAGGATTAAAATAAAGTAAAGTAAAGTAAAATGAAATAAAATATGTGAGCCAAGGAATCCCTTGGGATTCACAAATATCCCTTGGCTCACACTTTTCTTTTACATCTCCACCATCTCTGCACCATGTCCTCCAGAGCTAGGGCATCCCAGCCTTTGCCCCACGATCTGTGCCAGACTTATTATCCACAGCTCTTTTCCCTGGCAAACGAGGGCCCATGGGAGAAAGTCTCGTGGAAGTGTAAGAGACTTGAAATTTCCCACCTATTTTTCCCCACAGGGATTCATGGAACTGAGAAGGTAGGGCATCCTGCTCCCTGTACCATTTTAGTTCTAGATGACTGCAGATATGTGAGCCAATTAAGTAAAAAGCCTCCAGCAGCCCAGCGGTTTCCTTAAAGCTAAGTCATCAGAATGAGCTTTAGCTCCTCTGACATAAAGTTTCTCTTGCTTCTGATGACTCCATATGGAAGAGGGTGACATCTTAATTTCACCTTTCCGTGATCTGAAAAAAGAACTCCATGCTCTGTGAGAAATGAGCTAGCGAGGATGAACTGCTCAGGAACTGGGTTGTGTATCAGTACATACAAGGAGGAGGAGGAGGAAGGCAAGAGAGGCTTGGTCTTATCACCGTCAGCAGACTCGGAGGAGGACGAGCGGGTTGAGGCAGCAGAAGCACAGCAACCCTCTGAGCCTTCAGCCAACACCCTGAGACCTGGCAACCCTCTTCTCAGTCTTTCCTGGATTGGATGCATTTGCTACTGACAGATCCATATGGAGACTTTTTGCAAACACACAGCCCCTTTCCTTACATGTCATCTCCCTGTCTTACAATGGTGGGTGTTTCACTAATAGTAATAACGAGCAGCAGTAGGAACAAAATCTCTGCCAGCGCCCAAGCATTTCGTTCATATGGCTAGATCTAAGAATAGAGACGCATGCTGGAAATAAATAAATAAAAATCCGAGGTGTTGTGCAAGTGAGCCTTCCAGGAGCAACCCATCCGGTTGCTCAAGTGATGATATCTAGGGCTACTGACTGTTCAAAGCCTCACTAACCCTCGGCTACTTGGAGCTTATCATTTAATTAAAAATAATGCCTCTGTTTTGGGGGCCAACCTAGTGATGTATGGTGAGTGGTTCAAGCCTGCCTTTCCAGACCTCTTTTGTCTTTGCAGCCGGGCGTGTGGAGGTGTACATTACTGTAACCTTGCTTTCAGGCACAAAAGTGCTATAAACTACCAATAAATTTTACTGACTTTCTAGTGACCTTCACGAGGGTTGGACAAGTCACATTTCACACCAAAGATGGAGCTGTAAATATTTTATCTGTGCAGTAAACACAGCGCTGACAGCAGCACCACACTCATTTCCCCAGGAACTGCTCTCTGAACGTTGCCACCTCAGAGAGAAAGCGATTTATCTGTCGTTCCAGAAAAATGGGGTGTGTGTGTGTGGGGGGGGAATATCCTGGCACAGAGTCAAAGAAGCAGCAGCTCACAGAGTGAGCCAAGTGTCTTGTTCACATCAGCCCTCTCTCTTTCTCGTGTTGGCAGCTGCCTTGTTCAGATACAGCAAAGCCCTCTTTCTTTTCAACAACAGAAACAGCCTGGATTGAATTAAAGGAGCAGGAAGGAAATGTATCTTGGGACAAGCTCAGGGTTGGGTCCAGATCCTGCACAACATGAATACATATGCTTCATGGTCAAGGTTGCCAAATGGAGATTACATTAAGGGATGTGTCTCATTTTAAGGCAAGGCGGGATTAACAGTCATGTAGAGCAGACAACAGAATAGGAGTGCATTGCACTGGTTATTGATGCACGGCTGAAGTCTTCCTGATCATCACAACCCGTAAAACATATCCCCTACCCCCAATCTCACCTACTGATGTATGCGCTGAGAGCAGGATAACTGTGTGTTATCACTCCGTAACCATTTCTTTGAAACCCCTGGGGAGGGAAAATTGCGGGGGGGGGGGGGGAGTTGAGGTGCAGGGGATTAGCAGATGATAAAAGGGTAAGACCAATAAATAAATAAATAAATAAATAAATAAATAAATAAATAAATAAATAAATAAATAAATAAATAAATAAATAAATAAAAAGAAAGAAAGAAAGAAAGAAAGAAAGAAAGAAAGAAAGAAAGAAAGAAAGAAAGAAAGAAAGGTTGCCAAGACTACAGTTACAGCATTTGTACTTGAATGTGTACTGTCTGTTTTAGTAACACCATTCCCACTTTAGGAACTCTTCAAGGAACAACTGTGGGCCATCAAGTTGATCCTGACTTGGTGGCCCTTCTCAGGATCTTCAAGGGGCAAACTACTCAGAAGTGTCTCAGTATTCCTTTCTTATAGGGGCACTTTGGAACCACACCGCTTGCCCAAGGCCACACAAGTTACCTTTCCTACCAGGGAGGCACGGTGAGGAATGGCTAAACGGCTAAACTCTGCAGCCAAGTATTCCAGTTGTTGTGTCTCATTTGATACAGTCCCTATCACACCATGTAACAAATTTGCAGCCCAGATATCATCCACCATGTGTCTGAAGCATGGGACTGTAATCCATGAAAACTCACACTGAAGCCCAATTTACTTAGTTTAAAAAAATGTCAGAATAGTTTTGTTTTTGGTGCTGTTTTTCTCCCCTGAACCAGACTAACATGGCTGAAAATCACTTGGATCATTGAACTCCCAGAAGAAAGGAAGAGAGATGCAAATAAATGTTTTCATTTCATGGGATGGTATAGCGTAATGGCCTGTAACCGGGACAGAAGTCACCAATTTACACCCAGCCACAGTAACATCTCATCCCCTCAGCCTCAAGCCATATCTACTGCTTGGAGACAATAAAATTATCCTGTCTTGCAGGGCTGCTGTAGAAAATTTCTAAGAAAAAAAAAAGAGCACTTCCTTTGAACATCAAAAGGTGACACACAAAATGCTCTGTCGTGTTGTTACTGTGCAATTCCCCCTTTGACAGAGAGCGCTGTCTGGCATGTTTCCCCATAACACTGGCTTAAAGCTGAAACAAATGGGGGCATCTGCATTTTTTGCATTCTTTCCTTTTGTAACAGCTCTTTTAACTGTTATTTTTAGAAGTTCCTGGGGATGGTGGCTATAATTTGGCTAAAACTGAGAGGAATCTGATTTTGGGACATGTGGGTTCTGTTAAGCCTCCTCCGTCTTCCTTTCCACCAGGATTAAGAAAGAGTACCTACCTTTGACAAGTTCTCTGGGGTGTACTCTACTTGGGTTGTTTCATGGACCCCACACTTTGGGCAGGCGTCATGACAATTCTCCATAGCTCAAAACCACAGTGGCTTCCCGCCCCACCCCCTTGCTCTGCTCTATCTAAACAGCAATGGTGTGCCCAGTTCAGAGGAAACTAGGCACTACTGAGATACCCTATGCTAACAGCAAAAGGTGTCCAGCAAGGGGATACACAGGAAGAGAGATTTCTCTGCTCATTTTGGGTCTATCCTGATAGCTATAATTCAGAGGAATAAGTAGGTTTACTGCTTCAGGATACCTACTTCTTATTGCAGTAAACATGGATAGATGAACTCAGCCAGAGCCAGGTTGCCTGGGACGAGGAATAAGATGGTGGCTTCCCCCATCTCAGGTACAAAAGGTGACTGGACCAGCAGTTTAATCTTTCCTCAAAGACAGATATTGACAGGTAGCCGGAATTGTGTATTTCTACATGGCTTTTAAAAGGAGGTTTTAAATGTGTTTTATTGTTTAAAAATTTAAATGTATTTGAGAGCCTTGCTGGACAGAAGAGGGAGTAATGCATGCTACTACTTACAACAAAGACCATCACCACCACTGCTACTACTGGCAATGAGACAGCACCCCATGGGAAGGCTTCAAGCTAGCATGGGGGGGGGGGGGGACAGAACATATTTAATATCCCTTTCCCAGCATCTGCTGCCTGAGGGAACCATTTCATTTTGCATAATGATAGGGCTGGCCCAGTATACAGTTCCTCAGTGGCTGGCTCTATCCTAGTTAAAAAAAAAAAAGGCTGAAGGGCTCCAGTACTGGCAGAGAAAGCTACATGGTTTTCTCCCAGTATTGCAATCCCAAGAGGAACATGTCCAAAACTGCTTGGATAGAACATCCGAAAAACTCTGTGTATGCAGGGAGTCAGAATATCTGCTATATATGGATGGAGACCATATATAAGAAGTGCTACCTGTTGAGAACATTAGATTTCAAGGAGATTTGCAGGAGATAGTCAAGGATTTCTGACTTCCAATTGTTTAGCCACAGCAGTGGCAAACAGAGTTCTCTCATTCCAGATTACAACAGATAAAGGGACCTTGGGGTAACTGGGCGTGGATTTTTATGTGGTGAGACTGTCAGCTCTGTTCACTTCAAGCAATCCAGTTCTTGAATGCAAAATTCTTTAACTCTCAAAAGCGCGCGTCTTTTGCACCAGGTTCCAATTGGTGAATCTCAGGGTTCTGGTTGGAATGGGGTGAAAAGGATCCTGAAAAAGAGAAGTCTGCCCATACCTCATTTACCCCAATATTGTCTGTTTTGTAGGGCAGCATCAACCTCTGCCCTATAGCTCAAGACTTTTAAACTATCCATGGTACAGATGCACCTTGCCCATGCAAAGGCATGTAGTTTGTCACAGAGTTATGGATCCTTTCTCTTGAGCTAACAGTCTAACCATGGTTCCCAGCCTTGGGTAACCCAGGTGTTCTTGGACTGCAACTCCCAGAAACCCCAACTAGCATAGATGGTGGTGAAGGCTTCTGGGAACTGCAGTTCAAGAACACCTGGGTTACCCAAGGTTGGTAACCACTGATCTATAACAACAAAAACTAACAAATTATGGGGCTGCCGGAGGTGATGGAATATTGCCACATCCATTAATTCAGCATCGTTTTTAATGACTCTGCCTTTTATTTCCAAAAATCACAATCCCATGCATTAAGCATGTAAAAAAAAAAAAAAAAAGCATAAGACAAACTCTTGCAAAGCAGGCAGGGAAGATCCATAGTATCCCTTCCTTTGACCAGCACAAAGCACCTGGTCTGCAGAGGTCAAGGAGTAGGATATGGTCTATGACCTTGGTACCCTTTCCCCACTTACTACAGTCCTGGTAATGTGATATGAGTAGCACCATATATTTTGTAAATCATGCCCTGGATACATCCTCAGGCCAATGTCACTCCCCCATCCCCTTCTCTTTGAGGCAAGAAGGTGAGAGTTTAAACAAATATACTCAGAAAGGGTTTGCACACTGCAACTGGACAAAGCTCAAAAACAAACCCACTACATGGCAAAGTGCAACACACAGTTCGGTTCTTCTTGAGCAGTTTTTTAGAGGTTAATGTGTTGTGATTCTCTGACAGCAGAGGCTGGACATAGTCCAAGCAAGTATGGGGCAAATTTCCCTGAAATGGTGAGGGGGGAGGTATGCCCTTGCTCAGTCTACGGTTCACCCACGACCTACAGTGACTGGGTAACGTGCCTCTTGAAGTCATGAATAGCCTAGATCAGTCATTCTCAACAGGGCTGATATGAAGGGGGGCACAGATTCATCTGTCCATGTGCACACAGCCAAAGACTTTCCTTCTTCCATGGAACCCAAGAAGAGTTTCTAAAAGGTCCATGGCCAAAAAAAGGTTGAGAATGGCTGGCTTAGATACTAGGAATGGGAATGGGAGATATGTGTGTGCGGGGGGGGGGGGGGGAGGTGCTTCAGGATCTGCAATATTTATATTTTAATAGTGGGAAAGGGAAGTTCCCTGCATTTAGACACACACACACACAGAGAGAGAGAGAGAGAGAGAGAGAGAGAGAGAGACTTCCAGGAGAAATCTGAATACCCACATCCATATACAATATATATAACAGGCTGGCCACCTGCAGCTGTGGCTGCTGCTAAGGGCTACATAATTAATATTTTTTAAAGAAGTGTGGCAAGAAGGATAGCCTATCCTTGTGTTGCTATTGGCATCACCCAGAAAAATTTCTGGGAAGATATACATTCGTGTGTGTGACAGATGGACAGAGATGCTGGTGTAACTGTGCAATTCCCTTGTTTCCAGCTTTGATGCACACATCATTAAGTGCATCCAGCTCCTCTTGTGAGATTACAGTTATTACGTTTGTGTGCCAATGCCATGAAACATCTATTCTTGGTAATGTGGAAGGAAGTGGTTTCTTAACCTCTTTGGAGCCTGATCAAACACCAGCCATACCTGATCAAGACCTGGTTAGCCACAAACAGCATCACAAATCTTTCCACTAGGGAGCATATATTTTCCTTTCAAAGAGGAAGGACACTAAAATGGAGCAGGAGATGAATATGCTTCTGCCCATCAGCAAGGTCATCACTCGCAGTGCCAAAGTACAACAGCTCATCGACACCAACAGCGTCACATAAAACATTTCACACAGTCCATGAGAATAAAGAGTTAGCTTTGCCTGGAAAATGCAACTCACTCCCCTGCCTCCTTAATTTATTTCTGCAATGGCAATTAAGGCCCTGGCAAACTGCCTTAGCAGCCTAAGCCTTTTGTCCAGGTTATTGATTAGCTATTTCTCAGAAGTTCATTACTATCCAAAGGCTGAGAATTGGGCTGGTGTGCACGGAGGGGTATTTTGTTTCTTCTCTCCTCCCTCTTTCATCGTCTTCTTCTTCTCCTTTATCTCTGACTGAGATGATTAAATGCAGGCACAACAACATCCATCCTGTATTGAACTGTTCTGCCCAAGGTCAAACATTCATGCAAAACAGGAATGCCGATCTGCATGTCTAAATATCATCCGCCGGAATTTCTAAGTGGAAGCTCTGAAAGCTCCTTGACACAAACACTGAGATGGACATATTTGCTAAAGGTGTAACACTTCAGCCTTCCTCCCAATGACATGTGTTACTACAGGAGATTCTCACTGGACAAATTAGTAGCAACTCCTGAAACAGACTTTAGAGGAATCGGAGAGCAGGAACCTAATAATTGTCTGTCTGAACAGGGAAGCCATGTATGATGTAGAAAACTGGCCGGCTAAAATACTAAATTCCGGTACAAAGAGCAAATGAAATAAGGTTTCTATCATCATTGAAGTTCTTATGAAACAAATGCTTCCCCCCACTCTCCCCCCAAAATGGGTTTACTGCGGACAACCTCTCTCCATAGTGGAACATTGTGGCCAAATGGCTCAACTTTATAGACGTAGCCACTCCTGTGTGATCTGATTTAAAGTGCTCACCCTCCGGAGGAACCCAGTGGCCTGCATTTCCTCTGCAGCATCACAGAGGGCCACAACGGGTAAGGAACAGCAATGTGATAACATCACCCTTTTTTTCCCCTCTGTAGGCTTTGAGGAATCCTTTCTGCCCATTCATTAGTTCTCATCCTACAGACATACTTGGGACCAGGGTGGGCAACCCATGGCTCACATAAGACTTCCTCATCTTCTTGTGATCTACTTGTGTCATCCCATTTGCTGCCACACAATTTAAGTGGTGCAGCAGCAGCGCCTAAATCACATTTTCTTTTCAAAACAAGGCAGACATTCCCATACACCTCCTTTTTAACAGAGGATGTGGGGGGAGGGGGTTGTTTGTTTTTCTGCTGGTGGTGGTGGTAGTAACAGCGACAGGGTGCAGCTCCAGTAGGTAAGTTGCTTTTCCCTGCTTTAGTCTTAAATCAAAGTCTCAGTTTGTCTCAGTGCTAAATACCCATGGAAATTTCACCGAACAGCTGTAGCACATGCATCTGACTGGGGGAAAAAAAAAGAGATGACACAGAAGTGAATCCATAACTCTGATAGGATACTTCCAATAGTATAATGAAATGTTCTCCTTTTTTAATCACCTCCAGCCCTACATGCCACCATGCTCCAGAGGATTTCACAGCCCTCCAGAGCAGATTTTGAGGCTCAGGGGAAAATAGTAAACCCCCCCACTCCAGTTCTGCTGATGGACTGCTTCCTTCCATCAGTGGAAGAACACATTGGTATTATTTCCATAATGAACAACACTGGAAATCATAGCCAGGACATAACTTCCCTTTGGGAAACACACACATCTCACAGATATGTCTGCCGCCTGTTGTTATGCCCAAAGCTCACTTGTGTCTTCCAAAGGTAATTTCAGTAGTGTAGTCCAAGAGATACTCTCAGCCTGACATGATCTGCAATCACCCTGCTAAGGAGTACTTAAGAGAAAGTCATTAAAGCTAGGATCCTATTCGGATCTGGCAGAGTGAAGAGCTCCACTGCGACAGCAACATGGGGTCTCCTTGCTTCCGACTTGGCATGTGGAGAATACTTGTTTGAATGCCACCTGTGCATGAGGTGCAAATGTCAAAGTCACTCACATGGTGGCCGACTGCATGGGTAGTTTGACTGAAGAGGATCTTGGCTTGACTATTAAGCCCTTGCATGATCAAAAGAACAGGAAGCCCAGCCTTCTGTAGTTCTTCGCTATAGGGACTTTGGAATGGAGAACATTCACTCCAGGTATTAGTTCAGGTTTCACTACTCCTCTCTTCCGACTGGTGCAGGACAACACTAAATAAGGATGTAGAATTGTCCAATGGCCAAAGTTCATGAGTTCCTTGCCCTAAAATACATTTCCCCCTCTTATTTAATGGCCCTGTCAATAATGAGTCTGGCTAATTCAGAAGCTTCATACTGCTTTTCAGTCACAGGTGGAATTGCCAGGTCATTATCCTCTCATTCCCTGAAATATCAAGGCCAAGGTATTTCCCCTCAGAACATGGTGAGGGAGGATGCTTTGTAATGTCACAGAGACTGCACAACCAGTGGTTGGGAGGGAGATGGAAGAGTTCCTGGAGAGTCTTTCCCCACTCCCCCAGGACCTGCATTGCTACTGCCAGTTGTGCAAGAGGGCTTCTGAATCATCACACTGGCATTCCACCCCATGCCTTGCTTTAGATGGCATAAGGGGCATGCACCCATCCGATCTCTTCCAGTAACCTTCTCTCACTCCTGGCTTTTTGGTGTGAGGACATTTGGCAAGTGCAACACAATTACAGACAGCTCCACACTGAGCCAATGAGTCCTGGGGCCAGCTAGGAAGAGGTGGAGATAGTCTTCCAGATTTTAAAGCCCCTAGAGTTTCTCTCCCTAGATGGAAGCATGCCAGTTCCATGAGACATCAGCCAATGCCCTGTGATTTGCTAACCCCAATAAAAGAGCTTCATATTGAACTTCACTCTCTATGTGCTTGAAGAAGGGCTGTGTGGGGTAACGGGCAGGTTAGCTTGTTCTAGCTAGCTTGCTAGTCCGCATCTCCAATTAGAAAGGTCCTGGATTCCCTGAAAACATCTCACCAGGGGGCAAATGTTTTCCTTTCTGACATTCTAAGGATGTACACATTTTCTCCTTCCATGTCACCAATTCTCCTGGTTCATTTTTCCCCCCACCCAATCTAACACCTGGGGTTGGAGCAGCACAATAATTACTTCATAATTAACTACTTTCAACATGGTTGAGCTGTCTGTTATAGTGGGATGGGTGGGAATGAAAGAGTCGGTGATCAAGAAACTAGATACATCTATTTTGTAAAGGTAAAAATATTAGCAGGAATGTGCAGAAGCACACACAAAAATAGAGGAATGATACTTCTCCTGTCCCTTCTAAAGATTTTTTTTTTTGTCTCTGATTTTTTGCCCTGGGGGCCCTTTCAACAGACATAATGGATATTGTGACTGAAAATAATAGAATTTATAGCCCAGACTCAACACTATAAATTTAGCTATTATGTTCCTGATGGGAAAATGAAGAAAGAAATGAATTGAGACAGAGTATTTGTCTTAATAAGTGTCTCTTTTCTATAGTGTATGTGTATGTTTAATATATCTTTGTATATATACCAATATACATACATGTGTGTGCGCACGCGTCCACGTGTGCGTGCGTGCATGCATCAAATACACAAAATTACATATAACCTGAATATACATTGGAGAAGACATTCAAAGATTGTGTATACGAACACACAAAAGCAGCAAATAATGCTTGAGACAGGGTGTGTGAGTAATTTTCTGTTTGGTATGCTGGAATATTTTCCCACAGAGATGAAATCCTAAGATTACCTGGTGGCTCATAACCACGAAAAGGGTAACGTGTGACTGAGTAAGACACAGGCTCAGATGCATATCTTAAAATGTTCTCCAAAGCAAATAGAACAGTCTGCAGCTGAAATCTCTGTTTGGAGGGTTTACATAACAATTTTTGGAGGCAAACAAAGGTACTGACGTTTTCCCCATTAGCTACATTCTCTCCCCATGAAACATGTGAATAAGCCATTACAAACAGATTAAAGATTTTAGGTATTTATGAGCCATTTATCATAGGAGGAGCATTTTCTCTCTCTTTAACCTTTACTCTTTTAAGACCTCTTTAATTTCACATTTAAAAATGAAAGCACAAGGCAAGCTTTTGTTTTCCAGGACTGAATTGTTTTCTTCAGCTGAGGATAAGGGTCTCCTCCTTAGTTCCCACTGATTTTTCCTATCCCCCACTCAAAAAATATTGCTTGTTTTTAGGGCCAGCAGAATTTGAGCTTGCCGGGTCCTTTCCTCTCTTCCCTGAGATCCTGCTATCTGTGGCCCCCAAATGGGTGTTTCTGATATGATCGCTTGTCCATATGCACTGAAGAATGCATGTCCGGGATATGATCATTTATCATTTAAGATAGAGTAGATGATACGAACCATGCCAAACACTGTAATAACTAATTTCAAACATTTATTACAACACATGAGAGACTTGAGAGCTGTCCTGCTCTTGATTTTAATAAATGCCGTCTTGAAGCAGCCGCTTATCAAAGTGACACAAATTGTGTGGTAAATAGATTATGGCACAGCTGAAATACTGGAAAATGAGATCAGAAATGCTGCTCCGTCCCCATTTAAAACACCATGAGATAACGCCATCTCACAGTGATGCCAAAGAGCCAGAACCAACCAATCTGCTAGAGACCGAGCAACTTCAAAACCAAGGCTGAACAAATGTGGCTGCTGAACACTTATTGTTTTGGATAGGTGTTTCCTTCCTTTGCAGGCACTGCTCAATATTTATTTATTCTTTGGGCAAGAAAAGCAGACCTCTAGGTAGATCTTATAATTTACTCAGAAGTGGTTTACTGTTCTCTTCTTCTGGGGCCCAAGGCCGCACAGGGTGAATCTTCCCCTGGGAGCCACAGTGGGGAATTGAACTCCTGACGCAGATACCCAACTCACTGAGCTATCCAGGCAGCCTAAGCTATCCACCCCATCTCAGTAAGCATACATAGCTTTAACTTCAGCAAATATATTTGTGCCCTTGGGGGGGCCTGCTGCACCTCAGGATGAACCGCCTTTCCAACAAATGGTCTAGTACAGAAAATGTCAGCACAGATGTCATATCATTCAGTTTATAAATCTTAAATCTTAGAACAGCAGAGCTGGAAGGGACCCTGTGGATCAATGAGTCCAGCCTCTGTCAAGGAGGAACAGTGGGGAATTGAACTCCCAATCTCTGGCTCCACAGTCAGAGACCTAAACCACTGAGCTATTGTCTTATATCATATATAGAAAGACAGCATACAACTGAGTAGGGCTGATTGTATCCCTATTTTTGTTTCTTTACTGTTCTAGGGGTTGTCTCTACCCTATACTCTGTCACTCTTCCTATCCAAGGCAGAAGAATCTCTAAAAATTAATTTCAGAATGGGCATATGCACGTGTTGATAGAGTTTTCCGTTTGCATCTCTTCCTGCCACTGCCACCTCCGATTATAACTTTTGCCGTATGCATAAGCACATCTTTGCATTGATTGAAACACCGCATGAAAAGGAATTCAGATGCGATCACATAATCAGGATTCCTTTTTTGTGCTGTGATTTAATCGTGCACACGTGCTGACGTGACCAGAAAACTTTAGCAAACATGGGCATGCTCAGCGGTCTAAACACAGCCTGGATTGTTTTATTAAAAAATGGAAGTGTGGCAGTTTGTTCAGTTCACACAATGCTCTGTTGCATGAATGATAGTCCCCCCCCCTTTTTTTTTTTGGCTTGTTTGTTCTTTGAGCTTGCACAAGTTGGTATGGAGCACCCTCTGCCACATTTACTGCACTGCAACAAGATGATCTCCAGTTCCCATGATGGCAATCCGGAGACTGCAGAAGCTTCATGGGCACCATGTTACCCCTCTGTCTGTGGTGAGGAGGATCTAGCCAAGCTGACTGGATCTTTCAGATTTTTGAAGGCATTGAGATGAGGAAAACGTCGAAGCGTCCCTACCATCTAGGCAGTGGAGCATCTCTTTAGGTCAGTTTCCCTTGCACATCACAAATGAAACCACCCTACCTCCTATTACCTGATTTTATGCATCACAAAAACACAGACTAAGGATATGGAAGTACTGTATGGAATGGGAACTTTTTTTAAAAATGCCTGGAGATTCACATACAGTTTGTTGAAATGTTCACTTTTTCATTGCTAGCTATAAGAGGAAGAGCCTTTCATAAATCGAAACATATTTTCTGATTAGCATTTTATTATAAAAAGTCAACCCTCCCCAAATGTATTTGTAAGAATGTGAATTGACCTAACTGGCTCTTTCCCTTTGCCATGAGCACAGGCTTCCAGCAGACCACTGGATAGGATTGGCTGACATGAACTGGTGCTCAGAAGGTTTCTTCCCTTGTCATGATTCAGATTACCAGCACTTTGAAAGGCACTGTTCCATCTTTGGGGGTGCACATTCCCGACCTTATGCTCTACCTTCACCCCACAGAGATACAGCAAACCTGCACCCTGTACTTGGATGTTGAATTGGCAATGTCCTTAGACTAGGGCAGCCAAGCCAGCAGCATCCCGTTCTTTGAGATTTTAGGCCAAAATGTGAAATGGGTTTGTGATGTCATGGGGTGACACTTTGCATTGCTACAGACACAGGGCAAGAGGGGAGGCTTGGAGTTTTGCACTGAGGCCAGGACCTATACAGCAAGAAGGCTTCAGGGTCACAATGCTGGTGCTCCATTCCTTGCCTTGCTTCAAATGGCAGAACAAGCCCAAAGTCAGCAGGCCAGAAAGCAAAGAACACCGAGAGGGGACAAGAGAGAAAGAAAGAGCAAGAGCTGGTGGGTGCACGCACTTGGGTCAGCCATGTCATTTAGAGCAGCACAAACACAAATACTTTTATAGTAAGATGTACCTTCATATTCCAGAGAGAATGTAGTAACCGAAGAGGCATTAAATAACATTGAGTGCCTGCCTGTCTCGGAAGAGTTGGACAGCGAACCAACTTTAGCAGAAATAAAAGTGGCCTTGGATTCCCCCGCCTCTGGCAAGGCACCTGGGAAGGATAACATCCCTGTTGAAGTGCTGTAAAGAGATCATCACCACCAAGCTGTATGAAGTCTTTTGTCTTTGCTGGAGGGAAGGTGGAGTACCAGAGGACTTGAAGGATGCAAACATCGTCACATTGTACAAGAACAAAGGAGACAGGGGCGACTGCAATAACTACCATGGCATCTCTCTTCTCAGTGTTGTAGGGAAGCTGCTTGCCCGTGTTGTGCTGAAGAGGCTCCAGGTGCTCGCAGACAGAGTCTATCCAGAATCACAGTGTGGATTTCGAGCTAATAGATCCACCACTGACATGGTATTCTCCCTCAGACAGTTGCAGGAGAAACATAGGGAACAACGACAGCCACTCTTTGTGGCCTTCATAGATCTTACAAAGGCCTTTGATTTGGTTAGCAGGGACGGCCTTTTTAAAATACTTCCCAAGATTGGATGTCCACCTCGACTCCTTAACATCATCAGGTCCTTTCATGAGGAAATGAAGGGCACTGTAGTTTTTGATGGCTCAACATCAGATCCCTTTGACATCCGAAGCGGAGTGAAACAGGGCTGTGTCCTCGCGCCGACCCTGTTTGGGATCTTTTTTGCTGTCATGCTGAAGCACGCCTTTGGAACTGCAACAGAAGGTGTCTATCTCCAGACTAGATCAGATGGAAAGCTCTTTAATCTCTCTAGACTGAGAGCAAAGACCAAAGTCCAACTGAAATGCATGCGGGACTTCCTCTTTGCCGATGATGCAGCAATTGTTGCCCACTCTGCTGAAGACCTCCAACAACTTATGAATCATTTTAGCAAGGCCTGCCAAGACTTTGGACTAACAATCAGCCTGAAGAAAACACAAGTCATGGGCCAGGGCGTGGACTCACCTCCCTCTATTACCATCTCCATGCAAGAATTGGAGGTTGTTCATGACTTTGTGTACCTTGGCTCAACGATCTCTGACACTCTCTCCCTAGATGTCGAGCTGGATAAACGCATTGGCAAAGCAGCTACCATGTTCTCTAGACTCACAAAGAGAGTATGGCTTAATAAGAAGCTGACGACATATACCAAGATCCAGGTCTATAGAGCCTGTGTCCTGAGCACACTCCCGTACTGCAGTGAGTCCTGGACCCTTTGTGCACGGCAGGAGAGGAAGCTGAACACGTTCCATATGCGTTGTCTCCGACACATTTTTGTTATCACCTGGCAGGACAAAGTTCCAAATAGAGTAGTCCTAGAACGAGCTGGAATTTTTAGCATGTATACATTACTGAAACAGCAACGTCTACGTTGGCTTGGGCATGTCGTGAGAATGGCTGGTAGTCGGATTCCAAAAGATCTCCTGTATGGAGAATTAATGCAGGGAAATCGCCCCAGAGGGAGACCACAGCTGCGATACAAGGATATCTGCAAGCGGGATCTGAAGGCCTTAGGAATGGACCTCAACAGATGGGAAACCTTGACATCTGAGCGTTCAGCCTGGAGGCAGGCGGTGCAGCATGGCCTCTCCCATTTTGAAGAGACCCTTGTCCAGCAGGCCGAGGCAAAGAGACAATCCCAAAAGCAGCAAAATCAGGGAGCTGGACAGGGGACAGATTGTATTTGTCTTCAGTGTGGAAGGGATTGTCACTCTCGAATTGGCCTTCTCAGCCACACTAGACACTGTTTCAAGTCCTCCATACAGAGCATGTTACCATAGTCTCTCGAGACTGAAGGATGCCTAATCAACCTTCATGTGAACCTGGTGCCATCTGGAATGAGTAGAGATGGGTGTCAGGTTTCAAAGCTGGTTCATACACAAAAAGCAAAACCTCTCTTTCTAGTGCTGCTCATCCTGTGATTTGTCTCCCTGCCTGGAGACCCAAAGAAACATAGCAACTCTATTGTGGCCAAGCTGGATGTGAAGTTAAGCCATTTTCTGACATGATATTCCCAGGATCATCTTCTCTTCTATGTTTTCTTTCATGAATGACACAAGGTGCCACTGTACACCCCTTTTATGGCAAAGAAGATATAAGGAGCTTTGCAAAGTGCACCCATGAGAACTATTATACATCAGATCAAGCCTATATTACAATGACTCTGCATCTATTTTTTGGACAAACATAGTTTTGACAAAGCTTACAAGGAATTACAATCTGTCGGAATGGCATATATGTACAGGAAAGAAACAAAAATCCAGGTCCTAACAGATATACTTTAAAGAAAGAAAAATGATATATCTTTCAGATTTCTTAGTAAACATTTTTGAAATCCCTGTTTTATTTATTCTTTCTATGGTCTCAGTTTTGTTTTTTCTTTCCCTTCTCTGAAAATTCAGAGACTGAATACTCTTGCATTGAGCCTGCTGTTTGCAGGGATGGGGTGGTTCGCTCCTAAAGATGGTGATCAGATTACGTATTTGCTGGAATGAATTGCCTTCCCCAGAGTGGCCCTATCTGCACCTTTCTGAGCATCCCGTCAGTGGCTTCTACTTTTTTGGTGCAGGTGAGATTGCTCTCTTTTGGTCTGTTTGCATTGCATGTGATTGCTGGGAAGGAACCAAAACACTCCCTCTTTTGATTTACCAATAGCATGAAGTGGCTTAATAAGAGAACCGCTTCAGGATATTGGGTAATTAAATGCTCAGAGGCGGGGCAGAGGAAGTGGGGGGAAAAAATTCAGACTCTATTAGGGCAGCAAAAAAAAAAAAGTGTTGCATCACTTATTTATATATATCCTTTCCTTTGTCTTAAAGGACTGGTCAAGAAACTGACCACTTCTGAATTTACTGCCTGTAAGAGAAAGGTTAAGACAAAGGATACAAATGTATTAAGATGTCTGTTCATCATGTGTATTAGGCTGCAGGCAGGCTCTTGTCTGGATCTTTAAGAAAAATGTATCAGGCATGTGTATTAGATATACATATATACCTAGCACACATATCTAAATTGTGATACACAATGCATACCTAATACACACTTTTTGAAAGTGGACCACTTTTAAAAGTGCTCTTATGTCTTTCGGATGTGAGGATCACACTAAATGGAATACCAGACCTCTCAGTGACCCTGTTTAGCTCAATCCAGCCCATCGTATAGACATGCCCTCAACTGCAATCACTTGGTTTCTTGGGCAAAGTAAAAAAGTATGAATTAGAAGGAAGAAGATGCTGTGGTGATGTTTGTTTTTGTTTTAAACCAAACTATGCCCTCACACCAAGACTTGTCTCATAGGAACTGATATACACTGCCAAGGTTCCCTCTAAAAGCTACACAACACACACACACCACCTTTCTATCAGTAGCATAACTTAACAGTAAGGGGGAAAAATACAAAAGAGAAGTGTGCCGGTGTTGGGGGTGGGGAAGGGAGGTTCATTTTAATGGAAGATGTTTGCCTAAATCCTCAGCACTGCTACTTTGCCTCTTGATGGTCTTATTCATGTGAAAGGGATGCTGCTGCAGAATAGAGATTGGAGTTTTGAATATGCAAACGAGAACATTTGCTAGCAAATAGTCCTTCGCTTTATTCAAATGATTGTGAGGCTTTTCTGTGGCTTTCATGAATTCCAGGAAATGTGTTTACAAAATCATCAGCTACAAAGAATTGGATTTCCACATCGCAGCTCAGGGGGGATTTTCAGGGTTTTTGTTAAGACACAGAGTCCCCGGCAACAGAAATCCACTTTAATAAGGGAATCTACTGCAATTTCATATTAAAAATCCACAATTAATGGCAACCGAATTGAAAATAAATTCATGATGGCCTCACATCTCCTCAATGTGAAACTAAACAGCTTGAAGGACATTCATACTTAACACACTTCCTCTCTGTTCTGTCTTTGTCCTTGAACTGTGGTCAGCTCTGGTGTCCTAATCCAGGGACATGAGATATTTGGGTTTTGGATTGCAGCTCCTATAATGTGGGATTCTTCATGCTGCAGTCCAAAGGCAACCATGCCCCATCCCTGGTCCTATCAGTACCTTGAAGACCAGCTTCGCATGTTGCACTGAAAGATTCCTTCACCTCCCACAACCAATTGATTGGGTCTTTTCACTAACTTACAAAATCCAGCCAAATGAACAGGTGGTGGTGGTGACTCTTTAATTTGATTCTTTCTCCCTTAATGTGCAAGTTCCCATGAGAAAACTGAACCCACAATTCAATTAAGGTTCAGCCCCAATTGTAACCACAGTGTGGGAGGGTATATGCTTTAATGTGTGTGTGTTACTGATCGATGTGAAATATATTTCAGTCTGCATCTGGAATTCACCAATATCTGCAAATTCAGATTTTGAGAACTATTGAATGTTTCAGTACTAGTTGGATAAATGGACTACCTAAAAATTGCCAAGGAAATCATTGGCTAGAATCTTTTTAGGGTTTGCTTAAGTCTTGTGTAGCTTGTCATGGCTAATTGTAGCTAACTGATGAGGTACCGGGACATGCAACAATCACATGCCTGGTCAACTGCCCAATTACACAATCAAGATTTGCCCTAGCACCTTGTTAGGTGGAACTAACTGTGGCACATTATGCAACCTTTACAGAAACACCAGAAGTATTCTGGCCACTGTACTGAATTTAGATCATGGCACACTGTCAGGTATCAGAACATCTTCTCCCCTTCAACATAGAACCTATTGTATAATCCAGATGTGCTCTAAACCCTCTCAGAGCACTGGGATGTTGGACATGGAATTAGAAGGAAAATGTGGAATTGGCTCATTTCCTGGAAAGCATTTTTTTAAAAAAACTGAATGTGAATGGCTGCAGAAACATGGAAGAATTTTTGACATGGTGGTCCTTCAACTAGATCCAAGCCTCTTTCACAAATGGGAGAAAACCACTTGCAGACCCTACTCAGTAACATAGTTTAGCAATATACATCCTGGGAATATCTAAAAACTAACTGAAATGTGATAATTACACTTCAATAGCAGCAAGTCTCAGAAGGAAGGAAGGAAGAGAGGGAAAAAACAGTGTCTTTTCATACATTGGCTGACCAGTAGCTGTGTCCCCTGGGTCAATGGAGATGATTCATGAAGGACATCAGACTTGGATATCAGGTTCGAAACTGAGGGCTAGACAAGTTGCAAAAGAGAGCTCCTTGATAGAAGCATCGGTTCCTGAGTGGTAAAAGCCCTGGTATTGTAACTGATTGTATAACCAAAATAAATTATTTTTCTTTTTAAAAATGCTTCCAGTGTATTACAGAAACAGATTCTGTGGGTCTTTTCCATAGTGATTTGGAACCAGTGTGCACCATGGCAGACACATCCTTTCTTTCGGTAATTCTCTGAATGTGCAAACTGAATGTGAAACTAAATTACTTGATTATTTTTATATGCACACTTAAATCTTCTAAATTTGAGTTAGCATCTTTCACCAGATGAAATCTTTCAAACAGGCAAACAAACAAAGAAACCCACCTCCATCCCCTTCACAAGGTTCAAGTACGTTTGGCACACACCCCACCACCACAGTTTCTAACACGCCACTACTCCAGAGCAACTAACAATGAAGCTTATAACATTTATGGCAGTTTTATCTGATAAATTGCAAAATGCTTGGCACACCTGGGGAAAAGGCCATTATTCCCATTTTAGGGGTGAGGAAACAGGGAAATTGACTTGCTTCATCGGAAGATTGATTCACCCACAAGGGCAGCAGAGGGGTGGGGGGAGGGAGGGAAGGAGGGAGGGAGGGAGAGATTGCTGGGAACCGAAGCCAGCTTTCTTGCCTAAATTCCCCGTCCAAAGCAGCTTTGCCACCCTCCCCAGCCCCATTGTTCTCAAGCAGAAAATCACACCTTTGCATTTGACAGGTCTATCAAGCACCTGATGGGTTCACTTTTTCCATATAGATTCTGCCCCCACCCCTTCTCCTTCACCACCTCCAATTCAAATTACAAGGCTATTTTGATGCTATTATTTGATGCTGCCACTGGGCTCCTGCCAAGACGCTGTTCCCCAGCCTGATCCTTGCCTGCGATCTCTACAGAGCACACAGAAGTGACTCTGGTGGCAGAAGCAGGCACTTTGATGAGAAACTCTTTGCACCCTGGTGTAGCCATGGCAACGGGCTTTTCACAGAGCAAAAGGCAGATCCGCAAAGGCTCAGGGATTCACTGTTTGGATTTTCACATCCTGGATGCAACTGCCTCTTGTGGAACCGCAGGCCAAGCCAAATTAGAAAAGAAAGAGAAAAGCAGACCTTCATACTTGGGAGAAGGGGATTGAGTGGAGGCTGAATTGTCCACCAGACTCCAAGTGACTGAGCTTAATCTCATACCTCAGATTAAAGCAAACATTAAATATGAGTTTTAAAATTAGGAGCTGTCTGGATAGCTCAGTGAGTTAGATATCTGGCTGAGGAGTCAGAAGTTGGCAGTTCCATCCTCCACTGTGCCTCCCAAGAGAGGAGCCAGCCTGTGCAGCCTTGAGCAAACCACACAGTCCCAGAGCACTCCCCAGAAGAAGGGAGTAGTAAACCACTCTGAGTACTCTATACATAGAAAACCTGGAAGACGGTGCCTTAAGTTGGAATCCATTTGACGGCACCTGAGTATTATGTTATTTAAAAATTAGGAGGTCACAGAATTGTATGGCTGGATAGGATGTGGTCCAACCCCTTATAACAAGAAGGCTGAATCGATCATGGCCACTAGTTCCTAAACAACTAGGACAGTAACATGCCGCCTGTTGGGTACTATGAGAAGGAAGCAGATGGGTGGAAGATGCTAATGACACTTGTGTCCTATATTTCTGGTTAAAAACAAAATGTTCCACAGTCTTTTTTACATGCTTGCTATTCTGTGTAGCCTTGGGCAAGCTGCACAGTCCCAGGGCATCCCCAGAAGAAGGAAATGATAAACCACTTCTGAGTACTCTATGCCTAGAAAACACAGGAAAGAGTCACAATAAAGGTCAGGACTGACTTGACAGCAGGTAATTATTATTATATATTTTCTTTGCTATTAATTTGAGTTTTGACCAGGTGTGCCTCGAAGGAGACTTCCGAAAAATGATGGGAGGAGGAAGGGAAAAGGAGAAGGAAGACAATGCTGGAGCCGGAGACTAGCAATAAAGATACTTGAAGAAACACTGGGATGTCTTTTGTTGGGAAGAAAGGGCAGATATAAAATGGGTCTCACACCTCCTGTGTAAAGGTTATATATACTGCACTTCTTTGTAATTGTTATGAAGCTTCCAAGGCTTGTCTGTTGGATTATATGTACTTGTAAATATCATGAAATGGGACACTCTGCAACCAAGCAAGTGCATGTGAGAGAAATGCACAGTTGTGTTGCAGCAGTGCATGCTAGGCATGTGAAGTGCAGTCAACTTAACACACTGAAGCTTCAATGCACATGCATCAGGAGAAACACTCCGGCTGTGATGGCTTGGGGATTCTGGGCATTGCATTCCAACATATCTGGAAGGCACTGGGTTATGGAAAGTTGACTGACGGTGCTGCAGTGCCAGGACTTGGGGAATGAAATGGTTGTCCTTTGTTTTGTTCTTTTAAACATTCAGATAAATAGCTTCCTTAAGGGGTTTCCATTTTATTTTCTTTCATAGGGTTAGTGGAGAGCCCGCAATCATCTGTGTGACGCAACAGGAGAACTCTTGTATTTAACAGAATGTCACAGAGTTGTGGATCAGACTGATGGCCATGGAAACAATGGTGAATGATATTAATAACACTATCAAACTCCTCTTTGTTAAGGTTCTCATCTCCTTCCTGAGATGGTGACACAGAAGTGAAGACAAAGAAACATTAGTGAACTCACTCTGGAAACATACCCATCCACACAAGCCTTCTAATCTAAAATGGGCATGAGGCAATTAATTTTCTGCAGTTCTTTTAAAGCCAAAAGCCAGATTTGCACAGCACTAATTTCTTATTTCTTTCCCTTTCAAAACAGGAGGCAAAGGGGAGCGACTCACACTGCTGAGTGGTTAGCCCTTATGCCAATCATTAAGCAGACTGCTCTTTGACAGTGCTGTCAGCTAGCCCTTATGGCACTGACAAAGACAATGGCTGAAATCCTGTTCCACAGCTATGCCTGAGTAACTCAAAGATATGCAAGTGGTAGGAAAATCATGCCAAGGCATAAGTGATATTCATGACGGATTTAAGCAGGCAAACCGCACAAGAGTTGCACTGTGAATTGCACAATCAAATTTGTAATCAAACTGTGTGATGCCAACTGCCTGGGCGTTATGACACACATGGTTCTGCAGGCATAATTTTATGTTATGTCAACTTCAATAGGATTCCAGCCACTAATTGACTGGATAAACATGCAAGATATGTGAACGTAATAAAACTCAAAGGGTGCCGTCTGCTTGGAATATGTGCCAAGGGACAAGCGGGGAGAAACAACCAGGATCTAGAGAACTGGTTTGCAGGAGTTCAAAGCAGCTGGAGCAAAGGTATATGGATGACACAACACAAAAAACTACTGACTCAAAAACAGTCCAAAATGCATACCTACTTCTTCTTCCTCACAGGTGCCCCTGTCTTCTCTCTCTTGTAGAGCATACTCAGGGACTGCTGTGATGCAGAACTCCAGCATAATAATGAGGAATTCACAACTGGTTCTTTACCCAATATTCTATGTGTTCATGTGTGTATTTGTAAGCAATTTACAAATATGTGTATCTGTGTTTCTGGATTTTGCATTTTACTATATGTTGGCCAGAGAGCTATTTGCTGTGCTTCTGAGCCAATGGCTACTTTTGCTAACCAGTAAAAGGACATTATGCAGCTGTTATGCTTTTCATTCTCTAGCATATTTTTGGGAATGAGGAGGAGGAGGAGAAAAACTACTGCTGGATAGCTCGGTGGCTTGGGTCTCTGGCTGCGGAGCCAGAGGTTGGGAGTTCGATTCCCCACTGTGCCTCCTTGACAGGGGCTGCAGCTCTGTAGTTCTAAGATGATGAGGATAAGGATTATAAGAAGTAGTGTTCAGAGAAACAAGAGAGTGTTTCAAATTTAACACCACATTGTTTGAGTCTCCAGAAAAATTCTATAATTAAGGCAAGGCCAATGCACTATGGCAATCTCACTTGAACACTCTAAGAACCCTTAGAAATAAAGATCTTAAGGTGTCAAAGTCTCCCTGCCAGAAGAAAAGGATTTTTTAACCTGCACTGAAGGTGAGACATTACCTGCCAATGTTAGAGAAAGACCAGTGTGTGGTGCATAAGAAGAAGAATTAACAATTCTTAAGCACACACACACACACACACACACACACACACACACACACACAGAGAGAGAGAGAGAGAGAGAGAGAGAGAGAGAGAGAGAGAACTATGATTACAAAATACAGATGCAGCATTATTCTAGTATTCAGTTGCTGTTTCTGAAAGCATGGGATGGGATGATGGCTGCAAGAAGCACAGTGATTTCAAGGGGCAGTAAGTGCTAGCAGGCAAAAAACCACACACCCATTTTTTTGCTAGCACTAAGCAGGGAGAAACAGGGAGAAGAGCAGAGTTTGAGTTTGCAGAAGTCTATGGGTCAGCCCTGATTCTCTGTCTCTCCCCCCCCCCCCCCCGCCCTGCCACCAGCTTCCTGAACGGGTGCTCATCTCTCACTTCCATTTTCATAGGTTTGAGATGAAGACAAACAGTCTCTAATTATTTCTACCTTGCACAGCTGAGCCCTCCAGCCCTCGGTTGCCTTACCTGAGCACTCTCATTCCAACCTGGTTATATACGACCAAGCCCTGTGGCTGCATTTCTTCCACAGTGGAACTCCACTGTCACAGCTATCATAGGTTCTTTTCTCAATTTCATTTTCTCAAGTGAAAGCCTAATAAAGAATGTTAATTTACTTGGGCTTCCGATAATGAACCAGGCTGTGAACCAATCACACCCAGAGACTGGGAAAAAAGGAATTTACAAAACGGCAGCCAGTGTCCACCGTTGCAGCTCACTGCTGGGAAAGATCCTGCTACTTCTTCTGAATTCCACCCCTCCCTCAAATTGAGTACATTAGAGAAAGCCAGTGTGGTAGAGTGGACGGAGTGATGGATGAGAACTAAGGAGACCTGGGTTCAAATCCTTGCTCAGCCATGGAAACCCACTGGGGTGCAGAACTGGCAAAACTAGTGGGAGTGTGAAGTAGTATCAGAATTTTGGAAAACAGTATTTAAAGAAATGGGGGAAAATATATTTAACAATAGAAGTTTCCCCATATATTGCTCTATTGTTTATTTTTGATGAAGAACATATGACTGGGCTAAAAAAGAGCTAATTATGAGTATGGTAATGGCTGCTAAGCTACTGATGGGGAGAAATTGATATAAATATATATAAATTCATTGAATCCTACACTGAACTTTGGAAAATAGCTATTGAAGATCAGTTGATATGGGATATAAAAGTTAAAAAAGGATTGATAAAAGAGAATAAATTTGTAGAAATATGGCCAGACTTTTTGAACTAAATGCAAAGAGAAGGTGAAGGATGTTTACTTAAATATGAAAAACAAAAAAACAAAAAAGAGAAATAAGAGACAAACTAATAATCACTAAGGGTGGTAGGCAGTGATGCAGTTTTCTTCAGTCAAGGACTGACCACTGCCTTCCTTAGAGAAGCCGTTCAACCAGCCAGCCCCTTTCTGACAGCTCTTATCAGCCAGCGTGGATACAGGTCAAAGTAGCAGGACATTGGTTTGACTCCCCTCCAAGCCACGCATTCACATCCTCAGGCAAAGTGAAAACAAACTCTGCACGGAACAGACGGCTGTCTCAGATATCTCGTTAGAATCTATTTTTAATGTGGACGACTCCACGTTGGAGTAGGTATGAGCAATTTTATCAGAAACAGGTGCTTTACCAGTTTGCCACACCGATACCCTGACTGTTCCTTCTGGAGGGCAAGGGGGTAATAAGCCCCACACCTTCTGAAATTTTCTTTGGATGACCCTGTAGCGGAGGCAAAGGGGAAAGATGTAATTGTTCTCCTCAGGGATGCATGGCAAGGACCGTGGAGGCTAGTGTTGCTCATAGGATTTATAGACCCCAGAACCCAGGTGAAGAAAGGGGTTAGGCCTCTGAACTCCATCGTCCATAAAAGAACTGGATCCTAGGGGCAGGGAATAGTGGCTAAAAGGCACTTGTCAATCACATGTAATTAATAGACATACACACCACATTGCCATCCTTAGCTATAAATATAAACCAAGTGGCCAGAAGTGGGAAGTAAGAAGAAGGGAGAGAACACCAATTGCCTGTTGCAGCTTTAAGTGCTTTTGCTGTCTTCTTCATTTTTCCAGAGAGCTTCTGGACCCCAACTCTATACCTGGCTTGATGTTTAAAAATGGAGTGAAGATGTTACTTCCCATCAGTGTCTGAAAGGCCAGGAGGATAGTGGCACAACCGGGTAATGGAAGAGGGAGAGAAGGAAGTGGAGAGTGGGGGGAGGGGGGAGATGATGGTGGTAACAAATTGACTGATCAACCACTGTGGCATAGGGAAAGGAAACTTCCAAGGAATGTTTGTCAGGGTGGCGTCAAAACTGGAAGTGTAAGTCATGCCAAGGTGCAGCATGGATGCAAGAAAGGGTATCACTAAACATGTGCAGAGTTTACTGCTGATCACAATGTAACCAGGCTCAATCTTTACATCTCTAGGATTAGGTTATTGGCTTTGAAATAGGAGACTACAAACTAAATCCCATTCTTAGTCCTAACTACGGCAACATTGATTGAATGGGACTTTTTCAGTCAATAGTACTTATGTGAGTCCCATTGATTCACCAGGTCTACTCTAACTGCAACTCTCTTTAGGAATCAGCCACTGAGCGCCATTCAAGATTCTTAGGAAAACCATTAAGAATTAACTCATTTGAAAGGATCACACCTTCCGCCTTAGCCAGAGCATCCACGGAAGTTGCAGATTCTAATTAAAAGCTCCCCAAGCTATAGATGCTGCATTACAATCCCAAATCACTCTAATTGCAAAAACGCTGTCAATTTTAGTCCTATTATATCAAGCAGCAAACAGCTGGGCAATGCATTCAAAAGCAAAGTGCTCAAACCCTGGCCCTGTTACAAATGTGCAACTGATGCAGAGAGCTAGTACTCCCGGAACGCAAAAGAATCAAAAAATAGAAAACGAGAAAGAAATAACTTTTGGCAGAGACCCATAATTAAACCAGAGGACACTGGCCATGTAAAATGTAATTTTGTAATGAATACTTATGTGCTAGGCTTTTCTTTGAGATTAGAAGCACATAATCAAATCAAGGCCAAAGTGAAGATTGCCCTCTAGGAAAAATAGTTTGAAAGACAAATGTAATTATAAAACAAATGTGTGCAGTGCTATGTAGGGTATATGGGAAAGTCTCAAGGAAAAACTGAGAAATAGAATTTCATTGGGAAGGGGGGAATCTACTCATGCTTAGTAAATCTGTCTTCTAGCATTGTTGATCATCATGGACATATTCATTTGAACAGGACCTTGAAAGCTTACACATCCTGTCTGCCTAGCTTTATGTTTTTCTGTTTAATACAAGCTGCTAACAATCTGAATGCTGGGACTGTGCTAAGCATACATTTATGTTGACCTGAAACAAGCACACTATTCCATATTCCAGTCTCTTTGCAGAATAAATTTGATGTTAAATTGAGTTTAAAGGTTGGATCCTCAGTTAAGACTCCTGGCAGTCAAAACGTGGAATTGTCAAAATGTGAAATGTAGCTGTGGTAACTGTCTACATACTGAAATGTTAGACAGTTTGTGAGAACTGGAATTGCACTAGTGACTGTGGGTTAGTGCAGAGTTAACTCCTAGTGATCTCCATGGTAAGGAGACTTGGGGGCAGGCTACATTTTTACATTCCCTTCCCTTCACAAATTTTCACACCCTCCTCTGGATATGCTAGTGTTAATTAGGGTCAGAAACATGTCTAGACCATTAACATGTTAGCTTTAGCCATGGCTTGCATGAGTTGCTAGACAGATCAGTGGTTTAGGTCTCTGGGTTGGGAGTTTGATTCCCCACTGTGTCTCCTTGACAGCAGCTGGACTTGATGATCCATAGGGTACCTTCCAGCTCTGCAGATCTCAGATGACAACAACAATGATTATATCATTTGTAACTCTGGTTCCAAAAGTTCAGCAGTGCAGCTGATGGGAAACTTCGTTAACAGGATTAATGGACCTGTGTCCAAAGTCAGGCCCTTCACCATTAGTAACCAGAGCTAGCTTTGACCATGGCTCAAATACCATCTTTTAACCTTGGTTCCAAAGCTCAGCTTGGCATGGTTGATGGGAGCCTTCATTAACCAGAAACATTGGCATACAGTATGTCAGAAGTTAGTCCTCCCCAATTTCTTTACGTGCACCAGTCCACCTCATCCCACCCTCAAGTATCACATGAATAGAACAGTTTGAGCAATTTGGGACCTCAATAAAGTGAATTCCCAGCTACTTGGAGGCCTCTACTCATATTCAAATAAACACATGTAGAAGCCTCCCTCTATATACAGAGGTCAGGGGTGTTGGGTAGAAACACTGTATGTTGAACACCCCTCCCTTTTAAAACAAGTCACTTATAAGCAATTGAAGCATCACATCTGAAGAGGGTGACAGTGTCACCAGGCTAGGACTAAGATAAAGAGATCCCTGGGCAAGGAATGTCTGTGGCACCTTCTCCCTGTGGTCAGATTTGCAAAGCCATCCAGGTGATTTAATGGGGCCAGGGCATGTGTGATATTAGGGGCTCTGTTGCTGCTCATACGGGGACCCATGCACATGTGCACAAAGCTAGGGGAAGGGGAGGACATGTGGGAACTACAGGATGTCCAGAATTATAGATGTCCTTCGTAGTGTTTTTTTTTTTTTCCTTTACAAGGGGATAAGGTGAGAGGGTCAGGTTATGCTTCTTCAGAATACCTCTGAAAAATTCCCAAACCTTTCTAGCACAGCATCTTTCTGTTTCTCATAGGTCTTCTGGTTGTGGCCAGCTGCTCACCATTCTCAAGGCCTAGCCTCATACTATTCCCTGTTTTTCTCTGTGGGTAACAGCCATTGAAAATGGCTATGCAACAGCCCCTTGCAAATCTGAGGTGGCACATTCACTCACTCTCTGCTTAAACTCTTTCCACAGTGTGTCTAGAGTTCTTTCTGTATCACATGCTTTGACACAGAATTTCCTCTTTCAACCTTCTCTGTTCCCTTCTTCCTTACAACAAACTCTATAGTTCGTGGTACTTGCCCTACGCAGACATAAAAAGTATATATTTTACCTGACTTTAGTGGGTTTTGACTCCCATACAGTTGGGCTGCAAGCCCTGCTAAGAACCAAGCCCCCTCTTCATTTCTGGCTTCCAAAAGATACATTTTGCATCTACCATACCTTTGACCAAAGGAGAAAAAATAAATAAATCATTTAATCTGTTCTCTACCAAACGAAATGCATTCAAGTGCTTTGAACAATCACTTAAGCTTCAAATTAGCACCTGTTGTTTTTCATACGGAATTATAGAAAATATCCATTTTATCATGCTTAGTGAGAGCAACATGAAGTTTTCATAAAAAGAGGAAATGGTGTATCAGGGAGTAAGATAATATTGAGTCTCTTTTTATGAAAACTTTAGGCAAAGTACTAAGAATGTTTGCAAGAACTGTGGCATGGTGAGGGTAGGGACCTAGGACACACACTGGAAGTGAAGCGTGGGGGATTCTAGGTGTGCGCTCACTGGGGCAGCCCTAAAATTTTGCCATGTTAGAAAGTTTACGGCTAATGCACAATCACAAAACATAGCTACCAAGCATAGCCAGAGTAACAGGCCTGGCTACTCCCATTGCTTTTCTCTAACAAAGTCTATTAAGTGACCTAGAGTGAGCTACTTCTTATTTGCTAGTCTGCTTTCAATGTACTCCTGCTTCAGTTCTAGGATCTCAATGAAGTCTCTGTCATATGGAATGGGTAGTCCTCAAAGGACGACTGTCCATCAAGAAGGACATTGCTCAAATCCTTGATTTTTCACTCTTGGCATTACAAGTTTGTTAAGAAGAGGGGACTGGGGCCAAGGGGAAAGAGAACATGACAACTGCATATTACTACCTGGAAATGAGTTCCAAAAAGACATAGTGTATCTCAGTGGGTTGGGCTGCCTAGCTGCAAAGTGATGGGTCAGGAACTCACATCCCCCCTGTTTCTCCATGTGGTTGTTGGGATTAGGTGCTCTGTCACTTATGTCCCTGTTATTTATGTCTCAGAATAAAACCAGATGGAGGGACACAAAGCTATGTCTGAGTCGTTTATACCTAGAGAACTCTGGATCAACTTGGCAACACATAATCACCCTTACATAGCTTCAAAGGTGAACATGGCAATATTAACACGGATGTTGAACATTTTGTGTGTTGATTACCTTAATATCTTTGCAATCTTGGTCATAGATGCAAAACACTAAAGGATTTGAGATTTCAGGGAGTAGGAGGCTGTGTTGAGGTCAGGGTTTTGCCAAAAACACACACATCTGTTTGGTTATACACAACACTGTAAAGAAATCAGCTTCTTAATATATTTGTTGTTGTTGCTGTTTAGTCGTTAAGTCGTGTCCGACTCTTCGTGACCCCATGGACCTGAGCACGCCAGGGCCCTCCTGTCTTCCACTCTTAATATATAGTGTATGCTAAAAAGTCGCAATCTTTAATCCTCTGGACACATACTGGAATTTATGAACGTAAACCACTTCACTTGTCTCCCCTTCAAGTCTCCTGCTGCAATTCATTTTTTTTTCCTCCCTAGAATAACCACAGAAATGTTAGGACATTGTCTTCTATGGGTTGCCCTAATCTCAGCTTAGTTCTCCTCAGCTGAGCTTGGCTTCACCTTACCTTGACACCTTCCTTAGCTAAGTTTGGTACCCTGTACACAGCTGAACTCGGCAACTGCCCTGCTTGCCAAACCCAAAGGCTGCCCCATGTCATCAGCAGAGAAGGAATCTTGAGAGTCTGTAGAATTAGGGAAGAAAGAGGAAACTCGCAACTTCTCAGCATGTCCCCAATATCTTAATAACGATCAAATATTTTTAGGCTGCAACAACACTGACAATCTTTGTTGAGATTTGATTTACAGTCAGTATTGTGGCTGCATTTGTAGTCAGTGATCACAGAAGGACCATGGATAGATTCAGGGGTTCCATATTCACACTTGACTTGATGCAATTTGCATTTCAGCCCCTACCTCCTTTGTTTCCTTCCTTCCTCTGGTCCCATCTCTGATGATCCTCTCATAGTTCGCTGTCAAGCCACTTGATTTTGAACGTGTTCTGGAAAAGAATTCCAAAGTTCTTCCTAACATGTACAGAAATACCACACACCACAGGAATGTCTTTTATCTTGTCTTTTTTCCCCCCTCATCCAGAAATGATCTAGTACTAAACTAGCACATCAACACTAGCAATAAGGTGATAAGGTGATCTAGCACTAATAAAGATGGGAATGAACCAGGAAATCACCAAATCAGGGTGGTTCGTGGCTACCCATGAACCCCAGAAAAACAAACCACGAACCAGTTCATTTTTCCAGTTTGTGCCTGGAGGGAGGGCAACCTAATGCCCCTGCCCCTGTCACCTCCCTGCCTGGTCCTGCCGCCTCCTCCTCCTTTTCCCTCTTCACTGCTACCACCTTCAAAGGCAGTGGCCTGGAACACTGACATGAGTGTAAGTGTTCCTGCAGTCCTGAACATCATGCCCCAACTGCCTACATCACTGAAACCACATCCACAGACATGCCCTCCCCAACTTTACAAGACTGAATCATCTGGTCACATGGGTAAAAGTCCATTCAAATCATTCTGGTGTGAAAAAAAGTAGAAG
This sequence comes from Intellagama lesueurii, assembly GCA_037013535.1. NCBI lineage: Eukaryota > Metazoa > Chordata > Lepidosauria > Squamata > Agamidae > Intellagama > Intellagama lesueurii. The sequence goes on from JBAJHW010000002.1 coordinate 185,248,028, forward strand.
CCCCCAATGGCTGGGGGAAAAAAAAAGCAGTGTTGGGAGCCAAAAGAGCCAGATTTATTCAAATTGGCCTTTGTGTCATGTGATTTTTAAAAAATACTTCAGATTGACCCATACTATAACTGCAGTAAATCCTGTGGTATTGGATTGTGTAACCACAACCCTAGTGTTGTATCTGTTCCAAGCATTAGTGTGTGAGCGATAAACCAGGAAATTCCCAACTCCAAGTCTTGCTTCAAGTTGAACATTTCCTTGGTGCAATCTTGGGTTGAGTGACTCTTCTCTGAGCCTCAGCTACCAGCCCCATGTACTATGTAGAAGTAATCATTACTGGTCTTTCTTTCAAAATTCTTGTTAGAATTATGGAGGTGGTGTCCTTGAAGGGCTTTGCACGTCCAAGAAACAATGTTGTATAAATTCTAATATTAACTACCGAAATGTCATGCTTGACATTGAATGTATGCATTTTCAAACTTTTGATGGTACAACATTGATCTGCCAGATCAAATTTGGCAGTTTAACAAACAACAACAACAACATGAGCAAAGCACTTCTTTTTCCTCCAGTTAGCTTTAGCCTTGCATTTGCATTTACATGGTTCTAACTACCCGCCTTTCTTCCCTGCTTCAGCACAATGGGCTCCTCAAAGTGGTTTACTGCATTTTAGATCAAGAGAGGTGCGCTGGTGGTGGTGGTGGTGGGGAGAAATTCTTTTTGAGAGTGTCACCCTCATCTGTAATTGCAAATACCCTGTCAAGAACAAATGGTTGAAAAGACATCTATCTTCCTGCTAGTGTCTATACCATGAATCTATCAGAGGTCAAGAAGGAGAGAACACCTCCACATTCTAAAAGGTGTTCAACACAGATCTCCCAATATGACAAGTCTAGGATAAAACTTTCAGGGGGGCCCCTCCTCTCTTTTGTTGTTGTTTCTTTCAGGACTGGAAAAAAAATCTTACTATTGCTACTGAGAAAAGAGACAGTGATTATTTACAGCGTGGAAAGTGGGGATTAAAAAAAACACACCTCAGAGTGCCCTATTTTTAACTGTTCTTGTGCTTCCTTCTGTTTCATAAGATTTATTCCCTCATTAATCACTGGCCTCCCTTCATCCATGTTAAATATAAAAATGATTAGGAAAGATCCCCATCATGGTTAAAAAAATAATTAGCTGCTACATCATGTTGCACACATTCAGACAGAAAGGAATGATTAAATTAGGAATATTAAAACCCCATTAATCTGTGCTCAACTTAAGCTCTGCTTGTTCATCTCACTATGGCACTTATTATTTCTGACACTGAAAGATATTTGAATTACTAGCTGAAACAAGGTCACTATCAGATAGATGTCAGGTCAGCAATTAGTCAAAGGTGGGAGAAGCTCCCCGAACTGAGTCGTGCTTGACATTCCACCAATGTGTCAAGATCTCCTCACTTCTCAATGTCGTTTGGGTGAGCAGGTCACTTGGAGGGACCTCTGAGCACGCCGATAACAATGCAATCTGGTTATTAGAGAGCTGCATTTGACATCGGTTGACAAAGCCTACGCATGTGCACATATTGCTCAGGACAAATCTCATTGCAGCTCACGTCCAAGTGCTGCTGGCTGTGCCCTTGCTATGCTTAAAGCTGTGGGAGCTTTGTACACACAGCATAGTCCATACCGCTCGCTGTCATTTACTACCTGCTGACTTTGGGCAGGGTGTAAGAAATAGCTAAAAGAAGCATGCCACGTGGAAGGTGCTACATGGATCTCCTCCCCTCCAGTAAAATGCATGTCTCACATGTGCAGGTACATACGAAGCGAGAAATATCAATGAACACAGGGTTGGCCCAAGACATTTTTGCTGTGTGAGGCAGACCAACAAAGGGTACCTTCCCCACTCTATCACAGTACATAGAATCTTCATCCTCTCAAGTTAGTTTGGCACCAGAGGCAGGTTTTCTCAAGCCTCTCTCCTAACGTTAGTAAATATGCAAACCTAATGAACACACACATTAATAATTCACTGCCTTTTTACTATACCTCCTAAACTTGCTGTCTGCAGTGGCTACCTCAGTCTGCCTAAAGACGGAGCTGGGCCTCAACATAATAACCTCCCACTGTGGTGGACATCAAGCATTGGTCAGAATCAGAATAATTCTGGGATGACTTTCCGTTTTGAAACCTAAGGACACATATGCTTTACTTAGTTTCTTCTCATAGATGAGAATGAAAAAAACAGGAAAACTTCTCTCCTTGTTGGATGAGATTACAAAGGTCCTCGTGGGGTTTTGAAAATTTATTTGTGGGTTGTTGGATTTTTTTGCATTGCGGATTTTCATGCAAAAATTCATGGAGTAGTACAAGTATCTATTTTGTACAAAATACATGGCTTTTTAAAAACACAAAATACAAGGTGTACTTCCTTTTCAATCAGTTGGGTTAAGGTTGCTTTTCAGCCTACAAGAGTCAGATGTTAGCTCATCGATAATGATTCCACACACACCCTCCTTAGTCCTTTTGCATACACAGATCATTTTCTAATTTATCCCAGCTGTTCCTCTGCATCATGGGAACTACAGCAAGCATTAACAGCGAGGCAGGGTTGAGGGTTAGGAAAGAATTTTGAGCATCCCAGGAGAGGAGCCAAGAACGGTTAAGTCAAAGAAGAATTCATTTTAAAAGAATTGATTTCAGGCATCTCAAAAGAAATATAAACCAGCATTGTGGCCATTATCTTGATTTAGCACAGATATTTAATGTCACAGGTAAAGGGACTAGACACGGTCACATGACTCTGGACCAGATCGTGACACCTGCGGCAGGCTTTGCCCAAGCTTTCCCAGACCAGGGGAAAGATGTGAAAATATCTTTCCAGAGATGTGAAAATATCTCGGTATTAACCTTATAATGTTTTGACAAATCTCATTGACATTTTTCTTCCGCCCTTGTTTCACATCAGTTTACAAGGGTTATGGGTCCTTTTCTTTGCACATTGAAGTTAGTACACATTTCTGTGCTTTTTGCACTCATTTATGCATTTTACCTCATGCACATATTAATGTACATCTTTAACCTGATTCATGGACTTTATCCTTTGACCGAAGGCTGTCAGTGCATGTTTAGTTCAATTGTCCACTTTTTCAGCATTTCCATTTTGAAGTGTGTGTGCTTTCTTTCTCCAAAATGCCATACAAACCTTGCAGATGCACAGATTCTTGAGGTGAAGTGCATTCCTTCTTGCAATACGTCCAAGGAAGTGCAAAAATGCTACTTTTGTTGAAACTGTCGAATCTTGTGGAATTCTTTCCCAGCCTTAGACCATCTTTTCCCTGACTGAGGAAAAAGAGTCTTTGGACAGTGTGGATTCTGATGGAGCCCCATTTTTCAAAGCTTTTGCTGCCAGGTGGGGCAGAGCCAGTCGTCTTTAATTTTTCCAAAGCTTGGGAAGTTACTTTTGACATGAAACAGCACATTGAAACACAAAAATCTATGAATAACTAATTACCAATAACAATGAAAACATCTGTTTAGTAATGTGCTATATTACTAATTAAGATAATTGCTGATTCTATTCTTGAGGACCCTCAGGACCAGGAAAAGAATCATATAAAACGTTTTTTAAAAAATCTAGTGCTTCTTCAGATACCTAGAGATGACCTTTAAAAGGTAATTCAAAAAACTAAAACACACTCATGATGCTAAAACACCTATTTAACAATGTTCTTGTTCACTGTGTAGCTATTGAAATGCAACATTGTTATGTTACAAAGACAAGGTAATTTGTTGCAGTTAACTACATGGCCCACATCCCTAGCCCTTATATACCTGTTCATTACACATCTCTGCGTGGGCAGTTTCTCAGACTTTTACATTCAGCTAATTGGCAAAATGATAACAAGGCATCTCACTAATGAGCAAACTGATAACAAAACCAGACATCAAAGGATAGCAGAGTCTGACATCAAAGCATAACACCTGTTAGGACTGTCTGACCCAGTATGCCTTATCACTTTTCAAACTTCTCACCTCTGAGACAGCTTGGTCAGTTGGCTGGATAAATCTGGTTTCTTAAGATAAGACTGGTTCCAGTACCTGACAGCTTCCTCAAGCAGTCTCTAGTAACCTCTAAGCATTTTACAGCATCTTAAGCACTGGGCACAAAAAGAAACAATGCCACATACCACATTAGACCTCTTTGCTGGTCTTCCCCATGGGCACCACAGGAAAACACAGCCAAGCCCACTTTCCAAAACCTTCCTTGTACACCTGTATGCTATGAACGCAGAAATAAAAGACTTTTTTTAAAAAAATGACTGTTGTGAGCGAAGGTTGTGGGTGGAAATGTGGGCTGGGAGAGAAGCGGTTTGATCATCTGAAGGTCATCACCCAGTTTTTTTCCTCTTAAGATCATCTTTACCTCACATTGCTAAGATTTTTAATAGAGAAAAATACTCTCTCTCTCTCTCTCTCTCTCTCTCTCTCTCTCTCTCTCTCTCTCTGTGTGTGTGTGTGTGTGTGTGAGAGAGAGAGAGAGAGAGAGAGAGAGAGAGAGAAATCATCTTACCAAGCAGACAAGGGAGAGAGAAGATGGGTTGTGATGACCATGTCTCTCTGCAGACCTGAGAATCACAACATATTCTCTCTGATGGAAATAAGATAGCCATGGCTGCTAATCAATGTGACAAAAAAGTATATTCTTTTGCCAAAGGTTCTCCTCCTGCTGGATGGATGCAGGAAACCATCTGATTCCTCAGCTGGAAACCTTAGAAAAAGCCCTCCTGATCCTGATAAGAAGCAAGCAGGCTCTAGTCTGACATTCCTCAGATCTAAGAAAAGTCAGTAGCAGGGTCAACATGCATGTGTGATCCTATTGCCTTCCCCCATGAAGTTGGTTGGGTGTCTGAATAAGGCTGCAATCAGATGGCTGCAAAGGCATGCACCTGATCACACCAGAAAGGGCCACTTAAGTAGGATCAATTTCCCTTAAAGCAGTGGTTCCCAGCCTTGGGTCCCCAGATATTCTTGGACTAAAACTCACAGAAGCCTTCACCACTAGCTGTGCTGGCCAGGATTTCCGGGAGCTGCAGTCCAAGAACATCTGGGGACCCAAGGTTGGGAACTATTAGACTAGATCTTGACCTTCACTGCTTTAAGGGAAATCGCTCCCATATAAGAGATTCTTGTGTCTGCCAGGGAATTGCTCCAGCCTCGGCCCTCAAAGCAAGAAGCCCTACAGTGGGACCAAAAAGGTTCAGCTTGAGGACAGTTTGGGTTTCAGACTTAATTTGATGAAGTGCCCACTTATTTGTCTTTCTGGTGGTCCATGATGTCTGTCTAGCTCTCCTTCAACACCATATTTGGAATGAATCAATTTTTCTTCCTGTCCGTTTTTTTCTTTGTCTAGCTTTCATTGTCCAGAAACCAAGGATGCCACAGTATGGATGATCTTGGCCTTGGTTTCCAGTGACTCATTGTAACTTCAGAGGATCTTTCCTAATTTCTTCATAACTATCCTTCACTCCTTTTGGATGCAGACCTTAACATGGTGAGGCACTTTGAGCATGTCAGGAAAGCTAAGAGCAGTGCTGTCAGGACTTGAGAGTAGAATTTGGACTGCTACCAGGAAACCCCCCCCCCCCCCCTCAGGTGGAACAGTGAAAGCTGAGACACCAGGCATCCACTCTCTTTAGGATTAATGACCACATCAGCTGAAGAGAATTTACAGTTCCAGCAGTAATAGTGGTGGAGATGTTCCTAAAGGGCAACAGTAGTAGATGACGTTGACACTGGTGGAAGACTTTTCACAGACAACAGTACTGATGCTCAAGCTAACTTTTGTTAGTACTGAACAGAAGGCATCAATGATAAATCACTTCTTAGTATTTCATACCTCAAAAACCATATAATGATGCAATCCAAAAAAGAAACCATGTAAAATGCAACATATTATATCATGTAGTCGTTGTGGTTCTGAAACATCCCTGGGAAGAGTGCCTGCCTCAGATGAGAGATGTGGTGAGTAGAAAAGGAAGACTGGAGGCAATACCTGCCTTCTGTCCCCTGCCTTTCCTTCCTCTCCCCATCAAGAATGCCTGCCCATATACAGCTCCTCTGTAATAATGCTAGCTCATACAGCACCCTTACTCATGTGACCTCTTTCTTTTGGGTAGGAGGAAAGATAAATCACAGGAAGCTGCCTTGCACTGAGCCAGACCCTTCTTCCATCTATCCTAGCGTTGGCAACCCTGACTGGCACAATGGTTGTCCTTAGTTTCAGGCAGAATTCTTTCCTACCCCTACCTAGAGGCACCAAGTATTTGCTGGCAGTCTTTCATTCCAGTACTAACCAGCCTGACCTGGTTTTCAAAATAAAGCCAAGCTATTTTAGTTTCCAAAATCAGATGAGATCTGGAGTAGAGATGGGCACGAACTGAAAAACCAATTGCAAAATTCGTCAACATTGCTAATTTGTCAATTTGTATTCATATGAATCAATGTCCCTGATAAATATGAATCAATGAATTGTAGTGATTTTTGATTTGTCTATTTGTTGGGCTATAAAAATGACACCCCCCTCAGGCAGCTAGAGACACCAAAATTGCAAGGAAGCTTTTTCTGACTTTCCTCTGCAATGCCTCCATGTTTGGTGAAGATGAGGTTTCAGATGTCTGAGTTATATACCCACAAAGAGGTTCCCCCCAGAAAAGTCTCCCTCAGGCACCTAGAGGCACCAAAATCACAGAGAAGTTTCCCATGACTCTCCTCTACAATGTCTCCCAGTTTGGTAAATACTGAGTTTCCTCAAGCCAGCTACTAAAGGGCACTTTCCTAGGGGGACCCACTTTGTGGGTGTATAACTTGGATGTCTGAAACCCAATCTTTGCCAAACTTGGTGGGATTGTAGAGGAAAGGCAGGAAAAGCTTCCCTGTTATTTTGGTATCTCTAGGTCCTGGGGCTGAACTTTCCTGGGTGGTCCTCTTTGTGGGTGTATAACTTAGACATCTGAAACACAAATTTCATCGATCTTGCAGGGCTTGTAGAAGAGAGTCAGGGAAAGCTTCTCAGTGATTTTGGTGTCTCTAGGTGCTTGGGGAGGTCATTTTATATAGTTTTAAAGGCAAAAATGAACTGACAAATCGATTTGTCGATTCATCAGACAAAATTCATAAAATCATTATTCGTGATTCATTGACCTTGATGAAATCATGAATCAAATCACAATTCTTTCTGATTTTTGTCCATCTCTAATCTGGAGTGTCTGGGTGGAAATGAGTGAGAACTCTGACAGGAAAACACATTTCAGCTCAAGAATGTCAGATCTCTGATGGGCCTTCATTTCACACTTGACAGTGGAAATATTCCTACATAGTGATTATTTCCCTCTCAGTAAAAATGTCATGTGTAAACTCTTTTAATTTAGAGAGAGGGAGGAGGAGGAGAAGACAGAAGAAGAAGAAGACAGAAAGAGGCAGGAGGGAGGTTTCCCATGAGTATCCTGCTAGTCATCATCAGAAAGGGCCGATCCCCTTTTGTTCATTTCCAGCAACTACCTATCCTGTGGGTGGATGGCTGGGGAGGGTATATATACTTGCTCCGTTGATTAACAGCCAAAGCCATGCAAAACGCTTCCAGTCAGGAGGCCGCCTTTTAACGCTATTTGTCTGAAGGCCTGCATTCCTGAAATTGTAACTTCCTGTGTGCCTTAGCATAATGCATAACCCAGCTGGGTGCTCCAATTTTTCTCCACTGCCTCTGCCTCCCCTCCACTTCCTTAAAATCCATTCCAAGTGACTGACATTTGCTGAGTGTATTTATGCAGCCCTTTCTAATCCCTTCAGAATATTAAGACCGCATTACTTTGTCTTTGGTTACATTAACTTCAATTTTCCTTATGAGTAAGTATTTGGTGAAAAATTAATATACTGAAGTTGAAAAGAATCTTATGATGGGAAAAGACTAATTTCGTCTCGTGGCTGCTCAGATACCAGAGTACACTGGGGTTAATGTAATTAACTTACAATTTTAGCCTGGGTTGTGTACATACACTGAATCTCCCGGCTGGAAACAAGATTAGATTTTATTACACTATATATCCTGGTTATCTTCACCATGCCTCCGATATTACTTCCTTCAATGACTTCACGGCTCTCTGCTGCAATGAAAAGGCAGAACCATCTGGTACTGAGCCCATGCAGTTTATTTAAGGATTTAATTAAGTGCTCTAAATGGAGAGCTTCTTCGAATTAACATTTTAAATGTGACTTATTGCAGGTTTAATATTGTCTTAATGCCAACCTGGGAAACTCCACAGCCAAGTTGTTGACGTTTAAATTGAATTCATTTGGGTGGCTCCAGGGGGACTCATTAATTAATCTAAACAACTAATGGGGATTGGTTCTGACTTTTGATGAAGATTATTTACAGAGACAATTTGCTGTGAATAAAGAGTCACAGTAGGCATATGTTTAATTGAATTTTTTTTTAAAAAAGGACATCTCATTGTATTTAATATCAGGAATGCATCTTAGGAGTAAGCTTTGAAATGCCATGAAAGGAAGGATGGTCCGGGAAACTTCCTCACTGAGCATTAATAACAAAGGGAATGGGTAATTACATTTGCCTGTGTAATTTGCTGCTTGTAAGGGGACAACAGGTTTATCTGGTTAATAGCTTAAGGGGAAAGAATTACACCCCACAGGCGACTCTGGATGATATCAAGTGCTGTTTCTACCTACATGCATTAAATGAGAGACTGGGAGAAATCTGAGGGTCATCTAGTCTAAGCTTCTACTTGGTGCAGCATTCATCGTTTGCAACCCTACAGTAAACTTCTTGCTTTGGGTCCCCACCCACAGCCTAGCTTCTGTACGTGGTTACCCAACAGAGGGCTTTCTCACGGGTGACACCAAGCGAAGTTCACTTTGCTTCACCCGTGTCAGCCTTTTGAAGCAACGCCACAATGGTTTGGAGGGTGTTTACATGCTTTCCTGTCCTTCTCCAGCTTCTCCAAACATGGCTGCAGCACTGAAAAGGTTAAATATGCCTCCTGACAACTTTTCTGACCATTGTTTTTATGTGTCTTGTGGGTCTTTTCGATATTTTCTTGGCTGCCTTGGGGATTTGTTTTAAAATCAAAACCCAGAATAAGCTTTCCAAGAGACAGTTGTTAATCCCAGTCAGTGGATTTGGAGAAGCTGAACTGTAACCGTGCACACTTACTAGGGAATCAGCCCCATTGAGATCTTTTTCTAAGCAAACATGCACAGTATCCAACTATTCATTTCTATAGAAGGGTGTGCAACAATGTACAGGAACACAACCTAAAGGCAGTAGAATAATAATTGACAATACTAGGACTTACATAGACAGCAAGTCTGTCAGATCTTGGGTAATTGTATTAATCAACCATTTTTTCCGAAAGATTTGATACTTCTGAAGGATGCTGCCTGGTTCTGTTAGACACCAAGACAGTCTCAGAGGAGAAGAGGAGCCTTCCATAGCTACTGAATTCCCCTGCAGATTGCTTGAGTGGTTGTCATGTGAGAGGCAGAGCCATTATCCCTTCTCCCTTCCTCTTCATGGTCTCTCAGAAAAAAACTGGTTTCTGAACACAGTTTTACGTTAGTGATTATAGTCACTTATATAAACATTATTTAGATAAAAATGTGTGGTTGTGGTTTTAAGTTACTGCCTTTATGTATGTAAAGGAAAAGGATGCAGGGGAGAATGACACAACAAGAATACCTTGGAACGCTTACGAAAAAGGAAATGTTCCAGACAGAACAAGTAATATATCCTGGGAAGATTTTCTGACATATAAAGATGCCATGATCCTGAGTCACAGACAAACCCACACCTCGATCTTTTTTTCCTTTCCTTTTTTCACCTCCTCTCATCATGTGAGCATGGCATCAGTCCAGTTAAGAGGACCTGTCTCTAAGCCATTATTGTATATTACTATTTTCAGGTCATAATATATATAATATATAAACATTCATGCACCTAGGCTCCTGTTCCTGATAGCTCTACATGAGCAGCAGACTTACTAGTTCAGGAAATGTATACCCTCTTTTTCGAAGACTAAAAATAGCATTCATGACAACTTTTATATATAAAAGTTTTATATATGTGTATATGTCTCTCTCTCTCTCTGTGTGTGTGTACATACATACACACACACATGCATGAAATGAGAGGCTACACACACACAAAGTAAAAATATACTAAAAACATAAAACAAACTTAATAAGCGAAAATATAGCTCAGTACGTTAGGTGGCTGGTTATGGAGCCAGGGATTGGGGGTTCAATTCCTCACTGTGGCTCCCAAAGAAGAGCCTGCCTGTGTAGCCGTGGTCAAGCTACACAGTTCCAGGGTACCCCCTGAGTACTTGATATGTAGAAACCTCTGGAGAGGGACACCATAAGTCAGAATTGACCAGATGGCATGTTGTTGTTGTTGTTGTTGATGCTGCCACCGTTAAAACAAGATCAAGAATTGAAATTCTAAGGGGGCAAATGAGAATTTTGTCTGAATAATTAAAATAAAAATAAAAATTGATCTGTCTAATGGAAGAAAAGCAGGGCAGGAGTAAAACTTTTTTACCCATGGAAAGGGTAACATCTATTGGGTATGGTCACGAGGACACTCTTACATTTGCTTATCTTCACAAATACAGCTTCTGCCAAAATTGACGTGCAGAGAGGGACAAACAGCAAACACTAAGCAATATTACTTTTTGGGAACTTTTGGTGAAGGAATTTTATATTAGGAATTTGGTTACTCCTTTTGTCAGCAGAGCACAAGGCAGAAAGAAGGAAAAGAAAGAAGGAAGGAAGGAAGGAAGGAAGGAAGGAAAGAAAGAAAGAAGGAAAGAAGGAAAGAAAGAAAGAAGCATGAGAGACATAGCCTAGTCTCTCCATCCCTCCTATGTCACCCAAGTCTAGCCCTTTTTGTAGTTAAAAAAGTCATTTTAGACATGTCTTTTAAGTAGAAACAGTATCTTTATCAGCTTGCAATTTGAGGGGAAAAGGGGATAAAAATGGAATCTCTAGCATTCAGGAAAGTCCAGCATGGCATCTTCACAGAGGTGGTAAAAACTGCATTGATCAAGTTAGTGGCAAAGAACCATGACTTTAGTCTGTAAACCCCATGCCACTGACACCCAGAATTACAACCTGCAGGATTGGCATTTTCCCAATAATTCCAGCAAGTTATCTTTGCAGATCATTGCTTGCTTCATACAGAAGTAGTTGTCCAAGCGTTGTACAATTAAAACTTTGGGAGATTTTTCCCTTGAGGACCAGAATTTTTCTGGATAAGCAGAAGTCATAAGAGGTGTAGGAAAAGAAGTGACACATCAAAGGGTACTTCAAAATGACTGAGCCCTTGGGGATGGAGAGGGTATTGATGGCCTTTAGGAGTCTAGGAATCAGGGATGTTTGCAAGTCCTTGGATCTGAGTCCCCAAGCCCCAAGCCCGAGTTCCTATTAAAAACAAGCTCTTTCCCCCAGAAAAAAAGGAGAGGTGGGTGGGTTCCAAGTTGTGAGTCAAGTCAAAGTTATTGGGAAAAAAAAACTGAGCTGGGTCCGAGTCAAGTCATCAGTGCCACTTAAGTCCAACTTGACAGCGAGTCCCGCGAACAACGGAAGGAGCTACAGATAGGAAGAGTTCTGCAAGAGCTGATCAAAGAAAAGCCTATCTCGTATAGCACATGGTCCCCACAGTGGCCAACCCAATACCTCAGACCAAGCCTGTGAGTACAATGCCGCCACCCCCAACTCTACTTTCTATCTACCTCTCTGTTCTAGTTGTGTGAACCTCACAGTGCTTTCATAGAGCCTCCCTGCCTGACACAGGTTTTCAGAGAGGGAGTCTACCCATACAGGCCTTCCTTTCAGCCAGTTTATAAAGGGATTTATTTCCACCAATCGGTCACATCTCTCCAATAAAATGAACGGAACTCACCAAGGTACAGATCAGCTTCACGTCCTTATCAGAGCTGGCCCTGAGTTCCATGCAAAGGCAACAAATAGCCTAAAATGTGAGGATAAAAATTCATGGGAATTCCCCTCCCCACTTCTTAAAGAAAGATTTTCAGCAACTTTGTCTTGTATTATGCTCTAGCTGACATGTATGCTGGCATAAAACCCCAATTTGTTGCCGTCAAACTAACAAAGGTTATTGCAGCACCTTAAAGATTAATAGATGTACAGCATCATGTTTTGGAGTAGAACTCACTTCAGCGCTCAATCTGACTTCCTCCCTGTCTTGGAAACATTCCAGAAGATAAACCTATAGCCAAAAACCTCTCAATCACTGGTGTGTATTTTTATTCAACTATTATTTCTACCATCATCATCGGATGCTTTCAAGGACACTGCCAGATTCACTCAGAAATCCACCAAGGATCCCCTTTTACACAAACACCTCCAGAAGTCGTTCTTAGGTATCTGACTGAGTGGTTAAAAAAAGCATACATCTAGTTTTCAGGAGAGAAATTAATGTTGTCCATCTTTGAAGAGAAGCATAAAGCCTTTATAATATGTAATTAATAAAAACACTAATCTAAAAAAAAATCATTTTTGTCTCAGGAGAAAAAAAAGGTTGGACTCTGGAAGGAGACTACTTGTGTGCATATTAAGAGGTTTGGAAACAGATATGTTTTATATGAATGTGGTGTATAGAGAAACAGAAATCCTATAGATTAGATGAGGGAGTTGGGAGATGAGACATGCAAATTAAGGAGCATACATTCTCAACATCTTCCCCCAATCTAATCCCTTCCTAATTAGTTTGATTATAAACCTTATCATGATGGATAGAGAAGCTGAGATTCCTAGTTCTGTACAACTAGAAGGTTCTCCCCTGTTCTATATTAAGAAGGAAGTTTTTAAAATAAGTGGTATCCAGTAAGGCTTCATAGATTCACAGATAAACAACAAAAAGCAGAAAGGATCTACCTCCTGAGGCACTGGACAAGTCTGTGGATAGAACCATCTCAAATCCACACCAAATAATGTATTTTATTATTAACACATTAGATTGGCTTCCGTGAAGAGATCTCCTAGGAAGTCAATGACCAAACATGTAGAGAATCATAGATTCTTGGAGCCATTTATGGTGTTGAAGGTCTGACCACATTTGCTTGTAGGTTATTTTAGGCTAAAATCAATGTCATGCAAATGGAAAATACTGCGTCTGATTTAAAAGTAAATTAGATAGCTTACATTACTCCCCTTCATCTCTGAATTACATTAAAAAAATAAATTATCTCCAGATACAAAACTGCAAATAAAAATTAAGCAATTTTTTTTCATTATGGCATTTCACCCCCAAGATTTCAGAGCCACACACACATTGTGTTATTAAAAATCCACCCAGTTTATGCACCCCCATTTCAGGAAAATTATTCAACCTTAATTAGCATGCTAGCAGTTAAGGAAATCCCATCATAAAAAGATCAAAAGGGATTTTTTTTTCCTCCAGAACATCTTGATAATTCCTCTGGGATTGTGCGATATGGTATACATCCACCACAGGAGACTTGTATTTAAAAATACATGTATTTACTAGAATGATGCAAACAATTAAATGTGTTAGGCAAAATGACTAACCTTTTTGTTTTCACAGAATTTTTTTTCTTTGGTTTTAAATTCACAAGTCACTGTTTCCATGTCCTAGGAAAAAGAAAAAATGTCTTCACATTATTTTCAAGTATTAAAAAGCCAGGTAATTGAGTTGTTATTTTCTAGCATTCAGAGAGCTGTTTGCTATTTTAGGCCTTTGTTAACAGATCAAGAAGTGTCATGTTTCATAAAATCAGTCATGAGGCTAACGCCCATCAGCTATAGTTTTTGAATGGAGTAGTACTTAGATTCTGCACTAAAGTGTATTTTTAAAAAAAAAACTGTGGAAAGAAAGATGCTTTCTGATAAAAAGTATAATTCTGTAAACCATTTAAAATTGCTCAAAGAATTTCATACATCATCAGAGCAATTCACTGTAATGGGGCAGTAATAATGTTAGCTACTTACCGATGAAAAGAGATGCTAAGGTGACCCATTAAATGTAGGTTGAGACCTAATTCATGTCACTCACCATAAGGGTGATGGGACTTTATTCTCCTCACTGTTACAACCCTCTACATTGCCTTAAAAAATTAATAAGCCGTTCTAGCAGTTATCCTAGCCAACCAGAGCAGGTTTTGAGATTGCATGAATGAGGAGGAGCATCCCTCCCAGTTTTGCAAACAGAAGCAGTTCTGTCAACAGGACAATGCTACTGCATCTTGCTCTGATCCTTAATTATCTAGTCCTTAACTACTATCTCTCATGTAGAAATCTAGCAACAGACCATTCCAAGGCAGCAGGAGAGGCAGATAGATATGAGCTCAGAGCCCACACCAGTTGGACTCCTCTTGTCTCCCCCACAATGCCATCCACCTCCAACAGCTCTATGGGAAATCCAGAGTTGCTATTACCAAATTGGCTAGGACTTTACCTAGATTCTAGGCATACCAGGCAGCACCCATTTAGACCATCAACTGGCCTGGATTCCATGCTTCTATTTAAAATGAAATCAGATCTCATTGAAACCAAGATATAAAGCAATGTAGTCTGTTGCTATTTTGGCCCGTTTGTGATAAACAAGGCCATGATTGAACCTGTTACAGTTTGATCAGAATTTATTTATTTATTTATTTATTTATTTTACTTATATCCCGCCCATCTAGTCGTTGACTACTCTGGGCGGCTTACAACAAGTAGAATAAAACAGTTAAAAATTTATAAATTAAGGACTCATCTTCTCCTAGTTCATAGGCAAGGGCACAGTGCTAACTGGTCAAGATAGCTGAGGGTTGGCCAGCCTGACAATAAGCTGGCTGAGGCTGTGCTGAATTAAAATTTATTTCAGCCAAGCAATGTTAGAAATGAGTTAGAACTACCCTGACATTTGCCCTAGCTTTGTGCCAACATAGAGGCTATGGGTCTGATCTGAGAGAGGTTTGGATCTGATGTAACTCAGCTCCTTCATTTGTCTTCTTCTTGGCCTCTCCCCTCTTTTTTGGGTGGGGTGGGGCTCTTCTGCCAGCTATCTCGGTCAGCATAGCAGTCATGGAGGCAAATACAGTTGTGCTGGAAAATCTGAGATCAGCCAGCAGACAGGCAGTTGTACCCAGCACAAAAGGCTTCTGCCCATTCCAAACCCACTACAATCTGCACATCTCTGTGTTTGAATTGCACTAACTGTTAGGTACTGCCCTGAGGAAAAATAAAGTTGGGAAAATCAAGAGTGGTAATGGAGGGGGACAAATTAGAAGCTTATTGTTGCAATTACAACATTATTGGGTTTATTGTGCTGGGAATCTTAGATCTCTGGGAAGAGGTTTCAGACAATGATAAGGAAAGGATAATATCAACAGTACTTGGGAGGTGCCATGGAGCTCTTAACACAGATGAGCTAATTAAGACATGCATTATGATGAAAAATGAAATATGACAAAGGTTTAGCAAAGATATTTCCTAATTACAACAAATAACTTAATTTGTTTCTGTGAATGGAATTCTGTATCTTCCCCCTGCATAATTTCTGCAGTTTGCCCTCACTTCTACCATTCTTCCAGCCCAATGAATCATATGACTGTGCGTCACATCTGGGGATTCCTGTGGTATTCTCATGGACCTGTTGGGCAGAGATCTGTAGTGACAGCCATGAGGATATCACCAGACATCACTCTGCATGGCAGAATGCCAGCATTTATTTATGTATATGCAGCAGTAACATACATGGCTGCTTTATTGGTTACCCATAACCATTTTGTCTCTGTAAAGTAGGGTTGTCTAAGACTTATGGGTGGCCCTGAGGACACCAAGTAAGCTTTGTGCCTAAGCAGGAATTTAAATGTTGGTCTTGCTGCTCTTGTTGCACTGTGTTGAGTCTCTCAGCTCAGTGGTTGCTGTAGAAATGATGCCAAGATTGAACTATAAAAAAATAATGTGTTTAAGTTGCATAATATGCAACTAAGATTACCTAAGTTTATTCTACCTTGATTTGAAGAATTGGAATCTGCCAACAATAGCAGTAATTCCCTTTCAAGGGAGTGTTCCATTTTAAAGAGCAATGACTCCGAGAGGTCAAGACAGATAGGAAGATAAAGTTGAGAGAAAGAGACAATCAGTGGTAAGTATGAGCTGCATGCATGAAGGATCTTGAGCATGAGGCCTAAATACAGATACATAATGCTGAAGGCTAACTTTAATTGTAAGTGTGTGTAAAGAGGGTTATTTTATTATTTTCATTTATTTAAATTTTTTTACTCTGCCTTTGTCCTTAAAAAGTACCCAAGATGGCTTACATCACTAAAAGACAATATGTAAAGCTAAAAACAGTAAGTGTACAAATATCGAAAAGGATTGAACTAAAGAACGGTAAACAAAAGCAACACCAGAAACACATTTAAAACAGTAAGGCACAACAATCCATTAAAAAACCCCCACTCAGGCATCCAGTCACTGAGGGAAAGGTTGCCCGCTTGCAGAAGGACAGCTGAACAACATACAAAGGATTTGAGGAGTATGAGGGAACAGGCAAAGGACAAAACATCAGAAAGTTGGATGTTTGAGCTGGACTTTCCTACCAACACCAACACCAGGTCACCCAGCTACCTTGCCCTTACTAGATATTAATATTGACGTGTGTGGGTGTTTCTAGAAAAAAATAACATAAAACTTGTAAGCTGCCTTAGAGGGATCATAGGCAGGATATGAAGAATATTAAAAAATGGAATAAAGAAATAAGGAACATAAGGGGCCCATCACACCACCAGGAACCCATCTGTATAGCACATCAATAAGGGCAACCTTAAATCAACATTTTGACGATGGGCACAATATACCTAGATAGAGTTCAGAAAGGCACATTTTATTTTATGTAATTTCACCATCTGTATAAGAATTTCAGCAACATACTAAAAGATATAAAAGATAAGATAATTTTAACAGCTGTAACAAATGCTTCATGTTATAAACGAATGCTCAAACGGATGGCATTTAGAGGAGGTTTATACAGTGAATGTATGAGATTCTCTTTCTATGGTTGGGTTACTTTCATATCCATTGTGGTTTTCTGGATCATTTTTATTCAAAACCAGAAGCCACACATTTTCAATTATAGTTACACTTTTTCTAGATGGGCCCATGTCAGTTCTTTTTGGGGAATACTAATGCTGCATAGTGATGATTCTTTTCTATTAGTCTAATGCTATTAGCATGGATAACAATACTACCAGCAGCACTCAGAAGACGTTTCAAATGCCAGAGCCAGAGTTCATGGCACAGCCACAAGGAGAAATTAACACCTGAACCAGTACATTCAGCAGCTTCCTGGGAATGGTTTGCTTGAGAAAGTCACACATCTCCCAGGGCACCTACCTATGGATACGCTGTTTATACATCTTGGCTGAAATCCTGTTGCTTAGTACAGTAAGTTACACTAGAATAGGCCCTCTGAATCAGCAGGGATTTGGTGAGTCAACTCCTCCGCAAATTCCATTGATTCAAATAGTCCTACTCTAGTTGTGACAGGATTTCAGCCATTATCTTCATATTGTGACATTTGTGTTCTTCCCCTTTTTCCAAGAAGTTAAAGATGGTTATATTTGGATCATCCCACAATGTTATTTTTATTATTATTACAACCCCAATGTTTTAAATTATTCATTAACACGTGTACAGATTTATTCCGAAATCGTAAAATACATACAAATTTTAAAGATGAACAAAATTTCTGCTAGTTAAAATCAGAACAATACAACAGAGAAAACAGTGCTGCCTGAGAACTCTTTGTATCTTTATCCAACTATGTATCCATCCATCTATCTAAAAATGAAAGGTCCAGAAGAATAAAACAATCTTCATCTGGCATTAAAGAGATCACAATGTCAGTGCCAAGCAAGACTTTCAAGGGGGTGGGGCGGTGGAGACCTTCCCCAACAATGGCATCCCTCCTTGGTAGCCAAGCATCTTACCTCTTTCGGCAGGGGGCACCCAGCAAGGGCCTCCGATTATGAATTTACAGTGTGGGGAGATATAATGATGGAGGACAAAATGATCCTCCTGGTTACCCAGCCCTAAGTCATGTAGGGTTGAATGGCAGCTGTATTATCTTGCCAAATGTAATAGCGTGTGTTGATTCCTTTTATTGTGCTTTTGTGTTCTTTGCCTTTGTCCATTTGTTTTTGTGTACTTTTTATATTCTTGTATTTTGCTGTTAGGGATTCTGAATCAAGCATCTTGCAAGAATTTTTCCAAGGGGGATAAAAAATGGCTTAGCTTGTTGTTCCTATAATTCATGATTAGAGCATACACCTCTTGAAACTATCAAGTAAAACATGAATTTAGGACTTGTGAAGGGGAACAAGTGCCTCCCTTGGCCTTCCCCCTCAGCTGCAGACAACTATACCTTGAAATTCTAGGAAAGGTAGAACAGAAATATTTTAAATAAATTCCTGTGAGGTAAACATAAGGGGTAAATTTGACTGAATCCCTGAAGAGAAAAAGCCTCTGCTTCCCTAGGACTAAGCCCATGAAACACAATAATTAGTGTTTATTCCTCCAAATACAGATCAGTTGGACTGGAACAGTGATGACTAGGTAACTGTAGTAGACTTTGTCTAGGGGGGCGGGGTAAAAATCTAATAAAGTAAAGTAAAGTAACTGTGGGTACAACTATGCTGAAAATCTGCTATTTGTAGATGTAAACACTTTCAAAGCCCAGGTTTCATTTCAACAGGTCCATACCTCCAGCGATGCACGATGTAAAGGGTGGTTGGTTAGTGGGATTACTTTAATGTTTTCTTGGCGTGGAGGCAATGTACCCTCTAACTTTCAGCTCTGCTGAACAGGGCACTAGAGGGAGCCAGATACCATGCTATATATAGGGTTTTCTATTATCTACGGTTTGGTTGCATCCCTTGGGTAGCTTGGAACTGATCCCTCACAGATACAGTAGTACTACTGTACATATTTAAAAACTTTATTGTCATTATAACCATGTTAGATATGCCATGTTAGATATGCTAGACTAAAATACAGTAAGAAAGCATATAGTATTAACAATCTATACGAAGCAGACTGAAATTCAGACTACAGTTAAGTGTGAGTTTCTAATCTGATCACCGCAATAGTTCAGTCATCTGTTTTCTTATTGCCGAAGCCACTGCACAGAATTTTGCAACTTTAGTTGTAATTTCACTTGAGCCATCAGAGAGGAGAAAAGAGATGTAAAATTTATCGTGTCTACCTGGATAATGTTTTAAAATTGCGGAAATAGGTACATCACGTGAATCTTTATAAAGTGTGGTACAACAGGTCGTGTTCCACAGTTTCCACTATATATCAAAGTGGCGGGGGGCAAGAACATTAGTCACAAGGGATATGTGAATATCTTCCCTCAAAAAAGGCTGAAGGCACCGTATTGAAACAGACCAGGATAGAAGCTCTCCGGTGCCTCATAGATTCTAAATTATAAAGGTCATCTGCTGGGATTCAGATTTTACTGCGGCAAGACATGGAGGAGGCCCTCCTGAGCCGATCTTAAAGATTGGGCAGATGTATATAGGGTGATATGTTGGAAGGTTACATTCCTTATGAAGGAAGACAAAGGTTTTTTGGAGGTACTCCATAAATAAGCAAAGCAAAGAACAACAAAACTTGGATTCACTAAGAAAAGGTAAAACCACTTCCTTAAAAACAGAGGTCTTGCAAACTCTTCTCCCCCCCTCCCTCCCCCGCCCCAAGCTGTTGGAAGGCTGCCCAAACCTTTTCCCTGGTAAACATACTCCGGGATCAGACATGTCCCAACAAAACTTAGTCCCATAGGTGGGGGAGTTAAAACCTTGTTTCACCCCCAAATTCCCACTGTAAATTTTCCACTTGGGTAAAAGGTAAAAGTGAAGACTTCGGGTTTTCAAATAATGGCAAGATGGAGTTATAGAAACATAGCATCAGTGAATAACAGCTGTTTTTTTTAAAGGTTGCCAGTAAGATGAAAACAGCAAGACAGCCTCACCATAAGTTTCTGTAGAGGAGATTACACGGAAAACTTAATAAACTCTGAACTATATGATGGATAGAACCACTGTATTATTTGATGTTTCACTAAGTTATATTACAATTGTAACTTAATGAGGAAAAAAATGTGTTTTCACAGTGTTCCTGTAGAGGGGCCATGAAAATAATCCAAGACTATTTACTTCCCCAAATGATTCTTTTGCTTGAAATGCAAACTCTAAAATTTTCTCAAACCAAATTATTGATGGAAAAGTAGAAGGCAGTCATTTTAAGTTGCCCACAAGTCTCATGAAAGTGGTGGGTGTGGAGGGAATCAGTTGGCCTATGCTGTACAGCCTGCAGGAGAGTAAAACAGGCAGGGGAGCGTCTGAGCAGCTTTTTGTTAAGACTATCTTTCCAAGCAAAGCTTCTATACTGTTCTGATACAGAAGTGCATTGGAAAAATGATTCAAAAAATATTGGCTCTGTATAGAGTTAATCTAACTGAGAGTGTCTCTTTCTGTGGGGGTGGAAAGATGAGCCTCTGTACTTTGGGACACACATCCCTCTGTAACACAGCAGTTATATTAGCAGATTTGCAGTCTCTCTCTCTCTCTCTCTCTGTGTGTGTGTGTGTGTAAGTCTTGGGAAAGGAGATTCTAACAGGACCAAAACAGCACTTTTACGTGAGCCTATAATAAATGTGTTACTAGGGCTTCTCTAAACCAGACTGTTTATATTGAAACTAACAATTTAATTAACGAATTAACACTAATCCAACAAATTGAATGTTTTCAAATTCAAACATTAACAGCAGCCAACTGGTCTCCTGTTTAACACTAGGAAACTAATTTTCAGAGCCGATATTCCAAAGTCTGCTACTAAATGAAGGCTAAAGGATTCAAAGAATTCGCAAAGGAATTCAAAAGGTTGTCTTTCTGTCATGGCATCAATTCTACCTTAGGATTTTCATATAAGACATAATGTATATATATATATATTTAAACATAGTTGGAAGAGGACCCTGTCTGCTCAACTTTGATGAACCACAGTCCCCAGGGAAACCCAAGGGCATCCTTTGAATTGGCTTCTTCAGCTCCCGATGGAGGGCGCAGGGACTCTGGCGAGGCCATCAGCCTAATCATCCTCTGTAAGGCACACTGACTTTTCCAGGAAGGAAAGTTTGCGGTAGGTGAGGAGGACTGGACACGAAGCTTTCAGAAAACCGCATATCAAGAATGCGGCCTGGTTATAAAATTGAACAAGAACTTATCTAAAAAGCCTACAAAAATGGTTAAATTAGATAATTAAATTATTGGACTCACTTTGTATTTATTAATTAAAATATACACCATTCACCCTACCCTCTAAGCTAACATGCACCTGCTGCCATTCCTAAGTCACTTTGGGGAAAAAATATTCAAATCTAACTAAAATTTCAACAGAAAATACATGGCTGCTTTTTTCAAATATTATCTCGCTGTTCGCTGTGTACCCTCCACATCTTCTCATCATGGCAAGACCAACCACTGCATAAAAATGCTTTTCATCATTTGCAAAAATTTGATGCCCAAAATAGCCCCCTGGTTGCCTTAGCAACTACCATTTATTTCCCCTCCTCCCCTTCCACCCTCCCTTACCCTTTGCATATTGCTGCATATTTCTATCATCTCTTTCCAGGCACAGTTCATAAACACGGCTGCATAATAAAGAATGTTATCACCAATGACTTACAGCCCAGCTGCTGCAAATAAGATATGAAGTGGCAGGGAAATACAATTTCATGCAGCTAGGACAACAGATTGATAGGGTGCCCTTCAAATTTGATGCCACTTCTTTAAGTCTGTCCAAATTAAAAAAAAAAAGTTGGTTTGCTCTCCTCCTCCCCTTTCCCTGGTAGCAATAGACAATAAAGGCAAGAGATAATTCATAGGGATTCTCATTACGTCTGGAGCAACCTTGCCCTGAGATACTGACGATTCAAAGAGATGCACGTCTTTTCTCCCCTCTGCCCCGGTCCTCCAGTTCTCCATCCTCATTGCAACACTTATCCATCTAGTTTATGCACCCTTTTAATTTAAATTTTGTCCCTTTCAAATTATTATTCAGGCTCAGATTTCTTGTGGGGGGAGGTGTACCGTAGGCAGAGATAAAATAAAATCCTCAGCTCCCACTCTTGCCACCTTCAAAGTTTGATTTGATGCAAGAGATATAAAAGCTATTCTACTTTAATAGGAAGAGATCTCAGGGACATTGTCTCTGTCAAAAAAAAAAAAAAAAGGGGGGGGGAGATTGCTTCTCAAGGATGCCTTTTGGCAATTGCTTGCTGATGGGTTGGCCTCAGTGTGAGGGTTTGGACATGGATCTGTGCTGACAAACATTCTCATCCTGGTCTTGCATGACCAGATTATATGGCTGTTAATGCCCAGGAAACACACAGTTGTGCGCACTGGCAGCAAGGCCTGCTCTCTCAGGCCATATTGTGACCGAATAGCTGCTACACACAACACTGGGGCATTTCTTAGGAAGCAAATATGTATTACTTTGCCATTGGAGAGAAATACAGCATGTCATGACTATATAAAACTTGTCTTTTGTTCAAGTATGATGCAGTCATGTGGGCAAGCCGATCGAGGAGGGCATCAGGAGACTCAGCATATGGTCCTCAGATCTATAGGATTCTGACATAAAGTCATCTGAAAACCAGGTGTCAGATGTTGGGGAACCATTCCTCTTGAGTCTCCTGGCTGTTCCCACCTCTTTGAGACCAAAGCTATACATGCAGCAAGTTTGGAAATCTCCTAAATTAGCTGCCATCCCTTAACAATAGTACAGACACTGTCGAGTTGCCTTGCTCCCATCCCTAAAAAAATGTACTGCCAAGGATGATGGGATTGAAAAATATCCACTGAGGATCTCAAAACCTTACTTATTATCCAGCCTGCCCCCTGACTATACCCAACTCCTATAAACATGACACCTCTCTATGTCATGTGATACTCTAGGGCTGCCCAATATATTTTAATATCCAAGGCAAAGGATGAATGTCCTTCTATTCCATGTACAGAAATCCACTGGTTAACAGTGAATCTTACTTCAGAACGTGGCAACCCTAAGAGTTTGTCGCAGAAACTGGCACTGGAGTAGGTGAAGGATATGATTGCTTCCATGGTATCTGAGCCATGGAATCCAGTAACAATTCATCTTCACTCCTATAGTTCTTATCATATGAGTGACGGTATCAGGAAATTTGTAGCAAAGTACTATTGGTTTGCTGATGAGACCCAGCTCTTCTGTTCTCTTTGTGATCTGAATCATTTGAGCTGATGTCAGTGCTGAACCAACATCTGGAGTCAGCAACAGGCTGAATGAGGCCCTATAAAACTGGAGATCAATCCCAACAAGATGGAAGCATTGCGGATTGGTAGTTCTCATATCCAAGAACTGGCTATGCAGTCTGTACCATCTGGAAATACACTTCCCTTTAAGTGTACTGTTTGGGAGACTGCTTGCACAAGTTATTTTTCCAAATTGGCCGTGCTGGCAGTAGGACTCTGGGAGTTGTAGTCTGGAAAAGTAGCTTTTCTAAGTTCTGCTTTGCATGAATACAGAACACTCATTTGCCACTTGTAGTGCCTTTTACCACTTTTACCAGCTACAATCCTCCCTAGATAAAAATAATCTGACCACAGTGGTTCATACAAGCTTCCATATTAATGCAAAGTGTTCTACATAGTATTGCCCTTGAAGCAATCCTGCAGACTTCTGCTAATGCATGTGCTGATTGCAGCATTCCAGCAGTGCAGTCACATGGAAAGATATTCCACCACTTGTGAGGGAGCTACCTATTTGGTCTGAGATAAATTCAAGGTGTTGCTTACCTTGAAGGCCTTAAGCATCTTCCTACCAATATAGCCACTCCCTGTACCCAACTGCGCTTGATTGAAGATCATCAGAGGAGGCTCTTGTCTGGGTACCTTGGTTAGATTGTATTTCAAGAGGAAAAGAGCCTTCTTGTTTTTCATACCTCAACTATGGAAAAGCCTTCCTATGAGGGTATGGCCAGCCCCTTGGCTGCTGTAATTGCTTTGGCATTAGTGCAAACACTTTTGCTTACCCAGTCAGTTTAGTGGTCTGATTCTATTTGTCCTGCTATTTTTGCTGATTTTTAAAAAATGTCCATCATGTGTTTTGATGCTTTTATTGTTTCAATTATAGTTGCACACTGCTTTAGTTGTCATAACAATAAAGGATGGTTTTGAAAAAGCAGAGAACTTTGTCTGATTGATTGATTTACTGATTGATCATGCTAGGCAAATCTGTGCTTTGATATGAAACAACTGAGTTTTCTTATCAACTTTGTTTCTATGCCAATTACCCTAGTCGTGTACAGTAGGGAAAAGAAAAACAAGCCTTATGGGAGTGGGAGAGTCCGCTAACTAGACTCAGAGTTCATAACCCAGAATAAACTTGGAATTCTGTTGGAAAATAAAACTGCAGACCATCTTAAATGTACTTGTACCAGTAAGGCTGGCATGTTTTCATGCAGAACTCTGGCTCCTTCCTATGAGCATCTGAGAATCTGTCTGTCTGTCTATCTATCTATCATTTTAGTTTATGCTGCCTTTGTCCCAATGGAGAAACCCAAGTTGGCTCACAAATGATTAAACAATTCCATGAAAACAAGTGAAAGCACAATGAAATATAACATTAAAAGCAATTAATCAAGTAACAATATTAAAAACTGCATTTAAAAACACTTTTAACATATAAAACTCAGATCAATAGGAAAAAGTGTCAATGCACCATCCTATAAATAATACTTAGCAAAATCATATAAAACACTGCTTTTAAAAGGAAGATTTTTGCCTGCTGGTGGAAGGACAAGAGGAAAGAGTCCACTCTGGTCTTCCAGGGGTGCACATTCCACAGCCTGGGAACAGCCCCTGGAAAGACCCTCTTTTGTGTCCTTGGAGGAGCAGTGAGATTGAGAGAAGGTCCTCTCAGGAGATCTGAATATTCAGGAAAGCTCATATCTGATTCTTCAGATAGCCTGGGCCCAAGCCATACAGAGCTTTATAGATAATAACTAGAGATGGGCACAAAATAAAAAAGAATCACCAAATTCATTCAAAAATTGCTAATTTGTTGATTCATATTAGTATGAATCAATGTCCCCAACAAATACGAATCAATGAATTTTTAGCTATTTTTGATTCATCAATTTGGCTATAAAAAGCCCCTCCCCCCAACACCTAGAGACAACAACATTGCAGGGAAGCTTCCCCTGACTCTCCCCTACAATCCCTCCAAGTTTGTGAAGATTCAGTTTCCCCAAGCCAGCTGCTAAAGGGCACTTTCCTGGGGGCACCTATTTTGTGGGTGTATAACTTGGATGTCTGAAACCCAATCTTCACCAAACTTGGATAGATTGTAGAGGACAGTTGGTAAGCTTCTCCGTGATATTGGTGACTCTATCTGCCTGGAAGAAACTTTCCTGGTGGGCCCTCCTTGTGTATAACTCCGACGTCTGAAACCCAAACTTCACCAATCTTGCAGGGCTTATAGAGGAGAGTCTGGGGAGGTTTCCCTGCAAATGTGGTGTTTCCAGATGTTTTGAGAGCTGTTTTATAGGGTGTTAAATAAAAATGAATTGACAAATTGATTCATCAATTTGTAAGAAAAACATTCATAAATTCATAATTTGTGATTTGTTGATCTTAATAAATCACAAATGAAAACAAATCACAATTTTTCTGATTCGTGCCCATCTCTAGGCATAACCAGCACTTTGAATAGAGCCAGAAAACACAATGGTAGCCAGTGAAGCTAGTGTAACAGAAGAGTTATATGCTTCCTGTAACTGATGCCAGTCGGCAGGTGGCTGAAGCACTTTGAACTGGCTGAAGTTTCCAAACACTCTTCAAAGATAGTCCCAGGTAAAGCACAGTGCAGCATTCCAGATGATATTTAACTAAGACATGCATCACTGTAACCAGATCAGACATCTCTAAGAACAGGGGCACCTGGCCACCAATGAAAACTGTGCATCCAGGCCAAGGGCTCAATCCAGGAATACACCCAAACTGCAGACCTGCTTTTATTTGTTTTGACTGACCAGGTGCACCTCTATCTTGTCTGGATTAAGTTTCAGTTTGTTTGTCTTTATCCAGTCCATTACTGACATCAGACACTGGTCTAGGCTTGAAACAGCTTCCATGGATTCAGATGGAAAAGAGAGATAAAGTTGGCTGTCATCAGCTTACTAGTCACATTGAACTCTCAAACTCCAGAAAACCCCTTCCAGTGGCTTCATATAGATGCTGAATAGTACAGAGGACAGAAATGAGCCTCAAGGAATCCCACATGCCAACGGCTAGGGTGTCAAACAGGAGTCACCCAGCACCAACTTCTGAGTCTGGCCCTCTAGGAAGGACTGGAACCACTTAAAAACAGTATTCCAAGGCCCATCCCAGAGAGACAGGCAAAAAGGATACCATGGCAGATGGCATAAATGCTACCTGGAGGTCATGCAGAACCAATAGAACAAATTCCCCCTGTCCACTTTTGGTCATCCACCAAGGTGACCAAAACCATCTTCATTTCATACCCAGGTTTGAAGTTAGATTGAATTGTATCTAGATAATATGACTCACCCAGCAACTCTGTATTAATATGTATTCCCCTTAATTACGCAGAAGGTCGTATTTCCTTCTGTTACAATATTTTTTTCTCCGGTATGCGGTTCCTTCAGAGCTCCATGTCTGAGCAACCAGACTTGCAAATAAAGCCTATGCTTCTCCTCCAATGACCAATGAAAAAACAAAAGCAAACTGATCTCTCACATGTCAGGTAAGATAAGCTTATACTTGGATAAATAGATCCCCCCCCCCCTTTGTGGGATATGTACTTCTAATGACATGCTAACAATATCACTTAGTTTTACTCTCAGAAGTTTGTATTGGAAATGAAGTTACACAGACATAGTCCTACTGTTCCAAATTCACCTCAGCAGTTCCTCCCCTCAAGAAGAACCCAGTCTTCTCTCTGGATCCAAGATGGAGGGGAATGTCTGGGTGGGAATGGGTGAGAGACTCTGAATACTCCAGTAGTGATCCATATCCAAAGCAAGCTCTAGCAGACATTTCTGGAGCCACTCTGGCCTGCCAAAGTTCAGAACAATTGTGGGAATGATCCGTGGCCCCCTCTCCAGCTTGGAACAAGGAGCAGGGGTTTATTCCTGACCTGGTGCAGGAGCAAGTTGTGAAACTGGAAAAAGAGGACTGTGAGGTTTTGCTAAGCACTGATTCTGGCTTAGCTACAAAGTACAAAAACATATATGGATCCACCCCAGTGAGTATTTCTCCTCATGAAATGGAGGTTGAGACAGCCAAGGGAAAGTGCACCTTGGTTTCGTACTCTAACGACTGCCATAGAATTTTTTTCAACAAGAACCCAAATTCTCAGTTCCTAACCAAAGTCATCATCTGATTAGATTTTTGCCCTGTGCAGAGGCCAAGTACAGGAGTACTGCCCCTTAATTTCCCTGAATAGCAAAAACCATTTTCTGCTTTTTCCCCTTGAGTAAACAAACAAGCCCCCTACTATTCTTTCCTATAAATGCCTCGTAATATACAGTATCCAAAATACACATTTAATCCCTTCTGAGCTACAACCTTAAACCCCACTGACACCATAAAACATCAGTGGACTGCTGGCTATGATTGTCTCTCATAATCGAGGAGAACATTAAGGCAAGAAGAAGTGAGCTGAAAAATGACACCTTATCTCCTTTTTCCCCACCCTTGCTCTTTCCATGCTGCATTTTTGTCATTGCAGGTCATACACCTGCTCTCTACTTTATAATAAACAGAAGTGATAAACGCTCAGATGAACAGATTACTCGAGGCCGTGTCAATCTGGAAACAGGGAGACTCACTCAATTGCCAGCTTTTGTCCACTGGAAAAATAAAATACCCATCCCATGAATTTGTTTCTCTTCTCTCTTGGGTTATGGATAATGACAATCATCAAGAAAAGTCCAGTTTAGAGCTCACAGGGTTTTTGAGATGAGACTGCCTTGCCCGGTTTTCAGAGGTGGAGAATAATTTGTATGAGGTGAAGTTAGCAATACTCGCCCATGACCTCATCTTGACTTTTGCATAGTAGAGACATTTTCTTAAAGAAGTGTTGCATCTGTGACACTCAATCTATTAGAAGGGTGTCCAAGGGCCTATCAGGATCTTAGAGGATACCTAACACAGACCATGTTACTTCTAGATTATATACGATAGCATGCAAATGATTGAACTATCTGCATATGATCTTCCAAAATAAAGAAGCTGATTTATTTATGACTGCTGTTGAATGGCCTTGCACATATGCACTCAGCTCACCTGCCTGTGACATCCCAGCTCATGTATGTATGTGTGTGTGTGTGTGTGTGTGTGTGTGTGTGTGTGTGTGTGTGTGTGTGTGAAGTCTGAACAAATCAGTGGAAATTACATAAATGTTGAATCAGTGGAAGTTACATAAATGTTGATTCACCATTCAAGAATTGATCTGTTCTAGTTGGGACTTTGTTGTTGTCGTGTGCCGTGAAGTCAATTCTGACTTATGGCAACTCTTTTCAGGGTTTTCCAGGTAGAGAATACTCTGAAGTGGTTTACCCTTCCCTTCTTCGGGGGGGGGGGGGGTTGTTCCCTGGGACTGTGCATCTTGCCCCCAGGGCCACACAGGCAGGCTCTTCTCTGAGGAGTCACAGTGGGGAATGGAACTCCCAACCGCTGACTCATTGAGCTATCATTTAGGCTAGTTATCTTTTTATGATAGTCATGTATAAATGTTTCCAAATAGATGTCTTGCCAAACCATTTATATCTTTCACTAGTTTGACTTTACTTAAGATGAGGAATTCATGTGGCATTTTGACAGCATTGGAAAGCCCCCTCCCAGCCAAAGAATCGAGTCCTCCAGCACATCTGACTGTGATATCCTGACTCTTCTATGACTATATGTCATCCATAGTCTGTGTTTGGATGTAGGAATGGCAGTGAAGGTTGATTCACAGTCACACAGATGCATTCAATTCCTCCTGACAAAACGCCTTGGCTTGAATCCATCTGTGTGATTGTAAATCAACCATCACTGCCATTCCTACATCCAAACACAGACTATGGATGACATATAGTCTGTGCCTCCTCTCAATGAAAAAGGTTCAAGTAGTCAACGTTTCAAGTAGAAACTTAAGGATAAAAAATGTATTGCAAAACTGATCCTAAGTATCTCTTATCCTCCATGAAACGAAGCTATGACAGTCATAATTGTACTTTATCTTGTCACAAGTTTATTTTGTGACCTTGCTTTTGAAAATGCATGAGGTGGATGTAGGAGTAGTCTCAATGTCCTCCTTCCCTCTCTCACACAACCTATTTTACGCTATACAGCACAGGTAGGTCAAGAAGGGATCCCCAAATGTGCCTCCTGGCATCCTAGGGAACCGTAGCAGTTTAACCATTGCACCACAAGGGGCCATGAATTACAGCCACAAGCTTAATGCAAGTGGTGTGATTCTGGAGACAAATTTAGAGTTAAGAAATCACCATAGAGATTATCTGTTGTGTACTGAGCTGCCCAACTCAGCACAAAACAAAGGTCTCAACGGTGGCCAGGAGTGCCTTTGCAGAGTTAAAACTAGTGCACCAGCAGTGCCCCTTCCTGGAGAGGTCTGACAGTGTGTCTTGACAGGTGTCACAGTGACACATGCCTTAGTTGTGTCCATCCATCTGGTCCCTCTATGTGGGACTGCCATTGGAACATTCAGAAACTTCTGTGGGTCCAAAACACTGCAGACAGATTGCTAACTGGGGCTGGCTACAGGGTTCACATAACACCTCCCCCCGTTTATGGCAGCTCCTGTGGCTGCCAATCTGTTTCCAGGCACAATTCAAAGAGCAGGTGTTAATCTATAAAACCCTAAATGGCTTGGGTCCAAGCTATCTCAAAAGACCACATCTCCCTTTATGAGCCTGTTTGGGGTGTCCTTTCTCTTCGGCCCACCACCCTCAAAGGTGCATTTGGTGGGGACACAGCCTTCTCTGTCACAGCTCCCAAACTCTGGAGGTCCTTCCAACAAGAGACCAAACTGGCCCCATCTTTGCTGTCCTTCCGCAAGCAGGTAAAGACCCTTATCTTCAGGCAAGCTTTTTGCTAGTGACTGGCTGTTTAAAAGTGGTTTTAAAATGGGATGGTCCGTCTTTTTGTTTTTTAATCTGTTTTAGTACAGTTTTTAGCTAATATTTGTAATATACTATTTATTTGATTCATTTTTAATATTTGCATAATATATTGTTTTTAGCTTTTAAATATTGTCTTTTTTAATAATGTAAGCCACTTTGGGTCCTTTTTTTTTTTTTAAGGAGAAAGGTGGGATAAAATATTTTAAATAAATAAAAGCATACAATGTCTATACTGATTTCTTAACTTGAAGAAATTTGCCTTCCAAACTTTTAGCATTATCGTGGCATAAAATTTCAACAGAACTTTGGCCAATATCTTATGCACGTAGATTGAACAGATAGCAGATGCCAAGTTTGGAAAAGCTGGTATTGGTCACAGAAGCTGTCATTAAGCATGTACATCCTTCACAATCGAGAAGATGGCTGGTAATGAGCATTACAATAGAAGGGGATAGGCTAGTGTCTCACCTATTAATGGGTATATCCACAGCTGAGAAAAGCTACTTGTTTTGAACTCCCTGTCTCAGAATTGCCCAGGCAGCATAGCCACTGGACACATCTCCAGGTTGATGGCTGGGCAAAGCCAGGAGCCAAGAACTGCTGAGATGTCCACCCTGAGCACTTGAGAAATGACTCCCTGCTTAATATACGGAAAAGGTGAGAAATTATCACAGCTACCTTGGCTTCCACAGCGCCAAATCAATGTGAATCTCTTTTAGAAAAAAAGAATCCCACTTACATTTTGTGCCAGACTTGTGCATAAAACTTCCCTAGATTTACACAAGCTGACTCCATAAGTCATTCTCTTCCCAATCGGGTCCTATATCTTGATGACCTTTTAGAAACCAATGACTGCTTTTCTGTTGTTATCCGTAATTGGAAAAGCACTGAAGATAAGAAAATTTATAGCAATGAATGATCTACCTGAGAAAGACAATAAAGAATATCAGGCAGCAAGAAAAGCAAGTAAGTGTGTGTGTGTGTGGGGCCACTACGGAAACATAGGCATGCATGCACGCACACATACACCCACACCCACACAAATGCAGAGGACAAAATGAACTTTCTGTTTGTTTTATAAAGAAATGTTCATATAATACAATGTAGATGCCACACTTGAGAAAGACAATAAATATCAGGTGGCTGAAAGGAAGAGAGATGGGGTACCTATTTTTCTATACTCACATGCCTGACTGGTAGTAACTGACCCTGATATACTTTTAATTCCTAAACAAACACACACATATGTACACACACATGCATGCACAGACACCCACACCCACATCCCCTGCTTCTACCCGGACTTTTGATAATAATAAATCATCAGAAACTGTTATAGATGTTTTTCTTCCTCACTTGAGGAGCAGAACAGCGGAGGACAGTAACTCTGAGTTTCTTGGTTTGGTTTGAACTTTATGGGAACTGACGGAAATGCTCAACTCTATCTTGCAAATAGGTTCAGCATCTTGGATACTGGAAATTAATCCTGGAAAATCAGTCGTCATCTTTCACTGGAGCAGGAAGAGGAAACAACTTGAGTTCCCTCCCTCCACACAGTATGTCTGCAACCTCCAGTGGTTCTTTGTTTGGAGACTGATCAGACCATCTCAGCTGAGCTATGTTGGTATTTGCCAGCAGGAAGCTCATCACCCAGTACTCAACCATTCACCCACATAATAAAATAAACTATTCCAGTAGATTATAAGCCAAAAGCACATGTAATGGATTGTAACATCCAGGATTGGCCACTCTGCATTGATAGCTGGAAAGCTCAGTGAGTAAGGTTCTCGAAGGCATTCGGGTACTTCAGGGATACCGTATTCAAGCTTTGTAAAAGCTGGCTGTGGAGCTCCAGACCTCAAACTTCTATGCGGTCACTCACAAGAGGGCTCCTAACTGGGTGTTCTGAGAAGAAGCCAAAGGGTTCTACAATATTGCAAAGAGACCTTGAGTGCAAAGTGCACAAAGCCCAAACCAAATACATTCAAGAACTCTGCAGAAAGCCAGGGTCTGCTCTGCAAGGATGATGGGAGTAAACAAAGCCTTTTTTCCCTTTCCTTTATCTTCAGTTTGTTCCTCTGGGTGGTCCTGAAAGGACAGCTTGAGGGGTGAATGGAAATGTAAGGAACCCAAGTCCTACGTCACTTTTAGAGAAGACTGGGATCATCTGTGACACACATCAGAAACATTTAATTGTGCCTGAGAGTAGCCCATCTTTTCTCTTCCTAATTTCCATCTAGCTTCTGATCTATTCATAAAGCACTTCTTGCACTGGTGCCTGGTCATGATTTTGATTTTGAATTTCTAACATCTATTCATGTTAGATCTTTCATACTGGATTTTGACATGGACTCCCCGTGTATTGACATGAATCAAAAGAGAGGTTCCCTGGGCATCCATGGAACAGTTTTGAAATGATTACAAACTATGTGGTTTAGATGTTTTTAGAGAGATGTCCTATTGGCTCCTTCGGAGTTATTATCTGGATTTTCTCCAGGATCTGTACTCTTACCAATACGGTTTGTGCATACAGAAAAATAAATAAGTTTGATTGCTTAGAAATAAGAAACAAAGAGGGAATATTAGCTACTATTGATTCCCAGTGAGGTTTCCCATTATAAAATGCTGTTTCCTGTTATTAAGATATCAGATGGTCCCTGACAAAACCTCCCTAGCTTTGAAGAATTAGAGGGTAGCTTTCTAATTTATTTATATATTTATTGTAATGTTTCCCTGCCCAAGTGAAAGAATATGCCCACAAGGGTTATTCACAGCCAGTGATTCAGAGATGAAAAGGTGCATGGAAGATAATTCAAAAGAACCCCTCACAGCCTCCCACCCTGCTTTTTGCATACACATCTCCTGGGGCAAGAGAAAGGGGCCCTGACAGAAAACCGCTGACATTCCACTGTGAAGGGAGTGTTTAGTGTAGGCAGGTCGCCCAGACGCCATTTGAGCTGCAATATGCAACCTCAGGGAAATCACTTTAAAGATGGGAGGAAGCGAGACACCCCGGGAGATAAAGCAGGGACAAGAGTATTTGCCTCACAGGGGTGAGTTGTCAGGTTGGATTAATGCTGAGGCTGGGAGAGGGAACATGAGGTGACTGGAAAAGTGGAGATCTCATGTGCTAAATTTATTTTTCCAGTTCAGTTGGGAAAGCAGGGTTTGATGCAAAAAATATGCGGTCCGAACAAGACTATTCGTTAGAAACTCACTTTCCAGCTCTGTGTATGCTGAAGTTTATGACAAACATAAATAGTGATTAATTCCAGAAACCCTCTGCTTTTTTTGTGTGTAGCATGCACATTGCACTTGTCATTGTTTATGGACCAAATAATCAGGCACATTACAGTGACATTTCTGGGCATGATCCTCCCAATGGAAAAGAATGAAAGGAAAATCAGTTCTTAAGTTCTCGGAACGGAATCCAAAATGGAAAACCTAAAGCTGGAAGGTATATAGCTACTTTTGCTCTTCCAGCTCCCAATGTTGGCCTCAGACCTGGCCTGATAGCAAACTTGGGTACTTTCTGGAACCTGTAGTTTATTTACATTGACCAGCTTCCTCCACTTGAAGAAGTTAATACTGTAGGTTCTACAGACATGCAGTGTTAGCTGGTGTGTTAGCACATCCTTACTTAGTAAGGATGTGTTAGCTGTAGGAAGTCAGAATTAGGCACACACTTCTTCTGCAGGTAGAAATGCTCTTATGCCAGCTGATCTCAGAGGTCTGCCAAAAAATAAGCAGGGGGCAGAAAAACTGGTTTCTTTACCTTTTTTTTTTTTTAAAGCCTTTCGTGGTC
The DNA here is from genome assembly GCA_037013535.1 of Intellagama lesueurii. Taxonomy (NCBI): domain Eukaryota; kingdom Metazoa; phylum Chordata; class Lepidosauria; order Squamata; family Agamidae; genus Intellagama; species Intellagama lesueurii. The sequence continues at coordinate 185,282,109 of JBAJHW010000002.1, forward strand.
CAAAATAGACAAGCGAGGATTAAACTATATTTAGAATTCCAATTGCAAATCAGACCATCATGTAGGAGTTCTGGAGGGGTGATCTATAGATTTTGAGATATTTTCTTCCGGAGCATCCAGGGTATGGGGAAGGGGGGTTGCGGAGGCAGCCTTTGGGCTGCTTGTGCCCCGTGGGTCACACTGTCTGGGTACCTTGGCTGCTTACCTGCTCTGGTGAGGGAGCAAAAATGCAACAGGAGTTATAGTTCAAGCTGCCACTTAAGCTGAGGAAAAGAAAATGAACAACAAAAAATTCTTACAGCTATGATGCTCTTAGAGGCTGGTGAGTTTATTGTGCCTCAGCAAGATGCTACTTGATCAGATGGAAGAAACAGAGTGGAAAAGAAAGAAATTTGTCTAGCCGGAAAAGGGCTCCTGTCCAAACATCTTTCAGACGGTCTATTTGGTCTTTTTAAGGCTTGCTTAAATGTGACAGTGCTTCACAAAAGCTTTTCATCTAAAGGGATCTTCTTTCATCTGAAAACTTTATGGACTGAGAGTTCTTCCCCCTGAGTTTCAGCCGCTGCCTACTGGTCTTTGGAAAGTGTATCGGAGAGGACCAACATTTCTATTCTAGGTGTTTAGCAAAAAGCAAGGAAAGGGGAGCATCTCTTAAAACCTTGTTTTTAAAAACAGCAGCAACAACAACAGCACACCACTACTACTATTTCCATTTTTCCACTCATAAAATCACCATTCAAAAATTTCTTCAATTTTCATTATAAACCCACTGTATGGTTACGAGGAATTAATAATTTCTTCCTTCCTTGAGGGTAGAGGAGGATTAGGGTAACTCAGTAGTTTTAAACATCTACATAGCACGACAGCATGCAAACTGAAGGTTTTTCCACTAGGGTGTTTTCCACGCCAAGAAGAGTCTAGGTGCTAACATTTCTGAAAGGCACAGGGATGCTGTCAGAAACAAAGCAAGATACCACATATTTTCCCCTACAGATTCTATCTGACAGCCCATAAGTTGCAAAAGTGAGTGACACCATCACTAAATGTGGTCTTTCTCCTCCCCCAGCATTCCATGGCCCTTTTGCGGAGGTGGTGGGTGGTAAAAGGAGATTGAGATAACCGGAGACCTAGAAGCAGATCTAGATACAAGCCAGATGATGCCTATGACTAGGGGTGTGCAAGGGGGAAATGTTCAGTTTTTGTTTAAAGGCCTTTCGGGGGCTTGTCTTTCATCAAAGGGTTTTATGGGTCCCAGGGCTTTTGGTAAAACTGAAGAAACCCAAATATTTGGGATGCTTTTGTTTCAGTTTTCCCTTTTTGGGTCTCTAGTGTTAGGGGGAAAAAGTCCTACAGGAACCTCAGAACTACTGGAAAAAACGGCCACAGACAACCATCAATTCAAAAAACAGGCAACACAACAACAGTACCGGAGAAACAGAACTTATCATCAGACCGATGTAGCAAAGCACTTTGCCTCAGCACCATTCACAACATACCCTCAGCAGCAGCTTTCTGTAAGTTAAAACGACTAGGAAGAAACAGTATAGATGGGAAAGAGAGGCTTCAGGCAGAATAATCAGCAAATCATCACCACCCACTTGATATTAGTTGGAACTGAGTGGCACTACTTTATTTTATATCACATTTTATCATATCATCCTGATCATCACTGATCATCATTATCAATATCAGAACATCAAGTAACTTTTTGGGCACAAGAGAGGATGCATCAGATGGGCCTCAGAAATGGCCGAGGGAGACTGGCTGCCATCAGGCACAGCTCTCTCTCTCTTTCCTTCCTCCCCCTTTGGGAGCTACCCAGCCAGGCCAGGCCAGGCCCTGGTCTCCTCACAGGTCGTCCCTCCCTTTCACCTGCACAAAGTCATCCTCCAACAACCCAGACACACAAACACTGTGCAGAGGCATTTCCTCATCACAACCTCCCCAGTCCCCTCTCTGCACCAGCCATGGCATTGGGCAGGCAAGGATAAAACAGCAGCTGGGTCCTTCCTGCACTACCATTCCAGGTTCCCATTCAAAACATTTTCTGTGGGCCTTCTCTAACATTTTCAAATCCACACCCACAGTTTCTTCCTGCCAGCCCCATCCCGTTGCCGGCCAGTCCAGCAAGCAACACTCTTTCTGCATCTCAAGGCGAAAGACGTTGTTTGCAGACTCACTCTGCCTTCTTCCCACAACCATCGGTCAATTTAGGAGTCACACTTTTAAACTATCTCTTTCCTTGCTGTGCATGTGGGTTTCTGTCTCTGTGTGTGTCCAACTCCTGGCTAGTGGAGACCTTTTTTTAAAAAAATACCTCTGGGATCGAGAGTAGGAATTTGCTTTTGGGTTCCGAAATATTCAGAATTCACCAAATAATGCCATATTCAGATAATTCTGAATATATTCAAATCCGAATTTGAACATTCCGAATATCTGTAATAATAATTCCTAATATTTGGACTTCGATATACTCTTATAGATTAGGAAGAAAAGGGCTAGTTTTCTGCTTGCTAATTGAACAAATGAAAGTGAAACCTGTTTCTCAGCCATCCTGGAGTGATTTATTGAGAAATGAAAGTCAACACTCTGGCATCCAGGGTACTGGGCACAGATGACTCAGTGTTTCCTGACTAGGGTTGCCATGGACTTCCCAAGGGAAGGGGCTGCAGCGAGAACAAAACCCGGAAATGTGTGCACCAATGAAACTTAGGAGCAGGCACAGACACCAGGAGGTATTTTTCCACATTGGTTCTTTCCAATTGAAAGGTGGCAATAGTGGCTTATAAATCCCCAGAGCACTTGCTGTTAGGACATGGTCTGGTGCAAGCCTGCACTGCAGCAGTTTTTTTCTGTGTCCTTTTCTGAACTTACATCACATTCTCTACACCTCACTGTATATTGTTTACAAAATTTAGGAATCATTCCCCACCCCCGTTTAATATGTATTGTAAGACTGAAGTTAAAATGCCTTCACCTTTCCTTCTTTTTTCTTTTCTGTTGCCTCGGGAAGCAAGTCTTTTTTGTCCCCCCCCCTCCCCTGTACATACTGACATTTATCTTGTCACTAGTGCTCCTACTTTTTAGTCACTTGGGAGATTATTCTAATCTTTTGGAGGAAGTTCTAAAAGTTCTACCTTAATTTTTCTTATCTACAAGTGGGGGGAATGTTTCATTTTAGACTCTGGGGTCTTTCTGATCCTATCCTCCCTATTTATCTTGCATCCAGCAGAGAGACGAGTGGTGCCTGGTCACTCTCCAACAGCCCACCCCCCTCTCAATATACAGGCAGGGCGGAGTAGGCCAGAAGAGATGGGATAGCCTTTAGGAAAACCAGCTCTTCCACCCTCTTGCCCACCAGGTGGGAATGGTGGGAACTCAGGACATCCCCAGTGACCTAGAGAAGTCACCACTGCTCACCTCACTTCTAACAGTGTTGCTGTTGTTTAAATGTCACACATGTGCTCATTGGGAAGACTGTAGGATACAAGTCTGCAACAACTAATATGATTGTATCCCTGTAACAGCCAAAAGGGACGTGGTGGCGCTGCGGGTTAAACCGCAGAAGCCTCTGTGCTGCAGGGTCAGAAGACCAGCAGTCGTAAGATCGAATCCACGCGACGGAGTGAGCTCCCATCGCTTGTCCCAGCTCCTGCCAACCTAGCAGTTCAAAAGCATGTAAAAATGCGAGTAGATAAATAGGTACCACCTCGGTGGGAAGGTAACGGCGTTCCGTGTCTAGTTGCGCTAGCCACGTGACCACGGAAACGGTCTTTGGACAAACGCTGGCTCTATGGCTTGAAAACGGGGATGAGCACCGCGCCCTAGAGTCGGACAAGACTGGACTAAATGTCAAGGGGAACCTTTACCTTTAACAGCCAAACAAATGATGTTGCCCAAGATTAATAAAAAAGCTCGGTTGGGCCCAAGACATTTTTCTATCTCACACCCTTCCAGTTATAGAAGCCACGTTGGTAGCTGAATCTGACTTCAGTGCTGGCAAAGGGACAGTGGGTCCATTATACACAGAAGTCTGTCCTCTAAAATACCATATGATCTGCTGCCTATGATGTGGTGGCCACTCTGCTGTGCCTAACAATAGGGCCAGGCTTGAAAGCCAGCTGCCATATACTTATGGGTCCCAGGACTCATCCTTGGTTGATATATCCAGTTTTTATTATAGAAATAAGATAACTAACTAATCATTAACATCCACTATGAGTGAGAGGGTCTCTTCTGTTTGCCACGTGGCAACCAGTAAAGTATATGAAGAAATGGAAGATGGACTTTTCAGCAGCAACATTCTTATCTTGGAGACATGGCTAGCACTAACATTGGCCTCATTTTAATGGCAAGTTATAATTTGGCTGTTCATCCAAGCAACTGAGGCCTGGTGATCATACCTCAGTTTTTCATCTATTGGATTGCAGATGTTTTGATGTTATTGAATAGCTATATGCAATCTAAAATCACTGTAGGTGTTACAGATTGTATCTAGTCCTGAGATCTGTTATAGGGTGGAGTTTAAGAAATAAATTACACCCAGAGTTCCAAAGCAAAGAAAACAACACTGTCTGCTCATATATGGCCTCACAAATGGGTGCGGCTTGCAATTCTTGTGATCTGTAGGTGGCCTTGATGGCTGTGATAAGAGCAAGCATGAGATTTCATCAGAGGTAGGGACTGTGAACCTCTGGATGTTCTTAGACCCAGATTTCTGTCAGCCCTAGCCAAAATAGATAATGGTGGGAGATTGGGCAAAAGGAAGTTCAATCAACAACTGGAAAGTTACAATTACCCACCCCCTGATCTGCAACATAAGAAGGCATCACCAGATTATTGAGATACACTGTCTGCTCATCAGGAGGCATGAAGGAGTATATAAACATTTTTTCTTTACTTTTCTCATATACTAAATATTGTTCTCTGTTCGTCTGTCTAAGAACTTGGTAATACAATCAGACACTAATAAATTCATTTTCTACTTGACTGCTCATTCATTGAAATGTTAGTACATAGGAAGAATACAAGCTTTGCCATTGTGGGACTTGACTAATCACTTCATAATGGATAATATATATGCAGAGCGTGTGTGTGTGAGAGAGAGAGAGAGAGAAGATAACTCGCAGAGACACCCATCACGGAACCTGACTGCCAAAAGTTAGTAGATCATCCTATGTACGCTTCACAAGGATGACCTTTCAGCTGGATAGAACAATACTCTGGGGTAGAGTGTGTGCTGAGAGGTCCTGCTTATCTAGAAGATCCCTGGCATAACACATAAAGAATCTCCACAGCTCAGCTTCTACAGCTAGGAAAAATATGCCCCGGAGATGTGCACCAGGGACATGGAATCTTTGGGGAAAGATAGACTAGATGAGCCCACTGGTACCACTTGGTGTAATGACGCTATATATCCATAAACTGCTTACATTCTAGTCCTAATGTTCACCAAATGAAATTTGCTTATTAAGTGGCCAAAATCCTATTACTTATCATAGTATAATGTCCTACAGTAGACTCATTGACTCAATGGGGATTTGGTGAGCCAACTCCTCTGTAAGTTTCATTGATTCAAATGGAGCTACTCTAACTATGTCTTATTTTAGCATAGTCAGTTGTAGTCAGAGTAAGCCCATTTGAATCAATGGAACTTATGGAGGAGTTGACTCACCAAATCCCCATTGAGTCAATGGGCCTACTGTAGTGCAATTTACTATGCTAAGCAACAGGATTTGGGGCAATGACTCCATACAACCTCCCTTGTTTGGTCCTTGTTTCATCTCTATGCCACTCCTAAAAGCAAGCTTCAAAAAAGGTCCTAGATGCTTGGTATACAATATTACACTCATTATTGTTGGAAATATTATTTCCCAAACTTCTAATTCAAGCTAAAATGCCAGGGTGGATTGGCCTGTAATTATACTACACAGCTATAACAGTTTGATATCACTTTAAGTGCCACTCTAAGTCTCCATCCAATGAAATTGGGAGGATTTGTCATTTGTTCAGGTGCTTAGAATTTTCTACATCCTTGAACCACAGTAGAAGATTTCAAGTCTCTCACCCAGCTACAAATTCTAGGGAATGGTGCCAGACTGTTCTAAATAGGTAGCATAGTTGTACGCCTAAAAAATGACTCAGGCCTAGCTCATTATGTGAACCCAACAGATGATTCAGCCTTTCCTGAATCTTTGGTCACCCACATCTTTGCTAAAGCTGGAGCCAGGGAAGAAGATGGCAGAGAAGTAACGGTAGCGTGCTATGAATGTTCAGCTGCATGCATTCCATCAGTTTACTTGGCAGCCATTTTCCAGCCTATCAGTCTTTAAACATCTGGCTGCCTGAACTGTGCAGTCTTCAGACAGGGAAGAACTTCTCCCCTCCCCCCCAAAAAAGCGTACAAAATCCAGGCACCCACAATGAGCTCTTTGCCCCCAATGCCTTCAAAAACATTCTTTCCTTGAGGCAGAAAAGAAAGAGAGGAGAGCAGCAGAGTTGTTTGTGTGCTGAAAGGTTCCCCCACCCACCCCACACCGCCTTCCCAGTGTCATCTTGTTTTATTTTTTGACATTGCGGAGAGCGCTGGAAGAGTGATGTGGTTGCCAAGGAAACCAACCAAGAGGGGCACCGGGCCGCTGCCACATTGTGAAGTGTGAAAAAATGCCAGCAATCCAAAGGCTCTCGTGTCTGGCTGGCACTCTGCCAATTACTGCCAACCATATTGTCTGGCTGGCAGGACAAAAGAGTGCCCTGTGAAGGGGGTGGGGTGGGGGTAGTGATGCACATGTGTGTGTGAGACGGGGGGGAGGGAGGAAGGGGGGAGAGAACAACCTCTTCAACGCCCACTTCAGCATGAAAGGGTTGGGGGGGGGGAGGTTCTGCTTTAGGACAGCACCTCAAGGTTATTCACTCACAGAGAAACCTCCGCATTAAGAGTGGGAACATAAATTCATCCTGAGATGGGAGCCAAGGACAGCCAGCCAGAGACAGCTGCGGAAGGCTGTACCTTTTTTATGACTCCCATTATGAGAATTCTATTATCGTTGGCAATTTACAATAATCAATTTGAAATCACAGTTTGATTAGTTAATGCACCTTTGGTTGAGGTCTCTAGAGAATCTTAATCTGTAGGGGTTTGCAGGAGAAAAGGAAAAATCTTTGTAGCCTTTTAAAAACACACCACGGCTTCAGTCTGGTACAGGCACGTGTATCTTAATTCAGTCTTGCATCTCTCATGAGGGACCAATTCGTAGCCCGTGTGCAACAGAGAAGACTTGGGCCTTTCAAGGAAAGGCTTCCATCGCAGCGGCAACTGACCGTTTCAGCACCTGGGGCTTGGCTTCCCTTTCGGTCAAGCTGAGTCACTTGAAATTGGCGTATGTGGAGGGAGAGGACAGAGGAATGGGGAGGAACAACCAGCTCTGAATATTGTTTCTGCTACAGAGCCTGCCTGTTTGTCTTCCCTCCTCCTGGTGAGAAGCAGCTGGAGGTGACAGATACCCTTGGGATGGCAACTTTGCATTCTCCCAGCAGCAAAGTTTTGTACCCTCTAAATTTTGGTGCCCCTGCTCAAAATTCTGGTCACCCCCGTCACCCCCTTTGACTCCGACTGCCTATGAAAAGTGAAAGGTTTTTGATCAACAGTGAAGTAATGTGATGTAGTGTATGGTGAAGCTTAGAGGCTGCATTCATCTCCTGGGCACTTTTAGGGTGATCACCACCATTCACTTTTGCTGCTGGCAGCATTGGCTGCCAAGAACAGTGACATCGAAATCCAGCTCTGCTATAGACGTCCCTCTTCCCTACTGTCCTTCCTCTCCTCAAAGGAGAGCATTCTGGGCATTCTGGCACCCTTGCAGACAGCTTCCACAAATATGGACAACAACAGGATTGTATCCAGAACTTTTGCAGGCATGTGCTGAATATCAGGGATGGTCCCCATGTATTGACAACAGCTGTCGGTAAGGGCAGTTCCTCCTATCCCAAGAAAAGTGCCCAGTTCCACCCAAAATGTTCACCATCCCTCAATTTCAGCCTTCCCTTCCCCAACTGGTAATATCGGGACATCATAACGCTGAGTTACTTCACTCGGTTACTGTAAGGAGCAAGCCAGAGTTTTTAAAGCTCTCAACTACTACATAAACACTAAGTATTATTAGACTAAAATCTCAGTGTAAGAAAGGGGGATCTATGCAAGCTCCTTAGCAGTTGTACTACCATTTGCACTGTTCTGTTCTTTTCGAAGGCTCTCCAGGAAGGAAGCAGAGCCGAGGAAATAATGCCGCACATGGGAGAGTTGCTCGCTCCAAGAAGGTTTGGTGTCAAGTTAGGAAAGGCTACTCCCCTCTCAGGGCTCCTCTACCTTTCAACAAAGTGCAAAGCCTTCAAGACATAGGCCTTGGGCTTGAACCCTAGTACTCCTTTTTTCCATGAGCTCACACTGCGGCTGCGGCTGGGGCTGGTGGAGCCCTGGCTCCATGGACGGTCAGGGTTTTAGAGGAGGAAGTGCTGTCCCAGTGAGGCTGAGGAGCTGCCAGTGTTCCTATGGGCCCATGGATATTAGGCACACAGTAAGGGTGTGCATACTCAGGCTCAGGGCTTTCAGGGTGAAAGGTCTCAGAGGATGAGTCAGAATGAAATGAGATACAGAAAGTGACAGCCGCCTTTTTAACTATATGTTATTTCCTATTTCTTTCTGTGTGTGCATGCGCATAGCATTTGTTGTGTTGCCTATTTGATTTTTTTTATAATTGTTTTTGTTAATTTATTGTATCTATTTTAGTAATTACGTATATGTTTTGTGGTGTTTTGGTATCATTTTGTTTGGTGGCTGTTACTGTCACTTAGACTCTTATGTGCCTCTGGAGAAGACAGATTCTCTGATGCCTTGCATTTGCTTTTGGGGGGTAATTTTAAAGGGGGCTTTAGGACTTTTAGATGGGTGCCAGATAGAACATGAATGGGGAAAAATAAAACCATCCTTGGATCGTAAGATCATCAGGTCCTTCTCGTGGCCTCATTGCCTTTACAAGTACATTTGACAGGGACTCAATTGTGAGTCTTCTTAGTGGTGGACCACAGGTTACAGAAGGCCCTTCTCCATGAGGCTAGGCTGCCCCCCCCCCTCTTTTTGGTGGCAATTGAAAATATTTTTCTTCCAACAGGCTTTTAACATGGAATATCTAATTTTAACACAGCTAGTTGCCCTACACTTGCTATCAATATATCCTTTTAATGTGTTTTTTAAAGTGTTTATATTTCTTAATTTGTTTTTATATGATATTTTAATATTCCTATATCTAAGAATTTGTTACTATTTCTTATATATCCTTTTAATTCTTGTCTCCTTTAATCGTTCTGTAAACCACCTTGAATACCATTGGCAGGAGAACGGTGGCATAGAAGTTTAGCAAAAAAATAAATGGGAGAAAAAAAGAAAGAATTGCCTCCGTGCTTAATGAAAGCACTGGGGGATAAAAGACAAAGGTGAAAGAGCCACCCTTACTCTGCAAGAACCAAAATGAAACAAAAATAAAAGTTTTCACCATGCACATACCAAAGAGCATTCCAACCTGAAGAGAGTACTTGCCAGCAGTAATATAGATAATATAGTAATATAGATACTGACACAGGAATTAGACCCTGTTGCAGGCCCACGTGCTCATTTTGTCCCATCTCTGCACTGGGCACACTATTAAAGGACCAATGTAATCTACAATGTCAGGGATTGGCACCCTGGCTCATCTTCCAACATAATGTATCTCATCTTTGGCTAGTGAAACTCCAGGCTGTTTTACATAAGATAAACAGACCAGTCTCTATGTAAAAGAATCAGTGGACACAAACCAGAAATTAGCAACAGCAACATTCAGAAACCAGCAGGAGAATAGTTCTGCCTCCCTGGGCACTCGGTCTCTCACCTCAGAGGGTGGAAGTGGGCTCACTGTGGAACAAAAGCCCTTCAGAGTTATCTTCTGGTTGTACATTTTATGTAGTGGCAGGTATGTAGCTTTATTCTACCCAATCCTGTTAACTGTGTTTTAAGCCACCTTGTGGATCCGTGATAGAAGGAAGATTTTGAAGACAAATAGATTCAATCGACCAACTTTATGGCAGAGGAAGGTGAGAAATATCTGAATGCAGTTTGTTTGTTTGTTTGAACAGCAAGAGGGCTCAAAGTGCTTTGACAACAACCTCAAACAACCACCACCCCTTAACCTCTGAAGAAGAAGAAGAGGATGATGATAATGATGATGAAGAAGAAGAAAAAAGAAAAGAAAGAAAGAAAAGGACCTGTTTGCTGCAAACACTGCTACCTGGCAAAGTAATTAGGGGTGATATTTACAGCTTTGCTACCGTCTTAATATAGTTTTGCATCTGTTTTACTTGGACTCAGAGAACAGACAGCAAGGGAACATCTGCTCTCAGCTCCAGTCAGATGCAACATTCCCTAGCTGGAGGTTTGCCTGCTGTTTCAGTGGGCTTTAATTATGTCTGTTTCGGTAACCAGGGTCACCTCCCCAACCACGGGCAGACCCCATGCCCGAGCAATTCACAGTCACCTGGTGGTGCTGCCATTCAGGTTGCATCTCTTCTGCTTAATCCCCTGCTCACGGAAGAGAGAAGTGCAGATGTCACCTCCACTTTGCAGAGACAGACAGGCATCACAGACTGAAGGAAGAGAAAACCACAAAGGAAGGGGAAAGCACCGAAATCAAGGCCTTATCCCAACTGACAAGATAAAGAGGACGGAGAGAAGAGAAGGATCCTTCCAAATGAACAGGCTGCCCTCGGGGCCCTGTCACTTCCACTTGCCAGGAAGATCTATACAGAAATACGTCAAAGACATCTGGCCAAAACTAGAAGAAAGGTTTTAAAAGGTCCTTGCTGTGACAACTTCCTTATTTATACAGAAAGGTCAGTCTTTCCCCTAAAAGTGGGAAGGGTCACAGCAGGTCCCTTCTGTTGAATTGCTACAGAAAAATGGTATCCCTTGGCCTGACCTCCAGGGCTCGCTTCAATGTACTGAGACAGAGGAGTAGTTTTAGAAGAGGCAGCCGTGTTGGTTTGTGCTAGCCCAAAACCAACACGGTTTCGTTTTGTGGCGAAAACAAAAGAAAAATAAAAAAATAAAGACGACAAAAATATGAAAGGCTAACTGCTATATTTTAATGTGAGCTTTCATGGACAAGTCCACTTCCTCAGACATAAGAAGGGGACTACATGGCAAATAGGTACAAAAGTATAAATATTCAGCATGTAGTCCTGCTCTTACGTCTGAAGAACTGGACTTGTCCATGAAAGCTCACATTAAAATATAGAAGTTAGGTTTTAAGTTGCCACAACATTTTTTTCTTCCTTTTGTATGTTTATTTTGTTTTTGCCCAATATGACATAGGACTGTTCCTTGGTTATCTCTCTCACACAGCCACTGTGTAGCCTTATTGTTGTTGTTATTTGCCGTCAAGTCAGAACAGACTTATACAACCCTAATAGAGTTTTCAAGGTAAGTGTGGTATTTGCAAGGAATGGTTTTACCAATTCCACATTTTTAGTGAGTTTCCATGGCTGAGTGGGGGTTTAAATCCAGGCCTCCTGAATTCTTGTCCGCCAGACTATCTACTATACCACACTGGGTATCTGTGTATAGTCTTAGCTGCTTCGAACCCTTTTTCTGCTTCAGTTTCCTGTTGGCAAAATGAAGTTAATTCTCACTTTTTCCCAAAATGTATCACGTGGCTGTGATATGTATGTATTCATGACTGTGGTTTAAAGTGGGGATGGCTAAATTCAGCCCTGGAGCTGCATGAAGCTTCTGAGCCTGCGGCTGTTTTGGTGGGCCCCCCAGCCTTCCCTGAAATCCTCTTTTTCTAAAGGAAAAAAGTGAGCTACTGTTTGTGGAAACTTTCAGGAGCAACAACATGTCATTTAAATAAGCCACAGGCACCATCAAACACTCCCAGGCTAAAAGAAAACACAATTCTTTTCAAAACCAGAAGTGGATTTCCAGCCACTTCCAGTTTCATTATTGGGTGATATGTGTTTGTTTGTTTGTGGCAGGGCAGAATATTGGTCCCCAGACCTGCCAAAGGCTGCAACTACTTGGACAAATACTGTGGGATTTGCTTCGCTTATAAAACGACACAAAGACTGATACAAATTAGTCCAGCCCTTTTTGTTCCCAAAGTGCCTTTTTTGTTTTTAGAGCTGGGAGTGGCTTCTACTTTTTCAAACTGGAATGATTCAAACAGGCTTTTTCCTGTGTGATCAGTTGTGATACATTCTTGTAAAGACAGGGGGATGTGTCTGTAGGTGGTATTTTGGTGACGTAGGCAGCTGGAACATGATGTTTAGGACTGGGGAAACACATCCCCAAATTCTTTCCTCTCCCCAGATCACCTTCCAAAATATTTCTTTAAATTAAAATTTCTTACATATATGAAATTAGCACTAGATCACCCTATCACCTTATCACCAGGTCATCATCATTATTTCTTGAATTTACGGCTCACAAAAGGATTGGCAGAGGCGGGACAAGAGAAAGAAGGAAAGATCAGCAGAGGTGGGACCAGAGGAAGGGAAGAAAGAAGGGGAAGCTGTGGGCCAGAATGTAAATCATATCACATTCAGTATGAATGGTGAACTCCTGAATCAATCATGAATAAGCACTGATTGTGATTTCAAATGTAATACAGGCTATGAATCAAACTGCAGAAGGGCGAATCGTTCCAATTCAGCATTCCAGTGTAGTTGCACTCAAAGTTGCCAGTCCCTTATTTATGTAGTGTATTATTGCATACTTGCATTCTGTTTTCTGTCTTGCATCAGCCAGATTCACAACATGGGTTCCATAAAAGCAAATGGTAAACTATGATTGTCAGGAGGCCAGCTGATCAACTGGAGCTTCACATAACCTAGGCATATGTTCAGCTGGCTCACATAAAAGTCACACAGGGAGCTCTGAGATGTGGGAAGGATGCACAGCTTGATAAACATGTTGGGGAAATATGTTTTTTCTATGAAAGCTGCCTTGGCCTAGGGAGCAGTTATAATCTGGATTTAAGAGAATGGCACTGGTAGAACCACTCTTTAAATATCTCACACACCTTGAAATCTCTATGAGGGTCACTATAAATTGGATCTGACTTAATGACACATAGTAACAATGAGTCTATAAGGAAGAGCCTCTTGTTCTCAGTCCCTTGCCTATCTGCTTGACAAGTGTGGACCTGAGTTTTTTCTTGGGCAAGCACTGTATTTTCTACAGTTTATCCCTAGATCTATATGCACCATTCAGTGTGAATCAGTCTTCCCAGCAGCACCTGTGACTTGTTGAAACAAAACCCCCATGCAAGGGCAGTGAGCCATGGGACAAACGGTCTACATAACTTACCATAGCCAACTGGAGCCCCTGCCACACCAGAGCACTTGCTGCACCTCTTCCCCCGTGAGGAATATATTAGGAGAGGCCAAGCCCTGGTTTTTATGCCTAAAAACTGACTCATGAAGCAGCTCGCTTATTGCAACGATGTGTGTTGGGGTGGGAAACTTGGTAATCTGTTCAGACCTTGTTGATGGGAAGGGACAGGAGTGGTGGGGGTAAGAAAGGGGGATGCCTTTGGAGGAAAGATATTAAAACATAAGATTTCTTTCAGTGTAAGCTTTCATGGATTGCAAACCACTTGCTCAGACACAGGAAACAGAATGTCTTCTGTGAACGTTCCCACTGAAAGAAATCTGTTGGTCATTAAGATTCTACGACTCTTTTCTTTGAATTTTTGTTGCACATGCTGAAATCGACTCATGGTTACCCCGCGGTCATCTTTAGAAAAAAAGGGGTGGCCTTTCTTTTCTTTCCCATCTCTGAGGCCCCTCTACACAAAACTGAAGGCAAATGGTGTGAAAAAACGTTTTCCCTGAGCAAAATGGACAGCTTGTGCCAGAACTTGGAAAAGTTACTTCTTTAGACTTCAACTTGGAGAATCTTCTAGCCCTTATATAAAGCAGCTCCCTATATTTCTATAGTCCTGGAAGGCTCAGGTTTGGAGCAGTCAATTTACATCACTATATCATCTTAGTCACTAGATTTAACCATCAGACCTTAGGTGACTCTGTTTCACTTCCAAATTGGTAGGCACTCACTGACTAAATATGACTATTAGATCTGCTCCTTATGTAGCTATGTGGCACATTTATATTTATTGGGGAGGGGTGGGAAGATTTTGAAGAATACCGAAGAGGAAGACCATTCTCGCCCTCCCTCACCAAAATAGGCTAGTTCTTCCAACTTTATGACACGTTTTCTCCCAACCATAATCCCTTTCCCTCCAGGACACTTATTATACACTGTAAGAGGGCTGGAAAAGGCTAATACTTTCTTCTCTCTGTTCTCACTTCCATTTTCTTCCCTCCCCTTCACCCAACACTTTGAAAATCTAGTTTAGTGTTCTCTCCAACCATATTTTCCTTTTTTCTTTCAATGGATAGCTTAACATTCTTGCATTCATGCATCTTGGAAGTTCAGAAGTTATTGTTAGACGATTCTGAGGAGAGTTATTCTGTAAGTTTTTGAGAACCGATCTCTATATTTTTACATATCTGGGAGATCTTGTGACCCTCTAGAAACCACCATCAAACTCTGGGTTGCTCTGGTTCACTTCCAGACTGGTGGACCCTCAATGACTATATTTGATTGTTGGATAAAACAGAAGCAGATTGAGCAATGAGTTAATAGAACTCAGTGTTATTTACAACCTCCATTTCACAGCAACAACCATTTTATACCCTCAGAGAAGTAAGGATTCTTGTCTTAGTCTCAGGAAGGCTATCTTATGTCAGCACCAGCTGCTCCTCTACTTTTGAAGCTTTCCAATTTTCCCACTGTCACTGTCTCTAATCCATGGCAGGTGATGCTGGAGTCACAGACATGTCTAGAAAAAAACCCCAAATGTTTCTATTTCTATTTATCCAAGAACTTATGCAAACAATTGTGATATCAGAAATTCTGAGCACTTCCAGTTATTTCCATCCAGATTCCTCAGAAACTTCTGCTACAGAATGGCATGTACAGCTGAACACTAATGAACTGTAGGTTTCTCTGCTAAGGGAGAAAGCCAAAAAAATATTGGACTTGCTTCTCTCCAAGGCACTTTACTTGCTCCTAGGTTTATGCCACATCATCCTGTCGGGAGACAAAAATGTATCTACATTACACAACTAAGAATAGCTTGATACCACTTTAAATGCAATGACTTCCTCCTAGGGAAACCTTGGGATTTGCAGTTTGGTGAAGCATTTTGGAATGGAGGGCAATAGAACAAGAGCATAGAATTCTAAGTGCCAAAACAAACTACAAATCCCAGGATGCTGTTGGATGGATTTTGACTGTTAAAGTGTTATCACACTACTACCTTCTAGAACTGACACCAAAGATGTTCTTGTCATTATAGGGGACTGGAATGATAAAGGAGGGAGTCAAGAGATAAAAGGAACAACAGGTAAGTTTGGCCTTGGAGTTCAAAACGAAGCAGGGCAAAGGCTAATAGAGTTTTGTCAAGAGAACAAGCTGGTCATCACAAACACTCTTTTCCAACAACACAAGAGGTGACTCTACACGTGGACATCACCAGATGGGCAATACCGAAGTCAGATTGATTATGTTCTCTGCAGCCAAAGATGGAGAAGCTCTATACAGTCAGCAAAAACAAGACCTGGAGCTGATTGTGGCTCTGATCATCAGCTTCTTATAGCAAAATTCAAGCTTAAACTGAAGAAAGTAGGAAAAACCCCTGGGCTAGTCAAGTATAATCTAAACCAAATTGCTTATGAATACACAGTGGAAGTGAAGAACAGATTTAAGGAACTAGATTTGGTGGACAGAGTGCCTGAAGAACTATGGTTGGAGGCTCGTAACATTGTACAGGAGGCAGCAACAAAAACCATCCCAAAGAAAAGGAAATGCAAGAAAGCAAAGTGGCTGTCCAACGAGGCCTTACAAATAGCAGAGAAGAGAAGGGAAACAAAATGCAAGGGAGATAGGGAAAGTTACAGAAAATGGAATGCAGACTTCCAAAGAATAGGAAGGAGAGACAAGAGGGCCTTCTTAAATGAACAGTGCAAAGATATAGAAGAAAATAGTAGAAAAGGAAAAACCAGAGATCTGTTCAAGAAAATTGGAGATGTTAAAGGAACATTATGTGCAAAGATGGACATGATAAAGGACAAAAATGGTAGGGACCTGACAGAAGCAGAAGACATCAAGAAGAGGTGGCAAGAATACACAGAGGAATTATACCAGAAAGATCTGGATGTCCCGGACAACCCAGATAGTGTGGTTGCTGACCTTGAGCCAGACATCCTGGAGAGTGAAGTCAAGTGGGCCTTAGAAAGCATGGCTAACAACAAGGCCAGTGGAGGTGATGCCATTCCAGTTGAACTATTTAAAATCTTAAAAGATGACGGTTAAGGTGCTACACTCAATATGCCAGCAAGTTTGGAAAACTCAGCAGTGGCCAGAGGATTGGAAAAGATCAGTCTACATCCCAATCCCAAAGAAGGGCAGTGCCAAAGAATGCTCCAACTACCGTACAATTGCACTCATTTCACACGCTAGCAAGGTTATGCTCAAAATCCTACAAGGTAGGCTTCAGCAGTATGTGGACCGAGAACTCCCAGAAGTACAAGCTGGATTTTGAAGGGGCAGAGGAACTAGAGACCAAATTGCTAACATGCGCTGGATTATGGAGAAAGCCAGAGAGTTCCAGAAAAACATCTACTTCTGCTTCATTGACTACGCAAAAACCTTTGACTGTGTGGACCGCAACAAACTATGGCAAGTTCTTAAAGAAATGGGAGTGCCTGACCACCTTATCTATCTCCTGAGAAATCTATATGTGGGACAGGAAGCAACAACTAATTGGTTCAAAATTGGGAAAGGAGTAGACAAGGCTGTATATTGTCTCCCTGCTTATTTAACTTATATGCAGAATACATCATGCGAAAGGCAGGACTGGATGAATCCCAAGCCGGAATTAAGATTGCCGGAAGAAATATCAACAACCTCCAATATGCAGATGATACCACTCTGATGGCAGAAAGTGAGGAGGAATTAAAGAACCTCTTAATGAGGGTGAAAGAGGAGAGCGCCAAAAATGGTCTGAAGCTCAACATCAAAAAAACGAAGATCATGGCCACTGGTCCCATCACCTCCTGGCAAATAGAAGGGGAAGATATGGAGGCAGTGACAGATTTTACTTTCTTGGGCTCCATGATCACTGCAGATGGTGACAGCAGCCACAAAATTAAAAGACACCTGCTTCCTGGGAGGAAAGCGATGACAAACCTAGACAGCATCTTAAAAAGCAGAGACATCACCTTGCCGACAAAGGTCCGCATAGTCAAAGCTATGGTTTTTCCAGTAGCGATGTATGGAAGTGAGAGCTGGACCATAAAGAAGGCTGACCGCCGAAGAATTGATGCTTTTGAATTGTGGTGCTGGAGGAGACTCTTGAGAGTCCCCTGGACTGCAAGAAGATCAAACCTATTCATTTTGAAGGAAATCAACCCTGAGTGCTCACTGGAAGGACAGATCCTGAAGCTGAGGCTCCAATACTTTGGCCATCTCATGAGAAGAGAAGACTCCCTGGAAAAGACCCTGATGTTGGGAAAGTGTGAAGGCAAGAGGAGAAGGGGACGACAGAGGACGAGATGGATGGACAGTGTCATCGAAGCGACCAAGATGAATTTGACCAAACTCCAGGAGGCAGTGGAAGACAGGAGGGCCTGGCGTGCTCTGGTCCATGGGGTCATGAAGAGTCGGACACGACTTAACGACTAAACAACAACAACACTACTATAAATATGCAATGTAGATGCATGCTATTTATTGTTTATTTATTACTTAAATTGCATCCCTCCTTCATCTCCTATAGAACTCAAGGTAGCTTTTAACATGAATTTTAAAAACACATTTAGAAGAGGAAGCTCACACCTATATATAGTCTAGCATGACAAAAGGACCCGGATATTGTCAATGGAAAGGAAGAACACATGCGCATTCTCCAAGTGAGGAGATGTGATGGCTCAGTTCACCAGTCTCGACTTAGCAGATATTCAATGTGACACATTTTCCAGAGAATGAAAGAATTATAGATCTGGAAGGCACCCCAAGGATCTAGCCCTTAGCAAATGAAGGAAATTCACAGAGAAAGCACCTCTGACAACTGGTCATCCAGTCTCTGTTTGAAAACCGCCAGTGAGGAAGGAGGTTCTATTACTTTGCAAGGCAGTGGAAAAAGGTACAAAAAGGGGGGGCTCCCCCACAGTTGCCTAAGGAGGACTGAGCATGCTGTTCGAGCACGAAATAGGTATAAAACCTTGGGAGAGGAAAAATAGAATGAAATTCCCTGAAAGAAGGCCTGTCTGTCTGTCTGGAACACTGAGCTCTCCACACAAGAACATTTTGTTGCGAGTTCCATGTGTCCCCTTCAGAGTCTTAAATGACTTGTGACCACGGTACCTACCGATGATTCCATATGGATCTGTCTGCTCAAATAACCAGACAAACCCTTTCCCCACAGGCTGCCAGTTCTTGGTACCGAGATGGCCTTTTCCATTGTATCACTCAGAATACAGAACTTTCTACCCTGGGAATTTCATTTTTATCTTTCTGTACTGGAGTTCAGCTATTAATTGAAATCCTGACTGTCTAAATAAGTTGTTAGATTTACCTTCTGCTTTATAATTTTTTAAAAAATTATCTGCCAAGTTTGTTCCTGCTGTCGTCTGTATATTTCCCCCTTTCCTGGCATAATTGCTGTTGGTGTTATTTATTAATTATTTTTATTCATGTAGCCCACTTTAAGCACTTCCATTTCAGAACTGTAAATGGGGGAGTGAGTCCTCACATAAATCTTGTCTGGTATCTTCTAGACGAGGTCTTCTCATGAAGCTTTCATACCACTTAGTGAAGCTACTCAATGGACTTCCACATTTGGCTGGCTGGCTTTTAAGTGAAACTCTTTCCCTGTATTGTGTCAGATCATGTAAAAGGAGATGGGAGTGAGGAGCAATTAGGGAGTATTCCCAGGGGTTACCTTGCCACCTCCTACAATGATGAAATGCTTCCCTGATCTCAGGTTCTCAATTTATATAAGACATACGTTTTTCTTAACTCCGCATACTTCCAGACTCAAAATTTCTAGTGCTATACAACAACTGGTCTTCTTTGGCATGTGGAATTACACTTGACTTTCCACACTTGAGGCAGAATCTATTGGCAACCATGCAGTGTAACACCTCCATGGGTGCAGCATAACAAATTCGTTAGAAATTGGCATTTGCACATAAAGCAAGACCAAACAATTTAAGAGACCTTAGAAATTACTTCTGAAAAACAGTGATAAGGGCTATAAGTCCATATGGGGTGGGTGGGAATCCTGTTATCTTTTCTCAGACGTCAATACACACTGACAGGCAAAACCAAGAAAGCGTTTCTTAGCACCGCATATTTCAGGTGGCAGAAGCTCTCATGAGCTGCTACCAACTAAACACAGCTCCACCCAGCCGGGAAACTGACCTAGCAAAGGAACCTTTCACATGCATTCAACATTCACCACAAGATGGCTCCCTGTACATTTCATTCAACCAGCCCATTTACTTTGTCCAGTTAACTGAATATACTGCTTTATGAAAACCACTGCCAGATTCCACTGTCTTGTATTTTCCCCAAGGTTAGGGACGAACCACAAGCGTTTACTTTTTCAAAAATTGGAGATATATCCATTACACTTTTCTTTGTCTCAACAATATTATGTACAACATGCAACCTGCATAGCTAAGTAGGTCCTAAGACATTGAAGACTGAGCCTCCTCCTACATGCCATCTTGAGAATGTGACTACAGACTTCCTGCTACACACCACTTCTGTTAGTCATATAGCCAACTATAGCAAATGCCATCTTTCCCTCTCTTACTAAAATGTCATTCTCTCCAAGAAAACATCCTATTTTCTTGTGGATGATTCCAAACTGCACCTTCTACACAAACTAACAGCCTTCTTCCAAACTAACTTCTCACACAGGTAGAATGAGAGCAAGGATGTAGAAACTCTTCAGTGGATACTTCCTTTAACTAGGAGATCTGGGATAAAAACAGGAACATGGGCAATATTAAAACAGGATGCAAAATTTTGCATCAAAGAGTCGGAGAACAGAGAGACAAGTAGACAATAGTGTGACCTGAATGTCCGGTATCTGGGAACAGAACAGCTTTTGCTGATGCGAAACACCTTGTATCACAACCTTATGATAGTCGTTGCAAGTTCACAATACACAGTTCTTGCAAGGTCAAAGGTGAAGGACAATATATTTCTACAAGAGCACAGGGAAGCCACTAGAACACAGACATCAATAGCAGAATGTATAGTTCATCGATCAGGAAAACTTTAAAAATAAACAGTTTTAAATAAACCAATGGTAACATTCATAAATTCATTCTTTACACCATTTTGATTTCACAAACATCACTTCCCCTTCTAACAGCACTTTAGGTGGGGATGGCAAACCAAAATTTAAACAGGCCACTGAGAAATAAGGGTGGTGCATCAGAATTTAAGAAACAGGCAAACACTGTGAAGAAAACAACAACCTGCCCAGCAGCTCAATGGGAACTGCATGCATAGAATGGTGACTCTATGTTATAATGGGAAAGATGGGATTAGTAAAGGAGTCTAAGAGTGTGAATTCAATTCTTTTTTAAAAAAAATACCTCTGATTTTATGAATGTGGGATATTGTGCTTCTGTACCAACAATTCAAAATGCCAGCAAATTGTGTGATATTGCTCCATAATATTGTTTCTCTGTTGCCAGGCAGGAAAAAGGATGCCAAGATTTACATGGCAAAGGGCAGCCTGAATGTTTACTACACCCATGTCAGCAGTTAAGATGATTTACAGGATACTCTCTTGTGCCCACTACATTTCCCAAAGAGACACCAAGCAGAAGTAAGTTTCAGAAGCTGACTCTTTTTTCTTTAGTTAACTATTTCTCATCCAAACACAACGCAATTGTCAGGCTGTTTTTCGACAAGTGTGAAGCAAGGTTGGTTTTTTGACTCATGAAAGAAAACCTGTCTTTTGATCCTGTTTCTGTGATCTTTCATTGCCTCTCAAAATATCTCCCTTCCCTGCTGACAAAGCTCCAAAGGGCCTTTTTTGAGAAACAATATTTCAGACATTACAGCCTGGATTCTTTTTTTAAAAAAGGGGTGGGGGTGGGACCAACCATTATCTTTCAAGATAAGAAAAAATGGTATTTTCAGTTTATATGACCTATTTTAAATCTGGGGACTTCAGAGTTGCCTATTTCTGAACAGGGGGTAGAACAGTTTTACATTTAAAAAATAACAACTAGAAAACCTATTGCCCAAACTTCCCCAAATCTAGCACAGAGCAAGAGCACACTGTCTGTTACAACTATGGCAAAGTTGGTGCTAATTGGAGGCCTGATTTCAAATTTATAATTTTTTGTTTCATCTGTTCCCATTATTAGAATTGCCTTAGAGAATATTGATTTGCTGTCAGCACAAGATCATTGCTGCACTCTCATGTAGCAATAATGATATGGCTGCTAGAAGTCATCATGGTAGGCTGGCTGGTAGCCTCCTCTTTAGGAGGCCAGGATAGAATGAAATATTTTGTTGCAGGAGATATTTGTTGGTGTTTCATTTCTTTACTAGAGCATGAGTCATCAGTTAAAAGATGGTGGTAATGCATAAATCAGTTGGAAGCAAAAACAACCATCATTCTTTCATTCAACTTCTAGGCTCAGAGGCCTATCATTAAGCAGGAACTTTTAAAATAATGCATGTCTTTCCAGCCCCCTTCCAGATGGAAGGCCAGAGGAAGGGGCATGTGGAACAGACACATTCCAATGCCCATGATCCATGTAAGGGGCACCTCGTGTCAGCCTGGCTTTTCAGCACTAGAAAGACTAAGAATGTTGAATTACAGATTATACCAGCTCCATAATGCATGCACCATTATCCTGGGGTGCTTTCTAACCTAGCTAAGTGCTGTGCCTGGAACATGTGAAATAATTCACTCTCCCAGATGCATAGCCTTCTGGAGAAATATCCAGTAGTCATTGTGGGAGAAAGGTAGCAATTAGAGCAGCTTAAAAAATTAAGAAATGATTATTGGTAATGCCAAGCTCACATGGTCTGTGTTTACTAGACAATAGATAGGTGGTGTATGCTATGTGAGTTCTACAAACCAGATTTGTGATAAAGTCATGGAATAAAAACACTTCTGCAAATCTGGAAAATATCTGGAATATAACACCACAAAAAAGCTGAACCTCCAATTTTCTAAGTTTCAAATATCCAAGTCTCTTAAGTTACCATATATATATATATACCTTCCAACTAGCTCTGTGTATTAAGTGTTCCGTCCTCTACTCCCAACATCTGGATATCCATACATTTTGGATGTCTCCCAGGGTTGTCTGATAAATGAGACCATATTGTATATACATTATCCTTCATTCTGTAACCCTACATACATTCTTACTGTTGGATACTGCAAATCCGCCTATAATTCATTGTATCATAAAAAGCATGTCGTTAGCAAGTACTAAAATTTCCAAAATTTAGTATGCTATATCCCAGCCATGAAAGGCAATACATTCACAAAGCAGCTACGATTGCGATGAACAAATAGTTACAAAATGGAAGTTTGAACTCATCCAAAGGTTCTGTGAACACCAGTAATAGATAAGCTTAGTAGGGGGAAATGGCTCACCTTGAAATTAGGATACCCATTCTCAATTGCACTAGCATTCATCATCTGTGATACCAAAAAACAAACAAACAAAAAACAAAACAATCCAACCTCGTGACCCCACACAGTCTATCATCTTACCTGGCTAGGTTGGGTTGCACAGTCTTTGACATTGACCTTCCCATGAAAAGCCATTCAAGCCCATCCTCCCTGAAGATCCTGCTTGAGTACAGTATCATCCCTTCATGGGGGGCTGGGGGTGTGTGAGAGAGAGGTTCAGTTTTTAAAAGAAGGATAACTTATAACATGGCCTATCTAAGACATACTGCGCAGACAGAAGATCAAATGGCCTCTTCCATTCAAAAGCATTAAAAAAGATAGACTATAAATAGAAAATTGTCTTAATGGAAAAACAGGGTCTGACCAAGATGTTGTGCTGCTTGAGCTTGAGTAGCAATTGGTGCCTGCCACTCACACAATTCAAGGTGCTTAGGACCCAGAACCAGCCAAGTGATCCTGTCACACAAGGCATAAAAAACTCACAAGACAACCCCCCCTCCCCGCCACATCCCTGGCACTAAAAATCCTTCTCACTACATAGGGCAAGATCTAATTCTTAGTTTCAACTAAAGTAAAGCCACTGAACCACCAAGGCATGTTCAGTACTGAAACAACAGTACTAGTCTACTAGGGACTAACAACTGGATTTACCCCAGTCTAAAGAACTAATTATCTGCTGCCATTTGTCTGGTGGCAGAAGAACAATACTATACCAATGAAGTAACCATGTTAGTCTGTGCAGGTGTGTCAGACAAAAGCAGACAGACAGACAAATAGTCAGGGAATATTTTATTACTTTGAACGAGTTCAAATCTCCAGGGCCCAATGAACTGCACTGAAGTATTGAAGAGATTGACTGAAGAATTTTCAAAACCACTGTCTATTGTATTCTTGAAATCATGGGGGATGAGTGATAGTCTGGATAATTGGAGGGGGCTAATTTTGTCCATATTAAAAAAAAAAAAAAGTAAAAAAGAGGAACCTAGTATCTACATACCAGTCAGCCTAAAAACTGAGGTACCACAAAGCTCAGCCCAGTGCTCTTCAACATTTTTCTTAATGATCTGGATGAGGGGTGCCAGGAATGTTTATTAAATTTACAGATGACACAACATTGGGTGGAGTAGATAATACTCTGGGAGATAGAAACAAAATTCAAAAAGATCTTGTTAGGCTTGAGCACTGGGCTGAAAACAACAGAATGAAATTTAGCGGGCATAACAGATGAATTCAAATTTCTCCCAAACTTCCCATGACAGGGTAATCAATAAGTATGGTCACTTCCTCTTTCAACTGATTTATAAATTTCATCTTATATGCCTTAATGCAGTGGTCCCCAAACTTGGGCCTCCAGATGTTCTTGGACTACAACTCCCAGAAGCCTTCACCACCACCTCTGCTGGCCAGGATTTCTGGGAGTTGGAGTCCAAGAACATCTGGGGGCCCAAGGTTGGGGACCACTGCCTTAATGGAGCTTACCTAGATATCTCAAATGGCTATTACACTTTTTTAACTGATAAGGGTGCCAGTGTGATAGATTATATTGTAGGATCCTTTTCTGTGCTCCTGTATGTAGATTTTCTAGCAATTGATGACAGGCCAGAAAGTGACCATTTCCCCCTCAGAGTGTCCTTAAGGCTCCAACAAAATCAAGCAAGGGTACTAACAGATCACAAAATGCTGGGTCATATATCAAGCGAAAAAAGGCTTAAATGGTCTATAAAAACCGATTCTAACATAAGGCAGATGTTGAGCTCTAATAAACTCCAAGAGTTATGGCAAGATGATCTCCTTGGGACCCAGAAAATTTGCAAAGTCTATTGGGACATAATTCTTGCACTCAAACCACATCTGACCACCACACACCCAGTAAGAATGTCTGAAGTTCAATGGTCTTGGTTTGATAGGGAATGTAAGGGCAAGAAAAAAGCTGAATAGAGCAACAAGACAGACGAAATGGATTGGCACTGATGAAGCCACAACTCTCTTGCAACATCTTCAGAGGGAATATAAAGCCTTTCTTAGAGGGTTGCTTATACAGCAATTACACACAGAAAATACGATGCAGGTGCATATTGGTCTACAAGGAGCTCTATCACAACAGATCTGTATTAGCTGTGGGGTGAAACAAGGGTGCATTTTAGCACCCTTTCTTTTTATTTTTTATATAAACAGCTTGATCCCGCAAATGGTTTCCCCCTCTTTTTTCTCCCCAGCCATAGGCTGTAGGAAGATCTCAATGCTCCTTTATGCCGATGATCTGGTTTTGCTATCTCTGAACAAAATTGGTCTTAAAAGAATGCTATCTAAATTTGAGCAGCTCTGTAAAGAGGAATGGCTAACAATCAACTACACTAAAACAAAGATTATGGTCTTTGGGAAGAGAGCCCCTAAGCATAATTGGTCATTGAATGGGCATGTCATTGAACAGGTACATTCCTTTAAATATTTGGGTATCCACTTTTGTGAGAAACTCTCTAGGAAACAACAATTAAATGCCACTACATTATTGAGCTCCAGATCGATAGGGCAACTAAAAAGATTTTTTTATAGTAGAGGCAGCCAACTGATAAATCCTGCACTCAAGGTGTTCACTGTCAAAATCTTACCACAAATGCTTTATGGGGCAGAATTATGGGGAGAAGCAGCTAAGCCAAAATTGGAAATTTTGCAGAATAAATTCATGAGGCTGATACTGGGGCTCCTTCTGGGAATTCCCTCGGCTCATCTCAGAGCTGAGTTAGGCCTTCCCTCAACTGCTGCTAAAACTGACCTGGCCTATTTTAGATTCTGTCACAGATTGAACAACCTAGAGGACCTCTCCTTGACAAAGTGCTGCTGGCTAGAACAGCTACAGTTTGGTGGATGGGCACAACAGTGCTACCAAAAACTAAACGCCTATAACCTCCCACTGGAAAAATTCCTCAGTCTAGGCCCCCGGGGCCTTGTAAACTGCATTTTCAACTTTGATGCCAGTTAGGACAGGGCTGTTATTGTCGGGTCCCATTTTTCCACCTGATACCCCCAATTTTAGTTGAATCATGCAAAACCAAGTTACTCTGAGTCATTGACTTTTCCTCAGATCTGCAGAGCATTCACAGAACTTAGATTTGGGCAGATGACTACAGAATATCTCGAAGGGAGGTATAAAGGAATCCCAGCCGAGGAGTGGAAATGTGCCTATGGCTGCAATCAGATTGAGGACCTAACTTATTACTCTGTCCTCTCTATGAAAACTCCTGCCAACCTAGCAGTTCGAAAGCATGCAAATGCAAGTAGATAAATAGGTACCACTTCGGTGGGAAGGTAACGGCGTTCCGTGTCTAGTCGCGCTGGCCACGTGACCACGGAAACTGTCTTCGGACAAACGCTGGCTCTATGGCTTGGAAACGGGGATGAGCACCGCGCCCTAGAGTCGGACACGACTGGACTAAATGTCAAGGGGAACCTTTACCTTTACCTTTACTCTATGAAAATCCCAGAGAAAGATTTCTGTCTCCCATTATTCAGCTGTATCCTAACTGTACTTCAATGGAAATAGTAGTAAGACAACTCGCTGACACACAGCTGTATATTGCATACTCTGTTGCACAATTTGCTCTGGCAGCTAAGAAGTTGAGGCTTTGATTTGTTAGGGTTCATAATGTCACATAAATGTTGAATATAGTGACTTTGATATTATACGCTATGCTACCATCCCCGGAATGGGTTTATTGACCTCCGAGGCATCTTTTTGTTTTAACTGTTTTTATGTAAGTCTGCCTTTGTAAAGGCCTATGGCCAGAAACAATAAAGGTACAATGTGTGAATTCAAAGTTCTACACCTAGAGAACAAACAAACAAACACAGAGTTACAAGCTTGTAGATGACAAGCTGAATATGAGCCAATAGTGGGATGTGGCTGCAAAAAAGGGAAATGATATTTTAGGCTACATTAACAGTAGTGTAGTCTCCAAATCCTGTGAACTTCTAGTCCCCCTCTATTTGGCACTGGTTAAGTCTCATCTTATGGTGCTGGAGGAGACTCTTGAGAGTCCCCTGGACTGCAAAGAGAACAAACCTATCCATTTTGAAGGAAATCAACCCTGAGTGCTCACTGGAAGGACAGATCC
Organism: Intellagama lesueurii; assembly: GCA_037013535.1. Classification (NCBI taxonomy): domain Eukaryota; kingdom Metazoa; phylum Chordata; class Lepidosauria; order Squamata; family Agamidae; genus Intellagama; species Intellagama lesueurii. The sequence continues at coordinate 185,309,062 of JBAJHW010000002.1, forward strand.
TGAAGCTGAGGCTCCAATACTTTGGCCATCTCATGAGAACAGAAGACTCCCTGGAAAAGACCCTGATATTGGGAAAGTGTGAAGGCAAGAGGAGAAGGGGACGACAGAGGACGAGATGGTTCGACAGTGTCACCGAAACTACCAACATGAATTTGACCCAACTCCGGGAGGCAGTGGAAGACAGGAGGGCCTGGTGTGCTGTGGTCCATGGGATCACGAAAAGTCAGAGAAGACTTAACGACTAAACAACAACAAGTCTCATCTTGAGTACTGTGTCAAGTTGTAGACATTGTACTTTAAGAAGGATGTAGACAAACTGGAATGAGTTCAGAGGAGGGCAACAAGGATGATCAGAGGAATGGAAACCAAGCCCTATGAAGAAAGACTGAAAGAAGTGGACATGTTTAGCCTTGAGAAAAGAAGACTGGGGGGGAGATTTTATTCATTCATTCATTCATTCATTCATTCATTCATTCAACCACCCATCTAGCAAATTGCTACTCTGGGCAGTGTTCAATAGAAATAAAAATACATGAATCATAAAAAAACATAAATTATAGAAGTCCCTCATTACAAATAACAAGACTGGTGGCAGAATAAATATTGCTCAGTATAATATATATTCCTCTTTCTTCCTCCTCTATCCCGGTTATGATAGCAGTTTTCAAATAATTGAAAATTTGTCATATAGAGCAGGGGCAGGATCTGTTCTTGATAGTCACAGAGTGCAGGATATGTAGTAATGGGCTCAAGTTACAGGAAGCCAGATTTCATTGAATACTGTACCAGGAAAAACTTCCTGTTACATCAGTGTGACAATGGAACCAATTACCTTGGGAGGTGGTGAGTGCTCCAACGCTTGAGGCATTCAAAAGAAAATTAGACAGCCATCTGTCAAATATACTTTAACTTGGATCCCTGCATTGAGCAGGGAGTTGGAGTTGAGGGCCTATTAGGTCCCTTCAAACTCAATTATTCTATGATTTTTTTAGGCATCCAGTCACCTACCCTTACCTTTGGATTGTTATATTTCCGTGTAAGCTTTTGAGGATCAAGTCTACTTCCTTACACATATATTCTTACTCTCCTGTCTGAGGAAGTGGACGATCCATGAAAGCTGATACTGAAATGTAACAGTCCGTCTTTAAAATACAATGTTTCTGCTTTTTAATTTTGTTTATTTTGTTTTCGGTTTTTGTTTTTGTCAAAAATATTACAGCAGTTTTTTTGATAGCACTGCTTTGTTAATGCTGTATGTTACTTAGAATAAAATGTGAGAGCCACTGAGTGGCAGACAAGCAACATATAAATGTAAGTAAGTAAATAAATAAATACATAAATTGTGCTTTATATTCACTGTCTCAGTAATTCTTATCATTTCTATACCAGCCCAGTGATTGCAAAATGGCTTTATCGTCCCCTTCCAACTCAGTTATTCTATATTTCTATGATTTTTAGCAGTCCAGTCACTACTAAGTAATACTCTGAGAAGCAGAAACAAAATTCAAAAAAGATCTTGATAGGGTCAAGCACTGGGTAGGTGGAGGGCTAAGAGATAGTCAGGCTGAAACTGCACTCTCCTGAAAAAAACAGATCAAATCCGCAAAGACTCTCATCATAGCACACAACGTCAACCCCTACAAGCGGTTCAAAATGGCGCCCAGTTGGGTTCTTTTCCTGCTCTTTTTGCAGATACATTGCAGTTTTGGACAGTATAAGACTGTTTCTTTTCTTTTCCCCCCACCAGTTGTTTCACACTCCTTCCCCACCTCCCCTGTTTGCCACCTCCACTCCTCATTCCTTTGCCATCATGTTTCTGGCTTTTTTCTTCATTCTCACCTGAGAATGTGCAATTCCTTTCTTTTTAACCTGTAATTAAAATTGCACATCAAAATTGCACAGGAGCATCTTTTTAAAAAAATAAAAAAAGAGGGATGAGAGTAGGGCATCATATTCCTGCCCATGTCACCCTGGAAATCAGTCCCCAACACGCTCACAGCAACAGTGGACAAACTTACCCACACTGGATTAAGAAACAAACCACTGCACAAAGCACTACAACTTGGCCTTGTGTCATCAGCTGGGCGACACTGATGTGTAGCTAACCCACAGCAAATACACTTTCACTGGTCTATTTCAATGGCGTAGTTCCAGCCTCAGCCACTCAGGTAGCTCATCAGTGTACTGAGAGTCACAGCATCAACCTGTTTCCTTGGAGTCTATCCAACAATATTATTTGGGCTAAAGCTTGTATCTGGATGTGACATGGAATATTCATTGATCAGACGGTATGTGGTTAAAAACCAAACACAGTCTCCAGGACCCTGGAAGTACAGTGGAACCTCTACTTACGAACTTTATCCGTATTGGAATGGTGTTCTTAAGTTGAAACGTTCTTAAGTTGAAGCAAAATTTCCCATAGGAATGCATTGAAAACCGATTAATCCGTTCCGGCTGTTTTTTGTTCTTATGTAGAGGTGCGTTCGTACGTTCAAGCATTAGTTCCCAGAGGAACTAATGCAAAGCCGGTTAATCCGTCCTCTACCACTAGGGGGAGAATTTTTTTTTTTTAACCTAAGATGACCTAAGGTTAAAAAAAGGGCAGGAAAGGTTTTTTTTTCCGTTCTTATCTTGGAGCTCCGTTCTCAAGTAGAAGCAAAATTTAGTGAACGGAGCTGTTCTTAAGTTGGATCGTTCTTAAGTAGGGACGTTCTTAAGTAGAGGTTCCACTGTAATGAAACTCATTTATTTCTCACTTTCTAAGGCTGCATATATACAGCGTCCATCCCACCTGCTCCCAACATTTTAAGGAGGTGAGGAGAATGCAGGCAGGTTTTAAGAGACAAAGACAGGGGTTCTGCAAAGTTCAGGAAGGGTGGCAAAAGTGAAAAGGATGCGGGGGTGTTCCATCTATGTGGCTCTGAGGCAGAAAAAGAAGTTCGACAAAGATCTTGGCGAACATAACCCAGGAGGAAAGGGAACAAAAAGCAATGCATTGACACTGCAGGGTATTAGGCTTATAGGAAAAATAAAGAAAGATGACCTGATAGTGGGACCTATCAGAAAAAGTGGTGGAGAGAAGTTGCCTAGCGAAAATTGCTATCTCTGCATGCTTTAAGATGCAAGGATGGAGGGCAAACAATATCTGGCAGCAAGAGTTTAAGTGTAGGTAATCCTCTTTGTAATACCTACTGGCAGCCACACTGCAGGTTACCCCTCTTTTATACCTACAACACAGTGTATTTGTCCTTTAGCATTTTTCTGTGTTCATATAGAGTGTGGGACACTCCAGTCTGATTATTCTGGAACTATAAAGCTAAGCTTGCTTATTATAATTCAGGGGCATAACAGGATCTATGTTTTCCTCCAAACTGGTGTCTTTCTTAATAGAGCAGGGAATATATTAAAGCGTTGCTGGAGGGTGTGAAAGAAGTTTTCAGGCTTGTACCATATCCATTTCTTCTTATTAGTAAACACCATTTCACGTAACCACTCTGTCTAGTGTGAGAACAAGGTCGATTAAAAAGAAAAGGTGATACAGTGATACAGACAAGCCATGCTTTATATCTATGGCTTCATTTGACTGCTGTAGCTTGAATTTTAGGACAATGATCCCCAATTTATGGCTGAAATTAGATGTGTGACAGATTGGTGACATGCTGTTTTACAAAAAGTAAGTGATGATGGAACCAATTATAGTTTGAGGTAGAGCTTAGAAACAGGGTTAATGCTAATATAGTACCTTTAAAGAAAATTTTAGTTGTTAATATTACATCCCTAAGAAACTTAACAAAATTAATTCGTCAATTCATTATTGATGTGCTGAATCCTAAAATTAAGCATATTGTTTAAGAAAATGACCAGTAAAACATATTGATAAAATGTGAAAATGTTAACCATTACTTTTGACACAGGGGCAAGTGATCTCAGTGGGATTGGCAGTAGAGATGGGCACGAACCAACAGTTTGGTAGCTCGTAATGGTTTGTTCTTTGGACTCACAGGTCTTCCACAGGCATCGCAGCTTCCCTCCCCGGTCTCCTTTGGTGGTGCCTGCTCACAGGAGAAGGTGAGGTAAGGCAAGGAAGCCTTGGACACTGCCTCCAAGTGGGTGCCCGCCAGGTGGAGGAATAAAGCTGGGCCACCCACGGAACACCTGTCTATCCAAAGAATGAACCATTACGAACCACTGAACTGGCAGGCCACGCCTATCTCTAATTGGCAGTCAGTTTTCTGCCTACAGACACTATCACAGGCTGCCCTGGGTCCAGAAATGGCTGTTTTCTCCAATTTGTTTTTAAAACATAAACAGGAAGAGCACAGAAAGGCTTTTTTCTCTGACTTTTTTTTTTTTTTTAGGGGATAGGGCACAAGGTTCTTGAAGTGAAAACTTTCACTGCTGGAGGTTGGAGCAGAAATAAGCCATTTTAGACCCAAGAAAGAAAGAAAGAGAAAGAGAGAGAGAGAGAGAGAGAGAGAAAGCGCTCACAACCTGAGTTTGATTTTAAGGTGCTCAGGTAGCCGTCTCAAGGTTGACTCAACCTTCCATCCTGCCAAGATTGGTAAATGGAGTGCTCAGCGCGCTGGGGGTGGGGCAGGGCAATGTGTATCCTACATAATCACACTGTGAAGCACCCAGAGAGTGCTTTAAGCACTACAGGGTAGTATATAAGCAGCACACTTTGCTTTCGCCTTGAATAAATGAAATTAATTTAAAAAAATGAATATTAAAATTGTTGTTGCAATGAATTAGGAATAACAAATTAAGTTTAGTTGGTTATTTTAATGCACTCATTGGAAGTGAGTACTAACAGGACAGATGAAGAATAGTGTTCACTATCAGCACTAAAAGAAAATCATGGAATTCTGCCATTAATTTTGAGAATAAACAATACTTCCATTTCTTGCATTCAAACAATAAATATATGTAAGCTTCTAATAAAATTCTCACCCTTTCTCCCTCTGCCCGCTTTCTCTCATGCACAAATATATAAATATAATGGGTTATGCAGCAGTGTCTAACAAATTACAGATTTCAACCAAATCAGCTTGACTTGGACCCCTCTGTACCAAGTCTGAATCAATGCTAAATAGCCAGATTTAAGTCTGGGACAAAGCAAAGTGAGTTCACAACTCTATTTTTTGTCCAGAGCACACATTGAATTTGATGGGAGATTAATTAGAGCTGTTTATTTTGGATGTGTTGACTACAAGTCCCATAATTCTTCTTTCTGGGAGTCCACCTGCAGCCACATAAATTGCACTCACCTGGAGAGAAGGCAGAGCCAGCAGTCATCATGCCTTGGAAAAATCAAACCTCTTGTGTGAGAAATCTTCTCAGCAACTATTGGGGCAGCTTCCTTTTCAAACAGGAAATTAGGCTTATCCAAAACATCAAGTCTGCCAGCTGGGCCTTCTCTCCAGGTGAGCACAATCTGGTTGTTTGGAAAGTCTGGGTCCTGCAGGTGGAACTCTCAGAAAGGAGAAGTGTGCAGTATGTAGTTTTTAAAAAGGGTTCCAGAAATAAAGTGTCAAGCTGAGGTTACTTATATGTTAGCAGCACAGATAAGGGGCTGATCAGGAAGCCTCCAGTTATAGTTTGGTCAGTTAAGGAGTGCTCTGAAGTTACTAAATTTTTCAATTGAGTCTCAGCTGAAAAATGAAAGTATAACTTTAGGAAAAGCTGGGAGAGTCAACATAGAAGCAGATTGACAGCTCCAGACCCAATCGATGACAAACCTCTCCTGGAAATCCCAGCCCCTTGGAGGACTCACGTGAATACAACTCTCTTCACCATCAGCCCAGTTGGGGAGCCATTTTGCATCTTGGCATGGGAAGGGTGGCTCATGGCTTATTATTAGATTGGGCCCATTCTCAACTCCCCCCCCCCCCTAATCTCAGTAGTTAAAGACTGCACTTCATTACAATGAGTTTACAATTGAGCACGTATGTGAATGTGAGATGGAAGTCTGACTGTCTCCTCTGGACTTTGAGTGGGTGGGTTACGGTAGCATCAGGGACTGTATTCCCCTGCCCATTCTATACTTTAAAAAAAAAAAAAGTCTGCTGCTGGCCTTTATTTGTGGAACCTTTTATTTTTTTTTTTCTTGCTGAGGGTGCTTGTGTGTATGCCAAATCAGGTGGGTGGTAAACATGAAGCATTTTGTTTATGGCTTCCCAGGGAGTGGGTGGGTGTGCGTGGGCAAGCAAGGCTACAGTCGGGGACTTCCCCACCCTCCAAATACGTTTACTTTTGTTCGTCTCATTATTTGTATTTTTGCAAACAGAAGTGTTTACAAATAGAAGTGTTTGCGTGGAGCACTCCCTGCAAGAGTGACACAGACGTGGCTTCTTCCTGTGGAACCTTCCTGGTGCTTTTCTGCAGAGCTGCTTCTCTGCAGAAGCTCCTTCTCTCCCCCCCCCCCCCCCCCGTGGTGGATGCATATCTGTGCTGTAGACTGGGTGGGTGGCAAACACGAAACACTCTGATTTGGACTAGTAGGCAGCGAGTGGACAATACACGTGCAAGACAGACTATTGATTGTGCGGGATCTTCTCCTCTCCCAACACAGGCTTTTAATTCCCTTTCTCTCATTATTTGTCCTTGTAGCAAAGATATCTGAATTTGCCTCCTGTTTTCCAATTCTGTATTCTGTCTTCCTTGTTCCACAAATACTAAGGAGCCCTATGCTCCACACACATCCTCCCTTACCCTTCTCCAGGCTGGAGAGTCAGGAGAGCAGACCAAGCCTCTTTTTGATTTGGGCTGATGCCCAGGGAGCTCTCAAGACACCAGTGATCACTCCCTTCTTTTCCTTGAGAGGCTCCGTGCCCCAGCATGCCCAGCCACCCGGGGAAGCAAGATCTCTCTCTGTCAAGGTTTGACATGTTGTGTGTTAAAATATATTTAAGTGGGTACAGAAAAAGTTGAAAGTACATTTGAAAATGCGGCTGATACTGTTTACTACAGTCAATACAAAACATTTTTAGGCGTACCAAAACAACTAGCCAGCTGAGGCTGAACAAGGTCAATGAATTATAAAACAATCCTGGCAGCTGAATTATGTTTTAGTTATGACCTCCATGAAATTACCTTGCCTCGGCTGGGCACTGTTGCAGGCTTGTCTCAAACTTAGGCCATCAGCAAATTTCCTTTCCAAAGATCCAGGGCTGGATGCCAGTTTGGCAGCACTGCCCAGTTAATACAGGATGGATTCAGGGAAGGGCATGAGCTGGGCAAGGGCACAGCTTGGGGAAGGGGAGGGTTCAGAAGGAAGAAAATGAGATCATAGGAGCTTCGCCTACTCACTGAAAGTCCACTCACATTCCCAGCTGAGTTTCACTCCCCATTCTTGGTCCTACCCCTTTATTCTCTCTATTTTCAGTCATCTCCCTCAATTCAGAAACATCAAATGCGTTCAAAACGTGCAAACAAATTGGATTGGACCACTTAGAAATCAGCTCAGGGCAAATCAGTTCTGAATGGTATGGCAAATCTTTGGATACAAATTGGAGTGGATGGTATTCCGACATCCCTCGCAGAGATGAACATGCCATTGTCTGTCTGGGCAAGAAGAAAACTTCATGTCAAGTATCCCGCTGGATTCTCCCACTTCTGTTTATAGATAAGTATCCCAGCCTGTTCCTGATGAAGTAGACCACAATGGCCCAGCAGTTCCTGCCTCCTGGAAACTACACCTGGTTTTCATAGCAGCATCCTTGAAAGAGCTGTAGTTGTGGCAAACTAGCCCTTGGTGTTTTTAATGTACACTCTAGGTATGGTGGAAGGGCAGGAGAACCAATGCAGCATCCTCTGGTGGTTGATGACGTAGCAGAAGGACTTAGCAGTCAGAAACCAATTTGGAGAAAGAGGTATCAGTGCAGTGCAGACTTTTACACCAGCAATTTGTTTGTTTGTTTGTTTTTTGTTTGTTTGATCTGGATTGGTTCAAAATGTTTTTGTCTAAACCAAGGACAAAATGGTACCACTTTAGTCCACCTGTACAAATTGTCTGGGTTGGCAGTTAACTCTCACATGAACACTGGCAATGGAACAATATCTTCCACCAGTGCTGAGTCAGAAGGCTGGTTTAGTGGGATCAGGACAGAATGTGTGACAGGCACAGCCTTTCTCTCTCTCTAACAGACAGGAAACCTCCGGACCTTGTCCCTGACCCTTGTGGCCTGAAGCAGTCTCTTCACTGTGTGTACTGGTCTGCTGTCCCTGCTTTCTACATGTGCTGCAGCCTCTGGTGCCTGTGGAGAGGTCACAGTTTCCTAGGGATGATTCGGATAAAGGGATGGGCTATCCAGGAGTATTTGTGTGAATGGCTGTTTTCAATTTACAGTATGGAAGATGAACCAGAGAATGAATACCCTGCAAATCTAAACAGCAAAATGTTCTAGCAATCCACTCAAGCCTTGTGGGATCCAGTGGTGCAAGTTCTTTGTGTATTTCAGAATTCCACATTTCAAATGGCCTTTCATCTAGAAATGCCTTGTTGTAACCAAGCAGGAACCCATCTCTGCACTGTCTGACAGGCTGTCTGGAATACAAATTGATTCAAGATGTTCAGTTGCACAGTTGGGCCGGAGCCATTTCCTATTCAGGTTTACAACAGTAGGTTACAAACTACTGTTAACGGTTTTCTCTAGTGTACCAAGGAGTCATCAGGTTAGACATATGAAAGACTGGGACATTAGCAACAAGACCTCCTATTTTCCCTTGTTCTCTCCCCTAAATCTTGCTGAACTCCTTCATCTTGTGTCTAGTCCTGCAGTCACCTGCTCATTCAGTTGCACACAGCCCTTCCTAGCACTTCAGCATTCGGGTGTCCAGGAGAGATCTTGGACTTTATTGTCACTCACCTTCTTCACTGATGCCTGCAGCTCATCTACTGTGTTACTTTTGATCTCCTTTTGTCTCAATTCAAATTGCTGACCATCTTCTTAACTCTATGACAAGTGGGACATGAAGGATCCATTACAGTTTTGCTCTGCCCTGCAGGTGAACTGCAGCTCTGTGCTCCATTCTGTAGTTGCCCACAAATCCCACAAACATTTGGTCTATTTTGGCACATTTGTCTGAAGATGGAGCACTTACTTATCAAGGTTTAGGTTGGAAGGAAACATGCAAAACAAATATCTGTGTATCTATGCCTATGTCTATCTACAGCTTTTCTTGGGTGCTCCTGGTTTCCCTTTGTTATGGGAATTTCTAGCCATGGCACTGCTTGGATTTGTATAAGACGTCCTGGAGATATACAGTGGTTTTTGTAATGTTTGCTTCATTTACAAATACATCAGCAAGGCCTAACTGGAGGAAGGCAGCACTAATATTCAAACTCGGGGTGGGCTTCTGGATGGGAAACACTTTGGAATCCGAAGTGGAGCAGTGGTATGTATCAGTTCTGAACTGGTCCAAAGTGAAGTGAAGCCCTTGATTCAAATATAATATTGCTTCACCATTTCAGGGATTTAAAAGCCAGGGCTATTTAAAAAGCATTCACTGGGGAAATAAAAGCAATATTGTAACAGAACTAGGAAGCCCCCAATATAGAAAGATATGGAGAGTTCTAGCACCAGTGAAAAAGCCCAAGCTCTCCTGGAAATCCCAGTCACAGAGCTGATGGGAAGGAATTGCTCTTCCTGTGATCAGCAGCCACTTAGAAATCACATCACATGGATGTTTAGAAGGTAGTGTGGGAGGTGTATTGGAATTCCCCCCTCCCAATTTTCTCTTAGGCAGATGGAGATCTTCTAATTCCAATTGATTTGAGTTCCTGTTTGTGTGAAATGGATGCCATCATGTGGAGTCTGAGTGGTGTATATCATAGAACAAGGAATAGGACCTAAGCTATCTAAATTGCATGGTTCCTATCAGGGAGTGAGAAGGAAGGAGGGAAGCATGTTAAAAAGGAAGGAAACTGATGGGAGCCTTGCCTGCACACTGGAGGCCAAGCTGTAGTGGATGGTGCTGAGTTTCACTTCCCATCCCAGGTCAGAGCCCTTTATTTTTCACATTTTCATGTGTTTCCCCCCCCCCCCCCCGCTGTTCTGACAAATACAAACACGAACAAATGCTTTAAAATATTTGGATACAAATCTCACTGGATGGGCTCCTCGTTGACTCAAAGCATGTTGGTTGTGATTTGTAAGACAATAATTTCGACTGAATCAAAGCATATGGTGTTCACACACTGCAGTTCAAACTGCTCAACATATCTGCCATGCATGTTCAAACTTAAAATGACATCTTCCTCTGTATCTGCTTCTGTCTGCTCAAAATTGCAAAGTTTTGTTTCTTCACACCTATGTACATCTACTCCCCTGCCCCGCTTAGCTGTTGTGTGTTTCTCAAAAGGCCACCGCCTAACAGTTATTCCATATGAGCAACCATTCTGATTTTAATCAACCATCTGACTAATAAAGGAAATGGTAATCATAAGCATATTCTCTTTGAACCAAATGTAATTATAATTTCTATAAAATGAACCATACTAAAAACCAGTTCTTGAAGTTTTAGAAGACTGGAATGCCATTCTGTGGGAAACTAGTAGTGAAATCTCATGTCTGAATCTCTGATATGACTCGTGAGAAAAAACTGGGCTGAAATTCATCTCAGTTGCATAATCAGACATGTGACCAGGTAGACAACTAAGACATGTCCTAGCACCTCATCAATTAGCCACAGCAAATTCTGCAAACTTTATGTGAAAAAAACAAAACGATTCTGGCCAGATGATGATGTTACTTGAAAACATGCCTGAGCACATACCTGCAGCATACCTTTGAAATGTAACATGTTCCTTTCTAACTAGTACATCATCTCTGCCAGCCACATTATCGCCACCAACCCCAAAGTTGAACTGAAATCTTGCCAAGCCCCTCTAATTAATACTTCTTGCTGTGGCCTAATTCTCTTTTCAACACATGGCTGTCATTTGCCTGTCATCATAGCTGATTTACAATGGGGTTTAATTAAATCCTACATACTTTGTTCAGCATTCTCCAAAGGCAGTGCCAAAGCGTCCAAGGGTATTTAAAGTGTCACCTGCTGAGACATATCATCTCCCCCCTAAATAAATATGACAGTGATCAAACTTTGGCTAATTACAGTGACTTCATTATTTGTTTGTATGTTTTAATATTTAATTGCTTTCGTGTTCATCCAATTATGGAGCAACAGCAAATAGAAATTAACTTTTTATCAGTACATTCCCAGGCCAGCTAATCATCACTTCAAAGGCCAAGCGCAATGGGAGGCTATCCAACCTGAGAGAGCTTAACGGGACACAACTCTGTGAAAGGCCTGGACTCCATTCCAGTTGTCTCTGGCTTCTTTGACTTGGGTTCCCTTTGACTCTGTCGGCTTTCACACCCTCTCTTGCCATCGTTTCCCCATATAACAGGAAGAAATTTGCATTAGAAGAAAGCTTAACCTGGCCCGTGTTAATTTTTTTCCATCTGATCACAGAATGCAGATGCCAAAATGCCATTATACCATTTCTTTCGTTATACATTACACAGCAGGTAAATACGCACACACACAACCTAGAGCATATTAGCTCTGATCTGTCAGACAATGGCTGTCTGAAGTCCCTTCAGATTCCCAAAGTGCAGGATTTTGTTGGAGTTTGTTTGTTTTTAGCAGGCAGTTGGAGGCAAAACGTACAGTTGAAAAAACAAATGTGTACAATTGGAAACCAATAGAGAACTCACAAGAAATGGGATGATTTGAATAGCAAAACATTAGGGTGTATCTCTGTTTCCCACTGGACCTTTTGTATCTCTGTACTGAAACAAACAAACAAATAAAACTTGCCAAAGTTAGTATAATACCTTCCCCTCCATCTCCCCTGCACTTGCAAGCACTACTAGGGCCAGTCCCACAACAAGACAAAAGGAAGCAAGCACTTCCAGACAGCAGAGGGCTAGCCCCACAGCCCTTTTCCCTGAGTCCCTTGGTCTTCCCTCTCTGGGGGTGGACACTGCTATGGGTGCTGGGCAGGCCTTCCAGTGCTCCCCTAACCTAACCTGCTGTCCTCAGGGGCTGTTTCAGCTCTAGATCAGTGTCTGGTGTTAATAATGGGCTGGATGAGGGCAAGTAAACTGAAATTTAATCCAGACAAAGACAGAGGTGCTCCTGGTCAGTCGAAAAGGAGATCAAGGAATAGGGTTGCAGCCTATGCTGGATGAGGTTACGCTCCCTCTGAAAACACAGGTGCGCAGCTTGGGGGATGCTCCTGGATTCATCTCTGAGCCTGGATGCCCAGGTTTCGGCAGTGGCCAGGAGTGCCTTTGCACAATTAAAACTAGTACATCAGCTGCATCCATTTCTTGAAAGGTCTGACCTGGCCATGGTGACACATGCCCTAGTTACATCTTGACTGGATTACTGTAAAACGCTGTATGTGGGGCTGCCTTTGGAAAGTGTTCGGAAACTCCAGAGGGTCCAAAATGTCACAGCCCGATCGCTAACTGGGCCTGGTTACAGGGATCACATAACCTCCCCCCCCCCCTCGTTACAGCAGCTCCACTGGCTGCTGATCAGTTTCTGGGCACAATTCAAAGTGCTGGTTTTAACCTATAAAGCCCTAAATGGCCTGGGTCCAAGCTAGGGATGGGGACTTTCTCAACTTGGGGGCATAGTTTGATGTGTTTTGTTGTTGTTTTTTAAAGACTTGGACTCGACTTGTTACCTGGATCCATTTTTCCAAGGGATGGCCCTCCCAACCTGCTCCTGCCACTGCTGCCGGTGCCATCCTCAGAGGCAGCAGGCCTGGCTTCCCTTCCAGGAGCTGGCTGCTGCCTCTGTCCACGCATTTGCCACCCAGCTAATAGATCAGCACAGGTGCAGAGGCTGGCTCCAGGAAGGGAAGTGGGCCCACTGTCTGTGCATGCTCCCTGCCGGGGGACATTCACTTGAGACTCGGACTCAAGGCTTTGGACTCGGGACTCCGGCCTGAATACTCGGACCGGAAGAGTTGCCAACATCCCTGGTCCAAGCTATCTAAAAGACCACATCTTCCTCTATGAGCATGCCCAGGAGTTAAGATCATCAGGGGATGCCTTGCTCTCGGTTCCACCACCCTCACAGGCGTGCTTGGTGGGGACACACGAGAGAGGGCCTTCTCTGTCGCTGCTCCCAGGCTCTGGAACTCCTTCCCACAGGAGGCCAGGCTGGCCCCATCTTTGCTGTCCTTCCGCAAGCAGGCAAAGACCTTTCTCTTCAGGCAAGCTTTTTCTTAGTGACTGGTGGCCTGAGTGGGGTTTTTTAAATGGATTGTTGTGCTCTGTTGCTTTTAAATGTGTTTTTAGTATTGATTTTATTGAGCGTTTTTAATATAATACTTGTTTAATTCTTTTTAACCATTTGTATACTTAACGTTTTTAGCTTTTAAATATTGTCTTTTAATTGTTCTAGGCTGCCTTGGGTCCTTTTATGGAGAAAGGTGGGGTATAATTAATTAAACAAACAAACAAACAAAGGAAGCAAGCAAGCAAGCCAATATCCTATTGCCAGTATTGAAGTGACTGGGGACAGATTGTATTTGTCTTCAGTGTGGAAGGGATTGTCCCTCTCGAACTGGCCTTCTCAGCCACACTAGACGCTGTTCCAAGACCTCTATTCAGAGCACGTTACCATCGTCTCTCGAGACGGAAGGGTGCCTACAAGAAGAAGTATTGAAGTAAGGTCCAACTGCCCACCCAGCTTGCTCTTGCAGGTGTGATGGGAATGCCATTTTGTCCTGTGTCTCAGATAGCAAAATGCACTGGAATAGCTCTGACAGTATCTCTGATGAACACAAACAATAGCAATTAGAAAGAACCAGTGGTAAGGAATTGAAAGGATGCTTGCTATAAGGCAGCGACACCCGAAGGACGAATGCCAAGAAACAGAATAGTCTGAGAAGTTACAAACTTTTGTAAGTTTTTCACATTTTTTATTCTTACTTTTTTTATGCAGAAATTATATTTTTATTTCAGAATGGGATGTCATGTCACTGCACTCTTACCCTTCCTTACATTGATACAGTGTTTGAACTGCTTTCTGCTAATAGACGTTGAGTAAGTGTATATGTGAGCGGGAAGAAACGCAGAGAGAAACAGACAGACAGATTTGGAGCAGCTATCTGAACAGATGCAGTCCTGAAGGAAACAGAATATGCTCTAGGCTTTTAGAGAGCTAGTAAACCAAGCTATGATGTATTCTGTCTGAAATTTCTCTGGGCAAGATTATTAGAGTTCTTGGTCATTTTCATATTTCAGGGATTTTCCTGGTTTTTTGTTTGTTTGTTTGTAAAACAGTGTATTTTGCACAAAGCATACAGTTCTGATGCAAAAAAAAAAAGATCTTTAACACAGCATGCTTTTTCTGAAAGAAAAAAAAAACCTACAATGGCAGTTGCTAATGCTGATGGAAAAAAGTTGGGGGAGTCTTTTCACTTTTGTGTTGGAGCAAAAAAAAAACCCGAAACACACACCTCACAAGAGCTGTCAGTTTTAAAACAAATCTTAAACACCTTTTCTTCTGTTTAGCACAAGTATATTTCTTAGGGATGTGTGCTAGACCTAAAATTTGGATTTGTAATTCAGATTCAAAATTTGGAATTTCTGAATTTCTAGGACTCTGTTACAGTCAAACCAAGCCATTAGAATAGCCCCTTAAGAGATTAAAGATAGGAACAATAGTGACTTCCTGAGGAACAAAAACTAACTTTCAGTATGGACAGAAAAAAAGGGAAACAAAAAGGTTTGCCTATCAAGGCAAAAGAAGAAAAGAAAAGAAAGAAGAAAGAAAGATTAAGGTACTCTGACTCCAGTCTTACAACGCAAAATTAAACAGGAAAAGGTCCCATAACAAATAATAATCAAAGTTCAACAATCCATCTCATGACTGCTTCCTCCCTTTCCCTGTTGAGGTAGCTCAGTAGTTTAGTTATCTTGATGTGGATCCAGAGGTGGGAGTTCAGTTCCCCACTGTGCCTCCTGCAATAACAGCCAGCCTGTGTAGCTATGGGCATGCTCCACAGTCCCAAAATGCCCCCAGAAGAAGGGAATGGTAAACCACTTCTGTGTATTCTCTACCTCGAAAATCTGAAAAGGGTCACCATAAGTCAGAATTGAATTGAGGGCACACAAGGCATTCATACATACAACACAAACTAGACAGAAAAAGCTTCCACTGTTCCCTCCCAATTAGGGATGTACACTAGCACCAAAATTCAGATTCAGAATTCAGAGTTGGAATTTGGAATTACAGCCCTTCAGATTTGGAACTCCATTACAGTCAATATGAATTCAATAAAGTCATTATTTTCCCCCTTAAAAAAAAAAAGCAGGCAAAACCTTGTTAAAGGATTTCCCTGTGTCATCTGACATCTTCCCAGTGATTGTACCAGACCGAAAGAGTGCACACCTACAGCCAGCAGTGCCTAGGTATTAGGAAATAACCAAATGAACGTACTCCTTCTTCTTCCACAACGAGGCAAACCTGTACTGGAGCAGGTCCTTTAACCTGTTGTCCAGGGCCACCACTTCACGCCTGAAAAAATGTTTTTCTGCCTCTACAGAATCCCCTGTCCAACTAGCTTGACCCTCATTATAGCTTCCATCATGCCAACTAAGCCATGGAACATTGAGATCATCTGGCTATGGAACCAGAGGCTTTTCTGCCACCTCCTTGGCAGAGACACACAAACTCTGGACTGTTGCCTGCTGCTCTTTCATAGTGTCGGTGCTGAACAAGGGAGCTGGGTGACAGATCTTGTTTGGGGAGCTCATAATAGCAATTGTAGGCTGCCTTTTCCTTCTCCCTTTCCCACTCATCTCAGTAGATACTGCTGCAGTGGGTGCAGGCAACATTCCCGCAGCCTTTCTGAAGCGCTTACTATTTCTACCACACACACATTTCATACTGTCTGCGGACTCTACCCAAAGAAGACTAGTATCTCATTCTGCTACAGCAGAACACAAACCCTTCTAATGAAAATCACACACAGACACAAAATCTATTAACCTAACATATCTGTCTCTTTATAGCAAAATCTTATTCTCCTGCCTGATATACCCCAGAGGGATCTAAAACGAATATAGTATGTTCTTGTTGATTATATTGCCACAGGATGTAGTGATGGCATCTGGCCTAGAAGCCTTTAAAAGGGGATTGGACAGATTCCTGGAGGAAAAGTCCATCGCAGGTTACAAGCCATGATGGGGATGTATCATCTCCAGGTTTAAAAGGAAGGTACTTCAAAATGCCAGATGCAGGGGAGGGGTATCAGGAGACAGGTCTCTAGTTGTCTCATGTGCTCCCAGAGGCATCTGGTGGGGCCACTGTGAGATACAGGAAGATGGACTAGATGGGCCCTTGGCCTGATCCAGCAGGGCTCTTCTTATGGTCTTATGTATAACATATTGATCAACAAATTTACTAATCCTAATCTTATTCCTAACTATATTAAGTAAGCAATATACAATGAGATGTAGAGAATGTGAATGTAAATTGAGGGTTCAGAAAAGGAGAGAAAACTACTGCAATGCAGGCTTGCCCCACAGCATATCCTAACAGCAAGTGCTCAGGAGATTTAGTGCTCAGGCAGCTATGGCCACCTTTCAATTGGAAAGAACCAATGTAAAAAAACAACACTGTGGTCTGTGCCTCCTTCTAGATTTCATTGGTGCAGACAGACATCATGTGCAGGTTTTGCTCTCATCCCAGCCCCCATCCTTTGGGAAACCCATGGCAACCCCAGTCAGGGGACGCAGAGTTCTGTACCCCCCACTACCCTTCATGCCAGAATGTTTTTAAATTTCATTTCCCAAGAAACCACTCCAGGATGGCTGAGAAATAGGTTTCACTTTCACTTCTTCCTCTAGCAGGCAGAAACCTAGCTTTTGTTTTCTAATTTATAGGAGTAAATGGGACTCCAGATACAGTACTGGGAATTATTATTACAGATATTATGAACTATCAAATTCTGATTCAAAATGTATCTGGAACTATCTGAATATGGCATTGTTTAGTGAATTCCGAATATTTCAAAATCCAAATGTACATCCCTAATATTTGTTACATCCTTTAAATGGAAAGGCATTTTGCACATATTACAGGAACTCGGGGGCGGGGGGAAGAACTTTTTTCTCAGTTTTGGCTGGAAGCAAGGAATGTTCAAATTCCTCGGTGATGTGTCTCATCCTGTTGAGGCAGCATAAATCCATGAGAACGAGAAAACCAGGGACTGTTCTTTCTACTACTGCTCCACAGTCATGCTTAATTTTCTAAAACAAAACTAAAAACTAAAAACCTTGCAACATCTGATAATCAAAACAACAAGGATATTGTCTCCACCATCACAGTACTCAAAGAGAAGGAGAAACATAGAAACATGTCCACACACACTTGATTGATTAGTGAATAAGAAATCGCTTTTAGGTTTGCATGCGATAAGGGGATGGTTAGAGATAAGAAGCAGGAAGAAGGAAAATATTACTGCAGTATTAGTTGGCCACTCTAATTACTAATAATAGCACCTATCAGCATGTCCAACCACAGTTCATTTTAAGAGCTGTATAATAACGTTTAGGAGAAGGAAATAATTTTTTACAGTTGATTTACTTGTATTATCATATAGATGTATTACAAATTAAGTTCCCCCAAGTTAAGCATTTAACTTGAAAAAGATTTGCTCAAATCAAAGGAAGAGTACCCTGCTGGAAACAGGGGATAATCTGCAGTTTGCAGAGTATGTTACTGAGGATGAGATATGATCTCTACCATCTTGCCATTGAGTCAGCTTCCCTCACTCTGCCTAGACTTTCTGGGTTATGTGCTATCAAGGCAGTCAGTTCTAATATATGGCAGTCCTAGTAGGGGTTTTGAGCTAAATGAGATATTTAAGGAGTGGTTTTATCAGTGCCACCTCAACCAGTAAGTTTCCATGGCTGAGTGGAGATTTGAACCCAGACCTCCTGAATCCTAGTCCAACACTCTATCCACTATGCTTAATATGTACACGCAACCTAACCAGGCCTGACTCTGGTTAGCTTCAGAAGCCAGCCAATATGACTGTGTTCAGGGAAGTGGAGTATCTTTATAAGCAACTCTTCATCTCCAAAGATTCCAGGACAGTGTACAGACTAGCTGTGCAGCATCTGCCTACATGTGACTGACTACCTGGGGAGCAGACAGCTTTGAGCTTTGCTCTCAAAGAAGTTCCCTGTTTGGTTGAGATGAAGCGGGTGGTTTGTTAGGCTCTTCCTAGATATTGTAAAGCTCTCATTGTCCCCTCTCTTCTACATGAACGTTTGTCTTTTCC
The DNA here is from genome assembly GCA_037013535.1 of Intellagama lesueurii. NCBI lineage: Eukaryota > Metazoa > Chordata > Lepidosauria > Squamata > Agamidae > Intellagama > Intellagama lesueurii. The sequence continues at coordinate 185,327,381 of JBAJHW010000002.1, forward strand.
CATCTTACTTGCATTAAGCAAGCATTTTCCTAGCAAATAAGTCTCACTGCATTCATACGAAGTTCCGACTAGGTTATAAGCACTCAGCATTTAGTAACAGTGCTGTAAGCAGTTTTGGTTAGGTACATCATACATTTCACCATTCTCTCCTGAGAGGGCTCCAGTATGGCCTTTTGTTTAGTTTAGTCATTAAGTCATGTCCGACTCTTCGTGACCCCATGGACCAGAGCACGCCAGGCCCTCCTGTCTTCCACTGCCTCCCAGAGTTTGGTCAAATTCATGTTGGTAGCTTCGATGACACTGTCCAACCATCTCGTCCTCTGTCGTCCCCTTCTCCTCTTGCCCTCACACTTTCCCAACATCAGGGTCTTTTCCAGGGAGTCTTCTCTTCTCATGAGATGGCCAAAGTATTGGAGCCTCAGCTTCAGGATCTGTCCTTCCAGTGATGGCCTTATCAAGGCCAGATCTGTCTTCACTATGAACAGATTTATAGGAAGCATGTGAAAGCTATCAGTGACTCTGTCAGGATTTCAAGCAAGATTGAGGTACTTCTAATTTAAGACCCATGGTTTTCTTGAGCCTAGATCAGAGATTTCTAGGAAAGACTTTGAGTGAGCCACCCCTCAACAACCTCTTCTTCTAACACCTCCCAGCAACCTGTCCACTTTTCTGTCTGTCTCTGATTGTTAAAAAAGGCTTGTAGGAAAAAGCATGGAACAACCAGGGCTTGCCATTTTTACTTTCACCTCTCAGAAACACTCAGCCAGGATGTCCAGTGACTAGCTAGGGAGGTTCTGTAGTCAAATAGATTAACTTTTTCCAAGCTCCAGGAAAATTCATCCTTCTGACATAATTTTCTTCATGTGTGTCACTGTTTTTACTATATGTTTTCAATTTATTGGTGAACAAGTTGCTCATCAGCCTTTTTTTAAAAAAAAAGTGTGTCAAAGTTCTTCCAGATGAGGCATTTGTACTGCCTTGTTCCACCTCCTTTCTTTCATTTGGTACCAAATGGACACAAGGTTTACTGGAGTTTGTGTCCAAACTATTGTCTACTGAAGTGGAAGTGGTATAGCGCTAATCTCAAGCCAGTAAGCTTTTCCTGGGGAGGTTTTCACCATCACGAAGTATTGCTTTACTTCCATTAGTCTCATACTAACTTCAGTGGTCTTTCTGTATTTAAATGTGATTGAGAATTTTAAAAAAATTGATTGGAAGGTCCTATGGTAGACAACAACGATACATGGTAAGTGTCATAGTGCTGAACTTCAGCCCCAGAACGAAGTCATGCAAAAATTAAAGTAAGGTTTGAGAGAATCAAAAAAGTCGGAAAAATCATGGGGGAAAAATGATGTCCGAGCAGTTCATCATAATGTTTCTTTTTCAAACCTATCACTGTCTCCCTCCCACAACTTTAGCTTTGGGCCCAGGACACAAAAGCCACTTGGACAGCTGAATAGCTTGACTGTATAAAGCTGTGAAAAGAAAGAGGAAGATAGAGGGAGGGGCTGCTTTTGCTAATATTGGGAAGAGAGCATAGACCTTGGACCTTGCACTGCATAGACTTTGGACTGACTTAATGGAAGAAATGTTGGTTTTCCCAGGCTTACCCAGTTACATGGAAAAGAAGGCCTTTTTTGCTGTTTGCCTGGTGCAGCTAGACTCCTCATAAGGTCCTGAGAGCAGAAAAGTGATGTTTCAGTAGCAGTTGTTGGGATGGAATGACCAGCCAGGTTGTTGCAATTTGTGTGGAAGCACATTGGTCTTTGTGGACTCTGCCTCTCACAGACGTTGAATGAAGGATCAGCCTTGTCCCGTCAGGTCAACCAGGGCTTGGCAAAGGTGGCTGGTGGATTCTGGAACTTCCAGTCAAAGAAGCCAACCAGTACCACTTCCCAATCTTCCAAACTTCTCCCTTACATCTCATCGGGGTATATTGTTCATTGTGAGATCCTATAATGGCTGTGGTAGTCTCAAGAATGGAAAAGTAATGGCTTCCTCAAAGGACTGCGTCAAAGGAAACCTGGTTCAGACAAGACCCTTTAGCCTTTGTCTCTTTAAAGACATCTCTGAATCTGGCCATGGTGTTTTGGCCTCTACCTTGCAACTATTTTCAGTGGCTAGAGTCCAGTACGAATGAGACGACATACCCGCCTGTGACTGGGATTCCTTCCCTGTCTCTTCCTTCCGCCAGCACTGCTCATTTTATAGATTATATATAATCTATAACTGCGGAGCCAAGGAAGGGGACTTGATGAGAATTTCGTATGCCAGCCTTCCCGCCATTATAATTTCATTCTGTCTTTGTAATTGTCTGATATTACATTGTTCCCTGCTGGAAGATTAATTAGCTAGTCTTACCCTCCAACATACCATCCCTCTGAAACCCTCAAGGAAGCTGGCGTGATGCCAAGCCTGGAGTATTTGCTATGCAGGTTGGCAGCTGCTTCTCTTCTCCCTTAACAACAGTTGCTGTGCCAACTGACCCCCCTCCCCTCCGCCAAAGAGAGAGCTAAGTTTTAACACCATAGGCTGGGCGGAGGGAAAAAGGAAAATAATAATCATTAAAAAAAAAAAAAAACCCACACACAACATGCAAAGTCTGATTGGCATAATTACTCACACTCATTAAGTATGGCTGTACTGCATATGCAAATCGAGCGAGTCAAGTGCACGAGGCGAGGAGCGTCAAGCCGCAGGAGCACCAATAATGCCTTTTAGATTCCTCCGTCCTGTCTAGCGTGGTTGGGAAGAATGCGAACGAGATGGCATCTTGCAGGGACGGTGTGCCCGACTGACAGGAAAACAGCCTTTGCATTCAAGCTCGAGCCCCATGACGTTCTAACAGAGCGCTGAAAGAAAGAAAGAAAGAAAGAAAGAAAGAAAGAAAGAAAGAAAGAAAGAAAGAAAGAAAGAAAGAAGGACATGGTGGTAGGGGAAGTTGAGGGTGGGAAGGCATGGGGGGGGGGGAACATGACCAGCCATTTTGGATTTAAAGGAAACAGTGGGGCAAAGAGAAAGGAAGACACCAACCTGCCTAGAGACCATATTCTCATCAGATCCCCCCCTCCCTCTCCCAACAGGTCACCCTCCTTAGCAATCAAGACATGGTCTCTTGCAACAACCATTAGTACTAAGACAAAGGCATTTTCGCATACACACTTCGACCGCTTATTGTGTACTCACTTGGCAAGAAGCCCGATCCAGCACTGAATCTCTCAGCATGCCAGGCAATATATTTTCCCACTTTTGTTTGGCTCATTCTTTGTTTTTGGGTTGTCGTTTGTTAATTAGCCACTCTCTGCCTCCATTGTTTCCTCATTTGCACTTTTAATACTGACAGCTGATTGTGTGTGTGTTGTTGTTGTTGTTGTTGTTTCCCAGATGCCAAAAAAAAAATACATTTCACTCCCCCTCCCCTTGCAACGATGTTGTTTTTGAAGAACGGTTGTGATTGTGCTGTCCGATCAATAGTCATACTTCCATTTCTGTTATCATCAAGTGACATTTGTATTTGTCTTTATGATCAGATTTTTAAAAAACAAAGTCTCTCCCCTCTACCTCTGCTAGTGTCATACAGTGCTGAGAAATGAATGGCTGCTGTGTTTGGGGGGAAGGAAGAAAGAGGGGGACTGAATTTGGGGGGGGGATCAGAGCATACATGAATCCATACACACTTAGTAGACTGATGCTAATTAAACTGCCAGCCCTTAGCTATCTCAAAAAATGGTTGTGTTTGCTGAGGATCTTCAAGTAGTTACATTTGTCTTCAAGCACTCCATGTTGGTCAGATTGTGTGTGGGTGTGTGTGGGTGTGTTGTGTTCAATACTAGTGGGAGGGGAGAGAGTGCCTGCCCCGACACTCTGCATCTCCAGATAGAATTCTTGTTATGGGCAAAGTAGCCTGGAATTTATTTGTTTGTTTCGTTTCATTGTTTACAATAGAGAAGTTGGTGCTTCTGAAAGTAGGCTATTTTTCAAAAGGTTCTTTTTTGGGGGGGGGGGGAAGAGGAGCAGATGCCTGAAATATCAATATTAAGAACTCACAGCAATATTTTCTATTGGCTGTAGCCTGGGGACAGTTTTAGCCTGGTCATGCAAAATGCTACCTGCAGGCACTACCATCACACTGTTTTCTCAACCAAACGCTAATAAGGCACGCTTGTGGTTTTCCACTTGGTTGTCAATGAAGGCTTTGTAACAACATTTTGTCTTCCTGTCACAGATGCAAACTCAGAGATGGCATGGTTTCCATGGCACAGACTGGGCACTAGGGTGCAGTAAAAGGTTTTCTAACCATCAGATCTGAGGATTGCAGGAAGTGAGCATGTATTATCATGGGGGCTCATTAAGCTCCACCACGCTTAAAGCTGAAGTGCGAATAGAATACTGAAGCTAAAAAATAACACTGTTGGGCATCTCCCACCGATTCGACCCCCCTTCACATCTTTGTGTACTACATGAGCATGAATTAAACTCTGATGAATGCAGTATTAATTAATTACACAAAGATGTGCAGGGTAGGGGAAAGGGGAGTTCTGTGCTATGCAAATAAGCCAAGGATGAATGGCTGTAAATTTGCTTTATGCTGTGTTGTTTCCCCCCCTCTCTTTGTTCTCAAGGTTGAGGGACAAAACTATGAGCTAATAAGTCAACATGCCTAACCTTCAGGCACCCAAACAAGCATCTAGAAGATTCACAGCCATCTGTCTCAAGGTCGCAAAAGGAGAGGTGGGCATGGGATCACCCCGAGCTCTCGCCGTTACTGCTGGCAGCTGCCATTTTCGTGCTCACAACAGCAGAGGAAAAATCAGTTTGGCACCTTATGAAATGGCTGTTTATTCAAAAAAGGGTGCACACTCAGAGGTGGTTCCAGAGGATTAAGGAAGGAATCTTGTCATATCAAAGACAGAGACAGCTTCCTTTAATATTTTGACTGTTTTTTCCCAGAAACAAGTGAAAGCAAAGAATACACATCTAAGTGCTGTGTACCTGAATTGACATTCCTTTACATTTAGTATTCCATTGTTATGGGAACAACAAATGCATAATCATAATAATCATGTGAGCACCAATTATGGGACCAGTGTCCAGGAAATGATCACACACACAGGGGCTGGCAGACTTGTATGGAACTACATAATCTTCATAAGACATATATTGGCTTAAATTATATCCCTCATAATATAAGGAGCTATAAGAACACTCTACTATGGCATGGGTGCCCTGTAGAAAGACACTAACTGAGCATCATGAAGGGCTGTTTGTTGAATCCATTTAAAGCAGGAGTGATCATGGTGGGGCCCTCCAGATGCTGTTGGGCTGTAACTCCCAGCATTTCTCACCCTTGGCTGTGCTGGCTATGGTTGATGGGAGCAGCAGTCCAACAATATCTGGAGACCTCATTTTGCCTGCTCTTGCATTAAAGAGTCGTATCGAAGCCAAGTGCTTCTTATGGCACATAAGGATGGAAGGAGCATGTATCAAAGACAGTATGTCTCCACTGTAAAGAACTTTAGACTTAAGGAACGGCTGGCAAACACTGGATATACATGTGGATACTGATGATTCCCATTTTGCTGGGGTGATGGATCCACTCTGGGTATTAGTCCGAACTCTACAAATGCTATCCAAGATGCTGAATCTATTTTTGGGGATAGTGTTGAGCATCTTGGATAGCACCTGTACAGTTTAGATGCAAACTCAGTGTTGATTAATTGTCCTGGCAAAATTTGAGTCATCAGCTTCCACCATCAGTCAGCCTTACAAAATGAAATGACTTCCCAGTTTTCATGGGAGGATAATATTGCTGTGCAACCATTCTCAACCTGGTGCACCCTAATTTCATCTGCCCTCTATTTTCACGCTGTACTTGTACCCTTCTCAGATTTTCATGCTTTCACACAGGTTTCATTCACCAAGTGCAAGACAGCCTATATATTACAACAAGCCCATGGAAACAGCTTCCATATGGCAGCTGTCAGAGCCCAGAAGCAAACTGGTTTTATATAAGGCACCCCAGGCAGCCTTATGACCTGGGCTTGAAAATTCAGAGGTCACAGACTTTTAGTGTTACTGTATTTTTTTTATTCTTTTTCAACTCAGGCACGTGCCAGATAAAGTAAAAATGGGATGGTACCTTTGTTAAGAAGAGGGCGAAGCACTTATAACGCTTTCCTAGCTTCATCTGGTCCACTTCCAACATCTCAGCATCACTTCACAATCAATCGTATCTAGCTGGAAGAGAGAATGGGACTGCCATTGCCACCTAGATTCCACATACTGTGGCCTTAGGTGGGACTGATGAGTCTTCACCTGCCCTTTTCCAAAGTACTGAGAGAGAATGTGACCGATGTTAACCCCTTTGCCCTTCCCATTTGACCAGCCAGAGCAAGCAAACGTCTACTATTGTCCCGTGACTATGTTTAGCCACTTATGTTGGGTCTTTCCCCCAGGAAATACATCCCCAGAAAAGAGGGCACTGGCTTGCATTAGAGACTGGCACTGGCCGATCAACCTGGTCTATGTTCCAAATAAGGGCACATAGATTGAAGTCTACCCTGCCCTGTTTTGGAGGTGTTCTGAACCAGTCCTTGTCTATATCTGTCCCTATATTTATGTGTTTCCACATCTCCATGGAATAACAAAACATTCCTGCAAGTGGAGAAACATGAACAGTTAGGATGGGGGGGGGGGGAAATATGGGGTTACACAGTCCCATCTCAATTATTTCCAGAGATAGGCACGAACTGAACCACAAACCTGAACAAAACCACCATCTGGGCTGGTTCCTGGTTTGGGGATCCTGTTTTTCCAAAATGGGATGAAGCGCTAAACTTTTCCCCCCTCAGCGCTTCGTTTTGATTGGCAAAAGGGGATGCCCCACCCAACCTCAAGCCCCTCCCACTGCCCCTCTCAGCTCCCTACCTTGGCTTCAAGCTGCCACTGCCTCCTCTACTGACACCACAATCCTAACAGGCAAGGAGGCCCAGGCCTGCTGCCTGTGCACATGCGCCTCCCCTTCAGCTGAGCAGCGGGGGCCTGAGCAGAACCAGCAAGCCCTGATCCTGAAGCCACACCACCAGGCCCACTCCGCTGACAGGTGGGCCATGCCCTGAAGCAGCAGGAGCTGGTCCTTGAAGCTGGGCTTGCTGCCTGTCAGATGGCTGCAGTGGCAGTGAAGGCTTGAAGATAAGGGAGGGAGGCATTGGGGGTCGAGGGAATGGAGGTGTGGCCAGGTGACTTAACAAGAATGCAGATATTTATCTGCATGCACACATACTCAATCCTACTAGTGTAAGTTTTAAAAAAGAAAATGGACTATTTTTATTTCTCTATTTATGTAAAACCCACAAATTCTGGATTTGATGTGAGCAACCAGGGGTCTTCCACGGCCCATGAGCATGCCTGGTCTCTGTGCTCTGTCTTGCGGTCACCACAGAGATAGTTCAATAACCATAACATAGGTAGCATTTGACAAAATATGGTGTGCTGTTTAGTTAAAATTATGTATGTGGACCGGCTGGATAGCTCAGTGATTTAGGCATCTGGCTGCAGGTTTGGAATATGATTCCTCACTGTGACTCCTCCAAGAAGAGCCAGCCTGTGTGGCCTTGGGCAAGCTGCACAGTCCCAGGTCACGTCCAGAAGAAGGGAAGGGTAAACCACTTCTGAGTATTCTCTACCTGGAAAACTCTGAAAAGGGTCACCAGAAGTCAGAATTGACTTGATGGCACATCATCATCATCATCATTTGTATGTGTTTTATATAGATATTAGTATATAGTATTAGCATACACATATATAATTTATATTTATAAGTACAAATTGCAAAATTGCCTTAATTTAAACAGAAAGGTGTCATCATAGTTGGGACAGTTGCATTCAGGTGATCAGTATGTGTGTGATTCATTCTGCTCTTCATTCTGAGGAGTTTCTTCAAAGTTCCTTCTGTTCTTCCTTCTTGCAATCATTATGTGGCCTTCAGAGTCTCTCAGCCAAGCCAGTACCTAAGACTGAGTTTCTCCATGCAAGCCGGGTTGCCTCTCATTTAAAAAGAAAGAAAGACCAACACAGAAGTGCCAAACGTAAATACAGGTTCACTTTTAAATGACTGGTTAAGTTGACTGCTCACTCAAAGGGATTATGGTTCTGAAATCCTTGAACCTGTGGGAAATGCCAGTGGAAAGGATAAATACAAGTTACAGAACAGCAGGTAATAAAACATTGCATTTAACTCTCCTAATACCAGCCCTCATTAATTAAACCTTAAACCCCCTCCTCGCCCGCACACACACATACATACATAGAGACTGTAAGGTAGGTAACAATTAACTGCATTGTACCAAGAGATGCTGTGTGGGAGGCTCAGAGAGCTTAAGGTGACTTCCTGAAGGTTACACACAGCAAGTCCACAAAGAACAGACCACCAAGGACTGGAGGCAAACCTCTCCATTGCCAGACTGCTTGATTAATTGTGGCATTTCTTCCCCTTCAAGCCATTAGGAAAAAGGCCAGTGCCGAGTGGGTTAAAGGCATCTTATCAAATTAGGCATTAAACTAAGTGGAGAGAAAGCTCTGGTAAGAGTTTGTAGAAAAACCATTCAAATTACAAGTGTGGGTTACAGTAATTGCTAAATTACAGTGTGGCTGCTTCATTGCACACAACCCTGACCTACCCCCCCAACTTTAATAATATGCAGGGGCTGACTCTAGCAGACAAAACCCAGGGAGTCCTAAGTTATTAGCCTGACACTCTTATTATTATGATTATTATGATTATGACTATTACATTAGCACCTAGAGGACCTAGCCAAGGACCATTGTGGTGGGAACAGCACAGTTACAAATAATAAAAATGTTAAATCTGACAATTTAAGTAGTCTTGAGAGACAAAGAGGAGTGGAGAACAGCAAGGAGAAGGTTGGTTGGTGCAGACAACTGGTGCTGTGTTGGGGTATGTGTGTCAGAGAATGGGGAATGGGGGATATGCACAGAGCAGTTAATAGCCGGTATCTCTTTTATGGCCACTGACTGAGAAAAGTAGCGGATGCATTTCTATGGGTTGCTTCACATCTGCATGGCCATCAATTGACAGTGATGTAACCTCTTGTGGTAATAGGCATCTGAGAGTGGACTACACAGAGTGCACTTTCATATTCATTTTATATACTGTAATGCTTTTTTGATATTCACAGTCGGCTGCTCATCACCCAACTGTACATGAATTAGATGGGGCAAACACACATGTGAATCAATTAGATTTATTTTGTAGAAAGGACTTCTTAAGGATCAGTCTGCTAAGCACATGCCATAAAAGTGTTCCCTATGCTTAAACTGTAGCAAGTATCAATGATGAGATTCTGTACCTTCCTTACCACTGGGCAACCTTGACTGTTGCTAAAATTAAGTACATGACTGTCCAATGAGGGCTGCAGCTTTAGGGTGGCACTTTGGAAGGACATCCAAAAGAGAGAGGGAGAGAATTGTGCGTGTGTGATTGCTTACTCTTTCTTTCATTGCTATATCCTTAGATAGCAGTGATGAGTGTGAATTACATTTTCATCTGGAATTTCCATAATAGCAAGATGAAAACCAGTCTACTTTCCTAACCCTGTGGTATGCCCCAGCTGGGACCACTCCACCCTATATCACATGTGCCAGTGGTGAGCCATGGTACAAGCAGTGTATTGTCACCATCATCATCTTAGAACCATGTCCTATTACAAGCTGCTGAGGTCACCTGGGCAATTATGGACTAAATTCAATGGTTCACCTCAACTAGAAGAGATCCACTGAACCAACGAGATTTATAGACGTTTTGGTGTAACAAGTTTCATTCATTCAGTAGGTCTTTCTAGTTGGAACTAACCATTGGATTTTGCCTTGAACCTTTTGAATGCTCCTCTATGTAATGTTATCAACAAAATTCTCTTCACTTAAAACTCCCAGCATACTGGGGAGAAGAGCTTTGGCCCAGTCCTCTCCCTGATGGGCCCATGTCTTTAGTTCTCAGCTGCTGCTTTCGTCTTCCTGTTGCCTCCCCCAAGGATTCTTACCTGTTTTATCTAGCAAATGCAAAATTTACTCATTATAATTGGTGAAGCAGCTTTAAAGAAGAGCCAAGTCCTCAAAAGCCAAACACAATTATAGGCAAAAGACTACAGCTAGTATATAAGCTGGCTACTGTAAGTGATCCCTTTGAATAAAAGGGGAAAAGATGAGCCAAGGTGTGCTGCAGAACACATACTTCCCATCACTGCATAAACATTCACCAGCTCCATGGTGGTATAATAGGCCAAAATCCTATTGCAAAATACTGCACATGTTAAGGGCAAGCATGAAAGCAGTTTTCACTTTTGGCCAGACATCTGTCATGGATCAAGGCACATGACTGAGGATGTGCAACCCAGTTGTGTCTGAGCAAACAATTGACAGCTAGCAAGACTACACTCACTGTTTGTGCCATTTCTTATTTCTCCTGTGTGGTGTCAATAGGATTCAGGTCTTGGAATAATCTTTTATAAAGATGGCCACCTTTCATATGTCTAAACTTTTTTTCACAATTCTTGACTTTCTATTATCAGGGCTCTCGTGGGTACTAAATTGCCAAGATTGCTTCTGTGTCGTACATCTGTTGGAGTGTTGAAGGAATTGTACACAATCCACAGATGAAGTTGCATTGCCAAGAATTTAATTTCATTTGCAAGTAGAGATGGGCATGAAACAAGCCACGAACCAAAAAACCCATAAACCTGGCTGGTTTGTGGTTCATTTCATGGGTGGTTTGGGGAACTGCTCTTTCACGAAGTGAAACGTAGAACTTTTTCATTGTTGGTGTTTCGTTTTGCTTTGTTTCCACACACCCCAGCTGAGGTTGTCTGGGGCCTACTTCCTGCCCCAGTAATTCCTGGGAGGCTTAGGGTGTTTTCGCTGCTCATTGGGTTTTATACAGGAAACCCTCAAAGAACTACAGTTCGCACAATACTCTAAGTCTCCCAGGAAGTACTGGGGTAGGAGGTAGGCCCCAGACAGCCGACTGTTTTACTCAGCTGGGCAGTGTGGCAGCAGTGGAGCAGATAAGGTAGGGTGCTGGAGCCCATGAACAGGGGTGCAGGGTGGGAAACGCTTCATTTAGCGATGATCCCTAACTGAACGAACCACAAACTGGTTCATTTTTAAAAAAAAAAAATTGTCTGGTTTGTGGACATCGATTAATCATCATGAATTGCCATTGTGCTGGTTCATGCCCATCTCTCATTGCAAGACATGAAACCATGTTAATATTGGTGATATTTGCAAAATGTCACAGTTGTCTCCATGGTTCAAGTTACTCTGTCATTTAAACAGTCGAATCAAGCCGCTATAGTTTTAATACACACCACATAATATCTATAGATCTTCAGAGAAATTTGGAATTCCCAAACCATTATGGTAGTTTGGTCTGTTTTGCCCCCTTTGATTTTTTTTTAGCTGGATGTTCTCCCAGCCTAAATATGAGGAAAATGGCGAGTTCTTCAAACATGCAGGGAAATGAAAATTTCTCTCCATTTGTGGCAGCCAAATGCAACCGAGTCAACTATTCCGAGCATGGAGAGAGCTGCTTTGTACTTCCTTCCATATAACAAGCTAAAAATGCAGTGACTCATAGAAAAAAGAGGTGGCAACCTTAAACTGGAACTACAAATATGGCTGAATACTCAGGGATATAGAGATAAAGATAAACATATAAGAGCTAAGCACCCTGACTGTTCTGGTCCCTCCACTGCATCACTTTTTTAGATTTTCAAATTTCTTCCATCTCAAATATAAAGAAATTGGAAGTTTCAGAAAATTTGTATAAAAAAGAAATTCAAATGAAATGCTCAACTTTTCCCTGTCTACTAATAAAAGTAGCAGATTTTGCTCCAGTCTTTCCAACAAATGCGCAGAGAAGCTAAAACATTTGGTGAAGTATTTCGTATTAACTCCTTTCAAGTTAAGATGTATGTATATGAATACGAATATGAATTCTTTGGGAGGAATCTCTCTAACTGTGTAACTGACCTGCACAGAAAGTGCACACAGTTTTAACTCAGTTTCTTCCCCCACTTTTTTCCTCCAACCCGTTTTCTCTAGCAGTTCACTCTTAGGCATGTAACAATGTGTCAGATGTAAGCATTGTCCGCCAACCACCAGATGGGGCCACTCAACAAAACAAAACAAAAAACCAAACAAAACAAAAAAGCCCAACCCAGTTTGTCTCAATCTGTGATCAATCTGAAGACCTGCAGTAATATATTTTTTTAAATTCCTGTTTCTCCTTTGGAGCCAGCTCCAGTCATTTGCTGCCTGAGGCGAAGACTGAGAGGTTATCCCACCCATTCTGGGTACAAGAGCTGACTGGAACAGCCATTCTTTCTTTCTTTCTTTCTTTCTTCGGCCTTGGGGATAGGAGGCTGAGGACCCAAAGGGAAGGGGGCTTAGCACACAGCTTTTTCCTCCATCTCATTGCTGTTACCCTCCAGCTTTAGTTCCCTGCAGGAATTGCCCACTCTGCCTGATAATGGTTTTGGATGTCACTCTTATATGCTTATTTTTGATCAAGCTGGATTCTCTACTTTCCTGCTCACAGCCACCCAAAGCTACTACAGTTGTGGTGGAGGGATAGCCCACTGCAGAACAAATTTATCAAGACAATGTTCCAGACTACCAGTGGGTCGATAGGCCGGTTGCCTAAAAAAATAAATAAATAAATAAAATGGAAAACCAGCCCACCAGGGAGCCTCTGCACATGTCCCCACGTCTCAGCTGGGAAGCAGGGACATGTGCAGAGGACCCGGGCTGGCTGACAGGCCAGCTGCCTAAAAAAATGTTTATTTGTTTATTTATTTTTAGGCAGCTGGCCTTATTATCTGGCTGGGGGGGCCCCCTGTGCATGCCCCTGCCTCTCAGCCCGGCTTGAGGAAGGGGGGGGGGAAGAAAAAAAATATTTTTAGCAGACAGCTGGCTCCCGGCTGGTTGCCTGTGCTCATGCGCCTGCCTCTCAGCTGTGAGGCTGGCACAAGTGCAGCTGTAGAGACAGCAGTCCTGGCTCCCGGAAGGGAAGCCTGGCTGCTGGCTGTCTAGATGGTGGTGGCGGTGGCACCAAGACAAGGCAGGGAGGCAATGGGGGCAGTGGGAAGGGGGTGGGAGCAGGCTGGGGGGGGGGGGAAACGACAAATCAGGAAGTTAATTAAATCGGAAAAAGTTTGTTGGTTCAGGAAAGTTCAGGTCCTCTGGTTTGGAATGAAGCGAATCAACGAACCAGCGACTTTTGCTAAATTTCCTGGATTGCTTTTTTATTTGTGCCCATCTCTAGTTTCTGTTTTCTATTCCTACCTTACAACAGCATGGGGAGAAGGAGAAAAGGGACTCTTGCTAGCGAATGGGCCAGGAGGTGACCATTATGTAAACAAAGCTGCAAAGCAGAAGCTGGGGTTAGGCTCAGCTCACAGCAGTCCATGTTGTGAGATTTTGTTTTCTAAAATACCCTGTTTCCCAACATTTCTGCCTTCAATAGTTGGGTACGTTTTCCAGGTACAGATGCCATGTTTAGAGTCCATCAATCTTCATAAAAGAAGTGATACATCTTAAGATCTTTTTATTCTGCATTTTTATATACCACTTTTCTTCCAAGAAGTTCAGCATGTTGTACACCAGCCCTTCCCGATCTGGTGCCTTCTAGATGGAACAGCCTACAACCTCTGTCATCCCTGGCCAGCATAGCTATTCACTGATTGATGCAGTATGTTTATATCCCAGTTGTTCTCCAAGAGGTCACACAGCATATATCAGTTTTATATAAGCAGCTGGTTTTAAGATGCATTTGCTAGCTGAGAAGGCTGGGAGTTGTAGGACATCGGGTTGGGGAAGGTATCATTTCCTTGTTCTACTGTCACAGCAGGACCATTGAAGAAAGAGTGAGTCAGTGGCCTAAGTCACCCAGTGAGCTTCATGGCTAAGTGGGGCTTGAACCAGGGTTTTCCAGATCCTAATTCAATACTCTAACTACTATACCACAGTGCCTTTCAGTATGTTGTAATGCATCATTTTATTTCATCCACACATGAAACCTCAGATACTTAAGGGCTCATAATTATCTGAGTCATCTCCACATTGCCCCAGATAAAGCATTCCCTTGTAACTGATCCATTAAAGCCAAGTGAAAGCAGCAGAAATGCCAAATGCTGTAAGAAGGAGAGACATTACAACATCTGAAAGCCTTTTAAATGATTCAGATGCAACCCTTCGTGTAATAAGACATACATTTCGGTTAATCTTTTAGTTGCAAATCTTGGAACTCTTGAACCTGCCTGAGGCTGCTGTCAGCCGCATTCTATTTAAGACTGCTTATTGGGAATAACGGCTATTTCCCAGAGTAACCTCCAAACCCCTTAAAGTTGTTCTTATTGCTTTGCCAAAATAGAGTTGCCTTGAGGATATGAAGTCAAGGTCTTATTTTTCCTCTACAAAAATTATTTTACTAAGCTTATTAGATCACACTGAATCAGAAGAGGCCACATTATTGCCAAGGCAAGGCAGCAGAACTGGGAAAAAACCTTTTTGTGTTTTAAGGGATTTAACATTCCTCCCAATGTTAAGTATGTGGAATTAAATGACTGTGCTTCTATTACTGGGCCAAAGCAAAGGACTTAATAAGGCAGTGACCATTTGATCTTTCCTGATCAAATTTCATCTGCAGTCAAAGTATGAGTTCTGTGTGGAGTGTTTCCTACGTAAGTTAGCTCAGGTTATTCTGGTTCAGTTCTGGATAACTCACAACACTGGGCCTGTGGTGTCAACAGCTGGCATGGGGGAGCAAAGGTCAGGGCCTATAAGTCTCACAGGACACACTGTACCCGATAATTTATGCTGTGCTTGTATTCCATTTTTCTGCTTAGGAAAGCTAATATGAAAAGTGCCAGGCAACTGACACAGGTGCCACCCACTTTGTTTTTGCAGAATGCCTCTGTGGCAGTGACTGAAATCTACCCTTTAGGCCTCTGGTAAGTTTATTGGTGTGTGGGTGTGGGTGTGTGTTTTGCAGGGGGACTTTCACTATGGACCCACTGAAATGTGATAGACCTAAGCTACACCTTTCCCCCTTCATTCTAGGTGATCCTTTATCTTGTTCTGTTTCATGGTACTTCCTCTGTCTTGAGGTTATTCCAGGGCAATGAAGCTAGGGAAAAGGTGTGTGCTGAACATTTACTCAGTTCCTAACCTCCTCCCCCCCCCCCATGTTTCAGTATGTTTCGTGAGCTGTGGTAGCACGATGATGCTCCAGATGCCCAGTTACTGACAATTTCCATGTGTCAGGGTATAAATGCTTATTAAAAGTAACTCTCAAAGTTCTGCCATGCTGACATAGCCTGGTTGTCACAAGCCTGTATTGCAGATATTCACCAGGGCACCCAGATTAAGAAGAAACAGCTGATGGGAAATTCTCTTTGGGAAATTACTTAAGACAGAGATGGAGGATGTGCTGTTCAAGCTTCAAGTGTAACAGGTTCTGCTGAGATGACGAGAGAACACTATCCTTCCTGTAACAGGTCTTGCCAGATTCAGAAGATTCGGTTCACTCATGGGGACTCTAAAATTCCTCATGTTAGGGCAATTTGTATCCTAGAGATACACAGGCTGAGAGCCTAAAGCAAATAACCAACCTCACACCATTTACTCTGGCTAATGTGAAGCTAGGTAGTATTAGATCCTTTCGTAGACTGAAGAATCTTGTAGAAACCCCCTTTAAATTAGCCACTGGTGTTATTTCCATTGTGACAAGGGGCAGGGTTGGGGTTGGGCTTACTTATCTGCAAAGCTAACGCATTTTATTTGGCATAAGCTTTTATGGACTACAGCCCAGTTCACCAGATGGGATGAGTGGATGGATGGAACTTGTTTCACTTCTATGCACCTGAGGAGGAAGACACTGGTCTGTAGAAGCTTCCACCAAACAAAACTTTAAGGTGTCATCAGACTTTGTCGTTTCCCTTTTGAGACACAGAATCAATATTTCTCCTCCTTACCCTACCACACTTTGTGGTTTACAACTAGGCTTCTGAGAAAAGTGTACAAATGAGGCACACAAGAGACATTTGTGTGTTTCCTGATCAGCTACAGAGCAGTTCAAGACGACCCCATTTGCTCTGAAGTTAGTTCATGCACTCCTGAAGAACTAACTTCATCTTCAGGGAGTTACAAATGCTGAAATTTGGAAGAAAATGTTTGGTGCCTGTTGCTGTAACAAAAGAAGGAAGCACCAAAGTTAGAATAAGATTAACAGCTGAAGCGCCAATGCATGCCGACATTTCACGTGGAAACTCCAATAACTGAGCCCCTGGGGAGGGCTCAGACTGACCTCACAAGTTTCTATATATTCCTGTCTCTGATATCTCCTGGGGGGGGGGGGAGTGTCTCGATTTGTCTGTGGGACTTTGGACCTTAGCCTTGAGGACAACTTTTAGCTGTACCACTGACTCCATAACTGTAAATCCATATTAATCTCTGCTTCTTCCCTGGACAGGGAGAGACTATCACTAAATCATACTTAGGAGGCACACTCTTTCTCAGGAGGTCTCCAGAAGTTATGAAGTCCTTGAGGAACTGAAAATAGAAACTGTTAATTAGCAAACTCTCTACTTTTGTTTTGTTTTGTGTATGAGAATCTATGAAAGTTAAACAAAAGATTTCTTAAAGCATCTCTATTAGCCGGTAAGTTACGGAAAACCATAATCGAATATGAAAGATAAATAGGGGAGTCAGTGGGAAGCACAAGGGGGAGTGAGCGGGACTGAATGGGAGATTGTTTGTGCAATCTTAGCTATAGTGATTGGCTGCCACACTAATAATGAGTATATGCATTATTAATCACAGTGTTTATTCTTATAACACAAATGCAGCAAGTTAATATTTAATCCCGAATCTACAGGGCATGAATTCCCAGCACCCACCCTTTCTCCTCTGTGCCGTCTTCTCCTCCTGGAAAGAGTTTGGACATAGAATTGCCATCAGAATAGATAATAGAGGAAACTTGACTTAACCATGGTGATATAAATTCCCAAACCTGATCTCAAAATTCTTTTAGCCTCTCCAAAAGGCCACTGGAGCCCAGTTCACGAGTTACCTGCATGGAGAGCACTCACAATTTGAGGCAGGAGTGGGGCTGTACTCCTGCTTCCACCTCCACGTTAGCTCAGCGCTCAAATATCTGAACATTTCATACCACCATTTGCAAAGGGATGGCAACACAAAGCAGCGGCTCGCATGCAGAGCACACACACATACACATCTGGACAACCATTATGTTGACATGGTGGTTGTTTGGAGCTTCCACACAGAAACAATGCCTCCTTATAGGGGTTTCTTTGCAGACGAGCATTTTTATGTTATAAGTTACGAATTCAGAGGCTGGGGTCAATATAGAGAGATGACATCATGGGACAAGAAAGGTAGTGTTGTCGTGGATACATCCTACATGTGAGTAATACATAAGTAGGGTTTCTGTTTTGTCAAAGTTGCCTCACATTCACTGTAAAACAGTAAGCTTTATATTTGTGTCTTGAATAAGGAGGGTTTGTGTATCCTTGATGTTCTTGTGTTCTCAGAGTATTTTATCTGCATACCCAAATTCCATGAAGTGGTGCTGCTGTTCTACATCAAGCACACATCTTGTAGAATGACCAAGGATTTATACACTAAATGTGATAAACCTGTTATTACGTGTAATATGACTGCTCTGCCCCAATGTCATCAAAGCCTTCAAAGAAAGCAATTGAAATAGTTTGACACATTGATGGGGCAACCAGTAACAGCCAAAATAGGGAGTGATAGGTGGTTTTCCAAAGGCAGTCAGTATTCAGGATTTGGGGAAACGGAATGGGAAACAGTAGGCTTCCTTTCAGTTTTGCACATAACTTCCAATATTTTCATTTCTTCCCCTTGCATAAAAACATTTCATCTCCAAAATGACTGTTGGTTTGCAGGGGCCAGGTTTACTCAAATAAGCACAGAGAACTGAGGACACTGACACTTGATGAAGCTGTTTATCTTACCTTCCCCCCTTCCACATTCACATTATCCTACAAAGCACCACCCTTTTGTGACACACTCAACATTTGTACTTTTTACGCTTTAGACTAGAATTCCATAATCCCCCAGCCAGTGTGACCTTAGCCAATGCCTGTTGGAGATTCGGAGAGCTGTAGTCTAGGAAACTAATGTTTCTAAGCTCCGTATCACCCATCACCATGGATCAACTCTCCACCTTTCTCTTCCAGTCCTGACAATACTGCCCGTTTGATGGCTTCGGAAGCTGAAGTGCCATTTCCCCCTGGCTCCTGTTATTGTCATTTCTAGAGACAATTTATAGGCATTTGGGATAAGATTCCAAGGAAGTTATTAATTAGCGAGAGGAAAGAATCCAGTTCAGTTTATGGGATGGTATGGAGAAGAGAGAAGTCTGAATATTGATACCCTGGATGATGATGATGAGATACAAAAGAATTGAGGGTAGGAAACAGTTAAGGATTGTGGGTAAATATATGCAGTTTCTGGTGGTGATTACCCTCCAAGTAATTAGTTTTTAAATCAGGCAGACGTTTCAGCAGCCACTTATTCTGAACAGTGTTAATTATTTATGTTCCCTTTTATTCATATTATTTATAGCAGGTTCTTTTTAAAACAGGAGCAGGATAGGGCAGTGGGGCCACTCATCCTGAACAAAGTCTTTGGCAAAGCCTCCCCCAACCCCAGTCTCTTGTTTGTTGAGCTATGAATGAAGTCAGTTCTCAAAGCATCTTTGGTTTTCTTGAAGGAGTTTCCAACCAAAGCCTCATGAGCTTTGTGTTTGTGTGTGCGTGTGCGCCTGGACCCTTAACACAAACATAACTCTCCTGACATTTTCCATTTGAAACATTTATTTTTGGGAAATACATATTAAACACTATTATTTATACAAAACAGGACTGAATTTGTCATAATGCATACAATCCTCAAAAAGGCAATTTTTATAGATTTGGATGTGGTTTTTTATTCAGTAACTCCCCTCCCCACCCAATATAAAAAGAGAAAGCCATTTCTGTCTTGCTTTCTCTAGCTGAGATATTGGCAAACAAGACATGATGCATTTTTTTTCCTGCATCTAAGGGGGCAAAAGACATTCTTCATTTCATAGTTACCCATTTCATAGTCTTAACCACTTGAAATATATATATTTAGTTAATACACGATTTTTATTTTGCTAAAATATAGCAAGTCAGCAAGTAAAAAAAATAATTTTCCTCAGCTTAACACAGCTCAGTAAAGATTCCTCCATAATTATTATTTTTATTTTTTATTTTAGTTTGGGAGGGACAACATAGAAGTTAAAAGGACAGTTTAGATTTACTTAAAACAGAAAATGTATGACAGGCTGTGAGCAAAAAGTATACTCATCATGGGATTGAACTGCACAACAAAATGCCTGAGAGCTTGGATTAATGGAAAGAAAAGCATGTGGCCAGGACAGAAGCAGCAAAATAAGGTAACAGGCAGTCTTGGGTGAAGCTCAGTTTGACAAGTTTCTTTTAGGAACACCTGCCAGAGAAAGGGGCCATCCCTTGGAATCCTACTGTGACATGTTAAGGTGTGAAGCATTCTTCTCCGGTGTGTTTGCCTGCTGAGAGTGGGTCACTCTGGTGCCTGGACTCAGCAAGGTGAAAATGTAATGCCTGCCCTTTGTGAAAGCCAGGAATCAGCATGTATGATTCCTTTCCCCAGGACTCCACAAGAGGGCAGCACAGACAGAGCTCGTCTGTCCCAAATGGACCAGTGACGTACAGCACAAAAAGAGAAGGCAATTTTCTGGAGCTGGCAAGTTGTTTCCCCAGAAGAAGAGAAAGCTAGGCTGTCCTGGCTGGCTTTCTTCCTAAGATCACTATTACCAGCCAAGGTTTCAGTCCTTCTAAATGAGGTTCCATTTACTCCCCTCCCAACATTAATGTTATGGGAAAATGGCACCTGAACAACTTCAAGCTTCCTCAAAAGGAAGGGATAGAAAGCATGTTCCATTTGAAAAATAGTTATCCTACTACTGTCGTAAGACTGGCCGGAAGATCTGAATAGAGTCTATGTTAAAACTGCTCTCTGAATAACTCATACTAAATGGTGGCCTATTATGTTAAAGCTTAGGGCCAGTTGCCGCAGGCAAACAGCCTAGATGTGATCTTGACCCATCCGCAGGAACTGAGATAATGTGCACAAGAGTATTGGGTAAACTGGTGCTCTTGATGACTCTGTACTTTGGGCCAAAAGTTCTAAACTGCGAATGCATGCAAGACCCCGGGCAACTCCACATAAAGAGTACAGTTTTTCCACACAGAGATGAACCACATGTACTGACATGTCTACAATTTGCACACCTGGAGAGCCACAGTCAGAGGAGCTACACACAGAAACTGCACACTGAGAAACACAAGCCTATCCAGAACTGAAGCTTCTCTCTAGCTTCTTTAAATAGATGGAAAAGAAGGGGAAGCAAGAGAAAGTCAGCAAAAACATTCTGAAGACTAGGGGTTTTCCACATTAGTTTTGTGGAAACTATGTACAACTCCAGCGCACGCAAGCCTACACTAGGTATTTGAACAGAAGTCTGAATCGAGTGCATGCACAACAAAGACACAGACATCTAAGAAGGTGACAGGATTTGAGGTTTTAGCTCTGGAGGACAGGGAGATGGTGGAAAGAAGAGGGATGCCCTTCTAAAATTCACAAAGGTCTTCACTTGCCAACAGCAGTCTCTAGTTATTTGAGTTGCCATACTTGTCACATAGTTGGCATGCTTCCTCTTTTCTAGTGAACAAGCTGGCCCCATATTATTGCTGACTTTTGAAAAAAGAATGGGAGAAAGATTAGACATGCGGGAGCAGGAGGTACACAGTGTTGAGTGGAATCATGCCATGTGATTGTAATTCCTTTCTCTGTCATTCAACCTTTATGTTAAAAGCCAGCTCTAGTAAAAAAAAAACTTTCACCTTAAATGGATAGTGTTCATACAGAGAGAGAAAGAGAGAGAAACACACAAAAATGGCAAATATACCAAACAAAAAAGACACCCACCCACTTCTGGCTTACTAGACAGTAAACCTTTGGCACTAGATAAATCAACTGTATCAGAAGAATTTCCATAGCCCTGAACCACTGACACAAGGAAGGAAGAAATGGGTCCCTCTCTAAGCTCTCTTCTCCTCCTTCTATATGTAGCAGGGAAGATCTTGTGGCACATTCTGTCTAACATCCATATGAACCCCACCAGGCCTCTCCAAATACTTATTTGCTAAAGTGGGCTTCCTCACCTGGATCAATCTTCTGCAATTTCAACACACCCTGATTTGATACTGCTCTATGGGGATAGGCTGCACGGACGGAGTGAGGAATACTTGACAGTCCCCTTAATGCAGCCATGCCTCATACTTACTAGCCAGAAATCACAGCACAAGACAAAGTCCAAAATCCTGTTGGTTAGTATAGTCAATCACACCAAATTTAGGCTCACTGAATCAATGGGAATTTGGTGAGTCCATAAATTCCACTGATTCAAATGGGCTACTCTCTAACTGTGACTTACTTTAGCATAGTCATAGTTAGAGTAGGCCCTTTTGAATCAGCAGAACTTACAGAGGAGTTGACTTACTAAATCCCCATTGATTCACTGGGTTACTATAGTGCGATTTACTATGCCAAGCAACAGGATTTTGCCCAAAGAGTCATAACAAACTTTCTACCAAGCCCAGTAGACTTGAATATTCAGGCAGGAACTTTGTGTTGTGATTGACAGAAAAGCATGAATCTGTTGTCTAACAAGTTTCATGATCTCATTCTCAAGAACCTAGGCCTGCTATGATCAATAACACGTCCTCCACCAACCTGCAAAATGGCCAGTTTTAACAGCAGATCTGTGCAAACATGGCCACAACTGTTGATGTTAGGCATCAAATCAAGAAAAGCTTCGCTTTTTAAGATTATCTTCAGGCTCCTCCCTACTGCTCTCTTACCACACCCCAAAGGACAGAACATACGTTTCACACTACAGAGACTGTGAAAGAGCGAGGCTTGCTTTCATTTACGAAATACTGTTATTTGGTCATCAGTGTGGGGTATGAATGGTAAAGAGGAGAAAAGAATAGTGACCCCAGCAGAACGGTTATGTTTTGTTTTAGGAACAGAGGAGGATGGGGAAGGAGGCAGAAAGTAAATTTGGGTCCTAGCTCAGGCAAGGAGTGTTACATTTCATTGACCACCAATTCTTCCTTGTCAGCCACACCGTTGGAGAGCATGTTCTGGTTCTCATTCAAGCGTTTTACTCTGTAGCCTTCAAAATGGATGCTGCTGGTAATGTCCTTGATGTTCTGCATGTGTGTCCTAGAGGAAGGAGGAGAGATGATGAAACAGAGTTTATGCTTCATGTGGGAGACAGAACCAAACACAGCTTGATAGTGGAATGTCAATATGGAAGGGGCACAGCACCACAATAAAGTGCACGGCATGACCTCACACAATCCCAGATCCAGTCTTTGGCAGTAAATGTGAAGGAATTATGCCAAGACCTTGATCTGAGGGTAGAAGGATCTCTCTTTCCTGAGCACAAGACAACTGCTTCTACCAGGTTCCTAGGAAGGAGGCTTGCCAGAGCCAGGAAAAGTTACTTTGCTGGACTACAATCCAAAAAGTCTATTTCATGGTTGGTTGGTTGGTTTGATTGATTGATTTCTACGCCACTTTTCTCCCAGTGGAAGGACCCAAGGTGGCTCACAATCATTAAAACAGATAGACTAAAACATAATAAATTACAAAGTTTAATAAAACCCAAACATATAATATCAATTTAAAAGGTTATCTGAACATTTGGAAGCTTTCAAAACACACTTAAAAGGAACATATGCCCAGCATCCAGTTGCGGCTAATTTTCATCAATTAAGTTATTAAAAGCCTGCCTAAAAAGGCAGGTCTTTAACTGTCACCAACAGGACAAGAGGGAAGGAGCCAACCTAGCCTCCTGATGAACAGCCTTCCACAACCTGGGAGCAGCCATAGAGAAGACTTTCTCTTGCGTCCCCATCAAATGTGTCTGTAATGACAATGGGACCAAGAAATCGGCCTGCTCTGCAGATCTTAGGGGCTGGGAGGGCTTAAATGGGGAGATACAGTCCTTCATATAGCCTGGAACCATGCTGTATGATTTACGAGTCATAAGGAACATTTTGAATTGGCCCTGGAAATGAACTGGCAGCTCCTGAAGTTGTTACAATAGAGGAGTTGTACGCTTCCTGTCAGTGGCCCCAGTCAGCAATCTAGCTGCTGCATTTTGAACCAGCAGAAGTTTCTGAACCATCTTCAAAGGCAGCCCCACCTAGAGCATGTTACAGTAATCTAGCAATCCTTTTTCCAAACTCTGGTCTGGGAAGTAATTACAGTGTCGCTTCCACTTATGTAAGCTTTGAGTTGAGTCACAAGCGTAATTGTCATATGGAGTGGAAGCAACCAGGTCTCGACTGCTCTAATATCCTTTCAGGCAATGTGAAGAAGCTGCATGCACGGTCTCCCTCCAATCCCAGAAGCAAAAGTGAAGGAAGTTTCTACCAACCTGATCAGAAGATCCCGCAAATAGGCAAACTCACAGTGCGTCGTATTCTCAACTGTAAAGGCAGGACACAGTACTGGCTGTTAACACAAACTCGATATCCAAGCATAACCCCACTAACCCAGGGCAAGCAAGGGTTGCAAAACTCACATCACACTCTCACTTCCACTCCACAGCTTTTCTTCAGCATCTGATTCTTCCAGTTTAACTTTTCCTGGCCTAGTTCCCTCACATCACAACTAGGTCAGGGAAAAGTGCTTTAGAAGCATAGGAGCTTTTCACATAGCACACAAATGGCACTGCCCTGGGGCTCTCCTTTTACAGGGGCACTTGTGCCTTCATTTATTCGTTCTCCCCCTCATATATCCATCTACATCTATGTCTACACCTGTGTCTCAGGTAATGAGAACTAAACAGCACTCCAATCAAAGAAGGCACTTAATCACTAAAATATATATACACTTACAAGACGTGTGTGTAAATCTCTGTAATAAATGTATACCAATATCTGTGTAGAGAGATATATACACACATGGGCTAACCAGTGGTGTAGTGGATAGAGTGATGGACTAGGACTCAGGACACCTGAGTTCAAATTCCTACTCAGCCATGGAAACTCATGGAGGGTGGAGGACTGGCCACTGTTCCTTAAATATCTCACTTAACTTGAAAACCCTAGTAGGGTTGCTATGAGTTGGTTCTGACTTGACAGCACATTGCATATATACATGCATAGACACACTGACATGTGTGTGTGTGTTTACAATACACACACACACACTCTTATGTACATGTATATATATACATGGTATGCAAAGAGGCAGAAAGCAGCTCCCTTTTGATAGCCTTGCTGCTGTTGCTGCTGCTTTTATGAACTATCAAAGACTGGCCACAGGGGGGAAGCACAAGGCTTAGAATGAGCTGACTCCACCCCCACCCCCCTTGAAATCTTACTTGGAGGGAAAGGGTTCCAAAGAATCTCCAATCAAAATGACCTAAAGAACCAGCCGCAGAAAAAAGTTAGCTTGTGCCTCTCATATAAATGCATGTGTGTGCACTGGGAGGAAGAGGTCCTTTGCTGTAGCTGATGGGACAGAGCACTGGCATCTAAACTGGAGTGCCTGAAGACATGGTCAAGGCAGGACACACAACTGGGAGATTTCCATAAAGGAAGAATATTTTCATTGGGTCAAGCAAGTTTTTGCAACAGATATAACTTCTAGATTCTAGGGCATGTCGAGAAAATCTGTTCATGCTCATTTTTAATTTAGAATACGTCTATGAAGGTTTTCATGCTTATTTTGAATTTTAAAATACACAGATTTTTTTTTCTTAAAAGGGGATTGAATGATGGCAAAAGAGGTGGGGAATTGTGAGGTTTTCTTAAAGTTGAAAACAGGGAAGGCATGATGCTGAATAGTTTGTGAAACGCTGGGTAGTGGCAGATCATGCTACAAATATTTCCAGCAGGATGCTTATTAGATTAATTGAACTCCACTGGAGCTGTTTCCCATGAAACCGGCCATCTATAATTATACTACAGTTTTAGGGGGAGCTTTCTGGGCAATGAAGTTATTTGCACTTAGATATTAGGAATCAACTGAACATGGAAAGGATCTCCCTTTTTCCAAAATCTTTTACTGCAGGGCAGCTCCACTGAGAGGCAAATATACTTTGCTTTACCTCCAGAAAACAAAGGGCAACAAACAGGGAAGGAATTATGTTCATGGTAGTTTGGGGCCCATTTTATCTCCCAGCTAGACTATGTGTGCTTGTGAAGCAAGACTTCTATTTTTTTTAACAATGCAGTGCTTTTCATATCAGGGCCACTTTTTTCAATTGCACTGCAAAGTGTGTTATCAAGGCAGGAAATGTCCCACTTTGCACATGATCCTCTCTGCATGGTGACATGCAATATCCCCACCAGTAAGCATCCAAAGACCATGCTTGGTACCTCTCTGCTATGCCACACTAGCTCTTTAGCCCAGGAATCAACTGCACGTCTCTGCTTTAACATCAAAGCAGTCTGTTCTCTCCCATGATTTTAGAAATACAAAGCACAAACGCAGCAGCTAAGCCAGTCAAACTGACTTGCCAGCAGAGAGAAATAATCAAAGAAGGGAACACAATGAAATAAGGCACTGACACTATTGAAAACGGGTTTTGCTTTTCTCCCATTAAGTTAAATAGGGCTATTTATTTCAGCACATATTTCTCTAGCAGAAGAATCCTATAAGGTGGAGAGACAAAACGGTAGGAGGAAATTATAACAGGAAATTTTACATGCCAGCTCTAGGATTTGTGTAGATTTCCACCCAAACCTGTATCAAGTGCATGCCTGGTGTATCTGTATGGGTGTGTGTGCACTCACAACACGCCCATATAATGTGCTGCTACCATGTTAAAGCTTGGAATTTCACAAGAGAAGTTCAAAGTTCTAAACTTTCCCTCTGAGACTGGACCTCTGGGTTTGGAAAGGATGATCGAATCTGTCTTGTGGCCTTCTCAGTAGATGGGGTAAATTCTCCACCTCTGGTGATGGATAGGAGGGTAATACGTACCTTCCTCTGGGAGGATCCTGCTGAAAGCCAGGAGAGTTCCTGGCTGGCATAGTTCTCTGAAACAGCTGCCTCCCTGATGTGTTGCTTTGGAGGGATTCTTAGAATGAGACATCCTGCAAGTGAGTGCTCCAGGAAGCAATACACAACAGTCTCAATTGCAGGTGTTTGGGCTTCATCACTGGCTGTGTTACATTACAGCACTGGAATCAGGGGCTGTATCAAAACCGCTCTTTTTAAAAAGCTTGAGTTTTGAGGAGGGATCTGAAGGAAGTGAAAGAGTTGGCACCACACATAGTGCCTTCTGGGAGGCAGTTCTAATGATGGGCTTTGCATCCTCATTCATTGCTCCAGACAAGGTTTTATGGACTTTTGCAAAGGCCTGTTTCCTGAGCCTTGATAGCACCAGGCTGGCCCCCGAAGTGACTAGTGCTGTAGCAACATTTCAGGAGGGTGCCTCCTTTCAAAGCATAGCACAGTCTCTTTCCCTTGGCAGTTCTGGGATAGGATCAGATCAAGCTGGGGGACCAGTGGTCCCCTCGAGGCTTTGGACAACAACTCCTGCAACCCTTTGCCATTTGTCATGATGGGATGAGGTGTTGCTGATGGACACTGCAGACAAAAAGTTCCTCACTCCTGGTCTATGACTCTGAATCTCTCTATACCTCATTAATTTCTGAAAAAAAGACAGATGGAGAATAATTTTTTGGAGAACCTGCCTGTTCTGATCAAGGATAAGTCACTTCCTCTAGGTTGTAGCATTATCCCCAGTTCTGCTCAGTCTGGTGGAGGAAAGCAGCAAACGACAATCTGATGCTATGGACATTAAAAGCTGCAAATGCCATGGTCAATCAGACCCCTCCGTGAATCAGGAAATGGTAGAGGCTGCAAAGAATGCCTACACGCTGTCCAAGTCAGACCCACGTAAGAAACTTAAGCCACAAAAAAGAGGGGCTTTTTTCCTGCTCAGTGGACAGCAGCAAAGCACACAACTAACTGCTCATGCAGAACACTGCTGTCACCTTTGCATGTTCAAATATCACGCTGGAAAATCTAAAGCTGTAAGAATAGCAGAAAAAAGAAAAAGCAACAAACAGGAATGGAAACCTTTACCTTCTATTGTGCCCCATTTTGTCTTCCTTCCCAGAATTCGCCTTCCATTAATCTGGTATTCTTGATCACTGCCCACGACAGCAAATGGAATCATTTCCTATAAAAAAATTAATAGATGTCAGAAATAGGGGGTCATAATGTCAGCCTTAAAACAAAAAGTCATTTTTCTAAGGGGACCCATAAAATTACAGTGGTTACATGATGCAGAATCCTCCTGGAAGTCCTAGACTGGTTCTGGAAATGAGAGGTGGCTCTCTTAGGGAGAGCATTCCATAAACAGGCAGCTACCAAAAAAAGCCCTCTTCTTCCAGACATCTCACCATCCAGATTTTTTTTTTTTTTTGGTTAGATTTGAATTTCACCATTAGATTTGAGTTTTACTACTAATTACTCCTGTAGTTGTTTGTGCAAGGATAATGTGACATGTCATGGTTAATAGTGGTTAATTAATGAGGTGCCTCAGTTGCACAAAGGGGAAAGGGACCAGGTAGGCAACTGAGATGCATCTCAGCACATCGCCAATTAGCCACAGCAAGTTAGGTAAACCTTAAACAAGTATCGTTAGGATCATTTTCATTTAACTTCATAATTTATTTTGCACACTGTTTATAGACAGACATTTTACTAGCTGAGGCGAAAGACACATGTGCACACACCCCTATTCCACGCATAGAATCCAACTAGTCTGGCATTTGAATCTGGCGACAGAGAAGCATTCTCCATCAGGTGCTAACCTGATGACAGGAAGTTGGCGAAGGGTCAAAGACGAGTCATGTGACACGTACAGCTTTGTCCCCCATGACCTGAGTACCCACACCTGGTCCCCCAGCACCTGTTGCTTAACAAAGCTACCTTAGTCTGCCTAATGGCAGAGCTAGCCCTACTCAGAGAATGCATTTCTAAAGCCATTAATAAATACAGCAAAAATAGTAAATATAATGGAAAAAGGTGCTTTACATTCAGGCCAAACATGAGCAAAAAAGGCAAAACAAAAGATCTACCCACTTACTCTAAACTTCTCATTTATGAGCCGATCTTCAGAGTCTTCATCAAACTGTTTCTGCGGATACACATCAATGCCATTGGCAAGGAGATCTGCTGTGATCTAAGAAAATAAAAAGTAAGAATCCAGGGAATTAGATGGAAATGTTTTTAAAAAATAAATAAATAAATAAATAAAGCTCTGATTGAAAGAGTTGTCCCAGGAGTGCTCAGTCTGGACCAGCAAAGTTTGCATGGGGCCCCATTTCCTCCTCACCCACCATGGGTCCTAGGACAAGTCTGTTCTGTGTCTGGATGGGAGGGTGCCTGGGAAACCTAGGGGCAGTGGCTTGAGTTCAAAGGAAGGAAGGCTACATCTGGTAAAATAAACAAACAAGGATGACTGCTGTGGACCGTTGACCAGACACATATTACACAGTAAATACAGTACATTACTACGCAATGACAGCCTTTGAGGATTTGCTTTGATCATCTAACGGATCCATGCCGTTTAATGCAGCTTCACACAGAGTTTGCCCAGCAATTTTCCCCTACTGCCTCATGATTCAAGGGCATCAGGGGTCAGAAATCATCACATGTGTTTGTTTTGCTTTCTGGCAAGAAGAAAAGACAATAGTTCATCTTCAACTACTGTGTCAAAGAGGAACAATGAGAGGTAGCATTGGTGGGTAACAACAGCAGGGGAAAGGAGCAAAACAAACACCATTGCAATTAGCAAGGCAAAACTAGTGTGTTAAAAGTTAGGTGGCAAAAAGCAATGGATGGAAAGTTTGGAGTCCAGAATGTTCCTGTGTTAAACGCATGGGCTGAAATCCAGTATGAAGTCACAACTAAAGTAGACCCACTGAATCAATGGAACTTATGGAGGAGCGGACTCACCAAATCCATACAGATTCAATGAGCCCACTCTGGTTGTGACTTACAACTGGATCTCAGCCACTATCTTCCTTTCCAGAGCAATGTCAAGGGAGGGTCTGTTTTAAAAATCTACCTGGAGAAAGATCTGCAAAAGAAATAAGAATCAAGATGGGAAATTCAATTTATTCTCCCTTCCTGAAGGGGTGGCTAGCCAAGAGAAACACATGCAGTGGTTTGGAGATCAATGAAGGCCTTTCCTCTCACCATGCAAGATTGCTCTGAGCTGCAGCCCAAGGAATGTGCTGGGCTCTTGGCCAGTGAACGGGTTTCAAAGAGCTGTTTAGGGGAAGCAGCTGAAGGAGAACTCCTCCCTAGAAAGGTCAGAGAAGGAAGCACCCTCCTCATCATTCCCTTACCCTTTGTTTGAAGTAGTCCCTCTCCTCCAGCGTTAACGTGTCTGCTTTGGCAATGACAGGCACAATGTTGACCACTTTGCTCAGACGTCTCATGAATTCAATGTCCAGTGGCCGGAGGCTAGAAACAGGAGAGAGAAAGAAGACCAGAAAGGATGAAGCATCTACCCACCGCTCCCTTGCTGGCTGGAAACATTTAAAGATAACACAAAATGTCACAAGGAAGCAACCTTCATGCTACATTTGCAAGCTCCCAGCTGAAATAAAAAAGCAGAATATGAACATGAATGCAGGTGCAATTGACTCTGTTCCATCTACTAGAGATCTTCCACTTCCGTCATCAATGGGATCTGCATGGGACAACTATTGATCCTGTAAAGGCTGGGACCAACAGTTGATCACTTCATCTGCCATGCAACATGGGAGCTGCAGCCATAGAAATCATAGAAAAGTGAAGTTGGAAGGGGCCTACAAGGCCAGCAAGTCCAACCCCCTGCTCAACGTAGGAATACAATCAAAGCATATGTGCCTGGTGATTATCCAAGTTTTTCTTGAATGCCTCCAGTATTGGAGCATTCACCAACTCCCGAGGTAACTGGTTCCACTGTCGTACTGCTCTAACAGTTAGGAAGTTTTTCCTGATATTCAACCGAAATCTGGCTTCCTTTAACTTGAGCCCATTGTTACGTGTCCTGATGGAGAACAGATCTTGCCCCTCCTCTGTATGACAGCCTTTCAAATATTTGAAAAGTGCTATCTTATCACCCCTCAGCCTTCTTTTCTCAAGGCTAAACATGCCCAGTTCTTTCAGCCTTTCCTCATAAGGCTTGGTTTCCTGCCCCCTGATCATCCTTGTCGCCCTCCTCTGAACTTGTTCCAATTTGTTAGCATTCTTCTTGAAATGTGGTGTCCAGAACTGGCCATGTTGACATGCCTTCTGGCCTGGGGGTACCATCAGCCCTCATTTCCTCCGCCATTGGCAAGACCCATGTGTAAGCTGGCATTCCCTGTGGTACGTGTGGATGGGATCAATTGAAGAAACCACAGCAAACTGCTATGATTTTTCTGTGCCTATTTTAATACATAGAAGAAGAAAAACAGGAGCAAGTGAAAGCAAAACAGTGCCTCCATATTCATCTGGGTAACCACAGGATTTTCTGGTCATGGACTGAACAAAGGTCAAAGTGAATGAGATGCCATTCACACAACTGGCTTTAAAAAGGTAAAAAGTCAGTTTCCCTCTCCAACACATGACCCAGATCAATCCCTAAGAGAGTAGGGACATATTAAGCATTTTTCTGTGCTCCTGATCTGGATTGGGCTTCTCAAATATGATGTTTGTTCTGGAAGAAAAAACCCCCATTCATTCCAATGGAAACCACTCCCAGTGCAAATAGCAGGCAAGAAAGTCTGTTCAACAGTGAAGAACAAATGCTTGATGTCTCCCTTTCCCAATGTCTTGATCTAGAGCGGAGGAGCACACTTGCTTCGCCCCCCCCCCCCCTTTCTGAAAGCTATCCATGCCATGGCTAGTGACATTAATGGCATTCTCAGCCTAGTTTGACCCTAAGCCTCAGAGCACAGATGGTTTTGCTCTTCTTGTTAAATCTCACCTCTCTCTCTCTCTCTCTGTGCGTGTGTGTAGTGGATTGAGAATTACTGGGACTTTAGTGAATCCTGGGTTCAACTCCTGGTTCACGTTGGAGCAAGGGATAAAATAGGGGCAAATCCCTTGATGCCACCTTAAAGTCTTTGGAGAAAGTGCTGGATAGAAATGTGATGGACACATTAAGTATTCTCTGCTGCTCATGTTAGCATTTTGCTATATACTGTATTTATATTGTCACATGAAATAACGTTTATCATTGCAACATAGGCAAAGGGTTACTTTCCTCATCCTATGTAAAATATGGCTACATTATGTATCCACATGTACATCTGTCATGTATGACAAATATGCACATTACATATATCCTTTCCTTGTGGGGGTGTTAATCCCAGTTAAGGTGAATGAACATATGTGAAGCATTCTTATTGTGCAGACATCAGCTTAAAAAACCCAGAAGGCCCACGAATTCCAGCTCAGAAGGCTTCCTAATTAGGGACTGTTTTTGCCAACAAATACAATGCCAAATGCTTAGCAGACCAAAAGTGCATTCCCCCTCCCCCAACCCCCATTTCAAAACTATCTTGGCTAGGTCTGGCAGTTTATAGGGAGTAGCCATTCCATACCAATGACCCACAAAACGAAAACATTTGGGAAGGGCCAGCTAGGCAGTTTCACAGCCCCAAAGACCTTTTATTCTGCTCTGTGTTCAGCAAGCTATTTAGGACTCAATGAATCCGTAGCCTACATCAACTCAGGCTCGGCTTGGCAAGGGGATAAATTCCAGGCACAGGGGAAAAAGCTGCTTGGCTACAAAATTGCTGGAAATGTTGACTGATTTATTTACCTTTTTAAAGATTTCTGTCTGCAAAAGCTTTGCACGTGGACAGACACACTTTGCCAACAGAGAAAAGGCTGCTAGCAGAAAAACACAAGACTACTAGACAAGCTGAGTGGCAGGATGGCTAGGTAGGTAGAGGACAGTTTGCCTTTTTCAATAGTTTTGCAAATTCAAACTCAGTTTTGCAAAGTCAGCTCAGCTAATGGCACTCTCTTCTCTCTCAGTAGTATGAATACAGAAAGAAAGCTGATGAATTCAGGAAGTATCCTAATCCGTAGCCTCTATTTTGTCAGAGGGGACAATTTCCCAGGTGTCAGAACGTCTGATAGTTAGTTTACAGAGTGGTAAAAATCTGCTTGCTACCACCTTGGCTTGTCTTCTTCTGCATCCCCAGCATATACTGGTATTTTAAAACATGAATTTGGACTCTTGGGTAAAAAGGCACAGAACATTAAGCTGCTTAAATGCATGGTCCATGCTGATGGTATTAAAAGAAAGAAGCATGGCTCTCCTACATGTTATTAAATGACTTACACAAAGTTCTACATTCAAAACAGTTTAAATGCTAGAACCTCACAAAAAATCCCTATAGCAAATTCTATCTCAGAAGCAAGCAAGGAACCCACCATCGAACTGGGGCTATAATGAGACAGAACAATAGTGCTGGCTTACAGACTGGAACACGGGATTCAAAAAGCTTGGAGTTTTTCCATTCTTGCCTGGCTCCGTATATGATAAATATTTATAACTACGGGGGGGGGGGGGGGGGGAGACTTCAGCCAAATTGAATTTAATCCAAATTCTATCAGCCCAGAAAGCAGTGCTCATTTCAAGCTGGTGTCTGTGTCCCAAAGGGACTGAAGCTTGATGTATAATATGCTAATGCAGGCAGTATGTGAAAACCACATGTGCTGCAGAGGAAGACTGCCAAGGCCCATGGGTGGCTTAATTAGGAAAAGCCTACAACATGTTTGGAGATTGTTGGCATTCGGGAGTTTGTGTGTTTGCGAAAACCTGTGCCCCTTTTACCCACTGACAAGTCTACCCTCTCCTCTGTAGTGGTTTTCTACATGAATGTCCCATGAATATCCCTTTTAGTTTATGTACATTGTAACAAATCAGTGTTCACATATTTTCATAATTCTCTGAACAAGCCAGAGAGCTATAAGCCTTGTTTTGTTTTTTTCCGTTTCTGAACCTTGAGTCCCTGTGCAATCTCCATCTGGTCCCTTGATTCTATGCAATGCAGTGCAAGCATGGCCATATACCTTTAAAACTAAGAAACATGCACAGCTCACACTCCAGGCTGCAGCCCAGATATCTATGGTTTGACACCAGATGTCACAGTCTAACAAGTAATCCCTACAGGAGCATCCCAGACACTCAGTAGAGAAGACCCTGGAAATAAAAATGTGGATTTGGTTGCACGAGAGTGATGTGCCCATTAATAGAACAGCTAAACACAATGACCAGACTAAACCAAGTGTCATACTGGGAAAGGGAGAAATTAAAAAATGCTGCCTTCATGTGTGTGTGAGTGCATGGAAAAACACACAGACACACTAGTTCTAGTTCTAATGAGAATTGCACGGAGTCATGCATCTTTATGAGAAGCAAACACCCAAAGAAGGGATGGTAAGCCAGAAGATTTCCCAGGCTGGCTCTCAAACATTCTTTCCAAAGAGGGGGAAGAAACCATCATGGCCCAGGCACTAGTTTCAGGAATGTACCCAGACAGAAAAAGCTTGTGCACAGCAAAGCCAATGCAACTCAAGACACCTTTTGCCAGAGCATCCAGGAGCACCACTGGGGTAACTATCCAGCTTCAATGTGTACAGAAAGGCAAAATCAGTAGCCTTGGAGCTGCATGAGGTGGTGGAGGAAGAAGAGAGGCCAAGACAGAAGGGCCTGAAAACACACAGGCTGAGCCTTTCCTGTTCCTTGTGCCCATAACCTGCCGATTGGCTGTCAGACCATAATCCCTGCTAATGATGCAGATGTGTTAAAGAAAAGCAAAGAGGCCTTATTAAGATAAATGAAAAACATTGTGGCAGGAAGGAGTAGCCATGCTTACAGCATCTGACTACCACCAAATTGTGCTGCTACTGACGGAAGGGACAGGATAAGCTAACTAACCAGTGCAGCACTAACCATTAGAAGTAACATGCTTTTTTTTAAAAAAAGGAAGGGCCTCCACATGTTTCTCACTAAGACACCCCCCCCCCCCCCAATAATCTGCCTGCAAAGCTGCAACTGGTGTCTTCAGAAAGGCCAGTTGGCTATGTCTCCCCTACCTGTATATCTGCATCCTCACCTGGGAAGAAAAATAAAAAACAGATCTGTGCTGACATCAGGATAGGAAACCAAAAGCCCCAGAACAAGCTGCCTATGGCAGGAGTCAGGGGAAGACCTGGTTCCATCTCCCAGCAGGGGCATTGCGCCACTTGTAGCCAAAGGCAACTGCAAGGACATGAAAGTGCCTCGTAGCTTCAAAACCATTTATTCTATTGGAAACATATGTTTCTGGGAGAAAGGGAATACTCCTGGCAGACTTCTAGGCACCAACGACCCTGCAAGCAGCAGGATGAGAAGTAAACTGCAGGGCGTCCTTAGGAGGTCTTAGTCCCACAGTCTAACATTTCAGGGGCTATATATATATATATATGTGTGAGAAACAGAAACCTATCACCTTGTGGGTCCCCAAGAAGGGCTGCTTGTAGAACAGACCTTTTACCCAAGCAGATGGAAATCAGCAGCGATGCTGAATTCTAACAGAAAAGGGGTGCAGGTGAGGGTATCTGAAAATGCTAAGAGAAACTTAATTATTTTTCTCTCTGATCCATACCTATGTTTTTGCCAACACATCCAGCTCCTCTGATATTTCCTTTATAATATGTTTGCCTAAGATGGGGAAAGTGAACGTTGGCAGGAAAAGAGGAAGTCTTAACATGGGCTGGATTAATACAATAAAGGAAGCCACTGCCTTGAGTGTGCAAGATCTAAACAGGGCTGTTAAAGATAGGACCATTGGGAAGTCACTCATTCATAAGAGTCGCCATATGTCAGAAGTGACTTGACATTGCATTACAACAAATATATATTTACCTCTATATTTATATCTATATTCTGTGTCTGTATCTGTATAAATATTTATAAGATGATCTCTCTCTTTCTCTCTCTTTTTGGTGCTTATATCTGATAGTAACCGACCTAAGATCAATCTGGTGGTCTTTTGGGTGGATGGAAATTTGAACTCAGTCTTAGTAACCCAGTTATGATATCTGTTCAAATTAAAAACTTTCATGGGGGACCCCTGTTTATGAGAATGCAGCACTAAAAAGAACTAACAAAATGGCGAAGGAGGCAGCTGCAAACAAGCAAATTCCTAGAATATAGGAGTAAACATTTATCTGCCTTGCTCCCCTACAGAACCCCCCCCCCCAAAAAAACCCCAACAGTGCAGTCCAGGAGAGGATACGTACGAGTGCCCAGTGGCAGGGATGAAATATATACAGCAGTGGACTCTGGTGTCTGGTATCCGCTTCTTACGGTTAATATTGAGCTCTTCCTGGAGATATTTTTCATACTGGTCATTGATGAACTTCATAATGGGTTGCCAACTGAGCAAAGAAAAAGGTAAATGTGTAAAAGGAAAAGCTTTATCTATGGCGAACTTGTCAGAAAATATCCTTTTTTTCCTCCTTTCCCCACACATACACAGCAACTTTTAAATGATCATTACCTTGCAGATAATACTGGTATTATTTTGAATACACATTACCTTGCAGTCACCTGGTATTATTCTGAAGCTAATCAGTTTGTATGGATTCTTCTGGAACTCTTCATAGACTAAGTTTTGACGAACATATAAACAAACCTTTCCCTCAGGCATATAAAACCTTTATACAAGCCATGGTTCTCTAGGAAGTTCCTAGTTAATCAGAGCCCCTCTTTAATCTGAACTGGAAATGTATCGATATCCTCTCCAGAACAAGTCATGATGTTACATCAACATCAAACCAAGGCTTAATATTATGGCTTTTTCTGAAGCTGGCAATTATAGTTTCCAGATTTGGAAGAAAAGGAATATTATGGTTAACTGTAGACTTGCTGGTTTGCTCATACTGCAAAGGCAGCATAAGAGGGGCTGTATATTTTGACTAAAGCTTAATTTGTATGTTAGCTAATTCACACATCTTATTAAGTCAAGACTTAATTTGCAAACCAGTCTGCTTTAAATGTACTATACAGAATACTATGAGATCATTAGCCAATTCACCATCTTTACCATGCTTAGGTCTTAGCCAAGTTTCCTCGAGAAGCAATAGTTCCCTCTCTGGTGTCATTCAGCTGAATATCTAGCTTAATGGATCAGCAAGCAGACTGAACAGCTTCTCTTTTCTTGACACACAGCCCAGTACCTCCATACCTAACTTCTCCAACATCTGTTATCATTCAGACCCCTTGTACAAACAGACGTCTGCACGAGGACTGCTGTAGTATGGGAACATCCAACCTATACTTGATTCATATCTAGTCTGTTCAGGACCTCTCACCTTCTGGTCTTCCTGTCCCACCCCTCTGCCACCACCTTATTCTGCTATTGAGTTAAGGACAAGAATGAGATCTGAAGCTGATTGGTAGTTGCTGGACTTGGGAGAGGCTCAGTTATTGTTCTGTTGGATCTGTAGGCTGATGCAGTTTTGAGAACCCTCGCTCCAAGGATAGTAAACAGATGTCCATTACACTTCCCCTTCCCTACCTGTGTGATGTACACTGATTGCACATGTGACTCTTTTCTAATTGCATGACGGCATAATAGATTCCTATGGATTCCAGAAGCAATCCTCTTAAATGTCTCTCCTGACATCTTCAATTAGGATGATGATCCTCAAACATGGAAATGTATGAATGATTACAAAGCTCCATGGCTGGAGAAGCATGACTTTGTCTTAGCAGCTTCCTTTGGATCAGATGCCCTCCAGATGCATTTCTACCCATCAGCGTCTGCTTTTGTGTTATAGATGAATCTCCTTCTCACCCCCTTATCCTAACCCTGAATATCATTAGATCTTAAAACAATACAAATATTGACAGTCCATAAAACAGCACCCTTTTTTCTTACCCTTCGCTACTGGGTAATCAAGAAGTACAAAAATCTGCTAAAAGAGGGAGACTCTCTGAATCAGTTCAACCAAAAAACAATAGCAGCCTATAATGTAAAACAGGGCTTCCCAACCAAGGGGTGCCCAGAGGTTGCGGGAGGATAACTCCTAGAATCCCTGTGCAGTGGCCAATCTGGCTGGGGCTTATGGGAGGAGACATCTGACAACATCTAAGAACCCACTGGTTAGGAACCGCTGGGCTGAGATGGTGCTCCACATTCCTACCCCCCCCCCCCCCAAAACAACACTGCCTGCTCCACGTGGCCTGATAAAGAGCCTCTCTGCCCCACCATATCACACCCCACTCTTCAGCCTCTCCACAAACAACAACCTTCTGGCTTTCCCATTTGATGTCCCCTCACCAATTCTCATTGTTGATGTGGTCTCCAAACCCTGGGGTGTCAATGACAGTCAGCTTCATACGAACCCCCTTCTCCTCAATATCTGAAACAAAGCATGACAAAGATGATTAAAGTCTGCCACTCTCAGATGAATGACATGAAGAAAATTCCTCCCTAAATGCACCTGCAGCAAGAGACCTGCGGAGATAAATCTAACAATTACCAAAACTTGCTGTCCTAGTGAGCCAAAAATAGAATGGTCTTCTCTCCAGTAGGCCTGGTCCTAAAACCACCATTTCCCCACTTGTTGACCTCCAGAGGAAAGCAACTCCATGATTTCTTTGTAAGGCTCACCGTGTGTAATGGACTTGATCTCAATTGTCTTGGGGATCCGCTCTTCAGAACTTGGCTGCACAGATTTGCGGCTGATCTTGGATTTAAAGAGGGTGTTGATTAGAGTAGATTTTCCCAATCCACTCTGACCTGAAAGGCAACAAGAGACAACAGTTATCAGAAAACTCTTTTGTTACACAACCGAAATCACTCAACAGCTAGACACTACAGCATGTGCACGTGCAAACTGTGTCCAGATGCCATTTGATTAAAAACACACCAATGGCTAGAGTTTGGTCCTCAACTAGAGTGAGTGTTAATTTTGTTGTTGACAAAGTGTTGACAAAGAGCACCTCTCGTGATCCTAAGTAATGAAGAAGCTTTTTGGTCTGATGCTGGTTACAAGATATCTAAACTGTAAGTGGGTCTAAGGATTCATATGGAGGATTATGGAAGTGACAGTTCAAAAAAGTACTTCCCCCAAGTTCTATGTTTTCTAACAGTTACTGTCTTTGTTTTTACAGAATTTTTGCAAGGGGAACCTATGTGACCCTCCCTCACTGAAGATGGGAAATTGGTAATATGGCCGAGACGGGAATAACCAAAACTTGATACACTCACTGTGTTTATTGTGGTAAAACGACAATAGTTTATGTTGCTGTTCACATATACCTTAACCCAGAATTGATGGCATTTAATATGTATAGGATTCCTTTAAAGTTTAAAACATTTGTCCCTTGACTTGGGTTCAAATGTAAAGTGAAGGAGATACCAAAACTATAATTTATTTTCAATACTCTCAATGAGAGATGACGTTCTACTGAAGTCAAATGCCTATTTTACAACATGTTTACTGATTCTATGGCTGGAATCCTGTTGATGCAAGTTGTGCCACAGATATGTCCTAGAATGCCTTCAGGAGCCGTGAAATGGGGTAAGGAGTGATTTAAAGCTGGAAAATTGCCACCGCTGGTTTCTGAACTTCCCGGTATGAAAGATATCCTTAGGGATCCCAGGAACCTGGTACAGAAGTATAGGAAGTTTTTAATTCCCCTGAAATGGCCACAGTATGACTGAGACTAATGATGTTACCAGAGATCCACAACATAACATATCAACAGGATTCCGATTGATGCATGAACTCTAGACAAGACTTTTAACAACTGAACTCTTCAACCAAAAAGCTAATCCCTTTTTAGCACTCCTTGACCCTTCTAGGAACTTTTCCAAGTCTGTTGAAAATACAGGGGTTAGTTTTGGCTGACCAGATGTCTCTATGGTAAAACCTATCAGGCTATTTCCTTAGTTGAGCCCCATCTGGCAGCCAAACTGTCAGACCCTGTCTTCTACGTAAATCTCCCAATCTCACCTGACTGGTGGCAGTTTTGTCATAATGTAATTGGCTAAGAAGGCTTCAGAAGGACAAACTATTTACCTGACTGTGACAATCTGCAACAAAATATTGCAGTACATTCTCATCTCCTAACCATGGGTGTTTCTGT
Source organism: Intellagama lesueurii (assembly GCA_037013535.1). NCBI lineage: Eukaryota > Metazoa > Chordata > Lepidosauria > Squamata > Agamidae > Intellagama > Intellagama lesueurii. The sequence continues at coordinate 185,366,751 of JBAJHW010000002.1, forward strand.
TCAATGTTCCAGTCAGCCAGCCGTGCCATCTTCTGGGATGCACAGAAGCTATCAGGGCAGGGATGGACAACTTGAGATCCTGCAACCCCCAACTGCCCTAGGCAGCACAACCCAACAGTGAGGCATGATGGGAAGTTTAGTCCAAAAACACCTGGTGGAGGGGGAACACATCTTCCGTCTCTGTTTTAGGGAGTTGAGTAGAAAAAAAATTCTCCCCTCTGGTTTTCCATTCATCTTTTCCAACTGGCACACAGTGTTTCATGGTTCCTGCTATCCCCAAATATGCTAAGCCCTCAATGGACTCTGGGGGTGTGGGTGATTGCCACTCCACTTTAGACTTTTGTTTTTTTTAACAAATCTTGAGGTTCAACACGACAGTTTCCCATTTCGCCCCCATTTCTGTTGTCATGGGGGCACTGAGTTTGTTATGAGAGTGATACATATAGTGTGTATGAAACGGAAACTCATTTCATTTCCGAAAGCAATGAACTCCCTCCTCAGTTGTGGTGAAACGTTGCCCCCATCTTCATGATTTTAAACAACCTACAAAATTTCACACCTCACTTTCCTTTTTCTAGTTGACAGTAACATTCCCCTGTTTGTATATTAAATCCAGATGCTACAAAGGAGAAAACTACCCATGGGCCTTTTCTGCAGTGAGTTTGAAAGAACAGATAAATTTATAATCCGGAAGTAAACCAAGAACATAACGGCAGCCTTGGAAAAGAAGGGTGCAACTGTCTTGTACTGTCCCAAATTCAACAAAAACTAAAAAAGTCAATCAAAAAACTCAAATGAGGAAATGTATGAGAGTGTCTTGTTTAGATAAGATCTTCTGTAGTGGTTAAGTTTCACACGGAACACAGGAAACTGAGTCTGCCTGCATGGGCTAAAGGTCACATATGCCACGAAAGCGAGATAGCTACTATTAGCATCAAAACTGAAAACCTTCTGCATAAAAAATTCAGAATGCTTGACCAATAAGAACATAAGAAAACCTGAGCTGCATCAGACTATCTAGCCCAGCTTTCAGTTTCTTCAGTGCCCTACCACCTGTTCATGAGGAGCCTATAAGTGGCATGGCAACACAGCTGCACCACCAAACACTGCTAGACCTTTCACGTATAACCACAATTTGTTTCTTCTTTCTAGCAAAGTATGGAAATCACAATCTGGTTTGTCCTTCTGTGCTAAATAAGAAAGCAAGGGTCCACCCGCATTACCAGAAGATGGTAAGAATATTTTTGGTTGATCTCAAAAAGACCTGGTGCATTTAGAAAAAGCATCATGGCACAGTGGTTAAACTGCAGTATTACAAGGAAGATTCGGCTCATGACCTGAGTTTGATTTCAATGGGCTCAGGTAACTGGCTCAAGGCTGACTCAGCCTTCTGACCTTCCAATATTAGTATATTGAGTACCCAGCTTGCTGGGGGCGGGGGGGGGGGGGAGAATGTGTAGCTTTCTTTCTTTCTTTCAAATATTTCTATCCCGACTTTACCCCCAAGATGCCTTGGGTCCTTTAAGTTGTAAACCACCCAGAGAGAGCTTTAAGCACTATGGGGCAGTAAATAAGCACCACACTTTGTTTTAGAAGACCATTTTTGTACAATTCTGTAAATAGAATAACTTTTGCTTTGTTGCATGAACCATTGAAAAGTGGAAGCAGAAGATGGGTTCTTTGTGCTTCTGAGACCAATTTTCTTGTTTTCCCCTTTGTTCTGTGTGTATATTTAGCCACACAAACAGAAAATACAGCAGAATTATTTTTCCCAAATTGTGCACGCATGATGAGAAACATGTGCTTGTTGTCTCACCCTCACACTGGGGCAAGATCTCTCACAAGGGCTTGAGAATCCTCAAAAGGCTACCTTGTCATGTATACCTTGTCATAACTGAGACTCAGGTGAAATTTTTTTCACACCCATATGGCCAAATCAGAGTGTGTTTGAGAGGAAGAAGAGGTAGCAGATGAGCAATGGGGTGAAAAATCCTAGTCTCTACCACTGCTCTGGATAGTCTTGAAGCAAGAGTCTGGCAAGGAGGGCTAGCATATGGGCAGCTGGAAGCAGGCACTGCAATTATCCCTCCTCCACCACCACCACTTTACTCACAAGCTTGACTTCTGAGAGAAGGCAAGATGCATCTGGAGTAGCAACGTCTCCCGGAAGGCATATGAACAAACACTATTTGAAGTGTACCACAGGAACAAGTGGCAGAAACAAAAGTCTCTTTAAGGCAGTCCCCCAGCCTGGACCCTCCAGATGTATGGGACTTACAAATGCTACTGACAGCAGCCAATATGACCAATGATCATCAATGATTGGAGGTGCAGAAGTCTCCTTTATAAGAAAAGAATAGTCAGAGTGACTAGATGGGCGGGATAAAAATGTAAGAAATAAATAAATAAATAAAAATAAAGAACTTCATGACTTGTTTTGCAGTACAGATTTAGAGGGGTTCCAACACACATGCAAAATCATGGTGCAGGAAAAACAAGTGGGGAGGAATCCAAAAATGAAAACGAATCTGTTCAGTTTACATACAATTGTATAAACATTCTCATTCAGATCATACTCCTACTGACCACACAAAGTTTTCCTTCATGGTTAGGGTGGGTGGGACGGGGATCCAGATTGCTGGATCAGCTCCAGCTTAGCATAGGTCAGAACTGAGCAAGTTCTTAGGTAAATGATGAATAAGGAATAGAGAAAGTTGCTAAAGCAATCTATTGGTCCACTGTCTGAGAACATGGGATTCTCCTATGTGAAGTTGCTAAGCAGAGAAGATACTATCCAAAACTGCAGTCTACTCACCCCTGAGCTCCTTTTCTTGCTTCTCATTCTGCAATGGTTAGCCAACAAATCATTTATACTTTCTAATACTACGAACCCAGCTACATAAAATCTTTTTCTTATTATGTCAGAATGTATGCCTGCTATGAAAACTGATATCTGTAATTGTTTCTTCCTAAAACCTCTTAACTGTTAAAGCAGTACAACAATGGAACCAATTGCCTCAGAAGGTGGTGAGCACTCCAACGCCAGAGACATTCAAGACCAAATTGGACAACCATCTGTCAGATCTGCTTTGATCTGGCTTCCAGCATTGAGCAGGGGAGGTTTGACTCTATGGCCTTATAGGCCTCTTCCAACTCCATTATTCTACGATTCTATAAAAGGGCCAGCAGTTGTTACGACCCGAGGATGTGGACAGGGTGCTTGGATCAGTTCGTGCCACCACTATGCAACTCAACCCTTGCCCATCATGGCTAATAAAGGAATATGCCAGGGGAGTTCGCACCTGGATCCTGGAGGTCATCAACTCCTCGTTAAGAGAGGGAGTGGTCCCCGCCCCGTTAAAGGAGGCAGTGATTCGCCCACTCCTAAAAAAACCTAATCTGGACCCAGGTCTAGTGATCAACTTCCGACCAGTAGCGAACCTCCCTTTTCTGGGCAAGGTGTTGGAACGTGTGGTGGCTGAGCAGCTCCAGGCTCTCCTGGATGAAACGGATTATCTAGATCCATTTCAATCGGGTTTCAGGCCGGGTTATGGGACAGAGACTGCCTTGGTCTCCCTGTTTGACAACCTTTGCTGGGAGAAAGACAGGGGGAATGCATCCCTGTTGATTCTCCTGGACCTCTCAGCGGCTTTCGACACCATCGACCATGGGGTCCTTCTGGACAGATTGGCTGGGATGGGAACGGGAGGTACCGTTTTACGATGGTTCCGCTCCTACCTGGCTGATCGAGTCCAGAAGGTGGTGCTGGGGGACAGTAGCTCTGATCCATGGCGGTTGCGTCATGGGGTTCCTCAGGGCTCTATACTGTCCCCCATGCTATTCAATATCTACATGAAACCACTGGGGGAGGTCGTTAGGAGGTTTGGACTGAGGAGTCAGCAATAGGCTGACGACACCCAGCTCTACCTCTCATTCTCTACCAATCCAGGTGTGGCAGTTGCCATTCTGAACTCGTGCCTGGACTCGATAATGGACTGGATGAGGGTCAATAAACTGAGGCTCAATCCAGACAAGTCGGAAGTGCTGCTGGTAGGTGCCATTTAAAGGGCCATTTTCCTGCCTTAGACGGGGTTGCACTCCCCCTAAAGGACAGGGTCCGCAGCTTGGGGGTGCTCCTTGACCTGGGTCTGACCTTGAAAGCCCAGGTGGATTCGGTGTCCAGAGGTGCCTTCTTACAGCTATATCAACTTCGCCCTTACCTGGATGAGCGGAGCCTGGCAACAGTCACACATGCACTGGTAACAACCAGACTGGACTACTGCAATGCGCTATATGTGGGGCAGCCTTTGAAGACGGTCCGGCGACTGCAACTGGCACAGAATCGGGCTGCGCGGCTGGTAAGTGGTGCCGCCGCACAGCCTCATATCACGCTGCTTCTGAAAAATTTACACTGGCTGCCGGTTGCTGCTCGGGCCCAATTCAAAGTGCTTACTTTGACATATAAAGCCCTAAACGGCTTAGGATACGAGCCTGCCCGTCCTCTAAGATCAGGCCAGGAGGCCCTTCTGAAGGTGCCATCCCTGAAAGACAGGGGTGGGCAATTAATTTCTATAGGGGGCCACATGAAAAATCTGAACTGTGTTCGGGGGCTGAACCAACTTTACTTAAAAGTAAAATGAAACAGTGATGTTATGATTGTTTTTATTTTAAACTTGTTAATCTTCACAAATACTAAAGAGGTTTTTTGCGGTATGTTAAAGATAAGCAACTGATCAACTTTAGACAAAAAGCTATAAATGGTTTTGATGTCCGGCGGGCCGGACAGGAGCGGCTCGCGGGCTGTATGTGGCCCTCGGGCCGCACTATGCCCAGGTCTGCTGAAAGAGGTGAGGGGGATGGCATGCCGAAACAGGGCCTTCTCGGCTGTTGCCCCCCAACTTTGGAACACCCTCCCTATAGAGATCCGCCTGGCTCCAACACCTTTGGCTTTTTGGCGCCAGGCAAAGACCTTTCTGTTTAGCCAGCATTTTAATTAAATAGTATTCTTTAGCTGGCCATATGAACAGCAGGATTTATTAATATTAATGTTTTAATGATTTTTTTAATATAGGATATTATTATAATATTGCCTATTTTTAATAGTTTTAATGTTTTTAAAGTTTTAATATTGTTGTACGCCGCTCAGAGACCATTGGTAATGGCGCGGCTAAAAAATCTTGTAAATAAATAAACAAACAAACTACCTTTTCCATACATGTATCCCTTGGATAAACCACAGTACAAGACTGACTACGTGATGTTGCCAGCTTTCACACTTCAACTTAGCTTGTTGGTGAGTTACAAGAAACAAATGAACACAGGAAGTGGAATCCTAGTAAAGCTACAGAAATCCTATTGGATGACCCATTCTTGATTGTGTGTGTGCGTGCATGCGTGCGTGTGTGCATACACACACACACACACACACACACACGCCTGTATCTGTATGTGTGTGAGTGCCTGCATTCCATATTTGCTGCAGAGCAGATAGCATAAATGCACAAGTAGGAAAAAGGAATAGTGGCCCAAAGGGAATTTGCTGATTTCATTTAGAGGAGTTCTATTGATTTGGCCTGCCGGCCGGCCAGCCTGCCTACCTGCCTGCCTGCCTGCCTACCTACCTACCAATTCCTGTTCACAGAGCAATTTCAATATAACTCTGAAAGACTGAACTGGAGTCATCCCAGTTGTATGTGATTGCACTTCTGTGCATATATATCTTGCTATGTGAATAAGAATTAATATTTTATGGGCCTTTGGGAAAAAAAGAAAGAGAGAGAGAAACAGATGTATTCTATATTTCTGGCTCTGCCTTCCATCAAGCCACAGAGAAAGACAGAAGAATTCTAAACTAATGCTTCATTTCCTAAACATCTCATATGGGCTCTGTAGGGGCTACAGGATATTTGGGATTTTATTAAAAAGCTGGACACCAAGCCATAGCTGAAAGATGAAGCAAGGTACTCTTAAAATTCAAGCATTCATTCTGGTACAATTCAGTCGATGAACACGTCAAAACAGAAATCTGCTCTTTTATTCCCATTCCAAGTCAAATCTTAACTGTTCCAATGTGTCCATATATATTCATCTGCTAAATGTCTACCAATTCTAGACCATAGCTAGGGCTAGGTAAAAGCTGCCTAGTAGGTGTCTGCAATTTCTATTAAAAACTCAAAAAGAATGCACTCCTGTTTTAAACAATCCCAGCAAGAAAGCACAGAAGGGCAAGGCAACTAAAAATAGGCTGAGTTTGATCTGGAAGTTGGAGAAGAATTCAGCAAGGCGAAGGACTTAAAATTAGGTTTGGGAGTAACCACTTAACTGGTTGCCTGGGGCAAGTAAGAATTACTTCTAGGAGACCAGGGGCAAGATAAGTTGTTGTCCATCTTGCCGTCTTGTAGTTTTGAATGTGACATAAGGGATGGTTTGTTTCCTTTTGTCTCCCTCCTAGAAAGGAAATATTTAACCACTATGTTCTTCAGGCTGCAGGCTTTGCCAAGTCTGTTCTTAAGAAGAAAAAGAGAAGAAGAAGAAAGACCACTCCTGCTAGAAGGATCGGAGAGCAGGGATCTCTGCAGAACAGCCGCCCGGTCTTGGCTGACAACTAGTAGACATCAGAAAAGTTACATTTTGGAGATATACAGAATCTGCCCATGCGGTTGTGGGATTCTGGGTGTTATAGTCCAAAAATATAACTTTTCCAAGCTCTGACAAACAGATGGATCCATAGAAACAGCTCAACTTGTTCCTTTCCAGCTGCCTTGCCTCCCGAAGGGCAAGCCATGGGCAAAAGAAGATGGAAAAGACTGCAACACCCGTCTGCTCCTTCCAACGGCTTTCTGATGTGTCTGTACATCCTTCCACCGGAGGAAGTGAAGGGAACACAGCACACAGAAAACTCAGCATGACCAAAAGGTGAAATCTCAGGACTAGTTTTAGCAAAGCAGGAGATTCTCTGGGTGTCTGCGGAGGAAGCACTCATTCACAAAGACTTCCCATTCCTTGGGTGCCAGGGGAATGAAGGTCTGTAGCAGGGCAGTCACAACCCGCAATCTGCTTTAAATGTACAGTGATGCCTCGCAAGACGAAAATAATTCGTTCCGCGAGTTGTGTCGTATTGCGAAAATTTCGTCTTGCGAAGCGCGCGGTTTCCCATAGGAATGCATTGAAATTTAAGGGGGGAAAATGCAAAAAAATTCATCTTGCGAAGCACGGCCATAGAAAAAATCGTCTTGCGAGTCACCAAAAAAAATCGCAAAATGCTTTCGTCTTGCGAGTTTTTAGTTGCGCGAGGCATTCGTCTTGTGAGGCATCACTGTATTCTGAAGTACTGCTGCAGTTCACTTAATGTCTTGTTAGGACTTTGTCCCGCTGCATTGTTAGAGCTCAGAGTGGGTTTATTCTGCTCGATAGTGAATCACCCTGCACCAGAGTTTGCTTCTGGCTAGGCTCCCTACTAAGCATGAGAAGCAAGATTTTCTTTACCCACCTGGGAAAAACAAAAGCTTCTTAAAATGCTTAGGAGAGACAGACTGCAGTAAAAAAGAAAAGAAAAAAGAAAAACAGTTGGCCCCTGGGACACCTCTGAGGTGGGAGGCAGTCAACTGGACGAAACTGCTCTAGGATCACTGGCACGTTTAATGAGACCATTTGAATTCTTCCCTCCAGAGGCTTACACATATGACTGGCAGTTCATTTTATTCTGCCATTCTTCTTCCCTTCTCAACCTGACGGCCTCTGAGCCTCCTAAAACGAACCTCAGCAGTGCTATAAATCCAGGCTATTCTATTGTTTGGGATTGCAAAATAATTCTTGATACACTAGGAACCATTCCAGCTGGCAAGCAGTCAACCTAGCCTCAAAACGTTGTGCTGTCTATCTTGGTGTCACTGCAATTACATCGTTTGAATAATGTGTCGTTTTGCTTTTGCTGGCCAAGCACAGAGGTATTGTGCAGGTCACAAGAAGGACTCCAGGATGTTGTGGGGGGGGGGGGGGGAAGAACCCATCAACATGTGCTGGACTATCTTACAGAAGTGAGAACTTCTTAATTCTACAACTAGGAAGCAGCGAAGGCAACTTCAAGCCAGGCCATCTGACACAGCAATGAATTGTCATTTGTTTCCAGTGAACTGCGGTGTAAAGCCAGGTCTCCCTCCAGACTCTGCAATAACAGTCCTTAATATAGAGCTGTAAGCAGTAACTCATAGGAAAACATACCTCTTTTTCCCCCAAAGAGGGGTGGAAATTTCTAACTCTCCAAAGTGCTTTAATGAACCTTGTTCCTGTGTAAGGAAAATAGCAGGAGGCTTGATCTCTACACATGGGATTCACGGATCAATGGGGGAGACACTCTTTGCACACAGGTTGTACCTATACCATTGGAAAGGTCAGGGATGACCTATAGCAACTCACAGCCCGATCTTCTGTGGAACATGACTACAGAGAAACTGCTTCCTTTGCCCTTCAACAGGGCAGGAACTGAAGGATGCTTTTATTCTACCAGAGCCCATAAACCATGCGCGTTCTGGCACTTTACCATTTCTGATCTAGCACACAGTTAGATGCAAGGCCATATCTAATCCTGGAAGTAGAAACAAGCCACTCTACAAAGTGTTATGGGGTTGCTTGCTTGAATCCTGGGTTGCTGCAGCAACCAAAGATTACATCCTGCAAAGCTTCAGCAAGGAATAGAGGACAAAGAGGTGACTCGTATACACATTCGAAAGACCTAGGATGTCGTCCTTAAACTAAGCTAGAAATTAAAGCAAAGCAATGCCATTTATGCTTATTAAAAGCCTTTCCTTTCCAATCAAGATATTCCAGGAGGCTACTAAGAAAAGAACGCAGAGACATTACTCCTCATACCACAAAATCTCAAGCAGTTCCTCAGAGTTCTCTTGGAATTCAGCAGACAATGATCGAAGGGATTTCTCCACAGCAGGACTATTTAGCTATCCCAAACAGAGATGGGCACAAACTATGGGTTCATTTGTTTTTGTCCAAACAGGGGCTTGGCGGTTCCCAACCCCACCTACTCCACTCAGAGGCAATGCCCTGAGGAAGTGGAGCAGGGAAGCACCGAATACCTGTTTGGCCAAAAAATGAACTGGTACGAATCGCTGAACCGGCGGTCCATGCCCATCTCTAATCCCAAATAATCTAGGACAATAAGAAAGGCCAACAAGACCATGGGTTTTAAGGGCAGACACTCCATCATCAGTGTGCTGCTTAATAGCAGAATTGCAACAGCGAAAGCGGTTTATTAAAACAGCCATGTTCTTGAGCTCTGGCATTCCCATTAGCACAAAAATGTTTATTTGAGTTAGTACTCAGTCACCTTGAGTTTTTGACTGCAAGACACCTGCAGTTAATCTGGACTTTAAATATGAAAGGGGAAATCCTATAGCTGCCTTGAGATCACTGGAAGAAAGCTGGGATAGAAAAGGAATCAATCATTCTTCAGAATTCCTTAGTAAATCTCCTCCTTCAGGATGGGTGGGGAAAAACATAACCACAAGAAGTGTCACCCAGAGAGCAACACTTTATTTTCTCTCTTTCCCCTCTCTGCTCTCTCTCTCTCACACACACACAGAAGAAGAAGACTTACCAACTACCATGATGTTGAACTCAAACCCTTGTTTCATGGCTTTCCTCCGCATCTGCTCAAGAATGGCATCGATCCCAACATAGGAAAAGTCAGCAGCTGGCTTCTCTGTCCGCGCTGGGACAGTTTGCTTGAGGCCTGCATCTCGAGTGGCATCCATCATGCTGCTTGGGTAGCTAGGAATGGCCTCTGAACCTGCTGGTGGAAAGAAAAATGTATTGTGTGTTTTATATATCATATTTCTAGTTATAGTGCAAGTTAATTAAATGTTAATTAACACTGGGTAACCTATATCAGTGAAAGAACTGGAATACTTCTTTGTAGCTAGATATGAAATGCAACAAATGAGCCAGAAAATTAGTTAACACAGATGAAAGTACCTTATAATAATTGCACGCTCTCAAGTCAATTCTGACCCATTCCAGGGTTTTCTAGGTAAAGAGTATGGAGAACTGATTTACTATTTCCTTCTTCTGGGGGCCCTGGGACTGTGTAGCGTGCCCATGAATACACACAGGCTACCTCTTCTCTCAGGAGGCACAGTGGGGAATCGACCTCCCAACCTTTGGCTCCGCAGCAAGATACTTAAGTCACTGAGCTATCCAACCAGTTTAATAATCAAGTCAATGCTGACTCATGATGACCCTTTTCAGGCTTTTCTAGGTACACAGTACGTACTCAAAAGTGGTTTGCCATTCCCTTCTTCAGGGGGCATCCTGGGACTGTGCAGCTTGCTCAAGGACACCCAGGCTGGCTCTTGTCCCAGCCTCTGGCTCCACAGCCGGACACCTAAGTCACTGAGCTATTGAGCCAGTGCAAGTGCCATATGGATCTCTTTTCAGACACCAACACAATTAGTTCAAGAATGACATAGTCATGAAATGAGTATGTATCTGATAGTGTTAAGGAATTTATTTTCAATCATGCTTATGCCTAACCACGCTTAGTATAAGTAGCACCATTTTGTATTAGCTTGCCATGTTAGATATTAGGAAATTTATAGGTATCAAGCCCTGACCTTTTACTAACAGAAGGAAAGAAATGTTTTGTTAAAAGAATTAAGGAAAGAACAGGGTGACATAGATGAGACAGCAAAAGAGAAGCCTAAACATAATAAAGAGGGCAGAAGTCAGCTAGGACAGAAATCAGCTAGGACAGAAGTCAGCTATGGCAAAAGTCAGCTATACTAGTCAGATGAGGAATGTGGATAAGGTCCGTGATACATGTAGGGCAAATAAACGCTAGCACACATCTGTAAACTCCAAGACCCATGTGAACTCCTTTATTCTGCTGAATAAATAATTAAATAAGTCCTTTAGTGGATATTCTCTTTTTCTCCCACCTTGTAGGTAATTGGAATTGGCCACCAAGGTGTTCAAACTGTTAAGTTTTGCAAAAATGGTAGACTTGAATTTTCACAGTATACAAGATCAAATCTCCTTTCTGCAAAAAGATTTTCTACTGAACCAGGGGATCCCTATACGTACATGAGTGAAAGCTGATAGGTGTGGGACTGTGACCTGCTGATCTTCCACACAGGCTCCCCAATTTTAAAATTCATTTCAGAGTCATATGATGGACTGTTGGCAATGCTCCTGGATCAAAAACTTAAGAGAGGAAGGATGCCAAAATGCCTCTTGAAACAATGATATTTTTTAGAATGGGAGAGCCCAGCATGGGAGGGGGGAGATGTTTTTGCACACACTGGGAAATAATCATTCCACATGGAAACTATTTAGCTATTTGTAGGAATGTTCTGTTATCTTCGCCCAACAAGCAAAACAAACCATGTTTCCAGCTATCCTCATTTTAACAATAAATAATAATTGGGTGCTGTCAAGTCAATTTGGACTTATGCTGATCCTTTCCAGGGTTTTCTAGGTAGTGAATACTCAGAAGTGCCTTCCCTTCTTCTGGGGGCACTTCTGTGACTGTGCAGCTTGCCTATGGTCACACAGGCTGGCTCTTCTCCCAGGAGGCATTACACAGGTACCCAAAATTTATACTCTAGTATAAAACAGAATCTGAGCCCAAACAATCATAACTTGCATTCTGGTTCTTGTTAAGTTAACATTCTAGGTTGCAGCATAGAGTGATACAATCCCTTTAAAGCTCTAGCCCATCCCTCCTTCCCAGAAAGCCCACCCAGCCTAGCCAAAATGACTTGTTTGTTTTATTGATAGCATTAACAAGCTGTATCTTCCTCACCAAACACAAACACTTCTGCTGAGAAAGGCTTACAAAAGAAAACAATAACAATCCAGTCATTAAAGTGTATTCAGTGCAAGAAACAACAACTCACACACAAAGGACTAAAAACATCTTGGTCAGAACAGCAGGAAAATAGCAGCAGCAGCAGCAACAACAACAACATGCTGTCAACTGGATTCCAACCTATTATGACCTTTTCCAGGTTTTTCTCAATAAATGCCTATTGCTTTGAACTCAGGGCAAACAGCTTTGAGAGATCCTGGAGTCACGTGCGGTGGAGTCCACTTTTCTCAAGCTTGGCTCTGCTTTGGCTGCCTACCACCCTCTGCGGGTGACTCATCTGCCCCCAACATTTCAAAAACAAAAGAAGACAAACAACAAGCCACACCAAGAAAAGACTCACAACAAATTGTGGTAGAAATCACATGTGCAACTGAATTTATTTATAAATATATTTCTTTAAAATGAAATTCCAAAATCTCTTATTGCAAAGTTGAATATAACCTTTGGTAGACCCAAACAAAGAAATTGTGTGGCTTGGGTGCAATTAGTGTCCTTCCCACTCTAACCGCTCCCCCGGCTTCTTCAGCAAGAACTTTTTGTCATGATCTCATCTTCTCTGCCTTCTCCACGAAATCTAAATCATCTTCTCTATCTGCTGCAGCTCTGGAACACTCAGCCACTTGGGATATTTTAGATTAAATAGGGCCATCCGTTATAGTTGCTGGAAATGCGAAGGGGATTGTGTGCCAAAAATGTGCACTTTAACATAAAGGTTTCGGGGGAGGGGGGAGAAACAAAACAAAAAAGCCCGCACAGAAGCAGTGACAGATGACGCAGAGAATCTGCCAGAAATTCCTGCTATAGGGAAGAAGTGTGTCATCAAACTTACTCATGGTTAAGGATGCCAACACTCTTAGAGAACGCAGAGAACCCTGCACATTCCTTCTGTCAGGGTCAGAGCCTGGGGCCTACATTTAACAATGTGATCCTAACACCTTTACCGCAAAGAAAAGCCCCACTGAGCTTGATGGGACTTCTCAACCTGCTATATGTGTGTACGAGTCACGCCTGGATGGAATACATGCAAAAGTAATCTGAGATTGATTGAAATTGGAGGCGGAGTTGGGTAGTGAAGAAATCAGCCCCCAGAATACTGAAGAGCACTAATAACCATTTAATAACAGTTTACCATTCAGCATTATGTACAACTTCTCATTGCACAGTTAAGTCCCCTGTTACTAACTTTCCAGGCTGGGGAAAGAGATGAGGGTAGACTAAGAACAGAAGTATATGTAGCTGCACTGGATCAGATTCAAGTCCTATGATTCTGTTCCCACAAGGGTCAACCTGGTGCTTGTGGGAAGTCCCCAAGGGGGACATGAGTGCAGTAACACCTTCTCACTCAGGTTCCTCAGGAACTGGGGTATACAGAGGCATGCTGCCTTTTATAATGGAGATTAACAGCCACCACAACTAGTAGCCAATGATAACTGTATCCTCCATGAATGTGTCTAATCTCTCTTTAAAGCCCTCTAAATTGCTGGACTAAGTGAGGATGCCCATTATCGTGTGGTGGATAGAGGAACAGACTAGGACTCACTTAGCAGGCCTGGGTTCAAATTGTGTCAGCCACCAAAGTTTACTTGGGCTATAGAACTGGTAAAAGGACTCAGTAAATATCTCACTTACCTTGAATGCCCTATTAGGGTTGCTATAAGCCATTTCTGACTTGATGGCACAGAACAACAACATAAAGTTAGTGGACATGAAAGTATGCTGTGCATAGTTTAATAGCGCAGTGTGTACTTTCTTGTTGCCTGCACCGAGTCTCTTACCTTTCCTCTTAACCAAATGGAACTCCATACTATACATAATTCTATATATCTCTATTGTACCTCCCTCAACATGAATCTCTTTCAGGTTAGGCAGCCACAGTTTAGGTATCTGGCTGCAGAGCCAAAGGCTAGGAGTTTGATATCCCACTATACCTCCTGGGAGAACCACCAGCCTGTGTGGCCTTAGGCAAGCTGCACGGTCCCAGGGAGCCTCCGGAAGAAGGAAACAGTAAACTGCTTCTGAGTTTTCTCTACCTAGAAAATCTTGGAAAGGGTTGCTGTAAGTCAGAATCCACTTGACAGCACACATTTAGTATTATTATTACAAAAGAAAGGAAACATTGCAATCTTTCCTCATAGGAAAACTGCTCTAGGTCCCTGGTTATCTGGGCAGCCTTTTCCAGCTCTTGCTAGCTTTCCAACATTATCATTGAGGTGCTGTGACCAGATCTATGCACAGTATTCCAAGAGCAGGCTCCAATTTTTTTATGCAGAAATTCTATTGGTAGCTTTATTTTCCATTGCATTCCTATCGATTCTCAACACAGGATCTGCCTTTCTCGTAGCAACCATAAATTAGGTCAACGTTTTCACTGACCCATCTGACACAACCCCAAGGTCCCTTTCCTAGTATGCTATGGATACCTGAGATCCCAGTAGTACGTTTGTGGAATTAGGATTTATTTAATTTTTTTCACCCATGTGCCTCACTTTACACTTGTTGACACTGAGCTACATCTGCTATTTTAATGCTCACTGACCCACCTTGGAGAGATCTTTTGAGGCTTCTTTGCTATTTCTTTTGGTCTAATCACTGTAAAGAATTTGTTGCCATGTGCCAACTCAGCCAGTTCATTTCTCACCTTTAACTCCAGATTGCTTATGAGCAAGTTAAAAAGCATTGGTCCCACTAAAGATCACCAGTATTACAACCCTCCACTGAGAACAGACAATGTATTCCTATTCTCTGTGTTTTGTTCTTTATCTGAAAGGGGTGTGCGTGTGAAGATCCTAGTCACAAACTGGCTATGTTTATCTATGCTTAGACTACAGGAAGTAGTTTGTACCGAAAACATTTTTGAGGCTTATCTTCTGCCTGCTCTGCACCTGACTGAAAGAAAAGAATACAGACATTTGCAGAAAGTTCCAGGAAAAGTCAGCACTTCTTTATTTATTGGATCTTGAATAAATTATATTTTTAAACCTCAACTAGATTTTCCAGGCTCCCCCCCCCCCCCCCAGATAATGATCTACACAGGTATCTTTCTAGAGTGGTTGTAAACATGGATTTAAAGGCAGAAATTTGAAACAGATTGAGACACTAAGTTAACAGCACTCAAATCCAGACACCCAAGAGAGGCAGAAGGCACTTCTACATATGTAATGTCTGTCTGGTTCCTTCAATGTCAAATACAATGAACATGGGGGGTGGGGAACCCTGTATTAAAAGTTAGCTTAACTCCACAGAAACGTTTCTTAATAGTAAGCATACTTTATAGCAGAGGATGACTATAAAACCATAGCTTTGAAGGAGATATGGCAAGGAGATTTAAATAAAGAAATTAGTGAAAAAAATATGGAAGATGATGTGGGGAAAAAAGAATAATGAAAAATATGTCAGTCAGGATAAAGGAAAACTGTTATAAAGTAATATGGAGATGGTATTTAACACCAATTAAACTGAATACATTGAATAAAAAGATATCTATATGTCGGAGATGTAAAAAAGGGGAACATACTATCATATGTGGTGGACGTGTGAAGAGAGACAGAAGGAATGGATAATTATATTTAATGAGATTAAAGGAATTCTAGGGACAGATATACAAATATGTCCAATGTTAGCACTGTTAAATATATGGAAACAGTCAATTAGGTAGGGGGAAATGGAACTAATTGTTATTATGTTAACAGCAGTGAGACTGATATTTGCAAGGAACCGGAAAAATAATAATCATTTGATGTTGGAAGAATGGCATAATGAGATCTGGAATCTAGCTATTAACGATAAATTAATTTGTGAATTGAAAATTAGAAAAGGATTATAGAAAGAAAATAGTTTTAATGGGATCTGGAACCCTTATATAGAACACATATTTACAAAATATAAAGGTTATATCCCAACACAAGAATCATTTGGAAAGAGCCGGGCACGTGATATAAATTAAGATGAAACATATTGATTAGATAGATAGATAGATAGATAGATAGATAGATAGATAGATAGATAGATAGATAGATAGATAGATAGATAGATAGATACTCCTGATGGTGGTGAGTTACACTGTATATTTGAGTTATGATTCTATTCTATTTATCATTTGTTTTTATATTTTTTTAAATAATAAAATGTTTAAAAAGAGAAAAAGTAACCATATTTTAAATGTAATACTGTACTGCATTTCAGCAAAAACTTAAAACAACAACAACAGATAAGTACAATCTGTAAGTATAACAGAGGGTGGGGTCAGTTCCAAGTACAACGTGAAACCAGCACTCACCCACTTGTACAGTCCCCTGCTGCCCCACTGAATGTAGTCTTTGATCAGGCAGGCATCATTACTTTAACCTCATTAGCTTCTATTCCCCTTGTTCCCTCCCATGTGCTTTTGCAAAGTTTTGCCCGATGAAGAGATTGATCGTAAGGTAAGACTGCACATTTCTGGTGATCTTTGTGTTAGCCTCATACAGATATTAGACTAATTTGTATTTTGGAACCTTGTTTTGAGAGCATTATAGCTAAGGGGAAGATTTTGCTTACTGGGCTTAACACTGTTCAATAGTCACCATTCACCTAAGAGGAACATGGAAGTTTCAAGAGCAGCATCCTAACCATGTTGCTGTTCCTAATCCTTCAAATGCTGATGATGAACTTTTAGATAGCTCAGTGGATTTAGATATCTGACTGAGGAGCCAGAGGTTGGAAGTTTCCCCACTGTGCCTCCCTGACAGGGGCTGGACTTGATGATTCATAGGTCCCTTCCAGCCCGGCAGTTGTAAGATGATGGTAATGATGATAATAGGCCATAGCAAATAGCAGTGTAATTGGTCAAAAAGAGGTAAAGTACAAGAAAAACTAAGTTCATTTCCAAAGCCATATACAAAACTGCCGATATAATATTTTAAGCAATGTACACATCGTTTGGACCAATGTTCCCTCTAATTTTCGTTTTGCCCCTCTTGCACATGACTCTGCTCTCCTGTGCACGTGTGATTCCACCACTCGCAAAGGGTTCTATCACAGCCCGAACCAAAGTGGCTGCAAAGGATCGCTGTGAAGAGTGTGGAGGAAGAGGAGCCCTGGGTGGAGTCATGCTCACTCACACAGCCACACACCTTAGAGGGAACCTTGGTTTGGACTAAAGATAGTTCAGAGATATTTCTCCAGTTATGCACTTTTGATTTTCTGCCTTCTAAGAAAAAAGTTATACTTAAAGATCATATTTTAAAAAAACTCACCCGTGTTATCACCCCCAATATGGCTGCTATAGATTGTGAAGCGTCATTGCAGAAATGATGGTTATGGCTTATGGGCTTTGCAGATGATGGATGAGGCAAGAAAGCTGTACATATTATGACCATTACATGCACATGGAAGTACTTTCCAGCAGCCCCATAAAGCTTCTAAACTTGGTCTGAGGAAGTCTTAAATGGGTCACATTTGGCCATTCACAAAAATATCCTCCATTCCTTCCCCCAACTTTAAAGAGGGAAGGCAGACTATCTTACTCCTATTGTTACAAGCCTTCAAGTTGGAGCCAATTTATAGGGACCCCTAAGGGCTTTCAAGGTGAGTGTGGGACTGGTGAGGGTTCCCCCCCCCCCGGCCACAAGTATGGACTCTCCACCTCTCGCAGACTGGGGCACTGGTGAGGTAGCGCCGGATGATCAGGGCTTGAAAAATTTTAGAATGTCTCACCAGTCAGTCAAAAATTTCACCAGTCAGCGTGACCGGACTATAGCCTACAATTTATTGGGATTGGGAATCACTGATTTATACCCTCAGACTTGGGTTGCTTTCTTACCTGCGTGCCTGTGGGGTCATGAAGCTTGTATTTTGAATGCCTTTCTTTTGAATGTCTCCAGCAAAAATAAAACTGAAAGCAAAAGCGCCCGGCCTCTTAAGGAGCCACGGTTCCCTCCCACCCCAGGATGTGTCCTTGTTCAGTTGAAATTGGGAGCAGGGAATCTCCATATTCTCCAGCATGGGACTACTCTACATTCTTCTGCAGAGCTATATCTCTATGTGCTGCTTGAACTCTCTTCTCTCGAGAAGAGGGCAGTTTTCCTTTTGCAATGGGAGGGGGAGGACTGCAGGATTAGAGAGAGAGAGACAGGAGGAGGGGAAGGAGGCAGGCAGGGAGGGAGCTCTGACTCGTCGAGCAGCATTTTTCACTCGTCACAGACGAGTGGACGAGTGCATTTTTCAAGCCCTGTGGATGATGCTCTCAAGGCCACAGGTGTAGCCATGGCAGGACTTGGATTTAAGGAGGAGAGCAAAGCAGGGGAGGAGGATTGCTGGGTGGGTGCTGTGGACTGGGAGGCATGCAAAGTCCAAAAGCAATGTTCCCTCTCATTTTCAGCCCTGCTGGGTGGAACTCCACCTCCCCATGCGGGGTTCCGCCACAACCGGAACCAAAGAGCTGGAAACACTTGCTGTGGGTGCACGGAGGAGGAGGAATGCTGCGCAGCCACACAGCTTAGAGAGAACCTTGCCCAGGAGGTCTTGACACTACTGGAGAGGTGGACAGTTGGATGATAGGATGCCGCCATGATCCTGAGAGCAGTTACAGGGTCGAGCTGATTGTGCTACCAGAGGAAGCTACCCAGGTTCGTTAGGACCAGGCCAAGTGCTGAAAAGCACAGAGGCTCAAGAACCAGCACTGAGCCTGCCACCAGCAGAGGAAACATATATTGCTGAGGTCAGGATATCTAGTGGGTAGCCTTCTTCTATAAGAAGCTGCCAGTGAACTGCAGTCATCACAAGCTCTTATATATGACCCACCACCCAGAGGTGCTAGGTTGGTGGGAACTTAACACAGTGTCTTTTCAGTAGCAGCACCCAAATGTGGAACTCCCTCCTAAGCAAGGTAAGATTGGTTCCTTCCTTATTTTTCCTAGAGAGGCAGTAAAGATGGTTCTACAGGGCTTTTAATAATAATCATCATCTTAGAATTGCATTGCTGGAAGGGAACCTATAGATCATTAAGTCCAGCCCCTGCCAGGGAGGCACAGTGGGGAAACTCCCAAACTTCAACCTTTGGTTCTCTAGCCAGATACTGAGCTATCCAGGAGTTAAATTACTCTGCATAATGTTATTTTATGTCACTCATGAATTGTACTTTGTAAGTCTCACTGAGCAAGATTTTTGAGCTACTCATACTTCTGTCTCTTTTTCTCCTCAGAATGTCAGGTTCAGTTTAAATCCTATGTGGAAATCCCAGCAGTCTTTTCAGCTCTATTTTCTAAAGAATATATATATATTTGGTTCTTTGGAGCCTAGAAAGGCATGGTGGGGGATGAAAAAGGTGAAAGTATGTTGGCTCTGTCCTTATTTCAACTCCTCTAGAGGTGGGGATACTTACAAGGTCAGCATGTAAAGGATTTACTGAAGTGAATGACGTGTGTGTAAAACACAGCCTAAAACTCTGATCTGTGGCAGCAATGGATGCCAAGATCAACAGCCTCTAGAGATTGCAATGGTAAATGACAGTTGGGTTCAGCAATGAGTCCTTGCTGTTACAAAGCAACAGAAAGTTTAGCACTCATTGTAATGGTAAAACCTCTGTTCATGCTGTACCCCTTCAGACTGCAGGTGGTCTGTCACATGAGTGAATGTTTCACCACCCTTACTCTACCCAAAACCCTTGACCACAGGAAACCAGATGCCAGGAAGGAGGGTTCTAGGCAGAAGATGGAAATAATGCATTAATGTTAATGTCAAAATAGTTACTTTGGGGTTAAGCAGGGCAAGGCACTGGAGCATCTAACCTTCTAGAAATAACATGTTGAGAATAACATTAATAATTACTTTTAAAACATTTAGAAGATTTCATGCATTAGTTTGCTTATCTTCTTTTTAATGCATAAGTAACAATTTTAATGTTAACGTGACAGTGCGAATGCTTTGGTTCTGAGCTAGACTCGTCCCTTATTTGAGCTAGCTTCTTATGTGCAAGGATTTTATTATGTAATGATGGTGATGTTTGGCATGGAGAAGGATTTAGTCATGTGAATAGGGCCCCACTTCCATTGTTGCCACCTCCCTCAAAACCAAGCTTAACTCCCTTCCTTCCTTCCCTGACAGTCCCCATACATACGAAAGGGAGCGAATGCTGATGCCAACTCAACAGAATAGGGCATTCCGTTGTTAAAAAAAAAAAAAAAAAACAGAAACGCAAGAACAAGCAAACTATCACACAGCCTTCCTTCAATATTTTCAGACTGTTCTGGATTCAGTTATCAAACTGAGGGGGAGAGTTTAATTCAATTAGTTTGGTCTGCTTTGTCTGCGTTCACCAGCTTCTGGCAAAGGAAAACGGCTGTTTGAAACATCCCTAGCTTTGAAAAGAAATGCACCGAGGAGCTTTTCATGTTACTCATCAGTCCCCCCCCCCACACCTCCCCCAAAGGGAAGTGCAGGCCCAGCTGGGTATGCAGTTGCCAGCAACAAATGTGTATGTAAAGAGTGTGGCCGGAAGCTCTTCATTATACAGCTAGTTTTCTTTGACAGCCCTGCACAAGCAAAGAGAGCTAAACCCTTTTACTGCTCTAAATTAAATGTGCAGGGCTTTTTCCCATGACAGAAGTTCAGAATTGACTAACATGGATTGACAAGCTTCTAGTGGGAACGCTTCCTGCTCACCCCACGTCTATTTTCCAAGGAACACATATAATCTTGGCCTCTTCTTTCTGCTGAATTGGGCCTCTTCATGCTCCAGCTGATGTGTGCAAGGACCGGGGGGGGGGGGGGCTGGAGAAGGGATTCACTCTTTAGCAGTAGCTCAAAGGGCAATGATGCAGAAACAGGGCACAACATTTGCATATTGCATTTATAACTCACTTTTCTACCAAAAATGGCACTCAAGAAGGCCAATAAATAAAGAGGCAGTAAAACAAATCATTTTTTAAAAATGATTGAAAACAGTGAAATGAGCAGCATCCTACCAGTTAAAAGCTCCTTTTGCAACAATCCAGCTTAAAGGCCAAAGGGCTATCTGACCAGAAGTGTATTTGCCTGACACCTGGAGAGCAGCCACTGAAAAGGGCAGCCACTGAGAAGGCCCTCTCTTGCCTCTTTACCCAGTGAGACTCCAGTGGTGGCAGGACCAAGAAAGGCCTTCCCTAAAAATCTTAAATCTAGAGACCCTCATTTGAGGGAATGTGGACTTCCAAACAGCCTGTTTCAATACTGCATCCTCATTTTTAGTAATATCAAGCAATTTTAATTGTGCCTGAAAAGGGACTCAGTCACAGGAATGAAGCTGCTGTAAAAGGGAGATGCATATCCCGGTTCATAGTCTGCCTTCAGCGTTCTGGACTGGATGAAGCTTCCGAATGTCTTCCAGAGACAGACCCATAGAGAGTATACAGTATTACAGTAGTCCAAACACAATGTAACAAAGAAACCTGCCATTGTGGGAACTATTGGTACACTACCCTCAGCTATGTAAAGACTCTCTTAACTGCTGCAAAAACGTGGGCACCCAAATACAGGGATGAAGCCAGGAAGGCACCCAAATGGTGAGCCTCAGTTTTCAAAACAAGTATAACCCCATCCAGCACAGGTTTCCTCTTCAGCTTTGCAACTCATCAATCACATCACACCACGGTCTTGTCTGGCTTAAGCGTGAATTTTGTTCATCTTCATTCAGCACTTTACTGACAGACACTGGGGAAAAAGTAACAAGGACAACAGAGAAGAAACATCCATTTCTGAGGACAGGATGGGCAAGCATGTAAAAGGGCTTTTCTGTCAAGCAGCCACATTAATTTAGTAATGGAGGTGAGAGGGAGACCAAAGAAGCAGAAGCACTAACACCCATGCCCTTGCAGCCTGTTGATCCATTATTCTCATTTTAGTTAATGAAAGAAAAATGGAAATTGGGAGGAATGGTCATGAAATTGCCCACATCATACATGCTTGGTTTGGTTCTAGCTAAAGGAAAAAGATACTGACAGTTAAATAAACAGTCCAAAAAGGTGTCCTTTAATTGTTTAGACCTCATCTGTCACATTCAGAATGAGTAAGCCTCTTGCAGCATCTAAATGTTTCAGAGGTTTAGCAGGCTGGAATAAGCAGCTGCCCTATGGTTTTGTAGCACAGAGCCATCCAATTCATTTTACTCAGGAAAGGCACCCATAGAATTAGAGCTCTCAATACTCACTCCTCCTCCTCTGTTGTGGAGTTTTGCGCCTGCCAACAGTAGGCTGTGGGTAACAATTAGGGGTAATTCAGAGCAGGAATGATGGTGTTTTGGTACAGGGCCATTTGCTCAAATATCTTACAACTGTCCACTTCTGGACAAAATAAAATACAGACATTGAAAGCTCTGAATTCACCCTCTAAAAGGGTAGTTTTTAAAAGAGAGAAAGAGAGAGATTCATGCATCAGAACTTTTCTCTGAGGACTGCGGAAAAAGAATAATAGGTCTTGGGAATCTTAGAATACCAGTACAACCCATCTGTCTGTCTTTAGACTCTCTCAAAATGTCTACAGAACCTACTTATTTTGATTTTGACCAGTAAAACTGCTGACTCAGTGGCATGCCAGTTCTTAGCCAGCATGGAGGCCCTCTCTTTCTCCCCACCAAGAACAGAGATTGCTATTCATTCCCTGGTAAACAATGCAGAGATCTAAGCAAGCCTTCAGCCATGAGGGACAGAGGCAAAAACAATGACTCTTCTTATGGTGCTGGAGCAATTAGTTTTTCAGACAAAAGGAAGACAAAAGAGAAGAAGCAGTATTTGCCCATTAGGCCTCATATATGACTTAATGGGTTTTGTGCATGGACATACAATGTGAAAACAGGGCAGCCACCATATGCCTCCCACTGCCTTAGGCCTTGTTCATGGGAAGAACTCCAGCCTGCATTGTTTTGCCTATCCACTGCTGACTGACCTAAATTAACATACAATATGCTGTGCTTTATCTTGTCCTCTCCTTTACCAGTGGAATAAATTGCCCAATATATCTTTTTCTTCTTCCTCTCCACTCTCTGTGTCTTCCTTCCATCCTCTGGTTGAGTTAATTATTCATCTCACACCAGAGGAGCACCTTAAGGTGCTTCCATTCAACCAATATCCTCACTTAAGCCAGTTGAGACCATCAGTATTGCCCCGAATTTTACTATAAGGCTGCTACTGAAAGTCACACTACATGACTTAGTGAGACAAATTTTCTCCAACTCTCCATGGTAGCGGTTTCACTGCTCAGCTAGCAATTCCCACACCCACTACCATTCTCCAGAGGACTGTCTTGAGAACAGCAGGGAGCTCAAAGTAGGCTGCTGAGATTTTCCCCCCCTCTTTTTTTCTTTTTTGGCCACAGATGCAGCTAGATGTGTCTTTTACAGTGACTGGGGAAGAAGAAAAGAGGCTCACCTTCAGGTTACGGAACAGCAATACTTCCAAAACTGTCTCTGTTTCAACATGTAGGTATTGATTCGTAGATTAATCTGTCCCCAAAGGCTAAGAAAGTGAGGTGGGATGGGAGGAACATATCCATATAAAACCACAACATAACTGATATCTAAAGTCCAGGAATCCATGCTCCAAGAACAGCATCCTATTCAGCAAGTTACACTGACTTCTACAATTACAATGAAACAGGCAATGCTAAAAAGGAAGATTAATAAAAAAAATAACAAATCATTATAGTCCTTGTTTATACACAGGATAGAGAATTGCACTGCTCAATAGTCTGGAATTTTAAAAGATTCTGTATATAACGAAACTGAACATTTTTTATTTCCTAAAATAGAGGGAAGCTTTGCTTCTGCCAACCTAGCAGTTCGAAAGCATGTAAATGCGAGTAGATAAATAGGTACCACCAAGGTGGGAAGGTAACAGCGTTCCGTGTCTAGTCGCGCTGGCCACGTGACCACGGAAACTGTCTACGGACAAACGCTGGCTCTACAGCTTGGAAACGGGGATGAGCACCGCCCCCTAGAGTCGGACACGACTGGACTAAATGTCAAGGGGAACCTTTACCTTGCTTCCAATACTGCAACTCTACAGAAAGTGGACAAACAAGGTCCATGTGTTCTTCCCACACTTTTCTTTGAGAGACTCACAACCCCCCCCCCCAACAGCTTTGCATAATGTGTCTATGGACATATTGCGTGACATTCTGTGCCCACTCTGAACTCTAATATTCAAGCATGTTGCTACCTGCTGTGTGGCAGAACAATCAGGCATTCCTTGACCTAAGGTGGTATAGTGTCAACTAGCACAAAAGAGATTGCAAAGGCTGGCACAGCTCATCCCATCCCCTTCTATAAAAATTGCTTGGTTTTCTCCTCATTTAAGTGATGAATTCAATTACACGACCCTTGAATGCTTCTCCTGACTGCCTTTGAAGAACTGAGGAGGTGGAAAAAACTAACTTAAAAGTGCCTCACCTTCTTTTACCAATTCAGTTCAACATTCTTCAGACACTACCCTTGCTGTGAAAAGAAGTCTAGCTTTCTAAGATTTCAAAAAAAGACAGCCTGCACCGAAGGTAACACACAGCCGAAATATACAAGCAGAGGTACTTTATAGCAAACATACCAGTTCATTTCCCCGATTCCCAATGTAGGTTTCAAATGCAAAGTTGTCTTAAAGCACCATGTTGTTATTGAAAACCTGACTAAATGACACAGTGATGGGCTGCTGAAATAGCTGTTTCAGAATCCGCTCCAAAGAAGTCAATGGGCATGAGATGCAACAGCAGGAGTGTGCAGCTGTTGTTCAGCAGCAGCAAAGGCTTCCTTTGGAATACTGAATTGGAAGATCAGAGTTTCTATGTCTTCATGTCATCAAACACATTTTGAACATTAATTTTGACAGACTGGCAGCTGCTAAACTGACTGGTAGACATGCTATACACGACATTCCTCCTGAAACCAATACACTCATGTAAGGCCAATCCAAATTATCAGTCATCCTAAATCTTGGCTTATTTTACTCAGAGGTAAGCATAACTGAACACAGTGGGGCCTTGCTCTCAGTAAATGCAATTGCAGTTAAGATTTTGAATGATTCTGTACCTGCCTGGGTACAAAAAATAGGGCCAATCTCACTTCTGTTGCTGCAAACAAACTGTTGTTACAACCATATGGCTAAGAAAACTGGGAGTACTATTCAGATGCTTGATCTGTCACATTCCTCTGGGGGAAAAAGGTTACTTGCTCTTTCCAGGAACAATGCTATTAAAATATGCCAGACATCAGAGTAAAGCATGTTTTCTTTTCCTTATCTAGTATATCATCTCAATGATTTCACACTGCCATTTTCAGAGGATGCGACACCATCACTGTAACCCCTACTGTGCCCCTTCTTGGTGAGCAGCTTCCAAAAACATTTTATTTATTTATCTGAAATACTGATACCCCTGTTTTCACCTGAAAAGGACTCAAGAACATCAGACTTCTGTGGTACTCTGATCAAGACGACATAGCAATTTCACAGTCAGGTTATGGACTGTGGCTGTAGATTTGGTAGTTTAGGCTCGATTGAATCACTTTTTGCTAGGCTAGACCAGCTCCTTTTGAGCTTCTCCAGCTCATGAGTGTCACAGATTCCCAGACACTTTCCACACTCTGGACGGGCTTTCCTTCCCCATGATGAATTATCATTAGCTGCCTCATTTCCCTCAACCTTCCACTGATTAAAAATTTAACACAGTTCAGCTGGATGCTTGCCTTTCTTTCACTATGCTGCCAAGAGCTTTGGCAACACAGGACTATCAATTCCAAGTAGGCTGGACAGAAGAGATGCGAACTTCTCATGCTACAGGGCGTCTGAGAGACAACAGTGTGAGAAATCGCTGCTACTGTGATGCAATCTAGACTGGATATCCAGCTTCAATCTGGTTTGTTGGCAATATAACAGCATGTCAATTTCTGATGGATTACACCCCCTTTTTTATGACTTAATAAAGCTTTGTCCACTATCAATAGGCATTAGAGTTTTTAATCTTCTTAATCTTGGTGAAAATCCTCCAGCTGATGCCAAACATGGCCTTGCCCAGCAGCAGCTGGTCTCACTTCTTAACCCAAATTCTTTCCAGGTTCCTGATAGTTCAAGCCAGGGAACTGGAGCCAGGTCCAGCCCAGCCAGATGAATGATGCTACTCAGCTTCCTTTTTTCACAGCTGACCACAGCCCATCAGCCGCAGTGGGCTGTTTCACAATCATCAATACAAAATAGTTGCCGTTCGAAAAGAAATTCCCAGAGTTTTGGGCAGGGGGGATGAGTTTTCAATCCAAAGTAAAACACTGTGGTTGAAACAATCCCCCAAAGTGTTGCTTCTGGCGGTTACTGCCCCAAATCAAGCCACAGATCAAACCTCCATCCTCTCTTAAAACATAGGCACATTGATGAACCCTTCTTGTTCCTTAACTTCCAACCCAAAATATAAACAAAATATTATTTCCACTCCTTGAAAAGAGAGAATGAGAAATCCTCTGCTTACCTAAATCGAAGCCTACTAAACAAAATGACACTTCCTTCTCCTAAATATAAATCGATTGGAGGAGACTAGTAAAGATTACGTAACTATGGATGGAACTGTGCTGCAGATACACTGTAAGTGTTGACAGAATAAAGCCTATGAGCTTGTTTCATTTCAGCTCTTTTACATCACTAGGGATGCAATATGTAGGGTGTGGAGTGGCTAGTGACAGAACCTCTGGAATAGTTTTTTTTTCTGCTACTAGAGAGAGAAGGATAACTAAAGAATTCCAAATTCTGCTGACATTGGAAATCTAATTACAGCACTGGACCCATGGCATCTTTTTTTTTTTTTTTGGCTCCATACTTGCCCCTTCCCTAAAGGCTGCTTGTGATACTGCACACTGTAGTGTCACTGTCTCAGCAGTGACTTTTGCATAGTATTATAAAGAAAGACAATAGCTTCACTTAGAAAAACCAGTGAACATCAGAAACTCTAAAGATGAATGACTGGTTCTGGAGAGAAGCACCAGACTCTCATAAAACAATGCTGGGATGGAAATTCCTCCACAGGAGTGTTTCCTTCCCACAGTTAACAATTGCTAGGGCCACTAACTCAACAACTTTTGATAAGCAGAGTTGTTGTTTTTGTTTAGTCGTTAAGTCGTGTCCGACTCTTTGTAACCCCATGGACCAAAGCACGGCAGGCCCTCCTGTCTTCCACTGCCTCCCGGAGTTTGGTCAAAGCAGAGTACTATAATATACTATAAGCAGAGTACTTATAGCATTTTCAGAAATAAGTTGTCCACGTGGCTATAGTTGCATCTCCATATTAATGATAGTTTTTGTCTCACATTTCATTTTATACTGTGAGACTTAAATTACCATCCCCGCTGGATTTCTTGTTAGAGCCGCCGTGTTTCTTGTTCCAGCATCAATCCAGAATCATTAAGATGGAGTGGTTTATACATCTGGTACATATTTAGGCTGATCTACTGTCCTAGTGACATCAAATCTTATCTGAAGACACCTAAGTGGAAGATTGAGTCACAAGGTGGACCTCATGGCTAAAGCAATCTCCAGAGGTTTGGGGATCACACACCCCCAACCACAAACCTTGGTGGGTCACTCCTGACACACTCACTCCCCTATTTTTGCCCTACAAAGCCCAAGGGCCATACACATTCCCAAGCTCTGGCTTATAGGCAGCAATTGCTTAATTTCCTTATTGGTTAAGATAGACATCACATTGCAATGAAATGTTTATTTTATAAAATAAACATTCAACAATAGTCTTTGAGTACAAGGGCAAGGGTGAAAGGATTTAGCTGCTTAACATAAGAACACTGAGGTGACTGTAATCAAGATAAAGGTCACAGTAGGAACAAGTCCATTCCTTGGACAATTCGTATCAGCATATATGCTCTAAAAGCGCATAATCTAAGAGTCTGCTGGTGGGTCTTTTCTTTTGTAAAGACACCTCTAGTAGGACAATGTATTTAAACAGCAGGGAATATAAGCTAGTTACATCACTTTCATTTTGGTGTGAGACTGGGAAAAAGAATGTAAATATCATCATAAAGATGCACTTTGTTGTAAGCTTCTTTATAATTAGTTTCTGTTATTATTTTCAGATATCAGCAGGAAAGAAGCCAAAATATTATTCTACAATTTCCAGTCTCCATTTCCGTTTTAGTTCACTTTTGAATGGCATACACACACACATACTAAAAAAAAAAAAGCTTTATTTGAACTGTCTGATTTTCCTTTCAATATTCATCTCTACTTACAGAACTGTACCATATGAAGAAGACCTAATGGTCTCAGGACCAAAATATGGATACTTTCCTCTGGGTTCACACATCAGTGACTGCAGAACTAATGTTGGGAGGTTGTTTACACAAAGGCTGAAATCCTGCTCATGGAAGTTCCACAGTGTAAGATCGATTGCATCATCAGCCAGGCCATTTTTTTTTTAAATCAGCATTTTCTTCCTCCCCTACCAAGGTCCCCACTGGTCCCATGTCATTCCTTTCAGCATCAAAAACCAGGATGGGAGAAGGAAGTCTTTAACTACTCGCCGCCACCAGTAAAGTCATCCCAGTGGTAGTGATTTTCAGTAATTAAATACTTCTGCTTCCAAGAAGTTTGCAATGTTTGCAAAGATGAAAGAGAGAAGGAGAGAAGGAAGAAATGTTTAATCCCCCCCTCCATGATCCTGGATGACATCAGCTTGTGTGAGAGAACTTACATGAACAGGATTTCAACCAGAGACCAAAATCTTTTTGCCTCACTTACATCAGCACAGAGGAAATCATGTTATCAGCATTATGCCTACTCTGCATAGCACCCCAAATGCAAAGAACAAAGCCTCTCTATGGCTGTTGCTGTGAAATTAGAATTATAGAACCACCCAACAGAATAATATGCATTGGTTCTATAGAATACAATAATTATCTGCTCTCTACCACCAAAACAGCTTATTTTCAGAGTCTACCATGCCATAACCTTCTGGTAGCTTTCTGTGGCTAGCAATAAGGCATTGCATTATTGTAATACATTAGCCCTCGGCCTGTTATAGTCAACTGTAATCCGTGAGGAAGGACCTAAGGCTTCCTTGGGTCCAACAGGCTGAGGACTAGAGATGGGGGTATTCGACCTGGCAGAGAGGCTTGTCGTCCCACCTCCTCCCAGGAGTGGTGAGCAGATCGCGATCTCCGGAGCCATTGGAAGGATCGTGGCGGTCGCGGCAGTGGCGGAATTGTGAGTAGACCGTCCAGCCCCATGGGGCTGGACCCTTGTTATGTCCACCTGTGCAGGGGTATTCGTACACGAATACGAATACTCCCACCTCTACTGAGGACAGCAGCCTAAAGCGGCATTTGTCAACTCACATGCTCAGACCCTGTTGCCGAATAGGTCTACTCTACAGCATGCACTGAGGAAAAAAATGCCTAAAAGATACAACGTTTGAGAAAAAGTAAATATGGATGAAAGCATCTAATAATTACATAAGTAGCTTAGCAGAAATGGGGTCTCTGAAAAAGATGAATTGGAATACTGAATGTAGGGGGTCAGTTTTACCTCATGAGCTCAGCTGCCTAGGGATTTTAGATACAGAGAAAGAAACAGCAACATTTTTTAGAAATGTTGCTGTTATTATGAGGACTGGGAAGAAAAATCAGACTTCACCACACCTTTGTTTGCTCATATTTAAAGACTGGTCCCTATGGACTTTTGGGACGTGGTGGCGCTGCGGGTTAAACCGCAGAAGCCTCTGTGCTGTAAGGTCTATAGAGCTGCAGCTGTAAGATCGAATCCACGCGACGGAGTGAGCACCCGTCGCTTGTCCCAGTTCCCGCCAACCTAGCGGTTCGAAAGCATGTAAAAATGCGAGTAGATAAATAGGGACCACCTCGGTGGGAAGGTAACAGCGTTCCGTGTCTAAGTCGCACTGGCCATGTGACCACGGAAGATTGTCTTTGGACAAACGCTGGCTCTATGGCTTGGAAACGGGGATGAGCACCACCCCCTAGAGTCGAACACGACTGGACAAAATTGTCAAGGGGAACCTTTACCTTTACCTTATGGACTTTTAGCCATTTAGTCTCTTCTGCAGGAAATCTGTATTTGCCCTATACTGAAGCTGCCAACACTTTATCCCCACTTAATACCATTTATTCTAGGTGTGCCACTCACATTCTTTTTAAAAATGCTATGAATAATACCGATAGTCCAAATTCAATGTAACGTGTACTGCTGTCATGCTGAAAGAGCACATCACTAAACTGATCCCAAAAAGGGTGCGATTGGGTTTCAAAGTTTTTTTTAAAGTGAAACACTTAATGCTTGCAGCCAATTTGTTATGAAGGCTCAAAACCAGAAGTGGCCTGAGAAGGATTTTAGCCAACTCCCACAGAGCCTTCTGTGCCCTGTCTAGGTGTTGTCTGTTTTCAGTCGCCAACCTGGTGGTTTAAAGAGAAAATCTGGGTTTCCTGCCTCTAGATTCTGCTTCCCAGTTTTGACTGGCTGTTTTCATTTGTAGTGACAAATGAGATGTTAAAAGTTTCCTGTTTATCTCTCTGGGACAGCACCCGATATTAGCTTCTCTGCAGGACATTTTCCCCACCCGCTTCCTCATTAAGGAAGTGCTTCCCTGGGAAATGAATGTGCCCTCCTCTCTTTATTACACAGTCTACGTCTGCAGCATCCTGACCAAAAAAGAGAAGCCTTCACCACTAGCTGTGCTGGCCAGGATCTCTGTGAGTCCAAGAACATCTGGGGACCCAAGGTTGGGAACCACTGGCCTAGAACATCACTGAGCAATAACTCTTTTTCTTCACAGGTTGTAAAATAGCTAAGCCTTGGTAGCTGCTGTATCCTAACCAGTGCTTCCCAACCTTGGGTCCTCAAGTGTTCTTGGACTGCAACTCACAGAAATCCTGGCCAGCACAGCTAGTAGTGAAGGCTTCTGGGAGTTTCAATCCAAGGACATCTGAGGACCCAAGGTTGGGTTGGGAACTATAGATCTCAATAATCACCAAAATTCTAGCTTTGCTAGTCTATTCCAGCAAAACTAATCAAAACTTCTGTGGTACCTTAAAGACTAACCAATTTATTATGGCATAAACATCAATAGACTACAGCCCACTTCATCAGATACATGAGGAGTTATCCTGCAGTTTAGATATATATATACAGCACACATGGCTGTGGGTAAAAGGAGAGTCAGTGATGTCAGAGGAGAATTAAATGGAGACAGTACTGAGAGTGACAAATATATTAACAGTGTAGTTGCTGATAACATCCTGTGAAGAAAATGCCATTGTTTGGAACGGGTTGTAGCTCACTGATGACATGTTTGAACAGATGCGGTGACAAGTGGTGTTCTGTAATTTTCTCTTCTAGGCTTTTCCAGTCTCTCTCCTCTACATGATTTCAAATGGACTTGAAAGCTAAGCAGACAAACAAGGGGAAGAACTTTCTGCCCACTGGCACACAAAGGCCTGATCCTGCTTTCCCAGTCTCCTTTCACAGGCACACATGCATCACTTTTGCTGTAACACTGCAACCTTGAGTGCATTTATTTTTGTCTTTTACCCAATGAGTTTAGTAAACTCCAGTCCTCCCTCAGCTCTTATTCATCACTGCCTTCCTGATACTGTGCCTGCCTATATTTGCATACTATTTTCTTCCTTTTTCTAAACTGCAATTCTTCATCAAGGACTTCTATTACATTAATTGTCCCACAACAACCAGTTCTTTGTGTTTGTGTGGGGGGGCACCTTCTCAGTTTAGAAACCTTTCTGGATATGGCAGCTAAAGTAATGCTTCACCATTTCTTACTATTCTCCTGCACTCTCCCTTTGTAACTCTCTTCCCTGCTCCTACACATGGCTTGTCACCATATAATTTCTCTCATAGCTTGGATCCACAGCACTCAAGAGATGTGCAGCTCTCTTCCAGATAACAACAGGATTGTACTCCATGCCTTGGAAAATCCTGAAATTCATTATGGCATAAGTCCATTCAGTCATTAGCCATTCACAAATCTTACACACTTAACTCTTTTTCTGTGGGGGTGGGAACCTCTCTATGGATGGATGAAGATGTGTGTGTGTATTATATGGGTTGCTGCTGGCAGGGATTTTGTCTTATTTTGTAAACCACCCAGAGCAGTGGATGTTCGCTAATGGGCTGGTCTACAAACCAAATAACACAGAAGAGATTCTGGTTTCTTCCTACACCAATCATCACTTTCTAAACAGCTCTCACACAGTGGCCTGAGGTATGTGTTATCCACCCTTTCAGCATCCAGAAACACCTGAAAAAAGGCTCCTTAGATGAAATGAAGGAAGAGCTGTTCATATGGTAATAGCTCAATGAGGGGAGAACAATGGGAGAATTCTATGGCTCAGCCATGGAGGTAGACTTGCCTCTATGAACTGGGAGGCCAGATGGCTGCCCGTGCACTCTTATTATATGTGCTTAATCTGGAGACTGGGAAAGTTACTTTTTGGGATCATAGCTCCCAGAATTCCCCAGGTAACATGGATCTTGCAGTCCAGAAAAAAGTAACTTTCTCTAGTTTTGGCATAATCATGGCCAGCACTTACTAGAATGACAGAAAAGTTAAACAAGCAAACACAGTGGCAGGTCATTTTAAACCAAACCAATGAAAGAGGTCTTCACAACATTGCCATCTCTGGCCAAATAACTGCAGGAATAACAAATAACTCCATGCACATCTCTTGAAGCAAAACGAGAAAACAATCCAATTGCACCTTGAAGCTTATCACATTTGTTGTGGTATAATCAGTCAAGGGTCAGAGCCCACCGCCTCCACTCACACCTAGCTGACAAGTATGAACACAAGGAAAGGGGATGTATATTCTTACAAAGTGAGGCCAAAAGGCCCAGTGGAACGAAAGATCAATGTGTCATATTACTATGTAGTGTAAAAGTGGACAACAACAAGATCCATCCAAAAGTGTGTGTGTGTGTGGAATCTAGCAAGAGTGGGTGGCCTCTACACTCCTCGATTGTTACTGAATTAGCAAAGCCAGATAAAGAGCACATTGCTTTCTGTGGAGAAAACAGGCACTCTGAATAGTTCAATTCTATATGTGTCTTCTGAGAAATAAGGCCCAACAAATCTACTGGAACACCCAGTGAAAGATAAAAGTTATAATACAGCCTTCATCTCTGTTGTGCTCAACTCTGAAAGTGTCAAACTTGCAAATGGATTTCAAAGTAGTTGGTTCATGCTGAGGCCTTCCCCTGAAACTTTCCTTGCTGCTGAAATAGGGTAACTTTCAAGTCTGCTACAGTCCACCCAAGGCAAGCAGACTAAACTAGTTTAATCTTAAATGTCTAGTTTGCATCATTCTTTTGTTTTACATTGAAGCTGTTCAGTCGGCCTTGCTAAATATTAAAGAAAGAAAGAAAAAGAACACTGCTAGCGCTTGTATTACCATCTCCCCATGAAATACACCTCAATCAATTTAGTTGGTATACAGCAGGGATGGGTAACTTTTAGCCCTCCACCAGCCCCATTCAGAACACTCAGTGGCAAGGGATCATGGAACTAGAAGGCCAAAACATCTGGAGGATCAAAGTTTTCCCCACCCCTGGTAGGTCATGACAGCCAGTCTGCCGAGTGGGCTGCCAGTGCATGACTTCGTGACACCAAGTCTGCAAGGCCAACCTCACCTTTGTGATTTCCCCCCCAAAAAACAGCACCTCAGCAACAGAAGTACCACATGATTACTGGATATGCATATTTGTGCAAATTTTAGATGCCAGAAATATTCAGGTGAATGGCATCCCCTCGGTGCATCCTGCTTTGATAACCATCTATACAGATCAGTGTATACAGAGCAATACAAACAAAATCATTTTAAAAGACAGGTCTCTACTACAAAGGGCTTACAATTCAGATTTGTAGAGAGATGCAGGGGCATCCAAGCGGTTCAGCTTTCCTAGCATGAGCAAAGAGGAGGAAAGTTCCTCCTCCTCTCCCCTGAGAATTAAAGCCAGGAAGTTAATGTCATACATGAGGCAACTTTTGAGTGAGCGATGCAAGGCCCCCCTCCAGATGAACTTGCATTCCCACTAGGTTTTAAAGGCTTGGGTAATTCACAAACTATTTGAGGAGGCTGTGTCTCTCTCTGCCTACAAGCCCCCTTCAGAAAGTGACCACAAAGAGCACCCATCGGAAATGAAAAACTATACCCCATCATACTGCTTTAGTAAGTACAGTTTTAGAAGCTGTAGGGTCCGTTCCTTCTTGCTCCTTCACTCCACAATGGTGGAGGGCCTTAATTCAATTTCAAATCTACTTTTTTTTTTTTGCTTCTCATATGGCCTTGCAAGATAGGTTTTTCCACCCCAAATCTGCACTTGCAAGAGGACTGACTGAAGTTTATCCCTATCACCCCTTCTTCATACAAACCATGTGTCATCAAGGTCTTTAGAAACAAACAGGTTGAAAAGCAGGCTTTGAGGTTAAACAGAAAGAAAACTGTGGGATGATTGCTATGCAGTCTGCCCCTTCTTCCCAGTTGGCACAGACTAGGCTTCATCATAAAGGCCTGCATGCACACTAGAACTGTTTGCAAACTTTACCCAAGGGAAAATGAGTGTTACAAACAACAGACTAGTTTGTAAAGATTCATCTGGGAACAGATCAAATGGCACAGGTGTTACTGAGCAATAACTTCTGATTTTACTCCTTCAACTAAAGAGTCCTTTTAGACATACCCTTATGATTAAGGGATGCCTCACACACTCCTCAATCTCACAGGATCTTGGAAAAATGAACAAACAAACAAACAGAACTTTGCTTCATAGGAGTTTCTGATTTTCCCTACTCTGAAAGGTCCATCACTATAAATATTTTACTTGGAAATCTTTCTGCCAATCTCTTTTCCCCAACCCACATAAAAATGAAGAAAGCCTCGTCTCTTTCAGAAATCCCCGAAAAAGCGGCAAAACCTCAGAAGTAGTGTCGAATGTAGCAACGCCCTGAGAAGGACAAAAAGAAAAGTTCCTGCAGGAACTGTGAGCAGAGTTTAAACGCCAAGACATGTATATATGAGCCCAATACCTACCTCCTACTTCCAGGGCTTATGTTCTGCAAAGACAGGAAAATGCAGGCACTCACACACTGTGCTTTCTCAAGCCAGATGGCTAGATAATAAGTAGTAGAAGGGGAGGGAAGGATGGCGGGTTGTTGCCGGCGGAGGTGGTGGTGGAGGGGGGAGAATTACAGTAAAGTTTTTGTCCCTTCTCTTTAGAGTGCAACGTCCGCTGTGGGGTGGGAGTCGGCTGGGGGTGGGGTGGGGTCGGAGGCAGAGAAGCAGGGAAAGGACTCATCAGAGGCAGAAATTAGCACACTCGACTCCATTGGCCAAATATTTACAAAGAGATAGCTGTGAGGCACAAAGCCCTTTTCTTTCCCGCAGCACGGCAATCTGGTCAAGACATGGAAACTGAATTCCCCCCCCCCCCACCCCCAGTCCCTCTTGTTATAGGGCCTCAGCCACGAGGCTCATAATGCGGTCCTCTTGTCGAGGCTGAAGGGACTAAAACCCTACACTCTGTTTCTGGGGGGGGGGGGGGGGGAGACAGACAAACAAACACCACCCCACGTACCCGCCCCGCAACGAAGCCACCCTCAACCTGAATGGAAGAGACGCAGGAAACGTCCTTTCCTCACAAAAAGCAACTAACTGCCTGATCCTAAAACACAGCCCACGAAACGCAGGGGGATCCCTTCCCTCGCTCCCGTCCACCCTTCCTGCCAGCATCGCCCCCCCCTCCTCCTCCTCCTCCACGCCGTCCCCACTTTCTTCCTGCATGAAATCCTATGAGCAAAGCCACCTGAGGCGGGAAGAAAGGGGAAGAAGAAACACCCCCCCCCACCCCCCCGTCTGCCATGCCGCCGCCGCCGCCGCCAGGGCGCACGGCAAAGTTTGAATTCTAGCTGGAAGAACAAAGGCAGTTCCGAGGAGACTCACCCAAGCAGCTGAAAACTCTCTTATTCTCCTGGCTATGTTAGCCGAGAGGACCCGCCCCCTCCAGGGTCACATGGCTCAGCAGGCTCGTCAAGGATCAAAGGAGCATTGTCATTCGGTGAATAATGAGCATCCCACCAGGCAGGCGAGGTAGGCAGCAGCAGGAGGTGGGCTGCGGAGGGGGGGAATATAATCGCTGCCCGGGGTGCAAAGCTGAGCCAGCAGAGAAGGGGTAAGGTTCAGATGGGCTCTTTCAAAACAAAAAAAAGAAAGAAAAAGAGAACCTGCCTTAATTTATTCTGAAAGCAGCAGAGTATCCCCAGCACGGTGGATAAAAATCAATGGTGTTTTTTTTTAAAAAAAAATCAATTTGATTTAAATCACGATTTAAATTTAAAAAAATCAATTTTTAAAATTTGAATTGTTAAAATATATGATGCTTTTTATTTCAGTCATGATTTGATATAAATCAAATCCACCCTGATCCCCAAGGAATGGGGAAAGCAGAGGTTTTCACATGGCCGGCTCGGAAACCAATATCCTGACTTCAGACATGTTTACTAAAAGCTAAATCTCATGTATTTCAACAGTATATTTAGCTTTGCAGCCCAGGTCTGGAATTCTACACACATTCAAGGAGGAAAACTCCTTGAGACCAGTAGGATTTTTCTTCAAGTAAATGCCGAAAGAACCAGGTAGCGAGTGCCCTTTTCACATCAAGAAAAACCTAAACTGGCCAAGTCACCATGGTATTTATGCAGAAGAAACTTTTTTCCAAGCATGATTGCTATCCTGGGACTTGGAGCAAAATCCCACTGAAAACAGTAGGACACATTCCTGAATCAAAGCAGCAGAAGATCAGGAGCCTTCACTTTGCAAAGCATGGATTCAAGACTTAGGTCACTATTGCTGCTCCCAAGATTTTGGAGCTCCCTCCCACAGGAGGCTAAACTGGCCCCATCTTTACTGTCCTTTTGTAAGCAGATTAACAACTTTCCTTGAATGAAAGGCTGCAGAGTGAGGTTTTAGAACTGGATTCTTGTACGTTATTGCATTGAATATGTTGTAGCGTTGCTTATATTTTTTGTATTGTATTCACTGATCCTTTTAGTGTTGTATACTCACTGTTACTAAATTAAATACTGTCTTTTAATTGTTGTAAACCCACCTTCGGTCCTTTTTAAGGAGAAAGGTGGGTTAAAATATTTTGAATGAATGAGGAATAAATGAATGAATACATAGGTCCAAACGTCAGCATGCTTCTTCCCACACATGGAAGTGACAAAGAAAAAGGGGCATGAAAGGCAGTAGCTAGAAATCTTAGGCATGGACGCGGAAGACACCGATTAAATTGACAGACTAGGACTCAAGACGCCTGGGTTCGAATCCCCACTTAGCCATGGAAGCTCACTGGCAGAATGGAACTGGCAAGTTCTTACCTTGAAAGCCCTATTAAATTGCTCCAAGTCAGTTCTGACTGGATGACAGAACAAGAAAAAACTGACTTTGCACAATTGTTGCTCTAGGCTTCTCAGGTCACTAATATACACATGAGCTCCTCTTTTTGACCCCACCTCCCACATAAGCTATTTCCATATGAAGAAGTGGAACTCATTCTCACTCGCCCATGGCTTGTGGAGGGGGTGGGGGAATAATTTTTGAATTATAGCTACTGGCCATGTTGGCTGGAGGATTCTGGAAGTTTGATCCAAGTAGGTAATTTTTCCAAGCTCTGAACCCAACTGCTCAACTCATAAATCTGTATTTGAGACAGAAAAATTCAGATGGAGTTTAAATGGATAAGGTGCATTTAATTTGCATAGGATTATGCTGCAAAGAATCATGGTACTTTAGAAATGTGAAATAGGAGAGCACTGGACTTCCTTGGAAAGCGGGGGAGGGGGAAGAGCACAAGCCCCATCACTAGAGGAAAAGGTTATGCACATCCTAACTCTGTACTCTGTCTGGAGATGAGGGGACAGAGGCTTCCCTGAGAGTAAGACTCATTGGCTGAAATCCACTAGTAAGTTGCAATTAAGAGTAGGCCCATTTGAATCAATGGAACTTAAATAAGCATTGACTTGCCAAATTGCTACTGAGCCAAAGGGCCTGCTCTCGTTGTGGCTTACTACTGAATTTCAGTCATTGAGACTTGCCAGCCATTTCCAGCCATTGAGTGGATATGCAAGGGAGCTACATCCAATGTCATGTGAGAGAACTCCACACATGCAATGGGACTTCCCCACATGACCCTTCTCATCTGTTTTGGAGTCTCGCCTGACTGTCTGGAGAGATCTAAAGCTTATGTTTTACCACAAGAATGGACATCACTGGCTAGAATGCTAGGAGGGAGCTGCAGATGGCTTCTGTGGAGGGGTACATGGACACAGGCACTTCCTACATCAGTTGGAACACAAATCTGGGCTTCCAGAATGCAATCCTAAACAGCTCAATCCTATGCAAAGTTGGGTGAGTCTAAACTGACTGAGCTCAAATTTGCATTAGATTATACTGCATAAGATCAAGCATGGTCAGGCTCAATTTGCATGTGTTTATTTGGAATAAATATGAGCATGGAAGCTTTGATGAGTTATCAGTCAATAAAGACTGTAGCTCTGGAAATACAAATCCGTCTTGCAAAAATTGTCTGCTTTTTCAACCATCTACCCTATGTAAAGACCCCCCTCTATGTGTTTGGGGCAGGGCAGGGAGAAAGAGAACAGGTTTGCATGTAAGTAAGACTAGAGTGAAATTTGAAAAATAATTATTTGTTCTTTACATATAGCACATAATGCTATTTGTACTGGCTTTTAGGTGTTGTATCCAATGTGTATGTATACAAGAAAATGGTAGGTTAGCACTGAAGACAAAAATAAGTGTGTGTGTGTGTGTGAGAGAGAGAGAGAGTGAGAGAGAGTGAGAGAGAGAGAGAGAGAGAGTATACTCAGACTGTTCAATGGTCCTGAAAGTCATCATCCAACATATGATTTCAATTTGGTTTTCTTCCCACCATTCACTAACAAAGAGAACTTCAAAGGTTGCTGTCATACAGGCTACATAAATTACAGAGGGAAAATTTTGGTAATATTGTTATCAAGGTATTACCAAGCTATTAGTTAAATCTCTTTTCCTGGAAAGCAACAAAGGCAAAGAACAGTAAATTGAGTCAAATTCTGCTGGCTAGAACTTGTGAATTTTAGGAATGACAACTTCTAACACTAACACATGTTAAACCCATTTATATCTAGGATTTTCCCCTTCACAAGCAGCTGCAGGAATCCTGTATTTTCAGGAGCTTTGTGGAATCAGAAATTCAACAGATTAAGTTTTTTCATTACTGTATATCTATGCAGTGAAGTTTCCACTTGTTGAAGGCTAATGGGTTAGAGAGAGAATTGCTAATCACCTATATTACTTCTGTCTTCTCCCAAAAGGAAAGCAGTGTTCAACCCAACAGAAGTAGAATAAAAGAGGCAGTAAGGGGGCCATTATCCAAGATAAGTAAGGAGGAGGTACAGAACACCTAGAATTCATTTTTAAATAATTTAAAGTCTATAAGGTCAGATGAAAGCATCCAAAGGTCATAAAGGAATTTGCAGGTGCAATTTGTCTAGTCTTTGAAGAATTCTTGGAGAACATGTGAATACTTC
Organism: Intellagama lesueurii; assembly: GCA_037013535.1. Taxonomy (NCBI): domain Eukaryota; kingdom Metazoa; phylum Chordata; class Lepidosauria; order Squamata; family Agamidae; genus Intellagama; species Intellagama lesueurii. The sequence continues at coordinate 185,406,232 of JBAJHW010000002.1, forward strand.
AAGACCAAAGGCAAGTAAATTTTGTCCTGTCTTCGAAAAGTGGAAACAAGCTGATCAGCTTTAGCTTTACCTTGATAGGAGGAAAGGTTGTAGAACAGATGATTAAACTATTGTTCTCTTAGCACTTAGAAAAGAACACTTTGATTGCTAAGAGCCAACATGAATTTTTTTTTAAAAAAGGCAAGCCAGATTAACCTCTCTCTCTCTCCCTCTCTCTCCAGTTACAAGCTTGGTAGATCAGCAGAATGTTGTGTATGTAGCATATGTTTACTTCAACAACAATGCTGACAAGGTTCCCCCATGATATTCCTGTGGTTAAAATGATAAAAGGTGGGTTAGACAATGCTATTGATAGGGTAGTTTGTAGCTAGTTGACAGACCATACCAAAAAATGCTGAACAATGATTCCTTGTCATTCTGGAAAGAAAGGACAAGTGGGGTGTCACAGATTTCTGTCCTGGCCCAGTAGAGTTCAACATATTTATATATGACTCTCATGAAAGAGGAAAAGGAAAGTCAGCAGTGCTTCAGCTCTAGTTTTCCTGCAGTGGCAGGGAGTTGGGCTCATTTGGGTCTCTTCCTTCTCCACAGTTCTATACTTTTATCCTGCATAACAAACAAACCTACCATTTTAAAACCCAGGGAGCAGCTAGACCAATTTCACTATAGTGATTCAGCAGGGGGATCACATGAAATTTGAGTTTTCAGAGGAGGAGAAATGGGAAGGCTAACTGATAAATAAGTCAAAGGCCATTAGGCCAAACTATGGATGTCATTATTCAGTTTAAACAGGAAATTAACTGCATTTTGGCCTATCTATGGTATGTCAGTGGCTGAGCTTTTCCAGAGAAGACAGTTAACTTTCTGGATACATTTAGAGATAGTGACAAAGATAGCAGGCAGAGTCAAGGAGTGAACAAAAACATTGCAAAACAATCCTTGTTCATTCTTACAAATCCAATACAGGAAGGGCAATAGTTCAGTGCTGGGGCATTTTGCTCTGCAAGCACAAGGTCTCAGGTTCAACCACTTGCATCTTCTCTAACTAAACAGATCTCCAAGAGCATGGACTGATAGAGACTCCCCTCTATCCAAGATCCTGGAGAGCTGGTGCCAGTCAAAGCAAACAATATTAGGACATTGTGAACAAAATTTGACACTGCATAAAGCAGCTTTATATATTCTTTTCCCCTCAAAGAGATACTGGCAGTGGCAATGCCTGAAGTGACCATGTTATTATTAATTATTATTCATATTCCAAAATAGATGACAACCCTACCTTCTCACTGCTATGTATATCTTACATAAAACCTAGGCTGACAAAATTAAGAACCATCTTCAAATTACAGCTGGGGGAGGCATCTCACATGTATAATCTGCTATCTCTTCAGCTGATTACTCTATATTTGAAGACCAGCAACCGCATGTGTGGACTACATTGAAGTTCAGAAGGCGTGAAGACAGTTGGACATTCCACCTGTTATGCTACTTTTGCAATAACCTATTTGCATATGCAATCATAATCAACTGATCTTACAGATATGAATAAATAAATATGCATGTATGTGTTACTCATGTTATCACATGAATATGAGTGCTGTTTTCCCCTAAGCTGCCTTTTTGTTCCAGAGATTCTGTGGAGAGATTTTGCTACGGCAAGACCATAAGGGGCAGAACTGGAAAGAAATTTGAACAGAGTCAGGAGGTGGGAATGCTGGTAGGGAAAGAAAGATTGGATCTATCCAATCTGAGACCAGTTTCCCCCCTGTCAAAAACAAATGAAAATCTACCAAAGCAAAGCAAAGCAAAGTGTGCTGCTTATATACTGCCGCATAGTGCTTATAGCACTATCTGGACAGTTTAAAATTTAATTATTCAGGTTACACATTGCCTCCCCCCAAAAAGCTGGGTACTCAATTTACCGACCTCGGAAGGATGGAAGGCTGAGTCAACCTTGAGCTGGCTATCTGGGATTGAACCTGGGTTGTGAGCAGAGTTTTGTCTGCAATACAGCAGTTTAACCACTGCACCACGAGGCTCTGGATATCACTCCTGTTTCCCTCCAGCAACACTGATGTAGCCATGGAACAGGATTTACTAAGTAAAGTGAATGGTGGAAATGGCTTCTAGACTCCCGAAGGACTCATTCAACCACAATAATACCGGTTGTGCTGTATATCAGCCTTCCCCAACCCAGCATTCTCCAGATATTATGAACTGCAATTCATGCTATGATGGGAAAGGCTATCAAAATTAATCCTATATTTTACTGTGGACTTTCAAATTTCTTTAAGGGCCAATTTCTTCTGGGGAAAGCTTTAAAAACTCAACTGTGCTTTTTCCTTATTTTTAAAAAAGAGAAGAGAAGGAGAGGGAAAGAATTTCTGCATGATTGTATTTAACATGGGAGGAAAATCCACAAAGGAGAAGTACTTGCCAGAACCAACATGTGGTTATGGAACAACCTGGAGTTGACTTTTCAGATTTGCATTATTAAAATGTATTGCCCTTGGTCAGTGTTTACACTAACTCCACCTTCCTTGCAAGGAAGCTACTAGGCTCAGCATTTTCATACTTGCTAACTCCAGAGTGAGGTACTCTTAACCAGAGATGGGAAATGTTACTTTTGCTGGGGGAGGATGACAGCTCCCAGATTCCCATTGCCAATCGCCATCCTAGCTGTGGAATTCTGGAAGTTGTGGTTAAAAAAAAAAAAGAAGCAATTTCTCAAGCTCATATAAAAGTAAATCTGTTATTCTTAAAGGTGCCATAAGACTCCTCTTCCCTAATCATTTTTTGTTATGCTGAGACAGATTAACATGATGACCTCTTTGAAAATTGCCTTTGAAAACATGAAACTGCCGAGATGGGACCAACTCTGCTGGCTCTTCCAACTTGATCCTCAGCTATGTGGGAGAGGGTGACCATTCAATGAGGCAGGGTCCAAGAAGGACCAGTCTTGTTGGTATCAACAAAGTATGCAGTGGGTGCTGGAAAATCAGAGCAAACAGGTCACTGCACCACTCAGCCAGCCTATTCCCATTCTCTCATCCTGAGCCAGCTATGTCCAGTAATGAATCCAGGGCCTTCTCCATGCAAAGCAATGGCTCTGTCAATGAAATGTAGATAATGGGCTTTTGGGCCATGTATGCCCTAGCAGTTGGCAGGTGACATCCACTATACAGTGTACAAAGCATCCCTCCATAAGGCCTCAAGATAATACTGCAGAAGTAATGTCTTTTCATACAATGCTAAGGATTTAATTCACAACCATAATGAATACATGAAGAAAAAAAATGCTATGGGCAGAGCAATCCTGATTTTGCAGAGAGGGAAGAGGGAAGAATTGGACAATTAACTACTTCCAAACCTATGCTGGATCATGTTTACAAAACTTGTGGATTCAGTTTTGGAGCTCCTGGAGAGCATATAGTATTCATATGAGGCAGCATCTAGATCTGCTGGGCAATAAGATGTGGAATAAAAAGAGTGAAATGGCCCATAATAGCAGATTGTCTCTATATATGTACCTTATGAATATGATTTCCATGTTGATGATGTTGCAGCTTTAACAGCTCAACCAGACAGTATAAAAAAGGTGCCCTGTGGCTCAGACACAGGCAGTGCCAGATAATCAAGAGTGCAATGCTTTTTGTTTTACGTAAACACGTTTGCTTTTCTTGGCACAAACTCAACTCCCGACTGAGATTGTTTGACACCTTTTGATTCTTACAGTACTTGGATTTTAAGAGGCTGATTTTTTGCTCTGAACATCTATCTAGGTTAGAATAACACCTACCTATAAAGACTTCCTATCTGTTTTTATAACCCCCCCCCCCCTCCAAGACTCCTGGTCTTCTTTACATAGCCCGTTTGTGGCTTCCTTTTCCTCCTCCCTGCGCCATCCCCCACTACACCTGCCTGATGTTGGAAAGAGCTGCAACTGTCCCCCGATATAGATCAGACTGAAAACCAACCACTATCTCTCCAGTGCTGGCCAACTGCAGGATGTGGTAGAAGAACAGAACAGTGGATCAAATGTGAAATATACATTTCTATTGAAATAGTATGACCCTGTAAAAAAAGCTAAATAATCTGGGTTTTTTTTGGGAGGGGGTTGTTTTGTTTTGTTTGCTCAGTATAAAAGAGTGGGGCTGATGGGTAATGAACTAAGAAAATGTAATCAAAATGAAATCAAGTTCAGTATTGTTTAGGGGAGCAATTCTGAACTGACCAATTCAACAGGGATTTCCCAAACGGGATCCTTCTGTTGCAAGTCTGCTTTGCTATGCTTGTTCATACAGAGGTTGTGGAAAGATTAAATACACTGATGAATTAGGACAGTCTCTCACCTCCAGAGGGCAGCTCAGCCCTTCCTTTTTCCAACAAAGCACAAGTGTGTGAGCCACAGAGCACAGTTTGGTATTTCAGGTACACCTAGGAAACATTCAGAGAAAGTCCACTGAAGTCTATGGAGTTGTGCCAGCTTGGCACCTAGAGGGTTATATTTGCAAATAGGGTTGCACTCCACACTTAAAAGGGAAAATCCAGAAATCCAGTGAATTTCCTGTACCCTGAGATCCTTCTGCCTTTGGAAAGAGACACTGGCTTAAGCTCCCTGTCATCATCACAGTTTGGAGAGCTCCTTTCCCTTTACGGTGCCATCTGAAAAGCTATCATTGGGGTTTTAGGTTAAGGAGAAAAACCAGGCAGCAGAAGACTAGACCATGTTAGATTTGTACAAAGCAGTTGAAGAAGACAGAGGGAAAAGTCACTACACCTCCATGTTGTGGCAACTTTGCTCTTCTTCTATATCTTTTGTACCAGAGTGGAAGCTGCCTTTGGACTCTAAGCTCCTCTACATACAATGCTGGCAGAAATTACAGGATCCCAAAAACAAACGTGCGTTTTAACATCACTCATACCTATTAAAGTACAAAAGGAGCAAGAAGATTGCTTTCATAGGATCTGATTCTATACACTGGAAAGACTTCAGGACTTTATAATTGTTTAATGAAGTTACAATTGTTTAATTAGTTGAAGCTTAGGAACTTTTGATATCTTTCTAATTTAACAACCCATGCTCCAACAAAATGGTATCATCTCACTGCCTAAATGCAATTCACAAGCTTCCAATAGGCACATTTAAACTTCAACTGGCTTAATACTGTTAAGTTAAAAGAGGTTAAATCAGCTTAAGTGCACTTAGGTATGCTTTAAGTTGTTGTTTTTGTCAGTTTATCTCCATTTTTATCCCAGGCTCATTATTATCTCTGAAGCCAAAACCATTGCATTACCATTGTTAGAAAAAAGCCTTAACACATGAGTTGGAACAAAATTTGGCCATGCTGAAGACTTGACCAGTGGGCCTAATATTCTCTAAGCCATGTTTTTTTTGGTTTTGTCTGAAGGACACTTTAGATGTCTTGTTACTCCAGCTGAAACTGGCATAAATTAAGTTGTCTTAAATTTAAATGTTTCCATTTAACCAGTTTCAGAACAGAACTGCAAGGTTATGAGGATTGTGCTCAAGAAAAATTTAAAGTTAAAATCATACAGCTTTCCTAACATATATCTAGCAAATCCTACCTGATACAGAAAATAGCTTTCTGGTCCATTCACAAAAGCAAAGTTTTGGGTTGGGCCACACACCATTAAATGGATCAGTACAAGATTGCAAATAAGGTGAGCTTCTGCGTTCAACAGAACTCTTCATCAGGCAGAGATGGTATAAAACCTGGGAGTTCAAGCAAAGAATTGGACCAGATGCAATCCTGACTGCCAGGAAGACAAAATGAAGTTTTAAATTCTACGCAAGTCAGAGATCACAAATGTATTGATTTACAGACTCTCCACCTGAAGATCTGGCAGTTCCTATCCCACTTAGAACTTAAGGACTAGAATATGGTAAGAGAGCACTGGCACGAACAACAAGAAAGAAAGCTTTCTTTCTTTGTTTCAGCCACTGACTTTCCAGCTGGTTTAATGTAAGCTGCTATTTTTTCAGCTTTTGCCTTCCAGCTGCAATATGGAGGTGATTATGTTGGAGTGCACTATTTCTTAAAATGCACTGTATAAAAGTGTTGAGTATTAAATTCACTTAATGACTGAAAAAGTTTTAGTCTCAGGTAGCAAGACGTTTGGCTTTGAGATCTGATCTCAGCTGTGGAGAGGAAGGAAAGGAGGAGTGGGGCTTCTGCCCACAGACTTGTTGAGGTCAGAATGCTCTCTGCTTTGAGCTCTACAGTTGTACAGGAAGGAGGTAGTTTCTCTTTCTGGCACATCTCAGTAATAGCCAAGGGCAACATCTAATTTCTAAAGCAGGGCTGTAAAGGAAGGCCTAAAGTTGGCAACAATGCAGACAGATGGCTTTCATTTTCATAGCATCATAGAATAATGGAGCTGGAAGGGGCCTATAAGGCCATGGAGTCCAACCCCCTGCTCAAGGCAAGAATCCAGATCAAGGAAGATCCAACAAGTAGTTGTCCAATTTTCTCTTGTATGCCTCCAGCGTTAGAGTGCTCACCACCTCCTGAGGTAACTGTTTCATAGTCATACTGCTCTTACAGTTATGACATGTTTCCTGACATTCAGCTGAAATTTGGTGTTCTGTTACTTGAGCCCATGTGTCCTGAGTAGAGATGGGGACGACTCACCATTTTGGCGAGTCATCCTGCTTCGTGAGTCATCAAAAGTTGATGACTCATGAAGCACAAAGTTGCCCCCATGAAGCGACGAATAATGAATATATTCATCGATTCGTGGGGGGTTATTTAAAAAAACACCCCCACCAACCCCCTGCTACCACCACCACCCCCCTCGCTGCCACCCCCCACCCCTGCACTGCCGCCGCACCAGCCCACCCTCACCGACACCCCCTTACTGTAATCGCCACCGCCGCTGCCGAGGTCTCCATCAGGCCTCCGCAGCCATGGCGTGTAAAACGGGAAACTGGCTGCCCTTTGCAAAGATGGCGGCTGCAGCTTCATTTAGAGTAGGGAAGCTTCTAAATGAAGCCGCAGCCGCCATCTTTGCAAAGGTCAGACAGTTTCCCGTTTTACACGCCGTGGCTGCAGAGGCCTGATGGAGACCTCGGCAGCGGCGGTGACAATTACAGTAAGGGGGGTGTCGGCGGAGGTGGGGGGGCTAAGGTAGGGAGAGGAAGGGGTGGGGTAGGCTGTGGCGGTGGGTGGCTGCCTATCAGCCTGCTGATCAGCTGATCGGCGGCCGGTAGGCAGAATGGGTTTTTTTTTTTACGAAGGGACTAATAAAATGGGGAAATATTCGTCCCTTCATATTCGTGGGGGTCTCTGGAACGAATATGAAGGGACGAATATTTAACGGATCAGCGATTTTCCACGAATATTGCGATTAATTTTTTATTCGTCCCCATGTCTAGTCCTGAGCTCTGGGATGACTGACAACAGATGTTGCCCCTCCTCTATATGACAATCTTTCAGGTATTTGAAAAGTGCTATCATATCTCCCCTCAGTGCTTCTTGAGGCTAAACATGCCCAGTTTTTTCTTAATCTTTCCTCAAAGACTTTCCTTATTCTTCCTTCTGGCAAATGTTTTTTGTGTTTTTTTTACAGCACTCAGACTTATCCCAGAGCACCTCAGCATCATTGAGCCTAGTGGATAAAAGGTTCAAATTCCTCATATTTCCAGCTTTAAAGCATATGCAGTGCAGTTCCTTAATATTCCTTCTTGTGGAAATCTTGACAAGGGAACAGCTCAACTTTGCAATGAAATCATGCCAGCAATGAAGTACTGGCTTGCACAACATCATCTGACACCTCTGAATTTCAAAAGAAAGACATAAAAATAATGAACTCTGAGCCTAGATTTTTGTTTGCTTACATATATCTCTACAGCAACCTTTCTCTTAGCATTTTTGGGGTACCCTCATTTTTGTTCAACCCAAAGTGAGAAGTGTCAGGTCAACACAATGGATTTCTCTCTCCCTGTCCTGGGTCTTACCTCCAATCACACATACACACATCTGATGCAACTTGTTACTCCTGCCACAGTTCCCTGGTCAAGTTCCTCTCTTTACAGCCACTCAGTCTTGCTTGTTCTGGGGTGGAACTGCCCAGGGGGAGTCAGATGTGGGGAAAACTGTGGAAGTTTGGCTAGAACTGTATTACTCTCCCAAAATGGCAGACTCCCAGGCTTGGAGGAGCTCTGGGGAGTTTAACACACACAGAGAGAGAGAGAGAGAGAGAGAGAGATTCCCAAGGCTAATCATTGAGAACTAACCTTGCAAGGTAGCTGTCACCACTCCTCCACACAAATGCTGCAATAAATCCCAGCAGACTGGTCTTAGTACCATTAACACTCTCAGACAAAATCCAGACAGCTGCTTGAAAGGATTTTTGTAGTTTATTAAAAAGAAAAGAAAGGGGGGAAAACAAATCAAAAGGGTAAAAGTTTCAAATGGTTACAAGAAACAGTTTTTCAAAATACTGGAGCAAAGTGGAGAGAGACTTTCGAACATTCAGGAAGAAAACACACCAGAAAATAATAAAAACGAATGTGCCCTATCTAATACTCATAGCTTAGCAAAGAGATAGCATAGTTCTGGGGCATACACAGAGTATATCCTCAGGCACAGCTTCATAGGACAGCAAGAGGACCTAGGTTCTATTTCCAAAAGTCAGCCTGAGTACCTGAGCAGCAGGGGAGCAAAGCACTGTTCTCCTCAGACACATGGTAGGCTAACTAGTTTTCTTAATCCCTTTTATACAAGAGAGCCTTGTAAATAGTCTATTTACACACTTGCTACCATTCACATTCTGTCAGGACAAAATGTATCTTCCTGACCTGCTGCCATTCGCACTGTCAAATCTGCATAACTCTCTGGCAAGGGGCTGACTTCAAGGTTTACAAGGAAGGCATTAGGGTCCCTGCAGGGGCTGCTTTGATACACCCTCTGATAAAGATAAACATAGAAGCAGCTGCTCCTTGCTCAGTCCTTTCTTTGAAGTGTTCAACAGTGGGACATGAGGTGAAGGTGTGAACTGTCTGTTTACAGGATGACCTCTGAAAGTTCCCCTTAGATGTTTTTGGACTGCAACCCTCATCAGCTGGTCAGGGATTAGAGGAACTGCATGGGTCCTCTGGATGTTGTCAGATTGCATTTTCCACCCCTGACTAAAGGCCTTCTGCTTGCTCTTCTCTCTCTTTAGTTTCTGGCCATCTTAGACAATGGCAGCGAAAGATTTTCTGCTTTGCTCTCTCTCTCTAATGCAGTAGGCAATCAACAGTTGGCTGCCAAAGGCTTCACCTTCACCACTACCACCATCACCATCAAATCCCTCAATGCTTTGAAATGTAGATAACTGCAGATGCGAGAAACAGTTCAGAGTTGGCAGATTCATAGCCTGGATCACTGTAGATAAGTGCAGACACAAGAAACACTTCACAGACTCATAGTCTGGAAGACACAGTCCCTTCCTAACTGTTCCATGCTCAAAGCATTCCTAAGAGATTAATGCCAGCTATTATCTGGATTAGTGAAATTGAATGAAGAGTTGAGATATGTCATGCCAGAAGTGCATGCAGGAGAAGAAATAAATAAAACAGATGCAGCCAACTGGCAAAAGCCAGTGAACAAGCCACACAGCATGTGACAAATGAGTGGGTGGTAGAAACTGGAAAACATCCAGTCTAACCAGAATGGAGTCAAACACATAAATCTTATTCTGAATCATTTTAGCAGACATCTACTATTCCATCCTCACATGCGCCCATCTTTAATGACTGAGAGACCTCCCTTGAGGAAACAAACCAACCAACCACAAGGTTTTGCCCTTGGGAACTTGACTTAAAATTCCATGCAAAGCAAGAACTCATGTGGTGGTCTATAGAGGTGGGCAAGCAGCTTTTTTCACTGACTGCAACTGAATGCTCAAAATCACCTGAGGAAGATTCCAGGCAAGCAAAAGAATGCTCAACAAGCCCAGCTCCCATCACTGTCATGCCCTGGCTTTGGCATGTGGCCAGCAGCTGCAGCACCATGGAAAGCTCCAAGTAAGCAATTTGCTTCAAAGAAAAGACTCGGGTCCCAATGTCTCCAAACTTTAGGATTTAAATTTTATGGGACTACAACTTCCTAAAGCCCTAGATAGCACAGTCAATGATCAGGGCTTTTGAGAACTGTAACCAAAAAAGCATCTGGAGCCTCAAGTTACTTGTCCTTCTCTGTTTTCAAAGCCAGATCAACCCTTCCAAGGAATGGCCCTTTGAGAAAGCCTTAAAGTGACAGGCCTCTAGGTTGGAGCCTAACTTTCCTCCTCCTAAACATTTATCCTTGCGGCCTGAGCTTATGGGCCAAAATGATCACTGGCAATGTGCCAGTTCCTCATGGGAGGGAGAACACAGCTTTAAAGCCTGTGGTCCAGTGGTTCCTAACTCAAGGACCAATATCCAATGAGTCAAACTTTGGTTCAGGCCTCATGACTCTTGGACTTATCTCAGTTTCCAACACCTTTAGCTCAGGTGTCAAGACATATGATGAGTCTAGTTGATCACTCTCTGTCTGAGTCTAGATACAAGCTACTGTGAAAGACAGGTCTTGGGCAGGGCTATTCAGAGAGGGAGATACCAGTCTCATTTCATTTGTGGGGAGAGCTTGATCTGGGATACTTGGATAGTTAAGCACTCTGGCCTGAATTCATGACACCATTACTCTGAGTCCCTATAGGCAATCTGTCACACTTGACCATGTTACTTTCTGAATATGAGATAGAATAGTGACCATGCACATTAGAAGGTAGCAATGAAAATGAATGAGGTTAGGCTTACAATGTGCTTCTGGCACCTTCCGCTCAGTCCCACCTGTAGAAATGGAACTAGACTTTCAGCAAACCAAATGTTTCAAGTCTAATGTAAGTACTGAGCACTTGGTGTAAGATATAAATGAGAAGAATTTCTAGGAAAAGAAATAGTAATTGGTAGTTTTTTTAGAGCCACCATGTGAGGAACAGTCCCACAACCCCTTGTACTTAGCATGTTCCACCCACTCTTTCCCTTTGGAATGGATGCAGAGAAGAATATTCTGGGCCTCAGATGTGGGTGCTGAAACTCCTCTGAAGAGGAGTTTTTTGTGAGATTTTTGGTGACACCTGCCAGAATTCTGGCTGGGGAAAATTCTGGTGATTTGTGGCAACTGTAGTGGGGGAAAAAATCTGAAAATCCCATGGTTACCTATATGTTATCATCAACCCACTATGCACTAGGAGCCATGATTCATTGTCTAGTGTTATTATTTTACTACACACATTACAAACTGCTGGAGTCCTTTCAGAGGTTTCTCATGGTATAGAGCATTGCGTGTTCAGCTGAATCATTAGAGGGTGTTGTTTCCGTTCAGATACGACATCTATCAGAGGCAGGATATGGTCCTTAAACAGGGCACTGGCCTCTTTGGTATCAGAACTCCTCTCTCCAAGCACTAAGTTTCCCTGCCCTTCCTTTCAGCTTTCCTTCACAATATATCTCCCAAAGAGCTTAAAAACAGATGCGAGTTCTTTCACACTCATTCTTCATTCTGGAACAGAACTCTTATTTTAATTTTCTCTTGTTTTTGCAATAGTGTTTTGTTTTTGTTTTTTCACATCAGTTTCTAGGAACAGCTTTGTTTATGAATGTTCCCATGATATATTTTTTTCCACACTTGTCCTACTCAAACATTGAATCTCCCATCTCAACAATACTGCCTGCCCTCTTCACACACCCCTTGACAAATATCTGGCCTTCTTATTGTATTGAGTCGGATTTTCCAATTCATCCCTCTTTTGCTCTTGTGTGACACCTCAACAGATTTTTCTGTTTTATTTAAATAAAGTATCTGGAGAAATACAGTTGGTTTCTCAGCCCCAGTGTTTATGGCAGATAGTGTTTCCCTTCAGCTGTGGGAGCTACATGACAGATGAATTGAAAGTCCTACTGAAGACAAAATTTGCAGGTGTGGGGGAGGAGAAGGCATGCCCTCAACAGACACAAAAGACTGCCTCACCCTGCTCCTCCCAAAGGAATGAGAAAATTCTGGGAAGACTTTTTCAATCCTTCAAAGATGAGCTCCTCTACAGCAATCCAGCAAAAATGATGGATTTGCAAGATACATAGCATGGAATGATTCCAATATAGGGACATCATCATCTGAAAACATCCAAAAGGAACAGCAAATGGCATATCTTTATTTTGGAATTTAAAACTCCATGTGGAACTGCCCATGCCACATCAACTCCTTTGTTGCTAAAAAAAATTCCAACTAGCATTGCTTTGCTAGGGGAGAAACAATGCCTTACAGTAGAGCTAGCAACTCATGCACCAAAGTCCCTGGTTCAAGCTGGAGTGCTCATCCCACCACCACAAGATGAGAACTACAGTTGCTGGAGTATTTAAGACTAATCTGGTTTCATATCATATAAGAGATGCTCACCATCTCATATCATTCGTTGACTTGTTTGATGGGATCTCTCTTCTACTTCAGCATTGCAGAGCTTCCAAGCATTTTCACACATATAGAACCATTCTATTTGCAAAAATAACACCAGACTTTTCTGCAGCAAATGGGTGAACTCTGAAGGGCAGGGACATTATTTTGTAATGGATCTTACCCATGGAGCTAGGCTTGTTCCATGAGGTGATGAGCAACCAAAGCTCCCTTGGTGGGCTTTCCTGTCCCCCTGAATATGCACCAAAAAGGTTTGTCTTCAGGAAGTCTTTCCCATTAGAAATTCTCATTTAAGACTATTGTGATAGTGGCAAATCATTGCCATGCAAAGCACAATACAACTCTTAGAAACAATTAAACATGTGCCAGTTTTTGTCTACCTGAAGAGCTAAGATGATGATTGGTTTCTTGTTGTTAGTTTTATGTATATGCCGCATTTCTCCCAACAAGGGACTCAAAGCAGCTCACAACATTAAAATTCACACAAAAACACAATAAGTTAAATATTAAAAAACAAATTAAACAATATATGATTTAAAATAAAATTAAAAGATTAAAACATTAAAAATATTAAAATTATCTGCTAAAATGGGGTTCAGGGATTCAGTTATAATTGTTAAAAGTCTGCCTGAAGAGATGGGTCTTTAGCTTTGTTCGAAAGGATAAAAGGGAAGGGGCCATCCTGATCTCCCGAGGGAGAGAGTTCCATAGCCTGGGAGCTGCCACCGAAAAGGCCCTCTCCCGTGTCCCCATCAGCTGTGCTTGTGCTGGCAATTCGACCGAGAGGAGGGCCTCCTCTGCTGATCTTAATCGCCGAGAAGGCACATATAGGGAGATACGGTCCTTCAGGTAGCCTGGACCCAAGATATATAGGGCTTTATAGGCAATGACCAGCACTTTGAATTGGGCCTGGAAACAGACTGGTAGCCAGTGCAGTTCTTGTAACAGGTGTGTTATATGCTCCCTATAACTGGCCCCAGTCAGTAATCTGGCCACAGAGTTTTGCACCAGCTGAAGTTTCCGAACCGGAAACTTGTTCCAGGTAGAGGGAAATCCTTCTATTGATTTATTATAATATGCCTTTTGGAGCCCTCCCATAGTTTCTACCTTCCCTATTTTCTGTGACTGGCCTTTGAAAGACTGGCATCATTTATCATTTTGCAAAATGTGACTTTCACACCAGGGTGGTCTGGAGGCTGCATCCACTCACTCTTTCTAGAATGGATTCCTAGGTTGTTGCAGAAAGTACTCACTAGCAGAGCACTGCGAGGAAGCTGTGAAAACACTATGACAGCACTGAAAGTGTACAAATCACTCAACTGAAGGATGAAAAATAGGTTGCTCTAACGGGTCAAGTAGAAAACCATCCTGAGGTTCTGAAACAGGCAGAAGGGTTCTGTTACTTGATTTATAATCTCATTAAACAGAGCCAATGGGCAGAATACAGAAAAATCAAAAGAGTTTCTCTCTCTCTCTCTCTCTCCCTCTCCTTCAGTTATTTGTTTTGAGCAGTTTTCATCCATCCATTTAAGAAGTACCGCTGCCTCCATGAAATGTCCAAAAATGGCACTGGTTGCCAACACATTTTTCTTCAGAAACTCAGTTAAATATCTGGACCCACCAATAAACCATTCTCTTTACTGTGCTATTCTTTTCCCCCATCACTTTGTAATGACAGAATTAAGCAGATATCCTTCTTACCCTCTAGGCTACGTGAAGGAAAACGAACAATCTGCAGCTTTGCAGTACAGTAAGCTGTACTTAAAATGTCCTTTGCTAAAATAGACGAATGTGACCAAGAGCTTTCTTTGCACAGTGTGTGAATGACTATAGCATCAATGCTATACATACCTGAGAACAAGGGCCCTTAAGCACACAGAGACTCACTTAGAAGTAAACTTATATAGGTCAGGTTGCACACATTCAGTGTCAAGTGAGGTGTGAACAATTCTCATTCAGTTTAGACATCTTTACAAACCATGAAACTGAACCTGTTTTAGATTAGTTATGTGATGAAGGGAACAAGAGAATTCACATAATCAAAGCATCATCCAGTATGATGTTAACAAAAAATAAACTCCCACGCTTTCATTAGCAAATAAATTCTCAGTGTGTAAACCTACATTGCAATGACAGCACCATCTAAGCACAAAAGCAGTATGTAGACTTACATTTCAATACCAGCACCATCTAAGCAGGCCTGGGCAAACTGATTGGCTATTGGGGAAAATCCAGAAAACTGGGAGAGGGAAGGAAGAATGGAACAGAGGAGGCTACAGAAAGCATGGCTGGCTGGAAACCTAAACCAAAGTTCTCAACAGCAGAACATTTTACTGCAAGTCACATAGGTGGTGGTGGTGAGGTACTAATAGTAACTCAGGTGCAGTGATATTATGTAGGCAAAACAAGATTACTGAGGAACAAGAGGGAGATATCAACAGACCTGAGGGAAAGGCATGAGCTACAAAAATATAAATACTATTATTTCAAAATCTCTAAAGTCTGTGCTATAACTGAATGTCAACTGGCAATGCTTAGTGGCCACAAGATGTTGAGTGTCTGTTGATGGTGGAAAATTAAAGCCCTATTCAGGTTTTATGCCCGAAACCATGTAGAGGGCTAACAGAAGGTAGGGATAAGTGTGTGCATGTAAGCTGCCCCTCCCCCCCATGTCTTTGCTACACCCTGAAGTCACTACTTACACAAGGAATGCAAAGGCCTGAAACAGAATAAAAGCATGTTTGGCTCAATGTGCTTACAATACTCATTTGATTGGGGCATCTGCCTTATCAAAACTTCCAATCATATGAGCACTGTACGCATGTTGAGCTGAATATCCTTACAGTTTTCACATAAAGGCCTTAGTAATTTTGAGGTGGGGGAGAGGCCATGAGATTGAGGCATACACACATTCCCATGCTATGAACATGCTTCAAGTCTACACATTCAAGATGTAATCCCTGAATAAGGGGTATGATCTAAAATATCACCTTTGGTAGGGGTTTGCATTAAGCACAGATTTCAGCTAAAAATGAATGACAGCCACAATGCTTCGACTGAAATGACTCTGCATGTAGACATGGAGGTATTCGTATATGAATACGAATACCCCCGCACAGGTGGAGATAACAAGGGTACGGCCCCTGGGGCCAGACTATCCACTCACCCTTCCACTGCTGCCGCAGGTTCTGTGCTCCCTTTCTATCGCTCTGGAGCTTGCGGTCGGTGAGCCACTCCTGGCAGGAGGCGGGACGATGAGCCTCCCTGCCAGGTCGAAGAGTGGCTCGCAGACCAGGCGCTCCAGAGCGATAGGAAGGGAGCACAGAACCTGCGGCAGCAGTGGAAGGGTGAGTGGATAGTCTGACCCCAGGGGCCGTACCCTCGTTATCTCTACCTGTGCGGGGGTATTCGTATTCATATACGAATACCCTCATCTCATTTCACATAGGCTCTACTTGATGACACATCAGCTTTCGGAGGGGTAGAACAAGAACTTCAGATTGGAATGGTCTGATGTATTTAACAACATTTACTTTAGGAAGTATGCCCATTAAACCGAATGGTGCTTATTTGTGAGTAGACATGTGTGAGACTTCATTGTCATTACACTTCCCAAGTTCTATATATTTGACAGCCTGTTTGAAGACACTAATATTGTATTGAAACTGACAATGGACTTCTAGTTCTCACTTCATCCACCCACACATTTTATTCTTCATCTGAGGACTTAGGAATTGACCTTGCTGGTAGGGTGGTCCATTGGGGAGCAGGAAGAAGGTTCTAGCAGCCTCTGTGCAGTCATTTCCCAAAGGCTCCACTTGATGACGCACTGGCTTTTCAAGAGGAAGGAAGTTCATGGCCACCCAGAGTTTGTCTAAACACTCTGGCACTTTCATCAAAGCACAGCTCACATTTCAATTATTTTCCCAGGCAAATCTTGACAGCTCTGAGGAACCATCCTGTATTTCTTTCTCTTGCTGCGTTTCAATAGATGGAAAGGACTGAAGAGGCATAAAGAAGAGGCTGAAGCAAGGATCTGGAAGGCCCAGATAGGACTTTCGTGAGTGCTGTGTGATTAAAAACCGAACCAAAAAAGGAGTATTGTTTCAGCTTAAGAGAGCAGAGTGTAAACCAGTTCTTGGGAAAATTATTTTTGGATCACAGCTCCAGAAGAAGACCTCAGAGGTCATGGTCAATGGTCATGCTGCTTGGAGAATTCTGGGAGCTGTAGTCCAAAAACATAACCATCGAAAACTCTCAAAATTAAGCAGAAGTTAGTGCCATCTTGAGATCAATGGTTGTTTCACTGCTGGAGATGGACCATTAAATTCATAAACCTGTCCACTTCTGAAAAATAAAAAGAGAACGCTTTTAGGCAGATATGTATATGGAAAGGAACCTCAACAGAAGAGGACAGAGAAGGTTGGAGCCTGCTTCTTAGATTGAAAATAATCTAATTAAATGGAAAATAGAACAATATAAATTTTAGAAGTTTACTGAGTTTATCATTTACTGAGTCAATCAATCTCATGTTCAATCTTCCTCTTTCCTTACTACTTCTAATTTTTCCTAGCATTATTCTCTTTTCAGTAAGTCTTGTCTTTTTGCACTGCTTCCAAAACGTGATAGTCTCAGCTTAATTATTTTAGCTTCTAGTGATAATTCAGGGGTGATGTGATTCAGAGCCCACTTATTTGTCTTTCTGGCTGTCTATGGGATCGGTAAGACTCTCCGCCAGCATCACATTTCATTTCCAGGAAGTCATATTTTTTTCCTGTAACTTTTCTATGTCATTCAGGTTTCACATCTATACATAGCAATCAAGAATATCATAGTATGGATTATCTTGGCCTTGGTCTCCAGCTACACTTATACTTGAGGATATTTTCTAGTTCATTCATAGCTGCCTTTCCATGTTTGTCGTCTTCTGATTTCTGGGCTTCAGTCTTCGTTTGGATTGATGACTGAATTCCATCAACAATTTTGATTTCTTCATTGTCAACATTAAAGTTATGTAAATCTTCTGTCATCATGGTTATTGTCTTCTTAAGACTGTTGAATTCTGTTCAATTGTCACTCTTTTTTTCCACTTTGCTCTTTCACTTTCATCAGTAGTCATTTCAAGTCCTTGCGGTTTTCTGTCAATGATATGGTGCCACATACATATCTTAGTTTACTGATATTTTTCCATCAATTTCCATTCCTCCTTCATCTGAATCTAAGACAGATACGTTCTGCATATAAATTGAACAGAAAGGAAGATAAAATACAGCCTTGATGACATATTTGCCAACTGGAAATTATTCTGTCTCTCCACCTTTTGTTTCAACAGTCGCCTATTGTTCAGACTATAGGTTACGTATCAGGACAATCAAATGCTGTGGCACACCAATTTCTTTTAAAGCAGTCAATAGCTTTTTATGATTTATACAGTCAAAGAAATTGCTCTAGCCAATCAAACACAAACTAATTTTCATCTGAAATTTTTTTGTCTGTTCCAGTTTACAGTATATGATTTCTTAATGCATCTTCCTTTTCTGAATCCAGCTGGTATATAAGGCATTTCTCACTCAATATACAGTAAAAGTGTTTGTTATAAAAGCTTGATTACCACTTAGCTTCAAAGCAAATTAATGAAACAGCCCTACGGTTACTGCCTCCTTTCTTTCAGATTGCAATATACAGTATATTGAATATTTTAAAGCTGTAGGCTTTATTCTTGTTAGGATTTTGATAGATTCTTGACATTAGAGAGATAGCCTTAGATTACAAGAAAACTTAGCAAATAGTTCCAAGTTTTTGATCTACTTTTTCTTAAAACAAGTGCTAATTTAGCTTCAAAATGGCTGAGGTGACTTACAACATGCTCTTAATTTTGAAAAGTGCTTGGTTTAGGCTTCACCAGGATTGTAAACACACAGGAGTAGAAACTGGTGGAAGAACACCAATCAATTAATAACACATAAACACCTGAGAACTTTCGTCTGCCAGCTACCTCTCTTTCTTTGTGCCCTTTTCATTTTGAGTGTGTAACCCAGAGTCTGCTCCTGACTGAGCACAAAAATCATGATGAGACCCAACCAACAAAAATTCACCTTTTTTGGACTATAAATCCCAGAGTTCCTCAGAGAGCACACATCTAATTAGGGCAGGCTACAGTTTCCATCGCTACCAGTAGCAGCACAGCTGCCTGGCGAGATGAAAATTGTAAACAATCCTTTCTGGAGGGTGCCAGGTTGGTGAAGGTGCATTAAACCATCCACTGAATTATGACCAGTAAGCACCAATGCAACAGAATGGAGCAAAAAGTGGCCCCCAAGGATGAACACGGCCCCTGGCTTGTCTCTGTGTTGAAGTCTCCCAGCACTACAAACATTTCAGTGGAACTTCTCAAGAGTCTCCAGGAGCAGCAATTCCCTCCTTAAACAGGCTGCACACCCACCACCACCAAAACCCTTTATTAAAAGCTGAAACGTGGGCTTTTCAGATATCATTTAAAACCATTTGGAGGGCAGGGGGCTGTGGTGGGTTGTGGGGACTGAAAATTGGGTTATAAACCCAAGTTTTCCCACTCCTGCACTTGAGGTTACTATATTTTATGCCAGCTGCCCTTTCTAAGCAGTTCTCGAAGGCAGCCCAGCATAAGGCATATGAGACTAACAAATTAATTACAACCAACAGAGGAACAATGTCACTGCTACAGTCATCTGTGAACTAAAACGAGATGTACACTTTTGAGTCTGGTGTTTATTCTCACTAACTACAATACAAGGTCTGACAGAAACATCTTAGACAGCAGATAAGTAATTTTTATTTTTTATATTTTTAAAAAAAGGCATGGAAGGCAGCTGATTTTTTAAAAGGGTTTACAGCTTAGGGTATACACATCAGTTCCATTTCTACCTTTGGTAAACTGCATTTTCAGAGAGTCACACTGTTCTGAAAATTTGCAATCTGTGTTTGACACCCAGAGGCAACTGTAGGGCAAGAGAAAGGAGTCCTTTCATCTCTCCCCACAGCCCCTGTTCACCTGGCTTTAGCAAAGATGACCTATCCCTAACTGCATCTGAGGCAGTCCTCACAACGTCTGTATTTTCCTTCTCTCCTGACTGCTAACTTCACGCTTTACTCTCCATGACTTGAAAACCCCAGTTGGATCACAGGTAGAACTTCACTGAATTAAATTCCCTCCGTGACCCTGTCAGAACAGTCCATCAGTGCTCAGGAACTGCCATTTAATTAATTAGGCCCTTGCATCTCCCTTGCTTTTCTTGTTTTGTTGAGGCTGGGGGGGCAGGGGAGGGGAGAGAGAAATCTGTTCCTGCAGATCTTGGCAGTTTTGCCAGTCAGGCTTTCATTCCAAAAAGAAAGATCCTATTAGTTCTCCTGTAAATGTCATTAGTCATAAAAACAAAAAAGGAAGTGGAGGAGGCACCCTGCAAATAAGAAACTTACCCTGAAGAAAACAGCTTTTGAAGTTTCTTGTAAATTGCCAACAAAATCTCCAGATTCTGCAAAGCTAAACTGAGCTGTAGGGGGAGCAGTAAAAACTATTTGTTCAGCAACACAGATGCTCTTCCCTTTTACTAGCAAAAAAAACAAGAGCAAAAACAAAATCCAGATCCTCATTCGCATTGCTCTTTATGCATTCCACATAGTTCACAAGTAACTATTTAAATCAATGGGACTGGTTGAGGCTTGATATTACCAAAATAACATCTCACATTCAAAGTAACTATGAAAAAATCAATTGAAATTACAATATCCCACTACCTTCAGGCAACTCTTTCCAAGCAGAAGATGCCACATGTAAACCGTGAGGCCATGTGACAGTGTTGGTAAGGCTGCATGACTAGAGTTAGTAACACCAATAAGCAAGGAGTAGCAAGCACAGAGGTTGGGATGAGTCATTTACTGGTAATGTAAAGCTGTAGCTAATTCCTTTGGCAGAGTAAAGAGGGTGTCCCTAAATTACATTTCAAATGTAAGGTATTGGTACAATGAACAGCATTTTCTAATTGCTTTCAAAAAGCAACTGAGGCATTTTGACAAGCATTTTTCAAACTTTATCGCATTTATTTATGAACTCTAAGTAAGAAGTGAAGTACAGTAGAACCCCCATATCTGCAGGGGATCCATTCCATAATCTACTGAGAATGCTCGAAACTGCAGATAGCAACAAAACCTCTATAGAACATACAAGGAGGCAGGACAAGGGTCACAAGGTGGTGGAACAAAGGCCAGGTCCACCCTCCTGTATGTTGTATATAGGTGTGGCGTTCACCCTTATTATGTTAAATAGTCATGCATTATTCATGTTGAATGCTAATGTTGTTGAGAGGCGGAGCCGAGAGAGAGGTAAAAAGGGCGGAGCCTAAGAGTGAACAGTCAGAGAGGAGAGCAGAGTGCAGTGAGAGAAGAGTGAGAGACAGAGAGATATTTGGGGAGATCTGGGGTGTGATTAGTCAGAAGAGTGTATAGTAACTGTAAGATCAAATAGAAGATGGTTATTGATGATTTAGAAACCTGAAGAAGATACTTATGAATGATAATCAAAACATCTGTAATCAATAAACCTGTTTTATTTAAAAGACAGTGATGAATGGACCTTCATCTTTCTTTAGAAAAGTATGTTGATTTAGTGATCAACTGGTGGCAGCGGGTAAAAAGGAGTTTGGTTTGCCTTCATGTGCTCTGTGTTTGGAAGATAACCAAGGGGAACTAGGGGCAAACGCCACAATAGGGCTGTGGTAAATCACTGATAACTAAAACTGTGGATGCTGAACTTGTGGATATGGGAATCCTACTGTACTGCTTTGTTTAATGAGTACCATATCTTTCTGTGTATAAAATGACACTTTTTCCTAAAATAATTAGAGGAAAAGTTGAGGGTCGTTTATACACGGTAGTAAGGGGGGGGGGGATCAAAGTGCTTTGATTCCTGCTTTCCCCCTCCACTTTTTGCAAAGAAAGTGGAGGGGGAAAGCACCCCCCTCCACTTTCTTTGCAAAAAGTGGAAGGGGAAAGCAGCTTTTTGCAAAGAAAGTGGAGGGGGGAAAGCACTTTCCCTCGCCAGAAAGTGGAGGGGGAAAGCAATTCCTGCTTTCCCCTCAACTTTCTTGTGAGGAAAGTGCTTTCCCCCCTCCACTTTCCTCACAATAAAAGCTTTCCCCCTCCACTTTCTTTGCAAAAAGTGGAAGGGGAAAGAAGCTTTTTGCAAAGTGGAGGGGGGAAAGCACTTTCTTCCCAAGAAAGTGGAGGGGGGAAAGCAGGAATCAAAGCGCTTTGATTCCCGCTTTGATTAATTTTGGGTTAGAAAAGTGGGGGGGGGGGTCTTATACATGGGGCATCTTATACACGGAAAAAATATGGTAGTTAATTATGTGCCATCAAGTTGATTCCACCTTATGGTCACCCTTCCCAGAGTTTCCCAGGTATAAAATGCTCAGAACTTCCCTTCTTCTGGTGGCTCTGCAGGACAGTGCAGCTTGCCCAAGGCTACAAATGCTGGCCTATATTTTATTTTATTTTAATTTTTATATGCTGACTTTCTCCCCATAGGGAACCAAAATCGGCTCACAACAATTAAAACCATACAAGAATAAGAAGTTAAAATACTATACAAAACTATATATTTTAAAAAAACATTGATCAAGATTACATAAATGGAGGATTTCCTAGATCCCCACATTGCTTAGAAGCCTGCCTGAAAAAGAAAGTCTTCACCTGACAACAGAAGGACAGGATGGAGGGGACCAAGATGGCTTCTCAGGGCAGTGCATTCCAAAGCTTGGGAGAAGCCACTGAGAAGAAGCTTTTCTGTTAAACTCTCAACCCCTGGGTTCACAGCTAGGTACTCCAACTCACTGTACTCTAAGCTAGCTATTTTTTCTTTAACTAAAATAAAATAAAATAAAAATGAAGAGGGAATATCAGGTATGGCCAAAGAGTATTTTCCCAGCATTTTTCTGCTTGCAGGCAACACCACCACAATACTACAACGTATAAACAACGCAAACCACAACAAATTACTTTGGTAAATAGAGCAGTAATAACACCAACTGTGCCTGGCTGAAGGCAATGAGTAATGCAATGTGATCCTTTCCACAAATAACATTCCAAGGACTGACCAGGCACACAGGTCCTTCTGATACTGTGGGCAACCCCACACAACGGGTCCTTCCGGTGACAATGCACCATCCTGTTGCAATGACGATTAATTATTCAGTCCCAGTGCGACATCCACTCATATGATAATGAATCATCTAGCTATGAAGTCGCTTCGTGGGAAAAGCAGGTCCCACATTGTTACCTGAAGAAAGGGGGCTGGAAAGGGATGACCATGGGTGTTTCCAGACATCCTTTCCTCCTTAACCAATCTGCTGCGAATAAAAAAATAAATAAATGGAAGCAGCAGAAAGGAACTAGGACAAAGCTCTGAGTGTACCTGTTCTACATAGTTCCAGCATTTTGAAACCACTGTAACTGTGGTGGCACCATCCCAAAGAATCCTGGGATTTGTAGTCTGGTGAGGCACTTAGAATTCTCAGCTGCAGTTCAAGGGGACTGTATTACACCTCTGTAGCAGAGAAGTCCAAATATCTCACCAAACTACAAATCCCTTAGGATGGCACCATCAAAGTTAATGTGGTGCCAAACTGGTATAATGATTTACTGTGGGTTTTCCTCCATGATGTTTAGACCCTCCTGGAAAATTATGTGACACTGAAAGCCTTGTCTGGAACCAACTTGTCTGTGAGCATTCCACCTTGCGGACCTAAAAGAACATCTTGAAAATGATTTAGAAAAAAATGGAAAAGCAGAGCTGGACTCAAGTTGGTTGGAGGATCAAATTTCAGGACTACACCTACCACATGACTAGGGCTACACCTAAAACATTCACTGAAATTTTGGCAATTTTGAGGGCAATGTAAGGTAACAGGATGACTAGATCACTTTTAGAAATAATCTTCACTTTAACCTACATGCCATCCTTCTAAATCTTCTCCTTCCCTCCCGTTTTTCATCATAATCTGGTGTGGTACAAGATTGTTCAACTCTGCAGTTCGGCCAACAAGGATGCTACTACTTCTATAGCTGTTCTTGTAATGCATTGTTTCAAAATGCAGAATTTGCACTTAAGCACACGTGTTTCCTACCTGAAAGTAGTCCTCAGAAAAAGCTAGAGACTTTAAGTGAACATCAAAGTGGCTCTGATGGATTCTTCTGGGTGGATGATTATATTAAACGCAAACTGATTACAAAGCTGATTGGCACAATGAGGTCAACTTGAATGCTAACAAAGGCAAAAACAGTGGAATAGTGTGGTCAAGGGGAAAAAAAGAGGGAGGTGGGGGAAGGTCTGGATTATCCCATCATATTTGTTTATATTATATTCATTCTGGGTATAATATACAACTACCCGTTACTATTACTTGACACTTCAATCCCTCATATACCTGATCATGAGTTGTCATACAACACATGCCCTCATGTTTTCTGCATTTTCATTTGCTCTGTATAGAGCTGTGGTAAGTTAATATTCTGAAAAGCATACGAGAGAACAGGCTGACTGTTCTCTAGTCCCCTAGAAGACCAGAGAAAAGGAGCAGCAGACCCACTGAGTCTTAATATTTGCAGATGTCTTGTACATCTTCACCCTGCAAGGCTGGTTTGGGTGAGGAAGGAGATTTAAACTGAACAAAGAGCATGGAGAAAGCATTTGCCTCCATCTGCTTTTCTAGTGGTACAGCCTTGATACACAAAGGAGTTTCCTATAGCTTTTATCTTTGGGACAAAATATATGGGGAATGTGATTACAGATCTCCCAGTATCACTTCTAATTCTCTGATCTAGACAGTGAAAGTCAAGGTTGCCTTTGATGCTTACATACAGGGGCCAGTTCAATTGGCTTGAAATCCTCCATCACTGCACTCTAATGGCTGTCATGAAGCTAATAAGAACAGCGGCTGCCCACCCAGAAAAATAGAGGCAATCCTGCTGACAGTGTCCACTTGTCATGTATACAATGCAATCACAACAGTTGTTAGAATATCTTATTAGTTTTAAATATTTTTTAAAAGAACACTGCCACTTTTAAAATATTATATTTGCAACTTCTTCCATTAGCTGTATTAGAACAACGTGGGCTACTGAATCCGGCCAAGTAGGCTCTACCAAATATGACTCTCAAAAACTGCTAGATAGCTCAGTGGTTTAGGTATCTGGCTATAGAGCCACAGCTTGGGAGTTCGATTCCCCACTGTACCTACCTGACGGGGCTGGACTTGATGATCCATAGGTCCCTTCCAGCTCTACAGTTCTCTGTTTATTTTTCCCCAAGAATAAACACAAACAGAGGTTTAGCAATCAATTCACAGCCAGCTACCCCAATTACATGTTACTGCTTCAAGCTGTTGAAGCTCAGTCCATATAAATATCTTGAAAGACTGACAAATGTTCTCTTTAATCACCTATCATTTCATAGAGAAAATGTGCCCCGAGAAAATGGATCTCTCTCTTGCTTTAAATTTGCCCCTCCCTTTTCTGCATATAATCCCATTCTTGGGGATGTCCAGATGGTTTCCAATCCAAAATACATTTCCATTGCACTCAAGATATGAATGCATCTATTACAAAAGGAAAATAAAATCTTGCCTCTTCTCTTTTATCTTTTCTGAAAACATTATGAGCAAAGGAGTAGCTAGTAGGTCCAATAAAGTTTCAGTTCAGGCCCTGTTCCAAGAAGTGTTGCTTCTTCCATTTATAGCTATGTTGACTCTATATTTGCTGCAACATCCCAGCTCTAAGAAATAAACTGTGACGATGTGTGTGGCTTTAAAGGAGGGGTGAAAAAAACAACAACCAACCTCTAAACTGGCCAATTGTCAAGATAGCTTGTCTGATCCACACAAGGTTTGATGTTCCCCCGAAACAAAGCTATCTTTGTGTAATTGTAATCCATTGCTTTACCTCCTTTTCCATGATTTATTGCATTGGCATGTTACCCTTCTCTTCCCCATCACATCCTGGACCACAGCACAGAGAAAACATTGTACTGAGGCAGAACCAGGTTTCTATAAATAGTCTTAGATTTAGCGGCCCAATTGAGACAAGCCCATTCCTATCTTGTTTCTTGTAAATCATGCAGGTATTTATTGGACCAGCAGCACTATTCAAAGCCTCCACGTACAAACCTCAAATTGCAATCTGAACTTTATAAAAGGGGTCTGAAGAACCGAAGACAGAATCCTCCCACTCCCCAAATGTAAGAGAACACAGAGAGGTTTGGATGAAGTATCTTTGAATGCTGCACCAAATGTCCACCCATGCATGTTTCTGTGCCGTGAAAGTGATTTCAATTTGTGACAATCCTAGTAGAGTTTCCAAAGCATGTGAGATATTTAAGGGGTGGTTTTAACAACACCTTCTTTCAACAAATTTCCATGGTCGAGCAGAGATTTTAACACAGTTCTCCTGAAACCTAATCCAACCCTCTATCTACTACACTACAGATGTAATTAATCTTTTCAGAAGCCATTTATACTGCCACCAAAAGGGATAAGAATCTTCACTCATCTCATACCCGCAGGTCAAGACAAGGATTGCAACATTCTTCTCCTCACAGGCAAAGATGACAAGCAATTGCCTTGGGCTTTCAACTGAGCTTTTACATTGATAAGAAATATATTTTCTATGAAAAAACCTCAGTTTTGTGAAGAATTGAACAGTTCACAAATAGTGTAAATTACCCAAAACTAGAATGGTTGCTGCTTTATTTAAGAATATGAAACATTCAGTTTTTTTGTTTGCATCTTTTTAAACAGTCATAATTTTTTTTTTGCTTGTTCTGTGTGTATGCACACCCCACTCTTTGCTTCTCAAAAGAAAATAATGCTAGAGACATTTTATGCAAATCACAGACCATGAAGTGTAGAAAGAGTTGTTTGTCTCACTTTGTCTCCTTGTCAGCTAAGAGACAACTCAAGTCTTGGCAAATGAGGAATTTAGTGAGAATTCTTTCCATCCTTACTAGAAAAAGCACATAATGGCTTCCTGGCCTATCATTTGCAGTAGATGACTCCAAATGATAGAATCATAGACTATCCTGAAAGCCCTACAGTTTCAACAAGACAACTCATGACATAGTTTGAAAGGGCAGTGGATTTTACAATTTACTGCCTTTTCAAACCATCTACTGCCTGACACAGCCACACCACACCTTCCCTAATGGTAGCTGGCTCTGTTAGGCTAATAGACTCATACTATAATGGAGTTGGAAGGGACCTATAAGGCCATTGAGTCCAATGCCCTGCTCGATGCAGGAATCCAAATCAAAGCAGATGTGACAGATAGTTGCCTAATTTTCTCTTGAATACCTCCAGCATTGGAGCTCTCATCACCTCCCGAGGTAACTGGTTCCATAGTCATATTGCTCTAACAATTGGGACGTTTTTCCTGATATTCAACTGAAATGTGGCTTCCTGGAACTTGAGTCCATTATTACATGTCCTGCACTCTGGGATGATTGAGAACAGATCCTGCTCCTCTTCTGGATGACAGTATTTCAAATATTTGAGAAGTGCTATCACATCTCCCCTCAGTCTTCTTTTCTCAAGGCTAAACATACCCATTTTTTTCAATCTTTTTTCATAGAGCTTGGTTTCCAGTCCCCTGATCATTCTTGTTGT
Source organism: Intellagama lesueurii (assembly GCA_037013535.1). Taxonomy (NCBI): domain Eukaryota; kingdom Metazoa; phylum Chordata; class Lepidosauria; order Squamata; family Agamidae; genus Intellagama; species Intellagama lesueurii. The sequence goes on from JBAJHW010000002.1 coordinate 185,433,383, forward strand.
CCTTGTTCCATTGTATTGGCATCCTTCTTAAATTGTGGTGTCCAGAATTTTACACAGTACTGAGGCCTAACCAATGCCAAATAGAGGGGAACTAGTACTCCATGGGATTGGGAGACTATACTTCTGGTAATGAGGCCTAAAATAGCATTTGTCATTTTTGCAGCCACTTCACAGTGCTGGCTCATATTCAGCTTGTGATCTACAATAATGCCAAGTATTACTGAGCCGAGTATCTGCCATCTTGTAACTGTGCATTTGTTTTTTTCTCCCAGGTGTAACTTTGTACTTATCCCTGATAAATTCCATTCTGCTGTTTTCAGCCCAGTGCTTCAGCCTTTCAAGATTTTTTTTTAAAATTTTTGTTTCTGTCTTCCAGGGCATTAGCTATTCCACCCAATTCTCTGTCATCTGCAAATTTTACAAGGATTCTCTGCACCCCTCATCTAAGTCATTAATAAAAATGTTGAAGAGCACTGGGTCTAGCATGAAGCCTTGTGGTACCCCACTTGTTACCTCCTCCCAGTTTGAGAAGGAGCCATTGATAAGCACTTCTTAGTACGATTCTCTAATCAACTAATCAACCACCTGACAGTGGTTCTAGCCAGCCCACACCTAGTTAGCTTGCTAATCAGAATATCATGGGGCATTTTGTCCAAAGCTTTGCTAAAGTAAAGCTATATTACCTTTACAGCATTCCTACCATCTACCAGAGCGGTTTATGTGCATTATGAATAATTTCTTCCTGTGCTCAACTCATTTTATTAATTATAACAAAGCAAAAACCATTCTCTGAGGTCTTTCTGCCAGTAGCAGAATACTGGTTCATTGCCTGCTCTTCAAGAAGTTTGTGGTCAGTTTTCTACACATGTGAAGGGACTGTGAGAAGCAGCTCCATGTAGCACATCTAGCTAAGTACTAGATGAGTCTCTGTGACAAAATGCCAGTTTTCTTGTCCAAACTGGCTGTAAATTAATCAGGTAATTATACCTTCACCATGTCCTACTTGATGGAACTATTTGGATCTAGATGAATACCTACCTTCCTGTACCACTGCTAACTCCTCCGTGGGGGCCAGAGGGACTGACAGCAGAGTTCACAAATCCCTTCATTCATATTAGACTTGAGCTTTGCAAATGAGTGTGCGATGACTAATCTGTTAACACAAGGAAATAAGCCTGGAGTCTGGCTGTGATTCACTCTCTAGGGGGTAAGAATCCACCATATGTCAGAATTATTAATAACACTGCTAGAGTTAGTAATGACACTTTACTCAGTTCAGATTTAATATCGCACATGACAAGGTTTATATAAACAAATCTATGTTTAAATGTCCAAACTTAGTTCCTTCTCTGTGCCCAACAATTTTACTCTACATTGCTTTGGGAGTTCTGCTGGACAGAAAAGCAATTAACTAAGTGCAAAAAAGGACAAAATAATAGTATGAGAAATGTGTGGTGGGGCGTGGTAAAACAGGGATGACATGTGCTACCCTCATTTTACCACATATTCAGCTAAATGCTTCCATAGATTGACAACACGCATATGGGCTATCTCTGCCATCGTGTATTGTAAAAAAAGAAAAAATAAGTTCTGTGCATGTAGGCTGCAGGCAAATATTCTTCTGAATACACAGAAAGGTCAGGAGCTGGGATCCTCTCTCCATTACGCCCATCCACAATAGCATATAGATGGGGCCAGAGCATTTTAAACACACAGATTCAGAATGTGTTTTTAAAATGTGAGTTTCATCTAAGACCATCTTCGAAGTGGAAGATAACTTTCAACATCCGAAATCTACTCAAATTCCACCTAGCCTTAGGCAAAATGGACAATTGAGGACAAATACAGTTGTTCATCAAGACTGCTGTTTTGGTATACATTTCGGTGGACATTAAAATCACTGGACTAATGCCCTCAAGGCCACCCAGAGAACAGCAAGTCTTCTTTGAGAACAAGAAAATTCCTGCTTGGTGTCCATAAGAGTAAGAGTCCACAAGAGTCCACATACTCTTCCATTTCACACTTAAGTGGTCAATTAACATTGGAAGGAAAAAGTGTCAGTTCATCAGCCATCAACTGATGACTTGCTTTCTCCTCTCTATGTTCAAAATGCGGTTCCTACTGTCCTGTCTGCCATATGTTCACACCCAAATGCCACTGAAAAATTATTTATTTATTAAAATTATTTATATGCCACTTTTTCCCCATAGGGGACCCAAGGTAGCTTACAACATCCTGTTATGTGAGGCATTTCCCATGGACCCTACCATTCCTGGAAGACGTTTCCTAGCCCTAACATCCAGTCACTGGTAACAGACCACTGTCATTCCAGCCTCATTCATACGTTACCATGAATAGGCAAGCACAGACCAATATACACATAACACACACACAAAGAGACAAATACACAGACTTTTCATTTCCACATGTTCATCTCTTTTGCTCCACTGTGTTCCGTTGCTTAATTTCCAGTCAAGCAGTTGATTAGCAACTTGCCTCCACACGACAGCTTCCTGTCTGACTTTCCCATTCTTGTTGTCCAACTATGGCTTCATACTGGAAATAGCTAACAAGCTGGGGTGAGGGACACGATGATTTGCTTTGAGAACAAACACAACAAAAACATACATTTTCTTCTCCTTTTCAGGTCTATGGTGCTACCACAGAGTCTTCATTTTCTAGAGGTTTAGTGATCGGAATCCATTACAGGCCTTCTATGAAACTGGCAGTTCAGTCTAGTCTGTCCAGGTCTGTCACTATCCAAATGCTTCTTGAAAGTCCTCCCCCTCACACTGTACTGATAAGACAAGCTGTAACATATGTGCTTAAGGTAGAATTGGAACAAAAGAGAAGGAAATCACATTTCCCCCATTAACTCATCCCCTCCCTGCTCCTGCCTTGACTCATCCCATCCTTTTCCAAACAGAAAAAGCTGCAAGCTCTTTTTTCCCTGACTTATCTCATATTTGGCACCTGCCCTGCCAGCACAATACCGGACTATGCATATTCCCTGCTCATTGCCCATCATGCAAACTCTTTTTCTCCCTGGTGTGCCCTTCCCCCACAACTAGCATCCCAGGGCTGGAGACTCTTTCCTGTTTAAAACTTTATCAACACATATAATCTAGCCCAAATGTGTCAGCTGCTCTGAAGGAAATGTTTCCCCAACATCTTTTAGTCTCTGTGTGTAGCTAAATTGCTGAGCTGCTCAGGGAACTGGAAAGGATTACTCACTGTTTATCTGCACAGCTTTTCGCCAGATTTTTATTTCAGGAAAACTTGCTGTAGGCTCATTGTCTTTTAAATCTGTCTAAACCTGTGGCTACAGTTAAGCAATCATGAGTGAGCAGCAAGGGAAAGCCTCATAGAGTCTTGAACATTTATATTACTCCAGTGTTAGATCAACAACCCTGGTTGCCAGTTGGTTTTCTGGCCTGATTAGTGTTGGCTAGGACCTTTAAAGATCCACATAGTTTAGGAAGGCCCATTTCTCAGAAGAGGTCCCTTCTCCCAGAGGCTCCTGTCCAATTGTAAAGATCGTCCTAGGAGGTTCTTCTCTGGCTGCCACCAACACCCACAGTAGTGAGGTGTGGTTACCAGGGAAAGAGCTTTTACTATAAAGCCCTCTCTCTGTCTAGGGAATGCCCTGTCTACTGAAATCTGATTGACGATCTCATTATATACATTTAGATGCCAAGGTGAGGCCTTCCCTCTTCAACAATATGCTTAGTTCTTGATTTGTTGATCTCATTTTAAATTTTACTGCTAAATCTTTAACAATGTAATATTTTAATAGCCGAACCAGTGGTCTTATTTTAGATGTTATCTTATTAATTATTTTGAGTTTCTGTTATTGCAAATTGCCTCAAGGGCATTTGCCTGTTGGATTGTATACTTTATCAACCCACTGGTCAATACAGACTGATGTTGGTTACATCTCATGTGCACTACCATTCCTAGCAACCCAATTGTTTTTAATTGAGGTTTTAATATTGATAAATGTTTGTTTTTAGTAAAACTTTCTAATGGCATTTCTAAATATGTGATTATTGTATAGTTTTAATTGTTGTAGACCACCTTGGGTCCCCTAAGCAGAGAATGGCGGTGTCTAACTTATATCATATCGCAACACAACACAACTTCTGCCACACATGCCTGAGATAGACTAGCCTACTGAAATCTCCCTGTGTGTGGAATGAAAGGCAATGTGTTATGTTATATATGTGTATGTCTGTGTGTATACATACAAGTCTGTACAATATTAATAGAAAGATATCAGAAATAAGATGATCAAAATACAATGGCTTGGTTGTACCTTCCACCAATATCAAAATGAGCTGTAGCTGGCAATCCATTTCTCAAGATGAGAAGAAATAGTGGGTCATAAACCATACGGGACACTTCCTGAAAAATGGGTAGAAAACAAAAGCAGTCTTTAAAGCTTTGCTTTCTACTACAGGGGAAAGCATTTGGCACTCCCTCTGCAGCTGCAACGTTTTTGGCTATATGGCTTCTTATTTTCCTTCCTCGTGGTTGAAGCACACCCTGCAAAGAGTAACAATAACAACAACAAAAAGAGACAGAAATACTACAACTCTTGCTTCACTCTACTTCATCTGCTACAACAATGTCACTGAAAACTTATGTGAAAGAGAACTGAATACAACCTTGGCATCTAAGGCAGAGTCCCAAAGGACACCCCGCAATGAGACATCTGCTTGTCTAAGAGAAGAGAAAACTGATAAGATGAAGCTCATTACTCATACAAATGGTTACATGATTGGATGACTCAGAGGTTAATCCCTTGGGTATCATCCAATTCCAGCTGCTTACAAATATATGATTTAAAGTCGGAGTAGGCCATGTATGAAAGCAATATTTAAAAGCAAAATAAAATTTAAAATGCATTAATTCCAGTGCATAATGAGCTGTGATTCAAAGACGCAATAGGAAACAGATGAAATCCAATTGTTTTTCTCAACCAGAGTAGACTCACAGAATCAACGGAACTGAAATATGGGTCAGTTTACTGGGTCCACCATTGCTGGGACTAACACCAGGATTTAGGGCCCAGCTCCTTTCCCCAAAGTTTAATTAGACAAAACATTAAAAAAATGAGGTGAAGACAGAGAATTATTTCATTCAGCCCTTTCAACCACATTCTTTGGCAATTCCACTATACTGTCCACTCCACTAATCAGTGGTGCCTCTGTTCATTTGGCTTCCTTGGTCTTGATCAACATCTCTACTAAAGGTTCTCCTCTCTAACCTGCCTTTCTTGGATGAGAAACTGATGTTACATGGTGTGATTCCAAGTTATTATGATGTCTAGTAAAACAAGTGAGCACCTGGCAACTGGTAGCATGGGGAGAAGCCACAGAGTTCCAGCAACAGGATGGATGCAGTTATTGAGCTCATTGTTTCCTCTTTGTCAGCTGTTTCTAGAACATTAATTGAGTAATCACAAGGAATCAGGACAGCACACATGCTGTCCTACTCTATGTGTGACACCTCAATCCCTGGAAATCTGCTAGCTAGAGGAAGCAGTTCCCTGCTGCCAAGGTTGACATTTAGAGGTCACACTGGGGACAGAGTAACAACAAGTCGAGTTCTCTGGTGACAATAAAGTTGTGACAAACTCTCTGGCTCTGCTGCTTCCAATTTGGTAAGTCCTGAACTTGCATTTCCACACCAGATGTAAGTTACAGCAAGTCTTTTGTGCATGTTCCCTTGTGTACCACTAGTGTAGTGTTGAACACACCAAATGTCAACATGGGCAGTTTAAGGTGCGGTTTACATTTACACAGAATTTTTGCTCAGCTGGAATTATCCAGCTAGCAGAAACTTCAGTAGTGCACTCCCCGGATGATGTAAAAATGTCTTGTTAAATATACACTTTTTGCTGAATTACTAATGTCATTCATTATCAAATGTGGAAGGTGAACCAAAAGAAACTAAGAACCATTCAGGTTTCAATTAAGGTACTCCTAAAGTCAGGAAAAGACCACATACTGGACCTACAGCTCAGGTTCTTTTATAAACATTGTTGCCAAGATCCTAGTCACAGAGCTGGCTGCATACGTTGCACATGCCTATACTTCAGCATCCAGAAGGTTCCACAATGACCCAAGAAGGGTTTGAGAGAACAACAGCGTGTACCTATCAATACATAGAGCTTATCGGTCCTTCAATTAAAGAACAGAATGACTGTCTCAAGATGCTATTACCAGCTGCTGAAAAATCATTCCACAAATTTCACTGGCAATGTCTTTATCAGACACGTGCTCGCATTAATGTCCCAGGAACCCAGGCCAAGAGGGTGAGAGAGACTTAGCTTCTCTTACAAAAGCAAGAAAATACTCTACAGTTAACACAGCAAACATGCAACATCACACAGCCATTAAACATGGGCAGGCACTGAGGGTGGAATCCAAGACATATCATTGTGACTGAAAATGCCCCCCTTTTTAAAGGAATCAGTCATTCCTTTCACATATAGAGAAATGAAGGTATGCCAAAGTATAAGAGCAACCCAAAGCATTGAGATGAATATGATATAGTGGTGAGTATGGTCACCTAGCCTGATTTCACGGCTATACAGCCCCCTTCTAAGTAGACATCAGGAAGTATATAGGAAGAGATTATTAGAAAACATGTTCATAATTACCTAAGTATGTCTACTTTCATAGGAAACCAATAGGAATGTGAACATGATTCTAGAGAAGTTAGATTTTAAAGCCAGTCAGTGCCACCAGAGAAGACATGAATTATTCCATTCACATGACTTTAGAGCTCCAGTTAAACATTACAATAATTGTGGTTTTTTTTACCAAAAACTGTTCTCAGGAATACTGACTTGCTTCCATATTAGAATGAAAATGGAATCCCGAAATACAAGCAATCCAAATCTAGAAATCATGTGATGTGCCTGGCAGTGACTCCTGACAGCTTTTTAAATTTAAATTGGATTAAGCTTCATTATAGATCCTCAAACTCAAGGTCACAGGAAACATTTCACAATCAGAACTGTTCCCATTAGTTTGTGGGAAGAGGTTGTTTCCTGTGTCCATGTTATATGATATACCTCTTCAGCCATTTGCCTGTGCCATTAGATATTCTGCAAACACAAAAGGTTGAAATCCTGTTGCTTAGTGTAGTAAGCTGCATCATAATAGTCCCACTATATTGGGGGTAGCGGTGGTGGTGAGTCAGCTCCAGTGTAAGTCTGTAGAACCACTGTTCTATGCAGACCACATGCTCTTTAATCCAGTGAATTCACTTCTTGCCTTATGCAAAGTCATAGCCAATTTGGGGCAAATTGTCTGAATCTGAGATTAGGAAGAGAATTTCCTAGTCATAAAGCACAGAATTAGCTCTTTCATTGTCCAACATGTAGATCAAATAGCTAGGCCATTTTACCTGGAAAGTTAATATGATTGCTGTCACACACATCAGCTTTGCTTGGCTAAACAAAGATGCTTCCCTCCTTTTAAACAACCTCAAAATGAATATCAACAAGAAACAAAGCAAAAGCAAAAAAAAACCCCCGACAAAAACGTTGCACCTTAAAGACTAACAACCACCTCAAAATCAATGTTATATTCTGTCCTACTCATTTCCCAAGAAGACATCCAATATGCCAATTATGAAACAGAAAGGACAACAGAATGCATGTAGTGTCTTCCTTCACAAGGGAGAGAAACTGGCAGCCAGCAACCCTTTCTCAGCAGCTTATGTGGCCTTCCCCACAGCAAGCCTGTGCCTCTTGTTGGCCATGCTATGCTACAGCAGTTAAGTTTCTTTATTTAAAAACTTCCCACTGGCGTTAATGAGAGCCCTTTTCTACAAGCCAAACTGTAGTGTGTGACGTTGACTGCAGTGATGACTTGTGCATGTCACTGCCGGAAATGGAATAATTAAGATCAGAAAGCCAAAGGAACACCTGGTGAAACCTTCTGTCCTCGCAGTAGCCAATCAGACCCCCAGGTACTGGTACTGAGAAGCATATTACCTCTAATGCAGAAAGAGACACACACACATCATGATAATGGGCACTGATAGTGTTATCCGTCAAGAATTTATCTGAGTGCCTTTCAAAACTATCCGAGTAGTTGACTGTCACTATGAGATTCCACCATGAAAAGAAAATCACCTTGCTATTATTAGTTCCAATGGGATTTTTTTAAACTGTAAAGCAGAGAACAATTTAAGAATCACAAAATAAGCTTTTAAAATGTGTGTGACAGAGAGCAATGTGTGTGTGTGTGTGTGTGTGTGTGCGTGTGTAGACAGATGTGTGCAGCTTTGGCCGCACTCTGCACTGCTCTGTGGTACATCTAAGGTTACTAGTGAGACAGTGTAACCCGCAGAGTAAAAAATAAAAAGTTTCCTGATCTATACTATCTCATTCCACCCTAAACAGCAAAAGAAAACAACTTATGAGCAGCCACAATTGTTTGATAATGCCATCTCCTCCACTATAGAAAAAAAAAAGGCAGGATAAAGGAAATAATACCAAGGAGAAATTTAATGTAGTTTTCTGCATAAATGAATAATGTTCATGAGTTCAGGGTGTGAGTGGGATTCCATTTCAATTCTGACTGAAATATTCCTAGTCCCAACACTGACGGATGCTTGTTTCCAAGAGGAAACTTTCAGAAGGACCAAAAGGAGAACATGGGACCTTTGCATAAGCATTTTCACAACCTTATGCTACTCTTTGTTATTAAGCCTCACTTCAGCTTCAAGAAGCCCAGGCACCAAACTGTCATCACCCTCTTGGTTAATCAGAATCTCTCTCTCTCTCTCTCTCTCTCTCTCTCTGTGTGTGTGTGTGTGTACGCGTGCGCATGCTCTTTTCACTTTGGAGACCTGGCTTGTTCACTGCTTTCTGCTGGGGGAGGGGAGCTGTTCTTCATCTTCTCCTTTTGACATTTTATGCAAGTGCCAGTCCTTACAGTGCCAGGTACCTTTTATGTCTTCAAAGCAAATGAGAGGTCACAGGAAGTCACTGTGAAACAGAGAATGAAGATGGAGGAGAGGGAGTGGAGGATAGGAGCCAAACCTCCTTGCCTAGAAGATAACTATAGTAGCCACAAGGAGCAACTCGCTTTCCCTCTTCCTCTCACATTCTTCAGTGGTACAGAGCAGCGGTTAGAGCCAGGACTCATCAAATGTGATGGGCTACAATTCCCACTGTCCTCATGTTATTCTGGCTTGGGATGCTGGAAATCTTTAGTCCAACACACTCGGCAGGCACTAGTCTGTGGTAGACTGATATCGACTTTCAAGAGGTTAGGAATGCACTTTGTGGTGTTTTGACATCTTTGAGAGAATTCCAACGTAAATTTGGTGAGCGGAATGCAACATCATGGCTTCCCATTTTTACATCTATTAGGGCCATTAAAAAACAAAGTTTACAGTGGTTCTGTTGATCTTTACTGTATCCATCTCCCTGTGGTTCCATTTGCAGCAAGCTCCTGGCAACAATAGATGCAATTTGCCCATTTCTCAACAGCCCTGTGGAACCAATTACACCTTTAGGAATTCTGGGACTGTGTACACAAAGTGCAGAGGTATCCAGGCAATTGGAGAGTTTTATGAAACAGCAGCAACACAACACCAGCTACTGGGATTTTGTAACTGGGCTTCTTCTCCTTCTCCTTCTTGGGAGGAAAGCCTATGAACATTTTATAACAATAGGACTCCAGTGGCAGTGCCCCTAAGAAAGTTATGGTGGTGGGAGATCCACCCCATCCTTTCCTCTTCCATTTCCAACCCAAAGAGAAAGGGAGGAGGAGGAGAAGGAGAGGCGGCGGCAGCAGCACAATCTACAAGTATAAGGTACTCATCCAATTATATTAATCTTCCAGGAAGTGAGGAATGAAGAGAAGCAAAGAAAAGAAGAGCAAGAAATTACTTCCACTTATGGCCGCTGCAGCAGTTTTGGTAAAGAGCAGTGTGCCTGTCAACATGCAATATTCATTAACAGTAAACGTCTAGAGCCTATCTATCTATCTTTAGTATAATGGTAAGGATGTTGGACTGGAAACTGGGAGAGCCAGCTTCCTGTCTGCACTGAGCCATGAACTCACTAGATGACACTGTTCCAGTCACCCTCTTTCAACCTGACATACCTCGCAGAAGGATAAAGTGCAGAACAGGAGAGCCACATATATCAGCTTCAGCTCACTGGAGGAAAGAGGGAATATACACTAAAGGCTTGAAATAAATAAATTTTAACAATTAAAATTTCAGGGACATGTGTGTAGAGATTCTATAGTTATCTAAAAAGTACCTAAAAACGATGACACACACAGAAGTCCCAGTCTCATCTCTGAAATTTGGTGTTTCTTTTTGCCCTCTGCCAATACAAGGTGCCTATATATTCTCTTCAGCACTAGAGACAGATATCATTGGCTTACAACCTGATTTATATTTTGAAAATAAGCACTCTGGTTGCTTCTTTACTGAATGATACCTAATTTGAGATCTTAATATGAAACAATGTTCTAATCTAATTAAAAACTGCAAGAATGTCTACCATTTCCCACATTACAAAGTGGAAGTAAGTAATTTAGAGACCAATGATGAGGCTTTCTGGAGGCCATAAAAATAAGCATAACAAACTGCATGTTTCACAGGTGGTTCATGACTGTCAGAGGTCTGCCAGTCTCATAGCTCACAAGCTACCCATAGCATGCTCCGCATGGGCTAGTGATGGTTCTGCATCTTTTCTGGAGAATTTTGGAAAGTAACTCCAGCATTTGAGAACTAACCCCTAATGCGCTTTGCATCGTTCTATCCATGAATTTATGGAGCCCATTTTTATCAGGCTCTTGACTCCAAGCAGATGCCCCCACAATGGAGAAAGAGGTGCCAGGGTGAATCACAAAGATATATGGGAGAAAAGAGTTATAGAGGAGCTGAAGTAACTTTAGAGTAACAGAAGCATCACTGCGACTTCTGTTTCTCGGCTATCAACCGGAGCAAAAAAGAGTGGATAAAGGGGATCATTCAAAGTTCATCTGTGCTCGACTCCGTAGCTCTTCTATTGTGCACTGGGCCTCCTTAGAATTAAAAGCCCCCTTTGTATCAATTCCATTGAATGTTGCTGCCTCATGCTTTCAATTTTTCTGCCAGACATCTGCTGCCATTGTTGCAGCCTTACTCTCAGCAGCTGTCCTAGGATACAGGAGCCCTCTTTACATCAAGCTCACCCTCTCTTCCAAGCAGCTGTTCCACACGATACAGGCCCTCTCTCTTGACTCCAGTGAAAAGCTCCATCTGGTGTGATGTTGATCTCTCAACCCTCGTGGGAACTCAGGTTACATTAAGCTGAACATTTAGCAGGATGCCTCACTTTGTCTCCACATTGTTCCCCCCCCCCATGTAGTTTGTTTATGTATAAACAGCAATAAGTCAGATATTCTCTTATTTCATGTTTTGCCTCAAACATTGTGTTTTGATGGGCAGGAAATTCCTTTTTGAAACCTCTTAGCCCTGCTGCTTCTTTCTCTGCTTGTTTTATTTTATTTTATTTTTCTTAGAGTGATCTGAGAGAGAAGATATTGGAAGTAATGACTTCACATCATTAAGATCTGGCTGTGTAGATTAGGCTTCTCATATTAGTAACATGGGCATTCTTCCTGCCCTAAAATCATGAATCCCTTTTCAAAGTTTTGGCATCAGTCCCTGTAAGATGGCTGAATGGGAGCCACTTTTATACCAACAAGATGCAACCTCAACCAGCCATATTTCTAAAGATGATTGTAAGGTGTGTTCTAACAATTATCAAGTACATTAATTGCTTTGATTCATCCCTTCACCAAGCATCTTTTCTTCTAACTAACCTAATAACCAGTTTAGGAGAAAGTAAAAATTTCTCTAGCTACAAGCTTTTTTTGGATTTTCTGACTACATTACACTGTTCCTGTGAAAACCTGTGGAAACCACTGGATGAATGTTAGTACCCCATTCAGCTGGCTGGCTAGAATTCCAGCAAAGTCAGTGAAAGCACTGCACATTTCCAAAGTACTGCCCTAAGCAAGAGAATTATGCTTAGACATTGCAGTTCCTTCTAGAAATCTCCTCAGGATCTCTTTTTGCTGAACAAGTCAGTGTGAAGAAAGCTGTCTTTATGGTGGATTACTCAGATGACAAGTTTCTCAATGGATTTGTTTGTTAAAGCTGCCCCTCACTGAGCCTGTTCCTGAAATCATCCCTCAGAGACCAGACTGGAAAGAGAACTTGGATGAGGTCTTGTTTTGCCTTCCCACACAACTTACATCTAAAGAAAGCAGATGCCTTTTTAGCTGCACACAACAGAGCCCAGTTCTTCCTTAGCATGCTTGGGCAAGAGAGAGTTATTTGGGAGAACTCTGTGGTTATCCCAGAGGACTTTATATTCAACGGCAACACACACCTTCAAATTACAGCCTGTGAATGTTGAGGGAAGGCACCGCTATGGAAATTCAGGAGCAGCCAAGAACAAACACAGAAAGTGACAAATGACGGTGTCAGTGATTCCACATGCTTTTAAGCATTTAAGTTGGAACAGCCCCAGACAAAGTTACATCCTGTTCTAAGCATTAGAAGCAGGAACTTAGCACCGTGCAAAATCCTTTGGACATATCCCAAGATGTTGTGACAATAGGCTAACACACTGCAAAGACATCTTAAGTGCTGGGAGCCCCAAGCCACAAACGGATACAACAACTGGAAGGAACGTAATAGAAGGAGTGGCTTCTATCTCAAAAGGAATCACAAAAGGCTGCCTTGTAACTTATTGTGGCAGATTTAACATTAAGATGATTGGTAGAGTAAGAGGGAAATGGAGGAGGGAGCTCCTTATCTGAGCAGCCAACAACAAGTAGGGACACTGCCCTCTAATTATTAACTCAACGACCACACAGTTCATGGACTGGACAAGAAGAGGACACAGTCTTGGACAAGAAAATGACACCCAGGAGAAGGTGGGGGGAGGTGAACAGGGGAGCAAGGGAATAGATAGTTCTCTGGAAGTCTTGGAAAGGGAAGTATAATAGTCTTTTTAACATAAATGAACAGGGAAATAAGCAGAACCTTGCACCAGTGAGGGAGGAGGAGATTTAATGCATAACTGGACTAATTCAAACCAAGAGAGAACCAACATAAAATAAGGAGGCAAAGAGGAGCTTTAGTCCCATGGCAAAATCATTACTCTCCAGCTGTAGGGGCCGGAGGAAAACAGATCCTGTGACTATGAAGAACGGAGAAACTGTTTTTCATTTGATTTGTTTGCCACAGTAAAACGACTCTGCATGCCAAAATGGGATGCAATGCAGACCGCATGCACATCACAACTTTGTTGGCTGAATGCATTCCTCAGTGAGATGTTCCTAGTCCTAGAATTTTTTAACAGAAGTCCCTTTTGTTTGGAAGCTCAAAACATGGACTAAGACTAATGTAGCCCCGACAATGTTTTTGCCCTGTTAAGTTGCAACATTTTGTAAGGGTCCTAGGAGACACGGTACTCTGACACCAAATAATCAAGCACTGTAAAGCGAGCTCTTCAGAGCAGGATTCAGATGAGAAATCACAGTGCTAGTAATACAAAAATTGTAGGTAGCTAGCCATGCAGGTCCACGGCTGCCCCTAGACAGTTAAACAAGGCATTCTCCAAATTACCAAAGAGAAAGAGAAAATAAGTAGGAAGCCATGTTGGCCTCAGTAAAAAGCGCAATAATAACAAAGCTATGGTATGATAATGCCAACCAGTGTGTGAGGAAGTCGCACCTGAGCTTTTAAGTTTTCGAGAACTCTTCAACAGGCTAGGTACTGAGAAGAACAACAGTGTTAACTGAAAACCTTGCCACCATGTTTTCCTCTAGTCTGCAATTTATAGCCATTTTCAGATGGAGTGGTGGAGAAGTTATGCAGGCATAATGAAGCCTTAATCTTTAGGGAGGTGGGCTTACATGCCTTCTCAACCACTAAATAATACACTACCCCAAATCTGCTTGCATTGACTCCAGTATCTCTAAGGGTATACACCGCCTAATAGCATTCTCCACCTTTGCAAATACAAACACTACCACATATCCCTGCCTCATAGAGAACAGTACAATTTTTTTGGAAATTTACACAGACCACATGTTGCTTCCCCTCCCTTTCCCATTTCACTGCCTCATAAGGAATTTGTTTGTTCTGATGAGTAGTGGAGACAAGCGTTAAGCAAACACACTTGGTCACACCTTAAGACTAAGGCCTAAACCATATATTAAGAGGAAGGCATTACTGATGCTTGTTTGCAGCATCCCTTTTGTCTCTTCCTGTTAATGTCTGCTTTGAATAGATATGGGATGACTTCATGTGATTCAAGGTGATCCTGCTCACAGTTTTCCCATCATTCCACCACTAGTGAGGACCTGCTGCACAAATATCACAGTCAGAAAGCTTCTGTAATGCCTATGGGGTGTGGAGAGAAAATACAGGCAGGCAGCAGCCATTTATTCCTCATTATGGTCCTTAGGACAGACATGTTAACATGATGCTCAGCTGATGTAGCCAAGTCATATCATATAATATACAGTCCCTCTGTATGAGTGGATTAGTCCAAGCCTTTTTTGGGGGGGAGGGCAATGTATCAGTGGCTACGTTACAGCTGCACAACAGGTAAATTTTAAGACTGTATGCATTGCTTTAATTGTTGTTGTAAACCACCCTGATTTATGGGGCAGGTTCAAATTTTCTAGACAAGCAAGCAAGCAAACAAACAAACATTTGTTCCTGCTTCAAAATGTCTAGCACAGTGACTTGTGAACCACAGCAGCTATGAGCAAATCAGCCAGGATGCAGCTGGTTAAAATCAGCTATAAACTCAATAAGTGGTCTCAGACTCAGCCCTGTTGTATTTACTATGGGGATAATAATAATTATGATAGTCCTTCCCTAAACAGTGCACCCTTGTTTATTTAGTCAAGTCATATCCTAACTCCCAAGATTTTGGAGAAAAAAACAGTGGACATTCCTCTCTCTCTGCCTGTGAATAATGGCCTGTTTGGGTTTCCCATCATGTACGAGGGAACAGCAAGAATGTACTCACCACCCTTCCCCCTCTGCCCAGCCCCACAGCTCAACCCATGCTGGGACAGGATTTCTGCATTGGGGAGTCTTCCCTACTTGTGTAGCTTCCCTGTGTAGTTCAGATTCATGTGGGTCCTAAATTAAAAAGTGCATTCCAAAACAGATTGGAAGTTGGCCCCAAACACATGGAGAGCTGTGGAGCCAGGGGTCTGGAAATGTGTAGGGGCTAGCATATCCCCTCCCCCATCCAAATACAATGATTTTTGTATCATCTACCCAATATGCCTACATGCCTGCCTGCTGTTCCACTGAAAAAGAATGAAGGACTCATCAAAGACATGAAAATAACAACAACTTTCTTGGGAGTGCTGCACATAGTAAGTTAATAGCTCCGTGTTAATATCTGAAGCATAGGTGAACAACTGCAGTTCTCCAGATGCTGGAGCACAACTCCTCGGCTATTGTCTATGCTAGTAAAGGCTAATGGGAATTTCAAGACCAAAAACATCTGGATGGTCACCATGGTCTAATGCTTAACATCAGCCAGAGGATGGCTTTACAAGGATTATAAATAAGGCAAACCATGGACAATCTGAAACCACACAAAACAGATTAAAGACACTCGTATAAAATACCCCCAGCAAAATAGCACTAAGCCAAGGCATGCTGATGCTGTTTCAATGTTTTCTTTACACTCTTGTCTAAAGAAGCAAAGAGGCATGAGAGCCACTTAACAAGGACATGTTGCAAAGATAACACAAAACACTAACACTCAGCATTAAAAAAAAAAATCACAAAGCCCAGAGAGAGGCGTGTAGTCCTTTACACAATAGAAATTCTGAGGAGATGATACCTTTATTTAGATCACTTAAAAAAGCACATATTCAGCGTGAGCTTTTGTGATTAAAAATCAGCATTAAAACTGTCTCGAATAAGGCACAAATTGTTTCTGATGTATGAGACATGAATGCAGCCCACTTTGGCCTTGACAAACCTGCTTCTGCTGTCTGCCAGGGACTGTTTGCTTAAAATCTTCACAGGCCACAATACTGGCCTGATGAATGGTAGTCACAAATTGGGTAAATCTTCCACAGGAGGATTTATTTTGAAGCTCCACCGTGCATAAGAAACACCTGCAATACATCTATTACACTGAAAAGCACTGAACACTCTGTTCTCAGAGTAGAAGCATCCAATGCATGCTACACTCTCACCCAAGTCAATCTGCTTTCAGTTCAGATGAGCACTGTCTCCACTGAGCCAATGTTGTAATACATGGAATTCGTAACAGCACAGCAAATAAACCGGGAAAGAGATCTGGGGGCACGCAAAGGTTCCCAATTCACCTGTGGAAGTCTACAATCCATTCAAACACTAGCCCATCTCACAGGCAGGCTTATTGTCCATTAATGTATACCACACAGACTTGGCCCCCAAACTCTTTCTCTAAATCCTGGAAAAATGGTAAGCTATCGTGAAATAGCTATGAACACAGTACTAATGTTGTACCTCCAAATAATTTACTATAATAATTGATGTAGGTAACAGAACTATCAGAGAAAGCACACAAACATATTAGACACAAGTAAAGAAGGATTAAAAATTAAACCTCTGGTTTCCTTGCCTTCTTGATTTTTGGATGGAATTTCAGTCACTGCTGTTGGCTGTAGCTTTGGTTCTGGTGGCAGATGCTGACTGGCTGGGAAGACCTCCACATGTTCAGTCTGCCTGGCTGGTGCTGCTGGAACCTCTGAAGATTTTGTTACCTGGATCTCCACACGTCTGGTGGCAACATCAGGCATAGGTGGACTAGTGGCTTCGACTCTACGCTGTGTTGGTTCAGGGATCTTTGAAGGGACATCCATTCTGCGAAGTGCTTGGTCCTGAGGCTTACCTATATTCATCTCAGTCCTTCTGGGAGTGGTCTCAGGAGGCTTATGCCCCAATGCATCTGCTCTTTTGAGGCCAAATCTTGAGGCTCCTGAGGTGGAATTTTCCACTTGCTTAGATGAGATATCAATGGAGATTTCTGTTCTTCTGGACACTGCTTCTGGATGCTTTGGCCCAGAGAGCTCCACTCTTCTCAGAGAGGATTTGGGGGACCTTTGTACAGGTGGGTCCACATGTCTGGAAGGACTCTCTGAAGTCCTGGTGCCGAGATCCTGGAACTTCTGTGCAGAGCTGGACACTGTGGACCGAACAAGAGTGTTCGGTGTCCGCCTCTGTGGAGTAGAAGAATTTGGTGGCTGGTCTACCTCTTCAACCTCAAAAGATCTCTTCAAAGCTGAAAGATATATAAAAAAGCAAGTATTAAAAATGCAGTAAAGTTTATGAGGTAAACTGTCATCAGTTTACAAGAAAATCCAACTTCTCAAGCCTATTGAGTAATCAACAAAGGCTTTGCTGTATGTTTCCCCTAAACCTTCTTCTTTTAATTGTTCAAATCATATGCTAAGCCCAAGAAAGGGTAGGACATGTCTCTATTTTACTGAGGGAAGTCAAGGAAACACCAAAATATTTCAGTGGTCTCCAAGTTTTTCCAAAGATGTATGGAAGTCAAAGACCCCAGGTCCGCTTAGATCTTCCCAAAGCCTTCCTGCTTCATCAGATTAAGCCTGAATACCTTTCACATTGTTAGGACCCCCTGTTTGTATTATCCAAATAATTAATGGAGCAGTAGCTAGAGAAATGAATGGAAATAAGCATGTTTGAAGACAAACGTAAAACAACACACACAGAGACAGACAATCACACATTTCTCTGGCAATTTTTCCAAAAGCTGGTTTGTCAGACACAAGTCATCCCTTCTGAGAAGTTGCACATTACAAATACTGCATAGTGAGCTACTCTGTTATATATACTTGCAAGAAAGTGAGAAGACAGAAGGAATATGGGAAGTGGGCCCTAGCTAGAAGGAGAATCTTGGAGGAATGCAAAGCGTCTGTTTCATTCTCCTCTGCATGTCAGGGCCAGCTCAGCATTTTATGTGAATTTCAGCATCCCTTCCCCAGCATCATGTGAATGCATCTGCCAGCACCCAGGGACCTGGACAATCACTTGGTATTATTAAATGGCCAAATATGTTTTTCTGTGTGAAGGAAAGTACTAGGCTGTTCCTCCCTCTGACACTGCTCCATGCACAGGAGCAAACTGAACTGCCACCTGAATTTTACTTCTACACTGGTGACTGACAGCACCCACCATCACACCTGAAGTAAAAGGCTAGTTTTGAAGATCGAGAGCTCGCCCTGTGGCACACAGAGCTCTGTTCTCTAACAGAGGAGAATGGCAAGGAGACTCAAGAGGAATGGTCAGAAGATGCTGCTCCTGCTGCCCCTCATCATATACCATCTGAGGTAGTTACCTCACTCTACATAAAGATAGGGCCAGTCCTGAAAAACACTCTGAAATCTTGAAAGTTGAGATATCAGTGTTGGAGATCCCCTATATAACTATATTTATTCCTTTGTCCTTTGAGTTGTTCTTGTATTTCATCTTTCCCATTAAGATAGCCCCAACAGAGTTTTCAGGATACACGAGATGTTGAAGTGTTCTACCACTACCACACCCTTAGTAACTTTCCAAACAGATATTTGAACCCAGGGAGTTCAAATATCTGGAGTCCTACTCTGACACTCTGTCTGCTATACCACACTGGTTCTTGAGAGTTCTTCAAGAGACAGCATTAAATGAGCCTTAATTTAAGAAAAGAAAACCTTTTACACAGCTCACAGCTGCCCAAATATGCATGTATATGTGAAAGCTTAATGAGTTTGCTTATTTATAAACAAGAGTACATACAAGATGGACTTTATATCAATGCTCCATATATATTTTTTAAAAATGTGACCATTTATTTTAGCTACCACACTTCAGTTGTAGTTAAGTTATGGGTTGCTTCATTATCTGTCCTATCATTATCGCCTCCATCATTATCTTTCATTTCACTAATACCTAAAAACCTCATGTCAAAAATAGGAAACCTCAAAACGATGTGCTAACAGAGGATGCGAGACGGCATCTGCTATTGTAGCATGGCAGTGGGACGTTGCTGGCAGCAGTATCTGCACAGCAGTCGCTGCAGCCTGGAAACATCTCAGTGTGCTGTGCAACACTATATTTAACCTTCCTGGTTTGTGCATTACCACCAATTAAGATAAATGGCTGTTTACATACTGCATTTGCTAGGTAATGAGACACATTATCTTTTGAAAGGGGTTAAGTGTCTGTTCAGTTAAAACTACCACTCGGAAAACATTAGATCTTTACTGCTATCAAATGAAGAGAACAGAGCAGTGAGTAATGAGGGTTTCGAAAGCAGTGAGCAATAAAATAAAAAGAACCCCAGAGACAAGCACTATGGAATTTCAACAAATGAAGTAATGAGGTAATGCTCTTCCACATTCTTATAAGCTAGGGGTGAGCAAACCTAGCCTTGGGAAGTATGCAAATCAGTTTCAATTATTTTTGCTAAATGTTTGAATGAGAACTTGCAGTGGTGGGGAAGGGTTAAAATATGCAGTCGACCTGCCGTATTTGGGTACAGAGAAAAAGAACACGAAGGGAGGTTGGAAAGTAGCAGCACTGTGCCCAGAGTAGGCAGGAGCCTCAGGACTGGGAGAGAGCAGAAGCTGAAATAAAGCAGAGCTAAAGATGTGGCAGGAGAGGGTGGAGAAAAGCCTCACCACCAGTGCCCAGAACAAATAGGCTCATGTATTGTTAGGGGAGAAGGCAGGAGGGTAGCAAAAGCAAGAGAGCTGGAGAAAAAGAGTGAGTGGCAGACTGTACTACAGTATTAGAGGAGAAGTAGCAGAAAAGTGGTCTTTCCAGAAAATTGGTAATGATCAGGCAAATCTTTGGCAGCACGTTTCTGTGCAATTTTGAATGATGGTATAAATATAATCCTTCATTCTTCACTATCTGTTGCTAGTCCTAAAGACTGTGCACACCTTGCCAACCTAATCTTCCTAAAAGTGTGTACAGTCCAACTATAGTTTTCAAAGAAATAGCCATGTTGGTCTGTGCAAGAAGATCCAGTCTAAAATAAAAACAAAATAAAACAAAATACAGAACAAAATACTGTGGCACATTAGACTGTTATATTTTCAATGTGAGTTTTCATGGATACGTATACTTCTTCAGACTTATTAGATCGAAGCAAAACCATAGGTTATATACAGAGTAGGCACAGGAGATGGATTAACCAGGTGACAACAGCACTATTGTCAGTAATAATGCACAGTAAAAATGTTGGCTTGAATGCATAGTCCCACACTTCATGTGAGATGCAAAATGGCAGCAGCCTCAATCAAGGAGTCAATGCTTAGGAGAGTCTGTTACCCTGCACAATTGAGCTGTGTTGCTAATCCATTTCCTGTGCCTATTCTGTATATAATGTGTGGTTTTGTATCATTCTAATATGTCTGAAGAAGTGGATGTACACTCACACTGAAATATAGCAGTCAGTCTTCAAGATGCTACAGCATTTTGTTTCCCCTGTTTTGCCTGGATATGCAGTACACATGTAACTACTTGTTACCTAGTTACAAATGAGTAGTAACTTATAATTTGCTCTTTTACCAATAATAAATAACTATATTACACTGTGCTTGTAACTGAACAGCATCCTTGCAGTATAACTGTAACTTTGGTTACTTTTTTCAGTTATGAGGATGGACTTATAGACCTCTTCCAGCTCCATTATTCTATGATTCTATGATGTGACCTTATTAAATGCCATCTGGTTCAAGTGCTGTCTCATGCTGTGTGTCTCACGCTGCTCCCTCCTACGTTGTTGAGGTGGATGGAAGGAAAGTACATTTTGTACAACAGGCCAGCAGCTCACAGCATGCAGATTTTTAAAGGCAACTAGAAAATAACTACTCTAGTTACTTCTTGGAAATGTGAAGGAATATAGTTACTATTCAAACATTGCAAAAACAATGGTAACTATTTAGAAGAAGACTTGGAACCTATAGTAGCTGAAATGTGTCAGTATAAGGGGGTGGGTGGGGGGAGAGAGAGAGGAGTTTGGGGCCTTCCCATCTGGACCTTAAGCCAAGGTCAGCTGAGAGATTTCTGGAACAGATTGTCATAAAGCTCTCACTTCCTCTTGGCCACCCACCCAGTCAAGCCTTTCTACTTGCTTCTGAGAGGGAGCTGATTTGAGCTGTGCAGCTTCCTTCAATCTAACTTCTTTATTTTGAAGTTTCTACTGCATTCTTTCATGAAATCATGCACTCCTGCATGACTCTCAGTGAAGACCGGTTGGCATAGTAGTAAAGTTTATCTACGCCCCCAAACTGCAAGGGAGGACACACACACACACACACACACACACACACACACACACACACACACACACACACACACACACACACACCCCTCCAGAGAACTGGACTTGCCTCACCCAGCGCTGCCCCCTCCTGCCTCCACAAACAAGCCTGGATCAATGCTGCACCTTAGAAGGTGCCTAGACCTCTGGAATGGATCATGGCCTCCCAGCCTCCGACTGAGGCTCAGGGGACGGAGCCTGTGGGCAAAACAATTCCACACCAGCCATTCTGGCAGAGACTTCGCCAGACCCCTCTCACATTTCAGAAGGCCAAATATCCCAGGATTGAAATAAGAGGGTAACAAATGGGATGTATATTTTTCTGACAGTCAGCAGAGAAAAAATACTTTAGACAAACCCAGACCCTAAAACTCAGGGGAGGCAAAAATTATCCTGCGCTGTCAAGCTTTGGGCTGCCTCAGCCCCTTGACCAAACCTTCCCCTCCTCCAACTTCCTGTTGCCTTTCCTCTCTCTTTTTCTCACCCAGCCTTACCTTATTCCAACTAATAGAAGCTAAATGTAAAAACACACCTTTTATTATTGTTTTTTAAGAGGATTTCAGAAAGCAGCAGGCAAGTTGTAATAGTAATGCTGGAGTGTCCTCCAGCCCTCAGCTTCTATTTTTTCCAGATTCCCACCCCCCCCCCCCCCCAATCAATGATATATGATTTGGTGAGCTAAGTTCCCAAAGTCTAACAGCACTGCTGTCATGGAGGAAAGAGGCAAGTCCAGCTGTAATGCTGGAGGACAGGTTGGTTTTTCAAACCCCTATGTCACAGTTTTTCCTTGACTCATTTCCCCTGATCCATGGGGTGAAGCATATCAGTACCATAATAAATATAACCAGATAGATCAATTTGATGTTGACAATCACTTAAATGACAATGCTTGGAAATGAATAAATCAGGGCATGAAGTACGGTCATGTCAGTTGCAGATGATGACCAGCTCCTCTTGACAATGTAATACTTCACATGGCTACTTAGGAGTAAGCCCAAATGAGTACAGTTGGCTTCACTCCCAGGTAAATATGCATAGGCTTGCATCTTGAATTAATGACACTTATAAAGGACTGATTGGTTGAAAATTGGGAAAGGAGTCCGACAAGGCTGTATATTGTCCCCCTGCTTATTTAACTTATATGCAGAATACATCATGTGAAAGGCTGGACTGGATGAATCCCAAGCCGGAATTAAGATTGCCGGAAGAAATATCAACAACCTCAGATATGCAGATGATACCACTCTGATGGCAGAAAGTGAGGAGGAACTAAAGAACCTCTTAATGAGAGTGAAAGAGGAGAGCACAAGAAATGGTCCGAAGCTCAACATCAAAAAAACTAAGATCATGGCCACGGGCCCCATCACCTCCTGGCAAATAGAAGGGGAAGATATGGAGGCAGTGATAGAGTTTACCTTCCTGGGCTCCACGATCACTGCAGATGGTGACAGCAGCCACGAAATTAAAAGACGCCTGCTTCTGGGGAGGAAAGCGATGAGAAACCTAGACAGCATCTTAAAAAGCAGAGACATCACCTTGCCGACAAAGGTCCGCATAGTCAAAGCTATGGTTTTTCCAGTAGTGATGTATGGAAGTGAGAGCTGGACCATAAAGAAGGCTGACCACCGAAGAATTGATGCTTTTGAATTGTGGTGCTGGAGGAGACTCTTGAGAGTCCCCTGGACTGCAAGGAGAACAAACCTATCCATTCTGAAGGAAATCAACCCTGAGTGCTCACTGGAAGGACAGATCCTGAAGCTGAGGCTCCAATACTTTGGCCATCTCATGAGAAGAGAAGACTCCCTGGAAAAGACCCTGATGTTGGGAAAGTGTGAAGGCAAGAGGAGAAGGGGACGACAGAGGACGAGATGGCTGGACAGTGTCATCGAAGCTACCAACATGAATTTGACCCAACTCCGGGAGGCAGTGGAAGACAGGAGGGCCTGGCGTGCTCTGGTCCATGGGGTCACGAAGAGTCGGACACGACTAAACGACTAAACAACAACAACATAAAGGACTCCTTCGGGTCTTTGAGTTCTAGACCACTTGCAGTTACCAACACTGAACAGGTATTATTGACTGACAATCTTAGTCATGATTTAATTGCAAAATCCTGCCTCTCTGTAAAGCTTAGAATGTATTAAGGATAAATAACCTGAGTTCTGACACAACTCCAAAAATCACAGAACAACTGTCACCACCAGCTTGGATTAATGTATTTTCCTTCCAAGATGTGCTCATTTATAATAGAATCAAAACACAAGTTGTTTTTTCAAAATTACAACTTTAATTTGGCCGTGTGTGTCAGCTAATGACCTTTGCAAACTTTTTAGGCTGAACAGTGGAAATGAACAGCCATTAGGGAAACCTCAGTCCCTTTGGGAGAAATCTACCGTCAGTTTTGCCCTCTTGCAAATCAGAATTTGCTTGGGTTTCCCCTCCCATTATTTCCCCATCCATCCTACTGTCCAGATTCATTTCAGATCTCCTTGTATATCTGGAGCTCTAATTAGGAAAATGAAAATGGGCCTGGGGGCAACCAGATGGATTAAAAAATAATCATAGCAAGCTTCATCTAAAAAAAAAAAAAAAGAACCGAGTCCAAATTAAGATCAGAGTTTTAGTACAGACATGTTGGTTCTCAACCCTATCTAGCAGAACTAAATCCAGTTTCTATCAAATACATGGCTGATCAAACACAAAGTGTGAACTGCTGCTTTTCTACTTTGGTTTTTGAAAACCAGATATGATCATAAATTTTATCATACATAGTGCTCTTGGTTCAAGGAAGTGGGCTCCACTGACCCAAATGGAACAGATCTAACAAAACCCGTTGTGCTTTTCCACAATACATTCATGATTTGGAAAGCAGGTCTTATGAGTTGCAGGCCTGGAGCATTTGATCTTAATTCCTCATAAAGCAAATAGTGATAACCATCATGACTGTGTCTTTCATCTCTCAAAATGCTCTTCCTCCTGTTTCAGTGACGTTAAACAGTGCAGTTTTCCTGACTATTTTACAAATAGTTTGTTGTTGTTTGTATGAAGCTCCTCAGAGTCCTTCCATCTGTTCCAGGCTCTGCTAATGAAGACTCAACATCAAACACTCTCTTTGTTAAAGTTGTTGTTGTTGTTGAAACGACAGTTGTTGGAATAACCCAGGTGGAGCAAAGCAAACTTAACCACCTCATTTGTTGATGCTTTGTTTTTGTTTTAAAGTAATCCTCTCTAGTGACAGCCAAATGGATGCCAAAAGTAAAGAAACTTCCAGGGATGTAATGCTACAGGACACTGGTGGCACCAAAAAAAAAAAAAAAAAAAAAAAATGGCAGAGAAAGTTACTGCAGCAGTTTCAAAAATAAAAAGAGAGGTTCCATATGAACCTACCCGGCAGTTAAGATCTACCCATGAGGCCCTTTTGAAAGAGCCGTCCGTCAAGGAGGTAAGAGGGATGGCTTGTAGACAAAGGGCCTTTTCGGCAGCTGCCCCCAGACTATGGAACGCCATCCCGAGTCAGATTCATGTGGCGCCAACGCTGATGACATTTCGGCGCCAGGTCAAAACCTTCCTGTTCCAGAAGGCTTTTAATTAAAATAATATCAACTGTGGGTCCTGATGGCAATTTTTAGAGTATGTATTTTAATTATATTTTAATTGTTTTATCTTTTTAATTGTATTTTAATTGTTGTAAGCTGCCCAGAGACCTTTGGGTAGTGTGGGCGGCATATAAGTTAAATAAATAAATAAAAATAAATAATAAAGGGTGTATTTTCATATCAGACATCTCCTGCCTCATCTGTAGATTTCTGAGACACTTCTAGTTGTTTTTCATTTGCGAGATAAAGCTCTGAATGATTCCCAAGGACAATGTAGTACATCCAGTACTGGGCTGAGATGAGTCAGGAGACGAACGCCAAGAGCCAAGAAAACCAAGAAAACTGGACTAGAGAACTGGCGGCAGGGAATAAGCAGAAGCCAGAACCAAGGAGCAGGCCAAAGGTCAGAGTGGTGAGAACAAGAAAAAATCTGAACAAAAGTACAAACCAGAGGGAGGTCAGAGCCATGGGGGCAAGGAGGAATCAGAAACAAGGAGCAAGCCAGAAGTCAGCACTGTGGGACACACAGGTGAAGACTAAACACAGTGCCAAAGAATACAAATGCAGCCAAGGAGGCCACGTTGCTCAAGCAAGGCCTAATTTAGGGTTTCCTTTTACATCTACTGTCTTTCCCATTCAGAAGAGTCTGAGGGGCTGCTTAGGTGGGCAGGGCCAATCCTGAACCAGTGTGCCCTTAATTGGCTAAGCATTTTCCAGCCTGCAGTTCTGTGACTTACCACATGGTGACGCAAACTTCTAAGTTTGAGCTTGACTAGCTCCTGACATCTAAGACAGCGGTCCCCAACCTTTTTCGGACCGCAGACCGGTTGGGGGGATGCAGGCTCTGTGGGGGGGCACCCCTGTGCTCACGGGTGGGCGTGTTGCGCTTGCGGAGGGGTGTGTCACGCTTGCGCACATGCATGCGAGTGCGACATGCCCACCGTGCATGTGGGGGGGGGGCGGAGATCCATGTCCGCGGCCCAGTTCAAGGAAGCCCACGGACCGGTACCAGGCCGCGGACTGGGAGTTGGGGACCCCTGATCAGTGCTTCCCAGCCTTGGGTAACCCATGTGTTCTTGGACTGCAGTTCTCAGAAGCCTTCATCACCAGCTGTGCTGGCCGGAGTTTCTGGGAGCTGCAGTCCAAGAACACCTGGGCTATCCAAGGTTGGGAACCACTGATCTAGACCCTCCTCAGCTCTTAAACTTCCCACATAACCATTGAATTTCTAATCTAAATCACAAAGTTGTTTGGCCTAGAGATATCCAAAGGGTGACTGCTTTACCCTACTGCAAAAAATAAAAAATAAAAAATTTGTAGAAAGTGCTGCTGTAGGAAAAACATTTGTTTCATAGGTCTGAGCATACTTCCTGAGAACCAGCAGGAAGACCAACTGGGGCAATCAAGGTATTCTCTTCTGCTTTATTTGCAGGGTAGGGTGGTATTCAGATTTAACTTAACAATATACATATGCAAGTGTATTGTTATAACAAAACAAATGACAAAAAATCTGACATTGAATCCACTTGCATGTTGAGGAAACTGGCTCTTTGGATAGCATAATTTCCCAGTAGATGTGCAGCTAAGGGCATCCCAAGGAAATGTCCCTGTAATACAGAGGTAAACAAAAATCTCCCAGAGTAAAATGGCATAGACCTCAGGTGATGTGACAGGAAGTGGTGTGTGCTCCAGAATCTCACTCACAAGCAGAGCAGGAATGAGTGACTACAGAAAACCTATTACATACAAGCATAGTAGATACAAATGTCCACAAGCAGAAGGCCCAGTTACAAGCACCTGGGACAGCCACCAGTTTTATGATAAGGCCTTTTTTTAGTAGGGGATGAACGGTCAGGAGCCAAGCCTTGTTATATTCCCTTAAGTAATCCACTAGCTAGTCTTGTTGCTACAACCCACCAGTTCTTCCATATTCCTTTCTTGCGATTGTACTGGCAACTGATGGGTCAAGTAACTGATACGCTGGAGGTCACGTTTAGCTCTGAGGCCTGAAGTTGCCAACTGCTAACCTACAACCAAGAAGTACACCCCAGCCTCAGAGCTATCAAATATCAAATTATTTTAAAAATCTAGGAGCCTAGAATAGGCAAAAAGTTCTCATGCTGGCTGAAGGGGATTTCTCTGTCTACTTGGCTCTCTCCAAGATCTGCAAACAAAGGGGGATGCCATCAGAAGAGCAAAACAACAGGGTGGAGAGAGGGGGAAGCCAAACCGTGCCAAATCCAGACCTCCTCCAACCCGGTGACACAGCCACTATGCTGTTAGGCTGGGGTGAAGAGTTTCCTAATCTGGGAGGGGGCTGGATTCAGTACAGCTTCAGTCAGCCTCTAGTGTTAGCTCAGCTGGCCCTTGGCTATCTTGGCTAATAAGGACTGCGCTCTTAATTCATACAACAAGGCTGAAAATGTGGAAGCCTGTCAAGTTTGCCAACCACAGCATTCTGTAGCATGTACAAATGCAAAGAAGGACACCATCAATAACCCATCTGGTTCCTCGATTTACACATAACTTATAAGGCCCCTACCTCTCCCTGAGACGTCCCTGTGAAACCAGACAATCCCTGTGAAACCAGACAACTTGTTCAGAGCAGTCTTAAAACATAAACATACCCCATTGAGTTTGACAGCTTGATAAATGCACTATCAGATAACTCTCCCTCAGCAACAACAATAACCTGAGAAGCCAGAAGGGTCTCTCACTCTACCGGAGAAAAGGAGAGGGTGGAAAGTGAGAACAACCAACTAGCCAATCAGTACTCTCATCCCCCAGCTAATTCGGTGGCCTGCAGGAAAGGGTAAAGGTCAGTATGACAAGAGGAAACCTCAACAAGCAAAATAAAGTAGAACAAACATCTAATAGCCAAAATCTTCTGTCAGGAAATATAATGGGAAAAGAACCATTCCTTCTCCCCTCCTCACTCCTGTTGTTGTTATATGCCATCAAGTCGTCTCTAACATATGGTGACCCTATGAATGAGCAATCTCCAAAATGTCCTGTCCTCAACAGCCCTGCTCAGCAACTGCAGACTCAAGCCTATGGCTTTCTTAATAGAGTTGATCCATCTCATATTTGGTCTTCCTCTTTTCCTGCTGCCTTCCACCTTTCCTAGCAGTCTTTTCCAGAGAACCTTGCCTCCTCATGATGTGCTCAAGTAGGACAACCTCAGTTTCACCATTTTTGCCTCCATAGATCCAACTTGATTTTATCTAGGACCCACTTGTTTGTCTTTCTGACAGTTCAGGGTATCTGCAAAGCTCTCCTCCAGCACATTTCAAATGAATAATTTTCCCCTCTTGTCATCTTTCTTTGCTGTCCAGCTTTCACACCTGTACATGGTGGTCGGAAATCCAAGAATGTGGATGATCTTGGTCTCCAATGACACCTCCTTAACCTTGATGATCTTTTCTAGTTCCTTCATTGGTGCCCTTCCAAGTCTCAGTCTTCTTCTGATTTCTTGGCTGCATTCTCCATTTGGATTGATGATTGAAACAAAGTATACAAAATCTCTACCTATTTCAATTTCTTCATTGTCAATGTTAAAGTTGTGTAGTCCTTCTGTAGACATGCTTTTGGGCTTCTTAACATTCAGGTGCAGTCCTGCTTTGGCACTTTCTTCTTTCACTTTTCCTAGCAGTCATTTCAAGTCATTGCTGCTTTCTGCCAGGAAAATGGTGTCATCTCTGTATCTTAAATTATTGATTAGAATGTATATTAAGTGCTTCCAGTCTGTGGGCCATTGTTTTGTTTTCCATATTTGTTGATGTATTCTTGTTAGACTTTTGACAGATTCATTCTCTGTGACTTGAAATAGTTCTATTGGTATACCATCTACCCCTGGTGATTTATTTTTTACTAATGCTTTTAAAGCACCATTCACTTCACTTTTCGAACTGCAGGTTCTTCAAAGGAGTCTGTCCCATACAGCCACCAAAAATGCTTTTACCTCTTTACTGGAACAAACTCTAAACTATGGAACAGCTTCACTGGGAAAAGCCAATAATGTTTTTAAAGAAAAATGTGCTATGTTTGTGCCTCTCATTATCCCTCAGAGAATTACAGAGGACTTCTCTTTGGAAACTTGTTCTGCACATGTAGACAATGATGGAAATGCATGTGTGGAATGGGGAGAGTGTGTTCCCCCTGCTCAGAGGATAAGCCACAGGCAGTTTGTCACTGGAGCAGGCCCTCTCCCAAATTTGGCAGGGAAGCCACCCCCCTCCCACTTGGTCCACCCCTACATTCAGTCTGACACCACCTGACTAGGTCTCCGCTGCATAAACCAAATGTCAGTGACAGGGAGACTCTTTCCAACATACCACACCAATTGTGAAAGCCAACAGACATAACAAAACCGATCTCAATACTCTGCAGAACAATATGTCCCTCAAATTGTTTCTTTGGCACAGGCAACACAGTGCAAATCTAATTCTCTTCTATATACAAACTGTTCCCTAGTGCATTTATACACATTGCTGTTGTTATTAGTGTGCTATAACGCAGCAGGCACTTTTCAATTGTGGCAGTCACAATTCCAGGCCTCTCTCCCCCAAAAAACCTCCTGCCTTCCAGGAGCTCAAAGTACAGTTTAGCAGTACCCATTTTCATTAAAGTGACACACTGCACACTTCATTCAGCCTGGGGGCCTTTGCTTCAGAAATGAGCTGGCAAATCACAGAATTACTAAACCCTGGCGTTCAGTAGAAGAGAGGAGAAGTCATCTAGACTTGCTCCTGCCCCCAAGGGCAGGTCCTCCGGGAACTGATAACATCTAACATGTTGAAACAATACTTTCTATGTGAGCCTGTATTCTGTTGCAGCAAAAACAAGACTAGCAAATTTTATTTAGCATACGCCAGGCTAAGAGGAAATACAGTGTTTCGCCAGTTTGACACATGTAAAGTCCATTCCCTTAATACGGTCATGAATTATCCCAGCTGATAGTGAAAGTTGCCTATTAGGTCTCTCAAAAGTGAATAAACTGCTCCCCAACTAACAGTTCACCTTCATTTATGATCAGCCTTGATACTTCATTATTTTACTTATTAAATTCCTGCCTCTCTTTCTAGGGCACTTCTGTGCTACAGTCACATATTCAAAAGGAACATTCTTGTAGGTAACTAACTAACTAACTAATATATTATATTCGGTCCCTCCACATCTGCAGTGGAAAAGTGGGGGAGGGGAATAACAAGGGGAAAGCAGTGCAACTACAGGTACCCTGTCTGAACACTGAAATGGCAGAGTCAGCAATGTAAATATTTGGAATGGTTTCTGAGGCCCCAAGACTCTCTGTTATTGTCTTTCAATTCACAGCATGCTCCCATCAGGGACTGGCGGCTGCTGTCCAGCCTCCTGTTCAGATTTATTTACATTTATTTTCCTTTTTCTGTGGAAGAAAAGTAAAGGGCTTTTTCCCCCGTAAGGAGAAAGTCACAAGGATTGTCTTTAAAAAAACAAAACAAAAAACAGGAATTACCAGGGAAGTTTTCCTTCTTTTTGAAAACCGCTACACTGTGCATGCATTTTCTAAGTTTTAAACCAGCTCCTCAGCAGAAAATTCATCCAAAGAAGCACATCTCTTCCCAGGGCAGATATGATTTAGAGGAATTTCTTAGCCCATATGATACCAGAAAATTAGAAATGTATTTATTACTTTTGATGTGCTACCTCCTCCCCCACCCCCGGGAATGCAAGGCAATAAACATGGTTCTCTCCCCTCTTCTTATCCTTATAACAACCCTGTACTGTAGGGTGCAAGTAGACTGAGATATAGTGAGTGATCCAAGGTCACCCAGTGAACTTCACTTCATGGCAGCATGGGGATTTGAACCCGGGTAGTTCTGGTCTCGCTAGGACACTTTCATCATTACACCAAGCAGAAGGAAAGTCAGTCAAGCTCCTTGAGATTCCTGATTCAAGCCATGACATCTGAAACCTTCCAGACGTTATCTCTATAATTTCCACAATCCTTGACCAATGGCCGTGGACAAAGATTTGCTTTTCTGTTGCATTGTTACATGTCATCAAGTTGTTTCTGACTTATGGCAACCTTATTAGGGTTTTTAAGATATGTAGGATATCCAAGAAGTGGTTTACCATTGCCAACCCCCAGTGAGTTTTCATAGCCAAGCAGGTATTTCAACCCAGGTCTCCTGAGTGCTAGTCCAACACTTTATCCAGTACACCACACTGGCTCTCTGCCCATAACTGGCTACCCTTAACTGCCCAGATTGCCTACCCCTGACATACCGTAGTCCAGCCACTAAAACAAGGTGCTGTAAGAGGCTGCCCACGTGATACAGGTACAGAGTTGGGTAAACCAGAGCAGGGCATCATCTTTAAACAAACCTCCTTCCTAAAACCAAAGAAAAGCCAGTGTGATATAATGGTTAACATGATACTAAGATCAAGCAGTTTGACCCAACTCCGGGAGGCAGTGGAAGACCGGAGGGCCTGGCGTGCTCTGGTCCATGGGGTCATGAAGAGTCGGACACAACTTAACGACTAAACAACAAAAAGATCAAGCAGACCAAGGTTCAAACCCCCACTCAGCCATGAAGCTCCCTGACTGACATCTAGGCCAGTTGTTCACAGTTTAACCAACTCCAAAAGGTTGTTCTCATGACATAAAATACACAACCTATGATCATGTCCATGGTAATAAATGGTGCCTGTTTTCAATCTTTTGGATTGAGATATTGGTGAAATAAGAATATCTAGACATTGTGGATCTCAATA
The DNA here is from genome assembly GCA_037013535.1 of Intellagama lesueurii. NCBI lineage: Eukaryota > Metazoa > Chordata > Lepidosauria > Squamata > Agamidae > Intellagama > Intellagama lesueurii. The sequence goes on from JBAJHW010000002.1 coordinate 185,465,135, forward strand.
GTATTGCTGAAAATAAGTAACGTCCAAACGTCCTCTACCGTAAAACACTACAGAAGACTTGTAGCAGTATTACAGTTCCCTTAACACCAGCATCAGCCCAGCTTCCCAAGTGCCAAATGCCACAATCATGCTGTGGTGGTCCTCACTGCTGCCATCCTTGTACAAGGATCACTGCAATCTTACAGATGGACCAAGGTTGGTGAGGGCACTATGACCCCCCTCTCAGTAGCATGGGAAACTCTGCTACATGGCTGCTTCCTTTGCTGCTGGCCCCCAAATCCCACACAACTGCATGCTATCTATATACAAAGCATGAGTCCGGTACCATAGGTTCTCTTCCCTTTTTTTATCTTAACCCCTGGAAGTTAAGTTAGGCAGAGCCATAGCGATTGGCTGAAGGTCACTCAATAAGCTTTACAGCTGAGTGGGGATTTGGACTGTGGTTTTTCCAGTCCTAATCCAATGGACTAACAACTTCAATCATGCTAGCTCTTGGGTGTAGTGCACTGGCTAAGAGATTAAGCTGCAAAATCCAGTAAACCTTAGCATGGCCATGAACTCAGCTTTAGACAATTCAGATTTTTAGCAACACCCATCCCATCTATCAGCAGTACAGGGACAACAACAACTTTGTATATAGATAGAATGCATCCCTGTTGATTCTCCTGGACCTCTCAGCGGCTTTCGACACCATCGACCATGGGGTCCTTCTGGACAGATTGGCTGGGATGGGAATGGGAGGCACTGTTTTACGATGGTTCCGCTCCTACCTGGCTGATCGAGTCCAGAAGGTGGTGCTGGGGGACAGTAGCTCTGATCCATGGCGGTTGCGTCATGGGGTTCCTCAGGGCTCTATACTGTCCTCCATGCTATTCAATATCTACATGAAACTGCTGGGGGAGGTCGTTAGGAGGTTTGGGCTGAGGAGTCAGCAATAGGCTGATGACACCCAGCTCTACCTCTCATTCTCTACCGATCCAGGTGTGGCAGTCGCTGTTCTGAACTCGTGCCTGGACTCGATAATGGACTGGATGAGGGTCAATAAACTGAGGTTCAATCCAGATAAGTCGGAGGTGCTGCTGGTAGGTGCTCTGCCAGATATGTTAAAGGGCCATTTCCCTGCCTTAGACAGGGTTACACTCCCCCTAAAGGACAGGGTCCGCAGCTTGGGGGTGCTCCTTGACCTGGGTCTGACCTTGGAAGCCCAGGTGGATTCGGTGTCCAGGGGTGCCTTCTTATAGCTGCGGAGAATATATCAACTTCGCCCTTACCTGGATGAGTGGAGCCTGGCAACAGTCACACATGCACTGGTAACAACCAGACTGGACTACTGCAATGCACTATACGTTGGGCAGCCTTTGAAGACGGTCCGGCGACTGCAACTGGCACAGAACCGGGCTGCGCGGCTGGTAAGTGGTGCCGCCGCATGGACTCATATCACGCCGGTTCTGAAAAATTTACACTGGCTGCCGGTTGCTGCTCGGGCCCAATTCAAAGTGCTTACTTTGACATATAAAGCCCTAAACGGCTTAGGACCTGGTTACCTAAAGGACTGCCTTCTTCCATACGAGCCTGCCCGTCCTCTAAGATCAGGCCAGGAGGCCCTTCTGAAGGTGCCATCCCTGAAAGAGGTGAGGGGGATGGCATGCTGAAATAGGGCCTTCTCGGCTGTTGCCCCCCAACTTTGGAACGCCCTCCCTATAGAGATCTGCTGGCTCCAACACTTTTGGCTTTTCAGCGCCAGGCAAAGACCTTTCTGTTTAGCCAGCATTTTAATTAAATAGTATTCTTTAGCTGGCCATATGAGCAGCAGGATTTATTAATATTAATGTTTTAATGACTGTTTTTAATATAGGGTATTATTATAATATTACCTATTTTTAATGGTTTTAATGTTTTTAAAGTTTTAATATTGTTGTACGCCGCTCAGAGACCACTGGTAATGGCGTGGCTAAAAAAATCTTGTAAATAAATAAATAAACAACACTGGTCTACCTAACAAAGGTACTGTGAAGATTAGGGGCAAACATAGGTGAAAAGCTTTGAATGCTCTAAATGTGCTAAATTTAATTAACTATTTATTATTAAAATGCCTACCAGTATTTTTTTAGTTATAGTTATTGCCAGAAATACACCAAACAGCCTCTTTTATGCAAAGGTGCTCAGGTTTTGAAATTCCTGCTGAAACTCCTGTGGCTTGTTGCTGGGGGCAGGGAGAAGGCTGGTAAACCAGAATATGTGACACCAAGACTTGATGTGCCAACTCTGGTATAGCACCCAATCAACACAAATATCTTGAGTTTTCTATATATTTCTATAAATTGCAAAACAGTGCATTCAATTACCCCATCTTCCACCATTAGACATGTTTGTACCCTTCAGGGAATGATGGGCTAATATCAGCAGACTGAGCAAGAAAATTGGTCTGGAACCAAGGAAGCAGTTCAAAAAGAAGCTCAAGATCCTTCTGATGAAAGCCTATTCAAAACTAGGCAAAACTCTTTTTTACAGCCCCTCCTCATTGTACAGTTCTGAGTCCTTCATAAACAAACAAAACAAACAGTCTATATAGCCCCCATGGCCCTGGATCCAGAAAAATGGAAGTCGTTCAGTGAAACAAGCTGAAAAAAAACAGAAAAGATGAAAACCAACCAAACCCTCCCTACACACACACACACACACACACACACACCAGTGGCGCACATGGAGTGGTGGAAACATCTGCTCCCTCTCTAAAAGTGCTGACAATGGATTAGTACCGTGGCTCGCATCCTCAGCTGGCAGCACAAACTCCTGTAGTGCAGCCTTGGAAGCACGTCTGACTCTCTGAAGCACATGGGGAGAAGGGCAGCAGAGGAAAATGGGGAAAAAACACCTACGTAGCCCCATAGATACCTCATAGCCTCACAGTATATCCAAGATACAAAAGGTTATGAGTTCAAACCTTCTACTTCCTTCCTTCTACAACAGCCCCATCCTTAGTGTTCCTACACAATGTTGTGCAGTCCCTTTCGCAGATGTATACACTGACAGCAAACACATGATGGAGCACTATGGTGGGTGGTAGGACTCGCCTAACATGAACCATGGACTAGCGTATAACTGATGGCTGGTTCAGCTGGACTAAGAAACCAGGTTGCCTGTAAACCACCGCTTTTGATTTATGAATGCATTAGTTACCTCTAAACCCTTCCCTTGAATGCAGCACAACGAAGCAACCTGTTTCAGGTGACGGCACAAGAGGAAAGGGATGAAGGCAGAAACGTGTTGGAATGATGGAGCAGGACTTTATATAGCGTCGGCCCTAGCCCCACTGCAGCAACCTCTACCCCAAGCACAGTCTGGGCTTCACTTCAGGCAGTAAAATGTCTTGGGACAGACCCAAAAGGAGCCTTCCAGAAGGAAAAGCCCTTCAACTCACAAACCATCTGTTTCTGTGTGAGGGAACCCAAGAGACTGTGGTTGGCCTAGCAGCTGGTGGAGGGCCTCAGCTCTAAATTACTTATTACCAGCAACAACATGAGCAATCTTCCTTTTCTCACCCACTCTGTGTCTTGCAAATGCATATTCTTTATACAACCGAAGCAGCAGGATTCTTTTTGAAACAAGTGGCCCCCGCATCCTAGCCCCTTGCCCCATATCCCCTCTCTCTGGGACACAAGTCAAGATCATAAAGAAAATCGCTGGGCTTATTTCTCCTCCCCCCCCCCCCCATCCCTTTCCTTGTCCAAGAAAACCCAAAACTACCCATCACCCATTTCCAGGCCGGCTTATTTCCCCTTCTTTTGGTATGCCTTTCCAGCGGTTTCATTTTACAAAAGGTTTACTGGCTGGGGTGGGGAAAGGATGGTTTTCATTTTACATCATCCCTCCATGGCAAATCGAAGAGGATGGCTCAGAGGGTTGTACAAGGAAGAACAAAATAGAGGAAAGCTCTGCAACCCAACAGGTCTTTCCGATGGCCATCTAGATGTTGTCAGCGTAACCCTCTGGACATCCCACTTCCTCCCAGCTGGGAAACAAGCACAGCATATTGTAACATGGTGGTGGTGGTGGTGGGGTCTGTCTGCAGATGAATTCATCTTTTTAGTAAGTGGAAGGAGGTATACTTGTTGCTCTTCCACCTACTTACAATGTAGGTGGGGGATCTTTCTAAGCCACAAACAGAAAATCCAGGTCAATGAGTTCAGGCTGCTTGCAGATAAACAACCCCATCTGAGTTGCCTTTTGGTGCTGCTCAGACTTTAGGGTTGCTTGCTTTTTAAGTTTACAATTCTTGATGAAGTGAACATTCGGCTGTACCAAGATGACAGTACAGTCAGAATTTTTTTAAATACCATACACATTTATCATGAACAGCTGCTCATACCAGACCAAATTAGACAGCAGCAACCTCTTGCCATAGATGGATAATGACTGACTGCAGCTTCATTATATACGACACAGTCATGCATAATAAGCACATGTGTGGCCACTGTAAAATTGGGATGCCTCAAGCCAACTGTTGCTGCCTGGTGTGTGTGCATTGCTCACAGAAGACGTATGTGGTCAATTTTCAGATTTCTGACACAGAAATGAAGTCCAGAAAGAAATGTACAAACCAACCTAAAGGGTGCAACTTAAGGTGCTCCCAGGCAAAGCATGTGTACCTCTGCATTTTGCTTCCTCTTCTGCACTTACTGATGGACATTTAGGGGATTTACTCAAGGTCTTGTCCTCATGGTGGGTGCTCTAGCACTACACTGGCAAGTACAAATATAGTGTACTTGTACTTGCCAGCATCTAGCAAGCATCCAGGAGCTAGAATCCTATTTGTCTCGGCAGGATAAGTAAGCAATTGCACGAGGAAGCCTATCTGCTAGCAATCACACTCCTCAGCTTCCTCAGGTCAGGGAAGTACTTGCATGCCCAGTACCATTTTCAGTTGCACAACAGATGGCAAATTCTTAGGGAAAGAGTTCTGTGTGATTGCAATAGGATTTTGACCGCTGTTGTTCAGGACAGTTCATGTGTGCTTCTCAACAACAACAAACCAAGAGTTCTGAAGGGATGAAAAAGACCTGTTGCTTTATCCACTGCTTTATTATATACAAACCAATAAACACATGTTGCTGCCTGGTGTGTACGCATTGCTCCAGATCTATTGGATTGCAACTTCTGTCAGCATAGAAGAGACCATGGTAAGGAATCTTGTGGCCCAGCAACATCTGAAGAGCCACACATTCCCAATTCCTGATGTAGAATAAGGGCCAATTTCCAATGACACATTTCATGGATATCAACTTTACGGTCCACTTATAGCCACCAGCATCATTTCGGCATCTTAGGGAACAAAAGTCACCAAGGGTGCATCCTGCTCCAAGACTTGGACAGGCCTTAGTATTGACTCTCATATTCTCGATCACACTGTACATACTGAGGAGTGTGATTGCTGAGAGCAAGATGACAGATGGCTTCAGGTTATCCATTTGGGCTTGAATCATATCATTCTGAAATGAAGGCACAGGTCTTAAACAGTCTCCACTTTGCTTTTATATTGCTGCCAGGACTACCTTTTCTCTCCACATTTTTAAAGAATACATGGATGCAACATAAAATGCAGAAAAACAGCCGCTGCAAATTCAGACACTAATGAGCAGTAGACAATGAGATGAGTGCTAACTCAGATGACCTGGCAGACATGATGCATGTTGTCCTTTTCCCTATAAGTAGACTCCATCCTCAGATGAGGAACATTAGCAGTCACTATGGCCATATTTGCCATAAAGAAAGACAGCTGCACCCATCGCAGCTCTTCTTGGCATGTGGCCTTTCCCAATGCCCCAAACCCAAAAGATATATATATTATAAAATCTGACAGAATGCCTCCTTCTGATTAGATCTGCCCATCCTGTAAGACCCTCACAGGCTGGGCAGTTGAGAGTCCTGACCCCGAGAGAGGCCCGAAAAATGACAACCAGAAATCGGACCTTCTCGGTGGTCGCCCCACAATTGTGGAACAGTCTCCCGCCTTAAATTCGCCTGGCCCCTTGATTGGGAACCTTTAAAAAACAATTCAAAATGTGACTTTTCAGACAGGCCTTCCCAGATTTGAATACATTCTGATGCAATAGTGCCTTTAATAATTAACATCCAACCCACCACCATATTTTCATTTTATTTTCTTATGTCCTATTATGTGGTTTTTTAAGAGTAATTTGTTTAGCACCTTTTATATTTTGTTTGGATGCTGTTGAGTACCCTTGTTGTCATGTCATTGTTTTATCTTATTTGTACACCACCCAGAGTGGCCTTGGTAGCTAGATGGGCAGTATAAAAATCAATCAATCAATCAATCAATCAAACAAACAAACAAACAATCAAACAAACAGTTCTAAAATGGTACTATGTCAACCAGATCAGCTAGATTTCATTATGCAGACAAAAAGAACACCGTGCTTTCTCCCTTCAAAAGCCTCCCCTAGCTCTTTGTTCATTAGAAAGAACACTGAAACATATGCATTTTCTCTTTTCTGGATCTTTTCTGAGAAGCAGACTTTCCTGAACTGGGAATATATCTATTTTATATCTGAAAATACTTGCCAGGACTTAAGAATATGTATTTTAATAGCCAACCATAACTGTACCACTGACATCCACAGTATAAAGAACTCAAACAAATACAGTGAGATGTTTTAAATGTTTGGGTCACATTGATTTTCTTTCTCACATCCATACATGGTGCCCTAATGAATCCAAGTCCTTCTGTGTAGCTGAGAGTATACTACAACTGTGGCACTGAGTTTACTAATATTAGCCAAAGGATGATGGGAGGCTGCAGTAGTAAAGTGACAGCTGTTTTCCACATGCAGAAGGCAAGAGGAAAGCCAACGCAGAGAGTCAAGAGGATCTATGCTTGGCCATGTCTCTAAACAAGACTCTAGCTTGTTTTGTTGCATTAGCACACAACTGAAGAAGGGCATGAAAAGCAGAGCAGGAGGTGGTTCTCCTCAACAAAGACGTGAAGGCACAGGAAAAGAAGGAGTGCAAGCAGAAAAAAAAAAATCTGGCCCTTACATTTTCTCACCCCCCCCCCATAAAAATGGAGGGGAGGTGGGTGGGTGGGTCTGAAGTGTTCCATTTCTCCTCCATGGGCCTGTGGGAGATAGAGGACCACATCTTGGGGCACCACATAAGGGGCTAGAGCAGCATAAAGGTGTAGGAAGGACTTAACCCTTGTCCTCACTTAGTTTTTCAACAGCTAAACTGAGAGTTGCTCACAGCGCTTCAAAAAAAGAAGAAAAAATCAAGTGATGCTTTATGTGCTATGTAAAGAACAAATATGGGAACATGTGCATACAACAGCAACCTCCTACCAATGGCCAAGGACTGAGTACGAATCAAGACAAAGTGATCAAGAAAATGATGAGCATTACTTCCTCATAAAGTCTTACATTGTGGACTTGGGCCCAAAAGGCTGCAATAAGATTTTGGACAGTCAATCAGAAAAGCTAAATTAAGTAAGTGCAAACTAATCTTATCAAGCTATGGGGTGTATCTACACAGATCATAATAAAATTGTATGTACCATCCAGTGCTTACAAGACACATGTGTCCCAAGCATCACCGATGCTGATTCCTCACTTTCTTGTATGGCAAACAGAGAGGAAATAGTGGCAATGTAGATCAGACCATCAATTCACTCACAGCGTGGTGTTGTCAAAGGGCTTTTCCCATGCTACACTGTTTCTTATTTTCAGGATGTGGTTGTCTCCTATGCTTCCTGTTTGGCACTTAATAAAAACTGAACCAGAAGGATAGAACACTCCCACGGAGACAGAATCCTGGAACCACACATGGTACGGAGGGTAAACAAAGGGCCCAAGTATGCATCAATATCTCATCATTTGACTCTGCTTTACTAGAAGCAAATCCATCTGTTCGACCATCTTATGCTTCCCCATTCATGAGTGATTACTTTTTTTTAACAATGGAAGAAAAGACTCTAGACCTGAAACATAGTGCAAACAGAAAAAAAAAATAAGAAAATCCATGTCTTGAAATACCCAAGTTCCTCAGAAACTACAGCAAAGTGGCCAGACATATTTCAAACCAAGATGTCTCCTCTTGCAACACAAGTCAAGTCAACTCTTTTGCACCATTTCATCAGAACACTGACACCGTCAGGAGTGACACATTCACAATGAGCTATTTTGCAATTTGGCCAACTCTCGAGATGTTACCATTGTTTACATCAACTACCAGAAATTATGAAACCACAAAGACTTTTGACCCAGTAGGTGAACAGTTTATTTCATTTTTCAATGGTTGTTGTGGGTTTTTCGGGCTGTTTGGCCATGTTCTGGAGGTTTTTCTTCCTAACGTTTCACCAGTCTCTGTGGCCGGTATCTTCAGAGGACAGGAGCTAGAACTCTGTCTGTGTTCTGACCAGAACACAGACAGAATTCTAGTTCCTGTCCTCTGAAGATGCCAGCCACAGAGACTGGTGAAATGGTCAGAAGAAAAACCTCCAGAACACGGCCAAACAGCCCGAAAAACCCACAGCCATCGGATCCCGGCTGTGAAAGCCTTCAAGAATATATTTCATTTTTCCTTCAGATTTTGCCTTTCTGTTGACTTGAGAGAGTCAACAGAACTCTCTTAAGTTCTCAGAAGAACTTGAAGTCTCTCTCTCTCTCAGAAGATTCAAAAGATGTGGCTTGGGGAAAATAAAATATCTCCTTCTGAACCAACACATTATCCTATAATAAGAAATTATTATTATAAAATGGGCCATCTGCTACTGCTGCTGACAGGAGGAATGCCAGGGTGTGTGTGATTTTTTTTAGTCAAAAATCCATGTAGCAATTCCCTGACTTGCACAATGCTTTGCTACATTGTCAGAGAAGAAAAAGGAAACTCACACATATGAATCAAGATCTGTGTAACTAGAAAACACAATTTTGCTACTTTTTAAATTCTAACTTTCTTGGATGAAACAAAGTTACCAACAAACCCCTGTCTGACAACTTCTGTATTATAGTCTTTCCAGCTTTTACTCATTCAATAGCTGTTTCATGCCTGCTGGTAATTTTTATTGCTACAGTTCACAAGTGACTCATGACTGCATTCCAGGTATTACAAATAACCAAAATTGCTAGCCTCTGTGCCTTGATCAGCCTTACACTCGTATATCAGAAACAAAGTTCTAAGATTCACTAGGTGCTTTTAGAATGGTGAGTAATGTAACTATGAGTTACAATATTACTATTTAGATGTAACTGCTAATACCTGGATATTGTCAAAAGTAATATTTAAGGGCATTTTGAAACCTTTTTAGAGGCATTTTGACAGGAATTTTTATCCCAATCTCATATCAATCTTGTGTAGCAAAGGAAGTATCCTGCACTTTTGTCTTTTCATAAATATTTCCAAGGTGTAGTATCAGAATTCAACATGAGATTGGTCAAAGAATATTTCCCCATAATTTTCTGTCCTGTTGACAGTATGAATACCAAAGCATTACTAATATGAAACACAATGAACCAGTTGCATGATGGGAGCAACAGCAACGGTCTACAATCTGGCTGCCAAGAAGTAACGAGTAATGGACGAGGTCCCTTTTAAACTGTACCATCCCCAACTCTTGATCAGACCTCTGCCACCAATGATTTGGTGGATTAGTTGAAGGTGGCATGAGAATTTCAGCCCAACAGTCACTTTGCTGAGAGCTGGCAGCTATGTGAATGTAAATAGCCAACATTATGATCTGCAGTACCTGGAAAGCAGGGGCACGTGACAGGCACAATGAATCTGGTATCTCGGGCTAAGTCCAATTGTTAGTTCCAACAAAAGCATACTTGAATGACTGAATGGGACTTGTTAAGTCAACAGTTCCATAGGTTTCACTGTCTCAGTCTATGCTCGTAATTCAATTTAGTCCCCTGCGTACCCAAGAGAGTTCCTGTTGGGGGAGATCCACAGTAAAGGTGAATCATGACATTTGGCTCTTACTGTCACATTTTCTCCAGCGGAAGCTGTCTGTTTTCCTAGGTTCAGTGATGTGCGAAGGTATGTGGGAGTGTGCTATAAGAGGATACTATCGAGGCTCTTGAGAGTCCCCTGGACTGCAAGGAGATCAAACCTATCCATTCTAAAGGAAATCAACCCTGAGTGCTCACTGGAAGGACAGATCCTGAAGCTGAGGCTCCAATACTTTGGCCATCTGATGAGAAGAGAAGACTCCCTGGAAAAGACCCTGATGTTGGGAAAGTGTGAAGGCAAGAGGAGAAGGGGACGACAGAGGACGAGATGGTTGGACAGTGTCATCGAAGCTACCAACATGAATTTGACCCAACTCCGGGAGGCAGTGGAAGACAGGAGGGCCTGGCGTGCTCTGGTCCATGGGGTCACGAAGAGTCGTTTAGTGTCACAACTAAACGACTAAACAACAACAATCGAGGAAGGGGCCACATCTTGCTCCTTACACTTGGTGACACCTCCCTCCCATTTTCAGAGAAGCTCAGGCTCCAACTCTGCTCAACAATGTCTAACATGCATTCATCTTTTAGTACCCAGAACCAGCAACTGGGAACAGAGCCTCCAACCTCTCATTACACAGCCCTGCCTTTTCATCAGTGTAAGTCTCCCTTTTCTGTGTTCTGTTGTAATAAGAAGTGAATGTGAGATAGAACAATGACAGCTGGACAACAGGAACACCCTGGCTAGTGAAAGGATTATCCAGAGGCCTGGATACACAAGGGGAAAAAAAAAACACAAGCAAGCAAACTAACCAACAGGACTTTGAACAGAGACTATCATTTGTTGACCTCTGACTGCTAAAGGCTCAGAAAAGAAAAGATAAGCCAGTAAGTTTCCAAATAAGCATTTGTTTCTCTCCCCCCCCCCCCCCCCCCGCCGCACTCCTAATGGAGTGGTGGGCAAAATGAAGCACTTCAAATGTTGCCAAACTGTACTTCCCTCATCCCTAGTCATCATGGCCAAAAGTGAAGAAAAATTGGAGTTTCATTGTAACAACAATCCAAATTGCCACACTTTGCCCTTCCCCGTCCATATGCCATCACTTTAGGGCTAAATTATTATTTGCTTTTGATGGTTTAGAAACTTCGGCAGAATTTGCAAACCTGGCACACTTCAGGCACTTTGGAGCACAGCTACCCTCATTTCTGAACAGCACCCACTGGTTCTAATGGGAACTGTAATTCAAGCCTCTTGATCTAAGCCATGAGTGTGCAAACTGCATCCACTAGACCAGTAGAGGCAAACCTTTTTGGGCTTGCGTGCCCAAAATGAGGGGGGGGGGGGGAGAAACCAGTGGCTGCTGTGCCGCCCGGAAGTCCGGAACCGGAAGTGGCGGTTTCAGGGGGAATCATAGGGACGGACCCAGAGGACCAGGAACAGGAAGTTTAAGGGGGAATCATAGCGACGGACCCAGAGGACCAGGAAGTTGCTGCGGAAGAGGGAATCCCGGCTGCCGGCTCATAAAGTTTGCCTCCACAAGGGAGGGTGGGTGGGCCAACACCTGGAGTGCCATAAGAAAGGGCTTTGCGTGCCACCTGGGGCACGCGTGCCATAGGTTCACCATCACTGCACTAGACACTGGTAGACTGCAAGTCCAATCAACCTTCACCATTGGTTGTGCTGGCTAAGGCTGATAAGAGTTGCAATCTAATAACACCTGGAAGACCATGCATCCCCCAACCTAACCTACAAGATGAGCTTCTACTATATGTGTTAGACCAGTAGTGCCTGAGCTCCCCCAACAGTTCACAGGATTCTGCAAACACCCTGAACCAGGATAGCCTGTACCTCAGATGAACAGTTATACTGATAGGGGAAGAGGTTTAGTGCACATGTAACTCGTGTTACTAGTGATCAAAAGAAGCAAGCCATAGAAATAGAAAACAGACCCCAAATGCTAAGGGACCCACCGACCAGTGCTATGATGGGGGACCACCCATGAATCCTACATCTGCTGCCTTGAGTTCCACCATGAAGGAAAAAAGCAAGATGCAATATATAACAACAAAAGTCAAGTCCTATACAGTTGATTATGTTATTGCTGGATAAATTCATCTTACAATGTACCCACATGTGCCAAAATAGTGAACTAGCTGTTTGGTTTGATTTTCTTTATGTTGAAAAATCAATTCATTGAGATAGATCTGGGTTGAAAATTGAAGCCACAGGTGTTTATCCTTTAAAAATACTTGTTGCTTATCCTTTAAAAACTGAGGGACACTCCAGAGCTGGAATACTTGAATCAAGGAGCATCTGCTATTTGTTGTAGAGGTAACTGACACAATATTTAATTCAACAGAGTAGAAGAAGAATCTGATATATGCTGTGGGTGTTGGGGTTTCCATACTCATCACAAACAGGCATAAGATCTGTCAATTTTAAGTAGCTGCTTAATTTCTCTCTCTCTCTCTCTCACACACACACACACACACACACACACACACAAAACACACTGCTAATTGTAGAACAAAAGCCTGACATGATGTGCTGCTGGTGTTGTGATCAAGAGCTCTGATTTGTTTGGTGTTATTCCCAGACAATTTGAAATCCTGCTGGCAAGGGTGAGGCCTGGGGAAACACTGGCGCAGGGACAAGCCGAATTAATGAGAAGAACAACTCCTCAACAAGCCTGCCAAGCCCTCTCAACAGGGAAATGATTCTCATTCTCCCTCACAAGTGTTGGTAAAGCAGCAATTTAGTAATCTAACAACTTGGGCAACAGTGCATGCCTGTGTGGTATCATGCTGTGCTTCTTCAAGGCAACGGGTGTTTAGCCCGTCATGTACTTAAAGCCTATGAAGTCACCCTATATGTAGAATTATGTTCTCAGTGCAATATTCACAGTGGTTTTCCCAGAGAACAAGAGTTGCAAACCAATATAAGGTATGTTTTTTGTAAATACTACTTCTTCAGATTACTATGCCTGCATGAGAGTGTTTGAGCAAGGTCAGGGCTCATCATCAAGCAGAACAGCCACCATTTTGCCAGATAAAGACAAACCTTGGCATGAAGAGGAAAATGTTCATCCTCTCCAAATATGGAAATAATGTGAAACCAAAAGGTTCCCATTGGGCTGCACCAAAGAAAAGGCTGTGGGCTTTTTAGATCACTGCCTAGAACCAAACCTGGATCTCTGAGGAACTGTTGTGGGGAAAGGACATGGAGTCACAGAAGCCAAGCATGGCTGAAAATGCTCTACCTGATACAAGATGTGTTTCTCACAATACACCTTTGGAAGGAGTCCCTGTATGAACAGTGAAGGATCTTCTTTGTTAAAAATGCATTGGATGTTGAATGTTTTTGATGTGAGTATGCCTGTTTCTTATTCCAGGACCTTGGTGCAATTCAGAGAATAATTATACCTATCTTATCCAGAGGTATATACAGGTATTTCAGAATATGAGCACTGGTCACTGGAAACCAATCACAGACCCAACAGAAGTGGAAAAGAGAAAGATCTCTGGAATAACAGCTCAGTCTAGGTCTTCTATGGGGAGTGGATTATCATCCAACTCCACAGACCAAGGTGGTACCATGGGAGAGGGACTCCTGAAGCCCTGCCACCATCAACCCAAGCAGGCATCATCTACCCTTGCCCCTTCCCAGACATAAATTGCCTTTTGTCTGTATAGAGGCATGTACCTGTGTTTCACACCTTTCTCTGCACAAGGAATGTCCTTGCTACCTGTAATCCTGGAATGGAGGGAGACAGGGTCAAGTTTCCTTTCTAACTCACTTGCACTCCCCATTGGGAAAGTGACTGAGGTGGGCAGGAATGCCTCTATTATTTTCAATGTAGGTGCAAGATTGCCCTGTTTCTTTTGGGACTCAAATATATATGGAGGAAGAAATCTGAAATCAGAGATAATGAAGGCAATCCCCTACCTGCAGCTTGTATTCCTGGCTGGAAAAGGTGATGTGCATGGGGAATATTTCCCCAAATCTTGGTTTGAAGCTTTTGAGAGGAAGAGAAAGAGGGCATCCCTTGAACTCCTCAAAAGGCAGATGCTATGTGGTCTAGATTAGACACATGGGCCTGAAGTTCCTCTCTTCCAATCTTGTGTATGCATTCATCAGCCTTCCAAGATTCCATCCCACACATACATACTCTCTTCTCACATGATGAAGACACATGAGGCTAAGCTTGATGGGGTTAGCAACTACCCTAGCTTTCCAGTTTGAGATGCACCCTGCATAACAGACAGTTCAGACAGAAGACAAAAACAGATTCAAGAGGAACAAAAGCAACAGTTTTTTGGCTCCATGCATCTCTTTGCAAAACACAGAGATGTTTATTCTCTTTCGTTGTCTACAAGATTGCTAAGAAAACCATGAAGAACACAACTGCAAATACACTAGCCAACAGGCACTGTGGCATGTTGTGAGCAGGAAATTAAAGATCCCCAACACTGTGCTTTATTGATCCTTAATTCTTCACAAAAAACTATTTGGAGGACATTCCCTTCTTTAAGTTATGCCTTCATAAAAAACAGAAATATTTCTGCACTGCATACTTCAGGCATCTGAAGAAATGATCTGCAGTCCATGAAGGCAGATGCCAGTTAAAACCTTGTGCTAACAAACACTTCCGTTGTAGTTTTCTTGTAACAGGCAAATATGGCTACCCTGCTCGCAACTCTCCACATATTTTCATAAGCCACCAGGTAATAAACCTAGACCACATCAACATTACACATGCAGAACAGATTTCCCAGCAGAGATGCCTAGACTCTCACAGTCCAATTCAAGTATGACTGTCCCCTTTTTAGAATTCATTCCTTTTCAGCATGAACACATCTGTGCCTAGTTTGATGGCTACTTCCTGCAGAATGCTACCTTGATCTATCAGGAAATATACCATCAAATGTGGGTAATCATTGCACCTGTGCATGCATGCACACTTATCACTGGATCATTCCAGGTTCCAGCATTATTTTGCAAGAATCCCAGCAACCAGTGGTAGATACTAGGTGCTCTCGTAGAAGCAGATCAGGGCTCTTACGGTGCCACCTTCTGCTCATCCCTAACTTCATTTGTAAGGCCCAGAGTTTTCTAACCAAGTCCTGAGTGTTCCATAAAAAAAAAAAAAAAAAAAAGGCCAACCCCAAAGGGAGGGAGGCAAGAATACTAATGTTTTTGGTTCTGCAGGCAGACAGGTTGAGGGAGGTGGGTCCTGTCCTGCCACTGGGCAAAGAAAGGATGCTGCTTCAGCCAGTGGGTTCATGCAAAGGGACGCGGCAGGAGCAGGCCACTCACCAGCCATTCTTTCTGAACGACAGCGATGTATGCTGATCACTGGACTCACCTGGCTGGCTCCCTTGTTCAGACACCTTCTCTAAACACTTCCCAGGAAGAAAGTCTCTCTACATAACTAGCAGGCAAGGAGGCAGTCAACCCAGGCACCCCCCTGTCTATATGTTTTGTTTTGGTCACATGATGCCTGAAACACTAGAGGGGAAAAAGGTGTTAACAACCTGTTCAACAGTGCTATGTGTGCCTTGGGACTTCCTTAGCCACCCTTTCCCCCTCCAGTGTGGACTGGAATCTCTCTGATTGTCAAAGTTGAAACACATCCACCACCAGCTACCTTCTATGCACGGAACAGGAGTCATGTTCGTCACCCACCTCATGCTGAAAATGTCTTCTACAGAGCCTGGCAGCATCTAAACCAGTTTACTAGACATGAGTCTTAGTGCAAATACCCAGAGAGAGAAAGGCAAGGAAAAGATGCATAGGTGAAATGTGTTATCCATTATGGAATGGCCCCAGTTCAAGCCCCGTTCCTGTCAGTGATGCAGGATAAGAGATGAGTACTCACAGAAGATGCAGCAAAAGCAGAACTGAAGCAAGGTGGACTCAAAACACAGAAATCCCTTTACAAAACAATTTATACTTCGGCCTTCCTCTCCTTTTCTCACTGGAATGCTCACACTGGTACAGGACTCCTGGGAGCTGTTATCTGGACAAACTGGGGCCAATTTGCCTACAGAAATCAGCTCACAGCATATGACTCTTAATGTTTTATTTTTAAAAAACTGGAGGCTTGTGACACCTGCAAACTATCCACAAACTATTGCAAATTGACATGCCATCAGGTTAACCATTGTGGAACTACTTTTAGGGGGAACTATTGTCCTGTTCAGCTGTTCATAATGAACAAGAAGGCAGGGATGAAAGAAAGGGCAGGCCTGTCATAGGCCCCTCCTCATCTGTTTATTATGAATATCTGAATAGGGTTTGTGAAAGGACAAGGAACATACTGGGCAAAGAATTCTGAGTCAGAAATTATTTTAAGTTGGTCCCTTGTGCCAGATAGAGTCATGCACTTCCGATTTAAGAAAGCAACAACAGAACACAGCTCTGACTTATCTACATAGGACTCCCCACATGGAAAACAATACGTTCTGAACTCAACTGTGCTGCCAAATGGGATGTGAGGTGGCAGCCAGCCAGATACCTCAATATTTCCAACTTCCCTTGACATTGCCTTTCTCTACTATTCAGTTTCAATGAAGGAAGTAGAGGGTTTCTGGGCTCTCAAGAAAGGGGTCAAATGAGACCCATATCTGCCTTTTAAGCTCTCTAAGAGAGTTACCACTTGCGGCCAGTCATCATGACTCAGTGGAGATGGCAGCTGTTTCCATACTTCAATAACCTCCCATTGTGAAGATGAAATAAAAGGGCCTCTCCACTCCTTTGAAAACAGAGCTTACCCCATGTAGCAGCACAGAAGACGGCTGGGTGGTTTGTGGTCAAAGTCTGTGACCCAACACAGAAGGGATGGGGAACTTGTGTGTCTTCAGAAGTTGCTGGATTTCACCTCTCACGACCCTTCACCACTAGCCATGCCAGATAAGACTAGTGAGAACCACAGTCCAGCAATATGTAGAGTGCCCTTAGTTTCACAGTTTCAACTTCGCTTCTGCTGCAAGACTAAGATCATTCTTCTGGAGAAAATAACTCACCATCTTGGTAGAAGAAATATGACCTTCCAAAAAAGAAGTGGTGTTTTTCTTGTTCCCACCCTTCTGTTCTAAGGCAGTGGTGGACAATGGAAGAGTGGCCCTCCAGATATGGGTGGACTGTAACTTCCATTTTCCTGCTTTGCTAGCCAAGGCTGATGGGAGATGCTGCCTGACTATATGGAAAATCAGATCTACAAAATGATGCTATTTCATGGTAGGACTTGGCACTGCCCATTCAAAAAATAAGAAAGGTGACAGGTTTCAACACAGGTTCCTTATAGCCAGAACCAAATATTTTCTATGCCAAAACAAACAGACCAACATCATTTTCTATTCTAAGAAAAAAGGAAAAGCATGCAAATTTTGCAAAAGTTAACCATACTGAAGCTGGCAGAAGAGGAAAGATGGGACTCCGGGGGGTTTGAGCCATCTCCTGACCCCACCTTGGGCTAAGAAGAGCTCTTGCTCATGACAGCATGGTAAAACAGTCTCTGTTCCCTTTCACTGAATTTCTTCAGCCTTCATGGATGAGGAAATATTTCATAATCCATACATGCTGCTGCTGTTGGTTACTGGGAGGGGACGGGAGCTATGCAGGTCATCAACACAGGAGCACAACAAACTGCTTTGGTTAATCTAGCTCACCCAACATTGGCTTTTACCAGCTTTGGCTGGTTCACCAGCTATGCCCATTCCTGTTCAGGAAACAGTCTGGCCATGGTGACTCAGGCTCTGGTAATTTCCCAGAAAGATTACTGTGATGCATTATACAGAGGGCTGCCCTTGAAGATAATTTAGACAATGGACTTGGTATAGAATATGACTCCTAGAAATCTGGCTGGTGTAGTTCAGGTTGGTCTTATTATACCAGTTCTAAGCAAACGCTGACCATTTAATTCCAGGCCCAATTTAAGGCACTACTTCCGATCTTTAAAACCCTAAAAAGCTTGAAAAGCAATACAGCCAAAGGGCTGTCTGTTCTGATACCAACACACTTCAACATGGAGATGCCCTCCTTAAGAAGGCTTCCTTGGTGCCCATGCTGAAAGCCATCCAGGATCAGGCTGAAACATTTTTATTCACCCAGACTTTTAACATGATCTGTTTTTAATCGGTTTGATTCTTATATTTTTATCACGTGTTGGACAAAGTGTAATAATAATAATTATGTATGTCGCAATGATTTTGACTTACGGCAACAATCCCATGGTGTTCTAGATACACAAGTACTAGGAAATGATTTACTAGTTCCAACTTCTGGTGGAGCCCAAGGCTGTACAGATGGCAGAGGACAGAAACCCCCCCGCCCCGCCCCGGTCACACACATTCCTGGTGATCTTGGCTGCCCCTGGCTCAGCAACCCTGGGTTGCTCTAACCCACTGTGCTATATACCAGTGTTACAAAAAAGTTCAGAAGATTACAAGTGTATGTGCCACATAGCACCCTAGAATATAAATTGGAGGAAAGGCACAACAGAAAGATTGTCTGATTGCTCGTAGTCCTCCAGTGAGGCCAATGGATTTGTCTCTTGTTCCTGGTCTCTTGTACACCTGGGATCCTTGTAGTTTAGGGATAGGCTATCTGAACTGGGCATACCAAAGTTATGAGCCATTTAGCTGGCTGTGCCAATGGCTGAACCTGGGACCTTTGGCATGAGAGGCTGCTGTAGTCTTTCTCCATCTGGGTACAGCATCTGAGAAAGAGCACTAGGAAACCTATTTATTTCCATCTATTTATTTCTTAATTTACACCTATTTATTTATTTACATCCTATCTTTCTGCCCCCTCTACTGAAAAAGGCACTATCTTTTTCACAGATGTCAGGGCCCAAAATCTGTCTTTGAAAATGGGGCATTTCAAAGTGCTGAATGCTGCAGTTCTGCAGTCATGGCGGGTATACACAGAACCTTCTTTCCACTGGCGCACACTTGTTGTTTTAGGGCCCCTCTGCATTAAAGTTTTCAAGGACTGACAATGACACTGGGAAACATGGGAATGGGAAGGGCTCTGAGTTTCCCCATGTTTTCCTGCCAGTTCTTTCCCCAAATCAGCCCAGGAGCAGCAAGAGATAGGCAATGAAGAAGGTCCATTTTTCACTGAGAAAATGGGGAAGATGACAGACAGCCCCTCTCCACTGTCATCCGCTTCTACTTCCAGGTTAACAGCACAGGAAACGACCAAGCAGAGAGAGACACCAGAGCTCCTTGCAGCCAGTAAACGCTAGACATTTTAGAAAGCAGACATTTCTGGGACACAGAAACAACTGAATGTTAAGGCAGCTTTAACATCTTCCAATGCTTCTGCAGAAAAAAAAATGGCTTCAGCTCTATACAAAAGCTTCTGATTTAATTACACAGATTAGGCCTCCAATTGTCATAATAATGCTTTGCCAAGGCAATTAGGATGAAGGAAACATCACTGAAAGCTGGACTTAAGCCTAAACTTAACAAGGCCAGATTGTAGGTTTGAAAACCCAACCAGCTGTAATCACCAAAACATTCAGGGCACTTTCCCCTTTAACTCTCTCATGGCCTTTCCTTGATCCTGCCCACCTTCAGAGATCAACAAGACAGGACATGAAACCGCCAAGGGAAAAGAAACACCCCTTTGCTGACTCGCCTGGTAGTTTCCAGAATGGGTGGGCATCAAAATGCTGGCCAAACAAAACAAACTGGAAGGCAAGAGGGAGAATATGACTTTCCAGGGTGAGCTTTGCTTGAGCCCTAAGATCACTCCACCAGGCTGTGGCAGCTTCCGGTCTCCACTGTATAGGAGGAAAAGGGGGTGCATCGTGGGTCTCCCTCTTATTCAGACACACACAAGCAGCACACCCAGACCACTCTTTGGTGTATTAATTAGCACACACAAACTTATGCAAGCAAAAATTAAAACACAAAACGATTGAACGGTGGTCTCTGGAATCCACCAATTACAGGGCATTGGCCTTTACAAAGGATCCCTGTTAATGTAAATTTTGGCAAAGGAGGATCCCCCTGCAGATTCACGTCAACACGCTACAGACAGAGATACAGGCTCACACATTCTGAATAATTCAACCTCTGGTTCCTATCCGTGAAATGGGAATAAAAGCCACAGACTATATATAACCATAAAAAATGGGAATAGGCCGTCGAGCCGAGCATTTCCTGGGAAGCAAAGTCTCCCTCCCAAAGTGGAAGCGAAAGCTAGCTCTGCGGTGAAGGGGCGGCGGCGGCGGGCCCGCCCTTTAAATCTCCCGCTGGAGATCCGTCTCGGAAGACACCGCCAGCCCGAAGCCCCCCCTCTCCCACCCCCAAAACCAGGCCCCCACCCCACCCCACACGTTACCTGGCCAAAGCAAAACCCGGCAACTCAGCCGCCTCAGCGCCAACACACCCGCAAACACGGCTCTCCTTTTATCCCGATCCCGCTTCTCTGCCCAAGACGCCACCCCCACAGCCCGCGTGTGCCGTGGTTGTGTGTGTGCGTGTGTGTGTTGGGGGGAACAGGCTCGGGCCCCGCCATCCAGCCCCACCAGCAGCCCTCGGCTATTTCCCGCGGGCCTCCAGCCGCAAAGGAAGGGAAGGTGGTGGTGAGGGGGTGTGTGTGTGTGTGGATTTTGGATCAGGAAAGGGGATGGGGACACACACGGGAACCAGCGGAAAGCGGGTGCGCCCCACCGGCTGCGGGATGGGGGGGGGGAATTCGCGACGGGATCTCTTCCCCTCCTCCCACCCGCCCCGCCCCCGGTCTACCTACCCTCGAAATCGGAGATGATCCCTTCCAGGTGCGCGTTGACCGCCGGGTCGGACATCGCCCCGCTCCGCTCTCTGGCTCCGGCGCTTGGAAATGCCCGCTCCCCGCCCCCAAAGTTCTCGGCAAGGTCCCGAGCGCCGCGGCGGCGGCGGCGGCGGCGGGGCTGGGCGCTTTTTGGACGGCCCCCTGGCCGCGAGAGGGGAGGGCGAGCGAGCGCGCAAGCAGGCAGGCAGGCAGAGCCGGAGCCCGGGCGCTGCGCCTGCCGCCTGGCTCCGTCCCGCGACACCGGCGCGAATGAATGGAGGCGAGGATGGCGCGGCCCTCCCCGCCCCACGGCTCTTGGCAGCCCCGGGAGCGGCCTCCCCTCTGGCGGCCCCCACTGGCTGCGTGGCACGCCCGTCCAGGCGAGCCCGAGAGCGGGGCAGCGCCGCCGGCCGCCAGGAGGCTGGGGAAGAGCGTAGCAGCCGGCCGGCCGCGGGGCGAGCGAGAGAGGCCGCGGGGCGCCCTCTGGCCCGAGGGGAGCTCCCTCAGCAGCCCCGGCGCGCGCTGGCGACCCTCGCTGGCGGCTACGAGCGGCCCAGGGGCGGAGAAATGCTGCAGGCCAGCTCGCGGCACCAACCAGGGGCAAGGAGACGGGCCTCGGTTGGCCAGCAAGGGGGGGGGGGGGCAGGGGCCGCAGCTTCGTCCCCGGCGCTGGGGTGGGAGAGGCAGAGGGGGGGGGGTTTGAGGGGGGAGGGGGAGCACGCAGAGCTCTTCCGCCTCACATGGAAGGCAACACGCACACCCCACGAGCTCGCCCCCACCTCGCCTGGACTTAGGCAGCAGGGCAGGGACACCGCAGGGAAGAAATCACACCTTCTGGTTACTTTGTTCTGACCCTGATTATTACATACTTTGCAGTCACTGTTCCATCCATGCATGTGGACCTCCCTTGTTGATGCTTCTGTTCTCAAGCAGGATCTCTGGCTGTTAAGAGACTTTAGTCCGAAGGCCAGAAACAGGAGGACTGGTGGCCAAGCTTTTAAGTTTCCCACCAGCAGAAAGCCCTGCAGGCTGTCTGCTGGTAGCCCACCCGTTGGCATCCCACCCTTTCTCCGGGAAGATCAAAACAGCATATATGCTGGAAGTCTTTCCATCATTGCAACAGCCCTGGGAAGTACTTATTTTATTTATTTATTTATAATATTTTTACCCTACCTCTCTCCTTAAAAAGTACAAAAGGCGGCATTCATCATTGAACGACAATATTTAAAGGCTAAAAACAGTATACAAATTCTAAATAGGATCAAACACTGCACAAAAAACAGTAAACAAAATCAATACTAAAAACACCTTTAAAAGCAACAAGGCACAACAATTCATTTTTTAAAAAAGCACCTACAGACAGCCAATCACTAAGGGAAAGAAAGCCTGTCTGGAGAGAAAGGGCTTTGTCTGCTTGCAGAAGGACAGTGAGGGTGGGCCCAACCTGGCCTTCTGTGGGAGGGAGTTCCAGGTATTTAGATGGGAGGAGAGGTGCTTTTAAGACCAAAGAGGAACCCCCCCCCTCCCATCTATATAGCTACCAGCCACAGGAAATAGAAAAGCAAGTTTGAAAAGTCAGTATGCTGGTCTTTTTATAGCAATGATGGAGAATGTATCATTGTCCCGATATTACTACTAGCTGACATTTGTGCTATGAGAAAGGTGGATGTAATATTAATAATATATAAATAAACAAACATAAAGGGAGTGAATTAATTTGCAATAACAGCTTTTAAGAGCTGGCTGGAGTGGTCAGTGAGTTGCAATACCAGAGGCTTGAAGTTTGATTCCCCAGTGTGCCTCCTGTGAGTAGAGCCAGCCTGTATGGCCTTGGGCAAGCTGCACAATCCCAGGGTCCCTGTAAAAGAAGGGGCTGGTAAACCATGTTCTGAGTACTCTGTACCTAGGAAACCCTGGAAAGAGCCACCATATTTAAAATTTAATTTCACATAATTATTATATTATTAATAGTTTTTTAAACAGTGAGAGTCTAGGCCATAGGTTGCATCACAACATTCTTCAGTACTTTCTCTTAGCATGTTGATAACTCTGTATAACATGCTTTGTTCACATTTTCAACATATTAAGAACATCTGTTAATCATTTCTAAATGGCATGTAAAACCTAAGATAGTAAAACAGTGTGCTTGATTTTTCTATACACAGTCTTTCTTGCCTTGTCAAATCTTTCCATGTTTAACTCTCTGTTTTTATTAACAGCATGACACAGAGAATTTTTTAGGTGGGGTAGAACTGCTATCTTCAGAACTCCCCTATCAGAGTAGTGCCCTCAGCAGGATTCTGTTTAATTTGAGTTGGGGCGGGGGTGGGGGTGGGTGGGAAGGGAGAGACCAGCATATGCCACACTTTATAAAATCAAAAAGAACAATAAAGGAGCTTAGCTTAGCTTGAACATTTCAAGCTGCTTGTGGCCTTGTTTGGAACTGCTAGACCACAACATTTCAGAGAACGTTTTGTGGTCCAGAATTGTTTGCAGCCAGTATGTTTTAAAAAACATAAACATCATTTACAACAACAAGACATGACCATGTTTGAGAGTAGGTGAGTGCTTGTTTTCTTGAATGAGCAAAGATTTCAAACATTAAAAAAGAAAATAAAAGAGTCCTCAACCACCATAGATCTGCTGCCACCCAGACTGCTCGAACTGAGGTGGTGGTGTCACTTCCTTAGTCCTGGCCTGCTGCTATTTGGAAAAGGTAGCTATTGTTCAATGAACGCAGCCTGCATGCATGCTGGGCGATCGGTGCCAGCAGCCTTGGCGCTGCCTCTGAAAGGAAGCTTATGTTTCCTTCTCCTGCAGTGCCAAAGTACAGAAGTTAGATCCACAGTCCCTTTCAAAGACTGTTTTTCAATCTGTTAAGAAAAAACCCAACACTATTTTCTGGAAAATTGAATTGAATGCAGTAAGGGACCTCAAGTTCAACTCTTCTCATACTAAGCTTGGCAGAGATGTTTATACCAGCCATCCCCTGTCCAAGGGTCTTCCAGATGTTCTGAACAACAGCTCCCATCATCTGTAGCCACCATACTGGATGCGGGGAGCACTGTATTACACTAACATGGAGTCACTGCCCTTCCTTCAGGCCCCACCTCTTCTAGGGACATTCTGGCTCAGGTCTGAAACACTGATGATGTTAAAAATACTCAGTATCATTTGGTGCAGCTGCATTTCAACAGCAGCCTGAAGACTGTCCACAAAATAAGGGCCAAATCATACACTAGTTGAAATTCTGTTGCTAGAATGACTTTACCGGCAGTCATGATCTTCTGTAATTAAGGGCATCTCCCTCCCATCCCACAGCTTCCAATACTTCTTGATGATAAAAGGGATTCCACAGGAGCCTTGGGACCTTTGTGGGAGAACTTCAAAATGTCTGGTTTCCAAAATGATGATGCCATTAACCTCACACAGTATAACTTACACAAAAGGATTTCAGTTAACATGTTATTCATGTTGGTATTTTTTAATGTTTAAACTGCATGTCAGTTTTCTACCAATAATCCCCCCCCCCCCGCTCCCATAGCTCTTTTTTGCGCCCTGAAGTCCTGTTTGAGGTAACCACACTTTGGCAGGGGGTCACAAAAAAGATGCCATGGGCAAACATTTTGCTGCCTGGGGCCAAGGACAAGAGGTTGCTTCCTCCCAGTTTCATGTCTGGAAACTAACTGGACTGGCAGTTGAGTTTTATTTCTAACACTCTTATGGGCCACTGGCCCCCAGTAGCAGGCTAACTGAAGGAGTGCAGGGCAGGCTGTATAGTTCTTACCTCTGAGATCAGTATGTTGCTGGTGCTCCCTAGCATCATCCGCTTGAGGTAGCTGCCTCACTTGCCTAATAGCAGGGCCAGCCCTGGGGCTGCAATGACTGTCAGGAAACTTGCCTGGGGCCCCTGACATGGACTGAGAGAATATTCCACATGAAAGTCCCTGCTTCTATCCCCCAAAATAAAAGAGCTTCTCACTTTTAAAAGTGTGAGTGACAGAATGGATGTTTAGGCCATATGGTGCTTAGGCAGTGGTAGAGGTCACAGTGGTTTTGTGAGGCACAAGTGAGCCAAAGATTTTAAAGTCTCATTGATTTCAGTAAGGCATAAACTCATTGACCTTCCAGCTCATTGAAGCCAACTTCCCATCTGCAGAGTCTGGGGGGGGGGGGGGAGCGTATTCCAGAAGTGGGTGGGGCTCATCCAATGTGGGTGGCGCCCTCTGTTATTCTTAAATGGAGGTGATGGACTTTCCCCCACCAAGCATACAAAGCTCAACGCAACCCTAGGCATGTCTGCTTAGAAGTAAGCCCCAATGCAACGGCTGCCCAGGTCTCAAAGCAAAGTTCGGTTTCCATGCAGTGCTTTTCCTGAAGCCGCCAAAGAAAACTCCACTCCATGCAAATGAAAAATGCTCTCTCTCTCTCCTTCACTTTCCACTTCAAATCATAGCCTTTCAGAGCTATATGGGCCACCCTAATCCTGTAATCCCATGCAAGTAGGTGGGAGATACTTCTAAGGACACATAAATCAGGGGGTTTATTTGATGGTTTATTTTCCTAGGGGCAAGACAAGCCCGTGGAACCCGCAAATGCCTAACTGTAGCTAACTCGTGCGAAAACAACTCTATCACATTAAATTCCCAGAGTTATCATTGGTACAGAAAGAGAGGAAGTGAAGCCATGGAAATAAAATCAAGCCTACCTTCTCTGTATATTTATTTGGGAAAATGACACCCTTCTTTGCAGAGGCAGGGGAAACAGAATGGAGTCACAGGGGAAAATATCCCACACCCTTCAGAACCCAAAGTAGAGACATATGGCCACATTTTTGCTCTCCAGCTGATAAAAGATACATTTTGTGCCCTGGCGCATGTTTTTGTCTGTACAGTCTGTTAATTGTCACCTTTGTTTCCAACAGTTTATATATAAAGTATTAACGGTCAGAGCAAGGGTGAGCAACTGCCAGCGGTTGGGGTGCTGCAAGATCTCGGAAGGCTTTACCCACTCCTGCAACCTCCCATTTCTTTAATCTGTTATTTTGATTTTTTTTTTTCCTAGGCAAACAGTTCCATTATGCCCTCTAATGCCAGGAGAACAAACAAATGAATGAACACACAAACACACACACACACACACACACACACACACACACACACACACACACACACGGGGAGAGAGAGAGAGAGAAAGAGAGAGTAGGGGTCCAGGAGTCCTGAAAGGCAGCAGGGAGGCTGAAACATGGGAAAAATTATCCCTGCAACCCCCAGAGGGTACAATAGCACTTTGGGGGGCATTAAAAAATTTTTTAACAACGGATCAATATGGGGGTGATGGGTGGCAAAGGGTTCTGTGGGGCACATTAAAGCCCCTGGGCAGTTGAATGCACATGAGTTTATCAGTATCATTAACCATTCTGTCATTTGAGGTATGCCACATGAGCATGGTCACGATCACGTTTTGAAGTTAAATTCAATCACCACCCACAGTCCTCTCCCCCATATGTGGCAGAATTCAGGAATAGGCACGTCATACATTTCAAGCGGGAAAGTGTCATTTTAAAAAATGCTTCCTTTTCCTGATATACTAGTTTTCTGAAAATAGATCAGGGCCTTTCCTGCCTGAGCCTGAAGCAGCAAAGTCCCCACAGGCGACTATCCCAGCGCCATTTTCTTCATAAATGGTAGATTGGATCTAAATCCTCCCCCCCCCCCACACACACACACCCAAAAAATCCTGCACTTGCCTGTCAGGAAAGGGAAAGGCATAGAGAGAGAGAGAGAGAGAAAGGGCAGCGCTTGGGTCAGAAATTTTAGACGGAAAATCCTAGAATCCCACCCCCCAAAAAGTAATTTTCCCAGCCTCTAAGAAAGGCAGGACCTGGATGGGAGAGGCTTTTGACCCTTGCCCATGATGAGAACAGCAGAACTGGCACCTTATCTTTGCACACGGTCTCCTCGCGGTGGCTGCGTCAGTCATCACAGGCCATGGGCTTCTGCTGCCAGCTCTGCAGGAGCTGGGAGTCCTCTCCCTAAGCTAAAGGGACAGCCAAGTCCCCACCCCACCCCCAGCTGCTTCCTGCAGTGCTGGTGCTGACGTCAACACAACAAGCACGCCTGCACGTGGACCATCAGTTTGGATTTGCACACTGTCAAAATGAAAAATCAGGAGCAGGCGAAGAAGAAGAACGCCAGGGAAACCCAAATTTGGTTTCTTCTTGGTGCCCCACAGCATTAGAGCCAAATCCAAACCATTCAGGGGGTTACAACTTCATGTGAGCAGGCAGAGGAGTCAAGTCTGCCCCTCACATTGGTTTGAAGCCTCAAATAGATTCATGCCGAAAGATATTGGACTGTTCTGTAGATGAGGAAATGGAGATAGGCTAGAGGCTACATGGTCTGTAACCTGTACCTACCTGTCCAGGAATTAAAATGTGCTTTTGCATCCCATTTAGTGAAGCAGTGCTCTCTCAGAAGCTAAAGCCTTTGTGGCTACAGTGACACCGACCCACCCGCCCCTGTTATCCTGACTGACATTGACACAATTCTCAGCATAGTGTCTGTTTGTCCAAAGGCAAAGGGCAGCTTAATGGTTTAGGTCTCAGAGCCAGAGATTGAGAGTTCAATTCCCCACTGTGCCTCCTTGATAAGGGACTGGACTCAATGATCCGTAGGGTCTTTTCCAGCTCTGCAGTTCTAAGATGATGATGATGATGACATTTTGGATTGTTGGCCTGCAGGTTATTTTGATTGTGTGGAATGGTTTTAATTGTTTTTGTTGAATGCAATCTGTATTGATATTTTCAAATAAAAGGCAGGAGAGTAATAGAGTCAATCTCCATGTGAGAGACAGATGGAAATAAAAAGACCTTTCCACCAGACTTCAGGCAGCCAAGCTAGTTTAGGGAGCCCAGGACAGGTGGTCCAGTGTACACACAGCTCTGTCATCCAGCTGTGGAAAACTGTCAGGGAGTTCAAGCAAAGCAACTGAAGGCTGGTTTTCACCTTCCCAAAGGCAGGACCAACTGGCTCACTGAAAACAATGGTTGAGATCTGTGGGGTTCTCAACAGGTAGCAGCAGCATGCAAACAATATACACAAAGCAGCTCATTTCATTGCTTGACTTCAGAAGGTCGGTCTTTAAAATAAGTTCTGAAAACTACGATGTGATGAGTGTATTGAATAGAAGTCAAAGGAGGAGGTTAGGTGCACACAGTACTCTCAGGCATTACTCACTGGTTTTCTGAGGGACACAACCTGGAAGCTCAGCTTCAGTTAAAACAGGACAGCTCAGCAGATCTAGAAGGGCACAGCTTTGCCCATTCTCGTCATCCACTATGCAGCCAGAGAAACTGAGAAAGAAGACTTAAACTGAGCTCAGGGATGAAATGTGTGTTACCCTGATGGACTTTTTTGCAGATAGAGAGTAGAATGTAAGAAGCCCTGCCATCAACTCCTTGGCTCTGGGAGGCTGATGCTTTGTACCAGGTTCCTTTGGGTTGGTCTGCTTGATCCATAAGACAGAGAATCCAAAAAGAGACTTTTTGTTCCAGAGATCCAGTGATGCTTAGCAAGCCCAGCCCCAAATTGGACACCAGATCAGTGAGAAAGGCTGTTCTCAGAAGTATTTATGGAGCATTTGCAATTTGTTGATGTACAGTGCAGAGGAACTTTAAAGTCTTTGATCTCCCCCTATAATAGCTTTAACAAACACATGGCATGGGGGCCATCCACTCTACTGAGCTTTCCCACCCATGTACGTATGTAGGATCCAGCCGACTCTTGCTCCATGCTACCCATATGTGTGTGTGTGAGAGAGAGCAATATTCTCATGTTGCTATATTCAGAAAGTTCTTGTTTGCAGATAAAAAGAACATGTTACGTTGAGGTAAAGATGGTACATGACAGGAACAGAAATAACATAAGCAGGCCAGTCTTCCTTCCTGACTTTTTTCAGATCAGATTCTAGTTACACAGCTCAGAGGAGAAAGAGATAAAATAAGGCCTCACAGTGCTGCCAAATGTTTCTCCATTCTGATTTTTAGAAACCTGGAAATTGGTTGCTGGGCTAGGAGCGGAAGTCAAGGGGAGAAAATGAGCTTTCCATGCATAACATAAGGAGAGGCTCCTAGGCCTACAAGCAGCAGTTCTACTGCTGATCCTCATACCCAAGCATCCTTCCATCATTTTACATTCACAGAGCTACAGATGCTCTTCCTCTCTCTGGGATTCTGTCTCTATTTGCTCCATCCCATCCATCCCCTGCTCATCCCACGCAGTGAGGCTCACTAGCAGAACATGGACTCACTGCTTAGAGCTGGGGCAGTTACCTATAGCCCTCTAGTTGCTGCAGGCCTGAATTATCCTCTCAGCCCAAACCTGGACAGCCAACGGGTTGGGATGTTGAGAGTGGCAGTCCAACAGCATCTGGACGACCACCAATTCCCCATCCTTGGCTTTGACACAGCTCTTCAAACTGCTCACTTTGGACATGTGATCGGCAGAGGGTGTTGCTACAGCTGATCAGGTTGGCAAGATTGTCCTGAGTGGGGTGGGGGGACCACTGAGGACAACCTGGCCTACCTGATGAGCTGCAGCAACACAAGGCACCTGCCACCTGGACTAGCAGGCGAGACTTACTTCCAAGCTAGCTATAGGACTGCACCTTTCCCCACACCTGAGAGCGGCAAGCTAGCTTAGGAGAGTCCAACTGTGTAGCCCACGAAGCTGCGCTCTACCAGAGAGAGCAAAACAACTAAGGCAAATGTCTCAGGGGCCCACCTGCCTCCTGAGCCGGCTGCTTCCCTTTCCCTATTGGTGGACCTGGTCTTGAGGAGTGAGAAGAGGCATGAAAAGGAGCAGCTGCCATCACTTGTCCTGCATTTAGATACTATTTGAAGACAGGCACAGCTTAAAAAAACAAGAAAAATGGTAATTCTTCTTACATTTTGTTCATCATATTAAATAAACTTGGATTAAAGCTCAGGCATAAATTTGTGAATCACTTTCTGGTGTATTTTTGAATATAATATAATAGATTCTCCAGTTATTGCAGACATTGCAGGGCTCAGTAAAAGTGGAAAACACAGGAATGATGGTATAACCATCTAGCGTAAAATAAAATCAGCAGATCTGTCAATGGATGGGTGGGTGGGGGATGGCTGCACCATTTCCTGTTGTTATTTTATTGATATTATTTTTCCAGAGAAACATGCAAAGCAAGTTCCACCAGGGTCTTCCCCCTCCCTCTTTTTTCTTTCTTTCCTTCTTCGTCTCTCCCCCCTCTCTCACCCCCCTCTCTCTCACACACACAGAGTCTCCTTTTATAGAATTAGTGACATACATTGGATAAAAGGACCAAATACATTTTTTCCATCAGGAAATGGCACATCACTTTAAAATTTTGATATCTTTTCATCCAACATATGCACCTATAATCAAGAGGAATCCAGGAGTGTCAATTTTAAAACAAGGTCCAGCCCTTCCATCCAGTTTTGCCCACTGTTATCCCACAATATACAGGGGGCCTTTATTGACTTTAATTATATATACCGTGTTTCCCCGAAAATAAGACAGGGTCTTATATTAATTTTTGCTCCAAAAAACTCAATAGGGCTTATTTTCAGGGGATGTTTTATTTTTTTCATGTACAACAATCTACATTTATTTAAATACAGTCATGTCATCTTCTTCTGGTTGCTGCCCAATGGGGGAGGGCGGGGTTTCACTTAACTGGGGCTTATTTTTGGGGTAGGGCTTATATTACGAGCATCCTGAAAAATCATACTAGGGCTTATTTTCAGGTTAGGTCTTATTTTCGGGGAAACAGGGTATATATATTAAAGGGGGTGGGTAGTGGGTCCTGAGGGTCCCAAAACTGGCTCTCAGGCCCCCAGGGCTTGCCCACTCCTGCCTCAGAGATTGTCCAAAACCGGCCCACTCCACAGAAGAAAAAAGCGTTCCCGCTTCTCTCTGGGGGGGAGCCATACTTCACAATGAATGCCTTCCCTGTGTTTCCTCAGGCCAGTCTTCTGTGGTCCAGTGCCTCTGCCCACTCATGCCCCCTCCTCACCCTGTAAGACTATAACTCTCATTTTCCCCAGCCAGCAGGACAGGTTTACTCCTAGGTATGTGTGTACTAGATTGCAATATTATGCTTCACTGAACACAGAGGGTTTTACTTTCAAAGACTCAGAGGCAGGACTGTACTGCCTATTATGCACAAAATGTGCTGACTTTTTGAGTACACAGATTATTGGTTGTTACTGGATCTCAACCAAATAACAGAGTTGGTGCGCCAACTCTGGTCAGCCAAATTCTGCCTGAATTACTTGGGAACCAGCTTTGATTTTTATTTGTTGCTACTAATCATAAACTGCTGCTTCTTTTTTTTTTTTTTTTTAAATTGAACATGTTGGGATAAATGTTTTAATTTATGACATCTAAGTGTAAATGAGTGTTTTCCGGGCTGTAGGAAAACATATTTGAAGCTAGCAATCCAAGATTTCTTTGGATGGGCACATTGCTAGCCTTGCCTCCCTTTCTCTTGCAAAACTGTAATTGGCAATGCCTGGTACCACTCTTGTGAAAACAAGTTCACATCAGAAAGCAACAGAAGCAGACTTTGGAACTTCTCCTGATAAGTGTCAAAGGATATGAAAGATCTGCTTTGGAATCCCCATAGAAGGCTGGGTTCTGGGCCAATTTAATTACGTACAGAAATATCACAGGAGCTGATCAAAGTGACTTCTATCACACTCACTCACACACACACACACACACACACACAGAAAGAGAGAGAGAGGCAGAGATGGGTGGCACTCACACAGCACATTTCCACCTCTTTTCCTTTAGAGAGGGACATTTGCTCATAGAAAGCAAAAGAAGAGCAGTAAGGGAGAACGAAAGGAAGTGGGAAATAATTAAAACCTTCCTGTTTCCTTTCTCAGTTGTAGGAGGGGAACATGTCTCTGGATTTCCTTTGGTGTGCTGAAATCTTATATAGAGATAGTAAAGGGAGCTTCTGCTTAATTGAAGGGAAACTTGGAATACGCATCTGCAATGAGAGAACGAAGGGTCGTGGAATGGAGCAACATCCAGGCCAGAAATTTTAAAACTTAGGCTAGAGAAGTGGATGGATGAACGGATGCACGCAGGCTGATGAGAGGAAAAAGTTGACACACATGAAACAGGAAACAATAAGACAGAGAGTGTGGGGCAGGCAGGGGAGTACACACTGCTTTCAACTGGCTCACCATGTTCCAACTCATGGCAGTAAAATGAGCACAGCTAAGCAGGCAACAAGCCGGAAACCATCTGCAAGCATTTTCTCACATAAAATATAAGTCCATTTGAGCTAACTCTTTGCTCTGCAACAAATATAGCCAGTATCAATCACAGGATTTTGGGATGATTTTGAGAAAGCGCCTCAAAGTGAGCAGTAAATTTTTCCCATGGCCTTTAGCCTTCTTGAGTGCTTTGTACAACGAGGCTGTGGTGCCTGTAGGCCAAATTATACATTACAGCTAATCCATTGTTAGAAGCTGAAATAATAAGTGTTCCAGAGATGTGATTCAGCCGCTTTGGGTCCCTTGTTGGGAGAAATGTGGCATCATCATCATCATCATCATCATCATCATCATCATAATTCAGCCAGACCTTTCTGACTAAGCAATCACATGGGCATATAAGGCCTGTGCTTATCTCCCACTGACCAATGACAAAACAAGTAAAGATAGTCTGCAAGCTATGCAAGGTGTGAAAACCTCCTATGGTGACAATCAAACATTCTCAGCACTTAAGGAATGTCTCCTGATGATGAAGTGTCTGTAGAATACAGTTTGGTCTTCTGTTGGGGCCCTTTGTTTGCATTGCCAATTTCCAGCCTTGCTGCCCAGTGAAACCACTACTTCCAAATGAAGGGTTTCTATCTTGATTGCACTACCAGTTAACAGACAGTTGTGCAGTTTTCCTGTTTTCCTTTTTATCAGGCTTTGTTTTGGTCAGAATAATAATAATAATCATAAAGATAAAAGGCTGAGACTGCAAGAGGTCTAGGAGTGGAAGATGAGGTCAACTGCCCCCCCAACCAAGCACCATTCTGTAAATGAGGCAAAGTAACTGCCCAATAAAAACTGCATTTGGAAGCTTCCCTAAATATAAAGTTGCCATTCAGACAAACTCGGAAGTCCCTCAGGAACAGCCTAGATGATGAACGGCACAGGGCTGATCAAACCATCAAATGAGTTTCTGATTCTTGATGAAAGCGCTGACTTGGGACTGATTATCTCATTTTTAAAGGAAGGACAGGTTATTTCAAGATGCCTAATTGAGGGCTCTTTGATATATCCTAGGGGACTGAACAGGGCAATGGGAAGGCAGAGAGGCAGAGGAAGTTGCTCTACATTTAAAATCAGTTTTCTGTTTTGCTGGATGTTTGTCAAGCCAAAGGGAAACCTACACAGTAGTTTCTGCTCAGATCCCGCATGTTGTCCTGAGCCATATATGCTGAAGAACTTTGCAGCAGATTATCTGTGACCTTTGTTTTGACCTCAGTGATCTGGGTAGGACATGATTTTAGGCACAACCTCAAGTTCCCTGTTGCAATCACTCATGTAGTTTCCCATGCCCCCCACCCACCCCCTTGAGCAATGCCATTCATGGCTTGATTCGGCTGTTATACAAACCCTGCCTATGTCATCACATTCAGTGCAGTCCATGAAGCAACAGTGGCACTGTAGGTTGAGCTCTGCATGTGCCAGACATTTACACCAGTTTATCTGCAGCTTCGCAAGCAGTATTAGGTTGGATATTTCTTGTTCCAGTCAGGAAAATATGCATACAAAGGTACCAGATAATGTCACTTAAATCATAATGGCTAAAAAGCGTTAATTCTGCTATCATATACCATCACATACCAACAGTTGTCTATTTTTAACCAGTTGGAATCTATTGTATATTGGCCTTCTCCAACACAGAGCCCTCCTGCAGAAAGAATCAGAAGCAGACAGATAGAAGGGATATCACCTGGCTTGGGAGTAATGTATGAGTGTGAAAAAAGATCTAGGGGTTTTAGTAGGCCACAGGATGATCAGGAATCAACAGATATTGGCAGCAAGAAAGGTTTATGCAATCCTAAATTGCAACAACAGAATAGTGTCCAGATCAAAGGATGAGATACCACTCTATTCTGCTTTGATCAGACCTCACCTGGAACATCGAGAAGGATTTGGACAAGCTGGAACATGTCCCCAGGAGGGTAGCCATGATGGTAAAGGGTCTGGTTAATAAGCCCTATGAGAAACAGTTGAGGGAGCTGGATATGTCTAACCTGGAGAAGAGAAGCTTGAGATGGGATGAGATACTCCTCTTCAGATATCTGAAGGGCTATCCCATGGAAGATGGAACAAACTTCTTTTTTGTGGCTCCAAAAGGTAGAATCTGAAGCAAGGGATTCAAATTGCAAGAAATGATATTTCAACTAAACATTAGGATGAACTTCATGACAATAAGAGCTGTCCAACAGTGGAATGGAATGCCCCAGATGGTGAGGGAATCTCCATTACTGGAAGTTTTTAAACAGAGACCATATGCCCACCTTTTAGGGATACTTTAGCTGAGGGTTTCCTGCTTTGGCAGGAGATTGGACTCAATGACCCTTAGGATCCATTCCTATCTTGAAAAACTATGATTCTATGCATTTCCAGTTCTCATTGGCCACATCAAGTGAGATAACAGGAACTGTAGTCCAACCCATTTACTGAGAAAGGCTCAGGTATAGTTTTTGTATATATATCAGGGAAGGAAATACACTTGTAGCCCTACATTTGGGAAGAAATAGTTATTCTTCTTCCTTAAAATCTCATCAGTAAGCGACTTAGCAGACACTTGCAAAGCTATGCCAATGCACTTTCCTGATGGAATGGAAATTGCTTAATTGTTCCCAAGAGAATTGAGGAAAATTTGAAAATATTATGAAATTAATAAACTTAGTGGAAATTTGGGGAAACAGTAAAGAGGTGACAACCATGTGATAGCCTGTAAGAGATTTGTTTCCAGAGATGTGAAGCCATTTATGTCCCATAAAAAGAGACATGTAGCAATTGCCAAAGATTGCTGGGGGGGGGGGGGGTTGGAACTAACACCACCCCTGAATGGAACAGAACTGTTCAAAATTTCAGAGTCATTGCAGAGGGAGTTTATGCCATCCTAGACAGATGCCTTTAGAGATTCTGCCTAAAATAGAATGGTGGAATGTGTGGTTCTCCAGATGTTGTTGGACTGCAACTCCCATCCACACTTGCCAGCACAGCCAAAAGGCAAGGGATTATAAGTGTTGCAGTTGATCAACATCTGGAGGGTCATACATTTCCCAGCCCTGCTTCAAAAGAAGGCAGCAAAGAAGCATCAAACCAGAAGATACAGTTAACACATCATTAGAAAACAGAGCTCCCTTAAGAGGTAACAGATGCCTTTTCACCCTAGCATGAGCATGCCTTACTCTTTACACAGCAGATTGACTTGCTTTTTTTTGTTTTGTTTTGTTTTTGCAATTGGTCACTGGGAGGTAAACACTTCCAAGTCTGCTTCCACAGCTATAGAGCTTTGACATAACAGTGCAGCACCAGGAAAACCTAGTAACAGGAAGAATGTAATTAGAGCACTGGCACGTGCAAGCCTCCCAGCTCACTCTTTACTAGAGATGGGCACGAATTGAAAAAATTGTGATTTGTCGTGATTTTTAATTTCTCGAAGTTGACAAATCACAAATCTGTGAATTTTTCTTCTGACAAATAGATTCACCTTGACTTTATAACCCTATAAAACACACACCTCGGCCACCTATAGACATCAAAATTGCAGAGAAGCTTCCCCCGACTCTCCTCTACAAGCCCTGCAAGTTTGATGAAGTTTGGGTTTTGGACATCTGAGTTATACATCCACAAAGCACCCCCCCCCAGAAAGTCTCCTCCCAGGTACCTAGAGACACCAAAATGATAGCGAAGCATCTCCCGACTCTCCTCTACAGTCTCTCCAAGGTTGGTGAACTTTAGATTTCAGGTGTCCAAGTTATACACCCACAAAGAGGGTCCCCCCCAGGAAAGGTTGAGGGAAACCCAACCTTCACAGATTGAAGAACAAAACCCAAGCTTTTGTTCTTCAATCTAGAGGCTGCTGGGTGGGTGGAAAAAAGCCCAGATCTTTGCTATAAAGGTGACATCCCATACAATTGACAAGGGAACAGTAAGGCACCCTGAGTGACTAGCTAGAGCCTTGAAATGCTGCTTCTATGAACTATAGTTCCCAGAATGTCCTGAGTGAGATTCTGGCAGTTGTAGTGTGGATGGATGGATGGATGGATGGATGGATGGAAGAAAGGAAGGAAGGAAGGAAGGAAGGAAGGAAGGAAGGAAGGAAGGACTCTTCCATGTTCTGAAGGGCACCATTGATTTTCTACTCCATGAGGCTTAGTAGTTTTAACAAACAAACAAAAAACCCAGAGAGCCCTTCACAGACTAAAAGGATTTATTTCACATCATCTTGTATAGACGGTATTTTGCATACTTCTACCAGGTGTAGCCCACTTAGCATCTGGTGAAGCGGGCTGTGGTCCATAAATTATTTTGCTAAATAACATCTGTTAATCTGTAAGGCAACCCAAGACTCTGTTGTTTTTGCTTTGTGGAATTATGATCTGAGGTCCCATTCCCTCCAGCCACTAGGTAAGACTGCACTACTTAGCTTCAATTCACTTTTTAACCTTCTATATTGCCCCCAAAGTACTCTTTAGCTTGGCTAGTGTAAAAATAATAACATTTCTTTTCTCTCTCTCTCTCTGCCTAATCCTGCATATTTCACTTAAAGCAAGAGGTAATTCTGCAGAATGGCCAGGGGATTTGTTTCGGGATATTTTTTTTAAAATCTAAAAAAATATGACAAAAACATAAATGACAAATAGAATCACAACTCAAATATACGGTGTAATCCACCACCATCTGGAATATATATATATATATTCTCATTGATATGTTTCATATTTATTTATATTATGTACCTCATCTCTTCCCAAAAACATAATGATTCTTGTGTTGGGGTATAACCTTTATGTTTTGTCAGTACATATTCTATATAAAGGTTCCAGATCCCATTAAAACTATTTTCTTTCTATAATCCTTTTCTAATTTTCAGTTCACAAGTTAATTTATCATTAATAGCTAGATTCCACATCTCATTATGCCATTCTTCCAACATCAATTGATTATTATTTTTCCAATTCCTTGCAAATATCAGTCTAGCTGCTGTTAACATAATAACAATTAGTTCCACTTTCCCCCATCTAATTGACAGTTTCCAAATATATTTAACAATGCTAACATTGGACATCTTTGTATATCTGTTCCTAGAATTTCTTTAATCTCATTAAATATAATAATCCATTCCTTCTGCCTCTCTTCACATGCCCACCACATATGGTAGTATGTTCCCGTTTCTTTTTTTACATCTCCAACATATAGATAACTCTTTATTCAATGTATTCAGCTTCATTGGTGTTAATTACCATTTCCATATTACTTTATAACAGTTTTCCTTTACCCTAACTGACATATTTTTCATTATTCTTGTTCCCTAGATCCTCTTCCATACCTCTCCACTAATTTACTTCACTTTATTTAAATCTCCTTGCCCTATCTCTTTCAAAGCTATTGTTTTATATTCATTCTCTACTAACATCTTATATATTACACTTATCCCTTTTCTTTGAATATTATCATTAAGCTCTTCCCTCTTTTCAATAATTTCTTCAAATTTAGTCATCCTCTTACATTCTCCTTCCTTTTTTCCCCATTCCTTGGTCCAGTTATCTAACTGTCTTACATTTAACCAAGTAAATCCTTCTCATCCTAGTATCTCTTTTATTCTCTCTATATTATACATCTTCTTATTCCACTCTTCAATTTTTATAACTTTCTGTTCTAACAAAACCTTATTTAATTTCTTCTTCAGGTTATCTGAAAAACTGTGTAATTCTACCATATGTGTCAATGGGGAAAGCTTTGGATTCAATATTCTCTTATACTTCTTCCAACAATGTAACATATTATTAAAAAATGGGTTTATATTTTTAATAATATCCTTTAAATTTTCCTTTAAAAATAAATTCTCCACATTTTCCTTAATCTTGTAATCTTGTTTTGGTTTTTCAAGATGTTGTTCCTTCATCCCACAATCAAAGCTGTAATCTGACACTCACAGTATCTAGGAGATTTATTCGCTCTGCAATCAACACCTTGAAAACTGATTGGAATGCCACACCTCAGGGTTACGACATCCAGATTAATTTTTGCACCTCGTTGTTGCCGTTTCCCTTTTCTTTGCCCCTTGCTTTTCATCCTGTTTAGCCTGGTGAAGAGTTCTGGAGAACATGAAAACTTGCATACTCTGTTTAGGCATTTTCATAGTTCCATAAAGGGATTTTCCATTTGTGGATCTGAGTCTCCAGTAAAATTGTTTAATATGGTTTGAACAGGCCCTCTTAGGTATTTACCTCCTCTCTGTCTTCCTGCCTCCTCGCCATTGCCCAGGATTATTAGGCAAAATTGGGTTTATTCAGCCCCATATTACTTGGGCCCTTCACAAATTTTATTGGCCCAAGGATTAGAAACTGTAGAGCTTCCAAGGCAAAAAGATTTAAAAAATGGGCAGAATAAAGATTTCTCCCTTGATTTCTTCCTTTTCTATAGTAGGTAACACATGTCACATCTAGGATTTCTTTTAAGCCCAGAGACCATGCACCTGGAGCTCTTTTGGTTGCTTTGAAACAGCTTTGGGGAGGATTTTAGAAACCAATAAGTGTTATGTGCCTGAAGCTTTTAGGGCACAACTG
Organism: Intellagama lesueurii; assembly: GCA_037013535.1. Classification (NCBI taxonomy): domain Eukaryota; kingdom Metazoa; phylum Chordata; class Lepidosauria; order Squamata; family Agamidae; genus Intellagama; species Intellagama lesueurii. The sequence continues at coordinate 185,503,766 of JBAJHW010000002.1, forward strand.
GGAAAGAAGGTTACTTTCTTTATATATTTTGCAACCAGCAGCATGAGATGTACTAACATACTCCTACTGGAGTGGGGAGTTTCAACTGTTTGTTTATTTAAAAAAAATTTTTACCCCACCTTTCTCCTTAAAAAAGGACCCAATGTGGCTTATATCATTAAAAGACAATATTAAAGCTAACAACAGTGAGTATACCATGCTAAAATAAACATAACCAACATCAAAACACATTCAAAACAGTAAGGTACAAGAACCCATTTAAAATTTGCAGCCATGCCTGTTCTGTGTTAGGAGAAGTCACTCTATGCATGCTTAAACACTTGGGCCTAACAAAGGCTACTGGTAACCAGATAGTTCATTATTCTGTGGACAAATAAGAGACACTCTCGTGCCTCAGAGGGAAGGCCTTGCCATTTGGACAGGGCCTTTCCATTCTCACCATCAACAATCCAGTGTGTTGACAAGCTCTTGGTCCTTGGCCCTGTTCCACTGTCATTCACCACCACATATTATTTCCATTTACCCAATTAAGAAATCCCTGACTGGTTACACACAGCTGTAGCAATGGTACATGCTTTGTCAATAATGCCAAATATGGTTATACTAAATCTTCTGTTGCTTTGATGTGATGTTTCTGCATTTTCATTCTCCCCCAACCCTCCAACATCTTCAGCCCAAGGAACGTTCTCTAGCCATACGTATTTCTGAAATGCTAGTTCTGTCTTTCTCTTTATAAACATGGATCACATGTCTTGTGATCTACAGTCATCTGGTTTGCCTCTCAATGGAGCTGTGTTGAGTTCCAGATTTTTTTAGTCAATGGGCAGCGACACAGAAAGCAATACAGATAATGTCATATGTGACTGACCCAGGAGCTTAACGCCCTGCATTTTAATATCCCTGCCCATTAATAAAGAGGTGTAGAAAACAGCTTGGCAGGGGACATTTTGTCTTCATGAGATGTTTTCACATTGTTTTCTGCTGCAGGCTAGAGAGGTCAAAACCCAAGCAGCAGCTTGAGTAGCCTTTTAATGATAAAAGCAGGCAGCAAACTGGAGATGCTCTTTGAGGACAAAATTAGCCATGCAAGGAAAGGAGGCTTGAAAGTAGTCCAGAATGATCTTATCCAATTCTTCTGGAAAAATCTCCCTATCCACAGAAACTGCCTTGGCTGGAGCAGCCATTACAGGATGAGCTGGTTTTTGTCTTCAGTGCTGCCTGTCCCTGAAGATCTATGAGATTCCTGGTAGATTCAGCTAACGGGATGAACAGATACATATACAGACCTTGTCACTGACTGTATCCTCTATAAACTCCAGCCATCAACTACTGGTAAGATTTTGTTCTTGGCACTGGGGGAAGTGGAATAGGGAATTTATTAGGCCTCTCAATCTTCCTCTCACACAGACCTTTATCCAAGTTTTTCCCATCTTCTTTCCTTTAATCCCACAATGTACTTTTCATCATGCCAGATCATCTGACTTTCTGTGTTTGGGGCAAAAGTCCTGTCAAGTATTTGTATGCTCTTTTCCATATTTGCCTGATATAGGTATGAACACAAGATGGATATCCAAATTTGCCCGAGCTACCCCTGAAGGAAGGAAGGAAGGAAGAAGGAAGGAAGGAAGGAAGGAAGGAAGGAAGGACTATACATTGCTTAAATTATGAACTCATAGGGCAGGGCGAACAATATACAATTAGATTTCCTAAAATAGCTATCAAACTAGTCTCTTGCATCAAAATACTACTGGCCTCATTTGTACGTGGCAATCTAGATAAAGTTAATGCAGAACCACCAAATTCTCGGTTATGAATCCGGTCTCTTAATGTGTTGGTCTGAAGGGCTGGGGGGTTTGTGGGGTTTTATGTTTTTATTTTTGCTTTTTTTTTTCCATTTGGCCTACTGTCCAACCTGAGCTATAGTATGGTTTGCAAGTCATGTGCTTGGTGATAGGTTGGAAAGCTTTTCATGGTCTGAATTCTCAAAAAGGCTGGGTTAGCCTCTTTTAGCATGGGGATCTTTCTAGGAGGGTTGCTATGAAGTCAAAATCAACACAGTGGTCCATGATTATTATAAAGAGTGGCTTTTAAAGTGCCGCTCAACACAGCCATGGTGCTGAGCCTTATTTTAGAATATTACTGCTTTTTATCAGGCCAAAGGAAGCCCAGCTCAGCCACATCCTATATCTGCATTCTCTGGATATGTGGGGATGATACTCTGGAGGAATTGAGGAGGGCTGCTATGAGTTATAAAGAAGGAGAGAACCACAGCTCCCATCATTCCTAACTTGACTGGCAGGTTGTGAGGAATACTTGGGTTTGCAACATCAGGAAGGCCAAAGTTGCCCACCCCTGGCCCAAAGGTGTGAGATGGTGCTGGGCAGATGTGTGCTGACCATACATCTGTTTCCCTAAAGCACTACCATCAAGACACGCCTTAGCAGCAGATCCATTCTTAAGAGGATTCTTTTTAAAGGAGGGGGGGGAATGGGAAGAAGCTTAAAATTAAACCATGTCTCATGCTAACAGCAATTTTTCCCCTGCCTTTTCTCTCCTGCTGGAATCCCCTCTTGTAATCCGCACTAATTCTCTGCCTCTTTTCCATATCTACAGGCCTCTAATCCTCTCTGCTCCTCTTCAGTGATGTGTAAACAAAGCTGCTGCCGAGGGTTATGGGAGCATTTAAACTGACTCAGGCTGCAACTACATAGCCAAATACCGCAAGATTTGTTCCACTTATAAAATGGGTGAATTCAAAGTATTTTTTACTGACCACATGATGTAAAGGCTGATTCGAACCTGCACAGTCCTTTTTGCTCCCACAGGAGCTTTTTCTCTCTCTGCCACTGGGAGCTTTTACTTTTCCAAGATGGAACAATTTGGGCTTCTTGCCATGTGGTTAATATGTTCTTTTAAAGATGGGGGCATGTCTTTAGGTGATGTTTCAACGACGTAGGCAGTTGGGGCATGACATTCAGGGTTCCTGCATTCTTTCCTTTCCCCTGTTCATTATCTGATTTAATTTTAAAAAAAGTTTCTTACATATATGAGATCAGTACTAATATGGGTCATTGTTATTATTATTTCCTGTATTTATGTCCCTGTCAGATCTTCAGAGGTGGAACCAGAGGGAGGGAGGAAGGAAGGAAGGAAGGAAGGAAGGAAGGAAGGAAGGAAGGAAGGAAGGAAGGAAGGAAGGAAGGAAGGAAGGAAAGGGGGGGGGAATCTGTGGGCTGGAATGCAACTCATATTGCATCCACTATGAACTCTCGAATCAATCTGCAGACCCTTGGGTGAGCACTGACTGTGATTTCAAATGTAATACAGGCCACAAATCAAATCACACTTTTCAATGTAACCATATCCTCAGAGACTTTAAAGAGCAAATATTGAGTCTCTGGCATAAGTAGGCGAAAGGCTTGTAGCACAGAGCTGGGAAAGAGCTTTAGAGGCCTTCTTCTGGGGAATGCAATCACCCAGTGTGTTTGGAGGACCTGTAATACTTTCCTTCTGTTCCTGGAGGCAAGCATCTATTATTCTTACTTCCAGCTTATTCACTGCCACACAACTTTCACCTGCTCAGCTACTTTCCATGAAGCTCGTTCGCTTGCTGCACACACACACCTAGCTCTCCTCTGGGACCACAGCCACTAAGGTGCAGTCATCAAGTCATTTCTCTTGCCAGGAATCATCGTGAACACAAAAAGCCATCACCAGAGACATTTCCCTTCACCTCCCCCTCCCCCTCTTTCCTTGGCCAGGGGATTGAAAGGAAAAGTAAATGCTGCCACCTAGTGTTGTCACATAGACTTGGTAGAAGGAAGGAATCCTGAACTATAAGATACCATAGAATGGCTGATCAGGGCATTAACTGATGGCCCATGTGAGTTCTTGAACATCATAGCTTCTTCACACCGCATGCTAAAGAAAGCATCCGCCAGGTAACACTATTTATTTGGCTTTAATTTGCCTTAAATTGACTGTTCCTGGTGGTTTAACTAAATTCCTAATCCCAACTCTGTTAGCCGCAGGCCATGCCACTGGTCAGTCTTCCCTCCCCCAATTGAAAAGAAACTCTTTGAGTTTCAGAAAGGGAGAAGGAGTGAGGGGCAGATTGCCTGTGACTGTCCTCTGTTTTAAGAGATGGTCCATAAATTCCAAACGGCTAGCTGAAGAGGAGCTTGAAATCAACATGCATGCTGCAGCTATTTCCATCTAAGAAGCTAAACTGGCTTCCTAAACCATCAGTCACGTGCATTTGGGACATTAATAACAGTTTCACAAGAACTTGATGCACAGCCTTGAAGAAGATGATTTATCTGTTTTTTTTCTTTTATATTCTTAATGGCTGATTAAAGGTATCACCTACTCCTGCATTTGTATTGGCAGAAGGATGGAATCCTTCCTTCTGAGCCCATTTGTGGAACCACAGTATGTGTGTGATCCTGCTTTGCCCACGGCCCATCCTTCCAAAGACACACACTTCCAGTCATCCCTACGCTTAGGAAGCATCATCCCACCATTGGTGATGCATCCACAAGCAACAACAACAATTGACAGGCCAGGACAGACCACGTTATCTGCCTAGATACTAATTATTTTGTGGAGAGCTACAGAGAAGATTCCAGTGTGTCCTAAGCAGATGTGGAAAATAACTTTCCAAAAGTAATCCTCATGAATAACTATAGTGCTTGAAAGGGAATTGATTAAAATTGCTTGCTAGCATGCTTAAAAAGTAATTTTAGCCTTTCCTATTGCATTGCCTTCCCTTTACCTTTCTTTTTTATGACTTAACACACAGACATACACATACTGGGAATGATTTAAGCTTGAAAAACTCCTGACAAAATGTCTCTAAAATGCTCTTTAAAAGTAACTTTAAAAGTAAATAGAAACTGTTGTTCATTATACAAGTAAAGTAACTTATCTAGTGATTCTCACTGATCTTGCATCTTTCTCTGCAGCTTCTAGCAGCAGGAATAAAAGCAGGAATGTGAGGTGTTGGGAGCAGTTTTTGCCACTCCCATGCCACATCAAGCTTCATCAAGATCGTTATTTTCTTGGCAGGAAAACAGCAATCCCAGTCAGAAGTCAATTTGCAGGATTTTTTTTCCCTTACAGTCCAACTGATCAGCTGGGATGTGGGGGGAAATCAGGCAGGGTTCCATCAGCATCAAGGGTCATGTGCACCCCTCAGCTGTATATTATCCTTCTGTCTTAGAAGGATATTTTGGTTCTGTATTCCATGACTTGGCAACAATATGAGCACTTCACAGCCAGAGTCACTGAGTTTCTTCTGTATACCCCACTTGCTTTGGGCAAATGGCTGATGCTTCACACAACTCTTATTGATGTTTGGGGGCCACTGAAAGCAAAACAGAAGCATGCATCAGCAAAACAGCACCAACCTCCAAGTGGTCTACAGTCTTGAGCAGGAAGGAGATAACCTGCTGCCCACACAATGATTTGGACTGCCACTTCTGTAATGGTTAACTGTGAGTTATGCTGCCTAGAGCTTTTGGGAGCTGTAGTCAAAAAAACATCTGAAGAACGCCATCCACTCGAAAACAACAGAGTGACTCTACAGAAGCCTTTGGCTCTGATTAGCGCAGTCATACAGGCCACCAGATGCTCATAAATTGTCATTGTAACAAAAAGGGGATCTGTTTATCCCGGGCAATCCTGTTTTCTATCAATGCGACATACTAGGAGAAGCTCTGCTACAAACATCTCATAGTGTGGTTGCTGGGATTGTTTACTGCCAAGCAAGGGAAGCATTTTTTAGATCATGGGATTCAGGACATTGTAAATACATTGTGCTCTGAAACAGCTGTTGCAGCTATGAGGTTTGTTTGTTTTTTTTAAAAAGAAAAGAAAAAACTGAGGCCAGCTTTGTCCCTCCCCTAAATATGTCATCTAATTGACACAAGGCATACATCTATTATCCCAGTATTGGCTGCATCATCTGCCTGGCCTTTCTCTTCTACTTCAGAAGGATGGTCTACATCCTTTCCCTTTTGAAGTTTTTGAATATATATTTAATCAACTATTCTTCTGGAAGGTGAAAAAGCAAAAGAAATTATAAAGTCTGGCAAACATGCTTTGAGGATAAGGGAAAAGAAGGCAGGGCAGTGATGAAAGCAGCTGCCAAGCAATCAGGACCACATAGAGTTATCCCCCAATTGGTGCTGGGCACGCCTTGGCTTCTGGAAAGCAAACTGTCGGAACTGCCTTCCTCTGAACTTGAACTGCTAGAGAAGAGAGCATAGGAAAGCTTTCTTTACAGCCAGCATAGCTACTGACTGGGAGATTCTGGAACTTTATATGCTGTGTGAAAAGCACAGGTAGGCAGAATAAGAACACAAAGACTGGAATGCACGACATTTCCAGGGTGGCTCCTCTGGTTGAATATTGCTGATTCATAGACTGCTTCAGTTTTTTAAAAATACGGCATTTGAGAAAGAGAAGAACGTTGCCATTTCCTTACAGTGTTTCCAAGAGCAAATACGGAGAGATGGTTCAAACGCCTTAGAATGAGAAGGACAAAGGCACATCTGTTAAATGTGTCTGAAACACACTGTGCTTTATCCATCGGCCAGGAGAAGCCCAGGGATTTTAAGGTATTTGCCAAAGGTGCATGCGTCAAGCCACTGGCAGAGACAAAACTGGACTCCAGTTCTTTCATAATACTCTTATTTTTCAATATAAGGCGAAAGATTAAACACTGGAGCTTTCTCAATGGGGCACCGAGGACGGCTGTTCCCTCCAAGGAACATCTGGAACCTCATTGAATCTCCAGGACTGTGGGATTGCTCACTGCTTAACTCAGTGGGTAGCACTTACCTAGTGGCCTTCAAAGTGGGTTTGATGAAGTTCATGGAGTATGGGAACATCATTGTTTAATAACTATAAAACCTACACAGGAGAGGGCTACTGCCTTCCTCTTCCATTCATGGGCTTCCCATATGGCTCTGTTTGGCCCATGCCAGAAACAGGAAATTGGACTAGAAAGGTCTTCATCTGATCCAGCCGGATTCTCCTTCTCTTCTCAGCAGAAAGAGGCTATAAGCTCGAACACACCCTCCCCCATCCTTTTTTTTAAAAAAGTGGGCTTTTATCCTATCCAGATCAGGGAGCTTAGTGGGAGAACAGAATGGGGGAAAGAGTATTCTTTCCCCAAAAATAAAATTAGAGGTCAAAGAACAACTGAACACATCCACAAAGAAGCAGCTCCTAGTCACACATTCTGATTTGGGGCCAAGTGAGACCTTGACTGTGGCAGAAATTTTGGAAATTGGTGGAGAAATTGGTGGAAAAAGAGTCAGTGTGATGTAGGGGTTCATGACCCTCACCTGGAGTATTGTGTCCAGTTCTGGGCACCTCAATTAAAGAAGGATGTTGACAACCTGGAACGTGTCAAGAGGAGGGCGACCAAAATGGTCAAAGGTCTGGAAGCCATGTCCTACGAGGAGCGACTTAGGGAGCTGGGAATGTTTAGCCTTACAAAAAGAAGGTTAAGAGGGGACATGATAGCCATGTTTAAATATTTGAAGGGATGTCATGTCGAGGAAGGGACAGGTTTGTTTTCCACGGCTCCAGACACTAGGACAACGAGCAATGGCTTCAAACTACAGGAAAAGAGATTCCACCTGAATCTCAGGAAGAACTTCCTGACAGTCAGAGCTGGTCAGCAGTGGAATAGGCTGCCTTGGAGTGTGGTGGAGTCTCCTTCTTTGGAGGTTTTTAAGCAGAGGCTGGATGGCCATGTACTTTGATGGAGTTCCTGCATGGCAGGGGGTTGGACTCGATGGCCCCTGTGGTCTCTTCCAACTCTGTGATTCTATGATTCTATGTGCTCCCCAAGACTTGGAAGACCCAGATTCTAGTCTTCACCGCAAATTGCTGGGTGCCCTTGGGCCAGCCATTCTTTCTCCACCTGAGTTACTGTGGCGAGGAGAAAGTGGGATGAAGGAGGAGAGCCACACATGCTCCCATGAGTTTATGGTTGAAAAGCCAAGGCATTTCATTCTTGCATTCCTTGTATTTCTAGCCCTGCCTTTCTCAGAATAAAGGGATCCAACATGGCTTAGAAAACATTTAAACAACAAATGTTAAGACAGTTAAAAATACAAGAGATATTTCCGGATTGGAATGGCTAGCGTTCCTCACCATTAGCTCTGCTACCTCCAACAGATGTCAGCTGGACTCCAACAGGCTTTTGGAGAGCAGCCCCTTGCCTACCTCTGGATTACAGGTTCAATATGCCGCCTCTTTACTGAAAAGCATGTCCAGCTGCTTCTTAGCTGTATCCTGGCTGGATCTTTTCCTCTCCACCATTCACACAAATGCTCCTGCTCTGAAACATTTTAACATTTTATTTTTCAAATTGAGCTCATCAGTTATATGTTTCTTTCACTCCAGGAAGTCCTGCTGGCTCCAAAGGACCCCACAGGGCTGAGACAATGAACTAAGGCAGCGCATCCATTTTGCATGCAAGGTTCATAAGCAGGAGATGTTCCTCTCCATGCCGTCTCCTCTCCCTCCCCTCAAACAAGCCATCAGCTCCCTGGAGCATTTGCACATCTCATGTGGAGCACGCGCTCCACCCCTCCTCCAGCTTTTGGCACAAACCAAGTTGCACACCCAGTTGACTTGCTGGCTTGTTTCAGGGTGATTTCCGTAACCGGCTCCTGTCCTCCTCTCTCTCTCTCTCTCTTTAGGCCGATTCAGGCCTGGGAGGAAAAGCATCTGAAACTAATAAACTCTCATGGATGCCTTTCCTGAGCATTACTCACACAGCCACTGAGCACTTGAGGATAGAAAGCAAGGCAGTGGGCAGCCAAGCAGTGGAAAGGGAGCAGGGAGGGCAGGAGGGGAGACGAGGCAGTGGCTTTTTTGCAGGATTTATGCAAGGCAAGGAAGCACAGCAGAGAGGACCCAAGAAAGTAATCTGTATTTGGAAGGGGAAAGGGGGCAGGAACCCCTTCCAGCAGACAGAGGAAATTGCTGGGATAGGGAGGCCGGGAGAGAGAGGTGTTGTATGTCAGTACGTTTAGAAGACCAAATGATCGTAAGGCTAAACCATGGAGCTAACAGTTGCAACCGTATTCACTTCAAGGATATCAAAGAACAACAATCACGCAGTGACGTGTGACAATCCTCTCCTGCTTCCTTCCTAAAAAGCAGTCAAACAGCTAATGATGGTTATGGAACAGTTGTGCAAATCAGGATAGTACCCGCCCTGTTGTTGATGCTCCATCAATCAGGGAAGGTTAGGTTTCTTCCACCTTACTTTAAAGGGGCTTTTGCCTTCATCTGGTCCCTCCGCCTCTTATCATAGCATTTGAGTCTCAATACTGGAAGCACTGAGCTCTGGATGGAAAGGCGAACGATATCTGTTTTAGGTCACAGCATATGATGCAGGTCCCGTGCTGACAGTAAGGGCTTAATCACACCTGCCAAAAGAACCCCAGTTATACCGATTCTTTCCATACCTCTGTTGTACCAATATATTTATTTTCATCATCATGTGGTATATATACTGGCGGGAACATTCTCATTGGTTTTAACAATATTGATTCATTTCTTCCTATTTGAAATGTTACTGCCAACTATGCCATGGAACTGATTTATTTTCTCTGATGTTTCCTGGGGCAGTGTCGCCCCTACTTTTATTTAAAACAACAACAACAACAAAACCTAACTGATATATCGGTGTGGGAAAAAAGAGATTCTTTTTTCAGAATGTTTGGTCTGTGGGGCCTGTGAATCCGGAAGCAATGCTTTGCCCATCATGGTCCTGGCCCCTGCCTGTATGGCTGTGCTGCTTGGCAGACAGTAGGCTGAGGCATACAAGCCAAATGGCACACAGAAGGTAATCCATGCTGAGATTGTCCCTGTAAAGCCGTATACTGGTTTATCATTGATATATCGATATACTGGCTGCAAGTTTTTTAAAAAATTAATCACAAGGAAGCCATGCTGCAGTCATGGCAGCCACCTTCTCCTGCGACGAAGGATGTGAAAAAATCGATGGGAATGTGCACAACATGCTATACTGGTAATGAATCAATACATCATGGGTACAATTTAAAATCACCCTCTTGGATAGGGTGCATTCCAGATACACTGGAGATAAACCGCTGGCTGGGAAAATGAGTCAATCTTGGCCATGTGTGCTTAGAAATTTATGAAGCAATCTAAAAAATGGCCAAATCAGTGTAACTCAAGTTCTTTTGCCAGGTTTGATCGAGCCCTAAGTCAGTCCAGAAATGGACAATGCCTGGATGGAAGGCTGCCCCACATAGCCTTGTCCTCAACTTCTAGGTGAAAACAGTAGATGGGAAAATTATTAATGATGGCATTAAGTAAGGACATCACACTTAACCGTAAACAAACCCATGCTAGTTATTCACTGAGTAGTTGTGGTTCTACCACTAAGATCAGATCAACCATGGATATAAAAGTTGCCTAGAATGAAAAGAGGAGGTCTTTCAAGGTCATGGGGGGGGGGAGAGCAAGAAGGGCCAGCTCAGTGCAATGGTAGGGAAGATTCTCATGGGTACGTATCAAAAATGTGTTCACATACCTCTAGCTGTGGGCGATGGGATGGACCTTAGCAATACTTTCTGCAGATATCATATAATAAGGTTCCTAATGAGAAAACCTGGTTTTCATTTTTTACAAAGACTTATCTCAGATTAGAGCTCAGGCCAGAGATTTCCCGTTTTCTCTTTCTCTACCCCTCCCCCAAATGCCTCTGAGGCAGAACAATAATTGAAAACATATTTACGGATGGAATGGTAACAGAGAGCACTGCCTGGATTCACTCTCCTCCCCATATGATCATGTTTCACTTAGTTAACATGATATGGGTCCCTCTCAATCCTGCTGCCAACACTGCAGATGTCTTCAGTTGGAGGAGGAAAAGGAAAAAGGACCGCCCCAGACACTGGAAATACCCTGAGGTCTCTTTCTCTCTCCCCTCCTGCCTGCAACAAACACCCCATATACACAAGGGGCTATGCGGATTCACAATACTGTGCAAATGACAAGCTGATGTGGCATGCATGCAGGCGTAAGATTCACCATACAGATTTCATTTTTTAAAATCACATGTGCCGAAGACGAAAAAGCCAGGCTTCAAAGTTCAGCATGTAGGGCCAATGCACTGTGCACTCTCCATATTCAAAGGGGCTGAGCTTTGATATCCTGCGTCTTGTGTACTGTGGTCTGTTCTCTGTGCATAGTTGTTTAAACTCAACACAGTGCATCTGTGTGGGACTTCAGCTTCTTGGGGGAGTGGAATGGAAATCTTTGTTGTAGAAGTTTGATTGCTTTATGTACAGCCACGTGAAAAAGAAAGTACATCCCCTTTGAATGTTATGGTTTTACGTATCAGGACATAATAAAAATTATTCGGTCCTTAGCAGGTCTGAAAACTGGGCAAATACAACCTCAGATGAACAACAACACATGACATATTACACTGTGTCATGATTTATTTTACAAAAATAAAGCCTCACTCAAATTCAAATAAATTGTTTACTTCACTAAACTTAAAGATATTCTAATCTGCAGTGTTGCAAAGTTTGCTCTAAATCAGCCCATCAACACACAGTGGTTTGATATCTGACATCACACACACACAGAGAGAGAGAGAGACAGACAGAGAGAGAGAGAGATTAACCAGTCAAAGAAAAGGCAGTGCTGGGACAAAGTTGAGTTCTGTGTGATGTGACCTGTTATGAAATACAATCTTCATCAGAACTACAGCTCAGCCGTGATATCTAGAGTGAAATACACTGGTCAAAATAAAGCAGGATGTGTGCTCTGATGGACTTTATAATCTTAGGGTGGGAGATTACTACCGCCAGGATTCATTACTCGTCGCCCCCCTACACTGTCCTTCTTCTGGTGATCAGCACTGTTAGAGCTGATAGTAGACCATCTGCTCAGTAGAGAGTTCAGTACAAAAGCAAAACACACACATGCACACACACAAGCAGAGTAGAAAAGTTCCTTTGATCAGGAGTTTGTGTTACCAGGTGGAATGGAGGATGCAGAAGCCCATTTCCCAGGGCCAGCCCTACCACTAGGCAAGGCCAGCCCTACCACTAGCTGCCTTCAAATAAATTTTGGGTATCATAAATAGGCAGCAAAGTCTTGCACATTAAATCTATTTTTATTGTATTTTTACTACCAGAGATGGAGAGAGTTGCTGGTGGGATTTTCTTTATCATGTGCCAAAACAATTTAGCCTGCTTTGGGTACTATACATGTTGAATGGTGGGAGGAGTGTCATCATTTGGTGGTCCATCTCAGGCAGGAAAACGTCTCACAATATGAGATTAAAGAGGAACCCAACCCAAACAGTGCACTATATGAAAAGAGATTGAAAAGATAAAGGTGTGACTAATTTTAGAAATAGCAGGCATATATGCTATTAAATCTTTTGCATATCGTAGGACTCCACTCCATGCCCTGATACTGCAACCAAGACGGCCTCCCTGATCTCAAGGTCCCCCAGCACCTCTTGCTCCTGGTAAAAGGTAAAATCTGCATGAGGTAAAATTATTTGTGTCGACTAAAATGGAATCCTCAGACAGCACCCATCTGTACAAGTTAACAGAGGGCACAATGATGTGTTGGTAGAAATGAATTCATTTTAAAACCAAATCTTGCCGCCTTCTCCTTTTGCTCTTTCTTTGCTATTGCTCAGCAGCAGCCTGTGACCTCAGTGGATTCATTGGCAAGCTGAGTCTTTTAACATATCTATTACTTAATACCATCTGATTAAGTCCATCAGTATAGATCTCAGCAGCTAACTGTCACTAATTAAGAAGTTAGTGGTTGTACCTTCTTCTGCACATCTCATTGTGTGATGTGGTGTGCGACAAGAAATTCTTAACTTCTGACTTCTTAATTAGTGGCAATTTGCTGCAGAAATTTATGGTGATGGACGTGCACTGGCACAATTATTGAGTTGGATTCTGGCCACTGTTTGTGACATAGCTGATTATTTTTTACAGTGTCAAGCTGCTACAAATTTGCAAGAGGCCCTTCAGCAGAACTCTTAACATGCTGTCAACACTCATTATTTCCTCTTAGACCTTGTAATATTTATCAACTCATTGTTAATAATGTCTTCCCTCTTCTGCCCTTCCCAAACAGTTAGTGGAAGGAAGGAAGAAATGACAGCAAAGATTTAGAGGGCTGGACCAAGGCATCTGACACACATCTTCAAAGTATATGGGGGAAAAAGGAGACATTTCAATTGTGGGGGAGGTCTTCAAACTTACGAGGGCATATATATATGATCAGCACCTAAAGCATATATATATGCTTTATATGCTTCAAACTTACGAGGGCATATATATATGATCAGCACCTAAAGCATATATATGCTACATCCCTTGCTACAGTCAACATTTTTTGACACACAACAGCAATACAGGAGAGGTCACACTATATTATCCTAAATGCCTTCTATACACACATTGCCACATCATCAAGGGATATATAACCAATCCTAATGCTCTCACAGCAGCAGGTTGATAGCAGGAAATAGTTGACTTAGTCCAGAAAGAAGAATATATTGCCTAAAACAGATTTTGGTCAAGTTAGCCTCTTATTGGCGAATTTAACTTTTTTGACCCCATACTGTCTCCTCCCCCCACAGGTGAACAGTCTGAAACAACGTGGAAGCATCTGATGTACATGATTTAGAAGAAAAAAGTGGGATAAAGTTCATGTTTGCTTTGCTTTTCCTTCCTTTAGCCAAGTTCTAGTGGTAACTAAAACAAACAAAATACTTCAGAACTTGTTCATTCAAGGATCTTTGTTATCTTTAAGAATTAACATTTACTGAAAAGCCTCAAAGTGCACAGCACTTTAAGGCTTTGTATCCACTTTGCCTTCACAACAACCTTGTAAGGAAAATCTTCATTGTTCCCATTTTACAAACAATAATTTAAAGAGGAGATGAAATTACTCCCTTTGCCTTATACTGTTAGGAAGCAGCACCAAAGCACTTTGCAAGTGACCTGAACAGGATGGCGTGGGGACAGACAAAAACCTGGCTGCCTTCTTGCCTTTTCTGGAGCTATGTTTAGACATATCTAAAATGTGTCTAAGGCTCATTTTCTTCTTCTTCCCCAGAGATCTCTTTATTTTTCTTTCTCCTTCTTGGTAGGAGGGGCAGATGTACACAGCTTCCCCACAGTGGAAAAATAGACCAAAGGCACAGAAGTTAGCTATGAGGGTTACTGTAACCAAGTTTAAAGCTCGATTTCCTGCCTTCTTTCCGAATGGGCTTCCTGAATAAGTTTTCAATTTTCTATGAGTTTCCAGAGTAGTTCATATCCTCCAGCTCAGCCTATCTCACTGCACCCCAGCTGGCTCCACCATAAGCCACAATGAGACAAGTGCCTCAGGCTTATGAAAGGGCAGCACATGGCTTCTCACTATTTGTATTTTTGCTGCCAGTGAATGAGTGAGCTGCTTGTGGAGTTTTCTTCTGCAGGTACCAAAATAACCTGGCTGACCTGGGATGTTATGCATCTTGACTTGGCTGTTGGGGTTGGTGGCATTTGCTTTTCTTTCTCAGACAGCAACATGTCTTGGGCTGTCCCTGCCCTGCATTTTGCTGGTATAAATACCAATAGTCTTACCTAGACAATATTCAGATCCCCCACTCTAGCACTCCAACTGCGTACCTTGCATGTAGGTGAAACTATTTTGACTCAGAGCAAACCACATTTCCATTCCCTTAGCAACATAATACATAAAAATGCTAGTTCGATGTAGTTCACACAACCTTTTGTTGTGGCAAAATGCCCAGTTAAATGACTACCTGATTGCTTCACTAGACGACCCAATTATATTCTATTGTTTTGACCAAGCACAGTTCAGCTGCAGGGTGGTGCACAAGAGACCACATCCTGCCATGCTTTGTAAAGGTCCTGTGCATTAGACCACAAACTATCCTAGATTCATTTTTTTAACATATCTACAAATTCATGGTATCACACACTGTGGAGTAGATACAACCCAAACCATAAAAACCATTACAATCCACACACATTTTAATGTCATTTCTACAAACAGGGGGAAAAACTCACACCATCAGAATTAGTTAACTTTGAAACTTCTGCAGAATTAAGCATTTTTTACAACTGTCTTGTGTTATTTACAGCTTCAATTAAATGCCTCTAAACATAATATAATAAGAGATTTGAACAATCTCTTTGTTGTTGTTGTTGTTGTTTTTAGTAGGGTAAGTTGTTACTGTCCATTTTCCAGTCAAGAGCAAATATAGTGTCATGGTTAGAATAGGAGTGAGTAAGCCAAGTGGGCTTGAGGGCTGAATTCTTGCCCCCAGGCCTACCGCATGCTTCGCCGACTCCAGAGACAGATGTAATTGGCCTCTTCTAAAAAGTGTATCATTTCTATTTTTGGTTTGAGGGAGGGGGAGGAGGTCTCCGGGCACTTGCCTCCAAGGCACCTACAATGAAAACTGTCCCTTCTGAAGAGCAGACATGGTCCAGTTTTGACCCAGAAATGGGGGTTGTGAGGGGCCTAGGGAACAGTAAAATCCCACCCAGAGGACCACATGTGGGTTGGGTTTAGACGATTGGACTGGGACTTGTGATGTTTAGGCTCCAGTCCCCACTGGGCCAATAATTTTCTCTCTTAGCCTGAGATTTAGGAGGCTAAACCTTACAGGGTTGTGGTGAGGATAAAGAGGTGAGAAGGAAAACCACATATGCCACTTTGAACTAATTTGATGTATATCTCTCCTTTCTCTCATAATTGGGACCCCAGGCAGCAACTGGGCCCCAAGATGAGATGACAAGACAAAATATCTCTATCTCCCTATTAGATATTTGGGGCGGGGGGTGTCACACAGATGCAAGATTCAGATGATGGGCTTTCTAACTTGCATGTGTTTCTGAGCTGCGCCAACTCCCACAACTCTGTGGGGTCCTGAGGATCTTTTGGAAATGGAAAAATCTCTTATATTCTGTAGAACAGGGTGGGGTGGGTTTGGGAATAGCAAGGGTGAATTTTTCCCAATAAAGGCCTTCTGGCAATCTGAATGTAGACAAGACATGCATATTCCATTGTGTGACTCAAAAGCAATATCCAGGAATGCTTTGAAGTGGTTCTAACCAAAGGAGGCAGGGTTTAAGAATGAGAGAGTTGAGAACACATCATAGGAGTCCTGAAGAAACAAATACTGTAGGTCTGAAAAGACATGGCTTCCTCTGCTTGCTATCATTCTTTAAAATACTAGGTACAATATAATTAGGAAGGTAAACAGAAGCAAGCCCTCTTATTTCTTACTTTGTTTTATACTGCAGATGTTTTTGGGCACAAAGGCCACCACCAGTGTAAAAGCCAAACTAAACTATAAAGTAGTTTATAATAATCTGGAGGCCAGGTCTGCACAATCAATAAACTACAAGGCTATAAGTAGCTTACAGCCAAAACTGTGATCACGACCCGGGGTTCAATCCCAGGTAGCCGGCTCAAGGTTGACTCAGCCTTCTATCCTTCCGAGGTCGGTAAAATGAGTACCGAGCTCGCTGGGGGGGCAATATGTAGCCTGCATAATTAACTTGTAAATCGCCCAGAGAGTGCTTGAAGCGCTATGGGGCGGTGTATAAGCATCACACTTTGCGTTGCTTTGCTTTACAGACCATATCCCATGCCTTATCAAAGACTTGTCAACTTCTTTATACTGCTTTAGAGTCAAATTACATGAGATGCTCATGTTTCAAAGCTGTTCCCTTCTCTCACTATTTCACCTCCTTAGGGGTAAAAGTCTGAGTAAAAAAGCTTGCAAATTAAGCCTCTGTTTGCCTTCCAGTGACCAGTCACAAAACAAAGCTCCATGGAATGCAAGATACTGACGCAAGAGAAAGCATTTGCTATTACAAACAGATGTCTTTCAACACTTAAGGATGCCCTGATCCTAATGACATGCTAACATTACACCCTAGTTCTGCTTCAATGTCAGGAATTGCTGCATATGTGTATAGGTTCCCCTCATGGTGAGCCAGTGAACTGCAAGTGCTGGAAAGATTCTTCCCATCCAGCCTGTCCATTGGACAGAGAAGAATGTAAGGTTTTTGTTTTGTTTTGGTTTGGTTTTTGCTTGAATACCATAGTCTTCATGAGCTCTAAAGCGTTCCTGCATTCTTGCTTGCCCCTCAGTCCTGCCTCCTGGTTTGCTCCGAAATTCTGGCTTGCTCTTTGGTCCTGTGGATTGACGGGTCCATGTTTCCCAGTTTCTAGTTCACCTCAGACAGCTCTTCAAGGCCCAGCAATCAGCTAAAGCAGAAGAGCTGAGTCTCTGGTATGCTGTATTTTGTTTGGTAGGTAGAATGTGCACCACACATTATGCTCTGCAAATGATAGGTAAGC
This sequence comes from Intellagama lesueurii, assembly GCA_037013535.1. NCBI lineage: Eukaryota > Metazoa > Chordata > Lepidosauria > Squamata > Agamidae > Intellagama > Intellagama lesueurii. The sequence continues at coordinate 185,521,196 of JBAJHW010000002.1, forward strand.
CCAAGACTTACTTTGAAAATCTTCCAAATTAACAACATAAATGCTAAGGCCCTGGGTGCACTGATCAAAGCAAAAGCATGTACAACCAGTGGGCACAATATAAGAGTGCTGTCTGTACCAAACATCCATGTCTGACCAAACTCATTCAGTTAGAGAAGTTAATCACAAGACAAAAACCAAGAAATAAATCAGATACTGCTACTTTTCCTTTCTTTCGACACGTACATCATCATTGCCATCATCACCCCCACCACCTCATTCCCTTTTTGTTCCTGCTGGTTCAAAATATATATATATATATATATATATATATATATATATATATATATATATATATATATATATATATATATATAAAGTTATATAATCCTAATTATTCTCTGCACAATTGTGCATCTTTGTAAATTGGCCCACAATGCTCTTCCTGAAGGGAAAGAGCAGAGAGAAAAAGGAAAAGACACTTATTAAGCAGCAGGCATGAATAGACATGCACGCCTGTTTTCCCCTGGGGGTTTGAAAGAGGGACAGAGGTCCCAGGAGGAGGAGTGCATCTGCCCAGGATAACCCCAAGGACGACGTGAGCAGAAGCACAGCAGGGCCGTGTGTTGCATAAGAGAGAATGTGCTGAAATCTGACAGCCCTGATGCTGCTCTGGATGCTGCTGCTGCCACTGCCAGGCTCCCGCCCCCAAGTCTGCCTAGCGTTTGGTGCGTAACTCAACTCTCTTGCTGGACCACGAGGCCCAGATTAGACCAGAGAGCTGGGCTCGGTTTTCCTCAGCCACTGCTGTACTCCACCCTCACTTGGTGGTTTTCTCTTGAACATGTGGTTTTGCTTCCAGTATGAATGGCCAACAGCCCAAGCCAGCAACGCCCAGGAGAGCTGCAGAGCTTCCCCACTAGCGCTCCTCCTCTGCCAGCTAACAAAACTCAGAAACACAAACGGACTTTTGCGGCTCAAAGGAGGCCGAGAATTCTTCTCCCAGCCCTTAGATGCATCAAAAAAGAAAGCCATCAGAGACAAACAGGAGCACTAAGAGACTATATTCTGGTCTGCACGAAGAAGCACACAGAGCAGCTTTCCTCTCAAAAGCCTTGATGATAAAGCTAGCCAATTGAAGAAAATACCTAGTCATTTTTGGCCCACAGATTTTCCTGATGGAAAGTACAGGTTACCTACACAAACACAGAAGCAAATGCAATCCACCATAGAGAACATTCCTATCACTACCTTCTTCTTTGCAAGCACTAGCCATGCTTTATTATAAATGAAAATAGATTATTCAGACAGTTGGCAGGAGGGGCCCTGTTGTCGCATGGTCTGAGGCCCATGCCCAGGAACACTCAACCCTAATTCCACTCTGAAGTCTTGTAAATTTGACTTATATTAATATTACCATGTGCTGGAGGTGAAAGCAAGGAAGAGGAACAATGCTTGCCCAATCCCACATGGTGCAGTCACGGCAAAGAAAAAAAATAATCTGAATTAGAAACGTTCTGGTTTAAAGTTCAGTCCCTAAAATGCAACACCACACTTAAATCCACCTTCTCCTCTACTGGAGAAACATTTCCAAGATCTCAGCAAATCAGCATCATAGTTCCCTAACAGATACCAACTTATGAAAATATTACAAAATAAAATGTTGTGTTGCTTCAACTTGCTAGGATTCAGGAATGGATGAGGACAGAAAATATGGCTTCAGAAGCCAGGGAATAGATACAGCCCAGCGTGAATAAATGGCCTGGTTCTTATATAGATTGAACATGAGCAGGTGATCTGATGTGGGGTTCTCTTTACACTTCAGCAAATGTTTCAAAACTTTGGCATTTTTTAATCCTTAACAAGCAGATAGAGGAAGCTTAAGAGACATATTGCTGCCTGAAACACAGCAGCAAATTGTATCCTCCATCCACCGAAAACTGAGTACTCAGAGCTAACTAAACTACTTCAACACAAGAGGTAGGAAAGCCCACAAGTGTCTCTGAACCTTTCAGTAAAAATATAGTAACAACAAATTAAATAGTTTAACGTTAAATAGGATAATATTGGTTCCCAATCATAGAACCGTGGAGCTGGAAGTGACTCTGAAGGGTCATCTATTCCCAAGTCCCTTCCAATGCAGATAATCACCTGCATTGATTATCTGCCACAGGCAGCCACCTCACTCTGCCCAACTGTATGACCAGTCCTGACCAGCCATCGCTTGCGATGGAACATAAACACCTGTCAGTGGAAGTACTAAGACACCTTCCTTTGAAAAATCCTTTCTCCAGTGCTGTGCACTCTTGCCAAAAATGTACATTGCTAAGAGAATGAGGTGAGAGGGGAGATCTGCAGCAACTGTGCTGAATTAACCCCCATTTTCTAGGGTAACACCATCTACACAAGGAATTCGCATGTACTCAGGACATCTTATGAGGAAAAGCCCTTGCTCAGCAACCCCCTCTCTGCACCATTACAAACAGTTCCAGAGGACAAGGAAGAGCAGGGAAGCTTTGCCTTTCACACAAGTTTTGGCACGGAAGACTGTGCTAAACCACAACACACAGGCAAACAAAAGGAGCAGCCAGTTTCCAGAATATTAAGGCTTTCTCCAGCCAAGAGCTGGAATAGGCTCTCTCTCCCCCCAGCTCATTCCTCCAAGCACTCCCCCCCCCCGAACTGCACAAGTTCACAGTTAACAAGCTCCACATTCATTCCCTTCCCTTGCAGATTCAAAAAATGAAAAATAAGAGAGAGAGAGAGAGAGAGAGAGAGATAAGAATCAAATGAAATCCAGATCCAGAAAACTGTTCTGACCCTTGATTCTTCTATTGCAATAATACAGTCTATGTGGACACCATATAACGCTGAGAAGGGAGACAGGTAGAGCTAAAGTAATGAAACTTAGGGAACACAGATGTGAAATAAGAGCTTTGCTAAACTTTTTCTAATAAAGCTGAATCCACAAGGGGTGATGGGTAAAAGCAGGGAGAGAGAGTGAGAGAAATACATTTACGCACACCATATTAATGACTCCTCCACTCACCTGTAATCCGCTCCCTCTCCATTAGTGCAAAATATATTTAGCATCCGGCGTATCCCAAATTGTACTCAACCACTCGCCCTGCTGCTTTTCCTTCCTCTTCAAAAAGTGCTTTTAGTCTAATTTCTTCAGTCAGTCGTAATCACAAATGCATCCAAATTACCACATTTCCATGTGCTGATCATATGTTTGTGCTCCAAACTGAAGTAGCTTTGTCTTATTGAAATAGAGAAGGATAAAGAAGGTGCCAAAGGCATGACCCAGAAAAAGAAATTCAATGTGATTTCTCTCTCCCCCCCCCCCAACCCCAGAATATTCTGCCACGTGCAGGGCTACTGAGAAACCCAATTCACCCACAAGGCAGTCTTAAAGGCACAGCACACACATTTCTAGGGCAATGCTGCTCTCTCTCGCTCTCTCGACTTCTCACTGAATGTTAGCCTAGAGGATGCTCAGCTACTTGGCTTCTTGGACCCACGCGAGGAGCCGCTCATCCAGCTGCTAAAAAGTCTCTCCTGATTTCTCCATGCTTAATTTCAGCTGCTGTTTCCTCCTTCCCTCTTCACTTATTAGTTTGGCAAAGGCATTTTATAGAGTGCCAGAATCCCGCTGGTTCCCTCAGCCAGACTAGTCTGTGAGGGTTGCCTTTAAAAAAGAAGAAGAAGAAGTCAATTTGTACATAAACTATTCTGCTGATGAAGGCTGACTTCACTCCTCGGCAGCATGGGGGTGAGGGGAAAGAGAGAGAGAGAGAATCACCGGCTGCCTGTCTGCTACCAGGAAGGATTACAGCACATGTTTGCTCTTCCCAGCAGTGGAAAGGCTTCCTCCTCAGGCTTGGCGAGGAGCCGCCCTCTTGCCTTGGCACACGGAGCTGCCCCTGCTGGACTTTTCCTTGTCACAACAGCGGCCAACAGAGATGGGCTTCTACAGCTGGTTTCAAAGTGACAGGCAGCCACGTTCCCCTTGGAAGCATCATGTGGGGCAACCAAACCTCCAACACTGGTGTGAGGATCAGCCCAACCTTGAGGAGAGCTGAACTCTTAAGAGCCCCCGTTACAAAACAAAACAAAAACACACACTCATAAAAACTCAAGGCAGTGAGGTCTGTGCAGGCAGGAACAACCAGCATGGAACCATGGTGAGTTCACCAGAAGGGACTGGGTACTAAGGAGCTGGTTTTATTAAGTGCTTTTTGCATATATGTGTGTTTGGGAGGAGGCTGCAGGCAAGGGCACACTCATGCTGGATAGTGGTTTAGGTCTCTGGCGGTGGAGCTGAAAGTTGAGAGTTCAATTTCGCACTGTGCTTCCTTGACTGCGCCTGGACTCGATGATCCATAGGGCCCTTTCTAGCTCTGCAGTGCTATGATGGTGATGATAAAGCCTTCCAAGAGAAGAGACCTGGGTTTGTTTGCAGCTGTCAGGATTGACCTTCTCAGGGTGGCTTGCAGTACACCTAATCTCACCAAGCTAGCCTATCCATCTCTGGAATTTCCCATATTTCTGCTACAGTAGAAGATCAAAAAAGAGCATAGCCTTCCTGGCTGTAGAAACCATGGTTCAGCGGAGATCACGCTGGTGGGATCTGGGGCCAGCCGAAGATATTTTGTTGCCTGAAACGGGTCACCAAAATGTACCCCCTTTTAAGGTGCCCCATATCCAAAACCAGCCATGTAATTTTAGCACAGGAGGCAGGAAAATCTACAAACACCCCTCTCTCTTCAGTAAAAAATACAATAATAAAATTAGATCATTTATATTGGAGATCCAGTGTGGTGTAGTAAATAAAGTGATGGACTAGGAATCAGGGGACCTGGGTTCGAACCACTTCTCAGTCATGGAAGCTCACTGAGGGTTGGAACTGTTAAACCACTCCTTTTTTATCTGCTTGATATATATTACTCTGACAGCCTTATTAGGGTTGCTGTAAGTTGGTTCCAATAGGACCGTTCGTGACATAACAATTTTTTTACAATTCACTGCCCTTTCAAACTATCCAATATCTGCTACCTGAAGCAGCTGCCCCAGCTTCCCTAGTGGTAGGGTTGGACCTATGTTAGGATAATAGAATCATACTATAATGGAGTTGGAAGGGGCCTATAAGGCCATCAAATAAAATCCCCTGCTCAGTGCAGGAATCCAAGTCAAAGTATATCTGACAGATGATTGTCTAATTTTCTCTTGAATGCCTCCAGCATTGGAGCATTCACCACCTCTCATGGTAATGGGTTCCATTGTCATACTGCTTTAAGAGTTAGGAGATTTTTCCTAATATTCAACCAAAATCTGGCTTCCTGTAACTTGAGCCCATTATTACTTGTCCTGAACTCTGGGATGATCAAGAAGAGATCCCTCCCCTCCTTTGTATGACTGCTTTTCAAGTACGTGAAAAGTGCTATCATATGTTCCCTCGGTCTTCTTTTCCCAAAGCAAAACATGCCCAGTTCTTTCAGTCTTTCCTCATAAAGGTAAAGGTAAAGGTTCCCCTTGACAATTTGTCCAGTCGTGTTCGACTCTAGGGGGCGGTGCTCATCCCCGTTTCCAAGCCATAGAGCTAGCGTTTGTCCGAAGACAATCTTCCGTGGTCACATGGCCAGTGCGACTTAGACACGGAACGCTGTTACCTTCCCACCGAGGTGGTCCCTATTTATCTACTCGCATTTGCATGCTTTCGAACCGCTAGGTTGGCGGGAGCTGGGACAAGCGACGGGCGCTCACTCCGTCGCGTGGATTCGATCTTACAGCTGCAGATCTATAGACCTTACAGCACAGAGGCTTCTGCGGTTTAACCCGCAGCGCCACCACGTGCCCAGTTCTTTCACCACCACCACCACCACCACCAGGTTTAAGTAACCAGAATATTTAGCAATAAAACAGTTCTTTCAGTCTTTCCTCATAGGGCAGCCTAAAATAGCATTTGCCTTTTTTGCAGCCACATTGCACTGTTGGCCCATATTCAGTTTGTGATCTAAAACAATGCCAAGTATCACTGAGCCTCATATCCCCCATCTTGTAATCGTGCACTTGGTTTCTTTTTCCTAGGTGGTAACTGCTGGCGTTGACAAGGTAGTGTTTTTGTCCCTTGAGACAAACAACAGGGTGAAAGTAGGCCAAGATTATCAACTACACCTTAAGAAGATCACTTGGTGTGTCCATGACTGAGCAGTGATAGGAACTAGAGATTTCCAGATCATGACCCACGAATCTCTCACACTGGCTGTCATGAAGAAAGAACATACGAGGTGTTCTTTTACTATACCTACGATGTGCCTCACAATGAAGGTCACTTGAAAGTACATAGTTTAACCTGCCTTTCAACAGTGATTCTTTTCTAAGCCTTTCCATGTTGGGCAGGAGCCTTCTCAATGCACAGCCCCCAGGTTTAAAAGAATGCTGCTTGTTCCGGTCTGCCTGACTAGTTGCTGACTAAGTGGAATCATTTTGTCTCCTGGATCCTAGCATGACTACATCCTCAAAATGGCATTTGCCTTTTTTCCCCTCCCCTGCAAGAACATGACATGGTCTGTATTTATCTGGTGATTCATTTCCATTCTAGATTATTAAAATAGATGAATCATCACCCCATGGAGCTGCAAAGGCCACCATCCCTTGTGGAATGCACTATGACTGCCACAAGAGTCAAACACTGAATTACTGTTGCCTTCCCATATATCTGCTAAATATTCTGGTTACTTAAACCTGGTGGTGGTGGTGGTGGTGGTGGTGGTGGTGAGAATGGGGGAGTGAGCAGGGGCATGTTAGATTAGATGGAGGCAGCCCAAGGAATATGGTTTCTTTAAAGAAAGAGGTACAAAACGTGATGGCAGGAACTTTTGGAATAAATTGTTTCTTCCAATCCCTAAATATTTACGGGATCCTATGACCACAGAAGACTTCCATCTGTCCTAACATTTCTGTATATGTCTTTCACATCTGCCATCATAATTCTGGATGTGCCTGGCTCCCTGTGTACAGACATCTTGCAGGATTAGATATTTAAGCAAGACGTTTGATATTTCCATACACAGTTAAGAAGAAATGTTGCATTTTCCTTGAAATGTAACAGGCTTGTGATAAAGATGTCAAGGCAGCATTGGCATCCATATAATCTGGTGCAGAGCAGTATACAGCAGTAGTGGCAAGCATGAAATATATCCCATTTCCGAGTGAAGGCAGGGCTCAGAATGCCTCTTATGAAAGAGTTATTGACCTTTTAAAAATGTTCTGCTTACTATTTCAGAATGAAAGTGAAATAGCAAGTGTAAGATTGTGGGTAAGTGGGGTCTAAAATCTGCAGAGTATAAGGAGAAAGATTATTCTCTCTCTGCAAGTTGTAGATGATGCTGGCATCCTCCAACACTTATACGAGATTTCAGCTTAGCAAATGGAAAAAGAAATCTTTCTGCACAGCTCAAACGTGCACATGTGACAATGGCTTCCTAGACTCAATTTCCAGCCTGGCAATCGTCCTGAGCTGCCAAGATGCCCTGATGACTTGGAACACTTGTTCTCAGATGGGGCAAGAGAGGAAGAAAAGGAGAATCCAATTAAAGGCTAGAAGCTTCTATTTGGACAGAGATTGTCTTTCATCCTCAAAAGCACTCTGCAAGACAACAAGGGCAACTCTTGCTGTAAAAGAACAAATAAAGCATCCATTATGCAAGCAGCCAAGCTCAGAGTGCTCTGGATTTTCTGAGCTGTTTCAGTGATGCACCCTGAGTATTGAGGAATGCCTGGTTATATTTGGGGATTATGCATTATGTCCATGCAACATGATAGTACGAGTGAGTGAACACAATATTTCTGAAGGCTGCAATGCTCCTACTAATGCAATCCCCACACTCTGTATGATATCACATGTAAAAACCACACTTGTGTATCTTGCTTGTAACAAGCTACATAACTGTCCATCTAGTTCAGCATCTAGTTCAGAGGTCCTGTCCGACCGACCCACCACCCTGATGTGTTTCAACTGAGATTCCAAGCCATTTGTTGGAAAATTGAAGCATATTTTCCAGGAAATTATCCTCCTACCTTCAGATTTTGCAGTAAATCACCAAATGACACCATAGAAATGTCCTGCCCTAACAACTGGTAGCAAAAGCATTAAAATAAAAGGACTTGTGGTATGAGAGTAACAGCCAAGCTCACGCCCTGTTTACTTCCACTTCTGCAGGCTGCCACATTTTAGGTATAATGTTACCTATTTCTTTCCAGAAGCATGAATTACTCATTTGTATTGTAAGCTTCTTCCAATAAGCATGACAAATATGGCTCTTGGCTTCTTTACAAATTCCAAACAGCCCTGAGAGGTAAGTTGGGCTGGAAGAAAAATAACTGGCTCCAGATCAACTGTTGACATTCATGGCTCAGTGGAGTTTTGAACTCCTGGGTGTGCCTAGAGGTTGATGGATCTGGCACTTTCACTTTATCTCATATTCCGTTATTGCTGTTTTTTATCTCCCTTTTTTTCCTACTGAAAGGATGGAGACATGTGTACAGTTTTGGTTAAGTGCTTACCCAAACTCACAAGTTGCTTTGTAAGTTACCAAAACCAAACTGAACAAAATTCTCCATTGAAGACATTAGCCAAATTCAATATAAGGTCAGGTGGTAGTTGCTTGCCATGTAGCTGTTAAAGATGAGGAGCCCCTTAATTCAGCACCATAAATATGGCAGGAGAGGAAGTTGAACACGTTCCATAAGCGTTGTCTCCAACGCATTTTTGGCATCACTTGGCAGGACAAAGTTCCAAATAGTGTAGTCCTGGAACGAGCTGGAATTTTTAGCACGTGTACATTACTGAAACAGTGACGGCTATGTTGGCTTGGACATGTCGTGAGAATGGCTGACGGTCGGATTCCAAAAGATCTCCTGTATGGAGAATTAGTGCAGGGAAATCGCCCCAGAGGGAGATCACAGCTGCGATACAAGGATATCTGCAAGCGGGATCTGAAGGCCTTAGGAATGGACCTCAACAGATGGGAAACCTTGACATCTGAGCGTTCAGCCTGGAGGCAGGCGGTGCAGCATGGCCTCTCCCATTTTGAAGAGATACTTGTCCAGCAGGCTGAGGCAAAGAGGCAGTCCCGAAACCAGCCAATTCAGGGAGCTGGACAGGGGACAGATTGTATTTGTCTCCAGTGTGGAAGGGATTGTCACTCTCGAATTGGCCTTCTCAGCCACACTAGACGCTGTTCCAAGTCCTCCATACAGAGCATGTTACCATAGTCTCTCGAGACTGAAGGATGCCAACCTAAATATGGCTGAAGACACAGGACTTCCAAGCCAGACTTTTAAGAGTTCAGGGTCCTCTAAACTGATGGCCTCCAAATGTCTTGGGACCACAACACCCAGAATTCCTAGCCATTATCCATGGTGCCTGATGGGAGTTCAACCCATCTGAGAAGCATCACATTGGGGGAAACTATGCTAAGAACCCAGAGCTTTCTGCCTTGATGAGCAAATCTGTCATTTTCACTTACTCCCACTGTGTTGGTTATCTCAAGTTTCTCCTGTGCAACATAAGAAGAAACCTGAAAATGTTCAGTAGCTTAACAAAAACTGAACCAAACAAAATGTCGAGACATCTAGCTATGAGGAAAGGAGAATGGAGCGAATATATATAATGAAGGAAAGAAGGACAAGAAGGATGATGCCTAATGCACTAGAGAAGAAGAGAGGGGTCTAAAACCAATGCAGTGCAGGACTGGGCAAAAATTGGAATTCTTACATGCGTAAATCAACTGAAGTGGCTGAAAGTATCTCCCTCCAGGGAACTACCCAGAAGGTGAACATTCTCCCCGCTACACACAAACACACCTGCAATAATTACTGTATTTTCCCAAAAATAAGACAGGGTCTTATATTAATTTTTGCTCCAAAAAAACGCATTAGGCCTTATTTTCAGGGGATGTTTTATTTTTTTCATGTACAACAATCTACATTTATTCAAATACAGTCATGTCATGTTCTTCTGGTTGCTGCACAGTGGTGGAGGGCAGGGTTTCACTTAACTAGGGCTTATTTTTGGGGTAGGGCTTATATTATGAGCATCCTGAAAAATCATGCTAGAGCTTATTTTCAGGTTAGGTCTTATTTTTGGGGAAACAGGGTAGCTTAAGAATGCATGCATGCAAGCATGAATGAATGAATGAATGAATGAATGAATGAATGAATGAATGAATGAATGAATGAATGATCTGTCAATTAGCACTCTCAAATATTTTAAAGACAGTAACGTAAAGAAACACATTGCAAAGAGAGGTTGCCATCTCTGCATGTTTACCAGTCTCATAAAATTATTCAATCTATAGTTTTGCTTAAAAATAATTCTATCCTGACTTAATTACTGCTTAGCCCAAAAATCCTTGGAATATCCTTTCCTGATCCAGAACTTACCAAACCCCAAACTTTTTCTCTGTCCTACACACTGAACATTCCCCCCATAGACCACTCTTATCTGTGATTAACATTTTCAACCTGCAGTTTCCTAAATATCCCCAAGAATGACTTTGAATCAAAGCAGTTATTGAGCAGGAATTGACCGGAATATTATCTAGTAGTCCTTTTGCACTTTTGGAAAGCCCTTCATGTGCACTGAGGTAAACTTCAGAAGGAAGAAGTAGGGATTTGCCCTGGGAACAAGGACATTTCCAAGAAAACCATGACTAAGTGCAGCCTTCGGCAGTAAGTACCAATATACAGTACTTGCATTTTCATTTCCAGTGCTTTCCTCCTGGCTCCAAAATGTATTCTGACTAGAGATGGGGACGAATATAAAAACGGATCAGCTTTTTCAATGAAAATAGCCAATTCATTAAATATTCATCCCTTCATATTCGTGGGTTCCAGAGACCCCCACAAATATGAAGGGACGAATATTTTCCCGTTTTTATTCGTCGTTCGTATTTATTTTTTAAAAAAAATTCTGCCTACCGGCTGATAGGCAGCTACCCACCCCCACAGCCAGCCATCCCCACAGTCTACCCCCAACACCTTCCTCTCCTTACCTTACCCCCTGACACCCCCTTACTGTAATCACTGCTTCCAAGGTCTCCATCTGGCCTCCCAGCCATGGCGTGTAAAAAGGGAGACTGACTGCCCTTTGCAAAGATGACGGCTGCAGCTTCATTTAGGGTAGGGAAGCTGCAGCTGCCATCTTTGCAAAGGGCAGCCAGTGTCCCTTTTTACATGCTGTGGCTGGGAGGCCAGATGGATACCTCGGCGGCAGCGATTATGGTAAGGGGGTGTTGGTGGGGGGGCTAAGGTAGGGAGAGGAAGGGGTGAGGTTTGGCTGTGGGGGTGGGTGGTTGTGGGGGTTGGTGGCTGCATATCGGCTGCCAATCAGGTGATCGGCGGCCAGTAGGCAGAATGGTTTAAAAAAATAGGAAAGGGGTGTTGGCAGGTGGAGGGGGGTGGCGGCGGCGGCATGGCAGTGGGGGAGTGGCAGCAGGGGGTGGCAGTGGCAGCGGGGGGTGGCAGTGGCAGCTGGGGGGGCGGGGTGGTTTTTTTAATAACCCCCCACAAATCAACGAATAACTTAGTTATTCATCACTTCATGGGGGCAACTTCGTGCTTCGTGAGTCGTCAACTTTTGAAGACTCACGAAGCGGGATGACTCGCCAAAATGGTGAGTCGTACCCATCTCTAATTATGACTGCAAGACTATTCAGTCTTAATGGCTAGTATTAAGACTGGATGGCCTCTTCTCTCCTCCTGACCCACTGGAAGCTGCTCATCTCAGACTGAGATCCTGCTCTATTTTTTAAAGGTAAAGGTATTGTTCTGATAGCCTTCACATGTCAAGAAAGAAATGGTTTTCCTGAAGGGGAAACCTCATGAAGCAAAGGGATGAACATTACTCCTCCACATCCACACACTGTGATTTTGGACCCAGTTCCAAAAATCATAAAGCAGTTTTGAGACAGGAAGGACAAGTCTGGACTCCCACGCCATGAATAGCTCTGGTCCGAGGACAGATTTAGATGTGGGTACCGTTACTCTGCAGTTAAAATACAATTAGGGTTTTTGGAAAGCGCTATGAAGCAGCTGAAAGATTTTGTCTTTTCGGCCTCCCAGTTATGCATGAACAGAGAGCTCCCCCTCTAGCCTCAACTCTCTCCACTGTGGAAATGGCAAATTTTCAAGGCAGGCAATACAAGGTGGTAACAGAAAGAATCCAATTTCGATGTCAACAAACCTATGGAAATATTGCAGAGGGAGACTCAGACAGCAAATGTTTGTTTGTGAACAAGAGGGTAAGAATGTTCCAAAGAGCTCAAGAAGGAAGACAACCAAGAAATATTTTAGCCACTGATTTACATGTTATTTCCAGGTTTGCCCAAGAGTACAGAACACAATGCCTCACCAGAAGACACCGTACAAGTCTGACTTGTAGGACAGTCACTTTCCAGAGCCTGAAGCAAGTTACATTTTGGATAAAAACACCCAGAATGTCCCAACAGTCTGGTGGGATTCTAGAAACTGCCATCAAGGGAAGCAACATTTTCAAGCTCCATTTGCTTCGATCAGCCAGCTACTGCTGAGATTTTCCTGCTTGCAGGTGAAAGGTAGCTTATCAGCTATGGCCTTTTCCTGGATTACTCACAGGCATCAGGACAGTGCATCCCACTAAGTCATAATTCCAGTCAACCAAGGAATATAGGTACAGCTGGAGTCTCTCAGGCAGCTCTGCCCTTTCGAAAGCCAACCGTAAAGTGCCTCTCCAAGACTAGAGGTGCCCCTGTCACTCTGAAAGTCACACCACCTCTCTCTTTTCTCCTGCTTAGGTTGGAAACACATCTAGAGTACGTCCCATCTGCGGCTCAACCCCTTCACATCAATTTCTACCCATGTTACCTCAGGTAGAGTAGATAATGTACTGCAGGGCTTACAAAAAGAGAAATTAATAAGACTTGAAGTTAACTGATTACCTCATTTCTGCCCCATTTGCTGTTACCTCTTACTATTTGGCATCTAGTTTATCATTCCTATGTGAAATGAGGAGCAAAACAATGATATACCTCTACTGCCCACTTCTTTCCTCTTCCTACAAATAAGCTTCTTAATGTATTATAATTTATCTGAATGTATGTGGTAAGGATAAGCTTTCAGGAAAGCTCAAAACATTTGAATTTCTTCTGGTAGTTTCTATAATTCACATTTATCTAGGTTTTATGTTAACATTTACTGTCTGCTTCTTTTTAATGTCCTCTTGGCTAGTAGCTTTAATCATTCAGAGAATCACCGATTTTTATAACACTAAAATACTTCTAACAAGATCTTAATTATGACAGAACGAGGTTACAGGCTCAAAGTGAGCAAAGTTTTACATAGGACAGGTTAAATGGACTCCTAATAATAAATAAGTACTTAGAAGCAGTTTACCATTTCTTTCTTCTGGGAGCATCCTGGGACTGTGCAGTTTGCCCAAGGCCACACAGGCTGGCTCTACTTGTTGGAGGCACAGAGAGGAATCAAACTCCCAACCTCTGGCTCCACAGCCAGGTGCCGGAGCCATTGAGCCATCCAACCAGCACAAAGGGACTTCTACAACATCCAAAATAAAAAATTGGAAGTCAGTGTCCTAGAACTTCCAGTTTTGATTTCAATAAACAGTGAAAAAGAGAGCATTTTCAGCTATTTTGAGGCTACTGAAAATATGGCCCCCAGGCTGGCCGAAGTTGCCTACTTCTGCTATAAGATGACTGGATAGACTATTCTTTCAGAGGTCAGACCTCAAGCCAAGAAGAAATTGTGTTTGAGCACATGATCCCATAAGAACCACTGATGTGAAAACTTTTTAGCTTACTATGACTTGACATTGTAAAGAAGTCATGAACAACATGAGGAAGTTATCAGTTTTGAGCTGGGGTCTGGGGGAATAAGAATTGCCCATCCTTGTAGTCCATTTATTGGTCTTAAATGTTCAAAGCAAGAGTGAATATATAGGCTCTACTAACAATTGTGTCATGAATCATCTGTATTAATCAGCCCTTAACAAGCACTAGCTGGCTGGATAGTTCAGTGATTTAAGCATCTGGCTGCAGATCCAGAGGTTGTGAGTTCCCCACTGTGCCTCTTATGAATAGAGCCAGCCTGTGGTGCCCTGAGCAAACTGCACAGTCCCAGGCACCCCTCAGAAGCAGGGTATGGCAAGCCACTTTTGACTACTCTCAACCCAGGAAACCTTAAAAAGGGTCACCATACCTCAGAACTGGCTTGGCGCCACATGATTATTATTAGCAAGCACTCCTGCTGAAGCACAAAGATTGGAAGATTTAATTTTTGGACTCCAACTGAGAGACTCTTCCAGCCAACATGGTCACAACTGTAGTTCCCCCATCTTGCCCCAAAGAAACCCATCCTCAAAACCTGGTACCTAAGACTGGCCTTGCTTGAGGAGCTCAAAATCCTCTAAGCCATGCATTCTTGGAAAGAATCCCAGTAACCAGCTGGTACCAGGTACTGGTTCAACCCCAAAGTGACCAGTGGACCCTCTGCCCACCTCTGCTAAGAGGGAGTAGAGGAGAGCTTGGGAAAGAGACAAAGATACCACTGATCTATTCTGTTCTTGTGCCAAGCTATAACTACAGCACAAAGAGAGAAACAGAGAGTGAAACCCATCTCCGGTCCAAAATCAGTGGCTTGAACTAGGGACCCTTCTCTTCACTCTGGACCCAGCACTCCAACATATGTGCGCACGCACACAGACAGACACACAGACACAGAATAGAGACTAATAAAAAATAAAAGAAGACAAGTTGCTTCTCTCTACCCTTCTCTACATGCATGCTCTCAACTTCTATCTTCTTTGCAATACCTTTCAACACCTTGGCTGTAAATGGCTCTTTCCCCTTTGAAATGGAAGCTCCTTATGGGAATGTTCTCTGTGTGCCACTGTACCATTAGCTTGTACTCCAAGGCTATTATCCCAGCACCATCTCCTCATACACCCAAGACAATTCCTAAGACGACACATATTGGCTGGCACTGATAGAGAATGAATGCTATCAATTTCTCTGTTGGTGTATTGTGTTCAGGCAAAGGGGAATCTGGTATGACAACAAAAGGGTAGTTGGACATACTGCAACTAAATTTAATTGTCCTTTCTTTTTTTAAAAAAAAATATATATAACAATTATTTTTCCTTCCAATACATTACAAAACCATAGCCCTTTACAGTGCATAAAGATCCATGTTGTGTATTAGTAGGAGCAAACTGTACATCAAAGATTAATATGTTCTGAAAATTCATGAAATTCAACAGATCTAACTGAGACAGTCTTTTCTGTCTGAGAGATCAAATTTACAAAGGAAGAAGTATACTTATAGGCATAAAACTAATCACAAAAGCAAAGGAGCTGATTTTCCATATTATGAGAAGGGATGAAAACTCCTACTGTGACATTCACACACAATCAGCACTTAAGGAATTTTATCTTCGAATGATGAGTTATCTGTAATGTGTAGTTGAGCCCCTAGTCTAGCTTTCTTTCCTTTAGTATATATCTCAGACCTAAAAATTTCCCCTACAGATGCCTTCTAATCTCTGTTTGGAAACCACTAAAATTGCTTAAGTACCTCAGTGATCCAGCACTGAATTGCTCACAAAATTAGAAAGTTAAAATGTTGAACCAGTAGCAAAATTCATTCATTCGATCAGTGAATACGTGCCCCAACTACACTTTATTTTCAGGTCACAAGAAATCTCCAGTGTGTCCACGTAGATGAAAGTCTAAACAGTTTACATATTTCTATGTGTAAGAAAGCACTGACATGTCCAAAGACTGAAGGAATAGCCATATGAACACAGGAAGCTGAATACTGAGTCAGACCATTGGCCCATCCAGCCCCATTTTGCCATTCCTGATTGGCAGCCATAGCTTTCCTGAGTTTCAGGCAGGAATCTTTTCTAGCAATAGCCCAGAGATCCCTGTTTTCCCTAGGTGGTCTCCCATCCAAATACCAACCAAGCTAAATCCTGCTTAACTTCTGAAAGCAGGCAAGATCAGGTACATTCAGGCTGATCTTCAGCCCTTTGACTTCCTATTCTTACATTCATGTACCTCCACCTCCTTCTGGTTTGCAGTACCCCAGCCCTCCTGATATCATTACATCTTCATTCTCCTGGAAGTGGCTGGGTACACCCAAACATACCTGTCCTTTTCAGCAAAATCAAAGGGGTTGCACAGACTGTAAGCACTCATCCTGGACTGCTCAGAGACCTGTCATCAACAGGGCAGGCAAAACACTTATGTCCCATCCAGTTGTTCCACGTTGCTCTTTGGATGGCCTCTTCCCAAGCCTGTGAGATGCCTGTCTAAACTAGCCTTTCTGTAATATAAACCCAGTGTCAAACCCAGTTGGACAGTGTCATCGAAGCTACCAACATGAATTTGACCAAACTCTGGGAGGCAGTGGAAGACAGGAGGGCCTGGCGTGCTCTGGTCCATGGGGTCACGAAGAGTTGGACACGACTTAACAACTAAACAACAACAACAACAATATAAACCCATTGTTTTCTCTCCCACCCTTGGATGGACTGGGGAGGTGCTGTCATCCTATACATGCAAAGCTACAGTTTCTCTGTGTCAGGTATGCACAGTAGTTACCAGCAGTGTTGATTTCAAGTCCAAAATAATTGTGCATAAGACTGGAGCACCAACCAACCTTGCCAGCTTCATAATCCTTTCATTATAATTTTATATTGTAAGATGTTTCTTTTGGCTGTCTTCAAGAAACATTCACCTGAATGCCTTACAGTTGTCTCAAAGCTAGAAATAGTCCCATGTATTTATGAGAGGTAGTGTTCATTCATGGGCCTGTTAAATGTTGGTGATTGCTAAAATTCTCGCAGAATTTACAGTTAACACAGATAGACTTGGATTATCATGCCAGAGTTACCGCATAAATATGCTTGGTGGAGCAGAATGTGAGAGTAGAAACAGATGTTAAAGATAGCACATAACTGGGACTGAAAGCACATTAATATTGGAGAGGTGATTGGGTCAGTTTTGGGTTTGTGAAATCAGGCTTTAAAGGAATCTTGTGCTTAGGTCCTGAAGATGAATCACCAAACACAGCACACTAATTTGTACACTCTGGAGGTGAAAAAAGCTGTTGCTATGTCACTCAGATGCTTTTATTAGTTAAAGACTCTGTTCTTCTAATCATGGGCTATGTGTGTTTCTGTTCTCACATTCTTGGACTCATCTGCCAGAATTGGTCCCCTTCCCAATCCCATTTAATTCCATATTTATTTCCTGTTCATTCAATCTCATGCATAGTATTTACCTTATTTCAATTTTTGCCAATAAATTCTACATTATATGAGGCTTGCCAGTTTCCATGACTATGAAAACTAAACCAGAAGTTTAAAGAAGGGAAGGAGGGTGATGATAGACAGTTTAGTTCTCATACTTAGCCAAAAATAAAAATGCATTTGGTGAACATTTCTTCTTCCCATAAAATGCAGTCCCTTTTTAAAAAGTGTTTCGCATCTCTTTGCAAAAAGTATGAAACTGCTCACAAAGGGGGAAAGGGAGAATGAATCCTTATCAGACAATCAGGCTTGATGACAACTCTTCATCTTGATCCTGTTATTGTGCTGGATGAGGGAACATTAGATCTCAGCTGCTTAGACAACAAGGACATTTCCTGTCTTCCCCCATTCAAAATGAGGAGGACAACACAGGAGATCAGTATTTGCTCTCACTCATCGACTGATGGCATTTTTATGCCACCCCAATTAGTGAGAGAATACTACTTGGATTGGTTCTACAAACAAAGAGTCAATCCATCCCAACCCACTCTCAACCAATGGCAAAATGCAAATCAAAACAAAGAAGTTCAAGAAAATCAAACTAACGACTAAGATGATGACTATCCTCTGAACAAAGATTGAGCCATGGGTCAGACCCCTACTGAAGGGGAAGGAGGTCCTTAAGGCTTCTCTGTACAGTTCCTAGTAGAAACCCTCCTTACCAAGGTCCCCTCTAAGGTACGCGGCTGCACAAGTGCATGTGACTCTGCCCCCTCCATGCACCCACAGCGATCATTTCCAGCCCCTTTGGTTCCGTTTGCAACAGAACCCCCGCAGGAGCGGGGAGCAGGGCTTGCTAACTCTTTGTTTCATCCCTCACCCATCTCGCCCCTGTCAGAGAGACGGAGACAAGAAAAGAGAGAGGGGGGTGAACAGAAGACCTTTGAAGGCTGGATGGAGAATTCTCCTGGATCAGGTTAGGCCTGTGGCTCAGGAATTCCCACATTATCTTAGAGCCAGCTTCACTTTGAAAGTGATAGCTGGCACTTCCTTTGTTCCAAAGGCTACAAGTTCTAAATACACACATTGTGTGGTCCACTGAATATAGTGTCCCATGTTGTGTGCCACTGACTTATGGCAACCCCATGAGTTCAAAAGGTCCTGTCACTGACAGCCCTGCTCAAATCTTGCAAACTTGCAAAGGCTGTGTTTTTCTTTATTGAGACATCCCCCCCCCCCCATATTTGGGCTTCCTTTTTTTTTCTGCTGCCTTTAATTTTTCCCAGCACTGTTGTCTTTTCCAGCAAGTCTTGTCTTCTCATGATGTGCCTGACATACAGCAACATCACTTTT
Organism: Intellagama lesueurii; assembly: GCA_037013535.1. Taxonomy (NCBI): domain Eukaryota; kingdom Metazoa; phylum Chordata; class Lepidosauria; order Squamata; family Agamidae; genus Intellagama; species Intellagama lesueurii. The sequence continues at coordinate 185,539,842 of JBAJHW010000002.1, forward strand.
CTCATTTCAGTTTCTAGAGAGAGTTCAGGCATGATTTGACCTAACACCCTCTTATTTGCCTTTCTGTAAAACCTCTAGCATTATATGTTGGATGAATTTCCCCATCAGCCTTCTTCACCGTCCAGCTTTCCATATCCCATACACAGTAATTTGGAATATCATTGTACAGATAATCTTGGCCTTGATATTCCAATATTTATTGATCTTTTCTAACTCTTTCATTGCATTGATAATTTTATTTGTTTGTTTGTTTTATTTTATTTATAAAAATATAAAACAAAAACCCATAAAACCATATAAAAATACAAAACAACAAAAAAACACAACTATACAAATCAAGCCCCCTCCAGGACCATCTGGAATTATAACTAATTTTTCCTCCCTTTATGGAGTCCCCTTCCCCTTCCAAAATAGCAAAGACTCTTGTGAAGGTGTATAGCCCTTCCCCCTGTATAAATACAAATATCTATAAAAATTTCTTACTTATCAACCCTTCTTTACTTTAACATTACATGTTAACATTACATGTTAACTCATCATTAATAGCTATATCCTAAACTTCTTTATATCATTCACTTAACTGAAACTCATGGTTTGTTTTCCAGTTCTTAGTTACCATTAACTTTCCTTTTGTAATACAATTTCTTCAAATGTCATGAGTTCCTTACATTTGCCATTTCTTTTTACCCAGTCTTTAGTCCAAGATTAATCCAAGATATTCTTTCAGTTCCTAGTATTTCTTTTATTTCCTCTTTATTCCCCATTTTTCCTAACCAATCTTTTATCCAATAACTAGTTTCTTTCTTAAGAAACAATATTCCGCTTCCAATTTCCTAGGAATTTCTCCAACTCTACCACCAGATATAATGGAAATTCACAGGAAAAATATTTTTCAATGCTTGCTCCAAATTAAAAGCATGTTTTTAAGAAAGAGATTTTACTTTCTTTCTTTCTTTCCATTGATGATTGAATCAAGTTGAGGTTGTACTTCTGAATAAACATACATAGGATTCAGTTCTATGAGATCCAGGATGCTTCCATATAGAGGGCTCCTAACGCTACTAGTCAAAAGGTACTGTGGAGTAATTTCACCTTCCCTCCTTGCTAGATTTTCTTTTTCTGGTCAGAAAAAAGGATGGGGAAAAATGGAGCAGAAACGCCACAGGGTTACATCCTGGTGACATCTTTGGCTGGACCTCCTTTATAGTTCCATAAGAAGGGCGGGACAATTGCACAAAACACCTCTAGAGGAACAAGGTTCTACTTGTGGGAGGTGCTGCCCTACCTTTGGGAAGGCGGGGAACTCAAAATTCACACAAACATTGCACATGGAAGATCAAGAACAAAAACCCCATTCAACTCTGAAGTGGGAATCATCCTGTCCAGGTAAACAGTGCAGCTAGGAAGGAGTACACACTTGAGAGCTCTCTGTAAACTCCCTCGTGGCCTCAGCAGTGGCTGTCGTCCCTCCAGCTGTCTGTGCCAATGAACAGGCTCTTTGGCACAGCGCTGGATGCAGCTGGGGTGATTCTCCTGGCAAGTGAAACAAAAGGGGACAGAAGCAGCCCCAGAAAATTCAACTGATCTCATCTCAGAAGGCGTTCAAGGCAGGTGGGCAGTGTCAGCCAGCATGTCATGAACGCCTTTGGCTGCTCTTGAAGGAAAGAAGCCAGGAGAAGAAGCATGGAAAAGAGAAAAGGAAAACATACGTTGCCCTTCCTAGTAATGCCTGTGCAAATGTCAGAAGTGCCAAATGTTGTGAGGCTGTTTCAGTCGAGCAGATGACTTGACAAGCGCCAGTAGATTCACACCAGGCTGCACAGGGATGGCCGTCAGTGTAAGCCCTTCCAACTCTTTTGGCAGGCTAGAGCCGGAATCAGCGCATTGGATAAATTTCCAGTTTTGCCATTTAGATTTTTAAATGAGAACTTTCAATACAAAACCTGTTCTTGGATGTAGGGGTATTTGTCTCTTCTCATACTCAAAATCTGCATTCTTCAGATATATTATTCAGATGTCATTGCACCCATCAGTGAAGGGACATCTGAACTTCCTTCTATCATCAGCCTCAAAATGTGCAGTGTACATTTTATCTCCTCCGTTGTCACAGCACTGAATAGTATAGACAGAAGACCAGACATGCACTCTTTTTTTCTTTTATTTTGAGCGCAAGACACCTCAGGAGAGGTTGATCCTTGACCCCACTGGGGCAATTCCAGGGATTCTTTCTCTAGAAACCAGAGTTCCCTTTCTCCATGAACTTTCTGATATGTTTCTCTGTAAGACTCAGAAGCAGGTTGCTGTCTCATGGCCCTCCTTGCCCTTTATGCTACTGCTGCCGTTTGTTTAAAAGAAAAAGAAAAAGCAGGAAGTTTGAGAGCAATGATGCATTGCAACAGCTAAAGCGACTTGGCTACCAGTTCCCTTCTTTTGCTTTAGGTGACTATAAGCTCCTTTAACCCAATTTAGCCCTTAGAGCCAGAAAAGTCACCTTTTGCACCCTTGTAGTAAAACTGCACCTCAGAGGGATAGCCGTATTAAGTATGTTCCAGCAAAAAAATAAAATAAAAGCCATGTGGTACCTTAAAAACAGAATAGCTTTATGTAGCATAAACCTTTGTGGACCACACCCCACTTCTCTGGATGTCACCTAAAGAACCTGTGCTGTTTATAGTCCACCAAACCTTAAGACAAATAAAATAGTGAGTCTGTTGCTGAACCAAGGAATCCACATCTCCTTGTCCCACTTTGGGCTGCCAACCTGCTCCTCCTTCATTGGATACAGGAATTCCTTCTCTTCCTTCCCCCCCCCTCCTGTTCCCCACCACATGCCACCTCTTTTCCTTCTCTCTTTTGGTCTTCTCCTCTCCTCTCCCACCTTTAGCTTCCCTTGCTGTGCATTCTTTTTAGGAGGAATATTCAACTACTTCAGTTCCTACTTCTCCACCACCTCTATGGTCTGTGAGAATCAGGCCTTGGAGGGTTTCCTACAGCACCTGGGTAGCCAGGTGGAAACAACAGTGAGCTAGAGGTGACTGAGAGGGAATTTGGAGTGAGAGGGCAAACCTCTCCAAATGACATTTCTGTATTATCAACAAATGTCCCTTATTACCGGGTAACTGTCTGTGGTTTTCTTATACTAAAAGCTAAGCAGTGTTCCTCCAAGGAGTCTCAAAACAAGCCATGATCTGTCCCTGGCCAACTGCTGATAATGCAGAAGTGAAGGGGGGGGGGGGGGAGGGGACACAAAGCCCTCTGACTCACTCAGGGTGAAAAGGGTCTGTGCTGCTGCTGGCTCCAGCATAAAGCTTCTCTGTTAGCAAAACTGGTTCTGTCTTGGGCTGGCAGCGAGGGAAGGCAGAAAGCAAGACACACCCTTTCCTCTTTTTTATCCCTTCTGGAGAGCCTAAACAGCAGATGAAGAAAGCAATCGGCAAAGGGGGACATGCAAGCCCTTGTTCAAACCAGAAATATATATCTGAGCTCAGCAGATCCAACTGGAGAGATGCTGATAGGCAGTCTAGAATCCTAAGCCAATGCAAGACCTCCCACTGCCTGAGGTGCCAAACAAGTTGTCCCTTCCTTTCATTCCCTGTATAAAAAGTGGAATGGACTGTCAGTTTGATGCCAGTCTCAACCATGGCAACGAGAAGACATCCTTCAACTGCACAGGTCAGCTGTGGAGGCAAAGCACTGCAGGGTAGCCTGAGGGGGTGCAGAGGAAGCCATGGGGCACACAACCCTCTCCTTTAAAATTTCTGTTTTCACCTCCCAGCATCTGTTGTCTGAGGTGACGGCCTCTCTGTGCCTAACTACTGGAATGCGCCTTCCACGGCCAGGAGGATTTAAGATGTTATCAGTGGCAAGATTCTTCCTGCCACCCATCATATCAGGCCACAGTTACCAGAAGAGGTAGCCAAAGTGCACAGCATGCACAGACTGACATGATTTTAGCCATAGGGGGAAAGGGAACTCACTATTAGAGGCATGAGTCTTGCAGCTTCTCATTCTCAGAGGGGAATATGCATGCCCCCTGCATGAGGTTCCTCTGCTCTCCCACCCCAAGAAATCTCACGGGATTTCTCAGAAGTTTCATAGTCTCTTTTATTTTCTGAAAGAAAAGACAAACTGCATAGGGATCATTACAACACCTGTGCAGGATGGCATTTTTCTTGCACAGGATGCACTTGAAATGGGTGGTAGAAAGCACCAAGCTGTGCAGAACATTTGCAATTTCTGCGCAGAATGTGGCAATTTCCCCTTCAGAACGATGTGTTAAAAGTGGTGGTGGAGAAGGGAATGAAACCAGGATCTCATTTCCACAGGAATCTCATTGATAGGGAAGTCTTGGTGGGCCACCTAGGTATGGCAAGACTTGGAAAATAACGGAGAAGAAATAGTATGAGTACTCATCCCATCCTTACCTACAATACATTTTATCAGTGGTTCAAATTCAAAGAAAACACATCCTGATTTCTATGCCTGGTTTCATATCCTACTTAGCAGACTGCGATTAGTTGACAATTTCCCAGTTTGGGCACCGTGAGACTCCGGTTAGATTAACCAGGAGAGGAGTGCCAAAGCAAGGCATGAGGAGAAGGGGGAAGGGTTGAGCCCAACACTCCTTCTGGGCTCGATAAACCTTTCCTTATTCAGGTGGTTTGTTTCATGTAAACTAGTACATTCGAAGGAAAGAGAGTTCATTCTCTAAATGGAGTTTCTTCTGCAGTTTGTGGAGAAGTATGTCTGAAAATGATGGCTGCTGACCAATGAAAGGATTTTTGGCTCTATAAACACCTGCATTTGATTTTTTTAAAAGGGTCATATTTAACCAAATTGCATTTTATCCAAAATCTCAGTACAGCTGTCTTAACTGTTCTTTGTTAAATTCTTACATACCACTCACTGCTAATAGACAAGATCAGTTTCCTTTTCTTTTTCCCTTGTACAGTATTTTTATTCCAGTCCTAAAACAGCTTGCTGATTTTTTTTTCTACTTGTAAGAAAAGTTTTTATTAGTTGCATCAATTACTTATTAAATCAATTGCTTATTTTTGAACTATACTTGGAAAGAGTAATATTCAAATGAGGTCCCTCTATCTGGACACAAAAGAAGCGAAAAGCTGTCAATAGTTCTAAAAGCAAGGATGGCACCAAATGCTCACAGAACCTAACATCAGAAATATGTACAATGGCACAGTCTCCTTCTTATGTCAAGTCTGCGATGAACCCACCCACCCACCGACCCACACACACAGCAACACTGTGCTGAAAAAGCCAGCTCTGCTGGGCATGTTGCTTTTCACAACTCAAACGGCCACCTGCAGGTTGACTTCATCTAAGTGATGTAGTCAGTGAGTATCCATGAGGCATGTTATTCAATGATGCAATGCCCAGCCTGTGCCAGGCTGCCTCTCTCCCAAAGACCTGGCATTCTTCACAATGGAGCAATAAAAAAAGGGGGATGGGGAAGAGAAAAATGTAAAACTAGTGTGCAACTGATAGAACATTATTTATTGAATCAACCAATCCCTCTATTGGTCAGTGTGTCTAATGGATGAAGATCTGTCTTTCAATTCTGTATCTTGCTCACACATCCTGTTGGGTCAGGAGATCAGCCCCTGAGATCATCTCTGTGCAGCCCATTTTTTCTCCTCCTCAAAGACTGCTGACCATCCATTTACTTTTCTGTGAAGAGGGACTGGTGTGTGAGGCCTATAGATCAGTCAGCGCCCGCACACGGAGCATGTGCTGTGAGGGGAACTGCTTTCACATCATGACATTTTTATTTCACCAAGGTATATCTTGCTTTTATTTGCAGGGAGCTCAAGGCAGAATACCAATGAATCCTAAAATTGTCTCTCAGAGCTGTTTTTATGTCCGCAGATTTTCTTCAATCTTTTTAGCCTTGTTTCTGACACATTCGTCTTTGTTATTTTATGTGTTTATCTTGTGGCCTGCTCATAATTCTTTTACCTTGGTTAACTGCATTTTTATTGATTTTATTGTATTTTGTTTTGGATGTTAAGCGTGCCACCTGACAGTTTTAGTGACATGGTGACTCACAAGGTGAATGTCCTCCTGCCCCCAGCCCCACCCCAGATTACAGCTACCATCAACCGCAACAGCATTAGTTATGCTCTTTAGGGCTAATGGAAATTGTCGCCCAATATCAACAGAAGATTTCAGCAGGCGTCTGTAGCTCTTCAGCCACAAGTTGCCCATCCTGACTCTGATACTATCAAGCAGTGTCAGTTCCAATTTCAGTGGCACGTGGCAATGAGAGAGACAGTAAAGAACTCTCTCCCAAGAGATTCATTCCTTAAACGAGTACATACAGGACTCCTTTATGGTAACAGGAAATTTGGAAAGGTATACTTTAAAAGCTGAAAAATAAATGAACTAATTGCTGGCGGGGGTGGTGGTGGTGGTAAAACATTCCAGAAACAAATGTGACTCAAAGCTTGAAGACATATTGACAGCAAAAATAAGACTAATAAGGAATCTAATAAAATGCCTGTTTTTCAGAGAACATCACCCCCAATTCACTATTATTTGAAAAAAAAAAAACAGGTTCAGTCATATCAAGATGCAATTAAGAGTTTAAGTCAAAAGCCTTTATTCTATATGTACATCCAGGTGCAAATAACATAATTTCTGCTCTAATCACATATCCAGCACACTCCACAACACAAATTCATCTGATGCCAATGTGGAATATGTGCTCTTACTGGTTTTCATATCTATTAAGCCATAGATCTGATACACTAACTTCCAGAGAATTTACCGCAAGAAGTCTGTTGTCCTTCATAGCTCTAAAATACTCTTCCAACTACAGATTGTTGGCACTAAACTGAAAGGCAGGCTTTCAACTCATGATCATAGAGATGAGACACCATCTATTTGTGCCACTTACTTGGGCTTGTTGGGTCGCCAAGTCTTCGGAGTCTCCCACTGGAGGTCCTTGAGATTCCTAGAACATAGAGAAATGGGTGTCAAGCAGATGTAGGACTCAGAAGATAGCAAGTGACGCAGGCTCAGAAGAGTTTGCTTTCACAAAGGCCATCAGACCAGATACGTTTTGCCATGCTATCCAACCTACCATGCTATTAATCGATTGAAGATATCCTGAGTTGTCAAACATCTTGCTCTGGGTGCCAGTGAGGACTCCAAAATAAAACCCTGAAACATAGATCCTAATAATTCCAGTATGTGGAAAATAGAAGACTGGGATTACCTCAAAGAAGCAATGACTTCAGGAAGCGAATGGTCCAGCTTTCCCCAACCTTGTGCCCTTCACAGGTGTTAGACTACAACTCCCCACATCTCTAGTGGTCAACTGGAGGGCATCAGGTTGGGAACCTGTAGAACAATATATTTGGATGGGCACAAGGTAAAGGACTGCAGTACAAATCCAGGACAAGTCCAGATGGGCCCTTGACCTGCTCTATCTCCCATATTCCTCACCAATCATTTTTATATTTTCTTCAGTGACCAAACATTATTGCTAATCTCATGTAGATCCAATCTTTCTGTGTGATTATCTAACACATTTTGTTCAGCTGTCTGTGCTCCTTTTTTGTTTCTGTTATCATATTTCCTCTCACATTTTTTTCTGGCTTGGAATTGTATTGTATGAACATTTTCCCCTTCCTTCCACAGCATTGCTGAGAATGTCTTGAGAACATAGATCAAAATGTATACACTGAGGTATGGCATGGGAGTGCCTCTTCCCAACCAATGGTTCCAGTACAACTAAAATAACTATAATTTTGCTTTTTTAAAGACCCTACAACAGTTCGATCTCTAGGTCCTTGGCAGCAATTAAACAAGTTACTATACTGACATCTTGATAAACCATTTCAGCGCTGTATTGCTTATTAAAAACTTTTTAAAGGACTTTGAATCAATAGCTGTATCCAATGGAAGCATGAAATACACATAAAACAAAACAAAATTGGGGAAACCATGTCTTGGAAAATTTTGTGATTCATTGTTTTATTTGTAACTAAACAGGTTTTGCATTATGCTGAGATCTTGCTAAACAAATCGAGCCCTGCAATGTCCTTTTAAAAAAAAACTCTTTAATTTTGTTTTAAAGGACTATATGCAGAGCTGATGGAATTGAATAGAATGGAAGCAGGTAGATTAAAATTGATGGGTTTTTTTAAAATTAAAATTTGTATTTTAAAATTTAAATCTGATTTTTTAAATTTAAATCAAATTTATTTTAATGAAATGCTTTTGGAGGAAAAATCTATCTAAAGATAGTTTTCTATGAAATAGAACTTAAGTTATTCATGTAATATTTACATTTAATCCAATTATTCAAGTTGAGATAACATGCACTTTTTCACAGTAAAAGCAGTCTAAAATGAACAAAGTTCAGGAAAAGACCTTAATCCGATTGTTGTTCTACAAATCTATGTAGAAACAATGAACACATTAATTGCTTAAGCAAATACAATAATACGTATGCTATATAATGTTATTGTTTTAGGTAAATAAAATAATTTAATTAGTTCTCCAAATATGAGTGATTAACCTATTAAATTAAAATCTGTTCGGATATAGCTGTTTTACTGATCTGACAAGTTATTATTCTAAATATGAAATCTTAATCTGGTTGCAAATATTAAAGATTATAACTACCAGCAAGAATGAGTCCTTTACTCATTCTTGAAATCATGATTTCAATCAAGTCTTACTGACTAATAATTTAAATCATTATTGACTTGATTTAAATCAAATCCATCCTGAATGGAAGCATGAAATACATGTACAACAGGGGGGGGGGGGAAGTCTGGTAAATTCCTGTTTCCAAAACTGTGGTTTTTACATTAAATGATTGTCCCAATTTGCACCGACCTGATATGTGGTAATCTCAGCACTATACTGATCATTGATTTTTTAAAAGGATATTGAATCAATCGTTATTTACAACAGTAGCATGAAATAAACATACAGCCATTCCCCCCCCCCCCCAATAAATTCATGTTTGTAAAACTTGTAGTTGTTGTCCACCTACAGGGCAGGGGCAGGCTGCAAGAGAGTCAGAACAAGATACAAAAGGGAGAAATAAAGGGTGAGAAAAGGGTGGTGATATTGGCAAAAGAGAAGGACATATAAGTAGGGACAAGAGGAGAAATGTTGCTAATATCACCCACTGTTGAAATGCAGCCTCCTCCGCTAAACAGAAACAATGGACCTGAAAATTGTTCAGCTGGTATGATTTGCAACTATGAGGTATAGGAAGCTTGCATGAAAGTGGAACAGTTACCCTGTCAGGCCATACCCGGTGTTAGTGCAGTTTTCTAAAGATGAAATTGCCCATTGTATCTACAGACTTATAGAAACATTCTTGGGGAATCCACACACACGCCTCCCCCCCCCCCCAAGAAGGCCTCCTGTGTGTGTTGAGAAGCTCATGAACTGAAATAATTGCTTGTCCAGAGAAGTTTTACCTGCTAATCTTTAACTATCTTATAGATAAATCTTTTAAATGAAAAAACAATAGGCATTAAGTGTACATCTGCCTTGACAGAAGAAACAAAAATGCAGTTATATAATGTTACTGGCAAGCCTCTTGCAACTTATCTGAGACCTGGAGGTCCCTTGGATTATCATTGCTGCCAGCTGTCGAATATTCCAGGGATAGCTCATGACTGCAATTTATCTGCCATGCTATATAATCCCTGGCAAATGCATCTGTCCCTGAACTTTGAAAAGGGTAATCTCATCTGGATGCTGTTGCTTCATTGCTCAAAGTTATGTACAGTCAAGATAGAGGGAAGCCACAAATTAGCTAAAAGTTGATAGTAATTCCAGCTGGTAGTTCAACTTGGAAAAAGTGACTCACGCTGCAAATGTTTATGTGAATCTATGTGCACCATGTGGTTTCTTCCACATCCTCCAATTATGATTATGATTACTCTTAAAATGGTAAATTAACAAAATATTTCTGGGCCCAATACAAAGTGCTGGTTATGACCTATAAAGTCCTCTACGGCCTGTGATCAGGCTCTCTGAAGGACCACAGCAACTTATATAGATTCTCCAAGCTTCTAAATTCTTCTGGGGAGGTCCTTCTCTTGTTCTTACTGTCCATTTTCTCCTGCTACTACTTTGCTCTCCTGCACATTTGCAAAAGACATTCAAAATTTTTGGAAGTCCCTAGATTTTGAAAGCACATCTGGAGGACCTTGCACCATGTTCTACATCCTGGGGAGGAGTGTGTACAAGCTCTGCTTGTAGTGGCTGAAAGGCCATCAATTTTGTTGGAACAAGCACAACCACCCCCTTAATGAAATGGCCCAACAAGGAGGACGAAAAACCAAAAGTATTCCTGAAGGCTGTAGCTTTCCTACCTCTACTCGGAGCTGAAATGGAAGAGCACAAAAACTGAAATAGAATCATCCAAGAACATTCCGCAGCATGACTATATCTCCCCTCTATACAAAATTATAGTGTTACAGATAGTTAGCCGATTTGTGGCTGAACAGTATTCCTTGAGACTTTAAGACATATGGTTTGGCAAGCCTCGTCCTATTTTCCCACAATTCAACACTGATAACTGACCCCCTTTTCCTGGGTATTTATATTTGAATCCAAGCATTTAATATGCTAATCAAGCCTTTCAGTTTGGCTCTCAATAACTCCAGCCCATTATGATCCATCCCCCAACTCCATTTTGCCCTAGTCACTTCAGGCAAGAATTAAACTTAAGAACAGAGTGAAAAGGAATACAAATCCAACAAGCCTGTTGAGCTTCTTGTTCCCCCCCCCCCCCGCCAAATGTACAATAAGTCTACATTCAACTACTGAAGCCCCATCACATGGCAAATTTGTACCCATTATGCAGCTATCGAATCACAGCAGCCACACTGAGGCTGTGGGAGGGAGGGAGGTGCTCCATCAAGCACAGGCTGAGTCCTTTTCTGCGTGTAGAAAGAGAAGCCCTGTGGATGGAAAAAGGAGAAATGGGCTGGATGAGATTCCTATGATGGGACTTGGGCTCAACCTTTGATATAATCTAGCTCATGGGGGCTGGTCCTGAGAGACAGACAGGATTGGTACAATCCACAGGACTGAACTATTGTGTTCCCCATGATTGCACTAACAGAAAGGAACCACTGGTTGCAAACTGAAGGTTTGTTGTTGTTTGTTAATTGGCAACTGAGAAGACATAACTTTTGTGTGTTTTATGGAGAGGTTGGGATGGCAATTAAAAAATAAAAACAGGAGACTGAAAAAAAAGAGGATTTCAGAAAGCATAGATTTCAGGACAGAGGCCAGGCCAGGTGATGATTTTGTCACTTGCTACAGACATTGATAGGTTGAGGGAGTTGGTTTACATAGGGAGAAGCCATTCCGATAAATTTAGGTTGAATCCAGATTTAGATGCAAGCAACTGAGCTGATGGAAACAGACTTTCTCACCCCAATGCTCACAACAATTCCCTGAATATGCTAGGCAGGGAATAGGGGCCCTTGCTAAATGGTGATAGTGGTATAAGCAATCAATACAGGGAGGAAGGAATCCCTAAAATCGGATGGAGTCTACTTCTGAAAGTATGGCTCTACTCAAGGAAGGAGCCTCTGCCTAACTCTCAAGGATTCAATGTATTCTAAAGTCTAAAAATCAACAAAGCCTGGCTCCCAGCACTGAAAAATACAGCCTGCAAAAAGGTCAATGAACTCTACCCAGCCACAAGGACTGGTGATCACTGCACACAAAAGACTAGCTAACGACACCCATCAATCACAGTGACAGATCATCTCCCCCCTTATCACAACAATATACCAATAACAAAAAACAAAAAAAAACCACCAAAAAAACACACACCCTGATCACAATAATCACCCAATCTTCCAAAAACCTGATCCCACAGCTACAAATACTCAACAATACCACACACTACACCAGAACACAGACAGAGTTCTAGCTCCTGTCTTCTGAAGATGCCAGCCACAGAGACTGGCAAAACGTTAGGAAGAAAAACCTCCAGAACATGGCCAAACAGCCCGAAAAACCTACAACAACCATCTCAAGAATTCCTTCTTCTCCCTACAACGTATCCTGCCCCATTCCAAAAGGTGTCTCTATGTAGCATGGGGGCAAGGGGGTCAGGCAAGAGACTACATGGGAAGAAGGGTGTAAGGAGACCTGTCACCTCCCAGCTGTTTGCATGCTCCTAAACCAAGATCTAAACTATCGTTTGGTGATGCTATGTATCCTTATACAGGTATGTCATTTTAATAAGCATATCAGTTTATTTTGTGCAGTATTCAAAACATGGATTACACAAGACGTAATAATTGAACCATAACAAATCCGCTGGAAATTTATTTCTCATTCAGGAGATACAAACTAGACATGATGAATCTGCTTAGAAGTTTGCAAACAATCCCTTTTCTCTTCATCATAGTCTTGTTTCTTCCCCTCCTGAACAAACTGAAAGCTTCATTTCCCCTTGCCAATCAATTTGCTATTATTTAAAAGCAACTATTCTTCTCAGAAGTAAGCATCATTGTGTGCTATTTATTATCTCAAGAAGAAGACACATATATGGACAATGCACAGATCCAGAACAAGAAAGAACACCTAAAATTAGATGGAATAAAGCCAAACAAGGGGAGCACCCTTTGATAAATTGCACATTTCATTTTTACAAAACCAACACATTTGCTCCACCTGAACAACAATATATAGACTGACTGGTATACTTTTAATGGTTGTACAAGAGATTGAATTTTCACAGAGCTTAAGAAGTTGCTTTTCTGAACTATAATTCAAAGAATTCTGAACTAGAGGATTCTGGGAGCTGTATTCTAAAACTGTAGCATCCCCTAGTTCTTTTAATAGGAGGGGACCACACTGGCCCTTTCAGTGCAGGCTGGTGCAGTCTAAATAGGGCCACTTGAGGTTGTGGGTGCAGGGGGAGAGGAATGATATGCCATTTGGCACAATGCTGACATACAAATGGCGTATTGACCTCAAGCAACCCTCTGGCTCTTTTCACTGTCAATTGAACACTTCTCCTGCTCCTCTGCGGAGGGGCAGGGGAGGTTAAATAATTATTTTTGCCTGTGCTGGATCATCACTGATGCACTGAATCACTTAGATTAAATTAAAAAAATGTTCACCTTGTTGAGAAATTGCCCACAGCCACAGTTTCAATCAGCACTTCACACAAAAGCAAAGAAAACTTTTTTTGACACAGGCTCAAAAAGGTGCAGGTTGGGGAGCTCTGGAGGAAAATGTGTCAACTCTAACTATTATGTCACATGGTTGCCAAAAAAAGAAAGTGAATAAATTTGCCACCACAATGCAGTGGGACAAATGCCCATTTGGATGAGCCCATAGTTGTAGAAGAGAGGAGATTTTCACAGATAGCACGCCCGCCAAAAGTTCCTTTTCTACACAGCTACCAAATATGTTGCAGCCAAAGCCTCCTTTGCCTCTTTCCCCTAACAATCACAATCTAACAGCTGTAGAACCCCAAGGAAGTTCATTTTTTCATCCCTAGCATAGTAGATACACAATGTTCAAATTACTTGTTGCATCATTCATGCTTTTAAAACAGCATGCTTCACTTGGCTCCTTTAGAGAGAAGGTCAGCTACAGTTTCAGTCCAGAATGGGAGCTCAGACCAGGTTCCCACAGAGTCTCTTTGCTTACTACCTGCCCTTTGTGGCATCCTTTGCAGGGGCCAACGCTAATCAAGGTGGGGAGGTGGTCAGTGCAAAGTGGGTGTGGGCTTGCCTACAAAAAAGTGAGAAGAAAAAGGGCTTGAGTGAGAAGTCTGCTGTTTGTCATATGGTTGCATTTCCCTCAATAGTTCAAACAAACACAGCCCTATCATGAACAGGATACTAAACCAACAAAAGGAATATGTACAGCCACACAGCTGCTTTCCAGCATTAATCAGAAACACTCACCAGAAAAAAAAAAATGCAGTTTCCCAGTCTTTGTGTAAAGGAGGCATTTTCCAAATCTAAGCCAAGCACAGCTGCACTGAAAACATCAGCCATGTGCAAGGATGCCCCAGGTTCCCTTCTGTCTCACATACTGCTCTGGCGGCAACAGGATGCCGGTAGTTCAATTCACAGAAAAGGGCCAAAACCAATTAAACAAGCCGCTTTGCAATTCAGAGAGGATAATACGTTATTATCCCCTCCAGAGGTGTAGTTACAAAACTGCCCCGTTTTCAAAATCAACATGCAAACAGAATCATTTGTCTCCTATGACCAATCACCTAATAAAAGTGATCTGACTTGCAACTTGTACTGCTGGGAAAGACTATTGCACATCTCATACTGCTTGAGTCCGCTCTGCTTCTTAGACACTACAAGATGCAATTCTTCTCCTCTTAAGGTCAATAGTGGAGCCTTGATCTCGTATTATCCAGATATTCCCACAGATTAGCTACAACAGCTCAAAAGGACTTCTTTCTCTTTGATTCCTAAAAATAAGGACGTTCCCAAAGGATTCTAGGGCACAGAACCTAGGCGTCCATCTGTTCTTACTAACAACGTAACAGACTGCAAAATCATTCAGGATGGAGAAAAGCTGCTGAGGGATTTGGTGGGCAAGTTCTTGCTCCCTGCAGGAAACAATGGGATTTTCCATGGAAAAAATCTGCTTGCTATTCAGGCAAGATCTATGATTATTGAAAGGTCAGGGAAGGAGCAGAAGGCCCAATCTATGCAACACAAGCACAGCCATGTTGAACTCACACAGAGGTGCTTGCCCCTTGCATAAGTCAATGCCATGATTTCTTCATATCTATTTGAGATCCCTACATAGTGCAGATTGCCTTCTGGAGGAATATGGATGGACTGCTACCGAAAGAACAGAGTGTTCCATGTGCCACAGGCCCAGTTGCTGCACAATTGACTTGCAGTCACAAACATGTAGGGTCTCAGCAAGCTTGCTGGCAGCCTTCAAATCACTATTTCAGCCTTTGCCAACTTGGTGGTCTGCAGATGTTCTGGACTACAACTCCCATCTGCTCAGCCATAAAATGGCTGTTTTATGAATGGTGATAGGAACTGTAGTCCAAATGTGGATGCCTGAGAAGGGCTGCCCATTTAAAAACCATTTTTCTTCAGCTGAAAACCTCTTGACACCATTAGACTCCAGTGGCCATTAACTGCTTCACTATTATTAAATTGACACACATAAATTCACTGAGGTAAATGGGACTTTGCTGCATATCAGTGTTAGCAAAATTGTGCCTATACTGAATTCCCTCCTCCTTTGTATGCGCTATCTATAATTTAGTAAGAATAGCAATATTAGGTTTGCATTCTTAAAGGTGAGGAATATATTGCATTCTTAAAGGTGATGAACACAGCCCATTCATCCCAAGTTAAAACAGAAGTGGCAAAAATCCACTCTCTGCTCTGGGTAGTTCAGTGTTTACTGACAGTCAAATCCTATACATTCCTATCAGAAGAAAACCCCACAGAGATCAAGGGGCTGTAATTACAGGTAAATGGCAATTACAGCCCAATGGTTAACCTTTTACCTACCGTGACAGGAATTCCTGTATGAGATGTATGTGTAGCTGTGTTCACTTTGTTCAAACACAACGGAGAGTAAGAGAGAAAGAGTTTGTGTATAACACAGAGGTGGTAGGACATCTTATCTCGGCTACCCCCAAATCCAGGGGGTGCCCCCTCCTCTAGTTATAGGCACCTATGGCATAAAGGCATAGGTTTTTTAAAAAATATTTCTATGCACAAACTGTCAGGCGAGAGTTAAAAATGAAACTAAATTAGGCCTTTGACAGAAATGGACCTGCTTGTCAAAATTCACTTGTTCAAGTTGCCTGATCTGGTTTGATTTCTACCAGCCAAAGCCTGTGCCTCAACTGGCCCACTTCCAGAATGTCCATCTCAATTATTCTACCACCAGCAGCCAATACATCAGCCAACGCTGGGTCCTCCAGGAACTGAAAACTAGAAACACACTAGTGATTGAGGCTCACAAGGAGGGAAAGGAACAAAGAACCAGGCAAGTAGTCCTAGGCATGTTTACTCAGAAATATGCCCCCTACGTATTTATTTCTGTGGGGCTTGCAGAGCAATCTTAAGTGGGGTGGGCTGGAGCAGAGCAGGGGATCCCATCTACTTGGTTGGCTTGTGCTGAGTGAAGATATTTTGCCTGGCTTTTCAGCTTCAAATTTATTTCCAAATATCCGTTCTAACCCAAGCAACAATAAGGAAGGTAATTCTGATATAGCAGTTCCAGGATTGGCATAGCCACAAGGCCCAGACTGGGCCAGTCTGGATAATGGAGCAGCTTTAGATCCAATTATTCCAAAACCACCTTCATTCCCATGAAACACTTTGTTTGGTGGCAATTCTGCTGCCTTCCAGCTGTAGGGAAGCCATCCGTGGCAACTGTCCACCTGGTCCAATACATGGCTGACCTCTGCTACGGCAGAGCCCCCCATCCACAGTAGCACTCCTTTCCACAGTGGAGGTCAGTAGAGGGGCACAAGTGTGTCATGCTCATCCTTTTCACACATCAATGTGTATTGGGGGGGTAGTAGGACTGCCCTGCCCCCCCATCAGTCTGTTTAGGACTGCAGCCTTAGACGTGTTCCCAAGTTCAAACAGGTCAAGTCACAATGAAGTGGCAGAGGGCAATGTAGCCTCTTTGGGGAACTTTAAAGAACAATGAATATATATTTGGATTGACTGATTGATTTAGAATATCTACATTCCATCCTACACTATAGTGGAGTTGAAGCACGGTGTAGCCTTGAGCAAGCTATGTAGTTTGCCCAAGGCTACACAGGAAGGAAATAGCCAACCACCACTGAGTACTCCATACTTAGAAAACCCAGGAAAAAGTCCCTAAAGGTTGAAATCAATTTGATAGCACACTATGATTTTTACCCTAACCAATGAGAACTATAACAAGAATAGTGTGACAGTTTCAATAGTTTAAAATGTGTAGAATTATTTAAAACTTAAAGAACTGTAAACAAATCAGCCAATTTAAGACATTTAAGACATGAAAACCATGCAAATTGGAAAGAACTCCACAACCTATTCGAGCCAGGCCCCAAATGCTCTGGTGAACAGCACTGTTCTAACTTGGCACCAAAGTGAAATCAACATTGGGGCCAACTGAGCCTTCAAGCAGAAAGCATTCCACAGCCGAGGTGCCATAGCCGAGAAAACGCTCTCCAGTAACTTCACATAGTGCACTGCTCTCTATGGTGGGATACAGAGAAATTCACACACACACACACACACACACACACACACACACACACACACACACAATCCTTCATAATCACACAGGCATATACAGGGAAATATATAGCCTGTAGTGCCTTTTTGCCTTTTCAAGTGTTTATACTCATTTAAACCATTCTGCATTTATACCTCTGACTTACATTTAGACATCAGCTAGCGATCCTTGGTTTCCTAAGCATTCAGCTTTACTGAGCAGTCACAATGCATACTATAATGTATATACTTTATACTACTATAATGTGTAATATCTTTGATCAAGTATCATGTATCCTAGTTCAAATCAAGCCTGAACTCTCTCAGCAACAATAACAAAATTGAGGCTGTCATATTTTGTGCACATCATGAGAAGGCAAGATTATCTGAAAAATACAATACAGTAGTGCTAAGAAAAATTCAAGGCAGCAGAAAAGAGGAAGACGAAATGTGAGATGGATTGACTCCATAAAGAAAGACATCGCCTTGAGTTTACAAGAGCTGAACAGGGCTTTTGAGGACAGGACATTCTGAATACCGCTCATTCATAGGCTCTGACTAGTGGTGACCCTATGAATGAGTGACCTCCAAAATAACCTCAACAGCCCTGCTCAGCTCTTGCAAACTCAGGATTATGGCTTCCTTGATAGAATCAATCCAACTCATACTTGGACAAGATATATGGGTCAGGAAAACAATATTATAGGTGAACAATGGTCTTTCATCACTTAGGTGAGCACCTCTGGAAAAAAATGATGAGCAGCACTAAGTGGCATGCCTCATGGATTTCTCGTGCTAGATCTATTTTTGAGCTTAAAAATATTAATATAAAAAAGAAGACAACAACATTAAAAGCAGAGAAAGGATAACATAAAGTATCAAAGAAGATGCTAACCTAGTGTAAGAGGAGGAGAAGACTGACAGCTTTACCCCCAGTGAAGTCCAAGACTCTCCTGCACACTCCAAACTCGGGAGGTAGCAGGGAAGATTTTTGAGTGAGGTCCCTCAGAAAGTTTTACAATCAATCTTGCACAAGAGTGTAAAGTGAGGGACTTGTGCTGGTGTTACCAGTGTTGCTTTGTGTTCTCAAAAAAAGGTTTTTTTAAATTTCTTCTAGTTATTACTTCCACTTCAAGGACTGTGAGTGTGTGATGTATGCATGAATGCCTGCATTCTTGTAAGGGCTTTGAATACTTCAGTCAGAAATTTACTTTAATCCATCTTTCTCCCCCTCTCCCCAATCTTTGCTTTATCTTTTCTTGTTGCTACAGTGGTGTTGCTGCCAAATTTCATAGTAGCTGTTTCTTGCTTTGCTTCTTCTTGCTTCGGGAGTTGTGCAAAAAATTCTGCCAGAAACAATTCCAATGGTGCTGTGTAACACCCCTCCTGTTATAGCAGTTGGTGTTTTCCCATTCACAGGGATGAGTGTTTTGCAGATTTGTGATGCACAAATAACAACACAGACATGGACTGGATGGGAGGATCTCTAAAAGTGGACAGAGTGAATCAGGCCTTGATTGTATCCCCTTATTTGGTCATGAACTAAGTTGTTGGGGAGAGCACTGTCTAATACAGATGGTAACAAAACTCCAGTTTGACTCTGAAGCCCTACTGACTAAGGGAGTCTCCTGACGCAAAGAACAAATAGTCTCAGCTGGGTATGCACAGCTTCTGAGCCAAGAGTCATTCAATGACCCCAATGAAACTCCAGATCCTACTGATTAAGAGCTCAAATAGAAGATTCTGGAAGTGTACGTTTGAAGTCAAATGGCAACATCCGCAGAAGTTCCCACAAACACTTCTCCATCAGAATAACGATACCCTCGGCTTGAACTCATTCACCCCAGAACAGCATTCAGAGTCTTTTACGTCTGATGCAGATAATACAGCCTTCCCAGATGAAAAAGAGAGGAAGAAATGTTCATTCATATATGTAAATAAGCTTCTTTGGAAAAAAAAATCTGTTTCCTAATGTTAAGCAAGGGGTGTAACAAATTGCAAACATTAAAGGAAAGAAAGCAGTTTATATTAAACTGGGTGGCAGCTTGCTTGGGCAGCAAGATCCATGTTGAAGGAAGAAAGTGGATTTTAAACTGCATTTCCAGCATTTCCCTCAAAGTCTTAACAATCCTCAGACTCCCTCTGCTGTCCGAATTTTTCTCAATCCCATGCTTAATCTTGGAAGAAGTGGTTTGTTTTTTTTCTTGTAGGTGAAAACCTCCATCTTTCTGGCTTCCTGGAAAGCTTCTTGACACAAAACAGAAATGTGTTATTTCAAAGAAGTAAATATACTTTAGAAAAATAAAAAGCCCTTTGCACCACAATTCTACCTGTAGGTTGTAAACGGATGCTTGTGCTTTTCAGCTGGAGGCTCCCCCCATCTCCTCTCCTCGATGGGCTTTCAGTTCCTTCCTGCTCCAGTTTCAAACACACTTTGCTATCTGTTTTTTTATTTGAAGGACTTGGCTTGCCTTGTATCCCTCTAGACTTCAGTTGACGCTGCTGCAGCATTAATCACACAGAATGCTGCAGCTTCTCTGTACTAACCTGTCAGGAGAATATAAGCATCTGAACTGATGTGAAACCCCCCCCCCCCCCCCCAATTTGGTCAAACTCCAGTAGACAAATGTTGGATTTTCCCAGGGGATGATTTATTTGGAGAAGACTATGACAGTTCCCACTTTTGCCCCTGTTCAAACATTTCCTTTACTAAACACTCATAATTCACAGAAAGGGACCTATGGGAAATCAAGGTCTAAGGCACCTATAGATGTCTATCTAACCTGCATCAGTTGCAGCAATTTAAATGAAATTCTCCTAAATTTGACTTTCATTGATCAAAACTTGGCAAAGGGATTCTAGGGGTTTTTCTAGTGGTGGTGGTTGGGTTAGGTAGAAGTTTTTGTTGGACATTCCCATTCTTCCACAAATGCATTTGTTTGTTTGTTTGTTTGTTTGTTTTTCCCCCATCTTGCCTCTGAGGATTAGGAACTGAAAAGGATTGGATCTATACCCTGACTTAGCCATGAAATACATTGGGCTTGAGGTGAATACAATGGTTCTCTCTCCTCTTTTGTTCTTATTCACAGGTCAGGATGAGAGGCAGTGACAGACGCAAGATCACCCAAATATTGCACGGCTAAGTAAGAATTAATTGAAACTTACATCTCCCAAGTCTTCCTCTGGCATTCTAGCATGCCCACACACATGCTCACGTGTACCTTCCCCTCTTTTCTGGGAGGATCCAAATTGTCAGCTTCAATCTGTGTTTTGTGTGTGTTTTAGTTGTCCATCATACTTCTAAAAGTTGTAGAGTTGCTACTTATACCCCTAAATTATATAAATGAAAAGCACTATATTTATGGGCTCTTTCAAAATCTACATTTACAAAAAAAGAAAAGGCTCTTCTCCCTGGAGGCACAGTGGGGAATCAAACTCCCAACCTCTGGATCTGCAGCCAGATACCTAAAACACTGAGCTATCCAACCAGCTATCTTTTTTCATACCTCAAATCAGAATTATCATGAATGATTTATGTTCCAAGCTGATTACCTTTTTCTTGGAGGTTTTTAGGAGAAACTTTTCAAAATCATACGGTTCTTATAAAATGCGATTCCACTGCACATCACTCCCCCATGCACAAATTAAGACATCCAGCTTGTTCTTGATTATGGGTTTACATATATGCAGCATTTAATATTTGACCATGTGCATTTGAGTCACAAAGTGTTTAGCAACTGCTAAGAATGTGTCGTAGCTGCCAGTGTGAACATTACTTACAAGAGTTCAGTCCTATTTATGATCAGGGAAGCTAAGAACTATCCAAGTCCCCTCCTGGGCATTTCCCATAAAATGTAGACCAGACATCTCAGTTTAACAGCTTTTATATGTCTCTTCTTGTATCTATTAGTGCAACGGGGTGCTAAAATCTGAGAACAAGACAAAGCCAGCTTTGGCAGGAGGGCCAACTCACCTGCATCCAGAAGTATAACATAACATTTCCCACTCTATTAACCCAAATTGGCTTCTTGCTCTCTGCAATTAGTGGACAAGAAAACCACAGGCTTCCAGCAGGGTGAGACAGACTTTAATTGTCCATATTTCTGCCTAGCCCTACAGACTTTAACAATCAGCACATCAAGTCAAGTGTTTGCTGCAGAAAATAATAATAATAATAAATTAATGAAGAGAAGTAAGGGTGTGGCTATACTGGCATGCTGAATCAAAGCAATTTGGCTTTGCTCTGGCTTGATTTGCAGTCTCTTTTATGGTTGCATTCAGCTTAGGTAATCATGTGAAGTCTCTGGATTATTTTGCTGACGCTCTCCACACAAGCCTTCAATCCGATGTCTGTGATACATGTCAACAGCCCATGGCCCCTCTTGCTCTGATATGATCCACCTGGTGATATCTGGCTCTCCTTTCTTATCTTTATTTTTTTGGTCTATGCAGAGGTGACCTAGCACTAAATCCAGTAGTTTGTTTTTAATTTTAAAAAAAATAAATTAAAATGTGGCAACTAGGAAGATTGTGGAGGTGGGTATTCTTCCTGTGTCAAAATATCACGCCTCAGCTTAATACATCAACTCAACTCCAACCAGAGTCACACACACCCCCATCCTTTTGTAGAACAAAACAATCAATCATTGCCAAGGCACCATTTGAATTGTTCTGGCTTTAAAAAAATCTGAAGGCCCCAGCAGTGGGGAGGGGGAACAGGACTCAGAATCGGAAGCAAAAAGAATTATTTATTTATTTTGTAAATTTATGTACCACTGACTTAGTGGGGAAAACTACTCTAAGTAGTTTACAAAGATAAGATAAACAATAATCCCAAACACTAAACAAACCTATAAAAGAAATACCTACATCAAATAATCCCAAATGATGGACGGACCCCAGGGAGCACATATAAAGAGAGAGTAAAGGGAGGATGCCCTTAAATGCTTCCTGACACAAAAATATCTTTAGCAGGTCAGGCTGATTGACACTGGCCTTTGTGTCATGTCATCATTGAAAAACACTCTGAATTCACCCGTGCTTAGTGCAGAACAAATCCTGAAGTATTTGTTAATGTAGTCGCTGCCTAAGATAACTAGAAAAATTAAGAAATGAATATGTTGGGACATGTTGTCCACCCCACCACCTCACAGTGAGTCTGAAGCCTTTGGAAAAACTCAGGTCCATTTGCCGTGCCCAGAAAGAACTAAGCACTCTTGGCATCTTTGTACCACGAGCAACTTTCCAGGGATAACGGAGTGCTTCAAGGCAAGGGGAGCCCAAACTGCAATTTCAAAGCTCACAAACATGCCATGTGCTTTGCCCCCTTGCCTTCCCTGTAGAGCACAGATATCCTCCTCTGCTTCCTGATGTTTTGGTCTTGCCCAATTCCTGTAGCTTATTTTATTTTGTGGCAAATTCATGTGAGGTTGCTGTCAAAGGTCTCTATGAAGAGCCACATCTTAAGGTAGGCAGGGAGGGGGCCAGGCGCAGCTCAACCAGGAGCCGGTTCCAAAAGGTTGTGCCACAGCTGAGGAGGCCCAACTTCCAGTGGATGTTTTCCTACCCTCCTTTGGTGTGGCAACCCAGAGAGGATCTGGTGGTGCAGATAGATGATCTTGGGGAAAGACAGTCCAACAAGTAAAAAGGTCCCAAACCGTGAAGGGCTTATCATATTGTCCAGTCGGGCAAACCACAGTTGAGGCAGTGCCTCTAGGCCACTGTGTAAAACGGGTGGTGCCCATGGAGGCTTTTCTTGAAATGCAAACATCTCCTTCAGAAAAGCTTCTTTTTTTATTTAAAGAATTGGGGCAGGGAGAGAATACGGAATGTCCATTCTACCTACACACACACACATACACATCTCAGCCATGATCCAGAGACATCTCAGGCTTCCCTATGTCAGTTATTTATACAAGAAGAAATGCTCATGTTAAATGCTTTCTTGCAGTTATGGGGTGAAGATCATGTCTTGTTTGTTTCCGAAATCAACAAAAGAGGTGAAATCAAAACATTCCAACTGGAAGGAATGGAGCCCCCCCCCCCCGCGCGCCCGCCCGCCCCCCCCCCCCCCCGACACACAAATGGCTCTTGATGGTTGGCCATTAGGCTGTGGAAAGCTTCAATAGAGGAGGCACCATGCTTTCTTGAATGGCAGCCCACTTGCACATTGTGCCTATTTATAGGGGGCAGTGTTGTATTCCATTGGCACCAGATTTTTCTGGGGGAATGGCTTGTAATACGGCTGTGTCAACCCTTATTCTACTTTACTGCCAGGAGCACACAGGATTGGTCCTGTGTTATGCCATCTTAATGCTGGCGTAGCAGCTGCCAGCCTAGCAGGACCATTGGCCTGGTGCATGAGTTACTGTACTAAATACATTCCTGGAAAGAAGCAGAGTTACATGGTAAGACTTCTATTCACAGTGTCAGAAGATTTGTGCTGAAAACAATCAGGCACCTTATCTTACTTGTCTTTCTTGAAGCAATAATTGTGCCACAGCTTTTAAAGACTATTGTGATTATTGTACAATAAACCTTGTAAGAGATTAAAGGGAATGGGAAGGTTATCTAGGAAGGTAAGTGATAAGGAGAAACCATGTTTACACTACACATGAGAGGCAGGCTCACTACCCCAAAAGAACACCATGCAAGAGAAAATGTAAAATGTGTGTTAAATATAAGGGGACAGGAAGGAACTAAATGCACAAAGAGTAAAAAGCAATGGAAACCAGAAAGAGAGAAGAAATAACAAGGACACTCCAAATTAAGCCATTTCAGTAACAGGAAGTAGATCTAACTCATCCTGTGCTAGCTAATTTATCTTCTTCAACGATTAAACTTGATTAAAACATGGCTAGATATCAACATCAGCAAATAAGCTACAGCCAGAAGCTATGGTTCAGGACCAGTCTGGAGCACCACAAATACCCAATTCCCGATTTAGGTATAGATATGCATTTGAATCCCCTTCACGGATTGCTGCCTTGTCGTGGCGAAGGGGCTTGAGTAATTCAGAGAAGCTATGGGCTATGCCATGCAGGGACACCCAAGACGGACAGGTCATAGTGGAGAGTTCTGACTAAACGCGATCCACCTGGAGCAGGAACTGGCAAGCCACTCCAGTATCTTTGCCAAGAAAACTCCATGGACAGAAACAAAAGGCTAAAAGATATGCCGCTGGAAGATGAGCCCATCAGTGTGGTTGCTGACCTTGAGCCAGACATCCTGGAGAGTGAAGTCAAGTGGGCCTTAGAAAGCATGGCTAACAACAAAGCCAGTGGAGGTGATGGCATTCCAGTTGAACTATTTAAAATCTTAAAAAGATGATGCTGTTAAGGTGCTACACTCAATATGCCAGCAAGTTTGGAAAACTCAGCAGTGGCCAGAGGATTGGAAAAGATCAGTCTACATCCCAATCCCAAAGAAGGGCAGTGCCAAAGAATGCTCCGACTACCGTACAATTGCACTCATTTCACACACTAGCAAGGTTATGCTCAAAATCCTACAAGGTAGGCTTCAGCAGTATGTGGACCGAGAACTCCCAGAAGTACAAGATGGATTTCGAAGGGGCAGAGGAACTAGAGACCAAATTGCTAACATGCACTGGATTATGCACAGGGATGGCCTTTTTAAAATACTTCTCAAGATTGGATGTCCACCTCGACTCCTTAACATCATCAGGTCCTTCCATGAGGGAATGAAGGGCACTGTAGTTTTTGATGGTTC
The DNA here is from genome assembly GCA_037013535.1 of Intellagama lesueurii. Classification (NCBI taxonomy): domain Eukaryota; kingdom Metazoa; phylum Chordata; class Lepidosauria; order Squamata; family Agamidae; genus Intellagama; species Intellagama lesueurii. Next base: position 185,564,819 of record JBAJHW010000002.1, read on the forward strand.
AACATCAGATCCCTTTGACATCCGAAGCGGAGTGAAACAGGGCTCTGTCCTCGCACCAACCCTTTTTGGGATCTTTTTTGCTGTCATGCTGAAGCACGCCTTTGGAACTGCAACAGAATGTGTCTACCTCCGGACTAGATCAGACGGAAAGCTCTTTAATCTCTCTAGATTGAGAGCGAAGACCAAAGTCCAGCTGAAATGCATGCGGGACTTCCTCTTCGCCGATGATGCAGCCATTGTTGCCCACTCTGCTCAAGACCTCCAACAACTCATGAATCGTTTTAGCAAGTCCTGCCAAGACTTTGGACTAACAATCAGCCTGAAGAAAACACAAGTCATGGGCCAGGGCGTGGACTCACCTCCCTCTATTACCATCTCCACACAAGAATTGGAGGTTGTTCATAACTTTGTGTACCTTGGCTCAACAATCTCTGACACTCTCTCTCTAGATGTCGAGCTGGATAAACGCATTGGCAAAGCAGCTACCATGTTCTCTAGACTCACAAAGAGAGTATGGCTCAATAAGAAGCTGACGACATATACCAAGATCGAGGTCTATAGAGCCTGTGTCCTGAGCACACTCCTGTACTGCAGTGAGTCCTGGACCCTTTGTGCACGGCAGGAGAGGAAGCTGAACACCTTCCACATGCGTTGCCTCCGACGCATTTTTGGTATCACCTGGCAGGACAAAGTTCCAAACAGAGTAGTCCTAGAACGAGCTGGAATTTTTAGCATGTATACATTACTGAAACAGCGACGTCTACATTGGCTTGGGCATGTCGTAAGAATGGCTGATGGTCGGATTCCAAAAGATCTCCTGTATGGAGAATTAGTGGAGGGAAATAGCCCCAGAGGGAGACCACAGCTGCGATACAAGGACATCTGCAAGCGGGATCTGAAGGCCTTAGGAATGGACCTCAACAGATGGGAAACCCTGACATCTGAGCGTTCAGCCTGGAGGCAGGCGTTGCATCACGGCCTCTCCCAATTTGAAGAGACCCTTGTCCAGCAGACCGAGGCAAAGAAGCAGTCACGGAAGCAGCAAAATCAGGGAGCTGGACAGGGGACAGATTGTATTTGTCTTCAGTGTGGAAGGGATTGTCACTCTCGAATTGGCCTTCTCAGCCACACTAGACGCTGTTCCAAGTCCTCCATACAGAGCACGTTACCATAGTCTTTCGAGACTGAAGGATGCCTAATACTATACTGGATTATGGAGAAAGCCAGAGAGTTCCAGAAAAACATCTACTTCTGCTTCATCGACTACGCAAAAGCCTTTGACTGTGTGGACCCCAGCAAACTATGGTAAGTTCTTAAAGAAATGGGAGTGCCTGACCACCTTATCTACCTCCTGAGAAATCTATATGTGGGACAGGAAGCAACAGTTAGAACTGGATATGGAACAACTGAATGGTTCAAAATTGGGAAAGGAGTCCGACAAGGCTGTATATTGTCTTCCTGCTTATTTAACTTATATGCAGAATACATCATGCGAAAGGCTGGACTGGATGAATCCCAAACCAGAATTAAGATTGCTGGAAGAAATACCAACAACTTCAGATATGCAGATGATACCACTCTGATGGCAGAAAGTGAGGAGGAATTAAAGAACCTCTTAATAAGGGTGAAAGAGGAGAGCGCCAAAAATGGTCTGAAGCTCAACATCAAAAAAACTAAGATCATGGCCACTGGTCCCATCACCTCCTGGCAAATAGAAGGGGAAGTTATGGAGGCAGTGACAGATTTTACTTTCTTGGGCTCCATGATCACTGCAGATGGTGACAGCAGCCACGAAATTAAAGACGCCTGCTTCTTGGGAGGAAAGCGATGACAAACCTAGACAACATCTTAAAAAGCAGAGACATCACCTTGCCGACAAAGGTCCTCATAGTCAAAGCTATGGTTTTTGCAGTAGCGATGTATGGAAGTGAGAGCTGGACCATAAAGAAGGCTGACCGCCGAAGAATTGATGCTTTTGAATTGTGGTGCTGGAGGAGACTCTTGAGAGTCCCCTGGACTGCAAAGAGATCAAACCTATCAATTCTGAAGGAAATCAACCCCGAGTGCTCACTGGAAGGACAGATCCTGAAGCTGAGGCTCCAATACTTTGGCCATCTCATGAGAAGAGAAGACTCCCTGGAAAAGACCCTGATGTTGGGAAAGTGTGAAGGTAAGAGGAGAAGGGGACGACAGAGGACGAGATGGTTGGACAGTGTCACCAAAGCTACCAACATGAATTTGACCAAACTCCGGGAGGCAGTGGAAGACAGGAGGGCCTGGCATGCTCCGGTCCACGGGGTCACGAAGATTCAGATACGACTTAACGACTAAACAACAACAAACCTTTTTAACATTGCGGACCGGTTGGGGAAGGCGGGGGCTGCACATGCGCGAAGGGGCGCCTGCGCACTTGCATGGGCGTGCTTACATGCATGTGTGAAGGAGTGGGGGGCACTCGTGCGCATGCACGAAGGGCAGGAGCGCTCAGGAGGCACTCGCGTGCATGCATTAAGGAATGGGGGGATGCTTACGCAGGCGCGCGCACACTTGCACGCATGCGCGAAGGGCGGGGAGCGCTCGGGGGCAGTCACGCACATGCGCAAAGGGGTGGAGGCGCTCATGTGGAGGGCCGCGCACTCGCGCGCATGCACAAAGGGGCTGTGCGGGGGGAGTGCATGCAGGGGTAGGTGGGAGATCTGTCTCCGCAGCCCAGTCCGGCCCAGGCCACGGACCGGCCCCAGGCCACAGACCAGGGGTTGGGGACCCCTGTCATAACACCTGTAAGGAGACCAGTGCAAAAACATATGCAAGTATCAAAACAACACTGCCTACTCAGGGTCAGGGGTAAACTGTGAGTTACACAGATAAATAGACACAAGATTTTAGATTCAATAAAGCTGTTCTTATTTTGTTTTATCCCTGGTCTCATGGAAGAAGAGAATCCATGCAAATGGCCTCCCCAAGTTAAAAAATAAATGCTCATCAATACCCCTTTGCTAAAGACCAGGGCTGTATGATGGGAAGAAAGCACACTTTTGTCAACGATGCAGTCTCATCACCAGGCTTCTTTTTTTCTTTTTACAAGGTAACAAATTAAAATCACGTTTGGTCCCTGGAAAGAGCAATTACTTTGATTCCCAGAAACGGGGGCAGGGGAGCAACTCAATCCAGTTTGGCGGGAATCGGTTTAGATCAGACAGCTGCATTGTCTAACCACAAAAACCTGTTCTCCGTTTCCCCACCCAGTCCATCTCCCTCAGCTTCACCAAAGCTCTCTCACTCACTCACTCACTCACCCACTCACCCAAACACACACACACACATGCACGCACGCACGCACACACACACACACACACACACACACACACACACACACACCACCTTGCAAATCAAAGCCAGAGCATACATTTGGAAACAAGCACCTTGGCATATACAGGAAAGGATGAGGGATTCTTTCCTGGGGAATATTGCTCCCCAGAAAAGGCAACCACCTTGCTAAGTTATATTGAAAACCTCTTCTGGGCTTGGCTTAGCAATCAAGAGATTGCTATCTTTCCCCCCACTTCTGCCTCAACATTTCTTTTAAAAGGCTGTGGGAGCTCATATCGTTCTCAGATCATTTGGCCTGTCTTTCCTTTATCTTCACGATGACCCCAAAGCCGTTGAAAGAAACAAGCGCTGAAACTAACAGATGTGTTTCCAGGCACAGGTAGAGGGCCTGCCTAAGCATTTGATTTGCACTCTGCTATCTATAAATACATTTTCCAGGCTTTCTGGCTAAGGCTCTAACAAATACATCTTTTCTCATTCTCAGTAGAGCAAGGTATCTTGACATCTCGTGACACCCTATTTTTTTTAAAAAAGCCTCCAGGAGGTTTTTCACCCCTGTAGGAGAATAAAAAGACAACAGCCTTAGCCAAAAAGATGATGGTGGGTTGGGGTGGGTGGGTTGTGTCATTTATTTCATGAAACAAAATTCCTGCATTTTGCACAAAATTTAAGATTTTTTTTCATGCAAAATATAAGGCTTTTCAGGTAAAATATAGGGTTTTGAACGAACACTAATATAATTTTTTTTAAAAAAAATCCTGAAACTCCCCCCTACAAGGAGAAGACCTTTGAGAGCTTTCATTTTTTACATGTGAAAACAAAATAAATAAATATTTTATGGAAAGCATGCAAATACAACATGCAAATAGGCCAGCCCTTGTGGGAATCCCATTTAAAAAAGAGCATAATGGAAGACTTTCAAAGGCAAGCACTTTACTGCACCTATCAAAACTGAACATATTGCTTCCTATTGTATTATGATTTCGAACTCTTGTGATTCAACTATTCTGAGTAGATAATTGTTATTAGAAGGATAGGACAAACATTTTCTTTAAAACAAAATAAATAATCCTGCCGGGTTGGATTTTAAGCTTTATTTAAGGACAGGCCCACACAGGAAACTTCTGCCTCTCCAGTTTTGTTTTAGCATGGGAAGTCAGGAGCTAATCCTGAAAAAAGAAGAGATGCAGTTAATCTGGGTCCCATGCCACATCATGACTCCCTCCCTGGGTGGACTGCATTATCCGCACTCAGCTCTTGGCTCCGGTCTGCCACAGAGGATAAAGAGATCAGCACGGGTATTCACTGGTGTTCCCAACTTAACAATTAGGCCTGTTGTTGGTACAACACAACCCTGAAGCAAGAGAAAGCCTTAACTCTCTTCTCAGGGAACCCTGTGAACTATACTGCTGTCTGTGACAAACAAGACAGGACGTCCACCGAGTGAATGCAACTGAGTTAAGAGAATGAATGAATCTTTTTTGACAAACAGGAAGGACAAACCAAAGGATGCCTAAGCAGCCTGAGGACTGTGGGGGCCAGGGAAGGAAAGTCTAACTTTAGCTTTTTGTTTGAGTCCTGACAAAAATCACCTCTCAGGGTAGAGAGAGAGAAAGAAAAATTGCCTCCCACCAATTAAGGTAATCCCCTAAAATTAGTGCTGGGCTGAAGTATTCTGCCAGACTTCTTTTGCACTTCTGTGTATAGAGGAGTTAAAGGACTACACTTGTCTGCAGAATGGTTAAAGGACTACAATTCAGGAAGAACCCACCTAGCATGTCCATTGGCCATATTGGTCCCCTTTTGGTCCTCTGGAAGTTCTGAGAATGAGGACAAGATCAGATGGGGCTTTGTTCTGCAATTTAGTCTGTTTTAGGGCTGATTCGCTCCTTTTTCTAGTAACTGCATGACATAAGGGTAACCCAAGACCAGACCTTCCCAGATCCAGGCCTATCCACACTCTATTGGGTCCCTGTAGGGGCTACTGCTTCTTTAGTGCAGGTAACATGGCTCATTTTGGTTCAGTTCCAGCATGTGCAAGCAAGCTTCCGGGGTACTTATGATGGACATAGGGAATGACTTGTAAAATGTCCTGATCTCAGCAGCTCTACTCAGCTCTTGCAAATACAAGGCTGTGGTTTCTTTATGGAGTCAATCCATCTCATATTTGCTCTTCCTCTTTTCCTACTGCCTTCACCAAGAATATAAACAATCCAAAATGAAACAGCAAGTCGAAATAATATTTTTTTTAACATAACGGGTAGTTCAGTACAGCACATGAAACTTCATGTCAGCACAATATATCTTTATCCACTCCATAAAACTGAAAGTAGAACTTCATGTCATGAAATGTCTACCCTCCTTGTGAAATAAAGAATGTGATGTTTATCTGAACAAGGGAATTTTAGGAGCAAACTATAAATTACAGACAGCACACAATTAAATGAAGAAATCCCCTAAGTGCCAAAAATGTTGAATTGTCACAGCAAGGGCTTTTTACATCTCCTATATTTCTCAAATTTGCCTGCTTTGCTTTGTGATTGGTTATCAGGAAGTAAATTCGGTTTTTGTTTGCAAGTGTTATGATATGGCTGTTCTGCCCAGCTGTCCTGGTCTTCTCCTCAAATAGTCTCTCTATTCCTCTGCCCTTTTCCACCTTAAGATGGGGAGACCCAAGGAAGATGCAAGATGTGAGAAAACCTATTGGACACAATCTGGAACATTTTTCTCCACTCCCTGGCATGCTATCCCATTTCTGTGGTTGTGCCTTTTAGGAAGTGTTATCCGAGAGTTGCCACCATCTCCACATCAATTTTCCTTACCTGAACACTCTCGTAGCCTTGAAATGCTAAGACTCTAGAAGTTAGCACCCAGATTTCCTCCGTACTCAAAATCCCACCAACACCTGGATTTGTGTATTTTATTTTTAAAAAAATACTTTAAAACGATTTATTTAAAAAGAATTAAGCTTAAAAGGATTAAATGGCTAAAAAAAATTAAAAATGTAAGTTATTCAAAGGATCCTTGGTGAAATAAAACAAGGTTACAGGAAGGTACAAAACCAATCTTGGATCATTTGAAAGAAGGCACACACTTAGGAAAATAAGGACGTTCTAGCTACCTAGGCTCTCATATCCCAAACCCATGTTGTTTCCTGAACATGGTTCCCTCAAGTGTAAGTAGACCAGTTCAGAGAGACCAAGTTTGCCCTTACATGAGTTCTCTCTCTTTCTCAAATTTCCCAACCTTACTTTTTTACAGAACAATGCTTGATGTTACAGATGCCTTAATCACCTGTCATTACTGCTTTGTTGTTTAGTCATTAAGTCGTGTCCGACTCTTCGTGACCCCATGGACCAGAGCATGCCAGGCCCTCCTGTCTTCCACTGCCTCCTGGAGTTGGGTCAAATTCATGTTGGTAGCTTCGGTGACACTGTCCAACCATCTCGTCTTCTGTCGTCCCCTTCTCCTCTTGCCTTCACACTATCCCAACATCAGAGGCTTTTCCAGGGAGTCTTCTCTTCTTATGAGATGGCCAAAGTATTGGAGTCTCAGCTTCAGGATCTGTCCTTCCAGTGAGCACTCAGGGTTGATTTCCTTCAAAATGGATAGGTTTGTTCTCTTTGCAGTCCAGGGGACTCTCAAGAGTCTCCTCCAGCACCACAATTCAAAAGCATCAATTCTTCGGTGGTCAGCCTTCTTTATGGTCCAGCTCCACTTCCATACATTGCTACTGAAAAAACCATAGCTTTGATTATGCGGACCTTTGTCGGCAAGGTGATGTCTCTGCTTTTTAAGATGTTGTCTAGGTTTGTCATCGCTTTCCTCCCAAGAAGCAGGCGTCTTTTAATTTCGTGGCTGCTGCCACGATCTGCAGTGATCATGGAGCCCAAGAAGGTAAAATCTGTCACTGCCTCTATAACTTCCCCTTCTATTTGCCAGGAGATGATGGGGCCCGTGGCCATGATCTTAGTTTTTTTGATGTTGAGCTTCAGACCATTTTTGGCGCTCTCTTCTTTCACCCTCATTAAGAGGTCCTTTAATTCCTCCTCACTTTCTGCCATCTGAGTGGTATCATCTGCATATCTGAGGTTGTTGATATTTCTTCCGGCAATCTTAATTCTGGCTTGGGATTCATCCAGTCCAGCCTTTCGCATGATGTATTCTGCATATAAGTTAAATAAGCAGGGAGACAATATACAGCCTTGTCGTACTCTTCCCAATTTTGAACCAATGAGTTGTTCCATATCCAGTTCTAACTGTTGCTTCCTGTCCCACATATAGGTTTCTCAGGAGATAGATAAGGTGGTCAGGCACTCCCATTTCTTTAAGGACTTGCCATAGTTTGCTGTGGTCCACATAGTCAAAGGCTTTTGCGTAGTCAATGAAGCAGAAGTAGATGTTTTTCTGGAACTCTCTGGCTTTCTCCATAATCCAGCGCATGTTAGCATTATGTCATTACTGCTAATCCCTTTCAAATGTCCCCAGGCTACTGGATTGTTTCCTTAATAGGCTTTAACCCCTCAGCACCCATTATCATACCCCCAGGCAGGAAAGACTTTCCCAGTGGAGTCTAACACACATATTAAAGCCTGCTTTTAACTAACCCCGTGCTACTCCATAGCAGAATATCCTAGTGTCATATGGTATAAATCAGCACATACCAAACAAATGGATATAGCTCTTAATAAATCATGCAGGATTATTACTGGCTGCCTGAAACCTACCCACATTGAAAAAGTCTATTATTTGGTTGGCATTGCCCCTCCAGAAGTACATCAAGAAGTGCTAAGCAAGTAATGAACAAAATAAGGTAATACAGTATCAAACATTTTATGGACACCAACCCCCTAGAACATGGCTAATATCAATGAAAAGTTTTCTACACATATCCCAATCTCTAAACCAGAAGAGGCTACACTAAACCCATGTAGAACAAAAACAATACACCTTGCTGAATAGATGGATGCTAAAGAGCGTCTACCACCAGAACAATACTCTAGCTGGACCACCTGGAAGTCACTTAACACCGGGATCCCCAACCCCTGGTCCGCGGCCCGGTACCAGGCTGTGGCCTTGGCAGGACTGGGCCATGGAGACAGATCTCCCGCCGCCCCCACACGTACTCCCCCCCATACGCAAACATGCATGCACGCCCCCCACGCACACACAGGTGCCCCACCCACATGTGCGTGCACACACAGGTGCCCCGCCCCCACGCATGCATGCATGGGTGCCCCACCCACCCGCACATGGACCCCGCCCCCAACGGGTCTGTGGGTCGGAAAAGGATGGGGACCACTGACATAACAGACTTTGAAGCAAAGTAGGAAGATCAAAGAATAATCAAGTAAAATGGGGCTGGCCACATGGATACAGGACAAATTTTCTGTGACTATTGAGAAATTCAATCAACGCACTTATGTACATACAATTTATGCCCCACCACAAGTACAAAAGAAGATTTAGAAAATCTTATATTTGCATTTTAATTCATTTTTAATTTTATCTATATTTCATATACATCCCTAATTTTGAATTGTGCAATGGTCTGATATGAATAAAGAAAGACTGGATGAAAAGGAGAGCCAAAGACCAGTTCCCTCGGAAATCCATTTTGGCCAATTCTTCCTGGCAATCACAGTGACAGAGGATACTTCAAATGTTTGATTTCCTTAATTTGGTCTTCCCATCATAAACCTGTTCCCAGGTAAATATAATATGGGATTATACACAATTTCTCCACAGCAAGTATGATTGCTCAGGCAGGAAAGTCTACCTGAATCATGTCTTTGAAACATTTGGAAGACTTCAGTTTGCAATCAGGAGCTAATCATAACATACAGCTTGGGCCCGAGTATTTTTGCTGAGGTTTGTACCCTGGAAGACAGTAACACAGACTTGCCAAAAACGGGTGAGTGCTGTAGATAGCATGTGGGGTGGTAAATGAAACATATTAACAAAAGCAAAATATTTTATTTTTAGAGGGTATCTGTCAGCTTACACTACCGACATTTTATATTAATCAAGCTCTTAATCTTCATGCCATATGGTGTTTATTACCATAGATTTGGTTAATCATGTGGCTCAATCTTACAGTAAAATACACTGTAATTTTTTTAAAAAAACCTGAAAACAAACAAACAATATAGCTTATTTTTTATCATCAGAAAGCGACTGCAATTTCAAGAAAACACTCCTGAAATGTAACCGTATCTTGCCTTTTTTCCTAATCCCACAATTTGGCCCCCAGCAAAATGCTGTAATTAATTCCAGACCCTGAACTCTTTAAATGTCCATGTATTTTTGCCAAGGTTCTTACGATCAAGCGAAGATATTACAAATCTCACATTCCCCTCCCCTCACTATTTTATTCGGCCCCCACCTTCCATAGCTGTTCAGTGTTTCCTATTAAACACAATAAGTCTGGTTCATTTCCTGTACTTGGTGGTTAGTGGCTAGAACTTTCCTAGGTTGCAACGAGAGCCTATAAAGTCTGAGCGAGAAAAGCGACACAGAATGAGAGAGCAAGAATAAAGATTTAATGTGGCAAAAGTTCCACTTTTATTTCTGAAAATGAAGAATAAATTCTAATAGATAGTCAAAAGAATACATATTCCAACAGATTCAGTATTTTAGCACTTAAATGGAACACAATTTTAAAAAAAATACTGTTGATTAAATAAAATTAATCTCTTCTTCTAAATTCAAATTACCTCCTAAACGTAGTTACACATAATTAAGACATGATAAAGATATTATTTGATCACATGTAACTTCAAAAACTTTATTTTCACTTTACACCATGTTGTTGATTTTATATAAATCAAATTTTTTCCTTCATTGTGATTCATTTAAAAGTTAATTCATACATTTTAATGTCATCCCTGTTTCAGTTATAGTTCAGATCAGCTGTGCACATTCTAACAAGACAGCATTGAGCTGAGCAGCGGCAGCAAGAGAAAAGCACACTTCTGTCATTCTCTGATGCTGAAGAGTCTGATTCCGAAACCACAGAAACATGTTAAGAGGAATGAAAAACTGTCTGCATAGAAGCTGACGAATGATGTGGAAAGAAGTATGAATCCTAGAACGACAGATTAATTGAATACAGGAAAATGTAGACTGCAAGTTAATTAAGGTATGCAAAACAAGTGAAACAAAACAACCACAAGAACACCAAGCCACCTTGAACCTCTTTCTCTAGGAGAAAGGTAGCATGAAAAGAAAATGAGGCCACTGTGAGGACGGTTTTGCTGGTGATATTTGGTGAGAAACTGTTTTGCTGATTTTCAGCGACAATATTTTAAAATATTTCTTGGGGGTCCACAAGCACCGAAACAGCTGCACTTTTCCTACTCCTGTCATAAAGGAGGAATTTTATTCATGCCTGTTTCCCTGATTTCTGATAGCCATGGCTATACTGTTTTGTTTTGTTTTAATTAATACACCCGCAGTATTTCTTTTTAAAGCAGTGGTGGACAAAGTATGGCTCTTTAGATGTTGCTGGACCACAAATCCCATCATCCCTTACTCTTGGCTATGCTGTCTATGTACAGCTGCACTTTGCTCTTTCATGTCCTGCAGAATGTTCAATAACATTCAATATCTTGCCCTGGAGAAGTCCACAGGTATCCCTTTGGTTTCTTTCTGAACAACCAACATGTCCATGTTTCTTTTTCAGTAAAAGTTATGCTTAGGACACTGACTCATGCAGAGCTACAGTGGCCAGTGCTGTCTAAAGCTGTGGTATCTTAACATGCAGCATAACAGTTCCCTCTCTGCAGGGAAAGCTGATTCAGTGCTCTGGGCTTTCTTCTTTCCAACCACACAGAGGTAACAGCAAGCAGGCCTTGCTATGGTTGGGCATTTTGGATTCACGCAATAGCTTTTCATCATGACTCACCCTTCCATTAGAGAGCTGAAGCCCCTATCAGAAAGAGTCAGAGCACCAACATACGTTACAAATAAACTGAGCCACGGAGGGGGAGGGGGATGGACAGACAGATAATGAGGCAGCCCCATGGGTTCTTTCACCTCTTGTCTTTTTGAAGTAACCTCTTCTTGCTACATGCAGAGCTTCCTTCAAAATACTGTGCCCTGGCCTTTGCTTACCATGCAGAGATACAACACACTTTGTTCTCCTTTGTTTGAGGCCTCCTCCATTATAATTACCAGCAAACGCCCGTGCACGGAAGCAGTAAGGGTTTATATAATGAAGTTTACTTCTCCAAATGGATTTCCTGAAACAATACCGTTTCCCCGAAAATAAGACCTAACCTGAAAATAAGCCCTAGTATGATTTTTCAGGATGCTTGTAATATAAGCCCTACCCCAAAAATAAGCCCCAGTTAAGTGACACCCCGCCCTCCACCATTGTGCAGCAACCAGAAGATAACATGACTGTATTTGAATAAATGTAGATTGTTGTACATGGAAAAAAAATAAAACATCCCCTGAAAATAAGCCCTACTGCGGTTTTTGGAGCAAAATTTAATATAAGACCCTGTCTTATTTTCGGGGAAACACGGTACTTGTAGGCTTTCTAATTCTGCCTGATTATGAGCAGCCAAAATTCATGACTACAGAAGAACTGTGTAACTTTAAAGCTGTCAATGACAAAATCTAAATTGTTAAAGATTTTCTGTGCCTTGGTTCAATCTTCAATCTAAATGGAGTCTGCAGTCGAGAAGTCCTAGGAAGGAACTAGGAAAGATTCTCAACTATAAGGATGTGTGCCTGGAGATCAAGGCCAAATAATCCAAATTATAGTATTCCCAATTGCTATGTACTGACGTAAAAGCTGGACTGTGAAGAAGGCTGACAGGAAAAAAGAGATTCCCTTGAAATATGCTGTTGGAGGTGACTATGGGCTACCAGAAAGGCAAACGAGTGGATGTTACATAAATCAATCCTGAACTCTCTTCTCTAGAAGTAAAAATGACTCTTATACTTTGGACACATGACGAGAAAACACCCCCTGGAAAAGGCAGTACTGTAATGCTGAGAGAAGCTAAATGGGGCAGAAGAAGAGGGAAGACCAAATTTGAGATGGATGGATTAATTGAAGGAAGCCACAGCCTTGAGTTTGCTAGATCTGAGCAGGGCTGTAAACAACATCCTTCTGGAGGTCACTGATTCATAAGGTCGTCCCTCGGTCAGAAGTGACTTGGCAGCACATAACAAAACAAGTAGTTACTCCTGTTTAATGAGTTCAGCCCTAGCCTGCTGTACTCTGCTATCATAATAACTGCCAAATAATATTCTTAACACACATCAGGTAACAGAGCAAGGGAAGCTCAATCTTACAGTAAAATACAATCTTACAGTAAAATACATTCATCCCCACCCTCTGCCTCAATAAAGCATCGTAGCAAACACCCTGCAGTGTCCAGAGTGACAAATGATGCAGAGGGTCATCTTTTGGGACCCTTTTTCTAAAATGTCTTGTTCTAGTACAGAACTTCTCAGCGTGAGGCCTTTGGGCTTCTGTGGCTTTCTAGAGAGCCCTGCCAACTGCATTTTGTGGCTGGCAATGCTTTGGGGGCAGGCAGGAGGCAAAGGAGGGTAGGAGCAACAGACCTCTTGTTCTCTGGCATCAGGCGGAGGATTCCTCTGCTCCTGGCTGGTCCTCCTCTGCTTGAGGTGTGTGTGTGTGGGGGGAAGCCTTTTAAGGTCAACAAGAGACCCTGGAAGTGAAATCATATTTATATAGCAAATAGCGGCCTTGGAGAGGTTTTGCAGGGGATCAATCTATAATGCTCAGGCTAAATGGGGGGGGGGGGGGAAGAGAGGTCAGGGGATTGGAGGGGGATTTCCAAGTTTTGAGAGGAGGACACAAGTACCATTGAACCCCTGGAAGTGAATCTTATTTCTTACCCCCAGCCCCAAACTCTCATATTGGAAAATTAATAGTTAATTAATTAACGTTAATATATTGCTGTCTCCCAGAACGTTGCAATTCAAAGGGTGAGGTGTGGCTCAAGAGTCCCCATGTCTTTCTTAGAGGCAGCAACGTATACATTAATCTTTCTAGGCCATGAATGAGTTATACACGGCACAGAAAATAAGCCTGAGGCAAGGATTTTTGTTTTGTTTCGCTGTAACAAGCTTTCCAGTTTCTACCGCTGAAAAGCGTACAGTTCTCCACAACCAGGCAACAGGAATTACAAAGAAATTATTTTCTTTGTTTAGCTTTCCTTTTGTTTAGCTTTCCAGTTCCTGAGCAGAGTTCATAGGGGCATCTGCCATGTTCTTCTCTCTCCCCCATGCTTTCCACAACACAGTCCATTAAATTTAGATGTCCAGGTCATGAGACCTGACAACCCTCTTGTACTAATACAGCTTTGGACACAGCACTTGCAAGAGAACAGCTACACTCTACAATTTCAGTTTATAACTTTTCTTTGCTCATGCTGGTTTCCCTTACCTAGTTGTCAAAGAAGCAGGCCGTGTAAGGAGAGAGTACAAAAATGTACTTATTAACTGAAGCTCACTTTCTAATATTTCTTTGGCAGGAGTTTAATGCTCACCACAAACAGATCTCCTCTATGTACTAAACTTTAGACTCTGCTCACTAGATACAAGTAATCTATTTGACATCATTAGTGAACAAAAGCCAAGAGAACTAAACAAAACCTCAACCACTGTGAGAGGAAGATTGTTCACATTAGCCCAATGTTGAGGGACATAAAAGTCAGGAAAGCTACCCTGAGCCTTTGGACCCATCCCTCATCTCTGGTTCTAGTGAACCTGCCCCCCTTCTCCCACTAAGACAAATGAGCCTGCACTTGCTCTATATTCCATTCAGTACTACTACTACTACTAATAATGTGCTGTTAAGTCAATTCTGGCTGATGGCAACCCTTATCAGGGTAGAGGACACTCAAAAACCAGTCCCTTCCTTTGGGGGGCACCCTGGGACTATACAGCCTGCCCATGGCTTCCCAGGCTGGCTCTTCCTCCTAAAGGCATAGTGGGGAATCAAACTCACAACCTCTGGCTTCGCAGCCAGATATTTAAACCACTAAGCTATCCATCCAGCCTATTCAGTACTAGGGACTCTAATTATAAATTATCTTGTATGTACAGCATACATTTTGACAAGTATTTTTTTAAAGAATCTGATGAATATTCCATGCTTTTCTAAAACTTTATCCAGGCAGTCCTCTTCAACATGTAAACCGGGAAGCACTCAGCACCTCCCTTCTCTGTCATTGCTTTCTGTGTGTGAAGAGTAGCATGTCTCCAGCAAAGGAATTGTTGCTCATGTGTAAGCTCTTTACCTAAGTAAAAATGTCAATTATCTAGGATTTGTGCTTGTGTAGAAAACACACACATGAACTTCTCCTTTGCAAACATGCTCCTCTCCCCGTAGACATAGTGACAACAGAGAAGGGAAAGGATGGCACTCATTCTCCTGTTCTTGTGTGTTAGCAGAGCAAGCAACACTAAGAGAATAAATGTGTTCACTTGTGGATTCAGACTCTGAACATTAGAATGGTGAGTAGAGCACATTTTCCCCCTTTGAAACTTCGTATTCTAAGAAGATAAGAATGCTAATTAGAGAAATACACTGAGATGAGAAGGATATTAGAAATCCTAAAACTAATTAATGAAGGTAGAGCTGGAGGGGGCCAGGGCTGATCCCTCCTCTCTTAGGAACAAAAGCAAGATGTCTTGTCTATCACCTTCCATAGAGGATCTAAAAGGAAATGTGAGAAGGAAAAGAAGTGATATCAGCAATCCTAAGAGTATCAGTTCAAGCTGCAGGAAGGTCAGCATCGGTCAGAGCAGGTAAATGGCAGATGAGGAAAGCTGAGGAAGTCCCCCCCCCCCATTTATTCCTCCCCTTGCTAAGTCATACCTCAATGTAAGCTGAGTTTCGCACCGTCACTTCCAATGGCATGTTGAAGAGAACTGAGTAATGCCTCAATGAGAGCTAGTATGGTGTAGTGGGTACAGTGTCAGACTAGATCTCAGGAGACCTGGGTTCAAATCTTGACTTGGCCATGGAAAATTACTGGGGACTGGCCATGACAAAAACACTCCTGAAATATTTAACATATAATGGAAGACACTACTGGTGTCATAAATTCAGCTTGATGGCTCATAACAGAGAGAGAGAGAGAATAGGGCTTTCCTCTTCCTTTTATACCCATTAAGCAGAGTTTTGTATGCTTTGTGGGAAAATGTTCAAAACTGATGCATATTATGCCTGGCTTTGCCCATTTTGTTTTAGCTTTGCTCTGTGCATTTAGCTTCATCTACTGCTGAAGCCCTTCTCACAAGATGCTCCCCAAACTGAACTACTGCCCAATGGTTGGAAAATGGTCTCCAGCCATTCTCTAAGCCTTCGGGGGGGGGGGGGGGGGAGATTGACAGACAGTGGGTGGCCCTTTCTCTGAACAGGGCAACAGAGATGCTAACTTTCTGGTGCTTTATAACACTGACACCAGGTGCATGAATAGTCTTAAGCCCTAATAGGCAGCAATTAGAAGATAACAAAAAAGTTTGCTTCAGGGCTGCTTGGGTGGCAGCTTGGCTCATCTTTTATTTACACAGATGACATCATTCTCCTATATTGGCAATCCTGGCCACTGTCCCAGCACCAAATTTCTGTTGCATACATTTTGCCCCATATCCCACCTCCCTCCTACCCTCCATCCATCAGTCCATCCATCCATCCTCTAATTCCTTGCCATGACTTGCAGCTCACTGAGATATTTGTGTAATTCTTGCAAGTGTCATTCATGTCTGGGCCACTTGCAACTGAAGTCTTCAAGCAATTCATTCTCTGTAAGGGCTCAAGGCAACTTGTACTCATTTCCTTTGTTTATCCTGTCATGTGGAAGAAGATGAAAACTTTCCACCAGTTCCTTTGATCATCTCAAAGCTAATAGCCTATGGAAGAGGCTTGCCACCCACCTATCAGAACTGTGACCCTAGTGTCAAGTAATCAGTGCTTCTTGTGTCCAAATTCACAAATCTGTTTAAAACACATAGGCCAGATCCAGACCATAGCCCTGTAATTCTAATGCTTGCCACCATCTTTAGGATCCCATCCTCCTATGTCACCTGCAATGATTCCTGCTGAGTTGAGACCTAGCCATGGCCCTGTGTGAACTAGTTACCTCTTGACCAGAACACTGTAACATGCTGTACAGAGATTATCCTTGAAAGGCACTTAGAATTAGTGCAGAATGGTGCTGTCAGAATTTTGACTGGGGCAAATTCATGTGACCCCCTTCCTTGTACCAGTAAGCAATGCCTACCAGTCTATTTCCAGGTGGAATTCAAGGAACTGGTCATCATTTTTAAAGCCCTGAATAATCTGGGACAAGGCTGCTTCAGGAACCATATCCTATATTAATCTGCCAGCCCTTCGAGGCGTGAAACTAAAAATCAGCTACTCCCTTCAGAAATATGTTTGATCACAACACCTGATGTACCTTTGATATTAGCACCGTATGTGGAACTCTTTGCCTCAGGAAGGAGATTCATCTTCCTCTTATCTGTATTCTCACCTCAAGTAAATATATATTTTTTTAAACAATTGATTGATTCCACTTAATTTTATTTATCAATCATTAGAGTTCTGTTCCTGTTATTTATGCAATTGCATTTATCATGTTTTTGTGTCTTTTCTGAGCTCAGAAATAACTGCTTACAAATAAGTGGTTACTTGTAATCAAGTACTTTATTAATGACAAAAGGGTAGCTACATTATAGTTACATCTCAACATGAGATAACTTCAGTTCTTGTCCAATGAAACTGTCTTCAGAGTTACTTTTATGCTTATGGCCATGTGGCCTCACTAAGGGTGCAACTACACTGCTATTAGATTCACAGCCTGTATGACATTTGAAATCACAAACCGTGCTCACAGGAGGGGACCGAGGATTGATTCTGGAGTTCACCGTTCATACTGGATGTGATGCAAGCCGCATTCCAGCCCACAGACCCCTCCTTCTTTCCTTTGGTCCTGCCTCTGCAGATCCTTTTATGGTTCACTGTGAAGTCGCTTTCTCATTTAAAGCTTCAGACTACTACATTACTCAAAAGCTTTTCTATAGAAAAATAACATGGAAAGGTAGTTAGCAGTCTAAGAATACAGAACATTAAAAAAATTGCAAAAAATAAATAAATCATAGTTCATAATGATTCCAAAACAGGGATCATGTTCCCCTTCCTATCTGTTACTCTTTCTCCTTACTTTCAAGTAACATATGCAGAAATTATCTCATCTCTGGTCACAGTTTATCATGCCAGTAATTTAAAACCATATGTGATCAGACATGAGGTAATTCCTGCATGCACTGCTTGCAAGTAAGTTAAAAGAGTAATGGATGGAAAAGTGATCTTAAGGACACTTTCAGAACTATCAATTAAGTAATGAACAGCACTAAGCTTTTGCTTCACAACAAAAGGGCTGTCTCACATAATTTGACAGGATTCTGGACTAAAAATCAGTGTTTTGCTTCTGCATGTTTTCTCCTCCTGCTTGTACTTCACATCCCAATTACCTACATCACTGAAACTCCACCTACAGACACACACCCTTCTTTACAAGAACATAGCACAACTAACCACATGGAGAAAAGCCCATTCAAATTGTTCTGCATTGAAAAAGTAGGAGCCCTACGGGTGGCAGAAGGAAAAAGCCACTTGGAGAGCAAAAAAAGGGCTGGACTGATTCGAATCAGCCTTTGCATCATGCAGTCAGTATAACTCGAATTCATCTTTTTTTTATAAGTGGAGCAAATCCCATGGTATCTGTAGTTGCACCCTTAAGTGGTGGAAGAAGAGTAGGACATTGTCCAAGTGGTCTTAATGCTGGTTCATGATGTGGTTTCTGCTTTCAGATGGAAAAGATCCAGATATTTTAAAGAAAACAGCAACTAGCATAACACACCCAAGAAAAGGGAAAATAAAAGTATTCAAAAAAATCGTTGAGAATAATTTATTAAAGTTCAAAAGGCTTTGGAAATATAACAGCAACACATAATTGTTTAAAAGTCACTTTTCAAGTGTGTCTGCTTCCATTTTTTGTTACTGCTTCTATGAGTTTTATATTTTACAATTGACTTTGAAATACTCTTAATTTGGAGGGAGAAAACAGGACTAATCTTTAAAAAAATGAATAAGCAATAATCTTTGTTATGGAGAGACTGTTTTTGTAAGAGAAGTAAGAATAATTACACTAGCAGTTCAAATAAGCAGGATACATTTGCAAGACATGAAACCCTGAATTCAGCTAACAGCCTGAAACTATCCAGATCAACAAAGTTCAAGTAGTAACACGCTGCGTGCCTACATGCTTGCAGGTGGAATAGTGCCTCTTACACAGACACAGAATTCTCCGCTAAGAAATTAATCGCAGCATGGCATTTTATCTTCCTGCTTGAGCAGGAAGGACCACCCTGATGAAAACATTCTGACATTTCCCCAACATTAAAAACTCCTGGCAGCCTTAAGCAGCTTGAAAGTTGGCGGCCTTACATAGCTGAGCAGAAATAGCATTACATAGCTGATAGGGATATGTCAGTCAGGGTAAAATCTTGCTCTCCTATGGATGATTTGCTTTACTTTATGAGCAGCTGCCTGAATTAGACCAAACTCCAAAATAAGTTCTGGAATTTTCAGGTGACAATATGCAATTATGTGTGACACCTGTTTGCAAATGGCTTTTTAAAAGGTAATGTATAAATTCACTTAAGACATTATACACTGAAGTGTGCAAAGAATTCTCCATTACTTCAGTGCTGCAGTGCACATCACCTGATCCACTATTGTTTCGTAGACATGCATACAGAGACATAATTTTTACTAGTATTTATATACCATTGCCTATATCTAGTAAAATTTGAAAGTATAATAGATTTTTTTTAAAAAAATAGCACTAAATGCTAAAATTAAAACACAAACATTAAATAATTAACTAAAACAATATTAAAAATTTAGACCAGTAACCTGGTAGGGATACCTATGATCAGACATGAGGTAGTCCTCAACTAATGTTGTACAAGAGGCTGTGCCATTTGGAGAGGTGTCTGATGCATGACTGATGGGCACTGACTTGTACAACAGGTTGCGCAACAAACACCACATCTAATAGCACAGCCACTTGTTCTGCATTAGTTACAGGCACAGATATTCTCAGTAGGTTACTGGCTTTAATACTATAGGCTCAGAACTCACATATCAAACTGGGAAGCACATGGAGTTCACAAAAGATATTATGTTTGTTTATTATTTCTGTGTTTGCTGTGGAAGCCACCCGGCTGACATCCACCCTGTGCTACTATGCTATGACATAGTTTGAGAACTAGTGCCTGCATTGGACTGAGGGAGTAACCCAGTGTGCTGGTTGGTTTTGCTTTGGGCAGGGGGGTTGTTACTGGCAACCTAGGTTTAATGCAGGGGTCTCGTGCCAATGTTAAGAAAAAATTGCACAAGTATTCCCTTGATAGTATCCGTGATTTGGTACAACTTGTTTGGTGAGGATGCCTCTAATGCTACAGGGCTGGTTCAGAGTTTGATAATAGTCACTTTTAGTTTAAATTACAGCTGAATTATGCAGCTAGTGTCCTGAGCATCCCATGGGCGGTGAGTGCAATTGCTTGTGTCCTTTCTTAGCTAGACACAGTTGGACTGAGAAACTCCTGTCCTCTAAACAAGACAACATGACACCGTGTTCATATTCTTCCAATTGTGACTTGCAAAACAAAGTAGAAGGATTAAGATAGGCAGATGACACGTTACTGGTAGAAAACAATATCAATTTGAAGGTTAAAAAAAGGCTAAAAGAAGGAATTATGGTTGGACCTTAAGATGACCAAAATAATGACTACTGAAAAATCACATAATTTGAATGTTCACTATGAAGAATTTGACTGTAAAGGATTTTCTAAACTTCAGTTCATTCATCAATCCAAGTGCAGCCAAGAAATCAGAAGATGGCTGTTGCCAGAAACCAAGGCCAAGACAGATCATCCATGCTACAGAATTCCTGACTGCTGTGTACAGATGTGAAAGCAGGACAATGAAAGAAAGCTGAAATATATTGGAAAAGAGCTCTACAGATACTGTGGTCTACCAGAAAGGCAAACAATTAGATTGTACTGTACTTCAAATCAAATCTGATGAATGAGCAAAGCTCCCTTAAGAACTAAAATATGTTTGTTTATCCTAGCATGAGCATTTCTCACCTTCTGTGTTCCAGGTTGGCTTGCTTTTGTTTTTTGATTGGCTATCAAGATGTAAATATCGGCAACATCTGCAAATTTGTGTGCTTAGGCATAATACTTTGAAAGAACTTTATCACCTGGAGGAAAATGTTTTTTTACCAACTTTTAATTTCAAGCTTGTATCTCATTTAGTTTGACTCAAAATACTGGGAAGTAGGGCCATCTTGTTCATTGGTTACATGCGCCGAGACACAATGCCTGCTTTAAAAAAAAAATATTTAGAATATTTTTAATCATCCCTCCTCTGAATAAACATCCATGGTGATGTATAAATAAAAATAATAAATATATAAACCAGAAAAAGTTGAATTGGTATATACAGTAAAACTGCAGATTAATAGTAAAATCATGCACTGACATTTGCTATTAAAAACTCAGTGGAAGAATTGTTCTTCATGAGAAAATGGGCAAAAAGAGTGTCCCCCTTCTTTTCAGAAGCACTTGGGAGCAGAGAGATTGCTATCCTTCTTCTGGGATTCAAAACTGACCCAGTTGTAAACAGTTTCACAAAAGAATAAACTCCAGCCTTTTGAAGGCTGCTCCTAAATAAATCCCCTGCAACATTCTGGAAGGCACTCCAGAACTCGTCTTTCATTTCGAAGCATGTGTGTCATTCCTCAAGTGGTACCCTAACAAGACAGGGCTTGCTCGTAAGAGCGCACAAAAAAGGAGACTGCAAGAGCAGAGAACATGTTTGTCCTTTGTTTTACTGCCCGACAATGACCCAGTACTTTTGTGCTAATCACAGAAAGTTCTTTGAAGCGGTACTTCCTTATGACACAACCCAAGCTGAATTTTGCTTGGTTCATGAAGGGCAAAGAGTGTAAAGCTGCAAGAGTGAAAGATTAGTCATCCCGCTCAGACTCATAATAAAATTGCCATTGCTTTCCCACTGCTGGTATTTGGTTCACTTTTCATTTAATTGGCTTGCATACACTATAACGAGCTAGGGAGTGTTTTACAAAGCTTTGAATGAAATTAAAAGCTTTTGTAATTATGTATTCATTTATCTGAGAAAGATTCAACATTCAAATTAGTCTCCTTTGAGAATCTTCAACAACTTGGCTTTCTTTAATTAATTCTGACAGTCTACGATGCTGTTCAAATTTGCTTTGACAACTTGGAATAACAATTCAGCTAGATACCCTGTAGCTTTGCTACAGCATGTTGTGCTACCAGGCCAAACTGGTTCACTAATCAAATAAAGGGACACAAATGCCAGACTGTTAAGTCAGTTCAGGTATTTAGTGTACAGATGCTCCCAGGTGCACCCAATGAGGGTCCGGCCCTCAGAACCTTTCCTCCCGCCCCCTGCCTGGAGTGGCCAGTCAAGCCAGGAGATGGTGGAGCTACTTCCATGATTGGTGGGAAGAGCAGGATGCTGGCAGTGCAGCGGTGCGTGAGTGGATGGGCTAGTTCCATGGGCCGGACCTGCATTAGGTGCACCCGGGATGGGGATATTCGTATTCATTTATGAATACGAATATCCCCATCTCTAATTTAATGCAATTGACCATCTGTACCTGTGATGGCAATCCCCTTCACGGATTGCTGCCTTGTCATGGCGAAGGGGCTTGAGTAATTCAGAGAAGCTATGGGCTATGTCGTGCAGGGACACCCAAGACGGACAGGTCATAGTGGAGAGTTCTGACTAAACGCGATCCACCTGGAGCAGGAACTGGCAAGCCACTCCAGTATCTTTGCCAAGAAAACTCCATGGACAGAAACAAAAGGCTAAAAGATATGACACTGGAAGATGAGCCCCTCAGGTCGGAAGGCGTCCAACATGCTACTGAGGAAGAGCGGAGGACAAGGACAAGTAGCTCCAGAGCTAATGATGGGGTTGGGCCAAAGCCGAAAGAACGCTCAGCTGTGGACGTGCCTGGAAGTGAAAGGAAAGTCCGATGCTGCAAAGAAAAATACTGCATAGGAACCTGGAATGTAAGATCTATGAACCTTGGTAAGTTGGATGTGGTCAAACAGGAGATGGCAAGAACACACACTGACATCCTGGGTGTCAGTGAACTAAAATGGACGGGAATGGGCGAATTCAATTCAGACGATTACCATATCTACTATTGCGGGCCAGAATCTCGTAGAAGAAATGGAGTAGCCCTCATAGTCAACAAAAGAGTGGGAAAAGCTGTACTGGGATACAATCTCAAAAATGATAGAATGATTTCAATACGAATCCAAGGCAGACCTTTCAATATCACAGTAATCCAGGTTTATGCACCAACCACCGATGCTGAAGAGGCTGAAATTGACCAATTCTATGAAGACTTACAACACCTTCTAGAACTGATACCAAAGAAAGATGTTCTTCTCATTATAGGGGATTGGAATGCTAAAGTAGGGAGTCAAGAGATAAAAGGAACACAGGTAAGTTTGGAGTTCAAAACGAAGCAGGGCAAAGGCTAATAGAGTTTTGTCAAGAGAACAAGCTGGTCATCACAAACACTCTTTTCCAACAACACAAGAGGCGACTCTACACATGGACATCACCAGATGGGCAATACTGAAATCAGATTGATTATATTCTCTGCAGCCAAAGATGGAGAAGCTCTATACAGTCAGCAAAAACAAGACCTGGAGCTGATTGTGGCTCTGATCATCAGCTTCTTATAGCAAAATTCAAGCTTAAACTGAAGAAAGTAGGAAAAACCCCTGGGCTAGTCAGGTATAATCTAAACCAAATCCCTTATGAATACACAGTGGAAGTGAAGAACAGATTTAAGGAACTAGATTTGGTGGACAGAGTGCCTGAAGAACTATGGATGGAGGCTCGTAACATTGTACAGGAGACAGCAACAAAAACCATCCCAAAGAAAAGGAAATGCAAGAAAGCAAAGTGGCTGTCCAACGAGGCCTTACAAATAGCAGAGAAGAGAAGGGAAACAAAATGCAAGGGAGATAGGGAAAGTTACAGAAAATGGAATGCAGACTTCCAAAGAATAGCAAGGAGAGACAAGAGGGCCTTCTTGAATGAACAGTGCAAAGATATAGAGGAAAATAATAGAAAGGGAAAAACCAGAGATCTGTTCAAGAAAATTGGAGATATTAAAGGAACATTTTGTGCAAAGATGGACATGATAAAGGACAAAAATGGTAGGAACCTTACAGAAGCAGAAGACATCAAGAAGAGGTGGCAAGAATACACAGAGGAAGTATACCAGAAAGATCTGGATGTCCTGGACAACCCAGATAGTGTGGTTGCTGACCTTGAGCCAGACATCCTGGAGAGTGAAGTCAAGTGGACCTTAGAAAGCATGGCTAACAACAAGGCCAGTGGAGGTGATGGCATTCCAGTTGAACTATTTGAAATCTTAAAAGATGACGCTGTTAAGGTGCTACACTCAATATGCCAGCAAGTTTGGAAAACTCAGCAGTGGCCAGAGGATTGGAAGAGATCAGTCTACATCCCAATCCCAAAGAAGGGCAGTCCCAAAGAATGCTCCAACTACCGTACAATTGCACTCATTTCACACACTAGCAAGGTTATGCTCAAAATCCTACAAGGTAGGCTTCAGCAGTATGTGGACCGAGAACTCCCAGAAGTACAAGCTGGATTTCGAAGAGGCAGAGGAACTAGAGACCAAATTGCTAACATGCGCTGGATTATGGAGAAAGCCAGAGAGTTCCAGAAAAACATCTACTTCTGCTTCATTGACTACGCAAAAGCCTTTGACTGTGTGGACCACAGCAAACTATGGCAAGTTCTTAAAGAAATGGGAGTGCCTGACCACCTTATCTACCTCCTGAGAAATCTATATGTGGGACAGGAAGCAACACTTAGAACTGGATATGGAACAACTGATTGGTTCAAAATTGGGAAAGGAGTACGACAAGGCTGTATATTGTCTCCCTGCTTATTTAACTTATATGCAGAATACATCATGCGAAAGGCAGGACTGGATGAATCCCAAGCCGGAATTAAGGTTGCCGGAAGAAATATCAACAACCTCAGATATGCAGATGATACCACTCTGATGGCAGAAAGTGAGGAGGAATTAAGGAACCTCTTAATGAGGGTGAAAGAGGAGAGCGCCAAAAAAGGTCTGAAGCTCAACATCAAAAAAACGAAGATCATGGCCACTGGCCCCATCACCTCCTGGCAAATAGAAGGGGAAGATATGGAGGCAGTGACAGATTTTACTTTCTTGGGCTCCATGATCACTGCAGATGGTGACAGCAGCTACGAAATTAAAAGACACCTGCTTCTTGG
Organism: Intellagama lesueurii; assembly: GCA_037013535.1. Classification (NCBI taxonomy): domain Eukaryota; kingdom Metazoa; phylum Chordata; class Lepidosauria; order Squamata; family Agamidae; genus Intellagama; species Intellagama lesueurii. The sequence continues at coordinate 185,589,624 of JBAJHW010000002.1, forward strand.
GAGGAAAGCGATGACAAACCTAGACAGCATCTTAAAAAGCAGAGACATCACCTTGCCGACAAAGGTCCTCATAGTCAAAGCTATGGTTTTTCCTGTAGCGATGTATGGAAGTGAGAGCTGGACCATAAAGAAGGCTGACCACCAAAGAATTGATGCTTTTGAATTGTGGTGCTGGAGGAGGCTCTTGAGAGTCCCCTGGACTGCAAGGAGAACAAACCTATCCATTCTGAAGGAAATCAACCCTGAGTGCTCACTGGAAAGACAGATCCTGAAGCTGAGGCTCCAATACTTTGGCCATCTCATGAGAAGAGAAGACTCGCTGGAAAAGACCCTGATGTTGGGAAAGTGTGAAGGCAAAAGGAGAAGGGGACGACAGAGGACGAGATGGTTGGACAGTGGCATTGAAGCTACCAACATGAATTTGACCCAACTCCGGGAGGCAGTGGAAGACAGGAGGGCCTGGCGTGCTCTGGTCCATGGGGTCACGAAGAGTCGGATACGACTTAACGACTAAACAACCTGTGATGGAGGTTGTGAATCCCCCTCATGTACTAATTATCTATGGTTCAGGAAACAAAATGAAATATCTATCCTGAAGAAACATCCTACCCTGTTACTGCTATCTTAGGAAGAGGGACTGAATGTGTTGGACACTTTGCTTGCAATAAGTTCGGTTCTGGCTTGTGAGATCAAATGGATCGAATCAAAGTCAGTAGCTGGCTGTCACTTTCAGCTTAGTTGCTTCAATATCTCACTAGGTAAAGGTAAAGGTTCCCCTTGACATTTAGTCCAGTCGTGTCCGACTCTAGGGCACGGTGCTCATCCCCGTTTCCAAGCCGTAGAGCTAGCGTTTGTCCGTAGACAGTTTCCGTGGTCACGTGGCCAGCGCAACTAGACATGGAACGCCGTTACCTTCCCACCGAGGTGGTACCTATTTATCTACTCGTATTTTTACATGCTTTCGAACTGCTAGGTTGGCAGGAGCTGGGACAAGTGATGGGAGCTCACTCCACCGTGTGGATTCGAACAGCTGATCTTTTGACCTTGCAGCCCAGAGGCATTGTGGTTTAACCCACAGCGCAAATTGAAAGCTTCCTCTGCACCTCAGTATAGGGGGAGATAAAAGAGGATGCAAAGGCTTGGATTATTTTTTAAAGCCTTTGACATTCGGCAATGAATTGGTTGCTCAGTAAGCTCATTCAATGCTATTCCACTTGGAAACTATATTTTAAAAATGGAAAGTTTCCTCCTACACCCCCACAGAGGGGGAGACAGGGGGTTGCAAGTAGGGAGATATTTTCCCCCAGATTTTTGTTTTTTTTTTTTTTGTTTTTTTTTCTTTCCCTTTATAAGAGGGAATGGTTTAAAACGGTTGCTTGAGCTGCAGTGTGGTTTTCTGCCCTATAACCACCTAACCCTTGCATGTGTATGCAAGGTAAAGGTGAAGGTTCCCCTTGACATTTAGTCCACTCGTGTCCGACTCTAGGGCGCGGTGCTCATCCCCGTTTCCAAGCCATAGAGCCAGCGTTTGTCCGAAGACAGTTTCCGTGGTCACGTGGCCAGTGCGACTAGACACAGAACGCCGTTACCTTCCCACCGAGGTGGTACCTATTTATCTACTCACATTTTTACATGCTTTCGAACTGCTAAGTTGGCAGGAGCTGGGACAAGCAACAGGAACTCACTCCGTCGCGTGGATTCGATCTTACGACTGCTGGTCTTCTGACCTTGCTGTAGAGAGGCTTCTGCGGTTTAACCCGCAGCGCCACCATGTCCCTACCATGTGTATGCAAGGGTCACCCCAAATGACATACGGCACCTTAAACAGATCAAGCATCCAGCATGATCCAGCCTGGGACAATTTGGCCATCTAGTCACACCCTATATCTAAATGCTACAATCAAATTTTTAAGATCCCAGAAATGTGTCTGTTTGTTTTTACATTTCTCTTTAGCAGAGATAGCAAACTAACCTATATTTGTGGGTAGAAAATAAGATAGTAATCCACTGCTGCTTTTAGGCCATTTGCTACTCAGAAATTATTTAGAAAAACTAAGAACTTTGTGGGAAAGGCTGTTTCTGCCTGGACTGGTTAAGGAATTATCAATCCTGATGATAAAGCTTAGTAATATCTCCTCCTGACATTATAGAACCAGAGTGGAAATCACAGCATAATGAACCACAAAACCACAGGGTTTATAAGCAACTTGGAGGATATTTAAACATCATTAATCTCAGTAAAATGTTAATCAGTGTAATGAAACACTGTAATTCTTTTACTATATGCCAGAAACAAACCATCTCAAGAAATAACAATTACTAGTATGTAAAATGGGAGAAAACTATATACAGCAAGTCCAAAGATTATGCACTAAAGATTTCTGCAAGGAAAAGTGGACAGATACCTGGGGAAAGCAGACAATGATGAAAATGATGTACATTAATGAGATTTGCTCATTTTTAATTTTTCAGGGAATGTAAACACCATAGTTATATAATCCACTAGCTAATTTTATTCTTTCTTAATCTCCACTACTATATGAGGGTACGATGTAACTTGACTATGCCCTTGGTCTGTGACAGAGGAAATGGCACTATGAATATAAATCATCACATGCCCCTCAGCTGTTGCTGAGTAGCTGAAGCTTGGCATAATCGGATGTGCATACCGACACAAAAACCACATAACTATCACATGACTTTAAATCGAATTCTAAAACCCCAATTCATCACTTGATTTCATTTGTATAGCCACGCCATCAGTTTGTTCTCTGAATCTCTTCCCTTTGTACTGTTTTACAGGTATGCTCTGTTCAAAAGACTGCCCAGTTCAAATCTGGTTTAAAAATAGATAATAAGGATCAGGGCCCTGCAGTTGCCCTTTATCAGCACTTAGCACCTGAACAACAGACTGAGCATTGTTAGGTTTCATAATCCCAAAGTCTCAGTCAAACATGACAGAGCACTGTGGGAGTGGGTGTGGCTTTGTTTTATTTTGGTTTGTTTTAACCAGCTTGGAAATGTTACTATACTGTCAAGTAGTCAAGAGAGGCAGTTACACAAGTCACCTGGCTGATAATTAATCTTCCTAATCTGCATGTGTAGATGTACATTCACATACAAACTTTTATTCAACTTTGTCTCCTCTTTTTTCTTTTTTCTTTTTTTTCTTTTTTTTTTGGTGATGTGTTTAATCTTTTGAGAGACATGAGCAATCCTGTCTGAAGGACAGCCCCAGAAAGATCCTAGAACTGAAAATCACAAATGCTGAGACAAGACTTGGAAGAACACACATGTATGCTGACAAGTAACTGGCATCAGGGAGAGCAGAGAGGCAGTGTGCAAGGAGAAGGTAAACAAGCAAAGGAATGAATAAATGAATGAATAAATAAGCAACCAAAAGTCTTGTCCAGAGCCATGGATGTAGTGAAGTCATAAATGACATGTTTCTCTCTGCCCTAAGGCTTAAGTCTGTTGAGTCTTACCCTAGCCAAAGGTCAGGAGCCAACAACAGAACAGTGATGTTGAAACCACCACTTCTTATCAGCCACAAGAAGGGAAACGAATCACCTAAGAATCTGATAGCATTGTTAGGTTTCATAATCCCAAAGTCTCAGTCAAACATGACAGAGCACTGTGGGAGTGGGTGTGGCTTTGTTTTATTTTGGTTTGTTTTAACCAGCTTGGAAATGTTACTATACTGTCAAGTAGTCAAGAGAGGCAGTTACTTGAACAAGGGCACAGTGTCTTCCACAGCAAAATATAAAATAAAAATGAATTATTTTTAGTTGGAGGGAAGGCCTGTAGGAGATTGAAGTGATGTGTGGAAAGAGCAGAGAAGAGCCCTGACCCTTAATGTGGTGTGGTCAATACTGGCTGTAAACTCAAGCTGTTCTAATCCCTGTGACTTGACAAAACTAGGCCACAGGAATTTCTTTAAGCTTGCTGAGGGAAAACACAAAGCTCTTTTTCTTGAAAGCAGTTAATGGCTGTTTCCAGATTAAAAAGAGACGAACATTCTGCTTGTGTTTATGTACTCCACAGCCTCAGCCTCATTTTCTGATTTTAAGGGGTTGTTTCAAAGCAAACAGAACTCAGCTTGCAGGGGATAACTAAAGTGAAGCAAACTGAATTCTGTATGAAATGTAAAACAAACCACAGGACCTAATAAGCTAAAATTTCCAAGTCAGTTGATGCAAAAATAAATTGAGGACTGACCCACATAGTTTGTGGCTGAAACACCAGGTTAATTTTAAACTTCCTGCCACAACAGTTAGAACTTTCCTCCAAGATTAGTTTTCATTGTATACCCTGGAGAGAGCTTCCATCAAGAACCTGAAATCTAGTTCTACAGGTTAATCATCTCAGGGCCAAACTGTACATTATAGGTAGTCCATCATTTAAAATTGAAATCTGTTTGTTTTTCAGATACATGATTCAAGTAAACCTTCCTGGCTGAGGAATCATACTCGCAAATGAACCCTGTGATTACTTTCCAATAACCAATCATGAAACAAAGTGAAGTAGTTCACACACAGGAGGTGTGAAAAACTCCTGCAGTCACAGTCTGATGTCCCAGGAACTTAAGGGCTTCCCGTTTCTAATGACAAGCTATCATTACCTAATTACCAACATCTACTGACCACCATTCTTCCATTTTTCTTCTCTGAGGGCCAATACATATACAACATCTCAATGTGTAAGACACTTCTATTATTTATTTGGTACATTTTTATATCATCTGTTAGTTTTCCCATTTGAACAAAATGAGAAAACAGCAAAGCAGATATGAGTCTTCCAATCTGTTTTGTACCTATTTCTGTATTTTGGCTACCCACAGTACCATACATCTGGAGATAATGTGTATCTTTGGGTTGTGAACTAGTAAGTTCCTATTGTGGGTACTGCTTATTAAATGTGTGCAGTTGATTGTTGACAATTTTTCCTTCAATAGTTCACTATGTTCTTCGGCTCCTCCACCTGCCAGGCAAACCAACAATCTGGTGATTAAAGCATCTTTCCAAAGAATTCCACAGAGGTCACTAGTTCACAAACAACAACAAAAACAGAACTAGCTGGTCTCCTCATTTGTATCTATGTCAGCCATCTCTGGAAAGTTGTCAGCTCTAAAGAACCCCCTGCCCTCCCTCAATGTCCTTCCACTTCCATAGGTTTTTTAACCTGGTTCCCTGGAGGCAGTGCTTGCTTATCATAGGCAACCAGACAAATGGGTGCCTACAATTCTGATGTAAATAAACTTTCTAGATCAGTGGGAATAAAAATGTAAGCATCTGATCATATGCACAGATATGAATCTGTGGTGTTTCCAAGTTAGGTATTGCTGTAATCCAAAATGCAGCAGCCAGAGTAATTACAGGGTCTAGTAAATTTGATCATATATCCCCAGTCTTGGCACACCTTCATCAGCTCCCTGTCAGTTTCCATGCTCAAGTCAAGGTGCTGGTTATGACCTAAAAAGCCCTTAATGGTTTAAGACCTTGATACTTGTTGGAACATCTCATCCAGAAATCAGCTACTCATTCCACCTGCTCCTCTAAATCCATGTTGTTAAAAGCAGCCACACTGAGGGAGGCCAAAAAGCCAATGACAAAGAATTGGGCCTTTTCGGTGGCCCCCAATCTCTAGAATAAGTTACCGACTGAGATACGCCAGGCTCCTTCCCATCTTATATTCAGGAAATTAGTAAAAACAGAATTATTCAAAGCTGCCTTCAGCAACTGAATCTCCAGGATACTGTATTTTTTTCTCTTTTCATTTTTTTTCTTTTTGTACACATTTTAGACTTCATAGTTGTGTATCGCCATATTGGTTGAATGTCGGTTGTTGTTTAGGATTTTGTGGGGTTTTGTGTTTTACCCTATAAACCGCCCAGAGTAGTACTGGCATATATATAAATCAGTAAATCAGATAAATAAATATCCTGCCCTTTTTCCATGGTGGGACTCAACTAGAAAGAGATGAGGTTCCTTGATGGTCTTCTATCCTAATGATGACCAGAAAAAGACCTCATCAGTTTTAGCATGGTGTCAGCTGTGGTGTGACTTCAGATGATGTCCTGAGTTCACACAACAAAGTGTGGGAACAAGTCTCACATTACAAATAAATGAAACATTGTATCTTTTAACTATTTCTTTCAAAATGGGTGGAAGGAAGGAAGGATATTATTCTTTCTGTTTTCCTCTGATTTCCTCTGAGCAACATCAACTGAGATTTTATAACTGAATAAAAATATCTTCAAATATTGCCTTAGTGGCTCAGTGGCTGCTTTTATTTTCCATATGCCCACAAGGACTGGAAGAACATAAGAGCTTTCTTGGCATATTTTTATTTGTTTGCTCACCTAAGGTACATTAAGTATTACAATCCAACATCACCTGAATCCAGCATTTCAAGTGGGAAAGCCCAACTCTAATTAATTGATTTCCTGTTAGGTATTATTATTGGAGCTTAAATCAACATAATTGATTTAGCCTGCAAACACATTTTTTTGTTACAACCAATAAAATGGCATAGATGTATAACAGCCTCCCAACCTCTGGAAATGTAACTGGTTGAAGCAATCTGCAGGCTCTTTGCCAGGGTGATGAGTAAGCTGGCAGCATTACTTTACCAAGCTCTGAACAGTTAGCATAAAGTACAATGCCAGCCTCATATAAAATATTGTTCATTTGTTTTAACAGAGGTTTCATTCATCTTTGGTATCTAGCAGCCTGCTGTGATGTGAAGGGCAACTGTTGTGGCCAGGAGGTCCAGCTGTTGCGATCCACTATTTTTAGTGAGCAGCCTAAACTGAAAACACAATACACCATTAATTTTGCAACCAGATAGTGTTTAAAGCACGTGGTAGTTGTTGCAGAGATCACTTCCATTTCAATAGCCATTGTGGCCCAGTGATGAATTATGGAGGGATCCGTATGAAATTTTCAGGAGGCAATGGCTGGAGATCAAAGGGGAATGAGACCAGAACCGAGTCTAGCGTTCTGTGACCACATCCACCTAGCAGCACTGTCCATGTCTACTTCACACTGTAGGACTAATTCAGAAGTAGTGAAGATGACATCTTGAAGAATAGATTATAGTACTTGTTCTGAATAGTGCATTTATCCTGCTAGTTTGGATAGGACATTATTCTCCTCTTTGCATATGACAACACGTCTGAACACCCCCACATCCCCTTCTTAGTTTTTAAATATCAAGCATGTCATGTATGAACATATGAACTGCCCGATAATAGGTTAGACCTGTGGTCCATCTATCCCACCAGTATTCTTTCTTATAGGTTAACATATGTTTTCTCCAGTGCACTCAAAATAACACACATGGTTCTCTGTCTCCTCACTTTTAACCTCACAACAAGCCTGTGTGGTAGGTTAGGTCGATGGAGTGTGACTGCTTCAAGGTCACCTAGTGAGCAGAAACATGAAGTGGGATTTCTCACTACACCACACCAGCCATCTGTGAAGTTCTCACCAGATATGACTCTACAACATCATAGGCTAGACTTTCTGCCTTGAATTAAAATATGTCAGGGACCCACTATAGACAAACTTTGTGCTCTGCCACTGAGCTACCAACCTTCTGGCTTATTGCATGAGAAGCTCTCCACCTGGAAGTGCTCAAATAGTGCTCCTAACAATGATTTTAACTCTTGCAAAATGTACACAGTCCATGAACAATTTTGAACAGGAGGTTAGGACCCATGTATTGACAAATGGAAGGATGAGATTTTAAAAAGGATGGGATACTGCACAACATTCTCTGGGGCTTTGCCAAACGGATAAAGAAAGAGTTTTAACGGTTCCTGGGGATTAAGTAACAGAATTGCTAAGAAGAACTTAAGGGTTACAATGAACATATTGCAAACACAAGATTCAGAAGACAGCATTTATTGGGCAAGATTTTTGAGGTACACAAAGTTCTTCATGCAGCAGAATCTTTTAAAAAAACTTGCTCCCTTACTTCTGTCCTTACATTGTTATATCCTATATAATTACATACCCAAAGTTTGATTGTATTCTGGAAAAGAGTAATCTAATGCCCAAACTTAGCATTTTCAAGCATGCAGAGTCTGATTGACTTTCATAAGGATTTAAAGTCCTAATCCGGCCTCCCTCTCAAGTTTTAATCCAGCTCCTTCTCTCTGACTAGTGCATAACAAGATTCCAAGCTATATCCCAAAAGATTGAAGCCTTAGCACACTATTTCATGTGGCCATTTGGGGCAGCCTATTCAGCAGCTCCGTGCTTTGTGCACTGGAAACCCTTGGGCACAATCTGCCTGTTCACAAGATGTATACAGAGATAAATGCCAATATGTAGCCAGTTCTTACTTTCTTGCCTGGACAAATCAGATGAGTATTAATGAATCCAGAATAACAGGGAGAGTTTCGCAAAGACATCTTGCTGAGATTTAACTGCCGGCTACCAAAAAACATAGTTATGCCTGTCCTCTGTACTATGCATGCTTTGGAGAATAAGAATTACTACAGATGCTCAATATCAAAGTTCCAGTAATTATTCTTTTCATTTGGAAAGAATTTGGAAAACATTAGACTAGACATGGGAAAAGCTACCTTTCGATCTACAGCTCCCGGAATCCCATAATCAGCATAGTCACTGGCTGTGTTGGCTATAGGATTCCTGGAGCTGTGGTCCAGAGAAGTAATTTTCACCATCTTTGCATTGTCCAGGAACTTCAAGAGCTCCTTCTCCCTTTCTGTGCAGACCCTGCAGTTTCTAACTTTGGAAAGAGGGGTGAGATCATCCTGCTGTTTGCCAAGTGTGTGATAAATCTGTCAATGTATTAGAGCAGGCTCTTTTCTGTGAACCAATAAGCCTTTGGCCAGCCAAAGATGCTCAGGAAACAAAACATGGTGAAATGCTATCTTAAATCTCCCTTTACTTATATCAGCCAGTTGAAGAATGAGTCCTAATGTAGCTGTCTAACTAATAAATTGGAAGGAAAAAAAAAGAACCATTGATTTGATGGCTCCTCAGATCATATAATAGCTGAAGAGGAAAAGCTCAGCTACCAATAAAGTGAACCTGTTGGTGTTGCCTCTAGCAACCGCCTGGGCCTTCACACGATCATGTTTGCTGTAACCATGTGGGATTTACATCTAGGAAAGTTTGCAGGTCACATACAGTTCACTGACTAACAGGGATAGCTTGGATTCTTACTCACAGCAGCAGAAAAAAAATTAGTATTTTGTTCACCAGTGTGGAATTTTATAGGTATCTTGTTTAAAAGAGGTTCATATATCCTGTGTGGAATCAGAACTTTTCTTTAATCTTTAGTTCAGGTTTTTTTGTTTTTATTCAACAGATGAAGCACAGAAATGGATAAGCATGGAGATATAGTGGTGTCAATTGCAGGGGCCATTCTGGACCTCAATTAGACCTCTAGGTCTTTCATTAAGGAATGGCCTAACTACATGTCAATTGGTTTAATTTTATTGTTTATTTGTGTTTATCAGTATACGTTCTACTTTGTTGTAAACAACCCAGAATAGTGCCTTGCACTAATGGGGGCGGGGAGGGGGGGAAGGGAGATAATAAGTAAGTAAGTAAGTAAGTAAGTAAGTAAGTAAGTAAGTACGTACGTACGTACATACATACATACATACATACATACATACATACATACATACATACATACATACATACATACATGTGTGAAAAGGAAACCAGAGGCATTATGAGAAATGTGACATGGCACCTCATCATACAAGCCAAAGTGGACCTTTCACAGATGGAAATCCCCCAGGGGGGCAGTTAGCAAACCCTCCCAATGTTGGCTAAGTCCCATGGTTATGTCTTTTAAGTTTCAATCTAAATGATCCCAAGAAGGCACATTTCAACAACTGGATAAATCCCTATTAGTTCACATGGGGGAGCAAGGGTTTGGGATGTTAGAGAGTGGTAGTGACAGTCGCTCGCACACACATGCACACGCACGCACACAGAGAGAGGTGAGCTTCATATCTAAACACTGAACTATGGACAACTTAGATGTTGCAGCAAGTATAATATGTAGCCTTTAGACTGCTGACAGAACCAGTTTCAAAACACATGTGCCACCACTTCTGCACTGATTGCCAATATGTTTCCAGTCTGAGTCCAAGTGTTGGTAATGACTTTTAGAGTCCTAAACAGCCTAGTCTCTATGTATTAGAGATGTGCCATTCTTCTGGCTGGTTTTCTTGGATTCAAACTACCAGAATTCTTCAAGTTCTTTGGGGGTGCCATACATAAAGGCCAGTGGGTAACAAGACTACACCTCCCATAAAGACCTAGGTCTCCCAGGATGGATGGATACTGTAAGTTTTATTACAGTCAGTGACCAATATCTGAAATATGTTATTCCATGGATCTGCATTATTATCACCCCCGCCCACAAAAAATGAAATAACTAAGAATCTCCTAGCAACATAGTACTGAATATGTTCCCATCTTAGAAAGTTGCTGCTGTTAACTAAAGTTAATTATAAATTTACTAAAACCCTTTCTTCACAGATTTTGACTAGAGATGGGGGATTCATCTTTGTAGACAAAGACAAATCCCGCTGGCACAGATGGCTGACCCAATTTACACATGCCCCCAGAACCCGCTTGTCCACTTACCACGCAGTGCATATGGCCGACATCAGCAACAACATACCAATCGCGGCAGTAGCCCGACTGCCACAACCCCGCCTCCCTGCTTGGCCAGCCACTCCAGCTAGGGGGTGGAATGACGAGTCTCCCCGCTCAGCTGCTGAGTGGCCAGCTGCATGAACTACTACTATGTAGTCAAAATCTCTAATTTTGACTACAGCTGCACAAAATTTCACCACATTAAACAACATACTTATATTCTGTCCTGCAAGGATGTCCAGGCAATAACTTTGAAGAAGGTTCAATAAAAGTTTCTGAATATCAAGACAAAAGGGGCAATGCCAAAGAACAGAAGTTGTTGTTTCGATTCCTCCAGAATTACAAGGACATTTGCGTTGGCACTATGGGATCTTTTTAAACTTCGCCTCCTGGATTTGTGATGGCAGAGCATTTAGTCAGGCAAGAGTGAAAGCTCTCCAGTGCTTTTGTATTGAAAGTAAATAAAACAATTGACTGGTTTTAAAAGCAGCAACACTGTATCAGTTAGAATTGGTAATTGTCTTGCAGTATTACAGGGGTTAGGCCTATTGGGGGGGAGGGGAATTGGCTTCAACAAAAAAACTAAAGATAACTAGCCAAATATAATTTCAACTTTCAGGTATCTCACCTCCAACTGCTGAGCTGCATTTGAAACCCGGTGGGTACTTGAAGAATAGCTCTCAAAAATCTTATTTGAACTACTACTAAGCAAGTAAAGGGAGAATAAGGATCCAATTGTGCACTATAAAGAAGGTGACTAAGAGATTTGGCCTGGAACAAGCCTCTCAGGAAACACTGGGGCAGTTTTCTTTTTATACAGAAAGTAGGTCTGAAACAGCTTCAAAGACAGAGCCTGTTCCAGGTGAGTGAAATGTGTATGTCTGTAGGCGTGCATCTGTGGGCAGGCACTTCCAGAATTCTGCCTGGGGTTATCCTTGGAGAATTCTTAGAATCTTAGAACTGCAGAGCTGGAAGCGATCTTATGGAACAACAAAGTCCAGCCCCTGTCAAGGAGGCACAGTGGAACATCAAACTCCCAACCTCTGGGCCCACAGCCAGAAACCTAAACCACTCTACTGGGAATTCAAGGTGGGTAAATTGAGTACCCAGCTTGCTGCTGTTTGTGTGTCTGTGTGTTTGTGCAATGTTTAGCCTGCATAATTGAATTGTAAATGGCCCAGCAAGTGCTTTTTGCTATGGAGCTGTATATAAGCAGCATACCTTTTGCTTAGATGCCCAACTGGTGCCAATGCTGCCTAAATCTGTCTGTTCACCCCACCATTTCATAACTAGAGAGATGATGGTTTGGCCTTCAAAAACAATTTGCTGTTCTTTTGGGTCCTTTTAGGGAGAAAGGCAAGCTCAAAATACTTTAAATAAATAAATAAATAAATAAATAAATAAATAAATGTTGTGTGCAACGTTCCCTCTAATCTTCCATAGTGCTGCATGGGAGCTCCGCCCCTTGCGTGCGGGGTTCCGCAACAACTGGAAGCAAATGGGTGTTAACACTCCCTCGACTGTGCACACCTGATGTTACAAGGCACAGGGTGGTGGGTGGCTCCCATACTATAACTTCTATCCTATGAACAAGTTCTCTCAGAAATAGACCAGAGCTATAGCAAATATATACTGTAAAATATATGCTTGTTGAAAATCTATCAAACATCAGAACTACACATGCTTATGCATTTTTATTATGAAAAGGAAAAAAGCTTAGGCAAATAGTAAGAAACATAGTAATTGCTTTTTTATATTCAAACACACCAAATAATTGTTTCATGACACACCCAAGATGAAAAATGCACATTTGTCTGCCCCTTGTACTTATACTTCCTTTGGACACAGTGGAAGGGGCTGCAACTCAAGCCAGAGGGGAAAAATCCAGACACACAAGGACTTATCCTGCACAGCTCCCCCAGGCTCTTTGCTAGTCTAGGCACTAGCCACACACCCACACACCAGTCACACATTTCTTGGTCATGCAAAGAGGTTGTGCATATTCGCCAGCATAGCATGTAGAGCTCTTCAATATCGAAGAGGACAAGGCCACCAAACCAATGGCTGACAGGAAGGAAGCTATGTAGCACCATCACATGACAGCTTCACATTTTGCATGCATACATTTGAGTGAACCCCATACCATCTCTTTTGGAAGTCACCAACATGGGTAGCCTTCATGGTCTAGAAGCAATAATGGCCAATTATCAGCATGGTATTGCTGCTTTAGAGAAACAAGCAAAATACAGGCAACATGTTAACGGTCAACTTGATTTAATGAAAATGTATTTATTTTTTATTTCCATTCCTATACCGCTCCATTACTGTTGCCATTAACTACTTGTCACTATTATGGAATGAGAATATACAAAGCAATTTCCAAAATGCAGAAACTGCATGAGCCCCATACAGTTCCAAAGGTCTGATAAGGAACATAATAGAGCAATCTTAATTTTACTGGAAATAGCAGGAGTCTTCTAATATAAGTCCACATCAGTGCTAGCATAAATCCACAAGTCCAATTTGTGGCTGAATCTCCATGAATAAGCTACAGTGAATTTGTCTACCTTTGACTGCTGTGTCCCATCTAACTATGACATAGAAGCCATATTTGCATGGGAATATTCCAGGCATGCCAGAAAGATCCTTATTAAAAGGATCCCTCTACTTCAACTGAAGTTTGCATATATTAAGGTATGACTACAGTCGAAGTCATACATGAATCACAGCCATAGAGTTCTGAAGCAGAATTACTCTTTCCCCCCATTGCTTCACAATAAATATCATTCTCAAATCTTTCAGTGTGTTCAGATATACATTATTTGTGCCAGTTACCTTTGTTAGCACACATGCAGAGACAGATGAAGACATGCTGAGGCCCTACAGCTATATCAACTTTAAGAACTCCATGGCATCACGCCTCCATTTATTATAATTATTCTTTTTGTATTTGGAGGCTTTTCATAATCCGAGGCCCTAAACGATACCTTAGTTTGTACATAACTCCAACAGAGTATAAATACAACTTTCAAGTAACTGACACTCTCCTAGACTAATCTTGATTTCTGGCCCATGCAAACTGCCTTCCAGTTGTAGATGTTTAGGGATATATGCGACAAATTTTTTATCTCTTACAGTTGTAGAGATCATCTTTAAAATGAGTGGAAAATTTCTGACAAAACTGCAGGGTTGCCCCTCACAGGATTAGGTCTCACTCTAGTACAATGTATTTTCAATGTATTATGCATTTAACATATTTTACCCCACCTGCCTCCTTTAAAAGGACCAAAGGTGGCTTACATCATTAAAATGCAATATTTAAAGCTAAAAACTGTAAGTATAAAAATACTAAAAAGGGTCAAATCCCACACTACAACATGGTAAACCAAAACAACAACAAAAACACATTGAAAACAGTAAGGCGCAACAATCCAGGCACAACAACCCATTTGACAAACCCACTCAGGCAGCCAGTCAATAAGGGAAAGCTTCACCTGCTTTCAGACATGCAGATAGCCAGTCTGGTGTAGTGGAGAGAGTGACATACTAGGACTCAGGAGGCCTGGGTTCAAATCCCCATTCAGCTTTGGAAACCCGTGACAGTGTGGAAGTAGTAAAACCACTCCTTAAATATCTCATTTACCTCGAAAGCCCTATTACGGTCACTATAATTCGGTTCCAACCTGACGGCATATAACAGCATAGACATGCAGGGAAAACAGATGCCTAAATTAGTTCACACAGGTACAGGAGAGTAGAGGCCAAATCTCTCTGCATGTGTTTCTACTCTTAACACATGAAGCCGACATTATAAACCACAGGAAGTAATAGCAGGGCTTCCAGAGTTCAATAGGTGGGACTTCTGCCTGCAGCATCCCTTCCTTCTTGTGTGCTGTCCCTTCACACACACATTTTTAATCATATACTTTGAACCCAAAACCCTCCTGAAATAGCCCTGAATAAGATAAGATACATTTCAAAATAAAGGCAAATCCCTCACAACCAGCCTAGATCTCCAGATTAGGTTCTGAAGCTCCCCTTACAGAATGTGCGTGCACGCCCGCACATGTGTGTGTGTGTGTGTGTGTGTGTGTGTGTGTGTGTGACTTTTGGTTTGACACCTCAGTGTTGTGAGACCTTTATGCGTCTCTTTCAGCTTTTCCTTTGCCAGTTTTCTTCCTGCGCAGCAAAGAACTTTGAATTTCCCAGACCAGCTAAGCGCACAGAGGATAAAAGGGAGCAAACTCCACAGCCTTCCTCCTCCGTCTGGGCAGAGCCCCACCGGGGGATTCCAAGCGCCTGGCAATAATGAAAGGGCTGCCCCTCTACTCACCTGAGTAGGATGTCTTTCTCATGTTGCCCTCGGCCCAGCTGTTTCATAGGAAGAGAGTAAAAGTTCCTCCCAGCTACTCCCTCCCTGCAAACAATCCCCAGGCAGCTGCTTTAAGTAATCCTTTTTGTTCCAGCAGGGAAAGGGCACTCCTCCACATTACACGAAGGCACAGACACGGCTGCCGCTGAGGAGGGAGTCCACCGCACTCCCATTAATTAGAACACACCTTTCCTCATCTGATATACACTTGGGGGTTGTTCCAACTAGGCTCAAGCGGAGGGAGGGAGGGAGAGAGAGAGGGGGGAGGAGGAGGAAGAGAGCTCAGCGGCAACCGCAGCCGCACTTTAACCTTTTCCCCTCTGCCAGCAAATTAGGCCCGGCCCAGGTTCCTGCTCATTCCAGGCCTCACAGATTCCCCTGCCCATTCAACCTGGGTTTACCGAGGAAGGTTTTCGGACTTCCCTCCCAGTGGGCCTCATACATACACCCACTTGCGTTTTGCCTCACTTCCTTCTCCTCTGGTTCAGGATAGGTCGGGTCCAGAGGCAAGTAGGTGCTGGTTCAAAGTACACTCTGGCCTGCCAGGCTGTGTGTGTAGGGTAAACACAGCTCCTCATGCCCGGCTTTGAAAGGCACACAGAAGGGAAAGGCTGACTCAAGGCTGCGGGTTATGCAAAAGCATTTTGCTTGGATTCCTCCTGGAGAAGCTAGGTGTGGTGGTTCATTGCTTGGACATGCCCAGGGACTATGCCAAATGACATGGCCCATGGGTACCTGTTGAGTCTCCATACAGAACAGCACTAACATGGGGGTCCCGTCTAAAGGAGGCTTTAAGTCTGGGTGCTGCCTGGCACATTGGGACCAGAAATCCCAGCAAAAATGGAAAAGACATGCTTCATAACATGTTACTAAATAGGCTGAATCAGTTGCTATGGTACAACACTGCTCAGCACTTGCAAACTCAAGCCTGTGGTTCCTTTAGGGAGTCAATCCATCTTGTATTTGGTCTTCCTCTTTTCCTACTGGCTTTAACCTTTTCCAGCTTTGTTGTCTTTTCCAGAGAATCCTGCCTTCTCATGATGTACCCAGAGTATCATCATTTTTGCCTCCAGAGATGATAGTTCAGTCTTGATTTGATTCACCTTTCTGGCAGTCCAAGGTATCCACAAAGCTCTCGTCCAGCATCACATTTCAAATGAATCAATTTCTTTCCTGTCAGGTTGCTTAACTGTCCAGCTTTCATGCCCGTACACGGTGATTGGAAAGAGTGGGAATGAGTCACTGGGGACTGTGAAAAAGAGGGCGGAATAGCAACACCTTCTGCCTGAGTGCCGTTCCCTCTACCATGGAAAGTGAAGAAAGCCCAAGTCCCAAGTGGAGAAGGAGAAGGGGATAGAGAAAAGGGCAGGAAAACTGGAACAGGGAAAGGAGGGTGAAGGGAAGAAGGAGAGCAATATAAATAGAGAGGGAAGTGAGCAGAAGGGAGAGAAGACTAAGGCCCTGGTCACACAAGGGAAATGTTCTCTGGTTCTTCTGATACTTTCCATACAACTGTTGTACTGATTCACGGTCATGTGGTGTATATACCGGGGTGAATATCCCAGCAACTTTTAGTGGTACTGATTTATTTCCCCCTATTTGAATCATGACCAGCTACACCATGGTACTGGTTTATATTTTTTTCCTCTTGTAATGCATCAGTATATCAGGAAGGGGAAAGTTTGGGAAAGTGTCCTTTGTTGTGCTGGTTGCTCCTGCAGAATCGCATTGCACACAACACTGGACCGCTGTCTACGTGTGGTGGTAAGGGCGGCAGCCGCTGCCTAGGCAAACATGTAAACTGGCATCTATTCACAGGCTGTGGGAAAAAAAGAAAATAAATCCTCACAGCAATACTGGCAATCCCCCTCTTCCCCCCCCCCTCGACATATTTTTACCAACATATCAATGTACTGGCTGGGGGGCGGGAATTAATATGCATGCAGCAGAATTGGTGGCCATCTTCCTGGCTTCGATTCTGAAAAGAAGCGGGGCAGGTTGTGCACATAGGCAATCCCAGTAAGGAATGCAGTGGTACAACAGAGGTACAAAATAACACAACTCTCCCAGCCAGGGGGAAATGTTCCCCACTTATACCACTGGCTGGAAAATGTTTCAATCTTGACTGTGCATTGTGTGACTGGGGAAAAAAACAACAAACTAACTGGGGGAATAACTAGAGAACATTTCCTTCATGTGACCAGGGCCTGAGAGAGGAAAGGAGGTGGAGGCTGGTACTGTAGAGGTGAAGAAGGACACGTATTGCCAGAGGAATGGATTTAGTACTGGATGGAGAATCCATGGACACATAAATGGGAGAAGCTGATGTTACCCAGGGAAGAGGCAGAAAAGAAGCAAAACTATCAACCACCCAGAAAACCTACCTACATGGGTGAATGAGAAAATAGGAAGTGGAGCTGAAAGATAAGGGAAGGAAGGGCCCAGATTGAGAGGGAAAAGAGGGATAGAGCAGAATGGAAGAACCCCCATCACAGCAAAACCTATCACCCACAAGATGGTGGGGAACGGCCTCACCAGATAGGAACACATGAGGGGGAGAATTCTGGGGTGCTGAGACCATTGCCCCTGTTGTACATGCCAGGGGACCCCTGCAAGGCATTAAACTGGAGAACCCATGGATCCATAAAGACTAATTCAAGGTTCCGGAAGAGTGGAGGACTTTGTGTACTGTTTTGTGATTTGGCTCATTTTTCTGGGGGTTCATGGTTAACCACAAACCATCATGAACCACTGGTTTTCCAATTCATGCCTATCTCTAGTTACACACCATAACATTAAAATTCCTAGAAGGAACACATGTATGTACAAATGCACAGCCATACCTCCTCTTCTTCCAGTCCTAAGCAGGCAGCAAAACAAAGAGGTTTACTCGTATCAGATCCCTTCATAGATCATCATAACCACTTGCACACCTGCTCAAAGAGCTGTTCTCTGCTAATTATGGAGAGAACCACGGGACACAAGGAAGAGGCAATTGTTCAAGATGTCTCCTGGGTCAGCAAGATAGACCAATGAGGTGCAAAATGTGGAAGGCTGCTTGTATCTTCAGCAATAATGTAGAAGTGGTAAATTTGGCTAATGCAGCTTGTCACCTGCAGCAAATGTATGGATAGACTGTATATGATGTGCAAAATGTAGAATAACAATCCCCAGATTTGAGACTCCTGTTGTTCTTGGACTACCAAAAGTTCTAGCTAGCATTGTCAATGACTAGGAAGTCTGGAAGTTATGGCTCAAGAACATCTGGGGCCCCAGGTTTGGGAGCATCTGGTCTAGAGTGATCAGGAAGAGGACAGGCATGGTCAATAATAGCACTTGAGACATGGCCCATAGATATTGCAAAAGCATACTAAACTGACACTCTGTATGCACTCCAATACATCCTCCAGCTTTGGAAATATTTGACATGCATAGCTGTTGGACTGCAGAGCAAAGAGAGTTGTACAATCATGCTCTTGAGGCAGAACTGACAAAACCCGCACGTAGAACAGTGCTGGACAAGTGCACATTTCTGCATATGCAGCTTCTCCTTCAATGGTAAGAATGCTTTCTGAGATTCTTCTTTCTTCATAATTATGAAAGGTTCAGAAGCCTCATCCTCTTGGGATGCATGGAATCAACTGGTGCAGATTCCCTCTTGCAAACAGTGCTGCAGGGACTGCCTGTAAGTCATTGTCATTAAAGGTCAAGGAGCTTCTTCCAAATTTAGGTGTTAGCAAACTTAAAGACAGATGCTAGTATTTACAATGGTATAAAACCTAGCTTGAATCATTGTATGTGGGTGAGCCATAGGGTCTCAGGGCACAGGCTGAAGCCTCAGGTAAGTGCTATGCTTCTTCAGATCTCAAGATGGAGAGGCAAATGCCACACTGAGCTGCACTGGAGAAGCAGACAGTTTGATTTTTGTGCACGAAAGATGGGTTTAAAGTCTGGACATGCAATTTCCACTAGCACCAGGACTAACTGGCTCAATATGAAGACATTTATGTGGCTAATTTTTCTCCAAATGGCATGCTGGGCCCAAGATCATACATAAACCCACCAGCTCTCTTCGCAGTCTTTCCCCCTTGCTTCTGGCTTTAGGTGCATTCACATCAGATCCACCTTCTGTTTCGAGCAGGGCAGGGAGTAGACTTCTGAGTCTTCTTGTTGCACAAGCCTTTGCAGCAAATTCTCCTCACTTCCAATGCTTGCTGTACTCATATTTGACATCACAAGTGCCTACTTCTGGTTTCAGATTCTGGCCCTGAAATATCAGGGAATGGGATGATCCTGATTTGGCAGTCCTAGCAAAGCAGTCAGGCTCCCCTTCAAGACAACCCCCCCCCCCAAATTCCATAAAGGAATTATTCTTATTACTACTAATGTAGGTCAGGAGCCTGGCAAACTTTTTTTTCTACTGGGGAACAAACAAAAATGTAGGAATCTAAAAATTCAGAAGAGATTTAAAAATGAAAGAGAGGAAGTGGTCACATGACAAAGATCCTTTCCCTTTGGCTGCTTGTCAGAACTGTCAAGCAGTTTGGCACTTTTCCTAGAGAGGGCAAGTTAATGTTCAACATAATTCAGATCCCACAGGCCTCAAACTAAGCAAATCTTGTGTGTCTGTGCTTGTGCATGTGTACATGCATGTAAGATAAGTGAAGGAATTTACAGGTCATTAAAGAAGTAGGAGTCAAAGAAATGCCAGGAACCAAACAGAGTGCAGGGAAGTAAGGTGTCAGCCTTCCTCACATACTGCGAGCCTGATAAAATATTTCCAGTCCAGCCTGGTTTCTCTCTCTCTCATATAGAGCGATCAATGCTTTTGCTCTTCTATCCCAGTACCCTCAGCTTTCCTAGTTTGGGTCCCCCGTCTGCATCTCTCTAATGAAACACATGTCTCCCTGCATTTCGTATGGCAGTTTGCATTTTATATGACTTTCACAGTTTGTGTGGCAGGCAAAAGTTCAATTGGTAAAACATTTATTTTCTAGACTAATGATGGAATACTTGGGAAAGCTGCAAATGTTTCATTTCTGCCTGTCATGTAGATATTAAAGGCACAGGTGTCCAGAGAAGTAGCAAATGTAAGGGGAAGTAAAAAATCAGGAAAAGGCTGTGTGGTCCCCAAAACAATAGAAATGCAGTAACAGGTGATACCTATATTGGACTACTAAAAAAAAAAAAAGCGAGCTTTTGATGATAATACATCTCCCCCGACAAGCGTCTTGCAGACTTCAGCTATCTCCATCTAAGAAGCTACACCTGGCACCCAACAGCAGCCATGAGACTTTGGGACTTTAATATAAACTAAACAAGGGACTTTTGTATTCGAATCCTAGGGGATACCAATACGAAGCACAGCACCACAGGTGCCACGGAGGTCCGTTCCCTCCCCCCCAAAACCAGCGTGTGCCACTCACAGGGATTTGTGTGGCATGCACAGCCATTGTTGTTCGCAGCACACCAACTGCAGAAGTAGCCCATCTTCCCTGCCTCTAGCAAGGAGGTGGGATGATGAATCTCCTTCCTCAGCTGCTGAGTGGTCAGCAGTCCAGAGAGGCAAGGAAGTGCTCGCCTGGCTACTTCCACAACTGGTATGCCATGAATGATGATGGCCACATGCGCTGCGAGCAGTAAGTCGACCAGCCGGTTCAGTGGTGAGGGTCAAAAGGGCCCAGCCACCTGTGGTAGCAATATTCCTATTTGTCTCAACCAGGAGATGGATATGAATATATCACATTTCTAATATAAATATATAATTTTGGAGCTATCCATGAGAACTTGGTTCACAGCCTAAGGAAGAAGAATTGTCTTCTAAAGCTTGCTGTTTAATTTTTGTTTTGTTATATTTTTTAGTGGTCTAATAAAGCTATCACCTGTTCCTGCATTTGAAGTGTAAGGATGCTTAGGGCCATATAGGTCTTGAAAGGCCACTGAGTTGAGTTCCAGATATACCATTGCTTGAAACATCAGAGGAAACAGTGAGAAAGGAATAGTCCTTTTCCTCAGATCTCCTGCCTCCTGTAGTCCACAAATCCCTGAATGAATCCCAAGGTGCACCTTCTTATACCTCTCATTAGCAATCTGCCTAGGGCAAATCTGCCAATTTCTCCTTTTTCCATTCTTAAATTAATTTTCTCCCATGTCCACATCAATTCACTTGTTAAAAGGTTAGCTGAAACCTTATATCCATTTTCATATGCATTTTGCCTCATGTATACCTTTTGATAGGTTGTAGTTGCTTAATGTGCACATACTTTGGATGCAACTTTCCATAATACAATTCATTTTTTTGTATTTTATTTTGACATACAAGATTCATTTTTGTGCATGCCTATGTCCCTCATGTTGTGTAAACATTTCCTTGAAAAAATTACATTGCAAAGATTGGGGAAGTGCATTTTGGTCCATGTATTGATTTGTGTAGAATAAAACACAGATAAATTGGGCAGCTCCTCCTTAAAGCATCAACTGAAAAGTTCTATGTTCTACATAGCTTTACCTGTCATATCCATGTAGACTGTTTTCTTTCAAATCTTGCACAATGTAACTTGCCCAAGGTTGGTTGAAACAGTTTTAAAGTTTTGTCCCAGCCATTTTTGTCTGTTAAAAAAAGGAAACGGAAAAGCCTATACAGGCCAAGTGGTAAAAACCCTGGGGACATTGTTTACAGCTCTTCAGACATAAAATACCTACTTTGTAGGTTTAATTCTGTGTGACTTCTGTAACAAAATGGGATACTGGAAGACATAAATGTCCCGGCAGAGTGAATGAAGACTGACTCGGAAGCCCTGTTTAATGCTATGTCAAGCTAATAGTTCCAAATAGTGTGTTTGTCTGTGTAGGAGACTGAGTGAGTGAGAGTGTAAGTGCAAGTGTAAGTAGTGTGTACATTTCATGGTCCTTTTTCACCACCCATCCCATCAATTCAGTGCTATAATGTTGACTTGGCTGTTCAGAAGGGTTCCTAAAAGCATGCTCTGTTTTGTCCTGAAGAGTAGCCGCAGGAACTGGTTCCAGATTGATATAGGAGGTAGGGCCAGTGTTTATACATGGTACTCTTTTATCATATTAGCCTATCAACTGAGGTTTGGAACAAGGTATCCTCGGATTGACCCAGAAAAAAAAGCAGCTCACACAAATGGGCAGGCTATCATACCCCTCCAACCTCTTGTACTGATCAGATCACGCTGTGACTGGGACCAGCTGAACTCCAGTTGCCTCCAGTATTTATTTATTTATTTATTTATTTATTTATTGTATTTATATCCCGCCCAATTGGTCCGCTTACCACTAAGGTAACCTGCAACATCACCTTAAGTCCTCTACCTTTCCTGTGCTATTGCTGTCCTAGAGAATGGATACAACTTCATTTTTTCCTTGTCAACAATTAGTTCTGAAACTGGAACAGTCTTTCTTTTATCCTATACCTGGAACTGAAGGATACGCAAAAAGGTAATTTTAGTCTTCCCATAATCTCTGAGTTTATGTAAAATATTTCTTTACTACCAGAGTATGGTTACTAACAGTCTTCATAGAGGCAAAGAAGTGGCACCCCTGGGCTTGTCCACATGGAGGCAAAAGTCCTGGGTTCAGAACTGTTCCTTTGTGCTATTTTTCCTGCTAACCAGATGACACCAGGATCAACTGAATGAGGTCCATTATTTTTCTCTGGCATTCTGTGCTTTTGTGATCTTCCTGGGAGGCTTGAATTATTTTGAACTGGGCATTGTTTTGGAAATGTAGCTAAGTGCTACAGTATTTTATATGCAAAAGTCATTCCTGTGTCAGAGGTTCCCACTTCAGAAGTCTTTAATTAACCTCTTTATTAGTGTTAAAAAGAGGAGAGGGAGGCTTCAGTGGCAAAGCTGCAGTGAGGAAGGAATTTATGAGGATTTTCTCTTTCCTGGAAAGCCTAAAGAAGTGATTTTCAAGAACCAGGCTTTTGCAGTGCAATGTAGATTGCAATATCAGTAAGTCTTGATTAAATGCAGATAAACTATTCCTACTTGTGCCCATTTGTTGAAATATTTTTGCCCATCAGGACAAGCTCTCTATATGCTTCATTCCTACAAATCACGTAGCAACCATATTGACCTCTGCAACATAGCTGATGAAATTATGAAGGCAGGGGAGGTGTGCAAAAGCTGTAGATGATCTCTAAGGTACCATTCATTGTGGTTCTTATCTCTGATCCTAAAGATTGCTATAGATTTTGCAACTGTCTTGAAGCTGGTGTTGCATCAGTAAATGGTTTCTGCATTTTGTAGCAAATGAAGTTTCTGGGTAGTCTTCAAATACAGCACAATGTTTGCTATGTTAAGGTAATCTGTATGAGAGACAAGCAAAGCATAGCTAACTGTCTCTGCGTAGGAAGGAAGTTCCAGCTGGTACAGCAGCCTAAGATGGCCCTGTCTTGCTTAAGGTTTGTTTAGTTGGTCCATATTCAGAGTTCTTATTTCCCACATTTATCCAGTGCTTCCACAATCAGTAGATTAATTTCTTTAGCTTTGGAACTGTGTGAAAAGCCTCAGGTCCTATGAAGCTCACCAGACCCCCTACTGTAATCCTCACCCCCACAATTCTGCCCTGAGCACCCAGATTCAGCCCTCTCTCTGTGAGGATTCACTTCTCTCCTATTCGTCGTCCTCCAGCTTGTCATCTTCAGGTTCAACCTATATTTCTACAGACTGGCTCCCCCCCCCCCCTTTCATTCTGAGGTGAAAAGAAGCAGCTCTAACCGTTATTTATGAAGTCTAAAGGAAGTGATGTTTGTTGACTTTGGGGTTCTTTTTCATGCGTGACACAAAACAAGTCTTTAGCTTTTCCTTGCTTCCCATGCATTGTGTGAATTTTTCTGTTACATACATAAAATGTTCAGAAAGAATTGACCATGCTACATATTTATTTAATAATTTATTATTTTATTTAAGATATACCTACCCTACCCTTCTCCCCAAAGGGGAACCAAGATGGCTCACTTCATTAAAAAGACAATATTCAAAAGCTAAAAACAGTAAATATACAACTATTAAAAAAGAATTAAGTATTATATTAAAAATGGTAAATAAAATCAATATTAAAACACATTTAAAACAAAACAAAGCACAACAGTCCATTTAAACCCCGCCTCTCAGACCACCAGTCATTAAGGAAAAGCCTGCCTTAAGAGAAAGGTCTTTGCCTGCTTGAGGAAGGATAGCAAAGATGGGGCCAGCCTGGCTTCCTCTGGGAATATATGTAGGGTTTGGTTGTAAGGCTCATAGTGGCCATCTTGGCTGGAAGATTCTGGGAGTTTGAGTTCAAGAAGAAGAAGAAGAAGAAGAAGAAGAAGAAGAAGAAGAAGAAGAAGAAATCCTTTAAACCTCTTGTGATGTGCTGCACTGAAGAAGGAAGAGTGTCAACAAGAATCTCCCAGAGATCAGTATAGAGATAGATCAAGGGGGAGGGTCAGATGTCCTCCTCCATTAAGTGGAGGCAAGAGCAGGAGAACAAAGAGTTGATGAAAGGAGAGGATAAAAAGGGTCAAGGATGCAACAAGTCAGAGCTCCAGGGCCAGGAGCTGCCAGGCAACCTTCATTATATTTGGGAAACAGCTTCGCTGATGGATGTGGAGATGGAAAAGAGAGTGATGGGGGCCATAAATCACCTACACATTCCCTTCCCAGCACTGTGTTTGTTTTACTTCTGGCTCTGCCAGCTCCATTCCAGCATATAATGTCTCTTCTTCCATAGCTACATGACTGGAGGGTGCAGAAAAAGGTTTCCCACCCTGCTTAACTTCCTTGTCAGGCTATCCAAGCGAATCTTGGCAGGATGGAAGGATGAACAAGGAAGCTGCCAAAGGAAACAGTAGGTGTGCTGTGTCACCCAGTCACTGGCAGTAAAGGGAGTGGAATAAATAGGAAAGTAAAATATTAGTTGTAAAAGGATTCAAATGATCCAAAGTAGAAGAGACCAGTGCAGATGGTATGGGATTCAGCAGCCACTCCAGCTCTCTAGCAAGAAAAAGTCCCTTGGTAGCTAACTTGTGATTCCATCTTTTCCAGCCTTTCATTTGATGGATGGGCAAAAACCAAGAGCTGACTTGACCAGTGGAGTTTCGATAAAGCCATTGGACCTGTGATTCTCTCCGAGTCAGCAAAACAGGTGTGGCCATTTAAATAAGTGGAGCAATATATTTCTTGGGAAGCATTGTGGCTCTCAAGATTCCAAACTTCATTTTGTGTCTTGGTGGGGAAAAAATATTGAAGGTTTTACAAAGTCTTTGAGGAGGTGCCAGCCGCACAGAGTAGTCAGCAAGCACTGCAATTGAGCAGCTTACCAACTGGGAGGACCATCGCACAGATGCAATTCTGTGCTATCTTTAGAGGGCTAAACTACACACTGCATTAAATATGTAGCAAGCAAAGTTCTTTTCCTACCTTCAAGTAAGCATGTCTAACTTCTGGGAAACGTGTGGGAGTAGGGAGGTTGAAATCAGCCTCCCAGCTGAGTTTCTCTCGAAACATTGCCCCCTGGAAAAGGCTAGCATAGCATATAACTGATGTTTAAATGCGTTTTGCATCAGGATGCAGGATCGAATACTCAACTCCTCTGCAGAAGCTGTCAAAAAGGGTTGGTTTTGTGCTTTGAAAGGGCTTAAGGTTTATATTTTCTAGCTGGATGTTTACAAAAACAACAGCCCATAGGCTTTGTAGTTGGTGCCTTTGCATGGGAACCAAAAATAGATTTTAAAAGCTCAGATGGTACTCATTGAGTTTCTTTTCTGTTTTACCCATCATGTGTCTTTAGTCATGAGTGATGAGTGTGATCCAGATTGCTTCCATCACAGACCTACTTCAGGCTGAGAAAGACTATGTAGTGGTATGCCATGTGTTTAATGCAGTCTGCGGTGCACCCTTCAGACCAGCCATTAAGGAGACATTGCCCCAATTTTTCCATCTACATAGCTGACATCTCAAGTTTCCCTGCTTTTCCGCAGAGCCAGGTGAATCCCGTGTCTGACTCTTCATGTTTGACTGTGTGTGCACTCTCTTGCACAAAGCCGACGGAGCTCTGACAGCAGCATGAATGGGCCACTCCAGATGGAAAAAATAGCCTCAGAGCTTGGAGGAGTTTCAGGAGGAACCACCTTCCTGCCAGCAGCAGCTGCACAAATGGAGCAGCATGGAATTTCCTCCCCACTGCCAGCTGCCACTCAGGCTTTTTATTCTGAGGGAGCCTACTTGGCAGAGACAAAGAGAAAATGAAGTGCCATCCAAAGTTTACCTGCATCTGAGAAACCACTTGGACTTCTTTAATTCAGTGGCAAACCTTGGAAAAGTTACCGTTTCCATGGGATCAAAGAATTGTACAGTTGGAAGGAACCCCAAGGGTCATCCAGCCCAACCCCCTGCCAAAGAAGCAGGAAATTCACACAATCCATTCCAACAAAGGATCCCACCCTTTGCCTCCCCTCCCCTGGCTCTTGGATGACAGTTCTCAGGATACCCCCAGCTGGCCTGGCCAGTGGGACTTGTACCAAAAATTGTACTTGTCTAAGCAATGCCCAGTGGGGCTTAGAATTGAATGAAGCCCTAGTGGGGCCCTGAAAGGGAATGCCTACTACACACAGTCTAGTATATGCATGCAAACACCTGGTGAATCCGGAAACAAAATTGCTTGGGGATCTGAATAAATAATCCAACAGAATAAGTCACTGTTGCCACTCTTTTTCTTTTTCTTTCTAAGAGGAAAAAAAAAAGAGTTTGGGCCACAAAGTTCCATGCTGATGGAACAAAGTCAATGAAAGGACATTGCTTTAATTAGTAGCCTTTTGATTCAAGTTCTAAATATCTTTTGGGCAGTCAGCCAAGATGCGTCTCTGCTCAATTATGGCACATGGAAAAGGACTTGGTTGACATGCTGGGGGAAGCACATGCCCTCCCAGTCCATCTACATGGCAGCTGCCCATGTTCTTGGTGTCAGGATGGTGGGCAAAGGCAAGACCAAGGAAACCTTTCTTATTTGGGGGTGGGGATGGGGGTGGTGGGATCTTCCGTGTTATGGATTAAAAGGGGGCTGATACTGTTTGAGGACAGTGAGGAAATTATTTTCCCAAGTTGCATCCCATCATGTAAGAGTTAGCCAGTGTAAACTACAGCTTGGCGGACCCTGGAATGTATCACAGGTAGCCGAGATATACGGTCACATAATGACAATGATCTACATGGGATGTACATGGTGATGCTGTGATGTCCAGACATGGCACCATGCATTCACTGTGGGAAGGGTGTGTGTTTTTTTAAAAAAACAACAACAACTTGGCGGCTTCACCCTTGAGACAGCATTGTGTTTCTAAGTTTGCAGCCTTTTATGTCCCTCAGTCATAATTTGTTGGAGCTGAAATTTTGGGTGAGACCAGACACCCATGTATCAACACACCCATACCCCATTCCCATTCACACATATACCCTTCCACCTGCATCTAATCACAGTGCCTCTGTGCATGCACGGACACAGCATGTATGCCCACACACAGAAAGTGCACCTGAAAGTGTTGGGAGAGGGGTGCTGAGTGGACCTGGAAAGGAACTGAATGCTTCTCCCTTGGTCTTTTGGCTGTTTTATTTAAAAAGATAGAAAGCAATAGCAAAGTGACTCTGTTGTAGTTAGAAACATTAGAGTAATGAAAACATTCATTTACATCTTCAGCAAAGCTCTTTCCATAAATACATCTTACCTTTTTCTGCACTACCTTCCCTTCCTTTCTTTTATCTAATCCTTAGTGCTCAAATAGCCAACCTTTATCCCTGTCTTATTACCACTAAGCCAAGTTGTGACTTTCTAATGCACGTTGCAAGTTCTCTGAAAGTCACTTTAAAAGTTAAGAGGACTATTTATTTCCTACCATAAGTACCTCTGTCCTCCAGAGACAGGATTTCCTCACTTCTGCACACCTGAGTAATCTGCCTGGCAAATTATGCTTGTGTTTACTTCCTGATGATCAGTCACAAAAGAAAGCAAGATGATTAAGGTATATCCCTGAGGCACAGCTTTCACTTCTCTGGTGCCTTCTGGGTAGCTTGGAGTACAGCCTCCACCATCCCCATCCAGCAGAACAATAAATATGCTGTGTGGGGATGATGGGGGTTATAGTCAAAGCCACCCAAAGAGCACCAAGTGGGAAAAAGCTGAGTTGGTAGATTGTTGGTCAATGTATTGGTTTGTTGTGCAAATCTGATCTGGCTTTCTAGTTCCTTTCTTCTTCCATCTATCCAGTATTTTTCCTCTTTTATTCATGGCATATTAACCTGCATTTCTTTCATATACTCTCTCTCTTTCTCTCTCTCTCTCTGTGTAGGCAAAGCCTGTTGTTGTTTAGTCGTTAAGTCATGTCCGACTCTTCATGACCCCATGGACCAGAGCACGCCAGGCCCTCCTGTCTTCCACTGCCTCCTGGAGTTTGGGCAAATTCATGTTGGTAGCTTCGATGACACTGTCCATCCATCCCGTCCTCTGTCTTCCCCTTCTCCTCTTGCCTTCACACTTTCCCAACATCAGGGTTTTTTCCAGGGAGTCTTCTCTTCTCATGAGATGGCCAAAGTATTGGAGCCTCAGCTTCAGGATCTGTCCTTCCAGTGAGCACTCAGGGTTGATTTCCTTCAGAATGGATAGGTTTGTTCTCCTTGCAGTCCAGGGGACTCTCAAGAGTCTCCTCCAGCATCACAATTCAAAAGCATCAATTCTTTGGCGGTCAGCCTTCTTTATGGTCCAGCTCTCACTTCCATACATCGCTACTGGAAAAACCATACTTTGACTATGCGGACCTTTGTCGGCAAGGTGATGTCTCTGCTTTTTAAGATGCTGTCTAGGTTTGTCATCGCTTTCCTCCCAAGAAGCAGGCGTCTTTTAATTTTGTGGCTGCTGTCACCATCTGCAGTGATCATGGAGCCCAAGAAAGTAAAATCTGTCACTGCCTCCATATCTTCCCCTTCTATTTGCCAGGAGGTGATGGGGCCAGTGGCCATGATCTTCATTTTTTTGATGTTGAGCTTCAGACCATTTTTTGCGCTCTTCTCTTTCACCCTTAAGAGGTTCTTTAATTCCTCCTCACTTTCTGCCATCAGAGTGGTATCATCTGCATATCGGAGGTTGTTGATATTTCTTCCAGCAATCTTAATTCCGGTTTGGGATTCATCCAGTCCAGCCTTTCTCATGATGTATTCTGCATATAAGTTAAATAAGCAGGGAGACAATATACAGCCTTGTCATACTCCTTTCCCAATTTTGAACCAATCAGTTGTTCCATATCCAGTTCTAACTGTTGCTTCCTGTCCCACATATCAAATTGTTTTTCAGAATATAGTTGACATTAAATATTTTTTAAATCTTGCTAGAAGCCAAACACTGAATTACAAGGTTGTATAAAGAACAGCAAAAAATGTAAAAAGTCTGGGGGAGCAGGAATCTCTTTGAGAAACAGTGAGCTCATAAATGTCCACAGTCCATTGTTGTTTTAATTACAAGGTTAAAAACAATCAAATATATAATAGTAATAAAAATGATCATTTAAACATTTAAAAGCTATAAAAGCTCTTGCCCAATTCAGTTATTAAAAGCCTACCTAGAAAGGCAGGCCTTTAATGGCCAATGAAAGCAGAAAAGGGAAGGGGTTAGACTGCATTCCACAACCTGAGAGCAGCTGCAGAGAAGGCCAGAGAAGGGCAACTTCTGAAGATCTTAGAATCTTATTTCATCTGATTTACAGCAACTCTAGTAGGGTTCTTGAGGATGCTCAGTGTGGTACAGTGAGTAGCGTGATGGACTACAACACAGGAGACCTGGGTATGGATATAATCAGACAGGCATTTAGCCTGCTGTTTGGACCACTGCAGAGACAGATTGGTTGATTTCTTTTGACAGTGATCACATGACATGATCATTGGAGCAAATAAAATCATCCCCAGAATGTTCCTAAACACACATTTCTGGCCCCTACTTCTACTTATTTGATGCTGGTAGGATCATTCTAGTTTTGTCTGTTTTCAGCATGTGTCATTGCTGGGAACGAACCAAAAGCGAGACTTTTGCCAGTATTGTGAAGTGGCTTAATAAGACAGCCACTTCAGGATATTGGCAAATTAAGCACTTCCTTGGCTCCATGGAGGAGCTGAGGAAGTAAAAAAATGTTTAAGTGTGTATTTGAAAGCAAATATTCACTGCATTACTTTAAATGGAATGCTTCTTCCTAGAACTTTTGTTTGCTTTGCTTAGCTTAGCTTAGTTTAGCTTAGCTGAGCTTTGCTTAGTTTGGTTTAGCTCAGCTTAGCTTAGCTTAGCTTTTGGAGGTCTGGTGAAGAGCCTGCTCTATTTAGCTGTGGACAGGCTTTCCATTGGATGTTGAAAAGCAAACCAAACAAAAGCTTCCACAAGGAAGCATTCTATTTAAAGTGATGCAGAGAATTTTCGCTGTGAAATGCACACTTAATTTCCCCCCCACTTCCTCAGCCTCTCCACAGAGCTGAGGATGTGATTAATTTGCTAAAATCCTGAAGTGGTGGTCTTATTAAGCTTCTTCACAATATTGGCAAAGGCTGCTGTGGACCAAATAGAATCATAAAATCATAGAATAATGGAGTTGAATGGGGCGTATGAGGCTACTGAGATCAGCCTCCTGCTCAATGCAGGAAGCCAAATCAAAGTAGATTTGACAGATAGTTGTCCAATTTTTTCTTGAATGCTTCCAGCATTGTAGCACTCGCCACTTCCCAAGGTAATTGGTTCCATTGTTGTACTGTTCTGACAGTTAGGAAGTTTTTCTGATATTCAGCCAAAATCTGACTTCCTGTAACTTGAGCCCATTATTATATGTCCTGCACTCTGGGATTACCAAGAATAGATCCTCTGTATAATTACCTTTCACACATTTGAATACTACTATCATATCTCCCCATGGCCTTCTTTTCTCAAGGCTAAACGTGCCCAGTACTTTCAGTCTTTCCTTGTAGGGCTTGATTTCCAGTCCTCTGATCATCCTTGTTGCCTTTTCTGAACCTGTTCTAGTTTGTCAGCATCCTTCTTAAAGTGTGGTGTCCAGAAATGAACACAGTATACAAGATGAGGTCTAACCGGTGCTGAATAGTGGGGGACTGGTACTTCATGGGATTTGGAGACTATATTTCTGTTTATGTATCCTAAAATTGCATTTGCCTTTTTTGCAGCCACATTGCACTGTTGGCTCATATTCAATCGTTGGAAGTCCATATGCCATTTTGATGCAAGGATCACACTAAATAGCATTCCACACCTCCTAACAACGCTATTTAGACCACTCCAGCTGAGCCATGTAGACAAGCCCCTTGATTCTCCACTTGGCCATGACAACTCAATAGGGTGTGTGTGTAGAATTGATAAAGCCGCTTCTTAAATGTATCACTTACCATGAAAGCTAGATTAGGGTCACTGTAACAACAGGATTTTCAAGGTACTGTATATGAGATGCTTAAAGATTCGTTTTACTATCCCCACCCTGGTGCTGTGAAATTCTATGGATGAGC
This sequence comes from Intellagama lesueurii, assembly GCA_037013535.1. Classification (NCBI taxonomy): domain Eukaryota; kingdom Metazoa; phylum Chordata; class Lepidosauria; order Squamata; family Agamidae; genus Intellagama; species Intellagama lesueurii. Next base: position 185,621,198 of record JBAJHW010000002.1, read on the forward strand.
TGGGATTTTAACCCAGATCTTCTACCTTGTAGTCCATCACTCCATCCACTACATTACACTGGCTGTCTTACTTTATCATTCTAGGAAGAGTTTGCTTTAGCAAGTAAGCTACATGCCAGGAACATCAACTCTAAATCATTGCTAGAACTGTAGTTGCCATGAAGTCTGGGCGTATGCCCCTTGCCCTTAACTGCCGCAGACAAATTGAGCCTAATTAGACAGTGATTTGTATATTACAGGGAATAAAGCAGACAAAGTAATGGAACGGAACTGGAGAACTTGCCTAAGGTGAACATAACTTCACTGTTGCCTATGGATCTGATGACTACTTGAAAGTTTTCTTGTTCTCAGCACTTTTCTGAGTCTTGTTCTGTTTACACTCCCTGCTGAGATTTGTCCCTGCACTGGTGATTTCTTCTGGTTTCTTCTAAGGATGAGTCCCTAATCTTTTTTTCTCCCCGTTCATTATTTTCACATTGCTCCTGTTCTTTTGTTCTAGAAATTGCCCAATTCTGTGCAGCTTCATGCTCTTTCCCGTGAATCCTGCACAGGAAAGATAGCATTTTTGCGCATTAAGTGTAATAACCCTGCACAAACTAGCATTTCCAGTGAGATTTCCCACAAGATTTGTACGGGTGGGGACCTCAAGCAGAGAAATCTTGCCACCTAGAGAAAAGAAGTGAGCGTCAGTGAGATTCACATCCTTACTATTGCCTTCTTCTCTCCATCTAACCCCTTTATCTAGAGCTTGTTGTACACATCTATCAGTAGCCGATGCACAGGGTTTGGAAATAATCATTGTGGCACCCAGAATGTCCTTCTGTTTTCAAAAAAACTTCCCAAGTTGTTTTATTCCCTTTACATGATGGGTGTGTCTGGCCATGCTTAACATGATACAAACCTGCATGGTGTAGTCAAGCTGCACAGTGCACTTAATCAGGGCTTGAGAAATTCTCTAGCCAGCATTGGCAATGGCCGTGCCGACTGGGGCACTCTGGGCGTAGTCACTGTACTGACTACATGCTGCAGCCATGTTGTCGACTGCAAACAGAGAATCACAGATAACTCATGCTGAATAATTTTCAGTTCTTCATTATGTACCACAACCAGATAGCTGCGTGTGCAGACTTGAGTTTCCCACAGAGAATTATCTGGAACAAAGAGTGGGCTAAACCATCCATAAAGAAAATGCAAAAAAGGGCTTGATTTTGACTTGTAGCTTAGGGGGTTATTCATAAATGTTTTCATATGAAATTCTATTTCGACTATGACCAGTTAGGGGAGGGGCGCATGAGGAATAATTGTTATGTTACATATTTGAATCTGTCCAAAAGAATACACAGTTCTGTTTCAATTAGCAGTTGGTTACTAATGATGAATAAGCTGTTCCATTGTGTCTACTACTTGTTTCAGACAGTGTGTCACAATTCAGAAGTACTTAGTTATGTGTGTGTATATCAGTTGAGCTGTTTGTTGGATTACTAGCAAACAATGGAGTGGCCCTTAGAACTCAAAGAACTTGAAGAAGACATTGCCTTTCCACAACTGCCAGTGCTGTGGAGCAAAACCTGGGAAATGTTGGAAATGATTTTTTAATTATTATTTTCATTTAAAACATTTTTTAAAAGGAGAAAAGTGGGGTAAAAATAATGATGGCGTTATATATGAAAGGTAGGCAGCCTGCGGCCCTTTAGATCTTGCTGACTGAAACTGCCATCAACCCTAGCCAATGGCGTGTAGCTGGTCTTCTACAAGCAAAGGCAAATGATTACCCCTGCCTAGTCACACTCACAGGAACATTATCCTTTAATAGCATGATCCTAGTTGCAACTGCCCAGAATTTTTACTCGGGGCATGTCCACAGAGGCTCATTTTGAGTGGACTGGTATGGACTAAATAGGTCATTTAAGGTTGAATAGAGGTCTGGTTTGCCATTTGGCATGAAGTACCTTAGCACTGTCCTGATGCAGTTTTTTAAAAAAACTTTAACCTCTTCTGCCCTTCCATGGAAATGCTTTGGTTCATTTCCAGCAATTGCATGAGTTGGAAATGAACCAAAATGGAGCAATCCTACACCAAAAAAGTAGTAGCAGGTAGGAATGCTCTGGCGATGGGCTGGTTTGCTTTGGGAATTACATTTCGTGACTACTGGAAAAAGGAGCCAACTAGCCAGTCAATACAGTGGACCAAATACTCATCTGATCGCATCCTGTTTTCAATGGGATTTTTGCACAGAAAACTGGGTATAAGATTGCAGTCTAAATTGCCGGGCAGGGCATTGCGATGTGTGTCTGCCCATAAATAAGCCATTCAGTGGGACACATTCCTATGAAAGGGTATGTGTAACTGCCTTAAACTTTTGCCCCAAATTTACATTTATGGCACCCCCATAAAACTCCATTTAGTTAGTTTTAGCAGTCCAGATAATCCAGACTTGAGTATTCCATCCAGGAGTAGGCAAATTAGTGTCCTCCAGAAATACTGGAGTACCACTCCCATAATCCTTGGTCACTGGCCATACCTCCTGGGGCTGATGGGAGCTGTAGTCCAAAACAGGTGGAGGGTACCAGATGATTTTAATGGCCCAGGAACAGAACAAAAAGGGGTAAAATTTTCTGTCCTTCTGTATTAACCCTGTGTAGTTCTTCTCACTCAGTAACAGCAAGATAGTTGAAGAAACAGAAGGGATACTTCTTGAAACTTTACAGGCCTTCTTCTAACATTTTGCTGCTCGCAGCTATGGCATGGGTAGGGTCTGTTTTCCAGCATTCGGAATTCTGAGGCTCACATAGATCAAAAGAAGCATCCAAGGGGCCAAGAGCAAGAAGGGCAGGCAATCTCTTTTGTGTAAGGAGGATGCAGGCTGTGCCAGGATTGCTGTGCCGATGGATCCATCAGGGAGGTACTGGCTGGCAATTCACCTTGGGCTGGGGGTGGCCAATTGGCTGGAATTTAATAAAACCTGTCTCCTCAGTATAAATCATCTCCCACCAGCGGCATGATTTAAGCGAGATTTAGACAGCCCTGACTTGTCTTTAATCACAGTGGGAGAGGCAGGTGTACGAAGATTTAATGGGCAGGGGGAATGTGATCCTGCCTTTCCTGGGCCTCCACCTTTTGCATTCCTGAAGCCTTCTTGGCATCGTTTTGCAGGTGACACAACAAGAGGCTACGGAGAGTATATGCTGTCCCAGAATAGGCAATGTTTAGCCTGCAGGCGACATTGATGACTATAGTGTTTTGGAGTACAGCCCAAGTTGTGGTTAGAATGCACCCTTTTAAGAACTTGCAGCAACTTGTGCCCTGATGGAGGTCTTCCCAGGGGCATCTGGGTAGCCATTGTTGGAAACAGGATGGGGACGTGCCTTTGATCAGACCCAGAAGGGTTCTTTGTACCCTAGTATTCTTTTGACCTATGGCAGGGATGGCGGCTGTTGGCCCTCCAGTTGTTTTAGACTATAACTGCCACAGTCCTTTCCCATGGAACATGTGGGGCGGAACTGTTTGGATCCAGAGGCGAAAACATATGGAGGGCCTAAGGTTTTCTGCCCTTGATCTACAGCACCCACCAAATGGCCTTCAGTTTGCTCTTTTGAGTAGAGCCCCATTACTGGTAGAATTCATAGTTGCTCTAAAAAAAATTGTTCTCTTTAGCATTCCCCTAAAAGAAAGGAAGAAGTTATTGGTACATCATTTAGCCTACAGTAATAGTACTAAGAGAACATGCCACCATATTATGTTTGTTTTACCATGACAGGGTCCCAGATCATAGAGGACATGAGCCATGGATTCCCTATTAGAGGAGAGCATGTAGGATTCTACCCTTAATTATAACAATAGACAAATAAAGGGACTCACAGAGGGATTATTTGGATGGTGCAAGGGCAGATAATTGGAAGAAACAGAGCAAGCAGTGCATCTGAGCATGCAGCAAAACAGACACACCTGAGCAGCTGTAGTGCAGTCAACTAAAATGCAAGTTCACCCCAAAATAACTTATACCAAGCAGAGTATTCACAGACAGCTGCTATGCATCTCATACCATTGCATCAGCTTGGATCCTAAGCAACGATGTGTTAGTAGGATGGTCCCCTCAGGAGAGCACTACTCATGGATTGTTCCAACCAGTAGCTGGGGGTAGATAGGCAATTTACACAGACTCCTCCTCAATCTGGATCCCCATGCATAATTACAAAATCTTAAAAGGGAACAGTGTGGGGAGTGGTGTAAGTGGCTACAGAATGACCTCCCTCCTCTCTTGCTCAAATGGAACCATCTCCAGATATAGAAAATTATATTAAAGAAAATGTTAAGAGTAAATTATCAGAGAATGATAAAAAGGATTTAGATAAAGAGATAAAAGAGGAAGAGATTATAGAGATTATTAATAAATTAAAAAATGGTAAAACTCCAGGTTTTGACGGTTTAGGATCAGAATATTATAAAACTTTTAAACCAATATTGATCCCTAAGCTAAAAGTGCTCTATAATGAAATATTGGAAGGAGAGAGAATACCAGATTCTTGGAAACATTCATTAATAACTCTTATCCCAAAGCCTAATAAAGACTTAACAGACCCAAGTTCATATAGACCCATTTCACTATTAAATCAAGATGCAAAGATTTTTACTGCAATACTTGCGAATAGAATTAATAAATTTATTATAAAATATATTAAAGAGGATCAGAATGGTTTTTTAAAGGGTAGACAAATGGAGAATTTGACTAGGAGGGTATTGAATATTTTATACAATATAGAAAAAGACAAATTGAAGGCAGGTATTTTATCATTAGATATATTTAAGGCATTTGATTGCGTGGAATGGCCAACATTAAAGATTTTGTTAAAAGGTTGGGGTTTTGGAAAGAAATTTAGGGGGATAATAGATCAACTATATCTGGGGAATACCTCTGTAGTAATAGTTAATGATGGGATTACAGAACAAATAGCTTTAGGCCGAGGCACTAGACAAGGTTGCCCTCTTTCTCCAGTTCTGTTTTGTTTGATTATTGAAATGTTGGCAAATGTAATAAGGAATGATGATTTAATCGAAGGTATGGGGAAAAAGAATAAAATAAAGATTAATTTATTTGCTGATGATTCCTTGTTGACAGTGAAAAATCCGTTAGAATGCGTAGATAAAATTAGAACTCATTTAGAAAAATTTGGAAGAATAACTGGATTATGTGTGAATTGGCAAAAATCTGAATTAATGTTATTTAATCATAATAGAGTAGAACAAGAAAGGTGTGTTGAAAAATATGATTTCAGATTATGCAAATCAATTAAATATTTAGGAATAGATCTAGCAAAAAATATTCAAAAATTAAAGGAATATAATTATAATAAACTAAAGGAAGTGATTAAAAACAAATTACAGGAATATAGTAACTTTAAGCTATCTTGGTTTGGAAGGATTGCATTGATAAAAATGAAAATCTTACCAAAAATTAATTTTTTATTTAGAATGCTACCAATACAGTTAACAGAGGATGATTTGAAATTTTGGCAAGGAATAATTAATAAATACTGTAATGAAGGGAAGAGATCTAGAATAAATAAAAAGTATTGGTATAGAACAAAGCAAAAAGGTGGTATAGGTTTACCAAATATAAAAAATTATTATTTGGCTAACCAATTGAGGTTTATTGGGGAAATTATATATAATCCAGAAAGGCTAATTTGGTGGGAGATGGAATCATCAGAATTACAGGCAGATATAGAAACATATTTATTTGGTATAATTAAGAAAGATAAAATAAGGGAAATTAATAATCCATTTTTAAAGACATTGTTAAATATATGGTATAAGTGCAAAAAGAATTTATGTTCATCATATTCCCCACTTGGATTAGTGACAGAAATAGAAAATTTTCCTACCAATATGAAAGTATATGTGGATCTATTTAAAGAAAAGAAAGTGATTAGATTGAAAGATTGGTTGTATAAAATGAGATCGATAGATCAAATGAAACAAACTCTTCAGAATAGGAGCATTTCATGGTTGAATTATATACAATTAGAAAGATGGACTAATGAATGGGTAAATAAATATAATAAAGGTAGAGAATATACAAAATACGAACAATTGTTATTGTCATATGAGGACATTCGGATGACTGACTCAGTGAAAGGTACTGTGAGCAAAATTTACTTACTTCTTCTTAATTTAGAGGAAGAGGAAAGTGAGAAAGAAGGATTAAAAATAGTGTGGGAGCAAGATATTGGGAAAAGAATAAATGAAGAAGAATGGAGGATGATATGGAAAATGAGGGTGTTAAGATTTATGTCAGTAAGAATAAAGGAAAATTTTTTTAAACTTAGTTTAAGATGGTATTTAACACCGTCAAAATTAAATAAAATTAATGCCAATCATCCGAATGTCTGTTGGAAATGTGAGAAGGAAATTGGTACATACTTTCATATGTGGTGGGAATGTGAAAAAGTGCAAAGATTTTGGAAACAAATTTTTAAAGAATTAAGCTACATATGTGAAAAAGATATAGAATTTAATGCTGAGATTGCTTTGTTATCAATATTTGAGAATGTGGAATATGACAAAATGACTAAAGAATTGATAACCAACTTATTAACAGCAGCTAGATTGATTATAGCTAGGCAATGGAAATCAAAAGTCGAATTGCAAATTGAAGAATGGTATAAAGAAATATGGAATATAGCAATAAATGATAAATTAACTTGTAACTTAAAGGTTAAGAAAGGAGAGTTGAAAAAAAATAACTTTTATGATATATGGGGGAGATTTTTGGAATATGTATTAATAAGAGGAAAAGGGAAAGCTCCAAATCAAGAATCAATGCAGTTTTGGAGAAGAGGACAATAGAAGAAGAGGAAGAAGAAGAAGAAGAAGAAGGAAGAGGAAGATTATGGCAAGAGGTCCCGCATATGGTGGTGGGGAACACAGTTAAATTGTATTTTAGTTTGTATGTTATATGTTTTTGTTTAAATTTAAAATAAAGGGGAAAAAAATTTCAAAAAAAAAAAAAATGGAACCATCTCCTGATTTGGTGTCCCTTCTGCAGATGGAAGGAACTCTTCTTATTGTTAATTATGATCTAAGCCATGGATGTCCATTGTCCCTGTTTAGCAGAGACAGCTGCCCTGTTTGACTGTTTTGTCCCTGGTGGTTCACTGCATTTGGTCCTTATATTTTCCCTCTTTGGAAGATCTGCTGCATGCCTTTAAAAAGTTGTTGTTGTTTAGTCGTTAAGTCGTGTCCGACTCTTCGTGACCCCACGGACCAGAGCAGGCCAGGCCCTCCTGTCTTCCACTGCCTCCTGGAGTTGGGTCAAATTCATGTTGGTAGCTTTGATGACACTGTCCAGCCATCTCGTCCTCTGTCGTCCCCTTCTCCTCTTTAAAAAGTATTACTGGAAATAAAAGAAATGAGACATTTGATAATACACGTAATTATTGTAGCCAGGATATAATATGGGAAATATTGGAAGAAAGCAGACACACGGTCATCTTAAAAAGGACTCAAACATTTGGAATGATTTTATAGCTGGACTCAAAATATGGACTGGAAAGCTTAGATAAAAGAAGAATGTGAAGGCCCAATCAGGTAATGGAGAGAAGTAACTATAGCAACTCTGGTTTTTAACTTTTTTGTTGTCTTTTTATTCTAGTATGATTGTATAAGTGGATGTAAAGGTACCCTCTCACTCTCTGGAATTTTACCCTTCCCCTACCCATGTCTACTCCCCCAGCCCCCCAGCCTCCTATCCCAAATCCTATCCCTATTGAAAATGAATAAAAATTAAAAATATATATAAAAAAGTATTTTTATATATTTTTTGGAATGTGCACATGAGCACTGGAGTGAACTACTTTCTTCTCTCCTCTGCTTCTGCTATTTGGATGGGTATACCTGCTGAATGTGTTTATTGATTGTGGCCTACCATTTTGACTAGTTTCTCTGTAACTAACTCTGTTTGTCCTTGTCTAAATCAATGAGAATTCCAGATATTTGCAGACCTGGATCCAGGCCTGGATCAGATGCGGGGGGTGAAGAGCAGACTGTGGCAGGGCAGATCTGGTCCTTATCCAAACCTCAAAATCAGTGTCTGGATCAAACCAGGGGACAACCCATTAAAAGCATTATTTGAAATATTCTTATTTTAAACAACAACAATAACAACCCAGAACATTTTCATTGTCTCTTTACTACCCTGAAAATAAGACCTAACCTGAAAATAAGCCCTAGCATGATTTTTCAGGATGCTCGTAATAGAAGCCCTACCCCAAAAATAAGCTCTAGTTAAGTGAAAGCCCGCCCTCCACCATTGTGCAGCAACCAGAAGATGACATGACTGTATTTGAATAAACATAGATTGTTGTACATGAAAAAAATAAAACATCCCCTGAAAATAAGCCCTACTGCTTTTTTTGGAGCAAAAATTAATATAAGAGCCTGTCTTATTTTCGGGGAAACACGGTAGTGAGACCAGTCTCAGAAGAAAATGCAGCAACTTCGTCATTCTGGTTTGTTCTCTCTCTCTCTCATTGGCTTTTGCCTTCTTATCCCCTCAAGTCACATGCCTTAAATGGAAATTTCTAGGGAAACATTGCCCTCTTGTGATCAGCTTGTGTTGTGCAGCAAATTCTTTCACTATATCATTCTCGAATAAGGCAAGAAAGTCAGTGTGATTCATCAACCAGTGCAGAATGTCATAAGCTCAGAAACCAGTGCCAGAAGTCTGGGGATTCCACGCCCACTGCAGACGAAACTCAAACAGAAACTAATTTAGGAAATTCCTTTGTGAGTGCTATGTATTTTCTGATGTCAACTATCAGTATTAGGGAGGTGCAGCATCCCTCCCCCTGAACTGGCCTGTGTCTGCATAAAGGGACACACAGTGGTGCCTGACCCACCCTGTGAACATAAGAACATATGAGCCCTGCTGGATCAGGCCAAGAGCCCATCTAGTCCAGCTTCCTGTATCTCACAGTGGTCCCACCAGATGCCTCTGGGAGCACACAAGACAACTAGAGACCTGTCTCCTGATCCCCCTCCCCTGCATTTGGAGGTACCTTCCTTTTAAGCTTGGAGATTATACATCCCCATCATGGCTTGTAACCTACGATGGACTTTTCCTCCAGGAATCTGTCCAATCTCCTTTTAAAGGCATCTAGGCCAGATGCCATCACCACGTCCTGTGGCAAGGAATTCCACAGATTAACAACATGCTGGGTCAAGAAATATTTTATTTTGTCTCTTCTCACTCTCCCAACACTCAATTGGAGTGGATGTCCCCTGGTTCTAGTATTGCGTGAGAGGCAAAAAAGCTTCCCTCCACCAACTTTATCAACTATGCCCTTTGGTGACTGGCCCAATCCTTGTCTCTGTCTCTGATGGCATTTGTTTATTTCCAGATCTCTGTGAAAAAACCCAATCCTGCAAAAGGGGAAAACACAAACATCTTTTAACTTTAGTAGAGGTTATACAGCACCTCTATATACCTTCTCTTTTACTCACTACCATTCACACTTGTTGAAAAACAGCCCTGATTTTGTCAGGTCTATGTTTAAGGTGAGAAGTAGTTAACTGGTGAAAAAAATAGTCAGCTTCTAGGATTTTCCTTTGCTTGATGTTATTTTGTAAATGGTACTAAGCACAAGAGGGTATCCATCTTGACTGCTGGCATGAGTGTTGTCAACCTTCAGGTTGCTCTTTGCTATGTAAAGCTTGGCATCCTTTTTCCTGCTGGCAGTGTGGGCAGGAAAGCAATGGTTGTGCAGCAATATTGCACTATGTCCTGGAGTTTTGAATTATGGATACAGAAGCACAATATCCAACATTCATAAACTGGAAGGATTTTTTTTTTAAAGAATTGAAAATCCTGGGTTTTTAAAACGGAATTTTAAGTATATATAAACTAACACAAATTCCAACATCAACTTTTCTCATGTAGAATTACAGTTCTAGAGATCCCAGAAGTTGAGTACATGATCTGTACTATGTTTGCTGGGGATGGGCAGAAGCAAGAACAGCTGAGATGTGGCTGTAATCCTTCAGAGCCAAAACATTTTGAAGGGCTGTTTTTGGTGTCAATAAAATGATGAAGCAAAAGTGTGAGTAAATACAACACACACAATGGAAAACATACAGGCAGGCAATCTGAGGAAGAAAAGCTCTATCAAAAGCTCTACACCCATGTTGTGTGCATTCTTTCCAAAAGATGTCCCCTCACTTTTTGAAATAATAAAAAAAGGGAGAACTGGGAGTTAGCAAAGATTGTCACTGGAAACCAAGGTCAAAATCATCTGTACTATGTGAAAGAAAGACTGTGAAGAAAGACAGGGACAAATATCAACTCATTTGAAATTTGGTGTCAGAAAAGAGCCTTACAGATATCACAGGCAGGCAGGAAAGCAAGCCTGAACTCTCACTAGAGCAAAAATGAGTAAACTCAAGCTAGCCTACCATACACATATCATAAAAATACAGAACTGACCAGAAGAGACAATATTGCTGGGAAAACTGGGGGGGGGGGGGGGAGAGACTAGAAGAAGAGAGGAAGATCTAACATGAGAGAGACAGATTGTGTCAATAAAGGAAGCCACAGCTGGTAGTTTGCAAAACCTGAACAGAACTTAGACAATATGGGGGTGGGGGTAGGAAGAGAAAACCTAACATGAGATGCTGCTAGATTGCTGGATCTGAGGAGAGTCGTTAATGATATGACATTTTTAGATCATTAACTAATATAGTCACCACACATCAGAAGTGATTTGATGGCACATAACTTCTTTGGAGTCCATCCCCCTTAATTGCCAAATAATTATATAGTGACAAGATGGTTGGAATGGTTGAAACTATGACAGGATATAGGCACCAAAGCTCTGCTAACGTTGAGAAGGCCCATCCCTAGCCATAAAGCAAAAAACTTAGCTATCCCCATCCAAAAGCTGGGATAAATTTTGGATATTCACCAAGTAGTAAAACCCCAATCAAAACTGAATTAATTCCAAATTATTATGTTATCTAGTGAGTTTTGCAAGCAGATGTTATTCTCAGTTGCAGTCTAGCTTAATTGATGTCTAAAGTCCATGAGTCCATGTAGGATCCTCGGTGGTGGCTTTTCCAGTTTATCAACATCCTTAGAGCTTTGTGACAAGTAGTGTCATCACACAGCTATGTCACATAGCTATTTACAAGTAACTGCATCATCTATGTAGGGACATGGTGACGCTGCGGGTTAAACCGCAGAAGCCTCTGTGCTGCAAGGTCAAAGACCAGCAGTCGTAAGATCGAATCCACGCAACGGAGTGAGCTCCTGTCGCTTGTCCCAGCTCCTGCCAACCTAGCAGTTCGAAAGCATGTAAAAATGCGAGTAGATAAATAGGTGCCACCTCGGTGGGAAGGTAATGGCATTCCGTGTCTAGTCGCGCTGGCCACGTGACCACAGAAACTGTCTTCGAACAAACGCTGGCTCCATGACTTGGAAACAGGGATGAGCACCGCCCCCTAGAGGCAGACACGATTGGACTAAATGTCAAGGGGAACCTTTACCTTACATCATCTATAATGTTAAAAGATAAAAGTAACAATGATATTTGCAGCATCTTGCTTTAGGAAGGGGTGTCAGGGACGTAATGACATTTTTCTTTGCAAATGAATGTGACGACAGGTAATGTTACTGTTTGGGTGATGAGTCTCTTTTGTAAAGATCTGCTGTTGCATTCCACGGCAAGTTGCCTCGAATGACTTTCTTAAATGACTATGGACAGTTTCTTGTTTTGTCACAGGTAGGGTGTGCTTTCCAGGCTGAGGTTTCTCAAAGATCAAGAAACAGAATAATGTAGCACACAATGGAAAAATGTCATTAAGTGTGCTGCAATCTGGGAAATCTGATTTTTCTTTTTTAAAAAAAAAATGTCTTTAAGGGTCCTTTACTGGTTTTGCTGCAACATTGGAGAACATTTGCAGATCTACAGAGGAAAGAAGAATATGTAGGGAAGAATAACAATAAGTACATACACTTAGTATCATTGGTCCTTTTAAGGAGAAAGGCAGGGTGAAAATGAATGAATGAATGAATGAATGAATGAATTTCAATTTACTGATGTTGATTACCGGATTGTTTTCTTGGCAATAGGCACTAAACTTTCTCAACAGTCTCCGTAGGCCCACCTGTGTGGCTGAAAGTGTAAAGAAGCATATCAACTGGCCAGTCCAAGACTTTAGGCATATGAAGTTCAGGCTGTACATGGCTGGGACTACGTAGTTTATATAAAAGTTATAAAGAAAAGAAGCCAAAATACAGCCCTGTCATACTCCTTTGGCTGTGGGAATCTCATGTGTTAAGGCGTGATTAACACCTGTTCTCACTTGTAAACATGTATCTGTATAAAGGGCATTTATAAGGAAGAGAATTATGAATATTTGTTTTCAGAATTTTTTCCCATAATAATTTTGTATTAATAGAATCAAAGGCTGAGCTTAGGTCAATAAATGCCAAATAAAGCTGACCACCACTTGTAGTATATTTAGTTGTCAGATGTAAAAGTGTGAAGCAGTTATCAATAGTAGATCTTCCTTGCCTGAAACTTGCCTGCCATTCTGCTATAATAGAGTTTTGTTCTGCCCAATCCTCTAATTTCTGTAACAGAAATTATGCATAGATTTTGCCGCAATATCTATCAGAGTTATTGGCCTATAATTACTAGGATTCTTTTGATTGCCCTTTTAAAACAATGGAACAAGTATGTGGAGCTTCCTGCCTCTGGGAATTCACCGTGTTATTTATGTTGTTGTTGTTTAGTTGTTAAGTCATGTCCAACTCTTCGTGACCCCATGGACCAGAGCATGCCAGGCCCTCCTGTCTTCCACTGCCTCCTGGAGTTTGGTCAAATTCATGTTGGTAGCTTCGATGACTGTCCAACCATCTCATCCTCTGTCGTCCCCTTCTCCTCTTGCCTTCACACTTTCCCAACATCAGGGTCTTTTCCAGGGAGTCTTCTCTTCTCATGAGATGGCCAAAGTATTGGAGCCTCAGCTTCAGGATCTGTCCTTCCAGTGAGCACTCAGGATTGATTTCCCTCAAAATGGATAGGTTTGTTCTCCTTGCAGTCCAGGGGACTCTCAAGAGTCTCCTCCAGCACCACAATTCAAAAGCATCAATTCTTCGGCGGTCAGCCTTCTTTATGGTCCAGCTCTCACTTCCATACATCGCTAATGGAAAAACCATAGCTTTGACTATGCGGACCTTTGTCGGCAAGGTGATGTCTCTGCTTTTTAAGATGCTGGCTAGGTTTGTCATCGCTTTCCTCCCAAGAAGCAGGCGTCTTTTAATTTTGTGGCTGCTGTCACCATCTGCAGTGATCATGGAGCCCAAGAAAGTAAAATCTGTCAGTGCCTCCATATCTTCCCCTTCTATTTGCCAGGAGGTGATGGGACCAGTGGCCATGATCTTAGTTTTTTTGATGTTGAGCTTCAGACCATTTTTTGCGCTCTCCTCTTTCCCTCTTTCACCCTCATTAAGAGGTTCTTTAATTCCTCCTCACTTTCTGCCATCAGAGTGGTATCATCTGCATATCTGAGGTTGTTGATATTTCTTCCGGCAATCTTAATTCCGGTTTGGGATTCCTCCAGTCCTGCCTTTCGCATGATGTATTCTGCATATAAGTTAAATAAGCAGGGAGACAATATACAGCCTTGCCGGACTCCTTTCCCAATTTTGAACCAATCAGTTGTTCCATATCCAGTTCTAACTGTTGCTTCCTGTCCCACATATAGATTTCTCAGGAGATAGATAAGGTGGTCAGGCACTCCCATTTCTTTAAGAACTTGCCATAGTTTGCTGTGGTCCACACAGTCAAAGGTTGTTTATGTGGGTTTATGTAAATAGGAAATTTAACTCAATGTCCTTTTAAAAAGGAAGTGCTTGATTCATATTTGATCTTTTGCAGGAACTTTTTTTTAAAAAAAGTAATTGGTATTAACAATGGCTTGGCAAAGGAGGATGCAGAAACAGATGCTGTTATCGAGGAAACACATGCAGCAGTTGAATTGAATAGCCAAATAGCAGCAGCAGCAGCAGCAATGAATAATAAAAGCGGTGTAAATGCTCCTGCTTGGAAAGGGGATCTGAGGGTGGAATGTTGTTAATCTGGCTCAAGCTCCCGCTTGGAGATTGTGTGGGAAATCTGACTGAGTAGAAAGAAGAATCTAAGCTAAAGTGAACTAGTGGAGAAGCTGGAAGAGCTTTTAGTCAATCCTTACTAACAAGGGGAGTTATAAGGTTTAGGTCATAGGACTCAAGCCACTTACTGAAGGGTAGTTCCACTGGGATGAATTGGTTTAAAGAGCATTTGGGGTTAGCAGTCTCACAGTAAGACATTGCCCCACTTGTCCACCCCATTTCTAAAAATCAAGGATCCATATTAATGAAATTAAGCATTGTTGAATCTATAAAATATGGAGGACTTCCGAAGTTTTTAGAAAAGCCTGAAACTGGGAAGGGAGGAAGATTTTCAAAAATTCATTCAACTGTTTCTTTTGCTCCAAAGCACAAAAAGCTGGAGCAGGAGGAGCAAAATCACAAATGAGATTTTCACTTTCATTCTGCTAAGGTTTTCTTTTTCCAGTGCAGTGGTGGCGCTGCGGGTTAAACCGCTGAAGCCTCTGTGCTGCAAGGTCAGAAGACCTGCAGTCGTAAGATCGAATCCACGCGACGGAGTGAGTCCCCGTCGCTTGTCCCAGCTCCCGCCAACCTAGCGGTTTGAAAGCATACAAAATGCAAAAATGCGAGTAGATAAATAGGTACCACCTCGGTGGGAAGGTAAATGGCGTTCCGTGTCTAGTCACGCTGGCCACGTGACCACTGAAGATTGTCTGCGGACAAACGCTAGCTCTATGGGTTGGAAACCGAGATGAGCACCGCCGCCTAGAGTCGGACACGACTGGACAAATTGTCAAGGGGAACCTTTACCTTTACCTAAGTTAGTAATGAAAATATGAGAACCAGTTAAAAATTATTATAAAAGTAATATAAAATTATTATAAATAGAAGCTGCTGTTGTACCGTGTTCTGCTTAAAAACAAAACAAAAACAGTTTAAAATAAGGTGTCTCCATAACGTAAATGGAAGCACAGTTTTACCTGATTGTAAAGTGACCTAAAATACCAGAGGGTCATTTATTTTAGTATGCATGTGAAACCTGATTTATTTCAATTGTTTTTGCATAGGAACACTCCTCTGGTGTTGTAAATTGTGTCTTTGGACAACCAGTGGAGGTGGTGGGAGAGACAGCAGGAAGGAAGGAAGGAAGGACACATAGGTGCAGGAAAGGGAGGGTCTACTGGCAAAGCTACTAGTCCCTTTAGAAACCTGGCTGTTTCTGCCGTTTAAGAATACTCCTGCGGTTCCCTGGGAGTTGGAGAGAAGGGGAGGATGCGACCAGTCCTTCTTTCACAGGCACTTCTCACTCCTGCTGTAGGCTATTTTCATCCTTGGAAACCAGTTTATGTGTGCAGACTTCCTTTCCTTGCTGCTTTTCCTCTCCAGGCAGCCTTTCATGGAACAAAGTTAAAAATGGGCAGAGAGAATCCAGAAGAAATCAGTGGGGCTGCTTGGGAAACCAGGCAGCTGACAGCTGCTTCAACATTCTTAAACAGACAAGAGCAGCTAAGTTTTCTAAAGGGACAAGGAGCTTTGCCAGCAGACCCTCCCTCTCCCTCTCCCTCACATCACTACAGAAGCAGGGGAGAGTGACCAGCATGAGAACAGGGTGTGCACGTGCAGGACAAAGCCTCAAATGCAATAATTCTAAAAGCCAGTGTATTCTCCTCAGCTGAGATACAACAGCTTAAAAGCAGACTAAAAGTTTTCCGTAGAGGACACACACACCAACCCAAATACCATTTAAGACCATGTGATTTCTAAATAGATTCCATTAAGAACAGAGCTTATTGCAAGGCAAATGTATCATAGAATCATAGAATTGTCGTATAGTTGGAAGGGACCTTGGAGGTCTTCTAGTCCAACCCCCTACCCAAGGCAGGAGACCTCATAACATCCCGGACAGATGGCTGTCCAATCTTTTCTTGAAAACTTCCAGCGATGGAGCACCTACAACATCAGGAGGCAAGTTGTTCCACTTCTTAATGGTTCTCACTGTCAGGAAATTCCTCCTTATTTCCAGGTTGGATCTGCCTCTGATGAGTTTCCACCCATTGTTTCTTGTCCTACCCTCAGGCACAATGGAAAATAAATCGATGTAAATATAACCAAGTCCTTAATTTCCTGTCTCTGGCCTAGAGTGTATAGAATTTGAACTGGGAGTATTCTTGGTATCCATGACTTTTTGTGAGACCTAATAAGGCAGTTCTCAGCAAGATCAGAAAATTTTACCTCAGCACTTTCAGTTCTTCCCATGCTGGGCCTCCCAGACATCTCTCTCAAGAAAGCATACTTTTTATTGAGCAAGCTGTGTTCTCTCAAGGGGTGAAAAATGCCTGTTAGACATAGCACATACTTTCCCCCACCTCCACAGCTTGAATTTCAGTGTGCTTTGTTTCTTTTTTTTTCTTTTTTGGTTTGGTCAATGGAAGATAAGCATGAGCTTAATTTGCATGTCTGATTGTCAAGGCATATGTTTATAAGGAAATCATGTGGCTGGAGGAAAAATGAGACAACAACATGCACTTACCACAAAGTGGCCTTGACTGACCATTTCCTGGAGGGTCCAAATAGCAGAACGATTAGACAAAATTGACAGACAATGTTAGTTTCAGCTTGACAATAATCTTGTACAGTATATTCTTTTCCAGCAATGCCTATGTGGACCCCACATTGAATCAGAATGACTATGGGGGACAAAAAGTGAAGGCTTTCCATCTTGTCCAGTAGAGTCCCAATCTGGATTGGGTTCCCTGTGCTTTGGAGCATCTTTGATGTTTTCAGTATTTAGTTTTAAAACTGAATTTTTTATAGCTTTTTTGATTTCTTCCTGTGGCACCTCACAGCGGGTCTAATTCTTCCTTCCTTCCGAGTTTCTTTCATTTGTTTTCTTTGAAGTTCAGGACAAAAGTGAATGCCAGCAACAGGCTCAGCTGTTTTACAAAGCTATCCTTGGGGAAACTCAACATTTTTCTTGGACTGACCATAAAACTACAACTATCATAGACTATCGTCAACTGACTTCTAAAAAGCTGATTTCAGGAAGCTCAAAGAAATGCTTAGTGAGATCCCATGGTCAAAAATATTCAGAGAGAATGGAGTTAACTATTGAACCATCTTGAGAGTGAAATACAGAAGGCATAATCACAAATAATTCCTATGAGAAAGAAAGATGGGAGACATCTGAAGAAACTGGTATGGCTGTATATGGAACTTTCAAACGAGCAGATATTTAAAGAAGACACAGGTGTAGGAAACAGAAGGAGGGGCAGATCAGGAAAGAAAAGGATAATGAAATCACCAACATTTCTAAAGAAAAACTCCAGGAACTAAAGCTCAACATGAGCTCAGGATTGCAAGAGTGGCTGAAAGGATTTTAAAAAGGGAGGGTTTACTTACAACTGTGTTTGTAAAGAGAGGAACTAAAAGGAAGCAGCAAGTTCACTGTGCAGAGAAGATGGTGAGATGGTAAAAGATGAGAGAGTGGGCTGTTGCCTGCTATTTTGCCTGTATCTTTTTCTAAAAGGAAGCCAGTACCAAATGAGTAAAAATAGAACAAAGTATGTAAGGAAGGGGCAGCAGACAAGGTAAGAGGTGGCATGGGAAAGGTCGGCTCCTTTACATAAATGTTGGGCCCCAGGGGGTCATGAACTCATCCACAGGTGCTAAAAGTACTTGACAAATGTAATCTCAGACCCATTATTTTAGGGCTTTACCCCCAATTCAGAAACATTGCAAATCTAGAACTGAATCAACCTTATTGGGACAGATTTGTATGAGGCCCATGTCAAAGTGGAATAAGCAGATTCCATTCTAGAGTGAAATGAAGCAAATTTACAAATGAATTTGTGTCCAGAGCACAAATCCAAATCAGACGGGGTGCAAATCACACCCGTGTTTTCTGTTTTGAAAAACAACATTTAATGGTGCCTAGTGGGCATGGGTCTTTCATATTTTTTGAATTACTGCCCCCAGCTCCACAGGATAATGGGCAGGGAGACCACCAGATCCCTAATACCTTGGAGCTCTCATAGAGCTTAGTTCCTACATCTTCATGAAGACTCATCTTGTTTGTGTATTTTGAACTACATATCCCAGAAGTCTAAGAATTCCACTAACCAGAAATCTGGGGGCTTTAGCAAAAGAAAAGAAAAAAGGCCTCTCAGGTATTTTTAATTGCTTACAGCTGAGGAATAAAGGCTCTATCTCAGACAAAAAGACAGAGGAAGTGGGTGGGCGGGGCTACGTTCTGTGGGAGTTCCAAGGCATTATAAGTCTGGTAGTCTCCCTGTCCATTATGCTCTGTGCAGGGTTCAGGAAATTGCCAGATCAGTCGTGTCCTGCACTCCCACAGAGATTAGCCTCTCCCATCCACTTCCTCTATCTTCATGAAGACTTATCTTGCCCAAGATGGAGCCTTTATTCCTCATCTGTAAGTGATTAAAACACCTGATAAGATTTTTTGGCTACAGCTCCTAGATTTCCAGCTTCAGGAATTCCTGTAGACCTCTGGGGGCAGTAGTACAAAAGACATGAAAGTCCATGCCTAGCCCAAGTTTTAAAGCCAACTCACATAGATAAATCTTTTTACTGTTCCTATTGTTCTGAGATATGCCTCCCTGCCAAGAGATGCATAGATATGTAGTAGTTCCCTGAGACTTCTGATGGTGCTCTAAGACCTAGAAACCTTTGGGTGTGCTCGCCAGTGACATTGAAGACAAAGCCAGGAATAAGAAGCTAGAAGCCATGGGAACCGATAAAAGCAAGTCACGAGGCTGTTTGTGTCTGTCGTCGTATGCCCATGTCGTACATTTCTGTCGTATTCAGGTTAAGCAGAAGGAAACAGAAATGTGAGAAGTGAACCAAGCCATGCAGAACCTTAAGCTTCCAGAGAAGGACAGCCTCTGGCTGTTCAGTGCTCTTCCTGGGTTTCTGGAATCGAGAAAGGTCTCCCAGCAACGGGCAGGGAGATGTGCCTAAGGAAAGCCCTGGGGACTCATCGGGCCTTTTGGTGTGCCTTGAGTGGCTTGCCATTTGTTTAAGGAGCTGTCACTGCATGTTGCTCCTCGCTTCTTCTGTAGGGCTTTCATTAGGACAGCGATCCCAATCATGCTTTTTGTAGCTGTGGCAGTAGTGGTGTACAATAAGTCCTTGCATTACCATTAGGCCTCTATGTGAAGCAGAATGGTTGTGTATCAGCTGCAGAATCAGATATGGTGTTCCTTTGCATGTCATTTGGTGGGGAATGCAAGATGGAGGGTGCTATTGTTTTTCTTGTCATTTCACAGCATCCTGTGGTTGGTCCCTGTGTGAACAGAACATTGTGCTAGTGAAAACTCTGGTCTGGTCCAGCAGGGCTGTTTTTGAATTCCTATGTTCTGGGGCATCAGTTAGTTTGGGTGGATTCAGGTGCTGTTGAGCCAAAGCTGTAAGCAGCTATTCTATGGCGTGCTTCTCACAGCAAGTAGAAAGCAGGAGGAATTTCATTTATGAAATGGATCTTAAAGTTGCCGTGAGATAAGCAGCCCTGAGAAAAAGGAATAAACCAGGCTAAAGCTTCGCACTCCGGAAATCCTAGCTCTCCAACATATATGTCATTTAGCCAGATCATTAATGGATATTAAATGGTGTTTGAGAATTAAAAACCTATTTAATATACAAGGATTTGAGTATTTATGACAAGTTTTTAATCCTTAATAAATAGATAAAGGAATAATCAGTTATTAAATGAAAATAAAAGAGCTGGTTGATTAACTCTTAATTAGAAGGGCAGGTCTTCTTCAATGCATTATAACTCCTTTCAGTATTAATTATGCCACATTCGATAATAGCAGAATGGAAACCTTATTTATTACAGATTTTGCAGCTCTGTAATTGATGAGTATCTTTGGCCCAGTTGTTAAAGCCTTAATAAATATTTTACTTAATTGTTTCATTAACATAGATAAGCGTCTCCTCCAGTTTCACAGAGAGGGATGTTTCCCCTCTGAAATCATTAGAGTCGATTAAGGCATCTCATGTTGTTTCATTGCTTTTGCCAGTCTTTCATCAGCTTGAGGCTTCTTGGGAACTGAATTTAATGAGGTAATATTTGTTTGTTTTTAGTATCAGGTAATCATCTTTTAACCAAGTATGGTTTCTTTGAGGAACCCATTGCCTTGTGATAGTTTTGTGAAGTGAACTGAGGCAGGAGGTCTAATCTTGCACTGTGGCAATTTTCTTGTTCCTTGTCTGTATTCTTCTGAGGTTTGGTGTCAGTGACCTCCACCATATGTTTCTGATCTATTGCAATTCTCCCCAGGGTTTTTCTAGGTATACAGCACTCAGGGTTGGTCCACCATCCCTACTTTGAATAGTGCTCTGGGACTGTGGAACTTGTGCAAGACTACAGGACATGTGATGTCATCAGACAAATAAGTTCTGCAGGTTGCTCTCAGCTGGCCTGTCTTTCGGGATGCATGGTAGGGATTTGAATTCATAGTAGGAATTTGCAGCCCAGTACTCCATCCCATAGGGCTTTACTGGCTCTAATGACCTCCATAGTTAGAGTATATTTGCATACAAATATTTAGCATTGAGAAGGTATCCCTACCAATACTATGTTGTATAGCTGCAAGAACACTAGCATAAAGTCATCTGGTTTCTTGGGCAGAAATAAAGAATCATCTTCAAACTGGAGCATTATGAAGAAGAACTGATGTAAAAGAGGGCTTCAGATTCCGTTCTCCTTGCTTTCAAGGCCAACCTGCCATTAAACAGGAGGCAATCGCCACCTCCGGCAGCAAAGCTGGGGTGTCAAGGACAGCAAATTGTTAGTTATTTGCTATGCTTATATTATTTCTCTGTTGCCAGAGACATGTTTGTGGGATTTTCTACTTCAAGTACCAAAGTAGTTTGGCCATATTTGGCTACTATGACCCTTCTCTTACATTGCTGAGAGAGGCTCTTTTTCTGCTCTGTTGCAAGTAACAAAATGTCTTCAGCTGGCTCAGGGTTGTTTTCATGGAAGTGCTTCAAAATTTCTAGACACTAAATAATACAGAACATTTCAGTACACATCATTTAAGGTTTTTTTTTTTGTCTTCTGACCAAGTGTGGCAGGTGGAAAATGGGCTCCAAGAAAATTACCCAGATGTTTGTGGATCATCCCAAGAAATTTTGTGCAATGTTGGAGCAGAAGGTGAAGTACAGAATTTCATGAGGATATTAAAACCAGTGAGCCTTAAGTGGTTGGTCTTTGGAAGGAAAAATACAGACTTCATCTGAAAGGCTGGGACTGTTTGTAGGCCAGCTAGCTGTAGCCACAAGCAAAGCAAAAAGTGAAAGCAAAGTGTGCTGCTTATTAGAGATACCTGACCCGCCACCTCGTCTGAGTAGGCAGCTGCTGGAGGAGGCAGAGAAGGGAAGTCCGTGCTCCTGCCAGAATGGAAGATCATGCGACAGGGAGGGAAGGAGCAGCATGCGCTGGCAGGTCAGTAGGGGAGCTGGCTGGGGAGAGGAAAGTTAACGTGTGGCACCTATGGTGCCATGCCTATGACTTCAATGACATAGCACAAAGTGCTTCATGCCCATCTTTACTGCTTATATAAAGGTAAAGGTTCCCCTTGACAATTTGTCCAGTCGTGTTCGACTCTAGGGGTGGTGCTCATCCCCGTTTCCAAGCCATAGAGCCAGCGTTTGTCCGAAGACAATCTTCCGTGGTCACATGGCCAGTGCGACTTAGACACGGAATGCTGTTACCTTCCCACTGTGGTGGTCCCTATTTATCTACTTGCATTTGCATGCTTTCGAACCGCTAGGTTGGCGGGAGCTGGCACAAGCGACGGGCGCTCACTCCGTCGCGTGGATTCGATCTTACAGCTGCAGATCTATAGATCTTACAGCACAGAGGCTTCTGCGGTTTAACCCGCAGCGCCACCACGTCCCTTCAGCTGGCTCAGGGTTGTTGAGCCAGCAACAACCCTGGTTGTTGAGTCAGCATTATATACTGACCCATAATGCTTAAAGCATTCTCTGGGTGGTTTACAATTCAATTATACAGGCTACACATTGCCCCCCTCAGCAAGCTGGGTACTCAATTTGTAGACCTTGGAAGAATGGATGGCTGAGTCAACCTTGAGCCAGCTCCAGAATCCGCTTGAATCAAATGCTGACTGTGAGCAGAGGGTTTTTTATCTGCAATACTACAGTTTAACCACTGTGCCACGAGGCTCCTGGGTAGGAGGGGAATCTGGGTAGATGGATTCAGAATCCAGGAAAAACTTTGCTAACCAGGTAAAATGGTAACACAGCTTTTTAAAAAATGTTTGTGAGAGAGGCTTGGAAAGTGGCAAAACTAGATATGTTTAGCATGCTTTTTAATAAGTGCTTCCTCAAGTGGTAACTGTTGGATGACTGTTTGCCATAGCATGGGATTTTCTTTATTCTGTATCATACACTTAACTGTGCTTTGTTTTGTGACTGATCTCTATTTGGTAAACAGGGGGTTTATTTGCAAGTATGATGACTGAGGCAGTCATCCGGGAGGCTGTGGAAGACAGGAGGGCCTGGCGTGCTCTGGTCCATGGGGTCACGAAGAGTCGGACACGACTTAACGACTAAACAACAACAAATAGTGACTGAGGCATGCATCTTTGAGGAGGTCTTGTTGTGGGAGGGATAGCAGCTTAATATGCAATTCTCTTGCTGCTTCCTGCGGCTCCTGTTTAGTTTCCATGGGATACCAGCTGTTTCTGCATCCTGCTTGTGGGCCCATTTTGCCATTTGGAGTGTGGCAGAGAGCAGAGTGCTGGTGTTGCAAATCATGAGCCTTCTGGTTGCATAAGCCAGGGGAGGAAGAGTGCATGGCCTAGGGAAAAACATTCCATAGGTTAGTGATTCCATAAGCCCTATCAATAGCCTAGGGTCTGGACAAAACATTATGAGTCTCAAAGGGCTGTGGAAGAAGAGAAGGAGAAAGCCCCATTAGGTGGGTGGGAAGCCATTCCTCTGGTCCTGGGGTTCACACATGATGTATCTGTTGAAGTGAACACTAATGCAAGGCAGCCATTCTCTGCAGCAATCAACATGTCTGGAACTGTCAAAAATATACAAGATGTAGCTGACATTGTAGTTGGCTTAAGCTAACACAATTTAGATTCATTTTGGTGTTAATATGCTGTTGTCATCTTCCAGTTTTTTAACCCTTCTCTTCAGGGTTTTTATTAATCTTCGTGCTCACACCAAACAAGGTGATAATTTTGGTAACTGCTCTGTGGTGGGCTTCCTGTCAATACACCACTCACTATAGACAACAAAATGTCACATAACCACAACTCTGCTGTAAACGCTGCAGGTATCTGGAGGGTTCTCTTTAATCTTGAAACAAACGAAGATCTTATGGCAGTGTTAACAGTTGCTGTGCTGAACTGAACCAAGAGTTCATCTAGTCCATCATATTTGTTTGGATCCAGGACAGCAAAAGGGCCTTTGGGGAACAGAGCTTAGAAAAATAATATTTAGGGTTAACTCCTTTAAAAAAAACACCCGATTAAGGCATAACTGTGCGACAAGTAGCTGGCTGGACAGCTCAGGTTGAGGTATCTGGCTGCGAAGCCAGAGGTTGGGAGTTCGATTCCCCACTGGGCCTCCTAGGAGAAGAGCCAGTCTGTGCGGCCTTCGGCAAGCTGCACTGTCCCAGGGCACCCCCTAGAAGATGGGAAAAGTAAACCCCTTTTCTCCCTGGAAAACCTTGGAAAGGGTCACCAAAAGTCAGAACTGACTTGACGGCACGTGATTATTATTATGTTACATTACAACTACAGTGTAATGAGAAGTCATGAGACTCCTTTTACAGTGTAACTCAATCAGTGTTTTTTGTGGGTGCGGCCTCCCCAGAAATACAATAGGAATAGGATGTGGTCCCATGGGTAGGGGGGCTGCAGTGGGCCTCTCCTTCTTTCACCCTCTTATTCACGAGCAGTGAGGGCAGCCTGAAAGACATAGTAGGGCTTCTGGGTGTGGTTTTTGACCTCAGAAGAAATATCTCGTCACATGTTGTTTCAGCGATTGGTTAGTGAGGGGACATATACTAGCAGCACTCATGCATCTGCTGCAATCCCAGGATTCATGTGTGGTTAATATTCAGTTGTTCAAGGAGCATTTCCCCCTGTATTCCTTGGGTCATTGTTTTAAAATACTGTTGGATTTGACACTGACCAGAATACAACCCTCTGGGAAGGATACTGATTTTAGTTAAAAGATCTACACTTCCACACATCAAGAATTCTCAGGTGAATACCATCCAGCTGTGGTAATCTGTAAAAAAAAAATTATTTTTTTTTAAAAAATATCCAAATCTATTATTCAAGCTCCTTTGTCTTCTGTGTTTGACACAGCTCATGGGCACTCCTTAGCAAGCAACGGTTCAAGGGCAGGTGTCAGCTACACTGAAAGTATTGTTTTCAGCTTTTATGTTGACTGATGTCAAGCTGTATAAACTGACAACCTATATTAAACATTTCAAAATTGCTCTCTGCTTTGTTTGCTTGCTTCCTTGCTTGTTGGTTTGGAGAAAGAAAGAAGCTCAACAATGAACGTCTATGGAACATTTATTGTAGTAGTCTAACTCTTCATACTTTGAGTTAGATTTCTGAGCCAGCATTAGCTTCATTTGGCTGCTACAGGAGCAGGCATATTAATAATAGACCACTCACAGAATGTGGGGAAAAAAGTTATTTTTGTAATTCTGCTCCCAGGATCTCTCAGCCAACGTGGCTACTGCGAGATCCTGGAAGTCGTAGTCCGAAAAACACGTCTTTTCCCGCGGCTGTTGACCAGATTGCTGGGCCAACCCCTCGAAAATTTGGCACCCTGGAGAAAAGGCCAGGGTGTTGCCCCACCACAGTTCTGACCCTGCTAGCCACTTGTTCATTGTTCAGAGACTTCCTACCACTGTAGGGAGAGGGGAATGTATGAACCCTTTTCTGTTTTGCTTTACAGAACCATTTCTGCAGCAAGGTCTGAAATGTAATAAATACTTCTGGATTTCCACAGCACAATCTAGTAAAATGGTGAAAGTGAAGACTCTTGTATAGAATATGGGCAGGTTTATAGTTAAACAAGCAGCCCAGCTTCTCTGTTCTACCCCAACGTCCACTAGTCCCTCAGTGAGATGATGGAAGAGGTGCATATAAAGCCCATAGCAACAGCAACTTCTTATAGGGCATGTTCAGACCCACCCTTTTGGTGTGGGCTGCTGTGATCAATTGAGATCAGGGATGGGAGCAATATGCCATTAGCATATCAACCTCAAACAACTCTATTTTTGGTATTCTAAAGTGGCAAGTTAGTGCAAAACCACAGTATAAGAGAAAGGAAGTGGGGGATGGGTTCATGTATGGCTGGGAATGGCAGGCAGCAGAGGGGGAGAAAGAGAGAGGGGCAAGCTATCTGTGGCCCTGCAAGGGGAGGAAAAGCAGCCAATTGCCAGCCAAAAACAGACAGGCACCCATCAGCCGTTTGTGCTCCCCATGTTTGGAGAGGAGGAAGGAGAGAGGGGCAGGCAGGGAGAAAGGAATGGGACGCACAGAAGGGGGGTATGCAATCTCCCACTGCCCCTCTGATCTTACCAGTGGAGACAAAAGAAAGGGATCCCCTCTCTTGCATCTTGGATTGTACACACACACAGACACACAAGCACACACGCACACAGAAAGAGAGAGAGAGAGAGAGAGAGAGAAGAGACAGAGATTGCCTTGAGGGCAAAACACAGATTAAAAAGGAAAGGGAATGTGTGCCTCCAAACAAGAGATCTCCCCAACAGGATCTCTGTGCCCATGTAAAAATAAAAGGGACTCTTAACACTCTGCTGCAGATCCACAAATAAGTCTGCCTCTCTTTTGCACATAACAGTCAAACCTCCCACACACACACACAAAAAAAAAAAAAAAAAAAAGAAAGAAAGAAAGAAAGAAAGAAAGAAAAAGAAGAAAAAAACACCCAACGTCTCTTTCTTGGCTTTCTTAAGTGTTCAATTTGCAGATATCATGAAGTGGCTTATTTATTAAGCCACTTCACAATGCCAAAAATTCAAACCAGAGAAAGCCTTGGGAGCTTTGACGTTTCTAAGAAAACATGTGTAAGAAGTAATACAGATGTTCAACAGATGTATTTGAAAATATGCATGGTGTGGGTAGGAAGAAGTCTATTCTGTCCCTGCTATCTTACGCTATAGGAACATTCAGTGAATTTGAATTGTTGGTGATTTAGAAGAGACAAAACTAGTACTGCTTCATACCACAGTTATTTGAGCACTGAAGTATCTTCTTCTTTAAAGTGCACTTCTCCTAATTGGAACCTCCAGATGTGTTCGAAACTTCCATCATTGCCTGCCAGCCTGGAAACTGTAGTCCAACACACCTGGAAGGTACCTGGTTAGACTCCAGATTTGAAACAATATTTTTAGAGGTGTCTCACCCAATGTCGCTTAGCTGCATTCCAGTTGGCCCCCACAATGCATTTCCTGACCAAAATCTACTGTGCAAAATAGATTGAAATGTAAGGCAGGAAAATGGTGTCTGTGGTCTCTTCAGTGGCTCTCAATCCAGGAAGCCTGTGCTGCAAAATAAACCTAAATGTTGCTCAAACGTGTCATCAGACTGTGCTAATCTGCCTACCGTGCAATTGCCCAGAAGCCACACAGCATTTAAACTATGTGAAGCCATGTCAATTGACAGAAAGCCTAATGTTCCTCTGTGAGTAACCTTGAAAGACTGGAGTCATAGCTGGTGGAGTAGAGACCAAGCTTCCTATCTCTTCCTTCTGGATCTTCCACCATTCATACCAGGAATGGATTAGCGTTGATGTCTTAGTCAGATCTGGCCTGATCTTCTTCAGCCATCCTTAACCTTTCTGATTCCATTGCTGTGCTCTTATCTCCAATAGCTGCTCCTGCTTGGAAACAAGAGATGGGATTTTCCTGCTCCTCCGGGATGAAAAAGGACAGCCTTTCCCTCTCTGGTCAGATCAGGGATAAGAGATTTACACAGAAGAAGGCGGCAAAGGGAACATTTAAACCCACCATATTTTCAAGACCTTAGATTCTGGTGTTTAAATTTCAGAGTAGGTGTGCATGGAATTGATCTGTGCTTTTCATGTCTGCATTTTTTGTGTGTGTGCTAGAGCTTACTCATCAATAGACAAGCATACATGGGTTATGCTTGTGTGTTGGGTGGAAAAATGTCCAGATTAGTGAAAATCTTATGTGCACCTGGCCATCTCACTGTGGATCTGCCTTAAGTCTGCTCTATGCTCTCCTTGTTGGAATTCAGAACTTCTCAAAGTGGAGTTCTGCTGAACCCAAAAGCAGCCATGCCCAATAGGTACCAGCAACAGGCAGAATGGAATGTTGGGAGCAAAAGCACTACCCAAGTGCACCATTTTGTTGCAGCTGTGTTTGTCAAAACTTGTTCGAACATATTGAAACTTCTTGTACATTGCTCCCATACAGTACACCGGGAGCCCATCATTTCAGAAGAAAACGGGTGATTCTTTTTCAAATAAGGAATGAGAAGCCATGAGACATTTGTTTCTCCCACACCTCTGAATGTCTCAATTCTCCCTCACCTTTGTCAATGTATTGCTCAAGTATTCATCTTTCTAGTCAGTGCAGCAGTTATGGAGCAACTAGCATGTTCCCCCCACATGGAGGACTGAAGGTTTCCAGCGCTCATACTGACAGACAGAGTTGCTGCTGGGAAACTGTGATGATTCCTCTATGGCAGTGGTCCCCAACCTTGGGCCTCCAGATGTTCATGGACTACAACTCTCAGAAGCCTTCACCACCACATCTGCTGGCCAGGATTTCTGGGACCTGAAGTCCAAGATCCTCTGGAGGCCCAAGGTTGGGGACCACTGCTCTATGGGCCTGTTGTCTCACATATATATCCTCTTATACAGTTCCTCTTCTTCTAAGCCTGGCAACAGCATTTATTTTGAAATATGCTTTATTTTGTACCACTTAAAAAAGCAAATCACCACTTCTCATAAGGAGATGCAATGCTTTATTTGTTATTTTACTTTTCATTACTTTCCCTGCTCCATCAAAGCATGTACAGACATTAACCTCAGTATTGTATCGTCATTTTCATTTACAAGCAGACATTTTCAGAGCCTAGAAACATCACATTAAAATTAATGCATTGACATTAAAAGTCATTGTTTCCCTCATCAAATGAGGAGGAAAAACGTCACTTCATCTACTGCATTGAAGGAATGCTTTAAAAGTAACATTTCTGCATTTTCTATGCATTAAAACAGTTCCTTATGCTACTTCTGTGTGTCCACATTCCTCCACCCCAGAAAGAAGATAAGCATATATTTCCCCATGAAAGCTAACTCTGCACAAGTGCCATTGTGCTAACTGTGGCATTTCAGGTGTCTGTGGACAACTCCCAGAAGCCCTAATCAGCAGTGCCAACAGGACAATTTTTGAAAGCTATAGTCAACAACACTGGAAGTCCCACAGTTGTAAACCCAAATGGGGCATGGTGACAGATACAGTTTGTGGAAGACTAAGGCTGAGGAGGGGAGCCTTGTGTTCAGACTATACTTTCAGGTAAAGCTTCTACAGCATTCTGCTGAAGAAGTGCACCTGAAAGTGGTCAAAGAGCTCACTGGCTCTGTGTTGACTTAGTCTTGTTGGATGAGACTGGGTGTATCTTCCTCTGTGGGTGAAGAGATGAACACATGTCCTTCCTCAGCCTGACAGTTTTTACAGTGGAACCACCATCCTTAGCTAACAGTTATATGATGGAAGTTGTAGTCATCTGGGAGAAAAAAGAGCCAGATTGGGGGAGATAATTCCAAAGCGAGAAAAAGGGGACTTTTGGAGGGGCCAATTACAAATGTTTCAATAGGGGACCACAGTGACAACCTACACACCATTCTCTGTAAACTCCATTGTTTATTTCAAAATTAATGGTTTCATTAATGGATTAACAATGTGAATTCCATGAGTTAAATGTGGTTTTAGGTTTAAATGTTAAAAATCAGTCTCCCTATTTCTAACCATTATCAACAAAAAATAATAATTTTCAGATCTAACTTTCCAAGCTCTTGAAATTTCGTACCTTTTCTTGCTTGTTCGCCTGGCCACAAGTATATAATTGTACAATTATTGTAAGATATATCATTGTCTAGACACACTTAACTGTCCATTTCAATTACTTCAGCATTATCTATTATTATAGGACAGTACACAAATGATTTCATAGGAAATTATAACTCCCATAACCCCTAAAACATCTGTGCAAAATTCTAAACATAACAACTTTTTGACATATTTTTGGTAATTCAACTTTAATAGCTTCTAGTGGCATTCCAGTAGTAAGATTTGCACCTCCTTCAGTTGCAACTACTGAAAAAAAGTTGTGAAATCCATCATGAAAATGCTACATCATCGGTTAAAACATGAAGCTAAAATATACGGCTGTAGCAGTGTTTTGGACTGTACAAAGAGGCAACGGCTTCTTGAAGCCTTTTCCATATGGGGATGATTCAAGCCACCTCAGAGCTCAGAGACAATTAGAAACATCATCAGAAGCAATTAGAAACATGTGCATTTTTCAAAAATTCAAATTTGAATTCAGAACTTGGGGTTCAGTACCAAATTTTAACCAAACAATATGAGCTAAATGCAACGTCCTGTACTCCATGTAGACATTTTGGCAGGGTTTCAAAATGAATTGCAGATACTTGGACAATTATACTGTATAAGTGAATCCAAATTTTAGCTCCCTTCAGCAAAACTAACTGTAGATTAGGTATAGTACAGATTTGTTCCAGGCAGGGACTCATGCCTCAGGCTGTAAGACATGTCTTCGTAGACCGTATTTTGTGCTTCTTTTTCCTTGCTCTTTTTGCAAAATTTCTTGTTCTATTAAAGGGGAAAAGAAAGGCAGCTATATATATAGTTACCATGTCATTAGAAATGAAGCTTCTCAAAGTGGTAAAAGACATCTGATTGTAGAGCTGAATCACAGATTGGTCCTCTAGCCTTTTTTTTTAAAGGTCATATGAGCCCATTCCTGTTCTGAAATTATTATGAATAACCATGATATTGAGAACCATTAATACTAGGTTAACTTGAGAGTCCAACTGGATTCACTAATATTAATAATTACGTAGTATCAAGTCAATTTAACTTGTAGTGACCTTTTCCAGGGTTACAAGCTGTAGCTTATCCAGAAGTGGTTTACCATTCCATTCTTCTAGGGGGGTGGGGGTGGTTCTGGAACTGCGTAGCTTGCCCAAAACCACTCAGTCTGGCTTTTTCTCTGCATGAGAAACAAACTCCTGGCCAGGTGCTCCAACTCACTGAGCTATCCAGCCAGATTTTCTAATATTAGATGCTCCAATATAAAAAGGAGTTATTTGGATGCTACTTTGGAACATTTTCTGACTGAGGTACTATTTCTTCCCTACAGAAGAAAACAAATCTGTAATTGGAATACAACTACCTTAAGAGTGATACTTACATTTTTAGGGGACAGGATACAATATGCCAGCACAGCAACCAGGAGAAGTGACTGGATGATCAGGACGCACAGCATCCAGAGAGATGATGAACTGTTTCTTAGCTTGTTATCTGAGGCTGCTTTAGTAGAAGAAAGTGGGAAATAAGTTTTATCCTGTTACTTTGCATGCTAGCTTACCCTGAAAGAGTATACAAGGAACCCAATGGCTGTGTAGGAATCATGGATAGTATCCTGATTCATAAATGTGGCACAGAAGGGAAATCATTTAAGTATTATCCCACTCGGGCAATCTCCTCATTGTGTGATCATGATCAGTTGCACAACCAATCATATCACCAGTAAGAGATTGGTCGCGCAATGAGGAGCATGCTAGGACAGAGACACTGCAATTTGTATGGGGCATATAGTTCAAGGTAGCCTTTCTTTAAAAAATAATAATATATGTAAAAATGGGGCACAATGTTTTAAGCTAGACTTGCCCTTACACTCCGGGCAGATTTAAAATAATTAATATGCTTGGAAAACTAGTAGAAATGCTCTCCCAGGATTTAGTTCTTCTGTGGCTACTGCAGAACAATGATCATAATGCTGTTTGATCCTGTCTTTAAAAAAGGACACTGAAGTGCTCTGTCTTATAATAGTTGCCGGTTCAAAACTGTGTGAGAGAAGAGATTGGACAGGTGCATTTCCCCTTCACCACAGCCCATCTCCTGATCCTGCCCCTCCTACCTGCTCCGATTTGTGGCAATTATTTAGGAGCAGGAAGCTGGAAAAGGAAGGGGAGCTGGCTGGTCCATGGCAGTACTCTCTTGAGGCAAGCTGCCACAATGGTAGCATTACACCACATTTTTTTTCGTATTGCTGAGAGCAGGTTCTTCTACCATCTCAGGTGGGAAGCAAGGTACAGTCTTCTCACAGCCCCTCCCCCACATCTCTCTCTTGTGCTCATAGTCGTCTGTGGCAATGGGGTAGGGCGGCAGAGGGTGGCAAAAGAGTCAGCAGCCTGCCTTGCCACCCTCTGCCACCCCACCCCATTCTCTTAAGAGAGAACATTTACAAATGCTTCTTCTCTCAAGAGAGGAGGAGGTGGCAACGGTAACAGCAGCAGCCTTCCCCCATTCAGAAGAAGGAGAAGTAGCCACCTTCACTATTTCATCACCTGGGGAGGGAGTGGACAGAGAGGAGGAGAAGGAGTGGACAGCTGGTGTGCTGACAGGTGGGTGGGTGGACAACAAGGGCAATGGCAAACTACCACCATTGCCGCCATTGAGAAAAGCGGCAGTTGGCAACAACAAAACACACATCCCACCAGAGTTTGGCTACTTCTTTAATCCATGCCTGGCTCTGAAGGGTCCTTGGGGCCAAGGTATCACAGGACAAGAGCAAGTGATGTTCTTGTACAGCCTTTCCTTTTGTGGCTTAGCTGCCAGGACTTCTTAGAGCCTTAGGTCCCGAGGGGTGGGGTAGGAATCACCACTCTCTAGAGCTGATTCTCTGATCGGCAGAGGTTGTCTGGTGGAAGACGTATTTGTCAAATTTGCTGTCCCCAGTACACCAGTGCCTGAGGCAATAGTCTCACCAAACTTAACGTTGGACCAACCTTGAACAGAGGAATTGACAAAGTTATGCTCACTCAATCTGTTGCCATTCCTTTTGAAAAAAAAAAATCAAAAACAACAGATAAGAAACTTATTCCACTTCTATCTCTGTGTGTTTGGTTTATTTTTATTTTTTTACTGTATATACAAAAACAATAACACGAACAGCTTTGAACTGACTGTTAGCTGTAGCTGTTAGCTACAATAATCACACGCTGAAAATTAGTATTATTCTGAAGGAATTATTTTAATATTTATTGTGATTTTACATATTTTCACAAGGAACTGATTCAGGAACAGTTTGACAAAAACAGGGGCCTTCTCTCAGACTGCAGTGCTATATTGACATGTGTGGGTGTAAATCTTTGTGAACATAGTGAAACTTTGTTTGAATAAGCATGTGGCATTACTGGAACTGATACAGTTTTGATCTACCCACTGCAGACTAAGCAGTAAAGGCTGGATGTTTGGGGAAAGGGCAGTATCTCCCGAATAGCTGATGGGCATTGTGTTTATGAGATGCCCAGTATGGTGTAGAGGAGAAAGTGATAGCATATAATTCAGGAGAGCAGGGTTCAAACCTCCACTCAGACACAATCCTCCAGATCACTAGGGGTACGGAACTGGTAAAATCACTCCTGGCATATCTCATCTTGAACGCCCTATTAGGGTCACTATAAGCTGGTTCTGACTTGATGGCACATAACAGCCAACAATTGTAACTATTGATCAATGTACAGGCAGCCCAGAAATCTGTTTACATGCATGATTTTTCATACAGATACTGAAAGCACCTGCTTTCAAATTAATTTCCCATCACGGAACTCATGTTTAAAAATCATGCAGACTTACAAAAAGATCTCTCTCTGCACTGCTGCTCAGGATGGAGAGTATTTCCTAAATTCTTTGTTCTCTCCAGTTCAAGCTGTATTGACTTTACAAATCACCTCATTAGTGAGGAAGTGTCAAGCCCTGGGACATTTTTCACCTTCCGGCAAGACAAAACAAGGAGCTTGATTTCTTCTTCTTCTTCTGAAGGTGTCTGTAATTCTGTGCAAACGATAAGAGTTCTTCAACCTTGAGCAGAGAAGAACTGACTGACTATTTGAAAAAGAGTCCAAGAACCACTTCAGTGGGTCTAAATACTTTAAAAATCTGTTCAACAATAAAGCAGCAGCCCTTCTCAGTTGCAGAAGGTAAGGAGGAGGTAAGTGAGAATTTATATCCCTAATCATTTATTAAAATCAAAATGTCTGTATCTACAATGTCTATACAATGTGTGTGTGTCTGCATGTGCGTGTGTGTTTTTCCACAATTAGTAAAAATAAAATGATTGACTGTAGAAATAATTATTATTGCCCAGCCACTTCCCTTACCTTTCACTGCCAACATGATACTGCTGCTGTTTATATCCTTGGGCTCCCCCTCTTCTAGAAAACGTCCCTCACACATATACACATCACTATCATCCTGCTTCACTTGTCGCAGCCTTATCGTTACCATGTTGTCCATCTCAAAGTATTCGGTGCGATTTGCATATTCAGGGGCTTCAGTCTTTCTCTTTTCCCACACTGAAACATGTAACACTTTCATGGCCTTCCTAAGGATTCGATTCAACTGCAGGGCCCTATTGATTGGACGTTGAAACTTGCAGGTGACATTGGTCGTCTCCCCTTCCTCAGCAATGATAACAGGTAGCTCCTCTCTGGCTGTGGAAAGGAATAAAAGGAAGCCTGTGAGACAGATAGATCACCTGGTGGAAAACAAGGCGGGGACACCACAGAGACTTATTGACAGTATGTATTTTCCCTATTGATACCAGTGGTTTGTAAAAACGCATGGAGGCCACCTGTTCGTGTTTAAATCTACCAAAGTGTACTAAATCCGAATGCTGAAGCCAAACAGAATCAGAGAACTCACAGTAGTTTCACCTTTGGATAAATTATAGTGTCCTTCCATACTAGTTAAAGGTATTTCCAGCACTGGACACCAGCCTACTAACTCCATCTGACACCAGCCACAGTTGCTGTAGAGTATGGAAGTCCCATCAGAATTCAACAGTAATATTTAGACAGTGCGGAACTGGCTTAATTTGGTGAGCTTTGTTTTGATTGCTTAAGACATGCGAATCTGACTTTCTTACACAGGAATGGACAACTTCTACCCTTCCACAATTTCTACCCTAATATGTCTCATCGTTATTGGAAAAACCATAAACGATCTACTTCTGCCTCATTGATTGGTCTGAATTGGCTTCATTCTTCTGGATTATTTTAAGCTCTGTACTGTGTATTATTTGAAGTCCATAAAGTAGGAAAGGTGAAGCATTGTTTTTCAGGAATAAAACATATGATTTATTTAAATAATTATAGTTTAAATACTTAGAAAGTTTCCAATTAGATCCCTCTTCATGCGTTTCAGAAGGGATAACAGATGATCGTTAATGTTGCCTGGACCACTTTTGTCCAGCTAGACAGAGGGAAAGGCATGCATCTGATCACATGGGAAAGGGCTGTTTTGCAGGGAGTGATCTCCCTTAAAATGACTCTTCCAACTAGCCAGCTCTGAGTACCGCCTGGCTGTGTATTGGCATGTTGTTATTACAAACCAGGCTGAGAAAGGGTGAATATATCTATTAGTTTTACACAATCCAAGTCCCACCCCTGTTAAAGGTTACATTAATTGCCCCAGGCTCAGTAACATGATACTGCTCTCCAAAGATGACCAAATTATGATTACAAGAAACATACTTCTCAGAAAGCAGGATTAAATTGGCCAGGCTTTAATTTTAATGGAAAGCATCCACATGGCTGTCATCTGGCAAGGGAGTGATTGGCATGCAGGAAGTTTCAAGTTCAATTGTGTCTCCAGATAAGTCTGCTGCCTGACATGCTGAAGAGCCACGGACAAGACAGGGCCAGATGGACCAAGTGCTGAAATCAGTAGACGGCAACTTCCTATGAAACTGTGAACTGAGGTTCAGGCCCCACAAGGGTTTCTTGCCCAAAGCCAATGCTCACAGATGCCATTTCCCCGCAAAGGCATTATTTACTGCAAAACTGGCAAATCCATACACACTTTTTCTCAAAAGAGAGTGGATCATATCACGCTTCTTTGGCCCATATCACAAATGGTTTCTACTGCTAAAAATAAAAAAAGGAGGCAAATTCAAGTTTAAATCTGAAACTTCATTCAGATTTTATACAAGATGATGGAAAATAGGTGGAAGAATAGAACATTTTGAAAAAAGATTTGGCTGGCTAGGGGGAAATAGAAGAAGAATATTACTGATTTCATAAGATTACTATTAGATGTTCTTTTTCTGGATTTTTTCTGGATCATCTTGAACAATAAGGGCAGGAACAGGACTCATCTAAATTTCTGAAACATTAATCTTGTACAAAAGGCACAAAAAGGATCTTTGTAAAGGATTTTGATGGAGTAGAGAACTCGTTAACTTTTGAGTCAGTTCACACTGCCATTGTGAATTTGTACATCTCCAATAAGCAAATGAACAAATAAAAACCCATGTACCCATTACAGGCACATGCTGGTATGCCACAGAACCCATACTTTAATCTCATAGGATTTATTTCTCATCACTACCCAAGTTAGCCAGCATGGCAGAGGTTTCTTTAGATTAAAAATAAAATCAGTTTCTACATAAATTGAAAGTGGATCGTTTCTAGAAATGCAGCCACCGAAGGATGAAACGTTTTCATTTATTCATTCAAATTAAGGTACAGTCATACAAGTTAGCGGAGTTATAGATGGACGTAATTTCATTATGCATACCTTTTGAGACGGGAGCTCCAGGAAAAAGGAGGAGAAAATAAACAGCAAGCAGCCAGGACATTCTGCAGGAACACCTCTCCTAGATTCTGTATCTGCATGAAAGTGGTAGCCTTATAGTGGAGGAAACGAGCTTGTCAGCACAATTATAGCTGTGCTGGCTGAGGCGTAACCCACACAATCGTATGCATTCAGATATTGTGGTTGTAATGATGGTGGGAGGCAATTAGTCACAAGAGCTTGTTGCTGAGCATATTGAGAACAACAAATCAGACACTAGGTATCAGATAGATTCTTGGCTGTAGAAGACCTACAGTCCCTCTAGAATGCTTTAAGATCTTCTGCTGGTGCCTTAATAAAGGAGTCAAAATTATGTTGGTACACCAACTGAGTAATACTGGCCTTTTAAAAGGACTAATAGAGGCCTAGCACTAATATACAATCTTTTTTGGCACCGGGCCTCCAAAATATTATTGTCCTATCCATTTCAACCTGCAAAAGTTTGTAATCTGCTTCCAAGGATTTCATTTATTGTTCTTACCATGGTGAATTTGTATTATATTTTTGTCACACACCACAATGAAAGCCAGATGCAATGAAAGGCAGTATATATATATCATTATGCACAAAAATGATGATATCTAATCTAACTTTCCACTACTAATAGAGCACTAAACTTGATTCCACCCTGATGATTAAATTATATATGACAAATTAACTAGGATAGGTGGCCTATTGTGATGTCAGCATGGCAATGTTAGTTGTCTAGAGTCATTTCCTAAAAGGCCTTGTATTTAACCCTTTTTTTTGGGGGGGGGGACAGTTTTGGTGTAGGCAGACTCTCAACTGGACCTTTAACAGAAAAGCAAACAACCTGACTACCCCGTCCTGCTTCTAGAAGGAGGTTTTCCATTGTCCTTTTTTCAAAAAGCAATGCAGTGCATATGTGCTGCCCTAATACATTCAATTTTTTTTTCACGTCCTCAGCCCCTCAACAGAGCCAAGGAAGTGTTTATTTTGCCAATATCCTGAAGTGACTCTCATTCTTAAGCCACTTCATGATGTGGCAAGTTGACAGTGTAAGGGTTGCTATTGATTCATTTCCAGCAATCATTCACACTGGACATGATCCAAATTGGAGCAATCTATCTGCACTAAAGAAGTGGAGCCCCCTGAGAGGGGCCAGAAAGGTGGTAGGACCACCCTGGAGGCAGGTCAGTTTACTCCAGCAAAGATGTCATCTGATTGCCTTCTGTAACAGCAAACCAAACAACAGGCTAAATGCCTGCGTAGTCACCCTCTGAGTTCACCTGGTTGAGATGCAGACAGATAAGAGATGCAAATTCCTTAACTTGGGAGTGGTCATGAACCAGATTGTACAGAAAACAGAATTAGATCTGGAAGACAAATGGTAGTTGTAGCCTTCAAAAGTCTGAAACCAGACTGAAGTTCAGTTTCAATTTCTCATCTGCCACATATTCTGAACACAAAAAAACACACATCAGCCTTTATGGAAGTGCCAGAGTTCTTCAGCGTTGCTCAGATGGTTGAACCAGCCTTGGAAACCACTGACCTTTCAGATGAGAATTACTTTCAGCATCCTTGTTGTCCTCATAAGGTAAATAGGGACAGCGATTTCACAGAGATTTTCACAGGGAGGCTGTATCGCCACTACCTGCCATACAGTTCTACATTCTAGCCTGTGTTGTTTTTACAATCCCATTATCATCCCCTTTCTATTGTACACTTCTAACAATGAAGAATGGCATTGATACAATAAGAGGTGTTCCTGGCCAGTTGAAAGGCAGATCAAGGAATAGAGATGCAGCATCTGCTGGATGGGGTTGCACTCCCTCTAAAAACAGAAGTGTGCAACTTGGAGGTGGATTCGTCTCTCACTGTGGATGCCCAGGCTTCAGCGGTGGCCAGGAGTGCATTTGCATAGTTAAAACTAGAGCACCAGCTGTGTCTATTCCTGGAGAGGTCTGATCTGGCCACAGTGACACATGCCTTAGTTACATCCCTGTTGGTTTACTATTATGCTCTCTGTGTGGGGCTACCTCTGCAAAGTGTTTGGAAACTTCATCAGGTCGAAAACGTTGCAGCCAGAGTATTAACTGGGACTGGTTACAGGGATCACATAACCCCCCCTGTTACAGCAGTTCCGTCAACTGCCAGTCTGCTTCTCGGCACAATTCAATGTGCTATTTAACTGATAAAGCCCTAAATAGCTTGGGTCCAAGGACTGTGTCTTCCTTTATAAGCTTGTTAAGATCACCAGAGGAAGCCTTTCTTGTGGTCCCACCACCTTCACAGATGCATTTGATGGGGGTTCAGGAGAGGACCATGTCTGCCGCTGAGCCCAGACCCTGGAACCCCCTCCCATTGGAGGCCCATCTTTGCTGTCCTTCTGCAAGCAGTCGAAGACCTTTTTCTTTAGGCAGGCTTCCAGTTCGTGACTGTTTGTCTGAGAGGGGTTTTTACATGGATTGTTGTGCCTTGTTCCTTTGTATGTGCTCTGATGTTGATTTTATTTACTGCTTTACTGTGGTATTTGTTTGATTCTTTGTAATATTTCTATACTTCTTGTTTTTAGCTTTTAACACTGTCTTCTACTGAAGTAACCTGGAATCCTTTTTAAGGAGAAAGGCATGAGAGAGATCGAGAGATCCTTTTTAAGGAGAAATGCATGATATATGATATTAGTATTGCTGAAAATTTGAGACACTGAGACAAATGTAAGTGATAATCTTTATCTAATTCTCTTAGGAAAAAGGTAAACAGGACTTCCTAAGAAAACAATAAACCTACTAAACCTACATAACAAAACAGACGAAAATAAAACAAGTAGGGCGATGGCAGCTCAGGCAACGCCCATAAACTTAGGCAAGCACACACGGTCTCTGCCTCGCTCAGTCAGTCAGCACCAGTGAAGTGTGAGTTTGAGCTGAGAGACAAAACAATTAATCTCCTTTTATAGAGCTTCACTAAAAAAGCAACAGGTGAGGCCTTTAAGCACATTAACTCATAATGGGTAGAATGTTGGATCTTGCCATATCCCAACAAATATCACTTTATAAGATATTCTGAGGAGGCCCTTCTTTCAGTTCCACCACCTTCCCAAGTTGCTTTGGTGAGGACACGAGAGAGGGCCTTCTCAGTGGCTGCCCTGAGGCTTTGGAATCCACTGCCCTAAGAGGCCAGATTGGCTCTCTCCCTCTTGTCCTTCCGTCAACAGGCAAAGACCTTCCTCTTCAGGCAGGCCTTTAAGCAGTAACTTGTGTCGTGAATGCTGGTTTTTAACTTACAGCATTTTAAATGGTTTTAAATTATTTTAAAGCTTGTTTTTAAAATCTTAATAGGTGTTGGTTTTTTAAACGTGATATTTTTACTGTGTTTTTAAATCTGTTGTTTTATCTGCTGTGATAAAAAATTGGCAGAGGATGCTGACCCAGGCTTCCACCAACCCTCCTTTTGGGGGGTGGGTGGAATATCTTCCTAAACAGATTTAGAACAGCATGTTCTCTTTGGCAGTCAAAATCATAGCATAAGGAAAACAGTGGCACAGTCATTTATTTACAAATATAATCTGAAACTCTTTATCAAAAGTGTTTAGAACATGGTCTTAAAAGTGCAACATAATTTCTGCAATTGCAGCAGAAAGGAAATTTAAGAAATGAAAATAAGGGAATCCGAAGAAATATATTCAAGTGTATCCAAAATATATTAATATATCTCAGTACATAATCAGGATTAACAGTAGGCAACTTATTTTTAAAAAGCTAGTATAACATGCTATAAACAGTATGGACAAAATCCAATTCTAAAGTTGTGTAAGGGCAATCACATATTTCCCATTATTTGAGCAATCAGATCTGCAAAGACAATTAGCCAGTGGGGAAAGTGCTGTGTTGCTGCCCTTCCATGCAGTTTGTCTTAACTTTCACCTAAATCATACCCACCCCCATTGTACAAATACATGTCAATTGTATGTTGATAAATTGTACAAGAAAGGAGCTAAATGTGGATCCAGAAGCGTGACGTTGACATTATTAGCCTTTTTCTTTAATATGCCTTTGTTGTTTTATTCCTGAGAACCTAAGGGCCAAACTATACATTACAGAAATCATCCATTCATAGTGTTGAAATAATGTTGGTGTATTAGAGACATGACTGAGATTGTACTTCAGGTCTGAGAAATCAGATTCATAAAAGGAGGAAATTATGGCTGCAAAAAACAAAGAAACCCACACAAATCAAAGCAAGCTAATCTGCAAAGTATGGGAGGTAGAGGGGGAATGAGCTCCTTCTTGTGACAATCACACACAATGGACACTTGAAGAACCTCTTGTTCTAGTAATGGATTATCTGTAATGTATTATTCAGTCCAATGACAATGTAAGGCTATTGTTTGTAACAGAGCGTGGAGAAGTTCCTTTTTTTTGGATCACCACTCCCAGAATGTCCCAACCAGCATGGCCATATTCTGACTTGCAGGCTGGGCCTGACTCTGACTATCATAAAACAGTTTAATTCAGAACAGACTAATTTTGAGCTGCTCTGTTAACATCCTTTTTTTGTGGAGCTGGGGAACAGTTGATGCTAGTGATGAAAAACCTTCTGTCATAGTTCATTAGTAAGTTATCTTATTCACCTGCAACTGAGCCATTTTTTATTTGAAGATTTGCTCCTCTCCCTCGAAACATTCACAGTGCCTCTTCAGATTAACATTTGGCATCCTTCAGTAGTTATAGGTCACAGTGGTTTCTGTCTGTCAGATGGGGACATGGATTCACAAGGGACTGATTCACAAGGACAGCCCAAAAGGATCAGATGATAAGGCTAGTTTGTGCTATATAAGGAGTGCATCCACAACTGCTGTTTAAGGAAAATTCAAGTTCAACCCAGTTTTTCCAAGCCCTGAAGAAATGTGATTTTCACTAAGACCGATAAACTGGCTGTTTCTTTCAATCAACTGAAAGTTTTCTTGATATAAATTTTAAAAAAGAATAAGGACATGCGGTGGAGTTAGAAAGTAGATGGCCAGACAAAATTCTTCCCCATCTTATTCTTGTGCATTGCAGTTCTGGATGTCAGTATCCTATGCCAAGGCCATATTTATCAATATTCAACCAAGAGAGATTCTTAAATCTATTTTTCCCCCATTCACATTAAGCTGGAATTTGTTCTCTGTAGGAAGACAAAAGAGAGAGAAAATGCAAGAATTTCACTGAAAGCAATTGAACTAAACCTGTGACTACATTGGAAAGCTGAATTGGAGCCATTCAGTTTTGCTGTGGCTTGATTTACAGTCTATTTTACACTTACAGTGTTGCATAGTGCTAGGGAAAAAGGACAATTTTGGAATTTTCTGAAGTTCTTCGTAACATACAAACACATACACATATAACACAGAAACACCATCTGCTGGAGTTCTTTGGAATTGTTTCTATTACATATCAATTTTATCTCTCTCTTTTTTAGGTCCATGCAGAGGTAATCAGGAACTAAGCTAGTGTATCAATGTGGCAATAAAGTGATCTAGTGCTAAACTTGTTTGTTTAAAAAAATAAGAAAACAAAACTTCAGGGTGACTAGGGAAAAAGATTGCAGGATGCTTCCATTGTTCAAAATATCATGCCCACCCAGTCACATATCCCATCCTTTTGGAGAATGAAACTGAGCACATGGGGAAAAGTCCAATTGAATTGTTCCAGCTTGAAAAAGAAGCCCCCAGAGGCGGAGAAAAAAACTCCACGTCAGGAGCAAAAAAAGGTTCGCCTGATTTGTATTGGTCATATGATTAGTTTTTTTAAAATGTGAATTCATTGATTTTACACCTACAGCATATCCTGCAATATATCTGTGAAGATTCTCAGTCATCCAGGTGAGGTTATTTGGAAGTTGAGTCATGGCAACTAGACTTCTTTCCTAGAGGATCTGTCCCCAGAAAGATCAGGACCACACACCAGAAAGACCACTGTTAATGACTGTTGACGACCCATGACAATGGGTGGAGAAAAACTGCAGAAGTGGGATTTTCACTCACCCCCAGTCCTTTGTCCATCTAGTGAGCCTATTCCGACCAGGGGAAAGTGAAACCAACGTGGAGGACATATCAGGGGTCTCCTACCAACTCTCCTCAGACTGAAGAAGCTACTTGGTTGAGTAGCAAAACTTTTCAGCCTTATAGGAAAGAAATCCAGTTGCCATGAGGCAACTTCCAGACATATCCTGCAATATTTAACCATGTAATTGCAGCATTAAGTTATAGTTCAGTTGTTGGACTAATACATGGAACATTATTTCTACAACACAAAATCTCAAAGGTTTCTTATATTATTTCTTAGCTACATTGGAAACCTTCAACCTATACTTACACTCACCCAAGAAGAAACCTGTGGAATTTCTGCTGCATGGAAGCAATTGAATCTCCTCTCCTGCAGACTTTAATGGAGTCTGTACAAGCAACGAAAGAATAAATTGAAACTAAAGAAGAATCTTGGTGACAACATTAACCTAGTTGCTAAATTAAATACAGAGTAAACTGGAAAATCTTATCTTTAAAAAAAAACTGCAGGAAGCACATAAAGATTGGACCCTTCTGTACTTTACATATTTGACTGATCTGGAGCTGCCCCCTCTGTTCTTATAGGAAAGGAAGGAAGGAAGGAAGGAAGGAAGGAAGGAAGGAAGGAAGGAAGGAAGGAAGCCCTCCTTGAGAACTATTTAAAATAGTGTCTAGCTAGGATTACTTTTGTAACTTTTGCAGCAACATCAAAAAGTAGAGAGCTGTGGCATCAGATTAGAAAACAGCGATTCTTG
Organism: Intellagama lesueurii; assembly: GCA_037013535.1. NCBI lineage: Eukaryota > Metazoa > Chordata > Lepidosauria > Squamata > Agamidae > Intellagama > Intellagama lesueurii. Next base: position 185,664,079 of record JBAJHW010000002.1, read on the forward strand.
TTATATATTTTTTTCTCTGCTTTTGCCCCCTCCAGCTTCCATTTTAGAGCTTAAGATAACAAGATCCTAATAACTTATTTACTCTTGAAATTTACTACAACTATGGCAAAAAAAAAAATCAATAGAAACAAGCTTATTTTAAGAAAGAAACCCACAAAGGCAATAACATTGAACGTCTTTATTTTAAGGGGGACTGGGAGCTTATTCCACAGATTGGGGGCCACCATCAAGAAGGCCTGGTTCTTTGTTGTTGCCCTTTTGAGCTCTCTTGGTGTGGCCACCTGGATTGGTGTTAGCAGCCTGGATTGAGAAGAGGGAGTGAAATAGGTAGCTGAGAGACTTTCTGACAATTATCAAGTTGCTAAACCACTAAGGCAGTGGTTCCCAGCCTTGTGTCCCAGAAGCCTTCACCATTAGCTGTGCTGGCCAACATTTCTGGGAACTGTAGTCCAAAACATCTGGGGACCCAAGACTGGGAAGCACAACATTAAGGGCTTTATATATAAGTCATAATGAGCACCTTGAATTGAGCATGGAAACTGAGCCAATGCAGGTGAGTCAAGACTGGAGATATGATCGATTCTACCAATCCCAGAAATCAGTCTGGTGCTGCATTTTGGATTTTGGATTGGCTGAAATTTTCATACTGTTTTCAAGGGAAGCCCTAAGTAGAGAGCATTACAGTAGTTTATTTTTGAGATTATCAATATATGAACCACTCTTACTAGGCATTTCCCTTGAGTATTGTGTCCTGTTCTGGACACCACACTTCAAGAAGGATGCTAGCAAATTGGAACAAGTTCAGAGGAGGGCGACAAGGAAGATCAAGGGGCTGGAAACCAAGTCTTATGAGGAAAGGCTGAAAGAATTGGGCATGTTTAGCCTTGAGAAAAGAAGGCTGAGGGGTGATATGATAGCTCTTTTCAAATATTTAAAAGGCTGTCATACAGAGGAGGGGCAAGACCTGTTCTTGATCATGTCAGAGTGCAGGACATGCAACAATGGGCTCAAGTTAAAGGAAGCCAGATTTCAGTTGAATATCAGGAAAAACTTCCTAACTGTTAGAGCAGTACGACAGTGGAACCAGTTACCTCAGGAGTTGGTGAGTGCTCCAACACTGGAGGCATTCAAGAAAAACTTGGATAATCACCTAGCAGATATGCTTTGATTGTATTCCTGCATTGAGCAGGGGGTTGGACTTGATGGTCTTGTAGGCCCCTTCCAACTTCACTTTTTTATGATTTCTATGATCTATGATTTCTTAAACAAATAGGGGCACAACTGGGCAATCAACTTCAGTTGACAAAGGATACTTTTGTTCACAACCAATATTTGAGCCTCCACAGAGAGTGCTGAGTCCAGGAGTATCCACAAATGTCAAACCCAGTACTTCAGGAGTAATTTACCCAAGATGAATTCTGTCAGCCTTGGTAGGGAAAGTGTTGGGAGCAGTACACCAATGCAATTGCCACTGTCCTTTTGATCCAACCTCAGATGAAGGCATTCTAGGCCTGGGCGTGAATGGGCAGAGATGGAATCCTGCCCCCCCCCCCCAAATACTCTGCATATGGGAAGGTGTTTTTTTTCTGACAGACCTGGGATACATGATTGGAAGTGATCCATTATATGAGAGTTAAACGGATGGGACTGCCCTATTCCCATGGGTCTACACAGTACTAGTCAATACTGTATAATGTTATTATAGAGTGTTCAGTCCTAAGACTGTGTAAAATAGTAATCCTGATTTATATGTTGGATCGATTTAGATCTGATTGAAAGCAAATGGGATGAAATTGAGTTTTCTCATCCATCCTACTCAAGGCAGCTCATCCAGTCCTGATCAATAGAGTGTAATAAGGGTGAAGAAAGATCCCCAACAACTGAGCAGATGGATCTTTTGTCAGTAGAGCCCTTCTTCCCATAGAGATGTGCATGAACTGCTGAACCGGCAGTTCATGCCACTTCGTTCTTCTGCTGAACAAGTCTTTGGCACTTCCAAGCCCTGCCTCCTCCAGCAATTGACCACTCAGAGGCAGTGGCCAGAGGAGGCGGGGCAGGAAAGCTGGGGCGCTGTCTCTGAGTGGGGGTCAGAGGAGGCAGGGCCGGGAAGTGCTGAACACCTGTTGAGCCAAAGGATGAGCTGGCATGAACTGGTTTGACAGTTCTTGGCCATCTCTAGATCCAACCCACGTTTTTCTTGCTCTAATATTAATTTTTCTCCTTCTATGTCTCCACATTGGATGTTTCCAAATTACTTCCTGAGAAGGAAAATATGGAGCTGCACTCAATCCTGAACTGTTGGTAAAGACACACCTTTCTTCTTTCTCCAGAACAATGCCAGAAGAATAACAGTGAGTACCACAAGAACAATTACTACAATCAGAATGGAATTGTTTGTCTTTTCTAATCTCTGTTTATTGGTTGTGGCGTCTTCAAATGTGAAGCAAGAAGAACCTGTGAGGAGGAAGAAGAAAATGGGGAATTAATACCTTGGCAATAATGATATTGATTTTTTATAAATTAGACATGTGCAGAGGCCTCTCCAACCCAATCCATGTCTAATAAAGGGAACACAGATCAGGGCCAACCTACTCTCTAAATTTTAGGAGATATTCTGACTCTGAGTCAATGATGTTATTTGTGAGTTTCTGCATCTACATAAGGAAAAAAATTCTTATGAATTAGGAGCGGGGGAATGCAAATGGCTATGATAAGGGAAATGGGGGGTGTTATGCAGCACCATCAAATTTGGGGATGTAGACCTTAAATACTGAGTGTAGTGTGTTGTATTAGGACCTGAATATTCTCAACTGTGTGTACAGCCCCTGTGTGTACAGCCGCTTCTAAAATAATATATTATGTAGAAGAAGGCTGGCTTCCCAGGCACTCAGTAGCACAAATGTCAACAGAAAGTGGTATTTGGAAATTAATGGCTGGGAAAAAGAAGACTGATCATAATACTCTAATTGTTGCGACCTATCCCCTCAGGTCGGAAGGCGTCCAACATGCTACTGAGGAAGAGCGGAGGACAAGTAGCTCCAGAGCTAAAGAAGTGGTTGGGCCAAAGCCGAAAGGACGCTCAGCTGCGGACATGCCTGGAAGTGAAAGGAAAGTCCGATGCTGCAAACAAAAATACTGCATAGGAACCTGGAATGTAAGATCTATGAACCTTGGTAAGCTGGATGTGGTCAAACAGGAGATGGCAAGAATAAACATTGATATCCTGGGCGTCAGTGAACTAAAATGGACGGGAATGGGCGAATTCAATTCAGACGATTACCATATCTACTATTGTGGGCAAGAATCCCGTAGAAGAAATGGAGTAGCCCTCATAGTCAACAAAAGAGTGGGAAAAGCTGTACTGGGATAAAATCTCAAAAATGATAGAATGATTTCAATACGAATCCAAGGCAGACCTTTCAACATCACAGTAATCCAAGTTTATGCACCAACCACCGATGCTGAAGAGGATGAAATTGACCAATTCTATGAAGACTTGCAACACCTTCTAGAACTGACACCAAAGAAAGATGTTCTTGTCATTATAGGGGACTGGAATGCTAAAGTAGGGAGTCAAGAGATAAAAGGAACAACAGGTAAGTTTGGCCTTGGAGTTCAAAAGGAAGCAGGGCAAAGGCTAATAGAGTTTTGTCAAGAGAACAAGCTGGTCATCACAAACACTCTTTTCCAACAACACAAGAGGCGACTCTACACATGGACATCACCAGATGGGCAATACTGAAATCAGATTGATTATGTTCTCTGCAGCCAGAGATGGAGAAGCCTTACAAATAGCAGAGAAGAGAAGGGAAACAAAATGCAAGGGAGATAGGGAAAGTTACAGAAAATTGAATGCTGACGTCCAAAGAATAGCAAGGAGAGGCAAGAGGGCCTTCTTAAATGAACAGTGCAAAGATATAGAGGAAAATAATAGAAAGGGGAAAACCAGAGATCTGTTCAAGAAAACTGGAGATATTAAAGGAACATTTTGTGCAAAGATGGACATGATAAAGGACAAAAATGGTAGGGACCTCACAGAAGCAGAAGACATCAAGAAGAGGTGGCAAGAATACACAGAGGAATTATACCAGAAAGATCTGGATGTCCCAGACAACCCAGATAGTGTGGTTGCTGACCTTGAGCCAGACATCCTGGAGAGCGAAGTCAAGTGGGCCTTAGAAAGCATGGCTAACAACAAGGCCAGTGGAGGAGATGGCATTCCAGTTGAACTATTTAAAATCTTAAAAGATGATGCTGTTAAGGTGCTACACTCAATATGCCAGCAAGTTTGGAAAACTCAGCAGTGGCCAGAGGACTGGAAGAGATCAGTCTACATCCCAATCCCAAAGAAGGGCAGTGCCAAAGAATGCTCCAACTACCGTACAATTGCACTCATTTCACACGCTAGCAAGGTTATGCTCAAAATCCTACAAGGTAGGCTTCAGCAGTATGTGGACCGAGAACACCCAGAAGTACAAGCTGGATTTCGAAGGGGCACAGGAACTAGAGACCAAATTGATAACATGCGCTGATTATGGAGAAAGCAAGAGAGTTCCAGAAAAACATCTTCTTCTGCTTCATTGGCTACGCAAAAGCCTTTGACTGTGTGGACCCCAGCAAACTATGGCAAGTTCTTAAAGAAATGGGAGTGCCTGACCACCTTATCTACCTCCTGAGAAATCTATATGTGGGACAGGAAGCAACAGTTAGAACTGGATATGGAACAACTGACTGGTTCAAAATTGGGAAAGGAGTACGACAATGCTGTATATTGTCTCCCTGCTTATTTAACTTATATGCAGAATACAAGCCGGAATTAAGATTGCCGAAAGAAATATCAACAACCTCAGATATGCAGATCATACCACTCTGATGGCAGAAAGTGAGGAGGAATTAAGGAACCTCTTAATGAGGGTGAAAGAGGAGAGCGCCAAAAATGGTCTGAAGCTCAACATCAAAAAAACTAAGATCATGGCCACTGGTCCCATCACCTCCTGGCAAACAGAAGGGGAAGATATGGAGGCAGTGACAGATTTTACTTTCTTGGGCTCCATGATCACTGCAGATGGTGACAGCAGCTACGAAATTAAAAGACCCCTGCTTCTTGGGAGGAAAGCGATGACAAACCTAGACAGCATCTTAAAAAGCAGAGACATCACCTTGCCAACAAAGTCAAAGCTATGGTTTTTCCAGTAGTGATGTATGGAAGTGAGAGCTGGACCATAAAGAAGGCTGACCGCCGAAGAATTGATGCTTTTGAATTGTGGTGCTGGAGGAGACTCTTGAGAGTCCCCTGGACTGCAAGGAGAACAAACCTATCCATTCTGAAGGAAATCAACCCTGAGTGCTCACTGGAAGGACAAGTCCTGAAGCTGAGGCTCCAATACTTTGGCCATCTCATGAGAAGAGAAGTCTCCCTGGAAAAGACCCTGATGTTGGGAAAATGTGAAGGCAAGAGGAGAAGGGGACGACAGAGGACGAGATGGATGGACAGTGTCATCGAAGCGACCAACATGAATTTGACCAAACACCGGGAGGCAGTGGAAGACAGGAGGGCCTGGTGTGCTCTGGTCCATGGGGTCACGAAGAGTCGGACACGACTTAACGACTAAACAACAACATCCACTCAAAGCCCATACAACAAGCATCCTTCCACAGTCATATACACATTGAATCCTGATAGTATTACACTAATAAGTACTATTTAGAAGCCTAAGCTGAGGGTAAAGAAAAAGAAATCCTGGAATGAAAAGGCTACTCAATGATGGAAATCCCTCATTTTATCCTACAGCTTGGCAAAATTGCTGGTCAAGTAGCTGCAAAGGGATATACATTCTACAGTGACCTCAGTCTGAACACTTCCTAGCACCTCAGTGTTTGTAGTCTCCAGGGGAAACCTTGGTTTTTATTGCAGGGTTCAGCTGTAATTTGTCTTCTCCTTTGGCAACAGCAACTCAGTCTACTAATGCTGTGTATATCTTGGGTTTTCTCTTTTCTCAGTTTGAATTGCTGACCTTCTTTAAAACTTTTTAACTCAAAGGATGGCAGACAGAAAATGGAGAACCCACAGTGGCATTGCTCCACTGCTGTGGTTACCAGAGGTTCTTTGCATGACACCATAATCACAGAGATATTCCTGATTGCCATCGAGCAACTATGACCTATGATATATAAGCAGAGCTTCCATATATAAAGGCTGTATATTCCTGAATGCTAGGTTCTGAAGACAGACAGGAAAAGGATATTGTCATCATACCCTGCTTTGATGCTACCCAGGAGAGCCATTTCACTGAATACTGTTGGACAGAGAGTAGATGACTAAATAGAGTAAAGCAGCATGCCAAGGCCATAAGTTCCCTTTCCAAAGTTCAAACATCAAGCAGATTCAATATTTTCTTTTTCAGTTAAATTCCTTTTAATATACTCCCACAAGCATTCTCCAAATTAATTCCAAATAACTCTTTTTCAAGTAGATTATTCCCTGGATCCTTACCTCCTCCAAAAGCAATTCATTCGCCAAAGTCACCCTGGGCTATATACCAAAACTAGTTTTCAAATAAATTCAAGCCAGTGAATCTACCAAACTTCCTAGGCATTATAGTTTTAGACTAAGAAGCAATCCTTGTTGCTATGTCTTTTCATACTTGATCAATAGAATTATCCATCCAGTCCTATCCAACCTTTGGCTATTCCATGAGCCAGCTCTCTCCATGATTTCTGATCTTGAACAGCTTCTTTCAGTTGCTTTATATTTTGGCCAGTGTCCTTGTTGTCTCTTACCACTTACCATTCTAAGGATAGCATCTTTCTCCAATGATGCTGATCGCATGACAGGGCCAAAATAACTAAGTCTAAGTTTTGTTATTTTGCTTTCTAGTGACATGTCCAGTTTTATGCACTTCAGCACTTCTTTATTCATTATCTCTGCAGTCCATGGAATGCGCAAGAGCCTCCTCTAACACCATAGCTCAGAATAATCAATTTTCCTTCTGTCCATCTTCATCATCCAACGTTCACAGCCATATGTAGTTATGGGGAACATGATGGCATGAACTAATCTGCACTTGGTCATCAAGCTGATATCCTTACTTTTCCATATTTGATTCATACTCATCATTGCTATGTGACCTAGCATGATTCAATGTTTTATTTCTTGGATGCAATCACCGTTTGATTGATGAGTGAACCTAAAAAAATGATTTATTCCACACATTCACATTCATTCATTCATTCATTCATTCATTCATTCTATACTATGCTATGCTATGCTATACTATACTATACTATACTATACTATACTATTTATTTATACATTTCATTATAGGAAACCACAATTATCAGTGTTTCTTGTGATAGCTGACTAGGAATGACAGAAAGACAAAATATTTATGGTGCAATCCACAGGTCATTGCAATATTAAAATAGGATTAACACACCAACTTAATATGTCAATAATATATCATACCATAAGTATTTATTGATAAATATACGATAAATATACTAAGTAAAGTAATACTGAATCTGGATGAAATTACTATGTACACATGACTAATATGAACTTACTGCAAAACAAAACAAAACAACCACCACCACCACCAGAACTCACCTTGGGGTTCATGAAAGCTATTTGTGTTGTTAAAAGTACAGCAGTATGCCATTTTGCTGTCAGACGAATCAACCAGGAGAGTACTACTGAGAGAGAATGAGCCATCCGCATCTGGCACAGCCACAAATTTTGATCTATCAGTCAGGTTGGTATTGTACTTGTCAAACCAATAGAGGTACCTTTCTGGATAACCTCCAGTTGCTGTACATATAAGAGTGTCATTCTGCCTTCTGATTTGAGGGTTAGTATATGTTGCTGAAAAATATATAAAGGTGTTAATTTTAAGTGGGCGAGCTACAAAAAAGCAGAAGAGAAACTATCCTTTTCCTTATGGGGAAAAAGGAGGCAAACAAACAAACAAATGTATAGAGGCTGATGATCCATCCAAATGTCTTTGTACCAGAAGCAGAAAGACTAAGTGTGCTGTATTTATGTTGCTCCCACCTTTGCTTTTAAAGACTGAAGGGATATATAGGTAAAGGTAAAGGTTCCCCTTGACATTTAGTCCAGTCGTGTCCGACTCTAGGGGGCGGTGCTCATCCCCGTCTCCAAGCCGTAGAGCCAGTGTTTGTCCGTAGACAGTTTCCGTGGTCACGTGGCCAGCACGACTAGACACGGAACGCCGTTACCTTCCCACCGTAGGTGGTACCTATTTATCTACTCGCATTTACATGCTTTCGAACTGCTAGGTTGGCAGGAGCTGGGACAAGCGACAGGAGCTCACTCTGTCGCGTGGATTCGATCTTACGACTGCTGGTCTTCCAACCTTGCAGCACAGAGGCTTCTGCGGTTTAACCCACAGCGCCACCATGTCCCTCAAGGGATATATACAGAATGAAATTTAACAGGGATAAGTGCAAAGTTCTACACCTGGGGGGGGGGGGAAACACAAAATGCTCTGTTACAAGATGGCTCAGTAATACTATGAGAGAGAAGATCTTGGAACTGTAGATCACAAACTGAATATGAGCCAACAGTGTGATATGACTGCAAAAAAGGCAAATGCCTTAAAAGCATTAAAAATGTATAGTCTCCAAATCACCCTCACTGGTTAGGCCTCATCTAGAGTACTGTGTCCAGTTCTGGGCACTGCACTTTAAGAAAAATGCTAACAAATTGGAGGAAGTTCAGAGGGGGGCAACAAGGATGATTAGGGAACTGGAAATCAAGCCGTATGAGGAAGGAACTGGACATGTTTAGCCCTGAGAAAAGAAGACTGAGGGGAGATATGGTACTTGAAATACTGTTATACAGAAGAGGGGCAGGATCTGTTCATGATCATCCCAGAGTGCAGGACATGTAATGGACTCAAGTTACAGGAAGCCAGATTTTGCTTGACTATCAGGAAAAACCTCTTAACTGTTAGAGCAGTATAACAATGGAACCAATTACTTTGGTAGGTGGTGAGTGCTCCAACACTGGAGGCATTCAAGAGAAAATTGGACAACCATCTGTCAGATCTGCTTTGATTTGTATTACTGCATTGAACAGGGGGTTGGACTCGATGGCCTTATAGGCCCCTTCCAACTCAATGATTCTATGATTCTATACCTTGAGTTTCTAATTTTCTTGATATCCATTATTCAGTACTAAAACTGAAATGTTAAAACTGCCTTTTAAAGCAGTAACAGCTTTTGTCACTGACCTCAACCTGCTTACAATCAAACTTGATATCAATTGCTCTTCTTGATGTCATTTGATCTTTGGCACAAACTTACCAACAACATTTAGGAACACATATACTCTTCCAAAATTATTCTCAGCTTCAAGAAAAAAACAGTAATTTCTTTGGTCCAATATTTGTACTTTGTTAATATTCAGGATGGCGGAGTGATTCAACTTCAGTGAAATTCTTCCATGGTCAGAGGTTAACTTTCTGTTATATGTGTTGAGTTCACTTCTTTCAGGACAGGTGGTACTATTGGCAAAACAGAATTTCACTGACACATGTCTAATATCCTTACTGTACTTGCACATAATGCTGGCAGTTTTTCCACGTTCTGCAACTTTTGATTCACACAAGAAACTAGAAGACTCTGAGAGAAAAGAGAAGAAATGTCCCAAGTCACCAATTATTAAGGAAAACATTATTACAGCCAAGGACAAGTGCATGCGTCAATCAGGGTAGTCCATGGGTCTGTCCAGATGGGCATAAATATCAGTATATGGATTGATGTTGGTATGGTTTGGTTCAAACCAAATGATGGCGTCCAGACATGTTTCTATTTAGATCAATCCATCCTGCTCTTTTAAGAGCTGTCACACACTATACTGGCACAGTACCAGGGCATGTATTCTTTTTGGTATGATTCTGTGTGATCCTAATTAGCTCATTGTGTAGCCTCTGTAAATGGTTATCCAAACAGAGTTGTGGGTGGCATTATCTGAGGTGACATAATTGATGGATTGTGGCATGGAAAGGGGGGATGGAGAAACCCCCTCCTCTATTTTCATCTTTTTGAAAGTATTTCCCTAACTGACACAGCAATGCCATGCTAGGCCGATGCATTGCTCTTTCAAGATGCCACTTATTTTAATTAACAAACAAACAAAAAGGAAAGCCACTGCAGCTGATGGGCTCTGCCCACACAAGTCAGCACAGCCCCAGCAGAGCCCTGACTGGGGAGAAAATTGGGGGGGGGGTTCCCTCCCTTTTGTCTCCCCAGCCTTCACTCCAATGAGCTTGACCCGCAGCCACTGTCCTCCATTGCTGCCTCCTTACTTGTGAGTCAACTAGGTAAACATATGCACAAGTAATCCAAAGACTCACAGGAAAATAAACATCTCCAGTGTGAATGGAAGGATTGCTCAAGTGAGAGATAAAATGGATCCAGAGAGCTGCTAACTGTTAGAAACATGAATGAATGAATACTTTATTACGGTCAAAGACCAGTAAAACCAAATCAATATAAAATACATACATACTGTTAGAAACATAATTATACATCATTGTGGTTTATAATATCTGATAGCAAAGACAACTTCCTTCAAAACCAGAAAGGCAGGCAAAGTTGATTTTTGAGAACTGGGATTGAATTATTTTGCTGTCAGCATAGTGTCTCATTACAGGCTTCACACCTTTTCTTCCTGACCCAGTATACAAGTTACCATTGCACACTGAGATTCAGCCTGACCAAGCAAAACAAATGGGGCCAAACTCCCAAACACAACACAACACAACACACACACACACACACACACACACACACACAATCTTAAACTTTCCAAGTAAATAAATATTTCAGTGTTAAAAAATTGGGGCATTCTCCTACCTCTGAAATTAAAGGAAAAATAAAATAAAGCACAGAAAATGCTATGTGATGAAATCCACAATTACCCATGGAAACGGAAAAGCTTACCAGCCTGAATAGAACTTGATGTGTTCAGTAGAAGCAAGACCAGAGGAAAGATGTGGAGGGATGCCATCTGAAAAATGTTAAAATATTGCTGCAGTACCCTCCAGGCCGGAAGACTCACAAAGAACTCAAAGTAGAACTCAGGTCACATCCCTGAGAAAGACAGCATTTTTCACCTGTTGACAAATGGTAACATAAGATATTGCTTCTCTGCTTTTGTTGGTGGTATGCATCAGATAAACTGTCTAAGCAGAACAATCCCCCTAGACTAATTTAAGTACATCCGGGAGACAGATTTTGAAACTGGACACAACTGGAGTTTCATTCAGGCTTTGGATTGCTGAAAGTATGACAGTCTTAAGTAACTTTTTCAAATATGGGACAGAAGAGGGAAAAGGGGACTGGGCTGAATGATTGATAGGTCCAACCTCCAATCCTATGACATATTTTACAACGGTCTCTGCAATCATTGTGCTCTGGGTGAAGATTGTGACTTTCATAAAGCAGCCTCCTTCTTTCTTTCTGTTCTTCATCAAAAAGCCTTAAACAACTTTTCAGGCATTATATACCCCTAGCCCTGAAACCAAATATCCAGTGTGGTGTAATGGACAGAGTGACAGACTAGGACTCAGGAGGCCTGGGTTTGAATCATAGAAAAGTGAAGTTGGAAGGGGCCTACAAGGCCATCCAGTCTAACTCCCTGCTCAACGCAGGAATACAATCAAAGCATATCTCCACTGAATCTCCACTGAGTCATGGAAACTCACTGGGGGAGAAGAACTGATAAAACCAGTCATTAAAAATCTCACTTACCTTAAGAGCCCTATTAGGGGCACTATAAATTGGTTCTGACTTGGTGGCACATAACAACAACAACAACAACAACAACAACAGACCTGCAACCATTCATTTCCAGCTATGGTCTGGGGACACCTGTATGAAATGTGCCATTTTCATACAAGAGCCAAAAAATTACAGGGAGAGAGACGTGAATCACTCTCTCTATCCACACCCCTACACATTTTTAGATTCCTTTACAATGAACGACTACACCTCTCCTTGTAGCATTTTTCATGTTTGTTCCTTCATGTTTTCTCTCATTTCCATAGGAACAGTCTACAAGGAACTTTCAGAGGGTAAATCTCTCTCTCTCTCTCTCTCTCTCTCTCTCTCTCTCTCTCTCTCTCTCTCTCTCTCTCTTGGATATTCTACAAATGTAAAGGTTATTCTTACATTTTAATCTCAGGACATATTCTCTGAAAATGGGACCCTGGAGAACAAAAATATGCCTGCCTTCTGTCAACAAATAAAACAGTTATTGGTAGCTCTGTTACAAAGGTTTGTAACACAACCTTTCCTCTCAACATATTGGTCTGCAAAGTTGACATGCATTAGCCCATCCAATTCTAAGAAAAAGAAGGAAGTTTATAGATACTTCTATATTTCCCATGATAGTGAACAGGAAACCTAATCCCTCAGATTTCTGAACCCATGTTGAAGAGGATCAGCTCCAAACTAGTCTAAGGAGAAACAGCTCATTTTGGAGTCCTAACTCCAGATCTGCAACAACACAACCACCTTTTCCTTATTATGCAAATAAATTAACTGGTGTTGCATTTTATACCATTGCTATATAAACTGATTGCACAGAAGAAAACATGTTACTGATAAAAATAACAACAGTAATAATGTGTCCCAAAACATTAGCTCTAGTCTAGAGTAGTAGCATGGCCACTAGACGGGCGTGATGAAAAATAAAATAAAATAAATAGTCTAGAGTAATCCATCTGTCTAAAGAACAGAATGGATGCATTTGGCAGCTGAACAGAAAGCTTGTATTCCAATCTTATAAATGGCTCTACTATTTTCTTTTCTACCAAAAGAGGGAGTGCTGCCCCATCTCATAAGCAAAATAAGGCTACCCTATCCTATTTGTTTCTTTTTTCTGTTTGGACAAAATACTTAGTCCCCAAATTGGCCCAGGGATTTCTGTTTTTAATCCTCCAAGGTCTGGTTTGCAGTCCTATGTATTCAACCATGTTAGTGCAATATAGCAATTAGTCTTTATGGTGCCACAATGCTTTGATCCTCTCCATGTTAGTATACGTATTAAGTTTAGCTGGTTAAGATGAGAGACACTTTGTATGTGTATCTGATGCAAATAAGATATACTTATTGGAGAATGTTCCAAAACATATGGGCTTCTTCACATTTGGAACAGAAAGCATCCTGTTTATGAATGTAGGATATTGTGCTTCTATATCCACAATTCAAAATGCCAGAAAATGACCCGATATTGCTACACAATATTGTGCCTGTGTTGCCAGTAGGAAAAAGGATGCCAAGCTTAACATAGCAAAGGATGGCCTGAACACTCATAACACCAGTGTCAATAGTCAAGATGGTCTACAGCAGTGGTTCCCAAACTTGGGGGTCCCCAGATGTTCTTAGACTAGAAATCCCAGAAATCCTGGCCAGCACAGCTAGTGCTGAAGGCTTCTAGGAATTTTAGACCATCTGGGTACACAGGGTTGGGAACCACTGGTCTACAGGATACCCTCGTGCTCACTGCCATTCACAAAGAGACAATGAGCAAGGGAAAACCCCAGAATCTGACTCCTTTTTTCATTAGTTAACCACTTCTCATTGTGGGTAGCTCGGTGGCTTAGGTCTCTGGCTGCAGAACCAGAGGTTGGGAGTTTGGTTTCCCACTGTGCCTCCTTGAGAGGGGCTGGACTCAATGATCCATAGGGTCCTTTCCAACTCTGCAGTTCAAAGGGTATTATTATAAACACAAAGCAATTGTCATGGCTGTTTCAGACAGGTTCTCTCATATCCTTGTTGAAGTCCTACTATGCCAGCTCATCAAGGCTTGGAGGTAAACCCATGTTCTTGAAGAATACACCAGTGCTGTACAAGTTCTGACAATTTCTACAAGGCTGGTAAGGATCTGAGCACAGGCCCAGAGGCTCAATGTCTGTCTTTTGTCTGAGGACCAACCTAGATAGGTTAATCTCCAGGAGGATGGTCACCAGGGACAAACTAGGCTCAACAACTGAGCATGGAATAGCTGCAGTGTGCATCGGTGGAAAGACTATTTAAATTGAATAAATCACACATCTTCAAGGTCGTATGGTAGAAATGGGTACATGCACAACTAGCTTGTATATGTATGGCAGCCCACTATTATTGCCTGATATGGTCTAGCAAAAATATTTCAGGGATTTATTTCCTATTTTTTGTTAGGAAAAGAGGAGAACCAGAGTGGTATGATGACTAAAGCATCTTCTTTGACCTTGTGCTTTCCAAATATGTTGGACTACAACTCCTATAATTCCCCAAGGACCATGGGTGACCAAGGCATTGTGGGAGCTGTATTCCCCCCCAAAAAATAATAAATAAATCCGGAAGGAATCATATTAGGGAAGCTGGGCTATTCTGCTGCCCAAGGACGAGGAAACACAATGCTCAAATCCTAATTTAGCCATGAGGTTCACTGTCCTTAGACTGCTCATTCTCAGCCTGGCCTATCTCACAGAGCTGTTGAATGAATTGTTGTGAGACAGAATAGAGGTGAGGATTCATTCATGCCATTTAGAGCTCCTCCAAGGAAGTTGAAAAGATACTTTATGCAACTAAGATGCTGACTACATCTGCATTTAGCCTGCTCTTTGGTCCACTGCAGGGACCAGCTGGTTCACTGCTAAACATGGTGATCAGATGATATATTTGCTGGATCAAACCAGCCCACCCCCAAAGTGGTCCTACATCCATCCTTCTGTCCCTTGCCAGGGGCTTTTACTTTTTTTTCTTTTTGTGAAGGTAGGATTGCTCTCTTTTGGTTCATTCCCATTACATGTGATTGATGGAAACAAACCAAAGTGAGCTTTCCTCTTTTAATTTGCCAATATAATGAAGAGAGCTATTTCATGATATTGGCAAATTAAAGACTTCCTCATCTCTGTGAAGGAGCCAAGGAAGTTCAAACAAACTTTTTAATGTTATGCATTAGAATACCTAATACACGTGCCTAACTTGTAACATACATACTTAACACAAAGTGATGTCACACATATTTGCTGTTCTAATTTGTTGTTGTTATGTGGTATCAAGTTGCCCTAGACTGATGGTGACCCCATTAATGAACAAACTCCAAAATATCCTGGCTGCGACAGCTCTGCTCAGCTCTTACAAACTCAAGCCTTTGTTTTTCTTTAGGAAGCCAATCCATCATATATTTGGTCTTCCTCTTTCCCTATTGCCTCCAACCTTGCCCAGCATGATTGTCTTTTCCAGATAATCTTGTCTTCTCATGTAGGCTATAAACTCCATATTTGTCTGCAAATTCTTGTTAGGATGTTGACAGATTCAGTCTCTGTGGCTTGAAATATTTCTATCAGTATCCATTCTACCCTTGGTGATTTATTTCTTCCTAGTGCTTTTACAGCAGTTTTCACTTCACTTTCTAGAATGACAAGCTCTTCAAAATAGTCTTCCACTTCAAGAGAGTCTGTCGTCCTTTTGTCTCTTCTGCACAGATCTTCAGAATACTATTTCCACTTTTTCTTTATTTTCTCCTGGTCAGATGGTGTGTTTCCCTGTTGGTCTCTCAGCAGTCCTAATCTAGGCTTAATTTTTTCTTTGATTTCTTGGATCTTCTAAAAGAGATCTCTTGTTTTCCCCCTTTTGATGTTCTCCTCTATGTCTTTGCACTGGTTGTTGTAGCAGTTCTCTTTGTCTCAACATGATATTCACTGAAAAACTACATTCAGGTTCTGACACTATTTCTTTCACCTTTTACTTTTGTTTCTTGTCTGTCCTTTACAATTTCAAGTGTTTCTTCCATCATCCCATGAGGTTTCTCTTTTCTTTTCACTATAGAAATTACCTTCTTGCATTCTTCATTAATAATATCTCTGGTTTTTTTTAATTTTTTTTTAATTTTTTTTATTTTTTTTTTACATAAGGGATGACAGAAAGGAAAAAGGGAATTGGAATTGATGAGGAAGAGAAGAGACAATAACATACTAATATCCATTCTATACATATTGCCATATCAAGATTTTAGGTTATTCTGTTTACTCTTTTCTGCCTTCTAGATTAAGTTCTCATTTCAATATGTACTATTCATACACTGCCTGTTAATTCAGTCCACTTGTTGAATAGATCCCATCTTTCTGTTGCCTTTTGCAAGGGATAATCCTTCATGACTTCTGATAGAATATCTATTTCAGCTATTTCCCGTATCTTTTCAATAAGATCTTCTTGTTTCGGTACCGTTGGGCTTTTCCAATTTTTAGCATATAGAATTCTGGCTGCCGTAACAATATATATAACTATATATTCCTTTGACTTATCTATATTATCAGGTATTATACTCAATAAAAACAGTTCTGGGGTTAATGGCACCTTACAGAGCAGTATTTGTTGTAACATAGCATGTACTCTTTTCCAATATTGTTTCGCTTCTCCACATGACCACCACATATGATAATAACTTCCCACTTGTGTTTCACATTTCCAACACTTATTTGATACATCTGTATACATCTTTGACAATTTTTCTGGGGTCATGTGCCACCTGTAAAACATCTTATTTATATTCTCTTTAAAGTTCACCGATCTTGTAAGCTTTATATTATTTTGCCATATTTTCAGCCATTGATCAATATCAATATTATGCCCTATATTTTGCGCCCACTTAATCATACATTCCTTAACCATTTCATCTTGCATTTTAATTTCCAGCATATAATTATACATTTTCTTAACAATTTGTTCTTTTGAGCCTAGCAAGAATTTATCAAAGACCGTTTGCTCTAGATAGAAACCTTCTATTTTATCTTTTATATATCTAGATTCTAACTGTACTCTAGGCCACCAATCTATATAAACATTCTGTGACTCTAGCTCTTCTTTACACTTTAATTTACCATCCTTATTTAATAAATCTTGATATCTTAAAAGATTTACTTTTGTCATGAGGTTAGGTTGAGTGAAGGCCTCTATCGGTGACACCCATACAGGTATTTTGTAATAAATTTGTTGTATAATCTTTCTCCACATTCCCAGTAAAGCTCTTCTTATCATATGTGAATTGAAATTTTTTTGTTCTTTATCTTTTTTGTATCATATATAGGCATGCCACCCTAATTGCAAATCGTGTCCTTCCAGGTTGAGTATTCTATCGTTTTCTAGAGTTATCCATTCTTTTATCCAATCTAAAATACAAGCTCTCTAATACAGAACCCAATCTGGAAGACCAAAACCACCCCTCTGCTTAGCATCCTGCATTGCCTTAATTTTAATTCTTGGTTTTTTGCCTTGCCATATAAATCTCATAATTATCTTATTGAATTCTTTGAAAAAGGACTGTTTTAATAATATCTCTGGTTTCAATCCATAGTTCTTCTTGCTCTTGGTCAATTGAGTTTAGTAATGCAAATCTGTTCCTTATGTGGATTTAAAATTAATCAGAAATGTTGTTTGAATTGTATTTTGGCACTACAATTCTTTTAGTGCTCTTTTTCAGCTGGATATTAATAGTTCATGATCGGTACCACAATTTGCTCCTGGTCTTCAGGTAGATACCTATGTAAGGGTAGGCAAACCACTCAATCAGGACCTTTAAGGTTTTCAGCTGTTTTCTTCTTTCCCAGGTGCCTCTGTGTGAGGAACCTTCTGGTAAATAACCTGGTAAATCAGGGTATGGCCACTGAGTCAGTACTTTAGGAGCTTTCAGCTGTTTATAACCCTGCTCCAAAAAAATCCTGAATAGACAAGTCCTAATTCAATTATTTCCAAATTGTTTTTCTCTCCATTTCACTCACCCCTTCTTCTTGTGCCTTCTCCATTTGCTGGGCTCCTCCCACCCCCTATCCCTCAGCCTAGTATTGCATGATGATTTACATCACAGGGACGATCACTGAAGAACAAAAATCTATATCTAAAATTAATTGGCAAGCATGGACATGAAAGATGACAAGAAAAGTGTTGCTCATTCTGGGAGACATCCTGAATAAAGAAACTAGTAAAAAGTGCCCCGGCCATTTAATGAAAGCATGTTGGTTCAGAAAAAGAAAAAGAAAATGAAAAAAAAAAATCCCTACATGAACCTAGCCTAGATAAACTTAAGTTATGCTTACGTTCACTTAAGTTCACTTTCCCACACAACTATTAAAGCTACAGAAACATTGCCCTTTTCCCTGTGTGACCAACCTACTGAAAAAATTGTGAAAATTAGTCCTGCTGGGTCAAGAGCAGACCAAGAAAAAGTCTTGGTGGAGGTTTCTTGGGTTGCAAAAGACCCCTGGACAAGAATTACCCACAATAGTGAAGAGATCACACCTTTGAGATTGTGCCCTGATTGGAGGGGGGAAGCCTCACAGGTTATCTGCAGAGGGGGCTTCTTGCAATCATAGGCCCTCTATGGAGGCAAGGTGTATTTAGGAGTTCAAGCAGTTCCTATGTACAGAATATGTGGAAATGTCCAAAGTAATGTTACTCCATTCAGCAGAATAGGAACAGGCGCAGAAGCTGCAACCTCCACAATTCCAGGCAGATGATAACTTCATGATGAAGAGCCTTAGAACAAGGGGGTCTTCAGTGTCAGGGAGGGGGCTGCTGTCTCCAACTTGGTTCTTTAGGAGCTGCAGTGTCTATCATTATTCCGATACCAACAGCAAATAAACATATGACCCTTCAGATGTTGCTGAACTCTCAGCTCCCATCAGTCCCAGCCAGCATATCTAATAGTAAGGAATAATGGGAACAAACTGCAGCCCTCTGAATGTATGTCAGGTTGTCCATTCCTGAAAACTGATGCTGTTAGGATGAGGTCAGGTAGTAAATATGTAACACTTGCTAGTCACTATTGAATATAACTGTTCCAAAAATCTGGATTAATTTAACTTTCAAGGCTGAACTTGATACAGTATAGGCTTTTTAGTTGATACAGTTATTTCAGGCAGCAGTGATATAAACTAGGACACACTTCTATGGTAACCTTGCACACAATACAATTGTATACAATGGCTAACACTGAGACGGAATGAATTCAAACTGTGAAGAAGTGACATCTATTATATTTAATGATTTCGTTTGCCTAAATCACAGCCAGAAATTTTATTAAGCCTGAGAATCTTTATCTGCAAGATCTCCCTAGGAATGTATTCTTTGGACATGGCCTTGTTTTTCTTGAAAAAAATAAATAAACGTTGGGTTTGTTCAACATTTTGTTTACATTTGCAAAGTTAGGGAGGAGAAAACCCTCTCCCTTCAGTGTGGTTCAGTACTGATGAGCCCTGCGGCTTAGTGGTTAAACTGTAGTACTGGAGACAAGCCTCTGCTCATGACCTGAGTTTGATCCCAATGAATTCAGGTAGCCAGCTCAAGGTTGACTCAGCCTTCCATCCTTCCAAGGTTGGTAAAATGAGTACCTGGCTCACGGGGGGGATGGGATGGGGGCAATGTTGTTTGCATAATTATGAGATAAGTGAAATATTAAATTTTAATCTAAGAATATGTCCAAAAACAGCACTTTTACTGATATTTGACAGGAAACAATGGACGCTGACAAAGAAAGAATTGATTACAAATTTAGTAACAGTGGCTAAATTAACAATACAGTAGCAAAGAACAGGAAGGTTAAGTGCAATCTCCAACTAAATGAATGGTATAAAGAAGTGTGGAATATGCCTATTCATGATAAATTAACATGTGAAATGAAAAGGAATATTAATTAAGAATGGGTTTGGGGATATAAGGTGAGAATTTATTGATTTTGTATTAACAAAAGATAAGGGTTGTGTACCTTCGCAAGAGTCAATGTATTTTTGGAAAGGGAAATGGGCTCCATAAAAGGAAGGAACAGAGTATCTGTCCCAGTGAAGGGGAGCACAATAAGTGTATAAGTAGATTTTGTTGTTGTTGCTGCTGTTTTATGTTTATTAATAAATATATATATTAAAATATATAAAAATAAAAAATTAAAGTAAAAAAGAGAGAGAAGAGAAGAGGAAAACTGAAAATGAGATGGACTGATAAAAAGGAAGCGACAGGTTTGAGTTTGCAAGAGCTGAGCAGGGCAGTTACAGACAGGAGGACATATTAGAGGTTGCGTATTCATAGGGTCGCCATCCGTTGGAAGTGACTTGACAGCACACAACAACAACAATTTTAAAAGGACCAGTGCTACATTCAAATAGAAAATCTTCTGCCTGGGGCCAAATAAGTTCTTGAATATTCCCCTGGCAAGAAACATTCTTTTTATTCAATTCAATGCCTCAGTTCATTATTAACTAACATCTCCAACCCCTGCACAGTACTTTGGCACCAAATCTCATTTCAACAGGATTACTATTCAAGGAAATGTGTTCAGGGCAATTGCCTTAAGGAGTCAGTAACCTTTCAATGTGAATATATTTATTGCATTTATAGTTCCCTTTTCCAAAGAGTTCAAGGTGGCAAAGAGGACTCATTCCCAGCTCAGTGTGTAAGAATTTGTTGCTTTAATACAATTAATAATAATAATAATAATAATAATAATAATAATAATAATAATAATAATAATAATAATAATAGTTTGAGAGGACTCTTTACATTATCGGTTCTAGCTGGCAGCCCTTTAAACAGGAAGCTGTCGGGTGGCAAAGCTCGGTGCAGAAAGTCCTACGTGCACAAAGTGAGGCTCTCCCGCTTTCCCGTTGCCGTTCTCGCTAATGGGGCCGTTCAGAATCCCAGCCGTACCCAAGTGCTCCTCGGTTGGGGGCTCCTGCGCCCTGTGCAAGGGCGGGACGCCTCAGGGGCTCCTCTTCCCTCCGCACCTGAGGACGCAACCCTTTCTCCTCGCCCTCCCGCGCGCCCGCTCTCCTCGTCTCCTTGGGCACGCTCGCGGCGCCCACGCAGCGACCTCTCCTCCGGCTCCGCCCCCAACTACTTAGTCGCGTGCAGGTTTACCCTCAAGAACCCCGTTCCCACCCCGCGAGGGGTGTGTGTGTGTGCGCGCGTGAAGCAGCGGGCGGGAAACTAGCCCGCCAGATACCATTTCCGTGGCCGCTCTCGCGCAGCGCTCCAGGCTCTGCTTCCCACAAGGTGAAAAGAGCTGGCGTTTTCCTTCGCGCCCTTCCTCTTGCGCCCACTTTGCCCTTCCGAGCTGCCTCTTGAGGGGCTTGCCTTTTCCCCCTCGAGGGGGGCAAAAGAGACCTTTGCAGACCCTTGGCCCTTCCCCGGAGCCCCAACGACGCGAATGCCCTACCTGGACGACGGGCTCACTCCCGCAGGTCGGGGTTTTTGGAGCTGGGGAGAGCTGCGCTTGTAGAGCAGAAGCGTCGGTGCCCATTCAACAAAACCAATCCCGACCACAGCGCATTTAAAATGAAAGTTAAATTCCAGTTTGCATAAAAATTGCCATTGCTTTCACTTTCATATCTTTATTTCCTTTGGCGCAGGATCAAGTTTCAAGTGGAGTTCAAATTCCAGGCACAAACTTTGGTCCTCAAAGCAGGACCTCGTAGAAGGTACTTCCTTCAAACAGCAGCAGCATTCCTTCCCACCACAGGAAAGGGTGCCAGCATGGCAGCATCAGAGGAAAAAGCAGCATTTCCCAGATTTGGCCATTTGCCCAACAAATACAAGCACAAGGACAACTGATGTTTATTTAGGACAAATGGGCCAAGGTTAAGTTTGTAATAGTTATGAAGTGTATCATGCTCAGTTGGGAATACTAAAGTGACAAAGAAGAGGAAGGGGAAGACAATGCGCTTTGTACCGTTCAGCATTTTTTTTTAGACTATTAGGAATGTAGCACGGGCAGATGCTCCAAGGACCCTCTAGTCTAGTCCAACCCTCTGCAGGAACCCCTGCTGCCAGAGCATCCCCTGACAGATGGCTAGCTAACCTCTGTTTAAAAAAATTCTAATAAAATAGAGCTCACCAATCCCTAAGGCAGGGCACTCCACTGCCAGAGAGCTCTCATCATTAGGAAGTTCTAATTTCTTGTAATTTGAATCTATTGGCTCATTAGTTTGCCTTCGAGAACAGCAGAAAACAAGGATTCTCAGTCTCCCAGGGAACTGCTCTTTCAATATTTGATGGTGGCTACTGCATTATCTTTCAGTTTTCTTTTTCCCTGGCTAAACATGCCCACCTATCTCAATTGTTCCTCGCTGGGTTTGTTTCCAGACCCTTGACCATCCTGATCAACTTCCTCTGTACATCATACAGTTCATCAACATCCTTTTTAAATTGACACAATACTCCAAGTGTGGACTGACCAAAACAGAATAACATTCTATAACTCTACTGAGGCATTGACTAAGGCATTCAAGCGTCTACATGAAATTAGAAGACTTGGTCATGTTTCTGATTGTAAAAGAATCTCCACAGGTTCCAGGTTAGGAATCACCTTTTTATTGAAATGCCTGAATAGGACTCATTATGTTCCCTCACCCCACCAACCACTTTTTAAAAAATTCCTACTGCAACATGCAGTTGATTCATGTTTATCTTGTGGTCTACTAAGGCTCTAAATCCTAGCACACTGAGATATGATTGGCAAGCCTGGTGTCACTCACCCTGTCCTTGTACATCCTGCCTAAATGTAGAACTTTGCATTTATCCCTATTGACATTGATTTTGGTTGCTCTGGCCCAGTTCTCCAGTCTCAAACCCTGACTCTGTCTCTGGAGTGATTAGCTACCTGCATCAGTTTTGTGTCATCTCTAAATGTGAGGAGCATCCTTCCACAACTTCATTCAAGTCACTTATAAATGACTCTGTGGAACACCACCAATAAGATCTACCCACCTCCAGTTTTCTGGGACCTCACCTGTTCTCCATGGATTCTCAAACATAGCCGATGGAGACTCTCAGTTACAGCTGCTAGTTTATTTTTTTTCACTCCCTTGATGCAGTTCATCTGGTCCTGGAGGTTATAGTTCCTTTAAAGTCACTAGTAGAGATGGGCACAAACCTTGCTTTGAAGGTTCATGCCGAATCGTAAGTGTGGCACCACAGGTGCCACATGTTCCATTCCCCCACCACCCTAAGCTGGTTCCCCCCACTCACCAGCCAGCGCATACTCTCCTCCTCCTCCTTTTTGGCTGTTCAGCCAGTCCCTGGCAGGAGCACAGTCTTTCCTACCCCACCTCCTTGGCTGATCACTAAGACAAGGAGGTGGACAGGCAAGACCATGCTCCTGAAGAGGAGGAAGAGAGGAGCGTGCACTGGCTGGTGAGGTGAACAATTCATTCTATCTTCACCAGGTTGGGTACCAATTTCTTTTTGGGAGAAGATGCAGGCAAAGTAAGGCATCCCACCTTGTCTCTCAGCTGTTAGCATTTCACCATCTTCTCCATACAGTGGATCTATTGTTTCCTTTTTCTATCTCTTTCTCCAAATACAGTATGTTGGAAAACTGACTTTTTATCTGTCTTGCAAGCCTGATCTCATTCTCAGCTTTAGTCTTCCTGACATTGAAGCATTCACATTTTTTTAAACTAATATACAGTAACTGGAAACTAACTAATTGTAACTTATGAGAAAACAAAGTGTTATTTTTCTAGATTGTAACTAAAATAGCAACCAACTGCTTCTTCAGCTTCTACCTGTATCTAATTACTTTAAAAAATAACGTTCCAAGTTTTGCTTAATGATCAATGTTTTGATTATTTACAGATCTTATGTTACAGCTGTTGGGCAATTTTAAAAATATATCTTTGTTAAAAGCAGTGTCTTTTTCTGGCTGTTTCAGGAAACAAAATTAGAATTCAGTCATAAACCCCTGGTGCTGATAGACAGAGGGGCTAGAATGGTGAATTGGTGCTCCTTGGTTAGTCAGGGAAGTGAACGTATGTCAGTTTTGTTTTCATTGTATTTCTCAGAATCTCTTTTCATTGCATCTCAATTCTGTGTCAAGTTGTGGAGCTTTTTCCTTCCACTTTTTTGTGTTAGCTGGTGGAAAGTTCCCTAACAGTTTGCTACACTGGTGATCAGGGAGTACATTGACTGAAAGAACTGTGCATGTTTAGCCTTGAGAAAAGAAGGTTGAGGGGAGATATGATAGCACTCTTCAAATTCTTGAAAGACCGTCATACAGATGAGGGACAGGATCTGCTGCGATCATCCCAGAGTGCATGTAATCATGCATTCTAGTTCAGGAGTCCAGATTTCGGCTGAATATCAGGACAAACTTTCTGACTGTTAGGGCAGTATGACAATGGAACCAAGCAGGAGGTGGTGACTGCTCCAAGAGAATATTGGACAGCCATCTGTCAGATATAATTTGATATGGATTCCTGCACTGAGCAGGGGGTTGGACTTGATGGCCTTATAGGCCTCTTCCAACTCAATTATTCTATGATTCTATGAAATTCCACTTCCTTTCCTACTTTTTATATGTTCTGGAACCCAGAAAGTTGGTCTCAGCTTGGAAAGGTTCTACTTGTGAAACAAAACAAGTTTTATATATTGTGGCACCAGGCAGGTGCTTTTGTACAAAACTGTATCTGAAACCACATTTTAAAATGACATTTAAGAGAACAGATTTTTATTATGTTAGGACTGGATATCAAATTACATGCTGAGTTTGTTCAATAGTTATTACCAGTTGTTGGAGACAAATACAAAGATTATTATTAAGTGCAGATAGTAAAAACAGAGAGGGTGAAGAGAAAGCCCTGGAAAACATGTTCAAAGTGGTGAAAATGACAAAGAACTACCTGGCACACAAACTAATATGACTGCCTGTATAATCAGGAACTGTGTTAGGACAGCAGCATGCTTTTGGACTTTGCAACTCATTATGATAATGTCATTTAATTATTGTAAGAACACCTGTGAGTTACTCAAGCAGATTTTCTCAGATAGTCAAGTAGCCAAGAGCATCGCCCTGGAAATACAAAAGCCATGTGTACTGTTTCTTTCAGTTCTACATCTAGAGATGGGATATTCATATTCATATCTCTGGGGATACAAATACGAATATCACAGACACAGGTGGCAGGAAAGTCCAGTCCCACCCCCAGAATCAGCTTGTCCACTTATGGGTCATCGTGCCAATAGCAGAAATAGGCCAACTGGTGCTTCCCCACCTCTCTGCACTGATGACCACTCAGCAGCTGAGTGGGAGACTTGTCATCCCACCTCCTGGCCAGATTGGTCAGCAGTGCAGGGAGGGAAGGAAGCATCAGACAGGCTACTTCCACAATTGGTGTGATGGGACTGGGGCTGGCTGCATGCGCCGTGCCGTGACCCATAACTGGACGGGCCAATTTAGGGAAGCAAGACTGGGCTTCCCTGCCACCTGTGTCTGCAATATTAATATTTGTATCCCCAGGGACATGAATACAAATATCCCATATCTACCTAGAACAATAAAATATCTCTTTTTTGGCATGTTTATCTAAAGCAATGGGAGGGTTGAACCTCCATACAGCCATGCGTGAAGCACCAAGAAACTCCACCAGAATCTTTTTTTCTCCGAAGTACAAATATCAAGTAAAGTCTTAAATGCACCTGCATCTTCAGTTTATATGATCATTTTGCTAGTTGTCTGTTTCCTTGGATTCCATGTAATACAGGTGCCCTTATTCCTCCATGGCCTCTATCTCCATATCAGATGAGAAGTAAGGACAAAGAACCAAAGCCACCTTCTCCTGAGCAAGTGAGGAGAGTAGAATATTTCCGAGAACCATTTTCACATTGTTTGGGGATGGTTTTTTGTACAAAACTACCATGGTTGCTCTTTTGTTTCATGGCCCTCTATGAATTAGAAGGATTGAATGTGTTCCTTGTATCTTTTTGAATAACCACCTACAACTTTACAAGTTCCCCTGTGTGAAGAAAAACAATGTGATACCAAAAAAGAAGAAGAGGGAGGGAGGGAGGGAGGGAGGGAGGGAGGAAGGAAGGAAATCCAGGTTTTTTTTCTTGTGATAAAAGAAAATTGAGGTATTTATAATAAGTCAAAATTCTGGCATTCTGGAAGAAGGGAATGATAGGCCACCTGAATACACTATAGTTAGAAAACTCTTGAAAGGGTTGCTGTAAATCAGAATTAACTTGATGACAAGTGCTCATCATTATTATCACCATGACTTTTAGTAATTCTGGATCATTCAAAATTGGTGAGTAGAAGCAATTTTTTTCTCCCCAGGAGGATCACAATTTCTAATTGTAACCTACCAACATAGGTGGATCTCTAATACATCATGTTCACCATCTGTCAGGGAAGACACAGTATGTATGCAGAAAGATAAATACCCTGAGTCTCTGCTGTTTAAAAAGAAGACAAAGTTATGCAATGCAGTGAAGGAAATAATAGGCTTTGCAGTGAAGGAAATAATAGGCTCTTGGCTAGCAGGAACCAATGTGTTAACTTAAAGTGTGATTCCCAGTCAGACAACACCTTTTCTGGTCTTTGTATAGTTCTTCTCCTGTATCTTTGCTGTTGTTTTTCCATAAGTGAGAGATTTAGAATCCCATGCTTGGCAACACTGTTCTGTTTCAATTTCACAATGAGGAAATACTGAGCAACATGCATTTCTGGGAAGTGCCTTCTTAATCTCTGAAAGAAAGTACAGTTGCTTGTTTTAGTATTTCTTCAGCGGATTTTGCATTATATCCTAGTTAACACAGAAACATAGGAATCTGCTTTATACTAAGTCAGACCTCTGTTTTATCTAGGGTCCTTTACCAGTTTCCTCATTGCTCTCCACTTTAAGAAGGATGACGACAAACGAACAAGTTCAGAGGAGAACAAGGAAGATCAGGAAACCAAGCCATATAAGAAAGACTGAAAGAACTGGGCATGTTTTAACTTTAAGAAAAGAAGACTGAGTGGAGAAATGAAACTTGAAAGGTTGTCATAGAGAGGAGGGGCAGGATCTGTTCTTGATTATGCCAGAGTACAGGACATGTTATAATGGGCTCAGGCTACAGGAAGCTAGATTTAGGCTGAATATCAGGAAAAACTTATTAACTGTTAGAGAAGTATGACAACAGAACCAATTACCTCAGGAGGTGGTGAGTGCTCCAACGCTAGAGGCATTCAAGAGAAAATTGGACAACCCACCTCTCAGATCTGCTTTGATATGGATTCCTGCACTGAGCAGGGGGTTGGACTTGATGGTCTTATTGGCCACTTCCAACTCAATTATTCTGTGATTTACCCAGTTCTCTGATGTATAACTTCAGTGTCTTTCCTTTCAGTGGCTCAGTCGTGGTTATTTAAATGCTGTGGGGATGTGTGCTGAGGAGTGGATGGGAAAAAGAAGTGGGTAAGTATATATGAGTTGGCTGTGGAGAGCTTTGTTTCAAACAGTATGAGTGTGAAAGGGGGTGGATGTGGCTGGAGTGAGACAGAGTTTATAGAGGAGTATGAAAAGCAGAAACTAAAAGTTTGTTAGTGGCTTGTATGTGGAAAGTGAAACTGTTTTACAATTCAGGATATGTGTTTGCCTATGTAATCACATACGCATTGCAAGCTGGCAAGCTGAATTTATACCGAGTACAAAACACTCCACACCCCTTATGTTAATATTTAGTACATCCTCTGAATTACTCAGAATTACCTAATATCACAGATGTGGAAGAACCAGGTTGAAACAATGGCATATTTTCCTAAATCCCTACCAGTCAGTTCCTTTCTCTTTCCTGTTGAATGACTGATAGGCTTTTCAGTGGTAGTAAGACATCCGGAAATTGTACAGGAGTGGAAGTTAAAGACACAAATCACAGCTGCCAAAGTCCACAGATCGCCCCACCCCAACACATACTGCATTCATTCCATTAAAAAACCCCCACAACTGCTCAATAACTTCTCATATTTTCTAGTAGATGTACTACTGAAATGGCCTGCTCCATACAAATATTAAAGGTCTGGCAATTCTGCCATCTTTGACATCTGGTTACCCTAATCAGGAGTGAGATACATAAAGGACTATTTCAGGTATAGCGTATGTACGCTTTCCAAGTACAGAGTCAGTATCTCTCAGGAGCAGGTTTTGGGCAAGAACAGTGAGAAGGGCCCATTGCCGCCATGCCCTGCACATGGTTTTCCCAGTGAAACCTTGTTGACCACTGTGGGGTGGATGGGCTTCTCATACAGCATGGCCCTCCTTATGTTGTTATTACTACCGATTCTCAATATGAATGTGCACATCTTCCCAGAAGGCTTCTCTGTGTCTTGCACACAGCATTGAAAGGTTAACATTTTGGGTTACAAGGCTCAGAACCTCCAGTCAGCACAGACACTGGCCATACTTGCTGTAGGATTCACCTGAAAAAAACTATTTTGAGTTCCTTAAGCTTGTGGACTGACTATTGCTTGACTTGTTTTCTGTCCCTTGATTTCATGCTTTATGTTTGCTTTAACAGCTGCATTGCTTCTTATGTCCTTCTAAATATTGTATTGATGAATTTTAACGTTCATTTATAAGCTGCAGTGAGAAGCTCGTACGAGCTCGAAAACTGGAATTTGAACTTAGAACAATAACAACAATAAACTGTCTTCACCTTGAAAGAGAGGCAATCCATTTGAAACATCATAATCATGAGTTACTTAAAACATCCACTAGATGTCCGTATTTGTACACTATACAGGAAGCACATTTTACATTAGTAGATGGAGAAATGCTTGCACCTTGCAGATGGGATAGACCTAGATTCACATGCTATTCAAGCTGAAGTATTTTTATTGATCGCTAACACTTGACGCTGTTAGCAACTATCACAAGAAAACTTTGCTATCTTTCTGCAAACAGGAGAAGACCTATTTTTTCAGGCAAGCTTCCCCTGAGTGACTGGCTGCCTGAATGGGTGGGTGGGGTCTTAAATGGATTACTGTGCCTTACTGCTTTGAACATGTTTTGGTGTTGCTTATGTTTTTTGTATGATATTTCTTTGATCTTTTTTGGTATTTATATACTCACTGTTGTTAGTTTTAAAGTAGCAATGTAAGCAGCCGTGGGTCCTTTTAAGGAGAAAGGTGAGATATAAATAAATAAATAAATAAATAAATAAATAAATAAATAAATAAATAAATAAATAAATAAATGTGCTGCCATAACATCAATATAAGCATCCACATGCACACCTGAAAGTATTTGTGGGAGCATTCACTAAAGAAATTAAGTACCATAAGAAACTGCTGACACAAGAATTCTGGCTGCTTCAGAATCACAAAAATATTTTAAAATCAGTTATGAGCTTTGATTGTGAAAAACCTATTTCAACTATTATGTGTGTGACAGTTTATAACTTCATTATTCTCTCAGTATGTGGATTTAAAAATGGATTTGAAAAAAACAGCAATGTTCCTTGCACCGAAAACATCATGAGTGCCCATTTTTAAAAAACACAAAATGTCTAGAGACCCTTTGAAGCAAGAGACATAAAAGAAAAAAAAAATTACCTAACATAACTGACAATATCCAGGTAACAACCATTCTTGATCTTGAGTGTTAATTTTCTCAAAAGCTACTCTGTAGCTCAGAGTATGAAATGAAATTCTACAGTGGCACCTTTTGACAACCATCTTCCAAGACAACTAAATAATTATGCAGTTTCCCTACGTACATTAACCTCAATAACCAAGTCCTTAAGGGTAATCGGAGCCAAGACGGGCTGTTTCAGGTGTATTTAGGAATCGTACTTCAAGTGAACTCCCTTCACCAACTTGTGAACTCTGATTTATACATGTAAATCTGAATACGAAACTCAACAATACCTAGGAAGAATGTTATGGGAAATTATTTGACAATTGCTGTCTGAATCAGAATATAAACAAGAAATCCTGCCAAACTAATTTGATCTTGTTTTTTGATCAGGTCACCTCCCTGATAGACAGAGGGAATGCTGTAGACGTAGTATATCTTGACTTCACCAAAGCTTTTGACAAAGTGCCCCATGATATCCTGACTAGCAAGCTAACTAGGTGTGGGCTGGATAGATCAAGTGTCAGGTGGATACACAATTGGCTACAGAATTGTACTCAGAGGGCGATGATTAATGGGTCCTTCTCTAACTGGGAGGAGGTAACTAGTGGGGTACCCCAAGGCTCAGTCCTGGGCCCGGTGCTCTTCAATCTTTTTATTAATGACTTTGATGAGGGAGTGCAGGGAATGCTTGTCAAATTTGCAGATGATACCAAATTGGGCAGAATAGCTAATACCCTAGAAGAAAGAAACAAAATTCAAAATGACCTTGATAGGATGGAGCACTGGGCCAAAAGCAACAGAATGAAATTCAACAGGGATAAGTGCAAAGTACTGCACCTGAGAAAAAGAAACCAATTGCACAGTTACAAGATGGGGGATACCTGGCTCAGCAAAACTGTGAGCGAGAAGGATCTTGGAATTCTCGTAGATCACAAGCTAAATATTAGCTGACAGTGTGATGTGGCTACAAAAAAGGCAAATGCTATTTTGGGCTGCATTAATAGAAGTATAGTTTCCAAATCCCGCGAGGTGCTAGTCCCCCTCTATTCAGCACCGATTAAGCCTCACCTTGAGTATTGTGTCCAGTTCTGGGCACCACACTTCAAGAAGGATGCTAACAAATTGGAACAAGTTCAGAGGAGGATGACAAAGATGATCAGGGGGCTAGAAACCAAGGCTTATGAGGAAAGGCTGAAAGAATTGGGCATGTTTAGCCTTGAGAAAAGAAGGCTGAGGGGTGATATGATAGCTCTTTTCAAATATTTGAAAGGCTGTCATACAGAGGAGGGGCAAGACCTGTTCTCGATCATCCCAGACTGCAGGACACGCAACAATGGGCTCAAGTTAAAGGAAGCCAGATTTCAGTTGAATATCAGGAAAAACTTCCTAACTGTTAGAGCAGTATAACAGTGAAACCAGTTACCTCGGGAGTTGGTGAGTGCTCCAACACGAGGCATTCAAGAAAAACTTGAATAATCATCTGGCAGATATGGTTTGATTGTATTCCTGCATTGAGCAGGGGGTTGGACTTGATGGCCTTGTAGGCCTTTTCCAACTTCACTTTTCTATGATTCTATGATTCTATAAAGCAATTAAGTCAAAATAACAGCAATAATACTGGCATGGAGAACTCTTTAAGTACTGCAGCTCTGGAGTGCCACTGTCATAAGACTTTAGTTAAGCCATGCTGGATTGGAACAAAGGTCTGTTCAGCCTTCATTCATAGGGTGCATAATCAGTTCCCTATGTAATGGTCCAGTGTGATCTAATTCCAGGTGATCACATGGCATATGGGGAAGCGAGTTCCAGCCCGACCCTGATCTGTGTTCAAGTTGAACCTTTCTGGTCCAGCTGTAGGGCTACTATTTGGTGGTGGTGGGGACATGAATGCAGCTGTACTGTACTCCCATCACTCATTCCCTGGCAACTACATATGTAGAGATGTACTATTCTGACTAGTAGCCAGTGGTGATCCTAATATCCATGAATTTATCTTATCCCTTTTAAAATATATTCAAGTTCATGGTCATCCCAACTGTGAATTACACGGTTTGATGGTGTGCCATGTGAAGTGCCTTTTTATATCTGTCTAGAATTTCTTACTAATCAGCTTCACTTTATGTTCCATGTTTCTTGGCCATGTTCCTTCTGACATCTACTAGCATTTTCCACAGAGGTAGCTGTGTTACTGTGTTGCAGCAAAATAACAAAGAGTTGGGTGGCACATTTAAGTCTAGCAGGTCCATTATGGCATGATGTTTGTGTGTGTGGACACACTGCCACTTCCTCAGATACATGGTTACAAGTATTGGGTGGCAGGTACAGGGCAGTATATATGGTTTCAATAAAGGAATTCAGGCATACTCTGTGACTAACCCCCAAAGTGGAAGGGTGGATTGAACTTCATAAAGAAAAACATAGTGATATTAATTTAACAGAGCTTAATCAAGGAGTGTAGGATCCCCTCCTGTGATGAAGCTGTAAATCACTCTTCCTCGTATATTTCTTTCACTCCCACAATAATTTGTAGTGGATAACACTGTACTTTTTAAAAGATAAGGACTCTTGAGAGGAAACAGTTCACTAGACTTTAGTTCAGACCATATTTCATTGCAAAAGGATAGTGTGCAAAAGATTTCAGCATGTGCTAGTGAACAGTTTCCTGGGTTTTTTGAAGAACAATGAACTTTTCTTGATATATTTGCTTGTTTGTTCGTACTCACATTTTTGTGGGGAGCCAGTGCCTATTGTGATTGCTGAAATAGAAGAGACAGTTGCTGGGGGTGGAAGACACAGCAAGGGCAAAAGTGGACATACAAACCTATACAAAGTGGACATACAAACCTATACACACACCTATACAAATGAGCAGTTAGTCAGAAACTACCTCTCCCTGTTGCATTTATTCACTTTGCGATTCAGTTAAAGAATAGATTAATGTACTTTGTTCTCAAATTAGAAAAGTTCCTATTGCTTCTGTCTCCCACTTCTTCCTCCTCTCCCCTTTTCTCTCTTTCTCACAAACACTCACACAGAGTATGAGACAGAAATTCAGCAGGAGAAAAACTCTCCTGTAATGAGGCAGGCATGAATTGATGGCTGTGGGAGGTAATCTTAGGGTGTAACAGCAGAAGTGAGAGAAAATTGAATTTACTAGAATTTACTGTGAAGTCACAGCAGAAAATTCTAGTTTCCCCAGGTCTGTTCATGTTAATTGGCCACAAAGGGAGAGGAGGAAATTGGCTAAATACCCTTGTTTGCAGCCTATTAATGTACCTCTTCTGTAGCTCTGTAGGAGGCACAGCTACAGGAGAACTAGTTAATAAGCTGTAAACAAGGACAGAGTGGCAATTTCCTCCTTTTGTTCCCCCCCTCCCCTGTCTAGTTGCCCTAGTGCAACAGGGCTGGCACTGAATGGTTGAAAGAGAGGGGGGAAAGAAAAAGATCTTTTTGCATACTCATCTTTTCACAACTCTGCCAGTTGAAAGAAGCAACCTTGTATTCACTTCAACTCTCTTCGCGCATACACACACCAGCCACCACACAATTGCACATACCACCAGAATCATACTTTTCTGCATTGGTTCAAGTAATCACACTGCCTGAACTGACATGACTGGATCCAATGCTAAAAAAGTAGAAGCCCCAGCACTAAAGGAAAAAAAACTATAGATGGAGGATGTGACTCTAGACTTATTTGCTTTTATATCATGTGGTCAATGGGGAAAAATGCAAATCAACCTGTTTCAATCCTGTAGCATTTTCTTTATTTTTTGTCAGTGTGGTCATTCCCTGAGCCTGAGTTTGGGCCACACCCCATTTGTTCTGAATACTCCATTGGCATCTTTGAAGTGCAGAGGGATAGCTGTCAAGAAACGCATATTAAGATGTCACACTGCTGTTTTCTCCTTGGCTCTTAATTTGCTCCTCTGCTTAAATAGTAGTGAATATAACCATTTCCATTGCAAAAGAGCAAACATTTTGTAGATGTAACAACTAAACTACATTGGCTGGGAAAGTAACTTGGTTGGAGTGTGGATAGATGCATTTAGTGTTTTCTTTCATGACACGTTCTTCCATATCCATAGATGGAAACAGGATAAAACAATGCTGGGAAAGATCCACTGCAGAGAGTTGACTCCAGCACATGGAAAAGACTCTTGAGAAGACAAGAGGGAGTGCATGCGAGACCCTTGTGTGTTGTAAAATTGGGATACAAAGTTGCTTCAATCAGTCTTGCCAAGACCTCCATAGGGATGCATTGCAAGGATTTTCTTTGGATTCATCTTTTCCATGTGCCTCCCCAATATAGCATTAAAAAGAGTGGATTTGGAGTCTCTAAGAAAGATCTGCTGAGGTGATCTTATAGCCTGTGGCAAAAAAAGCTATCTTTCCCTCACCATACCTTTCCCTGTTCTTCCTCCTGCTCTCCCCTGTATTTGAATTCTATACAAGATTAAGTAGAATGCTCATAGAAACAATATTAACTACCCTTTTAAAGCCATAAAAGATTCCAATTAAGGCTTCTTTGAGACTTGAAGTAATTAAATAGATAAAATCCATCTTGATGGGGTTTCCTCTCATTAAAATAGAGACAAAATGTAAATGTTTCACCAACCAGGACTGCTTTTCTGATTACTGCAAACATCAGCATCAGAGCTGCCTAGACATTAGACTGCCAGTTCAAACTAAGCCATTAGATAACATCCTTGTAATGATGCAGCGATCTCTTTAGCTTTTCGGGGGGGGGGGGGAATATGTTATATATATTTCTTTGTCCAGATTAACATTTCATGTGTGCTCATTATATCTATCTGAAGGAAAAGTGTTAGTTTGTTTGATGGGGCATCCTTCCTCCATAGGACAAGAAGATATGAACACAACTGTTGTTTTTTTAAAAAAACAGGGAGGGGGTTAACAAGCAATGGATTCAAACAATACTTTGACTCTTCAGACCTAGTTGAAGGCATTGGTTAGCTACCTGGCTCTATGGTCCCTTGTCCCCAGTCCCCTTCACGGGGAGATCTATACTTTCCCTAGAGACCCCCAGTTCTCATTACTGGGGAAGTGGGTGGTGCACCATGGTCCAATGGCTTCTTTGATACTGACACACTTTTAGCAATGAAGTTTGATGTGCCGACAATGAGGGCAATAAAATGGAGAATCTCTCCTGGAAGGTCTCCAGCAACCCTAGTCCAATAGCACAGTTCTCTCCCTCTCTTTCTCATAACGGTGTTCTTTGTGGCATCTTCTCCACCAGTGTTAGAGCTGTGTGGCTGTAGGTCCTCCAGGTTTTGGCTCCATTTTCCTCTGCCACTCTGGGTGATGAATACTCTCCCCCTAGTAGGATGGCTGGCGGTGTTCATATTTTTCCCCTTCTCCTTTAAGAACCCTCCTTATACAGTCCCTTTCCCCAGCGGGTTCTGGGTCTTCCTTTGGAGACTCTTCAGCCCGATGCATCTCTGTGATGTCTTTCTGAGCGCGCGCGCATGCACACGCACACGCACATGCAAACGCACACACACACACACACACACACTGACTCCTTCCTCTGGGTCTGCCTCCTCTCTCTTGGCTAAGACAGAAATTGCCTCTCTGACCTCTTCAGTCTGGCAACTCTGCTCTCGGTAGGTTTTCTCTGCTGGGGTTTCTGTCCCTCCTTGTGGCAACACCAACTTTTTCTCCTCTATGTGCCAGGGCCACACCAACTTCCTCCTCTCCTTTTGGGGTCATCTCTCTTCCTCTGGGGTTTCCACCACCACCTTCATGGGCAGAGCTTTAAGACCCAGCTTCCTGAAAGTGGAGCTTCTCCTTTTCTGAGTCTTCCTGTTCATCCTCCATAGTATCTCATGACCTCTCAGTTTTCCCTTCAGGTAGTTCCCTTCAGGTAGTTTGGTCTGTACTCTGGGCCTGAGTGGGAGGGCAATGATCACTTTCCTCTCCACATCCACACATTGATTATATTTGGCAGGAGGACATCTACAATTATCCCCCCCCCCCAATACAATCAAAATATATTTCACTATTTGGGTTTTCATTTTCAATCTCTAGGAGCAGCCAGAAAGCAGGACTAAACACTTCAGTATTCAGAGATCTTTCTCTTGTATCACTTAAGTCTTTCTGATAACCTTCACTACATATCTGTGGATCACCAAGCCATGACAGAGTCTCTTTACCAGCTAGCCTACATTTTCTCTTATTCATGATCCACTCTCTGTATTAAAGCCAAAAGCAGTTGTTGTCAATCTCCTGGGTTCACAGCTGGTAAAAAGTCAGCGAATACTTCATATTTCAACAAGACAGAGGTAGCTGAAACTACTAAGGGATTCCACGGGAGGTGTGAATACCTTTCATAATTAAGTAAGGTACTTTTTGTGATTTAATAATTGCTAGTGAGCTAAGCCCATAAGATATAGACATAATACTTCACTGAATAAGAGATAGTCAGTGACTACACAGCTTCCTTCACTGAAATGCTGAATCACAATAACATTTTAAGGTATGGAAAAAGAGCCAACAATGTCCTCCATGCCCTTCAAAAACTAGCATCTAAAATCCACATACTGTTTAATGATGCTGGGATCAAACAAGTAAAAAGAAGTTATATATACACAGACATACATTTGTGTTTTTAGACCTATCTATCTATCTATCTATCTATCTATCTATCTATCTATCTATCTATCTATCTATCTATCTATCTATCTATCTATCTATCTATCTATCTATCTATCTATCTATCTATCTATCTATCTATGGGAAGAGATATATAAAATAAGATATATAGATATAAATATGCACATGCAAACGCATGTATCTTCAAATATATATGAAGAGGTGTGTTTGGGTGTGTGTGTAAACTTCAGCAGTCACCTTAACATATGAAGGTGCCAGTGGTAGCATTCCCCAGCACACTGCTGTCTACTCTGTCTTGAGTGAGATCCTTTGTGCTGGAGGAATCACGGCCTGCCGAGCTGTAGGTCCTTTGCTACAATAAAATTCTTTGGCAGAATGGGAGCCATTCTGTCATAGGTCAGGTTCAAATTACATGGGTTTCAGTATGACTAACCACAGTGCTATCATGCTATTCCAGTTTTCACCCCATCATCCAATCTCTCTTCTTCAACTGCCTGCCTTGAATTTGCACTTGTACCATTCACTCTTGTCTTAAACAGAAATGTCCAACATAAGAAAATATGAATAGTTACTTTACCTGCCAAGTTGACCTTTTATCAACTGACATCACAATCCACTTTGTTGATTAGGCCTAAAGCTTTGATTTTGACCTTGCTTTCACCTTCCCCACCCCAACCACAATGTCATCTCCCTGGACAATGTAGCAAAAACACAGCCTTTTCTCTTTTAAAAAAGAAGGAAAATTACACTACCAGGACTATGTGTGTGCCTGCATGTGGGCGTGCACACATGCGTGCAGAGGAATGCATGCATTCCTGTACTGATTTTGAGTGGTTCACTTTGGGACACCCGGGTCTGCCTTTCTCCCCCTCCCCTCGGTTTTCTCTTTCCATGGTGGAATTTGTAGCAGCTATCCTCGGCTTCTCTTTTTCCTCTTGTGTTCTCTCAGCTGGAGACGAGCAAATGGTTGCTCTGGAAATAATTCTGATGGCTGTATGTAACCCCACCCCTTTTCAAGTCATAGCTGTTTACACTTTGCTATTTGCAGGAATGTGGGATTCTCCCCCTCAGAGATCAGGGAGAAAACAGACATGAGGATGGACTTAAGTAAGAATTCGGTTGGAGCATCTCCAGAAGGGCGCAAGGCAGGGCAAGCATCAATCCGTGTGCCCTTAATTCAGGCATAGACTAGGTTTGGGGCAGGGTTGCTTGTTCATCCCTAGTTGCAATTTTTTTATTCTCTGATCACCCTTTGCCATCTTTGTGTCCTTTCACCTTCACAGCCAAAATCATTCCCACCTTTCATCATTCTGATCATGTTATGATATCTTCCTTAAATTCCTATGCTGACCTTGTTTGCTTCCAGATCCAGCACAGTCAGAACAGCTTGACCTTGCAGGGTTTTAACCACCCACCTCTCCATGCTGGTATTGTGGTATGTCCCTCCCTACTTTGCTCCTCCTGCTCCGCTCCTTCAGTTCTCCAAAGGGCTTCCTCAACTCAGAGACATCTGCCTTTTCTCTCTAACTTCCCTCTTGTTCCTGCAACACCATCAATTTATTTCATTCTAACTCATCTTTACCACAAAGTCTCCAACTTCCCTTTTGGTTCTCCCATTTTAAACAGATGTGAGCAGCCGAACTGAATCAGAGCTTGGAAAAGTTACCTTTTTGGACTAGAGTTCCTGCAGCCCCCCAGCCAAGCTCAGTTATTTTCCCAATTCTAAACTGAATACATGTCATTCCCCCAGTTACAATCATCCTTCTGCTTTCACTATTGTCTCTCCTGTGCTGAATTTTAAACGGTAAGCTCCTTGATGAATTAATCATCTTGATTCAATATAAAGTTTATTCACATTAATCAAAAAGTTTTATTTTCTAAAATCTTCTTTAAAAATACACATTTTCATAGTGTGTATTTTTGAAACACACACTTTCAGTGCCATCCTATACTAAAGCCACTCATGGAATAAAATGGTCACATCACTGATGGATTGTTCCAGGGTGGAAGGGATTTAACATATCACAGACATCACATCAGACGAAAATAGAATCAAGGCGAATTATGATGAGAGTGGCCAGAATCCAGTAGTTTGCAGGTGCTGCATATTGATAAGAACACACAGTTTCCTACACATGTAATAGATTGTGAAAAGAGACCAATGAAGACCTCCCTAACATTCCCTGTGTTAGCAAAGTCAGTTGTATGGCAAAAAGACTAGAGCCAAAATGGGGCTAGTGATAAGCAAGAGAGGTATCATCTGGAACCCTGAACAGAAGCCCTCCTGCTTGGGAATGAAAATACATTGAGACATTTCAGTACTGTTTCATTCATCATTTATTCATCCATTCTTTCATTTTTTCATGCCTTTCTCCAAATATGTTCTTCAGTTCTATGATGATGATGATGAATAGAGGAAGTCAAGGCAGCTGACAAAATACTGAAAAGACAAATATTGAAAAATACTATGAAGTTTTTTTTAAAAATCAAGCGTCTTAAATCACTTTAAAAGCATGTTAATTTAAAAAGCACATTAAAAAAAGTTTGAAAGTACAGCATGTCCTATTAAAGCCCCTTCCTTGGCAGTCCCTCAGTTGCCAAATCTGTTTATGAAAGAAAACCCCTGCTAATGGAAGAAGGAAAACAGGAAGGAGGGCCAGGATGACCTCTTTTGGAAGAGCATTCCACAGGTTGGGAGCAGCCACAGAAGAATTCTCTCCAACTTCCACTAGCAGTTGCAATACATGCCTATGTCGATGTCCCCACATGCTGATCTTGTTCCGAACTTTCAAAAATTACTCTGGCTTACAATTAACATAATTAGAAGCAATTATTTCTGCTAAGCACTATAATTTTATGAATTTGTAAAACAGCCAAAGAAAGAAACACTGAAGAAGTCCTCAGCCTTATGATTACACTCTTGCTGTTAGTTTTAAGGCACTTACCCTTAGCATTCGGTGATAATATTGTAACGTTATATGGCATGTTTTTCTTGTTCAAAGGCTTCAGCCCCTTCTATTTTGGAATCCAAATTAACATCCTCAGAATTCTGAATATTAATTCTTTCCACAGAACTTTTCAAACATATAATTCCTCTTTGTGCTCAGCACTC
The DNA here is from genome assembly GCA_037013535.1 of Intellagama lesueurii. Classification (NCBI taxonomy): domain Eukaryota; kingdom Metazoa; phylum Chordata; class Lepidosauria; order Squamata; family Agamidae; genus Intellagama; species Intellagama lesueurii. Next base: position 185,703,226 of record JBAJHW010000002.1, read on the forward strand.
AGCTAATGTCTGTTCATTTCTAGAAATTCACATCAAATTAACATCATTAAGACCACAGAGTCCTAAAAGACAGAGTGCCCTGGTGGTGCTGGGGTAATTGAAGTCAAAAAGGCATTTTCACAGAGAGGGACAACAAGCCCTGGAATTTTACTCAACATGTTAGTCTGTTATTAATACTATTTAAACGTTTTCACTCTTTCAAATTTGTACGTCTAGCGATTGATTGGCAAAGAAAATTCTCTCTCTGAATGCAGCTTACGAAACCAGGAAGTTTCCAGTCGTCTTTTCCTTGCTGTGTTATTGGCTGAATGATAAACTACACCTTAGGATTCCAACAGACTAAGCAGAGATGTTAGCTACAAAAGGTGTTTAAAATCCATTGGAGGCGACAGCAGGTGGCAGGAATTTTAATGAAATGTAAGAGCAGAAAGGAGAGCCAATCTGATGTAGTGGATTAAGTGTTGGGCTAGTAGGATTCATGAGGTCTGGAATCAGATGTCCACTTGGCCACGGAAATTCCTATATCTCAAAAACTATATTAGATTCACTGTAAGGTGGAAGTGACTTGATGGCATGTAACAACAAGAAACTAGACCAGAAAAGAGCATAACAGTGGAGTAATCCAGAGAGAGGGGAAAGTTAATTTTAGCCCCTACTTTCTGAAGCAGATTTTGGGCTGCAGTAGAAAAGGAGAATTAATGGAATATAAATATAAGGTGATTGCTATCTTTTAGAGATTTCCATTTGATGTTTACAAGTTTCATAAATGCTAGAATTCCAGGGCCATGATTTGAAATGAAAAACACTTTTGATAAATTGTAATATATCAAAGATGCAAAACCAACAGCTGAATTATTGCCTCTTTATTAACTTGACTTCAATGAAAAAGTATCTGATGCGCTGTTATTTGAACCCTTCCAGCAATAAAACAAAAATAAAACAACCCCAGAGCCTTCCTTTGGAGCAGATTGACAGATCGTTGTATTTTTACATGGCACCGGGAAAGGGAATGGCATCTGTCCAGTTGGATATATGCTGGAACCATCAGGGACTGTGATGTACATCAAAACCTCCTCCAATTGCAGAGAAAGCTATTTTTGGCTTTGATCATGTCTAGAGTGTAGAAAGCCTATTATTATTAGGCTTTGTTTTAAAAAAAAAACCACCACATGTTATTTTCATAGAACAGCATGTCAGTTTTGTACATCATGTACCCTGTATTTTATTCCTCAGTTACTTCCAGATCTGAATGCTGAATTACTTGCATTGCCATTATTGAACGCTGTTCAAGAAACGGTGGTGAGGATATTGAGCTTTTCTGAAAACACAAGAAATCATAAGATACGGCTAAAATTAAGTACTTTTAAGGCTTTGATCATGTGTTTGCCTACCTAGGAGTAACATCCTACTGAATTCAATTACACTTACTTCTGATGGCCCATTACTATAGTCAGTACAAGTCCTGCTGATTGCAGTAGCAGAGATTTAAGGATATGCTAAACACCTAACTTTGTCTGTGTCATATTGCAGGCTTCCCTTTTGTTAATTAATTACAGAATGAAAATGTAATAGATATGGATTGTCAGAGTCAAGGAGGAAATGCAAAGGAAAGGAGTGAAAGGAATTGCAGCTTAATTCTGACCCCAAAGAAATCAAGTTGGTTTGGGATCGCAACGAATCTGCTTATATTAGCAGAAGACAAAATGAAATTAGCATTGCCAAGTTGTATCACTGTATCAGTGCCAGTATTGTCAGCATTGCAGGGGAATAAGAGTAGGATGGAATTCCCTTGTGCTCTCCAGTGGGTGTGGGGAGCAATTTTGCCATGCTTTGAGGGGATGTCCTCCCAGTCTTCCAAATTTGGCTAGTAGAGGCCACTCGATTTTTATATAAACAAAATGGGAGTAGAGGGTTGCAGGAGCAGGTGTGGCCCACAAGATCCAGAGATGAATATGTGCAGTCCCCCAGACATCATGACTTTGACCGCTCTGCTATACATAGTGCATGATTTAAACTGAAAAGGGGTATGATTGGAGGAGTCTGATTCGGGCAATCTTTCCTCTTTGAAAAAAATCAGAGTTATTGTGTGCTTTAAGTCCTGATGACCAATCACAAAACAAAGCATGCTGATTTGTAAATTGCTTGAGGTAAGCAAGTCTCCTGTTGTGCACTTTGATACTTTTAGCCATCAAGGCATCTGCCCTTCTAATTATGGGCTATCTATAAAGTCTTCTTCTGCCTTCAAACAGCAGCTTCTTGTAGTTCCACATAAAATAGAACATCCTTCACTTGGCAGTGGGAGATGCCTTTTCCCCCTTTCAGAAACAGAGATAGAAAACAGTATCAATTGTCCAAAAATGTTCTGAAATGTTCACCAAAATTACACATTTAGCACCTACTGGGACATGTTGAAAGACAAAACACTTTGCCCAAATGTATTTTTAAAAAACTGTATTTAGAAAAATTGTATAAATGAATTATCTATTATGGAAAATATGTATAGATAATGCATAGACTGCCCTGTTACAGCAGCTCCACTGGCTGACGATCCATTTCTGGGCACAATTCAAAGTGCTCGCTTTAACCTATAAAGCTCTAAATGCCACATGTCCAAGCTATTTAAAAGACTGCATCTCCCTCTATGAGTTTGCCCGGCATTAAGATTATTAGGGGAGGCCTTTCTCTCGGTCCCACCACCCTCACAGCCACAACTGGTGGGGACCGAGAATAAATTAAGTAATGATAGGAGGGAAGGCCTGCCTAAAGAGCCAGGTCTTAAGTTTGCTCTTAAAAACACCCAGCGAGGGAGCCAGACACATTCACCTCTGGAACAGAGCAAAAAGTACCTCATTCACTTACCAACCAGTTCACAAAACAGTAAAACACCCCCAAATTAGAGAAGACAGCAGTATGAATTCAGTGTCATCACAACAGAGTCTTCCCGGACTAGGGCACCACATAGGAAAAAGGCAAGGAAGCAGCCAGCCAGCTAGTAAATGGCTGCACAGCACACACAGACACCCGTTCACAAAAGCAGCCAATAACAACACAACACCAAGAACAAAAAAGGAGACATGGCTCAAGCAATACCCAATGGACAACAATTTCCCCCCCACCAACTGAAGCAAACAAAACTGTCCCCCAAAAACCCTACCAAAATATACAACTTTCACAGAATAAATAGAAAGTAAATTAACCCAATAACAATTTTTAAAAAATCAGTCTCACAGTGAAAAAACAAACAAACATATGTGCGAAGGGGAACAAATAGCAAAATTTAAAAAATACACACACAGCTCCTCTTTCCAAAACCAAGAAAGGCAAGCAAGCAAACAAAAACAAAACAAAACAAACAAAAAACCAATGAAATCCCACCACCATTAAAACCACTAGATTTCTCTCCCCATCACCACTTGATGCTCCCCCCCCCTTTCTCTTCTTTGAGTTCAGCTAGCAATCCAGGCACCAGCAAAAATAAACCAAGAAAGTAAGGAACAAATACCAAACAAACACACACTCAAACAAACCAAAGGGTGGAGGGATTCCCAAAAGAAATCAGGAGGGGATCCAAAAACTAATTTCAAGGAGGCACACAGGCACAGGCAGGCAATCTGGCAGCAGCAGAAATAATCCATGGAAGAAATGCAAAAGGAAAGGCCCATCCCTTGTCCAATTTTGGATTATTTATTTGTTAAAAGTATGACAGATACACTCATAAAAACAATGATTATTTGATGTGACTGAGCTTCTATATGTCTATGCTTCCTTAAGCCCTTCTCTTTCTCTCACCTTCTCTCATCTGAAGTGGTCTTGCAATTGGTCTCTCCAAGAATCTCCAAATTTAGTTTAGTTTTCATAACCAGTTGGGTTTGTAGACCTAAAATGGCACATATTGCCAAGGAACAAGGAACACCATGCTGCATCACCATACAGTGAACATTTTCAGCTAGAGCTACAAGCTAGAAAAAGTTGACTATTTTCTGATGTGATAAAATCACTGAAACATGCTGCTTGTGCAGATTTTAGCATCGTGAGCAAGCAGCAAGATTGCTCTGTGAGATATTACTCTGGTTGGGAGTTACATATAATTCTGCAGCAGGAGCAACTTTGCTAGTGGTAACAGCTTGGTAACACTGACACACAAGTGTTACTGCATTAGGAATCAATAGAGACTGGCAACTGATTTTACAGAGGCTGCGAATCTGCTCCAAGCTATTGAAGGTGCTGAAGTCAATCTCCCAATCAGGGTCAGCACCTTGGATAGCTCCTTTTAGAAAATAAAGCATATTCACCACCACTACCACATTGGAGTCACCAAACTCCATAGTAGGGTGTCAAAGAGCAATGATGTAAAGAGAGTGTCCAGCATGGGAATAGGGGCTTGCTGAACAGACCAGCATAGAACACTTCAAGCTTTATTCATCATACCCAGTGTGGTGTAGTGGACAGAGTGATGGACTAGAAGAGACCTGGGTTTGAACCCCTGGTGAGACATGGAAACATGGAAGCTGGAGCTGGTAAAACTACTCTTTAAATATCTCACTTATATTAAAAACCCTATTAGGATTGCTATAAGTCAATTCAAGCTTGATGGCACATCACACAGATATGCACATACATGTGCACATGCCTGATTATATCTGATTTGTTACATTTTTATGTACAAAGCAGAATTTTAGACTTAACCCTCTGAGGTAGATTTCTCTGTGAGACAATAATATGCCAAAGACACTGAGGGTGATGACTGAGGCAGGGTCTGAAGATGGACTTTCTAAAGCCAAATCCAATTCTCTTGCAAATATATGACACTGGATCTTACAATTGACAATAAGAATCCACTGAAAGATACCAGAAAACTCGGTTTGCTCCAGAAATCCATTCCTTCTCTCATAATGGTGTGCTAGTTTGTATATCTTTTTGTGTTAAAAATGAGTGATCTGAATGTGCCTCCTTGACAGGGGCTGGACTTGATGATCCATAGGGTCCCTTTCAGCCCTGCAGTTCTAAGATGATGATGATGACGAATCAAAAGGAACTGCCTAAAGAATCTGTCCAGCTGCATATCATTTTGCAGATGTGGTCAGGATATTGGTACTTATTTTCATATGTTGTGGAAATGCGATACTGTTTCGAAATTTTAGAAGATGGTGTTTAAGGAAATTACTGAAGTATTAGGTATTAAGGTGGAAGTATGCCCCCAAACTGTGCTTTTGTCTGTTTTTGACAATGATAAATGGGAATGGACCAATTTTTTTAAAAAACAAATTTAGTTATGGCAGCAAGGCTAATTATAGCAAAAACTGGAAAGTTAAATATAACTTCCAAACAAGTGAATGGTATAAAGAGGTATGGAATTTAGCTTAATGAGAAAGTTGCATGTGAGATTAAATTTTAAAAGGATCTGTCAAAAATGAACAGATGTAATGACATATGGGGAGACTTTTTAGAATATGTTCTTGTGAAAGGGAGAGGCCAGGAGCCAGCACAAGATACATGGCAATTGTGGAGGGGACAAAGGGCTTGACATGAATAACTAAATGAATATCTCTCAAAAGGTCCCAGTGTGGGGGGGGGGGGAGGGGAGCCCAGAATGATAGAAACAGGAGAGCAGTACTTATAAGAGGCATTACTTACACTAACAATGATAGTGGTATGTTTGTAGCTATGATGCTTTTTTGTTTTGTACTTTTGTTATAATGGAATTAAAATGTTAAAAAATGGCCCAAAAATGGCCCTTTCCAATTGGGTTGGGGAAATATATAAGTAGGGCTGTGCAGATTTATTTATTTATTTTATTTATTTAAAATATTTTTATCCCGCCTTTCTCCTTAAAACGAACCCAAGGCGGGTTTGTGTTTTTGGGCTACCACTCCCAGAATTCTCCATGCCTCTAATTGTAAGTAGAGCCAGTTGTCTGGAGGAGCCAATTAGGACCTGGCTCCAGGATGGAGACTGTCCTTGTTCCTTTCAGTGCTGTGTGTCAATGGGAAAGGAAACACTTCTGCATTTTCTATCCCTTACGTTCAATCGTTCCTTCTCCCACAGTCCTCTCCCCTGTGTTCTATAAAGTAAGATTCAACTCTTGCTCAGAATTACAGACTGGGAAGTAACATGGGGAGGTGGGGTAAATGAAATACACTGTTAAAATGATATCTGAAGAACGCCCAACAGCTATTCCTTCTCCCACTTATTTAGTACATTTAACGGTATGGTCATGATCTGCAGCAGGGGTGAGGGGCGTGTAGTCCTCCAGCTGTGGTTGTAATGCAACTCCCATCAACTCATGGTAGCTTAAGCAATAAGTAAGCATGATGGGAACTGAAGTCCAGAAACATGTGGGTCCATCTCAGACATCAGAGGAGCGGCAAGAAGTCAATTTATTAGACCTCTGTGAGAAGTTAGGACCTTGCAAGTAGAAGCCGATACAGAATAACCTCCATCACTTTCAAAATGAAAAAAAAAAAGGTTCCTGAAGTCAGATTTCCTTTAGATTAACTGAGGAGGCTCAGATAGTGAAAGAGACATGGCAATTAACATGTACACTGCTATCCAGAGATTTACATAATTGGGTCAAGTTATGTCAGGCAGCCGGGATGATAGAACTGCAGAAAACCTTAATCAGTACAAAAACTATTTGTGCATTACTTCTGTAGTATTTGGATACCCAAATATAAAGTAATATCACAATGTCTGCGTTTACCAAAGAGTTTTGAAGGTAGAGTTTATGATGTGTGAAATTTAAGAAATCACAATTAGGTGAAGGAATATTTAAGGGTCTTCAGAAACATCAACAATGATTTCAGGAATAGAGCAGCAGTTTCAGAAGCACAATTATACTGTACATACCAGTCAAACCTCTCTGAACATTTTTGCCCTGCATTACCAATAAATGTGTCATGTGTATCTTTCTTTGCACCACAATTCACTGCAATACATCCTCTTACTGTTTCTCCTAAACTTCTATCATTTCAGAGAGTGGGATGATACATTTGCCCAAAATTCCATGCGTAAACATGCTTGCTTAACCAACAGGGATGTCTTGGGTTTCTTTTGTGTTTCAAATCCAGGACAGAGCGGATAGCTACACAATTTACTCACCCATTTCAATTTGTAGATGACATTTCTTTCTACTAAAAGTTTTCAAAGCAACTAATAGAAAACCAGCTATCAATGAAAGCACTAAAAATAAATATGCCTTTCAAAAAGGCAATGACGCAGCATAAAGAACAGCAAGAAGCAATAAACCAATACAACATAAATGAATTAAATAGCAGGGAAGAAATCAAACTTGAATATTGGAAAATAAAAATGTGTCACTTCAGCAACAGAAAGAGCAAAGCTTCTCCATTTGGAGACAGTGTTCCAAAGGTAGAAAAGCACTTTTCAGATGGCTACCTGCTCAATCTCTGAAGAAGAGGCACCTGGAAAAGGATGTAGAAAAGCAAAGAGAGGGAATATAGCTAAGGAGATGGAGCACAGAATCTGTATGAAGATCTCTGGGTCAGAGCTTGGGAAGTTACTTTTCAGACAAGAAATGCCAGAATTCCATAGCCAACATGGTCACTGTGATTTGTAGACCAAAAAAGTAACTTTCACAAGTTCTGCTTCATTTTCAGCTACTCACATCGCTGAGCCAGGTTAAGAAAAGCTCCAGTCCAAAACCTGTGAGTACGAATGCCAGACAATGCTGAGAGAGACAGGGCAACTCTCCAGCAAGGCAATTTCCCAGAGGCTCTGAAGCAGATCTTACAGAATGTGCAGATTTTTATATATGCAGCTTTTATATATGTTCTACGCCAGTTTAGTGGCCTTGGAAATTTCCATAAAAAGTCCTGGGAACATCACCTTGCCGACAAAGGTCCGCATAGTCAAAGCTATAGTTTTTCCAGTAGTGATGTATGGAAGTGAGAGGTGGACCATAAAGAAGGCTGATCACCGAAGAATTGATGCTTTTGAATTGTGGTGCTGGAGGAGACTCTTGAGAGTCCCCTGGACTGCAAGGAGAACAAACCTATCTGTTCTGAAGGAAATCAACCCTGAGTGCTCACTGGAAGGACAGATCCTGAAGCTGAGGCTCCAATACTTTGGCCATCTCATGAGAAGAGAAGACTCCCTGGAAAAGATCCTGATATTGGGAAAGTGTGAAGGCAAGAGGAGAAGGGGACGACAGAGGATGAGATGGTTGGACAGTGTCATCGAAGCTACCAACATGAATTTGACCCAACTTCAGGAGGCAGTGGAAGACAGGAGGGCCTGGCGTGCTCTGGTCCATGGGGTCACGAAGAGTCGGACACGACTAAACGACTAAACAACAACAAAGGTCAAACGCTGTGGGTTAAACCGCTGAAGCCTCTGTGCTGCAAGGTCAGAAGACCTGCAGTCGTAAGATCGAATCCACGCGACGGAGTGAGCCCCCGTCGCTTGTCCCAGCTCCCGCCAACCTAGCAGTTCGAAAGCATGCAAAATGCAAAAATGCGAGTAGATAAATAGGTACCACCTCGGTGGGAAGGTAAACGGCATTCCGTGTCTAGTCACGCTGGCCATGTGACCACGGAGGATTGTCTGCGGACAAACGCTAGCTCTATGGGTTGGAAACGGAGATGAGCACCGCCACCTAGAGTCGGACACGACTGGACAAAATGTCAAGGGGAACCTTTACCTTTTACCTAAAAGAGCTGAGGAGGCACCACAAAAAAATCCTAAACTCTCTAGTAGGATTACAGTTCCTACCAGGGAAAATTTGGTTTAAGGGGGAGGGGGGGGTGTCTTGGAATTTGGTTGTTCCTTTTAGTTAGCAGAGAATAAGGCAGGAAAAAGAGAGAGAGAAGACAACACAGAAACATAGAAAGATTAGCCCAGTTTCATCAAACAACACTCTCCCTGGTTTGCACACGAACTAGCACTTTGTATGAAAAAAATCACTCTAGAAGTATTTAAATAGAAAAGGGTATATTTACTTACACTTACCATCTATAGTTACAGTCAGAAACAAAAAGAGGGAAATATGGAGTCTCCAGCATGCAGGAGACCCTGTATGTTTACTGGTTAGATGATGGTCAGAGGAAGAAGGGAGGGATATTTACAAAACAATGGGAGCAAAAACATACAGGAAGAGGGGGAGCTTGCCTCAGTTGCTAGAGGCGGAAAAAGAACTTTACCAACCAGGTTACTGGCAAAGAACCTTAGGCTGTAAAGCCCCCCTCCCACTGATACCCAACATTAGTACATGCAAGATTGTTATTATCCCAACAGTTCATAGGAAGAGAGAACGTAGATTACTACACTAGTCTAAATGGCCAATGCAAGTGACTCCAGATATGTAGGCAGTCAAAAATAACAGACTGAAGCTCAGGGTGTAACTGGACAATTGATTCTATCCTATCATCAAGGAGCTCCCAGTCAATCAAGTGAAATATTTTTGTGGCATCTCTACGTTTCATTAAGGGAAGAACATCTAAATGTACAGGACAGATCTTCTTTAATTCATCAAAAAGGAAAAATGAATGCTAGAAAATCTATTGCATTGAAATGGGGGGAAAAGTGTACCCTTCTTTAAAGTAGTTGTCCAGTCTATTCTAGTTTGTGTGCTTTTGGTTAACATCCATAGACAAAGTGAACTCAGAAATAAAGTCAAAAGTGAATTGAATTTAATCTCTCTGCTTACTCTGCATCGCAGGAGAACTCCCGCAATAGGAAGTACCCTGGAGAACTGTAGAATACCGCAGTTGTGCAGTGGGTCTCAGAAAACTGTGAGAAAATAATTCAGAGTGGAAACTTAATTTATGCAATACCAATTTAATAGATGATTGTATTCAATTTATTTTTGGTTCCGATCAAATGGAAATGTATTTAATTTGCAGGGTACAAAGGGTACCATTATCTGCAAAAGGTAATGCCATATGCAAAATAACTAATCAGCTTTGACTACCTGAATATCACAGATCATATGGACATAAATTATATCTAATTCTGTACAGAAGCATACATTAATTTAACGTGACCAACAATGGGGTCTAAAAGTTAAACACAAAAACTAATTCCTAAACTTCCCCTTCAGAAAAAACAAAACAAAACAAAACACCTCCATACAATGTCACATTGTATTACATTCAATCCTTCATACATATCCTCAAAACAGACACAGCTTTCTCATGAAGGAGAGCAGAAATGTGTATTGAGTCAACCGAAAGAAAGAAAAATGCTTTGGCACTGTTAAAATTCACTCACTGCCACACATCACACAGAAGGCTAGGTGGAATAAGGCAGTGGTCCCCAACCTTTTTGGGACCACGGACCGGTTGGGGGGATGGGCTCCATGCGTGGGGGGGGGCAGGGGCAGCCCCGCGCTTGCGGGGGGTGTCGTGCTTGCACACGTGCATGAGCATGACACGCCCCCTCCGTGAGTGCAACACGCCCCCTGTGAGCGTGACACACCCCCTGCGTGAGCACAACATGCCTCCGCGTGAGCACAACACGCCCACCATGCGTCCGTGCGGGCGGGCGGAGATCTGTCTCCGCGGCCCACTTCCGGCAAGCCCACGGACCGGCACTGGGCCGCAGACCGGGGGTTGGGGACCCCTGGAATAAGGGACTGAGGATGGTACCAATTCCATGTCTTTCAATGCACAGGATACCAAGGGGGCTGGCCACTGTTTATTTTATACTTATCATTTTGTAAAACCTATGTCTGAGGTCTGCATTTCTAAAAATAAATCAAAACAAAAATCTCTTTTATAAATCAGAGAGTGGGAGACTTCGGGTGCAGCCTCTATTATCCCCAGCCGGCATGGTCAATTTTCAGTGATAATGATAGTTAAAGTCCTGTCCAATAACTACAGGACTCTAGCTATTGTGGTTTCCTTTCTTCTTACTGCCTGCCCACCTTTTCGCAGCAATACTGTCTTTTCTGGTCAGTTCTCTAGTTCCATTATATGTGCATGGTGGGATACGCTCAGTTTACTCATGGCCATATTGTGCCATTTCTTGGCATTTTGAATCATTGATGAAGAGCACAGTATCCCATATTTATAAACTGGAAGTTTTTTGAAGAATTAATACATATAATGCCACGGGGGGAAATTCTGCCACAGAGCCCAGAAGAGAAACAACAAATGTAGAAACTGATAGATGCTCTACATAATAGAACTTGTTTCTGTTGAATTTGGGGGATGGTTACATACAGTATATATCAAATATGGCTCTCCCTTTATGTGTATTTTCAGCAGTGTGAGAACCAGTTCCATGAACTATGTTCCCACAAAGCAGGTGAGCAGAGAATATCACAAAAGCCATATTATGGGCAACATATCTATTGAACAGCTCTCTCCCAACAAGTATATATCCTCTTTCCTGGCATAGTTAAGCTGATTTGAGCTTCCCTGCAGTAGCAATCAAATAATTTTGCCCCCTCTTACAGCAATGATCTCGATTTATAGTTCTCATTGTACTGTGGTTTGTCCCAAATGAATGATAATCCCAAAGTACTAGTACAGCTAAATCTCTGACTAAATTAAGCCTGATAGTCCCTTATATGTGGTGGGAAATCTTAGTTCTCAAGCAAACAGAAACTTTCTCTAGAACTAATATTTAAAGATTCAGCCCCCCACCCCCCGGCTGCTTCAGATGTATATTTTGAGCCCTTAGATTCTAAATGAAGGAGATGAAGGGTTTGAAAGGCAGATACCAAAAGAGAAGCACAGAGAAATATCTATCAATCTGTAAATCTGGTTCAGCAGAGGATTTACTTCCTTACTGTTTGTTATTCTCTGATACGGAGAGTTATCCAGTTATCTCCAGTACTACATCACTCTTTATATGCGTCCCTCAATGGATAAAACTATGTTTTTGCTGTCTGATGGACATCCATGTGTCACTAAAAGTGTGGGTAAATACATTCTGGCTGCTTCTAAAATGGCATCATATACAGGGAAGTAATATGCAACTGATTCCTGTTTCTTGTATTAATTTGTATTAAGTAGCATCTGTGGTTCAGTACGGAAATCATTTATTCTTGCTGATCTAGTGCTGTTTCTTTTACTGCAAAACATCACACACTGGATCCCCAATCCCCAAAAGCTGTCAAAACAAATCTCCAATCTTTTTACACAGAGAGAGAGAGAGACAGAGAGAGACAGAGAGATAACATTCGCCACAAAGATACAACAAAATCAAAATTCCGGCCGTGAAAGCCTTCGAGAATATAATATCAAAATTACTGAATTTTTTTGCTGAACTGAAGTTTGGAGAGACATTAGTGCCGGAGGGGGAAGGGGATGGTTGAAAGGGACGGTGAAAAATGGAAGGAAAAACTGGTGAAAAATGGAAGGAAAAGAGTAGAGAACTGAGAACTTGGTGGGGGAGGGAAAAGATTAGGGTGTAATGAGAAAAAAAATTCCTGTTTTCATTCTCCATATGCAGATGGGAGTATGGGAACATCCTGGAATAAAAGTCCTGACATGTGGATAAGCAAAGCAAACGGTACTGTTATGAATCATGGAGAATTGGCATCAGGATTGCTTAGGAAGGCACTTCAAATTATGCAGTCTAGATGAACCTTCAGTGACCATGGTGCAGGCTGCACGCCACACTCACTTCCAATCCCTTGCTATTCTTGACTCATTATCCTATCAGTTTTAACCCGCTTCAGCAGCTGCCACTGAGTTTGGTTGCCCTATATTGTCCAACAGTAGGTCTGGTTCTGATGATTACATTATTTTAATACACTGAAAATATAATGAATAACGAGAAGTGATCAAAACTGTGCCTGATTGCAGTTCCAGCTTCTTTCATAATTATGAGCCTGGCTTTACCTCCTTACCAATTCACTTGGGATTGTTCTTCCTTCCTTTTTGTCATGTTTTATGATTATTTATATCCCACCTTCCTCACCAAAAGGGACCCAAGGTGACTTACATCATTAAAACAGCATTTAAAAGCTAAAAACAGTAAAAAGAAAAGAGAAAGAAAAAAGGATTAAACAAGTATTATGTTAAAAAGTGATAACTAAGATCAATATTAAAACATGTTTAAAAGAAAACAGGGCATAACTATCTATTTTTTTAAAACCCTCTCAGACCACCAGTCACTCAGGGAAAGCCTGCCTGATGAAAAGGCCCTTCTCTGTGAGCACATCTGGAATCAGCAATTGTGGGCATACCTGAGGAGAGCCCTAGGATAGCTCTTAGGTTACAATTGTTACAATTGTTACAGCATCTGTTTTAAATAAGACCTTGGATATGGTTGTCATGCTTTGTTGGTCTCATGTGCCAGTGAAATAATTTCTTAGGCAAACCTTGTCTTGCAGTTTAAGTTCGGAAGAGCACAAGCTATCTTCTCAAAATAATATTTTGATGTCATCATCTTCTGGATTTCTTTCATCCTCACTGGATTGTCAATGGTGTGAGGCTATAGAAAGTCCTCAGTGACAGGCAAATTAGCTCTGATCTGCATTTTCATTGAGAACGAGACAAGAGATCAACAATGTTGTGCTCCTCCAAATCAGCAGCACCACCATCAATGGCTTTCCTCATCAGATTTTTGACAGTCTGAATAGGCCTATTCACAAGACCAGCTCTGTGATCCTCTGCTACCTAAATTGTCCCTAATGCTGAAGACATGTAACAGGAAATATTGCCCTTTTGAAACACAGGTCTTGTAGTTTCTGTCTGGGATAAGCAGGCCAGGAGAAGGGGGAGAAAATCGCTATTAATTGGAAGGCCATAGCATCTGTGCCTTATTTCCTTGAGAAAGGAAGCTCCAAGGCCACAGCTCACTCCTTGGTACAGAGCTAATAAGGGGGAAAAAGAGATTCACCTGAAGAGAAGGGAGAGAGAGAGAAGTTACTTGAAAAAGTTCAGAGCAATTTAAAGCCTCATTTGCACATCTCCTTGAAAGGTCTAGAAATTGGAATAATGGGTATAAAAGTTGAGACCAAAGTTACTTAGTTTAGCCTAGTCATCTCTAAGGAAAATGTTATGCTCAATTGCTATCTTGTTTCCTGATTTGCACTCTACATATGCTTTAGAACCATGCTGAAATTCTGCTAGAATACGAATATTAGCTTTCTTTCTTTTTTTCTTTTTCTTTTTGTGAGAATTGTTCTAGGATTATTCTTGCCTCAGATCTTTTTGAATGCTTATTTGCTACACAGCTTTTTGACTGTTTCTGTAACTTTTGAGACTATTTGGAAACTCTACTCTTTTGACTTTTTTCACCACCTGTAATAAACTATAAAATTTTACAGCTACTTAGTTATTTTTAGAATAAAGACAAGCCTTGCCTTGATTAACTACTGGGCACTTGTCTATTTTGTGGGTACTTTTGGTATTCCTACTTTGCAAGATGTAAGAGTCAAAAGTACTTAAGCTGGTGGGTTTTTGGCAACACCTTGGTGCACTGAATAGTCAGAGTGACTCAAGGTGTTGGGAGAGTACAGTGCAAGAAGATTTCCACTAGCCATCAACACATCTGGCCCTCCAAGAATTTCTGGGCAGTGTTGCTGTGTGGTTAGTATGGGCCTCCCTGACCCAGTATAATCTTGATAAAGTTGAAATAGACATTAAACAGCCCCTGTGAATCTGAGAAAATATCTGGGAAGCTATGCCACCATTTTCCAGCAACAGATCATGTTGCTGATTTTGGACTGCTTTTTCAAATTAATATTTCTAGGTGGTCAGAGATGCAAAAAAATGGTTTGGGGTGCACAATGCCCCACCGTAGTCTGAAGTGTCTTCAGTGGTGGTCACCTGACTTTTTGTCATCAGACTTGCAAAGTGAATTACTGTAACTCCCCACAATTAAGACTAGTTTTCCGCATGCACAACACTGTGTAGGACCCTGCTTCATTCCACAATTTTTGCATGCATGTTTTGCATACCTCTCCTTCTAGGTGCTTGTAAGGACAATAGTCCTTTTGGAGCCTGGTTTGTCTATATTATGTCTCTTCACATTCAAAGCATATGAAACACCTTCTACTGAATTCCATGCTTTGGCTTGCATTTTCATCATTTCTGAGGTCCTGCAGATCAAAAGAGCTTTGGGCAGATCTCCTGCACGAAGCTGCTGCTCTTTGAGGGTATCATCTCTTATGCAGCAGTTATTAGAGACTCTTTCAAGTCATCATACTCTTACTCAGCCTGCTTTATTCAGTTACACGATCTATAGTTGGAGATGCTTTTTTTCTTGGACGTAATAAATGTAGTTGTTTCAAAATTCCATTCTTTTGAAACATGCATAATTCTTCCAACTTATCAAGCATTATTGATAAGTTTTATATTCTCTCCTTTAGCAAGCCCATAGCTATGATTGATGCTCAGAACTTCCCACCCCAACAGATAAAGAATTATTTGACTTTATCAGTTTTTTCTGCTTCTGTTGTTCAAATCTTTGTCTACCCTTTTAACAATTCTCCACAGTGTACCCTTACAACTACAGGCTTGGTAGAGCTTGTAAGATGCCCATTTTCAGGGGGGAAGGAATCCTCCAATTTAGCAAGATGTCATGGCTGTCACCATAGGTCATTCCCATGGCTCCTTATCATCTCCTTTTAGCTGAACAGCCAAAAGACTGCTGCCACGTAAATCACTGCGCTCGCATTCCCCACTTTTGACACCCCATAATAATTCATGGTTCAAAACCAGAGTTACAGGAATGAGGAGGGAGCCAAAAAGATTTCATTCTGTGGAGACTCCAGAATCTTCTTGTGCAAACACAACAATTTATCTTTTTTTTTAGCCACCCGGCAAGTTTCCAGGGCCACTCCCTAACTCCCTAACCATAGCCTCGTGGAACAGTGGTTAAACTGCTGTCCTGCAGCCAAAACTGTGCTCACAACCTGGGGTTCAATCCCAGGTAGCCGGCTCAAGGTGGACTCAGCCTTCTATCCTTCCGAGGTCGGTAAAATGAGTACCCAGCTCACTGGAGGGGCAATGTGTAGCCTCCATAATTAACTTGTAAACTGTCCAGAGAGTGCTTGAAGCGCTATGGGGCAGTATATAAGCAGCACACTTTGCTTTTTGCTTTTTGCTTCGCTTTTTGCAAACCCCTCAATGCCAGCTAGCATGCAGTTAGAAACAAAATGTGCAGTTGGTAAAATACAACAAAAAAGTGCAGCTGGAAATGAATAGATGTGCAAGTGGAAAACTAGATATAGTCTTTTCTTTTCTTTTCCCCCTTTTTTTCCTCCCCCCCTTTTTTTTTTCTCCCGCTTTCCTTTCCTTTCCTTCCCTTTTCTTTTTTTCTTTTGCATTTTCTCCTCCATGGACAAGCCTCTTGTTTTGTTTTTGTTTTTTACAGCCTAAGAACAGAGCTTCTCGACTGGACTGCAGCTTGATTGGATTTTGGCTTCTAAAATGCCCTCACCAGCAGACACTACAGCCAGTGCAAATGAGGGATTCCAGGAATTTTAGGGTGGTTTAAAAGAGAGAGAAAGTTTTCCAAGCTCTCATGGAAGCTATGGGTCAATTTAGATATTCTCCAAGTATGACAAGGACAAAGAGTTCAAATGACTCACAATTCCTCTTTCCAGGTTTTCATGTCATGTCAGAAAGGAAGTGATGTGTAGATCACATGCATTGTACCCTCAAATTAGGAAGCTGGACATCGTCCAATACAGAACAGGCAGAGAAGAAAAGTCCACCACTCATTGTTCCCTTCCGGATGCTTCTGACTGAAGGATTGCATGCGACTGTTGTAGCCATCTAAAATTTATGCATATGGTCTGCAGTGACTGATTTAAACTGTAATAGTAGTGAACCTTGTGAAACCTTATTTATTCTTTTTAAGCAGAGATACGCTGCTGCTAAAAGATAACACAATTCCCTACTTCTTTGTACTACAGTGAACGAGACAATTAGTCAGGCTATTCATTTACAGCAAAATTAAAATTCTTTAGAATAAAAGATAAAAATGAATAAGCTACTTTTTTTTTTTCAGACCTGCAACAGCGTCTGACATTTTGAGTATGACCACGACAGGATCTTGTTGCTGTCACTCCAAAACATATTCTTGTGACCTTCTCTTCAATTTTATTCACTGCAACAAGGAGCAACAGGAATTCTGTCCCGTGGAACAGTGAACAACTACAAAAGATGAAGTCATCTGAGAGAACACAGAGCTTTGTTTTGTGCTGTATTTACCCAAACAATTTCACATGAACGAGCGGAGGACACCACCATCAAGATCTACTAGGAGATTTGGGGATGTTTGCTGCTGCCCCATGTGCAAGTTGCAATCTCTAGATTGGCATGGGGTTGGCAGCTTATGGCCCTCCAGGTATTGTTGGATTTCAGTTCCCATCGTTGGCTATGCTGGTTAAGGCTGATGAGAGTTGTAGTCCTCACTCTTGGCATAGGCACCTGAGTATTCTCAAGCCCTGGGAAGTAACCCCTCTCAACTTGTCTATTGGAACCTCCTGGAGAGGAAGACTTGTAAGAAGGCTTTCTGATTCATTTAAGGCATGGCAGAGCAGTGAGGTGTACTCAAGCTCTGTGTGTTCCTATATCTTTTGGTCCTGGCTTTTGATCTCAGTCCTCTGCCCACAAGATCTACAGCTTTTCATGATCCTGAATTAAATATAACTTCCTCCTCCAATGCAGCTGTAGGAAATGCCACTGTGCTTCGGTTCCATTAGCATCCCATCTGGTTTTTATATTTACCCAGCTACATTACCAGCTTCTGCACATATATTATCATATTACTCATAAAGCTTTTACACAGCAAAAGGTGAAAAGGAAGGAACCTTATTAAAGGATTATTTGAATCAGTCATATGTGAACGGAGTCCAAACAGACAAGAACAATATGTAGATTATTGTACCTGGTCCTCCCCCCACCAACTCATTGGACAGTACCACAAGTGGCCCTATCTTTCAACAGTGAGGCAACCACCTGAGATGCTAGATGTTGAGCATGGCAGTGGAAGGCCAGGGGGCTGTTCTTCCTTAGCCTCTTGGCCATTCTTCTCTGCTGGACCTCATAAACTAGCCTAAGGGCCTCTCTAGCAGTGCAGGACATGACTCCACCACCAGTATAGAAGTGAAACTCCACTACTGGTTTACCTCTGTATTGGGAATGGAGGGATGGAGGATTTTGTCCTCTGTCTTGAGCAGCAAAATAGAATAGCTTTGGAAACCACTGGAGACAGCATGGTGCTGGTCCCACAAGTAAATACAATAGGGCAACTGCAAAGCTGCCACAACTTAAATAATGTTCCCAGTGGTGCTCTTGGGGTCTGAAGGAATATGTTTTCCTTAAAAGGGGGTGGCTTTGGTAGACTGTGATCTCACAATACTCTCCATTTTTCTGCATCATTAAGTTTCTTGCCTCATGGGCTTCCCACTAATCACAAATGTGGGATAAAACAAAGTCTGAATAAAAAGAGGCTTCCATGAAACTTAGGAGTTGCAACCTATTTCCCAGACACTTTTGAAAATGTAATGTTCTCATGGTCTCTAACTTGCCAAAATTAGATTTAGTTATTTCTGAAAACAGTACAATTCATCAGCTTCTGAACCTGGAATAACTCACATAGTTCAGGATCTGGATCCGCCCACCAACCATTCAAGACTGCCCTTTTCTGAGATAGGGGTCTGTGGCCTGTTGGAGAAGGCAGAAGGCACAGTTTAACTCTGCTGCGCCCATGGTTTAGATCCAGATCCTTGACAATTTCTTTAAACCTAATCCTTGAAGAGTGAGGCTCTGATAACCAGTGTTTATAAAGTGTTTGCTTGTGTTTTGGGGCTTTACTGAAGAGACCCTGCAAACTCTCACAGCTCCTATGTTTCCCAGTTCTGACTGGTAACATGAAAACATGGCTCTGAGATATTCAACGTTTGCAGTGGGCTCTTTGGTCAATCTGTTCCTTGATGTTCCAGGACCTTTCTCCTCTAATTTACCTTCACACATACTTTCTGCCTGGCTAGCAGAGGACAAAAGGCAGGACAGGAGGTGAGAATATTAGCCATTGCCCTTTCATGCAATACCAGGCTTCCTTTTCCAAAATAATAAACACTTCATAGATTATTCATGGCAAAGTTATCCCATGCATTCTCCTTTAATCCCCCTGCTCCAAAACAAACTTACTTGCATTGCATGTTATACATTTTCTGACCCCACTGGAATTCTAGTGTACAGCTGGCCTCATATTGTGGTTAGGGTATTGTTAGATTCCATATCCAGCTCTTACATTCCTGGAACCTCCTGAAAAGCCCACAGTCTCTTCCAAAAATGGCCTGTTTAACGACAATCATAATACTGCACTTCCACTTCTCAGCAACATGGTTCACTGAAAAACAACTTGCATGGAACATATCTTGTCCCAATACATTACATTGGATAAGACAAAAAATATCCCAGTGGTGACAGACAGATAAACAGATGTGTTACAACAATTTTTGTTCCAGCTGTTCTTGTCTGGTTTTTTTTCCCTTCTAAACCTACTTTGCAAGTAATTGAAACCTGGGGGTACTGTTTACTGCTTTCATGTGAATATGTTGTAGAATGCCTACAGTGTAGGTCTAATTCTGTCTGGATTCTGTAAACAAACTTTACTAGGATAAAATATTCTGTTGTAGTGCATGAAGGTGAAAACTGGCCCATCGGTCTTCTTGGATATTGAATTAAAATGGTTATAAGCCTGAATATAAACACTGCTGCTTTCCCCCTGTGTGTCCCCCCCCCCCCCAATAATCTTTTTGTTAACTTCTGTATGTAAGCTTTCAGGAACGATAGGCCAATTTTTGCTGGTTATTCTGCGGTCTTCTGCTTTCAGCATACAGCCATGTCATCTTTGACTTGACAGCAATTTCAGAAAGCTGCATTTCTGTAACAATCTAAGATGCCGTGGAGTGTTTCCAAAAGATAAAGAAGATGGGTTTCCATTTCAGTTTTAGAGCCCCTTTATGGCAATACAGATTTTTTTTCAGCTCTAGGCTGGGGGCCAAACCAGTCGTTACACTTCTCCCTGACATGTTTTGCTTTGTTTTGTTTTAAAGCCAAAAGCTGTGTGCTGTGCTGAGGAATCCTGTTGCAATCACGAAGCTGAATGGGCAATCACTTCAAGTGTACTGTTTTCTAGGGTGCATTATGTTCTGCTTATGCGATGAATTGTCTTATCAGTCATGTAACAGCCCACCAGGAAACAACAAAAACCCTCTTGTGTGACTGACCTGACATGTGCAGTCTTGCACAACAGGTTACTAGCCCGAGTGTTTAAGCAAAGGAATGGAAGATGAAGGGTTAAATAGCTTTTTGTCCTCTAGCTACTTTTTCTCATTAAAGTTCCCTTAGCTGTTTTCCACCAACAGGAGAAAACAAAAAAGTTATGCATACCTGAAGTGTGGTGCCAAAGGGCACCATCTGTTAAGTGCCCATTAGGGTTGCTGGGGGTGGATTTTGGAAAGAAAATATAATTGCAAGCAAGTGATTTTAACTGATGTGAAGATTATGCTTGAAAGTGGTCTTACATCTGGAAGCGAACCCTAGGGAAAATGATGGAATGCTCCAGTAAAAGCTTCCAATCAATCCAAAGTCCTGTGGGTGTGGCTGTAAAGTCTCAGGACAATGCTTGGAACCTCAGGCAGGGAGATAAGTTTCAGGTCAACTGGTACTTGGAGAAGAGAAAATTTGAATTTTCTTGTGTGAGGCCTAGAGACTCATCTCTGACCATGCCCAGCTAGTGCCATGGTTCACTGACTTGATGTGCTTACACAACATGGGTTTCCCACAATGCCAGTGATATGGGGAGAGTACTGGGGGGAGAGCAGATAAGTATGTCTGCTGGGGCCCATCATCTCATCTAGAGCAAGGCAGAGAGAGAAGTACTGTCAGCATGACTCCCAAGACTTCTTATACCTCAAGCCCTGGTGGCAGCAGCACCATCAGCTCAGGGCCTGGGAGAACTCCACACATAAAATGTGTGCCCTCATAGGCAATGTCATATAGGATACCACAGCAGGAATACATGTACTTACTATAGCTGTTGGGTAGCCAAAAATTGTGTGTTGTTTTTTTTAACCTAGGTATTGGTTGCCATATTACTTGGTTAGCATATTTTATCCACATTCTTGGTTTATTTCCTCTTGTGTCTACCTTCCATCCTTTCCTACCCAACTCTGTCACATCACAAAGATCTGCCATTGTATCTCAGGTTTTGACCTTGAAATCTCAGGGAATAGGATGCTGCTAGTCTGGCAACTCTGCTTCTGGTGGTCTTGCTGAAATGGGGGAGGAAATGTGAGAACCATTTCTAGCCTCTTATTTTTTTATCTTGTATGTTCAGATTTTGTGCTTCATATGTAGTTCCCAAATAGAAAAATCTTTTGGTTTAAAGCAAAACATGTTTGAAGCTACATCCTCAAAAGCAAGAAATTCAGGCCACAGATCAACTACCCTCAATTTAATTATGAGTGTGCCAGTGTATCCTTTAAATACCTTAACTTCCACACCAAGTAAACATTACACACAATCCCATTTGCCAGTCAACTTCCTATATAGCATATCACTAGTGTTTTAGAACAGCTGAAATGAAATATAGCCTTTGAGAATATAAACATATATAAAACATATTTGTAGCAGTCATAGCCATAGTTACACAATCTTCAGTCCAGTCCAGTAGGTCGCTGGAAAAGGCAGTAATGCTGAGAAAAGCTGAAGGCAGAAGGAAAAGGATGACCACAGCAAGTTATGCAAATCTTATGCAAACTCCAGCATGGTTCCTTTCAATGAATTTGCAGCAGAAAAGGCAAGTAACATTCATTTCTAAGGTAAATAACATACCCTTCTTCTCTGCAATCACCAGTTAGTATCTTCTTTAATTTTTCTCTTTCTTTCTCCATTTGTAACCACGATATGTGAAAACCAAGTTTAACACAAGAGGTCTGTGGTGGTGCCACTCTCCCCCTTTAATGCTTCTGGGCTCTTTGGTTGGTCTAGAAAAACACAAATACCCCTGATTGAGTTCATGTTTACATATATGCCCAAAGACAAAACACATCACATTCAACATATTTTGCTTTTTACTGCCCAGCTAATCTGAAAGGTTATCCTCTCTTTCCCCTAGTTCTGTGTTCACTTCATTTGAACAGGAAGAAACTCAAACAGGGCTTTGTTCTATAATTTTAAAAGCTCAGTATGACTACACTGGCTATTAGCATAAATGGGGTATTTATTGTTGGTCCTGCATATAGATCTTTAATTTGTAGACTTAGATCACATTTTTTTAAACGTTTGGCAAGGAATTGTATGAAAAATTGTCTGGATGCTACAATAAAACTAGATAACTATTGACATTTGGAATTAATTTTGATTCAGACCTTTGTGAAATCACACAATAGTAGTATAAAAATATTGAACAACTTCTCCAATTGTGAAGAGTTATTAATTTTTTTGATGGATTAGGACAACTTTTTCTGATGCTATTATAGACCAAATGTGGAATTTGTTTATATGTACTATGTGATCCCTGTACAAGATTTCAGCCTAAGTCAAATGAAATTTATTATATTTACTTTCCAGCAATCAGCTTTAGCATATTTAGCACATAAAGGCTTTTTTTTCCAAGTGCAGCTCTTTGAATCTCACAGGTAACTCGCCATTGCTGTCATTTTACAGGTGGGGAACTAAAAGGCAGTGCTGTGGCCAGCATGATCAGTTAATTCCATACCTGACAGCACAACCATACAAAGAAGATTAAATGCATAGTGCTCTGATTAGAATCACTTTCTTTCTTTCTTATTCCCAAGTAAATGCATAGCCCCAGTCTGCTTTGAGACACATTGTGTGTGGTTGTGAAAGGTTTAATTAGAGGTGTATGGAAGCCCCTGATTTGTTCTGGACCTAAAATGAAGCATAGACAGATTGGGCCAACCTAGCCCTGTGCCTGTTAAGAGAAATTCTGACTTCGCCATCTCTGGATCCGTGTCATCTACATGTTTCTGAATTGCCATTTAAAAACAAACAAACAGACAAAAAAGCAGAAGCCCTGCGAAAGGGTACAATTCAAATGGTTATGACTGGAGGGGGGGGGGAGTTTTACACAGCCCCCTAGTTGTGTGCCTTATCCATGTAAAGCCAGTACAACAATCATCTTTCCACAATCAAACACACACACACACACACACAATCCTAATAGGGTAATAATATTTGAGTACAGTTCAGTAAACTAAGATGAGAGAGGCTGAGAGAGAGAGAGAGAGAGAGAGAGAGAGAGAGAGAACATTCCAGAATACAACAGGCTATATAAACAGAGATACCAATCTTTCTCTCTGACCCACCACTTTACAAGGAGGCTGGCAGAGTGGGTGCAAGAAGAGACCTGCCCTGGCTGGTACCTCAGTGGTCGGAATGTCCGGGGCAGCTCTTGAGCTTAATACAACACTTCTTTTCTAGAAACATTCCATTCTTAAAATTCTTTCTTAAAAATAATGAGAAGAGAAGCTGAAATCTGCTGCTTAATATTCCATTTAAGGAGTATTGTAATAGAAAGCCCCTTTTCAAGCCCAGGCCAAGGTATTTTGCTGCCTGAGGCAAAGAAAATATTCCATGCATAGTAACGAACTGACAGAGGAATCTTACTTCAAGATGCCCAACTGGATAGTATTGTCTATGACAGCTGAGTAAAGCATAGTTACAGGAACTTTTGCTACTTAGAGCACTACTTTTTTGAAGGATCACAAGGGCATAACTCTGTTGCTTTGTCAGAACACTAAAACTAGCAATGTGGTTAATTGTCAATGTAATATATGTGGATACAGATACATTAGGTAACATGAGTAGCATTACTTCTATAATGAATATTGTTTACTCACTACTTCTTGTTTCTTTCCTTCTTTTTTTAACCAAGAAAAAGTTGCACATTTTTTAAATGGAAAATTCTTTGGAAATTTCTCTTCCCCCCACCAATGTTATACTATTTTCTTGCTTTAAAAAAATCAAATAAAAGGAACAGAAAAGTAATGGAAAAGTGACATTTAATAAATGACCAGTTTTTAAAAGATCCATTGATAGTAATGAGATTAGGGGAGGCTGTGTAAAAATAATGAATTAAATCACGAATTCCTTTTTTTTATATAAGTAACATTCTAAGTTCTGCTTGAGGATTGCAGGCTAGTTTAGGGATGTATAGCAGGCTACATGTCTTCTGGGGAAAGAAATGATGAGAAAGATCAGAAGGAACAACCAAAGCCCATGCCTTCCTCTGCCTGATGGTAGAGCTGGCTCTGGCCCTGGCCCCTTTTATGCGACTCTTTGAAAAACTACACAAGAGGGAAGTTATTTTTAATTTGTGATGCACCCAGCTAA
This sequence comes from Intellagama lesueurii, assembly GCA_037013535.1. Lineage (NCBI taxonomy): Eukaryota > Metazoa > Chordata > Lepidosauria > Squamata > Agamidae > Intellagama > Intellagama lesueurii. The sequence continues at coordinate 185,727,522 of JBAJHW010000002.1, forward strand.
TGTGGCTGCAAGCCAAAGATCTACCACTCAGCATCAAAAGTCAGAGCAGAATATTTAGAAGGGTTTTATGAAATCTGATGGGAATAGGATGTTTCTTTTTCATTAGAATATTAGAAGGCTGCAGTATCTGGAAACCTCATATTATAAGGGCATTTTGATTTTCACATGGCTGCACAGAAGTGGTGTGAGACAGGAAATCTAGGAGAAAATCAGAGTCTTAAATGAGATAGTTGCTTCTTAGGTGCTTCTCTGATAAGAATGCTAATCCCCCCGCCCCCCATCACTTCTGGAATTCCTGTGGTGTTGCATTAAAGCACCAGGTAAGGTGGGCAGAATGACCGCTTCTAGCAAGGAAGCTCCATAAATGATCAGGAATGATATCAGATACAAGTTGTAAACACATTTGATCTTGAGGTAGTGGGAGAAATGATTGCCCTTTCCTTACAGATATATTTTTGGAAGGCTTCTGCTGTTGATGATGGAACACGAGGTGAAAAAATGCCGTTTAGTAACACAGCTGCTCCATTAACAATGAGAAAAATGTGAGCCTGTCCTGTAGAAACAAACAGAGCTGTAACTAGGTAATTGGGTGCCTGAGGAAAGAATATAACATTGCAGAACCACCCATCCTTCTGAGAGCCAGAATTCTATAGACATCCAGGGAACATGAACTGCTTTTGGTTCATTGCTCTCCGTTCCACTTCTGGCATGTGCTTCTGAAAAGGGTTCAACCCCATTCCAAGCAACAAGGCTGCCATTTGGAAAAGTTAGCAGCAAAAACCACCTTGTGAAAATGGGGTGGGAGTCCTCAGCATGGAGAAAACAAACATGATTCTGCCATAGTAGTTGTTTTGATAAAATAACAAGAAAGAAAAACAAGAGTAGTAAAACAAGGTTTATCACCGTCATGAGATCTGCATCCACAAACAACTAGGTAAGTAAGTGGCCTTAACGTACTAGTGGTTTGAAAAATACTTTCAGTTGATCTAAATCTTACATTTCTTCCATCACTTTATATACTTGCTCCAATTCACTCCTTACTTTCCCATTTATGCACACATAATTGAACTATATGAAGTATGGCTTCTTCTTTTTTTGCAGTTGTACTTTTTGTGCTTTCAATGAAGCAAATTCATCAGTAATTAATATCTTTTTATCTTTAAGGTCTACTTGCCACCAGACAACCAGGAACATTAATGTGAGTTGCCTACCTGATGACTTGAAGTTATCAGGTAGGCAACTCCAAATTACTGTGCAGTAATGAAGAACTCCAAATAAACTGTGCAGAATATGAAGTTTGTGATACTTGGGTTGGTTTGAATTTATAAGCCCTATTCCATTGTTCCTTAGCTGACTGAGCTCACCATGCTTAGAGAGGAGCATCAAGCTTCCGCCCTCTCTATCTTGTACATGTGGAAAGTGTCAAGTCTTCAGGGCAGATGTTCCTGCTTGTGGTTGTCCCAGCCTACAAAAACAAGTAAAGGCAAGCACAAGCTACGCACTGAGCGTAAAGCCCAAGGTAAGTCTGAGTTAAGGCATAGCTGAGACATTACCAGAGATTTAAGGCTTGTGCAGATAATAGTCAGAATTTAGAGCTGAGATTGGTCCATAAATCACTAACATATTAAGGCAAGGGCCCAAAAGGGAATGCAGCCCAAAGCAGGACTGTTAAGCAGTCCAAGCCAGGTTGCAGGAGCTCAAACAGACACAGAGGCAAGTAAACCTGGACGTTGAGAAGAGGACCAAAAATCCAATGAGTTAATGATGCTGGTTTCAGCCAAAATAGTTTGGAGTAGAGAGCTGTTGCTGATGGTGTGGATGCCTCCCTTGTCCAAGTACATCTACATAACAACATAAGAAGAGCCTTGCTGGATCAGGCCAAGGACCCATCTAGTCCATCTTCCTGTATCTCACAGTGGCTTCACCAGATGCCTCTGGGAGTACATGAGACAACTAGAGACCTGTCTCCTGATACCCCTCCCCTGCATCTGGCATTTGGAGGTCCCTTCCTTTTAAGCCTGGAGATGATACCTCCCCATCATGGCTTGTAACCTACGATGGACTTTTCCTCCAGGAATCTGTCCAATCCCCTTTTAAAGGCATCTAGGCCAGATGCCATCACCACCTCCTGTGGCAAGGAGTTCCACAGACTAACAACATGCTGGTTAAAGAAATATTTTCTTTTGTCTGTTCTCACTCTCCCAACACTCAATTTGAGTGGATGTCCCCTGGTTCTGGTATAGCTGTACAGTTATGTCCTAAAATGTGAATGGTTCTTGGAGATGCAGGCTTCATTTCTGGTGTGCTGTCTGATCCACTAATGTGATCTGTTGGTGTTTTCTCATGCTCAAGGCTCATTCTTCTTTTGAGCCTCCATCATCCCCTGGAAATACAGGCTCTTCTCTGTGTTTTCTGTGTTCTCTTCTCAGGGTCAGACTGTGCCTCAGTCTCCCATGAGAGGGCTGTCAACTGAGACCTCGAATCCTTCTCTGTCCACGTTCTTTCGTGCTGAGGCAGAGCGTCCTGGCTGCCATCCTCCAAAGACAACTCTTCCAGGTGGAACAAGACAGCCTCCCTGGAAAATTAAGGTTCTTGCTGGTGTATAAAGTCTACATGTGTGCAGGAGTGTCTCCTTTGCAGCCTTATCACTCTCTATGTGTAGAAAGCAATGATGAAGAGGGGAGGGTCTAACTGCTCTCCCCTGAGTGTGTTTATCAGAGTGGGGAACAATTGAATGAGTTTATAGAAATGTGCCCTTTTCTTAATGGCATGGTGTGCTTGTGATAGCAGATGCAATTTTCTTCTGTACTTCTCAGCTTTGCACACTGGAGACAAATGCATGACTTCCCTTGCCCTTATCAAAAAATAAAGCTGATCACTGCTGGGTCTGAATTTCAATGGCTAGCTTCCAAGATGTCTTCACTGCCTGTTTTTCTGCCCTCTTCCTTTGGACCCAGTTCACACTACTAGGAACTACTCACATTGGAACAAAAATAAAAGCCTACAAAAGCTACCTTACATGGTAGCAATATCACAGAACCAGGTGATGGAAACACGCCAGGGAGTAATAAATGGATGTTTGCCATGATAATGTCAAATTTATCAGCACTACTGGAAAAGTGCTAATTTCTAGGAAACTGAGTGACAATCTGACCATGTTTATGGGACAAAGTTCTGCATTGGTATTATGTAGTGTAATATCTAAATTGGATCTCCATTTTTTGTTTTTGTTTTTTGTTAACATAAAGATTGATTTGTTTCCCCGTTCTACCCCTTTTTTAGCTCTATGCCTGAAAGACGTCTGCGTGCCTTGTCTAAAGCAATGGACAGATCCATGGGTCCAAGCCAGGTTTTCGTCTGCAGAGAGAGCTAGGGACTGTAAATCAGTGTATTTGACACTTCTGTCCCTTGTGGAATCTGTTAACTCCAATTTGCCTTGCTGCCAGTCAGCTTTCAAGAGCCATGGGCATCGCACCTGGCTCAATTTCAATTCCATTTGCCTTGTTCAATCTTCACATAATGCAGAGTTCTTGAATACTTCGAAGCTCATCTTGTTTGTAACTTTTTATAAATCCAAAAAGTGTATTATTTAAACCAGAGCTTTGTTTCCATTGTTGTATTACGCAGCCACTCTACCAGTATTTATAGAGTTTTTCTAGCTTGGTGTATGAACTTCTGTGAGTGGTTTTTCAATTTCCAGGCAAGACACTAAAAGGAAACTATATGATTTCAAGAGGAACTTCAAATGCTCAGTCTAGCCTTTCAGAGTTTAATACTCTAAGTATCCTACAACCAGGATATTTGTGGCCTAAGGTCAAGGACATGATCGCAAGGGCAGGCTGAAGTCTGAGTTAGTCGTTAGTCATGCCTTCTGAGGCAAGGTTGCTGGCTAATGGAGACAGGGCATTCTTAGCAGTACTGTATTGGCTGTGGAACTGATCTTAGTCCGGGAAAGTGCTATTCTGTTTTCCTGCATCTCTGATGGTTTAATTCTACTGCTGTTCTTACTTTTATCAATATTTATTTCTAAAATATCCTAGGAAGGAAAGGCACAGATTTGTTTTCTCTCTCTCTCTCTCTTGTTAAGTAGTTCTAGGGCTTTGGAAGGAGTAGCAGCTGCTCCTCAAAGGCTATCATGGCAATGACCTTAGCAGGGAAAGAGAAAAAGTGTGTGGGAGGCAAAGTTATGAGAAAGATTCTTCCTTCACCTTGTTCCCCAGTCCTCCATTCAAGTTTCTGCCTCTCACACCAGGCTTAGGAGACAAGAGTGTGCTTGAAATCAAGTACCAATGCCTGAAGCAAGTGAGCTGAATCAGGGTTGGTGTGGAGAACAGGTAGATGAGTAATCTGAATGTGTTTTTCCCCCTCTTTTCCAAATTTATATGCAGATTCCTGCTCTTAAGCTTACTTCTTTCCTCCTCCTCCTTCTAGGTCACTTTCTTTTTTTTCATGAAGCTTGCTGAAAAGGGAGGTGGGTGCTTCAGAGTAAACCAAGAGACCTACAAGCATAGAAGCTCACTGTAAGGATGTTGATGAAAATGTTTTCCTCCTGCACTATCCATGGATGGGTTTCCTTAAACAATAAAAATGCATTTTGTCTGTATATCTAAATTACCAGTTTCCAGCATGGTTTACCGCTCCTCAAAGGTCATAAGCTCAGCGCAAGGAGCTCATCCACTGCCAATATAGATGTCAATAATCTGACAACAGGAGGCTCAGGCTGAATATCATGGCATTTGGAAAGAAGTCTCTGGAATAAGGAAATATGGTGGGGGACACTTGCCAAACAGGAGACGATAAATGTTCCTGCATACGTGTCATATAGATGAATAAGGATTTAGTGGGGAAACCTTAATATATCAATGTGGCAGTGAGTGTTTCCACTTTGCCAAGAATGCCATCAGCCCTATAAAAATAGATGTGATTTCTCCCCATTCTTCTGTTATTGGAATGGAATTCACAGCTATTTCACCAATATAGCTAAAAAGTGAATGAAATCAGAACTCAACAAGGCAAGAAATGTATCAAATTGAAAGAATCATTTGTGCTGGAAAGATAGAGAGATGCGCTAAAAAAACTCAACATAAAAACCTCAATTTATTCACTGCTACAGATGGGCAGGAACTAGAAAACCAGTGAGTTGTGATGGTTTGTGCCTACCCATGAACTATGAACCATCACGACCCCTCCCACGAAAAACATGCCAGTTCAAAGTTCATTTTTCAGGTTTTGACAGGGGCAACCATCTACCTACCTGCCCCCTTCCCACTGCCCCTGTCACCTCCCTACCTGGTCCTGCCTCTGCTGCTGCCAACCTCAGAGACAGTGAGCTGGCTTCCCTTCCCGAAGCCAACCACTGCCTCTGCACATGTGCTGCCTATCAGCCGGGTGGTGGGCACATGTGCAGAGGCAGTGGGCTCCTGGAAGGGAAGCTGGGCCCACTGCCTCTGAGGATGGCAGCAGAGGAAGTGGCAGAGGAGGGAGGAGGCAGTGGCGGTGGCAGCAGGACTAGGTAGGGAGGCAATAGGGGCAGTGGGAAGGGGGCTGGCAGGCATCCATTTTGCCAAAGCAAAATGAAGAACTGAGGCAAAAACAGGGTGGTGCTTTGTTCTGCTTTGGCAAACAGGATCCCCAGACTGGGTTGTGAACTGAAACATGAACCAGCCTGATTTATTGGTTTTTCTGGTTCACAGTTTGGTTTGTGCCCATCTCTATTTACTCCAGGAGAGTTCGTATCTTTTTGGCAGGAAGCAAATCAGAAATTCACACTGGAGTGGGTGGGGAGGGGGACAAAACTTCTTTTGTACAAATGCTCAAAAACAAACTGATCCATTGTGAGTACTCTGCCCTTAGAAGCTCCTGGCTCAACCATTCCCCAGACTTCATAGAAAGTAACTCAGGGTACAATCAAATGGTGGGAAAGAAACACATCAAATTGCACTGAAAAAAAGGTCTCCTTGCAGGTAGGGAGACGGTTTCTGTTAAGAATTTGTAAGAAGGTGTATTGCAGGGTTAGGAAAGCATTTGTTCAATAATGGGCCAGTAGAGACAGCCAAAATAAAGTCTACAGAACTGAAGATAGTACATGGCTATGTAGGAAACAAAGGGCCATAAATAAGTAATCTAAATTGGTATTCCTTTGAACTTTCTTTCCCAGGATGTCCCTTTGATATTCTCAGGATGTTCCTTTCAAATTCCTTTTTTCAGGATGTCCCTTTGATCTTCCTTCAGGAAGGAGCATGAGTATTTTTATTGCTTTCATCATACCTTTGCTAAAAGGTAGGGAAGATGTGTCTCTACACTTCTCAGACAATGTCTTCCCATGTTTAATTGAGGGACACTATTACTGGACTTTTGCTATACGTATGAAATTCATTGACTGTCTTTATACAATTGCTAAATCCTAGTATACATGGTTATATTTCAACGTTACAATGAGGGAGATCTCCACACAGGGAGGGATCTTTCTTAAAGCAACCCTCCTGTCTGTTGGGGAATCACTCTAGTCTACACCAAAAAAGCTGGATGTGGACCAGGGTCAGGCTGATACACAATTCCCCGTATGTCATGTGATCACCAGGAAATGGATAGCACCTGATGGTTCCAGAAACAGTCCAAATTGCTATCTTTCCCCCCATGTAATCACACCCTAAGTTTCTCTGAATTCTTTTCTCTTCCTGTTCACAGAAAAAGAAAAAAACCTGCTTCCAATTTTGGAAACACATTAGCAGTTAACAACACCCCTTTTCACACATACCTCACCCTGGCAAAACCACACAGTTAGACATACATATGCACACTGTAAACAAAGACGTTTTTAGCTGTCAGAGTTTCAAAATGAAATCCATAAAATATGTGGCATGTGCTGTGTTGTCAGAAATTCTAACAGGTCAGAGAGGTATCTGCAGTGGATTAGGAAGAGGGCATTTAGATATTTAATTTAATTTTGCACCGTCATCCTGCGGCTATACTATCTACAGAACAAACATGCTGATGACATGCACCCAGCTCAGCAGAGCACACTAAAGCAGTCAAAATACAACACTATTTTATTTATTTAAATTCTCCCTTGGTATTTTTTCCAGTGATAGCTGCATGAGGAGACCAGTGCAGAGGCTGATCTGAAATGAGTTTTAAGTCCATGGTCTCAAGAAGAACTCCCTCCAACCATTTTCTGCATGACAGCAGAACCACTTCAAGCTCACCTGTGTAGGGCAGAATCTGTGGTGCAGATAAAAAGGATTGAAAGACTGGTTGGCCTGAAACACAAAGGAGTGTTTGTGAGCGGCTTGCAAATTCAGGCTGAAGTTCAGGTCAGAGCTGAACAGGCAACGAAATCTATTATATTTCAGGTAGTCCCATATAATAAGGTCTGCCTGCATCATGACAAAGCCGGCTCTAAATGTCTAAAAAAGATACAGAGATGAAGAGAAAGAATGAGAGGCGGGAAAGCCCACCAATGTAAGGCTTCATTGGCCAAGGGAAAAAGGATCCTGCTGAAAACCAGACGGATGAGGGAGTCTTCCACATATGCACCTCTTGTTAAGGCAATTCCAAATCTGTCCTTGCAAGATATCCATCCTGGTTTACTTCGGCAACCATAGCAATCTTTTATTTCCAACTCTCTTTTTACTTGTTTGCCTAGCTGTTTGTTTATGGTAATAGAAGTTAGGAAACCACATAATAAATCCTAAAATACCAAACATTTTCAGTTCTCATCACTGATATTTGAACTAAATATTACCACTGTTGGCTTAACCTATTCATTCCTATCACAGATCAGCTCCTGACACAGAAGCCATCCAGGTTCAGCTGTACCTCATTTGAACAAAATGTGTTTTTTTTCTCCTTCCTTCCCATTTGCCCTCATAGAATAATATACAGCACTTCTCCTACATTCTAAAAACATATTCACATTCATCACCTCATTCATTCTTGCAACACCTATGTAAATAAATCCAGTAATTCCCAGATTCCCCTTCACGGATTGCTGCCTTGTCGTGGCGAAGGGGCTTGAGTAATTCAGAGAAGCTATGGGCTATGCCGTGCAGGGACACCCAAGACAGACAGGTCATAGTGGAGAGTTCTGACTAAACGCAATCCACCTGGAGCAGGAACTGGCAAGCCACTCCAGTATCTTGGCCAAGAAAACTCCATGGACAGAAACAAAAGGCTAAAAGATATGACGCTGGAAGATGAGCCCCTCAGGTCGGAAGGAGTCCAACATGCTACTGAGGAAGAGCGGAGGACAAGGACAAGTAGCTCCAGAGCTAATGAAGTGGTTGGGCCAAAGCCGAAAGGACGCTCAGCTGCGGATGCGCCTGGAAGTGAAAGGAAAGTCCGATGCTGCAAAGAAAAATACTGCATAGGAACCTGGAATGTAAGATCTATGAACCTTGGTAAGCTGGATGTAGTCAAACAGGAGATGGCAAGAATACAAACCTAGACAGCATCTTAAAAAGCAGAGACATCACCTTGCCGACAAAGGTCCGCATAGTCAAAGCTATGGTTTTTCCAGTAGTGATGTATGGAAGCGAGAGCTGGACCATAAAGAAAGCTGACCGCCGAAGAATTGATGCTTTTGAATTGTGGTGCTGGAGGAGGCTCTTGAGAGTCCCCTGGACTGCAAGGAGAACAAACCTATCAATTCTAAAGGAAATCAACCCTGAGTGCTCACTGGAAGGACAGATCCTGAAGCTGAGGCTCCAATACTTTGGCCATCTCATGAGAAGAGAAGACTCCCTGGAAAAGACCCTGATGTTGGGAAAGTGTGAAGGCAAGAGGAGAAGGGGACGACAGAGGATGAGATGGTTGGACAGTGTCATCGAAGCTACGAACATGAATCTGACCAAACTCCGGGAGACAGTGGAAGACAGGAGGGCCTGGCGTGCTCTGGTCCATGGGGTCACAAAGAGTCGGACATGACTAAACGACTAAACAACAACAACAAGTTCCCAGATTATGGGTAAAGGAGACAGAGGGTAGACGTGGAAGTGACCGTTTTCCTCAGGCTTCCCATTAAGTTAGTGGCTGGGTTGAGATTTGAAATAAAGACTGTGCCAGCTCAACCCACTTTGCCACACTAATTCTATCACTAATATACCACAGTAGATTGAAAGTTATCACTAATTTATCACAATAGATTCAAGGTTAAGGGCCTGACTGCACATTATGTTAATTGTGTTAATAGGTAGTTGCTCATGTGGGCTAATTAATTTTTCTAGGTAAACATGAATAAGTTAGCTCTTGAAAATCACAAAATCAATTTTAAAATGTTAAGTAAAAGACAAGAGGGTTCCTTGATCACAAATGTACACATAAGACTCTACATCTTCCATGGCCTCTCCTTTTACCCAAATCTGACAGTCTCTCCCATAAACCTATGCTGCTTGCTACCTTCTGGCTGCCACTCAATTATTCAAAATACACCCTTTGAAGGGAGTGTGGGTTAACTGAAGATACAGTCTCACAGTGCCTGTTCTTCACCATCCTATTCGAGGAAGGTAACCGAAATTCTGTAACTAAAAAGCCATCATTTTTTTTCTTTCAGAGGGATCCAGGTAGACAAGGGAAGCACAGTATTTCTCCAGTTCAGTAATGGCAGCTAATCAAAGGGGCCCTTCTCTTCTGCCCAGCTAAATGACTCCGTGGTTTTGTCTTCTTCTTTTTCTTTTTTTAAATTTTTAATTTTTTTGTTTTGTTTCAGAGGCCTGACAAGATTTTGAAGGTGGTCACATGCCAACAGAGTGATCTGTATAGATGGGAGATTAAAATTAACTCAGTATTTATAGCTTGATGCACAATAACTGGAGGAAGAGACTAATTGTATAAAATCATGTCAGCCAGTACAAAGTGGTTCTTTTCAGATACTCAAAAATTAAGAGAAGTTTCCATTGTTTTCTCCACCTTTACTTCTGCCAAAGTCAAATACTCCTACCCTGAAAAATGTTGGACTGTTGCTTATTAGCATCAAGACAATGTGTCCAAAAGATGTCACTTTGGATACCTTCACAGCCACTGAGCTGTCAATAAGTCATCCGATCCAAATAAATCTCAGCTCCTTTCTGAAATAAATCGAAGTGCAAACACTCTTTTCCTACAAGAATATATCCTGTTGTTAGAGCGAAGCCTTCCTGTCTTTTCCCCCTCAAGTATATGTGAAGAATATGGGGATTATTTTCCCCCCACCCCTAACAGCTTAAGAAAAGGTTAGGGGCATTTCAATGAATGTTTAAGTAACCCTTGCAGTTTCTCTAAGAGAAGAGGAAACAGCACTGATGTGTTTGCATGGCTCACTGACTTTTGGACTAGCAGGTAGAACCCTTGCAACAACCTGCCTTTGGCTTTCAGAGCTCTGATGCTGCTTCTTTAAAAGCTATCCATTTCCCCAGCCAGCCTGCTGCAGCTGCTGAACGTCACCAAGCAGCATGAATGAATGCAAAGACTGGGAGGGCACAAATTTCAAACATACTTGGCTAGGTAGCTCTCTTTTTTGCACACAACCATTCCAGATGCTCTGAGCAACGAGACTTCTGCTGGTTCTTTGAGTCTACAAAGATCCTTTAGATGCATCAGCAAACCTTTTCAGATAGTAGGATTTCCCCCGGCAAAAAACTTCATCAGCTGGATTTCACTGAAATCAGGTTTGGGTCTGGAATGGTTGTTGTTGTTTGTTTGTTTGTTGTTGTGTTACTATGTGGTTTCCCATGTTGATCATCCATCATAAACTCATTGTTGAAAGGCAAGAATTTCTCTTTCTGTGATGTTACGGTATGGTCAGTTGGTACAAAGTGTAATACTAATTTATGTGTGCATGCTATTGTCTACTTACATATTCTCTGCTTGATTTTAGGCATGCTTACTCCCTTACTTAACAAACATTGCCTAATTTCTCTTCTTCCGCACTACATTTCAGGGATATCTGTGCTTCCCCATTGAACAGGTAAATTGCTTGGATCTCTGGGTGTCTTCCCAAACAATCCAAATAACAAACTTAAATGCATGAAGTGAATAGATTAAGAAGAAGCAGATCTTTCTCTGCACTAGGACTGCAAACTACACAGACTTACTTGGAATTCCCATTATTGTGAATGGGCTTTGTGTCTCAGAAAACATGTATACAATTGGTCTCCATGAGTTCTACATGAGAACAAGTAAGTGTTCTGAATAGATAGCCCAGGAGTTGTTGTCTATGAATACTCTGATCTAGTTGCCCTAACTTGGGTCGCAAATGTGTTCCTAGGCAGTTACAAACTGTCAGGGTTGTTTTAAGGGCAGGGACTCTTAGGAATATAGGTCTCGTACCACTAGAAGAGACAAGCATATATACTGGGGAATCCTGTGCTCGCTGTATCTGGTGGGAAGTAGCTGTCAGTGTGAAATGATAATAAATAGCTGCCAGCCCTCTGCTGGATCCAGATTAAGTGTCTCTGTTGTATGGTAAGGAATTGTTTAGCTACTGGGCAACAAAGGTCAGTATTGAATGAATGTTGATGTCACTCACAGTGGCCACAGATTCCAGCGTGGAGATTTCCCCTCTCCATGAAAGTCTGAAAAAGAATTTTAATTTGCTCCTGGGAAATACTGAGGAAGGAATGAAAGGGCTCCCATGTGTGTACTCCAGATGACTCGTGAGAGTTAATACAAATAGACTACTTCTAGAGAATTGGTACAATTCTGTATATGTTATATTTGAAGTCTATTGCTGTTTCTACTGTCATGGCCATATCCATGCCAATATACCAAATCTTTTTTTTTAAGCTGTACACATCTATATCAACCCTAACCCCCCCCCCAATTTAAAGAATAAAAGAATCTCTCCAAGTACCTCCATAATTTTTTGGGGGGGGGGGAATCAGAATGCATCTTTATCTTGAAAGATCTCAGTAAATAGACAAAGAGCTTAACAATGCTAAAAGGATAAAAAAAATACAAAAATAAGCATTAAGGATGTCATATACATATTTTTTAAAAAAACGCAAGACATTAATTATGTACCCTGAGACCATCAAATTATGTCATTCACCATATTAAAAGCTTCTTCTCAACTTTTGCATAGCGGCTACTAATCTGGAGACTCTAATCTCTTCCCAATTTGTCAAAATCTGATAAATGATGTATAATTTTTGCTTGATCGTGGCCATCAGCTATATTTTTACAAACTCAGAACAAATGGAGTCATAGGTTCAGAATACAAGCAGTATAATAAGTATGTATCAATATTGTTTTGTGCCCCCAGATTCTATGGACAGGAAGATTGCAGTAGGTTCCAGTGCTTACACTAAGTTTGCTTTCCTTGGAATAAGGAAACAGATGATTCAGTGGCGATTTGCCTTGCATTTAGCTACAAATAAATAAAATGGGAATAGATGGAGGTTCGCAGTGTAAATCCACTCTAATCCAGCTTTGTCTTTTTCCCAAGCCATCTTCATTACAGCTCCCTAAATTGTCCGCATTTTCACAGACATTCAAAACATCATATTGGATAGAGAAGAAGAGAGGGGTCTTAGGATAGGAGGAGGAGAATTTCATCCATACAGTTGCTGGTCATTATGGCCTATCAGTTTTCCAATTTATTTATTAGCATGAGCCTAAGCCAATGGCTTAGCTTGATAGCTTAGTCAGTTAGGTTTCTGGCTGTGCAGCCAGAGGTTGGGAGTTCAATTCCCCACTGTGTCTCCAGGGAGAAGAGGCTGCTGGAGTAGCCTTGGACAAATTGCACAGTCCCAGGGTGGCCCCAGAAGAAGGGAATGGTAAACCACCTCTGTATATTCTCTAACTAGAAAACTCTGGAAAGGGTCACCATAAGTCAGAATCAACTTGACAGCACACAATTATTATTATACTCCCCTACCTTGGAGTAGGCTCCATTGAACTCAGTGGGACGTACCTCTGAGTTGATATGTGAGGACTAAAAACCTTGTAAAGGGACACCATAAACCAGAATCGACTTGACAGCACATTAAAGTGTGCTGCTTATATTCCCCATAGAGCTTAAAGCACTCTCTGGGTGGTTAACAATTTAATTATGCAGGGTCATACACATAGCCCTCCCCCTGTTCCCCCCACCACAAGCGGGATACTCAATTTACCAAACTGGGAAGGATGGAAGGCTGAATGAACCTCGAGCTGGCTACCTGGGATTGAACCCAGGTCATGAGCAGAATTTGGGCTGCAGTAATGCAGTACTTAATATTATTAAGCTACTGGCACCCCAGTGTGATGTTGCTGATAAAGTGATAGACTGAGGAAAGACAATGGAAACTCACTAGGGAGAGTAGAACTGATAAAGCCATTTAAAGATCTCACATACCCTAAAACCCTATCAGAATCACAGTAGGTTGGTGACTTGATGACTCACAACACACACAAGCCAAGTGATGTGTCCTGATAAAACCCGCCAGCAGCCTTCAGGCCCACCAAATCTCTTTTCCAAAATGAAACATACTCAAACACCCCACGCAGTTGACAAGACGCCTGAGAAATCCTGTTAACCAACCCCTTAACTTGTAGAAATTATTTATAAAATCACCTTGATGATATAATAATACATGTTATTTATTTAAAAAATTTCACCCATGCTTTTCACAGAACACAGGGCAGTGAAATCCACAGTATTTTAAAAAAATACAGTCCCATCCATAATATATAACTAATATCGTATGGAAAATGTCCCTTCACACTTGGTGTCCATGCACTCCTTCCAATGCAACTGCTGTGATCATATTGTCTGTAAAAACCTCTGCTGCTGTTGCAGAAATTGTGACAGAGAGAACACCAGAGTCATCAAGTCTCAATACCTTTCTCATTTCTCTGTTTAGTAGAAATAACAATCGTTGTGGTTGTTACCAGAATTCAAACCTAGCTCATAATACTCTACCTCTGCAAGATCTTTTACAAATCTTTGCATCTTATTCTGAATCAGAAGCAGATTCAGTAACACTTCATACCTTATTTTTGAATTTTAAACTGTTTCTAAACCTTTGGGTTTTACTAAAATTTAGCTATTGGCTGTACACCATCTGAACACACTGGGACGCTGCTCATTTCCACTGTCTTCTTATGGCACAGTGAAATGGCAAATAAAAAGCAAATATTTCAGAACAGCAGCGTGATAAACTTCCTTAATGCAATTCTTCAAAAAAAAACCTCTGGTTTGTGAATGTGGGAGATTGTGCTTCTGAATCCATGATTCAAAACACCAGGAAATGACTCAGTATTACTACACAATATTGTGCCCATGTTGCCAGCAGGAAAAAGGATGCCTAGTTTTATAAAACGAAGGGCAACCTGAATGTTGACAACACCAATAGCAGCAGTCAAGATGGTCTTGGGGATACCCTTTTCTGCTCATTAACATTCGCAAAGGGAAACCATACAAGGGAAAATCTCAGAAGCTGACTCCTAACACAAAGCAATGGGCAGGGCTGTTTTTCAACCAGTGTGAATGGTAGTGAGCAGAAGAGGGTATCCTGTAGACCATCTTGCCTGCTGCCACTGATGCTGCCAGTATTCAGGCAGCCCTTTGCTTTGTAAAGCTTGGCATCGTTTTTCCTGCAGGCAACGCAGGCACGATATTGTGCAGCTTTTTGAATCATGGTACAGAAGCACAATATCCCACATTCATAAACCAGAGTGGTTTGTTTTTTTTTTTTTGTTTTTTTTTTTGAAGAATTGTATTCCCTGGCTTTCTAAAATGGGAGTTTAAATAGACATACACTACACGCAAATTCCAACAGAAACTTCTCCCATTTAGAATCCCATGTTGTGTGCATTTTTTCCAAAATATGTCCTTTTGCCTTTTGAATTGTTTTTTAAAAGTGGGGGAGAGGTTGGAGTTGCTCAATCAAGTCAAGCCTGAACAAAAAGAGCAAAAATGAGTAACCCAAGTCTATCCTATCATGCACATATAATAGAAGTATGTAAGTGGCCAGAATAGATTATACTGCTGGCAAAAGTAGGGTGGAACAGTAGGAAAACAGGAAGAGCTAACATGAGATGGATTGACTCAATAAAGGAAGCTGCAGCTGTTAGTTTGAAAGATCAGAGCAGAAGTTAATAGAAAAGGCAATATTGTTAGGAAGGTGGGGCAGAAGGAAGAGAGAACAACCTAACATGTCTGTTTGTCTTGGAAGGCGTTAAAAAGTTCTCCTCCTGAGATTAATTAATTGGCATGGTCAAAACATGAGGTTTGAGGTCCAATATTGAAATTATAATTTTCTGTTTGGGGTGTCCCCATTTTTTGAGTTACCTTGTGGAATGCTGATTTGCTCTGTTGCATAATATCTGTTGCTGCACTCTCATGCAGCAATAATGCAAAGAGCTGAGCAGACAGAGGATCAAAATTAGAATAGACCAAGTCTTTTTCTACCCTGTCACACTATGATACAGCCAAAAACGTTCACCACTCAATATCTATAGACCTGTACAGTGCCACTGTTCTACGATTCTGCCTAACTAATTTTGTTATATTCTTTCTCTCAAATTAACTGTGTGTGTGGCCATCAGGGAGCGGCTACTATTGTTGTTTTTTCATTACAAATGAATTAAGGAATCTTTCCCTTCCCTCCCCTCCTTGCAGTGTCTGCTGTCCCCAGATGAAACAAACTCTTTGCTCTGCTCAAGACATTTTAGGCTAGTTGGATTATTCAAGAAGATGGAGGTGACTGTATCTTCAGTCACGATGGTGACTACAGATACATATCATGGCAGCTCAATCAGAATCAACCTCAACATTTCCTACAATACCACCTGGGATGGGTCCTCCACCAACAACTCCATGGAAGACATCATAGCCACCTGCACCTTTGGGACAATCCTCTCTCTGATGTGCATTATTGGGGTGTCAGGCAATGTCTACACTTTAGTGGTGATGTGCCACTACCTAAGATACTCAGCCTCGATGTACATCTACATCATCAACCTGGCCCTAGCAGATCTCCTCTACCTTCTCACCATCCCCTTCATTGTCGGGACCTACTTCATCCAGGAATGGTACTTTGGGGATGCTGGGTGCCGCATCCTTTTCAGCTTGGATTTCCTCACCATGCATGCTAGCATTTTCACCTTGATGGTGATGAGCACAGAGAGATACTTGGCTGTCCTGAAGCCTTTGGATACTGTGAAAAGGTCCAAGAGCTACCGCAAAGCCATCGCCCTTGTCATCTGGGTCGTCTCTCTCCTTCTCACCCTCCCCATGCTCATCATGATCCAGCTGGTCCAAGGGGGCAAGAACATCTGCCTCCCAACGTGGAGCAAGCTGTCCTACAAGATCTACATCACTGTCCTCTTCTGTACCAGCATTGTGGGCCCAGGGGTTGTCATTGGCTACCTTTATATCCGGCTTGCAAGAACCTACTGGGTGTCCCAAACCACTTCCTTGAAAGAGACCAAGCGGCTCCCCAACCAAAAAGTGCTTTATTTGATCTTCGCCATCGTGCTGGTCTTCTGGGCCTGCTTCTTGCCCTTCTGGATATGGCAGCTCCTCTCCCAATACTGTGAGCCTTTCCCAGTCTCTCAGAAGGCCACAAGGAACATCAATTACCTGACCACCTGCCTGACCTACAGCAACAGTTGCATCAACCCTTTCCTCTACACCCTGCTGACCAAAAACTATAAGGAGTACTTGAGAAACAGGCAACGTTCCTTTAACAGCAGCAACAGTGGCTACTTCCAGAGGAGAAGCAGATTTCAGAGAAGCTCAGGGAGATCCTTGTCCACCAGCAGCCAGCACTACACCGAGACCTTTGTGCTCCCTCCCCTCCCTGGGGGAAGCAGCACTCCCTGAAGGAACAAGAACACCTCCAGAGTGCAACAGCCAACAAAGTAGCCTTGACAGAGAGCAGGAGTCTGCAAGGCAAGCCTCTCAGAAGCAGGGAAGGGCACCAAGTACCAAGAAGGAGACACAAAAAAGACCCGCCTGTTGCTTATTTTGCCTTAGAAGTAATTCTTGGCGAGCTTTCTCCATTATCACAAATCACAAAATCAGAGCATATTTTCCTGATTATTCTTATGTTATTGTTGAACCAATATCTTTGAAGTTTTTGTAATTATAAAACTATTTTGAACTGTCACAAAGTCATGTCATGTATCCATGCTATCCCATGACATACTAGTTATGTTATTCAACTCATAATTGTGAGGGAGGAGGAAGATTTTGAACAAGGTCAGACAAACAGAATTGTTTGAGGAATAACAGATACATTTGTGATTGTATGTATGTTAATTCATTCTCATAATGGATGCATGATTTGTGAAAACACTATCTGAGAAGAGCAGGATATGATTTAGGAGAATCAGGAATGAAACAAACAAAAAATATATGAGAGACCAGTTTTGTTAGCTGAAAAAATTAATTCCACTCAATTGAAAGAAAATGTGTTATAGATTTCTGATAAGCTTGATACAGATGCCAAATGGTAATTTGTTCAGGTCAGAAGGTGCCGTCAGAATGTATATTTAAAGACTTTTTTTGTTTTAGACTACCACTGTACCAGTTTTTTTTTAAACACAGTTGCTGCTCTATGAACACAGCTTAGCAAAAATGGCACTGAACTTAAAAGCTAAATGCCACATATTGACGCATCATGTTGTAGTTGCTGGAGAAGCAGAAGTTTGAAAGACTGTGTATGCATTACCATTTTGTGTTTACGACACAAGCAGACACCTTACAAGCCGGAGTGTCATGCTGTAACTCTAGATAAAAATGGAGGGCAAGGTTACCATTTCAGGTTGTTGTTTTAAAGTCAGGTAAATGCCCAGCCACCTATATATGAGGAGTGCAGGTTTAAAATGAAGATTGTGTAGGTATTCACAGCCTCTCCCCAAATTTTACTGGCTCACTCACCAGTCACCCTGGTTGTGGATGGAGAGACAAAAATTGACAACCCATGGATCTCCTGCCTGCTCAAAAAAGTGGGGGATAATGTTAGAAAATGGGATCTACAATCTGGAAGCTGCTCCCCTGGTAAGAGTTACTAATAGCACTAGAAAGGCAGCACACAGAATCTGTGGTCTCCAGAAAACTGCCACAAATGTTTTCTGGGATTGGGGTTCCATTTCCAGTTTGAACATGACTAGCAGCTGAGCTGGAAGTTTCCAGTATTCAATAAAATAATTTATAAATATTTCTGTATAAACAGTTCTGAACCCTGAGTACTTTTTATGCTATGAAAGAGCAAGAGTTACTATTAATTGTTAAGTAAAAGTTGACTCAGTGAAATGACAGATTAAAAATGATGATTAAGGTATTAGGTTTTGGTAAATGTTTTCAAGGGATAATTGAGCAACTATATTCAGAAAATACTGCAACAGTATTAAGTAACTAATGGAATAACAGAACAAATATTTCTAGGCTGAGGAACTAGACAGGGATGTCCCCTTTCCTCTGTATTGTTCGTTTTAGTTAGAGAACTATTAACAAACACTATTAGAGAAGAGAAAGAGATTTTAGGTACTGGCCCCAGCAATAGAGTTAGAATCTGTTTATTTGGCAATGACAATAGAATATATTTTCTATTAACAATAGAAAATAATTTAGACATGGAGAAGGTAAAACCACATTTAAAAGAGTTTGGAGAGGGAACAGGTATACAGATAAATTGGCATAAATCGGAAATGTTGAGGAAAGAAAACATTTAAAAAGAATTGGATGTTAACATTTGAAAGACTATTAAGTATTTAGCTGTAACTATTCAAAGTAATTTAGAATGATTGAAATAAGATAATTCTAAAATATTGAAATAAGTAATCATGAGTAAATTTGAAGATTTAAACAAGATGGTTTGGCAGAATTGCAGCACTTAAAATGAAAATATTGTCTAAGATAATTTTTTATTTATGATGATAAGGATTAGTGAATATGAGCTAAAAGACTGGAAAAATATGATCAATAAGTTTTGTAGTGGACACAAAAAAATCAAGGATTAATAAGAGGAGATGGTATACATTTCAAAAAGGTGGAAGTTTAGGACTTCCTAATTTAAGGTTATATTATATTGCCAATCAATTAAGACATTTCAGGTGTTGTAGCCCAAGAAACTAATTTGATTGATCATGGAAGAACAATAATTACATTTGATTCTGGGTAAATATTTTCTTCATACAAGATAATAAAAATATAGTAAAAAAAACAATAGAATATCCTTTCCGTAGAAATATGTGAACAACCTGGGATAGATATAGAAAATTATTCATCCCCACAGGTTTTCCCATTTTATCTGGTAAAGGTGTTAAATTCCCAGAAAATCTAAAAATATTAATTGAGAATCAATAAAGAGACAAGGTTTTTAGAATTAGTTTGGCATAATATTATTCATTTAGAACAGGGAACAGAAAATTGGATTTAAAAAATGGTAAATGTAGAGAATTTACAAAATATGAGGAAATTATAGTACAAAAAGTAAAAAAAAGTTAATAGCAAGGTAGGAAAGGTATAGTGAGTATTATTTATAATAAACTACAGGAAGCAGAAGATTAAGAGGATTTATCCAAATTTGATGTGGGAGAAGGAATAAGTTCAGGTGGTTGGAAAAATATGCGGAACACTAGAATATTGACCTCAATGTAAATAAATATAAAAGAGAATTTTTAATAGTTTGGAGATGATACTTAACTCCAGTGAAACTCAATCAAATAGATAGTAATTATTCAAAGATGGGCTGGGGAGTGTGCCAGAAAACAGGTACATATTTTTATATGTGATGAGAACGAGAGTATATTACAAAAATTTGGTAATTGGTATTTTTAAGGAAATAAATAAAATAAGCAATGATAAATTTAGCTCTATGTCCTAAAATAGCACTTTTATCAATATTTGAAAAGGAAGTAGTCAATTAGAGAATTATTTTCCCATTTGTTAACTGTGGAGAGATTGATTATTGCTAAGAACTGGCAAATGCCTCATAATATTTTGTTAAGTGAATGGTATAGGGAAATCTGTTGTTGTTTAGTCGTTAAATCGTGTCCGACTCTTCGTGACACCATGGACCAGAGCACGCCAGGCCCTCCTGTCTTCCACTGCCTCCCGGAGTTTGGTCAAATTCATGTTGGTAGCTTCAATGACACTGTCCAACCATCTCGTCCTCTGTCGTCCCCTTCTCCTCTTGCCTTCACACTTTCCCAACACCAGGGTCTTTTCCAGGGAGTCTTCTCTTCTCATGAGATGGCCAAAGTATTGGAGCCTCAGCTTCAGGATCTGTCCTTCCAGTGAGCACTCAGGGTTGATTTCCTTTAGAATGGATAGGTTTGTTCTCTTTGCAGTCCAGGGGACTCTCAAGAGTCTCCTCCAGCACCACAATTCAAAAGCATCAATTCTTTGGCGGTCAGCTTTCTTTATGGTCCAGCTCTCACTTCCATACATCGCTACTGGAAAAACCATAGCTTTGACTATGCGGACCTTTGTCGGCAAGGTGATGTCTCTGCTTTTTAAGATGCTGTCTAGGTTTGTCATTGCTTTCCTCCCAGGAAGCAGGGGTCTTTTAATTTCGTGGCTGCTGTCCCCATCTGCAGTGATCATGGAGCCCAAGAGGGTAAAATCTGTCACTGCCTCCATATCTTCCCCTTCTATTTGCCAGGAGATGATGGGACCAGTGGCCATCATCTTAGTTTTTTTTATATTGAGCTTCAGACCATTTTTTGCACTCTTCTCTTTCACCCTCATTAAGAGGTTCTTTAATTCCTCCTCACTTTCTGCCATCAGAGTGGTATCATCTGCATATCTGAGGTTGTTGATATTTCTTCCGGCAATCTTAATTCTGGCTTGTATTCTGCTTATAAGTTAAATAAGCAGGGAGACAATATAAAACCAGCTCCAGGTCTTGTTTTTGCTGACTGTATAGAGCTTCTCCATCTTTGGCTGCAGAGAACATAATCAATCTGATTTCGGTATTGGCCATCTGGTGATGTCCATGTGTAGAGTCGCCTCTTGTGTTGTTGGAAAAGAGTGTTTGTGATGACCAGCTTGTTCTCTTGACAAAACTCTATTACCCTTTGCCCTGCTTCGTTTTGAACTCTAAGGCCAAACTTACCTGTTGTTCCTTTTATCTCTTGACTCCCTACTTTAGCATTCCAGTCCCCTATAATGAGAAGAACATCTTTCTTTGGTGTCAGTTCTAGAAAGCGTTGTAAGTCTTCATAGAATTGGTCAATTTCAACCTCTTCAGCATTGGTGGTTGGTGCATAAACTTGGATTACTGTGATGTTGAAAGGTCTGCCTTGGATTTGTATTGAAATCATTCTATCATTTTTGAGATTGTATCCCAGTACAGCTTTTCCCACTCTTTTGTTGACTATGAGGGCTACTCCAATTCTTCTACGGGATTCTTGCCCACAATATGATAATCGTCTGAATTGAATTCGCCCATTCCCGTCCATTTTAGTTCACTGATGCCCAGGATGTCAATGTTTATTCTTGCCATCTCCTGTTTGACCACATCCAGCTTACCAAGGTTCATAGATCTTACATTCCAGGTTCCTATGCAGTATTTTTCTTTGCAGCATCGGTCTTTCCTTTCACTTCCACGCACGTCCACAGCTGAGCGTCCTTTCGGCTTTGGCCCAACCACTTCATTAGCTCTGGAGCTACTTGTACTTGTCCTCCGCTCTTCCTCAGTAGCATTTTGGATGCCTTCCGACCTGAGGGGCTCATCTTCCAGCGTCATATGTTTTAGCCTTTTGTTTCTGTCCATGGAGTTTTCTTGGCAAAGATACAGGAGTGGCATGCCAGTTCCTGCTCCAGGTGGATCGCGTTTATTCAGAATTCTCCACTATGGCCTGTCCATCTTGGGTGTCCCTGCACGGCATAGCCCATAGCTTCTCTGAATTACTCAAGCCCCTTCGCCAGGACAAGGCAGCAATCCGTGAAGGGGATAGGGAAGTCTGGGATAAAGCAATTAATGATAAACTTGCATATAATATAAGAGCTAAGAGGAGGGTAACTGATGGAGATTTGTTTGTAGACATATGGGAGCATTTATTAATTTTTGTACTAATAAAGGTGAAGCAACAAGAGTCTATACAATTTTGGAAGAGGAAGGGGGCTCCACAAGGCTAAACAGTATAGGTGTTTACTCCCTAATGGTCCAGTGGTGGAGTGCACTATGTATGTAGATTTTTAAACATTTTTATTAGGTATTTAATGTTTTTAGATTTAGGTTTTTTTTATTTGTCTTTATAATTTTTTTTAATGTTTTCTGGGATTAACAATGGAATCCTGAGATATAGTATCAGGACAACAGACTGACAAATGAACCTGGTCAGCAGCAAATATCTACCGTCCCCCCCCCCCCAAAAAAAACCCTCAAACAAGCCCATAATTAATCAACCATCATTCACATAGAGTCTGGTCTTTCCCAATGGAGAAAAGGGCTTTGACACAAGAGTTGTGTCACAATTCCACACGGATTGGTTTTTGACCAATTTTAAAACCTGGTCATCTGCAGTACAGGGATATTAATATTTTTATCACATTCAAACACCCAGGTTTATTTCAATGATGGGTCTGTCCCTCTGCTTTCATAGCCACATTAACAGATGAAGACTTTCAGTGTTGCATTTACGAACCATCTTAAGGCTATAATTGCTATACAGTACGATGGCAGTATCCACAGGGAAATCAGTTCCAAGTCCTACCCATGCCCACTGATTCCAGAAAGCATGGATATAGAAACCTTTTATAAAAAAGCATGGTCTCCGTTGCCCTCTAGTGGCCAGTTCTGGAAAGAAACCTAGGAAACACATATTTCTGGGTTTTTAAATTAAATATCTCCAGGCAGTGGGTACTGATCCCACGGATACGGTGGTCCTATTGTAGAACAAATGTGTTCATTTTTAAAATACAATCTTAGCCAGCTCAGTTCCATTAAGTCCTTGCAGCACAGCCTGGGGTGGGACAAGTTCACTTCAGTGTTGATAGAAAATCCATCCAGCTTCTGTTATTTTATAATACCAAAAGGTACTTTTATGGGGTTCAAAAGATCTAGTGGTATCATTTCATTTCCTCATCACAAACCACTTTTCAGCTCAGGCTTGTGGCCGAAGGACGTGAGCTAGTTGCTCCATGCAGTCGGCCACTACAGCTGTCAGAGCTGCTGTTCCCTCTGTGCTTGGCAGAGAATAGTTACTAAATAATCACCGTGCCCTACGGTAAAAGATTATTGTTGTTGTTGTTTTTTACAATTAAGGACCAAGATTATATCCAGACTTTATCATGCAATGACTGAGAATGCAAAGTACAGATACTTCAACACACACAATGGCTTTTGAAGTATTTTGGACTTCTAAAAGGCTGTTGTTCGTGGGACACCGTATAGGAGTGGAGTGGAGGGATCATGTACCTAACTATATAACAACTACAAGGGAGTTCTCTACCCAATTGCACAAAAAGTGGTCCCAAACTAGGGTAGCTGCCTACTTTGCTAGCTGCCCAATGAGATCCATCTGTAGGAGCAATGCCAAAACTCCTTAGGCTTTTCTGTGTTATATTGTGCCTTCTGGTTTCCCAGATATTCTTTCCATGCTCCATTTCCAATAGCAACATACCACGACAACTGTGCAGACTGCTTTGGTAAAGAAGTCCTGTGGAAAGTAAACCGAGAAAAGTGCTGAGCTGGTATGCATTTGTTTTCTCATGACAACAAATCTTGTAAAATCTTGTGCCCCCTGTGGGGTTTTTTTTTTACAGTGAAAAGGGGAGGCTGGAACCGAAAAGGGAGTTCTAGCCACATATGGTCTCTTTTGGAATAGATGATGCAGCCTGCATGGGGAGCAGAATTAGCTTGTAGACTCTCTGAAGTTGACCACCATTGGTGTGAAGGAGCCAAAGACAGTTGTTCTCACCGGCTAATGATGCAAATCTAGGTATACATGTACAAGAAGAAGCAAACAGTGTTTGAGCCTCAATAAAAATCTTACAAATGTTAGCTGCTTCCGTAAAGCTTTAGTGTAATTACGGTATGCTTTGGCTCTCTGTTGGTGTGTTCTGAGTTTCGTTTCCATCTATGTTCAGCCTGTACATTTGTAAATAAATGCTAAAATGACAAAATCCCAGTTAGTCTTCAGTGACTTCCTTCAAAAGGTAAGCAAACCGAAGTAAACACTACACTCCTCTAACTTCTCATCAAGAGAAAAGTGGGCTGAGAGTTTCCATTAAACTACAAAAGTAGGGTATTACTGTGCTGACAAATAATGTGGGAAATGCTCCGGGATTTGGATGGTCTGGTTCACATTATTTTCAATAAAAATTAAATAAGGTAAAAGTTTATTATAGCCACTGGCTATTAAAACCATGAACATATACATATACATTAAAATGCACAATAAATGA
Source organism: Intellagama lesueurii (assembly GCA_037013535.1). Lineage (NCBI taxonomy): Eukaryota > Metazoa > Chordata > Lepidosauria > Squamata > Agamidae > Intellagama > Intellagama lesueurii. The sequence continues at coordinate 185,751,844 of JBAJHW010000002.1, forward strand.
TATAACAATAAAGTTGTACATCTTATAAGCTATATAGACTTTAATCAGCTCTATATCCTATACCATATCTCTAGTATTTCCTATTCTATCCTTATTATTTAGCCAGTTATCCCTTAGTTTTATCGCCAGCCGTCCAAATTTGGCCACTCAGTTTGTTACCTCTTTATTCTTATCCTCCAAAAGCTTCTGTAGGCACTCCTTCCTATCTCTGCCATTCAAGGAAGGTATGCTAGGTTTAATGAGCCATTCCTGAATCTGGTCATAAATTTTACAGTCTAAGATGACATGACTCAGTGTCTCTATAGTCCCCTCACCACATACACACAACCGACTCTTGTAGGGGGTATTGTTGTATTGCAGCACCGCAGATGGCAACAAGACCATGCACAATAACATAAAGGCCCTTCTAGTTTCAGGATATTCTAAATTGTTTAAGTACGGCATTGGTAGCAATCTAGTCAAGGGATTTATTTTAGTTTCCATTAAACTACAAAAGTAGGGTATAACTATGTTGACAAATAATGTGGGAAATGCTCCAGGACTGGGATGGTCTGATTTGCATTATTTTCCATTGACTATATAATGTAAAATCAGTGCACTTACCGTAAGAGTCAGAGAGGCAGGGAAGCAGAGAATGTGGCTGGCATTTGAATCCTCTCCTCCCCGTACAGTGGACCCTCGACTTACGGAATTAATCCGTATTGGAACGGTGGCCGCAGGTCGAAAAGTCTGTAGGTCGAGGGTCCATTTCCCATAGGAATGCATTGAAAACCCATTAATCCGTAACCAGCCGAAGAAAAAATACCCCCCCACCAAAAAAAGAAAATACAGTCACTTACCAGGTACAGTAGACCCAGCCCCGCTCCTCACAGGGCCTTGGTAGCCACGGAACAGCCGGACTCTGTGTGAGCAGAGCGCGGAACAGCTGAGAGTCGGCAACCAGCAGAGAGGCGGCAGCCATTTTGGAGAGGCGGCAGCCATTTTGAGAGGCGACCACATGGCTGCTGCCTCTCAAAATGGCTGCTGTCTCTCCAAAATGGCTGCCGCCTCTCTGCTGGTTGCCGATTCTCAGCTGTTCGGTGCTCTGCTCACACAGAGTCCAGCTGTTCTGGGGCTACCAAGGGACTGTGAGGAGCGGGGCTGGGTCTACTGTACCTGGTAAGTGACTGTATTTTCTTTTTTTGGTGGGGGGGGGTATTTTTTCTTCGGCCGGTTCCCCGCCTCCCCTTTCTGGTCTGTAGGTCGATTCTCCGGCCGCAAGTTGAAGTGAAATTTTGTGGCCGGAGAAGTCCGTAACTTGAAAAGTATGCAAGTGGAGCCATCTGTAAGTCGAGGGTCCACTGTATCTACCTGGGTCTGAACATAAGAACTTAAGAAGAGCCCTGCTGGATCAGGCCAAGGGCCCATCTAGTCCAGCTGCCTGTATCTCACAGTGACCCCACCAGATGCCCCTGGGAGCACACGAGACCAGTAGAGACCTGTCACCTGTCTGCTTTCATCTTCCCTTCCCTTCCCATTTATTTCCTTTTTCCTCTTCTTTTCTTTTCAAGGGTTGATAATCTAGTACCTGGGCACCTAGGTAAACAAACAAAAGCTACTTTGTTGGCTGGCTGTCTCTATCCACACACCTTTTGTGTATGTTGGCACAAAAATCTTTGCTGTAGGTGCTGGAAGGATGGGGGCAATAAAATGGGAGTACAGGGCGAGAGTGTTACAACTCTCTCCCATCCAGATCAGAACATACAGATTAATCTACCAAAGCATTAGCTTTATCAACAAAGCATGTCATCTTTTAATTACATAAATAAGTGAAATGTTCCTGCAGACTTGTAATAGTAGCCTTAGTTGCAAAAACAAGTAGGCAAGTTGTGGTTTATATGGCTCTAGAAGAAGTAGGGTAAATTATGCAGGCTACACAATGCCCCCCCCCCCAGCAAACAGGGTACTCAATTTATTGATCTCAGGAGGATGGAAGGCTGAGTGAACCTCAAGCCAGCTACCTGGGATTGAAGCTGGGTCATGAGCTGAGTTTGACTGCAGTGCTACAGTTTAACCACTGCACCACGACTCTCTTTGTTGTTCTGGGGTTTCGTATGAGGTGGAATTTAGCCTATAATGTGTTCTATGCTTCACATAAAGTTAATTTCCATTTCAGAAAAGCCCCCTAATGTCTGGAAGCTTTTAATGAGTACACCATGACATTTGAAAAAATAAAGTTCCAGGTAACAAGCTATAGCCAACTGCAGCCAACTAGGACAATACTTTTGCTCTATCTGGAGACCTCTACATAATAACAAGAGTCTCCAGGTAGGGCTAGGAGGGAATCCTGCCTGAAACCCTGAAGAGTTATTGCCAGTCAGAGTGGACAATACTGGGTTAGATGGACCAAGAGTCTGACTTGAGCCAGCAACAGACATCAGAGATAGCCTCTGATTAGAAGAGGAAAATCCTTAACTAATAAAAGTGTTTGAGTGTCATAGTAGCACAAGCTTTTCTCATCTCCAGGAGCATGCAAATAAACTTGCTTCATCCAGTGCCTGCTCTTTGGGATTTAAGCATATCCTTCCTCTGAAGTCTGATTTTATGAACCTGCAATGACTTCTTCTATCGCCTCTCTGCAATATTAACAGGTTTTCAGGAGCTATCTATTGAGACCTGTTCCCATGAGGCCTAAATGCAAGGCAGCTTCCTATGTTTCATCAAGAGTGGATGAAGTTGCTTGTAGCGATGCTCCAGTTATGAGAAGGGGAAAGAATCTAGTCTCCTAACCTCTGATGCTCGGCACTCTTAGCTATTGTTCAAAGAAAGTGAATGTAAAAATGTATTTATGCAAGTAGGACTGAGAAACTCCTGCAGATCTGTGGGAACACTTAGGATCGGAAAAGGAGGCTCATTTAAAATGGTTAGTAAGCAAGTGGATTCGGCCATCCCATTTACAAGGGAAATCCCAGCTTTAGGAAATACCCCTCCTTTTAAGGGGTAGGATATCTTTCCAGCATGAAGTAAATCAGAAACACTGCTGGGGGAAGAAGATGGATGTGGGGGGGGGGGGAGAGACTTTCATTAGGATTTGCTTACTATTAGCTGTGATCATTAGCTTGCCTGGTGTGCTCTGGTCCATGGGGTCACGAAGAGTCGGACACGACTAAATGACTAAACAACAACAAGCTGCGATCAGAACAATGGGGAAAAACACCCACCCACCACTGCTTATCAGCAGTGCTGAACTGCTGATGAGCAGGGATGGGAACTTGAGTTGCAGGACTTGCTGTTAAGTCAGACTTAAGTTGCACCAGTGACTCGAGTCAGGGTTTCTTCCCCAATGACTCAGACTTGAGTTGTGGCTCGAAACCCACCCACTTCTCCCTTTTTTTCTGGGGGGAAATCTTGTTTTTAATAGGGACTCAGGACTTGGTACCAAAGACTCGGACTTGGGACTTAGAACCAAAAACTTGCCAACATTCCTATTGATACGTTGCTAACCTCCCATCATCCCAAGGGTCTAACAGCAGGCTGGCTCTGAATTCACACCCTCTCACACACCAAGGATATTTTGCTGCCTGTGGAGAAGCTGCAGGCTACACATTTCCCTGGGTTAGCTGAAGGCTTTCGATGCCTGAGGCCAAAAATAATCTCAAAAGCATCCCTCTATGATAAAAAAAGCACAGTAACAATGTGGTGCCCTTTCGCAGTGTGAGCCGACATCAGCCACCTAAGTTGACTGCTCCGTTCTGCTGCTGGGTAAATAAATCATCATTTAAGATTAAAAACATTTGCACAGAAAGCAGGGCATTGCACTGACTATATGCCTGCTTAAGCACACATGCTTGCAGGCATTCTTTCTGTTCTCAAAAAGAGATCCTGCTATTAATCAAACATGTCTGAGCAAACACATCCTTTATCTTCAGATGTACTTTTCTACCTCATTCTAGCAGCTTCTTACTGCAACTACCACTATATGATTATACACACACACTACATTATATTATTCAGTATTCTTTTTCAGTGCTATCTGGATGAGAAAATCAATTCAGAGCTCTAATTCCCACCCATCTTCTGCAGGACAACAGCAACAATTGCACGCTCACCTCTGCAGCATAGAACTCGTATATGACAAGGATCAGAAGACTTAGTAACACACACACACACACACACCCAGGACTGATTATCCTGAAATACAAAGGAGATTCTGTGTGCAGCTTAAAAATGCATGCGAAAAGTTCAGGTCAGAGCTGGTCAGGCTCTGTATTCTATCACACCTCAAGTAACTCTCCATATGTCTATATTGTGATATAGATGGCTGTGAAGCAGCATCCAAGAATGAGCAGAAAGAATGAAGAACCCACACACATACACACCAGGTGCCAGGAAGGAAGGAAGGAAGGAAGGAAGGAAGGGAGGGAGGGAGGGAGGAAGGAAGGAAGGAAGGAAGGAAGGAAGGAAGGAAGGAAGGAAGGAAGGAAGGAAGGAAGGTTATTGTTAACAGTTTTCTTTATTTATTTCCCTAGCTGCCTGACTGCACTAAACGTCTTAGAAGAACCTCACAACAAGTTCTAAAATACAAATATTTGTTTTAACCCCGGTTACTAGGTCTTTTCTTGATATTTAAACAAGGTATCTCTTGCATCAGTTTAAGCCTATTCATTCTTATCACATCTCAGTTGCCAGCTCAAAACACACACACACCAGCCCTGGTGTGACTGATAAAAGTTTTTGTATATTTCAAAAATGTCAGAATGCCACTTGTTGCTCCAACCTTTGCCTTCTGGTCTGTTCTCCTAAACAAACAAGACTACTTGTGAATTATTCAGTATTTCTTCTAAATGCAAAAAAAAATACATTGATATTCATTGTTTCGATAATTCTTACCACACCTCAACAAAGTAAGCCAGCCGTGGCAGCAGGTGCCCATTGGGCATGGCCAGGTGGAGGACAGCAGCAGAGCAGAAGATTCAATAGACATAGAGCCATGTGGCCAACAGGGAGGGATAATGCTATTTAGTTTGATCCCCATCCTCTTTTCTTGCAAGGTTAAAGCCAAGGTGGGCAGCTTGTGCCTTATGTTTTCAGACTGCACCTTCCACCATCCCATTGTCTGTATTGACTAGGATTGATGGAACCTGCTGTTCTAGTAGAAGTCCAATCCGTTTGGACAATAACTATTTATAGGGACTGGTTATGGGTTCATTTTTAATTTTTTTTTCTTTAAAAGGTTGGGGGAGACATTTAGTTCCATCCAATATATTCCTCTAAAGATATTTCAAAATGCAAAAAGAATAGTTGCAGAAGCAAGTATGTGCACAAAAGCACAATATACACTTATTTAAGATTGTCTCTGTGTTTGGGGAGCACGAATCTGTGCGAATTTGATCACAAAGACGGCTTACAGAATGACTCCCACCCACTCCACTACTGTCTCACTCTACCACTGTTCTCCTGTACAGTGTGTTCTTTTGAGATTCCACTGTTGACCCTGGCTTCCCATTCTTGTTACTCTCTCCTCCACTGCCACTGTTATTCTCATTCCCCACCGTACATTAGACAGAAAGAAAGATGGAGTTGTTGCCAAGTGTCATAGAGAACTGTAGTGGGAATGAGATAAGATAGGATAGTCCATTTTTCCAAAGGATTTATATAACCAAAACTCTTCTTTTCAGGTTGAAAGAAGTGAGAATGGCTCAATATTCCACTTCCTTTTTTATCCCCTTCCTGTTCAGGTACCAGTTCTAACTGAAGAAGCAGGGAGAGTACGTTTGGTTCTCCATTCTTCATTTACAGGTACCACCAAGAGCAAAATCATGACCTGTTCCCTAGTTATTATGTGTTGATTATAAAGGTAAAGGTAAAGGTTCCCCTTGACAATTTGTCCAGTCGTGTTCGACTCTAGGGGGCGGTGCTCATCCCCGTTTCCAAGCCATAGAGCCAGCGTTTGTCCGAAGACAATCTTCCGTGGTCACATGGCCAGTGCGACTTAGACACGGAACGCTGTTACCTTCCCACCGAGGTGGTCCCTATTTATCTACTCGTATTTGCATGCTTTCGAACCGCTAGGTTGGCGGGAGCTGGGACAAGCGACGGGTGCTCACTCCGTTGCGTGGATTCGATCTTACAGCTGCAGATCTATAGATCTTACAGCACAGAGGCTTCTGCGGTTTAACCCGCAGCGCCACCACGTCCCTCAACGCCACGTGTTGATTATAAAACCCCTTTTATTGGTCAAGTAGGAGTCATAGTCTTGCTATTAGAATATCCATTATTATAATCTAACTGGATGGTAGCACAGCACTCCATGGACACTCCCCAAATCTAATTTCTTACATGTAATGAAAGAGACCTGCATTTGTTTTCTATCAAGGAACTTGCTAGTGTTAGGGCACAAAGCTAACCAAATTAACCCTTGCTAAATCAAAAGAAGAACAGGACATCATTTAACCTCACATTAGTTATTATAAATCAGAATAAATCTGGGAAAAATAATGTTCATTCCAACTCTGATTGAGTTCAATATTTTCCACCCCTACTTTGCACTAATTTCACTTTTCTTGGGCCTTCACAAAGCAGCGTTCCCGTTTGCTTCATTTTCAAAGCAGTCCAATTTTCTTTTCTGCCTTCTATTTTTGCCAAAATCAACCTCAATCGAAGGAAAAGTAAACCAAAAGAGAAATACGCCTATGCCTAAACAAACTGGACAGTTGTTGATTATTATCTGAATAACCTGTCTGAAAAGATGTCACATAAGATACTCTCACAGCAGATCAGGTGTCAATACATTTTCCAACCCAAACAAACCTCAGGTCCCTTTTGGAATTCGTCTGGATACCAGCCTGTTACAGAAGGATGGATCCCTTTTTTACATGGAAATGTGCTGCTTGGCTAGCTGTTCCAGCCCCAAGCTTCAGTGGAGAAAATGCTGATTCATTGGCCAGGGTACTGCCCCTGACCCCCCACAGCAGTTTAAGGAAAGGATTGGATAATGGATAGTCTTTAAAAGTGTGTAAGTGGCCTTTCCCACCTCTTTCTGAAAGAAACAGCACAAACGTCCTTCTTGCATGGCTCAGTGCATTTGAGGCTAGCAGGTAGAACACTGGAACCACCAGCTCTGGTTTTCCAAATGACAGTGCCACCTTCTTTCAAAGCACTCCTGAGGTAGCTGGGTGCAGCTGTAGTTCCACTATGTTAAACACATCAGGCAGCTTAAATAGCAGGCATGAGTGAATGCATGGATTGGGAGGGCGCACATTTCAGACATACTTGGCTAAATCTCTGTCTCTGATCTTTTTTTTTTCATATCCCTTCCAGATACTCTAAGTGTTGGATCTTGCTCTGATTCTTTATAGTGTGAAAATCATTTAGACACATGCCAGATGAGCTGTCTGTTATTTATTTATTCCTAAGAAGAAACTTCATTGGCCAGATGTTACTGAAGCCAGTAACTGTTGAGAGTCTGTCCATGGCCAGATGAGGAAGACTTTCAAATGGAATTTTAAGAGAAAATTAAATGAAAATCCCTCTTATTAGCTCTCCTCTCTCCTCCCACTTCTAGGAGGAGGTTTTGTATTTGTCTTTTTTTAAAGTAATACAGGACATTTTTTCTGTCCTGTTGGAGTCTTTAATTTTTTTTTCACTTCCTCTGCCCCTCCACTGAGGAAGTGTTTAATTAGCCAATATCCTGAAGTAGCTTTCTTCTTAAGCCATTTCACAATATTACCAGATTTGTTTTTAAAAAGGAAGTCTTTTGGTTCATTCCCAGTGATCATGCACCCTGGAAACAAATCAAAAGAGAGCAATCCTGCCTGTACCCAAAACAGGGGCCAGAAAGGTGCAGGTAGGATCACTCTGGGGGTGTGCTGGTTTGCTTCAGCAAAGATGACATAGAAACAGAATCATAGAATTGCAGAACTGGAAGGGACTTTAAGGGTCACTGAGATCAGCTCCCTGCCAGTGCAGGACATCCACACCTCCAAGCATCCCTGATAGCTGGTCATCCAGTGTCTGATTCCTGTCTTTAGGAATGAACCAGACCATCCCAGCAACTGACTAAACAGTGGGCTAAATGTAGCCAGCCTCACAGTTTCTTAGCAGAGAGCTAGATGGGCTCATCCGGAGATACTCAACAAAGATTCAAAAGTTGAAAAGAGAAAAATTCACATGTTATTAAATCCATAGCCAAAAAGAAACAAACTGTTTAAGGTTTTACCAACCCATCACTATAACTCTCCAACATTTGTCTGGAAGTTGAGTCATGGCAACTGGACTTCTTTCTTGTTACGGTCACAGATATATCTCCAACATTTGGTGATTCTACAGATCTACCATTTATGATTTTAACACGGTTTCTTAAACTCTTTCTCTGAATGTGTATGTCAGACAGCTACTGGTGTTGTTTCTCATTATAAGACTATGAGATAAGGCATCTTTCACTTCCCTCCCCTCCTCACAACAATGGGAAAAAAACACTCTTTGTTCTGGTCAAGACGTGTTAAGGTAGTTAGATAATTCAAGAAGATGGAGGTGACTCTCTCCTCAGTTGCAAGGGTGGACACAGACACAAAACATGGCAGCTCACTCAGAATCAACCTCAACATTTCCTACAACACCACCTGGGATGGGTCCTCCACCAACAACTCCATGGAAGACATCATACCACCTGCACCTTTGGGACAATCCTCTCTCTGATGTGCATTATTGGGGTGTCGGGCAATGTCTACACCTTGGTGGTGATGTGCCACTACCTAAGATACTCAGCCTCGATGTACATCTACATCATCAACCTGGCCCTAGCAGATCTCCTCTACCTTCTCACCATCCCTTTAATTGTTGGGACCTACTTCATCCAGGAATTGTACTTTGGGGATGCTGGGTGCAGCATCCTTTTCAGCTTGGATTTCCTCAGAGTGCAACAGCCAACAAATTAGCCTTGACAGAGAGCAGGAGTTCGTAAAGGCAAACTTTTCAGAAGCAGGGAAGGGCACCAAGTACCAAGAAAGAGACACAAAAAAGACCCCTCCGTTGTTTTTTTTGCCTTAGAAGTAATTCTTGGTGAGCTTTCTCCATTATCGCAAATCACAAAATCAGAGCACATTTTCCTGACTATCTTTATGGTATTGTTGAACCAATATCTCTTGAAGGTTTTGTAATTATAATAACTATTTTGAATTGTCACAAGCTGAGTTCTGTGGTAAAACAAGCTACACTGATAACAAACTCAACTTGGAGTCAGAATTGAGGGAATATTTTTTTGTATTTATGTTTGAAGGAAGTGGAAGTATTTTTACTGAATTCACAGAAACTTGATTCAAGGGGAGCAGCAGCATGGCACTAACTTTCAGAGAGCTTACCCAGGTTTCTTGGGATCGGCAGCTTCCCAGGAATTCAGGTGGCAGAGCTTTAGATCCTCCTCCCTTCAGGATTTTATTTGCTTTCCAGCTTACCACATTTCTCTCCTATCTTGTCAAATAAAACCTGAGAGGATGATGTTACAAGTGAGACAAGAGGAACTCATGATTGAACTAAGGCTCATTCAAGAAAAATAAAGACTGTTCAGAGAAAGCATTAAGTAAGATAAATTAAAAATAAATGCAATATAGCTTCCTGCTATGTTTGATGTTGATGCTAGAAGAGTCAGATATATGGAATAGAGTTACAACAAATCATTCCTAGAGAGCAAAGGATCGTCTCTGCATCACAGCTGGGCAAAAAGCCATCGATGTGAAATATCCATGCAAATGCAGTTATAATCGATTTCATAAAACAAGTGCCACAACCTCTCACAGGCACAAATGTTCCTTGCAGGTTCTCCTTGAAGTCTTCAGTTCAATAATGGCATTTCATACAGGGCTAAACAATGAGTGTGCCAAAAAAGAATGCATGCCCTACCGCTGGGTCAGAAAGGTACATGACAGCTCTTAAAGGGGAAGGATGGATTGTTCTAAATAGAAACACTTGCAGATGAGGTCTTCCCCCCCCCGCGCCCCAGTCCAAACCATGTGATCAGCAATCCATATATCATATCCAGTTTGAACAGGCTCATAGAGAGGGTAGATGGAGGGGGAAGAGAAAAGAAAGTGATAGGACAAGAATCCAGGGAAACCCATTAGCCAGTGTTGCCACCAATGTAGAACCAGGGGCATTAAAAGTGAAAACAATGCGTTTGTTTGTTTATCTGTCTGTCTGTTTGTTTGTTTTTGAAGGAAGGCACCCAGTAGGGAAAATATTGTCAGTCAAGAACAAAGGGCACAGTTGCTGGAACGTTTAAGGAATTTTGATCCTCACTAAGTTTTAAAATCTAGTATATGGTAAGGCTGTGCAATTGCTTCAGTCAAATCCTGAAGTGGATCAAGCCAAATTGGATTGATTCTGATTGGTTTTGAATCAGACTCGATCCACCCAAATCCAGTCCAAATCAATCCAGTCAAGTTGGTTTCCACAATTCAGCTTTCTGGATAGGAACAGAAAGCCAAAATGTGTGTCTCCAAAAAGTTGCAATACAGCACCAGAAAAGGAAAATGTAAGAGAGAAAAGGGAAGGAGGGGGACCAGATTTCACTCATTGACGGCTCTAGCTTCTAGATTTTTGCAAAGGGCAAAAATCTCAGCAGCCTTGTCCAGACACGGAGCTTGGAGGATGGTGGAGAGTCTTCCATTGCTCTTTTGCTAGTTCTGAGTTTGCAGAAGGAATGTTTCTGGAGCATGGTGGCAGTTTTGTGTTTATTGTAACTTGTGCCTCTTCTTCCAGCATTCCGTCAGTCGCTCAGCCTTCAACCTTCTCCTAATCATTTCCCAATCTCGTTTTATCCTTCTTGGTTCTGTATTTGTTGCTTATTTATATGTGAATGTCGGTATTTAGTAGTAACATTATTAAGCAGTGTAGTTCTCTTATGCCCTTTCATGCATTCACATATTCATGTATCACCCCCGAGTTTTTAAGGTTAAGTTTAGACTTGGTTCCAGTCTGTGGTGTTTAGTGTATTCCCTCCCCCCCCCCCCCCCGGTGTCTATTTGCCTGTCTATCTGTCGTGCCATTTGGGTATGTTTGTGTTAGTTCACATACATGGTATGTCTTGATGCCCAAACAGCAGATCAACATCATGGACACTGAGGGCAACTACATGTTTCAGATAACCTGCAGTAAATTTTTTATTACAGGTTATCTGAAGACAGATGTGAAACTGTCTGTTTCACGTCTTGCTTTAAAGTGACTCCTGCAGTAAGGTAGGATATGGAGCATTCCCCAGCCTGCAGGCTTGGAGGCTTCCTGCAACTACTGACAGCACTGGGGTCAGGGCAGACTCGCCTGCTCGCCATATAGGGTAAAGGATTGCTGGAGCTGACCTCCCCACCTCACCTTGGCAAAAACACCACCACCAGCCAGCCAGGGCCAAGATTGGTTGATTGATTGATTGATTGATTGATTGATTGATTAGATTTCTACCCCGCCCCCCTAGACAGTGTCTACTCGGGGAGGCTTACAAATATCATAAAATATCATAAATATCAAAGATGGCTGTGAAACCTCTCCAGCCCTGGCCAGGCAGTGACACTGTTCTTGCCTGAGGGTCAGATCCAGCAGCTCAGGTTTTGCCACATGTTGAGCCCTCACCTGGCATTATCAGTAGCTGGGAAGGTGTCCAGCACTGGCCATCCAGAATAGAAGCTCTGGTGTGGTTTTAAAAATGGTGCTATTGTGCACTTTTTACAACCACGCAACAACTGAAGCTCCTGTGAAGCAACCTCTCTCCTTTCTGAAAGTGCAGTTGCAGCCAATGTCACAGAGAAGCAAAGGACACATCAGCAAATTTCAAACACAATTATTGACACACATACCCTCTAGATCGACAGTATTTGTCCGCAGTTCCTTTGGGTTCATTCCCTGTAGTGGGAACTCTGGCGGGGCTGAGGTGCAGCCCAGTCTCCTGCACTTTTGTGGGAAAACAAAGACTTTATGACCATTTTGGTTTCCCATCACAAATCAATGGACCACACAAAAATTCTGAGTTGGATCTGAATCGGGTCAAATGGGTTCTAGATCAGAATCAAGGCTGGATCTGAATCAGGTTGAGGATACAGGATACAGTTCAAGAATGCCTGTTTCTATGGCCCAGAAAAAATTATCTGAACACAAGAGCTGGGGAAGAGTTTTAGCCCTGCTCTCTCCCTCATCCTTTGCAGAAGGTTTCTTCTGGTCTTCACTCTCCACATGAAGAGAGAGTTTGGGGCTGGGGCCAAAGCTAGCACCATCACCCTCTTCAAACATTCAGATTTCCCTTTTCGGATTGCCTGCGTAGGCTTTTAATCTCTGAGCACCCAGGTTAGCTGAGCAATGGATCGGTCCACCTGCCTTCTTCCAAATCTCCAGGAAGAGAACAAAACTTCCATGTTGCATTTATTAATGTATAGAGGTCCAAAGCATCTTATAAAGCCACTATTGAGAACTGCACAGGCCAATGTGTTCTGTGAAATAGTTGCACTAAGAGTCGCTACTTCAACAAATTGTGTTTTTCCACTGTCAGTCAGCAATCAGCCTCCCAAGGTGAAAAGAGGTAGAAATTTTTGATGACTGATTGACTTCCCCTTCTCTCATTTCACAAGGTAAACTTAGACCTAGAAGAACAGGTGCTCTCATTTGCTTTCCCTGCAACAAATTGCTTTCCAGGATCTGTAAACATGAGTCACAGCCCATACCTCTGGATTGGTCCACCAGCACTGGAGAAGAAGGCCTGATAAAGGCACTTGCCAGCCTTGACGATAGAGATGAATAGCTCAGATAATGGAATCTGTAAAATAATTATTGGGCCTTATCTGTTCTTCATGGTGAAATTTATTTCTTTGCAAACAGCTAAGACTGCGCTTTCACTTCCTCCTGTTTTGACACAGAAAACAAAAGGACAAGGAATCCAAAAATGTTTCTGAACACATGGAGGATCAAAAGAAGGCTGATGCTTCATCATAATCAGAGCATGCTGTCCGCACATGCACGCGCGCGCACACACACACACTGGCCATATGATCAGGAATAAGGCTGCCCTTTCTCATCATTTGTCTCCATACAAGCATGTACTGAAAACGACAGAAAAGTTAAATAAAAGCATAGTGGCTGGAGGGGCACAGGGTCTCCATTTGCCATGGAGTTTAAGGTCCACAAAGCCAAGGTTTGAGTAAGAACACTAACCTTGAGAAACATTATGTCCCTCCATCTCAAAGTTCTTGAAACTACTGGGTTGAGTGCTCACTTTCTGTATGTCCACCTCTTTCTCCTAGAATGAGGATTTCCTCCCTGAGAAGAATCTGAGTGAATAACACTGTATGTCAGGTTGAGTCCATCAAGAATGCAAGGCTGCACTTCCTATGATTTGATCTGCAAACAGCCAAATAAAAAAGAGACGATATTACAAATGCTGATTGCTTCTTTACAACATACGTCCCTCTCACTATGTCTTGCTTTAACAGTGAAGGTTCATACATTCCAGATTGCAATACATCTACTCAGTATCAGAGAGAGAAAGGGGGGGGGGAAGGAGGGAGAGAAAGAGGGGGGGAAGAGAGAGAGGGGAGTTCATGGAAGTTATGTCATCTTACTCTACATAAAACATGATCCAGAATATACAGAAATCCCATCTAACAATTTGGAGACATTGGACTGGCCAAAAATAAGCAAGCCAGCTAGCTAGCTAGCAAAAAAAGACCCTAGAGGGACATGGGATGTCCAGTTGCAGTGAAGCTCAAGGTCCACAAAGACAAGGTTGAGTGTCTTTGTGGACCTTGAGACGAAGGTCCACACTCATCAGACGATGCTAGATGACTTTAGACCCTAGTTCAGTACGTCTGAAAGTGGGCTGCTTCTGAATCAAGTCAGAGCTAATCTACTTCAGATCTACTCCCAAACCCATGCACAGAATTGAAGAACTGATCATTCATGTCTCCAAGGGATTATCATGAGTGGTGTGTGTTGGGGGGGGGGGGAGATGATTGTAAGTTTTCTTCTCTTTTTCATAATTGAAGTGAGATTTCTGTTATTTGCATCCTCTTCTGAGAGATGTGAATTCCCCGTGTTGTGTAGTAGATAGAGTGACAGACTAGGACTCTGGAGAACAGGGCTGAAATCCCCATTCAGCCATGGAAACTCACTGGGGGAGTGGAACTGATAAAAACATTCCTTAAATATCTCACTTACCTTGAAAGCCCTATTAGGGTCGCTCGAAGTCAATTCTGACTTGATTTCACAGAACATATACCCTGAGGTATCAGCTGATCAATTGCAAATAAAGTGTCACAAATGTGTTTCGTGTATTTGATTTTGTTTTTTAAGTGCCAGTGGCCAGAATCCTATTGGTGTTCATGTAAGGTTTGCATAGCTATTTAAGGCCTGATTACACGCCTAGCTGCATCGCTGAGATGCCCCTAGATCCTCATCAGTTAGCCGCTATGAGTCACAGCAGATTGCATAATACTTACACGATTCCAGCTGATAACTTTTTATTTCTCTGCAGAATTGAAATATATTTTCCAGCTGGGCCAGAGGAGATTGTGCCTGCCAAATTGCAGATGACGAAGTGTTGGGGGGTGTGCAACAGTAGCCTTTCCATTTGAAGAGGCATTTTAAAAAGAGGGAGGGAGGGAGAGGGAAAGAGATGTTCAATCTCTCTATGTTCCTGGTGGACTTCAGCTGTGAAAATGATTCATAAAATGGTGGTGGTCCTCAGTAACAATTCTAAGAGGCAAAGGTGTATAGACTTTGGCGAGATAAGTCACATATCCATGCTTTATGGTGCTACCCTGAATACTACCCTAAATTCACAGTCTTATCTGTCTTTTCCACCATCACCTTGGACAACCAAAATGAATTTGCTTGAAATAATTATCCTCTTAGCTCTCCACAGTGGATTACGCTGATGGCAAAGACTCTCCTGCTGTTTTCTTGATGTGTAAATATACAAAGTCTGTCGAATGAATCTTTGATATGTAGCATCAACATTGGCCATCCAAATATTATGCAGTAGCAGCTTTTTTTTTTGTTTCGAATAGTGGAAGCAAATATATCCATCCTCACCAGGAGCCCTGGATGGCCCTCCCCTCCAATAATTCATCTAATCCCCTTTTGGAGCTGTTCCACTTGGCAGCCAGCACTATACCTTGTGGTGATGCATTAAGTAACCTTACAAGTCATTTTTCTCAAGTGCAAGGACCAATTTTGGCTCAGGCTATGTTTACAGGGCTAATTTTTTTACCTGGAAGCCTGGCATAACAAAGAAAGCTCCTTGATACATAGAAAATATCTTTCTTATCACAACTGAGATGTGATCTTTCTTACAAAACTGAATAACCTCAGCCAGAAGGCACACACTTGCCATTAGCATAAGTAACAGCTTCTAGGCACTGCTTGTGCAATTCTAGGCAAGCTTCACAGCCTATCTATCTCATTTTAGAAGAAATTAAGCTCTGCCCAAGATAGCGATTTCATTCAGGATATAAAACTGATTAAAAGGGCAGGTGAACCATCTTGGTGGAGCACATGATTTCTACATATTTACTTGCCTCTAGTGATCACAAGTGCAACTCATGTTGTCTGGGTTTCTTTTTTGTCAAAAGACAGTGGTATGCCTTGATAGCTCAGTGAGTTAAGCGGTTGGGAGTTTGATCCCCCACTGCTTCCTACAATAAGAGACAACCTGTGTAATCATAGGCAAGCTGCATAGCCCCAAAATGCCCCTCAAAGAAGCAAGTCGTAAACCACTTCTGAGTACTCTCTACTGCACCTAGAAAACCATAAAAAAGGGTCACCCTAAGTCAGAATTGACTTGACAGCACATGATTATTATTTATTATTCCTTTAATTTATGATATCTTGTCCCAAAGTGTTGTTGCTGAGCACAAATCCAGAACTGGGAGCATTTTTAAAAAACAAATTGCTCCTTTTTCAGAGTCATTCGTATTCCTTTAGCACCCAATTTGAGGGATCATGAGCAAGGCGGGTTACAAATAGGAAATCATATGGCAGTTCTTTTAAGCAAGCAAGCAAGCAAACAAACAAACAAACAACAACAACAAAACACAGAGAGATGTGTGTGGGGAAACAGGAGTTCCATGATGTAAAATCTCAGAGAGAAGCATTTCTGAATTATCCTATTGCAAACAGGGAAAAATGTCTCCAAGTACAGATGATATGAATAATCCATCATAAAATTGATAAAACAGCTTTATTTTATTGGAGCAGCTGGGAGCTACTTATTTCCTCTGGGCAGCACTAAGTGACCTTTTAATTAAACCAACAGTCAGCACTTCTTTGTTGTCAGATTATCCTAAGTGAACACATTCCATTTAATTATTCCATTTAATACCTCCCCACCACATGAACAAGTCTACTGGGTTGAAATACATAAAGAGCTTTTAAACAATTATTTGAATTTAAGGCAAATTGTAACTTTGCCTAAGCTATGTATTTTGTTTATACATTCATTAGACTGGTCTCAGTTGGGTTGGGAGGATAGAATCAGCTGCCCAAACTCAAATCTAAAAGCAGACAAAGAAATAAATAGGATGGAAAAATATATTTCTTTTATGGGTGAAAACTACTGTAGAACATGAAAGGTGGGTCACTCGTTTGCATGCATGTTGACCTTAGCAACCATCTATGAATTTCAGAACTCTGGTACTATACAATGCCAAGATGACTTGGTTATACAAGACGAAGATGACTTTCAAGTGATCTCATGTCAGCCAGGAGCAGAGAACACTTGATTTCAGTCTATGATTATCATTGCAGCCACTTGGGGCTCTGGGGAAACTGATTTTAAGGTATAACCAACCAGGTTATTTAAGGTGGGACATCAGTATCCGTACAAAACCTTTCTAGCTGTTATTGTTTTGGAGTTCTTTCAAGGCAAAGCCCACAAGCAGACTTTCAAAAATCTCTGAAAGTTTCTTGTTGGTATCTCTTCTTCTTTGTCCTGAAATAGCTCTACATTTTTATCTAAATGTATCATTTCTGCATCTCACATAGTCCTGATCCTCTGCCATAAACCCCAGTGTTGCATATACCTTGTGAAGCCTTGTTCCATCATTCCACTAGCAACCTGGTTCCTTATTTGGGAAACTCTAATTCCCTGCCTTCTTCTTTTTCTTCTGTCATCAGAGCAGGCATAGCTGCAGATACAATACTAGGGAGTTAGTATACTAATCTGACCTCTTTCTCAAAAATGTATTAGGAATTTGCACAATTCTACTTCAAACCTACTCCATGCCCAAAGAAGGGCACACATATTGGTGCCCACCTTTCCTGTGCCCTTTTGGAGATGCTCCAACCTAATCTTTGTCTCAGTGTGGTGGACTGGGTTATCTGGGAAAGTGCTATTCCTGTAGTAGGAAAATGAAAAACAGCAAGGCCAGATCATAGACTATATGATGCAGGCAGGACAGAAAGACGTCTGGGCAGGCAGTGGCCATTTGCAAAGTTTGATATTCCGATTTATTTTCACTTTCAGTTTTGCTCTTCATTTTTCCAGCTGCCAGGAGAAAACCTCCCTTGTCTTCTAAAGGTAGCGATTGGAAAGGGACTAGCATAGTCTCTTTGATTCCTATTTAAAAGGGCAGTGAAAGGAGCCTCGCCTTCTCTACACCATCTACCCTTTCTCTCTCCTCCCATACGTCCACTTTTTGCGATCTGAAATTAATGGTGCTTTGGCCATAGTATGGATTTTGTTGATTTAATCCATGACTTTTTGCAAAGGGAAGGGCAAGAAAGCTTCCTTTCCAAGGTAAAGTGCACACTCTCCCTATCTGCCGCCAGCTCAGAATCTTTCTGAGTTTCTCATTCTCCTTTCCTGCTTCTGATCACAATGTGCAAATGCTCAGCTTAATACAAGGGATTCACAGGTGTGCCACTCAATTCCACTAATGCCTCTGGTCTCTTTGTTCTGCCCTCTGGGTGCCCCAGAAATGCACAGATTGCCTCTGATTTGATTCATTTGTAGACATTTGTCTGAAGACAGTCCACATCCATCCAAATTTATGGAAAATAAACCCGTGTTGTTTCTTTGTAAACTTGTCTGAGAGGTAATTTCTCAGTTTTTCTTGGAGTACACTGCGTGGCATGGAAAAGTTCTCTACACTTTTGTGTTTGTTGCATACATGTGGGAACATGTGAGAATATTCGGTAACGAGGCATACAGAATAAAAAGATACAGTAAAAATAATATTGAGAGACACGCAAAATACATCACATTGCAGCGACAGGAAGCAATAATGATAAAAGCCAATATAATAAAGCACATCAGTAACCATATGAACCAGGGAGGCCCATCCACAGTTCTGTAGTATGGATAATAGCAAGAAGGATCTAAAGAGAGCACAATTTGGGCTCTTGAAGGTATTTCAAGGTGCTGCTTTTGACATACAAAGCCCTTAACAGTTTAGGACCTCAATACCTGTCAAAGCATCTCTCTCAAAAAACAGCTACCTGTCCTTCCAGACCTTGCTACTGAGGGTGGCCACACTGAGAGAGGTGAGTAGAATGATGACTAAGTGAGCCTTCTCAGTGGTGGCTGAGGAATGGGCTTCCCTGTGGAATGGGCTTCCATTGCCAATACAACAGGCCCCGTCCCTCCAAATTTTCAGGAAACTGGTGAAGGTAGAGCTGAATAGAGAAGCTTCAAACAACATACTCCCCTGAGGTTAATTCATGACCCGTAATCTATGTGCTATATTACATGTCGCCATATGGTTTGCCGATTTCTGCTTTGGTTATGTTTTTTATTCCATTTGTTGTGGGGTAGGGGTTGGTGGGACTAATATTCTTCTATTTTTATGTTTCTTGTGTAAACTGCCTGGAGTAGTGTTTCCACTGAGTTGAGTGGTATAGAAATCACATACTGGAATAAAAATATTTTAAGTGATGAAAGTCTACATGTTTCACAGGTGTTTCAGATTCTCGGAGTGCTAAATAAGAACTACACAGTCGATTAGTAGTACCCAAATGATTTTTATGATTACCTGAACTGGGAGAGGTTGCTATGGTATCATTTTACTTGTTCAATACTTTTGGAATTGATATGCTAAATACAAAACTCTACCTTGCATCTAAAATACTTGCCTCAGTTTTCAACATAATTAATTTTCACTAAGCTCTTTTTACAATAAACTCCCAGGAAAGCTAAAAGCCTTCTTAAGCCCATCTGGATACTGGGGAATATCCAAAGGTCATCTGTATGAAGAAATGTGAAACATTTTCTTTTCTCTATAACTGATGTGGGAGAGAAACTATTTACTATAGCAATAGTACTGTCATGATAGCATCATATAGATCAAGGATGAGCATTCTCCAGAGGTCTAGAGCTGCATGGCTATCCCTTGATCTTGGAGGCACAGAGCCTGCGCCACAATCTCCGGCTCTCAAAAATTACCTACAACAACTGAAAAGTTTTTGGTAACTTTCAATGGGACCACAGATCCGCCATTGGAAGAAGCTACCTTACACTGCATAATAGTAAAGCCAGCCCTGTATATCCTAACTGGCACACAATGTCAAGGCAGAAGTTGCACTATCTCTCAACAATGCATAGGATAATGCAAAACAAATGATTTTCTGGGCTCCTCCATTAAAAGACAGCCTTCATCTCTGAAATCTTAAGTTGCTTTCTGGGTAGACCTTTATGTTTCTGCTTCATCTGTAGTTTGGGAGAGAAATTTTTTAGGAGAGACAATTTTAATGGAGAAAACTCTTTATGCCTTTTTAAAGCAGGGGAGGGTAACTCCCATCAGCCTTAGTGAGTATAGCCAGTGAGGAGGAACTATGGAAGTCCGACCATATCCAGAGAGTTGTAATAGCTCACCCTTGTATTAAGGCATAAACATGACAAAGCTGATAAAAGCATAGTGAACTCTGGCCGTTCTGAACAGCCACAGATATTTGTACTGCAGTTTTCATCTTGTCAAGAGGGTGAGCACCACTCTGTCCTGCTCTGGTCCAACCTACCCCTGTAGTACTGTTTCTTGTTCTGGTCCTCACACTTTACGAAGGCTGGAATAGTGGAAAGCTGAAAAATGTCAGGAAGAGACTGATCAAGATCTTAAAGAATTTGAAAACTAAATGCTACAAGGAACAGTTGAGGGAGATGGATGTTTGATCTGAAAAGGGAAAGACTGAGAAGCAGAATGATAGCCATCTTCAAATATTTGAAGAGTTGTCACATGTCACTCCAGAGAATACGAATGGAGTGAACAGATTCAAATGACAAGAAAGGATATCAGGAAGAATTTCCTGGCAGTAAGAGCTGTTCAATGATGGAACAGGTTGCTTTGGAAGGCAGTTGGGTCTCCTTTGTTGGGGATTTTTAAACATAGGCTGGAGGAAGGCTTTTGCTTTAGTAGGGGTAGGGCTCGATGACCTTTGGAGGTCTCTTTCAGCTCTCTTCCAGTTCTCTAATTCTATGATGCTACAGCTTGAATATGCAAGGTCTACATGGAAAGTCTGATTATGGAAATGAAGCCTTAGCTAGCAGACACAAAGCAAACAGTGAGAAATGGAAAGAAAAGGTTGAATACCCAGGTTGAAGCCAGCAGCATATGGAGTTAGATTTAATCTACTCTTGAAAACTGTCCAAGCTAAGGGCATTTTTGCCTCGCTTGTATGTTTGTACTGTATATAATAACCGGAGTTTCTGATCTGGATCTGACTGAAAGCTTCTCTAACCCATTTGCTCAAGGTGCTTATCACTGGCTGTGGAAATGCTACACCCCTCTGCTTGTTAGAACTGTGTGCTGCAACCATTATATACCGTGTTTCCCCGAAAATAAGACAGGGTCTTATATTAATTTTTGCTCCAAAAAATGCATTAGGGCTTATTTTCAGGGGATGTTTTATTTTTTCATGTACAACAATCTACATTTATTCAAATACAGTCATATCATCTTCTTCTGGTTACTGCACAGTGAGTCCCTGGTGGAGGGCGGGGTTTCACTTAACTTGGGCTTATTTTTGGGGTAGGGCTTATATTATGTGCATCCTGAAAAATCATACTAGGGCTTATTTTCAGGTTAGGTCTTATTTTTGGGGAAACGGTAGGAACGGGTTTTGAAATGCCATTTTCCATTTTTAATTTACAGTAGATAGAGGCTGGGTCTACAGAAATCCGTAAGAAGCAGGTGGAATTACTAGAAAGCTGAGTTATGCTGGTCAAAAGGCGTTGGATCTTTTATAGGCACAGAAGCCTTTTAGAAACATAGTCAATGCCCCCCCCCCCCCGGCCGAAACAGTTTCAGATCATGAATTCCTTGCTGGAACTGATCCAGGGCAATTGCCCCACTTGCTATTTATGCTGCTAAGAGAGAGCCAGTCCCTTGCAAAATGAAAAGCCTAGGTAGGAGACTAAACTTTGAAGTAACCAAGTGAGAGATAGATCCCATGTGAGGGGATATAAAAAGGGGGAGGAAGTTTGATTCCATTTATAGCAAATGTCTTCTTCTCTTAAAAAAAAAGATGAAATAGAAAAGATAGTAGTCTTTCTAGTAACATCTGTGCTGCATTAGGCCCATCCATATGAAGCACATAAAAAAAGGAGTGGGAAACATGCACTCCCAACGGTTGGTGGACTCCAGCTCACTTCACCTCCAGCTAGCACAGCCACTTCTCAGAGATGATGGGAGTTGTAGTCCAGCAGTCTCTGAAGGGCCCTGTTTTGCCAATCACTCCTATAAAACCTGAAAGAAGGTTTGAAAGGTGATTGTGGTGCAGCCCTTATGGCAAAATCTGGGTGTGGGTCCTCCCAGATCGTTTATCACTATGGGCATATTCACAGCACAGAGAGAGACTGTTTTGATTGTAACAAACTCTTCCAGAGGAATCATGGGAGCCATCATTTATGGACAAGTAATGGCGTCTAATAGAACAATTTTCAGGACTGACCACGGGGAAGATGGGCGTGGAAATGATATATGTTGGTTGTGTGGAGTAGGAGAGCAAAAAATCTAGATCTGAGGAAAGGAGGGGTTAAGTTTTTTTTAAACTCTTCTCTTTATTGTGACAGAACTGAACAATAATTGCAAAAAAGATTCTCAATTTCCATTCCTCATCTTGTCAACTCAGTGGAAAGCACCAGGGCTAGATGATATATTGTATTGAACCAAATACGACATTTCTGTGATGTTTTCCTCTCCCCTTTTCTTTCTTAACTGAAAGCTATCTCTATTGATTGATTCTGTCATGTTTCTGCTAAAAACCATTCCCCATCAGTCATGGTGTCTTCCTATTCTGCTGAGGAAAAATGAACTCTATGTCCTATAAAGGGGCCGGAGCTCTGTGCATGTGAATGTGGGTGTGTAAGTGTGAATCTGAGTGAGGATAACGGTTGTTAAGCAGTTCCCACTGTGTGATCCTGTTGCTGAAAGGAGCAATCCTCAGATGCTTCTCCTTTCTTTTTAAAAGAATATTTTAAAAAAAAAACCTTGCACATAACAGGCAGTTTGACCCTTTCATGACTTCAGTTCTCAAGGTTCAGGTTTAACCTGGTATTTAGATTCTTAACAGTGGACCACAAGCGGAATGTAAGCAAAGAATTACATGAACACGATAGATACAAACTGAACCTGTTCACGGGGCAGTGAATCTCCTATGTGAGTGAAACCACCAACATCCCATCTCCATGCAAAGAGCTGCTTAGAGACCTACAAAGCAGATACTTTGCTAGGCTCATAAATGTTAATATTTTGGTCTCTAGGGATTTAAATATGAATCTTGGCTCTGGGTATTTCTCTTAATGGCTTCACTCCGGGATTCATAAGGAAGACTTCATGAGTTTTTAGAAAGAAAAGGGCACCTGCCAGTGTAATATGCAAGCCTAACTCAAAACTGAATGAATGCTGCTGTTTAAATTTTTCTTTTCTGGCAAAATGTAGAATCGCGACAGGTACAAAGTAAAGCCTGAAGCAAAGCTCATCCATTTCTGGTGCTTTTGGAGATTGAAACAAAAGAAAAAAGAAATAGATTTGAATATATATTAAGCTAATAACTTCCAGCTGCAGGGGAAATAAAACAGCCTTATCCCTTATTTTTATAGCAGTCAAAGAAAAGTGCAGGAGGAGGGAGAGAAAAGGAGAGGGCAGGCTGGTCAATTTACACTCCTAGCAGCAAAGCACAACACTCTTCCCCTGTACACTGTACTGTCTCATCTCACAGTATACTTGATTACACAGTATACACAGACTACACATTTTCTGTAGTCTAACTATTGCAATGTGTTACGATAACGCTATCATGCTCCACCAAAAAAAAACCCTAGAGGCCTGTATAAATGTTGGAATGTGTGCTGGAACGTGTTCCAGGGTTTGGAAGACATAACATTTGAATTACAACTCCCAGAATTCTGAGAGTTATAAGGCAAAAAGTAACACCTCCAGAGTCTGTTCCCTCAGAGTACTGGAGTAAGTACATGGTACAGACTGTGCCTGTGAGAAGTGGATTTTTGATGGATTGTTGAACCTTATGCTTTGAATGTGTTTTGGTGTTGCTTTTGTTTACCATTTTTAGTGTGGTATTTTATCCTTTTTAGTATTTGTATACTCACTGTTGTGAGCTTTAAATAATGTCTTTTAATGATGTAAGCCACCTTTGGTCCTTTTAAAGGAGAAAGGAGAGGTAAACACATTTTAAATAAACAAATACACTTGCACATATTTGGATATGACTTATCAAGGCTTCCAAACATGGTGCATTCAGGTAAGTGTGCTAACAATGTTCTCTCTGGACCTTTACACCACATGTGCGAAGTGGTTTTCGGTGGCTAGCACTTAAATGTGTTCCCACATCTCCATCCCTCATTTACCCCTTCACAATTTCAAGTGTGATGCTTGCATCTGGCCTCTCTCTTTAGAGATCATCTCTGGATTGCCTCTTATGTATATGGATAACAATTAGCTTGTATGGTGGAGAATACCTTTAGAATTGGCTGGAGAAAGTTTTGCAAACAGCTTTCAGTGATAAGGGGTGATATGTTCACAGACTAGGAATGAATGGATCAGACAAAACAGAAGAAATAAGCCACCACAAGCAATGGGGATTTTCATCCCTTCTGACAACTGTTGGTGCAAAAGTTAACTCTTTATATACTCAGAGTACCCCCCCCCCCCAAAAAGTATTATTTTCCTGAAAAGTGGGAAAGGGGAATGTTGTCATGACACTGTTACAATTAGAATTTAGATCCAAATCTAGTTTTGCAGTGTGGAGCATTACAGCAACCTTACTAAAACAAAACTGTTGTTCTGACTTTTAAAACTGCCCTAGAAAAATTGAGATATCTATGGATCTCTTTTTTTAAGACACCTTCCAAAGTCCACCATTTAAAAGGGGCTCTTTGTATGTATTGTTTTAGAATATTTCGATTCTAAATATACCAGAACAATAAACTGTGGCACTGATTTAGCACTGATGAACATTTGTAGGAAGCAAGTGTTCATTTTCCTGGAAAAAGACTGGGCTTTCAGAGAAACTTGTATTTATCCCATTTTAAATTTTCTCTTAAAACGAAGGTACAGTATATAACTGGTAGGACTACCATAAACTTGGAATGAGTCATTCCTGGCTGAAAATAGAATTTTAGTACAGGAAGAAGAAATCTATACCATTTTTATTTGTGCAGAACCAAATGTATCATGATCAAAGAAAGAGCCCTTAGAAACTCTTAATACACATTTTCTTACTGCTTTGATATTCAGGTTGTTTAGACTGATCAGGGAAGTTAAAGAATGAACTAGTCCTTGAAAGTGTTAATCCAATCAGCTATCTCATTTTAATCAGCCTGCATACAGTTTGCTTTGCCACTTTTCTTGCCATCAGTGCTTGATGATTAAATTCACATTTAGAATCACATTTCAACCAAACTCAACAGCCCATTCGGGCAGTTCAGAAACATCTTACATGAACATGTGAGAAGGAAGTGTGTCTTTAATTTTTTTTGCACTTGATTTGCACTTGATTTATTTGTACTCTGATCATTCGAATGAAATTTTTGGTTTACACTTCGTCCATTGGTCTGTGGTATCCTCATAGTTCTGCTGTAGCCTCCATGCTATTTAATATTTACGTGAATGCTGGAAGAGGCTGTCCAGAGTTTTGGAATTTGGTGCCTCTAGTACGTTGATGAATCCAACTGTATCTCTCTTTTCCATCTAACTTCAAGGAAGCCATTCTTGTTCTAATCCAGTGTCTAGCATTGGTAATAGACTGGAGAAAGGAAAACAGATTGAAACTTAATCCTGACATGACAAAGGTGCTCCTGGTTGAAAGGTGGATCAGGAAATAGTAATTCAACCCATGCTGGATGGGGTTACACTCCCTCTGAAAACCCAGGTCACAGCCTGGGTGTACTCCTGGACTTATCCCAGGTCTCAGCCATGGCCAACATTTGCACAGTTAAAGGTAATGCTCAAGCTGTGTCTGTTCCTGGAGAGGTCTGATCTGATCATGGTGACACATGCCTTAGTTGCATCCCATTTGGATTACTGCAAGGTTCTCTGTGTGGGGCTGCCTTTGAAGACTGCTAGGAAACTTCAGCTCATACAAAATGCTGCAGCCTGACTGTTGATCAAGGCTGATTACAGGGACCATACCATCCATTACAGCAACTTCACTGGATGCCAGTCCATTTATGAGTACAACTCAAAGTGCTGGTTATGACCAATATTGACATACCATATCTTCCTGTATCTTAAGATCATCGAGGGGGGCTCTCCTTTTGATTCTGTCATCCTTACCGGTACACTGGATGAGGATCCAAGAGAGGGCCTTCTCAGTGACTGCTCCCAGGTTGTGGAAGGCCCTCCCTCATGAGGCTAAGCTGGTCCTATGGTTGCCGCTTTATACCCTTTTTAATGTCTTTTTAATGCTTTTATGTTTTAAAATTGTTTTTAGATGTGTATTTTAATATTACTATGTTTAATTGCTTTGTTTTCAGTTCCAATTTGATTTAAATGTATATAAGCACCCTTGAGTCCCTTCACTGGGAGAACGACAGCATAAAAATTAAACAAACAAACAAACTCAGTTCTTGTTGTCCTTGATGTATGTCTTTATTCCACCACCATCACCCAGAAGAAGAAGAAAAGATCAAAAGAGCATAGACAGGAGTGTCATTGAGCTTTTGGAGGTTGTATGCTCAAATCAGAAGGAAGGGTAGGATGTATGTATGCAGGGGGGCAGGTATAGACAGGTAATTATAGATAGACACATGATAGTCAAGGCTGAAATGATTGTTATGAGCTTCTTGCTTCAATGTCACACTGTACACCCAGTATAGTGGATTATATTTGCATATAGATGAAAGAGAAATTAATTAATTTTGACAATTTTAGGAGGCACGGATTGATAAAAGGAGATCTCATGATAATTCCTGCCTTTAGGTGCTTTAAATGAGATGTTTTTACTGAAAAAAACATTAAGGATAAGCACTTGTGAGGTCTTTTGAATCTTTAGGAATTCATCTTAATCGCATCTTCAGCAGAAAACAAGGTCTCTGTAGGTAATGCAGCCAAACTTCAAAAGATAGTTATTCCATTTTAACAGGTAGAGGAAAAGACCAAGAGAAGCACAGGCACAGCTAAGGACATTAGGTCTAACACTTGATTAGTTAAAACATTAAACATTGAGAAATTAATGCTTCAGTAATGATGTTTAAAAATTGAAATGTTTAACTCATTAAATCAACACTGTAGACTTTTTAATCGAATATTAGTCTGGCACATATTTTGCAGAGGGTGTCTGTCTGTCTTCAGTCCCCCTCTTTAAGATATATATTTCCATTTCAAAACAGGATCCATTCCAGGTACCCAAACCTTGCCCCCCTCCCCCATGCATTTAGATTATAATATCTAGATGCCTTACTTATAGCTCCAGGAGTCTATGACATTTTCTCAGGGCTTCTGGAATTATCAGGAGTGCCAACGCTGGGAAACTGTGCTTTACAAACAGTCACTTGACCATTGCTGGTTATACTCCTTCAATAAATATGGAGCTTCGACTGAATGTATTGGTCTATTTGGAAGCTCATTCGGAGCCCTGCTGTGTCATTACAGAAATTATTGCAACCAATTCCTGTTTGACCCAAACGAATTCAACATAATTGCCTAACAATGGGGTGGTGGCGGTGGTGGAGAAACTGTCTTCAGTTGCCCACAGATCATGTTTGAAAAATACATTATTTTGAGCGAAGCCACAATCCGGCACCCTCTATGCAAGATGAAACTAAGATGATATGCACGAACCTTTCCCTAAAGGTTTCTTTCTATGTAAAAGAAAGAGCAACCTCCTGCTGAAGCAGTATCGGCGTAGCGGAAAAGGCCACACCGGAGGGCCTGCAGGTTTGCCTGCTTGAATGAAGTAGAAAACTGCATTATTAATCAACATGAAAAAGCAAAGAAAAATGACTGTAATAGACCCAAGAGCAAGGAGGAGCTCTTTTTGAAACTGTAAAAGTATAAATCTCGATGAAGGCCCCCGCATGTATTTGTATCTCATCCCTCCAGCATCAAATAGGGATCACTTCATATAAACATTTTTTTCCTCAGGTTAATTTTATCTTTTGTTTCACGTAAATTTGCAGACACATGAGGGATAGTCAAAAGGAACTGGATAATTATGCAACACAGAATGTGTTTCTATGTATATGAATGTTTAAATGTGTTTGCTAGAACTAGATTGTTGTATTAGCATAGCATATGATTCTAACCAATTAGAATGTGTCTGTAGCCAGCCAGGCTGGTGTCAGTCAGAAGTCTGTCAGACAGTGCTAAACATGTAATAGACAGGGCTGATATATGACTATGATATGTGACAGGACTAAAATATGTATCAGGGCCAAATAGGGTTTACAAATGTAACAGTATAATGATGAGAGAATTAGTTATTTACCGGAGAAAATATGTCTGTCATACCAAATGTCTAAGCACTATGAGATGTGTAAATTTACACGTTTATAAATAGTAAAAGTTATTTCATGTTTTTATGAAAAGCACGGTTAGTGATTATTTTAATATCAATTGCTGGCACAAAACACGCAAAAGGGAAAACATAATTTTACTCTATACAATAGTATTTTTTAATCTAAACACTTCAAGCTGCTGTACACAAACTCTGCTAAGTCACAGGTTATATATTATTTCTTATAATCAAATGCCAACACAATTCTAGGCCTGCATGGGTTTGTAAGGCAGGGCAGTCAGGAACTGCCCCAGGGCACCAAATTTAGAGGGTGTGTCCCTTTCCCCAGACTTTCAAGACTGCCCTGGCAGCCTGGTCTATCACAATAGGAAAAGACAACTGCTGGACAGAGAAGTTCCACCCACTTGGTTCAGGATGCCCTCAGTCTGTTAGTGGAGTGGAGTCTTTAGCACAGCCCAAATCAATTCCCACATTGTATGGGAAGTTTATAGTGCTGGCTGTTCACCAATGCACTAGTCTCTCCCCCCACCCCACCCCCAGTCTCTCTTGCTGCCATCTCTGGTGCTCCTTTTGGCACTTCTGTCTTCAGTGCTTGTTGGGGTGGGTGCTCTGCTGGGACAAGAATGGAGTCGGAGACACCAGTGGGCTGAAGATTGGGGCCCCAATATCTTTGTCCTCCTCATTGATACCTGGCTCCTGCTGATTAGACCTGGCTCACACCTTCTCCCCAGGTGTGTCCTACAGGCCCCCAGCTCCTCTCTCTCATCTGAAGCCTTCCTCTCCCTTTCTGTGCTCTCTTGGGACCTGGATGCTGGCATTTCTGTCAGACCCACCAGAAAGTGTGGGGTGAGGGCAGACAGCCCAGTAAGGGCACCAGGGGCATGCCCCTCACAATTTCATATGAGAACCATGTGCACAGAAACGAGTTTGGCCAAGCAATTTTAAGCCCGCTTGTCGCAAGCCCAATTAACTGTTCCCTTTTTTGAAAAGCCATGACGTGTACTCCCGATTTTTCTCCTGACCCAATGTCTCCAGCAGATTGCTTGGTACAGTTTATTTCCCCAAATCAACACCCCCATCAGCAGTAACCTTTGGTTTCTGAAGTGAGAAAACAGATGCCAAAAGAAAGAAAGAACATACATTCTAGCTCCAAAAGTTTATGTCATGGTCTGCAAGCACTGGAAAGAATTTGGTATCTGTGTGTATCATTTACCCTGAGAAGAGGAGCAGGCAGCCAAAATGTCTACTCCCTGTTCCCTTTAATTCTGGATTGTTCCAGACAGCTGCCGCAATCCATCACCTTTTCATCTCTGCATTCTACATTTTAAAGATGTTCAGATTTGTGGCTAGTTCATTTCCACAGCTCCATATAAGATAAAAAGTTGTGTCTCATTATGGCCATGGCATTTTGAAATCCCAGTATGCAAATAATAATACAAAATAAGAGTCCTCTTTGTTTGCTGAGTGTTGTTCTAAGGGGGGGATTTGCATGTGATGCTGCAGCAAAGCGAGGGGAGGCAAGATGGAGGCAGCAGTGACCGCCTGCAAACTGAGGCACAGAGAGATTATGCAGGAAAGAAACATGTGGGCAAAGTGGGTGGAATGTGAAGTTTGGACGTGGGTTCATTACGTACTATTTTACACGTTTGCTGATCATACCTTAAAGAGGATTGCAGTTCTCATCCAGTTTCTGCAAGATAAATAGGAAGTGTTTACAAAGAGAAGGAGTAAAATATGATTCTCAGTGATACAGCAACATCTAAAGAGGTTAGTTTACCAACATTCATCTTGTTGACCAACTAGGTTCCTCTCCGTACTGCTGAGACCAAATTTGGAAGCTCAAGCAGCAAACACAACAGTAAGTATTCAAAGCTAACATGCAAATACTAAAGAACTCCACAGACATTTTTCTTGAAAATGTTAGAGAGGGATTAGTATTATTTAAAAACAGCTTTGAATTATATTATGTTCTCAGTGGTGGATCAGTTATTATAATTAACTCCTAAAAAGCAGCTGGCTAAGTGGTTTAGTAGTTATCACCAATGTCCATGACTGAAAGTCTTCCAATTAGCAGGACAACCTCGGGAGGAAAGAAAACCCAGGAAATGGCTTCAGAAACTGACAATTCTGCATGCTGGCTGGCTTTTTCTAGAATAATCTGCAGCATTTGTCCTTGTGCAGGTATGGGCTTTATTTCTGTTCTTGCCAGTTCATTGTTGTTTTTTCCTCCCCCACAGGGCCTAGGAATCATCATCATCATCACCTTGGAACTGCAAAGCTGGAAGGGACCCTATGGATCTACGATTCCAGCCCCTTGTCAAGGAGGCCCAGTGGGGAATCGAACTTCCAGCCTCTGGCTCCGCAGCCAAATATCTAAACCGCTGAGCTATCCAGCATACACAAAAGTTGCAGGATGCTGTTAAATTCGTGAAACCAGTTTTAAACAGTGATTACAGGATAGTCTTTTGAATGTGTTACTGAGTCACACAATCATGATTTCTACATGATAAAAAAACCTTAAAATGTGGTTCACATTGGAAGTTTTTTGATCATGATCTTGACTCAGATCTGAGCACTGATGCAATCTGGCAGTTTCATGAGTGGATTTAACTGTGGAAAACAGTCCACCAAATTGATGTTTTGATAAGTCTGCCCATGCACGTATCCATTATTGGCTGGGCCTAATGCATAGAGCAAAAGCACATAATATTTCAGCCTTGCTGATGCGAAACAGGTCTGAGCTATGGGCAACACCCAAGGAATCCACTGGAGGTTGCCTTTGCTGGAGTTTTGTCTGCAGCCTTGCATGCTGCCTGTAGTTTGTGTTGGAATATATGTGTGCAACCAGGCATGTATATGTATGTATTTGCATGTAAGATTGTTTGAGTTGTTTAGTTCACATATTGGGACTTGTATAACCAATCAGATTCTGTCTGGTGTTAGCCAATGGGTGTTAAATGGCTTAAGTGCCAGATAGATAGAAAAAAGAAGAGACAGTTTGTAGCGAACAGCCCTGCCCTCACCTGTCCATCCCAGCAGAACATTAAAGCAGGAGCCAATGAGGGGTCGGAAGGCGGAGCCAAGGGGGGAGGGAGCTGGATATAAAGGCTGGTGCATGGAGTCTGAGGAGATGGGGAGAGTTTCTGTTAGAGAGAGACTGTATGTAACTTAAAAGGTGAATTAAGAGTGAGTTAGAGATCAGTAAGAACGATGAATGGAACAGAGAGTTAAATGAGTTATAAAGTTAAAGCAGCTTTGAGTGAAAGACAAGTGATTAGCATCCTGTGATTTTTCTCTTGAATATTAATCATATGTTAACTTCCCTGATTTAATAAATGACTTAAGTTTCAAAAGTACATGTGTCTCCATGATTAAATGGTATTAAAACAGTAATACCTGGTGGCAGCGAAGGAGGAAGAAGAGCGGGAACCTGTGAAGGCCAGGGGAATAGGGGCTTCAGAGGTGACCGCAACACAGTTATTATTCGGTTAGTTGTCTGATAGAGATGTCTGTTAGAAGTAGTCTGTTATGGTTGTCTGTTAGGAGTCTGTATGTACCATTGGTCTGATGACTTGTCTGTTAGTACGTGTTTTAAGGAAGATAATATGAAACTTTTATAAGTCTGTTAAGCACAAGTGAATATATTTTTTCAATTTCTGGCACACACAATGGAGAATACCATTCATGGTCTATGTGGTTTTAAATAGATCATGAAACTACTGTGTACAAACTCTCAGTACATTCAACAGTTTCTGTGATTTGGAGAGACATTTTCTGGGTTGTGGTGATTATCCATCCAGTTCTAATTAGTCATTCCTTCCAGACTTTGAATTCAAAGAGAGCCCTGCCTCTCTGCTGAGTGCTATTTCCCTTTCTCCCCTGTGTTGCTGTCAATTGTTTATTTGCTGTTGTTCAGTTCAATTGGCTGCCAGTATATAGTATGTGCAGTAAAGAAAGTAGGATACACAAGTCTGTAACTTCAAGTAACTATAAATAAAGATATCTTTTTTTAATTCTCTCTACTGTAAATGTCTCAAAGTGAGTTACTGAGACTTAAAGTGCCAGTTAATGAGAAAGGGGTGGACTCTGGGGAACTTACAGCTATTCTATGGATCTATTGAGCAGCAAAAGGAATTTTACCAGAAATTCAAAACTCTGCCCTAACCTTGACTTCTATCATGGAAGAAATGTAATAAATAAAATCTGAGGTTTAAAAGAATACAAGAACTCCATTTTGTAAAGTTCCTTAGTTTTTTTCTCTGGAGGCTGTTCTTGCTCACTTATCCTAGTGATTTATTTATTTATTTATGTATTTATTTATTTATTTATTTATTTATTTATTTATTTAACTTATATGCCGCCCACACTACCCAGAGGTCTCTGGGCGGCTTACAACATTTAAAATACAATAAAAAGACAAAACAATTAAAATGCAATTAAAATATATACTCTAAAAAATTGCCATCGGACCCACAGCTGATATCATTTCAATTAAAAGCCTTCTGGAACAGGAAGGTTTTGACCTAGCGCCGAAATGTCATCAGCGTCGGCGCCAGACGAATCTCAGTTGGGAGGGCATTCCATAGTCTGGGGGCAGCTGCCGAAAAGGCCCTTTGTCTACAAGCCATCCCTCTTACCTCCTTGAGGGACGGCTCTTTCAAAAGGGCCCCCTGGCTAGATCTTAACTGCCGGGTAGGTTCATATGGAAGGAGGCGGTCCTTCAGGTATCCAGGGCCCAAGCCGTTTAGGGCTTTATATGTCAAAACAAGCACTTTGAATTGGGCCCGGGCAGCAACTGGTAGCCAATGTAACTTAAATAGAATCGGCTTGATATGGTCCCTAGCGGCCCCACCACTCACCAGCCGCGCAGCTCGATTCTGGACCAGTTGCAGTCGCCGGACCGTCTTCAAAGGCAGTCCCACATAGAGCGCATTGCAGTAATCTATGCGAGATGTTACCAGTGCGTGTGTAACTGTCATGAGACTCCGCTCGTCCAGGTAGGGCCATAGCTGGTATAATTTCCGCAGCTGAAGGAAGGCGCCTCTGGCCACCGAGTCCACCTGGGCTTCCAGTGTTAGACTGGGGTCCAGGAGCACCCCCAAGCTGCGGACCCTGTCCCTTAGGGGGAGTGTAACCCCATTCAGGGCAGGGAAATGGCCCTCCAGCCTGTCCGGTGAAGCACCCACTAACAGCACTTCCGTCTTGTCTGGATTGAGTTTCAATTTATTAACCCTCATCCAGTCCATTATCAGGTCCAGACACGAGTTCAGCACAGAAACCGCCTCACCTGGATTGGTGGAAAACGAGAGGTAGAGCTGAGTATCGTCAGCATATTGCTGACTCCTCAGCCCAAACCTCCTGATGACCTCTCCCAGCGGTTTCATGTAGATGTTAAACAGCATGGGGGACAGTATTGAGCCCTGAGGAACCCCATGACATAAATGCCATGGGACAGAGCAACTGTCCCCCAGCACCACCCTCTGGACACGGTCAGCCAGGAAGGAGCGGAACCACCGTAAAGCGGTGCCCCCAACTCCCAACCCAGCCAGCCTATCCAGAAGGACACCATGGTCGATGGTGTCGAAAGCCGCTGAGAGGTCCAGGAGTATCAACAGGGTCACACTCCCCTTGTCTCTCTCCCGGCAAAGGTCATCGTACAGGGCGACCAAGGCAGTCTCCGTACCAAAACCCAGCCTGAAACCCGATTGAAATGGATCCAGAAAATCCGTTTCATCCAGCAGCGCCTGGAGTTGCCCGGCCACAACCCGCTCCAACACTTTGCCCAAATAAGGGAGGTTCGCCACTGGTCGGTAGTTAACCACCAGCCTTGGGTCCAGGTTAGGCTTTTTAAGGAGTGGACGAATTACCGCCTCTTTCAAGGTGGTAGGGACCACTCCCTCTCTCAAAGAGGCGTTCACGGCCTCCTGGACCCAGGTGCGAACCCCCCTGGCAGATCTTCCAATTAGCCAAGATGGGCAAGGGTCGAGCGGAGTGGTGGTAGAACGGACAGATCCAAGCACCCTGTCCACATCCTCAGGTCTCAACAATTGAAACTCATCCATTAATACTTGACCTAAGCACGGCACACTGGACACATCCTCTGATTCTGCAGTAACGGTGGAGTCCAACCCACTGTGAATCTGAGCGATTTTTCCCTCAAAATGAATAGCAAACTCATCACAGCGAGCTGATGAGCAGTCCGGGACCTCCACCGGATTTCCCGGTTGAAGAAGATCCCGGACCACCCGAAACAGCTCTGCTGGACGACATTCTGAGGAAGCAATACGGCTGGAGAAATATTGCCGTTTCGCCAGCCGTATTGCCACGAAATAGGCCCGATAATGGGCTCTAAGTCGTGTTCGATCGGACTCCCAGCGGGATTTCCTCCACCTGCGCTCCAGCCGTCTCCCCTCTCGCTTCATCGCCCGCAGTTCAGAAGTATACCAAGGAGCTGTCTGGGCTCTGCGTGCAGGGAGAGGGCGCTTAGGCGCAATCGTGTCAACTGCCCGGGTCATCTCCCTATTCCATAGGGTGACCTGAGCTTCGACAGGAGCGCCGACCATATCAGACGGATAATCCCCCAGAGCGTTCAGGAAACCATCTGGATCCATTAGTCTCCGATTTGACCCTAACTGTAGAATCTCATTATTCTTTCTCTCCACTTTGAGGGCTTTCAAGAGATAAATAAATTGCCATAGAACTGGACTATGTGCAGCAGTGAACATCTGTCAGGGCTTCAGGCTTCCATGTGAAGCTTCTATGTTCATCTATATGAATGAGTTTGGTATCTGGTTGTGGAGCCAGAGGTCAGGAGTTTAATTCCTCACTGTCCCACCCAGGAGAAAAGCCAGCCTGTGTGGCCTTGGGCAAGCTGCACAGTCCCAGGGCACACTCAGAGGAAAAGAATAGCAAACCACTTCTGAGTACATTAAACCTAGAAGATCCTGAGAAGGATCACCATGAGTTGAAATCAACATAACAGCACATTAATATTTGTCTGCTATCAGATCAGATTAATGAGTCACAAACAAATGAGCTTCATCCGTAACAGTAATATCATTACAGTCACCCATTGAATAACATTTAAGACACTGTAGAAAGCCAGTAAAAATTCCATTTCATTTATTCTAGAGAATATAACCGAATAACAGTTTGGTTGCTTAGCCTGGCACACCAGCTAATTTATCATTTCAGATAATGAATCAGTGCTGTTCTCCAATTCATTTATTCAGCAATTTTCACATCAGGGATTCAATGTCATTTATTTTTCATTAGCGGTGTGCACTGTCTTCAGACAAATATGGAAATACGGAACAAACAAGGGCTATTTGTGTGTTTCTGAGGTGACCACAGGTTGAAGCAAAAAGCCCAGGGACACTCATAGGGTGAAGAAGCACCCCCACAGATTCTGTTAAATCCAGTTGGCATGAGATTTCAGATGTTAAAACAAAAAAAGGCACTACACAATTACAAGCAGGAAAGAAGGAGATCAAAGGCATCAATACCAGGGATGGCAAGTCTTAGTCAAAGACTTTGACTTGGTCAAATGACCACTTTTCTCTGTGAATTGAAAGATAGTTACAAATTGTTTTGTAGGGGTTTGCTCTCGCATCCAGGCTCGTGCCACTGGATTCCTTCGTGAGAATTACTAAACGTTCCTAGATTTTCCAGTCATAATGAAAATCCACTACACAAATATTTGACCTCAAAGGTACTAGAGATTGGGAAGCGCTAGGGGATTTCAGTACGTGAATTGTATAACCCCATCCAATACAGGTATTCTCTGATCTGCCTTTCCACTGACCAGAAGAAGCCCCTCTGTCTTGGTTAGTTTGAGCTTCAACGTGTTTGCCCTCATCTACTCCATCAGTGAGCTCAGACACCTGGTTGATTACTGTTGTGTGTTCTGCACATCTGCCTTTCACAGAAAGCTTAATGAGGTTGCTGCTGGGCTATTGACTTGGACACTGAAATAAAAGGCTTGGAAGAGAAAATCATTGACATTGCCAGTGGTGCCCTTGCTCCCCTACGTTCATGGTTCTTACTCTTCCCATTTAATTTTCTCTAAGGAAGTTCATCAGAAGTTCTTTGAAGCAGAAACTGAGTCAGTAATTTTAATTGCCAAGTCAAGGAGCTCTTTGACTTCTTTCTACTTTCCAACAAGAACAAGTCAAGAAGAAACTCAAGTAAAGAAATGGTTGGCATGGAAAAGGTCAGCATCTCCCTATAGCTCATTAAGGCCATATTAGAAGAGGCAGATTCTACTGAAAATCTGTCCATATAGATGATTCTTATTTACTATGGTAATGGGGCAGAAAATTGAATACAAGATTGGAAATGCTGCCAACAGTCTTATCTACCTAGGCATGTTCTTTATTCCATCAAGTAGCATTATGGGAACCAGTGATGTCATATACACTGGGCCAGTGGGATGAAAATCAGCATTTTGAGTTGATTCTCTAAAGCTTTTGCTTACTGGGCTTTAAAAAAGAAAACCAGAAAAATGCACCTAAGATGACTGTCATAGTTACACCCCATGGTTCTCAAAACAGTTCCTCTACTTGCACTTGAAGTGCCCAGAAAAAGAGGTTTCTGGACCAGTTGCTCAAGTATCTTCACACTGCCTCTCTTGATGAGTTGCAGTGGACCAGCCTCTTGTTAAACTGGGTAACTGTGTGTTTAATTTCCCCCCCCCCCAGTGTGTTTTTTGTAATACTTAGCACACATTTTGCTTTTCTGGTTGATGAAATGAGTTGTCACCATCAAGATTACTCAGGCATATATAGATAGACCTCTATTTTTCATACCAACAGTGTCTTTCAGAATTCTCCTTTTAGTGCAGAACCATGTGACATTAATATATCTGTACCAATGAAGAATATCCAGTGCAGTATGATAGACAGAGTGATGGGCTAAGATTCAGAAGACCTGGGTTCAAATCCTCTCTTGGCCTTTGGGAGGTGCCACTGGTAAAACCATTCCTTAAATATCTCGCTTGCCTTGAAGATCTCATTAGAATTGCTGTATGTCAGATGCCACTTGACAGTGCACATAGCCAGTGAAGAACAAATCCCCCACATATATGCAGTAAGGGGCTAAGAGGTTCAAGTAGTCTTGAGCTTTAGCACTTCTACTTTGAAAAATGATCAACTATATATGCTAAGCAAGCTTTAATTAAATATAGCCTGTGATCAATCTGTAATAATGCAACAGAAACACTTTTTTGTACTCATAGGGTGCTAAACACAGTTTGCATTCTGCTGTCTTCGTTATGTTCCTAGTTGGCCCTTGAAAGATTCATTTCCCTTGCTGGAAACCTCTTCCAGTGTAGGGAAAACAGAATTCTCATAGTGTAACCTTCTGCCATCTGTCTTTTGGCTTACTGTATAATAGAATGTCAGCTTTTGTAACAAGGCAAAGACTGGAATTTTGAAGCAGAGATAACAGACAAATCTCTTTGTCATTCCTAGTAATTCTTAGTAATCCTAGCTTTTTCTGTTGCAGCAATTATGTGTTCTCTATGAGTAAAGTGATCCTAAATATGTAATATATATGATTTTCAGTTGCTCCACTCTAAACATAAGAGTGATGGCATCTATATCTTAAACATGAGTGTTCAGAGACAAGGGAAAAGGCCTGTGTTTCATAAGCTTTGAATGTATATTGGCTACCAAGAAACTGTTTATTCCTTTTTATGGATGTGGAGAATTCTTTTTAAAAAATTCTCATTCTCAGTGATAGAAAATGACAGAAGACTTACCCTACTGAGACTTCTTGCTGACACTTTCCCTGCATCTGTGAGATTTCCAGGCTTCCCACAAAAGTGAGACCATCCCACTGGCATTTTTTTTCCCTGCTTGTTTGTTTTCATTTCTTCTTTTGCCAAGTTATTGCCAAATTCTGAACAGTTCAAAGCACTCCTCAGGGAATCTTGTAATTCTGCAAATACTGGTGCTTCTTCTGAGAAAAAAATAACCACGAAACTTCTGGAAACCCTGGAAGATTTCCTATTTATCAGAAAAGGAAACTTGCCCAGAGAAATCTTACTGTGAGGAGAAAAGATGGTGTCTTTTTTCCTCTTGGTTTACCATTGAGAGTGAAAGACTGTGAGATTGATATCTCTATTCTTATTACTGAGAACACCTGGTTTCCATATGATAACCTTATCCCCCCTGGTCTTACCTCATGGTTTTACAACCAAGCAGTTTTCTCATCGCTGAAAATCAAATGAGCATGAGAGGCAAAAGTAAATGAGCATGAGACTACACCACCGTGTTGAGAAAATCGAGACTGAGCTCTTCTTCGTTCATATAATACAGGAACTTGAGATCATCCACTGAAGCTGTACAGTGGAAGATTCAGGGGGGAATAGTAGGAAGTGCTTCTTCATGCAGTACATCATAAAGTATAGACTTCAGTACCACAAAACGTAGTGATGGTTGCCATCTTGGATTACTTTAAAATGGCATTATACAAATTCATGGAGGATGGGGCTGCTATCAGCAATGGATTTATATTCCCTCCAGCATCAGTGGCAGTGTGCCTTGATGTATTGGTTATCAGAGAACATTAAGGCCTTCATGGGGTTAGTAGCCAGATGGGTGGCAAGTAAGTAAGTAAGTAAGTAAGTAAGTAAGTAAGTAAGTAAGTAAGTAAGTAAGTAAGTAAGTAAGTAATAGTTGCACTCATTTCCTGTCTATGGGCTTCTCAATCCACAACTGATTGACCACTGTAAGAACAAATGCTGGACTGGAGAGACCCTGAGGTTTGATCCAGGATGGCTCTTCTACTGAGCAAATGCCTATGTACCCTATTGAGGCGTGGGGGAGAGACAGAAGACTATCCCTCCACACTACACTATAGATAAAGCCTTGCTTTTATTTTTCTGATTGAAGCAACTAAACCTGGATTATACAATCACCACATCTGGTTTTCATCTGAATTCTTTTGTCCGACGTAGACAAATATTCATAGCAGCTGGCTGACTTGTCAATACAAAAGGAGAACTCATTCCAGGAGCTACTGACTTGCGTTTGTTAACGCACGTGCTCTAGCTGTGCACACACCTGCCCTCCACGGCTTCAAAGTAGCTTGGTCCACAGGTCAAAGATCTCACAAAGATATGATAACCAAGAATATCTTTCTAGTAAGGAATGTAATGAAATACGATAATCAGGATTAGTTACTTCAGTCATAAAAAGGGGAAGGCTACACTGAAACATGGAGTGGGGGCTTAGGATTCTCAGGCATGTTCTGAAGGCACATGATTGAGCCATTTTTCTAAAGCTAAGCCAGTCTGAGATGGACAATACCTGGATGTGAAATGACCAATGGACTCTAGGAGGAATGGCAGGATACAATGTATGAACTAAATATTTAAAATAAAGGCAGCACCCAGCAGGCCAAGCCAATAAGTCAGGATGGAGAGAGAGGAGGTATCTGGACACCCTTATCAGATCGGTTTTCGTCGTAAAAGGCACATGCCACTCTGGCTCCTGTTTTAGAAATGAATTTGGCAGACACGTAGATAAAGTAAACACAGCTGCCTCTGTAATCTTTTGTTTGGTCCTCTAAAGGTTCGTGTATTAAGAGTTCACAATGTATCTGCAGTGGAAAATGCCCCCCAAAGGAGTTACTACCTTTACCTAAGAAGGAAAATGCCAAAACTTGTAACAACTGCAGAATGATAAGCCTAATGAGCTGTTCCCTTAAGGTTTTCTCAAAAAAAAGACATGACATAATTTACAGGAAGTGTTAAGTAGGGGCAGAAGGCACACAATTCGGGTTTAGGGGACATTCTGGAACCAGGTATGCATCATTCTGCCTACACATAATTGGGAAGAAATGCCATAATATAAATGTGGATGTGCATGCTTGCTTGCTTGACTACACAAATGCTTTTGACAAATTGTAACACAGCAAGTGGATGGAGTTGTTGGTAAACAAAGGTCTTCATTCAAGAGATATTTGTGTAACTGAGGGTATATACTGGAAACAAACAATTTTGAAAATTGAAGATCAGCTTGGCTGGAGTGGCTGAAAGAGGGTTGCTAGGAGGCCCGGTATGGCATTAAGTGTGATCCTCACATCAAAATGGCCAACACACCTCAAATAACCCTATTTGGTCCACAGCAGCCTCTGCCAATATTGTGAAATGGCTTAATAAGACAGTCAATTCAGGATATTGGCAAAATAATTTTTTCCCCACTTCCTCAGACCTTCCACAGAGTGGTGAAAATGATTAATTTGCAAATATCCTGAAGTGGCTGTTTTAATCCACTTCATAATATAGAAAAAAGGCTTGTTTTTTGTCCATTCCTAACAAACGCATGCATTGGAAATAGACCAAATGAGAGCAATTTTACCCACACCAAAAAAGCAAAAGTCCCTGACAGGGGCAAGAACAGTGTGGATACAAAAGCTCTGAGGTTGATTTGGTTTGCCCCAGCAATTACATCATGTGATGACTGTCAAAAAGAACAAACCAAGCCATCTCTGCAGTGGTCCAAACAGTGGGCTAAATGCCTGTCTGAGAGGATAAAGACCAAAAAAATCAGCATGCATAAATCTGGAATAAAGCCTCTGTCGCGCACCCCCAGTGGCCCCTGTTTGTTTTTCCCTCACACACAGGTCCACCTTCGGGCACGACGTGTTATCTTCACCCTTTTACGCTGCCACCAGAGGGTATTACCCTCACTATACCAATTAGGAATCTCAGACTATTGCTGCCAAATATAACAAGGTTTATTTATGGTTTGGTAGGTAAATCACAGAAGAAAAATCATGGATGTTCTTTTAGTATTCATTCAA
The DNA here is from genome assembly GCA_037013535.1 of Intellagama lesueurii. Classification (NCBI taxonomy): domain Eukaryota; kingdom Metazoa; phylum Chordata; class Lepidosauria; order Squamata; family Agamidae; genus Intellagama; species Intellagama lesueurii. Next base: position 185,792,572 of record JBAJHW010000002.1, read on the forward strand.
TAAATGTGAATTTGATTACATGTAAGCTTGCTTGTATTCATTCACTTAAATCAAGGTCTCAATATATTCTGAATGTCTCTATATTTCTTATTACTTTTAACTCTTTAATATTCTCTAACACACCAACTTTCCAATATCTTGTCTAAACACTTCACAATCTTCTCCCTAACTCATTTTCTGTCTCTCTCAGTTCTCTAACTTCTTTCTAACTGACCCTCTGTCTCTCTCAGTTTTCTTGACTCCGCCCCTCCTGTCCTGTCATAGGCTCCTGCACTAGAGCTCTAACATGACTGACAGGAGTGACGTGTGGGCTGTCTGCCACAGCCTCTAATGAGCCTGTTCAGACCAGGGGAAAGTGAAACCAACCTGGAAGAGATATCAGGGATCTCCTACCATCTCTCCTCAGACTGAAGAAGCTGCTTGGATGAGTTGTGAAAAGTTTCAACCTAACAAGAAAGAAATCCAATTGCCACGACTCAACTTCCAGATAACCACACCTGGATGACTGAAAATCTTCACAGATATACGTAAAGCTGGAATACTTTTGTCACATTTTGAGAGATGGAAAATCAAAAGATGGTAACATGTGATTGTTCAAAGTAAAATAAATAGGAAAATAAATTAGGAAGGTGAAGAACTTACTGACTGAAAAACCTGGGAGACTGGTATGGAGGAAGCACATCATCATCACCCAAACTAAATATTGTGCCCAGATATGGGCACCACAGTTTAAGAAGGATTTTGAGAAGCTGGAATATGTTCAGAGGTTAGTGAAAAATATGATAAAAGGTCTGGAAACCAAACTCTATGAAGAACAGTTGAGGGAGTTGGGCATGTTTAGCCAAGGGAAGAGGAGAGGTAACATGATAGCTGTTTTCAAATATTTAAAGGGCTGTCATGTGGAACTTGGAGCAAGCTTGTTTTGCCCAGTTGCAAAGGATAGGACTCAAAGTAGTGGGTCCAAATTACAAGAGAGGCTATTTTGACTAAACATTAGAAAGATCTTTTTGACAGTGAGAGCTGCTTGAAGTGGAGCAGACTACCTTCAGAGGTGGTGGATTCTCCTTCATTGGAGGTTTCTATGTGGAAATTGGACAGCCACCTAACAGGGTTGCTTTAGAGGTGGTTTTCCTACTTCTGCAGGAAGCTGGGTGCCATGACCTTTTGGGGTTTCTTTCAACTCTACTTTTATAATTCTATTTTCACTTTGTAGAACTGTTGCCTCCAAAGTCAATACAGTCATGACACTATCAATCTTCCAGTAGGAGGGGATGAATGAGAACAGGAAGACAATACAATGCTAGGATTGTCCTTTAAAAGTAATCTGGACCATGCTAATGTGCTTCCACAGATAATAATGTTTATCTCTGTTCTCTCAAAATATTTATCTGGGGAGTTCATCACCACTACTGAAACATGAATTACAATTACAACCCTTGCTGCTGAATTGTTTTACTATTGCTCCAATATGTCAAAGCTCTATACAGGTATTTTGTAACAATTTTGAAGGAGATGCCACCACAAGCAATTAAATGTCAAGACCTAAAAGTAAAGTAAGTCAATGAAAGAAAGAGAGTCGGAGACTGAACAAAAAGGAGAAAAAGAAAAGAAGACTAGATAGGTATTAACATAAGGAGCAAAAGTTAAAAGACCAATTTATATAGCAGCTCTTATATGGCAAGAGTAATTAGAGACTACTTGGGCTACATATAGAATAATAATTGCTTTCAGCTGAGCTGCTGCATGTTTTAATTCAGTGGAAAAAATTCTAATGAGTAAAACAGAGCCAAGGATCCTTTTCTTTCATTCTCTGTATCCTGGAAGTTGGCTCAGTGGATTAGGAAGACAAGAACTGATGACATCCTTTTGCTACAGAGAAGAAAGTCCATTACCCATCACTGAATCTAAAACCACATTCAAATGCCATTAAAAGAGATCTCAAATCACTCCCCTGCATGAGGCTCTAGGGTTAATTTCATGATCTGTTAAGTCCATTATACAAGCCAGCTGAGTGCAGTGGGTTAAGACCTGTTTTAGTCCCAATTAGAGCAGACTCACCAAATCAATGGCATTTACATATGTGTTGAAAATCCCATTGATTCAATTGGTCTAATTAGAGTTTCAAGAATCAGTTTTAGCCAAAGGAGTATTTACTTCCTCTTTGCCCTAAAATTTTTAGGGCAGCATGAAAACATTATAAACAATCTCTTAAAGCTCATCCATGTGAGATCACTGGAAATTGATAGGGCATTGTAAGAGGGACGTCTACACAGTGCCTCGTGAGCTGTCCACCTCATCCACGAGCCCTTTGGTGGACTATCAAGAGACTTGGATTGCAGGGCAGTTTGAAGGCAAGGATGCCAAGAGCACAGGTATAACTGTCAGGGAGAAGGGCAGAGGTATGGGCTGTTTGGGAGGAGAAGGAGAAAAAGAAGAAAGAAGAGGGGGACAGGTTAGAGGAGGAGGAGGAGCCACCTGTCTTCCGCACCCTGGGGAAAGAAGAGGAGCCCTTTATACTCCAGCACCCAGGGCATTTTCATCAGGGGATGGGTCCTAGTGAGCCAAGCAGCCCACCCTACCAGATCAGGGCTGGAAGGACAGCAGAGAGGATGTCCCACTATTCTCCAATTGTGGTGCCCCACCATAACACAGAAGTGGCTTTGGAGGCATCACCACCAACATCAGAGACCTGTGCAGCTAGCCTTGTGGGGCAGCTGTGGCAGGAAGGCCAGCTGCCATATGGGTGCACCAGCTGCTATACTGGGGCTAGTGACTCAGGCCCCAGCAGGACTACAAGCAACTTGGTCTAGTGACTACAGCCAGGGCCCAGGCAGATGGACTGCCAGAAACCAAGAATGGAACAGGGTCTGCCTGCTTTCCAGTGAAATAGAGTTTGTCATACCTGATAATATGCTGGCTAAATCAACAGAGCCCACAGTAGAGGATATATTCCAGATGCCCAAAACCAGGAGAGGATGGCGGGGATCAGAGGAACATACGCAACATTCCCCATTGCTCCAATGTGCCCTTAAAGCCTGACGGGGGTGCATTAAACCCTCTGGAATCAGTTTTTGTGTGACATAGAAAGCTCCAGGGATGAGAAGGGGGGGGGGAATTCTGTTGTATTAGTGACTGACACTGTGTTGTATTCAGGTATAGGCAGTCTCAGATATGAACAAAAGTCTGGGATGATGAGTTCCACTACCTTTTTTAAAATGTTCACTTTTAATAATAAAAAAATAGTTTATTAAAATGTGTTACAGCCCATCCTCTTCTCTGTACTGCTCTCAGTCAAAACAGATGTAAATGGTCTGCACGGGCAACCCAGTAATGATAGCTCCAAGCCCTCACTAAAACTGCATCTTTTTTGACATATTTGTTTGACTTGTCCTGGTGCTTTAGTGGCTAGAAAACCTACCATCTACAACGATCTGTGTCAATCCTTCATCTTAATTGGAAGCTAATCCTTCATCTAAATTAGAACACCCACTCTTTGTTAAAAGTGCTATTATTCAAATTATACAAATATTCCTTGTACCTCACTGTTCAGCAAAGACCTATCACATGGCTGACAGGATCCCCTGCCACACTAGATGTTATTGGACTCCAACTCCCATCAAATCTGATCAGTGGTATGGATAATGGGAAACAGAGTCCAACAAGACTTTAAAAGGCTGCCAGTTCACCATACCTCTCCTACAGGGACGATATGGCAGTAAAGGATATAAAGACTTGTTAGGGGCATGGAGACCTCCATAGATCGGGGCACCTCAAACCCAAGGCTCCCCATCTCTATATTTAAAGCAATAATGAAAAAAAAAAGGTGAGAGTTTTCTTACTTTATTGTCCAGCTTACCTTCCTCAAGTTGGCCAGGTCACATGAACCACAGGGCATCTGTAAGGAAGGGGAAAGTGGAGACAGAATTAAGACTAGGAGCCAGATAAGTATGGCTGGAGTCAGGGCCACTACACGGGCAGGTGGTAACAGAATGAGGACCAGGAACAAAGATACAGCACTCTGGCAAGGGTATATTTGCCCTGTATGTCTCACACCTCCACAGCTGAATGAGACGTCTCATGGACAGCAGGAAGGAGCACAGCCTCCAATGCCCCCTGTGTTTTCCCATCCGGTCATACTCCATTGCTCCACTCCCATTCAGCAGCAGATTCTCAGCCTTGTACTGTCCCATGTCATTACTTTCTCCTGCTTCTCTCCTTACAGCAACAGTGTCTTCAGCCATCTGCTCTTGTGGCTGCTTTCCTCTGTCTTTACTCCAAGATGCGCTCCACCATCTCCCCTTTACCTTCTCCCTCTCAGCTTTCTGCCCTCCGCACTTCACTCTCTCCTGGGACTTTTTATACATTTCCTTCCATATCTTCACCCTTCAGCCAGCCCCCCCAAGCTGTATTGCCTCATTGGTGGGTGACCATCTGTGTATAAAATGTCCACTGTAGTTCTCCTCAGCAACAGACACATCACTCTCAAACTCCTCCTGACAGACATTTTCATCTGAACGATTGTCTCTTGTGATCCTTAACAACGGTTCTACTGCTAGAAGCAAATCTCTTTTGGTGGTCTCTTTAAGGATGATGGTAGCGATGATGATGATTAACACTGAGGAGGAGACAGGGAGCAGTGGTTTCGCATCAAAAAGGAAATGGATTTATAATTTCCCCATTGATAAATTCAGCCCTCACTACCAAATAGATGCATGCTCTTCTTTCTTTCAATTTGCCTTTCTTGTTTGTCAGATTAAATCAGATTTATAAGCCTCTAAAAACAAAAAATAACTTTGATCAACCACTCAGCAACATTAGGTATGGTTGATGGAACTCTGAATTATTCACGCCAATGACTGAAAGGACTGGGTATGCTCATAGGATAATAATCACAACCTGTCTTTTGCCCAGATGCCAAGCCGTCAGTTCTCTGACAGTTCCCACCTCTTTCAAAAATCCCTTTTCCATCTTTTTTGAAAAACAACAGGGAGGAATGTAATAAGGCTGGTTTCTGTCTTGAAACACATCTATGGAAAGCTTAATAAAAATGATACATTTTTTTTTCAAAATATCATTTCAGAGGTCATATTGCCCTCTTGTGAAATAGGTAGGTTTTGTGAGACAAGCTATATATCCTCCCCCTTTTTAACAATTAAGTGAAAGTGTGTGATGATGCTCTTTCCCAGCATTGTATGATACAGATTCAGGCAACTGTCAGTCAAGTTGAAAGTCATGGTTCCACAATTTCTTTTAAGCAGCACATTAAAATGATTTAAAGATTTCCAGGCAACTATTTTGTCATCCTCTGTTAAATTAGAGTTAATACTTTATTCCAGAACTAGTTGACACTGGTGTCAAGGCTACAACTGACACAATTGATATGCTACTTGAAGCCACAGATATGACCCTTCCCTCCATCTCAGCTTTCACTGACGGTCTTTCCAAGTTGTCCTTGTCTCCTCAGCAAGAAATCAGCCAGAGACCATGGAAATGAGTATGGGTCATATAAACTGTAGCTAGTAACCTTGCACATACAAAACTTCAGGGGTTTAATCAGACAAGCCTAATTAACCCACAGCTGCCGAAAGTCTATTGCTGCGACAACAGCACTTTCCCTGACAACCTAGTACACCAGCCCAACACTATTTGCAGAACTCTGTCCAAGGTCCTGAACAGTATTTTTGCTCCATTGTATTCTTGCCTTTCCTATTGAGACTGTCTTTACTAGACACCACCTTGTGATGCTTACTGTGACTCCCTGCTGAAATATGGCTTTACCTTCCAGAACTGTTGTATTTCAGTAATCTACAATGTCCCACAGAACCAAGACACGTTTGATCCACTCAAAAAATGTGAGTAAAATCTCACAAGGGCCTTGACGTCCCCAGTGATGATCTGAGTTATTTTCGCATGTGCTGTTTAATTTGTATGCTGTTCCTATTTTCTATAAATTTTATTCAGCAATTAATGTTTAGTTTAAAGATCCTTAAAGTTTATGCTAAATATATTTTCTGATATATTATTAAAGATCCAAGACCTTTCTTGGACATGTAGCTGTGTGCTTAGATTCTTATTCCACTTCTTCTCATTTCATAAGAAGACTTGTTTTAAATGTGAAACACATTTTACTAATCAGATGCTAGCTTGCCTGTTATTCCAATTTTTTATTGCCACATTTAGCCAAATACTTGCTTATAGTATGATGGGCTTGAAAATTGGAGAAGGCAAGTTTTTTGTGTGTATTGTGAGTTGATTATATGGAACTATGTTGCTATTGACAATCAAAACTTTTGTTTAGTCATTTTGCTGCCAGGATGAAAAATTTCCAGATATTCATTTTTGTTACTGGTTAATTTACTATCAAAAAGTGACAGGGTTCATTAGTAATAAGACAAAGCTTACGAAATTTTGAAATTTCAACCAAGCTCTTCAGAGATCAAGAATGACAACAGTATATCATTTTGTAAAAGATTCTGTAGATAGAACCTTTTCTACCTTGAAGGATCAACCTTAAAAGTGCACTTGCAGTTGGGAATGTTTCTCTTCCTGAAAATATCTTGCTTGACAGAAGAAGGATCAAGAGATGGGTATTCTATGGAACACAGTTTGGAAGATTTTCAGTATTCATTTTTTTTTAGTCCAGACTATACTGGTTTAAAACTCTCCCCTAGTCTATTCTTCAGACAATCATCGTCAGCTTACTCCTGTCCCCAAATATTTTATCAGTCTAAAGTAGGAGGACCTCTGCAGAGGTTATAAAAAGGAATATAGACCCTTCTCTCTATGGGCCTTTTTCTGATATAAATAACTGTTTTGGCATTTTTTTATAACACCAGTCCAGAGCCTTTAGCACAAGAAAGTTATTTTTATTGATCAGGATACAGAGAAGGAAAATCAACAAAGTACACAGGAGGTGGGGTTTCGTTCCGGCAAGAACCAGGTGGGTTTCTGGCAAGCTCCTGAAACTGACTGGAACCCCTCGGTTCTGCCCCCCCAAACCAGGGAGGGAAAGGATGGTCCGCTAGGAGAAACGGTGCCTGAAACAGCAGAGATGACAAAAGGGGGGGATGGGATTGGCATATAATAACTACACAGAAAAGAGATAAATATAAAGAGTCAGCAAAATGGACTTTAATGTTTAAAAAAAACACAGTAGAAGCGAGCCTCCCCCCCAAGAGAAAGGGGGGAAACTACCTTGCCACAAAAGTACAGCAATTTAAGTAAAAAGCTTCACTCCCATTACTATCTGAAATATTGATATTAAATCCTACTTACTTCAAAGCATTGTGGACCCTTTACATTTTTATTGTTGTGATTTGGCGACTGTGAGAACTTTTTACCCGGAGGAAAGCTCCACCCCCTTCTTGGATCGGGCAAGTAAATAAGACTGAGAAAGGAAAGTAATGTCACAGTGACATCTGCTGATAGAAGATTTAAACAACACTCCTTAAAGAAAAAGAAAACAGCTGCTGACAGAAGACTTTGCTTAACTTAAGAAGAAGGGGGGATCACTATAGTGACAAAAGGTGGAAAAAAGAGAACTCAAGGAGGATCACTGGCACAGGAACAGAATCTCAGTGGGATATTGGGGCAAGAATCATTTAAGGACTGGCAACAGAGTATTCAAGAGATGTTATCAACAAGGCTACAGCAACTACAAGGAGGGATGGCTCAGCTATGTGTTCAAATGAAAGATTTAGGGATGCAAATGACTGATATTAAAAATCAAATTACAGAAAATAAGAAAAAAATAGCCAGAATATATGAGACATCAAAAAGAACGGAAGCAAGAGACCTTGTATATAGAGATGGGAGACCTAAAACAGGAAAGCAAGCAAGATGAAATTACTCTGTTAAATCTACAAATGGGGAGGGAGGCGGGGCCAAGATGGACGGAGGTTGCAAATTGAGAGCTCTCTCTCAATTGTAACCGCTGATGGAAGTTCTGTAGGCTTGAGATAGCCTAATCAAATTTTCCAGGAGAGGAAAATATATCCAAAGAAGAGAAGTGCCATCTGAGAAGGTGGGGGGAGCCCTGAGCTACCTCCCTATCCCAGAAGTTTGGCATTCTCTTTGGCAGGACTCTGTACAGGTCTGAAAAATTGACGCAGTCCAGAAGGCTGGAGGAGAACGGATACACAATTATATCCCAGATTTACAGACACCACTGTAAGCAAATTTATTTTTATTACTACATTTGAGCTGAACACTTGGAAATCTACTGTGATATATGAAGATAGGTGGGAGTAGTAGGCTGTAAGACTGAACATTGAAAGCATTCAGAAGCGGAGAGCTGAAGAGGACAGGAGGGAACACAGAAGTTCATTAAAAGAGACTTTTAGCCTGATTAATTGCTGACCTATCTGTCTGCAAAGTTCCCTCTTAGAGACCTGCTGGATATTATTGAATGTTATTGAACAGTCGCACAACTCTAATCATTTAGATTGTGCCTACACCCACCTGAAGTTTATTTATGCCTGAAGAAACCAATATGTCCGGTACAGAGATGAAAGTAGAAAATGGAGGCTGCTCATAAACGAAGTGACACCCCTGTGGATTACAAAAGGGAATAGATGGTATTCTATTTTTCTTTCTTCTTGATTTTATTGGTTTTGTTGAGCATGGTTGGGGGAGGAGTTGGAAAAGTAGTTTTGGGGGGTTTATTATTTTAATTTTCCTGCTTTTCCTGAAACTCCGTGGCGATGCTGGAAGAGACAAGGAGCTTCTCTTCCGCTTTATCTCACCTTATCTTTCTCTACTCAAAGTCTGGAAAGGTGTCCAGAACTCTAAACTAGCTGACTTTTGTCTCTCTTTTTTTTTCCTTTGTCAAATCTAGACATAAATAGCTCCCTTGAAGCGGAGTAATATTTACTATACTTATTATATTCAGGATATATTCTCCCTGTTTGGAGGTGGTCAAGAAAAGTTTCCCCTCTTCATTAATAACATTGACTCTTTGTTTGATTCAGTGTATATTGGGCGATTCCTATTTGTTGGTTGCTTGATCTCTGTTTGTTGGTTGCTTTCATATCCTTCCATATTTCCATATCTCTAATGTACTAGATTATTTAAGTCTATATAAGAAGGGAGGGGAAAAAAAGCAGACATCAGTGGAGAATATTGGAGAACTGTCATATAAAGGGTCTTTTTTTGAAAATACAAAAATGGCTGCAAAACCTAAGGTGGGGAAAGGAAGTCCGGCACCAGAAACTACACCACTGAGATTTATGCAAGAAACTCAGTCTTTATTAATGAAAGAATATTTTGAGAAGCTCATGAGCACCATGCTCAGCCAACAGACAGCCCATTTTGATAGAAAGTTTGATGAAATTAAGTCTGATATTTCAGCCCTGAAAATTAAAGTGTCTGACCTTTCCAAACAACAGGAGGACATAAATTTACAATTGGGGCAAATGAAAAAGGATGTGACACAGCAAAATCAAGAAATACAGAAGATAGCGAGATTAGCAAAGAAAATGGAGAAGAAAGTAATAGAACTTCAGAAGGACTTAGGAAAAGTTGAAACCAGACAAAACCAACATGAGACATCAATGACTCAAATCCAGATGGAGAATGCATCACATATTCTGAGAATACAGAATGTACCAGAAACTCAAAATGAAGACCTCTTAGAAGTTACAACTGATTTATTATCAGATTGGGCAAACTGTGAGAAGGATGAAATTAAGTGGAATATAGATGCGGCCAAAAGAACTTCCTCAGTATTTATTTTAAAAAATCATCTCCCAAGAGAAGTCCAAATTAGATTCATTAAAACCACATATAGAGACAAAATTCTGAAAGCAACGCAAGATAAGCAATATATAAGAGACGGAAGGAATCTGAAGACATTGAAACATATCCCTTGGGAAATAAGAAATAAAAGGAAAATGTATGAGAAATTATCCATCTTTTTAAGAACAAATATAATTACCTACAGATGGCTAATTCCAGAAAGATTAACATTTGAATTTCTAGCAAAGAGGTACTATATAAACTCGACAATGAAGGCTGAACAATTTTTGAACCAATTTGGAGACAAGAGGAAAGACTCAGAAGAGGAAAGACTGGCAAAGAGGGCCCCGGAAACGGAGAGAGAGGAGGAGGAAGCACAGGCTGAAGACTCAGAACCAGAAGAAGAACTGGAGGTTGCGGGAGCAGCACCCCCACTAAAGACTGGGAGCCCGATGACCACAAGGAGAAAACAAAGACAGAAATAAAAAGATAGTAAAGAAACTGAAGATGTCTAAGGGCAAGTGGAAACTATGTACTTTGAACATTCATGGTCTCAACTCTCCTCAAAAAAGGCATAAAGTATTTTACTATCTGCAGAAACTGGAAATGGATCTGATTTGCCTTCAAGAAACACATATTAAGAGAGGAGAGGAAAAACTAATTGAAAATAAAAAGTTGGGAATATTATTTTCGGCATCCAATGTGGAAGGGAAAAAGAAGAAAGGGGTTGCAATCTATGTAAAAGAAAGACTCCAACCAAAATTAATATATGCCTCTGAAGATGGAAGAGTAATTATGGTTGAGGTTTCTAAAGGAAATGAGAGAATATTGGTTGTTAACATTTATGCTTCCAATGATAATCAGAAAGCCTTTTTTGAAAAACTTCATAAGGAAACAAGATTTAGAGATTATGAGGAATGCTGTATTGTAGGGGACTTTAATGCGGTCTTTGATAGAGACTTGGATTCTACCAAAGTGAATAAAAAAGAAAAACACACATTAATTCCTAAAGCATTCCTTTTACTGGCAAATGAATTAGAGCAGGTGGATGTATGGAGAACAAATTATCCAAAATCTAGAGATTATACCTTCTACTCAAACAGACACCAATCATGGTCAAGAATTGATGCATGCTGGATCCCTAGAACATGGATGGACAAGGTACAAGAAACACAAATATTACCCAGGACAATTTCAGATCACTGCACAGTTACATTGAAGATCCAGACCTATTAAAAACCATCACAATGGAGATTGAATACTAATATACTGAGAGACGAGGAAGTAGTGAAGATGAATAGGGAAGAGATGAAGGACTACTTTCAAAGAAATACAATACAGGGAATGTCATCACAGACCATTTGGGAAGCCAGCAAAGCGGTGTTTTGGGGTGTGGCTATAAGAATTACAGTAGCAAAGAGGAGAGAAAGAAACAAAAAAATATAAAGAACTTGAGGCAGAACTGAAGAAAGAGGAGGCACAACTGAAACAAAACCCAACAGTGACACAATTAAAACAGAAGATGCAGATGACACAACATAAATTGAATATCTTAATATCTGAGGACTTAGCAAATAAATTAAAATTTACAAAACAAACACACTTTGAAAATGCCAATAAAGTAGGGAGATGGCTGGCATATAAGGATATAATGAAAAGAATAAAAATTATATATGCAAACAAAGTACACAGGCAATTATGTAAAGGGGGAAAATCTAGGTCCTGTCAACATTGGCTTTCATGAGTATTAGTCACAAGCCACTTCAACGGTTTTCCAAAATTATCACCTCTTCATCTTTAGATTGACAGAACTGTTCCTGTATTGAAAAGACCCATCAGAAAAGAGGCTCTAATTCAAAGGATTCAGCTCTGGGGCTCTGGTCCAATTACCGCTCAGAAGGACTGAGTGAGCTTTCAGCCAGCATTTATTTTTACTTTTAAAAATAAACAGGCATAATGCTGAGCCATCATGCATGGATTTTGGTGGCCCATTCTTACTGCTGCAAAGGCCATGATTAAACTGGTTCAAATCAATGGAAGACTGTTAATTGCAGCTGTTGCTGTGATGTTTGTTCCTATACAACTAATTAGATAAATATCAACACAACCAGGTCTTCTGTAAGCATCAGCATTTATCAAGTTAATCCAGACATACATACATATAAACTTTATTGTTTCTGGCCATAGACTTTTACAATGTACTGACTACTGTAACATATAAAATCCAATTAAAACAGGTAATTACCATAAAACCAATAAAACCTGGTCTAAGAATATTGTCATAACATGTAATGTTAGTCCACTGTATTCAGCGTTTATGTGGCATTATGATCCTTGACAAATTGAAGCCTCAGCTTCTTAGCTGCTAGTGCAAATTGTGCTACAGCATATGTAATGTGCAACTGTGTATCGGCAAGCAATCCTACTACTGTTTAATCCAGACATGGTAAAGCAAAATACACACTCATCAGAATCCTGTAAAGTCCACATAGCATAATGGAGTAACTGTGCAGACAGCTGTGCCTTTGCAGCTGGCCACCTACTGTGCTCACCTGTGTGCTGTGGTTGAGGAAAGGACTTCCTCATTTGCAGTGTGATGGATTGCAAAAGTAATAGGGATGCCACTTGCACAATGGCATTTATGTCTATGATTTTCTTAAATAAGGTCTAGGCCATTGAGCCTCAAAGCATTTCAACCTGGAGAGGAATGCTACTCTTACATTTATATTTATACAATGACGATTTTGTATAATTGTCTTAAAGGAATATGTGTGGTATCTTATGAGAGGATAGAATTCTGGAACTCAAGCTGAAGTCAACAGTTGGAGAGAAGGCCTACCCACAATGATTGTAAGTCAACGTGTTGCAGTTTCCTTCCTGTTCATCATTCAACTCAGAATTTGACATCCATAGCAATGAAGAATCTCCAGCTTTTCTGTGCCGGAAAAATTTAGAACATTCTGTTTCCACTGATCCAAATCAGATGAGGGTAGTAGCCAAATATTGTAAGGGAATGTACATGTTACTAAGATTTCATTTCAGAGAAGTGCACATGAAAGCCACATTCTGACTCTGTGTAAAACCACTGGGGGAAAAAGAGAATGGAGTTGGTGCTGCCTACTCCATCTATGCTGCTCAAGAGATATTTTTAAAATCTTGTCTGCTGTCACAGGCTGTCTCCTAAAGAGGATTCACTGCTGATCTGCTGCACTTCATAGTTCATTGAGAAGCCGGTTCTCAATCTTGGGGCAGACGTGCTCTGTGTTTCTTCTTTGAACATCGCTGCGTTTTTCTCATTCCACAGCTCATGGTTCCCATGGAGACCATTGTGATATTTTATATGAATGGATCACTGTGCAAGGTTGGGAGAGAGAACGCTTGGGTTGTGCGTCATTGAGCACGGGTTCAATAAACAAATGAAGGCAACCCGCACAAGATCATGGACTGAATGTGACACAGGGCCAAGGGTTTTGTCAAACAATCTTCCTATACCTTTTGGTAGAATGACAGACAACATGTGCTATGAACTGTGACTAATTCAAAGCTGGAAGGTTATTTTTTAAAAAAAAATTAGCCCTGTTGTCTAATCGTCTGCTGTGTCTGATGCTTATTGGAAGAGTGGGTAAAGACCTTTGGACTGGAAAGTTAGAAGAGTGGTAGTCTGGCAGCGCACAAGTACTGGCACCCAACCTCTGTGGCAAGTTGCCCAGCAACAGATCTAGGAGGTTTCTGTGAAAACAACTGGGGTTAGCCTAAGCTCAGGATGGAAGACATTCTTATTAAATTCTTTATGCTTATCAGTTTAGACTCTCCCAACCTGATGAGAAGCCTTGATAAAGCTCAGCAAGATTCTTTGTCTCTGGCTGAGAGCAAGGCACAGAACTCTGACTCTTATTCCTCCAGGTCTCTGTAATTTGCAGAACAATTTGACAAGCAAAGCACATACACCCCCTGCAAGCCTCCAAGGACTTGGCTGATTATCAAAGAATATGCAAACAAACGATCTAGTGCTTCCAATACTTCAAAAAAGCTCTAGTCATTCTAGCTCAGGGCAATTCACACAAATGTGGAATTTTGTGCAAAAATGGCCATTGTGTCAAAAAAATTTCTTTTTTTGCTCATAAATCATTTTCACCAATGCAAGAGTTCTTATCAAGAGTGCAAGCACATTCCTCACTATTCTTGTTAGCAGGAAATACATCACAACTCCCCATTCTTTCATGACAAGTGAACATTGACCTACACAAGGCAATTTGTTCCTTTGTGCAAAGAACAAAATTCCATGTAGAGGTGTAAACTATACAGGCAGTTAAATGCTACTTCTTCAGCAGCCTTATTCAGGCAACCACCTGCATGCACGGATAAGGCTTTAACTACATGAGGGGGTGGGCACAGACATAAACTCTATTCCCCATATCTCCCAAATGGAAATCAGCCAGACTTTAGTAATGTACTGGTGATGTGATGACATTTTCTACTGGACTGGAGAGCAGGAGAATAATCTGGTAGGTACAGCAAAGGAAAATGGCTAGGTGGCTCAGGAAGTGAAAGAGAAGGGATTCCATTTCTTCCACCCAACCATCTGCATCTGAGAACAGAAATACAATTCCTCTCATCACAAGAGGCATACAGGATAACACAACTTTCTCAGGCTGGCCTCGTCCTCTGGGTATGTCCTCATGCCTTTCCTAGTAAATAAATCAGAACAAAATCAAACTGTGCCAATGAAACCCTTCTGTTATAGGATGAAAGACCAACAACTCACAAAAGAAATTGAGAAATTCTTGCCCTTTGCTCCACTGTGAGAGAGAATAAATATGCAACAGTTAAACTTAGAGGATCAAAAAGTGATGACAAGATGGATCTCCTTCCAAGCTTTTCCACTGAGACACTATCATTTCTCACTGCTCTGCTGAGACCTATATTGCTATATGGAATTTGGCCATTCCATTTATTCAAGAAACGTGATGCTACATGCCTGGCCCTGGTGCTTTTCCTGGGAACTCTCTTGGAGTACTGCAAACATTTGAAGTTTAGCAAAGTGTACTGCTTATATATTGCCCCATAGTACTTAAAGCACTCTCTGGGTAGTTTACAATTTAGTTATGTAGGCTACACATTGTCCCTCCCTCCCCACCAGTGAGCTGGGTACTCAGTTTACCAACCTTGAAAGGATGGAAGGCTGAGTCAACCTTGAGCCAGCTACCTGGGATTGAACCTGGATTATGATCAGTACTGCAGTTTATCCACTGCATCACAAGGCTTGTTTAATGTCCAGTCCTTTGAAAAATATAAGAGAATCTGAGGAACTTATTGTCAGCAACGACCTGTGTTAGCCATAACTGATCCCACTATGATTAAAGTAGTACTAATGAAAGAACGCTACTGCACGTTTACCAACTATCTGGATTTTGGTGCAACAAGGATATTGGTTTGTAATCTCTTTGAAGAGTGGAAGAGGGTACATACTGTGCTCTCTCCAACCTTCACTTGTGGGAAGCTGAATGAGATGTTTTCCATAACAAAACACTACGGGGAGGTTTTGACACAAAATGTTCAGAAGAACGTAGAAAGGGACAAATCTCCAGTTTTAAAGGATAAAAGATATTTGTAGGGCTTTCTCTCTCAGAACCTCAGCACATTCAGAGATTGGGAAAGTTACTCTTTTCTGATATGAATGAATTCCCCAGTCAGCTCGACTCCTGAGAACATCAAGCAGCACGGTGTTGCATCCCTATTCCTCATTCCTATCCTTAATGCCATTAATCTGTGTGCCTTTTCCCATGAAGGTGGTTATCACCATCTTTCTGCAGCATCTGATTTAGACTCTGTAGCTGAGTTCTCACCAGTGCTTAGTGACAGAAAAGCCTATCAGCAGGGAGCCAGGGGGAGCACCATTAGATTGGTAGAAAGTGGAGGGTAGGCCATGCATACTTCCTGGCAGTCCGACGTTTCCTGAAAGAGGGCAGAGAATCCTTGTTTTGTATATCACAGTAGATTGGGATGCACAATCTCTTGAGCTCAGCGGAAGATACCTCTGAGGGTAACCAGGGAAGCATGTGTGCACGAATACAGCAGCACCTCAGCGCATGTCCAGTCACACAGAGAAATTGTATCTTCCACCCCAGTTCCAGCAATCTTGGTGGCAGCCTGCCCTGTTCCCACTCACCTCCACTGATTCTGAAGTACCTGACTCAATGTTGTGAGTGGCAGCACTGGCCTAGGTTTACCCCCTCCCCCTATGCTAACCAGCAGATTGGACATTTTTCTCCATAGCCCAGACAGCTATCCTACCCCCAAGCTGCTGGATATGTGGGATGTTCATCTCTATAGCACATGAAAGATTACAGCACTTACAACTTGGTCTTTCTATTGTGGACAGTCTTCCAATAGTTCACCTTTTCAATCAAGATGGAATCAAGGGTTAGAGGAATATTCGTAATGGCAGAAGAATGTGCTCTTTCGGCAACAGTGCTCTTCAGCCTTGCTCAGCACTTTTGCTATTACTCTTTGCTGTCAGAGACGGGAGAGCAACTGATTTAGTTATTTTAATGCCAAACTGCAGCCTTTTTGCCACTGGTTCTGAATAGTTAAGATACCTGACACCTGATAACTGAATACAGTACTGCTAACAACAGAAAGGTTTTTGCCAACTAAGATGAATTACTCAGCTTTAAAAACAAAAGAATCTTGCTATGCACACCCACAGGATCCCATCAATATTCACACTAAGTTTCAGGTGTCCAGATTTCACAACCTTGGAGCTATGATAGTGATAAGGCACTAAAAAAGAACCATCATTCTTCTGTGTTATTATAGAGTCAGTGTATTGTTCTGCTTTTGATTGTTACAGCGATTTATTTTTATGTAGGTTAAAAGGAATATTGGGACTGGAATGTGAATGGCAAGTTGTTATTTCACATTCCTCTGACATTTCATAAACAGTTAAAATGAATTCAAATGTAAACAACAAATAATTTGACTGAAGTACTTGAAGAACTACAATTAATATTTCATAATCCCAGTTCAACCAATTCTGTTAGGCTATGAACCATGGATTTTACTGAAGGATCAAACAAGGAGGACAACATTTGAAGGGTGAATGATATTTAATTTTCATGGTGCCTCCTCCTATGCTACTTGAAAGCTGTCATGCTTTCAGTCCATTTTCCAGCCGCTGTTGATGGCTGTTGCTGTATTGCATCTTAATTTACCAAGGCTGAAATTGGAATTATAACCAGAGGCAGTAATGTATTACCAGTTAACATGTTAATAGCTAAAAAAATAAGCTTCTGGTAATTGTTTTGATCTGTTCCTCTTTAAATGTCTAGTGGAATGTTAACATTCAGAGCAATTGCATTCACATCCCACAAGCTAAAAAGTTTGGAATTTTAGTGCTGCTGTTAGCAAACATGGCAATTAATTTTGGTTCAAACTTCTACTGGAACTTCCAGTCCTAAATATCAGTGTGGATTTCTTTTCAAAAGGGTGTGCGTGCATGCGTAATTTTTTGCAGTGTGTAGGTAGAGAGTAAAGTCTAAAAAGATAGTTTTGGGGTGATCGAGCAAAAAAAAAAACCACGGCTCTAGAACCACTGTCAGCCCAAGGATTAGCCAAAATGAGGTGGCCCCTCAGGTGGTGGAGTGCTAAGGGTGGAGGCAACTGCTTTCTCTACTACCCACCCTTTGCTCTTGCCATCACCATCAGCTTCCTCCTCCCATTATCCATTATCCACCTGCATACCCCAGATACACAAGGAGCAAAATCTGTTGGTGTATTTCTGCAGGGACAACTACATCTTGGCATCAGAAATAATTAATTCACTGAATGCTTCCTATCCCCCATTTCAGGTTTTGAGCCTCCCTATGGCTCCCTTTTCCCTGAGGGAAGCTTTGGGGAGCCTCAGGATGTGGGGGAGAAGCCTTTAATAGTCAAAAATTACAGCCAGCTTGCCACTAGTGGTCACAATCCCAGCCCTGGTAGTCTGGGTTACTATTATTTTTATTATTTAAATAGGTATTAAAGGCTCCCTTCCATAGACAACAGGCAAAATGTATTAAAGGCTCCCTTCCAACCTGAGGCTCCCAAAAGCTTCCTTGGGGCAAAAAGGAGCCCTAGTGAGCTTCAGAAGTTGAAACAGGGGGATAAATTAATGTAAATTTAACAGGGGGATGTAAATTAATTATTTCCAGCACCTGGATCCAGTTTCCCCAGAGTAACTATGCCAACAGGAATTTGACCGTTGTTCGCCAGGTGGGAGGAGCAAGAAAGCACCAGAGGTGGTGCTCTCCTCCTCCTCCTCCTCCATCCCGGTGAGTGTGGGAGGAGACAAATGCTCGTGTGGCAGTGGACCTTTTCTTTCCATTTCAAGTAGCAGGAGAGCTTGCACTGGTCCTGATGTGGACAGACAATAACATGAGCAGGAATTCAAGAAGCATATTCCTAGATATAAGAGCCAATAATGGAGAATGATGATAAAGCTAGTCAAATGAATGCTAGTGAGGAAAGTGAAGAGACAAGCAGCTGAGGAGACTGGAGGTTCAAAGCAGAGGTTGAGAGTTAAGCACACACATCCTGTGCAGCTCCTTCACTTAAAACCACAGCCTCTTGGGCTGTCAAAACTTTCTTACCATACTTATATATAGCTATATATATATTGTTTAAACCCTGTGATACATTCATAGAGCCATAGTCTACAATCAAAATACCCGTAGCTTCAACAATGCTAAAAACAGAAATGACTTTTTATTTCCTATATAAGACTACATTCCCAAAAGAGAATACCGAGCTGAATTCTAGACGTAGACAGGAACTGAAAAGTAATCCTGGATCAAGAGTAGAAAGCAAATCTGTTTGAAAATTCAGCAAAAGATATGGCAGTGGGCTGAAAAGACAGAATAGTATCCAGAAGACAAAAAGGGAATTTAATTCATAGCCATGTTAGTCTGTGATATCAAAAGAGAAACTTTCTGGTGTATTCTGCTCAGTGGCCTCTTTGAAACCTGTCCTTAAAGTTTCTTTGTTCATGGACTGCACCTCTGAGGTGAGAGAAAGAGTGTCTAGGAAACATTAAATGTTCAGCACTGGTTTCTGGATATTTCTATTTCTTATGTCTGTTTTATCCCCATTTACTCTCTTACCTAGCATTTCGTCTGTTCTTCCACTACAAAAATGCAGTGAGGGACTGCTGACAGAAGATGGCATATATCACATTGGGGGATAAGCAAGTAAGTATATGAGCCCCTGATATTGTGGATTATGTTGTCTGATTCTCTCATGGTGTTTCCTGTTTAGATACATGGGCAGAGTTGAGACCTACATTTTACTGCAAGATTTGGTTCCTTTGTCAGTGTCTCTGGTGGACAGTGTGTTGTTTCCAGTTAGAATCTTCTGTAGGTTGGGTGGCTGTCTGTATGCCACCATGGGTTGGCTGCCAGAGACTTGCCACTTTCCAAAATGGGCTGGAAATCTCTGATGATGTTCTTCAGTGATTTCAGCCAGGAACCCTGACAGCAACAGCATACCACTGGTGGTAGCAAGCTTGTTACCCTGTAGTATTCTCACACAACATCTTGCTCCCCAACAGTTGTTAAGCAACAGGTCCTAGAAATAACAGACAAAAATAACAAGTCAAAAACAAAAAAATAAAGAAGACAAAAATGTTGTGCCACATTCATTTTGTGATAACTACTATAATCTTAAAGTAACCTTTTGTGGATCAATTCTACTTCCTCAGATATAAGAGTGAGACTATGTGTCTGTCATATTTATACAGATATGAAGAGACTTGGGGTGGTGCAGAGACAGCCTGGGGCTGGGGAGTGAGGGAAGAAAATAATGCTCTTGAAAAGGAACTCTGACAATATATTTTTGAGACTGTGCACAGAAAGCATAGTACTGTACCACAATGAAATTGCTAAAAGTAAAATCAGAAACGGCCCATGGCCCTGCAGTCCAATCCATGATACGTTCCCACAATATAAAAAGTGTTGTTAGCTTCCCGCTGAATTAAAAAGCAATATAATTATTGTTATCTCATTAAATCCTGTGCTGCTTAGAAGAAGAAAGTTAAAATTAGCCTTCTTCAAGGTTCATTGGATAAACCCTTACAAACAACCCTTGGTCGTGTGCAGAGTTCCTTGCAGTGTTTCAAGTGAGCATTAACATTTGGTCAGTAATGAGAAATCAAGCATGTAAAAGAAGGCCAAAGTATAACCTGTCACCATTATTTGCTCCATAAACTTCAGAAATGTGCTAGCAGAGCTCTCTAAATTAGACAGAAGGCACATTTACTCTAAGTCTCGTCATCCAATATTGTTACACAGAATTTATGCAATACAAACCTAGTAATACCAAAGGTCTTGATTTTTTTTATTTATTTTTTTCCTTATATCTGGTTTGGTGACGCCCTTAGTTAAAACACTCATCCTGGAGAAGCCTCATGGTTTACTGTGCACTTCTTTTTGTTGGTTTGTTAGCATTTGTGCCTTGGTAGTATTTTCTTTCCCTTACTATGCAGTCACTGCCAGAAAATGGGGTGAAAATTCCTCACTGTGCCCTTAACTGAGGATCCTTTCGTCTTATTCATGAGACAGCATGTGGTTTCACCAAGGCAACCTAAAATTATTTGAAAACACAGTGATAATTAGGGTCTCGATAGACAAGACACGGATTCAGTATTTAAAAGCAGTATGTCCTTCAGAGGACAGGACTATCTGCTTATTCTCACAGGAGCTCGCCTAAGTCTACACCTTGCAAATTAGCTTCCTTTGTTTTGTAATTGGTTATCTGAGAAATGGCACACTTGTCTCAAACACATGACTGTGAAATATTTGCTTGTCTGGAGGGATAATGTTGTAAGAGGAGGGAATAAGACATTTGCCTTAATGCACGGTTTGACCCTCAGGCACTGTGTACATGGTGTTCTTCCAGCACATCACTATTAAAGTTTATGTTTGCTGTAGTCTTCAATCTATACCAGGTTAGGCAAGGCAAATGATGTCCACTTCACCTAACTCACAATTATTTTCCTCTGGAACACACTGTTACAAGCACATAGAATCAAGTCGTGTCAAAAGCAACTACCAACAACCATGTGTGTTCTCTTCATTGCATTGTGCTAAGAGGCTTAGTAATAGCACAGAAGTATTCCCACTCATGGTTGCCCTTCTCCCAAATATTTTGCTGCCTGAGGAGAGGAGCAAGACACACCCCACCCAGCCATTCCATGTGCAGAAAGCAAGCAGATTAGCATTTGTATCTTGTTGTACAACTGGGCGTTTAGACAGCAGAGGATTAATGAAGCCAGCTAGGTTACTTGCTGCAGATTTCATTCAGAAATGGGTAGATTGCCCAGGGATGTTTCCTGTTCAGATAATTTCAGATAAACAGCCCAAGGAGCCTAGCCAAAGGAAGAGGCTAGCCAGGAGTGAGTGGGAGACAACATAAGCATTTTGAGAGAGGCAGATGGCAAGGAGTTTGAGGGTTATGAATGAGCCAGGGGAAAAAAAGCATTAGGGTTCCCTTTGAGCTCTGCACAGTGCCTTTTGGGGACCTGTCATTTTCTGAAGGGTTGTCATAAAGCACTGACATAAAGTCCTGAAATATCTCAGGTACCCATTCATTTCTATCTGTGCTCAAATAGATAAGCTCAACTACAAAATACACCAGGAATCTCATTTTAAAGAAAATCAAACCCAGAGGCACAGTCCCTACTCAGAACACTGCTTTGGGATGTAGGGTGTACATAGGTATCTCACTTCGATACTGACAGCGGGACAGTGTCACCCACCTCTCCGAACAGCAGCAGGCTAGCTTAGGGGCACAGGACAGCCCATGTCACCCACAAACCCATGTCCTCTTGACACTTTGTTGGTATTGTCGCCTGAGGTGACCACCAACCTTACTTTGTCTAATGGCAGAAAAAGCACTGTTCTCTCTGCAGAGCAACGTGGAGGATAGGGCTGGATTACAGACACACAAGCCCACTTAGAGCAGCATCAAGGTCAGGTCTGTACTGCATAAACATCTTCTCTTTTTCCTTTTCTCCTTGCATTCTCACCTGGGGCTTGGCTAGTATGGCCATATTGTACCATGTGGATTCCTTTCCACCTACTGCGGCATGTGCCTTTTCATTGCAACACAATTGATGACCGAAGCCCCTGCTAGCAATGAAGCATATTCCCTAGCTCCAGTCACAACATTTCTGTGAATATATCCCCTTCCTCTTTTCCAGGAAAATGTGTACGCAGGCACTTCCCTCTTCACAAAAGATGCTCAGAGTGAAATGGAGCAACTGTGAACAGCTCTCATGGCCACAAGCATCCTTTCTGTTGTTCCCTTGTGAGTAGTTTTAATAAGCACTCATAAGCTTCAATTAAAACCCTTAAACCACCCAAGCTTTTTACAATGTCCTGCTTCCTGTGTTGGCTCTGAGCTGAAGTATTCTCATTTTGAAGCAAAGTATGGAAGATTGGCAATCTAGCCAGAAGGGATACAGAAGCACAATCTTAAGCTCCTGAGCTTCAGGAAGCAAATGGGTCTTTGGAAACCTTGTGTGTGCCGTTCTGTGCTGTCAAGTCAGAACCGATTTATAGTGACCCTAATAGGCCTTTCCAGGCAAGTGAGATATTTACTAGTTTCACTCCTCTAGTGAGTTTCCATGGCCAAGTAGGGAAACCTTAGCTCTTCTTAATGTTATTTACGAGGTAATGTCCTGTTGGCTCTGTGATGTTGGCTTATTGCCTAATGCCTGGTTCAGTTGTCTTAATTTTGCTATCTTGAGATTTAGTAATGTCTGTTAGAGAGGAGGTTTTTAGGATGGTGTAATGGAAAGAGTGATGGACTAAGTCCACGGAGAACAGAGTTTGAATCCCCACTTGGCCATGGAAACTCACTGGGGGAGTGGAACTGGTAAAACCATTCCTTAAATATCTCACTTACCTTGAAAGCCCTATTAGGATTGCTCTAAGTGGGTTCTGACTTGACAGTAGAGAATGTACACACTTGTTTTTGCATGTTTATCATTTTAATTCTGTTTGTCCTTTTATGTTACTTTGTTACAGCTGCCCAGAGTAGTGGCTTGCCACCAGATGGGTGAGGTATGAATTCAATAAGAAAGTAAATTAAAAATAATAATAAAAGAAGAGCAAGTTTGCTAAAAAAACAACAACACAGAGTTTAATGGAGGGGCACAGCAATTGCAACCCCCTCAGGTATATGGGTAAGAATGCCTCTTCACTGGCTGGGGGACACGTCCACAATAATAATAACTATGTGCCATCAGCTCGATTCCAATTTGTGGCAACCCTTTTGAGAGTTTCCTAGGTATACAGTACTTAGAAGTGAATTACCATTCATGTCTTCTGGGTGGGTGGGTGTCTTGATGGGTGGTCTGTGCAGCTTGCCCAAGACCAACTCCCAGGGTGGCTCTTCTCCTGGGAAGCATGGTGCAAAATTGAACTACCAAATGCTGTCTCTGCAGTCAGATACCCAACTTACTAAGCTATCCAGCTAGGAGGCCCATGATACCTGCAGGAATCCCTGTACTTATCACTGAATTAACTAAAAGCAAGTCTCTGAGCCAGGCAGAAGCAGGATGCTAGGGGCCTGGGTTTTTTCCTTGTTTGCTAGGGAGACCCCAGGATCAACCCTCTTTCCTTTCACACAACTTCAGAGACAGTGCAACTAAAATGGGGAGGGGATGAAAAACATGGAGAACTGTGTAGTACCACAGAAGCGCCTCATGCCCTGGTGGCAGAAGCTGATAAGGCATTGGAAATGGATGTCGATATACCTCTCCTTCTCCTTTTAACCTACCTAAATGCAATCTCCTATGTTGCTGATGTGAAGACTGACATCAACTGGATTTTCTTCTGCGTTAATTCCACTATGTAAGTTAGTAGCCTCACTCAATGCACCTAGCAAACCTGTGTTCGGGGTGCAGCAAGGTGAGGGGGGAGGGAAATCCAGGCTTTTGTCTTCAATGAGGTGGACAGACTGCAAATTGATATATGTGTCATCTCTGTGCTACATAGAATCTAAAACTCCATTTTGCTTTCCTTGAAGTCTGACATAACAGATCAGTGGCATTTCAGGTGGCCTAATTTCTTGACTTTCCACTCGAACCTGAATTTCATACCATCTTTGGCTGAGGAAGAGTTCTGGAGAACTCAATGCTTGTTTTATTTGTAGCTTGTCTAGGGATCTAATAAACATATTGCCCAACTCTGGTTTCCATACGCCTATTCGTGTTCTCTCTCTCTCTCTCTCTCTCTCTCTCTCTCTCTCTCTCTCTCTCTCTCTCTCTCTCTCTCTCTCTCTCTCTCTCTCACACACACACACACACACACACACACACACACACACACACACACACACACACACACACACACACACACACACACACACACACATTCCCTAATCAGAGTTCATAAAATTGTAATGCCTGCAATTGATTTAGGTCCTCCTGAATGTCCAGCCCTTTACCTTCTTTAGAGTCTCACTAGAAGACTCTCTTCTATATAGTAAGCAGTTGTTTGTTGTCTGGAGAAGATATTTAAGATGGGAGGAGATTTTTCATTACCAAATCTTGAAATTCACTTAAAAGTGATACTGCCAACTTGGCAAGTAAGCATAGCTCCCAAACCCAAAGTAACAAATATTTTTCAGGAGGCAGAGATCTTGAGATTTAAGGATCTCTGTTTGGTGTGCCATAAAGGTAAAGCCCCAGCTGCATTTCTCACACTAATATAAACATGGGGCATAAACCCACCCATGTTTCAGCCTGGCATCTAGAAAATCACCAGCCATAGTTTTAGTGATGATCTAAGTAAGTATTCTTGCTAAAGGGAGGAAGGAGGGGCATAATCTGCCAGTTACCTGAGGATCTGCACAGAAGCAAGCATGACTAATTTCCTCTCCTCTTTACTGAATCTTTTTTAGCATTCCCGAAATCTCTAGACAGGGTGGATGCTGTCTCATCAAGCCAGCAGAGAAAAATCAAGCAGGTTGGCTCCCCAATTGGGATTTAAAGCAACTGGTGCCTGTTAGAGTGTAATTAGGAGAACAGAATTCAAGCATACAGAATGTGGGGACATTCAAAAACATTCCCCTATGATGCAGAATTTTTAAAAAAACTCATGGCATAAACACACCTCCTTTTTCCAGAATGCTTCTTATAAGATATTGGGGGCTTAAACTATTCAATATCTTCTTTTCCCTTGCATTCCATTTTTCCTCCCCCTCACCGCCCCTGCCAGCTTTAGCTGCTCCATGGATAGTCCTACATTATGCTCAATGTCTGACTCCTTTCTCTCCAGAGATGATGAAGAGCTGTCCTTGAGAGGAAATAAAATAGAGAAAATACTTTTCACCCCCAGGGCAATCAGGTGTTGCTCAAGAATTTCATTATCTCTAAAGGTTAAACTGCAATTAAGATGTGTAAGATCCAGAAGATCACAGGGGTTTTTAGGCCACTTTGAATTATTTTTAAATAAGTGTTCTTTTCCTTTTAATTTCTTTGATCAGTAGACCTAGGGAGTCCTCTTGAGTGTGTTGAAACCAGTATTGTATGTAGAGCTGGTTGTGCTTTGAACCGGTTGGCACTCAACACCCATATTTGCTCTTAGAAAGTATGGTGATGAAATGTGGATTTCTTTTGTGCTATTTTCACAGGCATCCACAGGAACTTGTATGTGTGTGGCAAGGCTGCACAGTGGTACACTAACATAATTTGTGCACACAACATGAGTAAGTACAACACAGTGGCCAAAATCCTGTTGCTTAGTGTAGTAAACTGTCCTAGAGTAGGACCATGGAGTCAACAGGAATTTATTCAGTCAACTCCTCTGTAGGTTGCATTGATTCCATTGGGCCTCCTCTAACTGTGACTTGCAGTGCTAAAGTAAGTCACTGTTACAGTAGACCCATTGGAATCAATGGAGCCTATGGTGGAGTTAACTCAGTAAATTCCCATTGAATTGCCTACTCTAGTGCAGTTTACTACACTAAGCAACAGGATTTTGGCCAGTGTTTCTATCTGGGTATATTAAAATAATATATACATCTAGGTATCCAAGGGAGAAATGCACTCCCTTGCCCACTCCCACAGACACCCATGGTAACAAGCATAGAGAAGCAACTAGTTTAGTGTAAGCTAAGCACATATTGTGGGACGCTGCGGGTTAAACCGCAGAAGCCTCTGTGCTGCAAGGCCAGAAGACCAGCAGTCGTAAGATCGAATCCACGCGATGGAGTGAGCTCCCGTCGCTTGTCCCAGCTCCTGCCAACCTAGCAGTTCGAAAGCATGCAAATGCGAGTAGATAAATAGGTACCACCTCGGTGGGAAGGTAACGGCGTTCTGTGTCTAGTCGCGCTGGCCACGTGACCACAGAAACTGTCTACGGACAAACGCTGGCTCTACGGCTTGGAGACAGGGATGAGCACCGCGCCCTAGAGTCGGACACGACTGGAATAAATGTCAAGGGGAACCTTTACCTAAGCACATATTAGACTCTTGCAGATGTGCCTAAATAGGTAAGAGACAATTTGGGGAGGGTCATGACAGAGAGTCACAATGGAGAGGAAGGAAATCTAGACACAGGTGGTTTGGAAAGACTTTTTTTAAAAAAAATGAGTCCAACTCATTTCCCAGGAAACAAAACAAAAGGCACAACTCTGAAAGAATTAGATAAGGACATTTGCTCCTACAGGAGGATGTCATGCCTGAAAAACTGTGGGCTCATTTAAAGAAGCTATCTGTTAAGGGCAGAGCTTTCTGAATAACAGTGGTTATGCTGGCTGGGGGACTGTGGGATCTGTAGTCTCCAAAACGAATTCTTCCAAGGTCTGATGGAGGGCTCCTCCCCTATGTTCCTCGCTTCCACATTTTAGTGATGTGCCCTTGGTTTTTCCTTCCAGAGCAGCGAATTGATAAAAGTATGTTTAAAAATTGAAACAGGCATTTTCCAAAGCATATGGTATATCTGCAGTTGAATGTTTCCAGCTGCTTTCTTTTTCTTTTTTGGCCAAGCCTCTAACTGTATCTTTGATTGCTTTCTTTGGGGATGTTTATTTCACCCCATGCCAAATCGGCAAACAAAGAAGAAGGAGAGGCAAGTCTTGCTAAAAGTCCTGCAAGAAGAAAAGATTAGGGAGATTAGGGAGATTCAGCAAAGAAAAGGCCCCATGCCAGACATCAAGGGAGGGAGCCAAATATGTTGCTTACATATCAATGCCAACCTCCATAATAAAAATAAAAATCAAATAATCCAGACTGAAGGATTTAGCATGCATAGGCTGGAGAGGTTCAGGAGGAGCTTCTGTATTGTTATGCTACATTTCTAAGTCGTAAGTGTAAATAAGAAACCTGTGAGCCTGACCACATGGCCAGCTGCTTGGTAGAGAAGGAAATTAACCCAGTGGCCTTCTGCAGTTAAATCCAAGCACTGCCTTTTCATTAACTAACAAGTAGGTCCTGGGAGGGCTGTAACTCATCAGAAGAAATCTGATCTCACACACAGATCCCAAGGAGGATGATTGGTTTTTAACAGGGATGGGGACTTGAGTCATGGGACTCACTGTCAAGTCAGACTAAAGTCACACCGGTGACTCACCTAGGACTTGATTCAAAGTTGGAACCCACCCTCTCTTTTTTCTGGAGAAAAAAAGCTTGTTTTTAATAGGGACTCAGACTTGGGACTAAAGACTTGGACTTGGGACTTGGGACCAAAGACTTGCCAACATCCCTGGTTTTTAAAGACCAGGTGTGTGCTAAGCCACATCTCAACATGGAGATACATGTCATGAGTAGAGATGGGCACAAACCACCAAATGGCGGTTCATCTTGGTTCATAGTTCGTGGATGTCCACAATCCACAAATTTAGGAATTATTCCTGAATGAACCATGAATCAAGTTGTTGGTTCGTTCATGAATATACGGGGTGCTGATAAGTACTGAGCCTTTCCCAGAAAAAAATTGAGCTAGGAAGCTGTAACTGCCACACTATTCTACATATTCCCCCAGGAAGTCAATGCACTTGCGACATCTGTCCTGCAGCTTCTTAAGTCCCTGCAAATAAAATTCTTCCTACTGCTGGTGTAACCACTCATTTGCAGCATTAGTTGCCTCCAGAACACTCCCAAATCGTTGTCCCTTTAGGGTTTTTTTTTAGTTTGGGGAACAGATAATAGTCAGAAGGAGCCAGGTCGGGAGAATAGGGTGGATGGGGCATCACTTGAAAGCCTAAGGACGTCAGTTTTGCCATTGTTTCACCTGCCGTGTGTGACGAGACGTTGTCATGCAACAGGATGACACCTTTGGAGAACTTTCCTCGACGTTTTTCCTTGATGTTTTGCCTCAACTTCATCAATAAAGCACAGTAATATTTTGCATTGATGGTTGAACCCTGTTTGAGGTAGTCCACCAGCAGAACTCTCTTCTTATCCCAAAAAACTGTTGCCATTTGCTTCTGCACCGACCTTTGCACTCGGAACTTCTTTGGCCTGGGGGAACCACTGTGCCTCCATTCCTTAGACTGTTCCTTTGTCTCAGGATCATAACAGTAGATCCATGTCTCATCACCAGTTACCAGTTTGCCCAGGAAATCTGACTCATTTCTTGCAAAATGTTCCAAAACAGCCACCGATGACTCCACACGTTTCCTCTTTTGTTCGGTTGTCAAAAGTTTGGGGATCCACTTTGCTGCCAGCTTTCTCATTTCCAAGTCGTTGTGGATAATGGCACCAACTCTCTCACGTGATATTCTCAGATATATAGCAATACTGTTGACTGATATTCGGTGGTCCTCCATGATCATGTCATGGATGGCTTTCACATTTGCAGGCACAGAGACAGAAACAGGCCTTCCACTGGGTTTCTCACTTTCAACACCGAAATGGGCAGTTTTAAAATTGACAACCCAACGTTTAACTGTTGCATATGAAGGGCCACTGTCACCCATAGTTTGATCATCATGGATCTGCTTTGCGCCTTTCCCTTGGAGAAACAGGAACTTGATTATGGTCCTACGCTCTTCCACATTGAACTTTTCTGGAGGTGCCGCCATGTTCACTTTCGACCGGAAAATGAAAGTTAAGTTAAAATCATAGGTAGTTGATTTTGCACCATTGAATATAGACAAATTGGCCAATACACCCTGCAATTTATAGCTTCCTAGCTCAATTTTTTCTGGGTAAGGCTCACTACTTATCAGCACCCCCTCAGTGACTGTCAAAAATAAATGCCCGGCTGTTTCCCTGCCCCCACAGCCTTCCTTCCTTTCCCACATTGCCTCCCTACCTTTTCCTCCTTCTGCCACTGCCACCACCGCCATTTTGAGAGGGCTTTGCAGGTGGCCTGGGCAAATGTCTCTGCCTCTTGGCTGATGGGCAGAAACATAGAAAGTGGCCTGGTCAACTAACAGGCCACTCGCTTTATATATATTAATCATTAATAATTATTAATGATTTTGTTAGCCGGCTTGTCAGCTCACCAGGAGGCCCCTACCCATGTCCTCACTTCTCAGCTAGAACATCCCTAGAGACTGCTGGGCTGGCTGACAGTCTGGCTAAGTAAACACAAATAATAATAATTAATTAATTTGTTTAGCTGGCTTGTCAGCCCACCGGAAGGCCTCTGCACAGCTCCCCGCCTCAGCTGAGAGGTGGGGAGCTGTGCAGAGGCCTCCTGGTGGGCTGACAAGCCAGCTAAAAATAATAACTTTTTTTAAAAGCGGCCGGCCGGCCAGCTGTCTGTGTGCATGTGCCCACCTCTCAGCTGAGAGGTGGCACCTGCAGATACAGAGATAGCAGGCTAGGCTCCTGGAAGGGAACAGGCTGCTATCTCTCTGGATGGTGACAGCGCAGGTGGCAGTACAAGGTAGAGAGGCAACGGGGGGTAGTGGGAAGGGGGCGAGCAGGCTGTGTGTGGGGGAGGGAAATGAACCAGGAAGTTCATTAAATTGGAAAAATTCATTGGTTCAGGAAAGTTCACGTTCTTTGGTTTGGAGGAACCTGAACCAACCCAAATCAACAAATTGGCAATTTTTGACAAATTTCCTGGTTCATTTTTATATTCATGCCCATCCCTAGTCGTAAGTTTGAGTTGCATCTGTGCCAAAAGTCTATTAAGAAAAGCCTCTTTTCTTTTCTGTTTTAACCAAAAAATGTGCTTGTAAACAAAGCTACACAGCAATGTACGTAGCATCACTCATATTAGGCCATAGTCAGTTAGAAATGTTGCAAGGTGGCTACTACTTCTTGTTGTTGTTATGTGCCATTTCTATGCTTTCGCATAGACAAACCATTTTACCAGTGAAAAGAAAGAATAGCCACACCCCTCATCTCCATGGTAAGTTCTCTAAAACAAGACATCTAAGAATACTTTGTCACAGCTCTAGTTTGAAAATACATCCTTAACTTTTTGTTTTTCCCCCAAGCTGAAATCCCAGCACAATGTGAGACAACTCCTTTTTCTCAGGCAGCTGTTACATACATTCCCTTGTTGCAATAATTTTTTTTACCTATTAAGGTGTATCAAAGCTTTTTCTCAGTTGAAAAGCTCTCTCTTCAAGAAAAACGGCCCTGCCTTTCCAAACCAATCCATCCACATACTTTCTTTAAACAATGTCTTGTGAGGCACAAGAAAGGATAGGTTGGTTCACCTATCCTTTCTTGTGCCTCACAGTTCTTACAACAAGGCTGTTCTATGCATTCATTAAAGAGAGAGAGAAAGCATCCATTATCACAGGGTTGTGTTAATGTACTTCAAGACATTAGTAACATGCAAAGTTTCTGTAGTTAGGCCTAGTGGGTGTACTTGACTTCTCATAAAGGAACAGGTATTTGCTCATAACAGTTATCCATTATTCAAGGAGCACTGGCTAAGTTTGGGAGAGGAGCAGAAAAACAAGGGAGAACAGGAATGAAAAAGAGTGGCTGTGAACACAAACAGGAGCATACCACATTGCCATATTTTACTGGTGCTATTTCAAGCCAAAGTGTAGACTTACAATGACATCTAATTAATTGTCCCAAGTAGAACAGACCTATTGAATCCATTAGACTTAAACTCCATCGATTCAGTGAGTCTACTCTAATTGGACCTGATGAGTGAATTTAGCCCCTCTCATTCTGGTCCTAATTATTTTTATTCTGAAATCAAACCCATTGATTGCAGCATTATTACTCAGTCTGTTTTAAGGGTGTGTGAATACCTCCTAACCTGATCTGTTTTTTGACATTTGCCATACAGATCAGGAATAATCCTCTCAGAGATGTTCTGGAGGTGGCCTGAAACAATTTGTTCTCAGGTTTGTGCAAGTATTTCTATGTTTCCAGAATGGATTATAAAAACAAAAAGTCTGCAATGGGAAATGCACATGCGTGTAACCTGGGATGGGGCGCACCATGCAGTAGCATCAGTTTTGGGAATGTGGTACATCTTAAATGGAGGGTTCGGTGTTCTTACATTTCACACAGCCACGCACCTTTTCAGGGGTGGGGGAGAGTAACTTTCAAACTAAAATTCTATACCAGGAAAGAAATAATCTGCCAAACTACTCAAAATGGCAAAGTGACTGCAGTGCATAGCAAAGAATCGAGAGATGAAAAGGCTGTCTAAGTGATTCTCCTGATCAATAACCTAACTTCCAGAAACATGTGCAGGCCAGACAACTGAAGATTTTGTTCCCAGTGAGAACAAAATGCACCAAAGGGGACCATATGAACAGAAAGGCAGATTTGAATTGATAAAACCTTGGATGTTTCCTACTTCTGCCAGCAGACCATTAAGGGCAGCAGGCAGCAGCATTTCTTTGAGGTGCACCAAAAAGAACAGAAGGAGAAGGAGAAAAAGTAGAAAAAGAAGGGGGAAAAATAGCCTCTTAAAGACACTCTGACCCATCTGATTAAAGCCCACATGAGAAAGAACATGTCCATCCATTACGTTCCACGCCCCCACACACAATCCTGATAGTATGAGGCAAAGGTGTAAGCTGATTGTTTTAAAAAAGAAAAGTGGAAAATCCCAGAATGCAATGACTAGCCTAAAAGTGATGCAACACCCTCCTTCCACTTTGTCCATGTGCAAAATGGCTGCCCAAGCAACTGCAGGGGGATATATAGACTCCACTGACCTCACAGACCTTACTCTGGCCTCAGAGGTTGGTCTAACTAGAAGAGGTCTGGGGCTTCACTGATGTTTCAGCTTTCCGCCTGCTTCCTCTCTGGCACTTGTGCTGCTCTATTATCCCCAATACTGCCATACTGAATTTGCATGATCTGCTGGGATAACTGACTTGCCTGTGGATGATTGTAGGTGTCTCCACCCTCTCATCAGCCTCCCAAAACATACAAATACCCCTGATGCACAAGGTTTCCCCAAAGGCAGTGCATATGCCTAGCGTGTTTCATGAAGGCAGCATCCGTATCAACCAACAAGCCCACCTCCATGGGGCTTTCCCAGCTATAATGACTGTAGTAGCACTTCTCAAGTCATTACCATTATGGGGACAGAGCAGTTCATGCCTATATAGGAACACCTGTATCTCCTTAATGGTAATGGGTCAAGAGAAGTGGTACTGCAGCATTGCAAACTGGCACCATGAAGACAAAACATGCAGAGGATTTCATTTATATGTATTGAACCTCTATGGGTAAATGACCAAATGCAGCAACACAGCCCTGCATACCCCCCCCCAAGAATTCATGTGGGGGCTGCTATACAATTGAACCGGTCCTTCCTGAACTGGAAGGTAGGTCTGCATGAGGGGACCACTGGTTTAAAAAGCCATTGAATGATAGGAACAAGGGAAGAAAAAGCTGCTCATCCACCTCTCCTGAATTTCATCAGTAAGCAGCCCACAAAACATCTGTTGACAGCAGCCTTTGTGCTCTACAACTTTTCATAGGTCAGGAGGAAGAAGGTAGAAGAAACTAAACAAAATCAGATGCCACTGGTAACTTCCCCAACATACTAGAAAATCCAGAAAATCTGCACAAGAGCTGCCTGTGCGGCCATGAATGCTATGAAAACATTAGGGAAATCACACCAACGGCATACAAAAATTGCAGATTAGCTGCCACTGTCTTTCATGGTGCTACATTTTCAGTTAAGCCTTCTGCCAATGAAAAACAATTAATTAGGACCTGAAAATATTCAGTTGCTTTGATATATCAGTAACTCTGATAACTTTTCAATAGCAGTGACAAACAGGCACCCTTTGATATTTCAGTTCAACTCAGCAAGATTCAATGGTGTACAAAGCTCCCTATTTAGACCCATAACTGTCTTTTCCTTTCACAAAGGAAAGGTATGAAAAGCATTGCTGTTCCTTTCTTCCCACGCTGTCTGAAAACATATATCTTGTGCTCTGAGAAAAAGGCTGTGATGCAGCTCTTCTCCCATGCAAGTGGCATCACTCTGCTTAAGACTAGGGCAACACTGTCATAGAGAAGTTCCTCAGCACAGATTCCTCCTACTTGGCTCACAATTGGTGGGAAACATGTCACATTACATCCAATTGCTGTACTCAACTACAGTAGTGCCACTGGCTAAAATCCAGTAGTAAGTTACAATCAGAGTAGACCCATTTAATCAATGTGTTGACTCACCAAATCTCCACTGATTCAATTGGGCCTACTCTAGTTGCAACTTACTGCTGGATTTCAGCCAGTGACTCATGGAATTTGCATAAGGGTTGAGTACTATTCAGTGATTGATTCAAGGGGCCTTCTTTAGTTAGCTGAAGGTATTGGTTTGAGGCCACATCACTTTCCACACCACCAGCAAAACATAAAAAGGGGCCACTATTTTCAAGGTGAAATTGAATGGTTTAAATAGTCTATTGGGGTCATTTAATTTGACACCTAGAGAAATGGAAACGATATTGTTCTTTAGCTACAACTGTTCAGAGGACAGCTGTGCCAGAAGGAAAAAAGTAGCAGAAGCGTGCAGTGCAAGGAAGAGGTAGCAAGCCTTCCACCTGGCTCTCTTGGGCTCATAATTTATCAGGCCTGACATTCATAGAAAGACTAGCAGGACTGTGGCACAAATACCAGGGGGAGGGGAGGGAACATGAGTCCCTCCAGATGTTGCTGGACTGCATTTCCCGTTATCTCTTTCCATTGGCTGTTGATGACAGTTGTAGTCCACAGACAGCAGGAAGGCCATAGGTCCCTCATTACTGCCTATACCTCCCATGTGAGATTTGTCAGCATCAAAGACCTCCAAACCTAGCAGGCCAATTCAGAGACAGAGGGCTGGCAGGGAAATGAGGCAGTGGAGAAGGCTGTTTTTCCCATTCTGACATTCTCTGGTCAGTATGACAGAATGAGACAAAAATTGAGAATTGGCTTTTAAAGAGATGATTTCTCATCCATGGGTTCTGCGTACTTGGTAACACAGTCATTTAAAGAATAAAAAACAGAGACCAAGGCACAATAACAAAAATATTACTGTTAACTTGAAATGCACTAGCCAGATCCCATCTCTATCACTAGTTCATTTAGAAGATGGATGAGGCAATACAGGAAATACCTCAGAAAAACCCTGATCCTCCAAGACTCTGTATGCTTGCAACTTGAAGCATAATTATTATTTCAGACAGTACACCACAGTGTTTTGTTCTTGCTCCTTGTCCCATATTTCCTCAGCACATTTTGACCAGATCCTCTTTTCATTTCCCAACTGTTCAGAGAATCAGTTCTGAAATTTCGGATGAGCTTCAAATCATGAGTGCAGAAGATGCTGATAATCCACCATGATTCTTGAAATTGCCAAGGCTGGGACAAACCTCAGCTTTGGGCACTATCACCCACACCATATGGTTTGTTAGAAGAGATTGAGCAGCAGCAGCAGAGTTGCAGTTCAGACCGGAGGACTGGAGAGCCATTAGTGAAGACTTACATTCCCATCCCATTCTCTTCCATCTTTCTCAGCAACTAAATGTCTCAAGTAAATAAAAGGGCAAAGCTGACAAACTGTTAAAAAATATGTCAAAGAATGGAAGTTTATAGCATTTCTACCAATATATTTATTAAAAACATGTTTACCCCGCCTTTCTCCTTAGAAAAGGACCCAAGGTGGCTTACAGCATTTAAAGACAATATTTAAGAATGAGACAGTAAGTATAAAAAGGTGACATACATCATTAAAAGGCAATATTTAAACCTAAAAAAAATGAAGCATAGAAATATTAAGAAGAAACAACAAAATACCCCTTTTAGAAATGGGAAACACAAGCAATACTAAAGACACAGTCAAGGCAGTGATGCATAAGGCAGCCAGTCGTTGACGGAAAGCTTGCCTGAAGAGAAATATCTTCAATATAAACATTTGGCCTCCTGCTATTGAATTAGATTCAGACTTGGTCATGCTTAAAGCAGACCATTAAAATTGATAGGATTTATCCATTTCATTTGATCTGTTCTCTACTTAACTAAGTCGGGCCCCAACAATATTTCTTCTAATTTGCAAGACTTGCAGCAAGCATGATACAAATAAATTATCTTCCCAAACACATTTACAAACAATCCCCAAAGCTTTCAGTATCAACAGTAGTATTTTCCAGAGATAGAGCTGCAAGTCTTCCTTGATTTGTTGTTGTTCAGTCGTTAAGTTGTGTCCGACTCTTCGTGACCCCATGGACCAGAGTACGCCAGGCCCTCCTGTCTTCCACTGCCTCCCGGAGTTTGGTCAAATTCATGTTGGTAGCTTCGATGACACTGTCCAACCATCTCGTCCTCTGTCGTCCCCTTCTCCTCTTGCCCTCACACTTTCCCAACATCAGGGTCTTTTCCAGGGAGTCTTCTCTTCTCATGAGATGGCCAAAGTATTGGAGCCTCAGCTTCAGGATCTGTCCTTCCAGTGAGCACTCAGGGTTGATTTCCTTCAAAATGGATAGGTTTGTTCTCTTTGCAGTCCAGGGGACTCTCAAGAGTCTCCTCCAGCACCACAATTCAAAAGCATCAATTCTTCGGCGGTCAGCCTTCTTTATGGTCCAGCTCTCACTTCCATACATCGCTACTGGAAAAACCATAGCTTTGACTATGCGGACCTTTGTCGGCAAGGTGATGTCTCTGCTTTTTAAGATGCTGTCTAGGTTTGTCATCGCTTTCCTCCCAAGAAGCAGGTGTCTTTTAATTTCATGGCTGCTGTCACCATCTGCAGTGATCATGGAGCCCAAGAAAGTAAAATCTGTCACTGCCTCCATATCTTCCCCTTCTATTTGCCAGGAGGTGATGGGACCAGTGATGTGATATACTTCTTATATACTTCTTCTTATTATACTTCTTCTTATTAATTAATTAATATACTTATTATTATTACAACAAATCAACCTAAGGTTTTTTTGTAAATAAACCAGCCATCCTTATTAAAGCTTTTGGATCACCTGAAGATCCAGAATGATTTAAATAAAAATCTTTAAAATCAGTGGTTGTTTGTAAACAGAGATGTATTGTATGTTTTATTTTCAAGTTCAATAAAATGTAACATTAATAGTGAACAGGGAAGTATGTATGTGGAAAGCAGAAATGCCCCTGTTTCCAGGCAATGAAATGGATGCAGTTTCTGATTACTTCAGCTGGCTTCACCGATGCTCTGAATCTCTCAAAAATGAAATAAGAGCTTGACAGGTGGATCCATAAACTACTTTAGCAGACAGACACCAACTGACAAAGTTGGCTTATGCTGGCATAAGCTAATACACAGATTGGCTGTGCTGGCACTGCTTCCCACAGAGCCAGACTGGACCAAATGTCTCGTTCTAAGCAGGTCTTAGGCCTCAGCATCAGAAAGGGGGACTACGTGTGTGGATGTAGGAAAAAAATGGCTTTTAATCATTTAAAATATTCCCAAAACATTGATATAAATATTAGACCTGCCTCCTATTGCTCAGTGACGTTTGGAAACTGATTGAAAGGGAAAGAGGTGAGTCCTTGCATACATTGCTAAATTAATGCCCCCAAAGAATTCTGACCACAGAATAAGTTGGCCAAAACACACTGGGTATATTTTTTTTAGTAATTAAAAGTGTTTTTCTTTCAAAATCTAGAGAGACTTTAGCTCTGCTCTTCGTTGAGTTCTAGCAAATGTTTCCATAAAAGAAAAAACAGTCATGTGGTTCTGGTATACAATCCTAAGGCACGGCAAGGAATGACACCTCTATCAGACCACTAAAACTTCACAAACAATGCTAGCTTTTGGTCCATACTGGCCTTCGTTAGGCTAAGCACTACCTGTCTGCGGATTGTGCTGTACAATATTCAAGAGTTCCAAAAATTATGGCTAGATGTTTATGCCAGTTTCAAAACGAGGGCTGCAAAGTCAAGCCACAAGTGTTGGTTTTAAATTTCCATCTCTGGAAATGTTGACTGAGTTGTCCCAAACTCGCCAGGCTGAAGGCTGCCAGCCACTCAGCATTCCTGCTGCCCACACCTTCACTGCATCACATTGAAACAAAAGTTCCTTTTCTTCAGGGAGGGACATGGGCAACACTGAAAGACAGCTGACCTCCCATCAGAGAAGTCAGGATAAAATTTAGTTTACTCAGTAAGTACGTCAATTACAACCCAATTAATAATATTAGCAAATGGTTGGAGGAAAATGTTGCCCTCAGTTTGTAGTCTGCTTGGCGGATGCTAAGTCAATGGTACCAGTGGTGCCCTGAGTGGCTGTTCTGGGTATCTTTCATAGTCCAGCATAAAAGGAAATAGCTATGCGGTCATTGTACGCAATCCAGAGACAAAGTGTGTGTGTGTGTGTGTGAGGGGGTGATACTTCTACTAGATCACTAAAAAATCACAAACAAATGCTAGCATTCAGCCTATTAAGGGCTTCATCAGACCCAGAGGCACTTATCTGTGGATGGATGGTTCAGTAAAAATTCAAGAGTTCCAAAAACCATACCTAGATGTTTCTGTTTACCAACCAACACTCTTGACTTGACTTTGCACTCCTCATTTTGAAACCAACATAGACATTTATCAATGATTTTTGGAACACATGAATTTTTACTGCACTATCCACAGTTTATGTGGTGCCTAATCTGACGAAGGCCAGTATGGGTTGCCAGCTAGTGATTTTTTTTAAAGCAGGCTAAGATTACCCCCACTTCCTTTGCTTTCAAATGTTTCCAGTTTCTTTGGGCTTTTCTCTTGTTTTACTGGCATAATCATCTTGGAAATTAAGGCTGAGGTGCCTCCCCCCCCCATCTCCCTATTACCAAGGTGATCTTGCAGAACACACCAGCTGTGATTGCCTTGCCCTGCTATGCCCTCAGAGCAAAACATCTGAGACTTGGTCAGCTCTGCAGATCTGCTTCTTTACTGTGGCATTTGCTGCATTTGGAAACGGGCCAGAAAAGCAGCAGGGGCCTACAGATGAAAGGGGTGCAGATTTAGTCCCCTCCACTGGGTGCCTTATTATGTATATTATGAGGACCTCCCTGTCTAGTGATACACTCTACTGAAAGCTCCAGCTATTAAACAGCAAGATCAAGTCAGAAACCTGTTCAGTTTATTAGTATTTCAGAAATAAGAGTAAGGCTGCAGTTCTATTTACCTTTTTCTGAAGTCTCTTTGAACTTAATGGGTCTTACTTTTGAATAGTCATATCTAGGACTTGAATGCTAACACATGAATGCGCATCAGGTACTAGCCTTCAATTGTTTAGGGATTTGTACAGGATTTATAAAGCTTATATCCCTGAGCAGCCTTTATGAAGAGCTATAGAGAAGGTTGCTGGTATCAAACGTTAAGACAGTAGCTGCTTCCACCTCGCCCACCTTATCCATCCAAGATGAATGGAGCCCCTTATTACAAGAGATGAGGGGATTCTCCTGTGGGGTCTTGTCTTCCTCCCTGGAACTGGAAGGTACAGTGCACAAAGGAACAAAAACCAAAAATGCTCCGAGCTTAATGGCTTGCATCTCCTTCCCTTAACTAGGAAACTCTCCTGTACAGAAACTAAGCTCAAGGTGTTAACAGGCTGGATTGTTTCCAAGCAGGAGCTAAATTTTATTATCTTAAAAGAGAAGAGTGTAACACACTCAAACAAACATTAATGTGAGGTAAAAAAAATCACAGACACTGGTCTCTGGGCACTGCTTAAACATTAGAAAAATGGTATAGAGGACAAGGAAAGTACATGTAGAAGTTTCTGGATGCCCAGAACAGGTAAACAAAATCACAATCCCTGACACAACATTACAGCCCGGATTCTATTTACAGCATCTCGTCGTCTCTCTCTTCCCACTTTCCAGGGAATCTGCTTTCTCCTGGCCATATGGAGAGAGGAAGATCCAAGAGAGAACAAAGGAAGCTCTTGCCGGATATTTTAAAAATCCCTCTATGAGCAGCCCCCTGCTCTACAGGGTGGAGCAAAGACCCTGCTCCTCTACCAAGTCCAACATTCCTCACAGGAGGGCCAAACCGGGGGAGGGGGCATCAACAGGGGTGCTGGATACGTGCAGTCACTTGCCCCTGTAAGCGGGTAGCATGGATCCCCTCTACAGCTAGGTTGTAGGGTCCAGTGGCAGCTCCTCCAGTCCTGTAAGTGCAATAGTTCTCAGCACTGGCATGACCAAACTCTAGGTGTTCTTGGCTGGCACTCTCAGAAGCATGGGAAGATGGGTGTGGGGTGGCAGTACCTGGCCGCTTCCTCTTCAAGAGCCACCAGGCTGGAGGAAGTGACAAGGTCCTGGTTCTTGCCCTTTTGGCAGAGACACAACACTAGTTCTCCAAACAGCAGGCCTCTCATTGCCAACCCTAGTCACATCAGATGCGAGTGGCCGCCTCCAGGGGCAAGGCAGATCTACCCAGTTGCCAGTGTCTGGGTCATGCATAAAGACCTTCTCCCAGCCTTCTCATGAATGCATCTCTCGCAGCTTGACCTTCCCTGCCTTGCACTCTTCCCAGCCCATCACATCCACCCAAAGGTCCTTCTCCACGGTGGCCAGTTCCTTCTTAAGTAGGACTCCTGCCATGGCTGCACCTACTAGCTTGAGGTTGTCTCCTGCTAACCCATCCTCCCCGCCCCAAACTCTGGGACAGCATGAGGTGGGGAGCCCACTAGCCAGGCTAGAGGGGCTCTTGCCAGCCTCACACCCTCAATCAACCTATTTGGCTGATACCTGTAAGTCAATCACTAATGATATCACAAACCACCTTTCTTTGGGTGTTAAACCTTTCCAGTCTTTCTAGGCATGCATTTGCAAGCCTGCAACATACACATTACAGCTTTTCACATACATTGCTGCTTAATGACATGGATGGATCCAATGTCATGACAGGATTACCCACCAATCCATCATAACTATTGATTCACTAGCCATCTTCTCTTTAACGTCTCCTTTATGCCAATGTCACATCTCACTGGGGACTCATAACTTTCAGCTGCAAAAACATTCTGCAACTGGTAAATTAATGAACGATGCACTCCTTTTGCCTAGTGGCTGTTATTCATACATCAAATACAACATCAAATATTATGACAAAAAATCAACGAGCATAAGGGCAGAAACAGCAGGGGTATTGTACTGGGGAAAGAAGTACCTCAGATTCTGTAACAAGTGAAAGGAAAGAGAGATTTTAGATTTCAGAACATCCTGCTCCTTTGACAGTGAGTAAAAGTACTGTTTCAGCTGCCTGAAGTATGCCAAGCCAAGTCAAGCTTTTCTGAAAAATGAAAAATTTAAATCCTGGGGGAGGGGGGTGTTTCATAAATAAAATCCATGCTTCTCATAAAGAGACATTCTGCACCGTGCTTCAGGTTATGTTCTGAAGCATTCGTGATGTTTACAATACCGGTACCAAAACAAGGAGTCTTGAGGCACTGTGGAAATCAACAGATGTATTTTGCCACAGTGTTGTGTGGATTGCTTTAGAAACCACACACTGGAGGCAGGTAGACTTTGACCTATGGATGTATTACTGCATTAAATCTCTTAAATGTGACAAGGTTGTGTAATTTTTCCTTCAATAATATAATATTTTTTAAATGTCCTACAGTGAGGCAGAATGAAGCAGCTGAGGTGTCATGAGAATTGTCTGTTTTTAATGCATTTATATATTATAAATATTATATTTTAATTTGTTTATTTTACTTCTTATTTTCCTGTCAGGGAGGAGAAGAGGCATTTGTAGGATTTGGGGCTTCAGGAATTTTCACCAAACTGGGGGGAAGCAATCTTTTACTCTGTCTCAGACAGAAAAATAACTTAGATTTCTGGATATATATTTTTTCTGTCCAGAACAGGTAGATCTTACTTTTTCTTAGGATACAAAATTGAGACATCTGTAAAATCAATGAAAGTTAATGATCAATAATCTTTCAAAGTTCTAATTTTTGTTTGGGAAAATAAAATCTCCCCCGTGAACAATTTTTTGCTGCTACTCCAGCTCTGTGGTTATGTTTCAAATGCTTACCTCTTATTCCTGAGAAGAAAATGCTTCCTCCCACATCATTCTTCATTTGAAGTTGACCCAACCTGTCATTTAGAAGATACATGACTTTTAAAATGCTTGTTTTACATAGGAAATCTTTCATAAACTCTGGCTACACATGCTTATTAAAGTATTCCACAGCAACTGCCCACGCTTCTTGCCAGTAATTGAAGAAATTTAGTACTTGAGTCTCGTTAAGGTGAAGAGGGTAGATTAGGAGTGCAGCCTTACCACAGGAATCAACACATTCAATGCACACAGAGAGAAAGGCCACAAGTGGGGGTGCAAAGAGAGGAGTCATAGGAAGGTAAAAGAGAGGAGCACATGGGTGGGGAGAGGAGCAACAGGGAGAGTGGAGATGGGGGAGAGAGGGAAGGGAGAAACAGAGAGAGGAAACATAGGAGAGAAAAGGGAGAGGATCCATACATGTGGGAAGAAGAACCACAGTGGGAGTAGAAGAAGGTGTAGGTAGGAACAACAGAAAGAGAGAATGAGAGAGAAGAGCCAGACGGAGAAACAGAAAGAGGTGCCACAAGAAGAGAATCGAGTCACAAAGAAAGAGATGGAAGGGAGGTATACAGAGAGAGGGAGAGGGAGAGATCACAGGAAAACCAGAGAGAGGAAGAGAGAAAAGAAGTGGGAGAGGAGCCCCAGAGAGTGTGAGAAGGAAGAGGCATGGGGGAAGGAAGAGTGAGGGGAAAGGGGAGAGAGAGAAGTCACAAAGAGGGACAGAGGGGAGCCGGGGCAGGGGAGTGTGTGTGAAGCCGCAAAGGGAGGGTGGGGTGAGGTGGGACAAGAGAATAAGAGAAAGAGAGAATGAGGTGAGAAAGAGTGAGTGAGAGAGCAAGTGAGCAGCACAGATACATTCCAGTTCTCCGCATCAACTGAACAAACCATCCCAGTGGTTTTCCTCCTCCCTCCGTACCATTCCCTTTGTCTCATTTCTTTTAGACTGAAAGTTTGAGGGCAAGAACTGTCTCATTACTGATGTTTTTATAAGCTGTTCTGGTGGCTTCTTCTGTGACGTAAAAATAATTTAGATTAATAAAGAACCATTTATTCATGACATGGCTTGCCTCTGAAACTAAACTGTGATCCTCAGTGAAGTGCTGTGGGAGATGCTGTGCCACCAACAGCATTAGAGTAAGATTTAAAGGCCAGCCTAGTTAGCTTCTCCTGTGCAATGTTCTTTTGCCTGAAGCAGCAATATGTCTTAAGCCAGTCCTGGTTGTGGGCCTTGCCTTCGCAACAGAGTTGTGATCTCTCGCTCAGGCAACATATGCTTATAAGAGCTTTGTCCCCCCCCCCCCCCAGCCTAGAATATAGAGGCAGACACAGGCTGTTGGGTTAAAACTTGGGCCACAACATTATTAACTATTTAAACTAACAAAACCCAAACTACAAGGGGGCCTACCATAGTGCGATATTATCTCCAAATCAGGTGTAGCCTTTACATCCGGATCATTCAAGAGCAACCTTTTGCACCTTGTGACTTCCATGAACTCACCCCAACTCTTCACTTTGCACTACCCGCCATTGTGACCAGGAATGTGGCTTTAACTGTCCATTATGAATTTACTAATTTTTAAATAACCACACCCCAGCAATAAGAATGGGATGGGCAAAAACACACCTGCATCCTTACAAGCCAATCTAGAATGCAGGCCAAAAATTCCCATCTGGCTCCATAGGCAACCAGCTAATCTCATTCTTACCTTTAGGGTGGGTGGGAGGGTTGCTCAGCCAATGCAAAAGAGGCCAGGCAAAGAGGGACTTCTCATTTTAAAAATTTCGTCCCTCCGCCCTCCTTGGGGGCGGCATCATCCACCCCGATCCGATCTCCGGACGGGAGGACAAAGTGCTCCCGCCACGGCAGCTTCGCACCTGGCAGAGCAACCATTAAGGCCATAAAAGGTCATTGGGAGGTAAGTGGTGCCAAGCCATTTTCTATACAAGATTTTTCATCAATTCTCCTCCCTAATAACATCTTCTGGTACAAATCCTGGTCCTTCTAACAGCTCTTCTGAAACACTTCTTTACCCTGGAATTCAAGACAATGCCCCATACATTGATCTATTTAGTGCGTTGAATCATGTGAAAAATGAAATTAGCTAATAGCCTATAACATACTCAAAAGAAGCAGTAATAAACTGAGTGAGAGATGTGATTAGCAGTCTAGGGATTTTCCATGTCAAATGATGTCAACTACATTTTCCTTCTCATTGTGAGGAAAGTCAAATTGAATTAAAGCACATTTACAAAGAATATGCAAATATCTCAGGTGACTCAATTCAGACTCAAATATCTATCAAAACATTGCATAAATAACACCATACATAGAATGTTATTTCTAAACTGGAACATCTGTATTTATTTCAGCTATGATCCAAACTTGTGGGTTTATTCTCCTTCCTTCTGCCACGTAAATTTGAGTACTGTAACATAAAACAAGCTCAGTTGCAGGTCTTTGTTCTGGGAGCCTGTGCATCAGTTTAAACACACACAAATGGCTCAATCAAAAGGCAAGCCCAAGACATTTCCTTGTGTTACACAGAACAGCTCATGACACCCACTCCCTCCCCATTCAAATACAAGTGCAACATTATTTTGGCACCTCAGGCAGAAAATCCCAGATGCACCTCTTCCTCTTTGATAGGATGAAAAGTACTGTACAACAGTAAAGTAAGTCACTAACAATTGGCTGCCCTTCCACAACCCTAAATCCGTCGTGTGTGAGACGACCACCTCGCTCACCTCAGCACCGTTGCCACCATCTACACATCAAGTAGCAGAAAATTCATATCAACATTGAGTGAAAGCTGTCTGAACTCTCCTCAGAACTGAATTAAACAGTCTATAAAGTTATGTAGGGCTTCTAGGGAGAGTCAAGCATCAGTTTTCTAATCTGACAAGGTAAGAATACTTCTGGTGAAACACACAGCCACAGGGCTTGTCCAAACATGGGAATTTGGAGTGGTCTGGTTCAGGCTTTAAAAATTTCAAATTACATCAAAAAATCCCAGAAGCCCTAGCACTGTGCCAGGAGGGAATGGGACAGCTCTAAAATGGGAGCAGAATGGAGCACTCTAAGTCAAAATGCAGTGAACACCATAATATGCTTCGACCCAAACTACATCAAAAGCAATCCAAAGAGCAATCTTTATACTCATTTGGACAAGCCCTTAGTTTCTTTCATGATACTGTATAAACCTTGCACTAGTGCTTTGCCAGTTCAAAACATATAAAAATATTAAATATTAAAAACCACAAGGAGACTGAGGACAGGCTGCTGCAGCTGATGCAGTCACCTCCATAACTGCACTGAAACTCATGATTCTTGCTCCCCCAACCTTCTCCAGGGCACCAGTGAACGGGCTCTGAAGCTGCCTCCTCTGCCACGGGGTGTGGTTGGCCTCATGTCTTGCCTGCTCTGCTCTCCTCCCTGGATTGATGCCACTTCCTTCAAACTCCCCCTAGTCAGAACTCATGATGACTACTC
Organism: Intellagama lesueurii; assembly: GCA_037013535.1. Classification (NCBI taxonomy): domain Eukaryota; kingdom Metazoa; phylum Chordata; class Lepidosauria; order Squamata; family Agamidae; genus Intellagama; species Intellagama lesueurii. The sequence goes on from JBAJHW010000002.1 coordinate 185,837,253, forward strand.
CCTCCCTCTTGGCTCTGTGGTAGGAGAACACATGGCTCTTGGAGAAAGGCAGCTTCCATGAGGACCAAAAAACCACATGACATTACATTGATTTCTTTTAAAAACCTGATTTAATTCAACAATGCAGTTGAGCCCTCTGTCTCACAGATTCCAAAATGTCCAAGAACAATTTGTTGTATGACCGACAAGGGCTGCCGGCAGCCAATCAGAATATCTGGAGAGAGCAGGAATCTGTGGAAGTGTCTAGAAACCCATGAGGAATGGGATTATTCGAGGATATATTGGGGATTATTTGGGATAATTTTTTGGATATTTTTACACTGACTTCTTTTTTTTTTTTTTTTACCTTTTTGAGTTTATTTCGGTTTTCCCCCTCCCCTTTCTTTAATAATTTCTGCTGCAGTCTGGGCCACGTCTGCCTGTTGTTGCCAACTGTACTCAAAAGAGAGAAAACATCAAGCAGCAGGAAGAGAGATCCAGTACTTTTTTGCTTTTATTTGCTTGGGTGGTTTTCCTGGGTTTGGGGAGTGCTGTTTTTTTTTCCTGTGGGGGGTGTTTTCCCTGTTTGTTATTTGGTTCATTGATTGTACATGTACTCTGTTAAAGGGATATATTTTGGTGGAGTCCTTTGGATGATTTATTTAGGGATTTTGGAGTGCAAGAAACATGAATGGGAAACCCAGAATGAAAGAATCTGAAAGAAGTTTGCAAATTGCAAATATTGGAGCATTCCGCATTAAAAAATTGAAATGAATTTCTGTGCCAGCCAAAGTCCCTAGTCATTGCTACTCCCAGTACAGAGAAGACCATGTTGTACCTTGCCTATATAGCTGTTAAAATCAAGAAGCCACTTGGGGGGGGGGGGGAGAGGTGGTAACACTACTCTAGCACAAATATGTCTGAACAAATACAACTTTAAACACAACCTTTTAACCATCGAAAGCCCTAGGTCTGAATGAAGAGATCTGTTCAGTGTATGTTTCTCTCACATTCAAAATGACTGACTCTCAAGTTTGTTACATGATGAATATGAATAGATTTGCAAATTTTAGTTAAGCCTAAGTAGATATTAACTGAAAGAAAAATGAACACATCCAAATTGTTACCAATCTGGCTGCCTAAATAATCAGCTGTTTTATCAATAGGACTAGGCAACGGCTTCCAAGCCCTGCAATGTCTCAGTGATTTGCTTAGAATGAGCCAAACCACTACATCTGAGAGTTTATAGTAGGTCATGATGATATAGGACTGTCTCTCTGATATCATATGATTTTTCTGGGTTGTTCTGACGAGAATAGCATCTTGAAATATTTTCACTTCTCTCTTCTCTAGGCAGCAAGGAACCATGATACAGAGAGCGGAAGATCAGTGCCTGAACCTTAGGGCTCCCAGCTCAAATTTGTGGGGAAAATTAATGTAACAGCAATCACCCAATCCAGACTGAAGGTCCACAGCAGTTGTGTGCATTGGGAGGGAAGCTTCTGTTGGCACCAGCTGAAAATTGCACAATGTCCTAATCAGTTTGGCTTCACAAAAGATACGAAAACCTGTTTTTGGGTTGTGTATGAATGTCCTTTGTCCTTTGTTCTGTGTAGGAATGATACCATTGCAGGAGAGAATTCAAGACAAATCAGATATACGATCTGGGCCAAACTTGATTTTTAACATGCAATATTTTTTTTGCTTTGTTTTGCTTCTTGTTTTAATTTTTGTAATGATAAGAAAAAGTGGATTTTCTTCTAACACAAAGAACAAGTTCAAAGAGGTGGGTTTTGTCAAGTTCACAGCAAGAGGAGCTCTCTTCTTCACTGATGTAATTCCGTGCAATGTCAGGAACTCCCCTGTCAAGACGCATAGATATGCTGTTTTTCTGTTTGACATGTGTACATTACGTGCAAAGAAACATTTAAGGACACATCAACATTGTGCTCTAGACTGACTCTACAAGACAAGTGAAAGCTGAACTAATCCTGTATAGTAATTTCATTTTAGGAGTTAGGGTCAAAAGGGATCCCCACTATAATCCACAAGACACCTTATGTATGCTGGCCTGCTTCCGTTGCAATGTAACATCCCTCAGAATCCCCGCAGCAGATGGAAGACATGAGACATGTTGCAGCTAGAAGCAAGTTGCCGTCTCAAAACTATAAACTTAAATTATATATATATATAATTTATATATATATATATAGATGGCCTTGAAGGACCCAATACTTTTTGGAAAAGGCTTTTAAAGGATATTTTTAAGTAGTTATACTGCTTTTTTTTTTTTAAAGTATTCCTTTGATTTTTGCCAGGGACTGTTCCCCAAATTACGCAGCAAGAGGGCAGAACTGAGAAATCTTCACACCTTGCCATAGCATTTTCCCAGGACCTCTGTTGGTACATATTCCCTGTAGTAACCGACATTTCTGTTCAGAGCTTCTGATCAGCATGATTTGCATTGCCATTAGCCCCCACCTGCTCCCCATCACAGCATCCCCATCTTCCCACCATTATCCAAGAAGGGTAATTGCTGCTCAAAATGGCAGTGCCTGCCCTGCAATTATCATTAGAGATAATGAATACCTCCATGCAGCAAGCAGCTTGGAGATTCCTGTTTATGCTCTCAGAGCACACAGCAGGAATTGGAGACCAAATTGCTTTTTGTGTAATGGTTAGACCTCTTCCAAATTCTTTGAGCTCAGGAAGTGACTCACACTTCCTGTGGGAAAACATATGCATTTAACCACGTCCTACCACTTCAGACGTTTTTGCCATCAAAATCTTCTAGACAAATGGTGGATATCAGCATTTAGGCCATGAACCACATACACTTCTCACCCATTTTGTGGCTTCTGACACCACCAGAACCCACCGTACAACACATACCTTAAAAAATGTTCTCAGCTTATTGGCATAGGATGACACTGTTATGTCCTTACGTTACTGAATGCAATGAGATCAGGAAAACTAGAAATATATATTAAATCTTCTGTCTGACTTTATTTTAACCTATTTATTTATTTATTTATTTATTTATTTATTTATTTATTTATTTATTTATTATATTTTTATTTCATGGAATCACCTCTACCCTCATCAATATAATTTCTGTATTAAACTCTATCTTATTTTTAATTTTTAAGAAACATATTAAATATTTTAAAATATCAGCATTTCCTATATAATTATTGTGCAAATGAATAAGTCTAGTGTCAGCTCTGTGTTCACATTCTAGCAAGGGAAAAATCCAATTTCTCTCTGTAAACAGAGTTACAAAACCATTCATCATATTAAGGTTTCATGAAATATGATCTAGCTAGATGCAAAAGAATGAGCAGAAACGAGTTCATCTATTGGTTGTTGTGGGTTTTTTGGGCTCTTTGGCCGTGTTCTGAAGGTTGTTCTTCCTAACATTTCACCAGTCTCTGTGGCCAGCATCTTCAGAGGACAGAAGCCAGAACTCTGTCTGTGCTCTGGTGCAGTTTGTTTGGATAGTTGAGTATTTATAGCTGTGGGATCAGCTTTTGTCCTTTTCAGGAGATGGGTGATTGTGGTGATCAGCGTGTTTTTTGTTGTGGGCGTATTGTTGTGATAAGAGGGAGAGATTATCTGTCACTGTGATTGATGGGTGTCGTTAGCTGATCTTTTGTGTGCAGTGATCACCGGTCCTTGTAGCTGGGTAGAGTTCGTTGACCTTTTGCAGACTGCATTTTTCAGTGCTGGGAGCCAGGCTTTGTAGAATTTTAAACTTTCTTCTCTTTTGTTGAAGCTCTGCTGGTGTTTGTGGATTTCAATGGCTTCCCTGTGCAGCCTAACATAATGATTGCTGGTGTTGTCCAGTACTTCAGTATTTTGAAATAGAATTTCATGTCCAGCTTGTTTTAGGGCATGTTCAGCTACTGCCGATTTTTCCGGTTGTTTTAGTCTGCAGTGTCTCTCATGTTGTTTGATTCTGGTGTGGATGCTGCATTTTGTGGTTCCAATATATACCTGGCCACAACTGCAAGGTATCCGGTATAATCCTGCAGTGGTGAGGAGGTCCCTTTTGTCCTTTGCTGACCATAACATTTGTTGTATTTTTGTGGTGGGCTTGAATACAACCATCAGATCCCGGCCGTGAAAGCCTTTGAGAGTTCATCTATCCTTCAGCTTTCACTAAAAATTAAGTGACTCTCATCATAATAGAATAATAATGGGCAGCTGAATGATCCTGCAAAGCAATTATCAGAGTCTTTGGGGAGTTCTTGGACAGTTTAGAGGAAATGGCTATTACCAATAAATTATCAGAGCTTCCAATCACAAAGATTAAGCTCCTCATTCGTGGAGACATTTTAGCCATACAACACCTTCAAAATGTGAGCGTTTCTGTTGTCCTGAGTGGGATGAAAGCCATACCACCAAGAGCTTTCGCCAGAGCATATGCACTTGAGTAACATGGTTGTAGAACCACAGAAATCACTGATATGCAGCCCTCCCCATCTCTCAAGCACTTGAGGGATCCAGTGCCCCCATTTGCCGCTGCTGGATAACAGCACTGCTGCAGCCATTTCTGAAAGAACAGAACCCACCAATCTTCTTTTCTCCAGTCACACTTTTGGAATGGACAAAAATGTCCTATTGTGGGGGAGGAGCTGTTGCACATGGTGGGTACAACACCCCCAAAGCACAGAAAGCCGCTGCATTTGCTGCTGAATTTCAGTGGCTCATATTGATAGCTCCAGGAACTTTGAAAGCAACTGCCCAACATTGACAGGGGGGATGCAGTCCCATGCTGTTAGGAATCTGCACACTCCAGTACTGGAATGAGAAGAATTGTACGGCAATGATTCTGGTAGTAAAAATGATGACCTGACAATAGTCAAAATCCTGTTGCTTAGTATAATAAATTGCACAAGAGCAGGCCCATTGAATAAATGGAAATGTGGTGAGTCAACTCCTCTGTAAATTTCATTGATTCCAATGGGCCTACTTTAACTGCTACTTACTTTAGTATAGTAAATTGCATTAGAGGAGGCCTATTTGAATTAGATCCCATTGATTGATGGGTCTACTCTAGTGCAATTTACTACACTAAGCAAGCAGAGTTTGGCCTATGGTGGAAAAGAAAAAATAACCATGCAATATATTTGTGTGACAGAGGCATTGCCTAATTCCCAGTTAGCAATTCTTTTGAAGGACATCTAGGTGATGGGAATTGTTTACATTAGCACAAAAGGGAAAAGCATATTAATAGTTAATTCATTAATATGAATTAGTTGTTATTTTATTTTGTCTGGTTGAGACATCTATCAAAATTTGCAAATGTCTTTGTCTTTCAGCACAACAAGCTTAGAACTTGAAAAAGAAACTGGAGCAGGTGAAACTGAAACTCCTAGATTCACACATTCCTATTTTAAAGACATGAAGTTGAGATAGCACATGAACATTTTGAGTTGAGAGGAAAGATGCTACATCTTCACCAATATTGAAGTTCAAGTCGGCCATCAGTCCAGAATCTAGCTAGCCTCTATATGTTCATTTTGTCTTTCTCTTCAAGGACCAAAATGATTTGGTGCCATTCAGAGAAGAAGCAGCTGGCTTTTAAAGAGTTTGAACTAGTATCTGCCTTCTGCTGAGGAAAGGGCTTCACTCACAGAAGATGCCTCCACATGATTTTCAGGGACCATCTCCATGTACCTGGCTGCATCACAGCTCAATCCATTCAGCACATTCTTCTGACCCTCTGTGTTGATTTTCAATGGGGCTAGAAGGACTGCTGTGAGAAGGAAGGTGTAGGGAGGTCCCCTTCTGCCAGCCCATAACACACACCTAAATCTAGGTGCAACCTGTGAGGTTGAAGTAGAAAGTCTAGTTCCACTTCATAGAATATACAACTCTAAATACAACCAATAAACCTCATCAGCTTTCTTCATATATATTTGTACCTCCATAACAGTTCATAAATAGATCCTTGATTGCATCTTCAATAACTAACTAACTCATGCTTCCATTTGTAAATTATTCAGTAAACCAACATGCTTACTGAAGTAAAATAACTCAGTATTGATGTGATATATAGACATAACCCCACTAATTGGAATATAATTAACATGAATGGTTGACTGAATGAGTGCATATAAATCTTCTGTTGTCCATTTGTTTAATTGCTGTAAGATAAAAGCACAATCCTGTTCTTTTTCCAATTAAAAAACTGCAAGATTAAAAGAAATGGTCAATGACTTGCTAAAGCCACATTTCTAACAAGGACATACTTTTCATAGCATGTGATTTATACGCTAATACAGAATGGAACTTGGTAATTTAAAAGAGTGTGCTGTTGTTCCTTGAAATAAAGAAATTATCCACTTTCCCCCTCAGTTCTGAATTTTTCAACAACAATAGCAGCAAGAAAAATGGAACAAGGCAGAATCAAGTTGGAATAATTTTGTTGCTTGGCCAGTGATGCTGCTGCAGCTGGACCAGAGAAACCTTTGCAAAGAAATGAATTTTATAGACCACCCTCACCCCTTGGCTTTTTTTGCAGATCAGGTCCAAATAACATTTCTCAGGTTGGCCAGGAATACTAAATCTCTTCATTGTTACAGAGAAATATTAGGAATATGAATGAAGAAATAACTGCAGGAAAAGTTCTCTCATCTTTCATAATCTTCAGAACTGACTGGAATTCTCAGGAAAAGTCCCAAGAATGCCAGACAATGTAAAAGCCCCCTTTCTGGCTCTTACTATTTAAGAAAATAGTATAAATACAATAATAAAATAATTCTGACAGTCAGTGTCGACATCCACATCAGCTAAATTTCCCTTTGCACACACAGTTTTAGCTGTTTTCTGTACATGATTTGAAAGGATGTGCTACTGTGAAAGGTGAGGATCGAAGAAGAAAATGGATCTTGCATTATCTAAATGCTGGATATGTCAGAAGAAATTTCCTCTGAGACCATTTGCCTTCCAAAATTCAAGAAGGAGAAAGTGAAATTGACTTTTTTAAAAAAATGTAATGGCTGTCAAACTAGTAATTGTGCTTGTCATTTAATCTGAAGATAAATTACTCTTGTGGGGGGCAATGTGTATGACCCCCAAATCTCAAAAGGTGTTATTCTCCATTGTAATATAAATATGATGTAAAATATGAACTGTTAAAACTCACTTAGGATCTGAAAATATCTTTGTGTGTAGGGGATTACCTGTGAAGACTTCCCTACCTCACATGTCCACACCAAAATGTAGGTGTTGAGGGCAGGGTTCAGAGCTACCACAGGGGGCTAAGGGTGCAGTACGTTTCCCCCAAGTGGCTTTCTGCTGGAAGCAGACAAAGCTGTCACAACATTTGCATTAAGAACTGTGTGCCTACATGGTTCCATAGTGGTAGAGACAGATACAGTAGCCCCCCCCCATCCACAGGGGATTGGTTCCAAGCCCCCCTGTGGATGCTGAAAACCATGAATAATAGCAAATGCTATACACAGTAAGAGCCAGAAAGGGGGCTTTTACATTGTCTGGCATTCTTGGGACTTTTCCTGAGAAGGGACGTGGTGGCGCTGCGGGTTAAACCGCAGAAGCCTCTGTGCTGCAAGGTCAGAAGACCAGCAGTCGTAAGATCGAATCCATGCGACGGAGTGAGCTCCCATCACTTGTCCCAGCTCCAGCCAACCTAGCAGTTCGAAAGCATGTAAAAATGCGAGTAGATAAATAGGTACCACCTCGGTGGGAAGGTAATGGTGTTCCGTGTCTAGTCGCACTGGCCATGTGACCACGGAAACTGTCTTCAGACAAACGCTAGCTCTATGGCTTGGAAACGGGAATGAGCACCACGCCCTAGAGTCGGACACGACTGGACTAAATGTCAAGGGGAACCTTTACCTTTTACCTAGAAGAATGGGAAAAGAAAAAAAAATCCAAAAAGTATTTTCACCATGTATTACCAGAACTGGCTACTAGAGGGAGCCAGAGACCATACTGTGTATTCCTGAACAACAAGAATATTGTCTCTGTCTCCTTCTAGTGGCCAGTTCTAGTAAATACATCATTAAAATACACATTTCTAGTATTTTTCTTTTAATATTTTCAGACTACAGATAAGTGAAACCGCAGATACTGATCCTGTGGATAAGGGGATCCTACTGTATTAGGGGCCACCTGGCATAACACGTTTGTGTGCTGCAACATGAGAGTTCACCCCAAATGTGCCGTTTGCACTTGGCCAGCTCTAAACTGAGCATTTAACTTAGCATATTTAGATCCCCTTCTCTTAAATGCTACCCTGATAGGCTATATTAATGCTTTTACTAAGTATAGGATTCTAAAGCAATACAGAAGAGTAATGAATCAGTCTGAGACAAGACTTAAATTAAGTTCTTTACCATAAAATAATTTGTTTATAGACAAGATTTTTGAAATCTCAAGGTGGAGATAACATAGAAGAAGTATAGCTCCCTGTAAGGTCAGCCATCCCCTCTTCCGATACCTACAGTACCAAGCTCTCTAGAGGCATGTGTGTGACTACCTTCATTGCCTTTGTCTTCTGAGATGTATGTACCCCTTCAACAGTGCGGAAATGTACCCTATAAGCAACTTCATGTCTGGTGTGCTCCTGTGTTTTTTTCCCTATGTCATAAATCTCAACAGTTTTCAAATTTTGTGGTTTGGCAAAAACACTATTGAACCGGAAATGAGGAATATAGTGGACACTGGATGTTCCCTTCAACATTTCAGATACGTTTTCATCTATCTCTTTTAATGGTGTAAGTTTCCTTGAGTCCTTTCATGGAGAAAAGCAGGGTAAAAATATTTTAGATAAATTATCAATCAATCAATCGGTCTCCCCTACGTAACGTGACACTCCTCAGAATACGTTCACTTCCTTCCCCCTCAGTTCCCGCTCCAAGCGTGTAGCTAGTCAGTAGCATACCAAGTTTAAGTTACTGTTTCTAGATGGGATTCCTATAAGGTAATATAGGTTTTTCCCTTAGCCCCCACTTTGCAAATCCCCACTTACTGAGTAGTAAAGCTGCCACAACCATCTTACCAGAGAGGGATGAAGGGAACCCCTTTTCACTCAAAATATGGGCAAATTTCTGTTGTAGGGTATCTTGTTCTTACTGGAACCAGGAACCTCAATAAACAGAAAGCCAAGCCGTAACAACTTTCTTCCCCTTTCTAGCCAGGCTGATCTCTCATATGTGTGCAGAGCAAACAAGACATTGGACAGACAGGATTTTATCTAAGAATGAGTTAGGTTTTATTACACAATAAGGAAAAAAGAGTGCAACACATTCTTTCAAATCATGCCAAGGCAGAATATTGACACAAGGCTTCTTCCCTTGAAGTAAACAAACACATTCAAACATTTCTTAGTAACCCACACAGCAATGGAACAAAACAGAACAAAACATTCCCTCATGCATCTACTTAGACAGTCCCTCAGTTACCCATAATAACCATAACCATACCCTTCTTTGTTTCCTTGTCCTGCCTCCATCGCTCCAGCCATGCAGCAGCTCCCAGTCTGATCGTAGTGGCCCAGCCAGCCCCCTGTTAAATTGGAGCATGGCCGCTCCACGTGGCAGCTAGGGAGGGTGCTGGGGCATGCTGGGAGACTGATGAGGGTTGGGAGAGGTGTATGTATGTATATCAACTATTTATGCTTTTTAGTTATGTTTTGGGGGGCATGAGTTATATCCAGATTTTGAATTACACAGGGGTCTGGTGCCCCTAACCTCAGTGTTGCTGAAGGGAGAAGTGTATATATCAATTGTTTCCTGGCATGGAAGCACCCTGGAACATAAAGAACAAGTAAATAGGGATGGGATTTTCAATATAAATTCTCCATTCTAGGAGTTCTTCCTACCTTACAGGCAAATGCCTGAATGTGATGCACTTGGGAGAAAAGCCTAAATTGGAAGGCTTTGAGGCCATGCTCTGCCCAAGCGTCCTGTTGCTGCCCCAGTGCTAGTAGGGAGCTTTCCTTCTGAACAGGCAATCTGAAAATCGCATCCCTAAAGTAACTGTTAGTTTATGGAGTTACGTAAGAATATGGCTGAATCCATTGGCCTGCTATTATTATATCTATAATAATTCTTTCTTTCTCTTTCCAGTTTAATCAAGCATTACGTTTCCATGTGCTTTCAAACATACTTTGCCCTGGTATGAAAGCAACACACAAAGAGTCTACCGATCTGTATCAGACCAGTGTTTGTAATTTCAAGGAATATGCATAAAACCATAAATCTCAAAATACGGCTCCACGTTAATTTATAGTGGCCTTCAATTGAGATTAAATCTCAAAATCTCATTCCAACATGAAATCTGCTCTGTGGGCTTTGGGAAATTATACCCAGTCCATAGCACACAATAATGTTGGGAAATCACCAGGTCTTCACTGGGGTCCACTGCCGTACCAACACCTTCCCTGGGCTGCCAATTTTAATTTCCTGTCATTTCAATTTCCCATCAGTTTAACTTCCTGCCATTTCAATTTCCCACCCTGCCCTAAAGTGACATTATGTCAGGGGGACTGTGAGAATCTGGATTGGCAGATCAACCTCCACTATCCAGCACTGATCTCAGCAGTACTAGTGTTCACTACGGCTGTTGCCGGTCCATTCTCAGGTAATCCATGAGGTGGTTAGGTTGCTTCAGGTGCCAGCCTGGTGTTATGGAACAAAGCTGCTAGTGCCTGATATGTGGCCTCATGAGTCCCTCCAGAACTGGAATTGGGGGATGGAGAAAGACACTGCAGGATAAAGCCCCAGATGATGTTGGGTTCCACCAAAAGCAGGCTCATGGACAGGGTAGATATTCACAGGATCCTGGCTGAAGGACTGGTATGTAGTTGTAGAAGTAGCACCCAAGTAGCACACCAATTTGCACAGGGCTAGGGCCTGGGGGCATGTCTGTGGTTGCAAGAACTGGCCCAAGGACCCTGGGAGTTGGTGCCTCCCACTTACAGAGACTTGAGGGATTCAGATGTGGCCTAGTCCACACAGATGATGGTGTCAGGTAGGTTAAGCTGATAAACTATATCTAGAGGAGATCTTCCCCTCTTAGAACTCTGGTTGTCTTCTATACTGTCTCCTGGACTTAGCCCTGACCATCCCATTGCTCCTTCCCTCCTTCACTCTCCTCTCAGTTCCCAGAGTAGGGTTGCCAGACATCAGGCAAAAGGAGGACATGTCCTCCTTTTTAGCCTAATGTCCTCCGTCTGGCAGGCAAAGATAAAAACCTTTAAAATGTCAGGCTTTTGTATATTTTATGTTATAATTTTGGATGGGAGGGGGAGAGGTGGAAGGCCCCCCTCCCCCTGTCTTTCCCTGCCCCCAACCAACCCGCCCACCCACCCTCCGTTACCTGCCGCCGGCGCCGGAGCGCAGCCCTCGCCCCCTCCCGCTGGAGCAGTGGCTGCTCGGCGATCCGCCATGCCCACCCAGCCCACGTGGAGCCCAGAAAGGCAGTGCAAGCAGAGTGCCGCCCGCCGAACCAGGCAGGAGCAAGCAGTGCCCAAGCGCATCGATGGGAAGGCGAGCACCCGGACTGTGTGTGTTCAAAGTCCCTTTCGGGGACTCCAACTCCCACACTCCCCATGACTGTTTCTTGGTCGGTTTACTAAGAGACATTTATTGGCAGCTATTGTAATAAAATTGTATTGATTGCGAGTTTAATCCGGAACGATTCAAATGAAATACGTCCTCCTCTGTCCTCTTTTTTGTCTTTCTATGTCCTCCTTTTGGTACCCATGTATCTGGCAACCCTATCCAAGAGGGGGGGGGGAGCAACAAAGGGGATTTTTGTTTGCTTTTCTCTTAAAGGTTTGGTCAAGAGCCTGTCTGATTCAGCTGTGGCTGGTTCTCAACCAGATTTTTTTAGAGAAAAGCAAACAAATAAACAAAAGCATCCCTCGGTGTTCCCTCCTGTCTCTTTCTCCTTCCAGGAGGAAGTTTTACATTTGCCTTTTTTTAAAAAGTAATTGAGTGTGTTTGCATTGCCCTAACACACACTTTTTTAAAAAAATCACTTCCTCAGCCCCTCCACAGAGCTGAGGCAGTGTTCAATGTGCCAGTATCCTGAAGTGACTCTTCTAAGGCCACTTCACAATATTGGCAATTTAAAAGAGGAAGGTTAGCTTTGGTTCATTGCCAGCTATCACATGCACTGTGATCAAAAACCAAAACAGAGCGATGCTACCCGCACTTTAAAAAAAAAAAAAGTAGAAGCCCCTGATAGGGGCCAAAAAAGTGCAAGCAGGAACACTTTGGGGATGATTTGGTTTGCTCCAGCGATGATGCCGTGTGACTGCTGGAAAAAAAGGAGTGAACCAACTTGTCCCTGCAGTAGACCAAACAATGAGAGAAATGCCCATCTGATCATACCCTCAGTCAAGTTAGATTTTTAAAAAAGTTATTAGGGATTCAATTAATATATTAATCATTTCTCTCTAGCATCCCCATCTCTGAATTTATCAGCTTGGTAGAAAAAAAAATGCAAATGGATGAAAATAACAGTAGCTCCAACTACTCTGCTGGCCTGTGCCCTTAGTTCCACCCACTTCTGGAATAGCCCTCCCCCAAGACTCTTTGCAAATCAGAATTTGTTATCATTCCTCCATCTCCTCTGGGTAACATGAATTTCTGCATCCTTAAATGGCTCCTGGAGGTCATCCTACATCAATCCTCCCTCCCATCCTGATGGAGAAAACTCATGGCCAGCTGCAAAGGCTCACAAGGATAGCAGGTCACAACAGAAGTGGGTTCCCCACCAATTAAAGCACCACTGTGAGCTGCTAAGTCTATCACAGTTGGCTTGTTCCTATGCATGGGCAGCAATACCGTTCCAACGACTGGTGTCACATTGCTATTATAAACACCCTTTCCTGTCTGCTTAGGGTCACAGACCATCAAATCCATGGAGAGGAAAAAAAGGTGTGTATGGGGGAGGGGAGTATTATCATTTGTGAAATTAAGCATTACGTTATCACATTAGTTGTTTGTGTGTCAGGGTGGGTACCCATAGCATTCTCATATATGCCATGGGTTATGATTCAATCCAGGATGCAGGCAGCTGGTGTACACGGGTTGTCTGCATCAAAATAATTCACTGGAGGTCTGACCTGATTTTAATTATTTTTCATTCTGCAATGTAGAAAATTATGTTTTGCCTCCAAATTATTAAATAAACATTCATGCCAAGTGTATCTGCCCGGGATTATTTGCCTCATTATTTTCACCAGCAACTTTTTAACGTTTTGAAGAAGAACCTTTGATTTTAACTCCTTCTACTTGTACATCTAGGCCAGTGATGATTGTTATATCTTGACAACTGAATCCAATAAATTAATGGCATTCTGTTTGAAGAAGTACTTTCTTTCTTACCCCCCCCCCCCCCGGTCCCTTTAAATTACAGGGATTGTACACTTTTGAAGGTGAGGTAGAAGAACAAGTCACGCTTCTTATTTCTGCTTGACAAATGCAAAATAGGCTATGACCACAAGGACTCAAAATTCATTACAGCGGTTAAGGATTCCTAGCACAAAATCACAGGTTATCATCAAAAATCTTGAAAGCCATTCACATTCCTGTTAATCCTTGCAAATTTATTTCAGTCCTTCTGCCGCCAAGCCAGTGAAAACTCCCCTTACTGGCAAGAACACAATACATGTTTCAGAAACATGTTCCAGGAAGGAAAAGAAAAAGGGAATTTTCAGGGGAAGGGTTCCCGTTTCTTCTGATGAAGAGAACAATGAAAGGGGGGCAGGGGCATGTCTTGGTCTAACTTCTTCAGTCGCATAAACACTGTTACTTCTTGCATCAGAAGGAGCAGCAATGTTTAGGGTTATTTATCACATTTTATCCACCCCTTTATCCAAGGAGCTTTCATCAGTACCACCAACATCTAGGCCTGTTTAGCTTTAGTGATTTTGACTTCAGCCAGGCATGTCCTCTGCATGATCTGCATAATAGACACACTTTGTGTCAGACACAATTTCTTTGAAACTCAGTTGAAACAATAAGCCATACTGATGGGCAAGGCGGGCAGGACTTTTTGACAAGCAGCATCACACGATTCGCCCCTGCCCTTCTGTCAGGTTTTTGCCATGCTGCCAATCATGTAGAGGATTTCATGAGTGAAAATGACAGGTCAGGAAAGCTTTGTGACAGGAAAACATCACTCTGCTTCGACAAGCTTGCAGACCTTGTGAATCAGTAAATAGAGCTGGAAGCCCACGGCAGATATGGATGGGTGAACAATGGAATACTTGGCAGAAAAGGATACCAGCCAGTGGAGATTATCACCAGCGTTAGAGGCTACATAATAGATGTCTTGACAAATGTGTGCTTGTCCTGACCACAAAATCCAGCTGCTTGTTGTACACAGGCTCAAAGGTTAAGGAAACAGAGCCAATGAAGAGATACTGGGAGACCTGACAACTAGACACCCGCATACCAACGTTCCCACTAATTTTCAGTCCTGCTGGGCAGGGTTGTGCCCCTCACGAGTGCAACTTCACCTGCCCACAAGCGTGATCCCTCCCTGCACAGGGTTTCATCGCAACCAGAACCAAAGGGGCTGAAAACAATTGCTGTCAGTGCACGGAGGAGGAGGAAGGCTGTGCAGATGGGGGCAGAGTTGCACATGTACGTGCAGGTGCACACCTTAGTGGAAACCTTGCTCCATACCCAAGATGCCTTAGCTTGAGTTAACCAGTGTGATCTCTAAGTCCAGCTCTAGCAGAGGTCCACCACAGCCCCTTTAAACGTCTCTGTGAAGAGATGGAACCACAGAAGGGGTCTTCTGGGCTGACACATAAAAGGCTTCAGGCTAGCCTTGTCAGAAGAAATGAGCTCTCAATGCTGCATTGCTGGCCCAACCTCCACATGGCTCCACATGGCCAGAAACCAACAGGGATGAGACTTTTAGAGTTCTAAGATTTCCAGCCTAGAATCCCCCAGGCAGACTTCAAGGATTGGGAGAGGAGAAGTCAGAAGGACACTGCTTTGTTCTGTGTCTTTCAGTTGGGGAAAAGAATGTCCTTGCAGTCCCACTGCTTCCTGGGGGGGGGGGGGGCGCTGAAGAGGAAAGGCAGTCCAGTGAGAGGGTCCTCTTATACAATCTAATGGGTAGCAAGGTTACCCTTCCCACGGAGCACTAGGGTGACTGATTTCTGATTTCTCCTCGTCTGCCTGAACCAACAGTGCTTTTTACAAGATTCCATAGATTCAGCTATGCATGTGGAGGTCAAGAGCTACTTGTGCAACTCGGCTACTCCTCTTGGTCAGTTCAGGGAATGCAGGCATGCTGTATGAAAAGAGACAGCAATAATGATCATCAGATGTTTGGCTTAAGGAATGCAGGCCTATGGTATGGAAAAAGACCTTACAGCAATCAGATCACTGGACAAAAGTAAAACAAACAAAAAAATTGCTCTGAAAATGAACGTCCTTTCTTGGTCAGTCTTTATTAAGCTAAAATCTCTCCCCTCAAGAGCAAGCTGCTCCCCGTTTGATTTTGATTTTGTTTCCACTAAACAAAGAACTTATGTACTTTATCCAAGGCTGATTCTATACCATCTATACCAAAGAAGAGTTCTTGATAACTCAAAAGCTTGCTTTGTTTGCAGTATTTTATTGATCCAACGGAAGTTACTCAACCAAGAATTTTCTAATTTCTAACAAGGCCTCTTACACCATTACTGGCCATGGACCCCCAGCTACAGTATGCCCAGGGTAAAATCCCACGAGCCAAGCTGTAAATCTCTGTCTTTCCTTGGTGCAGCCTCTTCTTTCATGCATTGTTCTCTCTCTCTCTTTGCATCTCAATACTCATTCAGCTTATATGAGCAGCACAATTCCGAGAATCCCCAGCAGCATGGCTCCCAACTAATGAACATTTGGAGCCCCTCCTGTCCATAAAATTACGGCATATACACAACACATGTAAATTTCTGAACTCATCCCATCAAAATCCTTGACATGATGTGCCACATGAATCTGTGGGTAATAAAAAATAATTGGACTGCCCCATTGGACTGCCCCATGAGGGGTCTCCAAAGTGAATGTTATGCTGCCTAGCCTACATTTTACATTTTTACATTTTACATAAGACACCCTCCAGATTTGGTGAGAATCTGTCTTGCCGTTTAAGATGAAATGACTGGCACAATCTTAAGAACCCGCAAAGTGATTTTTAGGTAGGCCATGAATCCTATATTTTAAGTCACATTGCCCCAAAAGTAGCCCATTCAGTCTTTTATGGAAAAAGAAATGGGTGTGTCCCTGGGAACCCTGAAACTGATGTTTGTGTTTGGCATATAACCTGTATGTCAAGTCATACAAACCCCAACCATCCCCCCCAAATTTCGTGAAAATCTGTCCTGCAGTTTTTACATGATGTGGTTACAAAATGACAAACAGACCAAAACAAAACAAAACCGACCCTTACTTTTATTGCTTCAAATTATTCACATGAACATAGAAAAAAGCCACTAAAGTTTGTCTCCCGCCCTTCTGAAAATCTGCTGTATGGAAGGCGACAGGGCATTGCCTAAGCCAAAGCAATTAGAACAAACCAGCCAATGTAAACAAGTTGTAAAGAAGCCCATCAAAACTGTGATGGTCTATTAAAGACATACTTGGAGCCTGACCACTTTCAGTCATGCTGTGTCTGCCTTGCAAACAGCTATGAGACTTTGTTTTTGGCAAGATAAAGTATCACACTGAATTCAAGGGTTTGGGAGGATCGGTGAGGTAGAGGAGTCATTAAAGCTGGGTGAGCTGTTTAAAGACTCAGTGCTATGTGGAAACCCAGCAGAGGAGCCAAGGCAAGTATTTCTGCAATGCCGGGGCCTAGTCTTTAAAGCATGTGCTCTTTTTTTATATATCGGCTACCATCATGAAGTAAACTTACTTACAGATGGCCCTGCACATCCAAGCTAAGCATGTGCAGGGAGAACGTTCTAGACAATACGACTACAGAGATACAAGCATCCTGATGTCATTGTCTAAAGTTAGCATGAGAAAGGCACAAATATTTTTCCCCGCTTACATTTTTCTTGATTAAAAAAAAAATGACAAGAGAAGTCAGAACAACTAAAATTAGCATTTAAAACAAATTACTGCAGTTAATATACCATATCCATGAAAGGGAATGCACATTAACGGCAGTGCCCTGTAGAGATGTGTCTTGTATTCAACCCAAGTAGGATGTCTAAGAAAAGCATCATCCCCTGGGTTACTTCAGACACTTCCTGGGGCAAAGCAGACTTCCCTTCAAAGCTAAAAGCTGAAGTTGGACCCAGTTGAAGTTTCATTCAGACTTCAGGCTTCAGAAAGGCAGCTTACCTAGCATCAAAACCAACAAGACTTTGATGGGAAACACCATTGCTACTTGTTTATGCATATAGATTAACATATCTGTACTATACCTCAAAGATATATTTTTAAAAGCACAATATGAGCCACAAAATTCAGGATTCTGAATGCTAATCACACATAGCAACTATTTACACTATGGGGTTATATGTACCATAAACAACTGACAATCATTTTCTGCTAATAGTAATTCATAATAACATCACTTTTTATAGTGTAGACAAAAGAAAGTGTTCTCACCCCAAGAACTATATTTGGGCTAGATATGAACTAAGCTAAAAATGCATTTTGACTTAGTGACTGGAATCCTGTTAGTTATGCCAGCTGGTGTAATGCCAGAGGCATAACTTTCAGCAGCAAATTACCATAATTTAAGAAGTCAGCAAGCAAGCTGGCTGGATAGGTCAGTGGTTTAGGTATCTCGCTGCAGAGCCAGAGGCTGGGAGTTCAATTGCCCCCTGTGATTCCTGGAAGAAGAGCCAGCCTGTGTGGCTGAAGAAAGGAATGGCAAACCACTTCTGTATATTCTCCACCTGAAAAACCCTGAAAAAGGGTCACCATATGTCAGAATTGACTTGATAGCATATGATTGTTATTAAAAAGTCAGTGAAGGCATTTCCTGGAACATACCAGTCATGTGACCAAGTGTGCAAAAATAAATGCTCACTTGAACTTATCTTGTTACAATCTGAAGCAGAAAGTTACTCCGCTGGCATTACACCTGTGGAAATACACAACAGGATTCTGGCCATTCTCTGACAAACTCTTTGTTTTGTTTAAGAACAATGACATGAAGTATTAGATATATTATATAAAGGAAGGGCTGCATTTGAAGCTCTTGCTGGTTCAAAACAACAAAGCTTACAGGATGACAGTTGTGTCAACAGCCACTGCTATGGTATAGCATACATATTTTTTGGTTAAAAATGTTTTCTTCAGACTCCCCTTGATCTTGAGAAAACAGACATGCTTTACCTGTCTGTCTGTCTGCCTCTCTGCCTTCCCTCTCTTTTTAAACGCTCTTCTTTTTTGCAAATGTTTCCATTAGACTGCCACCTGCAATGCCTTCAGTCTTGCAAAGGATTGCTAAGAGTTGTGATGTCAGCACGAGCATTCCTGCCATCCTGCAGGAGTTTTTGCTTGCAGACTTCAACTGCAATCCTGTACATGGCTTCCTAGGAGTAAATCCCAATGAACACAGTGGGGCTTCCTTCTGAGTAGACCTGCACAGAACTGGCCTGAAAGACTCCAGACTTAAGCTGAGGCATCGTTCCCAGATTCTGAAATTAGAACCCTATCCTATCACCACCCGATATATCATTATACTCATTTTTTTAAAAGCAAGCATCTGAGAGCCGCTCCAGATGTTTTGCAGTTCATCTCCCAGATGCCCCGACTACTGCGGCCCATGGTAGAAAATGATGGGAGACATTGTACAAAATATATGGAAGACCAAATGGTGCAAATCTGTCATCAGTAAATATTATTCCAGGCGCAATCCTATACTGCCCCCCTTGGAAGACCCATTGAACTAAGTGGAACTGACTTCTGCATAGACATGTCCAGGAAGGATGAGTTTGTTCCCTGGTTTGATTTTGCAGCTAAGTGTTTCCCAAAGAGCAAATGCTGATAGTCTTGGCTTATTTGGGGGCTATCCCTATATGACATTTCTGAGTTTGGCTTCATTTAGGTAAACAAGAAGCTACTAAACAGATGTTAATGGGCTTTTGGTAAGCATACTTCAAGCGTAAACAAGACAGCTATGCAGCACAGGCTAATGAGTTCTTCTAGATTTCTGCTTCCAGCAACTTGGAATGACATTTGTGAAAAGACATCAAAGAAGAAAGATAATCGGTAAGCACTGGGGCTTGGAACTATCACGGCTTTCTTGCATGAGCCACTGCCATGCTGCTTTTTCCCGTCCTGTTTATCTAGTACCAGCTCTGAGGTGGAAGGAAAGGAGGAAAGAGCTTACATTAGAACACCAGCAACCAGGCTTGCATCAGAGTGCCTTTCCCTGTAGGACAGCTGCAGTCTCTGATGGGAGTTGCCACCTAGAAACTGCCCCAGACATGGTTGAGGCATCGTTGAGGGATCTGTGGGTCTCAATTTGCACACAGATGCCTCCTTTGAGCAGCAGAGCCAGCCTGGCCATTTGCTAAACTGAGGCGGTTACCTCAAGTGAAGGGTGTAACTGGGTGGCACTTACAGCTCGGCCACTGCTACCCAGGGTGCTGCTGGAGCAGGCCACCACCTTTGCTACTCATTCTCCCACCTATAGACCCCAGTTAAGAACCACCTCCAGCCCCAGCAGCACTCCCACAGAGCGGCAGGAGGAGGAGGAGGAAGAGGAGGCAGTCCTGCAACTCTCACTGCCTGAGGAGTGTTCTCCCATCTAGCAGTGCTTACAGTGGGGAACAAGGTAGCAGTGGTGCCTGTCTCCCTGCCAACAACCACTTTGCATAATGGCAAAGGGTACCACTCCCCCCTCAAAAAAGGTCACCTGTGCACACAAACAGTATTTGTCATCCTCCCTTCCCATAATGTGTGAGCCCTGAAAGCTGAGGCGTTGTTCCCGGAGCTGGTCGTCCTGCCCTATCTGGCCGAGTCTCTTCTTCTTCAGCTTGAAGATGAAGCTGACCTGCATCAGCAGCAGGAGGCCAGAGCTGGAGAGGTTCTTGGGGCCCCAGTTGTCAGCTTTGTCCCAGAAGTACAAGAGATTGAGGAGTAGCCTGACTTTGCCTCAAGGACTGGGTGCCTCTAGGAACTGCTGATGACAGCTTGATAAATGAAGAGCCTTCCAACTGTAGACAGCTCGGAGAACTCAAGGTCTTAGAAACAACAAAGGCACCACGGACGTTCTCAAAGTCAGATACCTGCCGTATATAGCTAATGACAGCCAGGTGAAGAAGAAGAAAGGGGGTCTCCCCAGCCAAAATGAATAAATACACCATCCTAGTCAAACCTAGGCTGCTGGAAGCAATGTCAATAATTGTCTTCTGCTTTAGCCCACCTTAGGTTACATTTATTTGGAGTCTATTTATTTGGAGTACTGAGGAACTGCTCTTGTTTGCTTCTTTTTGGCCATCTCAGGCTAGTTTGTAGTATATGAATTACAGACTCCAGACTCTCTGACTCCACTGTGGCGTGCTCCTGAAACTCAGCTCTGACTACTCTGTGTGTGACCCAGACAGATTGTTGACTCCCACACACTCCTGTTTGCAGATACTTCTGGCCTTAGAACAGAACAGTGATCAAGGAGTGACCGGGGTACATGGGGAGGAAGCAATGGGAGACAGGCACCATCACCATGTTCTTCTTCCCTCTCCCAGTCAGTGTTGTGAAGCTGGAATTAAGACTGGTTTTAATTATTTCCCTCACTGCTGTGAGGGGTGGGGGATGGGGAGGAGATTTTGTACCTTTTTTTCCTTCACATAGAGTCCTTTTCCTTCCTAAGACCAGGGAGAAAGCAGGGAACAGCAGAGTATGAGGGCCTGATTCAGTGGCGTTGCTCATCCAGATACAATAAAAATTCATGCTGCTCATATCATATCAAGTGAGTGACTACCGTGACTCATCAGGTTGCATGTGAATCAGAGCATGAGAAATCTATATTTGCAAGATATTAGGACTTGCATCTTTCTGACAGTTTTAAGCAATCTAAGCTGTAATTCAAAAAAAGATATTCCTAGCAGTTCAGCAAAACAGGCCCTCGGCCACTAGACGTTTTTCTTTTAAAAAAATTTTTTTAAGTACTACTCTCAGTTCTTATCTCTTAACCCTATTCCTATCCCCCTCTCCTTTCTTACCAATGTTCTTGTCAGCTACACAGGCTAATCCGTGCTGTCTCCCTTCATGGGATAATTAACTTGGCTGCCATAGCTGCAGGTGCTTCTCTCTGTGAGCCATTAGGCTTATCCAACTCAAAGTCTCCTGCTACTCATTTGAGCCATTTTTAGCTGGTATTACCTGCAAGACTCTAGTCTGGCCTCTCCGTGTCTTTTTACTGCCTTGTTATCAGCTCAGTATAGGAATAAGATGGCCCAACAATATAACTAACATCTGATTAGCAGTGTAACACAGTGAAAGCTGTGCTGTTGGACACAGCCTGCAGTCTGAAGCAAGGACACAAACTGTGATGATTTATTTAAACACGCGAACACGAAGCCAGGGAAGAGCTGGAGCATTTGAATGTCATCAACAATCAAAAATGTTTTGTTGCTTGATTAATTATTCTTTTCAGCAGGAAATCACTTCAGTTGTTTGAAAAACTCATCTGACTCATTCGCTCATGATGAAGGCCAAGACTTTTAATGGCAATTAGTTACTCCACTTCCCTGTTTTGGCAACACTTTTTTAAAATATATATATATATTGTAGCCATTTCTAATAAACAAATCTGGTTTCAGGAATAGTTACAGGATACGCTGGTTTGAGAGCTGTGCCTTGTAATTCGAGAAAGTAACTTTTCCACATTCTGCCTGAGGAACTACGCAAATGATTCAGTGTTGATTTAAAAGCTGTTAGTGAGAGGGAGAAAAAAATGATATACTGCTGTTGTTGACGTTATGTGCTGCCAATGTGTTACTGCTTTGACTGGATTTTTAGTACTCCTTGTGTTTTCCATTTTTGTATCTTCCATTATTTCTCAGAGGGACATTTTTTAAAATGTTTGTATACTTATTGATCTTTGCATTAATATTGGCTGTTACTGATGCAAGGTGCCTCCTTATTCATAGTTCATAGTTTTAAATATTGTCTTTTAATGAGGCTAACCACTGTTGTCTACTCATTGTTTTCAACTTTAAATATTGTCTTTCATTGTTGTAAGCCGCCTTGGGTCCTTTTCCAGGAGAAAGGTGGGGTAAAAATATTTTAAATAAATAAATAATATTATAGTGACCCTAACAGAGCTTTCAAGGTAAGTAAGATATTTAAAGAGTTCCACTCCGCCGGTCAGTTTCCATGGCTGAGCAGGGGATATGAACCAGCCTTCTATCTATCTATCCACTACATCACACTGGGCTTTATATGTATCTAATGTATCATTAGTATTCATTAAATAATTTTTGTTTCTGTTCAGGTGACAGGTGACAGAAAACTTGATGACCTGTGCTTAATGTTAATCCACTGAGAAGCAGCAAACAGTGACAGGGGCATTAGAAGGAAGACATCCAAAGATGTTAACTGGGGCTCGTTACAAGGATCACACAATCCCCTTGTTACAATAGCTGCACTGGCTGCCAATCCATTTCTGGACACAATTCAAAGTGCTGGTTCCAACCTATAAAACCCTAAACAGCTTGGGTCCAAGCTATCTCAAGGACCACACCTTCCTTTATGAGCTTGCTCAAGTGTTAAGATCATTGGGAGAGGCCTTTCTCTTGGTCCCACCACATTCACAGGCACGTTTGGTGAGTACACAGGAAAGAGTCTTCTCTGCCACTGCTTCCAGACTCTGGAGCCCCCCTCCCACAGGAGGCCAGATTGGTCCCATCTTTGCTGTCCTTCCACAAGCAGGTGAAGACCTTTCTCCTCAGGCAGGCTTTCTCTCTCAGTGACTGATTGTCTGGGAGATAATAAATGGGATGGTTTATATTTTGTTTTTCTGTTTTTGTAGTGCTTTTACCTAACACCTTTCCTATAAAGTTATTAATCCTTCTTTAAAATTTGAGTAATTTACTGCTTTTAATATTGTGTTTTTAATTATGTAGGCCACCTCAGGTCCTTTTTTAGGAGAAAGGTGGGGTGAAAATATTTCAAATATATAAACAAATAACATAAAATAAATATATTTCAGTCCCCTGTCCTGACTTGAGGCATGGTACTCTACACGTGAAGGTGGCCTGGAGTGGAGTGAGGGTTCTGGGACCTGGCACAAGCTCTCCTGCCACAAGAGGCAAGAAGCAAAGTGCACCCCTCTGAACACTGCACAGGAGTCACCACAGCCTCTATTATGTGCATTGCCCCATTGTAGCAAAACCCATGCCAGTGGAGGAAGGTGAAACAGGTGACAGCAAGGTGACACACCCACCACTACCACCACCACCACCAGCAAAGAAGAGAAGGAAAAAGAGGAGCCACCCCCCCCCCACACACACACACACACACACACATATACACACACAAGGAGCCCCCATGCTCTTCCATGCCATCTTCACAGCCTGGCTGCTTCCTGGCTGACTCTAAGGAGTTTCTTTGAGCCAAGACAATGAGGGAGGGATAGTCAGAAATGCTGCCCGCACAGGAGTCACCAGTGCTTTGCCACCTGAAAAGCACATCTCACCTGGGTTAATGGGAAAGCCTGCCCTGTCCACTTGTATTCATTTTAAGAAGGATCGGTCCATCTATCTCAGTAATTTATTGTTCTTTGGTTGAAATCCTATTGTTTAGCATCATAAGTCACAACTGGAGGAAATCCATTTAAATCAATGGAACTTATGGAGAAGTTGACTCACTAAATCCCTATTGCTTCAATAGGCTTACTCTAGTTCAGCTCACTACATTTCTCAGAGTGACTTTTTTTTTCTCTTTAATATTTGTATACATGTTGTTCCTAGCTTTAATATTTCCTTTTAATGATGTAAGATGCCTCTTTATACTCATTGTTCTTAACTTCAAATATTGCCTTTTAATGATGTTAACCATCATTGTCTACTCATTGTTTTAAACTTTAAATGTTGTCTTTCAGTGTTGTAAGCTGCCCTGGGTCCTTTTCAAGGAGAAAGGCGGGGTATAAATACATACATACATACATACATACATACATACATACATACATACATACATACATACATACATACATACATACACACACACACACACACACACACACAGAGAGAGAGAGAGAGAGAGAGAGAGAGAGAGAGAGAGAGCGCACCAGGATTTCAGCCACTAATTCAACATTAAAGAAACAAGTCATCAATTCTTCTCAATCTTAGTTTTTAAATAATATTTTTAAAGATAAGAATGTATTCTGATGCACTTCAGATGCCTGTCTCATACATATTCTACAACAGTAGTTCTGCTGCTTTCTCTCTCCCACAACAGGATTCGTATAAGAGGATTTTTTATGCCCTTGGTGCTCCCAGCAAATTGAGGGAATACAGAGCGCACAGCAGCTTTGTCTTCCATAAATAAAATGTGTTGTAATTAAATGGAAAGCATGACCAGAAGCACTATACAAGAGGAGCGGGATTTCTTCAAATCTAAATATGAATTTAAATTTGGAGAGCAAGGAAGGAATTACAGGTCTTGAATTACATGTTTGCTCTAATCAATGTATAGTTATAGTCAATGAAAGGTCCCCATGTAATTTATTCTATAGAAACGAATGGTGGAGATTATACTCGCCACCCGCTGCTTTTAAGTAATCTTTTATATTACAGCTATTATTCACTAACACTACAGTTCTATCTTTTAATCCTGCCATGTCTCAAAAGTTCAAAGTCTCTGCTTGTCTTTTACTGAAATGGACAAAGTATAGTGACAATTATGGGATGAAAACAATGATAATCTGACAACCATGTCCCAGATCAGACTAGCTTTTAGTGAACTCACCTAACCCTGTGTGGAGATACATCTGTACCTGCCCAGGTCTCTGGTCCATTCCACCTCAAGTAGCCTTTTTATTCCTCTGCCCTTTTCCATCTTGAGGTGGGGAAAGGGAAAGCCAGAGAAGGGACAGGGGTGAGAGAACCTATCAAGTTCAACCAGGACCATTTCTCTCCACTCCCTGGCATGCTACTCCCTTTCTGCCATTGTGCCTTTTAGGAAGTGTTACCCTCCAGTGCTGCCTGCACTCAGTTAGCTGCTACTGCCACCCACACGTTTTTCTTGCCTCAGACTCCAGTTACCTTAGTGACGTGGTCAAGACACTAGAAACTAGTACTCAAAAATTCAACCAATGCCTGAATAGGATTTTATGTATTTTATTTAAAAAGAAAGAAAAGGAAGAAAGATAAAATGGTTCCAAAAAAGCAAAAAGATATGAAAGTTACTCCAAAGTTCCTTGGCAACACAGAACCAAATCATGACACAAAATCATTCTTGGATCTTTTCAAAGAAGGTACACACTTAAGAAAATAAGAAAGTTCTCACTCGTGGCGCAGTGGTTAAACTCAAAACTGTGCTCACGATCCGGGGTTCAATCCCAGGTAGCTGGCTCAAGGTTGACTCAGCCTTCTATCCTTCCAAGGTCGGTAAAATGAGTACCCAACTCGCTGGGAGGGGGGGGCAATGTGCAGCCTGCATAATTAACTTGTAAACCGCCCAGAGAGTGCTTGAAGTGCTATGGGGCAGTATATAAGCAGCACGCTTTGCTTTTTTGCTCACTGACCTAGCTCTTACTGATTCCTAGCCCATGCTGTTACCTGAATGTGGTCTACTTTCACATAGGCAGACCGTTTTTGGAGAGACAGAGTTGACCCCTCACATGAAGATGCAGCCTTCTCCCTCATCCTGCATCTCTCAGGCTTTTTTTTATAGTGAAAAAGCTTGGTGTTACAAATGCCTTGAGTATCTGCCATTGCTGCTAACCCTTTGAAGTGTCTTCCAGGCTAAAGGATTGCTCCCTTAATGGGGACTAATCCTTTAGTACCAATTGCTATCTCCTCAGACAGGGAGAAGCTTCCCCAAAGAGGTCTAACATGCATCCATATCAAAGCCTACTTTGAACCGGTCCTCAGATAAACAAGCAGGAGAGTCATGGACCTGTCTGCTTTGAAAGGAGAGGCCACACAAAGACCATTATCACTGCTTAATGTGGAAACAATTTTGGACTGATTTAACAAAAAAATTGCCTTAAGTGACTCCATTTTGGTGACTAGTGTCAACAGTATTTGTTTGCTGCGTTCCTCTCCCATGTTTCCTCCCATAAACTCAGAGCACTATGGTTAGCTTGCCACAATGATCCTGTGAAGTAGGTCAGAATGGGAGAGACCAGTTCAAGAGCACTCAGTGAGTTTCATGGCTCAGGGAGAACTATAACCACTGTAACACACTTGCTGTCTATCACAATTTGGTAAGTTTTTTTGTTTCTGAATTCTTTTGTTCCGATCTTTCCTGTACATAGCTTATGCATTATTATTATTTTTTAACAGATGATCAAAATCTTCCTTCTGTTTTTTTCCACATAACTGCTACTCTGCCTGGCATAAATCACCACTCATCTTGCCTGGCAAACAGAAACCAACCAAATCATCATTCAGCTCTGGGCACTAGGCAAATGCTTTGCAAACACAGGGGGCCTTTACACAAGAGACAACATGAAGTGTTTTGCTTCTAAAACTCCTTGGTGTCTGTCTTATATACAGCAAGAATCTCCCTGTGGAGGGCTTGTAATCAAATTCATAATATTAATTGCCCATCTCTTTTCTGTACTTTGCAAAGAGCTATTTATTATAGCACAAGACCAGACACTGTGGCTGAAATCAACTGAACACTATTATTCACACTGAAAACCAAAGCAATCATTAAGAATGGGCAATGGTTTGCCAAAAGGCACAGCTTCGACCACCTTCAGCAACTTTAGCTCACTAGGACAGGTACACATTTTAAGCTCTGAAAAATCCCTGTGGAAATATTAAAACCACACACAGGAGCGCATGTTGTACACATGTGTGTGTGCACGTGCACACTATATACATATCCATTAAGTTGAATTCAATTAAATGGAAAGTCCTATTAAATTGAAATTTAAATGTGTTATCTGTAATGATTGGCTCTTCAGTCATTAGAGAAAATACTGTGTAAACTATTGAAAAATGTCCAGTAGCATGCTGCAAATGACTTGTCTTGTGTAGACTCACGAAATTATGTCAACAAACCAGTTCCCTCATGTTTGTCTCAAATACTATTCTAAGGTTGGCTTCCTGTGCACATCTAAGAGTATGTCTCACCGTATAAGCCAGAACCTACTTCTGAGCAAACCTGCATTTGGGATTGTGCTATCAGAAATGTTCTTCCAAAGTGCTTAACACTTCAATTTGGTACCCCATGTTTTGAACAGTATGTATTATGAATGCTCAGAAATATGCTTTGGAGATGAAATGTTCAATGTGTAGGGGGTCTGCACTGTCAATATTGTCACTGACTCTGCCAATGTCTACTGGAATAATATATTGACCAAACTTTCATTTCTTTCCCCCACCCCTAAATTTTTGTATCTTCTAACCTGACAAGTTTTCTGGAGAATACGATCACATACTTTTATAGCATTTTGAATTATTCTAACAATATATTACCCAATTTTTATTTTTATTTGGAAATTACTGGCCCAGCAGAAGTGTATACTGCAAAGAAAGAAGGGCTCAACTAAGTCCAAGAGGGTGCCGGCATGGTTAACGAGAGGAGTTAGAGAGGCTTTAAAGGGCAAGGAGGGGTCCTTCCATAAACGGAAATCCTTCCCAAATGAGGAAAATAAAAAGGAAAACAAACTCTGGCAAAAGAAATGTAAGACGTTGATATGGAAGGCAAAGAAAGACTTTGAGGAACGTATGGCCAGCAATGTAAAGGGGAATAGTAAAAGGTTCTTTAAATATGTTAGAAGCAGGAAACCTGCCAGAGAAGCGGTTGGCCCTCTGAATGGTGAGGGAGGTAAAGGGGGACTTGGACATTGCAGATAAATTAAATAAGTTCTTTGCATCTGTCTTCACGACAGAAGACCTTAGGCAGATTCCGCTGCCCGAACGGCCCCTCCTGACTAATGAATTAAATCAGATACAGGTTAAAAGGGAGGATGTTTTAGAACTAATTGATAAATTGAACATCAATAAATCACCGGGTCCAGATGGTATCCATCCAAGGGTTATTAAAGAACTGAGGAGTGAAGTTGCTGATCTCTTAACTAAAATATAAAACTTGTCCCTTAAATCTTTAAAAAGGGAAGGAGGGGGGACCTGGGAAACTACAGGCCGGTTAGCCTTACGTCTGTTCCAGGGAAGATGGTGGAAAGCCTCATCCAAGATAAAATCTTAAAACACATAGAAGAATAAGCCTCGCTGAGGTAAAATCAGCATGGCTTCTGTAAGGGTAAGTCTTGCCTCACAAACCTTTTAGAGTTCTTTGAAAAGGTCAACAGGCATGTGGATGCGGGCGAACCAGTGGATATGGTCTATCTGGATTTTCAGAAGGCATTTGACATGGTCCCTCATCAAAGGCTGCTGAGAAAACTCCACAGTCAGGGGATAAGCAAGTAGGTCCTCTTATGGATTGAGAATTAGTTGAGAACCATGAAACAGAGAGTAGGTGTCAAGGGGCAATTTTCACAATGGAAAGAGGTGAAAAATGGTGTACCCCAGAGATCTGTCCTGGGACCGGTGCTTTTCAACCTGTTCATCAATGACCTGGAGACAGGGATAAGCAGCGAGGTGCCCAAGTTTGCAGATGACATGAAACTTTTCTGGGTGGTGAAGACCAGAAGGGATTGTGAAGAGCTCCAGAAGGATCTCTCCAAACTGGGAGAATGGGCAGCAAGATGGCAAATGCATTTCAATATAAGAAAATGTAAAGTAATGCACATTGGGGCAAAAAATCAAAACTTTATCAGCTAATGGGTTCTGAGCTGTCCATGACGGATCAGGAAAGAGATCTTGGTGGGCTGGTGGACAGCGCGATGAAAGTGTCAACCCAGTGTGCGGCGGCAGTGAAGAAGGCCAATTCCATGTTAGATATCATTAAAAAGGGAATTGAAAATAAAACAGCCAACATTAAAATGTCATTGTACAAAACACTAGTAAGGCCGCACCTGGAGTATTGCATACAGTTCTGGTCGCCGCACCTCAAAAAAAGACATAGTGGAACTGGAAAAGGTGCAGAAGAGAGCAACTAAAATAATGACTGGGCTGGGGCACCTCCCTTATGAGGAAAAGCTACAGCGTTTGGGGCTCTTTAGTCTAGACAAAAGGCACCTGAGGGGGAACATGACTGAGATGTATAAAATTTTGCAGGGGATGGATAAAGTGGATAGAAGGAAGCTCTTTTCCCTCTCATGCAATACCAGAACCAGGGGACATCCACTCAAATTGAATGTTGGGAGAGTGAGAACAGACAAAAGGAAATATTTCTTTACTCAGCGTGTTGTTAGTCTGTGGAACTCCTTGCCATGGGATGTGTTGATGGCATCTGGCCTAGATACCTTTAAAAGGGGATTGGACAGATTCCTGGAGGAAAAGTCCATCGCAGGTTACAAGCCATGATGGGGATGTATCATCTTCTGGTTTAAAAGGAAGGTCCTTCAAAATGCCAGATCTAGGAGAGGGGTATCAGGAGACAGCTATCTAGTCTTGTGTGCTCCCAGAGGCATCTGGTGGGGCCACTGTGAGATACAGGAAGCTGGACTAGATGGGCCCTTGGCCTGATGCAGCAGAGGGCTCTTCTTACGTTCTTACTGGTTATCCAATCCAGGTATTTCTATGGCAGTGCATCTAACCTATATCCCTGAAATGACTGTACATGACACATACTTGCTGGGTCCAAAACAGGGTGAGAAAGAGAGAAGGTGAAGACAAAGGAGCAGAATGGAACCTTACATGGCACAGAGTGCTTGATCTCCCTTAGCTATCTGGTTTAGCCATTCCTCTCCTGGATATGTTGCATGAGGAGTTACAGAATTTGTTTCCAGTTCTATAACAAGTGCCCTTTGTTGGATGTGTTGTAACTTACAATACATCCAACAAAGGGCACTTGTTATAGAGCTGGAAAAAAATTCTAACAGATATGTTCTGTACGATGTAGATGTGTATGATGAGTTGCTTCACCAGGGTTTCAGGTATGTTTTTTCTGATGCTGTATGGTTCCTTTATTTAGAGCTCAGTTGTCTTGTATTTGAAATGTACTTATGAGAAAGTAACTGTTTTCCCATGTATTGAGATAGCATTTGAGATCATCACAAAACACAAACACTATTTAAACTCAAGTGTGAACTGCAGATTTAAAGCTGAGTCAAAAAGCATTCACTTGGGCATAGAGGTATTTACTTGAAACACAAAAGATAGTCAGCATTAAGTGCACTGAAAGACCACAGAGAGTACCAGATGGTACTTAGCTGACACGAAGAAGCTTCACTGTGAGTGAAGCTTGAAGTGATCCTGCCAAAGCCAGCAGGGGAAAAAAATGTCCTCAAATGCTCTATGGCATCAAGAGTTATATGCTGTTATCGAGCCACTTGAAAGATGAATGGAAAACATTTTTGGAACACGAGAATTATACTCCCCTGTCTGGAGCCTTATGATGTATTTTACTGCCTCTTACAAATTATTTGTAAATATCACTAAGACAGATGTACACTGGTATACTTCAGAAAGTAGCTGCTGAAGCACACTCCAGCCCTTTCAGCCAGACCTCTTAACTGCCTAGTGCTACTATGCAGGACACCTGTTTGTGACGTCCTTGTCGTTACCTTGAGCAGTTCAAGGGCTATTGTTGGCTTAGCTTCAAAGGTTTGTTGTTGTTGTTTTTGTTTGTTTGTTTGTTTGTTTGTTTGTTTTGCCTAATGCTCCTTTCAGGAGGGGAAGACCTTCAGCGAAATGCCTCCTTAAGGACAGTTCCATGAACTAAGTGATAATAGGCCTTGAGCTCACAGAAATGTTATCAGTTTAGTAGACTGTTTGCAGTGCATGGAAACACTGGGGAAAAAAAGTGCAAGATAAGGTGATACCTTATCAGACCACTAAAAAAAATAATAATCAAACAATTGGTGCAAGCTTTTGTGGTTCAAATCCACTTTTTCAGGCTATACACCAGTACAAAAAAAATTATAAATGAGTGTCTGTATATAAACAGATTTATTGGCTGCCCTCTGTCTGAATACAGTGGTGCCTCGCTAGACGATTGCCTCGCAGGACGAGGAAATCGCTAGACGATGCCTTTTTGCGAGCGCTACTGCGCTTCGCAAAACGATGTTTCCCTATGGCGATTTTCGCTAGACGATGAGGTTTCCCCATAGGAGTGCGCCGACTAGTGGTGAAAAGCTGTCAGTGCAGCTGTCAGTGCATTCCTATGGGGACCCGCACTCGCTAGACGATGTTTCCCTATGGGAAATTTTCGCTAGACGACTACGTTTTCCCTTGGAACGCATTGAAGCGATTTCAATGCATTCCAATGGGAAAACGTGCTTCACTAGACGATGTTTTCGCTAGACAGCGATCCTCGTGGAACGGATTAACATCGTCTAGCGAGGCACCACTGTAGCTGGGTGGAAAATTGCCACCACATTACCAGAGGTGAAGAATTGAACCATACACCCGAGTGGCTGGTTGTAGCCAGCTTTGAACTCACCTTAAGAAGCATAACTGGCAGAGTTCTGCCCTGAATTTTTGGGACACTCATTTATAATTTTTCTACACTGTCCACAAGATATTAGTACATAGCTTGGAGATGTGGATTTGAACTGCAAGTGGATGTGAACAAAGAAACTCAGCAGCTGAGCAGGGAGCCTTGTCATCCACCTCCTTGCTGGATTGGTCAGCAGTGCAGGGAAGCAAGGAAGGCCCAGCAGGGCTACTTCCTCAATTGGTGTAGAGTGAACAACGACGGCTGCACATGAGCAGTAAGCGGACGCCCTGGTTCTGGGGGGAGGGTCCAATCGGCCCAGCTGCCTGTGGTGGCGATATTTGCCACCATCTCTAGTTACAACCTCCTGCTCAAGGTCTATGTTCTGTTGAAGGTACAGACGTCTTTTTCTATTTTGCAGGCTGGTTTACAGATGTAAAAAAAAGAAACCTTTTGGGGACAGTTTCAGATTCTTTTGGGAGTGTTTTATTCATTTTCAGGTCTTTTATTTACCAATCCTTTTGGATTATTTTCTTTCATTTTTCTCCATGTGTGTTCTGTCTGGGCACTCATCCAAAAGCCTAAATGAACCCTTAAAAACTACTTTTAAAAAGCAGGTACAAGGCAGGCTGTCCACAGTAAATTTAACCATTTTGTACAAAATCAATCTAACAGGGAAGACTACTCCCCCATAGACACGGAGGGGAGAAAAAAAACACAAAATTAAGAAAACAACATCACTCTCCTCTCAAAAACAAAACAAAACAAACAAACAAACAAACAAAAAACACCCAAGGAAGCAAATAAAGGCCAAAATAAATAAATAAATAAATCAAAAGCCCTTCCCCAAACCAAAATCATTAGAATATGGGGATATTTCTTTCCTTCTTACCACTGATGTCTCTCCCTTGAGTCTACCACCAGCATGAAGTACAAGTAATCCAAGAAAAGAAATGCGCAAATCATTTGGGGTTAAGAGGCTCTCTTTCAGAAATGATCAAAAGAACTGGAAAC
This sequence comes from Intellagama lesueurii, assembly GCA_037013535.1. Lineage (NCBI taxonomy): Eukaryota > Metazoa > Chordata > Lepidosauria > Squamata > Agamidae > Intellagama > Intellagama lesueurii. The sequence goes on from JBAJHW010000002.1 coordinate 185,869,883, forward strand.
AAAAGAGCCCCTTTTGTGGTTTTCCCTACTGGTGCTAGCCCCAAAGTCCCATCTTTTACCTGGTAATCTTAGACAACACCTTCTGTCTTCCCTGCTTTCATGGACCTTTCACCTTAAATTTTTCTACCAGGCATTTTTTAAAAAATCTGTTCTGGATTCCTACAATTTGCCCCAGTTTCCAACGAAAGCATCTGCATGTGAAACTGCTGAGTTGAACAAGACGTGGGCTCCAGAGCGGAAGAATAAAGCCCCAAGTAATGCAGCAAAACTTTGGAACACCAAAATGGTTAAAACGTCTTTTTTCAGAATAGCATCAGAAACTGCCACAATTACGCTTTCCTCACAGTAGAATGATTGCTAAACACCCCAGAGTACTTAACAAGAGACATGCACAATTGCTACTGTAATTTAGCAGAACCATTTGCTTGGAGAAAACTACCAGCTGCTACCTGGGACTAATTTGATGGCATTTAACACTAACATTCAGGTGCCAGCTTCCTTGTTATTTTAATCCCCTCCAAATGACCCAGAATGACATGCTGGAATTAAAAGGCACAAATGCTAGTCAGATCTGGTGTTGGAGAGGAAAACCCAAACAAGGAGACATCCTTAGGCAAAGAAGGGACATTTAAATGGCATTAAAGAAATAAAGTTGCTACCATTATGAACAGTAAACTACATTCCACACTGAATGTGTTTGAATGAATGTCCATATTTGAGTTGACAGTTATCACAACCCTTACAATTTCTCGACCTCAATCTGTGAAATGTGTCATAGACAGTGCCAATTTTGTTTTTAATGACCTTTCAGACTGTTTAGAGCTCATTCATTTACAGTCCATATTCAATTCTTTAAAAAAAAACACAACAAAACCCTTTGGTTTATGAATGCAGGATATTGTGCTTCTGTATCCAGAATTCAAAATGACAGGAAATGGCTGCCATTACCATTTCTTCAAGACATTTTGATTACTCTGTGGCTCCAATCAATAGATACCTGGAGAACCTGTTGAAAAACAGCTCTGACAATTGCTTTGCGTTTGGGTGAGAAGTGGTTAACTGATGAAAAAAGGAAATGGATTCTTGGCTTTTCCCTTGCTTAGTGTCTCTTTGTGAATGGTTGTGAGCAAAAGAGGGTATCCTGTAGACCATCTTGACTGCTGTCATTGGTGTTGTCAACATTCAGGCTGCCCTTTGCTATGTAAAGCTTGTCATCCTTTTTCTTGCTGGCTATTTGGTCACAATATTGTGCAGCAATATTAAGTCATTTCCTGACATTCTGATTCATGGATACAGAAGCACAATATTCCATATTCATAAACTGGAGGGTTTTTTTGAAGAATTGAATTTCCTGGCCTGCATTATATCTCTAGTGAATTCCGTTGTCATATGATTTTGTCATTTTCAGTGGGGAAATTTGAAATAGTCTAGTAAAACCTAGGTTCAGACAAATATTCTGATGCAAAGAAAAGAGCAAAGTTATTGAATTCAAAGGCTAGTGAGGGAAAAACCATTTTAGCATAAAGTCACTTTTCACACACATGCATAAATCCAAGAAGTATTTATCTCGGCTCTATATTACAGCAGTAACCCAGAAGAAGAAGAATACTTAATGTGAACATCTTTGATTTAGCAAAACAGATGCTTTCACAATTTGTTTTCCCTAAAATATTTACACCGATAAGCTGCAAAGCACAAACTAAGAGTGAAATCCTAAGTAGACAAGAAGGACGAGCAGCATTATATAAACTGAAATCATCACCACCAGCAGGAAACAGTACAGATGAGAAGGAAAGCATCAGGCAGCTTTATCAGATCTTGTCATCATTCACCAGATACGTTGGGCAGCACTTCTTTATTTTATCACATCATCATCATCACTGATCATCATTATCAATATCAGAACATCAAGTAACTTTTGGGGCACAAGAGAGGATGCATCAGATGGGCCTCAGAAATGGCCGAGGAAGAGGCAGGAAGGGAGACTGGCTGCCATCAGGCACAGCTCTCTCGCTCTCTTTCCTTCCTTCCCCTTTGGGAGCTGCCCAGCCAGGCCAGACCCTGGTCTCCTCACAGGTTGCCCCTCTGTGATTGGGTTCGGGACTGACACCTCCAGTACTAGCACCTTTCACTTCCACAGATGACACATTTTTAGTTTTCAGAATGTCAGTTTTATTCATCAACAAGGGGAGTTTGCTCCAACATCAGAGGCCAACAGTCTGAACTTATTTACAGCATCCACTTCAGTTAACAATGAAGTGTCCTGCTTCAGCAGTTGTCCCCACCAGTCATCTCTTGATTGCGCTAAGGGTGAAGGTGTGAAAACTGGCATATGCATGGGACTCCACAACAAGGATGGTGATCCCATTTCTTGTCCTCCAGTTTTTCCTTTGGGATCATTTCTCTCTCCTTCCACTCAATCCCATCTTCCCTGGGTCAGCCACCCTCCATGGTTTTAAGCTGTCTTGCACCCAGGGTTTTTTCCCTGGCTTCTCTCTCCAATCTCTTTTTCTTCCCTTTTCTCCCTTTATAATCATCATCATAATCTTTGAATTGCAGAGCTGGAAGGGACCCTATGGATCATCGAGTCCAGCCCTTGTCAGGGAGGCCCAGCGGAGAATCAAACTCCGAACCTCTGGCTCCGCAGCCAAACACCTAAGCCACTGAGCTATCCAGCAGTTCTTTTCCCCCAAGAAGAATATTTAGTGGGGCTATTCCTGTTTTTCACTCTTTCTGCTTCCTTCTTGGGTAGGGTGAATGTGACCTATTCACCAGTCCATGGCTCCTTTAGCACCATCTGTTCTTTATTGCTCTCTATTTTCCCAGCCAGCTCAAGGTCTACCTCTTCTCCCCCTTCAACTATCTCTCCTCCATTATAGTCCTCTCTTCCCACTGCTTTTGGGTCCTCCCCCTTCTCTTTTTCCAGGGCTTTTAAAATATTTTACTTCTCCTTCAATAGGCTTCTTCAACCCCCTGACGCCTTCTCTATCTATCTCCCAATATCCAAACAGGGCTTCTCCTTTCTACCTTCCCTTCCCTTCCCTTTGGGACTTGTCGCGCAAGGAGGGGAGTCTAACTCCCAGTTATACATTCCCACGTCCACTGGTGAGCTGCTTGCTTCAGTGATAAGAGAAGAGAAGAGGTTGGCAGTGCACTTGTAAGAAGGCCTTCAGCCTTGCCATCTATCTCACACCCTCCCATTCACCTGCACAAAGTCTTCCTCCAACAACATAGCAAGAAGACCCCGCGTCTGACTCTGCCACACAAAAACTGCACAGATACATTTCATCACTGCAACTGCACCAGTCTTCTAGCCATTGCATTGGGCAGGCAAGGATAAAACAGCAGCTGGGTCCTTCCTGCACTACCATTCCAGGTTCCCATTCAAAACATTTTCTGTGGGCCTTCTCTAACATTTTCAAATCCACACCTACAGTTTCTTCCTGCCAGCCCCATCCCTTCCCCTTCACTCTTTCTGCATCTCAAGGTGAAAGACGTTTGCTAACTCAATCTGCATTCTTCCCACAACCGTAGGTCAAGGAAAGAGTCACACTTTTAAACTACAGTATCTCTTTCCTTGCTGTATCATCTCTCTGTGCATCTCTCTCTCTCTCTCTCTCTCTCTCTCTCTGTGTGTGTGTGTGTGTGTGAGAGAGAGAGAGAGAACCTGCAGTGGGAGCTTTTACTATTTAGTTTTGTGTGATAAAGCAGGGGGGAAATTAGAGTACTGTTTTTGATTCATTTTTATTTTTTGTTTTGTGTGATATACTATTTTGCCCCTTCCTACAACTAGGGAAATAAATCTTTTAAAGCCTACTCTACTTCAACAGGGCCAGGGAGGGAGCAGTCATGACTCATTGATTGTGAAACCTGGGTTTCCCCACAGTGAGACTTTGTGTTTTAGAGCAGTGGTTAGACTACCTTAAACTTCCTTCCCCCCCACCCCATGCTAGGTAGGAAAACCTTTTGTTTGTCTTCCTTTTCCCTCGAAATACAGACATTTCCAACCTACCTCCTTCCCTTTTTTTCACTAAATAAAGACAATTCACTTTTTCCCCCTTAGGAGCACCTTCATCTGCCAGCACACCAAGCGACACTCTTTCTGCATCTCAAGGCATAAGATGATGTTTGCCAGCTCACTCCACATTCTTCTCACAACTGGAGATCAAGGAAAGAGTCACACTTTTAAAATATCTCTTTACTTGCTGTGTCATTTGTCTGTGTGGTCATATTTCACCTGGCTAGTGGGAATTTTTAAAAAATACGTATCTCTGGGACAAGGAGGGATCCATGGAAGCAGCAACGGGACCTTTTTGTGGTTAGTTTTGTGTTTTAAGGCAGGGGGGGACTAAACTGCTAACTCCCCAATTCATCTACAGCTAGAGAAATAAATCTTTTTCTGTCATGAGGTGGATTGTGGAATCTAGGTTTCCTGCAGTGGCACTTATTTCATGGGTTTTCTCATTCGGATGGGCACAAGAGTACCATCCCTACAGCTGACTGTAGGGATGGAACAGCAATAGGCATTTGTGTTGACAGAAGAGGCTTGCTACTAATTCTAAACCCCTTAAAACATGCATAGTTATGAAAACAGGCATATACGAAGAGCAATTCCTTTGAAGAACACAAAATCTCTCCTCTTTATACCTTAGCATATCATGGTTCAGTGGATTTTTTACCCAATGTCTACAAACACTGTTCTATTAGTTTTGATATATGGTATAGGCATAATGGTATAGACAGTGTCATCAAAGCTACCAACATGAATTTGACCGAACTCCGGGAGGCAGTGGAAGACAGGAGGGCCTGGTGTGTTCTGGTCCATGGGGTCACGAAGAGTCGGACACGACTTAACGACTAAACAAAAATAGGCATAATAGGAAGACCTATCTCACTGTCCCATGCATTTTTAAAGAATAAGATCTCACTTTTATTAAACTTTGATCCTATATAGCAGTTTTCACCTGAAAAGTCTGATGCAGATCCTATCTCTTCAGATAGGCAGATGTTCTACTCCCATTTTCTCCTGATTTTTCCTCTTTATCCCAAAGAGCTACAATGCTTACATAGCCAAACTGCAGTATTTTTCAAAGCCACTTTTTAGAAAACTGTTTCTTTGTAGTAAATCCTGGAAATACTTTTTTTTATATGTAAATACGTCAGAAATTTCAATCCTGAGTGCTCACTGGAAGGACAGATCCTGAAGCTGAGGCTCCAATACTTTGGCCATCTCATGAGAAGAGAAGACTCCCTGGAAAAGACCCTGATGTTGGGAAAATGTGAAGGCAAGAGGAGAAGGGGACGACAGAGGCCGAGATGGTTGGACAGTGTCACTGAAGCTACCAACATGAATTTGACCAAACTCCAGGAGGCAGTGGAAGACAGGAGGGCCTGGCGTGCTCTGGTCCATGGGGTCACGAAGAGTCGGACACGACTTAACGACTAAACAACAACAACGTCAGAAATTAATTTGAAGCTAATTGAAAGCTTCCAACCAGAAGGCTCTTGATTGCGAAGATGAACATGAAAGGAAAGCATTAGAGTGGTAAACTCTGCCCTCAGAACAAACCCCAGAACAAAAGAAAACCATGCATTTAGGAGGCATAAATGAAAAACGGGGAGTGTGTCACCACTGTTACTAACACTTAACATTATACTAATGGTGGAAAAAATCCCAATAACACTAGCAACCAATAATGGAGAAGAAATACTCCATTAGGAATAGCCTTCTGTTGCTGTGCAAAAACCAAATAGAAAAATACCCATTTCATTCCTGTTTTCACAGAAGGGATAATGGAGACTGAGAGGCTGCAATTTCCCACACCCACTTAGTGTGTAAGTGGAGCAAAGGGCTGCAGCCATGAGACCTTCCAGACCCACATATATATTTCAGCTGCTGAAGGCGACTGATTCACCATTCCAGTGTAAGCTATTACTAGGCACAGCACACTGCAAGATTGAGTCTAACCTTGAAACCTCTATGTCCCCCTGGTCTCCTCCATGTTATAAATGTTTTTCCACAAAGGATATTTTTTCCAGCTAAGAGAAAACAACAACAACATTCCAATACTGTCCGACTGCCAAAGAACATCCCATATCCACAATTTGGAGTTCTCATCTAATAATACCTTTTAAATGTTTTGAGTCAACAGCAGGAGCATGCTTACAAATCAGTCTGATGTCCTAGTGAAAATGGACTCTGTGTGGGATGCAGAAGGGGTCGCCATGTCAGTCTGTGCAAGCATTATAGGTGAAAACAAAGTAAAAATAAAAAACAAAAATGTGGTGACACCTTAAAAACTAACTTTCATATTTTTTAATGTGAGCTTTGTCTGATGAAGTGGACTCACATTAAAAGGCTCCATGAAGGCTCACATTAAAAAAATATAAATGTTAGTCTTCAAGGTTCCAGCACGTTTTTGTTTTGTTTCTTTGTTTTACTTTTTATTTTTACTTTGTTTTCACCTATAATCTCTGTGTGATGTCACCCTAGTTTTGTGAAAGGAACAACTTGTAAAGCGTCTACTTCCACTTTAGGTGCCATCCTTTAAAAGCAGAAGCTGTTATTCTATCAATGTAGGGCCTGTGGTCAGTTGTGTACAAATGAATCTTATGTTCATGGTGAACCTTTCTAGTGTCCCTGCTCAAAACAGCACCAGTTAAGGAAGATTTAGTTGCCAATTATAAGAAAAGATGCTGTCTCATAAATTCTGCCAACATCCAGCAGTAATAGTTGAGGTTTAGGAATTGCCTTTTTTGTTTCCTGTCCCCACAACACAGCAACATTGGGAGGCTGCAGAGTGGCATAGAACCAGGTTGAAGGGTTATGAGTGGGGTGAAATAGGACTGCGATCAACAGAATATGAAGGAAATGGTAATTTTAGAATGTGTGACAAATGTGAATCTGTACCTCCACTCTTTAAAGTAGGACAGACTGCAAGGCGTGATTTTGTCTGTTTCAGAGGTCACTGCTGGCACCATGCACATGACTGGAAATAACTCTGATCCTGGATACATAAAAATCCAGATTTGTGGCTGACACAAATGGAGGAGGATAGGCCTTTTTGTAGTGCTTCCAGTAAACTAGGCTGTGCAAAAGATATGGCAAAATTCCAGACTGCATCAGGCAAGTTCAGAATGGTTTGGACTGGGTCTAGGTGGGATCTGGATCATACAGATGGTGGCCTTAACAGACTGAACTGGGCCAAAATGAACACAATGCGTTTCCACAAGGATAAACGTAAAGTTCTACATTTTCCTACATATGTAGGAAAAATCAAAACTGCAAATGTAGGGTAAGTGAACTTGGCTTGCCAATAATATGTGTGAAAAGGAGTCTGAGTAGAGCACAGATGAAATTTGAGTTGACAGTGTGATGAGGTGGGGGGGGGGAATGAAGTTAGTACAATTATAGGCCATATCAATAAAAATATTGTGCCCAGAACAAGGAAATAGTAGTATCATTCTAGCCTGCTTTAGAAAGATCTGATCTGAATACTTACAGTTCTGTCCACTACAGTTTAACAAGGATATTGACAAGCTGGAATGTGTCCAGAAAAATCTGACCAGGACAGTAAATTTATTTATTTATTACTTATTTATTTAAAATATTTTTACCCCGAAAACAAGCCTAAGGAGATTCTGACTAAATATTAGGAAGAACTTCCTGAAGGGAAGAGTTGTTCAGCAATGGAACAACTGGAAAGTGATAGATTTTCTTTCATTGGAAATTTTTAAATATTGTTTGGATGGTCACCTGACAGGGATGCTTTAGTTGTGGATTGGCAGGAAAGTTGGCTTAGCACAATGGTTCTCAAACTTGGGTCCCCAGATGTTCTTGGACTGCAACTCCCAGAAATCCTGGCCAGCCCAGCAAGTGGAGAAGGCTTCTGGGAACTGCAGTCCAAGAACATCTGGGAACCCCAATTTGAGAACCACTGGATGAGATTATTTTTGGAGCCCTTCCCACTCAGCAGTTCTATGATTTTATGAGTCTATAAAAATGTGCATCACTATGCACCTCAGAAGGGGCTGTCACATCTCCTGAATTCTTTCATTTATGTGAAAACAAATGTTATGGCTGTTTGTACAGTAAACTTTAAAGGTGGTTTGTACAAAAACTAGCAGTGTGGTATAGTGTATAGAGGGAGAAATTAGGACAAAGGAGGCCTGGATTCAAATCTCTACTCAGTTATAGAAATTCACTAGGAGTGGCACTGGTAAAAACTTAAAGACCTTATATAAATGGAAAAACCTACTAAGGTTGCCATAAATCAGGAGTGACTTGACAGCACATAACACACACAGTGTGAAACTCTCAAGATCGGTCTAAAACTTTACCTGTTTGATCTCCTCTGAGGGGTCTACTTTATCGCAAAGTTTAATACAAATCTGGGCGGGGGGAATCAAAAAGATAGATTTATATTTATTTCTTCTACCATCATCATACAAGTCAATGGAAGATATGAAAATTTAGACTTCTGAATAACTGTAATGTACAGAACAATCCTATCTCTAATCTAATTAGTCTATGCTGCTAATCTAAAGTGAGAAAGATGTGTCACACTGCAGGCACATATTAGCTTGATGGCTCATTCACTGTTATAAGGAGCCCTTTTGCAAAATAGTGCTTTTGCAGCAGAGATGTCGTGTGGTGGATGGGGGGGAGGAAATACTTTGTTTTATTAGATACTCAAAGCAATTTACAATTAAAAAAGCAAATACAAAATAATAAATAAAGACAGTCAAGAACAAGCCAAGCCGTAGTCTGGAGAAATATTCTAAAAGGCAAGGAAATAAGATTAAAATCAATGACTGCATGTTCCTTTTTAAAAGCACTGGAGAATAAAAGGAGCATAATCCTTTTCCTGGTGGATCAACTTTCCCACTGAAACTGCCTTCAACCTCCTAAGCAGGGTCCCAGGACAAAAAAGAAAATACCAGGGGAAGGGAGTGTGTGGATTTTTATACAGGGAGAAATGCAATTGACAGAAGTATTAATCTGCCACTGCCCCCTCCCCAGCTTTACTACAATGAATATATTTCTGAATGCAGTTTACAGCAGAGAAGTAGCCATTAAACTATTAATACATACACTTATACATATTAAGGGGGTTGGGCCTTTAAACAGACTAACCAGTGGCAAGAACAATCAAGAGGATGATAAGGCCACTTGTGTTTTCTACTTTTATTTATTTATTAAACTTATATGCCGCCCACTCTACCCAAAGGTCTCTGGGCGGCTTACAACAATTAAAATACAATTAAAATATATACTCTAAAAATTGCCATCAGGACCCACAGTTGATATTATTTCAATTAAAAGCCTTCTGGAACAGGAAGGTTTTGACCTGGCACCGAAATGTCATCAGCGTCGATGCCAGACGAATCTCAATTGGGATAGCATTCCACAGTCTGGGGGCAGCTGCCGAAAAGGCCCTTTGTCTACAAGCCATCCCTCTTACCTCCTTGAGGGACAGCTCTTTCAAAAGGGCCCCCTGGCTAGATCTTAACTGCCGGGTAGGTTCATATGGAAGGAGGCGGTCCTTCAGGTATCCAGGGCGCAAGACGTTTAGGGCTTTATATGTCAAAACAAGCACTTTGAATTGGGCCCGGGCAGCAACTGGTAGCCAATGTAATTTAAACAGAATTGGCTTGATATGTCCCCTAGCGGCCCCACCACTCACCAGCCGCGCAGCTCGATTCTGGACCAGTTGCAGTCGCCGGACCGTCTTCAAAGGCAGCCCCACGTAGAGCGCATTGCAGTAATCTATACGAGATGTTACCAGTGCGTGTGTAACTGTCATGAGACTCCGCTCATCCAGGTAGGGCCGTAGCTGGTATAATTTCCGCAGCTGAAGGAAGGCGCCCCTGGCCACTGAGTCCACCTGGGCTTCCAGAGTTAGACTGGGGTCCAGGAGCACCCCCAGGCTGCAGACCCTGTCCCTTAGGGGGAGTGAAACCCCATTCAGGGCAGGGAAATGGCCCTCCAGCCTGTCCGGTGAAGCACCCACTAACAGCACTTCCATCTTGTCTGGATTGAGTTTCAATTTATTAACCCTCATCCAGTCCATTATCAGGTCCAGACACGAGTTCAGCACAGAAACCGCCTCACCTGGATTGGTGGAAAACGAGAGGTAGAGCTGAGTGTCGTCAGCATATTGCTGACTCCTCAGCCCAAACCTCCTGATGACCTCTCCCAGCGGTTCCATGTAGATGTTAAACAGCATGGGGGACAGTATCGGCCCCTGAGGAACTCCATGACATAAACGCCATGGGACAGAGCAACTGTCCCCCAGCACCACCCTCTGGACACGGTCAGCTAGGAAGGAGCGGAACCACCGTAAAGCGGTGCCCCCAACTCCCAACCCAGCCAGCTTATCCAGAAGGACACCATGTCGAAAGCCGCTGAGAGGTCCAGGAGTATCAACAGGTACTTATGGACCTTCATGATTCATCACCCTTCCAACATGATGAGGGAGATGGTTGACCCTTAAAATACCCTATTTTCCATGTTTCCAATGAAGAGGAAGGTCAATACATTAAAATGATGAAATGTAACTGATCTGAATTCTTAGAATTAATTGAATCTGATCTTCCTCTACCAAAACAATATTTTGGTCTCTTATGGAGCTTATCTGTGTTCTGGTTTTGCTCCAGTAACACTATTTTCCAAACATCTTTCATGGGAGATTTTTGTGGAGCGACAGAAATGGCACAATAGCCTCAGGAGCTTCCCAGGAGGCTGCAGTCACCTGGGCAATAAGAACGGGAATCTGAATCAGGGTTAGATCCATTTAAATCACTATTTTAAAAGGTGACTACTAGACATGGGAATGAATCAGAAAAATGGCAATTCATTTTGATTCGTCATTCATCAAGGTTAATGAATCACAAATCACGAATTTATGATTTTTTTCCTAATGAATCGACAAATCAATTTGTTGATTCATTTTTGCCTTTAAAATCCTATAAAGTGCTCCCCAAAGCACCTAGAGACACCACATTTGCAGGGGTGCTTCTCCTCCACAATCCCTGAAAGTTTGGTGAAGTTTCGGCTTTGGACATCCAAGTTATACACTCACAAAGAGGCACCCCAGAGAAATTCCTCCCAGGCTCCTAGAGACACCAACATTGCAGAGAAGTGTCTCCTGATTCTCCTCTACAATCTCTCCAGGTTTGGTGAAGATTGGGTTTCAAACATCTGAGTTATACACCAACAAAGTGGGCCCCCAGGAAAATGCCCGTTAGCAGCTGGCTTGGAAAAACCCAATCTTCACCAAACCTGGAAGGTTTGTAGAGGAGAGTCATGGGAAGCTTCTCTGTAGTTTTGGTGTCTCTCTCTCTGTGTGTGTTTTATAGCCCAACAAATCAGCAAATCAAAAATCACTAAAAATTTATTTATTCGTATTTGTCGGGGGCATTGATTCGTATGAATACACATCAACAAATTAGCGATTTTTGAATGAATTTGGTGATTCTTTTTTTAATTTGTGCCTATCTCTAGTGACTACACAATGCACACCTGATCCCCTTCACTCAGGTTTTTCTGTTCAGGATTGTGTTATTTTAACTCCTCTGCCAGGGTCCTTTTATTTTAACTTGGATGTTATATCACTGTTTTATAAATCAACTCACACTCCTCTGTTGGGAGAATTGCTATTTATTTCTATGTTATATGAGTACCATCCTACACACACATGCCTGCCTGCTAGCCTCTCTGAATTCCAGCCTTGGGTTGGAAAGAGATTACACATGTCTGGCAGGGGTGTTCCTTCAAAAGCATTGGATCAAAATTTGTTCCAAGGGAATGCAAACTGTGATTCAAACACCATGTGATTGCCACATGACTAGGAGTCGATTTAACACAATTTCATTTGCACTGACACATATTCCAAACTATTGCTTTAATATAAACAAGCCCTCAGATAGTTTTTGATGAGGTCTGTAATCTCAGGCAAAGCTCTCTACTAGACATGGGGACGAATATAAAAACGAATCAGGATATTCATTAAATATCCCTGATTCGTCAGATATTCATTGCTTCATATTCTTGGGGTCCAGAGACCCCCGATGAATACGAAGCAATGAATATAACCCTTTTACATTCATCCCTTCATTCCCTATATGCTTATGCCCTCACGGATCAGCTGTTCCTTGGGGGCATAAGCAGAGAGGGATTTTCCCTTCTGGCGGCTTGCTAAAGCCTGCCCAAAGGGAATCCCACCCCCCGGGGCTGGGGGATAGCTTGTTTCCCCTTTCCTCCTCTTCCTATGCCCATGCGGCATAAGAAGAGGAGGGAAGGAATCAAAAAGGGATCAAAGGGATCCCCCAGCCTGTAGCTGCCGGCTGCCTTTGGTTCCTGCTTTCCCTCCTCTTGCTATGCCCTGCGGGATATAGCAGAGGAGGGGGAAAGGGATCAAAGTGATCCCCCAGCCTGGCTGCCTTTGGTTCCTGCTTTCCCTCCTCTTGCTATGCCCCATGGGGCATAGGAAAGCTGAGGGGGCTGGGGCTTTTTTTTTTTTTTTTTTAAGATATTTTAGGATTGATTCATTGTTCATCGGGTCACTGACAGGCAATTCATGGTTTGTGGGTTGCCACATATCTGTGAAGATTGTCAGTCTTCAGGTGAGGTTATCTGGAAGTTCAGTCATGGCAACTGGACTTATTTCTTATTAGGCTGAAATGTTTCGCTACGCATCCAAGTACTCATCCAGACTGAAGAAGCTACTTGGATGAGTAGTGAAACGTTTCAACTAGAGATGGGGACGACTCACCATTTTGGCGAGTCGTCCCGCTTCGTGAGTCATCAAAAGTTGACCACTCACGAAACACAAAGTTGCCCCCATGAAGCAATGAATAATGAAGTTATTTGTTGATTCATTGGGGGGAGGGGTTATTAAAAAAAAACAGCCATCTGGTTGATGGCTGGCTTGCCGCTGACACCAGGGCTGTCAACACGATCGCTCCTAAATGCCCTCTCCGATGCAGAGCTTGTCCAACACCCTGGTTTAACCAGCAGCTGCAAGCTATGAAGCAGAACAAGAGAAGGCTATAGTGCATTTGGAGACGGAACCCGACGGAATATAATCGGAAAGCTGTCAGGATTGCGACTAACCATTACCTTACTAGGTAAGCTCACTTCGCTGTCCAGATAAGCGAAGCTTCTAATCAGCAGGCGGAACTTTTCCGTATAGTCCGCGATCTATCCGGAGTTGGTCACAGTGACTGGCCTCCCACTAACATCTCACCTGACCACTTTGCAGAATTTTTTAAATCTAAAGTGGAGGCCATCCACCGGGATCTTACCCCCTATCTGAAAACAGTAGATCGAGCAGAGACGTCCAGCGCTCCGCCTTGCCCGATGAGATGTAATCATTTTCTGCCTGTGACGTCAGATATGGTGGACAAAGTGCTTGATCGCTGTCGGGCCATCACCACCTCCCTTGACCCTTGCCAGGCCTGGCTCATCAAAGCAGCCAGGCCTGTAACAACTGAATGGGCCGCTGCAATAATTAATGGGTCTCTTCAGGAGGAGACACTCATTAGGCCCATTAGGAAGAAACCAAGTTTGGCGACGGACAACATTTGCAATTATAGGCCCGTCACCAATGTTTCCTTCCTTAGCAAAGTGGTAGAGAGGGTGGTGGCTGATCAGCTCCAGGCCCTTTGGGATGAAACCAACACCCTGGATCCGTTCCAGTCGGGCTTCAGGCTGCACCACAGCACAGAAACAGCATTGGTCGCCCTGTTTGATGACCTGTTGAGGGAGGCCGACAAGGGCAAAATGTCTCTGTTGATCCTCCTCGATATCTCAGCTGCCTTCGATACCGTCGACCACGGTATCCTCCTGGGGAGGCTCTCTGAGTTGGGAATAGGTGGTCTGGCGCTTGCCTGGGTCCGATCCTTCTTGGAGGACTGTCCTCAGAGAGTGCAGCTTGAGGAGAGTGTATCGGCCCCATGGAGCCTCAATTGTGGGGTTCTGCAGGGCTCAATTATCTCTCCAATGGTGTTTAATATCTACATGAGGCCGTTGGGTGGGGTCATCAGGGGATGTGGGGCTTCATGTCATCAGTACGCTGACGACACCTAGCTCTACATCTCCTTTTTTCCCAACAACAGTGGATGCCATTTCGTCCCTTCAGCGCTACCTGGAGACCGTACTCCAACGGATGCAGGAGAATGGACTGAGGCTGAACCCAGACAAGACAGAGGTCCTGAGGGTAGGTGGCCCCACCATCAGTGGTTTGGGAAACTCCCTCTCTTTTGGGGGAGTGACTCTCACCACGAAGAGTGAGGTTCACAGCTTGGGGGTCCATCTGGATCCGGCACTTACCATGGAAACCCAGGTAGTGTCAGTGGTCCGCTCTGCCTATTTCCATCTCAGGCGGATTGCTCAGCTGCGTCCCTATCTTGATGTTGGGGCGCTCACCACTCTGGTCCATGCGCTTGTAGTCTCGAGATTAGACTACTGTAGTGCACTCTACATGGGGCTACTTTTGAAGTTGATGCGGAAACTTCAAATGGTGCAGAACGCGGTGGCCAGATGTCTCACCAGGGTGAGAAAATATCAGCATATTTCCCCCACTCTGGCTGCCCTGCACTGGCTGCCCTTTCATTTCCGCATTGATTTCAAAGTGTTAATGATGACATATAAAGCCCTAAACAGCTTAGGACCTCGATATCTAGTGGAACACCTCCTCCCACCTAGATCTACCCAAATCACTCATTTTAGCCAGGACGGGCAGCTGAGGGGCCTAACGCCGAGGGAGAAAGAACAAGAAACCGGGCCTTCTTGGCAGTGGCCCCTCGCCTCTGGAATAGTCTGCTCGCAGAGATCTGTCTGGCTCCCTCGCTGGGTGTTTTTAAGAGCAAACTAAAGACCTGGCTCTTTAGGCAGGCTTTTCCTCCTGTCATCACCTAATGACTTTCCCATTTTGAATTATATTGTCACTGTTGTTAATTATATTGCTTTTGCTTTTATGTCTTATTGTTAGCCGCTCAGAGTAGACTTTGGTCTAGATGGCTGGGGTATAAATGGAATAAATAAAATAATAAAACGTTAGCAGCTGGAGGCACAATAACCAATCCAGAGTAATGCGATGCCAAAGTCACAGCTGCCAAATGTACCTGTTCATCCATGCTGGTGTGATGCCCAAGCCACATCTTGCAATCTTGTCCAAAAATACTGCCCTGTTCTACTCAGCTGAATAGTGACATGTTGTGGCTAGACGTAGTAATCAGAGCTAGGAATTCAATCACGACATATAAACATTTTCTTTCTCACAACGTTTTTGGGGGTGGGGGCTATTTGTATTTGGTCTCCCAGAAGTTTCTTGAACATGATGTTATCTTTCTTGCCTTTGTATTTCCTCCATGGTAGTTAATTGTGACAGAAATATAAAAGTGCAACCTATACATATAATTGCTTTGCTTTCATCGGTGTGGACAATATGCTAAAACTGAAACATGTAAAAGTAAAAAGACTGACTGTAAAAATCTACAGAAATCTACTCAGAAGTAAGCTTACTGAATTCAATAGTCACTTATGTTTTAAAAGTAGAAAATTCAGAGTCTGCAAACCAGAAACAATTTCCATCCATCTGTTTTACGCTTAGTGTGAACTTCCCTGAAACGCAGTTTTGAGAAGGCTACGGTAGAAATCAAATAAATAGATAGATGCCTGAGTTTTAGGATCAGATAATAGAAGTTAGCCAGGATTCAAGATTTATACAATGGCTCTAACTTTTTCATAATCCTGTGTGAGACCCACCAGCCCCCTCTCCTGGCTAAAATCCCATGGGTTCCACCCTAGTTTGGTCACTCACAGAAACTTTTATTAAAGGCACAGAGTCAGCCCTAACTGTCCCTTCCCCCATGTTCACAGGGGTTGAGTTTCCACCACTAATCCCCTGGGCACAGTTAGTTACTTCACTGGGGTCCTGAAAGTCCAGATCCAGAGAAGCCAGTGAGTCCTGATCTAGGGCACAGTCCTTTCAGGGAGGGCTGGTAAAATCAGGTGATGGGGAATCAGCTGCAACTGCCACCCTCTTATTCTCACTGTCACACCCTCCTCCAGCTGTCCCACATCTGTGGCAGCCATCCCTACCAGATAGGGGCCCAGGAGACCCACTGTCTCCCGGGCTCTCATTGGCTTATGGATCGGGCCAGATGACCTTCTGGGGGGGTACTCGAGGTGACCCCCTAACCTCCAGCTATATGGATTTAATTATCTTTTTTATGTCAGTAGTCATTATAAATTATTTAATCACTGAACATTCAAGGCTAGCAAAGAACCAGCTTTAGATTTAGCTGGCATTTTATGGGGCCTCCCAACAAGAACTCAGCACTTCCATTACTGCTCATATTTTCCACTCATTTTTTAAAGTTAAAGATCATTCTTTATTCTGATGCTACTGTATGAAGCTGTCCACTGGGAATGAAAGAAAACACTTAACTGACATGAATAAAAAATCATTGTTTATTATTAAAACAGATGTCTGGGATATACTTTTAACATGGAAGCCTACATACATAAATATTCAATCTGTTACTCTCTTTTTTATTATTGCTAATAAAATTAATAATGACTAAAATCCACATTTGGCTGTTCAGAAATAAGCCACATCATGAGGTGCAATATTGGAAGAAAATACTGGAAGATTTTTAAGAAACAAGCCTCTGCTTTCTACACCATTGTCTTATATGACTTGTTTAAATACCACCATTCTCCTTTAAATGCCTCAAAGGTATTTAAACAGGGGGATATTTAATGCTGCTTGCTGGCTGAAGAGAGGGACACGGAAGGAGCTTCCGCCAAGAATGTGAGGAATGTGAATAGATTTGAGCATCTTCAGGGCAATGACAGTACCCTGTCAGCTGATCCTTCCACTCTGGAAGCATCGTTGGGTGACTATATAACCTTAACAATGGCTTGCAAGAGGCCATAAATAACAAAAGGGATCTTGTCAGAGCCACAGCTAACCACATAATCTATTAACATAGAGGGCTTGTCAATAC
Source organism: Intellagama lesueurii (assembly GCA_037013535.1). Lineage (NCBI taxonomy): Eukaryota > Metazoa > Chordata > Lepidosauria > Squamata > Agamidae > Intellagama > Intellagama lesueurii. Next base: position 185,886,902 of record JBAJHW010000002.1, read on the forward strand.
CTTTTTCAGTACTGTCAGAAACAGTCCAGTGGCGCTTCTGGAGTGGAAGGATCAGCCAAGTGGGTTCTGTCAATGCCCAGGGATGTCAAGCCCTGGATAAGCCTTCTGTCTGCTGCCTCAGAGAGACCTGATATAATAATAATTGTGTGCTATCGAGTCAGTTCTGACTTATGGCAAACCTTTTCAGAATTTTCTAGATAGAGAGTACTCAGAAGTGTACCGTTCTCTTCTTCTGGGAATGCCCTAGGGTTTTGCAGCTTGCCTAAGGCCACACAAGTTGGCTCATCTCCCTGAAGGGACAGTGGGAATCCAAACTCCCAACCTCTGGTTCAGCAGCCAGATACTTCACTCTGAGCGATCTAGGCAGTGGAACCCAATATTTTGAAAAACATTTATCTGCTCTCCCTAGCAGCTTGATCTGGCTACACAGCTAGTTTGCCCCCCAGAGGCCTGATCTATTACTCTCTTTTCTTGTGGCAGGAGTCTAGGCTCCCAAGTTAATACCTGGAGGAAAGGCTTTTTCCTCTAAATTTTGATATCCTGGGTCAAAGCTCCAGTTGTCCCACCCTAGTTACAGCTACACATCATAGTAATCAAATCTGAAATTGCTAACGTATCTTGAACTCGGATATCAAAGATCTAACTGCCCAGTCCTCATTTGTCTTTTTAAAAGAATTTAAGTCTCCCAGTGTTCAGTCACTTTTTTATCCCAAATAAAGTGTGTATGAACATAGCAAGTTCTGATAGAATATGAACACTAGTTTATGGACAGAAATTCTGGATCATGAATACAAAAAGCAGTGGATCATCTGAGGATCAAGTATGACTGCCAAGAGCTCTCTCCAGTCCATTAATTCCATTACTTTGTTCCAAGCACCAAATATTTTGTGTATTTTCTTTCCTTTCCCCTATGTTTAGGAACCTGCTGATAAAACTATGTAAAAACACCTTGCCACCTTGCCTTGAGCTACAAAAAAGATGCTGGCCAACAGGTGAGATGTCTGAAGGATTATGCATGAGGAAACCGTCTACTGTGGAGGTTACACTAAATTCCAAGCAGGAGGATGTATCATGAATGGCAGGGCAAAGATAAAATCACAGCCAGCACATTGTAAATGCCGCAGAGCAGCCAGTTCACAAGATGAGTCATGCCAACAGCCTATCCTTGAATATTCTTCCCAGCCACACTTCTTTCTGCATTCCAATTAACCACATAGCAAGACAAATGAATGTGAAAACAAAGATTGCCTTCTCTTTACAATAATCAGTATTTTCTACATCAATTTTGAAGATTTAAACCCTCAGATTAAAATAAGGATGAACTGTCCTATTTAACTAGCCCATGTTCTAGGATCTACTTATCTGTTCTTCAGATACAATAGCAAAGCTCTCCACTAATGCATTATTACCCCTGCTTCTCCAACAAAAGCTGTTGACAAAAACTTGGCTTAATGAAGTCCCAAGATATTACAGTTTGTCATCAGTTACCCCAGATATATGTATGGATTTTGGAAAAACTGAGAAATTTGAAGAAATGTACAATACATACCTGAGCCCAAAGAAATTAATGAATTTTACATGAGGCTTCCATTGACCTATTCAGGCTTTCCACCCGAAAGCAAGTAGGGAGGAACTGTAGAAAGAGCAGTATATTCCCCCTACTGTTTGTAAATTTAGCCAAGCAGTAGGAGAGCTACTAAGCATATCATTACACAAGTGTCTTCTCTCCCTAAGAAAGTACTTGTACTCCACAAGAATGGCCAGATGCAGAGAGGGCCAGGCGACTGCACCTTTTGTAATTCTGGACTGAAATCAGCATCATTAAGATAACCTGGGCCAGCTGAAACTCAAGGTCCCAGCGCCTTTTCTCTTTTGTACATGGCCACCCTACATCATGTCATTTTGGAGTTCTTGCCCGTGAGGGATACAAAGACGATGTAGCAGCCAAGAACATCATACCTGCTACAGACATTTGTACAAACTGAGAAAGAAATGGGGAAAAGGCTGGATGCTGCATAAGGGTATTCATTGAAGCCAGTGCATTTTGGATGTACCTCTTCCTTAGTGCACTGCCAAAAAACGGATAAGAGGACGGGGATATGATGTTTTACAATAGCCATGAATAAAAGCCAGATTGGTAGAAGCTGGATTATAAAACATACGTTTGTGACCTAAAAAAACAACCCTGTAAAAACTAGTAAAATTTAAGGTTTATAAAAACCAACCAAATAAAATTGCTTTCAAATTCATAAAAGTTTAAAATCTCTAGGGGAACTTAAAACAACTGGTTAGTCTCACAGTATAAAGATGGAACTATAAAACCAAAATACAGGTATCTAGTAGCAAAATGCAGAGGACCTGTCAAATAACCCTTACAGGAATGGGGCCCAGCCTCCTGAGGGTCCATAAAAGTCAAGTAGGTGAATATATTAGCAATATGATCAATATAACATTTGTAGATAAGGAATAGATAATTGTGGATAAGGAGCTCTCCCGGTAGGTAATTTTGTAAAACACCACCATATTATTCAGGATCTATCATTTGGGGTTACAGAGAAGGTATATCAATAGAATGTTAAACTATTTGCTAAAAGAAAATTTAACATTGTATAGCCTACCTCCAAATGATCTTAATGGAGACACCAATCTTTTTGTTTTACCATGAACATGTAAGAATGTCTTTCTCCCCCTTTCCTATGCAATTATTTCAGGACTTTTAAAAAGAAATAGATTCCCTCTTTCCTTTTATCTCTACACTTCCTTCCCCCTGTGACCAGAATCATTCCTGACTTTAAAGTTCTATTTCAAATATTATACCTTCACTAAGTGTTATTTTGACATACTGGTGGACACAATGATCAGTCTATCCAAACAACCCACATCAATGGATACAGTTGTTAGAGCAATTGTTGCCCTCATTTTCATCCCCTCCCCCTTAGGTATCATTTTAAGTGTGCCTCAATATGTTGTCCTCATTTAGTATATTAGATCTTTGTGAAGAGTTTATTCTCTACAGTGAGAATCTCTTGAAGCTTCCTCTGCATGTCGCTGTGAAAAGTATGCTGTCAGTGGCTGAAATGCTGTTGCTTAGCATAGTAAGTCACACTAGAGTAGAACCATTGAATCAGTTGGGGTTTTTATTATTATTATTTTATTCATTTTCAGTGGGGATAGGATATGGAGTAGGGGTATGGGGGATGGGGGGGATAGGTATGGGAGGGGGAAGGGTAAAATTCCAGAGAGCGAAAGAGTATTTTTACATCCAGATACACAATTATGCTAAAAAGGAAGATCACAAAAAACAATTTAGCAAATTTTACCAGAATTTCTATTGTTACTAATCTCTCCATTCCCTAGTTGGACCTTCACATTCTTCTTTTATCTATACTTTCCAAACCATGTTTCAAGTCCAACTAATCAGTTGGGTTTTGATAAGTCATCTCCTTTGTAAGTTCCGTTGATTCAAATGGGCCTACTCTAGTTGTGACTTGCTTTGCATGCAACTAGAGCAGGCCCATTTGAAGCAAAAGAATGCATGGAGGAGTTGATGCACCATAGTCCTATTGATTCAATAGGTCTACAGGATCTCTGTATTTGTTTTAGATTTACAGTATGCACTGACTGGTTGTTTAGACTTTCAAAAATTTGTTCCTCCAGGGATTCGTAACTTTTATAGGTCTTAAAACATTTCTGCTTGGTTGGTTTTTAAAAACAGAGGACTTGTTAGCTTTTATTTTTACTGGTTTGCAAAGTTAGGTTTTATTATGTAACTCTTGGCAAGCTGCCTTTTACTCTTAAGTATTGTAAGACATTTGTAGTCCTTTTATTGTATTTATTTGTTTCTACACCATGCTCTTATGGAAGAAATACATCTGAAATGCACCAGACCCAAAATAAATGCCTTTCTGCTGCATCTGAAGTTTTATTCACTTCTCTTCCCTATGCGTGAGGCTGATCTGGTTTTAGTTTTAACCTGTCTATGTGCTGCAGCCTTTCACCCAAATAAATCATTTTTATATAGGGTCTGGCCATTGTTTACTTAGCTATATTGACCAGAATCCTGTTGGGTTTTAATTTGGAGTAAGTGAAATCACGTAAGACATAGCAGTGAAGTGCAGTTCATTAACAACCAGACATGCAACCAGCACCTTGTTAATGAACTTCCATTTGCTGCCACAATTTACATTATTTTAGTTCTTCTGGAGTGAAATTCCAATAGGATTCTGGCCTATGTCAGTTTTATCTCCTCCTTTCCTACTTCCTCCTGGTTTTCCTAGCATCATTATCTTTTCCAATGCGTTCTGTCTTCTCATGAAAGGTCCAAACAATGATAAGGCTCAGTTTGGTCATATTAGCTTCTACTGAGAACTCGGGCTTGATTTGATCTGGAACCCATGTTTGTCTTTCTGGCAGTCCATAGCATCAATAAAACTTTCATTCAACATCACATTATGAATGGATAGATTTTTTTCTATCAGTTTTCATCACCATCCAGCTTTCATATCCATGCATAATAGTCAGAAATAACCAGTATGGATGATGGTGCCCTTGTATTCCATCAACACATCCTTACATTTAAGGCCCATTTCATAGCTTCTCTTTCTTAGCTATAGTCTCCATTTTGATTGAACCAATATATAGAAAATCTTTAAAGATGTCAATATTTTCTTTCCCAGCATTAGTAACATAATACTTTTGTAGTCATTATTTTTGACTGGGAAAAGTTGAAGGCAGTAGAAAAAGAATAAGTCCAAACAGTATAAGAAGATGTGACCTTTAGTTTGCAAGTACTGATCAGGCTTTTTAATGGTAAAACCTTTTGGAGGTCATTATTTCAACAATTGGAAGTAACTTCATAGCATAGATTAATGGCAACAATTTACCAAAACTCACTGATGAGGTTTTTTAATGGTAAAACCTTTTGGAGGTCATTAATTCAACAATTGGGACTTCATAGCATATATTAACAGCAACAATTTACCAAAACAAACAAAACTAAATGTGGGGGCAAACAAAAGTGACAGGTTTTCCAATTCCTGTCTAGTATAAAGATTTCATGTCAAATCACTTTTGTTCTGTGCAGAAATTGACAGTGATTAGCTCCTGGACTTTGGATCACAGGTTTGTTTCAGATATTATGCTAGCTACAGTATGTGGTTTAAAAGGTAATCCCTGTTTGTTGACTTGTACACTCAGATGTATGTTTGTGAACTTCAGCCATGGAAATTAGAAAGATCATTTAAGGTGCTGGGACTAGAGTATGATGATGTTTTATCCTTACCCTCCTCTGTATGCTAATACATTCTAAATGAAGAGTGACCTTGCCAACATACATCTACTAATTATTTTACCATTTGTACCTTTTCTTTCCCTGTAGAAAACCCAGGACAGCTATGGCATAATGCCAGTGCCCTGAACATGAGAAGAGAGGTCAGTGGAGGATGGGTGAATTTGCACATTCCAAGGGCTTCAGCCTTCAGAAATATGCCCACAAGGCACATGCTGTACAGGGGTGAACTGTATGTGCTAAACAGTGTTTTGTAATGGGTTCAGAGACAAAAAGACACAAAGCAATACAATACAAGTTATGTCAAGGTGTAAAGAGAGATCTCGCTTAGGTGAATAAGTAGCAAGTTTTCTTCTAGTTATATAAATTGAAAGTATATGGATGGCCTCCTTCCTGTGCATGACTGGGGGTAATGAGTGAGAATGGGAGAACAATAAAAACATGGGATGACAATAGGAAAAAGCTAAAAGATACCCTTCTTTGTAAGCAAACTACAGGATTTTCCACAAAGAGCTCTCTGCAGGGGTAAAACTATTGAGTGTGTGTCATAACAATCTAATCTCAAAATCCAACAATAGTGCACCACATCCCTCTGTCTTCCGACACCAACCCAGCCTTCCTCTAGGTACCTAGAGGTTAACCCTATGGACTAGAAACAAATATGATGCATTTGGGTTGTCATGCTACAAAAGCCTCTAGTTTTACAAGAAGTGCAACAAGAAATACTTCAAATAAATATAGTTTTTGAAGAAGTGGGCACGTTAGTCTGTGCAAGTAGGTCAGACAAAAAACCAACAAAATGAAACAAAAAACAAGAGACAGAAATGTTCTGGAACCTTCGACTAACTGCTATATTCTAATGTGAGCTTTCATGAAAACCTCCATCACTGGAGGTTTTCAAGAAAAGATTGGACAGCCATCTGTCCGGGATGGTATGAGGTCTCCTGCCTTGGGCAGGGGGGGGTGGACTAGAAGACCTCCAAGGTCCCTTTCAACCCTACGATGATTCTATGACTCTATGATAAGTCCATTTCCTCAGACATAAGAGTGAGACTGTATTTCAGTCTACCTGGACACTTTTTTGAATAATATGAAGGTCACCGTTTTTGCGGGGGGGGGGGGGGGAACACTACGAAATGAGATTTGAAAGAGAAACTGCTGGAATAAGATATCTACAGATGCTGGAGACCCACTTAAAGGGATATCAATCAATGGTTCTTAAGTCATTAAGTCATTAAGACATTTATGTCTGAGGAAGTGGACTTGACCCACAAATGCTCACATTTTAAAATGGCAGTTAGTCTTTAAAATACCACAATGTTTTTGTCTCTTGTTTTTTTGTTTAAATAAGAGTCAGATCTCAGTAACACCTGGAGGGCTACAAGTTCTCTGGGATTTCAATCTCCCTCCCTGGTGGAAATTGTTAGGTGCCATGGCATTTTACAAGAAATTGAAAAGCCATCACTGTGCCACTGATATGTATAAACTGATGTACATAAAATAGAGCAGGTCTGTCTCTTGTTGAAGGCACCTGTTTGTTTTTGTGTTTAAAAAACCACTTTCAAACCTACATCAAGCTAGTATTAGCATAACTATTGGGTTATCTCTCCTGAAGAATTCATTTAAAATGCACTGGGAAAGGTATTTCTCAGAAAAATTATATATCCACTGGCTTAATGCAGCTATTTTAGTTTATGTAAGAAATATGTCATGCAGATTTTGATAGTGTTAAGTAGCTCCTAGATTCAAAGGAAACAACATAGACAATAAAATCTGATTCCTGGTGCTGCTTCTACATTTGCATTTTATAGACTTAAAGAGTCAACCATATGTTCTTATAAAGGCAAACATGGTGTATGAAACTGTTAAAACACAGGTCTGATTCGCCAGTCTAGAAATTGTCTCTTTTTTAAAAAGCCCCACAAACATGCAGTTCTCCATGACATTTTCCATTTAGTTGTCAGCTGATGGCAGCTGTTATGTTCCAGTACATTATGAAAAACACATGGCTGTCAACTGTAATAAATTCATAGAGTTTCTGAAAGCCAAAACTTAAGACACATATGATAAGATCATTGAAAAGATTCCAGTTCATGGTCTTATGCACAAGATTAAAGGAGTAGGCATTTTGTACAACACAACCTAACAGGCCAGCAAAACAAATGTGGGAAGTAGGAGTTTGATCTCTTTAAGACAATGTCTTGATGTTCGTAAAAATGTAATTATTGTCCAAAAAAAAAAAGAAGAAGAAGAAGAAGAAGAAGAAGAAGAAGAAGAAGAAGAAGAAGAAGAAGAAGAAGAAACGCAGTGCCATTTAATTTCTCCAAGTCACCTAGGGGAATATGTGTGACATAAACCAGATGAGTCCCATGGATGACAATGGTTTAGGTGTACAAAAGCAATTTTTCCTGAGGAGGAAGCTGAGGCAGGAGGTGAGCTGTGCTTGGGGGGACATTTTAATTTTTGGTGAGGTATTTTCTTCTAGGCTGACCTTTGTTCTCCCTGACCGCATGGTCTGAGGGGGCGGGGTTTTAGCTTTAAATGAGTTTGAGCGGCTCTGGAGAGGACACTCCAGCTTCGCATACAGCGTTGAAGCAAAATCAGGGAGCTGGACAGGGGACAGATTGTATTTGTCTTCAGTGTGGAAGGGATTGTCACTCTCGAATTGGCCTTCTCAGCCACACTAGACACTGTTCCAAGACCTCTATTCAGAGCACGTTACCATAGTCTCTCGAGACTGAAGGATGCCTACACTTAGGTGTACAAAAGTAGGAAAAAGATAATCTGATAATGAAATAATAGGGTTTCTACTTTGTATGAAGAGTGATGGATGTTGTGAGAGGTGACAATGGTTCCTTTGGAACATTCAGTTACATAGTAGAACTAAAAACTGTGAAACAACATTTTACCTTGCTTTAGGAAGTCACATGGTGAATTTAACAGCAAGCTATATAGTAGAAAGATTAAAGCTGATCTAGACAAGGGAGGCATCGCTTTCTAAGTGGTTCTGTTCTCAGAAAATTCCCTCTGTTTACATGTTTTAAATACATCCATGTGCTCTTGAGATTAAAAAATAAAAAAAGTAAAGAGAGATAAATCTGATGATGATGTATACCAATGTCATTGCAGTCCTCCACCACTACCCAGTAAATAAAGAGTCAAAATAATAAGTAATGGGCTTCAAACTTGGGTCACAACTTTATTAACCATTTAACTCCTTAACCTGAGATCAGGCTTACGGAAGTGCATAAAACCTGGGAACAGGGGCAGATGGACCATCCAGGCCCCTCTCTAGCCCAGATTGGGCAAGTTCCTGGCCCCAGGGCTCTACAATACATTACCAGCCTTGCCCCAGCTGGCTCAATTGGAGAGACATCTTCAGGTCTGACTCCCTCCTGATTCTCATGAACTAAGGATAGTTGTTTCCTGATGCTGCCTTAGAAGGCCACCCTTGCTTGTTTACCTGAATCTCATGACTTCTGGTACCTACTCAGGGGACCCAATCACCCAATGGCACCCTGTGGGGCTTACTGCTACCACCCCTCCCTGTGCTACCTGCCACAGAAGGGGCTAGCTCATGCTTAGCTCCCTACACCCATCATGCTGTCAAACACAGCTGGCAGGCCCTTCCACAGACCATCTAAAAAGAGGTCTGCCCAGCATCTTACAAGTGCACACTGTCCCCTCAGAACAATTCAGGGCGATCAAACTGAATGCCCATACATACCAGGAAAAAAACCTCCATGCTTGAGGACTCAGAGTTTAAGTTCCCTATTTATCCCCCTCCACACCTGTTCCAAACAACAAGAGTCGCTATCCTCTCTTCATACCCACCTGGCCAGGATGGCTGCCCGGACAACGATCACCCCTAGCCAGCAACTGGAAACTTCTTGGAAGTCTCTAACTGCCCTTAAAACCAGTTTCTTCCCTTTTAACAAGCCTATATCATTGTCTCTTAAAATGAACCACTAACACACGTGGGGCCAACAGCAGACACTGTCCTAATAAGGCTGGCAGAAGGCTGTCCCAACATATAACTGTTCTACCTTTCCTGTCCAGGGTTGCCATCCACCCTAATCCCAAATGGGATCCCACCGCTATCACCATCACTCTCTGCACTGACCAGAATAGAATGCGATCATCACAGAGGAGCACATGCTTCTATCTGTAAAATCTGATCTCTGTAAAACAAATTCCAAAATCAAATCCACTCCTAACTACTTAACTAACAGGTGCACATAGCACTTGTAATAGTGAGACCTCCACCGACCATTCTTGGTATTGGATTCGCCTTTCCTTCCCATCGTCACTGTTGTTGATGCAGCTCCAATTTGAAACAAATGTGAGCCAAAATGCATGCCCCACAGACCCACACACTCCAAGGCCTGATTAGTCACTGTCCAGAACTGATATCTGGTCAGGGACCCTCCAGTTTGATGCCTGAAGAGTCATCCCTCCTCACACACCCGAACTGCCAGGTAGTGGTCCATGGCCTGGCAGTTTGGGGGTCTGCAACTCTGCATAGCTTCATGAGGGGCCCCTTGCCCTTCTAATGCCAACGTAACATTCCTAAATTGCAATGCCTGGCCAATCAGTATCTCCGTACAATGACGCCACTGATTCTAAATGCACCAGAAAAGGCTATAAGTGGCACTGAATGGACAAAGATACTTTCAAAATGAGAACTACAGAGAGGTGGCCAACAAGAATCCAGCCCTTTCAAAATATTGAGAGAAAATGGGACCTCTTAGGCTGTCCTGCTCCCGGCTCTAATCCTCCAACATTTTCTGTATCCTAAAATCCCCTGACAAGTCCACTTGCCAATTGGCCTTCGCCTCAAAGGCCAGCATGGTAAGACTCCCTTGAAAGAAACAGGGGGTTAAGCTCGTATCCCTCAGGCATACACAAAACTGCATAAGCTGAGGCACTGGAATTGGCAATACCACCAGCAGCTTGAACTGTTTTCTAAATTTGCAAAACTTGATGCTAGCCCTTTTGTAACTCCTAAAGGTACTAGGCGTGAACACTAACTTCATGGCCCTCTCTGCCTCACTCCTCCAAGCTTCCAAACATGGACCAGGAAGTGCTCTGATCTTTCTTGAGTGTCAGGGGACAGTTGCCTGATCTGCTGCATCTGTAGGTAGGATGACACATCAGCAGTGGTGTTGTCTGCCTGACCATGTACCTCTAAAATAAACCCTAGAACATGTGGCCCCAGAAGCATCAAATTGAATCTGGAAGTATGTGCCTACGTGCATCTTCTCTCACCCATTAAAATTGTCTAGGAATAGCTTCCATACCCTGGCATCTTCACTTATCTCTGCCATCACATAGCACCTGTGATACACCTTGGACAAGCCACCCATCGCATCAGAGAATGTAGACAAGAATGTCCTGCCTGGGGCTACCACCCTGCAAGCAAAGTTCAAATGACCAACCAACTCTTGCAATTCCTTGAGCAACACCTTCCTGCTGCTGAGGAAGACATCAAGCCTGAGGTTTTCATCAGGCACCTTGTATGCCTGTGCTACCATGTCAGTTTCAATGCCCAGGAGGTAGGTCTGGCACCCTCCATCTTTTCAGCTACTAAATGAACCCCAATATCCTCCATCAACTAGTAGAATCCCTCTAACAAGTCCTGACAGACCCTAGCACCTGCTGCCCCAGGTAAACAAATAATCATCTAACTAATGAGCCAGGTGACTCGAGCCCATCAGGGCTTGCATTGCCCATTCCAAAAATGTACTAAACTTCTCAAAGTCTGTACAGGATACTGAGCAACCCATGGGAAGTGCCCTGTCCAAGTAGCAACCACCCTCAAAACAGAACCCAAACAACTCAAAATCTTCTAGGTAGACTAGCAGGAGACAAAATGTTGATTTAATGTTTTGTTTGTTTGTTTAGTCGTTTAGTCGTGTCCGACTCTTCGTGACCCCATGGACCAGAGCACGCCAGGCCCTCCTGTCTTCCACTGCCTCCCGAAGTTGGGTCAAATTCATGTTGGTTGCTTCGATGACTCTGTCCAACCATCTCATCCTCTGTCGTCCCCTTCTCCTCTTGCCTTCACACTTTCCCAACATCAGGGTCTTTTCCAGGGAGTCTTCTCTTCTCATGAGATGGCCAAAGTATTGGAGCCTCAGTTTCAGGATCTGTCCTTCCAGTGAAAACTCAGGGTTGATTTCCTTCAAAATGGATAGGTTTGTTCTCCTTGCAGTCCAGGGGACTCTCAAGAGTCTCCTCCAGCACCACAATTCAAAAGCATCAATTATTTATATATATAATTATTATATATAATTATTTATATATTTAATTATTAAATAATTTAATGTTACACTTCACTAGCTTTGCACCCCTACTGCAGATATGCACCGTCCTAACGGTAGCATTGGAAGAGGTATGCTTAAGAGAAGTTAACTCATCAGGAATTGCAGCATTCACTGACTCCCCCTTGAAATAGGCCAAGTGGTAAATGAGGTGAAATTCCCAGGTCCCTTCTTTGAGACAGCTCCTAGTGGGGGCACTCTCAAGCAAGGCACTGGCAGGGCCTTAAAAGGCTGCACCACCCTACTGGGAGCCACTTCCTTGGCAATCTTATCTTGTACTATATGTTCTACACCTTGAACTAATCCCAGATTGCCCATCATCATTGGCCACCTGTCTGTCTGAAAGGGAATCCAAAAACCGAATTGAAAACCTTTCTCCAAATATCCAGCATCTGCCCTATTGGGATACTGCTGCAACCAGAACCAGAACCCTTGCAACCTAATTAGACTGGGGTCCTCTTGAAGGTGTCCCTCCCATAGGAGCCTTTTTAGTTCTCCTGCTGAATTTAGACTGCTTTCTTTTCTGGGGAACTATGAAAGCATGCAGTCCTCCACCGAGGGAGGACTTACGGTTGTACTTGCATGGTTTCCTGTTACATAGCCCTTGGGTTCTGAACTCCCAACAGAACAGACAGAGTTAAACCACATGCCCCACAGGGACCATCACCCAAAGTGGGTGATGAATCAGGCGAATCAAATGTCCACTGTCCATGCACTCCCCCTGTAGTGGGGAGGAGAGTCACAAACTGGAGCCACAACTGTTGCTCTCTCTGGTCCCATTCTAAATGCCTCATCATAAAACAGCCATGCATGGTCCATGAAGTCCACATATGCCCTATAAGTAAACTTTACATACTGATTTAAAGAGACCACCTACCACAGCTGCACGCAAGTTATGACTGCTGCATGTATTAGAAAACTGGGCAGCCAGTTCACCCAAGTCCTATGCACCCTATGCTTTTTCAGCCACTCATCTTTATCATCCATTAACTCCTTATCTTTCTTTTCCACCTCCATATTCAAAAAAACTGAAGACGCCCATTCTCCCTTAAGAATCTTCTCTGGCAAAAGCTGGTCCCCCATGGGCACAGTCTGATCCCCAGAAGGAAAGGTATGGATTGGTACTGATCCACCACCCATGTCTGGCACCACTGGGAATGGAGGGAAGCTGGAAGGCATAGGCCCATCCCATGTCTGTGAGGCTTGGCACCAAAAGTGCTCCTGCATAGCCCATTGAGGGCAATCCCCTGTGGACCCAGGGCTGCTGTAACATGCCCAATGGGGACTGGGAGGCTGGGGGACATAAAGGCCCCAAGGCCCAGCTACACTTCCTCCCCCACTGCTAGTGTTGACATTTTTAATGACCAATTGACAGATCGTTTCAGTTCATTATTTACTTTAAAATCCTATAAAACACACACACCTGGGCACCTAGAAACATCAAAATTACAGAGAAGCTTCCTCTGACTCTCCTCTACAAGCCCTACAAATTTGGGGAAGTTTGGGTTTCAGATGTCTGAGTTATACACCCACAAAAAAGTCCCCCCAGGAAAGTTCCCTTAGGTACCTTGAGAGAAACTTCTACTGACTCTCCTCTACAATCCCTCCAAGTTTGGTGAAGATTGGGTTTCAGATATCCAAGTTATACAGCCACAAAGTGCATTCCCCTAGGAAAGTGCCCTTTAGCAGTTGACTTGGGAAAACCCAATCTTCATCAAACTTGGAAAGACTATAGAGGAGAGTCAGTAGGAACTTCTCTGTGATGTTGGTATCTCTGGGAGCTGGGGGGGGAACTTTCCTTGGGGGGGCTGTTTCTGGGTGTATAACTCAGACATCTGAAACCCAATTTTCACCAAATCTGGAGGGATTGTAGTGGAGGGTCAGAAGAAACCTCTCTGTAATTTTGGTGTTTCTAGGTATCTGGGGGAACATTTTATGTCCAAACAAATTGACAAATCAAAAATCACTAAAATTTGTTGATTCACATTCATTGGGGCATTGATTCGTATGAATACAAATCAACAAATTAGCAATTTTTGAATGAATTTGGTGATTCATTTTTTAATTCGTGCCCATATCTAGAGGAGATACTTGCTAGAAAAGCTTTAGTAGACCTCTTAACTGGCTGCTTGCTACCAGGCCTATCTGAATTGGGAGTGGGAGAACCCAGGCCTGCCAGTGCTACACAGGAAGGAACAGTTTGTATCTCAATATACTGAGTTGCAGTCTGCCCAACCTGGCTTCCATGCAGGCTCAAGACCCCAGTCCCAGTATACCACTCTAATCACTAGAGGAAGCCAACTCATATCACCCCCATCTAATATGAATGGGGACACTTCACCCTGCAGCAAGAGGCTATTCCATGTATGGTTCCCACCAACACCATGCCAATACTCTGAACTGCACCCAAGACCACTACATCCCCACCCAGTTTGAGGTTTCAATATGCACAGTCTAACCCTACAGCTAAATGCTAGGTTGCTCCCTAGTTGACAACAAAGCTATCTTAAACTCCAGGGCCCAACCACCAAGCAGGCCCTGCAGGCACGAGATCATGCCACATGGCAGGCCATGAACTACACAGACTGACAGGGGTCATCACACAGCTCTATACCTTTTCCCCACCCATCACTATCACTGTGTGAACAGACCAGGCCTGCTGGGTGACCATTAGGCTACCCACCATATTTCCGGAGGCCAAGCCATGATTCATGCCAGCCCAAAACCCAGTGCTGCCCTTTCCTCCTCACCTCCTCGTGACAACTGAGGGGGCCTATGCTCAGACTCTATTCCTTCCCTTGTCTGCCTAGCCACGAGGGAAACTGATCCCAGAGGCCACAGCCTCGTCCTCAAGCCCCTACTGGACCACAAACCAAACAGTGTTGCTGATGCACCCCAATAATTCATGGATGCACTGCTGCCTATCATTATCTACCATCCATCAGCAGCAATCCAAAGGGGTCAGCATTGGTGCAGGGCAAGCCTTTAAGACTTCTTATCCTGTGTAGCAGCAGGGGTCTGGAGGCAGCATAAGAAAAACATGCCTTCAATAATCAGCTAATCAAAATAGGAAGGCTGTGGTATATCTCTTCAGAATCTTGAATACAGACCTAGTTTTGAATACCAACAAAACACTATGTACCCCTCCAGCTGAGGAAAATGACGGACCATATCTGTTTTTCCCATGTGTTGGTGAATACACAGTGCATTCTGCTCCAGTTCATTCAGAAGTCTAGAATTTATCAAAGAGGCAGCATCTGAGGGGAAAGAAAAGCTCCAAGGCAGTAGAGATAAAGGAAAAGAAGAAAAAGAAGAAAGCAAAGGCGGGTGGGGTGGGGTGAGGAACACTTCTTCAAACTCCTTCTGACAGTTTATCTTCAACTGTGTACGTTCATGTCATGTACCATTTATACCCTTCTCTCAACCATGCAGTCTCTTTCATCCTGGTATTTCCTGGCAAATGGGCACTGAGAGTTTTAGAAACTAAACATTTGCAGAGTCAGAAGAGAATCTAAAGTATATGTGTACTGAAAAGTTCCAGTATCCAAGAGACACAAAGTAGGCTGCCTAAGAGTTTTCTGGTGCCATTGTGTAGGTACAAATCTGGACAAGACAAGTGTAAGAGTCTTCAAGAACATCCAAAATCTTACAAATATCCAAAATCTTACAAACAAGCCAAAAAAACAAAAAAAAAAAAAAACAAAAAAACAAAAAAACAAAGATGTTAAGCTATCAAGATTATTGGCTAGAGGAACAGGAAAAACACTGCAAAACATTGAGCTGTCCTGAGGAAAAGGCAATTTCTTTCTTTTTAAAAATTTGACAAAAACACAACATATCAGTTCTTTTATGGTGAAGTAAACTGTACACAAAGTACAGGTAGCAAATTCCTGCTGCTGTATGTATCTATTTGCAGGCGTGCATGAATGTTATGAAAAGCTGTACACAATTTCACACATTGTGAAAACTGTACACAAAGTACAGGTAGCAAATTCCTGCTGCTGTATGTATCTATTTGCAGGTGTGCATGAATGTTATGAAAAGCCACATTTTGATAATAGGTGCAATGGGGGAGTGCTAATTATGACTGGGTAAGACATAGGGAGAGCCTCGTGGCGCAGTGGTTAAACTGCTGTACTGCAGCCAAAACTGTGCTCACGACCTGGGGTTCAATCCCAGGTAGCCGGCTCAAGGTTGACTCAGCCTTCTATCCTTCCGAGGTCAGTAAAATGAGTACCCAGCTTGCTGGGGGGGGGGGGGGCAATGTGTAGCCTGCATAATTAACTTGTAAACCACCCAGAGAGTGCTTGAAGCACTATGGGGCGGTATATAAGCAGCATGCTTTGCTTTGCTTTAAGAGCCTAGTCATGATATTGACACAGCTTTTTTTTTTTTTAAGGTCTACCAGGTAACTCTAAAATGGGTGGCAGTCCAAACAAAAAATTCTAATTCAAACACATGGAACTATTTGCATAGAATGTTTGCAATCTATTTGCAATCAGAATGTTTCTGCAATCAACCAGGCAGCTATGTAGGGAATGTATCAGAACTCCATCACTTTTCACTCTGCCGCAGAGTTCACTGTGTAAGAAAGCATTTAACTCCTTCCTGGCCACACATTTTAAGCTGCAGCTTGTGAAAATATTTAAAAAGATATTTTTAAAAAATAGATAATAATATTTAGCAGTTCACTTGTTTAAGGTGTGAAATTACTGCTTTTTTTCCTTTGTGGCTGGGGATGATCTCAAAGCAAGTTTTACTTGGTTTACGTGAGTACATTTAACTATTTTACTCATTAGTAAGTTTACCTGGTTTACTCATAAATAAGCTTACCTGGTTTACTCACAAGTATTTGAGCTGTGAAAATATTGGGTTTTTTGCTTTGTGGCTGGGGATGACCTGAACACAAGTTTTACCAGTTTGCTCATGAGTAAGGTTACCTGGTTACTCATGAGTAAGGAGACAGCAGCCAAGGACAGCCGAGCGTGATGGGAGAACATTGGGGTGAAGGTTAGGGAACAGAAAGGAGGTTAAGAAAACCCCTTTCCCTCCACCTTTCTTGCTGTATATGAGTTACTGACTTCCAGAATGTCCTGTCATTAAAAACTCTGCTCGGATCTTACAAACCAACAGCATCTCACATTAAGTTGTTCTCTCTTCCTGCTGCTGTCCCCCTATCAATATTGTCTTTTCCATTAAGTTCTGCTCATATCTTGCAAACTAATAGCAGTGGCTTCCTTTATTGAGTCAACCCATCTCATATTAGATCTCCCTCTTTGTCTACTGGTCTACCCCATTTCCCCAGCAATATAGTCCATTCACTTCTGTGTTTCCATTATATGTGCATGGTAGGATATCCTTAGGATACTCATTTTTGCTTGAGTGAATTCAGGATTGGCTAGATTGAGCACCCACTTTTCTGCTCTTCTGGCTGTCTTTTGTATCTGTACCAACACCACATTTTAAATGACTTGATTTTTGTCCCTGTCTTTCTTCACTATCTTTCTTTCACGTAGTACAGATGATTTTGATTTTGGTTTCCCAGTGAACATTCTTTGCTAACTCTAACCTCTTCCTTTTTTATTATTATTTCAAAAAGCAAAGTTACATCTTTTAGAAAACATGCACACAACATGTCCGTACTTTTGATCCAATGTTTACTTCCTCAGCTTGTCTAACTAAAAGAAAGGGATTAGAAATTGGAGCTTAGTTTTCCAGTCTGCATTTGGCAGAGTGGGCATGGCAACATTAGTTTAACTGAGAGGTTAAAGAGTGTGTACGTTGCACATGTTGCACCCCTTACTCACACCTTTGTACATGTTGCACCTACTCACACCTTTGCCTCACCATTTAATGAAATCAGAGCCCTTCAAAATATTTTGGCAGAAAGGAACTACAGTCACATCCAAGCTATTCTCATTTCTCTCTTCTCCCAGTAACCATAGTACAGATCATATGCTCATCTTCTGGAATCCTCTATCACTGGATAATTGTATATGAAGAAAATGTCTGATTGAATTTGTGTGTAGCTTATTTTAAATCCCAAATTTGTGTGTAGCTTATTTTAAATCCCATTTTAAAAAGCCAGGAAATCCAATTCTAAAAAAAAACACCTCTCTGGTTTATGAATGTGGGATATTGTGTTTCTGTCCCCCATTACCATTCACAAAGTGACACCACACAAGGGGAAATCCCAGAAGCGGACTCCTTTTTTCATCAGTTAACCACTTCTCACCAAACACAAAACAATTGTCAGGGCTGTTTTTCAATAAATGTGAATAGTCGTGAGCAGAATAGGGTATCCTGTAGACCAGGGGTCTCCAAACTACAGCCCGTGGGCCACTTCTGGCCTGTCTTGCCTTTTTATCCAGCCGGGGCATAGGAAGAAGAGGGAAGGGGGAGCCAAGCAATCCCTTTGCAAAGACAGCGGGGGTGGGGGATCGCTTCTGTCAGGCTTCGCTCTTCTTCCTATCTCTGCCTGGGCATAGGAAGAGGAGGGAAGGGGGACCCAAGCGAGGGGGACCCTTTGCAAAGACAGCGGGGGTGGGGGATAGCTTGTGTAAAATATATGATGTGGCCCTCACACTGAAAAGTTTGGAGACCCCTGATGTAGATCATCTTGACTGCTGCCTCTGATGTCAACTTTCAGGCTGCCCTTTGCTATATAAAGTTTGGCATCCTTTTTCCAGCTGGCAACGTGAGCACAATATTGTGCCGCAATATTGGGCCATCTCCTGGCTTTTTGAATTGTCGCACAATATTCCACATTCATTGAATCCTTTTCTGCTCCAAATCCCCCATATCTTTCTATTTTAATTCCCTCAAAGGTTTCCACATGAATATAAACTCTGAGGAGAAGAATACTTCAGGATGATTAACCACTATTTTCTTCCGTTTTAAATCTAATCCTCCTAGGGTAGGTTTAATTAAACAAAAGATAAGCTGGGACTTGATTACCTATATTTGCATGAAATTTCATTTCAATTGCTGTGTGCAGGAATGTAGATGGGAACACATCTACCTTGTCTTCCTAAAAATGCCTCACTGAGGCTGTGGTCACACAGGCAGTTTGAATCAACTTCTGTTCAGATTTTTAAAAATTGGGTTATAGTCATGTGGCATTTAAATCAGTGACCACTTGTGAGACAGGAGGCAAGAGGGGTATCCCACTCACTGGAGTGCCATCCCTCCTCCATACAGCAGAGAAGGAAGTGCAGACCCAGCCTGTCTCACCCCTCAAAAGAACAGAGCAGCGAGGAATAGAAACAGAGGAGATAGAAGGAGGAATGCAAAGATTAACCGTTGAAAGGGCTCAGGGGAAAACGGCGGGAATGGAACGGAAGAGGAGGGTGGAGATAGAAGCGGGGTCTGCTGATATAAAAAGGGGGGAAGAACAGCTACCGCCAGGTTGGGAATGGGTTTGGATGGAGGATCCATGGACAGGTGCTTGGGAAAGACTGAGAGTGCCCAAGGAGGAGGCAGATTATAGGAGGAGAAGGGAGATCCCACCTCGACCGTCTTATTGGGGAGAGGCAGAGGCCAGAGAGTGGAGGAGGAAGCTGAGAGAAGAGAAAGAGAGAGTAGAGAGAGAAAGGAGAGAGAGGCTGGAATGGAGAGTGAACGAAATGAGGAGGATGGGGTTCAGGGAGGACCCTGGAAGACCCCCACACCCGAAAGATGTCTTGTGTGGGGTGACAACCGGGATGACGAGACCGTGCCCTTGCGGGAAGGTGAAGCGGGACAGGCAGTGAACCCGAACATTTTGGCAGATTGGCCGGGTCCATGGAACTCCGGTGAGAAGAACCCATTCCTGGATGATGAATGGAAGCCCTTCCCGACCCGCTGTCCAAAGGAGAAAGACGTTGGAACCACTTCATAGACACTGGTTATTTGTTAAATACACCAATAAATATCTCACCTGTTTCTAAACAACAAAAATCTCCTGATTTCTTTGAAACAAGGAAGGAGCCTAAAGTCGAACCCTCACACCACTTTCACATGCACTGAATAAAGCTGATTTATTTCTAATGATTTAAACCAGTATTGACATCTACATTGCTGAAATTAACTCATTTCCTTTGTGTTTTAGGAACACACTGTTCTTAAAGATTTTAATTTAATTTTTTTGTTTTTTGAATCAGTTATACATTGATAAATCAAGTGTCTAGGAGGTTCCACCTGGTGTCATAATGGTTGCTAGAAACCACAGGGGAAACACTGGAGAGATGACTCCAGCCAATTAATGATGAAAAAATGAGAACTGAGGGGAAGGCTTCTAGCTGCTTTGTGGGGCAATGCTCCTGGCACATGGACTATACTCTGTAGAGGTATACCTTCATGAGATATTTTTTTAAAAACCTTGCCAGCCAGTTTTGCAGCTCATATTAATCAATTTCACCCTTGCCTCATGTGAACGATAAAATCTAAACCAATTTAAATGATGCTTAAATGTAGTTCTTATTGCCAGTGTGACCACAGCCTCATTCTCTTCCATCTCCCCACCAGGCTGCACTCCTTCTAAGAGTAATAAGAGGCTTTGCCACAGCTGCATGATGACCTCTGTGTGACAATTTACTCATGGGAAATGTAATCACTTTTTTTTAAATTAAAAAACTGAAATAATGTGCCTGCTTACCAGGGAGTTAGCTGTACTTGAATGCAACATGACTTAGCTGTTTGTAGAAATGTACAGAACTGGCATTGTTAGATCCTCTGCATAGGTGTCTGTGTCACATGGAGCTCTGTGATACTTCTATCCCAGGAAGCACACATGTACAATTGTGCAGTCAATTCAGCTAAGGTTGTAAGGTGTATGTGAGGGGGTCATTGCTGGTGCCACTAGTGGGCCATCTGCCCTCACCCCACACCCCTTAGAGGGCCAATACACACTCCAGCACCAAGGCTCCAGGAGGGCACAAAAAGGGAAAGACAAGCTCCTGGTGGAAGAATGTTAAAGCGGAATCCTGCAAGCCGCTAGCTGAGAGTTGATTCCGGTCCTGATGGTAAAAATAACTCACACAGACACGTTCTCTTCCAGCCCGACACGTGTATTTACAGCAAATATACAAAGCGGCAGCGTGACAGCATGAAATCAACATTTGTAGAAGTGGTGGTGGTGTTCTGTACAATTCAACTATATACACATAAGCATCTGCCCTTGCCCAATCAGGGCAGATGTTGCATCATCCAGTCTTCACCCAGATGTTGCATCATCCTTTCTATAGTCACTGTGACTCAGCACTTTTATACTTACACACCTGCGTGACATGGCAGTTCATTAGTACTTCTGCTCTGCTTTGTTCAGGCCTGTAAATTTTTTAATACTTTGACAAAGAAGGAGCCAGAGGATGATAAATGAGGAGGCAGGGGCTGAGTCTAGCTGGAAGAGGCCAGGGATAAAGGAGGAGGAAGGAGGCTCCAGCCCAGTGGACATGATGGAGTTGAAGGGAGGAGAGTGGAGAGAAGCAGAGGAGGAGCTGGACCCCATCTTCTGTGCCTCTGGGGACTGGAGGACTACTGCCTGCTGCTGAACCAGGTCCCCATAGCTACGGGGAAAGGATGCAGTAGAGGAGCTTCAATCTTTAGCCTGCCACCATCACCACCTCTGGCACCCACCCCATGGAGATCTTGGCAACTGGTGGGGCACACAACCCCCACTTCAACTAAATGGAAGCACTGGAGATACAAGTGCCAGAAGAAGCACCAGAGGCAGCAGAAGGAGGGGCTAGGGAGATGCCAACACTACTGAGCAGCCAGCATTACAAGCCCTCTTTGTAGGTGCACAGTAGGTCGGACTGTGTTTAAGATCCGACACCACCAGCAGACTGTGAGTAGCCTGACCCCAGTGACAGGAGGTTGAGGTTGGGTAAAAACTGGATATAGCAGGAAGCTAGTGGAGCCAACTCACACACACACACACACACGTGCAGCTGGTACCCTTCCCTTTCTCGTACCCTAACTTTAATCAAATAAAGTTCAAGCAGCTCCAGGAGTTTGGAGTTAGATCATAACAGAGGAGGAACTCCCTGCCACCCCCCACCTTGGATGGAGACGGCAGCTCTCACAGTGTTTAAAACAGTCTTAGAAGAGGTCTTAGAACAGTCTTGTTTCTCCCACTATACAACATTTAAGGGTCTCTGTACTATGATAATCAGATGGCATTGCAAGCCTTAGTCTGATTCAAGCATTCTGTATGCATGTGTATTCCATATACAGTGAAGGAAATGCCCTAACTTTGGCAAAATCACTTTCAATAAGCAAAAGAGGCAGTCTGAACAGTGAGAAGGTGTTGTATGCATGTAGGCTCCGTATGGCAGGCAGAATATTTAAAAAACAAAAACAAAACCCAAAACAAAACAAAAAAAACGGGTTGTGGCAGATGCAAGAGGCTTCCGCTCTTCCAGCTGTTGCTTTTGCGTGTTGAAAGTGATAACAGAAAGAGCTAGCACACTTTCCTCATTATGTGCTAAGTAAACGTGCTTCCAAAATGCCTGGCAATAGATCATCTTAACACAAACTGGATTGAGACTATTGCTTTTTTTTCTCTCCAATGGAGCCTCCTAGGCATTTCAGGAACTGCTTTTAGTGCTATGGTTCAATTTTTACTTACTGCTGGTTTTACTTGGCTTTCATATGTAGCAAAGTTTCCAGGTTTGCTGCCAGTTTTATCTCAGTTTTATTATGTACTGTCTCTCTTTATGGTTTATGGGTTTTTCCCCCCCATATATATACAGTATATAAAATGTTAATATTAATCATGCCACCAAATATATTCTGTTATCAGGTATTTTAAAATACAAACAAACCTTTTGTCAAGAATAACATTTTATAGTGAATTATATAGCACCAAAAATTAATTATAGAAAATTAAAGTAAGGGCTTTTGGTAAGAGCCCAATAATACATAAAAGGACTATGACCGCTGGGCGAATTATGGGATTTGCAGTTCAAAAAATCCAAGATGCACATCACTATGGAGTACACGTATTTCCATGTGTACCCCCCCGCGCACACACCTAAGAGCCTAAAGAGATCTTATTTTAAGACAAATTGGATTCAGATTATTTCTTTTCTTAAAAATTGAACCTCCAAGGCATTTTAGGAACTGTGTTTTGTTTTGTCCCCCCCCCCCCCCCATTTTACCGCTAGTTTTACTTGGCTTTTGTATGCAGTAGGGTTGCTACTGCTTTCATCTTGGTTTCATTATGTGCTGTCTCTATGGTTATAAGGCTCTTATGTGCTGCCCTTGTGTTTTATGGCTTTTTCCATATGTATCATTTCAATGTTTATTATACCACCCAGCAAATTTTGTTATGAAATCTTTTGAAATACAAACAAACAAACCTTCTGCCAACACAACATCTTATAGTTAATTATATAGAACCAAACATTAAAGTAATGGCTTTTGGTAACAACTCAAGAAGATAAAGGGGATATAAAAGATCACAATACTGAATACTTTAAGAATTTTGGATAGCTAGGAATTTTGTTGTATGAATGTAAGAAATTGAATCAGCACAGTGCTGCACGTAGATCCACAGCAGCTAAAATACAGTGTGATACAGAACCTCTTTAAGAGTAATTTGTTGTTGTTTAGTCGTTAAGTCGTGTCCGACTCTTCATGACCCCATAGACCAGAGCACGCCAGGCCCTCCTGTCTTCCACTGACTCCCAGAGTTGGGTCAAATTCATCTTGGTAGCTTCGGTGACACTGTCCAACCATCTCGTCCTCTGTCGTCCCCTTCTCCTCTTGCCTTCACACTTTCCCAACATCAGGGTCTTTTCCAGGGAGTCTTCTCTTCTCATGAGATGGCCAAAGTATTGAAGCCTCAGCTTCAGGATCTGTCCTTCCAGTGAGCACTCAGGGTTGATTTCCTTCAGAATTGATAGGTTTGTTCTCTTTGCAGTCCAGGGGACTCTCAAGAGTCTCCTCCAGCACCACTTTACATTAAGAGTAATTAGAATGATTATATAGTGCCTAAATTTTGCCCGGCCAGATCCTATATGACGTAGTCAGCAAGTATGATTTTCTTTGATACTTGGAGGTAATTGAATTCCAAATTCTTGAAACTTTTGTTGGGTTTATGCCAAAGAAATCTAGCTACAGTGGTCTGCATTTAAGTTGATCTGTCTTTTACTAAAGCTAAAAAACTAATACACACCTTAACGTGATGAAGGAGTTTGACTGTATCAAGGAAGCTGGGAGAAATACCATCAGGAGGTTAGACTGTGTTATGAGTCTAGACTCCTAGTAGAATCACCCAAGGTGGAATGGCCAAAGCTGAGGCAACAGACAAAGGGCTTGGCTTTGGTTTGGCTGGAGCAGACTGGAATGGGCTAAATTTATTTATTTATTTTATTTGTTTGAGTTCTATACCACCTATCTGGTTACAAGGCCGCTCTGGCTGGGTAACACTCAAAAAATGAAACACAAAAAATACAATGTATCAATGAATTACAACCGTCAATAACAAATATAAATTCAATTATGTAAAATCAGACACAAAATAAAAAATAAAAATAAAAAATGCAACATACACCATAAATAAAATCAACATAGATATAAACCATTTAAGAGGCAAGATGGGGGAACAGAAATAAGCACTGAAAGTGCAACACATTATTCAGATGTAAATTCCGGAAAAGCCTGTCTAAAAAGCCATGTCTTCAAAGAACATTTTAAAATTCCCAGTGAAGGGGCCAGGTGGATTTTAGGTGGGAGATCGTTCCAGAGATGAGGGGCAACCGCTGAGAAGGGACAGTTTCTAGTCTTCTCCTTCCGGGTCTCTCTTGGGGTGAGAGGTCTCAACCTCCCGGCCAGGGAAGATCGAATAGGTTGGGCAGATCTCGTTGGGAGGAGGCATTTTGTCAGGTATCGAGATCCCAAGCCGTTTAGGGCCTTGTATGTCAGAGTCATCCCCTTGAAACTGACACAGAAACGGACAGGTAACCAGTGCAAGGAGGCTAGTGTAGGGGATATATATTGATATATTGAATGCCACCACGTTCTGGACATGCTGAAGTTTCCGTTAGCAGCCTCATAGACAGCCCCATGTAGAGAGCATTGCAGTAGTCTAGTCTCAAGACTACCAGTGCATGAACCAGCATAGTGAGGGCCCTGGTATCAAGGTAGGAGGCAGCTGACTGATCTGCCTCAGATGGAAAAAAGCTGCCTGGGCCACCGACGCTACCTGAGACTCCATCAATAGCGCAAGGTCCAGGAGCACACCCAGACTGTGAACTTCATCCTTCACAGAAAGATTAGCCCCACCAAATGAAAGGGAGGCCCCATACCTGCAGACACTAGGGGCACCCACTCACAGGATCTCTGTCTTGTCCGGGTTCAGCCTCAGTATAATATCCCTCATCCATGCCAGCACGGCATCCAGGCAGCGCTCAAGGGACAGGACAACATCCTCTGCAGAAGGGTGAAAGGACAGATAGAGCTGGGTGTGACCCGCATATTAGTGACATGGAGCTCCAAAACTCCTGATGGCCTCTCCCAGGGGCCTCATATAGATATTAAACAACAGGGAGATGATTCCCATAAGGTTGCTATGAGGTCTGATGTGCCATTTGATTTGATCTTCGCATCGAAATGGCATATGGACCTGAAGCAATCCTAGTCCATACCAGCCCACTGTCAATTTGCGAGGATCATAAAATGTCTTAAGAAGAAAGCCATTTCAGGATATTGTCAGATTAAACACTTCCTTGGCTTCCTGAGGGGCCGAGGAAGTGAATTTTTTTAAAGTGTATTAGGGCAGTGTATATGTGCTTTTTAAGAAATGACAAAGGGATAATTTCTCCCTGGAAGCAGCAGAAGACAAAAGGGGGCAATGAGGGGAATTATTGTTTGCTTTTCTCTTATAAGTCCACTTGAGAGCCTGCACACAGCCAACTCAGGCACTTTCTCAATCAGAACAGAAGGAAAAGTCTGGCCTTCCAGCTGTTATCAGATAGAAATCCCCAGGATACCCTGTCACTGGCAAGGCTAGCTGGTACTGGTGAGAGGTGTAGGGAACTAATAGCTGGAGGGCCACACCTATGAAATAGAAGGTTTGCTCACCGACAGCGCATGTACCTTTAGGGCCCATCTGGCAAGTTATGCTTTTCACTGAGTGTGTTATGTTACCCTGTTGAAGTGACTTCCTGTGGAAATAATACAACAGATAGAACCGCTCTTGGTCAACAGAGTGACGCTTGGGACTGGAACACCCACACATTAATCTCTCCTGATTTCTCAGCACTGGATTGATTACTCTGGTACTAGATCTGCAGCTGTGCTTCAAGAAATTCCAATGAGATGCATTCTGTTTGACTTAATATGAACATTCTGTCTGTGGTGTGGGCTTGAATATTTGCTTACATATGTCACCACTTGGATCCTTCATCACATCAAAAAATACATATTATAGGAACCAGCCTTCATTGGAACGATGGAAGCTCCTTCATTCTAGACGGAATCAACTCCTCTCAGGACCAGGAAGAGTCCTGGCCCAGTGTGGTCAGATTGTACTAGACCCTTTGGATAGTTTTGTATTTTCCAGCCTTTCCTGGGAACGTTGAGTTCTAAAAAGTAAGGCTGCAACATTTACTGAATTAATGGATTAGATTGATTCATTTAAACTCTTCTGGTTGACTAAAAACCTGTCCTTAATTAGCTGAATTTTAGAACAGCTAATTTTTTTGAAAGCAACTGCTTGCACAAGCAATGGGTGGCAGATATTATCTCAGAAGATATATTTTTTTTCACTCAAAGTTTCATCTGCTATAATGCATGATACTTAATTTTTGAAATGTATTTGCTATTCAGATTTCTTTAAAAAAGGACACCCCTATTGACAAGATAAGGTGTTGCAGGTGGTGGGTATGAAAACTTCTCTATTGAAGAAGTCACATACTTTGTCTCCAAACTGAAAGTACAGAGGCGCACTCTTCTTTATAACTTGTTTTTCCCCAGCTTAAGTTAAAAACTGCCCTACCAAGATCCTGCTTTTTTAGAGGTAATACTGGGCCTGGCAGGTGAAGGGTGTGACTCCTGGCACCTCTCATTTTAGAACATCAGGTTGGAAATATAGAACGTTTTTCCTGAAGTCCCACTGAACGAAATGACTCAGGGCAGGGATGAAATAGTAACTTAGAAGTAAGCTACCCCCTCCCCCTACTCACCAATGATATGACTCCTGTGCTTCTTAGATCTACCACAATCCAGAGTTTAATCACAAGAATAAGAAGAAAATGGTTAGTAATTAAATGGGTTATCTCATTCATAGTCCATATGTCAGCTCAGAAAAACATGCAGATATGTCACTAAGAATGGCTGCAGGTTATACACCAAGCCGGAGGGACCTTGTTCAGTCTTTCAGTTTGCTGTTCTGGATTGCACGGCAACAAATACTATTCTCTGGCTTTTGAGGTTGTGATGTTCCTGCTGCATATCAGAAACAACCACCTGACTGTAGAGTCCTGGCAGATGCCAGAGTCCCCTCCCCTGTCCCAACCCCTAGTCTCCGTAGGCAAGCTGGAGAAATTAAAAACTTCCTTATCTCTGCACCCTGAAGGGAGGAGTGTTGGGCAGAAGCTACTGAGTGGAAACGTTGATGCTTCGTGTGACACCCTTGCAGTGTCCCCAAGACAAGAAAAAGTTATACACCTCTATGTGGCATATTTTCAAGGAATGAGCATTTGTAAAATGATTCTTGTTTGTTTCCTACATGGGCACACCCATGGTTGGAGAAAACTATCCTTTTAATAGACACAGCTTCTAAATCTTTGTTTAATTTCATTTCTCAACTAGCTGAGACTCTCTTGAGCAGACTGTTGTCCTTCAGTGCTGTCAAGTTGGCCCCCACTTAGGGCATCTCTACCGCTTAGAGGAGAAGGGGACGACAGAGGACGAGATGGTTGGACAGTGTCATTGAAGCTACCAACATGAATTTGACCCAACTCCGGGAGGCAGTGGAAGACAGGAGGGCCTGGCGTGCTCTGGTCCATGGGGTCACGAAGAGTCGGACACGACTTAACGACTAAACAACAACAACCACTTAGTGACCCCCAAAAGCTCCAGCGCTTAACAGCCTTGTTTAGCTCTTGCAAACTCAAGGCTGGGGATTCCTTTATTGAGTCAATCTATCTGGTATTTGGTCTTCCTCTCTTCCTGTTGCTCTCAACGTTTCTTTGCATTACCAGTGCGTCTTGTCTTCTTCTAATGCGCCCAAAGCAAGATAGCCTGAAGCAAGTCATTTAGGTGGACTGGGACTATCCTTTCAAGTAAGTACTGTAGATAAGTCGAGGTGCGGAGGAGACTGGACGACACCGCTGCCCTTACTTCTGAGTCGGGATGCGCAGCAGGGCAAGGTAAGCCGGCTTGCTTTCCTGTGCAAGAGTTAGTTGGGCCAAGGGGTTGGGTCCGAGCCGCTCCCCAGTCCGACACACCTCTCCTCCCCGGCTTCCTCCTGCCGCTCTCGCTCACCCCAGACGGAGCTCCCTCGGCATCCGCTGCCAGGGCCGTGGCGCCCCCTCGAAGGGGCGGGGCGGGGCGGGGCGGGGCGGGGGAGCGGACGACGCAACTGGGGGGGGGGCGGCGGGAAGGAGGAGTCTCGGCCATTGACTGGCTGGCCGGCGCGCGGGCGGCGGCGTCAAGTTGGGCGCGAGACCGGTGGCCGCCCCGCCAGCCCTCCTTGCTCCGCGTGCGCCGGCCATGGAGCGCAACGCGAGCGCGCCGGCGCTGGGCAATGGGTCCGCGGCCTCGGGCGGCGGCGGCGGCAGCGCGGAGGCGGCGGCGGCGGCGTGGGCTTTCGGCGGGGTGCTGTCCGTCATGTATGTGGCCGGCGTGACGGGCAACGTGTACACCCTGGCCCTGCTGTGCCGCCCGGGGCGCAGCGCCCGCGGGGCTCCGCTGTCGGGCTCCATCGCCAGCCTGGCGCTGGCCGACCTGCTCTACCTGTGCTCCATCCCCTTCATCGTGGGCACGTCGGTGGCGCAGGACTGGTACTTCGGCGAGCTGGGCTGCCGGGTGCTGCTCAGCCTCGACCTCCTCACCATGCACGCCAGCATCTTCACCCTGACCGTCATGTGCACCGAGCGCTACCTGGCCGTCGCCCGGCCGCTGGCGACCCGGCACCGGGCGCGGCGCTTCCGCAAAGCCACGGCCGTCGCCGTCTGGGGGGTCTCGCTGCTCCTCACCCTGCCCATGATGCTGATGGTCACCCTGAGCCGCAGCGGCGACGGGAAGCACATTTGCGCCCCGACCTGGAGCCCGGACGCCTACCGGCTCTACCTGACGGTGCTCTTCAGCACCAGCATCCTGGCCCCCGGGCTGATCATCGGCTGCCTCTACGCCCGCTTGGCCACCACCTACCTGGAGTCGCAGCGGAACCCGCCGCGCAAGAAGGAGCCCCGGCGATCCCCGCGCCAGAAAGTGCTCATCCTGGTCTTCACCATCGTCCTGGTGTTCTGGGCTTGCTTCCTGCCCTTCTGGATCTGGCAGCTGGTGCCCCTCTACCACGGGCCCCTCGGCCTCCCGCCCCACACCCAGAAGTGCATCAACTACCTGGTCACCTGCCTGACCTACAGCAACAGCTGCATCAACCCCTTCCTTTACACCTTGCTCACCAGGAACTACCGGGAGTACCTGCGCACCAGGCACAGCACCTTTTACCGCTTCACCTCCTCCTTCCGCAAAAGGGGCAACAACTTGCACTGCTCGTGGAGGCGATCCACCTCCTCCAGCACCCAGTACGAGTCCGGATCCGAGGGCCTGAACATGACCACGCTGAGGGACTGCAAATGACCTGCCTCCTCCCACCCTCTTTGTTAGGAGCAGCCTCCAAATACCTCCTAGATCCAGGTGGGCATGGGCAAGGTAAGGCCTCCTGTGAGGGTGGCGAGTTTCATGCTGTGGGGCATACAAGGAAGTATGTTTAGGATCACAGCCTGGCAGTATTCCCTTCAAGATTAACAGATTTATTTCAGTGTGAGCTTTTCCAGATCAGACACAAGGAGTGGACATACCTGTCCTATATATGAATCCTTGTGGTGGTGAGAGTCATGGCCAGGTAAGGATACAGATAACAGACGAAGTAACAATAATTCATGAACACTGGAATGGACAGTCAAAGTGTTGCAATATTTTGCCTTTTTCTGTCTTCCAAACCACCTTTATTTTTGCCAATATCCTGTGACCAACCAACAGGACGGTAATACTTGTTAGAAGGTATTCCTGTTACTGGAAAGGTCCCTTAGATTTCAAGGGATATCTTGTTCCCAGATAAGTCTGCATAATGTTGCAGCCTTAGTGTAGACTGTGACAGTTGTAACAGTTGTCAGAGACTAGATGTGTTCCTTTTGAAAGTTCATGAACATTGCAGTTTGCATTTGCAAAACAGACTTGGTGTTTAAAAAGGAAAATCGTCATTCAAGCACTGGTTGTGTGAAGATGTTTTCAGATTGTCAGTGCCCAGATATGCTCCTGGGTAGAAAGGAATGCATATCATAGAGCCAGCAATTGGCAGGATCTGAGTCAAAAAAGTCTCCCATGCCAACTTCTCCAGTTACTGGGAAATATGGAAGGAAGAGAAACTACAGCACAGAGACTTTGCTAGCAGGCCACTAAAGGTAGTTGCACTGGCCCCTCCCACCTGCTTCTCAAAGCAGCTGTTCTCTGGCAAAACTATTTCCTCCACTGAGCTAAAAGAACATCCATTTAAAACTTTGCTGATATATTTTAGATCAGCCTTAATATTTAGTATGCTCCCTGACTTTAATATCTTTCTCTCTGTGTGTCTCTTTCTCACTCTCTTTTGTAGAAGATCAGATGGCATTTATTCAGTCAGCCACTTCATATTTTGTTTTGTTTTATTATAGTGATCAGATAAAAAAAAGGGTTCTTGTATTTGTAATAGTTGTGTGGAGGAGTTTTCACCAGATGTAAGGTAAAGGTAAAGGTTCCCCTTGACATTTAGTCCAGTCGTGTCCGACTCTAGGGGGAGGTGTTCATCCCCATTTCCAAGCCGTAGAGCCAGAGTTTGTCCATAGACAGTTTCCGTGGTCACGTGGCCAGCGCAACTAGACACGGAACGCCGTTACCTTCCCACCGTGGTGGTACCTATTTATCTACTCGCATTTTTACATGCTTTCGAACTGCTAGGTTGGCAGGAGCTGGGACAAGCGACGGGAGCTCACTCCGTCGCGTGGAATCGAACTGCTGAGCACCACCATGTCCCAGATATAACTTTCATTAAAAACTACATCAGCTGAAATTTTCTCTTCAAATAACTAATAAGAATACAGGAGGAACCCTCTCCTCTTTTTTATGTGGTCACTGAATTTTGTCAAAGCCCATAGAACCATCCTCCTAGTACTATGGCACTTCAGAGCTGAGGTGTAAGTCTCTGGGAAGAGCTGTATATTTAGATGCTTCCTTATTATCGAGGGAAAGGGTTGTTTGTTTGTTTGTTTGTTTTAACACAGGGGGCCATGTAAACATTATTGATTAGTTGTATTTGTATCCAACCTTTCCTCCAATGAGCTCATGTTATCTTCACAACAACCTAATGAGGTCTAAACTATGGGCGAGTGACGGGCCCAGCAGTGGTTGACCCCTAGCCCGACAGTGTGCATATATGCATATGTAACCCTCTCTTAGATAGATAGATAGATAGATAGATAGATAGATAGATAGATAGATAGATAGATAGATAGATAGATAGATAGATAGATAGATAGATAGATAGATAGGCAATCTATGGGGAAATCTATCTATCTATCTATCTATCTATCTATCTATCTATCTATCTATCTATCTATCTATCTAACACAAACTTTGAAAAAAATGTTTTATATATACATATGTAACAAAACAATGACAACAGTGATATAACACAGCCCCAAACTGGATGCTACAATTTGTATTCCCAAATTCTTTTCACCAGCACCAGAGTGGGAGCTGCTTGTAGAAGCAAAGAAGAATGCATATCTCTTTGAACCCAAATAAAAATAAAGCCCCATATACTGTATATTTAATAACTAAGATAGGACATCCACAACATAAAGGCATCAGCTCCACGTATATAGTCTTTAAACCCCTAAAATAACATACAAACTCCAATGTAACTACATAAGATCACTGTGTGGATTCACCAGTGCCCCTCCTGCACAAACATATTGAAACTCTACTACCTAAAGCAAGGTGGTAAGTGCCTTGTCGTCCTCCAGGGGAACAGCAGCTCACACCTCTTCAGCTCTCCTGCTCTTTCTCATTTAAATCTTGAACCACAGCCCCTTCTTAGGATTTCCCCACCCATTGGGCTGAACCAAATAGTCCATAGGGGTTACACACACACTTCCCAAGAAGACTGTACCACATGCATGCCCTGTTCAAGTGTTCAATGAAGGATTAATCCAGCTGGCCAGATTCACTTTCCATTCAAGCTGTCTTGTGTGGATAGCTGTGTCTGAAGAAGAGAACAGTCTTGTATCACCAGGGTTGTATCACCAAGAAATCAGGGTTCCGTTTTTGCATGGAAATGCCCCATTCATAAAGAAAGCTCTCCTTCTCTAATTCAGCTCTTCACACAGGAGCATTAGGATGAATCCAACTGGTTGTGCCAACTAGAGTAAACTTACTGAATCAGTGGGATTTATATGAGTGCTGATTTACCATTCAGCAATTGGATTGGGATTAGCAACTGGATTTAGGACTGCATTTCTTTCAGATCTAAAGATACATGCTTCCACTCACAATGTGACCTTGATTTTCCTGGTTGTCACTCCCATTGAATTCACTGGAGCTTACTTCTAAGTGTACATGTATAAGACTGTATAAAATTAGGTAAGTAAGTTCAGTTTGTCACTTGTGTGCTGGACATCTTTCAGAAAGGCAAAGCTCAGTCGTTGGTTCTTTGCTGAAGCCAAAGGTTATAATAACTTTAACAATCCAATGCCAGTGACTTTTGCACATAATCTTCTGGATTACCCAAGGCCAAGTTGTTTTATTCTATTTGGATTTAGTCTAGCTGTACTTGTAGGAGAGTGTAGATTGTGAGGATACCGTTTCTGGAATCTGGGTTTGGCTCAGAACATTAAATTTTCAGCAGTGGATCCAGATTGTTGCAAAAGATGTAAGTGAGGAGGAGGAGGGCAGATGAAGAGGACACTGGCCATAGTGCTTAACAAAACATCTGCCCCTTTTACCAAGCTGCTTCCCTACACGCATTTTTATAGTCTAGAATTCTTCGTAGTTACTTTGGTTTCCACCAGAGATAGTGAAAAGTGCAATCTCTGCAGCCTTACAACCTGGCCTTTAAAAAGGACAAGGGAAGCCAGGTCATTGGCTGTGTGCCCAGTTCTCCTGTTGGGGTTTTGAATATTTAGTTGCTCAGTGGAATGCCTTCATTCCCTTCTTTGATGTTATCTTTCCTGAGGCAATGATGAAAAAAGCAGTACGCTCAAAGTGCTGATGATGATTGAGGAGGGCCTGTTTTTTTATATTTCTCTCTGTGGACTATTCAAGCACGTGTGAAGTGATGTGTCTGTGAGTTACCAGTCTTCTGCCTGAATGGATCACACTAAAACAATAAACAAGAAAACTCACCCTGAGCACTGGGATGGAGTTTTTGTTTAATTTTTATTTTTATTTTACAAAACACACACTTTCCCTGAAATGAAAGGCATTTTTTTCACATAACAGCCAGAATCCTGTTGCCTGGAAGGGCAGTGGCATAATTCTCAGAGGCAAATCACTGCTAATTAATGAACATCTGCTTGGATGTTGTATAGGTAAGCAATAAGAAATCCAAGTAGGTGACATGTGACCAGGAATCCATGTGGCGATTCATTAATTAATATCATGGTAAGTTACGCCCTTTCCCTTCCACTGGTGTAACTACACAAGTGGATTTTGGCCAATTTCTTTTTGAGGGGCAACACTTGATGATAAGATGTGATGTAGATGTTTCCAGAATGTTTGAACACTACCTCTTCATTACTGTTAGCTTGGAGTGAATTATGTGAGGAGTGAATTTTTTTTCTTTTACAACTGACACTGGGGTACTGAAATTTTGGAACTATTTGATCCAGAGCAGTTCCACAGAAATCAAGTCTCTTTTAGTTGAAAGTTTCTCGAAGATTACAATGATAAGTTTGTGCCTCACATCCAAACACTTAAACACATCCCCACTCACACTCTCAAACGCTGTAGGAAATGGACTGTCTCGTCAAATCATGATGTGAAAATCCTTTCAACCTCCACCCCATTGGCTCCCTATCTCTTTATGATTGCCCAATCACTGAAATGTGTTGATAAGACAAAGCCTAACTGGGAAATAACCCCCTTCCCATTCTATACATTTCTTAAAGGAACCAGAGCCTGACAACACAGTGGCCCTTTGGTAATCTGACCCAAGGTGTCTAAACTTTGCCTTCACTTCCTTAGTGCTAACTGTGCGTATCTCTCCTCTTACGTTGTACGTGAGCATTTTCACCAGCCTACCAAAAGCTGATTTCATCTTTCTTCCACCATGCTGCATTTCCTCAGATCGCACTTCTTAGCTTGCTCTTTTTTAGCAGACTTTTCTTGTCTCCCTTCTATACCGGCTTCCCAGGAGTCCCCAACACATTGTCAACAAACTTCCCTGCTTAAACATTTCTTCCCTCCAACACTGTAAAGCCATCTCTGTCTTTCTACTCTTCACAGAATTGATTCCCCAACCTAGACTCAATTTTTATTAGCCCCAAAGATCCTGAAAAGCTACTGTCTCCCTCAGCAGCTTTCCCTTCAGCATTTCGTCTCCATTCTTCACCATGTCTCTGGCTTCCCTGCCCCTTCACTGTTCTTGCGCCTGTGATCTCTTCTCTCACTCTGGGCATGGCCACACAGAAGTTTGATGTGAACTTTCTATTCCACATTCTGTCATTTATATTGCTGTTATGGTTTACACAGAAATGTTTAAGTATCCTGGGAAGGTGAGTTTCAAGTGTCCACATATCACACAACCCCCTTTTCCCTCATCCTTTGCTGCTATGATCACTACCCCCTCCCTATTTTTCTTATCATGTTCATGTGCTATCAAGTCAATTTTGACATGTCAACTCTTTTCAGGGTTTTCTTAGACACTCAGAAGTGGTTTACCATGCCCTTCTTCTGGGGGCACCCTAGGACTGTGCAGCTTGTCCCCAAGGCCACCCATTTTGCCGTCACTCAAATCCCTCCTCCTCCTTAATGTTTAGCAAGTGAACTGACAAGGCGTGGTAAGCATTTGAATTAGCGCTGTATCAGTTTTGTTCTACATCAGTATGTTTAGTGCTACAGGGATAAACTTGTAGAAAAAAATACTTTTAAAAATCCACAGTTTACAAATTGCATTGTCCTTACCAGTGTGAGCGGAAGGCAGGCAAAGAGAGTAGGTTTCACCTCCACATCACACTTCATGCATCATCAGGGATGTCATCTGGACACACCCAACAGCAGCCCTATAGGGCAAAAATAGGCAATCACACAAGTTGAAAGCAGGATAAAACACCACCAATGGAAATGCTACAGAAAAACGTAAGTCCCGACAGTCAAACAAAATGTACTGCACATTCATGCGAAATGATCAGTATTACTCATGATTCACACTATTATGCCGTGTATTCAGTGGAATAAATATTAAAAGGAATTCTGAGAAACATGGCACAAACAGTGGGACAAATGCCTGTTTGGTCTTTCCCTTGAGCTGTCAGATCCAAGGTCTCCCCTGATCTTTTCCTGCAGAGCCTGTGTAAGGTATGAGTGAGGGTGAAAGAGAGTCAGTGAGAAAGGGAAGTGACTGTTTTAGATGATACCTCTGAGAATCCTGTAGCCAAATGGCAATGGTGACAGTGGTTGTGGATTTCTGATGGCTTATCACCAAAAATATTTGCATTTACCATCTCTGAGTATGCCTGTGTGGGTTTAAATGGATTTTCCACTTAACCTTTGCCTACATCTTAATTAAATGTATAAGGGACTGTGTCTACTGGCTTCATCCTAACATGTAGGTGCCCACAATCCCTATGCTGTAATTGCCGTAGTCCTATTCAGACATTCATAATTGTAAACATGGAGGGGCTGCAACCTTGTGCCCTCAACTTTCTGGCCTTCCCACACTGAGCAAGAAAGACGATTCAGCTGGCAGGGCTTATGAATTGGGAGAAAGTGAAAACAGATGTTTTCATAGGATTTTAGAATGGTAGGGCTGGAATAGATCCTAAGAAACATCAAATCTAACCCACTATGGAAGCAGGAAATGCAGACCTAAAGCATCCTTGGCAGGATGCTATCTAACCTCTATTTAGCAACTTCTGCTCCATCTCCAGCAATTCCAAGGTAGCCCCAGAGTTCACTAGGATGATGTAAAGGTGCTCTTGTGTGTCTTTGTGTATTACTCTAAATGGCATGAATAGCTCAAGTAGATGCAGCCAGTGGTTTTCTCCACACTCCTTACTCTTTGTTATACTAACGCCGAGGGAGGCCCGGAAAGAAAGAACAAGAAACTGGGCCTTCTCAGCAGTGGCCCCTCGACTTTGGAACAAACTCCCGTCGGAAATTCGCCTGGCACCCTCGCTGGGTGTTTTTAAGAGCCAACTTAAGACCTGGCTCTTTAGGCAGGCCTTCCCTCTGGTCATTTCTTGATTTTCTTTTCTATCCTAACTCCCATTTTGCTTTTCCATCTTGAATGCCACTAATATTATTGATTTAAATTGTCGTTTTAATTGTTTATATGTTGTTTTTCATGTTTTTGCTGTAAGCCGCCCAGAGTAGACGTAGTCTAGATGGGCGGGATACAAATCTAATAAATAAATAAATACTGACATAGATCGTTTCTGCCATTTGGAGCAAGGGAAGTGAGAGAGTACCAGCATCTTGTTCCATATGCCCTTGCAGCAATGGCTCAACGTCTGGAAAAAGCTCCACTTCCCAGTCTTTGCCTGACCATGCCCTGTTCTCAGGTTTTATTACTGCAGTTTCAGGCAATGGAATTGGCCTGGCAACCCAGCCCAGGGCCTGGATAACAGTAAGTTTCCACTACAAATATTTAATCAATGTCATTTAGAGAATTATATCTATAATTCTGAACCTGACCTGACTCAGGTCTGAGCCTTGGCTGTACTCCTATATTCATCCCTGTGCCTAGGGTGTTACAGTTAAAACTAGTGTGTGCCAGCTGTGCCCATTTCTTGAGATGTCTGATTTGGCTCCCATAACACATGCCTTAGTCACATCTTGCTTAGAGTACTATAATGTGCTCTGGATGGGGCTGCCTTTAAAGATAGTTCAGAAACTTCAGCTGGTTCAAAATGCAGCAGCCAGACTGCTGATTGGGGCCAGTTATAGGACACATATAAGCCCCTGCTACTACAACAACAGCACTGGCTACCAGTCCATTTCTGGGCCCAAATTCAAAGTGCTGATCATTACCTATAAAGTCCTATGCAGCTTAGGTCCAGACTGCCTGAAGGACTGTATCTCCCCATATGATCCTCAGAGGAGGCCCGCCTCTCAGTCCCATTACCATTGCAGGTATGCTTGATGTTTGGCAGCTCCCAGATTGTGGAATGCTCTCCCTCAGGTTGGCCCCCTCCCATTTATCCTTCCACTGACAGCTGAAGACCCACTTTTTCAGGCAGATTTTTAACCATAATTTTAAGTTTCAACTTTTAAAGTGAGTCATTGGATGCTGGTTTTAGCTTTTCAGCTTGTTAGTTTTTAAAATTATTTATTATGATAGTTTAATATGTTTTAATATGTTATTTAATGTGTTTTAATTTTATTTGTTTTAACCTTGTGATTCCCCCCTTGAATTCTCTTATAAATGAGACTAAATAATTAATAAATAATAAGAAAATTAATTGTCTGTCTCTTCTTCTGAGATAGGTGTTCTGAATCATTGGCTGAAATCCTGCTGTAGTAAGAGTAGTAAGTTGCACTAGAGTAGGCCCTCTGAATCAGTGGAAATTTGGTGAGTCAACTCTTCCACAAGTTCCATTGATTCAAACTGCCCTATTTTAGTGTGACTTACTTTAGCATAGTAAGTGGCACCTAGATTTAGTCCCATTTGAATCAATGGAACTTAAAAATGAGTTGATTCACCAAATCTGCATTGATTCTATGGCTGTACTCTAGTAGTAGCTACTATACTAAGCAACAGGACTTCAGCTATTATGTTGTGGCATCTCTAATGTATCCATATTCCATTTGGTATTTATTATTTCAGCTGTGCAGCTCTAAGTGGCTGATTATGTAGAGGGTGCAAAATTGCCACCATTATCTTCCCCTTACCTAATTTATTGAATAGTTGCTAACTAAAGCTCAAAGTAAGGTTGCCATTTACAGCTAACCCCCTGCTGCTATGCCTTTCTCTTATAGTAGAAACTAGAAGGAACAATGAAAAACTTTTCTTCCCTGATGAAAGTCTGCAGGAGTCAAATGCCTGCTCTCCTGCTGTTTCCCTGTACTGAAAGGCATGTCAGCATGGGGCTGGTTGAGAGGTGGCACAGCCAGCTGTGAGCTATGATCTTTTTTCCTCTTAAGTTCTTTAGAACTTAATCCTATACTGTGGCACCTCATGGAGATTAGAAAGAATCCTGTCTGCATGGTAGCATTTATATTCAATAAAGCTGATCTTCATGGTGAGGTGATTTCAAAGGGACCCATCTTTAGTGTAGGCATGTACAGAGGTCAGAGCCACCATAGGAAGGTACTGAGATGTGGTGTCTTTCTCACGGCGGGCATCACTGGTGGAACAGAAGTAGTCCATAGCTACTTCTGGATGTTGGGAGTACTTCATATATAGGGTAACATGTTTGCTCATCAGCACCACTAAGATGTCGCTTGGGATGGGGAACATGATTCTTCAGATGCTGTTGATCTGCAACTCCCAACCGGCCTGTCTGGAATGACCCATGGCAAGGAATTGTGGGGGCTGTAGTTCAAAGTAGCTGAAGCACTGTTTATTCCCCTCCCCAAAGGCAGCATTTTACCTGGTTCATTTTCACATCTATTTGGGCGTGTGGGCGTATGGGTGTGGAATTGTTCTTGGGGAATTTTCATATTTCCTTGTGTGCAAGGGCTTCTTTGAATGTGATGAAGCTTTGCATTTCTTTGGTTTTTCATTCCTCTCCCCTTACTCACCAATCCAGGATATTTTTGCTGATTTCCTCCTCTCTGTGTGTTTTAAAATAAAACTCTCTATACATAATTGAACGTAAACTTGTACATTTTTAATGACAGCATGGTGTTTCAGAGCTGGCAGTATAGGTGGAGTGGGGATTGAAGGGTACTTGGGGGTACTTATTACCATCTGAGGCAAGCTTTAGACACACTGCTTGGTGTTAATGGCCACTGAATGGTACTTTACTTCCAAGTAAACATGGACAGGCTTATACTGCACACCATTTTAAAAAATCACTTTAATCTGTTTTTGTGCCCTTCAACAGATCAGTAACAACATTTCATGGGGACATTGGATCTTCAAGTTAAGCAGGAGAGAGTGAAAGGAGAGAGTAAAATTAAAATTAAAACTGTAGGAAGGACATTTTGAACTGTTCCTTTCTTAATTTCTCTGTGGTGACCGGATGAAACAAAGGCTGGAGCCAGGGTTCCTGTGCCATTGATGTCTGTGCAGAAGAGGAAGCTCTGCTTGGTGCTGCTTGTCTTCCTGCAACCCTTCAGGAGGAGCTGATGGCACAGCCTCCCTCTTCTGCGTAACTGTTACAGAGACCAGGTTCCTGTTTTTTTTGTTTTAGGTGTTTTTTGCAACCAGCGAGCGTGGGTTTCACAGGTAGATAGAAGATACCAGGAATAGCAGGCCTGGAAAGAAAAGAGGATTCCTGTACACTTGTTAACTAGGTGACAGGGAGAGGTGTAGTGAGTGTTGATATGCAAAACTGACTGTGACAACTTTCTTCCTGAATTTTACCTTGCCACATAGATGTTAAGACACAGGAGCCATGTTTAGGTTGGAGCTTTGCAGCTATTGGTACAAGTGGAAAAACATCTTTTATTTTCCCTTTTCCTAATAAATCTCACTATTTACCACCTTTCCTGTAAATAACTGCACAAAAATTACTAGTGCACAAACATTTCTAATCATTCACTTGTGAAAATGCATTTCAGTGCCAATGATTAACATCATACAGGCCACCTGGAAACTAGAATTCCAGCTCCATCTTCTTTCTAGTTCATCCCAACTTCTCTGCCTGCTCACCCTGGGGGAAGAGTCTCACTTGTTTCCAGTGACATAATAAGGAACTATTTACATGGGTTCCATCTCTCTTTTAGGAAAAAAAAATATTGGGGTGGTACTGCTGCTTTTCTGTATCATGGATTAATGGACAACTCACACCAAGATATGCATGGCAAGTGAGATCCTTGGAAGATCTTCTGGTTCCATCCTTGTCGAGCTTCTGGTTGCCATCCAAAACTATAATTAAAAAACATAACTTTGGGTTTTGAAGCTGCCTTTAACATTCTTTTTAAAGGGTTTTAAAACATATCTTGTATTTGCTTTGGGAACCCTGGTGGGCAGAAAAGCAATTAGAAAATCCTGGTTGCAATTAGATTCCAGATATCAATATGTCTGCTTTACTCTGGCTGAAAAGCTCAGTGAGTTGGGCACCAGAGCCAGAGGTTGGGAGTTCTGTTCCCCACTGTGCCTCCTGCGAGTACAACCATCCTGTGTAGCCTTGAGCAAGCTGCATAGTCTCAGAGTGTCCCCAGAAGAGGAGGTCTTGCTTTTAAAGGTGCTAGCTTGAGCGCTGAAGTTTGTAAAAGGAAAGACTGCCTCTGGATGTGTGCGTGGATGCAGTTCATCCATTAATAAAAGCAGGAGGGTGTCTTTTTAGGAGGGGATGTCTTGCAAGTATTTCATTACTCCCATCAGGACATGTGTATTGAAGAGAACAATGCAGGAGAGTGGTTTTTTGAGTCCCTTCTTGTACACAGTGTAAGCATGCTGGAATGTTCTGTTACAGAAACTGAATGATCTCTATATTATATCCATTGGTAACCCTCTGTGACCCTTTAGGAATACATAGTTTAATCGAAAGAAAGAAAGAAAGTGTGAGCAACCTTCATCTCATGTAAGATCTGTACCTGAACATGAGGCACAAACACATTTGCATCTTAAGGGAACTCTAAGATACAAATGCTCTGTGCTGTCAGTACTATTGGCTGATCTGGCAAGCTAGTCCAAGAGGAGATCAGCTTTGCCTGAGCAAAAGTTGCTTTAGTGTATTAAGGACCCAGACTGGAGCCAGCAAGGGACAAAGGAGAACAATATTGCCCATTATTGTCAACAATATTGTCACATGATCACTGCTGAGTTGCTGGGTATAATATCATTCTCCAGTAGAGATGGGGACAAATAAAAAAAAAGGTGATTCATTTTGATCCATTATTCATCAAGGTTAACGGATCAACAAATACGAATATACGAATATTCTTTGACAAATCGACGGCTCGATCAGTCGATTCATCTGCACTTTAAACGGCTATAACACTGGCCCCCGACGTCATAGAGACACCAAATTTGCAGGGAAGCTTCCTCAGATGATTTCCTACAACTTCTGAAAGGTTGGTGAACATAGGATCACGGACCCCTGGGTTATATAGTCACAAAGAGGACCCCCCCAGGAAAGCTCCCCCCAGGTACTTAGAGAACCCAGAATCACAACGGATCTTCCTATGTCTTTCCCCAACACGCCTGCCAACTTTGGTGAAGATTGGATATCGGAACTCCGAGTTATTCACCCACAAATTGGGTCCCCCCAGGAGAGTTTACCACACGGCACAGAAGCCCATGGCACTGAGGGAGGTATATTTGGCCCCAGCAGAATGAGTAGTCCCTTTGGCTGAGGCATGCATGAGGCATTCAGTTTGTCTTCAGCTCAGCACAACATTACATTTGCCAGTGAAGTAGAGTTTGCCCTCAGGAGGACTGGAGGCAAGAAGGTATTTGGCAGCTCCGTCGGGCACTGAGGAAGTTGGCAGCAGGAAAACAGGCTCTTTTGGATCACACAGGCAGGCCATGCGGTAAGCTGTGTTGCTGTAGACAGGATGGGTCTGGTCGTGGGTCATCGAGCATCGTGAAATGAGCCCACATGGCCCCTCTGCCATGTTTGCCCAAACGAGGACCCACTGTCTGCCCCTGACTGCTGGCCTGGGAAGAACTCTCTGTCCCAGGGGTGCTGCTGGTCTGGGAGGAGGGAACAGATGACTCTGGGGACAGGGGTGGGGGGAACTGTGAAGCCTGCCCTGCCGTTACTGGTTCCAAATCAGACTGGGGATCTTCAGAAACAACCAGTGACTCCTCAGACTCCTCTAGGAAGAGAAGTGGCAGTTCTTTAGGCACCTCTGGAAGCTGTGCTTCCGTGCCTGCCTCCAAGGCCACCGGAGGAGGAACAGTGGTGGTGGTGGTGGTGGTGGTAGTAGATGTTGTCGCGTTCCCCCAGTGTCCCCTGTTTGTTTTCCCTCAACCACAGGTCCACCTTCGGACACAATGTACTATTTTCTCCCTTTACACGCTACCACCAGTGGATCTTTATCCACACTGTACCAAATAAGTTTCTTAGGCTCGGGCTGTCAAATATAACAGGTTTATTTATTGTTTGATTAGTAAATCACAGAAGTAAAGTCATAGATGTTCTTTTATTGTTCAATCATTAAACTTAGATAGGATTACACGTTTGCTTGTTTGTATTCATTCACATTCACCATGGTAACAATATCTAAGGACTGTCTATCTATTTTATATTACTTTTATCTCTTATCTATTCTCTAACACACACCAACTTTCCAATCTCTGTCTTAACACTTCAAAACCCTTCTCCCTAACTGTCTCTAACTGTATTAACCCCTTTTTAAAACTCTCACTAACTTCCCTCAGTCTCTCTAACTGTTCTCTTGACTCCACCCCTCCTGTCCTTCCATAGGCTCCTGCCCTAGAGCTCCATATGACGGACAGGCGTGACTTGGGCATTCCGCCACAGATGTACACGTGGTGGTGATGGACATGCTGCCACTGCCTAGCCTACGTAGCTTCACAGCCTTCTTCCCCTTGGATTGGCTATGAAGAAATCCCTTCATTTTCTACTGCCTGCCTACCAGACCAACTAAACAAATAATAATAATAATAATAATCTAATTAATAAAATAATGGAGAGAGGGAGTGACTGTGCAAATTTTATTTTTTGAATGATGGGGTGGTGGACTAATTCTTTTACTAAAATGTGACCTCCCTACCTAAACAAAGCCCCCCCCCCCAGTATAATGTAATTAGTAAAAATACCCTCCCCGACCCACTGTGGCTGAATGAAAAGCCAAAAAAATCCAAAAAGAAAAGCCCTGCCAGCTAAGTCTCAGTCAGAGACACGCACACACACACAAGTCACACCAATTTCATTTTAGGGAAAAGGAGAAAAAAGGATTGATCCAGCTACACCCACCCACCCACTGTGCCTGAGATGCAAGCCTCCCAAGTCCCAAACTAAACTTTTGAAAACTGATTGAATAATGTAGTCCTGCCAGCTAAACACGCACACACACACACACGTCACACCAACAAATTCCCCCCACCCACTGTGCCTCAGATGCAAGCCTCCACTTGCCTGAAGACGACATGACAGAAGCCTCCAGGAAAAAAAAAGTTTGAAAAAAAAGCCCTTCCAGGTAGCCTAAGCTACCTGAAAATCCCTTCCCAAATTCCCAGTACAGTTGATGATGATGATGATGAATGATAATTTTGAAAAAGAAAAATATAAGCGACGCATTCGTTTGCTTTGCTGCCACAAAAGTGAAACCAAACCAGCAGAGCAACAGCAAGCCAGCAGCAACTGTTCTCACTCCGGAGAGCATGAACAGAAGTGCGCAACGCCTGGAGGGGAAAAGCTTATATACAGCCTCTGGGCACCTTTCGGCAGCGCTATTGGCTGCCGGACATGCCAATCCACGATCTCTGTCCTGATTCACCAAAGCTTCTAATTGGCACCAGCAAGCTCAGAGAGAACCCCAAAAAGGTAACGAATATATACGAATATTAACGGATCGACGAATAAAACCGAGGAAATATTCGTCCAGCCATATTGTCTAATTTATATTTTTATGAATACAGATCGATGAATATTTGATGAATCGGCTATATTCGTCGAAAAAAACCGATCCGTTTTTATATTCGTCCCCATCTCTACTCTCCAGCAACAAGCAGTTTTACCAAGCTGCAGTGGCGGGTTGTAGAATAAGATGGTAGCACCACTCAAGTTTTCCTGGCTCAGAGTTCCCCAGCGATTTATCACTGCAACATGGCATCTAGACAGTTACAGGTTTTCTCAGTTGCCTCTTCTCCTTTTACTTCACATAAGATTACAGAATATTTGAGCTTGCAACAGTATGTTAACCTTGAAGTTTGGAATTAACACACTGGTATTTACTAGAGATAGGCACAAACCTCAGTTCGGAGGTTCATGCCAGTTCGTAAGTGCTTCCCTTCCCCCACCTCTCTGGCCAATGACCTACTCACCAGTCAGAGCACACACCTCTCCTCCTCACTCTTTGGCTGTTCAACCAATTCCCAGCAGGAGCATGGGGTTGCCTGTGCTGCCTCGTCTGAGTGGGCAATTAGCCAAGAAGTGCAGAGCCAGAGGATTTGTCTGAGCGAGCGATCAGCCAAGGTGACAGGGCAGAGAAGCCCATGCTCCTGCCAGAGACTGGTCCAACAGCTGAAGAGGAGGAGGAGAGGAGCACGCACCAGCTGGTGAGCGGGAGCTCCAGTCGGGGAGTTGTGGGGGAAGGGAACGTGCAGCACCTATGGTGCCATGCGTATGAACCAACCTCTGAACCAAGGTTCATACCCGTCCCTAGTATTTACCTAGAGATAAACGGTGCTCGTTAAAATGAAATCCCCCCTAGAGATCTGGCATCCTTTGGCTTCTAGAGAATGTGTCTTGAACATCCATGCGCACTTCTTTGTCCACTTCTTCTCAGACATGTCTGTTGTTGACTGGCTTGTGGGTTGTAAAAACTACTCATGGACTCTAAGGCTATTTCATTTGTTTTGCTTCAGAGCATGGCAGCTGCTGCTTTATGGCTTTCTGTTTTGACATAATAATATTAAAATCTTTGCGTCCAATCGGAG
The DNA here is from genome assembly GCA_037013535.1 of Intellagama lesueurii. NCBI lineage: Eukaryota > Metazoa > Chordata > Lepidosauria > Squamata > Agamidae > Intellagama > Intellagama lesueurii. The sequence continues at coordinate 185,931,663 of JBAJHW010000002.1, forward strand.
ACACTCATGCTGCTACATGATCAGAATTTGTAGGAGGAGTGGTGTTATCATGGGGGAAAGCAGCTGCATGGGCTCTTCCTACACTGACGGTGGTCACTGACATTGAGCAGCATAGGAGGAGGTAAGGGAGGGAAAACTTCACCAGCCAGCATGGGCAGGGGGCATGATATATTTAACAGGATGCAGCTCAAATTGAGGCCTGCTGTTCTTTACATCCACCCACTGCCTAATCCCTGGCTACTCAACTCAGCAGTTGTTTTTCCTCTACTGCCAAGAGACTATTTTAAATGTGTGCAGAACATAATAGCTAAACACATGCTGCTAGAAGGAAATTCCACTTATCTAAGGTAAGTTCATTATTGATCTGGTTGGCCATGTCTTACATCATCATTGCTCACTTTTTTGTGAACCTCAAAAGAAAGGGCTTTTAAAACTGAAGAGCAGCTACTGACAACACATCTTTGCAGACCCCTTTCCCAGTCTGATGCACAGGTAGCATGCGGAAAGGGACGTAAGATCTCTGAGCCACTTTATATATGACATTTATTTCCACGCGGGGTAAGAAAGTACAAACACATAGTTGTATGACAGAAGTGGATCCATCTCTATTTTGCCATGATGGCACATGTGAAACAGGCAACAGAAACTGGCTATTTATTTCTGTTTATTCATTATAAGACATTTCCATGAGTACCAGTGAGGAAAGACATGGAAAAACAAAACTGCCAAAGCAGGCAGTTGTTAAATTTGAACAACCTTGTTACCATTCCCGTGGTGATGCAAATCTGCATCAGACATCTGAGTAGCAAATTACCAGCGGTTACCAGATGATTGAATAGAACAGAAGAATGTATATCTCTCGAGTACTACAATCCAAAAGTAATCAGCAGAAGCTTCACTGTGCTTCTCTTTAATAAAATGCAGTGCTCAGTGAACATTTCTCTTTTGTGTGTTGCTATAGCTATATTAGGAGATGATTTTGTAGATTCGAGGTGATGAATAATTCTTACTAGCTAAGTGCTGGACAGATTTAGGGAGATGGAAACTCACTCCACTTTGCTGATTACAGGTTTTTTTCAAGTAAAGAAGCTGGCCTGAGTAGTCAGAGCTTGCAAAAGTCCCCCACCCTCACCCAGGGCCACAATGCCCCAAATCAGATAGTAATCATGCTGGATGGAGAATTCTGGGAGGTTGAATCCAAAAAGCTCTGCCAGTCCCTGCCCCTAACTTCCCCCACCAAAAAGTCAGTAGCTTCAATGAGGAATGTAGCAACGTTAAGGAAGCAAAGTTAGAGAGTTCTTTTTTCGCCCATAGGCTGAGACCATTGCCATGGTGTGGAGTATGGCCAGGCCCATTTTTTTCTGTTTTTGAGTAGCTTTAACACATAGCCTTCAGGCCTTACAAAAGGAAGTGAGGAACACTTTTGCCCCATTAGGCTCGCTAAACACTCTACTCAAGGGTGGTGATGGTGGTGGAGACCTCTTAAAGCTGCTCAGAATCACTTTGTCTTTGTGTCTGTGGGGGTGGGGAGAGAAAAAGAATCTCTGTATTCTTCCTGACTGCAGAAACGTTTGCTGTAAAGGGTTACGGCACACCACTGTTACTATCCACATTTCAGGTGTCCAGCATAGCTCTACATCTGTTCTTTAGTTCATGTGGAAGCAGATCCTCAACAAACTGATGTAAGCTTCTTGCTTGTCTCTCAGTCTTCACCTCTAGACAGCTTTTGTACAAAACAGGAGGAAGGAAAGCACAGCTTTTGGATTTAAGATTTTTTTTTCTCTTTGTAATAAGAAACCTGGAACACCCTTAGAACTAGCAGGTGTAAGCTAAGATAGAGGGAAAAAGTGTATTGAATTAAGTGGATTTCTTTTAGGATCGCATTCTTAATCTGGAGCCACATGCATGCCTCTTTGAGAGGTTTCAGTAGGGAGATAAAGCACTGTATCACTACTTTCATTACATGTCCATCATGAAAAAAGCAGTGGGAACCAACTGACTTCTTACTGAGCTAATCTTCTTATCCACATTACTATAAAGCCTAGTCCAAGCTAGTAAATCTAATTATAAGCACAGGGTAGCATGGCTAGAATCCAACTAATACCTGAATTTCAAGTTATTGTTTTGTGTAGTATTTTATTGCCTTCCTGCTTAGCAGGCTTCCGAAAGCCATTTACCGTGGAATAAAGTAAAAAAATAATATTTTTTTTAAAGTCCTATTAAAGGTAGATCCAAACATTCTCCAAAAGCCAGATGTTTTATGAACACTATCATTTTAACTACTCATTAGAAGCGCAACTAATCTCGCACATATTTCTTCCTTTGGGAGGAAGTTCTACCATAAGGGAGTTGCTACAGAGAAAGTCCTGTCTTGTGTACCCACAACTTTTCAATCCTGCCACCATCTTGGGTTTCAGCATTCCTGTCATGCACCATGTGCTTCTTTCATGCTGGGCTCTTTAAGTCGGGCTAACACTCCAGTCTGAATGGCTGACGTCAGTCCTCCAAACGTGGGTGTGGAGGAGCAGAAAGAAAAAAAAGGGAGAGCAGCCCTTTCAGAGGGGCTGGGGGTGATGTGCATGCATAAAAGGAAAATCTGCCCAAACGGGTACAGAAATAGCTAAGAACTTTAGGTTGCCTACAATTCCAGTTCAGATTAAAATTATCTATCTGTGGGCCAAGAGGATTAAAATAAACAACATTGTGTATACCATATTTAATAGAATAAATACAAAAATAATTGCAACTAAAAATAACTGTGGTGACCCCCCCCCCCCCCGAAAATACTTTGTGACCCGCATCCAGACTCCCAAGTTGGGAACCCATGTTATATGGAGTGATAAATGCCTGATGTTCAAGTGAAAGGAAAGTGCTCCATAGAGTCTCTGTTGAAATCATCATGCATTGCTAGCTTGAAACAGTGCTTGTTGAAAGCTCCAGATAAAAAGATATAGAGCTCCTTTGATTTCCCAAGTCTATTTCAACAGGACCATTGCTTTAATTTCTCATGCAATTTCTCAAGGTTCTGCAACAAAGGTTTTCACCTTATAGGGAGGCAAGGAATACCTGATGTTCAAGTCAGATTCCAAAAAGGAAGAAGTATTCAAGATCATATTGCAAATATCCACTGGCTACTGGAACACACCAAAGAGTTTCAGGGAAAAGATCAGTCTATGCTTTATTGGCTACAGCAAAGCCTTTGACTCCTGAGAAACTACATCCAGAGTCCTGAAAGATAGAACAGAGTGCTCTCTTTCTTAAATGCTGTGGCCATTTTTCTGTGCTTTTCGGGCTTTAGGGGAGAAGGAAAACACCAAAAGAATGAGTTTTGTATCTGAGAGGGGAAACTTGCTTTTCTGTTTGTTTGAGGCATAAACCAATCTTTTGTCTTCTTACCTCCCGTTAAACCAAAGTAGGCAGTGTCCAACCCATCTAGCATGTGGTAAAATATTCCCTAGGTGATACATATGTATGTAATGTATCCTGTACTTGAATTTAGACACTTGATTAATATCAGGGAGAGAAATAAAAATAAAGTAGGCAGGAGTGCAAACAAATAAAACAGTTGAAATAACCTTATGCTTTGCAAACCTGTATAGAGAATCAGCAAGTTAGCTAGCAGGAGGCAAGGACCGCTCAACCCCATTCCCTATTTGATGTTGGATTATCTTTTCAAAGGGAAATAGCTTTATTTTATCCTCATGGACTCACAGAAGTGTAACAATTCACAGTAAACAGTGAACCACCAAATCTGCAGTGGCAAAGGGTATTTCAAATAAGCAACAGGTTAGACCAGTAGTTCCTGGGAAGACAGAGATTAAAATGCAGTCAACCCAGAAACTGCACAGATACAAACAAGGATATAGGATGGAGACAAGGATTGGGTTTTGTTATGGTTTATTTTACATGAATGTGTGACGCAAACATATTGCACATCCTACAGGCATTTTGGCAATACTATTCCCTATTTTCTTCTATCCTAAGCTTCTTCAAGTAAACTCTGGCCAGAGTCACACAGGACCAGAGACTGCAACGAGTCCTAGATGTGTAACCCAAGAGTGTTAGTGGGAGAATTCAGTCCGAGAGCCATGACCCAAGGAAGAGAACAACAAGGAAACCTGGTAGATCAGCAAAGAAACCTGTAAATCGGAGGCCTGTAGGTGGGAGGATGGAAGAATCCATCTTGTGCTACCAGGTCATTTTAAAAAAGCTTCCATATTAGGTTCGTTCATTGGTCTGACCAACAAATAGATTCTCCAGCATTAATCTACAATATCTATTAACCTTCCATCTGGGTTTAAAAGTTACCATTTGAAGCCATTGAATACAGAGACACTGTATGTGCTCTAGAAAGAATAACTGCCATATTGGGGGTGGGGGGAAGACTGGAAGGGGTGATAAACTGAAGACCAGAGGAAGGAACCCATTGATAACAGGCCTCCGTCCCTTCTGCTACTGTGTTTAGCCCTCTTTATTTCTGCTCCTGAAGTCAGGACAATCACAGGGTAGTTCTGGAGCTGAATGATGTTGCTGCACTTCATATGCCAAGCTCCCTTATAAATGGATATGCTGCCAACATAGGAGTTACCCAGTGCGGCAATAGCTAGCTGCCTCCAACTTCCAAGTAGCATTCCTGATTTCCCCCTCTTCATAGAGGACAGAGGAAGGTAGCTCACAAAGTACTCTTCAGCTTCTTCAATCTGTATAATCCACAAAGACTTGAAGCAAAAAGGATACATATATACTGAATTCTGTATATATGTAGCTGACAAACAATATATATAAAGAAGTAACCCAATATACATCTACTATAAAAATATCAGACTTAAAAACCACCCATTTGCTATGCACGGCTTAATAAAAGAAAACTGAGAGTTTGGGTTATGGAATTGACTTACAACTTTCAATTTGACGGTCTAGAGCGGCTGCATTCAATGAGTGCCTAATCAGAGTATGTGAGCTTCATCAATGAAGCCCAGAGAGGAAGAAAGTACTCTTCTTCCACAATCAGCATCTCTGTCGCTTGTTCGCATGGAACTCTGTGTACTTGCCAATTTGCCTATTTTTACCAGGCTAGTTCTTAAATACACAGCTGGAGAATGATGTGTATTTAAGTATGGGACTGAATAGGCATCGAAAATAAACAAAACAGCCAAGCTCTGTTAACTTGTGTGGTGTACCAAGTTTTTGTTCTCTAGGGCGCTCAATGAATAATCTTTTCCTGCACACCTTAAAGAACAAGTTCTTCTTACATGTGAACAAAACTAGAATTTTGAGTTAGAGAATTATTGTGTGCCTACACTTTTTGATGTATCTAAAACAAGGCTCCTTGAAATATTTACATTTTCATAATAACCACAGTAGGATCTTGATAAAGGGAGCCTTTTATTTTTGAAGACCCAACCATGTTTTTCTCCTTCTGTGGCAAAAGAAAGGAAGGAAGAAGTCTTTTGCTGCTTTTAAGACTAACATCTTATTCTTGCATGAGCTTTTGTGAACAAAGGCTTGAATCAAAACAAAGGCTTCTTATTACACAGGTATTTAGTACTACTTTTTAGACTTTTTATAATAGTTCTACATATAGCAAAAATACTGTTTTCAGAGAAGATTTTAAGATGTAGCAGGTCACTTGGACTTTAGCCCACACAAACATGCTCTCAAAAACATTAGTCATTACTTTAAGAGTTCAAGGGGCAATTAGCAGCTTTGAGCCTAGCATATAGGTTTACACTAACCAGCCTTTTCAAAGTTTATGACCAGTGTTACTAATAGAATTGTAATTTTCTGTATCCCATTTCACTGTGATCATAACTCCATCACCATGACCACTGTACATTTAAACTTGTGACTTCCATACTATATTCCATGCAGATCTAAAAAAGTAAATTGTAATCCACAAAAGCTCATCTTGATATATCTGTTGGTCTTAAAAGGTGTCACATGACCATTCCTTTCTTTGTTATTTTAAACTTTTTGGTTGCATCCCAATTTTTTTTCAATCTTACTAAGTTCTACCAATTTCACTTGCACTCTGCAAGAAGATGGCTCATTATTATCGAGGCCCCATGGACCTCTTGAAGATTATTTCAGAATTATTTTGGTGGGTTGCTTAACTTGTACATACATGTTAAAAAGATCTTTCCAAGCAAGCTTTGATAGATTCCTAATATACAAATTATCCTGGGCTTTAGGGTGCATAAGACTAAACAAAATGAAATCAGAACAGAAAAGAAAGAAATCCTACCATTATAAGGAACATATATTGATCCTTTCTCAAGCAGATTACGTTCAGTGCAGTAGTTTTATCCTGAGCACTCTCCTCCTGTTCAATCAATAGATCCCTCTCTCAGTTCAATCACAGCTGCTGGAAACAACAAAACACAACATTCCCCTAGTGAAAGCACATATTCCATTTTCAAGGAGAAGTATGTTAGAATAAGGAAGGGGTTAAAAAAAGAAAAGAAAACATACATGGATAATAGCCTCAGAGATAGCTGTGTGTTCTAGTATGAAACAGGATGCTTGGGTTTGTATAAAATGGGCAAATGCTCAAGTCTGAAAATTGGTTGCCATTTACCTTGCTTATTTTCCAGAACGTATACCTTTACAATGGAAAGGTGGCATGATGGCTGAAAGACATGGCATGGTTGGGACAAAGACCCACCCTTTCACAACATATTCCTGAGTATTCATCTACTCACAGTTTGTTTTACACGGCAACCCAAACAGTGTTGAAAAGGGACTATTTGTAGCAGAGAAAATGCTGTCTCCACCCTTAGATGAACAGCAGTGTCTATGGCATGTTCTGTAGCCCCTGATTTCTGATGCTTCCTTAAATGGTGAGAAGAAGAAACCAAACCATTAAATGGTGAGAAGAAACCAAACCATTGTTTACAATTGCCTTACAAAAGCAACCATATCATTACAGGAGACTTAGAAAGATGGTCCTTAAGGCACTGTTTGCAACACTTAATGAAGAAGACAAATGTATGGAGACCATTCACATTTACATTAAACAAATGTAAGAAGAATCAATGCAGTAGAATTTACATAGGAAATTAAAACTTGTCCATTCCTCTCTCCTGCACAGGGCCTCTCTGTCAATCCATCTCAGCCATCTATTATGTCAAAACAGGATCCCCGATGCCATGGTCAGGATTGCAGGTGAAGGAAATGGTGATGGCATAACGGGTGCCCCAGTGGACTTTTTCCACATGATGGAGGTTCTCAGAGCCTGATGTGAAGAAAGAAACCCGACCTGTGAAACAAGAACATTCAGTCAGGAGAGGGACAGGAGGCATGCCTTTCAGCATTTTTGATACAGCTGTGCCTTCTCAAGCATCAAGGCCTACAAGCCAAAAGTGTCAAGAGAGACTTTAGTTCATCTATTTTGTCTTGAGCTCCACAGAATGAAGCTGCCTCCTAGCTGCTTTAATAAGCACAAATGCCTTGCCTCCTTTATAAATGTGACATAGCCCCCTTTCCCCTGTATGGGTCCTTTATTTAGGAAAGGATGAGACACTACCAGTGCAAACCCAGAACAGTGTGCTACGGAGTATCTGGAACCATGTTAACTCTCTTTGAGTGTCTGACATAGGAAGAATCTGCCCTAGCATATTATGTCGCTCACAGGAATGTTCTGGCAGACAAAGGACCCCACCATTCTGGGGTGGCCCACACCACCAATAGTCCTATGAGAGTAGGAGCATCCTAAAAGGGAGAACAGAGAGAACATGGTGATGGTTTGGGATGCTGCGCCAACCCCAAACACAGCACAACCCTACTGGACTGACACACATTGTGATGCTAGATAGGTAAATGTCCCACTGCCTCTTGAAGTGAAAACCCAGAGGAGCTTGCTTTGCACATGAATTCTTACGTTAGCTTGCTGAATACACAGGTACTTCTAACGAGAAAAAAAATTGTACAGCAGAAGATGTTGTTCTGAATGCTGAGGCTACAACTAAAGCTGTATATGTGAATTTTTCCCTTGACTGTGAAACATTTCTGCCAACAGAGAAGTGAATACAGAGCACATGCACTTTTATAATAGGATCTTCTCAGGTGTCCAGTTTTCTTGAACAAAATGCACTTTGTGAACATTATGTATGTATTTTCCATAAAAATCATGAAAGGGCATAACCAACAGCTTCAAATGGATTCCATACTTAGCTGCTTCACCGTTTCCTTGTTCAGTCAGGAGGGCCAAGTCTCTCCATGCAACATGTTGCTGTCATTGCTTGTGTAGTGAATACAAATGCACATTCAAAGATATTTGTTCCACTTACTATTTGTAAAACTCAGCGGCCACAAAATAAAGAGTTGATATATTTGAATTCAGGCTACTATTAATTGCTGTTTTAGGATTCACACGATCAGCTGCATGGAACAAACTGATATAATACATGGAGCTGTTTGAAACTGACGTCAACTTCAGAAGAATTACAAATGATTATATGCCCGGACTCTTAAGTTTACTGTCTTTATCAAGCCGTTCAAACACTGCTAGTAAGAAAGAGGGGACATGTCAAGATGGCAGGCAGACCACAAAAACCTCTGGGCTTTTGTAGGTACTAACATTGTCAAAAGTATTAATCCAAATGCACATTATACTGAGTAGGAGTTTACCTAAATACGGTACATTTGCTGAAGTACTGTGGCCAGGGATCACACTTCCAAATTCATACTGTTTCTTGAGCTATTTGAGAGCAAGTAATCCCAGTTCTTGATTCACAGAGAAAAGGGGCATTTTTGAGTAGCAGTTTATGGCCTTTTGCAACTCAGTTAAGTTCTGGAGTGGCTTTGTAATCAGAAGTCAGAACACGAAGCTCCTTTTCTTCTGCATAACAAGAGCTGAGATTACTTGATCTCAGATCACTCATGAAACAGTTTGAACCTGAAAGTGAGGTCTCCAACCATGGTACTTAAGCAATAACACTGCATTTAGGAAAAATTATATGATTTGTAGACAAGAGTAAGATTAAGTCCACCAAACCCATGGCCAGGGACCGGTTAAAGCTTTTGGGGTGTGTGATAACATTAAAGGGTCTTCTCTTCCCTGATCAAGCATATCCCATACATACTTGGATCTCAGTTCATCATTACATAAAAGTACCCCTTTTTGCAGTATTGAGGTAGGGAAAATCTGAACTTCTATCTCTGATCAGTGATTGGAGGTCAAATTTGGGGAGCCCAGTTAAGTGCTACAGAAGGACTATCATTATGCTTTTGTTAACCTAGGGCAAACCATTGTGGGAGTGGAGCTAGCTGAAGAGCTGATGGGCTAAATGGGAAACCTCCATGGGTTGTACTGGGCCCACAGGCCGGACATTCCTTATCTCTGACCTGTGTCTCAGTGTGTGACTACACAGCAGGAAAAATATGAAGTGATCTGCTGTGAAATCACACCCAGGAAATCAGGTTTCCTTGGCTGAATTTGTTTTAGCAGATTTCACAGGAGTCAGCAGACAGAGTGGAGGAAATTGCCAATCTGCACTTGTTAGCACTTTGTTAAGGTGGCTCTACTGCAGCCATCCAGATTTGCAGGAGACACAGTAATAGTAGACCTACCTGAACAAGATGGAAACAAGGGCTGCCTGCCAATTTCCTCTTCTTTGCCAATTTCCTCCTCACTCACTTTTTTGTTGTTGCCTCCTAGCTGCTCTAGTGGACTAACAATGGTATCAAGATTTTAAAAAAAAATTCTCTGGAGACAAAGGGGTGTTCAGTTGAGGGGAACTGCCACTGTCACAAGTGCCCTTTGCTTCCCCTCTCCCCACCCTAAACTAGCAAGCTGAGAAAGTCAGCTTCTGGCTACCCATTGCATCAGCTCAAGTGATTATACCACTTGAACTGATGCAAATGCATTTGATTGGAGGGGAAAACAGAATCCCTAGGGGCGGAAGGAAAAAGTACAGGTGGGGGGAACAGATGTATCTGTATAGTCAATGGGGAAAAACGCAAACCTGACCCTCCCAGTCATGGAGCATTTCCTGTATTATCTGTCAATGTAGTCGCACCTTCAGTGGTTCAAAACAGTGTATGCCTTCTAATCTGATTTGTGGCAGCAGCAGCTGAGGAAACATAGCAAAGGCCAGAGATGTAGGAGATGCTTATGAGTGAGCCTAGCTCATTAAACTTAAAGACACCCAACTGCCAAAACATTTCAACTGAAATGATAAAGCATCTCTTGACAAGAAGTGAAGCACACCTGCATGCCAACCCTCCATGTAAGATGAAGGTAAGTGCTGCCTGAATATTTAATAATTCATAGAGGTCTTTATACAATTCATAAATGTTTGGTTGAAGCCAAAACAAGGAAATACTTAAAAATGAGTTTGTGGTTTTGATGTGCACATTTTCACTGCAAAACATTCCCTATTATTCTATAGCAGTGGTTCCCAACCTTAGGTAACCGAAGTGTTCTTGGAGTGCCACTCCCAGAAGCCTTCACCACCAGCTGTTCTGCCTGGGGTTTCTGGGAGTGGCAGTCTAAGAACACTTCGGTTCCCCAAGGCTGGGAACCACTGTTCTATAGTGATGGCAGCAGAAGTTGCACCCAACAATATCACTCATATACCTGTATCAAAGCCCTGTTTTATAATGTGGCGCAAGTCTCTATTATCTAGAAGTTGAGTCATGGCAACTGGACTTCTTTCTTGTTAGGCTGAAATGTTTCCCTACTCATCCAAGTAGCTTCTTCAGTCTCCATTATATTAAAAAAATAAGCCTGTGCAGCTTACTTAAAAGCAAGTTTTCCCCTTATGGAATAATAAAAGATTTTTCAGATGTATGTCATTTGAATTCCAAAGCTAATCCAGTTTTATAAATATATTTAAAAAATAATACTGTATCTGTTTATAATTTGACAGGCATAGCTGGAATTAACAGGGTGCAAGACTTACACATCTTGCAGCCAGTAAATAAATATTTCCCTGTAGCTACAAAGTATTTAGGTTGAGCAAACAAAATATTAGAAAAGCAGATTTTATTTTCATCACTAGCTGGTAAACATTTGCTAAGAAAGCCGTGCTATCATTATTACTCTGAGAACTCCTTGGAATAGGTGCCTGTTTCACCAAAGCACAAGAGAACTATAAACTTGAAAAGGATCACAGATGCTAGCCATCATCATCCATATCATAATCACCACCACCATTAGTATTATTTCATGTACACCATTAGTATTATTTCATGTATTTCAAAGGGCAAAGAAAATAATGGGACACTGGCATGGAAGCAATATTAGGATCTTACTTGGTTGGGAACATGAAAGATATAATCAAATATCCTGCTTCTTAAGGGGAAAAAGCTCATTAAGCCAGCTTCTTGGTGCTTTCAAAACAGGGAAATTGCAGGATAGAAACTGAAGGGCTGGAAGAGAACATTTTTTATGGATTTGCATTCAGCTCTTCCCTCCGCTTAAATAAATCTACTCAATTCAAAAACCATGGATAACTTCTAGGCTCATTCCAAGCATTGGCACCTATAGACCCTTCAATGTTGTGACTTCTCCAAAGGTTCCTGGAAATCATTTTTATTTGGTTAGGTGCTGACAATGGCTCGAGATCCCAGTCCAAACCCCTACAGGACCACAGTCCTCAGCAGAGAGGGAGTGACTGCAAAATCACGTGAAGCCTAAAATGTACATCAGTCTTTCCCAACCTGGTACCCTCCTCGTGTTTTAGATTGTACCTTCCGTAATCCTTCACTATTCACTAGTCTGCTTGTGACATTTATAATACTGCCAGCAGTTGAGTATCACCTCTCCAGGAAGCTGTGAACACCACAGTGGTAAATTGCACTTCACAGTTGTAAACTCACTGTAACTGGCAGGCCTGAGACCTAGCAGCAGGTTCTTGGGTTGTCATAAGGTAGAGCTGTCATCAAGAGTTGTAAAAAGGTGTTTCAGAGTGTGTGTGTGTGAGAGAGACAGAGACAGAAAGAGAATTCCAGCAGTAATAGCAGCAGCAGCTCTAGAACATGCAAAAACCAAGGGTGCTTCCAAGCATATTTAAATTGCGTGTTTTGAGAATAAACCTCGACATCTAGGGTGGCAGCTGACACTGTCCCATTCTGCGAAATTTCAGGTCCAAAGTGTGAGATTTGGAGAACAGACCCCAAACACTGAAGCTCAGGAGTAAGCCTGAGACTGGGCAACCTCATCACTGGTACCCATGAACTCACAGAAGGCAAACACTAATGCCCCTCGAGTGTCATTTTTAGCCAGGCCAATCCATTTGACCGGAGATTCATGTCTCTCTGAAGCCAGTGGCCAACTTTGTAACAGAAAGGCCTCCAGATTTCATGGGAACTTCAAGCACAACAACATTTAATTGAATAAAGTATAGAGTTCAGCTATAAAACAATTAGAGATTGTGCCTCTGAAGAACAGAGATAAACAGAGAGGGGAAGTGACACAGGAAGTCTGCAGCTGAGCTAGCATGACTAGAAGAAACCAAAAGCACAAGACACACAAAAGGAAAATGAATACTCAGTCCTTCTACAGTAAACCTTCACAAACACTTCCTGGCTAATGTAGTTTGCCACAATAGTGCTTACTTTTAAAAAATGAAAGTAACTTATTTTTTCAATTTACAGACATGGAAGAAGGAGAAACCAAGGCTAACAAAGCTGGAACATGTATAGAGAAGGAAAACCAGGCCAGAAGAAGTTCTGGAAACCATGAGCTATGAGAAACAGCTGAGGGAGGGTGGGCATGATTAGCCCAGAGAGGAGAAGACTGAGAGGCAATATGATAGCCATCTTCAAATATTTGAAGGCTATCAGGTGGAAGATAGAACAATTTTGTTTTCTATAGCTTCAGAGATTAAAAATACAAGAAGGGTTCAAGCTCTGCTCTTGGAGAGGGAGATCTGTCCTGAGAAACCTATTCCACAAGGCAAAGTGCTTCTTCAAAGGAATTCCAACAATGGAAAGAGGAAGGAAAGGAGGAACTCGGAGAAAGATGACTATTGGCTCTAGAGAACCTCAATCCTTCCTCTTCCAACTCTTCACTAAATGGAGCTGGTGTTATCTCCCTTCCACATAACCCATTGCAGGGAAATTACTTAAGAACAACAAAGAGACTTATGGCACTTTTAAGACTAGCAAATTTTATTTGCCATGAACTTTTGTGGGCACAGCCCACATCTTTCAAAGCGTAGGGAATCCTTCAGATTCTTCAAATGCACTCATTTACCTTAGAGAGTAACTGACTGGTGTACCTGACCTTACTATTGCCAGGATATTTAGGTCCTCCATCCCTCTGAATGTTGACGACCAGTGCTAGTAAAGCAGGTGTCATTTTCTGAATCTCATTTCATTCTATCCAGCCCCCAAAATCATAACCAGCGAGCCTTTCAAGCTGTGTCTCAAATACTGTACGACGAAGTGGGCTGTGGTCCACAAAGGGTTATGACAAACAGAACTTTTATTTCTTTATGATGCCATAAGTCTCTGTTGTTTTTGCCACAACAGACTAGCAAGGCTAGCTCCTTGGAAATTTCTATTCAAAAAGAGGCTCCAAAGTTAGAAGTGGGTAGGAAAATGTCCCCCAAACCTTTGGTTACAAAGGCAGAAAGGCATAGTTAAACTGCTTCCCCTGCCTCGGGTTCTCTGTCCTAAATCCAGTAATTTGTCCCAACTAAAGCAGAGCCATTGAATCAATGGGTGCTTGGGAAGTTCAGTCTTATGTAAGTTCTACTGGTTCCATGTGTATACTACAGTCAGGACTAACAACCGAATTTAGCCCTCTTGTCTCCCACTCAATAGGATGGTTCTGCTTGCCACACTTGCGTCCTAATGCAATGAATGGGGCTTTCTTCTTTACTCATAACTAAAACTGCACAATGATTTCACTGAAATATGACTTGGCTCAATCTAGATCCCACTCTATAAAGTTTTCAGAAAAAGATTTTGTTTTTAAACAAAAAGAGTCATTTCAAAATAAATCTTTTCTTGCTCAACTCCTATTTTAACTTCACCAGGACAGTGGTTCAATTCACTACTCTCTTTTCCATTTCTATTATCACTTACAAGGTTTATAATATATATAAAAAACACGTGTCTGATATTAAGATTGCTTTCCCCATCCTGAAAACACAAGGAGAGACTAAGCAACCATGTCGGAATGCCCTTTCATAGCATGGCACTGGCTTTTGCTCTCTTAACAGAAAATATCCTTCATCGCTATGGTTTCAAGCAAGTACTCAATATAAACACTAAAAAAGCAAAGCAATGTGAATAAGAAGAACCACTTTATAGTAAAGTGATATTCACCAAGGACAGAAACAACACTGTTGGAATGAATAAATACAGATTAAAGATGAGCCATTGTACAAGAGCACTTCTAAATAATTCCCATTTTTTAAATCACAAAAAATAAGTAGATAAACCATATCACCAAAGAGATGCACAGAGTAATGCTCTCAAAGGAATTTCCAGGAAACTAAAGATAATAATTCTGCTTTACCAAAAGGTGTCTCTGGACTAACTTACTCAGTTCTGAGCACCAACGTTCACAAAAAGGTTTGACAAGCTGGAAAGGATTTTTTTTAAAAAAAGTAATATGACAAACATTTAGAATGTGCACCATACAAAGAACAGATTAACAGATGGTAAACCATGGATTAGCTGGCTGGACAGCTCAGTGGTGTTAAGTATCTTGCTGTGGAGGCAGAGGATGGGAGTTCAATTCCCTACTGTCCTTCCTGCCTGTAGAGCCAGCCTGCTGCACAGTCCCAGGACACCTCCAGAAAAAGAGAATGATAAACCACTTCCGAGTATTCTCTACCTGGAAAACTCTGGAAAGGGTTGCCAGAAGTCAGAATCGACTTGAGGGAACACAATACATTGTATGCATGCATGCATACATACATACATACAGTAGTACCTCGGTTTACGAACGCCTCGGTTTACGTAATTTTCAGTTTACGAACGGAAATTCATTGAAAATAATGCCTTGGTTTACGTTTTTTTTCGGGGGGTTTCTGTTTGCGAAGAAAGTTTCCCCAGGATGCATTGTGCCTGGAGGTTTGTAGCACTGCCCCCATTCCTATGGCAATCCGTGTTTCGGTTTACAAATTTTCCTCATTATGTAACGTTCCAGAGAACGTATTAATTTCGTAAA
The DNA here is from genome assembly GCA_037013535.1 of Intellagama lesueurii. Classification (NCBI taxonomy): domain Eukaryota; kingdom Metazoa; phylum Chordata; class Lepidosauria; order Squamata; family Agamidae; genus Intellagama; species Intellagama lesueurii. The sequence goes on from JBAJHW010000002.1 coordinate 185,946,793, forward strand.
CTGAGGTACTACTGTACATACATACATACATACATACATACATACATACATACATACATACATACATACATACATACATACATACATACATAAGAGAACAGAGGCTGCTTGGAAGAGCTGAAGCCTTTAGAGATGGCACACATTTAGTTATTTCTAGATTGACTGTAGAAGACCACATTGAGGATGCAATACACCTTAGGACTGAGTAATTTCCTGCACCACCATGCATTGCTTCCTCTTATTACTGCAAACAAAATTTTACAAAAAGTAGTAATTCATGCATGATTCTAGTACAGAATAAACAATGAATAAGGTGAACTTGTTTCTTGTGACAGAAACAAGGCACAGATCCCAGCCCCTCAGTAGTACAATACTGCAATGATCTAAAGAGGCAATATCAAAAATGGTAGAAACAAGGAACCAAATGCTAATCAAGTACTAGTAGGGTCAATTCTGGATAATCATTCTACAGTAGGGACAGCCAGGTATACCAAGACTTTCAGGGTAAAAAATTAAAGAATTAACATGGATTATTATGACCTGTGTACTGAAAATAACTCTACCTGCTCGAGGTTCTACAGTCCTATTTGCACCTTCATCCATAAAGACAAACCGACCACCACCAAAGTCTTCTGAGTAGTCAGAAAGGTAAAGCAATGATGTGTAGTCAAAGGAGCCATAGGTCACCTAGAAGGAAAGCAAGCTTAAATATCTAACCCCATAATCATTTCTTTGCAATAGATTGAGAACTGTGTGTCTGGGGATTTTTCAACATATATTTTTGTTTAAAAACCTCTTTAGGACAGATACTACGTATTACATTTGATTGTAACATCATATCAGGTTGACTTCCTTGAAAACCAACTCTTGTCCAAATCTCTGAGGAATTTCAAGAAAATAACTTGACATGTAGATCAAGTATTTTAAAGAGTGTGTATACCTGCATATACACACACCTGTAGGTGCATAGCTGGAACCCTAGCATTGTGTATTCAAATTTTGATAGATGAAGTCCTCAAAAGAGTCCTCAGGATCTCATATACCATGTGGGATCTGTTGCATCTACACCAGGGGTAGGTGACTTTCAGTGGTTTGGTGTCAGCATTTATGGGAAGACTGCTCCCATATCCGACCTTCAACCATGTTTCTTACCAAAAGATTTTATTTGCTGAAAAAGCCCTATTGTGCCCTCTAGTGGCCACATTGTTAAAAAAATAAAAATTGATGGGGTTATACAGGAGTCCCAGGTGGTCTCTCAAAACCAGGACCTCAGGTTGCCTAAAGAATACAAATGGACTTTATGAGGACAAAAAGTGTTTGAAACAAGTTTTAAAATCTGGAGGGACAGGGATTTTAGGGGCCACACTAAGACTCATGGGTAGTCATATGTATCCATATACCACATGCTGTCCACCCTGATTTACACCACGTGCAATATGGTGGTTCTGAAGATCTGTGTCCCTATGAGAAAAATCTCTGAGAATGATTTTATTGTCAATTCCTAAGCTTTTAAAACTTGTATCAGGAATTGTAGTGATCAGCAACTAACAGCCCTAGAAAATTACAGGTTTAGGAAGAAAGATGCACAGATGGACTCACAAGCAAAGGACAGGATGAAGCAGGTCAACAAAGAGGAAGAGGCAGCTTTTCTTATGTGTTTTTATCCTTCAACCTGAAATGTTTGTTTTTGGTGAGTGGACTCCTTCTGAACTGTCTCAATGTCAGATGGTGCTCAAAAACTTCATACGGCTTACAAAAAACGCCAGGGAAGGTGGAGTGATAGTGTTGGAAGAGAACAAAATATATACAAATGAATAAGAAATAAGTGGGGGAAACGAATAGGAAGATGTGTTACAGTGGGAGAGAAAAACAAAGTGATTCTGCCTTCTCAACTGTCATCAGCACCACTCACGTAGTCAGATCATTACATTTAGTCATCAGCCAAACTGAGATACTCTTAGATAAGCAGTTCCCTTGTGATTGGGAGTATATTTCAATGCCATCATAGAGACAACTTAATCGTGATTTCCACCAGGGGAGAAAGTAGATGAGCAGCCAAATTAATACTACTGCTCATAGCTCAAATGAAAAATTAAATTAATATTGTTCACTGGGATTTCATGGCTAGTGTTACTGAATGCAGACATTCATAGTCTCATGGCTTCTACAACTGTTCCTTAAGCATGGTGCATAAGTCTCTGATACCAATAAGAATGACTGCTATGATGGTCCAGAATACAATACTACTGTCCTCTTAATGTTCCCCACTATGGCTGCAACTGTAGCCTCGTGTCCATCTTGGAGCTCTTCATTTACACAAAGGAGCCTGACATTAAGGCATTAGCTTCTTCCCTGATCAATTTTCACTATAGCCACTGGCATCAACTCTCCTTTTTCTTGAGTCTCTCCTACCTACATGAACCTCTTACTCTCTGGCTGAGGAGCTAGTGGTTGTCTATCAAACTCACCTGCGAACAAGCAACATAGACCCTGGCAAAGTGAGCGATCCTTTTCAAACCCACCTGACACCAAACAGAATGCTAACAAAGGGTTCCTGTCATAGGCTTTGTTACTCTCGTAGCCTGAGAGACAGGCCGGCATTGCTGGTTGAGGGATAGTTTCTCAATTTATACATTGTTTTCCTTCCAGGACCTCCCTTTTTTTTCCTATAAGAAATTTTCTTAACTGGGACTGTTGGGTGGATTTGATTCCTATTTGCATCTTCTACGGCTATCTTGCTCCCTCACACTGTTCAGGCAGTCTGGGTTGTGCTTTACCCATAAATGTGCAGAGGAGGGAAGTGAGGTGATACAGCTGGTTAATTCTTAATGGCAGATAGAGGGTTTCCCTCACCCAACTCCTCCTGGCTAAGTTAACAGTAAGAAGCAGCAATAAGAAGATGCTGAAAAATCCATGGCATACATGTGAAGATCTACCCTGAAGAGCTAGTATTGTAAATGGACATCGTGAAGATCAGACTATGCCTCTTGTCAATATCTCAGCTAATCAGAAATTTCTGGCTAGCTGAAATGTATGTCTGTGAAACTTACTTGAAGCCCTTCCCTTACTGCCAAATATATAAAGCTTGAACAAAAGTCCCATGCTTGTATATTCATTTTGCAAATATTGTGCAATTAGCTTTATTTTATTTTTTTAATTCTCTGGATCCCCAGTAATTACTTTTAGATACTTATCCTACTTATCTTTGCAGTTCTTGACTACTGGCTGATAATTTTTTATTATTATTATTTTGCTTGAGAAACATTTACTAACTCGAATAGAAGTAGCTCCAACAGAGCAAGCCATATTCACAATTACCATTAAAGCATGCTTAAAATCATCCTAGGGAAGAAAATGTATTTGTTCTGCCATTTAAAATGGAAGCTTTCAAATTTTCTTCACTGTTTTTCCTGTAGAATATGCTTGAAGGCCTGCTCTTTATGATTGTATAAGTACTGTGTTTATTCTTCAATGTGCCAGAATACTTTAAATATATTACCAAGCAAACAACAAAATGTTTTCCTTAGAAAATGATTTTTGTTCCTGCATAGGTCCTGGTTCCATATTTCAGATATGAAACGACCTTTTGAACATGAGAAGATGTTCTAGGAATTTGCTAGAGCTTCACTAATGAAATGAAGAGGACTTTTTGGAATTCTTTACTGAGAAAGTGTGCATTCTGTTGAGCTCCACCAAGGTAAAACAAATTAATGCAGATCTGCTTTCTCTTTGGATCTAAGGACATGTTTTCATGCCATTCTGTCTGATCAAAGAAACTCAAATGTACCTTGATACTGAAAGGACCTCATTAAAAAAATAACAGCTACTCACCCCCAAGAACCACCTCCCTTCGCAAGAACAAATTAAGGAAGAGAGTAAAATGAAACAGACCGCATCACACCTCTAGAATTTAGAGGTAGGAAGACCAATATCTAGCTTCCTATAGGCTCCCGAATGGGCAAAGTCACTGTGTCTCAGTGTACCTTACCGGGGGGGGGGGGGGGGGAGGAGCAGTAGCCTAGTCCAAGTGTTTGCAAAAGGATGGACAAGGGATCTTGAACAGTAGCAGGAGGAATCAGTAGGATCAGTAATGCTTGAAAGATCAGACATCTTATTTAAAAAAAAAATCAAGGAAAGTGGAAGAAGCATTTTCTGTCTGGTGGTCCAACAGGTGGAGCAAGTATTACAACACTGTGACTTCCTCATTCAAACAGGAGAAAACAAATGGAGATGCTTTATTTGCTAAAATTCTGCTGCTAAGCCTGCTCATATCAACTATTCCATTACAGACCCTATTTGTGTTTCATCCTGGCTACTTTCCCAATACATAAAGAACGGAAAAGAATCCATAAACTCAGGAGAGAAAAAGAAAGCATCTGTTGAAATACACTGCATGTTTCAAATTTTCCAACACAGCATCGGGGTTTTGTTTTTGATAGGAAAGCTGTTTAAGTGGAATTGTGAAATAAACTCAGCAAAATCATTTAAATACGAAAAGGTTTACGGACAGAGTTATTATTCAAGGAAGAAGTGACATTCTGGAAACACTAGATCAGGGCACATTTTCTGTTAGCAAGTCTAGATATAAACATTGCAAGATTTACTGCAGGTCAAGTGCCTTTTCCAGAAGTACACGTATATCATTCTAACTTAATTAAACAGTAGCTGGTTACTGGCCTATTATCTTTCTGTTTCTGCTTTGCGTCTTTTGCTAGCTTGTTTTTACAACTACCCACAGCCATAGTGTGCCAACTGTGTGAAGTCTCAGCTTCTTACATAGTACACAAATTTACAGGGCCTACAATAAGCAGGGACGTGGTGGCGCTGTGGGTTAAACTGCAGAAGCTTCTGTACTGCAAGGTCAGAAGACCAGCCGTCGTAAGATCGAATCCACGCGACGGAGTGAGCTCCCGTCACTTGTCCCAGCTCCTGCCAACCTAGCAGTTTGAAAGCATGTAAATGCGAGTAGATAAATAGGTACCACCACGGTGGGAAGGTAACGGCGTTCCGTGTCTAGTCGCGCTGGCCACGTGACCACGGAAACTGTCTACGGACAAACGCTGGCTCTACAGCTTGGAGACGGGGATGAGCACCGCCCCCTAGAGTCGGACACGACTGGACTAAATGTCAAGGGGAACCTTTACCTTTACAATAAGCAGGCGTTGAGCAGAAATGTAAATAAACACAGCACGGCCACCAAACCATTTTTAAAAGTCACGTATTCAAGTTACCTCTTATGTCACCAAGCTGCAAATGACTTCATATTAGACAAACAGTTTAAAATGCTGACTTTAAGACATCTGTAGGTCTGATTATATCTATTAGATTCTTAGGAGGAAAAGTTATGTAAATCTATCACGAAAACCAAGGAAGACTCACTGGGCTCCAGAGTGGTATTTGATTTGGACACAAAACATTGGTCTGAATTTCTGCCAGAAGCACTGAATTTCCTATAGTCTGCAGGGGCGGGGAGAATAACACCAATCTGAAGCCTGATCCTGTATGCTGGGGAGAGGACTTCCCATCCTATGGGTCTGCCTAGTCTACCTTAGCTGCTGGGTCTTCCCCATCAACAGCTTCTTCCGAGCTCCCACTTCCTGGAGAAAGAGGAGCCTCTCTTATATCCAGTCTCTGATTAGAAGTAACAGGGACTAAATCTCTTGCTCTTGCCGGTACTAAGGATGAGACTTTCATCTCTTTGGGAATGAAACTCCCAGAACTTGCCAAGAATTCCCCCAGGTGGAACTCTGGGAGCTGCAACCCAAAAACAGCATCTGAAAGAGTTTTTCTTACTTCTGTGTGGGCCTCCATCACCATTAGGTTGGCTTTTCAAGAAAAAGAAACCCCCCCCCCCCGGGTGGTGCCTGGAAGTGGTATAAAGGTTTGGGGGGGGGGGGGCTCAAGGGAGCATGAGATGGTTAGTCTCGCTGCCTGTTGGCTTTCTAGAAGGCACCTCTCATGGACCTACTTGTTCCAGGCTCCCTCGAGACTCCCTCAAAGACTTGGCCCACAGGGAGGCAAGAAAAAGTCCTCTATAACCTACTTTCTTCGGGCTGTAGCATCCGGGATTCTGCCTGGGGGGAATTCTTGGCAAACTCTGGGAGTTACAGTCCAAAATAGACAAATGTCCCTTGCGAAGCTGGCACTTCTGGGAGACAGCAGAGTCCCCGTCTAGGACTCCTCAGGCTTCTGGAAGGGCCAGCTGAGGAGAATTTGCTTCCTCTCCTCAATGACGCATGCTGTCGAAGCAGGAGTGGGAGCCAAGGAGTGGCTGCTCCGTCAGACCCTGGGAATATCAGCCAAGAGTGATTCACTCCCCTTTCCCTTTTGCCACACAAAGAAGGAAGAAGGGTGGTTAACTGCAGCTCAGACCTAAGCACTAGCTGCAGTCGTCCTTCTGCAACAGGTGCTTGGCATGCGTGACTGGCTTTACTTTGCTTCTCCAGCCCAGCATGCTTCTCAATACTGGAGCATCCTTACCCATAAACAAAGCTTAGAAGGAGTTATTTCTCATCACATGCAGGACTGAAGTGCTAATCACTAGATTAGCTAGCTCAGTAATGCAATGATTAGACTGTGAGCCTTTATATACATAACACACTGCAGACTGTAGATAAAATTAAGAGGGGGGAAACGGCTTTGTTTGTTATTTTTCTGTTCAGCATCCCACTTACCTACCTTGTCAATATGTGGGTGCCAATATTCATCATGGGTTGTCTTGGCTTCGGAGTTGTTAATTCTGGAGAAAAAGGTTGGCTTCGTCAAATGCATGGAAGAGGAGCTGATACCGAACGCAAGAGCTATTTTTTGTTGAATTCTCTGCCTCACATCCCTGAAAAAAACAACAACACAGCTCCTTAACAGAGTGGAATGCCATGCCATGAGAAGTTTAAATATGACATAACCCGTTTTATTATAAAATAGCACTTATATTGTGCCTTATAGACTGTTCCAAGTGCTTCGAGGGCATGAAGAAGCCATCCCATCTGCAAGCAATTTGCTGATACTAAAGAATAGCAGATGCTGAGCTGAGTGAGTGCAGCTTACAGTGAGATGAGACTTGAATCAGAGTCATCCTGCTTCCATGTTCAATGTCTTAACCATTGCAGCAGAAGAGAGGAACCTGTGACTCTTGAACTCCAAGTCCCATCAGACTCAGCCAGCTTGGCCAAGAATAAGGGAAGATGGGAACTGTAGTCCCCTTTCCACACCAACCCCAGCTGACCACCTTCTCCCCCTTTTTTCTCCCTCCTCTTCTCCCCCCTCCTCTCTTTTCCTCCATCCGCTCTGGGTTTACATGATTAGTCGGTACCATCTGTTTTTTATTAGAGTTACTGTTGCTGCTTTTAGTGTTTCTATTTTTATTCTTGTTTTCTATTACATGTGTTGTAACTGGCCAGAGTAGTGCCTCGACACTAATGGGAGTGGGATACAAATTGAATAAATAAACAAATAAATATAAATAAACAGGCTAACAACTACTGGGAGGGCTACAGATTCCCTACCCCTGCAGAAGACTATATAAACTATGCCTGAATCTCTAATGTTATAGGCTGAAAAAAGTGCACATTTTTGGTCAATAAGCATTGCAAATTAGCACCTCCTCTTTGTTTGATCAATCTACATCTCTCCTTACTTCACAATGAGATACCACATGTTTTTAAAAGGTTTATAACAGGCTTTGAAAGACCGGAGAATGTGAATTGAACCGGAAAAAAACTGCCTTCACTCAAAATAGGCAAAAGAGCCCAGATAGCTGAGTCTCTTCCCTACAGGATCTTGGGAAACTCTTATATCTCTGTGGGATTAGAAGGCCACTGACCAAGCTCACCTTTACTATGATGAAGACAGAGGCAAGGAAGGACCATCTAACTATTCAGAAAAGTCCCATTTGGTTTTATAATCTTATGCATCTTTGGAGGAATGATCAGAATTCATGAAGTAAGTTCTAGGAAGAAGCTAGTTAGTCAACTGCACTCCTGGAAGAACCACAGGCATTAAAAAACAGGAGCACAGGAAAGCAGCAGCATTAAAAGATACAGAACAGCCTCACATTAGCTGCAATTTTCTTTCATACATTGAGGAATAAAAACACACCACTGGAAAAAAGGTAGCCTTGGATCATTTTACTGTGGTCTCCAATGTGGGGGGCTAGAGGTAGGATTGGGAATCCTGGCTCTTTGAGACTTCAATGAGGAATCAGAATTTCATCTTCTTCTTTAGATCTCCTACAACTTGTACCCACTCACTAGCAATTCTAAGTTAAATTCCTGTGATTTCAGCACCAAGAGATGGGAGAGCCAAAACGATGCTAAGAAAGAGATGAAACTGTGTCACACCTCATCTGTGAATGTCCAAAGATTGCACAGATTACAAAACTACACATGATAGAGTGGCAAAATTAGTGCACTGGTCATTATGCAAAAAAACCAAACCAAACCAAAACAAACATAACTTGCCAGCCTCCAAAAACCCATGGGAACGTCAGGTAGAGAAGGTGTCAGAAAATGAGGAAGTCAAGATCTTGTGGGATTTCTGGATCCAAATTGATCCCTTGAACATAACACACCAGACATAGCAGTAATAGAATGAATAAATGTCTGGATCATTGACATTGCAATTCCAGGGGATGCCAGAGCTGAAGATAAAGAATTGGAAAAACTAACAAAATACAGAGACTTGGCCATTGAAACATCTCACTTGCGGATGAAACACACTTCAGTGGTCCCCATAGTCATCGGGGCTTTGGGAACAATATCAAGAACTTTCACACAGTACTATAAGCAGTTGCAGATCTTGGAAATCACACCATCAGAGCTACAAAAAAAATGGCAATATAAGGAACAGCATACATACTGCGTCGCTATTTAACAGATACTTAGGTTTTTGGTTAAAACTTGTATCTGTTATATAATACCACTCAATGTTTTTATAATTTTGACTGTGCCTGGAGTTTTTTAATAATAATAATAATAATAATAATAATAATAATAATAATAATAATGATGATGATGATGATGATGATGATGATGATGATGATGATGATGATGATGATGATGCTCTGGTCATATCAGAACTTCTTCCACACTACTAAACATGCACAGGTCAGTGAGTAACTAGAATTGGAGGATCCAAATGGGCTGACTGAAGGGTGAGAAAGAAATAAGTTAAAAATTGAGTGTGCTGGTTCCTTCAGCCTACTGAATCACATGCTCTTCCTCCCAGCAGCCCACTATCAGAAATCCAAGGACACTGGCAGACCTTCCCGGCTTCCATTATTATTCTGCCCGTCCAGCAATAATCCTTTCAGGATGCTTTCTTCCTTTACTGTTATCAAGCTGACAAGCATGCACTGGCAGCAAAACTGATATCACTAGTCATGTCCAGAAAGACACCACCGGCTATAACACCCCACAGTCTCTTCTCTCTGAGGCCAGCACAGATAAATCATTATTTTCTATTGTTACCCAAAAGGATGTTTCTCCTCTACAATGAAGTTTGCTCAGTCTGGAAATAATTTTACCTAAGCAAATCTATTTAAAAGTCTTATCTGTTTTCTCTGATTAAACTTCGTGTGTTGTTTTGAAATCTTGCCAAGAACTCTGGTTTCTATTCACGCTGTCTGTTTTGATGAGATCAATCTAACCGTTCAAGCAGACAATAGGACTCCTCTCCTCCTATTCCCTTGAGCTACCATGATGGAAGCTGCATTGAATGGAGGAATCCTTTTAAGAATTTATACAGCGCTGTATGCAACAATACGTGTGATTATATCTGTAACAAAGCAAACACTCCTGTATGCAAACCAATGCTCTCAAATGACTTTCCAGAATAAAAGGTTATTTAACATCAACACACATCCCAATGTATTTTTTATTTTTACTATTTGTGAACCAGAGGATACAAGAGAAGAGAAGAGAGAGAGTGAGTCGTCCCCTCATACATCTGTAGAGGAGGAAAAGGATAGAGAATCAAGAAAGGAAGAGGTAGTGAAAGTTATAGAGAGGATGAAGGAGTTAAAGGCGGGAAAAGAGGGGGAGGAGTCGGGGAGATAGAAAAGGAGGGAGATAGATGTTTTCTTAACATCGGAGGAGGGAGAAAAATCAGGGGAGACGAGAAAAGTAGTGGTGTTAGAGGAAGATTGGCAGGAGGTAGAAGGAGAAACTAGAGTGTTTAAGATACCACAGAAGGAAGGATTGGGCTGCGAAAGTAGGGAACGCAAAGAAACGGCAATAAAAGGGGAAGAAGGAAAACTGATCATAGGAGGACTAGGACCAGGATGGACGGTCTTAGTGTACCCTCGAGGACGAGGTCCTTGGAAGAAGGTGATCCGACCAGGACCGGTTCAACCGAACGAGAAGCCACCCGAAGGAGACTGGTCTCGTCATCCTTGTTTATTTATTTATTTATTGGATTTCTATCCCGCCCACCTAGACCAAAGGTCCACTCTGTTGCGGGACGATATGTGCGGTGAGGAATGGCTGTTTGAGAAAGCCAACGGACCAGGAGCGATTCGGACAGGCCTTCCGTTAAAGAAAAACAGTTATGAAGAAACGTTGCCCTTGTTGTGGGCAGATTTTTCTGTCGGTATTGAACAGGTTGATCCAACTGAGGTGGTTGTTGAGAAACCACCAAGTTTTGTTAATAAAGAGTTTGTATTTAAAGAACCTTCTCTCTTGTCGTTTCCCGCCAAAAACAAGGAACTGTCAGACACAGACAAAGAACCAGACTTGTTCGGGCTCCAATGTCTCCTCCAGTTGTAACTTCTCTACCGGTAACCTACAAGTTAAAGCCTCAGGGCCAAAGTTTTCCTCCTCTACCTCTCCAAAAAAGCTATCTCTCTCATTCCACGCTTTCAACAAGTTCACACTATTCAGAGTGAATTTTCTATTTAGCTAAACTAGATAGAAAAGGGTATATAATCTACAACTGCCTGGACTGCCAACAAAACAGCTAAATAATTAGTTAGTTAATGGATCAGGTTTTAATCTCTGATTTCAAGCCAAAACAATCTTCTTCCTGAGGCAAGAAGGAAGATACTACAGTATCTTGCTAGTATCATTTCTATGGCACATAGAAGCCATAATTAGTTCCCTCAGCTCTTCCTCTGACAGAATTTTAAAGAAACATACACTCACTGGTCCAGAATGCTAGTTTTTCTTGCCTGTCGGAATAAATCTGAAATGCTTGGCAGTCTCTCTTATTTACCTAAAACTCCTCTATGTCTGTTTTCTAATTCTCTTCTGATAAGTTAGGACAAGCAAGTGAGAAGTGTACTCTACAACATGCCATTGCTTATTTAAAATGCCTTGAGAGATCTTTGGTTCTGCAGATGTTTTGGCCAACAATTTCCATCAGACTTAAATTAGCATGATTGGTAGTAAAAATATATGCATAGTAGCAGTTGTAGCATAACACATCTGGAGGGCCAAAGGAGGGCCCCTGCCATCAAGAAAATGTAGCTGTTATCTGGGAAAACAACTTTGCCAGCTGCTTTGGTAGACATCAAATAATACTATAGAATGGAAATTCAGCAAATGCAAGCTTAAAGTCTTGAAACAACTTTCCATCTTTGGAGAAAATAAATACGCCAAGAAGTACAAAAACAGAGTTCATAATCACACAAGCGGTGTGTGTATTGATCGGGATTGTGCTTGTGTTATGTACGGAAACTAGGGAGGGCTGATGCAGACAGAAGGCTGGCTTCTTACAATCCAGAAATACATGCTTTTCCCTTCTAGGAGAGAACTGACATTTATCCTTATCAGCACCACAGACCAGTGTTGACCCATTCTCTGAATTTCAATTCTAAATGTCAAGATTGGTGGGCAACTCCAGACTCACTTAACAGTGTCAGGATGCTTTTACACCAAAGGTTTTCAAGAGACACCTTGTTTTGTGGCATTGAAATTTCAACAATGGACAGAACAGCGCTAATGAGGATAAGACAGAGGAGTGCGGATAACCCCTGTACAATATTCAAGGGATACTGGTCAGCTCACGGGTGGAACATGAAAGTCAGTGTTAGTCATTTATATTTAAGAAATAATCAAGTCCATACATTTGAATAAGCAACTAGAGTGAATTAGAGAGCCTGAATTCATTGCATGAGGAGGTGTGGGGGAGGCAAGACACAGAAGGGACGTGAGAGCATTCTTTAAATATAGAGGTAGAAATACAACAGAGGACAAACAGAAGGCATCCATAGTGGCAACAAATACATTCAGTTTTGTTTTGAAGAAATGCTTAAATATTAGAGATGTCTGATTCTGAAATGTTGCCTCTGGAACAGTAATGGGAGAAAATGATCTTACTCATTCATTGCTGTTGTTATATGTTGTCAAGTCACTTTTAACTACCCTTACAGGCTTCTCAAGATATGTGATATATTTAAAGGATGATTAAGGGATGGCATTGCCGACCCTCACTCCCAAGTGTTTCCATGGCTGAGTAGGGATTCAAATCCAGGTCTCCTCAGTCCTAGTCTGTCAGTCTATCCTATACTGACTAGTTTATATGTAGGGCTAAATAACTGCAAGGTGGATATCGTACGATCCCTTTCCTGGACATCAAAGTAAAGTGTGAGAAATCCACTTTTGATTTTATTTTTAAAACCTTTTTTTGACCAAAACAAAGTACACGGGGCCGTGTACCTCGTTTTAAAGGAGAATTGCACTTCACATGGCAACAATGGCACAGAAGGTTCCCGCGGCTGGGGGGAAAAAAAGAGTAGGCAGGCAATGTGTGCCCCACTCCTACTCTGGTGGGATCTTGGGCTTCCCACTCTGCTTCCTCTGGGGCTATTAGGAACCTCCACAACCATAGGCTGGACTATATGAAGACACAGCTATTAAAGTCACTCTTTGGTGGGATGATTAACTAGTTTTACTCAACAGAATCTGACTGACTGTTGTTCGTGTAGAAGAGAAGTCTGGCATGTCCTTTTCCTTCAGGGTTGGATTGGCACCAGCTTTGGTGATACGTTCCCTTCCCCCACTGCTTGCGGTTTGGTTCATCTGCATGTGTCATTTCTAGATATTTATTCTGTAAAATAAAGTCCATCTTGCTTGCCTGCTTTTAGCATACTGTGATCTGGGCTGCATAGTTTCATGGAAGCCTGATCTTTGATTTAATTAAAGCTGAGCAAATAATTTCCATTAATTCCTGATTATCTCACAAGTTCGTCTTCCCCATACTATTAAACAGTTTGTTGGACTGCTAGTGTTCTAAATTTTCAATGATGCCAAATCCACAACTCTAGTTGTGCAACAAGCAGTAACAAGCAGTAACAAGGGGACAAAATGTCACAATGCCTTTAGATGTAGCTTTTCTCAGATGCAGCTCTAGGGCTTCTTCAGCATGGCTTAAAGCTGTACTAGAAGGCTGAATAGAAGAAAGAAAGTATGAAATAAAAAATTACTAGTTTTCTCTTACCGGTATAACTGAAAATCCTCTTCTGTAAATATATCATGGATTTTATCACCAAAGTATCTGGTGGGTAATAAACAAAAAAGAACATAAAATCACAGTCAGTGTCAAGGAAGCCTCTGCACCAGTCAAATGCTGATTTTTTGTTAAGGCAAATACACATTTACTTAAACTACTGCTGTGAGCATGCAATTATTTCATGAAGTGGGAGTATTGCAGGATGAGAATTATTAAGATTAGCAAAGAAGAGCCACTCTAATTGATTAATAGATGCAATGGAAAACTGATTACCAGCTTACAATCATGGTACATTTTATTTTGCTTTGCTTTCCAATTTATAGGCAGTATTACAGACTGAACTACAACTTGTGATGACTTCAGTGGTCTACTAAAAGAACAGCTTAATAATGCTTGATATCATAGACTCTTTTGGCAAAGGCAAGGAAACTGCTGAAGAGTCTATCAACTGCCTGCTGAGTCTGTAGACTCCTTTTCGCCCTTGATAAATCCCCCTAACAGAGTAAGCTAAAAACACTACGGAGGGCAGTGCAAAAGGGCACTGGGCCTCTGTGTTACCTGTACATGTTGACAAAATGCTTCCCCAAAGAAAGAGCTCCAGAGTGCAAGTCCAGAATGGAAGCCTGAGATTGAAAACAAAACCAAAGGAAACAAATCAGCAACAGCTAAAAAAAGGGAGACTCTTTGCAGGCCAGATCCCTGTCTGTGCAATTGCAGACACCTAATTTTAAGCTGTATCAGTTAAAAATATTCCCCACACAAGTCAGGGACTGGAGCAAGATGAAGTCAACCATATATACATGTTGCAGGGCAGCACATGGATGTAAAGCCCACATCAGTTTGCCTGTGCTAACTGTCAAAGCATTGTACAGTAGGACACACACACCCATTCACAGGATCAGTTACTGCTGATTCACTTATTCGTTGGCTGAAAATACTAAATAAAACCCTCCAGAAATACCTATTTATACGCATTTCCAGGGCGTATTTACCGGAAGAGACTATGCAATGTATAGTGTTCAATACTTCCGCATTTATTAGCATCCACCGGGGGAAGGCCTGGAACTGATCCCCCACAGATACCATGGCCCTACTGTAATAACAATCTCCCGCCACCCTCTTTGCTTCTATCAAACACAGCAAAGTCTGGAATACCGCACGGTAAAGAAAATTATTTACCCATGTAAAAATGAGCAGCTGGTGGGAAATCAAAGGAGAATGGGGAAAAGCAAAAACCTCAGACATGAAAAAAAAGCTGCAGTGAGTAGTACTAAAGAGTAAATGATTAAGATGAACATGGGGGTGGCGAAGGAGAGAATTAACTTTTGAGAAGATATGAAATCTTAAATGTCAGAGGCTACGTGGACTACAATAAAAATGGTAGATCATCTATGCTAAATATCACTAAAAGTCAAGTGTTTTAGCTTTAGCTTTCGCAAAAAGCCATCTCACAGCAGATGCTTCAGAAGGCAAAGGTCAGAATCCAATGGTGCACTTGCATTAGATTCCACTGCATCGACCACAATCAGTGATGTTCTTCTCCTCCTGAAAACCACCATATGGCCAAAAAGCCTGACATATCACTTGATATGCCCAAAGAAGTGGACTTCACATAACAATATAACAGTTAGTCTTTAAGGTGCCATGGGTTTTTGTCTTTTTAATTTTTTAAAAATCATTATTTTTTCCTTTGGGTTTTGCCTGAATCGCTTGCACAGATTAACATGGCTACCTCTTCTAAATCTACAATGATGGTTGTAGTTAAGTAAGGGAAGAATATTGTGACTAAGGTTCTATACTGCCTTCTGGCTTATTAGCAACAGTTGCTATCATCACTTGAAAACACTCCAACAAACTACCCCACCCCAACTGACATTATGAGATATGAAAATCTTGTTGGCTCTTGATTATTGTTAAATGAAGTCCATCATTTAATTCCCAACCTGTGTAGAATAAAACCCCAGGTTCAGGCCGGCTATGATGCTCTAAGGTAGCTCAGTATGACAAGAAGGAGAAATCCAATAATTACATTTCACAGAGAAGCAGCCAGATTCATGAATGCACAGCCAAAATGAGTTTTGTAGTTGTGAAGGACAGGAGGCCAGTGTGCCGTCCTCAAGAGAGAATACACAAGAAGAGACTTGTGGTTGCGTGGAAGGTGTGACTGTAGAGATAGAGGGAGATGAAGGGAGGGAGAAGAGAGAGCTGGAGGTGTGTCTAGCAGAGGATAAAGGGGAGGAGCAAGACTTAATAGTTTGGGAGGAGATTATAAAAGAGGAGGAGGAGGTGCGAGAATTCAAGGTGGTAACGGACGGGACTGTCAGACGTACAAAGGATTGCGCAGTGCAAACAGAGGATGAAAGAAGCACCTCAAATAAGGTTAGAGATCTGTCGCAAGAATTCCCTAATTTAAAGATTGGCGGTGGTTTACTCCCGGACCCGAGTATTCCTAAGATAGAAACCAAAAGAATTAAACCTTTGGAATGGACCGTGGTGGTCTACCCCCGCAATCAGGATGGGGGAAGGAAGGTGATTCATCCCACCCCCTCTTTCAGCAGACCACCCCTCGAGGGGGACTGGGAGAGACATCCTTGCTGCGGGACGGTCTGTGCAGTAAGGAGTACACCTTTGCGGGCGATGACCGATCGGGAGCGTTTTGGCCCGGCCCCGATGTAAGGAGTGACATATTTACCCCGGAGTTGAAGATTAAGAGTTATAAGACTTTGCCTGAGTTAAGTTGTTTTGATCCGTTCGACTTAGTTAATGTTGGAGTTAATGAGAATAAAAAGGAATCTGTTCAGTTTTTGAAATCGTCTCCGTCTCTCATTCCCGCCAAGTCGAGGGAACCGCTACCAGTTTTTGATGAACCCGATCACAGTGGCGCCCAACGTGGGGCGGTCCCTCACGCAGGAAAGGAAGAAATTTCAAAACTTCAAAAAGTCATAGAGAGACAGGAGAAGTTAATGGAGAATCTAGCTGAACAACAGATGTTGCTGACTAAGAGGATTATGAAGCAGGAGGCAGAAGAAGAAAAGTCACAAAAGAACTATGGGTGGAATAGAGGAGGATTAGTAGAGGGGACGGCACCAATTCGAGTACAAAAGATGAGCTCTACCGACGATCCGGAAGCTTATTTGCACACGTTCGAGAGAGTGGCGGGTAGCGGCAGGCTGGCCGAAAGAACAATGGACCTTGATCTTGATCCCTTGCTTAACTGGGCTATTGCAAGAAGTAATAGACATCTTGAGCCCCGAGGAGGCGGCTCAGTATGAGGTAGTGAAGGCAGCGATCCTCCGAACTCTAAACTTGACTGAGGAGGCGTATAGGAAAAGGTTCAGAGAGTTACGATGGAAGGCTGGGGTACACCCTAGGACGCTGGCCCAAAGAATGAGAGCCAACCTGGTACAGTGGTTGAAACCGGAGGAAAGAACTAAAGAGCAGTTGTTGGACATGTTGATCCTGGAGCAGCTAGTTAACACGTTGAGCGCGAACATAAAAAGTTGGGTGCAGAAGAATAATCCGAAGACTTTGGAAGAGGCGCTCCGCCTAGTGGAGGACTACAACATGGCAGAGGAAGTTGGTAAAGAAAACTCCACCCCGTGGGGGGAGCGTGGTAGGACACGTGAAAAGGCACCGGCACCAAACCCTGGGTTTAGTTCGCGACACGCAGCAGAGATGAACGGAGCAGCGAAGCCACGAGGGCGCCCTTTCGAACCTATGGCCCCCAAACCGGTGCGACCTATCACGGTCGACCACCGGATATATGAACCGGGCACGGGATGGAAAGAGGGCAAGGACGGACGACCCATATGTTTCGATTGCGGGTTGCCAGGACATGTAAGACAAGACTGCCCAGGGACCGATTGTTCCTGGGTGGGGCAGCAATTCAAAGCGGTGACAAAGACTGAACTTGAATGGGATGGTAGATGCGTGGGTTAACGGAGATAAAAAACGCGCGTTAATAGACACAGGGTGCGGCAAGACTTTGTTACGAGACTTAAAGGGGGGGAAAAAAGGAGGAAGGACTGGTGGTGAAGTGCATACATGGAGACGTTAAGGCTTACCAGACAACGTGGGCAGAAGTGAAAGTAGGAGAAGAATCGCGGAGAATGAAAGTGGGGGTAGTTCCGGGACTGACGCGGGAAATGCTACTGGGAAGAGATTGTGTAGGGACTCGTCTGGTGTTAGGGTCCAAAGACGGTTTACAAGGGGATTGCATAGGAACTGAGGATGAGACTGATTTTTTGCAGGAAGCGTCGCGAGAGCAAACAAGGGTGTGGAAGCAGGATGACCCTACCCTCCAAGAACACCTGCGAGGAGCTCAGCAAGCAGGAACCATAGTAAGGGGACAGAAAGGGCTGGAAATGTGTGAGGGGTTGTTATATTGGGTTGGTACGGATGGAGAAAGATGGTTGGCAGTACCACAGAAGTGGAGAGGGAACATTTTAAAACTAGCCCATGATATTCCTATGGCGGGCCATTTGGCTGAAGAGAAAATGAAAGTGCGGGTGAAGCAAAGGTTCTGGTTGCCAGGAATAGATAAAGATGTCATGGATTATTGTCTAACATGCCCTGAGTGCCAGAAGACACAAGCTAGACCGAGACCAGGGGCGGACCTAATCCCAATGCCTTTAGTAGACCACCCTTTCCAGAGAGTAGGCATAGATATAGTAGGACCATTGTTGCGTTCAGCAGGGGGGCATACGCACATCCTGGTCATTATAGACTATGCCACCCGTTATCCGGAAGCTATCCCTTTGAGATCCACCACCGCCAAGGTGTTGGCCAGAGAGTTGATGCAAGTGTTCTCACGGCTAGGGTTCCCCAAGGAGGTCCTGATGGACCAAGGCACAAATTTCATGAGCCAGACATTTAAGGAAATGTGGCGCTTGTTCGAAGTAAGACCAGTCCACACGGCAGTTTATCATCCTCAAACTAATGGGCTAGTGGAGCGGTTTAATAAGACACTGAAAGGCATGTTGAGAAAATTGGTAATGGAAAAACCTAGGAGGTGGCATTTATTGATGGCGCCCTTAATGTTTGCAGTCCGGGAAGTGCCGCAAGCATCTACGGGCTTCTCGCCCTTCGAAATGATGTATGGGTGGAACCCAAGGGGGATTTTGGACCTACTGAAAGAGAAGTGGGAGAGTGGGAAGGATGAGGCACAGATAGCAGTACAACATGTGATGGAGATGCGAGAACATCTGAGGAAAGTAGCTGGAATAGCTAGAGAAAATTTATTGAAGGTACAACAGGGCCAGAAAAGAAGATATGATGCTAGGGTAAAACCAAGGCAGTTTATCCCAGGACAGAAGGTGCTATTATTGATGCCTGCAGAGAATGCTAAATTATTCGCTAAGTGGCAAGGTCCTTATGAAGTCCTCCGGAAAGTAGGACCAGTAGATTACGAGATTTCGATGCCTGATAAGACCAAGAAGAGAGGGATCTTTCATGTAAACTTGCTGAAGGAGTGGAAAGAACGGGAGGCTTTATGGGGAGAGGTTGGTGAGGACAGTTTCGGCCCGGAAGCGAAGGTCTGCTTACAGAAAGACCATAAGATAATCATTAATGAGGAATTGGATGAAACACAACAGGAGCAACTAAAAAGGATAGAACAGGAATTTCAAAACGTGTTTTCTGGATTACCAGGACACACGACCCTAATGGAGCACCTGATACAAACATTACCCCAAGTAGTAGTGCGGTCAGGGGGGCGGAATTGGCCTCACCACTTGAAAGAGACTATTAACAAGGAGGTCGAGGAGATGTTAGAGTTAGGGGTGATAGAACCATCACATAGCCTTTGGCGGAGTTACCCAGTGGTGGTGCCGAAGGCTGACGGCAAGGTTAGGTTGTGTATAGATTTCAGGAGATTGAACGAAGTTTCAAAGTTTGATGCGTACCCCATGCCCAAGATAGAAGACCTGCTAGAGAAGTTGGGACAGGCAGGATACCTAACCTCCTTGGACCTCACGAAGGGCTATTGGCAAATTCCGCTGAGGGAGGAAGATAAGGAGAAGACTGCTTTTGTCACCCCTAAAGAGTTGTTCCATTTCTCGAGAATGCCGTTCGGGTTGCATGGCGCGGCTGCTACTTTTCAGAGGTTGATGGATAAAGTTCTGGAACCAGTGAAGGAGTTCGCGGGGGCTTACATAGATGACATCTTGATTTATAGCAACAGCTGGGAGGACCATTTAGGACACTTACGCCAAGTATTGACAGAACTAGGGAAAGCAGGATTAAAGGTGAACCCCTCGAAGTGTAAAATAGCCAGAAAGGGGGTAAAGTTCTTAGGATTTCAAGTAGAGCAAGGGAAAATCCAACCAGTGTCAGACAAAATTGACAAAGTAACCGTGTGGGCAGTACCACGGACGAAAAAGGAGGTACAGCAATTTTTAGGACTTGCGGGGTATTACCGCCAGTTCGTTCCTAACTTTGCGGAAGTAGCTGCACCCTTAACTGACTTAACAAGAAAGAAAAAGGCGAATAAGGTAGTTTGGGGGAGACGAGAACATCAGGCTTTTGAGAGGTTGAAGGAGATACTAGCCGAATTACCAAGTCAATATGCTTCTGATTTTAACTTACCATTTATTGTACAGACTGATGCGTCGGATAGGGGGATAGGGGCAGTGCTATCACAGATGAAGGGAGATGTAGAGTATCCAGTGATGTATTTAAGTAAGAAGTTGACTGCGCGGGAGCAGAAATATGCCACTATTGAGAAAGAGGCTCTGGCTGCTAAATGGGCGATACAGACACTTCGATATTATTTGTTGGGGGCACCTTTCACTTTATCACGGATCATGCTCCTTTACAATGGTTAAACCGCATGAAGGATACTAATCCTAGATTGACGCGATGGTATTTGAGCCTTCAACCATATACTTTTAAAGTACAGTATAAAAAGGGGAGCGCACATGCTAATGCGGATTATTTTTCCCGACAGGGGAACAGGGATACGGAGGCTGAAGAGAGGACGGCCCACTCGTCGGGGGGGGGCGTGTGAAAGACAGGAGGCCAGTGTGCCGTCCTCAAGAGAGAATACACAAGAAGAGACTTGTGGTTGCGTGGAAGGCGTGATTGTAGAGATAGAGGGAGATGAAGGGAGGGAGAAGAGAGAGCTGGAGGTGTGTCTAGCAGAGGATAAAGGGGAGGAGCAAGACTTAATAGTTTGGGAGGAGATTATAAAAGAGGAGGAGGAGGCGCGAGAATTCAAGGTGGTAACGGACGGGACTGTCAGACGTACAAAGGATTGCGCAGTGCAAACAGAGGATGAAAGAAGCACCTCAGATAAGGTTAGAGATCTGTCGCAAGAATTCCCTAATTTAAAGACTGGCGGTGGTTTACTCCCGGACCCGAGTATTCCTAAGATAGAAACCAAAAGAATTAAACCTTTGGAATGGACCGTGGTGGTCTACCCCCGCAATCAGGATGGGGGAAGGAAGGTGATTCATCCCACCCCCTCTTTCAGCAGACCACCCCTCGAGGGGGACTGGGAGAGACATCCTTGCTGCGGGACGGTCTGTGCAGTAAGGAGAACACCTTTGCGGGCGATGACCGATCGGGAGCATTTTGGCCCGGCCCCGATGTAAGGAGTGACATATTTACCCCGGAGTTGAAGATTAAGAGTTATAAGACTTTGCCTGAGTTAAGTTGTTTTGATCCGTTCGACTTAGTTAATGTTGGAGTTAATGAGAATAAAAAGGAATCTGTTCAGTTTTTGAAATCGTCTCCATCTCTCATTCCCGCCAAGTCGAGGGAACCGCTACCAGTTTTTGATGAACCTGATCACAGTAGTCAAGGCAAATTTGCTTCAACAAAAGAAAATGTCAGCAATCAAGGACAGTTACTTTGTTTTGATTACTATTCTGTGCTCATTGCAGTAGACCCCTTTGCTAGATTAAAGTAAAAGTCAACATGTGCTGCTAATATACTGCCCCATAGCACTTAAAGCACTCTCTGGACAGTTTACAGTTTAATTTTGGGGGCTACACATTGCCACTCCCACCCCTAGCAAGCTGGGTACCTACCAACCTTGGAAGGCTGGGTCAACCTTGAACCAGCCACCTGAGCCCGTTTGGATCGAACTCAGGTTGTGAGTACAGTCTTGATTGCAGTACTGTCAGACAGATTGTTTTTTCATATTGTCCATCACTGATGGGGGATTCATTCATTCATTCATTCAATGAAGAGCAATAACATTAAATTATTTCACACAACCTTGATCAAAATACATAGGCACCAGTTCTGATAACACAAAATTAGCCTTCACAAAGATCCAGGTGAAGCAACCAGATGTAAAGAAATAATTTCATTGAAGCGATGCTCCTGGCATCCATGGCAACAAAATGCAGATGAGTTGGAACAGAGGATACAAGTATGGTATGAAAATATATATATAACAGAAAAAGCACTAATCTCGTCTTTTCTCCTCCCAGGAGATGAACAGGGTGAAGAACAGGCATACTGGAGAGTAGCGAAGAATATGGATGCACCAGGAACGTACAAACTGCCATGTGTGCTGTGGCAAGTTGTTGCACTTTACATGTAAGGAGGCCGCAGATAACACACAATAAACAGATTGCTATACCACAGGTAAACCCATACCAGTTACTCCTTGCCTAGGGAGGGAGCTGCTTCAAGCTAAGTTCATGACATCACCAAGCAACTGCTTTTCAAACAACAGCTCCTGCTTGCTTGGGCAAGGAATATTTTTAGGAACAACAGCCTGAGCAAAAACCCATGCCGTTTTTTTAATCACACAACAAATGCTTCCTGGCCGCATGACATCAGGCCACAGCATCTTCATGTTCAGCTCCATATATTAACTTGATGAGGCCAGCGGTAAAGAACATTTCCACTGCAAGACGGTGACAACTGAGCCCGATTTTTCCTATTGTTTCTAACCACACCAGGTGGATGTATATAAACACTGAAAAAAAAACATATTTTATTTATTTATTTATTTATTTATTAGATTTATATACCGCCCATCTAGAACGTGTCTACTCTGGGCGATTTATACACACACACACCTATTGACATACACACACACACCTATTGTACACTATAAATGAAGATGTACTTCTGTTCTAACTATAACAGCAGTGACAATAAATTCAGATTAAGTATATTAGACAGAATAAAGTTACAATTTATAAGAGGGAATGAAGGACTGGAACAGACTTATGCAGCATATATAAGAAAAGTCAAAGTGACATTTCTGAGGAAGCAAAGATTCAAACAGGGGTTGCATCATAGTTCTATTTACAGGGATACATCATGCAGACTTTGAGACCGTACTAAGATCAAAACCTCTCTAAATGAATCCCTATTGCTCTGCTTCAGCATTATACACTGAAAGATTCCCTAATCCCTAACTAACAGCATTAAGGAGTAGTCTTTGCTACCAGTTTCTCTTCAGCACACCTGCAGAATAATATCCTGAAGCCTTCTTATGGTTATTTCCCATTTTATGTTCTGCACTCTATTTTCTGTTGTCAACTATACGTGTGTTTGTACCTATCCCAATGTTTTGCTGTCCTGCCCCCTTCTCTCACACACCTCCACATATTGGCTACAGGGCACTGTGAGCTGCTCTATCTGTTAAAACTATGCCACTGTGTTTATCATACCTGAAAGACAGCTAATCTAACAGGATGAAGGAATGGATGCTACACTCTTGTACAGTGTGTCTACAAGGGATTATAGTTATTTTTAAAGTTTTTTAAATAAATAAAATATATCTGAAAGGATCCCAGAGGGTATCAACAGCTGACATGCTTCATCAACTGCAGCAAATCCTGTCTTTGAAGACAACGGTTCAAAGAGATCAACTTGATCGTGAAGCTAAATAAGATCAACTTATTTTAACTTCCTACAGAAATAGCGTCCACTTTTCCCCTTTCTCTCATGGGCATACAACCAACATAAAAGAGTCTACCATCCTCAACCTGAAGAAAATAATAGAAACTTTTGGCTGTTGCCATTATGAAGGGTAAAGAAGGGTAAAATGAGGGAAGGATCAGGATTAGAGATGGACACGAACCAAAAAAATGACGAATCATGGGTAGCTACCCACAAACCACCCCTGAACCCTGGAAAAATGAACTGGTTTATGGGTAGTTTTCCCCCAGTATGTGCCTGGCGGAAGGGAACCTAATGCCTTCACCCCCTCTGCTGTCCGCCCACCCCCTTCCCAATGCCTCTGTCGCCTCTCTACCTGGTCCTGCCACCTCCTCCTCTTCCTCCTCCACTGCCGGCGCATGCAGCCAGGCTTCCCTTCTATTTTTCATTTTTCTTCTGCTCTGGCAAACTGCTGTCAGGCATTCAAAATAATTTAAGGGTTTCCCATTGCCAATTGCAAAGACAGCTGTCAATCAAAATGACTAGACCACACATAAAATAGTTATACTAAATGAAAGAATTATCAAAGCTTCCCAGTAGGTCATGAAATGCAATGAGGTACAGAAGAGGGGAATGAAAGGACAACTTGCTTACCTGTAACTGTAGCTCTAGAGCCTAAAGAGAATGTTAGTCCATGCACATGCTCCCCATCCTGTAGCTAATCCACAGTTCCCCTGTCCACTGCTGATATAGAAAAAACACTTGTGTGGCAGACTGAGGGGAGGATGGGTGGGGTTGTGTGAATTCAAGTGACCACCTGAAGAAATACAGTTACAGGTAAGCAACCTGTCCTTCTTCTTTGTGTATTCTGTGAATCATACATATGGATGACTGACAAACTTACTGGCTGGTGGGATGTCAAGGGATTACTGCTGTGCCGAATGCCCTGACATCCAGTCTATAAAGTTTGAGGAAAGTTGAAGTTGCTGCTTTGCAAAGTCTCTCAGTTGAATTCCTCAACTGAACAATTCTAGGACAGCTGCTCTAGTAGCATGCCCTTTTAAAGAATCGGGCACTGGCTTTCTTGCTAATTGATAAGATAAGGTGATAGTGCTAACTATTCATTTAGACAATCTCTGTGATGTAATATGCTCACCTTTCTTTGATACTTGATAACTCACAAAAAGTCTAATAGACTTTCAGAAGTGTCTCATTCTCAACATGTAAAAGGCCAACATCCTGCGGACATCCAAGTTATAAAGCAACTTTTCCACCACCAAGGTGAGTGAAGGGAAAAAAGTAGGGAATATCACAGTTTGATTTCAGTGAATGTTGAAGACTACTTTAGGTAGGAAAGAAAAATCAGAAAACAGTGTCACCTTATCCTTATGGAAGTGTAGGAAAAGTGGGTCATGTCGGAGGATGCAGAGTTTGCTAGCCCTGCATACCAAAGTGACTGCAACCAGGAACATGGTCTTGTAAGTCAGCAACCTGAGATCTGAAGTTGCCATGGGCTCAAGTGGCGGTTTCACAAGTTGTGTAGGCATTAAGGTAAGTGACCACTTGTGTAAGCACTAAGGTAAGTGACCACTACAGCAGCAGGGCTCTGGTAGCTAGGTAAACCAACTCTTCAAAAGTCCTTTGAGGGTGGGTTTCCAAAAAAGTGAAAAGCTGCAGAACCTTGAGCCTGATATACCACAATCACTGACAAGTATACTGTAATAGAAGAATGGGATAATCCTCTCTCCTTAAAGTGCTGCAAGAAATGGAGAACCATGTGAAGCTTAGGTGGAAGGCAGGATTGCTGCAGTGACTATGTAAAATCTATGAATTTTCCCCATTATAATTACTCCTGGTGAGCAAAATTATTTTTAATTCTGGTGCATTCTCCAAGCTGTCAGCCTCAGCTGGGCTAAGTCCAGGTGATGGACTGACTGTCCCCTGGTCCTGTGTGATCAAGCACAGAATTAATGATAGGTGATACATATCATATCCACTTGCCATGTGCCTGAGAATTGCGAACCAAGGCTGCCTCAGCCTCCATGGGGCCACCAGTATTGCACTGACCTTCTCCTGGCAGAGTTTTATTACTACTCTGTGCAGTAGAGGCAGTGGAGGGGAAAAACAAAATAGTTTCAGGGTCCAACAAGCCATAAAGGTGTCTCCCAGCATTTTTTTTCCCATGACCTGCCCATGAAAAGTACTTTCTGCATTTCCTGTTGACTCAGGTTGCAATCCAATCTACCGCTGAACACATTTGGGGACAGCTCCCATTTGTGAGTCTGAGTCTTCCGTGCTCAGGAGGTCAGTCTCTTGGTTTTGTTCCCCTTGCTATGTAGATAAATACTGGGTAGATGTGTCTTTATATGCACCATTCTCAGAATTGGACCACTAGGTATAGAAGGGACATCAAGTGCATTTATGTAATACATGATAGTTGTGTTGTCTGTGGCCACTTGTACTACTTTGCCTGTGATTATTGATTCGAACACCTGGAAGGCTTTTATCAAAACCAGCAACTTGTTTATATGCAACTGTCTTTCACTCTTGGACCACCGTGCATGGATCTTTTGGCCCAAACAATGTGCTCCCCAGCCTGTCAGACTCACATCTGTTGCTATCTGAATGTGAGGCTAGAGATGCTTCAATGGTCTCCCAAGAGAGAAACTGGAAATGTTCATCTACCACTGGAGCTGCTCCACCTAATCCTAGGTAATGACAAGTCTCTTTTGATTGCTCTCCATCAGGATGTTGAAAGATGCCAGGTACCATGCTTGGAGAGACCTCATTTTCAAACGGGCACACACAATTACTGCAGTCATCAGTGCCACCAGGCCAAGCAATTTCTGAGCCGTATTCACAGTGAGGGGCACTTTTGGTTTGAATTTGTTTGTCAGCTCCAAGAGTCTACCTATCTAGTCTCAAGGTGAAAAAGCTCTTGCAGTCCTTGAGTTGAATAGGGCTCTATTATCTTTTGAGCTGGTGTCAGATGTGAGATTTATACGAAGACTGAGATCCAACAAGAGATAGAGTGTGAAGACTACATCTTTTTCTGCTTTGTTTCTTGAATACGGTTAAAGGAATACTGTTATGCCACAAATTCTGAAGTATGCTGCGACTGGAGCCATAGACTTCATTAAGACTCTGGGTGCTGTGGATAAACCAAAAGGGAACACTGTGGCTATCTCTGCTTCAAGAACTTGAGATGGGGTTGTAACTCTGAAATTGCCTGTACAGGGAGGAAAACTCTATGGCATATCCGTGTTCATCTATGGTCAAGATCCAGTCATTGTTAGTGACCGTGTGCCAGATGTTGAGTTATGGTGCCAGTGACAGTATATTTTGGTGATGAATAGAGGGAGTGTTGTAGATCTTGGCCTGTGGGAAGTCAATCTGCTGCTTGGATTTCTTGTCATTCTGAAAGATTTGTAGGTCTGTTTTTGGATTTTTGTGCAGGTTGTCTGAAGTACTGAGGAGAGGTCGAAGGGAGAGGTTTGTTTCCCTCTGAAGAATATCTGCTGGAAGATGCAAAATAAGGTCATCTCTAGTAACGTCAATAAGATTTTTGATAAGATTGTGAGTAAAAACCCATACATTTAGCTGTCTTCTGTTTCTTAGAGATTGTCCATGATGTCATCTGATTTGTCCTTAAAGCAGCCCTCACTATCTTCTGTGTAAGATCTTAAATCATCAGAGAATTCTGCCTTAACCAGGCATTACACCTTAGAGAAACCATGGATGCCACGTTCTTCACAGCACAATCACTGGCATCTTGAGCAGTGTGTATTTCTTGGGTCGCTAGGGACATGACATCTTGCTGGAAGGTCAAGGTGAAGACCTTTGTGTTCTCCGGCAGACTACTGAGCAGCAGTTGTATTTTGTCCGAAAGGAACCTATGAACAGTGCCCATTGCTTCCAACTGCAGTGACTCGGCCATCTTGAGAATGAGGTCTGAGTAGGATCTAAAATCTTCAAAAGGGGAAGAAGGATTCATGTCTTTTACTTCTGATTCAGGAGTAGTGACCAAAATAGAAGGTGGCTCATCTGAGAATCCGTTATTGGAATCGGAATGGGAACTGACTCTCCTTCATTCTTTCTCTGTAGGAGGATGCTCTGCCTTGCTGTGTTTTGCCTTGTTTGGATGCAGAGAAATTGAGAAGTTAAGCTCAGAAATAGCTGCCTCTTTCCTCAATGTTGTATCTTTGGTTTGAGATGGAGTCAATTCAGAATCAACAGCATGGTACTGATGCGTGCCACCTGATCTTTTAGTTGGAGAATGTGGCGTTCCAGGGGGCTCTTTGTTCAAGACTGTAGACTGGCCTTGGGACCTCTGGTTTTGAGTGGGTTTAGGTGTTGGGGATCTCTAAATCAGAAGTTCTCCCAAAATTCGAGCCTTATTCAACCTCAGTGTCAGAGACTTGGATGATGAAGAGGAGCTTGATGTGGGACTCCTGTGTCGAATGGTAGGAGCCAGAGGTTTCTGTGCTGAAGATTCTCTTGTCTGGATGATCTAGAATAGAGATGGACATGAACTGGAAAACTGGTGATTCATGAACCCTCAGAAAAACAAATCAGTTTGTGGTAGATGAAACTGAGGACTTTGAAACCAATAAGGATTTTGAACAATAGGTTCTGCAAGGTTTCCAGAGGTGTCTGCTTGGTTCAGGTGATCAAACTCGTTGGCAAGGTGGTCTGGCTGACGTGGCCTCTTGGTTTCAGGCGATTTTGAAGCCTGAAGCTCTAAGAGGGCACTTTAGCTGTGGTGACCTCGATTCCAAAATTTTATGTCTGTGAGGTTGCTTAAACGAGCACAGGGGAGTACACTGGCAGGCCATGGAATGGGACAAGATATCCCACCCCCCGCACCACCTGATAGTCATCGAACAGAGGCAGAATATGCCTATCTGGTCCCAGGAAGAAATGCAGCATGGCACCAAAATTGTAATAAGCAAGGTTCATTGCCTCTTTCATAGTAGTTTGAATGTGGTGTGGTTTCAAATGCCTCTGCCCATAAGGGGGAACTCTTTTCTTTCAGGGTCAAGGCAGTGTCAGAGGATGAGCCATGAGACTGCTCTCAGAATATGAGCAACTCTTCAGTCTGCACACCCCTTGGGCTCTGTCAAGGGTACAGAGCGCTTGCTCAGAGTTTCTTGAGTCAGCAAGCTCCACTCCGGGGAGTGGATGAATGCAGGTGAAGAGACATGACTTTGTGACCTTTCCTCCTTGGACGTGGAACCCAAGCAGACTAAGTCATCTGGGTCATCAGTCTTTATTATGAGGTGAGCACTGACGAGGAAAAGGATGAGATGTTGATGCCGTGGAGATCAGTGTTTGATGGCCTTGAACCTTCTTAGATTTAGTCTTGGTCCTTTCAGGTTGGCTCTCCAAGTCTGTAGGCCTCATTCCTTTTCTTTTGCATGGAAGCTGATGCTTCCTTAGATATTGGTGTTGATTTTGACACCAAAGGCCTGTCCTTGACACCAGGGGTTTGTGTCTCTGGGCTAGGCTGTAAAGTCTGGATCGGTGGATCCTCAAGGGGTCTTGCTAAGGTTGTTTTACATTCAATTGCCTCCATCAATATCCACTTGGATGGAGTTTTACAAATAGAACCTGTAGAAATTGAAGTAGTTTGCTTAGTGATCGTGTCAAGCACTTGTAACAATTTCTCCCAGAGGTAGAATTTTAAGTGGGACTGCCTGCTCTTGACAGCTACTTTGGTGAATTTTCAGCATATCTGGCAATTCTGTGTTTGATGCCCCTCACCTAGGTAGCAAAGGCACTTGGATCATCCATCAGTGAGGTGTATTTTATTTATGCAAGTAACACACTTCTTAAATAGGC
This sequence comes from Intellagama lesueurii, assembly GCA_037013535.1. Lineage (NCBI taxonomy): Eukaryota > Metazoa > Chordata > Lepidosauria > Squamata > Agamidae > Intellagama > Intellagama lesueurii. Next base: position 185,975,926 of record JBAJHW010000002.1, read on the forward strand.
CTGCTGGGACCATAAAACAACAAATATATATATTTTTCTTTAAACAAAGAACAACGAAGAAGGATAATGAAAGCTGCTACCTCAATGGCAGCAAAAAGGGAACTGAGGATTAGTTACAGGGTGGGAAGCATGCACAATGGAGAGCATGTTCGTTAGGTGCTCTCGAAGGTTCAGAAGACGTTTGCACAGGCATGAAAGGAATCCATATGTGTGAATTCACAGGGACCAAGAAGAACATGTTTTATTCAACTAGCTTATCAAAGAAGGCTGCTATCTTTTTTCCAGATGGAATGGAAAGGCATCTCACTTTGCTGTGTGGCACTTTTGATAAATGTTATTTGTTGGGAAATGCATTGTTTAAAATGCTAGCCATAAAGCTCTGTACCTAGCGATAGGGAAGTCTTCCAACAGCCAAATCTTTTTGATGGTGTTCTTTCTTAATTTTGTTTAGCCATAAAAATTGTAAGATTTCTAATGAAGAAAATGTTGAAACCCAAAAAGCCAAAATAAAAAATGATTGACCTTTACATACAACAGGATTATAACATCTGAATGCCCATAAGTATTTGAATTTGCTTTCATCTATGTTATTCCAAAGTCCAAGGAGCCAGAGTCAGAAAACAGTCATGAGGAAATGAACCAGGTTAGAAACCTGGAGAGCAAAGGCCAAGGAATGAGTTCACTCAAATGAAGCCATGTGACCCACAACAGAAGGTAATAAAATCCCAGTCATGTGATCCCCACTACTGAATCCAAAATTCTGAACCTGAATAAACATTCTTTCATAAACAATGAGGATATTAGTTTAATTAACACAGAAATGTGAGCCTGATCAGAATTATTTAAAAGCAAAGTCAGGGCCCAGCAATAGTCTTCTTCTTTATCTTTCCCCAAAACATCTCCTTCCCTCCAGAAACTGGATGCAGCTCTTGAGCCCAAAAGGATTAAACAGCAATGTCTCAAGCTGATAGCAGCTGCTTTGTTCTTAAAATAAGGGTACCACAGAAGAAACCCCAATTTTTGCAGTTTAAGGAGACCTCAGAGCATGTTTAAACAAGAGTTGGTTACAGACCTCTAGCTGTTGAAGACAAAAATTGGGAATTAGGTGGTCTGGGCTTGTCCTACAATTGTGCTATTTTGGTTTGACATTCATAGGATTATTAAAATTAGTCTATAACAATCACTGTTCGTTAAAACACAAATGTTCACTTAAACTATATCACTAAAATATAGAATCTTTCTTCATATCAAAAGTATGGAGTGGAAAGAGCATTTTTATATATCATGAATTTTGTCTTATATTATGTTATGTTATATGTTTTATTTTATGTTTATTATTTGATTGATACAGCACTGGAATTTTTGATACAGCACTGGAAGGACAGATCCACTCTTGATTCACAACACTGAGTATAGGTGCAGGAGACACATTATTTGCTGATGTTTGCATTCATTCTTTTTTTAACATAGAGGCAGGGCAGAGCACTTTCAAACAATTTCATCTGCTTTAATTAGTTGCTTACCTTCTAATTATATATTTTTCAAATATCTTCTTTTTTCCTTTCCTCTCTTCTCTGTTTTTAAACTCACATACTATTTTCTTTATATATTAATGCACTAGATCACCTTCCTTTTCTCCCTTTCAACTTTCATTTAATAAAGATTTCTGAAAGTTAAAAATAATACTGTCTTTGTCATTAATAATTTTACTTCAAAATCCCATTGAAACAAAGAGGCTTTCTTCCAAATTAATGGCTTTAGGATTCAGGGGTGAAATGTACTAAGATGGCATGTTAGAAGTTGATTTTTTTTTTTAAATGATGACACCTTCACTTACTCATGTTAACCAGCCATGTGTTGTCATGCCTGTCGTACAATGTGGAAGGCTACTGAGGAAAGAGGTGCCTGCCATGTTGATTTTTCAGACAAACCTTTCCTGCCTGTGCTTCAACCTCCCCTTTTATCCTCTAAAGCAGCAGAAGAATCAGATTTTCCTCTGACTTCTCAGCCATTTTCCACTGCCTTTTTTCAAAGCACAGAAGAGATATGTTAGAGTAAGAGCAGGTGTCCTGCCAAAGACCATAAGGGGAAGGTCATGGCTGAGAAGAGATCTGAGCAGGGATTCTCCACCACCTTCCTTTAATCAGTTGCACAAAAAAACAACAGGTTTTATAAGTGGAATGGGATTTATATGAGTAGGAGGAGACAGTAAGAAAAAGCTTGGAATTAGAGTCAGAAACCCAACATAGGGATTAAATATCATAACCAAGCAGGCTGCAGAATTTTTCTTTGCCTTGCATATTTCTCTTCCTGGATCCTGCCTGAGGAGGCATCCAGAGACAAGCCAATGAAGCACATTTCTGAAGCTTGCCCCCAACATCCATGCATTTGTTTCTTCTCTCCCAAGCTGATCTCTGACAAAGAGTCTATTCTGCAGTTAGGAGGAATGAAAGTTTCGTGGATGCTGTTCGCATCATTCTGTTGAGACTGCAGAACACTTGTGAGAAGGATAACAAAATCTGGATTTTACTACCATCGAACCATGGGAACTGAAAACCCCTATTGGTAACTGAACTGAATGTCTACTATCAAGTGTAGTCAAGTCCTACATCTCTTTCCCATCCTGACGTTCCACCACAAGCACCCTGTAAAATAAAGGCTGTGGAATCTTGCTTGGACACCAGAAGAATATATGAAGTAACAGAACTCTGCTCACCCCTCCATCCGATCCTCCAAGGGATAGTCCCCTCTCTGCTATTCTGTGGATGAAACAACAGTCTCAAAACAAGGTTCTGGCACAATTGTTTACTACTTAGCACTGTGTATCATGTAAGACCTGTCCTCATTGGCAGGGAAGAAACAGAAAGGTCAGCTTAGTTTCGCATCCTTTTCTCTCTCTCTCTCATACACACGCATGGAGACCATGCTTTTAATAACAGAAACAACTTACCTTTTAAACCCTGGTGATGAGCATCAAGACTATAGAAAGTGGGGCTTCAAATCATCTCCAGGGTAGGGTCACTGTGAAGAAGCCAAGACAATTGCTCCTTTTCTTAGTGCAAAGGCATCTGAGCTATGTATCCTGAGTCCTAGAGATGGGCATGAACCACCCGTTTGGTGGTTCATGCATATTTGTTTACTGGCCAAACAGTTATTCAGTGCTTCCTAGTCCTGCCTCCTCTGGCAGGTGCCCACCCAGAGGCAGTGCCCTGGTTTTCCTGCCCCGCCTCCTCTGGGTGCTGCCTCTGAGTGGGCGCCAGAGAAGGCGGGGCTAGGAGGTACGGAACACCTGTTCAGTCAGTAAATGAACCAGCATGAACTGCTGAGCTAGCCGTTTGTGCCCATCTCTAATTCTGACTACAAACGACCAAACTCAAGGTCAATTTATAGCAGCAGCATTGAAACATGGCTCTGTTGGAATATAAGAGCCTGTATGAAGACTGGAAGTTTAATATTCGTTGAATCTAGATGGGTGGGGTAAAAGCCAGAAAATAAATAAAATAGAATAAATAATATCTCAATTGAGGTACTTGATGTGGCCCAAGTTTACTGCTGAAAATGATGAGAAATTAGAAAGTACCTAATGAACTAAATCCGTGACTTTCTTACAGTTTACAGAAGAGCAGTCACACAACAGCCCATTTGAGATGTACATTTCCTTGCCTGTAAACCAGTTTGACAAAGGGGAGCAACCACAGGAATAGTATGGCTTTACTTGCTTAATGTCTTGCAATAGAACACATATCTGAACTTTGCTTTAAAAGAGGCTACGTACCTGCTCCAAAATGGAAACTTCCCCAGAAGAAAACAGGCTATCAGTGATTTGGGCTTAAGGCATACAGTGGCTTGGTCGTGTCTGAGCACATGGGGAATGATTGCAGAACACTTACTTCAAATTCTGTCTAGCCTCAACAATAGTTAATGTTGCTGCCAACATTACAACCAGAGGGGCTATAAAGAGCGATGGCAAAAATGCACACTCCAAAAGGAAGAGCGTTGTCCCAGGTTCTATCACTGCTCAATCATAATAAAACACCTGAACCTTTTATCTACACAAGATCCAATGGGATTAGCTTTCCGTGACAAGCTCAAACAACCTGCAACGGTATCTCTACCAATAATTTTCCTATATATATACCCTGGTTGTTTACTTGTAAGGTATAAATCTATCCTTCCCCAAAGGGATAGTACTCTATGAAAAGCATCTCTAACTTTTATTATCAGTTCACCACATAATACATTTTGTCAAGTCTTCAAACAAGCAATTTAATTTCTAAAAGGAAAAATTACCTACGGATTTTCTCAGCTTCCTCTCTGTTGATTATGGCATCTGTAACCCCCCTTCCACACTTCCGAGGGGTGCAACCTAGAAGAGGCATATACAGAGACATGGGAGGGTTGGGGAATTAAGCATCTTTTAGCTGCTTCACCTGCTTTCAGACATAATCAAATATCTGTTCTATTAAAAAATTCTCCTGAAATCTATGGTGGTATTTCCAACACAAGTTCTTCTAAATCTGACAAAACAGTTGTGAAGAGGTTGAAAGATGTTTACAATAAAAGAACCTTCTCTCCCAGCTTTATAGTTGATGATCTGAGACTTATAATAATAAGCCTCCATTTTCTGCGGCACCATCTCCCAAATCTTCCCTGCATGTCACACATGCATAAGGTGCAGTGTGTTGAATATTAGACCATTTACAGCTATTCCTTTTGTATCTACTGGTTTGCCTGTTGTGGGGTTGTTGGTCAACAGAGCTTTAAGGACTTCAGCTACAAATTAAACATGCATCTGAAGAAGTAGGCTGGTGTCAATGGAACAGCTTATGACAAGCAAAATTTGGTACTCTTTAAGATGCCACAAAACTCTGTGTTAGTTTAGCAACAATAGACCACAGACCAACAAAGTTGCCCCTCTGGAAATTTCTGCCATTGTAAACAGGTTTCTAATGTTCATGCATGTAGAGAAAACCTTGAATGAAACAACTGGGAGATCATCACCTAAACATCATCCACGAACCAGAAGGAACACTAACATCCATTATTCATGTCACATGTTCCTGTAATAGTGAATTTACATAACCCTAATATTAAAAACCTAAACACTGTGACAGCATGCCCTATGCTTCCCTTTGTTTCACCATAATCACCACTACAGTATTTTGACAATTTATTTTAAAAGAAACCATATTCTGCAACAGAACAAAACAAAACTCCTTGATTTGAAGGCCAAATGTGAGGTTTTGGGTTGATAGATCAGGCCTCTGATAACTATCCATGCCCACTACAATTACCCTTAGCTTAATTCTCTCAGTGGCTCAGGCATGTAATGGGAAGTAATAAGAACACTTCATTTCAGTTTACTTTATTGTCTTCTGCCTCTCATGTATAAGCAGGAGGGCTGACATTTTAGTCAAATAGACTAGAAGGATGACTGCTCTGTTTGGAATGATTCACTTCTGTACATGAGCCATGTAAATAATTCTTAGGCAGGTGCATATTCCTTTTTTTTTGCCAGAACAACTTGCTGCAGAAATATGAAGGCGAAGATTCCAAGCAACATCCCTTAACTAATCCACCAAAATAAGCTGACTTAGTATGCAATGTTGTGCGGCACTGACTAGCTGCTGCAGACACTATAGTCTCTCAACAGAGGATGTCATGGTCAGACAGCACACACGGTCTCTGGAAGAATTCTGGGCTTCACAAAACTCCAGCAGATTGAAGGTCCATGCTTATGACAGAATTTTAAGGTGACTTTGAAGACAATGAAGTCATTATTTGAAACAAATTCAATCATCTTTAGTCATGCCTTCCATGCCAAATGGGAGAATTCAAGAATAAAATATAAAAGAGAAATGCTCAAAACTCTCCAAGAAACAACACTAGGTCTTAAAATTGCAACTTATTTCCAAATACCCGCTCTGAATTCTTCCAGTCAACTAAGCAATCAAGAGAGGCACCTTTCACGTAGTAACTTTTTGTTATTTTATGCGAGTTGCTCATCTTAACGATCCAGCCTGCCTGCTTTTCTTCTCTGGACGTTTACAGCTTCATCGCAACATTGCAGAAAGGAGCAAGGGAAGAAGTATTGATTAAATGTCCGGTGAAGTTAGCAACAAATACTGAATCATGAGGTTGAACTTTGAGAAGAAATGAAGCCCCTAAGACTTCAGTTTTTCAACATTCAGAAGGAAACTTTTTTAAAAAACCCTAGGAACTGTGATGGGGTATGGAGGCCACACTTCTGAAACATAAACAAAATTGTCACAGTGATATCTTGTTTAAGTGAGATAGGAATCATTGGGACCACATAACAACAGTAAAATCTGCCTATTAAGCAAAAACTAAGCAGTGACTTCATCTCCACTTTGCACTGCAGGGGAAGGGGGAAGCTTCTGGGCACACTTGAAGTAAGGTGGCCCCTGTTCTCTGTAGTCAGAAAAAGTTGCTTACTGATCATCAGTATAAAAACAACAGTGAAGAGGCAAAGATAGTTTTCTTCCTCTACAGCAAGAAACCAGAAAGCTACAGGAGCTGAGGAAAGGAGGATAAAAAGAAAATCATCCTTCTAAATATCACACAGTTACAGGGCAGATTTGATTTAAATCAGTTTATTTCCCTCATGGTCACTACAACCTTAATACAATAATCTTCTATATACTGACACTTCCAGCTGAGAAGCTGCAGAGGGACAATAGTTGGGTTGCCACTCCAAAGGAATAAGGATCATTCCAGGAAACTGAAGATTTTATTAGGACTCCCATGCATTTCCAACATTCTATCATGGCAGGGGGTGGAGAGCTCCAGAAATGACTTTAAACAAGTTGGAAAATGGGGCGGATCAGGTCTGTCATTTCTTCCCTCCATATATTTATGATAGCAAGTATTATCTCTGAAGACACAGGCCCAGTTTGAAAACTGCAAAATTTTCTGATGGTATTATCTAAAGCAAAAACCCTTCACGGATTGCTGCCTTGTCGTGGCGAAGGGGCTTGAGTAATTCAGAGAAGCTATGGGCTATGCCGTGCAGGGACACCCAAGATGGACAGGTCATAGTGGAGAGTTCTGACTAAACGCGATCCACCTGGAGCAGGAACTGGCAAGCCACTCCAGTATCTTTGCCAAGAAAACCCCATGAACAGAAACAAAAGGCTAAAAGATATGACGCTGGAAGATGGGCCCCTCAGGTTGGAAGGCGTCCAACATGCTACTGAGGAAGAGCGGAGGACAAGGACAAGTAGCTCCAGAGCTAATGAAGCGGTTGGGCCAAAGCTGAAAGGACGCTCAGCTGTGGACGCGCCTGGAAGTGAAAGGAAAGTCCGATGCTGCAAAGAAGAATACTGCATAGGAACCTGGAATGTAAGATCTATGAACCTTGGTAAGTTGGATGTGGTCAAACAGGAGATGGCAAGAATAAACATTGACATCCTGGGCGTCAGTGAACTAAAATGGACGGGAATGGGCGAATTCAATTCAGATGATTACCATATCTACTATTGTGGGCAAGAATCCCGTAGAAGAAATGGAGTAGCCCTCATAGTCAACAAAAGAGTGGGGAAAGCTGTACTGGGATACAATCTCAAAAATGATAGAATGATTTCAATACGAATCCAAGGCAGACCTCTCAACATCACAGTAATCCAAGTTTATGCACCAACCACCGATGCTGAAGAGGCTGAAATTGACCAATTCTATGAAGACCTACAACACCTTCTAGAACTGACACCAAAGAAAGATGTTCTTCTCATTCTAGGGGACTGGAATGCTAAAGTAGGGAGTCAAGAGATAAAAGGAACAACAGGTAAGTTTGGCCTTGGAGTTCAGAACGAAGCAGGGCAAAGGCTAATAGAGTTCTGTCAAGAGAACAAGCTGGTCATCACAAACACTCTTTTCCAACAACACAAGAGGCGACTCTACACATGGACATCACCAAATGGGTAATACCGAAATCAGATTGATTATATTCTCTGCAGCCAAAGATGGAGAAGCTCTATACAGTCAGCAAAAACAAGACCTGGAGCTGATTGTGGCTCTGACCATCAGCTTCTTATAGCAAAATTCAAGCTTAAACTGAAGAAAGTAGGAAAAACCACTGGGCTAGCCAGGTATAATCTAAACCAAATCCCTTATGAGTACACAGTGGAAGTGAAGAACAGATTTAAGGAACTAGATTTGGTGGACAGAGTGCCTGAAGAACTATGGATGGAGGCTCGTAACATTGTACAGGAGGCAGCAACAAAAACCATCCCAAAGAAAAGGAAATGCAAGAAAGCAAAGTGGCTGTCCAACGAGGCCTTACAAATAGCAGAGAAGAGAAGGGAAACCAAATGCAAGGGAGATAGGGAAAGTTACAGAAAATTGAATGCAGATTTCCAAAGAATAGCAAGGAGAGACAAGAGGGCCTTCTTAAATGAACAATGCAAAGATATAGAGGAAAACAATAGAAAGGGGAAAACCAGAGATCTGTTCAAGAAAATTGGAGCCATTAAAGGAACATTTTGTGCAAAGATGGACATGATAAAGGACAAAAATGGTAGGGACCTTACAGAAGCAGAAGACATCAAGAAGAGGTGGCAAGAATACACAGAGGAATTATACCAGAAAGATCTGGATGTCCCGGACAACCCAGATAGTGTGGTTGCTGACCTTGAGCCAGACATCCTGGAGAGCGAAGTCAAGTGGGCCTTAGAAAGCATGGCTAACAACAAGGCCAGTGGAGCAGATGGCATTCCAGTGGAACTATTTAAAATCTTAAAAGATGATACTGTTAAGGTGCTACACTCAATATGCCAGCAAGTTTGGAAAACTCAGCAGTGGCCAGAGGATTGGAAAAGATCAGTCTACATCCCAATCCCAAAGAAGGGAAGTGCTAAAGAATGCTCCAACTACCGTACAATTGCACTCATTTCACACGCTAGCAAGGTTATGCTCAAAATCCTCCAAGGCAGGCTTCAGCAGTATGTGGACCGAGAACTCCCAGAAGTACAAGCTGGATTTCGAAGGGGCAGAGGAACTAGAGACCAAATTGCTAACATGCGCTGGATTATGGAGAAAGCCAGAGAGTTCCAGAAAAACATCTACTTCTGCTTCATTGACTACGCGAAAGCCTTTGACTGTGTGGACCACAGCAAACTATGGCATGTTCTTAAAGAAATGGGAGTGCCTGACCACCTTATCCATCTCCTGAGAAATCTATATGTGGGACAGGAAGCAACAGTTAGAACTGGATATGGAACAACTGATTGGTTCAAAATTGGGAAAGGAGTACGACAAGGCTGTATATTGTCCCCCTGCTTATTTAACTTATATGCAGAATACATCATGCGGAAGGCTGGACTGGATGAATCCCAAGCCGGAATTAAGATTGCCGGAAGAAATATCAACAACCTCAGATATGCAGATGATACCACTCTGATGGCAGAAAGTGAGGAGGAATTAAAGAACCTCTTAATGAGAGTGAAAGAGGAGAGTGCAAAAAATGGTCTGAAGCTCAACATCAAAAAAACTAAGATCATGGCCATGGGCCCCATCACCTCCTGGCAAATAGAAGGGGAAGATATGGAGGCAGTGACAGAGTTTACCTTCCTGGGCTCCACGATCACTGCAGATGGTGACAGCAGCCACGAAATTAAAAGACGCCTGCTTCTTGGGAGGAAAGCAATGACAAACCTAGACAGCATCTTAAAAAGCAGAGACATCACCTTGCCGACAAAGGTCCGCATAGTCAAAGCTATGGTTTTTCCAGTAGTGATGTATGGAAGTGAGAGCTGGACCATAAAGAAGGCTGACCGCCGAAGAATTGATGCTTTTGAATTGTGGTGCCGGAGGAGACTCTTGAGAGTCCCCTGGACTGCAAGGAGAACAAACCTATCCATTTTGAAGGAAATCAACCCTGAGTGCTCACTGGAAGGACAGATCCTGAAGCTGAGGCTCCAATACTTTGGCCATCTCATGAGAAGAGAAGACTCCCTGGAAAAGACCCTGATGTTGGGAAAGTGTGAAGGCAAGAGGAGAAGGGGACGACAGAGGACGAGATGGTTGGACAGTGTCATCGAAGCAACCAACATGAATTTGACCCAACTTCGGGAGGCAGTGGAAGACAGGAGGGCCTGGCGTGCTCTGGTCCATGGGGTCACGAAGAGTCGGACACGACTAAACGACTAAACAACAACAACAACAAAGCAAATACTTGGAGAGACAGACAGATTAACCTAAATAATCTATACAGAGATTTATGGAATACAATAAAATTGAAAACTCAATTCAAGATCTATTGGATTCTACCTTAAAATGTATTTAAAAGATTATGAGAAACAAAACAGAATTAGAATTTATCATCCTTATTCCAGAATGTCATATTTGAGCTGTAACACATCTTAAATTAAAACTATCATCACATAAGGGGTTTTTTTTTTTAAACAATTTTTTTCAGCAATACAGATTTTGAAAAATCCGATCTAAATTTTAAAATCCAATTGAACTTTTAAAAAACTGTTTTAAAAAGAACATTACGCTATGGTTTTGGAGAAAACAGGTGTGATAGGAAGAAGAGGTGTCAACTGCTGAAATATTGGCCGAGAGGGAAGGAATCTTTCCTTCTACTTCTCAAGTGGCTCTATGACACAACCAAGGTGGTAGGAAGCACTTGCAAAACAGCACCCCAAGCGCTGCTTGGCCCTCTCTTTGCCTGCTTTTAAAACAAACACTTACAGCTTTTCTATTCCAACAGCAGTTTTTCCTTTAAATTCAAAACATTTGATTTTATAGTTTTAGTTGACTGTTGCCAACACAGTTTCATGATGCTGTTTTACGGGATCTCATGACGCTGTTTTATGAGAAAGTCTTTACTGCCTTTCTTTTGTTTTATGGTAAGGACTTTTATCAGTGTTCTTCTGATTTTTATTTGCAAGCTGCCTGGACATCATTTTTATCACAGATAAGCCAAATATGTCTACATATAAGAATAAATACGTACTCAGTGGTCAACTAACTAGCTTGTCAATAATCTGCTTCTAAGCAACGGATAAAATTCTGACAGGCAGGAAACAAGGTACAACTAGGCACACACTCCCAGTCCCATGCTAGATCGGATCTGGACAAGCACCAAGTTAGGCATTGTATTTATCTAACCAGACAGACACAGCCTGCTGCATGAATACTAAGTCCTTTTCTAACATCAGGTTGGAGAAGGGAAGACAGAATTGTAAGCATCTCAGGAGTGCCCTCAAGTGGGAACTCAGTAAAGTTAGAGTGCAGAAAGGAAACCATGAAAACACAAAGAAACCCACAAGATCAGGCCAAAAGCTAATCTAGTCCAGCAGCTTCTTCCCCATAAACTCAGGTCCTGGTATTACCAAAAAGGATAAACAACTTCTACCTATGCATTTCTTCTAAAATTCTATATCCTTTTTTCTTAAACCTAAAAGCCCTAAATATTGTACCCTTTCTTCATGGGAAGGTCTTCAGTCCTCTGATAATTTGATTGCTTTTTTCCAGATCCATAATATCATTTTGAGATACAGCAACCAAAACTATGTGGAGTATTTCAAGCATGGTATCACTACATGTGTATATGAAAGCATTACTGCATTGGTAGTTTTATATTTGTCCTCTCCTAGTGATCCATGATGGAGAACTTGCCTTTTCCATAGCTGCTTCACATTGGGTCAAAGTTCAGTTTTGTAATCGGTCTCAGATTGGTTGATTTTTAATTTGGCAATACAGCCTAAAATTTCATATCCTGCCACCACCGTTTGGTCCAGTTGTTCAGAATCCCTTCTTGAAAAAGGTAGTTTGGGCATCACTCTCTGTCCCACATCTTCTATACTGAAGACAGACACAAACAATTCAAAGCCTCTATTCTCCTTTAGCACACCTTGTCACTTAGCACTACTCTAGCTGGCTTCCTACTAGCAATTCAACACTCAGATTACTTTTCTGCATCTCCAATTGTTGGCTTGCTTTTTATTTCTATATTTATTCATTTAGTGAAAAAGTGTGTTCCTCAAAACATTTTCATTCCCTGTACGATACTGCACAGCTCCTGCCAGCATTCCCCAGGAGTCTGTTTAAAAGCTTCTCTACAACCTTTTCCATATGAAGTGCCAGCAGTTCTACTTAACTGAAGTGTAGCTCTTCTATAAAGAAAGCAGTCGTACAACTTAAAAGCCCTACATATCTTTGTCCTACCAATCTTTGTCACATATTGTACAAATCAATATTAAACAGGTTGACAACAACTGATCTACCTAATTACGAAGACCCACCCTGCATATTCAGCATTTCCAGGTATAGTTGTCAAGCTTAATATAATCCATCATCTTCTCTTTGAATCTAGATTACAGAAGTAGTTACTGTTGTAACATTTTACCAGTGGTTCTCAATGGAATTTTAGGTACTGAATAAATATTTTGCGTTTTGGGACACACATGGTTCAACAATTTGTTCTTATGTGCAGTCCTGTCAATTCTGATTTATGGTGATCCTAACATCATTTTTGAGGTTTCTGAGTTATTTATCATTGCCACCTATGAGGCAATCCAAACCCAGGTTTCCTGAATCCTGGTCCAATACTCTATTCACTATACTACACTGGTTTTCTGTGAGGAAGACAGGGGCATAGACATCCCTGTCGGTATACTGTCACACTATGACAAGAGACCCAAGAACCTCACAACAATGGCTGCACAAATGAGCCCACCCAAATCAGGGGTTGTTGAAGGGTTACAAGGCATTGTGAGCTCTAGGTATAGCCTAAGCCAAGAGAGAGGGGCATAAGCTGAGGCTACATAAGTCCTGTCAGTCATAGGAGTTGACGGACAATCCCTGGAGAATTGGCTGGAATGGGTATTCCCCTGTAGCATGGCAGATATGAAAAAGGCTTTGCTTCCAGGGAGAGATATAGTGTAGGAAGAGGAGAAGGAGGAGGTGACAGGCAGGCAGATGCTGGGGGAAGAGCAGTCCCTTGCCCAAGAGGAAAAAGATCCCCCCCTGGAGAAAAAGGATCCGAGAGTCAGGCAGAAAGGTGGAGGTCTCAGTGTCAGGAGAAGTAACAGGTGTTTTGGACCAACACAAGAGGGACAGATCCTTTCAGACTCAAAGAGGGTTGAAGCCCAACCAAGAGGGACCCAGGAACTAGAGATGAGAGGGGACATGGAACCCCAAAGAAAAGAGGAGTGGGGAGATGATCTAGAAAAGTACTGTAGGCATCCTTCAGTCTCGAGAGACTATGGCAGCGATGGCGAACCTATGGCACACGTGCCACCGCTGGCACGCAGAGCCGTTTCTGCACACACACGAGCCATAAGTCACCAGATCGCTACTCCCCCCCCCCCGCCGCAGCCAAACCTGAGAAGGCAGCTGCAGCCATGGTGCTGGCGCTTCTACAGGTGGTGGGCCAGGATCCTGAGCAGCTGGCGCTGGTGGCGGATCCGGAGTGGGGTCTTGAGGCACCTCCGTGCCCGGGATTCCCCCTTCCACCACCACTTCCGGTTCCGCCACCACCACTTCCGGTTCCACCACCGCCGCGGCCTGCTGGGTTTTTTTTTTTAAATTTCAGTTTGGGCACCTGGGCCCAAAAAGGTTCGCCATCACTGGACTATGGTAACGTGCTCTGAATAGAGGTCTTGGAACAGCGTCTAGTGTGGCTGAGAAGGCCAATTCGAGAGTGACAATCCCTTCCACACTGAAGACAAATACAATCTGTTCCCTGTCTAGCTCCCTGATTTGGCTGGTTTCGGGATTGCCTCTTTGCCTCGGCCTGCTGAACAAGGGTCTCTTCAAATTGGGAGAGGCCATGCTGCACCGCTTGCCTCCAGGCTGAGCGCTCAGATGTCAAAGTTTCCCATTTGTTGAGGTCCATTCCTAAGGCCTTCAGATCCCGCTTGCAGATATCCTTGTATCGCAGCTGTGGTCTCCCTCTGGGGCGATTTCCCTGCACTAATTCTCCATACAGGAGATCTTTTGGAATCCGACCGTCAGCCATTCTCATGACATGCCCAAGCCAATGTAGACGTCGCTGTTTCAGTAATGTATACATGCTGACAATTCCAGCTCGTTCTAGGACTACACTATTTGGAACTTTGTCCTGCCCGGTGATACCAAATATGCGTCGGAGACAACACATATGGAACGTCTTCAACTTCCTCTCCTGCCATGCACAAAGGGTCCAGGACTCACTGCAGTACAGGAGTGTACTCAGGACACAGGCTCTATAGGCCTGAATCTTGGTATATGCCATCAGCTTTTTGTTAAGCCATACTCTCTTTGTGAGTCTAGAGAACATGGTAGCTGCTTTGCCAATGCGTTTATCCAGCTCGACATCTAGAGAGAGTGTCAGAGATCGTTGAGCCAAGGTACCCGAAATCATGAACAACCTCCAGTTCTTGTGTAGAGATGGTAATAGAGGGAGGTAAGTCCATGCCCTGGCCCATGACTTGTATTTTCTTCAGGCTGATTGTTAGTCCAAAATCTTGGCAGGCCTTACTAAAACGATTCATAAGTTGTTGGAGCTCTTCAGCAGAATGGGCGACAATAGCTGCATCATTGGCGAAGAGGAAGTCCCGCATGCATTTCAGCTGGACTTTGGTCTTCGCTCTCAATCTAGAGAGATTAAAGAGCTTTCCATCTGATCTAGTCCGTAGATAGACACCTTCTGTTGCAGTTCCAAAAGCGTGCTTCAGCATGACAGCAAAAAAGATTCCAAACAGAGTCGGCACGACGACACAGCCCTGTTTCACTCCTTAACATCTAGAAAAGTGGTTCAGTAATTATTGGGCCAAGGAATCCCCGGAAGATGAAATTCCAGGTGAGTGGGAATATATACAGTATATAAGGAGGATCCACAGCAGGGAGTACGAGTCCAATTCAGGGTGCCTAAGGGGAAGCTGATAAGTACAAATATAAACCACCCCCACAAAGGAGACGAAGGAATAGAGGAAAGACGGTAGTCCAGTGCCCTCCATGACTTAGACACTGGTGGAAAAAGAAATCTCGTCACCACTGACCTTGAGAAAAAGAGAGCCTGAGACATGCGAGGGGAAATGTTACCATACCTGTCCCCAGTATGGGCACATTGACCCTTGCTCTGGGGAGAGTCAGTAAAGGAGAAGAAACACGATCTCCAAACTGAGCATATTGACCAGGCTGGGGATTTCACGAGTGGAACCGAGTTCTCCAAATAAACTGAGGCCATCCCAGGCAACAGAATCAGGGAACAGCTACATAATAGAGAAAGAATGGCACTAGTGCCTGGAACTGGGACTACAGACTGTGCTTGTAATGGTTTGCTTTCTTCTCCCTCCTTCCCAGTTTCAATAAATCCTGTTCAGTTTTATTCACTGTCTCCGGTTTCTGTGGATCCAACTCAACTGAAGCCCCTGGGCTACTGGGGCTCACAGTTTCACAGCCCAATGGTATCCCAAGACATAGTAACCTAAAGAACCTATAAAGAAACCCTCTGAGAAATCTGTGGTTTTGTAAATGATTCTAAATTATTACTGTGGCATCTTGGCAGTGACTACTTATTGACATAATGGATGACTGAACACAGCATGTGGGCCACATACAAGGCAGATCCATGCAAATGATGGAATTAAGGTTCTAATCTTAGAACAATTTATAGGATGGCACTGAAAGTCTGAAACCAGTTCTTAAGTATTCTGTCCCCTAAGTTCTATTACGTTCTACAACATGCCAATTGCACAATGCTGGATCTTGCCACTTTTAATTTGATCATGATTTTTGGCTCTCTCAAGTCCAAAAGAAGAACTGCAAGATCTCTCCCAGGAGAGACTCACATAGCACCAGTAGGGCATGAGACGAAAGCCATGGGTTTGCCCAGTGTCCATTTCATTGATTGTTTAAATTGAAAGAGGTGGGGGGGAATATAAAGTGGTGTCATAGCCAAAGCCCCCCCCCCCCCCCGACAACCAACACTCCTGATGGCATCAGCAGACAACCTCTGGGTGACATTTTCTTAGCCTTGTACTACCGCAGGTCACAAAGTATAAATACCTTCAAAACGTTTGTGGCTATCATAGTCCTCCGAGCACGGTATCTCAATGAACTTGTCTGACACGACCTCACTGTAACGGGCCAATACTTCTGTAACTCCATCTTCACTGAGCAAGTAACTTCCACTCAGGAGGTAGGCCAGCATGGCAGATGAGAGAAAAAATGCCACTTTCAGCCACTTCCGCCGAGAATCTTTTGGAACACTACTTTTTGTAACACTGGAAAAAATAAAATTCACTTGTAAGAGAACAAACACTACGTTGTATTTTAATACTGAGGTATCACTTAGCAAGCTAAACCTAGTTTAATCCTGACCTGAAGATATGGAAGCTTTGTTGTTATGTGCCATCAATCCACTTCTTATTTACAGTAACTCTGTGAATGAGTAGATCCCCAAAAGGTCCTGTCTTTAACTCAGGTCTCACTAACTCAAGGCTGTAGCTTTCTTTATTAGTCAATCTTTCCCCATATTTCTTCCTCTCTTCCTGCTGTGTTCAACTTTTACGTGCATTATTAACTTTCACAGGAAGTCTTGTCTTCTCATGATGCGCCCAAAGTACACCAGCCTCAGTTTTGAGATATGTGCTTCTAAGGAGAATTCAGGCTTAATTTGATATAGCACCCACCTGTTGATCTTTTTTGCAGTAGATTATATCCATAAAGCTCTCCTCCTACAGGTGTTACACCTGTCTACACATTATTTCAGGTCAATTTCTTATGACTGTATTTATGTATCCTGTGGTGTTTATTTTGCATGAGCCAAAACCATAGGCACTCTAGCACAACCTTGTTTAATGACCCGGTTTCTTCAGTTCCCGGACCTCATTCACAGGATGGGACAAATTCATCACTCAGCCTCAACTGTGATCAAAACAGTCTCAGACTGTTAAATGATTAATTCTTGACAAATTCACTCTTCATGAATAAGGCATGATTTACTATAAATATCTGTTCCCCAGAATTCCATAGAGATTCTGAACACCTGCGCTCCACCTCCACTTGTTCTAAGCTACACAGACAGCAATGGAGGCGTTAACAGCCTTTGTCTTGCCCTTTCTCCAAAGAACACTTCTATCCTTGCAACTGTCTTTGCAATAATTTAGGTCAAGTGTACAGGATTAGTCCAAGATCACCCAGCAGGGCTGAAGCTAGGTTTCTCCTGCTCTAAATTCAAGGCTCCTGTTGCTACCTTGCAATGAGGAATACTAAACAGAAGCCATTAATCTGGAGCTGGGAGGAAGGAAAAACACAACCCTTAAGAAATATAAAGAGGCCATAGTGACAAGCTTGCTATAGATGTTTCGAGACCAAGAAAGTAACATTTTCATGTGTGTTCATCTATCCATGTGCACATGGATCCACCCACATACCTAAAAATACACTTAGAGAAATATTGTAGCATGTAAAAAGTCTCATACAAAAATCTTGCATGGGTATTCACCCATTTCGCTCCACTGGTGCTTTATTCCTTCCATAGTAGTCTATATAATATTCGATATAGTATTCGATATAGTATTGTGCCCATAGTATTCTAGACGGGGCAGGTCACTGGAGATGGAGATGGAACTGTCCAGGAACTGATCCTCAACAGCTCCTTAAAGACGGGGCCCGGGGGGGGGGGGGGGGAGGCATGTGAAAACCTTGTTTCTTTTCCGTCCCCTCGAACTTGTGTTTCCGATCCCAGGCAAAATAAACCAAAAGGATACAGCTGTCTGTGTCTACTCGGAACCAAGTCCCACCGAGTTCCGCAGGGACACTCTCCGCCTAACCAACAGCGCTGTGCAATCACACAGGCGTGGAAACATGCGTAACCAAGCCAGAAGGAAATTATGAAGAGCTGCCCTGCCATTATAACCAGAGGGAACGGCCACTGCAAACACCGACCTGCTCTTGGGAACACGGAAAAAGAGAACAAGGGCACGAAACACGTGCATTCATTCCCCTGACCCTCCTTTGCGTGCCATTTAAAAGCAAGCTCTTGAATCCCGAAGCGAGATTTCAACCGGCTCGCAATTCGGAGCCACGGAGTCCGTTTACCACCACCACCCACCTTCCCTCGATTGAGAAAAAAAGCCCGCCTCGACTGCCTCCCCCTCAGGGAAGCTGTACCTGCTGGGGCGGCGGCGGCGGCGCTCCTCCGCTCCAGCCCCAGCACTCTCCGGCATTCTGGCACCCGCTCGCCGCTGCGGAGCCATTGCGTTCGTTCAGCGAGAGAGCCTGGGTTCGATGCTTTCGGGCATCCACTACGCGCGCCTTCGAGGGTAGGGAGACGAGGCAGGGCCCAATAGGCATTCCCTTTGATCGAAGCGGAAGCTGCTGCGGAAAGATGCTCAGGCAAGCGCAGCGGATCTCGGAAAGCGCGAGCCCCGGGACGAGAGGGACAGGCGAGCTCAATCGAGCCTAGAGACGGAAGGGAACTCTCATGAAAAGTGGACTCGGGAAGGAAACGGTGTCGTTCCAGAAGGCGGGTAAACGCGTGTTGCGAAGGGAGACGACAGGTGGGAAATCTTAAAATGATAAAAATAAAAATGAGAATCGGAAAGTTGCACGTATGCATGCATGGAGGGAGGAAACGAAGGTATAGAGGCATGAGCAATGCATTCCAGAAGCAGTATAGGATTGTAATTATAATTTATTATGGTTTCCTGTGACTCGTTGCTCCAAATCTGAATCTGATCGTTCTGAATATCTGTAATAATAATTCCTAACATTTCGAGGCCCATTTAGTCCAGTCAGTTAGACAGCAAAAGGCTGGTTTTCTGCTTGCTAGAGGAAGAAGTGAAAGTGAAACCCATTTCTCAGCTATCCTGGAGTGATTTTGGGGGGAAAGTTAAAGACACTGGTAGTGGGGGCAGAGAACTCGGTGTCTTCCTGTTGGAGGTTGCCATGGGTTTACTAAGGGAGGGGGCCGTGGTGAGAGCAAAACCTGTAAATGATGTCTGTCCAATGAAATCTAGAAGTAGGCACAGACACTAGAAGGTGTTTGGCCACATTGGTTCTTTCCAGTTGAAAGGTGGGCATAGCTTATAAATTCCCTGAGCACTTGTTTTTAGAATGCACACGTGTGCAAGCGTGCACTGTGGTGGTTTTCTCTGTATCATTTTCTGAACTCTCCACTTACATTCACATTCTCTACATCTCATTGTATATTGTTTATTTCGTATAATTTGGAATAAGATTTAGGATCAATAGATTAATTTTTTATTATGTTATAAATCAACAGGGAAATATTATTTAGGTTTAGGCCCTTTTGGGGTATATTAGGCAAGGGGAATAAGATTTTGTCGTATATAGACAGATATACTAAATTAATAGATTTTCTCTCTGTGTGTGATTTTCACTGGAAGGGTTTGTCTTTTATTGTAGCAGAATCAGATACTGTTTTCCTTTCAGTAGAGTCTGTGGTTTTTTTTAAAGGAGAAAATAATGGCTACATAGGATTCATGTTGACTTAAACAAGTTCCAGATATCCAGAAATTCCAAATTTTAAAAATTCTGAATCGGAAGGGCAGTAACTCCAAATCTGAATTCTGAACCCAAATTTTGGTGCTAGTACACATTTCTAGTTTAAAACCCTGGACAACTGCTGCTAGTTGATAAATAGACCAGTGACCTGAGGATGGGAAACTGTCTAACGCCAGTATCAACAAAATCTGTGCCATCAATCAAACACAGTCTCTTACAGTTAGCTCTGTGTAGCTCCTCTGGGTGTGGACAATCTTATACACTCTGCTGTTGCAGTAG
This sequence comes from Intellagama lesueurii, assembly GCA_037013535.1. Lineage (NCBI taxonomy): Eukaryota > Metazoa > Chordata > Lepidosauria > Squamata > Agamidae > Intellagama > Intellagama lesueurii. Next base: position 185,995,687 of record JBAJHW010000002.1, read on the forward strand.
ATGTACTTAAAGCCTCTTTCAGCCCTGTAGTTTTAAAACTACGGTCAGGCTTGAATTTAACTTCCATTGAAATCAGTGGAACTTGCTTTAAGTATATCTGCTATGGATCAAGTTGGAAGGCTGGAAATATGCCTCTTGTTTCCCAGTTCCACACTGATTCTCTCAGTTGCTTCCAGAAGATGAGCCAGATCATGCATACTAAGAACTCCTTCATACTCTAACCAGAAAATTTATTTTCTATGATTACACTACTGTGTTTCATGGTGAGCATGCAACGTGGATGGGAAACCTCTGCAGTTATGCAGTGTCTACCATGAGGAGAGCAAAATCTGTTTCTCTTATGAGGGGCAACTGAAATTGGTCACATGAAGCAACAGCCACAATTTTTAAAAGTAACAATTATGCCAAGTTACTGTAGAGTTGCCCTGTGTGCCATATAAAAGTGGTCTTATTTCTAAGTGAGCAAAGGTAATATCAGGGTATAAGTCAACAGTTCTATGCACTTCTATTTGAAATGTAGCCCCTGGAACCAATGCTTAGGGTAAATGTGCAGAACTGTATAGAAACCGATCTCTTATGAAGCCCCGTTTACTGACCTGCAGCAGTGGGCAACTTAGAGCCCCAAACATGGTTAGGTTGCAAATCTCATCATCCCTCACCATTGGTTAAGTTGACTAGGGTTGATGGGAGTTATAGTCTAACACCATCCAGACAGCCACAAGTTGCCCATTCTTATGCAAGAGACAGCAGGTAGGTGAGCAGAGGATGGACATTAGAGGTCACTTATAATGCCCGTATCTGCTAAAGTATCAGTTTACTTCACAGAGAATTTAGATAGGAAATGGTCACTCAGGACAGCTAAAAAATTGCCAGAATCCTATTGGTATTCACATAAGGTTAATATAACCTGAACCATTGACATAAGGTGTGTATAATTAAGTTCCTTTGAGGAAAGAAGCAATACACCTGTAACAAATACATTATATCCTGAACACTAGCATAATGATCACTAGCATAATGATTTCTTCCTCCACACACTTCTCCTCGGAATGGAAAAATAAAATTTTTAGTATGATTTGTATAAGAAAAAATTAATACTAGCCCTTTACTATTCATAGTATGTGAAGATACTAAGGACTCAAATTGAAGCTTTTCAATTTGATTACAATGTGTTGCCTAGCTTGTTTTGATAATTGTACTATGTACCATATCTGGGAGCACAAAGACAGACTTAATTGCTGTTTGTGTTAAGCTTCCTTCTTTAAAAAATCCATTCTAGTTATCTGGGGAAATGAGCCTGTTAATAATTTTTCCTGTTTCCTTCTAGGTATATTAATTGATTTTGCTCCCTGCAGTACTGGAAGGAATATGGAGGAAAACAGATTGATGGTTTCTTCTCCATTTGAACTGCACCTGATACATCTGGATCTCAAGGGAGCTCCCCCAAAGGTTTCGTACCTGGCTGAGGTAACGCACTGTTAGTTTGTGTATTCATGGAGTTGAAGCTTTGCTCTTGTAGATTGGTTTGCGTTAGCTGCATCTGGAAAGTTTGTGTTTTGGTGCATTTTGGTTGGTAGACTCATTGACATCTTAAAGGTAGTTGGTTCATACAAAAACAAGCTTCACTTCGCTCTTGCACTCACAGTATGAAGACAGTCAGTTGTTTCAACCTAAACTTATTTTTTTCAGTAATTAAGATGCACTACTTCTTAATAGTGCCTGCTGTGTTCCCACTTTATGTGGAGTTCTAAAATACAAGAACATGCTGTGAAACTAGCCACTCACTTTCCTCTGCCAAGATTAAGGTGTGGATTCACAAATGTTGTCCTATGTCTCTTATTGCTGTTTGCTTCAGTATGTTCTATGATGTGTGAATTATCTGGAATTAATGTATCTACGTTGGCCAGAATGTCTTATAAAGTATCATATGCTCCTTACTCACAACCATTCCAAAATAGCAGATGGCAATTCCAAGGTCCAAAGTACTAATTATATTATGTTGTGTGAATAGACAACATTGTTCCTGGAACTATGGAACTGTGAAATTATAGAGTAGTGGTCATAAAATTGATTTACAGATTCACTACAGTGCTGATAAAGACTTATTGATCTGTTGAAGTGAATTCTTCACCCTATAAATTTCAATTCCATTCAAGGAAGAGTTATTTTGTAAACTTATTTCAGTAGCTCTGAAGAAATCCCAGGATGCAATTTGCTGTGTACATAAAAGAGAACAATTTCTGCTGCTGGTGGTACTGCTGCAATAAGCAAAATTCATAAATGAACAGAACACTGCAGAGGAAATTCTGAAAGACAAATGGAGGTTTTATGTCCAGGTTATTTCTATTCAGTGGACTGGGCTTTAGTGTACGTATACTCAAGTAATTGTACTTCCTGGGAGGAAAAAGGTTTCTAATTTTCCTATTCAAAGTGCTTTGTAGCCTTAGCATTCACACAGGCTTTTTGTTTCTTTCAGGTAAGCTAATATGGCTTACAGTGTTAGAAGAAAAAAGTAAAATCATGATGATGGGCCAACAGAAAATCCAGTTAACCCAGTAAAATCAATCAAAATGATCCAGAACCTAACTGTAGATTTCTAGAAGCCTTCCCTGCCTCTATGCAGCTTCCTGGAATAATATTCAAAAAGCTTTCAGTTGTTCAGTCCATCAGCACCAAAGGCTTTGGAGACGGAATGTTTCACAAAAAGAGAACACTCAGAAAAGCTCCCTTCCACGCCCATTCCAATTTTGCAGGCAGAGAACTAAAGTGGTTACATCTCTCAGGATGTATCTGGACTGGCATTTCCTAGAATGTTAAAATTAGTGATTCCATGCTGTCCAGACTGTCATGTGAAACGTTTTGTGCAACCAACAGATCTTCCCTTTGTTCCATGCCCTGGGCGCAAATGGTGTTCTCCTGGAATATGAAGATATGTTCCCTTATGATGGGGAGCTGATGCCACTCCGTGCAAATGACGCATACAGGTAACTTATCCATTGAGATCTTCAAATCACAATCAGGTAGTCTTTTCAGGTTAGCAGAATTTGAGATTTGGCCTCTAGTTACCTTTTGTTTTTGTTGAAAACTTGAGTTGCCCACAGATGTATCTACCTGTAGAAGGTAATGGGTATTTTCTGCCATGAGGCAAGCTGTTGAAAATTCTATACACACACACACACACACACACACAGAGCTCTGAACCTAGTGCAGATTTCCTTTTTACTCTTTTGCACTGGCACGCCTCCATGCTTTAGGGCCTAAAGCCCTAAAGTGGTTCTTAACCTGGGCAATATCGCCCCCCAGGGGGCGATTTCGTTTTTCAGGGGGGCGATGGAATGAAAAGGGGTGACACGGGGGTGAAGGAACAGAAGGGGGCGATAGGGGGGCGATGGAGCCGCCGTGCCGCCGCCGCCATTGAAGTTATCATCGCCCCCCTCCCCACGCCGCCGGATCCAGAGCAGCTGGTGCTGGCAGCAGATGTGGTGCTGCCGCCACCATTGAGGAAGTTATCATCGCCCCCCCCCCCTGCAGCGGCACTGCGCCGCCGCCGCAGGGAGGGGGCGATGATAACTTCCTCAATGGCTCAAGGGGGCGTTTCTTTCAAAAAGGTTAAGAACCACTTAACTTTAGGCTAAAGCATGGCAACCATGCTTTAGGCAACCACTTGCAGTATACATATGGTTAATATTTTATTTGGGGCCTGTTTTTTAAAACATGTATTGAATGTTTTGGTCAGATGTACTGTATGTGTGGACATGGCATGCAGAGTACATACTATACTGTAGAAATGAATATCTTGCCAAATGAGATTGTCTGACAGAGATTGGTCAACCAGTATTAATTTTTGTATTGTACATGTGCACACACACACACATATCACACAGTGTATAGAGTTCCAACCAAAAATCCTTGTATTGAAATGTACTATTGATGATTCATATCTCTCTCTCTCTCTCTCTCTTTTCCTAGTCCCTCTGATATTAAAGAAATTTTAAAACTGGCAAAGTTGCATGAGTTAGAGATCATTCCTTTGATACAGACTTTTGGACACATGGAGGTAAGTGTTATGATTGAAAACATTTGTTTTCCCAAGGGAAGGGGATGTGAAGTTTTTGCTGCCTGCAGTGTTTGCAGAAATGAGAAGAATGATCTACCAAATTTCTAACATCATGGTTTCCCCATGTACCTCCTCTGGTAAAAGCACTAAGCCATGTTCTTAACAGAGCTTTAAACTTCCAGCTGTGGATGTAGTAAAAGCAATAGACCACTTGAGGAAGTAGTAGAAAGTAAAATTTTTACAAAAATGGAAATAAAAAGCACAACATTTGCAACAAGATTTAAAACTATTCAAAGTGCCATGAGTGTTATGATCATTACTGGAAAGCTCCTTTAATGTCACACTTGATAAATACTACTCTTCAGTTTTGTCTGCCTGTGTCTTCCCACCCCGCACCCCAGCAATCTGCCTGACCTTCCCAAAAAAGCCCTGTATTTAGTTACACAGGGTAATTATTTTTCTCTTTCCAGATTCTGGGAAAGTTACTTTTTAAAGACAACATGCTTATAGTCTCCCAGCCAGTCAGCACTGACAGTAGTTATAGTGTGCGAACCAAATTCATTTCTAAGCTCTGTTTTTATCCCATTACAACAAGGACCAGATATTTGGAGGCAAATCCACACTAAAACCATCATACCTTTAAGAAAACTATCTTGGTGAATTTTTTTCCTACGGCAGTGGTCACCAGGTTTAACACTTAAGACAACTGGATTTTGCTCTGTGCTACCAGCCAAGCAGACTTCATTGCTCACCCTGTTTGCTGTTGCTTTTCCCGCAGTTTGTCCTGAAGCACAAAGAATTCTCTCACTTACGGGAAGTGGCCATGTTCCCTAACACTGTGAATCCCCATAAAGAGGAATCCCTCAGACTGATCAGTGCCATGATAGAACAAGTGGTAGCACTGCACAGTGACCTCCGATGGTTTCACGTTGGCTGTGACGAGGTATGGTGTGGAACCGAGGGCTGAAATTCTTTCCATTCTACCTATGAGATGGTACTTTCCAAGGACCTTTGCACTGTATGATAATCTAGTTAACTACCAGTTGCTGCATTATCTTCTTATGTACCACCCTTATCTTTTAAGATCTTTCCAGATCCTTGGAATGCCCATTTCTATAATCACAAAACAAACTATTCATGCAGTATTCTGATACAGATTATAATGATTAGACACTGAAGTGTTCAGTTTTAATCTTATATAGACATTTTAAACATACGTTTTTATGATTTTATTATGTTTCAGGCCATTGTGCCTCTGCACAGTGAACATCTTTTTTAGCTGTTGCTATCCCAGAACTTTTCTGCTAGCCTGATTGCAGGAAATAGCTTTAAGATTAGGAAAGGAAAGGTACAAAATTTTCTTGTACTTCCCTCGGTCCTTGTGGTTTTCTTTGAGAAGAGCAAATGGAGTGCAGCCATTAATTCCTTATCAGATTCTACCCCATCTTTTCTTCTCCGCTTTGTGAATTATTTGATGTCATCATTTATTTTTTACTAGCAATATAATATAATTTGGCTGTTTTAAATCTTAAACAGGCAATAAAATGGGTCATGTCAGCAAAATTCAGACCCAGACCTGTATCTTGCCTTTTATTAGGCCCTGTTAAACTTTGCTTAGCATTCCTGTAACTGTCAACTCTCAACCCATGAGTTATGAACATGTACTAGCAGGCAAAATATTTACCCTGTGAGTACAACTGGGAAAAATGCTGAGAAGGTTGTGTTTACAGCCCTGTGCCCAAAATTGAATCCTGTGCTTCTTGGGGCGGGGAGGGGGGGGCAGGGCACCGAAGAGATTGAAATGGCTGCCCTGCAGCAAAGCAGTGGTGGCCTTGATGGGCATCATTGTTCCTTTACGCTTGTTTCAGCTCAAAGAGGTATTTTACAGAAGGCTAGCTAGAAATAGGTTGACAGAAAAGGAGCCCAATGTCTACTTTGCTCCTCCACCCCTTAATTTCCAAACACCAACCATTTATTTCTCTCAACCCAATATCCCCCTTTAGTTAGCTATAGGATATGTCACAGGGGCTATGGAAACACAGTTGAAAGTAGTCCCCCTGTGGTGACTGGCCCCTGTTCAGCTTGTGGTGTTTAGAAAGATGGGCTTACTCAAAGAGGTGCAAAATGTATGGCTTTAGGATTAGACACAAAACTCTTCCACCAGGAACGTCCTTTGGCTGACTGATCTTGGAGATCCACCAACAGGGCAGTCTTCTGGCAGGACTGCTTTACTGGCTAAGACCTGCTTGTGAAAGAGCCCCCTCCCCTCAAAAAAACAAAACAAAAGATATGTAGCAAAGAAAGAACTGAATTATGTCTGATTGACAGCTCCTCCAGTCGAGGGCTACAATGCCAGCAAAAATTAGGCCACGGTAATCACAGTCTCTTCCAACATCTTTAAACTGGGAGAGATTTGGATCAAGCACTGTTTCAATGGGCTTAATATCAATGCAGTTGGCCCTTGCCCTTTTTGGCATGTTAGGGTTGTGCTGTTAGTCTGCAGAGTTTGGGGCATCCCATTATGTCCATACCCCCATCGTACTTTTGGAGATTCCCAGCAGGATGAGTAAACCCACAGGGAAAAGCGGTTTCCCTCCACAAGTCCATGGCAATTGTAACATACGCTTCAGCCTAAAACATCAAACAGCCAGGATTGAGCAGAAGTTTCCTCTTGGGAGCACTACCATTATTTCTTCCGTGTCTTACTGCAAGTAGGATGTTGGTGGTGGCAATGGTATGTGCAATTGATGTAAATAAGGTTTGTCTGGGTTGGCATCTCCAGGTGTATTACCTTGGTGAAGGAGAGGAATCCAAGCAGTGGCTGCAGGAAGGAGAAAATACCATTGAAAAGCTGTGCCTTGCCCACATGAAAGCAGTGGCCGGCCACCTGGTCTTGGCTCACCCTGCCATTAAGCCTGTGGTGTGGGATGATATGCTGAGGGGAATGAGTGAAGAAACACTGAGAGGTAGGTGGTTACTAGAATGAGGTTGCAAGCATACCTTTGGAATATTTAGTAGAGTTATTCATTTCTATCAAGTCAGAACCCATTGCAACTTCATAAGTAGCTAGTTGTTCCTATTTATTTAAAAGAACTAAATATTTCAAATGCTATAAAGGCGAGATCTGTCACCATTAAAAAAACCCTAACATTTTTAATGGAAGGGGTCATTTGTTTCAGTCTCCTCAGCCAATATGCCTACCTGAAATATACTGTGTTATTGGACATTCGGAGTGACACTGAAAAAAAGTGAGATCATTAACAAACTGGTTGAAAATGTTGATTTTAAAAAAAAATTGCACCAAACCAAATCATTATCCCATTTGAACTGTGGTGTTTAGGGGAAACTAAAATACAAATAAAAACAAAAAACACCCCCATACGCATACCCAGATTTCAAGCATGTTAATAGTTCTAACCAGTCATGAACAGAGAGAGTAATAAGAGCAGCAAAACATTTGTTTTTAATACTGCAATATAACAAATGCTTCTATTTAAAATGTCAGAGAAGAGTTGGAAAATTTAGAATCCATGTGTAAGGAAGCCTCAAGACGTTCATCTGAATAATATCTAGAGTCACCAACAGTTCACTTTTGAGCTGAATCCCAGAGTAATTAATGTGAATGACTCCATATGGAGCTACAGGGTTGGTCAAGCAGATTTCTTTCACTGTTAGTCATGCAAGGACATGACTTATTCTGGATCTCTCCTGTCATGGATTCCCTGTTCTCAAATGATAAGTGATTGGATTTGTTCATGTAAATCAACGCAGGTACAACAGAGCACCGCAGTCACTAACATCTCTCCTTTCCAGGTTCTGGAATAGCAGAACTTGTTGAGCTGATGCTCTGGGACTACTCTCCTGACCTTGATGTGGACAGTAAAGGTTTGTATCTCTTTGTGGCTTTGAAAGAGAGTCCGTTTCAGCACCAGCAGAAGAGAAGAAAGAATAAGAAGGGGGGGAGTGTTCCCTCCATCTGCTTCCTTGGCAAAGTTGCATTTCCACTAAGACAAACGGTGTGTCTAAAATACAAAGTAACTCCTGTTACTCAAATCATAGTTAGCAGAGTAACTGCAACCACACAATGTCATTGCAAAGATGAAATGGAATATCCCTAGCTTAACCCTTCCTGAGTGCCTTGTGAGAAGAATCACAAGTGTGATAACTAAATAAATACATTAATGTTTCCTTTTTAGGCAGCTACCAGCACAGTATATTGGGTGTCAGTTATCTGGGAAATCTCTGGCCCTTAACATGGGGCTCATGGTGTAACTCCCATCATCGCTGACCATTGGTCATGCTAGCTGAGGCCAATGGAAGTTTGTCCACCATCTGGATATCTTCCATTTCTCCTCTTCTGCTTTGGTCAGAGATTGGGAAGCCAAACCACACTGCCATGAAGCTCAGATATAAAGTGAGTAGAAGGGAATCCGTGAGCCCTATGTTGAACTCCCCAAAGGAAAGGCAGGTTATAAACATAACACATATGTAAAATTAATAAATTTAGAAGTTCATTACGCAACCAGTCACTAATTCTCACCCTAATATAGTCACAGTGCTGTGCCAAAGATACAGTAGCGTATCTTCACAATGTATGCTGTCAAAAAGTTCTTAGAGGAAGGGCAAGATATAAGTGTGAGAAATAAATAACTCATTATTGCAGAATTTTAAAACATAGCAACCTAACAAGTAGCATTTCAGCAAATATTCTCAAATACATTCCTTCCTATCTTTCTTACTTCCCAGTCAGACTGCTAGAAAAGTACCAGAAGTGTGACTTCTCGAAGCTCTGGTTTGCCAGTGCTTTCAAAGGAGCCACTGGAGTGAACCAGGGTTTGACACTCATTGGACACCACCTTAAAAACCACCAGCAGTGGTTGAAAGTGGCTGAGAGCAGTCCTGCCGGGATCATCCAAGGGATTGCACTGACTGGCTGGCAAAGGTAACAAGGGGCTTGGCTGGAAGGCCAAGTTGGGGTGGGCAGGATCGAGCTAAGTAGGGTCGCTTAAGGTTAAACAGAGGTGTGTGGTGTGATGCTTGCAAAGCTTGGGGTGGTTTTGGGTCAGGAAACCACACTTCACCTCAAGCGACCTTGTTTAGCAGGATCAAGATGTTCTTTCACTTTAAAAGGAAATTGTTTCCCTTTAAATGAAAAGATTTCTCAAGATAGTTAAGACTGTCCCTTTGGAGAAGCTGCTTACTTGGCACCTTCCACTGGGCTCTCCTTTGGAGGAGGGCAGAACTGGGGAGAGATTTTGCATTTCTTTTTAATTGTTGCCAATGTAATGTAAAGCAACTTTAATGGTCTTGAGAAATGGGAAGCTTTCCCTTTAAATCTTCTTTCCCAATCACTTTGGGAAGAGAAGGGAGGGAAAACTTAGCATTTCTTTTTGGTGGTTGCTTTTTGATGGTTGCTATCTGACACAGCAAATCAGCAACAGTTTGACAGGACTTTAAAAAAAAAAAAAAAGCCCTTTCAAAGCATAGCTGATACATTACCAACCATTAAAAAGAAATTCTAGACTTTCCCTTTTGTCCCAAAGGATAGCCCAGTGGAAGTTTCCAATTAAGTGACTTCTCCAGAGGAACAGCCGGCCAATTGTGTTAGTTTGATCCCAGCAATCTCACATACTGGAATCAAACCAAAGTGGAGTGATCCTACCCACACTTAAAAAAAGTAACCCCTGACAGGGAGCCAGAAAGGTGCAAGTAGAAATACTCTGGAGCAGGACTGGTTCACTCGGGCATTTTTGTCATCTGGTCTTTGGCAAAAGGAGTGAACCAGCCCATCCTCAGAGTGGACCCAGGCAGCAGGACATATGCCCATGTAGGCACTAAAGCTCATACTGCATTTTCATAAGATCTCAAGTACGAATACACTGTAGACATTCCTGGGCCTCTCCTCTTAAGAAGGATTCTGAGGCCAAGAGCTTCCAGGCTAAACTATGACAATACACACATTCCTAACCTTCCCCCCCCCCCCCCCCCCCCGATTATTTCCAAACTCAAGAACTCCTTGCCAAAGTTGGCTCAGCCATTTCCCCTTCTATTGTCTTTCTGCTGACAGGCAAAAAGATTTTTATTCAGACAGACTCTTAGAAATTAGGCTGAGTTGCAGCTGAAGGGAGGTTTTGACTGGTTGGGTGCTGTATATCATCATGTTGCTGTTGGGTGCAAAGTGTTCTTAAGATGCTTGCTTTTCCGTTTTTAATTGTATTAATCGTGGTATTACAGTAACTGTATCCAAATGTTTTTACTTTTAGCCAAATATAAATTTAAAAATAAGTAAGTAAATAAATGTGTAGGACCGAGTTTAAAATAGTGAAATTTTAGAAATGGCATGGGAGGTCTGTCAGCTTGAGAAGGAGCATCTACCCTTACTGCTGGTTTCAGTTGCTTCTCCTTTCTTCTCTCCTGCTCCCTTGGCTCTGGCTTGTGCTACATGTTCTTTCTCTGTGTTGGTATTGCTCATCCCATGTAAAAATCATCCTGTTTTCTGAATTTCCAGATGTCCCAGTCTTGGTTTTCCATTCCGTTCTCTCACTTCCCCTCCACCAGTCAAAAGAACAGTTCTACAAAGGGAGTCAGCCAGTCACATTAGTCATATGTAGCCAGGCCTCATTTGTTCACGTTGGTCCATAAACATTGTCTAGAGAAAATACATGAAAATATGTCATCTTTATGTGGGCTCAAGTGGCGTGTTACTAATACCCTGGCAGTCTCTTGTTACTAGCTAATATTTGTCCTGCTTCAGTGCCTTTCTTATATTATTTATAATTATGATGTGACATCAAGTTATTACCTCTTACTTAATAGCCCTGCCTTTTTTTCTTTAGGTATGATCACTTCTCTGTTCTGTGCGAGCTTTTGCCTGTGGGAATCCCGTCACTAGCTGTATGTCTGCAAACACTAAAGAACGGTATAATATGACTCTCTCTTCAGTCAAATCTAAACTGGGTGCACAGCATCCTAAACTCTGCAGGATTATTAGCATCTGAATGTGCACATTCCTTTGAAATAGCCATTTAGCTTGAATTCAATTTTTCCTAACTTTTATTTTCCAGGAAATTTATTTTGATTGGTAGCCTATACCTACATTCCCTTACTTCACTCACTGTCTCACAAGCTATTACTTTAAGTTTATCAATGGGAAGCTGAGGTTGTGATGATTGTGCAGAGGAGTCAGTAGCTCCAAAGAAATGTGTCACATCTGAGCCCAGTACTGGTTACTTAGGTGGTAAAGTTGAGGCTAGTTAAGCACCGGTTAATGCCATTATAGTGTTGTGGAAAGAGCATCCACCTAGGACTCAGGAGAAGTGGGTTCAAATTTCTGCTTAGCCAATGAAAGGTCACAGCAGGGGTGGCACTGGTAAAACTTCTCTGTGAATATCTCAGGGTGCTATCAGACAACAAGAAAAGTGTGTGTCTGATTGCACCAAAAAGGGTCACTTTGCCAGGAGCAATCGCCTTTTAAGCAACCCTTCCATATATCATGATGTAAGAAATGCTCACACACTTGTTATTTAATACAGTAACCAGACAACCACAAATTCAAGCAGCTCTCCTTTATTAAAAAGCACTTTTGCAAAAGTGAGTGTCCTGACTAGGTAGGCACACTGATCAATACAGATAGCTTGATATTTATTCCCTATTCCCGGCCGCATGGTCCCTCCCTTGTTTCCCCATTGGTAGGTACTCCAAGGTGTACAGCCTATCTGGTACACCTAAACTAATCATGTGAAGTCCCACCCCTGTTTACATCTCCCATTCCCCATAGTAACTAGACCCCAGACTCCTATTTATTTTTCTCCTTATTTGGTACATGTTCCCCTTTCCTTAACCTTCTTACGGTCATTTTTGCTGACCCATACGGTTTTCTCATTATTTGTTGTTTAGTCGTTAAGTCATGTCCGACTCTTCGTGACCCCATGGACCAGAGCACGCCAGGCCCTCCTGTCTTCCACTGCCTCCCGGAGTTGGGTCAAATTCATCTTGGTCGCTTCGGTGACACTGTCCAACCATCTTGTCCTCTGTCGTCCCCTTCTCCTCTTGCCCTCACACTTTCCCAACATCAGGGTCTTTTCCAGGGAGTCTTCTCTTCTCATGAGATGGCCAAAGTATTGGAGCCTCAGCTTCAGGATCTGTCCTTCCAGTGAGCTTCTCATTATTAGCTAGGCTTAATCGTTCAATCTTCTTGTCAGTACAATACGGTACCTCCCTTATTTGTACTTTCCTCTTACAATTTCTCAAGACTTCCCTAAATTCCTTATGTTGGCTAAATAATTAACAAAGAGTATATACTGATTATTTTACCATGACCATTTACTCAATCATCCTGTCCTTGCAGGGACTTGCAAAAGCAGCATTTACCTTCCTTCTTTTCTCTCAAGGTAATCACTACACCCTAGCCCCAAAACATAGTAGCCCTACTGCTGGACTAAAAAAAAAGATTCGGCTTGTGTATACATTGGGGTCATTCTGGAGCACTATTCCTCATATATTGTGTGATCACTGGGAAATAACTCGCACTGAACCACACCACAGGCGGTCCAACATGAAAGCTATGTGCCTGTGTGATGAAACCTATACATAGCTTGGAAGTCCTGTTAGGGTCATTATAAGTTGGATGAGACACATAACAAACAAAAGACTAGTTAAGCACAATCCGTATTTAGTACCAATAGATCAGGGATGGGGTTTTATGAGCCATTCCCGGATGTATATATTATTATTTGTACTTATGTTTTTAATTGGTGGAAGTTGGATGACCAAAGTGGTCAAAACAATAAAGACTGATTGATTGATCAGGGATGGGGGAAGAACATGTGGCCCTTCAGGTTTTGTTGGGCCACATTTTCCCTTCTGGTTGGCCCTGCCAGCTAGAGCCAGAAGAACCTGAGGAGGTCTTAGCCTCAATAGGAATCACTGCCTGGAGATCTGCAAATCCAGAGAGTTAGGGTGATAATTTCATCCCTCTTATGTGTCTCTACAGACAGTTTGAGGAAAATTGGGTCGCCACTCCTACTGTTGTGAAATGGAATTAAGAACACCATGTCAGAATTCTGATTTCTGGCAGTTTCTGCCTCCCCTTGACATTGGCACAGTTAACAACCTGCTCTTCAAGTGACTTTTGCTTTCATTCAGTGCTTTACACTTTAAAACAAAACCTCTCTTTCTGGTTCTTCAAGGTGGCTATTCAGAAAAGGTGAAAGAAGATGTAGAAAAATTCCTGGGAATCTCCAGTTTGGAAATAGATACCTTCATGAGGTAAAAGGTCCTTGTTTTGGTTTCTAATGGCCTTTCTGTAAACAGCTGTATGACTAGAAGAAGCAACATTTAGGACAGAGCCTGCATGTGGAAGAAGTAAATGAACGTTTAGATCAAATGCTTTAGTTCAAAACCTATTCATCTGGAATAAATAAATATTAATATTATTATCAAATTACTGTCACACCAAAGAGCCATCACTCCACATCATCTAAATATTTATGAATAGAAACAGGTGTCCCCTTTATCTGTAGGACAGATGACGGAAGAGACGCAGAGCTTGGGAAGTTAGTCTTTGAAAGTAAGCTGTTTTCATTACTGTCATACAATGTTTAGCAGGTTGGATACCTCTGTGATTCAGGTATCTGGTTGCAGAGCCAGAGGCTGGGAGTTTGATTCCCCACTGGGCCTCCTGCACGTAGAGCCAGCCTGTGTGGCTTTGGGTAAGCTGCATGATCCCAGGTTGTCCCCCGAAGAAGGGAATGGTAAACCACTTCTGAGTATTCTCTCCCTGAAAAACACAAAAAAGGGTCACCATAAGTCAGAATTGACTTGACAGAACATTAGTAGTAGTAGTAGTAGTAGTAGTAGTAGTAGTAGTAGTAGTAGTAGTAGTAAATGTTTAGAGAATAATTTGGTTTTATTACTCATTGCAGTGTTTTAAGCACTTCATTACATTATATGGGGCATTGTTCATTGCTGTTTAATTTCTCTTTGTTGCTTTTTTTAAAAAATTACAATAGCATTCAACTATAATCACTCCTGTCAAGTTGTCTAAAAATAACTTCTAAAGATAACAGAGAAATGGTACTTACACCAATAAAGTGGCTTCATTTCTGTTTGTCATGTTACTTTCTGAAATGTAATTCTGCTATGCCCTCTTCACACTTGTCTCTACAGGAAACTACATACAGATAGTTAAGTTACTGCAGTTTTGTACGTCCTAGTTCTGAGAAGTATTAGGACTACGTAGTAATAGGGAAAAATATGCAATTCCCTTTGCTTTGATGATGCGTAATGGTGTGGGAGAGGAACATTCAGTCAGGATTATGGGGAAAATTAATTCTTTCCTGGTATTTTACATATTGGCTAAAATCCTATTGCACATATGCAATATCTTATTGCACATATGCATACTAGTGATGATGTCAGCAGCAGCAAATCACTGCTGACTAAAGGCTTCCTTTGCTAATTTCGACTGCACGTGGCTTTATTGCATTGCGTACAAGTCACATGCACCCTGAAACTGTCTTTAACTAGTGGCTATTTGTCACTGATCATGACATCATTACCATTGCACACAAAAAGCTGCACAACAGAATTTCAATAATTTTTAAATTCAAGAATCTTTTATCCGATTTAAAAAAAAAAGTAAGCATTTTCTAATACATGGTTAAATTTTTAAAGAAAAGATAACACAAGAAAACAATGCCATGACATCAACTCATTTCCTTTGAATAATCACAAGGTTCTCCTTCTTCAACAGTGATGTTTCCGGGACTTTTCCAGGAAGTGAAATTTTCTCGCTTGTGACCCAAATTACATTTTTTCTCAAACCTTCAGTGAATGAACTTCTGGAAAACAACAGGTGAGAAACAATGACCTAAATAAATAAATGAATAAAAATAAAAATAATTTTAAAAATTTGTATACCAACCCGGTTGTGTCTGTTGGCATGCCCATATGATAGTCATGCTTTTATTGTCTGTTTGTTTACTCAGCTACCTTTTGATGGTGTAGAACCACCAAAACTGCAGTCTTACACACAGTTACCTAGAAATAAGCCCCATTGAACTTGGTGAGGCTTGCTTCAGAGTAAACATGAAATGAATTGTACTCTAAGCCAGCGTTCCCCAACCTTTTCCTTAGTGCGCCCCGGTGGAGCCTCTGAGGAAGGTGGGGCGGCCCCCCGCGCTTGCGCTCTCCGCGGCACGCGCGAAGCGGTGGGGAGGTGCGCGCGCGTCCCCCACCACTTCGCGCATGCGCAGGAGCGCCTGCCCACCCCTTGGCCACCTCCCGGCTCTAGGCCACCACCAACCCCGTTGCCGCCGCCGCCACCAGGAGGCCAGGAACCGAAGCACCCAGAGGGTGCTTCAGCTGCTGGCCTCCCGGCTCTTCCCCCCCACCCCCGCCGCCGCTGGGAGGAGAGCAGCCGGAGCACCCGGCTCTTCCCTTCCTCCCGGCTCTTGCCCACCGCCCCCCACCCCCGTCGCCACCGCCGCCGGGAGGCCAGGAGCAGAAGCACCCAGAGGGAGGAGAGCAGCCGGAGCACCCGGCTCTTGCCCTGCCTCCCGCCTTTTTAAAAAATTTTTGGGGGGGGGGGGGTCTGTTCTTCGCAGCCCGGTCGGGTTCAAGCCACGGACCGGCAATGGGCCGCGGACCGGGGGTTGACGACCTCTGCTCTAAGCCACCTTGGAACCTTTTGGGAAGAAAGGCAGCATAGAAATATTTTAAATAAATTTATTCGCCAACCAATAAACATACATGGGGGAATCCCTTCATCTTTTAAACCCAACTTGACTGCAGATATGGATAGTATGTGTTATTTATTAAGTGTTTACTTCATCCTGAGTACATGTCTTGTAAATGTGAAATCTCATAATTGGGCCTATGTGGTGTCTCTGGCACTTTTTAAGTTGCATTCACACTCACATATGTTTTTAGGTATTTCACAGGCTGGTTCAGCCCTTACCACAGAAAGAGAAAGAAGATCCATCCTATCATGATTCATCACTTTCAGCCAGATGCATTAAGGTAACTCAAGGCCTCTTACACAGGCTGTCTTCTTCTTTACATGTCTGTGGCTTTGGAGTTGGGTGCCCTCAATTTGCTGATGACACCCAGCTATTATATAGCACTTAGTCATTGTCTGGACACTGTGGTCAAGTGGCTGAAGGTCAACAAACTGAAAGTGATTCCAGCCTAGAGTTGATGCTGGTTATTCAGCAGCTGACAAATCCAGCTATCCCTTTTCTAATGATTGCTGAGGAAAGAAATTCCCCTTGTGAACCGAGTAAAGAGTTTGAGAGTTTTATTAGACCTACCGGTAATGCTGCTCCTGGAGAAATAGGGGCCATGGCCAGGTCATGACCAGCCTTTTGTCATCTGTCCCTGATCTTGAAAGTTTCTCCTTGGAGAAGGCCGATGTGGCCACACTAATCCATGCAACTGGAACTTAGAGAGTACACTACTGTAATTCAGTTTGTGTGAGGCTATCCTTGAAGACCACTCCGAAACTATAGCTGGTACATCATGCGGCAGATCCAGCCATTCTCAACCTTTTTTTGGCCATGGCCATTTTAGGAGCTCCTCTCAGGTTCCAGGGCCCTTGTCAAACAAGGATACAGCACAGATGAATGGAAGATCCCCTTCTCACATATTTCAGTCTATGGCCCCCTTCAAATGTGCCAGACCCCCCAGGGGACCATATAGCCCTTGTTGAGAATGGTTGAGGTAGGCTATTAGTGTATACTTCCTGTTATGATCCTATAACATCTATTTTACAGCAGCTGCATTGGTTGGCAGTCATTTTCCAGATTCAATTCAAGGTGTTGGTTACTGTATTTAAAGGCCTACATGGTTTGGGACCCACATACATACTTACCTCTACTCACATGAGCCCCCATGCGAGCTAAGGTCAACTGGAACTGCCCTTCTAAAGGTGCTGACTGCCAAAGGGGTCCATCTTGAGTATATTTGAAAAAGATCCTTCCATGTTGCTTCCCCCGTGCTCTGAAATTCACATTCCAAGTCCCTGCCAAGTATGACCTCTGCAGGAATTCAGGAGGGGATGTAAGGACGAGTTGTTTTGGTGGACCTTCAGAGGCTAGGAACGGCTATTCTATCACTTATTTTATGTGGAGTATTTTATTGTTATATTGTTTTCATTTTGTGAGCTGTTCTGGCTGTCTCTGGAAAAAAACAGCATATAAATGAAAACAATAAAATAATAAATTAAAAATGAATGACAGTGTGGGGAAGAAAGAGGCAAAGTTAAGTGCTCCCCTCCCTCTAAGCATGTTCTTGTCCCTTGGTTGAACAACACCCGAATAGGGCTTATAACTTCAAGAACCTATTCGGGGGATTCATTTGTTTTGTACCAAAGTATAGAATTCTCTCACTGCTTTCTGCTTAGGCTTCTGACAAAGTGGACTACTGTGACCCAAGAACTACAAGCAGCCATGGGCAAGGTCTTTTATGCTTCTGCTGCAGAAGAATGGATGGAGGAGAATGTCCAGCCCAGCCTGCAAAGACTTCAAGAAACAGTAGATGATTTGGACAGAGCAATACAAGCATTATCATAGCACTCTTAGAGATCCAGCATGGCACAATTAGCAAGCAGTCAGGCCAGTGTAGTTCAGATGGGGGACAAGTTCTTCTGATGTCAAAGAGATGAGTCTCTTCTGATAAAAAGCTTAAAATTAGGTTGAAATGTTGGAGATCTAGAAGGCCATGGCTCTTTGTCCAAAAACATGGCAGAAATCACATTGTGTATATGCAGTTGTACAGAGTCCGCTGTAGAGAAGTAAAAACAGACATCAAGCGTTCTGAAATTTGCTCTTATGACTTGTCAAATTAAAAGCTTGGGCACAGGCACTTTAAATAAATCTAAAAAGTTGCACCATCCAGTGACTAGTGTGCTTTGAATGTCTTCAGTGGGTTTTGGAAAGAGTACAGATGGGTCCCTCCCCTCCCCCCACCACTCCTTTCTCATAACAATAGAACCTGGAGTCATCTAGTAAATCTGGAGGGGGGGGGGAAGAGACTCAGAAGAGGCAAAGGGGAGCATTGCTTCACACATCACATGGAATTCACTGCGACAAAATGTGGTGACAGCCACCAGCTTAATGGTTTTAAAAGAAGACTGAGCGTGTTTTCGGAAGGTAAAATTATTGACAGTTCCTAGTCCAGATGGGAGCTGGACAGGGGACAGATTGTATTTGTCTTCAGTGTGGAAGGGATTGTCCCTCTCGAATTGGCCTCAGCCACACCAGACGCTGTTCCAAGACCTCTATTCAGAGCACGTTACCATAGTCTCTCAAGACTGAAGGATGCCTACAGAACAGAACAGTCCAGATGACCGAAAGTTACCTCCAGTATCCGAGGCAGTAGGTCTCTCATTCCCAGTTTCTGGAAAACACAAATAAGGTTATATTGTACTCCTATCTTGCTGCTGCCTTCTTGGGTACAGCTGGGTGGGCCCATGGGAAAGAGAGCCTTTGGCCTGATCTACCAGAGCTTGTACAATTTCCACTGCCTTTTAAATAGAGAAGCCTTTAACAAGCTTCTTCAGGAAACACCAACACCGCAATGGATTGCTATGACTGCTGCTGCTACGTGTAGCAGCACCCCTGTCCTACTGTCCAGGATTTTAGGGGTTCCAATATTATGGGTTCCAATATTGTTTCCTTACTCTTACATCATAAAGACGATGGGAGAAGAAAAACTTCTGTGAGGCAACTATCATGTGTCACTTATCCCACCTTGGGTTCTTTTCAAGGAGAAAGGCAAGATAAAAGTATTTTAAATAAATAAATAAAATCCGGAATTCAAGGCTTAGGAGAGTCTGCCTTATATTAATATGGTCTTCATGTAGTTCAGACTCCTATGTATAAATCCCTTTATGCTGAAGAGGTTTGTGGAGGAGATGATTCAGAGCTCACTGACACTCCTTACAGCTGCCATGGGTCTTTTTTTTAGGAGAAAGACAGGATAAAAATGTTTTAAATAAATAAATTTAAATACAGGAACATTCATGCAGTTTTCTTTTGAAAGAAAATGCACATCTTAGTAAATGATTGCCTAACACTACAAAGGAGAAAATGTTAATGAACATATTTTTCAAGAAGTCCTCTAAATATACCCAAGCTTCCAATGGCAGCAATTTTAACAAGCTTTAAAAGATTTCCCAAGTAAATGATTTTCTTGTTGCTTTACACCACTTAAGATTTCTTAACCCATTTAGTGGCTGGAATCCAGCAGCAGATCTTATGCCACAGAAGGCTAATGAAATTTTCAGAAACTGAAGACTTTATCCCTCTTTCTGGTACCTCCCCCCCCCCCCGGGTTTCCCCTTGGTGAAAGTGATCCCAAGGGAGCCTTGAGACCTTTGGTGGGAGTGGTTGCAGGGGGAGGGAGATTCTAGATTTCCAAAAACTCACAGCAACTGATAACATCATTGGCCTTATGCAGTCTGTTCCACTGCTGAACTTCAACCAGTTTGATTTTAAATCTATTACACCAAGAACTGGAATTCATCAAAAGCTTTATAATACCCAGTGAGAGAACACAGAATTTTGTTAACAAATGGGAGGATGCAATTCATAAGTACAAGTCCATCTTTAATATTTCTTGTTACACATAAGGACGAAAAGGGTTCATATCAAACAGGTGCTAATTTCTGCCCCACTATTTGGTCATCTAAAAGAGTAATGATCTGCTAGATACTAATGTAGGAAGGTAGGAACTCTTACCGGAATTGTAACAGAGCAGCCATTAGCTCCCATTTCTACCCTAACAGGAAGAAATTAGACAAGAGCAGCCTTTTGCTTCTAGTCCAATTCAGAATGTATAAACATTTCAAAAGGAAACGTTTCTTTATTTCCCGCCCTGTAATAAATTTTAACTAATAAATGCATCAATGTTGTTAGCCACATTCACGGGTAATGGGTCATTCGCAGTGTACTTTGCTAGCTAGAATATTAAAAAAAACAGGTCAGCAAGGCTATGTACAGAATGTGTGTATGTATGTGTGCACAAGCACGCACGCACGCCTACCAAGAAATAAGCCCCAGTGAGTTCAGGAGGGCTTGTTCTTACCTAAGTAAATGCATGTGGCCTCACAGGCTGTGGTTGAAAGGAAGTGTATCACAATAGGGATGGGGCTTCCAGGAAAAACCAAGAACTCCTTGTCCCACAATATGGCAGCCCACCCATCCCCAACGGGCCATTACGGAGGCAGCCTCCGTTGGAACTCATCCTCCCAAGGGAGTCCTTGCGACTTTTGGTGGGCACAAAGAAGCAATGTGGAAACGGGGGGGGGGGGGGGGGAATAGAAGAGGGCTGCTCTAACTCCTGCCATTTTGACAGCTCCCAGTACCCTAATTTGGCCAGGTGTGGGGGGTATGGAAGAGTCCCACCAAACTGTAGGAGTGGGAGTTCTTCCCCCCCCCAAAAAAAAATCTCATCTCTAACGATATATCAATATCTTCTGGAATATCATATATTATTGTAACTTTGTACGCAAGTCCCCAGGAAGTAAAACATCATCATTCAGAGTTCAAAACAGATATATTCATTATGCCTCATTATGCCCTGTCTTGAGACAATTCAATATACGATGCTGGTTTTTTGGTTTTGCTAAACAGCTGTTTTTAAGCCAGATATGCATATGTTTCAAAAGGAAGCAAGGAAAGGAAAAAGTTCTATTTTAAGATTTGTGTTTCTACCCAAAATCTTAACACTGAATATCAAACAGTACAGGAAGCTGTAAAAAAATGTAAAAAAAAGCCAAAATAAACACTTAGTGGTAGGAGTTATGTGATATATGCTTTCTTTTGAGAGGTATTTAAAATTACAGTAAATACATTTACAGTAGTAGCTCAAGACATTTATAAAATATCTACCATGAGCAGAACAACAAAAGCAAGCTTGTAAATCAAACACTTAGAAGGTCTGAAATGTGAGGTATATGTATATATTTTAAATCTGAGAACCAAGGACAGATCTCAACTTTTTCAAATCAATGAAACCAAATTTATGGAATTTATTGATTATGGAAGCATCTCTTCCATATTTGCTTCTTTAATATCTCAACTGAACACCTATATTATACTGATTAGTTCACTAATGACAGACCAGTACACTAGGACCGCTTTATCTGCAGGATCAGGATCCACGGTTTCACTTATCCACTGCCTGGAATCGATCCTCCACAGATTATTATTATTATGAAAATAAGCCCTAGTATAATTTTTCAGGATGCTCGTAATATAGGCCCTACCCCAAAAATAAGCCCCACTTAAGTGAAACCCCGCCCTCCACCATTGTGCCGCATTGTGCAGCAACCAGAAGAAGATCACGTGACTGTAAAATACAGTAAAACATCCCCTGAAAATAAGCCCTAATGCGTTTTTGGAGCAAAAATTAATATAAGACCCTGTCTTATTTTCGGGGAAACACGGTACTTCCTTTGCGCACAGGAGAGTGAACTCTCCCTTTCAGAATGAAAGTTCAAGGTTATATATGAACGCAGATCTGTGGTTTTTTTCCCCTAACTGTAAATATTTAAACAAGGATTGCATTAAACTGATTTGGTATTCATTAACATTCACTATTAAGAATATTTTGAATTTGGATGAAATGCCAAACTGTTTTTCCTTCTCCTGGATTGAGAGGAGAAATCTTTCCCATTCCACTTCCTGTATGTAGATACTAGTTGGGAGGGGTGTGAGTAGGCAAGCTTGAAGATCATCGGGCTTGGCTCTCTGAGACTGGCTGCTGGAAATGTAAAACACTCAAGCGCTTGGATGGTCAAGTTCAGCAGTGTGAGAAAGGGAAGCAGCAGAAAGCGACGGAATCATTCATGGCATGATGAGAGTAACTAGCAGCAGCAGTAACAAACAAGGTAAAAAAATGGTAAAATTGGCTGCACACCCAGGGTTGTGCACATTTGGCTTGGGTGATCATTGGTATTTCGGCAACAGCATTGCCCACTTCGGTTCCTCAGTCTAGGCAAATTTCAGCTAACAGTCCACACAGCTGGGAAGGAAGACTTCAACAATGAGTTTCTTCTAGTCTTCTCTGCCCTATCAAACATTTGTAACTATAGAAGGGAGAGAGTTTATAAACATCCACAGCCAAAAATCCAGACCTCAAGAGGCTTCACTTGGAAAATTCTTATTTTCTGTGCTCGTTGTCCTTGGGTTCATGTTGCTACTTGTCCTTCGGTTCCTCTTCATCAGTAACATCAGTTTCACTGCTGTCATCAAAGTCCTGGTGAGCTGGCACCTTGTTCAGTTCAAGAAAGTTGGTAATGAGCTTGGCCACAGCCTCTACATCACTACACAAAAGAATCAAGCAAAGAAATTAATGATACTAGAGCCAAACTGAGAAAGACATGCAAATGTGCACAAAGATATGGTCATTGACCTAATAAAGAGGGGGACAGTAGATGAGGGTATGAAAATTAAAAGAACTCACAAGGAAAGCTTCCATTTCTCACATTTCCCCCTCCATGTGCTGCACTGGCATAGACGTTACCTACCTGTGTAACAGCTGAGGTGTTCAACACAACTGACAAGGGTAGATAACCAGAAATAGCACAAGAACAACGTTCTTGAAAGTTCTATTGTTACTCTAGTGTTAAATCATGCTTTCTCATCTATCTAAAAACCAAACACTGAGGAGAAATGTCATACTGTACCTTCTGCTGCCCATGACTGCACTCTGTGTTAGAGGATGTGAAAACCCAGTGCCAAATCGTAACACGACTAGGTAGCCTTTCCCAAAATAACGGACTTTCTCTTCTTCCACATTTGCCGCCTGAATTTCATCCAGCGGAACCACTACTACTTGAGAAAGGAGCAGAAAGTTGAAATGTTAGCACAAGTCACACTCATTATAACCTTAGAGTGCCATATCTTAAAAGTGAAAAAGCCAAGGCTTCCTTTGTTATTACTGTCAAGTTCCTCCCATTACTTTAGGGTAGAATAAACATTTAATCCAAGCATGTGGCATGAAGTTGATTTCTTAAATCCTTCCCCGAGAGTCACTGGCACAGAGGTCTTCACCATCCCAACCTCATTTGCTCCCACTTCACATTGTAAGTGGTGCTGACAATAACAGGGTCAATAATCAATAATAATATCAATAATATCAAGAAATTTCACACAATATTATAAGCAGTTGCAGATGTCAGAAACAACATCATCAGAGCTACAAAAATGGCAGTATTAGGAACAGTATATATACTGTGTCAATATTTAACAGAGTTTTTGGTTAAAACTTGTGTCTGTTATATAATACGAGTCAATGTTTTTATAATTCTGATTGACTGTACCTGGTATTTAACAACAATTATAAATGACCCCAAGCTACTTACACCAGCTGCTATAAGATAGTCATGTGTTCAGAACTATAGGTGGGCTTTGTTATCAAGACAATTTCCAGCCTGCAAACTAAGGACAGTCCTGATAAGTATTAATATTTTGAGAACCAAAAAGGCTTTTTTAAATAAAAAAACACACCTTCTACAGCCTTTATTAATTTAGAGAAGTTGAAGGGACCACAAAATCATCAGGTTCAACCACTTTCCCTAGCATGAGGAACCCTTCTGATTGATATCTACTTTGTTACCAACTAGAAAAAATCCTGAAATGAAGATTCACCTAGGTGGTTTATTACAGTATCTTCTCATTAAAATCAGTACATTTTGCTCAGGTCCAATTTGTATTATTGCAAACGAGAACCACGTTACTCTGGCATGCTCTGCATCAGGGCATGGGAGAACAATGTGCTCTCAACAGCAGTTAGTAATTTAAAGCCTAAACAAGGGGCTGTACATGTGCAAATGTTCTGGAATTCTTTGTGTTCCTATTATACAAGCTGTATATTCACAGATGGACATGTCTGTGCCTGCCCACACACTCACACTGAGTCATAGATTTAAAAATACAGTAAGTATATATTTCCTTCCTTCTTTTCTTCTTAATGGATATTATTTGTGGCTTTACCTTGTTCACTGCCAGCCCTTGACAGGGTCAACAGTTTTTTGTAAAGGTTGAATGTCTTTAGGAAGACCTTCCCTGTATCCTTTTCAAATACAGCTTCCTAAAACAAAATTGAAAAGGTCACAGCATAATCCCAGTGGTGGAATGAGAGGAAAATTGCTATTTAAACAGCAGGAACATAGTCTTGTATTCTCCATTATCACGTAACATCAACTGTTTTGGACAGTAAACTAAATACAGAACTATATAGTGACAAATAGTAATTTCTGCCCCATTGCTGGATTATAGCAATAAGCTTGCTGCCAGATCCTCCTCAAGAAATGAAACTTTAAAATCTCACATTTCCCGCATGAAAATCCTTCAACTATCTCTCCTGATCTACAATCCTGCCAAGAAGTAGAGGATTTCTGAGAACTGTAGTCCAAGAACATTTAGGGACTCAAGGCTTGGAACCCCTTCGCTAAAAGAACTCTAAAATGCTAGTGAGACAGAACTTACCTTGATAAACACCATGTCAATTGTTTTTCAGGACAAATTGTCCTTTTGTACGCATGACAATTTTATCTTTAATCATGCTTATCATCAGTTTACCTAGAAAGACATTAAGCTATCCAGACAACTATTTTCCAGCTCAAGTATGTTGCTTACCTCCCATTCCTCCAGATTCTGCACAGCTACAAAAAGACAGCCAGCAAGATAGAAGATTTTCCATCCCAAGCTATCTGAATAATGCAGAATAATCCAGATTTAGAATTGACATGTGAATCAGACAGGCATGTGTACTTTCAGTCCACTGAGATTACTTAACAGTCTGATAACTAGACCTGTCTACAGGAACATTCATTTGATCTGTTGTTAAACATCGACTTGTATATGAAGTTCAGAATTGCATCATCAGCCCTCATGGTAGGGCACAATACAATCAATACAATATTATGTGACTGTCATTAAAAAAGACAAGTGGGTGTGTGAAAATTAAATTCCAATAAAATAATAACAACTAAAAGCCCCTGCTGACATTATAGATGCTTACCCTCACTATAGTAAGCAGCAGCCAGGCCAACAGAGGCGATCCCTAGAAAGAAAAGGGAAACATATGAACTGAGAATATAATTTCAATTACTTATATGAGCCTTTGCAATTAGCTCGCAAGGAAAACAGCCTGTGGAGTCTTGGGCAAGCTGCACACTCCCAGGCACCTTCGGAAGACAAGAATGGTAAGCCAATTCTGAATACTCTCTGAGTACTCTCAAAGAATTACATTTAGCCAGAATCAACTGCAACCTCTGCTGATGCAGAGCAGTGTGATTGGGTTCTTTTGAAAGTTGTGGCAGTTCTTCCGTTTTGGCGGGAAGAAGGGACGGAGACTTTTTTAAACTATTCTCAATTTCAACTTTATTAATTTGTGGAGTTTCAACCGCAACACCAACAGGGTCAAAACATGACAGATCTGGCATCTGTCCATAACTTGACAACATTGATTGTTCCTGTACGCGGGGATGATTCACTGCGGGGCTGGACCAAACCGCTCTCGATCCGTAATCTGGCGTAGGGGAGTACTCCGCATCACGCAAACCGTTCCACAGCATGGGTGACGTGCCCAATCGCCCTCCTTCGGTGGGGTATTGTAGGTTGAATCTGAGCGTATCACTTTCCTCCCGCGACCTTCCCCCGTGGAAAGACAATGACTGTCCATTCCTGCGTTTCAAATGTGGTCTCTCCTTCTCTTTTTGTCTCTGGGTCAGGCAGCAAGCCTCGGACTCAGATTTGGAAAGTCCTTCAAAAGATCCCGTGCTTTCTCATATTCTAAGTCGTTCTTTTCCTTCTCCACCTCAGCTTTA
The DNA here is from genome assembly GCA_037013535.1 of Intellagama lesueurii. NCBI lineage: Eukaryota > Metazoa > Chordata > Lepidosauria > Squamata > Agamidae > Intellagama > Intellagama lesueurii. The sequence continues at coordinate 186,021,582 of JBAJHW010000002.1, forward strand.
TTCTCCTTTCCCTCCTTTTCTAGTCTACTACTGAACCTCCTCTCTCCCCCTTCTTTTATATCCTCCTCCCACATAGAGAATTTCAGCTCCTCCCCTTTGCTTCCTTCTCCTTCCTCTACCAGGCAAACCTCTACACTCCTTTTCTCCTCTATTGATGGTTCTATCGGTGAGGACAGCTCACTGGCCTCCTGCTTTCCTTCACAAGCCGTAAGATACACAGAAGCATCAGGTTTCTGTGTCTGAATCTGAGATCTCAATACAACCCGGATTAGCAGCCTGCAGTCAATACTGCAGTTAGCGTTCCAATTGGTTTGTAAAATATATCCCAGCCTTCCACGCTCCTGGCTGCAAAACGGGGTCAATACTGTAGTCACTACAGATTTGCCTAACCTTAGCAAAAAGAGAATGAACTATTGTATTTTCCAGGAGATGCTTCGTTAAAGTTTGTTTTAGCGGTGGTTTACTGCAAGTAATTAGAAGACATTTTCTGAAAAGTCAAGAATTCAGGAAATGTACAATTTATGGAGAAAGGACTGAGGTCTTACCGACAAGGACAGACCAGGATCTGATACTAGGTGACCTCTTCAGATGAAGAACAGAGTTTGAGTGCTTTTCTACCAGCATATACATCTTCAGGAGTGACGAAGTGATAGCATAGAGCTAAAGAAGGCTCACAAAGGCTACCTGGAGAACAACAAGGAACAAAATCAGGCCCTTGCCACATTTTTCTATTTCCTTGAGAATCCCCTTTATAACTTACAAGAATTTATGGGTGTTTATTATAAGTTCAAAAAACCTAATCAAAGTTCAAATGCATAAGGGCAATCAAATCCATATAATTTAAAGAGAACCTGCACTCTCTACAATCTGTATGAATCAAGTTGTATTCACACTAACCCCAGCTTTGTCAGTAGAGTAATACCTTCTGAAGTCACGCCAATAAAATCTGACTTCAGTTTTAAAATTTTTGATGGACTTGTACCAGTCATCCCAGCCATAAATGGATCTGAATGCATGAGCCGCCATTCTAGAACAAAATCTTTCAGGAATTTGTCAGGTCTCTACACAGTAGTTACCAACCTTGGGTACCTAGATGTTCTTGGACTAAGGCTTCTGGCAATTTTAGTCCAAGAACATCTGGAGACCCACAGTTGAGAACCACTGCAATACATCACAGTCTTACTTCTTAAATTTTCAAGCAGGCAGTTTTCATCCATAATGGGCCCAACTCCCTTCCACCTCCCAAAAGATTTTAAATATGGGTTATGGTCATCATATCAACACAGGAAGGTAGTAAAAGAACAACAATAACGTACATAAAAAAACATGAAATACAAAAGCAAATTTCTAAGATGATGATGATGAGTGCAATCTGACAAAGGCAACGGCGGTCGCCCTTTAGCTACTTCATGGCCAACTACTTCTCCAGCGCCGGCTGTTTTTAACAAAAGCACGACGTGATCCGAGAGTCCTTCGGCTCGAACACTTCGTTTCATTACACGCAAGAAACCCCCGCGCTGTTTCCACGTTTCAGCAACCCTTGGAACGTTACGTTTAATTCCGCCCCGCCGCCGGAGCATTTCCCCAGCACAGGCACGTCCGTCTCTTCGCCGGTGCCTCGCCGTTTTGCAAGAGACAAAGGGGAAGTCGAAGCCGCTTAGTCCTCCATTTGCTGCCTGCGCTTCTCATCAGCAGCCAGGCGTTAAACCTGGGAAATGCCGGCACGGGAGACACCACCGACTTCGCAACTCCCCCCCCCCCCGCCCTCGCCCTCGCCCCTTCTCCAGGTTCAACCCCTCCTCCCCATCTCGTGCCCCCCTTCAGACGTTACTCCCCCCCCCCACGTTGCACAAACTCGGCAGAAGAGACATTCCCATCCACCTCCATTTCAAATTGCCACCGTGCAAAGCTTCCCGCCCTCTCCTTCTGCCCGCCTCCCTTGGCCTTCAACGGCGCTTTCGAGGATGCTCCCCAGGGCGCCTCCAGCCCGCCAGTGCCGAGACTCATCGAAGCCGCAGCCACTTGCCTGCAAGTTCTTTTTCGAGTAGTAAGCGAGACGCGCCGCGAGGATAGAGCGGCACCGGAGTGACCCTCACAGCCAATCATAGAGTTCAGAAAAAGATGAAATTCCCCCCCCTCGAGTACCATAGAGCTACGCACAGAAGAGTCACATATCCCACCTTCCTTGCTGTTATCATTCGAATCTTCCAAATGTGGGCAAGAGCTCTGGAGGTACTTCAGGCAGGAATCCGCTTGAACAAATACTTTTGTAAGAGAAGGGGTTGGAGCAAGAATGGGGATTGTGAGGATGCAGCTCCCATCACTCCTCATTAGTGGCTATTGCTGATGACAGCTGCAATACAACACCATTAAAGCAACACGTTCCTCCACCTTGTTCTCGCATTTGCGGTTGTTACTGTTGTCAAGTCGCCTGCAACTTACGGCGACTCTGTGAATGAGTGCTCTCCAAAATGTCCCGCCCTCAACAGTCCTGCTCAGCTCTTGCAAATCCAAGCCTGTGTCTTCCTTTAAGGATTCAATCCTTCTTCCTCTTTTCCTGCTACTTTCCACCTTTCCTGACATTACAGTATTGTCTTTTTCAGAAAATCTTGCCTTCTCATGATGTACCGAAAGTAGGATAGCCTCACGTCCATCACTTTTGCCTCCAGCGATCGTTCAGGCTTGATTTGCTCATGAACTCACTTGTTCGTCTTCTTGGCAGTCCAGGGTAACTGCAAAGATCCCCTCCAGCGCCGTATTTGCAATGCTTGCAAGTAATAACGTCTACTCAAAATGGTACTTTGCTGGGTGGAAGACCTTATTGAAAGAGAACTCTCGATAGAGTTCTTTTATGATAGGAAGGAGGTATCTAATGGATGGCAGAAGCCAACGATACAGGATGTAAAAGTCTACATTTTACAGGATTGGTTAGAGCTTTTTTGCTCATAAAAAAAGAGGTACAAAAGTATAAGGAAAGTGACTACTGCTGCCATCTGGCTGCAGGCGAGCAATGCCGCCCCAAAGGGCAAAAATTAAGCTAAACTAATAATTTCCCGCTGTTCAGTTATATGATTGGCCAGAGAGAGAGAGAGAGAAAGTGAAAGAGAAAGAGAGGAACGGAAGGCAGGGAAGAGGTGCTGATTGGACAGTTAAAACGTAGGCGGGACACTAGAAAACGAAGGATCTGTTTGAACCGAAGCAGGTCTTTGAGAGGCTGAGACAGCATAGTGTATTGGCGAGCGTACTCAGCAAGGACGTAAGGCTCAGTGGATATACACCCAGTTGTGTGACCAACTGTCTCTGAATAGACATACACATAGGATTTACCTGTTTTAGTGATCCAGTGGATCTGCAAGGGCCGGCATCTGCAAACTATAGGATGTAATGTGCATGTTTGCAAAGGGAGAGCAACACAGATGCACCTGCATGTCAAAAGAAGTGCCTGGCTCTGTAGCAGATGAGCTGGGGCGTGTAGCGGTCTGTGGCTTTGCTACATGTACCTTTGACTTACAATTCCCATCACATGCAAGGGTAAAGCACTATGGAGTTGGGAGATACGTATACCCAGCGCAGTGCAGTGGAAAGCGTGACAGACTACGATTCAGGAGACCTAGGTTTCCATCCCTACTTTGCCATGGATACCCACTAGGGACAGGAAACCGGTAAAACCACTCCTTAAAGATCTCACCTTGCCAGCCCTGTCAGGGTTGCTGTAAGTCATTCCTGACTTGAAGGCACCTAACAAGGAGAGCCGCACTTTCAAAACAGGGGGAGGGCTACAGTTGCCTACCACGGCTCTTTGGTAACAAGTGGTTGTTTTGCCAAAACGGAAATTGGCAACCAAATTAGGCCAGTACAGTGGCAAATGAGGTAGCTTTGTTGTAGTTGTTTTGTTTTGTTTTTCCTTTAATCTGCCAGAAGGATAGAATAAACATGGCCAAAAAGGGAGCGTTGAGTAAGCAATAGTATTTCAGTGTTGATGCCAGGCAAAGAGCCTGGAGGAAAGGTGGGAAATTAGTCAGGTCTTTTCATTGTTCTTTATTTGCTGCATTTATTGCACCCTGCCTTTTATTTAATGAGCTCGAAGCAAAGTACATGATTCTTCTCCTTCCTTCTTCAGGTACTCCATCCCACTGTCGAGCAGGGGAACAGAAGGAAAGCTCAACACTCTGGTTCTAAATAAGAGCTCATCCTGCTTCGTTGCTCACACAGGGAGGTGTTGCTCATTTTAGCAGTTTGGGTGTCCTCCTGGACTTGCCTTAGAGCTTGGAGGCTCAACTTTTTGCTGTGGCCAGGAGTGCATTTGTACAGTTAAAGCGGGTGTGATTGCTGTGGCCATTCCTGAAGAGGTCTGATTTAGCTGTGGTGACATATGCCTTAGCTGCATCCTGCATGGATTACTCTAACATGCTTTACATGGAGCTTTTGAAGAATATGTGGAAACTTCCACTGGTTCAAAATACGGCAGCCAGAAAAATCCATAGTGTGTCATGATCCACATAATCAAACAGTTTTCTGTAGTCTATAAAGCAGGGGTCTCAAAGCTACAGCCCGCAGGCCACATCCAGCCCGCCTTGCCGTTTTATCCATGTGTGCGTGCGTGCACTGGGGCAGGCAGGTGGGCATGCATCCAGGAGGGCAGAGTTGCATGGGTGTGCGTGCATCCATGTGGGTGGGCGGACATTCATGCGGGCAGGTGTGTGTGCGTGTGGGAGGTGCATGCGTCCATGCGGGCAGGGGTGTGAGCATGTGTGCGGACGTCCGTGTGGGCGGGGGTGCATGTGGGTGTCCGTTCGGGCAGATGCCTGTCAGTTCGGGTGGGGGGGTGCAGCCACACATACGCATGCATATTCCTTTGGCCCTCAAAAATGTGAAAAATATACGATGTGGCCCTCAAGCTCAAAATTTTGGAGACCCCTGCTATAAAGCATAAACTGATCTTCTAACATTCTTTGGTATGCTCCTGTAGCTAGTGGATAGTTGCAATCTGATCACCATCATCATCATCATCATCATCATCATAGTTTGCAGAGCTGGAAGGGACCCTAAAGATCGGGGGTCCCCAACTCCTGGTCCGCGGCCCTGTGCCGGTCCGCGGCCTGGGCAGGACTGGGCCGTGGAGGCAATTCTCCCCCCCACGCACGCACACACGCCCGCACTCCCCCCACGCACGCCCCGCCCACCCGCGAGTGCATGCGAGCGCTCCATGCCCACCCGTGCATGCATGAGTGCACGCCACGCCCACCCACAAACGCCACACCCATCCACGTGTGCGCGAGCACGTCACTCCCATCCGTGCATGCACAAGCACGCATATCTATCCGCGAGCATGCCAAGCCCACCCACAAAACCGGGGTTCCCCCGCCCCCCTGCACACGGACCCCGCCCCCCAACCAGTCCGCAGTTCAGAAAAGGTTGGGGATCACTGCTATAGATCATCTAGTCCCATCCCTGTCAAGGAGGCCCAGTAGGGAATCGAACTCCCAACCTCTGGCTCTGTAGCCAGATGCCTAAACCATTGAGCTTTCCGGCAGTTCTTGAGTACCTCTTCCTTTTCAGAATTTATTTTGAACATCAGCTATTTCTCGCTTCATGTAAGGTAAAAGTCTTAGTTGCAACATCTTGACCATCACTTTGCTCACATGGGAAATTAGAGCAATGGTCCTATAGTTACTGCACTCATGGACCTCCCTTCTTGGGGATTAGAATGTACATTGAGCATTTCCAGTCTATGGGTTATTGGTTTCTTTTCCATATTTGTTGGCATATTATAAGGGTTTTAACAAATTCAGTCTCTGTGGCTTGAAATAGTTTTGTTGGTATTCCATCTACCCCTGTTGATTTATTTCTTCCTAATGTTTTCAGAACAGGTTTCACTTCGCTTTCTAGAACTGCTGGTTCTTAATCATAGATTCCTCTTCAAAGGAATCTGTCATTCTTTTATCTCTTCTAGATCGGACTGCAGTATACTGTTTCTACCTTCTTTTTATTTCTTAAAAATCAGATAGTATACTTTCCCATTGGTGCTTCAGCATTCCTAATCTAGGCTTAATTTTCCCTTTAATTTCTTGGATCTTCTGGAAGACATCTCTTGTTTTTCCTCTTGTCTTCTTCTCTTCTGTTTCTTTGCACTGGCCATTATAATAGTCACTGAAAAACTGTATTCAGGATTCTGACCCTACTTCTGTCACCTTTTACTTTTGGTTCTTGTACTTTACAATTTTAAGTTATTCTTCTGTCATACATCTAGATTTTTCTTTTCTTTTTACTACAGTAATTGTCCTTTTGCTTTCTTCTCTGACAATATCTTTGTTTTCACTCCACAGTTCTTCTGGTTCATGGTCAATTGAGTTTAGTAATGGAAATTTATTCCTTATGTGAACTTGAAATTCATAAGGAATGTTGTTCATATTATATTTTGGTACTGCGATTCTTTTAGTGTTCTTCTTCATCTCTTCTTCCAGTTTCATAGTCTATTTGATTTCTATATCGGACATCTGGTAATGTCCATGATCTGTTTGGTTGCTTGAAACATGTATTTGGAATAAGCTGATTGTTGGCTTCACAGAACTCTACAAGTCATTCTTCTGCATTGTTTCTGATCCACAGGCCAAATGTTTGGTTTGGTTCCATAGTTTTTGTGTTCTAGTCACCTTCGATTGTAAGCATGTTTTGTGTTGGTATGCAATCAGTTTCCTCTTAGATGCTTGCATAAAAGCTTTCACTTTCATCTTCTTCCGCATCTGAAGTTGGAGCATAGACTTGAATTATCTTTGTGTTGATACTTTTTTTCCAGAAGTGTGATGGATATTTATTTGGTCAGATGTTGCATTATAATCTCTAACTGCCTGTGCTACATCTTGCTCCAATATTAGAGTCACTTCATTTCTTGTTTGTCCTTTGCAGAGTAAAACACTTGGTAATTTTCTTACTGAATCTGTTGCATTCCAGTTCACTTTAGTTCACTGACACCAAGCCCAGCAATATTTAAATGTTCTATTTCTTGCTTTACAGTTTCCAGTTTACCTTGATTCATGCTTCTTATGTTCCATATTCCAACTGTGTGTGTTGTGCAGCATCAGCCTTTCCTTTCACCTCTGTGCAGTCAGCCACTAGATGTGCACAGAGGTCACTAGAAATCCTTTTGGCTTTAATCTAGTTGTGTCATTAGCTACTGTGCTACTCGTAACATGTTCTTTGCTCTTCCTCAGTAGCTTATTGAGTGCTTTCTGACCTGGGAGTCTCATCTTCCAGCATTATCATTTTGAACTGTCTCGTCATAGGGTTTTCAAGGTAAGAAAGATTCAGCAGTGGTTTACCATTGCCTTCTGCACAGGAATAACAAAAGTTAACTTGAGTGTCACAGCTATTGTGTGTGAAAGATCCAATGCCAGCCTCACCTTCAGCTACCACTGCTGCCCAGGAACTGCCCTCCAGAAGTTTCTCCACACCCATCACCAGTGGAACTACCCATTGTCTTTTGCTGATGCAGCTGTTGCTCCCAAAGAAGGTAGTCTAGTAGCTTGGCCATGAATATTTCAACTTGAGCTTTGCTTGCATCTTAATTATTTTGAGCTGTCTTGAATCCCATTATGGGAGAAAGGCGGCACAGTACTCAAGTAAATAGCTAATAACATAAATAAATAATAAATTTTATTTGTTGACAATTCTTGTAGTTGATTCCTCAATAACCTGTAGTGGTGTTTGTTAACAACGGTTATACCCCCCCCCCAGCTCTTTAAAAGAGATGTACAAAGAAGTAATAAACTTCAGTGCCTAGATAGTTCCACAGCTGCACAGAACTTTACAGACAAGCACAATTCTAGTTCATGAAATTCCAAATGCCCTACAAAATTCCAGCCCCCCCCTTTTCCTTGGAGCCACACAGACACAGTGTCACCAACACAAATCTCTTACTTTTTTTAGCCTGACAAATCCTTGTGTCAGATATTTGTTTTATGAAGGACTATTGAGACTGTGTGAGACACATATGTTCTACAGAATACAGCAATTAAAAAAAATCAACTGTGGGGATGGTAGAGTGAATAGGAGCAAGTCGCTTACCTCTTCCTATGACCCAAGAATTTAGTTTTTTTTTAAAAAAAAACCACAGCTTAGGGCTAGAACAGCATCTGCCTGATCTTGAAAGTCCTCTGAAAGGGATCAGCTCTGTAGCACTAGTCTGTCTCTTCCTCAAACAAGCTGTTAGGTTTGGAAGAAAAGGGGAGGAAAAAGGGAGCGGCCTTGCCTTTTCTTTCCCCATCCACTTGTGGCTTCTGAATCTCCCCACAGCCACACATAGAACCAGAACTTGAACAAATTATTTCTTTGGACTAATCCTAGTTGTTTTCCTGAGTAAACACATCAGGTAGGGATGCTTTGGGCACTTTTCTTGTTCATTTTTTCTGCCTTTCTCGGACGATTCAGTTTTTGCTAAAAATTCCAAACTCTTCATCCACGATATATTTTCAAACAACATTTGTTCAGCTGCCCAATATAAAGGAGGCTGTCTTTTGGGACTTGTTATTTTCTGCTGTTCGAGCTCCTGGTCAAACTCTTAACCATGCAGTGAAGTACAGTTTGTTTGCGATAAAAGGGCATCTGGTCCTAAAAACATAGGAAATAAAGCAATGGAAAGTCAAATAAAAAAAATTATTCCAAAGTCTTTCAATATAAATCCCCATAAACATTTGCTGATTCATTTGAAGGATTAAAATATGTTGAACATGGAACTTGTAGTTCCAAAGTCTGAATTTTAAAAAGTTCTTTTTGGTAAAAGGTATCCTTTTCAGTGAATGCGATGGAAGCAAATGTATTTGCCCATATTTTTGTTGGTAGCCAAAGGTCGCAGCTAAGTTTGTTTTCTTATCATCCCTTCTTTTTATTTAAACTCATGAACTCATTCCCAGCAAGCAATCATGTCTTAAACCAGGAAGTGAAACTGACCTGAAATGTGGCAACCTGGAGGCTTCTTGCTTCAGATGCCTATTAATAACTAGGAATTAACTTGGGACAGAAAACTCCCATGCACGAGCACCTTGCCCCAACCCCCTTTCTTTGCAGTCAAAATATGGTAATAATAAATTAAATGACTAGCAACTTTCTTTTTCGTGACCCTGAGCTATTTGAAGTGGAACCCTGTGAAAGGAGCAGCATGCGAAACATTGGCAAGATGATGGGGTTTTTTTTTTACCCTGTCTATCTACCTGATTCCACTTTCCCTGCAGCTTTTGGATCAATAAACATTGGTCATTTTTTTTTTAACATCTAAGGTTCTTTTAATGGGTGCTCCTCGACACAAGCATATGATTCATGATAAATCATCTGATCCGGCTCCTTAGCCTTTAGCAATATCATTCTGAGGCCTGGCCACAAATAATGTCTTCACCCTGTGTGTGCGCAGTCAAGCTATACATCACCTGAGGCCATTCAAGGTATTTTGGCTACCCGAGACACACCATCCCACAGATGCCTCTACCCTTCTTGGCAATAAAAACGCAACAGTAATAAATAAACAAGCTGCTGCCTTTTCACAGACCGGCACACTCAGCTGCCTGGAGGGCCGGTTCCACAAAACAGGAAAGATAGTTTCCTCTTAATTCGCCGGACTCTGCCTTACACAGAGTGATAACACAGGAGAAGTGTCGCCATGAGAGGAAACAGGGTGAAACAGGGATAAAATGACAAAAATGCAGGATTCCCTTGTCAGCAGCCGTCAGCGGAAGCACCCACGCACGAAACGCGGCGAGCTTCACTTTTCTGCCGCCAGGGGGCGATGTCAGTTGCCTTTGCATGCAAATACTGGAGCGACTACGTGACAGCTCTCAGGTCTACAATGAAGGCTTGGCAACGCCGGGGGAGGAGGGAGGACCCGCAAGGCGCCCCCAAAGATAAGCGCCCCCAAGAAGAGCGCCCGGTATCCGACTTAGGGACCCTTCAAGAGCTCCCGCTTACCTCCTGCGTCCCCCTCTTCCCCCACACTCCGGTTGTCATCCTGTGTCCCCCCCCTCCCAGACCCGCCTTCGTCTGGGAATAGGACGCTTCATGTCTGCAAGGGGCGCGATTTGTGACTTGAGTGAGTGGCGCGTCAAGGTACAGTGTCTGCTTTTTTGCCTTTCCTTCCTTTGCATGGCTTGTGTGATTTTTCCTGCTGCTGCTGCGGCTGCAGCCGCCACAGCTTTTGCCCCTCCTGCACGTCCCCAGGTCTGTATTTCAGGCGGCTTTTCCGCTGCTTTTCTATTCAGCGTCTACAGGGGAGAAGTCATGACTTGCGGTTGCAAGCGCATGGCGGTTGTTTTTCATCGTTAGGGCTTTGTTTTCTTTTCTTTCTTTTCTTTTTTTGCGGAGTTTGCAAGAATAAAGATGATAACATTGGCAATGTTGTGAGTTTGTGCTCGGATCCCTTCCAAAGCCTTAAAATTTTTTAGACTCCCTCACATTGCCACACACGCAGTGATCATTGGATTTAATCCCTGGGCTCAAGCGACCCTCCCTTGCTTGTTATTTGAGAAAGGGTGGCTATTAAGGGCTTAAATCGAGAATGAGACCACACAGAATACAGGAGACCTATTTCTGATTTGGCATTAGAAGGGAAGGGCAGATTGGGGTCGGACAAACATCGGGTGTTGCTCCCAAGTAAATGGATTTTTTAGACTGCTGGAGGCACCCTGGCTCTGCTGCAGTGCAGACTGAAGTGAGAGCTACACCTTCCTCTGAGCATCCCACTCGTTTT